>CM071847.1:35613912-40613912 GCA_036507275.1 Sicyos edulis
TCAAAGGAATTCTATAAAACGTTGTGGGACCTAACCGGAAGGATTGGTCAATGCAACTAGATGATGCACTTTGGGCATATAGAACAACATTGAAAACGCCGCTGAACATGTTACCTTATAGGATAGTGTGCGAGAAAGCATGTCATTTACAGATTGAGCTAAAACATAAAGCATACTGGGCATTAAAAATATTAAATTTAGACTTGCAAAAAGCAGGAGCGGTAAGAATGATGCAATTGCTCAATTTAGAAGAGCCTAGATTTTTTTCGTATGAAAATGCGAAGCTATACAAAGAGAAAGCCAAAAGATGGCATGATCGACGGTTGAACCCTCGTACTTTCAAGGTTGGACAACAAGTGTTATTATTTAACTCTAGACTTCGTCTGTTTCCAGGAAAGCTCAGATCCAAGTGGTCTGGATCACTCTATATTACTCAGGTAAAAGCAGAAAGAGCAGTCTGGATAAAGAACGAAGCCACTGGGAATGAATTCGTGGTCAATGGTCAAAAAATGAAGCATGACTGGAATGAGGATGCCCAACGCAGAATATCTTCATTCGCATTGACTGAAGACTGAGTACACAAGCATGCTAATGGAGCTAGAGCATAACAGTACCCTTTAATTTTCGCTCCATGCATGCTAAATTTTAATATTTCCTATTTGCTTATGCTAGAAGTTTATATTAGTTTATTTTCATTTTATTTATCGTTTTATTTATTTTACTGAAATTTTTTAATTTCAATGAATCAGTAAATCTCTTTTACCATCATATCCATTATTAACTATAGACGGATGATGAGCAACCGAATAACAAACGTTTTGATCCTATGGTGTGCAGAGAATGCATAGCCGTCAAATACTCAATCTTCGCTCTGACCTAAGCAACGACGATTGAAATCCAATCGTCATTTTGATGGTTAAAAACCCTCCTAGAAATGGACGATTGCCTATTCATTGAATCCCAACTATCTCTTCTTGCAACTCCTCTACAACCTTTGTGATGGTACGAAGACTTGCAACCACTTACCACAGAATATAGCAAATGGGGTTAGAGCAACAAGGGGAAGTAGACCCCAATCATGAGCTCGAATAGTTGGACAATCATAAGCTGGATCAGCCATGAGAAGGCAAGTGACTGCTCCAACCAGAAAAACGGAGCCACGCATTGCAGTGGTTGAAGAGTCTTCCACAGTCCCTAGGGAAGAAAGGGTTGTTGCCTCTGCACCACGTCAGGAGAACGAGGAAATGGAAGCAGTTGATGCAGAGGAGGACGAAGTTAGAGAACATTGGGAAGGAAAAGTCCTAGTGTTGGTTGAGGAGTGTGGAATGGGAAACAAAAGTATTCATGTGTCGAAGGACCTGTTCTGACGAAGAACAAGAGAAGAAGCTGAAGTGAGCAATGCCAGGCGAAAGATAGTCAAATTTAACACCATTGGGAGAAGACTGAGACCGCACAATTCAGCGCCTCATGGTTGAGTTAGGTCATGAAGATGAAGCGCTGAATGATAAGCGAGGCCTTCCACACATCCCCATGTGTCAACTCTCCCACCAAGAAAGATGAAGAAGATAATGAGAAAAAAATTCAGGCGCAGCCTTTGGCTGCTAGAAAACAATCTGAAGAAACTTGTGGACTACCTAGCAAACCAAGACGAAGTCATTTTTGACATCCTGACTTGATTGGATCCACAACTTAGTAGACCTGTTTTCCCTGAGATCCAAGACATTATCTCCTCCTCCAACTTTTATAGCCCTGATTTGAAAGATGATGAATAATAGAGGAAGTCTCTGTCTCTACTGTTCATACTTTTGTTATATGCTTCTATAATAATAATAGATGTTTTTAATTTGACTCACTAATAAGTTACTGTTTTGGCAAATACCGATTTTGATTTTTCTTCTTTTTAATTATGCGTTTCAAAAACATTGCCTTAGGAAACCTAATATTTACTCTGCCCCAAAACGTCATTAGTGACGTGAATAGCGAAAACGCCTTGGGACGGGCACTTGTAGGACCTAGATCAATTCTATGGGGGGGGGGGAGCTTAAAAGTAAAGATTTCAACAACCTTAGAAACATGTAAGTTTATGGGAAATAAAAAAAATCTAATCATTGAGGACAATGATGAGCCTAAGTTGGGGCGTGAGAATGCTAATTAGCATTCCAATAGCAAAAAAAATAAATAAAACCCTTAAGACATTCTGGGTAAAAGAAATGGCTAAATGTGTGAATGAGCCATGGGTGATCCAAGTATTCTGCTAGCATTGCTACATAACCTTATAGCGGCTAGCAAAACATTTACTCAGAAGTACCCAGAACGAATAAAGCTATGGACAGAATGTTTTGAACAAACTTAGTTAATAAGGAATGAAGAATGATTTACACTACAACAGAAATCTTCACTCTAGAGTGAGCTTGGGACTAAGGAACGCGGAGAAGATCTGAGGTGGGTTTGCAAGTGTAACGGCCCAGGTTTTCATCCCGATTTTCTAGGTATGCCCTAGGGGTATTTTGGTAATTTGGTCGGGCCGTCAGGGCCGTTTATGTCTTTTGCAGTTTCTAAAATTATTGGATGGGCTTAAGTAGGATTTTGATGCTTTGAGGTTGTGTTTGAGCATGGTGAGATGCAAAAGAAAAATTGAGGAATAAAGATGTGTTTGTTAGGATTCGAACCTGGAGTGCTAGGAAGTCAGGTGGGTGGTGTGGCCAATTGAGCCACAAAAGGATCTTGTTGCTCTTTCCGCGGCATATCTTTTGTTAGCCTTGAGTTTTCGGGATTTTGGTGCATTTGATTAAATGAAAGGAAATTAGGTTTTTGGCTTTCTTTTCCATAAGCTCCTTGGCCGCCCAAGCTCCCCCTCCCTAGTTCCTTGCCGAGCTCCTTCTCCCCTTGCAGCCCCGTTGTTCATGCATCGTCCCGGCCGAGAACCAGCCCAACCGAAAGCAAAGCGGCCAATGGCAAAGCAGGTCGCGCCCAGCAGAGCACCAAAGCCGCCTGATGATTTCTTGTCCCACGCCCAGACAGCCCCTGTCGCATGCCCAGATCACAGCTGTCGCACGCTCAGCCCCTGTTGCACGCCATCGCAGCCGTCGCACGCCCAGGTCGCCCAGCCGTGCCGTGCCGTGCCGCTCGCCCGCCCTCGTCCAGCTTGTCCGCGCTCGTGCGCCTGCGCCAGCCAGCCGTCCGAGCGCGCGCGCGTGCAGCCCCTACCGCCCATCAGCGCCGTGCCAGCGCGCCCGGCACGCCCAGCGTGCATCCCTGTCGCCCAGCAGCGCCCTGCAGCGCCCAATGTCGTGCAGCTTGCACGTCCGCGTGTCAGCCGCGCCGCGTGAATTGCTCCCGAGCCGAACCTTGTTTATTTTACTATATTTAGGCCTATGGATTGTGATAATTATTGTGTTTGTTAGGTTCTCGTTAGCTAGCTCGGGATCGATTGCAGCTTAGGATTCTTTTGTGTAGTTGCCTCCCAACCAAGGTAAGGATTTCTTACCGGAGTTGTGTGGGCCCTGCGATATATTATGTGATGCTGTTTGTATGCTTGTTTGTGTTTATCAACATGTTTAGTGATAGGTGCTCTGTTCTGAATTCCCGACTGACATGATTTCTTATGTTGTTTCTCATGTTAGTCCATGCTAGGTTGTTTCGTTCTTGCATGCTCGTATCTGTTCTTGCTTCGTAGTATCATGCTAGGTTCGTTGTATCTGTTGAGCACGTATTGGATTGTTTTGGATTGTTTGCTGTTGATATTATAGTTTAGAGTTCAGGTAGGTAGCATCATCCGGGCCGGATGCATAACGTAACTTGCATCCACGACAGGGACGTACGAGACGGTACTCCGTCCCTGATCCCGTTAGGGTTTAGCTAACCCTAACGGCTGGCCCTGCAATCTTGGGTGAGGGTGGCAGACTGTTAAATGCCCCAACGGTCGGGATGATGACTTGGCATTGCCTCGTCCCCGGCAGTCGGCACGTCCTCAGCGTGTTCGGCCGTAGCCCTTGATTGCCACCTGATAGGGCAAGGGCGGCTTCTGGTGTAAGCCTACCACGACCGGTTCCTTAGCCTCGGTGCGGTGGTTGGTGACATAGTTCACGTGTTCAGGTCTCACACCCTTATGTCGGTGACACCGATCCGAGATTTAGTTAGGCATGGTGGATCGGACATGGGCGCTTGACACTAGACCCGGCACCCCCATGGTTTGCGGTAGCATGCGGTGCGCGCGATACGCTCATTCTGGCGCCAACCGGAGAGCTCCTCTCGGATCTTGAGCGGTGCGGCTTTCGTGTCGGCGATGAGAGACAGGTGAGGCCGAGACTTATTTCTCGTATAGGGCGTATCATGAGGTGGATTATTCTGGAGTAAGTCCCTGAGATGGCATCCGAAGTTTATGTGTGGATTTAAGCTATGTGCTCTATTCCGTGTTTATATTCATAGCTTGCATACCTTTCTGCTAGATGACCATGTATATCGTATTGTACCCCGGTTGGGGATTCTTACTGAGTAATTCGTTACTCACCTTTATTTTGTGGTTCTCCACAGGTAACCATGGTGCGAGACAGGATGGCTGGAGGAGGAGCTGTGATCATGGAAACCCGTTGTTGAACTCTGAGTTTATGTCTATGATTCTTTATGTCTTATTTTTCCTCTGAATGCATGTAGTTGGGCACGGAGCCTTAGGTTGTTTTCTGACTGTTTTTCCGGATTCTAGCACTGTTGTAACTATTGAAAAGCTTTGAATGTTTTAAATAAATCTCTGATCAGAGTGAGTTTTGGAAATGTATTTGCCTTGGAACAGTGCTTGGAAACAGGATGAGTTTGGGAACTTTGTATTGACTTTTTAAATAGATGTTTGAATGTTTTAGTTTTCACTTAGAATTCGAAAACCATTCTTGCATATTGTCTTTAAGTTTTGAACACATGCATTGAGGTAAAGGCCTATTTTGGACCCCATTCGGGTCGGGTCTTTACAGCAAGGAACTTAGTGAATGATGATTTGGAATGAGTAAGCGGTCGGTTTACCAAGGCAATGATATTCAAAGAATGTTTTTTTAGCAGAAGAAAAAATTTGTGGCATTACAATTTAAGCTAGCTTAGAGGTTATTACACCCACGTTAGCATCGCTTGGGACAAGTAATGATTTAAGTTTGGGGACTTGATGTCTCTAGAATAGAGTCAGATTTCAGCCTAAATTCGGATCATATTGCATGTTATTCAATTCATATCAAGCGTCCTCAAGGAAAAAAGTGCACGTTTTAAAGTTTAATTCGCTAATGTTGTGCATTAGCAGAGTTGAATGCTAAATATTGAGAATCATGCAAAATAAAGATCCGAAGCACAGATAGCATTAAGTTCATAGAAACTTACGATTATTTCTATTTCCCAGGATCAACGCTAAGAGAAGCATTGCTATGAAGGAAATCAAAACGCGTGAGCTCGAGTACTTAAGCTCGAAAGATCAAGGAAGAAAGAATCTGCCAGCGAGAAATTGACTAACCAGACAATTAAGAGACAAATTGCTGAAATCATGGGATTCCTGCCTTAGATAAATCAAACACATATGGCAAGAAATTAAAAGGAGAAATATTCGTGCAAATTGATTCTTACCATTTTGGAACCTTTGGAAGCTCGACGACCTAGCTCTATAAAAGAAGACATGATGTAATTGAGAAAATGAGCTGGATCTTTGCCCTGTTTTTCTTCTCTGAGAACTGCAAAGAATTGATCTACGCTACACTTTACTGTCATTATTTATTTTGTTTTTTTAAGACGTATTGTTAGACTTATTGCAATTCAGTAATACAAATCTATGATGTTTGCTTCATTGTGCTTCGTATTCTTTGTTGTTATTATGGACTAATTTTCGTAAGGTGAAACTGAGGGAACGTGAGTGATAGTAGCATGCCATAAGGAGAATTAGAAAGGGATAATCAGAGCATGTAAGATAAGAACTTCATCAAAACAGTAAGTGTTGACTGACCATCTACACAAGCTAATAGATTGTAATCATTTCACGCTAATCATAACCACGTTTGAAACACAGGTCCCATCGTCCATTGAAGACACTACGAGTCAGTAGTCCCATTGTCATTGGCTCTCATGAACACCACCAGCTGCTTTTCCTTAAGATTGGCTTTTGGCCAATCGACTAGTTCACCGAACCTTAGCTTCCCTCTTGCTATTTGTAGAGATCACTACTACAAAAATTAATATAGTTGACGCTCATTAGTTTTAAATATCTAACATGTATGAGAAAAAAACATCAAGTAATACATATTGAGTAAACAAACGTCAACTAATACCAAAAAACGGAGATGGTTTTGTTGCTCCCTTTTAGTTGACGTTGTTATGGGCGTTAACTATTATAATACCTGTGTTGACTTATAACAAACGTCAATTAATACTTATTAAAAATTAAAATACTAAATCTAATTTAAATAAAAGATGCCTCCATTGACATCCGTTCGGCCCATAGCTGCGCATCTGTTTGATCTCCCATTCGCCTCTACTATCCTCACCTAGTGTCATCCACGCGCCACTGTCGTCCACGCCGTTCGCCTCCGGTAAGCTTGTGTCGTTGATGTCCACGTCGTTCTCGCCCAGAGCCGCACCTCAACGTGCATCCAGCTTCTTTTCTCGATATGTTCAAGTTTTGGGTGAGTTTATTAACTTTCTTGATTGAGTTTCCCCTAAAATGCACAAACAAACAAAGTTGACTCAAGAAAGCTTAGGTGGATGATTTATGTGTTCTCCATCTCTACTAATTTCCTCTTCACAATTTGATATAAGTAAAGAAGAAAGCAAATTAAATCCATTTACATTGACATTCGGTCCCATGAGTTCTTAAAATGTGGAGGTTTAGTTTGTTCTTTTCTTCCCTATCACCTTACATGGGGTAGGAAAAATGCAAACTCTTAATTGGTTACTTACTACTTAGATCTATAACTTCAGTAATTTTTAAATTAGAAATTCATGTTAATTATATAATCTTATGTCTTCTTCTGTCTTCACATAAACCATCACAAGCTATGTACTCCATAATAGAGAGGATGAAAATTGGGGAAACAACATGTGCATTCTTTTAATTTAAATTTTAGTGTGTGCCCTTGCTTGATTTGTGACCTCGTGCGTCCTGTATGAACATTGGGACCTGTGTTACAAACCTGGTTATGATTAACGTGAAATGATCCTGAGACACGCAAGTATATGTGGTTTGTAGCAAGTAATAAGTAAATTATCGTTCTCCATATGGACTAGAATTTTAATGAGGTAATGTTTAGAATTGAAAGTAAATTGCATGAAAAGTGTTGTTGATAAGATTTTGTGTTTTCACAAGAAAAGAAAATAACTAAATGAAATAACGGTTTTGATATGTTAAAGCCAAACTAGGATACTTGTGAGAATGTCTTAAGGCATTTTGTTTTTTACTATTTGAATGCTAATAAGCATTTTCACCCCCCCCCCCCCCCCAACTTAGGCTCATCATTGTCCTCAATGATTAGGTGTTTTTATTTCCCCCAAACTTATATGTTTTTAAGGTTGTTGAAATCTTTACTTTAAGATCAAACCATTCACCCCCCCCCCCCATAGAATTGATCTAGGTCCTAAGTTCACAAGTGCCTGTTCCAAGGAGTTTTCGCTATTCACGTCGCAAATGACATTTTGGGGCAGAGTAAATATCATTTTTCCTAAGGCAATGTTTTTGAAACGCATAATTAAAAAGCAGAAAAATAAAAATCGACATTTTTCAGAATAGTAACTTATCAGCAAGTTACATTAAAACATCTATTATTATTATAGAAGCATATAACAAGAGTATGAATAGTCGAGACAGAGACTTCATTTATTATTCTTCATCTTCCGAATCAGAGCTATCAGAGTCGGTGGAGGAGACTATGTCTTGGATCTCAAGGAAGACAAGTCTGCGAAGTTGTGGATCCAACCGAGTCAGTATATAAAAAATGACTTCGTCTCGGTTTGGATAGTCCACAAGTTTCTTTAGATTGTTTTCTAGCAGCCAAAGGCTGCGCCCGATATTTTCTCTCATTGTCTTCTTCATCTTCCTTGGTGGAAGAGTCGACACATGGAAATGTGTGGAAGGCCCGCTTCGTCTTGCAGAGCTTCATCTTCATGACCGAACTCAACCATGAGGCGCTGAATTATGCGGTCGCGGTCTTGTCCCAATGGTGTCAATCTGACTCTCTACCGCCTGGCATTGCTTGCTTCTACTTATTCTCTAGTTCTTCATTGGAACAGGTACTCCGATCGCGTGAATACTTTTGCTTCCCATTCCTCGCTCCTCAACCAACAACGGGGCTTTTCCTTCCTGTTGTTCTCTAACTTCATCCTTCACTACATCAACCTCTTCAACTTCCACGTTCTCCTAACGTGGTGTAGAGGTAATGTAACAGCCCAGTTTCCTATTCCAGTTTTCGAGGTGCCTTCGGGTCAAGATTCGGTTGTTTGGTTGGGTTTTAGAGCCGTTTGGCCCCTTGGGGGTATTTTGGTCTTTTGGCTCTCCGGGCAGGATTTGTGGTTTTCAGGGCTTCGAGGTAGCTCCTGCCTTTGTCGAGGCTTGTTTGTTGGTGGCTGCGAGTCCCGTGGTGTTTGGGCTAGTCGGTTGGATGATCGGTTGTGGTTTGGGCTTTGGCAAAGTGTTGGTTTGTTGTGTGTTTCCTTTGGGATTTGAGCCCGAGCCCTTAGTGTTGCTTTGAGAGTTGGATTTAAGTGAGTTTGATTGATTGGAAAAGATTGCTTCGGTCGAGTCTCGAAGGAGGAAGCCGGGAAATGGGATTTTGAGGTTTTAAAGTGGATAAGGTTGGATTAAATGGAATTAAAATCCTATTTTTCCCTTTTTTCCCATTTTTCTTTTTACTTTCCATTTTCTTTTATTTTTTCCCCAAAATTCATTTTCTCTCTCTCTCTCTCTCTCTCTCCCCGACCTAGCCTCCCCTTTTGCCCGAGCAGCCCTTGGCTCGCCCAAGCCCAGCCAGCCCGAGCCCCTGCTCGCCCGAGCTAGCCCAGCCCCAGCTCGTCCGCGCGAGCCCTCGCCAGCCCGAGCTCGCCCAGCGCCCGCGCGCCCGCGCGCCTCTGCCTCGCCTAGTCCGAGCCCCTGCCTCGCACAGTGTCGCCCAGCTCGTGTCGCCCGAGCTCGCCCGCACAGTGTCGTCGCCCTGCTCTGCCATGGTCCGTGTCGCCCAGGCCGTCGCGTCGCCCAGCTCGCCCGAGCCTCGCCCAGCTCGATCGCACGTCCCAGCGCCAGATCGCGTGCCCCGCGTCGTATCGCTTGCGCCCGTGCGCCGTCCCTTGTGTCGAGCCGCGCCGCGCGCCGTCGCCCAGCCAGCAAGCGCCCGCGCCTGCGCGCCCAGCGTCGCCCCAGCGCCTGTCCGCGCGCAGCTCGCGCCCAGCGCCCAGCCCTGCACCCTAGCGCGCCCAGACAGCCCAACTGCTGCCTAGCCCGTGCAGCCGGCTCGTTCGCGTGTCAGCCGCGCCTCGTGAGTTGCTCCCGAGCCGAGCTTTGTTTATTTTAGTGTATTTAGGGCTATTTTATGATTATTGATGTTTTTTCTTGGCTCGTTATAGGTTGCTCGGGTTCGATCGCAGTTAATTTTATTGTGTGTTGTTGCCTTCCGACCAGGTAAGGATTTCTTACCGGAGTTGTGTGGGCCCTGCGATATTTTCATGATTATGCCTTGCTTGTTTGCTGACTGTTATGAGCATGATAGTAATAGATCAGCTTTGATTGATTTTCTGCTAGCATGTTTGCTTGATTTTACATGTTAGTGCCATGCTAGGTTTGTTCTGCCAGCATGCTTGTGATTCCTGCTTAAGCTCGTAGTATCATGCTAGGTAGTGTTATTGATGTCGGTCTTTGCTTGCTAGCCAGGAATCATTGCTTTTTCCTCTGTACTCTTAGATAGAGTTGTAGGGTTTGTCATCATCCAGAGGCTGAGCGGACATAACGTACTTTATCCCCAGTAGCTCAGGTCGGGAGTAAAGTGTGCGAAGCATAACGTATCTTGCTACCCCCGACCACCCGGGCCAGGAATTAGCTACCCACTTCGGCATAGCCTAGTTTGTAGCCTGCTAGAGCGGAACCCTGCCATCGGTGTAAGCCTGCCCTGGCCGGTTCTTAGCTTCAGGTCGGTGGATCATGCTGCACAGATGAGCGCTGAGGGCCTCGCGCTACTGTGATCAGTGACACCGCTTCCGAGTCATAGGCATGTGCACCTGGCCCGCGTAGTTTGCCCTTAGGCCCCCGCATTTATGCCGGTTGCAGAGGAGCATGCGGTGTGCCCACACACGCGTTAGTTGCCGGTTCGGAGAGCTCCCCCGGGCTAATGTCGTGAGTACACCATTCCTTCCGTTAGAGCCTGACTTCGGGTACTCTCCCGTAAGTTCAGTTTAGTGCAAGGGCAAGGAGGCCCTTGAGGACATTCTTGGGATCAGTGTATTCCCCCCGAGTGACAGATACCTCGGTGATGTCTAGGATTGGTCAGTGTATCCAATCCTAGTTAGGCCGGAAGTAAGAGACTTCCGATGACTCCAGATCTTGTTTTATGAGCTCGTTGAGCCATGATCTGTGTTGGTAGCTGTTTGCTTGCATGCTTTGGTACTAGATGACTGATTATATCGTATTGTACCCGGTTGGGGATTCTACTTGAGTAATTCGTTACTCACCCTTATTTCGTGGTTTTTCCACGGTATCCATGGTGCGAGACAGATGGTGGAGGAGGAGCCGTGATCATGGAAAACCCGTTGTTCAACTCTGAGTCTTATGTTTATGTTATGATTTAAAGTTCTCTGAATGCATGTAGTTGGGCACGGAGCCCTAGGGTGTTTTCTGAATGTATTTCTGGATTCTAGCATTGTTGTAAAGCTTATATGTTTTAAATAAATCTCTGATCAGAGTAAGCTTTGTAAATGTATTTGTCTTGGAACAGGTGCTTGGAAACAGGGACAGGTTTCAGGAATTAATGTTGATTTTAAATGGATGTTTTATGTTTTAGTTTTTACTTAGAATCCGAACACCGTCTTGCAAATTTTCTATAGATTTATAATGCATGCATTGAGGTAACGGCC
This sequence comes from Sicyos edulis, assembly GCA_036507275.1. Classification (NCBI taxonomy): domain Eukaryota; kingdom Viridiplantae; phylum Streptophyta; class Magnoliopsida; order Cucurbitales; family Cucurbitaceae; genus Sicyos; species Sicyos edulis. Next base: position 35,624,986 of record CM071847.1, read on the forward strand.
TAGTTAGAACCCCATCCGGGTTCTGGCGTTACAGGTTGGTATCAGAGCTCAGAGTCATAGATTCTGTAGACTGACCTTTGTTGTAGGTCATTTTTCCATGATCATCAGCACTCCGACAGTCATCAGGTACGCCTAAGTTTACTGTTTTAAAGAAAGGGGTAAGAATTTACAATACTTTTCATCTAGTGTATGCCTTGTGTAGAGTTGTAGAGCGGAGACGAGCAGGTTCTGACTCGTTGTTGGTTTGGGCTTAGAGAGCCATCATGCCAACTTTCTCGCAGTGCGAGCATTGTTTTAGCAGCTTGTTGAGGTATCCAGATAGATGCGGATGCCCTGGGACGTCATCCTCGAGGGAGGTAGAGCTTAGACTCCCATTGGCCATTTGTGGCCCAGTTGCTGCTTTTCCCCTAGTGACAGGGTGGAGGTGCTTTGTGCAGATCGCCAGTATGTTGATCGCACCCAGAGGAGTAGGACGCTTGGCATGTCCGACCGAGGAGTTGGACTGATCTTGATGATGTTGAGGCCGCGTCCAGGGTTGTTAGGCCCGTTGGCCAGAGTTGGCCCTGGCAGTTGAGTTGGCTAGTGGAGGGGGTAGAGGCTAGCAGCGCCTCTGAGTGAGACTCCTTGAGCAGAGTGTGCTCCAGCCATGAGAGATTTGATGGTAGGTCTTCAGCTATCAGAGAGCGGAGACCCGAGCCGCGGTTGTAGGCGCGAGTGAGGAGTCCCGGGCACAGATAGCCCAGCTGGCAGAGTTTGTTTCAGCATTTCCCCCAGTAGCTCTTGTAGCCCCGGAGGTTCCCGGGAGGGCATGATCAGCAGGTTTATGCCGATGATGATGCTTGTGGAACAGGTCCCCGTGTGGACTAGCCTGGGTAGCTCAAGTGTTGATCTTGAGCCTTAGCAGATTGTTGATTGCCCAGTGAGTAGCTGCAGAGTTGGCAGCCTTCGAGGAGATTATTGAGGCTTTTTTGTTCTCCCATAAAGTGTTGTTTGTTTCAGTAAGTCCTGCTGCTAGTAGTAAACCAGTTGGCCAGGTTTGAGTTTAGCATCCATGTGTTGGGATGCCCTGTTGTTCAGAGGCCGAGGTGTGCCGTTCCTGTGCTGTTTGGTACAACAGTGGTGGTGGTAGTCCCTTGAGAGAGGTGGACTAGCAGAGTCTCCACCAGTCGCCCGATTGATTGGCAAGTTGCCGTGTTTGTGGCTTGAGGCAGATGTAGAGACATCTTTGCCCCTTGCAAGCCTGCTGTTGTTTAGCAGCCTAGTTTCCTCAGATGTTTGGTAGAGTTGAGCACTCTTCCTTGGTGAGCTCCTAGAGTGGAGCTAGCTGCTGCATGTTGAGAGATCCGGCAAGAGTTTTGTTGAGCATCTTTTGGAGATGCTAGTGTAGGTCGTGAGCCTTCGGTTTGATGAGTTGCCATAGGCATGGCTGTTTGAGTTGAGCCCTTGTATGCCTAGCCAGAGTTGTTGTCACTTGAGGTAGTGACCTTGTTGGCCCCATCTGTAGTATGATGTGGATTTGGTAGTAGTAGCACTTGAGGTGCATTGATTGGTGTGCCACTTTGGCACTAAGTCTGGTTCAGGCTTGAGTTTGGCTTGGGCATAGCAGATGGTTCTATGCCGTTCGGAGTTCAGCGCACTCCTTTAGCCTTGGATCTGTTTATGGCAGTTGCACCTGTTTAGGTCGTGCCAGAGGGCTAGTTCAGTGGTAGTCGATGGACTACAAGCGAAAGGATGCTTGAGAGGAGCCGGAGCCTCTTCCTAGTGTTTTTGGAGGTTGAGTAAGTCAGCAGGTTGCCGGTTGGCAAGTGTTGGTGCGCGTGAGTCTCGCGCTAGTGTTAAGGCCAAGAGTTTCTTTGTGGTTGGTAGTGTGGTCAACTACCTTCGAGGGCCTTATCTGAGGAGAGTTGAGCATCGTAGATGCGAGTTTGGTCCAGCAGAGGGACCCTGAGTTGGATGCTCATGAGATGAGCTGGATGCCTATGAGGCGAGTTGGATGCCATGAGGCGAGTTGGATGCTTTTGAGGCGAGATGAGCTGATGCCTTGCAAGAGGATTTGGATGCCTTATGGGTAAGCACCCTTGGTAGAGGCTTGGTATAAAGTGAGTTCGGTTTGGCATGGTTATGCCTTGGTAAAGCAAGGTTGCCTCAGCTTTGAGCATTGTGTGGAGTTGGAACTTTTGGTGTTCCTTCGGTTGGTGTTCAGTTGGAAACTGAAAAAATGCGGTGGTAGCAAAGCCGCGTAGTTTCTGATAGCCTTGGCTAAGAGAGTTGTTTGGATCCTTTCCTTGGGTAGAAGCCTTGTTGTGGCTGATGTTTGAGTAGGAGGACGACGCAGTCGGTAGCGTTTCGGGTCCTCTTGGTTCCTAAGGAGTTGGAGTTGGCCAGCATGGTTGAGATGCTGGAGTGAGTTGTGCCTGTTCAGGAAGTTGGCTGTTAGCTCGTTCGTCGACCGTGTGTGTCGAGGGTGATCGGAGGATCCCTAGGTTGAGGAGAGCCTCTCCGAGCTCGGTCGAGCTCGGCTAGTGAGTTTGATTGGCTATTTGGAGGCATGTAGTTTGTAGCCTCGGTTGAGTTGCTAGCAGTCTTGGTAGACTAGCAAGCCAGTGGTTGTTTGGAGTAGAGTCCAGATTGGTTCCGGTGCGGTGGCAAGTTGATGCTTGGTGTTGACCAAGGTGTGGTTTGGAGCTGCTAGAGATTAGCTTTGCTCGTGGGGCGAGTGGTTCGTGCCTGTTGGTGGCTTTCTGTTTTCCGTGATGTTGAGTTGCCCCGTTTGGCATTTGGAGGTTCAGTCTGAGATGGACCCCTGTTGTTGCTCTAGTGGAGCAAGACAGTGAGCGTATGTGGAGCTCTCTGTCCTTTGGTTGTCTGCTTGTAAGAGCCGTTTCCTTCTGGGAGTTGTCAGATTTCTACCGTAGCCATGAGTTGATGGTAGAGGTGCTAGCTTGAAGGAAAAGTTTGTTGGCTGCTTGGAAGCAGTGGTTTGTCCAGTTAGGTGGACTCTTGGATGGTGTTCTAGAGGCTGCAGTAAGGATTGTTTTGCCTCTTGTGAGTGTTGGGCCAAGGTTTGGTCCTCTTGTTGTTTCGAGAGCTAGTTCTGTTTCTAATTTGAGGGCGTTGCTCTCGAGGTCTTTTCCTAGTCAGGAAGTTTTGGGAGTTGACCCCTCCCTCGGCAGTTGAGCAAGTGCTGTTAGTTTAGGATTGGTGATCCGATTGGTTGAGATTTCCCTTGGGTGTTGCTTCCAAGAGAGAGTTGGTTGCTGTTGCCTTGGGTTTGAGCTAGTCAGCGAGCGTGTGTGAGTTCGCTGCCCTTCTGGAGTTTGCTTGCTGGGAAATTCGTTTCCCGTTTGGCAGGAGTCAGCTTAGCTCCTGAGTTGTGTGGTGGATCAGAGTAGCGCAGTGGTCAGCCCAGCGAGAGGGTCCCTGCATTGTGTTGTTAGCAAGCAAGAGTTGTTTGTCCCCGCAAGGGCGGTGGCCAGCCAGTAAGAGTTGTTTCTGGCAAGTTGTTGGTTCTTTGGGGATTGAAGATTTCCCTTTCCCCCTAGTCTCTGTGGTGGTTGAGTTGCTCCCTGGATGTCAGCCTCGAGTGTTAGCTTCTGAGGTAGTCTTGCGGATTCGTGTGGCTCAGGATCCGTAAGCTTTGAGGTTGTTGATATCCATTTTCCTCGTGAGGTTTCGGGAGTGGAGCTGCTGGTTGGAAGTTGAGTAGTAGCTTGGAGGCGAGCGTTGCTCTTTATGAGCTTGATTTGAGTTCTGCTGAGCAAGCCCTTCTCGGGCTTTGCTCCTTGTTGTTGTGCGCTCGCAGTTGGCGTAGCAAAGCCGTTGAGTGAGTCGGCACGGAGGTGCCGTGGCTTTGGTTGGTAAAGCCGTTGAGCTGTTTTCCTCAAGGTGTTGTGCCGCAGAGAGCTGCGTGATGGTTTAGTCCTTGCAGCCCGAGTTTTCCTTGAGAGGAATTTTGGTGGTTTCCTGGCCTGGCAGTATTTTCTTTGGCCAGTTGCTGGTAGGTTTGCTCCGGAAAGTTTGCGTTCGGCCGATGAGGAGCTCTAGTTTATTGGTTTGGCCGAGTGGAGCCTGTGCCTGGCCCTTGTCTTTTAGAGGTGGCCGTAGCTGAAGTTTCAGCTGGTGTGAGTGTTGTTGGCCGTTTGGTTTCTAGAACCTGAGAGGTTCAGTTGTTTGGCCAGTTTGTTGTTGGGTTGAGGCTGTTTGTTAACAGCTGTGAGCTTCTAGAGGAGTTCGCCAGTGCGTGGCGTTGAGTTTCAGAGCTTGCGGCCCGTCCTCGAGTTTGCTGAGAGTAGCACCGTTTTAGAGTTGGTGCAAGTTGAGGACGTGGTTTGCCGTCTGTTCCTTTGGAGTTCAGTGTATGCCCAGTCTGGATGGCATTGTGGCCTTGAGTTTTTGAGAACCCAAGAGGGTTTGGTTCTCGAAGAGGGCTAGTGTTGTTGGCCGAGAAGTTCAGTTGGCTGGATCAGTGGAGTTTTCCTGGAGCTGTTTCGTCTTAGGACTTTCGAGGACGAAAGTCTTAAAAGGAGGGAGTATTGTAACACCCGATTTCCTATTCAGTTTTGAGGTTCCTTCGGTCAAGATTCGGTTGTTTGGTTGGGTTTTAGAGCCGTTTGGCCCCCTTGGGGGTATTTTGGTCTTTTGGCTCTCCGGCAGATTTGTGGTTTTCGTGGCTTCGAGGTAGCTCCTCGCTTTGTCGAGGCTTGTTTGTTGGTGGTCATGCGAGTCCCGTGGTGTTTGGGCTAGTCGGTTGGATGCTCGGTTGTGGTTTGGGCTTTGGCAAAGTGTTGGTTTGTTGTGTGTTTCCTTTGGGATTCGAGCCCGAGCCCTTAGTGTTGCTTTGGAAGTTGGATTTAAGTGAGTTTGATTGATTGGAAAAGATTGCTTCGGTCGGGTCTCGAAGGAGGAAGTCGGGAAATGGGATTTTGAGGTTTTAAAGTGGATAAGGTTGGATTAAATGGAATTAAAATCCCATTTTCCCCTTTTTTCCCATTTTCCTTTTTATTTTCCATTTTCTTTTATTTTTTCCCCAAAATTCATTTTTTCTCTCTCTCTCTCTCTCTCTCTCTCCCCGACCTAGCCTCCCCCCTTGCCCGAGCAGCCCTTGGCTCGCCCAAGCCCAGCCAGCCCGAGCCCCTACTCGCCCGAGCTAGCCCAGACCCAGCTCGTCCGCGCGCGCCCTCGCCAGCCCTAGCTCCCCAGCGCCCGCGTACCCCTGCCTCGCCCAGCCCGAGCCCCTGCCTCGCACAGTGTTGCCCAGCTCGTGTCGCCCGAGCTCGCCCGCACAGTGCCGTCGCCCTGCTCTGCCCTGGTCCGTGTCGCCCAGGCCGTTGCGTCGCCCAGCTCGCCCATGCCTTGCCCAGCTCGATCGCGCGTCCCAGCGCCAGATCGCGTGCCCCGCGTCGTGTCGCTCGCGCCCACGCGCCGTCCCCTATGCCGAGCCTCGCCGCGCGCCGTCGCCCAGCCGAGCAAGCGCCCGCGCCCAGCGTCGCCCCAGCTCCTGTCCTCGCGCAGCTCGCGCCCAGCGCCCAGCCCTGCGCCCCAGCGCGCCCAGCCAGCCCAGCTACTGCCTAGCCCGTGCAGCCGGCTCGTTCGCGTGTCAGCCGCGCCTCGTGAGTTGCTCCCGAGCCGAGCCCTATTTATTTTAGTGTATTTAGGGCTATTTTATGATTATTGATGTTTTTGCTTGGCTCGTTATAGGTTGCTCGCATTCGATCGCAGTTAATTTTATTGTGTGTTGTTGCCTTCCGACCAGGTAAGGATTTCTTACAGGAGTTGTGTGGGCCCTGCGATATTTTCATGATTATGCCTTGCTTGTTTGCTGACTGTTATGAGCATGATAGTAATAGATCAGCTTTGATTGATTTTCTGCTAGCATGTTTGCTTGATATTACATGTTAGTGCCATGTTAGGTTTGTTCTGCCAGCATGCTTGTGATTCCTGCTTAAGCTCGTAGTATCATGCTAGGTAGTGTGATTGATGTCGGTCTTTGCTTGCTAGCCAGGAATCATTGCTTTTTCCTCTGTACTCTTAGATAGAGTTGTAGGGTTTGTCATCATCCAGAGGCTGAGCGGACATAACGTACTTTGTCCCCGATGAGCTCGTGTCGGGAGTAAAGTGTGCGAAGCATAACGTATCTTTACTACCCCCGCCGACCACCGGTTGTGGAATTAGCTACCGCCGGCATAGCCTAGTTTGTAGCCTGCTAGAGCGGAACCCTGCCATCGGTGTAAGCCTGCCCTGGCCGGTTCTTAGCTTCAGGTCGGTGGATCATGCTGCACAGATAAGCGCCGAGGGCCTCGCGCTACTGTGATCAGTGACACCGCTTCCGAGTCATAGGCATGTGCACCTGGCCCGCGTAGTTTGCCCTTAGGCCCCCGCATTTACGCCGGTTGCAGAGAAGCATGCGGTGTGGGCGAACACGAGTTAGTTGCCGGTTTGGAGAGCTCCCCCGGGCTAATGTCGTGAGTACACCATTCCTTCCGTTAGAGCCTGACTATGGGTACTCTCCCGTAAGTCCAGTTTAGTGCAAGGGCAAGGAGGCCCTTGAGGACATTCTTGGGATTAGTGTATTCCCCCCGAGTGACAGATACCTCGGTGATGTCCAGGATTGGTCAGTGTATCCAATCCCAGTTAGGCCGCAAGTAAGAGACTTCCGATGACTCCAGATCTTGTTTTATGAGCTCGTTGAGCCATGATCTGTGTTGGTAGCTGTTTGCTTGCATGCTTTGGTACTAGATGACTGATTATATCGTATTTTACCTCGGTTGGGGATTCTTACTGAGTAATTCGTTACTCACCCTTATTTCTGTGGTTTTTCCACAGGTATCCATGGTGCGAGACAGGATGGCTGGAGGAGGAGCTGTGATCATGGAAAACGCGTTGTTCAACTTTGAGTCTTATGTTTATATTATGATTTAAAGTTCTCTGAATGCATGTAGTTGGGCATGGATCCCTAGGGTGTTTTCTGAATGTATTTCCGGATTCTAGCATTGTTGTATAGCTTGTATGTTTTAAATAAATCTCTGATCAGAGTAAGCTTTGTAAATGTATTTGTCTTGGAACAGGTGCTTGGAAACAGGGACAGGTTTCAGGAATTAATGTTGATTTTAAATGGATGTTTTATGTTTTAGTTTTTACTTAGAATCCGAACACCGTCTTGCAAATTTTCTGTAGATTTGTAATGCATGCATTGAGGTAACGGCCTAGTTAGAACCCCATCCGGGTTGGGGCGTTACAGGTAATAACCCTTTCTTCCCTAGGGACTATTAAAGGCTCTTCTACCGCTGCAATGCATGGCTCCGTTCTTCCAGTTGGAACAGTCACTTGCCTTCTCATAGCTGGTTCAGCTTGTGAATGTCCATCATCACTATGTATAGACGCAGTGGCCAACGATTCGGGCTCTTGATTGGGGTTCTACTTCCCCTTGCTGCTCTAGCCTCATTTGCCACATTTTTTGGTAAGTGGTTGCAAGTCTTCGTATCGTGGTGAAGGTTGTAGAGGATTTACAATAAGAGATAGTTGGGTTACAAAGAATTGGAAAATGTCATTTTCTTGCAAGGTTTTTAACCATCTGAATGACGATTGGATTTCAATCGTTGCTAAGGTCAAAGTGCGGCTGTGCATTCTCAGCACACCGTTGGATCGAAACGTTTACTATTCGGTTACTCAGCATCCGTTCGTAGTTAATAATTGATTTGATGGTAAAAGAGATTACTGATTTATTGGAATTCAGAATTGTAGTAAAATAAAAAACAACAAATAAAATAAAAATAAATTAATATAAACTTCTAGCATAAGCAGATAGGAAATATTAAAATTTAGCATGCATGGAGTGAAAACTAAAGGGTACCGTTACGCTCTGGCTTCATTTACATGCTTGTGCGCTCATTCTTCAGTCAATGCGAATGAAGATATTCCGCGTTGAACATCCTCAGTCTAGCAATGCTTCAATCTTTGGCCATTGACCTCGAATTCATTCCTAGTGGCTTCGTTCTTGATCCAGATTACTATTGCTGCCTTTACCTGTGTAATATAGAATGATCCATACCACTTGGATTTGAGCTTTCTTGGAAACAAACGAAGTCTAGAGTTAAATAATAACACTTGCTGTCCAACCTCGAAGGTACGAGGGTTAAGCCATCAATCACCACATCTCTTGGTTTTCTCCTTGTATAGTTTCGCATTTTCATATGAACAGAGTCAATAGTAGAATTACACGAATAGGTGGCGGGCTAGAATTGAGAATTTTCGAAAATGCGGAGGGAGTTATTGATGGCAGGCTGTGACTGCCATTGAAAATTGCTTGTTTTGAGTTTCGATGGCGGTCCATGCCCGTTGTCCATTCATTTAGGTGGCGGGCCGTGCCCGCCTTTGTATATAGCATGTTATTAATTTCGGTGGCGGGCCATACGCGCCATCAATAATTTGTGCATTTTCGTCTTCATGACTTGAGTACAGTGTGTCCTCATTTCAACATTTCCTCATTTCCTCTACCAAGTGACCAAACCCTTTCGACCCAAAACCCATCTCCGTCGTCGGCACCGCTAGTTCTTCGACAAAACTTCTCCGTCGTCGTTAGTGAGTCGACAAACCATCTTCGTCGCTGCCATTAACCTCGGGTTTTCATTTCTTCCTCTCCGCCGCCGCTAGGTTTTGACATTTCTCCACTTTTGAGCATTATTTCTTTACAAACTTGGTAATTTCTTAGTCCCTAACTTTTTTAAGCTCTTTTTTAACTAATTTCTTCCCAATTTTTTTTCTAATCTTTCCATATTTAACTCTTATCTCAAATTTGTGCATTTGTTTCAAATTTGTGATTTTTTATTTGTTGTAATTTGTGCATTTGTTTCATTTGTGCATTTGTAGTTTCATGGGTTTCTTAAGAAATTCAAATTTGGGCATTTGTTTGTTTCATAAATTTGGATATTTATTTCAAAGTAATTTTCTTGTATTATTATAGCTTAGATTGATGAATTAATTTGAGCATATATTAAACTAATTTTTCTAGTTCATTGGTATATCATTGAACCAATTTTGATTCATGGATTCATGGATTTGATTTTATTGATAAGTTTATTTACATGTGTGACACCTACTTTGATGGTTGAAATAATTGTATTGTTTTAGAATTAATTGAGTTAATTTAAATTGAGTTAGATATGTGACTCGAGTCTACCTTGTTTTGAAATTTTTGTAGGTTAGGTTTCTATAGTTGAGTAGATTTCTTACTGCATTATTGATATGGATAAGTTGTGGATGTTTAAGGATCGAATGTCACCAGAATACGGTTTAGGAGTTGAGATATTTATAAGCAATGCAATACGGCATTCGAAAGGATAAAATTTCTTTTGTTGTCCACGTTTGAAATGTGTGAATGCCAAGTACTAAAATGTGAATGTAGTAAGAGACCATTTATTTTTAATGAGATCGATCAAAGTTATAATACATGGATTTGGCATGGAGAAGAATCAGTATCGAGGAAAAGAAACATGGAAATGTTCCAATAGATGAAGTTGTAGATGAGAATGTGGATGACCTAGATGACCCAATAGGGATGTTTGAGGCTGCACAAAATTACTTTTAGGACAAATCCCCTATCTTTGAGGATGCATTAGAGGATGTTAAGAAACTATTATACCCTAATTGTAAATGTTTTACCAAGATATCAGCACTGATTAAACTTTATAATTTGAAAGCAAAGTATGGATGAAGTGATAAAAGTTTCTCAAAGCTATTAGAATTATTGAGCATTTTATTGCCTATTCCTAATGAAATTCTGATATCCACCTATTATGTTAAAAAGATTTTAAGTACCTTAGGAATGAAGTATGAAAAAATCCATGCATGCATCAATGATTGTTGTTTGTATCGAAAAGAACTTGTTGATGCAGCTGTGTCCTACCTGTGGAACATCGAGATGGAAGGTTAAGAAGAATATGAAAGAAGGAGTGAAAAATATTCCAGCAAAATTCATGTGGTATTTCTCTTCTATTCCAAGATTTGAACGAATGTTTCGAAGTAAAGAAATTTCGAGATTATTGACATGGCATGCGACGGACCGCCAGATTATTGACATGGTAACTACTTTTTCTTTTATTAATTTAATGTCTATATACAATCTAATTTAACTATATTAATATAATTCTATGTAATACAGAGAATTAGTGCCGAGAAAAAAGAGTTGCAAGCTAGACAAAAGTGTCATCATCATATGGCTAGAAAGGGATATGCTCAACTGGCTCATGAACTAGTAAGGAACTCTCTAAGCCTTAAGGATATATGTTCGTGATCACATTATATCTTTCTACTTTACTAAGTCATGTGTGTGGTAAATTTTAATTTTAGGGAATAGACATTAAAAGTAATCCTGCAGGCCTATCAGATCTGTGGAAAGAAGGTTGAAAGAAGAAGTCTAACGATCCAAAGGGGAAGAGTAAAGAGATCGTTGACGAAGACACAATTCAAACAACCAACCAAATTGTAAGTTGTTGGTTCATTTCTTTTTCCAAAAGATAAATTGAATCTTAAAATCTTTGGTTGTGAATCTAAAAATCTTTTACTACATGATGAATTGCAACGTACAAAAGAAGGTGAAGATATTTTGGTCGATGCATTGGGAACGCCAGAACATCGTGGGCGTGTTAGGGGAGTAGGTCGATTTGTATCTCCATCAATGTTCTTTAGGATGGCTCATCCGAAGTCTAAGATGGGCCAACAACCAATTGAAGGAGAAAATCAAGTCCATTGCTCTGAACAATTAGACTCTCCTTGTGAGGGGAGTTATAGAGATTCCATAAGGGAAGAAAACCAGATCCTAGAACGGGTCAACGTCATTGTAGAACCCATTGGTCATCCTGATGTCCCAACCGACTTAGTTGAAGTACGTTTTATATTATGATTTATTTTTTTAAAGGTTATGTCATAGCAACTAATTATGATATGTTTTTTTAAGGGTATGCCATGTCAACTTGATGTTGAGTATGTAGGTCAAACTGTTGCCATTGGTACCGTGTATGAATCGAGTGGCTCATCTGTTAGGGTACATGGACACCTTTTAGGGAAACATAATGTGCGGGTCTCGGTCGATTTATCTTCGAAGGAAATGAGGACGTAGATCTATCTATTCCCATAAACGAGGAACTTCAGTACCTTGGACAAGCTATAAAATCTTTGGTAAATGGCCAAGATCATTGATCAGAACACCTACAACAACTAAGAAGGTATATAATTGTACATTATAGAATTTAAAATTTAGTATATAGCACATTATTTTACTAATAATAGAAATGTTTATTGTCATGATAGCACTATGAACCAAAAAAAGCTACAAGCAGTAAGAAAGTGGTATCAGATGCACACTCTCATCAATCGAACACATATGGTCCAACCATGGTCAAGGTTGTACATAATTATGCAAGAGATAAACTAGGTCCTGATGGCTTACTATGTATACCAATGGCAAGAAACATGTTAGGTATTGACGCGCTCGAATATTTTTATATTGCTCAAGAAGAGATTATACAATATTGTAATATGGAAGAAATAGGCTACACTGTAATGACCCAGTTTTCCATGCTGGTTTCCCAGGTGTTTTCGGTTCATGATTCGGATGTTCGGTTGGGCCGTTAGAGCTATTTATTCCTTAAGGGCATTTTGGTCATTTTTCCCTCGGGACCGATTTTATGGATAATCAGGATTTCAGGGCTATTCCTGTCTTTTGCTGAGGCTTGATTGATGGTTGGTTGCAAGTCCCAAGAGTTGTGTAGGTTGCCGCAACTCTCCTCCATCTTCCCACCAACATCTTGCCGTTTCTTCAAGAACCCAAGATCAAGAACCTTAAGGTGAGCCTTCTTCTTCCTTTTCTTCTTCTTTTCCTTTGTCAAAAACCCACCTCCTTGTCGCTTGGCCAAGCTCTAACCACTGGTGTTAAGTGTGTGTGTGTGTATGCTTCTTCTAGCCGAGTGCAAATTTCACACAAACTACAAAGACATTGTGCATTTGACAAATTCTCAGTGCATTGGACCCAGTGTAAGAACCCGACCCAAAACACGGTCCTAAACCTAGGTTCTCACTCAGCATGCAAGTTAAATATGTCAACAAGCGGTTTAGTGCTCATATTTTAAAACTTTACAAAACATTTGAGAACGGGGAACACTTAAAACATAACCAACAATTTTCATTAAGCAAATCCAACAAAGTAAAAACAAGCCTGGCCAGTAATTATAAAAGCACGCAAAACAGTTTAAACAACTTTAACAACATTCCCCTAGGACTCCTGTCCATCTACATGCTGAACAAATAATGCAAATAATAAACGACAGAGTGCCGGCAGCTCCCATGATCAATCAGCTCCCTCCGCTAGCCGTCCCGGTGTTGTCACAAGTTACCTGGTGGAAAAACCACAGAAATAAGGGTGAGTATAAACATACTCAGTAAGAATCTCCAACTGGGATACAATACGATACATCAGTCATCTAGCACCCTAGTATACATGCAAACAGTTACCAACACAGATCATAGCTCAACGAGCTTACAAGGCAAAGTTTGGAATCCTCGGAAGTCTCCTACTTCCGGCCTAATGATTGGTTCTCATAACCAATCCTGAGACATCCCTAAGGGTCTTTCTCCCTCAGCCAAATGATCAGCTCAAAAACCGATCCCAATAGATGTCTGACACCCTCGAGGGTCTTTCTCCTTCGACCATATGATTAGCTCAAAAAACCAATCCCAGCGGGTGTCCTCAAGGGCCTCTTACCCTCGCTAATAAATCTGGACTATCGGGAGAGTACCCGAAGTCTGGCTCTAAACTGGAAGGAACTGGTGTACTCACGAACATTAGCCCGGGGGAGCTCTCCAAACCGGCGACTAACGCGTGTGCGCGCACACCGCATGCTGCTGCAACCGGCGTAAATGTGGGGGCCTAAGTACAAACTACGCGGGCCAGGTACGCAGGCCTAAAGACTCGGAAGCGGTGTCACTGAACACAGTAGGCCCTCGGCACTCATTTGTGCAGCCTGTACCACCGACCTGAAGCTAAGAACCGGCCAAGGCAGGCTTGCACCGTTGGCAGGGTTCCGCTCTAGTAGGCTACAAACTAGGCTTATGCCGATGTGGTAGCTAAATCCACATCGGCTGCTGGGGGGAAGCAAGGTACGTTATGCTTCGCTCTACTCCCGACCGGTGGGGACAAAGTACGTTATGTCCGCTCTCAGCCTCTGGATGATGACAAACCCTACTATACTAGCTAAAAGTACAGAGTAAATGATTCCTGGCTAACAAACAATAATCCACATCAATCACACTTAACCTAGCATGATACTACGAACTTAAAACAGGAATCATAAGCATGCTGGAAGAACAAACCTAGCATGGCACTAACATGTATAATCAGACAAACATGCTAGCAAGAGATCAATCATAGCTGCCCTATCACTATCATGCTCATAACAGTCAACAAGCATACAAGGCACATCATGATAATATCGCAGGGTCCACACAACCACGGTAAGAAATCCTTACCTGAAAACAAGCAAAAATAACTATCACAAATCAACCAAGCGACCCTCGAGCTTCTATGAGAACCCGAGCAACCTAAGCATTTAATAAAAACAACCTAATCAAATAAACAGCAGCCAACAGCTTAGGGCCCAAGGGAGAAAAGACTCAGGAATTACCATCCGAGAAGCCACAAGGCTAGGGCCATCCAACACAAGCGAGGCGGTGTCGCGGAAGAAGGAAGCGAGCTCGGCGCCACTGGCGCAGCAGAGAGCGATGCGCGCAGAGCTGCAAGGCTGGCGCAGCGTGCGACGCAACAGAGACACGGGCTGGCCGGGCGCGGCGTTGAGCGCGCTGGACTACGGGGAACGCGCGCGCGCGGCGGCGCGTCGGGCTATAGGAACGCGCGCGACGCGATCTGGGCTGGCTGAGGAACGCGGCGCGGTCGACGCATCTAGGCAGCTCGACACGGCACGGGGCTAGGCGACCTGGTGCGGAGCTGGACGGCGCTGGGTCGGCACAGTGTGCGGCTGGGAGTGGGCGATCTGGTGCGGAGCGGTACGGGGCTGAGCGACGCGGCACAATGCGGGGTTGGGCGACGCGGCACCGTGCGGGGCTGGGCCTGGGCGAACTGGTGCGGCTAGGGTTTGGGTTGGGGCTCAGGTTTGGTGAGAGGGAGAGAGAGAGAAAAAACAAGGGGGAAGAGGGATTTTCTTTATATTTCCATCCTTATCCTATTTTAAATTGGCCTTAGAGACCTAAAAATTCCTTCCCATGGGCTTCTCCTTCGAGACCCGGCTGAAGCAATCTTTTCCAATGATAAAACTCATTTCCTACAAACTCCCAAATCAACATTAAGGGCAAGGGTTCAAATCCCAATGGAAGCACTCAAATAACAATAATTTTTCCAAAACCCAAACCACCTCCAAACTTCCAAACGACTAGCCGAAACATCTTAGGTCTTGTAACCAACAACAATCAAGCCTCGAAAAAGGCAGGAGTGACCCTGGAATCCTGAAAATCCACAAATCCTGCCCGGGGAGCAAAAGACCAAAATACCCCTAAGGGTTAAAATAGCTCTAACGGCCCAACCGAACAATCAAGCCTCGACAAAGGCAGGAGTGACCGCTTGCTCTTGCACTAGCGCCAGCACCGATCGCGCGCTGCCGCCCGTTTGCCCGCGCGCCCATCGTCACCGAAGCGAAGCCGCTTTGTCTAGCCCTTCGCTCAACGATTGTAGCCCCAACGCCAGTGCGCAGCCACAAGACCAGCCCCTCGCATCGCCCTCACGGACCCTCGGTAGCCCCACGCCTCGCACAGAAAGCAGCCCTCACTCACCTGCAGCAGCGCCGCTTTGCCCGCGCAGCAGTGCCTCTTTGCCAGGCAAAGCTTCGCCCCTAGAACCCTCGAGGCAGTGAAGTTGTTTTCTTCAGTTACCGTCCACTGCTCGGTTTGGGTAACCCCTGTTTCCCTTGCGTTCTTGGTTAAGTTAGATGCTAACAGGGGTATTGATCACCTTAATGTCGATGTTAGGTGTGTTGTGCTTTGTTGATAGCCTGCAGCTCAAAGAGAACTTGGTTTATGATATTGTTCTACTGCTTGTTTCCAGGTAAGAATTTCTTACCGTGGTTGTGTGGACCCTGCGATATTATCAGGATGTGCCTTGTATGCTTGTTTACTATTATGAACATGTTAGTGGATAGGACAGCTTGTGTTTGACTTCTTACTAGCATGTTTTCCTGTTTGTACATGTTAGTGCCATGCTAGGTTTGTTCTTCTAGCATGTTTATGATTCCTACTTAAGTTCGTAGTATCATGCTAGGTTATGTGTTTATATTGTTGAGCATGTATGTTTAGCCAAGAATCGTTTACTCTGTACTCTTAGATAGAATAGTAGGGTTTGTCATCATCTAGAGGCTGAAAGCGGACATAATGTACTTTGTCCCCATCGGTCGGGATCCCGTGCGAAGCATAACGTACTTTGCTTCCACCCCAACAGCCGATGCGGATTTTCTCCCGCATCGGCATAAGCCTAGTTTGTAGCCTGCTAGAGCGGAACCCTACCAACGGTGTAAGCCTAACTTGGCTGTTTCTTTGCTTCAGGTCGATGGTACAGGCTGTTACAGATGAGTGCCGAGTGCATCGCACTACTGTATTCAGTGACACCGCTTCTGAGTCTTAGGCATGTGTACCTGGCCAGCATAGTTTGTCCCCAGGCCCCTACATTTACACCGGTTACAGCAGAATGTGGTGTGCGCGCACACGCGTTAGTCGCCGGTTCAGAGCGCTCCCCTAGGGCTAATTTTTGTGAATACACCACTTCTGTTCCAGTTTAGAGCCAGACTTCGGGTACTCTCCTGTTAGTCAAGTTTTAGCTAGCCGAGGGTAAGAGGCCCTCGAGGACATCTATTTGGGATTGGTTTTTGAGCTGATTATATGGTCGAGGGAGAAAGACCCTCGAGAGTGTCTGACATCTATTTGGGATCGGTTTTTGAGCTGATCATTTGGCCGAGAGAGAAAGACCCTCGAGGATGTCTTGGGATTGGTTAGAAGAGCCAATCATTAGGTCAGAAGTAGGAGACCTCCGAGGATTTCGGATCAGCCCCGTAAGCTCGTTGAACAATATTCTGTGTTGGTAATTGTTTGCATGTATACTAGGATGCTAGATGACTGATGTATCGTATTGTACCCCGGTTGGGGATTCTTACTGAGTATGTTTGTACTCACCCTTATTTCTGTGGTTTTTCCACCAGGTAACTTGAGACAGCACTAGGACGGCTAGCGGAGAGAGCTGACTGATCATGGGAGCCGCGACACTCTATCTTTCTATTTGTCTTTAGAGTCATATTTCCTTGATAGCATGCTAGAGAAACTGTTTTGCTTGCTGTGTTGTTTTAATCATGGAGTTTTAAGTACTGGCCAGGACCTGTTTTATGATGCTT
This sequence comes from Sicyos edulis, assembly GCA_036507275.1. Classification (NCBI taxonomy): domain Eukaryota; kingdom Viridiplantae; phylum Streptophyta; class Magnoliopsida; order Cucurbitales; family Cucurbitaceae; genus Sicyos; species Sicyos edulis. The sequence goes on from CM071847.1 coordinate 35,641,422, forward strand.
TACTGAATTGATGTTTTCTACAGATTTAATAAAGGAATTTTCTTGTTAAGCAGTTCCAATGTTAATTTAAAATGGTTTTATATTATAAGCATGCTAGTTAAGAACTGGGTTTTGGACCACTATTTGGGTGTAACGGCCCAGGTTTTCATCCCGGTCTTCCAGGTATGCCCTAGGGGTATTTTGGTAATGTGGTCGGGCCGTCAGGGCCGTTTATGTCTTTTGCAGTCTCTAAAATTATTGGATGGGTTTATGAAGGTTTTTTAGGCTTTGTGGTTTGGTTTGAGCATGGATAGATGCAAAAGTAAAAATAAAGGAATTTGTGTTGCAGCTGGGATTCAAACCCGGGTCTCCGGGAAAGGCTATGGGGATGCGTGCCAGTTGAGCTATGGAGAGCTCTTGTTGCTCTTTCTGCGTCATTTTTTGGTTAGCCTTGGATCTTGGAGTTTTGGTGCATTTGGTTAAATGCAAAAGAAATTAGGTTTTTGTCCGTCTTCTCCAACACACCTCTCTTTGCCGCCCAAGCCAAGCTCTCCCAAGCCCCAAGCCAAATTTCTTCTCCTTTGCAGCCCCAAGATTCGATCGTAATTCTGGGTAAGTTTTCATCCTCTTCATCTTCTCGTTTTGGTGTCCTTGCTGGCCGAGTGTAAAGGAAGAGGTGGTGTGTGTGTGTGTGTGTTTGGTTGCAGTCGCCCAAAGACGCCCGAGATCTTCCCAAAGAAGACGCCCAGACAACCCTCATGCGCGCCCGCCAAGCCGCCCAACAGCAAGCCCAGGCCGCCCAGATCGCCAGCCGCCCAGATCTCGCCCAGCAGCTGCGTCCCTATCGTGCGCCCGCAGCAGCCGTCGCACAATCGTGTCGCGCGCGCCAGACGCCATCGCCCAGTCGAGCTAACGCCCGCACGCCCGCGTCGCCATTCCAGCGCCCGCGCGCCCGTCATCGTCCCAGCGCGCCCGCGCGTGTCTGTCCGTGTCAGCAAGCCCGCGCCCTAGCGTCGTGCCAGCACGCCCATCTGCGCCCCAGCGCCGTGCGTGCAGCGTGCGACTGCCGCCAGCCGGTGCCAAGCAGCAGCGGCCGGCCGTCTTTGCGCTCGCTCGTCGCGTATCACCCGCGCCGCGTGAGTTGCCCTTGAGCCGAGTCCTATTTATTTTATTATATTTAGGCCTATGGGTTGTGATTATTATTGTGTTTGTTAGGTTCTCGTTAGCTAGCTCGGGTTCGATCGCAGCTTAGGATTTTGTGTGTAGTTGCCTCCGGCGTGTAAAGATTTCTTCTTTGGAGTTGTGTGGGCCTGCGATATATTATGTGATCTTTGTTTGTATGCTTGTTTGTGTTTAAAGCATGTTTAGTGATAGGTGCTCTGTTCGAATTCCCGAGTGGCATGATTTCTTATGTTGTTCTTCATGTTAGTCCATGCTAGGTTGTTACGCTCGCATGCTCGTTATCATTCTTGCTTCGTAGTATCATGCTAGGTTCGTTGTATCTGTTGAGCACGTATTGGATTGTATTGGATTGCTTGCTGTTGATATGATAGGTTAGAGTTCAGGTAGATAGCATCATCTGGGCCAGTATGCATAAAGTATCTTTCATCCATGGCAGGGAAGCACAAGGTAATACTCCGTCCCTAGACCCCGTTAGGGTTTAGCTAACCCTACCGGTAGGCCCTGCAATCTTGGGTGAGGGTGGTAGTCTGCGCGATGCCCCAACGGTCGGGATGATGACTTGGCATTGCCTTGTCCCCGGCAGCTGGCACGTCCTCGGCGTGTTCGAAGCAGTAGCCACGATTGCCACTGTTAGGGCAAGGGCGGCTTCTCGGTGTAAGCCTACCACGACCGATTCCTTAGCCTCAGTGCGGTGGTTCAGTGACATAGTTCACGTGTCCGTGTCTCACACCCTATGTCGGTGACACCGATCCGGAGATTTAGTTAGGCATGGTGGACTGGATCTAGGCGACTTGCCACTAGACCCGGCACCCCCCAGAGTCTGCGGTAGCATGCAAGGCGGCGCTTACGCTCATTACGGCGCCGACATCGAGAGCTCCTCGGGATTGTGAGCGTGCACCTTTCGTATCGATAGTAGGCAGCCGAGGCCGAGACTTGTTTCTCGTATAGGGCATTTTGTGTGGTGGATTATTCCGGACTAAGACCACGAGTTGGCATCCGAGGTCCAAGCGTGGACTTAAACTATGTGCTCTATTCGTGTTTATATTCATAGCTTGCATACATTCATCTAGATGACCATGTATATCGTATTGTACCCGGTTGGGGATTCTTCTTGAGTAATTCGTTACTCACCCTTATTTTGTGGTTTTCCACAGGTAACCAAGGTGCGAGACATGATGGCTGAAGGAGGAGCTGTGATCATGGGAACCTGCTGTCATCTCTGACCTTTTATATTATGACTCTTGTCTTTTTTTTATTTCCCCTGAATGCATGTAGTCCGGCACGGAGCCCTAGGATGTTTTCCCAATGTTTTTGTGGATTCCAACATTGTTGTATCTGAGTAGGTTTTGAATGATTTTAATAAATCTCTGATCAGAGTAAACTTTTGGAAATGTATTTGTCTTGAAACAGGTGCTTGGAGACAGGGATGAGTTTGATAAAAACTGTATTGATTTCTGTTTGAATGCTGAATGTTTTAATTTTAATTGGAATCCGAAATCATATTTGTATATTGTCCTTACTTTGAATGCATGCATTGGGGTAAAGGCCCATTTAGAGCCCCTTTTGGGTCGGGTCTTTACATTGGGTCGGGTTCTTACATGCCTCCAATACTCTGTTACATTTGGTAAGTAAACGGTAGCGATTTTGCAACTACTAGATTTGTTTATCTTGTTTAATAATGTCTCCACATTCTATTTCAGTTACTTATGGTCTACTTGCGATCAAGAGACGCTGTGCAATTACTTATTAGTGGACGGTAACGAGTTTGCAATGGCTTTGGATAACACAAATGAAGAAGATCGAGTTTCACGTCTAGCTAATAGGTTAGACAAGCTGACATATCTTAAACAACGAGTATTCTTTCCCTTCAATTCTTGGTATGTGTTCCAACTTTTGAATTTTTTATCATATTAATTACGTTCATAAATCAGAATTTCAATATTCGTTAAATTGTATAGGAACCACTGGATTTTTCTCGTCCTAATTCCAGCTGAAAACACATTGTATGTTTTCAACTCACTCGGTCAAAATCCGTTGAACCAGAGTTTAGCTCGTGTCATAAATACGTAAGTTTCTAAATTACTAATCTTATGAACTTGAAGTTTATTTATTTTATCATTCTCAATTAATAACTTTCAACTTGATTAATATAGTGCCTACCGAGTATAGCAATTAAGACACACGCCGAAGGCCTTAAAATTAAATTGTAAATGGGTGGAGGTAAAGTTGAATCAAGGTAAAGTTTAATTATCTACTAAGTATATAACTATTTTGTTTCACTAGTGCCCTCAACAAATTGGATCAATAGTATGTGGATTCTACGTCCAACTATTCATACGGAAGATGATGTACAACACATCCACGCACCTATTGAAACTTGTAAGTTTTTTGTTTTTATACATTCATGTTTATTAGGTACACAAATTTTGGTGTTTTTAATCATATGTCTTACTATTTGTAGTTCAGCTCTGGCCCAACCTCGTTCACTCAAGACCAGATTGACGAGGTAAGAATAGAATGGGCAGAATTTATAGCTAGACATTTGAAACAAAATTAGTGTTTGTTTTTTGTTTATGTATAATGAAATTTAGTGTTTGTTATTTGTTTTGTGCATATGTGTGTAGTTTCTCTGGAGGGTGAAAGTCCCATTTTATACTGTATTTTGAATTCTTATATATACAGGTGAAATATTGTTTATATATAACAGGTGAAATTTTTTGGAATCTTATTATTGCACTGTTATGCTGCCCAAATTTCTGGTGAATATTCTAGCATATATATATATATATATATATATATGTTTATATAGAAGTTAGAATTAAGTTAGAAGCTATAGAAAAGTTAGAAGTTAGAAGTTAGAAGCTAGATGTTTAGAAGAGTTAGAAGTTAGAAGTTAGAAGTTAATTAGGATTTCATGCATGAGTTAGAAGTTAGAATTAAGTTAGAATCTAGAAGTTTAGAAGAGTAGAAGTTAGAATTCGTTAGTTAGAAGTTTGAAGTTTGAAGCTAGAAGTTTAGAAGAGTTAGAAGTTAGAAGTTAGGATTTCACATGCATGAATTGGTGATTAGAATTTTTGTTAAAAGTTAGAAATTTGGGGATTAGAAAAGTGTGTAGATGCTCTTTTTTTATAAAGTGATAAGGTCTTTTAATGGCGGGCACAATAAATTTTGTTTTTTTTATAAAGTGATAATGTATTTTAATGGCGGGCATAATATATTCTTTTTTTTTTTATAAAGTGATAATGTATTTTAATGGCGGGAACAAACGAGTGGACCCATTTTAAAACAACCCGAGACCACACTTTCAGATTTAAAAAAAAAAAAAACTATTGGAATAATTGGTGGCGGGCCGTGCCCGCCTTCTATGTGGAACAATTGGTGGCAGGCTCTGCTCGCCTTCTATTTGGAATTATTGGTGGCGAGCGCAGCCCGCCACCTTTTATACAAATCACGCACGCTATTAATTCTTATTGGTGGCCGGCTGTGCCCGCCTCCTTTTATTCAAACTGAGCATGTTTTGGAGGCAGGTATGGCCCGCCATTTGTTGTCTCCATGCCATCAATTCGATACAATGTCATTTGTATTGGTGGCGGGTTGTTGTCCGCCATTGTTTTTAAATAATGAGGGGCTGCGCCCGCCATTTATTTGTGCAATTCTACTAGTGAGTCTATGCTCTTCTAAATTGAGAAATTACATAATTCTTACTGCACCTGCTTTCTGAAGATCTAAATTTAATCTATTTAGCGCCCAATAAGCTTTATGTTCTAGCTCGATCGGTAAGTGTCATGCTCTCCCATACACTATCCTATAAGGTGACATATTTAGCGGCGTTTTCAATGTTGTTCTATAAGCCCAAAGTGCATAATCTAATCACATGGACCAATCCTTCCGTTTGAGTCCCACAACTTTCTCTAGAATTCCTTTTATTTCTCGGTTTGAAATTTTGGCATGTCCATTGGTTTGCGAATGATACGGTGTTGCAATGCGATGCTTGATGTTGTACTTATGCAGCACATGTGACATTGTTCTGTTTATGAAATGTGTCCCTTCATCACTGATGATTGCTTGTGGCATTCCAAACCTTGTAAAAATATTCATGTGAAGGAATCTTGTAACAATCCTAGCATCATTTTTAGGTATAGCCACTACTTCTATCTATTTTGACAAGTAATTAACCGCTAGCAAAATGTACAAATTTCCACTTGAAGGAGGAAATGGACCCTTGAAATCGATTCCCCAAACGTCAAATAATTCAACCTCTAAGATCGAAGTTAATGGCATTTCGTCACTTTTTCCTGTGTTTCCCTTCCGCTGGCACTTATCGCGTGTCTTTGCATAGTGATGCGCATCCGTAAATACGCTAGGCCAAAAGTAGCCGGATTGAAACATCTTCGTTTTAGTTGGCATTCCTCCGAAATGTCCTCTGTTAAGTGATGCATGGCATGATTCCAAAATTGCGTTATTCTCATGCTTTGCTACGCATCAATGTATTATCCCGTCAGCACATTTCCTATAAAGATACGAATCATCTCAGAAATAGAATTTTGCGTCATGGAAGAAGCATTTTGCTTTCTGTTGCATCATATGGGATGGAATGGTATGGCTTGCTAAATGATTGGTAATGTTTGCAAACCAAGGGGCATTTCTTTCTTCAATTACCTTTAACGCAAAAACTTGCTCGTTAGGGAATTTTTCTGTTATGCTTAGCATAGTTGTGTCGGGATATGTGACCTTGAGTCGTGATAGGTGATCTACCACAACTTTCTCACATCCCTTTTTGTCCTTGATTTCTATGTCAAACTCTTGCAGAAGGAGTATCCATCTAATCAGCCTTGGTTTTGCATAAGCTTTTATCATTAGGTATCTTATGTCATCATGGTCAATGAACATGGTTACCTTTAATCCGACTAGGTAGGAATGAAAATTTTCCAGTGTGTATACTACTGCCAGAAACTCCTTCTCTATAGTTGTGTAGTTCTGTTGTGCTTCCGTTGGAGTTCTGCTCGCGTAGTAAATAAGATGGATTAGCTTATCTTCTTTTTGTCCCAAGATAGCTTCTATTGCATAGTCACTAGCGTCGCACATGAGCTCGAATGGTTTTCCCCAATCAGGCATTATCATTATTAGTGTAGAAATCAGGGCCCTTTTTAATTGCTCTAATGCTTGATGACAACATGCATTGAAATTGAAGGTTCTCTCAGTTTTTAGGAGTTTGCACATGAGTTTCGCTATTTTTGAGAAATCCTTAATGAATCGCCCGTAAAACCCAGCATGGCCTAAGAAACTGTGCACGCTTTTCATGTTCTGTGGTGGCTCTAATTTTTCTATTGCCTCCACTTTTTCTTGATCAACCTCCATTCCCTTCTTGGAGATTTTGTGCCCAAGGAAAATTCCTTCGGTTACCATGAAATGGCACTTCTCCCTGGTAAGTACTAAGTGTGTTTCTTCATATCGACGGAGCATTTTCTCAAGGTTTGCTAAAAAATTATGGAAGTTGTGTCCAAATACTATAAAATATAAAAACTTCCATAACTTCTTTGAGCATGTTTGAGAAAATAGACATCATAGATCTTTGGAAGGTGGTGGGTGAGCTACATAATCAAACGACATTCTTCAAAAGGCGAATGTTCCATAAGGGCAGGTGAACGTAGTTTTCTCCTAGTCCTTAAGCTCTATCATGATTTGGTTGTAGCCAGAATATCCGTTCAGGAAATAGTAATACTTCTTTCCTGCGATGCGATCTAACATTTGGTCGATATAAGGTAATGGAAAATGATCCTTCCTTGTTGTTTTGTTCAGCTTGCGGTAGTGCATGCACACTCGCCATCATGTAACTATCCGTGTGGCAATTAATTCATTTTTCTCATTATAAACGACGGTGGTGCCTCCCTTTTTAGGTATGCAATGTATTGGATTGACCCACTAACTATCTGATATGGGATAGATAATCCTAGCATCTAACCATTTCAGAATTTTCTTCTTTACTACCTCCTTCATGGCAGGGTTTAATCGTTTTTTATGTTCCACTAAAGTTCCTACATCGTCCTCAAGAATGATTTTGTGCATACAAAACGTGGGGCTGATACCTGTTATATCTGCTAGGGTCCATCCAATTGCCTTTTTGTGCTGCGCGAGTAGTGTCAGTAGCTCTTGCTTGTGCTTCATGGTTAGTTTCAAAGATATAAAAACTGGTAATGTCTTCTTTTTTTCTGAGGTAGGCATACTTTAGATGATCGAGTAGAGGTTTTAAGTCCAACGTAGGAGGTTCATCTGCTGACGGCTGCTGCTTGTAGTTTGTTCCCATATTCAACATTTAATATTAATGCACTCTGTCTGCTGCGTCCTCCATTTCATGATCCTGGAGATCCTCTGCTTCCTCAATATGGTCCTCAATATTTAGCCATTCATACTGTTGCTTGGACATAATTGCTTCTTCTAGTGGTACTTCTACGTGGCTAGCGTCGAAGTTATCTTCTATGTCAGGCTGCTTCATCAAGTCGAATATGTTGTACTAAATCTCCTGATCGTTCATCCTTAAGGTGATTGTTCCTTCCTAGACATCTACTAATGTGCGACCAGTCTTCAAGAATAGTCATCCCAAAATGATTGGAACTTCTAGATCTGCTTCGTAGTCTAGAATGATGAAATCCGCGGGAAAACGAAGTTGTCGACCTGAACTAGGATGTCTTCAATTTTTCTGTTAGGACAGGTTATCGACCTATCGGCAAGTTGAATCATGACTGTTGTTGGTCTTGCTTCACCTAGTCCGAATTTCTTATAAATCCATAGGGGCATCAGATTTATGCCAGCACCAAATCACATAGTGCTCGCCCAATGTGATTGCTATCGATTTTTACCGGAATGGTAAACTGTCCTAGATCGACTTCTTTCTTGGGAATTTTATTTTGAATAATTGAACTGCATTCCTCGTTCAATGCTACTACCTGGAACTCCTCGAATTTCCTCTTTTCCTTAAGTGCATCCTTCAAGAATTTCATATAGTTCAACATTTGTGGAAGTGCATCAACTAGAGATATGTTAATGTGGATTTGTTTCAAAATATCTATGAATTTTTCATAATTCGACTCATTTCCCTTTCTTTTAAGCCTTTGAGGGTACGGTGGTGGTGGTGGTTGGTAAAGAGGTAATGGTTTCTCTTTATTCTTTCCTCTTTTTTTTTTGTTATGGCCTACTCGTCAGCCCTTAATGGCTCTTTTGGTGGGGTTGATATAACCTTTGTTCCTAGGAAATTCTTGATTTCTTCACCGTCCACCAATGATTTTCCGCTTTGTAACTCAAATGCATTGACTTGTTCTTTGCCATTTCGCCTTGATCCTTCCGTATCTGACGGTAATTGTCCCAGTGGGCTAGCCTTCAAATCTACGGCGATTTGTCCTATTTTCAGCTCCAGCGCCCAAAGTGTTTCTTGCTGAGTTTTTAACATAGTTTGATGCTCTATCATGACCATGTAATTCTTTGCTATGTAATCATTCAGTGCTGAATCTGTCCGCATAGTCTGCTGATGGGTTCTTCCTGAATTCAGAGGTGTGCGCTGTTATCCCATTTGATTAGAATTGTTGCTCTATCCCCCCTAAGATACACTTAGGTGTTGTTTCCATCCAACATTGTATGTGTTCAAGTAGAAATTGTATGGATGGTGCGAATTAGAATTTCCAATGTAATTGACAGACGCCGAATTCTCACTACAGGGCTCGTACTCATGATCACCCCCACAGAGTGCGCAAAATTCAGGAGTTGATTCCTCAACTGCTGATGCGTTCTGAGGGGTAGTCATTTGTACGTTCTTTAGTGTATTAACTAGCTTGGCCAATTAAGCTTTTATGGCGGTCATTTCACTCAGCTCGAACTTGCTTCCTCTTTTTTCTTGGGTACAACTCGGCTTACCCTAGGGGCGTGATTCTTAGTGGTTATTTCGATTATCTTATAAGCTTGATTATATGTTATGTCCATTAAACAACCTCCTGTTGTTGCGTTAAGAATCTCTTTGTCTGCTTCGATTAGCCCATTATAGAAGTGTTCGATTTGAAGCGTATAAGACAAGTCATGGTACGAACATTTCATTATAAGGTCATTGTACTGTTCCCATGCTCCTCCTATAGTTTCATCAAGTTCTTGTGTAAAGCTGGTGATTTCATGCATAGAGTTCATCTTAAGCGCTCTTGGGTAATATTTCGCTAAGAAACTATCGACCATTTGTCTCCAAGTGTAAGTACTTGGCAATGTATTTATCTAGTATTTGGCCTTATCTCGTAAGGAATATGGGAATAGAAACAGTCGGGTGTCTTCTAAAGAAACTTCAACTTCTTGGTGAGAATCACTAACAGCTAAAAAATTTCGTAAATGCTGATGCGGATCTTCCGATGGAAGTCCCCTAAAAGGTTCATTGATTTTTAGCATTTTATACATATTTTGGTCAATACGGGGCGTCTACCACCACCATTAAATCTATCCATACTTGGATATGTCAAATAAGTGAAGTCTTCTTATTGCGTTCGCATGACTTTATCTCTCTCATCTACCAACTGTTCTGGTGGCAGATTGTGATCTTCATTTTCTCCTCGTTCCACATCTGCTGCAGCTGTTGCAGGTGAGTTCATCATTCTAGGTCTCTATTGTGCCATGGTATTTGTCTCGTTGCGAGTGTTCCTTCTTTGCTCTCATCTCCTCCTTCAAAGGGTTCGTTCGGGCTCTGGATCAATCACAAGAGAAACGTTCATGCACTAGTACACTTGAAATGTTCAATCCGCATGTTCTTCATTTCATTTGATAAGCTTGCTAACTCCACTCGCATAGCAGTCAACTCGTCCACTTCCAGGTACCCTCCTTTCTTTACAGTACTTCGTCTCGGCTGAGACCATTGATTGTTATTCTTCGAAAACGTCTCCAAGATATTATAAGCCTCTCTATAAGTCTTGTTAATCAGAAAGCCATTGGCTGACGTATCTAACATGATCTTGGATCGGTTGTCTAACCTGTTGTAAAGTTGTTCAATTTGCACCGGGTACGATATGCCACTCTGTGGACACCTTCGTAGCAAATCCTTATACCATTCCCATGCCTCGCTCACTGATTCGTCATCATGCTGTCGAAATCTGGTAATCTCATGCTGAATATCCACAATTTTGGTTAGCAGAAAGTTCTTAATCAGAAACTTCTCAACTAACTGGTCCCAGGTTTCTATTGACCCTGTTGGCAAAGTGTTCAACCATGCTTTTGCTCCATCTCGCAGCGAATATGGGAATAAAGTCAATCGCAAGTTGTCTTCTATTACTTGTGAAATCTGAAATGAATTGGTCACTTCGAGAAATGATCGTAAATGCATGTGGGGATCTTCAGATGCATGACCATAAAACTGCCCAATTGTCTGCAGCATCAGAAACATGATAGGTTTAGGTTCGAAATTTCTCGCTCTAATATCCGGTCTCACAATTCCAGGATTCAGCCCATGTGTAGCATAATCAATATAATCTTTTATTGCTCTATCCCTTTCATCTACCGGTTGGTTGGGATTAGCATTTGGGATAGCAGCATTGGCATTATTAGCATTCGGGTTCTGAGCAGTAATTGGATTCGGTCCCATGTTCTGAGCATCGAGAAGAGGAACATTCTCCAGATAATTTCCTTACTGTTTAGCCATTCTTGCCCTAGCTTCTCTTCGGTTTCTATGAAATGTTCTCTCGGGCTCAGGATCAAATTGAAATTCTAGCTTAGGGAAATCACTCATGCAAGGTCAAATCTCTGCAATAACACACAATGTTGTTAACACTTAAAATATTCAGCACCACTTTCCAAATAACACTTAAACAGATTTAAAACACCAATCCCCAGCAACGGCGCAAAAAACTTGATCCTGACTGAAACTGCCTAGACGATAATGAATAAACGATATGCAACCAATGCAGCAGCATTCAACAGATTACACGCAAGCATACGCAGTCATCATTAGCAAGTGATAGATCTACAGGTCATTCTCCACAGGGATTGGGTTATCTCTGGTTTGGTGTTATTCACAAATCTAAAACATGCAAGTGCAACAGACACTGCTTAAGACACTTTTGAACTACGACTCTAAGTGTTAAGCTAACAATGTTGCGAACTTCAGAAACAGGCGATAACACAAAATATTAAAAATGTGCGATGCGATAATGCTAAACTAAAATGCTGAGACAATAACAGATACTTCTGGAAGAAGGCAGGTTTAGGTTAAGGGAAAGGTGAATGCGATTAGCATGCACAAGGGTGAGGCCAAGGTGAGAAGCAAACTCCACACTACCTGTGGTCGAACGCTTTCTCTCGAGATGCATTCATGCTCTTTAAGCTTGAGCTCTCGCATCTAAGCTCAAAGCTACAAACAATGTGATGCGCACTAGCGAGGTGGCTATCTCTAGCCTCCCTCTTTAACCCGCAAGAGATCCTAACTCCAAAACTAGTGGACATACATAGGCTATCTTTAATCGCTCTCTTTCTCAAGATGAAAATACTAGTGAGCATGCATGGATGATCAGTCGAAACATGCTTTTAGTTAAAATACCTATTATTCCTTAGCCTAACATCCCCCTGCTCACCCGAGAACATGCATCACACATTCATCCCCTCAACCCTCACCTATATGAATTTAGCTCATGGTTATGCTAGGACAAACAAGAACAGAAGGTAGGAATGTTGTAATCATCATGCGACAGACTTGTAATCAATGCTTTCTCAAAATAAAAGAGGACAACAATGGAAAAGTGAACAACCAGCTCAAATATAGATAAAATGATGACAGTGTTTAGTATTAGAATATAAATGTATATTTGTATAGTTTATTATACTATTAGTATGAAGCCCGTTAGGCCCGTTGTAATCCCTATATAAAGGCATTGACTATCGATGAATAAAATAGACTGTTTTTAGTTCAATTACTCTTGACTACATGGTATCAGAGCACAGTTAGGTTGAGATTTTTTTTTTTTTTTTTTAGTATACATGGCTGATTTTAAGCAAACAAGTGTGATTTCGCATTCAATGGAAATTACGAAAAGGAAGTTAAATGGCACTAATTATCTAGATTGGAATCGGACGATTCGCAATCACCTATTGAGTAATGAATTAGAAGGACACATGGATGATGAACCGCCTAAAGAAGAAGTTGAGAAAAAAAAGTGGGATCGGGTTGATGCACGTCTGTATAATCAGATTACTAACTCGATGAATGACGAAATTGTGGATCTTGTTAGTCATTGCACTACAGTAAAACAACTTATGACGTATGTGGAGTTTCTGTACTCCAGGAAGGAACAAGTAACGAGGACGTATGACGTTTGTTCGTCCTACTTTCATGCTGATCAGAATGGTGAGACATTGATGGCCTACTACACGAAGCACAAGCGGAATAGTGCTGAGTTAAATTCTCTTATGCCTTTCAGTGCCGATATTGCGGTTCAACAGACTCAGAGAGAAAAGATGGGAGTTATCAGCTTCCTACGTGGTCTGGGTCCGGAATATGAGAATGCCAAGTCTCAAATTTTGTCTGGAACTGAACTACCATCATTGGATGATGTCTTTCGTCGACTACAACGAACAGAGGTGAATTTGATTGAACAGTCCAATAGTGCTTTGCTTGGGAGAAGTGACCTCCGTGGTGGGAGAAATATGAGTACTCCCGTATTGAAACCTGGTTCTGATCGACGCCAAGATTCTAATAGTGACAACCGGCATCTGGATTCTTGAGTGGGAGTGACCTGTTATTACTTTCAGAAACCAAGTCACTTAAAACGGGATTGCAGGAAACTACAATATGATAATCAGAAGCATCAGAAAGCCAATGTTGTATCTAATGAGAAAGCCAATGTTGATGAGTTTTCTAAACTCCGGGTGTCTTCTACTTCATCACAGCCATTGTCCTCCGAATTCCCTCCTGCTGCGACCATCGCTGAAACAGGTAACAATCACTGTCTTCTTTCGTCGTCTACGAAGTGGGTCATTGACTTTGAGGCGACTGCTCATATGACAGGGAACAACAATTTATTTTCTACTCCGTTGTCATCTGATCATTTTCCTAGTGTTACCTTGGCTGATGGATCTTTGTCTCCTGTCCAAGGGGTGGGATCAGTCACTCTTACCCCCACCTTGTCATTCTCTTCAGTTTTGTGTCTCCCTACATTCTCGTATAACTTAATTTTTGTTAGTCAGATATCCCGAGACTTACGTTGCTTTGTTTCCTTTTTCCCTGATTATTGCTTGTTTCAGGATCATTTGACGAAGAAGACTATTGGTAGGGGGCATGTAGAAGGGGGTCTCTATATCTTGGACCAACTGCCAGTTCCAGCGGTGGCTTGTGCAAGTTCTGCATCCTTGTTTGTGATTCATTGCCAGATGGGTCATCCCTATTTGTCTGTTTTGAAGAAATTATTTCCTGAATTCAGTAAAGTTTCATCTTTAAATTATGAGTCATGTCAATTTCCTAAGTTTCATAGATTGAGTTCTAGTCCTAGGATCAATAAACGAGCGGATGCTCCTTTCGAGTTAGTTCATTCTGATGTATGGGGTCCAAGTCCTATCACGTCTAAAACAGGATTTCGTTACTTTGTTACTTTTGTTGATGATTTTTCCTGATACACTTGGGTTTATTTAATGAAGAATCGTTCTGAGTTATTTTCTCATTTTTGTGCCTTTAATGCTGAAGTCCGTAATCAATTTAATGCGTCCATCCAAATTTTGCGCACTAATAATGGGGGTGAATATTTTTCGGGTAACCTTAGTTCCTACCTCCGTGAAATAGGTATTATTCACCAATCTTCTTGTGTAGATATCCCATCTCAAAATGGTGTGGTTGAGCATAAGAACAGACATCTTCTGGAAACCGCTTTAGCTTAGTCATTCCAGATGCATGTTCCACGACTTTTTTGGGTTGATGCCATGTCTACTGCGTGCTTTCTCATAAATCGAATGTTGTCGTCCATTCTTGAAAATAAGATTCCTTTCGAGGTCTTGTGTCATTCTAAGGAAATGTTTCCACTTCCGCCTAAGATCTTTGGGTGTACGTCTTTTGTTCGCGATGTTCGTCCTCACAAGACTAAGTTGGATCCTAAGTCTTTGAAATGTATTTTCTTGGGGTATTCTCGTGTCCAGAAGAGTTATCGATGTTATTGCCCAAGCACAAACCAGTATGTCGTTTCCTCTGATGTCACCTTTTTTTAGGATACTCCGTTTCGTTCTAGGGAACATTCTCCACCTATGGAGGATGATTTGCTCATATATGAAGTCGTGTCTTCTCCCGACCCGCCTCCTCAACTGCCACCTGTTCCGTCGGGACCTTCTTTTACTCAGGCCTATACCCGGCGTCCACGACCCTCGGAGACATGCCCCGTACCTGTGGATTCTTCGTCATCTGATTTGCAGGCCAGTAATGATCTAGACTTGCCCATTGCCCTTCGCAAAGGTAAACGTTCTTGTACATATCCTATCTCTTCATGTGTGTCATATCGTCAGCTGTCTTCCTCTTCTTTTTCGTTTCTTACTTCACTTGATTCTATGAAAGTTCCTCAGAATACTCGTGAAGTCTTGTCACATCCAGGATGGCACCAGGCCATGGTGGAGGAGGTGGTTGCGTTGGATGCGAATGACACTTGGGAACTAGTAGCTCGTCCCGCGAGAAAACAAACCATAGGATGTAAGTGGGTATTTGCGGTCAAGATGAATGATGACGGGTCGGTTGGTGGTCTCAAAGCCTGCTTGGTTGCGAAGGGGTATGCTCAGACTTATGGGGTTGATTATAGTGAGACGTCTCTCCTGTTGCGAAGATGTCGTCGATTCGCCTGTTTGTTTCTCTGGCAGCCATGAATGATTGGCCATTGTATCAGCTTAATGTTAAGAATGCGTTTCTGCATGGTGATCTTCTAGAAGAAGTTTATATGGAGCAACCACCTGGTTTTGTTGCTCAGGGGGAGAATGTCAAAGTCTGTCGCCTCCGAAAATCATTATATGGCTTAAAACAAAGCCCTCGTGCATGGTTTGAGATGTTTAGTCAAGTTCTTGAGAAGTTTGGGATGAAAAAGTGCTCATCCGATCATTCTGTATTTTTCCGTCAGTCTGAACATGGGGTTGTGTTGCTGGTGGTATATGTTGATGACATCGTGATTACTGGAAGCGATGATTCAGGGATGTCCTCATAAAAGGCATTCCTTCGTAGTCAATTTAGTACTAAAGATCTCGGGACTCAAAAATATTTTCTGGGCATCGAAGTAATGAGAAGCAAGAAGGGAATTTTCCTGTCACAAAGGAAGTATGTTCTTGATTTGTTGACTGAAACTGGAAAGCTAGGAATGAAACCATGTAGTACCCCAATGGTACCAAATCAACAACTTGTTAAGGAGGGTGCAGCGTTCCCTGATCCCGAGAGATACAGGAAGATGGTTGGAAAACTAAATTACTTGACTGTTACGAGACCGGATATTGCCTATTCTGTGAGTATCGTGAGTCAATTCATGTCATCTCCCATAGTCGAACATTGGACAGCTGTTGAACAAATTCTAAGCTACCTTAAATTTGCTCCTGGGAAGGGGGTTTTGTATGAGAACCATGGTCATTCAAATATTGAGTGTTTCTCGGATCTTTGATTGGGTAGGGTCTAAAGAGGACAGACGGTCAACCTCGGTTTCTTGTGTATTTATGGGGGTAAGTGGTTTCTTGAGAAGTAAGAAAGCAGAACGTGGTGTCTCGTCGAAAGTGCCGAATCGAATATAGAGCTATGTCACAGGTGACATGTGAGATAGTATGGATGACCCAACTTCTTGACGAAATTGGAATGAAAGCCGCGACACCTGTTAAGCTATGATGTGATAATCAAGCAGCAATCCATATCGCCTCTAACCCGGTGTTTCACGATAGAACTAAGCATATTGAAGTGGATTGTCATTTTATTCGCGAAAAGATACAACAAGGATTGATTTCGACAGGTTATGTGAAGACAGGAGAACAGTTGGGTGACATCTTCACCAAAGCATTAAATGGCGCTCGGATAAGTTATCTCGTAAGAAAAGTTGGGCATGATAGATATATTCGCTCCAGCTTGAGGGGGAGTATTAGAATATAAATTTATATTTGTATAGTTTATTATACTATTAGTATGAAGCCCGTTAGGCCCGTTGTAATCCCTATATAAAGGCATTGACTATCGATAAATAAAATAGACTTTTTTTAGTCCAATTACTCTGGTTTACATTCAGAACAACTTACACGAAGATGAGAGGAAACACAAAATACATATTTAAACAAACTTAAAACAAGCATTCAACAGAAATTCGTGCTTAGAAACTACAATATAAGAAATAAAACAAGAACTACAAAGACAAGAAACGACATAAGATAGGCCTAAAGGAAAAAAAAAAAACAAAAGCACGAAAAAGAATGCTGCAAACTTAGGCGGAGCCTTGTCACTTCCAGCAGCTCCCAAAAATGGCTCTATTCCGAAAATCGAAGCTCATTTTCATCCTAAAAATTTGTGCTTATATACTCCCTTCATGAAGATAGATCAACGGATGAGATTCTAGGGCAAAATGGTGACTTGTTCCCCAATTCCGAGCCGACCAGATCTGATATATCGCAGGAGGACCATGTACAGGCTTTTCTGACACTGTTATTTCTTACCGGGCGAATGTTGCAGACATTAACACCCTTCTGAAAATGGCCTTTTCCCTTCTAGAATTCACTCCTCAGATTTAAGCTTTGCTCAACGATCGCAGCATCCAAAAACCTGAAATGATAACATAAACTTTAACGAGACGAGGGGCTCTTGCAATGCGATTACTAATGCTTTAAACATTGATGTTTTGACCCAAAAACTCATAATTTCTTAACATTTCTAATCCTAGCCTCTTTTCTATATGCAATGCGGTTTAAGCTCAAATCCCCATTCATAAGCAGCTATATGCATTAAAAGTTATTGGAAATGCCTAATTCTACGTTAAAACATCCTATCAGACGGACTCAATAACTCTCTATTTGAGAGTTATCACTCATATGCTGTGTGCATGGTTCCATCACGTTACCTTTCCAGTACGTTGGACGGGGTCCAGTCATGTCGTGCTTGTCACGTTACCTGTCGGTGAGCCTACGTGCATTAGTGGGGATGTTGTCTGTAGGCAGGTCAGTCCTCCCGCATGCTAGGGGTTACCAGTTAGCACCCGAAGCCCGATGTTTAGGAACCCTGTAGTTTTTCTTTACTCGTGGCTCTCCTTGACAGGGTCAGGTGATTTACTTGGCATTGTGTATGCCCTTGCTGACAAGACTCGTGTGTCGTTGTCCTAATTGGAGGTTTAAGGATGTTGTGTGTTCCCCTCATTCATGGTCCTTCCCGACATGGTCAGGTGACTTATTGGTGGGTCCCTGGCGTGGCCCAGGCTACCTCGAGACATTAGAGTATGACTTCGCGAGCACAACGTTATGGGTCCCTGACAGAGGTCAGGCTACCCAAGGCATGCCTCCGCTGGTGCACTTTGGCGGGTCCCTAGCAGAGGTCAGGCTACCCCCGAGATAATTGTGATTTCCCCATAGGACACGGTATGGGACATGTCTGACCTGAGGTTTTGGGAACTTGTGTGTTCTCCTCCCTCAAGGTCTTTGCTCTGACCTTGGTCAGATTATTGCTCAGCATTTAACAGTAACTTGCTCATGGCTTGCACGCCGTTGTTTGACATTGTTTGCTCGTGACCGACCTGAGGGCCGGCCACGCATGAGCAAGGCATTTAGCTTCAGTTGTCGTATCTTCTAACTTGTTTCTGTTTACATGCTTAACCCCATGGTGAGACTTCTTACTGGGTATATTTTGATATACTCACCCCTTACATTTTCAGGTACTAGTCCATTTCGAGGTGGTTAGGCTGGGATCTGGATCGATCATGGACACAGTGTCACATTTCCTTTCCGCAGTGTTTACTACCGTTGAACCATATGTTTTTATGTTTTAAAATCTTTGAACTGTATTTGTTATGAACTATCGGGATCCCGCACTCTGTTTGTATGTTTTCGAACTATTAGCACCGCTTTCATGTTTTATGAGGTTTTGTTGGCAAAATGCATGTGATTAGTAAATTGATTTTGAGGATTTTAATATGCATGCACCCATAACACCCTATTAGAGTATTTTAGGAAGTCGCGTCGTTACAGGGCAGATCAACGGTAGCGAATAGGCAAATGTTCTCAGTGTGATTAAATCCCACTTCGCGGTCTGCAACAAGTAATAAGTAAATTATCAATCTCCATAGGGACTAGAAACTATCCGAGGTGATGTTCAGAATTAAATTGTAAATCGCACGATGTTGAGTTGGTTTGTGATTGCAACATAAAAGTATGTAAATAAAGAAATAAAGTATTAGACTAAGATACTCATGAATTTCAGCAACAATGAAGTAAACAAGAAACATGCAGTAAGGGACTCTATCATACTATGCCTACAAACATCCGCTTCCGCTTTCATTCAACACTCAGTCCAGCTTACGCTTCGACTAAATGTAAATACAACTAGCGCTAAGTATGTAATAGTTACGCGTTTATTCCTAAACTCCGATTTTAAAACATCACAGATGTAACACTACCTAATCTACATGCTTGTTGGGGTCGAATCTCAACACACGAATTTTAAATGGAAATGATAATTGAGAAGAATGATGACATGGCTTGTTCAGGACTTCGCTAGAGCGAAGCCTCTACTTCTGATTAAGCGAAATGTGTGTGTGTGTGATCCCCAAAGGTTGTACAAGTATACACAGTCTTTGTTGCAGTAAGTTTTAAAGTAAGTAACGGTCATCTCCATAGGGAATAGTTATTAGCGTCATGTTTAAGCAAAATAGAGATGGGGGAAAATTTTTGTGGCGAAGTAATTCTAAACTAAGTAAATTAAAGATAAATCAAACTAATAAAATACATCGGAAGGGAATAAGATATTTCGGAGAGTTTCGCTTCAGCGAAACTATTTACAACAAAGAAGCAACAACTGATAGTTTTCTCTTTTACTCTCTCGAGTCTTAGAGTTTGGCTCTCTCGAGCTCTTGGTTTGGTTCTCTCAAACTCAAACACTGCTAAGGCAAAGCAACACAGCATTAGGAGAACCTTATCTCTAAGCATTCAATTTAGATGCAAGTAAACTCATCTCTAAGTAAACTTTGCGATCCTAATGTTATACATTCAAGATCGCTCTATTTCTATTCTTTCGAAGCGAAATAAAGACACACACACAGTGGATCAAACAAGTGCATTTCAAATTAACACAGCATGCATAATAGTTTATCATCTCGCTTAGGCGAAATACTCCTATTTGCCTATTTTCTTCTAATGATAGATTTAGATGCTCATGTCGATAAATACAAGCAAAGCGAAGTAAAAGCAATAGAAAATCTTCATTAAAAACAAAAGGAAACAAGGTTCGTTACAACTACGCTAAAACAGAAGTAGATGAAAGCAATAAAACTAAACTACGACTAAGCTACAACTAAAAACTAAGGAAATAGTGATCGAAAATGCTCGATGGAATGGTGATCGACCTCGAATGGGTGATTGGCCCCAAAATGGGTGACCGACCCTAAATTGGGTGATAATTTGCTCTGAAGGTGAACAACTCTATTTATACTCCAGCTCCAAGCGACAAAGCCTGCTTCACGATCCTGACAATGTTAGACTGCTCTTCGATTTCTTTTCAGACAAAGGACTACTTTATCTGACATTTCTGCTCCACAATCCACATTGTCGGTTGTCAGAGCATCTTGGCTTCGCTAACTTTATAGCATCTTCTTTCGTTGGTGGCTTCGCTGTGGCGAAGCACTTGGTAACCTCTTTAAGCTTCGCTACTGTGTTGAATCTCTTCAAGGCATGCTTGGCTGGGCTGACATTCCCTTTGGCGAACACCTTCTTGTTGAAATTTCGCTTCGCTCCATCCGGAATGCTGCAGACAAACTAGAAAGCATTAATTCTTTACAAAAAATATAATTCACACACATTCAAGCATATTTCGCTGCAACGAACCCAGAAAATGCATCATAATCAGAAAACTAAAGGATGTTTAGTTTAAGCGATGTTTAAGCATGGTGGGGGTGAAATTCAATATTAAATTAATTAAATATTAGTAAATTCTTATAAAAATCTATTCTTTTAAGCTACTTTAACTCTCAATTCTTTAGAGTTATCAATGCTCTAGATAAACCTTTCCAATTTCTTCCTACACCATGCTACTAAGAAGTTTCGCCCTAATGAGATTAGTTCATGATACAAATATAAAACCCAATACGAGTTATGGAAAACATATTATAATTGTATTACTGAAGTAAAATGAGTCTAACAATAAAGTAAAATAAAACAGATAAACAGTAAATCATCATCTTGATTAAGACTCTAAACTCCTCCGATAAGAAAGAATAGGAAATAGATTAAACCTCTTCTCTATTACATATGCAATCTATTTATAGGGCTAAGTCATCAAGTCTCCGAATATTCCAGAATGGTACGAATCAATTGTCGCGATGATTTCTCGTTTTAATTCTTACCAAATTTGATTTGTCTAAGGTAGGAATCTCGTTATTTCAACAATTTGTCTCTTAATTTGCCTAGTTAGTAAACTTCTCACTGTCTGACGATTCCTTCCTTATTTACGTGAAGTGCGTCTGGCCTTGGTCTTCCGAGTTTTAATTTCTTGCAATCGCGTGTCTTGATTTTCCACGCAGCATTACTTCGCTAGCGCTAACCCTGCGAAAACATAAATCAACATAAGCTCTGCGAAATCCATGCTAAATGTGTTATGTTGGTTGTTTTCAGCCAAATATTCGTTCTTTTACATTTTACTCCCCCAATGCGTAAGCATTAGCGAATTACACATTTTTATTCCTAATTTAGCCTCGCTGGCAATGTAATTTTATTAATAAGCGCGAATAATGATCCGAAATCTGGCTAAAATCTGACTCTACTTTAGAGTCATAACTACTACATTGGATTGTATATTTTGAGCAATAGATTTTTGGGAAACTCTTAACTACTGCAACAAGTAAACATTATATCAAGTAAGTCTAATCTCTAACTTCTAAAATCACGTCCCCCTCATACTTTTACAAAAATTATTGAATTAAATTCAAAAAGGTTTTTTTTGCTAAATAAAATAGAGTGAGGTACATTTGTAAATAAGCTAGAGGTAACTACTACGATTTTCCAACAATTATCTTCAAATTTATTTCAAGGAAAAAGCCCATTTCTTTTTAATTCAACAACATTTATTGTTGTTGTATACATCGTCTGAGTTGAGTTGGATGAAGGAAATATTTTGGACTAACTAAAATTTTTGTATTAATTAATCCGTCAACCCATCAAACCTTATATACAAAAGCAACTCTATTCAAACCTATATATTTTTGGGTTTGGATTCTCGTGTTTTGTTATTCTGTTTTTCTCTCTAATACTCAACTCATAATTCGTAAATATGTATAAAAAAAGTAAAGAAAAACATATGATAAATATTCTTTAACCTAGATTATCTATCTTATTAATGCATGTTTCTACTGATATGCTAAGAAGTTGTGAAATGAACTTTATCTTTCCCCTTTTATATTTTAATATTTCTTTTGTAAGTTGACTAGCTATGTTGACAAATGAGCCTAGGTGTATTAGCTAACTAGTCAATGAAGTATTGGATGCAAAATGTGTGGTCTGGGCATAGGATTATATCTGTTAGAAATCTAAGGAGTTACTGTTCATCTCCTCATTAAATAGCATTTCTATGCCCTATTTTTCTATATCTTCAATCTCATAAAATCCCTAAATAGTATTAATTGGGTTCCAATACTCTAACAAAGGCATGGAATGCCATCTTTGCAAACTCCTTTTCGTCTTATTGTTTCTTTTCTATTAATTGTTCATGTTTTAGCTCTTCGCTTTAGATCGATTCTTGCTTCAATATCTCTAAATTTCACAGTTTGGTATCAGAGCTTCTGAATAGGCTTCAAGAAACGATGAGTCTCATCGAATTGGAATCACTTTGCGTTCAACGATGTTAACAAGATTTGAAATCAAAAAGTTTGACCGACGAAGTAATTTTGGCCTCTGGAAATGGAAGATGAATGTGCTACTTGTTCAATAGAAAGTTGCGAAAATTCTTGCTCCAAAAGGAGAATCATTCTCCCCTCTAATAGCAGAAGAAAAGGCAGATATTGTGAAGACCCGACACTAAATGGTCCTAAATAGTCTTTACTTTAAGATGTTTACTCATTAAAGCATGCAATAGGCTGAAAATCAAAACATCTTTATCAAAACATTGAACTTAAAAACTTCTTTGAGTTCACAAGTGAAATCAATAAAACAAGCCTCTGGCCAGAGTTAATTTAAAACAGTTACACAACTCTTATAAAATCCAATACAAGTTCCCTAAGACACTTTCATGACTAGAATGGAAAGACTCAAGACATGCAGCGGCCTTTCCCATGATCCATCAGCTCCTCTTCTAGCCACCACGATGCTGTGCCAAGTCACCTGGTGGAGAAAACTACAGAAAGGGTGAGTACAAAGCACTCAGTAAGAATTCCCCAACTGGGGTATAATACGCGCAACAAATCCTCTAGCATCCTAGCATACAAGCATCAAACAAGAACATGGCAGTCTCAATAGTATACAAAGCAGGATGTACAACATCAAGGTCTAGGCTCAAAGCTAGACAAGGTTAGCACACACTGGGCTAAATAATAGGAGAAACAGCTAAGCAATCTCAGAAGTTATAACTGTACAACAAGCAAGGTTAGCACACACTGGGTTAACTAAGGACAGCAACACACTGGGCTAGTCTCGGATCGCAACATCGGGCAACCTCTGCATCGCAACACACTCGGCGATTCTCGCCAACTCTGATTATCATCATCTTTGGGCTAATAGGGGACAACAACACACTAGGCTAGTCTCCGGAGCAAAGACGGGCAAAGCAACACACCGGGCTAGCACGGGATCAAGCAACACATCTGGGCCAATCTCAGACCGCCAAGACACCCTAGGCCAACAAAGGGACAACACACACTGGGCTAGTCCTGGACTTCAACACACTGAGCAGTCCTGATCAACCTGTTTAGCAACACACTGGGCTAACAGGGGACAGCAACACACTGGGTTGTCCTGGTCTGCAACACACTAGGTAGTCCTAAACAAAACGAGGAAGCACGCAACTCGACTGTCACTCGGGAATCCATAAGGACTCTATCACACTAAGCAGCCTAGGTCTACAGAGTATATTAAACAACAAGTCCAGGATACTAGAATAATTGCAGACAAGATAGGCAGTCAATGAACAGGAGAGCACAGTGGCAGGAAACAACAATCTACATGCCAACACCCTAGCAACAATTAAGGGAACCCTAGCTACAAACATGTTTAACATACATATTCAGCAGAACATACACAACATACAATCCAGATCACAAGCAACAGGGAATAAACAGAACTAAGCATGTTCAAGAACAAACATCCTCCAAAGTACCTGTAAGAACCTAACACTAACAATATATGTATCCCAGACAACCTGTAGGAAACCTATCCACTAATAGTCCAACAAACATACAGTTCAGATCAATAGGCAAACACAAGATAACCAGGAACATACATTATTAACAATAGAACATCCCCCAGGGAACCTCCAATAACCTATCACTAACGATATATATATATATATATATATATATATATATATATATATATATATATATATATATATTCCACACAACCTGCAGAAAACCTATCCACTAACAGTTCAATATATATAAACACACAACTAGGAGATATCATTGTAGTGCGCAGGGCCCACACAACCCCAGCAAGGAACCCTTACCTGTCAATAGTAAAATCCAAACCCATAAGCAATCCTTAAGCTGCAGAACACCATACAAGCTACCCTAACAACAGAACAACATATTAAAATCCAATTCACAACATCCTAAACTACTAATCACACATGAGTTAGGGCTTTACCGTAACCCGAGCAAAACTTCAACTCCCAAGGGGGGTCTCGGCCAAGCTTGAAGAACACATCAAAGATGCAACTCCAAGGACTTCTTCCTTCAACTCTCTGCTAGGGCATCACACAACACAAAAACCAAGATTAACTTTACTTACAACCCATGATTCCTTCATGGTGCCCTTGGCCACCAAGAGGAAATTAGGGCAAGAACCAAACCTCAACAACACAAAGCTCACCTTATAGTCTCGGCCAAAGAGGATGCACAAGGGGTCTCGGCTAGTACAAACGAAAAGCACCCAAAGTGATTCGGCTAGGCTTTAGCTTGCACAACCAAGAAGAAACTTAATGTGACGAACCCGACCCAAAACATGGTCCAAAACTGGGGTTCTCACTCAGCATGCAAGTTAAATATGATAACAAGCGGTTTAGTGCTCATATTTAAAAACCATTCAAAACATATGAGAAGGGGGAACCCTTAAAACATAAACAACAGTTTTCATTTAAACCATCCAACGAAGTAAAACATCACGCCAAGATTTATCAAAATATACAATACAATTTAAACCACGTTTTAAACAATGTTCCCCTAGGACTCTGTCCATCTACATCTTTGAATAAACAATGCAATAATAAATGACAGAGTGCCTGGCGGCTCCCATGATCAATCAACTCCCTCGCTAGCCATCCCGGTGTTGTCCCAAGCTACCCGAAAGATAAATAAGGGTGAGTATAAAGATACTCAGTAAGAATCCCCAACCGGGGTACAATACGATACATCAGTCATCTAGCACCTCAACATGCAAGCAAACAGCTATCAACACAGATCATAGCTCAACGAGCTCAATAAAACAAGATCTGGAGCCATCGGAAGTCTCTTACTTCCGGCCTAACTGGGATTGGATACACTGACCAATCCTGGACATCGCCGAGGTATCTGTCACTCGGGGGGAATACACTGATCCCTAAAATGTCCTCAAGGGCCTCCTTGCCCTTGCACTAATCTGGACTTACGGGAGAGTACCCGAAGTCAGGCTCTAACGAAAGGAATGGTGTACTCACGACATTAGCCCGGGGGAGCTCTTCAAACCGACAACTAACGCATGTGCGCGCACACCGCATGCTCCTCTGCAACCGGCGTAAATGCGGGGGCCTAAGGGCAAACTACGCGGGCCAGGTGCACATGCCTATGACTCGGAAGCGGTGTCACTGATCATAGTAGCGCGAGGCCCTCGGTGCTCATCTCTGCAGCATGGTCCACCGACCTGAAGCTATGAACCGGCCAGGGCAGGCTTACACCGATGGCAGGGTTTCGCTCTAGCAGGCTACAAACTAGGCTATGCCGAAGTGGGTAGCTAATTCCACAACCGGCGGGTCTGGGGGGGGTAGCAAGATACGTTATGCTTCGCAACACTTTACTCCCGACCTGAGCTAAATCCACCTTGGAGACCGGGGGGGGGGTAGCAAGATACGTTATGCTTCGCACACTTTACTCCCGATCAGTGGGGACAAAGTACGTTATGTCCGCTCAGCCTCTGGATGATGACAAACCCTACAACTCTATCTAAGAGTACAGAGCAAAATCAATGATTCCTGGCTAGCAAGCAATGACCGACATAAATCACATTACCTAGCATGATAATACAACTTAAGCAGGAATCATAAGCATGCTGGCAGAACAAACCTAGCATGGCACTAACATGTAAAATCAGGCAAACATACTAGCAAGAAATCAATCAAAGCTCTATCTCTAACA
This sequence comes from Sicyos edulis, assembly GCA_036507275.1. Taxonomy (NCBI): domain Eukaryota; kingdom Viridiplantae; phylum Streptophyta; class Magnoliopsida; order Cucurbitales; family Cucurbitaceae; genus Sicyos; species Sicyos edulis. The sequence goes on from CM071847.1 coordinate 35,667,311, forward strand.
TGCTCATAACAATCAGCAAACAAGCAAGGCATATCGAGATATATCGCAGGGTCCACACAACCACGGTAAGGAATCCTTACCTGGAACAAGCAGAAAAACAATAATTATAATAAATCTACGAGCGAATCCTCGAGCCTCTAATCGATCCCGAACAGCCTGAACATCAAACAAAGCACCCAAATCAAATACATAAACAGCCCAATAAATCCATAACCAGCAGCCAATAAATCCGGGCCCAACGAAGAAACGACTCGGGAAATACCATTCGAGAAGCCACAAGGCTCGGGCCAAGCCAACACACAACAAGCTGGCTGGGCGCAGGGCAGGCGCGCTGGGGGCGCAGGGACGCAGAGGCAGGGCGCTGGGGCGAGGCGAGGGCGAGCGGCACGCGGCGCGGCTCGACACAAGGGACGGCGCGCGGGCGCGATCTCGGCAAGCACAGGGGCGCGCACGCGAGGCGACGAGCTACAGGGCGCTCGAGCGCGATCGACACGAGCTACAGGACACTCGGGCTGGCAAGACATGGTACGGCACGGCACGGGGCTGGGCGACTCAGACCAGGGCGAGGGCTGAGCGACCTGGGCGACGCTGGGGCGGGGGCGAGCAAGGTCGGGCTCACAGGCGACGCGGCAGGAGTGGAAAGCCGGGCGGCTAGGCTCGCGACCATGGGCGAAGTGGCGCTGGGTCGGCTCGGGTGGCGGCAGTGGGCCGCTTCGGCAGAGGTGAGGGCCAAAGGGGGCTCGGCTTGGAGGAGAGAGAAAGGGGAAAATGGGGGAAAAGAAAATGAGATTTTTCTTTTTTTTTTTTCTTTTCTTTTTCTCTTTTATTAAATTTCCAACCTTATCCAAATAAATCCAATTTATCCAATTTTCCAAAAATCTTTAAAATCCTTAAATCCCTTTTCCCGGCTTCCTCCTTCGAGACCCGACTGAAGCAACCATTTCCAAACAACAAATCTCACTGAAATCAACCTCCCAATTCAACACCATGGGCCCGGCTCGAATCCCGAAGGAAACACCCAAACAACCATCACTTTGCCCAAAACCCAAATCACAACCGAACTCCCAAACGAAAAGCCCAAACATCTCGGGACTCGCAGCCACCAACAAACAAGCCTCAACAAAGGCAGGAGCTGCCTCGAAGCCCTAAAAATCCACAAATCCTGCCCAGGGAGCAAAAAGACCAAAATACCCCTAAGGGTCCAAATAGCTCTAACGGCCCAACCGAACCACTGAATCTGAACCGAAAGCTCCTCGAGAACCGGGATAGAAAACTGGGCCGTTACACTTAAGTAAAAATATTTTCCAATCATTCAACCATCAAAACAAGAGCAAAGCACCATCCAATACTCACCTTAAGGATCTCGGCCAAGAAGGAAGGGCAACTCCAAAGGGAGGTCTCGGCTAGGCTAGGTACAACAACAAAGCATTTCGATTAAACACAATCACTCAAACATGATGCTCCTCGGCTAGATCTACAATTTTAAGCAACCATCACAAGGAGATCTACCATGGAGAAGAGAAGAAGAACTTCCTTTGGTTAGCTCTAGGTTCGGCTATGGCAAGGAGAAGAAGAAAGGAAAGAGTTTGCAAAGACTTACCTTGGAGCAAGATGGGGAGAATGAGCTATGGAGGAGAGCTTGAATGCTTGGCAATGGAGGTTGAGGATTCAGCCAAAGAAGGGAGAAAGAGAGAGTGTGGGGGTTGGCCATGAGAGGGAAGGAGAGGAAGAGATAAAACCCTATTGCATTTTTCCTATTTTAAACATATTAAAATGCCTCCAAAAATCCCACCTTCAAATCCCACCAAGGGGACTTTTAAAATCCATTTTAATTTCTCTACATTTGGCTCAAACTCAACTTCCAAACCACCATGGTACGAATCCTAGCAACAACACTTAATATTCTTATTTTTCTCCTTTAACCGGAAAGCCTCCAAACTCCTCAGAAATGCAACACTTGCCCTGGAATTGAAACCGAAGAATAACTGAAGTCCACAATTAACAGAAACAGCCCTGAAACCCTAGTTAACTGTAAAACCAACCCCGAGGGCAAAATGACCAAAATTGTAAAGACCCGACCCAAAATGGGTTCTAAAATTGGCCTTTACCTCAATGCATGCATTCAAAAGTTAAAGACAATATGCAAGAATGGTTTTCGGATTCTAGGTGAAAGCTAAAACATACAAACATCCATTTTTAAAAGTCAATATAAAATCCCTGAAACCTATCCCTGTTTCCAAGCACCTGTTTCAATTCAAATACATTTCCAAAACTCACTCTGATCAGAGATTTATTTAAACCATTCAAAAACTTCCAATAGTTACAACAGTGCTAGAATCCGAAAAAACAGAGAGAAAACATCCTAGGGCTCCGTGCCCATCTACATGCATTCAGAGGAAAATAAAGCATAAAGAATCATAGACATAAAATTCAGAGTTCGACAGCTGGTTTCCATGATCACAGCTCCTCCTTCAGCCATCCTGTCTCGCACCTTGGTTACCTGTGAAAAACCACATAATAAAGGTGAGTAACGAATTACTGAGTAAGAATCCCCAACCGGGGTACAATACGATATAACTGGTCATCTAGCAGAAAGTATGCAAGCCATGAATATAAACATAGAAGAGAGCACACAGCTTTAAATCCATACATAAACCTCGGATGCCAACCTACGGTCTTACTCCAGAAACTACAACGCTTTACGATCCTATACGAGAAACACGTCTCGGCCTTAGCCTGTCTATTGTCGATGCGAAAGGTGCAATGAACTCAAGATCCCGAGGAGCTCTCTGGTCGGCGCTGTAATGAGCATGTGTGCGCACCGCATGCTTTTGCAAACCAGGGGGTGCCGGGTCTAGTGGCAAGCTGCCCTAGTCCAGTCACCATGCCTAACTAATCTCTGGATCGGTGTCACTGACATAGGGGTGTGAGACCTGGATACGTCAACTATGTCAGCCTGAATCACCGCACCTGAGGCTAAGGAACCGAACGTGGTAGGCTTACACCAGGAAACGGACCTTGCCCTAACATGTGGCAATCAAGGGCTACTGCCGGACACGCTGAGGACGTGCCGACTGCCGGGGACAAGGCAATGCCTAGTCATCATCCCGACCGTTGGGGCATTTAACAGTTTGCCACCCTGTAACGACCCGACCCGGAAGGGTTCTAACTAGTCCGTTACCTCAATGCATGCATTACAAATCTACAGAAAATTTGCAAGAGGGTGTTCGGATTCTAAGTAAAAACTAAAACATAAAACATCCATTTAAAATCAACATCAATTCACGGAACTCGCCCCTCGTTTCCAAGCACTGTTCCAAGACAAATACATTTACAAAACTTACTCGATCGAGAGATTTATTTAAAACATACAAACTTTACAACAATGCTAGAATCGTAAATACATTGAGAAAACACCCTAGGGCTCCGTGCCCAACTACATGCATTCAGAGAACATTTAAATCATAAACATAAAACTCAAAGTTGAACAACGGGTTTCCATGATCACAGCTTCTCCTCCAGCCATCCTATCTCGCACCATGGTTACCGTGGAAAAACCACGAGAAATAAGGGTGAGTAACGAATTACTCAAGAAGAATCCCCAACCAGGGTACAATACGATATAATCAGTCATCTAGTGCCAAAGCATGCAAGCAAACAACTACCAACACAGATCATAGCTCAACGAGCTCATAAAACAAGATCCGAGTCATCGGAAGTCTCTTTGTTCCGGCCTAGAGGATTGGATACATCGACCAATCCTCGACATCACCGAGGTATCTGTCACTCGGGGAATACATCGATCCCTAGAATGTCCTCAAGAGCCTCCTTGCCCTTGCACTAAATGGACTTACGGAGAGTACCAGAAGTCGCTCTAACGGAAAGAATGGTGTACTCACGACATTAGACCGGGGAGCTCTCGAACGGCAAGCAACTACGCGTGCGCGCGACACCGCATGCTCTCTCGCAACCGGCGTAAATGCGGGGCCTAAGGGCAAACTACGCGGGCAGTGCACATGCCTATGACTCGGAAGCGGTGTCACCGATCACGATGCGCGAGGCCCTCGGTGCTCATCATGCGGCACTGATCCACCGACCTGAAGCTAAGAACCGGCCAAGGCAGGCTTACACCGTTGGCACAGTTCCGCTCTAGCAGGCTACAAACTAGGCATACGCCAATGAGGTAGCTAAGTCTCATTGGCTGCCGGGAGGGGGGAGAAAAAGCAAGGTATGTTATGCTTTGCTCAATATCCGACCACTGGGGACAAAGTACGTTATGTCCGCTCTCAACCCCTTAAGCAATGCTTAGCTTTACTCCCGACCGGTGGGGACAAGATACGTTATGTCCGCTCTCAGCCTCTGGATGATGACAAACCCTACAACTCTATCTAAGAGTACAGAGTAAAAAGCAATGATTCCTGGCTAGCAAACAATGACCGACATCAATCACATTTACCTAGCATGATACTACGAGCTTAAGCAGGAATCATAAGCATGCTGGCAGAACAAACCTAGCATGGCACTAACATGTAAAATCAAGCAAACATGCTAGCAGAAATCAATCAAAGCTGATCTATTACTATCATGCTCATAACAGTCAGCAAACAAGCAAGGCATAATCATGAAAATATCGCAGGGCCCACACAACTTCGGTAAGAAATCCTTACCTGGTCGGAAGGCAACAACACACAATAAAAATAACTGCGATCGAACCCGAGCAACCTATAGCGAGCCAAACAAACACATCAATAATCATAAAATAGCCCTAAATACAATAAAATAAATAGGGCTCTGCTCGGGAGCAACTCACGAGGCGCAGCTGACACGCGAACGAGCCGGCTGCACGGGCGAGGCAGCCAAAGGGGCTGGTTGGGGGCGCTGGGGCGCGAGGGGCTCCTCTGGCGCTGAAGCTGCGTATGTGAGACAGCGCGCTGCGGGCGCATGGGCGCGCGGGCACGCGCGCGCTGCTCACTGGCGACGGCGGTCGCGCGGCTCGCAAGACAAGGGACGGCGCACGGGCACGAGCTACACGACGCGACGGGTGAGCTCGATCGACACGGGCGCGGACAATGTGCGAGGCTCGGGCGACACTAGTTGGGCGACGCGACGCAGCACTATGCGCTTCTCGGCATAGTGCGCAGCTGGGCGACACGGACCAGGGCAGGGCGAGCTCGGGTTGGCGACGAGACGGCCTGGGCGAGGCTCGGGCGAGCTGGGGCTGGTGATGGCACGACACAGGCGCGAGGCAGAGGCGCTGGCGGCTCGGTGCTGGAAATTTGCTCGGGTTGAAGTGGGCGAGCCAAGGGGCTGGGTCGGCTAGGAGGGGGGGCTAGGTCGGGGAGAGAGAGAGAGAGAGAGAGAGAAAAGAGAAAAAATAAAAAGAAAAGAAAAGGAATTTGGAAAAGAAAAGGAAAATGGAAAATAAAAAGGAAAATAGGGATTTATCCATTTAATCCATCCTTATCCACTTAAAACCTTAAAATCCCATTTCCCGGCTTCCTCCTTCGAGACCCGACCGAAGCAATCTTTTCCAATAAATAAAACTCACTTAAATCCAACTCCCAAACCAACAATAAGGGCCCGGGCTCGAATCCCAAAGGAAACACCCAACAACCAATACTTTGCCAAAGCCCAAACCACAACCGAGCATCCAACCGACTAGCCCAAACACCTCAGGACTCGCAGCCACCAACAAACAAGCCACGACAAAGGCAGGAGCTACCTCGAAGCCCTGAAAACCACAAATCCTACCCGGAGAGCCAAAAGACCAAAATACCTCCAAGGGGCCAAACGGCTCTAAAACCCAACCAAACAACCGAATCTTGACCCGAAGGCACCTCGAAAACTGGAATAGGAAAGCGGAACATGTACAATACTCCCTCATTTTAAGACTTTCGTCCTCGAAAGTCCTAAGACAAAACAGCTCTAGGAAAACTCCACTGATCCAGCCAACTGAACTTCTCGGCCAAGACAACACTAGCCCTTCCTCGAGAACCAAACCCTCTTGGGTTCTCAAAGGCTTAAAGCCACAATGCCAACCAATCTGCCACCAACGGGGCAAAGCTAACCGAAAGGCCACTGCTCCGATCCGCTCAAGGATCTCAAAAGGCCCTACAAACCTGGGGCTCAAACTAAAGCCCTGCTAATCCAACACTGAACACCTCTCTACGGTGTTACTCTCAACAAACTCGCAGACTGGGCACAAGCTCCAAAACTCTACACCACGCTCTGGCAAAACTCCTCTGGGAGCTCACAACTGTTAACAAACAGCCTCAACCCAACAACAAACTGGCCAAACAACTGAACCTCCCAGGTTCCATAAACCAAACGGCCTACTCTTACTTCACAGAGACCAACGAACCTCAAATCTTGCCTACAACCTTAACGAGGCAAGGGGCACCAACATTCCTCTCAAGGAAAACTCGGGCTGCAAGGACAAAACCATCACGCAGCTCTCTGCGGCACAACACCTTGAGGAAAACAGCTCAACGACTTTATCAACCAAAGCCACGGCACCTCTGTGCCAACTCACTCAAACAAGGCTCCGCTACGCCAACTGCGAGCGCACAACAACAAAGAGCAAAGCCCGAGAAGGGCTTGCTCAGCAGAACTCAACTCAAGCTTAAAACGAGCAACGCTCGCCTCCAAGCTACTACTCAACTCTAAAAATCCAACTGGCTACTCAAAGGACTTCTCTTTTAAGCTTAAGCCTAACTCATCTTCCAACCAGAAGCTCCACTCCCGAAACCTTACAAGGAAAACAGAAATCGACAACCTCAAAGCTTACAGATCCTGAGCCACACGAATCCGCAAGACTACCTCAGAAGCTAACTCTCGAGGCTGACATCCAGGGAGCAACTCAACCACCACAGAGACTAGGGGAAAGGGAAATCTTCAATCCCCAAAGAACCAACAACTTGCCAGAAACAACTCCATCTGGCAGCCACCACTGCTATGCGAGGACAAACAACTTGCTTGCTAACAACACAATGCGGGGCCCTCTCATTGGGGTGACTGGCCATTGCGCTACTCACGATCCACTACACAACTCAGAGCTAAGTCGACTCTCGCCAAACGGAAACGACTTTCCCAGCAAGAAAACTCCAGAAGGGCAGCGAACTCACACACGCTCGCTGACTTGCTCAAACCCCTGAAGCAAACTAGGCATACGCCAATGAGGTAGCTAAGTCTCATTGGCTGCCGGGAGGGGGGAGAAAAAAGCAAGGTATGTTATGCTTTGCTCAATATCCGACCACTGGGGACAAAGTACGTTATGTCCGCTCTCAACCCCTGAAGCAATGCTTCGCTTTACTTTCGACCGGTGGGGACAAGATACGTTATGTCCGCTCTCAGCCTCTGGATGATGACAAACCCTACAACTCTATCTAAAAGTACAGAGTAAAAAGCAATGATTCCTGGCTAGCAAACAATGACCGACATCAATCACATTTACCTAGCATGATACTACGAGCTTAAGCAGGAATCATAAGCATGCTGACAGAACAAACCTAGCATGGCACTAACATGTAAAATCAAGCAAACATGCTAGCAAAATCAATCAAAGCTGGTCTATTACTATCATGCTCATAACAGTCAGCAAACAAGCAAGGCATAATCATGAAAATATCGCAGGGCCCACACAACTCCGGTAAGAAATCCTTACCTGGTTTGAAGGCAACAACACACAATAAAAATAACTGCGATCGAACCCGAGCAACCTATAGCGAGCCAAACAAACACATCAATAATCATAAAATAGAACTAAATATAATAAAATAAAGAGGGCTCGGCTCAGGAGCAACTCACGAGGCGCGGCTGACACGCGAACGAGCCGGCTGCACAGGCGAGGCAGCCAAAGGGGCTGGCTGGGCGCGCTGGGGCCATAGGGGGGTCGCTAGGGTGCTGAGCTGCCCGCGAACAGGCACGCGGGCGCTTGCTCGGCTGGGAGACGGCGCACGGCGCGGCTCGGCACAAGGGACGGCGCACGGGAGCGAGCGACACGACGCGACAGGCGAGCTTAGGCAGGCGCGGACGCCACCTGGCGACACTGTGCGAGGCTCGGGCGACACAAGCTGGGCAACGCAACGTGGCACTGTGCGCGACTCGGCACAGTGCGCAGCTGGGCGACACGGACCAGGGCAGAGCGAGCTCGGGCTGGCGACGCAACGGCCTGATCGAGGGCGCGCGAGGGCTGGGCGAGGCTCGAGCGAGCTGGGGCTGGCGATGGCACGACCTGGCCAGGGCGAGGGCGCGCGGGCTGGTTGGGCTGCTCGGGCTGGGGCTGGGCGAGCCAAGGGGCTGGGTCGGCTAGGAGGGGGGCTAGGTCGGGGAGAGAGAGGGAGAGAGAGAAAGAAAAGATAAAAAATAAAAAGAAAAGAAAAGGAATTTGGAAAAGAAAAGGAAAATGGAAAATAAAAAGGAAAATAGGGATTTATCCATTTAATCCATCCTTATCCACTTAAAACCTTAAAATCCCATTTCCCGGCTTCCTCCTTCGAGACCCGACCGAAGCAATCTTTTCCAATAAATAAAACTCACTTAAATCCAACTCCCAAACCAACAATAAGGACCCGGGCTCGAATCCCAAAGGAAACACCCAACAACCAATACTTTGCCAAAGCCCAAACCACAACCGAGCATCCAACCGACTAGCCCAAACACCTCGGGACTCACAGCCACCAACAAACAAGCCTCGACAAAGGCAAGAGCTACCTCGAAGCCCTGAAAACATCAAATCCTGCCCGGAGAGCCAAAAGACCAAAATACCCCCAAGGGGCCAAACGGCTCTAAAACACAACCAAACAACCAAATATTGACCCGAAGGCACCTCAAAAACTGGAATAGGAAACTGGGTTGTTACACACCCTCACCCAAGATTGCACTGGGCTGCCGTTAGGGTAGCTAAACCCAAACGGTGGATCAAGGACGGAGTACTACCTAGTACGTCCCTGCCGTGGATGCAAGTTACGTTATGCATCCTTGCCCGGATGATGCTAACTATCTGAACTCTAAACTATAACATAAACAGCAAACATTCCAAACGTGCTCAACAGAAACAACGAACCTAGCATGGTACTACGAAGCAAGAACAGATATCGAGCATGCCAGAACAGGACAACCTAGCATGGAACTAACATGAGAAACAATACGAGATTCATGCCGATCGAGATCTTGACAGAGCACCTATCCACTAACATGCTGATAAACATAAACAAGCAAACAAACAGAAATCACATATTATATCGTAGGGCCCACACAACTCCAGTAAGAAATCCTTACCTTAGTCGGAAGGCAACTACACACAAGAATCCTAAGCCGCGATCAATCCCGAGCTAGCTAATGAGAACCTAACAAGCACAACAATAATCACAATCCATAGGCCTAAATATAATAAAACACACAGGGCTCAGCTCTGGAGCACTCACACGCACGACAGTGGCGGCGCCGGACGACGAGTTGCACGACACTGGCGCTGGCTGGCTTGGCGGCAGAGGCTGGGCTGTTGTATTGGGCCGGGCGCGACAAGCAAATGCGATGGTGCGGTGCAGGCGTGGCGGCGCGGCGCGCGAGCGACGGGATGGCGTGGACGCGAGAGTGAGGGCGCGGGGTGCAGACGAGGTGGCATGGATGCGGACGTGCAGTCGCGGCGTGCAGACGTGGTGGCGCGGACGCGGCGTGCGGGATGCTCGGCTGGGCAATGGCATCTGGCGCTGCTGCTTGCTGAGTGCGGCGACGGTGCGCGACAGTGATGTAGGGTGCGCTTTGGCCGCGGCAGGCGACGGCGCGTCGTGCGTGCGAGGGTCGTGGACGCGGGCTCGCCGTCACCTGGGCTCCTCTCGGCTAGCTGCAACAAACACACAACTCAACCCCTTTTTCCTCTCGACCAGCAAGAACCCAAACGGAAGAAGAAGAAGAAGAAGAGAACGAGGAATCTTACCCAGGATGACGATCGAACAACGGGGCTGCTATGGAGATGGAATTCGGCTTGGAGCTTGGGAGAGAAGAGTTTTGGCGGCTATGGATGTTTTGGAGAAGAAAACACAAACAACCCTATTTTCCCTTCTTTTAATCAAATGCACCAAAACCCCAAAGAACCAAGGCTAACCAAGACATGCCGTGGAAGGAGCAACAAGAGCTCCCAATAGCTCAACTGGCACGCTACCCAACAGACTTCCTGGAGACCCGAATTCGAAACCCAACAACAGCACATTTACTTCTCATTTTTACTTTTGCATCTCACCATGCCCAAACACATCCACAAAGTATCAAAATCCTACTTAAGTCCATCCAATAATTTTAACAACTTAAAAAGACATAAACGGCCCTGACGGCCCGACCAAATTACCAAAATACCCCTAGGGCATACCTGGAAGACCGGGATGAAAACCTAGGCCGTTACAATATTCCCTCCTTTTTATGACTTTCGTCCTCGAAAGTCCTTAAGAACAAGCTTATTTCAGATAATGCAATCTCATCTCGTCTTCCCGCTCCCAAGTGGCTTCCTCTGAACTCTGACTCCTCCACTGAACTTTTACCAAACGGATCTCACGATTACGCAACGTCTTCGTTTCAAAGGCAAGAATCCCCACTGGCTTCTCCTCGAAGCTCAAATCCTCATTCAGCTGCAAAGGCTCAAAGTCCACAATGTGCGATGGGTCCGGCACATACTGCCTCAACATCGATACATGAAAAACACTGTGCACCGCTGACAATGCCAATCTTCTCCAGAATCGCAAACGAACCAACGAAACGGGGACTCAACTTCCCACGCTTGTCAAACCTCAACACACCTCGCATCGGTGCAACCTTTAGAAACACATGCTGTCCAACCGGCCTCTGTAAGTCAACCCACTGTCTGGTGAATACACGAAGTCAAAATCTCCGTCAGCACTAACCCTGTCAAACAATCTCATAAGTGCGGGGTCACTCAGCTGGCTATCAATAATCCGCTGTCTGATCGACGGCTGAACTGTCAACTGAGCTACTCTGGCAGTAACCTCACCCAACAACACTGCAACCTCGGCCCGCTCGAACTCTTTCCGCAATCTGGGCTGGGAACTCAACAACGCCGCAGAGTGCGACGTCTTCCTACTCAAAGCATTAGCCACAACATTGGCCTTACCCGGATGGTACAAAACCTCGCAGTCATAATCCTTTACCAATTCCAGCCACCTCCTTTGCCTCATATTCAACTTCTTCTGAGTAAACAGATACTTGAGGCTCTGGTGATCAGTAAACATCTGAATCCGCTCACCATACAGGTAATGCCTCCAAATCTTCGCGCAAACACTACTGCTGCCAACTCCATATCATGCGTCGGGTAATTCTGCTCATACAGCTTCAGTTGACGGGAAGCATAAGCAATGACCTTCCCGTGCTGCATCAACACACAACCTAACCCAAACTTGGAAGCATCGCTGTAGACTACGAAACCACCTGTCCCCTCCGGGACTGCTAACACTGAAGCTGAAGTCAAACTACGCTTGAGCCTGGCAAAGCTCTCATCACACCTACTATCCCAAAAAAACTCGACACCCTTCCTCGTCATACGAGTGAGAGGCGATGCTATGGCAGAAAAGTCTTTAACGAACCGATGGTAGTAACCTGCCAAACCTAGAAAGCTGCGAATCTCGGCAACTAAAGTCGGCTTGGCCCACGAACTCACGGCATCAATCTTCACGGGGTCCACGGCTATACCATCTCTCGAAACTACGTGACCTAGGAAGGCCACCTGCTCCAACCAGAAATCACATTTGGAAAACTTCGCATAAAGCTGGTTTTCCCTCAAAGCTGCCAATACTCGCCTCAAATGCTCTGCATGATCCTCCTTAGTCCTCGAATAGATCAGAATATCGTCAATGAACACGATGACGAAGCTGTCCAAAAATGATTTGAACACCCTATCCATCATGTCCATGAACGCTGCTGGGGCGTTAGTTAATCCAAATGACATGACCACAAACTCATAGTGACCATATCTAGACCTGAAAGCTGTCTTAGGAATGTCGGCATGCCTGATCAGCAACTGATGGTAACCGGATCTCAGATCTATCTTGGAGAACACGGAAGCTCCCTGAAGCTGGTCGAACAAATCATCAATACAGGGCAACGGGTACTTATTCTTCACTGTCACCTTATTAAGCTCGCGATAATCAATACATAAGCGCATCAAACCATCCTTCTTCTTTACAAATAGAACTGGTGCTCCCCACGGGGACACACTCGGACGGATGAACCCTCGATCAAACATCTCCTGCAACTAAACCTTAAGTTCCTTTAACTCGGTTGGCGCCATACGATACGGAGCCTTCGAGATAGGGAGGGTCCTTGGCTCGAGCTCAATTGTGAAGTCAACCTCTCTCTTTGAGGGCAACCCCGGTAACTCCTTAGGAAACACATCCGCAAACTCCTGTACGACCGGCACCTGATCAACAATCAGCGAGGGGCGGCTCTCCCCAGACAACTTGGCTAGGTAGCCCCAAGCTCCATGAGCTAGCAAATGACGAGCTTTCACAGTTGACACCATCGGCGGGAAAAATCCACCTTGGACTCCACAAAACTTAAAGCTGGGCCGACCCGACGGCCTGAACACTACTTCTTTTCGGTGGCAGTCAATCAACGCGTGGTTAGCAGCTAACCACTCCATACCAAGAATCACATTGAAACCGCTCATAGGCAGGACTATGAACGTAGCTACAAGCAACTCTCTGGATATCTCGATCCGGCCATCCTTAATCTTATCTCTAGCTAACATATTAACTCCCAAAGGAGTGGCAACATACAACTCAAAACCTAGAAGCTCTAATCTCAACCTAGCATGCTCAGCAAACAAAACGGATACAAACGAATGCGTAGATCCAGAATCAAACAAGACAAATGCACAGTGATCTAAAACAAGAAGCGTACTGCATACGGCGGCATCATGACGCTCGGCCTCTGACGGGTCGTAGCAAACACCCGACCTCGCCTGCTTTCAGACTTGCTTTGAGCCGCCATATTTGGTCGAACACAAAAATGTGCCATATGCCCCTCCTTACCACAACGATAGCACAAACTGGTCCCTGCCTGACAGACTCCAGTGTGGGCTCTCCCACAAGTAGCACATACGGGAAACTGTCTGGGACCGCCCTGCTGGCGAGGCTGGAAATGGGCCGGAGCCCTACGCTGATCCCAGTTCTGAAACTGTCCTTGGCGACGCTGGCCGCCTCCTCTGAAATCAAACTTCCTCTTTTGCCCCACTACAGCTGGGACAAGACGCTGAACCGGAGCGGCGACAATCTGCCCAATTGGATACTTCCCATTATAAATGGTAGCCAACTGAACTACTCTAGCATAAGTGTCAGGGGCCTGTGCCCTGACATCCTGGGACACACCCTGCCTCAAACCAGAAATAAACTTCCGAATCTTCAACTCAAGGGTAGCTATCAACTACGGAGCAAAGTACCCATACTCCAAAACTTTCCCCTCATACTCCTCAATGGAATCAGAACCCTGCTTCAGATTCTGGAACAACTCTACCATCTTCTCCTGGGCCTCATCGCTAATATACTTGACCCTAAACTCAGACTTGAAGAAATCCCAAGTGGCAGGTGGAGACCCAGCTGGTCTCTTACTCAGAGTGGACTCCCACCACCATCTAGTTGTGCCTCCTAGCACATGAGCTGCACACCTCGGCCTCTGAACATTAGGGCACACCATAATCAGGAAGGTGTACTCCAAATGGGCAATCCATCTGGTTGCCGCTAAAGCATCTCCCGAGGCATCAAACTTCTCTGGCTTTCGCTTCACGAAGTCTTTCAACCATCTACCAAGCTCCTTGGCACCTCTCGCCACATCCGCTCTCTAGTTTGCTTGCTCTGTGGAGCTGGGTGAGTCTTCTTTGCGCCTCTTTGAAACATGCGAGTCAACTGCTCGATCTGGGCTCGGGACTCTTCCCGCTGCATGGCCAACAAAGCCTGGGTCTCTTCCCTCTGGTCACTCAACAGGCTGACCAGCATAGCCCTCATGGAATCAGCAAATTCTGCTCCAGGAGCAGTCTCACGGCGCTCGGTCGCCTCAATGCCTACTCTAGGCGCAACAGGGGGAGCTACTGGTGGAGTGCCATCAGTCTCAGCTTGGGACGATGTCCCCTGAGATCGGACCCAATCACGATACTCGACCGCTCTCGATCCTCCTCTTCGGCTACCGTGATTGGCATCTTTGGCGATCTACACCCAAACCAACAACGAGTCAGAACCTGCTCGTCTCGGCTCTACAACACTAAACAAGGCATACACTAGATGAATGGTATTGTAAATTCTTAACCCTTTTCTAAAAACAGTAAACTTAGGCGTGCACTGATGGATCGTCTGAGGTCGATGATCATGGAAAAATGACCTACAACAAAAGGTCAGTCTACAAAATCTATGACTCTGAGCTCTGATACCAACTGTAAAGACCCGACCCAAAATGGGTTCTAAAATAGGCCTTTACCTCAATGCATGCATTCAAAAGTTAAAGACAATATGCAAGAATGGTTTTCGGATTCTAGGTGAAAGCTAAAACATACAAACATCCATTTTTAAAAGTCAATATAAAATCCCTGAAACCTATCCCTGTTTCCAAGCACTTGTTTCAATTCAAATACATTTCCAAAACTCACTCTGATCAGAGATTTATTTAAACCATTCAAAAACTTCCAATAGTTACAACAGTGCTAGAATCCGGAAAAACAGACAGAAAACATCCTAGGGCTCCGTGCCCATCTACATGCATTCAGAGGAAAATAAAGCATAAAGAATCATAGACATAAAATTCAGAGTTCGACAGCTGGTTTCCATGATCACAGCTCCTCCTTCAGCCATCCTGTCTCGCACCTTGGTTACCTGTGAAAAACCACATAATAAAGGTGAGTAACGAATTACTGAGTAAGAATCCCCAACCGGGGTACAATACGATATAACTGGTCATCTAGCAGAAAGTATGCAAGCCATGAATATAAACATAGAAGAGAGCACACAACTTTAAATCCATACATAAACCTCGGATGTCACCCTACGGTCTTACTCCGGAAACTACAACGCTTTACAATCCTATACGAGAAACTAGTCTCGGCCTCAACCGATCTACTGTCGATACGAAAGGTGCACTGAACTTAAGATCCCGAGGAGCTCTCCGGTCGGCGTTGTAATGAGCGTGTGCGCGCACCGCATGCTACTGCAAACCAGGGGGGTGTCGGGTCTAGTGGCAAGCTGTAACAGCCCAGTTTCCTATTCCAGTTTTCGAGGTGCCTTTGGGTCAAGATTCTGTTGTTTGGTTGGGTCATTAGAGCGGTTTTGACCCTTGGGGGTATTTTGGTCTTTTGGCTCCCCGGGCAGGATTTGTGGTTTTCAAGGCTTCGAGGTCGCTCCTGCCTTTGTCGAGGCTTGTTTGTTGTTGGCTGCGAGTCCTGAGGTGTTTGGGCTAGTCGGTTGGATGTTCAGTTGTGGTTTGGGCTTTGGCAAAGTGATGGTTGGTTGTGTGCTTCCTTTGAGATTCGAGCCCAGGCCCTTATTGTTGATTTGAGAGTTGGATTTAAGTGAGTTTTATTTGTTGGAAAAGATTTCTTCGGTCGGGTCTCGAAGGAGGAAGCCGGGAAATGGGATTTTAAGGTTTTAAAGTGGATAAGGATGGATTAAATGGATAAAATCCCATTATTTTCCTTTTATCCCCATTTTCCCTTTTATTTTCTAAATTCCCATTTTTTCTTTTTATTTTTCTCTTTTTCTCTCTCTCTCTCTCTCTCTCTCTCTCTCTCCTAGCCCCCACCTAGCCTGAGCAGCCCCAGCTAGCCCGAGCCAGTCGGTCGCCAGCCCCAGCCCTTGGTCGCCCGAGCCTCGCCCCGGCTGAGCTAGCCCAGCCTCAGCTCGCCCGCGCAGTGCCAGCCTAGCTCAGCCCGAGCCCCTGCCTCGCACAGTGTCGCCCAGCTCGCGTCGCCCGAGCTCTCGCCCAGGCCGTCTCGTCCGCGTTCGTGTTGCGCGCCCTCGTCCCTGTAGCTTGCCGAGTCGCTGGTCCTCGCGCGCGTTCTCTGTAGCCATCGCTTCGCATCGCCCCTCGCGCGCGTCCCTGTAGCTCGTCGAACTCGCGCCCGCGCGCCGTCCCTGTTTCGAGCCGCTCACAGCCGAGCAAGCGCCCGCGCGCCCGTCCGCGCGCAGCCCAGCGCCCGTGCCAGCGCGCCCTAGCGAGCCCTCTGCGGCCCCAGCGCGCCCAGCCAGCCCCTTTAGCTGCCTCGCCCGTGTAGCCGGCTCGTTCGCGTGTCAGCCGCGCCTCGTGAGTTGCTCCCGAGCTGAGCCCTATTTATTTTATTGTATTTAGGCCTATTTTTATGATTATTGATGTGTTTGTTTGGCTCGCTATAGGTTGCTCGGGTTCGATCGCAGTTAATTTTATTGTGTGTTGTTGCCTTCCACCGGTAAGGATTTTTCTTACGGAGTTGTGTGGGCCCTGCGATATATTATGTGATTGCTGATTGTATGATTGTTTGTGTTTATTGACATGTTTAGTGATAAGTGCTCTATTCTGAATTCCCGACTGGCATGACTTCCTATATTGTTTCTCATCTTAGTCCATGCTAGGTTGTTCCTTTCTAGCATGCTCGTATCTGTTCTTGCTTAGTAGTATCATGCTAGGTTGGTTGTATTCTTATTGAGCACGTATTGGATTGATTGGATTGTTTCTTGATTGCTATGACGAGTTAGAATTCGTGTAGATAGCATCATCCGGCCGGTGCATAACGAACCTTGCATCCCCGACAGGGACGTACGAGATGGAGCTCCGTCCCTGATCCCGTTAGGGACTCGCTAACCCTAACGACGGGCCCTGCAATCATGGGTGAGGGTGGCAGACTGTTAAATGCCCCAACGGTCGGGATGATGACTCAAAGATTGCCTTATCCTGCGATCGGCACGCCCCTCGGCGTGTTTGGCGGTAGCCCTTGAGTTGCCACCGATAGGGCAAGGGCGGTTTCTGGTGTAAGCCTACCACGACCGCGTGCCTTAGCCTCAGTGCGGTGGTTCAGCCGACATAGTTCACGTGTCCAGTCTCACACCCTATGTCGGTGACACCGATCCAGAGATTTAGTTAGGCGTGGTGACTGGACATGGGCAGCTTGCCACTAGACCCGGCACCCCCCATAGTCTGCAGTAGCACGCGGTGAGCGCGCACGCTCATTATAGCGCCGACCGGAGAGCTCCTCGGGATCTTGAGCCAGTGCACCTTTCGTCGACAGTAGACAGGCTGAGGCCGAGACTTGTTTCTCGTATAGGGCGTATTGTGTGGTGAGTTATTTCCGGACTAAGACCCTGAGTTGGCATCCGAGGCCCAAGTGTGGGCTAAGCTATATGCTCTATTCTGTGTTTATATTCATAGCTTGCATACCTTTCTGCTAGATGACCATGTATATCGTATTGTACCCGGTTGGGGATTCTACCGAGTAATTCGTTACTCACCCTTATTATGTTGTTTTCCACAGGTAACCATGGTGCGAAACAGGATGGCTGGAGGAGGAGCTGTGATTATGGAAACCCGTTGTTCAACTCTGAGTTTTATGTTTATGATTTAAATGTCCTCTGAATGCATGTAGTTGGGCACGAAGCCCTAGGGTGTTTTCTGAATGTATTTCCGGATTCTAGCATTGTTGTAACTATTGTAAAGTTTGTATGTTTTAAATAAATCTCTGATCAGAGTAAGTTTTGTAAATGTATTTGTCTTGGAACAGGTGCTTGGAAACAGGGACAGGTTCCAGGAATTGATGTTGATTTTGAAATGGATGTTTTATGTTTTAGTTTTTTTACTTAGAATCCGAACACCCTATTGCGAATTTTCTGTAGATTTGAATGCATGCATTGAGGTAACGGCCTATTTTAGAACCCTTTCGGGTCGGGTCGTTACACAAGCTGTCCTGGTCCAGTCACCATGCCTAACTAATCTCTAGATCGGTGTCACTGACATTGGGGTGTGAGACCTGGACACGTGAACTATGTCAGCCTGAACCACCGCACCTGAGGCTAAGGAACCGATCGTGGTAGGCTTACACCAAGAAACGGACCTTGCCCTAACAGGTGGCAATCAAGGGCTACTGCCGAACACGCTGAGGACGTGCCGACTGCAGGAGACAAGGCAATGCCTAGTCATCATCCCGACCGTTGGGGCATTTAACAGTCTACCACCCTCACCCAAGATTGCACTGGGCTGCCGTTAGGGTTAGCTAAACCCTAATGGTGGATCAGGGACGGAGTACTGCCTCGTACGTCCCTGTCGTGGATGCAAGTTATGTTATGCATCCTTGCCTGGATGATGCTACCTATCTGAACTCTAAACTATAACATAAACAGCAAACATTCCAAACGTGCTCAACAGAAACAACAAACCTAGCATGGTACTACGAAGCAAGAACAGATATCGAGCATGCCAGAACAGGACAACCTAGCATGGAACTAACATGAGAAACAATACGAGATTCATGCCGATCGTAATTCGTAACGAGCACCTATCCACTAACATGCTGATAAACATAAACAAGCAAACAAACAGCAATCACATATTATATCGCAGGGCCCACACAACTCTGGTAAGAAATCCTTACCTTGGTCGGAAGGCAGCTACACACAAGAATCCTAAGCCGCGATCAATTCCGATCTAGCTGATGAGAACCTAACAAGCACAACAATAATCACAATCCATAGGCCTAAATATAATAAAACACACACAAGTGGTTGGGTAGTGCTGCTGGCCGCAATGACGGTTATGACGGCCTGCTTTGCTCATTACTGGCTCCTCTCGGCTAGCTGCAACAAACACACAACTCAGCCCCTTTTTCCTCTGGGCCAGCAAGAACCCAAACGGAAGAAGAAGGAGAAGAAGAGAACGAGGAATCTTACCCGGGATGACGATCGAACAACGGGGCTGCTAGGGAGATGGAATTCGGCTTGGAGCTTGGGAGAGAAGAGCTTGGGCGGCTATGGATGTTTTGGAGAAGAAAACACAAACAACACTATTTTCCCTTATTTTAATCAAATGCACCAAAACCCCAACGAACCAAGGCTAACTAAGACATGCCACGAAAGGAGCAACAAGAGCTCCCAATAGCTCAATTGGCACGCTACCCAACAGACTTCCTGGAGACCCGGGTTCGAACCCCAACAACAGCACATTTACTTCTCATTTTTACTTTTGCATCTCACCATGCCCAAACACATCCACAAAGTATCAAAATCCTACTTAAGTCCATCCAATAATTTTAACAACTTAAAAAGACATACCTGGAAGACCGGGATGAAAACCTGGGCCGTTACAAAAATACCCTTGGAGGCTTAGCAGCCCGAACAACCCAGACAACAAACTGGAGAACCAACCGAACAAACCTGGAAAATTGGAAGGAAAAACCTGGGCTATTACAGTATTCCCTCCTTTTAAGACTTTCGTCCCCGAAAGTTATAAGACTGGAACAACCCCGGGTAATTCGTCCTCATCTCGTCGACAAGCTCCCAGGTTGCTTCCTCTACTCTCTAGTTTCTCCACTAAACTTTGACTAAACTTAACTCCCGGTTAAGCAAAACCTTGCGCTCTCGAGCTAGAATTTGTACAGGCTGCTCCTCAAGGCTCAAATCCTTGTTCAGCTCTAATGGCTCAAAAACCACGATGTGGGACGAGTCCGCAACGCACTGACGTAACATCGATATGTGGAATATGTTGTGCACAGATGCCAACGACGGAGGCAAAGCTAATCGATACGCCATAGGACCGATTCGCTCAAGGATTTCAAAAGGTCCCACAAACTTGGGACTCGGCCTGCCCCGCTTACCAAACCTCAGTACTCCACGCATCGGTGCTACAATCAGGAAGACATGTTGTCCCACCTCAACCTTTAAAACTCTAGGCCTAACATCAGCGTAGCTCTTCTGCCTACTCTGGGCAGTCATCATACAAACTCGGATTTTCTGCACTGCTTCGCCATTCAATAGAAGCAACTCAGGACCCACAACCTGTCTGTCACCAACCTCTTCCCAAAACACAGGAGAACTACAGCGCTTCCCATACAAAGCCTCAAACGGTGCCATCTGAATCGTCGCCTGATAACTGTGGTTATAAGCAACTTCATCAGATACAGATACTGGTCCCAACTGCTTGGGAAGTCCAGTACACAAGCCCTCAACATATCTTCAAGGATCTGGTTCACCCTCTCAGTCTATCCATCAGTCTGAAGGTGAAAAGCTGTTTTGAAACTGCACTCAGCACCTAAACCCTTCTAGAGTGCCCTCCAGAAATAGGAAGTGAAACGGGAATCCCTGACAAATACTATATTAACTGGTACCCCATGATACCGCACAATCTGCTCAAAAAACAACTGTGCTCTCTGCTCTACAGAGTAGTTAACTCTACCTGGCACGAAGTGTGCACACTTTGTTAAATGGTCGATAATCACCCAGATCTGAGTAAACCCTATCGGTGTCCTCGACAACCCAGAAATAAAAACCATGGAAATCTCTTCCTACTTCCACTAAGGCATGCTCAGTGGCTGCAACAATCCTGCAGGCTTCTGTCTAGGAGCCTTCACTTGCTGCAAGTGAGACACCGGCTACAAACTCTGCTAAAACCCTCCTCAAGCTGTTCCACAAAAACCTGAGCAACTTGGGATCACTCAACTGGCTAACCATGATCCTCTGCCTGATGGAAGGCTGTACAGTCACTAAACTACAATGGCAGAAACCTCTCTCAACAACACCGCAAAACTGGCTCGGTAGAACCCTTTCCACAAAAGAACTTGAGAGCACAACAAGACTGCGAAGTGCGATAACTTGCTATTCAGGGCAATGACGACGACATTGGCCTTTTCTGAATGACAAACAATCTCACTGTCTAGGCTCTTGGCCAACTCTAGCCATCTACTCTACCTCGTGCCTAACTCCTACTGAGTGAAGAGGTACCAACGGCTTCCAATGGCCTGAAAACTGATGTTTCCACTAATCGTACAAAAGGTGCCTCCAAAATCTCAAAGAAATCATCACCACCCTACCATGCTGCATTAACGCGCCACAAAGCCACCTATTCCCCTTTAGAACTGCCAAACCGGCTTATGACAAACCGTGATGTATCCCAGCAAGAACCCTAACCCAATGACTTTCTCCTTTTACAGCTTAAAGTCACTAGAAATAATACGCATCAAACAGAAGCATCTTAACCCAATATTAACAAGCTGTCAAAACACCAATCTTAATTCAGAGAATCACTAGGGTTAGGTGTGACACAACAAGCAAGGCCCTCTCACTGGTCAAAACATGGAAACGACACGCCTTAAGCAACAACGAACTTTGATTGAAATAGCAGGACCTACAAAGTCTCAGAAGGTCAAACAACCTCTGACAAGGCAACAAAAACTGTCGAACTAACCAACCACTGCCTGTTGGTAGAACAACCAACACTCGAGCTTAACCGTCGCCAACTCGAACTCTTTCATGGACAAAGGCTCCCCAACAACCTTCAATCGACTTGCGACCTTTAACAAAGAGGGACATACCAAGAAAAGTAAACTCTACCACCTCCCAACCGTCACGTCCAAGCAAAAGTGATGAACAATCACTAAGCTGATAAGGCAATTCCACTTGAACACCATAACAAAACAACTCCACTGATGGTCTCCAACCACTACCTTAGGACTCACAACATCCTAAAAGAAAGTCTCAGATACACAGAACCTCAACTTGTACTGTATCTTCAAAGGCAACTCAAAGGTCACCACGAAACTAACCCTGACTTGGCAACTAGCAACACAACTCCAATCGAGCAATTGGAAGCACACCGACCAGGTCTGACTGAGCTCTGGTAAGGATCTCCACGAGCTTAGTTTCGATGACCCTCAAACACACACTGCCGTAAATAAGGTCTACCAGCCAACAGCTAAACAAGAAGAAACCTTCATCTTTAAAACATCTACGATTGCTGACTCCATCTATCTAGATGGAAGGGTAAGAGACCAGACACGCTGCAAAATGTGTCGTCCTCTTACTCAAAGCATCAGCCACCTCGTAGCTTTACCTTTGGTAAGGACCTCTGCCATACCCATAACAACACCAGTTAACTACTACATGGTTTCTAGTCAACGACGACTCGCTCGGTCCCAAATGGCTTTAACGAAACAACAACAAGGATGCTTACCATCCAGGGTCACGTTCCGAACTAACAACTCTTGTCTGACGACAAGGAATCCAACGACGAGCTACATACATCCACAAACTCAAGCTAAGGGCACTTTTCAAGGTAGTATCCTTTAACTGAAAGCCCAACTTCTCCGAAAACTGAGCACCTTTCCGCTTCAAGCGAATCAGCTTTAATGTGTTTTCCCATAACCACCCACACCGAAAACAACCTACTCACAGATACACATATGGATACAAAGACTGGTCATCACAAGAGACCAAGGTCTAACTAACTCTCATAGAGCTACCAACGTCCGACTCCCATTCAAGTCACAACCAACAATGAACACTAAGGGCTCACTCTACACACTCTATCTTTAGCGTTTACCCAACTCCCGAGTAAACTTAGGGGATGTTACTCTCGGTCATCCCTAGCACATCTTTTCCCTCGTGGCCATCTGACTACCACTAACTAGGTCACTTATGCTACCTCAACAGGTGCAACCACTGGCACTACAAGTGCGAAGCTTGGAGAGCATGCTGAACTTCCAAGTAAGTTATACGAACCATCTGCACCACAGTGCGAACTGGGCCTAATCCTAGGCTTGCACCCAAGCTTGGTGCTAAACGAGCATTCTCCAACCACATCACGACGTGCTACTAGAACCAAACTCTAGGCATGCTACAAACAGGTCAAAAAGGTCACTTTCTCTTGTGATAGCAACACCAATAACTCGTACAGGGACTCCCAGACTCATCAATATGGTTTTTGCCATCTCAACTATCAGACATGCTCAAGGTGTCCTCTTAGAACTCTGCTCGATGCTCAGCGAGTAACGTTCTAACCATAATCCTCATGGTTGCTGCATACTCCTCTCTGGGAGTAGCGCTCAGAGGCAGGACAGTCTCTACTCCTCCTCTTGGCAAACTTGCAACTAGGCCACTGGTAGCCTACGGGTCTGGTCAACCCTGGACGTCATCACATCTACAACTGGCTCAGCACCAACTCCTTGGTTGGCAACACTTGACGTCGCTACTTCTCCATGTGTGATCGGCACGCTGGCGATCTACTCTCAACCACTAAGAGCTAGTCCACACTTAGACCCTTACTGCCAACAACAAACTGAAACAAGTATGCTAGATGCAGGTATTGTAACTGAAACCATTAAAGTGAACTTAAGCGGCTCTTGGAGTGCTGATGATCATGGGACACAACGACCTAACTCAGTAGGTCAGTCTACAGAATCTATGACTCTGAGCTCTGATACCAACTGTGAAGACCCGACACTAAATGGTCCTAAATAGTCTTTACTTTAAGATGTTTACTCAATAAAGCATGCAATAGGCTGAAAATCAAAACATCTTTATTAAAACATTGAACTTAAAAACTTCTTTGAGTTCACAAGTGAAATCAATAAAATAAGCCTCTGGTGTAACGGCCCGGGTTTTCATCTCGATCTTCCAGGTATGCCCTAGGGGTATTTTGGTAATTTGGTTGGGCCGTCAGGGCCGTTTATGTCTTTTTCCAGTTGCTAAAATTATTGGATGGGTTTATGTAGGTTTTTTAGGCTTGGTGGATGGGTTTGAGCAAGGATAGATGCAAAAGTTAAAATAAAGCAAATTTGTGTTGCAGCCGGGGTTCGAGCCAAGGTGGCCTTGTGTGCTAGAGGAGAGCCTTGCCAAGTGAGCCACCAGGTGTTATTGTTACTCTTTCCGCGTCATATCTTAGTTACCCTTGGATCTTTGGAGTTTTGGTGCATTTGTCTAAAAGAAGAGAAAATAGGGTTTTGGGTCTTCTTCTCCAAACTCCATGGCCGCCCAACCTTTTTCTCCCTAGCTCCCAAGCCGAGCTCCTTCTCCCCTTGCAGCCCCGTAGTTCGTGCGTCGTCCCAGCCTAGCAGCCCAGCTAGGCGCCCAGCAGCAGGCTGCCCTAACACCCAGACAGCCCCAGATTGTAGCCCAGGCCGCCCAGATCGCCTGACAGATACTGCCGCCGACGCTGCAGCGCTTGTCGTCGCGCAGCCAGCGCCGTCGCGCAGCTTCGCCAGTTGCCCGTCGCGCTGCGCGCGCGCCGCCGCAGATCGCGTCGCTTCGCCGCGCTCGTCCTTGCTCCGCGTCCGCGCGCGCCGGCCGGCGCCTCCCGCGCGCGCCGCCGCGCCCTGCTCGCCCATGAACGCAGCCGCGCCCCGCCGCTGCCTGTCAGTGCGACCTCTGCGCCCACAGCGCCAAAGATAGCCTCGCCGTGCTGCCTGCCCGTCCGCGTGTCAGCGCGCCGCGTGAGTTGCTCCCGAGCTGAGCCTTATTTATTTTTATTATATTTAGGCCTATGGATTGTGATTATTATTGTGTTTGTTAGGTTCTCGGTAGCTAGCTTGGGTTTGATCGTAGCTTAGGATTTTGTGTGTAGTTGCCTCCCGGCCAGGTAAGGATTTCTTACCGGAGTTGTGTGGGCCCTGCGATATATTATGTGATGTTGTTTGTATGCTTGTTTGTGTTTATTAGCATGTTTAGTGATAGGTGCACTGTTCTGAATTCCCGACTGGCATGATTTCTTATGTTGTTTCTCATGTTAGTCCATGCTAGGTTGTTCCGTTCTGGCATGCTAGTATCTGTTCTTGCTTCGTAATATCATGCTAGGTTCCTTGTATCTGTTGAGCACGTAGTGGATTGTATTGGATTGTTTGCTGTTGATATTATAGGTTAGAGTTCAGGTAGGTAGCATCATCCAGGCCGGATGCATAACGTAACTTGCATCCACGACAGGGACGTACGAGACGGTACTCCGTCCCTGATCCCGTTAGGGTTTAGTTAACCCTAACGGCTAGCCCTGCAATCTTGGGTGAGGGTGGCAGACTGTTAAATTCCCCAACGGTCGGGATGATGACTTGGCATTGCCTCGTCCCCGGCAGTCGGCACTTCCTCAGCGTGTTCGGCCGTAGCCCTTGATTGCCACCTGTTAGGGCAAGGACCGCTTCCTGGTGTAAGCCTACCACGACCGGTTCCTTAGCCTCATGTGCGGTGGTACAGGCAAACATAGTTCACGTGTCCAGGTCTCACACCCCTATGTCAGTGACACAGATCCAGAGATTTAGTTAGGCATGGTGACTGGACCTGGGCAGCTTGCCACTAGACCCGGCACCCCCCTAGAGTCTGCAGTAGCATGCGGTGCGCGCTTACGCTCATTACAGAGCCGACCAGAGAGCTCTTCGGGATCTTGAGCTAGTGCACCTTTCGTATCGACAGTAGA
The DNA here is from genome assembly GCA_036507275.1 of Sicyos edulis. Taxonomy (NCBI): domain Eukaryota; kingdom Viridiplantae; phylum Streptophyta; class Magnoliopsida; order Cucurbitales; family Cucurbitaceae; genus Sicyos; species Sicyos edulis. The sequence goes on from CM071847.1 coordinate 35,692,709, forward strand.
CAGGCTGAGGCCGGGACTTGTTTCTCGTATAGGGCGTATTGTGTGGTGGATTATTTCGGACTAAGACCCTGAGTTGGCATCCGAGGTCTAAGTGTGGACTTAAGCTATGTGCTCTATTCTGTGTTTATATTCATAGCTTGCATATCTTTCGGCTAGATGACCATGTATATCGTATTGTACCCCGGTTGGGGATTCTTACTGAGTAATTCGTTACTCACCCTTATTTTGTGCTTTTTCCACAGGTAACCAAGGTGCGAGACAGGATGGCTGAAGGAGGAGCTATGATCATGGGAACCTGATGTTGTCTCTGATTTTTATATTATGACTCTTTGCCTTTTTATTTCCCCTGAATGCATGTAGTCGGGCACGGAGCCCTAGGATGTTTTCTCATTGTTTTTGTGGATTCCAGCATTGTTGTATCTGAGAAGGTTTTTGTAACGACCCGACCCGAATGAGGTTCTAAATAGGCCGTTACCTCAATGCATGCATACAAATCTACAGAAAATTTGCAAGATGGTGTTCGGATTCTAAGTAAAAACCAAAACATAAAACATCCATTTAATTTCCTGAAACTTGTCCCTGTTTCCAAGCACCTGTTCTAAGACAAATACATTTACAAAGCTTACTCTGATCAGAGATTTATTTAAATCATACAAACTTTACAACAATGCTAGAATCCGGAAATACATTCAGAAAACACCCTAGGGCTCTGTGCCCAACTACATGCATTCAGAGAACATTTAAATCATAAACATAAAACTCATAGTTGAACAACGGGGTTCCATGATCACAGCTCCTCCTCCAATCATCATGTCTCGCACCATGGATACCTGTGGAAAAACAACAGAAATGAGAGTGAGTAACGAATTACTCAGTAAGAATCCCCAACCGAGGTACAATACGATATAATCAGTCATCTAGTACCAAAGCATGCAAGCAAACAGCTACCAACACAGATCATAGCTCAACGAGCTCATAAAACAAGATCTGGAGTCATCAGAAGTCTCTTTCTTCCGGCTAATCGGGATTGGATACACCGACCAATCACGGACATCACCGAGGTATCTCGTCACTCGGGGGGAATACACTGATCCCTAGAATGTCCTCAAGGGCCTCCTTGCCCTTACACTAATCTGGACTTACGGGAGAGTACCCGAAGTCAGGCTCTAACGGAAAGAATGGTGTACTCACGACATTAGCCCGGGGGAGCTCTCCGAACCGGCAACTAACGCGTGTGCGCGCACACCGCATGCTTCTCTGCGCAACCGGGCGTAAATGCGGGGGCCTAAGGAAAACTACGCGGGCAGTGCACATGTCTATGACTCTCGAAGCGGTGTCATCGATCACGATGCGCGAGGCCCTTGGCGCTCATCATGCGGCAAGATGATCCACCGACACGAAGCTAAGAACCGCCAGGCGAGCTTACACCGATGGCGTGGTTCCGCTCTAGCGAGCTACAAACTAGGCTATGCGAAGTGGGTAGCTAATTCCCAAACGGCGTGGTCGGGGGGTAGCAAGATACGTTATGCTTCGCACACTTTACTCCCGACCGAGCTCATCGGGGACAAACGCGTTATGTCCGCTCACCGGATGATGATAAACCCTACAACTCTATCTAAGTGTACAGAGGAAAAAGCAATGATTCCTGGCTAGCAAGCAAAGACCGACATCAATCACACTACCTAGCATGATACTACGAGCTTAAGCAAGAATCACAAGCATGCTGGCAGAACAAACCTAGCATGGCACTAACATGTAATATCAAGCAAACATGCTAGCAGAAATAAATCAAAGCTGCTCTATTATTATCATGCTCATAACAGTCAGCAAACAAGCAAGGCAAAATCATGAAGATATCGCAGGGCCCACACAACTCCGGTAAGAAATCCTTACCTGGTCGGAAGGCAACAATACAATAAAATTAACTGCGATCGAACCCGAGCAACCTATATCGAGCCAAACAAACACATCAATAATCACACAATAGGCCTAAATAATAATAATAAATAGGGCTCAGCTCGGGAGCAACTCACGAGGCGCGGCTGACACGCGAACGAGCCGGCTACATGGGCTAGGCAGCCAAAGGGGTTGGCTGGGCGCGCTGGGGCCGCAGGGGGCGCTGGGGCACGGGCGCTCGGCGCGAGCTGCGCACGGAGGGGCGCTGGGCTGCGCTCGGACGGCACGCGAGCGACACAGGGCGCTGGCTCGTTTGGGCGGCGGCGCATGGCATGGCGCGCGGCTCAAGCTGAGGGACGGCGCGTGGCGCAGCGACACGACGGCGCGCGATCTGGGGCTGGGATGCGCGACTCGAGCGCGGACGACAGGGGCGCGGACGCGACCTGGCGACACTGTGCGAGGCTTGGGCGACACGAGCTGGGCGAGGCTCGGGCGAGCTGGGCAACGCGACACTGGGCGGTGGGGATCGGCGAGTGGGGCGGGCGATGGCACGACACAGGCGGTGGGGCTGCCGGCGCGACGCGCACGACGCACAGACGGGGGGTGGGCTAGCTGGTGGGCTTGGGCTGCACGGGCTGGGGCTGGGTCGGGCTAGGTGGGGGACTCGGGGAGAGAGAGAGAGAGAGAGAGAGAGAGAGAGAGAGAGAGAGAGAGAGAGAGAGAGAGAGAGAGAGAGAGAGAGAGAGAGAGAGAGAGAGAGAGAGAAAATTGATTTTGGGGAAAAAAGAAAAGAAAAATGGGAAATAAAAAGGAAAATGGGAAAATAAAAAGGAAAAGGGATTTTATCCATTTAAATCCAACCTTATCCACTTAAAACCTCAAAATCCCATTTCCCGGCTTCCTCCTTCGAGACCCGACCGAAGCAACCTTATCCAATCAATCAAACTCACTTAAATCCAACTCCCAAAGCAACACTAAGGGCTCGGGCTCGAATCCCATAGGAAACACGCAACCAACCAACACTTTGCCAAAGCCCAAACCACAACCGAGCATCCAACCGACTAGCCCAAACACCACGGGACTCGCAGCCACCAACAAACAAGCCTCGACAAAGGCAGGAGCTACCTCGAAGCCCTAAAAACCACAAATCCTGCCCGGAGAGCCAAAAGACCAAAATACCCCCAAGGGGCCAAACGACTCTAAAACCCAACCAAACAACAGAATCTTGACCCGAAGGCACCTCGAAAACTGGAATAGGAAATTGGGCCGTTACAGTTTTGAATGATTTTAATAAATCTCTGATCAGAGTAAACTTTTGGAAATGTATTTGTCTTGAAACAGGTGCTTGGAGACAGGGACAGGTTTCATGAAAACTGTATTGATTTCTGATTGAATGCTGAATGTTTTAATTTTAATTGGAATCCGAAAACATATTTGTATAACGTCCTTACTTTGAATGCATGCATTGGGGTAAAGGCCCATTTAGAGCCCCTTTTGGGTCGGGTCTTTACAGTTGGTTTCAGAGCTCATAGTCATAGATTCTGTAGACTGACCTGTTGTTGTAGGTCGTTTTCCCCATGATCACCAGCACTCCGAAAGTCATCAGGTACGCCTAAGTTTACTGTTTTAAAGAAAGGGTTAAGAATTTTCAATACTTTTCATCTAGTGTATGCCTTGTGTGGTGTTGTGGAGCGGAGACGAGCAGGTTCTGACTCGTTGTTGGTTTGGGTTTAGAGCGCCATCATGCCAACTTTCGGCAGTGTGTGATGTATGTTGTGGCTTGTTGAGGTATCCAGATAGATTTGGATGCCGTTGGGACATCGTTCCAGAGGGAGGCAGAGGTTAGACTCCCGTAGGCCACTTGTGGCCCAGTTGTTGGTTTTCCCCTAGTGAGAGGGTGGAGGTGTTTTGCCTTGGAGTACCACTCCAAGAGAGGATTTAGCTATGGCTTTGCTTATGTGGATGCTTGTGGAGCAGGTCCTAGTATGGACTAGCCTGGGTAGCTCAAGTGTTGATCTTGAGCCTTAGCTGATTGTTTGATTGCCCAGTGAGTGGCTGCAGAGTTAGTAGCCTTCGTGGAGGATGTAGAGGCATCTTTGTGCTCTTGTAAAGTGTTGTCGTTTGCAGCCAGTAAGCCGGAACCCTGTGGTTAAGGGTGCAGCGAGCAGTGTTCCCATCGAACTTGATTCGTTGGTGGTTTCCTCAGTGGTTTAGTGAGTTGAGCACTCTTCTTTTGGTGAGCCCCTAGAGTAGGGCTAGCTGCTGCATGTTGAGAAAGCCAACCAGAGTTTTGTTGAGTATCATGTGGAGATGCAAGAGTAGGCCGTGAGCCTTCAGTTTGATGAGATACCATAGGCATGGTTGTTTGAGTTTTGAGCCCTTGTATGCCTAGCCAGAGTTTTGTCACTTGAGGTTGTGACCTTGCTGGCCCCATTTGTAGTAAGATGTGGATTTGGTAGTAGTGGCACTTGAGGTGCAATGGTTGGTGTGCCGCTTTGGCACTAAGTCTGGTTCAGGCCTGAGTTTGGCATGGGTATAGCAGATGGTTCTATGACCCGTCCGGAGTTCAACACACTCTTTTAGCCTTTGGATTCGTTTGTGGCAGTTGCACCTGTTTAGGTTGTGCAAGCGAGCTAGTTCAATGGTAGTCGAAGGGCTACAAGGGAAAGGATGTTCGAGAGGAGCCGGAGCCTCTTCCTGGTGTTAGCAGGGGATGAGTTTGCCAGCAGGTTGAAGGTTGATCAGTGTTAGTGCGCGTGAGTCTCAAGCTAGTGTTAAGGCCAAGAGATCTTTGTGGATGGTAGTGCGGTCCACTACCTTCGGGTGCCTAAACCTGAGTTGAGTGAGCATTGTAGATGCGAGTTCGGTCCAGCAGGGGAACCATGAGTTGGATGCCCGTGAGATGAGTTGGATGCTCATGAGATGAGTTGGATGCCTATGAGATGAGCTGGATGCCTATGAGGCGAGTTGGATGCCTATGAGATGGGTAGGATGCCTTATGAGAGGAGTTGGACGCCTTATGTGTAAGCACACTTGGTAGAGGCTTGGTATAAAGTAAGTTTGGTTTGGCATTGTTATGCTTTAGTAGAGCAAGGTTGCCGCAGCTTCGAGTATCGTGTCGAGATGGAACTTTTGGTGTTCCTTTGGTTGATTGTATCTCTGCAAGAAGTTAGTGTTGCCTTTTGGAAAGCACCTGTTAGCCTTGGATCTCAGAAGGAAGGTTGAGAGTTGTGCACACAAGTGTGTTTTGTGTAGTTCGTTCTGGTGGCGAGAGTTTCAGAACCATGTAGGGTTTGCATTGGAGAACTGGTGCTCAGTTCTTGGAGTAGTTGGACTCCAGGTGGATGTTGTAAGGCTTTAGTTGAGGTTGTAAGGATACCGTGCTCGTAGTTGGGTTGTTGCTTAGGCAAGTTTGTTGAGTTGAACCTAAGCTTGGTTGGTGGAACCTCTTGTGTTCATGGTTGGAGTTCAAATGGTACTGAACAAATGGTGGTTGTAGTGAAGCCGCGTAGTTCCTGACCGTAGTTGCTTAGGGTGTTGCTCGGAATCCTTACCCTGGGTGGAAGCTACGATGTGGCTGATGCTTTGAGTTGGAGGATGACGCATTCTGAAGCATTTCTGGTCTTTTGGTTTCGAGGTTTGGAGCAGGCCAGCATGGTTGTGATGCTGGAAAAAGGAGTTGTTTGTTCAGGCAGTTGGCTGTTAACCGTTAGACGACAGTGTGTGTCGAGGGTTGCCGAAGAACCCTAGTTGTGGAGAGCCTCACCAGAGCTCAGTCAGGGCCAGGTAGTGAGTTTCAGTTGGCAAGCCGGAGTCGTGTAGGTTGTAGACCTCTGGTGAGTTGCTGACAGATTTGGTAGGCTAGCAAGCTGGAGTTTGTTTGGAGTAGAGTCCGGATTGGTTCCGGTGTGGTGGCAAGTTGGTGCTTGGTGTTGACCAAGGTGTGGTTTTTTAGTTGCTAGAAGTTAGCTTTGCTCGTGGGGCGAGTGGTTTGTGCCCTATTGGTTGTTTTCCTGTTTCCAAGATGTTGAGAGTTTCCCCTTTGGTGTTTGGATGTGTGTCTTGGCTAGTGTGTGGTTGGAGGTTCAGTCTGTGGTGGACCCCCTATTGTTGCCCCGTGAGACTTAGGTGTTGTTGCTTTAGCTGAGCAAGACAGAGAGCGTGTGTGGAGCTCTCTGTCCTTCTGTTGTCCGCTTGTAAGGAACTGTTTCTCCTTGGGAGTTGCCAGATTATTCCTTGGTCTTGGAGTTGATGGTAGTGGTGCTAGCAAGAGGGAAAAGTTTGTTGGCTGCTTGGAAGAAGTTGTTTGTCCAGTTAAGCGGACTCTTGAGTGGTGTTCTGGAGGTTGCAGTAAGGGTTGTTCTGCCTCCTATGAGTGTTTGGCCTAGTTGGTTAAGGTTTTTGTGTGTTGGCATGGAAGCTGTTGCACCTTTGTAGTTGAAGAACTCCTTTGTATCAGTTGTGGGTAGAGGTTGCACCACTGTGGTTGGATTAGGGTCTTGACCTTTTGAGGGATCCTTGCTGGTTAGTGTGGCTTGTGTTCTGCCAGACATTATTGGTATTCTGGTTCTTGGTAGTTGGTGTTAACCGAGTAGTGGAGTTCCGTTTATGAAGTTTCGGTGGGAAGGTGCAATAAGCCTAGCTAGAGGGTTAAGCCTGTATGTGTTATCGTTTGGACTTGTGAGATGTGTTTCATATTAGAGGCAAGCTTCGTTCCGTTGCTTGCATGGAGGTAAGTTTGGTGGAGGGAGTCCTCTGGGGCCCGGTTGTTGGCAGGCTGACTTTTACAGACAGTGATCTAGGTCGAGTTGGAGTTGAGTAGATTGGCGTGGTTATGTAGTGTGAGGTTGGTTAGGCTGCCGAGTTCGTAGCACTCAATTTGTTGGTTTGTAGGATTCCGTGTGGAAGCCGGTAGCTGGTTGAGTTTGTTGAGTGGGTTCGGTTGTTTGGCTGATTAGTTGTGGTAGCTAGAGCTTGCACCTCATCCCGGTGGAGATGTCATTACTATGGAGCAGTGACATGGCGGTTTCAGGCTAGAGTTGTTGGCACCAGGGTGTGGCAACAAAGGTTATTCTAGGCAGTGCGTTGATGAACTGTGGTTCTGGAGAGCGTTGTTAAGAGACTTATGAGCCGAGTGCAGTCCTGTAGTGTTTTCACCCTCTGACCGATGGTCTTTTGGGAGGAGTGAACCAGATCCTTCAGAGCTTGTTGCGAGTTGGTGTTTCCTTGATGAGGCAGCGGGAGACCAGTGTTGGTTTTATGAGTTTGCTTTGGGTAGCAGTTCCCAGCTGTTAGTTCATATAGTTCAGTTGAGGCGTTGTATTGTAAGTGTTGCAGGATTCCAGTGTTCTAGGAAAAGGTTGGTGGTCGTCAGTTTTGTTTTGGGTCCTGAGTTGCTGCGGTTGGCCAGCAGTGCAGTGCAAAAGTGTAGAGCTCGTATGCTGGTAGCCCAGAGCAGGCAGAAAAGTTTCGCCGATGTTCGGCGTCGAGTTTTAGAGTTTGAGGTTGGACAGTGCGTGCTTTTAAGGTTGCACCGTTGTGAGTTGTGTTGAGGTTTGGTAAGCGGGAGAAGAGGAGTCTCCTGTTGTTGGACCATTTGAGATTCTCGAGAGGATTGGCAGAGTTGCATATTGGTTAGCTTTTTCTGTCATTGTCAGCTGTGCACAGTGTTTCCATGTATCGATGTTGGGGCAGTATGTGTCGGACCCATCGCTCATTGTGGACTTTGAGCCTTTGCAGCTGATTGAGGATTTGGGCTTCGGGGGGAAGCCTGTAAGTGTTCTGGTCTTTGAGACGAAGACGTTGCGTAATCGTGAGGTCCGTTTGGTAAAAATTCAGTGGAGGAGTCAGAGTTCAGAGGAGGTCGCTCGTGAGCAGGGAAGACGGGATGAGATTGCAGTATCTTGTGTTGTTTCAGTCTTAAGGACTTTCGAGGACGAAAGTCATAAAAAGGAGGGAATATTGTAACGGCCCAGGTTTTCATCCCAGTCTTCCAGGTATGCCCTAGGGGTATTTTGGTAATTTGGTCGGGCCGTCAGGGCCATTTATGTCTTTTTCCAGTTGCTAAAATTATTGGATGGGTTTATGTAGGTTTTTTAGGCTTGGTGGATGGGTTTGAGCAAGGATAGACGCAAAAGTTAAAATGAAGGAAAATTGTGTTGCAGCCAGGGTTCTAGCCAGGGTGGCCTTATGTGCTAGAGGAGAGCCTTGCCAAGTGAGCCACCAGGTGTTATTGTTACTCTTTCCGCGTCATATCTTAGTTACCCTTGGATCTTTGGAGTTTTGGTGCATTTGTTTAAAAGAAGAGAAAATAGGGTTTTGGGTCTTCTTCTCCAAACTCCATGGCCGCCCAACCTTTTTCTCCCTAGCTCCCAAGCCGAGCACCTTCTCCCCTTGCAGCCCCGTAGTTCGTGCGTCGTCCCAGCCGAGCAGCAGCCCAGCCGAGCTGCCCAGCTAGGCGCCCAGCAGCAGGCTGCCCAGATGCCCAGATAGCCCCAGATCGCAGCCCAGGCCGCCCAGATCTCCCAGACAGCCCCTGTCGCACGCCTACAGCTGACTGTCGCCCGCACCAGCCCCGTCGCAGCCGCCCAGGTCGCCCGTCGCAGCTGTCGCGCGGCTGCCGCATCGCGTCGCTCGCCCGCACGCGTCCTCGCTCCGCGTCCGCGCCCAGCAGCAGCCTCGCCATGCTGCCTGCCCGTCCGCGTGTCAGCCGCGCCGCGTGAGTTGCTCCCGAGCCGAGCCTTGTTTATTTTCATTATATTTAGGCCTATGGATTGTGATTATTATTGTGTTTGTTAGCTTCTCGGTAGCTAGCTCGGGTTCTTTCGTAGCTTAGGATTTTGTGTGTAGTTGCCTCCCGGCCAGGTAAGGATTTCTTAACGAAGTTGTGTGGGCCCTGCGATATATTATGTGATGTTGTTTGTATGCTTGTTTGTGTTTATCAGCATGTTTAGTGATAGGTGCTCTGTTCTGAATTCCCGACTGGCATGATTTCTTATGTTGTTTCTCATGTTAGTCCATGCTAGGTTGTTCCGTTCTGGCATGCTCGTATCTATTCTTGCTTCGTAGTATCATGCTAGGTTCCTTGTATTTGTTGAGCACGTATTGGATTGTATTGGATTGTTTGTTGTTGATATTATAGGTTAGAGTTCAGGTAGGTAGCATCATCCGGGCCGGATGCATAACGTAACTTGCATCCACTCTGAGGGGCGTGCGAGGCGATACTCCGCCCCTCGATCTCGTTAGGGTTTAGCTAACCCTAACGGTGCCTACGCAATCTTGGGTGAGGTGGCGGTATGTTAAATGCCCCAGCGGTCGGGATGATGACTTGGCATTGCCTGCGTCCGGCGATCGGCACGTCCTCGGCGTGTTGGCCGTAGCCATTGATTGCCACTGTTAGGGCAAGGACGCTTCTGGTGTAAGCCTACCACGGCCCGGTTCCTTAGCCTCGGTGCGGTGGTACAGGTGACATAGTTCACGTGTGTCAGTCTCACACCCCTATGTCGGTGACACCGATCCGAGAGATTTAGTTACGCATGGTGGTGGACTTGGGCGGCTTGCCACTAGACCGGCACCCCGAGTGCAGTAGCATGCGGTGTGGCGCTTACGCTCATTCAAAGATCGACCGAGAGCTCATCGGGTTCTTGATCTAGTGCACCTTTCGTATCGGCGACGTGTCGCAGTGAGGCCGAGACTTGTTTCTCGTATAGGGCTTATTGTGTGGTGGATTATTCCGGACTAAGACCACGAGTTGGCATCCGAGGGTCAAGTGTGGACTTAAGCTATGTGCTCTATTCTGTGTTTATATTTATAGCTAGCATATCTTTCGGCTAGATGACCATGTATATCGTATTGTACCCCGGTTGGGGATTCTTACTGAGTAATTCGTTACTCACCCTTATTTTGTGGTTTTTCCACAGGTAACCAAGGTGCGAGACAGGATGGCTGAAGGAGGAGCTGTGATCATGGGAACCTGATGTTGTCTCTGATTTTTATATTATGACTATTTGCCTTTATATTTCCCCTGAATGCATGTAGTCGGGCACGGAGCCCTAGGATGTTTTCTCATTGTTTTTGTGGATTCCAGCATTGTTGTATCTGAGAAGGTTTTGAATGATTTTAATAAATCTCTGATCAGAGTAAACTTTTGGAAATGTATTTGTCTTGAAACAGGTGCTTGGAGACGAGGGGATGAGTTTGATAAAACTGTATTGATTTCTGATTGAATGCTAAATGTTTTAATTTTAATTGGAATCCGAAAACATATTTGTATAACGTCCTTACTTTGAATGCATGCATTGGGGTAAAGGCCCATTTAGAGCCCTTTTTGGGTCGGGTCTTTACATCTGGCCAGAGTTAATTTAAAACAGTTACACAACTCTTATAAAATCCAATACAAGTTCCCTAAGACACTTTCATGACTAGAATGGAAAGACTCAAGACATGCAACAACCTTTCCCATGATCCATCAGCTCCTCCTATAGCCACCACGATGCTGTGCCAAGTTACCTGGTGGAGAAAACCACAGAAAGTGTGAGTACAAAGCACTCAGTAAGAATTCCCCAACCGGGGTACAATACGCACAACAATTCCTCTAGCATTCTAGCATACAAGCATCAAACAAGAACATGGCAGTCTCAACAGAATACAAAGCAGGATGTACAACATCAAGGTCTAGGCTCAAAGATAGACAGGGTTAGCACACACTGGGCTAACTAATAGGAGAAACAGCTAAGCAATCTCAGAGGTTATAACAGTACATCAAGCAAGGTTAGCACACACTGGGCTAACTAAGGACAACAACACACTGGGCTAGTCCTAGACTGCAACTGTAAAGACCCGACCCGAACGGGGTTCTAAAATAGGCTTTTACCTCAATGCTTGCATTCAAAACTAAAATCAAAATGCAAAATGGTGTTTCAGATTCTAAGTAAAAACTAAAACATAAACATCCATTTAAAAGTCAACATAAAATTCATGAAACCTGTCCCTGTTTCCAAGCACCTGTTCCAAGACAAATACATTTCCAAAACTCACTCTGATCAGCGATTTATTTAAAACATTCAAGCTTTCCAATAGTTACAACAGTGCTAGAATCCGGAAATACATTCAGAAAACAACCTAGGGCTCCGTGCCCAACTACATGCATTCAGAGGACATTTAAAACTTAAAAACATAAATACAAGACTCAGAGTTTGAACAACGGGTTTCCATGATCACAGCTCCTCCTCCAGCCATCCTGTCTCGCACCATGGTTACCTGTGGAAAACCACAAAATAAGGGTGAGTAACGAATTACTCAGTAAGAATCCCCAACCGGGGTACAATACGATATACATGGTCATCTAGCAGAAAGGTATGCAAGCTATGAATATAAACACAGAATAGAGCACATAGCTTAAGTCCACACTTGGACCTCGGATGCCAACTCAGGGTCTTAGTTTGGAATAATCCACCACACAATACGCCCTATACGAGAAACAAGTCCCGGCCTCAGCCTGTCTACTGTCGAATGAAAGGTGCACTAGCTCAAGATCCCGAGGAGCTCTGCGGTGGCGCCATGTAATGAGCGTAGCGCGCGCGCGCCGCATGCTACTGCAGACCATGGGGGTGCCGGGTCTAGTGGCAAGCGCCCATGTCGATCCACCACGCCTAACTAAATCTACGGATCGGTGTCACCGACATAGGGGTGTGAGACACTGGACACGTGAACTATGTCGGCTGAACCCGGCGCACCGAGGCTAAGGAACCGGTCGTGGTAGGCTTACACCAGGAAGTCGTCCTTGCCCTATCAGGTGGCAATCAAGGGCTACGGCCGAACACGCTGAGGACGTGCCGACTGCCGGGGACGAGGCAATGCCAAGTCATCATCCCGACCGTTGGGGCATTTAACAGTCTGCCACCCTCACCCAAGATTGCAGGGCCAGCCTTTAGGGTTAGCTAGACCCTAACGGGATCAGGGACGGAGCACGTCTCTTACGTCCCTGTCGTGGATGCAAGTTTCGTTATGCACCCGGCCCGGATGATGCTACCTACCTGCACTCCAACCTATAATATCAATCAACAAACAGTCGAATACGTGCTCAATTAGAATACAACAAACCTAGCATGATACTACGAAGCAAGAACAGATACGAGCATGCCAGAAAGGAACAACCTAGCATGGACTAACATGAGAAACAACATAAGAAATCATGCCAGTCGGGAATTTAGAATAGAGCACCTATCACTAAAAATGTTAATAAACACAAACAAGCATACAATCAGCAATCACATAATATATCGCAGGGCCCACACAACTCCGGTAAGAAATCCTTACCTGGTCGGAAGGCAACAACACACAAGAAACTTAAGCTGCGATCGAACCCGAGCAACCTAAAGCGAACCTAACAAACACAACAATAATCACAATCCAAAGGCCTAAAAATAATAAAATAAATAGGGCTCGGCTCGGGAGCAACTCACGAGGCGCGGCTGACACGAGGACGTGCAGGCTGCACGGGCGAGGCAGCTGCTGGGCGCTGGGGCGCTGAGCTGCGCGCGGACGAGCGCTGGGGCGACATAAGGGTGCGCGGGCGCGGGCACGAGCTCGGCTGGGATAAGGCGCGGCGGCGCACTCGGACAGGACGGCAGCGCTGGGTGGTGTGTGTGCGCGGCGACGCGGCGAGCTGAGGTGGACGCGCTTATCGAGCACGGCGAGCTACAGAGGACGCGCGAGCTGGCACGGGGCGGCTCGGATCTGGGCGACTCTGGCGCGGACGGGACGAGCGACGCCAGGGCTGGGCGGCCTGGCACTGTGCGCACTTGGGCTGGGCGACGGGATGTTGTGCGGCTAGGGGCTCGGGCTTGGGCGACCTGGGCGAGCAGGGGGCTGGGCTCGGCTAGCTGGGCGGCTAAGGGCTCGGGCTTGGGCGACCTGGGGTGAGCTGGGGCTAGGCTCGGGCTGGGCTAGGGGAGAGAGAGAGAGAGAGAGAGAAACAAAAGGGGAAGAAATGGGATTTTTTCCTATTTTCCAACCTTATCCATTTTTAAATAACCTTAAATCCCTAAAATCCCATTCCCCGGCTTCCTCCTTCGAGACCCGACCGAAGCAATCTTTTCCAATAAATAAAACTCACTTAAATCGAACTCCCAAATCGACATTAAGGGCCAGGGCTCGAATCCCAAGGGAAGCACTCAACCAACCATAATAAACCCTAAACCCAAATCACTCCCGAACTTCCAAACGACTAGCCCAAACATCTTGGGTCTCGCAACCAACAACTATCAAGCCTCGACAAAGGCAGAAGCTACCTTGAAATCCTGAAAATCCACAAATCGTGCCCGGGGAGCCAAAAGACCAAAATACCCCCAAGGGTTAAAACAACTCTAACGAGATCAACCAAACAACCGAATCTTGAACCGAAGGCACCTCGAAAACTGGAATAGAAAACAGGGCTGTTACAGCAACACACAAGGCAGCCCTGAACTACAACACACTGGGCAGTTCTGCTCAACCTGATTAACATCACGCTGGGCTAATAGGGGATAGCAACACACTGGGCTAGTCCTGGAGTAGCACGGGCAGCAACACACTGGGCTAGCTCAGGATCAACAACACACTAGGCAAATCCTGAATCTGGTCAGCACACACTGGGCTAGTCTTCGACTACAACACACTGGGCAGTCCTGATCAACCTGTTTAGCAACACACTGGTCTAACAGGGGACAACAACACACTGGGCTGTCCTGGACTGCAACACACTGGGCAGTCCTAAGCAAATCGAGCCAGCACGCAACTCGACTGTCACTCGGGAATCCCTAAGGACTCTAACACACTAAGCAGCCTAGGTTTACAGAGTATATTAAACAACAAGTGCAGGATACTAGAATAATTGCAGACAAGATAGGCAGTCAATGAACAGGAGAGCACAGTGGCAGGAAACAACAATCTACATGCCAACACCCTAGCAACAATTTAGGGAACCCTAGCTACAAACATGCTTAACATACATATTCAGCAGAACATACACAACATACAATCCAGATCACAAGCAACGGGGAATAAAAAGAACTAAGCATGTTCAAGAACAAACATCCTCTACGGTACCTGCAAGAACCTAACACTAACAATATATGTATCCTAGACAACCTGCAGGAAACCTATCCACTAACAGTCCAACAAACATACAGTTTAGATCAATAGGCAAACATAAGATAACCAGGAACATACATTATTAACAACAGAACATCCTCCAGGGAACCTGCAAGAACCTATCACTAACAATATATATATATATATATATATATTCTAGACAACCTGCAGAAAACTTATCCACTAACTGTTCAATATATATAAACACACAACTAGGAGATATCCTTGCAGTGCGCAGGGCCCACACAACCCTGGCAAGGAACCCTTACCTGTCAACAGTAAAATCCAAACCCAGAAGCAATCCTTAAGCTACAGAACACCATACAAGCTACCCTAACAACAGAACAACATATTACAATCCAATTAACAACATCCTAAGCAACTAATCACACATGAGTTAGGACTTTACCATAACCCGAGCAAAACTTCAACTCCCAAGGGGGGTCTAGGCCAAGCTTGAAGAACACATCAAAGATGCAACTCTAAGGATTTCTTCCTTCCACTCTTGGCTAGGGCATCACACAATACAAAAACCAAGATTAACTTTACTTACAACACAACACACAACCCATGATTCCTTCATGGTGCTCTCGCCCACCAAGAGGAAATTAGGGCAAGAACCAAACCTCAACAACACAAATGCTTACCTTATAGTCTCAGCTAAAGAGGATGCACAAGGGGTCTCGGCTAGTACAAACCACAAGAACCCAAAGTGATTCGGCTAGGCTTTAGCTTGCACAACCAAGAAGAAACTTGAGTAAAACTATTTTCCAATCATTCAACCATCAAAACAAGAGTAAAAGCACCATCCAATACTCACCTTAAGGATCTCGGCCAAGAAGGAAAGGCAACTCCAAAGGGAGGTCTCGGCTAGGCTAGGCACAACAACAAAGCATTTCGATTAAACACAATCACTCAAACATGATGCTCCTCGGCTAGATCTACAATTTTAAGCAACCATCACAAGGAGATCTACCATGGAGAAGAGAAGAAGAACTTCCTTTGGTAGCTCTAGGTTCGGCTATGGCAAGGAGAAGAAGAAAGGAAAGAGTTTGCAAAGACTTACCTTGGAGCAAGATGGAGAGAATGAGCTATGGAGGAGAGCTTGAATGCTTGGCAATGGAGGTTGGGGATTCAGCCAAAGAAGGGAGAAAGAGAGAGTGTGGGGGTTGGCCATGAGAGGGAAGGAGAGGAAGAGATAAAACCCTATTGCATTTTTCCTATTTTAAACATATTAAAATGCCTCCAAAAATCCCACCTTCAAATCCCACCAAGTGCACTTTTAAAATCCATTTTAATTTCTCTACATTTGGCTCAAACTCAACTCCCAAACCACCATGGTTCGAATCCTAGCAACAACACTTAATATTCTTATTTTTCTCCTTTAACTGGAAAGCCTCCAAACTCCTCAGAAATGCAACACTTGCCCTTGAATTGAAACCGAAGAATAACTGAAGTCCACAATTAACAGAAACAGCCCTGAAACCCTAGTTAACTGTAAAACCAACCCGGAGGGCAAAATGACCAAAATACCCTTGGAGGCTCAACAGCCCTAACAACCCAGACAACAAACTGGAGAACCAACCGAACAAACCTGGAAAATTGGAAGGAAAAACCTGGGCTGTTACAGATATGGAAGAAATTTCCCTAAGTACTATCATTCTATCTAGGAGATAATGTGCTTCGAAGAGTTGGAGAAATTGAAGATGTTGCCGAAATCTAGAAGAAACTTGAAGAAATGTATGTTTCGAAATCTTTAACTAACAAGATTTATCTTAAAGAACAATTTTTTTGGTTTTAGAATGGACCCATTGAAATCTTTAGATGAAAACATTGATGATTTTCTCGAATCTATATTGACTTGCTGAACTCTAGAGAAAATATAAAAGTTGAGAACCAAGCCGTTATATTGTTAAATTCTTAACCAAAAAATATATTGAGGCAAAATCCGCTATAAATTATGGAAGAGACTCATTGACAAAAAATTTACTCATCAATGCACTTAGATCAAAAGATCTTGAAATCAAGAAAGATAAAATAGAGTTAGAAGCTATGTTTGTCAAAAATAAGAACAACAAAGGAAATTCCTCCAAGAATTGGAAGCAAAGCTCAAAGAGTAGTAACATCATCAGTCATCTACTTCCTCTAACACTAGTAGTAAAGAAAAATTATTTTGGAACTATTGTAAGAAGCATGGTCATTCTAAATTTGACTGCCTATCACTAAAGAGAAAGGGAAGACTTCACTCAAAACCAGAATCTAAAGAACCTGCAAATGTTATGACTGGCTATGAATCAGCCAAAGTTCCTACTGTGAATAAAGTGGAGAATGAAGAATCATAATGAATTCTTGACTCTGGATGTACATTCCATATGACACCATACAAATACTACTTTACCAAGTTTGAGCTATGTAATCCAGGTCGAGTAATGATGGGAAACAAACATTACTGTAACATAGAAGGGATTGGAGAAGTTATTCTGAAATTAGCATATGAATCAATGAGAATTCTCACTAAAGTTCGATATGTTCAAGAGCTTAAACAAATCTCATCTCCTTGGGAACATTTGATTGAGATGGATATTCAAATGTCTCAGACAAAGGTATGATGACTCTTATGAAAAACTCATTAGTTAAGCTAATAGAAAAATTAAAAAATGGTTTGTATGTTTTACTTAGTAAAGCTTTAATTCCTGAAGCAAATAATGTGGTTGAATCAAAATGTTCATCTCTGTGGCATGATAGACTAGCTCATATAAGTAATCAAGGTCTAGATGTACTTCGTAACCATGGATTAATTGATTCAAGGAAATGTGGCTCAATAGACTTTTGTGAATATTGTGTTCTTGGTAAAGCTACAAAGAAAAGTTTTAGAAGATCAACTACAAGAACAAAAGAAATCCTTGAACTAATTCATTCTGATTTTTGGGGTCCCTCAAAAGTTTGTTCCAATGGAGGAGCGTGATATTATCTATTAATAGTTGATGATTATTCATAAAAGTTGTGGGTATACATTCTCAAACCAAAGATCAGACCTATGAAAGGTTTGTTGAATGGAAAATCAAACTGATAAAAAGGTCAAGATCATTCGTACTGATAACGAGCTAGAGTTCCTAAGTGTTAAATTTAACCAGATGTGCAAAGATAGTGGCATCTTAAGACACTTAACGATTCCTAGAAACTAGCAACAAAATGGTCTTGCAAAAAGGTTTAATCGAACAATTTTGGAAAAGGTTCGGCGTATGCTTTCAAAAGCAGGAATGCCTAAACGTTTCTTAGGAGAAGTTGTGAATACAGCAGTATATGTCATCAATCATAGGCCATCATCAACCATATAATTGAAAACACCACAAGAGAAGTGGACAAGGAAGCCTTAAAATCTAAAACACCTTATGTAAAGACCCGACACTAAATGGTCCAAAGTGGCCTTTACTACATGATGCAATACAATTTCAAAACACTTAAAATAGAATATTTCAAAACATCCATATTATAAGAGAATCAAGTTCCAAAACACCTTGTGTTGAAAACATTAATAATGAATATTTCCAAACATCCATATTAGAAAAGAAACAAGTTCCAAAACACCTTATGTTGAAAACATTAAAAATGGTTTAGCCTCTGGCTAGAATACAATTAAAACATTACAAATTCCAAATAAAACTGTTCAACAACATATAAATATGAATGGACAAGAAGATGCAGCGGCCGTTCCCATAATCATCCAGCTCCTCCTCCAGCAACCTCGAAGGTGTGCCAAGTTACCTGGTGGAAAACCATAGAAAGTGTGAGTACAATTGCACTCAGTAAGGATTCCCCAACTGTGGTACAATACGCAAGAAAAATCCTCTAGCATCCTAGCATACAAGCAATACACAACAACATGATAGTCTCACAAGTACAGACAACAGGATGAACAACTTCAAAGGTCTTTGCTCATGGCTAGACAGGGTTAGCACACACTGGGCTAACAAACAGGAGAAACAGTTAAGTAATCTTAAAAGGTCTATCACTATAGCAAACAAGGTTAGCACACACTGGCTAACAAAGACAGCAACACACTAGGCTAGTCATGAACTGCACAAACTGGGCAAGTCCTACTCATACTTGGTAAGCAACACACTGGGCCAATAGGGGATAGTAACACACTAGGCTAGTCTTGAGAAACTCGGGAAACACACACTGGGCTAGCCTGGGATCAGCAACACACTGGGCCAATCCTGAATAAACTGGTCAGCGCACACTGGGCCAACAGGGGACAACACACACTGGGCTAGTCTTGGACTGCACACACTGGGCAAGTCCGATTCATACCTACCAGCACACACTGGGCCAACAGGGGACAACAACACACTAGGCTAGTCCTGAGCAAACCCGATCAGCAACACACTGGGTCAACCTTAGACAACACACATTGGGCTGGTCCTGTGTAATCTTAAGCAGAAATACCTAATGTTACACAACCTAGAGCTAGCATGGTTCAACATTAACAAAGAGTACAACGGAAACAAAATATTAACAAAGTCTTTCATTCTACATGCAAGCCCTAGCAAACAATCCAGAAAACCCTATCCACTAACATGTTTACAATACAACATATAAATAGGGCATACAACATACAAGATCAGATCAATAGTCATACATGAACAGAACATAATCACTAGCAAAACAGCATCCAGGAAATCTGCACAAACCTATCCACTAGCAGTATAATATTCGAACAACCTGCAAAAACCTATCCACTAGTACTATGATGTTCAGACAACCTGCAGAAACCTATCCACTAGCAATACAACATACAAGAGCAAACAACCTAAAGTTATCATCATCAAGCGCAAGGTCCACACAACCTCGGCAAGGAACCCTTACCTGTAAAGCAAGCAAAAAACCTAATAGTAAAGAGTGCCCCTTGAGCTGCAGATCACCAACCTAGCTAACCTAACAATTACACCAACAAAACAGTTAATATCTAAGGCTAAAAAAGCTATGCAACCAAACCGAAGTAAGAACTAGAGCTTTATCGAAACTCGAACAAGCACTAACTCTCCAAGGAAGGTCTCAGCCAAGTAACTCCCAAGTCCACCTATCAAGTCTCGGCTATGGCATCACAAGCAACACAGACCACAAGTTAGTCTCGGCTACTCCTCAAACCCACAACCAACAAACTACCATGTACCTCTCGGCCAAGCACAAACACAACCAACAACAACACATCTCACCTTGATGGTCTCGGTAACGAAGGAGATGCAAGCAAGATGGCCTCGACTAGAACACTCCCAAAAAAGCAACAATGGATCTCGAGTAGGCTAGCATGCACAACACATAAAAGACCTCGGTTAGAGCATACCCAACCAAGCTATGTTGGCTCTCAACTAGGGTTAATCACTATTACAAACAACAACAACAAGACTCACCTTGGAGATCTCGGCAATGAAGCTATGGAATGGTGCTCTCTGTTCCAACCAACAAGAAGAGGAGATCTAAGATGGAACCTTGGCAATAGAGCTCTCGGATCCAAGGGGGAGAGCTCGGGTGAAGCTTGTGTTGCAACTCAATAATGGAGAAGGAAAGATCTCGACAACAAGAACAAGAAAGAAAAAGAAGATTTGGGGAAGAGCTTGAGGTCTCGATAATGGAGAAAGTGGAGAAGGGGATTCGTCCAAGAGGAAGGAGAAGAAGAAGTCTTGTGTGTGGTTAGGTCTCGACAATCTCCAAACAAAAAATGCAAAACTCCTTTCATTTGTCGATTGAAACTCCTGGCCACCTTCGAGTCCTGGCAACAACACTTTTTTCTTCTATTTTTCACAAGTAATCTCCAAGCCTCTCAAATGCAAACCCAACAAGGTTCGAATCCTAGTAACAACACCTTTTACTTCTATTTTTTACAAATAATCTCCAAGCATCTCAAATGCAAACCAACCAGGGTTCGAATCTTGGCAACAACACCTTTTTCTTCTATTTTTTCACAAATAATCTCCAAGCCTCTCAAATGCCTTGTCCTTCACTAGTTTGAGTCCCAGCAATCACACATTTATATCCTATTTTCTTCTTTCAAAGCAAAGATCCAAATCCCTTGTCAAACCTCCTTTCGAGTCCCACCAATAACACTTTATTTTCTCTTAAATTCTCATTTAACCGAATGACCCCAAACTTCAAAAAATGTCTCTTTAGCCCTGGAATCTAAAATCAAAGAATAACCGTACTCAGTAGATGGCAGAAACAATCCTAAAACCTTGGTTAAGCACAAAACCGACCCTGAGAACAAAATGACTGAAATGCCCCTAAAGACTCACTGTCTTAATGGCCCAACCGAACCACTGAACAATTAACCAAATGCACCAATAGAACAAAAAAAAAGCCTGGGCCGTTACAATACTTCCTCCTTTTAAGACTTTCATACTCGAAAGTCCTAAGATTGAAACAACTCCAGATAACGTTTCCTCAACTCATCCTCTAACTCCCAAGTGGCTTCTCCTCAAAGCTCAAGTCCTCGTTCAGCTCCAATGGCTCATAAACAACAATGTGGGACATGTCTGCAACATACTGACGAAGCATTGACACGTGGAATACGTTAGGCACAACTTCCAAAGTCGGGGGCTAAGCCAATCGGTACGCCACTGGATCGATTTACTCAAGGATCTCAAAAGGTCCCACACACCTAGGACTCCACTTTCCCCGCTAACCAAACCTCAGAACTCCACGCATTGGCGCTACCTTCAAGAAAACATGTTGTCCCACCTCAAACTCTAAGTCTCTATGCCTAACGCCAGCGTAACTCTTCTGTCTGCTCTATGCTGTCACTATACGAGCTCGGATCTTTTGAACTACATCATTATCGAACTGAAACAACTCGGGACCCAGAACCTGTCTGTCACCAACCTCTTCCCAAAACACTAGAGACCCACAACGCTTACCATACAAAGCCTCAAACGGCGCCATCTGAATCATCGTCTGATAACTGTTGTTGCAAGCAAACTCCAACAAATACAATTAATTGTTCCGGCTATCTGGAAAACTAATTCACAAGCTCGTAATATAAACTCCAAACTCTTGTTCACCCTCCCAGTCAGGCCACCTACCAGAGGATGAACCGCGGTATTGAAACTACACCCAAAGCCCCAACCTTCCTAGAGCTCTCTCTGGAAATGCGAGGTAGAGCGAGAAACGCGTTCAGACACAAACTTTACCAGCACCCCATGGTACCGAATGATTTTCTCCAACACAAATGTGCCCACTGCCCCCCATGTAGGTGATCCCACCAGAAGTGAAGTGCACACGCTTGGTCAAACGATCCACAACAACCCAGATCTGAGTAAACCCTTTCGGTGTCCTCGACACCCTAGAGGTGTAAACCATGGAGAACTCCTCCCACTTCCACTGAGGCATACTCAATGGCTACATCAAACCCGCGGGTTTCTGTTTGGGAGCCTTCACTTTTCTAACAAGTGAGACACCGGCAAACAAAGTCTACAAAATCCTATTCATGTTGTTCCACAAAATCCTGCTCAACTCGGGATCACTCAGCTGGCCCTCAATGATCCTCTGTCTAATCAAAGGCTTGACCGTCAACTGAACTATCATAGAGGTAACCTCTCTCAACAACACTACAAAACTTGCTCGCTCGAACTCTTTCCACAAAAGAACCTGAGAACACAACAAAGCTGCAAAGTGCGACATCTTGCTACTCAGAGCATCGACCACGACGTTGGCCTTTTCCGGATGACACACAATCTCACTGTCATAGCTCTTATCTAACTCCAGCCATCTTCTGTACCTCATGTCTAACTCTTTTTTAGTGAAGAAGTACTTACGGCTCCAATGATCTATAAACCGCTGAGTCCACTAACCGTACAAATGGTGCCTCCAGATTCTTAAAGCAAACATCCCCACCTTACCATGATGCATCAACGCGCAACAAAACCACATATTCCCTTCGGAACTGCCAAACTGGCTAACGACAAATCGTGCTACAGTCCAGCAAGACCCTTAACCCAAAGGACTTCCTCATTTTAAAGCTTAAAGTAACACGAAACCATAAGAATCAAATATAAAAATCTTAACCCAGCATTAACAAGCTGTCAAAACACCATTCTTAAATTAGCGAATCACTAGGGTCAGGTGCAACCCAGCAAACAAGCAAGGCACTAATAGGTTGTCATAAAAGTCTTACGTGCGGCTAGGTCTCGACAATCTCCAAACAAAAAAATGCAAAAACTCCTTTCATTTGTCGATTGAAACTCCTGGCCACCCACCTTCGAGTCCTGGCAAAAACACCTTTTTCTTCTATTTTTCACAAGCAATCTCCAAGCCTCTCAAATGCAAACCCAATAGGGTTCGAATTCTGGCAACAACACCTTTTTCTTTTATTTTTCACAAATAATCTCCAAGCCTCTCAAATGCAAACCCAACAGGGTTCGAATCCTGGCAACAACACCTTTTTCTTCTATTTTTTCACAAATAATCTCCAAGCCTCTCAAATGTCTTGTCCATCACTAGTTCGAGTCCCAGCAATCACACATTTAAATCCTATTTTCTTCTTTAAAAGCAAAGCTCTGAATCCCTTGTCAAACCTTCTTTCGTGTCCCACTAGTAACACTTCGTTTTCTCTTAAATTCTCATTTAACCGAACGACCCCGAACTTTACTAAATGTCCATTTAGCCATGGAATCTGAAACTGAATAATAACCGTACTCAGTACATGGCAAAAACAATCCTAAAACCTTGGTTAAGCACAAAACCGACCTTGAGGACAAAATGATTGAAATGCCCCTAAAGGCTCACGACCCAAACGAACCACTGAACAATTAACCAAACGCACCTGGAGAACCAGAATGAAAACCTGGGCCGTTACACCTTACAATATTTGGCTGCACATCCTATGCACACTTAAAACAAGGTAAGCTTGAAGCAAGAGCTAAAAAGTGTGTGTTCATTAGATACCTACATGGAGTGAATGGGTATAGGCTTTGGTCTATTGAACCAGGTGAAAGAAAGTGTATCATTAGCAGGGATGTTACTTTTAATGAAAACGAAATGCCATGGAAGAAGATGAATGTTGAAGTATTTGATGATAAGAAAACTAGTTTTGAGATAGAACTAGATCTTCCTGTGATAAAAGAAACCATAGAGCATTAAGAAAGTGATGTTGAAGTTAGAGAACAGGAGGCCATTCCTCAAAGTAATTAGGAACCTCAATCAACTGATAACATAAGTAACAGAGAAAGTGATTTGGATACCTATCAGCTTGCAAGAGACAAAATAAGGAGAGTAATTAGATCACCTTCAAGGTATGAGGAAGCTGACTTTGTTGGATATGCTTTAAACTACTATGAAAACATTGATATTGCATAACAACTACATACAAAATAGCTCTAAAAATTCCTAACTCCAAAAACTAGAAAGAAGCTTGCAAAGTGAATATAGTTCTTTGGTTGCAAATAAAACTTGGATACTTGTTCCTAAGCCAAATGAACAAAAAGTTATCTTTTGCAAGTGGATCTATAAAATAAAGCCAGGTATACTCACAACAGATAAGCCTCGGTTTAAAGCTCGACTAGTGGCAAAAGGGTATAAACAAGAAGAAGGTGTAGACTTCAACGAAGTGTTTCCACTAGTGGTAAAACACACCTCAATCTGTGTATTGCTTTCCATTACAGTTCATAAAAAAATTGAGTTAGAACAAATGGACGTCATGACTGCCTTTCTGTATGCGTTTCTTAATGAAGAGATTTTTATGAAACAACCTCCAGGCTTTGAAGATGAAGGACAATCAGATCATGTTTGTCTTTTAAAATGAGCAATCTATGGACTGAAGCAAAGTCCAAGACAATGGAATAAGTGCTTTGACAGCCTAATTACCTCTAAAGGGTTCATTCGAAACAGTTATGATAACTATGTGTATAAAAAGGAAATTGATGGTGATATAATCTTACTACTTTTGTACGTTGATGATATCCTTATTTGTTCCTATAAGCATAATCAAATTGACACTATCAAAGAACAACTTAAGGAGGCATTCCAAATGAAGGATCTAGGAGCAGCAAAAAGAATCCTAGGAATGGATTTAGCATGAGACAAGAATTTTAATACTCTACACATAAGTCAATAAGGATATCTGCAGAAAGTTCTGTCAAAATTTCACATGGAAAATTCAAAGAAGAATTTGAAAACTCATATTGCACAAAATGTTGAACTTAGCTCCAAACTATGTCTTTCAAATTATGAAGAAGCAGCTGACATGGCAGGAATTCCTTATGCAAACTTAGTAGGAAGTTTGATGTACTCTATGGTATCATGTATATGATAGAATCTACCACACTTTATATTAAACTACGATAAATCTCTCGAGAGAATCTCTCAAAGAGCCCTGAGTACAAAGACGACAATTCAATTGATGCATAATAAAGACCTAACTTCTCCTATTTATAATGACTCTAAACCCTAGCCTTTTACTTGTTCTCCAAGTAAACCCCTAATTGAATAATACTCTTTAATAAGGCCCAAAAGCCCAATACAATTGAAATAACAATTAATTAATCAATAATGAATACTAATACTAATATTCCTAAAACTCCAAGGTCCGGATCGTATCAATACTTTCCCTCCCAAGAGCCACCTTGTCCTCAAGGTGTTCCATCTCCGATGCCACCTTCTGCAGCTCCATCTTCTGGCAAAAATTCAGCCACCTCAACATCCCGGTAATCGTGCGCATCCCGAACGACCCACACATCCAAATTCTGAAGCTCTTTCTTCTTACAACGATGTCCTGGGACAAATTGTTCATCACAGCGGAAACATAACCCTTTGTCCTTCCTAGCTCGAATTTCAGCTTCAGTGAGTTTTTTACAAGACGTCGGATGAACGGTTGTAGTCCTGTGGGAAAAAATCTCTGTGCTTCCAGTTCCCGATCCAATCGTTCCTACTTTAACTGTTGCAGAAGTACTTCCCTTGTTTTGGGCAGCCTGAAAAACAAAATCATCCTCAATCACTTGGGCCATAAACATTTTCTCTTCAATGCCCACTGGTCGTAGTTTACGCATCGCGCTCCGTATCTCCTCTTTCAGTCCACTTTCCCACTTCCTCCAATGCACTCATACTGATATCGCGCATTCCCTTAGCAAAGCGCTCAAAGCTCCGACGATATTCCTTCACCGTTCCTATTTGCTTCAAACTCATGAAGTTGGCATACTTATTGGCCTGTGCCACCGGTTGGAAACGCTCCAACAACCCATCTTTGAATTCGTTCCACGAACGAAAAGGAGCACAGTCCTCCTCATCACCAAGCCACTCCAATGCCTCCCCTTCCAAACATAACCCTGCTGCCTCAACCCCTTCATATTCAGTCAACTTGTTTACTAGGAAATAACGCTCGACCCGACTCAACCATCCTACCGGATCCTCATCAAGAAGACCCTTGAAAATCGGCATCTCCAATTTTCTAAATCTCTTGTCACATCCCGGTCCCTCCCTTTTTACTGCTCTCTGGCCTCCCCGTTCAAATCTTTCTTCTCCCCTCCGCCCAAATTCCCGTCCCGTATTTCGGGAACTGTCACCCCAACCACGATCGTTCCAACCGTCATGTGCTAGCGGCCTGTCATAACCGATGCGCACCCTCCTCTCTTCTGACAACCCATCTCCTCCCCAATCACCTCGGAGCACTCCTCGTCGATCACAATCTGGCCCGGTGCCCCTATTTCCGTCAGAATTCCCCTGAATTTCCGTCCTTCGGTCCAACCCGACTGACCCACCCGACCCGGTCCGGCCAGCCCACCCCGTCCCGGCCAACCTGCACCCGAGCCACGCCCGACGCTGCCTGGTTTCGAGCCCACCCCTCGCCCGCCCACGTCGCCTCTGCCCACGCCCAACCCGATACCCCTGTCGCCCACGCCCCCGCCCCAGGTTGCGTCGGCCACGCCCTTCTCTCCCAAGCCTGCCCCACCCGAGCCGCCTGCTCTCCAGCCTGCCCCACTCGAGCCCGCGCCCCAGCACACCCCACGACCCCAGCCTGCGTCGCCCGAGCCCGCACCCGCATCGCGTCCCCAGTCCGCGCGGCCCAGCCCTAGCCTACCCGCGTCGTCGGCAGCGCCCCCGACCGAGGCCCAACCCTCTCCGCTCTCGCCGCCCCCACCTTCCCTGCCACCCCTGCGTCTAGTCGGCCCGCCCGCCAAACCGCCGTCTCCCTCTACCGCAGCCGACCCGACGACGTTGCTGTCCCCTAGGGTTTCCCTCGCGGTTGCTTTCTCCTTGGCCACTAGGTTCAATTCATTAACCGGCAGCCCCGGGATGCGTTCCATCAATATCTGAATATTCCGATTTATTTGTTTGATTTGTGAGTTAAATTTCGCATCTTGTTGTTCGAACTTCGAATCAATCTTTTGCCCTAATCGTTCTTCCAATGAGTCAAGCCTTGCTTCCGTTTCTTGTTGTTTCTTGGACAATTCGGCTGAGCTTTCTTCCCAACCTTGCATCCTTGTTTCCATCTTAGTCGAAACCATTCCCGGATCGGTAAACGGCTCTGATACCAAAATGATAGAATCTACCACACTTTATATTAAACTACGATAAATCTCTCGAGAGAATCTCTCAAAGAGCCCTGAGTACAAAGACGACAATTCAATTGATGCATAATAAAGACCTAACTTCTCCTATTTATAATGACTCTAAACCCTAGCCTTTTACTTGTTCTCCAAGTAAACCCCTAATTGAATAATACTCTCTAATAAGGCCCAAAAGCCCAATACAATTGAAATAACAATTAATTAATCAATAATGAATACTAATACTAATATTCCTAAAACTCCAAGGTCTGGATCGTATCAGTATACTGGAGATAGCGTATGCATTGAGCATTGTCAATAGATTCATGGAAAATCCAGGAAAAGCTCACTAGGATGCCTATAAATGGATACTAAGGTACATTAGTTGCTCAATTTCTCGAGGACTGATGTACAAAAAGTGGAAACATGAAGATGTAAGAGTAGTAGGATTCGTGGACTAGGATTATGCTGCAGATCTTGACTAGCGAAGATCTCTAATTGGATATGTTTTCTATCTATATGTAAATGTTGTAAGTCGAAAGTTAACACTTCAAGGCATTGTAGCTCTCTCCTCTACTGAAGCTGAATATATTGCTCTCACTGAAGCGGTTTAAAGATTCAATATGGCTAAAAGGGTTAGTGTTTGAAATGACTGGAGAAGATTGTCCTGTAGAGATGCCTTGTGACAACCAAAGTGTTATTCTATCTCCAAAAATCCTATTCACCATGAAATAACCAACACATATTGATGTAAGGTTTTACTACATCTGTGATACCATTGAAAATGGAACAATTGCATTATTTAAAGTCAACATAGAGCATAATTGACTGCTCCAACTGAGTTGCCTCGTGTGCAAAGTTATACATTCGCGCAAGTATATTTGGTATGCAATAAGTAATAAGTACATTATCGATCTCCACAGGGACTAGGATTTATTCAAGGAAAATGTTTATAATTGAATAATAAGTAAACGTATAGGTGTTCTGATATTTGGGTTTTATAGTAATACGACAAAAACAAACAGTAGTAAAATAGATTGAGAAAGATAAGGCTAGGCTAAGATACTCATAGAAAGTAGCAACAATGCGCAATGAAGAAATGTGCAGTAAGGGATAACTGACATACTACTCCTCACAAACTTTCGCTTCCGCTTTCATTCGCATCAAGTCTGACTTTCATCGAAACTTGATGTAGTGCTAAACCGGCGCTACGTATGCAGTACTTACGCGTTTATTCCTAAAATCAAATTCAAAGAATTAAAGACTTAATTCTAACCTACTGAAAATGCAAATAGACTTAGGTTATTTCCTCTTCCGAATCACAACCTATTAATGTGTGTGGATGGCCAGTCGACACTTACTTTTAAGATTTAAGCTTCTAAATAACATGCATCAATTACACCCTTCCTATTTCTTCCTAACACATGCTACAAACTACTCCACCTTTTCCTTGCATTGGCTCAAGAAAATTAGTTCATCATACAAACAAGGAACATTGATAACAACATAGAAAACATGTTGAAATAGTATTACTAAATGAAATAACAAAACAATAAAATCTCGGTTCTTGGTTCTACAACCTCTCGATCTCTCTCTTAACATATTACAAACATCTCCTTTTATAGTCTCCTTCATTAACTCTCTGAATTTTCTAGAATAAGCACAAATCAATCAACGCGGCATATTTCCTTGTATAAACTTGTCAATTGTGTTTTTTTATTTTTCTAAGGAAAAAATCTCTTGATTTCGGAAATCTGCCTTGTAATTTTCTAGTTAGTCAACTTTTTACTTACAATTGATTCTTTCCTTATTTCGCTTGAAGTGCGTTGGCAATTCCCGAGCATGATTGTTCGTGTTCGTGCCTCTTGAATCTCAACTTCGCATTACGTCGCAATCGCTAATTCCTGCAAAACAGTTCGTTAGTGTAAGCCTTGCTAAATACATGTTAAGTGTTAACAATTCATTCATTTTAAGTGCTATAATTCATATCTCGCAATTTATTCCCCTAATGCATAAGCATTAGCATATTACACCTTTTCCTCTTTATTTTA
The DNA here is from genome assembly GCA_036507275.1 of Sicyos edulis. NCBI lineage: Eukaryota > Viridiplantae > Streptophyta > Magnoliopsida > Cucurbitales > Cucurbitaceae > Sicyos > Sicyos edulis. Next base: position 35,721,324 of record CM071847.1, read on the forward strand.
ACTTCATTCGCATAAAATCTTAATTGATAATTGCAAACAATGATCTAAAATGATCTTGAATTCTGGCTCAATTTGAGAGTCATCAATAATCCAGCTGACATCTTTACCAAAGCTCTTGCCGGAGAAAGATTTGCATATCTTTGTGACTTATTGAAGCTGATCTCAGGCTAAAATAGATTGATAAGGTTGGGCCTAGGGCTCTATTTAGCCATTACTTGGAGAATAAGTTAGTATTTTGTTATAAATAGAGTGGATTAGGTTAGGGTTTAGGCATCAAATTATTGAATGAGTTATTGAGTGATTTATTGTAGGGCTCAAGAGATTCTCTTGAGATGGGAGGTTCCAAGACCTATCAAATCTTGGTTTAGCTTGTAATTTTTTATCTTTTGATATAATCTAGATCTTGGATCATATCAATTGGTATCAGAGCCGTTTCGATTCTTGGTTGTAAAGATGGATCAAGAACATGTTCGCTTATTTCTAGAGATGTGGCAAAGTTTTTACAATGACATGAAAAGTTGTTTTAGAAAGATAAGAGAGGAAAGTGCAAAGAAGCAGGAACGAAGAAGATTAGAAAGGGAGGAGCAGTCCAAGGCAAGGGAATAATGGTACTCAGGGATGGAAGTTAGGATTCGAGGAAGAAGGGAGGTTGTGGAAGAAACAGTGACGGTTAGGATTTTGACACCGCCACCTCCGCCACCGCCACCTCCTCCACCACCACCACTGTCGCCGTCACCACCGTTGTCGCCATCGCCACCTCCGCCGCCGCCACCTCCGCCGCCGCCACCTCCACCACCGCCACCATCTTCGCCACCACCTCCGCCACCAACACCGCCGTTTGCGCCACCACCGACGAGCCGCTGCCGCCGGAAAAAAAAAAGTTTTCATTTTTTATTTTTCTATTTTTGTGTATGCCCACCTTGAGGACAAAGTGCTTTAAAGGGGCGGGTATTGATAAGGTTGGGCCTAGGGCTCTATTTAGCCATTACTTTGAGAATAAGTTAGTATTTTGTTATAAACAGAGTGGATTAGGTTAAGGTTTAGGCATCCAATTATTTAGTGATTTATTGTAGGGCTCAAGAGATTCTCTTGCGAGGGGAGGTTCCAAGACCTATCAAATCTTGGTTTATCTTGTAATCTTTTATCTTTTGATATAATCTAGATCCTAGATCATATCATAGATGTTGTGCTTAAAGGAAGAATAAGATTTCAGTTCAAAGAGGCAATTGTGAAATGAACTTTATCTTTCCCCTTTTATATTTTAATATTTCTTTTGTAAGTTGACTACTGACTAGCTATGTTGACGAATGAGCCTACGTGTATTAGCTGACTAGTCAATGAAGTATCGGGTGTAAAATGGGGATTTGGGCATAGGATTATATCCATTAGAAATCTAGGGATCTACTGTTCATCTCCTCCTTAAATAGCATTTCTATGCCCTATTTTTCTATATCTTCAATCTCATAAAATCCCTAAATAATATTCCTTGGGTTCCAATACTCTAACAAAGGTGTGGGACACCATCTTTGCAAACTCCTCTTCGTTTGATTGTTTCTTGTCTATCAATTGTTCGTGTTTTACCTCTTAGCTGCCGATCGATTCTTGCTTCGATATCTCTGAATTTCACATAAGTTATCTTTAATTAAATTTACACACTATATATAACAATATTCTTAGTTCGGGCTGAGTTGAGTTGAACGAGTAAAAACTTGACCAACCCAATAATCAACTCAAGTAAAAAAAATTATAAATTATAACTCAACCAAATTTGAACAATTTTGGTGGGGTTGCTCAAATTATTGATTTTTTGTATACTCTTATTTGGAAATGAGGGATTTCAAACACTTTTAACTTATTGGTTATTAGGTCATATAAATGTCAATATAGCTATGTTCTAAAGAAAAAGTCAACCAGTGCTTTTCATAACCACATATACACCAAATGGGTCAGTGGCGCAATAGTATTATTGTTTGGTTGTAAACCAATTCAATACCAGCATTGTAGATTCGAGCTCGAAAATCGATATTTATCCCCTCTCCCCCAATATGTACTCAGAAAAAAAAAAAAAAAAAAAACCCACAAATTCCCAATAACCTGGATAACAACCAAAATACCAAGGCGCCAAAAACGAATTTCCCTCCACCTAGGATTATTGAATGCAGTCAAACCCACTACACGTCTCCCAACACAGTCTGAAAATACTAAACAAATAATCCCAAAATCTAGATTGAAGAGAATGGGATAAATTTTTTTATACAAAACTTAAGCTCTAGTGCCGTGTAAGCTTGAGTGTGATAAAAATAGTTGTCACATCTAATTTATTAGAGAAAACACGCACATATAGAAATACAAAAAAATATTTCTACAATGATTGAAATGAAGGATTCGGTTATCTTTTGGTCATTGCGTATACCATATATGGTTGAGATAAGACAAATAAGAAAAGTCGAAAAGCTACTAAAAATTCTTAACTAGAAAAAATTTATCAAAATCAACCTTATGATACGATCCGGACCTTGGAGTTTTAGGAATATTAGTATTAATATTTATAATTTATTAGTTAATTGCTATTTTAATTGTATTGTGTTTGGGCCTATTATTAGTCTTTTATTTAATTAGGGTTTAGGGTTATAAATAGGAGATGATAGGTCTTTGTTAATCATCCATTGAATTATCGTCTTTGTACTTGGCTCTTTGAGAGATCCTCTCGAGAAATTATCGTAGTTTAATAATATTTGTGGTAGATTCTATCATTTTGGTATCAGAGCCGTTTACCGATCCGGGAATGGTCTCGACTAAGATGGAAACAAGGATGCAAGGTTGGGAAGAAAGCTCGGCCGAATTGTCCAAGAAACAACGAGAAACGGAAGCAAGGCTAGACTCATTGGAAGAACGATTAGGGCAAAAGATTGACTCGAAGTTCGAACAACAAGATGCGAAATTTAACTCACAAATCGAACAAATAAATCGGAATATTCAGATTTTGTTAGAACGCACTCCGGGGCTGCCGGTCGTCGAATCAAATCCGTTGGTCAAAGGAAAAGGAATCGCGAGTGAAACCCTAGGGCAAGGGGAAGCAGCCGGGCCAGGGTCGGCTAGGGCTGCCGAGGTGGTCGGGGTGGTGCCGGTGGCGGAGTCTAATGGCGGAAGTGGCATGGGCGAGGGCTCGGCGCGAAAAGAACCAGACGGGCAGGGGGCTGGCGCTGGGGGAAGTGCGGGATGGGGCTCGAGAGGGGTCGGCGCGGGAGAACCCGACGCGCGCAGGCTGGGGCTCGGCCGTAGGCGGCGCTGAGGCCTTGGGTTGGGGCCCTGGCGTGGCGGGGTGCGGAGTAGGGGCGAGCGGGGTCGAGGCTGTGGGCTGGGGCTAGGGGCGGGATCGGGAGGTGTGTGGCACGGCGGCGGCCAGGGGGGACCGGGCTCGGGTTGGGGCTCGGGCGTAGGCGGAGCTGAGGCTTCCGGTTGGGGCGCGGGAGTGGGGGTGTGCGGAGTCGGGGCCGAGCGAGGCCGGGGCGGTGGGCTTGGGTCAAGCGCGGGGCCGGGCGGCGTGTGGCACGGCAGCGGCCCAGGGGGACCGGGTCGGGGCGGGCTGGTCGGGCCGGGTCGGTCTGGGTCAGCCGGGTTGGACCGGGATTCGACCGAAAGGGTGAACCGAAGGTCGATGGTCGAGGCAACGAGTTTACGGAGGAGAGGAGGGTGCGCATCGGTTATGATAGGCTGATAGCGCGTGACGGTTGGAACGACCGGGGATGGGATAATCAATTTCGAGAAGGAGACCGAGAGGACTGGAGGGAGTGGGAGGATCGTTATGAACGAGGAGGACCGAGAACAGGAGGTGGAGAAGGGTCGGTGTTAGACAGGAGATTACGGAAACTCGAGATGTCGGTATTCAAAGGGCTTACCAATGAGGATCCGGACGGATGGTTGTGTCGAGTAGAACGATACTTTTGGGTAAATCGGGGTGGAAGGGCGAGAGCGGGTCGATCTTTGCGGCTCGTGTATGGAGGGTGAGGCTTTGGAATGGTTGCAGTATGAGGAAGATCGATCCCCGATCAGTTCTTGGGAAGCGTTCCGAGAACTACTGTTGCACCGCTTCCAACCAACGATTAATGACAACAAGTACGCCAATTTGATGAGCTTACAACAGGTTGGAACAGTTAAAGAGTATCGACGACTGTTTGAGAAGTATGCAAAGGGAATGCGTGATATTAGTGCAAGTGCATTGGAAGGGAAATGGGAAAGCGGGTTGAAGGCAGAAATTAGAAGTGAAATGAGGAAACTGCAACCTGTTGGGATTCAAGATAAGAAGTTTATGGCACAGGTGATTGAGGATGATTTTGCTTTTCAGGCTGCCCAAAATGAGGGAAGTACTTCTGCAACGGTCAAGGCTAAAGCAGGAACGATTACATCGGGAACTGGAAGCACAGAGACTCTTTCTCACAGGACTACGACGTCTTGTAAAAAACTCACTGAAGCCGAAATTCGAGCAAGGAAGGACAAAGGGTTATGCTTCCGTTGTGATGAACGATTTGTCCCGGGACATCGTTGTCAGAAGAAAGAGCTCTAGAATTTGGATGTGTGGGTTGTTCGAGATGCGCACAATTACCAGTATGTTGATGTGACAGACTTTTCGCCAGAAGACGGAGCTGCAGAAGATGGCATCGGAGATGGACACCTTGAGGACAAGGTGGCTCTTGGGGGGGTAAGTATTGATACGATCCAGACCTTGGAGTTTTAGGAATATTAGTATTAATATTTATAATTTATTAGTTAATTGCTATTTTAATTGTATTGGGCTTGGACCTATTATTAGTCTTTTATTTAATAGGGTTTAGAGTTATAAATAGAAGATGATAGGTCTTTGTTAATCATCCATTGAATTATCGTCTTTGTACTTGGCTCTTTGAGAGATCCTCTCGAGAGATTATCGTAGTTTAATAATATTTGTGGTAGATTCTATCACCTTACTAACCCATTTAAATACATTATAATTAACTTGTTACTCCCAACTTCTAAGATTTGAATCAGCACCTAATAACTCTCATAGAAAGGATAGAACTAAAGTCAAATGAAAAACGAATGCCCCATCTCATTGGTATCGATAATCGGACATTGTGCAATCAATTAGGGAACCTGCACTAAATTCATAGCACCGATTGTTGATTTGGCATGTGATGGACATTGTTCTGCGTTATTATATGTACCTTGAAGTGAGAAATTACACATTATTATGCAAAGGACGCAATCCTCCACGACCTATGGCGTACGCTATATGACAGCCTTTAATGATCAACTTTACATTACAACCGTGTTCTCAGTTGCACTTTACAGTTGCATGCCGTGCCTTTAGAACATGCCATCAAAAAAGTTTTCTTTGTTATGGACTCAAAGTTTTCTAGATTTAATAAGTTTTGGAATCTCTCATTCTTGAGAACCACTCTCAAACCCTGGCTACAAAATATTTGAATACTCAAAACTCTATCCAACCCTCTCTATGTATAAAAAAAATACTCTAATTTATCTCCTAAGTAATTGCTAACATACCCCTCCAACTATTTCTATTTCAACTAAAGCTCAAGACGTATCAGAAACTTTGATGCAATATTAAATTCTAGTGCAGCAACTACCCTAGGTCAACTTGATTGTAGCCTAAACCAAGAAATGAATAGCTTGAATCTCTCCACACCTATATTGCAGTGAAACTACAAAAAGTTACTTATAACATGTCAAAATGGTAGAAATTATGATAGCACTAGGATATCTTAGACCTTGAAAATAGAACCAGGTTATAACACTCAATCGACAAGTGCCCATGATGATCAAGATAACATTAGTTCAAATCCTCATTCTCAATTGTAGTTAAACTAGAAAAAAGATGTCACTTTAGGCAAGAAAATTGGATACATTACTAAATTATAATACAACCAATTCAACCATAGTTCAACTAATTTGTAGCCTACACCAAGAGGTTAATAATTTGAATCTCTTGTGGACTATAAGAAACGTTCTAACACATAACAAAGGTAGAAATGATGGGGACTGATGATATGAATAGAATTTATTAGGCTTATGAAAACAGAACAATAGACAACAATGGTACTTGAAAACGCAGGCCAACAAACAAACGTTTGCATCTTTAATAAATTATAAACATAAACAACCCAAATGAACTGAGACTCAAAGTACCAGAATCTTTCATACCATTGCAGTCCAGATTCACCAATGAACGGATTCCATCCTGTCAGGGAATAATAAAAGTAAACATACAGAATGATACAAAAATAAGCAAATCGAATGCAATATCTTAGGCCCCATTTGATAACTATTTGATTTTTTGTTCTTGGTTTTTAAAATTTAGCCTTATTTTTACTCAAATTTCCTACTATATATTCCACATTTCCTACCATGTATCCATTTTTCCTTAAAGAAAGTATGGATGCTAACTAACTTTCAAAAACTCTTTCTAAAAAAAAACTAACTTTCAAAAACAAAAACAAGATTTTGGGAACTACTTTTTTTTATTCCAAATTTTGATTTGGTTTCTACAAATATAGGTAAGATGTAGATATCTAAGTAACAAAAACATATGGTAAGTTAGTTGTTGTAGGCTTAAATTTCAAAAACTAAAAACAAAAAACCAAATAGTTATTAAACAGCGCTTTAGTAATCTTACAATATAGTGAGGTGGTGGAAATGGAAGACCACATGTACAACTCTCCCTGAAGCAGCTTCCATCCATCCACAATTGGGTCCCTGAAAATTGAATTTTTCTTTGGGAACAACATGGTACAGAACTAAAAATGAAACCTGTAGAGAACTTGTTTCCAGTGTCCGAACTAAAGCAATCTAAAACTGGAGAAAAACTTCTTCAGGGTTTTATGGCCCCATGTTATGTCATTTTGAATGATTTCATTCTCGATTTTATTTGAGTCATCCTCATGTATAATTTCACTTTGGACGACATCTTCTTCATAACTAGACTTCCCCTCCATCCCTTGTTCAGCCACAACAGCATCAGGATCCTGTTTCTGATTCAAAATGTTCTGAGATTAATACAAATGAAATGCGAGGCATAGAAACGTTATATAACACCATACGGCATGAATCAGGCATAGCATAACTACTACAACAGATTTATAGATAGACAAAAAAATAGAATTATACGTAATGGATTTATACTAGTTTGGGCGATAAAGGAACTAATCCCCTACTAACCAATGTTATCAAGGAGAAAAAAGAACAAAAAAATACAACAATCTTCTAGTCGAACACGTTAAGTACTATTAAGTCTCTCTCATGTGTCACACTGTAATTATGTCCATCCAACTCTTGGCTTCATATCCAAAAAATCTCCTTTTCATCGAAGTGAACTGTCTGATCCATAGAGCTTCATTGCACATCGCATTATGGTAACCCGGAGCCAACCACTCCTTAACGCAACTCTTATCAATCCTCCCTCGAATCACCCTTAGTTCAACATTTGAGGATTAATCCACAATTCGGCACAAGTACTTACAATTTCTTTGTTGAACATTGAAGAATCTTAATGACACGGCTAAATTAGAGGCATGGCTCTTGTACCATTGGCTAAGAACAAGCGACTCTCAATATTTCTCATAATTGTATGATATTATCCACTTCAGGAATAAGCTTTCATGGCTCTCATTTTGGTTTCACTTTCACCTAAAAGAGATTATATCACAATTATGTGAATTTGGTGGCATTTTCAACAAACATCCCTTTGAACAAAGTACCAATGAGTTTTCCTTTAGATAGTCATCCATCCTTCTAAACTATCTAGCTTCCATGAGTGTTTTCCCTTATTTACACTAACTCGTCTTCTTCAAAGTAAACCACCAATCTATTAATGGTATGGTATTGTCTACTTTGGGTGGCTTTGCTTTTAGTATCACTCAAAAGAAATTTAAGCAATGAAAATATTTTTTTTTCACTTATATACCAATGATTTATCCCTTTTAGCCATGCAAGACTTCGGTCATATTTCTAACAACATAACTATGATTAGAGGAAGCATATCGTCGAGGAAGAACTAGTGACTTGTAGTACCTGTTTCTTGAGTGTCAATTTAGTTGGTTATCAAATTGTTAGGGACAATGGAACCTGACACCCTTACATATCTCCACAATGATATGATATTGTCCAATTTGGATATAAGCCATTGTTACTTTGCTTTTGATTTCACCTAAAAAGTGTCATACCAATAGAAATGGTTGTTCTTATTTATATACGTGTGATCTTCTGTTTATTTAATTAACATGAGACTTTAATCCATTCCCAACATTTCCCCCCTCGAGCATAGTACCACCGAGTCTCCCCTTCAATAGTCACAAACAGTGTTTTAAAAGTCTTGCCCAGGCGAGCACCTCAGAGTGACTAGGCACATGGCTAGCGCCTCGCTTGTCCTAGTCAAGGCATGCACCTTTTGGCGCCTTACTTGTAGCCCCAGGCACCAAAAGGCACGCGCCTTGTGGGATTTATTTTTCCTTTGTATATTTTGTGTTTTAGGTCAGCGCGCGAAAGTTGATAGTTGAATATTACGTATGTTTTATATATTATTCTTGGTTAAAACTTCATTTATGTCCATGAAAAGTGTTTTTATTGTGTATGCACACACACTTATATAAGTTTTTTGTGTTTTTTATATAGTGTGTCTTAAGTAAAAAATACCCTCGCCTTTTGGTGCACCTCAAGCTCCAAAGGGCCATTACACCTTAGTGCGTTGTGGGGTTTTTAAAACATTAGTCATATATCCATCCACCTCTAGCTTCAACAAGAGCCTACTCTTATCAACACCAAACTTGTTCTTTGGAGCGAACCTCAAATAGTAATATATATTCATCCACCTCTCTAGAGCTTAACTACGTATCAGTATTACTATTGTCATCAAGGTCATCACTCAGGACCGTACACAGATAACAAAGTTTGGAGCATGATTTTGATGCAACTGATTTGGAACAAAACATCTAATTCTCATATACTCTTTAATGATATCGTATTGCACACATTGGTCATAAGCGCTTAAGACTTTTCTTTTAGTTTAAGCTAAAAACATTCAGACCAATGGAGATGATTTTCTTCATTTATATACTCGATCTTCCCCTTACGTAGTACATGTTTTGCTTTGTTCCAATTCCCAACATAAATCTTAGGTCACTAATCTATTTTAGGTTAACTAAGTTAAATGTCTAATGTGGTTGTATAGTCAGAAGCATAGCATTAAATTTGATTCTGAAAACATTGACATTTGATAACATGGAAAATGTTTGGTTCTGTGAAAAGTTAGATTGAATATCAAAATAATTTTGGGCCATAAAACTACGACAGATATGGGAAAATTAGTACCAAAAAAATCACACAAGATTAATTGCTTGGCCAATACAAGTATTATTTTCTGCATATATTGTTTTGAAAACATTTAAGCTACGTCCTTTGTAGTTAAGAACTCCACCAATACAATCCATGGTGCATACAAATTGTAAGGGATGGGGTTTTTGAGGTAACAAGAGTTGAAGCAGAAAAGAACTGGCAAAAATTAGGTCAGGCAATCAGGTTATTACCTGAGGTAGTTTATTATTTCCATTGATGGCAACATCATCCTCGAGTTCATGTAGAGGTGCATCCTGATCCGGATCCTGATACTGACTCGATGCTTCTGTTGCTGTTGTTGGAGGCAAACCAGGAACGAGAATGGGAACTCCATAGTCAATGAAGCTTCCTTGAACATCTGTATTCCCAAGGATCGTAACGGTTGCATCTTTCTCTTCTTTCTTCAAGTTCGCCTCTGTTATCATTGTATCACTCTGGGCTGTAATTGTCATCTCCCCATTTGAATCGCTTTGTACCTCGCTGACAGCCTTGTTACCGGTTTCAAGAGCCTCTGCCACGGTATTCTCTTTTGTAGCAGGAATGTTGCTAGCATTATCCTCTGAAAGAGAAACGTTACTGGTATTCTCTTCTAATGCAGAGACAATACTGTCATCAACCAATTCTCCGTGTGACTCCATCAATGATTTTTCTGCTACTGAAGTATCAGAAAGTGCAACTGATGAATCTTCATTGGTATTCTCTTCAAACGCGCCATTTTCTTCCGAACCTGAGATATTACTGCCATCAATCAATTCTCCCTGCGACTCCATCAATGTGTTTTCTGCTACAGAAGTTTCGGAAAGGGCAACTGGTGTTTCCTTAAATCCGTTTATATAAGTGAGCTCCTCAACCAATAACTTTTCTGAGACAATGGGAGAATCCTCATCCTGGTTAACAGTTTTTTCTTCTGCACATAGTATCCGTGATTCAGCACTGTCCCAATCTTCAGTAACGATGATTGTATTAGTTGATTCCCAGGCTTGAAACGTTCGATCAGGATCTGGTTGCCATTCAACATTTCCAGTTATTCCTTGAAGTACGAATTTGAACTGGATTGTTTTCCCAACGGGAATCTCCTAATTATGACAAAAGAAAAAAGATCACTACCAGATAATAGATTCATCTATCAAACTTATTTCTTTACACTGAGATTTTCAAGTTCTAAACGAATCTATCTACTCAAGTCTCACCACTTCTGCTGTCCATTGATGCCCATCAGCCCAGTTTAAAGGTATTGCATTTGTAACGTCCCAAGAACCAAACATTGGATCATCACCTACTAAAAAGAAATGCTCCCCAAACGTGCACTCTTTCTGCAGCTGGAATTTGACGCGAACAGTCTTTGTTATATCTGCATAAAAGATGTCCGACATTAAAATTTCAGGTTATATTCCCAGAGAAAATAACTATTTACCATCAATCGTCTTAACTTACTTGTATCTTGATTCTCAACTTCATCATTTTGAGTATCTACCTGCAAAGATCAACAAGTTCTGTAAAAATCAGGACGGTTTTATTCCTATACAAACATCCTAGCAACAATCTTTTCCACAATCACTGCCTACATTTTTTGTGGCAACAATAATCTTTCTAATTAAGGCATCTGCACAACTACTATAGCCAGCTTTAAAGGCCCGAAGATTCTCTTATTCTTGATTTGATCTTACAAAAGCCTTTAAGAATCGATTCTTTTATTCAGTGAAAAAACTGACTTAATATCGAGACATAATGTAATGAGTAATTAAAGAACGGAATATTTGTTAAAAACTCAAGATCTGATACAGAAAAAGACTTTTGTTACAGAAAATTCAGAAGGCTCCTTCTAAGACACTAATTTAATCTCCCGATCATTCATCCAGAATCCATAAACAAGCAAAAACAGCGAAGAAAAATTATACAGATTAACTCTCGATCACCGATTCAAAATCCATAAAAAAAAGTAATTCAGAAATCAAAGATTCTTCGAGATAACAAAAAATAAAACAAATAAAACCGAAGAACAACGAAAAGCAATAATTCTCCGTTTTTAAAAAAGGTTCGGCAACCATAATCTTTCTTTAAACGCTCGAAGTTCCACTTATTCTTGATTTGATCTAAACTAATCCTTTAAGAAACGATTCTTTCATTTAGTGAAAAAACTCACTTAATGTCGAGACAGACAAAGTTATAAGTAACTAAAGAACAGAGTCTTTGTTAAAAAAACCTCAAGATCGAAGGCATAGCACTCTCTGATTCAGAGAAAGACTTCCGTAACAGAAGAATCGAAACTCAGAAAGCTCCTTCTAAGACACAATAATCTAATCTCCCGATCAATCATTCAGAATCCATAAACAAGCAAAATCAGCGAAGAACGAGATTTAATCTCGATCAATCATTCAAAATCCATAAAAAATAATAAAAACTGTGACAGAAAGTAATCCAGCAATCAAAGGTTCTTCAAGAAAACAAATAAATTCGTAGAACAACGGAAAAGCAAGAATTGAGACCTGAGAATGAGAGGAGAAGCAAGAAATGAATTCGATGCCTCCGCGGCGCAAAGGTGCCAAATGCTGAAGTCCAGAATCAGCCAATTTCATCGGCCTCCGATAAGAGATGAAATCCGGTCCGGCAGAAAGAAGACGCTCTTTCAAAGAAGAAGCAGAGAAGTTAGGGGGAAGCGCAGCGTTGCCGATGATGGAGTTGTAGGTCGCTAGGGTTTTCATCGCTCTCAGAATCTCAGTTCGCTGCAGATATTGACAAACACTCACAGAGCTTTGGCTCCGCCTTTAATGGAGGATCTGCTTGCTTTTTCTATTTTATGAGTGTAAGCGTTTGTGGTGGTTGCCTTTATATATAACAGTGGGGCCGCGTTAGGATAAGAGAAAATGACTTATCACGTGCTTCATCGAAGCTGACACGTGTCCAATGGAATCACGTGGAAATACGAAAAAACCCGGGAAGCTTATGGTTCGTATTTGATGTTGAATGGTTCATTCATGTGAGTCATTTAAGGGAGGAAGGGTTTTTTAGTCCTAGGAAATGTAATGAATTTTCATTTACATCTTTATTTGTTTTCAAGTTCGAGGATTACTCAGTGAGTAGAGATGTCCACAGGGCGGGATGGGGATGGGGATGACTTTATCGTCCCCATCTCCGCTACTCATTTCAATTCCCATCCCTACGAAATTCACCATAAAATTTTGCGGGGAACGGGGCGGGGATTCACACCACAGGTAAATTATGGGGATCGGGTTCCCCACGGAAAATTATTTCTCATTTAAATCTTTTTCTTTTCTTTTTTTATTCTTAACTTTTTACAAACTTTCTTTATTGTTAACTCAATTTACTAAATCTTAGATAATTTTTTCAATATTAAAAAAATGCTTATTAATTTTTAATTAAATAATTAATTAGGTAAGGAAAAATTAATCCAAATAAGTATTTTTACTACTTTATATATATATTAATGTATTTAGAAAAATTAAAAAATACATACATAAAATATGAATGGGGCGGGGGATGGGGAATACATTCCCCGTCCCATCTCCATTTAGTTTGCGGGGAACTTTTCATTCCCACACACTCCCCAATTTACCGCCTATTCCAGGATTCACCGCCCCTATAGGGGCGGGTCCCCACCGGCCCTACCCCATGGGAAAAATGGCCATCTCTACTCGTGACAGAAATTTCAATTTATAATTTTTTTTTTTAATTTCTCCCGCAATTAAAGGTGAGAGTATAGATTAGGATCTATTTATTACACATTTATATTAATGGAATTATATTTTTCAATTCCATTAAATATTTTTCATAATATTTGTATATTTCAATTTTGAAAAAGAAATATTTGTTCATGAATAAAGCATCAATAAGAAAGATAAATGTGAATCGACATTTATATTCTAAAAAAATCTATAAAATATAATAAAAGGACTTTTGCATGTATATTACAAAACGGCTAAAATATTCCCTCAATAGCATAATAATGAAAATATTTGCATACATAGCAAAAAAGGTTAATTGATAGACTTCCATATTGATAGATTATATGAATAGAATCAACTACTAATAAAGAAAGTAAATTGATAGACTTCCATTAGATTCTATCAATAAGGGCTAATAGAATCAATTAGTGATAAAATTAATAGACTTCCATCACTAGAGAATGATAGATTCTATCAAAGTGTTCGATAAAAAAGGTAAATCGAGATTTTTTTAAAAAATAGGCAAATTTTGCTATAAACGAATTATTTTTAAAAAGTTGTTATATAGTGCAAATTCCCTATAATAAAACCAAAAAAATAATAATAACAAAGGTGAAGATGATTATTCTCGTTGTCAATAAAGGGTGTTTGGAGAAAGGATGAAACGAAGATAATGAGAAAAGGAATGATTCTCGATGGGTCAAATCAAAAAATTGATGATTTCATTCTCCTTATATTCGCATTTCTCCAAAATCACATTTAGGATCAAACTCATGGCCATGGAGTTGGCATTACAACCAATCAACGGAGTCAACATCACCAACTCTTTCGATAATTGTAAGTCTATTCAACTTGTTCGAAAAGTACCAGCTCTACATTCATTTATCTAAATATATTTTTAATTATAATTTTAAATAATTTTCATTTATCTCATAAAATTGAAGCGTTTTTTAATTCAAAAATTATTGAGAATATAAATTTAAAAACTGAAAAGGCTGTTGGCGTGTAAGGTTGATGAAATTGTAATCCAATTTTAACTCCACAATCAAAAGTTTGATCTTAAATATCGATATTTAACTCTCCTATTTGATAGCAGTTATACCTTCTATGTATAATCTTAGGCAAATTTTCATATTAACTCAAGTTTTTACTACTTGTATAATATAAATAATATTGGCGAACATTTCTTAAACCTAACTGATCAATGTTTAAATGTCATAATTTTAATATAAATGTTCTATGATAATTATTAATGTTGCATTATGCCTTGAACGCACTAATGCCCCACGATTAGTAGTCGGGGGTCTTGCTGCCCGGTTAGCGAGTGGGGGTGCGGGGGCAACGCCACCGTGGCGAAAACGTAAATTAGCATTATGTAATTAGGTTTTAATTAGAGCGCATATATAAGCTCGAATTAAAACCCTAGCTGTTTCTTATGACATTTACCTCTGTAATTCGCCTTTCTGAATAAAACTCATTCTCCCTCTCTGCCCGTGGACTAGCCAACACAACGTTGGTGAACCACGTAAATCCTTGTGTGTTTTCTGTTTCTCTTCCTCTTTTACGATTTCTTTGTCTTCGTTATTGATTGTTGATTTCCGTTTCATAACAATTAATGTAACAACCCGTTTTTCGTTACGATTCTCCAGGTACGATTTCCAGTTAATTTGGTTGGTTCGTTGGGCCGTTATTACAGTTTTAGTCTTAAGGGGTACTTTGGTAAATTCACCCTTAGGGTCAGTTTTATAGTTTATTAAGCTTCAAAGTTATATTTGTGGTTTCAGGTTGAGGAAGGCTAGTTTTTCAAATTGAGGTTAAATGCCATGTGTCAAAAATTAGGGAATTATTGATCGATCAGTTCATTCACCTTCTTTGGTCGATTTCACTCAGAGGAAAAGCCAAAGAAAACTCGAGGACCCCCTTCATGGTTCTGATGTGGTTTCACTTTGTACCTCACTTCGGATCCAGCTGCGTAACAACCTCGTCGATCGCCAGCACCACCCGCGCAGACCCACGCACCCGCACCGAGTCGCAACACGCCGTGCCCACCTGTAGCCCATGCGCACACCACGCGCCTTGTCCCGTGTCGTAGCCCAGCTCTGGACTGCCCACACACGTCGTTTTCGCTCGCACAGCCACAGCCCGCACACGCCCGTGCACCGATCCCCACTCGCGCTGTCTGTCTGCGCTGACCTGCAGCCACATGCCCACACTTATCGCTAGCTACGCTCTATGTCCCGCGGAAGTCCCGCATCAGTCGAGTCTTGACCTCGTGCGTGTTCTTCGTCTCTCGAGGTTTGGGTAATTCTCGGATTCCTTGAGTTCATTTAGCTAGCTTATTAGATAAATATTATTAATTATTGGTTAGGTGGTGAATTGTATGTCATTGGTATCTGCAGTTCAATGAGCAATATTTTATCTATTCTATTTTGTTTCAGGTAAAGATTTCTTACTTGGGTTGTGTGGACCCTACACCTATCATTCATTGATTGTGTCTGATGCTTTATACGTTTTACTATTCCCAAGACTGCTTAGATAGATATCCTATTGAGATGATGACCTGTCTTTGATTGCTAGCATGTTTCAGTTTCAATATGTATGTTGTGTCAGTAACCTATTAGGGTTGTCTGTTATCTATTTGAACAAGTATTGATTTCTGTTAGGGAACTGAGCATGTAGTACTCCTATAATATATATATATTAGGTTGTCGTTATCTAGAGGCTCGAAGGGGATGTGAAGTAACATGTCACTCTCTCACACTCGGGGACGTGATGTAACATGCCACCTCCAGTATAGCCTAGTTTCAGGCCTGCTAGAGCGAGGTTGTGATCATGGTGCAAGCCTACCATGGGAGAATCCTTAACTTCAGGTGATGGGTGTGAACAAGCTACCACTGTAGAGTCCCGAGGGCCTCTCACCGACTGTGGATCAATGGACACCATTTCCGAATCTTGTTAAGTAGAAGATCTGGATTAGTGTAGTCTGTATTTACTTGGTTTGCAGTAGCATGCGGTGTGTGTGCACACGGAGTAGATGTCGAGAAGAAGGCTCCATTGGGCTAGTGTCGTCTGTACACCTTTCCTTATAATTGTCTAGAGCCGAACACTTGGATCGTTCCCCAAGTGTTCAGATCAGTGTGTTGAGCTGATTGTTAGGTCGGGAGTCAGTGAACTCCTTATATTGGGAGTTATTTATATAACTCAAGAAATTAGACTGGATTGTATTGCATGTATTGCTAGGATGCTAGATAATATGATGATTTGTATATTGTACCCCTGTTGGGGATTCTTATTGAGTACCTTCGTTCTCACCCTGATTTTTGTAGTTTTCCACCAGGTAATTTGGGACATAACTGGGACGGCTAGAGAAGAAGCTGATGGATCATGGGAGTCTGTTGCTCAAAATAATTTATTTATTTTTGTCATTGATTCAACATGTAGGATATAATTGTTTTACTATTAGTTTTCGTTACCGGATTATTTTTTAATAATCTTTGGCCAGAGGCTCGAATAATGTTTTTCGTTATTTTCATTGAATTGTTTACAGATTTAAATAAAAAGGTTTTGTTTATAAATGTTAGTGTTGTAACGGTATTTGAACCCTGCATGTTGACTAAGAACCGGGTTTGTGACTGTTTTAAAAGTCGGGTTCTTACAATTAAATTGACATAATATAAATACTAATAATAAAAATTCTAATTCAAAATGATACAATCCTTATTGTTGTTTAACAATTATTACAACTATTTTTTCAAACATTATTATTTATTAATACTGTTATTAAGAATATGTATGTGCATATCAAGATATTTATGTCAAATTGAAATCTTTATTTTAGCTTCCACAACAACAAAAATAAGGGTTTTCATTTGGTCTTCGTATTGGCTACTGCGAATCTTTAAAGTCGATGGTCGACCATAGCAAACAAACCTTTCATGGGATGACATGACAACGACAGTGCATTATCGTTGTCTCCATCGACAAGAGTGTGGATAATTGGTAGCCAAAAATCACTGTTAATTGGTTTATAAGAAACTACGATAACAATACAGTAGGAGAGGTTGATTTTTGTTTCGATATAAAAAATGGAGGTGGAAGAGTGTGGATGTTTTTCGTTAGAAATGAATGAGAGAGAAGAAATAGGGAGAATAAAAAAAAATTGGATCACTGGAGACAACCGTCAATTGATTTATAATAAATGAAGACAACAATGTAGTACGAGAAGTTGGATTTGTTTTGCAGAAAAGAATTGAAGTTGAAGGATATGGATGTTTTTTTCAGAAGAAATGAATGAAGGCAAAGAAAAGGGATAATAGAAGGAGTTGCCAGAAACCACCGTTGGTTGGTTTATAATAAAGGACGACGACAATGAAATATGATGGGTGATTTTGTTTCGTCGGAAATAATGGAAGCTGGGTATGGATGTGTTTTTCTAGAGAAATGAAAGAATGAAAAGTATTAGATATTATACTATATTTGTACAAATTAGTTTATTAAGTTCTAGGGGCTTTTGCATGTATATTACAAAATGGATAAAATATTACATGAATAGCACAATAATGAAAATATTTGCACATATAGCAAAAATTGTAAATTGATAGACTTCATATTGATAGATTCTATCGATAAAGGGTGATAGAATCAATTACTAATAAATAAAGTAAATCGATAGACTTCCATCAGATTCTATCAAGAGTCTATCAATAAGAGCCGATAGAATCAATCACTGATAAAATTGATAAACTTCCATCACTAGAGAATGATAGATTCTATCAAAGTCTTCTATAAAAAAAGGCAAATAATTTTTTTTTAAATGGCAGAATTTGCTATAAAAGAATTATTTTTAAAAATGTGCTATAATTATAAACTGTAATAAAAAAGTTGTTATACAGTGCAAATTCCCTAAGTTCTATACTTGGTACGATCTTTTCTAATAATAGATTTATTTTGTATTCTAGTCATCTGTATATTTATATTCTCCTAAGGAGGAGATGAAATTGACACATTATCATTTTTCCATTTATTAAATTATTATGGTATCAGAGCATAATAATTTTTTTCGCTGCAATATATATTCATATTTTTTTTAACTAAAAAATTCATTGTTCAACTAAATTCTATCCATTTGTTCCATTTGTGTGCACCAATTTGTTTGCACTAATTTGTCAGCACCAATTCGTCTGCACCAATTTATCTCCATCAATTCGTCTGCACCAATTCGTTTGCAATCAATCGTTTTTTTTTTTTTGCAGGTTTGGCGTTCATCAATCCAGATCTCGTTGTCGAAGGATCAATTCGAATTATTCTTGCGGCAGGTTTTCATAATTATTTTATATTTCCTGGCTTTTTTTTTCAGAGGCCAATTGTTTCAATTATTGGGATACAGTAATCGACAACTACGTATTTTTCTCTATGGAGTCTATTTCTAAAAGCTATACGTAGCTTCGGCCTTCAAGCCAGGTACACAAAAATTTTGTGGCCAATGGATTTTAGATTCAGAAGCTTCTGCCCATATTTGTTATTTAAAATAATGCTTTCTTTAGTATGCAAAGTGTTGAGACTAATGTGGTGCTACCAAATAAGGAAAGAATTAGTGTGCATTATGCTGGTGATATAGTTTTGAATGACTCAATTACTCTCAGAAATGTTCTGGTTGTTCCTGAATTCACCTATAACCTATTATCTATTAGGGCTTTGACAGGTAAAGGAAATTTATTTGTTACTTTTTCAATTGATGGTTGTTCATTCAAGACAAATGTACCTCTAAGACGGTAGAAATGGGTAGGATCTGTGAAGGCTTATATGTGATCTCAATAGTTTTATTGTGAATTCGTTTTCATCGTCTGCTAATACAGTAAAAATTCTTAGTTTAGCTTCTTTATGGCATTCCCGTCTTGGGCATCCGTCTGTTTCAAGACTTACTACTTTAAAGGATGTTATTCCATTAAATTCCTCTCATTAGACCTACCACATTGTGGCATATGTCCTTTGGCCAAGCAAAATCGTTTGCAGTTTGTTTCTCAAAATAAAATGTCCCGTGAAAATTTTGATCTTTTACATATGGATGTTTAGGGTCCTTTTTCAACTATTTCTCATGTTGGGAATAGATATTTTTTAACCCTGGTTGACGATCATAGTCAGTACACATGGATTTTTTACTCAAACACAAATCGGATGTTATTAACATTATTCCCAAATTTTTTAAGCTTGTCGAGACTCAGTATAACAAGGTCATCAAAGTTGTTCGATTAGATAATGCTCATGAGTTGTTGTTTAATGAGTTTTTCAAACAGAAAGGGGTAGAACATCAATTTTCTTGTGTGGCTAGGCCAGAAAAGAATTCAGTGGTTGAAAGAAAACATCAACATACATTGAATGTTGCTCTAGCTCTCCTTTTTTAGTCAAAAATTCATATTTCTTATTGGAATGAGTGTGTTTTGACGGTTGTGCACCTTATAAATTGGATCCCATCACTGGTTTTGGAATGGAAAACACCTTTTGAAATTCTTAAAGGCTTGCATCCAGATTACTAGTCTCTTAGAATATTTAGTTGTTTAGCATGTGCTTCCACCTTGGTGATGCACCGACATAAATTTTCTCCACGAGCTATTCCATCTTTTTATGATCTTTCCTTGCCGGATGATGATAGTTCGAGGCCACTACATGTCGAAATATCAGAATCAGGCAGTTCTCAGTCTCCAACATCTAGGTCGCCCACCAATGTAATGGAAGAGTTGTCCATTTCGCCTATTATTGACTCTAGACATAACCAAGAGACTGTGATGAAACAGTTTGTTCCGAACAATGCTAACTAAGAGATTGTGATGGAACCGTTGGTTCCCAAAGGTGTTGATGTTCCTACAATTAATGAGACTACTATAGCCACTCGACCACCCGAGCGTAAGTCATCTCGGGTCGTGAAAGCGCAGCATATCTTGCTGATTACCATTGTAGTTTGCTATCTCAGACTCCTTTGCCAAAAATGTCAACTCGTTATCTGTTGCATCATCATGTAAGTTATGATGCACTTGGTACTAGTTTCAAGAATTTTTCCTTACAGCTTTCAACTTTGTATGAACCACAATATTATCACCAAGCCTTGCCTAATTTGGAATGGCAGGATGCTATGCACAATGAACTTCAAGCCATGGAGTTTAATAAGACTTGGACAATAGTTCCTTTGCCAAAAGACAAACAATCTGTTGGATGTCGGTGGATATAAAATATTAAATACAAGGCTGACGGATCAGTGGAAAGGTATAAAGCTCGCTTAATGGCTAAAGGTTATACTCAACAGGAAGGTCTGGATTTCATTGAGACATTTGCACTAGTTGCAAAATTAGTGACTGTTTGAGTCCTTCTACTTTGGTAGTTTCACGAAATTGGCCGTTTGTACAACTAGATGTGAATAATGCATTTCTTCATGGGGATTTGACTGAAGAGGTCTACATGGATTTACCACTTGGCTATTCTCCTGATAAAATCAATTCCAACGACTTTAAATTAGTCTGTCGCTTGCACAAGTCTATATATGGTTTAAAGCAGGCATCTCATCAATAGTATGCCAAGTTTTCTTCTACCTTGGTTACACTTGGTTTTATGCAATCCAAGTCAGACTATTCTTTATTTATTCAAGGTACGAGTTCTAGTTTCATTGTCGTCTTAGTCTATGTCGATGAAATCATAGTTACTAGGGCTGATGTAGAAAAAAATGATGATCTTAAAAGGCTTCTACACCAGTCTTTCCAACTTAAGGACTTTGGCTCTTTAAGACATTTCCTTGGTTTGGAGTTAGCTCGGTCTAGTAAAGGTCTTTCCATCTAACAAAGACACTATATTCTCCAACTACTTGAAGATGCCGGTCTCCTAGGTGCCAAAGTTTAAACTTTACCTATGGACCCGACTAAATACAAACGACTAGTTGGTAAATTGATCTACCTCAATATTTCTCGCCCTGACATCACTTATGTTGTTAATAAGCTAAGTCAGTATGTTGCTAATCCATGCAAGTCAAATCTTGCTGCAGCTTATCATTTTTTACGTTATTTGAAGGCGTCACCAAGACTGGGTTGTTTGTTTACTCTAGTAAAAAAATTCTCTTTGAAAGCTTTTGTTGATTCAGATTGGGCATCATGTGTTGATACACGACGTTCCACAATAGGTTTTTGTGTGTTTCTTGGCGATAACATGATTTCTTGGAAATCCAAAAAGTAAAGTGTTGTGTCTCAATCTTCTGCAGAGGCTGAATACAGAGCATTGTCCCTTGTTACTTGTGAATTGTTATGGCTATCTTATCTTCTTTCAGATCTTCAGGTTCCTGTGTCTACACTGGCTCTTTTGTTTTGTGACAAGCAGGCTGCAGTTTATCTAGCGAATAATCCAGTTTTCCATGAGAGAACCAAGCACATTGAGCTTAATTGCCATTTTATCTGTGACAAGATTACTTCTGGATTTTTGAAGTTACTGCCTATTCGTAGTCAATCTCAACTTGCTGATATTTTCACGAAACCACTACCAGTCCCTTCTTTCTATTCTATATGTTAAGTTTGGGCTTTCTAATCTATAGCGTCCACGTTGAGGGGAGGCTATTAGATATTATACTATATTTGTACAAATTAGTTTATTAAGTTCTATACTTAGTACGATCTTTTCTATTATTAGATCTTTTCTAATAATAGATTTACTTTGTATTCTACACATCTGTATATTTATATTCCCCTAAAGAGGAGATGAAATTGACACATTATCATTTTTCCATTTATTAAATTATTAAAAAGAAAGATTGAGAATTTTTTTTTTTGAAGTTTTCTATGAAAAGAAAGATTGAGAAAAAAAAAGGTTTGAAGTTTTCTATTTCAATAAAATAATTGGTTGATTAATGAAAAATACTAATGGTAAAGTATCTTTTTCCCACAAAAAAAAAAAGGAAATCAAAATAGTATTAATTGTGTAGGAAGGAGTAAATGGTATTAAATAAAAGTGTAAAATCTAAAAATGAAAATGGAAAATTAAAAATGTAAAACATTTAAATTTTGCATAAAATTGTAAATATTTTTACTTAATGGTATATCTCATATAATTTTCCCTTTTTAAAAATACAATTTAGGGGAGGAAGAACCCAAACCCTACAGAGAGGATGTTACTGCTCTTACTATATACCACCAAACAATTATTCCAACATGCCACCAACCTTTTCGGTACCTCTATATATTTAATAAATTTAATTTAAATTAAGGAATCTCTATATATTCAATAAAGATAAGACAATTGTTTACTATGAGAAATCAAATGTATCTTTTTTTTAACATTGCCAATAGATCCTACTAGTGCTGAAACTTAGGGGTCGTTCACTTTAAGGTATTCCGAGATTCCCATGGAATGAGAATCTCGATTACATTGTTCTTTTCGTAGTAATATTAAAATACTGGTATCTCAACATTTCTAGAGATCCTAGGATTTCCATTTGAAGGGCATCCGACAACATTTGGATGCCCTTCTGATAGATGGGTTTCCAAGATTCCCATGGGGAAGGAATCCTCTTTTGACAATTTTGCCCTTCTTTTTTTTTTTTTTGGTAAGATTTGTATTCATCGATTTTCTTTATTTATCTATTATTAAATATACATATAAATAAATTTTATTAAAATTATTATTGTATATTTAAAATTATTTTTAATTAAATTTGAAGTGTTCTTTATTTTATTTTTCCAATGATGGTTTACATCTATAAAAATTATAAAAAAAAATACAAATTTAATATTATTTCTTTCTAAATTTTCTTTTTTCTTTTTAATTATATAATATAAGTTATCAAAAAGTATTATTATTATTTTTTTGAAATGAGTTATCAAAAATTATAATTAATTATATAATTAACTTTTTTTAACAATTATACTTCATTATATGCATGTGTCATTATTTTTCTACACAACCATACATTATAAAGTTAGGATATAAGAAACTAAATTTTTTTTAAAGTATACATTTAATTTAATATAAAAAAATATATTATATAAATTGAAGTTATATTAAACTAATGCAAAATTATGTAAATATTGTAAGGCTATTTTTGGAACATTAGTTAAATTTGAAGTCATCTCAAGTACGATTTCTTCTAAAGAAATAAAGTCATCTAAATATTATCCAGTATTCGTAAAAAAATATTCCCACAAAACAAACACAGTGATCTAAGGATGTCGGACATCGGTAATTCCAAACATCTAATATTCTGCACATCTAAGATTCCAGCTATCGTGATTACCTCAAAGTAAACGGTCCCTTATAGTATTTATATATTTTTTAAAAAATAGAAATTTATATCAGTTTTCTTATACATATATATAGATATACATATACATATATATACATATAAACATATATACATATATATATATATATATATACATATACATATATATATATATATATATAAGTATAAGAAGCAAGGTGGTTTGATCAAGGAGGGAATTTGACACGAAAAGAAATGCATATACGCGGTTTTGCGCACTATTTTTCTTTTTGTCAACTAGTTGATTTACTATAATTTAGAAATTAATAAAAAAAAATGTTAATACCATTTTGGTCTTTTAAGTATGGAGGAAGTTTCATTTTGATCCATCAACGACAAAAAATATAACTTTAGTCCTCCGACTTTCAAAAAAAAGTTTAAGAATAGTCAATGAAAATATATAATTTATTTCTCTCTCCTTTTCCCCTAATTTTTTTTTCTTTCTCCCAACCTTTTCCTCTCTTTAACCTTTCTATTTATCTCCCCATCATGGAGCCACATTTTCATTACATTTTTTAAAGCAAGCGGTGTATTCATTCCCTCTGATATGAAATATATAATTCAAAGTCCGACATCAAGCTATCGGCTCTACCATCCCCAAGCCTCTTCTTCAACGATCTCCTCACTTTCAAGTAAACAAATTGAGTTCCAATGATGAAGAATTGTACGAACAATTTCTCTTGTTGAATGAAGAAGAGAGTGTCTTTTAAGTAGGCCTCAAGAAAAGCAGTTTTACAAGCTAAAACTAATCTTTAACAAACTTGAAACAACTATTTAACAAACTAAAGGTTACAAGTATACTTTGTTCTAATACACCCCCCAAGATGGACATGTGTGAAGATTCAAAACCCCCATCTTGACCATAAAATTTTGTATCGCAGCAACGTTTAGAATTTTGGTGAACATATGTAACGACCCGACCCGAAAGGGTTCTAAAATAGGCCGTTACCTCAATGCATGCATTCAAATCTACAGAAAATTCGCAAGAGGGTGTTCGGATTTTAAGTAAAAAACTAAAACATAAAACATCCATTTAAAAATCAACTTAATTTCCTGAAACCTGTCCCTGTTTCCAAGCACCTGTTCCAAGACAAATACATTTCCAAAACTTACTCTGATCAGAGATTTATTTAAAACATACAAACTTTACAATAGTTACAACAATTCTAGAATCCGGAAATACATTCAGAAAACACCCTAGGGCTCCGTGCCCAACTACATGCATTCAGAGAACATTTAAATCATAAACATAAATCTCAGAGTTGAACAACGGGTTTCCATGATCACAGCTCCTCCTCCAGCCATCCTGTCTCGCACCATGGTTACCTGTGGAAAACCACAAAATAAGGGTGAGTAACGAATTACTCAGTAAGAATCCCCAACCGGGGTACAATACGATACACATGGTCATCTAGCAGAAAGGTATGCCAACTATGAATATAAACACACAATAGAGCACATAGCTTAGCCCACACTTGGGCCTCGGATGCCAACTCGGGGTCTTAGTCTGGAAATAACTCATCACACAATACGCCCTATACGAGAAACAAGTCTCGGCCTCAGCCTGTCTACTGTCGACGAAAGGTGCACTGGCTCAAGATCCTGAGGAGCTCTCCGTCGGCGCTATAATGAGCGTGCGCGCGCACCGCGTGCTACTGCAGACTATGGGGGGTGCCGAGTCTAGTGGGAAGCTGCCCATGTCCAGTCACCACGCCTAACTAAATCTCTGGATCGGTGTCACTGACATAGGGGTGTGAGACCTGGACACATGAACTATGTCAGCCTGAACCACCGCACCTGAGGCTAAGGCACATGTCGTGGTAGGCTTACACCAGGAAACCGTCCTTGCCCTATCAGGTGGCAACTCAAGGGCTACCGTCGAAACACGCTGAGGACGTGCCGGCTGTAGGGGACAAGGCAATGTCAAGTCATCATCCCGACCGTTGGGGCATTTAACAGTCTGCCACCATCACCCAAGATTGCGGGGCCTGCCGTTAGGGTTAGCTAGTCCCTAACGGGATCAGGGACGGAGCTCAATCTCGTACGTCCCAGCCGGGGATGCAAGGTACTTTATGCACTCGGCCCGAATGATGCTATCTACCTGAGCTCTAACCTGTCATAGCAATCAGCAAACAATCAAATCAATCCAATACGTGCTCAAAAGAATACAACGAACCTAGCATGATACTACGAAGCAAGAACAGATACGAGCATGCCAGAAAGGAACAACCTAGCATGGACTAACATGAGAAACAATATAAGACATCATGCCAGTCGGGAATTCAGAATAGAGCACTTATCATCAAACATGTCAATAAACACAACAAACATACAATAAGCAATCACATAATATATCGCAGGGCCAACACAACTCCGGTAAGAAATCCTTACCTGGTCGGAAGGCAACAACACACAACAAACCTAACTGCGATCGAACCCGAGCAACCTATAACGAGCCAAGCAAACACATCAATAATCATAAAATAGTCCTAAATACAATAAAATAAACAGGGCTCGGCTCGGGAGCAACTCACGAGGCGCGGCTGACACGCGAACGAGCCGGCTGCACGGGCTAGGCAACAGCTGGGCGCAGACAGGCGCAGGGATGGGCGCTGGCGCGCTGGGCTGCGCGAGGACGGGCGCTGGGGCGACACTGGGTGCGCGGGAGCTTGCTCGGCTGGGCGACGGCGCGCGGCGCGACTCGGCACAGGGGACGGCGCGCGGGCACGAGCGACACGACGCGTCGGGCTACAAGATGCGCGATCTGGCGACACGCGCTGCGATGACACGGCGACGCGCGACGCGCGGCGCTGGCGCTGCGCGGCTTCGGCTTTGTCTTGCGGTAGGCGACTGGACGAGGGCAAAGGCGAAGCGCGCCAACAACTCGGGTGGGTGGCGACTCGGCTGGCGGCTGCTCGGGCGACACGTCACAGGCGATGGCACTGTGCGACGCGGCTAGCTCGGGCTGGGCGACCAAGGGGGCTGGCTCGGGCTGAGGGGCTCGGGCTGGGGCTAGCTCGGGGAGAGAGAGAGAGAGAGAAAAAAAAAAAAGAAAAATAAAAGAAAAAGGGGATTTTGAAAAGAAAATAAAAGAAAATGGGAAATAAAAAGGAAAAATGGGAAAAAGGAAATAAATGGGATTTTATCCATAAAATCCATCCTTATCCACTTTTAAAACCTTAAAATCCCATTACCCGGCTTCCTCCTTCGAGACCCGACCGAAGCAATCTTTTCCAATAAATAAAAAACTCACTTAAATCCAACTCCCAAAGCAACACTAAAGGCCCGGGCTCGAATCCCAAAGGAAGCACACAACCAACCAACACTTTGCCAAAGCCCAAACCACAACCGAGCATCCAACCGACTAGCCCAAACACCACGGGACTCGCAGCCACCAACAAACAAGCCTCGACAAAGGCAGGAGCGACCTCGAAGCCCTGAAAACCACAAATCCTGTCTGGTGAGCCAAAAGACCAAAATACCCCCAAGGGTCAAAACCGCTCTAATGACCCAACCAACAACCGAATCTTGACCCGAAGGCACCTCGAAAACGGGAATAGGAAACTGGGCTGTTACAACATATTAGCTAGCTGGTTTTTTGAAGACACATGAAATAGTTTGACCATCCCTTTGTCAATCTTCTCCCTTATGAAGTGGCAGTCAATCTCTATGTGTAAGGACCCGACCCAAAAAGGGCTCAAAACAGGTCTTTACCCCAATGCATGCATTCAAAGTAAAGAACAATATGCAGATAGGTTTTCGGATTCCCAATTAAAAACAAAAGAGATTCAATCAGAAATCAAGATGGTTTGCTGAAACCTGTCCCTGTCTCCAAGCACCTGTTTCAAGGCAAATACATTTCCAAAACGTACACTCTGATCGGATATTTATTAAAACATTTGAAACATCCTCAAATTCAATAAAGCGGGAATCCACAAAACATTCAGAAAACATCCTAGGGCTCCGTGCCCGACTACATGCATTCAGGGGAAAAATAGAAGACAAGAGTCATAGAAATAAAAGATCGAGGCGGCAATGAGTTCCCATGATCACGGCTCCTCCTTGACCATCTGTCTCGCACCTTGGTTACCTGTGGAAAACCACAAAACAAGGGTGAGTAACGAATTACTCAAGTAGAATCCCCAACAGGGGTACAATACGATGCACATGGTCATCTAGGTGAGTGTATGCAAGCTATGAATATAAACACAGAATAGAGCACATAGCTTAAGTCCACACTTGGACCTCGGATGCCAACTCAGGGTCTTAGTCCAGAAATAAATCCACCACACAATACGCCCTATACTAGAAACGAGTCCCGGCCTCAGCCTGTCTACTGTCGATACGAAAGGTGCACTAGCTCAAGATCCCGAGGAGCTCTCGGTGGCGGCGTTGTAATGAGCGTAAGCGCGCCTTTGCGTGCTACTGCGAACTATGGGGGTGTCGGGTCTAGTGGCAAGTTGCCCATGTCCGATCACCACGCCTAACTAAATCTCCGGATCGGTGTCAGCGACATAGGGTGTGAGACACTGGACACGTGAACTATGTCGGCTGAACCACACTTTGAGGCTAAGGAATCGGTCGTGGTAGGCTTACACCGAAGCCGTCCTTGCCCTATCGGTGGCAATCAAGGGCTACGGCGAACACGCCGAGGGCGTGTCGATTGCCGGGGATGAGGCAATGCCAAGTCATCATCCCGACCGTTGGGGCATTTAACGATCGCCACCCTCACCCAAGATTGCGGGGCCCCGGTCGGGTTAGCTAAACCCTCACGGGGTCGGGACGGAGTATTACCTCTTACGTCCACGCCATGGATGCAAGATACTTTATGCATCGGGCCGGATGATGCTACCTACCTACACTCTAACATATCATTTCAATAGCATATAATCCAATACAATCCAAAACGTGCTCACAGATACAACGAACCTAGCATGGTACTACGAAGCAAGAACAGATATGAGCATGCCGAATAGAACAACCTAGCATGGACTAACATGAGAGAACAACATACGAAGTCATGCTAGTCAGGAATTGAAGCAGAGCACCTAAACTATAAATGCCGATAATCACAAACAAACATACAAACAACAATCACATAGAACATCGCAGGTTCACACAACTCGTAAGAAATCCTTACAGCCGGGGCAACTACACACAAAACCTAAGGCTGCGATCGAACCCGAGCTAGCTACGAGAACCTAACAAAAACAATGATAATCATAATCCATAAGCCTAAATATAATAAAATAAACAAGGCTCGGCTCGGAGCAACTCACGCGGCAGGCGACACGCGGACGGGCAGCAAAGACGCTGCGGGCGAAGGCTTCTGGGCGCGCGCGCGCAGAAGGGGCGATGGGCGGCGAGGACCGCACACTGGCGCTGAGCGGGCGGCAGAAGCCAGCAGGCTGTATGCGCGCGAATGACTAGTTGGCCCGGGCGGCGCGCGCGGCGCGGCAAGCGAGACGAGACGAGCGCGCTGGCGCGAGCGCGCGACGGCGCGCGCGCGACGCGCGCAGCGCGAGCGAGGAGCGGGCGCGCTGGGCGCTGCTCGGTAGTGCGCGCGACGAAGTGCGACGGAAAGTGGCGGTGCAGGCGGCTTTGGTGTACTCTTCTTGCTGCGCGATCTGGGCAACTGGGCTTCTTTGCTAAGCGATCTGGGCGGCTGGGCTTCTGCTTGGGCGAGATCTGGGCATGTTGGGCGACTGCAACAAACACACACACACACAAGCTCTTCTCCTTACCTTGGCCAACAAGAACACCCAATCGAGAAGATGAAGAGGATGAAGACTTACCCGGAATGATGATTGAACCAAGGAGCTGCAAGGATGAAGAACTCGGCAAGGCAATGGAGAGAAAAGCAGGCGGCCACACACTTTGGAGAAGAAGATGAGACCAACCTAATTTCTATTTCATTTAACCAAATGCTCCAAAACTCCCAAAATGCAAGGCTAACCATAAAATGATGCAGGAAGAGCAACAAGAGCACCTAATGGCTCAATTGGTACACATCCCCACAAGCTTCCCAGGAGACTCGGGTTCAAACCCCAGCTGCAGCACAATTTCCTTTATTTTTACTTTTGCACCAAACCTTGCTCAAACCAAAACACAAATCCTTCCAAAAACCTACATAAATCCATCCAATAATTTTAGCAACTGGAAAAAGACATAAACGGCCCTGACGGCCCGACCAAATTACCAAAATACCCCTAGGGCATACCTGGAAGACCGGGATGAAAACCTGGGTCGTTACACTATGTGTTTCGTCCTTTCGTGAAAAATCGGATTAGTTGCAATAGTGATAGCAGCTCTATTGTCGCAGTAAACTAAAGTAGGGGATGGAGAAGCAATTTTCAGATCAGAAAAGTAAGGAGTAGATCCATACAAGTTCACTTGTGAGGACGACAAGAGCACGTTATTCTGCTTCAGCCGATGATCAAGATACCGTAGATTGTTTATTGGTCTTCCAAGATATAAGGGAGTCCCCCATAAAATCACAAAAACCAGTTATGGATTTTCTGGAATCCAAACAGCCTCCCTAATCTGAGTCGACAAAAGCTTTCAGCTGGAAGGAATTTGTCTTTTTTAGCAAAACACCTTGGCCAACACTTCCTTTAACATACTTCAAGAGATGTAAGGAAGCAGCGAGGTGTTCACTGTGGGGCTTGGAAACAAATTGACTGAGCGTGTGCATGGAAAACGTAATGTCCGGACGTGTAATTTGTAGATATAAGAGGCGTCCAACCAACCTACGGTAGGCAGTGGCTTTGTTCTCATCAAGAGGAGTACCGACAGTAGCATTTATCTTATTATTTGGGACTATCGGGTGCGTGGTATGTTTAGCTGCTAAAAGACCATTATCCTCAACGATCTGTAAAGCATATTTTCTTTGAGACATATACTGTAAAGACCCGACACTAAATGGTCCTAAATAGTCTTTACTTTACGATGCAATTTCAAATACCGGTAACAGACTGGAAATTTAAACATCTTTTATAATGAATTCATACTTAAACATTTTTAAAGTATAGTTGAGAAAACACTAAAACCACATAAGCCTCTAGCCAGAGTTAAACAAACAGTTACAAAATCCCATTGAAAGCATTACAAGTTCCAAAAGACACTTCTCGAAACTAGAATGTGAATGACACAAGAATATGCAGCGGCCTTTCCCATGATCATCCAGCTCCTCCTCTAGCCACCTCGATGCTGTGCCAAGTTACCTGGTGGAAAAACCACAGAAAGGGTGAGTAAAATTGAACTCAGTAAGGATTCCCCAACCGGGGTACAATACACACAACAAATCCTCTAGCATCCTAGCATACAGGCATAAAACAATAACATGACAGTCTCAAGAGTACAAACAGTAGGATAAACAACATCAATGGTCTATGCTCATAGCCAGACAGGGTTAGCACACACTGGGCTAACAACTAGGAGAAACAGTTAGGTAATCTCAGAAGCTATATCTGTACAACAAACAATGGTTAGCACACACTTGGCTAACTAAGGACAGCAACACACTGGGCTAGTCCTGGACTGCAACACACTGGGCAGTCCTACTCATACCTAATTAGCAACACACTGGGCTAACAGGGGACAACAACACACTGAGCTAGTCCTAAGTAACACGGGCAGCAACACATTGGGCTAGCCCGAGATCAGCAACACACTGGGCCAATCTTGAAAACTGGTCAGCACACATTGGGCCAACAAAGGGACAACACAAACTAGGCTAGTCCTAGACAAACCAAGCCAGCACGCAACTCGACTGTCACTCAGGTAAGTCCTGCTCATAGCTATTAGCAGCACACTAGGCTAACAGGGGACAACAACACATTGGGCTAGTCCTGAGCAAACCGAGCTAGCAAGCAACTAGACTGTCACTCGGGGCACATCGAGCTAGCACGTAACTCGACTGTCACTCGGGACTCTCTAATAAACTCTAACACTTTAGGCAGACTAGAACTAACAGGGTCTAACATACAACTAGTTTATAACAATAGAGTATTAGCAGACATACGAAACATGCAATAAACAGGAGAGTGCAACAACAAGGTACAATAAACTAAATGCCAAACCCTAGCAAACAATCCGGAAAAGCCTATCCACTAACATGCTTTAGCACAACATATTAATCAAGGCATACAACATACAAGATCAGATCAATAGGCAAACAGGAGATAAACATGACTATCAAAAGACAAACATGAATAGACATGATTATCAATAGAGCAGTCTCTAGGGAAACCTGCAAGAACCTATACACTAGCAATATATTCCAGATAACCTACAGAAACCTATCCACTAGCAATTATAATCCAGATAACCTGCAGAATCCTATCCACTAACAGTTCAACATATAAACAAACAACCAGGAGTTATCATTGCAATGCGCAGGGTCCACACAACCCCGACAAGGAACCTTTACCTATCAAACAAGCAGAACCTAACAAAAGAGAATGCTCATTGAGCTGCAGATCCCACACAAGCTAACCTAACAATCAGTTCAATAAGATTAACAACCAATGTTGAACATCTCTGGGTAACTAAAACAAAGCAGGAATTAAGGCTTTACCGAAACCCGAGAAAACTCCAACTCCCAAAGAGGGATCTCGGCCAAGGAAAGATAAACCACTTCAAGAATGCAACTTCAAAGATCTCTCCTTCCAATCTCGGCTAGGGCATCACAACAACACAAAACACAAGTTAAGTTTTGTTAAACTCCAACACCCAATCAAGTGCACTTCCATGAAGCTCTCAGTCACCAAGGGAAACTTGGGTAGAATAACATAACCATCACACAATAGCTCACCTTGATGTCTCGGCAATGGGAAGGCACAATGGTGGTCTCGGCTAGCACCTCCAACAAACACCCAAGGATTTCGGCTAGGCTAGGCTTGCACAATAAGAACAAACCTTTGGTTAGAACACACTCCAACCAAAACAACTTGGATCTCGGCTAGATCCACGCATCTATACAACAAAACACAACAATCACTCACCTTGTAGATCTCGGCAATGAAGGTTAAATGATGAAGCTCTTGGATCTCACCAACAAGTAGAGGAGATCAAAGAGTAACTTTGGAAAAGAAGCACTCGGATCCAAGGGAAAGAGCTCGGGTGATGCTTGTGTTGCAACTCAACAATGGAGGAGAAGTGGTCTCGGATCTAAGCTTGGAGAAGGAAGATCTCGGATCTACAAGGAGAAGGAAGAAGATGGAGTTTGGCTAATGCTTGCTAGGGAGAAAGAAGAAGAATTGGTTTGGAAATAGAGATGAAGCTTGAGAGCTTGGAGGGTTCGGCCATGGAGGAAATGAAGAAGAAGAGAAATGGGAAGGGAGGTGGTCCGCTAGGTCTCGGCAAATGCCAAAGAAAAACGCAAATCCTTCCCCATTTTGTCGATTGAAACTCATGGCCACCCACCTTCGAGTCCTGACAACAACACCTTTTTCTTTTATTTTTCACAACTAATCTCCAAGCCTCTCAAATGCAAACCAACAGGGTTCGAGTCCTGGATACAACACTTTTTTCTTCTATTTTTCTCAAATAATCTCCAAGCCTCTCAAATGCAAACCAACAGGGTTCGAGTCCTGGATACAACACCTTTTTAATTTCTTATTTCCTGTTTAAGTCCGGACGACCTCCAAACCTCTCAACAGCAATTCCCAGGCTTGGAACCTAGAAGCAAAATAAAAATACCAACTCACACAAGTCAAGAAGCAATCTGAAACCCTGGACAATTACCAAACTACCCCTGAAAGCCCAAACAACCCTAACAACCCAACAACAACTGAATAATCCACCGAACGTACCTGGAGAACCGGAAAGAAAACTTGGGCTGTTACATATACAAGCCTGTACTAGATCGTGACAACTCGAGTCTAAGAAATTATTTTGCATTCCCCAGGTTCTTAAGTAGAAAGTGGTTGTGTAATAGTCTTTTGACATCTTCAACAAACCGATGAGAAGGACCAGTTAATAATATGTCGTCTACATATAAAAGTAAGGCAATAAAGGATGGGCCAGACTCTTTGGTAAACAAGGAATAGTCTGCTTTACTCTGAATGAAACCATTTGAGAGCAAGACACTAGAAAATATTTTTGAACCACTGACGAGATGCTTGCTTAAGTCCGTAGATGGACTGGTGTAACTTGCAAACAAGTGGTCTATCACTTTGCTTACGTGAGTCTTGATAATAGCCTTGAGGTGGCACCATAAAGACTTCTTCAAAGAGTTTTCCATTTAAAAATGCATTATTTACATCCAATTGAGCTAATGGCCAATCCAATGATGCTACAAGAGATAATAGAACCTTGACATAAACCATTTTGGCCATAGGGGATAACGTATCTAGATAGTTAATGCCTTCTAGTTGATTGTACCCTTTTGCAACTAAACGAGCTTTGTAATGCTTCAAGGTCCCATTTGTTTTGTATTTTACTTTGTATACCCATTTGCTACTAATAGCATGATGACCAACTGGTAGGGGAACAATACTCCAGGTTGAGGTTCGTTCCAAGGCAGCTATTTCCTCATCCATTGCCAGCTTCCAATGAGGGAACTTAATGGCTTGATGGAAAAAGGATGGCTCATAAATGGTAGTAACATTTAGTAGGAAATTCATATGTGGTTTAGAAAATTTTTCATATGACAAATATCTTTGTAAAGGGTAAGGAATGTCAACAAAAGTGGGATTATTGCCATGTATTAAGTTGCATTGGTAGTCTTGTAAAAAACCTAAAGCCTTGAGTGTACGAGATGATCTTCGTAGAGCATGAGCATCAGGTATACCAAGAATGTTGGAATCAATGTTTTGATGACTATTTTCTGAAGCATCAATAACATTGTCTTCAACAATATGATCTATAGGAACAAGTGTATCAACTTGTTCTGTCACGAGCAACGATTCATTCAAGGGAGCAATAGTGCTCATTTGATGTTCAACAATACTTGAAGACTCATGAATTTCCTCAATCACAGCAGGTATATCAGACATTTCAGGCTCATTAGCAGTATAAGTATTATCACAAGGATGAACCAAGCATGTAAGCACTTCTTGTAAGGGCCCGACCCTAAATACGGTCCTAAACCTAGGTTCTCACTCAGCATGCAAGTTAAATATTTCATCAAGCGGTTTAGTGCTCATATTTAAAACCT
This sequence comes from Sicyos edulis, assembly GCA_036507275.1. Lineage (NCBI taxonomy): Eukaryota > Viridiplantae > Streptophyta > Magnoliopsida > Cucurbitales > Cucurbitaceae > Sicyos > Sicyos edulis. The sequence goes on from CM071847.1 coordinate 35,755,840, forward strand.
TTAAAAACTTTTAGAACGGGGAATGCTTAAAACATAATCAACAGTTTTGTTTAAGAAAAACCAACGAAGTAAAACAAGCCTGGCCAGCATATATATAAAACATTCAAAAGCAGTTCAAACAACTTTTAATAATGTTTCCCTAGGACTCTGTCCATCTACATGCTTTGAACAAATATGCAAACAATAAAGACAGAGTAGTGGCGGCCCCATGATCAATCGGCTCCCTCCGCTAGCCGTCCCGGTCTTTGTCCCCAAGTTACTGGTGGAAAACCACAGAAATAAGGGTGAGTATAAACATACTCAGTAAGAATCCCCAATCGAGGGTACAATACGATACATCAATCATCTAGCACCCTAGTATATGCAACAAGCGATTACCAACACGGATCATAGCTCAACGAGCTTACAAGGCGAGAATCTGGAATCCTCGGAAGTCTCCTACTTAGGCCTAATGATTGGCTCTCATAACCAATCCGGGACATCTCCGAGGGTCTTTCTCCTCGGCCAATTGATCACTCAAAAACCGATCCCAAAGATGTCCGACACCCTCGAGGTCTTTCTCCTCGACCATATGATCAGCTCAAAAACCAATCCCAATGGGTGTCCTCAAGGGCCTCTTACCCTCGCTAACAAATCTGGACTATCGGGAGAGTACCCAAGTCCGCTCTAAAGCTGGAAGGGCTGGTGTACTCACGAACATTAGCCCGGGAGCTCTCCGAGCCGGCGACTAAGCGCGTAGGCGCGCGCGCACACCGCATCTTCGCTGCAACCGGCGTAAATGTGGGGGCCTAGGTACGAACCACGCGGGCAGTGCACGCATGCCTAAAGACTCGGAAAGCGGTGTCACTCGAACACGAGTGGCGAGGCCCTCGGCACTCATCTGTGCTGCTGTACCACCGACTGAAGCTAAGAACCGGCCAAGGCGGGCTTGCACCGTTGGTAGGGTTCCGCTCTCTGGAGCTACAAACTAGGCTTATGCCGATGTGGTAGCTAAATCCACATCGGCTGCCGGGGGGAAGCAATGTACGTTATGCTTCGCTCTACTCCCGACCGGTGGGGACAAAGTACGTTATGTCCGCTCTCAGCCTCTAGATGATGACAAACTCTACTATACTAGCTAAAAGTACAAAATAACTTATTCCTGGCTAGACATACATATCATCATCAATCACACATAACCTAGCATGATACTACGAACTTAAAGAAGGAATCTCAAGCATGCTGGAAGAACAATCCTAGCATGGCACTAACATGTACAAACAGGCAAACATGCTAGCAAGAGTGCAATCACAAGCTGTCCTATCCACTAATCATGTTCATACAAGTAAACATGCATATAAGGCACAATCAAGAAGCATCGCAGGGTCCACACAACCACGGTAAGAAATCCTTACCTGGAAGCAAGCAGAAATAACTTTCACAATCAAATAATGACCCTCGAGCTTTAAAGCGAAACCAAGCGACCTAAGCATTTTAGCAAAAACAACCTAATTAAATAAACAGCAGCCAACATCCTAGTGCCCAAAGGAGAAAGGACTCGGGAATTACCGACCGAGAAGACACAAGGTCACGCCCCAACCCGCACGGCGAGGCGGTGTCGTCCGTCGGCAAGGACAAGCGAGGCGCTGCTGGCGCCGGGCGCTGGCACTAGCGAGCGAGGGCGCGCGCAGACGTGAAATTTATCGCCGCAGCGAGCAAACACGCTAGTTCGGCGCGCGGGCGAGGCGTCGGGTCGCGAGGACGCATGGCGGCGGCAGCGTCACGGGCGGGCTGGTGCGGAGCAGCGCGGCGCGTCTGGGCTCACACAAATTTGAAGGCACTGGCGGCGCTGGCGGCGCGTGCGGACGGCAACAAGCGGCGTGGTGCGAGGCGGCCTAGTGCTTGGCGGCGCAGCACGTCTCTGGGCGGAATCATTTGGTTTGTCTTGCGCGCGCCTAGGAAAATGAGCGGTGAGGCACTGGCGTGGCTCGGGTTGAGCGGTCCGATGCGGCCAGGGTGTGGTGCGGCTAGGGCATGGGGCATGTGCGGGCGGGCGGGCGCGATCGGGCAGGGGCTGAACGATCTGGGCGTGGGCTGGCACGGCTAGGGTTTTGAGAGAGAGAGAGAGAGAGAGAGAGAGAGAGTCTTGCAAAACAAGGGGGAAACTGATTTTTCTTGATTTCTTTCCTTTTCCTAATTTAAATGGGTCTAAAATCCCTTCCCAAAGCTTCCTCTTTCAAAACCCGACCCAAGAAAACTTTGTTTTAAAATAAAACTCTTTTTCCTACAAACTTCCAAAACCATTTAGGGCAAGGGTTCAAATCCCAAGGGAAGCACTCAAAAACCCATTAATTTTGCCAATAACTAAAATACCTCCAAACTCCCAAACAACTCGCCCAGACCTCTTGGGTCTTGCAACCAACAACCACCAAACTTCGACGAAGGCAGGAAAGGCCCTGAAATCTTGAAAATCCTCAAAACCCTGACCGGGGGAAAAAAGACCAAAATGATTCCTAAGGGTTAAAATAGCTCTAACGGCCCATCCGAACATCCGCATAATGTCCCGAAAACACCTGGGAAACCGAAATAGAAAACTGGGCCGTTACACTTCTGCAGAAGCATTTTTATTACCTGGATTATCAACAAAATCAGGTGTAAAACCAAGAAGTGGGGATGGTAAGACAACGTGGTCAAAAGGATTGTGAAGAGTCTCAACATGCTGATATTCCTTTTTATGAAAAGGGTATTGATCCTCAATGAAGCTAACATCTTGAGATACAATGAACTCCTTGGATTGTAAATCAAACAGCTTATAACCTTTTATGCCTGCAGAATAGCCAACAAAAACACTTTTCGTTGCTCGTGGATCAAATTTGGTGTGGTGTACTTGTAGAGTTGAAGCATAACACATGCAAACAAAGGATCGTAAACAGGCATAGTCGACCTTTTCTTTAGTAAGAATGAAGTAAGGGGTGAGTCCTTCAAGTAGGGGCATACAAATACGGTTTATGATGTATGTTGCAGTCAAAACACACTCTCCCCAAAAAGTTAAGAGGACTTGTGACTGAAAAAACAAGGATCTCGCAACATTTAACAAATTTTGATGTTTGCGCTCAACTACAGAGTTTTGTTGCAGAGTTTCAACACACGAATACTGATGCATAGTTTATAAAGAAGAGAATAACTCAACAAATCGTAGTTCAGGAGCATTGTCTGAGCGGAAGACTTTAATAGTTTTGGAATATTGAGTTTGAACTAACTCTTAAAATTTAGGAACAATAGTATGGGCATCAGATTTTACACTCATTAGAAAAACTCAGGTGTATCTTGAACAATCATCAACTAAAGTAAAAAAAAAAAATGTATCCAGCAAGTGAAGGCTTTTTAAAGGGACCCATACATCACAATGAACCAGATCAAAATTCTCAACTGCAACTTTATTATTAAAAGGGAAAACTAGCCTCTTTTGTTTTGCAAGAGGGCAGACATCACAATGCGTAGAAAACTTGTGTAAAGAATGACTACTTTCTTTAATATCTAATACATCTTTCATTACATCTAATCTCCTAGAAGAGAGATGTCCTAGGCGTTTATACCAAATTTCAACACCAACAGCACAAGAAACAGACAGTAGTTTGTCAGCAATTCTATCAATTGAAGCAACCTTATTCTTCTCCAAAGGATCCAAAATATAAAGATCCTTTTTAACACTAGCCTTGCCAATCATCTTCAATGATGCCTTGTCCTGGATAATACAAGATGCCCCAACAAATTGAATATGTATGTTGTTAGCAAGCATTAAACAACTGACTGAGAGTAGATTAAAAGCAAAGGCTGGCACATAAAGAACATCCAGCAGAATCAAATTTGTGCTTATGGCAATATCTCCAATATATCCAACCTCAACACGTTGATTGTTAGGGAGAACAACACTCATATCTGATATCTTTTTCCAATTAGGAAAAGAAGCATGATTATGACATATATGATGAGATGCTCCAGAATCAAGAACCCAAAAATCAGCAAAATTAGCTAAAGAGGAGCAGATTGGAAAGATACTTGAGATGTGTGTCATTTCATTCACAGATTCATTCTTTTAAGCAGAAACATGGGATGACAACAACTTCATCAATTGAGCACATTGATCACCGTTTAAGCTGGAGAAAAATTCTGACTGTGCCATATTCACATTTGAGGACTTTGTGTTTAACGGAGGATTCTCCAGGCGTTGACTTGTGAGTTCTGTACCCTGGTGGAAACCGTGTAGCCGATAACACTTCTTGCTCGTGTGTCCTCGTCGTCCACAATGTCCACAAATTGTTCGAGGAGGATCTTTATTATGAGAAATAGAAGCTGCATTGGCAGTGTTAGCAATAGACGCTAGAAGGGCAATAGGATCAAGCTATGGAAAAGACGGCACAGAAGCAAGTCTTTAACGTTCCTCTTGAATGATTAAGGAGAAAGCCTTGTTGATACTGAGCAAGGGATCCATAAGGAGGATTTATGTTCGAACTATGCTATATGACTCATTCAATCCCATAAGGAAAAGCATCACATACTCACTGTTTAAGTGATCAAGAAGAGGTTTCAAGCCACCACATGTACAAGAATCAGTAAGGTGGAAATCTATCAGTTCTTGCCAAATTGTTTTGAGTTTCGTGAAATATACCTCAATCGATTGGGAGCCCTGAACTACAATGACCAATTCTTTCCTCAGTTGATAGATCTTTGGTCCATTGCTTTCTTTTAACCTCTCGGCAAGCTCTTCCCACAAATCTTTAACAATTATTGTGTAAACTATACTGGCGGCAATCACTCTTGAAACCGAATTGATTATCCAGGGTGCGATAACATTGTTGTTACACTTCCAAGGAATCGCAAGTTTATCGTCCGCAGTAGGTTTCTTGATGTCCCCACTGAGAAATCCCTCCTTGTTCTTACCTGAAAGAGCAATCAGTATTGAACGCCTCCAAGAAATATAATTTGCAGCGCCAGTCAGTGGTTGAGTGACGAGGGCCGAGGCTGAATTGAAAGAATGATGAAGAGAATACGGGTTCATCTGGGTTTCAATTCCTGCGGATTCAGTGAGTGCGGAAATGGGTACTGACATGGAAGTAGAAGCTTGAACGTCTGCCATGGAAGTTCTTCGACGAAACCCAGAAAGGAATTTTATGCTCTGATACCATACGAAGGATTGTATGAACAGTTTCTCTTATTGAATGAAGAAGAGAGTGTCCTTTAAGTAGGTCTCAAGAAAGGCAGTTTTACAAGCTAAAACTAATCTTTAACAAACTTGAAACAACTATTTAAGAAACTAAAGGTTACAATTGTACTTTGTTCTAATACATCACTTAAAAATCAAAAGAACGACAAAGAAAAATAGGAACAAAACCCAAATACAGTCTCCCACAACTGCCATTGTCATTGCTCTGCTCATCTCTGGTTCTTCAAAAATAGTTTGCAGCATTTTGGAGCTTTGACAACTCTATCTTCTTTCTTTTGGTCTATGTAATTACCCACCCCTTCACGAACCAAATTAGACTTAATTAAATATTAAAAAATTGTCACGCATTCTCACAGGAAACAAAAACAACAAAACCTTCAAGGAACTTTATGCATCTGACAAGTCACCTGTTGCATTCTGTAATTCGCCTCTCTGAATAAAACTTATTCTCCCTCTCTGCCCGTGGACTAGCCAACACAACGTTGGTGAACCACGTAAATCCTTGTGTGATTTCTGCTTCTCTTCTTCTTTTACATTTTACTTGTCTTCGTTATTGATTGTTGATTTCCGTTTCATAACATCACCATTGAAGAGAGAGTTAATATTTCTAAGAATTAATTACTTTGGCAATAATGAAGATGGGAAGATAAAAGGGTTGAAGAAAGGGGAAGTTTGGGGACAGAGGAAAACGGGGAGAGAGAAAAAAAATGAGGGGAAAAGGAGAGAGAAATAAATAATATATTTTTATATTTTACTACCATTTAACGGAAAATTAACCTATCAAAAGGGTCGATGACACGATTGATTATCAGTTTAGTGTTAATTCATATTCTTAAATTTTGGACCAAAATGACATTTTAACCTTAAAAAAATGACATAATTTTTTTGGAATTTAAATGCATGTCATTTGGGAAACTAATTGAGAATAAATTAACAAATGTACCCTATATTTTACCTGTTTTTTGAATAAATATTTTATAATAGATTTTTTGTACCTTTTAATTTAAACATCGTACCTAGTTTATTTTTAGTGTTTTTGATTAGTACCTGTACATATACTTGAGAATTAATGTGATTGGGTGTCACTGAACTTAAATAAAAAATAAAATAGGAAGAGATTATACATAATGTCTACATTTCATAAAAGAATGTTTTTTTTGTTTTTCATTTTAAATGAGTGTCTAATTTAAAAATCTGGAAGGAGAGATAATTATATGGTCTCCAAAATGCCCTTGTTTTAATTGGATTATTTAACCTATTAAATAATTTTAAAAAATATAATTAAATGTCCATTAAAATACGTCAAATCCAACACCCATAAAATAATGAGAAAATAACTCATTTTAACTAAAAATATATTTTAACAAGATCTTTATAAAATATCTATCATTTGTTATAAAACATTTTATCAAATCATTTACAAATCACCATGATCGCTAAAATTTTGAAAATCTTCAAATCTCATTCTACTGATCGAGTTCTCTGCTCCTTCTCCAATCTCAATTATCTTATTTATTTTCCTCATTATTTTCAATTACAATTGCGAGTTTGAAATGACGAAACTTTATATTTAGATTATAAGAATGGTCATCCGTTCTTAAGAAAATTTAAATTATTTTCGTTTTTCTTGGAGTTTCTTTCTTCTTCCAACTTTTTCTATTCCAAATAAAACCAACTTTTTGTTCAATATTTTTATTTTCAATTTCTTCGTATTCCAACTCACACGTCATCTCCTACATAAGACCATTTTGTTTCAACTTCTATGCAATTCGATCTTTACCACATTATACTTCCAAATAATTATTAACGCCCTTTGTTTTCCAGATTGGTCAACATTAACGTTCCATTGGGCACACACGATTTGATGTAACAATGAGAGTATCTTCCCTGGTGTGTAATCCTCCAGCCTGCAATATTTCTTATTTCATACAATTCCAGGTGGAGCAAACGCTGTCCACGAGTACGCACACAAATAAGCACGTTAAACATGCATCTCTTGGTGTACACATGAGTACACAATTCTAGTAAAATTTAATTTTTGTTTTGCAAATTGCTCATCATCAACGTTTCAATGGCCACACATGATTTGATGTAAAAAGAAGAGTATTTTCACTTTTGTGTACCGCTCTAGCCTACAATCTCTCTAATTTTATATAGTTTCAGGTAGAGCAACTGCTATTCACAAGTATACACACAAGTGTAAGCATGTTTAACATGCATCCGTACAAATAAATACACTGTTAATTCCAACAAAAATTGATTTTTTTTTTTGCATATTGATCATCATCAACGTTCAAATGGTCACACATGATTTGATGTAACAAGGAGAGTATCTCCACCATCGTGTACTCCAACCTACAATCTATCTGATTTCATACAGTTTCAGGTGGAGAGAGTACGCACACAACTGTAAGCACGTTTAACATGCATCTCATGGTATACATATGGATACATAGTGAATTCTAGCAAAATTTACAATTCTAACTACGGTATTGTCAAGTACTATGTAATGTTTTTTTGCTTACTAAATTTTCGTTTAAAAATTTAGTATTCATTTATTACAATGTGTATAAAGATGTGTACCATATGTACCGTAAAATTTATGTTGTTTTATTTTCCATATTTCATAACAAACTAATCTTTATAACTTTTTTATTTAAAAACAAAATGATCAAATATTTTTTTAATTATCAAATTTATTTTTGGATGGTTATAAATTTTTAGATTTATGTTATTTAAATATTTAATTTTTGTTGGTGGTTAGGCATGAATCTAAAATCTATTTTAATAATTCACATCAATTAAAAGTATTAATAAGGGCATAATAGTCAATTGCAATCTAATTAATTATTTAATTATTTATAGAAAATCAGATTTAGACACTCATTTAAAGTTTTTTAAATGATTGACATTTACTAAATAATTATCTAAAAAATAGACATTTCCCTAGTTGTCCATTTTTTAAATATGTGAAGTTGAAGAGTCATTTTTATTTGCTTGAAGAAAACATAATCTATCTACCCCCATTTACACACCAAAGATAGACACAGATATCCATAGTTTTTCCATGAAAAATCCAGCTTCTAGAATACCACAAAGTTTCATCGTGTTGATGCCAAAATTTGGTCTCTAGGATCAACGGTGAGTTTGTATTTCGTTGGAACAAATACCTGCAAAACAAACAATAATCAATGGACACCGATGTGGTGTGAGCCACGTAGCCTCCGATGCCTAAGTCAGTTGAGGTCAAAAAGTGTAGAGGAGTTGTTTCTAGGGTTTAGAATTAGCTTACCTCATGACTATATAGAAAGCGGGTAGGTGGCCACTTTTGGTAAAAATAAATTATAATTATAGAAATATTCATTTTAGGTGAATATTTCTAATTTAGGAAAATATTCTTTCTTGGGCCGAGCCTGTTTTTGGGTCTAGCCTCTTGTAATTGAGTTGGTGAGTTTCATTAGGTCTTGACCACAAATTTCACCCCTAACAGTTGCCCCCACTCTTGAGTTTAGACAAAATATTAGTCTAAATTTCAAGAGTAGGTTCATTAATCTAGGTTTTCCATAATTTGGACACTTTTGAGATTTAATAATCCCCTAAAAGTATTTTCTATAATTTTACATTTTTGGGATTAAATGAATAATCTCCTAAAAATGTTTTCTATAATGGGACACTTTTGGTATTTAATAACCTCCTAAAAGTGTTTTCCATAATTTTACATTTTTGGGATTAAATGAATAATCTCCTAAAAATGTTTTCAATAATTGGGACACTTTTGACATTTAATAATCTCCTAAAAGTGTTTTTCCATAATTTTACATTTTTGGGATTAAACGAATAATCTCCTAAAAATGTTTTTTTGTAAATGGGACACTTTTGAGATTTAATAATCTCCTAAAAATGTTTTCTATGATTTTACATTTTTGGGATTAAATGAATAATCTCCTAAAAATGTTTTCCATAATTGAGACACTTTTGAGATTTAATAATCTCATAAAAGTGTTTTCCAATCTGTAACACTGGATAGCTGGTACCTAGCCTTATCCTGGATAGCTCGTACTATTTGATAGCTTGCACTTAGCCTTTTCCATTCTGTAGTACTTGGATAGCTCATACTTAGGCTTATCCAACTAGTATTGCTGGATGCTCATGCTTAGGCTTATCAAACTTATATAGTAGATAACTTGCACTTAGCCTTTTTCATTCTGTAGCATTGGATAGCTCATACTCAGCCTTATCCAACCTGTGCTATTGGATGCTTATGCTTAGCCTGATTTTACTCGTAGAATTGGATAGCTCGCACCAGCCTTATCAATTCTGTAGTACTAGATAGTTCATACTTAGCTTTACCCAACTTGTACTACTGGATACTCATGCTTAGACTTACCCAACTTATATAGTAGATAGCTTGCATTTAGCTTTTTCCATTATGTAGTACTGGATAACTCATACTTAGCATTATCCAAATTCTTGGGACTAAACACTAATTTTACCCTTGACAGTTGCCCCCATTCTTAGGCTTCAACTTCTCGGTATCGTGTTGAGACTCAGAGTATCTTTTGAGTCTTGAAACTAGACTACGTAGTTAGAGCTAGGGAGCCTTCGTTGTTTTATGGGCTCTAGGGCTTTGAGGCGTTTGTGTCATAGGTGCCTTAGGAACTTTGTGGTACCCAACCTTTTCAATCTCTAACGCAACCTTATTTTTCTTTACTTGTGTACTTGAAGAATCTGGTTTTAGAAAATTTCAAACTTCCAAACTCAATCTATACCGTTCAAATTGATCCTCTTTGTGTTTTGAACGACATAATAAAATTTCGACTCGATCCAATGGTTGGTTCAGTCGAAAACTCCAAAATACCAAACATTGACTGAACCCCTTTTTCTGCTCTTACGCCCCTCTATTTTTATAACCTTACTTTAGAAGATTCTAAACGTAATCTCCACCGTTCATATTAAATATATTTATGTTGGAAACAACATATTGAAATTTCAAGTCGATCCGACGGTTGGTTAATTCGAAAACGTCGAAATACTAAACTAGGGCTGAACCACTTTTTCTGCTCTTACGGTTGCTCTATTCGTATTTTAGAATCTTGTTGTAGAAAGTGTAAGACACGATCTCCACGGTTCCGATTGAAGATATGTGTGTTGGAAACACCATATTAAAACTTCAACTCGATCTGACGGTTCATTAAATAAAAAACGCAGGAATACTTAAACCTAGGAGGAACCACTTTTTTTGCTCTAGTTTTCCTTAGTACTCTCGAATCTGAATTTAAAAAATTCTAAACTCGATCTCCACGGTTCAGAATGAAGAGCTTTGAGTTTCAAACATCATATTAAAATTTTGGCTTGATCTAACGGTTGGTTAATCAGATAATGTCGAAATACAGAACCTTCCTGGAACTTTTTATGAAAAAAACTGCAATTACCTTTTGGTCATCGAACTTGCTGAAGCGGCTGGTGTCACTCCTTCGCGCATGTGTCGTGCCCTATATTTGGAGTTTTTTATTTGCGTGGCTATCCGAGCCCACTCCTCATCTGATTGAATTTTTGGCAAGTGGTTATTATGACTCATACTCTGAAGTGCGGCGTCAAAAAATTATTGTAGTTTTTTGGTAAAGCACGAACTTGTCCCCACAGACGGCGCCAACTGTTGATGCCAAAATTTGGTCTCCAGGATCAACGGTGAATTTGTATTTCGTTGGAACGAATACTTGCAAAACAAACAATAATCAATGGACACCGGTGTGGTGTGAGCCACGTAGCCTCCGATGCCTAAGTCAGTCGAGGTCAAAAAGTGTAGAGGAGTTGTTTCTAGGGTTTAGAATTAGCTTACCTCATGACTATATAGGAAGCGGGTAGGTGGCCACTTTTGGTAAAAATAAATTATAATTATACAAATATTCCTTTTAGGTGAATATTTCTAATTTAGGAAAACATTCTTTCTTGGGCCGAGCCCGTTTTTGGTTCTAGCCTCTTGTAATTGAGTTGGTGAGTTTCATTAGGTCTTGACCACAAATTTCACCCATAACACGTTGAAAACTCTAACTTCAGAGAATGAGTCCCATTTCGAAAGCCCCCGTGAAGTTCCCTTGTCATTCAAGTCGCGGAGTTTCATTCGGTTTTTCCCCATAATTTTCCGGTATCATCTTCTAGAAAAGATTGTTAAAGTGGATCGATAGGTGTGATTTAAAGCAGTTAGCTTCCAAATAGAATCCCTATAAAGTAGAGATTCTGTTTCCTTTGATTTTGTAAGTTGTTTTCCATTAATCGGCTTATTAACCTCATAACTAAAACTATTGCAAAAGATATGTCGAAGGATAAATAAAAAACCCTCCGTGTGATAGCTAGCGAATGATTGAAAGTGGCCAGAATAGTAATCGAATCCAAAAAAACACTTTAAGGCTGCCTAATAGAATTGGTATACTTGTGCGTGTTTATTGTTTCGTGTTAGATTTTTTCTGGCGAATTTGCGTTTCTAACTAACTATCACAAAGTGTTAACGATGAGAGGGGGTTGTCTCTACCACTGAGACTGGCATGGAAAAAAGGGAACGTAAGGAAACAAGCGACTTCTGCGCCTCCTGCTGAGAAATCCAAGGAAGGGGGAAGAAAAAGGATGATAGAATGTGTGATGCTGATTTTATGCTTGCATTCCTTGCATTAGGATATTCTCTAGAATATGTTAGCTAGATTTAGCATTTGAATATTATTATATATTCTATATTATTTGATAGAATATTTATTAGATATTATATAATATTCATTAGGAGATATTTTGAGATTTGATATTTCATGTACTATAAATATTTGTGGAAAGTTAATGGAAAATCAGAAGGTTTGAGTCTTTCTCAACAACAAATGAGAAGGGTCAAAGGTCGGGAGACAAATGTAGCGATGAGAGGGAGGACATGAAAGAGACATCATTGGAGGATGAGCAAACAGAGGATGAAGAACCCTTCCCAAAAAAATCCAGCATGGAAGCATGAAAAGGTAAGTTAGTGTAGTTGTCAATCTTCCTACATATTTGAATTGTGTGTCTGTTGCATGGATGATAATACCTTGTAAATACATAGAACAAGAGAGGTGTAAATGGGGAAGGGGAAGATGTATGAAGGGTCGTGGAAACCCTTTTGAATGCAGTAATTTCCTTGACACACTGCACACTACACAACGTGCAAATGCTTCTATGCTTACTGCAAATATATTTTATCTGGTTTGTTGTGTACATATATGTTTCTAGTGTGTGCAGAAAATATAGTAGGGTGTTACTACTAATACAAAGAAGAAAAAAAAAAGAAAAAAAATTAGGTGTAAAACTTTTGTTATATTTTCAAATTTCAAAAACTATTAAAATTTGTAAATAGACTAGCATTTTTATATAACCATTTTATTTCTCTATTTCTTTCTCTAACTGGTTCCTCTCATTTTTATCTTTTCTTTTATATGGTGAGTTGCATTATGTGTTTAAAAAGTTATAAATTTGAGTCCATATATATAGGATATAAATATGTGAAAGATTTTATTCCCTTCAATTATCCTAATCATCATTTGATGGAAAATAGTGGGAATGCTCTGATACCAATTTGTTAATGACGACAAGCGAATAAAATAATAAATAAAATAAAATAATCGTGCAAGCTTTTCGCTTTGCTATTGGAAAGACAAGACACTCAAATTTCTCTACAAATTTTTCTTTATTTCTCAACTTCTCTTTTTTCTCTATTTGCTTTCTCACTCTCTTTTACTCTTGCTCTTCTTTGCACTCTATTTATAACCATATTACAAACTTGGTCTCCAAGACTTTTCCATTTTTGGCTTTTTATTTACCAAAAATGTTTCTCGCTAATTCCTAAATTAAGGATCCACTGATTACTTAATCTCCTCCATAATTAAAGACTCATTAATTCCTTAATTGCTTATGTCATCCCTCCATAATTAAGGATCCACTAATTACATTTAAGTTTATTCAACAAAACTCCTCTATAAACTTAAATGCTTATGCCATCCATCCACTAGTAGAATATTGGGTATTGATGGCGGGTACGGCCCGTCATTATTCACAAACAATGGCAGGCATGAGCCCGCTATCAATATTGATGACATTGTAAGCAATTGATGGCGGCCACAAAGGGTGGTGGGCAATGCCCTCCACCAATACTCTTTGGTGTCAGGCATCTTTGCCCGCCACCAATATCATCAATCCTAATTTTCTCAAATTCCAATAGCTCCGTCGCTTTTCTCTCCAAATTGAATTCCTCCTCTATCGTGTACTACCCCATTTTTACCCTTCACATCTCTCAACTGCCTTGCCGTCTTCTTCGCCATCGCTCTGCCACCCACGTCACCCTCCTCCTCAAAGACGCTCTCTTCGCCTACATCTGTCGCTGACCCGATCGGAAAAATCATCACCCGTAACCAATACAACATCAGCTTCACTGCCTACGATCTACTTTGGCACTTCCTCCATCGCAATCTCGATTCCCAAATCCTGAAATATGGATAGATTACAACATAAAGGACCTAAAAATAGTTTTAAAAAGTTAGGGACTAAGAAAAAGAGTTACCAAATTTATGAAGAAATATCCAAAGAAGAAGCAATAAAACCCAAATTTTTGAACTTCAAATTTGTGAGCTTCACATTTGTGAGTTTTGAAGTTAAGGGAGAAATGAAACCTGAAGTTATAAGCTTCAAATTGGCCGAAAAATGTCGAATATGAGCAAGATATGCCGAAGAAATGAGCCAAACTTGTGAGAAGAAATGAAACCCTAGGTTTGAGAAGAGAAAAAGAGAAAGAGTAGAGAAGAATGAGCGTGTTTTTGTCGAAGGAGGAAGAAAAGAAAAAAAAAAGAGCATTTATAGTGCTTATAATAGATGGAGGGCAGTGCCCACCACCATAAATAATTAATGGGGGGCATATTTGCCCGCCACCATTAACAATTAACGGCGGGCATATATATGCCCGCCATCTTTTCTTTCGTGTTTTTCTTTATAATCATTTTAGTACGCCATCTATTCTTGTAATTGTAGTAGTGATCATGCCAATCATCTTCTTGAATTTTTTGAACAAAGCTTTTGTAACTGTTTTGTGAAAATATCAGCAACTTGATTCTGACTCGCCACATGTTGTAATTCCCCGCTTCCTTCTTTCACATGATCTCGGAAAAAATGAAAGCGAACCTCAATGTGTTTGCTTCTTTCATGATACACTGGATTCTTTGCAAATTCAATTGCTGATTTATTGTCAACTTGAATCACTGTTGCACCAAGTTGCTTTAGCTCCATTTTGATTAACAAATTTCTCAGCCATATCGCATGACATACGCACTAAGAAGCTGCAACATATTCAGCTTCGCATGTCGAAAACGTCTATGTCTTCGCACCAATCGCTATCGGAGTAACCAAACAACTTGTAATCTTCGGCTTTTGAATAAAATATCTCAAATGACACCGTTCCTTGAATGTATTGTAGAATTCGCTTCAACGCCTTCCAATGCTAATAAACTGGCTCCTCCATGAACCGACTTACAATGCCAACACTTAATTAGTGATCCGTCCTTATGCATGTGAGATAGCGAAGGTATCTATTCCTTAATGAGCGATCCGTCTATGGCTACTCCTTCGTATCTACTCGCATCCACACCTTCTGCTACATCAAACTTCGAGAGTTTTTTACCTAGTTCCATAGGTATTGAAACAAGGTTGTAATTCGTCATCTTGTACTTCTTCAATATCTCTTTCGCATATTGCTCCTACAATATGAAAAATACCTGTCTCTCCTTGTTTAATCTCCAAGCTGAGGAAAAACTTTAGCAAACCCAAATCTGTCATCTCGAATATTCGCATCATTGTTTTCTTAAAATCTTTTACCATCGCATCACTATTACCTAAAAATATTAGGTCATCAATATCAAGAGCAAAAAATATCACATTACCTACACTCTGCTTTGTGTAAAGCACATGCTCGTAGGCATATTTCTTGTACCCGTTCTCTTTGAAATAAGTATCACTGCAAGTATTCCACGCTCGCGGTGCTTGCTTCAACCCGCAAAACACTTTTTTCAATTTTAGTACTTTCTTCTCTTCTCCAACTTTCATATATCCGGGTGATTTTTCAATGTATACTTCTTCTTCAAGCACACCATTCAAGAATGCCGTCTTGACATCCATTTAAAAAAGTGGCCATTGGAATTGAGCAGCTTGAGAAATGAACAATTAGATTATCTCCATTATCGCAACGGGAGCAAAAACTTCATCATAGCCGATTCCTGCTTTTTCTTTGTATCCCTTCACAACAAGTTGTGCTTTGTATAGGTTTAGCTTTCCTTAAGCATTCTTTTTTTTTTCTAGAATATCCAATTCACGTCAATCGGCTGACTTGCTTTTGGCAATTCTGTCAGTTTCCATGTATTATTGCGCTCAATCTCATTAATCTCCTCATCCATGGGAGTTAGCCACTTTTTGTCTCGCAATGCTTCTTCAAAGCTAATATTTTCAGCATCTGCCAAAAGACATACAAGATGTCCCACATTTGTCGCATCGTACAAATCTTGCAAACTTTGAGTTCTGGTTTGTTGCGGTTCATCTTCATCATCAATTGTTTCAGAGTTTGCTGGCTTACTTGTTGATGTGATGATTGGTAATTCTCCAACTTGGATGCTAACTTCCACCGAATTGTTCCAGTCTCATTCGCTTTCTTCATTAATTCACACATTGCGACTCATTATAAGCCTTTTTGCTTATTGAGTCGAGTAGCTTGTACTCTTTTGTTTTCTCATTGTACCCAATAAAAATATACTTCTTACTCTAGTCTTTAAGCTTAGTTCTTCGCTCATCTAGTACGTGTGCATAAGCAACACTATCAAATACTCCGAGATGAAAAACTGTCGTCTTTTATCCGCTCCATTGCACTACTTCTGCCCAAAATTCTTAAGACGTCTTTTTGATCTTCAACATTTCTCGAATCACATCAAGAATGGTTTTGATTTTCCTCTCGGCCACACCATTTTGTTGAGGAGTGTATGATGCGATTAGAAATCGCCTTATTCCTTACTCCTCGCAATACTTCATGAAAGTCGTCGAAGTATATTCACCACCTCTATTATATTGTACATCTTTGATTTATCCACCAGTTTCTTTCCCAACCTTCACTTTGAATTTTTTGAATTCTCGAATGCTTCTGATTTTTCTTTCAAAAAATAAACTCAAGTTTTCAATGAGAGATCAATAAAGGAAATGAGAGATCAATTGCTTTTCCCGATATTATGCTTTCATTTGAAATGAGATTCTCGCATGTTTGATGAGCACACATTCTTCATAAAACTTTCCCTCGTAGTCCATGTTAGGTAGCAGGTGCACCATATCCTTTTTCGTAAGTCTTTTAGACCACCATGATGTCGGTGTCCAAAGCGAAGATGCCAAAGCGATGCCTTATCTTCTACATCAACTCGCAAAAACTTTTCTCGCACGTTTCTCAAATTCAATCTATACGTCCGATTTCTTCCCATCTCAACTTTAGCAACCAAGCGTTCTTGCTTGTCCTTCAAGTGTAACAGTTAGTCTTTCAAAAGCATCGAAAAATCCTTCTCTATGAGTTGCCCTAAACTCAAAATATTTGTTTTGAGATCGATCAAACTTATTTGGCCATCCTTCTACAAATAAGAGATTTTACCTTTGCCTTTTACCTCCACATTTGACGCATTGCCAAAAGATACATGACCATCTTCAATTTTCTACATCTCTTTGAATAGATGTTCATGACCGCACATATGATTGCTTGCCCTTGAGTCGAGATACCACAAAGTATCATTGTTGACGCTCCCTTCTTTATGCACCATCAAGAGAAGACCTTCATTCGTATCGTCTTATAATGTCAAGTTGGTTGTTTCTTCAACTCATTTATCCGCTCTATAATCTTTTACAAAATGCCCAACTACTTTTTGCAATTATAACATTTGTTGGAATTGCTATCACTTGCATAATGATCATACTTGTGACATTTGTAGCACTTGATGTTGGAATAATTCTATCTATCGCCTCTTCCTCGACCGCGTCCTCTTTCACGCCAATTTTGTTGGTTCAATTGTCCCTTCTCTTCATGATTGTTGCTTTGACCACTACGACCATATCCACGACCTTCACGATCACTGCTTTTACCTTGAAATTGTTTAGAATAGAGTAAATTTTGTCTTTGAGTGACGTCTTGGCTTGAAGCGTTTGCTCAAGTGTTTCCTCTTTTTATTTTTTCTCACATTGCTCGTGTGCCTCAAAAGAACCGGCAAGCTCGCTAACAGTGAGCGTCGTAAGATCTTTTAACTCTTTTATCGCGCACACCACATTCTTGAATTGTTGGTAAAAGATTTCAAGATCTTCTCCACCACTCGTGCATCGGTTAGCTTTTCTCTGTTGCGATTGAGTTGGTTCACCTCCGTATGTACACGCGTGATGTAGTCAGATACTCTTTCTGACTCTTCATCTTTATGCTCTCGAACTCACCACGAAGAGTCTCAAGATGCACTTGCTTGACTCGGTCGGCTCCTTTGAACACTTTGTCTAAAGTGTCCCACGCTTCTATTCAAGTAGTTGACCTCGCAATCTTCTCAGAACCCACTTTTTCAACAGCTCAAAACAGCATGTACAATGTCGTTTTATCCTTCAATCGTGTCTCTTTCAACGCTTTGGTTTGATTCGCCGTATAATCTGTGGTATCAGTTGGTCCTGGAAAATCTTCTTCAACTACCTCTCATGCATCATGAGAGCCGAGAATAACTTTCATTTTGATGCTCCAATTCTCGTAATTCACCTTTGTCAATAGTGGTAGTGGAATTTGACCCGTCATGTTCGCCATCGCCTCTGATACAAATTTGTGAATACTCTACTACCAACTTGTTAATGACGACAAGAGAATAAAATAATAAATAAAATAAAAACAATCGCACAAGCGTTTCGCTTCGTCATTGGAGAGATAAGAGACTCGAATTTTTCTACAAACTTTTCTTTATTTCTCAACTTCTATTCTTTCTCTATTTTCTTTCTTGCTCTCACACTTGCTCTTGCTTTTGCTCTTCTTTTCACAATGAAATGAGCACTCTATTTATAACCCTATTACAAACTTGGTCTCCAAGAATTTTCCATTTTTGGCTTTTCATATACAAAAAATGTTTCCCTCTAATTCCTAAATTAAGGATTTACTAATTTCTTAATCTCTTCCATGATTAAAGACTCATTAATTCCTTAATTATAGCCTCAAATAATAATATTCTAAATACATTTAAGTTTATTCAACAAATAGAAGTATGCTTAGAGTTTTTCTTTCTTCTTTAATGGTGCAAGACTTTCATTGCAACTTTTTTCCATTCCACTATTTTCTTCAATAAAAAAAATTCTATTGACTCCTACGAGGGCGTTTGGATGTGGATTTTTAGGAGCAATTAGAATGAGGAGTTTTTTTTTTAGAGAGTAGAAATTGGATTTTGCAATAACTCGTTTGGATGGACCTTTTATTATAGAGCAGATGATAGCTCGTTTGGATGAAGTTTTTTGGTGGAGAAATAGTAGGGAAAAACTCGTTTGGATGGAGATTTTGGTGGAGTTGTAGGAATAATTCGTTTGGATAGAGATTTTGGAGGAGGTGTTATATGTTTTTTTTTAATTTTATTTTATTTATAGAGACAATTTTTATAATATATATTTTTTCATTTGAACATAATCTTTTATTTTCATTCATATTTTTCATTTTTTCTCTTCTAATTATTATGTTTTGGAGTCCCCAAGGAGTGGCTCAGTGCTTGAAGACATGGGATTTGAGGGTATGCTCCCCCAAAGTCTCAAGTTCGAGACTCAGCTGTGACACTACTCCTTCGATGTCTTCAGTGCATTGGTCCGTCCCTAGACTGTGGCACCGGAATACTTCGAAGAGTATTCTAGTTTAAGCGCTTTCCAACGGTCTCGAACCAGTGGTCTCTCAAGGAAGCATGCCTTGAAGTCCTTAGCCTTAAACGTTGGGCTGCCCTTTGGGGATGCTTTCTTCTCTTTTATTTCTCAACTTCTCTATTTTCTTTCTCTTGCTCTCTTCATTTCAGAATGAGAAGATCATTCTATTTGTAGCCCTATTACAACTTTGTTTCCAAGTTCTTACTAAAAATGTTTCCCACTAATTCCTAAATTAAGGATCCACTAATTTCCTCCATAATTAAAGACACATTAATTTCTTATTATAGCCCTAATTACAACAATTAAACATATTAACAATTACATTAAAATTTATTTCAACAAAACTCCTCCATAAACTAAAATGCTTCTACCAGCTGTCATGTCAATCATCTTTTTGAATTTGTCAAACAAAACCTTTGGTAATAGTTTTGTGAAAATATCTGCCACTTGATCTTGACTAGCTACATGCACCAATTCCACATTTACTTCCTTTACATGATCTCAGATAAAATGAAATCGAACATCAATGTGCTTGCTCCTTTCATGATTCATTGGATTCTTTGCTAACTCAATTGCTAATCTATTTTCAACTTGAATCACGGTTGCATCAAGTTGTTTTAGCTTCATCTTGCTCAAGAGATTTCTCAGCCATATCGCATGACATACGCACCAAGATTCAGCAACATATTCTGCTTCGCATGTCGAAAGCATCACGATCGATTATTTCTTTTACAACCAAGAAAATGTTGCGTTGCCCATAAAGAATGCATAGTCCAATGAACTTTTACGATCATCAATGTCTCCGCACCAATCGCCATCGAAGTAGCCAATCAACTTTTTATCTCCCGCTTTCAAATAAAACATCCAAAGTGACACTATTCTTTGGATGTATTGCAAAATTCGCTACAACGCCTTCGAATGCAAATAAATTGGTTCTTCTATGAACCGACCTTCAATGCCAACACTTAATGAAATGTCTGGCCTTGTGCATGTGAGATAGCGAAGGCTTCCCACCAAACTCCCATATCTACTCGTATCTACACGTTATCCTTCATCAAACTTTGATAGTTTCGTACCTGATTCCATTATTATGAAATTCGTAAAACTAACTCGACAAAATTTATTATTTATACTATTAATTAGTTATTTTTCTAAAATCTTGGTCTTGAATGTCATAATGTTTTGAGTAAATTAGGCATGCTTAGTAAGTATCCATAATTATCTGGTTGAAAATTTTGGGTGGTTGCATATAAAATCAAATCTAAGATTATTTTAAGGATGATTTAATTCTTTTCCTTCCAAATTGTCGAAATAAAATACTAAATAATTTTAGTCATTATCTAATAAGTTTCCACAGAGTAGATATTTACTACTAATACAAAAAAAAAAATGTAAAACTTTTGTTATATTTTCAAATTTCAAAAACTATTTAAATCTGTAAATAAACTAGTATTTTTATATCCATTACATTTCTCTATTTCTTTCTCTTAAATAAAAGTTATAAGTTTGAGTCCCATAAAGATAGGCTATAAATATTTTATTCCCTTGAAGCATCCTAATCATCATCCGGTGAAAATTGAAGTATGCTTAGAGTTTTTCTTTCTTCCATCGATGGTGCAAACTTTCGTGGCAACTCCTTTTCATTCAATTATCATCTTTAATAAAAAAAAAAATCTACTGACACCTAGAGAGCCATTTGGATGAGAATTTATAGGAGTGAATAGAATGAAAAGATATTTTGAGATCTTTAGAATTGAGATTTATGCAATAACTTTTTTTGATATAGTTTTTTGTAGAGAAGTTGCGGACAATAACCCATTTAGATGGACTTCTCGGTGGAGTTGTAAGAAAAAATTTGTTTGAATAGAGATTTTGGTGGAACCGCAAGAATAACTCGTTTAAATGGAGATTTTGGAGGAGGACTTTTATACCTATATACCTATATATATATTTGTTCATTTCTACATAATCTCTCATTTTCATTAATATTTGTTAATCTGTCTCTTCCATTTTTTTTTTTTTGAAAGTTTATATAAATATCAAGTTATTCAAATAATGTTAACATATTGTACTTTACATGTTTAATTCTAACTGAATTTTAACAAAGAATGGAACTCAACCAGTGATAGCACATAATTTTCTATCTATAATAGAACTCAACCAATGGTAGAACATAATTTTCTATCAGTGATAGAACTCAACCAGTGATAGAATGAGTCTACCATTGATTGAATTCTATCACTGATAGAATTCAACAAGTGATAAAACTCAATTTGAATTTTTTATACTACACATGAATTAATCTCGATTTTGTGCTATAGATGAAAATATTTTGTTTTTTTTTTGTTATACATCCAAAATCCCCAAAAAATTAATAACTTTTAACTATTAAAATATAAGAAACTTTATTTTAAAATATTAATGGTAAATTGTATAATGTTTTTTTTAATGAAAATTTTATAATGTTATGTATATTTATAAATCATTAAATATTCTAAGTATCTTATTACTTAAAAATTCGAAATAAATAGTTATTTTGATTGATTTTATAATAAAGGATTTGAATTATTTGAAATGAGTAGTTAAAAATAAGTAATTATTTTGAGTGTTTGGAAAATCTCCATTCAAACACCCTACAAGGCCACATGCAGGACAACTCTCTCTTCATCTCTTATCAATTATTAGAGTGACTTGACTTTTAATTCTAAATATAATGCAAAGGCAAAGTCAAATTCAACTAGAGCAATACTACTCAACACTTCTTTTCCTTTATCAGTATAGAAAAAATGTTGGAATAAACTTTAATGAATTTTATTAATATGATTAATCGTTGTAATCGAGGAAATTAGTAGGTAGACAATTGAAGAATTAATGGGTTGTAAATTTAGGAGCTAATTAAAGAATTAGTAGATTCTTGATTTAGTAATTAGTGGGAACGTTTATGGTAAGAACTTGGATACTAAATTTGTAATAGGCTATAAATAGAGCATTCCTTCATTGTGAATTGTAGAGACAATCGTAGAGAAAAAGCAAGAGAAAGTGCTAGAGAGAAAGAGAGATAATTGTAGAGAGAGTCTTAGAGAAATAAAGAAGAGTGTTTTATGAAATTTTTTTAAGTGTCTTGTCTCCCCAGTTAGGAAAACAATCGTTCCTATTCACGATATAGAGTTTTCACAAATTGGTATCAAAGCGACATCTATATTCTACAAATTGGTGTAGGAGATATGGCGAACGTGACAGGTCAAATGCTGCTACCACGATTGACAAAGGGGAATTACGAGAATTGGAGCATTCAAATGAAAGTTCTCCTAGGCTCTTGTGATGCATGGGAGGTGGTCGAAGAAGGTTTCGGAGAACCTGAGAATATCGCAGGTTATATGGTGGCTCAAACCATAGCGTTGAAAGAGACGCGATCGAAGAATAAAATGACATTGTATATGTTGTTTTGAGTAGTGGATGAATCGTGCTTTGAGAAGATTGCGAGTGCAACTACTTCAAAAGAAGCGTGAAACACTTTAGAGAAAGTGTTCAAACGAGCTGACCAAGTGGAGCAAGTACGTCTCCAAACTCTTCGCGGCAAGTTGGAGAGCATTAAGATGAATGAGTTAGAAAACGTATCTGACTACATCATGCGTTTTCAGACGATGGTGAATCAACTCAATCGCAATGGCAAAAAGCTAATCGATGCGTGAGTCGTTGAGAAGATTTTGAGATCGTTGACCAAAAATTTTGAGAATTTTGTGTGGGCGATAGAAGAGTCAAAGAACCTTGCGACGCTCACTATTGATGAGCTTTCCAGTTCTCTTGAGACATACAAGCAACGAAAGAACAAGAAGAAGGAGGAAACGCTTGAACATGCGCTTCAAACCAAAATGTCAATCAAAGACGAAAAGGTACTCTATTCTAAACATTTTTAGGGTAGAGGACGTGGCCGGGTAGGTTGTGGAAATGGTTGCAGTGGTCAAAGTGACAGTTATGAAGAGAAGGTACAATCGAGCTAAGCAAATTGGCGCGGAAGAGGATGCGGTCGTGGAAGAGGCAGTAGATCGAATTATTCAAATATTGAATGCTATAAATGTCACAAAAATGGTCACTATGCGAATGAATTTAATTCCGATATATGTTATAATTGCGAAAAAATGAGACATTTTGCAAGAGATTGTCAAGTGAATAAGAGGGTTGAAGAAACAACCAATTTAGCATTAGAGGACGAAGCGAATGAAGGTCTTCTATTAATGGTGCATAATGATGACAACACCAACGATGATACTTTATGGTTTCTCGACTCAGGGGCTAGCAACCATATGTGTGGTCTGGAGCATCTATTAAAAGAGATGTGGAAAATTGTTGACGGTCATGTTCATTTGGGGATGCGTCAAAAATGGAGGTCAAAGGTAGATGTATGATTTACTAATTGCAAAAGGATGGCTTGACAGGGTAAATCCAAGATGTCTATTATGTACCAGATCTCAAAAAAAATATTTTGAGTTTGGGGTCAATTGACAGAAAACGATTTTTTGATATTTTTAAAAGGCCGGCTATTACATTTGAAGGACAAGCAAGAACATTTGGTCGCTCGAGTTGAGATGGGAAGGAATTGCATTTATAAATTGAATTTGAGATCGTACGAGAAAAGTGTTTTCTAGTAAATGAAGAAATCGAATGAGACTGGAACAATTCGATGGAAGTCAACATCGAAGTTGGAGAATTACCAATCGTTGCATCAACGAGTATGCCAAAGGAGCCTAAAATAAGTGTAGAAGAAGAAGAAGAACTGTAACAATCCAGAATGCGAAGTTTGTCAAAATTGTACGATGCGACAAATGAGGGGCATCTTGTATGTCTTTTGGCAGATGCGGAAAGTATTAGTTTTGAGAAGATGAGAAGTGGCGAACCGCAATGGATGAAGAGATCAATGCGACTGAGCGCAATGATACATGGAAGCTGACAAAATTGCCAAATGCAAGTCAACCGATTGGTGTAAAGTGGGTATTAAAAAAGAAGATGAATGCAAAAGAGAAGATAGAGTGGGACAAAGCACGACCTGTTGCAAAGGGATACAAGCAGAAGTCAGGAATTGACTATGATGAAGTTTTTGCTCCCGTTGCGAGAACGGATCTCGCATTAAGTGTTGGCATTATTAATAAGTTCATGGAGGAGCCGTTTATTCACATTGGAAGGCGTTGAAGTGAGCAAGCAACAAGTTGCGGATATTTTAAAGTCGTTGCTGAAAGTATTGTTCGAGAAATTGAAGAAGATGATTAGCGCATGGCGGATGGCAGAAGCATTTAAGTATATGGAGGAGTTTTGTTGGAATAAACTTTAATGCACTTTATTAATATGGTTAATTATTGTAATTGAGGAAATTAGTGGGTAGACAATTGATGAATTAATGGGTTGTCAATTTAGGATCTAATTAAGGAATTAGTGGATTTTTTATTTAACAATTAGTGGGGAACGTTTATAGTATGAACTTGGAGACCAATTTCGTAATAGTCTATAAATAAAGTATTCCTTCATTGTGAATTGTAGAGACAATCATAGAGAAAAAGCAAGAGAAAGTGCTAGAGAGAAAGTGGAGAATTGTAGAGAGAGTTTTAGAGAAATAAAGAAAAGTGTTGCAAAGAAAGTTTGTGTGCATTGTCTCTCCAATCCCAAACCGAAAGCTTGCGCAATTGTTTATTGTTTTCTTATTCGCATCTAGATTTTACAAATTGATATCAAAGCCGACATCTACATTCTACAAAAAAAATAGCAATTTAACAATAATATAATCGTGAATTAAACTTCATAACATTGAACATGAAACTGTTCTAAAGATAGCATTGCATTTGATACCAATAATATGTATCAAATGAATTTTTTTTTTGTTCTTCAGAAAAAACAAAGATACATTGCATTTGATACATTTGGATAAATGCATCAAAATGTTAGAATGCTTGAGAAATAATCAATACAATCAATTCAAGTAATTTACACAATCATTTGCTTATGCTTGAGGAAACATAAGAAAATTATTCACGATATCGTTGGCTTGCCTTTTTCAATTTGAGATAAGATCTTTTAATTGCTTGCAATTCATTGACGACAACACTAATTGGTGTTCTTTCTCTAGGTGTCCTCAATGAGCATGATAAGCCGATTTTCATGATTGAAACTGCACATTCTTCCATCCAACTTGGCATAATTCCTCCCTCGTTTTCCTCAATCATTGTTGCCATTTCTTCTATAGTATTTTCATTCTCTTCTTCTTTATGGGTTTCTTCAAATGGGATAGATGGGTCAACTATACTCAAAGCACCTTGAGCCAAAGCTGTTGCAACAAATAAATGAATATCAACACTTTCTCCAAATGTTTCATCTGTTGGCCTCTTTCCAATGATCATCTCTAATAGTAATATTCCAAAGCTGAAGATGTCTCCTTCATTGGAAATTCTTCCACCTGATCCGTACTCTGTCAAATGTTGTTCATCATCATCATACCAACAAAAGTAAAAGTCTAATAATTGTTATTGAAAGATGGGAGAGAGAAATACCTGGAGGAATATATCCGATAGAACCTTTAAGTGTAAGCGACATAGTTTGACTGAATGATAATTGATCATTTGGTCCTTCCAACATGAACCTAGCCAACCCGAAATCTCCTACATGAGCTATCATATTATCATCTAGCAATATATTACTAGGCTTTAGATCACAATGAATGACTGGAGTTTCACACTGATTATGAAGATAATCTAATCCACATGCAATACCAATAGCAATGTCCAATCTTTGGATGAGACTCAACCTTCTTTTATGGTGTCTTTGATTTGCAAGATGAAGCCAGGAGTCAAGATTTCCATTGAACATGAAGTTGAAGACTAGAGCTTTAAATTCATTGCCTTGAAAATCAATACTTGAGCAAGAAGTTATGATCTTTAGAAGATTTCGATGTCGTATATTTGAGAGAGTGTTGCATTCATCAACAAAACTCTTGGAAGCACCTTGTTGTTGAAGGTTTAGGACCTTTATGGCAACAATAGATCCATCATTTGAAAGAACACCTTTATATACAGAGCCAAAACTACCCGAACCAATCCAATTTTCCATAGAAAATCCATTAGTCGATTTATTGAGTTCTGAGTATGAAATTTGTGGTAGAAATTCCTTTGCAAACGATGGAGTTGAAGTATCTTTCTTCCACTTCTTCTTAAGCACAAAACACACAAAAATGATGCTCACCAAAATAATTATGAATGTGACTGTAGACACTATAGAGATAAACACTTTTGATGCTACAAATCTCTTGGTGGATGAATGTGTTTGGTTAGATAGGCATGGAGGCAAGTGTAATACTTGTAAACCACCACAAAGATTGTTATTTCCAAGGATGAAAATCATGGTTGAATTGGAAAAAACTCCTTCTTTAGGCACTTTTCCCTCAAAGTTATTATAGGATAGATCTAGATATGTGAGTGAAGTAAACTTACTAAGAAATTGAGGAATAGGTCCCGACAAGTGGTTGCTCGAGATGTTAAGTTCTTCTAGACCTTTCAAAGCTTCTAAAGATTGAGGAATTGGTCCCTCAAATTGGTTACCTCCAAGATACAAGTGTTTTATGCCCATACATTGACCAAGGTTGGAAGGAATATAACTTGATAGTTTGTTGTCTGATACATCTAGTTCTGTTAACAAAATTAACTTCTCCAATTCATGTGGCAATGGACCAGTTAACGAGTTTTGACCCAAGTTCAAGGATATTGAAAGGGAAGACAGACTAAGGACTTCCTTTGGTATTGTGCCATTTAGACTATTATCAGATAGGTCAAAAGCTAGGAGGCTTTTGCATTGTCCTAAGCTTGATGGTATACTTCCTTCAAGTTTATTTTTACCCAGGTAGAGCTCGGTCAGTAAAGATAAATTACCTAGGGAGGAAGGAACTGGCCCAGTTAATTTGTTATCATTCAATTGAAGCACCATCAAGTTTTGAAGATTCCCAATACTAGAAGGAATACTACCAGTTAGATAATTATGATTCACTCCCATATGTTGCAAGTTAATCAAGTTTCCAATCCCAATAGGAAGGCTTCCACTTAACATATTTCCACCCAAATATAGATATGTAAGCTTGGTTGAAAGGTTGGAAATGGATGAAGGAAATTCTCCTCCAAAAAGATTTAAAGAAAGACCTAGAGCATAAAGACTACTAGAATTAGTCATAGAATCGATGAAATCCAAATCACCAACTTTTCCACTTCCAAGTTTGTTGTTAGCAACATTGAAACTCTCCAAGACGCTTAAGCTCCTAAAGTCATTAGGTATTGTTCCAGTGAGATTATTTCCAGAAATACCTAATTTCTGAAGATAAGAGGCGTTGACAAAAGACGTGGGAATTGGCCCAGTAAAATAATTGATACCGCCGAGGAAGAACTGTATATTTGGAAGAGTAAATCCAATATTTTTCGGTAGAGTTCCTTGGAACTGGTTTACCGCTAAAGACAAGTGAGTAAGAGTAGTTATATTATAGATTGAAAGCGGTATTGTACAAGTCAAATAGTTCAAAGCAACCGTGAAGAATTCCAATCTAGGTAATCGCCCTAATTCATTAGGGATATTTCCATGAAATTTGTTTTGTGCAAAATCCAAATAAAATAGGGAGGAAAAATTCCCTATCCAAGATGGGATTGTTCCAGACAGATTGTTCTTGGAAAAATAAATTCCTTTCAACTTTGATAATGAAATGAGCTGGTGTGGAATCTGACCTGCAAGCCTATTGTCCTCGATCCTCAAATTAACAAGCTGAGTGCAATGGCTTATATTCTTCGGAATCTCACCAGTGAAACTATTATTAGATAGTTGGAGACTACGCAATTGCAGCAGCCGACCAAACTCTTGAGGAATATGACCGTAGAATTTGTTGTTTGACAATGTGATTTCAATCAGAGAAGTCATATTTCCTATAGAAGGTGGAATCGAAGCTCTCAGATTTTGAGCATTCAAGTCTAAAGCCTCTATTCTTCTTTTGAGAGTGGAGTTGCTGCAAGTAACACCAACCCAATCACAAAAATGAGTGGAATCGTTCCAAGAGTTCATGATTTTAAATGGGTCGTTGAGTACTCTGTTTTTCAAATCAAGCAGAGCCAAGCGATCTGATTCTTCTCCCGGAGTGCTTGCAATTGCCAAAGCCAAGATCATGAAAGCCACTATCATATGATACAAAAAAAAACGTAGCATGATGTTGAAATTGCAGCAACCATGCATTGTCAAGAAAAATCAAAGATGGGGAATGAGAGAATGAGGCAAAATGAGAAAATTGTTTATTTGAATTTATTGATTGCAAACCATGGGCAAGTGTCCTAATTATACGCACAAAATATTCTCAATTATCTTATCTTAGACCCAGCTGTATGAAGACTATTAATAGTAATTCTCGACTTTAAAAGGATTAAAAACCCAAACCACAAAGACTTTGATCCGTATGGCAATGACTTCAATTTCAGTCAAAAGGTAGTTAGTAAGTGGTGACGTTCTCTTTCCACCCAAGTGGTAGGTGTGAGGCACCAAAGAGGACTTCGTTGAAAAAATAGGGAATTTATCTAGCAACACACTCTGGTGGACTTTGTTGCAAAAAAAAAGCGAATTTATCCAGCAACACACTCTCGTACTATATATGCACCATAATTTTTAAAATAATTCATTTATAGTACATAATTTATCACTGATTGAATTTTATAAGTGATAGAACTAATCAATGATAGAACTCTATTACCGATTGAATTCTATCGATGATACAACTCGATACACATTTCTTTCTACAAATGAATTAGTTTTGATTTTGTGCGGGAAAGTATTGTCCTCGTTTATTATACATGCAAAATTTCCAAATAAATATCCAAAGTCACTTTAATGGTGGAGATGGAGAACGGTCGTTATCATAGACTTCAACTCTTTTAAGACCAAATTTAGAGACTTGTCAAATCTAAAAAATAATTATCAATTATACCATTGAATTATGGAGTTTTTGTGAACATTACCCATGAACTTTGAATAGTTTAAAAAATATCTTTAAACTATATAAAATATTTTAAAAATACTCTTGTCATTAAATTTAGATGGAAACGGTTAAAGTTTTGTTCAAAAAAATGGTTATAAACTTTAAAAAGTTTAAAAATACCCCTTGGTTATAAAAACTTTATAAAATATTTGTATCGTTAATGTTTTTATAAAAATGTTAAAAAATTTGTTTCAAATACCTTACATATATAATTGTAATATATATATATATATATATATATATATATATATATATATATATATTATCTTCGTATTTTTAACTAATAAATTAGTTTTATGTGTTAATATAAGTTGTTTAATCAATTGAATAATTAGGAAATTAATTTTTGAATATATTTCTCTTATGATTGTTGTTTATAATTTATTTTATGTATTTATCATTTTATTTTTGTTTTTCGATATATAGAAAGTAGGGGTGTACACGAAGTTGAGTAAATGGGATTTTATTGACCAATCTAAAATTTTGGGTTGGTGAATCTATCAACCTGTCCAATTTTGATGATTGAGTATTACATTTGGGTGGATAAGTTCGGGTTGTTGCATTATTTGAACACTTCTAAGAGAAACTGGTTGAATGTTAGCTTAAATTAACTATTATTTTTCGACTACATGTACTTTTAGTTGTAATGTATTTTAAATTTTTAAGTTTAATGTTATATTATTAATTAATAAGAAGAAATTAAAAAATCTATGTAAATTCAAAGGTTACAAATAACTCTAAATTCAAGTTTTAATCTTGATGTAATATTGTTTTTGGTTAACTGACAAATTGAAGCTAGCCCCAGACCAAGCAAAGGTATTAACCCAACCGGGCTACCTATGTTGGCATATGAGCCCCACTACATCTGGAGTCTAATACCACATCCCAAGACCTAGACTCAAGATATTTCAAAACTTTTCTATTTAAGCACTTCCAAACGGTCTCAAACCCGAGATGCATGAGGAAGCATGCCCAACGCCCCGAGCCCCAACCGCCGAGCCGCTCATTGGAGACAGTTTTGATGCAATATTGAACAAAAAAGTCTTAATTTGAAAGCGATTATAAAGTAATCGAGTTTTTATTATTCATCTGTATAATTTGACATTAAATTCAAACATTCAGAAAGCTAAATTATTTGAATAATTCAAGTTAGAAATTGAACTCGGAAACTTACAAGATTAGTCAAATTTAGAAAATAATTACAAATATAGTTGATTTTGAAAAAAATTTAGCAACCATAGTCAAAAGTATTAATAATACATAATACTAATACACAATATTGTATTAATAACATACAATATTATATTAATAATACATAATACTGTTGTTCACACGAGATTTCGGGAGAAATTTGGTTTCATGGAGTTGAACTTCAGTTTGAGATGAGTTTGTGCGAAAGTGGTTCGATCTCTATGCTTGATCCTCTGATTCGTTCTCTCTGAATGGATGTTCTTGATATGAAGAGCAATTTGAAGAACAAAATGTGTGTTCTTCGTATGCAACTGCTCGTTTATGGAACTATTTGTCTTTCGAAGTAATTTTTGCCTTCGAAACGACGTTTGATCTTCAGAACCGTGGAGAGACCTCAACAAATGTGAATTCCCTCTCTAGTTCCAAAAATTTTCCACCCCTTGAAATGAAGAGAACTCCTCTATTTATAGAGTTCTCATGCATCGTGGGCTTGGGCCCTAATGGGCCTTTGGGCCTGGCCCATGGGCTTGGCCTTTTGGGCTTGAAATTCATGGTTCATTTTACTTGGTTTGGTTTTATTTTGGCCAAATTCAAGATAAACCAATTTATTTATTTAAATTAATTTTGAGAAATATTGTCCCAAAATTTAATTTAATTTCGCCATTAAATTTGAGATAACGACGTGGCAGCTTGTAATTGACCGAAATTTCTCAGTCAACAAATGCCCCCTTTTCGAGGTTTATGCACAAATATGTGTGGATGAATCTCGAAAACTATGGTATCAAGTCGAAGCACAAACTTGTTTATTCTTTCTTCCGTCGGCTTTGTGATGATAATATCATGTCGCTTCACCTTTAATGAGCCATCTATACTTACGGAAACAAACATTTTCCTCTTCATTCGAGAGGGAACCGCACTACGGATTTCTCCCTTACCTGTCTCATTTGAAATTTTTACAATGACATGAGGTTGTTCCTTCTCTTTCATAGATATGCTCAATCTCCGGAAAGCCGACACTCGTGCTGTTGAGGCTAACTGTGGATTACTTCTACTTCTGGGTGTTATGCTTAGCCTTTGCAAGGCTGAAGGTCGTGGTGACCTAGAAGTTGCATGTAAACTTCCACCGTTGGTATTGGTAACACTTAGTCTACTAAAAGCTGAAGGTCGTGTGACTCCAAGCCCCAAGCGATCATAAGCAGAAGCTCTACGCTCTACATTTTCTTTGACGTCTTTGGAATCATCTATTTCTTCGACTGTGATATGTAGTGTATCAACAGATTTTTCCTTCCCCTTTCTTACGATACGGAGTGGCTCTGAAGATTTATATCCAAGCCTCGCCTTGGACTTAGGTACAATATAACCTTCTTTTTTAAGGAACTTCTGAGTTGCGGACAAGTCACCTCTTTCGTCAAATATTTTAACACTTTTAAACTCAGTATGAGTTGTAAAGTCATAACCCGCCTTTTCCAATAGCTTGTAAGCATTTGAGTCAAATCCTTCCTTAGTTCGTTTATCAGGCAAATTTGACTTTACTTTATCATTGCCGGCTTTTTGCTTTGTTATTTTTGTAAGAGGCGCGACAAAATTCTCTTTCAATATCTCAATGTCACCAATCTTCAGGTTATTTGAGCATTCTTTGAATGGTGATTCACCTTTTTTTCGTTGAGATAGAGGAACATATCGCAGAACAGGAGGATTTAACTTCATCGCCTCTGGAATCGGCTCATTTCTACTTTTTAGCAACTCGCATTTTGATCTGCAGTTAGTTGTATTACTTTCGAGGATTTCAGAGTTTTTTTCTTTACCGCTATCTTCTCTAGCTTTGATTTCTGGTTGTTCGTGCTTATTAGTGCCTCTGATCAAAGGAATTTCTGTTGGTAATGCCTCTCCCACGCTGTCAGTTCTCATGTAAAACTTTGCGTCTGCAAAATGAGATTCGGCTTCTGTAAAAGGATTTACATCTGCAACAACTTTCTTAACACCTTTCTAGTAATATTTGAAGCACTGGTGCAATGTGGAACTTTTCACCCCATTCTCATGTATCCAAGGGCGACCCAATAATACTTTATAAGTAGTATTAGAATCTAAGGAATAATGTATTCGCCTTTAAATCATCAATAATGAGCTCTAGACGAATCATTCCGATCGCTCGTTGTTTACCCTGATTAAAACCTTGAATCAGCAATTTACTGTTTGATAGTTCCTGCATCGGGATGCCGAGATACTTCAAAGTTGTCTTGGGCATTATGTTTATTGCAGAACCATTGTCAATAAGAATTTTGTTAACCTTTTGTTCTTTGATGTATCCAGAAACAAATAAAGGTCCTGTTATGAGGTATGGACCCGAGCAACAAGTCTTCATCAACAAAATTTATCGACATGCAACACGAGCCAATTAAATTTTCTTGGGATATAGCTTCAATTGAAGTTTCAGGATCTTTTAACACATCAGCAAGAGTATTTTTAGTCTCTTGAGGGAGCGCAAATAAGTCATTCACGGTAAAAAAAGGTAAGTCTTCCAACTTTGTTACTACCTTTGTTGAGCTTGAAGAAGCAATATTGTCTTCAACTGCATTGGTAACATAACATGGGACAACTTCACAAACATTTCCAGGAAAATTCTTTGGAAAAAATTCCTTTAAGGTTATTGGTTGGCGCAATCGAATAACCTTTTCATTCTCTTCCACCACAGGTCTAAGCCTTCTTACACTCTTTTTCCCTTTCTTCTTCGGAAACTTACTTTTCCTTGTATATTCTCGACGTGAACGAGACCTTATAAGAGGAGAACTTTGTTTTCGCTTCTTTCGTCGAGTGACAAGAGTCCAACCTTCATCCACATCATCCTTTTTCTCGTTCTTTTGTAGAGAATTTTGAGAGTTTTCCTTATGAAGGAGTTGTTTTTCCATCCACACAATAACAGGTTCGAATGAACCAAACTGAATTAAGCATCCTTTTAGATCATGAGAAGATCCCACAGGTGATTGTACATTTGAAGGACTCATTATAGCAGCATGGTTTGTTTGAACTATCTCATCGAGCTCTAGTTCAATCTTCTTTTCTTGAGCGAGCTTAAGGATTTTCTCTTTCAATACGAAGCACTTCTCTATTGGATGACCGAGGACCCTATGATACTTACAGTAATTAGGGTCATTAACTTTTCCCATTTCCTCAGGTCTCTTACATTCAGGAAGTACAATCAACTGATTTTCCAACAACTGCTCAAACATATCAGCAATATCAGAATTTGGGAAAGGGTAAACCTTCTCTTGCCTCTCTTTAAGAGTTAAGCGACGCTTCTCATTTTCATCTTGGCGCTTCTCTATCTTCTTTCCCTTTTCTTTCGGGGTGAACTTAAGAGGGTTCGTATTGACAACCATGGGTTCCCTAGTAGCCAGTTTGGATATCTTTTCAGAGCTCTTCACTTCTTTCTTTTCTTTTTTTACCTCTGGGAATGGAAGGTTTTTACTTCCCCTAGCAGCAATGCTCAACTCCATATCGTGGGCGCGTGTTGTTATTTCCTCAAATGTACGAGGTTTTATGCCTTGTAAGATGTAAAGAAGTTCCCAATGCATACCTTGGGTGCACATATCCACAGCAGATAGTTCAGTCAAACGATCTTTGCAATCGAGACTCAGAGCTCTCCAACGATTAATATAGTCAATGGCAAGCTCGCCTTTCCGTTGTCTCGTGTTTGTAAGCTCAGTCATACTTACAGTTCTTCTTGTGCTATAAAAGCGATTTAGAAACTCTCTTTCAAATTGGTCCCAACTGTCCATAGTTTCAGGCTCTATGTCAGTGTACCAATCAAAGGCGTTCCCTTTAAGGGTCCGGACAAATTGCTTCACAAGGAGATCACCACGTGTCCCAGCATTTTCACAAGTCTCGACAAAATGAGCAACATGTTGCTTCGGGTTTCCTTTTCCATCAAATTGCTAAAATTTTGGAGGTTGATACCCGATTGGCATTCTTAAATTGTCAATTCTTTTGGTATACGGTTTGGAATATGTGAGATAACTTTGAGGAGGCCCGCCATATTGAGCTCTAATGGTGTTTGTGATCATATCATTAAGTTGTTGGACGGATAACGAAGCGATAGAAGTTGAGTGTTGGGGTTGAACTTCTTGCATAAGAGTCTTCCCTTTTCCGTTAGTCTTTACAGCATGCATTTGACTAGATTCGGCAGCATCCCGAGTCTCAAGGTAATGCTTTAGAGAAGTGATTTCAAACTCTTTATCCTCAATCTGTTTTCAAAGAATGACTCTACTTTCCTTTCAAGCTCCGCTATTCTCTCATCGCCTGATGTATCTGCATCAGCCATCATCACAGACATAACATCAGGAGTAGCTACATCTTTTGATTGTTCAGATGATGAGATGGATTGATCAAATAGAGGATTTTCTTGCATGGAAATTTCACTTCCCTTATTTCCTTCTAAATGAGCCCATATTTTTGCTGCAAGGAAAGAAGCTAACTCTTTTTCCATTTGTTGGATTTCTTTAGAGCGATTGCGGGTGATAGGTCCCAAGTAGGTGTTGCTTGGAATTGTTGAAATGATTTTTTTGTGTGCCATGAATCCTTGAATTGACTTGAATGAGAAAAGAGATGAAAGGTAGAGTTGATCCCACTGGGCGTGCCAATTTGTTCGACGAGATTTCGGGAGAAATTTGGTTTCGTGGAGTTGAACTTCAGTTTGAGATGAGTTTGTGCGAAAGTGGTTCGATCTCTATGCTTGATCCTCTGATTCGTTCTCTCTGAATGGATGTTCTTGATATGAAGAGCAATTTGAAGAACAAAATGTGTGTTCTTCGTATGCAACTGCTCGTTTATGGAACTATTTGTCTTTCGAAGTAATTTTTGCCTTCGAAACGACGTTTGATCTTCAGAACCGTGGAGAGACCTCAACAAATGTGAATTCCCTCTCTAGTTCCAAAAATTTTCCACCCCTTGAAATGAAGAGAACTCCTCTATTTATAGAGTTCTCATGCATCGTGGGCTTGGGCCCTAATGGGCCTTTGGGCCTGACCCATGGGCTTGGCCTTTTGGGCTTGAAATTCATGGTTCGGTTTACTTGGTTTGGTTTTATTTTGGCCAAATTCAAGATAAACCAATTTATTTATTTAAATTAATTTGGAGAAATATTGTCCCAAAATTTAATTTAATTTCGCCATTAAATTTGAGATAACGACGTGGCAGCTTGTAATTGACCGAAATTTCTCAGTCAACAACTGTATTAATAATAAATAATAATGTATTAATGAATTTTAGAACCGTATTTATGACTATGAATGTAAATATTTTTAAACTTGACTAAATATATAATTATTTTGTTAGAATAAGAAATTCATTACAATTTCCCATAAAACAATGATAAGTTATTATTTAACTTTAAAGAAGTGAGGCTTTCAAAATAATCCCAACACACAGTTGAATTAAAAAAAAAATCTTATTTCAACAACAATTTAGTCTTTTTTTCGTACTTGATTAGTCAAGAGATGGTCATACTTAAGAATTTTGAATTTCTTAAGTTTAGTTGATCAAATAGTGTACGATCTTTCTAGTAAATATATGTTTATTGACATTAATTTCTATATAAAAAAATATATAAAGTGAGAAAGAAGAATAATCCTGTTGAAATAAGAATTTTTTTAATATTTTAAACCGTCATTGACATATTTATTCAAACAATTTTTTTAATATTTTTCATTCAAAATTTAACGATGAAGATGTTTTTTTTAATAGTTCTTATAAATAAAGATATTTTTGAAATTTTTTAAAGTTTAGAGACATTTTTTAAACACAATTTTAATTGCTTTTATCCAAATTTAACCCAAAAAGTATTTTTTAAACATTTTGTAAAGTTGAAGGTATTTGTAGAACTTTTCAAAATTCATAAATTGTGCTTCATCTTGTAGCTGCAAGATACAAGGTTCCTAATGAAGAGTATAAAATCTCTATTACATTCACAAATATATATATATATATATATATATATATATATATATATATATATGTGTGTGTGTGTGTATATATATATGTGTGTATATATATATGTGTATATATATATATATGTGTATATATATATGTGTATATATATATATGTGTATATATATATGTATATAGTAGCTTCATTTATATGTATGTATGTATATGGTAGCTTCATTTTAAAATTTACTTTCAGAGTTTAGCTCCTAGGCTGCTCCATGAATAAGAAATATGGAGTAAAATTTACCCATGTTTTCCTTACACTCAATTTTCTTTATTTAATCTTTATTTAATTTTCTTCATTGCAAACGATGGGCAATGTCCAGTTTACACTCATAAAATATATCCATTTACATATTTGATTTTAGACAGTTTGTTTTAATTGATTAAGAGAGGTGTTAATAGTAGTTGAGATAATTAGATTTGCTTTCGAAACTATTTGATTTTTCGTTTTTTATTTTTTAAACTTTAAATTTATTTTTATTTAAATTTTCTACAAATTATTTCATCTTTCTTAAGAAAAAGTAAGTGAATCTTAAAAAAATTCCATAAATTAATATAATTTTAAATTTTTGTTTGGTTTTTAAAAATATAGGTAAAATATAGATATCAAAATAATAAAACAATAGTAAATCTTACTGAAGTGGATCAGAAATCCAAATGGGTCTTTGGGTAAATTTAATTAAAACAAAATTGAAGGTTTCAACAAAATGGACATATGTTATCACCATAGAAAACAATAATTTTAATTAAAAAATATTTGCCTCCTTATAAATGAAAAGACAACATTTACATGTGACACCATTTCGCGCTACCATTTTTTCTTTTTAGTATATTTTAAATAAAAAAATTATAATATCAAATGAGGTCATATTTATACTAAATAAGACTTAATACTTATTCATAAGGAGAAAGTATTTTTTGCTTTGATTTCACTCAAATGGTAGTAAGATTTTTTTTTTTTAGTACAAGTTGGGGGAACAGAATTACAAATATCAATTCTAGGGATCAAACCCGTGACCGTGGGGTGAAATGGATTAACACCAAACAAGATAACCAATCACGTCATCGTCCCATTCGGTAGTAAAGATCTTTATCAACTAGGAGTTTACTAAATGCAACGGTCTCTTTAAGGTCCAAAGTCTTGTGCGGTAGGAGGTAGACTAACTTGTTAAGATGATCCAATTAGCTTAGCTTAATCCCTCTAAGTTGAGTAATTTTTCCCTGAAGAGTGATTCCGATATTTCATTTAATTAAGAGTAAAATCCACTACAAATTATTGTTGGGAAAAAACCTTCCCTAATTACCGCAGGAATAAACAGAAAAATACTGAGAAATTAAAAGGAAACAAAAAAAATAGAGAACGCAAGGATTTACGTGGAAAAACTCCAAATTGGAGAAAAAACCACGGACAGAAAGAACTTCCACTATGTGAAAAACTACTAAAATCACACAAAATTCTCTCCCCGACCCCAATTACAAAAGCACTATCTTCAAAACTTATACTACTTACACCCTTTGTCTCACTCAGAATACAAAAGGAATTTAACTAGAGTCAGTACATTAAGCTTAAAGTGCTTCTGACTGGAATACTTTGAAACCAAAGCATTATGCTCTTTTTATAGTGCTTGGAGCACATCACTACCTTGCATCTTTTCGATGTGGGACAAATTCACTTCTAATATTTTACCAAAATACCAACAAATTCCACTTTAGCGAGA
The DNA here is from genome assembly GCA_036507275.1 of Sicyos edulis. NCBI lineage: Eukaryota > Viridiplantae > Streptophyta > Magnoliopsida > Cucurbitales > Cucurbitaceae > Sicyos > Sicyos edulis. The sequence goes on from CM071847.1 coordinate 35,793,908, forward strand.
TATTTTAAGAATCCACATCTTCTGCTGTAACATTGTCTTCTCTGACAATCATAATTCTCAACCCTGAGAATTATAACATACTGCACCATAAAAAATTATAACACTTGAAATCTTACATTCCAAGATTTTTCTTCTTCATCACTTATCGATACACCTTGCTGAAATTTATGGTGCTTTTTCCACCTACTTGGCTTACTTGGAAGTTCTTCAGCCATCGACATAACTTCCACTACACACCTTGCATAACCGCCAAGCCAATGCCCGTGTGCAAACTTGTGGAACCGTTGACATCACATCCTCTACCATGACAAAGTGGACATACCATGAGGATGATTTCTTTCTTTCTTCAGAGGACGTCACCACATCCCCGGACGAGAGAGACCATGTCAGCATTCGAACTAGAGCCCTTTGGCGAACTTGCTTTGTTAGGAAAATTGTTTCTTATGTGACCAGGTTGTCCACATTCCCAGAAACTTCTCTTTTGCACAAAGTTGTTCTTCTTCTTCCAATTGCCAACTACCAGTGTCGAATCCTCTTGTGAAGTATGCTCATCAAGCTTCAACCTTATTTCTTCTAATAGAAGTTTACTAGTAGCCTCTGCAAAATTTAAAGACTCTTTTCCGTACATCAAGATTGGCTTCATATGTTCATAAGAAGGGGAAAGTGACAAGATAAGCCTTATTGCCTTATCCTCGTCCTCTATCTTCACACCAATCACCTCCAGCTCAGAGACAACACCATTGAGAACACTCAGATGATTTGAGATTTTTGTGCCTTCTTTCATTCGTAATGTGTAAAATTGCTCCTTCAAGTACAACCGATTTGAAATGCTCTTTGCCTGATACATCGCTTCAAGCTTCTCCTAAAGCTCTTTGGCTGTTGATATTCCATGCACATTAGCAAGAACATTTTTAGCCAAATTTAGTCTGATGGCAGTTGCAGCTCTCAAATCCATTTTCTCTCATTCATCATCACTCATGCTGGACTTCTTAGAACCTTTACCGAAATCACCACTGGACTCTGTTGAACCACCATCACCGCTTGATTTTTCAGAATCACCACAACTTGGTCTTCCTTTCAAAGCCTTGTGTATTCCAGATTGTATCAACACATCTTTGATTTGCACTCGCCACAAGCCAAAATTCATCATTGCATCACAGTTCTCCATGTCAAACTTCACCGAACTCATGAAGCCTGCCATTTTTGCTTCAATCGTAGCAAATCTGCAAGTAATGAATAACACCCAGTTGTAACTTGTTTTAAGAATTCTTTTCTTATGTGGAAGTTCAGACAAAGTTGCAACCACAAAGCATACTCATAAATTCAAAAACTACAAACCTAAAGCTCTGATACCACTTATTGGGAAAAAACCTTCCCTAATTACCACAGGAATAAACAAAAAAATACTAAGAAATTAAAAGGAAACAAAAAAAATAGAGAACACAAAGATTTGCGTGGAAAAACTCCAAATTAGAGAAAAAATCACGGACGGAAAGAACTTCCACTATGTGAAAAATTGATACAATCACACATAATTCTCTCCTCGACTCTAATTACAAAAGCACTATCTTCAAAACTTATACTACTCACACCCCTTGTCTCACTCAGAATACAAAAGGAATTTAACTAGAGTCAGTACACCAAGCTTAAAGTACTTCTGACCGAAATACTTTGAAACCAAAGCATCATGCTCCTTTTATACTGCTTGGAACACACTACTATCTTGCATCTTTTCGATGTGGGACAAATTCACTTCTAATATTTTGTCAAAATTTCAACCATTAGATTCTAAAACTGTCAATATCAAGGTCATAGTGGAAAAGTTATCGAAACAGTATTATATCATACAATTTAAAAAGAAATTTTGTGACAGAGTACAGCAATATTTAGTCAAGTCAATCGATAAAAGTCTATGGAGTAATGTTGGAGTGTAGTAGGGGGTGACGCAGAAAGAGACGTTGAGAAAATGTGAAGTTTGAAATATTGGCACTATTACTTCAATTAAATAAACTTAATGTAATCATAGTGTATTTGGAATAATTGTTAATTAAAAAATTAGTGGGTAGACAATTAATGACTCATTTGGTAACGATCTTGATTGTTAGTTCTTATTTCTTATGTCTATTTTGTTGAAAATAAGAAACAATAATATGTTTCATAATTGTTTTTGTTTCTTGTTTTTTTAAAAAAATGAGAAATAGAAACAAACATTTTGATAACAATTTCTTGTTTTTTTTTGTCGTTGTTTTTTTTATATCGTTTTCTAAAGTTATAACATGCATTAAACTATTAAAAATTGTTATCAAAATTTTTTTGTAGAATAAATAAATTTTTATATATTAGAAAAAAATATATGTGGCTTGAATATTAAAGTAAGGGGTGCTTTTACTTGTATTAGAAAAAACTAACATGCATTGCAGGTGCAAATATCATATTATATCAAATTTCGTTGTGAAATTTTAAAATTATAAGTAAATAATAATTATATTAAAGACATAAAAATTTTAAAAAATGTTTAATTTATCAACCGAATATTTTAAGAATATTAAGAAAAAAATTATTTAGAAAATATAAAAATATTATATGAATATTATATCAACATTGATACTAAAACATGTCACATAAAAAAAGATCCATTTAAATGATATTGTTATAGTGAAAATGCTTCCTAAATATGAAATTTTATATTCACATATTTATTTTAATAAAGAGTCAAACAAATAAAGAGTTAATCTGGATTGGACTAATGGACTATATTTTTTTTTCCATTGTTAAAGTTTTAATAATAAATAGTAAACAATATAATTTTCTATTATAAAGAAACAAACATTGCTAAAGATTTAAAGAAATGATTTATTTTTTAATTAAAAAAAAAAAAGAAATGATTTATTAAATGAGGATTTTTTTAAATACAATATATTTTTTTTGTTGTATTTTCAACCTTTAAATTTTACAAAAACTCAACTGTTTTCATTGAAATTCTTCGCAAAAGTGCACTATGTAATTAGTCGTGTTAAAAGACACCTTGTGGGAGATAAATTTTAACATATTATATGGTCATCACAAAACTTAGTTGTATTGTAAATTATAATTCTCTTATTTATTTGAATGAATACCTGCAATTTGAAAAAAATAGTATATTAGTAAGAGTAGAGATTATGTTGGAATTGGAATAAATTATTACAAAATAAAATAAATGAGAGGAGAAGAGGAGAAGAGAGGAGAGGAGGAATTATCAATCCCTTGTTTGTTTTTAATACATCATAACCTCTCCCAACTCTTCCTCAATTCATCTTCACATCTCATCAAACCTATTTAATTCTATTAAATCTCAAATCAAATCTCATTATAATAAAAATTAATATAAAATAAAAATCTTCTCTCTTAACATCATTCCCCAAATTCTTTTTCCAACATCTTCTTTCCAAAACACAAATCTCCAAAAAAAAATTCTAACATATCTTTCCACAACACCAATCTTCAAACAAATACTTCATCTTTTCAAATTATATTACTCCACTTCCTCTTCTTCTCCTCTCCTCTCCCAAACTTCCAAATAATCCAATCATCCCCTAAAAAAATGTGTAAAACAATTTGAAGGATTAATATATACCTCTAGTAGATATAGAATGATCAATGTGATTGCAAAAGAGAGATGAGGATAAAAAATAAACTATGATTTTTGCTTTCAATGAATTTCAAAATGCATGCAAATGTTTATATATAAGATCAAAAACTGTAATTTATTTTTGTGGTTATGAAATTCGTAATTATGGAATGTGAGAAGATGGTATAAATTGAATATGAAGTAATTTTATAACCATCAAAATTCATTTATAATTGTAAATTTGTAGTTATTGTAAACGGTGGGGAGTATGAAGCCGTGAACATAGGCAAAAATGTGTTCACAAAAATCAAAAAATGTGTTTTTTAGTATATATCGTGGGAGGGGGGACAAATATCGATTTTCGAGATCGAACCTGTGACTTTGAAGGTTTATGACCTTTATGGCAACAATAGATCCATCATTTGAAAGAACGCCTTTATATACCGAACCAAAACTTCCTGAACCAATTAAATTGTCCTTAGAAAATTTATTGGTTTGATTTACTAAGTTTTGAGTATGAAATTTGTGGTAGAAACTCTTTCGTGGACAATGGATTTGAAGTAGCTTTCTAGGTATCTTTCTTCCATTTCTTCTTACGCACAAAACACACAAAAATCATGCTTGCCAAAATAATAGTGAATGTGATTGTAGACACTATGGAGATTAACACTTTTGAGGTTATGAATCTCTTATTGGATGAATAGGTTGGATTAGGTGGGCATGAAGGCAAGCGTAATACTTGTAAACCACCACAAAGATTGTTAGCCGAAGGATTGTGGTTGAATTAGAAAAAACTCCTTTTAGGCACTTGTCCCTCAAAGTTATTATAGGATAGATCCATATATTTGAGTGAAGTAAACTTGCCAAGAAATTGAGGAAGAGATCTAGTCAAGTGGTTGTTTGAGATGTTAAGTTCTTCTGGGCCTTTCAAAGGTTCTAAAGATTGAGGAATTGTTCCTTCAAATTGGTTACCTACGAGATACAAGCGTTCCATACTAATACATTGACCAAGGTTGGAAGAGATATGACCAGATAGTTTGTTGTTTGATATATCTAGTTGTGATCAACTAATTAGGCTACCCACTTCATTTGGCAATGGACCAGTAAAGGAGTTTCGATTCAAGAATGAGCTGATTGAAAGGGAAGACAAACTAAGGACTTCCTTTGGTATGGTGCCACTTAGGCTATTATCAGATAAGTCAAGAGCTAGGAGGATTTTGCATTGTCCTAAACTTGATGGTATACTTCCTTCAAGTTTATTTTTACCCAGGTAAAGCTCGGCCAGTAAAGATAAGTTACCAAGGGAGGAAGGAATTAGCCCAGTTAATTTGTTATCATCCAATTGAAGCACCATCAAGTTTCGAAGATTCCCAATACTTGAAGGAATTCTACCAGTAAGATAATTCAAATTTAGTGCGATAAATTGCAAGTTAGTTAAGTTTCCAATCCCAAATGGAATGCTTCCACTCAACATACTTTTCACTTAAAGATAGAATTAGAAGCTGGGTTGAAAGGTTGGCAATCGATAAAGGTAATTTTCCTCCAAAACGATTTACAGCAAGACCGAGTTTCTTTAGACTAGTAGAATTAGTCAAGAAATTGATAAAATCCAAATCACCAACTTTTCCACTTCCAAATTTGTTTACAGCAATGTTGAGTTCAGGCAAGTCTCTTAAGCTCCCAAACCCATTAGGTATTGTTCGAGTGAGACTGTTTCCAGAAATATCTAATTTCTGAAGATGGGAGGCGTTGACGAAAGAAGTGAGAATTGGCTTGGTAAAATAATTCATACCATTGAGGAAGAATTGTATATTTGGAAGAGTAAATCCAATATTTGTTGGTAGAGTTCCTTGGAACTGGTTTACAACTAAAGAAAACTTGAGTAAGAGTGGTTATATTATAAGTTGAAAACGGTTTGTACCTATCAAATAGTTCGAAGCCAAGTTCTCAGATATTGATCATTCAAGTTCAAAACCTCTACTCTTCTGATGAAGTTGCAAGCAACACCAACCCAATCACAAAAATGGGTGGAATCATTCCAAGAGTTCATGATTCCAAATGGGTCGTTATGATTCTCGCTTTTCAAATCAAGCCAAGCCAAGCGATCTTATTCTTCTCTAGGAGTGCTTGGAGTTTGGAGTTGCCAAAGCCCAAATCATGAAAGCCAATATGATATGACTGAAAGACAAACGTTGCATGTTGTTGGTATTGTAACAATCGCGCCTCATCCTATTGGAAAGGGTAGCTATATTTGTGCTAAAAAAAACTTAATATTCAGCGTACCAGCGAGGGTTAAGCTTCATTAATACACACACATAGACCCCACTATTTGATGACTAATAATAGTGATTGGATTTAGGAGTTGGGATAGGAGAGAAGAGGAAAGGATCCCAGTCCCTTATTTGCTTTTTTCTATATCACAATTTCTTTCGACTTCTTTCCAATTCCTCTCCATATTTTATCAAATCTATTTAATCCTATCAAACTTCAAATCAAACTTATTACTAATCTGTAAAATATAAATTCAAAGTTCTTTCCAAAACATAAATCCCCAAAAAAATTTCTAATATCTCATTTTCAAAATATCAATTCTCAAACAAATACTTTATCCTTTCAAATCACTCCACTTTCTTTTTTCTTTTTTCTTTTTACTTTCTACTTTCTATTTCTCTTCCACAAATGGATTAGAAAACCAAACATCACTGTTTGGGTGGCTGTAAGTATAAACAATTTCGAGACTTTGCTCAACAGAGTGAATACGTGGTTTACACGACAAACACTTTGGTCCCATTGGCAATGGCTTCAATTTCAGTCAAAGGATACTAAGGGGTGACGTTCTTTTCCACCCAAGTGTTAGGCGAAGAGAGCTCTGGGAACCGTCAGATCGTTGTCGTAGACTTTGACCCTTTTAAGGCCGTAGGATTTGAGGAGCTTGACTGCAACTTTAACAGCAAAAAGGAGGTTTGCTGCCGATTTCCAAAGCTCACTCAAAAAAAAAAAAAAAAAAAAAAAGGGAAAAGTACCCTGTCTTTGGATCGGGGTTTCATTTTGATTCTAAATTTCAAAATTTGATATTTTTACTTTTATATTTCTAACAATACTCTATTTTGATCCGTGATTTAACAGAACCATTAATGAGATAAGGAAATGGTGATTAAGATAATAACTAAATTAATTTTCAATTAAAATAAATTGATGATGCTGTTATTATGCCACTTACACACATTTTATTTCTAAAAAAAATAATTAAGATGGAAACTGAATATTTCTTTCAATTGTTTTTTTTTGTTATAAAAGAAAAAAGCGGCAAAAAATTAAAATTACCTATCAGACTTCATCTATTTCACGACTTTAAATAAAAACAGAGCACAACTAAACATGAATTAAAATCTTAAGGTGGCGTTTGAGTTTGATTTCAGTTGCGCTTGAAGTTTGAATATCCATGGTAATTTAAATACCCATTTATAAACTGCTTTCTAAGTCTTGTTAGTTTCTTCGTTCCTTCTAATACACGCACCCATAACCAAACTCCCTCTCGTCCCAACCAATGCTATAACAGAACCATATAAAAATCGTGTGAAAGGATTTTAAAAAATAGGTTAAAAATGTAAGAGAAAATCAAGGGACATTTGTGAAGTCTTAACATGTCCATTCGAGATGAGACCTTTTTTTGGGCTTGGAGCTCTAATACCAGATTAGAGAATATAGGTTCCACTTCAAAACCAATTGATAATGATGAGAATAATTCATATCTCTTTTATATTGATGTTGGACTCTCCACTTTTAAATGTGGGACATTTGTGAGTTCCTAACAAAAAAAAAAAAAACCAACCTCTTTTGGTGCAGTTCGGCTCTGCTTGCAAATTTTCGAAGTCTCGTTCCCAGCAACCACACGCCAATAGATTTGCGATAATCCTTTCTGATCCGTTCCCAGCAACCCAATAAAATTATAATTTTTTTATTTCCATGGGTTTGAAATAGATTTTAATTCAATTTTAGTTGTGCTCTGTTTTGTATTTAGACATTGCAAACATTTGAGAGGGTGGCCAAATGGACGGAGAAGACGTTAGATAATTTTATTTTTTGCCACTTTTTATTTATAACTAAAAACATTGGGAAGAAATATATCTTTAATTATCTTTTAGAAACAAAATTCATGTAAGCATAATGACAACATCATCCATCTATTCTAATTTAAAATTAATTTAGCCAATTAGTATTCTGTTAATTTTTTTTTTTTTTGAGAAAGTAGTATTCTGTTATCTTATTAAGGGCTTCGTAAACCTAAAAAGTAAAATGGAACATTATTGAAATGTTAAAGATAAAAGTGTTCGATTTTAAAACTTAAGAACCAAAATGAAACTTCATCACAAAGGGAAGCACTAAAAAGATACTCTTGTAGTAAATTTTTTAAAAATAAAAAATATCATTAAGATATTCTTTTTAGGAATAAAATATCGTTAAATTTTTTTAGGATTTATTAGATATTTGATAGGATTAGTTAGGAGATCATTTGAAATTTGATATTTCATATGGAAAACAACAATGTTTTATCTTTTCAAAAAAAAAAACAAACAACAACAACAACAAGGTTTTATACTTTTCTCAAAATTATCATGCTAGATGGTCGACGACCTGATCAACGACAATTGACGATTTGTCAAATACTGTGTTTACATGCTCATTCTTGTTAGAAATAAAATATTCGGTAGTATTTTATTTTAGATGTTATTTGAATTTTATGTATCGGATTTATATAAAAAAATTCAATCAAAATCATCAAATCATTACGTTGCATTCAAAATCTATCAAACTTAGTGAAAATGACACAAGCAATCATGGAGCTTGCAAAGATTATAATATTAAGTATAAAAGACTATTGTTTAAAACTTTAGACAAACATATGTTGCTTAATAACAACTTAAAATATGTTCGACTACAAGAACTTGACAACAATGTTTGTATTTCATCAAATTGGGTATAATAAATTATATATATATATATATATTATCAAAATTGAAAATAGTCTCTAAAGTATAATTTAGAGTGCAAGTTAAAATTTAAAAGTTTTTTTTGTTTTTTTTTTAATTTATGTTAAGACAAGAATCAATGTCGTGATATCAAATTCTTTGTAAATTCAACTTTCAAATGTTCTAACCGAATGAGTTGGTGGCACAATGGTTTCAGTATTTTGTTGTAAACCAGTTCAACATCTGCACCACAGGTTCGAGCCTGAGAATCGGTATTTGCCCCCCTCCCCCAATATGTACTCAAAAAAAAAAAAAAAAACTTCAAATGTTTTATAATACTCAAAATGATAAGAAATATTATCTAAAAATGTTTAGTTTAACTTCCGATGTGGTTGTATTGCCCAACAAGTAAGTTTGACATGTTTGGAATGAAATATAATGATATGAAATTTTGATCGAATCTTTTAAAAAAAAATCCAATACACAAAATTGATATAAGATCTAAAATAAAATAGAGTTTTTATCATATCTAGACTATATAAAATGAGTAATTGCAAAATTAGGCAACTAGGAAAATATTTGCCCCAATAGATTTTCGTTTATTAATTTTAAATGCTAAAAAATGGTCAATTACGAATTTGCCCTGTAGTAGGTAGTTTCCATTTTAAAAGGAAGAAAATTAGGGGAACCGTCAACATTCCATACCATTTTGCAGAAATTTAGGAGGAATTGATTGCAAATAATCGTTTCTTGCGAAACACAAAATTGAGGGTTTCAATTCGACTGTTCAACTTCTCCTCTTCTCCGAAGTCGTTTCTCCACTGCGATAGTCTTCTTCTAATACTGTGAGATTCGTCGTCAAGTTTACCAGAATAAGTAGTTTGAAGTAGAAGAGGTGCATTCGTGGACTTCTGGAAGTGTATGGTACGTTTCCGTTTTTGTATTATTCTACATTTAGGGTTCCGGTCAGACAGTGTGGTTTTAATTGGGGTTATTCGAATTAGAAAAATAGGGGTTCGATTGTTCATGCTTTTTGCAGAGTAGATTGAAATTTTCGAGGGAATAACTGATGTATAGAGGGTTGTGTTACGTTTTAATTACGGGAAATGTAGTTTTGTTCGAGCAAAATTGATGCATGTATGGTTGGAGGTATGTATGGTCGTAGGGTTCTGTTAAGGTTTAGGTTTAATTTTAATTTTTTTTTCAAAATTGCTATTGAAATCTGGTTTTATTGTTTAGTAGTTAAAAAACGGTGTAGTTAAGTTGGTTCATCTTTTTATTAGGGTATTAGAATGGTGAAAGTAGAGAAGGGTGTAGGGAAAAAAAGACTGTCACTTAGACGAAGCCAATGAACTCTTGGCACGTCTGTAGACTACTATGAAAAACGAAAAATGGACAATATTGTAATTACAATACGAGAGGTAGTACTTTGAATGGTTATGGATATGGATGTCTTACATTTATTTTGTAAACTTATGAAACCATTATGTTATTTGCTTGTAGACAACAAGCTCATCTGAGGATAGTGGTAGAGAAGAAGATAAGCTAATAGACAGTGAAGTTGAAACGAGGTATGGACACACCAAAAGGAGTTGAAGAGGCGTGTGAAGATAAAACAGTACTATTTGGAAATGTAGTGGCAAAGGATGATACAGAAATTAGAATGTACTGTAAAGAAATTGTACCACTGTGTGCAATACGAATTGAAATGCTTGTTGAACCTAAAAGTAAAATATGTACATATAAAAGACATACCAGCACGGTAAAGGTATGTATGGTCGTTTAATGTACGAAAAGTAAGTGTTTTGTGAAGATTATACAGTGTGATATACATTGTGGTATAATTGTGTATTTTTAAACCTATACAATGTATTGCGAAGATTATACAGTGTAGTATAATCGTATTGCGAAGAGTATACAATGTGGTATAATTGTATTGCGAAGATTATAAAGTGTGGTATAATTGTGTATTTCTAGAATTGAAATGATTGATGAGCTGATTAACATGATATGAACATGATAACTAACATAAACAAACAGTATACGCTATCTGGTTTTAAAATAGGACATGATAGTGTATGTTTAAACTTGTACAATGTTGTAAATGTGTGAAGATAAAAAAATATACCAGAATATGGAAAACTGTCTAAATAGGAAGTAATGTTCTACATATGACATGCTCCACATTGGAATATAAATGAAATAGGTGTACATCAATGATAGAACATGAATTGAACAGACCATACTAAACAATCTGAGACATATTAGGGGACGATTAATGGGGAATGAACACTAACCTTCTGATGGTGATAAAATAGGAAGAAAGACGTAATGCAAATTATAAGGAGAACCGAAGATGAGTGTTAGACTAAGACTGAATTCGATAGAATATACCGTCCTGCCGAAGACAACTTATCGACAGATTTCTATGGTGGCCGGAAAATGAAAAGAGAGAACGAAACCTAAAGAAGAATCATAAATGACGGATTGAAGAAGGGAGGAACATGACTGACACATAAAAGAAATTTGAATAAAGAAGAGAGATAAATGAAAAAAATAATTAAAATCTCTCTACATTAAAAGGGTTGACATTTATAAATGGAATGTTTTAAAATGGATGGAAAGTATTAATAATAGGATATTAATTTAAAAAATTCTAAATTAAATGAGTGTAGGGGAAAAATGGTATTAAAAAAACAATGAATTTCGAAATTAAAAAGAAAATTTAACTTTGCAAAAACAAAACCTGGACGACTAAATTTTCAAATACTTCTTGAAATAGGTCTTTACTACAATTTTCCAATAAAATATTTAAAATCATGGTTAATTTAGACATGGTTTGATAACTTATTTCATTTTTTTTGTTTTTTTTTTTGTTTTTACTTTTTTGAAAATATGTTTGTTTGATAACCAATTTTAAACTTTAAAACGTTTTAAAAATATAAAAGAAATTTTAAAAGCTAAAAAAAAAAGAGTAACTTTTAAAAAGAGGTTTTTACTTTAGTTTTTAAAAAAATAGGAAAAGGTAAAGAATAAATAGTAAAAAACCAAAAAAATCAAAACAAAATGTGATGTTTGAAAATAAAAAACATTTATCAAGTATGTTTTTTGGTTTTTAGTTTAAAAAAAAATAAAACTAAAATCAGTTATAACACATACAGCTTTTATTTTTAAAAATAAAAAACCAAAAACTAAAAATGAAAAACTAGAAACAAAAAATAAAAAACGAAATGGTTATCAAATGGGGCCTCACAAATAAACATTAAAGTTTAGAAATTCTTGAAAGTTAAAGTAAAAATTGATGTCGTGATATTAAATACTTTAATAATTTAGTTTATAATTGTTTTATAATATTAAAAAAATAATAAGAAATGTTATTTAAAAAGAATTTTAATTTAACAAAAAAATAAAAGGTAAGTAATTTAAATTAAGCCAAATGATTAATTAAAAAGGCAAAAAAAATAATTATATATATCGATGAAAGATGAAAAGGTTTGACCGAGGGTTGGTGCAGTATGTTATCTTGTCTGGTGTTAGTCCATTTCAACACCACGGTCACGAGTTCGAGGCTAAAAATCGATATTTGACTTTCATATTATTTGAGAGTAGTTGTGCCTCTAAGTAGGTTTTGTTGGTCCCCTTCCTCGTACTAAAAAAATGAAGGTTCGAAAAGAAAAATAAAATAAAATGGAAAATCTGCACCCATCCCATGCAGAATTTAATGCAGGGAAGTAATTATCTGTTATCGTTGTTTGAGTTCTATCATTATGAATTATTTTAAAAATTGTGATGTAAATATGATACAAGAGATAGAATGTGGTGCTGAGGGATTTTTTTTGTTTGTTTGTTAATATTCTCATCCTTACCCATCATTCTCTTTCTTCGTCTCAATCGTCACTCGTCTTTTATGCTTTGGAAAATTAAAAATATAAATCCCCTGTTTTGTAAAAAAATAGAAATAATGTGTGCGCTTTTATAAACACACACACACAAAAATAACGATTCTATTTATTTTGAGCACTTGCATGATAATCAAACCGATTCAATCTACGTGCTCAATTCATTCAAACGACGAAGTAGTTACCACCATTTCAACAACAGAAAGGAGAAAATTATGACGCAAATGGGAAAAGAAAATAAAAAGTATGAAATTCTTTGAACTCGCAAGTTGTACAAAACCGATTGAAATGGAGATTAAAAGAAAATAGATGCAAATTCTATAAAACCCTATTTTTTTTTTAATAATTTAATAAATGGAAAAATGATAATGTGTCAATTTCATCTCGTCTGTAGGGGAATATAAATATACGGATGGCTAGAATACAAAGTATTTCTATTATTAGAAAAGATCTAATAATAGAAAATATCGGACAAGTATAAAACTTGATAAACTAATTTGTACAAGTATAAAACTTGATAAACTAATTTGTACAAATATAGTAAAGTATCGAATAGCCTCCCCTCTAAGTGGACGATATAGATTAGAAAGTCCAAAGTTGGAACATATAGAATAGAAAGAAGGGATTGGCAGTGGCTTCGTGAAAATATGAGCAAGTTGAGATTGACTACGAATAGATAGTAACTTAAGAAATCCAGAAGTAATCTTGTCACGGATAAAATGGCAATCAAGCTCAATGTGCTTGGTTCTCTCATGGAAAATTGGATTATTCTCTAGATAAACTGTAGCCTGGTTGTCACAAAACAAAAGAGCTGGTGTAGACACAGGAACCTGAAGATCAGAAAGAAGATAAGATAGCCATAACAATTCATACGTAACAAGGGACAATGGTCTATACTGAGCCTCTACAGAAGATTGAGACACAACACTTTGCTTTTTGGATTTCCAAGAAACACACAAAAACCTATTGTGGAACGTGATGTATCAACACATGATGTCCAGTCTGAATCAACAAAAGCTTTCAAAGAGAATTCTTTTACTGGAGTAAACAAACAACCATGTCTTGGACGCCTTCAAATAACGTAACAAAATGAAAAGCTGCAGTAAGATGTGACTTGCATGGATTAGCTTATTAACAACATAAGTGATGTCAGGGCGAGAAATATTGAGGTAAATCAATTTACCAACTAGTCGTCTATATTTAGTCGGATCCAAAAGCCTGTCATCTTAAGAGTCTTGGAGCTTAATTTTTAGGTCCATAGGTAAAGTTTCAACTTTGGCACCTAGGAGACCAGCATCTTCAAGTAGTTGGAGAGTATAGTGTCTTTGTGAGACAGAAAGACCTTTACTAGACCGAGCTAACTCCAAACCAAGGAAATATCTTAAAGATCCCAAGTCCTTAAGTTGGAAAGACTGGTGTAGAAGCCTTTTAAGATCATCAATTTTTTCTACATCAGCCTCAATAACTATGATGTCATCGACATAGACTAAGACGACAATGAAACTAGAACTCGTACCTCGAATAAATAGAGAATAGTCTGACTTGGATTGCACAAAATCAAGTGTAACCAAGGTGGAAGAAAACTTGGCATACCATTGACGAGATGCCTGCTTTAAACCATATATAGACTTGTGCAAGCGACAGACTAATTTAGAGCCGTTGGAATTGATTTTAACAGGAGAATAGCCAAGTGGTAAATCCATGTAGACCTCTTCAGTCAAATCCCCATGAAGAAATGCATTATTCACATTAAGTCGTACAAGCGGCCAATTTTGTGAAACTACCAAAAGTAGAAGGACTCGAACAGTCACTAATTTTGCAACTGGTGCAAATGTCTTAATGAAATCCAGACCTTCCTGTTGAGTATAACCTTTAGCCACTAAACGAGCTTTATACCTTTCCACTGATCCGTCAACCTTGTATTTAATCTTGCATATCCACCGACATCCAACAGATTTCTTGTCCTTTGGCAAATGAACTACTGTCCAAGTCGTATTAGACTCCATGGCTTGAAGTTCATTGTGCATAGCATCCCGCCATTCCGAATGAGGCAACGCTGGGTAATAATATTGTGGTTCATACAAAGCTGAAACGTGTCAGGAAAAATTCTTGAAACTAGTACCAAGTGCATCATAATTTACATGATGATGCAACGGATAACGAGTTGGCATTTTTGACAAAGGAGTCTGAGATAGCAAACTACAATGGTAATCAGCAAGATATGCTGGCGCTTTCAAGACTCGAGATGACTTACGCTCGAGTTGTCGTGTAACGGCCCAGTTTTCTATTTCGGTTTCCCAGGTGTTTACGGCTCAATATTTGGTTGTTCGGTTGGGCCGTTAAAGCTATTTTAATCCTTAGGGGTATTTTGGTCTTTTGCTTCCCGGTCAGGGTTTGTGGATTTTCAGGATTCCAGGGATATTCCTGCCTTTGTCGAGGCTTGATTGTTGTTGGTTGCAAGACCCAAGAAGTATGGGCTAGTTGTTTGGAAGTTTGGAAGTAGTTTGGTTATTGGCAAAATTATTGTTAATTTAAGTACTTCCATTGGGATTTGAACCCTTGCCACAAATGATGATTTGGGAGTTTGACTTAAATGAGTTTGAATTAAGAGAAAAGATTGCTTCAGCCGGGACTCGAAGGAGGAAGCCTTGGGAAGGGATTTAGGTCACCAAGGCCTATTTAAATTAGGAAAAGGAAGGAAAACCAAGAAAATTCCTTCCCTTGTTTTGCCGCTCACCCTCCATCACTCCTTCCCTCTCACCTTGCCGTCCTCCAAGAATCAAGAACCGAGAGCCAAGACAGCGCGCCGGACGGCCGCTCGCCTCGTCTTGCCCGATCCCAGCAGCCAAGACTGCGCAGCGGCGGCGAAGCCAGCTCAGCCCCTGCATCACGCCCAAACGCTCACGCTCGCCTCCACCGCGCGCGCCGGTTCGCGGTTGCGCAACAGAAGCCCGCCCGCGCGTCGCCGTCTCGCGCAGCGCCGTGTGCAGCGCCAGCCCTCCCGCGCTCCCGTCCCCCCTGCAGCGCCAGCCCGCCCAGCAGCGCCCAGCCTACTCGTCCAGCCTGCTTCGTTGCCGCTGAGAGCCTATTTTTGCCGAGAAAGTTGGGCCGAGACCTAGTGCCTTCTCGGTTGGTAATTCCCGAGCCTCTACTCCTTTGGACCCTAAGTTATTGGTTCCCGTTTGTTTAACTAGGATGCTTTTATTATTTGCTTAGGTTGTTCGGGTTCACTTAGAAGCTCGAGGGTCGCTTGTTGATTGTTATTTTCTGCTTGTTTCCAGGTAAGGATTTCTTACCGTGGTTGTGTGGACCCTGCGATGTTATCTTGATTGTGACTTGTATGCCTGTTTACTTTTATGAGCATGTTAGTGGATAGGACAGTTTGTGTTTGAATTCCTGCTAACATGTTTGCTTGTTTGTACATGTTAGTGTCATGCTAGGTTTGTTCTTCCGGCATGCTTATGATTCCTGCTTTAAGTTCGTAGTATCATGCTAGGATAAGTGTGATTGATGT
The DNA here is from genome assembly GCA_036507275.1 of Sicyos edulis. Taxonomy (NCBI): domain Eukaryota; kingdom Viridiplantae; phylum Streptophyta; class Magnoliopsida; order Cucurbitales; family Cucurbitaceae; genus Sicyos; species Sicyos edulis. The sequence goes on from CM071847.1 coordinate 35,809,898, forward strand.
TGATATGTGTGTTTAGCCAGGAATCAGTTATTTCGTACTCGTAGTTAGACTTGTAGGGTTTGTCATCATCTAGAGGCTGAGAGTGGACATAACGTACATTGTCCCCACCGGTCGGGAGTAGAGCGAAGCATAACGTACCTTGCTTCCCGGCGGCCGATGTGGATTAGCTACCACATCGGCATAAGCCTAGTTTGTAGCTGCTAGAGCGGAACCACCGCCAGCGGTGCAAGCCCGCCTTGGCCGGTTCTTAGCTTCAGTCGGTGGTACAGTGCGCTGAGATGAGTGCCGAGGGCCTCGTGACTCTGTGTTCACCGACACCGCTCCGAAGTCTTTAGGCATACGTGCACTGGCCCGCGTAGTTTGTACTTAGGCCCCCACATTTACGCGGTTGCAAAGGCATGCGGTGTGTGCGCGCACACGCAGCGTTAGTCGCCGGTTCGAGAGCTCCTCGGGCTAATGTTCGTGAGTACACCGATTCCTTCCGATTTAGATCCGGACTTGGGTACTCTCCGTTAGTCCAGATTTATTAGCGAGGTAAGATGCCCTTGATGTAACGGCCCGATTTTCTATCCCGGTTCTCGAGGAGCCCGGTTTGATTTGATGGTTGGTTGGGCCGTTAGAGCTGTTTTGACCCTTAGGGGTATTTTGGTCTTTTTGCTCCTCGGGCAGGATTTGTGGATTTTCAGGGCTTCGAGGTAGCTCCTGCCTTTGTCGAGGCTTGTTTGTTGTAGGCTGCGAGTCCCGAGATGTTTGGGCTTTTCGTTTGGGAGTTCGGTTGTGATTTCGGTTTTGGGCAAAGTGATGGTTGTTTGGGTGTTTCCTTAGGGATTCGAGCCGGGCCCTCAGTGTTGATTTGGGAGGTTGATTTGAGTGAGATTTATTGTTTGGAAAGGTTGCTTCAGTCGGGTCTCGAAGGAGGAAGCCGGGAAATGAGATTTAAGGATTTTAAGGATTTTTGGAAAATTGGAAAAAATGGATAAGTTTGGATTTATTTGGATAAGGATAAAAAGAAAAAGGAAATTTCTTTTTTTTTATTTAAAATTCCCATTTTTCCCAAAATCCCCAAAATTCCTTTTTTTTTCCCCATTTTTCCCTTTCTCTCTCCTCCAACCCGAGTAGTCCCTCCTAGCCCCCTTGGTCGCCCTAGCTGGACCCCACTCGCCCACCCGCCGCCGCCCCGCTCGTGGCGAGCAACCCGAGCCCACCAAGCAAGAGTGTCGCCCAGCGTCGCCTGTGTCGCGCCGAGCTCAGCCTTGCTCGCCCCTGCCCTGTGCCGATCGCCCCTGCCCCAGTGTCGCCCAGGTCGCGCAGTGTCGCCCTGGTCCGCGTCACCTAGCCCTGTGCCGTGCCGTGCCGTGCCTGCCAGAGTGTCCTGTCCGTCGCGTCGCATCGCCTCGCGCGCGCGCCGTCCCCTGTGTCGAGCCGCGCCGCGCACCCTCGCCTCACCCAGCCGCCCAAAGACGCGCGCCCCGCCGCCACTGTTGTGTCTTTGGTTGGCCCGAGCCTTGTGGCTTCTCGGATGGTATTTCCCGAGTCTTTTCTTTGTTGGGCCCAGATTTGTTGGTTGCTGGCTATTGTATTTAATTTGGGGTGTTTTATTTGATGTTTAGGTTGTTCGGGTTCGATTAGAGGCTCAAGGATCGTTCGTTGATTTGTGATTTATTATTATTGTTTTCCTGCTTGTTCCAGGTAAGGATTTCTTACCGTGTTGTGTGGACCCTGCGATATATCTCGATATGCCTTGCTTATTTGCTGACTGTTATGAGCATGTTAGAGATAGAGCAGTTGATTGATTTCTTGCTAGCATGTTTGCCTGATTTTACAAGTTAGTGCCATGCTAGGTTTGTTCTGCCAGCATGCTTATGATTCCTGCTTAAGTTGTAGTATCATGCTAGGTAATGTGATTTATGTCGGTCATTGCTTGCTAGCCAGGAATCATTGATTTTGCTCTGTACTCTTAGATAGAGTTGTAGGGTTTGTCATCATCCAGAGGCTGAGCGGACATAACGTACTTTGTCCCCACTGATCGGGAGTAAAGTGTGCGCAAAGATAACGTATCTTGCTTCCCCGCCGCCAAGGTGGATTTAGCTCGTGTCGGGAGTAAAGTGTGCGCGCAGATAACGTATCTTGCTTTCCCCGACCCGCCCGGTTGTGGACTTAGCTACCCACTTCGACATAAGCCTAGTTTTTAGCGCTAGAGCGGAACCCCGCCATCGGTGTAAGCCGCGCTCTGGCCGGTTCTTAGCTTCAGTCGGTGGATCATCTTTGCATGAGATGAGGGCCAAGGGCCTCGCCGCTCTTGTGATCGGTGACACGCGCTCGAGTCATAGGCATGCGTGCACCGCCCGCGTAGTTTGCCCTTAGGCCCCGCATTTACGCCGGTTGCAAAGCATGCGGTGTGCGCGCGCGCACACGCCTTAGTTGCCGGTTCGAGAGCTCCCGGGCTAATGTCGTGAGTACACCATTCTTTCCGTTAGAGCGACTTGGTACTCTCCGTAAGTCGATTTAGTGCAAGGGCAAGGAGGCCCTTGAGGACATTCTAGGGATCAGTGTATTCCCCCCGAGTGACAGATACCTCGGTGATGTCCAGGATTGGTCAGTGTATCCAATCCATTAGGCCGGAAGTAAGAGACTTCCGATGGCTCCCAGATCTTATTTTATGAGCTCGTTGAGTTATGATCTGTGTTGATAGCTGTTTGCTTGCATGTTGAGGTGCTAGATGACTGATGTATCGTATTGTACCCCGGTTGGGGATTCTTACTGAGTATGTTTATACTCACCCTTATTTATCTTTCAGGTAACTGGGGACAACACCAGGAGGGCTAGCGGAGGGAGCTGATTGATCATGGGGAGCCGCCGACACTCTGTCTTTTATTATTGCATTGTTTATTCAGCATGTAGATATACAGGAGTCCTAGGGGAACATTGTTTAAAAAGTTGTTTAAATTGTATTGTATGATTTTATAAATACTGGCCAGGTTGTTTTACTTCGTTGGATGGTTTAAATGAAAACTGTTGGTTATGTTTTAAGGGTTCCCCCTTCTCATATGTTTTGAATGGTTTTTAAATATGAGTACTAAACCGCTTGTTATCATATTTAACTTGCATGCTGAGTGAGAACCCCGGTTTAGGGCCATGTTTTGGGTCGGGTTCGTCACAGTTGGTATCAGAGCACAGAGTCATAGATTCTGGAGAGTAACCTTCTTTGTAGGTTGTTTCTCCCATGATCATCAGCACTCCACGGCCGTCAGGTTTGTCTGAGTTCAATTAAGCTAAGGGGTAGGAATTTACAATACTTTTCATCTAGCTTTTATGCCTTGTGTAGAGTTATGGAGCGGAGACTAGCAGGTTCTGACTCTTTGTTGGTTTGGGCTCAGATAGCCATCATGCCAACTTTCCGTAGTGCGAGCAGTTTGATGAGTAGTGAGAGCCCCAGTGTGGGCCAGCATTTATGCTTTGTGCAGATCGCCAGTGTGTCGATCCCACCCAGAGGGAGGTAGAGCTTAGACTCCTGTAGGCCATTTGTGGCCCAGTTGTTGCTTTTCCCCTAGTGAGAGGGTGGAGGTGCTTTGTGCAGATCGCCAGTATGTTGATCGCACTCAGAGGAGCAGGACGCTTGGCATGTCCACCCGAGGTGTTGGACTGATTGTATTGATGATGAGGCGCGCCCGTGGTTGTTAGGCCCGTTGGCGCAGAGTTGACCACAGCAGTTGAGTTGCCAAGTGGAGGGGGTAGAGGTTAGCACGCCTCGAGTGAGACTCCCTTGGCGAGTGTGCTCCAGCCATGAGAGATTTGGATATGGCAGGTCTTTAGCTATTAGAGAGCGGAGACCCAGGCGCAGTTTGTAGCGCATAGTGAGGAGTCCCGGGCACAGATAGCCCAGCTGACAGAGTATTTCAGCAGTTTCCCCCCAGTAGCTCTTGTAGCCCCAGAGGTTCCCGGGAGGGCATGATCAGCAGGTTTTTGCAGTTGAGTTTGTTGGCGTTGATGGAGCAGCCCAGTTTGGCAAGTGGATGCCTATAGAGCTCGATGTTTAGAAAGTCCTACTGCTAGTAGTAAAGCAGTTGGCCAGGTTTGAGCTTTAGCATCCGTGTGTTGGGATGCCCTGCTGTTCAGAGGCCGAGGTGTGCCGTTCCTGTGCTGTTTGGTACAGCAGTTGATGGTGGTAGTTCCTTGAGAGAGGTGGACTAGCAGAGTCTCCACCAGTCGCCCGATTGATTGGCAAGTTGCCGTGTTATTGGCTTGAGGCAGATGTAGAGACATCTTGGCCCCCTTGCAAGCCTGCTGTCTTTGTACAGCCAGTTCTTTTAGTACCCTCGTAGCCAGGGTGTAGTGTGGAGTTTGCTTGCCAGGGTTTTATCCATTTGTGGATTTCAGCGAGCTAGTAGAGTGGATCACTCTTTTATTTGGATGTTCCCAGTGTGGAACTAGTTGTTGCCACCCGAGGAGTTGGCATGAGCTTCTGTTGAGCATCGAGTGAGATGCAGGAGTTAGCCTGAGCTTTTGTTGAGCATCGAGTGGGATGCAGGAGTAGGCCTTGGCATGTCTGTTAGGCGAGATGCCAGAGATTAGGCTGCTCGAGTGTTTGGACTCTTGTGTTGAGTGCCATTGCCCCGTCACTTGGAGTGTGACCTTTCCTCAGAGGGGCATAAAGCTCGTTTAAGGCTGATTTATGTTGTAAAGGATGTAGTGTCTGTTGGCACCAGGCTTTGAGAGGAGGCCTAGATTCAGGCCAGTTGGCTCTTTGGTGCAGGTGGTTCCATGGCCGCCCAGAGTATAGCATCCTCGCTAGTCTTGTACCCATTTTTCTGAGGTTGCACCTGTTTGGGTTGCATAAGAGATCTAGCTCGGTGGTAGTCAGAGGACTACAAGTATGAGGTTTTCGAGGGAAAGTAGGAGCTTTCCTTGGTCACCGAGAGTTGGGTGCAAAGGATGTTGTAGGCTGTTAAGAGCTAGCGCGTTCGAGTTCTCGCGCCTGTGTTGTGAGCTTCTGAGCCAGTTTGATGGTAGCATGATTCGGCTACCCATTGAGTTACCCTAGTATGGGTAGTGTTGGCATCGAGGATGCGTGATTGATCTAGTGTTAGAGCCATGAGTTGGATGGTTGATTGGAGCATGTTTAGTGGGCACATTGGCTTGAGGTATGTCAGCTTGGTGTGGATTCGCTCTTGTAGAGTGAGTTGGCCAATGTGGCTTTCCGTGGTGAGTCGACCCCGAGTGGGTTTGGACTCTTGTTGCTCTCTGGTTAGTAGTGCCTCTGTTTGGAGGCAAAAGTTGCCCTGTGTGAGAGCCCTTGTTGGCATTGGATCTTAAGGAATCTGGTTGGAGTTGTACACGCCGGTGTACTTTTGTGTAGCTCGTTCCGTGGTTTATGTTTGGAGAACCACGAAGGGTTCGTGTTGAGGAGCCAGTGCTCAGTCTTTGGGTTGTCAAGGCTTTGGTTCCTGGCAAGTGCCCTAGCTTTGGTTGTAAGGATGCTGTGCTCGTTGCCGGGTTGTTGTTTAAGCAAGTTTTGCTTGTTGGTCCTTAGCCTGGTCAGAGTTCAGTTGGATCTGAACAAGAGCGGTGGTAGCAAAGCCGCGTAGTTTCTGTTCGTTATGGCTAAGAGAGCTGTTCGGATCCTTGCCTTGGGCAGAAGTTTTGTTGTGGTTGAGCTTTGAGTAGGAGGATGACGCATTCTATAGCGTCTCCGGTCCTCTTGGTTTTCAAGTTGGAGTTGGCCAGCTTAGTTGAGATGCTGGAGAGGATTGTGCCCGTGTAGCCGGTTGTCTGTTAGATCGTTTGACGACCATGTAGCCGGTGTGTGTGTCGGAGAGCCTCTCTAGAGCTCAGTTAGACCCAGGCAGTGTTCCTTGGGTGAGTTGCTTGCAGACTTGGTAGTCTAGCAAGCTAGTGGTTGTTTGGAGTAGAGTCCGGATTGGTTCCGGTTTGGAGGCTAGTTGGTTCTTGGTGTTGACCAAGATTTGGTTCTCTTGATGTTTCAAGAGCTAGCTCGGTTCGAGCAAGAGGGCGTTGCCCTGAGGATTTGTTCCTAGTCAGGAAGTTTTGGGAGTTGACCCCTCCCTCGGCAGTTGAGTAAGTTTTGCTAGTTCTGGTTGGTGGTCCAATCAGTTGAGGTTTCCCTTGGGTGTTGCTTCCAAGAGAGTTGGTTGTTGTTGCCCTTGGGTTTGAGCTAGTCAGCGAGCATGTGTGATGTTCGCTGCCCTTCATAGTTTGCTTGCTGGGAAATCGTTTCCCGTGGAGGAGGAGTCAGCGTAGCTCCTGAGTTGTGTAGTGGATCAGAGTAGCGCAGTGGTTAGCCCAGCGAGAGGGTCCATGCTTTGTGTTGTTCGCAAGCGAAAGTTGTTTGTCCCCGCAAGAGCGGAGGCCAGCCGGTTTTAGAGTTGAGCTTTTGCTAGCAAGTTGTTGGTTCTTTGGGGATTGAAGTTTTTTTCCCCCTAGTTTCCATGGTGGTTGAGTTGCACCATGGATGCCAGCCTCGAGTGTTATCTTTGGAGATAGCCTCGTCAGTTCGTTTTCCTTGCGATGTTCCGAGTGTGGAGTTTCCAGTCGCAAGATGAGTTAGGCCTTGGCTAAAAGGAGGAAGTCCTTTGAGTAGCCTGTTGGACTTAAGAGTTGAGTGGTAGCTTGGAGGCGAGCTTTGCCCGTTATGAGCTTGAGTTGAGTTTCTGCTGAGCAAGCCTTTCTCGGGCTTTGTTCCTGTTGTTGTTTGCTTTCGCAGTTGGCGTTAGCGGAGCCTCATTTGAGAGAGTTGGCACAGAGGTGCCGTGGCATTGGTTGGTTAGCCCTTGAGTTGTTATCCTCAAGCTGTTGAGTTGTAGGTAGCCCTGTGAGGGTTTGGTTCTTGCTGCCCGAGATTTTTCCATGAGAGGAACGTTGGTTGTTTCCTTGCCTGGCAATGTTCTCTTTGGCCAGTTGCTAGTAGATTTTCATGGAAAAGTTTATGTTCGGCCGTTGAGAGGCTCCAGTGTGTTGGCTTGTCCGAGTGGAGCCTGTGCCTGGTTTTGGCCATTTAGGGTTGGCCGTAGCTGAAGTTTCAGCTCGTGCTTGTTGGAAAAGTTTGCCTTTTGGATCGATTGCCAGTTGGTGGTTCGATTGCTTTTCGTTAAGGCTTTAGGCAAGCTTTGTGGTTCGCTAGTCTCTTGTGAAGCAAGAGTAGGCCGTTTAGTTTCTATAACCTGAGAGGTTCAGTTGTTTGGCCAGCATGGTGTAGAGTTGAAGCTGTTTGTTAACAGCTGTGAGCTTCAGAGAAGTTACGCCAGTGCGTGGCGTTGAGTTTTGGAGCTTGTGCCCAGTCTGCGAGTTTGCTGAGAGTAACACCGTAGAGAGGTGTTCAGTGTTGGATTAGCAGGGTTTAGATTGAGCCCTGGTTTGTAGGGCCTTCTGAGATCCTTGAGCGGATCGGAGCAGTGGCCTTTTGGTTAGCTTTGCCCAGTCTTTGTTGAGATAGTCTTTGGCAGACTGGATAGCTTGTGGCTTTGAGCCTCTGAGAACCCAAGAGGGTTTGGTTCTCGAAGAAGGTTGGTGTTGTTTTAGCTGAGAAGCTCAGTTGGCTAGGAATCAGTGGAGATTTCCTAGAGCCGTTTCGTCTTAGGACTTTCGAGGACGAAATTCTTATAAGGAGGGAGTATTGTAACGGCCCAGTTTTCTATCCCGGTTCTTGAGGAGCTTCAGTGGTTCGGTTGGGCCGTTAGAGCTGTTTTGACCCTTAGGGGTATTTTGGTCTTTTTTCTCCCCGGGCAGGATTTGTGGATTTTCAGGGCTTCGAGGCAGCTCCTGCCTTTGTCGAGGCTTGATTGTTGTGGGCTGCGAGTCCCGAGATGTTTGGGCTTTTCGTTTGGGAGTTCGGTTGTGATTTGGGTTTTGGGCAAAGTGATGGTTGTTTGGGTGTTTCCTTCGGGATTCGAGCCGGGCCCTCATTGTTGATTTGGGAGGTTGATTTGAGTGAGATTTATTGTTTGGAAAGGTTGCTTCAGTCGGGTCTCGAAGGAGGAAGCCGGGAAATGGGATTTAAGGATTTTAAGGATTTTTGGAAAATTGAAAAAAATGGATAAGTTTGGATTTATTTGGATAAGGATAAAAAGAAAAAGGAAATTTATTTTTTTTATTTAAAATTCCCATTTTTCCCAAAATCCCCAAAATTCCTTTTTTTTCCCCCATTTTTCCCTTCTCTCTCCTCCAACCCTCCCAGCCCCCTTGGTCGCCCGAGCGGCCCAGACTCTCCCACCTGCCGCCGCCCGGCTCACGCGCGAGCGGCTCGAGCCCACCAAGACAAGTGTCGCCCTAGCGTCGCCCAGGTCGCGCCGAGCCTAACCTTGCTCGCCCCTGCCCCAGCGTCGCCCAGGTCAAGCAGTGTCGCCCTGGTCCGCGTCGCCCAGCCTTGTGTCGTGCCGTGCCCCAGCGTAGTGTAGCTCGTGTCGTTTGCGCTCAAGCGCCCCTAGCCCGTCGCCTCGCGTCACCTCGCGCGCCCGCCGTCCTTTGTGTCGAGCCGCGCTGCGCGCCCTCGCCTCGCCCCAGCCCCTGCGCCCAGCCTACCCTGTTGTGTGCTGGTTGGCCCGAGCCTTGTGGCTTCTCGGATGGTATTTCCCAAGTCTTTTCTTCGTTGGGCCCGGATTTGTTGGTTGCTGGCTATTGTATTTAATTTGGGGTGTTTTATTTGATGTTTAGGCTGTTCGGGTTCGATTAGAGGCTCGAGGATCGTTCGTTGATTTGTGATTTATTATTATTGTTTTCCTGCTTGTTCCAGGTAAGGATTTCTTACCGTGGTTGTGTGGACCCTGCGATATATCTCGATATGCCTTGCTTGTTTGCTGACTGTTATGAGCATGTTAGAGATAGAGCTGTTGATTGATTTCTTGCTAGCATGTTTGCCTGATTTTACACGTTAGTGCCATGCTAGGTTTGTTCTGCCAGCATGCCTATGATTTCTGCTTAAGTTGTAGTATCATGCTAGGTAATGTGATTTATGTCGGTCATTGCTTGCTAGCCAGGAATCATTGATTTTTCTCTGTACTCTTAGATAGAGTTGTAGGGTTTGTCATCATCCAGAGGCTGAGCGGACATAACGTACTTTGTTCCCACTGATCGGGAGTAAAGTGTGCGCATCATTACGTATCTTGCTTCCCGCCCCGGTCGCCAAGGTGGATTTAGCTCAGGTCGGGAGTAAAGTGTGCGCAGCATAACGTATCTTGCTTCCCCCCCCCCGACCCACCGGTTGTGGACTTAGCTACCCACTTCGGCATAAGCCTAGTTTGTAGCCTGCTAGAGCGGAACCCTGCCATCGGTGTAAGCCTGCCCTGGCCGGTTCTTAGCTTCAGGTCGGTGGATCATGCCGCATGATGAGCGCCGAGGGCCTCGCGCCATCGCGTGATCGGTGACACCACTTCCGAGTCATAGGCATGCGCACTGGCCGCGCGTAGTTTGCCCTTAGGCCCCGCATTTACGCGGTTGTTGCAAAGAAGATGCGGTGTGCGCGCACATACGCGTTAGTTGCCGGTTCGGAGAGCTCCCGGGCTAATGTCGTGAGTACAACATTCTTTCCGTTAGAGCGACTTCGGGTACTCTCCGTAAAGTCGATTTAGTGCAAGGGCAAGGAGGCCCTTGAGGACATTCTAGGGATCAGTGTATTCCCCGAGTGACGAGATACCTCGGTGATGTCGAGATTGGTCGATGTATCCAATCCATTAGGCCGAAGTAAGAGACTTCCGATGGCTCCCGATCTTGTTTTATGAGCTCGTTGAGCTATGATTTGTGTTGATAGGCTGTTTGCTTGCATGTTGAGGTGCTAGATGACTGATGTATCGTATTGTACCCGGTTGGGGATTCTTACCGAGTATGTTTATACTCACCCTTATTTATCTTTGTGTAATCGGGGACAACACCGGGAGGGCTAGCGAGAGGAGCCGATTGATCATGGGGAGCCGCCGGCAGCACTGCATCTTTTATTGTTGCATTGTTTATTCAGCATGTAGATGGACAGGAGTCCTAGGGGAACATTGTTTAAAAAGTTGTTTAAATTGTATTGTATGAGTTTATAAATACTGGTCAGGTTGTTTTACTTCGTTGGATGGTTTAAATGAAAACTGTTGGTTATGTTTTAAGGGTTCCCCCTTCTCATATGTTTTGAATGGTTTTTAAATATGAGTACTAAACCGCTTGTTATCATATTTAACTTGCATGCTGAGTGAGAACCCCGGTTTAGGGCCATGTTTTGGGTCGGGTTCGTCACACTTGAGGACACCCATTGGGATTGGTTTTTGAGCTAATCATATGGTCGAGGGAGAGAGACCCTCGAGGGTGTCGGACATCTTTGGGATCGGTTTTTGAGCTGATCATTTGGGCGAGGGAGAAAGACCCTCGGAGATGTCCCAGGATTGGTTATGGGAACCAATCATTAGGCCGGAAGTAGGAGACTTCCGAGGACTCCGGATTTTCCTTGTGAGCTCGTTGAGCTAAGATCCGTGTTGATATCTGTTTGCATGTGTACTAGGTTGCTAGATGATTGATTGCATCGTATCGTACCCCGTTCGGGGATTCTTACTGAGTATGTTTATACTCACCCTTATTGTGGTTTTCCACCAGGTAACTTGGGACAGCACCGGGGCGGCTAGCGGAGTGAGTTGGGAGATCATGGTTGCTGCTGACACTCTGTTGTGTCTTTACTCTTATGTTTGATTTCAGCATGTAGTTGGACATGTGTCCGTAGGGAAAACTTATTCATCGTAGCATTGAACTATCTTTTATGTTTTTTTTAAGAAAAGTACTGATCAGTCACTGTTTTAACTTGAACCGTTTTTCTTAATGAATATTTAGTTTGTTTAATGTTTTCCACTCTTATGTTTGAAAAGTTTTTTCAATTTGACCCCTGGTTGGGTCATTTATGCTTTTCACTTGCATTCTGAGTAAAGTCCTAGGTTTAGAACCGTTTTTCGGGTCGGGTCTTTACAGGTCGAGTGGCTATAGTAGTCTCAGGAATTGTAGGAACATCAACACCTTTGGGAACCAACGGCGTTCCATCACAATCTCTTGGTTAGCATTGTTCGGAACAAACTGTTCCATCGCAGTCTCTTGGTTATGTCTAGAGTCAATAATAGGCGACATGGGTGACTCTGCCATTACATGATCTGGTATCAATTGGACATGCCTAACTTGAGCATCATTGGTGGGCCCTAGATGTTGGAGACTGAAAACTGTCTGGTTCTGATATTTCGACATGTAGTGGCCTCAAACTATCATCATCTGGCAAAGAAAGATCATAAGGAGTTAGAATAACATTGTGAGGAAATAAATTCTTAACCTTATCTGCATCACATATATTAAGTTTTTGAAAAGGATAATGTCTTCGTGAAACACAACATCTCTAGATAAAAAAATTTCATTAGTTTTTAAATTCAACAGTTTAAAACCTTTTACTCCTGGCGGGTACCCCAAAAATACAGACGGAATAGCTCGTGGAGAAAATTTATGTCGGTGCATCACCAAGGTGGAAGCATATGCTAAACAACCAAATATTCTAAGAGACGAGTAATCTAGAGGCGAGCCTTTAAGAATTTCAAAAGGAGTTTTCCATTCCAAAAACTAGTGATGGGATCCGATTTATAAGGTGCACGACAGTCAAAACACACTCATTCCAATAAGAAATATGAATTTTTGACTAAAAAAGGAGAGCTCGAGCAACATTCAATATATGTTGATGTTTTCTTTCAACCACTGAATTTTGTTCTGGCCTAGCCACACAAGAAAAATGATGTTTTACCCCTTTCTGTCTGAAAAACTCATTAAACAACAACTCAGGTGCATTATCTGATCGAACAACTTTGATGACCTTGTTATATTGAGTCTCGACAAGCTTAAAAATTTGGGAAATAATGTTAATAACATCCGATTTGTGTTTGAGTAAAAAAATCCATGTGTACCGACTATGATCGTCAATCAGGGTTAAAAAATATCTATGCCAAACATGAGAAACAGTTGAAAAATGACCCCAAACATCCATATGTAAAAGATCAAAATTTTCACAGGAAATTTTGTTTTGAGAAACAAACCGCAAACGATTTTTCTTGGCCAAAGGATATATGCCAGAATGTGGTAGGTCTATATGCATGGAATTTAATGGAATAAAATCCTTTAAAGCAGTAAGTCTTGAAACAGACAGATGGCCAAGACGGGAATGCCATAAAGAAGCTAAACTAAGACATTTTACTGTATTAGCAGACGATGAAAACGAATTCATAATAAAACTGTTGATCACATATAAGCCTTCACAGATCCTACCCATTCCGATCGTCTTAGAGGTACATTTGTCTTTAATTGAACAACCATCAATTGAAAAAGTAACAAATAAATTTCCTTCACCCGTCAAAGCGCTAATAGATAATAGGTTATAGGTGAATTCAAGAACAAATAGAAAATTTATAAGAGTAATTGAGTCATTCAAAACTATATCGCCAGCATAATTCACACTAATTCATTCCTTATTCGGTAGCACCACATTAGTCTCAACACTTTTCATACTAAAGAAAGCATTCTTTAAATAACAAATATGTGCAGAAGCTCCCGAATCTAAAATCCATTGGCTATAAAAATTTTGTGTATCTAGCTTGAAGGCCGAAACTATTGTATAGCTTTTAGAAATAGACTCCATAGAGAAAAATACGTCGTTGCAGATTATTGTATCCCAATAATTGAAACAATTGGCCTCTGGAAAACAAAATTCTAGGAAATATAAAATAATTTTGAAAACCTGCCGCAAGAATAATTTGATTGATCCCTTGACAACGAGATTTGGATCGACGAATGCCAAACCTGCAGTAAAAAAAATGGCTGATCTGCATACGAATTCGTGTAGAAATTCGTAAGGCCAAAAATATTGTTTCCCTTTAATTGATGGAGAAATCTGCAGACAAATTGATGGAGATAAATTGGTGCAGACAAATTGGTGCAGACAAATTGGTGCAGATGAATTGATGGAGATAAATTGGTGCAGACAAATTGGTGCAGATGAATTGATGGAGATAAATTGGTGCAGACAAATGGATAAAATTTAGTTGAACAATGAATTTTTGAGTTAAAAAAAATATGAATACATATTGCAGCAGAAAAAATTATTATGCTCTGATACCATAATAATTTAATAAATGGAAAAATGATAATGTGTCAATTTCATCTCCTCTTTACGGGAATATAAATGTACAAATGGCTAGAATACAAAGTAAATCTATTATTAGAAAAGATCTAATAATAGAAAAGATTGTACCAAGTATAGAACTTAATAAACTAATTTGTACAAATATAGTATAGTATCTAATATTATTCTTGAAAATGAAAAGATTCGAAATCTTGTTCTAGAGAACATTGAATTCAAAAGGGATTCAAATCAGTAGAATATAAAGAAGATGAAAATCGTTTCAAAATTTTCGTAGAATGCAATAAATGAATGAACCAAATGCGTTTTAAGTGATAGTAAGAAACCAAGCGAGAGAAGAAGAAGCCATGATTTTTGGTGCAGGGTTTGAGAGTAAGGGTTGGAACACGGAAAAAAAATATAACGAAGGTGGATTGAGAATGAAATTGATGGAAATGAGAGATGAATGTGAGGGGAGATGGGGAGGATTGAGTAGGAGATCTATGTTAGACCGTAGCCCACCAAAATGGTGCACACACCATGAAGACCCCTACGGTAAAACAATCGTAAGGATCGTATACTTGCACAAATGATGTCGGAGGTTCTTCCGGAAAGTACTTCCACTTGAACTCTATTAATTTTCAATTCTTCCTTAATGAATAACGTAGCTTCACTCAAAACACCATACGAGTCTAGGGCTCAATTTAGTCCTACTCAAGAATGTAATAGAAGTAATAGAAGTCAATGAGTTTAATGAATAAAAGTCAATCTGTCACTTAAAACCTGATAGAAGTCAATTAATTCAACAAAAAGAAGTCAATTAGCTGTTAAGTTGCATAGTGATTAAATAGAAACATGAAAAATAGCTAAAATTTGTAAAGACATAATATGCTTAAATATATAGTTACATAGTGATTGAACTTGAAACATGAAACATGAAACATGAACGTAAACATATCGATTGAAGACATAGTGATTTAACTTGAAACATGCAAGATACCTGAAATTCATAAAGACATTGTATGCTTAAAGATATAGTTACATAGTGATTGAACTTTAAATATAGTTACAGATTATCAGTCAATCAGTAGACATAGTGATTGAATTTGAAACATGCAAGATACCTTAAATTCATAAAGACACAATATCGATAACAATAATATAAACTTAGTGATTGAACTTGAAACATGAAACATAGTGATTGAAGCTGGAAATCAATACAACATGAAAAATACCTAACAAGTTACAAATACTTACTATTAAAATAAAATCAATTGAAATAGAGAAGCAATGAGCTTCGTGCAAGCCTAGTATCAACATGAAATCGCTTGAAATAGGGGAAACAAAAATAAGTAACTTAAATAGAGTTTAAGTAAAAAAAACCACTCCGCATCGAAGCCCCCGCAGCAAGCAGCGAAGCCTGGGCCCCCCCTCCTCTCGCGCTGTCAGCACGACCCAACCCTGCCGCGCTCACCCGTGCTGCCTCCCGCTGCAGTTAGCTTCTTTGGCCACAGCAGTCGATGCTGGCGACAAATCCACAACCGCATAGCAGCGCTATTTTGACGCTTGACAGTTTGCGAGCTCGTCTTGTTTGCATCCTGTAGCCTCGCTTGTGTCATGTTCGAGTTGATGGTTGTTTTGGGTTTGTTGTTGATTGAGATCTTTTGGTATGTTGATTTGTAGTGTTCTTCGTTGTTGAACTCTATTTCGATTCACTTTTGAGCTTCGCTAATTTGGACAACCATGTTAAGTTCGGGATTGGGTAAGTTTTGTAGGCAGATATTTGTTGGATTTAAGTTCGATTGTGTTTTTGGGCTTCAGTATGTCAAGACTAATTGTTTAGGTAGATTTTGTGAGGTTGAAGTAACTGGTTGTTTGATTCATTTTGATGTAGCTCAAGGAGCATTTGTTCTTGTGAATTGTTATGTTTTCTTCAGGTAAAGATTTTCTCACTTTGGTTGTGTAGACCCTAGACAAGGCGAAACTGCCCATGTTACTAATATCCATTGATGTTTGAGATGTATATTGGTGCAAAATAATGTCTGAGATGTGTGTTGGTTCTTTTCTTGTCGTGTTGTGTGCATCGTACTTTGGGATTTTAGGGTCACGGGGTGCCACTTGGTATATTGTTTTAATTATTATATATGATCTGTATACTTATTCTCTTAAGATTATGGGGTTCCAAGGTGCATCTTGTATGTGATTTTATTATTTTATTTCTCTTAAAGTATGCTAGGATTATGGGGTCCAAGTATGCTGACTCATGTGCTATTTTTTCTGTGTTTTTCGTGTTATGCGTGTTATAGTGATGACGCATGTTGAGTATTAGCTAGTCATGATCTTATCGTTAGTAGTATCCTAATAGGATAACTGTATAAAAATGATGAGCATGACAGTAATCTGTTAAAACTAAGTTGATAAAATACTCTTGTTTTATTATTTAGTGTCATCATTTAGAGGTTGTAGAGACACGATGTACTATTGTCTCATTGGTCAGGACCGTTGAGGAATTTATTCCCGCCCTCGATAGCTGGGGATGTGATGTAACATACCACCTTCGATGATGCCTAGTTTGTAGCCTTATAAGCCGGCCTTGATCATAGAATATGCCTATTATTTGAGGGTTTTACCTTGAGGCGATAAGTGTGAGCAGGCTGACTCTGATCGCTAGTGAGGGACTCTTGGACCGTGACTAAGTGGACACCTTTCTTCGAGTTGTTAGGCATGTCGGCCTGGACAAGGTGTGTAGGCTTACACCTGACTTGCTTACAGCACCATGCAGTATATGCATACACGCGTCGAGTGTCAGGTAGATAACTCGCCTGGATCGGTGTCGTTAGTACACCAATAGTTATTGATTTGTTTAAGATAGAGAGTCATGCAACGAACTTCATGATCTGTCGTATTCTTATGTTTAGGTGAGTGTCCAAGGGCCTCACAAGAGAGTTGTGTAATGTACTTCATAACCTACTATTGCTTATGCTTAGGTGAGTATCTTAAAGGCATCAAAAGAAAGAGTCAAGTTGAGTTGAGAAGAAATTGATTGATCGAGAAAGGCAAGCAACAGATTTCCTGACTAGTTTAGTGAGCTATGTTGAGATGAGAGCAGATATGTATTGCTAAAATGATAAGTTTTTCTTTGTGCATTGTACCCATGTATGTAGGGAGTTCTTATGGAGTAATCTTTCATACTCACCCCTTTTGTGGCTATTTTCTTTCCACAAGTAATTAGAGACACCACCGAGACGGTAAGCTGGTAGATGTTCAAGAGATCATGGACGACACTTGTCGCATTATAAAGAACAGGTTTTCGTTCCGGTTCACCAGGTATGTTTTTTAGCTGTTTTGGGTGTTTCGTAGGGCTGTTATTGCAGTTTAAGGTTAGTTTTCTAATTTATTGTGTTTCGGGGTCGTTCTAACATTTTACCAAGTACAAGGTTGTTCTTGTGGTTTCAGGCCAATAGAGCTAGTTTTGCAGTTTTGAAGGAAAAGCTTTTTTTAGTTTGAAAAAGAAAAGAAAAGAAAAAAAAGGAAGATAAAAAGCGAGAGAAAAAGTGATTTTGTTTTGTATCATTAAAAAATAAAAGTCAAGAGAAAACATCGTCTTCTTCTCTTTCCCTTCTCCTCTGTCGCACGCATGCCGAGACCAGCCCAAGCTGCTGCTGATCAGTCCTCACCGAGCCGCACCAAGCAGCACCACCCACACACCACACTCACACCCACCCAAACTCCATCGTCGCTGAGCCCCTGTGCACGCTCGCCCTCGCAGATTGCAGCAGTAATTTGCCTCGCCTCGCATCCGCGCAGCCATGCCGCCCCACGTAGCCCATGCAGCTAGCCTGCATCACCTTACTTCGCACGCACAGCCTCGCGTCTACCCAACCGCACACGTCGCATCACCATGCTACCTCGCCTTGGCAGCTGCCTCGCGAGCAGGCTGCTTCACCTAGTACACACATGCCACATCCGTCCAGTCACACAACCACGCCCTCGTACACACATGCCACATCCGTCCAGTCACGCAAGCCACGTACACACATGCCACATCCGTCCAGTCACACAGCCATGCCCTCGCTGTCGCATAGCTCTACTCATCTGCACAGCCTCGTCGACGATAGCAGGCCGTTTAAACGTGCAGCCGTCTGGCCCGCCCAGCCGTGCCGTGTCCCTGCCGCGGCCGAGGCCGTGTGGTGTCTAGCCGTCCGTTCGAGTTTTGGGTAACCTCTATTCTCGAGTTCCTATTATTTTTATAAATAGTCTAGATTATTATTTATGTTGTTATATTTATCTAGGTTGTGGTTAGCACTCTCGTGTTAGTTATCTACAGCTCAAGGAGCATCGTATTATTTGTTTTGTAATTGATTAAGGTAAGGGTGTTGCCCATGCAGCGAACATCACAAATGAATCGTGTATGTCGAGAATATATATATATATATATATATATATATATATATATATATAATACATGCCAAACACAAGCTAAGTTCGAGCCATTATGCTGTGCGAAGCGAATCAAAGAGTTAGTAGCCCAACTATGGAATTTCTCACTTTCCTCAACGAAATAATCAACTCATGGTCGAGGAGCAAGTCTGCCGTTGCCTGCTCTAACATCGTGTACCTATCATTATCTTCAATATTCGATGAAAAATTGAGCAAGTAACAGTAGGGATATAAGGGATCGAAAATTCCATGAATTGTAACAGAAGAGTATTCGCTTCGGTAAAAGAGAGCTATTCATCAAGCAAGCAGAACCGTTGGGCACTACATTGGTAAAAATCAAACTCGCAAAAGGGTTATGGAACCAGGAAAAAGGTCACCAAGTCTAATGTTTCTTGTGGAATCGATTGAGGGCATACTTTCTCAATAGAGTTTCGCGATCTTTGTAGTGCTAAAAGCATGAGCAGAGTACGAGGGCAGATAAACTCTGGAATTTTATTTAACGGTTTGTTTTGTGTGTTATGATTTAGTTATAAGTAATGACATTTGTTCTTGTTGGGATGATGAGGTGGTAGAAGTGATGAATTGATTACTCGACATGCGTAATAATCTAAGTTTGGGGGTGTGATAACTCTGAAGTAATTGAGAGTTACTAGCCTAAAAATGGTCAGAATTGATGTAGAAAGTTGTACAATTTAGAATCCAAGCATGTGGGTTTGGTGCTATGCAAAAACAAACACGAAATGATGAGTCTTGTGGTTTTCTGAGAAAGACATAGGATGTTAAGCAAATTTAGTGAATATATGAACGTTTTAATTGGCGTTTTTGAAAGAATAAGTTAAATGCAGCAAAATCAAGGTAGCAAAAATACTTTCAGCGATCAACTAAGTGCTTGAGACGCTTGGCATAACCTGAGGAACAACAGAAAGTAGAACAAGCCATGTCCACACGTTGCCAAGCAGAAAAGGCGAGAAGTTGATAGATCGTGGAGCACCTGTGCAAAGTCCGGATGCAGTAACAAGGCCTTTATAAGGGGACTTGCATTGAACAAGAAAGGGGTTGATGAAATAGAGAAGAAAAATGTTGTCGCAACAGATATTTAAAAGGTGGTATACGAGTGCTACTGGTGATTGGTCGATGTCTAGTAGTTGCAATCTAACCAAAGTATTTATTTTCTACTTGGTTAATTATTTTAATTTGTATTTCCTTATTTTGCATTTACAAATATAATTTGTAAAAATTGCATTTTTTTTGCTGTTTATAGAAAGCTTTCTTATTATGTTCTATGTTTCCAATTTTGAGCATGAGTAGTTAAGTTTATTCGTTAGAAATTACCAGTTGAAGTACTTTGCTCTCATGAAGGTTGGTTTAAAAGGTATGCAAGTCATCTAGTAACCGAGAGGTTGCCTTACGGCGTAAGCTTACTTTGTGAGAATAAGGTTAGGAGGACTTGCATATCTACCATAGGTTTTGTAAAGTTAGCACTTGCAATTCATTCTCACTTAGAGATAAGGAGTACTAGGGTGTGGCTTGCATTAATAACTGGTGAGTTTGAGAGATCTCCTGTGCACTAATCTGAGTTTCCTTCTGTTCGCCGCGGCGGAGTATAAGACTTGTGATATCTGATTCTCTACTTGAGTAGTAACTTAATAATGGCGATTCAGTTAATTATATCACACTAATATTTCACTCTTGACTTTTACATGGTAGTAGTATCAAATAAATTACAATTCTCTGAGGAGATGATCTTTACTTTTTAAAACTTGCGATAACGACTGTGTGCACTTGCACGGATAAGGAATTCACACACACTTTCGCATAGACTTGCGCTGAAGGTTTGCTTAGACAAACCCATAGCATTTCACAACATCTTTCTCTCATCATTATTATTCCTTACTTTGTGTGGTGGTTTATGCTTAACAAGTTTTTTTCACCCCCAACTTGAGACTTTCATTGTCCCAATGAAACATAAATCCCTCACCCTTCAAGGTTGTAAAGAAAACGAGATCGGTTTTTGAATTGAGCGCAATGGTACAAAACCTCGAGCCAGGTCACCAAGTATGAACAATCGGGGAATTCAAAAAATGAACATCTCATTAATAGCGTCCCCAGATCAAACAATGCATCACAACAGAGTAGCAGAGTATTCAAAGCATGTTCACATAGAAAATGAAAACATGTCAGTTTATAGTGGTATGAATTCGCGTAGATAGAAATGATACTGTTTACGCAAGGATGTAAGTTGATAATTTAAGTATTGATTCGCTTTAAGTTCTAGAGTTGACATTTTCGATACAAGTATAGACATGATAATTTGGGGACTACATGATAATTGAGTTACATATGCGAGGCAGAAATACATACACAAAACAAAATAAGATGCGAGTTATATTAAAAAGGTAAGTGAAAAACAAAAGAGAAAAAAAATTGAACAATCAAAAAGTTAGCAACAACTTTACTATTTAGCGAATTAAATTGAAAGTACAATTTCGTTCTTAACTCACTCTCATCTTGCCCTAATGGTATATGATCCAATATCCAATTTGGGAACGCAGGAAGTTGAGGGTCATCGTTGATTAGATCAAAGAACCTTTGGATCGCCTTGTCGCCAATTGAAAAGTACTTGTTGAAAGAAATTGGTCGAGCCTTCGCATGTTGTTGTTCTACCAAAATTGATCTTTGGAATTGCAGCACTTCATCAAGTTTCAGAGGGAGCTTGTTTATTGCTGGTTGTTTTTCGCTTGCACGTGGTTAGCGAGCAGTTGGTTTAAGTTGGGGAGGGATCGCTTTTCGATGAGCCAACTTTTGGTTACTTAATCTTCTCTTGACACCTTGGTAGGCACAAAGCACCAAAATTGAATGTAGAAAGATGATTCGGCTCGCCTTTTTGCCTCCTCCAGCCTAGAGATAGATTTCTTCTTCAATTATAAGCCCCACGTTGATCGAATGACCCGCCATTATCAAATAGATGAGCAATGCTCGATCTTGAGTCAGTGTGGAGTCATGTGTGGTGGGCATCAAGCTAGACTTAATGAAGATTGCCCAAAATTTTTCCTTAGCGTTCAAGTCATTGGCCAAGCAGACTTTAATCCAATATCCCATTTTTCTCCTTCGCATTCTATTGTTGATATGGAATCATCCAAATCTTCTTGGGTACTTTTCTGGATTAGGATGTCGTAGTTGGATTCTTCATTAGGTAATCCAAATATCGTATTCCATGTTGCTAAACTCCAATTGTTCTTCTTGCTTGTATGAATGAAGTTCGCGTTTTGATATCGATGATGCCAGCGAAAAACTCTATCGTCCATTCAATTCTGTCCTCTTCCCAATGAACACAGAATTCCTCTCAACTTCGCTACTCAGTTTCATGCTTTATTGTTGGTGGATACTTTGCAAAATCTTCCTCTAAGCCTTGTTTTGATAACACATGTTTACCTTGAAGCTGCATTTGGCTCGCCTCGATGATGTCGTGATTGTCGGCCAGCAGTTTCACTTCTTCTAGTGTGAGTGATTGCCTACGTCTTTTGGCCTTGGTCTGTTTTTGTTACGAATGAAGGTTAGTTGCTTTAGCTACACCTTGTTCCTCGGGCTGAGGTGTATTCGTTAGCTCCATTTCCTTTGCTGCCTCTTCAGCGATATCAGTTTCTAATTCCTCGACTGTAGGTACATCTCTCGGCTCATCCTTAACATCCAAGCGCATCAAATCTTCATTCCTTTGCACTATTTCCATCCCTTCATTCAGCATTGCCTCCAAATCTTGCGACTGATTTATTCATTCATTTGCAGCAATCTCACTTGGCTCCATAATCATATTGCCTTGGTTTGCATCTTGAGTGTTCTCGACAAATTCCTCTCTTAAGGAATTTTCGTCAACTGACGAAGCAGTGGGGGAACTAGCGGGTATGCCCTCCACCACAAGTGACTCATTTGCATGTGTGATTGGGCCAATGGTTGGTTTTGGAGCTCGAATTCTTGGCTTTCGAATTGCCCATCAGTCTGTCTTATTGAGATAGGGGTAATTCTCTAGTCGAACTCGACCCCTTCGTAGTTTCCTTCCGCAAAATTTTTGGTTGCATCCTCTAGCAGTTCTTCATTCGCTACGGCTTCTTCCTCAACACTTGGAATTGCGACTACTGTGTCCGTTGGTCTCAACCTCAACAATTTTCTTCGCTTGCGGCGATCAGATTGAGTTGTAGCGATTTCTGCATTTCGCTTGAGTTTTTTTTCTAAGGCTCTGACTGTTTCTGCCAATTCTTCGTAAGTCGGCTGAATGAATTGGGCCGTTACTCTCTTAGTGACGGTTGTTTCGATTTCTTCCCTCACTTCTTCCACGTGAGTCTTGGATACCTTTTTCTTCATCTTAATTTTCTTAGGTGTTGACCCACTTGCCTCATTCACTAATGGCTTCGCCTGAGCGACCACGTTTGTGTTGGCAGACATGGGAATAAACGTTTGGGTTGGGATTTTCGACATGATCATGTTAAGGACTGCAGAGCTTGGCTAGGTTGAAATTTGGAGAAACATTCGAGATGAGAATTCGAATGCGTAAAAGTGTGAATGGAAATGAGTGGAGACTTTTATAGGGCATGAATAGTGTTTTGCATTCTAGAAGTCGAACCTACACTTGGATTTCGCGAATTCCCCACCATTGGAACTTTTCATCCACCCTTACACATGGTAATTTCGTAACCATGAGATGGGCACGTGTCAGGTTCGGACCGAACCAAATGACGTATCCATATGACGTCATTGCTAACCTAAGACGTTCTACCTTCGCGCTCGCTATACTAAGAAATGCGAAATAAATTAAATTGCATGAATACATAAATCCCAAGAAAATAACAACTATATACAGAACCTATTAACCTTAATGCAAGCGAAAATAAGCTGGTTAGTCATTTACGTACCGTTCCCTTGCATCCATCCTTCATAAAGTCTCAATAAGATGGGAGAATTTTGCAGCTCGGGATTCCTCTCCATAATAATGCTTGAGTCTACATCCATTCGTTATAAATTTTGAATCATGAGACTCGTTTCTGACCAAGACAACTCAATTTTGATGTACCTAGATAACTATAAACGACCCAGACCATTTAGATTTTAGTTTCCCTAGAAAACGTTTTAGCCTTGAATTGAATAATAATACCTTCTGTCTTGGTAGGAATTGTTTTGGTTTTATTAGCTCATCATGCCATTGTTTAGTTTTTTCCTTGTATAATTTGGCATTTTCATAAGAGAATTGCCTCAATTCTTCAAGTTCTAAAAGTTGGAGTTTCTAGTTGGCTCGATTCCTATTGACTCTATGTTCAATTATTTGGTTACCCAATATGCTTTATGTTCTAATTCTAAAGGCAAGTGACATGCTTTACCAAAGACTAAGCGGAATGGGGACATCCCTAATGGCGTTCTGTGTGTTGTTCGACAGGCCCACAGAGCATCATCTAACTTAGTTGCCAAATCCTTCCTATTTGGACTTACCACTTTTTCCAGAATTCACTTAATCTCTCGATTAGCGACTTCTGCCTGGCCATTTGTTTGTGGGTGATATGCAGTTGCGATCTTATGGCGAACATTGTATTTCTGCAACACAAATGTCAATGTGGTACGCGTCCTGGTTGGGTGCTGAGATCTATGTTACAACGCGGTTACGATTAGTGTAAATTGATCCCACTACATGCAAGTATATGTGGTCTGTAGCACAAAATAAGAAAAATTATCGTTCTCCACAGTGACTGAAGAGTTATTTGAGGTAATGTTTAAAATGTAAATTGCATGAATGAGTATTGTTGATATGATTTTTGGTTTTGCAAGGCAAATAAATAATTAAACGAGAAAACAATTTTTCTAAGTTAAGGCTAAACTAGGATACTTGTGAGTGCAGCAACAATGCGATAACAAGAAATATGCGGTAAGGAAAATCTATCATACTACGCTTACAAACTACTGCTTTCGCTTTCGTTTAGCACCTAGCCTAGATTCCGCTGCGACTAAATGCAATTATGAATCGCGCTAAGTATGTAATAGTTTCACATTTATTCCTAAACTCCGATTTAAAATGTCACAGATCTAACACTGCCTATTAAACATGCATGATAGACTTAGATCGTTTCCTCTTTCGAATTACAATCTATTAGCTTGTGTGGATGGCCGGTCGACACTTACTGTTCTGATGAAGTACCTATCTTACATGCTCTAGATTAACCATTCCAATCCATTCTTACAACATGGTACTAGAACTAATGTTCCCCTAGTTTCACCATACGAAAATTAGTTCATAATGAAAACAGAGAACACAATGCACAATATAGTTTCATAGAATTGTATTACTGAATTAAAAATGAGTCTAACTATACGTCTTAACAAAACAAACAAACAAAATAAAATAACATTAAATAGTGTAGCATAGATCAATCCTCTAAAATTCTCCGAGAAGAAGAACAGGGCAAGGATCCAGCTCGATTTTCTCTATTACATCAGGTCCCTTTTATAGAGCTAGGTTGTCAAGCCTCCGAATGTTCCAGAATGGTAAGAATCAATTTGCACGACGATATCTCCTTTTAATTTCTTGCCATACGTGTTTGATTTTGTATAAGGCAGGAATCCCGTGATTTCAGCAATCCGTCTCTTAATTGTTTGGTTAGTCAACTTCTCGCTAGCGGATTCTTCCTTCCTTATTTACTTGTAGTGCAACTGGCCTTGATCTTCCGAGCTTAAGTACTCGTGTTCGCGCATCTTGATTTCCTTCGTGGCAATGCTTCCATAGAGTTAATCCGGTGAAATAGAAATAGTCATAAGTTTTCGTGAACTTTATGCTAACCGCGCTTCTTTTATCTTTCTTTTGCATGATAACCGATATTTAGCATTCAACTCTGCCAATGCGCAACATTAGCGAATTACACCTTTTAGCGTGCACTTTTTGTCTTTGTAGACGCTTAATATAAATTGAATAATATGAATAATGATCCAAATTTAGGCTAAAATCTCACTCTATTTTAGAGTCATCACAATGCACGGTTAATAAAATGAGTTCCTCCATCGCTAATCAAAGCGCGTGGAGTACCGAAGCGTGTAAAAATATTTTTATGTAGAAATTTTATAACCGTTCACGAATTATTCTTTGCACATGCCACTGCTTCAACCTATTTTGAAACATAATCTACTGTGACAAGTATGTACAGGTTGCCATGCGAATTTGGGAAAGGACCCATGAAATCAATCCCCTAAACATCAAAGATTTCAACTTCTAAAATATGTTTAAGAGGCATTTCATTCTCTCTTATTTATATTTCCCAATCGCTGACATTTATCACAAGATTTTGTAAAAGGATATGCATCTTTAAAAATTGAAGGAAAAAAGCTGTTGTTTTTGCTCCCTATAATTTCTTTCGCCTTGCTAATTGAAACACACCAACAAATAATTTTGTCAACACATTGCTTGCATAAATATGGTTCATCCAAAAAATATTTCTTAACGTCATATGTAAAAAACGCTTTCATTGTTAGTAATCAAGGTCTTCTAGTATAAGCTCACTTGCCAGATAGTTTTCTATGTCTTCGAACCATGGTGATTCATTGTCAACCGCGGATTTTAGAGCAAAAAAATTTTCATCAGGAAATGAATCTCTGATTTTGCTGAACCCACTTGATTCCTTATATTCAATTCGCGATAAATGATCAGCGACTACATTCTCACACCCTTTCTTGTCGATAATTTCCACAACAAATTCTTGGAGCAACAACACCCACCTCAACAACCTAGGATTCCCGTCCAGCTTCTTAAGTAAGTATTTGATAGCTGCATGATTGGAAAACACAGTTACTTTAGCCCCAAATAAATAAGACTGAAACTTATCTAATGCGAACACCACCGTAAGAAACTTCTTTTCTTTGGTAGTGTAGTTTTTCTAAGCTTCAATTCATCATTTTAGTTGCATAGTAGATAGGGTGGACCACTTTTTCACTCTTCTGTCCCAACATTGCTCCTATTGAATAATCATTGGCATCGCACATGATGCAAAAGCGTTTGTCCCATTTAGGAGTCGCAATTATTGGTGCTGAAACTAATACCCTTTTCAGACTCAGAAATGCATTCTTATAAGCTTCATCCAACACAAACTAATGCTCTTATGAAGCGACGATAGAATCCAGCTTGACCGAGAAAAATGCGAATGCCCTTAACGTTGGTTGGTTGTTCTAATTTCTCAATAACTTCAATTTGTGCACGATCCACTTCCTACATTGTTTCGAAATACGATGTTTAAAAAAAATCCCTTCAATGACCATAAAATGGCACCTCCCCCAAATGAGATGTTAAGCCGACAGGTCGAATCTTCAATTCTACATTATTGAGCATACCCTCTTCCACTTTGGATGCATATCCGAAGTAGGCATCGAACAAGTTCAAGATTTCCACATACACTTCAGCCGTATCCTACGCTGGCGACCAATGGTCTAACCGTGCTAACTCCGCGTCTTACTGCCTGATTCTTCATACCAGAACCTGTAGTCTTTGGCTGTTGCTTTTGGAAATCCAACTCTCGGATGTTGAAAATACAAGTATTTTCCAAGCCAGAAGTAGGCTTCGGGTCAGCTAAACTCTGCAAGACGTCTTCTTCGTCTTGAATGGCTTTTTTCTCGTTAATTTACATATATTTACAGGGACATAAAATTTACAAGGATAAAATTGTATATACAAAAACAAATAAACACTATTTTTTTCTTTTTTCATTTTTTGAATAAATGACAATTGCGGTCCTTGGTAGTTTAATGACTTTTCGGTCTAATGATAGTTTAACGACAATTTCAGTCTATGAAGTATCTTATTTTAACGACTTTTCGGTCGATTGTGTCATTGTAGTTTTAGAACTATTACGGTTCATTGAGATCAATGAAGTATTCTATCTCTTCGTCCTCTTCGTCCGATTCTTCTTCTGATCGTTTCAATGAGATAGAACTGTCTACAATCAAGGCAAGCTCGCTCCATCGTTTCTGCAAATCAGATTCCGATGAGGTTTGAGCTAAAGCTGCGATTAGCTTTGATTTTTTGTTTAAGAATTCTTGATTCTTAGGACAAGAAAGGTCTTGGAGATGACTGTTTTTGGCGAACCAAGCTTTGAGAAATCTTAGATCAGAGTGGGAGGTGTTGAATTTATCCCACCATTTGATGCTAAGGAATTTGACGAGACTCTTTGAAAGAGTTGCAACACGGACCTCGAAATTCCAGGATAGGATCCAGAAATGAATAAACCAAGAATGTCTAAAGTTTTGGTAAAACAAAACGTTCTACCATGCTTTGACATAGTCTCGGTATGAGTATGTTTGTGGAATGAATTTCTTTGAAAAAGATTTTTCGGTGTGGATACTTTGATTCCACGCCGTAGGATTCAAAACTTTGAAAATTTTGAGTTTGGAATAGGCGATCCTGCTTGGATCTTTTTGATCGACAGTATGAATTATCTCAGCCGATTTTGTATCGACTAATATGAATTCATAAAATCGATGAGCTTTTTGATGTATTTCCTGCATGAAGAAAAAGCCGGTTGGATAAATATTGTTGACGATCTTTGAAATGTTTGGGTCGTCGAACTCTGGTTCTATGAAGAATTCTCCATAAGGAGTATTCTTTTTGAAATAACCCTTTATTTCGGGTTTAGGAATGAATCTGTCAAGGACGACAGCGTTGGAAAACGTCGTTGGGTTAGAAGAACTCGTTGACGTGTTTTGAATTGGCCTCACCGAAGGTGAAGGCGGGATCTGGGTTGATGACCCAGCTTTGGACTTGCCTTTTGACCTGTTCACTGGAGTGAAATCAGAGTCGATGGCATATGAATCAGGTGTCATTTTGTCACCTGAGGTTTGCTTTGAAAAGGTAGCAGAAGGCTGCTTTGATGCAGCAGATGGCTGCTTGGGTGCAGCTGAAGGCTGCCTTGAGGAGGAGGCATTTTTGCCTCTAGTACTTCTTCTTTCGCTCATTGGATGGGAGAGAAAGAGAGGATTGAGAGAGAGGAGAGAGAAACTCTCTTGAGAGGTAATCTGCCATGGCATTTTCTGTCCCTTTTATAGGCAAAACCTCATAGTTGAAACATGATAAAATTGCTTGCCATCTGGAAAAAAAATTTTTTGAAACAAGATTTTTTACATCTTTTTCCAAAATGAATTTAGATGTTCTGGAATCGGTTTTGATTAAAAAAAAATTATTAATCAGATCTCCTTGAAATTTCTTTACACACAGTACAATTGCAAGGATTTCTTTTTTAACCGTGAGTAATTCTTTTGGGCGTCATTCTAAACGCCAGAGTGGAATAGCACTATGGATTCCCTCTTATCAATTAACAACTACTATCATGTTGAACTTAATAGATAATGTTTTTCGACAAGTGATGGATGAAGAATCAATGTTTGACACATCAAAACTAGGAAGTTCAGACGTATGCATATGGGGAATATCAATGCAAATTTTTTCATGAATCATCTAGACCGAACTATGAATATCAGTAGCTGGAGTACGAAACTTATAACACCATGGATTATACGTTGGAATCTGGGAGTCATGAACTTGGATATGCTCAATATCATTGTGAGTTGTCTCTAGAGGACATGATGTGGGCTAGTATGGCTAGAAATGTAGCAATAATGCACGAAACCAAAACTTGGATGGAGGAACACACCACCAAACTAACACCTATACCTGCATATGAGCTTGAACAAACTTGGGAAGGAATAGTTAGAGAAAGCGTGGCCAAAAGTGAAGTTTCCCATCAAAATAACTTAATTATGATTGAGGAAGTACTTGGGAAAAGGGCTCTGAGTGAGATCAGCTACTAGCCTAAACCCTCGTTAGAAGAAATCACTCGAGCCAATCTAGCAAGAGGGGAGGAAGCCCTCATTTTGCTAATACGTGCAGAAGAAGACAAGAGACATGAATGCAGGATCAATTTCAATAATTCCAAAAGTTTATGGGGAATTAGAGAGTTTGAGTAGAGAATGCGGACGTTCCAATTGCAGTATTGGGCCGAATCTAGGTTAGGAGAACAAAAGCGAGGATGAAAATCCTAAATCATTTAGCCTCATAAATGATGAACCTGTAGTAAAAAGTGAAGAAATCGTGACTCGGTCCAACAACGAAGAGGCAGAATCAACAGAATTGTAAGATAATAAAGATAGCTCGCAAAGTCGTGGAGCACTAGCAATTGTGCCCATAGCTTTTGAGCAGAATCAACAGAATTGTAAGATAATAAAGATAGCTCGCAAAGTCGTGGAGCACTAGCAATTGTGCCCATAGCTTTTGAGCCATCGCACATACAAATTAATCATGAAAGGATTAGTCGAGGAAGCGACATACAGGAAAACAAATTAAACTTCATCCTGACGCTTCGCATCCTACTAAAATCAACAATAGTAGGAGGTCTATGCATCAAGGAAAATGATTGAAGTAAGAAAAGAGAAAGCTATAAAAGATGGTTTGGCTCATAAAATATATAAGTGATCTAACAAAAAGCCACGAAACATCAGAAAAAATGCGACAAAAAGGTTTCGCTCACAGCATGCAGCAGTCCTGGAATGCAAAAATTGGTATTTTTAACTTTGATTTTTTCCTATATTTTATTTTAGTAAACGTTCTTTTATTTATACGCATAGGATATTTCCTTTTTAGGGTATTTTCCTTGTTAGTATCAATTCCTTTTATTAAGTATTGAATAAGGAATAATGCGGAAATTCGAGAGAGATCCATGAGGAAATTGAAACTTTCTTTTTTTGATAATTTACTTTTTCTTCGTAGGGAACCAAAAATTTGGAAAGTTTAAAACCTTATAAATACCCTTAAAAGAAAAGTGAAATCTCACAGGTTTTCCACTCCTCACTACAAGAAACCTAGCAACCACTCAACCCCATTCCTTTTCAACGAACCTATGGCCCTTGTTAGCAAGCCCTTTAGCAACTCTTAGAAAGGGAAAAAAATTGATCGATGGAAGCCATTTCATAACTTAGCCTCCGAGCAAGGAGAGAGCTCATGCAGATGGTAGAAGTACAACAGGAAGGCTTCCAATGAGCTAAGCTTGAAGGAAAAGCCTTCATGAGTTTGCAAGTCTGTTACAGTAAAGAGACAAAACAAAGTAGTGAAAGACAATCCGAAAGAGGACAAGAAGAAAGAAGTTTCGGTCAAAGCGGGAAAAACGTTGCTAGGACTACATAATACAAACCAAACGCCAATAGTAGATGCATCCATTTTTGTGGCTAAAATACCCTTAAGTGCAAGGAGAGTCTTCGTATCCTCTAAAGTAGTGAATGCTATGCATTTATGAAAGAGAAAGGGTTCTTGCAAGAGCGAGAATTCTTAGCGGTGATGTACAAAAGGAAATATCTGATTGGATGGAAGGAGTTTGTGCAACGAGTAGAGGATGCAAGGATGGAATGGGTTCGCCAATTCTACACAAACCTAAACAATGAGAAACCATTTTTCTCGAGAGTAGAAGGACAAGAATTTGATTGCCGCACACCAGCTTGGAACTGTGCATTCAAACTTCCAGACAATAGTGGAGCAGAAATCCAAGCATTATTAGAAGCACCTTAGAAGGAACAATTGGAGGAATGCCTTAAAATAACGGGATTAAATGGAGCTAGGTGGGAGAATTCAACTTCGCTTCCTTCAGGATGGGTTAAAGTTGACATATATTACTAGCTTCACCTCATTAGGACTACACTCATGGCAACAATGCATGATGAGCTAGTGCATAAGGATCAAGAATTGCTGTTGTACGCAATAAAGGCTGGTAATAACGTCAATGTGGGTCGAATAATAGAAAGACAAATCCAAAATAGTGTCAGCATGAAGAAAGATAAAATATTTTATCCGCACTTGATGACTCTCAAATTATCAAATCCAAAATAGTGCCAACAATTTCACTCCTTCTCTATTTGCGTATCCTTCTTCGAAGAGTTCGTTCAAGTTTTGGATCAAACACAAGAGTAGCGCTCATGCACCAATCAAACTGAAATGTTGAAGCAAATGAAAAATGAAAATATTATTATTATTATCACTATTATTATTATTATTATTATTATTATTATTATTATTATTTATATTCTAAACACTTTTGTCTCAAGATAGTTTTACACAGTCCCCGACAATGGCACCAAAAACTTGATATGAGGATCAGCCATAGCGAATAGCCAAATGCTTTTCAGTGTGATTAGATCTCACTTCACGCAAGTATACAGGATCTACAACAAGTAATAGGAAAATTATCAATCTTTATAGGGACTAGAAACTATCCTAGGTGATGTTCGAAATTGAATTGTAAATTGCCCGAATATGTTTGAGTTGATTTGTTATTGCAGCATAAAGTAAATAATAACGAAATAACGTAATTTTGATATGATAAGGCTAAACTAAGATACTCATGAATTTCAGCAGCAATGAAGTAAACAAGAAACATGTGGTAAGGGACTCTATCATACTACGCTTACAAACTTCTGCTTCTGCTTCCATTCAGCACTTAGTCCAGCTTCCACTGCGACTAAATGTAAATACAACTAGCGCTAAGTATGTAATAATTAAGCGTTTATTCCTAAACTCCTATTTAAAGCATCACAGATGTAACGCTACCTATTAAACATGCAAAGTAGACTTAGGCTATTTCCTCTTCCGATTTATAACCTATTAGTTCTTGTGGATGGTCGATCGACACTTACTGTTATATTAAAGTACCTAATCTACATGCTCTAGATAAACCCTTCTAATTTCTTCCTACAACATGCTACTAAGATTCATTTTCTCCTAGTTTCGCCCTAATGAAATTAGTTCTTGATACAAACAGAAAACACAATACAAGATTTGGAAAACATATTGGAATTGTATTATTAAAGTAAAATGAGTCTAACAACAAAGTAAAATAAAAAAAGATCAACAATAAATCGTTGTCTTGATGTAGACTCTGAACTCCTCCAATAAGAAAGAACAGGGAAAATATCTTGCCTTCTGTCTATTATACAAGCAACTTATTTATAGGACTAGATCATCGAGTATCCGAATATTCCAGAATGGCACGCAATCAATCTTCACGAAAATTTCTCGTTTTAATCCTTGCCAAATGTGTTTGATTTGTCTAAGGTAGGAATCTTGTAATTTCAACAATCTATCTCTTAACTTTTCTGGTTAGTCAATGTAACGGCCCAATTTTTCGGTCGACCGTTAGGGCTGTTTTAGCCCTTAGGGGCATTATGGTCATTTTGCCCTCAGGCTGGATTTGTGATTTACCAGGGATTCTGGGATATGTTTGCCATTTTTTAAGATTATTTTTGTTTCGGTTTCAGATCTCAGGGTTCAAGGTGTCATCGCAAGAAGTTTGGAGGCAATTCGGTTAATTGTGAAAAATAGGATTTCAATGTGTTGTTGTTGGGACTCGAACCTGTGACCTGCAAGAGAGTTGGAAGTTTTTTTTTTTAAAAAAAAGAAATAAATTAAGAAAAAAATGTGTTGTAGTTGGGACTCGAAGGGGGGGATGGCCAGGGTTTTAATAGATCAAAAGAAAAGGAAGGTTAATTCCGTGCGTTTTATTCCACAAGCCCTAGAGTTGCCGATTCCTCCTTCTCCTTCCCCAAGCTTGCCAACATCTTCCCTTGGTCCTCACCATTCTTGCCGTTCCATCCTCCCCCAAGCTTTCTTTCCGATCCCCTCTCCTTCTTCTTCATTCTAGCCTAGCGACGAGGAAGCCCTAGCCGAGTCAACTTCCAACTCCTCCTTCTTGTGGTGCCGAGAACACCCTTCCCCTAGTCTTGATCTTGATCTTGGTTGTGGCTGCCGAAAATCATCACCATCTTCACCTTGCGATTGCCATCACTCAAGCCTTTCCCTCTCTCTTATCTTGCCGCAAAAACCAAGCCAGCCGAGACCATTCTAGTCGAGACCTTGGTGCCGCAACCGCCTTGGAGCTTACTACCGAGATTTGTGAGGTAAGTTTCCTCCCCTAGACGAGGCCTTTTGTTTGTGGTTGGTTGTTCCCTAATCGAGGTTCTTCTTGTTGTGTATGCAAGCCCCTAGCCGCAAGCTTCTTCAAGCCGAGTCCCCGGGAGAGCCGCATCTTCCTTGTACATCCTTGTTGGCCGAGTAGACCTTGTTGCCGAGGTGAGTTCTGTTAGCCCTACCGGTGAACCAAGGCTCTTTTGGTTGGATATATTGCTTACTACTTGCCTGACAGCTAATTGGTGTTGTGTTTGTTGTTGTTGTGATGTCCTAGCCGAGATCAAGTTGCTCAAGTGTGGTGGCCGAGAATACCCTAGCTGAGAGCTTCACTGGATATGTCCATAGTGCTTAGCCGAGAGCACTAGTGTTGCTAGCGGGGTAGCTTCTCGGATCCTTTACTCCTAGTTCCTGGTTTAGTATTAGCTAGCTAGGTTGTTTAATATGTTTATGTATGTCGTTGATAGGTTGTGTGAATTTGCAGCTCAAGGAGCACTTTTCACAGTTATTGTTTACTGCTTGTTTTCCAGGTAAGGATTTCTTATCGGGGTTGTGTGGACCCTGTGATATATCATGGTTGTGCCTTGTATGCCTATTGATTTCTATGAGCATGTTAGTGGATAGGACTGCTTTGTTAATTGCTTTCTACTAGCATGTTTACCCCTCTTTCTACATGTTAGTGCCATACTAGGTTTGTCCTTCCAGCATGTTCTGTGATTCCTGCTTTTAGTTCGTAGTATCATGCTAGGTTAGGTGTATGTACTGTTAAGCATGCTTGATTAGTCAAGAATCATTTACTCTGAAATCTTAGATAGAACTGTCAGGTTGTCATCATCCAGAGGCTGAGAGCGAACATAACGTACTTTGTCCCCACCGGTCGGGATTCAGTGTGAAGTATAATGTACTTTGCTTCCACCCCGGCAGCCGATGCAGATTTGCTCCCGCATCGGCATAAGCCTAGTTTGTAGCCTGCAAGAGCGGAACCCAGCCAATGATGTAAACCTACCTTGGTCGGTTCTTAGCTTCAAGTCGGTGGTACAGGCTGCTACAGTTGAGTGCCGAGGGCCTCCCACTACTGTAGATCAGTGACACTGCTTCTGAGTCTTTAGGCATGCATACCTGAACCGCGTAGTTTGCCCCTAGGCCCCCACATTTAAGCCGGTTTGTAACAACATGGGGTGTGCGCGCACACACGTTAGTCACCAGTTCGGAGAGCTCCCCCGGGTTAATGTTCGTGAGTACACCATTTCTGTTCTAGTTTAGAGCAAGACTTCGGGTACTCTCCCGTTTGTCAAAGTAACTGTTATCTGAAGGGTAAGAGGCCCTCGAGGACACCTATTTGGTATCAGCTTTTGAGTTGATCATTTGGTCGAGGGAGAAAGACCCTCGAGGGTGTCGAACATCTATTTGGGATCAGCTTTTGAGTTGGTCATTTGGCCGAGGGAGAAAGACCCTCGAGGATGTCTTTTGGGATTGGATAGGAGAGCCAGTCATTAGGCCAAAAGTAGGAGACTTCCGAGGACTCCGAACTTTCCCCGTCAGCTCGTTGAGCAAAGATCTATGTTGGTAACTATTTGCATGTATACTAGGTTGCTAGATGATTGATGTATCGTATTTTACCCCGGTTGGGGATTCTTACTGAGTGCTTTGTACTCACCCTTATTTCTGTGGTTTTTCACCAGGTAACTTGGGACAGCACCGGGACGGCTAGTGGAAGGAGCTGTTTGATCATGGGAGCTGCCGGCACTCTATCTTTTCATATTGCATTTATTATTCAGCATGTGGTTGGACCTGGAGTCCATAGGGGGACTTTGTTAATTGTTGTTTAAAACTATTTCGAATGTTTTGTTAAACACTAGCCAGGACTTGTTTTACCTTAATAGCTTTTGTTTTATGGATATTGGTTGGAAAGTGTTTTTAATGTTCCCCGTTCTTTTGATGTTTTGGAAATTTTAATTGGTACTTTGAAATGATTTAAGTATGGTTGCATGCATGCTGAGTGAGAACCTAGGTTTAGGACCATATTTTGGGTCGGGTTCTTAGAGTCAACTTCTGGTTGTCCGACGATTTCTTCCTTATTTACTTGAAGTGCTTTAGGCCTTGGTCTTTCGAGCTTTAATTGCTTCCAATCGCGTGTCTTGATTCTACGCATAGCATTACTTCACTAGCGCTACTCCTGCGAAAAGAGAAATCAACATAAGGTTTGCAAAATCCATGCTAAACATGCTATTTTAGTTTTTTTAAGCCAAATAATTGGTATTTTTCATTTTACTCCCCTAATGCGTAAGCATTAGTGAATTACACCTTTTTATTCCTAATTTTGTCTCGTTTGTACTAAAATTCAATTAATAAGTGTGAATAATGATCCGAATTCTTGATCAAATCTTACTCTATTTTAAAGTCATCACTTGCTAACTTGTTAAATCTGTGGGGATGACATGACAAGCCAAGTAGTCCGCAATGTGAGCAAACCAAGGAGTATCGTTCTTTTTCTATTGTAGCTACCATAAACAACTATTCATCTAGGAAGCTTTTGGATATATTGATTATTGACGCATCACTTCTTCTATTTTCCAGTTGGGATAGATGATCAGTGACAACATTTTTGTAGCCTGTTTTATCCTTTATTTTAGTATCAAACTCCTTTAGATGTAAAATCCATCTGATCAATCGCGCTTTAGCATTTTCTTTACTCGCAAGATACCTAATTGTTGCGTGGTTAGTAAATGTAACGACCCAAGATTTATATTCTGGTTCTCCAGGTTTGTTCGGTTGGGTCGTTAGGGAAGTTTGAGCCTTTAGGGGTAATGTGGTAATTTTTCCCGCAGGGCCGATTCTGTAGTTAACTAGGGTTTTAGGGCTGTTTCTGTTATTTGCTGAGTTCAGTTATTCTTTTAGTTTCAGGTTTCCAAGGCCAGAGTTGTATTTTGAGAAGTTTGGAAGTCGTTCGGTTAAAAGAGAAAAAGAGGAAAAATTATGGATTTAAGTTGTCTTCACTGGGACTCGAAGGGTGGTTGATTTGGGATTTTGGAGTTTAATTAAAAAGAAAATAAATAGAAAAGAAACGTGTTGTCTTCGTTGGGACTCGAGGGCTTTGTTGTCGTGTGTTGCCTTCTTCGGGTTAGGGTAACTCCTTCCCGAGCCTTGTTCTGTTAAGTTGATTCGTTCTTGTTTTTTGAGTTGTTTAGAAAGTATGATTGATTCGTTCTTGTTTACTTTATTTGATACGCTCGTGTTGGTTCTGCAGCTCAAGGAACAGTTTATTATTGTCGTGTTTTTTGCTTGTTTTCTAGGTAAGGATTTCTTACTAGGGTTGTGTGGGCCCTGCATTACATCAATGATTACTTTTTGTTTACTTGTTAACTATTTGCGAGCATGCTTAGTGGATAGGATGATTGTATGTTTGTTGCAAGCATGTTTAGTGGATAGGTTCTATTTCTCGTTTGTTTCCGGCTAGCATGTATGTTTCCTGTGGACATGTTAGAACCATGCTAGGTTGTTCTTCAAGCATGCATCCTGATGTTTATGTTGAGCTGTTAGTATCCTGCTAGGCCGTATGTATTGAGCATGATTGATCTATTAGGAATGAGATGTGTATTCTCAGATAGAACTTGCCAGGTTTTCATCATCCAGAGGCTAAGAGCGGACATAACATATCTTGTCCCAACAAGTTGGAATCAGTAAGGACTTGTTCCTCCCCCGGAAGCCGGGCATGGTTTAACTCACCACACTGACATAACCCTAGTTTGTAGCCTGCTAGAGCGGAACCCATCTCGGGTGCAAGCCTGCCCGAGATGGTTCTTAGCTATAGGTCAGTGGTATTCAGGCTACTACAATTGAGTGCCGAAGACCTCGCACTACTGTAGATTAGTGACACTGCTTCCGAGTCTTTAGGCATGCGTACTTGGACCGGTGTAGTTTGTACAGGTCCCACATCCTTACACGATTTACAGCAGCATGTGTTGTGCGTGCACACGTGTTATATTTTGTACAACACCCGTGTAGTTTGTACAGGTCCCTCGGGCTAATGTTAGTGAGTACACCACTTCCATTCTAGTTTAGAGCCAGACATCGGGTACTCTCCCGTTTGTCATAGGAACAGCTTCACAGAGTGTAAGAGACCCTCGAGGACATCTAGTTGGGATCAAGTTTTGAGTTGGTTATTTAGCCGAGGGAAAAGAACCTCAAGGATGCCATTTGGGATTGGTTAGGAGAGCCAATCATTAGGCCGAAAGTAGGAGACTTCCAAGGATTCCGGGCTTGCACCTTTAGCTCATGAGCAAAGATTTGTGTTGGTAACTGTTTTCTTGTATACTAAGATGCCAGATGATATTATGTTTTGTACTGTACCCCGATTGGAGATTCTTACTGAGTGCTACCCTTATTTTCTGTGGTTTTTCCACCAGGTAATTTGGGACAGCACTAGGACGGTTAGCGGAGGAGTTGATTGATCATGGGAGCTGCCGGCACTCTGTTTATGTTTTGTCTTTTGTTATTCAGCATGCAGTTGGACACGGAATCCATAGTTGGCATTATGATGTTTAAACTATTTATGGATGTTTTTAATAAATCACTGGCAAGGACATGTTTGTTTTAACAGGTTTTCTCTTTGAATGTTTACTTGAAATAAAGAAGTTTATTGTTCCCCGGTGTATTGTTGTTTTAAAGTTTTAAACATGCATTTTGAAATGATTGTTTTATTTACATGCATGCTGAGTAAGAACCGAGGTTTAAGACCACATTTTTGGTCGGGTTCCTACAGTAAACAATCACTTTTGATCCAACCAAATAAGAACGAAACTATTCCAATGTGTATATTACAACCAACAACTATTTCTCAGTAGTTGTATAGTTGAGTTGTGCTTCATTGAGCGTTCGACCGGCGTAATAGATGGGATTGATTAGCTTTTCTCCTTTCTGGCCTAAGATAGCCCCGGTTGCATAATCGCTAGCAACACACAAAAGCTCAAATGGTTTCCCCCAATTGGGTGATATCATGATTGGAGTAGTGGTTAACGCTTTCTTCAGCTTCTCAAAAGCTTAAAGACAACTTTTATCAAAATTAAAGGGACGGTCAGCTTGTGGAGCCCACACATTGGTTTCACAATTTTTGAAAAATTCTTAATGAAACGTCTATAAAATCCTTCATGACCTAAAAAACTACCCACTCTTTTAACGTTTTTAGGGGGTTCACACTTTTCAATAGCTTCAATTTTCACTTGATTAACCTCCATTCTAGCCTTATAAATTTTATGACTCTGGACAATGCCTTCAAGCACCATGAAGTGGCATTTTTCTCAATTAAGCACTAGATGAATTTCTTCACAACGTTGCAACACTTCCCACGTATTTTCTTGGCAATTGGAAAAATTATCTCAAAACACTGTAAAGTCGTCTATAAAGACTTCCATACCTGGATACGCCACATGATGAAGAATTCTAGCTTGAGTTCTCATGACTCTAACTCTCTCATCTATGCCCTTGTTGAGGGTAGATTAGCATTAAGTTTCCCGCTCCAGCTCCTACACCTGTAGTTGCTGGTGGATAAATCACTCTAGGGTGATTATGCACATTTGGGTCCATCCCTTCTCATTGTCTCCTTCTCTGCTCACGTTGTCTTCAATGGAGAGTTTGCTCAGGTTATGGATCAATCGATAGAGTTGTTCTGATGCACAGATCACACTAAGGCGTTTGAAAATAAGTGATTCCTTTATCAATAAAAACTATTCTAAACTATCAATGCTTTAAATAAATTGACACAGTCCCCGACAATGGCCCCAAAAACTTGACTGTGGTAAAACTAAACAGACTTGTGCGCGAATAAACTCACATTCAAGCAAGTATATGCAGTTTCCAATAAGTAATAAGTAAATTATCGATCTCTACAAGGACTGTGATTTATCAAAAGATGATGTTCATAATAAAATAGAAAGTAAAAAAATGGGGTTTTGATTCGGTCTATATGGTGTGCAATAAAAAAAGTAAAACTTAGTAAAGTAGTTTGAGAAGAAAAGACACAACTAAGGTAATCATGGAATGTGTTCACATGCTATCAAGAAATAATGTTGTGAGGATTAATTATCATACTTTGCCCAAAAAATGTCTGCTTCTACATTCGTTCACATTAAGTCGGTACCGCGTATGCAGTATTTACGTGTTTATTCCTAAACTCTAATTTTAAAGTATAAAAGACCAAATTAGCCTTGGGTTATCTCATTTTCCAAATTACAACCTACAAACGCGTGTGGATGACCGGTTAACACTTACTATTGATTTTGATCCTAATTAACATGCTCTAGTTCATTCCTCCCTAGATCTATCTAACACATGCATACACAACTCAAATAGAGCCATAATTGAGGATAATTTTGGATCATTGTGTGCAGTTGTTATCTAAGATTTAATGTGAATAAGGAAAAAATAAAGAGAAAAAGGTGTAGTTTGCTAATGCTTACGCATTAGGGGAAAAAATTGAGAGATATGAATTATAGCGCTTAAAGTGAATGAATTAGCACATTTAACACGTATTTAGCAAGGTTTATAGTGATAAACTATTTTT
The DNA here is from genome assembly GCA_036507275.1 of Sicyos edulis. Lineage (NCBI taxonomy): Eukaryota > Viridiplantae > Streptophyta > Magnoliopsida > Cucurbitales > Cucurbitaceae > Sicyos > Sicyos edulis. The sequence continues at coordinate 35,848,976 of CM071847.1, forward strand.
GCAGGCATTTGCGTTTGTGAAGCAATGTAGAGTTGAAAGTTTACGTGGTTCACTAATGTAGTGTTAGCTAGTCCATGGGCAGAGAGGAAGAACATTTTTATTATGGAGAGGCAAATTAAAGATACAGAGATTACATAATGAATGTCATATTATGGCTTGGGTTTAATTTGAGTTTATATACGCAGTCTCATTAAACCCTATTACAAAATGAGTAAGCCATAATAACATAATGCTGGTGCGGAACGCATTGCAACAATTCGATATGCGTTTGCGCGCAGGATGCACTAAGCAGATACAGATGCATTCACGCATGCGAATGCGTAATGCGTTTTCGCAACTGGGGCATTGCCCCCGCACCCCCACTCGTTAATTGCAGGACATTAATGCATTCAAGACATATCTTAACATAAAGTTACTTTTGAGTTTTGATGGATAAAGAATCTAATTTACGTATATAAAAAAGGAAATTTTTTTTATGAATAATTAGAAGGAAACAAATTCTATGCCCATCAAAATTTTAGAAGAAAAATTCAAATAAAAACAAAAATGGATTCAAATATTGAAAAATTCATGGAATAGATGGCTACAAAGTAAAAATGGATGGCTACAAAATCAAGTGACATTGCAATGACTTCAATGAAGTAAAACTGAATCAAAACAATTAAACAATAAAAATTGAAATAATTTTACTATATGAAATATTTTTAAAAAGATGCAAAAATAAAATATAAAGGATAGAATTTTCTACTACCAACAAAATCTCTTTAAAAAAAAAAAAAAAAAAATTGGGAACTTTCGGTTAGGAACTTCTGATTAAAACCAGATTCATGTTCATTTGCACACATGGTCTCTATGAACCTTCTATAATTAGTTAAAAAATAAACGAGATCCAACCCGTAAATTTAGTTTTCGAAGATGGAAGCAGAAAGATATCGTCAATGTCGAAAAAATAACTAAATCAATTTCATAAGGTGGAGTTTTTGATAATTATTTAGTCGCGTTTCATAACCATTTTATTTTTTGTTTATGAAATTTAAGCTTACAATACTACTTTATTATACTTTTTTTCTTATTTTAATATCTACATCTTACCTATATTTTAATAAATAAAACCAAAATTTGGAAACAAAAAAAAAAGTTTCCAAAAACTTTTTTTGTTTTTGAAATTAGGTTAGTATTCACCTACCGTCTTAATGAAATATGGATACATTATAGGAAACATAGAGCATATGACAAAAAATTTGACTAAAAATAAGTTTAAATTTCATAAACCAAAAATAAAAAACCAAATAGTTATCAAACGGTGTCTTAGTTTTTTATTTTTAGTCTTTGAAATGTTAGCTTATTATATACTCAAATTTCTTACCATTGTTCCATCTTTTCGTAAGAAATATGGGAATATTGACCAAAATTCAAAAATCAAAGCAAACTTTTGAAGACTACTAGTTTTTTGTTTTCAAATTTTAATTTTGTTTTTAGAAATATAGATAAGACGTAGGTATCCAAATAAGAAAAAAAAAATATATGATAAAATAGTTGTTAGTAAGTTTAAATTTCAAAAACAAAAATCTATAAACAAAATGATTTTCAATTGGCTAAGTTTTCTATTTCTTCTTAACTCCAAGTCTTTTAAGTACTGAACACAGAGAGAGGGATAGGAGAATTACTAGGAGAGGAGGAAGGGCTCATCAAAACTATTATCAGACTATTAGATAATGTAGACACCCATCTTAAAACCTGGTAATGAGGGGAGTAGTCCACATATCTTATAATTGTTTATTAGACTCTCCGCTTTTTCAATGCGAAATCCTAACATCGACGATTCTATATGCTAATGATATTATCATTGGCAACACAGTGATTATCGGGACCAAAAAAATTAGCCAATAATGAGAATGCCTTAAAAAAAATTTAGATTTAGATTCATTTTCAATCAGACTAAACCAAAGCACCCAAACGATGAAGCAAACAGAACCGAAAGCCTAACATGAATCAGTTTTATTTTTTTTATTTTTTTATTACTAGCACAATAGATTAGTAGAAAAAATTTCTTATTAACCAAAGGAGAAAGAAATTGTAATGAAAAATTTACCTTAGACTTGTGACAATTCCTCAAATTTAACATGATTTGTTGCAACATTATCAAACTCAAATGAAAATATTTGATCAAATTGAAAGTTAAACTTTTAAGGAAGATGATTCATCCAATTGAAAGTTTAGGTAATTTTTTTGATAATACAGAGGGAAGAATAAAAAGTGTAAGATTATCAAAAGACAGTACATATATATACTTGATTTCTATAAATAAAACACTCGGTGGTTGTCAAGTACAAATTTTGTTTTTTTTTCATTAATTTTTACATTAAAAAGTGGCTTTTTTTTTAATTTTTACACGCTGGTTTTGTAAAACGGATAAAATGTAACTCGAGATGAAAATAGAAGTGGAAGAAAAAGAGAATCAGATTCAATTAGTTAAAACATGGGTGAAAAGATTATAAACTTACAACAATAAAGCTTTCTCCAATTGGGTAAACATGAAATATTTTTCTTATTCCATGAATATTTTCGATCCAATATCCACTTAGACAAGAATAAAAAGATCGAAAAGCCTTATGATCTTACAAGAAGAAAAATGTTTCACTCGTACTTGTCACTTAACCTTAAGGGAACGAATACCTATAGTACTCGCGTGCCTTCTTAAGTTTGAGATAAGATCTTTTAATTGCTTGCAATTCAACCACGACAACACTCATCGATGTTCTTTCTCTAGGTGTCCTCAAGGAGCATGATAAGCCGATTCTCAAGATTGAAACTACACATTCTTCCATCCATGTTGGTATAATTCCTCTATCATCTTCTTCACTCATTATCGCCCTTTCTTGTATTCTACTGTCATTCTCTTCTTCTTGATGTGTTTCTTTATATGGAATAGATGGGTCGACTATATTCATAACACCATGAGCCAAAGCTGTTGCAGCAAATGAATGAATATCAACACTCTCGCCAAATGTGTCATTTGTAGGTCTCTTTCCAATAATCATCTCTAATAATAGTATACCAAAGCTAATGATGTCTCCTTCACTAGAAATTCTTCCACCTGATCCGTACTCTTTAATTTTTCATCGTCAATATACAAACAAAAAAAATAGTAAGGGTTCAATAATTGTTATAGAAAGATGGAGCAATTTAGATGGAAGAGAAAAATACCTGAAGGGATATATCCGATAGAACCCTTTAGTGTAAGTGAAATAGTTTGACCAAAAGATAATTGATCATTTGGTTCTTCCAACATCAATCTAGCTAATCCAAAATCTCCTACATGAGCTACCATATCATTGTCGAGCAATATGTTGCTAGGCTTTAGATCACAATGAACGATAGGAGTTTCACAATGATTATGTATATAATCTAATCCACATGCAATATCAATAGCAATGTCCAATCTTTGGATGAGACTCAACCTTCTTTCATGGTGGTGTGGATTTGCAGGATGAAGCCAAGAGTCAATGTAACGGCCCAATTTTCTATTCCGATTTTCCAGGTGCCTTCGGTTCAAGATTCGGTTGTTCGGTTGGGCCGTTAGAGCTATTTTAACCCTTAGGGGTATTTTGGTCTTTTGCTCCCCGGGCAGGATTTGTGGATTTTCAGAACTTCAGGGTCACTCCTGCCTTTGTCGAGGCTTGATTGTTGTTGGTTGCAAGACCCAAGATGTTTGGGCTAGTCGTTTGGAAGTTTGGAAGTGGTTTGGGTTTTAGCAAAATAATTGTTGTTTGAGTGCTTCCATTGAGATTTGAGCCTTTGCCATTAATGTTAATTTGGGAGTTTGATTTAAGTGAGTTTTATTTATTGGAAAAGATTGCTTCAGTCGGGTCTCGAAGGAGGAAGCCGTGGGAAGGGATTTTAGGTCTTTAAGGCCTATTTAAAACAGGATAAGGATGGAAAAATAAGGAAAAATCCCTTTTCCCCCTTGTTTTGTCTCTCTCTCTCTCTCTCTCATCTCTCTCTCTCTCTCCCTCTCACCAAACCCGAGCCCCAACCCCAACCCTAGCCGGACCAGCTCGCCCAACCCAGCCCCTACTTGCCTAGACCCAACCTCAAGATCTGCTGCGGACCGCTCGGCCCACGCACGAGCCGCCCGCCCGAGCCGCCAGACCTAGCGCGCGCATCGGCCCGCACTGACCTACCGCACAAAAGCCGCTCCGCACCAGATCGCCCACTCCCAGCCGTGCACTGTGCCGACCCAGCGCCTTCCAGCTCTACACCAGGTCGTCGAGCCCGCGCGCGTTCCACCAGTAGCCTGGATCGTCGCGCGCGCGCGCCGTTCCTCATCTTGCGGCCGCCGCCGCGCGACGACTGACGAGCCTCGGCACCGCGCCCGGCGCTCTCGTGTCCCTGTCGCGCCTGTGCCTACGCCCAGCACCTAGCGCCCTAGCACCCAGCTTGTAATGGCCCAGTTTTCTATCCCGGTTCTCGAGGAGCTTCCGGTCCAGATTCAGTGATTCGGTTGGGCCGTTAGAGCTGTTTGGACCCTTAGGGGCATTTTGGTCTTTTTGCTCCCTGGGCAGGATTTGTGGTTTTTCAGGGCTTCGAGGCAGCTCCTGTCTTTGTTGAGGCTTGTTTGTTGGTGGCTGCGAGTCCCGAGATGTTTGGGCTTTTCGTTTGGGAGTCCCGGTTGTGATTTGGGTTTTGGGCAAAGTGATGGTTGTTTGGGAGTTTCCTTCGGGATTTGAGCCGGGCCTTCAGTATTGGTTTGGGAGGCTGAGTTAAGTGAGTTTTGTTGTTTGGAAAGGTTGCTTCAGTCGGGTCTCGAAGGAGGAAGCCGGGAAATGGGATTTAAGGATTTTAAGGATTTTTGGAAAAATTGGAAAATTGGATAAGTTTGGATTTTGGATAAGGATAAATTTAAAAGAGAAAAAGGAATTTCTTTTTTTTAATAAAATCCCCATTTTCCCCATTTTTCCTTATTTTTCCATTTTCTCTCCCTTTCTCTCTCCTCCAACCCGAGCAGCCCCTCCAAAGCCCGAGCGCTAGCCCAGCCCGAGCACCCTGGCCGCCCAGCTCGCCAGCCCGAGCCCAGCTCGCCCTTGGTCGCGAGCCTAGCAGCCCAGCTCGCCCTGCCGCGTCGCACAGCGCCGAGCCCAGCGCGCCCAGCGCCCCTGCCCTGTGCCGATCGCCCCTGCCCCAGCGTCGCCCAGGTTCGTGTCGCCCTGCTGCGCACTGTGCCGAGCCACGCACAGTGTCGCGTTGCCGTCCCCGAGCCCGTCGCTCGCGCCCGAGCACCCTGTAGCTCGTCGCCTCGCGCGCGCGCCTCTATGCTTGCCGAGCTGCGCGCGCCGCGTGCGTCCCTGTCTTGAGCCGCGCGCGCGCGCGCGCGCGCTCGCCTCGTCGGCTCGCGCGCGCGCAGCGACTCGCGCCCAGCGCGCCTGCGCCCGGCCGGCCCGACCCCTGCGCCTAGCCTGCCCTGTTGTGTGCTGGTTGGCCCGAGCCTTGTGGCTTCTCGGATGGCTGTTCGGGATCGATTAGAGGCTCGAGGATTCGCTCGTAGATTTATTATAATTATTATTTTTCTGCTTGTTCCAGGTAAGGATTCCTTACCGTGGTTGTCTGGACCCTGCGATATATCTCGATATGCCTAGCTTGTTTGCTGATTGTTATGAGCATGTTAGAGATTGAGCAGTTGATTGAATTCTTGCTAGCATGTTTGCCTGATTTTACATGTTAGTGCCATGCTAGGTTTGTTCTGCCAGCATGCTTATGATTCCTGCTTAAGTTGTAGTATCATGCTAGGTAATGTGATTTATGTCGGTCATTGCTTGCTAGCCAGAATCATTGATTTTTGCTCTCACTCTTAGATAGACTTGTAGGGTTTGTCATCATCCGCAGGTCGAGCGGACATAACGTACTTTGTCCCCCGATCGGGAGTAGTGTGCGAAGCATAACGTATCTTGCTTCCCCGGTCACTAAGGTGGATTTAGCTCAGGTCGGGAGTAAAGTGTGCGAAGCATAACGTATCTTGCTACCCCCGACCCGCCGGTTGTGGACTTAGCTACCCACTTCGGCCAGAGCCTAGTTTGTAGCCTGCTAGAGCGGAACCCTGCCAACGGTGTAAGCCTGCCTTGGCCGGTTCTTAGCTTCAGGTCGGTGGATCAGGCTGCAAAGATGAGCGCCGAGGGCCTCGCGCTACTGTGATCAGTGACACCGCTTCCGAGTCATAGGCATGTGCACCTGGCCCGCGTAGTTTGCCCTTAGGCCCCCGCATTTACGCCGGTTGCAGAGGAGCATGCGGTGTGCGCGCACACGCGATAGTTGCCCGTTCGGAGAGCTCCCCCGGGCTAATGTCGTGAGTACACCATTCCTTCCGTTAGAGCCTGACTTCGGGTACTCTCCCGTAAGTCTAGTTTAGTGCAAGGGCAAGGAGGCCCTTGAGGACATTTTAGGGATCAGTGTATTCCCCCCGAGTGACAGATACCTCGGTGATGTCCCGGATTGGTCAGTGTATCCAATCCCAGTTAGGCTGGAAGTAAGAGACTTTCGATGGCTCCAGATCTTGTTTTATTGAGCTCGTTGAGCTATGATCTGTGTTGATAGCTGTTTGCTTGCTTGTTGAGGTGCTAGATGACAGATGTATCGTATTGTACCCCGGTTGGGGATTCTTACTGAGTATCTTTATACTCACCCTTATTTATCTTTCAGGTAGCTTGGGACAACACCAGGATGGCCAGCGGAGGGAGCTGATTGATCATGGGGAGCCGCCGGCACTCTGTCTTTTATTATTGCATTATTTATTCAACATGTAGATGGATAGGAGTCCTAGGGGAACATTGTTTAAAACGTTGTTTAAATTGTATTGTATATATTTGTAAACACTGGCCAGGTTGTTTTACTTCGTTGGATGGTTTAAATGAAAACTGTTGTTTATGTTTTAAGGGTTCCCCCTTCTCATATGTTTTGAAAGGTTTTTAAATATGAGCACTAAACCGCTTGTTATCATATTTAACTTGCATCCTTGAGTGAGAACCCGGTCTAGGACCATGTTTTGGAGTGCAGTTCGTCACCACACGCCTGCGCGCGCGTCCCTGCGCGCGCCCATGCCAGAGCTGCTCCGCTGCTGCCGGCGACACCTGCCTCTTTGTGTTGGTGTGGCCCGAGCCTTGTTGCTTCTCGGATGGTAATTCCCGAGTCTTTTCTCCCTTGGGCCCTATGCTGTTGGCTGCTGTTTATTTAATTAGGTTGTTTTTATTAAATGCTTAGGTTGCTCGGGTTCTCTAAGAAGCTCGAGGGTCGCTTGGTTGATTTGTGATAGTTATTTCTACTTGTTTCCAAGTAAGGATTTCTTACCGAAGTTGTGTGGGCCCTGCGATATTATATGTGATTGCTGTTTTGTATGCTTGTTGTGTTTATCAGCATGTTTAGTGATAGGTGCACTGTTCTGAATTCCGGACTGACATGATTTCTTATGTTGTTTCTCATGTTAGTCCATGCTAGGTTGTTTCGTTCTGGCATGCTCGTTATCTGTTCTTGCTTCGAAGTATCATGCTAGGTTCGTTGTATCTATTGAGCACATATTGGATTGTTTGTTGTTGATGATATAGTTTAGAGTTCAGATAGGTAGCATCATTCGGGCCAAGATGCATAAAGTACCTTGCATCCACGGCCGGGACGTACGAGGCAGTACTCCGTCCCTGGAACCCGTTAGGGTTTAGCTAACCCTACCGGTAGGCCCTGCAATCTTGGGTGAGGGTGGTAGACTGTCAAATGCCCCAACGATCGGGATGATGACATGGCATTACCTTGTCCCCGGCAGCTGGCACGTCCTCAGCGTGTTCGGCAGTAGCCCTTGATTGCCACCTGATAGGGCAAGGACGACTTCCTGGTGTAAGCCTACCACGACCAGTTCCTTAGCCTCAGGTGCGGTGGTTGGTGCCGACATAGTTCACGTGTCCGAGTCTCACACCCTATGTCGGTGACACCGATCCGAGAGATTTAGTTAGGCATGGTGGATGGACACAGGCGGCTTGCCACTAGACCCGGCACCTCCCATGGTTTGCAGTTGCATGCGGTGAGCGCATACGCTCATTATAGCGCCGACTGGAGAGCTCCTCGGGATCGTGAGCGAGTGCACCTTTCGTATCGACAGTAGGCAGGCTGAGGCCGAGACTTGTTTCTCGTATAGGATCGTATCATGAGGTGGATTATCCCGGAGTAAGACCCTGAGTTGGCATCGAAGTTTATGTGTGGATTTAAGCTATGTGCTCTCTTACGTGTTTATATTCATAGCTTGCATACCTTTCGCTAGATGACCATGTATATCGTATTGTACCCGGTTGGGGATTCTTCTTGAGTAATTCGTTACTCACCCTTATTTTGTGGTTTTCCACAGGTAACCAAGGTGCGAGACAGGATGGCTGGAGGAGGAGCTGTGATCATGGAAACCCGTTGTTTCGAACTCTGAGTCTTGTATTTATGTTTTTATGTTTTAAATGTCCTATGAATGCATGTAGTTGGGCACAGAGCCCTTAGGTTGTTTTCTGGTTGTTGCCCGGATTCTGACACTGATGTAAACCATTTTTTGATTTGAATGTGAATGAAATCTCGATCAGTACGTTTTAAATTGTTTTTAGCTTGGAGCAGTACTTTGAAAGCAGGGGACGAGTTCGGGACGTTTTGTGTTGTTTAGAATGGATGTTTTATTTTATTTTGTGTTAATCAGAATCTGGCATTCAACTTGCATATTATTTTCTAAGTTTTAAAGCATGCATTGAAGTAAAGGCCTATTTTAGGACCCCATTCGGGTCGGGTCTTTACAGTCAAGATTTCCATTCGACATGAAGCTGAAGACTAGAGCTTTAAATTCATTGCCTTGAAAATCAATACTTGAGCAAGAAGCTAGTTATGATCTTGAGGAGATTTCGATGTCGTATATTTGGGAGAGTATTGCATTCATCAACAAAACTCTTGGAAGCACCTTGTTTTTGAAGGTTAAGAACCTTGATGGCAACAATAGATCCATCATTTGAAAGGATGCCTTTATACACATAGCCAAAACTACTTGAACCAATCAAGTTTTCCATAGAGAATCCATCGGTTGATTTATGAAGTTCTAGGTAAGAAATTTGTTGCAAAACTCCTTATTAGGTGATGAAGATGAAGTATCTTTCCTCGACTTGTTATGCATAAAACACACAATAATGATGCTCACTAGAATAAAAGTGAATGTGATGGTAGATACTACTGAGATTAACACCTTTGTTGGTTGGAATCGTTTGTTGAGTGAATGTGATCGATTAAGCTTGCATGGAGGCAAATGTAATTCTTGTGCACCGTCACATAGATTAGAATTTCCAAGGATATAAGTCATGTTTAAATTGGAAATGACTCCTTTTTTAGGCAGTGGTCCCTCAAAGTTGTTATAGAATAGATCTAAATATTTTAGGGAAGAAAGTGATAGAATCTACCACACTATTTTATTAAACTACGATAATTCTCTCGAGAGGATCTCTCAAAGAGCCAAATTACAAAGACGATAATTCAATGGATGCATAACAAAGACCTAATCTCTCCTATTTATAATAACTCTAAACCCTAGCCTTTTACTTGCTCCCCAGGTAAACCCCAAAATAACCTAATTGAATAATAATCTCTAATAAGGCTTAAAAGCCCAATACAATTGAAATAATAATTAATTAATAATTAATAATTACTAATACTAATATTCCTAAAAACTCCAAGGTCTGGATCGTATCAATACTTTCCCCCCCAAGAGCCACCTTGTCCTCAAGGTGTTCCATCTCCGATGCCACCTTTTGCAGCTCCATCTTCTGGCCAAAAGTCAGTCACATCAACATCCTGGTAATCGTGCGCATCCCGAACGACCAAGACATCTAAATTCTGGAGCTCTTTCTTCTGAAAACGATGTCCTGGGACAAATCGTTCATCACAACGGAAGCATAACCCTTTATCCTTCTGTGCTTGAATTTCCGCTTCAGTGAGTTTTTTACAGGATGCCGGGTGAATGGTTGTAGTCCTTTGAGAAAGAGTCTCTGTGCTTCCAGTTCCAGAAACAATCGTCCCTGCTTTAGCCTTGACCGTTGCAGAAGTACTTCCCTCATTTTGGGCAGCTTGAAAAGCAAAATCATCCTTAATCACTTGGGCCATAAACATTTTCTCTTCGATGTCCACTGGCCGCAGTTTACGCATCGCGCTCTGTATCTCCTCTTTTAGTCCACTTTCCCACTTCCCCTCCAATGCACTCGCACTGATATCGCACATTCCCTTAGCAAAGCGCTCAAAACTCCGGCGATATTCCTTCACCGTACCTATTTGCTTCAAACTCATGAAGTTGACATACTTATTTGCCTGAGCTGCCGGTTGGAAACGCTCCAACAACCCATCTTTGAATTCGCTCTAGGAACGAAAAGAAGCACGATCCTCTTCATACTGAAGCCACTCCAATGCCTCCCCTTCTAAACATAACCCTACTGCCTCAACCCCTTCATATTCAGTCAGCTTGTTTACCAGGAAATAACGCTCGACCTGACTTAACTATCCCGCCGGATCCTCGTCAGCAAGACCCTTGAAAACCGGCATCTCCAATTTCCTGAATCTCCTGTCACATCTCGGTCCGTCCATTCCTCCTACTCTCTGACTTCCCCGTTCAAGTCTTCTTTCTCTTCCCCATGAAATCTCGTCCCCTATTTCGGACAATGTCACTCCACCCCCTATCGTTCCAACCGTCATGCGCCAACGACTTATCATAGCCCATGCGCAACCTCCTCTCCTCAAGAACCCTGTTTTCTCTCCCCACGACCCTTGGATCTCCCCTTTGGCTGAACTCCGGCCCAGTTAATCGTCAACCCAATTTCGGCCTCGTTCATTCCAACCGTCATGCGCTATCGGTGTAAGAACCCGATAAAAAATAAGGTCCTAAACCTAAGTTCTCACTCAGCATGCAAGTTAAATACTTCATCAAGCGGTTTAGTGCTCATATTTAAAACCTTTCAAAACATTTAAAAGCGGGGACACTTAAAACATAAACAACAACCTTCATTTAAGCAAACCAACAAAGTAAAACAAGCCTGGCCAGTGTTTATAAAATCATACAATACAATTTAAATAACTTTTAAAAACATCCCCCTAGGACTCCTGTCCGTCTACATGCTGAACAAATTATGCAAACAATAAAAGACAGAGTGTCGGCGGCTCCCATGATCAATCAGCTCTCTCCGCTAGCCGTCCCAGTGCTGTCCCAAGTTACCTGGTGGAAAAACCACGGAAATAAGGGTGAGTATAAACATACTCAGTAAGAATCCCCAACCGGGGTACAATACGATACAACAATCATCTCGCACCTAGTATACATGCAACGATTTACTAACACAGATCATAGCTCAACGAGCTTACAAGGAAGAATCTCGGAATCCTCGGAAGTCTCCTACTTTCGGCCTAATGATTGGTTCTCATAACCAATCCGGGACATCTCCGAGGGTCTTTCTCCTCGACCAATTGATCAGCTCAAAACCGATACCAAAGATGTCCGACACCTCGAGGGGTCTTTCTCCTCGACCATATGATCACTCAAAAGCCAATCCCAATGGGTGTCCTCAGGGCCTCTTACCCTCGCTAATAAATCTGGACTATCGGAGAGTACCCAAGTCCGCTCTAAATCGAAGGAGGCGGTGTACTCACGAACATTAGCACTGGGGAGCTCTCCGAACCGGCGACTAACGCGTGTGCACGCACACCGCATGCTGCTGCAACCGGCGTAAATGTGGGGGCCTAAGTACAAACTACGCGGGCCAGGTACGCATGCCTAAAGACTCGGAAAGCGGTGTCACCGAACACGAGTGCGAGGCCCTCGGCACACTCATGCATGCGGCTGAACCACCGACCTGAAGCTAAGAACCGGCCAAGGCAGGCTTGCACCGTTGGCAGGGTCCAACTCTAGCAGGCTACAAACTAGGCTTATGCCGATGTGGTAGATAAATCCACATCGGCTACCGGGGGGAAGCAATGTACGTTATGCTTCACTCTACTCCCGACCGGTGGGGACAAAGTACGTTATGTCCGCTCTCAGCCTCTGGTTGATGACAAACCCTACTATACTAGCTAAGAGTACAAAATAACTGATTCCTGGCTAAACATACATATCAACATCAATCACACATCACCTAGCATGATACTACGAACTTAAAGCAGGAATCATAAGCATGCTGGAAGAACAAACCTAGCATGGCACTAACATGTACAATCAGGCAAACATGCTAGCAAGAGATCAAACATAGCTGTCCTATCACTATCATGCTCATAACAGTCAACAAGCATACAAGCACAACATGATAATATCGCAGGGTCCACACAACCACGGTAAGGAATCCTTACCTGGAAACAAGTAGAATTAGCTATCAAATAACAAACAAGTGACCCTCGAGCTTCTAAGCGAACCCGAGCAACCTAAGCATTTAATAAAAACACCTAAGTAAATAAAACAATGACGTGACTTAACATCTAAAAGGGAAAGGCTCGGGAATTACTAACCGAGAAGACACACGGTCTCGGCAGCGAAGGGGCGAAATGGGCGCGGCTGTGCGGCAGGGCGCTGGCGCGCTGCTCGAGAGCGCTGGCAAGGCGAAAGCAGACGCTGCCTTATTTGGCGCGGGCGAGCGCGACGCAGGCGAGACGTCGGGTCTGCGAGGACGGCGCGCGGGCGACGCGTCTGGGCAGCAGCGAGAGGAGCGGTGTAGGGTCTTCTTTGGCGGCGGCATGGCATGGCGCGGCGCAGGCGACGGTGGGCGACTGGCCGGGCGGCGTGTGGCCGAGCGATCGGGCGGCTTGGGCAAAGACTGGTCGGGCGACTGGTGCGGGGTGCGGCTAGGGTGTGGTGGCTCGGCTGGGGTTGGTGCGGTTAGGGCTGGGCATGGTGTGGCTAGGGTTTGGAGAGAGAGAGAGAGAGACAGAAAGAGAGAGAGAGAGAATCTTGCAAAACAAGGGGGAAAGGGATTTTTCTTGATTTCTTTCCTTTTCTTCTTTTAAATAGACCTAAAATCCCTTCCCAAAGCTTCCTCCTTGAGACCCATTGAAACAACTTTCCTTTTAAAATAAAACCCCTTTTTCCTACAAACTCCCCAAACCATTTAGGGCAAGGGTTCAAATCCCAATGGAAGCACTCAAATAACAATTAATTTTGCTAAAATCTAACTTACCTCCATACTTCCAAACAACTTGCCCAAACTTCTTGGGTCTTGCAACCAACAACCACCAAGCTTCGACAAAGGCAGGAATGGCCCTGAAATCCTTAAAATCCACAAAACCCTGACCGGGGGCAAAAAGACCAAAATACCCCTAATGGTTAAAATAGCTCTAACGGCCCATCCAAACATCCGCATAATGTCCCAAAAACACCTGGGAAACCTAAATAGAAAACCGAGCCGTTACAATCGGTCTGTCGTAACCAATGCGCACCCTCCTATCTTCTAGGAAACTGTTCCCCCTTCAGTCAAACCGTGGGTCCTCCCTTCGATCGATGTCCGGGCCTAGAAACCTTTCCCCGTCCCCAGGCCCTTGGAACCCATCTCTCTGGTCCAACTCGACTAGGCCGGACCCACCCGATCCAGTTAGCCCACCCTGACCCGGTCCACCACCACCCGCTCCTCTGGTCGACCCGTTGAAGCTACAGCCGCCCCAGCCTAGCCCACCGCCGCTGGCGCCAGGCCCGTCCCAATCGAGACCTCCCTTGTCCGGCCCCGCTCTGACCCTGCGCTCCCCGCACCAGCCCCTTGCACTTGCGCCCATGCCGCCCATCGACCCCACGCTGGTGCGCCCCTCCGCGCCGCTCCTACCCTCGGTTTCGCGTCCCCACTCCTATTTTATTAAACTACAATAATTCTCTCGAGAGGATCTCTCAAAGAGCCAAAGTACAAAGACGATAATTCAATGGATGCATAACAAAGACCTAACCTCTCCTATTTATAATAACTCTAAACCTAGCCTTTTACTTGCTCCCTAAGTAAACCGCAAAATAGCCTAATTGAATAATAATCTCTAATAAGGCCAAAAAGCCCAATACAATTGAAATAACAATTAATTAATAAATAATAAATACTAATACTAATATTCCTAAAAAGTCCAAGGTCCGGATCGTATCAGAAAGCTCGCCAAGAAATTGAGGAATTAGTCCAGACAAGTGGTTGCTTGAGATGTTAAGTTTTTCCAAGCCTTTCAAAGCTTCCAACGATTGAGGAATTGGTCCCTCAAATAGGTTACCCCCAAGATACAAATGTTGCATGCTTGTACATTGATCAATGTTGGAAGGAATATGACCTGATAGTTTGTTGTCTGATATGTCTAGTTCCAATCACATAATTAGCTTACCCACTTCATTTGGCAATGGACTAGTAAACAAGTTTTTATTCAAGCACAACCATTTTGAAAGGGAAGACAGAGAAAGGACTTCCTTTGGTTTGGTGCCATTCAAGAAGTTACCAAATAGCGAAAGAGCTACGAGACTTTTGCATTGTCCTAAGCTTGATGGTATACTTCCTTCAAATTTATTTTGATTTAGGTAAAGCTCGTTCAATAAAGATAAGTTTCCAATGGACGAAGGTATTGGCCCAGTTAACTTATTATAACTCAAGTACAAAACTTGCAAGTTTTTAAGCTTTCCTATATCAGAAGGGATGTTGCCATTCAAAAAGGTTTTTCCCACTGCAAGACATTGTAAATTTATCAAGTTTCCAATGCCAACAAGAAGGCTTCCACTTAACATATTTCCACCTAAATATAAATATGTCAGCTTGGTTGAAAGGTTGGCTATTGATGAAGGAATTTTTCCACCAAAATGGTTATTACTTAAACTCAAAACCCTTAGCCTAGTACAATTAACCAAGGATGAAATAAAATTTAAGTCATATCTTTCCCTTTCCCAAATCTATTAAATTCAAAATTGATAGTTTCTAAGTGTTTTAAGCTTCCCCAGCCCCAGGTAGCATTCCAATAAGACTATTACGAGAAAAATCTAAGATTTGAAGGTCGGAGATATTAGCCAAAGACTTTGGAATAGGCCGTGTGAAATTATTGAGACCACCAATAAAAATCTGAAGATTTGGAAGAGTAAATCCAATATTTAATGGTAGAGCTCCTTGCAATTGATTAACGACAAGAGACAAGTATGTCAAAGAAGTTATATACATGGGATCTTGTGAAGCTTCCTCAGAATAAGAAAGTCGTTCGTTGCAAATGGGTTTTTAAACAAAAGGAAGGTGTTCTTGGAGTTGAGAAAGCCAGATATAAAGCAAGATTGGTTGCTAAAGGCTTTAGTCAAATCCCTGGTGTTGATAATACTGAGTATTTTCTCCTGTTGTTAAACATAGCTCTATTTGTGCTTTGCTTGGCGTTGTAGCTATTCATGATCTTGAACTTGAGCAGTTAGATGTAAAAACATTTTTACATGGAGAACTTGATGAAGATATTTATATGCATCAGCCAGAGGGTTTTGTTGTTTCAGGAAAAGAAGACTATATTTGTTTATTGAAGAAGTCTCTGTATGGCCTAAAACAGTCACCAAGACAATGGTACAAGAAATTTGATTCTTTTATGACTACACATGATTTCAAGAGAAGTAGTTATGATAGTTGTGTTTACTTCAAGAAAAATCATGATGGGTCATTTGTGTATCTTCTTTTATATGTTGATGATATGTTGATTGCTGCTAACAATATAAAAGAAATTAATCAAGTCAAAATAGAGCTCAATGAAGAGTTTGATATGAAAGACTTGGGTGCAGCAAAGAAAATTCTGGGTATGGAAATTGTCAGAGACAGGAAAGCGAGAAAACTTTATTTAAGTCAAAAGGGGTATATACAGAAAGTTACATCGATTCAATATGCATCATGCCAAGCCGGTTAGTACTCGTTAGCTTCGCATTTTAAACTCTCGTGCATTTTATCTCCACGATCGGATGATGAGGTTGATTATATGTCTCGAGTTCCTTATTCCAAAGGCGATTGGTTCTCGATGTATGCAATGGTTTGTACCAAATCCCGATTTATCCTATGCAGTAAGTCTTTGTTAGTAGGTATTTGTGCAATCGGTAAAGAACACTGGAAAGCGATTCAGTGGATACTAAGATATCTACGAGGTACAATTGATGTTGGTTTGCACTTTGGGAGAACCAGAGATGGAGTCATTGGTTATGTGGATTCGATTATGCGGGAGATCTTGATAAAAGAAGATCTCTTCTTTGGATATGTATTTACTGATTGGTGGTTCTGCTATTAGTTGGAAAGCTACTTTGCATAATCTGATTTGCTTTGTCCACAGCGAAGTTTGAGTATATGGCTACATGAGCCTTGTAAAGAAGCTATATGGGTTGAGGGACTGTTTGGTGAACTTAGTAAAGACTTACAGATTTCTACAGTCTTTTGTGACAGTCAGAGTGTTATCTTCCTTACAAAAGATCAGATGTTTCACGAGAAGACAAAACACATTGATATTCGATACCATTTTGTACGTGAGGTCATTGCTCGTGGTGATATTGTTGTGAACAAGATTAGTACCAACGACAATCCAGCTGATATGATGACTAAATCTCTTGCACTAAACAAATTCAAGCATTGCTTGAGTTTGGTTGGTGTTTGCAATTTCTGAACAATTTAAAGTTGGCAAAGACGACTGAAGCTTTTCGATCTGGTGTTTGGATCAATTCGCATCAAGGTGGAGATTTGTTGTGCTGCTTCATTAATCCCACATCGGGAATTTATTAAATTCCCACCGCCCAAAATCCTATATATACACATGTATATTTTTCTTTGCAAAATACAATCACAACAGCAAAATTATATAAGAATTTTATAATTCTTATTTCTAAATTCCTTTTATATTAATTTCTAATTGCATTTAGAAATTAATTTTGGTGAGTTCAAATCTTTGGGTGTATTGGGATTTTGATGAGTGCTTGAGTGTGCTCTTTTGTTATCTCGTTTGGAACTCTAGTGGAATATTTTTGCCGTCTTCACCCGTGGATGTAGGCTTCGTCCGAACCACGTAAGATCTTTGTGTTATTGTTGCTTTTCTTTCTTTACTCCATTTATTTATTTATTTTAGCTATTGCCATAATTAGAATCTAGTTTATTTCCGTTGCATCGATATTTCGTGGTATATGTGAAGATCGAGTAATTATTAACAACAATGGTAAAAAAGTATGCTCAGAATCTTGTTACTGTTGCTAAAATTGCGCTTCATCTTGTTACTGTAAGATACAAGGTTCGTAATGAAGAGTATGTAATCTCTACTACACTCACAAGGATATATATATATATATATAAATGTGAAATCCCAATGTCGGCAATGGTTGCTTCACTTTCAAATTTACTTTCATTGAATGGTTGTTCATCAAACGTTTGCTCCCCACCTCCATTTAATAATGAAATGTTGGTTGAGGACGTAAAGTAGGCGTTCGAAATGAATGTAATCAGCTTTTGAAATTATAAAGTGGGAGTTTTTAATATTATAAAAACACTAGAGGGCTACGTGAATAAGGGGAAAGTTAGGGGAAGAAATATGGAGTAAACTTTACCCATGTTTGTTTAAGGTAGAAACAAATTCTTCCAACCTCATATTTCAATCTCTCATTCCAACTCCTCCTCCAATAACTTCTTTTTTACTTTTTCTATTTTTATTAAAAAAGAAAATTATGTGTGATTGTATACATACCAACTTATGCTATGTGTATCTTGATCAGTCTTATCCAACAAATAGTTGATGTAAAAAATTACTTTTTTTTATAAATATAATAAAACATTGTCTTTGAATATATTCTATGTTCAACACTATTATATTAAATAGTTTTTAAATTTTCAATCAAATATTTAACTCTATCATTGACCGATAGATTATATGTCCAATTCCTCAAACCACTATCCTCTTCAACTTTACAATATCACAGTAATGAGTTTTTTGGTGCCACATACTTAAAATGTAGCGCTTTGTGTGTAGAAAAATTTTACCCATTCTTAATTTGGAACTAGAAAGGAATTATCTTGGAGGAGCTTTGCCACCAAGATTTGGGAACCTCTCAACCCAATTGAAAAGGATAACCTTAGGTAAAAATATGAGAAGTGGAAGCATTCCTAGAAAGTTCTTGATACCACCAAGTCAAGTCACACTATTAATTATGAGAGATGACGGTGGGAATTGTCATGACCATAGGGGTCCGTTGAAAGTTGATTGGAGAAAATAGAGTCGTGCCCGTAGACATATGTTTGGATCATCTTACTATTCATGATCATCTCTGCTTGACCTAGCGTTGTATTTGTTAGAAACACTTGTTACTTATAGTTAACGTTTGTTTTTGTTTAGGCCCCGTTTGATAACCATTTTATTTTTTGTTTTTTGTTTATGAAATTTAAGCTTATTTTTAGTCCAAATGTTTATCATATGCTCCATCTTTTCTTTAATATATTCATTTTTCTTTAAGAAAGTAGGTGAATATTAACAAAATTTCAAAAACAAAAACAAGTTTTTGGAAGCTTACTTTTTTTGTTTCCAAATTTTGGTTTTGTTTATTAAAATATTGGTAAGATGTAGATATTCAAATAAGAAAAAATGTATAGTAAAATAGTTGTTGTAGGCTTAAATTTCATAAACGAAAAAAAAATGTTATCAAACAGGGCCTTAGTAATTAAATTGGGTTATTTTCCCAAAAAATCGCTGTTGTTAATTGCAACTGATTTTGAGTAAAATATGCGTTCATGATAATTATTTATAATTATTTATTTGAAAATTTTGGATGGAGAGTTAGAAGATTCCAATTTACCATTTCTAAGGGGAGAATATAAGTCAATTATAATTATATAAATAGAGCAGTAGCTCGAGTGACATCAATGTACCTAATGACTTAGGTTCGAGTCTCTCACACTCGCCAATTGTTGTAATCTCAAAAAAAAAAGTCAATTATAATTATTACTAGACTAAATTTGCTTTAGCACCTAACCATCAATATCTAGAATTTAAATTTAGTATGAACTTTATAAACATGATAAAAAAAGTTTGGTTTTCGTCTTCCATATGATGTGTTCTGTTTTTTGATTTTGTATACGCGAATTAGGGGAAACGCCCGCAACTCCTTTTGTTTCTGTTAAAGTCATGGTCAAGCTCTTCAAATCCCACGGCCTTAAAAGGGTCGAAGTCTACCGATCCTGCGGTTCTTAGAACTCTCTCCGGGTCCAGCATTAATGTCAATGTCGATTTTTCCAAGAACTCTTCTTCGCTGCCATTGAATGCCTTACAGTCGCCTACCACTTGGGTCTATCCATAATGTTTGGCAATCATTTTTGTTCTTTATTTTTAAAATTAAAAAAAAATTAAAATATTAAAAACTGAAAAGAAAAAAAAAAGCTTAATCTTGTTTTTATAAAACCAACCCACTACTTATATTTGGAAAATAAAATTCTTCAATATTAAAAATAGTATTTTAATTACAAATTAAATTTAAATAAATCTTTAAATCTCGCAATAAACTAGTAATTTAACTTACTTTTTATTAAGATTGAAAATAATTTTGTAGTATTAAAAACTAATAAATAATAGCTATATGGTCTTTTCGTCGAGAGGACTATGAAGGACTAAAAGATGAAAAGTTTAATTTATGATGGTTACCTACGTAATAAATCTTAACATCAAGTTGCCGATTGAATTACTTATCAATATCAAATAGGTATGATTTTTATTATCATACATGTATGATTTTTATTTTATAACACTAAAGACCAAAAAATTAAATTTAACGAAAAAAAAAATAGAAACCAAATGATTAACAAAGAGGAATTTCATAACTTTTCTTTTTTAAAATTTAACAATGGTAGATGCAAAATCCAGATCTAACCTCTAATCCAAGATTGAATGCATAAAGAGATGAATCAAAATCAAATAGAAGGATCAAGGAGAAGAGAGACAAAGCACACCAGATTTATAGTGGTTCGGGGAACGTCGCTACTCCATTGTTATGAATGGATTGAGCTTGATCGATCCACCATCATAATGTCATTGATAGATTGTACAAGGGCTCTCAAAGGTGGTTAGGGTTTCTACCTCACTCTCAAGTTTGAAGAAAACTCCAAAATGTGCTTTATATATGAGCACATATACATCTGTCGTGATTAGTTAAAACTAACCCTATAATTAACCCTAGTTAAACATTAACTCATCTTAGGGCTAATACATGATATATAATTCACCTATTACAAAATATCCTCTTGAAGTACATATCATAAACAAACATGGCAAATAGAATTGATCTCGAGATCTCAGAAGCTCCATACACACCTGGATCAAAACTTGTTCAAGCTCAACAATCATAACAGAATGCCAGACTCATCTGGTTCAGAATGCTAAAAAATTAAAGCAACTCAGAATAGAAGACCAAACTATCTTAGCTCAGAATGCCAAAATCTCTTCACTTAGAATGCCAAAATATCTTGGCTCAGAATTTGCCAATGCTCAGCAAATTGTAGAGATACTCATATCTGTCAAAAGACAAAGCTTTAGTCAAAATATCTGTAGGATTGTGAACCGTGTTCACCTTCAGCAATGACAACTTGTTCTCAACAACAGCATTTTCGAACAAAGTGGAATCTAACATCAATATGCTTGGTTTGATTATGAAATGCAGGATTCTTAGACAACGCCAGCGCACTCTGGTTGTCACAATACAGAGCAATCAAACAATAAATATCGAGCATTTCAGAAATCAAACCTTTGAGCCAAAGCGACTCCTTAACAACATTTGTCAAAGCAATACATTCTGCTTCAATCGAATACAACGCAGCAACTGTCTGCAAGCTAGACTTCCAACTTATCACATTACCGAACAACATGAAAATATAACTTGTAAGCGATCTATGCCTGTCGGCGTCAGTAGCATCATTCGAATCAACATAACCTGTAAAGATGGATTCTTCATAATTATCAGATTTTGTATACAAAAGACCCTTTGCGACCGAGCCTCTAATGTACCTCAATATCCACTTAGTTGCTTCCTAATGGGGCTTACTAGTGTTACTCAT
This sequence comes from Sicyos edulis, assembly GCA_036507275.1. Lineage (NCBI taxonomy): Eukaryota > Viridiplantae > Streptophyta > Magnoliopsida > Cucurbitales > Cucurbitaceae > Sicyos > Sicyos edulis. The sequence goes on from CM071847.1 coordinate 35,870,032, forward strand.
TTACCTGCTCATGACATTCATTGAGTGTCCCAAATCTGGCCTAGCTTAAATCATGGCATACATGATACTCCCAACAAGATTAGAATAAGGCACTCCCTTCATATCTTCAATATCTTTCTCAGAAGATGGAGTCTGACTATACGATAATTTGCAATGCTGAGCAAATGGAGTCTTCATCGACTTGCAACTCTCCATATGAAAGCGCTTCTAAATACCAACCAAATAATCAAGTTGATTGATACTCAGACAGTGATTATCTCAGTTTTTGAACAAGTTCATTTCGAAAATTTTCTTAGCATCACCCAAAATTTTCATCTCGAATTTACTGTTCAACAAATCCTTTACCCTCTTAATCTCTACAACACTGCTAGATGCAATCAGAATGTCATCCACATACAACAGAAGCAATATGAAGCAACTTGCACTCTAGATTTTGTTATACACAAGAGTCGAAAGAATTCTTAGCAAATCTATTCTCATATATGAATTAGTTGAAGCACTTATTCCACTGCCTTGATGACTACTTAAGGCCATAGATGGATCTTTTCAGATGACAATCCTTGCCAAACCGACCATCTAATTCATAACTTGGTGGCTGTTTCATATGGATATCCTCGTCCAAAGTTCCATGTAAGAATGTCATGGTCACATCCATCTGTTCCAATTCAAGGTTGAATTGAATCGCCATAGCAAGTAAAGCTCTAATAGAGGAATGTCTGACTACTGGAGAAAATACTTTGGCAACTATCTTGCCTTGAACTGAGGCTGAGCAAATTCCCTAATACCCGCTTTCACCTTAAACAACCATTTGTAGTCGATAATTTTACAATTCTCTAGACGATCCACCAAAACCTAAGTCTGATTCCTTTTAAAAAAAGCCATTTCCCTATCCATCGCTTCCATCCATTCAACTAAATGCTTGGAATTCAAAGCCTGTTGTTAGTTGTCCAGTTCAAAAATGACCTCTTCATCGTAGCAGTATAGAGCAAATCCTACAAACTAAGCTTCATCAAATCCCGATGGAGGTCGAGTCACCTTTCTGTCTATCTCTGGCTAACTGATAAGACTGAATATCAGAATTCACAATTGGGAAAATTTCTTGAACATTACTCTTAAGCTAGAAGGAACTCCCTCTAGCTCAAGAGCAACAACCACGGGATCAGAATGTGCAGTATCATCGATAGGCACTGATCGCTAAACAGAAGAATCTCTCGATGTGGAAGCAAAAGATCATGTCAAATCAGTTCTCGAATCATTGCCAAGTAACTCAATCTAATATGGTATCTGTGTAACGACCCGACCCGAAAGGGGTTCTAAAATAGGCCGTTACCTCAATGCATGCATACAAATCGACAAAAAATTTGCAAAATGGTGTTCGGATTCTAAGTAAAAACCAAAACATAAAACATCCATTTAAAAGTCAACATAATTTCCTGAAACCTGTCCCTGTTTCCAAGCACCTGTTCCAAGACAAATACATTTACAAAACTTACTCTGATCAGAGATTTATTTAAAACATACAAGCTTTACAATAGTTACAACAATGCTAGAATCCGGAAATACATTCAGAAAACACCCTAGGGCTCCGTGCCCAACTACATGCATTCAGAGGACATTTAAATCATAAACATAAACATAAGACTCTGTAACGACCAGACCCGAAAGGGGTTCTAACTAGGCCGTTACCTCAATGCATGCATTCAAATCAACAGAAAATTTGCAATATGGTGTTCGGATTCAAAGTAAAAACTAAAACATAAAACATCCATTTAAAATCAACATAATTTCCTGAAACCTGTCCCGGTTTCCAAGCACCTGTTCCAAGACAAATACATTTACAAAACTTACTCTGATCAGAGATTTATTTAAAACATACAAACTTTACAACAATGCTAGAATCCGGAAATACATTCAGAAAACACCCTAGGGCTCCGTGCCCAACTACATGCATTCAGAGAATATTTAAAACATCAACATAAACATAAGACTCAGAGTTGAACAACGGGTTTCCATGATCACAGCTCCTCCTCCAGCCATCCTGTCTCGCACCATGGCTACCTATGGAAAAACCACAAAAATAAGGGTGAGTAATGAATTACTCAGTAAGAATCCCCAACCGGGGTACAATACGATATAATCAGTCATCTAGTACCAAAGCATGCAAGCAAACAGCTACCAACACAGATCAGGGCTCAACGAGCTCATAAAACAAGATCTGGAGTCATCGGAAGTCTCTTTCTTCCGTCCTAGGGATTAGATACACTGACCAATCCTGGACATCACCGAGGTATCTGTCACTCGGGCTGAATACACTGATCCCTAGAATGTCATTAAGGGTCTCCTTGCCCTTGCACTAAACTGGACTTACGGGAGAGTACCCGAAGTCAGGCTCTAACAGGAAAAATGGTGTACTCACGACATTAGCCCGGGGGAGCTCTCCGAACCGGCAACTAACGCTTGTGCGCGCACACCGCATGCTCTCTGCAACCGGCGTAAATGCGGGGGCCTAAGGGCAAACTACGCGGGCGGTACGCATGCCTATGACTTCGAAGCGGTGTCGCGATCACGCGATGCGCGAGGCCCTCGGCGCTCATCTGTGCAGCATGTTCCACCGACCTGAAGCTAAGAACCGGCCAGGGCAGGCTTACACCGATGGCAGGGTTCCGCTCTAGCAGGGTTCAAACTAGGCTATGCCGAAGTGGATAGCTAATTCCACAACCGGCGGATCGGGGGAAGCAAGATACGTTATGCTGCGCACACTTTACTCCCGACCTGAGCTAAATCCACCTTGGCGACTGGGGGGGAAGCAAGATACGTTATGCTGCGCACACTTTACTCCCTATGAGTGGGGACAAAGTACGTTATGTCCGCTCAGCCTCTGGATGATGACAAACCCTACAACTCTATCTAAGAGTACAAAGCAAAAGCAATGATTCCTGGCTAGCAAACAATGACCGACATCAATCACATTTACCTAGCATGAGACTACGAGCTTAAGCAGGAATCATAAGCATGCTGGCAGAACAAACCTAGCATGGCACTAACATGTAAAATCAAGCAAACATGCTAGCATGAATTCAATCAAACAGCTCTATCTCTAACATGTTCATAACAGTAAGCAAACAAGCAAGGCATAATCATGAAAATATCGTAGGGCCCACACAACTCCGGTAAGAAATCCTTACTTGGTCGGAAGGCAACAACACACAATAAAGATAACTGCGACCGAACCCGAGCAACCTATAGCTAGCCAAACAAACACATCAATAATCATAAAATAGCCCTAAATACAACAAAATAAATAGGGCTCGGCTCAGGAGCAACTCACGAGGCGAGGCTGACACGCGAACGAGCCGGCTGCACGGGCTAGGCAGTAGTTGGGCGTAGAAGGGCGCAGGGATGGGCGCTGGCTCGCTGGGCTCGGGCGCTGGCTGCGCGCAGACAAGCGCTGGCTGCGCTCGGATGGCAAGGGCTCAGGCGCGGACGAGAAGGCTCAGGCGAGGGCTCGGCGACGCGAGGAGGGCTGGCGACACTGCTTGCGATGATGGCGCGGCTGGCCGGGCGACAACAGCATCTGCGGCGAGCGACTCGGGCGCGGACGGACACGAGCTGGGCGATACTGTGCGAGGCAGAGGCTTGGGCGACGCGAGCTGGGCGAGGCTCGGGCTGGCGATGGCGCGACCTGGGCGAGCTGGGGCTCGGGTTGGGCGAGGCTGGCTGGGCGACGCGAGCGTGGTCGGGTGCTCGAGCCTGGCCGGGCGAGTGGTCTGCTCAGCTGGGCTGCTCGCTCATTTGGGTGCTGGTTGGGCGACCAAAGGGGCTGCTCGGCTAGGGTGCTCGGGGAGAGAGAGAGAGAAAGAGAGAGAGAGAGAGAAAAAAAATGGATTTTGAAAAGAAAATAAAAGAAAATGGGAAAATAAAAGAAAAATGGGAATAAAAGGAAATAAATGGGATTTTATCCATAAAATCCATCCTTATCCACTTTTATCCAAATCAAAACCTTAAAATCCCATTTCCCGGCTTCCTCCTTCGAGACCCGACCGAAGCAATCTATTCCAATAAATAAAACTCAGTTAAATCCAACTCTCAAAGCAACACTAAGGGCCCGGGCTCGAATCCCAAAGGAAACACACAACCAACCATCACTTTACCAATGCCCAAACCCCAACCGAGCATCCAACCGACTAGCCCAAATACCTCGGGACTCGCAGCCACCAACAAACAAGCCTCGACAAAGGCAGGAGCTACTTCGAAGCCCAGAAAACCACAAATCCTGCCCGAAGAGCAAAAAGACCAAAACACCCCCAAGGGTCAAAACGGATCTAACGACCCAACCAAACAACTGAATCTTGACCCGAAGGCACCTCGAAAACTGGAATAGGAAACTGGGCTGTTACAATACTCCCTCCTTTTAAGACTTTCGTCCTCGAAAGTCCTAAGACGAAACAGCTCCAGGAAAACTCCACTGATCCAGCCAACTGAACTTCTCGGCCAAAACAACACCAACCTTCTTCGAGAACCAAACCCTCTTGGGTTCTAAAAAACTCAAGGCCACAATGCCATCCAGACTGCCACAAACTACAACCAAGACTGGCACACCCTGAACTCCAAGGGAATAGACGGCAAACCACGTCCTCTACTCGCACCAACTCTCAAACAGTGCTACTCTCAACAAACTCGAGGACGGGCCACAAGCTCTGAAACTCTACACCACGCCTGACCGGAGAACTCCTCTCGGAAGCTCACGGTGCTAACAAGCGACCTCAACCCACAACAAAGCGGCCAAACAAGCTGAACCTCTCAAGTTCTAGAAAACCAAAGCGGCCTACTCTTACTTCACGAGAGACTAGCGAACCTCAAACCTTGCCTCTGACCTTAATAAGAAAGCGATCGAATCACCAATCGCGATCGATCCAAAAGGCAAGGGGCACCACCAACATTCCTCTCAAGGAATCTCGGGCTGCAAGGACTAAACCATCACGCAGCTCTCTGCGGCACAACACCTTGAGGAAAACAGCTCAACAGCTTGCCAAACAAAGCCACGACACCTCTGTGCCAACTCACTCAAACGAGGCTCCGTTATCGCCAACTGCGAACGCACAACAACTAGGAGCAAAGCCCGAGAAGGGCTTGCTCAGCAGAACTCAACCCAACTTATAACGAGCAACGCTCGCCTCCAAGCTACTACTCGACTCTAAAAAAAATCCAACTGGCTACTCAAAGGACTTCTCCATTAAGCTTAGGCCTAACTCATCTTCCAACCAGAAGCTCCACTCCCGAAACTTTACAAGGAAAACGGATGACGACAACCACAAAGCTTACGGATCCTGAGCCACACGAATCCGCAAGACTACCTCGGAAGCTAACACTCGAGGCTGACATCCAGGGAGCAACTCAACCACCACAGAGACTAGGGGGAAAGGGAAATCTTCAATTCCCAAAGAACCAACAACTTGCCAGAAACAACTCTTACTGGTTGGCCACCGCCCTTGCGGGGACAAACAACTTTTGCTTGCTAATAACACAAAGCAGGGACCCTTACGCTGGGCTGACCACTGCGCTACTCTGATCAACTACACAACTCAGGAGCTAAGCGGACTTCTACTAAACGGGAAACGACTTTCCCAGCAAGCAAACTTTGAAGGGCAGCAAACTCCACACACGCTCGCTGACTTGCTCAAACCCAAGGCAACAGCAACCAAGGGAAACTCAACCAATCGGACCACCAATCCAGAACTAACAGAACTTGCTCAACCGCCGAGGGAGGGGTCTACTCCCAAAACTTCCTGACTAGGAATAAGACCTCAGGGCAACGCCCTCCAGCTAGAACCGAACTAGTTCTCGAAACAACAAGAGGACCAAACCTTGGCCCAACACTCACAAGAGGCAAAACAACCCTTACTGCAGCCTCTAGAACACCATCCAAGAGTCCACCTAACTGGACAAACAACTGTTTCCAAGCAGCCAACAAACTTTTCCTTCAAGCTAGCACCTCTACCATCAACTCATGGCTACGGGAGAAATCTGACAACTCCCAAGAGGATATGGCTCTTACAAGCAGACAACCGAAGGACAGAGAGCTCCACATACGCTCACTGTCTTGCTCCACTAGAGCAACAACATCTAAAACTCACGGGGCAACAACAGGGGTCCACCACAGACTGAAGCTTCAAATGCCAAACGGGGCAACTCAACATCCTGGAAACAGGAAAACAACCAACTGGGCACGAACCATTCGCCCCACGAGCAAAACTAATCTCTAGCAGCTCCAAACCACACCTTGGTCAACACCAAGCATCAACTTGCCATCGCACCGGAACCAAATCTGGACTCTACTCCAAACAAACACTGGCTTGCTAGTCTACCAAGACTGCCAGCAACTCAACCGAGGCTACAAACTACACGCCTCCAACTTGCCAACTGAAACTCACTACCTGGGCTTGACTGAGCTCTTGAGAGGCTCTCCTCAACCTAGGGTTCTTCGGCAACCCTCGACACACACTGTCGACAAACGAGCTAACGACCCATTTGCACGAGCAGGCACAACTCACTCCAGCATCTCAACCATGCTGGCCAACTCCAACTCCTTGGGAACCAAGAGTACCCGAAACGCTACCGAATGCGTCGTCCTCCTACTCAAACATCAGCCACAACAAGGCTTCTACCCAAGGAAAGGATCCAAACAACTCTCTTAGCCAAGGCGATCAGAAACTGCGCGGCTTTGCTACCACCGCTCTTGTTCAGTTTCCAACTGAACTCCAACCGATGGAACACCAAAAGTTCCATCTCCACACGATGCTCAAAGCTGAGGCAACCTTGCTCTACCAAGGCATAACCATGCCACACCGAACTTACTTTATACCAAGCCTCTACCAAGGGTGCTTACTCATAAGGCATCCAAAACCTCTCGCAAGGCATCAGCTCATCTCGACTCAAAGGCATCCAACTCGCCTCATAGGCATCCAACTCGCCTCATAGGCATCCAACTCGCCTCATAGGCATCCAGCTCATCTCATGAGCATCCAACTCGAGGTCCTCTCTTTGGACCAAACTCGCATCTACGATGCACAACTCTCCTCAGATCAAGGCACTAGAAGGTAGTTGACCGCACTACCAACCACAAAGAATCTCTTGGCCTTAACACTAGCGCGAGGCTCACGCGCACCAACACTTACCAACCGCAAATCTGCTGACTTACTCAACCTTTAGAAACACTGGGAAGAGGCTCCGGCTCCTCTCGAGCATCCTTTCGCTTGTAGTCCATCGACTACCACTAAACTAGCCCTCTGGCACGACCTAAGCAGTGCAAGCGCCATAAACGGATCAAGGCTAAAGGAGTGCGCTGAACTCCGGACGGCATAGAACCATCTGCTATGCCCAAGCCAAACTCAAGCCTGAACCAGACTTAGTGCCAAAGTGGCACACCAACCAATGCACCTCAAGTGCTACTACTACCAAATCCACATCTTACTACAGATGGGGCCAGCAAGGTCACTACCTCAAGTGACAAGAACTCTGGCTAGGCATACAAGGGCTCAAACTCAAATAACCATACCTATGGCATCTCATCAAACTGAAGGCTCACAACCTACTCTTGCATCTCCACATGATGCTCAACAAAACTCGGCGGATCTCTCACACAGCACTAGCTCCACTCTAGGAGCTCACCAAGGAAGAGTGCTCAACTCTACCAAACATCTGAGGAAACTGGGCTGTTAAACAACAGCAGGCTCGCAAGGGGGCAAAGATGTCTCTACATCTGCCTCAAGCCACTAACACGGCAACTTGCCAATCAATCGAGCGACTGGTGGAGATTCTGCTAGTCCACCTCTCACAAGGGACTTCCACCACCAAGCTCTTTGTACCAAACAGCCACAGAGGCGGCACACCTCGGCCTCGAGCAAGCGGGGCATCCCAACACACGGATGCTAAACTCAAACCTGGCCAACCACTTTACTACTAGCAGCAGGACTTACTAAAACATCGAGCTCTACAGGCATCCACTTGCCAAACTGGGCGGCTCCATCATCGCCAACAATCTCATATGAATAAACCTGCTGATCATGCCCTCCCGGGAACCTCTGGGGCTACAAGAGCTACTGGGGAAATCTTTGAAACAAACTGTCGGTGGGCTATCTGTGCCGGGACTCCTCACTACGCGCTACAAAGCTCGCGCTGGTCTCCGCTCTCACGATAGCTAAAGACCTGCCATCCAATCTCTCATGGCTGGAGGACACTCTACTCAAGGAGTCTCACTCTGAGGCGTGCTAGCCTCTACCCCCTCCTCTAGGCAACTCAACAGCGGGGCCGTCGGCTGCGGGCCTAACAACCCTGGACGCGGCCTCAACATCAACCCGATCAGTCCAACTCCTCGGTCGGACATGCCAAGCGTCCTGCTCCTCTGAGTGCGATCAACATACTGGCGATCTGCACAGAGCACCTCCACCCTCTCACTAGGGGAAAAATAGCAACTGGGCCACACGTCCCAGGGGCATCCGAATCTATCTGGATACCTCAACAAGCTGCTATAAAACTGCTCGCACTGCGGGAAAGTTGGCATGATGGCTCTCTAAGCCCAAACCAACAACGAGTCAGAACCTGCTCGTCTCCGCTCCACAAACTCTACACAAGGCAAACACTAGATGAGAAGTATTGTAAATTCTTACCCCTTTCTTTAAAACAGTAAACTTAGGCGTACCTGATGACTGTCGGAGTGCTGATGATCATGGAAAAACGACCTACAACAAAAGGCCAGTCTACAGAATCTATGACTCTGACCTCTGATACCAACCTGTAACGACCCGACCTGAAAGGGGTTCTAACTAGGCCGTTACCTCAATGCATGCATTCAAATCAACAGAAAATTTGCAATATGGTGTTCGGATTCTAAGTAAAAACTAAAACATAAAACATCCATTTAAAATCAACATAATTTCCTGAAACCTGTCCCTGTTTCCAAGCACCTGTTCCAAGATAAATACATTTACAAACTTACTCTGATCAGAGATTTATTTAAAACATACAAACTTTACAACAATGCTAGAATCCAGAAATACATTCAGAAAACACCTTAGGGCTCCATGCCCAACTACATGCATTCAGAGAACATTTAAAACATCAACATAAACATAAGACTGAGAGTTGAACAACGGGTTTCCATGATCACAGCTCCTCCTCCAGCCATCCTGTCTCGCACCATGGCTACCTGTGGAAAAACCACAAAAATAAGGGTGAGTAACGATTACTCAGTAAGAATCCCCAACCGGGGTACAATACTATATAATCAGTCATCTAGTACCAAAACATGCAAGCAAACAGCTACCAACACAGATCATGGCTCAACGAGCTCATAAAACAAGATCTGGAGTCATCAGAAGTCTCTTTCTTTCGGCCTAGGGATTGGATACACTGACCAATCATGGACATCACCGAGGTATCTGTCACGCGGGGGGAATACACTGATCCCTAGAATGTCCTCAAGGGCCTCCTTGCCCTTGCACTAAACTGGACTTACGGGAGAGTACCCGAAGTCAGTTTCTAACGGAAAAAATGGTGTACTCACGACATTAGCTCGGGGGAGCTCTCCGAACCGGCAACTAACGCGTGTGCGCGCACATCGCATGCTCTCTGCAACCGGCGTAAATGCGGGGGCCTAAAGGCAAACTACGCGGGCCAGGTACGCATGCCTATGACTCGGAAGCGGTGTCATTGATCACAATAGCGCGAGGCCCTCAGCGCTCATCTGTACAGCATGATCCACCGACCTGAAGCTAAGAACCGGCCAGGGCAGGCTTACACCGATGGCAGGGTTCCGCTCTAGCAGGCTACAAACTAGGCTATGCCGAAGTGGGTAGCTAATTCCACAACCGGCGGTCGGGGGGGGAAGCACGATACGTTATGCTGCGCACACTTTACTCCCGACACCGAGCTAAATCCACCTTGGCGGCCCGGGGAAGCAAGATACGTTATGCTGCCCACACTTTACTACCGATCAGTGGGGACAAAGTACGTTATGTCCGCTCAGCCTCTGGATGATGACAAACCCTACAACTCTATCTAAGAGTACAGAGCAAAAGCAATGATTCCTGGCTAGCAAACAATGACCGACATCAGTCACATTTACCTAGCATGATACTACGAGCTTAAGCAGGAATCTTAAGCATGCTGGCAGAACAAACCTAGCATGGCACTAACATGTAAAATCAGGCAAACATGCTAGCAAGAATTCAATCAAACAGCTCTATCTCTAACATGCTCATAACAGTAAGCAAACAAGCAAGGCATAATCATGAAAATATCGCAGGGCCCACACAACTCTGGTAAGAAATCCTTACCTGGTCGGAAGGCAACAACACACAATAAAATTAACTGCGATCGAACCCGAGTAACCTATAGGGAGCCAAATAAACACATCAATAATCATAAAATAGCCCTAAATACAATAAAATAAATAGGGCTCGGCTCGGGAGCAACTCACGAGGCGCGGCTGACACGCGAACGAGCAGGCTGAACGGGCTAGGCAGCAGCTGGGCGCAGAAGGGCGCAGGGATGGGCGCTGGCTCGATGGGCTCGGGCGCTGGCTTCGCCCAGACGGCACGCGAGCAACACAGGGCGCGCGGCGCGGCTCGGCACAGGGACGGCGCGCGGGGCGACGCGACGCGATGGCTACAGGGCACGCGCGCGGGCACGACGAGCTACAGGGACGAGGGCACGCGACACGGCACAGTGCGCGGAAGAGAAGGCCTAAGCAAGAGCTCAGGCGACGCGAGTAGGGGCTGGGCGACACTGCGCAATGGAGCGGGCTGGCGACGCTGGCACTGTGCGGGCGACTCGGGCGCGGACGAACACGAGCTGGGCGACACTGTGCTAGGCAGGGCTCGGGTGATGCGAGTTCGGCGAGGCTCGGGCTGGCGATGGCTCGATCTGGGCGAGTGGGCTCTGGCCGGGCTGGAGGAGGTGGGTGGGCGACGAGAGCAGGTCGGGCGCTCGAGGTGGGCGGGCGAAGTGGCTTGGCTTAGGTTTGGCCGCTGCTGGGGTGGTGGGTTAGGCTACCAAAGGGGCTGCTCGGCTAGGGGGCTCGGGGAGAGAGAGAGAGAGAGAGAGAGAGAGAGAGAGAAAAAAAAAATGGATTTTGAAAAGAAAATAAAAGAAAATGGGAAAATAAAAGAAAAATGGGAATAAAAGGAAATAAATGGGATTTTATCCATAAAATCCATCCTTATCCACTTTATCCAAATCAAAACCTTAAAATCCCATTTCCCGGCTTCCTCCTTCGAGACCCGACCGAAGCAATCTATTCCAATAAATAAAACTCACTTAAATCCAACTCCCAAAGCAACACTAAGGGCCCGGGCTCGAATCCCAAAGGAAACACACAACCAACCATCACTTTACCAATGTCCAAACCACAACCGAGCATCCAACCGACTAGCCCAAACACCTCGGGACTCGCAGCCACCAACAAACAAGCCTCGAAAAAGGCAGGAGCTACCTCGAAGCCCAGAAAACCATAAATCCTGCCCGAAGAGCCAAAAGACCAAAATACCCCAAGGGTCAAAACGGCTGTAACGACCCAAAAAAACAACTGAATCTTGACCCGAAGGCACCTCAAAAATTGGAATAGGAAACTGGGTTGTTACAGACTCAGAGTTGAACAACGGGTTTTCCATGATCACAGCTCCTCTTCCAGCCATCCTATCTCGCACCATGGTTACCTGTGGAAAAACCACAAAAATAAGGGTGAGTAACGAATTACTCAGTAAGAATCCCCAACCGGGGTACAATAAGATATAATCAGTTATCTAGTACCAAAGCATGCAAGCAAACAGCTACCAACACAGATCATAGCTCAACGAGCTTACAAGGAAAGATCTGGAATCATCGGAAGTCTTCTACTTCCGGCCTACTGATTGGTTATCCTGACCAATCCTGGGACATCACCGAGGTATCTTTCACTCGGGGGATTGTTCAGCTCAAAAACTGAGCCCAAAGATGTCCTCAAGGGCCTCCTTGCCCTTGCTAATCTGGACTTACGGGAGAGTACCCGAAGTCTGGCTCTAATGGAAGGAATGGTGTACTCACGACATTAGCCCATGGGAGCTCTCCGAACCGGCGACTAACGCGTGTGGGCGCACACCGCATGCCGCTGCAACCGGCGTAAATGTGGGGGCCCAAGGACAAACTACGCGGGCCAGGTACGCATGCCTAAGACTCTGAAGCGGTGTCACTGATCACAGTAGTGCGAGGCCCTCGGCGCTCATCTGTGCAGCATGATCCACCGACCTGAAGCTAAGAACCGGCCAGGGCAGGCTTACACCGATGGCAGGGTTCCGCTCTAGCAGGCTACAAACTAGGCTATGCCGAAGTGGGTAGCTAATTCCACAACCGGCGGGTCGGGGGGGGGGGGGGGGTAGCAAGATACGTTATGCTTCGCACACTTTACTCCCGACCAGTGGGGACAAAGTACGTTATGTCCGCTCAGCCTCTGGATGATGACAAACCCTACAACTCTATCTAAGAGTACAGAGAAAAAGCAATGATTCCTGGCTAGCAAACAAAGACCGACATCAATCACACTACTTAGCATGATACTACGAGCTTAAGCAGGAATCATAAGCATGCTGGCAGAACAAACCTAGCGTGGCACTAACATGTAAAATCAGGCAAACATGCTAGCAAGATATCAATCAAAGCTGCTCTATTATTATCATGCTCATAACAGTCAGCAAACATACAAGGCATATCATGAAAATATCGCAGGGCCCACACAACTCCGGTAAGAAATCCTTACCTGGTCGGAAGGCAACAACACACAATAAAACTAACTGCGATCGAACCCGAGCAACCTATAGTGTAATGGCCCAATTTTCTATCCCGGTTCTCGATGAGCTTCCGGTTCAGATTCAGTGGTTCGGTTGGGCCGTTAGAGTTGTTTGGACCCTTAGGGGCATTTTGGTCTTTTTGCTCCCTCGGCAGGATTTGTGGTTTTTCAGGGCTTCGAGGCAGCTCCGGCCTTTGTAGAGGCTTGTTTGTTGGTGGCTGCGAGTCCCGAGATGTTTGGGCTTTTCGTTTGGGAGTTCGGTTGTGATTTTGGTTTTGGGCAAAGTGATGGTTGTTTGGGTGTTTCCTTCGGGATTTGAGCCGGGCCCTTGGTGTTGATTTGGGAGGTTGATTTCAGTGAGATTTGTTGTTTGGAAAGGTTGCTTCAGTCGGGTCTCGAAAGAGGAAGCCGGGAAATGGGATTTAAGGATTTTAAGGATTTTTGGAAAATTGGAAAATTGGATAAATTGGATCTATTTGGATAAGGTTGGAAATTTAATAAAAGAGAAAAAAGAAAAAAAAAAAAGGAAAATCCCATTTTCCCCCCCATTTTTCCCTTTCTCTCTCCTCCAACCCTAGCCCCCCTCCTTGGCCGCTCACCTCCTCGCCTGAGCCCCCCTGGCCGCCCAGCTCGCCCAGCCCTGGCCGCCCGAGCTCGCCCCTGGTCGCCCAACCCCAGCGCCCAGCTCGCTAGGCCGGGCCGAGCCCAGCCCTGCTCTCCCAAGCCCGCGTCGCCCAGGCCCCTGCGTCACCCAGATCTGCCTCGCCTAGGCCGTCCCCGCGTGAGCTCGCACTGTGCCGAGTCCGTGCGCCCCTGTAGCTCGCCGTGCCGAGTCCGTGCGCCCTATAGCAGTCGCGTTGCGTCGCCCTGCGCGCACGTCCATGTAGCTCGTCGTGTCGCTCGCGCCCGCGTGCCGTTTTTTTTGTGCCCTAGCGCGCGCGCGCGCGCGCCGCTGCCCGGCTTCTCTCCGCCCCGCCCGCCTCGCTCGCCTCGCTCGGCTCGCCGCGCGCGCGCTCGCGCCCGCCCTGCTCTGCGCCCGCCTGCGCCCAGCCAGCCCACCCCCAGGGCCCGGCCACCTGCTGTTGTGTCTTTGGTTGGCTTGAGCCTTGTGGCTTCTCGTATGGTATTTCCCGAGTCTTTTCTTCGTTGGGCCCAGATTTGTTGGCTGCTGGTTATGGATTTATTTGGGCTATTTTATGTATTTGATTTGGGTGCTTTATTTGATGTATAGGCTGTTCGGGATCGATTAGAGGCTCGAGGATCGCTCATTGATTTGTGATTTATTATTATTGTTTTTCTGCTTGTTCCAGGTAAGGATATCTTACCGTGGTTGTGTGGACCCTACGATATATCTCGATATGCCTTGCTTGTTTGCTTGTTGTTATGAGCATGTTAGAGATAGAGCAGTTTGTTTGATTTCTTGCTAGCATGTTTGCCTGATTTTACATGTTAGTGCCATGCTAGGTTTGTTCTGCCAGCATGCTTATAATTCCTGCTTAAGTTGTAGTATCATGCTAGGTATTGTGATTTATGTCGGTCATTACTTGCTAGCCAGGAATCATTGATTTTGCTCTGTACTCTTAGATAGAGTTGTAGGGTTTGTCATCATCCAGAGGCTGAGCGGACATAACGTACTTTATCCCCACTGATCGGGAGTAGTGTGCGAAGCATAACGTATCTTGCTTCCCCCCTCCAGTCGCTAAGGTGGATTTACCTCAGGTCGGGAGTAAAGTGTGCGAAGCATAACGTATCTTGCTACCCCCCCCCCCCCCGACCCGCCGGTTGTGGACTTAGCTACCCACTTCGCCAATAGCCTAGTTTGTAGCCTGCTAGAGCGGAACCCTGCCAACGGTGTAAGCCTACCTTGGCTGGTTCTTAGCTTCAGGTCGGTGGATCAGGCTGCACAGATGAGTGCCGAGGGCCTCGCGCTACTGTAATCAGTGACACCGCTTCCGAGTCATAGGCATGTGCACCTGGCCCGCGTAGTTTGCCCTTAGGCCCCCCGCATTTACGCCGGTTGCAGAGGAGCATGCGGTGTGCGCGCACACGCGTTGGTCGCCGGTTCGGAGAGCTCCCCCGGGCTAATGTCGTGAGTACACCATTCCTTCCGTTAGAGCCTAACTTTGGGTACTCTCCCGTAAGTCCAGATTAGTGCAAGGGCAAGGAGGCCCTTGAGGACATTTTAGGGATCAGTGTATTCCCCCCGAGTGACAGATACCTCGGCGATGTCCCGTGATTGGTCGGTGTATCCAATCCCCCGTTAGGCCGGAAGTAAGAGACTTACGATGGCTCAGGATCTTGTTTTATGAGCTCGTTGAGCTATGATCTGTGTTGATAGCTGTTTGCTTGCATGTTGAGGTGCTAGATGACTGATGTATCGTATTGTACCCCGGTTGGGGATTCTTACTGAGTATCTTTATACTCACCCTTATTTATCTTTCAGGTAACTTGGGACAACACTAGGAGGGCTAGCGGAGGGAGCTGATAGATCATGGGGAGCCGCCGACACTCTGTCATTTATTATTGCATTGTTTATTCAGCATGTAGATGGACAGGAGTCCTAGGGGAACATTGTTTAAAAAGTTGTTTAAAATGTATTGTATGATTTTATAAACACTGGCCAGGTTGTTTTACTTCGTTGGATGCCTTAAATGTAAAATGTTGATTATGTTGTAAGGATTCCCCCTTCTCATATGTTTTGAATGGTTTTTAAATATGAGCACTAAACCGCTTGATATCATATTTAACTTGCATGCTGAGTGAGAACCCCGGTTTAGGACCATGTTTTGGGTCGGGTTCGTCACATATAGCGAGCCAAACAAACATATCAATAATCATAATAATAGGCCTAAATACAATAAAATAAACAGGGCTCGGCTCGGGAGCAACTCACGAGGCGCGGCTGACACGCGAACGAGCCGGCTGCACGGGCGAGGCAACTAAAGGGGCTGGCTGGGCGCTGGGCTGCGACGACACGACGACACGACGCGGCGGCTCGGACGCGGACGATCTGGCGCGGGGAAGGCCTGGGCGAGGGCTGTGCGATGCCACAGCTACAGGGTAGGGGCGACTCGGGCTGGGCGAGTAGGGCGACACTGTGCGACGCGGCCTGGGCGAGCTCGGGCGACGCTGGCACTGCGCGGGCTAGGGGCTCGGGCTGGAGATGGCGCGACCTGGGCAGGGCAGGGCTCGTCTGGGAGAGGCTAGGGCGAGCTGGGGCTGCTGGGCTAGCCCGGGCTGGGCGACCAAAGGGGCTGGCTCGGCTAGGTGGGGGCTAGCTCGGGGAGAGAGAGAGAGAGAGAGAGAGAGAGAGAAAAGGGATTTTGAAAAGAAAAGGGAAAAATGGAAAAATAAAAGGAAAATAGGGATTTAATCCATTTAATCCATCCTTATCCACTTTTTAATACCTCAAAATCCTTAAAATCCCATTTCCCGGCTTCCTCCTTCGAGACCCGACCAAAGCAATCTTTTCCAATAAATAAAACTCACTTAAATCCAACTCTCAAATCAACAATAAGGGTCTGGGCTCGAATCCCAAAGGAAGCACACCACCAACCATCACTTTGCCAAAGCCCAAACCACAACCGAGCATCCAACCGACTAGCCCAAACACCTCGGGACTCGCAGCCACCAACAAACAAACCTCGACAAAGGCAGGAGCTACCTCGAAGCCCTGAAAATCCACAAATCCTGCATGGGGAGCCAAAAGACCAAAATACCCCCAAGGGTCAAAACCGCTCTAATGACCCAACCAAACAACCGAATCTTGACCCGAAGGCACCTCGAAAACTGGAATAGGAAACTGGGCTATTACAATCTGCTTGGCAAATTCTGAGTTATTTGAAACTTCACCACTAGAAGTCTCCTTCCAAGGAAATAACTCTTCATTAAACTTAACATCTCTGCTCACAAAATATCTTCTATCTTCATATTCTAGAGACCAAAGTTTGTATCCTTTCACTCCTGAAAGATGCTCAATGAAAATACATCTCTTGGCAAGCGAATCCAGCTTGTCTTGCTTGGTATGTGCATAATCTGCACAACCAAACACTCTCAAATTATCTAGGTTTGGTGGAGAACCTGTCCAAATTTTTCAGAGGAGTTCTGAATTCTAGAGCAGTCGACGGACTTCTATTGATGATATAAGCAACTATATTAACTGCCTCACCCCAAAATACTTTTGGCAACCCAGCAAATGACAACATGCACCATACTTTTTCCAAAATGGTCCTATTGAACCTCTCTGAAAGCCCATTCTATCGAGGCGTACTTAGAACAGTTACAAATCTTTTGATTCCAGATTGCTTACAAAAATAATCGAAGTTCTAATTAAGAAATTCTAACCTGTTATATGTTCTTAAGGCTTTCACTTGCTTCCCAGACTGATTCTCAATCATAATCTTCCACTCTTTCAATTTCTGAAAAGTCTCATCTTTGGTCTTCAACATAAAGATCCATAACTTTCTCGAGTGGTCATCAATTAAGGAAAGGAAGTACCGAGCTCCACCATGTGTTTGCACTCAAGCTGGTCCCCAAGGAACATAATGAATATAATCTAATATCCCCTCTGATTTATACTGCAAAGTTCGAGAACTCAACCTTGTGGACTTGCGTAAGATGCAATGTTCAGAGTTCTCTATTGTTGATAGCTTCATATTTTCCAAAAGTCCTTGCTTAGATAAACAATCCATTCCTTTATGACTTATGTGAGCCAATTTATAATGTCATAATTTCAAAGCCTTCAAATTGGAATCAGAGTCAACATGAACCTCACCTTGGATAGCTCGACCTTGAAGATGATACAGACCTTTCACAAGCTTACCAGTCATTTTGACTTTTTTTTTTTTACAAATCATCACAAGCCACGGTGAGACTTGTAGTCATAACCTGCAGCATCAAAAGTCCCTAAGGAGATGAGGTTATGTCTCAGGCCTTGCACGTACAAAACGTCAGATAGCACTTTGACTGAGGAGTCATCCATGCTGAATCGTGTTGAACCAATGCCCTTAACCTTGCACTGTTGGCTATTTCCCAAAGTTACTTTGCCTGTCTCAATTACTGTCAAATTCTCAAAATGGTGCTTGTAGGGGGATATATGGGCGGTGCAACCAGAATCCATTATTCATTGACTTTCATAACAGTCATTAGAATTTCAAGCCATAAGTTCCTCGGCTGAATCATAACCATCAAGAACATAGGCATCTGCTTTGGGGTTCCTAACAGGGAGCATTCCCATCGTCTTCAGAACTGGAAAACTATACTTAATGTGTCCCTCTGCCTTGCAGTAATTGCAGACAAACTCATTTTCTGCTCTTTCGGCTATTTCTTCTTCTTTTCAGATTTTGAGTTGGTTTTGCCTAATTTTCTTCTCTATTTTCATCTCTAAGTCCCTAGAAAGAAGCGAGTCAAAAACTTTATCTAGGATCAATTTCTCACTATCATACTTAATGACTGATTTCAGCTCCTTCAACTTGTAGCGTAATGAATTGAGAAGAATCACTACTTGATTCTCAAAATCAAGCTTCTCCCCGTTATTTGCCAAGTCTGTAAAAATCTTGTTGAACTTATGTATGTTTTCCTCCAAACCTTTGGATGGATCCATTCTAAACCCAAATAGCAACTCCTTCAAATATATCTTGTTAGACAATGACTTTGGTTTGTAGCACTCGTCTAGTTTGGCCCACAGAGTAGCCACATCATCAATCTCGCCAAGTCTTCTTAAGACATTATCGGCAAAATGTAGAATAATAGTGTTATTCGCAATCTCACATGACTCAACTTTTTCTTCTTTTGTCATGGTAGCAGGCCATTTAGGAGGGTTATCCAAGACTTTTGCAACCTTCTATTGCACTAATAAAGCTTTCACTTTCCTCTTCCACAAACTGAAATTTCCTTTCTTGTCAAACTTATCAATAAAATATCTTGTTGTCATCTTTGCAGATCGAATACAAATCAGGAAAGCAGTTTATTTAGAGGATTGCTAGCCTCAACATAGAAAATAAGCAAATTCAACAAATCAAAATTACCTTGTCAATTCTCAAAAAAGCTTATCTCAAAATCAGTCTAAGAAATTCTAAATTCTCAAAAGTCAGCAACAACAACAAAACTGCCCTAATCTCACAATATGCTAGTTGGTGACTCAAAATAACTAGATCAGATGCACTAAAAACAGCAACTATAAGTATGATATACTCCAAAAGCTAGCAGCGATCAATCGAAATCAATTTTGATATTCGATGTCAGTAGTTCTAATTAAAAAAATAAAAAATTACCTCAATACTGCAAGTAGAAGTTACTGTATCGAAATTGAGTTTTAGTTGATACAATCCTGAAAAGAGACCATCTAATTTTTCATCAAAAGGAAGAATAATATGGAGTTTCAAAACATCGATTCTCTAATTATGCCAAATTTCTTATCAATTGAGCACATAACCAAGTGATTAAAATAATAAAAATCAATGAATCTTCAAGTAAGTGATAATCCGTCCATAGGAGCGAGTGAAATCGATCAATGTCACTGAAATTCACAAATCTGAATCCAAATAACCGTCAAAGTTACGAAGAATCACCGTTGATATTATCTCTATCGAGACGCATAAGCTAGCAATAACCAAAGGAAAGCCGATTTGGCTATGTTGATCTTCCGATTCAGCCTCTAAAAATAAAGGGAAAAATGATTTGAATGAAAAAATTTGCTGATATTGAACATTTTCCAATCAAAGAAGACGAGCTACCGATTCAAAAGGAAAAACACAATCGACACCAATTTCTTTTCGATTCAGATCATAAGCAATTCAAACACAAAGAAGCTAAAATAATGCTCTGAAACCAAAATGTAGATGCAAAATCAAGATCTAATCCAAGATTGAATGCATAAAGAGATGAATCAAAGTCAAATAGAATGATCAAGGAGAAGAGAGACAAAGTGCACCTGATTTGTAGTGGTTATGGAACGTCCCTACTCCACTATTATGGATCGATTGAGCTTGATCGATCCACCATCATAATGTCATTGATAGATTGTACAAGGGCTCTCAAAGGTGGCTAGGGTTTCTACTCTCACTCTCAAGCTTGAAGAAAACCCCCAAATGTGCTTTATATAAGAGCACCACACATCTCTCATGATTAGTTAAAATTAACCCTTTAATTAGCCCTAGCTAAACATTAACTCATTTTAGGGCTAATACATGATGTGCAATTCACCTATTACAACAATATTTAAGACTTAAACATGTAACCAAGTATTTACTGATTGATACATGATCCCTACCCCTTTTAACTATAATCATATTATATTATCTAACTATTAAGTGACAAAATGTTTTACGATATCATATTAACCTATTATCGTTACGCAAATTGGTTGTATTTTATATGTATAAATAGGGAATTGCACTTCGTTTGCAATCAAGGAAATTAGTTCCATTTGATAACCATCTGGTTTTTTGTTTTTGGTTTTTGAAATTTAAGCTTATTTTTACTCATATTTCCTACAATGTGCTCCATCTTTCCTACAATGTTCTCCATCTTTCTTACAATGTATCTACTTTCCTAAAACAAGTATGTGAATCCTAACCAAATTTCAAAAACACAAACAAACTTTTGGAAGCTAATTTTTTTTGTTTCCAAATTTTGGTGTTGTTTCTACAAATATAGGTAAGATGTAGATATGTATATAGAAGAAAATATATGGCATGATAGTTGTTGTAGGCTTAAATTTCAAAAAAAAAAAAAACAAAAAGCAAAATGGTTATCAAACGGGGCCTAAATAAAGAGTTCTCTCTTATTTTTCCACATTCTTTTATTCCCCAGATTTCGTTGAAGATGCATGATTTCTACAAAACCAACATACATTAAAGTTGCCAACAAGATAGTTGCTCAACGGTATTAGTTTACATTAATGACTAAGAGGTCTTGAGTTCAATTCCCCCGCCTCCAATTATTGTAATCTAAAAAAAATATTAATAAATAAACATGCATTAATGTTTCTTTTTGCATCATATGTTACTTTCTTTTATGATATTTTCTTTGGCAACTGCAAGCAATTGTGACTCTAAAATTGAGCCAGATATAGCCTTACTTCGGATAATTATTCGGGCTTATTAAGTGAATTTTATTACAAGCGAGGCAAAATTAGGAATAAAAAGGTGTAATTCGCTAATGCTTACGTATTGGGGGAGTAAAATGTAAAATAACGATTATTTGGCTAAAAACAACTAAAATAGCACGTTTAGCATAGATTTCGCCCAGTTTATGTTGATTTCTATTTTCGCAAGGTTAACGCCAGCAGAGTAATGCTATGCGGTGATTCAGGACACCCGATTGTGAGCAATTATGCTCGGAAGACCAAGGCCAGACGCAACTCAAGTAAATAAGGAAGTAATCGTCGAAAATCGAGAAGTTGACTAACCAGAAAAATTAAGAGACAGATAGCTAAAATCACGGGATTCCTACCTTAGAGAAACCAAAACACATTTGGCAAAGATTATAACAAAAAATTGTAGCGAAGATTGATTCGATCCCTTCTGGAATATTCAGAAACTCGAAGACCTAGCCCTATAAATAGACTGCTGCGTAATGGAGAAAGAGGCTTGATCTTTTCCCTGTTCTTTCTTCTAGAAGGAATTTCGAGTTTGATCAAGACAAAGATTTACTATTTTATTACAAGCGAGGAAAAATTAGGAATAAAAAGGTGTAATTCGCTAATGCTTATGTAACGACCCAGATTTCTTTTCCGGTCCCCTAGGTATGTTCGGTTGTTATTCAAGTTGGTCGGTTGGGCCGTTAGGGCTGTTTTAGTCTTTTGCTAAGCTCGGAGTTTTTATTCAGTTTCAGGTCTTAGGAATTGAAGTCTATTCTTGTGTTTTGGTGGCTTGGTTTGAAAAGCAAAATTTAAAAGAAAAGTGCTCGAGCCAGGATTCGAACCCAAGTGGATAGCAGGTGGAGTTGGTTGCTGTTTAAATTATAAATTAAAGTGCGTCTGTTGGGATTCAAACCTGGGTGGATTTGGGAATCTTTTGCTTAAGTGTTTTGTTAAGTAGAAAATAAAAGTGTTATTGCCAAGGCTCGAACTTTGGTTGTTTTGGAGTTGTGGAGCTCAGTTTGAAGAGTTTTAAAAAGAGGAAAAAGGTGTTGCTTGTGGGATTCGAACCCTTGACCTATAAGAGAGTTGGAGGCTTGTTTTTAAAAGGACTAAAATAAGAAGAAATTTGTGTTGTAGCTGGGACTCGAAGTGGGAAAGCCCAGGGGTTGGAATCGCCAAAACCTAAAAGAGAAAAAAAAAGAAAAAGAAATCGTATTTGTTTTTTTTGTAAACTTCCCATAGCCGCATGACTCCCCAATCCCTCCTTCTCCTTCTTGCCGATCCTTCAAGCTCTCCCTCCTTCCACCTCTTGCAATCGTTTCTCTTTTGGAAAAAACACACCAATCCATCCATTTAGAGACCATGTAACGACCCAGTTTTCTATTTCAGTTTTCGAGGTGCCTTCGGTTCAGATTTGGTTGTTCGGTTGGGCCGTTAGAGCTGTTTTGACCCTTAGGGGTATTTTGGTATTTTGGCTCCCCGGGCAGGATTTATGGATTTTCAGGACTTCACGGTAGCTCCTGCCTTTGTCGAGGCTTGTTTGTTGTTGGTTGTCAGTCCCAAGATGTTTGGGCTAGTCGTTTGGAAGTTCGGAAGTGATTTGGGTTTTGGCATAATTATTGTTGTTTGAGTGCTTCCATTGGGATTTGAGCCCTTGCCCTTAATGTTAAATTGGGAGTTTGATTTAAGTGAGTTTTATTTATTGGAAAAGTTTTGCTTCAGCCGGGTCTCGAGGAGGAAGCCGGGAAATGGGATGTTAGGGATTTTTTTAAGGCCTATTTAAAAATGAATAAGGATGGGAAATAAGGAAACAAAATAAAGAAAAATCCCATTTTCCCTTTTGTTTTCTCTCTCTCTCTCTCTCTCTTCCTCTCACCCAACCCGAGTTCCAACCCCAGCCCCCCAGCTCGCCCAACCTAGCCGCCTAGCTCACCCAGCACTAGCCCAGCTCGCCCAAGCCCGAGCCCCAGCTCGACCGGCCGCGCAAAGTGCCAGGCCGCCCTGCCCCGAGTTGCCTCGCTCAGGCGGCGTCGCACAGCCCTAGCACAGATCGCGCGTCCCCTGTAGCGCACTGTGCCGAGCCGCACCAGATCGCGCGTCCCCTGTAGCTCGCCGTGCCATCTTGAGCGTCCCTGAAGCTGTCGCGTCGCATTGCCCAGCGCGCGTCCCTATAGCTCGTCGTGTCGCCCAGCCCGCGCCGTCCCCTGTGCCGAGCCGCGCCGCGCGCCATCGCCCAGTCGAGCTCGCGCCAGCGCCCGCGCGCCCTTGTGTCGCCCCAGCGCTCGTCCTCACGCAGCTCAGCGCCCGGCGCTGCGCTGCGCCGGCCAGCCTGTCTTTGTGCCGATACCGCCTGCTTGTGTGAGATGGCCCGAGCCTTGTGGCTTCTCGGATGGTATTTCCCGAGTCTTTTCTCCTTTGGGTCCTGAGCTGTTGGCTGCTGATTATGTATTTAATTAGGGTGTTTTATTGAAATGTTTAGGCTGCTCGGGTTCCATAGAAGCTTGAGGGTCGCTTGTTGATTTGTGATAGTTATTTTCTGCTTGTTCCAGGTAAGGATTTCTTACCGTGGTTGTGTGGACCCTGCCATATTATCATGATGTGCCTTGTATGCTTGTTGACTGTTATGAGCATGATAGTGATAGGGCAGCTATGATTGATCTCTTGTTAGCATGTTTGTCTGATTGTACATGTTAGTGCCATGCTAGGTTTGTTCTTCCAGCATGCTTATGATTCCTGCTTTAAGTTCGTAGTATCATGCTAGGTAAGTGTGATTGATGTCGATTATTGTTTGCCAGCCAGGAATCATTTACTCTATACTCTTAGCTAGTAAAGTTGGGTTTGTCATCATCCAGAGGCTGAGAGCGGACATAACGTACTTTGTCCCCACCGGTTGGGAGTAGAGCGAGCGAAGCATAACGTACATTGCTTCCGCCCCCGGCCGCCGACGTGGATTTAGCTACCACTTCGGCATAAGCCTAATTTGTAGCCTGCTAGAGCGGAACCCTACCAACGGTGCAAGCCTGCCTTGGGCGGTTCTTAGCTTCAGGTCAGTGGGACAGGCTACACAGATGAGTGCCGAGGGCCTCGCACTACTGTGATCAGTGACATCGCTTCCGAGTCTTAGGCATGCGTACCTGGCCCGCGTAGTTTGTACTTAGGCCCCCACATTTACGCCGGTTGCAGCAGCATGCGGTGTGTGCGCACACGTGCTAGTCGCTTGTTCGGAGAGCTCCCCCGGGCTAATGTCGTGAGTACACCAGTTCCTTTCAGTTTAGAGCCAAACTTCGGGTACTCTCCCGTAAGTCCAGATTTGCTAGCGAGGGTAGAGGCCCTTGAGGACACCCATTGGGATTGGCTTTTAAGCTGATCATATGGTCGAGGGAGAAAGACCCTCGAGGGTGTCGAACATCTTTGGGATCGGTTTTTGAGCTGATCAATTGGCCGAGGGAGAAAGACCCTCGGAGATGTCCCGGGATTGGTTATGAGAACCAATCATTAGGCCAGAAGTAGAAGACTTCCGAGGACTCCGGAACTTGCCTTGTAAGCTCGTTGAGCTATAATCTGTGTTGGTGGCTGTTTGCATGTATGCTAGGGTGCTAGATGACTGATGTATCGTATTGTACCCCGGTTGGGGATTCTTACTGAGTATGTTTATATTCACCCTTATTTATCTTTCAGGTAACTTGAGACAACACCAGCATGGCTAGCGGAGGGAGTTGATTGATCATGGGAGCTGCCGTGTGATGAACCCGACCCAAAACATGGTCCTAAACCGGGGTTCTCACTCAGCATGCAAGTTAAATATGATAACAAGCGGTTTAGTGCTCATATTTAAAAACCATTCAAAACATATGAGAAGGGGGAACGTTTAAAACATAACCAACAGTTTTCATTTAAACAAACCAACAGAAGTAAAACATCCTGGCCAGTATTTATAAAAATATACAATACAATTTAAACAACGTTTTAAACAATGTTCCCCTAGGACTCCTGTCCATCTACATGCTGAATAAACAATGCAATAATAAAAGACAGAGTGTCGACGGCTCCCCATGATCAATCAGCTCCCTCCGCTAGCCCTCCTGGTGTTGTCCCAAGTTACCTGAAAGATAAATAAGGGTAAGTATAAACATACTCAGTAAGAATCCCCAACGGGGGTACAATACGATACATCAGTCATCTAGCACCTCAACATGCAAGGAAACAGCTATCAACACAGATCATAGCTCAACGAGCTCATAAAACAAGATCTGGAGCCATCGGAAGTCTCTTACTTCCGGCCTAACTGGGATTGGATACACTGACCAATCCTGGGACATCACCAAGGTATCTGTCACTCGGGGGGAATACACTGATCCCTAGAATGTCCTCAAGGGCCTCCTTGCCCTTGCACTAATCTGGACTTACGGGAGAGTACCCGAAGTCAAGCTCTAACGGAAAGAATTGTGTACTCACGACATTAGCCCGGGGGAGCTCTCCGAACCACAACTAACGCGTGTGCGCGCACACCGCATGCTCTCTGCAATCGGCGTAAATGCGGGGGCCTAAGGGCAAACTACGCGGGCCAGGTGCACATGCCTATGACTCGAAAGCGGTGTCACAGATCACAGTAGCGCGAGGCCCTAGGCGCTCATCATGCGACTGATCCACCGACACTGAAGCTAAGAACCGCCAAGGTAGGCTTACACCGTTGCGCGTGGTTCCGCTCTAGCGAGCTACAAACTAGGCTATTGCCGAAGTGGGTAGCTAAGTCCACAACCGGCTGGTCGGGGGTAGCAAGATACGTTATGTTGCGCACACTTTACTCCCGACCTGAGCTAAATCCACCTTAGCGACTGTGGGGAAGTAAGATACGTTATCTTTGTGCACACTTTACTCCCGATCGGTGGGGACAAAGTACGTTATGTCCGCTCACCTACGGATGATGACAAACCCTACAACTCTATCTAAGAGTACAGAGTAAAATCAATGATTCGGCTAGCAAGCAATGACCGACATAAATCATATTACCTAGCATGATACTACAACTTAAGCGCAGAATCATAAGCATCTCTGTGAGAACAAACCTAGCATGGCACTAACATGTAAAATGAGGCAAACATGCTAGCAAGAAATCAATCAAGCGCTCT
Organism: Sicyos edulis; assembly: GCA_036507275.1. Lineage (NCBI taxonomy): Eukaryota > Viridiplantae > Streptophyta > Magnoliopsida > Cucurbitales > Cucurbitaceae > Sicyos > Sicyos edulis. The sequence continues at coordinate 35,896,064 of CM071847.1, forward strand.
ATCTCTAACATGCTCATAATGATCGGCAAACAAGCAAGGCATATCGAGATATATCGCGAGGTCCACACAACCACCGTAAGAAATCCTTACCGGAACAAGCGGAAAAACAATAATAATAATCACAAATCAACGAAGCGATCCTCGAGCCTCTAATCGATCCCGAAGCGGCCTATACATCAAACAAAGCACCCAAATCAAATACATAAAAAGCCCCAATAAATCCATAACCAGCAGACCAACAAATCGGGGCCAACGAAGAAAAGACTGGGAAATACCATTCGAGAAGCCACAAGGCTCAAGGCCAACCAAAGACACAACATGAGGCAGGTGGGCTGGGCGGGCGGAGAGGGGGCGCTGGGCGCGGCGGGGCGGAGGGCGGGCGCTGGCGCGCTGGGCGCAGAGTCGCCCTGTGGTGGAAGACCACTGGCCGGCGCTGGCCGCGTGGCGCGTGCTCAAGACAGGAACGGCGCGCGGCGCGGCTCAAGAAGCTCTGTGGCGCTCGCGGCGGCGAGCTGCTGAGGCGCTCGGACGCGAGCGCATGAGCTACAGGACACTCGGGCTGGCGCGGCACCGCACGGCATGGGGCTGGGCGACGCGGACAGCGGCGTAGCCGCTCGGGACGACTCAGGCGAGGCAGATCGGGCGACGCAGGGGCGCGACACGGCTTGGGCGAGCAGGCTGGGCTCGGCGCGGCTCGCGAGGCCGGGCGGCTGGGTTAGGCGACCAGGGCCTTTCGGCAGGAGGTGAGGGGCCAAAGGGGGCTCGGGTTGGAGGAGAGAAAGGGAAAAATGGGGGAAAAATGGGATTTTCTTTCTTTTTTCTTTTCTTTTTCTCTTTTATTAAATTTCCATCCTTATCCAAATAAATCCAATTTTCCAATTTTCCAAAAATCCTTAAAATCCTTAAATCCCATTTCCCGGCTTCCTCCTTCGAGACCCGACTGAAGCAACCTTTTCCAATCAATAAATCTCACTTAAATCAACCTCCCAAATCTACACTGAAGGCTCGGGCTCGAATCCCAAAGGAAACACCCAAACAACCATAACTTTGCCCAAAACCCAAATCACAACCGAAGTCCCAAACGAATAGCCCAAACATCTCGGGACTCGTAGCCACCAAAAAACAAGCCTCAACAAAGGCAGGAGCTGCCTCGAAGCCCTGAAAAACCACAAATCCTGCCCGGGGAGCAAAAAGACCAAAATACCCCTAAGGGTCAAAACAGCTCTAACGGCCCAACCGAACCACTGAATCTGAACCGGAAGCACCTCGAGAACCGGAATAGAATCCTGGGCCGTTACAATACTCCCTCCTTATAAGAGTTTCATCCTCGAAAGTCCTAAGAAGAAACGGCTCTAGGAATACTCCACTGATTCCAGCCAACTGACTTCTCGGTTAAGACAACACTAACCTTTTTCGAGAACCAAACCCTCTTGGGTTCTCAAAGGCTCAAAGCCACAAAGCTATCCAGTCTGCCATAACTATCTCAACAAAGACTGAGCCTGCAAAAAGCAGTGCTGCCAAAGACGGGGCAAGGCTAACCGAATGGCCACTGCTCCGATCCGCTCAAGGATCTCAAAAGGCCTTACAAACCTTGGGCTCAAACAAACCCTCTGCTAATCCAACACTGAACACCTCTCTACGGTGTTACTCTCATCAATCTCGCAGACTGGGCACAAGCTCCAAAACTCAACGCCACGCACTGGCGTAACTTCTCTAAATGCCCACAGCTGTTAACCAACAGCCTCAACTCTACACCATGCTGGCCAAACAGCTGAACCTCTCAGGTTCCAGAAACCAAACGACCTACTCTTGCCTCATAAGAGACCAGCGAACCACAAAGCTTGCCTAAAGCCTTAACGAAAAACAATCGAACCACCAACTGGCGATTGATCCAAAAAGGCAAAATCTTCCAACAAGCACGAGCTTAAACTTCAGCTACGGCCAACCCTAATTGGCCAAAACCTAGCACAGGCTCCACTCGGCCTAGCCAACAACCTGGAGCCTCTCAACGGCCAAACACAAACTTTTCCATGCAAATATACTAGCAACTGGCCAAAGAAAATATTGCCAGGCAAGGAAAACAACCAATTTTCCTCTCATGGAAAATCTCGGGCTGCAAGGACCAAACCATCATGCAGCCACTAGCAACACAATGACTTGAGGAGAAACGGCCCAAAGGCTAACCAACCAGAGCCACGGCACCACTGTGCCAACTCACTCAACTGAGGCTCCGCTAACGCCAACTGCGAAAGCACAACAACTAGAAGCAAAGCCCGAGAAAGGCTTGCTCAGCAGAACTCAACTCAAGCTCATCGCGAGAAAAGCTCGCCTCCAATCTACCACTCAACTCTTAAGTCCAACTGGCTACTCAAAGGACTTCCTCCTTTTAGCCAAGGCCTAACTCATCTTGCGACTAGAACTCCACACTCGGAACATTACAAGGAATACTAACTGACGAGGCTATCTCCAAAGATAACACTCGAGGTTGGCATCCATGGTGCAACTCAACCACCATAGAAACTAGGGGGAGAAAAACTTCAATCCCCAAAGAACCAACAACTTTCCAGCAAAAGCTCAACTCTAAAACTGGCTGGCCTCCGCTCTTGCGGGGAAAAACAACTTTCGCTTGCTAACAACAAAATGCAGGGACCCTCTCGCTGGGCTAACCACTGCACTACTCTGATCCACTACACAACTCAGGAGCTACGCTGACTCCTCAACGAGAACGATTTCCCAACAAGCAAACTCTGAAGGGCAGCGAACATCACACATGCTCGCTGACTAGCTCAAACCCAAGGGCAACAACAACCAACTCTCTTGGAATCACACCCAAGGGAAAACCCTCAACCGATTGGACCACCAATCTAGAACTAGCAGAACTTACTCAACTGCCGAGGGAGGGGTCAACTCCCAAAACTTCCTGACTAGAAACAAGTCCTCAGGGCAACGCCCTCCTGCTCGAACCGAGCTAGCTCTTGAAACATCAAGAGAACCAAATCTTGGTCAACACCAAGCTCCAACTAGCCTCCAAATCGGAACCAATCCAGACTCTGCTCCAAAAAAGCACTAGCTTGCTAGACTGCCAAATCTGCAAGCAACTCACCCAAGGAACACTGCCTGGGTCTAACTGAGCTCTGGAGAGGCTCTCCACAACCTAGGGATCCTCCGATCACCCTCCGACACACACGGTCGTCAAACAATCTAACAGACAACCGGCTACACGGGCACAACCCTCTCCAGCATCTCAACTACGCTGGCCAACACCAACTAGAAAACCAAGAGGACCGGAAACGCTACAGAATGCGTCATCCGCCTACTCAAGCAACAACCACAACAAACCTTCTGCCCAAGGCAAGGATCCGAACATCTCTCTTAGCCAAAACGATAAGAAACTGCGCGGCTTTGCTACCACCGCTCTTGTTCAGATCCAACTGAACTCTGACCAGGCTAAGGACCAACAAGCAAAACTTGCTTAAACAACAACCCGGCAACGAGCACGGCATCCTTACAACCAAAGCTGGGGCACTTGCCAAGAACCAAACCTTGACAACCCAAAGACTGAGCACTGGCTCCTCAACACGAACCCTTCGTGGTTCTCCAAACATAAACCATGGAACGAGCTACACAAAAGTACACCGGCGTGTACAGCTCCAACTAGATCCAATTCCAACAAGGGCTCTCACACAGGGCAACATTTGCCTCCAACAGAGCCACTACTAACCAGGGAGCAACAAGAGTCCAAACCCTCTCGGGGTCGACTCACCACGGAAAGCCACATTGGCCAACTCACTCTACAAGAGCGCATCCATACCAAGCAATCATACCTCAAGCCAATGTGCTCACTAAACGCGCTCCGATCAGCCATCCAACTCATGGCTCTAACACTGGATCCATCACGCATCCTCGATGCCAACACTACCCATACTAGGGTAACTCAAAGGGTAGCCGAATCATGCTACCAACAAACTGGCTCACAAGCTCACAACACAGGCGCGAGAACTCGAACGCGCTAGCTCTTAACAGCCTACAACATCCTTTGGTACCCAACTCTCGGTGACCTTGGAAAGCGCCTACTTTCCCTCGAAAAACCTCAAACTTGTAGTCCTTTGACTACCACCGAGCTAGATCTCCTATGCAACCAAACAGGTGCAACCTCAGGAAATGGGTACAAGACTAGCGGGGATGCTGGACTCTGGGCGGCTACGGAACCACCTGCACAACAGGGCCAATTGGCCTCAATCTAGGCCTCCTCTCAAAGCCTGGTGCCAACAGGCACTACATCCTTTACAACACAAATCAGCCTTAACGAGCTTTATGCCCCTCTAAGGGAAGGGAAGGTCACTCTCCAAGTGACGGAGCAATGGCACTCAACACAAGAGTCCAAGCACTCGAGCAGCCTAATCTCTGGCATCTCGTCCAAGAGACATGCCACAGCCTACTCCTGCATCCCACTCGATGCTCAACAAAAGCTCAGGCAAACTCTTGCATCTCACTCGATGCTCAACAGAAGCTCAGCCAACTCCTCGGGTGGCAACAACTAGTTCCACACTGAGAACATCCAAATAAAAAGAGTGCTCCACTCTACTAGCCCGCTGAAATCCACAAACGGATCAAACCCTGGCAAGCAAACTCCATACTACACCCTGGCTACGAGGGCACTGAAAGAACTGGCTGCCAAACGACAACAGGCTTGCAAGGGGGCAAAGATGTCTCTACATCTGCCTCAAGCCACTAACACGGCAACTTGCCAATCAATCGGGCGACTGGTGGAGACTCTGCTAGTCCACCTTCCTCAAGGGACTACCACCACCAATTTCTTTGTACCAAACAAAGACAGGCGGCACATCTCGGACCTCTCGAGCAGCAGGGGCATCCCAACACACGGATGCTAAACTCAAACTCTGGCTAATCGCTTTACTACTAGCAAAGCAGGACTTTCCAAACAACGAGCTCTACAGGCATCCACTTGCAAACCGGGCGGCTCCATCAACGCCAACAAACTCGACGGCAAAACTCTGCCGATCATGCCCTCCCGGAATCTCGGGGCTACAAGAGCTCTTTGGAGGGAATCTTTGAAACAAACTCATCAATCTGGGCTATCGGTGCCCGAGACTCCTCACTACGCACTACAAAGCTGCGCGCTGGTCTCCGCTCTCTGATAGCTAAAGACCTGCCATCAAATCTCACATGGCTGGAGCACACTCTGCTCAAGGAGTCTCACTCTGAGGCGTGCTAATGTAACGGCCCAGTTTTCCATTTCGGTTTCCCAGGTACTCTCGGTTCAGAATTGGGGCAATCGGTTGGGCCGTTAGAGCTTTTTAACCTTTAAGGGTATTTTGGCCTTTTTTATCCCCGGTCAGAGGTTGAGGATTTTCAGGGCTTCAGGGTCATTTTGGCCTTCGTTGAGACTTGATTGATGTTGGTTGCAAGACCCAAGGAGTTTGGGTTAGTTTTTTAGAAGTTCGGAGACATTCCGGTTAATAGCAAAATTAATTGGAAATTAGTTGGTCCATTGGAGTTTGAACCCTTGCCCTAAATGGTGAATTTAAAGTTTTAGAAAAGAGTTTTAGTTTAAAAAAGAAAAGAATTTCTTTAGCCGGGACCCGCAAGAGAAAGCCTTGGGAAGGGAATTTTAGGTCTCCTAACCCTTTTAAAATAGGAAAAAGAAGGAAATTAGGGAAAATCCTATTTGTTCCCTTGGTAGCCGCACTCTCTCTCTCCTAAAAACTGAGCCACCCAGCCGAGCCACCTTAACCCAGTCGCACCACCCAGCTGAGCCACCCCATCCACACCGCACCACACTGCCGCTCGGCCAGGCCATCGTGGCCGCACTGTGATCGCATCAGCCGCTCGCACCCTTGCCTCTCCCAGCCGCCGCCGCTCCGCGATCCAGACACCCGCCGCCGCGACGCCAAAGACCGCCTAACGTTGCTCGCGGCCGCCATGGGGCCTGCAGACCGCAGACCGCGACATCGCCAGCCAGGAGACGCCTTCGCCGCGCGCCGTCCCAGCGAGCCCGCTTCGCTCGCGAAATCACCTCGCGCGCGCCCGATCGCCCGCACACTACCCGCCGTCCGGAAGTGCGTGCGCGCGCGCTCGCTCTGCGTCGCGCTTCGCTTTGCGCTTTGCGCGCCGCTCAGCCAGCGTGCTGGGCTCGCCGCCTTGCGCGCGCCCGCTTCGGTGTGCCGCTTTGCCTTGCCGTGGCGCCTGGCGCCCAGCCGCGCAGCGTCGCTGCGCTCAAAGCAGCGCCCAAACTCGCCCCTTGATGCCGAGAGCCCGTGTCCTCTCGGTTGGTAATTCTCGAGCCTTTTTCCTTTTAGATTTTTAAGTCGCCGCTGCTAGTATATTTATTTAGGATGCTTTTATTATGCCTAGGTTGCTCGGGTTCGTTATAAAGCTCAAGGGTCTTATTTGATTCGTGATAGCTATCTTCCACTTGTTTTCGTGTAAGGATTCCTTACCGTGGTTGTGTGGACCTGCGATGCTTTCTTGATTGTGCCTTAAATGCATGTTTACTTTTATGAACATGATTAGTAGATAGGCGACTTGTGTTTGCATTCTTGCTAGCATGTTTGCTTGTTTGTACATGTTAGTGCCATGCTAGGATTGTTCTTCCAAAGATGCTTGAGATTCCCGCTTTAGGTTCGTAGTATCGTGCTAGGTTATGTATGTGTGATGATTATTATGTACGTTAGCCAGAATCATTTACTCAGACTACTCTAGCTAGTGTAGTAGGGTTGTCATCATCTAGAGGCTGAGAGCGGACATAACGTACCTTGTCCCCACCGGTCGGGAGTTGAGCGAAGCATAACGTACATTGCTTCCCCCCGGCAGCCAATGAGGAATTAGCTACCTCATTGGCATAAGCCTAGTTTGTAGCCTGCTAGAGCGGAACCCTGCCAACGGTGCAAGCCTACCTTGGCCGGTTCTTAGCCAGTCGGTGGTACGAGCTACACAAATGAGTGCCGAGGGCCTCGCACTACTGTGTTCAGTGACACCGCTTCCGAGTCTTAGGCATGCGTACCTGGCCCGCGTAGTTTGTACTTAGGCCCCCACATTTACGCCGGTTACAGTAGCATGCGGTGTGCGCGCACACTCTTTAGTCGCCGGTTTGGAGAGCTCCCCCGGGCTAATGTTCCTGAGTACACCAATTCCTTCTAGTTTAGAGCCAGACTTCGGGTACTCTCCCGATAGTCCAGATTTATAGCGAGGGTAAGAGGCCCTTGAGGACACCCATTGGGATTGGCTTTTGAGCTAATCAATTGGTCGAGGGAGAAAGACCCTCGAGGGTGTCGGACATCTTTGGGATCGGTTTTTGAGCTCATCAATTGGCCGAGGGAGAAAGACCCTCGTAGATGTCCCGGGATTGGTTATGAGAACCAATCATTAGGTCAGAGGTAGGAGACTTCCGAGGACTCCGAATTTGCCTTGTGAGCTCGTTGAGCTGAGATCCTTGTTGATAACTGTTTGCATGTGTACTAGGTTGCTAGATGATTGATTGCATCGTATCGCACCCGGTGGGATTCTTACCGAGTATGTTTATACTCACCCTTATTGTGGTTTCTTCCACAGGTAACTTGGGACAGCACCGAGGCGGCTAGCGGAGGGAGCTGGGAGATCATGGATGCTGCTGACACTCTGTCGTGTCTTATTTTACTGTTTTTGATTTCAGCATGTATTTGGACTTGGGTCCGTAGGGAAAACTTATGAATTAAACTATTTTATGTTTTTAAGGAAAGTACTGATCAGTCACTGTTTTTAATTTGAATGGTTCGTTTTTGCCGAATGAATGTTTACTTTGTTTTTAATGTTTTCCACTCTTCTAATTGAAAAGTTTTACAAACCGACCCTGGCTGGGTCCCTTAATGCTTTTCACTTGCATGCTGAGTAAAGATCTAGGTTTAGTCCCGTTTTTGGCTGGGTCTTTACAGTTGGTATCAGAGCGCAGAGTCATAGATTCTGTAGACTAACCTGTTTGTAGGTTGTGTTCCCATGATCTCCAGCACTCCACGGCCGCCAGGTTTGTCTAAGTTCAATAAGCTAAGGGTTTTTGTTTACGATACTATATGCAGTACACATGTGTTATCTTTGTTGGCAGAGAAAGTCCGAGCGTGGACTAACCCGTTGTGGTTTCCGTGTAGATCGCCAAAGATGCTTAAGTTACACGCAGTGGGAGCAGTCCGTCTGGAGGCGCAAATAGAGATGCTGCAGAGCCAGCAGCGAGAGTATATCAAAGCTCGTAGGGCGCCCGTGGCACCAGAGGCTAACTTGCCCGAGAGAAGAGGTGGAGGCCGCTATGCCTCAAGGCACAGCCCGAGGAGGAGATATTTCGCTATGAGAGATATGATGATGGGCCTAATGGCCGAGAGAGAGTTGAGACTCAGCGCAGCCTAGCAACAAGCAGAGAGAGGAGTCTAGGCACAGATAGCCTGGGTTGACACAGCTCATGCAAAGAGCACCCCAGCGACTCCGGTAGCCCCAATAGCTCCGTGTAGCTCAACCGGAGGGGCAGGTCATCGAGACGGTCGGACTCACTTGATAGTGCAGAGGAGCTGCTGAGTTTGGCAAGTGGTTGAAAGATTTCACCTAGTGGAAGCCGAGGGAATTTGATGCTTCAGAAAACCCACTTGTGGCAGTCGGGTGGTTGGCAAGAATGGAGTACATCTTTAGAGTTATGGGATGCCCAGATGTACAAAGGCCGAGATGTGCGGCCCATGTTCTCTCTGACACAGCTGAGTGGTGGTGGGAGTCCACAGATAGAGCTAGACCAGTTGGGTCTTCTCTAGCCACCTGGGAGTTCTTTAGAACGAAGTTCAGAGCTAAGTATGTTAATGACAAGGCTCAGCAAAAGATGGCCGAGGCCTTCTCGAATCTGAAATAGGGATCAGATAGTATTGCTGCTTACGAAAAGAAGTTCTCTGAGTCTAGCTACTTTGCCCTGGAGCTCATTGCCACTAAGGAGCTTAAGACTAAGAAGTTTATTTGTGGGCTGAGGAAGGAGGTTGCTCAGGATGTGCGAGCACTCGCTCCTGAGAGTTATGACCGAGCAGTGGAGTTGGCCACGATTTATAATCCGAAGTATCCACCAGTAGCAGATTCTCATTGCTCCGGCTCGGCCCGATCAAAGCATGCTCGTGAGTATTCCGGCGAAGAGGAAGTGCAGGACTTCTAGTGGTTTCCGCTTCGGTGGTCAAGATACTCACGCGGGGGCGATCTAGAGGCCGAGATTAGCGCCGACCACGAGGTAGTAGAGCCTGGATCGCCCGGCAGGCGGGCCAAGCGGCCCACTCGGTGCAACAAGTGCGGAAAGGCACACTTTGGTTTGTGTGGAGCATCGCCCCGTGCTTGCTACAAATGTGGCAAGGAAGGGCATTTGGCCAGATTCTCGCACTTCGGATTTAGCAAAGATAGGACGGCCCCAACAAAGCAGGCGGGTGTTTGCCACCACTCGCCGTAAGGCAGAGCGCATCGATGATGCGATTGCAGGTGTACGTTGCTTGTCTTACAGCATTATGCATTTGTATTGTTTGATTCGGGTTCGACCCATTCCTTTATTTCTGATGCATTCGTTAGACAAGCTTGTGTGGAACTCGAACCTCTAGGGTTTGAGCTGTGTGTTGCCACTCCCTCGGGTGTGAGTATGTTAGCCAGCAGTAGAGTTAAGCATGGCCACATACAGATATCTGATGAGATTTTAGAGGCTACCCTCATAGTTATGTTTATGAGCGGTTTCGATGTGATCCTCGGTATGGATTGGTTGGCAGAGAACCACGCATTGATAGACTGCCGCCGGAAAGAAGTGGTGTTTAGGCCGCCTCAGAAGCCGAGCTTCAAGTTTCACGGTGTTCGTGCATGAACTTGCCCGCCATTGATCTCGATGAGTGAAAGCCCATAGATTGTTAGCTCGAGGAGCTTGGGGCTTCTTGGCAAAGCCGTCAAGAGATAGTAGTCTGCGCGTTGGATCGTTGACATGGTCCCTGTGGTGCAAGAGTTTGCAGATGTTTTCCCTGAAGAGTTGTCGGGTTTACCCCCGAAGCGGGAGTTAGACTTCACCATCGAGCTGGAGCCAGGGACTCTTCCCATTTTTAAAGCCCCGTATCGTATGGCGCCAGCTGAGTTAAAAGAGCTCAAAGTGTAGTTGCAAGAGTTGTTGGATTGAGGTTTCATCCGACCGAGTGTGTCCCCGTGGGGAGCACCTGTCCTGTTTGTTAAGAAGAAGGATGGATCCATGCGTTTGTGTATAGACTACAGAGAGCTGAATAAAGTCACGGTGAAGAATAAGTATCCCCTGCTGCGTATTGATGATCTGTTCGATCAGCTTCAGGGAGCCTCAGTGTTTTCTAAGATTGATTTGAGGTCAGGGTACCATCAACTGAGGATCCGAGATGCAGATATCCCGAAGACCGCATTCAGATCGAGGTATGGTCATTATGAGTTCGTGGTCATGTCTTTTGGACTAACGAACGCCCCCGCAGCGTTTATGGACATGATGGACAGAGTGTTCAAGGCATTCTTGGACAACTTTGTCATCGTATTCATAGACGACATTTCGATTTATTCCAGGACAAAGGAGGACCATGCTTCGCATTTGAGGCAAGTTTTGGCAGCATTGCGAGAGAACCAGTTGTTCGCAAAGTTCTCTAAGTGTGAATTCTGGCTAGAGAGAGTAGCCTTCCTTGGGCATATAGTGTCGGCAGATGGTGTAGCGGTGGACCCCGCAAAGATAGAGGCGATTAGCTCGTGGCGAGACCGACGACGGTCGCGAGATACGTGACTTTACGGGGTGGCGAGTATTATTACCGACGTTTCGTGAAAGACTTTTTCGCTAAGGCAAAGACCCCTAACCCGTCGACAAAGAAGGGTGTTGACTTTGTTTGGGATGCTAGATGTGAGGAAAGTTTTGCCCAACTTAAGCTCGGTTTGACGACAAAGACTGTGTTGGCGATTTGGAAGGAACAGGAGGTTTCGTAGTTTATAGTGATGCTTCCAAGTATGGTTTAGGTTGTGTGTTGATGTAGCATGGGAAGGTGATAGCTTATGCTTCCCGCAGATTGAAGCCTTATGAGAAGAACTATCCAACTCATGATATGTAGTTGGTCTGCAGCTTTTGTTTTGCCCCTAAAGATTTGGAGGCACTACTTATATGGTGAGAGGATTGAGCTTGTTCACGGACCACCGAGCCTCAAATATTTCTTCACTCGAAGGAGTTGACCATGAGGCGAGAGGAGGTGGCTCGAGTTAGTAAAGAACTACGATCGTGAGATCTTGTATCATCCCGAAAAAGCCAACGTTGTGGGCGATGCATTTGAGTAGGAAGACGTCGCATTCAAAGCAGCCTTTGGCCGAGCTCCCAAGTTGAGTTGCGGAAAGAGCTTGAGCGCACCGGTATCGCAGCTTTGTTGGGAGAGGTTACGCGCCAGGTAGCCCACTATCGGTTCACCGCCGCTTAAGCGGATGATCATCGGCGGCCGGTTGAGTGATCCCAAGTTAAAGAGATTGCTCAAGAGAGTTGAGGCTGATGGCGATTTCGACTTTGTTGTGGCACCAGACGAAGGTTTGAGATACAGAGGTCGGTTGTGCGTCCCGAACGACGCAGGGATTCGAGCCGAGTTGCTCACCGAGGCACATAGTTCCCCTTTCACTTGGCACCCAGGAGGTACCAAGATGTATCAGGACCTCAAGCAGGCGTTTTGGTGGATGGGCATGAAGCGGGATATAGCGGAGTTTGTTAGCCAGTGTCTCACTTGTCAGCAAGTGAAGGCTCCCAGGCAGAAGCCTGCAGGTTTATTGCAGCCATTAAGTGTTCCACAGTGGAAGTGGGACGAGATTTCGATGGATTATATCTCTGGGTTGCCGAGGACACTGAGAGGGTGAATCAGATTCTGGAAGATATGTTGAGAGCCTGTGTTTTGGATTTTCCAGTGCGATTGGGACCGATGACTGTATTTGATGGAGTTCGCCACAACAAGCGGCTATCGGCGACTATTCGAGATGGCCCCATTCGTGGCGTTGTATGGTAAGCGTTGCGCAGATCCCGGTGTTCGGGAGGAGGTCGGTGATAGACAGAGTTCGGGACCCGAGTTGCTTCAGATGACGAACGACGCAGTGCAGAAGATCAGGGCTCGCATGTTGACATCACAAAGTAGGCAGAAAAGTTACGCCGATGTGAGGCGTAGGGGTTTGGAGTTTGAGGTGGGTCAACATGTGTTTCTGAAGGTAGCACCTATGCGTGGGGTGTTAAGGTTTGGAAAGCGAGGCAAGTTGAGCCCCAGGTTTGTAGGGCCTTTTGAGATCCTTGAGCGGATCGGAGCAGTGGCCTATCGGTTAGCTTTACCCCCGTCCTTAGCGATGGTGCATAATGTGTTCCACGTTTCGATGCTGAGAAAGTACGTGGCAGATCCGACGCATGTGCTAGAGCATGAGCCCTTAGAGTTGAGTAAAGATTTAACCTTCGAGGAGAAGCCCGTGCAGATTTTGGCTTATAAGAGCAAGGTATTGCGCAACCGGGAGATAAGTTTAGTAAAGGTCCTTTGGAGCCATCAGAGGGCAGAGGAAGCGACGTGGGAGCCAGAGGATGAGATGGGGACTCATTACCCGGAGCTGTTCCAGTCTTAGGACTTTCGGGGACGAAAGTCTTTTAAGGAGGGAGTATTGTAATGGCCCAGTTTTCCATTCCGGTTTCCCTGTACTCGGTTGAATTGGGGCAATCGGTTGGGCCGTTAGAGCTTTTTTAACCTTTAAGGGTATTTTGGTCTTTTGCTCCGGTCGGAGGTTGAGGATTTTCGTGGCTTGTGGTCATTTCGGCCTTCGTTGAGACTTGATTGATGTTGGTTACAAGACCCAAGGAGTTTGGGTTAGTTGTTTAGAAGTTCGGAGACATTCCGGTTAATAGCAAAATTAATTGGAAATTAGTTGGTCCATTGGAGTTTGAACCCTTGCCCTAAATGGTGAATTTGGAGTTTTAGAAAAGAGTTTTAGTTTAAAAAAGAAAAGAATTTCTTTAGCCGGGACCCGCAAGAGAAAGCCTTGGGAAGGGAATTTTAGGTCTCCTAACCCTTTTAAAATAGGAAAAAGAAGGAAATTAGGGAAAACCCTCTTTGTTCCCTTGGTAGCCGCTCTCTCTCTCTCTCTCTCTCTCTCTCTCTCTCTCTCTCCTTAAAACTGAGCCACCCAGCCGAGCCACCTTAACCCAGTCGCACCACCCAGCTGAGCCACCCCAGCCACACCGCACCACACCACACGCGCTCGGCCCGGCCCATGCACTGCCGTAGATCGCATCAAGCCGCTCGGCCCCTTGCCTCACCCGGCCGCCGCCGCCTCGCAGCCCCAGACACCCCGCCGTCGACGCCAAAGACCGCCTAACGTCGCTCGCGGCCGCCGCGCCGCCAGATCGCACCGCGACGTCGCCAGCCAGACCCCGACGCGCTCGCCATTGCCCCAGCCGAGCCCGCTGGCTCTCGCGTCGCCTCCGCGGCCGATCGCTCGCACACACTACCCGCCATCCAGACGCTGCGTTGCGCGCTTCGCCGCTCTGCGCGTTCGCTCGCTCGCTTTGCTGCGCGCCACTCACTCCAGTGTGCCGCCGCCTTGCCGCGGCGCCCAGCGCCCGCCGCCGCGCGTCTCGCCACACCAAAGAACGCCCAAACGCGCTTGCTGCGCGAGCCCGTGTCCTCTCGGTTGGTAATTCTCGAGCCTTTTCCCTTTTAGATTTTTAAGTTGCTTTCATTGCCGTATATTTATTTAGGATGCTTTTATTATGCCTAGGTTGCTCGGGTTCGTTATAAAGCTCGAGGGTCTTATTTGATTCGTGATAGCTATCTTCCACTTGTTTCCAGGTAAGGATTCCTTACCGTGGTTGTGTGGACCCTGCGATGCTTTCTTGATTGTGCCTTAAATGCATGTTTACTTTTATGAACATGATTAGTAGATAGGCGACTTGTGTTTGCATTCTTGCTAGCATGTTTGCTTGTTTGTACATGTTAGTGCCATGCTAGGATTGTTCTTCCAGCATGCTTGAGATTCCTGCTTTAGGTTCGTAGTATCGTGCTAGGTTATGTATGTGTGATGATTATTATGTACGTTAGCCAGGAATCATTTACTCTGTACTCTAGCTAGTGTAGTAGGGTTGTCATCATCTAGAGGCTGAGAGCGGACATAACATACCTTGTCCCCACCGGTCGGGAGTTGAGCAATGCATAACGTACATTGCTTCCCCCCGGCAGCCAATGAGGAATTAGCTACCTCATTGGCATAAGCCTAGTTTGTAGCCTGCTAGAGCGGAACCCTGCCAACGGTGCAAGCCTACCTTGGCCGGTTCTTAGCTTCAGGTCGGTGGTACAGGCTGCACAGATGAGTGCCGAGGGCCTCGCACTACTGTGTTCAGTGACACTGCTTTCTAGTCTTAGGCATGCGTACCTGGCCCGCATAGTTTGTACTTAGGCCCCCACATTTACGCCGGTTGCAGTAGCATGCGGTGTGCGCGCACACGCTTTAGTCGCCGGTTTGGAGAGCTCCCCCGGGCTAATGTTCCTGAGTACACCAATTCCTTCCAGTTTAGAGCCGGACTTGGGTACTCTCCGATAGTCCAGATTATAAGCGAGGGTAAGAGGCCCTTGAGGACACCCATTGGGATTGGCTTTTGAGCTAATCAATTGGTCGAGGAGAAAGACCCTCGAGGGTGTCGGACATCTTTGGGATCGGTTTTTGAGTGATCAATTGGCCGAGGAGAAAGACCCTCGGAGATGTCCGGGATTGGTTATGAGAACCAATCATTAGGTCGGAGGTAGGAGACTTCCGAGGACTCCGGATTTGCCTTGTGAGATCGTTGAGTTGAGATCCTTGTTGATAACTGTTTGCATGTGTACTAGGTTGCTAGATGATTGATTGCATCGTATCGTACCCCGGTCGGGGATTCTTACTGAGTATGTTTATACTCACCCTTATTGTGGTTTCTTCCACGGGTAACTTGGGGGACAAAGACCGAGGCGTCTAGCGGAGGGAGCCGAGATCATGGATGTCGCCGACACTGCCGTGTCTTATTTTATTATTTTTGATTTCAGCATGTAGTTGGACTTGGGTCCGTAGGGAAAACTTATGAATTGAACTATTTTATGTTTTTAAGGAAAGTACTGATCAGTCAATGTTTTTAATTTGAATGGTTCGTTTTTGCCTAATGAATGTTTACTTTGTTTTTAATGTTTTCCACTCTTATAATTGAAAAGTTTTACAAACCAACCCTGGCTGGGTCCCTTAATGCTTTTCACTTGTATGCTGAGTAAAGATCTAGGTTTAGTCCCGTTTTTGGCTGGGTCTTTACAGCTAACCTCTACCCCCTCCACTTGGCAACTCAACTGCCAGGGCCAACTCTGGCCAATGGGTCTAAACGACCCTGGGACGCGGCCTCATCATCAATACAATCAGTCCAACACCTCGGGTGGACATGCCAATCGTCCTGCTCCTCTGAGTGCGATCAACACACTGGCGATCTGCACAAAGCACCTCCACCCTCTCACTAGGGGAAAAGCAACAACTGGGCCACAAATGGCCTACGGGAGTCTAAGCTCTGCCTCCCTGGTGCGTGCGATCACCTGGCGATCTGCACACAAAGCATAAAATTTGGCCCACACTTTGGGGCTCTCACCGCTCAACAAGCGCTCGCCGCTGCAGAAAAGTTGGCATGATGGCTCTCTAAGCCCAAACCAACAACGAGTCGAGAACTCGCTGCCTCTCGCTCCACAACTCTACACAAGGCATAAAAGCTAGATGAAAAGTATTGTAAATTCTTACCCCTTAGCTTAATTGAACTCAGACAAACCTGGAGGCCGTGGAGTGTTGATGATCATGGGAGCAACAACCTACAAAGCAGGTTAGACTATAGAATCTATGACTCTGTGCTCTGATACCAACTGTGACGAACCCGACCCAAAACATGGCCCTAAACCGGGGTTCTCACTCAGCATGCAAGTTAAATATGATAACAAGCGGTTTAGTGCTCATATTTAAAAACCATTCAAAAAATATGAGAACGGGGAACCCTTAAAACATAACCAACGATTTTCATTTAAACAAACCAATGTAAGTAAAACATCCCGGCAAAGATTTATAAAAATATACAATACAATTTAAACAACGTTTTAAACAATGTTCCCCTAGGACTCTGTCCATCTACATCTTTGAATAAACAATGCAATAATAAAAGACAGAGTGCTGGCGGCTCCCCATGATCAATCGGCTCCCTCCGCTAGCCCTCCCGGTGTTGTCCCAAGTTACCGAAAGATAAATAAGGGTGAGTATAAACATACTCGAGAAGAATCCCCAACCGGGTACAATACGATACATCAGTCATCTAGCACCTCAACATGCAAGCAAGCGACTATCAACATGGATCATAGCTCAACGAGCTCATAAAACTAGATCTGGAGCCATCGGAAGTCTCTTACTTCCGGCCTAACTGGGATTGGATACACTGACCAATCCTGGGACATCACCGAGGTATCTGTCACTCGGGGGGAATACACTAATCCCTAGAATGTCCTCAAGGGCCTCCTTTCCCTTGCACTAATCTGGACTTACGGGAGAGTACCTGAAGTCAAGCTCTAACGGAAAGAATTGTGTACTCACGACATTAGCCCGGGGGAGCTCTCCGAACCAGCAACTAACGCGTGTGCGCGCACACTGCATGCTCTCTGCAACCGGCGTAAATGCGGGGGCCTAAGGGCAAACTACGCGGGCCAGGTGCACATGCCTATGACTCGGAAGCGGTGTCACTGATCACAGTAGCGCGAGGCCCTCGGCGCTCATTTGTGCAGCATGATCCACGGACACGAAGCTAAGAACCGGCCAAGGTAGGCTTACACCGTTGGCGTGGTTCCGCTCTAGCGAGCTACAAACTAGGCTATTGCCGAAGTGGGTAGCTAAGTCCACAACCCGCGGTCGGGGGTAGCAAGATACGTTATCTCGTGCACACTTTACTCCCGACACGAGCTAAATCCACCTTAGCGATCGGGGGAAGCAAGATACGTTATCTTTGCGCACACTTTACTCCCGATCGGTGGGGACAAAGTACGTTATGTCCGCTCACCTCTCGATGATGACAAACCCTACAACTCTATCTAAGAGTCAGAGTAAAATCAATGATTCGGCTAGCAAGCAATGACCGACATAAATCACATTACCTAGCATGATACTACAACTTAAGCGGGAATCATAAGCATCTTTGGTGAGAACAAACCTAGCATGGCACTAACATGTAAAATGAGGCAAACATGCTAGCAAGAAATCAATCAATCGCTCTATCTCTAACATGCTCATAATGAACAAACAAACAAGCAAGGCATATCGAGATATATCGCAGGGTCCACACAACCACGGTAAGAAATCCTTACCTGGAACAAGCAGAAAAACAATAATAATAATCACAAACCAACGAACGATCCTCGAGCCTCTAATCGATCCCGAACAGCCTATACATCAAACAAAGCACCCAAATCAAATACATAAAACAGCCCAATAAATCCATAACCAACAGCCAACAAATCCGGGCCCAACGAAGAAAAGACTCGGGAAATACGATCCGAGAAGCCACAAGGCTCGGGCCAACCAAAGACACACACAGCGGTGGCAGTTTGGGCGGGCTGGGCGCAGGCGCGGCGCGCGAGAGCGCGCAGCGCGCGAAGAGCGATTAATTGGTCGGGCGCGCGTGGAGCGCGCGCGCCAAAGATAGGAACGGCGCGCGGGCACGAGCTCGGCAAGCACAGGGGCGCGCACGGGGCGACGAGCTACAGGGCGCTCGGGCGCGAGCGACACGAGCTACAGGACACTCGGGCTGACGCGGACCAGGGCGAGCTGGCTCGGGGACGGCCTGGGCGAGGCAGATCTGGGAGACGCAGGGGCTGGGGCGACGAGGGCTTGGGCGAGCAGGGCTGGGCTCGGCGCACTGCGGCTGGCGGGGGTTGGGCGACAGTGCTCGCCGCGGGGATGTGAGGGGCCAAGGGGGGGGGGCTCGGGTTGGAGGAGAGAGAAAGGGAAAAATGGGGGGAAAATGGGATTTTCTTTCTTTTTTCTTTTCTTTTTCTCTTTTATTAAATTTCCATCCTTATCCAAATAAATCCAATTTTCCAATTTTCGAAAAATCCTTAAAATCCTTAAATCCCATTTCCCGGCTTCCTCCTTCGAGACCCGACTAAAGCAACCTTTTCCAATCAATAAATCTCACTTAAATCAACCTCTCAAATCTACACTGAAGGCCCGGGCTCGAATCCCAAAGGAAACACCCAAACAACCATAACTTTGCCCAAAACCCAAATCACAACCGAACTCCCAAACGAATAGCCCAAACATCTCGGGACTCGCAGCCACCAACAAACAAGCCTCAACAAAGGCAGGAGCTGCCTCGAAGCCCTGAAAAACCACAAATCCTGCCCGAGGAGCAAAAAGACCAAAATACCCCTAAGGGTCAAAACAGCTCTAACGGCCCAACCGAACCACTGAATCTGAACCGGAAGCTCCTCGAGAACCGGAATAGAAACCTGGGCCGTTACATGCCGGCACTCTGTCATTTATTATTTGCATTATTTGTTCAGCATATAGATGGACAGGAGTCCTAGGGGAATGTTGTTTAAAAGTTGTTTAAACTGTTTTGATAGTTTTTAGTAATACTGGTCAGGCCTGTTTTACTTTGTTTGTTTTGCTTAAATGAAAGTTGTTTATTTTGTGTTAAGTGTTCCCCGCATTCTCATATGTTTTCAAAGGTTTTAAATATGAGCACTAAACCGCTTGATATCATATTTAACTTGCATGTTGAGTAAGAACCCAGGTTTAGGACCATGTTTTGGGTCGGGTTGTTACAGACCAAGCCGTGTTTGAGTGTGCGAACATCAAAGGGCATTCGCGAGTTGTGATCGAAGTTCCAGCCAAGATTGTTCAAGTTGCTCCACCCCATTTATTTCAAACCATCGTCGCCGGTAAGCTTTGGGTAGGACTTGATAATCTTAATGCTAGTTGGTGGGTAGTTATTAAATAAAAATAAAATTGTATATTTTTTTAGAAGCCTCCTTGATTTCAATTTGTTCTCATCCAATTCCACCCATTTTCTTTTTAAGCTGCTAGTTGTGATCTATTGGAATCGGACCCGTGTTGGAGGATTTAATAATATCTACAATTGGGTGGAAATGTGGGAATTAATAATTAGTTGCAAAAAAAAAAGAAAGAACAAACAGAAGAAGGATAGTTAATTTTAAATAATGGCATGCTCAAATAGTGGTACATGGAATGACTAAATAAATATCAATATCATGAGATTTAAATACTGTAGCTTGAGATCATGGATAAATTGAGTTATTGGCCAGTTAAAGGTCATATTGGATTTATAAGAATGGTGGGTCTGAGCAACCTAATTGCTAGGTTGCAAGTTATGACAATTTATGTTAATTAAGAAACTTAAACAATACCTTAGATGGATGCCATGCAATGACCAGATGGGTTAAATTTATGTGCTGGCCAAGTTGAACGTAATACTTTAATAATAAGGCAAACAGAGAGTTATATTGATAGTTAGCATAATCAATTAATATGATATCAATTAATATGTTGGGTGGGTTCATTTGATTAGGAAGAATTAGGAGTCATAATCTAATTTTAATTAAGGATTATGTCTTTGCAAACGAAGTAATTAGTTGGACTAATCGGTATGTGTAATTTAGGTAATCGCACTCAGGAGTGTTGCTCGTTGAGGCTTGAGGAAGTGTTCACTTCTATATTAAGAAGAAGGTAAGGATTTCTTACCGGGGTTGTGTGGGCCCTGCGAAACACTTTAATAGCACATGTATATTTTGCGAGTATGTATGAGCATTCTAGTGGATAGGATATTTGCTTCTGATTTGCTGGCATGTTTGTTGTCTTGTTCATGTTAGCTCCATGTTAGGGATTTTCTTACTCTGGCATATCCATGTTTCCTGTTTATGTTCTGTAGAGCCATGCTAGGATCGTGTTGTCATTGATTTTTGCCTGGTTGAGCTGTTAGCTTGTATTACTGTACCTAGGAAACTGTTAGGAGTTGTTAGTGCAGGTCTCTCATGGGTAAGGTCCCGATGGGCACCAATGCGTTGTCAGTGTGTGTAAGCCGCCGATGGGCATCACACTGTTGCAGTATGTGTAAGTCCCCGATGGGCATCATAGTGCATCTAGGGAGTGTAAGACCCTGTCGGGCAGCTTGTGAACCTAGTAGGACTAAATTCCCTGTAAAGACACAACCATCATAACGGTCTCTAACCTAGATCCTTACTTAGCATGCATAATTAGAAATATGAAATCACTCATAGAGAGTACCAATTTAAAACTTTTCATTCAACACAACTAAATTCAAGCATAAAATCCATTAAGCAAAACCAACAAGTAAAGTGATTGTTCAGTACTTTCTAAAAATTCAAGGAAACAGTTCGAGAAATCTTAAACAAGTTTTTGCATGAATGATGTTCTAAGGACTCAAGTCCAACTACATGCTAAACCAAAAATCATATAAAGGTGAAACAGTCTCAGAGTTGGGCCGTCCATGATCATCCAGCAGCCTCCTCCTAGCCATCCTGCCTCTGTCCCAAGTTACCTGGTGGAAGGACACAGGAAATAAGGGAGAACAACGAATTACTCAGTAAGAATCCCCAACTGGGGTACAATACGAAAACATAACATTCAGCACACCGACCTGCAACCATACAATGACTTAGAACAAACCAGTTGTTTAGGCTATGAGTTAACACTAGAGCTGGCCTATCAAGGGCTTACAACTACGTCCTATCCTAGGTTCTACATCTGGATGCCCATCGGGGTCTTACACCACCTAGGATACAATGACACAATGGTGCCCATCGGGGTCTTACGTCTCAATCAATGATGCCCATCGGGGTCTTACACATACAGATGCCCATCGGGGTCTTACACCTCAAACAATGATGCCCATCGGGGTCTTACACATACGGATGCCCATCGGGGTCTTACACCTCAAACAATGATGCCCATCGGGGTCTTACACATACGGATGCCCATCGGGGTCTTACACCTCAAACAATGATGCCCATCGGGGTCTTACACATACGGATGCCCATCGGGGTCTTACACCTCTAGCCCTCAATGCTGCCCAACGGGGTCTTACACATCTATGATGCCCATCGGGGTCTTACTCCAGCTAGGATCACAGAGATGCCCATCTGGGTCTTATACTCTCCAGCAGCCTTATGATGCCCATCGGGGTCTTATACATACGGAAACAGTGCAATGCCCATCGGGGACTTACCTACTTTATAGATCACCTGCCAAGCGCTAACATGGAACTGACAGAATATAACAGGAACACCAGCACCACAGAAACCTGGAAGCAAGAGGAAATATGCAACCTATCCACTAGCAATTCATAAAATCACAAGGTAAGGCATGCTAGCAATTATATGCAGGATCCACACACCCTCGGTAAGAAACCCTTACCTGGAAGCAAGCAGAGAAATATCAATCACACCCAACAAGTGACCCTCGAACTTCTAAGTGAACCCAAGCAACCTAAGCAAATAATAAGATCACCCTAATTAAATAATCAGCAGCTATTATCTCAAGGTCCAAAAAGGGCGGAGGCTCGGGAATTACCAACCGAGAAGACACCAGACTCGGCACCAAGCTATCACGGCCAAGCAGGCTCACGGCAAGGCGCGCGGCGCGCAGGCAGCGAGCGAGGGGCTCGCTAGGGCGGCTGGCGCCGCTCGGCTGGACGTTGTCGCTGGCACCGGGCGCAATCGCAGAGACGCGAGCGGCGCGGGCGCGACGGACGCTGGCGGACGGAGGTATGGCGAGCTCATGGCTGGGCGCGGCGCGAAGGCGACGGCCGGGCGACGCGGCGAGATCACGCTGACTGGGGCGGTGCGAGGGCGACGGTGGCGGGCGACGCTAGGCTCGCGCGGCCGCTGCGATGCGATGGGGCTGCTCGATGCGACTGGTTGGCGGTCGCTTGTGCGAGGGCGAGCGAGCGACGACGGCGTCGGGCGGCCAAGCAGGGCGACGCTAGGGTTTTCTCTTCTCCTTCCTTTTTCCTTTTCTTCCCTTTTCTTTTTCTTTCCTAAATTTAAATAAGCTTTGGAAAATCCCAAAATCCCTTCCCAAGGCTTCCCTCCTTCGAGTCCTAGCTGACGCTTTATTTTTCTTTAATTAAATCCAAGCTTCCAATTTCCTTAAGTCTAGTGCCCGAATCTCCCAAGCCACCCTTAAAAGGAATTTCCTATTTTACCCCCGACCAATCAACCTCCAAAAACCTTAACAAATCCAACTGCTCTTGGAAACAATGCTACAAAAACCTTATTTCACAATTAACAGAAATCCGGGCTGTTACAATACTCCCTCCTTATAAGACTTTCGTCCTCGGAAGTCGCTGTACTAGAATAACTCCGGGTAGTTTCTCCTCATCTCCCCTTCCAACTCCCAAGTAGCTTCCTCAACTCCTCGATTACCGCTTTGCACTTTCACTAAATCAATGGCTCGGTTCCTCAAAACCTTTTTCTCGAATGCTAAGATCTCTATGGGTTTTTCCTCAAAGCTCAGGTCACTGTTCAACTACAAAGGCTCAAAATCTATGATGTGTGAAGGATCTGCCACATACTGGCGGAGCATCGAAACATGGAACACACTATGCACTACAACCAAGGACAGCGGCAGTGCTAATCGGTAAGCTACAGCCCCAACTCTCTCAAGAATCTCGAAAGGTCCAACAAACCTGGGACTCAGCTTCCCCTTCTTACCAAACCTCAGAACTCCACGCATCGGAGCTACCTTAAGGAAGACATGCTGGCCAACTTCAAATTCTAACTCTCTACGCCTGACGTCGGCGTAGCTTTTCTGCCTGCTCTGGGCAGTCAACATATGAGCCCTAATCTTTTGGACCGCTTCATTGGTCAATTGGAGCAACTCCGGACCCAAAACCTGCCTGTCTCCAACCTCTTCCCAAAATACTGGGGATCTGCAACGCTTACCATACAACGCCTCAAACGGTGCCATCTGAATGGTTACCTGATAACTGTTGTTGTAGGCAAACTCCATCAAATATAAGTACTGATCCCAACTGCCCAGAAAGTCTAACACACAGACTCGCAACATATCCTCTAAGATTTGATTTACCCGCTCTGTCTGACCATCGGTCTGAGGGTGGAAGGTTGTACTGTAGCTGCACTCTGTGCCCAATCCGGCCTGAAGGGCCTTCCAAAAATGGGACTTAAAATGGGAGTCTCGATCAGAGATAATCTTAACTGGCACTCCGTGGTACCTAACTATCTGCTTAAGGAACAACTGTGCCCACTGCTCCATGGTATAATTTATCCTGCCAGGAATGAAGTGTGCACACTTAGTTAACCTGTCGACGATCACCCAAATTTGTGCATAACCTCTGTGTGTCCTGGGCAGACCCGAGATAAAGTCCATGGTAATCTCCTCCCACTTCCACTACGCCACCCCAAGTGACTGCAATAACCCCTTTGGAGCCGCTTAGGCGCCTTCACTTGCTGACAAGTGAGACATCGACTGACAAACTGGGCAATCTCCCGCTTCATTCCCATCCACCAAAAAGTTTGCTTAAGATCTTGGTACATTTTGTTACCCCCTGGGTGCCATGCAAAAGGCGAGGTGTGAGCCTCGGTCAACAACTCTGTGCGAATACTGGCCTCGGCTGGAACACATAGCCGACCCTTATATCTCAAGCCACCATCTGCAGATACTACAAAATCGAAGTCACCATCGGCCTGAACCCTTTCGTACAAACTCTTTAACTTAGGGTCATTCAACTGGCCATCGATAATCCTTTGCCTTATCGAAGGCTGGATGGTCAACTGGGCTACCCTGGCGGCACCTTCTCCTAACAACACTGCTATTCCTGCCCTCTCAAGGTCTTTCCTTATACTACTTCTGGGGTTTGTCAGCATTGCCAAATGCGAGGTCTTTCTACTCAGTGCATCTGCTACAACATTAGCCTTCCCGATGATATACAGATTTCACTGATCGTAATCCTTTACAAGCTCCAACCACCTCCTCCGCCTCATGTTCGAGTCTTTCAGGTAAAGAAATATTTGAGGCTCTGGTGGTCCGAGAAAATTTGAATCTTTTCCCCATACAGGTAATGCCTCCAAATCTTAAGAGCGAAGACGACAGCTGCCAACTCCATATCATGGGTCGGATAATTGGTCCGACACCAGGTTGTTTTCTCTGTGCTCGTAATTGGTTGCATGTATCTGTGTGCTAGATGATTGGTTTTTCGTATTGTACCCCGATTGGGGATTCTTACTGAACGACTCGTTTCTCACCCTTGTTTTTCAATGGTTTTCCACCAGGTAACTTGGGACCGAGACTGGATGGCTAGGAGGATGCTGCTGGATGATCATGGACAGAGTACTCTGAGTCGTGTCGCATTTGTTCTTGATTCTTTTGCATATAGACATGGCATGGAGCCCTTAGGTGGACTTTGTTGTATTTCTGAACATTGAGTTATTTGCTTCGGTTTCTTTTGTTAAACTTGTTTGGATGTTTTCTTTTGCAAATAAATGATACTCTCGCTAGGGTTGGTTTTGGTAAAACTTTTGACATGTGCCTGGAAACAGAGACAGGTCAAAATAACAAAATTTCTCTGAACGATTTTATGTTATAAAGTTTTCTATTTATTTCCGCATTCATCATTTCAGGTTTACTTACATGCATAAGAGCTTAAAGGCCTCGGTTTAGGATCTTATTCTGGTCGGGTCTTTACAGCTTACGTATTGGGGGAGTAAAATGCAAAATAAAGAATATTTGGCCAAAAACAATTAAAATAGCACGTTTAGCATAGATTTCGCCCATCTTATGTTGATTTCTATTTTCGCAGGGTTAGCGCCAGCAGAGTAATGCTATGCGGTGATTCAGGACGCCCGATCGAGAGCCATTATGCTCAGAAGACCAAGGCCAGACTCAACTCAAGTAAATAAGGAAGTAATCGTCGGACACCGAAAAGTTGACGAACCAGACAAATTCAGAGACAGACAGCTAAAATCACGGGATTCCTACCTTAGAGAAACTAAAACACATTTGGCAAAGATTATAACGAGAAATTGTCGCGAAGATTGATTCGATCCCTTCTGGAATATTTAGAAACTCGAAGACCTAGCCCTATAAATAGACTACTGCGTAATGGAGAAAGAAGCTTGATCTTTACCCTGTTCTTTCTTCTAGAAGGAATTTAGAGTTTGATCAAGACGAAGATTTACTATTTTTTTTCATTTTACTTTGCTAGACTCATTTTACTTCAGTAATACAGTTCTAATATTTTTTACATATCTCGTATTGTGTTTTCTATTTATATCATGAACTAACTTTATTAGGCGAAACTACGAGAAAATGAATCTTAGTAGCATGTTGTAAGAAGAAATTTGGAAGGGTTTATCTAGAGCAGATTAGGTACTTCAATATAACAGTAAGTGTCGATCGACCATCCACACGAGCTAATAGGTTATAAATCGAAAAAGGAAATAACCTAAGTCTACTTTGCATGTTTAATAGACAGTGTAACATCTGTGATGTTTAAATCAGAGTTTAGTTATAAACGCGTAACTATTACATACTTAGCGCTAGTTGCTTTTACATTTAGCCGCAGCGGAAGCTAGACTAAGTGCTGAACGAAAGCGAAAGCAGAAGTTTGTAAGCGTAGTATGATAGAGTCCCTTACCGTATGTTTCTTGTTAACTTCATTGGAGCTGAAATTCGTGAGTATCTTAGTATAGCCTTATTATATCAAAAACTATTTTACCTTGTTATTTACTTATTTTTATGCTTCAATCACAACCAACTCCAACTCAACATATTCATGCAATTTACATTCCAATTCTAAACACCACCTCAGATAGTTTCCAGCCCCTGTGAAGATTGATAATTTACTTATTCATTGCTGCAGACCACGTATACTTGCGTGAAGTGGGATATAATCACACTAAGAGTATTCGGCTAATTTCTACCATGATCCGACCAGTCAACAATCTTTGAGAAGAATCAGATCTCTTGGCTCTACTTGATTTGAAAAGTAGACAATGACCAACCTGGAATCATGAACTCTTAGAATGATTCCATATATTTTTGTGATAGGGTTGGTGATACTTGCAACAACACCACGATAAGAAGAGGTACTTACTTTGGACTTGAATGCTCAAAATTTGAGATCTTCGATTCTTCCTTCTTTTGGAAATATGACTTCTCGATTGGAAATAGATTATCATAAAACAAATTCTACTGCCAAATTTCTCAAAGTTTGGTTGGCTGCTGCAATTAACTCGTCTCCTTCTATCCTACAACGATTTCAACGGGGAGATTCTGACGAATATAAGCCATTGCATTTGTCTTGTTTTTTTCGTAACATTAGCGAAAACGAGCTGACAGGTCACACACCAATTCTTTTCATTAAAAAATCTGACGAATATAAGCCATTGAAATTTGAATACTTCTAATCAAGTTAGGCTCCCTAGTTCACTATGGGGGTTAATTTTAATTATTCTTCTCAAAGTGTTTTTTCCAGCACTGGGAATCTTCACAGCTTGATCATCCTTAAATAGCATTATAATGAACTAACTGGGCCAATCCCTACCTTCATTGGTAACATATCCTTACTCATACAGCTCCTTATGGGTAAAACTAAACTCGAAGAAAGTATACCATCAAGCTTAAGACAATGCAAAAGCCTTCTAGCTCTTTAACTATCTCGTAACCGCCTAAATGGCACCAAACCAAAAGAAGTCAATGGTCTCTCTTCCCTTTCGATCTTATTGTATTAAGATCATAACTCACTTACTGGTTCATTGTCGAAAGAAGTGGGTAAGTTAATTAGCTTGGTAGAACTAGACGTATCTAACAACAAATTATCAAGTCTTATTCCTTCCAGCCTTGGTCAATGTATAGGCATACAACACTTGAATCTTGGGCGTAACAGATTTAAGGGACCGATTCCCCAATCTTTAGAAGCTTTGAAAGGCCTAGAACAATTAGATCTCTTAAGTAACAACTTATTTTGGCATATTCCTCAATTTCTTGAGAACCTTAGTGCGCTCATATATCTCAATCTATCATATAATAAATTGGAATGAAAAGTACTTATAAAAGGATTCTTTTCCAATTCAACCAAATTTTCTATCCATGGTAATAACAATCTTTTTTGGGGCTTACAAGTATTACACTTGCTTCCATGCCCACCTAATCAAACAGGTTCTGCCAATAAGCGATTTCTAGCTTTAAAGGTGTTAATTCCTATCGTATCTACGGTAACATTTACTATTATTTTGATGAACATCATTTTAGTATGGTTCTTTCTTAAGAATAAGTCAAAGAAAGATACTTCAACTCCATCGTTTCATATTGAGTTTTTGCCAAATTTTTCGTACATAAAACTCAGTAAATCAACTAGTGAATTCTCTATGGACAATTTGATTGGTTCAGATAGTTTTGGTTGTGTATATAAAGTCGTTCTTTAAAATGATGGATCTATTGTTGCCATTAAGGTTCTAAACCTCCAACAATAAGGGGCTTCTAAGTGTTTTTTTTATGAATGCAATACTCTCTCAAACATTTGACATTGGAATTTCCTAAAGATCGTAACTTCTTGCACTCAAGTATTGATTTTCAAGACAATAAGTTCAATAAATCTCTAGTCTATAACTTTATGTCCAACAAAATCTTGACTATTAGCTTCATCTGGTAAATATAGAACACCATCAAAGAGGATTGTCTCTCATCCTAAGATTGAACATTGCTATTGATATTGCATGTGGATTAGATTATCTACATAATCATTGTGAAACTCCTATTGATAACTCTCAAAGAGAGCATATTTTAGACTGCTTAGTTTGCATTATTGTAATACTTAGGTAAGAATATATGCGTTCCTAGTATGAATACGGAGAAATAACTAAGAAAATCAGCATGCATTTGTAATAACTCATCAAAAGCATGAATCCGCGCTTTAGGGCAAATCGCAAAACCACTGTGCCTAATTTACGTTTTTTAGTAGGATTTCGCGAAACAACAAGGAAATGACAATAATGTGAACGATGATCAGATCACACAAAGACGTTGAACCAAAAAAAGGAATTACGTTCGACAAAGTTTAGTCTACAAGGAAAGAATCAAGGTGGTGGCAATCAAATAAATCACGACGAAAATCATGGAATATACATTGATGATGATTTATACAGCTCACTTCTACTTGCAGATCACGAAATTCAATTCTATAAATACCAAAGAAAGGAGCATAATTCATTGAGCTGGTCGGTTGACCATAAGCCGATCGAGGGACTAAAGCCTAAACTTGAGTCTACTGTAGAGAAGCGAATGGTGGTGTTGTGGGAGCTGATGACAAGGAGATTACGCATCTTCAGGCATGCCAACTCCATTTATTGTTTTTATTTGGAGCAGTTACAACATTTAAACATTTTTAGTCATAATAAAGTCGTCTGGTTTAAACTTGTATTTGGTGTTTACTTACTATGATTGCGTTATAGGAGTATATGATAATTATTTATGAATAGATCATGTTAATAGTGTAGGTCATTGAATTTTACATTGTTGAATCTTTATCTATATATATGCACGCATGTACCTTGAAAAGAATCGGAAGAGGAATCGCATGTTGACCTAGTACGCTACTTTAGGTTGTATGAACAGCTGTTCATCATTTAGGGAGTTAAGAATAACCTCACTACTGCTTACGTTGCCCTGTGCTTAGTATGTTGTTCGCAGCAGAAGGTGATTCACCCATAAATCATGAGTCACGAAAGTGATAATTGTTAGGGAAGTAAGACATTCATTGGCTAGTCTGCGCTTTTAGCATTTTCTAGGAATACGTAGTTAGCAATACTCATTGCATGCATTTTATTTCATTTCCGCATTTTATTTTATCTCATTAAAAAAAACCACTCAACATATATGCTTATTTACTTTTTTGCATGACTCTGACTTAAGTGGTATTCGCTCTAGACATCAATCTCTGTGAGATCGATAAATTATATACTTATTACTTGCTGCAATTCCCGACCGCATATACTTGTGCATAAGTGATTCCAATTGCGTTTCACATAAAAATTAGTTACTATTTAGTATTCTAGTAGTGGAATCGTCAGGTCAAGTTTTTGGCGCCGTTGCCGGGGATTGATTATTTAGAGTTAAAATACTTAGGAAGGAGTAGTTCTTAATTGTCTAAGATTAAATTTTTTTTTTTTGTTTTAAGGAAATGTGAAATCCAAACTAATTTGATCAACAGGGAACATAGTTCCAGAGCAATTCATCACAACGACTATTTAATGGAGCCTAGTAAATTTTTAAATCAACAATGGACGCAGTACTATATTCCGCACTATTTAGACAATACAACAATAAGGCTATGTGGAGGAGTTTAACAGAGCACATCTTTGTTCAAATGAGTTTCCACTTGCACTATTGGGAAGACTATAACAGCTTTTATAAGCAACAGTTCAATTCACTAGGAGATCGTAGCAACAGGGGATATACGTGGGATGCTAGGAGTAATAAACCTAGGAATCACATGTATACTTCTGGGCAGTCTCTGATGGATATGACTGTAGAGGAAGAAGAACAGCTAAGAAGGACACAATGGTTGAAGGATAATGGTATCATATCAGAACCTCAGCAGCCCCATAATGAGAACCAGTACTCTCTGCGGGAACCAGAAGGAACCTATGCAGTAAGCAGTAGGTGAGTGGAAGAGTCATATCATGAGGCCAAGATACTTAACGAGGAAGCATTGGATTTGCTCTATGACAAAGATCTCTCATGGGAGGATTTCTAAGTAGCCACAATAGCCAAAGCACAAGAGGCAGGAGAAATACAGCTTGTAGAAGTAGAAAGAGAGCAGGAGCGACGATACATGGAACAAGAAGAAGCCTGGGCAAGGTTCGCTACCCCAGCAGCTTCAAAAGTAGATGAAACAGAATGTCTTAGGAGAACAACGAAGAAAGCTCCATGATCGATCTTGAAAATACAATTGAAGGTGAAAACAACCAATATGAGGGCATACAAGGTGATGAACCTGTAGATTCAGGGGAAGCAAGTACATATCAACCCAAAAGAGGAGATGTGGATTTTACCCATCTGCAGGAAGAAGAGTATAACGTTGAAAATCTCAATCTACCATCAATGGTATCTGAGTTTTTCTCGATAACAATAGAGCACGCATCGCATGAATTGATTTGTCGAAGCAGCAACACATGGGCAATTCAACCAAGCTTGCGCATGATTTACATCCTATCAGCACTGTATTTGATAGGAGGTCCACACATTAAGGCCCATGGAGAAGAAAGGCAGGAGAAGGCGACCAAAGATGGGGTGGCCCCCAAAACTATAATATGGCCAAAATGTGGATGAACTATGCCAGACAGAATTAGTGAAAACATTCTGCCCAGATCTGCTCAACAACATTTTTGGAATGCGAAAATCTGATACCTCTGACTTTGCGCACAAAATTTAGTTGCTTTTAATTAGGAAAATTTTATTTTAATTGATTTCGTTGTTTTGGAAATTATTTTTATTAATGAAATATCCATTTTTATAGTTTTTCATTTAGTAAGGAATTGGATCGAATGATTTTAGATACTTTCTTTGAAAATTGATTGCTTTCATTATTTGAGGAATCTGTATTGAATACTCGACCTCTATATAAACTCGGTTTGAGGAGAACCATTCACAACACCTCCGAAATGAGTGATATCCCAGAATAACTCTAACCCAAAAGATGTCTGGTAAAAAGGTTAGTACGAACAAAAAAAACCTCTAGACACACCACATTTACGACGAAGAACCAGAATAGTGTCAAGAGGGGAGCCAAGAGTAGATATCGGAGAAAGTTTGCACCAGTGGCAGATAAAAAGCTAGAGCTTCTTTGGCAAGATAAGGGAGATGAAGGATACTTCTGCCTCCTTTATCGTACTGAATAGTGATGAGGAAACTACAGAAGAATTACCGCACTGGGAATGATCGGACAAGGAAAATCAAACTCGACACGAAGGATTGGTTTCAGAAGAAGAAAATGAGGAATCAATAGAGGAAGATCCAGAGGAGATCGAGCCATGTGATGATAGATGTGCCAGCGACGCATGAATAATAATAGAAAAGGAACCGCAGTACCTGAGGTTCACTAGCATTCGAATAGAATCTATGAGGAAACTAAGGGCAAGTGAATTCCCAGCATTCAAGCAACCACAGCCGACCCTAGAGATAAGAGTCAGGAAGGATGCAACTTTTGCATCCATCTACGCTGAAAGGAAATTCCTCTAGTTACAGAATAAAGGAGTTATGCAAGAAGTGGACCTGACTATATCGGACGACATTAAGATCGTGATTCATTGTCTTGGGTGGCTAAAATATTTCTTCCCTATAATGGATGCAAGAGAAGATTGGGTATGCCAATTCTATGCAAATCTGAATGGGGAAGTACCAGCATTCTCAAGAGTCAATGGTTAGCTGATTGACTGCCGAGTAGCTACGTGGAATAAGGCCTTAGTAGCACCAGATGCACCGACATCATTCCTTCAGCAATTGATCAACTCCCCCACCACGGAGCAGATGAAAGAAGGACCATCACTAATAGAAATAATGGGAGCATAATGGAATGAACCAACGTCGGTACAAAGGCAGATGATTCTAGAAAACCTGCAGGAGTGGCTGAAGATAATAAATATCGCACTTCTACCATCAGCAAATAGAGCGCTAATCCGAAAAGATTAAGCTATGCTACTTGTAGCAATAAAGCTTGGAGTACGCATTAATCTGGAAAAACTTTTGGAAACACAAGTGCAAATTTGTGCTAGTGAAGAGCACACGTACTTTCCATTTTTTATTACTCACCTATGTGCAGACCAGGGAATCCGACCACATCGATTACTCAGCACAAATAGAGTTAGAATTCCTGCTATTCTGAGATCATTTTTTGTAGTTATTATTTAAAATCCAATGAGAAAATGATATATATAATGAGAAAAAGGTGTAAATAGCTAATGCTTACACATTAGAGGAATGAATTAGAAGAAATGAATTTAAGTGTGGAAAATAGCAAAATTAGCACACTTAGAGAGTATTTAGCAAAACTTATCCAGACAAACTATTTTTGTAGAGAATTTTTGTAGATAAACGATTTAAACATAGTAACATTCGGAGGAACGCCAAGGCGCCGTAAACAAAATAGGGAAAGAATCAAATAAAAGCAAGATGTTGACTAACAAGACACTTTGGAGACAAATTGCGGAAATCACGAGATTCTTCACTTACCCACACAAACATAATTGGAAAATTCATGCAAGGAAAGAGATCGCGTTGATTGATTTGTGCTTATTTTGGAAGATCCGAAGAATGATTATGAAAGGAGACCATTTGTAATAGAATAGAGTGTGGAGAATTTCTAAACCAAGTTTATATTGTTTTCTCTATTTTCTTGTCAAAACTCATTTCAATTTAGTAATACTATTTCGACATGTTTTCCATGTCGTTATCTGTATTTCTTATTTATATGAGGAACTAATTTCGTTAAGGCAATCCTAAGAAAAAGTGGTTAGTTCTAGCATGTGTTAAGAAGGATTAAGAGGGGTGTAAATAGAGCATGTCAAGTAGGAGCAAGTCATAGTAAGTGTTGACCGACCATCCACATACTGAAGTGTTGACGTGGGTCAGCAAGTATTGTTATTTAACTCTCGACTTCGTTTGTTTCAAGGAAAGCTGAAGTCCAAGTGGCCTAGACCATTTCACATACACATGTAAAACCAGAAAGAGCAATTTGGATTAAGAACGAGTCGACTTGGAATGAGTTCCCAATTAACGGCCAAACACTCAAGCATTACTGGAATGAGGATGTTCAGTGGAGGATATCTTCATTCGCATTGGCCAAAGAATAACTGCGCGAGTATGTGAGTGCGCAAGTGTATTGGTACATTTAATTTTCGCTGCATGCATGCTAGTTTAAATATTACCTATTTTCTTACTTGAGAAGTTATCTTATTTTACTTCTTTATTTTTAATTCTCTTATTTAAATCATGCAATTTTTTAATTTTGGGAAACATCTCTCTACATTTGATTATGCAAAAATTACGAAGGCAATAAAATAAGAATCACTACACGTGGGGGATTAGTGCAATCATTCCGATAGTTAAATGTAGCCGAAAATCAAGCGGTCGGATCTTAGGATCGTTGATCCAAGGGTTCACAGCAATTGCATGGCCACCCTAATCCAACCGTCAACCAGACGCAATGCGATGATTGCTGATCATCCTACCCGTTCGCCGATCGATAAATACCTCGGATTACCTTCTTTGTAATCTCATTACCCGAAACTTAACCCTTTACCTCTTCTCCCAATTTTAAACTGCAAATTCTTTTACCATGGTACGAAGACTTGCAACAAACTACCGAAGATGGTGGAATTTGCGTATAGAAGGTCAAGGAGAAGTTGACCCCACTCAGGCTCGCGAGCCAGTCGACGGTGTGTCTGCACGCACGAACAATCAGGTCGAGCAGTCGCAAGCTAAAAGAGGAAGGCGCAAGGGAATGACTGTTTCACCTACAAGGTCAGAAGAGCATGAGGCAACCGAAGAATCTGAGGATGTTCATAGAGAAGAAAGGTTTGTTACCTCAGTACTACGACCAATAGTGAGGATTGATAGTCCTGAAACTTCAGGGTCGAAGGTTTGACACCTTTGATGGAGAAGAAGGACATGGAGGAGTTTGACCGGAAGATGAAGGAATCCCATAGAGGAAATGTGAATGTGGGCCCCTCTAGACCTGTTGAAGTTGTGGTGGTTCGTGCAAAGGAAGAAGAGAGACCGCATCGGGAAGGTAAAGCACAAATGGTGGAAGAGCATCCAAATGGATGTAGAGGAGCAATGTCGGTGCTGGAAGACTTGTTCCGATGTCGTAGATTATTATTGGTTAAAATATTATATTAATCCAAAGTTTTTTATTTTTTCATATTAGAGATTGTATTTTCAAAAGTATTAATATATATATATATATAATAGTTTAAAAACCAACTTTAATAATAGCTCATTATAAGTTAACATTTAATCAATTTAAAGTTACAAAAGAAAAAAAAAGCTTAAAGGTGTCCTGACATAAAAAATTGTTATAAATAAAAATTTTATCAATTTAAAATTATAATAGACTGGTGCAGGAAATTAAAAAAAAAAAAAAAAAAAACTAGTTAAGAAACATGGACGTTAATATTAAAATATAACAAACCATATAATAAAGGAAATTTGCAATAGCAACTTTTTTACCCCAATTTACAATTATAGCAACTTTTTAAAAATAATTTGTTTATA
The DNA here is from genome assembly GCA_036507275.1 of Sicyos edulis. NCBI lineage: Eukaryota > Viridiplantae > Streptophyta > Magnoliopsida > Cucurbitales > Cucurbitaceae > Sicyos > Sicyos edulis. The sequence goes on from CM071847.1 coordinate 35,930,414, forward strand.
GCAAATTGCCTCTTTTTAAAAAAAAAATCTCTATTTACCTTTTTTATCGAAGACTTTGATAGAATCTATCATTCTCTAGTGATTGAAGTCTATCAATTTTATCAGTAATTAGTTCTATTAGCCCTTATTGATAGAATCTAATGGAAGTCTATCAATTTACATTATTTATTAGTAATTGATTCTATCAGCCTCTATTGATAGAATCTATCAATATGGAAGTCTATCAATTTATAATTTTTGGTATATGTGCAAATATTTTCATTATTGTGCTACTCATGTAATATTTTAACTATTTTGTAATATACATGCAAAAACCCCTATAATAAAATTTTATTATAATATATTGCAAATTGTATAACGTTTTTCAATCAAACTTTATAATGTTATGTGTATATATATTAATCATCAAATATTCTAAGTACCTAATGAAAACTTGGATAAAAAGTTAAAAATAAGTAGTTATTTTGAGTGATTAGAAATGAATGTTTATTTTTAAAGAAATAAAAAGTAAAAAACGAGTGCTTATTTCAATTGATTACAATAATTTATTTAGATCGGGCTTTTGAAAAGTGATTGAGATTTATGGAGATTTTGAAAAGTGATTGAAACTTTCATTGGGAAAACTAAAGGCACGACAACTCTCTCTTCATCTCTTATTTATTTATTTTTGAGAACCTCTATTCATCTCTTATCAATTATTCGAGTGATTTAACTTTTAATTCTAAGAATTAGGGGTGATTTTGATTTGGTTTTTGTCGATTTTGTATCAAACCGACAACCGAACCGATATCTTTGATTTTCAAAAAATTGATCGGATCAAATATCTAATGAGATATAAAACTATTGGTTCGGTTCGATTTTGGATCCGATCCAATGTACAATTTTTTTAATATATTAAAAACGAATACTTCTCATAAAGGCATATAAAATACAGTGCATTAATCAACTTAATATACAATTGGGGATTCTTAAGTTCTTGAAGCAGCTTAAAGATGTGAGAGTTGATACCCATGGAAGGCAAAAGCCAGATAACAATTCCATTTTATAACCGGTCCACTAAAATTTGAAAACTATTTATAGTTTTAAAAACATGAATTGGTTTTTAGAAACATAAATAAAATATTATCAAAATAACAAAATTGGAAATTGAGGCTAAATGGGATAACCTAAAGAATCCAAACTTGGCTGAGCATCATCACCTCCTTTCCTACCTGGTCACGAATTCAAAACTGACTAAAAATCAAATTCGATATAGTCGGTGCAATTGTAGCAAATTAAGCCAGTAAGATTGAAATTAGGTAGAACCTCGATTCACAAATAAAACACAAATAATATAACTGCGCAAACTTTTTCGCTTCATGATTGAAGAGACAAAACACTCAAAATTCTAAAAAAAATACTTTCTCTTTATTTCTCACTTGCTTTCTTCCTCTTTTTGCTCTCTATTTTCCACAATGGAATAGTCTATTTATTTATAGCCTATTTCAAGGTTGTTCTACAAGACTCTATAGCCATAAATTTGTTACCATTTTCGCATTAAATTACAAGAAACCATTTTGCCACTAACTCCTAATTTAAGACCCACTAACCACATTTAAGAGCCCACAAATTCGTTGAAAAAACTCCCACTAACAACAATTAAACACATTAAAATATAGCATTAAAGTTTATTCAACAAAACTTCTCCATAAACTTAAATGTTTCTTCCATCCGCCATGTCAATCATCTTCTTGAATTTATCAAATAAAACCTTTGACAATGGTTTTGTAAAAATATCCACAACTTGATCTTGACTTGCCACATGCAGCAATTCCATGCTTCCTTCCTTCACATGATCTCAGGTGAAATGAAAACAAACATCAATGTGTTTGCTCCTTTCATGGTTCACTGGATTCTTTGCCAACTCAATTGTTGATCTGTTTTCAACTTGAATCACTGTCGCACCAAGTTGCTTTATCTTCATCTTGCTCAACAGATTTCTGAGCCATACTGCATGACATACGCATCAAGAAGCTGCAACATATTATGCTTCGCATATCGAAAGCATTATGGTTAGTTGCTTCTTTGACAGCCAAGTAAATGTTGCATTGCCCATAAATAATGCGTATCTTGAAGTGCTCTTCTGATCGTCTATGACTCCGCATCAATTGTCGGAGTATCCAATCAACTTGTAGTCTTTTGCTTTCGAATAAAACATCCCAAGTGACATTGTACCTTGGAAGTATTGCAGAATTCGCTTCAATGACTTCCAATGCGTATAAACTGGCTCCTCCATGAACCGACTAACAATGCCAACATTGAATGTGTTGGTTGGCCTTGTGCATGTAAGATTACGAAGGCTTCCCACCAAAATTCTGAATCTGCTCGCATCTACACGATCTCCTTCATCAAACTTCGAAAGTTTTGTACCTGGTTCCATTGGTATTAAAACTAGGTTGCAATTCGCCATCTTGAACTTTTTCAAGATCTCCTTTGCATAATTCTCCTGCGATACAAAAATGCCTGATTCTTCTTATTTAACATCCAAAATGAGGAAAAATTTCAGCAAGCCCAAATAAGTCATCTTAAATGCCTTCCAATGCTTATAAACTGGCTCCTCCATGAACCGACTAACAATGCCAACGTTCAATGTGTTGGTTGGCCTTGTGCATGTAAGATTATGATGGCTTCCCACCAAACTTCTGAATCTGCTCGCATCTACACGATCTCCTTCATCAAACTTCAAAAGTTTTGTACCTGGTTCCGTTGGTATTAAAACTGGGTTGCAATTCGCCACCTTGAACTTTTTCAAGATCTCCTTTGCATAATTCTCCTGCGATACAAAAATGCCTGATTCTTTTTAATTAACCTCCAAAATGAGGAAAAATTTCAGCAAGACCAAATAAGTCATCTCAAATTCTTGCGTCATTGTTCTCTTAAATTCTTCGTTCATCGCATCACTGTTACCCATAAATGTTAGGTCATCAACATAAAGAGCAACAAAAATCTCATTACCTCTGATGCTTGTACGGACGCTGCTTGTACCCGTTCTCCTTGAAATAAGTATCGATGCGAGTATTCCACGATCGCGGTGCTTGCTTCAACCCGTAAAGCGCTTTCTTCAATTTTAACACTTCTTCTTTTCTCCAACTTTCACATATCGGGGTGAGTGGTCAATGTACACTTCTTCTTCAAGCACTCCGTTCAAGAATGGCGTCGTAACATCCATATGAAAAATTGGCCATCTAAATTGAGCCGTATGTGAAATAAGCAATCAGATTGTCTCCATTATCGTAACGGGAGCAAAGAGTTCATCATAGTCAATTCTCGTTTTCTGCTTGTATCCTTCGCAACAAGTCGCGCTTTATAACGCTCTATCTTTCCTTGAGCATTCATCTTCTTCTTAAATACCCATTTCACGCCAATTGGCTGAATTCCATTCGACAATTCTGTCAGCTTCCATGTATCATTGCGCTCTATCGCATTGATCTCCTAATCCATGACACTTTGCCACTTCTTGTCTCGCACTGCTTCTTCAAAGCTAATATCTTCCACATCTGCTAAAAGATATACATGATGTACCTAATTTTTCGCATCATACAGATCTTTCAAACTTTGCATTCTCGGTTGTTGCAGTTCATTTTCATCATCAGTAGCTTCAGTATCTACTCATTTTCTTTATGATGCAATGACTGGTGAGTCTCCAACTTCGATGCTAACTTCCATCGAATTTTTCCTTTCTGACTCGCTTTCTTCATTGACTCGCGCATCGTGACTCACCATCACCTTCTTGCATACTGGGTCAAGTAGCTTGTACCCTTTTATTTTCTCATCATAGCCAATCAAAAAATACTTCTTGCTCTTATGTTCGAGCTTCGTTCTTCGCTGATCTGGTACGAGTGCATAAGCCACACTACCAAATACTTTGAGATGTGAAACAGTTGGCTTCTGTCCGTTCCATGCCTCTTGCGGTGTTTGATCACTCAACTTCGCATGTGGACATCGATTTTGCACATAGATAGCACATTGCACCGCTTCTGCATAAAACTCCTTTGGCATACTTTTGCTCTTCAACATTGCTTAACACTTGTCAAGAATGGTCCTGTTCTTCCTCACAACCACACCATTTTGTTGAGGAGTATATGATGCCGTTAGAAATCACATTATTCCTTGCTCCTCGCAATACTCCATGAAAGTCGTCGAAGTATATTCGCCACCTTTGTTAGATTGCACAACTTTGATCTGTCTACCTGTTTCCTTCTCCACCTTCACTCTAAATTTCTTGAACGCCTCAAATGCTTCTGATTTTTCTTTCAAGAAATAAACCCATGTTTTTCGTGAGAAATTATCAATAAAGGAAATGAAGTACCTTTTATCGCTGAAAGATCTGGGAGGGGGGGGGGGGGTAATTGGTCTGCATATATCAGTATGAACCATCTCGAGCGGCTTCTTAGCCTGATATTCCGCTTTCTTCTGAAACGAGGTTCTTGCATGCTTGCTGAGCACGCATTCTTCACAAAACTTTCCATCATACTCCATGTCAGGTAGCTCGTGCACCATATTTTTCTTAGCTAACTCTTTTAGTCCACCATTTTGTAGGTGACCAAAACGAAGATTCCAAAGTAATGTTTAATCTCTACATTGACTCACAAACACTTTTCTCCCACGCTTCTCAGATTCAATCTATACATGTAATTTCTTCCTATCTCAATTTGAGCGACTAAATGCTCTTGCTTGTCTTTCAAATGTAATAGTTGGTTTTTCAAAAATATCAAAAACTCCTTCTCTATCAGTTGCCCCAAACTCAAAATATTCATTTTGAGATCTGGTACATAATAGATATCCTAGATTGACCCTATCAAGCCATCCATTTGCAAATAATAAATGGTACATTTACCTTTGACTTCCATTTTTATGCATCGCCAAAAGAAACATGACCATCTTCAACCTTTCTCGTCTCTTTGAATAGATACTCGTGACCCGACATATGGTTGCTTGCTCTTAAGTGGAGATACCATAAAGTATCATCGTTGGCGTTGACATCATTTTGCGCCATCAAAAGAAGACCTCCATTCGCTTCATTTTCTAATGCTAAATTGGTTGTTTCTTCAACCCTTTTATCCGCGAGACAATCTCTCACAAAATGTCCCACTTTTCCGCAATTGTAACATTTGTCAGAATTGCAATCACTCACATAGTGAACATACTCGTGACATTTTTCGCACTCAATATTTGAATAATTTGATCGACCGCCTCTTCCTCTACCGTGTCCTCTTTCGCGCCAATTCGCATGGGTCGACTGTCCCTTCTCTTCATGACTATCACTTTGACCACCACGACCATTTCCACGATCTCCACGACCACGTCCCCTACCTTGAAATTTTTTAGAATAGAGTACCTTTTCTTCTTTGATTGATGCTTTGGTTTGAAGCGCTTGCTCAAACGTTTCCTCATTATTCTTGTTCTTTCATTGCTCATTTGCCTCAAGAGAACCGAAAAGCTTATCAATAGTGAGTGTCGCAAGGTCCATTGACTCTTCTATAGCGCACACAATATTCTTGAAATTATTGGTCAATGATCTCAAAATCTTCTCAACAACTCGCGCATCAGTTAGCTTTTCTCGGTTGCGATTGAGTTGGTTCACCACCATCTGTACACGCGTGATGTAGTAAGATACGCTTTCTGACTCCATCTTTATGCTTTGCAACTCGCCGCGAAGATTTTGGAGACGCAATTGCTTGACTCGATTGGCTCCTTTGAACACTTTCTCTAAAATGTCTCATGCTTCTTTTGAAGTAGTTGCACTAGCAATCTTCTCAAAGTCTGTCTCAACAACTGCTCGGAACAACATGTATAATGTTATTTTATCCTTCGAACACGTCTTTATCAATGCTTTGGTTTAATTCGCCGTATAATTCGTTGTATCCGCTAGTTCTACAAAACCTTTTTCAACCACCTCCCATGCATCATGAGAGCCGAGAAGAACTTTCATCTGAGTACTCCAATTCTCGTAATTTTCCTTTGTCAATCATGGTAGCGGCATTTGATCCATTACGTTCCCCATGGCTTTGATACTAATTTGTAGAAGCTCGAATCACAAATAAAAAAAATAAAACAAAAATAATGCCGCTACCTATTTTCCACAATAATGGTTGTTCCATTGTGGAAAATAGAGAAATAAAAGAGCAAAAATAATGCCGCTTGTTTTACTTTTTTTAATTGTGGAAAATAGACAAAACACTCACAATTTAAAAAAAAAACATTTTCTCTTTATTTCTCAACTTGCTTTTTTGCGCTTTTTGCTCTCTATTTTCCACAATGGAATAAGTTATACATTTATGGCCTATTACAAGCTTGTTCTACAAGACTCTATAGCCACAAATTTGTAACCATTTTGACATTCAATTACAAGAAACTAGTTTGCCACTAACTTCTAATTTAAGACTCACTAACCACATTTAAGAGCCCACAAACTCCTTACAAAAAAACTCCCACTAACAGCAATTAAACACATTAAAATATAGCATGAAAGTTTATTCAACAAATTAATTATTATCAAAATCCTTTAAAATGGGTTTAAATAAATTAATTAATTAATTGGGCGGTTTTTGGCTGCCATGACTCATTTAACAAAAGAGATGAACATCTTGTGAGAAAAAAGTGAGATTTTGAAGATAAAGCCAATGGAAACAAAAAGAATGTTTGTGATTTTCTTTAGGAACGGGTGTAGCAAAAACTGATGAGAAATATTGTGCGGCTACTTTTTCTAGATGGGGAAAACCCGAAAAAAAAAAGCCTAAAAAATAAAGGGAGATAGTACCTGAAGAGTTCTATGAAATCCATTGTGAAGTAGAATGGAGGAAAGAGGAAGGAGAAAAGAGGAAAGGGGAAGGAGAAGAGCGCCCCTTGATTTCAAAATGATTAAAACAAAGCACCATGAGAGTTAGGGTTTTTTATGTTATTTATACCTTGGCTCGGTTTGGTTATTGGTTCTTCAATACAAAACGAACCAAACAAGTTTTTTTTTCAGTTTTCTGAAACTTTAAACCAATTGATCCAATATGCACACAAAAAACCTGGATCAGATCGGTTTGGTTCGATCGTCTCAATTTTTGGACATTTCTTGCACTCCTACTAAAAATAATGCAAAGGCGAAATCAAGGTCAACTAGGAGCAATACTACTCACTTCTTTTCATTTATGACTATAAAAAAAAAGCAACTTAACAATAATATAATCGTGAATTAAACTTCAAAACATTGAACTTAAACCTTTTCTAAAGATAGCATTGCATTTGATACCAAGATGTATGAAATGAAATGTTTTTTCCTTTTTTTTCGTTCTTTAGAAAAAAACATAGATACATTGCATTTGATACATCCAGATAACTACATCAAAATGTTGGGATGCTTGAGAAATAACTACGCAATCAATCAAAGTAATTTACACAATCATTTGCTACTTATCCTCGAAGAAACAAAGAAAACTATTTATGGTATCGTTGGCTTGGCTTTTTAAATTTGAGATAAGAGCTTTTAATTTCTTGCAATTCATTGACGACAACATTCATCGGTGTTCTTTCTCTAGGTGTCCTCAATGAGCATGATATGCCGATTCTCATGATTGAAACTACACATTCTTCCATCCAGCTTGGCATAATTTCTCCCTCATTTTCCTCGATCATTATTTCCATTTCTTGTATAGTATTTTCATTCTCTTCTTCTTTATGCGCTTCTTCAAATGGGATAGATGGGTCGACTATACTCAAAGCACTCTGAGTCAAAGCTGTTGCAACAAATGAATGAATATCAACACTTTCACCAAATGTGTCATCTGTTGGTCTCTTTCCAACAATCATCTCTAATAGTAATATTCCAAAGCTGAAGATGTCTCCTTCATTGGAAATTCTTCCACCTGATCCGTACTCTGTCATATGTATTTCATCATTATTATACCAACACAATGTAAAAGTCTAATAATTGTTATCGAAAGATGGAAGAGAGAAATACCTGGAGGGATATATCCGATAGAACCTTTAAGTGTAAGTGACACGGTTTGACCGAAAGATAATTGATCATTTGGTCCTTCCAACATGAATTTAGCCAACCCAAAGTCTCCAACATGAGCTATCATATTGTCGTCGAGCAATATATTGCTAGGCTTTAGATCACAATGAATGACCGGAGTTTCACACTGATTATGAAGATAATCTAATCCACATGCAATATCAATAGCAATGTCCAATCTTTGGATGAGACTCAACCTTCTTTTATGGTGTCTTGGATTTGTAAGATGAAGCCAGGAGTCAAGATTTCCATTGGACATGAAGTTGAAGACTAGAGCTTTAAATTCATTGCCTTGAAAATCAATACTTGAGCAAGAAGTTATGATCTTGAGGAGATTCCGATGTCGTAGATTTGAGAGAGTGTTGCATTCGTCAACAAAACTCTTGGAAGCACCTTGTTGTTGAAGGTTTAGGACCTTTATGGCAACAATAGATCCATCATTTGAAAGAACGCCTTTATATACAGAGCCAAAACTACCCGAACCAATCAAATTGTCCATAGAAAATCCATTGGTTGATTTATTGAGTTCTGAGTATGAAATTTGTGGTAGAAACTCCTTCGCAGACGATGGCATTGAAATATCTTTCTTCCATTTCTTCTTAAGCACAAAACACACAAAAAGGATGCTCACCAAAATAATAGTGAATGTGACTATAGACACTATAGAGATTAATGCTTTTGATCCTACAAATCTCTTATTTGATGAATCTGTTCTATTAGATGGGCATGGAGGAAGGTGTAATACTTGTAAACCACCACAAAGATTGTTATTCCCAAGGATGAAAATTTTGGTTGAATTGGAAAAGACTCCTTCTTTAGGCAATTGACCCTCAAAATTATTATAGGACAGATCTAGATATGTGAGCGAAGTAAGCTTGCCAAGAAATTGAGGAACAGGTCCAAACAAGTGGTTGCTTGAGATGTTAAACTCTTCTAGGCCTTTCAAAGCTTCTAAAGATTGAGGAATTGTTCCTTCAAATTGATTATTGTCAAGATACAAGCGTTCCATACTAATACATTGACCAAGGGAAGAAGGAATATGGCCCGATAGTTTGTTGTTTGATATATCGAGTTGTGATAAACTAATTAACTTTCCTACTTCATTTGGCAATGGACCAGTAAACGAGTTATGGTCTAAATATAAATAGATCGAAAGGGAAGGGAGGCTGAAAATCTCCTTTGGTATGGTTCCATTTAGGCTGTTGTCAGATAGGTCAAGAGATATGAGGCTTTTGCATTGTCCTAAGCTTGAGGGTATACTTCCTTCAAGTTTATTTTGACTCATGTCAAGGTGGATCAGTAAAGATAAGTTACCAATGGAAGAAGGGATTGGCCCAGTTAATTTGTTAGCATACAATTCAAGCTCAATCAAGTTGTAAAGATTACCAATATTGGAAGGAATGCTACCAGTTAGATAATTAGACTCCACTGCGAAAATTTGCAAGTTAATCAAGTTTCCAATCCCAACTGGAATGCTTCCACTTAACCTATTTCTATCTAAAATTAGACGTATTAATTCGGTTGAAAAGTTGCCAATGGATAAAGGCAATTTTCCGCCAAAACGGTTACTTTCAAGACCAAGAATCTGTAGCCTAGTACAATTAGTCAAGGAATTGATGAAATCTAAATCACCATCTTTTCCTCTTCCAAGTTTGTTGCTATAAACATCGAAATTCTCCAAGTTTCTTAAGTTCCCAAACTCATGAGAAATCATCCCAGTGAGAAGGTTATTACCAATACTTAATTCTCGCAGACCGGAGGCATTGACGAAGGACGTGGGAATTGGCCCGGTAAAATAATTGAGAGCACTGAGAAAGAACTGGATATTTGGAATAGTAAATCCAATATTTGCTGGTATAGTTCCATGAAAATGGTTTGAAGTGAGGGACAAGTGTGTCAGAGTAGTTATATTGTAGATTGAAAGAGGGACTGTACCTGTCAAATAGTTCCCAGCAACGGTTAAGAATTTCAACGTAGGAAGGCGCCCTAGTTCATCAGGAACATTTCCCTGAAAATTGTTTAGTGTAAAATCCAAATAAAACATGGAGGAAAAATTCCCTATCCAAGATGGGATAGCTCCAGATAGATTGTTGTGGGAACAATGAAGTTCTTTCAACTTAGTTAACGAAAAGAGCTGGTGTGGAATCGGACCTGCAAGCTCATTGACACTAATGTCCAAAGAAAGAAGTTGAGCGCAATGACTTATATTATTCGGAATCTCACCGGTAAAATTATTGTGGGATAGATTGAGATTACGCAATTGTAGCAGCCGACCAAACTCTTGAGGAATATGACCATAAAATTGGTTTTGTGACAATCCAATTTGAGTGAGAGAAGTCATGTTTCCCATAGAAGGCGGAATCGAAGCTCTCAGATTTTGAGCATTCAAGTTCAAAACCTCTACTCTTTTGATGGAGTTGCAAGTAATACCAACCCAATCACAAAAATGCGAGGAATCATTCCAAAAGATCATGATTCCAAATGGGTCACTAAGTACTCTGCTTTTTAAATCAAGCAGAGCTAAACGATCTGATTCTTTTCCAAGAGTGATTGCAGTTGCCAAAGTCCAGATCATAAAACTCAATAAGATATGATAGAAAAACAAACGTTGCATGTTGTTGGTGTTGCAGCAATCATGCCTCATCCTACTGGAAAGAGTAGCCGTATTTGTGCTCAAAGAAAACTTAATGTTTGGTGTACCAGCAAGGGATAAGCTTCAACATATATATATACATCTGTTGGCAATGAGAGAATTTTCTTGACCAAATTTTGTGTGGTAGTATTCATTGTATGGGCTGAAGGATAAGAAAATTTATTCACATCACTCAATTGTCATCCGCTTAGACCCCACTATATGAAGACTAATAGAAGTAATTCTTCATTTGAAATGGTTTAGAAAATTACCCGTGTTTGGGTGGTTGTAAATAAAAACAGGTTCAACAGAGTCGATACTTGGTTTACACCACAAAAGACTTTTTTTTGTTTGAGAAACCACCCAAAGACTTTTTGAGGTTTTTTGTTAAATATAGGGATTTAAAATGAGGTTTTACTAATTAATTTTTAAAAAATTACATCCAAATAATTACTGTAACAATTCAAAATAACTATTTAAAATCATTTTTCAAACTAAATCCTTGCCAAAAATCTCATTCAAACATCTCATTTGGTCCAATGGCAATGGCTTTGATTTCAGTCAAAGGATAATAAGGGGTTTTCACACAACTGACATTAGTCTTTCGATGTCTGTTGTGCCTCCTGGCCTAAGGACGGGCGTCATTACCTTTTCAAAAAAAAAAAATAAATAAATGGAGGTTGTTGCCCATTTCCATAGTTCACTCAAAATTAAACCATACTTTATAACAAAAAAAAAAGAAAAAAAAAAAGAAGTACCCATCTATATTGAAGACGTTACGTTAACAAAGTTTTTATAAAGTTTACACGCTCGCGGTGCTTGCTTCAACCCTTAAAGCACTTTCTTCAATTTTAGCACTTCTTCTCTTCTCCAACTTTCACATATCTGGGTGGTTGCTCAATGTACACTTCTTGTTCAAGCACATCGTTCAAGAATGTCGTCTTGATATCCATCTGAAAAATTGACCATCTAAATTTAGCCGCATGAGAAATAAGCAACCGGATTGTCTCCATTCTCGCAATGGGAGAAAAGATTTCATCATAGTCAATTCCCGCTTTCTGCTTGTATCCTTTTCGCAACAAGTCACGCTTTCTAACGCTCTATTTTTCCTTGGGCATTCATGTTCTTCTTAAATACTCACTTCATGCCAATTGGTTGAATTGTATTAGGAAATTTTGTCAGCTTCCATGTATCATTGCGCTCTATCGCATTGATCTCCTCATCCATGGCATCTTGCTACTTCTTATCTCACACTTCTTCTTTAAAGCTAATATCTTCTGCATTTGCCAAAAGACATACAAGTTGTACCTCATTTGTCGCATCATACAGATTTTTCAAACTTCGCATTTTGGGTTGTTGCGGTTCATCTTCATCATCAGTATCTTCAGAATCTGCGGATTTACTTGATGATGCAATGGCTGGTGATTCTCCAACTTCAATGCTAACTTCCATCAAATTGTTTCATTCCCACTCGCTTTCTTCATTGACTCGCGCATCGCAACTCACCATCACCTTCTTGCTTATTAGGTCAAGTAACTCACCCTATTGGATTTCTCATCATAGCCAATGAAAACATACTTCTTGCTCTTGTCTTCGAGCTTTGTTCTTCGCTGATCTGGTATGTGTGCTTAAGCCATACTACCAAATACTTTGAGACGTGAAATAGTTGGCTTCTGCCCGCTCCATGCCTCTTGCAATGTCTGATCACTCAACTTCGTATGTGGATATCGATTTTGCACATAGATAGCGGATTGCACTGCTTTTGTCCAAATCTCCGTTATTATACTTTTTCTCTTTAGCATTGCTCGAACAATGTCAAGAATGGTCTTGTTCTTCCTCACAGCCTGTGCATTCTTCATAAAAGTTTCCATCATAATCCATGTCAGGTAGCCCGTGCACCATATTTTTCTTCGCTAACTCTTTTGTCCACCATGATGTTGGTGACCAAAATGAAGATGTGATGCTTTATCTTCTACATCGACTAGCAAACACTTTTCTCGCACACTTCTCAAATTCAATCCATACATGCGATTTCTTCCCATCTCAACATGAGCGACTAATCACTCTTACTTGTCCTTCAAGTGTAACAACTGGTCTTTAAAAAATATTGAAAAACCCTTCTCTGTCAGTTGCCCATAACTCAAAATATTTGTTTTGAGATTTAGTACACAGTAGATATCTTGGATTGACTCTGTCAAGCCCTCCTTTTGCAAATAATAAATATTACCTTTGCCTTTGACCTCCACTTTTGACGCATCTCCAAAAGAAACATGATCATCTTCAACCTTTCGCATCTCTTTGAATAGATACTCGTAACAGCACATATGGTTGCTTGCCTCTGAGTCGAGATATCATAAAGTATCATCGTTGGCGTTATCATCATTTTACGCCATCAAAAGAAGACCTTCATTTACTTTGTCTTCTAATGCTAAATTTTTTATTTCTTCAACCCTTTTATCCGCTCGTTAATCTGTCGCAAAATATCCCACTTTTGCGCAATTGTAACATTTTTCAGAATTGCAATCACTCGCATAGTGACCATACTAGTGACATTTGTAGCACTAAATGTCAAATAATTCGATCGATCGCCTCTTCCTCGACTGCGTCCTCTTTCGCGCCAATTTTCTTGGCTCGACTGTCCTTTCTCTTCATGACTGTCACTTTGACCACCATGACCATTTCTACGACCTCCACGACCACATCCTCTACCATGAAAATATTTAGAATAGAGTACCTTTTCTTCTTTGATTGACGCTTTGGTTTCAAGTGCTTGCTCAAGCGTTTCCTCCTTCTTCTTGTTCTTTCGTTACACGTGTGCCTCAAGATAACTTGAAAGCTTATCAACAGTGAGCGTCGTAAGGTCCTTTGACTCTTCTATCGCGCGCACAACATTCTCGAAATTATTGGTCAATGATCTCAAAATCTTCTAAAAAACTCGCACATGGGTTAGCTTTTTGCCTTTGCGATTGAGTTGATTCACCACAGTCTGCACATGTGTGATGTAGCCAGATACGCTTTCTGACTCCTTCATCCTAATGTTCTCCAACTTGCCGCGAAGAATTTCGAGACGCACTTGCTTTACTCTGTCGGCTCCTTTGAACACTTCCTCTAAAGTGTGCCATGTTTCTTTTGAAGTAGTTGCACTCGTAATCTTCTCAAAGCCCGACTTGCCAACTGCTCAGAACAGCATGTATGATTCCATTTTATCCTTCAAACGCGTCTTTTTCAACGCTTTGGCTTGATTCGCCGAATAATTCGTGGTATCTGTGGGTTCTATGAAACCTTCTTGGACCACCTCCCATGCCTCATGAGAGTCGAGAAGAGCTTTCATTTGGATGCTCTAATTCTCATCATTCGTCTTTGTCAATCGCGGTATCGACATTTGATCCTTCACGTTCGCCATAGCTTTGATACCAAATTGTAAAATCTAGATACCGCTTTGATACCAATTTGTAAAAACTCAAATCACAAATAAAATAAATAAAACACAAATAACACAATTGCAAGCTTTTCGATTCGTGATTAGAGAGATAAAATACTCAGAAATTCTCTAAAGAACACTTTCTCTTTATTTCTCAACTAGTTTTCTTGCTCTTTTTTGCTCTCTCTTTCTTTTGCTCTACAATTGTCTCTACCTATTACAATGAAATTGGCTATCTATTTATAGCCTACAAAACTTGGTCTCTAAGATTCTTAGTCATAAATTCATAACCATTTTGGCATTCAACTTTCAAAACCATTTTGCCCATAACTCTTAATTTAAAACCCATAACTCTGAAATAAAAAAACTGCCACTAACAACAATTAAAACACATTTAAATATAGCATTAAAGTTTATTCAATCATTATGAAACTAGATTCTATTATTAGAAAATTGACAGATACAATCACTAGCAAACTTATAGATTTAACCATTAGGAAATTGATAGATTTAATTACTAGGAAACTGAAAGAGTCAATCACTAGGTAACTAATAGATTCAATCACTAGCAAACTAATAGATTTAATCACTAAAAAATTGATAGAGTCAATCATTAAGAAAATGATAAATACAATCACTAGGAAACTAATAGATTCAATCACAACAAACTGATAGATTCAACCACTAATAAATTAATTGAAGTGGGTTGTAAAATAGGGATGAAAACGCGTGGGCTTTTTGGTCTTTTTCAGCCTCTCGTTTCCATTTTCTACGACAAATAAAATAGTTTGAAAATCATGCTATATATTAGGGGTGTGCACGATTCAGTTTGGTCTGATTTTCGGCCAAACCAAGGATCGAACCTAACATCAGCATTTACGAAATCTTTTAGCTGTAGTGATGCTCACCAGGAAGTTGGAGTCTCTTTAGAAGACACTTTATTGTTTCTATTTCCATATTCCTTTTGGGATAAGGCCAGATACTGGATAAATACGTTACCAAGTAATTACACTTGGAAACAAATGGTTGATAGTTTCCTAGCGAAATACTACCCAAGCGCACGAAGCATGAACTCTAAGCATGAAATCACTAGCTTTACGCAAGAAACAGATGAAACTATTGAAGGAGCATGGGAACAGTACAAGGAGCTTATAGTGAAATGTCTGTACCATGGTCTATCTTATATGCTTCAAATCAAACATTTCTATAATGGGCTAACCGAAGCAGACAAAGTGATTCTTAACGCAAAAGCGAGAGGATGTTTAATGGACAGAACATACAATCAAGCTTATAAGATAATCGAAACAACCGCTAAGAATCGCGCCCCTAGGGTAAGTCGAGGTTGTACCCAAGAAAAAGCCGGAAGTAAATTCGAGCTAAGTGAAATGACCGCCATAAAAGCACAATTGGCTTTGTTGATGAATACTCTAAAGAACGTTCAGATGACCAAAACCCAGAATGCATCAGCAGTTGAGACATCGACACCTGAATTCTTTGCACTGTGTTGAGGTGATCATGTGTATGATCTTTGTAGTGAGAATACAACATCGGTCAATTAGATTGGAAATTATAACTCACACCAGCAATACAACCCCTACTCAAATACATACAATGTCAGATGGAGGCAACACCAAAATTTCTCATGGGGAGGACAGAATAGCAATACCAATCAAGCGGGACAACAGTGCACGCATCTAAGTGCGGAAAGCAACCATTAGCAACCAATGCATACATACTCAGCATTAAAGGATTACATAGCAAAGAATTACATGGTCACGATGGAGCATCAAACTATGTTAAAGACTCAGCAAGAAACACTTCGGGCACTGGAGCTACAATTGGGACAAATCACAGCAGATTTAAAAACCAGACCACTGGGACAACTGTCGTCAGAAACAGAAGGATCTAGGCGAAATGGTAAAGAACAAGTTCATGTGGTTGAGTTACGAAGTGGGAAAACAATAATGGACAGTGAGGAAATTAGAAATTTCCAAGGAACAAAAATGTCAACGATACCACCAATAGCAAAAGAGCCATTGAAGGATGTCGATGAGATCATCACAACCAAAAAGGGAGGAAAGAGCGTGGAGAAAACATTACACATTTACCAACCACCACCACCACCATACCCTCAAAGGCTTAAATGAAAAGGGAGAGAGTCAAATTTCTAAAATTCACGGATATTTTGAAACAAATCCACGTTAACATCCCTCTAGTCGATGCACTTCGACAGATGCCGAACTATATGAAATTCTTAAAGGATGCACTTAAGATAAGGGCAAATTTGAGGAATTCAAGGTAGTTGCATTGAATGAGGAATGCTGTGCAATTATTCAAAATATATTTCCCAAGAAAGAAGTCGACCCAGGGCAGTTTACCATTCTAGTAAAAATTGGTAGTCATCACATTGGCGAGCACTTTGCGATTTAGGTGCTGGTATAAATTTGATGCCTCTATCAATATACAAAAAATTCGAAATGGGTGAAGCAAGACCGACCACCGTCAAAAAGTCAACTTGCAGATAGGTCAATAACTCGTCCTAATGGCAAAATTGAAGACATATTGGTCCAAGTCGAAAAGTTCGTTCTTTCCAGCGAATTTTATCATTTTAGACTACGAAGCAGATCTTGAAGTTCCAATCATTTTGGGACGACCATTCTTAAGGACTGGGTGCACATAAGTAGATGTCTACGTAGGAACGATCACCTTAAGAATGAACGACCAGTAGATTCAGTACAACATATTCTACTCAATGAAGCAATCAGACATAGAAGATAATTTCGACGTCAGCCATTTAGAAGTACTGCTGGAGGAAGCTATCATTTCCAAATAACAGCAAGAATGGGTGACTAATGAGGACAATATCAAGGAAACATAGGTTTTTTAGGATAGCTTAATGGAGGACACAACAAACAGAGTGCATTATTATGTAGCATTGAATGTGGGGAAAAACTGTAGCTCTACACAACAACCCTCAACCGACGAACCTCCTACGCTAGATTTAAAACCACTCCCTGTTGATTTAAAATACGCCTACATTGGAGAGAACGATACATTACTAGTTGTCATATTTTCACTATTAGCACTCCTACGTTTTGTATGTACAAAATCATTCTAGTGGAAAACGTCGGGAAGTCATCAAAGACAATTAAACCCTACCATGAAGGAGCTAGTTAAAAAGGAAATTCTGAAATGGCTTGATGTTGGGATCATCTATCCTATATCAGACAGTCACCAATTCAATGCGTACCTAAGAAGGGCACCACCGTTGTTCGTAATGAGAAAGATGAGCTAATTGCCACACGAACAGTTACAGGATGGCGAGTATGTATGGACTACCGCAAGTTGAATAAGGCAACAAGGAAGGATTATTTTCCATTACCTTATATTGACCAAATGTTAAATCGCATCGCAGGAAATGAGTATTACTGTTTTCTAGATGGATATTTAGGATACAACCAAATCACGATAGATCCAAAAGACTAGGAGAAAACTACGTTCACCTACCTCTATGGAGCATTCACCTTCAGAAGAATGTCGTTTGGATTGTATAATTCACCCGCCAGTTTCCAAAGATGTATGATGTCTATTTTCTCAGACATGCTCGAAGATGTTATGGAAGTCTTTATGGACTATTTTACAGTGTTCCAACACACCTTCCATATCTATTTAACAAACCTCGAGAAAGTGCTCAACCGATGCGAATAAACTCACTTGGTGCTCAATTGGGAGAAGTGTCGTTTCATGGTAAATGAAGGAATTGTTCTTGGGCACAGAATCTCTAGGAAAGGAATGGAAGTCGATCAAGCAAAAGAATAATGCATACATCGTCCCATCCTCGCGCTGTAACAGTTGCTTGGATGTTGTCATCGAGCATTGCCCTTGCGAAGCCTTGCTCTTGAGGAAATTTCCTCTTTTCGGCTTCGATTATTTCTACCTCCGTGTCGCCGCTTTCTCGCTTCGCCGTTGTTGGCTGCGACCGAGGTTCTTTTTCTGACGGACTAGCAATTCCTTTCCCCTTCTCCTTTTGCGTCAATTTCTTGGCCTTCTTTGAACCTTTTCCTTTTTCTTCCTCATCAAGCTGTCTAGCAAACTTTGCATTTTTTGCTTCTAAAGCCTTATTGTAGGTTTCTTCTTCTTCTTCAAGCTTTCTGGCCAACTCTGCTATATGAGATGCTTCTGACATTCCTGACACAGCCATTACTTGAGCCGGCCTTGGATCCTGCATGCTCTGGTCCTATGCATTTGACTCTTCGCATGCAGCTATTGTTACTTCATCAGTCTCCATACAAATGGTTTGCCATAATGTGACAATTTCTTGAAGTGAAAGCCTAGTTGAGTGTTGTTCTTTAAAAATCCGTGTGTGACAAGTTGCCTTGGGGAAACTTGCTTCTTGGCCCCTAGAGGTGGAGGTTTCAATCATGTTGTTGTTGTTGGATGCCATAGAATTCGTTCCTACAAGGTTAGTTGAAAACAAAAGAAAACAAGAAATAAGAAGACAGCGAAACAAAATATTGTGCATTAAAAGAAAAGAAAATTTCATCGTTTCGGATGCTAGGATTTCAGAGAGATTTTGACGAAATTTTGTGCATTCAATCAACGCTATCGATTCTTTTATAGACAAAATTCTGACAGCTGAAATTACTGATTTACCCCTGATAGTTATGACGGCCCCCCAACGGTTGGATTTTAATTGAATGATGCGGGCCGACTCTTGGGTTTTATGCCTTTACAACGTCAGTTCTTTGGTAATCATGAACGAAGATTTTTTTTTTAACAAAATAACATACTCATTCAAATTTACTACTCCCTAATTCATCTAATCCTTGAAAACATGTGAACATAGATTTTTCTTAGAAAGAGATACGCATAATTCAGCTTGTGTGTATTTTTATTCGAAGATTCCAATCAATACATAATTTTGCTAAGCAAAGTAGCAGCATGTGCTACCTCAACACTTTTTGCATTCCCAGAATGTACTTTCGCTTCTTAATTTTCATCGATTACGCATTCTACACCTGGAAGCGATGTATGTATATATATATATATATATATATATATATATATATATATATATATTCCTACTTGTTACTTGGCATATGTGTTGTCTAGAAATAGTTGATGTGGAAGTCTACTGCTCTTTTTTCCTCATGCGATCTCATCGATGTTGCTTCTGCTTCATCATGTTCCTGCGTGCAAAAATTTAACAAGTTAGTCTTCCGCTTTAAGAACCACCTTTAATGTGCATCAAATTGCTTTACAAATTCCCCAGCAACGGCGCCAAAAACTTGACCTCGCGATTCCACTACTAATATATTGAACAATAACTAATTCATATGTGAAACGCAATTGAAATCACTTAGGCGCAAGTATACACGGTCTGAAATTGAAACAAGTAATAAGTATATAACTTTTATCAATCCCACAAAGAATTTGAAGCAATTGATTCATATTAAAGGTCAAAAATATAAAAAACACGAATTGGTTTAGATGAGTGTTTGTTGTATGAACATAATAAAAAGAATAATGTAGACACTATGCTGACTCTAATGCAAATGCTAATGCTAATGTAAATGCTGACGCTAATGGCTTGGCTTAATTAGAGATTCAGTTAAACACAAACGAGTTGCTTGGTGATGTGGAATTCATGTTGCCCAATCCTCATGATGCTTCCACATTTGTGGAATGCATTGCCCAACTTCCACTACAGCGCTACATGATTAAGTTTCGGGTTTCGCATGCGTTAGCGGGGTTACTACGTAACTTCCTGTAACGGCTCAGGTTTTCATCCCAGTCTTCCAGGTATGCCCTAGGGGTATTTTGGTAATTTGGTCGGGACGTCAGGGCCGTTTATGTCTTTTTCAGTTGCTAAAATTATTGGTTGGTCTTAAGTAGGATTTTGATGCTTTGTGGATGTGTTTGGGGCATGGTGAGATGCAAAAGAAAATTGAGATATAAAGTGGAACAGTTGGGTTTCGAACCTAGGTGGTCTGGAAGGTCACTTGTGTGTCGTTGCCAGTTGAGCCTCGAGCTGCTCTTGTTGCTCTTTCCGCGGCATATCTTGGTTAGCCTTGAGTTCTTGGGGTTTTGGGGCATTTGATTAAAAGAAAAGGAACTAGGGTTGTTGTTTCTTCTCCAAATCAGCCTTGGCCGCCCAACCCTCTTCTCTCAAGCCCCTTGCGTGAGTCTTCTCCCGAGAGCCCCACCGACCGTCGTCACGGTCAGCCAAGCAACCCAAATTGAGCGGCCAGTCAGCGATCGGCCCACCAGATCGCGCACAGCGGCCCCATCGTCAACAACGAGACGCCCACTGAAGCAAAGAGTCCTGCTCGCGGCAGCAAGAAATTTCAGCGCCAGAGCGCCCAGCAGCGCGTCGCTCAGGCCGTCGCACACCCAGACGCCGTTGCCCAGCCGCAGCGGCGCATCGCGCGAAGCCTCGAGCTAAGCGCGCGCTGCGCGCGCGTCGCGTCGTCGCTCGCTGTGCGTAGCGTCCGCGCGCTGCGCGTCGCCTCCTTCCTGCATGCGCAGCAGCGCCCGCCGCGTCTGCGTCCGCGCCATGGTGTCTGTGTGTTCGCGCCAGCGCGCCTGCGCCCTGCCAGCCCGTCCTCGCGCGTGCGCGCAGCTTTGGCGCCCATCAGCGCCCCGCAGCAGCCCCGACCGTGCAGCCTGTCCGTCTGCGCATCAGCCGTGCTGTGTGAGTTGCTCACGAGCTGAGCCCTATTTATTTTATTATATTTAGGCCTATGGATTGTGATAATTATTGTGCTTGTTAGGTTCTCATTAGTTAGCTCGGGATCGATCGCAGCTTAGGATTCTTGTGTGTAGTTGCCTTCCGACCAGGTAAGGATTTCTTACCGGAGTTGTGTGGGCCCTGCGATATTATATATGATTGCTGTTTGTATGCTTGTTTGTGTTTATTAGCATGTTTAGTGATAGGTGCTCTGTTCTGAATTCCCGACTGG
Organism: Sicyos edulis; assembly: GCA_036507275.1. Lineage (NCBI taxonomy): Eukaryota > Viridiplantae > Streptophyta > Magnoliopsida > Cucurbitales > Cucurbitaceae > Sicyos > Sicyos edulis. The sequence continues at coordinate 35,951,473 of CM071847.1, forward strand.
CATGACTTCTTATATTGTTTCTCATGTTGGTCCATGCTAGGTTGTTCCGTTCTCGCATGCTCGTTATCTGTTCTTGCTTCGTAGTATCATGCTAGGTTTGTTGTATCTGTTGAGCACGTATTAGATTGTTTGTTGTATCTGTTTATAGGTTGAGATATGGTAGGTAGCATCATCCGGGCCAGGATGCATAACGTAACTTGCATCCACGGCAGGGACGTACGAGGCAGTACTCCGTCCCTGATCCCCCGTTAGGGTTTAACTTACCCTAACGGCAGGCCCTACAATCTTGGGTGAGGGTGGCAGACTGTTAAATGCCCCAACGGTCGGGATGATGACATGGCATTGCCTTGTCCCTGGCAGTCGGCACGTCCTCAGCGTGTTCGACCGTAGCCCTTGATTGCCACCTGTTAGGGCAAGGACGGCTTCCTGGTGTAAGCCTACCACGACCGGTTCCTTAGCCTCAGGTGCGGTGGTTCAGGCTGCATAGTTCACGTGTCCATGTCTCACACCCCTATGTCAGTGACACTGATCCAGAGATTTAGTTAGGCATGGTGATTGGACCTTGGCAGCTTGCCACTAGACCCGGCACCCTCCATGGTTTGCAATAGCATGCAGTGCGGGCATACGCTCATTACAGCGCCGACCGGAGAGCTCCTCGAGATCTTGAGCCAGTGCACCTTTCAGATCGATGATGAGAGCAGTGAGGCCGAGACTTGTTTCTCGTATAGGATCGTATCATGAGGTGGATTATTTAGGAGTAAGACCTTGAGATGGCATCCGAAGTTTATGTGTGGATTCAAGCTATGTGCTCTCTTCTGTGTTTATATTCATAGCTTGCATACCTTTCTACTAGATGACCATGTATATCGTATTGTACCTCAGTTGGGGATTTTTACTGGGTAATTCGTTACTCACCCTTATTTTGTGGTTTCCACAGGTAACCAAGGTGCGAGACAGGATGGCTGAAGGAGGAGCTGTGATCATGGAAACCAGCTGTCGAACTCTGAATTTTATCTATGATTCTTTATGTCTTATTTTTCCTCTGAATGCATGTAGTTGGGCACGGAGCCCTAGGTTGTTTTCTGAATGCTTTTTCGGATTCTAGCACTATTGTAATTGTTGGATGTTTTGAATGTTTTAAATAAATCTCTGATCAGAGTAAGTTTTGGAAATGTATTTGTCTTGGAACAGGTGCTTGAAAACAGGGACAGGTTTCAGGATTTTATGTTGACTTTTAAATGGATGTTTTATGTTTTTAGTTTTTACTTAGAATCTAAAACACCATTCTTGCATATTGACTTTAGTTTTGAATGCATGCATTGAGGTAAAGACCTATTTTAGGACCCCATTAGGGTCGGGTCTTTACAGTTGGTATCAGAACTCAGAGTCTAGACTGACCTTTTGTTGTAGGTCGTTTTTCCATGATCATCAAGACTCATACGGTCATCAGTACGCCTAAGTTTCTGATTTTAGAAAAGGGTTAAGAATTTACAATACTTTTCATCTAGTGTATGCCTTGTTTAGTGTTGTGGAGCGGAGACGAGCAGGTTCTGACTCGTTGTTGGTTTGGGTTCAGAGCACCATCATGCCAACTTCCCGCAGTGTAAGAAGTATGATAGCAGCTAGTCAGGGTATCCAGATAGATTCGAGATACCGCCGGGACATCGTTCAGCAGGAAGGCGAGATTAGACTCCGTAGGCCACTTGTGGCCCGGTTGATAGTTTTCCCTAGAGAGAGGTGGAGGTGATTTGCCCGGAGTACCACTCCGTGAGAGGAGTTAGCTATGGCTTTGCTTATGTTGATGCTTGTGGAGCAGGTTCCAGTGTGGACTAGCCTGGGTAGTTCAAGTGTTGATCTTGAACCTTATCAGATTGTTTGATTGCCCAGTGAGTAGTTACAGAGTTGGTATCCTTCGAGAAGGTTGCTGAGACATCTTTTTTCTCTTGTAAAGTGTTGTTGTTTTGCGGCCCGAAGCGCGAACCACGTGGTTAAAGAGTGCAATGCAGCGATGTTCCCATTGGACTTAATCCGTTGGTGGTTTCCTCAGTTGTCTAGTAGAGTTGAACACTCTTCTTATGGTGAGCCCCTAGAGTAGGGCTAGCTGCTGCATGTTGAGAGATCCGGCCAGAGTTTAGTAGAGCATCATGTGAAGATGCAAGAGTAGGAAGTGAGACTTCGTTTGATGAGATGCCATAGGCATGGTTGTTTGAGTTTGAGCTCTTATATGCCTAGCCATAGTTTTTGACACTTGAGGTTGTGACCTTGCTGGCCCCATTTGTAGTAAGATGTGGATTTGGTAGTAGTGGCACTTGAGGTGCATTGGTTGGTGTGCCGCTTTGGCACTAAGTCTGGTTCAGGCCTGAGTTTGGCATGGGTATAGCAGATGGTTCTATGACCCGTCCAGAGTTCAGCACACTTCTTTAGCCTTTGGATCCGTTTGTGGCAGTTGCACCTGTTTAGGTAGTGCAAGAGAGCTAGTTCAGTGGTAGTCGTAGAACTACAAGCCAAAGGATGTTCGAGAGGAGCCGAAGCCTCTTCCCAGAGTTATCGGGGTTGAGTAACTCAGCAGGTTGACGGTTGGTAAGTGTTAGTGCGCGTGAGTCTCATGCTAGTGTTAAGGCCAAGAGATCTTTGTGGTTGGTAGTGCGGTCAACTACCTTTGAGTGCCTAAATCTGAGAAGAGTTGAGCATCGTAGATGCGAGTTTGGTCCAGCAGAGGGGCCATGAGTTGGATGCCTATGAGATGAGCTGGATGCCTATGAGGCGAGTTGGATGCCTATGAGATTAGTGGGACGCCTTATGTGTAAGCACACTTGGTAGAGACTTGGTATAAAGTAAGTTCGGTTTGGCATTGTTATGCTTTAGTAGAGCAAGGTTGCCACAGCTTCGAGTATCGTGTGGAGATGGAACTTTTGGTGTTCCTTTGGTTGATTGTATCTCTGCCAGAAGTTAGTGTTGCCTTTTGGAAAGCACCTGTTAGTCTTGGATCTCTGAAGGAAGGTTGAGAGTTGTGCACACAAGTGTGTTTTGGGTAGTTCGTTCTGGTGGCGAGAGTTTCGAAACCATGTAGGGTTTGCATTGGAGAACTGGTGCTCAGTTCTTGGAGAAGTTGGACTCCAGGTGGATGTTGTAAGGCTTTAGTTAAGATTGTAAGGATATCGTGCTAGTAGTCGGGTTGTTGCTTAGGCAAGTTTTGTTAGGTTGGACCTAAGCTTGGTTGGTGGAACCTCTTGTTGATCATGGATGGAGTTCAGATGGTACTGAACAAATGGTGGTTGTAGTGAAGCCACGTAGTTCCCGACCGTAGTTGCTAAGAGTGTTGCTCGAAATCCTTACCCTGGGTGGAAGCTACGATGTGGCTGATGCTTTGAGTAGGAGGATGACACATTCTGAAGCGTTTCTGGTCTTTTGGTTTCGAGGTTTAGAGTAGGCCAGCATGGTTGTGATGCTGGAAAAAGGAGTTGTTTGTTCAGGCAGTTGGCTATTAGACCATTTGACGACAGTATGTGTTTGAGGGTTGCCAAAGAACCCTAGTTGTGGAGAGCCTCACCAGAGCTCAGTCAGACCCAGGTAGTGAGTTTAGTTGGCAAGTCGGAGTCGTGTAGGTTGTAGACCTCGGGTGAGTTGCTGGCAGATTTGGTAGGCTAGCAAGCTAGAGTTTGTTGGAGTAGAGTCTGGATTGGTTCCGGTGTGGTGGCAAGTTGGTGCTTGGTGTTGACCAAGGTGTGGTTTTGAGTTGCTAGATGTTAGTGTTGCTCGTGGGGCGAGTTGTTCGTGCCCTGTTGGTTGTTTTCCTGTTTCCAGGATGTTGAGAGTTGCCCCCTTTGGCAGTTGGAGGTGAGTCCTGGCTAGTGTGTGGTTGGCTGTTCAGTTTGTGGTGGAACCCCCTATTGTTGCCCCCGTGAGATTTAGATGTTGTTGCTTTAGCAGAGCAAGACAGCGAGCGTGTGTGGAGCTCTCTGTCCTTCAGTTGTCCGCTTGTAAGAACCGTTTCCTCTTAGGAGTTGTCAGGTTACTCCCTTGGTCTTGGAGTTGATGGTAGTGGTGCTAGCAAGAGGGGAAAAGTTTGTTGGCTGCTTGGAAGCAGTTGTTTGTCCAGTTAAGCGGACTCTTGAGTCGTGTTTAGGAAGTTGCAGTAGGGTTGTTCTGCCTCTTGTGAGTGTTGGGCCTAGTTAGCTAAGGTACTTTGTGTGTTTGGCCTGGGAGCTGTTGCACCTTTGTAGTTGAGGAACCCCTTTGTATCAGTTGTGGGATGAGGTTGCACCATTGTGGCTGGATTAGGGTCGTGGCCTTTTGAGGGATCCTTGCTGGTTAGTGTAGCTTGTGCTCTGCCAGCCATTATTGGTATTCTGGTTCTTGGTAGTTGGTGTTAACCGGGTAGTGGCATCCCGTTTGTGAAGTTTCTGTGGGAAGGTGTAATAAGCCTAAGCTAGAGGGTTAAGCCTGTATGGGTTATCGTTTGGACTTGTGAGACGTGTTTCATATTTGAGGCAAGCTTCGTTCCGTTGCTTGCATGGACGTAAGTTTGGTGGAGGGAGCCCTCTGGGGCCCTGTTGATAATGAGTTGACTTTTTCCAAAGTGATCTAGGTCGAGTTGGAGTTGAGTAGATTGGCGTGGTTATGCAGTGTGCGGTTGCTTAGGCTACCGAGTTCGTAGCACTCAAGTTGTTGGTTTGTAGGAGTTCGTGTGGAAGCTGGCAGCTGGTTGAGGTTGTTGTGTGAGTTTGGATTTTTGGTGGATTGGTGTAAAGACCCGACCCAAAAAGGGGCTCTAAATGGGCCTTTACCCCAATGCATGCATTCAAAGTAAGGACAATATACAAATATGATTCGGATTCCAATTAAAAATTAAAATATTCAGCATTCAATCAGAAATCAAAACAGTTTAATGAAACCTGTCCCTGTCTCCAAGCACCTGTTTCAAGACAAATACATTTCCAAAAGTTTACTCTGATCAGAGATTTATTAAAATCATTCAAAACCTTCTCAGATACAACAATGCTAGAATCCACAAAAACATTGAGAAAACATCCTAGGGCTCCGTGCCCAACTACATGCATTCAGGGGAAATAAAAAGACAAGAGTCATAATATAAAAAAAAAGGTCAGAGATGACAGCAGGTTCCCATGATCACAGCTCCTCCTTCAGCCATCCTGTCTAGCACCTTGGTTGCCTGTGGAAAACCACAAAATAAAGGTGAGTAACGAATTACTCAGTAAGAATCCTCAACCGGGGTACAATACGATATACATGGTCATTTAGATGAATGTATGCAAGCTATGAATATAAACACAGAATAGAGCACATAGCTTAAGTCCACACTTGGACCTCGGATGCCAACTCAGGGTCTTAGTCCAGAATAATCCACCACACAATACGCCCTATACGAGAAACAAGTCTCGGCCTCAGCCTGTCTACTGTCGATACGAAAGGTGCACTGGCTCACGATCCCTAGGAGCTCTCTAGTCGGGGCTATAATGAGCGTATGCGCGCACCGCATGCTACTGCAGACTCTGGGGGGTGCCGGGTCTAGTGGCAAGTCGCCCGAGTTGATCCACCCCGCCTAACTAAATCTCGGATCGGTGTCACCGACATAGGGGTGTGAGACGGACACGCGGAACTATGTCACCTGAACCACCGCACTGAGGCTAAGGAATCGGTCGTGGTAGGCTTACACCAGAAGCCGCCCTTGCCCTATCGGTGGCAATCAAGGGCTACCGCAGAACACGCCGAGGGGCGTGCTGCTACCGCCGGGACGAGGCAATGCCAAGTCATCATCCCGACCGTTGGGGCATTTAACGACCGCCACACTTACCCAAGATTGCGGGGCCTATTTGGTTGGGTTAGCTAAACCCTAACGGGGTCCAGGGACGGAGTACTACCTCGTACGTCCCTGCCATGGATGCAAGATACTTTATGCATTCGAGCCCGGATGATGCTACCTACCTACACTCTAACCTATCATATCAATAACATACAATCCAATACGTGCTCAACAGATACAACGAACCTAGCATGATACTACGAAACAAGAAACAGATCACGAGCATGCGAAGCGGAACAACCTAGCATGGACTAACATGAGAAACAACATAAGGAATCATGCGATCGGGAATTCGAGCAGAACACCTATCGCTAAAACATTTGGTAAACACAAACAAACATACAAACAAAGAATCACATATAATATCGCGCAGGCCCACACAACACCCGGTAAGAAATCCTTACTCGGCCGGGAGGCAACTACACACAAAATCCTAAGCTACGATCGATCCCGAGCTAGCTAACGAGAACCTAACAAACATAATAATAATCACAACCCAAAGGCCTAAATATAATAAAATAAATAGAACTCGGCTCGGGAGCAACTCACGCGCAGCATGGTCGACGCTGGATGGACGGACAAAGTTGCTGCAGTGTGGGTCTTTCTTTGGCGCTGATGGCGGCGAGGGGCCACGCGGGCGCGCTGGTGGGCTCGATGGGCTGCGCGCGTATGGACGGGCTGGTGGCGTGTGGCGCACGCAGCGCGGATGAGCTGGACACGGGCGGGCGAGCGACACGACACGGGCGCGCTGGGACGGCGACAGGCGCTCGAACGCTGGCGACGCGGATGCGCTGGGACTTTGACGGGCGCGCTGGGACGGGCTGTGCGACGTGCTGCTCGGCGGCTAGGCGTCTGGGCGAGGCAGGGGCGTCTAGAGGCGCGGCGACAGGGCTGTCTCAGGTGTCTTTGGGCGGTTCAGGTACATTTCTTTGGGCGATCTGGGCGTCTTTGGAAGGTTCGCTCATTCTTTGGCGGATCTCCGCGCAATAGGGAAATTTCTTTGGTCAGGGCTCCTCTCGGTTGGCTGCAATCAAACACACATACACACCCACATTCTATTCACTCGGCCAAACAGCACATCAATCGGAGGGGGAGAAGAAGAAGACGAAACTTACCTGACACGACGATCGAATCTCGGGGCTGCTAGGGAGAAGAGAATCGGCTAGAGGAGCTTAGGAGACAAGCTTGGGCGACAAGATGAGTTTTGGAGAAGAAGGAACAAAAACCTAATTTCTTTTTCATTTAACCAAATGCACCAAAACTCCAAGGAACCAAGGCTTAACCAAGATATGACGCAGAAAGAGTAACAAGAGCTCTCTATAGCTCAACTGGCACGCATCCCCACAGGCTTTCCCAGAGACTCGGGTTCGAATCCCAGTTGCAACACAATTTTCCTTTATTTTAACTTTTGCATCTATCCTTGCTCAAACCCATCCACAAAGCCTAAAAAACCTACATAAACCCATCCAATAATTTTAGCAACTGGAAAAAGACATAAACGGCCCTGACGGCCAGACCAAATTACCAAAATACCCCTAGGGCATACCTGGAAGACTGGGATGAAAACCTGGGCCGTTACAATTGGTTTCAGTAGCTAGAGCTCGCACCTCGCCCAGGTGGAGATGTCATTACTGTGGAGTAGTGGCATGGCGGTTTCAGGCTGGAGTTGTTGGCACCAGGGGGTAGCAACAAAGGTTATTCTAGGCAGTGCGTTGATGAACTGTGGTTCTGGAGAGAGTTGTTAAGAGGCTTATGAGCCGAGTGCAGTCATGTAGTGTTTTCACCCTCTAACCGATGGTCTTTGGAAGGGGTGAACCAGGTCCCTTAGATCTTATTGCGAGTTGGTGTTCCGTGATTAGGCATGTTGCAGGTTTCTAATGTTATGTGAGAAGGTTGGTGGCCGTCAGTTTTTGGATCATGAGTTGTTACAGTTGGCCAGCAGTGTAGTGCAGAAGATTAGAGCTCGTTTGTGTCAGCTCAGAGCAGGCAGAAGAGGCACGCCGATGTACGGTGTCGAGTTTTAGAGTTTAAGGTTGGACAGTGCGGTGTTTTCATGTATCGATGTTGAGGCAGTATATGTCGAGCCCATCGCTCATTGTGGACTTTGAGCCTTTACAGCTGAATGAGGATCTGGGCTTTGAGACGAAGACGTTGCGTAATCGTGAGATCCGTTTGGTAAAAGTTCAGTGGAGGAGTTTGAGTTCTGAAGAAGCCGCTCGTGAGCGAGGAGGACGAGATGAGATTGTAGTATCATGAGCTGTTTCAGTCTTAAGGACTTTCGAGGACGAAAGTCATAAAAAAGAGGGAATATTGTAACGGCCCAGGTTTTCATCCCGGTCTTCCAGGTATGCCCTAGGGGTATTTTGGTAATTTGGTCGGGCCGTCAGGGCCGTTTATGTCTTTTTCAGTTGCTAAAAATATTGGTTGGTCTTAAGTAGGATTTTGATGCTTTGTGGATGTGTTTGGGGCATGGTGAGATGCAAAAAAAAATTGAGATATAAAGTGAAGCAGTTGGGTTTCGAACCCAAGTGGTCTGGGAAGTCAGTTGTGTGTCGTTGCCGGTTGATCCTCGAGCTGCTCTTATTGCTCTTTCCGCGGCATATCTTGGTTAGCCTTGAGTTCTTGGGGTTTTGGTGCATTTGATTAAAAGAAAAGGAACTAGGGTTGTTGTTTCTTCTCCAAATCAGCCTTGGCTGCCCAACCCTCTTCTCTCAAGCCCCTTGCGTGAGTCTTCTCCTGAGAGCCCCACCGATCGTCATCCCGGCCAGCCAAGCAACCCAACCGAGCAGCCCAGCAGAGCAGCCCAGCCAGATCTCACCAGCAGCCCCATAGTCGTGATGAGACGCCCGGCCGAGCACTGAGTCTATCGCAGCGGCCAGCTAAGGCGCCAGACGCCTAACATGCGCGTCGCGTCGCTCGCCGCCGTCGACGCCTGACTCCGTCGCCCAGCCTGCGCGGCACATCGCGCAGAAGCCGAAGCTTAGCGCCGGCGCGCCGTGCGCGCGTCGCGTCCGCTCGTCGCGCAGCAGCTGCGTCGGCCACAGCGCCCGATCGCCGCGCGGCTCGGTGCCCGTGGGGCGCTCACTCGTTGCGCCAGGTAGCGTCGCCGTGCCGCGTCGCCTTTTCCGTCCGCGCCATCGTGTCTGCGTGTTCGCGCCTGCGCCCAGCCAGCCCATCCACGCGCGCGCGCTGCGCGCCATCGGCGCCATCCAGCGCCAAGAAGAAGCCGTGCGACTGTCGTCGTCCCAGCGTCAGCCATCCTGTGTGAGTTGCTCCCGAGTTGAGCCCTGTTTATTTTATTATATTTAGGCCTATGGATTGTGATAATTATTGTGCTTGTTAGGTTCTCATTAGCTAGCTCGGGATCGATCGCAGCTTAGGATTCTTGTGTGTAGTTGCCTTCCGACCAGGTAAGGATTTCTTACCGGAGTTGTGTGGGACTTGCGATATTATATGTGATTGATGTTTGTATGCTTGTTTGTGTTTATCAGCATGTTTAGTGATAGGTGCTCTGTTCTGAATTCTCGACTGGCATGACTTCTTATATTGTTTCTCATGTTGGTCCATGCTAGGTTGTTTCGTTCTGTTCTGAATTTCTTTAGCCGGGACCCGCAAGAGAAAGCCTTGGGAAGGGAATTTTAGGTCTCCTAACCGTTTTAAAATAGGAAAAAGAAGGAAATTAGGGAAAACCCTCTTAGTTCCCTTGGTAGCCGCACTCTCTCTCTCTCTCTCTCTCTCTCTCTCTCTCTCTCTCTCTCTCTTAAAAACCGAGCCACCCAGCTGAGCCACCCTAACCCAGCCGCACCACCCAGCTGAGCCACCCCAGCCACACCGCACCACACCGCTCGCTCACCACCACCACTGCGACCAGACCGCACCGAGCCGCTCGGCCCCTTGCCTCACCCAGCCGCGCCGCTCATGATCGGACACCCGCCGTCACACGCCCAGCACCGCCCGACGTCGCTCGCGGCCGCCCAGCGCCACACCGCACCGCACGTCGCCCAGCAGACCCGACGCTCGCCCGCACGTCGTCCCAGCGAGTCCGCTCCCTCGCGCGTCGCCTCCGCAGCCTCGATCGCTCAGACACTACCCCGCCGTCAGACGCGCGCGCGCCGCGCCGCCTCTCCTGCGCGTCGCTCGCTTTGCGCGCGCGCCCGCTCCAGTGTGCGCTTTGCCTTGTTGCGTGCGCCCAGCTGGGCAGCGTCCTGCGCACCAGTGCGCCCAAACCCCGCCCGCTTCTTTGCCGCGAGCCCGTGTGTCCTCTCGATTGGTAATTCTCGAGCCTTTTTCCTTTTAGATTTTTAAGTCTGTGGCTCGCCGTATATTTATTTAGGATGCTTTTATTATGCCTAGGTTGCTCGGGTTCGTTATAAAGCTCGAGGGTCTTATTTGATTCGTGATAGCTATCTTCCACTTGTTTCGTGTAAGGATTCTTACCGTGGTTGTTGTGTGGACCCTGCGATGCTTTCTTGATTGTGCCTTAAATGCATGTTTACTTTTATGAACATGATTAGTAGATAGGGCAGCTTGTGTTTGCATTCTTGCTAGCATGTTTGCTTGTTTGTACATGTTAGTGCCATGCTAGGATTGTTCTTCCAGCATGCTTGAGATTCCTGCTTTAGGTTCGTAGTATCGTGCTAGGTTATGTATGTGTGATGATTATTATGTACGTTAGCCAGGAATCATTTACTCTGTACTCTAGCTAGTGTAGTAGGGTTGTCATCATCTAGAGGCTGAGAGCGGACATAACGTACCTTGTCCCCACCAGTCGGGAGTTGAGCGAAGCATAACGTACATTACTTCCCCCCGGCAGCCAATGAGGAATTAGCTACCTCATTGGCATAAGCCTAGTTTGTAGCCTGCTAGAGCGGAACCCTGCCAACGGTGCAAGCCTACCTTGGCCGGTTCTTAGCTTCAGGTCGGTGGTACAGGTTGCACAGATGAGTGTCGAGGGCCTCACACTACTGTGTTCAGTGACACCGCTTCCGAGTCTTAGGCATGCGTACCTAGCCCGCGTAGTTTGTACTTAGGCCCCCACATTTACGCCGGTTGCAATAGCATGCGGTGTGCGCGCACACGCTTTAGTCGCCGGTTCGGAGAGCTCCCCCGGGCTAATGTTCGTGAGTACACCAATTCCTTCCAGTTTAGAGCCAGACTTCGGGTACTCTTCCGATAGTCCAGATTTATAGCGAGGGTAAGAGGCCCTTGAGGACACCCATTGGGATTGGCTTTTGAGCTAATCAATTGGTCGAGGGAGAAAGACCCTCGAGGGTGTCGGACATCTTTGGGATCGGTTTTTGAGCTGATCAATTGGCCGAGGGAGAAATACCCTCGGAGATATCCCGGGATTGGTTATGAGAACCAATCATTAGGTCGGAGGTAGGAGACTTCCGAGGACTCCGGATTTGCCTTGTGAGCTCGTTGAGCTGAGATCCTTGTTGATAACTGTTTGCATGTGTACTAGGTTGCTAGATGATTGATTGCATCGTATCGTACCCCGGTCGGGGATTCTTACTGAGTATGTTTATACTCACCCTTTTTGTGGTTTCTTCCACGGGTAACTTGGGGACAAAGCAGGCGGCTAGCGGAGGAGCTGGGGAGATCATGGATGCTGCTGACACTCTGTCGTGTCTTATTTTACTGGTTTTGATTTTAGCATGTAGTTGGACTTGGGTCCGTAGGGAAAACTTATGAATTGAACTATTTTATGTTTTTAAGGAAAGTACTGATCAGTCACTGTTTTTAATTTGAATGGTTCGTTTTTGCCTAATGAATGTTTACTTTGTTTTTAATGTTTTCCACTCTTATAATTGAAAAGTTTTACAAACCGACCCTGGCTGGGTCCCTTAATGTAAGAACCCGACCCAAAATGCGGTCCTAAACCTAGGTTCTCACTCAGCATGCAAGTTAAAATACTTCATCTAGCGGTTTAGTGGTTCATATTTAAAACCTCTCAAAACATTTAAAAGCGGGGACACTTAAAACATAAACAACAACCTTCATTTAAACAAACCAACAAAGTAAAACAAGCCTGGCCAGTGTTTATGAAATCATACAATACAATTTAAACAACTGTTAAAAAACATCCCCCTAGGACTCCTGTCCGTCTATATGCTGAACAAATTATGCAAACAATAAAAGACAGAGTGTCGGCGGCTCCCATGATCAATCAGCTCCCTCCGCTAGCCGTCCCGGTGCTGTCCCAAGTTACCTGGTGGAAAACCACAGAAATAAGGGTGAGTATAAACATACTCAGTAAGAATCCCCAACCGGGGTACAATACGATACATCAATCATCTAGCACCCTAGTATACATGCAAACAGATACCAACACAGATCATAGCTCAACGAGCTTACAAGGCAGAATCTGGAATCCTCGGAAGTCTCCTACTTTCGGCCTAATGATTGGCTCTCATAACCAATCCCGGGACATCTCCGAGGGTCTTTCTCCTCGGCCAATTGATCAGCTCAAAACCGATCCCAAAGATGTCCGACACCCTCGAGGGTCTTTCTCCTCGACCATATGATCACTCAAAACCAATCCCAATGGGTGTCCTCAAGGGCCTCTTACCCTCGCTAACAATCTGGACTATCGGAGAGTACCCAAGTGTGGCTCTAAAGCTGGAAGGAATCGGTGTACTCACGAACATTAGCCCGGGAGCTCTCCGAACCGGCGACTAACGCGTGTGCGCGCGCACACCGCATCTTCTTTTGCCAACCGACGTAAATGTGGGGGCCTAGGTACAAACTACACGCGGGCGTGCACGAATGCCTAAAGACTCGGAAACGGTGTCACCGAACACACGGTGGTGCGAGGCCCTCGGCACTCATCATGCGGCACTGTACTCACCGACGACTGAAGCTAAGAACCGGCCAAGGCAGGCTTGCACCGTTAGCGGGGTTCCGCTCTAGCAGCTACAAACTAGGCTTATGCCGATGTGGTAGATAAATCCACATCGGCTGCCGGGGGGAAGCAATGTACGTTATGCTTCGCTCTACTCCCGACCGGTGGGGACAAAGTACGTTATGTCTGCTCTCAGCCTCTGGATGATGACAAACTCTACTATACTAGCTAAAAGTACAAAATAAGCGATTTACGGCCAGACATACATATCATCATCAATCTCACATAACCTAGCATGATACTACGAACTTAAAGTAGGAATCTCAAGCATCTTTGGAAGAACAATCCTAGCATGGCACTAACATGTACAAACAGCAAACACGCTAGCAAGAGTGCAATCACAAGTTTGTCCTATCCACTAATCATGTTCATACAAGTAAACATGCATATAAGGCACAATCAAGAAAGCATCGCAGGGTCCACACAACCAGGGTAAGAAATCCTTACCGAAACGAGCGAAATAACTTTCACAATCAAATAATGACCCTCGAGCTTTAAAGCTAAACCGAGCAACCTAAGCATTTTAGTAAAAACAACCTAATTAAATAAACAAAGAACCAACAAACCTAGTGCCCAAAGGAGAAAAGACTCGGGAATTATCGACCGAGAAGACACAAGGTAACGCCCCAACCCCGCGCACGGCAGGCGGTCGTCCGTCAGCAAGGACAAGCGGTATGCGCCTGGCGCTGCACTGGCGCTGGCGCTGGCGCTAGCGAGGGCGAGGACGTGCAGACGCTGGCTGCCGCAGCGAGCAAACACGCTGGTTTCGGACGACGCGGCGAGACGTCGGGTTCGCGGGGGCATGGCTGGCGGCGACGCTGGCTCGGGCGCTCGTGCGGAAGCGGCGTGAAGCGTCTGGGGCGCACTGGCCGAGCGCGACGGCGGCGTTAGGCGACGCTTGCGACGCTAACGAGCGCGCGGCGCGCGCGGGCGGCTTCGTCGCGGGCGCGCGCACATCGGGCGAAATGGCTGGTGCGGCACGGCACTGGCTGAGCAGGCAGGCGGCACGGCCGTGGTGGCTCGGCCGAGCGATCCGATGCGCGTGGTGTGGTGCGGCTAGAGCATGGTGGTGCGGGAGGCGGCTGTGTGATCGCAGGGTGAATGATCGGGCGTGGGTGTGCATGTGGGTGGTGCGGCTAGGGTGTGGGCATGGCACGGCTAGGGTTTTGAGAGAGAGAGAGAGAGAGAGAGAGAGAGAGAGTCTTGCAAAACAAGGGGGAAAGGGATTTGTTTCTTGATTTCTTTCCTTTTCCTATTTTAAATGAGTCTAAAATCCCTTCCCAAAGCTTCCTCTTTCAAAACCCGGCCCAAACAAACTTTTCTTTTAATAAAACTCTTTTTCCTACAAACTCCCAAAACCATTTAGGGCAAGGGTTCAAATCCCAAATGAAGCACTCAAAAACCCATTAATTTTGCCAATAACTAAAATACCTCCAAACTCCCAAACCACTTGCCCAAACCTCTTGGGTCTTGCAACCAACAACCACCAAATCTCGATGAAGGCAGGAAAGGCCCTGAAATCTTGAAAATCCTCAAAACCCTGATCGGGGGAAAAAAGACCAAAATACCCCTAAGGGTTAAAACAGCTCTAACGGCCCATCCGAACATCCAAATAATGACCCGAAATCACCTGGGTAACCGAAATAGAAAACTGGGCCGTTACACTTAATGCTTTTCACTTGCATGCTGAGTAAAGATCTAGGTTTAGTCCCGTTTTTGGCTGGGTCTTTACAGCAGTAGCCCTTGATTGCCACCTGTTAAGGTAAGGACGGCTTCCTGGTGTAAGCCTACCACGACCCGTTCCTTAGCCCCAGGTGCGGTGGAACAAGCTGACATAGTTCACGTGTCCAGGTCTCACACCCCTATGTCAGTGACACTGATCCAAAGATTTAGTTAGGCGTGGTGGCTGGACATGGGCAGCTTGCCTCTAGACCCGACACCCCCCATAGTCTGCAGCAGAGCACGCGCGGTGTATGCTTACGCTCATTACAAATAGCGCCGATCGAGAGCTCCTCGGGATCTTGAGCTAGTGTACCTTTCATTCGATGAAGAGCGATGTGTTGAGGCGGGACTTGTTTCTCGTATAGGGCGTATTGTGTGATGGATTGTATGGAGGATTATTCCGGACTAAGACCCTGAGTTGGCATCCGAGGTCCAAATATGGACTCAAGCTATGTGCTCTATTCTGTGTTTATACTCATAGCTTGCATACACTCAGCTAGATGACCATGTATATCGCATTGTACCCCGGTTGGGGATTCTTACTGAGTAATTTGTTACTCACCCTTATTATTGTGGTTTTTCCACAGGTAACCGAGTTGCGAGATAGGATGGTCAAGGAGGAGTCTGTGATCATGGGGCCTGGATCATCAAACTCGATTTTGTGTTATGACTCTTTATGTTTTATTTTCCCCTGAATGCATGTAGCCGGGCACGGAGCCCTAGGACATTTTCTAAATGTTTTGTGGATTCCAGCATTGTTGCATCCCGACAGGTTTTGAATGATTTTTATAAATCTTTGATCAAAGTAAACTTTGAAAATGTATTTATCTTGGAACAGGTGCTTGGAAACAGGGACAGGTTTCAGGAAAATTGTCCGGGCTTTGAACTGAATGTTTGAATGTTTTGTTTTTAATTGGGATCCGAAATCATGTTTGTATAATGTCCTTTACTTTGAATGCATGCATTGGGGTAAGGGCCCATTTAGTGCCCCATTCGGGTCGGGTCCTTACAGTTGGTATCGAGCTCGAGTCATAGATTACGTAGATTGACCTTTTTGTTGTAGATCGTTTTCCCATGATCACCAAAGACTTCGATGATATCATCAGCACGCCTAAGTTTACTATTTGTTGTAGAAAATGGGTTAAGAATTTACAATACCTGTCATCTAGTGTATGCCTTGTGTAGTGTGGTAGAGCGGAGACGAGCAGGTTCTGACTCGTTATTGGTTTGGGTGTAGATCGCCAGCATGCCAATCACCCGCGCCGGAAGAGGACGTCCGAGAGGAGGCCGAGGTGTCATGATCAGATCTGACACCGTAGGGACATCGTCCCAAGCTGAGACTAATAGCATTCCGCCTGTTGCTCCCCCTGTTGAGCCCAGAGTAGGCGTTGAGGCGACTAAGCGCCGTGACACTTCTCCTGGAGCAGAATTTGTTGATTCTATGAGGGCGATGGTGGTCGACCTATTGAGTGGCCAGAGGGCAGAGACCCAGGCTTTGTTGGCCTCGCAGCGGGAAGAGTCCCGAGCCCAGATCGAGCAGTTGACTCTCTTGTTTCAGCAGGGCGCAACTCCGCAGGAGCCAGCAGCCCTTGTGGCAGATGTGGCAGAGGATGCCGAGGAGCTTGGCAAATGGTTAAAGGATTTCGTGAAGTGGAACCCAAAGAAGTTTGATGCCACAGGTGATGCTTTAGAAGCAGCTAGATGGATTGCCCATTTGGAGTACACCTTCCTGATTATGGTGTGCCCCGATGTTCAGAGACCGAGGTGTGCAGCCCATGTGCTAGGAGGCACAGCTAGATGGTGGTGGGAGTCCACTCTGAGTGAGAGACCAGCTGGGTTTCCACCTGCCACCTGGGAGTTCTTCAAATCTGAGTTCAGGGTAAAGTATATTAGTGTTGAGGCCCAGGAGAAGATGGTAGAGCTTTTTCAGAATCTGAAGCAGGGATCTGATTGTATAGAGGAGTATGAGAGGAAATTCTCGGAGTATGGTTATTTTGCTCCGCACTTGATAGCTACCCCGGAATTGAAGATTCGGAAGTTTATTTCTGGTTTGAGGCAGGGTGTGTCTCAGGATGTCAGGGCTCAGGCTCCTGACACTTATGCTAGAGCTGTTCAGCTAGCCACAATTTACAATGGAAAGTATCCTGTTGAGCAGATTGTTGTCGCTCCGGTTCAGCGCCCTGTCCCAGCTGTAGTGGGGCAGAAGAGAAGGTTTGAGTTCAGAGGAGGCGGCCAGCGTTGCCAAGGACAATTTCAGAACCGGGATCAGCGTAGGGTTCCGGCTCATTTCACCCTCGCAGAGGCGGTCCGAGCGATTCACTTTGTGCTACATGTGAAAGAGCCCACTTTGGAGCTTGTCAGCCTGGGCCTAGGCTGTGTTTTCGATGTGGTAAGGAGGGCCATCTGGCCCTTTTCTGTGATCAGCCAGCTATGGTAGTTCAGCCAGCGCAACAGCAGCAGGGTCGGGTGTTCGCTACGAACCGTCAGGAGGCCGAGCGTGCGGATGCCGCAGTGGCAGGTACGCTTCTTGTTTTGGATCATTGCACATTTGTCTTGTTTGATTCTGGTTCTACGCATTCGTTTGTATCTGTATTGTTTGCTGAGCATGCTAGGTTGAGACTAGAGCCTCTAGGTTTTGAGTTATCTGTTGCAACTCCTTCGGGAGTTAATATGTTGGCTAGAGATAAGATTAAGGACGGCCGGATCGAGATATTCGGGGAATTGCTTGTTGCTACGCTCATAGTTCTGCCTATGAGTGGTTTCGATGTGATTCTTGGTATGGAGTGGTTAGCTGCTAACCACGCATTGATTGACTGCCACCAGAAAGAAGTAGTGTTCAGGCCGCCGGGTCGGCCCAGCTTCAAGTTTCGTGGAGTTCAGGGTGGAGTTTGCCCGCCGATGGTGTGAGTGGTGAAAGCTCGTCGTTTGCTAGCTCATGGAGCTTGGGGCTACCTAGCCAAGTTGTCCGGAGAGAGCCGCCCCTCACTGACTGTTGATCAGGTACCGGTTGTGTAGGAGTTTGCGGATGTGTTTCCTGAGGAGTTCTGGGGTTGCCCCAGAAGAGAGGTTGACTTCACAATTGAGCTCGAGCCAGGACCTCCCTATCTCGAAGGCTCCGTATCGTATAGCGCCAAATGAGTTGAAGGAATCGAAGGTTCGATTCTGCAGGAGATGTTAGATCGAGGGTTCATCCGTCCGAGTGTGTCCCCGTGGGGAGCGCCAGTACTGTTTGTGAAGAAAAAGGATGGTTCGATGCGCCTATGCATTGACTATCACGAGCTTAATAAGGTGACAGTGAAGAATAAGTATCCGTTGCCCCGTATCGATGATTTATTCGATCAGCTTCAGGGAGCTTCCGTGTTCTCCAAGATAGATTTGAGATCCGGTTATCATCAGTTGCGTATTAGGGACGCCGACATTCCTAAGACGACTTTGAGATCTAGATATGGACACTACGAGTTTGGGGTCATGTCGTTTGGATTGACTAATGCACCAAAGCGGCGTTCATGGACATGATGGATAGGGTGTTCAAAGCATTTTTGGACAAACCGTCATCGTGTTCATTGGCGATATTCGATCTATTCGAGGACCGGGGAGGATCATGCGAGCATTTGAGGCAAGTGTTGGCAGCTTTGATGGAAAACCAGCTTTATGCGAAGTTTTCCAAATGCGAGTTCTGGTTGGAGCAAGTGGCCTTCCTAGGTCACGTAGTTTCCGAGGATGGTATAACCGTGGATCCAGCAAAGATTGAGGCCGAGAGTTCGTGGGCCAAGCCGACTTCGATTGCCGAGATACGCGACTTTTCTGGTTTGGCGAGTTACTACCGTCGGTTTGTTAAGGACTTTTTCGCCATAGCCTCGCCCCTCACTCGCCCGGCGAGGAAGGGTGTCGAGTTTGTTTGGGACGAGTAAGTGTGATGAGAGCTTTGCGGGCTCAAGCGCATTTGACTTTCAAGACTGAGTGTTGGCGATCCGAAAGGGACAGGTGGTTTCATGGTCTCTGGCTGATGCTTCCAAGTTTGGGTTAGGTTGTGTGTTGATGCAAAGACGTGAAGGTCATTGCTTATGCTTCCCTTGTTTGAAGCCATATGAGCAGAACTACCCGACTCATGATATGGAGTTGGCAGCAGTGGTGTTTGCACTAAAGATTTGGAGGAATTATGTAACGGCCCAATTTTCTATTTCGGTTACCCAGGTGATTTCGGGTCATTATTCGGATGTTCGGATGGGCCGTTAGAGTTATTTTTTAACCCTTAGGGTATTTTGGTCTTTTGCCCCGGTCGTGGTTTTGAGGATTTTCAAGATTTGGGGCCTTTCCGCCTTTCGTCGAAGTTTGGTGGTTGTTGGTTGCAAGACCCAAGAGGTTTGGGCAAGTTGTTTGGGAGTTTGGAGGTATTTTAGTTATTGGCAAAATTAATGGGTTTTTGAGTGCTTCCTTTGGGATTTGAACCCTTGCCCTAAATGGTTTTGGGAGTTTGTAGGAAAAAGAGTTTTATTAGAAAGAAAAGTTTGTTTGGGCCGGGTTTTGAAAGAGGAAGCTTTGGGAAGGGATTTTAGACCCATTTAAATTAGGAAAAGGGAAGAAAATCAAGAAAGTCCCTTTCCCTTGTTTTGCAATCTCTCTCTCTCTCTCTCTATCTCTCTCTCTCCTAGCCGACCTCACCAAGAAAACCCAACCCTAGCCGCCCAGCCATGCCCTAGCCGCACACACACACCAGCCACATCGGACGGCTCGGCCACCAAGACGGCCACCGCCTAGCCATGCCGCACCAGACGAGTCGCATCGCCCAGCCCAGGTGCGCACCAAACGCGTTGCATCGCCCAGCCCAGGTGCGCCCAGACGCGTTGCATCGCCCGGCCAGTGCGCCCGAGCGCGCGCCTATTTGCTCGGCTTCAGCGCCACCACCACGCGCGTCGCCCAGCGCCGCTTCGCTGCCGCCAGACGCGCGTCACCGCGCGCCCGACCCAGAGTGTTCGCTGCTGCTGCGGCGGCCGTCAAGCACGTCCCTGCCTCGCTAAGCGCCGGCGCCAGCGCCAGTGCAGCGCCGCCGCGCCACGCTACCGCTTGTCCTTGGCGACGGACGACGCGCCTCTACCGTGCGGGTTGGGACTTGACCTTGTGTCTTCTCGGTCGGTAATTCCCGAGTCTTTTCTCCTTTGGGCACTAGGCTGTTGGCTGCTGTTTATTTAATTAGGTTGTTTTTACTAAAATGCTTAGGTTGCTTGCTCGGGTTTCGCTTTAAAGCTCGAGGGTCATTATTTGATTGTGAAAGTTATTTTTCGCTCGTTTCCAAGTAAGGATTTCTTACCGTGGTTGTGTGGACCCTGCGATGCTTTCTTGATTGTGCCTTATATGCATGTTTACTTTTATGAACATGATTAGTGGATAAGACAGCTTGTGATTGCACTCTTGCTAGCATGTTTGCCTGTTTGTACATGTTAGTGCCATGCTAAGATTGTTCTTCCAGCATGCTTGAGATTCCTGCTTTAAGTTCGTAGTATCATGCTAGGTTATGTGTGATTGATGATGATATGTATGTCTAGCCAGAATCGGTTATTTTGTACTTTTAGCTAGTATAGTAGAGTTTGTCATCATCCGTGAGGTGAGAGCGGACATAACGCACTTTGTCCCCACCGGTCGGGAGTAGAGCGAAGCATAACGTACATTGCTTCCCCGGCGGCCGATGTGGATTTAGCTACCACATCGGCATAAGCCTAGTTTGTAGTTCTGCTAGAACGGAACCCCGCCAAGCGGTGCAAGCTGCCTTGGCGGTTCTTAGCTTCAGTCGGTGGTGCGCGGTGCTGCCGCAGATGAGTGCCGATGTCCTCGCACTCATCGTGTTCGGTGACACCGTTTCCGAAGTCTTTAGGCATGCGCACTCGCCCGCGTAGTTTGTACCTAGGGCCCCACATTTACGCCGGTTGCAGAAGATGCGGTGTGCGCGCGCCACGCTGCGTTAATCGCCGGATTCGGAGAGCTCCCGGGCTAATGTTCGTGAGTACACGGTTCCTTCCGGTTTAGAGCGGACTTGGGTACTCTCCCGATAGTCCGGGATTTGTTAGCGAGGTAAGAGGCCCTTGAGAACACCCATTGGGATTGGTTTTTGAGTGATCAATTGGCCGAGGGAGAAAGACCCTCGGAGATGTCCCGGGATTGGTTATGAGAGCCAATCATTAGGGAAGTAGGAGACTTCCGAGGATTCCAGATTCTGCCTTGTAAGCTCGTTGAGCTATGATCTGTGTTGGTAACTGTTTGCATGTATACTAGGGTGCTAGATGATTGATGTATCGTATTGTACCCCGGTTGGGGATTCTTACTGAGTATGTTTATACTCACCCTTATTCTCGTGGTTTTCCACGGGTAACTTGGGACAAAGACCGGGGACGGCTAGCGGAAGGAGCTGATTGATCATGGGAGCCGCCAGCACTCTGTCTTTTATTGTTTGCATAATTTGTTCAGCATGTAGACGGACAGGAGTCCTAGGGGGATGTTTTTAACAGTTGTTTAAATTGTATTGCATGATTTCATAAACACTGGCCAGGCTTGTTTTACTTTGTTGGTTTGTTTAAATGAAGGTTGTTGTTTATGTTTTAAGTGTCCCCGCTTTTAAATGTTTTGAGAGGTTTTAAATATGAAGCACTAAACCGCTTGATGAAGCATTTTAACTTGCATGCTGAGTGAGAACCTAGGTTTAGGACCGCATTTTGGGTCGGGTTTTTACAGTATAAGACTCCGATGGGCATCACTGAGTTGGAGGTGTAAGACCCCGATGGGCATCCTAGGTGTGTAAGTCCCCGATGGGCAGCACTGAGTCCTAGGTTGTGTAAGGCCCGAAGGGCATCCAGGTGTAGAACCTAGGGTAGTTTATATTTATAAGCCTTCGAATAGGCAAGCTCCAAGAGGGGCGTATGGTCTAACCCAACTGTTTGCTCCAAGTCGTTGTATGGTTGCATGTACCTGTGCTAAATGAGATGTTTTCGTATTGTACCCCGGTTGGGGATTCTTACTGAGTAACTTGTTGCTCACCCTTATTTTCTGTGGTTTTCCACCAGGTAACTTGGGACAGAGGTTTGGATGGCTAGGAGGAGGCTGCTGGATGATCATGGATAGCCGACTCTGAGATTGCACGTTCTTTTACTGTTTTTATGAATTGGCATGTAGTGGGACTTGAGTCCCTAGGAAAACACTCATAAAACTATATTATGTTCACAAACCATTTCCCTTTGATTTGTTTTAAGAAAAGTACTGATCAGTCACTTACTTGTTGGTTTTATTTATTGGAATTATGGTTTTTGTTTTAAATGTGCTGACTGCAAAGGTTTCAATTTGGAGCTCTAAATGACGTTTTACATTCTTAATCATGCATGCTAAGTAAGGATCTAGGTTAGAGACCGCTTCTTGGGTCGGGTCCTTACACTGGGTATAGGGCAAGCTGCCCTGGTCTAGTACGCATGCCTAACAAATCTCTAGATCAGTGTCACTGAACATAGTGGTGTGAGACCAGGACACGAAAACTATGTCAACCTGTACCACCGCACCTGAGGCTAAGAAACCGGCCGTGGTAGGCTTACACCAGGAACCGGTCCTTGCCCTATCAGGTGGCAATCAAGGGCTACTGCCGACACGCTGAGGACGTATCGACTGCCGGCGACAAGGCAATGCCTCGTCATTTCCCCTACCGTTGGGGAATTTAACAGTCTGCCACCTCAACCAAGATTGTACTGGGCTGCCGTTAGAGTTAGCTAAACCCTAACGACGGATCAGGGACAGAGTACTGCCTAGTACATCCCTGCCACGGATGCAAGTTATGTTATGCATCCTCGCCCGGATGATGCTACCTATCACAATTTTATACTATAAACACATAACATCAAACAATCCAATACGTGCTCAGCAGAGACAATTAACCTAGCATGATACTACGAAGCAAGAACAGATAACGAGCATGCCAGAACAGAACAACCTAGCATGGAACTAACATGAGAAACAACACGAGAATCATGCCAGTCGGAATTCAGAACAGAGGACCTATCCACTAACATGCTGATAAACATAAACAAGCACACAAACAACAATCACAGAATATATCGCAGGGCTCACACAACTTCGCTAAGAAATCCTTACCTTGGTCGGAAGGCAACTACACACAAAGATCCTATGCTGCAAACGAACCCCGAGCTAGCTATCGGGTAGCTATCGGGTACCTATCAAACAACAACACATATTACAACCAATAGGCCTAAAATAATAAAACAAACAGGGCTCAGCTCGGGAGCAACTCACACGCACGTAGCCGACGCGGACGGGACGAGTTGCACGATCAGTTGGCCATCGGCCACTGCTGCTGGGCGTCTTTGGTGCGCAGAAGCAGCGAGCGCGACGAAGCGCGGGACGGGCCGGGTGGACGGCGCTTCTGGGCGATGGGCAGCTCGGCTGGGCGACAGAGCATGCTGGCTGCGACGGGCAGGGGCGTTTGGGCGCTGCTGCTGGTCCTCATGGCTAGCTGCAACAAAACAACAAAGCTCACCTCTTCTTCTCTCTGCCAGCAAGAACGCACCAAACGAAGGAGAAGGAAGGATCGAGAACTCTTACTAGGGACGACGATCGATCGATGGAGCTGCTTGGGGAGATGATGCACGGCAAGAGGCTTGGGAGAGAGGGATGGGGCGGCAAAGAGGATTTGGAGAAACAAGGGATGAAAACCTATTTTTCTCTTTATTTAATCAAACACACCAAAATCCCAAAGACCCATAGCTAACCAAGATATACCGCGAAATGAGCAACAAAAATAGCTTGTGGCACAATCGGCAACACCACTCATCTGACCACCCAGGCAACCCGGGTTTGAATCCCAACAACCACACTTTTAATTCCTAAATTTATTTTTGCATCTCTCCATGCCCAAACACATCCACAAGACAACAAAACCCTACAAAAGACCATCCAATAATTTTAGCAGCAGAAAAAGACAGAAACGGCCCTGACGGCCCCAGGCAACCCGGGCCGTTACATGGTGTGTGCTTAGCGACGGCAGGGCAGATGCGATGGAGAAGATGAAGAGTTTGGGAGGTGTGTGTTTCTGCTAAATGAAGGAGATTGGAAGGTGAAGGGTCGGCTAGGGCTTCTTGAGAGTCAAATGCGTTTTTCCTTTATTTTGTTTCTTAATTAAATCCATTTAGAAGGCTTCCAAAAAGCCACTAGTCAAATGAGGTTCCCCCTTCGAGTCCTGGCAAGCTCACAATTAAAATCTAATTTTCTGCTAAATCCTGAACGACCTCCAAACCTCTCCCGGTCCTGGAACCTGAAACCAGAACACAAAAAACAACTAAATGCAAGTCTGGAAATCAAATCGAAACCCTGAACAATTACCAGAATGGCCCCCCGTGGCCAAATGACCAAAATACCCCTAGAAGCTCAGAAAGCCCTAACGGCCCAACCAAACGACCGAATAAATGACCAAACATACCTGGAGATCCAGAATGAAAACCTGGGCCGTTACACCTTACCATGCTGCATCATGCGCAACAAAACCACCTGTTCCTTTCAGAATTGCCAAACTGGCTAACAACAAATCGTGCTGCAATCCAGCAAGACCCTTAACCCAATGGATTTCCTCATTTTAAAGCTTAAAGTAACACGAAACTATAAGCATCAAATGGAAACATCTTAACCCAACATTAACAAGCTGTCAAAACACCATACTTAAATCAGCGAATCACTAGGGTCAGGTGCAACACAGCAAGCAAGGCTCTCTCACTGGTCGAGACTTGGAAACGACACGCCTTATGCAACAACGAACTTTGATTGAAACAACAGGACCCCAAAACCTCAAAAAGGTCAAACAACCTTTGGAAAGTCAACAAAAGCTCTTGAACGAACCATCCACTACCTGTTGGTAAAACAACTAACACTTGAGCTTAATAGTCGCCAACTTAAACTCTTTCAAGGACAAAAGCTTTCCAACAACTCACAACCGACTTGCAGCCCTTTAACCAGGAGCGACTGTAAAGACCCGACCAGAATAGGGTCCTACACTTAGGTCTTAAACCTCATATGCATGTAAATAGACTCGAATCATAAATGCGGAATTATAAAAAAACTTTAAAACAAATAAGCATTTAGTGAAATTCAGTTTTAGGACATGTCCTTGTTTCCAAACACCTGTCAAAACATTTATCAAATCCAACCCTGAAAATCTGAAACCAAGGAACAACCCATCTTAACGAATGACAGAAACAACCCAAAACTCTGATTAAATGCCAAACTGGCCCTGAGGGCAAAATGACCAAAATGCCTCTAAGGCTAAAACTGCCCTAACGGCCCAACCGAGCAACCGAAATAATAACGGAACATCCCTACGGAACTGGAACAGAAATCTTGGCCTTTACAATACTCCCTCCTATTAAGACTTTCGTCCCTGAAAGTCCTAAGACTAAAACAACTCCAGGAAAACTCCAACAGTTCCTCCTCTAAACTCAAACCTTTTTCTGTTCCAAAGGCCCAAAGGCACAAAGACAATGAGTCTGCCACAACTACCTCAACCATAACGAGATACACACAGACCTTCGAAGAAAGAGACATGACAGTGCTGATCGGTCAGCCATTGCTCTGTCTCGCTCCAACTTTCCAACGGTCCAACAACCTTAGGGCTAACCTATCCCAGCTTACCAAACTCAAAACGCCTCACCACGGCGCAACTATCGACAAAAGCGCTGACTGATCACAAGCTCTAAAACACTGCGCCGGGCACCAACATAACTTCCCTAAAAACCTTACAACTATTAACAAACAGCCTTATCCCTACACCACGCTGACAACCAACTAAACCTCTCGGGTTCTAGAACCCAGCCAGCCTCCTCTCCCTTCACAGGAGACCAGCGAACTCCAATTTTCGCCAACAAATCTCAATGGAATCCTTCCGAACCACCATCTTAAAGTGAAATCGTCGTACCAAGGACAAGGGCACACTCTTGGTTCACCAGACGGCTAAAATCGCTCACACCAGCTAAAACTTCAGCCATGGCCACACTAATTAACAAGGTAACGACATTGACTCCACTTGGCCAACCCGACAAACTGGGTTCCCCTCAACGGTCGACCGCGATCATCCCAACGCAAACCCTACCAGCCACTGGCCTAAGAGAAACCTCACTAGACAAGAAGTCAACCAAAATCCCCTCATGGCAACCCGAGAAGCAAGGAAGTCCACCACACGGCTACTTGCGAACACAACAACTAGGGGAATCCGACTCAAAGGTCTAGACCAACCAAGGTCGCAGATCAACTGTGCCAACCACCTAACTCTAGCTCAGCTATAACACCAACTAAGAACGCACAACAACTGGGCACAAAGCCCGAGAAGGGTTTGCTCTGCCAAACCTCAAACCCAAGCTTACAACGGGGCAGAGCTCGCCTCCAAGGTGACTCGTAACTCTCAAGTCCAACTGGCTACTCAACGGACTTCCTCCTTTGAGCTTAGGCCTAACTCACCTTCCAACCAGAGACTCCAGACCCGAAACATCGCAAGGAATAAGAATAATGACAACCACAATGCTGGTGGATCGCAAGCAAGACGAACTAGTAAGGCTACCTCAAAAGTTGAGACTCGAGGCTGGCATCCACGGTGCAACTCAACCACCATAGAAACTAGGGGTTTCTCAAACTCCGAAGATCCAACAACTTTCCAACAAAAACTCAAACTCTTGAACTGTCTGACCACCGCCCTCACGGGGTCGAACCACCTGCCACGTGCTATTAGCACAACACAGGGATACTCTAGTTGGGCTGACCACTGTGCCACCCTGGTCAACTCCACGACCCAAGAGCTAAGCTGACTCCTCCTGACAGAAACAATACCCTAGCAAGCGAACTTCTGAAGGACAGCGATGTAAAGACCCGACCCAAAAGGGGCTCTAAATGGGCCTTTACCCCAATGCATGCATTCAAAGTAAAGACAATATACAAATATGATTTCGGATTCCAAGTAAAAATTAAAACATTCAGCATTCAATCAGAAATCAAAACAGTTTACTGAAACCTCTCCCCGTCTCCAAGCACCTATTTCAAGACAAATACATTTCCAAAAGTTTACTCTGATCAGAGATTTATTAAAATCATTCAAACCTTCTCAGATACAACAATGCTGGAATCCACAAAAACATTGAGAAAACATCCTAGGGCTCCGTGCCCGACTACATGCATTCAGGGGAAATAAAAAGGCAAAGAGTCATAATATAAAAATCAGAGACAACAGCAGGTTCCCATGATCACAGCTCCTCTTTCAGCCATCCTGTCTCGCACCTTGGTTACCTGTGGAAAACCAAAAAAATAAGGGTGAGTAACGAATTACTCAGTAAGAATCCCCAACCGGGGTACACTACGATATACATGGTCATCTAGCTGAAAGATAAGCAAGCTATGAATATAAACACAGAATAGAGCACATAGCTTAAGTCCACACTTGGACCTCGGATGCCAACTCAGGGTCTTAGTCCGGAAAAATCCACCACACAATACGCCCTATACGAGAAACAAGTCTCGGCCTCAGCCTATCTACTGTCGATACGAAAGGTGCACTAGCTCAAGATCCCGAGGAGCTCTCCGGTGGTGCATTTGTAATGAGCGTAAGCGCGCACCGCATGCTGCCACCGCAGACGCCGGGGTGCGGGTCTAGTGGCAAGCCGCCTGTGTCCACCACCATGCCTAACTAAATATATCTGATCGGTGTCACCGACATAGGGTGTGAGACTTGGACACGTGAACTATGTCGGCTGAACCACCGCTTTGAGGCTAAGGAATCGGTCGTGGTATGCTTACACCGAGAAGCCGTCCTTGCCCTATCGGTGGCAATCAAGGGCTCTGGCCGAACACGCCGAGGACGTGCCGATCGCCGGACGAGGCAATGCCAAGTCATCATCCCTACCGTTGGGGCATTTAACAGTCTGCCACCCTCACCCAAGATTGCAGGGCCTACCGGTCGGGTTAGCTAAACCCTAACGGGGTCCAGGGACGGAGTACTACCTCGTACGTCCATGCCATGGATGTAAGATACTTTATGCATTCGGGCCCGGATGATGCTACCTACCTACACTCTAACCTATCATATCAATAACATACAATCCAATACAATCCAATACGTGCTCAATAGATACAACGAACCTAACATGATACTACGAAACAAGAACAGATACGAGCATGCCAGAACGGAGCAACCTAGCATGGACTAACATGAGAAACAACATAAGGAATCATGTCAGTCGGGAATTAAGAACAGAACACCTATCGCTAAACATGCTGATAAACACAAACAAACATACAAACAGCAATCACATAATATATCGCAGGGCCCACACAACTCCCGTAAGAAATCCTTACCTGGCCGGGAGGCAACTACACATAAAATCCTAAGCTGCGATCGAACCCGAGCTAGCTAACGAGAACCTAACAAACATAATAATAATCACAATCCATAGGCCTAAATATAATAAAATAAATAGAACTCGGCTCGGCAGCAACTCACGCAGCCAGCGATCGATAGCGGCGGACGGGCAGACAAAGACGGCGCGGGCGCTCGCCGGCTGGTGCGGTGCAAATTGGCCAGTGACGCTGGATGTGCAATGGCACGACGCTGGCTGCACGCACGGACAGGCGCTGGGCAGGCGAGCGGGCGAGGATGCGGACTGACGAACGCAGCGTGCGACACGAAGCGGACTGGGCGCGTGGGCAAGCGGCGCGGAGCGAGAACGCGCGCGGGCGAGCAACGAGATGCGGCGGCGCGGCGACGGCAGGCTGCGACGGACGGCGGCGGGCGATGCAGTGCGTCGACGGCCTCTCTTTGGCGCTGTGCGCTGCGGCAACTGGCGTCGGGCAGGCGGCTTCTTCTTTGGGCTCTTGGCATCTGGGCGCCTTCGCTGGGTGATCCGGCTAGGTGCGCCACTGGCCGCTGGGCATTGGGTTGCTCGGCTGGTTGGGATGGCGCTCGGGGTTGCAAGGGAAGAAAATCACGGCAAGGGGCTTGGGAGAGAAGCTTGGACGGCAAAGTGAGATTTGGAGAAGAAGGAACAAAAAAACCTATTTTCTTTTTCATTTAACCAAATGCACCAAAACTCCAAAGATCCAAGGGTAACTAAGATATGACGCGTAAAGAGTACCAAAAACACCTGGTGGCTCACTTGGCAAGGCTCGAACCCCTGTTGCAACACAATTTCCTATATTTTTACTTTTGCATCTATCCAAGCTCAAACCCCTCCACAAAACCTAAAAAACCTACATAAACCCATCCAATAATTTTAGCAACTGGAAAAAGACATAAACGGCCCTGACGGCCCGACCAAATTACCAAAATACCCCTAGGGCATACCTGGAAGACCGGGATGAAAACCTGGGCTGTTACAAGAGAGCTCCACACCCGATCGCTGCCTAGCTCAACAAAGGTGTCATCAACCAACTCTCTCGGAAGCAACAACAGAGGGTTTTCACAAAAGACTGAGCCACCAACTCATAACTAGTAGTACTCACCCAAACGTCGAATGAGGGGTCAACTCCTGAAACTTTCCGAACAGGAACAAGTCCTCAAGGCCACGCCCGCTTGCTGCAACCCAACTAGCTCTTGAAACAACATGGGAACCACACGTTGGTCAACACCAAGCACCACCTTGCTAACAATTCTGAAACCAACGCAGAGGTTACTAAGAACAACTCTAGCTTGTCAATCAACCACAAGCTTCCAGCAACTCAACCGAGGAACACTGCCTGGGTCTGACTGAGCTCTAGTGAGGCTCTCCACAACTTAGGGTTCCTCCGACAACCCTCTGACATACAGTGCCGTCAAACAGTCTAACAGTTCATTGGCTACACGGCAACAACTCCCTCCAGCATCACAACTATGCTAGCTAGCTCCAACTCCTTGAAAATCCACGAAGACCAGAAACGCTACAGAATGTGTCATCCTCCTACTCAAAGCATCAACCACATCGTAGCTTCTACCTAGGGTAAGGATCCGAACAACACTCTTAGCAGGGACGATCAGAAACTATGCAGCTTTACTATCACCGCTCTCTTTCAGTACCAGCTGAACTCCAACCGTCGAACAACAAGGAGTTTCTCTAACCAGGTCGAGGTCCAACTAGCATAACTTGCTTAAGCAACAACCCAGCTACGAGCAAGGTATCCTTACAACCAAAGTTAACGCACTTGACAAGAACTAAAGCCCTAACACCTCAAGGACTGAGCACTGGTTCCTCAATCACGAACCTTTCGTGGTTCCCAAAACTAACACCACAGAACGAGCTACACGAAAGTACACCGGCGTGTATAACTCCCTCTTGTTTCCTTAACATCAAAGTCCAACAAGTACTCTCACAGGAGGCATCATTCGCCTCCTAGCAGAGCCACAACCAACAAAAGATCAACAAGAGTTCAACCCACACGGGTCAACTCACAACGAGAAAGCAACATCGGCTAACTTACTCCACAAGGGCCTAACAATATCGAGCCAACATACCTCGTACCAATGTGTCCACTAAATGTGCTCCGCACAAACCAACGAACTCATGGCTCCTACTTTCCCTCGAACGACCTCACACTTGTGGTCATCTGACCACCACCGAGCTAGATCTCTTAAGCAACCCCAAACAGGTGCAACCATAGTAAACAGGTACAATAACTAAACGGGTACAATGACTAGTGGGGATGCTGAACTCCGGGTGGGTCATGGAACCACCTACACACTGGCGCAAACTGGCCTGAACCCAGGCCTCCTTGCAAGCTTGATGCCAACAAGCACCACAACCCCTACAACACACAAATAGCTATATACGAGCTCCACGTCCCACTCAGGGTAAGGTAGGTCACACTCCGGTGACGGGAACAAGGGCACTCCAAACAAGAATCTCAACTCTCTAGCGGTCTAAATTCTGGCATCTCGTCTAACATACATGCCACGGTCTACTCTTACATCCACCCTATGCTCAATAAATACTCAAGCCAACCCTTAAAAGGCAACAACTAACTCGACAAGTTGCCAATCGACCTTCCACCACCAAACTGCTATATCAAGCAGCACAAGAACGACACACCTCGGCCTCTGAACATTAGGACATCCCAACACTCGGATGATAGACTCGATCCTGGCCAACCACCTCGCTGCTACCAGTGGGTTCTCTACAACAACAAGCTCTACAGACTTCCATTTGCCACAGACCTTAAGCCACTTGCCGCATTTGGCGGCTCCATCCACATCATCTAGCTCAACAATAGGCTCCTGCTGATCCTGTCCTCCAGGAGAACCTCTGGGGCTACTGGAGCTATTAGGGGTACCTGCTGAACAAGCTAGTTCAACTGGGCAATCGGTGCCCAAGACTTCTCTCTCTACGCTGCTAACTGTGCCTCGGTCTCCACTATCAGATTAGCTAGAAGACCTTCCATCATCTCTCTCATGGCTGGAACAACTCTATTCCTGGAGTCTCACTCTGAGGCCTGGTGGCCTCCACCCCACTCCCTTAGCAACACAACTGCCAGGGCCAAAGGTGGCCTACGGGTCTAGTCAACCCTGGACGTGGTCTCAACAACGTACTCTCTCCAACTCCTTTGTTGGGAATACCAAACTTCCCAGCTCCTCTATGTGCAATCAACATACTGGCGGGCTACGCCCAAACCAACAACGAGTCAGAACCTGCTCGTACCTGCCCTACAAACACCAAGCTATGTACAAGCTAGATGCAAAACAGTATTGTAATTCTTAACCCTTAACATTAAACTTACGGACGTACCTGATGGCTATTGAAGCACTGATGATCATGAACAACCTACGACTGTAGGTCAGTCTACAGAATCTATGACTCTGAGCTCTGATACCAACTGTAAAGACCAGACCCGAATAGGGTCCTACACCTAGGTCTTAAACCTCTTATGCATGTAAATAGACTCGAATCATAAATGCAGAATTATAAAAAAAACTTTAAAACAAATAAGCATTTAGTGAAATTCAGTTTTAGAACTTGTCCTTGTTTCCAAACACTTGTCAAAACATTTATCAAATCCAACCCTGAAAACCTGAAACCAAGGAACAACTCATCTTAACGAATGACAGAAACAGCCCAAAACTCTGATTAAATGCCAAACCGGCTCGGAGGGCAAAATGACCAAAATGCCCCTAAGGCTAAAACTGCCCTAACGGCCCAATTGAGCAACCGAAATAATAACTGAACATATCTAGGGAATTGGAGCAGAAATCTGGGCCGGTACAGCGACATTCCAACGAAAGGCAACTCTACCACCTCTTAACCGTTGCGCCCAAGCAAAAGTGACACACAACTTACACCTGAAGATCACAACAAACAAACTCCACTGATCGTCTCTAACCACTACCCCAGGACTTACAACATCCTAAAAGCAAATATCAGTTCCACTGAAACCCCAACTTGTGTTATAACTCTAAAGGAAACTCAAAGATCACTGCGAAACTAACCCTAACTTGGCAACTGACAATAAAACTCCAACCGAGCAATTGAAAACTCACCGCCTAGGTCTTACTAAGCTCTGGCAAGGATCTCAATGAGCTTAGGGTCCCTCCGACGACCCTCGAACACACACTGCCGTAAATACGGTCTACCAGCCAACGGACTAAACAAGAAGAAACCTTCAACATCATAACATCTACACTTGCTAACTCCAACTATCTAGATACAAGGGCAAGAGACCAAACACGCTGTAGAATGTGTCATCCTCTAACTCAAAGCATCAGCTACCTCGTAGCTTTACTCTGGGTAAGGACCTCTACCATACCCTCCAGTCACCTACTACGTGGTTTCTAGTTAACCACAGCTTGCTCGGTCCCAATTGGCTCTAACGAAATGACAACAAGGATTCTTACCATCTAGGGTCACGCTCCAAACTAACAACTCTTGTCTGACGACAAGCAATCCCACAACGAGCTGAATACATCTGCAAACTCAAGATAAGTGCACTTTTCAGGGTAGTATTCTTTAACTAAAACCCAACTCCTCCAAAAACTGAGTACAGTCTCGCTCCAAGCAAATCAGCTCTAACGTGGTTTCCAACAACCACCCGCTCCGAGAATAAGCTACTCATAGGTACACATATGAGTACAAGGACTAACCATCACAGGAGACCAAAGTCCAGCTGACTTTCATAGAGCTGCCAACAACCGACTCCCATTTGAGTCATAACCAACGAATAAGCACCAAAGGTTCAACTCTACACACTTCAACTTTAACTTTTACCCAACCCTCGAGTAAACTTAAGGAATTTTACTCTAGGTCATTCCCCACACATCTTTTCTCTCATGGCCATCTGACTACCACCAACTAGGTCACTGGTGCTACCTCAACAGGTACAACCATTGGCACTACAAGTGCGACGTCTGAAGAACATGCTAATTTCCAAGTAAGTCATACGAATCATCTGCACAATGGTGCAATTTGGGCCTAAACATAGGCCTGCACCCAAACTTGGTGCAAAACGAGCATTCTCCAACCACATCACAAAGTGCTAATAAAACCAAACTTTAGGCCGTGCTACAACGGGCCAGCAAGGTCACTACCTCTCGTGACGGCAACACCAACAACTCGTACAAGGACTCGCAAACTCATCAATTTGGTTTTTGACATCTCGACTATAAGACATGCTCAAGACGTCCTCTTGAAACTCGGCTCGATGCTCAGCTAGTATTGCTCTAACCTTAACTCTCATGGTTACTGCAGACACCACTCTGGAAGTGGCACTCGGAGGCAGGACAGTCTCTACTCCTCCTCTCGACAAACTAGCAACTGCGGCACTAGTGGACTACGGGTCTGGTCAACCCTAGACGTCGTCTCATCTACAACTGGCTCAGCACCAACTTCTTAGTTGGCAACACTTGACGTCGCTATTTCTCCACGTGTGATCGGCACACTTGCGATCTATACTCGATCACTAAGGGCTAGTCTACACTTGGACCCTTACTGCCAACAAAAAACGGCAACAAGTATGCTAGATGCAAGTATTGTAAACTTAAACCCTTAAAATAAACTTAAAAACATACCTGGTGGCTGTCAGAGTGCTGATGATCATGGGACACAATGACCTAACTAAGTAGGTCAGTCTACAGAATCTATAACTTTGAGCTCTGATACTAACTGTAAAGACCCGACGCTGAATTGTCCTAAATAGACTTTACTTTAAGATGCAATTTCAAATATAAGCAATAGACTGGAAATTTAAACATCTTTCATAAAGAATTCAACTTGAGCATTTCTAAAGTATTGTTATGAAAAACAGTAAAACAACGTAAGCCTCTGGCCGGAGTTCAACAAACAGTTACAAAAATCCCGTTAAAAACACTAAAGTTCTAAAAGACAGTTTCAACACTAGAATATAAATGGCTCAAGAACATGCAACGGACTTTCCCATGATCATCCAGCTCCTCCTCTAGCCACCTTGATGCTGTGCCAAGTTACCTGGTTGAAAAACCACAGAAAGGGTGAGTACAATTGCACTCAGTAAGGATTCCCCAACCGGGGTACAATACGCACAAAAAATCCTCTAGCATCCTAGCATACAAGCACCAAACAATAACATGGCAGTCTCAACAAAATACAAACAGCAGCATGAACAACAACAGGGGTCTAAGCTCAAGGCTAGGCAGGGTTAGCACACACCTGGCTAAGAAACAGGACAATCAGTTGAGTTATCTCAGAGGCTATGTTATTTCAGCAAACAAGGTCAGCACATAATGGGCTAACAAAGGAAAGCAACACACTGGACAAGTCCTGGACCGCATACACTGGGCAAGTCCTGCTCTTACCTGGTCAGCAACACACTGGACTAGTCCTGAGCAATAAGGGCAGCAACACACTAGGCTAGCCCGGGATCAGCAACACACTAGGTCAATCCTGAAAACTGGTCATCACACACTGGGCTAGTCTGGCTCATACCTGTCAGCAGCACACTGGGCCAACAGGGGACAAAAACACATTAGGCAAGTCTTGAGCAAAACGGGCAGCAACACACTAGGCTAGCCCGGGATTAGCAACACACTGGGCCAATCCTGAAAACTGGTCCGCACACACTAGGCCAACGAATGGACAACACACACTAGGCTTGTCCGGCTCATACCTGTCAATAGCACACATGCCCAACAGGGGACAACAATACACTGGGCTAGTCCGGGGCAAACCCGATCAGCAACACACTAGGCAAACCTTGGACAGCAAACACTAGGCTAGTCTTGGGTAAACTTAAGTAGAAATACCTATGGCTACACAACCTAGAGCTAGCATAGTTCAACACTAATAGTAAGTATAGCAGCAACAGAAATAAACAGTGTTTATCATTTTACATGCAAGCCCTAACAACAATCTAGAAAACCTATCCACTAACTTGCTTACCTCACAACACATGAAAAAGAACATTAACATGCTTACATCACAACACATGAATAAGAACATTAACATGCTTACATCACAACACAAGAATAAGAACATTAACATTCTTACATCACAGCACAAGAACAAGAACATACAACATACAAGATCAGGTCAACATCCATACCAAAATAACATGATCGTTAACAGAGCAGCATCCAAGAACCTGCAAGAACCTATCCACTAACGATATAAATCAGCAACCTGCACGAGCCTATCCACTAACAGTATAGTTCAGATAACCTGCAGAAAACCTATCCACTAGAAATGCAACATAAAAAGTCAATCAACTAGGAGATATCATTGTAATGCGCAGGGTTTACACAACCCCGGCTTACCTGTCAAACAGTAGAACCTAGCAACAGAGGATGCTTCTTGAGCTGTAGATCACCACATAAGCTACCCTAACAATCAAGCCAACAAAGTCAACAATCAAAGTAGAAACAACTCTGTACAACCAACAAAATAGGAAATTAGGGCTTTACCGAAACCCGAGCAACTCCAATTCCCAACGAGGGTCTCGGCCAAGGCAAGGTTATCCATACAAAAGTGCAACCTCAACACTCTTTCTTCTTCCACTCTTGGCTAAGGCATCACAACATCACACAACACAAGTTAGCTTCATTTACAACTTAACACACAACCAAAAACACTCACATGAAGTTCTCGGCCACCGAGGGAAGTTTGGGTAGAACAACACAACCAACAAATCCTTGCTCACATTGATGCCTCGGCAATGGAGATGGCACAAGAGTGGTCTCTGCTAGCTCCTCCAACAAACATCGAAGGGCTTTCGGCTAGGTTTGGCTTGCACAACAAAGAAAAGCTTGTTAAAACACTCTCCATCAAATACAAGTTAGATCTTGGTTAGATCTACATAAACAAGCAACCAAAACACAACCAAAACCTTACCTTGAAGCTCTCGGCAAAGGTGGCTACAAAGAGGTGCTCTCGGATCCACACCAACAAGGACAAGTGATCAAGAGGAAGGGCTTAGCAAGGAGGTCTCGGATCTAAGCTTGCAAAGGAGAAGTGGCTTGGAAAAATGAAGAAGGAACTTGGAAGCTTGGTCGGCCAAGTGAGGAAGAAGAAGAACAAGAAGAGAAAGAGAGGGGGAGTCGTCGGCTAGGGCAAGGGAAGGAGGAAAATGATTTTCTTTTTCTTATTTAAAATGCAACTTAAATCCTCCTTTTGACAAGTGTTAAATGGGGTTCCCCCTTCGAGTCCCAACTTTAACACTTTTAAAAATGAATTTCTGTTTAATCCCGGGCAAGCTCTAAACTTCTCCAAACAACTCCCTAACCTGGAATATGAACAAAAAATAATTTAATAACTCAACACGAGCTTGGAAAATTACCAAAATACCCCCGGGAGGCCAAATGACCAAAATGCCCCTAGAGGGTCAAACAGCCCTAACGACCCAACCAGACTACTGAATAATTAACCGAGCGTACCTGAAGAACAGAAAAGGAAACATGTGCCGTTATAGAAATGATCGACGAAGATCTTCAACTCTCCCTCAAAATAATTGTCGCCGAAGGAGCAGAATGGGATGAAGACCCACAGTCTCGCCGATTTCACACAGTGAACTTAAACGATGAAGCTCGCATCTGGGCAACATTCATGAAGTCATCGTTGAGGCCAATCTCCCACTAGTCTACACTTATCATGCCTCAAGCATTGCTGATTTGCGCTATCATGACTGGTATCACGATCAACATCGGCAACATCATCTCGAAGGGAATTCGCGAATGAAAAGGGCAAAAAGCAAGGTACATGCTTTTCCCTCACTCCATTTCCGCACTGTACCAGCATTAGGAACTCGTGGGAAGGCCAAACGATCCATTCCTGCCAAACAAGGGATATTTTAACTTTGCTTCAAAAGCTCCAGCATAAGGGCAGCGAAGAAGCCCCAAGCTTCCACTTCCAACAACAACGGCGAGCAAATTCAGCTGCTGAGGGAAATCAGAGATAATCGAAGATTTCATCAATACTTCCTTCAGTGAGAGCAAGTACTACAGCAAGTGCTAAATAGAATGAAGTGTGGTGCATTCTAGCTGTTGTGCTTTACTTTGTTGTTCTTGTCCCCTACACATTTAATGACTATTGCTCAAAATAATAAAGTTTATTTATTTACAAAAATTTTCCTCAACTCTTCAATGCTGGAGCAAAATTTTAATTGAACAAAGTGAGATTTTTGTGAAGAACCAAGACTTTAATTCAAGTAAATTCATTAAGTTTAGAAATTTAAATTCGCGGAATCTTTAACTTGAGAGAACTCAATTAGATTCAACCCAAGCCTTAAACTTTTAGCAAACTTAAAGTTTGGGGGTTCTGAGTGTTTTTCATTGGGACAATGAAAAGTCCAAATTTGGGGGTGGAGTTTGCCGAAGCGAAAAAATTTAAATACCCGCGAAAAGCATAAAAAGTAACATGCTTCAAGAGCGATTCAGCATAGAAAAAGTAATTGGGTAGTTGCCATTTCGCTGAAGTAAAATGTGATATTTACTAGCTAAGCCTTGGGATGGATAAAATCATTAAAAATTAAAAATTTCCCAAAAACTCGAATAAAGCAAAGCGAATCAAAAGGCTAGTAGCCTAAGTCCTGG
Organism: Sicyos edulis; assembly: GCA_036507275.1. NCBI lineage: Eukaryota > Viridiplantae > Streptophyta > Magnoliopsida > Cucurbitales > Cucurbitaceae > Sicyos > Sicyos edulis. The sequence goes on from CM071847.1 coordinate 35,988,955, forward strand.
CATCATTTCTTCACTCAAATGGTAGTAAGATTTTTTTTTTTTTAGTACAAGTTGGGGGAACAGAATTGCAAATATCAATTCTAGGGATCAAACACGTGACCGTGGGGTGAAATGGATTAACACCAAACAAGATAACCAATCACGCCATCGTCCCATTCGGTAGTAAAGATCTTTATCAACTAGGAGTTTACTAAATGCAACGGTCTCTTTAAGGTCCAAAGTCTTGTGCGGTAGGAGGTAGACTAACTTGTTAAGATGATCCAATTAGCTTAGCTTAATCCCTCTAAGTTGAGTAATTTTTCCCTAAAGAGTGATTCCGATATTTCATTTAATTAAGAGTAAAATCCACTACAAATTATTGTTGGGAAAAAACCTTCCCTAATTACCGCAGGAATAAACAGAAAAATACTGAGAAATTAAAAGGAAACAAAAAAAAATAGAGAACGCAAGGATTTACGTGGAAAAACTCCAAATTGGAGAAAAAACCACGGACAGAAAGAACTTCCACTATGTGAAAAACTACTAAAATCACACAAAATTCTCTCCCCGACCCCAATTACAAAAGCACTATCTTCAAAACTTATACTACTTACACCCTTTGTCTCACTCAGAATACAAAAGGAATTTAACTAGAGTCAGTACATTAAGCTTAAAGTTCTTCTGACTGGAATACTTTGAAACCAAAGCATTATGCTCTTTTTATAGTGCTTGGAGCACATCACTACCTTGCATCTTTTCGATATGGGACAAATTCACTTCTAATATTTTACCAAAATACCAACAAATTCCACTTTGGCGAGATATTTTAAGAATCCACATCTTCTGCTGTAACATTGTCTTCTCTGACAATCATAATTCTCAACCCTGAGAATTATAACATACTGCACCATAAAAAATTATAACACTTGAAATCTTACATTCCAAGATTTTTCTTCTTCATCACTTATCGATACACCTTGCTGAAATTTATGGTGCTTTTTCCACCTACTTGGCTTACTTGGAAGTTCTTCAGCCATCGACATAACTTCCACTACACACCTTGCATAACCGCCAAGCCAATGCTCGTGTGCAAACTTGTGGAACCGTTGACATCACATCCTCTACCATGACAAAGTGGACATACCATGAGGATGATTTCTTTCTTTCTTCAGAGGACGTCACCACATCCCCGGACGAGAGAGACCATGTCAGCATTCGAACTAGAGCCCTTTGGCGAACTTGCTTTGTTAGGAAAATTGTTTCTTATGTGACCAGGTTGTCCACATTCCCAGAAACTTCTCTTTTGCACAAAGTTGTTCTTCTTCTTCCAATTGCCAACTACCAGTGTCGAATCCTCTTGTGAAGTATGCTCATCAAGCTTCAACCTTATTTCTTCTAATAGAAATTTACTAGTAGCCTCTGCTGTGAAAATTTAAAGACTCTTTTTCCGTACATCAAGATTGGCTTCATATGTTCATAAGAAGGGGAAAGTGACAAGATAAGCCTTATTGCCTTATCCTCGTCCTCTATCTTCACACCAATCACCTCCAGCTCAGAGACAACACCATTGAGAACACTCAGATGATTTGAGATTTTTGTGCCTTCTTTCATTCGTACTATGTAAAATTGCTCCTTCAAGTACAACCGATTTGAAATGCTCTTTGCCTGATACATCGCTTCAAGCTTCTCCTAAAGCTCTTTGGCTGTTGATATTCCATGCACATTAGCAAGAACATTTTTAGCCAAATTTAGTCTGATGGCAGTTGCAGCTCTCAAATCCATTTTCTCTCATTCATCATCACTCATGCTGGACTTCTTAGAACCTTTACCGAAATCACCACTAGACTCTGTTGAACCACCATCACCGCTTGATTTTTCAGAATCACCACCACTTGGTCTTCCTTTCAAAGCCTTGTGTATTCCAGATTGTATCAACACATCTTTGATTTGCACTCGCCACAAGCCAAAATTCATCATTGCATCACAGTTCTCCATGTCAAACTTCACCGAACTCATGAAGCCTGCCATTTTTGCTTCAATCGTAGCAAATCTGCAAGTAATGAATAACACCCAGTTGTAACTTGTTTTAAGAATTCTTTTCTTATGTGGAAGTTCAGACAAAGTTGCAACCACAAAGCATACTCATAAATTCAAAAACTACAAACCTAAAGCTCTGATACCACTTATTGGGAAAAAACCTTCCCTAATTACCACAGGAATAAACAAAAAAATACTAAGAAATTAAAAGGAAACAAAAAAAATAGAGAACACAAAGATTTGCGTGGAAAAACTCCAAATTAGAGAAAAAATCACGGACGGAAAGAACTTCCACTATGTGAAAAATTGATACAATCACACATAATTCTCTCCTCGACTCCAATTACAAAAGCACTATCTTCAAAACTTATACTACTCACACCCCTTGTCTCACTCAGAATACAAAAGGAATTTAACTAGAGTCAGTACACCAAGCTTAAAGTACTTCTGACCGAAATATTTTGAAACCAAAGCATCATGCTCCTTTTATACTGCTTGGAACACACTACTATCTTGCATCTTTTCGATGTGGGACAAATTCACTTCTAATATTTTGTCAAAATTTCAACCATTAGATTCTAAAACTGTCAATATCAAGGTCATAGTGGAAAAGTTATCGAAACAGTATTATATCATACAATTTAAAAAGAAATTTTGTGACAGAGTACAGCAATATTTAGTCAAGTCAATCGATAAAAGTCTATGGAGTAATGTTGGAGTGTAGTAGGGGGTGACGCAGAAAGAGACCGTGAGAAAATGTGAAGTTTGAAATATTGGCACTATTACTTCAATTAAATAAACTTAATGTAATCACAGTGTATTTGGAATAATTGTTAATTAAAAAATTAGTGGGTAGACAATTAATGACTCATTTGGTAACGATCTTGATTGTTAGTTCTTATTTCTTATGTCTATTTTGTTGAAAATAAGAAACAATAATATGTTTCATAATTGTTTTTGTTTCTTGTTTTTTTAAAAAAATGAGAAATAGAAACAAACATTTTGATAACAATTTCTTGTTCTTTTTTGTCGTTGTTGTTTTTTTTATATCGTTTTCTAAAGTTATAACATGCCCTAAACTATTAAAAATTGTTATCAAAATTTTTTTGTAGAATAAATAAATTTTTATATATTAGAAAAAAAATATATGTGGCTTGAATATTAAAGTAAGGGGTGCTTTTACTTGTATTAGAAAAAACTAACATGCATTGCAGGTGCAAATATCATATTATATCAAATTTTCGTTGTGAAATTTTAAAATTATAAGTAAATAATAATTATATTAAAGACATAAAAATTTTAAAAAATGTTTAATTTATCAACCGAATATTTTAAGAATATTAAGAAAAAAATTAATTAGAAAATATAAAAATATTATATGAATATTATATCAACATTGATACTAAAACATGTCACATAAAAAAAGATCCATTTAAATGATATTGTTATAGTGAAAATGCTTCCTAAATATGAAATTTTATATTCACATATTTATTTTAATAAAGAGTCAAACAAATAAAGAGTTAATCTGGATTGGACTAATGGACTATATTTTTTTTTCCATTGTTAAAGTTTTAATAATAAATAGTAAACAATATAATTTTCTATTATAAAGAAACAAACATTGCTAAAGATTTAAAGAAATGATTTATTTTTAATTAAAAAAAGAAATGATTTATTAAATGAGGATTTTTTTAAATACAATATATTTTTTTTGTTGTATTTTCAACCTTTAAATTTTACAAAAACTCAACTGTTTTCATTGAAATTCTTCGCAAAAGTGCACTATGTAATTAGTCGTGTTAAAAGACACCTTGTGGGAGATAAATTTTAACATATTATATGGTCATCACAAAACTTAGTTGTATTGTAAATTATAATTCTCTTATTTATTTGAATGAATACCTGCAATTTGAAAAAAAATAGTATATTAGTAAGAGTAGAGATTATGTTGGAATTGGAATAAATTATTACAAAATAAAATAAATGAGAGGAGAAGAGGAGAAGAGAGGAGAGGAGGAATTATCAATCCCTTGTTTGTTTTTAATACATCACAACCTGTCCCAACTCTTCCTCAATTCATCTTCACATCTCATCAAACCTATTTAATTCTATTAAATCTCAAATCAAATCTCATTATAATAAAAATTAATATAAAATAAAAATCTTCTCTCTTAACATCATTCCCCAAATTCTTTTTCCAACATCTTCTTTCCAAAACACAAATCTCCAAAAAAAAATTCTAACATATCCTTCCACAACACCAATCTTCAAACAAATACTTTATCTTTTCAAATTATATTACTCCACTTCCTCTTCTTCTCCTCTCCTCCCCCAAACTTCCAAATAATCCAATCATCCCCTAAAAAAATGTGTAAAACAATTTGAAGGATTAATATATACCTCTAGTAGATATAGAATGATCAATGTGATTGCAAAAGAGAGATGAGGATAAAAAATAAACTATGATTTTTGCTTTCAATGAATTTCAAAATGCATGCAAATGTTTATATATAAGATCAAAAACTGTAATTTATTTTTGTGGTTATGAAATTCGTAATTATGGAATGTGAGAAGATGGTATAAATTGAATATGAAGTAATTTTATAACCATCAAAATTCATTTATAATTGTAAATTTGTAGTTATTGTAAACGGTGGGGAGTATGAAGCCGTGAACATAGGCAAAAATGTGTTCACAAAAATCAAAAAATGTGTTTTTTAGTATATATCGTGGGAGGGGGGACAAATATCGATTTTCGAGATCGAACCTGTGACTTTGAAGGTTTATGACCTTTATGGCAACAATAGATCCATCATTTGAAAGAACGTCTTTATATACCGAACCAAAACTTCCTGAACCAATTAAATTGTCCTTAGAAAATTTATTGGTTTGATTTACTAAGTTTTGAGTATGAAATTTGTGGTAGAAACTCTTTCGTGGACAATGGATTTGAAGTATCTTTCTAAGTATCTTTCTTCCATTTCTTCTTACGCACAAAACACACAAAAATCATGCTTGCCAAAATAATAGTGAATGTGATTGTAGACACTATGGAGATTAACACTTTTGAGGTTATGAATCTCTTATTGGATGAATAGGTTGGATTAGGTGGGCATGAAGGCAAGCGTAATACTTGTAAACCACCACAAAGATTGTTATCCCAAGGATTGTGGTAGAATTAGAAAAAACTCCTTTTTTAGGCACTTGTCCCTCAAAGTTATTATAGGATAGATCCATATATTTGAGTGAAGTAAACTTGCCAAGAAATTGAGGAAGAGATCTAGACAAGTGGTTGTTTGAGATGTTAAGTTCTTCTAGGCCTTTCCAAGCTTCTAAAGATTGAGGAATTGTTCCTTCAAATTGGTTACCTACGAGATACAAGCGTTCCATACTAATACATTGACCAAGGTTGGAAGAGATATGACCAGATAGTTTGTTGTTTGATATATCTAGTTGTGATCAACTAATTAGGCTACCCACTTCATTTGGCAATGGACCAGTAAAGGAGTTTCGATTCAAGAATAAGCTGATTGAAAGGGAAGACAAACTAAGGACTTCCTTTGGTATGGTGCCACTTAGGCTATTATCAGATAAGTCAAGAGCTAGGAGGATTTTGCATTGTCCTAAACTTGATGGTATACTTCCTTCAAGTTTATTTTTACCCAGGTAAAGCTCGGCCAGTAAAGATAAGTTACCAAGGGAGGAAGGAATTAGCCCAGTTAATTTGTTATCATCCAATTGAAGCACCATCTAGTTTTGAAGATTCCCAATACTTGAAGGAATTCTACCAGTAAGATAATTCAAATTTAGTGCAATAAATTGCAAGTTAGTTAAGTTTCCAATCCCAAATGGAATACTTCCACTCAACATACTTTCACTTAAAGATAGAATTAGAAGCTGGGTTGAAAGGCTGGCAATCGATAAAGGTAATTTTCCTCCAAAACGATTTACAGCAAGACCAAGTTTCTTTAGACTAGTAGAATTAGTTAAGAAATTGATAAAATCCAAATCACCAACTTTTCCACTTCCAAATTTGTTTACAACAATGTTGAGTTCAGGCAAGTCTCTTAAGCTCCCAAACCCATTAGGGTATTGTTCGAGTGAGACTGTTTCCAGAAATATCTAATTTCTGAAGATGGGAGGCGTTGACGAAAGAAGTGGGAATTGGCCTGGTAAAATAATTCATACCATTGAGGAAGAATTGTATATTTGGAAGAGTAAATCCAATATTTGTTGGTAGAGTTCCTTGGAACTGGTTTACAACTAAAGAAAACTTGAGTAAGAGTGGTTATATTATAAGTTGAAAACGGTTTGTACCTATCAAATAGTTCGAAGCCAACGTGAAGAACCCCAAATTAGGTAAGTGCCCTAGTTGATCAGGGATATTTCCATGAAATTTGTTATGTGCAAAATCCAAATAAAATATGGAGAAAAAATACCCTATCCAAGATGGGATAGTTCCACACAGATTGTTTTTGGAAAAATACATTACTATCAACTGGTGTAGAATCTGACCTACAAGCCCATTGCCATCAATCATCAAAGTAACAAGATGAGTGCAATGGCTTATATTCATCGGAATCTCACTGTTATTGGATAGCTACGCAATTTCAACAGTCGACCAAACTCTTGAGCAATAAGGTCGTAGAAATTGTTGTTTGACAATGTGATTTCAATGAGAGAAGTCATATTTCCTATACAAGGTAGAATGGAAGCTCTCAGATATTGAGCATTCAAGTTCAAAACCTCTACTCTTCTGATGAAGTTGCAAGCAACACCAACCCAATCACAAAAATGGGTGGAATCATTCCAAGAGTTCATGATTCCAAATGGGTCGTTGCGTATTCTGCTTTTCAAATCAAGCCAAGCCAAGCGATCTTATTCTTCTCTAGGAGTGCTTGGAGTTTGGAGTTGCCAAAGCCCAAATCATGAAAGCCAATATGATATGACTGAAAGACAAACGTTGCATGTTGTTGGTATTGTAACAATCGCGCCTCATCCTATTGGAAAGGGTAGCTATATTTGTGCTAAAAAAAACTTAATATTCAGCGTACCAGCGAGGGTTAAGCTTCATTAATACACACACATAGACCCCACTATTTGATGACTAATAATAGTGATTGGATTTAGGAGTTGGGATAGGAGAGAAGAGGAAAGGATCCCAGTCCCTTATTTGCTTTTTTCTATATCACAATTTCTTTCGACTTCTTTCCAATTCCTCTCCATATTTTATCAAATCTATTTAATCCTATCAAACTTCAAATCAAACTTATTACTAATCTGTAAAATATAAATTCAAAGTTCTTTCCAAAACATAAATCCCCAAAAAAATTTCTAATATCTCATTTTCAAAATATCAATTCTCAAACAAATACTTTATCCTTTCAAATCATTCCAATTCAAATTCCTTTTTATTTTCTACTTTCTATTTCTCTTCCACAAATGGATTAGAAAACCAAACATCACTGTTTGGGTGGCTGTAAATATAAACAATTTCGAGACTTTGCTCAACAGAGTGAATACGTGGTTTACACGACAAACACTTTGGTCCCATTGGCAATGGCTTCAATTTTGGTCAAAGGATACCAAGGGGTGATGTTCTTTTCCACCCGAGTGTTAGGCGAAGAGAGCTCTGGGAACCGTCAGATCGTTGTCGTAGACTTTGACCCTTTTAATGTCGTAGGATTTGAGGAGCTTGACTTCAACTTTAACAGCAAAAAGGAGGTTTGCTGCCGATTTCCAAAGTTCACTAAAAAAAAAAGGAAAAGTATCCTGTCTTTGGATCCGAGTTTCATTTTGATTCTAAATTTCAAAATTTAATATTTTTACTTTTATATTTCAACAATACTGTATTTTGTTCCCTAATTTAATGGAACATTAATGAGGTAACTAAATGTTGATTAAGATAATAACTAAATTAATTTTCAATTAAAATAAATTGATGATGTGGTTATTATGCTACTTACACACGTTTTATTTCTACAAAAAAGTAACTAAGATGGAAACTCAAAAGATATTTCTTTCAATTGTTTTTTTGTTATAAAAGAAAAAAGCGGTAAAAAAATTAAAATTACCTATCATCTTCTCCATCTATTTCACGACTTTAAATAAAAACAGAGCACAACTAAAAATGATTTAAATTTTTTTTGAGTTTGATTTCAGTTGTGCTTGAAGTTTGAATATCCATGGTAATTTATGACCCGTTTGGTAACGTTTCCGTTTCTTGTTTCTCGTTTCTGTTTCTCTTTTTTTTAGAAATAGACTTGTTTGGTAACAGTTCCCGTTTCTTGTTCCAAAAATAAAAAAGAAACGTTTCTAGTTTTAAGCTTACAAAAAGGAGTTTCTCTTGTTTCGTTTCTGATTTTTTGAGTTACTGTTTCTTTGTCTTTCTATTTAAAATTGTCTACATAGTTCACATTTTTGGCTTTTGGCCCAATGGCAAGTAGGTAACAAAACATTTTATTCACTTGGACTACCGAAGTTCAAACCTTGAGTAAACCTTTTTTTTTTTCTTTTTCAAACATTTTTTCAATTTTAATTTATAATTTATTAAAGTAAAGTACTTTTCATTTTACTTTTCAATTTTCACTCAATATATATTCATATATTATTTTAATTCCTAAAAACACAATACTAATATTCTTATATTATTTCAATTTTTTAAAAAAACATATTATTTCAATTATATATATATAAGCATAAACTATTTTTTTTTATTTGAATTTATTTTATAATAATATTAATATATACTAATTTTCAGTTTAATTTATATAAAAAATGATTTTTATATTTCTCCATTATTAATTTAAATATATACTAATTTTATAGAAAACTTTTAGTGAATAGCAAAAAAAAAAAAAAAAAAAATCAATTGGATACCAAAAGCTCAAGAAAAATTAAATATAAAAAAGTTAAATCAATCAAGTTAAATTTGATAATTATAAAATTGCTTGATTTTTTTTTAATTAAAAAAATTGCTAGATTTCAATCAAGTGAAATTAATAGGTTTTAAATGAAACTTTGGATTGATAAACTTGTATCAAGTTATAATAAAATACGAATAATAAAAGTTGCTATCTATATCAAAATTTTAATTTTATATTTATTAATTATCTTAATTTGTATACAAATATTATTTTATAAAAAATTAAATTTACCTTATTTTTTAATTTTACTATATATATATATAATTTAAAAATATAGATTGTATATTTATATCTTATTTCAATTTATTCATTTATAATTTGATTTTAAACTTTTTATAATATGTTTATTCTATTTTTCTTTTTTTAATTCAAAATTATAATAGGTTTATTCATTACAAAATTGTTATTATTACGAATTTTTTATTTGTTGAACGAGTTTATATATATAAAAAATGATTAAGGTTAGAAAATACAAACTTTTAATTAATGATTTTTAAATATATACATATTTTTTTAAGAACAAAAATATAGAAACAAGAAACAAGAAACGGTTATCAAACATATTTGTTTCTGTTTCTTAATTTTTTTAAGAAACAAGAAACATAAACAGTTATCAAGCACATTCTTGTTTCTTGTTATAAAAAAATAAAGAAACAAGAAACAAGAAACAAGAAGTAAGAAACAAGAAACAGGAAACAAGATCGTTACCAAACGGGACCTTAAATACCCATTTATAAACTGCTTTCTAAGTCTTGTTAGTTTCTTCGTTCCTTCTAATACCCGCACCCATAACCAAACTCCCTCTCGTCCCAACCAATGCTATAACAGAACCATACAAAAATCGTGTGAAAGGATTTTAAAAAAGGGTAATACTTCCCTGCAGGAATTTCTGCAGGGTGCTCCTATAGACCGCCACGTGGCGCTCTAAGAAAGTGCCATGTGGCTTCTCTCTTTTTTTTTTTTTTTTTTTAAAAATATTTTTCTTTATTTTTCTTTTTCCTTCACTACTACAAATTCCCCTATAGATGGCGGGCTAAAAAGAAGAGGTTTAAAAAACACGGATGAAAGATGGCGGGCCTAGGGGTGGTGGCGGGCGAAGTGGGCCCGCTTCTTTTTCCACAGTGGCGGGCGCAAGCCCTTTCACTTTTGGTGGCGGGCAAGGACGCCCGCCACCTTTTCTGTTTGGAGGCGGGCCTAGGCCTTTTGGGCTCGCCTCCTTTAGCTTTTGGTGGCGGGCCCAAGCCCGCCTCATAAGGGATTTGGTGGCGGGCATGGGCCGCCCGCCACCTTTTCTTTTCCTCCTTTTTCTTTTCCTTTCTTTCCTTTTCTCTCTCTACCCGAGCCATTTTTCCCCTTTTCTCTCTTCTCTTCTCTTCAACCAAACCCTACCCTCACGCCGCCGCCGCCACTTCTCCGGTCATTTCCCGGCCATTTTTCGACCATCAACGCCACCGCCGCTGCCACTTGGTTTCCCTTTGTCAAATTTGTGTATTTCCTTCCCAAAAACTAGGTAATTTCTAGTCCATTTTCATTTTCTAAAGAAAGAGTTTTTTTTTTCCAAGGAAATTTTTCATGGATGCATTTTTGTAATCTTTCCATATATGTTTCAAATTTGTTCATTTGTGCTTCAAATCTCATATATGTCTCAAATTTGTGATAATGTGCTTCAAATCTCATCTATGTCTCAAGATGTGCTTCAAATGTTTTTGTTTCATATATGGACATTTTTTATATAATTTAAGAAACTTTTGTTTCCAAAGTTAGTTTAAGAAACTTAAATTTTCATTATGCCTTTTGTATTAGGTTAATTTTGTATTATTAATGCATGATGAAAAATCTTTCCATGCATGTGTTGGGTGTTGAGATAGCATATAAACAATGCAATACGAGTGAGATGTGTGACTCAACTTTACCTTTTTGGAAAAAATTTGTAGGTTAAGTTTCTATAATTGACTAGAATTACTAAAATGACTATGGATAAGTCATGGATGTTTAAGGATCGAATGTCACGGAATCTGGATTGGGTGTTGAGATATTTATAAACAATGCCATACGACATTCGAAAGGAGTGAATGTCGTTTGTTGTCCATGTTTGAAATGTGTGAATGCCAAGTACCAAAATGTGAATGTAATAAGAGACCATTTATTTTGTAATGGTATCGATCAAAGTTATAACACATGGATTTGGCATGGAGAATCGGTTTCAAGAAAAAAATAGTGAAAGTGTTCCAATAGATCAAGTTGTAGATGAGAATGTGGATGACCCGGATGACTCAATAGGGATGTTTGAATTTGCACAAAATTATTTTAATGACAAATCCCCTTTATTTGAGGAAGCATTAGAGGATGCCAAGAAATCATTGTACCCAAATTGTAAAGATTTTACCAAGATATCAACACTGATTAAGCTTTATAATTTAAAAGCAAAGTATGGGTGGAGCGATAAAAGTTTCTCAGAGTTGTTAGAATTATTGAGTATGTTGTTGCCTAGTCCTAATGAAATTCCGATATCCGCCTATTATGCTAAAAAGATTTTAAGTACCTTAGGGATGAAGTATGAAAAGATCCATGCATGCATCAATGATTGTTGTTTGTATCGAAAAGAACTTGTCGATGCAGAACTGTGTCCTACTTGTGGAATATCGAGATGGAAGGTTAAGAAGAATAAGAAAGAAGGAGTAAAAAATATTCCAGCAAAAGTCATGTGGTATTTCTCTCCGATTCCAAGATTTCAACGAATGTTTCGAAGTAAAGAAACTGCGAGATTGTTGACGTGGCATGCTACGGACCGGCAGCGAGATGGGTGCATACGACATCCAGCCGACACAATTTCATGGAAAGAAATAGATGAAAGGTGGTCTGATTTCAGTGGAGAAACGAGAAACCTTCGCCTAGCCCTATCAACAGATGGAGTTAATCCACATGGTGACCAAAGTACTAGATATAGTTGTTGGCCAATTATGTTGGTTACTTACAATCTACCCCCATGGTTGTGCATGAAGCGTAAATTCTTAATGTTAAATTCATTAATCTCAGGACCCAAACAACCTGGAAATGACATAGATGTTTATTTAGCTCCGTTAGTCGACGATCTGAAGATGTTATGGAACACGGGCATTCAATGTTTTGATGCCCATCGGCAAGAACACTTCATGCTCAAAGTTATTTTGTTGTGGACCATTAATGATTTTCCAGCATATGGTAACCTGTGTGGGTGTACTACAAAAGGTTATAAAGCATGTCCTATTTGTGGAGACAAAACATCATCAATTTATTTACCTAGCGGAAAAAAGAATGTGTATCTCGGACATCGAAAATATTTACCACTTGAACACTCATTTAGAAGACAGAAAAAAGCATTTAATGGAGAACAAGAATATGGAATACACCCTGAACCTCTAAGTGGTGAAGAGATTCTTGCACAATTGAATAGTCTTCAATTTACGTATGACAAAGGACAACAACCTACAGAATCTTATTGGAAGAAGAAATCGATCTTTTTCGAATTGGAGTATTGGAAGTATTTTCACGTGCGACATTGTTTAGATGTCATGCACATTGAGAAAAACGTTTGTTCGAATATTATCGGAACTCTGCTTCATATTCCTGGAAAAACAAAAGATGGAATAAAAACTCGCGAAGACTTGGCTAAATTAAGACCTGAGTTAGCCCCAATTAAGAATGGAGATAAAAAGACATTCCTGCCTCCAGCATGTTACACACTATCGAGAAAAGAGAAGATGAGTGTGGGTAAAAGCTTATCTGAACTTAAAGTGCCTGACGGTTATTCATCCAACATAAGTAAATTAGTTTAAGCTTCATCGATTTGAAACTTTACGGGCTTAAATCGCATGACCATCACGTTTTGATGCAACAATTGCTACCTGTAGCAATTCGGGGTGTTTTGCCTAAACACGTTAGATATGCGATCATTCGGCTATGTTTCTTTTTCAAAGCTATATGTAGTAAGTCGATCGATTCATCTAAGTTGAAGGGATTGCAGGATGATGTAGTGATCACTTTATGCCTATTAGAAAAGTACTTTCCACCAGCATTTTTCACAATCATGGTTCACCTTGTGGTGCATCTTGTAAGAGAGATTGAATTTTGTGGACCCAGTTTATTTGAGGTGGATGTATCCATTTGAAAGGTATATGAAAGTTTTGAAAGGTTATGTTCGAAATGGAAATCGTCAGAGGGATGCATTGGAGAAAATTATATATTGGAAGAGTCGATAGAGTTTTGTTCGAATTCTTACAAGGAGTTGAATCAAGTAGGGTTGCGAACATCGAACAAAATGATAGATTCAAATATCGATCGACCATTATCTGCCTCCAATTATAAAACACCAACTAAAGATATGATTGATCAAGCACATATGTATATACTTCATAATGTAGATGAAGTGCTTCCATATATAGATCAACACATGGAAATGTTGGCTAAAGTGAATCCTACTAAGTCTAAAAATAAAAAATGGCTTCAAGATGAACATAATCGTACCTTTAGCAGTTGGTTGCGTGAACGTGTTGGGTTGGCTATAGGAGTTCGAATACATTCTATATCATCTACATTAAGGTGGATATCACATGGACCTCGTTCAGAAGTTACCACTTATGAAAGTTATATGGTTAATGGTATTCAATATCACACAAAAAAACGCGATGATCTTAGAAGTGTGCAAAACAGTGGAGTTATGATAACAGCTCAAACTATGCAAATTTCTAGTTCGAAAGACAAAAATCCAATCATGTCAGACATGACTTTTTATGGCATAGTACAATAAATTTGGGAGCTTGATTACAATAGTTTTCAAGTCGTCTTATTCAAATGTGATTGGGTTGAAAACAATGGTGGAATTAAAGTAGACGACATGAGATTTACGACCATAGACCTTAATCGCATTGGACATAAATCCGACTCCTTCATTTTAGCCACTCAAGCCAAACAAGTATTCTACATAAAAGATCCAATTAACCCTCGTTGGTCAGTGGTGCTAATGCCTTCACAGAGAATAGTTGTAGAACACGGTCATGATGAAGTTGATATTAGCCAAGATTGTGGGTATGGAATCATAGAATCCCTACCTAATATTGATGATGATGACTCAGACACCTATGTTAGAACTGATTGTGATGGTATATGGATTAATAAATAGGTTTGTGATATTATTTTTGTGATTATTTAACTCATATTCTGTATACAAGTATATGTAACTATTTTTTCCCCCAGTGCCCTCAACAAATTGGATCAATAGTATGTGGATTTTACGTCCAAATATTCATACGGAAGATGATATACAACACAACCACGCATGTATTGAGACTTGTAAGTTTTATTTATATGTTAAATAGCATCATATAGAACATATACTAATTTGGTGTTTTTATTTATGTCTTAATACTTTGTAGTTCAAGACTGGCCCAAATACATTCACTCAAGCGGATATTGATGAGGTACGAGTTGAATGGGCAGAGTACATAGGTAGACATATGATAGAAAATTAGTGTTTATGTATGGAGGAATGAATTAGTTGTAGTTTAAATGTTAATTGAATAGCTAGATGCGTTAATAGATTCTGGAAGGATAAAAGTCTCATTTCGTGTGTACTGGATTTTTCATTATGTTCATATACAGGTGAAGAGTTTTGTTATATAACAGGTGAAATTTTTTGGGATCGCATTATTGCCCTGTCATGCTGCCGAAATTTCGTGTGCATATCTATTATTGTGTTAAGAACACATGCATATATGTTTAGAAGTTAGAATTCCATATAAGTTAGTGTGCGGGGTGATTGATTTCATTAGAAACTAGAGTTTAATAGGGGATTGGATAGTTATTAGATAGTTTAGAATTGACTGCCTCTATATTCCTTTTTTTTATAAAGTATAATAACTTTTAATGGCAGGCGTAATATATATCATTTTTAATAAATTATATCTATAGTATCTTTTAATGGCGGGTACTGCATTTTTCTGATCTTTATGTTTTTTTTTATAAATATAATGTCTTTTAATGGCGGGCACTCGATGATTGACCATCAAATTCTCGATAATTGACCATTCTTTAAAAACAGCCCGAACCCCTTTTGTTGGGGTGTTTTAAAAAAAAAAAAAAAATTAAAGGTGGCGGGCATAAAAGCCCGCCACAAAAACTTATTAATGGCCGGCAAGAATGCCCGCCATTGAAACCTTTTAATGGCGGGCAAGGCCCGCCTTTGTATTGGTCCCTATTGGTGGCGGGCGTGCCCGCCATCTTTTCCCTGCCCGCCACCGAAACGTTACGATGACAGGGGCATTGATGGCGGGCTTGTGCCCGCCATTGATGTTTAATAATGGCGGTCAATGCACGCCATCTATAGTGAAAATTCTACTAGTGCTTGGATTTGACATCTTGTCACTTCAACCTTTCCTTTCATTTTCATTTTTTTTTCATTTCTTTTTAATAAAATTATTTTCCTAAAATCTATTAATTTTTTTCAAAATTCATTTTCACCATCTTCCCTTCCTTCTCTATCACTTGTAAAATTTGGTGTTCTTCCATTTTTTTCAATCTCAAGTTCTTACAAGGTTAGTTTTATTTTATTTTTTTTATTTTCTTTTCTTGATGTAGAAGATGAAGTTTTTATCCATAAAAATAATAAATAAATTATGAAACTCCATACAGATAAAGATTTTAGTTATTATGTCTCAAAACTTCATTAGATCTTTTTGCTTTTATATTTTTGTTCTTCAAATTGTGAAACTCCATATATTAAACTTTTTGGTTTTATTTTGTGATTATTGTGATTTATGCATCATTTTTAGAGTTTGTGTATAGCATAAGATATAGAAATTTATCTACTATAAACTTGTAAGGGAATTAGTATATAAGTAACTTTAGGTATTGTACCTTAAAATTTAATTTTATAATTTTGTTCTTCAAATTGTGAAATTTTATTTAGAACTTTGTGGTTGTAGTTGTAATTGTTGTGATTTAAGCATCATTTTTAGAATTCAAGGATAACATAAGAGATAAAAACTTGCCTATTATAAATTTGGAAGAGAATTAGTAGATAAGTGACTTTAGCTATTGTATCTTAAAACTTCATTAGATATTTTTAATTTTTAATTTTTGTTCTTCAAAGTATGAAATTTTATTCATTAAACTTTTGTTATGTTGTAATTGTTGTGATTTAAGCATAATTTTTAGGATCCGTGGATAACATGAGAGATAGAAACTTGCATTCTATCAATTTGGAGGATGATAATCACCATCACACAATTAGTACTCAATTTGTTGAAGTTGGAGATCATCATTTAGAGCCTACTATCAATACGCAACTTGAAAATGTTAAGCCAAAGGTTGGGATGGAATTTAGTTCTATTGAAGATGCTAATGAATTCTATGTCATTTATGGAGGAAAAGTTGGCTTTAATGTAAGGAAAAGATATCGGAAAAAGAATAAAAGTGGAGACATTTCAAGAGTAGATTTTTGTTGTTCGAAAGAAGGTTTTCGTCAAGTAGATAAGCGAAAAGAAGATGTTGCATACACTCGACCAATTACAAGGACAGGATGTAAAGCTAATATAGCTTGCTTGCTTGGCAAAAATGGTAGATATAAAGTAGTGTCATTTAATGAAAACCATAATCATGATCTTGTCAGAACACCAATGAAGCATATTTTAAAGGTCAATAGAAGCATTTCTAATGCCCAAAAGACACTAGCTTATGATGCGGATAGGTCAGGAATTTCAATTAAATCAACCATGGAATTAATGAGTAGAGAAGTTGGTGGTAGAGAACATTTGGGATTCTTGGAAAAGGATTATAGAAACTACGTACACAAAGTGAGAAAATCAAGAATTGAGAAGGGAGAAGCTAGAGTTTTGTTGGAGTATTTTCAGAAAAGACAAATGGAAAATTCCTCTTTTTTTTTATGCATTGCAACTTGATGAAGATGACATGATCACTAACATTTTTTGGACAGATGCACGTTCTGTTTGTGATTACGGGCTATTTGGAGATGTTGTTTGTTTTGACACTACTTATCAAACAAATGAACTTGGTCGTCCATTTGCCCCATTCATTGGAGTGAATCATCATAAACAATCAGTGGTGTTTGGTGCAGCCTTACTTTATGAAGAAACAGTAGAATCTTTTACATGGCTATTTGAAACGTTTCTGGGTGCAATGTCAAAAAACCAACCCAAGACAATTCTGATAGATCAATCTGCGGCAATGGCTAAAGCAATAAACATTGTCTTTCCTGAAGCTCAACATCGACTATGTGTCTGGCAAAATGCGGCTAAAATTTTAAGTCATGTGTTTCACAGATCAAATGAGTTTACTCGTGGCTTTAGTCGTTGTGTATATGATTATGAAGATGAAGACGATTGGTTGTTAGCATGGCAACAAATGTTGGAGATTTATGATCTTAAGAATAATAAGTGGTTAACAAATTTGTTTGAATTGCGAGAAAAATGGGCGACAGTATATGGGCGACATATGTTTACAGCGGATATGAAAAGCACACAACGCAGTGAAAGTATGAATAGCTTATTGAAAAAATATTTAAAACCAAGTCATGATGTATTGTGTTTCCTTGAACATTATGAAAGAGTTTTAGCAGATCGAAGATATGAGGAAATAATGGCTGATTTCAAGATGAATCATACAACACCAGTCTTGTTTAAAAATACACAGATGTTACAACATGCATCAGAAGTATACACACCAACAATTTTTAAATTGTTTCAGAAAGAGTATGAGGATATTCTTATGTGTAACATCTATAAGATTGGCAAGTTGGATACTACATCAGAGTATAAAGTATCATTTTTTGGAAGATTACATAATTGGTCAGTCAAATATGAAGCTTCAACACAGACAGTTACTTGTAGTTGTATGAAATTCACTTTCATTGGCATATTATGTACCCATAAACTTAAGGTGCTTGAAAAGAAGAATGTGAACAAAATTCCGACGTCATATATTTTGAAACGGTGGACAAAAGATGCTAAAACTTCAAGTGGCTTTGAAAATCAAATGCACGAGATAAGTGGAAATTTTAGAGAGTCGGTTGGAAAACGTTATAACCATTTATGTCGTAATGCTAGTCAAATTAGTTCACTAGCAGCAGAGCATGAAAAGTTGTTTGAGCATGCAACACAAAGTTTTATTCAATTGCTCAAAGATTTGGAGAAGATGAAGAAACATATTTTGGTGGAAAACGATAACGCAAACAATATAGATGATTCAAGTTTCATTGGAGATAATCTTGTGGAAGCACGTGGAATTAAGAGAAAGCCTATTGTTGGTCGTCCTCGTAATCGATTGAAAGATCCACTTGCAAAGAGGAGATACAAAAAGAATATGAAGTCAAACAAAGCTTCTTCGTCCGATCATATTATATCCCTCACACAGGTACTCTCATATCAAACTATATCAAAATTTATAAAAATATTTTATTATTTGAATAATTATTTTTTCTAATTAGAACAATACTAAGGAGAAAGATACACAAACCATGTCTATGTTGCCGATCACGAACCAACAAATAGTATCCATGAATAGGCAAACTAACATGCCATTCATTCAATTACCTAAGGTTAGCTTTTGATGTAATTTTCTAATCTAAATACTTATGTTACATTATAAAGATTATTCAATTTTTTGAATAATAATAATTATTATTATTATTTTCCAATTTTAACAATATTATGGAGAAAGATAAACAAACAATGTCTATATTGCCGATCGTGAACCAACAAATAGTATCCATGGATAAGCAAATTAACATGTCATTCACTCAGTTACTCGAGGTAAGTTTTTGAGGTAGCTTTTCTAATCTAAACATTTATGATACATTATAAGTATTATTTATTTCATATGCAGGAAACATTAACACTTGTTAATCAAAATTCAACACATTGAAGATGATTTGTTTAGAAATGTATTTTATTTCTTTATTTTGAAATATTTCAAATGAAATAATTATACATAATTATCTTTCTAAGATAATTAAATATAATTATTTTATTTTTTTGGCTTGGAGGAGATATGGTTGTCGTTTAGTAAAAAAATATGTTTTGTTGTATGTTAAAAAGAATTTGTAATTTTTTTTTAGTTACAAGTTTTGCTATATTGTTAATTTATTTTAAGCCTCCAACTTTTAATTGAATAGTTTTTAAATATCCTATCATTTAGGATGTGTGATTTAGTGAATTATTGGTCTTTGGAATGAGATTTTGTATCATTATTGCAAGATTTTATTTTGTTAATGTTTGCTAAATTTAGTTCTCAACAATGATGGTAAAATTATGTGATATGTACGGTTGAATTTGTATTAAAATCTCTAAAATAAAATTTGAAGTAATGGTTAGAATTTACTTATAAATTTCTTAAAGTTGCAAGAATTGGTATCATGATATTGAATCAAATAGTCAATTTGATTTTTGATGTTATATATCTTTCAATTCATTTATTTTAGAGCAAAAAGATCTAATAAGTTTTAAGATAAAATAACAAAAATCACTTTTCTACTAATCATAATCTCTAACTCTCTTTCATTCCTCCATAAAATAATTTATTTGTTCTCTTTATAGATAACAATATTTATTTTTTTGGTGTAAGATTTATTTTTTAAGAAATATAAAATTTATACTAATTTTCTACATTAAAAAAAGAAAAAAAGGAAAGAAAATAAAAACTAATTTTGTGAGAAAAAATGATAGAACACCAAATTTTACAAATGATAGAAAAGGAAGATTATGAAAATGAATTTTGAAAAAAATTAATAGATTTTAGGAAAATGATTTTATTAAAAAGAAATGAAAAAAAAAAGAAAATGAAAGGAAAGATTGAAGCGACAAGATGACAAATCTAAGGAAAAAGAAAAAAAAAGAGAAGCCACGTGACACTTTCTTAAAGCGCCACGTGGCGGTCTATATGAGCACCCTGCAGAAATTCCTCTAGAGAAGTATTGCCCTTTAAAAAATAGGTTAAAAATATAAGAGAATATAGAGTTCTACCTCAAAATTAAGGGACATTTGTAAGATCTTCACATGTCCGTCCGAGATGAGGTATTTTTTTGGGCTTGGGTTATGATACCAGATTAGAGAATATAACTTCCACTTCAAAACCAATTGATAATTAGGAGAGTAATTCATATCTCTTTTATATTGATGTTGGACGTTCTACTTTCAAAGGTGGGACATTTGTGAATTCCTCACAAAAAACCCAACCTCTTTTGGTGCAGTTCGGCTCTGCTTGCCAATTTTCGAAGTCTCGTTCCCAGCAACCACACGCCAATGGATTTGCGATAATCATTTCTGATCCGTTCCCAGCAACCCAATAAAATTATAATTTTTAATTTCCATGGGTTTGAAATAGACTTTAATTCAATTTTAATTTTGCTCTGTTTTGTATTTAGACATTACAAACATTTGGGAGAGTGGCCAAATGGACGGAGAAGACGATAGATGATTTTAGGGAAATTGTACTATCTAGCTACTTTTAGCAAACTATTTACAAGTCTAGTTGATATTTAAAGTATTTGCACAAATATTTATCTATTTAAAATTAAATAAATAATCTATTCTAAAATGACCATCTTACCCCAATAGATTAACGATGTTTATTTTACTTCATAAACCGTTATTGACTCCATTAATCCCTCAACAATTCCAAAGCAACGTTTACATCTCCATTTTTTTTTTTTTTTGAGATTCCAATTCTTATATTTCAATTTTAAAAAAAATCTTGTTCGCCCATTATTTATCAATTTTGAAAAATTATGTTTGTCCATGCCCAATAATTCAATTAATATGAACATTTTTTTTAAAGCAATTAATGTGAACATTTTGAATTGTAATTTATATATATTTATCAATTACAATATTTCTTATCTATAGAGCATTAATGTATTAAAATTTAAAATTATAATTATTCTAATATTGTATCATCACAAAATCATTTTTTTCCCAACAAAAAATACAGTACTTATACTAACATGATAAGATATACACATGAACCTTATTTATTTGAAAATTGTATTTATTTATTAATACATAATTATTAATTTTATGAAACTAAAAGTACCTTTTTCACACAATTTTTTTTGAAAGTTTGAGAAAAATGTTATTTTTTTGCACTTCACTGTATTTGAATAATTAAGTCGTAATTGATTTTCATTTTATTAATGTTTTTAATTTTTTTAAAAAAGGAAATTTTACTGGCTAAGTTCTTCTCATAAAATAATTATAAAAACTATACAAATTTTAAAGTATTTACATTCATAATTATTAATATATTTTAATACTATATTATAAATACTTATTAATACATGTATTAACCATTAATACGCTTTAACATAATATTATAAATACTTATTAATACCTGTATTTTTTTTTGAAATGCTTATTAATACTTGTATTAATAATTAATATGTTTTAACACAATATTATAAATACATATTAATACATGTATTAATCACTAATACATTTTAATACAGTATTATAAATATACATTAATACATGTATTAATCATTAATACGTTTTAATATTGTCTTATAAGTACTTATTAATACAATATTAATTATTAATACGTTTAAATATGATATTATAAATACTTATTAATACGTTTAATATTGTATTATAAATATTCATTAATACCAATATTATAAGAAAATATGTAATAAAGCTCATTAATACAAAATACTACATTTGTTAATTTTTTTAAGTATTTATATTTATAATTATTGTCTAAATTTGTCTGATCTTGTAAATTTTGATTTATATAAAAAAGAATCGTGAGATAAATACTTATAATAAAATAGATATCTTAGGTGTGAAATACCTACTAATTCGGTATTTATACTCAAGTAAACAAAATTATAATTAATATGCATAATATGATCAAGACCACAAAAATAACATTAAATCACGAATTCTTATTTATTTGAAAACCAAATTTATTTATAAATACATGATTAAAGAAAAAAAGATTTCAAATCAAACTACAAAAAAAAAAAAAAAAACAAACAAACAATAAACAAATTCTGTAAACCCATTATTTTGGGGAAGATTTTTAAGGAAGTAATTTTGATTAATAAATTATACCGAAGTTGGAAAAGTGAAGATCTACGGCTTTATTTTTTAAAATTGTGATCAGGTGGGTATTTGTGTCTTTTTACATGTAAAAGGAATTTTTATTTCAGTCCGATCATTTAGTTTTGCTAAAATTTCTATGTATGTACATTTTTGCAATTTTTTTCTTTATTTAGCCTAATCCTGCAGAAAGCCCATGATTTTATTTTCTGCCCCTTTTTATTTATAACTAAAAACATTGGGAAGAAATATGTCTTTAATTATCTTTTAGAAACAAAATTCATGTAAGCTTAATGACAACATTATCCATCTATTCTAATTTAAAATTAATTTAATCAATCAGTATTCTGTTATAACCAAAATAAAACTTCATCACAAAGGGAAGCACTAAAAAGATACTCTTGTAGTAAATTTTTAAAAAGCGATAAAATATCATTAAGATATTCTTTTTAGAAATAAAGTATAGTTAACATATTTTCTAGGATTTATTAGATATTTGATAGGATTTGTTAGGAGATCATTTGACTGATATTTCATATGGAAAACAACAAAATTTTATATCTTTCTCAAAATTATCATGCTAGATGGTCGGCCACCTGATCACGAAGGTTGACAATTCGTCAAATATTGTATTTACATGCTCATTCTTGTTTGGAATAAAATATTCGCTAGTATTTTATTTTAGATGTTATTTGAATTTTATGTATCGGATTTATATAAAAAAATTCAATCAAAATCATCAAATCATTACGTTGCATTCAAAATCTATCAAACTTAGGGGTTGTTTGTTTGACATATTTAAGTAGTTTTTAGGTTAAGGAGTTATATTGAGGAGTTAAAAATTGAGAGTTATGTTAAAAACTCGTTTGGATGTAGTTTTTGTATAGGGGGTTAGAGTCAAAATCTTGTTTGGTTGTAGATTTAAAGATGAGTAGTTATTTTTAGAAGTTAAAAAAAATGATTAAAAATGAATGGTTAAAAATGAGTTATTTTGATTGATTTGAAATGAATGATTAAAAATAAGTGGTTAGAAATGATTGAGTAGTTATAAATGAATGATTAAAAATGAATGGTTAAAAATGAGGGTTATTTTTAAAAATAAAAATAATGACAAGTTAATAAAAACTCGTATGGATGTAGGTTTTCGAGGAAGAATTAATAAAACCTAATATTAACTCCTAACTAAATATGTCAAACAAACGGCCCAGTGAAAATGAAACAAGCAATCATGGAGGTTGCATAGATTATAATATCAATATTAATTATAAAAGACTATTGTTTAAAACTTTAGACAAACATATGTTGCTTGATAATAACTTAAAATAGGTTCGACTACAAGAACTTAACAACAATGTTTGTATTTCATCAAATTGGGTATAATAAATTATATATATATATTATCAAAATTGAAAATAGTCTCTAAAGTATAATTTAGAGTGCAAGTTAAAATTTAAAAGTTATTTTTTTGTTTTTTTTAATTTATGTTACGGCAAGAATCAATGTCGTAATATCAAATTCTTTGTCAATTTAACTTCAAATGTTCTATAATACTGAAAGTGATAAGAAATATTATCTAAAAATGTTTAGTTTAACTTCCGATGTGGTTGTATTGCCCAACAAGTAAGTTTGACATGTTTGGAATGAAATATAAAGCTTTGAAATTTTGAACAAATCTTTTAAAAACAAATCCAATACACAAAATTGATATAAGATCTAAAATAAAATAAAGCTTTTATCATATCTAGACCAGAAAAGTAATTGTAAAATTAGACAACTAGGAAAATATTTGCAGGAATAAATTTTCGTTTATTAATTTTAAATGCTAAAAAAATGATCAATTACAAATTTTCTCTGTAGTAGGTAGTTTCCATTTTAAGAGGAAAGTCGAAAATTAGGGGAACCGTCCACATTCCATACCATTTTGCAGAAATTTAGGGGAATTGATTGCAAATAATCGTTTCTTGCAAAACACAAAATTGAGGGTTTCAATTCGACTATTCATCTTCTCCTCTTCTCCAAAGTCGTTTCTCCGCTGCGAAAGTCTTCTGCTAATACTGTGAGATTCATCGTCGAGCGTACCGTTATTGCGATACTATGGGTTTCGTTGTCAAGTGTACCAGAATAAGTAGTTTGAAGTAGAAGAGGTGCATTCGTGGACTTCCAAAAGTGTATGGTATGTTTCCGTTTTTGTATTATTCCACAATTAGGGTTCCGGTCAGACAGTGTAGTTTTAATTGAGGGTTATTCGAATTAGAAAAATAGGGGTCCGATTGTTCATGCTTTTTGTAGAGTAGTTTGAAATTTTCGGGGGAAAAAACTTATGTATAGAGGGTTGTGTTACGTTTTAGTTACGGGAAATGTAGTTTAGTTCAAGCAAAATTGATGCATGTATGGTTGGAGGGTTCTCTTGAGGTTTAGGTTTACTTTTAATTTTTTTTCAAAATTGCTATTGAAATCTGGTTTTATTGTTTAGTAGTTAAAAAACGGTGTAGTTAAGTTGGTTCATCTTTTTATTAGGGTATTAGAATGGTGGAAGTAGAAAAGGGTGTAAGGAAAAAAAGACTATCAGTTAGACGAAGCCAACGAACTCTTGGCATGTCTGTAGACTACTATGAAAAACGAAAAGTGGACAATATTGTAATTAAAATACGAGAGGTAGTACCTTGAATGGTTCTGGATATGGATGTTTTACATTTATTTTATAAACCTATGAAACCATATCATGTTCTTTACTTGTAGACAACAAGCTCATCTGAGGATAGTGGTAGGGAAGAAGATAAGCTAATAGACAGTGAAGTTGAAAGGAGGTATGGACACACCAAAAGAAGTTGAAGAGGCGTGTGAAGATAAAACAGTACTATCTGGAAATGTAGTGGCAAAGGATGATACAGAAATTAGAATGTACTGTAAAGAAATTGTACCACTGTGTGCAATACGAATTGAAATGCTTGTTGAACCTAAAAGGAAAATATGCACATATAAAAGACATATCAACACGGTAAAGATAATATGGTATGGCCGTTTAATGTACGGAAAGTAAGTGTTTTGTGAAAATTATATAGTGTGACATACATTGTGGTATAATTGTGTATTTTTAAACCTATACAATGCATAGTGAAGATTATACAATGTAGTATAATCGCATTGCAAAGAGTATACAATGTAGTATAATTGTATTGCGAAGATTATAAAGTGTGGCATAATTGTGTATTTCTAGAATTGAAATGATTGATGAGCTGATTTACATGATAAGAACATGATAACTAACATAAACAAACAGTATACGGTATGTTGTTTAAAAATAGTACATGATACTGTATGTTTAAACTTATATAATGTTGTAAATGTGTGAAGACAAAAAACATACCAGAATATGGAAAACTGTCTAAGCAGGAAGTAATGTTCTACATATATGACATGCTACAAACTGGAATATAAATGAAATAAGTATACATCAATGACAGAACATGAATTGAACAGACCATACTGAACAATCTGAGACATAACGGGGGACCATTAATGGGGAATGTCAGTAACCTTCTGATGGTGATAAAACAGGAAGAAAGACATAATGCAAATTATAAGGAGAACCGAAGATGAGTGTTAGACTAAGATTGAATTCGACAGAATATATCGTCCTGCTGAAGACAACTTATCAATGGATTTCTGTGATGGCCGGAAAATGAAAAAAGAGAACGAAACCTAAAGAAGAATCATAAATGACGGAATGAAGAAGGGAGGAACATGACTAACACATAAATGGAATTTGAATAAAGAAGAGAGATCAATGAAAAAAATAATTAAAATCTCTCTACATTAAAAGGGTTGACATTTATAAATGGAATGTTTTAAAATGGATGGAAAGTATTAATAATAGGATATTAATTTCGAAAATTCTAAATTAAATGAGTGTAGGGGCAAAAAACCAAAAAAAATCAAAACAAAATGTGATGTTTGAAAGTAAAAAACATTTTATCAAATGTTTTTTTTTGTTTTAATTTTAAAAAACATAAAACTAAAATCAATTATAACACATACAGTTTTTATTTTTAAAAATAAAAAACCAAAAACTAAAAATGAAAAATTGGAAACAAAAAACAAAAAACGAAATGGTTATCAAACACGGCCTGACAAATAAACATTAAAGTTTAGAATTTCTTGAAAGTTAAAAGTAAAAATTGATGTCGTGATGTTAAATACTTTAATCAATTTAGTTTATAATTGTTTTATAATATTAAAAATAATAAGAAATGTTATTTAAAAAAATGTTTAATTTAACAAAAAAATAAAAGGTAAGTAATTTAAATTAAGCCAAATGATTAATTAAAAAAACAAAAAAATAATTATATATATATATATATAGATGAAAGATGAAAAGGTTCGACCAAGGGTTAGTGGTGTAGTATGTTATCTTATCTGGTGTTAGTCCATTTCAACACCATGATCACGAGTTCGAAGTCAAAAATCAATATTTGACATTCATATTATTAGATAGTAGTTGTGCCCTCTAAATAGGGTTTGTTGGTTCCCCTTCCCCAACTTTGTACTAAAAAAAATGAAAATTCGAAAAGAAAAATAAAATAAAATGGGAAATCTCCACCCATCCCATGCAGAATTTAATGATGGGAAGTAATTGTCTGTTATCGTTGGTTGAGTTCTATCATTATGAATTATTTTAAAAATTGTGACGTAAATATGATATAAGAGATAGAATCGATGGTGAGAGAACTTTTTTTTTTGTTAATATTCTCATCCTTACCCATCATTCTCTTTCTTCGTCTCAATCGTCACTCGTCTTCTATGCTGGAGGGGAAGTTGTTGCCGTTTCCTTCCATGTAGCTTGTGGCTCTTGGATTGTCACCTAGAATGTAACGTGCTCAATTCATTCAAATATTTTGGAAAATTCAAAATATAAATCCCCTGTTTTGTAAAAAAATAGAAATAATGTGTGCGCTTTTATAAACACACACAAAAATAACAATTCTATTTATTTTGAGCACTTGCCGGATAATCAAACTGATTCAATCTACGTGCTCAATTCATTCAAACGACGAAGTAGTTTCCACCATTTCAACAACAGAAGGGAGAAAATTATGACCCAAATGAGAAAAGGTAAAAGAGAGTAAGAAATTCTTTGAACTCACAAGTACTACAAAACCGATTGAAATGGAGATTAAAAAAAAATAGATGCAAATTCTGTAAAACCCTACTTTATTTAATAATTTAATAAATGGAAAAATTATAATGGGTCCATTTCATCTCCTCTTTAGGAGAATATAAATATACAGATGGCTAGATTACAAAGTAAATCTATTATTAGAAAAGATCTAATAATAGAAAAGATCATACCAAGTATAGAACTTGATAAACTAATTTGTACAAATATGGTATAGTATCTAATAGCCTCCCCTCTAAGTGGACGATATAGATTAGAAAGTCCAAAGTTGGAACATATAGAATAGAAAAAAGGGACCGGCAGTGGCTTCGTGAAAATATCAGCAAGTTGAGATTGACTACGAACAGACAATAACTTAAAAAATTCAGAAGTAATCTTGTCACGGATAAAATGGCAATCAAGCTCAATGTGCTTGGTTCTCTCATGGAAAACTGAATTATTCGCTAGATAAACTGCAGCGTTGTTGTCACAAAACAAAAGAGCTGGTGTAGACACAGGAACCTGAAGATCAGAAAGAAGATAAGATAGTCATAACAGTTCATAAGTAACAAGGGACAATGCTCTATACTCAGTCTCTGTAGAAGATCGAGACACAACACTTTTCTTTTTGGATTTCCAAGAAATCATGTTATCGCCAAGAAACACACAAAAACCTGTTGTGGAATGTTGTGTATCAACACATGATGCCCAATCTGAATCAGCAAAAGCTTTCAAAGAGAATTCTTTTACTGGAGTAAATAAACAACCCTGTCCTGGTGACGCCTTCAAATAACGTAACAAATGATAAGTTGTAGTAAGATGTGACTTGCATGGATTAGCAACATAATGACTTAGCTTATTAACAACATAAGTGATGTCAGGGCGAGAAATATTGAGGTAGATCAATTTACCAACTTGTCGTCTATATTTAGTCGGATCCAAAAGCCGGTCATCTTGAGAGTCTTGGAGCTTAATTTTTGGGTCCATAGGTAAAGTTTCAACTTTGGCACCTAGGAGACAAGCATCTTCAAGTAGTTGGAGAGTATAGTTTCTTTGTGAGGCGGAAAGACCTTTACTAGATCGAGCTAACTCCAAACCAAGGAAATATCTTAAAGATCCCAAGTCCTTAAGTTGGAAAGACTAGTGTAGAAGCCTTTTAATATCATCAATTTTTTCTACATCGGCCCCAATAACTATGATGTCATCGACATAGACTAAGACGATAATGAAACTAGAACTCGTACCTCGATTAAATAAAGAATAGTCTGACTTGGATTGCACAAAACCAAGTGTAACCAAGGTGGAAGAAAACTTGGCATACCATTGACGAGATGCCTGCTTTAAACCATATATAGACTTGTGCAAGCACAGACTAATTTAGCGCTGTTGGAATTGATTTTAACAGGAGAATAGCCAAGTGGTAAATCCATGTAGACCTCTTCAGTTAAATCCCCATGAAGAAATGCATTATTCACATCTAGTTGTACAAGCGTCCAATTTCGTGAAACAACCAAAAGTAGAAGGACTCGAACAGTCACTAATTTTGCAACTGGTGCAAATGTCTCAATGAAATCCAGACCTTTCTGTTGAGTATAACCTTTAGCCACTAAACGAGCTTTATACCTTTCCACTGATCCATCAGCCTTGTATTTAATCTTGTATATCCACCGACATCCAACAGATTGCTTGTCCTTTGGCAAAGGAACTACTATTCAAGTCTTATTAGACTCCATGGCTTGAAGTTCATTGTGCATAGCATCCAACCATTCCGAATGATGCAAGGCTTGGTGATAATATTGTGGTTCATACAAAGCTGACACCTGTACGGAAAAATTCTTGAAACTAGTACCAAGTGCATCATAACTTACATGATGATGCAATAGATAACGAGTTGACATTTTTGGCAAAGGAGTCTAAGATAGCAAACTACAATGGTAATTAGCAAGATATGCTTGCACTTTCACGACCCGAGATGACTTACACTGGGGTGGTCGGGTGGCTATAGTAGTCTCAGAAATTGTAGGAATCATCACCTTTGGGAACCAACGGTTCCATCACAATCTCTTGGTTAGCATTGTTTGGAACAAACTATTCCATCGCAGTTTCTTAGTTATGTCTAGAGTCAATAATAGGCGATATGGGTGACTCTGCCATTACATGTTCTGGTATCAATTGGACAGGCCTAACTTGAGCATCATTGGTGGGCGACCTAGATGTTGGAGATTGAAAACTGCCTGGTTCTGATATTTCGACATGTAGTGGCCTCGAACTATCATCATCCGGCAAGGAAAGATCATAAGGAGTTGGAATAACATTGTGAGGAAATAAATTCTCAACCTTATCTGCATCAAATATATTAAGTTTGTGAAAAAGATAAATGTCTTCATGAAACACAACATCTCTAGATAAAAAAATTTCATTAGTTTCCAATTCAACAGTTTAAAACCTTTGACTCCTGGGGGGTACCCCAAAAATACAGGCGGAATAGCTCGTGGAGAAAATTTATGTCGGTGCATCACCAAGGTGGAAGCATATGCTAAACAACCAAATATTCTAAAAGATGACTAATCTGAAGGTGAGCCTTTAAGAATTTCAAAAGGAGTTTTCCATTCTAAAACCGATGATGGGATCCGATTTATAAGGTGCACGACCGTCAAAACACACTCATTCCAATAAGAAATATGAATTTTTGACTAAAAAAAAAGAGCTCGAGCAACATTCAATATATGTTGATGTTTTCTTTCAACCACTGAATTCTGTTCTGGCCTAGCCACACAAGAAAAATGATGTTTTACCCCTTTCTGTTTGAAAAACTCATTAAATAACAACTCAGGTGCATTATCTGATCGAACAACTTTGATGACCTAGTTATACTGAGTCTCGACAAGCTTAAAAAATTGAGGAATAATGTTAATAACATCCGATTTGTGTTTGAGTAAAAAAATCCATGTGACCGACTATGAACATCAACCAGGGTTAAAAAATATCTATGCCCAGCATGAGAAACAGTTGAAAAAGGACCCCAAACATCCATATGTAAAATATCAAAATTTTCACGGGAAATTTTATTTTGAGAAACAAACTGCAAATGATTTTGCTTGGCAAAAGGACATATGCCACAATGCGGTAGGTCTATATGAGAGGAATTTAATGGAATATCATCCTTTAAAGTCTTGAAATAGACGGATGGCCAAGAAGGGAATGCCATAAAGAAGGTAAACTAAGACATTTTACTGTATTAGTAGACGATGAAACGAATTCATAATAAAACTGTTGATCACATACAAGCCTTCACAGATCCTACCCATTCCGATCGTCTTAGAGGTACATTTGTCTTGAATTGAACAACCATCAATTGAAAAAGTAACAAATAAATTTCCTTCACCCGTCAAAGCACTAATAGATAATAGGTTATAGGTGAATTCAGGAACAAACAGAACATTTCTGAGAGTAATTGAGTCATTCAAAACTATATCACCAGCATAATGCACACTAATTCTTTCCTTATTCGGTAGCACCACATTAGTCTCAACACTTTTCACACTAAAGAAAGCATTCTTTAAATAACAAATATGGGTAGAAGCTCCCGAATCTAAAATCCATTGGCTACCAAAATTTTGTGTACCTAGCTTGAAGGCTGAAACTACTGTATAGCTTTTAGAAATAGACTCCATAATGAAAAATACGTAGTTGCAGATTACTGTATCTCAATAATTGAAACAATTGGCCTCTCGAAAAAAATAATTCTGAAAACCTACCGCAAGAATAACTCGATTGATCCCTCGACAGCGAGATTTGGATCGATGAATGCCAAACCTGCAGCCAAAAAAAAAAAGGTTGATCTGCAAACGAATTGGTGCAGAAATACGTAACGTCAGAAATATTGTTTCCCTTTAATTGGTGGAGAAATTTGCACACGAATTGGTGCAGACGAATTGATGGAGATAAATTGGTGCAGATGAATTGGTGCTGACAAATTAGTGCACACAAATGGATAGAATTTAGTTGAACAATGAATTTTTGAGCTAAAAAAAATATGAATATATATTGCAGCAGAAAAAAAATTATTTTGCTATCATACCATAAAAATTTAATAAATGGAAATATGATAATGTGTCAATTTCATATCCTCTTTAAGAGAATATAAATATACAGATGACTAGAATACAAAGTAAATCTATTATTAGAAAAAATCTAATAATAGAAAAGATCGTACCAAGTATAGAACTTGATAAAATAATATGTACAAATATAGTATAGTATCTAATATTATTCTTGAAAATGAAAAGATTCGAAATCTTGTTCTATAGAACATTGAATTCAAAAGGGATTCAAATCAATAGAATATAAAGAAGATGAAAATCGATTCAAAATTTTCGTAGAACGCAATAAATGAATGACCCAAATGCGTTTTAAGTGATAATAAGAAACCAAGAGAGAGAAGAGAAGCCATGATTTTTGGTGCAGGGTTTGAGAGTAAGGGGTTGGAACACGGAAAAATATATAATGAAGGTGGATTGAGAATAAAATTGATGGAAATGATAGATGAATGTGAGGGTAGATTGGGAGGATTGAGTCGGAGATCCATAATTTAGACCGTAGCCCACCAAAATGGTGCACACACCATGAAGACCCCTATGCTAAAACAATCGTAAGGATTGTATACTTACGATTAGGGCTCAATTAATTTTCCATTCTTCCTTAATGAATAACATAGCTTCACTCAAAACACCATACGAGTCTAGGGCTCAATTTAGTCCTACTCAAGAATGTAATAAAAGTAATAGAAGTCAATCAGTTTAACGGATAGAAGTCAATCTGTCACTTAAAAACCTGACAGAAGTCAATTAATTCAACTGAAAAAAATTCAATTAGCTATTAAGTTGCATAGTGATTAAACAGAAACATGAAAAATAGCTAAAATTTGTAAAAACATAATATGTTTAAATACATAGTTACATAGTGATTGAACTTGAAACATGAAACATGAAACATGAAACATGAACGTAAACATATCAATTGAAGACATCGGGATTTAACTTGAAACATGCAAGATACCTAAAATTCATAAAGACATTGTATGATTAAAAATATAGTTACATAGTGAATGAACTTGAAATATAGTTACAGATTATCAGTCAATTAGTAGACATAGTGATTGAATTTGAAACATGCAAGATACCTAAAATTCATAAAGACACAATATCGATAACAACAATATAAACTTAGTGATTGAACTTGAAACATGAAACATGAAACATAGTGATTGAAGTTGGAAATCAATACGACATGAAAAATACCTAATAAGCTACAAATACTTACTATTAGAATAAAATCAATTCAAATAGAGAAGCAATGGACTTAGTGCAAACATAGTATCAACATGCAATCACTTGAAATAGGGGAAACAAAAATAAGTAACGTATACAAAGTTTAAGTAAAAAAACACACTGATTGAAACGCTGGTTAAAATCATGAAAAATGTGAGGTTTGTTTTAATGATTGAAGAAAATGGTAGCAACGATGACCAACAGCGTGTGTGATAGAAGCATGAAACACGTGTATAATGGGTAAATCTCATGATCGTGTATAATGGGTATGTGAAAGAAATCGTGTATAATGGGTGTGTGAAAGAAATCATGTATAGAAACAATGAAACACGTGTGTGATAGAAGCATGACCGAGGCGTTCCAAGGGCTAAGATAATTGCAGTAATGAATTCATAGATAAACTATTGAGTAAAGCTCAGAATCGCTTATACGTAAGTATACGTGATCGAAGCGCAGCAAGTAATAAGTATATAAATTTATCGATGTCACATGGAATTTTGTAGCACATGGATGTAAGTTAAAGGATACAAGAATAAATTGAGAGTATGATTTTGATTGAGATAAATGCATAAATCAATACTACGTTAATGCTAATGCGCATGTTGATGATAAGTAAATGAACTAGTATGCATGCGTTGTTTGGCGAGACAGAGATATGATAGCTCTCAAATAGAGCATATTTTAGATTGTTTTAGTTCCCATTATTCTAGAAATAGGGGGGGGGGGAATGAGCGTTAATAGAAGAAATGTGATAAAAGAACATAGAAAATCAGCATGCATTATAATTTAGCATCAGAAGCATAGTTTTGCATTTTTAGCATAAATCCTGAGTAACTATGCCTAATCAATGCTAATGGCAAGACATATGAAGCTAAACCACGGAATGGACAATCAGTGCGAACGATGACCAGCGAAATAATCGAAAAAGACACACAAATAAGGAAATAATCGAGAATCAATCAATAATAAAGTCGGCGTCGATCAAATAAATTCCAGCGAAAATCAAGAGATCTTGCATCGATAGAGATTTCACAGCTCATCTCAACTTGTCGGCCAAGTAAATCAACTCTATAAATACCAAAGCAAGGAGCCTGAAAGGTGAGCTGGTCAGTTGGCCATGAAGCCTATCGTGGAGAAAAACAAATGGTGGTGTTCGTAGGAGCCGATGAAAAGGGGAATGCACATCATCAGCCGTGCCAATTCCATTTTACTGTTTTATTAGGAGTAGCTTGTAGTTATAATCATTTTATAGTTGCAATAAATTTGTCTGATTTAACCTCAATTTCATGTTTATTTCTATGGTTCCGTTATAGAAGTTTTTGTTAATTATTCATGAATAGAAGTATGATAGGAGTGTAGGTCATTGAGTTTTACACTGCTGCATGTTATTATATATATATATATATATATATATATATATATATATATATATATATATATTTGCGTCGATTAGCTACCCACACATGTACTTTGCGGTGAATCGGAAGAGGAACTGCATGTTGACCCAATATGCTACGTTAGGTTGTATGGAAGGCTTTTCACTGTTTAAAGTGTTAGGAATAAACTTACTAACAACTTGCGTCACCCTGTTAATAGTATAGAGTTCGTAGCGGAAGCTGGTTCTGCCATAAATCATTACGTGTGGAAGTACTTATTTTTTAGGGAAGAAAGACTCTCTTTGACTAGCTCAAGCCCGTAGTATTTTCTAGGATTGTTAGTTATCATTACTTATTGCATCATATTTATTTTAGTCTTAGCATCATATTTATTTACGCATTTATTTTTTAAAAAAATCACCACAACTTATCCAAATCATGCTTTACTTTGCACGACTCTTATCTTAATAATTTTAACCCTAGACATCAATCTCTATGGGATCGATAAATTTATTACTTATATTTGCTACAATTCTCGATCGTGTTTACTTGCGCATAAGTGATTATGAGTTACACTTAGCATAAGTTGACTTTGAATTAGTTACTAGACATTACATTAACACCGAAATTGCAACCGATAAGTGACCAAGATCGCATTTCCCTTACAAACGAATGCTTCAGCATTCGATGGTGCAGAACCCAACTTCCGCTACAATTCCACACAAATAGGCTCAAGGCCTTGCACACACTAGCGGGATTAACCTTAACCTCATTTAATGGTAAAAAAGACTATGTACCAGAGTAAACGTAACCTGCTTGGTCTTCCGCTACGTTCTTCTTCTGAGTAAGCTGGAGGAGAATATGCGTGGGTAGCTAACTAAGGCATGCTTAATTAAATCACAACATTATAAAATCTTTCACCCGCATTCATAATTCAATCAGTAACTTAAATTAACTTGGAATGTTAACTCTAATTATCTAACTAATAAGAGAATTCACATTACCATTCAATTCAAAGCAAGTTAAGTTGTCATGAAAAAGTTAGCACATACTATACTTTAATTTCAAGCCCCCTTCTGTAGCACTTGCTGCAACCTGCCAGTAATTGCCCGTAGATTTGCCTTTAAGCCCAGGCTTGCATATGCAACTAGTGAAGTTGTAATTCCTAACACCTGTCCAAAATACTAAAGACCAAGTATTGCCTAGCGATTACTATTAGGTTAAGCCCTCAACATTCCCTTTTCCAAGGCAAATGCTAAGCACTAGCAAGTGGAAAGTGAATCGTCTTGCGATAAATGAATACAACTATCGTACTTACCCAATTTGCCCCTTAACTTGACATTTGAATTAAGAAATAAGCTACATGCTCTCCTAGGGTTACTTCTTAACACTATATCTACTCATTAGTTGTTTAACTAGAGATCAAGTCCTAAACAAAGAACTGATAGAATTAATTTAAGAAAGCATTACAAACTACTCCTACTAAATGTAAATAACATGATGCAAAATGAGAAATACAAATTACAATTACTACATGATAAACTACTATCTATAGAGTTGATAGAATTGCCAACATTGTTGCCAAAGAAGCCTTATTCTATCAAACACTACATGGTACTGAGTTCTTGCAGGCCTACAGATGAACAGGCTCATCGAGATCTCCCAACAGACCTCGACGTCTCGAATGCCCGTCAATGGTAGTATCCTCTCCGAACCATCACACCTTCTTCTTCGATTTCCCATAATTTATAGAGCTTTCTTGTCGACCATGTTCTATCCTTCAATCGATTTTTTGTCTGAATATTCCTTTTTCGATTCTTTCGATCCTTGTTTTCGTGATTTCATAATTTTTTCTGTTGTCCAGCTTTTCCTTTTCTGTTCCGTTGACTCGACTCTACCCATTTGCATCTGCGTTTGCGAGATATTGCCTCCAAAATTCAACACATCAACGAGTTTTGGTAATAACAATAGTTTTCGCGCTTAAGTGTGCGCTTTGCATCTTAAAAGCAACATTATTCTCATACTTCTATTATGCACACGATGTTGATTAACATGCTAGATACT
Organism: Sicyos edulis; assembly: GCA_036507275.1. Taxonomy (NCBI): domain Eukaryota; kingdom Viridiplantae; phylum Streptophyta; class Magnoliopsida; order Cucurbitales; family Cucurbitaceae; genus Sicyos; species Sicyos edulis. The sequence goes on from CM071847.1 coordinate 36,024,913, forward strand.
TGCGATGTAGTCGAGTTAATTCCCCTTTTTTATACTACTGCTTGCTTACTTTTTAAGTTAATTGCAAGGGATCATAGGCTTAACTAGTGTTATTATTTAGCATTATCAAAGCACAAACAAAAAATTGATTGAACCTAAACAAAAATGATTGATTTAATCATTAGGAAACTGTTAGATTCGATCACTAAAAAATTGATAGATTCAATTCCTACTAAACTGATAGAGTCAATCATGAGCAAACTAATAGATTTAGTCACTAGAAAATGATAGATTCAATCACTAGGAAATTGATAGATTGGATCACTAGAAAATTGATAGATTCAATTGCTAATAAATTGATTGAAATGGGGAGCAAAATAGGAATGGAAACACGTGAGCTTTTTGGTCTTTTTCAGCCTCATATTTCCATTTTATACCACAAATGAAATAGTTTGAAAATTGTTCTATTTATGGGTTTTTTTTATTTTTTATTTTTTATGATTTAAAGACTTTGGGGCACTTGTGGAATTATGAAAAGAAATTAAATGGTTAAAAGGTTGGGTCCTTTTTGTTAAATAAAGAAAAAAAGTTTCATTTAAAAATAAAAAAAAGAGAAAAGGATGAAAATTAGTTTTAATAAAAAGACCTTTTTAGTTGTGTTATAAAATAAAAAGGAAAAAAAAAGGAAAGAGAAAAAAGAACCCATTTCCTCCTCCTCCTTCTTCTTATTCTTCTTCTTTTTGACCTAGCCTTCACCCCCACCCCTTAGTTGCTCCACCTCCTTTTGCATAAACCAGAAACTTCGTGAGACTTTGGGTGGCTATGGGTTGAAATCCGACATGGTCGGTGGCAAGGACACACAACCTCGCGAGCTGCGTGGGGCGTGAGGCGTGCACGAATGGGATTGGTTGCAGTTGGGTGGAGATTTGGGAGCGTGGGTGGCTTTGGCGATTGTTTTCGAGTTATGCAGTAGCTGGTGTCATGGTTGTCGATGTGTGGACACGACGGCGGCAGAGAAGGGCGGCGACTAGGATTGTGGGTGGAGAAGAGGAAGAAGAAGAAGAGAAAAGAAAAAAAAGGGTTTTGTTTTTTGTTTTTCTTTTCTTTTTAATAAATGCCCCCTCTTGCTGCAATTTGCCAGTAAATTGCCCGTAGACTTGCCTTTAAGCACAAGCTTGCGTATGCAACTAGTGAAGTTGTTATTCCTAACACCTTTCCAAAATACTAAAGACCTAGTATTTCCTAGCGATTTGTAACAGCCCAGTTTTCTATTCCAGTTTTCGAGGTGCCTTCGGGTCAAGATTTGGTTGTTTGGTTGGGTCATTAGAGCGGTTTTGACCCTAGGGGGTATTTTGGTATTTTGGCTCTTCGGGCAGGATTTGTGGATTTTTAGGGCTTCGAGGTAGCTCCTGCCTTTGTCGAGGCTTGTTTGTTGTTGGTTGCGAGTCCCGAGGTGTTTGGGCTAGTCGGTTGGAAGCTCGGTTGTGGTTTGGGCTTTGGCAAAGTGATGGTTGGTTGAGTGCTCCCTTTGGGATTCGAGCCTGGGCCCTTAGTGTTGTTTTGGGAGTTGGATTTAAGTGAGTTTTATTTATTGGAAAAGGTTGCTTCAACCGGGTCTCGAAGGAGGAAGCCGGGAAATGGGATTTTAAGGTTTTTAAGGGTTTTAATTTGGATAAGGATGGAAATAGGATTAAAATTCCATATTTTCCTTTTCTTTCCCATTTTTCTTTTATTCTCCCTTTTCTTTTCAAAATCCCCATTTTTCTTTCTCTCTCTCTCTCTCTCTCTCCCCGAGCCCCCCAGCCTAGCCCGAGCCAGCCCCCCCAACTCGCCCAACCCAGCTAGCCCGAGCCCTTAGCTCGCACAGTGCCAGCGTCGCCCAGCCCGAGCCTGCCCTACCCAGGCCGCATCGTCAGCCTGAGCATCGCCCAGCCTGAGCCCCAGATCGCATCGCCCAGGCTGTCTCGTCCGCGTCCGTGTCTCCCAACTGCGCACTGTGCCGAGCCGCGCACAGTACCACATCGCCAGCCCTGTAGCTTGCCGAGTCACTGGTCCAGGCGCGCGTGCCCTATAGCAGTCGCGTCGAGTCGCCCCGCGTGCGCCTCCCTATAGCTCCCCGAGCTCGCGCCCGCGAGCTGTCTCTGTGCTGAGCCGCGCCGTGCGCCGTCGCCCAGCCGAGCTCGCGCCCATGCCCGTGTGTCGTTCGCGCGCCCGTCTGCGCGCATCCCAGCGCCCAGCCCCTGCGCCCATCTGCGCCCCTCAGCGCCCAGCTACTGCCTAGCCCGTTCAGCCGTCTCGTTCGCATGTCAGCCGCGCCTCGTGAGTTGCTCCCGAGCCGAGCCCTGTTTATTTTATTGCATTTAGGCCTATTTTATGATTATTGATGTGTTTGTTTGGCTCGCTATAGGTTTCTCGGGTTTGATCGCAGTTAGTTTTATTGTGTGTTGTTGCCTTCCGACCAGGTATGGATTTCTTACCGGAGTTGTGTGGGCCCTACGATATTTTCATGATATGCCTTGTATGTTTGCTGACTGTTATGAGCATGATAGTGATAGAGCAGCTTTGATTGATTTCTTGCTAGCATGTTTGCCTGATTTTACATGTTAGTGCCATGCTAGGTTTGTTCTTCCAGCATGCTTATGATTCCTGCTTAAGTTCGTAGTATCATGCTAGGTAAGCGTGTTTGATGTCGGTCATTGTTTGCTAGCCAGGAATCTTTTATTTGCTCTGTACTCTTAGATAGTGTAACGACCCGGCCCGAAAGGGTTCTAAAATAGGCCGTTACCTCAATGCATGCATTCAAATCTACAGAAAATTCGCAATATTGTGTTCGGATTCTAAGTAAAAACTAAAACATAAAACATCCATTTAAAATCAACGTCAATTCCTGAAACCTGTCCCTGTTTCCAAGCACCTGTTCCAAGACAAATACATTTACAAAGCTTACTCTGATCAGAGATTTATTTAAAACATACAAAGTTTACAACAATGCTAGAATCCGGAAATACATTCAGAAAACACCCTAGGGCTCCGTGCCCAACTACATGCATTCAGAGAACATTTAAATCATAAACATAAAACTCAGAGTTTAACAACGGGTTTCCATGATCACAGCTCCTCCTCCAGCCATCCTGTCTCGCACCATGGTTACCTGTGGAAAAACCACAGAAATAAGGGTGAATAACGAATTACTCAGTAAGAATCCCCAACCGGGGTACAATACGATATAATCAGTCATCTAGTACCACAACATGCAAGAAAACAGCTACCAACACAGATCATGGCTCAACGAGCTCATAAAACAAGATCTGGAGTCATCGAAAGTCTCTTTCTTCCGGCCTAGGGATTGGATACACTGACCAATCCTGGACTTCACCGAGGTACCTTTCACTCGGGGGGAATACACTGATCCCAAGAATGTCCTCAAGGGCCTCCTTGCTCTTGCACTAATCTGGACTTACGGGAGAGTACCCGAAGTCAGGCTCTAACGGAAGGAATGGTGTACTCACGACATTAGCTGTGGGGAGCTCTCAACCGGCAACTAACGCGTGTGCGCGCGCACACCGCATGCTCTCTGCAACCGGCGTAGCTGCGGGGCCTAAGGGCAAACTACGCGGGCGGTACGCATGCCTAAGACTCGGAAGCGGTGTCGCGATCACGATGAGCGCGAGGCCCTCGACGCTCATCTGTGCAGCATGATCCACCGACCTGAAGCTAAGAACCGGCCAGGGCAGGCTTACACCGATGGCAGGGTTCCGCTCTAGCAGGCTACAAAACTAGGCTATGCCAAAGTGGGTAGCTAAATCCAGAACCGGCGGGTCGGGGGGGGGGGGGGAAGCAAGATACGTTATGATGCGCAAACTTTACTCCCGACCTGAGCTAAATCCACCTTGGCGACCGGGGGGGGGGAAGCAAGATACGTTATGCTGCGCACACTTTACTCCCTCTCAGTGGGGACGAAGTACGTTATGTCCGCTCAGCCTCTGGATGATGACAAACCCTACAACTCTATCTAAGAGAACAGAGTAAAAAGCAATGATTCCTGGCTAGCAAACAAAGACCGACATCAATCACACTAACCTAGCATGATACTACGAGCTTAAGAAGGAATCATAAGCATGCTGGCAGAACAAACCTAGCATGGCACTAACATGTAAAATCAGGCAAACATGCTAGCAAGAAATCAATCAAAGCTGCTCTATTGTTATCATGCTCATAACAGTCAGCAAACAAGCAAGGCATATCATGAAAAATATCGCAGGGCCCACACAACTCCGGTAAGAAATCCTTACCTGGTCGGAAGGCAACAACACACAATAAAATTAAGTGCGATTGAACCCGAGCAACCTATAGCGAGCCAAACAAACACATCAATAATCATAAAATAGGCCTAAATACAATAAAATAAACAGGGCACGGCTCGGAAGTAACTCACGAGGCGTGGCTGACACGCGAACGAGTCGGCTGCACGGGCTAGGCAGCAGCTGGGCGCAGAAAGGCGTAGGGATGGGCGCTGGGGACCATGGTTGCGCGCGGACGGCACGCGATCGACACAGGGCGCGCGGGCGCGGGCGCTAGCTCGGCTGGGCGACGGCGCACGGCGCGGCTCGGCACAGGGACAACGCACGGGGGCGAGCGACACGATGCGACGGGCGACACGGGCGCGGACGAGACCTGGCGACACTGTGCGAGGCTCGGGCGACACGAGCTGGGCGACGCGATGCTCGGGCTGGGCGAGGCTGGGCGAAGCTCGGGCTGAGGCTTGGCGAGCGGGCTGGCTGGGAGACGCGAGCAGGGTTGGGCGCTCGGGCTGGCTGGGTTGGGCGAGCCGAGGGGCTGGGTCGGGTAGGTGGGGGCTAGGTCGGGGAGAGAGAGAGAGAGAGAGAAAAGGGATTTTGGGAAAAAAAAAGAAAAATGGGAAATAAAAGGAAAATGGGAAAAAGGGAAAAATGGGATTTTTAATTCCATTTTTCCATCCTTATCCACTTTTATCCAAATCAAAACCTTAAAATCCCATTTCCCAGCTTCCTCCTTCGAGACCCGACCGAAGCAATCTTTTCCAATAAATAAAACTCACTTTAATCCAACTAGCAAATCAACACTAAGGGCCCGGGCTCGAATCCCAAAGGAAGCACACAACCAACCATCACTTAGCCAAAGCCCAAACCACAACCGAGCACCCAAACGAAAAGCCCAAACACCACGGGACTCGCAGCCACCAACAAACAAGCCTCGACAAAGGCAAGAGCTACCTCGAAGCCCGAAAAACCACAAATCCTGCCCGGAGAGCCAAAAGACCAAAATACCCCCAAGGGTCCAAACGGCTCTAAAACCCAACCAAACAACTGAATCTTGACAGAAGGCACCTAAAAGCGGAATAGGAAGCGGAACTGTTACAATACTCCCTCTTTTTAAGACTTTCGTCCTCGAAAGTCCTTAGACGAAACAGCTCCAGGAAAACTCCACTGATCCAGCCAACTGAACCTCTCTGCCAACAACACCACTAGCCCTTCTTCGAAAACCAAACCCTCTTGGGTTCTCAAAAACTCAAGGCCACAATGCCATCCAGACTGAGCATACACTGAACTCCAAAGGGAAACAGACGGCAACCACATCCTCAACTCGCACCAACTCTCAAACGGTGCTACTCTCAGCAAACTCGAGGACGGGCCACAAGCTCTGAAACTCAACGCCACGCACTAGCGAACTCCTCTGGAAGCTCACAGCTGTTAACAAACAGCCTCAACCCAACAACAAACTGGCCAAACAACTGAACCTTCCAGGTTCCAGAAACCAAACGGCCAACAAACAACAGCCTCTCAACGGCCGAAAGCAAACTTTTCCATGCAAACCTACTAGCAACTGGCCAAAGAAAATAATGCCAGGCCAGGAAACCACCAAAATTCCTCTCAAGGAAAACTCGGGCTGCAAGGGCTAAACTATCACGCAGCTCTCTGCGGCACAACACCTTGAGGAAAACAGCTCAACGGCTTTACCAACCAAAGCCACGGCACCTCCGTGCTGACTTACTCAAACGGCTCTGCTACGCCAACAGCGAGAGCACAACAACTAGGAGCAAAGCCCAAGAAGGGCTTGCTTAGCAGAACTCAACCCAAACTTAGAATGAGCAACGCTCGCCTCCAAGCTACTACTCAACTCTAAAAATCCAACTGGCTACTCAAAAGACTTCTCCTTTAAGCTTAAGCCTAACTCAACTTCCAACCAGAAGCTCCACTCCCGAAACCTCACAAGGAAAATGGATAACGACAACCTCAAAGCTTACGGATCCTGAGCCACACAAATCCGCAAGACTACCTCGGAAGCTAACACTCGAGGCTGACATCCAGGGAGCAACTCAACCACCACAGAGACTAGGGGAAAGGGAAATCTTCAATCCCCAAAGAACCAACAACTTGCCAGAAACAACTCTTACTGGCTGGCCACCGCCCTTGCGGGGACAAACAACTTTGCTTGCTAACAACACAAAGCAGGGACCCTCTCGCTGGGCTGACCACTGCGCTACTCTGATCAACTACACAACTCAGAAGCTAAGCTTACTCCTGCCCAATGGGAAACGACTTTCCCAGCAAGCAAACTCTAAAGGGCAGCGAACTCCACACAAGCTCGCTGACTTGCTCAAACCCAAGGCAACAGCAACCAACTCTCTTGGAAGCAACAACCAAGGGAAAACTCAACCAATCGGATCACCAATCCGGAACTAACAGAACTTACACAACTGCCGAGGGAGGGGTCAACTCCCAAAACTTCCTGACTAGGAATAAGACCTCAGAGCAACACCCTCCAGCTAGAACCGAACTAGCTCTCGAAACAACAAGAGGACCAAACCTTGGCCCAACACTCACAAGAGGCAAAACAACCCTTACTGTAGCCTCTAGAACACCATCCAAGAGTCCGCTTAACTGGACAAACAACTGCTTCCAAGCAGCCAACAAACTTTTCCTCTTGCTAGCACCACTACCATCAACTCATGGCTACGGGAGAAATCTGACAACTCCCAGAAGGAACGGCTCTTACAAGCAGACAACCGAAGGACAGAGAGCTCCACATACGCTCACTGTCTTGCTCCACTAGAGCAACAACATCTAAATCTCACGGGGCAACAACAGGGGTCCACCACAGACTGAACCTCCCAATGCCAAACGGGGCAACTCAACATCCTGGAAATAGGAAAAACAAACAACAGGGCACGAACCATTCGCCCCACGAGCAAAGCTAATCTCTAGCAGCTCCAAACCATACCTTGGTCAACACCAAGCATCAACTTGCCACCGCACCGGAACCAATCCGGACTCTACTCCAAACAAACACTAGCTTGCTAGTCTACCAAGACTGCTAGCAACTCAACCGAAGCTACAAACTACACGCCTCCAGCTTGCCAACTGAACTCACTAGCTGGGCCTGACTGAGCTCTGGAGAGGCTCTCCACAACCTAGGGTTCTTCGGCAACCCTCGACACACAATGTCGACTAATGAGCTAACAGCAACTGCCTGAACAGGCACAACTCTCTCCAGCATCTCAACCATGCTGGCCAACACTAATTCCTTGGGAACCAAGAGGACCAGAAACGCTACCGAATGCGTCGTCCTCCTACTCAAACATCAGCCACAACAAGGCTTCTACCCAAGGAAAGGATCCAAACAACTCTCTTAGCCAAGGCGATCAGAAACTGCGCAGCTTTGCTACCACAACACTTGTTCAGTTTCCAACTGAACTCCAACCGAAGGAACACCAAAAGTTCCAACTCCACACGATGCTCAAAGCTGAGTCAACCTTGCTCTACCAAGGCATAACCATGCCACACCGAACTTACTTTATACCAAGCCTCTACCAAGGGTGCTTACCCATAAGGCATCCAAATCCTCTCGCAAGGCATCAGCTCATCTCGCCTTATAGGCATCCAACTCGCCTCATGACATCCAGCTCATCTCATGAGCATCCAACTCAGGGTCCCTCTGCTGGACCAAACTCGCATCTACGATGCACAATTCTCCTCAGATTAAGGCACTCGAAGGTAGTTGACTGCACTACCAACCACAAGGAATCTCTTAGCCTTAACACTAGCGCGAGACTCACGCGCACCAACACTTACCAACCAATCTGCTGACTTACTCAACATCTAGAAACACTGAGAAGAGGCTCCGGCTCCTCTCGAGCATCCTTTCACTTGTAGTCCATCGACTACCACTGAACAAGCCCTCTGACACGACCTAAACAGGTGCAACTGCCATAACGGATCTAAGGCTAAAGGAGTGCGCTGAACTCCGGACGGCATAGAACCATCTGCTATGCCCATGCCAAACTCAAGCCAAACCAGACTTAGTGCCAAAGCGGCACACCAACCAATGCACCTCAAGTGCTACTACTACCAAATCCACATCTTACTACAGATGGGGCCAACAAGGTCACTACCTCGAGTGACAACAACTCTGGCTAGGCATACAAGGGCTCAACTCAAACAGCCATGCCTATGGCATCTCATCAAACCGAAAGCTCACAGCCTACTCTTGCATCTCTTCATGATGCTCAACAAAACTCTGGCCGAATTTCTCAACATGCAGCAGCTAGCTCCACTCTAGGAGCTCACCAAGGAAGAGTGCTCAACTCTACCAAACATCTCGAGGAAGCTGGGTCATTAAACACAAAGGCTTTGCAAGGGGCAAAGATGTCTCTACATCTGCCTCAAGCCACTAACACGGCAACTTGCCAATCAATCGGGCGACTGGTGGAGACTCTGCTAGTCCACCTCTCACAAGGGACTTCCACCACCAACTGCTGTACCAAACAGCACAGGAACGGCACACCTCGGCCTCTGAACAACAGGGCATCCCAAAAAATGGATGCTAAACTCAAACCTGGCCAACTGCTTTACTACTAGCAGCATGACTTACTAAAACATCGAGCTTTACAGGCATCCACTTGCCAAACTGGGCGGCTCCATCATCGCCAACAATCTCATCTGAATAAACCTACTGATCATGCCCTCCCGGGAACCTCTGGGGCTACAAGAGCTACTAGGGGGAAATGCTGAAACAAACTCTGTCAGCTGGGCTATTTGTGCCCGGGACTCCTCACTACGCGCTACAAACTGCGCCTGGGCCTCTGCTCTCTGATAGCTAAAGACCTGCCATAAAATCTCTCATGGCTGGAGCACACTCTGCTCAAGGAGTCTCACTTTGAGGCGTGCTAGCCTCTACCCCCTCCTCTAGGCAACTCAACTGCCAGGGCCAACTCTGGCCAACGGGTCTAAACGACCCTGGACGCGGCCTCAACATCAACACGATTAGTCCAACTCCTCGGTCAGACATGCCAAGCGTCCTGCTCCTCTGAGTGCGATCAACATACTGGCGATCTGCACAAAGCACCTCCACCCTCTCACTAGGGGAAAAACAACAACTGGGCCACAAATGGCCAATGGGAGTCTAAGCTCTGCCTCCCTCGGGGACGACGTCCCAGGGGCATCCGAATCTATCTGGATACCTCAACAAGCTGCTACACAATGCTCGCACTGCGGAAAGTTGGCATGATGGCTCTCTAAGCCCAAACCAACAACGAATCAGAACCTGCTCGTCTCCATTCCACAACTCTACACAAGGCAAACACTAGATGAAAAGTATTGTAAATTCTTACCCCTTTCTTTAAAAACAAGAAACTTAGGCGCACGATGGTCGCCGAGTGCTGATGATCATGGAAAAAACGACCTACAACAAAAGGTCAGTCTACAGAATCTATGACTCTGAGCTCTGATACCAACCTGTAACGACCCGACCCGAAAGGGTTCTAAAATAGGTCGTTACCTTAATGCATGCATTCAAATCTACAGAAAATTCGCAATATGGTGTTCGGATTCTAAGTAAAAACTAAAACATAAAACATCCATTTAAAATCAACGTCAATTCCTGAAACCTGTCCCTGTTTCCAAGCACCTGTTCGAAGATAAATACATTTACAAAGCTTACTCTGATCAGAGATTTATTTAAAACATACAAAGTTTACAACAATGCTAGAATCCGGAAATACATTCAGAAAACACCCTAGGGCTCCGTGCCCAACTACATGCATTCGGAGAACATTTAAATCATAAACATAAAACTCAGAGTTTAACAACGGGTTTCCATGATCACAACTCCTCCTCCAGCCATCCTGTCTCGCACCATGGTTACCTGTGGAAAAACCACAGAAATAAGGGTGAGTAACGAATTACTCAGTAAGAATCCCCAACCGGGGTACAATACGATATAATCAGTCATCTAGTACCAAAGCATGCAAACAAACAGCTACCAACACAGATCATGGCTCAACGAGCTCATAAAACAAGATCTGGAGTCATCGGAAGTCTCTTTCTTCCGACCTAGGGATTGGATACACTGACCAATCCTGGACATCACCGAGGTACCTTTCACTCGGGGGGAATACACTGATCCCAAGAATGTCCTCAAGGGCCTCCTTGCTCTTGCACTAATCTGGACTTACGGGAGAGTACCCGAAGTCAGGCTCTAACGGAAGGAATGGTGTACTCACGACATTAGTTCGGGGGAGCTCTCCGAACCGGCAACTAACGCGTGTGCGCGCACACCGCATGCTCTCTGCAACCGGCGTAAATGCGGGGGCCTAAGGGCAAACTACGCGGGCCAGGTACGCATGCCTAAGACTCGGAAGCGGTGTCACTGATCACAGTAGCGCGAGGCCCTCAGTGCTCATCTGTGCAGCATGATCCACCGACCTGAAGCTAAGAACAGGCCAGGGCAGGCTTACACCGATGGCAGGGTTCTGCTCTAGCAGGCTACAAACTAGGCTATGCCGAAGTGGGTAGCTAAATCCACAACCGGCGGGTCGAGGAGGGGGGAAGCAAGATACTTTATGCTGCGCACACTTTACTCCCGACCTGAGCTAAATCCACCTTGGAGACCGGGGGGGGAAGCAAGATACGTTATGCTGCGCACACTTTACTCCCGATCAGTGGGGACAAAGTACGTTATGTCCGCTCAGCCTCTGGATGATGACAAACCCTACAACTCAATCTAAGAGTACAGAGTAAAAAGCAATGATTCCTGGCTAGCAAGCAAAAACCGACATCAATCACACTAACCTAGCATGATACTACGAGCTTAAGCAGGAATCATAAGCATGTTGGCAGAACAAACCTAGCATGGCACTAACATGTAAAATCAGGCAAACATGCTAGCAAGAAATCAATACAAGCTGCTCTATTATTATCATGCTCATAAAAGTCAGCAAACAAGCAAGGCATATCATGAAAAATATCGCAGGGCCCACACAACTCCGGTAAGAAATCCTTACCTGGTCGGAAGGCAACAACACACAATAAAATTAACTGCGATCGAACCCGAGCAACCTATAGCGAGCCAAACAAACACATCAATAATCATAAAATAGGCCTAAATACAATAAAATAAATAGGGCTCGGCTCGGGAGCAACTCACGAGGCGCGGTGACACTGTGAACAGAGCCATTTGCACAGGCTAAGGCGGCAGATTGGGATCGAAGGCGCATGGATAGGCGCTGGCTGCGCGCGGACGGCACGCGAGCGACACAGGGCGCGCGGGCGCTAGCTTGACTGGGCGACGGCGCGCGGCACGGCTCGGCACAGGGACAACGCACGGGCGCGAGCGACACGACGCGACGGGCGAGCTCGGGCGACACGGGCGCGGACGAGACCTGACGACACTGTGCGAGACTCGGGCTACACGAGCTGGGCGACGCGATGCTCTGGCTGGGCGAGGCTGGGCGAAGCTGCGGCTGAGGCTTGGCGAGCGGGCTGGCTGGGTTGGGCGAGCCAAAGGGCTGGGTCGGCTAGGTGGGGGCTAGGTCGGGGAGAGAGAGAGAGAGAGAGAGAAAAGGGATTTTGGGAAAAAAAATAAAAGAAAAATGGGAAATAAAAGGAAAATGGGAAAAAGGGAAAAATGGGATTTTTAATTCCATTTTTCCATCCTTATCCACTTTTATCCAAATCAAAACCTTAAAATCCCATTTTCCGGCTTCCTCCTTCGAGACCCGACCGAAGCAATCTTTTCTAATAAATAAAACTCACTTAAATCCAACTCCCAAAGCAACACTAAGGGCCCGGGCACGAATCCCAAAGGAAGCACACAACAACCCATCACTTAGCCAAAGCCCAAACCACAACCGAGCACCCAAACGAAAAGCCCAAACACCACGGGACTCGCAGCCACCAACAAACAAGCCTCGACAAAGGCAGGAGCTACCTTGAAGCCCGGAAAACCACAATCCTGCCCGAAGAGCCAAAAGACCAAAAAACCCCCAAGGGTCCAAACGACTCTAAAACCCAACCAAACAACCGAATCTTGACCCGAAGGCACCTCGAAAACTGGAATAAAAAACTGGGCTGTTACAGATATAGTTGTAGGGTTTGTCATCATCCAGAGGCTGAGAGCGGACATAACGTACTTTGTCCCCACTGGTCGGGAGTAAAGTGTGCGCAGCATAACGTATCTTGCTTCCCCCCCCGATCGCCAATGTGGATTTAGCTCTAGTCGACAGTAAAGTGTGCGCAGCATAACGTATATTGCTTCCCCCTCGACCGCCTATGTGGATTTAGCTACCCACATCGGCATAAGCCTAGTTTGTAGCCTGCTAGAGCGGAACCCTGCCAACGGTGTAAGCTTACCTTGGCCGGTTCTTAGCTTAGTCGGTCGGTGGTTCAGCTACAGATGAGCGAGGGCCTCGCGCTCTCGTGATCGGTGACTGCGCTGCCGAGTCTTAGGCATGCGTGCACGGCCCGCGTTGTTTGTCCTTAGGCCCCCACATTTACGCGGTTGCAAAGAAGATGCGATGTGCTCGCACACGCGTGTTAGTTGCCGATTCGAGAGCTCCCCAGGCTAATGTCGTGAGTACACCATTCCTTCCAGTTTAGAGCCAGACTTCGGGTACTCTCCCGTAAGTCCAGATTAGTAGCAAGGGCAAAGAGACCCTTGAGGACATCCTTGGGATCAGTTTTTAAGCTGAACAATCCCCCGAGTGAAAGAGACCTCGGTGATGTCCCAGGATTGGTTAGGATAACCAATCATTAGTCCGAAAGTAGGAGACTTCCGATGATTCCAGATCTTTCCTTGTAAGCTCGTTGAGCTATGATCTGTGTTGGTAGCTGTTTGCTTGCATGCTTGGGTGCTAGATGATTGATTATATCGTATTGTACCCCGGTTGGGGATTCTTATTGAGTAATTCGTTACTCACCCTTATTTTTGTGGTATTTCCACAGGTAGCCATGGTGCGAGACAGGATGGCTGGAGGAGGAGCTGTGATCATGGAAAACCCGTTGTTCAACTCTGAGTCTTATGTTTATGTTTATGATTTAAATGTCCTCTGAATGCATGTAGTTGGGCACGGAGCCCTAGGGTGTTTTCTGAATATATTTCTGGATTCTAGCATTGTTGTAACTATTGCAAAGCTTGTATATTTTAAATAAATCTCTCATCAGAGTAAGTTTTGTAAATGTATTTGTCTTGGAACAGGTGCTTGGAAACAGGGACAGGTTCCAGGAATTGATGTTGATTTTTAAATGGATGTTTTATGTTTTAGTTTTTTCTTAGAATCCGAATACCATCTTGCAAATTTTCTGTAGATTTGAATGCATGAATTGAGGTAACGGCCTATTTTAGAACCCCTTTTGGGTCGGGTCGTTACAGTTGGTATCAGAGCTCAGAGTCATAGATTCTGTAGACTAACCTTTTGTTGTAGGTCGTTTTTCCATGATCATCAGCACTCCGACAGTCATCAGGTATGCCTAAGTTTACCGTTTTAAAAGAAAGGGTTAAGAATTTATAATACTTTTCATCTAGCGTTTGCCTTGTGTAGAGTTGTGGAGCGGAGACGAGCAGGTTCTGACTCGTTGTTGGTTTGGGCTTAGAGCGCCAGCATGCCAACTTTCTGCAGTGTGAGCAGTTTGATAGCAGCTTGTTGAGGTATCCAGATAGATTCGGATGCCCCTGGGACATCGTTCCTAAGGGAGGCAGAGCTTAGACTCCAGTAGGCCACGTGTGACCCAGTTGTTGGTTTTCCCCTAGTGAGAGGGTGGAGGTGCTTTGCCTTGGAGTGCCACTCCAAGAGAGGAGTTAGCTATGGCTGCGCTTATGTGGATGCTTGCAGAGAAGGTCCCCGTGTGGACTAGCCTGGGTAGCTCGAGTGTTGATCTTGAGACTTAGCAGATTGTTGATTGCCCAGTGAGTAGCTGCAGAGTTGGCAGCCTTCGAGGAGATTGTTGAGGCATCCTTGTGCTCCTGTAAAACGTTGTTGTTTGCGCCGATGGCGGAGTTTCGAACTGCGTGGTTAAGGGTGCGTGAGCGATGTTCCTTCAATTTGGATCTGTTGGTGGTTTCCTCAGATGTTTGGTAGAGTTGAGCACTCTCCTTTTGGTGAGCTCCTAGACTGGAGCTAGCTGCTGCATGTTGAGAGAGCCGGCCAGAGCATTGTTGAGCATCATGTGGAGATGCAAGAGTAGGCTGTGAGCCTTCAGTTTGATGAGATGTCATAGGCTTGGATGTTTGAGTTCGAGCCCCCGTATGCCTAGCCAGAGTTGTTGTCACTTGATGTAAAGACCCAACCTGAAAACGGTGCTAAACCTAGATCTTTACTCAGCATGCAAGTGAAAAGCATAAAAGGACCTAGCCAGGGTCGGTTTGTAAAACTTTTCAAATATAAGAGTGGAAAACATTAAAAACAAAGTAAACATTCATTAGGCAAAAACGAACCATTCAAATTAAAAAACAGTGACTGATCAGTACTTTCCTTAAAAACATAAAATAGTTCAAATCATAAGTTTTCCCTACAGACCCAAGTCCAACTACATGCTGAAATAAAAAACAGTAAAATAAGACACGACAGAGTGTCAGCAGCATCCATGATCTCCCAGCTCCCTCCGCTAGCCGCCTCGGTGCTGTCCCAAGTTACCTATGGAAGAAAACACAATAAGGGTGAGTATAAACATACTCAGTAAGAATCCCCGATCGGGGTACGATACGATGCAATCAATCATCTAGCAACCTAGTACACATGCAAACAGTTATCAACATGGATCTCAGCTCAACGAGCTCACAAGGCAAATTTGGAGTCCTCGGAAGTCTCCTACCTCTGACCTAATGATTGGTTCTCATAACCAATCCCGAGACATCTCCGAGGGTCTTTCTCCCTCGGCCAATTGATCAGCTCAAAACCGATCCCAAAGATGTCCGACACCTCGAGGGTCTTTCTCCTCGACCAATTGATTAGCTCAAGAGCCAATCCCAATGGGTGTCCTCAAGGGCCTCTTACCCTCGCTATATAACTGGACTATCGGAGAGTAAACGAAGTCCGGCTCTAAACTGGAAGGAACTGGTGTACTCACGAACATTAGCCCGGGGGAGCTCTCCGAACCGGCGACTAAAGCGTGTGCGCGCACACCGCATGCTGCTGCAACCCGCGTAAATGTAGGGGCCTAAGTACAAACTACGCGGGCCAGGTACGCATGCCTAAGACTCGGAAGCGGTGTCACCGAACACGATGAGTGCGAGGCCCTCGGCACTCATCTGTGCAGCCTGTACCACCGACCTGAAGCTAAGAACCGGCCAAGGTAGGCTTGCACCGTTGGCAGGGTTCCGCTCTAGCAGGCTACAAACTAGGCTTATGCCAATGAGGTAGCTAATTCCTCATTGGCTGCCGGGGGGAAGCAATGTACGTTATGCTTCGCTCAACTCCCGACCGGTGGAGACAAGGTACGTTATGTCCGCTCTCAGCCTCTAGATGATGACAACCCTACTACACTAGCTAGAGTACAGAGTAAACGATTCCTGGCTAACATACACAATAATCATCAATCATACCTAACCTAGCATGGAACTACGAACTTAAAGCAGGAATCTCAAGCATGTTGGAAGAACAATCCTAGCATGGCACTAACATGTACAAACAAGCAAACATGCTAGCAAGAATGCAATCACAAGCTGTCCTATCCACTAATCATGTTCATAGAAGTAAACATGCATATAAGGTACAATCAAGAAAGCATCGCAGGGTCCACACAACCACAATAAGGAATCCTTACCTGGAAACAAGTGGAAGATAGCTATCACGAATCAAATAAGACCCTCGAGCTTTATAACGAACCCGAGCAACCTAGGCATAATAAAAGCATCCTAAATAAATATACAGCAGCCAGCAGCTTAAAAATCTAAAAGGGAAAAGGCTCGAGAATTACCAACCGAGAGGACACGGGCTCTCGGCAGCAAAGGGCAGGTTTGGGCGCTGCTGGTGTGGCAGGGAGCTGGCGCTGGGCGCTGGGCGCACGACAAAGCGTGCGACACACCGAGCGGCGCGCGCGCGTGGCGCGTCCGACGGCGGCGGGCAGCGCGGCGATCGGGTCGCGAGAGCGGCGCGCGCGAGCGAGCGTGGCCAGCGGGCTCGACGACGGCCAGCGCGAAGCGCCGTTCGCTGGCGAGGCTCGGTGCGATCGCGCGCGGCATCTGGCAGCCGCGAGCGACGCGTCGAAGCGGTCTTTGGCGCGGACAGCAGGTGTGTCTGGATCGCAGACGAGAGCGCGGCTGGCGAGGCAAGGGGCCGAGCGGCCTGGTGCGCCCTCAGTGTGCGCGCAGATGGTCGGGCCGAGCGAGTAGGTGTGGTGCGGTGTGGCTGGGGTGGCTCGGCTGGGTGGTGCGGCTGGGTTAGGGTGGCTCGGCTGGGTGGCTCGGTTTTTAGGAGAGAGAGAGAGAGAGAGTGTGGCTACCAAGGGAACAAAGAGGGTTTTCCCTAATTTCCTTCTTTTTCCTATTTTAACAGGGTTAAGAGACCTAAAATTCCCTTCCCAAGGCTTTCTCTTGCGGGTCCCGGCTAAAGAAATTCTTTTCTTTTTAACTAAAACTCTTTTCTAAAACTCCAAATTCACCATTTTAGGGCAAGGGTTCAAACCCCAATGGACCAACTAATTTCCAATTAATTTTGCTATTAACCGGAATGTCTCCGAACTTCTAATCAACTAACCCAAACTCCTTGGGTCTTGCAACCAACATCAATCAAGTCTCAACGAAGGCCGAAATGACCTTGAAGCCCTGAAAATCCTCAACCTCTGACCGGGGAGCAAAAGACCAAAATACCCTTTAAGGTTAAAAAGCTCTAACGGCCCAACCGATTGCCCCAATTCTGAACCGAGAGTACCTGGGAAACCAGAATGGAAAACTGGGCTGTTACACTTAAGGTAGTGACCTTGCTGGCCCCATTGGTTGTAAGATGTGGATTTGGTAGTAGTGGCACTTGAGGTGCATTGGTTGGTGTGCCACTTTGGCACTAAGTCTGGTTCAGGCTTGAGTTTGGCATGGGCATAGCAGATGGTTCTATGCCGTCCGGAGTTCAGCGCACTCCTTTAGCCTTGGATCCGTTTATGGCAGTTGCACCTGTTTTGGTCGTGCAAGAGGGTTAGTTCAGTAGTAGTCGATGGACTACAAGCGAAAGGATGTTCGAGAGGAGTCGGAGCCTCTTCCCAGTGTTTCTGGAGGTTGAGTAAGCCAGCAGGTTGTCGGTTGGCAAGTGTTAGTGCGCATGAGTCTCGCGCTAGTGTTAAGGCCAAGAGATCCTTGTGGTTGGTAGTGCGGTCAACTACCTTCGAGTGCCTAAATCTGAGGAGAGTTGAGCATCGTAGATGTGAGTTTGGTCCAGCAGAGGGACCTTGAGTTGGATACTCATGAGATGAGTTGGATGCCTATGAGGCGAGTTGGATGCCTATCAGGCGAGATGAGTTGATGCCTTGTGAGAGGTTTTGGATGCCTTATGGGTAAGCACCCTTGGTAGAGGCTTGGTATAAAGTAAGTTCGGTTTGGCATGGTTATGCTTTGGTAGAGCAAGGTTGCCACAGCTTTGAGTATCGTGTGGAGATGGAACTTTTGGTGTTCCTTTGGTTGGAGTTCAGTTGGAAACTGAACAAGAGCGGTGGTAGCAAAGCCGCGCAGTTTCTGTTCACCTTGGCTAAGAGAGTTGTTTGGATCCTTTCCTTGGGTAGAAGCCTTGTTGTGGCTGATGTTTGAGCAGGAGGGCGACGCATTCGGTAGAGTTTCGGGTCCTCTTGGTTCCCAAGGAGTTGGGGTTGGCCAGCATGGTTGAGATGCTGGAGAGAGTTGTGCCTGTTCAGGCAGTGGGCTGTTAGTCTGTTAGTCGACAGTGTGTGTCGAGAGTTGCCGAAGAACCCTAGGTTGTGGAGAGCCTCTCCAGAGCTCAGTCAGGCCCAGGTAGTGAGTTTCAGTTGGCAAGTTGGAGGCGTGCAGTTTGTAGCCTCGGGTGAGTTGCTGGCAGTCTTGGTAGACTAGCAAGCCAGTGTTAGTTTGGAGCAGAGTCCGGATTGGTTCCGGTGCGGTGGCAAGTTGATGCTTGGTGTTGACCAAGGTGTGGATTGGAGCTGCTAGAAATTAGTTTTGCTCGTGGGGCGAATGGTTCGTGCCCTGTTGGTTGTTTTTCCTGGTTCCAGGATGTTGAGGGTTGCCCCGTTTGGCATTTGGAGGTTCCGTCTGTGGTGGACCCCTGTTGTTGCCCTGTGAGATTTAGATGTTGTTGCTTTAGCATAGCAAGACAGTGAGCGTATGTGGAGCTCTCTGTCCTTCGGTTGTCTGCTTGTAAGAGCCGTTCCTTCTGGGAGTTGTCAGATTACTCCCTTGGTCTTGGAGTTAATTTTAGAGGTGCTAGCAAGAGGGAAGAGTTTGTTGGCTGCTTGGAAGCAGTTGTTTGTCCAGTTAAGCGGACTCTTGGATGGTGTTCTAGAGGCTGCAGTAAGGGTGTTCTGCCTCTTGTGAGTGTTTGGCCAAGATTTGGTCATCTTGCTGTTTCTAGAGCTAGTTCGGTTCTAGCTGGAGGGCGTTGCCCTGAGGTCTTGTTCCTAGTCAGGAAGTTTTGGGAGTTGACCCCTCCCTCGGCAGTTGGGTAAGTTCTGTTAGTTTCGGATTGGTGATCCAATTAATTGAGTTTTCCCTTGGGTGTTGCTTCCAAGAGAGTTGGTTGTTGTTGCCTTGGGTTTGAGCAAGTCAGCGAGCGTGTGTGTAGTTCGCTGCCCTTCAGAGTTTGCTTGCTGGGAAAATCGTTTCCCGTTTAGAAGGAGTCAGCTTAGCTCCTGAGTTGTGGTGGTTGATCAGAGTAGCGCAGCGGTCAGCCCAGCGAGAGGGTCCCTGCTTTGTGTTGTTAGCAAGCAAAGTTGTTTGTCCCCGCAAGCAAGGTCAGCCCCGCAAGAGGGTCCCTGCCTTTTGGATCAGTCGCCAGTTGGTGATTCGATTGTGCCTCGTTAAGGCTGTAGGCAAGATTAGAGGTTCACTGGTCTCTTGTGAAGTAAGAGTAGGCCGTTTGGTTTTCTGGAACCTGGGAGGTTCAGTTGTTTGGCCAGCTTGTTGTAGAGTTGAGGCTGTTTGTTAACAGCTGTGAGCTTCCGGAGGAGTTTTGCCAGTGCGTGGTGTAGAGTTTCTGAGCTTGTGGCGGTCCTCGAGTTTCTTTGAGAGTAGCACCCTTTGAGAGTTGGTGCGAGTTGAGGATGTGGGTTGCCGTCTAGTTTTTTTTTTGCATCTGTTTCCCTTCGGAGTTCAGTGTATGCCCAGTCTGGATAGCTTTGTGGCTTTGAGGCTTTGAGAACCCAAGAGGGTTTGGTTTTTGAAGAGGGCTAGTGTTGTCTTAGCCGAGAAGTTCAGTTGGTTAGGAATCAGTGGAGTATTCCTAGAGCTGTTTCGTCTTAGGACTTTCGAGGACGAAAGTCTTAAAAGTAGGGAGTATTGTAACAGCCCAGTTTTCTATTCCAATTTTCGAGGTGCCTTCGGGTCAAGATTTGGTTGTTTGATTGGGTCATTAGAGCTATTTTGACCCTTGGGGGTATTTTGGTCTTTTGGCTCCCCGGGCAAAATTTGTGGATTTTCAAAGCTTCGAGGTAGCTCCTGCCTTTGTCGAGGCTTGTTTGTTGTTGGCTGCGAGTCCCGAGGTGTTTGGGCTAGACGGTTGGAAGCTCGGTTATGGTTTGGGCTTTGGCAAAGTGATGGTTGGTTGAGTGCTCCCTTTGGGATTCGAGCCCGGGCCCTTAGTGTTGTTTTGGGAGTTGGATTTAAGTGAGTTTTATTTATTGGAAAAGGTCGCTTCAGCCGGGTCTCGAAGGAGGAAGCCGGGAAATGGGATTTTAAGGTTTTTAAGGGTTTTAATTTGGATAAGGATGGAAATAGGATTAAAATCCCATATTTTCCTTTTATTTCCCATTTTTCATTTCAAAATCCCCATTTCTCTCTCTCTCTCTCTCTCTCTCTCTCCCCAAGCCCCCCAGCCTAGCCCGAGCCAGCCCCCCCAGCTCGCCCAACCCACCTAGCCCGAGCCCCTAGCTCAGACAGTGCCAGCGTCGCCCAGCCCGAGCCCTGCCCTGTCCAGGCCGCGTCGTTAGCTCGAGCATCGCCCAGCCCGAGCCCCAGCTGGCATCGCCCAGGTCGTCTCGTCCGTGTCCATGTCGCCCAACTGCGTACTGTGCCGAGCCGCGCATAGTGCCGCGTCGCCAGCCATGTAGCTTGCCGAGTCGCTGGTCCGCTGCGTGCCTCGTAGTCGTCGCGGCGCGCCGCCCGTCTGGCGAAGCGTCCCTCAGAGCTCGCCGAGCTCGCCCGCTGCTGCTCTCGTGCCGCGAGTCGCGTCGCGCCGCCACCCCGGTGAGCTCGCGCCTGCAGTGTCGTTCGGCGCGCCGTCGCGTGCGGCCAGAGCCAGCCCCGCGCCCATCTGCGCCCCTCATCGCCAGCTTCTACCTCGCCCGTGCAGCCGGCTCGTTTGCGTGTCAGCCGCGCCTCGTGAGTTGCTCCCGAGCCGAGCCCTGTTTATTTTATTGCATTTAGGCCTATTTTATGATTATTGATGTGTTTGTTTGGCTCGCTATAGGTTGCTCGGGTTCGATCGCAGTTAGTTTTATTGTGTGTTGTTGCCTTCCGACTAGGTAAGGATTTCTTACCGGAGTTGTGTGGGCCCTGCGATATTTTCATGATATGCCTTGTATGTTTGCTGACTGTTATGAGCATGATAGTGATAGAGCAGCTTTGATTGATTTCTTGCTAGCATGTTTGCCTGATTTTACATATTAGTGCCATGCTAGGTTTGTTCTTCTAGCATGCTTATGATTCCTGCTTAAGTTCGTAGTATCATGCTAGGTAAGCGTGTTTGATGTCGCTCATTGTTTGCTAGCCAGGAATCTTTTATTTGCTCTGTACTCTGAGATAGAGTTGTAGGGTTTGTCATCATCCAGAGGCTGAGAGCGGACATAACGTACTTTGTTCCCACTGGTCGGGAGTAAAGTGTGCGCAGCATAACGTATCTTGCTTCCCCCCCGATCGCCAATGTGGATTTAGCTCTGGTCGGGAGTAAAGTGTGCGCAGCATAAAGAATCTTGCTTGCCCCCCCCCCCCCGATCGCCAATGTGGATTTAGCTCTAGTCGGGAGTAAAGTGTGCGTAGCATAACGTATATTACTCCCCCCCCGACCGCCGATGTGGATTTAGCTACCCACATCGGCATAAGCCTAGTTTGTAGCCTGCTAGAGCGGAACCCTGCCAACGGTGTAAACCTACCTTGGCCGGTTCTTAGCTTCAGGTCGGTGGTTCAGGCTGCACAGATGAGCGTCGAGGGCCTCGCGCTACTGTGATTAGTGACACCGCTTTCGAGTCTTAGGCATGCGTACCTGGCCCGCGTAGTTTGTCCTTAGGCCCCACATTTACGCCGGTTGCAGCAGCATGCGGTGTGCGCGCACACACGTTAGTTGCCGGTTCGAAGAGCTCCCTCGGGCTAATGTCGTGAGTACACCATTCCTTCCAGTTTAGAGCCAGACTTTTGGTACTCTCCCGTAAGTCCAGATTAGTAGCAAGGGCAAAGAGGCCCTTGAGGACATCCTTGGGATCAGTTTTTGAGCTGAACAATCCCCCGAGTGAAAGAGACCTCGGTGATATCCCAGGATTGGTTAGGATAACCAATCATAAGTCTGGAAGTAGGAGACTTCAGATGATTCCAGATCTATCCTTGTAAGCTCGTTGAGCTATGATCTGTGTTGGTAGCTGTTTGCTTGCATGCTTGGGTGCTAGATGATTGATTATATCGTATTGTACCCCGGTTGGGGATTCTTACTGAGTAATTCGTTACTCACTCTTATTTTTGTGGTTTTTCCACAGGTAGCCATGGTGCGAGACAAGATGGCTGGTGGAGGAGTTGTAATCATGGAAAACCCGTTGTTCAGCTATGAGTCTTATGTTTATGTTTATGATTTAAATGTCCTCTGAATGCATGTAGTTGGGCACGGAGCCTTAGGGTGTTTTCTGAATGTATTTCCGAATTCTAGCATTGTTGTAACTATTGCAAAGCTTGTATGTTTTAAATAAATCTCTGATCAGAGTAAGTTTTGTAAATGTATTTGTCTTGGAACAGGTGCTTGGAAACAGGGACAGGTTCCAGGAATTGATGTTGATTTTTAAATGGATGTTTTATGTTTTAGTTTTTTCTTAGAATCCGAACACCATCTTGCAAATTTTCTGTAGATTTGAATGCATGCATTGAGGTAACGTCCTATTTTAGAACCCCTTTCGGGTCGGGTCGTTACACGATTACTGTTAGGTTAAGCCCTCAACATTCCCTTTTCCAAGGCAAATGCTAAGCATTCGCAAGTGGAAAGTGAATCGTCTCGCGATAAATGAATACAACTGCCGTACTTACCCAATTTCCCCCTTAACTTGACATTTGAATGAAGCAATAAGCTACATGTTCTCCTAGGGTTACCTCTTAACACTAAATCTACTCATTAGTTGTCTAACTAGAGATCAAGTCTGAAACAAAGAACTAATATAATTACTTTAAGAAAGCGTTAAAAACTACTCCTACTAAATGTAAATAACATGATGCAAAATGAGAAATACAAATTACAATTACTACATGATAAACTACTATCTATAGAGTTGATAGAATTGCCAACATTATTGCCAATGAAGCCTTCTTCTATCAAACACTACATGGTACTGAGTTCTTCCAGGCCTATAGATGAATAGGATTCACCGAGATCTCCCAACAGACCTCGACGTCTCGAATGCCCATCAATGGTAGTATCCTCTCCGAACCATCACACCTTCTTCTTCGATTGCCCATAATTTATAGAGTCTGAGCTTTCTTGTCGACCATGTTCTATCCTTCTACCGATCTTTTGTCTGAATATTCCTTTGTCAATTCTTTCCATCCTTGTTTTCGTGATTTCATAATTTTGTCTGCCGTCCATCTTTTCCTTTTCTGTTCCGTTGACTCGACTCTACCTGTTTGCATCTGCGTTTGCGAGATATTGCCTCCAAAATTCAACACGTTAATGAGTTTTGGTAATAACCATAGTTTTCGCGCTTAAATGTGCTCTTTGCATCTTAAAAACAACATTATTCTCATACTTCTATTATGCACACGATGTTGACTAACATGCTAGATACTTGCGATGTAGTCGAGTTGATTCCCCTATTTTATACTACTGCTTACTTACTTTTTAAGTAAATTGCAAGTGTTCAGAGGCTTAACTAGTGTTATTATTTAGCGCTATCAAAGAACAAACAAAAAATTGATTGAACCTAAACAAAAATGATTGATTTAATAATTAGGAAACTGTTAGATTCGATCAATAAAAAATTGATAGATTCAATTCCTACTAAACTGATAGAGTCAATCATGAGCAAACTAATAGATTTAATCACTAGAAAATGATAGATTCAATCACTAGGAAACTAATAGATTGGATCACTAGAAAATTGGTAAATTCAATTGCTAATAAATTGATTGAAGTGGGGAGCAAAATAGGAATGGAAACACGTGAGCTTCATATTTCCATTTTATGCCACAAATGAAATAGTTTGAAAATTTTGCTATTTATGGTTTTTTTATTATTTTTGATGATTTCAAGACTTTGGGGCACTTGTGGGAATTGGTGGTTTGGAATTATGAAAAGAAATTAAATGGTTAAAAGGTTTGGGTCTTTTTGTTAAATAAAGAAAAAAAGTTTCATTGAAAAATAAAAAAAGAGAAAAGGATGAAAATTGGTTTTAATAAAAGCCCATTTTAGTTGTGTTTTAAAATAAAAAGGAAAAAAAAAGGAAAGAGAAAAATGAACCCCTTTCCTTCTTCTGCTTCTTCTTCTTTTTGACCTAGCCTTCACCCCCACCCTTCAGTTGCGCCGCCTCCTTCTGCATAAACAAGAACTATCGTGAGACTTTGGGCGGCTATGGGTTGAAATCCAGCGTGGTCGGTGGTAAGGACACACAACCTCGCGAGCTGAGTGGGGCGTGAGGCGTCCACGAGTGGGATTGGTTGCTGCTGGGAGGAGATTTGCGCACGTGGGCGGCTTTGGCGATTGCTGAAGAGTTATGAGGCAGCTGGTGCGGTGGTCGTCGACGTGTGGAGGCGACAACGGCAGAGAAGGGCGGCGACTAGGATTGTGGGTGGAGAAGAGGAAGAAGAAGAAGAGAAGAGAAAAATAGGGTTTTGCTTTTTCTTTTCTTTTCTTTTTTATAAATGCCCCCTCTTACTTGCTGCAACCTGCCAGTAAATTGCACGTAGATTTGCCTTTAAACACAAGCTTTCGTATGCAACTAGTGAAGTTGTTATTCCTAACACCTTTCCAAAATACTAAAGACCAAGTATTGCCTAGCGATTACTGTTAGGTTAAGCCCTCAGCATTCCCTTTTCCAAGGAAAATGCTAAGCACTCGCAAGTGGAAAGTTAATCATCTCGCGATAAATGAATACAACTGCCGTACTTACCCAATTTCCCCCTTAACTTGACATTTGAATGAAACAATAAGCTACATGCTCTCTTAGGGCATGTTTGGGGTGGGGAGAACTTGAGGGGATGGGATGGAATGACTTTCATCCCTTCGTTTGGCACGTGGACTTGGGTAAGTCCATCCAAATCCACCCAAGTCCACGCAAGGGGCCCACTTTTGTTTTTTTTTTTTTTATAAAAAAAAATTAAAAATTTATTATTTTCTTAATCTTTGATTTTTTTTAATCTTTAATATACATTTAATTTTAGTTTATTATTATTATTTTTTATCATAATATTTTTTGTGTATTTAATTTATATTTATATACAAATATAATTATTTACTTATCAAAATAACCATGGAGCACGAGCAAGCGCTACTGGCACTACTCGCGCAGCATAAAAAGGCAATTGGATGGACTCTCGCAGACATAATAGGCATCATCCCCACGTTTTGTATGCACAAAATCATTCTAGAGGACAATGTCGGAACCTGTAACAACCCAGTTTTCTGTTTTGGTTCTTCAGGTGTTTCGGTTCATTATTCGGTTGCGGTTGGGCCGTTAGAGCTATTTTAACCCTTAGGGGTATTTTGGTCATTTTGCTCCCCAGTCAGGGTTTGTGCACTTTCAGGATTCCAGGGCTAATCCTGTCTTTTGTCGAGGCTTGACAGTTGTTGGTTGCAAGACCCAAGAGGTTGTGTTGGTTGTTTGGAAGCTTAGAGATTATTCGGGTAAATATAAAATTAAAAGAATTAAATTGCTTCCATTGGGGTTTGAACCCTTGACCTAAAGGGATTTGGAGACTTGGATTTAAATGAGTTTAATTAAGAGAAAAGTTGCTTTGGCTGGGACTCGAAGGGGGAAAGCCCAGGGAAGGGAAATCGCCAAACCTAATTGTATTTTAAATAGGAAAGAATCGTTGTTTTCCTCCCTAGAGTTGCCACACGCTTTTCAAGAACTCATCTCCTTCTTGTTGTTTCTCTAAGAATCAAAAACCGAGAGGTAAGGTTCGTTCTTTCTTCTTCTTCTTCCTTGGTCAGTCATCTTCCCTACGCGCTTGACCAAACCCTAACCTTTGGTGTGGGTGTGTGTGTGTCTAGGACCAACCTAGAGTAGCCCCGTGCTGCCACGAGACCAGCAGCATCCACCATCGTCACCCAGTCTTTCGCGTCTGCGAGCTCGCCCTGCTTGTTCCCTCACACCCGACCATCGTCGCAGCCCAGCCAAGCTGCAAGCACCAGCATCTCCGCTCGTCCCTTGCACCAGCGCCCTTTGTCGAGCAGCACAGTCGCGCCTCCGTGCCTAGCCCTTTGCCCAAACGCAGCCCAGCTCGCCCACGCCCTTGCCGATTGTTCGCTTGCGCCTGCGTGCCGGTCGTCGCCACAGTGAAGCCGTCGTGTCGGCTGCGATACCCGCTTCGCTAACGCGCGCAGCCTCTCGCCGCCGCGCCACGCGGACTCGTTGCGGCAAAGACCGCCGTCCGCTGCTGTCGTGTCGGCCGCGGCAAAGACAAGTAGCCCTCACGACGCCGCGTGCGGTGCCGGAAGAAGACGACGCCCTCGCCAGTATCCTTCGCCAAGACGTCGCTGCACGAGGCTTGCAAATTTGCCGAGAGAGCTTGCTTGCCGAGTGCTTGGGGCCGAAACCTAGTGCATTCTTAATTGGTTGTTCGGGTTAACTTTGAAACTCGAGGGTCGCTTGTTTGTTTGTTGTGATTGCTTTCTTACTTGATCCAGGTAAGGATTTCTTATCAGGGTTGTGTGGACGCTGCAATATTATCACGATGTGCCTTGTATGTGTTGTTGACTATTATGAGCATGTTAGATTAGGACAGCTTGTGATGACTTCTTACTAGCATGTTTGCCTGTTTGTACATGTTAGTGCCATGCTAGGTTTATTCTTCCAGCATGTTTGTGATTCCTGCTTTAAGTTTGTAGTATCATGCTAGGTTATGTGTTATTTTGTTGAGCATGTATGTTTAGCCATGAATCATTTACTCTGAATTCTTAGTTAGAACAGTTAGGGTTGGTCATCATCTAGAGGCTGAGAGCGGACATAACATACTTTGTCCCCACCGGTCGGGATCCCGTGCGAAGCATAATGTACTTTGCTTCCACCACGACAGCCGATGAGGATTTGCTCCCGCATCAGCATAAGCCTAATTTGTAGCCTGCTAGAGTGGAACCATGCCAACGGTGTAAATCGCCTTTGCTGGTTCTTAGCTTTAAGTCGGTGGTACAGGCTGTTATAAATAAGTGTCGAGGGCCTCGCACTACTGTACTCAGTGACACTACTTCCGAGTCTTTAGGCATGCGTACCTGGCCCGCGTAGTTTGTCCCTAGGCCCCCACATTTACGCCGGTTGCAACAGCATGTTGTGTGCACGCACATGCGTTAGTCGCCGGTTCGGAGAGCTCCCCCAGGCTAATGTTCGTGAGTACACCACTTTCATTCCAATTTCGAGCCAGACTTTGGGTACTCTCCCGTTAGTTAAGTATTAGCTAGCCGAGGGCAAAAGGCCCTCGAGGACACCTATTTTGAAGTTGGTTTTTGAGCTAATCATTTAGCCGAGGGAGAAAGACCCTCGAGGGTGTCTGACATCTATTGGGATCGGTTTTTAAGCTGATCATTTGGCCGAGGGAGAAAGACCCTCGGGGATGTCTCGGGATTGGTTAGGACAACCAATCATTAGGGCAGAAGTAGGAGACTTCCGAGGATTCTGGATCTGCCCCGTTAGCTCGTTGAGCAAGTATTCTGTGTTGGTAACAGTTTGCATGTATACTAGGATGCTAGATGACTGATGTATTGTATTGTACCCCGGTTGGGGATTCTTACCGAGTATGTTTGTACTCACTCTTATTTCTGTGGTTTTTCCACCAAGTAAGTTGGGACAACACTGGGACGGCTTAGCGGAGGGAGCTGTTTGATCATGGGAGCTGCCGGCACTCTGTTGTGTCTTTATCTTTCCATTTATCTTCAGCTTGTAGTTGGACATGGAGTCCTTAGGGTAACTTTAGTGATTTTGGTTGTTTTAATCTATTTGAATGTTTTTAATAAATACTGGCCAGACATGTTTTAAGTTATTATTCTACCTTATGAAAGTTTGCTGTTGAGTTTAAATGTTCCCCGCTCTTGATGTTTGAAAAGTTTTAAAATATGAGCACTAAACCGTTTGTAAACATATTTTACTTACATGCTGAGTGAGAACCTAGGTTTATAGCCGTATTTTGGGTCGAGTTCTTATAGAACCTCAGTGGAACATCAAAGATGATTAAATCCGGCCATGAAGGAGGTAGTGAAGACGGAAATTCTGAAATGGTTAGATGCTGGAATCATCTATCACATATCAGATAGGCAGTGGGTTAGTCCAATTTAATGCGTACCTAAAAAGGGAGGCACCACTATCATTTGTAACAAAAAAAATGAATTAATTTCCACACGAACTGTTACGGTATTGCAAGTGTGTATGGACTATCGCAAGTTGAACAAAGCCAAAAGGAAGGATCATTTTCCATTACCTTATATTGACCAAATGTTAGACCGCATCGCAGGGAAGGAATATTATTGTTTCCTGGATGGATACTCTGGCTACAACCAAATCGCAATAGATCCTAAGGATCAGGAGAAGACTACGTTCACCTGCCCCTATGGAACATTCGCCTTCAGAAGAATGTCGTTTGGATTATGCAACGCACCCGCCACCTTTCAAAGATGTATGATGTAGATTTTTCCAGACATTCGAAGAAGTTATGAAAGTCTTCATGGATAATTTCACAGTATTCGGATAGAACTTCTGCAATTGCTTAGCAAGCCTTGAAAGAGTGCTGCACCGATGCGAAGAAACAAATTTAGCACTCAACTAGGAGAAGTGATATTTCATGGTAACCGAAGGAATTGTCCTTGGACACACAGTCTCCAGGAAAGGAATGAAGGTTGATCAAGCAAAATTGGAGGTAATAGAAAGATTAGAGCCACCACAAAAAGTGAAAAGCATGCCCAGTTTCTTAGGCGATTCATTAAGGATTTCTCAAAAATAGCGAAACCCTTGTGCGAACTCTTAAAAATAGAGAGAACCTTCAATTTCGACGCACGGCATCTTCAAGCATTTGAGCAACTGAAAAAGGCTATGATTTCTACACCAATAATGATTACATCTGATTGGAGAAAACCATTTGAGCTCATGTGCGACGCTAGTGACTATTCAATAGAATCTATCTTAGGACAAAAAAGAAAAAAGCTAGTCCATCCAATTTACTACTCAAGCAGAACTCTAACGGAAGCACAACAAAACTACACAACTACAAAGAAGGAGTTTTTGCAGTAGTTTATGCACTGGAAAAATTTTGTTCCTACCTAGTCGGATCAAAAGTAACAGTGTTTACTGATCACGCTGCCATAAGATATTTGATGAGAAAAGCTAATGCAAAACCAAGGCTGATTAGATGGATACTCCTTCTGCAAGAGTTTGATATAGAAATTAAGGATGAAAAGGGATGTGAGAATGTGGTGGCAGATTACATATCACAACTAGAGGTCACATATCCTTACTCAACTATGCTCAGCATATCAGAAAAATTCCCTGATGAGCAAGTTTTTGCACTCAAGGTAATAGAAGAAAGAAATGCTTCTTGGTTTGGAAACATTGCCAATTATTTAGCAAGCCACATCATCCCATCTGAAATGACACAACAACAATGTAACGACCCAATTTTCGTTCTAGTTCTCCCAGTGCGTTCGGTTAATTGTTCAGTGGTTCAGTTAGGCCGTTAAGACAGTTGCCCTTAGGGTCGATTTTGGGCTTAATTGGGGTTTTAGGATTGTTTCTACCATCTTCTGACTACGGTTATTTTTCGGTTTCAAGTTCCAAAGGCAAAGGGACATTTTGTAAAGTTCGAGGTCGTTCGGTTAAATGAGAATTTAAGAGAAAATAAAGTGTTATTGGTGGGACTCAAAAGTAGGTTTGACAAGGGATTTGGAGCTTTTCTTTTAAAGAAGAACATAGGATTTAAATGTGTGGTGGCCAGGACTTGAACTCTGTTGGTTTTGCATTTGAGAGGCTTGGAGATTATTTGTTAAAAATAGAAGAAAAAGGTGTGTTGCCAAGACTCGAACCCTGGTCATTTTGCATTTGAGAGGCTCGGAGATTATTTGTGAAAAGTAAAAGAAAAAGGTGTTGTTACCAAGACTCGAAGGTGGGTGGCCAAGAGTTTCAATCGGCAAATGAAAGGAATTTTGCATTTTTTGTTTTGAGATTTCCCGAGACCTAGCTGCACGCAAATCTCCTCTTCTCCTTCCTCTTGGCCGATCCTCTTCTCCATCTTCCCCATTGCCGAAAGCCAAGCTCCATCTCCAAGACTTCTTCTTCTTTCCTTCTTGGCCGAACCACCCTCCCTTTTGTAGAAATCAAGACCCTAGTTGCTGAACTCCTTCAACTCCATTGCTAGAGCTAGCTGAGAACCCCTTTGGTCGAAGCTCTCCTCCTCTTTGTTGGTTACCGCACAGCACAAGCGTCACCCAAGAGCTTCATTTTTCTTAGCACAGATCTCCCTTCTCCTTCGGTGTTGTTGTCTAATAAGAAGCTGTAGAGTGACCTCTCCCCTTGATTCGTGTTTCTACTCCACACCTAGCCGAGAGCTCCCTTAGCTCTTTCTTTAATCTGGTTGTCGTACCTAGCTAGACACATCACTTGCCAAAGAGTGTTCTTGCCTCACACGAGCCCAAGCTTGAAGGTCGAGGAGCACCTAGCAGAGATCACCTCCCTTGCTCACGAGTCTTGTTCTTTTGGGTTGGGTAAACCCTAACTCCCAAAGCTTGTGTTTATTGGTTATTTGTTGAGTAGGAATCTAATTTTGTTGTTGTATTCCTGCTAGGTTGTGATTGATTAGTGCTGTAGCTCGAGAAACTATTCATCTGTTGTTTTGTTTGCCTATGTTTCAAGTAAGGGTTCCTTGTTGGGGTTGTGTAGAACCTGCGCACGGCTTTGATAACTCCTAGCTTGTTTGTTCTTCTTGTTATTATAAACTGTTAGTGGATAGGCTTGTGCAGGTTGTCTGATGTTATTATGAACTATTAGTGGATAAGCTTGTGCAGGTTGTCTAATGTTATTATGAACTGTTAGTGGATAGGCTTATGTAGGTTGTCTGGATGCTATGTTTTGTTATGTTTACCCTGTTTCTTTAATTTCATCTTTATGCTCGTTCAGTTTGTTAGGGCATGGCATTCCAAATTTTTTACTTTGTTGATGCACCCTCCTATTTATTAATTGTTTTGTATGTCTGTAATACTCTATTAACTATATGCTAGTTGGATGTTGGACCGTGTTAGCTCTAACGTTCTAGTGTGTATTAGAGCCTGTTAGGGTTGTCCCAGGTTACATCCCAGTTAAGTGCAGTCTATGATCTTCCAAGTTTGAGTTGATCCAGGGTTTTGCCCAATGGTGTGCTACCCGAGCCTCTTTTTAGACTCGTCCAATTGCGTGCGGTCCCAGATCGACCCAATGGCATTGTCTATCCAGATTGGCCTAGTGGCGTTGCCAATCTAGGGTTTGGCCCAATTGCATGCCACCCAACTATGCTTTAGAACTAGCCTAGTGGCGTGTTGTCCATTGACAACCAAGTTTGAGCTGTATCAGGGTTCAACCCAGTTGCGTGTTGCCCAACATAGTAAGAACAAGCCCAATTGCGTGCTGTCAAAGACAAACCCAGTAGCGTGCTGTCCAAGTTAGCCCAGTTGCATGCTAACCTAGTGTTGTCCTAGAGATAGACATACCAGAGACCGAGGTCACTTAGGTTGTCCTCCTGTCTAGTCATCCTAGTGGCGTGCTGACCCTGTTCGACACTTGTTGTCTTTTATTGTTTAAGACTCCCTTTATGTAATTTGATGTTTTTCTTGTATGCTAGGATGCTAAATGATTTGTCTTACATATTATACCCAGGCTGGGGAATCCTTACTGAGTGCAATTGTACTCACCCTTTCTGTGGTTTTTCCCACCAGGTAACTTGGCACAGCATCGAGGTGGCTAGAGGAGAAGCTGAATGATCATGGGGACGAGTCTGTTGCATCTACTTTCTTCATTGCATTTTATCACTGGAACCTTTCACTTATGTTTTGTAATGGATTTTAATGTACTCTAGCTAGAGCCTGAATGTTTTAAATGAATTTTGCATAAATATTTGGAACTGGAATGCTTTTAATGAGATGGATGATTGAAATCTTTTATCTTTAAGGTTATTGAATTTTGCATTATGGCATTAGTAAAGCCCATTTATGACCATTTAGAGTCAGGTCTGTACAGTTGGTATCAAAGCTCACAGTCATAGATTCTGTAGACTGACCTATTGAGTTCGGTGGTTGTGTCCCATGATCATCATCACTCCAACACCCGCCAGGTATGTGTTTAAGTTCATTTTAAGGGTTTAAGTTTACAGTACCCGCATCTAGCATACTTGATTGGTTTGTTGTTGGCAGTGTGGTCCAAGTGTGGACTAGCTCTTTGTGGTTGAGTGTAGATCGCCAGTGTGCCAATCAATCGTAGAGGAGCAGGGACGTCAGGTGTTGCCAACCAAGGAGTTGATGCTGAACCAGCTATAGATGAGACGATGTCTAGGGTTAACTAGACCCGTAGGCTACATGTGGTCGGTTGCTAGTTTTTCGAGAAGAGAAGAGGAGAACTTGAGCATGTCTAATAGTCGAGATGTCAAAGACCAGATTGTTGAGTCTGGGAGTTCTTGTACGAGTTGTTGGTGTTTCTGTCATCGGAGGTTGTGACCTTGTTGGCCTATTTTTAGCAGGGCCTAGAGTTTTGTGTTAGTGGCACTTCGTGATGTGGTTGGAGAATGCTCGTCCGGCACCAAGCTTGGGTGCAGGCCTAGGTTCAGGCCCAATTCGCAATGTTGTACAGATGATTTACTTGGAAGTTCAGCATGTTCTCCAGAGGTTGCACTTGCATTGCCAGTTGTTGTACCTGTTGAGGTAGCACAAGTGACCTAGTTGATGGTAGTCAGATGGCCACGAGAGAAAGGTTGTCCGAGAAATGATAGAGAGTATCATTCCCTAAGTTTACACGAGTGTTAGGTGAAAGTTAGAGTTGAAGCGTGTAGAGTTGAGCCATTGGTGTTCATTTGTTGGTTGTGACTCTGATGGGACTCAGTTGTTACAATTTCTAATTTCTATGAGGGTCAGCTAGACTCCAGTCTTCAGGAATGACTAGTCAATGTACTCACATGTGTACCTGTGAGTAGCTTGTCCTTGGTATGGGTGTTTCATGGAAACCACGTTAGAGCTGATTCATTGGAGCAAGACCGTGCTCAGTTTTTGGAGAAGTTGTGTTTTAGTTGAAGGATAATACCCTGAAAAGTGCCCTTAGCTTGAGTTGCGGATGTATTTTGCTCCTGGTTGAATTACTTGTCGCCAGACAAGAGTTGTTAGTCTGGAACGTGACGTTGGGTTGTAAGAATCCTTGATGTTGTTTTGTTAGATCCTAGATGGGACCGAGCAAGTTGTGGTTGACTAGAAACCATGCAGTAATTGACTGGTGTTACTAAGGGTTTGGTTGAGGTGTTTACCCAAGGTAAAGCTTGTAGGATCGGTATGACAACCCTAGAGGGGGGTGAATAGGGTTTCTTAAACTTTTATAAAACGTTTTTGCTTAATGTGGGCCCAATTAAACAAGTCAATTTACTTTTGACTAAACAATCAATTTAATCAAGAATACCATAGAAATGAACAAAGACCAATTTTAAGTACCCTATTTAATTCCAATATTAAGATTGATAAATAATATGTCAAGATAAAATTATAACAACCAAACAAAATATATAAGAACAATTAATATAATATAACAATAAATTAATTGCAAAAATAAAAGAAGTTAAGGATAGAGAAATTGACACCGTGAATTTATAGTGGTTCGGCGCACCTACTCCACTCCCCAAGCTCCTCTTGGGTATTCCACTAAAACAATGAAGACTCTTTCCACGGCTTAGAGTCAAACCGTTATAACGTTCCTTTTGCGGGAGCAAGAACAAACCCGATCTTTTCCACGGCTCAAGATCAAACCGTCACAACCTCTCTTTTTATGGATCAGAGAAAACCGTACAATGATTTGAAAATGTAAGATCAAGATGAATAAACTCTCTCCAAGAGTGTATTTACAAATTTAACTCTCACAAATCAAATCCTCACAATACAATAATTTCTCTCTCAAGAATAAGATGAAAATTGAAAGCTTGGAGAGAGCAACAATGAAGACTTCTTTATTTTGGAGGATTGAGAAATATGAAACTTGGTGTCTACAATGGGTAGAGAAGATGAAGCTTAAATAGACATGAAGAGACAAAGTTACCGTTAGACACAAAACATAATAATATTATAATATTCGAAAAGTTACCGTTAGACACAAAGCATAATAGTATTATAATATTCAAAAAGTTACCGTTAGACACAATGTATTATAATAATATAATATTATAAAAAAAATTGCATTTAGACAAACAACATAAAAGTAGTATAACAACATTTAATTTTCTTTCCATTTTAAGAAAGTTACCGTTAGACACATTCTCAAATAATAATATAATAATGGATACCTTTGTTTTCCTTTTCTATTTTGCTTTTACCTTGACTTTTTATAACACAAAAAAATCTCAAATGTCAAACATCCAAGGCTCCACATGTCGCTCTTGGATTGGCCAATTTTTGCTACGTCATCACGTCGGGATTTACCATTCAAAATCTTTTAGGCCATAACCTTTTCATCTTAACTTTGATTTGAGTAATTCAAAATACGTTTGAATTATTATTTCAAGCTCTACAAAATGTATACTTCAAAACACTATATTTGTTAGTAAATAAATTTCAAGTTTGTTATCATCAAAACATTAATTAATTAATTAGTTAAAATTAATTCATTTGAGATGACCAAAAAGCCAACAATCTCCCCCTTTTTGATGATGACAAACTATACAAGAAAAATGGATTCAAAGTGGTGTATGATATATAATATTAACTAGATGCACAATCAACACACATACAAAATATCAATATACTTTCATTTTTCTTATCATCTCTCCCCCTTTTGGAATCAATCAAAAAGGAAAAATAAGAAAACTAATATAGAGATGATTTTAACTAAACATTTTCTCATTTTTAAATAATCACTAATTTCTCCCCCTTTTGAAATCAATGTAATACTCCCCCTTAATAAATGACAAAAAGACATTTAAATAAATTAATCAATAAAATAAATATTTTCATGAAATTACTTCAAAGACAATAACTTCCCCTAAAAAGATAACCAATATGCATAAGAAGGGTAATCACCAAAAGAGGACTATAAGGTAAAACAACATCAAAATTATTGTATAAAGTAGTACTCACCCTTAAAACAAATAATAATCTTCTAATTTTAAAAAATAAATACCGAGTAGATAAAACTATTTGAGTAAATTCAAGAATAATAATTTACACAATATAAAAGTAAAATTTTGAACTTCAAACTATCACAAAATAAACCATTTATAAATTTTTCATTAAAAATCTCATTCAAGAAAAAAATAATTTTGAATAAAATGCTTACGGGATTCAAGAATATATATCAATTTCATAAAATACTCCCCCTATGAAAAAGAATTATGCTACTTTTTTGAAACATTTTTTTTTAGAACATTTTATTCAAATGAGACAAACAATGTATAAAATTAAACTTTGATTAGTAACATGCTTCATATAATGAGACAAAAACCAAACAAATATTCAATATTTTCTAAGGCAACAAAAATTTATAGTGAGCAAATATCATCACGACACAAAACATAGCTCATGTTCAAAAAACAACAATAGTATTGAACTATAATTATAATAAAACTATTAGCACTTTCAATCAAAATAATAGCACATTTCAATAACTATCATAATATAATATTTCTCAAGAATTATATGTTCAATCAACCAAAAATCACAATAATACCACAAATAGATATTCAATATTTTTCCATGGTATCAATAATTAAAATAATAAGGTATTAGAAATTTTGAATAAGTTTGGAAATAATTGGCCACAACATTTAAAGAATAAATAACCTAATTTATGGAAAATAAAGCAATAAAAAAAATATCTTCATTTTACCTAAAGACATTTAACCCAATAATCAATAAAAATAATGAAATTAATTTCAAACATTTAAATCATTCATGAGATATAGTTTCCATAATAGATACCAACAAGAATACTTATCTCCAAAGTTCAAAAATAAGTTACCAAACTAAGCAACTTTTCTTTTATTGGTTTCAAGCAAGTCAAAATTGTTGCTCCATTTGAATTAACTTCAAATTTGAAGTTCAAGCAACCAATTGCTTCTTGAAAATTACACCTACAAAGAAAGTTCAATCAAAGGATTTTGGTACCCATCTTATGGGTCCTTCATTGTTAGTAAATATAGATTTTGGAATCCATTTCATTTTAGGTCCAATACATTTAAAATTCAACTTTCTTAAATAACAAGTATTGAATTTATGACCAATTTTTCCACAAGAATAACAAATAACATTTGACATGAATTTCTTTTTAACACAATGATTTTTCACAAAGAAATTCTTTCTTGGAGTATTTTTCAATTTAAAGCAATTTGGTCTAATATGACCTTTAACTCCACAATAATGACATATTGGTATAAATTTAGATTTTGAATGCACATGTCTAGTATTTCTAAGCATACATTTTGATTTTTCATGGGACTCTCTATCTTTTTCAAGCTTATGATTACATTGTTTATTATGAGTACATTTAGATCTAACATGATATTGTTTAGGCACAAAAGTTGAATTCTCATAAATGTTTCTACCTTTTTCATGTTTTGACCTCAAATTAGAATTAACCAAATTTGACACATTGGGTAAACAATGAGTAGTTTTAATCATTCTAGTGTTAAAACTAGATAAACAATTTTCATTTTCATTGCAAAATCCCTTTTATCAATAAAGTGTTTGTTCATGTCAATAGTCTTATTAGTTTGAGAATTAGTAGCCAATTTCTCAAAAGATGTTTTTGCAATTTCAAGCTCTTTAGTAGCAAGCATTTTCTTTTCTTTAAGTATTTGCAAAAGATTATTATTTTCAAGACTATCACATTCAAGAAATTTAATTTTATCATTCAAAAAAAGCTTTTCTTTTTCTAAAGAAGTATTGCTATTTTCCAAAATAATAATTTTATCTTTTAAACTAGCAATTTCAAATTTCAAATCCAACGAAAAAGATTCAATATTTCCATTCTTATTTCTCAATTCATTTAATTCCATTTTCAAATAACAAGATGTAGATTTGAGCTCATCATTTTCTTTCTCAAGAAATTTAATTCTATCATTCAATATGATTTTCTCATCACAACAACTATCAATATCATTATGCAACAATAAAGTATTAGCATCATTTTTCAAACAAACATTTTCATCTATCAAACATTTATTTTCAAGAGATAAAAATTTATACTTCTTTGATAATTTAGCATATTTAGATGCAAGTTTTTCTAAATCTTGTTGTATGCTTTCAAATGCATCAAATAACTCATCGTAAGAAAGAGGTTCTCGAGTTACCTCATCTTCGTCGCTTTCCTCATCGAAATCGTTAGTTGAATTAGCCATCAAGCATAAAGAAGCTTTATCACATTTATCTTTTTCAATTTCATGAATAATTTCTTGATTTTGAGAATTATAATTCTCCTTCACATCAAATAAATCATTAGAAATAGAAGGAGAATTTTCTACATTATACATGTTTTCAAGAAAATTCCAAACATCATATGCATATTCAAAATGTGAAATTATATCAAATAATTTTCTATCTAATGCACAATATATAATATTTAAAGCTTTAGCATTAAAAGTGAGCAACTCAATATTCAATTCCAATTTGGAAAAATCATGCTCACAAACATATAGAATATTAAAATCCATACCAAGCATAAAAGTCTTTATTCTATTTCTCCAAACATTATAATTTAAACCATCAAAGAAAGGAGGTCTATCATTAGAATCACTTTCAAAATTTAAAGTTGTCATAACTCTTAGCAATTAAGCTTTTCAATTAATTTTTCAAAATATTAATAAGATATTAAAAGTATCAAAAATTTGAAAAAATATTTTTATCTAAAGAGCAACCGCTCTGATACCAATTGTAGGATCGGTATGACAACCCTAGAGGGGGGTGAATAGGGTTTCTTAAACTTTTATAAAACGTTTTTGCTTAATGTGGGCCCAATTAAACAAGTCAATTTACTTTTGACTAAACAATCAATTTAATCAAGAATACCATAGAAATGAACAAAGACCAATTTTAAGTACCCTATTTAATTCCAATATTAAGATTGATAAATAATATGTCAAGATAAAATTATAACAACCAAACAAAATATATAAGAACAATTAATATAATATAACAATAAATTAATTGCAAAAATAAAAGAAGTTAAGGATAGAGAAATTGACACCGTGAATTTATAGTGGTTCGGCGCACCTACTCCACTCCCCAAGCTCCTCTTGGGTATTCCACTAAAACAATGAAGACTCTTTCCACGGCTTAGAGTCAAACCGTTACAACGTTCCTTTTGCGGGAGCAAGAACAAACCCGATCTTTTCCACGGCTCAAGATCAAACCGTCACAACCTCTCTTTTTATGGATCAAGAGAAAACCGTACAATGATTTGAAAATGTAAGATCAAGATGAATAAACTCTCTCCAAGAGTGTATTTACAAATTTAACTCTCACAAATCAAATCCTCACAATACAATAATTTCTCTCTCAAGAATAAGATGAAAATTGAAAGCTTGGAGAGAGCAACAATGAAGACTTCTTTATTTTGGAGGATTGAGAAATATGAAACTTGGTGTCTACAATGGGTAGAGAAGATGAAGCTTAAATAGACATGAAGAGACAAAGTTACCGTTAGACACAAAACATAATAATATTATAATATTCGAAAAGTTACCGTTAGACACAAAGCATAATAGTATTATAATATTCAAAAAGTTACCGTTAGACACAATGTATTATAATAATATAATATTATAAAAAAAATTGCATTTAGACAAACAACATAAAAGTAGTATAACAACATTTAATTTTCTTTCCATTTTAAGAAAGTTACCGTTAGACACATTCTCAAATAATAATATAATAATGGATACCTTTGTTTTCCTTTTCTATTTTGCTTTTACCTTGACTTTTTATAACACAAAAAAATCTCAAATGTCAAACATCCAAGGCTCCACATGTCGCTCTTGGATTGGCCAATTTTTGCTACGTCATCACGTCGGGATTTACCATTCAAAATCTTTTAGGCCATAACCTTTTCATCTTAACTTTGATTTGAGTAATTCAAAATACGTTTGAATTATTATTTCAAGCTCTACAAAATGTATACTTCAAAACACTATATTTGTTAGTAAATAAATTTCAAGTTTGTTATCATCAAAACATTAATTAATTAATTAGTTAAAATTAATTCATTTGAGATGACCAAAAAGCCAACAAAGCTATGAGGTGGCTGATGCTTTGAGTAAGAGGGCGACACATTCTGCAGCGTGTCTGGTCTCTTGCCCTTGCACCTAGTGTAAAGACCCAACCCGAAGATGGGACTAAATCTAGATCTTTACTCAGCATGCAAGTGAAAAGACTTAAAAGGACCCGGCTGGGGTCGGTTTGTAAAACTTTTCAAATATAAGAGTGGAAAACATTAAAAACAAAGTAAACATTCATTAAGCAGAAACGAACCATTCAAATTAAAAACAGTGACTGATCAGTACTTTCCTTAAAACATAAAATAGTTCAAATCATGGTTTTTCCTATGGACCTAAGTCCAACTACATGCTGAAATTCAAAAAACAGTAAAATAAGACACGACAGAGTGTCAGCAGCATCCATGATCTCCCAGCTCTCTCCGCTAGCCACCTCGGTCTTTGTCCCAAGTTACTGTGGAAGAAACCACGATAAGGGTGAGTATAAACATACTCAGTAAGAACCCCGACCCGGGGTACGATACGATGCAATCTATCATCTAGCAACCTAGTACACATGTTCACAGTTATCAACACGGATCTTAGCTCAACGAGCTCTCAAGGCAAATCCGGAATCCACGGAAGTCTCCTACTTCCGGCCTAATGATTGGCTCTCAAACCAATCCCGGGACATCTCCAAGGGTCTTTCTCCCTTGGCCAATTGATCACTCAAAAACCGATCCCAAGATGTCAGACACCCTCGAGGTCTTTCTCCTCGACCAATTGATTAACTCTAAAGTTAATCCCCAAAGGAGTGTCCTCAAGGGTCTCTACCCCTCGCTATAAATCTGGACTATCTCGGAGAGTACCAAGTCCGGCTCTAAACAAGAAGGAACTGGTGTACTCACGAACATTAGCCCGGGAGCTCTCCGAACCGGCTACTAACGCTGTGCAGCGCGCGACACCGCATGCTCTTCTCGCAACCGGCGTAAATGCGGGGCCTAAGGGCAAACCACGCGGGCAGTGTACGCATGCCTAAGACTCGGAAGCGGTGTCACCGAACACGGTGAGTGCGAGGCCCTCGGCACTCATCTGTGCGGCACTGTACCATCGACTGAAGCTAAGAACCGGCCAAGGCGGGCTTGCACCGCTGGCGTGGTTCCGCTCTAGCAGAGCTACAAACTAGGCTTATGCCGATGTGGTAGCTACTTCCACATCGGCTGCCGGGGGGAAGCAATGTACGTTATGCTTCGCTCTACTCCCGACCGGTGGGGACAAGGTACGTTATGTCCACTCTCAGCCTCTGGATGATGACAAACCCTATTGTACTAGCTAAGACTACCAAGTAAATGATTCCTGGCTAACATACACAAAAGACATCTGTCATACATAGCCTAGCATGATACTACGAGCTTAAAGCAGGAATCTCAAGCATGCTGGAAGAACAAACCTAGCATGGCACTAACATGTACAAAAAGGCAAAACATGCTAGCAAGAATTCAATAACAAGCTATCCTATCCACTAA
Organism: Sicyos edulis; assembly: GCA_036507275.1. Taxonomy (NCBI): domain Eukaryota; kingdom Viridiplantae; phylum Streptophyta; class Magnoliopsida; order Cucurbitales; family Cucurbitaceae; genus Sicyos; species Sicyos edulis. The sequence goes on from CM071847.1 coordinate 36,065,685, forward strand.
CATGCTCATAAAGGTGAACAAGCATACAAGGCACAATTAAGAAAGCATAGCAGGTCCACACAACCACGGTAGGAAGTCCTTACACAGGAAACGAGTGGAGAATAGCTATCACAACCAAAAAAAGACCCTCGAGCTTAATACGAACTCGAGCAACCTAGGCATAAATAAAGCATCCTAAGTAAATACATACAAGAGACGAAGCTTAGAAAACACAAAGGGATTGGTTCGGGAATTACCACCGAGAAGACACGGGCCCTCAGCGAAGCAAGGAGGGTGGCTTGGGCGCTGCTTGGTGGCACTGGGGGGGGCGCTGGCGCTGGAGCACTTTGGCGCTGGCGGCTGGGCGCAGGCGCTTGTAACACGTCACGCAGGCAGGCGCAGGCGGTGGTGTGTGTGTGTGCAAGGCGACAAGCGAGCGCAAGAGCAGCTCAGCTTGGCTGGGCGCGCGTAGCGAGGATCGCGCTGGAGGCGCCGGGCGGCGCGCGGCGCGCGCATAAGCGAGCGGCGCTCATTGGCGGCGCGCGCGCGAGGATCGCGCCGAGAGCGGCGCGGGCAGCGGCGGCGACGCTGGCTGCGTTGCGCCTTTGTGCGACCACGCGGCGACCACGAGCGACGTCTTGGGCTGGCGCCACGCGACGTCGGCGGCGATGGGTGTGCGACAGTGGGGGCTTCGGTCGGCAGCGTCACGATGGGTGGCGGGCGGCGTGGTCCGTGTGGCGCAGAGGTTGCGGCTGGCAGGGTGTGCGAGGCGGTGTGCGACAGGCGAGGGGTGGTGCGTGCGGCTAGGGCTAGGTGGCTCGGGGTGGCTCGATGGTGTGGCTAGGGCTGCTCGGCTAGGGTTTTAGGAGAGAGAGAGAGAGAGAGAGAGAGAGAGAGAATGCGGCTCTAAGGGGAAAAATTAGGGGTTTCTTGATTTTCCTTCTTTTCCTTATTTTTAAATAGGTTAGGAGACCTAAATTCCTTTCCTAAGGCTTTTCTTTTGCGGGTCCCGGCTAAAGAAATTCTTTTCTCTTTTTCTTTTTAATTAAGACTCTTTTCTTAAAACTCCACATTCACCATTTAGGGCAAGGCTCAAATCCCAAAAGATTCAATTAATTTTCCAATTAATTTTGTTATTAACCGGGAAGGAAAACGGGGCCGTTACACCTAGATACTTGGAGTTAACCAGTGCAGATGTTATGAGCATGAAGGTTTCTTCTTGGTTAGTTTGTTGGCTGGTAGACCGCATTTACTACAGTGTGTGTTTGAGGGTCGTCGGAAGGACCCTAAGTTCATGGAGATCCTTGCTAGAGCTGAGTCAAACCGAGTTAGTGAGTTTCAATTGCTCGGTTGGAGCCTTGTTGTCAGTTGCCAAGCCAGGGTTAGTTTCGCGGTAAACTTTGAGTTGCTTTTGGAGTTACAACGCAAGTTGGGGGTTTAGTTGTAAACGAGGACTGATTTTGCGATGTTATAAATCCTGAGGTGGTGGTTGGGGACCAACAGTGGGGATTTTTGTTTGTGGTTTTCAGGTGGAGGTTGCCTTATCAACTCGGTGATTGTCTATCACTTTTTCTTGGACGCACCGGTTAAGAGGTGGTAGAGTTGCCTTTCCTTCGTATGTCCCTCTTGGTTAAAAGGCCACAATTCAGTTGTGAGTTGGTGGAAAGCTTTTGTCCTTGAAAGAGTTCGAGTTGGCGACTGTTAAGCTCGAGTGTTGGTTATTCTATCAACAGGTAGTGGATGGTTAGTTCAAGGGCTTTTGTTGCCTTATCGAAAGTTGTTTGACCTTTTGAGGTTTTTGGGGTCTTATTGTTTCAATCAAATTTCGTTGTTGCTTAAGCCGTGTCGTTTCCAAGTCTTGACAGGTGAGAGTGCCTTACTTGTTGTGTTGCACCTGATCCTAGTGATTCGCTGATTTAAGAACGATGTTTTGACAGCTTGTTAATGTTGGGTTAAGATGATTCTATTTTAGTCTTATGGTTTTGTGTTACATTAAGCTTTAAAAGAAGGAAGTCCTTTAGGTTAATGGTCTTGCTGGATTGCAGCACGGTTTGTCGTCAGCCAGTTTGGTAGTTCCGATGGGAACAGGTGGTTTTGTTGCGCGTTGATGTTGCATGGTAAGGTGGTGATGCTTTCTTTAAGAATCTGGAGGCACCATTTGTAAGGTTAGAGGATTTCAGCGGTTTACAGATCACTAAATCCGTAAGTACTTCTTCACTTAAAAGGAGTTAGAAATGAGGTAGAGAAGATGGCTGGAGTTAGATAAGAGCTATGATAGTGAGATTGTGTATCATCCGGAAAAGGCCAACGTTGTGGCTGATGCTCTAAGTAGCAAGATGTCGCACTTTGTAGCTTTGTTGAGTTCTCAGGTTCTTTTGTGGAAAGAGTTCGAGCGAGCCAGTTTTGTAGTGTGTTGAGAAAAGATACCGCCATGGTAGTTCAGTTGACGGTCCAACCTTTGATTAGATAGAGGATCACTGAGGGCCAGTTGATTGATCCTGTAACGGCCCAGATTTCAGTTCTAGTTCCCTAGGTATGTTCGGTTATTATTTCGGTTGTTCGGTTAGGTCGTTAGGGCAGTTTTAGCCATTAGGTGCATTTTGGTCATTTTTCCCTCAGGGCTGGTTTGGGGTTTAACCAGAGTTTGTGGGCTATTTCTATCATTCGTTAAGTTGGGTTGTTCTTTGGTTTCAGGTTTTTGAGGTTAGAATGCATTTGGAGAGTTTGGGCGACTTTCGGTTTAAAAGATAAAATAAAATTTATTTGTGCGTCCGTTGGGTTTCGAACCTATGGCCTATTAGGCTTTTGGTGGCTTGGATTGAAAAAGGAAAATTTAAAAGGAAAGTGTCGAGCTAGGATTCGAACCCAGGTGGCTAAGAGTTGGAGTTAGTTGTTGTTTAAATTGAGAATTAATTTGTGTTTTGCTAAGATTCGAACTTGGGTGGATTTGTGGAGCTTTTGCTTAAGTGTTTTGTTATGGGGAAAATAAGAATACTCTTGCCAAGGCTCAAACCCTGGTTGTTATGGAGTTGTGGAGCTTAGTTTAAAGATTTTTAATTAGAAAAAAATGCATTGGAGTTGGGACTCGAAGGGGAGATGGCCAGGGGTTGGAATCGACAAATCAAAAGCGACACGTGGCAGGTGTAGGTGAGTTTTGCGAGTGAGAAAAATGAATCGTAAAGTTGCGTCGATTCCTCTTCCAGAGACCAAAGAAACGCAAACTTCAAGCGTAGGAGCTCTTCTTTTTTGAAATTTTCTCCTCGATTCTCCCAGGAAACCAATTGATTCTTACTTCTCCTTTGCCGAAGGTGCTTGCAGCCGAGATGCGTGAGGTAATTTCTAATCCTAGCAAAATCCTTTCCCTTATCGTTCGTTGCGCCCTAACCACATCTTTCTTTGGCTGAGATTGCACAAGCCCCGTCGATTCAGGCAGCAAGTCACCGTAGCTGCTTCACTTGTCGAGCCCCATCGGAGTCGAGCTTTTCTTGTTCGCTGCATCTCTGGTGCAGCATTGATGGCCTCGCCTTCGCCGATCCATGCAGCACGCAACCAAGAGCCACGGCCTTCGCAGCCCCGACACAGGGCACGAGTGCCCTTGCCGATCCGCATTCCATCCGTCGCCTACGCAGTCACTTGTCCACAGCCCAGCCGATCATCATTTCTACGCAGTGGCACGTCTAACAAACCTTGCGACGCCTCGCTCTAGTGATCAGCCCGACCGTGTCACTGCCCTAGCTACCAATAGCAGCATTCTCCAAATGGAGGCCTTCGGTTTAGGTAAGCCTTTCCTGTAAAGACCCGACCCAAAAGGGGCTCTAAATGGGCCTTTACCCCAATGCATGCATTCAAAGTAAAGACAATATACAAATATGATTTTGGATTCCAAGTAAAAATTAAAACATTCAGCATTCAATCAGAAATCAAAACAATTTACTGAAACCTGTCCCTGTCTCCAAGCACCTGTTTCAAGACAAATACATTTCCAAAAGTTTACTCTGATAAGAGATTTATTAAAATCATTCAAACCTTCTCAGGTACAACAATGCTGGAATCCACAAAAGCATTGAGAAAACATCCTAGGGCTCCGTGCCCGACTACATGCATTCAGGGGAAATAAAAAAAGGCAAAAAGTCATAATATAAAAATCAGAGACAACAGCAGGTTCCCATGATCACAGCTCCTTCTTCAGCCATCCTGTCACGCACCCTGGTTACCTGTGGAAAACCACAAAATGAGGGTGAGTAACGAATTACTCAGTAAGAATCCCCAACCGGGGTACAATATGATATACATGGTCATCTAGCCGAAAGATATGCAAGCTATGAATATAAACACAGAATAGAGCACATAGCTTAAGTCCACACTTGGACCTCGGATGCCAACTCAGGGTCTTAGTTCGGAAAATCCATACCACACAATACGCCCTATACGAGAAACAAGTCTCGGCCTCAGCCTGTCTACTGTCGATACGAAAGGTGCACTGGCTCACAACCCGAGGAGCTCTCCAGTCGGCGCTGTAATGAGCGTATGTGCGTATCGCATGCTACTACAACTCTGGGGGTCGCCGGGTCTAGTGGCAAGCTGCCTAGGTCTAGTCACCATGCCTAATTAAATCTCTAGATCGGTGTCACTGACATAGGGGTGTGAGACCTGGACACGTGAACTATGTCAGCCTGAACCACCGCACCTGAGGCTTACACCAGGAAGCCGTCCTTGCCCTAACAGGTGGCAATCAAGGGCTACGGCCGAACACGCTGAGGACGTGCCGACTGTCGGGGACGAGGCAATGCCAAGTCATCATCCCGACCGTTGGGGCATCGCGTAGACTACCACCCTCACCCAAGATTGCAGGGCCTACCGGTCGGGTTAGCTAAACCCTCACGGGGTTCAGGGATGGAGTACTACCTCGTACGCCCCTGCCATGGATGCAAGATACTTTATGCATCAGGCCCGGATGATGCTACCTATCTACACTCTAACCTATCATATCAATAACATACAATCCAATACAATCCAAAACGTGCTCAACGGATACAACGAACCTAGCATGGTACTACGAAGCAAGAACAGATATGAGCATGCCAGAACGGAACAATCTAGCATGGACTAACATGAGAAACAACATAAGAAATCATGTCAGTCAGGAATTAAGAATAGAACACCTAACACTAAACATGTTGATAATCATAAACAGGCATACAGACAACGATCACATATAACATCGCAGGGCCCACACAACTCCGGTAAGAAATCCTTACCTGGCCGGGAGGCAACTACACACAAAAACCTAAGCTACGATCGAACCCGAGCTAGCTACCGAGAACCTAACAAAAACAATGATAATCACAATCCATATGCCTAAATATAATAAAATAAACAAGGCTCAGCTCGGGAGCAACTCACGCGGCTTGGCTGACATGCGGACGGGTTTGCAGCACAGCGGGGCTGCTGCTGGGCGCTGACGGGCGCAGAAGGGCGGCAGAGATGGGCGCTGGCACGACGCTGGGGGCACGGACAGGTAGGACACAGGCGGGCGAGCGGCACAGCACGCTGGCGCTGGGCGCAGACGCGCTGGGACGGCGACTGGCGCGCGGGCGCTGGGGCTGCGACGCAGACGCGGGCGCGAGTTCGGCTGGGAGATGGCGTCTGGCGCGCGGACGGGCTGGGCGCTCGTGGGCGAGCAACGCAATGCGGCGGCTGCGACGGCGACGGGCATGTGGTCTGGTGCGTGCGACGGCCTCTGCTGGCGCTGGGTGCTCGAACGGCCGAGCTGCGTCTTCTTTGGGCGCTGGGGCTCTTTGGTGCGATCTGGGTGGGCTGCCGAAATTTGCTGGTGGGTTGCTTGGCTTGCCGGAATAACACTCGGAGGACTCTCGGGAGAAGACTCAAAAAGATGGCTAGAGAGAAGAGGGTTGGGCAGCCATGGGGGGTTTGGAGAATAAAACACAAAAACCTAAATTTCCTTTCATTTAATCAAATGCACCAAAACCCGAAGAACTCAAGGCTAACTAGGATATGCTGCGGAGAGAGGAACAAAAACACTTGGTGGCTCAACTGGCCATACCACCCACCTGACTTCCTAGACCACCTGGGTTCAAAACCCACCAAACACATCTTTACTCCACCATTTTTCTTTTGCATCTCACCATGCCCAAACACAACCACAAAGCCTAAAAAACTTACAAAAATCCATCCAATAATTTTAGCAACTGGAAAAGACATAAACGGCCCTGACGGCCCGACCAAATTACCAAAATACCCCTAGGGCCTTCCTGGAAGACCGGAATGAAAACCTGGGCCGTTACAATATTCCCTCCTTTTTATGACTTTCGTTCTAGAAAGTCCTTAAGATCAAGCAAAGACAGATACCGCAACCTCAACCCGTCTTCCCGCTCACGGCGCTTACTCGAACTCGACTCTTCCAGCGACCATTATCGAACGGATCTCACGGCCACGCAACGTCTTCACCTCAAAGACCAGAATACTCACATCCTTCCCCTCGAAGCTCAAACACTCACTCAGCTGCAAAGGCTCAACGTCAATAATGAGCGATGGGTCCGACACATACTGCCCCCAACATTGATACATAAAAACACGCACCACGATTGACAATGGTCGGGAGCGTTAACCAATAAGCAACTCGCCAATCCTCTCGAGAATCTCCAAACGGACCAACAAAGCGGGACTCAACTTCCCTCGCTTACAAAACCTCAACACACCCAAAGATCGATGCAACCTTAAAACATGAGTTTGTCAACCTCAAACTCAAAAAGCTCGACGCGAACATCGGCGTAACTTTCTCTGCTGCTCACGAGCTATCAACCTACTAGCTCGATACTCTCGCACATCACCTCTGCGGTCAAATCAAAGCAACTCGGGACCCAACAACAAAAGCGATGGCCACCAACCTTTTCCCAGACAACGAAAACCTACAACACTTACCAAACCACGCTTCAACGAAATCAAAAGAAGTAGTAGTAGGAATCGCTACCCGAGGCAACCTCATAAAATCCAACACTGGTTTCCGCTGCCTAAATACTGAAACACCAACTCACAACAAGCTCCAACAGATCTGGCTCACTCCTCCCAGAAGATCATCGGTCAGAGGGTGAAAACACTACAAAAACTGCACACGGCGTATAAGCCTCTTAACAATGCTCTCCAGAACCACAGTTCATCCACGCACTGCCTAGAACAAACCTTTGTTGCCACACCCTGGTGACAACAACTCCAGCCTGAAACTGACATGACTCTACTCCATAAAAATGGCCTCTGCACACGAAACGATGTGCGAGCTCTAACTACTGAAACCAATCCTCCAAGAATCTGAACTCACACAACAACCTCAACTAGCTGATAGCTCCCACACGGAAACTTACGATCCAACAACTTGAGTGCTACAAACTCGGAAGCTCAGACAACTACAAACTGTATAGCAATGCCAATCCACTCAACTCTAGCTCGACTCACATCACTAGCTGGGCAAGACAGCCCGCAAACAACCAGGCCCCAGAGGGCTCCCTCCACTAAGCCTACCCCCATGCAAACAACGAAACCAAGTTCGTCCCCTTAAGAGACACATCTCACAAGTCCAAACGATAACACATACAGGCTTAACCCTCTAACTTAGGCTCAATGCACCTTCCCACCGAAACTTCGCAAACGGAACTCCACTACCTGGTCAACACCAACTACCAAGAACAAGAATACCAACAATGGTTGGCAGAGCACAAGCTACACTAACCAGCAAGGATCCCTCAATAGGTCAAGACCCTAATCCAGCCACAATGGTGCAACCTCATCCACAACTGAAACAAAGGGGCCTTCAACTACAAAGGTGCAACAGCTTCCAAGCCAACACACAAAACCTTAACCGACTAGGCCAAACACTCATAGGAGCAGAACAACCCTTATTACAACTTCCAGAACACCACTCAAGAGTCCGCTTAACTGGACAAACAACTGCTTCCAAGCAACCAACAACTTTTCCTTCTTGCTAGCACCACTACCACCAACTCCAAGACCAAGGAATAAGCTGACAACTCATAAGAGGAAACAGATCCTTACAAGCGGGCATCCGAAGGACAGAGAGCTCCACACACGCTCGCTGCCATGCTCAGCTAAAGCCACAACATCTAACTCTCACGGAGGCAACAACAGGGGGGTCCACCACTGACAGAACCGCCAACCACAAACTAGCCAAGACACACCTCCACACCAAAGGAGGGCAACTCTCTACATCCTGGAAGTAGGAAACAACCGACAAGGACGAACCACTCGATCCACGAGCAAAACTAACTTCTAGAAACTCAAAAACCACACCTTGGTCAACATCAAGCACCAACTTGCCACCACACCATAACCAATCCGGACTCTACTTGAAACAAACTCTAGCTTGCTAGCCTACCAAAACTGCCAGCAACTCACCTGAAGCCTACAACCTACTCGACTCTGGCTTGCCAACTGAAACTCACTACCTGGGCCTGACTGAGCTCTGGTGAGGCTCTCCACAACTAGGGTTCTTCGGCAACCCTCGACACACACTGTCGTCTAACGGTCTAATAGCCAACTTCCTGAACCAACAACTCCTTTTTCTAGCATCACAACCATGCTGGCCTGCTCCGAACCTCGAAACCAAAAGACCAGAAACACTTCAGAATGTGTCATCCTCCTACTCAAAGCATCAGCCACATCGTAGCTTCCACCCAGGGTAAAGATTCCGAGCAACACCCTTAGCAACTATGGTCAGGAACTATGCGGCTTCACTACAACCACCATTTGATCAGTACCATCTGAACTCCATCCATGAACACAAGAGGTTCCACCAACCAAGCTTAGGTTCAACTTAACAAACTTGCCTAAGCAACAACCCAACTACGAGCACGGTATCCTTACAACCTCCGCTAAAGCCTTACAACATCCATATGGAGTCCAACTCCTCCAAGAACTGAGCACCAGTTCTCCAATGCAAACCCTACATGGTTTCGAAACTCTCGTCACCAGAACGAACTACACAAAACAAACTTATGTGCACAACTCTCAAGCTTCCTTCAGAGATCCAAGACTAACAGGTGCTCCCCAAAAGGCAACACTAACTTCTGGCAGAGATACCATCAACCAAAGAAACACCAAAAGTTCCATCTCCACACGATACACGAAGCAGTGGCAACCTTGCTCTGCTAAAATATAACGATGCCAAACCGAACTTACTTTATACCAAGTCTCTACCAGGTGTGCTTACATATAAGGCGTCCAACTCCACTCATAAGGCATCCTACTCATCTCATGAGCATCCAACTCATCTCACAGGCATCCAACTCATGGTTCCCCTACTGGACCGAACTCGCATCTACAATGCTCACTCAACTCAGGTTTAGGCACCTGAAGGTAGTTGACCGCACTACCAACCACAAAGATCACTTGGCCTCAGCCCTAGCGTGGGACTCACACGCACTAACACTTACCAACCGCCAACCTGCTGACTTACCCAACCCCCAGTAACACTGCGAAGAGGCTCCAGCTCCTCTCGAACATCCTTTCACTTGTAGTCCTTCGACTACCACTGAACTAGCCCTCTTGCACGACCTAAACAAGTGCATCTGCCATAAACGGATCCAATGGCTAAAGAAGTGTGCAGAACTCTGGACGGGTCATAGAACCATCTGCTATACCCATGCCAAACTCTGGCCTGAACCAGACTTAGTGCCAAAGCGGCACACCAACCATTGCACCTCAAGTGCCACTACTACCAAATCCACATCTTACTACAAATGGGCCAGCAAGGTCACAACCTCAAGTGACAAAAACTATGACTAGGCATACAAGGCTCAAGCTCAAACAACCAGACTATGGCATTTCATCAAACTGAAGGCTCACGTCCTACTCTTGCATCTCCACCTGATGCTCACCAAAACTCTGGCCGACTCTCTCAACATGCAGCAGCTAGCCCTACTTTAGGGCTCACCAAAAGAAGAGTGCTCAACTCTATTAAACAACTGGGAAACCACCAACGGATCAAGTCCGATGGGTACACTGCTCGCTGCACTCTTGACCACAGAGTTCCGACTTACTGGCTACAAAACAACAACAAATACAAGACCACAAAGATGTCTCTACCTCCTCCACGAAGGCCACTAACTCTGCTGCTACTCTCTGGGCGATCAAACAATCTGCTAAGGTTCAAGATCCACACCTGAACCACCCAGGCTAGCCCCCACTGGGACCTGCTCCACAAGCATCAACATGAGCAAAAGCCAAAGCTAACTCCTCTCTTGGAGTGGTACTCCAGGGCAAATCACCTACACCCTCTCACTAGGGGAAAACCAACAACTGGGCCACATGTGGCCTACGAGAGTCTAACCTCTGCCTCCCTCTGGAACGATGTCCCAGCGGTATCCGAATCTATCTGGATATCTCAACAAACCACAACATACAGCTTACACTGCGGGAAGTTGGCATGATGGCGCTCTAAAACCAAACCAACAACGAGTCAGAACCTGCTCGTCTCCGCTCCACAACACTAAACAAGGCATACACTAGATGAAAGGTATTGTAAATTCTTAACCTTTTTTCTAAAAACAGTAAACTTAGGCGTACCTGATGACTGTCGGAGTGCTGGTGATCATGGGGAAAACGACCTACAACAAAAGGTCAGTCTACAGAATCTATGACTCTGAGCTCTGATACCAACTGTAAAGACCCGACCCAAAAGGGGCTCTAAATGGGCCTTTACCCCAATGCATGCATTCAAAGTAAAGACAATATACAAATATGATTTCGGATTCCAAGTAAAAATTAAAACATTCAGCATTCAATCAGAAATCAAAACAGTTTACTAAAACCTGTCCCTGTCTCCAAGCACCTGTTTCAAGACAAATACATTTCCAAAAGTTTACTCTGATCAGAGATTTATTAAAATCATTCAAACCTTCTCAGGTACAACAATGCTGGAATCCACAAAAACATTGAGAAAACATCCTAGGGCTCTGTGCCCGACTACATGCATTCAGGGGAAATAAAAAAAGGCAAAGAGTCATAATATAAAAATCAGAGACAACAGCAGGTTCCCATGATCACAGCTCCTCCTTCAGCCATCCTGTCACGCACCCTAGTTACCTGTGGAAAACCACAAAATAAGGGTGAGTAACGAATTACTCAGTAAGAATCCCCAACCGGGGTACAATACGATATACATGGTTATCTAGCCGAAAGATATGCAAGCTATGAATATAAACACAGAATAGAGCACATAGCTTAAGTCCACACTTGGACCTTGGATGCCAACTCAGGGTCTTAGTCCAGAAAATCCACACCACACAATACGCCCTATACGAGAAACAAGTCTCGGCCTCAGCCTGTCTACTGTCGATACGAAAGGTGCACTAGCTCACAACCCGAAGAGCTCTCCAATCGGCGCTGTAATGAGCGTATGCGCGCACCGCATGCTACTACAACTCTGGGGGTCGCCGGGTCTAGTGGCAAGCTGCCCAGGTCCAGTCACCATGCCTAACTAAATCTCTGGATCGGTGTCACTGACATAGGGGTGTGAGACCCGGACACGTGAACTATGTCGGCTGAACCATCGCTTTGAGGCTAAGGAATCGGTCGTGGTAGGCTTACACCAGGAAGCCGTCCTTGCCCTAACAGGTGGCAATCAAGGGCTACGGCCGAACACGCTGAGGACGTGCCGACTGCCGGGGACGAGGCAATGCCAAGTCATCATCCCGACCGTTGGGGCATCGCGTAGACTACCACCCTCACCCAAGATTGCAGGGCCTACAGGTCGGGTTAGCTAAACCCTCACGGGGTTCAGGGATGGAGTACTACCTCGTACGCCCCTGCCATGGATGCAAGATACTTTATGCATCAGGCCCGGATGATGCTACCTACCTACACTCTAACCTATCATATCAATAACATACAATCCAATACAATCCAAAATGTGCTCAACGGATACAACGAACCTAGCATGGTACTACGAAGCAAGAACAGATATGAGCATGCCAGAACGAAACAGTCTAGCATGGACTAACATGAGAAACAACATAAGAAATCATGTCAGTCGGGAATTAAGAATAGAGCACCTAACACTAAACATGCTGATAATCATAAACATGCATACAAACAACGATCACATATAACATCGCAGGGCCCACACAACTCCTGTAAGAAATCCTTACCTGGCCGGGAGGCAACTACACACAAAAACCTAAGCTGCGATCGAACCAGAGCTAGCTACCGAGAACCTAACAAAAACAATGATAATCACAATCCATATGCCTAAATATAATAAAATAAACAAGGCTCGACTCGGGAGCAACTCACGCAGCTCGGCTGACACGCAGACGGGCAGGCAGCACGGCGGGGCTACTGTTGGGCGCTGACGGGCGCAGAAGGGCGATAGAGCTGGGCGCTGGCACGGCGCTGGGGGCACGGACGCGCGCCCTCGAACAGGTAGGACACAGGCGGGCGAGCGGCACAGCACGCTGGCACTGGGCGCAGACGCGCTGGGACGGCGACGGGAGCGCGGGCGCTGGGCTGCGACGCGGACGCGGGTGCGCGGGCGTGAGCTAGGCTGGGCGATGGCGTCTGGCGCGCGTGGGCGAGCAACGCGATGCGGCGGCTGAGACGGCGACGGGCACGCGGTCTGGTGCGTGCGACGGCCTCTGCTGGGCGCTTGGGCGTGCGGCGACGGCTGGTGTGTCTTCTTTGGGCGCTGGCGTCTGGGCGACTATTCTTTGGGCGCTAGGGCTCTTTGGTGCGATCTGGTGGTGGGCTGCTCATTGAAATTTGCTCTCTCGTTGGGCTGCTTGGCTGGCCGGAATGACACTCGGAGGACTCTCGGGAGAAGACTCACGCAAGATGGCTAGAGAGAAGAGGGTTGGGCGGCCATGGGGGGTTTGGAGAATAAAACACAAAAACCTAAATTTCCTTTCATTTAATCAAATGCACCAAAACCCGAAGAACTCAAGGTTAACTAGGATATTCTACGGAGAGAGGAACAAAAACACCTGACTTCCCAGACCACCTGGGTTCGAAACCCACCAAACACATCTTTACTCCACCATTTTTCTTTTGCATCTCACCATGCCCAAACACAACCACAAAGCCTAAAAAACTTACAAAAATCCATCCAATAATTTTAGCAACTGGAAAAGACATAAACAGCCCTGACGGCCGGACCAAATTACCAAAATACCCCTAGGGCCTTCCTGGAAGACCGGGATGAAAACCTTGGCCGTTACATTTCCCGAGGCTGCTTATTGGTTATTTTGATCCGTTGCTTGGACTAGTTGTGTGGTGTTGTTTGTGTTGTTTTTGCCTAGCCGAGAGGCTGCCTTGTCTGGATTGGTATCGATTAGCTTGTTGTGAGCCCCTGTTTGGCCGATAGGTTTACCCGAGAACCTGTTTGGGATTTGGTAAATTCTGCCCTTAGCTCGGTTTAGCTGTTGATTTATTTAGTAGCTCGGTTAGTAATAGTGCTTTTGGTTTGTGATAGGTTACGTGTAGTAAGGCTTGGTTTTCTGCAGCTCAAGGAGAAATTTATTTCTGTTTCATTGTGCTTGCTTGTCTTCCAATCCAGGTAAGGATTTCTCACCGGGGTTGTGTGGACCCTGCGATTACTTTAATGGCACGTTGATATCTTGTAATTGTTTATGAGCATTCTAGTGGATAGGATTCTTGTTCCTGACTTGCTGGCATGTTTGTTGTCTTGTTCATGTTAGCTCTAGCTAGGGATTTTCTTATTCTGGCATATCCATGTTTCCTGTTCATATTCTGTAGAGCCATGCTAGGATTGTGTTGCTGTTGAATATTGCCTGATCGATCTGTTAGCTTGCGATCTAGAAGTTAGGAGACTGTTAGGAGTTACTAGTTTAGGTCTCGCATAGGTAAGACCCCGATGGCCACCAATGCGTTGCTAGTGTATGTAAGTCCCCGATGGGCATCACACTGTTGGCAATATGTGTAAGACCCCGATGGGCATCATAGTGCAGCTAGGGAGTGTAAGACCCCGATGGACATCTTCATGTTCCTAGCAGGAGTAAGACCCTGATGGGCATCCATGTGTTTAAGTTGATATAAGACCCCGATGGGCATCCTTGTGTTTAAGTCGGTATAAGACCTCAATCGGCATCCTTGTGTTTAAGTCGGTATAAGACCTCGATGTGCCTCATTGTGTTTAAGTAGGTATAAGACCCCGATGGGCATCCTTATGTTTAAGTCGGTATAAGACCTCGATGGGCATCCTTGAGTGCTAGTTGAGTAAGACCTCGATGGGTATCATTGTGTCTAGTATGTGTAAGACCCCGATGGGCATCTCGTGTTCTAGATTGTTTAAGACCCCGATGGGCATCACGGTGTAAAACTGAATGTAGGTTGTATTTGTAAGACCCGATGGGCAGCTCGGTAAGTCCTTGAATAGGCAAGTTCTAGGGGTGATGGTTAGCCTTAACTAAGTTGATTTTTCTATGTTAGTGTTTGGTTGCATGTATCTGTGTGCTAGATGATTTGTTTTCGTATTATACCCCGGTTGGGGATTCTTACTGAGCGACTCGTTGCTCACCCTTACATTTCTGTGGTTTTTCACCAGGTAACTTGGGACCAAGACTGGATGGCTAGGAGGAAGCTGCTGGATGATCATGGACAGTTGTTACTCTGAGTCTTGTTTGTTCTTTTCTTAACTTTTCTTGCATGTAGACAGGGCAAAGAGCCCTTAGGTGGATTTTGATGTATTTTCTGAGGTTAATTTATTTTTTTTGTTGTTGGATTTGTTCTGGATGTTTGAATTTGCAATAAAAAGAAACTTTGGCCAGGGTGGGATTTGATAAATGTTTTTTACAGGTGCTTGGAAACAGAGACAGATCCAAATTCTTGACAATTTCACTGAATGTTTTATTATTTTTAGAGTCTTATAATTCCGCATTTGTGATTTTGAGTTTTATTACATGCATAAGAGGTTAAAGACATAGGTTTAGGACCCTATTCGGGTCGGGTCTTTACAGATCCTGAGTTAAGCAAGAGTTGTGGAACAACATGAATAGGGTTTTTGTAGAGGTTGTTAGCCGGTGTCCCACTTGTCAGCAAGTGAAGGCTCCTAAATGGAAACCGCAGGTTTGTTGTAGCCACTGAGTGTGCCTCAGTGGGAGTGGGAGGAGTCCTACATGGTTTACACCTTTAGGGTGCCGATGACACTAAGAGGGTTTACACTTAGATCAGGTTTGCTGTGGATCGTTTGACCAAGAGTGTGCACTGCACTTCTGGTGGGATCATCTACATGGTGGGACAGTGGGCACAGTTGTGTTGGAGAAGATTGTTCGGTACCATGGGGTTTAGGTAAATTTTGTATCCGAACGAGTTTTTCGCTCTACCTCGTATTTCTAGAGAGAGCTCTAGGAAGGTTGGAGCTCTAAGTGTAGTTTCAATACAACAGTTCATCCTCTGGTAGGCGACAAGACCGGGAGGGTGAACTAGAGTTTGGAGTTTATATTACGAGTCTGTGTATTAGTTTTCTAGATAGCCGAAACCAGTAATTGTATTTGTTGGAGTTTACATACAACAACAGTAATCAGGCGTTGATTCAGATGACATCGTTTGAGGCTTTGTATGGTAAACGTTGTGGGTCTCCAGTATTTTGGGAAGAGGTTGGTAACAGACAGGTTCTGGGTTCCGAGTTGTTTCAGCTGGGTAATGATGCAATACAGAAGATTCGAGCTCGTATGTTGACAACGCAGAGCAAACAGAAGAGTTACGCTGGCGTTAGGCATAGAGACTTAGAGTTTGAGGTGGGACAACATGTTTTTCTGAAGGTAGCACCGATGCGTGGAGTTTTAAGGTTTGGTAAGCAGGGAAAGCGGAGTCCCAAGTTTGTAGGAACTTTTGAGATCCTTGGGTGAATCGGTCTAGTGGCGTACCGATTGGCTTTGCCCCGTCTTTGGCAGCTGTGCCTAACGTATTCCATGTGTCAATGCTTTGTCTGTATGTTGCGAACATGTCCCACATTGTTGTTTATGAGCTGTTGGAGCTGAACAAGGACTTGAGCTTTGAGGAGAAGCCACTTGCGAATTAGAGGACGAGTTGAGGACATGTTATTCAAAGTGTTTCTAGTCTTAGGACTTTCGAGGACGAAAGTCTTACAAGAAGGGATTATTGTAATGGCCCAGGCTTTCCTTCTTGTTCTCCAGGTGCGTTCGCTTAATTATTTAGTGGTTCGATTGGGCCGTTAAGACAATTTAGCCTTTAGGGGAATTTCAATCATTTTGCCCTCAGGGTCAGTTTTGTGCTTAACCAGGGTTTTAGGATTTGGAGCTTTGCTTTTAAAGAAGAAAATAGGATTTAAATGTGTGATGGCTAGGACTCGAACCCTGTTGGTTTTGCATTTGAGAGGCTTGGAGATTATTTGTGAAAAATAGAAGAAAAAGGTGTTGTTGCCAAGACTCAAACCCTGTTGGTTTTGCATTTGAGAGGCTCGGAGATTATTTGTGAAAAATAAAAGAAAAAGGTGTTGTCAGGACTCAAAGGTGGGTAGCCAGGAGTTTCAATCGACAAATGAAAGGAGTTTTGAGTTTTTTGTTTGGAGATATCCCGAGACCTAGCTGCATGCAAATCTCCTCTTCTCCTTCCCCTTGGCCGATCCTCTTCTCCATCTTCCCTATTGCCAAAAGCCAAGCTCCATTTCCAAGACTTCTTCTTTTTCTTCCCTTCTTGGCCGAACCACCTTTCCTTTTGTAGAAATCAAGACCCTAGTTGCTGAATTCCTTCAACTCCATGGCTAGAGCTAGTCGAGAACCCCTTTTGCTGAAGCTTTCCTCCTCTTTGTTGGTTTCCACACAACACAAGCCTCACCCAAGAGCTTCATTTTCCTTTGGCTGAGGTCTCCTTTCTCATTTGGTGTTGTTGTCGCATAAGGAGGTGCCGAAAGCCCTCTCCCTTGATTCATGTTGCTACTCCACATCTAGCCGAGAGCTCTCTAGGTCTTTCTTTGTTCTTGTTGCCGCATCTAGCTAGACACATCACTTGCCAAGGAGTGTTCTTGTTGCACACAAGTCTAAGCTTAAACGTCTAGGAGCACCTAGCCGAGATCACCTCCCTTGCTGCCGAACCTTGTAATCTCGGGTTAGATACCCTAACTCTCCTAGCTTAGGTTTATTGGTTGTTTGTTGAGTAGGAATCTAATTATGTTGTTGTATTCCTCCTAGGTTGTGATTGATTAGTGCTGCAGCTCGAGGAACTATTCGTTTGTTATTTTGTTTGCCTCTGTTACAGGTAAGGGTTCCTTGCTGAGGTTGTGTGGAACCTGCGCACGGCTTTGATAACTTCTAGCTTGTTTGTTCTTCTTGTTATTATGAACTGTTAGTGGATAGGCTTGTGCAGGTTGTCTGATGTTATTATAAACTGTTAGTGGATAGGCTTGTGCACGTTGTCTAATGTTATTATGTACTGTTAGTGGATAGGATTGTTCAGGTTGTCTGGATGCTATGTTCTGTTATGTTTGCCTTATTTCTTGAATGTCATGTTTATGCTCATTCAGCTTGTTAGGGTTTGGCATTTATAATATTTTACTCTATTGATACACCCTCCTATTTATTAATTGTTCTGAACATCTGTAATACTCTATTAACTATATGCTAGTTCGATGTTGGGCCCTATTAGATCTAGTGTTCTAGTGTGCATTAGAGCCTGTTAGGGTTATCCCGGGTTACAGCCCAGTTGTGTGCTGACTCGGTTTGGCTCAAGACTCGCCTAGTTGCCTGTGGTCCAAGACTTACCCATTTGCATGCAGTCTATGATCTTCTAAATTTGAGTTGATCTAGGGTTTGGCCCATTGTTGTGCTACCCGAGCCTTTTTTTGGACTCGCCCAGTTGCGTGTGGTCCCAGATCGACCCAGTGGCGTTATTGATCCAGGTTGGCCCAGTGACGTTGCCAATTTAAGGTTTGGCCCAGTTGCGTGCCACCCAACTATGCTTCAGGACTAGCCTAGTGGCGTGCTATCCATTGACTGCGAAGTTTGAGCTGTATCAGGTTTGAGCCCAGTTGCGTACTGCCCGACATAGTAAGGACAAGCCCAATTGCGTGCTAACCTAGTGTTGTCCTAAAGATAGACATACAAGAGACCGAGGTCACTTAGGTTGTCCTCTTGTCTAGTCAGCTCCCATGCTTAGTCAGCTCCCTCCACTAGCAATCCCGGTGTTGTCCCAAATTGCCTGAAAGGAAAGTTAGGGTGAGTATGAACGCACTCAGTAAGAATCCCCAACCGGGGTACAATACGATACATCAATCACCTGGCATTCTAGTATACATGCAATCAGTTACCAGCACAGAACCATGCTCATCAAGCTAATCAAGACAAGTCCGGGAACCTCGAAAGTTTCCTACTTCTGGCCTAATGATCGGTTCTCCTAACCAATCCCAAGACATCCTCGACGGTCTCTCTCCCTAGGCCAATTGATCAACTTAAAAGCTGATCCCAATTAGATGTCAGACACCCTTGAGGGTCTTTCCCCCTCAGCCAAATGACCAACTCAAAAGCTGATCCTAAATAGGTGTCCTCGGGGGCCTCTTGCCCCCGACCAAGCTAAGCCCTAAGACAACGGGAGAGTACCCGAGGTCAGGCTCTAAACAAGAACGGGAGCGGTGTCACTAATCTACATTAGTGCACAGCCCTCGACACTCAGTTGTAGCAGCCTATACCATTGACCTGAAGCCAAGAACTGTTTCCGGGCAGGCTTGCGCCCGTGACGGGTTCTACTCTAGCAGGCTACAAACTAGGCTTATACCGATGCGGGAGCTAATCCACACCGGTTGCCAGGGGCAGAAGTAAAGTACGTTATGCTACTCACTGATCCGGACCTGTGGGGAAAAGGTTCGTTATGTCTGCTCTCAGCCTCTAGAAGAAGACAAGTCTATCTAACTATCTAACATCACATAGTAGACATTCCTAGTAATTGAACATGCTCAGCAAGAATTCAAGTACAACCTAGCATGATACTACGAATGTAAACAGGGAACTCAGAGCATGCTGGAAGGACAAACCTAGCATGGCACTAACATGTAGAAACAGGGCAAACATGCTAGCAGAGATAAACAGTGAAACAGTCCTAACCACTAACATGCTCATAACAAACAACATACATACAAGATGCAATCAAAACATATCGTAGGGCCCACACAACCCTGGTAAGAGATCCTTACCTGGAACAAGTAGAAATACAAAGCTGCAGTGTCTCACAACCTAATAAAGCAGACAACATACAATTATAACTAGCTAGCTAAACACTTAACTATCAACTACAAACTAGAAGCAAGAGAATCAAGAGACTACCCCTACTAGCACCTAGTGCTCTCGACCAAGCACTAAATATGGAACCCTAGGAGTTCTAGGCCACAACTCTTCAACACTTACTCTTGGCTAGGGCAACACAACAAACACAATGAGTAAGATCTTTGATAGGAAGCAACCAACACAACCACACCATTCCACATGGAGCTCTTGGCCACACAACACCACTTGGAGCTCTCGGCCAAACCAACACATAAGCATACTAACACAACAAGCTTACCAACTCACTTATAAAGATTCGGCAAGGTCCTTCAATGGAGCTTAGGGTCTCGTCCAAGATGGATGCACAAACAATGAGGATTCAGCTAGGGCTTGTCTTGCACAAGGAAGAAGGCCAAGGTTAGATCTACACATCTACAACTCAAATCAAAACAAACACCATCAATCTCACCTTGGAGCTCTCGAAAATGGAGGTTAAATAAGAGGGAGGTCTCGGATATCCACCAATCAAGAGGAAAGCAAGCAAGATCCCTTTACCCAAGCAAGCCTCTCAGATCTACAAGGAGAGGAGAATAAATCACAAACTCTCTTATGCTAGAGCTTAGATTCGGCCATGGCAAAGAGGAGAAGAAAAGGGATTTACAAATACTTACCTTGGAGCAACAATGGAGGAGGCGATCTATGGAGCAACACTTGGGATTTTGGGAATGGAAGCAAAGGAAGAGCAATGGATCAATGGGGAGCTCGGCCAAGAAGGGAGAAATGGGAAATGATGGTGTCGGCCAAGAGGGGAAGGGAAAGAATAAGATGAAGCCCAAAATGTGATTTTTCCCTATTTGTAATCATAAAAATTCCTAAAAAAATCTCACCTTCAAATCCCACCAAGAGCACTTTTAAAATCCATTTAAATTTCTCTACATTTGGCTCAAACTCAACTCCCAAACCACCATGGTTCAAATCCTAGCAACAACACATTTATTCTTAATTTTCTCTTTTAACCGGAAAGCCTCCAAGCTTTTCAAATATGCCACTCTTGCCCTAGAATTTGAAACCGAAGAATAACTGAAGCCAACAATAATATAAACAGTCCTGAAACCATGGTTTACTGTACAACCGACTCAGAAGGCAAAATGACCAAAATACCCTTGGAAGCACAAACAGCCCTAACATCCCAAACAACTCACTAAAGGAACAACCGGACAAACCTAGAGAACCGGAAGGAAATCTTGGGGTGTTACACGGACCCTGCTCAACACTTGTTGTTTGTTATTGTTAGAAACTGCCTTTATGTAATTTGATGTTTTGCTTGTATGCTAGGATGCTAAATGATTTGTCTTGCGTATTATACCCCGGTTGGGGGATCCTCACTTAGTTCAATTATACTCACCCTTTTTGTGGTTTTTCCCACTAGGTAACTTGGCACAGCCTTGAGGTGGCTAGAGGAGGAGCTAGATGATCATGGGGACGAGTCTGTTGCATCTGCTTTCTTCATTGCATTTTATCACTAGAACCTTTCACTTATGTTTTGTAATGGATTTTAATGTACTCTGACCAGTGTTTTTAATGACTTTTGCATAAATATTTGGAACTGGAATGTTTTTAATGAGATGGATGTTTGAAATCTTTTATCTTTAAGGTTATTGAATATTGCATTACGACATTAGTAAAGGCCATTTATGACCATTTAGAGTCGGGTCTTCACAAACAAGCAAAGCGCTTTTTTCATGATGCAAAATTCTATTTCCGAGATGAACCATATCTTTATAGCCAATGTGCTGACGGGATAATACGTCGATGCGTAGCAGGCATGAGAAGAAGGCAATTCTGTAATCATGCCATGCATCGCTTTATGGAGGACATTTCGGAGGAATGCAAATTGAACAAAGATTATTCAATCTGGCTACTTTTGGCCTAGCATATTCAAGGATGCGCAACATTACGCGAAGACATGCGATAAATGCCAGCGAAAAGGAAACATAGGAAGAAGAGACGAACTGCCGCTAACTTTGATCTTAGAGGTTGAGTTATTCGACGTCTGTGGAATCAATTTCATGGGACCATTTCCTCCTTCAAAAGAAAATTTGTACATTCTGCTAGCGGTTGATTACGTGTCAAAATGGATAGAAGTAGTAGCTTCGCCCAAGAATGATGCCAAGCTGTTATAAGATTCCTTCACAGGAATATTTTTATAAGGTTTGGAACACCACGAGCAGCATCAGCGATGAAGGGACACATTTGATAGACAGAGCAATGTCACATGTGCTGCATAAGTATAATATTAAGCATCGCATTACAACACCCTATCATCTGCAAACCAATGGCCAAGCAGAAATTTCAAATTGAGAGATCAAAGAAATTCAAGAAAAAGTTGTGGGACGTAATTGGAAGGATTGGTCCATGCAACTAGATGATGCACTTTGGGCCTATAGAACAACATTGAAAATGCCGCTGAACATGTCTCCTTATATGATAGTGTATGGGAAAGCATGTCACTTACCGATCGAGTTAGAGCATAAAGCTTACTAGGCATTAAAAAATTGAATTTAGACCTGCAGAATGTAGGAGCAGTAAGAATGATGCAATTGCTAAATCTAGAGGAGTATAGATTCTTCTCGTACGAAAATGTGAAACTATACAAAGAGAAAACCAAGAAATGGCATGATCGACGGTTGACGCCTCGTACTTTCGAGGTTGGATAGCAAGGGTTATTATTTAATTCTAGATTTCGTCTGTTTCTAGGAAAGCTCAGATCCAAATGGTCTGGACCATTTTATACTACTCAGGTAAAAGTAGGAGGAGCAGTGTGGATAAAGAACGAAGCCAGTGGGAATGAATTCGAGGTCAATGGCCAGAGATTGAAGCATTACTCGAATGAGGATGTCCAATGCGGAATATCTTCATTCGCATTAATTGTGGAATGAGCGCACAAGCATGGAAATGGAGCCAGAGCGTATCGATACCCTTTAATTTTCGCTTCATGCATGCTAAATTTTAATATTTCCTATATGCTTATGCTAGAAGTTTATATTAGTTTATTGTTATTTTATTTATCATTTTTTTGTCTTTCTTTTACTGCAATTTTTTAATTTCAATAAATTAGTAAATCTCTTTTACCATCATATCATCTATTAACTACGGACGGATGCCGAGCTATCGAATAGCAAACGTTTCGATCCAACAGTGTGTAAAGAATGCATAGCCGCCAAATCCCAATCGTCGTTTTGACCTAAGCAACGATTGAAATCTGATCGTTGTTTCAATGGTTAAAAAAACCCTTCAAGAAATGGACTTTGCCTATTCATTGCAACCCAACTATCTCTTATTACAAATCTTTGAGAACCTTCACCATGGTGCGAAGACTTGCAACGACTTACCGTGAAATGTAGCGAATGAGGTTAGACCAGCCATTAGAAGGCAAGTGACTGCTCCAACCGGAAAAACCGACCCACGCATTGCAGAGGTAGAGGGATCTTCCATAGTACCTGGGGAAGAAAGGGTTGTTACCTCTACACCACAATAGAAGAACATGGAAATGGAAGCAGTCAATGTAGAGGAGGACGAATATAAAGACCCAACACTAAACGGTCCTAAATGGCCTTTACTTCAAGATACAATTTCAAATACAACAGTAGATTGGAAATTCAACACCTTTTATAAAGAATTAAAAATTAAACAATTTGAAAGCATAGTTGAGAAAAACTGTAAAATAACATAAGCCTCTGGCCACAGTTCAACAAACAGTTACAAAATCCCAGTAAAACACTACAAGTTCCAAATAACACATTTCAATAACCAGAATGCAAAAGACTCAAGAAGATGCAACGGTCTTTCCCATGATTATCCCGCTCCTTATCTAGCCACCTCGATGTTGTGCCAAGTTACCTGGTGGAAAAACCCACATAAAGCACGAGTACGATTGCACTTAGTAAGGATCCCCCAACCGGGGTACAATATGCACAACAAATCCTCTAGCATCCTAGCATACGAGCATCAAACAATAACATGGCAGTCTCAACAAGTAAAAATAGCAGGATGAACAACATCAATGGTCTATGCTCATAACTAGATAGAGTTAACACACACTGGGCTAACTAAGGATAACAACACGCTAGGCTAGTCCTTGGACTGCACACACTAGGCAAGTCCGGCTCATAAATGTTAGCAGCATACTGGCCAACAAGAGACAACAACACACTAGGCTAGCCCGGGATCAGCAACACACTAAGCCAATGTTGGATAAACTGGTCAGCACACACTGGGCCAACAAAGGGACAACACACACTGGGCTAGTCCTAGACTGCACACACTGGGCAAGTCCGGCTCATACTTGTTAGCAGCACACTAGGCCAACAGGGGACAACAACACACTGGCCAGTCCTGAGCAAACCCGATCAGCAACGCACTGGGCCAACCTTGGACAGGACACACTGGGCTGGTCCTAGGTAACTTAAGCAGCAAACCTAAGGTTACATAACCTAGACCTAGCAAGTTCAATACTAACAGTAAGAATAACAGCAATAGAAATTAAATAGAGTTTTGTCATTCTACATGCAAGCCCTAACAAACAGTCCAGAAAAGCCTATCCACTAACATGCTTAATCACAACATATAAATCAAGACATACAACATTCAAGATCAGATCAACAACCAAACAGGAATTAAATGTAACTATAAATAGGGCAGCATCCAGGGAACCTGCAAAAAAACCTATCCACTAATAGTTCAACATATAAACAAACAACCAGAAGTTATCATTGTAGTGCGTAGGGTCCACAAAACCCCGACAAGGAACCCTTACCTGTCAAATAAGCAGAACCTAACAAAAGAGAATGCTCCTTGAGTTGTAGATCCCACACAAGCTACCCTAACAAACAATCCAACAAGTTAACAACCAATGTTGAAACACCACTGAGCAACCAAAACAAAGTAGGGATTAGGGCTTTACCGAAACCCGAATAAACTCCAACTTCCCAAGGAAGGTCTCGGCCAAGGCAAGCTAAACCACATAGAAACAACTTCCAAATCTACTCCTTACAATCTCGGCTAGGGCATCACAAACAACACAAAACACAAGTTAGTCTTGGTTACATCCAAACACACAACCATTAGACTACCATGTAGCCCTCGGCCATCATGATGCTCATGGGTAGCACAACACAACCAACACAAACTACCACCTTGATGTCTCGGCAATGGAGCAAGCACAATGGTGGTCTCGGCTAGCACCTCCAACAAGCACCCCAAGGGTTTTTGGCTAGGCTAGGTTTGCAAAAGAAGGGAAAATGCCTTGGTTAGAACACACCCCAACCAACCAAGGTTGTTCTCGGCTAGATCTACCAGTCCAAGCAACAAAAATGCAACAAAACCTTACCTTGGATCTCTCGGCAATGATGGCTAAGGAGGGCTCTCAGATCCAAACCAACAAGGAGAAGAGTTCGAGAGGAGAACTTAGCAAGGAGATCTCGGATCCAAACCTACAAGAAGGAGGTTTTCGAATCCAAGTGCAAGGAGATCTCGGATCTACAAGGAGAAGATGGAGAGCTTGTGCTTGCACCCAACTATGGAGAAGAAACAACTAGAAGAAAGGGAGTAGAAGGCTCAGATCTAAGTTTGCAAGGAAGAGGAAGCTTGGAAGAAAAATTGAGTTGGAACCTTGGGAGAGTTCGGCCAAGAGGAAATTTAAGAAGAAGAAGAGAAATGGGGGTGTGATGGTCGGCAAGGGCAAATGGGAAGGAGAAAGTGATTTTCTCCTTCTTTTTCTTATTTTAAAATCCATGGAAAAATCCCCCATTCGAGTCCCAACATTAACACTTTTTAAAACTATTTTCTGTTTAAACCCGAACGACCTCCAAACTCCTCCAAACAACTCCCAAACCTAAGACCTGAAAAAAAATAAATTACTAGCTCATCACAAGTCTGGAAATATCCCAAAAACCCTGGGCAATTACCAAATGCCTCTAGAAGGCAAAAGATCAAAATGCCCCTAGATAGTCAAACAGCCTTAACTGCCCAACCAGACTACTAAATGATTAACCGAATGTACCTGAAGAATCGAAGTGAAGACCTGGGCTATTATAACGAAGTTATAGAACATCGGAAAGGAAAAGCCCCAGAGTTCGTTGAGGAGAGAGGAATGGGAAGCAAAAGTATTCTTCACGCATCGGAGGACCTGTTCTGATGAAGAACCAGAGAAGAAGTTGAAGCAAGCAATTCCAGGCGACCAAGAGTCAGACTGACACCATGGGGAGAAGACCAAGACAAAAAACTTCAGTGCCTCATAACCGAGTTCGAGCATGAAGATGAAGCATTGAAAGACAAAGCGAGGCCTTCCAAACATCCCCATGTGTCAACTCTCCCACAAAAAAAGATGAAGAAGACAATGAGAGAAAAATTTGGGCACATCCTTTCGTTGCTTGACAACAATCTCAAGAAACTTGTGGACTATCTAGCAAACCAAGATGAAGTCATTTTCTACATCCTGACTCGATTAGATCCACAACTCCGTAGACCTGTTTTCCCTGAGATGCAAGACATTGTCTCTTCCATCGACTCTGACAGCTCTGATTTGGAAGATGAAAAATAATAAAGGAAGTCTCTGTCTCTACTATTCATACTTTTGTTATATGCTTCTATAATAATAACAGATGTTTTTAATTTGACTCATTAATAAGTTATTGTTTTGACAAATGCCGACCTTGATTTTTCTCCTTTTTAATAATGCATTTAAAACACATTGCTTTAAGAAAATTGATATTTACTCTGCCCAAAAATGTCATTTGCGACGTGAATGGCGAAAACTCTTTGGGACGTGCTCTTGTGAACTTAGGACTTAGATCAATTCTATGGGGGAAGATGGTTTGAACTTAAAGTAAAGATTTCAACGACCTTAAAAACATGTAAGTTTGGGGGAAATAAAAACACCTAATCATTGAGGACAACGATGAGCCTAAGTTGTGGGGTGAGAATGCTAAGTAGCATTTGTTAAAAAAAAAACCCCCCCAAGACATTCTGGGTAAAAGAAATGGCTAAATGTGTGAATGAGCCATGTGTGATCCAAGTATTCTACTAACATTGCTACACAACCTTATAGCGGCTAGCAGAACATTTACTCAGAGGTACCTAGAATGAATAAAGCCACGGAGAGAAAGTTTTGAACGAACTTATTGATAAGGAAGGAAGAAAGAATTGCACTACAACAAAAATCTTCACTCTAGAGTGAACTTGGGACTAAGGGAATGGGGAGAAGATATGAGGTGGGTTTGCTAGGAACTTAATGAATGGTGATTTTGAATGAGTAAGCGATCAATTTACCAAGGCAATGACATTCAAAGAAAATATTTTTTAGCAGAAAAAAAACTTGCGACATGACATTTTACGCTAGCTTAAAGGTTATTACAACCATGTTAGCATCGCTTGGGACAAGCAATGATTTAAGTTTGGAGGTTTGATAACTCTAGAATAGAGTCAGATTTCAACCTAAATTTGAATCATATTGCGTGTCATTCAATTCATATCAAGCGTCTGCAAGGAAAAAACTGCGCCCTTTAAAGTGTAATTCGCTAATGTTGTGCATTAGCGAAGTTGAATGCTAGATATCGAGAATTATACAAAATAAAGATAAAAGAAAAGCAGATAACATTAAAGTCGCAGAAGCTGATGAGTATTTCTATTTCGTAGGATCAACAATTAGAAAGCATTGGTACGAAGGAAATGAAAACTCACGAGCGCGAGTACTTAAACTTGAAAGATCAAGGCCAATCGCACTACAAGTAAATAAGGAAGGATGAATCTACCAGCGAGAAGTTGACTAACTAGACAATTAAGAGATGGATGACTGAAATTGTGACGAACCCGACCCAAAACATGGTCCTAAATCTGGGTTCTCACTCAGCATGCAAGTTAAATATGATAACAAGCGGTTTAGTGCTCATATTTAAAACCTTTCAAAACATATGAGAAGGGGGAACCCTTAAAACATAACCAACAGTTTTCATTTAAACAATCCAACGAAGTAAAACAACCTGGCCAGTATTTATAAAAACATACAATACAATTTAAACAACTTTTTAAACAATGTTCCCCTAGGACTCCTGTCCATCTACATGCTAAATAAACAATGCAATAATAAATGACAAAGTGCCGGCAGCTCCCATGATCAATCAGCTCCCTCCGCTAGCCCTCCTGGTGTTGTCCCAAGTTACCTGAAAGATAAATAAGGGTGAGTATAAACATACTCAGTAAGAATCCCCAACCGGGGTACAATACGATACATCAGTCATCTAGCACCTCAACATGCAAGCAAACAGCTATCAACACAGATCATAGCTCAACGAGCTCATAATGCAAGATCTGGAGCCATCGGAAGTCTCCTACTTTCGGCCTAATGATTGGTTATCCTGACCAATCTTGGGACATCACCGAGGTATCTTTCACTCGGGGGATTGTTCAGCTAAAAAACTGATCCCAGGGATGTCCTCAAGGGCCTCTTGCCCTTGCTACTAATCTGGACTTATGGGAGAGTACCCGAAGTCTGGCTCTAAACTGGAAGGAATGGTATACTCACGAACATTAGCCCGGGGGAGCTCTCCGAATCGGCGACTAACGCATGTGCGCGCACACCGCATGCTGCTGCAACCGGCGTAAATGCGGGGGCCTAAGGGCAAACTACGCGGGCCAGGTACGCATGTCTATGACTCGGAAGAGGTGTCACTGATCACAGTAGCGCGAGGCCCTCGACGCTCATCTATGCAGCCTGAACCACCGACCTGAAGCTAAGAACCGGCCAAGGTAGGCTTACACCGTTGGCAGGGTTCCGCTCTAGCAGGCTACAAACTAGGCATACGCCAATGAGGTAGCTAATTCTCATTGGCTGCTGGGAGGGGGGAGAAAAAGCAATGTATGTTATGCTTTGCTCTATTTCCGACCAGTGGGGACAAAGTACGTTATGTCCGCTCTCAACCCCTAAAGCAATGCTTCGCTTTACTCCCGACCGGTGGGGACAAAGTACGTTATGTCCGCTCTCAGCCTCTGGATGATGACAAACCCTACAACTCTATCTAAGAGTACAGAGCAAATAAATGATTCCTGGCTAGCAAGCAATGACCGACATCAATCACATTTACCTAGCATGATACTACAAACTTAAGCAGGAATCATAAGCATGCTAGAAGAACAAACCTAGCATGGCACTAACATGTAAAATCAAGCAAACATGCTAGCCAGAGATCAATCAAAGCTGCCCTATCAATATCATGCTCATAACAGCAAACAAGCATACAAGGCACAATCATGATATATCACAGGGTCCACACAACCACGGTAAGAAATCCTTACCTGGAACAAGCAGAAAACAATAATAATTACAAATCAACGAGCGATCCTCGAGCCTCTAATCGAACCCGAACAGCCTAAACATCAAATAAAGCACCCAAATCACAACCGAAGTCCCAAACGAATAGCCCAAACATCTCGGGACTAGCAGCCACCAACAAACAAACCTCGACAAAGGCAGGAGCTGCCTCGAAGCCCAGAAAATCCACAAATCCTGCCCGGGGAGCAAAAAGACCAAAATACCCCTAAGGGTCAAAATAGCTCTAACGGCCCAACCGAACCACTGAATCTGAACCGGAAGCTCCTCGAGAACCGGGATAGAAAACTGGGCCGTTACAGAAATCACGGGATTCCTGCATTAGAGAAATCAAACACATATGGCAATAAATCAAAAGGAGAAATTTTTTTGCAAATTGATTCTCACCATTATGGAACCTTCGGAGGCTCGACGACTTAGCTCTATAAAAGAAGACATGATGTAATTGAAACAGCGAGCTGGATCTTTGCCCTGTTTTCTTCTCGGAGAACTATAGAGAATCGATCTACGTTACACTTTACTGTTGTTACTTTATTTTATTTTTTTGTTAAGATGTATTGTTAGTTTTATTTCAATTCAGTAATAAAAATCTATGATGTTTGCTTCATTGTGCTTTGTGTTCTTTGTTGTTATTATGAACTAATTTTCATAAGGTGAATCTAGGGGAACGTGAGTGTTGGACGCATGGCATAGGGAGAATTAGGAAGAATGAATCTAGAGCACGTAAGATTGGAACTTCACCAAAATAGTAAGTGTTGACCGGCCATCCACACGAGCTAGTAGATTGTAATTCGGAAGAGGAATGATCTAAGTCTATCATGCATGTTTAATAGATAGTGTTGCGGCTGCAACATTTTAAATTGGAGTTTAGGAATGAAAGTGAAACTATTATTTAAGTAGCGCAGGGTTAATTACACTTAGTTGCAGTGGAATCTGGGCAAAGTGCTGAACGAAAGTAGAAGTATTAGTTTGTAAGCGTAGTATGATAGATCCCATTACCGCATGTTTCTTGCTATTACATTGCTGCTACTCTCACAAGTATCCTAGTTAGCCTTAACTTATCAAAACTGTTCTTCTGTTTAGTTATTTCTTTTTCTTGTGAAATCCAAAATCTTTTTTACAACACCCTTTTATGCAAATTACTTTCAATTCTAAACATTGCCTTAATTTAAATTCCAGTCTCTGTGTAGTACGATAATTTACTTATTACTTGCTACATACCACGTATACTTGTGTGTCGCGAGATCATTTCACGCTATTCATAACAACGTTTGTAACATAGGTCCTAGTGTCCATTTAGGACACTCTAAGTCAACTCATCAAATAATTCATCTAGCATTGGAATCAGAAATTTGTCAGGTACGATGAACTGATTTAGGGCCCTGTAGTCAACACATAATCGCTAGGTGTCGTCTTTCTTCTTCACTAAGATCACTGAGCTTGAGAATTGGATAACTCCTACAAACAACATTTCATTCACTAGCCTCTCGATTGTATTCTTTTTGAATTATGGGTACCGCTATGGTCAAACATTGGCGAGCCCTTATCCTAGTTGAAGCTCAATTATGCGGTCATGATTTTTAATTGCCGGTAAATTGCCTAGTCTAAAAAACCACTTCAAACTGGAGAAGTATACCTCATATTTCACTCGGCAAATCATCATGCATAGGGTGGTCCTCAGGTTCTTTGGCATTCTCTTCTTGCACCTCAAATCGATTTAATTTAATGAGCAGGCCTTGATCGTCTCTCCCCATGCTTTCATCATCGACTAAAGAGAACCTGGGATCGGATTAGTGTTAGATCTCTATTCAACTGGACTCACCATTCTCTAGCTAAGAAGCTCACCGTCAAAGCTCGGTAATCAAATTTGATTCGCCCCAATGCCTCAAGCCATGCCATACCAAGTATGACATTTGCGCTGCCCAAAGGTAATGGAAAAATAAATCGTGAATTATTGTAAGTCCAGGGAGATTAAGTTACCCCTTTATACAACCTAGTCACTCGGACGGAGGTCCCAGTGCCAAGGATCACACCACAACTTTTTACCGAGCGCTATTTCAAGCAGAAGTTTCTACATTATTTCCTCAGATATGAAGTTGTGTGGCGCATCGCTGTCAATCAACACCACCATGACTGAGTTCCCCACCATTCCTTGTATTTTCATCATTTTTAAGGAATCGAATCTCATGATCGACTGTAATGATAGTTTGCTAGGTCAGATTTCTCTTACTCAACCGTCAACCTGCTCTCAACATTGAAGAACTCAATGCCACTATCTTTCCCCTCTATATAACCTCAGAGATGATTGCCCCATCTTGTACCTTAACCACTTGCAGCTTCTGGAGTTCCCTCTTCGTACACCGATAATCGGGAATGAACTTTTCATCACACTGAAAAAATAGTTCCCTCTTCTACATTAAGTTTAGCGTCAATCAGTCGTCTAAATGGGCCTCGCAGGTTTGAAGATACTACACTCAATGAGGTTGTCTGTAACAGCCCAAGATTTTCCTTCCAGTTCTCTAGGTTTGTTTGGTTGTCTCTCAAGTGAGTTAGTTGGGCTGTTAGGGCTGTTTGTGCTTCTAGGGGTATTTTAGTCATTTTGTCTTCCAGGGGTATTTTGGTCATTTTGCCTTATCGAGACATTTTTGCAGTAAGTCAGGGTTTCAGGGTTGTTTCTATCATCATGGACTCTAGTTATTCTTCGGTTTCAAGTTCCAGGTCAAGGGTTCCATTTATGGTAAGTTTGGAGCCCTCCCGGTTAAAAGAAGAAAAATAAAAATAAAAGTGTTGGAGCTAGGATTCGAACCATGGTGACTTGAGAGTTGAGTTTAAGCCATTAGTAGAGAAAAATAAAAGAGTTTTTAAAAGTGCACTTGGTGGGATTTGAAGGTGGGATTTTTATAAGCATTTTATTAATTAAAAAAAAGTGAAAAATAACTAGGAATGCATCTTATTCTTTATCCTTCCTCTTGGCCGGCCACCATAGCTCTGCCATTCCTTCTCCTTGGCCAAAACTCCATCTTCTCCAACCTCCTTTGCTTGCTCTTAAGTGTAGCTCCATAGTTCAAATCCTCCATTGTTTCTCCAAGGTAAATCTTTGCAACTCTATCTTTTCTCTATCCCTTTGCCATGGCCGAACCTAGATCTAACCAAATGAGCTTCTCTCCTCTTCTCCATGGTAGATCCAAGAAGCTCTCTTCTATTGGGTTCGAGATCTCCATGTGCTTGCATTCAAAACCTCTTGTTTTTCTCTTGTTGTTGAGATCCGAGAGCATCCTTCTTCCAAGCTCCTTGGCTGAGATCCTTTGGTAAGTAAATGGTGTTTTTGTTGTGTTTTGAGTTGTGGTTTGGATAGATCTAACTTGCTTCTCTCCCTTGTGCAAATCCAAGCCCTAGCCGAATCCTCCCTAAGTTGTGCATCCTTTTGGCCGAGACCTCATTATTCATTGCGAA
This sequence comes from Sicyos edulis, assembly GCA_036507275.1. Lineage (NCBI taxonomy): Eukaryota > Viridiplantae > Streptophyta > Magnoliopsida > Cucurbitales > Cucurbitaceae > Sicyos > Sicyos edulis. Next base: position 36,097,761 of record CM071847.1, read on the forward strand.
GCCTTGTCGAATTTACATAGGTGAGTTGGTAAATTATTTTGTTGTTGTGGCTCGTGGTGTTGGATGGCCGAGAGCTTCATTGGTGTTGAGGAGGTCGAGAGCTCCAAGTGTGTGTGTGTGTGTTGTGTGTGTGTTACTTGCTCCTAGCCGAGACCTAACTTGTGGTTGTTGTATGTTGATGCCCTAACCGAGACATTTTGTTGCAAGAAGTAGCCAAGCCTAGGGTTGCTTCAAGTGCTTGGCCGAGACCACTAGTTGCTTGTTGAGGTAGCTTCTTGTTTCCCTTGCCTTGGTTTAGTGTTTGGTTAGATGATTAGCTAGCTAGGTTTATTGATATGTTGTATGCTTTTAGTTTGTGAGACACTGCAGCTCAAGGAGCACTTTACTGTTTGTATTTCTACTTGTTCCAGGTAAGGATCTCTTACCAGGGTTGCGTGGACCCTACGATATGTTTTGATTGCATCTTATATATATATGTTGTTTGTTATGAGCATGTAGTGGTTAGGTCTGCTTCACTGTTTATCTCTGCTAGCATGTTTGCCCTGTTTCTACATGTTAGTGCCATGCTAGGTTTGTCCTTCCAGCATGTTCTGAGTTCCCTGTTTACATTCATAGTATCATGCTAGGTTGTACTTGTATTCTTGATGAGCATGTTCAATTATTAGAAATGTCTATTATGTGCTTTTAGACAGTTAGATAGACTTGTCTTCCAGAGGCTGATAGCAGACATAACGTATCTTGTCCCCACAGGCGGGATCAGTGAGTAGCATAACATACTTTGCTTCTGCCCCCGACAGCCGGTGCGGATTAGCTCCTGCATCGATATAAGCCTTGTTTGTAACCTGCTAGAGCTAAATCCGACACGGGTGCAAGCCTGCCCGGAGACAATTCTTAGCTTCAAGTCTATGGTACAGGCTGCTACAGCTGAGCATCGAGGGCTCTGCACTACTGTAGATCAGTGACACCACTCTCGTTCCTATTTGGAGCCTGACATTGGGTACTGGCCGGGGTAAGAGGCCCCCGAGGCATCTATTTGGGATTAGCTTTTGAGTTGGTCAACTGGCCTAGGGAGAAAGACCCTCGAGGATGTCTTTGGGATTGGTTAGGAGAACCAATCATCAGGCTGGAAGTAGAAAACTTCCGAGGTTCCCAGACTTGTCTTGATTAGCTTGATGAGCAAAGTTCTGTGTTGGTAACTTATTGCATGTATACTAGGATGCTAGAGGATTGATGTATCGTATTGTACCCCGGTTGGGGATTCTTACTGAGTATGTTTATACTCACCCTTACTTATCTTTCAGGTAACTTGGGATAGCACCGGGATGGATAGTGGAGGGAGTTGTGTGATCATGGGAGCTGCCGGCATACTCTGTCTTTATTGTCGTTGAGTCTTTATTTCTGTAGTAGCATGCTGAAGGAAAACTATTTTTATTGTTCAAGAAGATATTTGAATTGTTTTATTTTTGAAATACTGGCCAGGGTTTATTTAAGGAAGTTTATGAAATGAATGTTTTCCTAAGATGTTTGAATAAGTTTTATTTTGAGCAGTTTTCTTTATATTTAAATGTTTTAATTTGTAAGCTTGCTAGTAAGAACCGGGTTTAGGACCACTTTTGGGTCGGGTTCTTACAGTTGGTATCAGAGCCTAGAGTCATAGATTCTGTAGACTAACCTACTTTGTAGGTTGTTGTCCCCATGATCACCAGCACTCAACGGCCGTCAGGTTTGTCTAAGAACTGAGTTTAAGGGTTTTTACAATACTGCATCTAGTATACATGTGTTACCTTTTGTGGCATTGAGAGTCCTAAAGTGGGCCAACCCTTGTGGTTTCCTTGTAGATCGCCAGTATGTCGGTTACACGAAGTGGTGCAGGACCGTCCGGGACTACAAGTAGAGGTGTTGCTGAGTCAACACCTAGGGTTGAGCAAACCCTTAGGCCGCCTGCGGCCCCCGCTGTTAGTTTGCCTGGAGAGGGGGTAGAGGCTGCCATGCCTTAGAGAGTAGCTCCACGAGCTCAGTTTGTAGCCATGATGGACATGATGATGGCTCTGATGGCAGAGCAGAGAGCAGAGACTCAGGCGTAGATATCATCGCAGATAGCCCATTTGACACAACTTTTCCAGCAGGCACCCCAGCGGCTTGATAGCGAGCGATTGCCCGGGAGATCGTGGTCAGCAGGACTGCATCGTAGTGTTAGGCGGTCTTTGAAATAGCCACCGAGTTTGGCAAGTGCCTCAAGGATTTCACTAAATGAAAGCCTCTAGAGTTTAATGCTTTAGAGAACCCGTTGGTGGCAGTGAAGTGGTTAGCTCGGATGGAGTACATCTTCATGGTGATGGGATGCCCGGATGTTCAGAGGCATAGATGTGCGGCCCATGTTTTAACTGACACAGCTGTGTGGTGGTGGAAGTCCACAGACCAGGCCGGACCAATAGGATCTCCACCAGCCACCTACGAGTTCTTCAGAACCAAGTTCAGAGCCAAGTATGTTAATGATGAGGCTCAGCAGGAGATGGCGGAGGCCTTTTCAAACCAGAAGTAGGGCACTGGCAGTATTGCTGCTTATGAGAATAATTTTTTTAAGTATAGTTACTTTGCCTCGGAGCTCATAGCCACAGAGGAGCTCAAGACGAAAAAGTTTATCAGTGGGTTGAGGAAAGAGGTTTCTCCGGATGTTCGAGCACTTGCCCTAGAGTCTTATGACAGAGCTATTGAGTTGGCTACCATCTATAACTCCAAGTACCCGCAGGTGTAGGTTTCAGTTGCACCAGTGTAGTCTGTCCAGCAGTACTCAGGGCAGAAGAGAAAGTTTGACTCTTCTAGTAGGCCCCGTGCAGGTGGTCAGTAGGCTCGTTTCTGGGCCAGTTTAGAGGTTGAGATCAGCGTCGACCACAGTTTAGACCAAAGGGCCAGCAGGGCCAGTAGGGCATTGTTAAGCAGCCACCCCAGTGCCACACTTGTGGCAAAGTTCACTATGGTATTTGTGGAGCGTCACCCCGAGCTTTCTATCGATGTGGCAAGGAGGGGCACTTAGCTAGAGTCACTCAGGCTGAAGCAGCTGCCAAACCAGTTCAGCAGCAGGGTAGAGGGTTTGCCACAACTCTTCAGGAGGCGGAGCGAATGTGTAATGGCCCAGGTTATCATTCCGGATCTCCAGGTACCTTTGGTTGGGCCGTTAGGGCTTTCTGAGCTCCCAAGGGCCTTTTGGTCATTTGGCCTTCGAGGGCACTCTAGTAATTTTTCAGGGTTTTGGGTTATTTCTCAAATTATATTGCGTTGTGGCTGCATTCTGGTTTTAGGTTTAGGGGTCGGGAGTTATTTGGAGGCCATTGGAATTAATTAGAAAAATTGGTTTTAAAAGTGAGCTTGCCAAGACTCGAAGGGGGAAACCTATTTTGACACTTGGCATTTGGAGGGATTTTGAAGCATTTATATTGAGAAAATAGAAGCAAAATTTCCATCCCCCTTCTCATTGGAAACGTGCAAGCCCTAGCTTCCTTCCCCTTCTCCTTCGTGTTCTCCATCTCCACACGCCGAGCATCCATCGCCGAGCCCACATCACCATCGTCGAAGCTTCACGTCGCAAGCAGCCGAGACGAGCAGCCTGTCGTCGAGCAGGTCCAACCTCACGTCGCACGTAGCAGGCCGCTCACGCATTGCCTGCACGTCGACCATCCTAGGAGCTGCAGCATGCATCGCGTCCTATCCCGCACAAGCAGCGGCACGCTCTTCCGTGCAGCCGCTCAGCCGCGAGCCCTAGCACCGAGAACCATCACTGGTCCGCTTTGCCCCAGCGAAGCCCACTGCCCTGTCGAGTGTTGCCGCACGCACCGCTCGCCTCGCCTGCATAGTCGTAGCAACACAACTCGCGCACTCCCGCATCGTGCCCCTGCCGTTCGCACCCTATCGTGCCCTTGCCGCAGCACCGCAAGCCCACGCCTGCCGAGACATGCCGCACCAGTCTGCCTGCTACCGCACACCACCGAGCCTTACTGCACACGCCACCTATTGTCGCACACCCCCTGCCAAGGCTGCCCAGGTTCTCAGTGTGTTCTCTCGATTTTGGGTAAGCTTCATCCCAAGGCTATTTTGATGTTTGTTTGTTTGCCGAATACTACCTAGGACTTATGTGTGCTGTGTGGCTTCACTGATAGGTGAATTCATACTTTCTGGTAGCCTGGGATCCCTTCTGGCTTGCAGACCTTTTCCGCTATTCAGGTAAGGGTTCTTTGCCGGGGTTGTGTGGATCCTGCGCGCGGTTTGATAGACTCCTAGCTATGTGTTATGTATGTTGTAATAAAACTGTTGTGGATTAGGTCATTGTAATTTCCCAGGTTTTCATCCCGGTCTTCCAGGTATGCCCTAGGGGTATTTTGGTAATTTGGTCAGGCCGTCAGGGCCGTTTATGTCTTTTTCCAGTTGCTAAAATTATTGGATGGGTTTATGTAGGTTTTTTAGGCTTTGTGGATGGGTTTGAGCAAGGATAGATGCAAAAGTAAAAATAAAGGAAAATTGTGTTGCAACTAGGATTCGAACCCGGGTCTCAGGGAAAGCCTCTGGGGATGGGTGCCAAATGAGCTATGCAAAGCTCTTGTTACTCTTTTCGTGGCATATCTTGGTTAGCCTTCAGTTTTTGGGATTTTGGTGCATTTGATTAAATGAAAGGAAATAGGGTTTTTGTGTCTTCTTCTCCAAAAGCATTGTGGCCGCCCAAGCTTGTCTCCCTAACTCCCCAAGCTGAATTTCTTCTCCTTAGCAGCCCCGAGATTCGATCATCATTCCAGGTAAGTCTTCATCCTCTTCTTCTCCTCCTCCATTTGGTGTACTATTTGGCCGAGTAAATAGAAGCTTGTGTGTGTGTGTGTGTGTGTGTTGTGTTAGGTTGCAGCCAGCCGAGAGGAGCCCCCAACCAGCAGCCTTCGTCGCACCCAGCAGCAAGCCCAACCGGCCAAATCGCGCCTAGATCGCCATTGCAGCCCTCCCAGATCGCACCAGCAGGCACCAGCCCGCCCAGCAGCAAGCCCAGGTAGCCCCTGCCTCGTCGAGATGCCCAGGCGCCCAGGAGCTCGTCGCACAGCCCGTCCCAGCACGCCCGTCGCCGTCCCAGCCCTTCAGCGCCAAGCCAGCGCCCGCGCGCCCATCGCCGTCCCAGCGCGTCTGCGCGCAGCAAGCGCCCGCGCGCCTGTCACCGTCCTAGCGTGCCCGTGCCGTGCCGCTCGCCCACCTGTGTCCAGCTCGTCCGCGCCGTGCGCCTGCGCCCACCAGCACGCCCAACGTGCGGCCCCTGCCGCCCAACAGCAGCCACACCGTGCAACCTGTCCGTCCGCGCGTCAGCCGTGCCGCGTGATTTGCTCCCGAGCCGAGTCCTATTTATTTTATTATATTTAGGCCTATGGGTTGTGATTATTATTATGTTTGTTAGGTTCTCGTTAGCTAGCTCGGGATCGATCGCAGCTTAGGATTTTATGTGTGGTTGCCTCCCGGCCAGGTAAGGATTTCTTACCGATGTTGTGTGGGCCCTGCGATATTATATGCGATTGCTGTTTGTATATTTGTTTATGCTTATCAACATGTTTAGCGATAGGTGTTCTGTTCTGAATTCCCGACTGGCATGATTCCTTATGTTGTATCTCATGATAGTCCATGCTAGGTTGTTCCGTTCAGGCATGCTTGTATCTGTTCTTGTTTCGTAGTATCATGCTAGGTTCGTTGTATCTGTTTAGCACGTATTGGATTGTATGTTATTGATATGATAGGTTAGAGTGTGGGTAGGTAGCATCATCCGTGCCCGAATGCATAAAGTATCTTGCATCCATGGCAGTGACGTACGAGGTAGTACTCCGTCCCTGGACCCCGTTAGGGTTTAGCAAACCCTACCGGTAGGCCCTGCAATCTTGGGTGAGGGTGGCAGACTGTTAAATGCCCCAACGGTCGGGATGATGACTTGGCATTGCCTTGTCCCCAACAGCCGGCACGTCCTCAGCGTGTTCGGCAATAGCCCTTGATTGCCACCTGTTAGGGCAAGGACGGCTTCCTGGTGTAAGCCTACCACGACCGATTCCTTAGCCACAGTTGCGGTGGTTCAGGCTGACATAGTTCACGTGTCCAGGTCTCACACCCCTATGTCAGTGACACCGATCCAAAGATTTAGTTAGGCATGGTGACTGGACCTGGGCAGCTTGCCACTAGACCCTGCACCCCCCAGAGTCTGCAGTAGCATGCGGTGCGCTCTTACGCTCATTACAGCGCCGACCGGAGAGCTCCTCGGGATCTTGAGCTAGTGCACCTTTCGTATTGACAGTAGACAGGCTGAGGCCGAGACTTGTTTCTCGTATAGGGCATTTTGGTGTGGTGGTTTTTCCGGACTAAGACCCTGAGTTGGCATCCGAGGATTTTCTGTGGATTTAAGCTATGTGCTCCATTCTGTGTTTATATTCATGGCTTGCATACATTCATCTAGATGACCATGTATATCGTATTGTACCCCGGTTGGGGATTCTTACTGAGTAATTCGTTACTCACCCTTATTTTGTGGTTTTCCATAGGTAACCAAGGTGCGAGACAGGATGGCTGAAGGAGGAGCTGTGATCATGGGAACCTACTGTCATCTCTGACCTTTTTATATTATGACTCTTGTCTTTTTATTTCCCCTGAATGCATGTAGTGGGGCACGGAGCCCTAGGATGTTTTCTCAATGTTTTTGTGGATTCCAGCATTATTGAACCTGAGAAGGTTTTGAATGATTTTAATAAATCTCTGATCAGAGTAAACTTTTGGAAATGTATTTTTCTTGAAACAGGTGCTTGGAGACAGGGACAGGTTTCAGTAAACTGTTTTGATTTCTGATTTCTGATTGAATGTTTTAATTTTTACTCGGAATCCGAAATCATATTTGTATATTGTCTTTACTTTGAATGCATGCATTGGGGTAAAGGCCCATTTAGAGCCCCTTTTGGTCGGGTCTTTACAGTCATGCAAGTTGTGGGTTTGTTGATCTATTATGTATGCCTGAATTGTATGCTTGTCTGCCCGTTTACTTGCTTGTTCCTGATTACTGTTCTCATGCATGTACTCTTATTAGGATTGGCATGTAGAACCTGAGATTGGTTGTAGAACCCCCTTGTTTAATAAGAGGCTCGAATGTTTGCTCATGCTCTTTTATCGTTAGCCTTGTTGTTTGTCAAACACCGTTAACCTAAGAAGATAGTGTAGTAAGTGCTTAATAGGGAGATCGAGTGACAGTCGAGGTACGTTCTGGCTCGATTATATCCACGAGTGACAGTCGAGTTGCGTGCTGGCTCGTTTTCCCAAGTGACAGTCGAGTTACGTGCTGGCTTGGAAAATTCAAGTGACAGTCGAGAAGCATGCTGGCTTGGATAACCCACGAGTGATAGTCGAGTTTCGTGCTGGCTCGTTTCCCAATTGACAGTCGAGTTACGTGCTGGCTTGGATGACCCACGAGTAACAGTCGAGTTGTGTGCTGGCTCGCTGCGCCCTGAGTGACAGTCGAGTGGCGTGCTAGCTCGGTTAGTGTTAGGGTTTAGCCTAGTAATGTGTTGTCGTTGTAGTTAGGGCAAGCCCAGTGGTGTGTTGTCCCTAGTTAGCCCAGTTGAGAGCTAACCCAGTTGTCTTAGTGATAGACATCTAGAGGTCGAGGGCACTTAGGATGCCTCCTATTTAGTCTGCCCAGAGGTGTGTTGACCCTGCGCGTCATTAGTGGACCCTTGATGTTAAGACTGCTTTATGTTTTGTAGTTGTGTGCCTGTATGCTAGGATGCTAAATGATTTACCTTGCGTAATGTACCCCAGTTGAGGAATTCTTACTGAGTGCAATTGTACTAACCTTTTCTGTGGTTTCTTCCACCAGGTAACTTGGCACAACATCGAGGTGGCTAGAGGAGGAGCTGGTTGATCATGGGCTCGAGTCCGTTGCATACTCCGTCTTGCATTTGCACTTTTATTTGAAAGACTTTTTTTATGTTGTTTTTTTTATGAACTTTTGTAAACTCTAGCCAGAGGCTAAGGATTTTAAGATTTGTTTTAGCTATTGCTTTTCTGGAACATGAAATGATTTTATCAGGGCATGTTATTTAAGTTTGTTTTTAAAATCTATGCTATTTTAAATTTCACGATCTAAGACATGTAGTAAGGATCATTGAGACCCTCTAGAGTCGGGTCTTTATAGTACGGATGCTGCAGTTACAGGTACGCTGCTTGTCTTAAACCATTATGCATTCGTACTGTTTGATTCGGGCTCGACCCGCTCATTTCTTTTTTATGCATTTGCTAGACAAGCTTGTTTGGAACTCGAACCTTTAGGGTTTTAGTTGTGTGTTGCAACTCCTTCGGGAGTGAGTATGTTAGCCAGCGAAAAGGTTAAGAGTGGCCGGATACAGATATCTGAGGAGCTTTTAGAGGCTGTACTCATAGTCCTGCCTATGAGTGGTTTTGATGTCATCCTTGTTATGGATTGGTTGGCCGAGCATCATGCTATTATAGACTTCCACCAGAAAGAAGTTGTGTTCAGGTCGCCCCAGAAGAAAAGCTTCAAGTTTAGCGGTGTCTAGGGCCGGTTGTGTCTGCCATTGATTTCTGCAGTGAAGGCCCAACGTTTGTTAGCTCGAGGAGCTTGGGGCATTCTAGCAAAGTTGTCAGGTGAGAGTAGTGCTGCGTTGTCAGTGAAGATGGTACCGGTGGTGCAAGAGTTTGCAGAAGTTTTCCCTGAGGAGTTACCGGGGTTACCCCCAAAGAGAAAGGTGGACTTTTATATTGAGCTTGAGCCAGGGACCCTCCCTATCTCTAAAACTCTGTATCGTATAGCGCCAGCTGAGCTGAGAGAGCTCAAAGTGCAGTTGCAAGAGATGCTTGATCGAGGATTCATCTGCTCGAGTGTGTCCTCGTGGGGAGCACCTATGTTGTTTGTTAAAAAGAAAGATGGATCAATGCACCTTTGTATAGATTACCAAGAGTTAAATAAAGTCACCGTAAAGAACAAGTATCCCCTGTCGCGTATTGATGATTTGTTAGATCAGCTTCAGTGAGCCTCAGTGTTTTCTAAGATCCACTTGAGGTCAGGGTACCATCAGTTGAGGATACGAGATGCCGCATCCCTAAGACAGCTTTCAGATCGAGGTATGGTCACATTGAGTTCGTGGTGATGTTGTTTGGACTCACCAACGCCCCTGCAGCATTTATGGACATGATGGACAAGGTGTTCAAGGCTTTGTTGGACAACTTTGTCATTGTGTTCATAGATGATATCCTGATATATTCAAAGACGAATGAGGACCATGCTTCGCACTTGAGACAAGATCTGTCAGCCTTGCGAGACAACCAGTTGTATACTAAGTTTTCCAAGTGTGATTTCTGGCTAGAGGAAGTAGCTTTCCTTGGACATGTTGTTTCCAAAGATGGGATAGCTGTTGACCCTGCAAAGATTGAGGCAGTTAGTTCATAGGCTAGACCGACGACGGTCGCTGAGATTCACAGCTTTTTGGGTTTGGCAGGTTATTACCGACGCTATTTTAAGGATTTTTCTACTAAAGCAGCACCCTTGACTAGACTAACCAGGAAGGGTGTTGACTTCGTTTGGGATTCCAGTTGCGAGAAGAGTTTTGCCCAGCTAAAGCGTAGTTTGACAACACCACCAGTATTGGCAGTTCCTGAGGGAACAGGTGGATTTGTAGTCTACAGTGATGCATCCAAGTTTGGTTTGGGCTATGTGTGATGCAGCATGGAAAAGTGATTGCATATGCTTCCCTTCAGTTGAAGCCTTACGAGAAAAATTACCCAATTCATGACATGGAGTTGGCTGCAGTCGTGTCTGCTTTGAAAATTTGGAGGCATTATTTGTATGGCGAAAAGATTCAGCTGTTTACAGATCACCAGAGTCTAAAGTACTTTTTCACTCAGAATGAGTTAAATATGAGACAAAGAAGGTGGCTGAAGTTAGTGAAGGATTCCAACTGTGAGATTTTGTACCACCCAGCAAAGGCCAATGTTGTGGCTGATGCCTTGAGTGGGAAGACGTTGCACTCCGCAGCTTTGTTGAGTTCCCAGATTTAGATGCAGAAAGAGTTTGAGCGGGCTGCTATTACAGTGATGTTGGGAAACGTTCCCGCCAGGGTAGCCCAGTTGTCAGTTCAGCCGTCGATTAAGCAGAGGATCATCAACAGCCAGCCGAGTGATCCCAAGATGAACAATTTGATAGAGAGAGTTCAGGCAGATGGCGACTTTGACTTTGTCATTGCACCAAACAGAGGTTTGAGATATAGAGGTCACTTGTGTGTCCTAAAGGATGTCAGCTACGAGCTGAGTTGCTTTGCGATGCTCATTGTAAAGACCCGACCCGAAAGAGGTCCTAACCTAGGCCTTTACTTCAATGCATACTTTTAAAACCTAAATAAGTTATGCAAGATTTCCATCCAGATTCTGTATAACTTTAAAACTCCCAATCATCCATTAAACTAGCAAGCATAAAAACATCCTAAAACCTGTCCCTGTTTCCAAGCACCTGTTCCAAGCTATAAATAATTCAAAACGTACTCTGACCAGAGATTTATTTCAAACATTCAGTTCCAAATCATTTCAATGAATAGAGAGAATCCAGATACAATCCAAAACATCCTAAAGGCTCCGTGCCCTAACTACATGCATTCGAAGAATATATATAAAGAAAAAATCTGTAACATAAGACTCAGAAATAAAACAGCAGGATTCCATGATCAGCAGCTCCTCCTTCAGCCATCCGGTCTCGCGCCCTGGTTACCTATGGAAACCACAAAAGTAAGGGTGAGTAACGAATTACTCAGCAAGAATCCCCAACTGGGGTATAATACGATACAACTGGTCATCTAGCAGAATGCAAGCAGGCTATAAATACAAGCACTGAAGAGAGCACTTTACTTTAATCCATACATAAATATAAACGGATGTCATCTTACGGTCTTACTTCGAGAGTGATCTTAAAACTCGAAACTCTTCGAGAAACTAGTCTCGGCCTCAACTTTTCTGCTATACTGACTATACGAAAGGTGAACTAAACTCAAGATCCCCAGGAGCTCTCTAGTCGGCGCTGTAAAGAGCGTGAACGCACACCGCATGCTGCTGCAAACCAATGAGGGCAGGGTGCCCTGGTCCAGCACGGATGCCTAAAAGAATCTTTGGATCGGTGTCACTGAACATAGTGGTGTGAGAACAGGACACTATGACTATGTCAGCCTGTACCACCGTACCTGAGGCTAAGAAATCGTCTGGGGTAGGCTTACACCAGAGATCGGTCCTTACCTATCAGGTGGTAATCAAAGGCTATTGTCGACACGCTGAGGTCGTGTCGACTGCAGAGGACCAGGCAATGCCTCTTCATTCCCTCGACCGTTGGGGTATTTAACAGTCAATCCTCACCTAAGTTGACGACTGGGCTGCCGTTAGTGTTAGCTAACCCTAACGATGGATCAAGGACGAAGTACTGCCTCGTGCGTCCCTGCCACGGATGCAAGTTACACTATGCACCCTCGCCTGGATAATGCTACCTATCATGACACTATGTTATAACAGCTAACAATAAACATACTAATACGTGCTCAGTAGAATCAACGAACCTAGCATGGTACTACGAAACAAGAACAGAATACGAACATGCTAGAACAGAACAACCTAGCATGGAACTAACACGAGAATAATCACGAGAAGACATGCCAGTTGAAATTCAGAACAAAGCACCTAATAACTAAACATGCTGGTAATCATAAGCAGATATACAAACAACAATCACAGAAATATTGCAGGGCCCACACAACTCCGGTATGGAATCCTTACCTGAATCGGAAGACAAACAGTCACACAAGTGGACACCCGAGTTGCAAATAGATAACCTAGAGAACCGAAAACCTAGCAAACAATAGTAATTAAATTACTAATTATAGGCCCTAAAATAAAATATAAAATAGAAGCTCGGTCTCGGTCAGAAGTGAACTCACGCGGCTCGGCCAAACACCAAGGTTGCCTCGGCTGCAAGGCACACGGTAAGAAGGTTGGTGCGCGCGGCAAGGCAAGCGAGCAAGAAAACGACACGCGGACGGCTGTTGTGCGCGTTGACGTGCGCGGATAAGCGGCTCGGTGAAGGCATGCTGCACATTACTGCTGTGCGGCTAGGTAAAGCATGCGCGCGGGGCTGCTACTTGAGCGACGTGTCTCGGTGCTGGGTAGGCGTGAGTTGGGCGACGCGTTTCGGGGCTAGGGTTTGTGGGAGTCCTCTCGGCTGCACACCACAACAAACAAACACAAACAACAACAAGCCCCTCAACCTCTCAGCCAACAAGAAATCGACAACCCTAGGACATGAATTGGTAACAACAACCAAGGAGGAAGAATCGAACAAGGAGAATTGCTTTCCTAGAATGGTTGATCGATGAAGGCTCTCGGGAGATGGTGGAATCGCAAACTGCACGGAAAGCTTGGAGGAACGGCGAACGCTTGCGTCTTGGAATTTGTGAGAGAAAAGAATAAAACCTATTTTATCAAATAAATCCCATTTAAGTCCAGAAACCAAGGCCAAATAATTAATCTGTGGAAAGAGTATTAGAAACTACCTGTAGGTCAACTGGCGAAGCCCTACTGCTATCTAACTAGGCCACCCTGGTTCAAGCCTCAGTTGCTGCACTTTTATTTTGGTAAAACCCTACTTTTATTTTATTTTTTTGCAACTCCCAACACCCAAACTCAACCGGAATTCAACCAAACCCTAACTGTGAACAACCAATAATATATTTAGTTGAGACAAGACAGAAACAGCTCTAATTGCCTGACCAAATTACCAAAATACCCTTAGGACATACCTGGAAGACCGGGATGAAAACTTGGGCCGTTACAGTATTTCTTCCTTTTATGACTTTCGTCCCCAAAAGTCCTTAAGACTGAAACAACTTAGGATAGTGCAATCTCATCTCGTCTTCCCGTTCCCACGTAGCCTCCTTAGTACTCTGACTCCTCCACTAAACCTTTACCAAACAGATTTCTCGGTTACGCAACGTCTTAGTCTCAAAGGCTAGAATCCTCACAGGCTTCTCCTCGAAGCTCAAATCCTCATTCAGCTGCAAAGGCTCAAAGTCTACAATGTGCGACGGGTCCGGCACATACTGTCTGAACATCAATACGTGAAAATACTGTGCACTGCTGACAACGACGAAGGTAAGGCTAACCGATATGCAACTCTGCCAATCCTCTTAAGTATCTCAAACGGTCCAACAAATTTGGGACTCAACTTCCCATGTTTACCAAACCTCAGAACACCATGGGTCGGTGCAACCCTCAGTAATACATGCTGCCCTACCTCAAACTCCAAGTCGCTGCCAAGATACGAGCCCTGATCTTCTGCACTGCAGCATTAATCACCTGAAGCAACTCAGGACCCAAAACCCGTCTATCTCCAACCTCTTCTCATTATACAGGAGACCGGCAACGCTTACCATACAAAGCCTCGAATGGAGCCCTCTGGATTGACGACTGATAACTATTATTGTAAGCGAACTCCATCAGATACAAGTACTGGTCCCAACTACCCGAGAAGTCTAACACGTAGGGTCTCAGCATATCCTCAAGAATCTGGTTCACCCTCTTAGTTTGTCCATCTGTTTGAGGGTGAAAAGCCGTACTGAAACTGCACTCTGGAGTGCTCTCCAGAAACGGGAAGTGAACCGCGAATCACGGTTTGACACAATCCTCACAGGCACACCATGGTAACGGATAATCTGGTCCAAAAATAGCTGCACCCACTATTCCATGGTATAAGTGACTCTACCGGGAATGAAGTGTGCGCTCTTAGTCAAGCAGTCAACAATCACTCAGATCTGAGTAAACCCTCTCGGTGTCCTCGGCAATCCTGAAATAAATTCCATGGAGATCTCTTACCATTTCCACTAAGGCACGCTCAGCGGCTGCAGCAAACCGGCTGGCTTCTGCTTGGGTGCCTTCACTTGCTGACAAGTGAGACACCGGCTAACAAACTCTGCAATGCCTCTCTTCATGCCCATCCACCAGAACATTTGCTTAAGATCCTGATACATCTTGGTACCGCTAGGTTGCCAAGCAAACGGTGAACTGTGAGCCTCTGAAAGCAACTCTCCTCGCAGTCCTGCAATCTCTGGTACACACAATCGGCCTCTGAAAGTCAACCCATCGTCCGGTGAATACACGAAGTCAAAGTCTCTGTCAGCACTAACTCCGTCAATCAGTCTCTTAAGTGCTGGATCACTCAGCTGGCTATCAATAATCCGCTGTCTGATCGAAGGCTTAACTGTCAACTAAGCTACCCTGGCAGTAACCTCACCCAATTATACTGCAACCTCGGCCCGCTCGAACACTTTTTGCAATCTGTATTGAGAACTCAACAACGCCACGGAGTGAGACGTCTTCCTACTCAACGCATCAGCCACAACATTGGCTTTACCCGGATGGTACAAGATCTCGCAGTCATAGTCTTTCACTAACTCTAACCATCTCATTTGCCTCATGTTCAACTTCTTCTGAGTAAACAGATACTTGAGACTCTTGTGATCAGTAAACATCTTAATCCGCTCACCGTACAAGTAATACCTCCAAATCTTTAACGCAAACTCTACTGCTGCCAACTCCATCTCATGAGTCAGGTAGTTCTGCTCATACGGTTTCAATTGACGAGAAGCGTAAGCAATTACCTTCCCATGCTGCATCAACACACATCTTAACCCAAACTTGGAAGCATCGCTGTAGACTACGAAACCACCTGTCCCCTCCGAGACCGCTAACATTAGTGCTGAAGTCAAATTGCACTTGAGCCTGGCAAAGCTCTCATCACATTTACCATCCCAAACAAACTGGACACCCTTCCTCGTCAGACGAGTGAGAGGCTAGGCTATGGCGGAAAAGTCCCTGACGAACCGACGGTAGTAACCTGTCAAACCAGAAAGTTGCGAACCTCGGCAACTGAAGTCAACTTGGCCCACGAACTCACGGCCTCAATCTTCGCGGGGTCCACGGCTATACCATCTCACGATACCACGTGACCTAGGAAGGCCACCTGCTCCAACCAGAAGTC
This sequence comes from Sicyos edulis, assembly GCA_036507275.1. NCBI lineage: Eukaryota > Viridiplantae > Streptophyta > Magnoliopsida > Cucurbitales > Cucurbitaceae > Sicyos > Sicyos edulis. Next base: position 36,112,834 of record CM071847.1, read on the forward strand.
ACACTTGGAAAACTTAGCATAAAGCTGGTTTTCCCTCAAAGCTGCCAGTACTCGCCTTAAGTGTTCTGCATGATCCTCCTTAGTCCTAGAATAGACTAGAATGTCGTCGATGAACACGATGATGAAGCTGTCCAAAAATGATTTGAACAGCCTATCCATCATGTCCATGAATGCTGCTGGGGCGTTAGTCAATCCGAAAGACATGACCACAAACTCGTAGTGACCATATCTAGACCTGAAAGCTGTCTTAGGAATGCGGCATCCCTAATCTGCAACAGATGGTTACCGAACCTCAAGTCTATCTTGGAGAACACGGAAGCTCCCTGAAGCTGATCAAACAAGTCATCAATACGAGGTAATGGGTACTTATTCTTCACGGTAACCTTATTAAGTTCAAGGTAATCTATGCACAGGCGCATCGAACCATCCTTCTTCTTTACAAACAGAACTGGTGCTCCCCACAAGGACACACTCGGTCGGATGAACCCTCGATCTAACATCTCCTATAACTGAACCTTAAGTTCCTTTAGCTCTGCAGGCGCCATGTGGTACGAAGCCTTCGAGATAGGGAGGGTCCCTGGCTCGATCTCGATTGTGAAGTCAACCTCTCTCTGCGGGGCAACCCTGGTAACTCCTCAGGAAACACATATGCAAACTCCTGTATGACCGATACCTGATCAACAGTCAGCGAGGGGTAGCTCTCCTCAGACAACTTGGATAGGTAGCCCCTAGTTGCACGAGCTAACAGACGACGAGCTTCCAAAGCTGAAACTATCAACGGGAAAACTCCACCCTGGACTCCACGAAACTTAAAGCTGGGCCGACCCGGCGGCCTGAACACTACTTCTTTCTGGTGGCAGTCGATCAATGCGTGGTTAGCAGCTAACTACTCCATGCCTAGTATCACATCAAAGCCGCTCATAGGCAGGACTATGAGCATAGCTACAAGCAACTCTCACTATATCTCGATTCGGCCGTCCTTAACCTTATCTCTAGCTAACATACGGACTCCCGAAGGAGTTGCAACTGACAACTCAAATCCTAGGGGCTCTAATCTCAAACTAGCATGCTCAACAAACACAACAGATACAAATGAATGCGTATAACTGGAATCAAACAAAACAAATGCGCAGTGATCTAAAACAAGTAGCGTACCTGCCACAGCGACATCTGTACGCTTGGCCTCTTGTCGGGTCGTAGCAAACACCCGATCTTGCCGCTTCTTTGCACCAAATTTGAAGCTGCGATGGTTTGAGAAAGGAGTTACAAAAATGGGCCAGGTGCCCCTCTTTACCACAACGGTAACATAATCTGGACCCTGCCTGACAAACTCCAGTGTCAGCCTTCTCACAAGTAGCACATGGGGGAATCTGTCTAGGACCACCCTGTTGGCGAAGCTGGAAGCGAGCCGGAGCTCTACGCTGATCTCGGTTCTGAAACTGTCCTTGGCGGCGCTGGCCGCCACCTCTAAAGTCAAACTTCCTCTTCTCCCCTGATGAGGCTGAGGCAGGTCGTTGAACTGGAGCGGCAACAAACTGCTCGACCGGGTACTTCCCGTTATAGAGAGTCGCCAACTACACTACCTTAGCATAAGTGTCGGGGGCCAGTGCCCTGACGTCCTGGGATACACCCTGTCTCAGTCCAGAAATAAACTTCCTTATTTTTAGCTCAGGCGTGGCTATCAACTGTTGGGCAAAATAACCATACTCAGAGAATTTCCTCTCGTACTCCTCTATCGAGTCAGACCCCTGTTTCAGATTCTGGAACAACTCTACCATCTTTTCCTGGGCCTCTTCACTGTTGTACTTGCCCTTGAACTCTATCTTGAAGAAATCCTAGGTGGCAGGTGGTGACCCAGCTGGTCTCTCACTCAGAGTGGACTCCCACCACCATCTAGCTATGCCCTCTAACACATGGGCTGCACAACGCGGTCTCTGGACATCGGGACACACCATGATCAGGAAGGTGTACTCCAGATGGGCAATCCATCTGGCTGCTGCTAATGGATCTCCTAGGGCGTCGAACTTCCCTGACTTCCACTTCACAAAATCTTTCAACCATTTGCTAAGTTCCTCAGCACCATCTGACCCAACTGTCTCTGTGGCTACACGCTCTTGTGGAGCTGGTGGTGCTGCGGTGCCCTGCTGGAATATACGAGTCAGCTGCTCTATCTGGGCTCGGGACTCTTCCCACTGTGCGACCAACATGGCTTGAGTCTCTGCTCTCTGGTCACTCAACAAGCTGACCATCATGGCTCTCATAGAATCTGCAAACCCTACTCTAGGAGCAGTTTCTCGAGGCTCTATCACCTCTATGCCTTCTCTAGGCAAAACGGGAGAAGCTGCTGGTGGTACACCATCTATCTCAGCTTGGGACGATGTCCTAGCGGTATCAGAGCCAATCCTCTTCATGTGAGGGCAGTTGGCATGCTGGCGATCTACACCCAAACCAACAATGAGTCAGAACCTGCTCGTCTCCGCTCTACACCACTAAACAAGGCATACACTAGATGTAAAAGTATTGTAAATTCTTAACCCTTTTCTAAACAGCAAACTTAGGCGTACCTAATGACTGTTGGAGTGCTGATGATCATGGAAAAATGACCTACAACAAAAGGTCAGTCTACAAACTCTATGACTCTGAGCTCTAATACCAACTGTAAAGACGCGACCCGAAAGAGGTCCTAACCTAGGCCTTTACTTCAATGCATACTTTTAAAACCTAAATAAGTTATGCAAGATTGCCATCCAAATTCTGTATAACTTTAAAACTCTCAATCATCCATTAAACTAGCAAGCATAAAAACATCCTAAAACCTGTCCTTGTTTCCAAGCACCTGTTCCAAGCTATAAATAATTCAAAACGTACTCTGACCAGAGATTTATTTCAAACATTCAGTTCCAAATCATTTCAATGAATAGAGAGAATCCAGATACAATCCAAAACATCCTAAGGGCTTCGTGCCCTAACTACATGCATTCGAAGAATATATATAAAGAAAAAATCTGTAACATAAGACTCAGAGATAAAATAGTAGGATTCCATAATCAGCAGCTCCTCCTTCAGCCATCTGGTCTCTCGCCCTGGTTACCTGTGGAAACCACAAAAGTAAGGGTGAGTAACGAATTACTCAGCAAGAATCCCCAACCGGGAAACAATACGATACAACTGGTCATCTAGCAGAATGTAAGAAGGCTATAAATACAAACACTGAAGAGAGCACTTTGCTTTAATCCATACATAAATATAAATGGATGCCATCTTACGGTCTTACTCCGGGAGTGATCTTACAACTCGAAACTCTACGAGAAACTAGTCTCGACCTCAGGTTTTTTTCTATACTGACTATACGAAAGGTGCAGTAAACTCAAGATCCCGAGGAGCACTCCAGTCGGCGCTGTAATGAGCGTGAACGCACACCTCATGCTACTGCAAACCAATGAGGTGCTGGGTCTAGGGCAAGCTGCCCTGGTCCAGCACGCATGCCTAAAAGAATCTCTGGATTGGAGTTACTGAACATAGTGGTGTGAGACCAGGACACTATGACTATGTCAGCCTGTACCACCGCACCTGAGGCTAAGAAACCGTATGGGGTAGGCTTACACCAGAGATCGGTCCTTGCCCTATCAGGTGGTAATCAAAGGCTACTGTCGACACGCTGAGGTCGTGTCGACTGCCGAGGACCAGGCAATGCCTCGTCATTCCTCCGACCGTTGGGGCATTTAACAGTCAATCCTCACCCAAGATGACGACTGGGCTATCGTTACGGTTAGCTAACCCTAACGACGGATCAAAGACGAAGTACTGCCTCGCGCGTCCCTGCCACGGATGCAAGTTACGTTATGCACCCTCGCCCGGATGATGCTACCTATCATGACACTATGTTATAACAGCTAACAATAAACATACTAATACGTGCTCAACAGAATCAACGAACCTAAGATGGTACTACGAAACAAGAACAGAATACGAACATGCCAGAACAGAACAACCTAGCATGGAACTAACATGAAAATAATCATGAGAAGACATGCCAGTCGAAATTCAGAACAAAGCACCTAATAACTAAACATGTTGGTAATCATAAGCAGACATACAAACAACAATCACAGAAATATTACAGGGCCCACACAACTCCGATATGGAATCCTTACCTGAATCGGAAGACAAACAGTCACACAAGTGGACACCCGAGCTGCAAATAGATAACCTAGAGAATCGAAAACCAAGCAAACAATAGTAATTAAATTACTAATTATAGGCCCTAAAATAAAATATAAAACAGAAGCTTAGTCTCGGTCAGGAATGAACTTACACAGCTCGGCCAAACACCGAGGATGCCTCTACTCCAAGGCACACGGCAAGAAGGTTGGCGCGCGCGGTAAGGCAAGCGAGCAAGGGAACGGCGTGCGGACGGCTGCTGTGCTCGTTAGCGTGCGTGGGTGAGCGACTCAGTGAGGGCGTGCTGCACGGTGCTGCTGCACGGCTAAGCAGAGCGCGCGAGGGGGGCTGCTGCTTGAGCGACTCGTCTCGGTGCTCTGCAGGCGTGAGCTGGGAGACGCGTCTCGGGGCTAGGGTTTGCATGAGTCCTCTCGACTGCACACCACAAAAAACAACAAGCCTCTCAACCGCTCGGCCAGCAAAAAATTGACAACCTTAGGACATGAATCGGCAACAACAACCAAGAAGGAAGAATCGAACAAGGAGAATCGCTTACCTGGAATGGTCGATCGACGAAGGCTCTAGGGAGATGGTGGAATCGCAAACTGCATGGGAAGCTTGGAGGAACGGCGAACGCTTGCGTCTTGGGATTTGGGAGAGAAAAGATTAAAACCTATTTTATCAAATAAATCCCACTTAAGTCCTGAAACCAAGGCCAAATAATTAATCTGTGGAAAGAGTATCAGAAACTACTTGTAGGTCAACTGGCAAAGCCCTATTGCTATCTAACCAGGCCACCCTAGTTCAAGCCTTAGCTGCTGCACTTTTATTCCGGCCAAAACCCTACTTTTTTTTCTTTTACAACTCCCAACACCCAAACTCAACCGGAATGCAACCAAACCCTAACTGTGAACAACCAAGAATATATTTAGCTGAGACAAGATAGAAACAGCCCTAACGGCCCGACCAAATTACCAAAATACCCTTAGGACATATCTGGAAGACCAGGATGAAAACCTGGGCTGTTACATTCATAGCTCCCCGTTTACTTGGCACCCAGGGGGTACCAAGATGTATTAGGATCTCAAGTAGACATTCTGGTGGATGGGCATGAAAAGGGATATTGCTGAGTTTGTTAGTCGGTGTCTCACTTGTCAGCAAGTGAAGGCTCCCAAGCAGAAGCTAGTAGGTTTGTTGCAGCCGTGGATTATTCCGTAGTGGAAATGGGATGAGATTTCGATGGATTACATTTCTAGGTTATTGAGGACACCGAGAGGGTTTACTCAGGTCTGGGTTGTCGTGGATCGGCTGACTAAGAGTGCTCACTTCATTCCTGGTAGAATCAATTACACTGTAGAGTAGTGGGAGTAGTTATTCTTGGAGCAGATCGCTCGGTATCATGGGGTACCAGCGAAGATTGTGTTGGATCAGGATTCTCAGTTCACTTCTCGCTACTGGAGAGCGCTCTATAAGGGTTTGGGAACCGAGTGAAGCTTTAGTACCATTTTCCACCCTCAGACAGATGGTTAGACTGAGAGGGTAAACCAGATCCTTGAGGGCATGCTGAGAGCATGTGTGTTGGACTTCCCAGGCAGTTGGGATCGGTACTTATATCTGATGGAGTTCGTGTATAATAATAGTTATCAGTCGACTATTCAGATGGCTTCGTTTGAGGTTTTGTACGGCAAATGTTGCAAATCTTCAGTGTTTTGGGAAGAGGTCGGTGACAGACAGGTTTTGGGTCCTGAGTTGCTTCAGATGACAAATGAGGCAGTGCAGAAGATCAAGGCTAGCATGTTGACAGCTCAAAGTAGATAGAAAAGTTACGCCGATGTTCGGCGTAGGAATTTAGAATTTGAGGTTGGCCAGCATGTGTTCTTGAAAGTAGCACCGATGAGATGTGTGTTGAGGTTTGGCAAGCGGGGAAAGTTGAGCCCCACGTTTGTAGGACCTTTTGAGATCCTTGAGCGGATTGGTGCAGTTGCGTATCGTTTGGCCTTGCCCCCGTCTTTGTCAGCAGTTCATAATGTTTTTCATGTTTCTATGTTGAGACAATATGTGGCAGACCCGGCACACGTTGTTGACCATGAGCCTTTAGAGTTGAATAAAGATTTGAGTTTCGAGGAGAAGCCTGTGCAAATTTTGGCTCGGGAGCGCAAGACTTTGCGTAATCGAGAGATGAACCTAGTGAAGGTTCAGTGGAGAAATTAGAGGGCAAAGGAATCTACTTGGGAGTTAGAGGATGAGATGAGAACGCATTATCCTGAGTTGTTTCAGTTTTAGGACTTTCTGGGACGAAAGTCTTTTAAAGGAGGGAATACTGTAACAGCCCAAGATTCTTTCCTTCCGGTTCTCCAGATTTGTTTGGTTGTCTCTCTAGTGAGTTGGTTGGGTTGTTAGGGCTGTTTGTGCTTCCAATGGTATTTTAGTCATTTTGTCTTCCAGGGGTATTTTGGTCATTTTGCCTTCTTGAGACAGTTTTGCAGTAAGTCAAGGTTTCAGGGTTATTTCTGTCATCGTGGACTCCAGTTATTCTTCGGTTTCAAGTTCCAGGTCAAGAATTCCATTTATGGTAAGTTTGGAGCCCTCCCCGTTAAAAGAAGAAAAATGAAAATAAAAAGTGTTGGAGCTAGGATTCGAACCATGGTGGCTTGGGAGTTGAGTTTGAGCCATTGGTAAAGAAAAATAAAAGAGTTTTTAAAAGTGCACTTGGTGGGATTTGAAGGTGGGATTTTTATAAGCATTTTATTGATTAAAAAAAGGGAAAAATACCTAGGGTTGCATCTTATTCTTTCCCCTTCCTCTTGGCCGACCACCATAGCTCTCCTATTCCTTCTCCTTGGCCGAAACTCCATCTTCTCCAACCTCCTTTGCTTGCTCTCAAGTGTAGCTCCATAGTTCAACTCCTCTATTGTTTCTCTAAGGTAAATCTTTGCAGCTCTCTCTTTTCTCTTTCCCTTTGCCATGCCTAAACCTAGATCTAACCAAATGAGCTTCTTCTCGTCTTCTCCATGGTAGATCTGAGAAGCTCTCTTCTATTGGGTTCGAGATCTCTTTATGCTTGCATTCAAAAGCTCTTGTCTTTCTCTTGTTGTTTAGATCCAAGAGCATCCTTCTTCCAAGCTCCTTGGCCGAGATCCTTTGGTAAGTAAATGGTGTTTTTGTTGTGTTTTGAGTTGTTGTTTGGATAGATCTAACTTGCTTCTCTCCCTTGTGCAAATCCAAGCCCTAGCCGAATCCTCCCTTGGTTGTGCATCCTTTTGGCCGAGACCTCATTGCTCATTGAGAAGCCTTACCGAATTTACATAGGTGAGTTGGTAAGTTTTTGTGCTGTTGTGGCTCGTGGTGTTGGATGGCCGAGAGCTTCATTGGTGTTGAGGAGGCCGAGAGCTCCAAGTGTGTGTGTGTTGTGTGTGTTACTTGCTCCTAGCCGAGACCTCACTTGTGGTTGTTGTATGTTGATGCCCTAACTGAGACATTTTGTTGCAAGGAGTAGCTGAGCATAGGGTTGCTTCAAGTGCTTGGCTGAGAGCACTAGTTGCTTGTTGGGGTAGCTTCTTGTTTCCCTTGCCTTGGTTTAGAGTTTGGTTAGATTATTAGCTAGCTAGGTTTATTGATATGTTGTATGCTTTTAGGTTATGAGACACTGCAGCTCAAGAAGCACTTTACTGTTTGTATTTCTGCTTGTTCTAGGTAAGGATCTCTTACCAGGGTTGTGTTGACCCTACGATATGTTTTGATTGCATCTTATATATATATATGTTGTTTGTTATGAGCATGTAGTGGTTAGAACTGCTTCACTGTTTGTTATGAGCATGTAGTGGTTAGGACTGCTTCACTGTTTATCTCTGCTAGCATGTTTGCCCTGTTTCTACATGTTAGTGCCATGCTAGGTTTGTCCATCCAGCATTTTCTGAGTTCCCTGTTTACATTTGTAGTATCATGCTAGGTTGTACTTGTATTCTTGATGAGCATGTTCAATTACTAGTAATGTCTATTATGTGCTGTTAGATAGTTAGATAGACTTGTTTTCCAGAGGCTGAGAGCGGACATAACGTATCTTGTCCCCACAGGTCGGGATCAATGAGTAGCATAACGTACTTTGCTTCCGCCCCGGCAGTCGGTGCAGATTAGCTCCCACATCGGTATAAGCCTATTTTGTAACCTGCTAGAGCTGAACCCGACACAGGCGCAAGTCTGCCCGAAGACAGTTCTTAGCTTCAGGTCGGTGGTACAGGCTGCTACAGTTGAGTGCCGAGGGCTCTGCACTACTGTAGATCAGTGACACCACTCTCGTTCCTATTTAGAGTCTGACTTCGGGTACTCTCCCATTGTCTTAAGGTTTAGCTTGGCCGGGGGTAAAAGGCCCCGAGGACACCTATTCAGGATCATCTTTTAAGTTGATCATTTGGTCGAGGGAGAAAGACCTTTGAGGGTGTCTGACATCTATTTGGGATCAACTTTTGAGTTGGTCAACTGGCTGTAGCGGAAAGACCCTCGAGGATGTCTTTGGGTTTGGTTAGGAGAACCAATCATTAGGCCGAAAGTATGAAGCTTTCGAGGTTCCCGGACTTGTCTTTATTAGCTTGATGAGCAAAGTTCTATGCTGGTAACTGATTGCATGTATACTAGGATGCTAGAGGATGGATGTATCGTATTGTACCCCGATTGGGGATTCTTACTAAGTATGTTTATACTCACCCTTACTTATCTTTCGGGTAACTTGGGACAGCACTGGGATGGCTAGTGGAGGGAGCTGTGTGATCATGGGAGTTGCCGGCGTACTCTGTCTTTATTGTTGTTGCGTCTTTATTTCTGTAGTAGCATGCTGAAGGAAAACTGTTTTTATTGTTCAAGAAGATATTTGAATTGTTTATTTTTGAAATACTGGCCAGGGTTTATTTAAGGAAGTTTATGAAATGAATGTTTTCCTAAGATGTTTGAATAAGTTTTATTTTGAGCAGTTTTCTTTATATTTAAATGTTTTAATTTGTAAGCATGCTAGTATTGGGTTTAGGACCACTTTTGGGTCGGGTTCTTACATTGTCTGTGCCAGAGAAGACCCCATCAAGTTCATTTTCTACTCGTTTGCTTTTGCATTCGGTGAATTATAACTATAACGGTTTGGCTAGAATAGCTTGAGTTTTCTGTGAACCCATCGTTCCTTTCTATTTCTACAGACCTTCAAAGTCGTTCTCAACGATTTGAACCATCATCATTTTAGCCTTCAAGCCGATAGGTTGCAATTTATTCAGTTCGCTTTGAATCTCAACCTTCAAACCTCTTTCAAATTTTACTTCCAACGCTGCATCACTCAAATCCTTCATGCCCATTGCGCACCTCTCGAATTGGTACCGATACTCTTTCACCATATTAACCTGTTGTAGTTTCATCAAACGCAAATATTTATTTCCCTCCGTCGTGGGCTTTAATCTTTCCAAGGGAATTTTTTTAAACTCGGTCCAATAAACTATAGGTGTCCAATCCTATTCATAACGGTGCCAATCTCGAACTTCCCCATCTAAACACATAGCATTCGCATCGAGCTTGGCCTATTCTGTCAATCTATTTACCACGAAGTACCTCTCAACACGGTGCAATCAGCCAACCGAGTCTTCTCCGTCCTCTCCTTTGAAAATAATTGGATCATTCCCTGAGGAAGAATTACTAACTTGGAGGAATTGAGCTAAGACAATTGGATCATCTCAATAACTTAATCTACCATCTACCAAACAAGACTATGGACCTCAAAAAAACTTAAGAGGGATTGAGCTAAGACAATTGGAGCATATCAATTAGTAAAGATCCTTCCTTTTTAGTGTAAATTAGTAGAGATGTTTTTTTTTCTTGTTCAATTTTGAGTGCATTAAAGTAAGTGTCGATTTTTCCAACGAACTTCGTCTTTGCTGCCTCACATTCGCCTACCACTTGGGTACAAAGTCTTTGGTCTTTGTTGTGAAAAGCACGTATCCATTCCATTGAAATTGTTTTTAATTATTGCCACCCAAACACTCTAGTGCTGGTTTTAATTTCCTTTTCTTAGATTACAACAATTTAGGGGATGGAGATTCGAACCCATAACTTTTTGGTCATTGGATATACACTAATACCGTTTGTTTCAGTTTTTAACAACTAGTTCTATCTAATATGTTATTCAAGCCTTCAATTTGAAAATTAACAGACTGGTTTACTCATAGCAATAAACTTCCTCCCCTTGGGTGTGAAAATGAAATATTTTTCTTATTCCATTAATATTTTCTATCCAATATCAACTAAGACAAAAAGAAAAAAGATTGAAAAGCCTTCTCAACGGGCACTTTGTTTTGTTCTATCAGTGAGAAATCATCTTACAATGAATGATACTATATCGTTATCGAGCAATATGTTGCTAGGCTTTAGATCACAATGAATGATAGGAGTTTCACAATAATTATGTAGATAATCTAATCCACATGCAACATCAATAGCAATGTTCAATCTTTGGATGAGACTCAGACCTTCTTCTATGGTGCTGTGGATTTCCACCAAAAAATAGAGAGAAGATTTCCGTTCAACATGAAGCTAAAGACTAGAGCTTTAAATTCATTGCCTTGAAAATCAATATTTGAGAAAGAAGTTATGATCTTGAGGAGATTTCGATGCCATATAATTGAGAGAGTCTTGGATTCATTAACAAAACTCTTTTTAGCACCTTATTGTTGAAGGTTTAGAACCTTAATAGCAACGATGGATCCATCATTGGAAATAACGCCTTTAAACACATAGCCAAAACTACCTAAACCAATCAAGTTTTCCATAGAGAATCCATTGGTTGATTTACTAAGTTCTAAATAAGAAATTTGGGGTAGAATTTTCGTTGTTGATGATGAAGATAAAGTATCTTCCCTCGACTTCTTAATCACAAAACACACAATAATTATACTCACTAGAGTAAAAGTGAAGGTGACGGTACATAATACTCAGATTAACACCATTTCTAATAGAAATCGCTTCGTCAAGTGAATGTGTTCGGTTAAGCTTGCATGATGGCAAATGTAATTCTAGTACACCATTGCATTGATTGGTATTTCCAAGGATAGTAGTCGTGTTTGAATGGGAAAAGATGCGTTCTTTAGGTAGTGGTCCCTCAAAGATATTATGAGATAGTTCAACATATTTGAGTGAAGATAGCTTGCCGAGAAATTGAGGAATTTGTCAAGACAAGTGGTTTCTTGAGATGCTAAGTTTTTTTAAGCCTTTCAAAGCTTCAAAAGATAAATAAGTTACCGCCAAGATACATGCGTTCGATGCTTATACATTGATCAAGGTTGGAAAAAATATGACTTGATAGTTTGTTCTCTAATGCGCGTCTAGTTCTATTAACATAATTAATTTACCCACTTCATTTGGCAAAGAACCAATAAGCGAGTTTTGATTTAAGTACAAGTCGATTGAAAGGGAAAACATACCAAAGACTTCCTTTGGTATGGTGCCATTTAGGCTCCTATCAAATAGGTCCAGAATTATTTTCTCAAAGAAAAAAAAAAAAAAAGGTCAAGAATTTTGAGGCCTTTGCGTTGACCTAAGCTTGATAGTGTACTTCCTTCAAGTTTATTTTCACTCATGTGGAGCTCGTCAGTAAAGATAAGTTTCCAATTGAGGAAGGTATTGACCCAGCTAATTGGTTATAATTCAAGTACAAAAGATGCGGGTTTTTAAGCTTCCCTTTAACCGAAGGAATGCTACAATTCAAAAAGTTTCTTTCTACTCCAATATCTCATAAGTTTATCAAATTTATGCAATGCCAACAGAAATACTTCCATTGAACATATTTTAACTCAAACCTAGATATCTCAGTTGGGTTGAAAGGTTGCCCATGGATGAAGGCAATACTCCTCAATTATTTAGTTAAACTTAAAACCTTTGCCCTAGAACAATTAACCAATGCAGTAAGAAAAAAATTGAAGTCGCTATCCTTCCCTTCTCCAAGTCTATTAGATGCAAATTTGAGATGTTCGATCTAAGTGTTTTAAGCTTCTCATGCCATCAGGTAGCATTCCAATAAGACTATTATAGGGCCACACTGGACCTGTCAAATACTTGGTGGTAGAGTTCCTTGTAATTGATTGACGACAAGAGACAAATATGTTAATGAAGTTATGTTATAGATGGAAGGCCACACTAGACGTGTCAAACTATTAGAATTAACTACGAAGTATTTTAATCTTGATAGGCACCCTATTTCCATAGGAATGTTTCCTTGAAAATTTTTGTCCCCGAATGACATACTAACATTAAAGAAAATTTTCATATATATCCATAGTGGGATTGTTCTAGTAAGATTGTTATGTCAAATACAAGTCATTTCGACTTGGTTAATTTGAAGAATTGATATGGAATCTGACCTACAAGCTTATTCCCAATAAAAGCCAGAGAAACAAGCTGATTACAATGACTTATATTCGTTGAAATCTTACCGCTAAATGTATTGAAGGACAAATCAAGAATTTGTAGTCGTAATTGCTTAACAAACTCATGAGGAATTGGGACATGAAATTGGTTGTTTTTAAATCCAATTTTCGTGAGATAGGTCATATTCCCAGAGAAGATGGTATTGAACCAATCAACTTTGGAGATTCCAAGTTCAAAGCGATTACTCTTGTGGTCGTGGAGTTACGAGTAACGCCAAACCAATTACAAAAATGTGTGAAATCATTCCAAGAGTTTATATTCCAAATGGGTCGTTTGGTACTTTGCTTTTCCAATCAAGCTGAGCCAACTGATCTGTTTCTTCTCTAGGAGCTCTTGCAATTACCAAAGCCCAGATCATAGACTTTGACTATTAATAGTAATTCTTGACTTTAAATGAATTAAAATCCCAAACCACAAAGACTTTGATCTGTATGGTAATGGCTTCCATTTCAGTCAAAGGGTAGTTAGCAAGTGGTGACGTTCTTTTCCCTTATTTTAGTATATTATATTATTCTTTCATGCCAATGAGAAAAGAATCTGCCATTCAAACAAACAGCTCAAATTTAATTTTTTAGTTTTAATAAAAGAGGAAGAAATATTAAATAGAATTTTAACAAAAATCAAAAATCAAAAACAGAAGATTTGCTTCCTCCCTTTTAATTCTGATTCAACTAATTTTTAATAATTAAAAAAAACCGTACTCTTACTCATTATTTGAATAAATCATTTCTAAAAAAAGATATAGTTGAGACAAAATACAAGTACTTTTGGGGGCCGTTTATTTGTCATATTTAAAGTGGATTTAGCTTATGAAATTAAATTGAAAAGTTATTATGAGTAGTTAAAAATTAAGAGATGTAGTAAAAAATTTATTTAGATGTGGTTTTTTGTGTTGAGGAGTTAAATCAAAAACTTTTTTTAGTTGTAGATTTAAAATCAGTTGTTATTTTGAATAATTAAAAAAGTAATTATTAAAAATGAGTTATTTTGATTGATTTGAAATGAAGATTAAAAATGAGTGGTTAGAAATGATTGAATATTTATAAATAAATTATTAGAAAAATGAATGATTAGAAATGAAAATTATTTTTAAAATAAAAAGAAGAATTAATAAAAACTCGTCTGGAGGTAGGTTTTTTAAGAGGAGTTGATAAATCCTCCGACCAAATCCTAGTTAAATATTACAAACATACAGCCCCCAAGGGCACAACAACAACTCCCTACCCATCTCTCAACAATTATAAGAGGGACTTCAATTTTCTAAAATCCTGCAAAGGCCAGGTGTTCAACTAGCAACAGTACTACATCACTATTCTTTCATTTAAGCCCTATTTATCAGTGAATCAGACTTTAAAACATTAACTTTGAACCGTTCTAAGGATAACATTGCATCAAAATGCTGGGATTCTTAATCCAAGAAAAAAAAAAATGAAAAAGAGACTTATTATAAACAAACATTTGCCTCTCACGTTTGAGGGAATAAATATCTATGGTACCTTTGTCATGTCTTCTTAAGTTTGAGATAAGACTTTTTAATTTCTTGCAATTCAATAACAACAATACTCATGGGTGTTCTTTCTGTAGGTGTCCTCAATGAGCATGACAAGCCAATTCTCATGATTGAAAGTACACATTCTTCCATCCATTTTGGCATAATTCTTCTATTGTCTTCCCCACTGATCATTATCGCCATTTCTTGTGTACTATTATCATTTTCTTCTTCATGATGCATTTCATTAAATGGGATAGAGGGGTCGACTATACTCATAGCACTGTGAGGTAAGGCTGTATCAGCAAATGAATGAATATCCACGCCCTCGCCGAATGTATTATCTGTAGGTCTCTTTCCAATGATCATTTCTAATAGTACTATTCCAAAGCTAAAGATATCTCCTTCACGAGAAATTCTTCCACTTGATCCATACTCTGTCAATTGTTCAATCATCATTATACCTAACAAATAAGAAAAAGAAATTTAGATGAAATGGAGAAATACCTGGAGGGATATATCCAATAGAGCCTTTGAGTGTAAGTGACATGGTTTGACCGAAAGATAATTGATCATTTGGCTCTTCCAACATGAATCTTGCTAATCCAAAGTCCCCTACGTGAGCAACCATATCATCGTCGAGCAATATATTGCTAGGCTTTAGATCACAATGAACAATACAAGTTTCACAATGATTATGTAGATAATCTAATCCACTCGCAATATCAATAGCAATGTTCAATCTTTGGAGGAGACTCAACCTTCTTTGATTGTGTCCTGAATTTGCAGGATGAAGCCAATAGTCAAGATTTCCATTTGACATGAAGTTATAGACTAGAGCTTTAAACTCATTGCCTTGAAAATCAATACTCGAGCAACAAGTTATGATCTTGAGGAGATTCCGATGTCGTATATTTGAGAGAGTATTGCATTCGTCAACAAAACTCTTGGAAGCACCTTGTTGGTTGAGGTTTAAAACCTTTATGGCAACAATAGATCCATCATTTGAAAGAACGCCTTTATACACAGAGCCAAAACTACCTAAACCAATCAAATTGTTCATAGAAAATTCATCTGTTGATTTTCTGAGTTCTAAGTAAGAGATTTGTGGTAGAAATTGATCTTTTGTAGGAGATGGAGTTGAAGAATCTTTCTCTGACTTCTTCTTAAGCATAAAACACACACAAAATATGCCCACCAAAATAACAGTAAATGTAACTGTTGATATTACGGTAATAAATACCTTAGATGCTAAAAATCTCTTTTTGGGTGAAAGTGTTGGGTTAGGTGGGCATGGAGGCAAGTGTAATACTTGTAAACCACCACAAAGATTATTATTCCCGAGAATGGAAATCATGGTTGAATTGGAAAACACTCCTTCTTTAGGCACTTGTCCTTCAAAGTTATTATAAGATAGATTGAGAAAAAAGAGTGAGCGAAGGCTATCAAAAAATTGGGGAATTGGCCCAGACAAGTTGTTTCTTGATAGATCTAACTGTTCTAGACCTTTCAAAGCTCTCAAAGTTTGGGGAATCGGCCCCTCAAGTTGGTTACCTTGAAGATACAAGCGTTCCATGCTTATACATTGATCAAGATTTGTAGGAATATGACCTGATAGTTTGTTGTTTGATACGTCGAGTTCTGATAAACTAATTAACTTACCCACTTCATTTGGCAATGGACCAGTAAGCGAATTATAATCCAAACGCAACAAGATTGAAAGGGAAGAAAGACCAAGGACTTCCTTTGGTATGGTACCATTTAGGTTGTTATGGGGTAGGTAAAGAGAAAGAAGGCTTTTGCATTGTCCTAAGCTTGAGGGTATACTTCCTTCAAGTTTATTTTCACCCAGATAGAGGTTGGTAAGTAAAGATAAGTTACCAATGGAGGAAGGGATTGACCCAATTAAATTGTTACCTTCCAATAAAAGCACCCTCAAGTTGTGAAGATTCCCAATGCTTGACGGAATACTTCCAGTAAGATCATTCAAATTCAGGGCGATAAATTGCAAGTTAATCAAGTTTCTAATCCCAAAAGGTATGCTTCCACTTAACATATTTCCAGCTAAAGATAGAATTCTAAGCTGGAATGAAAGGTTGGCAATCGAAGAAGGCAGTTCCCCTCCAAAACGATTTAAAGCAAGACCAAGACTGTTTAGACTAGTAGAATTAGTCAAGGAATTGATGAAATTTAAATCACCAACTTTTCCACTTCCAAGTTTGTTGTCACCTACATTTAGTTCCTCAAAGTCTCTCAATTTCCCAAAGTCATGAGATATCATTCCAGTAAGATTGTTTCTAGAAAAATCTAATAGCTGGAGATTGGAGGCATTGACAAAGGAGGAGGGAATTGGGCCAGTAAAATAATTGAGACCGCCGAAGAAAGCTTTGATATTTGGAAGAGTAAATCCAACATTATCTGGTATAGTTCCATGGAAATGGTTTTCAACTAGAGACAATTGAGTAAGAGAAGTTATATTATAGATTGAAAGTGGCACTCTACCTGTCAAATAGTTTTTGGAAACTGCAAAGAATTTTAATATAGGTAGGCCTCCTAGTTCACTAGGAATATTTCCATGAAAATTGTTAAATCCAAATTCCAACCTAAACAAAGAGGAAAAATTCCCTATCCAAGCTGGGATAGTTCCAGACAGATTGTTATTGGAAAGATCAATTCCTTTCAACTTTGTTAATGAGAAGAACTGGTGTGGAATCTGACCTACAAGCTCATTGCCATCAATTCTCAAAATAATAAGCTGAGTGCAATGGCTTATATTCGTCGGAATCTCACCATTGAAACTATTATTGGATAGTCGGAGACTACGCAATTGTTGCAGCCGACCAAACTCTTGAGGAATATTGTCGAAGAATTTATTGTTTGACAATTGTATTTCAATGAGAGATGTCATATTTCCAATAGAAGGTGGGATGGAAGCTCTGAGATTTTGAGCATTCAAGTCCAAAACCTCTACTCTTCTTGTAAGGGTGGAGTTGCTGCAAGAAATGCCAATCCAATCACAAAAATGAGTGGAATCGTTCCAAGAATTCATGATTCCAAATGGGTCGTTGAGTACTCTGCTTTTCAAATCAAGCAGAGCCAAGCGATCTGATTCTTCTCCTGGAGTGCTTGCAATTACCAAAGCCACTAACATATGATACAAAAACAAACGTTGCATGATGTTGAAATTGCAGCAATGATGCATTGTCAAAAAAAATCAAAGATGGGGAATGAGAGAATGAGGCAAAATGAGAAAATTGTTTATTTGAATTTATTGATTGCAAACTATGGGTAGTGTCCTAATTATATGCATAAAATATTCTCAATTCTTAGACCCAGCCTTATGAAGACTAATAATAGTAATTCTTGACTTTAAAAGGATTAAAAACCGGAACCACAAAGACTTTGATCCGTATATATGGCAATGGCTTCCATTTCAGTCAAAGGGTAGTTAGTAAGTGGTGGCGTTCTTTTTCCACCCAAGTGGTAGGTGTGAGGCACCAAAGAGGACTTCGTTAAACCCAGCTATATGAAGACTAATAATTGTAGTTATTGACTTTTAAAAACCCAAACCACAAAGACTTTGATCCGAATGGAAATGGCTGCCATATCAGACGATAAATGGTCAGATATATGAGGTTCTTTTCTAAAAGTTATTGGCAGCTTTCAAACAATTTGTGGAAGGGGGTTCTGGCTTTTCTACCCCACACAAGCTGCTTTTGGCCTATGAACACACGTGGCAGACCTTAATCCATATTAGTAAAATCTCATGTGGTTCCCTCCAATTTGTTTTGCTTTTTTCTTTCAATCTTTTTTTTTCTCTTTATTTACAGATTTATATCAAGTGCCTTTGATATAAATATGATTTTTTTTGGATATGTTTTTTTTTCTTTTTGCTTATTTTTTTATATTTAGTTTTATGTCTTTTCAATTTTTTTCTTTCTTTAGTTTTATATCACATTACTTTTGTCGTAAGCATAATTTATTGGAAATTTGTTGTTTTCCTAATTTAATTATAACAATATTTTATTTATAATCAAATAATTCAAATTTATTCGACTAAAAACTATCAATTTTAAGTTTTATTAGATTAAAATCTATCGATTTAAGGCACACTTCATTTTTTAATAAAATTTTGACATTTATAAAATTTCTTTTTTACCATTAATGAAAAATCTTAGTTTTTTTTTTCTTTCTAATTATTTTATTTAGAACTTGAAATAAGTTTGCATGTTTTTTTTTAATGATTTAAGACTTTAAGTTAAGGTAGGGTTTAAAAGAAGAGTTGAGATTGTTAGGATATTGAAAAAATGTATGTTATCATAAATGGTAATTAACATTTTTTTATTAACACATATACATTAAATCATTTTATCAACAATCATTAAAATTCTAACGAAAAACCGTAGCGCACCTTGGAATAATCATGAATAACATACTCGAAGAAATTTCAACTAATCATAGATAGTCACGTCAAATATCCCAAATTTAATCGCGAAATTAAATTAAATTTTGAGAAAAATATTTTTCAAGATTAATTTGGACCCAAAAGTTGATTTATATTGAATTTGGGTCAAAATTAAACCAGATCTAAATTTGTTTAGTGAACCAAACCAAAAAGTCCAAATACAAAAGATCAAGCCGAAAGTCAGGCCCAAGTTCGTGGTCCATAAGAGCTCTATAAGTAGAGGAGCTCTCCTTTATTTGAAAAGGTCAGAAGTTTGAAGCTTCTGTTAGATATTTTATGCATAATATGAATCCTAAGATCTTGAATAACATGATTATTACGAAATGTAATTGAATCTTATTGGGATTATAATATACCTCCTGACATTGTGATTCAAGAACCTTTTTTATTCAAGACAAGGAATGAGGGTTGATATTGAAGCTTTCTCACAATTGCTTCAATAGAAGAAATTGGTTTCTTCCTCCTTGCCTATAAGCTTGAATGTGTTTTTCAAGCTTTCTTAATGCTTCTTTCTCTTTCACTTTTACACATTTGAGATGGACAAATGTGTTCCTATTTATAGGTAGAGGGAGAACCAATGTATGTCTTCATTTAAACATAAGTTTAACTTTCCATCAAAGTTAACTTAAACAAACATAAATTCAAGAGAAATGAAACTCATTTCTCATAAACAATGAAACTCACAATCTCATAATCATTTGAATAACATATCAATTAAAACACAATTTTCTAATAGACCATCTTAATGGAGAATGAAAGTTTCAATCTTAAATGAAATGAAACTTTCTTTTCTAACAGCTTCAGATATAATTTCACGAAACTGAAGGCTTTCCAAATTTCCAAGGATAAGCAGCCTTTGAAATCCAACACCATTTCGAAAGTCATACAAATCTAAAATCATCTCAAAATTGAAGTTCAACTTCACAAATCCAAATTTCTCCAAAAATCTGGTGTGAACATATACACACATACATTTTATCAACGATCATTATACCCTAACAACTATTTTTTAAATAATCAAATATTTTTTGCAACTCTCGACAATAATCATAAATTAATACGCATTCTTAAAATCCTAATTAAAATATAACATCATAAAAAAAATTGATTTCTTTACCACCTTAACTCTTTTTTTGATATACCTAACCATCCTTAACTTAAATTATTGAGAAACATGCACATTTATATAAAATTGAAATAAACAGGAAAGCAATTTAATATTAATCTAAAGAAAAGAAAAGTAAACCTGAAAAAATAAAACGACAGAAAAGCAAAATATAAAAAACATATTTATATGAACAGAATTGATAAATCTGTGGTGGGTGGTAGGCAGCAAAGAGGACTTCGTCGGAAAATATAAAAATTCAAAGCCACTTTTTGTTCAGTGGCTTTGGATTTTGAATCTTGTAAGACGAAAGATACTCGTTAAATCTATAAAATGATTATAAGTTAAATTACGAAGTATACGGTTGAATTATGGAGTTTTTGTGAACGTTATCAAATCTGAATAATTTGAAAATTATCAAATATGAATAGTTGAAAAATATCCTTAACTTTATCAAATGCGTTAGAAATACTCGTCTTAAAGTTTGACAAAATTCGTTAAACTTTTGTTCAAAAGAAACTCTTGAACTTTAAAAAGTAAAAAAAAATACTCTTTGACTATAAAAATTTGGAGCTTTTGCATGTATATTACAAAATGGTTAAAATCACTACTACAAAAAAAGGTATAGTTGACGCTCGATAGTTTTTAATAATTGACGTTTATAAGGAAAAAACGTCAAGTAATACAAATTGAGTATGAAAAACGTCAACAAATACAAAAAGGCGGAGATGATTTTGTTGCTCATTTTTAGTTGACGTGTTATGCGTGTCTTCTATTAAGATACATTTGTTGACTTATTTTAAACGTCAATTAATAATAAATTAAAAAGTAAATTATTTAATCTAGCTTAAATAAAAGATATGGGTTTTTTTTTGAGTTAAAAAGATATGGATTTTGTTTTGTTAAATAAGGAGAAAAAAAGATAGATAAAAGTTTTACTTAAAGTCAGTAGTTTTAAAACATGGGATAAAACAGAAAAAGATGGACAAAAAGGATTTTTAAATGAAATAAAAAACTCATTTATGTGTTTTGAAATAAAGGAAAAAACGGACATTAAGAAAGAGGCAAAGGAAAACCAAATTCCCATCTCTTCCATCTTCAATCTTCAAACCCTAACCCTTTCATCTACTGCCGCTCTTTCTATGGCATCGACCATCGCTCCCCGGTGTTCGCGCGAGACCGTCGTCCATGTTGCTCTTCTATTACGCATTTGTGCGTCTCGTGGGCGCTCTTTGCCGTCGACTTCCAGTGCAACAGATCTCGTGCGTGCGCCCTTTCGCGTCGACTTCCAGTTCAACAAATCTCCTGCGCGCGCCCACTGTCGTCCTCTCTCTTCTTCCAAGCGCCAACAGATCTGATTGTTTCTCCAGGTAATTATCTTCTCCTTCATTAACACCCCCTCCCCCCTTCAATTCTATTAAAATTTTCTTGTACTTGTCACAAAAGACTGCCACATGAACAAATAATATTGTGGGGAAACAAACTCAACCAAAATCAGCAACACAATAAACTCTGACATGGAAAACAAATGTCTCATCTTCACTCCAGCTTTTCCAACTCCCTCATTCTTTCAATAATCGCCTGAGAAATTTTTGAAGATAGAAAAAGATAATTAAAACGTTATACTAAATACTACAATTTAGACCAAATAGAATCCATATAAATGACTTGTAAGAACATAAACAGTCATAAGGAAATGGACGCTCCAGCTTTATTCCTAGGCATGGACAACAACTACAATTTTATGAAGCTTAGAAAACTCAAAAAACAAATTTGTAGGACACACATTCCCTTTCATTTGATTATTTATTTTGACACTAAATTGTTGCATGGGGAGGTTGACATTGTTTCCTTACTTGTTTACTCTTTTTCGAATTTGAATTTCGTTGATTTGCGACTGGTGTGGGATTTGTTTGTATAGGTGTGGTCGATTGCTTTTTTTTTGTGTGTGGGGGTATTTCTCATTTCTTTTGATTATTGAAGTTTATACCCTGCTTCTTACTATAGAATTACAAAACTAAGAAATGGAAGATTTGAATTTGGGTTTAATCCATTTAGATTTGAATTTGGGTTTTATCCATTTTTTTCAATTTGTAATTGGTGTTGAGATTGTTTCATTAGTTTACTCCTTTTTCACTTGAATTTACAGTTTTTTTAATTTCCTTAATTTTTGGATTCCAATGTGCTATTTGTTAATGGGAGTGTGGTTTTATTGCTTGTTTGGTTTTTGGGTCTTTCTCATTTCTCAAGATTATTGAAGTTCATTCCCTAGTTCTATCTATAGAATTATAAAACTAAGAAATGGAAGTTTGAGAGGAAGCTTCGAGTTTGGTTTGATCCATTTTTCCAAATCTTATTGATGACCATTCACTTGTGTTGGTTGAATGACTCCAATAGCTTTATTACTAATTATTGTTCTTTGAACATCTTTCTAATAATGGATAAATCGTGGATGAACAAGAGTAGATTATCTGAAGAGTTTGAGTTAGGTGTGGAAAAGTTTATTGAATATGGATTCTCTAATACAAATAGTACATCAATTCGTTGTCCTTGTTTGAAATGTTGTAATTGAGAAAAGCATAGTCACAGTGTTATTAGAGACCATTTATATGTCAATGGCATAGATCAAAGTTATATAGTTTGGAATTGTCATGGCGAAGATCTACCTAGTTCAACTTTCAATAGTGGGTATTCTAAGTCGGACACTAATATGTATGAAGAGAATGATGTTGGAGGTGTTAAGGAAATTATTGAAGTTGCTCAAGAGGAATATTCAAAAGATCCAAGGGGATTTGAGAAGTTGCTTATCGATGCCGAGAAACCATTGTATAGGGGATGCAAGAAATTCACTAAGTCGTCTACACTAGGGAAATTGTATAATTTGAAAGTTAAATTTGGATGGAGCGACATTAGTTTTTCATAATTGCTCAAAACATTTAAAGAAATTCTTCCTATAACTAATGAGCTTCCTTCATCTATGTATGAAGCAAAGAAAACCTTGGGGGCATTAGGAATGGATTATGAAAAAATTCATGCATGTCCTAATGATTGTTGTTTGTATAGAAATGAATATATAAATGAAAATATTTGTCCTGAATGTGGTGAATCAAGATGGAAATATGACGCAAATAAAAAGAAGAAACAAAAAAAAAATTCCTGAAAAAGTTATATGGTATTTCCCACCTATCCCCCGATTCAAAGAAATGTTTAGAACTCTTGATTGTGCTAGGAACCTGACATGGCATTCTGAAGAGAGAGTCATAGATAGTAAATTACGCGAACTACTTCAAAAGATGATCTCAAAGCTATAATAAATATGTAAGTTGAGTTTTTTTTTATTATTTAGTAAATGTCGAGTACTTATGATTGAGAGCAAGCTCATATGTGTATTCTCTGATTGTCATGTAGGGCACTTACAATGTATCAAGCTCAGAAAAACTTGAAATCTGCTCGAAAAATTCCTTGAAAAATGTTAAGGCAAGTAATATCTCTTTGATACTTTTTTCTTATGGTTATTCTGTGGAAATAAGAGATTGATGGATCTCTTTATGTGATCATTCTGTGGAAATAGGATCTTGAAAAGTTGTTAAGGAAAGTAATACCCTTACATTTTCGTTGTTCTGTGTAGAATTCTGTCTTTATGTGATTCATTCTTTTTTTAATACAAAATTCCTACTTGAAACATCTTTCTATGATTGTGTAGCTAAGGGATGTCTTTATGTGATTCATGATTTAATTTATTTATTCTTTTTGTTGGAATTATAGTGTCCATTACAAGAGGGGAGTACCGAATGTGGCTATTATGTGATGAAAAATATGAGAGATATCATCAAAACAAATAGCACAAACATCACCGAAATAGTATGTTCTTCATTATATTGTTTAGTTTGAAAATTTATTATTGATTGTCATAAATTAGTTATTATTTGAGTCTTAATTAATGTTGTGATTGATAAAGAGAAGCGACCACACAAGATGAATTTGGATGATGTGCGTGTGGAATGAGCCGAATTTCTAATGCCCTACATGTGGGTCGGATACAGTGCACCTGGAATGATATTTTGTTGGTAGCTCATGAATATATTTTGGAAGACTACAACTTTTGAAGAAACATATTTCATATTCTTTTTTGTGGAAGAATTAGTTTTGGAAATAGTTAGGTTAGTTTTTATAATAGGGTATATTTAGATGGGGTATATTTTGGAATATGATATATTTTTTGTATTCATTTAGGAAGACAACTTTGAAAGACATTTCAAAGTTCGAAACATGTTAACTTCCTTTCAGATTATATTACTATTGAAAATATATATTAAATTTATGTTCATGTTGAAATGTTTTGTAATTTTTAATTGGAATTCTCTCCAACTATATTTGACAAGATGAACAGGAATAGTATAATATTTGACAGGATGAACATGCTATTTAACAGGATGAACAGGTTATTTAACAGGATGAACAAAATAAATTGATAAATTCTACCAAATAATATATATATATATATATATATATATATATATATATATATATATATATATATATATATATATATATTCCTTGACATTTAATACATGTCAACCTTTATTTACAATGACGTTTTGTACAATATTAGTAAACGTACAAAAACTGTCAACTATAACTTTTATTCACATTCAATTAACGTCAACAAAGGTACGTTTACTTGACGTTTTGAAACTATCGTTGACGTTTATAAACTGTCAATAACACACTTCGTTGACGTGTACACAATGTCAACAAAAACATTACATGCGCTTTGTTTGTGTCAATCACTTCTGGTCTTGACATTTGGAACATGTCAATTATATTATTCGATGATGCTTAAAAAGCGTCAACTATAGTGACTTTAGTTGACAGTCGATTCGTTGACGTTTTTTAGAGCGTCATCTAAACTAGACAGTTGACATTCTGTGCGCGTCAACTTTCTTGATTTTTGTAGTAGTGAATATTACATTAGTAGCACAATAATGAAAATATTTACCTACAATAAAAAATGTAAATTAATAGACTTCCATATTGATAGATTCTATCGACTGAGATTGATAGAATCAATTACTAATAAATAAAGTAAATTGATAAACTTCCATTAGATTCTATCAATAACGGCTAATAGAATAAATTAGTGATAAAATTGATAGACTTCCACCACTTAAGAATGATAGATTCTATAAAAGTCTTCGATAAAAAAAAGTATGTAGAGATTTTTTTAAAAAAATATGCAGAATTTGCTATAAACGAATTATTTTTAAAAAGTTGGTAGGGTTATAGCAACTTTTTCAAAAATAATTCTTTTATTGCAAATTGTGTCTATTTTCTTAAAAATCTCTATTTATCTTTTTGATCGAAGACTTTGATAGAATCTATAAATCTCTAGTGATGGAAGTCTATCATTTTTATAAGTAATTGATTCTATAAGCCCTTATTGATAGAATCTAATGAAAGTCTATCAATTTACTATATTTATTAGTAATTGATTATATCAACTTCTATTGATAGAATCTATCAATATCGAAGTCAATCAATTTACATTTTTTGCTATATGTGCAAATATTTTCATTATGTTGCTCTTCATGAAATATTTTAGCCATTTTGTAATATACATGTAAAGGCCCATTTCAAAAATGTCCATAAATTTTAAAAAGTTTCAAAAATATTAATAATTATAAGAACTGTTAAAAAAAATATTTTCGCTGTTTTTTAATTAAAATGTTAAAAAATTTGTATAATAAATATATCATTTACGTTCAAGAATATTAAAAAAAAATCTCATTACGAAATGATTATTCTTCTTTTTTACTTTATATTTTTTTCATATTAATTTTAACATTTTACATTCAAATTTAACTTCAAAGATATTTCTCAAATATTTTGTAAATTTATATTTTAAAAACTTTTCAAAGTTTAGAAATTACGCTTCATCTTACAGCTACATTGTAACAGTCTAAGATGTCCTTCCGGTTCTCCAGGTTTATTCTGTTGTTCCTCTAGTGAGTTGGTTGGGCTGTTAGGGCTTTTTGTGCTTCCAGGGGCATTTTGGTCATTTTGTCTTCTAGGGGTATTTTTGTAAGGACCTGACCTGAAATACGGTCCTAAACCTAGGTCCTCACTCAGCATGCAAGTTAAATATCTCAACAAGTGGTTTAGTGTTCATATTTAAAACTTTTTCAAAACATTTGGAAACGGAGAACACTTAAAACATAACGAACAATTTTCATAAAGCAAATCCAATAAGGTAAAATAAGCCTGGCCAGTATTTATAAAAGAACATTCAAAACAGTTTAAACAACTTTAACATCATTCCCCTAGGACTTCTTTCCACCTACATGTTGAATAAATAAATGCGAACAATAAACGACAGAGTGCCGGCAGCCCCCCATGATCAAACAGCTCCCTCCGCTAGCCATCCTGGTGCTGTCCCAAGTTACCTGGTGGAAAAACCACAGAAATAAGGGTGAGTATAAACATACTCAGTAAGAATCCCCAACCGGGGTACAATACGATACATTAGTCATCTACCACCCTAGCATACATGCAAATAAAACAATGACTTAGAGCAAAACGGTTGAATTAGGCTATGAGCTACTTCTAGAGCGAGCCTATTCAAGGTCTTTCATCTACAGCCTATCCTAGGTTCTACACTTGGATGACCTTCGGGCCTTACACAACCTAGGACTCAGTGATGCCCAGTGGGGCCTTACACACCTAGGACTCAGTGATGCCAAGTGGGGCCTTACACGCCTAGGATGCCCATCGGGGCCTTACACCTCTAGAATCAGTGATGCCCTGTGGGGCCTTACACACCTAGGATGCCCATCAGGGCCTTACACCTCCAGAATCAGTGATGCCCAGTGGGGCCTTACACACCTAGGATGCCCATCGGGGTCTTACACCTCCAACTCAGTGATGCCCATCGGGGACTTACACACCTAGGATGCCCATCGTGGTCTTACACCTCCAACTCGGTGATGCCCATCGAGGACTTACACACCTAGGATGCCCATCAGGTCTTACACCTCCAACTCGGTGATGCCCATCGGGACTTACACACCTAGGATGCCCATCAGGTCTTACACCTCCAACTCGGTGATGCCCATCCGGGACTTACACACCTAGGATGCCCATCGGGTTTACACCTCCAACTCGTAATGCCCATCGGGGACTTACACACCTAGGATGCCCATCGTGGTCTTACACCTCCAACTCGGTGATGCCCATCGGGACTTACACACCGGGATGCCCATCGTGGTCTTACACCTCCAACTCGGTGATGCCCATCGGGGACTTACACACCTAGGATGCCCATCAGGGTCTTACACCTCCAACTCAATGATGCCCATCGGGGACTTACACACCTAGGATGCCCATCGGGGTCTTACACCTCCAACTCAGTGATGCCCATCAGGGACTTACACACCTAGGATGCCCATCAGGGTCTTACACCTCCAACTCAGTGATGCCCATCAGGGACTTACACACTTAGGATGCCCATCAGGGTCTTACACCTCCGGATGTCCATCGGGGTCTTACCCGAGCGGGACCTAAACTAGTTACCCCTACAGTCTTCTACACTATACATCACCCGCCTATGCCTGGCACAGAACTAACAGGATAAAATAGAACAAGGTATGCCAAGATAATTAAACCCCAGTGGCTCTTGTAGAAGCTGGCTGAAGGAAGAGGCTCTTTCCTATTGAGTCGAGCAAGTATGTTATGCCTTTGTTTGGTTGTTGTTTCGCATCACACTTGTTCGTTGCAGATTTAGAAGTTAAATGAGAGTTCAAGGGGTTTTGGGGTTTTGTTGATCTGTGCAGAAACGATGGAATCCCATTCTCCCAATTGAATCCCTCTCCCTCAATCGCAAGCCTCCATCTCTTCCTTCGTTGATCTATCAAGCTCCCAGGTAAGGTGCGATCTCTTCTTCTTCTTCTTCTCCTTCTCGCGTTGGTTCTCTTGTCGTTCACAATCGAATCCTAACCACACTCCCCTTTTGGCCGAAAGTAGCATCGATCACGCCCTCCCTCGCATCGAAGCCCCCATCGTAGCCCCTCTGAGCAAATTCCAGCTTCGCCGCTCCACGCAGCCGAGTGACTCGTGCACTGCAGCTGTAGTGAGCAATTGTCGATCCGTGCACAGCCCCACGCGTCTGCAGCTCCTCGCCGAGCCGTGCATGATGTTTTTGCTCGTGGGGTAAGTGGTTCTTACCCTGTCAGATGTTTTTCCTGTTCTGGAGTTTCAAGAGTTGCCTCCTTTGGCGTTTGGGGGTGAGTCTTTGCCAGTTTGTGGTTGGCGGTTCAGTCTATGGTGGAACTCCCCTGTTGTTGCCTCCGTGAGACTTAGATGTTGTTGCTTTAGCTGAGAAAGACAGCGAGAGTGTGTGGAGCTCTCTGTCCTTCGGATGTCCGCTTGTAAGGAATTTTTGCCTCTTAGAAGTTGTTAGATTATTCCTTGGTCTTGGAGTTGGTGGTAGTGGTGCTAGCAAGAGGGAAAGTCTGTTGGCCGCCTGAAAGTAGTTGTTTGTCCAGTTAAGCGGACTCTTGAGTGGTGTTCTGGAAGTTGCTGTAAGGGTTGTTCTGCCTCCTATGAGTGTTTGGCCTAGTCAGTTAAGGTACTTTGTGTGTTGTCCATGGAGCTGTTGCACCTTGGTAGTTGAGGAACCCTTTGTTTCAGTTGTGGGATGAGTTTGCACCATTGTGGCTGGACTAGGGTCTTGACCTTTAAGGGATCCTTGCTGGTTAGTGTAGCTTGTGCGCTGCCAGCCATTGTTGGTATTCTTATTCTTGGTAGCTGGTGTTATCCAGGTAGTGGCGTTCCGTTTATGAAGTTTTGGTGGGAAGGTGCAATAAGCCTAAGCTAGAGGGTTAAGCCTGTATGTGTTATCGTTTGGACTTGTGAGATGTGTTTCATATTTGAGGCAAGCTTCGTTCCGTTGCTTGCATGGAGGTAAGTTTGGTGGAGGGAGCCCTCTAGGGCCTTGTTAATAGTAGGTTTACTTTTTTCAGTCAGTGATCTAGGTCGAGCTAGAGTTGAGTAGATCGGCGTAGCAATGCAACTTGCGGTTGGTTAGGCTACCGAGTTCGTAGCACTCAAGTTGTTGGTTTGTAGGATTCCGTGTGGAAGCCAGCAACTGGTTGAGGTTGTTGTGTGAGTTTGGATTTTTGGTGGATTAGTTTCAGTAGCTAGAGCTCGCACCTCGCCCCAGGTGGAGATGTCATTACTGTGGAGTGGTGACATGGCAGTTTCAGGCAAGAGTTGTTGTCACCAGGGTGCGACAACAAAGGTTTATTCTAGGCAGTGCATTGATGAACCGTGGTTCTAAAGAGCGTTATTGAGAGGCTTATGAGCCGAGTGCAGTCCCAATAGTGTTTCACCCTCTGACAGATGGTCTTTTGGGAGGGGTAAACCAGGTCCTTCAAAACTTGTGGCTAGTTGGTGTTTCTGTGGTTAAGCAACGGGGGACCAGGGTTGGTTTTTATGAGGCTGCCTTGGGTAGCAGTTCTCAGCTGTCAGTTTATGTGGTTCCGTTGAGGCGTTGTATGGTAGATGTTGCAAGTTTCTAGTGTTCTGGGAAAAGGTTGGTGGCCGTCAGTTTTTGGGTCCTGAGTTGCTGCAGTTGACCAGCGGTGCAGTGCAGAGGATTAGAGCTCGTATGTTGTCAGCTCAGAGCAGGTAGAAGAGTTATGCCGATGTGCGGAGTCGAGATTTGGAGTTTGAGGTTGGACAGTTCGTGTTTTTAGGGTTGCACCGATGTGAGGTGTGATGAGGTTTGGTAGGCGAGGGAAGTTGAGTCCCCGTTTGTTGGTCCATTTGGAGATTCTCGAGAGGATTGACAGAGTTGCATATCGGTTAGCTTTTCCTCCGTCATTGTCAGCTGTGCACAGTGTTTTTCATGTATCGATGTTGAGGCAGTATGTGCCGGACCCATCGCTCATTATGGACTTTGAGCCTTTGCAGCTGAATGAAGATTTGAGCTTCGAGGGGAAGCCTGTGAGTATTCTGGTCTTTGAGAGGAAGACGTTGTGTAATCGTGAGATCCGTTTGGTAAAAGTTCAGTGGAGGAGTCAGAGTTTAGAGGAAGTCGCTCTTGAGCGAGGAGGACGAGATGAGATTGCAGTATCCTGAGCTGTTTCAGTCTTAAGGACTTTCGAGGACGAAAGTCATAAAAAGGAGGGAATATTGTAACGTCCCAGGTTTTCATCCCAGTCTTTCAGGTATGCCTTAGGGGTATTTTGGTAATTTGGTCAGGCCGTCAGGGCCGTTTATGTCTTTTTCAGTTGCTAAAATTATTGGATGGTCTTATGTAGGATTTTGATGCTTTGTGGATGTGTTTGGGAGGTCAGTTGTGTGTTGTTGTCGGTTGTGCCTCGAGCTGTTATTAATGCTCATTCCGCGGTATGTCTTGATTAGCTTTGGGTCTTTGGGGTTTTGGTGCATTTGACTAAATGAAGGGAAATTAGGGTTGTGTTTGCTTTCTTCTCCAAATTCCCCTAGCCGCCCAAGCTCTCCCTCCCAAGCTTCAAGCCGAGCTCCATCTCCCCTAGCAGCCCCGTTGTTCGATCGTCATTCCGGGTAAGAGTCCTCGTCCTTTTCATCTTCTTCCGATTGGATTCTTGCAGGCCGAGAGAAAAAGAGGTGAGTTTTGTGTTTTTTTGCGGCCACCGAGAGAGAAGAAAGAAATTTGCCACTGAGTCGAGCAATGATCGGCGATCAGACGCTTCTGCATCGGCCGCCCTGCTGTCGCGCAGCGGCCCCATCGCCAACGGCGAGATGCCGGCCCGCGACCACCGCCCCATCGCGACGGCCGGATCTGCATCACCCACACGCCCAGACACCTAGCACACGTCGCTCAGCCCAGATCGCGTCGCTCGACCGCACACAGCCTGCACGCCCATCGCTTGTCCGCGCCAGGGAACCGCATGCTCGTCTCTCTTCAGCGCCAGCGCGCCCGCGCGCCCAGTCCACTCGCGTCTCGTCCGTCTGCGTCTGCACGTCACGCCCGCGTCTCATCGCTCGTCAGCGCCAGCACGCCCGCTCCCCAACGCAGTGCCAACACGCTCAACCGCGCAGCCCAGCGCCGTGCTAGCACGCCCAGAGCGCAGCCCCTGCCGCCCAGCAGCGCCTAGTGCCGAGCAGCCCGTCTATCTGCGTGTCAGTCGTGCCGTGTGAGTTGCTCCCTAGCCGAGCCCTGTTTGTTTTATTATATTTAGTCCTATAGATTGTGATATTGTTGTGCTTGTAAGGTTCTCATTAGCTAGCTCGGGATCGATCGCAACATAGGATCTTTGTGTGTAGTTGCCTCCCGACCAAGGTAAGGATTTCTTACCGGGGTTGTGTGGGCTCTGCGATATAATATGTGATTACTGTTTGTATGCTTGTTTGTGTTTATCAGCATGTTTAGTGATAGGTGCTCTATTCTGAATTCCCGACTGGCATGATTTCTTGTGTTGTTTCTCATGTTAGTGCATGCTAGGTTGTTCCATTCTGGCATGCTCGTTATTTGTTCTTGCTTCGTAGTGTCATGCTAGGTTCGTTGTTTCTTTTCAGCACGTATTGGATTGGTTGTTGTATCTGTTTATAGATTAGAGATGTGATAGGTAGCATCATCCGGGCGAGGGTGCATAACGTGACTTGCATCCGTGGCAGGGACGTACGAGGCAGTACTCCATCCCTGATCCGTCGTTAGGGTTTAGCTAACCCTAACGGCAGCCCTTTTGTAACGACCCAGTTTTCTATTCTGGTTTCCCAGGTGTTTCCGGTTCAATATTCGGTTGTTCGGTTGGGTCGTTAAAGATATTTTAACCCTTAGGGGTATTTTGGTCTTTTTGCTCCCCGGTCAGGGTTTGTGGATTTTCAAGATTCCAGGGTCATTCCTGCCCTTTATCGAGGCTTGATTGTTGTTGGTTGCAAGACCCATGAAGTTGGTGCTAGTTGTTTGAAAGTTTGAAGGTGTTGTGGTTATTAACAAAATTAATGTTAATTAAAGTGCCTCCTTTGGGATTTGAACCCTTGACCTAATGGTGATTTGGAAGCTTGATTTAAATGAGTTTTAATTTAAGAGAAAAGATTGCTTCAGCCGGGACTCGAAGGAGGAAGCCTTGGGAAGGGATTTAGGTCACCAAGGCCTATTTAAATTAGGAAAAGGAAAGAAAACCAAGAAAATTCCTTCCCTTGTTTTGCCGCTCACCCTCCATCACTCCTTCCCTCTCACCTTGCCGTCCTCCAAGAATCAAGAACCGAGAGCCAAGAATAGCGCATCGGACCCAGCCGCTCTCCGTGCACGGCCCAGTCGTCGCCGCTGGCTTGACGCGCACCCAGCCTCAAAGATAGCCCTCGCCTGGCCGTGACAAAGCCACCGAGCGCAGACGCTCAGCACGCCCCAAGCATCGCGCGCCAGACACGCCGACACCGGCGCTACTCGCGTCGCGCTCGCTCGCCCAGTCCTTGTCGTCGTGCCAGCGCCCAGCCTGCTCGTCCAGCCTGCTTCCTTGCCGCCGAGAGCCTATTTTTGCCGAGAGAGTTGGGTCGAGACCTAGTGCCTTCTCGGTTGGTAATTCCCGAGCCTCTACTCTTTTGGACCTTAAGATATTAGTTGTTGTTTGCTTAATTAGGATGATTTTATTGATTGCTTAGGTTGCTCGGGTTCACTTAGAAGCTCGAGGGTCACTTGTAGGTTGTGGTTGCTATTTTCTGCTTGCTTCCAGGTAAGAATTTCTTACCGTGGTTGTGTGGATCCTGCGATGCTTTCAGGATTGTGCCTTGTATGCTTGGTTACTGTTATGAGCATGTTAGCTATAGGACAGCTTGTGTTTGAAATCTTGCTAGCATGTTTGCTTGTTGTTCATGTTAGTGCCATGCTAAGTTTGTTCTTCCAGCATGCTTTTGATTCCTGCTTGAGTTCGTAGTATCATGCTAGGGACTTTCCTTACCCTGGCATATCCATGTTTCCTGCTCGTATTCTGTTGGTTCCTTGCTAGGGTTAGACAGGTAATGTTGATTGTCTGATTGTTAGGCTAGTTTGTGTCTTTGTACTTAGGAGACCTTTAGGGGTTGTTAGTTTAGGTTCCGCTTGGGTAAGTCCCCGATGGGCACCAATGTGTTGCTAGTGTATGTAAGTCCCCGATGGGCACTACAATGATGGCTTGTGTGTAAGTCCCTGATGGGCGTCATAAGGTTGCTAGAGAGTGTAAGACCCTAATGGGCGTCTCCGTGATCCTAGCTGGAGTAAGACTCCGATGGGCATCCTAGATGTGTAAGACCCCGTTGGGCAGCATTGATGGCTAGAGGTGTAAGTCCTCGATGGGCATCCGTATGTGTAAGACCCCGATGGGCATCATTGATTTGAGGTGTAAGACCCCGATGGGCATCATTGTTAGCTGGAGTAAGACCCCGATGGGCATCCTAGAAGTGTAAGACCCCGTTGGGCAGCATTGATAGCTTAAGGTGTAAGACCCCGATGGGCATCCGTATGTGTAAGACCCCGATGGGCATCATTGTTAGCTGGAGTAAGACCTCGATGGGCATCCTAGATGTGTAAGACCCCGTTAGGCAGCATTGATAGCTTGAGGTGTAAGACCCCGATGGGCATCCGTATGTGTAAGACCCCGATGGGCATCATTGATTTGAGGTGTAAGACCCCGATGGGCATCATTGAATTATGGAGTAAGACCCCGATGGGCATCCTTGTGTGTAAGTCCCCGATGGGCATCACTGAGTCTAGTAGGTGTAAGACCCCGATGAGCATCCTTATGCGTAAGACCCCGATGGGCATCATCGCGTCCTAGGTTGTGTAAGACCCCGATGGGCATCAAGGTGTAGAACCTAGAGTAGGTTGTGGTTGTAAGTCCTTGAATAGGCAATTTCTGATCGGCGGTTAGGCTGAGACAACTTGTTACTTCTGAGCTTGATTGTTTGCATGTATACTAGGGTGCTAGATGACTGATGTATCGTATTGTACCCCGGTTGGGGATTCTTACTGAGTATGTTTATACTCACCCTTATTTCTGTGGTTTTTCCACCAGGTAACTTGGGACAGCACCGGGATGGCTAGCAGAGGGAGCTGTTTGATCATGGAGGCTGCCGACACTCTGTCGTTTATTGTTTGCATTATTTATTCAGCATGTAGAGGGACAGGAGTCCTAGGGGAATGATGTTAAAGTTGTTTAAACTGTTTTGAATGTTCTTTTATAAATACTGGCCAGGCTTGTTTTACCTTGATGGATATGCTTTATGAAAATTTTTGGTTATGTTTTAAGTGTTCCCTGTTTCCAAATGTTTTGAAAAGTTTTAAATATGAGTACTAAACCGCTTGCTGAAATATTTAACTTGCATGCTGAGTGAGGACCTAGGTTTAGGACCGTATTTTAGGTCGGGTCTTTACACCTTTACTTTCTTGGGTGAGGGTGGCAGACTGTTAAATGCCCCAACGGTCGGGATGATGACAAGGCATTGCCTTGTCCCCGACAGTCGGCAGGTCCTTAGTGTGTTCTACAGTAGCCCTTGATTGGCACTTGTTAGGGCAAGGACCGCTCGGTGTAAGCCTACCACGGCCCGGTTCCTTAGCCTCGGTGCGGTGGTACGGTGACATAGTTCACGTGTCCAGTCTCACACCCCTATGTCGGTGACACCGATCCGAGATTAGTTAGGCATGAGTATGGACCGGGCGGCTTGCCACTAGACCCGGCACCCCCCTGGTTTGCAGCAGCATGCGGTGCGCGCACAGGCTCATTATAGCGCCGACCGGAGAGCTCCTCGGGATCGTGAGTTCAATGCACCTTTCGTATCGACAGTAGACAGGCTGAGGCCGAGACTTATTTCTCGTATAGGATCGTATCGTGTGGTAGATTTTCCGGAGTAAGACCCTAAGATGGCATCCGAGGTTTATGTGTGGATTTAAGCTATGTGATCTCTTCTGTGTTTATATTCATAGCTTGCATACCTTTCTGCTAGATGACCATGTATATCGTATTGTACCCCGATTGGGGATTCTTATTGAGTAATTCGTTACTCACCCTTATTTTGTGGTTTTCCACAGGTAACCATGGTGCGAGACATGATGGCTGAAGGAGGAGCAGTGATCATGGAAAACTGTTGTTTCGAACTCTGAGTCTTTTATTTATGTTTTTATGTTTTAAATGTCCTCTGAATGCATGTAGTTGGGCACGGAGCCCTTAAGTTGTTTTCTGGTTGTTTCCCGAATTCTGACACTGATGTAAACCATTTTTGGATTTGAATGTTGAATTAAATCTCTGATCAGAGTACGTTTTAAACTGTATTTAGCTTTGAACAGGTACTTGGAAACGAGGGCGGAGTTCGGGACGTTTTGTGTTGTTTTGAATGGATGTTTTATCGTATTTTGTTTTAATCAGAATCTGGCATACAACCTTGCATATTGTTTTCTAAGTTTTTAAAGCATGCATTGAGGTAAAGGCCTATTTTGGGACCCCATTCGGGTCGGGTCTTTACACGCACGCCCTTGCCGATCTGCGTCACCTGCTGAGACAGCCCTTCGCTGTTGCGAGCCTCGCCCCCGTGAAGCCTCGTCGATCTCACTCGCGTGCGCAGCTGCGAGCCCCCGTCGATCCGCCCTGCACGTTCACCTTCGCCATCGCTTGAGCCACCATGAGCAGCAGTGCGTTCGCCTTCGCCGAGTCTTAGTACCGAGGCTGTCCTTCTCAGTTTTTGTTAACAACCCTAATTTTTTTAGTCTTGTTTACTATTTGGTAGATTTGAATGCCTAGGGTTAGATTTGTGATGTATTATTATTGTTGCTAGGTTGTCTATGTTGATCCTACAGCTCGAGGGCACTATTCGATTTATTGTCTTCCTTTATTTTTCAGGTAAGGATTTCTTACTGGGGTTGTGTGGACCCTGCAATTACTTTAATGGCATGTTGATATCTTGTAACTGTTTATGAGCATTCTAGTGGATAGGATTTTGTTCTGACTTGCTGGCATGTCTGTTGTCTTGTTCATGTTAGATCCATGCTAGGGATTTTCTTACTCTGGCATATCCGTGTTTCCTATTCATATTCTATAGAGCCATTGTAGGATTGTGTTGCTGTTGAATATTGCCTGGTCGATCTGTTAGCTTGTGTTCCCAAACTTAGGAGACTGTTAGGAGTTGCTAGTTAGGTCTCGCATGGGTAAAACCCTGATGGGCACCACTGCGTTGCTAGTGTATGTAAGTCCCCGATGGGCATCACACTGTTAGCATATGTGTAAGACCCCGATGGGCATCATAGTGTAGCTAGGGAGTGTAAGACCCCGATGGCCATCTCCATGTTCCTAGCAGGTGTAAGACCCAGAGGGCATCCTTGTATTTGAGCAGGTATAAGACCCCGATGGGCACCCTTGTATTTGAGCAGGTATAAGACCCCAATGGGCATCCTTGTATTTAAGCAGGTATAAGACCCCGATGGGCATGCTTGTATTTGAGCAGGTGTAAGACCCCGGTGGGCATCCTTGTATTTGAGCAGGTATAAGACCCCGATGGGCATCCTTGTATTTGAGCAGGTATAAGACCCCAATGGGCATCCTTGTATTTGAGCAGGCGTAAGACCCCGATGGGCATCCTTGTATTTGAGCTGATGTAAGACCCCGATGGGCATCATCGTGTCTTGGATGTGTAAAACTGAGTATAGGTTGTAGTTGTAAGACTCGAAGGGCAGCTCGGTAAGTCCTTGAGTAGGCGAGCTCTAGGAGTGACGGTTAGCCTAAACCAAGTTGATTTCTCTGTGCTCATGATTGGTTGCATGTATCTGTGTGCGAGATGTTTTGTTTTCGTATTGTACCCCAGTTGAGGATTCTTACTGAGCGACTCGTTGCTCCTTACTTTTCTGTGATTTTCCACCAGGTAACTTTGGACCAAGACTGGATGGCTAGGAGGAGGCTGCTGGATGATCATGGACAGTGGATACTCTGAGTCTTGCTTTATTCCTTTCTTAACTTTTCATGCATGTAGACAGGGCACGGTGCCCTTAGGTGGATGTTAAAATATTTGTTTTATGGGATTTGTTCTGGATGTTTGAACTTGCAATAAAAAGAAACTCTGGCCAGGGTTGGATTTGATAAATGTTTTTGACAGGTGCTTGGAAACGTTTTATTGTTTTAGAGTTTTATAATTCCACATTTATGATTTCGAGTTTTATTACATGCATAAAAGGCAAAAGACCTAGGTTTAGGACCCTATTCAGGTCGGGTCTTTACAACACAGCACCACCAACAATTGCACTGACAACACCCATTTACCTCGGGTGATCTTGGTAAGGGCTCCAAGCTAGCAAGGTAGGCTCGCCAATCCAATGGTGCTCTTGGCTAGGGTTTGACATACATAATGACAAAGGACCTCGATTAGAGCACAACCAACCAGCAAGCAATAGAATTCGACTATGGAAGAAATTTACCTCACGGATCCTAGCTGGAAACACACCTTTCACAAAGGGGAACTCTCGGCTAGGTGATGAAAAGGGAGATGAGCCCTCTCGGCTAGGGCTCCTTAAGCTAGGGTTGCGGGTGGCTCCCTCTTGACAATGGCAAGCAAAACCAAGGAGAAAGATGAGGAGATGCTCTCGGCAAGGTGGTGGAGAATGAGAGGAAATCGGCAAGCAAGCTTGGAGAAGATGAATGGCAATAATGGTGAGGAACAAGGGCAAGGCTTGAGTAATGGCAATTCGCAAGGTGGAGATGGTAATGATTTTGGAAAGAACAAGCATGAAAACGAATGGAAAAGAGATGGGAGACCTTGAGGAATCGGCAAGCATGGTGGGAGATGGAGATGAAGGAATCGCAAAGAGGAGATGTGTAAAGACCCGACCCGAAAGAGGTCCTAAGCTAGGCCTTTACCTCAATGCATGCTTTTAAAACTTAAAAGAAATAATATGCAAGATCGTTTTCCAGATTCTGAATGAAAACAAAAACTTAAAAACATCCATTCAATAAATCAAATATAAAAATGTCCTGAAACCTGTCCCTGTTTCCAAGCAACTGTTCCACGCTAAATACAGTTTAAAACATACTCTGATCAGAGATTTAATCAAACATTCAAAAATCCAAAACAGTTTACAATAGTACCAGAATCCATAAACAATCAGAAAACATCCTACGGGCTCCGTGCCCAACTACATGCATTCAGAGGACAACTAAAAACATAAACTTAAAACTCAGAGTTCAAAACAGCAGTTATTCCATGATCCGCAGCTCCTCCTTCAGCCATCCTGTCTCGCGCCCTGATTACTTGTGGAAAACCACAAAATAAGGGTGAGTAACGAATTACTCAGCAAGAATCCCCAACCGGGGTACAATACCATATAACTGGTCATCTAGCAAAAAGTATGCAAGCTATGAATATTAACACAGAAGAGAGCATATCACTTTAATCCATACATAAATTACCACGGATGCCATCTTACAGTCTTACTCTAGATAACTATAAAGCATCTCGATACACTACGAGAAACTAATCTCGGCCCCAACTTTCCTACTACTGTCGATACGAAAGGGGAACTGAACTCAAGATCCCGAGGAGCTCTCTAGTTGGCGCTATAATGAGCGTGTGCGCGCACCACATGCTGCTGCAAACCAGGGAGGTGCTAGGTCTAGGGCATGCTGCCCTGGTCCAGTACGCATGCCTATAAAATCTCTAGATCGGTGTCACTGAACATAGTGGTGTGAGACCAGGACACTATGACTATGTCAGCCTGTACCACGGCACCTGAGGCTAAGAAACCGGTCGTGGTAGGCTTACACCAGGAACTTGTCCTTGCCCTATCAGGTGGCAATCAAGGGCTACTGCCGACACGCTGAGGTCATGTCGACTGCCGGGGACAAGGCAATGCCTCGTCATTCCCCCGACCGTTGGGGCATTTAACAGTCTGCCGTTAGGGTTAGCTAAACCCTAACGACGGATCAGGGACGGAGTACTCCCTAGCACGTCCCTGCCACGGATGCAAGTTACGTTATGCTTCCTCTCCCAGATGATGCTACCTATCAGAACTCTAAGCTATAAACAGATAACATCAAACATTCTGATACGTGCTCAGCAGAAACAATGAACCTAGCATGATACTACGAAGAAAGAACAGATCACAAACATGCCAGAACAGAACAACCTAGCATGGAACTAACATGAGAATTAACACGAGAATCATGCCAGTCGAAATTCAGAACAGAGCACATATCCACTAACATGTTGATAAACATAAACATACATACAATCAACAATCACATAAAATATCGTAGGGCCCACACAACTCCGGTAAGAAATCCTTACCTGGGTCAGAAGGCAAGGACACACAAGAAGATCCTAAGCTCCAACCCAACCCGAGCTAGCTATTGGGAACCTAACAAACAATAACAAATATCACAACCTATAGGCCTTAGATAAAAATACAAACAGCAGTTGGCTCGGTTGGAAGCAACTGACACGGCACAGGGCTGGCACCCGAACGAACAGGCTGCAACGACGCTGGGGCGCTGCTGAGAGTGCGACTGGGCGTGCAGACGCAAAAGGGGCTGCGCGGGGACGGGCGATGCGACGCAGGCGTGCTCGCATGCGGCTGGGAGCACGGGCGAATGGGGCTGCTGCTGCGCGCAGACGGGTGAATGGGCTGTTGTTGCGATCTGGCTGGCGCTGTAGGCGGGGCGTGCGACGGGCAGGGGCTGAGATCGTCCAGCGGCTGCAACGCGACGGGGTTGTGTGCGGTTGGGCGATCGGCGCTGGGGCTGCTCGGCTTGGCTGCAACAAACACAACTCACAATCTTCTTCTCTCAACCAGTAAGAATAACACCAAAAAAGAAGAGAAAGAGAGATCAAGGAATGCTTACCCGGGACGAAAGAGATGACGGAGCTCTTGGGAGGAAGATTCTAGGCAAGAGGGCTTGGGAGAAAAATGGTTGGACGGCAAAGAGGGATTTGGGGAATGAGGAGAAGAAAACCTATTTCTTTTCTTTTTAATCAAACTCACTTAAGTCCCGAAAACCAAGGCAAGCAAGATAACCTGTGGAATGAGTATCAATAACCACCCAAAGCTTGACTGGCAGAACCACACCACTATCTCCCTAGCCACCCAGTCTCGAATCCCAGTTGATGCATTTTTAATCCAACAAAACTCTTATTTTTATTTTTTGCATCACTCAACACCCAAACTCATCCAAAAAGCAACCAAACCCTATAATCGACCATCCAAGAATATTAACAGCTGAGAAAGACTGAAATGGCCCTAACGGCCAGACCAAATTACCAAAATAGCCTTAGGACATACCTGGAAGACCGAGATGAAAACCTGGGCCGTTACAAGATGAGGCTAGATCACAGCCAAAAGGAAGAAAAAATGATTATTTCTTCTTCTTTTTTATGTCGATTAAAATCTTGGCCATCCTCCCTTCGAGTCCCATCAACAACACATTTTCCTCTTAATTCTTCTTTTTTCTAAAACAAGCCCCCAAGAGTCTAAATGGTTAGAGGTTCGAGTCCTAGCATCAACACTATTTAAAATCCTTTATTTTTCATCCATTTGACTAAACTTGTAACGGCCCGGAAATTTCATCCCGGTCTTCCCGAGAGGCCCAGGGGAATTTTGGTAATTTTGGTCGGGCCGACAGGGCCAGTTTTGTATTTGTTAATTGCCGAAAAAATTATGAGTCGATTTGAATGGGATCGGGAATTTTGGTGAAGACATTTGGGCTTGGGAAAAAGTAAAAATAAATAGGGAATTAAATAACACGTCGAGTGAGATTTAAGCTAGGGACGTGTCACGTGCTAGGCAGGGGGCGCTATCGGTCGAGCCACTGGGCGTCTTTGTGCTTTTAAACGCGCCAGCATCGTTATAAGCTTGTCTTCGTGCGTTCGGATTAAAATAGAGCAGTCGACGCCTTCTCCCCCATTTTTCTTCTTCTTCTTTCTCCTTTCTTCCTCGACCGATTCGAGCTCCCTCTCGCGATTTCTCTCTCGCCGACCTCGATTCGACCGAGTTCCTTTCTCCAATTCGAAGTCGTTTTCCATCCCCGAGCAGCAGGTAAGCTTCCCCAATTCGAAGTCATTTCCTTCAAAAATCCGATCTTCTTTCCCCCTGGTTTCGA
This sequence comes from Sicyos edulis, assembly GCA_036507275.1. Taxonomy (NCBI): domain Eukaryota; kingdom Viridiplantae; phylum Streptophyta; class Magnoliopsida; order Cucurbitales; family Cucurbitaceae; genus Sicyos; species Sicyos edulis. The sequence continues at coordinate 36,153,594 of CM071847.1, forward strand.
TTTCGTTCTGCCGGCCGTGGGAGTGAGGAGATTCGTGTGGTTTTTGTGTAGCTGGTGTAGGGGAAGTGGTCCAGCTTCAAATCGCGCGTCGAATCTTCCCCAATCGCCCAGAATCGAGCTCGTTTTCTCCGATCCTCTGTTCGCCCTGTTCGTCCGCGCGCAGCTCGCGCCCCTACATCGCCAAAGATCCGTCGGCGCGTCGCGCGCCAAAGCGCCATTTCGCGCCCGGTGCGCCCAGCCACTTCGTGGTCGCCCGTTCAATCAATCGGCCCGTTCGTGCGTTCGTCGCACCTCGTGAGTTGCTCCCGAGCTGAGCCTTGCTTATTTTATTATATTTAGGCCTATTGTGTGATTTTTATTGTGATTGATAGGTTCTCGGTAGCTAGTTCGGGTCCGTTCGCCGTTTAGGTTTTCGTGTCAAATCGTCCCCGACCAAGGTAAGGATTTCTTACCAGAGTTGTGTGGACCCTGCGATATTATATGTGATTGCTGATTGATTGCTTGTTTGTGTTTATTGACATGTATAGCTAGGAACTCAATTCTGAATTCCCGATTAGCATGATTTTTCTGATTTAATTCTCATGTTAATCCATGCTAGGTTGTTCCTTTCTAGCATGCTCGTATCTGTTCCTTGCTTCGTAGTATCATGCTAGGCTTGTTGTATTCTTATTGAGCACGTATTGGATTTTATGGAATTGTTTGTTGTTTGCTAGGGTAGGTTAGAGTTGCAGGTAGATAGCATCATCCGGGCCTGATGCATAAAGTACCTTGCATCCCATGGGGGACGTCGAGCAAGTCATTCCGTCCCTCGACCCCGTGAGGGATTAGCTAACCCAAGCGGTAGGCCCTGCAATCTTGGGTGAGGGTGGCAGACTGTTAAATGCCCCAACCGTCGGGATGATGACTTGGCATTGCCTCGTCCCCGGCAGTCGGCACGTCCTCAGCGTGTTCGACCGTAGCCCCTGATTGCCACCTGTTAAGGTAAGGGCGGCTTCTTGGTGTAAGCCTACCACGACCCGTTTCCTTAGCCTCAAGTGCGGTGGTTCAGGCTGACATAGTTTACGTGTCCAGGTCTCACACCCCTATGTCAGTGACACCGATCCAAAGATTTAGTTAGGCGTGGTGACTGGACATGGGCAGCTTGCCTCTAGACCCGACACCCCCCATGGTCTGCAGTAGCATGCGGTGCATGTTTACGCTCATTACAGCGCCGACCGGAGAGCTCCTCGGGATCTTGAGCTAGTGTACCTTTCGTCGATAGTAGACAGGCTGAGGCCGGGACGTATTTCTCGTATAGGGCGACTTATGTATCCGAGGCCCAAGTGTGGGCTAAGCTATGTGCTCTATTCTGTGTTTATATTCATAGCTTGCATACGCTCATCGAGATGACCATGTATATCGTATTGTACCCCGGTTGGGGATTCTTACTGAGTAATTCGTTACTCACCCCATCGTGGTTTTTCCACAGTAACCAAGTTGCGAGACAGGATGGCTGAAGGAGGAGCTGTGATCATGGGGCCCAGTCTTCCAACTCTGATTTTTGTATTATGACTCTTTATGTTTTGTTTCCCCTGAATGCATGTAGCCGGGCACGGAGCCCTAGAATGTTTTATAAATATTTGTGGATTCCAGCATTTTGTATCTGAACAGGTTTTGAATGGTTTTAGTAAATCTCTGATCAGAGTAAACTTTGGAAATATATTTATCTTGGAACAGGTGCTTGGAAACAGGGACAGGTTCTAGTTAAATTGTTTAGTTTTTAAAGGGGTTATTTTGAATGTTTTGTTTTAATTGGAATCCAAAATCATGTCTGTTTAAATGTCCTTTACTTTGAATGCATGCATTGGGGTAAGGGCCCATTTAGTGCCCCATTCGGGTCGGTCCCTTACAGTTGGTATCAGAGCTCAGAGTCATAAATTCTGTAGTTTGACCTGTTGTTGTAGGTCATTTTTCCCATGATCACTAGCACTCCGACAGTCATCAGGTACGCCTAAGTTTGCTTTTTTTGTAAGAAAAAAGGGTTAAGAATTTACAATACCTGTCATCTAGTGTATGCCTTATGTAGTGTTGTGGAGTGGAGACGAGCAGGTTCTGACTCGTTATTGGTTTGGGTATAGAGCGCCATCATGCCAACTTCCCGCAGTGTGTGATGTATGTTGTGGCTTGTTGTGGTATCCAGGTAGGTTCGGATGCCCTGGGACATCGTTCCAGAGGGAGGTAGAGATTGGACTCCCAAAGGCCAACTGTGGCCCAGTTGTTGGTTTTCCCCTAGGGAGAGGGTGGAGGTGCTTTGCCTTGGAATGCCACTCCAAGAGAGGAATTAGCTGTGGTTGTGCTGATGTGGATGTTTGTGGAGCAGGTCCCCGTGTGGACTAGCCTAGGTAGCTCAAGTGCTGATCTTGAGCCTTGTTAGATTATTTGGATGCCCAGAGAGTGGTTGCAAAGTTGGTAGCCTCGAGGAGGTTGATGAGGCATCTTTGTGCTTCCTTAAAGTGTTGTTGTTTGCAGCCAGTAAGCCGGAACCCTGTAGTTAAGGGTGCAGCAAGTAGTGTTCCCTACGGACTGGATCCGTTGGTTATTTCCTCAATTGTTTGGTAAAAATGAACACTCTTCTTTTGGTAAGCCCTAGAGTAGGGCTAGCTGCTGCGTGTTGAGAGAGCCGGCCAGAGTTTGTTGAGCATCTTGTGGAGATGCAAGAGTAGGCCGTGAGCCTTCAGCTTGATGAGATGCCTTAGGCATGATTGTTGGAGTTGAGCCCTTGTATGCCGAGCCAGAGTTCGTGTCACTTGAGGTTGTGACCTTGTTGGCCCCGTTGTAGTAAGATGTGGATTGGTAGTAGTGGCACTTGAGGTGCATTGGTTGGTGTGCCGCTTTGGCACTAAATCTGGTTCAGGCCTGATTTTGGCATGGGCATAGCAGATGGTTCTATGCCGTCCGGAGTTTAGCGCACTCCTTTAGCCTTGGATCTGTTTATGGTAGTTGCACTTGTGTAGGTCGTGTAAAAGGGCTAGTTCAGTGGTAATCGAAGGACTTCAAGCGAAAGGATGTTCGAGAGAAGCCGGAGCCTTTTCCCAGTGTTACTGAAGGTTGCGTAAGTCGAGCAGGTTGGCGGTTGGTAAGTGTTAGTGCGCGTGCATCTCACGCTAGTGTTAAGGCCAAGGGATCTTTGTGGTTGGTAGTACGGTCAACTACCTTCGAGTGCCTAAATCTCAGAAGAGTTGAGCATCGTAGAAGCAAGTTGGGTCCAGTTGAGGGACCATGAGTTGGATGCCTATGAGGTGAATAGGATGCCTTGTGAGAGGAGTTGGATGCCTTATGGGTATGGTAGAGGCTTGGTATAAAGTAAGTTTGGTTTGACATGGTTATGCTTTGGTAGAGCAAGGTTGCCACAGCTTCGAGCATCGTGTGGAGATGGAACTTTGGGTGTTCCGTTGATTGGTTGTATCTCTGCCAGGAGCTAGTGTGGCTTTTGGGAAAAACATTTGTTAGTCTTGGATCGCTAAATGAAGGTTGGGAGTTGTGCACACAAGTGTGTTTTGTGCGGTTTGTTCTGTGGCGAGAGTTCAGATCCATGTAGGGTTTGCTTTGGGGATCTGGTGCTCAGTTCTTGGAAAAGTTGGACTTCAGGAGGATGTGGTAAGGCTTTAGCGAGGTGGTAAGGGTACCATGCTCGTGGTATCAGGTTGTTGCTTAGGTAAGATTTGTTAAGTGGACCTAAGCTTGGTTGGCGGATCTTCTTGTTGATCGTCACGACTGAGAAAGTTGTTCGGATCCTTCCTTGGGTAGGAGTTATGTTGTGGTTGATGTCTGAGTAGGAGGATGACGCATTCGGTAGCGTTTCGGGTCCTTTTGGTTTCCAAGGAGTTGGAGTTGGCCAGCACGGTTGTGTTGCTAGAAAATGGAGTTGTTGTTTGTTCAGGCAGTTGGTTGTAGGCCGTTAGTTGGCAGTGGGTGTCGAGGGTTGTCGGAGAACCCTAAGTTGTGGAGAGCCTCTCTAGAGCTCAGTCAGGCCAAGTAGTGAGTTGCAGTTGGCAAGCTAGAGCCGTGTAGTTCGTAGCCTCGGGGGAATTGCTGGCAGTCTTGGTAGCCTAGCAAGTTAGTATTTGTTTGGAGTAGAGTCCGGATTGGTTCCGGTATGGTGACAAGTTGATGCTTAGTGTTGACCAAGGTGTGGATTGGAGTTGCTAGAAGTTAGTTTGCTCGTGGGGCGAATGGTTCGTGCCCTGTTGGTTGTCTTCTGTTTCCGGAAAGTTGAGAGTTGCCGTTGGTATTTAGAGGTTCGGATTCGTGGTGGACCCCCTGTTGCTACCCCGTGAGATTTTGATTGTTGCTTTAGTGGAGCAAGACACCGAGTGTATGTGGAGCTCTCTGTCCTTCGGTTGTGCGCGCTTCGAGGAGCCGTTTCGTTCTAGGTTTAGCGGTGTTACTACCGTCGGTTTGTTAAGGACTTTTTCGCCATAGCCTCGCCCTCACTTGTCCGGACGAGGAAGGGTGTCGAGTTTGTTTGGGACGGTAGGTGTGATGAGAGCTTTGCGAGCTCAGCGCGATTTGACTTGGCACAGTGTTGGCGATCCGGAGGGGACAGGTGGTTTCGTGGTTTACAGCGATGCTTCCAAGTTCGGGTTAGGTTGTGTGTTGATGCAGCACGGGAAGGTCATTGCTTGTGCTTCCCATTAGCTGAAGCCATACGAGCAGAACTATCCGACTCATGATATGGAGTTGGCAGCAGTGGTGTTTGCAATCAAGATTTGGAGGCATTACTGTATGGTGAGCGGATCGGATGTTTACCGATCACCGAGCCTCAAGTATCTGTTTACTCAGAAGGAGCTAAATATGAGGCAGAGGAGATGGTTAGAGTTGGTAAAAGATTATGACTGCGAGATTTTGTACCATTCGGGTAAAGCAAATGTTGTAGCTGATGCTCTGAGTAGGAAGACGTCGCACTCCGCGGTGTTGTTGAGTTCCCAGCCCAGATTACAGAGAGAGTTCGAGCGGGCTGAGATTGCAGTGTTGATGGGTGAGGTTACTGCCAGAGTAGCTCAGTTGACAGTCCAGCCATCGATTAGACAGCGGATTATTGATAGTCAGCTGAGTGACCCCGCACTTAAGAGATTATTTGACAGAGTTAGTGCTGATGGAGATTTTGACTTTGTGTATTCACGAGACAGTGGGGTGACGTCTGAGGCGGTTGTGTGTTCCGGATGTCGCGAGATTGCGCATGAGTTGCTCTCGAGAGGCCCACGTTCTCCGTTTGGTTAGCACCCCGGGGGTACCAAGATGTATCAGGATCTTAAGCAGACATTCTGGTGGATGGGTAAGAAAAGAGATGTTGCGGAGTTTGTCAGTCGATGTCTCACTTGTTAGCAAGTGAAGGCACCCAGGCAGAGACCAGCCGGTTTGTTGCAGCCGCTGAATGTACCTCAGTAGAAATGGAAAGAGATCTCCATGGACTTTATTTCTGGTTTGCCGAGGACTCCGAAGAAGTTCTCTCAGATTTGGGTGATAGTCGATCGATTGACTAAGAGCGCACACTTCATTCCCGGTAGAGACACTTATACCGTGGAACAAAGGCGCAGATTGTTTTTGGAGCAGATCATTCGTTATCACGGTGTGCCTGTGAGGATCGTATCTGACCGTGATTCGAGGTTCACTTCTCGTTTCTGGAGAGCGCTCCAAAAGGGTTAAGGCACTGAGTGCGCCAAAGATGACTTTTCACCCTCGGACCGATGGAGCGATCGAGAGGGTGAACAGATTCTCGAAGATATGTTGAGGGCTTGTGTGTTGGATTTCCGGGCGATTGGGACGAGACAGATTCGATGGAGTTTGCATACAACAACGATTTATCGATCGGCGATTCGAGATGGGTCCATTCGCGGCTTTGTATGGTAAGCATTGCCGATCTCCCGTGTTCGGGAAGAGGTTGGTGATAGGCGAGTTTTGGGTCGAGTTTGTCGCAGTTGACCAATGGTGCCGTGCAGAAGATTAGAGCTCGTAGAAGAGTTACGCCGATGTTCGGCGTCGGGATTTGGAGTTTGAGGTTGGTCAGCATGTATTCCTAAAGGTTGCACCGATGCGAGGTGTTTTGAGGTTTGGCAAGCGTGGAAAGCTGAGTCCCCATTTTGTTGGTCCGTTTGAGATTCTGGAGAGGATCGGCAGGGTTGCTTATCGATTAGCCTTGCCTCCGTCATTTTCGGCGGTACACAGTGTTTTTCATGTTTCGATGTTGAGGCAGTATGCGTGCCGGACCGTCGCACATTGTTGATTTTGAGCCTTTGCAGCTGAATGAGGATTTGAGCTTCGAGGAGAAGCCAGTGGGGATTCTTGCTTTTGAGACAAAGACACTGCGTAATCTTGAAATCCGGTTGGTAAAGGTTCAGTGGAGGAGTCAGAGTTCAGAGGAAGCCACTTGGGAGCGGGAGGATGAGATGAGATTGCAGTATCCCGAGCTGTTCCAATCTTAAGTGACTTTCGAGGACGAAAGTCTTATAAGGGGGGAATATTGTAACGGCCCAGAAATTTCATCCCGATCTTCGGGAGGCCTGGGGGCATTTTGGTAATTTTAGTCTACCGATAGGGCCGGTTTTGTATTTGTTAATTGCCGGAAAAATTATGAGTCGATTTGAATGGGATCGGGAATTTTGGTGAAGACATTTGGGCTTGGGAAAAAGTAAAAATAAATAGGGAATTAAATAGCGCGTCGAGTGAGATTCGAGCTAGGGACGTGTCGCGTGCTAGGCAGGGGGCGCTGCCAGTCGAGCCACTGGGCGTCTTTGTGCTTCTAACCGCACCAGCATCGTTATAAGCTTGTCTTCGTGCGTTCGGATTAAAATAGAGCAGCCGACGCCTTCTCCCCCATTTTTCTTCTTCTTCCTTCTCCTTTCTTCCTCGACCGATTCGAGTTCCCTCTCCCGATTTCTCTCTCGTCGACCTCGATTCGACCGAGTTCCTTTCTCTAATTCGAAGTCATTTTCCATCCTCGAGCAGCAGACAAGCTTCTTCTTCCTCCTTTCCTTCAAAAATCCAATCTTCTTTCCCCATGGTTCCGATTTCGTTCTGCCGGCCGTGGGAGTGAGGAGATTCGTGTGGTTTTTGTGCAGCTGGGGTAGGGGAAGTGGTCCAGCTTCAAATCGCGCGTCGAATCTTCCCCAATCGCCCGGAATCGAGCTCGTTTTCTCCGATCCTCTGTTCGCCCTGTTCGTCCGCGCGCAGCTCGCGCCCCTGCATCGCCAGCATCCGTCCGCGCGCGTCCGCGCCCCAGCGCGCGCACCCAGCGTGCCCATTTCTGCGCCCCAGCGCGCCCAGCCAGCCCCGTTGCTGCCCCGTTCGTGCAATCGGCCCGTTCGTGCGTTCGTCGCGCCTCGTGAGTTCCTCCCGAGCTGAGCCTTGCTTATTTTATTATATTTAGGCCTATTGTGTGATTTTTATTGTGATTGATAGGTTCTCGGTAGCTAGTTTGAGATGCATTCGCCGTTTAGGTTTTCGTGTCAAATCGTCCCCACCAAGGTAAGGATTTCTTCACAGGAGTTGTGTGGACCTGCGATATTATATGTGATTCTTTGATTGATTGCTTGTTTGTGTTTATTGACATGTATAGCTAGGAACTCAATTCTGAATTCCCGATTAGCATGATTTTTCTGATTTAATTCTCATGTTAATCCATGCTAAGTTGTTCCTTTCTAGCATGCTCGTATCTGTTCCTTGCTTCGTAGTATCATGCTAGGCTCGTTGTATTCTTATTGAGCACGTATTGGATTTTATGGAATTGTTTGTTTGCTTGCTAGGGCGGAGTTAGAGTTGCGGTAGATAGCATCATCCGGCCCGATGCATAAAGTACCTTGCATCCATGGCGGGGGACGTCGAACAAGTCATTCCGTCCCTGGACCCCGTGAGGATTAGCTAACCAAGCGGTAGGCCCCGCAATCTTGGGTGAGGTGGCAGATCGTTAAATGCCCCAACCGTCGGGATGATGACTTGGCATTGCCTCTCCCCGGTAGTCGGCACGTCCTCGGCTTGTTCGGCCGTAGCCCCGATTGCCACTGTTAAGGTAAGGGCGGCTTCTCGGTGTAAGCCTACCACGACCCGTTTCCTTAGCCTCGGTGTGGTGGTTCAGTGCATAGTTTACGTGTCGAGTCTCACACCCTATGTCGGTGACACCGATCCAAAGATTTAGTTTGGCGTGGTGGATGGACATGGGCAGCTTGCCTCTAGACCCGGCACCCCCATGGTGCTGCAGTGAGCACGCGGTGCATGTTTACGCTCATTTACAGCCACCGAGAGAGCTCCTTGGGATCTTGAGCTAGTGTACCTTTCGTCGACGATGAGAGCAGTGAGGCGGGACTTGTTTTCGTATAGAGGCGACTTATGTATTGGATCGTGTGGTGATATTATTCGGACTAAGACCTTAAATTGGCATCCGAGGCCAAGTGTGGGCTAAGCTATGTGCTCTATTACGTGTTTATATTCATAGCTTGCATACGCTCATCGAGATGACCATGTATATCGTGATTGTACCCGGTTGGGGATTCTTACTTGAGTAATTCGTTACTCACCCTTATTGTGGTTTTTCCACAGTAACCAAGTTACGAGACAGGATGGTGAAGGAGGAGCTGTGATCATGGGGCCCAGTCTTCCAACTCTGATTTTTGTATTATGACTCTTTATGTTTTATTTCCCCTGAATGCATGTAGCCGGGCACGGAGCCCTAGGATGTTTTATAAATGTTTGTGGATTCCAGCATTTTGTATCTGAACAGGTTTTGAATGGTTTTAGTAAATCTCTGATCAGAGTAAACTTTGGAAATGTATTTATCTTGGAACAGGTGCTTGGAAACAGGGACAGGTTCTAGGGAAATTGTTTAGTTTTTAAAGGGGTTATTTTGAATGTTTTGTTTTAATTGGAATCTGAAATCATGTCTGTTTAAATGTCCTTTACTTTGAATGCATGCATTGGGGTAAGGGCCCATTTAGTTCCCCATTCGGGTCGGTCCCTTACAAAACTCCACCCTCCAAACCACCATGGTTCGAATCCGAGCACTAACACAATTAAAACTTAATTTTCTCTTATAAACCAAACAACCTCCAAACCTCATTGAAAGCAACTCTTGCCCTAGAACCAGAAACAGAAGAACAACCAACCTGAACGAATGACAAAAATAGCCCTAAAACTCTGGTTAATTATGAAACCGGCTCTCCAAGCAAAATGACCAAAATACCCCTAAGGGCTAAAACTGCCCTAACGGCCCATCCGAACAACTGAAAGAAATGCCAAACATACCTAGGGAACTAGAACAGAAAAATGGGCCATTACAATACTCCTTCCTTTTAAGACTTTCCTCCCCAAAAGTTCTAAGACTAAAACAAATCCGGGTAGTGCGTCCTCTAATTCCCAGGTGGCTTCCTCTGCCCTATGATTTCTTCACTAAGTTGATCTCCCGGTTATGCAAGGTCTTACGCTCCCGGGCCAAAATCTACTCAGGCTTCGCGTCAAAACTCAAATCCTTGTTCAACTCTAAACGCTCGTGGTCAACAACATGTGTCAATTCTGCCACATACTGTCTCAACGTGAAAAACATTGTGCACAACTGCCAAGGAAGGGGGCATCGCCAAACGATAAGCAACTGCACCAATCCGCTCAAGGATCTCGAAAGGTCCTACAAACCTTGGGGCTCAACTTCCCCAGCTTAGCGAACCTCAACACAACCTCCATCTGTGCTACGTTCAGAAAAACATGTTGACCAACCTCAAACTCCAAGTCTCTATGCCGAACATCAGTGTAACTTTTCTACATACTCTTAGCTGTCAACATACGAGCCTTGATCTTCTGCACTGTGTCGTTAGTCATCTGAAGCAACTCAGGACCCAACACCTGCCTGTACCCGACCTTTTCCCAGAACACTAGGGATCTGCAATGCTTGTGTAAAGACCCGACCCGAATGGGGTTCTAAAATAGGCCTTTACCTCAATGCATGCATTCAAAACTAAAATCAAAATGCAAAATGGTGTTTCAGATTCTAAGTAAAAACTAAAACATAAACATCCATTTAAAAGTCAACATAAATTCACAAAACACATCCCCCTGTTTCCAAGCACCTGTTCCAAGACAAATACATTTCCAAAACTCACTCTGATTAGAGATTTATTTAAAACATTCGAGCTTTCCAATAGTTACAACAATGCTAGAATCCGGAAATACATTCAGAAAACAACCTAGGGCTCCGTGCCCAACTACATGCATTCAGAGGACATTTAAAACATAAATACGTAAATACAAGACTCAGAGTTTAAAACAACGGGTTTCCATGATCACAGCTCCTCCTCCAACCATCCTGTCTCGCACCATGGTTACCTGTGGAAAACCAGAAAATAAGGGTGAATAACGAATTACTCAGTAAGAATCCCCAACCGGGGTACAATACGATATACATGGTCATCTAGCAGAAAGATATGCAAGTTATGAATATAAACACAGAATAGAGCACATAGCTTAAATCCACACATAATCATCGGATGCCAACTCAGGGTCTTAGTCCGGAATAATCACCTCACAATACGCCCTATACGAGAAACAAGTCCCGGCCTCGGCTGCTCTCATCGTCGCGAAAGGTGCACGGCTCACAATCCCGAGGAGCTCTCTAGTCGGCCTGTAATGAGCGTAGCGCGCACCGCATGCTAGTGCGGACTGGGGTGCCGGGTCTAGTGGCAAGTTGCGAGTCCGATCCACCATGCCTAACTAAATCTCTGGATCGGTGTCACTGACAAAGGGGTGTGAGACCTGGACACGTGAACTATGTCAGCCTGAACCACCGCACCTGAGGCTTAGGTACCGGTCGTGGTAGGCTTACACTAGGACGCCATCCTTGCCCTATCAGGTGGCAATCAAGGGTTACTGCTGAAACACGCTGAGGACGTGCCGGCTGCCGGGGACAAGGCAATGCCAAGTCTTCATCCCGACCGTTGGGGCATTAACAGACTGCCACCCTCACCCAAGATTGCAGGGCCTACCGGTAGGGTTAGCTAATCCCTAACGGGGTCCAGGGATGGAGAACTGTCTCGTACGTCCCTGCCGTGGATGCAAGGTACTTTATGCATCTGGGCCCGGATGATGCTATCTACTTGAACTCTAACCTATCATATCAACAGCAAAAAATCCAATACAATCTAATACGTGCTCAATTAGAAACAACGAACCTAGCATGATACTATGAAGCAAGAACAGATACGAGCATGCTAGAAAGGAACAACCTAGCATGGACTAACATGAGAAACAACATAAGAAATCATGCCAGTCGGGAATTCAGAATAGAGCACCTATCACTAAACATGTTAATCAACATAACAAGCATACAATCAGCAATCACATATAATATCGCAGGGCCCACACAACTCTGGTAAGAAATCCTTACCTGGTCAGAAGGCAACAACACACAAGAAACCTAAGCTGCGATAGAACCCGAGCAACCTAAAGCGAACCTAACAAACACAACAATAATCACAATCCAAAGGCCTAAATATAATAAAATAAATAGGGCTCGGCTCGGGAGCAACTCACGAGGCGCGGCTGACACGCGAACGGCGCAGGTGCCACATGCGAGGCTGCATCGGGCGCCGAGGGGCGTTGATGGGCAGAGAGTCGGGCGGGGGCGCGAGTGCGTGCGGATGAGCTGCAGAGAGGCGAGGGCTCGGCTGGGCGAAGGCATGCAGCGCGGCTCGGCACATGGGACGGCGCTGGCTGGGCAACACGACGAGCTACAGTGACGCGCGCGAGCTGGGCGATGCGACGAGCTACAGGGGACGCGCGGGCTGGCACGGCGAGCTACAGGGAAGCGCGATCTGGTGCTGAGCAGCTTGGATTTGGGCGATCTGGCGGGGACGATCTGGCGCGGGAACGAGCGACACGAGGGGTGGGCGGCCTGACACTATGCGCGGCGGGGCTGGGCGAGCAGGGCTAGAGCTTGGGCGACCTGGGCGAGCAGAGCTGGGGCTCGGGCAGGGCTCGGGGGAGAGAGAGAGAGAGAGAGAGAGACAAAAAGGGAAAATGGGATTCTTTTTCTATTTTCTCCAACCTTATCCACTTTTAAATAAGCCTTAAAATCCCTAAAATCCCATTTCCCGACTTCCTCCTTCGAGACCCGACTGAAGCAATCTTTTCCAATAAATAAAACTCACTTAAATCCAACTCCCAAATCAACAATAAGGCCAGGGCTCGAATCCCAAAGGAAGCACTCAACCAACCATAATTTTGCCAAAACCCAAACTACATCCGAACTTCCAAACGACTAGCCAAACATCTTGGGTCTTGCAACCAACAACAATCAAGCCTCGACAAAGGCAGGAGCGACCTTCGAATCCTGAAAGTCCACAAATCCTGCTCGGGGAGCCAAAAGACCAAAATACCCCTAAGGGTTAAAACATCTCTAACGACCCAACCGAACAACCAAATCTTGAACCGAAGGCACCTCAAAAACTGGATAGAAAACTGGGCTGTTACACCGCGCTCCCGCTCCAGCGCGTCCGCACGCGTCGCCCTGCCTCGCCAGCGCCCAGCGCCCTTCCTGCCCCTGGCTGCCGAGACCACGTGTCTTCTCGGTTGGTAATTCCCGAGACTTTTCTCTTCTGGGGCCTAAGCTGTTGGTTGCTGTTTATTTAATTTAGGATGTTTTATTAAATTCTTAGGTTGTTCGGGTTCGCTTAGAAGCTCGAGAGTTGCTTATTGACTTGTGATAATTATTTTCCTGCTCGCTTCCAGGTAAGGATTTCTTACCGTGGTTGTGTGGACCCTGCGATGCTTTCTTGATTGTGACTTGTATGCCTGTTTACTTTTATGAACATGTTAGTGGATAGGACAACTTGTGTTTGAATTCCTGCAAGCATGTTTGCCTAGTTGTACATGTTAGTGCCATGCTAAGTTTGTTCTTCCAGCATGATTATGATTCCTGCTTTAAGTTCGTAGTATCATGCTAGGTTAAGTGTGATTGATGTTGATATGTATGTTTAGGTAGGAATCAGTTATTTCATACTCGTAGCTAGTGTGTTAGGGTTTGTCATCATCTAGAGGCTGAGAGCGGACATAACGTACTTTGTCCCCACGGGTCGGGTGTTAGAGCGAAGCATAACTTACATTGCTTCCCCCCGGCCGCCGATGTGGATGTAGCTACCACATCGGCATAAGCCTAGTTTGTAGCCTGCTAGAGCGGAACCCTGCCAATGATGTGAGCTTGCCTTGGCCGGTTCTTAGCTTCAGGTCAGTGGTACAGGCTGCACAGATGAGTGACGAGGGCCTCGCACTACTGCCTTGGCCGGTTCTTAGCTTTCGAGTCTTTAGGCATGCATACCTGGCCCGCGTAGTTTGTACTTAGGCCTCCACATTTACGCCGGTTGCAACAGCATGCGGTGTGCGCGCACACGCGTTAGTCACAGGTTCGGAGAGCTCCCCCGAGCTAATGTTCGTGAGTACACCAGTTCCTTCCAGTTAGAGCCAGACTTCGGGTACTCTCCCGTTAGTCCAGATTTGTTAGCGAGGGTACGAGGCCTTTGAGGACACCTATTGGGATTGGTTTTTGAGCTAATCATATGGTCGAGGGAGAGAGTCCCTCGAGGGTGTCGTACATCTTTGGGATCGGTTTTTGAGCTGATCAATTGGCCGAGGGAGAAAGACCCTCGGAGATGTCCCAGGATTGGTTATGAGAACCAATCATTAGGCCGGAAGTAGGAGACTTTTGAGGACTCCGGATTTACCTTGTGAGCTCGTTGAGCTAAGATCCGTGTTGATATCTATTTGCATGTGTACTAGGTTGCTAGATGATTGATTGCATCGTATCGTACCCCAGTCGGGGATTCTTATTGAGTATGTTTATACTCACCCTTATTGTGGTTTTCCACCAGGTAACTTGGGACAGCACCGGGGCGGCTAACGGAGGGAGCTGAGAGATCATGGATGCTGCTGACACTCTGTTGTGTCTTTATTTTTATGTTTGAATTCAGCATGTAGTTGGACATGTGTCCGTAGGGAAAACGTATTCATCGTACCATTGAACTATCTTTTATGTTTTTAAGAAAAGTACTGATCAGTCACTATTTTAACTTGAATGGTTTTGCTTAATGAATGTTTAGTTTGATTTAATGTTTTCCACTCTTATGTTTTGAAAAGTTTTTCAATTCGACCCCTGGTTGGGTCATTTATGTTTTTCACTTGCATGCTGAGTAAAGACCTAGGTTTAGAACCGCTTTTCGGGTCGGGTCTTTACAGTTGGTATCAGAGCACAGAGTCATAGATTCTGTAGACTAACCTGTTTGTAGGTTGTGTTTCCATGATCTCCAGCACTCCACGGCTGCCAGGTTTGTCTAAGTTCATTAAGCTAAGGGTTTTGATTTATTGTAACGGCCCAGGTTTTCATCCCGATCTTCCAGGTATGCCCTAGGGGCATTTTGGTAATTTGGTCGGGCCGTCAGGGCCGGTAATGTCTTTTTCAGGGGTTAAAAATTATTGGATGGTCTTAAGTAGGATTTTTTTGCTTTGTGGATGTGTTTGGGCATGGTGAGATGCAAAAGAAAAATTAGGAGTTAAAGGTCTGTTTGGTGGGTTTCGAACCCAGGTGGTCTGGGAGGTCAGTTGGGTGTCGTTGCTGGTTGAGCCTCGAGCAGTTTTTGTTACTATTTTCGCCTCATATCTTTGTTAGCCTTGAGTCCTTTGGGTTTTGGTGCATTTGATTAAAAGAAAAGAAGTGTAGGGTTTTGTCTTATTCTCCAAATGCATTGTGGCTGCCCAAGCTTGTCTCCCTAGCTCCCCAAGCCAAATTTCTTCTCCTTAGCAGCCCGAAGATCCTATCGTCGTTCTGGTAAGGTTCTTCATCCTCTTTTTCTTCTTCTCCTCCTCCGTTTGAGGTGCTGTTTGGCCGAGTGAATAGAGGTGTGTGTGTGTTTGTGTTTTGTGTGCAGCTAGCTGAGAGAAGCCCCCAGCCAGCAGCCCCACCGTAGCACGCACCAGCCGGCCAGATCGCCCCCAGATCGCCCCTGCCGCTCGCACAGCAGTAGGCCTATAGTCGCCCAGGTCGCCAGCCCCTGTCGCGCCCAGATCGCCCAGCCTTGCCATCGCGCCAGCAGCCCAGCCATCAGCTGTGTCGCGTCACCCAGCCCCATTACGAGCAGCAGCGTCAGCGCCGTGCGCACGTCGCCTGTCCACGCGCAGCCAGCGCCCGCGTCGTGTCCCAGCGCCAGCGCGCCCGCTCGCCGTTGCTCGTCCGCACCAGCACGTCCGTGGGCGCGCGCGCAGCCTGAGCGCCTTGCCTTGCCTGTAGCCCGTCCGCTCGGCCGTGCCAGCACGCCCATCCGCGCCCAAAGACCGTGCGGTGTGCGACCACCGCCGCCATCGGTGCCAATGAGTAGCCTCGCCGTCTTTGCCGCTGCCGTCTACGTTTCAGCCGCGCCACGTGAGTTGCCCCCGAGCCGAGCCTTATTTATTTTATTATATTTAGGCCTATGGATTGTGATTATTGTTGTGTTTTTTAGGTTCTCGGTAGCTAGCTCGGGTTTGATCGCAGCTTAGGATTTTGTGTGTAGATGCCTCTCGGCCAGGTAAGGATTTCTTACCGGAGTTGTGTGGGCCCTGCGATATATTATATGTGATTGTTGTGTGTATGCTTGTTTGTGTTTATCAGCATGTTTAGTGATAGGTGCTCTGTTCTGAATTCCCGACTGGCATGATTTCCTAAGTTGTTCCTCATGTTAGTCCATGCTAGGTTGTTCTGTTCTGGCATACTCGTTATCTGTTCTTGCTTCGTAGTATCATGCTAGGTTCGTTGTATCTATTGAGCACGTATTGGATTGTATTGGATTGTTTGCTGTTGATATTATAGTTTAGAGTTCAGGTAGGTAGCATCATCCGGGTCGGATGCATAACGTAACTTGCATCCACGACAGGTACGTACGAGACGGTTCTTTGTCCCTGATCCCCGTTAGGGTTTAGCTAACCCTAACGGTTGGCCCTGCAATCTTGGGTGAGGGTGGCAGACTGTTAAATGCCCCAACGGTCGGGATGATGACTTGGCATTGCCTCATCCCCGACAGTCGGCATGTCCTCAGCGTGTTCGGCCGTAGCCCTTGATTGCCACCTGTTAGGGCAAGGACAACTTCCTGGTGTAAGCCTACCACGACCGGTTCCTTAGCCTCAGGTGCGGTGGTTCAGGCGGACATAGTTCACGTGTCCAGGTCTCACACCCCTATGTAAGTGACACCGATCCGGAGATTTAGTTAGGCATGGTGGATCTGGACACGGGCGACTTGCCACTAGACCCCGGCACCCACCGAGTCTGCAGAGCATGCGGTGCGGCGCTTACGCTCATTACAGCGCCGACCAGAGAGCTCCTCGGGATCTTGAGCTAGTGCACCTTTCGTATCGACAGTAGACAGGCTGAGGCCTAGACTTGTTTCTCGTATAGGGCGTATCATGAGGTGGATTATTCCGGAGTAAGACCCTGAGATGGCATCCGAAATTTATGTGTGGATTTAAGCTATGTGCTCTCTTCTGTGTTTATAATCATAGCTTGCATACCTTTCTGCTAGATGACCATGTATATCGTATTGTACCCCGGTTGGAGATTCTTACTGATTAATTCGTTACTCACCCTTATTTTGTGGTTTTCCACAGGTAACTATGGTGCGAGACAAGATGGCTGGAGGAGGAGCTGTGATCATGGAAACCCGTTGTTGAACTCTGAATTTTATCTATGATTCTCTATGTCTTATTTTTCCTATGAATGCATGTAGTTGGGCACGGAGCCCTAGGTTATTTTCTGAATGTTTTTTTTCGGATTCTAGCACTACTGTAATTGTTGGATGTTTTGAATGTTTTAAATAAATCTTCGATCAGAGTAAGTTTGGGAAATGTATTTGTCGTGGAACAGGTGCTTGGAAACAGGGACAGGTTTCAGGAACTTATGTTGACTTTTAAATGGATGTTTTATGTTTTTAGTTTTTACTTAGAATCCGAAACCATTCTTGCATATTGTCTTTAAGTTTTGAACACATGCATTGAGGTAAAGGCCCATTTAGAGCCCTTTTTGGGTCGGGTCTTTACATTTACGATATTGTATAAAGTACACATGTGTTACCCTTGATGGGCAGTGAGAGCCCCAGCGTGGGCTAGCTTTTATGCTTTGTGTAGATCGCCAGTATGTTGATTACACATAGAGAAGCAGGGACGTTTGGTATTTCCAGCCGAGGAGTTGGACTGATCGTGTTGATGATGAGACCACGTCCAGGGTTGTCTAGACCCATAGGCCACTTTTGTCCCTAGCAATTGAGTTGCCAAGAGAAGCGGGTAGATGCTAGTCTGCCTCAGAGTGAGACTCCTAGAGCAGAGTATGCTCCAGCCATGAGAGAGTTGATGGCAGGTCTTTTAGCTAGTAGAGAGCGGAAACCTAGGCGCAGTTTGTAGCGCGTAGTGAGGAGTCCCTAGCACAGATAGCCCAGTAGACAAAGTTTATTTAGGAGGCACCCCCTAGTAGCTCCAGTAGCCCCAGAGGTTTCCTGGAGGGCATGATCAGCAGGTTTATGCTGATGAGTTAGTTGGCATTGATGGAGCCGCCGAGTTTGGCAAGTGGAAGCCTGTAGAGCTGGATGTTTTTTAGAACCTGCTGCAAGCAGAAGTGAGGTGGTTGGCCAGGATTGAGTTTATCATCCAGGTGTTGGGAAGACCTGATGTTCAGAGGCCGAGGCGTGTTATTCTTGTGCTGTTTGATACAGCAGTTTGGTGGTGGAAGTCCCTTGAGAGAGGTGGACCATCAGAGTCTCCACCAGTCACCCGGTCGTTTGGCAAGTTTCCGAGTTAGTAGCTTTTGAGGAAGATGTAGAGACATCTTGACATCTTGCAAGCCCGTAACTATTTGCAGCCAGTTTGGTTAGTACCCCGTAGCCAGGGTGTAGTGTGAATTTTTCTTGTCGGGAACTTAACCCGTCCGTGGCTTCCAATTGGCTAGTAGAGAGAAGCACCTTTTGTTAGCATGTTCCAAATGTGGAGCCAGTTGTTGCCACCCGAGGGTTGGCCTGAGTTTTGTTGAGCAACGAGTGGGATGCAAGAGTAGGCTGTGGCATGCCTGTTTGACGAGATGTCAGAGATTAGACTGCTCGAGTGTTGGGCTTCTTATTTTGAGTGCCATTGTCCCCGTCACCTGGAGTGTGACCTTTCCTACCCTTAGTGGGGACGTAGAGCTCGTTTATAGTTGTTTGAGCTAGAAAGGTGTACTGCTTGTTGGCACGAAGCTTTGAGAGGAGGCCTAGGTTCAGGCCAGTTCACACCATAGGTGCAGGTGGTTCCATGACCCACCCGGAGTTTAGCATCCCCACTATTCTTGGACCCGTTTCCTGAGGTTGCACCTGTTTGGGTTGCATAAGAGATCTAGCTCGGTGGTAGTCAGAGAACTACAAGTTTGAGGTCATTCGAGGGAAAGCAGAAGCTTTCAGGGTCACCAAGAGTTGGGTTCAAAGGATGTTGTAGGTTGTTAAGAGCTAGAGCGTTCGAGCTCTCGCGCCTGTGTTGTGAGCTTGTGGGCTAGTTTGATGGTAGCATGATTCGACTACCCTTTGAGTTACCCTAGTATGGGTAGTGTTGGCATCGAGGATGCGTGGTTGATCCAGTGTTAGAGCCATAAGTTGGATGGTTGAGCGGAGTACATTTAGTGGGCACATTGGTTTGAGGTATGTCAGCTTGGTGTGGATATGCTCTTGTAGAATGAATTGACCAATGTGGAATTTCGCAGTGAGTTGACCCCAAAGTGGGTTTGAACTCTTGTTGATCCCTTGCTAGTTGTGGCTCTATTAGGAGGCAAAAGCTGCCTTGTGTGAGAGTCCTTGTTGGAATTGGATCTTAAGGAACCAAGTTGGAGTTGTACACGCCAGTGTACCTTTGTGTAGCTCGTTCCGTGGTGTATGTTTTGGGAACCACGAGAGGTTCGTGTTGAGAAACCTGTGCTCAGTCCTTGAGGTGTTAAGGCTTTAGTTCTTGGCAAGTGCCTTGACTTTGGTTGTAAGGATGCCGTGCTCGTAGCCGGGTTGTTGTTTAAGCAAGTTTCGCTAGTTGGACCTTGACCTGGTTAGATGATCTTCTTTTTGTTCGATGGTTAAGAGTTCAGTTGGAACTGAACAAGTGCGGTGGTAGCAAAGCTGCGCAGTTTCTGATCCTCATGGCTAAGAGTGTTGTTCGGATCCTCACCCTGGGTAGAAGCTACTATGTGGCTGATGCTTTGAGTAGGAGGATGACACATTCTGTAGCATTTTTGGTCTTCTTCGTTTACAAGGGTTGGAGTTGGCCAGCATAGTTGAGATGCTGGAGGAAGATGTGCTCGTATAGCTAGATGTCTGTTAGATCGTTTGACGACAGTGTGTGTCAGAGGGTGATTGGAGGAACCCAAGGTTGTGGAGAGCCTCACCAGAGCTCAGTCAGACCCCGGTAGTGTTCCTCGGTTGAGTTACTGGAAGCTTGTAGTCGGTTGACAAGCTAGCGTTGTTCTTAGTAACCTCCGCGTTGGTTTTTGGAATTCCTAGCAAGGTGGTGCTTGGTGTTGACCAAGTGTGGTTCCCGTGTTGTTCAAGAGCTAGCTCGGTTCGAACAAGCGGGCATTGCCCTGAGGACTTGTTCCTAGTCAGGTTGTTTCGGGAGTTGACCCCTCCCCCGGTGGTTGAGTAAGTACTGCTAGTTCAAGGTTGGTGGTCCAATCGATTGTGGGATCCCTCGGTTGTTGCTTCTGAGAGAATTGGTTGTTGTGCCTTTGTTGAGCAAGACAGCTAGCGTGAAGTTCGCTGTCGTGCGGAAGTCCGCTTACTGGGGAATCGTTCCTGTTTAGAAGAAGTCAGCTTAGCTCCTAAGTTGTGTAGTTGATCAGAGTAGCGCAGCGGTCAGCCCAGGGAGAAGGTCCCTGCGTTGTGTGTTCACAAGCGGAAAGTTAATTGACCCAGCGAGGGCGGAGGCCAGCTAGTTCAGAAGCTTGAGTTGTTGCTGGAAAGTTGTTGGATCTTTGGGGTTTGGATAACCCCTAATTCCTATGGTGGTTGAGTTTCACCGTGGATGCCAGCTTCGAGTATTAACTTCTGAGGTAGTCTTGCTGATTCGTGTGGCTCATAATCTGCAAGCTTTTTGGTTGTCGTTACCCGTATCCCTCGCGATGTTACGGGTGTGGAGTTTCTGGTTGGAAGATGAGATATGTCTAAGCTAAAAGGAGGAAGTCCTTTGAGTGGCCAGATGGACTTAAGAGTTGAGTGGCAGCTTGGAGGCGAGCTTTGCTCGTTATAAGCTTGGGTTGAGTTTTTGCAGAGCAAGCCCTTCTCGGGCTTTGTTCCTAGTTATTGTACATTCGCAGTTGGCGTTATAGCTGAACCACAGTTGAGTGGGTTGGCACAGAGGTGTCGTGGCATTGGTTGGTAAAACCTGTGAGTTGTTATCCTCAAGGTGATGTGTGGCAAGTAGCTACGTGATGTCTTAGTCCTTACTACTTGAGATTTTCATGAGAGGAATGTTGGCTGTGTTCTCGTCTGACGAAGTTCACTTAGGCCAGTTGCTTGTAGGATTGCATTGAAAAGTTTGTGGTCGGCCGATGAGGGACTCCAGTTTGTTGGTTTGGCCGAGTGGAGCCTGTGCTTGGACCTTGTCTTTTAGAGGTGGTCGTCGCTGAAGTTTCAGCTGGTGTGAGTGGTGTTAGCCGTCTGGTGAACCAGGAATGTGCCCCTTGTCTTTGGTGCGTCGATTTCTCTTTAAGATAGTTGCTTAAGTGTTGTGGACGCGTACTAGTTGGAGAAGTTTGCCTTGAGGATCAGTCGCCAGTTGGTGGTTCGATTGGATTTCGTTAAGGATTGTAGGCAAACAATGGGGTTTGCTGGTCTCTTGTGAAGTAAGAGTAGGCCGATTAGTTTCTAGAACCTGGGAGGTTCAGTTGTTTGGTCAGCATGGTGGAGAGTTGAGGCTGTTAGTTAAACAGCGGAGAGCATATAGAGAAGTTACTCCGGTGCGTGACGTAGAGTTTTAGAGCTTGTGACAAGTCCACAAGTTTGCTGATAGTAGCGTCGTAGAGAGGCGTTCTGAGTTGGATCAGCAAGGATAAGTGAGCCCCAGGTTTGTAGGGCCTTTTGAGATCCTTGAGCGGATCGGAGCAGTGGCGTATCGGTTAGCTTTGCCCCCGTCATTGGCAGCAGTGCATAATGTGTTCCACGTTTCGATGCTGAGGCAGTACGTGGCAGATCCCGCGCATGTGCTAGAGCATGAGCCCTTAGAGTTAAGAAAAGATTTATCCTTTGAGGAGAAGCCAGTGCAGATTTTGGCTCGTGAGCGCAAGGTTTTGCGCAACCGGGAGATAAGCTTAGTGAAGGTTCTTTGGAGACATCAGAGGGCAGAGAAAGCGACGTGGGAGCTAGAGGATGAGATGAGGACTCATTACGCAGAACTGTTCCAGTCTTAGGACTTTCGGGGACGAAAGTCTTATAAGGAGGGAGTATTGCAACGACCCAGTTTTCTGTTCCGGTTTCCCAGGTACTTTCGGTTTAGTATTGGGGCAATCGGTTGGGCCGTTAGAGCTTTTTAACCCTTAGGGGTATTTTGGTCTTTTTGCTCCCCGATCAGAGTTTGTGGATTTTCAGGACTTCAGGGTCATTCCTGCCTTCGTTGAGGCTTGATTGTTGTTGGTTGCAAGTGTAAGAACCCGACCCAAAATACGGTCCTAAACCTAGGTTCTCACTCAGCATGCAAGTTAAATATTTCACCGAGCGGTTTAGTGCTCATATTTAAAACCTTCCAAAACATTTAGAACGGGGAATGCTTAAAACATAATCAACAATTTTGTTTAAGAAAAACCAACGAAGTAAAACAAGCCTGGCCAGTATATATAAAAACATTCAAAACAGTTCAAACAACTTTTAATAATGTTTTCCCCTAGGACTCTGTCCATCTACATCTTTGAACAAATATGCAAACAATAAAGACATGAGGCAGTCTTGGCGGCTCCATGATCAATCGGCTCCTCCGTTTAGCCGTCCGGTCTTTGTCCCAAGTTACACGGTGGAAAACCACAGAAATAAGGGTGAGTATAAACATACTCGTGAAGAATCCCCAACCAGGGGTACAATACGATACATCAATCATCGGCACCTAGTATACATGCAAACGATTACCAACACAGATCATAGCTCAACGAGCTTACAAGGCAGAATCTGGAATCCTCGGAAGTCTCCTACTTTCGGCCTAATGATTGGCTCTCATAACCAATCTCGGGACATCTCCGAGGGTCTTTCTCCCTTGGCCAATTGATCAGCTCAAAAACCGATCCCAAAGTTGTCCGACACACTCGAGGGTCTTTCTCCCTCGACCATATGATCAGCTCAAAAGCCAATCCCAATGGGTGTCCTCAAGGCCTCTTACCCTCGCTAACAAATCTAGACTATCGGGAGAGTACCCGAAGTTTGGCTCTAAACTAGAAAGAACGGGTGTACTCACGAACTGTAAAGACCCAACCCGAAGACGGGACTAAATCTAGGTCTTTACTCAGCATGCCAGTGAAAAACTTAAAAGGACCCAGCTAGGGTCGGTTTGTAAAACTTTTCAATTATAAGAGTGGGAAACATTAAAAACAAAGTTAACATTCATTAGGCAAAAACGAACCATTCAAATTAAAACAGTGACTGATCAGTACTTTCCTTAAAAGCATAAAATAGTTCAAATCATAGTTTTCCCTACGGACCTAAGTCCAACTACTTGCTGAAAACCAAAAACAGTAAAATAAGACACAACAGAGTGTCAGCAGCATCCATGATCTCCCAGCTCTCTCCGCTAGCCACCTCGGTGCTGTCCCAAGTTACCTGTGGAAGAAACCACGATAAGGGTGAGTATAAACATACTCAGTAAGAACCCCCGACCGGGGTACGATACGATGCAATCTATCATCTAGCAACCTAGTACACATGTTCACAGTTATCAACACGGATCTTAGCTCAACGAGCTCTCAAGGCAAATCTGGAGTCCTCGGAAGTCTCTTGCTTCCGGCCTAATGATTGGCTCTCAAAAAATCCCGGGACATCTCCAAGGGTCTTTCTCCCTTGGCCACTTGATCAGCTCTAAAACCGATCCCAAGATGTCCGACACCCTCGAGGGTCTTTCTCCCTCGACCAAAATTGATTAGCTCAAAAGCCAATCCCAATGGGTGTCCTCAAGGGCCTCTTACCCTCGCCATAAATCTGGACTATCGGGAGAGTACCCGAAGTCTGGCTCTAAACTGGAAGGAATTGGTGTACTCACGAACATTAGCCCGGGGGAGCTCTCCGAACTAGCTACTAACGCGTGTGCGCGCACACCGCATGCTCTTCTGCAACCGGCGTAAATGCGGGGGCCTAAGGGCAAACTACGCGGCCCAGGTACGCATGCCTAAGACTCGAAAACGGTGTCACTGAACACAGTAGTGCGAGGCCCTCGGCACTCATCTATGCAGCCTGTACCACCGACCTGAAGCTAAGAACCGCCCAAGGCGGAGCTTGCACCGCTGGCGGTGGTTCCGCTCTAGCAAAGCTACAAACTAGGCTTATGCCGATGTGGTAGCTACATCCACAACGGCTGTCGGGGGGAAGCAATGTACGTTATGCTTCGCTCTACTCCCGACCGGTGGGGACATGGTACGTTATGTCCGCTCTCTGCCTCTAGATGATGACAAACCCTATTATACTAGCTAAGGCGCCAAGTCACGTGATTCTGGCTAACATTCACAAAAGACATCTGTCATACATAGCCTAGCATGATACTACGAGCTTAAAGCGGGAATCTCAAGCATCTTTGAAAGAACAAACCTAGCATGGCACTAACATGTACAAAAAGTCAAAACATGCTAGCAAGAATTCAATCACAAGCTATCCTATCCACTAACATGCTCATAAAGGTAAACAAGCATACAAGGCACAATTAAGAAAGCATAGCAGGTCCACACAACCACGGTAGGAAGTCCTTACACGGAAACAAGTGGAGAATAGCTATCACAACCAAAAAGACCCTCGAGCTTAATACGAACTCGAGCAACCTAGGCATAAATAAAGCATCCTAAGTAAATACATACACATGACGAAGCTTAGAAAACACAAAGGGATTGGTTCGGGAATTACCACCTAGAAGACACGGGCCTCGCAGCAAGGAGGGTGGCTTGGGTATTTCTTTGGTGCTGGTAGCGGGCGCTGGCGCTGGCACGCCGGGCAGGCACGTCGAGCGGGCCAGTGCGTGCAGCGTGTGGGTGTCGCGCGCGAGCAAAGCGCGCAGCGAGCGGCTCATTCGGGGTTGGCGCGCGGCGAGGGTCGCTGCTGGAGTGGGCGCCTTGGCGGCGGGTCGCTGGCTGGAGCGGCGGGCGGCGTCGCGGCGCGCGCGTCTCGGCTGCGTTGCGGCCTTTGCGGCGACCACGAGCGACGTCGGGCGGTCTTTGGCGCCACGAGCGACGTCGGCGGCGATGGGGGTGCGACGGTGGGGCTTCGGTGCGCGGCGCAGCGGCCGGGCGAAGAAGCGGGTGGCGGCGGTGCAGTGTGCGGCGCAGGGCCGAGCGGCGTAGGGGCTGTGGCGGGCGGGGTGGTGCGATGGACCGGGTGGTGCGCGCGGCTAGCTAAATTTTGGGTGGCTCGGGGGTGGTTCGATGGTGTGGCTAGAAATTTTGCTCGGCTAGGGTTTTAGGAGAGAGAGAGAGAGAGAGAGAGCGGCCAACAAAGGGAAAAATAGGGGTTTCTTGATTTTTCCTTCTCTTCCTTATTTTAAATAGGGTTAGGAAACCTAAAATTCCCTTCCCAAAGATTTTTCTCTTATGAGTCCCGGCTAAAGAAATTCTTTTCTCTTTTTAGTTCAAATTCTTATTTAAAACTCCAATTCCACCATCTAGGGCAAGGGTTCAAATCCCAAAGGATCCAATTAATTCCCAATTAATTTTGCTTATTAACCGGGAAGGAAAACGGGGTCGTTACAATACTCCCCCCTTAAAAGACTTTCGTCCCCGAAAGTCCTAAGACTGGAACAACTCCGGGTAATGAGTCCTCATCTCATCCTCTAGCTCCCACGTCGCTTCCTCGCCTCCGATGCCTCCAAAGAACCTTTACTAAACTTATCTCTCGGTTGCGCAATACCTTGCGCTCATAAGCCAAAATGCGCACGGGCTTCTCCTCGAAGGATAAGTCTTTACTCAACTCTAAGGGCTCATGCTCTAGCACATGCGACGGATCTGCCACGTACTTTCTCAACATCGAAACGTGGAACACATTATGCACCGCTGACAAAGACGGGGGTAAAGCTAACCGATAGGCCACTGCTCCGATCCGCTCAAGGATCTCAAAAGGCCCTACAAACACGGGATCGACTTGCCTCGCTTTCCAAACCTTAACACCCCACGCATAGGTGCTACCTTCAGGAAAACATGTTGACCCACCTCAAACTCCAAGTCTCTACGCCTCACATCGGCGTAACTTTTTGCCTACTCTGTCTTTGTCAACATGCGAGCCCTTATCTTACGCTGCGTCGTTCGTCATCTGCGATAACTCGGGTCCCCAGAACTCGCCTATCCCCAACCTCCTCCCGAGAACACGGGGATCTGCAGCGGCGCTTACCATACAACGCCTCGAATGGGGCCATCCGAATAGTCGCCGATAGGCATTTGTTGTTGTGGCGAACTCCATCAAGCATGTGCATCGTGGTCCCAAGCTGCTGGGAAGTCCAAGACACGGGCTCTCAACATGTCTTCCATAATCGATTCACCTCTCACCGATCGACCATCGGTTTGAGGGTGGAAAGCGATCTTGAAAGCCGCACTCGGTTCCCAAACCCTTACGGAGCGCTCTCCGAGGCGAGATGTGAACCGAGAATCCCGATCGACACTATCTTCACGGGTACTCCGTGGTACCGCTAATTTGCTCTAGAAATAAGCGTGCCTTTGCTCCATTGTATAACTAATCCTACCGGGTATAAAGTGCGCACTCTTAGTCGGTAGGTCCACTACTACCCAGATCTGAGTAAACCCTTTCGGTGTCTGGCAACCTGAGAGATGTAGTCCATCGAAATCTCGTCCCACTTCCATCGTTGAACACTTAACGGTGCAATAAAACTGCGAGGCTTACGCGCAGGAGCCTTCACTTGGCGACAAGTGAGACAGTGTAACGCCCGATTTTCTATTTCGGGTACCCAGGTGATTTCGGGTCATTATCCGGATGTTCGGATGGGCCGTTAGAGCTGTTTTAACCTTTAAGGGTATTTTGGTATTTTGCTCCCGGTCGAGGTTGAGGATTTTCGGGGCTTGAGGTCATTTCGGCCTTCGTTGAGACTTGATTAATGTTGGTTGCAAGACCCAAGGAGTTTGGGTTAGTTGATTAGAAGTTCGGAGACATTCTGGTTGATAGCAAAAATTAATTGGAATTTTATTGGTCCCATTGGGATTTGAACCCTTGCCCTAATGGTGAAATTGGAGATTTTAGAAAAAGAAGATTTAGTTAAAAAGAAAAGAATTTCTTTAGCCGGACCCGCAAGAGAAAGCCTTGGGAAGGATTTTAGACCCATTTAAATTAGGAAAAGGAAAGAAAATCCTATTCCCTTGTTTTGGAAAAATCTCTCTCTCTCTCTCTCTCTCACTCTCTCTCCTAGCCGACCTCACCAAGAAACCCTAGCCGCCCTAGCGCACCCGCTCGCCACTGCTCGGCCAGGCGCACCAGCGGCCCAACTACAGCCCAGCGCACGAGCGGCCAGACGCAAAGATGGCCCATGCCCAGCGTGTGCAGACGCCCTGATCGCCCATGCCGCGCGCGCGCCCGATCGCCATTGCCTCGCCCAGCCCAGACGCTGCGTCGCGCGTTCCGCGCGAGCCGCCCAGACGCGCGCGCGAGCCGTCCCGCACGAACCGCCAGACGCGCGCGCGCGCCCCGCGCAGCCGCCGCCGCGCGCGCGCGCGCCGCGTCGCCGCCGCGCCGCGCGCGCGCGCCAGCACCACTATCCGCGTCTGCGTGCGTGCCGCTCGTCGCCGCTTCCGCTGCCGCCGCGCGCTGCGCGCCTCATTGCGATCGCGCGCGCGGCCATCGCAGCGCCGTCCTGCCCGCGCCAGCGCTGGCCAGCCAGAAGCGCCGTTAGCGCCGAGCAGCGCCAGCGCCAAAAATCGCCCTTCTTGCTGCGAGACCCCGTGCCTTCTCGGTTGGTAATTCCCGAACCTATCCCTTTTAGATTTTTAAGTCTTTGTCTCTTTGTATATTTATTTAGGATGCTTTTAAAATGCTTAGGTTGCTCGGTTTCGCTTTAAAGCTCGAGGGTCATTATTTGATTGTGAAGGTTATTTCTCGCTCGTTTCAGTAAGGATTCCTTACCGTGGTTGTGTGGACCCTGTGATGCTTTCTTGATTGTGCCTTATATGCATGTTTACTTTTATGGACATGATTAGTGGATAGGGATGACTTGTGATTGCATTCTGCTAGCATGTTTGCTTGTTTGTACATGTTAGTGCCATGCTAGGATTGTTCTTCCAAAGCATGCTTGAGATTCTGCTCTAAGTTCGTAGTATCATGCTAGGTTATGTATGATTGATGATGATTATGTATGTTTAGCGAGAATCGTTTACTCTATACTCTAGCTAGTGTGTTAGAAATTTGTCATCATCTAGAGGTGAGAGCGGACATAACGCACCTTGTCCCCACCGGTCGGGAGTAGAGCGAAGCATAACGTACATTGCTTCCCCGACGGCCGATGTGGATGTAGCTACCACATCGGCATAAGCCTAGTTTGTAGCTCGCTAGAGCGGAACCACGCCAGCGGTGCAAAGCTCGCCTTGGGCGGTTCTTAGCTTCAGTCGGTGTGTGGTACAGTCGCACAGATGAGTGCCGAGGGCCTCGCACTCTCGTGTTCGGTGACACCATTTCCGAGTCTTAGGCATGCGTACTGGCCCGCGTGTAGTTTGCCCTTAGGCCCTCGCATTTACGCCGGTTGCGAGAAGAGCATGCGGTGTGCGCGCGCCACAGCTTTAGTCGCCGGTTGAGAGCTCCCGGGCTAATGTTCGTGAGTACACCAGTTCCTTCGGTTTAGAGCCGGACTTGGGTACTCTCCGATAGTCCAGTTATAAGCGAGGGTAAGAGGCCCTTGAGGACACCCATTGGGATTGGCTTTTGAGTGATCATATGGTCGAGGAGGAAGACCCTCGAGGGTGTCGGACATCTTTGGGATCGGTTTTGAGGTGATCAATTGGCCGAGGGAGATAGACCCTCGGAGATGTCCGGGATTGGTTATGAGAGCCAATCATTAGGCCGAAGTAGGAGACTTCCGAGGATTCAGATTCGCCTTGTAAGCTCGTTGAGCTATGATGCGTGTTGGTAATCTGTTTGCATGTATACTAGGGTGCTAGATGATTGAAGTATCGTATTGTGTACCGGTTGGGGATTCTTACTGAGTATGTTTATACTCACCCTTATTTCGTGGTTTTCCACCGTGTAACTTGGGGACAAAGACTGGGACGGCTAGCGGAGGAGCCGATTGATCATGGGAGCCGCCAAGCACTCTGTCTTTATTGTTTGCATATTTGTTCAAGCATGTAGATGGACAGGAGTCCTAGGGGAAACATTATGAAAAGTTGTTTGAACTGTTTTGAATGTTTTTATATATACTGGCCAGGCTTGTTTTACTTCGTTGGTTTTCTTAAACAAAGTTGTTGATTATGTTTTAAGCATTCCCCGTTCTAAATGTTTTGAAAGGTTTTAAATATGAGCACTAAACCGCTCGGTGAAATATTTAACTTGCATGCTGAGTGAGAACCTAGGTTTAGGACCGTATTTTGGGTCGGGTTCTTACACACCGGCTAACAAACTCCGCTATATCCCGCTTCATGCCCATCCACCAAAATGTCTGCTTGAGATCCTGGTACATCTTGGTACCTCCTGGGTGCCAAGTGAATGGGGAACTATGTGCCTCGGCGAGCAACTCTGCTCGAATCTCTGCGTCATCTGGGATGCACAACCGACCTCTGTACCTTAAGCCTCCGTCTGGTGCCACAACAAAGTCGAAATTGCCATCAGCCTCAACTCTCTCGAGCAATCTCTTTAACTTGGGATCACTCAGCTGACTGTCGATGATCCTCTACTTAAGTGTAATGGTGAACCGCTGCATTTGGGCTACCACAGCGGTAACCTCTCCCAACAAGATGCAATACCGGTTCGCTCAAACTCATTCCGCAACTCAATTTGGGAGCTCAGCAAGGTTTCTTGAATGCGACGTCTTCCTACTCAGCGCATCGGCCACAACATTGGCTTTTAGGGATGGTACAAAATCTCACGATCGTAGTCCTTTACTAACTCGAGCCACCTCCTCCTCTGCCTCATGTTCAACTCCTTACGAGTGAAGAAATATTTGAGGCTCGGTGATCCGTGAACAAGCTGAATCCTCTCACCATATAAGTAATGCCTCCAAATCTTTAGAGCAAAAACAAGCTGCAGCCAACTCCATATCATGAGTTGGATAGTTTTTCTCATAAGGCTTTAATCAGGGAAGCATAAGCTATCACCTTCCCATCTTTGCATCAACACACCTAAACCATATTTGGAAGCATCACTATAAACTACGAAACCTCCTATTCTTCCGGAAGCGCCAACACAGTGTTGTCGTCAAAAGTGAGCTTAATTTTGGGCAAAACTTTCCTCACATCTAGCATCCCAAACAAAGTCAACACCCTTCTTGGTCGAGACGGGTTAGGGGGTGCTTGCCTTAGCGGAAAAGTCTTTCACGAAAGCGCGGTAATAATAACGCGGACCGAGAAAGCTGCGTATCTCGGCGACCGTCGTCGGCCTGGCCCACGAGCTAACTGCCTCTATCTTCGCGGGGTCCACCGCTATACCATCTGCCGACACGATATGTCCAAGGAAGGCTACTCTCTCTAGCCAAAACTCACACTTAGAGAACTTTGCGAGCAGTTTGGTTCTCACGTAATCTTTGTCAAAACTTGCCTCAAATGCGAAGCATGGTCCTCCTTGGTCTTGGAATAAATCAAAATGTCGTCTATGAATACGATGACAAAGTTATCCAAGAATGCCTTGAACACTCTGTCCATCATGTCCATAAACGCTGCAGGGGCGTTTGTGAGTCCAAAGGACATGACCACGAACTCATAATGACCATACCTCGATCCGAGCGCGGTCTTGGGATATCGCATCTCGAATCCTCAACCGATGGTACCACGACCTCAAATCAATCTTAGAGAATCCGAGGCTCCTGAAGGTGATCAAACAGTCATCGATACGCGCGGCGGGGATACTTATTCTTCACCGTGACTTTATTCAGTTCTCTATAGTCTATACACAAGCGCATGGATCCATCCTTCTTCTTAACAAACAGGACGGGTGCTCCCCACGGGGACACACTTGGCCGGATGAAGCCTCGATCCAGCATCTCTTGCAAATCGCACTTTGAGTTCTCTCAACTCAGGTGGCGCCATACGACACGGGGCTTTGGAAATGGGAAGAGTCCACGGCTCCGGCTCAATGGTGAAGTCCAACTCCCGCTTCGGGGGTAAACCCGGTAACTCTTCAGGGAAAACATCTGCAAACTCTTGCACCACGGGGACCATGTCAATAGACAACGAAGTACTACTATCTCCGGACAGCTTTGCTAAGAAGCCCCAAGCTCCTCGAGCTAACAATCTACGGGCCTTCACTGCTGAGATCAAAGGCGGGCAAATTCCGCCCCGACACCATGAAACTTGAAGCTCGGCCTCGAGGCGGCCTAAACACCACTTCTTTCGTGGCGATCTATCAATGCATGGTTCTCTCGCCAACCAATCCATGCCAAGGATCACATCGAAACCGCTCATAGATAGAACTATGAGGGTAGCCTCTAAGATCACATCAGATATCTGCACCTGGCCACACTTAACTCTACTGGTAGCTAACATACTCACTCCCGAAGGAGTGGCCACACACAGCTCGAACCCTAGAGGTTCGAGTTCCACACAAGCTTGTCTAACGAATGCATCAGAGACAAAGGAATGGGTCGAACCCGAATCAAACAATACAAATGCATAATGTCAGAAGTAAGACAAGCGCACACTGCAATCGCATCCTGCAGACCGCCTCTTGGCGAGTGGTGGCAAACACCCGGCCCTGCTGCTACTAAATCCTGAGTGCAGAATCTGGCCAAATGCCCCTCCTTGCCACATCTGTAGCAAGCACGGGGCGATGCTCCACACGGACCATAATGTGCCTTTCCGCACTTGTTGCAATGAGTGGCACTGCCCCGCCCTGCGCTATCTCGGCTCTCTACCGAGGTCGGCGCCGATCTCGACCACTAGACCGCCCCTGCCGGCGAGTCTGGCGACCAGATTGAGCGGAAACCACTAGAAGTCCTGCACTTCCTCTTTCGCGAGAATACTGCTGGCCGAATCGACCGAGCCGGTGGCGCAATGAGAATCCTCGCTTTGGCGGATACTTAGGGTTATAAATCGCGGCCAACTCTCTTTGCTCGATCATAACTCTCGGGAGCGAGTGCTCGAACATCCCGAGCAACCTCCTTCCTCAGCCCACAAATGAACTTCTTAGTCTTGAGCTCCTCGGTGGCAATGAGCTCGGTGCAAAATAGCTATACTCGAGAGAACTTCTTCTCATAGGCGGCAATACTATCTCGATCCTGTTTTGATTTGAGAAGGCCTCTGCCATCTCCTGCCGAGCCTCGTCATTAACATACTTAGCTCTGAACTTCGTTCTAAAGAACTCCCAGTGTGGTGGAGAAGACCCGGTGGTCTAGCTCTATCTGTGGACTCCCACCACCACTCGGTGTGTCGAGAGAACATGGGCCGCACATCTCGGCCTCTGTACATCTGGGCATCCCATAACTCAAGATGTACTCCATTCTAGCCAACCACCTAAGCGCCACAAGTGGGTTCTCTCAAGCATCAAATTCCCTCGGCTTCCACTTGGTGAAGTCTTTCAACCACTTGCCAAACTCAGCACTCCTCTGCACTATCAAGTGAGTCTCGGTGGTCCCGATGACCCTGCCCCTCGGTTGAGCTACAGGGCTCTTTGAAATTTCGCTGGAGCCACGGGGTGCTCTCTTTGTATGAGCTGTGTCAAGCCCGGGCTATCTGTGCCCTAGACTCCTCCCTCTACGCTGCTAGCCGCGCTGCTTTGAGTCTCTCTCTCTGCTCGGCCATTAGGCCCATCATCATGTCTCTCATAGCGAAATATCTCCTCCTGGAGCTGCACCTTGAGGCATAGCAGCCTCCGCCCTTCTCTGGGCAAGTTGGCCTCTGGTGCACACGGGCGCCTACGAGTCCGATTTACCTGGCTGCTGGCTCAAAGCATCTCTATTTGCGATTCAGACGGACTGCTCCACCATACAGCTTAGGCATCTTGGCGATCTACATGAAACCACAACGGGTTAGTCCACGCTCGGACTCTCTCTCGCCAACAAAGATAACACATGTGTCTTTGCATATAGTATCGTGAACAAAACCCTTAGCTTAATGAACTTAGACAAACTCGCGGCCTTGGAGTCTTTGGAGATCATGGGAACACAACCTACAAACAGGTTAGTCTACTGAGAATCTATGACTCGTGCTCACGATACCAAGCTGTAAAGACCCAACCGAAGGCGGGACTAAATCTAGGTCTTTACTCAAAGATGCCGATGAAAAACTTAAAAGGACCCGGCTTAGGTCGGTTTGTAAAACTTTTCAATTATAAGAGTGGGAAACATTAAAAACAAAGTAAACATTCATTAGGCAAAAACGAACCATTCAAATTAAAAGCGTTGGATGATCGATTACTTTCCTTAAAAGCATAAAATAGTTCAAATCATAGTTTTCCCTACGGACCTAAGTCCAACTACTGCTGAAAACCAAAAGCAGAGAAAATAAGACACAACAGAGTGTCAAGAACATCCATGATCTCCCGGCTCTCTCCGCTAGCCACCTCGGTCTTTGTCCCCAAGTTACTCGTGGAAGAAACCACGATAAGGGTGAGTATAAACATACTCAGTAAGAACCCCGACCGGGGAGTGCGATCACGATGCAATCTATCATCTAGCAACCTAGTACACATGTTCACGATTATCAACACAGATCTTAGCTCAACGAGCTCTCAAGGCAAAACTGAGTCCTCGAAGTCTCTTGCTTAGGCCTAATGATTGGCTCTCAACCAATCCAGGACATCTCCAAGGGTCTTTCTCCTTGGCCACTTGATCGACTCTAAAACCGATCCCAAGATGTCCGACACCCTCGAGGGTCTTTCTCCTCGACCAAAATTGATTAGCTCAAAAGCCAATCCCAATGGGTGTCCTCAAGGGCCTCCTTACCCTCGCCATAAAACCGGACTATCGGGAGAGTACCGAAGTCCGGCTCTAAAGCTGGAAGGAATTGGTGTACTCACGAACATTAGCCCGGGAGCTCTCCGAACCGGCTACTAACGCGTAGTGTGCGCGACACCGCATGCTCTTCTCGCAACCGGCGTAAATGCGGGGCCTAAGGGCAAACTACGCGGGCAGTGCACGCATGCCTAAGACTCGGAAATGGTGTCACCGAACACGGAGTGCGAGGCCCTCGGCACTCATCTCATGCGCACTGTACCACCGACACTGAAGCTAAGAACCGCCCAAGGCGAGCTTGCACCGTTGGCGTGGTTCCGCTCTAGCAGCTACAAACTAGGTTTATGCCGATGTGGTAGCTACATCCACAATTTGTCGGGGAAGCAATGTACGTTATGCTTCGCTCTACTCCCGACCGGTGGGGACATGGTACGTTATGTCCGCTCTCAGCCTCTGGATGATGACAAACCCTATTATACTAGCTAAGACTGCCAAGTACATGATTCCTGGCTAACATTCACAAAAGACATCTGTCATACATAGCCTAGCATGATACTACGAGCTTAAAGCGGGAATCTCAAGCATCTTTGGAAGAACAAACCTAGCATGGCACTAACATGTACAAAAGGCAAAACATGCTAGCAAGAATTCAATCACAAGCTATCCTATCCACTAACATGCTCATAAAGGTAAACAAGCATACAAGGCACAATTAAGAAAGCATAGCAGGGTCCACACAACCTAGGTAGGAAGTCCTTACCTGGAAACAAGTGGGAATAGCTATCACAACCAAAAAGACCCTCGAGCTTAATACGAACTCGAGCAACCTAGGCATAAATAAAGCATCCTAAGTAAATACATACTGCAATGAAGCTTAGAAAACACAAAGGGATTGGTTCGGGAATTACCACCTAGAAGACACGGGCCTCGCAGCAAGGAGGGTGGCTTGGGCGGCGCTGGTGTGGGGGGCTGGGCATTGGGCACGTCAGGCGGCGCAGGCAGCGCGTGCGTGTGGTGTGTCTGAGGCAAAGCGCGCGAGCGAAGCGGCTGGGTTGGCGCGCGGCGAGGGGTCGCGCTGGAGTAGGCGCTACGGCGGGTCGCGCTGGAGGCGAGCGGCGAGGCAAAGATGCGGCGGCGCGTCTGGGCTGCGTTGCGGGCGGCATCGCGACCACGAGCGACGCCGGCGGTCTTTGGCGGCCACAGGCGACGTCGGCGGCGATGGTGGTGCGGCGGTGGGGCTTCCAGTCTGCAGCGTCGGCCGGGGGCGAAGCGGGGCAAGGGCGCGGCGTGGTGCAGCGCAGGGCCGAGTGGCGGCGCAGGGGCTGTGCGGCGCAGGGGCTGTGCGGGCAGGGGTGGTGCGATGGACCAGGTGGTGCTTGCGGCTAGGGTGGGTGGCTCGGGGTGGTTCGATGGTGTGGCTAGGTTTGCTCGGCTAGGGTTTTAGGAGAGAGAGAGAGAGAGAGAGACGGCCAACAAAGGGAAAAATAGGGGTTTCTTGATTTTTCCTTCTCTTCTCCCCCCTCAACATCCATACAAACGGTCCAACTCCTCGGTCGGACATGCCAAGCGTCCTGCTCCTCAGAGTGCGATCCACGCACTAGCGATCTGCACGAGCACCTCCACCCTCTCACTAGGGGAGAACCACAGCCCGGGCCACAAATGGCCTCACGGAGTCTAAGCTCTACCTCCTCTGGGTGCGATCGACACACCTGGCGACCGCACAAAGCATAAAACCTAGCCCACGCTGGGCTCTCACCGCCAAACAAGGGTAACACATGTATACTAGATGCGGATTGTAAAATAAAACCCTTAGCTTAGTGAACTCGGACAAACTCGACGGCCGCATGAGTACTCGATGATCATGGGGCAACAACACGCAAAGCGGAGTTAGTCTACTGAATCTATGACTCTGTGCTCTGATACCAACTGTAAGAACCCGACCCAAAATACGGTCCTAAACCTAGGTTCTCACTCAGCATGCAAGTTAAATATTTCACCGAGCGGTTTAGTGCTCATGTTTAAAACCCTTCAAAACATTTAGAACGGGGAATGCTTAAAATATAATCAACAACTTTGTTTAAGAAAACCAACGAAGTAAAACAAGCCTGGCCAGTATGTATAAAAACATTCAAAACAGTTCAAACAACTTTTTATAATGTTTCCCCTAGGACTCCTGTCCATCTACATGCTGAACAAATATGCAAACAACAAAGACAGAGTGCCGGCGGCTCCCATGATCATTCAGCTCCCTCCGCTCGCCGTCCGGTCTTTGTCCCCAAGTTACACGTGGAAAACCACAGAAATAAGGGTGAGTATAAACATACTCAAGAAGAATCCCAACCGGGTACAATACGATACTTCAATCATCTAGCACCCTAGTATACATGCAAACAGTTACCAACACAGATAATAGCTCAACGAGCTTACAAGGCAGAATCTGGAATCCTCGGATGTCTCCTACTTCCGGCCTAATGATTGGCTCTCATAACCAATCCCGGGACATCTCCGAGGGTCTTTCTCCCTCGACCAATTGATCAGCTCAAAAACCGATCCCAAAGATGTCTGACACCCTCGAGGGTCTTTCTCCCTCGACCATATGATCAGCTCAAAAGCCAATCCCAATGGGTGTCCTCAAGGGCCTCTTACCCTCGCTATAAATCTGGACTATCGGGAGAGTACCCGATGTCTGGCTCTAAACTGGAAGGAACTGGTGTACTCACCAACATTAGCCCGGGGAAGCTCTCCGAACCGGCGACTAAAGCGTGTGCACGCACACCGCATGCTCTTCTGCAACCGGCGTAAATGCGGGGCCTAAGGGCAAACTATGCGGGCGTGCACGCATGCCTAAGACTCGGAAACGGTGTCGAACACGATGAGTGCGAGGCCCTCGACACTCATCTGTGCGGCTGTACCACCGACTGAAGCTAAGAACCGCCAAGGCGAGCTTGCACCGCTGGCGTGGTTCCGCTCTAGCGGGCTACAAACTAGGCTTTATGCCGATGTGGTAGCTAAATCCACATCGGCGCCGGGGGAAGCAATGTACGTTATGCTTCGCTCTACTCCCGACCGGTGGGGACAAGGTACGTTATGTCCGCTCTCGGCCTCTAGATGATGACAAATTTCTAACACACTAGCTAGAGTATAGAGTAAACGATTCTGGCTAAACATACATAATCATCATCAATCATACATATCCTAGCATGGCACTAACATGTACAAACAAGCAAACATGCTAGCAGGAATGCAATCACAAGCTGTCCTATCCACTAATCATGTCCATAAAAGTAAACATGCATATAAGGCACATTCAAGAAAGCATCGCAGGGTCCACACAACCACGGTAAGGAATCCTTACCTGGAAACGAGCAGAAATAACCTTCACAATCAAATAATGACCCTCGAGCTTTAAAGCTTAAACCGAGCAACCTAAGCATTTTAAAAGCATCCTAAATAAATATACTGACCAAAGCAACTTAAAAATCTAAAAGGGATAGGTTTGGGAATTACCAACCGAGAAGGCACGGGTCTCGCAGCAAGAGGGGCGATTTTGGGCGTTCTTTGGTGGTGGTATTTGGGGGCTGGCTGGCGCTGGCTCGGGCGCTAACGGGCGCTGCTGGGCGAGCTGGCGCGGCAAGGGATGGGCACTGGCGCTGGGCTGCGCGCGTGATCGCGACAGGCTTGCAGCAGCGCAGCGCTGGCGGCGCGGCGACGCAGACGAGCGCAGCAGCACGCGGACGCGCGACGGACGACCAGTCTTTGGCGCGCGCGTGCAGCAGGCGGCAGCGTCGCGCGCTCGGTCTGGCGGCTGGTGCGGGACGACGCGCGGCGATCTCGGGCGACTTCGATCTGGTCGGTGCAGCGCGATCTGGGCGCTTTTTGCAGTGCAGGCTGGTGAAATTTTGTCTGGTGCGCTGCTGGATTTGGGCCAATTGGCCGCTGGTCTGCGCTGGGTGTCTTGATTAAATTTTGCACTGTGCGCGCTGAAATTTGCCGAGCAGAGCGAGGGGTGCGGCTAGGGCGGCTAGGGTTTCTTGGTGAGGTCGGCTAGGAGAGAGAGAGAGAGAGAGAGAGAGAGAGAGAGAGAGATTTTTCCAAAACAAGGGAATATGATTTTCTTTTCCTTTTCCTAATTTAAATGGGTCTAAAATCCCTTCCCAAGGCTTTCTCTTGCGGGTCTCGGCTAAAGAAATTCTTTTCTTTTTAACTAAATCTTCTTTTTCTAAAAACTCCAATTTCACCATTAGGGCAAGGGTTCAAATCTGGGACCAATTAAATTCCAATTAATTTTGCTATCAACCGGAATGTCTCCGAACTTCTAATCAACTAACCCAAACTCCTTGGGTCTTGCAACCAACATTAATCAAGTCTCAACGAAGGCCAAAATGACCCTGAAGCCCTGAAAATCCTCAACCTCTGACCGGGGAGCAAAATACCAAAATACCCTTAAAGGTTAAAACAGCTCTAACGGCCCATCCGAACATCCGAATAATGACCGAAATCACACAGGTACCCAAAAAGAAAATCGGGTCATTATGAGATGCGCACGGGCGCTGGCCGAGCGCCATGTGTTGGCGTCTGGGCTCTTGGAAATGGGCTGGTCATGCAGACAGATCTCTTTGCTCATTTGGGCGTCTCTGCTCGATTTGGCGATGGGAAATTTCTTGGTGTGTGTGGGGTTGGCTGGCGGCGACGGGCATCTTTGCTTGGGCGATCTGCTGCTTGGCTGGTGCTTTGGAGAGGAAGCTTGGACGGCTAGGGGATTTTGGAGAAGAAAACACCCAAACCTAATTTCCTTTCTTTTAATCAAATGCACCAAAACCCCAAGGACTCAAGGCTAACCAAGACATGCCGCGGAAAGAAGAACAAGAACCTCCTGTGGCTCAACTGGCCACTCCATCCACCTGACTTCCTAGCACCCCGGGTTCGAATCCCAACAAACACATCTTTACTCCTCAATTTTTCTTTTGCATCTCACCATGCCCAAACACATCCACAAAGCATCAAAATCCCACTTAAGTTCATCCAATAATTTTAACAACTAAAAAAAGACATAAACGGCCCTGATGGCCCGACCAAATTACCAAAATACCCCTAGGGCATACCTGGAAGACCGGGATGAAAACCTGGGCCGTTACATGGAGTAAGACCCCGATGGGCATCCTTATATGTAAGACCCCGATGGGCATCATCTCGTCCTAGGTTGTGTAAGACCCCGATGGGCATCAAGGTGTAGAACCTAGTGTAGGTTGTGGTAGTAAGTCCTTGAATAGGC
Organism: Sicyos edulis; assembly: GCA_036507275.1. Classification (NCBI taxonomy): domain Eukaryota; kingdom Viridiplantae; phylum Streptophyta; class Magnoliopsida; order Cucurbitales; family Cucurbitaceae; genus Sicyos; species Sicyos edulis. The sequence continues at coordinate 36,192,163 of CM071847.1, forward strand.
AATTTCTGGAACGGCGATTAGCCTGAGCCAGGTTGTTGCTTCTGAGCTCGTATTTGTTTGCATGTATACTAGGGTGCTAGATGACTGATGTATCGTATTGTACCCCGGTTGGGGATTCTTACTAAGTATGTTTATACTCACCCTTATTTCTGTGTTTGATCATGGGAGCTGCCGACACTCTATCGTTTATTATTTGCATTATTTATTCAGCATGTAGATGGACAGGAGTCCTAGGGGAACGTTGTTAAAAGATGTTTAAACTGTTTTTAGTGTTTTTATAAATACTGGCTAGGCTTGTTTTTTACTTTGTTGGTTTTGCTTAATGAAAATTGTTGGTTATGTTTTAAGTGTTCCCCATTCTCAAATGTTTTGAAAAGTTTTAAATATGAGCACTAAACCGCTTGTTGACATATTTAACTTGCATGATGAGTGAGAACCTAGGTCTAGGACCGTATTTCAGGTCGAGTTCTTACAGACTGGTTCCTGGTGTAAGCCTACCATGGCCGGTTTCTTAGCCTCAAGTGCGGTGGTACAAGCTGACATAGTTTTCGTGTCCTGCTCTCACACCACTATGTTCAGTGACACCGATCCAGAGATTTGTTAGGCATGCGTACTGGACCCAGCACCCCCCTGGTTTGCAGCAGCATGCGGTGCGCGCACACTCTCATTACAGCGCCGACTGGATAGCTCCTCGGGATCTTGAGTTCAGTGCACCTTTTGTATCGACAGTAGGAAGGCTGAGGCCAGGACTAGTTTCTCGTATAGTATCGTATCGCGTGGTAGTTTTCTGGAGTAAGACCGTATAACGGCATCTGAGGGTTATGTATGGAGTAAAGTGATGTGCTCTCTTCTGTGTTTATATTCATAGCTTGCATACATTCTGCTAGATGACCAGTTATATCGAATTGTACCCCGATTGGGGATTCTTACTGAGTAATTCGTTACTCACCCTTATTATGTGGTTTTCCACAGGTAACCATGGAGCAAGACAGAATGGCTGAAGGAGGAGCTGCTGATCATGGAAACCAGCTGATTACACTCTGAGTCTTTTGTTTATGCTTTTATGTTTAAATGTCCTCTGAATGCATGTAGTTGGGCACGGAGCCCTTAGGTGGTTTTCTAGTTGTTTTCTGGATTCTGACATTGATGTAAACGTTTTTGGATTTTGAATGTTTGAATTAAGTCTCTGATCATAGTACGTTTTAAATTGTATTTAGCTTCGTACAGGTACTTGGAAACATGAACAGGTTCAAGGACATTTTGTGTTTGTTTTGAATGGATGTTTACCGTTTTTAGTTTTATTTAGAATCTGGCATACAACCTTGTATAATGTTTTCTAAGTTTTTAAAGCATGCATTGAGGTAAAGGCCTAGTTTAGGACCCCATCCTGGTCGGGTCTTTACACCAAATCTCCAAGAACCAAGATCAAGAATGAGTCAAGTTTTGAGAAGACCAGCCGAGAGCGACCCCTGGTCGCCACACCAAGCCCAGCCGCATCGTCGAGCAGCAGCCCCTCCGCCTAGCCCTGCCTCGCCCGTCCTTCGCCCAACCCTTCGCGCCCACATCCAACATAGCCTCGCACGATCGTGCCCGCGCACCCGCTCAGCAGCTGCATTCTATCGTCCGTCTGCACTCACCTCTCGACAGCCCTTCGCCTCGCCCAAGTCACGCGTCCGTGCCTAGCCCTTCGATTGATCGCAGCCCAACTCGCCCACGCCCCTACAGCTCGCTCGCTCGCGCGCGCCGCGCTACCGACTCGCCCTAAGCGAAGCGGCGAGGACGAGCCTTTGCACACTCGCAGCGGCGCTAACCTCACCCGCGCGAAGTCGGCCGCCGCCCCAAAGATTCTTTGTTTCATTGCTGCGACCCGCACGCAACCGACAGCCCTTCGTCTGCACAACCTCGTTGTTTACTGCCGCCCGCCTGCCTGCATGCCGCCGCACGCAGACTTGCCATGAGCTTTGTCTTGCCGAGCACTTGGGTCGAGTCCTAGTGCCTTCTCGGTTGGTTATTCAGGTTGACTCGAGGGTCGCTTGTTTGTTTGTTGTGATTGCTTTCTTGCTTGATCCAGGTAAGGATTTCTTACCGTGGTTGTGTGGACCCTACGATATTATTATGATGTGCCTTGTAAGTGTAAGAACCCGACCCAAAATACGGTCCTAAACCTAGGTTCTCACTCAGCATGCAAGTTAAATATTTCACCGAGCGGTTTAGTGCTCATATTTAAAACCTTTCAAAACATTTAGAACGGGGAATGCTTAAAACATAATCAACAACTTTGTTTAAGAAAACCAACGAAGTAAAACAAGCTGGCGAGTATATATAAAAAAACATTCAAAACAGTTCAAACAACTTTTTATAATGTTTCCCCTAGGACTCTGCCCATCTACATCTTTGAACAAATATGCAAACAATAAAGACAGAGTGCCGGCGGCTCCCATGATCAATCAGCTCCCTCCGCTAGCCGTCCCGGTGCTGTCCCAAGTTACCTGGTGGGAAACCACAGAAATAAGGGTGAGTATAAACATACTCAGTAAGAATCCCCAACCTGTAAGAACCCGACCCAAAATACGGTCCTAAACCTAGGTTTTCACTCAGCATGCAAGTTAAATATTTCACCGAGCGGTTTAGTGCTCATGTTTAAAACCCTTCAAAACATTTAGAACGGGGAATGCTTAAAATATAATCAACAACTTTGTTTAAGAAAACCAACGAAGTAAAACAAGCCTGGCCAGTATATATAAAAACATTCAAAACAGTTCAAACAACTTTTTATAATGATTCCCCTAGGACTCCTGTCCATCTACATGCTGAACAAATATGCAAACAACAAAGACAGAGTGCGGCGGCTCCCATGATCATTCGGCTCCTCCGCTCGCCGTCCGGTCTTTGTCCCAAGTTACGGTGGAAAACCACGAGAAATAAGGGTGAGTATAAACATACTCAGAAGAATCCCAACCAGGGGTACAATACGATACTTCAATCATCTAGCACCCTAGTATACATGCAAACAGTTACCAACATAGATAATAGCTCAACGAGCTTACAAGGCAGAATCTGGAATCCTCGGAAGTCTCCTACTTCCGGCCTAATGATTGGCTCTCATAACCAATCCCGGGACATCTCCGAGGGTCTTTCTCCCTCGACCAATTGATCGGCTCAAAACCGATCCCAAAGATGTCCGACACCCTCGAGGGTCTTTCTCCTCGACCATATGATCACTCAAAAGCCAATCCCAATGGGTGTCCTCAAGGGCCTCTTACCTCGCTTATAAATGCGGACTATCGGGAGAGTACCGAAGTCCGGCTCTAAATCGGAAGGAACGGTGTAGTCACGAACATTAGCCCGGGAGCTCTCCGAACCGGCGACTAAAGCGTGTGCACGCACACCGCATGCTCTTCTGCAACCGGCGTAAATGCGGGGGCCTAAGGGCAAACTACGCGGGCTAGGTACGCATGCCTAAGAATCGGAAACGGTGTCACCGAACACGGTGAGTGCGAGGCCCTCGGCACTCATCGTGCGCACTGTACCACCGACACTGGAAGCTAAGAACCGCCAAGGCGAGGCTTGCACCGCTGGCGTGGTTTCGCTCTAGCAGCTACAAACTAGGCTTATGCCGGATGAGGTAGCTAATTCTCATTGGCTGCCGGAGGGGGAGAAATAGCAATGTACGTTATGCTTAGCTTTACTTCCAATCGGTGGGGACAAAGTACGTTATGCCCGCCCTCAACCCACGAAGCAATGTACGTTATGCTTCGCTTTACTCCCGACCGGTGGGGACAAGGTACGTTATGTCCGCTCTCGGCCTACGGATGATGACAAACCCTACTATACTAGCTAAGAGTACAGAGTAATCGATTCCTCGGCTAAACATACATATAATCATCAATCATACATAACCTAGCATGATACTACGAACTTAAAGCGAGAATTTGGGCATGCTTTGGAAGAACAATCCTAGCATGCCACTAACATGTACAAACAAGCAAACATGCTAGCAAGAATGCAATCACAAGTTTGTCCTATCCACTATTCATGTTCATAAAAGTAAACATGCATATAAGGCACAATCAAGAAAGCAGCATCGCAGGTCCACACAACCACGGTAAGAAATCCTTACACTGAAACGAGCGAAATAACTTTCACAATCAAATAATGACCCTCGAGCTTTAAAGCGGCCCGAGCAACCTAAGCATTTTAATAAAAATAACCTAATTAAATAAACAATGCCAATGACCTAGGGCCCAAAGGAAAAGTCTCGGAATTACCGACCGAGAAGACACAAGGCCACGTCCCAACCCGCACGGCAAGGCAAAGCCGTCCCGCCGCCAGGACAAGCGGGCGCGCTGGCACGGGCATCGGCACCGGGCGCTGGGCGCTGGGCACCGGGCGCTGCACGGGCGCTGGGCGCCGCTGGCGCTTATCGGGCGCTGGCTGGGCGCGCTGCGCGCGGCAGCAGCGGCGGGCGCTGGCGCTGGTTGCGCGCGGATCGCGATAGGAGCGCGCGCAGCGGGCGGACGCGACGAAGCAGCGCACGCACGCAGATGCGGCCGCTGCGCAGCAGCGAACACGCTGGTCGGGCGCGCGGCGAGGCGCGTCGGTTCGCGCGGGATGGAGCGCGGCGACGCGGCTGGAGGCAGCTGAGCGGAGCGCGCGCGCGCGTCTCGGGCGGTTCAGTGCGAACGGCGCGCGCGCGCCTCGGCAGGGGCGAGGCAAAGGCGATCGGGCGCGCTGGGTGGGGGCGGCGATCTGAGGCGATCGGGCGCGCCTAGGCATGGGCGTCTGAGCGTTTGGGAGCACTGGCCGAAGCGGCCGCTGGGCGACTGGGGTTGGTGCGATCCGGGCATGGTTGGCGGTCTGGTGGTGGTGCGGGTGGCTCGACTGACAGGATGTGCAGTGGTGCGATCTGGGCATGGCGGTGGGCTTAGCGGCTAGGGTTTGGGTTCTTGGTGAGGTCGGCTAGGAGAGAGAGAGAGAGAGAGAGAGAGAGAGAGAGAGAAAATCTTGCCAAAACAAGGGGAAGAAAGATTTTCTTGATTTTTCCTTCCTTTTCCTAATTTAAAAGGCCTAAAATCCCTTCTTAAAGCATCCACTTTCAAAACCCGGCCCAAGCAAACTTACTTAAAAATAAAACTCTCATTTCCTACAAACTCTCAAAGACCATTTAAGGCATGGGCTCAAATCCCAATGGAAGCACCAAAAATTATAAATAATTTTGCCATTTTCTAAAATACTTCCAAACTTCCAAACAACTTGCCCAAACCTCTCGGGTCTTGCAACCAACAACCATTAAGCTTCGACAAAGGCAGGAATGACCCTGGAATCCTGAAAATCCACAAAACCCTGACCGGGGGCAAAATGACCAAAATACCCCTAAGGGTTAAAATAGCACTAACGGCCATCCCGAACATCTGAATAATAACCCGGAAACACCTGGGAAACCAAAATAGAAAACTGGGCCGTTACAATACTCCCTCCTTTTAAGACTTTCGCCCTCGAAAGTCCTAAGACGAAAACATCTCTAGGAAAACTCCTCTGATCCTACACCAACCAAGCTTCCCGGCTAAGACAAACACAAACCTTCCTCGAAAACCGAACCCTCTAGGGTTCCCAAAGGCTCCAAGCTCTAAACACGCCGAGTCTGCCACAAACTATCTCAGTCAAAACTGAACTAACACTGAGCTACGAAGAAGAACATGCGATAACTAGTCGGTGAGCCACATCCTCTGACTCGCACCAACTCTCAAACGGTCTTACGACTCTAGGGCTCGCTTATCCATGCTAACCCAACTCGGAACGCCTCTCTACGGTGCTACTCTCAGCAAACTCGTGAACGGGTCACAAGCTCTAAAAATCAACGCCACGCCCGCAGAACTTCTCCGAATGCTCATAGCATTTGTTATCAAACAAAGCCTCGACCCCTCACCATGCCGACCAAACAACCTGAACCTCCTGTGTTTAAGAAACTAAACGGCCTACTCATACTTCGCAAGAGACCTGCGAACCCCACCGCAAGAACCCCACTGGTTGCCTACAATCCTTAACGAAATCCAATTCGAACCACCAACTGGTGACTGATCCCTAGGCAACCTTCTCCAACTAGCATGCGTCCACAACACTAAAGCAACCATCTTACGAGAAATCGAAGCACCAAAGCCAAGGGCACTTTTCTGGTTCACCAAACGGCTACCACCACACACACTAGCTGATACTTCAGCTTCGGCCACCCCTGAACGACAGGGTCCAAGAACAGGCTCCACTCAGCCAAACTAATAAGCCGGAGCCCCTCAACGGCCGACAACAAACCTTCCAATGCAATCCGATCAGCCACTGGCCTAGGTGAACATCGCCAGACAGGAAAACAAACAACATTCCTCTCACGGAAACCTCGAGCAGCAAGGAATAAACCGCACGCGGCTCTATATAACACAACAGCTGGAGGAGAACAGCTCAAAGGCTAACCAACCAATGCCACGGCACCTCTGTGCCTATCCTCTCAAATGTGGCTCCGCTAAATGCCAACTACGAAAGCACAACAACTAGGAATGAAGCCCTAGAAAGGCTTGCTCTGCAGAACTCAACCCAAGCTTATAACGAGCACAGCTCGCCTCCAAGCTACCACTTAACTCTTAAGTCCAACTGGCTACTCAAAGGACTTCAACCTTTTAGCTTAGGCCTAACTCAACTTCCAACCCAAAGCTCCACTCCCGAAACCTCACGAGGAAAACGGTTAACGACAACCTCAAAGCTTACGGGTCCTGAGCCATACAAATCCGCAAGACTACCTCAGGAGTTAACACTCGAGGCTGACATCCAGGGAGCAACTCAACCACCACAGAGACTATGGGAAAGGAAAATCTTCAATCCCCAAAGAACCAACAACTTGCCAGAAACAACTCTTACTGGCTGGCCTCCGCCCTTGCGGGGACAAACAACCTTGCTTGCTAACAACTCAAAGCAGGGACCCTCTCGCTGGGTTGACCGCTGCGCTACTCTGGTCAACTACACCACTCAGGAGCTAAGCTGACTCCTGCCAAACGGGAAACGATTTCCCAGCAAGCAAACTCCAGAAGGGCAGCGAACTCCACACACGCTCGCTGACTTGCTCAAAACCCAAGGCAACACAACCAACTCACCCAAGGAACACTGCCTGGGTCTGACTGAGCTCTGGCGAGGCTCTCCACAACCTAGGGATCCTCCGATCACCCTCCGACACACACGGTCGCCAAACGGTCTAATGGACAAGCGGCTACACAAGCACAACCCTCTCCCGGCATCTCAACTACATCGCCAACTCTAACTTCTTGAAAACCAAGAGGATCGGAAGCGCTACGAGCACGCGTCATCCTCCTACTCAAGCATCAACCACAACATAGCTTCTGGCCAAGGTAAGGATCCGAACAACTCCCTTAGCCATGACGATCGGAAACTACGCGGCTTTGCTACCACCGCTCTTGTTCAGTTCCAACTAAACTCTAACCATGGATCAAGGGCCAACTAGCAAAACTTGCATAAACAACAATCCAGCAACGAGTACGGCATCCTTACAACCAAAGCCAGGGCACTTGCCAAGAACTAAAGCTCCGACACCTCAAAGACTGAGCACTGGTTCCTCAACACAAACCTCTCGTGGTTTCCCAAACATACGCCACGAAACGAGCTACCCAAAAGTACACCAACGTGTACAGCTCCAACTTGGTTCCTTAAGATCCAAACCAACAAGTATTCTCACACAAGGCAACTTTTGCCTCCCAAAAGAGCCACTTCTAGCAAAGGAGCAACAAGAGTTCAACCCACTCAGGGTCAACTCACCACGGAATGCCACATTGGTCGACTCACTCTTACCAGAGCTTAACTACACCAATCTGACATACCTCATACCAATGTGCCCACTAAATGCTCCACTCAACCATCCAACTCATGGCTCTAACACTGGATCAACCACGCATCATCGATGCCAACCCTACTCATATTAGGGTAACTCCAAGGGTAGTCGAAACACACTACCAACAAGCTGACTCACAAGCTCACACACAAGCTCAAGAACTCAGACGCGCTAGCCCTCACCAACTTATAGCATCCTTTGTACCCAACTCTCGGTGACCGTGGAAAGCTCCTACTTATCCCTCGAACGACCTCAAACCTGTAGTTCTCTAGCTACCACCGAGCTAGATCTCTTATGCAACCCAAATAGGTGAAATCTCATGAGTGGGTACAGGACTAGTGGGGATGCTAAACTCCGGCGGGTCTGGAACCACACCGCACGAGAAAGTGCCAACCGCCCGAATCTAGGCCTCCTCTCAAAGCTTGGTGTGCCAACGGGCACTACTTCCTTTACAACACAAACATCCCTTTACGGGCTTTAAGCCACTCGAGGGTAGGGAAGGTCACACTCCAGTGTGATGGGGCAATGGCACTCAACACAAGAGTCCCAACAATCGAGTAGACTACTCTCTTACATCACGTCTAATGAGACAAGCCGGGGCCCACTCTCGCATCCCACTCGATGCTCGACGAATACTCAGCCAACCTCGGGTGGCGGCACCTAGCTCCACACGGAACATGCTAATGAAGGTGCTTCTCTCTAATAGCCATTTGCTGAAAACCACGGACGGATTAAGTCCTGACAAGCAACCTCCACACTACCCCCTGGCTACGAGGGTACTAAAAGAACTGGCTGCAAAACGACTGCAGGCTTGCAAGAGGACAAGATGTCTCTACATCTTCCTCAAAAGCTACTAACTTGGCAGCTTGCCAATCAACCGGGTGGCTGGTGGAGACTCTGCTGGTCCGCCTCTCACAGGGGACTTCCACCACCACACTACTGCATCAAACAACACAAGAACGGCACGCCACAACCTCAGAACATCAGGTCATCGGCCCCTGAACAACAGGTCATCCCAACACTTGGATGATACACTCGATCCTGGCCAACCACCTTGCTACTAGCAGTAGGTCTCAAAACATCCAGCTCTACAGGCTTCCACTTGCCAAACTCGGCGCCTCGATCAACGCCAACTATCTCATCAACATAAACCTGCTGATTAAGCCCTTCCGGGAACCTCCGGGGCTACTGGAACTACAAGGAGGGGTGTCTCCTAAATAAACTCTACCAGCTGGGCTATCTATGCCCAAGACTCCTCACTACGCACTACAAACTGCGCCTGGGTCTCCGCTCTCTGTTAGCTAAAAGACACGCCATCAACTCCTCATGGTGGAGCACACTCGCTCAAGGAGTCTCACTCTGAGGCGTGCTAGCCTCTACCCCCTCCTCTAGGCAACTCAACTGCCAGGGCCAACTCTGGCCAACGGGCTAAACAACCCTGGACGCGGCCTCAACATCCATACAAACGGTCCAACTCCTCGGTCGGACATGCCAAGCGCCCCGCTCCTCCCGAGTGCGATCCACGCACTAGCGATCTGCACGAGCACCTCCACCCTCTCACTAGGGGAGAACCACAAGCCCCGGGCCACAAATGGCCTACGGGAGTCTAAGCTCTACCTCCCTCTGGGTGCGATCGACACACTGGCGATCTGCACAAAGCATAAAACCTAGCCCACGCTAGGGCTCTCACTGCCAAACAAGGGTAACACATGTATACTAGATGCAGTATTGTAAAATAAAACCCTTAGCTTAGTGAACTCAGACAAATCTGACGGCCGCGGAGTACTGATGATCATGGGGGCAACAACCTGCAAAGCAGGTTTGTAAGGGACCGACCCGAATGGGGCACTAAATGGGCCCTTACCCCAATGCATGCATTCAAAGTAAAGAAAATTTAAACAGACATGATTTCGGATTCCAATTAAAACAAAACATTCAAAATAACCCCTTTAAAAACTAGACATTTTCCCTGAAACCTGTCCCTGTTTCCAAGCACCTGTTCCAGGATAAATACATTTCCAAAGTTTACTCTAATCAGAGATTTACTAAAAGCCATTCAAAACCTGTTCAGATACAACATGCTGGAATCCACAAATATTTACAAACATCCTAGGGCTCGTGCCCGCTGCCACATGCATTCAGTGGGGAAAACAAAAACACACGAGAGTCATAATACAAAAATCGAGTTGGAAGATCGGGCCTCATGATCACAGCTCCTCCTTCGTGCATCCGGTCGCGCTCCACGATTACTACCGTGGAAAACCACATAATAAGGGTGAGTAACGAATTACTCTCAGTAAGAATCCCCAACGGGGTACAATACGATATACATGGTCATCTCGATGAGCGTATGCAAGCTATGAATATAAACACAAAAATAGCCACTAGCTTAGGCCACACTTGGGCCTCGGATGCCAACTAAGGGTCTTAGTCCGAAATAAATCATCACACACGGTCGCCCTATACGAGAAACAAGTCCGGCCTCGGCTGTCTCATCGTCGACGAAAGGTACACTGGCTCACAATCCCGAGGAGCTCTCGATCGGCGCCAGTAATGAGCGTAAGCATGCACCGCGTGCTACATCGCAGACTATGGGGGTTGTTGTGGTCCAAGGCAAGCCGCCCATATCCGATCACCACGCCTAACTAAATCTTTGGATCGGTGTCACCGACATAGGGGTGTGAGACACGGACACGTAAACTATGTCGGCTGAACCACCGCACTTTGGGGCCAAGAAAGCGGTCGTGGTAGGCTTACACCAGAAGCCGTCCTTGCCTTAACAGTGGCAATCGGGGGCTACCGCCAAACATGCCGAGGACATGCCGGCCGCCGGGGACGAGGCAATGCCAAGTCATCATCCCGACCGTTGGGGCATTAACAACGCGCCCCCTCACCCAAGATTGCGGGGCCTACCGCTTGGGTTAGCTAATCCCTCACGGGGTCCGTGGACGGAATGACTTGCTCGACGCCCCCGCCATGGATGCAAGGTACTTTATGCATCAGGCCGGATGATGCTATCTACCTGCAATTCTAACCTGCCCTAGCAAACAGCAAACAATTTCATAAAAATCCAATACGTGCTCAATAAGAATACAACGAACCTAGCATGATACTACGAAGCAAAGAACCCGATACGAGCATGCCGGAAGGGAACAAACTAGCATGGATTAACATGAGAATCAACCAAGAAATCATGCTAAGCGGGAATTCAGATTGAAGCACCTAGCTACACATGTCAATAATCACAAACAAGCATCAATCAACAATCACATATAATATCGCAGGTCCACACAACTCCGTAAGAAATCCTTACCTTGGTGGGGACGGTTTGGCACGAAAACCTAAGTCACGAACAATCTCGATCTAGCTACAGGGAACCTATCAATCATAACAAAAATCACACAATAGGCCTAAATATAATAAAATAAACGAGGCTCGGCTGGGAGCAACTCACGAGGGCTCGATTTAACGCACGAACGGGCGATTGCACGAACGGGCAAAGAACGGGGCTCGATGGGCGCGCTGGGGCGCAGAAATGGGCGCGTGGGCGCGTTGGGTGCGCAAGACGGGCGCGCGACGCTGCGGATGGGCGCTTCTTTGGCGCGCGGCGATGCAGGGCGTGCGGGCGAGCGCGCGCGAGGTTTTACTGGCGCTGGCGCTGGCACGACTCGGCGAGCAGGGGCTCGAGCGACGCGTTGCGGGGCTGGGCGAGGCGCGCGCGCGCGGACGGCACGCTGGCGAGCTCGACGCACAGGGCTCTGTTTTTGCGCGAACAGAGGCGAACAATAAACACAAATCCAAGCGATCCACGAGGATTCGACGCTCGATTTCTTGAAGAAGAACTCCCCTACACTAGCTGCACAAAACCCATACTTCAAATCGCTTCACCACGGCCGGGAAACTTGAAATCGGAAACAGGGGTTAGACTCGCCGGAAAAGAGGAAGAGAGGAGAAGAAGAGAGGTTTACCTGCTGCTCGGGAATGGAAACCGACCTTGAGATGGAGAGGAACTCCGCGAATTGGAGTCGGCGAGGAGAAATGGCGAAGGGGTTCATTTGTCGATCTGAGGAGGATTCACGAAGAAGAAGAAGAAGAAACGGGGAGCGAACTCGGGCGATTTTGGCTTTTAAATAAAACGCACGAAGAGACAGCATATATACAAGCTCGCGCGCAAAGATTAACAAAACACGCCCGATGGCTCTCTACGGCATCGACCGCCTAGCACGCGACACGGCCACGGTTCGATTCCCCGCCGACGCGCTATTTAATTCCCTATTTATTTTTGCTCCTTCCCAAGCCCAAACGCCTTCACCAAAAATCCCGATCCTATTCAAATTGACTCATAATTATTCCGGCAATTTTAAATTTCAAAATCGGCCCGACCCAAAATTACCAAAATGCCCCTGGGCCTCCCGGGAAGGCCGGGATGAATTTTCCGGGCCGTTACAATACTCCCCCCTTACAAGACTTTCGTCCTCGAAAGTCACTTAAGATTGAAACAGCTCGGGATACTGCAATCTCATCTCATCCTCCCGCTCCCAAGTGGCTTCCTCTGAACTCTGACTCCTCCACTGAACCTTTACGAGCCGGATTTCACGATTACGCAGCGTCTTTGTCTCAAAGGCAAGAATTCCCACTGGCTTTTCCTCGAAGCTCAAATCCTCATTCAGCTGCAAAGGCTCATAATCAACAATGTGCGACGGGTCCGGCATGTACTGCCTCAACATCGATACATGAAATACACTGTGCACTGCTGACAATGACGGAGGCAAGGCTAATCGATAAGCAACCTTGTAAGGACCCGACCCAAAAAGGGCACTAAATAGGCCTTTACCCCAATGCATGTGTTAAAAGGAAAAGACATGATGCAAATAAAGTTTTCGGATTCCCTTTAAATCAAAACATTCAAGATTCATTCAGAACAATAAAGTCTATTGAAACCTGTCCCTGTCTCCAAGCACCTGTTTCACAGACAAATACATTTCCAACAGTTTACTCTGATCAGAGATTTTATTAAAAACATTTAAAACATCCTCAAATTCAACAAGCTGGAATCCACGAATAATTTAGAAAAGTATCCTAGGGCTCCATGCCCGGCTACATGCATTCAGGGGAAAATGAAAGACAAGAGTCATAGAAATAAAAAGTCGAGACGACAATGACAAGTTCCCATGATCATAGCTCCTCCTTGACCATCCCGCCTCGCGCCATGGTTACCTGAAAGATAAGTAAGGGTGAGTAACGAATTACTCAGTAAGAATCCCCAACCGGGGTACAATACGATGCACATGGTCATCTAGATGAGTGCATGCAAGCTATGAATACAAACACAGAAAAGAGCACATAGCTTAAGTCCACGCTTGGACCTCGGATGCCAACTCAGGGTCTTAGTCCGGAATAATCCACACCACACAATACGCCCTATACGAGAAACAAGTCTCGGCCTCACTGCTGTCATCGTCGCCACGAAAGGTGCACTAGCTCAAGATCCCGAGGAGCTCTCCGTGTATTTGTAATGAGCGTAAGCATGCACCGCGTGCTCTACTGCAGAACTATGGGGGTGCGGGTCTAGTGGCAAGTCGCCCATGTCCAGTCACCACGCCTAACTAAATCTACGGATCGGTGTCACCGACATAGGGTGTGAGACACGGACACGTGAACTATGTCGGCTGAACCACCGCTTTGAGGCTAAGGAACCGGTCGTGGTAGGCTTACACCAGAAGCGGTCCTTGCCCTAACAGTGGCAATCAAGGGCTCTCGCCGAACACGCCGAGGGCGTGTCGATCGTATCGGGGACGAGGCAATGCCAAGTCATCATCCCGACCGTTGGGGCATTTAACGATCGCCACCCTCACCCAAGATTGCGGGGCTACCGGTCGGGTTAGCTAAACCCTAACGGGGTCCGTGGACGAGAATCGTCTCGACGTCCCCGCCATGGATGCAAGATACTTTATGCATCGGCCCGGATGATGCTACCTACCTACACTTTAACCTATCATATCAATAACATACAATCCAATACAATCCAAAACGTGCTCAACAGATACAACGAACCTAGCATGGTACTACGGAGCAAAAGCAGATATGAGCATGCTAGAGCGGAACAACCTAGCATGGGCTAACATGAGAGAACAACATACGAAGTCATGCTAGTCAGAATTCATAACAGGGCACCTAATCTATACATGCTGATAATCACAAACAAACATACAACATCAATCACATAGAACATCGCAGGTCCACACAACCCGGTAAGAAATCCTTACCTTGGCGGGAGGCAACTACACACAAAATCCTACGCTGCGATCGATCCCGAGCTAGCTATCGAGAACCTAACAAACACAATAGAAATCACAATCATAGCCCTAAAAAATATAATAAAACAAGCGTGCTCGGCTGGCGGGGCACACTCACACGGCACGACTGACACGCGGACGGGCAGCAAGCACGACGGCGGGGCTGCTGCTTGGGCGCTGACGCGCGCAGGAAGGGGCTGATGGCGCGAGGACCGCGACACCGGGCGCCGACGGGCGGCAGGAGGCGGCAGGGCAGCGCGCGCTGTGCGACGGCTGGCTGGGAGCAGGCGCACGGGCGCGGGCAAGCGGACGAGACGAGCGCGCTGGCGCGAGGCAGGCGACGCGATGCGGCGCACGGCGCAGGCGAGGAGCGGGCGCGCGGGCGCGAGACGCGGGCGCGCGGGCTGCTCAGCAGGTGCGCGCGACGGGCTGCGACGGGGCTGGCGGTCTGGGCGGCCTGGTGCCTGCTGCTGCGCGATCTGGGCAGCCTGGGCTTGCTGCTAGGCGATCTGGGCGGCTCGGGCTTTTCTTGCTGGCAGTGCGGGCATCTTTGGGCACCTGCTACAAACACACACACACACAAGCTCTTCTCCTTACCTTCGGCCAACAAGAACACCCAATCGAGAAGATGAAGAGGATGAAGACTTACCCGGAATGATGATGAACGATCCAAGGGAGCTGCAAGGATGAAGAATCGGCAAGGAGAGCTTGGGAGAAAGCTTGGGCGGCCACAACTCTTTTGGAGAAGAAAACACAACAAACCTAATTTCTATTTCATTTAACCAAATGCACCAAACACCAAAGATCCAAGGTTAACTAAGATGTGATGCAGAAAGAGCAACAAGAGCTCTCAATAGCTCAACTGGCACGCATCCCCACAAGCTTTCCTGGAGGCTCGGGTTCAAAACCCAGCTGCAACACAAATTCCTTAATTTTTACTTTTGCATCTACCCATGCTCAAACCAAACCACAAAGCCTCAAAAACCTTCATAAATCCATCCAATAATTTTAGCAACTGGAAAAAGACATAAACGGCCCTGACGGCCCGACCAAATTACCAAAATACCCCCAGGGCATACCTCGAAGACCGGGATGAAAACCTGGGCCGTTACAATATTCCCTCCTTTTTATGACTTTCGTCCTCGAAAGTCCTTAAGACTCAAACAGCATAGGATACTGCAATCTCATCCCGTCTTCCCCGCTCACAAGCGGCCTCCTCTGAACTCTAACTCCTCCACTGAACTTTTACCAACCGGATCTCGCGATTACGCAATGTCTTAGTCTCGAATGCAAGGATCCCCACTGACTTCTTCTCGAAGCTCAAACCCTCATTCAGGTGCAGGGGCCCAAAGTCCACAATGAGCGACGGGTCCGACACAAACTGCCTCACACCGATGCATGAGAACACTGCACACGGCTGACAATGATAGAAAGAGCTAGCCAATATGCAACTCAGCCAATCCTTTCGAGAATCTCAAATGGCCCAACAACAGGAGACTCCACTTCTCCCGCTTACCAAAACTCAACACAACTCACAACGGCACAACCTTAAAAGCACGCACTGTCCAACCTCAAACTCTAAATCTCGACGCCGAACATCGTGAAACTTTCATGCCGCGCCTGAAGCTAACCACAAACGAGCTCAACCTCTTGCACAACACCTCCTGGTCAATCTGCAGAACAGGACCCAAAACAACACCGACGGCCACCAACCTTTTCTCACAGCACTAGAGACCTGCAACACTTACCATACAATGCCTCAATGGAACCACAAGAACTGACCGCTGAGAACTGCTACCCAAGGCAACCTCCTAAAACCACACTGGTCTCCCGCTGCCTAATCACGGAAACACCAACTCGCAACAAGCTCCGAAGGATCTGGCTCACTCCTCCCACAAGACCATCGGACAAAAAGGGTGAAAACACTACAGAAACTGCACTCGGCTCATAAGCCTCTAAGAACACTCTCCTGAACCACGGTTCGCCCACGCACTGCCTAGAACAAACCTTTGTTGCCACACCCTAATGGCAACATCTCCAACCTGAAACTGACATGCCTCTACTCCATAGAAATGGCATCGTGACACCAACCGAGGTGCGAGCTCTAGCCATCAAGTCAATACTCCAAAAATCCAAACTCACACAACAACCTCAACTAGCTGACAGCTCCCACACGGAAACTTACAATCCAACAACTTGAGTGCTACGAACTAGGAAGCTCAAACAACTACAACTGCATAGCTATGCCAACCACCCATCTCTAGCTCGACTCAAATCACTAGCTGGGCAAGACAACCTGCAAACAACCAGGCCCCAGAGGGCTCCATCCACTAAACTTACCTCCATGCAAACAACGGAACAAAGCTCGCCTCAAATATGAAACACACCTCACAAGTCCAAACGATAACACATACAGGCTTAACCCTCAAGCTTAGGCTTAATGCACCTTCCCACCGAAACTTCATAACGGAACTCCACCACCTGGTCAACACCAACTACCAAGAACAAGAATACCAACAATGGCTGGCAGAGTGCAAGCTACACTAGCCAGCAAGGATCCCTCAATAAGTCCAGACCCTAATCCAGCCACAATGGTGCAACCTCAACCCACAACTGATACAAAGGAGATCTTCCACTACAAAGGTGCAACAACTTCCATGCCAACACACAAAAATCTTAACCAACTAGGCCAAACACTCATAAGAGGCGGGATGTACCTTTACTGCAGACCTCTAGAACACCCTCCAAGAATCCGCTTAACTGGACAAACGACTACTTCCAAGCAGCCAACAAACTTTTCCTTCAAGCTAGCGCTTCCACCATTAACTCCAAGACCAAGGGAGTAACCTGACAACTCCCCGAAGGAAACGGCTCCTACAAGCAGACAACCAACGGACAGAGAACTCCACATACGCTCACTGTCTTGCTCCACCAGAGTAACAACTTCTAATCTCACGGGGCACAACAAGGGTCCATCTCAGACTGAACCTCCAAATACCAAACGGGGCAACTCAACATCCTGGAAACAGGAAAAACAACCAACATGGCACAAACCACTCGCCCCCCAAGGGCAAAACTAAACTCTAGCAACTTCAATCCACACTTGGTCGACACCAAGCATTAACTTGCCACCACACCGAAACCACTCCGGACTTTACTCCAAATAAACACTAGCTTGCTAGTCTACCAAGACTGCTAGCAACTCCACCGAGGCTACAAACTACACGCCTCCAGCTAGCCAACTGAAACTCACTAGCTGGGGCTCGACCGAGCTCTAGAGAGGCTCTCCACAACCTAGGGTTCTTCGGCAACCCTCGACACACACACACCGCCAAGATACGATCTAATGGATAACCGCTCGAACAAACAACTCCAATTTCCGGCATCCCAACCATCTTTGGCCAACTCCAACTCCTTGGGAACCTAGAGGACCCAAACGCTACTGCACGCGTCATCCTCCTACTCAAAGCATCGGCCACAACATAACTTCTACCCAAGGAAGGATCCGAACAACTCTTAGCCATGCCATGCCGATCGAAAACCACGCGGCTTAGCTACCATCGCTCTTGTTCGGTTTCCAACGAACTCCAACCAACGATCAACAAGAAGATCCGCCAACCAAGCTTAGGCCCAACTTAACAAATCTTGCCTAAGCAACAACTTGATACCACGAGCAACTGTGATCCTTACCACCTCAACCCAAGCCTTACAACAACCACCGAGTCCAACTTCTCAAGGCACCGAGCACGAGATCTCCAAAGCAAACCCCGCATGGATCTGAAACTCGCGCCACGGAACGAACCACACAAAACACACTTGTGTGCACAACTCCCAACCTTCCTTTAGAGATCCAAGACTAACAAGCGCTTTTCCGCAAGGCAACGATAACTCCCCGGCGGCGATACAAACAATCCAAGGAACACCAAAAGTTCCATCTCCACACGATACTCGAAAGCGGTGGCAACCTTGCTCTGCTAAAACATAACGATGCCAAACCGAACTTACTTTATACCAAGACTCTACCAAGTGCGCTTACACATAAGGCGTCCTACTCATCTCATGGGCATCCAACTCATCTCATAAGCATCCAACTCATCTCGAGAGCATCCAACTCATGGTTCCCCTCTTTGGACCGAACTCGCATCTACAATGCTCACTCAACTCTCAGGTTTAGGCACCCGAAGGTAGTGGACCGCACTACCAACCACAAAGATCTCTTGGCCTTAGCACTAGCGTGAGACTCACACGCACTAACACTTACCAGCCGCCAACCTGCTGACTTACTCGACCCCCAGTAACACTGGGAAGAGGCTCCAGCTCCTCTCGAACATCCTTTCACTTGTGGTCCTTCAACTACCACTGAACTAGCACTCTCGCACGACCTAAACAAGTGCATTTTCCATAAATGGATCCAATGGCTAAAGAAGTGTGCTGAACTCCGGACGGCATAGAACCATCTGCTATGCTAGCCAAACTCAAGCCTGAACCAGACTTAGTGCCAAAGTGGCACACCAACCAGTGCACCTCAAGTGCTACTACTACCAAATCCACATCTGAGGAAGCGGGGCTGCTAAACAACAACAGGCTCGCAAGGGGGCAAAGATGACCCTTCATCTGCCTCAAGCCACTAACACGGCAACTTGCCAAACAATCGGGCGACTGGTGGAGACTCTGCTAGACCACCTCTCACAAGGGATTTCCACCACCATATTATGAACCAAACAGCACAGGATCGGCACACCTCGGCCTTTGAACAGCAGGGCATCCCACACACGGATGCTAAACTCAAACCTGGCCAACTACTTTACTACTAGCAGTAGGACTTACTAAAACATCGAGCTCTACTGGGCATCCATTTGCCAACACGGGCGTTTCCAACAACGCCAACAAACTCATCCGAATAAAACTCACTGATCGTGCCCTCCCGAGAACCTCAGGGGCTACAAGAGCTACTGGGGAAAAATCTTTGAAACAAACTCTGTCATTTGGGCTAACTGCGTGCCGGGACTCCTCACTACGCGCTACAAAGCGCGCTGGTCTCTCGCTCTCACGATAGCTAAAGACTCGCCATCAAATCTCTCATGGTTGGAGCACACTCGCTAAGGAGTCTCACTGAGGCGCGCTGCTAGCCTCTACCCCCTCCTCTAGGCAACTCAATCGCGGGGCCAACTCGGGCAGCGGGCCTAACAACCACGGACGCGGCCTCAACATCAACACGATCGGTCCAACTCCTCGGTTGGACATGCCAAGCGCCCTGCTCCTGCGGGTGCGATCAACATATCCGGCGATCCGCACGAAGCACCACCACCCTCTCACTGGGGAAAAGCGAAAGAATCGGGCCACAAATGGCCAACGGGAGTCTAAGCTCTACTTCCCTCTGGGACGATATCCCAGTGGTATCTGAATCTATCTGGATACCCTGACAAGCTGCAAACATACTCCTTACACTGCGGGAAGTTGGCATGATGGCGCTCTAAACCCAAACCAACGACAAGTCGTCGAACACCGCTCGTCTCCGCTCCACAACACAAAACAAGGCATACACTAGATGAAAGGTATTGTAAATTCTTAACCCTTTTCTAAAACAGAAAACTTAGGCGTACCTGATGACTGTCGGAGTGCTGGTGATCATGGGAAAGACGACCTACAACAAAAGGTCAGTCTACAAAGTCTATGACTCTGAGCTCTGATACCAACTGTAAGGACCCGACCCAAAAAGGGCACTAAATAGGCCTTTACCCCAATGCATGTGTTAAAAGGAAAAGACATGGTGCAAATAAAGTTTTCGGATTCCCTTTAAATCAAAACATTCAAGATTCATTCAGAACAATAAAGTCTATTGAAACCTGTCCCTGTCTCCAAGCACCTGTTTCACAGACAAATACATTTCCAACAGTTTACTCTGATCAGAGATTTTATTAAAAACATTTAAAACATCCTCAAATTCAACAAGCTGGAATCCACGAATAATTTAGAAAAGTATCCTAGGGCTCCATGCCCGGCTACATGCATTCAGGGGAAAATGAAAGACAAGAGTCATAGAAATAAAAAGTCAGAGACGACAGCAAGTTCCCATGATCATAGCTCCTCCTTCAGCCATCCTGCCTCGCGCCATGGTTACCTGAAAGATAAGTAAGGGTGAGTAACGAATTACTCAGTAAGAATCCCCAACCGGGGTACAATACGATGCACATGGTCATCTAGATGAGTGCATGCAAGCTATGAATACAAACACAGAAAAGAGCACATAGCTTAAGTCCACGCTTGGACCTCGGATGCCAACTCAGGGTCTTAGTCCGGAATAATCCACACCACACAATACGCCCTATACGAGAAACAAGTCTCGGCCTCGGCTGCATCTCATCGTCGTCACGAAAGGTGCACTAGCTCAAGATCCCGAGGAGCTCTCGGTCGGCGCTGTAATGAGCGTAAGCATGCACCGCGTGCTATCGCGAGACTATGGGGGTGCCGGGTCTAGTGGCAAGCCGCCCATGTCCAGCCACCACGCCTAACTAAATCTCGGATCGGTGTCACCGACATAGGGTGTGAGACACGGACACGTGAACTATGTCACTGAACCACCGCTTTTGAGGCTAAGGAACCGGTCGTGGTAGGCTTACACCAGAAGCGGTCCTTGCCCTAACAGTGGCAATCAGGGCTCTACGCCAACACGCCGAGGACGTGTCGATCGTCGGGGACGAGGCAATGCCAAGTCATCATCCCGACCGTTGGGGCATTTAACGATCCGCCACCCTCACCCAAGATTGCGTGGCCTACCGGTCGGGTTAGCTAAACCCTAACGGGGTCCAGGACGGAGAATCTGTCTCGACGCCCCCGCCATGGATGCAAGATACTTTATGCATCAGGCCCGGATGATGCTACCTACCTACACTTTAACCTATCATATCAATAACATACAATCCAATACAATCCAAAACGTGCTCAACAGATACAACGAACCTAGCATGGTACTACGGAGCAAAAACAGATATGAGCATGCTAGAACGGAACAA
Source organism: Sicyos edulis (assembly GCA_036507275.1). Classification (NCBI taxonomy): domain Eukaryota; kingdom Viridiplantae; phylum Streptophyta; class Magnoliopsida; order Cucurbitales; family Cucurbitaceae; genus Sicyos; species Sicyos edulis. The sequence goes on from CM071847.1 coordinate 36,213,357, forward strand.
CCTAGCATGGGCTAACATGAGAGAACAACATACGAAGTCATGCTAGTCAGGAATTCATAACAGGGCTCCTAATCTATACATGCTGATAATCACAAACAAACATACAACATCAATCACATAGAACATCGCAGGGTCCACACAACCCCGGTAAGAAATCCTTACCTTGGCCGGGAGGCAACTACACACAAAATCCTACGCTGCGATCGATCCCGAGCTAGCTATCGAGAACCTAACAAACACAATAGAAATCACAATCATAGCCCTAAAAAAATATAATAAAACAAGCAGGCTCGGCTCGGGGCACTCACACGGCACGATCGACACGCGGACGGGCAGCAAAGACGGCTGGGCTGCTGCTTGGCGCCGACGGCGCAGAAGCGGGGCTGATGGCGGTAGGGACCGCACACCGGGCGCCGACCAGGCGGCAGAGGCGGCAGGCTGCGCATGCTGTATGAAGGACGGACGGCCGGGCGCAGGCGCAGCTGCGCGCGGCAAGCGGACGAGACGAGCAATGCCGCGCGCAGCGCGACGGACGGCGCGCGCGCGCGCGCAGCGAGGAGCGCGCGCGCGCGCGCGACGCGGCGCGCGGGCGCGACGCGGGCGCGCTGGCCGCTCATCAAAGCGCGCGACGGCTGCGCGACGGGCCGGGCGGTCGGGCGGCTCGGTGCTCTGCTTCGCGCGCGATCTGGGCGACTGGGCTCTTTGCTAGGCGATCGGGCGGCTGGGCTTGCTTCTGGCTGGCAGTCTGGGCATCTTTGGGCGCACTGCTACAAACACACACACACACAAGCTCTTCTCCTTACCTTCGGCCAACAAGAACACCCAATCGAGAAGATGAAGAGGATGAAGACTTACCGGAATGATGATGAACGATCGAAGGAGCTGCAAGGATGAAGAATCGGCAAGGAGAGCTTTGGGAGAAAGCTTGGGCGGCCACAACTCTTTTGGAGAAGAAAACACAACAAACCTAATTTCTATTTCATTTAACCAAATGCACCAAACACCAAAGATCCAAGGTTAACTAAGATGTGATGCAGAAAGAGCAACAAGAGCTCTCAATAGCTCAACTGGCACGCATCCCCACAAGCTTTCCTGGAGGCTCGGGTTCAAAACCAGTGCAACACAAATTCCTTAATTTTTACTTTTGCATCTACCCATGCTCAAACCAAACCACAAAGCCTCAAAACCTTCATAAATCCATCCAATAATTTTAGCAATCGAAAGATATAAACGGCCCTGACGGCCCGAACAAATTACCAAAATACCCCCAGGGCATACCTCGAAGACCGGGATGAAAACCTGGGCCGTTACAAACCTGACCGATCCTCTCCAGGATTTCAAACGGACCAACAAAACGGGGCTCGGCTTCCCACGCTTGCCAAACCTCAAAACTCCTCGCATTGGTGCGACCTTGAGAATACATGCCGACCAACCTCAAACTCCAAATCCCGACGTCGAACATCGGCATAACTCTTCATGCGCTCGCCTGGTCACAACATACGGGCTCTAATCTTCTCGCGACAAGCATCATTGGTCAATTGCGGCAACTCGGGACCCAAAACTCGCCTATCACCAACCTCTTCCCGAACACGGGAGATCGGCAACGCGCTTGCCATACAAAGCCTCGAATGGAGCCATCCGAATAAATCGATCGATAATCGTTGTTATATGCAAACTCCATCGACATCTGAATCATGGTCCCAAGCGCCGGGAAATCCAAGACACAAGCCCTCAACATATCTTCGAGAATGCGGTTCACCTCTCGATCGACCATCGGTCCGAGGTGAAAAGTCAGGCCAAGCCGCACTCGGTGCCTAAACCCTTCCGGAGCGCTAAACGAACGAAGTGAACCTCGAATCACGGCCGATACAATCTTCACAGCATACCGTGATAGCGAACAATCTGTTCCAAAAGCATTTGCGCCCTTTGTTCCACGGTATAAGTGTCTCTCACCGGAATGAAGCGCGCGCTCTTAGTCAATCGATCGACTATCACCCAAATCGAGAGAACTTCCTCGGAGTCCTCGGCAAGCCAGAAATAAAGTCCATGGAGATCTCTTCCCATTTCCATCGGGTACACTCTCGTGGTGCAACAAACCGGTGGTTCTCGCTCGGGTGCCTTCACTTGCTGACAAGTGAGACATCGACTGACAAACTCCGCCACATCTCTTTTCATACCCATCCACCAGAATGTCTGCTTAAGATCCTGATACATCTTGGTACCCCCTGGGTGCCAAGCAAACGGAGAACTGTGGGCCTCGAGAGCAACTCGCTCGCAATCCTGCGCACAGATCGGAACACACAACCGCCTCTGTCGTCCACCTTTATCGTCTCGTGAATATACAAAGTCAAAATCTCCATCAAGCACTAACTCTGTCAAATAATCTTTTAAGTGCGGGGTCACTCACCGATCAATAATAATTGTCTAATCGATGGTTGGATCATCAATCGAGCCACTCTGGCAAGAACCTCACCTAACAACACCGCAATCTCGGCCCGCTCGAACTCTCTCCGTAATCTGGGCTGGGAGCTCAACAACACCGCGGAGTGCGACGTCTTCCTACTCAGGGCATCGGCAACAACATTGGCTTTACCCGGATGGTACAGAATCTCGCAGTCATAATCTTTTACTAATTCTAACCATCTCTCTCGCCTCATATTGGCTCTTTCGAGTAAGCAGATACTTGAGGCTCGGTGATCGGTAAACATCCTGATCCGCTCACCATACGGTGTAATGCCTCCAAATCTTCAATGCAAACACCATCACGCCAATTCCATATCATGAGTTGGATAGTTCTCGCTCATATGGCTTGGTGACGGGAAGCATAAGCACCGACCTTCCGTCTTTGCCGCATCAACACACAACCCAACCCGAACTTGGAAGCATCGGCCAGAAACCACGAAACCACTGTTCCTCTCCGGATCGCCAATATCAGTGTGAAGTCAAATCGCGCTTGAGCACCGCAAAACTCTCATCACACCTACCGTCCCAAACAAACTCGACACCCTTCCTCGCCGACGAGTGAGGGGCGAGGCTATGGCGGAAAAGTCCTTAACAAACCGACGGTAGTAACTCGCCAAGCCTAGGAAGGCTGCGTATCTCAGAATCAAGTCGGCTTGGCCCACGAACTCACGGCCTCAATCTTTGCAGGATCCACGGCCTATACCATCTCTCGAGACTACATGACCTAAGAAGGCCACTCGATCCAACCGTAACTCACATTTGGAAAATTTCGCATAAAGTTTGGTTTTCCTCAAGGCCGATAACACTTTCCTCAAATGCTCTGCATGATCCTTTCTCGGTCCTTGATATAGATCGAATATCGCCAATGAACACGATGACGAAGTTGTCCAAAAATGCTTTGAACACCCTATCCATCATGTCCATGAACGCTCTTTGGTGCATTCGTCAATCCAAACGACATGACCCCAAACTTGTAGTGCCCATATCTAGACCGAACGCTGCCTTAGGAATGTCGGCGCCCCTAATCCGCAGCAATGGTGATACCCGGATCTCAAATCTATCTTGGAGAACACGGAAGCTCCCGAAGCCGATCGAACAAATCATCGATACGGGGCAAGCGGATACTTATTCTTCATCGTCACCTTATTAAGCTCACGATAGTCAATGCATAGGCGCATCGAACCATCCTTTTTCTTCACAAACAACATCGGCGCTCCCCACGGGGACACACTCGGACGGATGAATCCTCGATCTAACATCTCTCGCGGTGAACCTTCGTTCCTTTAGCTCTGGCGCGCCATACGACACGGAGCCTTCGAGATAGGGAGGGTCCCTGGCTCGAGCTCAATTGTGAAGTCAACCTCTCTCTTCGGGGGCAACCCCGGTAACTCCTCAGGGAACACGTCAACAAATTCCCGCACAACCGGTACTTGATCAACAGTCAGTGAGGGATGACTCTCTCCGGACAATTTGGCTAGGTAGCCCCAAGCTCCATGAGCTAGCAAACGACGGGCCTTCACAGCTGACACCAGTGGCGGGCAAACTCCACCCTGGACTCCACGAAACTTGAAGCTGGGCCGACCCGGTGGCCTGAACACTACTTCCTTCCGGTGGCAGTCAATCAATGCGTGGTTAGCGGCTAACCACTCCATACCAAGAATCACATCGAAACCACTCATGGGTAGCACTATGAGCGTAGCTACCAGCAGCTCTCCGGATATCTCGATCCGGCCATCCTTAACCTTATCCTTTGCTAACATATTAACTCCCGAAGGAGTTGCAACAGATAATTCAAAACCTAGAGGCTCTAATCTCAACCTAGCATGCTCAAGAAACAATTCGGATACAAACGAGTGCGTAGGAACTGCAGTCAAACAAGACAAATGCACAATGATCCAAAACAAGAAGCGCACACACACATCTGCGGCATCCGCGACGCTCGGCCTCCCCGATCGCTCAGAGCGAACACCGGCCTCGCCGCTGCTGCCGCCTGACAGCCGAATCGCCATAGTTGGTGATCACAAGAACGGATCATATGCCCCTCCTTTCCACATCGGAAACACCGCTGGGCCCGGCCTCGACAAGCTCCAAGTGGACTCTTCCACAAGTGACACAAAGCGGAACTCGCCGGACCGCCTCGCCCGGCGAGGCCGAGCTGGCCGGCATCTCTACGCCGACCTGTTTCGAATCGCCCTTGGCGGCGGCGGCGCCCCTCGAACTCAAACCTCCTCTTACGCCTACTACATACTGGGACAGACGACGCGACCGAGGCGGCGCGCGGCATTTCACTCGACAGGATACTTTACATTGTAAATAGTGGCGGTGAGCGACTTTTCGTGATAAGTGATAGGGGCTGGGCCACGACATCCGAGACACACCCCGCCCGGACGAGAAATGAACTTCCGAATTTTCAACTCAGGGGTTGCTATTAGCTGCGGAGCAAAATAGCCATACTCCGAAAACTTTCTTTCGTATTCCTCTATAGAATCAGAACCCTGCTGCAGATTCTGGAACAACGCTACCATCTTCTCTTGAGCCTCATCGCTAATGTACTTGGCTTTAAATTCTGCCTTGAAGAATTCCCTGTGTAGCAGTGGAGACCCGGTGGTCTCTCACTCGTGGTGGACTCCCACCACCATCTAGCTACGCTCCTAACGCATGGGTCGCACACTCGGCCCCGCACATCGGGGCACACCATAATCGGGGAAGGTGTACTCCAAATGGGCAATCCATCTGGCGGCTGATAAAGCGTCACCTGTGGCGTCGAACTTATCAGGGTTCCACTTAACGAAGTCCTTCAACCATTTACCAAGCTCCTCAGCACCTTCCACCACTTCTGCCTCAAAGGTCGTCTGGCTCTGCGCTGGAGTGCTTCTTTGCGCCCGCTTTGAATCAGGACGAGTCACCGCTCGATCTGAGCTCGGGACTCTTCCATTGCATACGCCAATAAAGCTCGGTCTCTCGCTCTGCGGCCACAACAGTCGACCACCATAGACCTCATCGAATCAGCAAATTCCGCTCCAGGAGTAGTCTCTCGGCGCTCAGTCGCCTCGGTGCCTACTCTAGGCGCATCTGGGGGGCCTACTAGTGGAGTGCCGTCAATCTCAGCTTGGGACGATGTCCCTGCTGTGTCAGATCCCATCCTGGCACCTCGGCCTCCTCTCGGACGTCCTCTTCTGGCGCGGGTAACTGGCATGCTGGCGATCTACACCCAAACCAATAACGAGTCGAACTCGCGCTGCGTCTCCGCTCCACAATACTACGCAAGGCATACACTAGATGGCGGTATTGTAAATTCTTAACCCTTTTAAAACAACAAATAGTAAACTTAGGCGCACTGATGATCGCCTTGAGTGCTAGTGATCATGGGAAAACGACCTACAACAACAGGTCATACTACAGAATTTATGACTCTGAGCTCTGATACCAACTGTAAGGAACCGACCCGAATGGGGCACTAAATGGGCCCTTACCCCAATGCATGCATTCAAAGTAAAGAAAATTTAAACAGACATGATTTCGGATTCCAATTAAAACAAAACATTCAAAATAACCCCTTTAAAAACTAGACATTTTCCCCAAAACTCTGCCCCTGTTTCCAAGCACTGCCTCCAGATAAATACATTTCCAAAGTTTACTCGATCGAGAGATTTACTAAAAGCCATTCAAAACTGTTCAGATACAACATATTTGGAATCCACAAATATTTACAAACATCCTAGGGCTCGTGCCCGCTACATGCATTCAGGGGAAAACAAAAACACACGAGTCATAATACAAAAATCGAGTTGGAAGATGGGCCTCATGATCACAGCCTCCTCCTTGGTGCATCCGGTCGCGCTCCACGATTACCGTGGAAAACCACATAATAAGGGTGAGTAACGAATTACTCAAGAAGAATCCCCAACCGGTACAATACGATATACATGGTCATCTCGATGAGCGTATGCAAGCTATGAATATAAACACGTAAATGAGCACATAGCTTAGCCCACACTTGGGCCTCGGATGCCAACTAAGGGTCTTAGTCCGTAAATAAATCATCACACCGCGCGCTCTATACGAGAAACAAGTCCCGGCCCACGGCATCTCTTGTCGACGAAAGGTACACCGCTCACAATCCCGAGGAGCTCTCGATCGGCGCCAGTAATGAGCGTAAGCATGCACCGCGTGCTCTCGCAGACTATGGGGTTGCTGTGGTCCAAGGCAAGCCGCCCATATCCGGTCCACCACGCCTAACTAAATCTTTGGATCGGTGTCACCGACATAGGGGTGTGAGACACGGACACGTAAACTATGTCACTGAACCACCGCTTTGGGGCCAAGAAACGGTCGTGGTAGGCTTACACACAGAAGCCGTCCTTGCCTTAACAGTGGCAATCGGGGCTCTCGCCAAACATGCCGAGGACATGCCTAAATTTGCCGGGGCGAGGCAATGCCAAGTCATCATCCCGACCGTTGGGGCATTAACAACCGCCTCCCTCACCCAAGATTGCGGGGCCTACCGCTTGGGTTAGCTAATCCTCACGGGGTCAGGGGCGGAATGACTTGCTCGACGTCCCTGCCATGGATGCAAGGTACTTTATGCATCAGGCCCGGATGATGCTATCTACCTGCAATTCTAACCTGCCCTAGCAAACAGCAAACAATTTCATAAAAATCCAATACGTGCTCAATAAGAATACAACGAACCTAGCATGATACTACGAAGCAAAGAACCGATACGAGCATGCCAGAAGGGAACAAACTAGCATGGATTAACATGAGAATCAACCAAGAAATCATGCTAACCGGGAATTCAGATTGAAGCACCTAGCTACACATGTCAATAATCACAAACAAGCATCAATCAACAATCACATATAATATCGCAGGGTCCACACAACTCCGGTAAGAAATCCTTACCTTGGTCGGGGACGGTTTGGCACGAAAACCTAAGTCACGAACAATCTCGATCTAGCTACCGGGAACCTATCAATCATAACAAAAATCACACAATAGGCCTAAATATAATAAAATAAACGAGGCTCAGCTCGGGAGCAACTCACGAGGCTCGACGAACGCACGAACGGGCCGATTGCACGAACGGGGCAGCAACGGGGCTCGATGGGCGCGCTGGGGCGCAGAAATGGGCGCGTGGGCGCGTTAAGTGCGCGCACGTTGGCGCTGCGCAGCGCGATGGGATGGATGCGCTTCTTGTCTTGCGGCGATCGGCGAGCGTGCGCGAGGCGCGCGACTGGTAGTGGCTGGCGGCACGCACGACTTCAGCGGCGAGGGGGCTCGAGGGACGCGCTTGGGGTCGGGCGAGGCGCGCGCTATGACGGCCTGTTGGCGAGCTCGACGCACAGGGCTCTGTTTTCGCGCGAACAGAGGCGAACAATAAACACAAATCCAAGCGATCCACGAGGATTCGACGCTCGATTTCTTGAAGAAGAACTCCCCTACACTAGCTGCACAAAACCCATACTTCAAATCGCTTCACCACGGCCGGGAAACTTGAAATCGGAAACAGGGGTTAGACTCGCCGGAAAAGAGGAAGAGAGGAGAAGAAGAGAGGTTTACCTGCTGCTCGGGAATGGAAACCGACCTTGAGATGGAGAGGAACTCCGGCGAATTGGAGTCGGCGAGGAGAAATGGCGAGGGGTTCATTTGTCGGTCGAGGGGATTCACGAAGAAGAAGAAGAAAAACGGGAGCGAACTCGGGCGATTTTGGCTTTTAAATAAAACGCACGAAGACGAGCATATATACAAGCTCGCGGCGCAAAGATTAACAAACACGCCCAGTTGGCTCGGTGGCGGCAACCCTCGCCTAGCACGCGACCACACTACCGTTCGATTCCTGCTCGACGCGCTATTTAATTCCCTATTTATTTTTGCTCCTTCCCAAGCCCAAACGCCTTCACCAAAAATCACGATCCTATTCAAATTGACTCGTAATTATTCCGGCAATTTTAAATTTCAAAATCGGCCCGACCCAAAATTACCAAAATGCCCCTGGGCCTCCGGAAGGCCGGGATGAATTTTCGGGCCGTTACAAGGTTAGTATACGAGAATCTATGACTGCGTGCTCGATACCATACCAAGCTGTAGAACCCGACCCAAAATACGGTCCTAAACCTAGGTTCTCACTCAGCATGCAAGTTAAATATTTCACCGAGCGGTTTAGTGCTCATGTTTAAAACCCTTCAAAACATTTAGAACGGGGAATGCTTAAAATATAATCAACAACTTTGTTTAAGAAAACCAACGAAGTAAAACAAGCTCAGCAAGATATATAAAAACATTCAAAAGCAGTTCAAACAACTTTTTATAATGTTTCCCCTAGGACTCTGTCCATCTACATCTTGAACAAATATGCAAACAACAAAGGCAGAGTGTTGGCGGCTCCCATGATCATTCGGCTCCCTCCGCTCGCCGTCCGGTCTTTGTCCCAAGTTACACGGTGGAAAACCACAGAAATAAGGGTGAGTATAAACATACTCAAGAAGAATCCCAACCGGGTACAATACGATACTTCAATCATCTAGCACCCTAGTATACATGCAAATAGTTACCAACATACAGATCATAGCTCAACGAGCTTACAAGGCAGAATCTGGAATCCTCGGAAGTCTCTTACCAGGCCTAATGATTGGCTCTCATAACCAATCCCGGGACATCTCCGAGGGTCTTTCTCCTCGGCCAATTGATCAGCTCAAAAACCGATCCCAAAGATGTCGACACCCTCGAGGGGTCTTTCTCCTCGACCATATGATCACTCAAAAGCCAATCCCAATGGGTGTCCTCAAGGGCCTCTTACCCTCGCTATATAACTGGACTATCGGAGAGTACCCAAGTCCGGCTCTAAACAGAAGGAACGGTGTACTCACGAACATTAGCCCGGGGAGCTCTCGAACCGGCGACTAAAGCGCAGGCGCGCACACCGCATCTTCTGCAACCGGCGTAAATGTGGGGGCCTAAGTACAAACTACGCGGGCAGCACGCATGCCTAAAGACTCGGAGGCGGTGTGTCATCGAACACGGTGAGTGCGAGGCCCTCGACACTCATCTGTGCAGCCTCTACCACCGACTGAAGCTAAGAATCGCCAAGGCAGCTTGCACCGCTTGGCGGTGGTTCCGCTCTAGCGAGCTACAAACTAGGCTTATGCCGATGTGGTAGCTAAATCCACATCGGCCACGGGGAAGCAATGTACGTTATGCTTCGCTCTACTCCCGACCGGTGGGGACAAGGTACGTTATGTCCGCTCTCACCGCTAGATGATGACAAATTTCTAACACACTAGCTAGAGTATAGAGTAAACGATTCTGGCTAAACATACATAATCAACATCATTCATACATAACCTAGCATGATACTACGAACTTAAAGGGAATCTCAAGCATCTTTGAAAGAACAATCCTAGCATGGCACTAACATGTACAAACAAGCAAACATGCTAGCGGGAATGCAATCTCAAGTCATCCTATCCACTAATCATGTCCATAAAAGTAAACATGCATATAAGGCACATTCAAGAAAGCATTGCGTGGTCCACACAACCACGGTAAGGAATCCTTACCTAGAAACGAGCGTAAATAACCTTCACAATCAAATAATGACCCTCGAGCTTTTAAAGCGAAACCGAGCAACCTAAGCATTTTAAAAGCATCCTAAATAAATATACAAAGAGCCGCCAGACTTAAAAATCTAAAAGGGATAGGTTCGGGAATTACCAACCGAGAAGGCACGGGGTCTCGCAGCAAGAAGGGGGATTTGGGCGCTGGCTGGTGCGGGTGAGGAGCTGGCGCTGCGTCGGCGCCGCTGTTGGCTGGCGCGAGGACGGGCGGTAGCGCTGGCTGGCGCGCTGAGCGCGATCGCTGCAGGCGCAGCGCTTGGGCTTGGCGCGGACGCGACGAGCAGCAGACGGCACGCAGACGCGGGCCAGTCTGGCGCGGCGCGCGCGGCAGGGTAACGCGCGCTTGGCGCGGCAGGTGGGCGGCGTGGTGAGGGACGGCGCGTACGCTCGGGCGGTTCGTGCGGGACGGCGCGCGCGTCTGGGAGGTTCAGTGCGGGGACGGCGCGCGCGTCGGGCGGCTGGTGCGGAGCAGCGCCACGCGTCTGGGCTGGCTGCGAGGTAGCGGCGATCGGGCGCGCGCCGCATGGGCGATCAGAGGCGTTTGGGCACGCTGGGAATGGGCATCTTTGCTTGATCGAAATTTGCACAGTGCGCTGGTGTCTGTTGCATTCTTTACTGGTGCGCTCAGCGCAGTGGTGGTCGAGTGGTGTGGCTAGGGCGGCTAGGGTTTCTTGGTGAGGTCGGCTAGGAGAGAGAGAGAGAGAGAGAGAGAGAGAGAGAGAGAGAGAGAGAGATTTTTCCAAAACAAGGGGAATAGGATTTTCTTTCATTTTCCTAATTTAAATGGGTCTAAAATCCCTTCCCAAGGCTTTCTCATGGGTCCGGCTAAAGAAATGCTTTTCTTTTTAACTAAATCTTCTTTTTCTAAAAACTCCAATTTCACCATTAGGGCAAGGGTTCAAATCCCAATGGGACCAATTAAATTCCAATTAATTTTGCTATCAACCGGAATGTCTCCGAACTTCTAATCAACTAACCCAAACTCCTTGGGTCTTGCAACCAACATTAATCAAGTCTCAACGAATGCCGAAATGACCCTGAAGCCCTGAAAATCCTCAACCTCTGATTGGGGAGCAAAATACCAAAATACCCTTAAAGGTTAAAACAGCTCTAACGGCCCATCCGAACATCCGAATAATGACCCGAAATCACCTGGGTACCCGAAATAGAAAACTGGGCTGTTACAATACTCCCTCCTTTTAAGACTTTCGTCCTTGAAAGTCCTAAGACGAAAACAACTCTAGAAAAACTCCACTGGTTCTTAACCAACCTAGCTCCTGAAAAAGACAACACAAATCATTCTTTGAAACCGAACCCTCTTGGGTTCCCAAAGGCTCCAAGCCCAACAGACACCGAGTCTGCCACGAACTATCTCAACCAAAACTGAACTAACACTGAGCTTCGAAGAAAACATGCAATAACTAGTCGGTGTGCCACATCCTCTGACTCGCACCAACTCTCAAACGGTCTTACGACTCTAGGGCTCACTTATCCATGCTAACCCAACTCGGAACGCCTCTCTACGGTGCTACTCTCAGCAAACTCGTGAACGAGTCACAAGCTCTAAAACTCAATGCCACGCCCGCACAGAATCTCGAATGCGCATAGTTGTTATCAAACGCCTCGACCCTTCACCATGTTGACCAAACAACTGAACCTCCTGTGTTTAAGAAACTAAACGGCCTACTCATACTTCGCAAGAGACCTGCGAACCCCACTGGTTGCCTACAATCCTTAACGAAATCCAATTCGAACCACCAACTGGTGACTGATCCCTAGGCAACCTTCTCCAACTAGCATGCGTTCACAACACTAAAGCAACCATCTTACGAGAAATCGAAGCACCAAAGCCAAGGGCACTTTCCTGGTTCACCAAACGGCTACCACCACACACACTAGCTGATACTTCAGCTTCGGCCACCCCTGAACGACAGGGTCCAAGAACAGGCTCCACTCAGCCAAACTAATAAGCCGGAGCCCCTCAACGGCCGACAACAAACTTTCCAATGCAATCCGATCAGCCATTGGCCTAGGTGAACATCGCCAGACAGGAAAACAAACAACATTCCTCTCACGGAAACCTCGAGCAGCAAGGAATAAAACATTACGTGGCTACTATCAACACGATAGCTGGAGGATCGAAACTCAAGGGCTTTACCACCCAATGCCACGGCACCTCTGTGCCAACTCACTCAACTGTGGCTCAGCTAAAATGCCAACTGCGAATGCACAACGACTAAAAGAAAAGCCCGAGAAAGGCTTGCTTAGCAGAAACTCAAACCAAGCTCATAACGAGCAAAGCTCGCCTCCAAGCTGCCACTCAACTCTTAAGCCCATCTGGCTGCTCCAAGGACTTCCTCCTTATAACTTAGACCTAACTCTTCTTCCAATCCAGAAACTCCACCCACGAGACATCGCGAGGAATAAGGATAGCGACGACCACAAGCTTGCGGATCCTGAACCACACGAGTCGGCAAGACTACTTCAAAAGTTAAAACTCGAGGCCGGCATCCACGGTGCAACTCAACTACCAAAGAACTAAGGGGGGTCTACAAGCTCCAAAGATCCAACAACCTTCCGCCAACAACTCAAGCCTTTGAACTGGCTGGCCTTCGCCCTCGCGGGAACAAACAACTTTTCGCTTGCTATCAAACAGACGCAGGGACACTCTCGCTAGGGTGGCCGCGCGCGCTACTCGATCAACTACACAACTCAGAGCTAAGTCGACTCCTCCTCTACAGAACGATTTCCTAGCAAGCGGACTTAGAAGGGACAGTGAATTTCACACACGCTCATTGTCTTGCTCAAACTCAACGGTAGCAACCACCAACTCTCTCGGTAAGAAACATCCAAGGATTCCTCAATCGCTTGAACCACCAACTAAGCACTAGCGGTACTACTCAACCGGCGAGGGGGTGGCCAACTCCCAAAACTACCTGACTAGGAACAAGTCCTCAGGCGACGCCAGCTTGGTCGAACCAAGCTAGCCCTAGAAAACAGCAAAGGAACCAAACCTTGGCCAACGCCAAGCACCACCTTGCTAAGAATTCTAAAAAAAAACCAACGCGGAGGCTACTAAGAACAACTCTAGCTTGTCAACCGCCTACAAGCATCCAGCAACTCAACCGAGGAACACTGCCTGGGTCTGACTGAGCTCTGGTGAGGCTCTCCTCAAATTAGGGTTCCTCCGATCTCCCTCCGACACACACTCGCCGTCAAACGGTCTAATCGACAATCGGCTACACGAGCACATCTCCCTACAAAGATCTCAACTCGTGGCCGCCAAAAGCTCTTCCTTGCCACATCGTAGCAAGCACGGGCGATGCTCCACACAATCCGGAAAAGCGCCTTACCACACTTGATGCAATGAGCCGATCGCTCGCCCCGCCCGCTGGCGATCCCGAGCTCTAACTCGCAATGGCGCTGATCGCGACCCCTAGATCGCCCTCGCTTCGGCGAGTCTGCTATCCACCTAAGCGGGAACAACTGGAAGACCCAAACTTCCTCTTGCTCAAAGCATCAGCCACATTGTAGCTTCTACCCAGGGTAAGGATCCGAACAACTCTCTTAGCCATGGCGGGAAACTACGCGATTATGCTACCATCGCCCTTGTTCGGGCCTTCCAACCGAACTCCAACCATCGATCAACAAGAAATGCCTCTACCTGTGTCAAAGGCCAACTAGCATAACTTGCCTAAGCAACAACCCAGCTCACCGCACACAGAACCTCTCGACCCAAGTTAGGGCACTTGCCAAGAACTAAAGTCCTAACTCCTCGGAACCGAGTAACCTTTGGTTTCACAACCCGAAACCCCTCGTGGTTCTTGAAAAATACACCACGGAACGAGCTACACAAAAGTACATTGGCGTGTACAGCTCCAACTTGGTTCCTTAAGATCCAAACCAACAAGCTGGCTCACAAGCTCACACACAAGCGCGAGAACTCAGAAGCGCTAGCCCTCACCAACCTACAGCATCCTTTGTACCCAACTCTCGGTGACCGTGGAAAGCTCCTACTTATCCCTCGAACGACCTCAAACTTGTAGTTCTCTAGCTACCACCGAGCTAGATCTCTTATGCAACCCAAATAGGTGAAATCTCATGAATGGGTACAGGACTAGTGGGGATGCTAAACTCCAAGGTCTGGAACCACCCGCACAGAAAGTGCCAACCGCCCGAATCTAGGCCTCCTCTCAAAGCTTGGTGCCAACGGGCACTACTTCCTTTACAACACAAACATCCCTTTACGGGCTTTAAGCCACTCGAGGGTAGGGAAGGTCACACTCCTGTGACAGGGCAATGGCACTCAACACAAGAGTCTCAACAATCGAATAGACTACTCTCGACATCACGCCCAATGCAGACAAGCCAAGGCCCACTCCCGCATCCCACTCGATGCTCAACGAATACTCGAGGCCAACCCTCGGGTGGCAAGCACCTAGCTCCACACCTAGAACATGCTAATGTAAGGTGCTTCTCTCTAATAGCCGGTGAAAACCACGGACGGATTAAGTCCTCGACAAGCAAACTCCACACTACCCCTCGGCTACGAGGGTACTAAAAGAATCGGGTCAGAAAACGATTGCGCAGCTTGCAGGAGGACAAGATGTCTCTACATCTTCCTCAAAAGCTACTAACTTGGCAACTTGCCAATCGACCGGTGGGTGGTGGAGACTCACTGGTCCGCCTCTCACATGGGACTTCCACCACCACACTACTGCATCAAACAACACAAGAACGGCACGCCACAACCTCCGAACATCAGGTCATCGGCCTTTGAACAACAGGTCATCCCAACACTTGGATGATACACTCGATCCTGGCCAACCACCTTGCTACTAGCAGTAGGTCTCAAAACATCCAGCTCTACAGGCTTCCACTTGCCAAACTCGGCGGCTCGATCAACGCCAACTATCTTATCAGCATAAACCTGCTGATCAAGCCCTCCCGGGAACCTCCGGGGCTACTGGAACTACAAGGAGGGGTGTCTCCTAAATAAACTCTACCAGCTGGGCTATCTATGCCCAAGACTCCTCACTACGCGCTACAAACTGCGCCTGGGTCTCCGCTCTCTGTTAGCTAAAAGACTCGCCATCAACTCCTCATGGTTGGAGCACACTCTACTCAAGGAGTCTCACTCGAGGCGTGCTAGCCTCTCCCCTCCTCTAGGCAACTCAACCTGCTCGGGGCCAACTCGCCAACGGGCTAAACAACCCCGGACGCGGCCTCAACATCCATACAAACGGTCCAACTCCTCGGTCGGACATGCCAAGCGCCCCGCTCCTCGAGTGCGATCCACGCACTAGCGATCCGCACGCGCACCTCCACCCTCTCACTAGGGGAGAACCACAAGCCCCGGGCCACAAATGGCATACGGAGTCTAAGCTCTACCTCCTCTAGGTGCGATTGACACACCGGCGATCGCACAAAGCATAAAACCTAGCCCACGCTGGGCTCTCACCGCCAAACAAGGGAACACATGTATACTAGATGCGAAAGATTGTAAAATAAAACCCTTAGCTTAATGAACTCGAGACAAACTCGACGTGCCGTGAGTGCCGATGATCATGGGGGCAACAACCTGCAGCGAGTTAGTCTGAGAATCTATGACTCGTGCTCGATACCAACTGTAAGAACCCGACCCAAAATACGGTCCTAAACCTAGGTTCTCACTCAAAGATGCAAGTTAAATATTTCACCGAGCGGTTTAGTGCTCATATTTAAAACCTTTCAAAACATTTAGAACGGGAATGCTTAAAACATAATCAACAACTTTGTTTAAGAAAACCAACGAAGTAAAACAAGCTGGCAGTATATATAAAAACATTCAAAGCAGTTCAAACAACTTTTTATAATGTTTCTAGGACTCTGTCCATCTACATCTTGAACAAATATGCAAACAATAAAGACAGAGTGCGGCGGCTCCCATGATCAATCGGCTCCCTCCGCTTAGCCGTCCTGTCTTTGTCCCGAGTTACCAGTGGGAAACCACAGAAATAAGGGTGAGTATAAACATACTCAAGAAGAATCCCTCTCAACCGGTACAATACGATACATCAATCATCTAGCACCCTAGTATACATGCAAACAAGCTACCAACACGGATCATAGCTCAACGAGCTTACAAGCGAGAACTGGAATCCTCTAAGTCTCCTACTTCCAGCCTAATGATTGGCTCTCATAACCAATCCGGGACATCTCCGAGGGTCTTTCTCCTCGGCCAATTGATCAGCTCAAAACCGATCCCAAAGATAACCGACACCCTCGAGGGTCTTTCTCCTCGACCATATGATCACTCAAAAGCCAATCCCAATGGGTGTCCTCAAGGGCCTCTTACCCTCGCTTATAACCGGACTATCGGAGAGTACCCAAGTCCGGCTCTAAACAGGAAGGAACTGGTGTACTCACGAACATTAGCAGGAGCTCTCCGAACCGGCGACTAAAGCGTGTCAGGGCGCACACACCGCATGTCCGCCGCAACCGGCGTAAATGTGGGGCCTAAGTACAAACTACGCGGGCTGTGCACGCATGCCTAAAGACTCGGAGCGGTGTCACCGAACACGAGTGCGAGGCCCTCGGCACTCATCTGCGTGCGGCACTGTACCACCGACTGAAGCTAAGAACCCGCCAAAGGCAGGCTTGCACCGCTGGCGGTGGTTCCGCTCTAGCAGCTACAACTAGGCTTATACCGATGTGGTAGCTAAATCCACATCGGCCGCCGGGGAAGCAATGTACGTTATGCTTCGCTCTACTCCCGACCGGTGGGGACAAGGTACGTTATGTCCGCTCTCGGCCTCTAAATGATGACAAATTTCTAACACACTAGCTAGAGTATAGAGTAAACGATTCTGGCTAAACATACATAATCAACATCATTCATACATAACCTAGCATGATACTACGAACTTAAAGCGAGGAATCTCAAGCATTTGGAAGAACAATCCTAGCATGGCACTAACATGTACAAACAAGCAAACATGCAAGCAGGAATGCAATCTCAAGTCATCCTATCCACTAATCATGTCCATAAAAGTAAACATGCATATAAGGCACATTCAAGAAAGCATCGCAGGTCCACACAACCACGGTAAGGAATCCTTACACGGAAACGAGCGAGAAATAACCTTCACAATCAAATAATGACCCTCGAGCTTTAAAGCTAAACCGAGCAACCTAAGCATTTTAAAAGCATCTAAATAAATAAATATCACAGACCACAGCTAAAAATCTAAAAGGGATAGGTTCGGGAATTACCAACCGAGAAGGCACGGTCTCGCAGCAAGCAAGGCGATTTTGGCGCCGGCTGGTGCGGCTGGGAGCTGGCGCCTGCTCGGGCGCACGCCGCCGCCGCTGGGCGCGGCGAGGACGGCGGTGGCGCTGGCGCAGGCGCGATCGTGATAGGCGCAGCGCGCTGGCGGGCGGACGCGGATGAAGCGGCGGCACGCACGCAGACGCGGACCAGTCTTTGGCGCGGCAGCAGGCGGCAGCGGCGACGCGCGCGGCGCGGTGTGGCGGCTCGTGCGCGACGACGCGCGCGCGCTCGGGCGTCTCGTGCGCGGACGGGCGCGCGCGCGCGTCTCGCGATCTCAGTGCGGGATGGCGCGCGCGCTCGGGCGGGCGGTTCAGTGCGGGGACGGCGCGCGCGCTCGGGCGACTCGGTGCGGAACGGGCGCGACGCTGCGTCTGGCTGGGCGAGGCAGTGCGATCGGGCGCGCGCTGGCATGGGCGATGAGGCGTTTGGGCACGCTGGGCATGGGCCGTGGCTGCCTGATGCAGGGCCTGCCGTGCGTGCGGGCCGAGTGGCCGAGGGGGGTGCGGCTAGGGCGGCTAGGGTTTCTTGGTGAGGTCGGCCAGAGAGAGAGAGAGAGAGAGAGAGAGAGAGAGAGAGAGAGAGAGAGAGAGATTTTTCCAAAACAAGGGAATAGGATTTTCTTTCCTTTTCCTTATTTAAATGGGTCTAAAATCCCTTCCCAAGGCTTTCTCTTGGGTCCCGGCTAAAGAAATTCTTTTCTTTTAACTAAATCTTCTTTTTCTAAAAACTCCAATTTCACCATTAGGCAAGGGTTCAAATCCCAATGGGACCAATTAAATTCCAATTAATTTTGCTATCAACCGGAATGTCTCCGAACTTCTAATCAACTAACCCAAACTCCTTGGGTCATGCAACCAACATTAATCAAGTCTCAACGAAAGGCCGAAATGACCACAAGAAGCCACGAAAATCCTCAACCTCTCGACCGGGAGCAAAATACCAAAATACCCTTAAAGGTTAAAAAAAGCTCTAACGGCCCATCCGAACATCCGAATAATGACCCGAAATCACCTGGTACCCGAAATAGAAAAAAATCGGGCTATTACATTTGTTGATCATTATGAGCATGTTAGTTATAAAGACAAATTTTGTGTTGACTTCTTGCTAGCATGTTTGCCCCGCTTGTACATGTTAGTGGCATGCTAGGTTTGTTCTCCCAAAGATGTTTATGATTCTTTCTTTAAGTTCGTAGTATCATGCTAGGTTATTTGATTATATTGTTGAGCATGTATGTTTAGCCAGGAATCGTTTACTCTGTACTCTTAGTTAGAATAGTAGGGTTTGTCATCATCTTTGGGATCGGTTTTTGAGCTGATCAATTGGCCGAGGGAGAAAGACCCTCGGAGATGTCCCGGGATTGGTTATGAGAGCCAATCATTAGGCCGGAAGTAGGAGACTTCCGAGGATTCCAGATTCTGCCTTGTAAGCTCGTTGAGCTATGATCTGTGTTGGTAACTGTTTGCATGTATACTAGGGTGCTAGATGATTGATGTATCGTATTGTACCCGGTTGGGGATTCTTACCGAGTATGTTTATACTCACCCTTATTTCTCGTGGTTTCCCACTGTGTAACTTGGGACAAAGACCGGACGGCTAGCGGAGGGAGCTGATTGATCATGGGAGCCGCCGACACTCTGTCTTTATTGTTTGCATATTTGTTCAGCATGTAGATGGACATGAGTCCTAGGGGAAACATTATAAAAAGTTGTTTGAACTGTTTTGAATGTTTTTATATATACTGGCCAGGCTTGTTTTACTTCGTTGGTTTTCTTAAACAAAGTTGTTGATCATGTTTTAAGCATTCCCTGTTCTAAATGTTTTGAAAGGTTTTAAATATGAGCACTAAACCGCTCGGTGAAATATTTAACTTGCATGCTGAGTGAGAACCTAGGTTTAGGACCGTATTTTGGGTCGGGTTCTTACAAAACAGCTCTAACGGCCCATCCGAACATCCGAATAATGACCCGAAATCACCTGGGTACCCGAAATAGAAAACTGGGCTGTTACATTTGTTGACTGTTATGAGCATGTTAGTTATAAAGACAGCTTGTGTTGACTTCTTGCTAGCATGTTTGCCCTGCTTGTACATGTTAGTGGCATGCTAGGTTTGTTCTCCCAGCATGTTTATGATTCTTTCTTTAAGTTCGTAGTATCATGCTAGGTTATTTGATTATATTGTTGAGCATGTATGTTTAGCCAGGAATCGTTTACTCTGTACTCTTAGTTAGAATAGTAGGGTTTGTCATCATCTAGAGGCTGGGAGCGGACATAACGTACTTTGTCCCCCCCGATCGGGATCCAGTGCGAAGAATGACGTACTTTGCTTCCACCCCGGCAACAGATGTGGATTTGCTCCCGCATCGGCATAAGCCTAGTTTGTAGCCTGCTAGAGCTGAACCCTGCCAACGGTGTAAGCCTACCTTGGCCGGTTCTTAGCTTCAGGTCGGTGGTACAAGCTGTACAGATGAATGTCGAGGGCCTCGCACTACAGTATTCAGTGACACTACTTCTGAGTCATTAGGCATGCATACCTGGACCGCATAGTTTGTCCCTAGGCCCCCACATTTACGCCAGTTGCAGCAGGATGCGATGTGCGCGCACACGCGTTAGTCGCCGGTTCGGAGAGCTCCCCCAGGCTAATGTTCGTGAGTACACCATTTCCATTCCAATTAGAGCCAGACTTCGAGTACTCTCCCGTTAGTCAAGTATTAGCTAGCTGAGGGTAAGAGGCCCTCGTGGACACCTATTTGGGATTGGTTTTTGAGCTGATCATACGACCGAGGGAGAAAGACCCTCGAGGGTGTCTGACATCTATTGGGATCGATTTTTGAATTGATCATGTGCCCGAGGGAGAAAGACCCTCGGGGATGTCTCGGGATTGGTTAGGAGAACCAATCATTAAGCCAGAAGTAGGAGACTTCCGAGGATTTAAGATTGGCCCTAAAAGCTCGTTGAGCTAAGATCTGTGTTGGTAACTGTTTGCATGTATACTAGGGTGCTAGATGACTAATGTATCGTATTGCACCCCGGTTGGGGATTCTTACTGAGTATGTTTATACTCACCCTTATTTCTGTGGTTTTTCCACAAGGTGACTTGGGACAACACCAGGACGGCTAGCGGAGGGAGCTAACTGATCATGGGAGCCGCGACACTCTGTCTTTCTATTTGTCTTTATGAGTCGTTAATTCTTTGATAGCACATGCTAGAGAAACTATTTTGTTGTGAAAAGTTGTTTTAACTAGTGGATTTTAAATACTAGCCAGGACTTGTTTAATGACGTTTATTTGAATGGATGTTTTCCTATAGATTTAATAAATGAGCTTTCTTGTTAAGCAGTTCCAAAGTTAATTTAAATGTTTTTTTAAATTCAAGCATGCTAGGTGAGAACCGAGTTTAGGACAACTTTTTGGGTTGGGTTCTTACACCGGTAGCTCCCATGATCAAACACCTCCCTGCACTAGCCATCTCGGTGTTGTCCCTAGTTACCTGAAAGGAAAGTAATGATGAGTACGAAGGCACTCAACAAGAATTCCTGACTGGGGTACAATACGATACATCAATCAGCTGGCATCATAGTATACATGCAACACTTACCAGCTTAGAACTTTACTCAACGAGCTGACAGAAAAAGTCTGGGAACTTCAAAAGTTTCCTACTTCTGGCCTAATGATTGGCTCTCCTAACCAATCCCAAATGACATCCTCGAGGGTCTTTCTCCCTAGGCCAATTGATCAACTTAAAAGCTGATCCCGAATAGATGTCAGACACCCTCGAGGGTCTTTCTCCCTAGGCCAAATGACCAACTCAAAAGCTGATCCCGAATAGGTGTCCTCGAGGGCCTCTTACCCTCGGCCAAGCTGTTCCTAAGACAACAAGAGAGTAACCGAAGTCAGGCTCTAAAACAAGAACGGAAACGGTGCCACTGATCTACAGTAGTGCGAAGCCCTCGGTACTCAGCTGTAGCAGCCTGTACCACCGACCTGAAGCTAAGAACTTTCTTCGGGGTAGGCTTGCACCCGTGACGGGTTTTGCTCTAGCAGGCTACAATTTAGGCTTATACTTATGAGGGAGCAAATCCGCACCGGCTTTCGGGGGCGGAAGCAAAGTACGTTATGCTACTCATTGATCCCGACCTGTGGGGACAAAGTACGTTATGTCCACTCTCAGCCTTTGGAGAAGACATTCTAACTAAGCTATCCACTATTAAGTAATTAATCCCTAACATATCAAAACATGCTTAACAAGTATACAAGTAAAACCTAGCATGATACTACGAATTTAAACAGGAATCTCAGAACATGCTAGAAGGACAAACCTAGCATGGCACTTACATATGGAAACAGGGACAAACATGCTAGCAGAGTTAAGCAATGAAACAATCCTATCCACTAAAATGCTCATAACAGATAACATATAAATAGAATGCAATCAAGACATATCGTAGGGTCCACACAATCGTGGTAAGAGATCCTTACCTAGAACAAGCTGAAAACAACAATAGTAAAAGTACTCCTTCAGTTGTAGTGTCTCACAACCTAATAAGTCATACAACATACTTTTAAACCTAGCTAGCTAAACACTAAACTAAGAACTACAACTAGAAGCAAGGAAATCAAGAGACTACCCCTACTTGCACTTAGTGCTCTCGACCAAGCACTAAGGAAACACAAGGAGCTTGGCTACAACATTTGAACCTCTTGATCTTGGCTAGGGCATCACCACAACAACAACAAGCAAGTTAGATCTCGGCTAGGAAGCAAGCAAAACACACACACCCAAACAACATGGAGCTTTCGATTAAAGGAAGAACAACAACCATGTGCTACCAAGTAGCTCTCGGCCCAACCAATACACAAACAAAGCAACACCACAAGCATAACAAGCTCACCTAGATGATTCAGCAAGGGCTCCAAGGTGCAAGGTGGTCTCAGCCAAGGAGGATGCATAAGCAAGGTGTAAAGACCCGCCCTGAATAGGGTCCTTGTAAGAACCCGACCCAAAATACGGTCCTAAACCTAGGTTCTCACTCAACATGCAAGTTAAATATTTCAACAAGCGGTTTAGTGCTCATATTTAAAACTTTTCAAAACATTTGAGAATGGGGAACACTTAAAACATAACCAGCAATTTTCATTAAGCAAATCCAACAAAGTAAAAACAAGCCTGGCAAGTATTTATAAAAGAACACTCAAAACAGTTTAAACAACTTTTAAACAACATTCCCCTAGGACTCCTGTCCATCTACATGCTGAACAAATAATGCAAATAATAAAACGATGCATCGCAGTAGCCCCCATGATCAAAACAGCTCCCTCCGCTAGCCGTTGGGTGCTGTCCCAAGTTACCTGGTGGAAAAACCACAGAAATAAGGGTGAGTATAAACATACTCAGTAAGAATCCCCAACCGGGGTACAATACGATACATCAGTCATCTAGCACCCTAGTATACATGCAAACAAAATACGAGCTCAGAAGCAACAACCTGGCTCAGGCTAATAGCCTATCTAGAAACTGCCTATTCAAGGACTTACTACCACAACCTACACTAGGTTCTACACCTTGATGCCCATCGGGGTCTTACACATAAGGATGCCCATCGGGGTGTTACTCCTGTTAGGCACAGTGATGCCCATCGGGGACTTACACACAAGGATGCCTATCGGGGTCTTACTCCATAAACCAATCATGCCCATCGAGGTCTTACACATACGGATGCCCATCGGGGTCTTACTCCACAAATCAATGATGCCCATCGGGGTCTTACTTCATAAATCAATGCTGCCCAACGGGGTCTTACACATCTAGGATGCCCGTCGGGGTCTTACTCCACAAATCAATGCTGCCCAACGGGGTCTTACACATCTAGGATGCCCATCGGGGTCTTACTCCAGCTAGGATCACCGAGATGCCCATCGGGGTCTTACACTCCCTAGCCACCTTATGACGCCCATCGGGGACTTACACATAAAGCCAGCAGTGTAGTGCCCATCGGGAACTTACATACACTAGCAACGCATTGGTACCCATCGGGGACTTACCCAAGCGAGACCTAAACTAGTAACCCCTAACGATCTCCTAAGTACAAGAACACAAGCTAGCCTAACAATCAGACAATAAACATTACCTGTCCAACCCTAGCATGAAACTAACAGATAACGTACATGAACTTGGGTATGCCAGAATAAGAAAAATCCCTAGCATGATACTACGAACCTAAGCAGGAATCAAAAGCATGCTGGAAGAACAAACCTAGCATGGCACTAACATGAACAACAAGCAAACATGCTAGCAAGAATTCAAACACAAGTTGTCCTATGGCTAACATGCTCATAACAGTAACCAAGCATACAAGGCACAATCCTGAAAGCATCGCAGGGTCCACACAACCCCAATAAGAAATCCTTACCTGGAACAGGCAGAAATTAACTACCACAACCAACAAGTGACCCTCGAGCTTCTAAGTGAACCCGAGCAACCTAAGCAATCAATAAAATCATCCTAATTAAACAAACAGCAGCTAACATCTTAGGGTCTAAAAGAGTAGAGGCTCGGGAATTACCAACCGAGAAGGCACTAGGTCTCGGCACGACTCTCTCGGCAAAACAGGCTCTCGGCGGCAAGTGGGCAGGCAGAACATGCAGCTGGGGTGAGCAGGCTGGGCGCTCCAAGGGGATGCGAGCTCGCGGACGGCTCGCGCTGGAGCTTGTGCGCGGAGCTGCGCTCGGATGGGCGACGGAGACACACACGAGGGATGCGGGCGAGCTTGCGCTTGGGACGCGTAGGTGGCCGGGCGCGCTGGTCTTGTGGGCGCGACAGCGATGCGATTTCTTTGGGCCGCTGGCCGCGACGCGGTGCGATAAGCGATGGGCGATCAAGGGATGCAGGCCGAGCCGTGGCGCTGGGCGCGCTCGGCCTTTGGTGCGTGCTGGGTGGGTGGCAACACACACGTCGAAGGTTAGGGCTGCTCTCGGCCTAGAAGGAAGAAAAATAAGGAAAAACTTACACGTTCTTGGACTCGGTTCTTGATCTTGATGAACTCGGCAAGAGGATGAAGGGGAAGTGGGAAGAGAGTTTGTTCGGAAAGAGGAGTGAGGGAACTCGGCTAGAGCAAGGAGAAATAGGGTTTCTTGATTTCTTTTCCTTTTTCCTAATTTAATTAGGCTTTGGTGACCTAAAGTCCCTTCCCAGGGCTTTCCTCCTTCGAGTCCCAGCTGAATCAATCTTTTCTCTTTATTAAAACTCATTTAAATCAAGCTTTCAAATCACCATTAGGTCAAGGGTTCAAATCCCAATGGAAGCACTTTAATTAACATTAATTTTGCTAATAACCAAATCACCTCCAAACTTCCAAACAACTAGCACAAACTTCTTGGGTCTTACAACCAACAACAGTCAAGCCTCGATAAAGGGCAGGAATTACCCTGGAATCCTGAAAATCCACAAACCCTGACCGGGGAGCAAATGACCAAAATACCCCTAAGGGTTAAAATAGCTTTAACGACCCAACCGAACAACTGAATATCGAACCAAAAACACGTGGGAAACTGGAATAGAAAACTGGGCCGTTACAGTCCTAAACCTAGGCCAAAAACCCTTATGCATGTAAAAAGACTCAAATCATAAACCCGAAATTCATAAGAACTTTAAAACAAATAAGCATTCAGTGAAAATTCAGTTTTTATTTTTGGATTTGTCCCTGTTTCCAAGCACATGTCAAAACATTTATTAAACCTAACCCTGGCCAGAGTTTCGTTTATTTGCAAAAGGAAACATTCGAGTAAATTTAACAAAACGAAGCCGAAGCAAATGACTCAATGTTCAGAAATACAGCAAAATCCACCTAAGGGCTGCATACCCTGTCTACATGCAAAAGAATAAAGAACAGACGCAACACAACTCAGAGTACTTTATCCAAGATCATCCAGCAGCATCCTTCTAGCCATCCAGTCTCGGTTCTAAGCTACCAGGTAGAAAACCACAGAAAAATAAGGGTGAGCAACGAGTCGCTCAGTAAGAATCCCCAATCGGGGTACAATACGAAAAACCAATCATCTAGCACACAGATACATGCAACCAAACACGAGCACAGAGAAAACAACTTGGTTCGAGCTAACCGTCAGTTCTAGAACTTGCCTATTCAAGGACTTACCGAGTTGCCCTTCCAGACTTACAACTACAACCTACATACGGTTTAACACATGGATGGCCATCGGGGTCTTATACCAGCTAGAGCATGTGGCTGCCCATCGGGGTCTTACACCAACTCAAATTCAAGGATGCCCATCGGTGTCTTACACCAGGTGATGCCCATCAGAGTCTTAATCACGATGGAGCGTGATGACTCCCAACAGGGTCTTACTCAAGCGGCACTCGAGGTTGCCCATCGGGGACTTACACCTACAGGATGCCCATAGAGGTCTTATACCTGGTGAGGCCCATTGGGGACTTACTCACTTTTAAGCGCGATAACTGTAAAGACCCGACCCGAATGAGGTCCAAAATAGGCCTTTACCTTAATGCATGTGTTCAAAACCAAAAGACAATATGCAATAATGGTTTTCGGATTCTAAGTGAAAACTAAAACATTCAAACATCTATTTAAAAAGTCAATACAAAATTCCTGAAACCTGTCCCTGTTTCCAAGCACCTGTTCCAAGTCAAATACATTTCCAAAACTCACTCTGATCAGAGATTTATTTAAAACATTCAAAGCTTTCCAATAGTTACAACAGTGCTAGAATCCGGAAAAAAACAGTTAGAAAATAACTTAGGGCTCCGTGCCCAACTACATGCATTCAGAGGAAAAATAAGACATAAAGGATCATAGACATAAACTCAGAGTTCAACAACGGGTTTCCATGATCACAGCTTCTCCTCCAGCCATCCTGTCTCGCACCATGGCTACCTGTGGAAAACCACAAAATAAGGGTGAGTAACGAATTACTCAGTAAGAATCCCCAACCGGGGTACAATACGATATACATGGTCATCTAGTAGAAAGGTATGCAAGCTATGAATACAAACACAGAAGATAGCACATAGCTTAAATCCACACATAACTTCGGATGCCAACTCAGGGTCTTACTCCGGGATAATCCACCTCATGATACGCCCTATACGAGAAACAAGTCTCGGCCTCAGCCTGTCTACTATCGATAAGAAAGGTGCACTGGCTCAAGATCCCGAGCAGCTCTCCGATCGGCGCTGTAATGAGCATAAGCGCCCACTGCATGCTACTGCAGACCATGGGGGTGCCGGGTCTAGTGGCAAGCTGCCCAAGTCCAGTCACCATACCTAACTAAGTCTCTGGATTGGTGTCACTGACATAGGGGTGTGAGACCTGGACACGCGAACTATGTCAGCCTGAACCACCGCACCTGAGGCTAAGGAACCGGTCATGGTAGGCTTACACCAGGAAGTCGTCCTTACCCTAACAGGTGGCAATCGAGGGCTACGACCGAACACGCTGAGGACGTGCCGACTACCGGGGACAAGGCAATGCCATGTCATCATCCCGACCGTTGTGGCATTTAACAGTCTACCACCCTCACCCAAGATTGCAGGGCTTGCCGTTAGGGTTAGCTAAACCCTAACGGGGATCAGGGACAAAGTACCGTCTCGTACGTCCCTGTCGTGGATGCAAGTTACGTTATGCATCTGGCCCGGATGATGTTACCTATCTGAACTCTAAACTATAACATCACAAGCAAACAATCCAATACAATCCAATACGTGCCCAACAGATACAACGAACCTAGCATGATACTACGAAGCAAGAACAGATAACGAGCATGCCAGAACAGAACAACCTAGCATGGACTAACATGAGGAACAACATAAGAAATCATGCCATCGGGAATTGCAGCAGAGCACCTATCACTAAACATGCTGATAAACACAAACAAGCATACAAACAGCATCACATAATATATCGCAGGGCCCACACAACTCCGGTAAGAAATCCTTACCTGGTCGGAAGGCAACTACACACAAGAATCCTAAGCTGCGAACGATCCCGAGCTAGCTAACGAGAACCTAACAAACACAACAATAATCACAATCCATAGACCTATATATAATAAAATAAATAGGGCTTGGCTCGGGAGCAACTCACGCGCCCTACCGACGCCGGATGGACAGTGTTGCGTGCGAGAGGGGCTTTCTTTGGCGCTGAGTGGCGCGAGATGGCGGCAGAGGCTGCGCGCCGTGTACGACGGCGCAGATGGTGGCGTGGTGGCGCGCGAGCGAACGGGCTAGCTGGCGAAGGCGCACGGGCGCGGACAAGCTGGACGCGGGCGGGCGAGCGGCACGGCACGAGCGCGCTGGGACAGCGACAG
The DNA here is from genome assembly GCA_036507275.1 of Sicyos edulis. Lineage (NCBI taxonomy): Eukaryota > Viridiplantae > Streptophyta > Magnoliopsida > Cucurbitales > Cucurbitaceae > Sicyos > Sicyos edulis. Next base: position 36,241,086 of record CM071847.1, read on the forward strand.
ACGAGCGGGCGTTGGCGACGCGAACGCGCTGGGACGCGACGGGCGCTGGCGACGAGGACGCGCTGGGACGGCGACGGGCACGCTGGCGACGCGGCCGTGCAGGCGCGAGCTTGGTTGGGCGATCTGGGCACGCCGTGCTGGTGCGACGACGTCTAGGGCGCGATGGCAGGCTGCTGGGCGACGCAGGTGCTGGCTCGGCTGGGCGATGGCGCCTGCTGCTGGGTGATGGGCTCGGCTGGCCGGCGCTGCTACTGCTGGGCGATGGGCAGGGGTTGTCCAGCGCTGCTGCTGGCTGGGCTGCGGCTCGGCTGGCCGGGATGATGAACGATGGAGGAGCTGCTCTGGGGAAAACCTTGGGCGGCCATGGTGCTTTTGGAGAAGACAAAACCCTATTTTCTTTTCTTTTCCACAAATGCACCAAAACTCCCATGAACCAAGGCTAACCAAGATATGACGCGGAAAGAGCAACAAGAGCTCCTAATAGCTCAACTGGCATGCATTCCAACAGGCTTTCCCAGAGACTTGGGTTCGAAACCTAGCTACAACACAATTTCCTTACATTTTTACTTTTGCATCTAACCATGCTCAAACACTTCCACCGAGCCTCAAAAACCTACAAAAGGCCATTCAATAATTTTAGCAACTGGAAAAAGACATAAACAGTCCCGACGGGCCGACCAAATTACCAAAATACCCCTAGGGCATACCTAGAAGACCGGGATGAAAACCTGGGCTGTTACAATATTCCATCCTTTTTATGACTTTTGTCCTCGAAAGTCCTTAAGACTGAAACAGCTCAGGATACTGTAAACTCATCTCGTCCTCCCCGCTCACGAGCGGCTTCCGCTGAACTCGGACTCCTCCACAGAACTTTTACCAAACGGATCTCACGAATACGCAACGTCTTCGTCTCAAAGACCAGAATACTCATAGGCTTCCCCTCGAAGCTCAAATCCTCATCCAGCTGCAAAGGCTCAAAGTCCACAATGAGCGACGGGCCCGGCGCATACTGCCTCAACATCGATACAGGAAAGCACTATCCGGCTGACAATGACGGGAAAGAACTAACCGATATGCAACTCTGCCAATCCTCTCGAGAATCTCAAATGGTCCAACAAAACGGGGACTCCACTTCCCTCGCTTACCAAACCTCAACACACCTCGCATCGGTGCAACCTTAGAACATGCACTGTCCAACCTCAAACTCTAAAACTCGACGCCGTACACCGGCGTAACACTTCTGCCTTCTCTGGGCTACCAACATACGAGCTCTACACTTTTTGCCATCGCATCGCTGGTCACCGCAACAACTCAGGACCCAAAACAAAACTGACGGCCACCAACCTTTTCACAGAACACTAGAAACCTGCAACATTTACCATACAACGCCTCAACAGAACCATATGAACTATCAGCTGGGAACTGCTACCCAAAGCAACCTCATAAAACCAACACTAGTCTCCCGCTGCCTAATCACGGAACACCAACTCGCAACAAGATCTAAGGGACCTGGTTCACCCCTCCCAAGACCATCAGTCAGAGGGTGAAAACACTACAGGACTGCACTCGGCTCATAAGCCTCTTAACAACGCCCTCCAGAACCACAGTTCATCAATGCACTGCCTAGAATAAACCTTTGTTGTCACACCCTAGTGCCAACAACTCAAGCCCAAAACCGCCAGGTCACTACTCCATAGTAATGACATCTCCACCTGGACGAGGTGCGAGCTCTAGCTACCACAACTAATCTGCCAAACATCCGAACTCACACAACAACCTCAACCAGCTGCCAACTTCCACACGGACTCCTACAAACTAACAACTTGAGTGCTACGAACTCGGTAGCCTAACCAACCGCACACTGCATAACCACGCCAATCTACGCAACTCCAACTTGACCTAGATCACTGACTGGAAAAGTCAACCTGCTATCAACAGGGCCCCAAAGGGCTCCCTCCACCAAACTTACCTCCATGCAAGCAACGGAACGAAGCTTGCCTCAAATATGAAACACTTCTCACAAGTCCAAACGATAACACATACAGGCTTAACCCTCTAGCTTAGGCTTATTGCACCTTCCCACCGAAACTTCACAAACGGGACGCCACTACCCGGTTAACACCAACTACAAAAAAGTAGAATACGAACAATGGCTGGCAGAGCACAAGCTACACTAACCCGCAAGGATCCCTCAAAAGGTCAAGACCCTAATCTAGCCACAATGGTGCAACCTCAACCCACAACTGATACAAAGGGGTTTTTCAACTACAAAGGTGCAACAGCTCCCACGCTAAACACAGAAAGAACCTTAACCGACTAGGCCCAACACTCACAAGAGCAGAACAACTCTTACTGTAACTTCCAGAACACCACTCAAGAGTCCGCTTAACTGGACAAACAACTGCTTCCAAGCAGCCAACAAACTTTTCCCTCTTGCTAGCACCACTACCATCAACTCCAAGACCAAGGAATAATCTAGCAACTCCCAAGGAGAAACAGTTCCTTACAAGCGGACAACGGAAGGACAGAGAGCTCCACACACGCTCGCTATCTTGCTCAGCTAAAGCAACAACACCTAAGTCTCACAGGGCAACAACAGGGGGTTCCACCACAGACTGAACCGCCAACCACAAACTAGCCAAAACTCACCTCCAAACACCAAAGGAGGGCAACTCTCAACATCCTGGAAACAGGAAAAACAACCGACAGGGCACGAACCACTCGCCTCACGAGCAAAACTAACTTCTAGCGACTCAAAACCACACCTTGGTCAACACCAAGCACCAACTTGCCACCACACCGGAACCAATCTGGACTCTACTCCAAGCAAACTCTAGCTTCCTAGCCTACCAAATCTGCCAGCAACTCACCCGAGGTCTACAACCTACACGACTCCAGCTTGCCAACTGAACTCACTACCTGGGTTTGACTGAGCTCTGGTGAGGCTCTCCACAACTAGGGTTTCTTCGACAACCCTCAAACACACACTGTCGTCAAACAGTCCAACAATCGACTGCCTGAACGAACAACTCCTTTTTCCAGCATCACAACCATGCTGGCCTGCTCCGAACCTCAAAACCAAAAAGACCAGAAACGCTTCAGAATGTGTCATCCTCCTACTCAAAGCATCAGTCACATCGAAGCTTCCACCCAGGGTAAGGACTCCGAACAACACCCTTAGCAACTACGGTCAGGAACTACGTGGCTTCTCTACAACCACCATTTGTTCAGTACCATCTGCACTCCAACCATGAACACAAAAGGTTCCACCAACCAAGCTTAGGTCCAACCTAAAAAAACTTGCCTAGGCAACAACTCGACTACGAGCACGGTATCCTTACAACAACAACTAAAGCCTTACAACATCCACCTGGAGTCCAACTTCTCCAAGAACTGGGCACCAGTTCTCCAATGTAAACCCTACATGGTTCCGAAACTCTCGCCACCATAACGAACTACACAAAACACACTTGTGTGCACAACTCTCAACCTTCCTTCAGAGCTCCAAGACTAACAGGTCATTTCCAAAAGGCAACACTAACTTTTGGCAGAGATACAATCAACCAAAGGAACACCAAAAGTTCCATCTCCACACGATACTCGGAGCTGCGGCAACCTTGCTCTACTAAAGCATAACAATGCCAAACCGAACTTACTTTATACCAAGTCTCTACTAAGTGTGCTTACACATAAGGCGTCCAACTCCTCTCATAAGGCATCCTACTCATCTCCTAGGCATCCAACTCATCTCATAAGCATCCAACTCGCCTCATAGGCATCCAGCTCATCTCATAGGCATCCAACTCATCTCTTAGGCATCCAACTCACCTCATAAGCATACAACTCACCTCATAGGCATCCAGCTCATCCCATAGGCATCCAACTCATGGTCCCTCTGCTAGACCAAACTCGCATCTACAATGCCCAACTCTCCTCGGATTTAGGCTCTCGAAGGTAGTTGACTGCACTACCAAACTCAAAGATCTCTTGGCCTTAACACTAGCGTGAGACTCACGCGCACTAACACTTACCAACCGTCAACCTGTTGACTTACTCAACCCCCAGTAACACTGGGAAGAGGCTCCAGCTCCTCTCGAACATCCTTTCACTTGTAGTCCTTCGACTACCACTGAACTAGCCCTCTTGCACGACCCTAACAGGTACAACTGCCATAAACAAATCCAAAGGCTATAGGAGTGTGCTGAACTCCGGACGGGTCATAGAACCATCTGCTATACCCTGCTAAACTCAGGCCTGAACCAGACTTTGTGCCAAAGCGGCACACCAACCATTGCACCTCAAGTGCCACTACTACCAAATCCACATCTTACTACAAATGGGGCCAGCAAGGTCACAACCTCAGGTGACAAAAACTATGGCTAGGAATGCAAGGGCTCAAAACTCAAACAACCCTGCCTATGGCATCTCATCTAACTGAAGTCTCACGGCCTACTCTTGCATCTCTACATGATGCTCAACAAAACTCTGGCCGGATCTCTCAACGCAGCAGTTAGCCCTACTCTAGGTGCTCACCATAAGAAGAGTGCTCAACTCTACTAGACAACTGAGGAAAACACCAACGGTAGTCCAATGGGAACACTGCTCGCTGCACCCTTAACCATAGGGTTCCGACTTACTGGCTGCAAAACAACAACAATTACAAGAGCACAAAGATGTCTCTACGTCCTCCACGAGGGCTACTAACTCTGCAGCCACTCTCTGGGCAATCAAACAATCTGCTAAGGTTCAAGATCAACACTTGAACTACCCAGGCTAGTCCACACTGGAACCTACTCCACAAGCATCAACATGAGCAAAGATAAAGCTAACTCCTCTCCTGGAGTGGTACTCCAGGGCAAAACACCTCCACCCTCTCTCTAGGGAAAAAGCTAACAACTGGGCCACAAATGGCCTACGGGAGTCTAATCTCTGCCTCCCTCTGGGACGATGCCCCAGAGGTATCTGAATCTATCTGGATACCCTGACTAGCTGCTAACATACATCTTACACTGCGGGAAGTTGGCATGATGGTGCTCCGGACCCAAACCAACAACGAGTCAGAACCTGCTCGTCTCCGCTCCACAACACTAAAAAGGCATACACTAGATGAAAAGTATTGTAAATTCTTAACACTTTCTAAAACTGTAAACTTAGGCGTACCTGATGACTGTCGAAGTGCTGATGATCATGGAAAGACGACCTATAACAAAAGGTCAGTCTACAGAATCTATGACTCTGAGCTCTGATACCAACTGTAAAGACCCGACCCGAATGGGGTCCAAAATAGGCCTTTACCTCAATGCATGTGTTCAAAACTTAAAGACAATATGCAAGAATGGTTTTCGGATTCTAAGTGAAAACTAAAACATTCAAACATCTATTTAAAAAGTCAATACAAAATTCCTGAAACCTGTCCCTGTTTCCAAGCACCTATTCCAAGGCAAATACATTTCAAAAACTCACTCTGATCAGAGATTTATTTAAAACATTCAAAGCTTTCCAATAGTTACAACAGTGCTAGAATCTGGAAAAAACAGTTAGAAAACAACCTAGGGCTCCGTGCCCAACTACATGCATTCAGAGGACATTTAAGACATAAAGAATCGTAGACATAAACTCAGAGTTCAACAACGGGTTTCCATGATCACAGCTCCTCCTCCAACCATCCTGTCTCGCACCATGGCTACCTGTGGAAAACCACAAAATAACGGTGAGTAACGAATTACTCAGTAAGAATCCCCAACCGGGGTACAATACGATATACATGGTCATCTAGCAGAAAGGTATGCAAGCTATGAATATAAACATAGAAGAGAGCACATAGCTTAAATCCACACATAACTTCGGATGCCAACTCAGGTTCTTACTCTGGGATAATCCACGTCATGATACGCCCTATACGAGTAACAAGTCTCGGCCTCAGCCTGTCTACTGTCGATACAAAAGGTGCATTGGCTCAAGACCCCTAGGAGCTCTCCAGTCGGCGCTGTAATGAGCGTAAGCCCGCACCGCATGCTACTGCAGACCATGGGGGGTGCCGGGTCTAGTGGCAAGCTGCCAAGGTCCAGTCACCATGCCTAACTAAATCTCTGGATCGATGTCACTGACATAGGGGTGTGAGACCTAGACACGTGAACTATGTCAGCCTGAACCACCGCACCTGAGGCTAAGGAACCGATCGTGGTAGGCTTACACCAGGAAGTCGTCATTGTCGTAACAGGTGGCAATCAAGGGCTACAGCTGAACACTCTGTGGACGTGCCGACTGCCAAAAATAAGGTAATGCCATGTCATCATCCCGACCGTTGGGGAATTTAACAGTCTGCCAACCTCACCCAAGATTGCAGGGCCAGCCGTTAGGGTTAGCTAAACCCTAACGGGGATCAAGGATGGAGTACCGTCTCGTACGTCCCTGTCGTGGATGCAAGTTACGTTATGCATCCGGCCCGGATGATGCTACCTATCTGAACTCTAAACTATAACATCAACAACAAACAATCCAATACAATCCAATACGTGCCCAACAGATACAACGAACCTAGCATGATACTACAAAGCGAGAACAGATAACGAGCATGCCAGAACAGAACAACCTAGCATGGACTAACATGAGGAACAACATAAGAAATCATGCCAGTCGGGAATTCAGAACAGAGCACCTATCACTAAACATGCTGATAAACACAAACAAGCATACAAACAGCATCACATAATATATCGCAGGGCCCACACAACTCCGGTAAGAAATCCTTACCTGGTCGGAAGGCAACTACACACAAGAATCCTAAGCTGCGAATGATCCCGAGCTAGCTAACGAGAACCTAACAAACACAACAATAATCACAATCCATAGACCTAAATATAATAAAATAAACAGAGCTCGGCTCGAGAGCAACTCAAGCGGCACGGCTGACGCGCCGACGGACAGGCTGCACGTGCGGAGCTGCTGCTGGGCGCTGATGAGCGCAGATGGGCCGCGGGGGCTGCGCGCTGGGGGCTGACGGGCGCAGATGGGCGACAGGGCTTCGCGCGCGCGCGCAGACGGGCTGGCTGGCGCAAGCGCACGGGCACGAACAAGCAAGACGTGGGCGGGCAATCGGCACGGCACGGGCGCGCTGGGACGGCGACAGACGCGCGGGTGCTGGCGACGCAAACGAGCTGGGACGGCGAAGGGCACGCGGGCGCTGGCGATGCGGAAGCGCTGGGACGGTGACGGGCGCGCTGGCGACGTGGCCGTGCAGGCGCGAGCTCGGCTGGGTAGTCTGGGCACGCCGGGCTGGTGCGACGATGTCTAGGGCGCGATGGCAAAGTCGGCCGGGCGACGCAGTCTTGGCTCGACTTCGGCGATGGCGCTGGCTTTGTTGGGTGATGGGCGGTGGCGGTGGTCGGCTGCTGGCCGGCTGATCGATGTCGATGGGCGGCTGGCGGCGTGGCTGGCTCTTTGGCCGGGCTCTTTTGCTCCGCCGGGATGATGAACGATGGAGGAGCTGCTCGGGGGAAAACCTTGGGCGGCCATGATGCTTTTTGAGAAGAAGACAAAACCCTATTTTCTTTTCTTTTGAACAAATGTACCAAAACTCCCATAAACCAAGGCTAACCAAGATATGATGCGGAAAGAGCAACAAGAGGTCCCAATAGCTCAACTGGCACGCATCCCAATAGGCTTTCTCGGAGACCCGAGTTCGAAATCCAGCTGCAACACAATTTCCTTACATTTTTACTTCTACATCTAACCATGCTCAAACACTTCCACAGAGCCTCAAAAACCTACAAAAGGCCATCCAATAATTTTCGCAACTGGAAAAAGACATAAACGGCCCCGACGACCCAACCAAATTACCAAAATACCCCTAGGGCATACCTAGAAGACCGGGATGAAAACCTGGGCCGTTACAATAACGCCCACATGGTCTTACTGTAAGAACCCGACCCAAAATGGTCCTAAACCCAGTTCTTACTAGCATGCTTACAATTTTTAACTTTTAAAACGTTAAAGGAAATAGCTCAAGATAAAATTTATTTAAACCTCAATAGAAAACATTCGTTTAATAAGTTCCTTAAAACAAGCCTGGCCCGTGTTTCAATAAAACAGTTTGAACAAGTCACAATAGTAAACAGTTAAATCACTCTAAAATCAATACAGTTCGCCCAACATGCTACTACAAAATGAAAGACTCAAAACATAAAAGACATAGAGTTCGCCGGCAGCTCCCATGATCACATAGCTCCCTCCACTAGCCATCCCGGTGTTGTCCCAAGTTACCTGAAAGATAAGTAAGGGTGAGTATAAACATACCCAGTAAGAATCCCCAACCGGGGTACAATACGATACATCCATCATCTAGCATCCTAGTATACATGCAATCAGTTACCAGTATAAAAACTTTGCTCAACAAGCTAATCAACTCAAGTCCAGAAACCTCGGAAGTCTCCTACTTCTGGCTTAGAGATCAGCCACCATATCTTATTCCAACTAATGGGACAAAGTGCGTTATGTCCAAGCTGATGAGACAAAGTGCGTTATGTCCAAGCTGATGTATCAAATAAGTCCGGGAACTTCGAAAGTTTCCTACTCTCGATCTACTGATTGGATCTCCTAACCAATCCCAAATGACATCCTCGAGGGTCTTTCTCCCTCGGCCAATCGATCAACTCAAAAGCTGATCCCAAATAGATGTCAGACACCATCGAGGGTCTTTCTCCCTCGGCCAAATGACAACTCAAAAGTTGATCCCGAATAGGTGTCCTCGGGGGTCTCTTACCCCCGGCCAGGCTAAACCCTAAGACAACAGGAGAGTACCCGAGTCAGGCAATAAACAAGAATAAGAATGGTGTAACTGATCTACAGTAGTGCAGAGCCCTCGGGACTCAGCTGTAGCAGCCTGTACCACCAAGTTGAAGCTAAGAACTGTCTCCGGGCAGGCTTGCACCCGTGACGAGTTCCGCTTTAGTAGGTTACAAACTAGGCTTGTACCGATGCGAAAGCTAATCTGCACCGGCTGCCGGGGGCAGAGACAAAGTACGTTATGCCTCTCACTCATCCCGACCTGTGAGGACAAGATACGTTATGTCCACTCTCAGCCTCTAGAAGACAAGTCTAGCTAACTATCTAATATCACGTAATATACATCCCTAGCCACTGAACATGCTTATCAAGAATACAGGAACAACCTAGCATGATACTACGCATTTAAACAGAGATTTCATAACATGCTGGAAGGACAAACCTAGCATGGCACTAACATGTAGAAACATTGGCAAACATGCTAGCAGAGTTAAATAAAGAAACAATCCTATCTACTAACATGCTCATAACATATAACATATAAACAGAATGCAATCAAGACATATCGCAGGGCCCACACAACCCTGGTAAGAGATCCTTACCTGGAATAAGCAAAAATATAATTAGTAAAGTGCTCCTTGAGCTGCAGTGCCTCACAAGCTAAAAGCATACAACATACAAATTAACCTAGCTAGCTAAACAATTATCTATCCACTACAAACTAGAAGCAAGGGAACAAGAGACTACCCCTACTAGCACTTAGTGCTCTCGCCCAAGCACCAAGGATGGAACCCTAAGAATCTAGGCCACAACACTTCCATTCTTGATCTTGGCTAGGGCAACACAACAAGGATAGCCAAGCTAGGCCTCGACTACTCCTTGGAACAAGATGTCTCGATTAGGGTATCAACAACCAACAACCACAAGTTAGATCTCTTATCCAAGAACCAAGCAAACACATATACACCACCAACACACACTTGGAGCTCTCGGCTTCCTCAACACCAATGGCTCTCGGCCACTCCACACCAACAAGCAACCAAAACCACACACTTACCAACTCACCCATGTAGATTCGGCAAGGCCTTCCAAAGAGCAAAGAGGTCTCGGCCAAGAAGGATGCACGACCAAGAAGCAATCGGCTAGGGCTTGTCTTGCACAATGGAAGAGGAACAATATTAGATCTACACACTACAACACTAGACAAAGCATAAACACCATCATACTTACCCAAGGGATCTCGGCCAATGAGCTTGGAAGAATGGTGCTCTAGGATCTCAACAATCAAGAGAAGAAAAGAGCTTTTGGATGCAAGCAACAAAGAGATCTCGAATCCAACAAGATGCTACTTGGATCTACAAGAAGAGAAGAAGGAATAACACATCTCCTCTTGATTAGATGTAGGCTCGGCCATGGCAAGGAAAGAAGGGAAGGGAAAAGCTTTTACAAAGACCTACCTTGGAGCAACAATGGAGGAGAAGAAATACACTTGGAGGCTTGAGAATGGAGCAAGGCAAGCTTGGAATCAATGGAGAGAAATGGTGGTTTGAGGTCTCGGCCAAAGAAAGGGAAGGAGAGAGTGTGGGTCGGCCAAGGGGGAAGGGAAGGAGAAAAGATAAAACCCTAAGTGATTTTTCCCCTATTTTAATTAATAAAAATCTTAGAAAAATCCCACCTTCAAATCCCACCAAGTGCACTTTTACAAACTATTTTATTTTCTCTACATTTGGCTCAAATCCAACTTCCAATCCACCAAGGTTCGAATCCTAGCTCCAATACAAATTATTTTTATTTTTCTTCTTTACCCGGGAAGGCCTCTAAACTTTCCATAAATGGAACGCTTGCCCTAGAACTTGAAACCGAAGAATAAACTGAAGTCCACCAACTCATAAAAATTCCTGAAACCCTGACTTACTGCAAAATTGTCTCGAAAAGGCAAAATGACCAAAGTGCCCCTGGAAGCACAAAAGCCCTAACAGCCCAACCAACTCACTGGAGGAACAACCGAATCAACCTGGAGAACCGGAAGGAAAATCTTGGGTTGTTACAGTATTCCCTCCTTTAAAAGACTTTTGTCCCCGAAAGTCCTAAGACTGGAACAACTCAGGATAAAACGTCCTCGTCTCATCCTCGAACTCCCAAGTAGCTACCCCTGCCCGCTGATTTCTCCACTGAACCTTCACTAGGTTGATGTAACGGCCCAGTTTTCTATTTTGGTTACCCAGGTGATTTCGGGTCATTATTCGGATGTTCGGATAGGCCGTTAGAGCTGTTTTAACCCTTAGGAGTATTTTGGTCTTTTTGCCCCCGGTCAGGGTTTTGAGGATTTTCAAAATTTCAGGGCCTTTCTTGCCTTCGTTGAGGCTTGATTAATGTTGGTTGCAAGACCCAAGGACTTTGGGTTAGTTTATTAGAAGTTCGGAGACATTCCGATTAATAGCAAAATTAATTGGAAATTAGTTGGTCCATTGGGGTTTGAACCCTTGCCCTAAAAAGGTGAATTTGGAGTTTTAGAAAAGAGTTTTAGTTAAAAAGAAAAGAATTTCTTTAGCCGGGACCCGCAAGAGAAAGCCTTGGGAAGGGAATTTTAGGTCTCCTAACCCTTTTAAAATAGGAAAAGAAAGAAATTAGGAAAAACCCTCTTTGTTCCCTTGGTAGTCTCTCTCTCTCTCTCTCTCTCTCTCTCTCTCCTAAAAACCGAGCCACCCAGCCGAGCAACCCTAACTCCACCAAGACCACCACCAGTACCGAGCCACCCCAGCCACACCGCACCACACACCGCCTTCTCACCACCCATTTGCCGCCTGAGACCGCACCAGCCGCTCGCCCCCTTGCCTAGCCTGGGCCGCTCTCTGCAGCCCAGACACCCGCCGTCAGACGCCCAAAGACCGCGCCGACGTCGCTCGCGGCCGCCAGATGCCGCGATCGCACCGAGCCTCGCCCGATGGGCGACGCTCGCTCGCGACCGCCCTAGCGAGCTCGCTGGCCGCTCGCGCGTCAGAGCCCGACGCCGCGACACCGCCCGCTGCCCCGACGTCGTCGCGGCGCGTGCGCGCGCGCTTGCGCGCTCCTCTCGCCTTGCCTGCGCGCGCGGCCGGGCAGGTGTCGCTTTGCCTTGCCGCGCGTCCAGCGCCAAAGACCAGCCTCCAGCGTCCTCGCGCGCACTGCCAGCCGCCCAAACACGCCTTCTTTGCTGCGAGAGCCCGTGTCCTCTCGGTTGGTAATTCTCGAGCCTTTTCCCTTTTAGATTTTTAAGCTGCTGGCTGGTGTATATTTAATTAGGATGCTTTTATTATGCCTAGGTTGCTCGGGTTCGTTATAAAGCTCAAGGGTCTTATTTAATTGTGAAAGTTATTTCTACTCGTTTCCAAATAAGGATTCCTTACCTTGGTTGTGTGGACCCTGCGATGCTTTCTTGATTGTGCCTTATATGCATGTTTACTTGTATGAACATGATTAATGGATAGGACAGCTTGTGATTGCATTCTTGCTAGCATGTTTGCCTGTTTGTACATGTTAGTGCCATGCTAGGATTGTTCTTCCAGCATGCTTGAGATTTCTGCTTTAAGTTCGTAGTATCATGCTAGGTTATGTGTGATTGATGTTGATATGTATGTCTAGCCAGGAATCAGTTATTTTGTACTCCTAGCTAGTATAGTAGGGTTTATCATCATACAGAGGCTGAGAGCGGACATAACGTACTTTGTCCCCACCGATCGGGTGTAGAGCGAAGCATAACGTACATTGCTTCCCCCCTGCAGCCGATGTGGATTTAGCTACCACATCGGCATAAGCCTAGTTTGTAGCCTGCTAGAGCGGAACCCTGCCAACGGTGGAAGCCTACCTTGGCCGGTTCTTAGCTTCAGGTCGGTGGTACAGGTTGCACAGATGAGTGCCGAGGGCCTCGCCTCATCGTGTTCGGTGACACCGCTTCCGAGTCTTTAGGCATGCGTGCACTGGCCCGCGTAGTTTGTGTACTTAGGCCCCCACATTTACGCCGGTTGCGTAAAGAAGAAGATGCGGCGTCTTGGCGCGACACACATTAGTCGTCCGGTTCGAGAGCTCCCGGGCTAATGTTCGTGAGTACACCCGTTCTTTCCATTTAGAGCCGGACTTGTGTACTCTCCGATAGTCCAGATTTGTTAGCGAGGGTAAGAGGCCCTTGAGGACACCCATTGGGATTGGCTTTTGAGCTGATCATATGGTCGAGGAGAAAGACCCTCGAGGTGTCGGACATCTTTGGGATCGGTTTTTGAGCTGATCAATTGGCCGAGGGAGAAAGACCCTCGGAGATGTCCTGGGATTGGTTATGAGAGCCAATCATTAGGCCAGAAGTAGGAGACTTCTAAGGATTCCAAATTCTGCCTTGTAAGCTCGTTGAGCTATGATCTGTGTTGGTAACTGTTTGCATGTATACTAGGGTGCCAGATGATTGATGTATCGTATTGTACCCCGGTTGGGGATTCTACTTGAGTATGTTTATACTCACCCTTATTTCGTGGTTTTCCACGGGTAACTTGGGACAAAGACCGGACGGCTAGCGGAGGGAGCTGATTGATCATGGGAGCCGTCGACACTCTGTCTTTTATTGTTTGCATAATTTGTTCAGCATGTAGTCGGACAGGAGTCCTAGGGGGATGTTTTTAATAGTTATCTAAATTGTATTGTATGATTTCATAAACATTGGCCAGGCTTGTTTTACTTTGTTGGTTTGCTTAAATGAAGGTTGTTGTTTATGTTTTAAGTGTCCCCGCTTTTAAATGTTTTGAAAGGTTTTAAATATGAAGCACTAAACCGCGTGATGAAGTATTTAACTTGCATGCTGAGTGAGAACCTAGGTTTAGGACCGCATTTTGGGTCGGGTTCTTACAGTTGGTATCAGAGCACAAAGTCATAGACTCTGTAGACTAACTTGCTTTGTAGGTTGTTGCCCCCATGATCATCAGCACTCCGCGGCCGTCAGGTTTGTCTGAGTTCATTAAGCTAAGGGTTTTATTTTACAATACTGCATCTAGTATACATGTGTTACCCTTGTTTGGCAGTGAGAGCCCCAGCGTGGGCTAGCTTTTATGCTTTTTGTGGATCACTAGTAGGTTGATTGCACTTAGAGGAGTAGGGACGTTTGGTATTTCCAACCGAGGAGTTGGACTGTTCATGTTGATCATGAGACCACGTCTAGGGTTGTCTAGACCCGTAGGCCACCTTTGGCCCTAGCAGATGAGTTGCCAAGAGTAGGGGGGTTGAGGCTAGCACGCTTCAGAGTGAGACTCCTTGAGCAGAGTGTGCTCCAGCCATGAGGGAGTTGATGGCAGGTCTTTTAGCTAACAAAGAGCGGAGACCCAGGCGCAATTTGTAGCGCGTAGTGAGGAGTCTTGGGCACAGATAGCCCAGCTGGCAGAGTTTATTTAAGGGACACCCCTCCTTGTAGCTCCAGTAGCCCCAGAGGTTCTCGGGAGGGCATGATCAGCAGGTTTATGCTGATAAGATAGTTGGCGTTGATCGAGCCGCCGAGTTTGGCAAGTGGAAGCCTGTAGAGTTGGATGTGTTTTAGACGTACTGCTAGCAACAAGGTGGTTGGCCAGGATCGAGTTTATCATCCAAGTGCTGGGATGACCTGATGTTCAGAGGCCGATGACCAGATGTGTAGAGGTCGAGGCGCGCCGTTCTGGTGTTGTTTGATGCAGCAGTGTGGTGGTGGAAGTCCCATGTGAGAGGCGGACCAGCAGAGTCTCCACCAGCCACCTGGTCGATTGGCAAGCGGCCAAGTTAGTAGCTTTTGAGGAAGATGTAGAGACATCTTGTTCTCCTGCAAGCCTCTGCGATCGTTTTGCTGACCGATTCTTGTAGTACCCTCGTAGCCAGGGTGTAGTGTGGAGTTTGCTTGTCAGGACTTAATCCGTCTGTGGTTTCCAGCTGGCTAGTAGAGAGAAGCACCTTGTGTTAGCATGTTCCAGGTGTGGAGCTAGGTGCTGCCACCCGAGGGTTGCCTGAGTATTCGTTGAGCATCGAGTGGGATGCAGGAGGGGGCCGTGGCTTGTCTATTAGACGTGATCTCAGAGAGTAGTCTACTCGAGTGTTGAGACTCTTGTGTTGAGTGCCATTGCCCTGTCACCTGGAGTGTGACCTTCCCATCCCTCAGAGGGGCTTAAAGCTCGTAAGGGGATGTTTGTGTTGTAAAGGATGTAGTGCCTGTTGGCACCAAGCTTTGGAAGGAGGCCTAGTTTCAGGCCAGTTGGCACTTTTTGTGCAGGTGGTTCTAGGACCCGCCCAGAGTTTAGCATCCCCACTAGTCTTGTACCCATTCCAGAGATTGCACCTATTTGGGCTGCATAAGAGATCTAGCTCTGTGGTAGCCAGAGAACTACAAGTTTGAGGTCGTTCGAGGGATAAGTAGGAGCCTTTCAGGGTCACCAAGAGTTGGGTACAAAGGTTGTTGTTGGTTGTTAAGGGCTAGCGCGTCTGATTTCTCGCGCCTGTGTTGTGGGCTTGTGAGCCAGTTGAATGGTAGTGTGATTCGACTACCATGGAGTTACTCTAATATGAGTAGGGTTGGCATCGAGTATGCGTGGTTGATCCAGTGTTAGAGCCATGAGTTGGATGGTTGATCGGAGCACGTTTAGTGGACCATTGGTATGAGGTAAGTTAGCTTGGTGTGGCTATGCTCTTGTAAGAGTGAGTGGACCAATGTGGCATTCCGTGGTGAGTTGACCCCGAGTGGGTTGAACTCTTGTTGCTCCTTTGCTAGATGTGGCTCTATTGGGAGGCAAAAGTTGCCTTGTGTGAGAATGCTTGTTGGTTGGATCTTAAGGAACCAAGTTGGAGCTGTACACGCCGGTGTACTTTTGTGTAGCTCGTTCCGTGGTGTATTTTTCAAGAACCACGAGGGGTTTCGGGTTGTGAAACAAGTGCTCAGTTCTGAGGAGTTAGGACTTTAGCTCTTGGCAAGTGCCCTAACTTTGGTTGAGAGGTTACCGTGCCTGTAGCCGGGTTGTTGCGTAGGAAAGTTATGCCAGTTGGCCCTTGACCTGGGTAGAGGCATTTCTTGTTGATCGATGGTTGGAGTTCAGTTGGAACTGATCCAAGGCGATGGTAGCAAAATCGCAGAGTTTCTGGCCGCCATGGCTAAGAGAGTTGTTCGGATCCTTACCCAGGGTAGAAGCTATGATGTGGCTGATGCTTTGAGCAAGAGGAAGTTTAGGTCTTCTGGTTGTTCCCGCTCAGGTGGATAGCAGAACATCGCCGAGCAGGGCGATCTAGGGGTCGGGATCGGCCTGATCGCAGTTAGAGCTCGAGATCGCGCGGCAGGGGGCCAGCGGCCGCGCTCATTGCATCAAGTGTGGTAAGGCACTTTTCGGATTGTGTGGAGCATCGCCCGTGCTTGCTACAGATGTGGCAAGGAAAAGCTTTTGGCCAGCACAGTTGAGATGCTGGAGGGAGATGTGCTCGTGTAGCCAGATGTCTGTTAGACCGTTGACGACAATATGTGTCGGAGGGTGATCGGAGGAACCCTAGGTTGTGGAGAGCCTCACCAGAGCTCAGTCAGACCCAGGCAGTGTTCCTCGGTTGAGTTGCTGGATGCTTGTTGTCGGTTAACAAGCTAGGGTTGTTCTTGGTAACCTCCATGTTGATTTTCAGAATTCTTAGCGAGGTGGTGCTTGGTGTTGACCAAGGTTTGGTTCCCATGTTGTTTCGTGAGCTAGCTCGGTTCGAGCAAGCGGGCGTTGCCCTGAGGACTTGTTACTAGTCAGGAAGTTTTGGGAGTTGACCCCTCCCTCGGCAACTGGGTAGGCACTGCTAGTTCCAAGTTGGGGGTTCAAGCGATTGAGGATCCTCGGATGTTGCTTCCGAGAGAGTTGGTTGTTGTTGCCCTTGGGTTTGGGCAAGACAACGAGCGTGTGTGAAGTTCGTCCTTCGGAAGTCCGCTTTTGGTAAATCGTTCTCTGAGGAGGAGTCAGCTTAGCTCCTGAGTTGTGTAGTTGATCAGAGTAGCGCAGCGGTCAGGCCAGCGAGAGTGTCCCTGCGTTTGTTTGTTAGCAAGTGGAAAGTTGTTTGTTCCCTCAAGGGCGGAGGCCTGCCAGTTCAAGGACTTGAGTTGTTGCTGGAAGGTTGTTGGATCTTTGGAGTTTGTAGAACCCCTTAGTTCTTGGATAGTTGAGTTGCACCGTGGATGCCGGCCTCGAGTTTTAACTTTTGAGGTGGTCTTGCCGACTCGTGTTGTTCAGGATCCGCAAGCTTGTGGTCGTCGCTATCCTTATTCCTCGCGATGTTTCGTGGGTGGAGTTTCTGGATTGGAAGAAGAGTTAGGTCTAAGCTTTAAGGAGGAAGTCCTTGGAGCAGCCAGATGGGCTTAAGAGTTGAGTGGCAGCTTGGAGGCGAGCCTTGCTCGTTATAAGCTTGGGTTGAGTTTCTGTAGAGCAAGCCTTCTCGGGCTTTGTTCCTAGTTGATGTGCGTTCAGCGATTGGCGTTATAATTGAGCCACGATTGAGTGGGTTGGCACAGAGATGCCGTGGCATTGGTTGGAAACCTTAGAGTTGTTATCCTCCAGCTATTGTGTTGCTAGTAGCCACGTAATGTTTTATTCCTTGCTGCTCGAGGTTTCCGTGAGAGGAATGTTGTTTGTTTTTCTGTCTGGCGATGTTCTCTTAGGCTAGTGGCTGATCGGATTGCATTGGAAAGTTTGTTGTCGGCCGTTGAGGGGCTCCAATTTTTTTAGTTTGGCCGAGTAGAGCCTGTGCCTGGACCTTGTCTTCTAAAGGTGGTCGTAGCTGAAGTTTCAGCTGGTGTGATGGTGGTAGCCGTTTGGTGAACCAGAAAAGTGCCCCTTGGCTTTGGTGCTTCGATTTCTCGTAAGATGGTTGCTTAAGTGTTGTGGACGCATGCCAGTTGGAGGAGTTTGCCTTGGGATCAGTCACCAGTTGGTGGTTCGATTTGGATTTCGTTAAGGATTGTAGGCAACCATTGGGGCTCGCAGATCTCTTGCGAAGTAAGAGTAGGCCGTTTAGTTTCTGAAACCTGGGAGGTTCAGTTGTTTGGTTAGCATGGTGAAGGGTCGAGGCTGTTTGATAACAGCTATGAGCATTCAGAGAAGTTACGCCGGAGCGTGGCATTGAGTTTTAGAGCTTGTGACCTGTCCACGAGTTTCTTTGAGAGTAGCGCCAGAGAGAGGCGTCCGAGTTGGGCTAGCAGGGTTAAGTGAGCCCTAAGATTTTAAGACCATTTGAGAGCTAGTGCGAGTTTGAGGATGTGTATTACCGTTAGCACTATCACATCTATTTCTTCGGAGTTCGGTGTATGCCCAGTCTTGGTTGAGATAGTTTGTGGCAGGCTGGATGGCTTGTGGCTTGGAGCCTCTGGGAACCCAAGAGGGTTCGGTTTCAAAGAAGGATTTGTGTTGTCTTAATCTGGAGCTTGGTTGGTTAAGAATCAGTGGAGTTTCCCAGAGCTGTTTTCGTCTTAGGACTTTCGAGGACGAAAGTCTTAAAAGGAGGGAGTATTGTAACGGCCCAGTTTTCTATTTCGATTACCCAGGTGATTTCGGGTCATTATTCGGATGTTCGGATGGGCCGTTAGAGCTGTTTTAACCCTTAGGGGTATTTTGGTCTTTTTGCCCCCGGTCAGGGTTTTGAGGATTTTCAAAATTTCAGGGCCTTTCCTGCCTTCGTTGAGGCTTGATTAATGTTGGTTGCAAGACCCAAGGAGTTTGGGTTAGTTGATTAGAAGTTCGGAGACATTCCGGTTAATAGCAAAATTAATTGGAAATTAGTTGGTCCATTGGGGTTTGAACCCTTGCCCTAAAATGGTGAATTTGGAGTTTTAGAAAAGAGTTTTAGTTAAAAAGAAAAGAATTTCTTTAGCCGGGACCCGCAAGAGTAAGCCTTGGGAAGGGAATTTTAGGTCTCCTAACCCTTTAAAAATAGGAAAAGAAGGAAATTAGGGAAAACCCTCTTTGTTCCCTTGGTAGTCTCTCTCTCTCTCTCTCTCGATCCTAAAAACCGAGCCACCCTAACCCAGCCACACCACCCAGCCGAGCCACCCCAGCCACACCGCACCACACCTGCTCGCTCAGCCAGCCACTGCGCCGCCAAGACCGCACCAGGCCGCTCAGCCCCTTGCCTCGCCCAGCCGCAGCTAGTCTGCAGCCCAGACACCCCACCATCGCACGCCCAGCACCGCCGAACGTCGCTCGCTGCCGCCCAGTGCTGCATTGCACCGAGCCTCGCCCAGCAGACCCGACGCTCGCCCACGCGCCGTCCCAGCGAGCCCGCTCGCTCGCGCGTCGCCTATGCAGCCCGATCGCCCGCACACTTCCCCGCCGTCCAGACGTCGTGCCGCGCGCCCGCTCCTGCGCGTCCTCTCGCCTTGCCGCGCGCCCGCTCCAGTGTGTCCGCCTGGCTTGCCGTGCGTCCAGCGCCCAGCACCCAGCGCCAGCGTCCCTGCCGCACCAGCAGCGCCCAAACCTGCCCCTTGCTGCCGAGAGCCCGTGTCCTCTCGGTTGGTAATTCTCGAGCCTTTTCCCTTTTAGATTTTTAAGCTGCTGGCTGCTGTATATTTAATTAGGATGCTTTTATTATGCCTAGGTTGCTCGGGTTCGTTATAAAGCTCGAGGGTCTTATTTGATTGTGAAAGTTATTTCTGCTCGTTTCCAAGTAAGGATTCCTTACCGTGGTTGTGTGGACCCTGCGATGCTTTCTTGATTGTGCCTTATATGCATGTTTACTTTGTATGAACATGATTAGTGGATAGGACAACTTGTAATTGCATTCTTGCTAGCAAGTTTGCCTGTTTGTACATGTTAGTGCCATGCTAAGATTGTTCTTCCAGCATGCTTGAGATTCCTGCTTTAAGTTCGTAGTATCATGCTAGGTTATGTGTGATTGATGTTGATATGTATGTCTAGCCAGGAATCAGTTATTTTGTACTCCTAGCTAGTATAGTAGGGTTTGTCATCATCTAGAGGCTGAGAGCGGACATAACGTACTTTGTCCCCACCGATCAGGTGTAGAGCGAAGCATAACGTACATTGCTTCCCCCCGGCAGTCGATGTGGATTTAGCTACCACATCGGCATAAGCCTAGTTTGTAGCTCGCTAGAGCGGAACCACCGCTAGCGGTGGAAGCTCGCCTTGGCGGTTCTTAGCTTCGTGTCGGTGGTACAGCCGCACAGATGAGTGCCTAGGGCCTCGCACTCTCGTGTTCGGTGACACCGTTTTCGAGTCTTTAGGCATGCGTACTGCCCGCGTAGTTTGTACTTAGGCCCCACATTTACACGGTTGCGGCGGCAAGATGTGTGCGCGACACGCGCGTTAGTCGCCGGTTCGAGAGCTCCCCGGGCTAATGTTCGTGAGTACACCCGTTCTTTCCAGTTTAGAGCCAAACTTGGGTACTCTCCGATAGTCCGATTTGTTAGCGAGGGTAAGAGGCCCTTGAGGACACCCATTGGGATTGGCTTTTGAGTCGATCATATGGTCGAGGGAGAAAGACCCTCGAGGGTGTCGGACATCTTTGGGATCGGTTATTGAGGTGATCAATTGGCCGAGGGAGAAAGACCCTCGGAGATGTCCCGGGATTGGTTATGAGAGCCAATCATTAGGCTGGAAGTTGGAGACTTCTAAGGATTCCAGATTCTACCTTGTAAGCTCGTTGAGCTATGATCTGTGTTGGTAACTGTTTGCATGTATACTAGGGTGCCAGATGATTGATGTATCGTATTGTACCCGGTTGGGGATTCTACCGAGTATGTTTATACTCACCCTTATTTCTCGTGGTTTTCCACTGTAACTTGGGGACAAAGAAGGACGGCTAGCGGAGGGAGCTGATTGATCATGGGAGCCGCCGACACTCTGTCTTTTATTGTTTGCATAATTTGTTCAGCATGTAGTCGGACAGGAGTCCTAGGGGGATGTTTTTAACAGTTATCTAAATTGTATTGTATGATTTCATAAACACTGGCCAGGCTTGTTTTACTTTGTTGGTTTGCTTAAATGAAGGTTGTTGTTTATGTTTTAAGTGTCCCCACTTTTAAATGTTTTGAAAGGTTTTAAATATGAAGCACTAAACCGCTTGATGAAGTATTTAACTTGCATGCTGAGTGAGAACCTAGGTTTAGGACCGCATTTTGGGTCGGGTTCTTACAGTTAAAGGGTGTCGTCCAATTGATCAGCTCAAAAACGGATCCCAAAGATGTCCGACACCCTCAAGGGTCTTTCTCCCTCGACCATATGATCAGCTCAAAAGCCAATCCCAATGGGTGTCCTCAAGGGCCTCTTACCCTCGCTAACAAATCTGGACTAATGGGAGAGTACCCGAAGTCTGGCTCTAAACTGGAAGGAAACTAGTGTACTCACGAATATTATTCTGGGGGAGCTTTCCGTACCAGCCTAACGCATGTGCGCGCACACCGCATGCTGCTGCAACCGGCGTAAATGTGGGGGCCTAGGGACAAACTACGCGGGCCAGGTACGCATGCCTAAAGACTCGGAAGCAGTGTCACTGAACACTGTAGTGCGAGGCCCTCGACACTCATCTGTAACAGCCTGTACCACCGACCTGAAGCTAAGAACCGGCCAAGGTAGACTTGCTCTGTTGGCAGGGTTCTGCTCTAGCAGGCTATAAACTAGGCTTATGCCGATGCGGTAGCTAATCCACATCGGCTGCTGGGGGGAAGAAATGTACGTTATGCTTCGCTCTAACTCCCGACCAGTGGAGACAACGTACGTTATGTCCACTCTCAGCCTCTAGATGATGAAAAATCCTACTGTTCTAACTACGAGTAGAGAATAATTGATCCCTGGCTAAACATACATATCAACATCAATCACACATAACCTAGCATGATACTATGAACTTAAAGCAGGAACCATAGCATGCTTGAAGAACAAACCTAGCATGGCACTAACATGTACAAACAGGCAAACATGCTAGCACGAATTCAAACACAAGCTGTCCTATCCACTAACATGCTCATAAAAGTAAACAGGCATACAAGGCACAATCATGATACATCGCAGGGTTCATACAACCACGGTAAGAAATCCTTACCTGGAAACAAGCAGTAAATAAGTATAACGCTCCTTGAGCTGTAGAACACACAACCTAGTAAAACTGTAAAGACCCGACCCGAATGGGGTCCTAAACTAGGCCTTTACCTCAAAGCATGCTTTAAAACATAGAAAATATTATGCAAGGTTGTAAGCCAGATTCTGAATAAAATTAAAAAAGGTAAACACAAAATGTCCTGGAACCTATCCCTGTATCCAAGTACCTGTTCCAAGCTAAATACAATTTAAAACGTACTCTGATAAAAGATTTAATTCAAACATTCAAAATCCAAAATAGTTTACATCAGTGTCAGAATCCAGAAAACAACCAGAAAATAACCTAAGGGCTCCGTGCCCAACTACATGCATTCAGAGGACAATGAAAACATAAAAACATAAAAACATAAACATAAGACTCAGAGTTTAAAACAGCTGGATTCCATGATCAACAGCTCCTCCTTCAGCCATCCTGTCTCGCGCCATGGTTACTTGTGGAAAACCACGAAATAAGGGTGAGTAACGAATTACTCAGTAAGAATCCCCAACCGGGGTATAATACGATACAACTGGTCATCTAGCAGAAAGTATGCAAGCTATGAATATAAACACAGAAGAGAGCACATCACTTTACTCCATACATAAACCTCGGATGCCATCATACGGTCTAACTCTGGAAAACTACAACGCGATACGATACTATTCGAGAAACTAGTCTCGGCCTCAGCCTTCCTACTGTCGATACGAAAGGTGCACTGAACTCAAAATCCCGAGAAGCTCTCTAGTCGGCGCTGTAATGAGCGTGTGCGTGCACCGCATGCTGCTACAAACCAGGGAGGTGCTGGGTCTAGGGCATGCTGCCCTGGTCCAGTACGCATGAATAACAAATCTCTGGATCGGTGTCACTGAACATAGTGGTGTGAGACCAGGACACTATGACTATGTCAGCCTGTACCACCGCACCTGAGGCTAAGAAACCGACCGTGGTAGGCTTACACCAGGAACCGGTCCTTACCCTATCAGGTGGCAATCAAGGGCTACTACCGACACGCTGAGGACGTGTCGACTGCCAGGGACAAGGCAATGCCTTGTCATTCCCCCGATTGTTGGGGCTTTTAACAGTCTGCCACCCTCACCCAAGAGTGCACTGTGCTGCCGTTAGGGTTAGCTAGACCCTAACGACGGATCAGGGACGGAGTACTGCTGTAACGGCCCAGTTTTCTATTCCGGTTTCCCTGGTGTTTCCAGTTCAATATTCGGTTGTTCGGTTGGGTTGTTAAAGCTATTTTAACCCTTAGGGGTATTTTGGTCTTTTTGCTCCTCGGTCAGGGTTTATGGATTTTTAGGATTCCAGGGTCATTCCTGCCCTTTATCGAGGCTTGATTGTTGTTGGTTGCAAGACTCAAGAAGTTGGTGCTAGTTGTTTGGAAGTTTGAAGGTGTTGTGGTTACTAACAAAATTAATGTTAATTAAAGTGCTTCCATTGGGATTTGAACCCTTGACCTAATGGTGATTTGGAAGCTTGATTTAAATGAGTTTTAATTAAGAGAAAAGATTGCTTCAGCCGGGACTCGAAGGAGGAAGCCTTGGGAAGGGATTTAGGTCACCAAGGCCTATTTAAATTAGGAAAAGGAAGGAAAACTAAGAAAATTCCTTCCCTTGTTTTGCCGCTCACCCTTCATCACTTCTTCCCTCTCACCTTGCCGTCCTCCAAGAATCAAGAACCGAGAGCCAAGACCAGCGCATCGGACCCGGCCTCTCGCCCGTGCACCAACCCCAAGATCGCACGCGGCGCCAGCCCAGCCCCAAGACAACCACTGTCGCCACACACCAGCTGAGTAGCGGCCAGACGCCCCGCCAGCCTGCTCGCAGATCGCGCGCCGTGTTCGAGCGCCCGATCGCAGTCGTCGTTGTTTCGCGCCGCGCGCCGTCTGCTGGGCTGGTCCCTCTGCGCTAACGGCAGACTCAAAGAAGACTGCTCGCCTCTGCCGCCCTACCTGCCAGCCCCTTGCTGCCGAGGGCCTATTTTGCCGAAATAGTTGGGCCGAGACCTAGTGCCTTCTCGGTTGGTAATTCCCGAGCCTCCACTCTTTTGGACCTTAAGATATTAGTTGCTGTTTTCTTAATTAGGATGATGTTATTGATTGCTTAGGTTGCTCGGGTTCACTTAGAAGCTCGAGGGTCACTTGTAGGTTGTGGTTGCCATTTTCTACTTGCTCCCAGGTAAGGATTTCTTATCGTGGTTGTGTGGACCCTGCGATGCTTTCAGGATTGTGCCTTGTATGCTTTGTTACTGTTATAAGCATGTTAGCTATAGGACAGCTTGTGTTTGAAATCTTGGTAGCATGTTTGCTTGTTGTTCATGTTAGTGCCATGCTAGGTTTGTTCTTCTAGCATGCTTTTGATTCCTGCTTGAGTTCGTAGTATCATGCTAGGGACTTTCCTTACCCTGGCATATCCATGTTTCCTGCTCGTATTCTGTTGGTTCCTTGCTAGGGTTAGACAGGTAATGTTGATTGTCTGTTTGTTAGGCTAGTTTGTGTCTTTATACTTAGGAGACCGTTAGGGGTTGTTAGTTTAGGTTTCGCTTGGGTAAGTCCCCGATGGGCACCAATGCGTTGCTAGTGTATGTAAGTCCCTGATGGGCACTACACTGTTGGCTTGTGTGTAAGTCCCTGATGGGCGTCATAAGGTTGCTAGGGAGTGTAAGACCCTGATGGGCGTCTCCGTGAACCTAGCTGGAGTAAGACCCCGATGGGCATCCTAGATGTGTAAGACCCCGTTGGGCAGCATTGATGGCTAGAGGTGTAAGTCCTCGATGGGCATCCGTATGTGTAAGATCCCGATGGGCATCATTGATTTGAGGTGTAAGACCCCGATGGGCATCCATATGTGTAAGACCCCGATGGGCATCCTTATGTGTAAGTCCCCGATGGGCATCACTGAGTCTAGTAGGTGTAAGACCCCGATGGGCATCCTTATGTGTAAGACCCCGATGGGCATCGTAACGTCCTAGGTTGTGTAAGACCCCGATGATCAAGGTGTAGAACCTAGTGTAGGTTGTGGTTGTAAGTCCTTGAATAGGCAATCCTAGATTGGAGGTTAGCCTGAGACAACTTGTTGCTTCTGAGCTCGTATTGTTTGCATGTATACTAGGGCACTAGATGACTGATGTATCGTATTGTACCCCGGTCGGGGATTCTTACTGAGTATGTTTATACTTACCCTTATTTCTGTGGTTTTTCCACCAAGTAACTTGGGACAAAGACCGGACGGCTACGAGAGGAGCCGATTGATCATGGAGTCGCGGCACTCTGTCGTTTATTGTTTGCATTTATTTATTTAGCATGTAGATGGACAGGAGTCCTAGGGGAATGATGTTAAAGTTGTTTAAACTGTTTTGAATGTTCTTTTATAAATACTGGCCAGACTTGTTTTTACTCTGTTGGATTTGCTTAATGAAAATTGTTGATTATGTTTTAAATATTCCCTGTTCTCAAATGTTTTTGAAAAGTTTTAAATATGAGCTCTAAACCGCTTGTTGGAATATTTAACTTGCATGCTGAGTAAGAACCTAGGTTTAGGACCGTATTTCTGGTCGGGTCCTTACAACGGCCTCGCAAGTCCCTACCACGGATGCAAGTTATGTTACGCATCCTCGCCCGGATGATGCTACCTATCAGAATTCTAAGCTATAAACAGATAACAGCTAACAGTCCAATACGTGCTCAGCAGAAACAATGAACCTAGCATGATACTACGAAGCAAGAACAGATAACGAGCACGCCAGAACAGAACAACCGAGCATGGAACTAACATTAGAAGCAATACGAGAATCATGCCAGTCGGAATTCATAACAGAGCACCTATCCACTAACATGCTGATAAACACAAACAAACATACAAACAGCAATCACAGAATATATCGCAGGGCCCACATAACTCCTGTAAGAAATCCTTACCTTGGTCGGAAGGCAACAACACACAAAGATCCTATGCTGCGATCGACCCCCGAGTTAGCTAACGGGAACCTAACAAACAACAGCAAATATCACAACCTATAGGTCTAAAATAACAATACAAATAGGGCTTGGCTAGAGAGCAACACACACGGCACGACTCGCGCTTGGACAGACGGGTTACACAGTGGGCCGGGCGCCGTGGAGTCTTTGGTGTGGTGTGCTGCGCGCTGCGGACGAACGATCGCAGACAATACTGGGGCGCCGGCTGGCGTGGCGCTTGGCATCGCAGGAGCTACGCGCGCGAACGGGCTGGCGCTGGAGCTGGGCGACGCGACACGACGCTAAGGCTGCCCGCGAACGGGCGGAGCGATGTGGGCGTTGGGGCTGCGCGGATAGCGATGAGACGTTGGGCGCTAGCTGTGCGCGATGCAGGCGAGGCGACGCGAGCGATAGCTGCTGCTGCGACGCGATTCGGCTGCTGGGCTGTACGCGGTGTAAAGGCTGGGTGATCGCAGGGGCTGGGCGATCGGTGTGCGATGGTGCTGCAGGGGCTGGGCGATCGGCGTGCGACGCGATCTGCAGGGGCTGCTCGGTTGCGACGGCGTTGCTGGTGCGATGCAGCTGCTGGGCGACGCAACACGGGCTGGGTGCTGCAGGCGAAGGGCGGCACTGCTGCACGGCTAGGGATGGGTGACGGGGGAGTAGAGGTGATGGAGGTGAGTCGGTTGGAGTGGGGGTGTGGTGAAGGAGGAGAGAAAAGAGAAGAAGAAGAAGGAGTTAGGTTTTTGGGAAAATGGGATGAAAGACCTATTTTGAACCAACTCTCCTAGGTCATGGATTTTAAGGTAACACAAAAGCTTGCAAGGTGAGGCACAAAAACACCAAGAGGCTCACTTGGCAAGGCTCACTTGGGATGAAAGACCTGGGCCGTTACAAAAACATACATAGTTACATCAATAACCTAAAATAGCCTCTCTAAACTAAACTCAAGGAAACAAGAACAGGGAAGTTACCCGGGGAGCTACACAAGCTCTCGGTCAAACCCTTGGAGGGTGTCCAAGGGAACTCTCGGCTAGGGCTTTGCTTCCGGCTTCCTCACAACACCTCCTGGAACAAGCTCGACTTCACCTCAGTAGGAAGGAACATAGGTTAGCTTGTTGGGAAGACAAACAACACACTCCCAAACCACACCAACATGCTCACTGCTAGGGTTGAGAACTCACCTCGAAAGTGTGCTCGTCTTGGCAATTGCTAACGGCTACTAGGGCTTGATGAGGAAACACTCTCGGCTTCAATCGTAGCTTGCAAAAAAACAAGAACATGATTAGGGCACACCCAACCAGCAAGCTTAGCTCTCGGCCAAAGGAAAGAAAAGCTTACCACGCAAGATTCGCCTTCTTGAACTTCAAGACTCTTCTCGGCAAGATGAAGACTCTTTGGTTTGCGGCTAGACAAGAGGGAGAAAAGCAATGCTTGCATCGGCTTGCAAGGCTTCTCTAAGGCTCGGCTAGGGTTTGTTTACACATACAAGAAAACCAAGATTAGGGACACAACCAGTCATCACCATGAGATCTCGGCCAAAGGGAGAGGGCTTACCACATAAGGATTGGTTGCAAGAAACTTGAAGGAGTACGCAGCAGCAAGGACTTGCTTGCTTGATGAGTTTCGGCAACAAGAAGCGTGATCAAGAAGGAGTGTTCGGCACTCACAAGAGGAAGAGCAAGGTTTCGGCCACTTCATAAAGAGAAGCAAGGGTTCTCGGCTACAAGGGTAAAAGAAGAGAACAACTTGGTTCGGTTAAGGTTTGTCTAACAACAAGAGGGGTGCAAGTCTAGGCTAAGAAAGAAGAAGAGAAGAGAGAAGATCTACCTTGGTTCTTGATCTTGATTCTTGGAGAAACGGCAATGTAAAGACCCGACCCGAATTGGGTCCTAAACTAGGTCTTTACCTGTAAGAACCCGACCCAAAATACGGTCCTAAACCTAGGTTCTCACTCAGCATGCAAGTTAAATATTTCACCGAGCGGTTTAGTGCTCATGTTTAAAACCCTTCAAAACATTTAGAACGGGGAATGCTTAAAACATAATCAACAACTTTGTTTAAGAAAACCAACGAAGTAAAACAAGCCTGGCCAGTATATATAAAAACATTCAAAAACAGTTCAAACAACTTTTTATAATGTTTCCCTAAGACTCTGTCCATCTATACATGCTGAACAAATATGCAAACAATAAAGACAGAGTGCCGGTGGCTCCCATGATCATTCAACTCCTCCGCTCGCCGTCCGGTCTTTGTCCCAAGTTACACGGTGGAAAACCACAGAAATAAGGGTGAGTATAAACATACTCAGTAAGAATCTCAACCGGGTACAATACGATACTTCAATCATCTAGCACCCTAGTATACATGCAAACGATTACCAACACGGATCATAGCTCAACGAGCTTACAAGGCGAACTGGAATCCTCGGAAGTCTCCTACTTTCGGCCTAATGATTGGCTCTCATAACCAATCCCGGGACATCTCCGAGGGTCTTTCTCCTCGACCAATTGATCACTCAAAACCGATCCCAAAGATGTCGACACCTCGAGGGTCTTTCTCCCTCGACCATATGATCAGCTCAAAAGCCAATCCCAATGGGTGTCCTCAAGGGCCTCTTACCTCGCTTATAAACCGGACTATCGGGAGAGTACCGAAGTCCGGCTCTAAATCGGAAGGAACGGTGTACTCACGAACATTAGCCCGGGGAGCTCTCGAACCGGCGACTAAAGCGTGTGCACGCACACCGCATGCTCTTCTCGCAACCGGCGTAAATACGGGGCCTAAGGGCAAACTACGCGGGCAGTATGCATTCCTAAGACTCGGAAAGCGGTGTCACCGAACACGTGAGTGCGAGGCCCTCGCACACCATCTGTGCGGCACTGCACCACCGACTGAAGCTAAGAACCGGCCAAGGCGGGCTTGCACCGCTAGGTGGTTCCGCTCTAGCAGCTACAAACTAGGCTTATGCCGGCGAGGTAGCTAATTCTCATTGGCACGGCCGGGAGGGGGAGAAATAGCAATGTACGTTATGCTTAGCTTTACTTCCAATCGGTGGGGACAAAGTACGTTATGTCCGCCCTCAACCTCAAGCAATGTACGTTATGCTTCGCTTTACTCCCGACCGGTGGGGACAAGGTACGTTATGTCCGCTCTCGGCCCGGATGATGACAAACCCTACTATACTAGCTAAGAGTACAGAGTAAGCGATTCTGGCTAAACATACATATAATCATCAATCATACATAACCTAGCATGATACTACGAACTTAAAGCGGGAATTTGGGCATGCTTTGGAAGAACAATCCTAGCATGGCACTAACATGTACAAACAAGCAAACATGCTAGCAAGAATGCAATCACAAGTGTCCTATCCACTATTCATGTTCATAAAAGTAAACATGCATATAAGGCACAATCAAGAAAGCATCGCAGGTCCACACAACCACAAGAAGAAATCCTACACGGAAACGAGCGAAATAACTTTCATAATCAAATAATGACCCTCGAGCTTTAAAAAGCGAAACCGAGCAACCTAAGCATTTAATAAAAAACAACCTAATTAAATAAACAATGCCAATGAACTTAGGGCCCAAAGGAAAAGTCTCTGGAATTACCGGACCGAGAAGACACAAGGCCACGTCCCAACCCGCACGGCAAGGCAAAGGTGTCCGTCCGCCGCAAGCGACAGTAGGGCGCCGGGCGCTGGGCATCGCATCGGGCCGGGCGCTGGGCACCGGGCGCTGCATCGGGCGCTGGCGCGCTGGGCGCGCAGCAGCGGCGCTGGGGCGCTGGCGCTGGGTTGCGCGCGGATCGCGACAGAGGAGCAGCGCTGGCGGGCGGGCGGACGCGACGAAGCGCACGGCACGCAGACGCGGGCTATCGCAGCAGCAGCGAACACGCTGGGACGGGCGCGCGGCGAGGCGCGTCGGGTCTGCGAGAGCGATCTGTGGCGACGCGCGGCTGGGGCAAGAAGCGGAGAAGCGCGCGGCGCGTCTCGGGCGGTCTCAGTGCGGAGCGCGCGCGGCGCGTCTGGCTGGGCGAGGCGAGTCTGGCCGGGCGCGCGCTGGGCATGGGCGATCTGGTGCTGCTGGGCGCGCGCTGGGCATGGGCGCGATGAGGCGTCTGCGGGCGCGCTGGGCGAGCGGCCAGGCGGCACAGGGTTGGTGCGATCTGGGCATGGGTGGGCGGGCAGCTGGTGGTGCGGTGGCTCGACAGGATGTGCTTGGCTGGTGCGATCTGGGCATGGCTACTGGGCTTAGCGGCTAGGGTTTGGGTTCTTGGTGAGGTCGGCTAGAGAGAGAGAGAGAGAGAGAGAGAGAGAGAGAGAGAGAGAAAATCTTGCCAAAACAAGGGGAAGAAGGATTTTCTTGATTTTTCCTTCCTTTTCCTAATTTAAAAGGCCTAAAATCCCTTCCCAAAGCATCCACTTTCAAAACCCGGCCCAAGCAAACTTACTTAAAAATAAAACTCTCATTTCCTACAAACTCTCAAAGACCATTTAGGGCATGGGCTCAAATCCCAATGGAAGCACCAAAAATTATAAATAATTTTGCCATTTTCTAAAATACTTCCAAACTTCCAAACAACTTGCCCAAACCTCTCGGGTCTTGCAACCAACAACCATTAAGCTTCGACAAAGGCAGGAATGACCCTGGAATCCTGAAAATCCACAAAACCCTGACCGGGGGCAAAAAGACCAAAATACCCCTAAGGGTTAAAATAGCACTAACGGCCCATCCGAACATCCGAATAATAACCCGGAAACACCTGGGAAACCAAAATAGAAAACTGGGCCGTTACAATACTCCCTCCTTTTAAGACTTTCGCCCTCGAAAGTCCTAAGACGAAAACATCTCTAGGAAAACTCCTCTGATCCTTCACCAACCAAGCTTCCCGGCTAAGACAAACACAAACCTTCCTCGAAAACCGAACCCTCTAGGGTTCCCAAAGGCTCCAAGCTCTAAACACGCCGAGTCTGCCACAAACTATCTCAGTCAAAACTGAACTAACACTGAGCTACGAAGAAGAACATGCGATAACTAGTCGGTGAGCCACATCCTCTGACTCGCACCAACTCTCAAACGGTCTTACGACTCTAGGGCTCGCTTATCCATGCTAACCCAACTCGGAACGCCTCTCTACGGTGCTACTCTCAGCAAAATCGTGAACGGGTCACAAGCTCTAAAACTCAACGCCACGCTCCGGCGTAACTTCTCCGAATGCTCATAGCTGTTATCAAACAGCCTCGACCCCTCACCATGCTGACCAAACAACTGAACCTCCCAGGTTTAAGAAACTAAACGGCCTACTCATACTTCGCAAGAGACCTGCGAACCCCACCGCAAGAACCCCACTGGTTGCCTACAATCCTTAACGAAATCCAATTCGAACCACCAACTGGTGACTGACCCCTAGGCAACCTTCTCCAACTAGCATGCGTCCACAACACTAAAGCAACCATCTTACGAGAAATCGAAGCACCAAAGCCAAGGGCACTTTTCAGTTCACCAAACGGCTACCACCACACACACTAGCTGATACTTTCACCCGGCCACCCGAGCAACGGGGTCAAGAACAGCTCCACTCGGCCAAACTAATAAGCCGGAGCCCCTCAACGGCCGACAACAAACCTTCCAATGCAATCCGATCAGCCACTGGCCTAGGTGAACATCGCCAGACAGGAAAACAAACAACATTCCTCTCACGGAAACCTCGAGCAGCAAGGAATAAACCGCACACGGCTCTATATAACACAACAAATGGAGGAGAAACGGCTCAAAGGCTAACCAACCAATGCCACGGCACCCTCTGCGTGCCTATCCTCTCAAATGTGGCTCCGCTAAATGCCAACTACGAAAGCACAACAACTAGGAATGAAGCCCTAGAAAGGCTTGCTCTGTGCAGAACTCAACCCAAGCTTATAACGAGCACGGCTCGCCTCCAAGCTACCACTTAACTCTTAAGTCCAAGCTGGCTACTCAAAGGACTTCAACCTTTTAGCTTAGGCCTAACTCAACTTCCAACCCAAAGCTCCACTCCCGAAACCTCACGAGGAAAACGGTTAACGACAACCTCAAAGCTTACGGGTCCTGAGCCATATAAATCCGCAAGACTACCTCAGGAGTTAACACTCGAGGCTGACATCCAGGGAGCAACTCAACCACCACAGAGACTATGGGAAAGGAAAATCTTCAATCCCCAAAGAACCAACAACTTGCCAGAAACAACTCTTACTGGCTGGCCTCCGCCCTTGCGGGGACAAACAACCTTGCTTGCTAACAACTCAAAGCAGGGACCCTCTCGCTGGGTTGACCGCTGCGCTACTCTGGTCAACTACACCACTCAGGAGCTAAGCTGACTCCTGCCAAACGGGAAACGATTTCCCAGCAAGCAAACTCCAGAAGGGCAGCGAACTCCACACACGCTCGCTGACTTGCTCAAAACCCAAGGCAACACAACCAACTCACCCAAGGAACACTGCCTGGGTCTGACTGAGCTCTGGCGAGGCTCTCCACAACCTAGGGATCCTCCGATCACCCTCCGACACACACGGTCGCCAAACGGTCTAACAGACAACTGGCTACACTGCGGCACAACCCTCTCCAGCATCTCAACTACACTGGCCAACTCTAACTTCTTGAAAACCAAGAGGATCGGAAACGCTACAGAATGCGTCATCCTCCTACTCAAGCATCAACCACAACATAGCTTCTGGCCAAGGTAAGGATCCGAACAACTCCCTTAGCCATGACGATCGGAAACTACGCGGCTTTGCTACCACCGCTCTTGTTCAGTTCCAACTAAACTCTAACCATCGATCAAGGGCCAACTAGCAAAACTTGCTTAAACAACAATCCAGCAACGAGTACGGCATCCTTACAACCAAAGCCAGGGCACTTGCCAAGAACTAAAGCTCCGACACCTCAAAGACTGAGCACTGGTTCCTCAACACAAACCTCTCGTGGTTTCCCAAACATACGCCACGAAACGAGCTACCCAAAAGTACACCAACGTGTACAGCTCCAACTTGGTTCCTTAAGATCCAAACCAACAAGTATTCTCACACAAGGCAACTTTTGCCTCCCAAAAGAGCCACTTCTAGCAAAGGAGCAACAAGAGTTCAACCCACTCAGGGTCAACTCACCACGGAATGCCACATTGGTCGACTCACTCTTACCAGAGCTTAACTACACCAATCTGACATACCTCATACCAATGTGCCCACTAAATGCTCCACTCAACCATCCAACTCATGGCTCTAACACTGGATTAACCACGCATCATCGATGCCAACCCTACTCATATTAGGGTAACTCCAAGGGTAGTCGAAACACACTACCAACAAGCTGACTCACAAGCTCACACACAAGCGCGAGAACTCAGACGCGCTAGCCCTCACCAACTTATAGCATCCTTTGTACCCAACTCTCGGTGACCGTGGAAAGCTCCTACTTATCCCTCGAACGACCTCAAACCTGTAGTTCTCTAGCTACCACCGAGCTAGATCTCTTATGCAACCCAAATAGGTGAAATCTCATGAGTGGGTACAGGACTAGTGGGGATGCTAAACTCCGGGCGGGTCCTGGAACCACCTGCATAGAAAGTGCCAACTGGCCTGAATCTAGGCCTCCTCTCAAAGCTTGGTGCCAACGGGCACTACTTCCTTTACAACACAAACATCCCTTTACGGGCTTTAAGCCACTCTGAGGGTAGGGAAGGTCACACTCCAGGTGACAGGGCAATGGCACTCAACACAAGAGTCCCAACAATCGAGTAGACTACTCTCTTACATCACGTCTAACAGACAAGCCAGGGCCCACTCCTGCATCCCACTCGATGCTCGACGAATACTCAGGCCAACCCTCGGGTGGCAGCACCTAGCTCCACACCTGGAACATGCTAACAGAAGGTGCTTCTCTCTAATAGCCAGCTGAAAACCACGGACGGATTAAGTCCTGACAAGCAACCTCCACACTACCCCCTGGCTACGAGGGTACTAAAAGAACTGGCTGCAAAACGACTGCAGGCTTGCAAGAGGACAAGATGTCTCTACATCTTCCTCAAAAGCTACTAACTTGGCAGCTTGCCATTCAACCGGGTGGCTGGTGGAGACTCTGCTGGTCCGCCTCTCACAGGGGACTTCCACCACCACACTACTGCATCAAACAACACAAGAACGGCACGCCACAACCTCAGAACATCAGGTCATCGGCCCCTGAACAACAGGTCATCCCAACACTTGGATGATACACTCGATCCTGGCCAACCACCTTGCTACTAGCAGTAGGTCTCAAAACATCCAGCTCTACAGGCTTCCACTTGCCAAACTCGGCGCCTCGATCAACGCCAACTATCTCATCAGCATAAACCTGCTGATCAAGCCCTCCCGGGAACCTCCGGGGCTACTGGAACTACAAGGAGGGGTGTCTCCTAAATAAACTCTACCAGCTGGGCTATCTATGCCCAAGAATCCTCACTACGCGCTACAAACTGCGCCTGGGTCTCCGCTCTCTTTTAGCTAAAAGACCTGCCATCAACTCCCTCACGGCTGGAGCACACTCTGCTCAAGGAGTCTCACTCTGAGGCGTGCTAGCCTCTACCCCCTCCTCTAGGCAACTCAACTGCCAGGGCCAACTCTGGCCAACGGGCTAAACAACCCTGGACGCGGCCTCAACATCCATATAAACGGTCCAACTCCTCGGTCGGACATGCCAAACGTCCTGCTCCTCAGAGTGCTATCCACGCACTAGCGATCTGCACCAGCACCTCCACCCTCTCACTAGGGGAGAACCACAACTGGGCCACAAATGGCCTACGGGAGTCTAAGCACTACCTCCCTCTGGGTGCGATAGACACACTGGCGATCTGCACAAAGCATAAAACCTAGCCCACGCTGGGGCTCTCACTGCCAAACAAGGGTAACACATGTATACTAGATGCAGTATTGTAAAATAAAACCCTTAGCTTAGTGAACTCAGACAAACCCGACGACCGCGAGTACCGATGATCATGGGGGCAACAACGCGCAGCGAGTTAGTCTGAGAATCTATGACTCTGTGCTCTGATACCAACTGTAAGAACCCGACCCAAAATACGGTCATAAACCTAGGTTCTCACTCAGCATGCAAGTTAAATATTTCACCGAGCGGTTTAGTGCTCATGTTTAAAACCCTTCAAAACATTTAGAACGGGGAATGCTTAAAATATAATCAACAACTTTGTTTAAGAAAACCAACGAAGTAAAACAAGCTCGCCTAAGTATATATAAAAACATTCAAAAGCAGTTCAAACAACTTTTTATAATGTTCCCTAGGACTCTGTCCATCTACATCTTTGAACAAATATGCAAACAATAAAGACAGAGTGCCGGCGGCTCCCATGATCATTCAGCTCCCTCCGCTCGCCGTCCCGGTGCTGTCCCAAGTTACCTTGTGGAAAACCACAGAAATAAGGGTGAGTATAAACATACTCAGTAAGAATCCCCAACCGGGGTACAATACGATACTTCAATCATCTAGCACCCTAGTATACATGCAAACAGTTACCAACATAGATCATAGCTCAACGAGCTTACAAGGCAGAATCTGGAATCCTCGGAAGTCTCCTACTTCCGGCCTAATGATTGGCTCTCATAACCAATCCCGGGACATCTCCGAGGGTCTTTCTCCCTCGATCAATTGATCAGCTCAAAAACCGATCCCAAAGATGTCTAACACCCTCGAGGGTCTTTCTCCCTCGACCATATGATCAGCTCAAAAGCCAATCCCAATGGGTGTCCTCAAGGGCTTCTTACCCTCGCTATAACTGCGGACTATCGGAGAGTACCGAAGTCCGGCTCTAAAAGCGGAAGGAATGGTGTACTCACGAACATTAGCCAGGGAGCTCTCCGAATCTGGCGACTAAAGCGTGTGCACGCACACCGCATGCTCTTCTCGCAACCGGCGTAAATGCGGGGGCCTAAGGGCAAACTACGCGGGCGTGCACGCATGCCTAAGACTCGGAAACGGTGTCACCGAACACAGAGTGCGAGGCCCTCGGCACCCATTTGTGCAAACTGTACCACCGACACGAAGCTAAGAACCGGCCAAGGCAGGCTTGCACCGCTAAGCGTGGTTCCGCTCTAGCGAGCTACAAACTAGGCTTATGCCGATGAGGTAGCTAATTCTCATTGGTCACGGGAGGGGGAGAAATAGCAATGTACGTTATGCTTAGCTTTACTTCCAATCGGTGGGGACAAAGTACGTTATGTCCGCCTCAACCCCCTGAAGCAATGTACGTTATGCTTCGCTTTACTCCCGACCGGTGGGGACAAGGTACGTTATGTCCGCTCTCACCTACGGATGATGACAAACCCTACTATACTAGCTAAGAGTACAGAGTAACTGATTCCTGGCTAAACATACATATAATCATCAATCATACATAACCTAGCATGATACTACGAACTTAAAGCAGGAATTTCGGGCATGCTGGAAGAACAATCCTAGCATGGCACTAACATGTACAAACAAGCAAACATGCTAGCAAGAATGCAATCACAAGCTGTCCTATCCACTATTCATGTTCATAAAAGTAAACATGCATATAAGGCACAATCAAGAAAGCATCGCAGGGTCCACACAACCACGGTAAGAAATCCTTACCTGGAAACGAGCAGAAATAACTTTCACAATCAAATAATGACCCTCGAGCTTTAAAGCGAAATCGAGCAACCTAAGCATTTTAATAAAAACAACCTAATTAAATAAGCAATGCCATGGCCCCTAGGGCCCAAAGGAAAAGTCTCGGGAATTACCGACCGAGAAGACACAAGGCCACGTCCCAACCCGCACGGCAAGGCAGGCTGTCCGTCAGCAAGGACAAGCAGGGCGCGCTGGCGCTGGGCACTGGCACTGGGCGCTGGGCGCTGGGGCGGCGCGCTGCATCGGGCGCTGGGCGCGCTTGGCGCGCGGCAGCGGCGGGCGCTGGCGCTGGGTTGCGTGTGATCGCGACACAGGAGAAGCGCGCTGGCGGGCGGACGCGACGACAGCGCACACGCACGCAGACGGGCTGCCGCAGCCAGCGAACACGCTGGGTCGGGCGCGCGCGGCGAGGCGTCTCGTCTGCGAGGGCGAGGCGCGGCGACGCGGGCAGGGCGGCAGCAGAAGTGAGCCGCGCGCGCGAAGCGGATCGCAGTGCGTGCAGCGGCGCGCGCGTCTGGTGGCCGGGCGAGGCAGCGGCGATCGGCGCGCGCTGGGCATGGGCGATCTGGTGCCAACTGGGCGCGCTGGGCATGGGCGATCTGAGGCGCCCGGGAGCGCCTAGGCCGAGCGGCCGCTGGGCGACTGGGGTTGGTGCGATCTGGGCATGGGTGGGCGGTGCAGCTGGCGGTGGTGGCTCGACAGGATGTGCAGGTGGTGCGATCTGGGCATGGCGGGTGGGCTTAGCGGCTAGGGTTTGGGTTCTTGGTGAGGTCGGCTAGAGAGAGAGAGAGAGAGAGAGAGAGAGAAAATCTTGCCAAAACAAGGGAAGAGGATTTTCTTGATTTTTCCTTCCTTTTCCTAATTTAAAATGCCTAAAATCCCTTCCCAAAGCATCCACTTTCAAAACCCGGCCCAAGCAAACTTACTTAAAAATAAAACTCTCATTTCCTACAAACTCTCAAAGACCATTTAGGGCATGGGCTCAAATCCCAATGGAAGCACCAAAAATTATAAATAATTTTGCCATTTTCTAAAATACTTCCAAACTTCCAAACAACTTGCCCAAACCTCTGGGTCTTGCAACCAACAACCATTAAGCTTCGACAAAGCGCAGAATGACCTGGAATCCTGAAAATCCACAAAACCCTGACCGGGGGCAAAAAGACCAAAATACCCCTAAGGGTTAAAATAGCACTAACGGCCCATCCGAACATCCGAATAATAACCCGGAAACACCTGGGAAACCAAAATAGAAAACTGGGCCGTTACATTACCTCAATGCATGCTTTAAAAAAACTTAGGAAACATTATGTAGGGTTGTATGCCAGATTCTGATTAAAAATAAAAACCTTAAAACAAACACTTTAACAACAAACATAGAATGCCCTACAACTTGTCCCTGTTTCCAAGTACCTGTTCCAAGCTAAATACAATTTAAAATGTACTCTGATAAGAGATTTATTTCAAACATTCGAATTCCAAAACAGTTTACATCAGTGTCAGAATCCAAAAAACAACCAGAAAACAACCTAGGGGCTCCGTGCCCAACTACATGCATTCAGAGGACAATAAAACATAAAGAATCATAAACATAAGACTCAGAGTTTTAAAAGCTGGTTTCCATGATCAGCAGCTTCTCCTTCAGCCATCCTGTCTCTCACCATGATCACCTGTGGAAAACCTTATAATAAGGGTGAGTAACGAATTACTCAGTAAGAATCCCCAACCGGGGTACAATACGACATAACTAGTCATCTAGCAGATATGTATGCAAGCTATGAATATAAACACATAAGAGAGCACTTCAGACTGGAAAGGGTGAGTTTCCGCAAATTCAATAAGGCTTCCCCAGCTCGGGGACAGACATGCACAAGAATACAAACATTAGCAGACAAGTATGATCAACAACATAACTGAGGGGTGTACAAAACCCAAGCTCCTGGGTGCTAGGTCAAGAAATCTCATCCTTCACGAGCACCTCGCAGAGCGGTCTAAAGGTCATAGACCCCATGACCAAAACCTCACTAGAATCCTTTGACTCGAGAGCAATCTGACATCCTACTCTAGAGGAAACTGGTGAGTCGAGCAATGTAACGGCCCAGGTTTTCATCCCGGTCTTCGAGGTATGCCCTGGGGGTATTTTGGTAATTTGGTCTGGCCGTCAGGGCCGTTTATGTCTTTTTCCAGTTGCTAAAATTATTGGATGGATTTATGAAGGTTTTTGAGGCTTTGTGGTTTGGTTTGAGCATGGGTAGATGCAAAAGTAAAAATTAAGGAATTTGTGTTGCAGCTGGGTTTTGAACCCGAGCCTCCAGGAAAGCTTGTGGGGATGCGTGCCAGTTGAGCTATTGAGAGCTCTTGTTACTCTTTCTGCATCACATCTTAGTTAACCTTGGATTTTGGAGTTTTGGTGCACTTGGTTAAATGAAATAGAATTAGGTTTATTCCACCTTCTTCTCCAAAATCTCCTCTTGGCCGCACAAGCTCTCCCTCTCCATTGCCTTGCCGAATCCTTCTTCCCTTGCATCTCCTTGGGTTCGATCATCATCATTCCGCCACCGAGAGGAAGCGACCATCATCGCCAGCCCAGCTTGCACGCCCAGATCTGTCGAACCAGCCGCCGCGACGCGGATCGCCCCTCGTCGTCGACGCCCAGATCTGTCGAACCAGCCACTACCGCCAGACGCCGGATCGCCGTTGCCGCATCGCCGCGTCCGGCCGGTCGACTCGCGACGCCGGATCGCGCCGGCAAGAATAAAGCAGCCAGTTCGTCGTTCGTCGTTCGTCCTCGCCGATCGCTCGCCGCCGACGCCAGAGGTCCACACGCCGCGCGCGCTCGTCCTGCCGTGCGTGCGTGCAGCAGCCCGGCGCAGCGTCCTGCCGATACCGTGCCAGCGCGGCCAGCGCGCGCCAGCGCCAAGCCGGCTTGCAGCGCAGCTCCAAGCTCGTGTCGTCGTGCGCGTGAGTTCCCGAGCCGAGCTTGTCGTTCTATTGTTGTTTAGACATTTTAGATCTTTGATTGTTGTTGGTTTGCTAGGTTCCCGCCGCTAGCTCGGGATTGTTCCATGATTTAGGATTTGTGTGTAGAAGCCTCCCGACCAAGGTAAGGATTTCTTACCAGGAGTTGTGTGGGCCTGCGCGTATATTTGTGATTGTTGTTTTGTATGCTGTGTATGATTACTAGCATGTTTAGCCCTAGGTGCTCGCTCAATTCTCGATTGGCATGAACTCTTGTATTGTTTCTCATGTTAGCCCATGCTAGGTTGTTCCATTCTCGGCATGTTCAAGTATATCTGTCTTGCTTCGTAGTATCATGCTAGGATCCTTGTATCTCATTGAGCACGTATTGGACCGCATTGATTGAATCGTTATTATTGTTAAGGTTTAGAATTCAGGTAGATAGCATCATCCGGGCCCGATGCATAAAGTATCTTGCATCTATGGCAAGGACGATTGAGACAGTTCTCCGTCCTTGGACCCCGTGAGGGATTAGCTATCCCAACCGGTAGGCCCTGCAATCTTGGGTGAGGGTGGTAGTCTAAGCGATGCCCCAACGGTCGGGATGATGACTTGGCAATGCCTAGTCCCCGGCGGCCAAGCACGTCCTCGCGTGTCGGCGGCAAAGAGCCCTTGATTGCCACTGTTAAGGTAAGGGCGGCTCTCGGTGTAAGCCTACCATGACCCGTTCCTTAGCCTCGGTGCGGTGGTACAGTGACATAGTTCACGTGTCCAGTCTCACACCCCTATGTCGGTGACACCGATCCAGAGATTTAGTTAGGCGTGGTATCCGGATATGGGCAGCTTGCCACTAGACCCGGCACCCCCCATAGTCTGTAGAAGCACGCGGTGCATGCTTACGCTCATTACAGCGCCGACCGGAGAGCTCCTCGGGATCTTGAGCTAGTGCACCTTTCGTATCGACAGTAGACAGGCTGAGGCCGAGACTTGGTTCTCGTATAGGGCGTATTGTGTGGTGTGGATTATTCCGGACTAAGACCCTGAGTTGGCATCCGAGGTCCAAGTGTGGACTTAAGCTATGTGCTCTATTCTGTGTTTGTATTCATAGCTTGCATACATTCTTCTAGATGATCATGTATATCGTATTGTACCCCGGTTGGGGATTCTTACTGGGTAATTCGTTACTCACCCTTATTCTGTGGCTTTCCACAGGTAATCAAGGCGGGAGACAGGATGGCTGAAGGAGGAGCTGTGATCATGGAATCCTGCTGTCATCTCTGACTATTTTATTTTATCATGACTCTTCACTTTTTTGTTATTTCCCCTGAATGCATGTAGACGGGCGCAGAGCCCCAGGATGTTTTCTTACGTTTTATGGATTCCAGCATATTTGTACTCGTGGATGGTTTTAATGGTTTAACTAAATCTCTGATCAGAGTATGCTTTTAGAAATATATGTTTTAGTAGTTGAATGTTTCTGTTTTTACTTGGGATCCGAAATGTATTTTTCATAATGTCTTTTATTTTCACTACATGCATTGGGGTAAAGGCCCATTTAGAGCCCTTTTTGGCCTGGGTTTTCTGATTGGTATCGAGCTCGAGTCATAGACTTTGTAGACCGACCTTTTGTTGTAGGTCGTCTTTCCCATGATCACTCAAGACCGGTCATCAATGTGCGCCTAAGTTATTGTTTTTTTAAAAGGGTTAAGAATTTACAATACCTTTCATCTAGTGTATGCCTTGTGTAGTGTTGTGGAGCGGAGACGAAAGCGGTGTTACGACTCGTTGTTGGTTTGGGCTTAGTGAGCCATCATGCCAACTTTCGCATGAAGGCGAGCGGTTTGTTTAGCGGCTTGTTGAGGTATTCAGATAGATTCGGATGCCCCGGGACATCGTTCGCAGGGAGGCGAGCTTAGACTCCGTTGGCCATTTGTGGCCCGATTCTTCGCTTTCCCCTAGTGAGAGGGTGGTGGTGCTTCGTGCGGATCGCCAAGATATGTTGATCGCACCCCAGAGGAGCAGGGCGCTTGGCATGTCCGACCGGGAGTTGGACAGATCGTGTTGATGTTGAGGCCGCGCCTGTGGTTGTTAGGCTCGCATGCGATTTGGCCCCGGCGATTGAGTTGCCTAGAGGAGGGGGTAGAGGCTAGCAGCGCCTCAGTGAGACTCCTTGAGCGAGTGTGCTCCAACCATGAGAGATTTGATGGCGAGTCTTTAGCTATCGAGAGAGCGGAGACCCAGCGCGATTTGTAGCGCGTAGTGAGGAGTCCGGCACGATTAGCCCGGTGACAGAGTTTGTTTCAGCATTTTCCCCCAGTAGCTCTTGTAGCCCCGGAGGTTCTCGGGAGGGCATGATCAGCAGTTTATTCAGATGAGTTTGTTGGCGTTGTTGAGACGCCCTGGTTGGCAAATGGATGCCTCAGTAGAGCTCGATGTTTTAGTAAGTCCTACCGCTAGTAGTAAAGTAGTTGGGCAGGTTTGAGTTTAGCA
Organism: Sicyos edulis; assembly: GCA_036507275.1. NCBI lineage: Eukaryota > Viridiplantae > Streptophyta > Magnoliopsida > Cucurbitales > Cucurbitaceae > Sicyos > Sicyos edulis. Next base: position 36,283,038 of record CM071847.1, read on the forward strand.
TCCGTGTGTGGGATGCCCTGCTGCTCATTCAAAGGCCGAGGTGTGCCGATCCTGTGCTGTTTGGTTCATCAGATGGTGGTGGAAATCCCTTGTGAGAGGTGGTTCAGCGAGTCTCCACCGATCGCCCGATTGTTTGGCAAGTTGCCGTGTTAGTGGCTTGAGGCAGATGAAGGGTCATCTTTGCCCCCTGCGAGCCTCTGCGTTGTTGTTTAGCGACCGCTTCCTCGGATGTGGATTTGGTAGTAGTAGCACTTGAGGTGCATTGGTTGGTGTGCCACTTTGGCACTAAGTCCAGTTCGAGCTTGAGTTTGGCTAGCATAGCAGATGGTTCTATGCCGTGTCGGAGTTCAAGACACTTCGTTAGCCATTGGATCCATTTATGGAAAATGCACTTGTTTGGGTCGTGCAAGAGGGCTAGTTCGGTGGTAGTTGAAGGACCACAAGTGAAAGGATGTTCGAGAGGAGCTGGAGCCTCTTCCCAGTGTTACCGGGGTCGAGTAAGTCGCGAGGTTGGCGGTGGTAAGTGTTAGTGCGTGTGAGTCTCACGCTAGTGCTAAGGCCAAGAGATCTTTGTGGTTGGTAGTGCGGTCCACTACCTTCGGGTGCCTAAACACCGAGTTGAGTGAGCATTGTAGATGCGAGTTCGGTCCAAAGAGGAACCATGAGTTGGATGCTCTCGAGATGAGTTGGATGCTTATGAGATGAGTTGGATGCCCATGAGATGAGTAGGACGCCTTATGTGTAAGCGCACTTGGTAGAGTCTTGGTATAAAGTAAGTTCGGTTTGGCATCGTTATGTTTTAGCAGAGCAAGGTTGCCACCTTTGCTTGAGTATCGTGTGGAGATGGAACTTTTGGTGTTCCTTGGATTGTTTGTATTCTTTGCCGGGAGTTATCGTTGCCTTGTGGAAAAGCGCTTGTTAGTCTTGGATCTCTAAAGGAAGGTTGGGAGTTGTGCACACAAGTGTGTTTTGTGTGGTTCGTTCCGTGGCGAGAGTTTTGAGATCCATGTAGGGTTTGCTTTGGAGATCTCGTGCTCGTGCCTTGAGAAGTTGGACTCTGTGGTTGTTGTAAGGCTTGGGTTGAGGTGGTAAGGATACAAAGTGCTCGTGGTATCAAGTTGTTGCTTAGGCAAGATTTGTTAAGTTGGGCCTAAGCTTGGTTGGCGGATCTTCTTGTTGATCGTTGGTTGGAGTTCGATTGGAAACCGAACAAGAGCGATGGTAGCTAAGCCGCGTGGTTTCGATCGGCATGGCTAAGAGAGTTGTTCGGATCCTTCCTTGGGTAGAAGTTATGTTGTGGCCGATGCTTTGAGTAGGAGGATGACGCGATCTCAGTAGCGTTGCCGGGTCCTCTAGGTTCCCAAGGAGTTGGAGTTGGCCAGCATGGTTGGGATCTTTGGAAATTGGAGTTGTTTGTTGAGCGGTTGTCTGTTAGATCATATGCTGGTAGTTAGTGTGTGTGTCGAGGGTTGCCGAAGAACCCTAGGTTGTGGAGAGCCTCTCTAGAGCTCGGTCGAGGCCCGGCTAGTGAGTTTGGTTGGCTATTTGGAGGCGTGTAGTTTGTAGCCTCGGTGGAGTTGCTAGCAGATCTTGGTAGACTAGCAAGCTAGTGTTTATTTGGAGTAAAGTCCGGAGTGGTTTCGGTGTGGTGGCAAGTTGATGCTTGGTGTTGACCAAGTGTGGATTGAAGTTGCTAGAGTTTAGTTTTGCTCGTGGGGGGGCGAGTGGTTTGTGCCATGTTGGTTGTTTTTTTCCTGTTTCCAGGATGTTGAGTTGCCCCGTTTGGCATTTGGAGGTTCAGTCTGAGATGGACCCTTGTTGTGCCCCGTGAGATTAGATGTTGTTGCTCTGGTGGAGCAAGGTAGTGAGCGTATGTGGAGTTCTCTGTCCGTTGGTTGTCTGCTTGTAAGGACCTGTATCTCCTTGGGAGTTGTCAGGTTATTCCTTGGTCTTGGAATTGGTGGTAGTGGTGCTAGTAGGAGGAAAAGTTTGTTGGGTCGCTTGGAAGCGTTGTTTGTCTAGCTAAGCGGACTCGTGAGTGGTGTTACGGAAGTTGCGATGGGGTTGTTCTCGCCTCCTATGAGTGTTTGGCCTAGTTGGTTAAGGTTTTGAGTGTTGGCTTGGAAGTTGTTGCACCTTTGTAGTTGAAGGCCCTTTGTTTGATTGTGGATGAGGTTGCACCTTTGTATTTGGATTAGGGTCTGCTGGACTTATTGAGGATCCTTCTTTGGCTAGTGTAGCTTGCACTCTGCCGACCATTGTTGGTATTCTTGTTCTTGGTAGTTGTTGTTGACCGGTAGTGGAGTTCAGTTAATGAAGTTTCGGTGGGAAGGTGCATTAAGCCTAAGCTTGAGGGTTAAGCCCTGTATGTGTTATCGTTTGGACTTGTGAGATGTGTTTCATATTTGAGGCGAGCTTTGTTCCGTTGTTTGCATGGAGGTAAGTTTAGTGGATGGAGCCCTCTGGGCCTGGTTGTTTGCTGAGTTGTCTTGCCCACTAGTGATTTGAGTCGAGCTAGAGATGAGTGGTTTGGCATAGCTATGCAGTTGTAGTTGTTTGAGCTTCCTAGTTCGTAGCACTCAAGTTGTTGGATTGTAAGTTTCCGTGTGGGAGCTGTCACTAGTTGAGGTTGTTGTGTGAGTTTGGATTTTTGGAGTATTGACTTCGTGTAGCTAGAGCTCGCACTCTCGGTTGAGTGTGCTGATGCCATTTCTATGGAGTAGAGGCATGTCGATTTCAGTTGGAGATGTTGCCATTAGTGGTGTGGCAACAAAGGTTTGTTCTAGGCAGTGCGTGGGCGAACCGTGGTTCAGGAGAGTGTTCTTAGAGGCTTATGAGCCGAGTGCAGTTTCTGTAGTGTTTTCCCCCTTTTTGTCCGATGGTCTTTTGGGAGGAGTGAGCCAGATCCTTTGGAGCTTGTTGCGAGTTGGTGTTTTAAAGTGATTAGGCGGCGGGAGACCAGGTGTGGTTTTAGGAGGTTGCCTTGGGTAGCGATTCTCGTGGTCGATTCTTGTGGTTCCATTGAGGCATTGTATGGTAAGTGTTGCAGTCTCTAGTCTTTGTGAGAAAAGGTTGGTGGCCGTCGGTGTTGTTTTGGGTCTGTGTTGCCGCGATTGACCTGAGGTGTTGTGCGCGGGAGGTTGAGCTCGTTTGTGGTTAGCTCAGAGCAGGCATGAAAGTTTCGCCGATGTTTGGCGTTGAGTTTTAGAGTTTGAGGTTGGACAGTGCGTGCTTTTAAGGTTATGCCGTTGTGAGTTGTGTTGAGTTTTGGTAAGCGGGAGAAGTGGAGTCTCCTGTTGTTGGGCCATTTGAGATTCTCGAAAGGATTGGCAGAGTTGCATATTGGCTAGCCCTTTCTATCATTGTCAGCCGTGTGCAGTGTTCTCATGTATCGGTGTGAGGCAGTATGTGTCGGACCCATCGCTCATTGTGGACTTTGGGCCCCTGCACCTGAATGAGGGTTTGAGCTTCGGGAAGAGGTCAGTGGGGATCCTTGCATTCGAGACTAAGACATTGCGTAATCGCGAGATCCGGTTGGTAAAAGTTCGGTGGAGGAGTTAGAGTTCGAGAGGAGGCCGCTTGTGAGCGGGGAAGACGGATGAGATTGCAATATCCTATCTTTGTTTGAGTCTTAAGGACTTTCGAGGACGAAAGTCATAAAAAGGAGGAATATTGTAACGGCCTGAGTTTTCATCCCGGTCTTCGAGGTATGCCCTGGGGGTATTTTGGTAATTTGGTCGGGCCGTCAGGGCCGTTTATGTCTTTTTCCAGTTGCTAAAATTATTGGATGGATTTATGAAGGTTTTTGAGGCTTTGTGGTTTGGTTTGAGCATGGGTAGATGCAAAAGTAAAAATTAAGGAATTTGTGTTGCAATTTGGGTTTTGAACCCGAGCCTCGGGAAAGCTTGTGGGGATGCGTGCGGTTGAGCTATTGAGAGCTCTTGTTACTCTTTCTGCATCACATCTTAGTTAACCTTGGATTTTGGAGTTTTGGTGCACTTGGTTAAATGAAATAGAATTAGGTTTATTCCACCTTCTTCTCCAAAATCTCCTCTTGGCGCACAAGCTCCCTCTCCATTGCCTTGCCGAATCCTTCTTCCCTTGCATCTCCTTGGGTTCGATCATCATCATTCCGGCCAGCCGAGAGGAGCAGCCATCATCGCCAGCCCAGCTCGCACGCCCAGATCTGTCGAACCAGCCTGCCGCCGACGCCGATCGCCCTCGCTGTCGTGACGCCAGATCTGTCGAACCAGCCGCGCAAGACGCCGATCGCTTCGCGTCGCCGCACGCCCAGCCGGTCTGATCGCGACGCCGGATCGCGCCGGCAGCGGCAGCCCATTCTTGTCGTTCGTCCTCGCCCGATCGCTCGCCGCGACGCCAGAGGTCCACGCCGCGGCGCGCTGCCCTCCCTCGCCGCGTGCCGCGGTAGCGGCGCAGGCGGCAGCGTAGCCCTCCCTGCCATCTGCGTGCGGTAGCGCGGCCAGCTGCGCCGGCCGGCTTGCAGCGGCTCCAAGCTCGTGTCGTCGTGCCGCGTGAGTTCCCGAGCCGAGCTTGTCGTTTCTATTGTTGTTTAGACATTTTAGATGCTTGATTGTTGTTGGTTTGCTAGGTTCCCGCTCGCTAGCTCGGGATTGTTCCATGATTTAGGATTTGTGTGTAGAAGCCTCCGACCAAGGTAAGGATTTCTTACCGGAGTTGTGTGGGCCCTGCGGTATATTTGTGATTGTTGTTTTGTATGCCTGTGTATGATTACTAGCATGTTTAGCCCTAGGTGCTGCTCATTGCGAATTCTCGATGGCATGAACTCTTGTATTGTTTCTCATGTTAGCCCATGCTAGGTTGTTCCATTCGGCATGTTCGTTATCTGTCTTGCTTCGTAGTATCATGCTAGGATCCTTGTATCATTGAGCACGTATTGGGTGCATTGATTGAATCGTTATTATTGTTAAGGTTTAGAATTCGGGTAGATAGCATCATCCGGGCCCGATGCATAAAGTATCTTGCATCTATGGCAAGGACGATTGAGACAGTTCTCCGTCCTTGGACCCGTGTGAGGATTAGCTATCCCAACCGGTAGGCCCCGCAATCTTGGGTGAGGGTGGTAGTCTAAGCGATGCCCCAACGGTCGGGATGATGACTTGGCAATGCCTAGTCCGGCGGCGCACGTCCTCGGCGTGTTCGGCGGTAGCCCTTGATTGCCACTGTTAAGGTAAGGCGGCTTCTGGTGTAAGCCTACCATGACCCGTTCCTTAGCCTCAAAGTGCGGTGGTACAGGTGACATAGTTCACGTGTCCAGTCTCACACCCCTATGTCAGTGACACCGATCCAGAGATTTAGTTAGGCATGGTATCCGGATATGGGCAGATTGCCACTAGACCCGGCACCCCCCATAGTCTGTAGAAGCACGCGGTGCATGCTTACGCTCATTACATCGCCGACCGGAGAGCTCCTCGGGATCTTGAGCTAGTGCACCTTTCGTATCGGCGATAGACAGCCGAGGCCGAGACTTGGTTCTCGTATAGGGCGTATTGTGTGGTGTGGATTATTCGGACTAAGACCCCGAGTTGGCATCCGAGGTCCAAGTGTGGACTTAAGCTATGTGCTCTATTCTGGTGTTTGTATTCATAGCTTGCATACATTTTCTAGATGGTCATGTATATCGTATTGTACCCCGGTTGGGGATTCTTACTGGGTAATTCGTTACTCACCCTTATTACGTGGCTTTCCCGGGTAATCAAGGCGGGAGACAGGATGGGTGAAGGAGGAGCTGTGATCATGGAATCCTGCATTGTCATCTCGACTATTTTATTTTATCATGACTCTTCACTTTTTGTTATTTCCTGAATGCATGTAGACGGGCGCAGAGCCCGGGATGTTTTCTTACGTTTTATGGATTCCAGCATATTTGTACTCGTGGATGGTTTTAATGGTTTAACTAAATCTCTGATCAGAGTATGCTTTTAGAAATATATGTTTTAGTAGTTGAATGTTTCTGTTTTTACTTGGGATCCGAAATGTATTTTTCATAATGTCTTTTATTTTCACTACATGCATTGGGGTAAAGGCCCATTTAGAGCCCTTTTGGGTCGGGTCTTTACAGTTGGTATCAGAGCTCAGAGTCATAGACTTTGTAGACTGACCTTTTGTTGTAGGTCGTCTTTCCCATGATCACCAGCACTCCGACAGTCATCAGGTACGCCTAAGTTACTGTTTTTTTTGAAAAGGGTTAAGAATTTACAATACCTTTCATCTAGTGTATGCCTTGTGTAGTGTTGTGGAGCGGAGACGAGCAGGTTCTGACTCGTTGTTGGTTTGGGCTTAGTGAGCCATCATGCCAACTTTCCCGCAGTGCGAGCAGTTTGTTTAGCAGCTTGTTGAGGTATTCAGATAGATTCGGATGCCCTGGGACATCGTTCCAGAGGGAGGCAGAGCTTAGACTCCCGTTGGCCATTTGTGGCCCCGATTCTGTCGCTTTTCCCTAGTGAGAGGGTGGTGGTGCCGTGCGATCGCCAAGTATGTTGATCGCACCCGAGAGGAGCAGAGGCGCTTGGCATGTCCGACCGAGGAGTTGGACAGATCGTGTTGATGTTGAGGCGCGCCTGTGGTTGTTAGGCTCGCATGCGATTTGGCCCGGGCAGTTGAGTTGCCTAGAGGAGGGGTAGAGGCTAGCGGCGCCTCAGAGTGAGACTCCTTGAGCGAGTGTGCTCCAACCATGAGAGATTTGATGGGCGAGTCTTTAGCTATCGAGAGCGGAGACCAGCGCGATTTGTAGCGCGTAGTGAGGAGTCCCGGCACGATTAGCCCGGTGTGAGTTTGTTTCAAAGCATTTTTCCCAAAGTAGCTCTTGTAGCCCCGGAGGTTCTCGGGAGGGCATGATCAGCAGGTTTATTCGGATGAGTTTGTTGGCGTTGTTGGAGCGCGCCTGTGTTGGCAAATGGATGCCTGTAGAGCTCGATGTTTTAGTAAGTCCTACTGCTAGTAGTAAAGTAGTTGGCCAGGTTTGAGTTTAGCATCCGTGTGTGGGATGCCCTGCTGTTCAAAGGCCGAGGTGTGCCGATCCTGTGCTGTTTGGTTCATCAGATGGTGGTGGAAATCCCTTGTGAGAGGTGGTCTAGCAGAGTCTCCACCAGTCGCCCGATTGTTTGGCAAGTTGCCGTGTTAGTGGCTTGAGGCAGATGAAGGGTCATCTTTGCCCCCTTGCGAGCCTGTTGTTGTTTAGCAGCCCCGCTTCCTCAGATGTGGATTTGGTAGTAGTAGCACTTGAGGTGCATTGGTTGGTGTGCCACTTTGGCACTAAGTCTGGTTCAGGCTTGAGTTTGGCTAGCATAGCAGATGGTTCTATGCCGTCCGGAGTTCAGCACACTTCGTTAGCCATTGGATCCATTTATGGAAAATGCACTTGTTTGGGTCGTGCAAGAGGGCTAGTTTAGTGGTAGTTGAAGGACCACAAGTGAAAGGATGTTCGAGAGGAGCTGGAGCCTCTTCCCAGTGTTACTGGGGGTCGAGTAAGTCAGCAGGTTGGCGGCTGGTAAGTGTTAGTGCGTGTGAGTCTCACGCTAGTGCTAAGGCCAAGAGATCTTTGTGGTTGGTAGTGCGGTCCACTACCTTCGGGTGCCTAAACCTGAGTTGAGTGAGCATTGTAGATGCGAGTTCGGTCCAGCAGGGGAACCATGAGTTGGATGCTCTCGAGATGAGTTGGATGCTTATGAGATGAGTTGGATGCCCATGAGATGAGTAGGACGCCTTATGTGTAAGCGCACTTGGTAGAGTCTTGGTATAAAGTAAGTTCGGTTTGGCATCGTTATGTTTTAGCAGAGCAAGGTTGCCACTGCTTCGAGTATCGTGTGGAGATGGAACTTTTGGTGTTCCTTGGATTGTTTGTATCGCTGCCAGGAGTTATCGTTGCCTTGTGGAAAAGCGCTTGTTAGTCTTGGATCTCTAAAGGAAGGTTGGGAGTTGTGCACACAAGTGTGTTTTGTGTGGTTCGTTCCGTGGCGAGAGTTTCAGATCCATGTAGGGTTTGCTTTGGAGATCTCGTGCTCAGTGCCTTGAGAAGTTGGACTCCAGGTGGTTGTTGTAAGGCTTGGGTTGAGGTGGTAAGGATACAGTGCTCGTGGTATCAAGTTGTTGCTTAGGCAAGATTTGTTAAGTTGGGCCTAAGCTTGGTTGGCGGATCTTCTTGTTGATCGTTGGTTGGAGTTCAGTTGGAAACCGAACAAGATGATGGTAGCTAAGCCGCGTGGTTTACGATCGGCATGGCTAAGAGAGTTGTTCGGATCCTTCCTTGGGTAGAAGTTATGTTGTGGCCGATGCTTTGAGTAGGAGGATGACGCGTCTCGTAGCGTTTGGGTCCTCTAGGTTCCCAAGGAGTTGGAGTTGGCCAAAGCATGGTTGGGATCTTTGGAAATTGGAGTTGTTTGTTCAGCGGTTGTCCTGTTAGATCATATCTTGGCAGTGTGTGTGTCGAGGGTTGCCGAAGAACCCTAGGTTGTGGAGAGCCTCTCTAGAGCTCGGTCGAGCCCGGCTAGTGAGTTTGAGTTGGCTATTTGTGGAGGCGTGTAGTTTGTAGCCTCGGTGGAGTTGCTAGCAGTCTTGGTAGACTAGCAAGCTAGTGTTTATTTGGAGTAAAGTCCGGAGTGGTTTCGGTGTGGTGGCAAGTTGATGCTTGGTGTTGACCAAGTGTGGATTAAAGTTGCTAGAGTTTAGTTTTGCTCGTGGGGGGGCGAGTGGTTTGTGCCATGTTGGTTGTTTTTTTCCTGTTTCCAGGATGTTGAGTTGCCCCGTTTGGCATTTGGAGGTTCGATCCGAGATGGACCCTTGTTGTGCCCCGTGAGATTAGATGTTGTTGCTCTCCGTGGAGCAAGGCGGTGAGCGTATGTGGAGTTCTCTGTCCGTTGGTTGTCTGCTTGTAAGGACCTGTATCTCCTTGGGAGTTGTCAGGTTATTCCTTGGTCTTGGAATTGGTGGTAGTGGTGCTAGTAGGAGGAAAAGTTTGTTGGCTGCTTGGAAGCAGTTGTTTGTCTAGCTAAAGCGGACTCGTGAGTGGTGTTCGGAAGTTGCGATAAGGGTTGTTCGCCTCCTATGAGTGTTTGGCCTAGTTGGTTAAGGTTTTGAGTGTTGGCTTGGGAAGCATGTTGCACCTTTGTAGTTGAAGGCCCTTTGTTTTGATTGTGGATGAGGTTGCACCTTTGTGGGTGGATTAGGTCCGGACTTATTGAGGATCCTTGGCTGGCTAGTGTAGCTTGCACTCTGCGACCATTGTTGGTATTCTTGTTCTTGGTAGTTGTTGTTGACCGGTAGTGGAGTTCAGTTAATGAAGTTTCGGTGGGAAGGTGCATTAAGCCTAAGCTTGAGGGTTAAGCCTGTATGTGTTATCGTTTGGACTTGTGAGATGTGTTTCATATTTGAGGCGAGCTTTGTTCCGTTGTTTGCATGGAGGTAAGTTTAGTGGATGGAGCCCTCTGGGGCCTGGTTGTTTGTTTGAGTTGTCTTGCCCACTAGTGATTTGAGTCGAGCTAGAGATGAGTGGTTTGGCATAGCTATGCGGTTGTAGTTGTTTGAGCTTCCTAGTTCGTAGCACTCAAGTTGTTGGATTGTAAGTTTCCGTGTGGGAGCTGTCAGCTAGTTGAGGTTGTTGTGTGAGTTTGGATTTTTGGAGTATTGACTTCGGTAGCTAGAGCTCGCACCTCGGTTGGTGTGCGATGCCATTTCTATGGAGTAGAGGCATGTCAGTTTCAGGTTGGAGATGTTGCCATTAGGGTGTGGCAACAAAGGTTTGTTCTAGGCAGTGCGTGGGCGAACCGTGGTTCAGGAGAGTGTTCTTAGAGGCTTATGAGCCGAGTGCGATTTCTGAGTGTTTTCCCCCTTTTTGTCCGATGGTCTTTTGGGAGGAGAGTAGGCGAGATCCTTTGGAGCTTGTTGCGAGTTGGTGTTTCCGTGATTAGGCAATGGGAGACTAGTGTGGTTTTAGGAGGTTGCCTTGGGTAGCGATTCTCGTGATCGATTCTTGTGGTTCCATTGAGGCATTGTATGGTAAGTGTTGCAGTCTCTAGTCTTTGTGAGAAAAGGTTGGTGGCCGTCAGTGTTGTTTTGGGTCCTGTGTTGCTGCAGTTGACCAGAGGTGTTGTGCAGGAGGTTGAGCTCGTTTGTGGTTAGCTCAGAGCAGGCATGAAAGTTTCGCCGATGTTCGGCGTTGAGTTTTAGAGTTTGAGGTTGGACAGTGCGTGCTTTTAAGGTTATGCCGTTGTGAGTTGTGTTGAGTTTTGGTAAGCGGGAGAAGTGGAGTCTCCTGTTGTTGGGCCATTTGAGATTCTCGAAAGGATTGGCAGAGTTGCATATTGGCTAGCCCTTTCTATCATTGTCAGCCGTGTGCAGTGTTCTCATGTATCGGTGTGAGGCAGTATGTGTCGGACCCATCGCTCATTGTGGACTTTGGGCCCCTGCACCTGAATGAGGGTTTGAGCTTCGGGAAGAGGTCAGTGGGGATCCTTGCATTCGAGACTAAGACATTGCGTAATCGCGAGATCCGGTTGGTAAAAGTTCAGTGGAGGAGTTAGAGTTCAGAGGAGGCCGCTTGTGAGCGGGGAAGACGGGATGAGATTGCAGTATCCTATGCTGTTCCAGTCTTAAGGACTTTCGAGGACGAAAGTCATAAAAAGGAGGGAATATTGTAACGGCCCAGGTTTTCATCCCGGTCTTCGAGGTATGCCCTGGGGGTATTTTGGTAATTTGGTCGGGCCGTCAGGGCCGTTTATATCTTTTTTCGATTTGCTAAAATTATTGGATGGATTTATGAAGGTTTTTGAGGCTTTGTGGTTTGGTTTGAGCATGGGTAGATGCAAAAGTAAAAATTAAGGAATTTGTGTTGCAGCTGGGTTTTGAACCCGAGCCTCCAGGAAAGCTTGTGGGGATGCGTGCCAGTTGAGCTATTGAGAGCTCTTGTTACTCTTTCTGCATCACATCTTAGTTAACCTTGGATTTTGGAGTTTTGGTGCACTTGGTTAAATGAAATAGAATTAGGTTTATTCCACCTTCTTCTCCAAAATCTCCTCTTGGCCGCACAAGCTCTCCCTCTCCATTGCCTTGCCGAATCCTTCTTCCCTTGCATCTCCTTGGGTTCGATCATCATCATTCCGGCCAGCCGAGAGGAGCAGCCATCATCGCCAGCCCAGCTTGCACGCCCAGATCTGTCGAACCAGCCCTGCGCCGCGACGCGGATCGCCCTCGTCGTCGCGACGCCCGGATCTGTCGAACCACCGCCTGCAGACGCCGATCGCCGGTCGCCCGTCGTCGCCGTCCGGCCGGATCGCGACGCCGGATCGCGCTAGCAACAGCAGCCAGTTCGTCGTTCGTCGCTCGCCCGATCGCTTCGCCACGCCGCCAGAGGTCCACACCCCAGCGTATCGCGCCCTCCTGCGTGCTTGCGTGCGGGCGGCGGCAGCAGCACAAGGCTGCCCGTCTGCACCGTGCGGTAGCGCGGCCAGCGCCAGCCCGGCTGCGGCGGCTCCAAGCTCGTGGTCGTCGTGCGCGTGAGTTCCCCGAGCCGAGCTTGCTGTTCTATTGTTGTTTAGACATTTTAGATGCCGATTGTTGTTGGTTTGCTAGGTTCCCGCCGCTAGCTCGGGATTGTTCGCATGATTTAGGATTTGTGTGTAGAAGCCTCCCGACCAAGGTAAGGATTTCTTACCGGAGTTGTGTGGGCCCCTGCGGTATATTTGTGATTGTTGTTTTGTATGCTCGTGTATGATTACTAGCATGTTTAGCCCTAGGTGCTCATTCAATTCTCGATGGCATGAACTCTTGTATTGTTTCTCATGTTAGCCCATGCTAGGTTGTTCCATTCGGCATGTTCGTTATCTCCATCTTGCTTCGTAGTATCATGCTAGGATCCTTGTATATCATTGAGCACGTATTGGGTGCATTGATTGAATCGTTATTATTGTTAAGGTTTAGAATTCGGGTAGATAGCATCATCCGGGCCCGATGCATAAAGTATCTTGCATCTATGGCAAGGACGATTGAGACAGATTCTCCGTCCTTGGACCCCGTGAGGGATTAGCTATCCCAACCGGTAGGCCCCGCAATCTTGGGTGAGGGTGGTAGTCTAAGCGATGCCCCAACGGTCGGGATGATGACTTGGCAATGCCTAGTCCCCGGGCGGCCGCACGCCTCGGCGTGTTCGGCAAGAGCCCTTGATTGCCACACCGTTAGGTAAGGCGGCTTCTGGTGTAAGCCTACCATGACCCGTTCCTTAGCCTCGGTGCGGTGGTACAGTGACATAGTTCACGTGTCGAGTCTCACACCCCTATGTCGGTGACACCGATCCAGAGATTTAGTTAGGCGTGGTATCCGGATATGGGCGGCTTGCCACTAGACCGGCACCCCCATAGTCTGTAGAAGCACGCGGTGCATGCTTACGCTCATTACTGGCGCCGACCGGAGAGCTCCTCGGGATCTTGAGCTAGTGCACCTTTCGTATCGACGATGAGGCAGTGAGGCCGAGACTTGGTTCTCGTATAGGGCGTATTGTGTGGTGTGGATTATTCGGACTAAGACCACGAGTTGGCATCCGAGGTCCAAGTGTGGACTTAAGCTATGTGCTCTATTCTGTGTTTGTATTCATAGCTTGCATACATTCTTCTAGATGATCATGTATATCGTATTGTACCCCGGTTGGGGATTCTTAGTGGGTAATTCGTTACTCACCCTTATTCTCGTGGCTTTCCACGGGTAATCAAGGCGGAGAGCAGGATGGTGAAGGAGGAGCTGTGATCATGGAAATCTGCTTTGTCATCTCGACTATTTTATTTTATCATGACTCTTCACTTTTTGTTATTTCCCCTGAATGCATGTAGACGGGCGCAGAGCCCCAGGATGTTTTCTTACGTTTTATGGATTCCAGCATATTTGTACTCGTGGATGGTTTTAATGGTTTAACTAAATCTCTGATCAGAGTATGCTTTTAGAAATATATGTTTTAGTAGTTGAATGTTTCTGTTTTTACTTGGGATCCGAAATGTATTTTTCATAATGTCTTTTATTTTCACTACATGCATTGGGGTAAAGGCCCATTTAGAGCCCTTTTGGGTCGGGTCTTTACAAGCAACCTGTTGGCCACAGGCACCGTACTCACGACGAGAGGTGGTGTCACACCAATCACCAAGGACCCATGTTAGGATACCACTTGCCTGAAGAGAGCCTAGGCTACTAGTAGAAACCATCCAGGGCCATGAGCCTTCCAGGCCAACCATCCACGAAAGTCCTACAGAGCGAAAGAATATCACCTAAAGCTAGGGTGTGCACCCGAATATCATCGTCCACACCCACCGACTATTCTCCTCTATCTGATCTCATGACTCGTTTGGGTCCAAATGAGGCATCAAGCTGTGCATCAAACATCACGTAAGTCCATATTAGGACAAGCATGCAAGTCCATATCAGAACAATCATGCAACCACGTGCAACTCGACCATATCAGGCAGACATACATGATTCATGCATTACTAGTCATACAAAAGACACGCATGAAATGTATATGCTCTCGATGCAATCAAATGTAATATACAATGTACATGGTTATGCTAAAATCAGACAAATAAACTAATGCAAGTAAACTGGCACATGTATTAACCACTTGTCCTCGAGAAGGGGGTAAAGGGTCCCTTATCTTGGCCAATTCACTAACAGCTCTCCATGAACCCACTAGAAGCTCCAACTAGCCAAACAAAACTCTGAGCCCTGTAACGAACAAACTGGTCAAAACTAGCACCTTAGACCATCAAAATTGGATCCAGTATATCAAATTTAACAAATAGGGAAGAATTTCGAAAAATGTGTCCCGAAGGCTACATACGCAGCACAACCTTGGCTCGATGAACAAAGAATAGCTTGGGTCAAATCTGGTCAAGAGAAAGTCAATGGGTCAATTACTTGTCATTTAACCCACAATCCAAACATCCTTCAACCCACACTTAAAAAATATTTAAACCTCGAACCAAACACCTTTAATTCATTACTTGAATGATTTTAAAGCACTAGCCAAATAAGCATAAATCACTACTTGAATGGTTTTAAGCCACCAACTAAACAAGCATAAACCACATTTTAACTAACTTTAAACTAGTAGCCAAAAAACATTAATCCACAATTAAATATCTTTAAACCAGCAGCCAAACAAGCTTAAAACTCAACTTAGAATGTCTTTAAACTCCAACCAAACAGTCTTTAACCATAACTTGAATACTCATAACCCAAGAAACAAACAGCTTTAATTCACCTCTTGAATAGTCATAAACGTGTAAACAAACATGCTTAAAATCCCATTTAAAATGACTTTATTCCAATTTTAAATGACTTTAAACTCACACCCAAACATGGGTCTTCTTCAACCTTGAGATTCATTTAAGCTTGAAACCCAAAAGAGAACGAAACTCACCAAGGATGAATCTCCGGCAACCACGCCGACAGCTCCACGACGGAGGTGCTTCTTCGATGCGCACACACGAGCAGCCCGATTAGGACCTCCTCACAACGTCAACCCCAAACTCGTAGCGGCGCGCTCTCCACCAATCCACGCTGCTAAGAACACGACTAGACACGCGCAGACCCACACAAGCTCCCAGCTTCTCAACCACTCGACGACGAAGAACCACGAGCCCGCAGCTTCGACCTCGCACGTTCCACTCAGCCACGAACCAACCGAAACTGGGGCTGCTCCTCGACGCAACCCACTACACCACACAAACTGCAGCGATGCGTTAGTTGGTTGGCTTAAACAACAACAACGCTCGATCTCTTCCATTACATGAGCCGGATGGAAATGCAGACGACAAACCCACGAGCTCTTTGGTGACCCACGAAGCTCCCACGACGACCAAGTGATGTGCGAACTGCCTTTACACACACAAAATTTGAACCCACAAGGAAACTCGACGGCGACAACTTCGATTTCATGGCAACAAGCTCCAAGCGACGGTAGTGCTGGTCAAAAAATCGAACCTGGTGGGCGGTGGTGAACAGTAGATGGACCTAGGGTTGTGTGCTTTTAAATAAGGACTTAAATATCTCAT
Organism: Sicyos edulis; assembly: GCA_036507275.1. NCBI lineage: Eukaryota > Viridiplantae > Streptophyta > Magnoliopsida > Cucurbitales > Cucurbitaceae > Sicyos > Sicyos edulis. The sequence goes on from CM071847.1 coordinate 36,298,106, forward strand.
CTTGAAAAGACCAATGTGCCCTTCTTTTTCAAATTAATTGTAAAATTGCCATTTTTCTATTAAAACCCAACAAGGAAAATGGGGTCATTACATCTGCCCACGCACACACCTGCTCGCCCAGCCCCGTGCCCAGCCTCGCCCCGCACAGACTCACAACACCAAGCTGCACCGCAGGAGCACGCACTCCAGCAGCCATTAACCTCTGTGTGTGTACCCACCTCGTGCTGCGAGCTTGGTTATTTAGGGATCGGGTACTTCTCGTTTCCCTTGAGCTTCACTATTGGTTTAAATGGTTTAGATATTTCTGATTTTTAACCTTATTGTTTAGGTTGTGATTTGCATGTTGTTGGTAATCTCCAACTCAAGGAGCATCGTTTTAATTGTTATGTAATTATTTAAAGTAAGGGTACCTTGTCTCGGGTTGTGTGGACTGTGCGTGATTTCTATTGATTGTATGCTTGCCTACTTGCTTTGTTATTTTACGAGCATGTGTTAGTGGATAGGTTCTTGTGGTGTTTTGCCTGTATTGACTACACGTATTGTTCTGTTATGTTGAAACCTTGTGAATGATCTGTTAGGGCATGGCATATAGCACTGATGTAACTTGAGACTGTAGTATCCTATTAGGGTACCTCATATGCATGTTTGATGATTCTTGGTATATTGTTTAGAATTAGTCCTTTCCACTATTTGATAGAGTTGTTAGGTTGTCATTATCTAGAGGCTGAGAGTGGACACGATGTATGCTGTTCCCACAGGTCGGGACCAATAAGGATTTATTTTCTGTCCCTATCAGTCGGGTATGGACTAGCTACCACACCAACATAAGCCTAGTATATGGGCTACCCGAGAGGGGTCCTTTCGGTGTAAGCGTACCTTGGGACGACCTTTAGCTTTAGGTGCTGGTGTGAACAGGCTACCACAGTTGGGTGCCGAGGGCCTCCCACGAGTTGTGGATCAATGGAAACATTTGCGAGTCTTAGGCATGGGTACCTGGATCGGTGTAGTATGTGTAGACCTACATTTACCCAATTTGCAGCAGCATACGGTGTGCACGCACATGCACGAGAGGCCTAGAGGACGGTTCCCTCGAGCTAGTGTCGTCGGTACACCATCTTTGTCCAATTTAGAGCTAGATACTTGGGTACTCTCCCAAATGTCCAGGATCAGTGTAACGGCCCAGTTTTCTATTTCGGGTACCCAGGTGATTTCGGGTCATTATTCGGATGTTCGGATGGGCCGTTAGAGCTGTTTTAACCTTTAAGGGTATTTTGGTATTGTGCTCCCCGGTCAGAGGTTGAGGATTTTCAGGGATTCAGGGTCATTTCGGCCTTCGTTGAGACTTGATTAATATTGGTTGCAAGACCCAAGGAGTTTGGGTTAGTTGATTAGAAGTTCGGAGACATTCCGGTTGATAGCAAAATTAATTGGAATTTAATTGGTCCCATTGGGATTTGAACCCTTGCCCTAATGGTGAAATTGGAGTTTTTAGAAAAAGAAGATTTAGTTAAAAAGAAAAGAATTTCTTTAGCCGGGACCCGCAAGAGAAAGCCTTGGGAAGGGATTTTAGACCCATTTAAATTAGGAAAAGGAAAGAAAATCCTATTCCCCTTGTTTTGGAAAAATCTCTCTCTCTCTCTCTCTCACTCTCTCTCCTAGCCGACCTCACCAAGAAACCCTAGCCGCCCTAGCACACCACCAGCCCGCCAGCCTGCTCGGCCCAGTCGCGCAGGCGGCCATTTACCAGACAGCAGCGAGCGCAGCAAGCTGCATCGCAAAGATGCCCATGCCCAGGCGTGCCCAGACGCCCTACATCGCCCATGCCGCGCGCTAATCAATCTGCCTCGCCCCACCCTAAACGCGTCGCGCGCGTTCCGCACCTGAGCCGCCAGACGCGCGCGCGCTGCGTCCCGCACGAGACCGCCCAGGCGCCGCGCCGTCCCGCCGAACCGCACTGCCGCGCGCGCCGCGCGCGCCGACGCTGCATCGCCGCGCGCGCCGCGCCAGCCAAAGACTGGCGTCTGCGTGCCGTGCCGCTTCGTCGCGTCCGTCGCAAGGCGCGCTGCGCCGCCATCGCGATCCACGCACGCCCAACGCCGCCGCCGAGCCAGCGCTTCAACAGCATCAAAGGCGCCAAAATCGCTTTCTTGCTGCGAGACCCGTGCCTTCTCGGTTGGTAATTCCCGAACCTATCCCTTTTAGATTTTTAAGTCTGCTGTTGTCTGCTGATATTTATTTAGGATGCATTTAAAATGCTTAGGTTGCTCGGTTTCGCTTTAAAGCTCGAGGGTCATTATTTGATTGTGAAGGTTATTTCTACTCGTTTCCAGGTAAGGATTCCTTACCGTGGTTGTGTGGACCCTGCGATGCTTTCTTGATTGTGCCTTATATGCATGTTTACTTTTATGAACATGAATAGTGGATAGGACAGCTTGTGATTGCATTCTTGCTAGCATGTTTGCTTGTTTGTACATGTTAGTGCCATGCTAGGATTGTTCTTCCAAAGATGCTCGAAATTCCTGCCTTAAGTTCGTAGTATCATGCTAGGTTATGTATGATTGATGATTATATGTATGTTTAGCCAGGAATCAGTTACTCTGTACTCTTAGCTAGTATAGTAGGGTTTGTCATCATCCAGAGGCTGAGAGCGGACATAACGTACCTTGTCCCCACCGGTCGGGAGTAAAGCGAAGCATAACGTACATTGCTTGTGGGGTTGAGGGCGGACATAACGTACTTTGTCCCCACCGATTGGAAGTAAAGCTAAGCATAACGTACATTGCTATTTCTCCCCCTCCCGCAGACCAATGAGAATTAGCTACCTCATCGGCATAAGCCTAGTTTGTAGCCCTGCTAGAGCGGAACCACGCCAGCGGTGCAAGCTGCCTTGGCGGTTCTTAGCTTCAGTCGGTGGTACAGCCGCACAGATGAGTGTCGAGGGCCTCGCACCTCGTGTTCGGTGACACCGTTTCCGAGTCTTAGGCATGCGCACGCCCGCGTAGTTTGCCCTTAGGCCCCGCATTACGCCGGTTGCAGAAGAAGAGCATGCGGTGTGCGCGCCCACACGCTTTAGTCGCCGGTTCGGAGAGCTCCCCGGGCTAATGTTCGTGAGTACACCAGTTCCTTCTGTTTAGAGCCGGACTCGGGTACTCTCCGATAGTCGGACTTACTAGCGAGGGTAAGAGGCCCTTGAGGACACCCATTGGGATTGGTTTTTGAGTGATCATATGGTCGAGGGAGAAAGACCTCGAGGGTGTCGGACATCTTTGGGATCGTTTTTGAGTGATCAATTGGCCGAGGGAGAAAGACCTCGGAGATGTCCCGGATTGGTTATGAGAGCCAATCATTAGGTAGGAAGTAGGAGACTTCCGAGGATTCCAGATTCTCGCCTTGTAAGCTCGTTGAGCTATGATCCGTGTTGGTAATCATTTGCATGTATACTAGGGTGCTAGATGATTGAAGTATCGTGATTGTACCCCGGTTGGAGATTCTTACCGAGTATGTTTATACTCACCCTTATTTCTCGTGGTTTTCCACGAGGTAACTTGGGACAAAGACCGGACGGCTAAGGAGGGAGCCGATTGATCATGGGGAGCCGTGGCACTCTGTCTTTATTGATTGCATATTTGTTCAGCATGTAGATGGACAGGAGTCCTAGGGGAAACATTATGAAAAGTTGTTTGAACTGTTTTGAATGTTTTTATATATACTGGCCAGGCTTGTTTTACTTCGTTGGTTTTCTTAAACAAAGTTGTTGATTATGTTTTAAGCATTCCCCGTTCTAAATGTTTTGAAAGGTTTTAAATATGAGCACTAAACCGCTCGGTGAAATATTTAACTTGCATGCTGAGTGAGAACCTAGGTTTAGGACCGTATTTTGGGTCGGGTTCTTACAGTTGGTATCAGAGCACAGAGTCATAGATTCTGTAGACTAACTTGCTTTGTAGGTTGTTGCCCCCATGATCATCAGCACTCCGCGGCCGTCAGGTTCGTCTGAGTTCATTAAGCTAAGGGTTTTATTTTACAACATCGCATCTAGTATACATGTGTTACCCTTGTTTGGCAAAGTGAGAGCCCAGCGTGGGCTAGGTTTTATACTTTGTGCGATCGCGGTGTGTCGATCGCACCTGCAGAGAGAGGTAGAGCTTAGACTCCGTGAGGCCATTTGTGGCCCAGATGTGGTTCCCCTAGTGAGAGGGTGGAGGTGCTCGTGCAGATCGCTAGTGCGTGGATCGCGCACTCGAGGAGCGGGGCGCTTGGCATGTCCGACCGAGGAGTTGGACCGTTTGTATTGATGTTGAGGCCGCGTCCAGGGTTGTTTAGCCCGTTGGCCAGAGTTGGCCCTGGCAGTTGAGTTGCCTAGAGGAGGGGGTAGAGGCTAACACGCCTCAGAGTGAGACTCCTTGAGCAGAGTGTGCTCCAGCCATGAAGGAGTTGATGGCAGGTCTTTTAGCTAACAGAGAGCGGAGACCCAGGTGCAGTTTGTAGCGCGAAGTGAGGAGTCTTGAACATAGATAGCCCGTGGTGGTAGAGTTTATTTAGGAGACACCCTCCTTGTAGTTCAGTGAGCTCCCGGAGGTTCCGGGAGGGCTTGATCAGCGAGTTTACGCCGATAAGATAGTTGGCGTTGATCGAGCCGCCGAGTTTGGCAAGTGGAAGCCTCAGAGATTTGGATGTTTTGAGACCCATCGCTAGTAGCAAGGTGGTTGGCGAGGATCGAGTTTATCATCCGGTGTTGGGATGACCTGGTGTTCAGAGGCCGATGACCTGATGTTCTGAGGTTGTGGCGTGCCGTTCTTGTGTTGTTTGATGCAGTAGTGTGGTGGTGGAAGTCCCCTATGAGAGGCGGACCAGCAGAGTCTCCACCAGCCACCCGGTCGATTGGCAAGCTGCCAAGTTAGTAGCTTTTGAGGAAGATGTAGAGACATCTTGTCCTCCTGCAAGCCTGCAGTCGTTTTGCAGCCAGTTCATTTAGTCCCTCGTAGTCAGGCGGTAGTGTGGAGTTTGCTTGTCAGGACTTATTCCGTCCGTGGTTTTCAGCTGGCTATTAGAGAAGAGCACCTTCTGTTAGCATGTTCCAGGTGTGGAGCTAGGTGCTGCCACCCGAGGGTTGGCCTGAGTATTCGTCGAGCATCGAGTGGGATGCGGGAGTGGGCCTTGGCTTGTCTGTTGGACGTGATGTCAGAGAGTAGTCTACTCGATTGTTGAGACTCTTGTGTTGAGTGCCATTGCCCTGTCACCTGGAGTGTGACCTTCCCTACCCTCAGAGTGGCTTAAAGCCCGTAAAGGGATGTTTGTGTTGTAAAGGAAGTAGTGCCCGTTGGCACCAAGCTTTGAGAGGAGGCCTAGATTCAGGCCAGTTGGCACTTTGGTGCAGGTGGTTCCAGGACCCGCCCAGAGTTTAGCATCCCCACTAGCCTTGTACCCATTTTTCTGAAGTTGCATCTGTTTGGATTGCTTAAGAGATCTAGCTCGGTGGTAGTCAGAGAACTACAAGTGTGAGGTCGTTTGAGGGAAAAGTAGGAGCTTTTCACGGTCACCGAGAGTTGGGTACAAAGGATGCTGTTGGTTGTTAAGGGCTAGCGCGTCCGAGATCTCGCGCCTGTGTTGTGGGCTTGTGAGCCAGTTGGATGGTAGTGTGATTCCATTACCCTTGGAGTTACCCTAATATGAGTAGGGTTGGCATCGATGATGCGTGGTTGACCCAGTGTTAGAGCCATGAGTTGGATGGTTGAGTGGAGCATTTAGTGGGCACATTGGTATGTGGTATGTCAGATTGGTGTAGTTATGCTCTTGTAAGAGTGAGTTGACCAATGTAGCTTTTCGTGGTGAGTTGACCCCGAGTGGTCTGAACTCTTGTTGTTCCTTTGCTAGTTGTGGCTCTATTGGGAGGAAGAAGTTGCCTTGTGTAAGAGTACTTGTTGGTTTGGGTCTTAAGGAACCAAGTTGGAGCTGTACACGCCGGTGTACTTTTGTGTAGCTCGTTCCGTGGTGTATTTTTCAGGAACCACGAGAGGATCCGGGTTGAGAAACCAGTGCTCAGTTCTGAGGAGTTAGGGCTTTAGTTCTTGGCAAGTGCCCTATCTTGGGTTGAGAGGCTACCGTGCCGGTAGCCGGGTTGTTGCGTAGGATTGTGTGGAGCATCGCCCGTGCTTGCTACAGATGTGGCAAGGAAGAGCTTTTGGCCAGCACAGTTGAGATGCTGTAGGGAGATGTGCTCGTGTAGCCAGTTGTCAGTTAGACCGTTTGACGACAGTGTGAGTCGGAGGGCGATCGGAGGAACCCTGAGTTGTGGAGAGCCTCACCAGAGCTCGGTCAGACCCAGGCAGTGTTCCTCGGTTGAGTTGCTGGATGCTTGTTGTCGGTTAACAAGCTAGAGCTGTTCTTGGTAACCTCCACGTTGATTTTCAGAATTCTTAGCGAGGTGGTGCTTAGTGTTGACCAAGGTTTGGTCCCCATGTTGTTTTGTGAGCTAGCTCGGTTCGAGCAAGCGGGCGTTGCCCTGAGGACTTGTTCCTAGTCAGGTAGTTTTGGGAGTTGGCCTCTCCCTCAGCGGTTGAGTAAGTACCGCTAGTGCTTAGTGGGTGGTTCAAGCGATTGAGGAACCCTTGGATGTTTCCTCCGAGAAGAGTTGGTGGTTGTCACTGTTGAGTTTGAACAAGACAGCGAGCGTGTGTGAAATTCGCTGTCCTTCGGAAGTCCGCTTGCTAGGAAATCGTTCCTGTAAAGGAAGAGTCAGCTTAGCTCCTGAGTTGTGTAGTTGATCAGAGTAGCGCAGTGGTCAGCCTAGCGAGAGTGTCCCTGCGTCTGTTTGATAGCAAGCGGAAAGTGTTTGTTCTCGCGAGGGGGCGAAAGCCACCGGCCTGTGGCTTGGCTTGAGTTGTTGGCGGAAGGTTGTTGGATCTTTGGAGTTTGTGGAACCCCTAAGTTCTTTGGTAGTTGAGTTGCACCGTGGATACCGGCCTCGAGTTTTAACTTTTGAGGTAGTCTTGCTGACTCGTGTTGTTCGGGATCCGCAAGCTTGTGGTCGTCGCTATCCTTATTCCTCGCGATGTCTCGTGGGTGGAGTTTCTGGATTGGAAGAAGAGTTAGGTCTAAGCTATAAGGAGGAAGCCCTTGGAGCAGCCAGATGGGCTTAAGAGTTGAGTGGCAGCTTGGAGGCGAGCTTTGCTCGTTATGAGCTTGGTTTGAGTTTCTGCGAAGTAAGCCTTTCTAGGGCTTTTCTTTTAGTCGTTGTGCATTCGCAGTTGGCATTTTAGCTGAGCCACAGTTGAGTGAGTTGGCACAGAGGTGCCGTGGCATCGGGTGGTAAAGCCCTTGAGTTGCGGTCCTCCAGCTATCGTGTTGCTAGTAGCCACGTAATGTTTTATTCCTTGCTGCTCGAGGTTTCCGTGAGAGGAATGTTGTTTGTTTTCCTGTCTGGCGATGTTCACCTAGGCCAGTGGCTGATCGGATTGCATTGGAAAGTTTGTTGTCGGCCGTTGAGGGGCTCCGGCTTATTAGTTTGGCTGAGTGGAGCCTGTTCTTGGACCCTGTCGTTCAGGGGTGGCCGAAGCTGAAGTATCAGCTAGTTTGTGTGGTGGTAGCCGTTTGTGAACCAGGAAAGTGCCCTTGGCTTTGGTGCTTCGATTTCTCGTAAGATGGTTGCTTTAGTGTTGTGGACGCATGCTAGTTGGAGAAGGTTGCCTAGGGATCAGTCACGAGTTTGCTGAGAGTAGCACCGTAGAGAGGCGTTCCGAGTTGGGTTAGCATGGATAAGTGAGCCCTAGAGTCGTAAGACCGTTTGAGAGTTGGTGCGAGTCAGAGGATGTGGCTCATCGACTAGTTATCGCATGTTTTCTTCAAAGCTCAGTGTTAGTTCAGTTTTGGTTGAGATAGTTCGTGGCAGACTCGGTGTCTATTGGGCTTGGAGCCTTTGGGAACCCAAGAGGGTTCGATTTCAAAGAAGGATTTGTGTTGTCTTTTTCAATAGCTTGGTTGGTTAAGAACCAGTGGAGTTTTTCTAGAGTTGTTTTCGTCTTAGGACTTTCGAGGACGAAAGTCTTAAAAGGAGGGAGTATTGTAACGGCCCGCTTTTCTATTTCTCGGTACCCTGTGTGATTTCGGGTCATTATTCGGATGTTGGATGGGCCGTTAGAGTATTTTAACCTTTAAGGGTATTTTGGTATTGTGCTCCCCGGTCAGAGGTTGAGGATTTTCAGGGCTTCAGGGTCATTTCGGCCTTCGTTGAGACTTGATTAATATTGGTTGCAAGACCCAAGGAGTTTGGGTTAGTTGATTAGAAGTTCGGAGACATTCCGGTTGATAGCAAAATTAATTGGAATTTAATTGGTCCCATTGGGATTTGAACCCTTGCCCTAATGGTGAAATTGGAGTTTTTAGAAAAGAAGATTTAGTTAAAAAGAAAAGATTTCTTTAGCAGGACCAAGAAGAGAAAGCCTTGGGAAGGGATTTTAGACCCATTTAAATTAGGAAAAGGAAAGAAAATCCTATTCCCCTTGTTTTGGAAAATCTCTCTCTCTCTCTCACTCTCTCTCCTAGCCGACCTCACCAAGAAACCCTAGCCGCCCTAGCCGCACCCCCGCTCAGCCCTGCTCAGCCCAGGCGCACCAGGCAGACCAGTGCAGACAAACAGCGCGCAGCGGTTTCTGCATCACAGCCAGCCCATGCCATGCCCAGCGTGCCCAGACGCCTCCAGATCGCCCATGCCAGCGCGCCCGCCGCTGGGCTGCCTCGCGCCCACCCGAGACGCGTCGCGCGCGTTCCGCACCGAGCCGCCCGAGACGCGCGCGCGCCGTCCGCACTGAGACCGCCCAGACGCGCGCGCGCCCCGCACTGAACCATTTGCACGCGCGCCGCGACGCGCTCGCCCCGCCGCGCGCGCGCGCCAAAGACCTGCGCTCGCGTCTGCGTGCGTGCCGCTTCGTCGCGTCCGCGCCGCCAGCGCTGCGGCCTATCGCCTATCGATCGCATGCTGCGCCAGCGCCGCGCCCGTCCCCGCGCCGCGCCAGCGCGCCCCAGCGCCGAGCAGCGCCAGCGCCCCAAGCAGCACTCAAAATAGCGCCAAAATCGCCCCCTTGCTGCGAGACCCGTGCCTTCTCGGTTGGTAATTCCCGAACCTATCCCTTTTAGATTTTTAAGTCTGCTGGTTGCTGATATTTATTTAGGATGCATTTAAAATGCTTAGGTTGCTCGGTTTCGCTTTAAAGCTCGAGGGTCATTATTTGATTGTGAAGGTTATTTCTGCTCGTTTCCAGGTAAGGATTCCTTACCGTGGTTGTGTGGACCCTGCGATGCTTTCTTGATTGTGCCTTATATGCATGTTTACTTTTATGAACATGAATAGTGGATAGGACAGCTTGTGAATGCATTCTTGCTAGCATGTTTGCTTGTTTGTACATGTTAGTGCCATGCTAGGATTGTTCTTCCAAAGATGCTCGAAATTCCTGCCTTAAGTTCGTAGTATCATGCTAGGTTATGTATGATTGATGATTATATGTATGTTTAGCCAGGAATCAGTTACTCTGTACTCTTAGCTAGTATAGTAGGGTTTGTCATCATCTAGAGGCTGAGAGCGGACATAACGTACCTTGTCCCCACCGGTCGGGAGTAAAGCGAAGCATAACGTACATTGCTTCAGGGGTTGAGGGCGGACATAACGTACTTTGTCCCCACTGATTGGAAGTAAAGCTAAGCATAACGTACATTGCTATTTCTCCCCCTCCCGGCAGCCAATGAGAATTAGCTACCTCATCGGCATAAGCCTAGTTTGTAGCCTGCTAGAGCGGAACCCTGCCAACGGTGCAAGCCTGCCTTGGCCGGTTCTTAGCTTCAGGTCGGTGGTACAGGCTGCACAGATGAGTGTCGAGGGCCTCGCACTACTGTGTTCAGTGACACCGTTTCCGAGTCTTAGGCATGCGTGCACTGGCGCGTAGTTTGCCCTTAGGCCCCGCATTTACGCCGGTTGCGAGAAGAGCATGCGGTGTGCGCGCACACGCTTTAGTCGCCGGTTCGAGAGCTCCCGGGCTAATGTTCGTGAGTACACCGTTCCTTCCTGTTTAGAGCCGGACTTGGGTACTCCCGATAGTCCGGACTTACTAGCGAGGGTAAGAGGCCCTTGAGGACACCCATTGGGATTGGTTTTGAGTGATCATATGGTCGAGGAGAAAGACCCTCGAGGGTGTCGGACATCTTTGGGATCGGTTTTGAGTGATCAATTGGCCGAGGGAGAAAGACCTCGGAGATGTCCGGGATTGGTTATGAGAGCCAATCATTAGGCGGAAGTAGGAGACTTCCGAGGATTCCAGATTCTGCCTTGTAAGCTCGTTGAGCTATGATCTGTGTTGGTAACTGTTTGCATGTATACTAGGGTGCTAGATGATTGAAGTATCGTATTGTACCCCGGTTGGGGATTCTTACTGAGTATGTTTATACTCACCCTTATTTCTGTGGTTTTCCACCAGGTAACTTGGGACAGCACCGGGACGGCTAGCGGAGGGAGCTGATTGATCATGGGGAGAGCGCGGACTGTCTTTATTGATTTCATATTTGTTCAGCATGTAGATGGACAGGAGTCCTAGGGGAAACATTATGAAAAGTTGTTTGAACTGTTTTGAATGTTTTTATATATACTGGCCAGGCTTGTTTTACTTCGTTGGTTTTCTTAAACAAAGTTGTTGATTATGTTTTAAGCATTCCCCGTTCTAAATGTTTTGAAAGGTTTTAAATATGAGCACTAAACCGCTCGGTGAAATATTTAACTTGCATGCTGAGTGAGAACCTAGGTTTAGGACCGTATTTTGGGTCGGGTTCTTACAATCAGTTAGCGAGCTGATCACTTATCCGAGAGTTAGAGACTCTTGAGGTTCGGAACTCATGTTGATGACTCATGCTGTGTTCTTATTGGTAATATGTATTGCATGTATGCTAGCATGCTAGATGATGTGGCTTTTACGTACTGTACCTCGTCTTTGAATTCTTACTGACTGCCTTTGTACTCACCCTTTTTTGTAGCTTTTCCACTAGGTAACTTGGGACAACACCGAGGCGGCTAGGGGAAGAGCTAAGGGATCATGGGAGTTCGCTGTGTCTGTTTTGTTATTAATTGTATTTCTTGTTTTCAGTATGGTAGTTAGGAGGGGTTTTCTCCTATTTTGAACCTGTATTTGTTTTAAGGATGTATTTAATAATCTCTAGCTAGAGGCTCAACTATATTTAACTCTATGTGGGTTTGATTTTGTGAACTATTTCTGGTTTGAACCAAGCATGCATTTTGTTTTTAGTTTTCTGTTTTTAAGTTATGGATGTAATAAAGTATTTGAACCATGCATATGAGTAAGAACTGGGTTTTGGCCTTGTTTAGAAGTCGGTTTCTTACAAATGAGTATTTCCCCTTATTGTCAATTAGTTTTGAGATGAAACTTCATATTATCTAGAAAAATTGTAATTGATAGGCTATTCCAACAAAATAATTACAAATGTAGTAAAAATTTAAAATATTTACATCCACTGCCATTAATAGGCTTCAATACTGTATTATAAATTAAGTAGAAAAAAGAGGTGTTAATGGTAGTTGAGATAATTAGGTTGGCTTTCTTAATTATTTGATTTTTCAAAATTCTATACATGTTAAAATTACAATAAGAAAAAATATAAATTTTAATTTGAAAAATTTATGTATTACTTCAAAATTTTAAAATTAATAAAATAAATAAATATTACGAAATTTAAAATTAAAATTTGTATATAAACATACGTAGAAAATATTTATATAAAAAACGAATTGAAAGAAGTTAAAAAATATAAATATATAAATATATATATATAATTTATATTGCAAAAAAATTTAAACAAAAAAGAAAGGAAAAGGAAAGTCTCTATTGGGATTTAAACCTAAGTTGATGTTCAAAAGTTAAATTTTGGAATGGCTCGACAATAATAAGCTTGAAGTTCTTTTAAAAAATAGAAACCGAATTAAAGAAACTAGTTTGAGGAGTATCTCAATTTTTTCATATAATTTAAGAAATATCTTTTTTAATTACGGAACAAAAACAAAAATTGTTACCAAATATGCCCATTTCTCAAAAAGTAAAAAGTGAGAAGCACGAAACAAAAATGTTAGCAAACCATCTTTTGATTATTTATCTGCAAGGATAAGCTTCATCGCATTGAAAAAAAAAAGAAAAAGATATTTGTGGCTGGGGTTTCGAATGGAAGCAATAATTACATGCCTGAAAGATAAGAAAATCTATTGACTCGATTCTCTAATATCATAGTTTAGAAACCCACCACTATAAGAAGACTAATAATACTAATTCTTGACTCGATAAGAAAATCTATTGACTCGATTCTCTAAAATCTATTGAATCGATCGCCAAGAATAGGTCAACGACATCATCAATGTATACACGACTACAAATAATCACCAATTCAAATCTTCCTATCCCTAAATTATTATAATCTTAAAAAAAACGTATGGATCAGAAATCCAAACCCAAACCAGTTTTTGAGGTAAATTTAATGAAAACAAATTTGAAGGTTTCAACAAAATGGACATGTGTTATCATGATAAAAGAACAATAACTTTAATTAAGAAATATATATATATTTCCATTAAAAAATGAGATAATAAAGAGAATGATTTGGGTGATTCCAACTAACAAATCTATCAATTTTCTCATTCTCTCGCTTTAACTTCTTTGCCCCAAAACTCTCTTTTAAATAGAATACATATACAAATCGAAAGTACAATAATTTAATCTTCTCGAATATCATACATGTAATAGAAATAACATATTTGTTAAGATCTTACATTGAAAAAAAAGTGGAAAACTCATAATAATATATAAGAGATGAGTTACTTCTTTTATTACAAATTGGTTTTGAGGTGGAATCCCATATTATCTAGAAAAATTGTAATGAATACGTTAAAATATTTACATTCATAGTCACTAATACGCTTCAATAGTGAATTATTAATTGAGTAGAAAAGAGAGGTGTTAATGGAAGCTTAGATAATTAGGTTCGCTTTGATAACTATTTGATTTTTCGTTTTTTAATTTTTAATGAAAGTTTATTTTTATTCAAATTTTCTTTATATTGTTTCAACTTAACCAAATTCCATAAACTAATATAACTTTTAAATTTTGGTTTGGTTTTTAAAAAAATAGATAAAATGTAGATATGAAAGTAATGAAAATCATATGTTGAGTAGTAGTTGTAGGATTAAATTTCAAATGGTTGTCAAATGAGATTTTAACTATTTGTTTAAGAATTAATGTTTAATCGTAGTCGTGATAGTTAATTTAAGAATTGATGTTAGTAATAGTTACGATAATTAATTAACTATTCCTTGAGAAATGAATGTTTTAATAGTGATTGACCGATAAAATTGATAAAGTCTTTTGATGTGAAGTTTGATGGAGGATTTAATAGGTGGTTAAGAATACAAACTAAGAGATTCTAAAATAATATTATTTACCACCTTTTCTAAAAAAAAAACATAATTATCAAATTTTAAATTGGTGATTATTAGAGATTAATCCCTAATCATCTCAACCCTACTATTTTTTTAGTGTATGGTCTAATAAATATTTATAAGATTCAGCTGCATCATTTTTTTTACTAACTATTCTACGTACCCGGAATACTGATAAATGATAATTATGTAACAAACAGTCCATCTATAAATTATTTACCTGCAAGGATAAGCTTCCTCGCATTTTAAAAAATAAAAATAAAAATAAAATTTGTGGCTGGGGTTTCGAGTGGAAGTAATAATTACAGGCCTGAAAGATAAGAAAATCTATTTACTTTGTTCTCTAATATCATAGTTTAGAACCCCTCCACTATAAGAAGACTAATAATACTTATTCTTGACTAGAATGAATAGACTTGTAGTCTTTTATAGACTACAGACTTTAAATTTGAATCAAAATTAAAAAATTAATAGATAAAAAATGGGAGGCAAGATATGACATTTTCCGACAACACCCACTTGAGAAAAGAAATAAAGTAAACTACATTATTACAAACTGACAAAAGAAATCTAAATTATTATAAAACAACAGAAGAAAATAGTAAAGGAATCTAATTATTACAAGAAGACATAATTTAAAGATAGGATTGAGATGAATGACCGATAGGTCTAATCTTCGTTGTCCTTGTACACCGCGGCTATACCATCTCTTGATACTACGTGACCTAGGAAGGCCACCTGCTCCAACCAGAAATCACACTTGGAAAACTTCGCATAAAGCTGGTTTTCCCTCGAAGCTGTCAACACTCGCCTCAAATGCTCTGCATGATCCTCCTTAGTCCTCGAATAGATCAGAATGTCATCAATGAACACGATGATGAAGCTGTCCAAAAATGATTTGAACACCCTATCCATCATGTCCATGAACGCTGCTGGGGCATTAGTCAATCCGAACGACATGACCACAAACTCGTAGTGACCATATCTAGACCTGAAAGCTGTCTTAGGAATGTCGGCATCCCTGATCCGCAACTGATGGTAACCGAATCTCAAATCTATCTTGGAGAACACGGAAGCTCCCTGAAGCTGGTCAAACAAATCATCAATACGGGGCAACGGGTACTTATTCTTCACGGTAACCTTATTAAGCTCACGATAATCTATACACAAGCGCATCGAACCATCCTTCTTCTTTACAAACAGAACTGGTGCTCCCCACGGGGACACACTCGAACGGATTAACCCTCGATCCAGCATCTCCTGCAACTGAACCTTAAGTTCCTTTAACTCTGCTGGCGCCATACGATACGGAGCCTTTGAGATAGGGAGGGTCCCTAGCTCGAGCTCGATTGTGAAGTCAACCTCTCTCTTCGGGGGCAACCCCGGTAACTCCTCAGGAAACACATCCGCAAACTCCTTTACGACCGGTACACGATCAACGATCAATGAGGGGCGCTCTCCCTGCACAACTTGGCTAGGTAGCCCCAAGCTCCACGAGCTAATAGACGACGAGCTTTCACAGGTGAAACCATTGGCGGGCAAACTCCACCCTGGACTCCACGAAACATAAAGCTGGGCTGACCCGGCAGCCTGAACACTACTTCTTTTCGGTGGCAGTCAATCAACGCGTGGTTAGCAGCTAACCACTCCATACCAAGAATCACATCAAAGCCGCTCATAGGCAGGACTATGAGCGTAGCTACAAGCAACTCTCCGGATATCTTGATCCGGCCATCCTTAACCTCATCTCTAGCTAACATACTGACTCCCGAAGGAGTTGCAACAGACAACTCAAATCCTAGATGCTCGAATCTCAAACTTGCATGCTCAACAAACATAACAGATACAAACGAATGTGTAGAACCTGAATCAAACAAAACAAAGGCACAGTGATCTAAAACAAGTAGCGTACTTGCCATAGCAGCATCTGTAAACTCAGCCTCCTGTCTAGTCGTAGCAAACACCCGACCCTGCTGCTGCTGCACTGGTTGAGCTGCCAAAGCTGGCTGATTACAAAAACAGGCCAGATACCCCTCCTTACCACAACGGTAACAAAGTCTGGTCCCTGCCTGACAAACTCTTGTGTGGGCTCTCCCACAAGTAGCACATAAGGGAATCTGTCTAGGACCGCCCTGCTGGCGAGCCTGGAAACGAACCAGAGCTCTACGCTGATCCCGGTTCTGATACTGCCCTTGGCAGCGCTGGCCGCCTCCTCTGAAGTCAAACTTCCTCTTCTGCCCCGATGTGGTTGGGACATGACGCTGAATTGGAGCGGCGACAACCTGCTCAACCGAGTACTTCCCATTATAAATAGTCGCCAACTGCACTGCCTTAGCATAATTGTCGGGGGCCTGTGCCCTGACATCCTGGGATACACCCTGCCTCAGACCAGAAATAAACTTCCTTATCTTTAACTCGGGAGTAGCTATCAACTGCGGAGCAAAGTATCCATACTCCGAGAATTTCCTCTCATACTCTTCTATAGAGTCACATCCCTGCTTCAGGTTCTGGAACAGCTCCACCATCTTTTCCTGGGCCTCATCACTGATATACTTGGCCTTGAACTCAGTCTTAAAGAAATCCTAGGTGGCAGGTGGAGACCAAGCTGGTCTCTCACTTAGAGTGGACTCCCACCACCATCTAGTTGTGCCTCCTAGCACATGAGCTGCACAACGCGGCCTCTGAACATCAGGACACACCATCATCAGAAAGGTGTACTCCAGATGGGCAATCCATCTGGCTACAGCTAATGGATCTCCCAGGGCGTCAAACTTCTCTGGCTTCCACTTCACAAAGTCTTTCAGCCATCTGCCAAGCTCCTCGGCACCCTCTACCACAACTGCCTCTGTAGCTGCTTGCTCCTGTGGAGCTGGTGGTGCTGTAGTGCGCTGCTGAACATCCGAGTCAACTGCTTGATCTGGGCCCGAGACTCTTCCCGCTGCGCGGCCAACGAAGCCTGGGTCTCTGTCCTCTGGTCAATCAACAAGCTGACCATCATGGCCCTCATGGAATCTGCAAACTCTGCTCCAGGAGCAGTCTCTCGGCGTTCGGTCGCCTCAACGCCTCCTCTAGGCAAAACAGGGGGAGCTACTGGTGGCTCACCATCAGTCTCAGCTTGGGACGATGTCCCTGCGGTATCAGAACCAATCCTGATACTCTGATCTGCTCTCAAACCTCCTCTTCCTGCACGGGTAATTGGCATGTTGGCGATCTACACCCAAACCAACGAGTCAGAACCTGCTCGTCTCCGCTCTACAACACTAAACAAGGCATACACTAGATGAAAAGTATTGTAAATTCTTAACCCTTTTCTAAAACAGTAAACTTAGGCGCACTGATGATCGTCTGAGGCCGATGATCATGGAAAAACGACCTACGACAAAAGGTCAGTCTACAGAATCTATGACTCTGAGCTCTGATACCAACTATAAAGACCCGACCCAAAAGAGGCCCTAAACTAGGCCTTTACCTCAATGCATGCTTTTAAAACTTAAAAGAAATAATATGCAAGATCGTTTTCCAGATTCTGAATGAAAACAAAAACTTAAAAATATCCATTCAATAATCAAATATAAAAAAATGTCTTGAAACCTGTCCCTATTTACAAGCACCTGTTCCAAGCTAAATACAGTTTAAAACATACTCTGATAAGAGATTTATTAAAAAATTCAAAAATCCAAAACAGTTTACAACAGTGCTAGAATCCAGAAACAATCAGAAAACGTCCTACGGGCTCCGTGCCCAACTACATGCATTCAGAGGACAACTAAAAACATAAACTTCAAACTCAAAGTCCAAAACAGCAGCTATTCCATGATCCGCAGCTCGTCCTTCAGCCATCATGTCTCGCGCCCTAGTTACCAGTGGGAAACCAAAAAATAAGGGTGAGTAACGAATTACTCAGTAAGAATCCCCAACTGGGGTACAATACGATATAACTGGTCATCTAGCAGAAAGTATGCAAGCTACGAATATTAACACAGAAGAGAGCACATCAGTTTAATCCATACATAAAATAACACGGATGCCATCTTACGGTCTTACTCCGAAAACTACAACGCATCTTGATACTCTACGAGAAACTAATCTCGGCCTCAGCTTTCCTACTACTGTCGATACGTAAGGTGCACTGAACTCAAGATCCCGAGGAGCTCTCGATCGGTTGTTGTAATGAGTGTGTGTGCGCACCGCATGTCGCTACAAACCAGCTTTGAGTCTTGGGTCTAGGTATCTTGCCCTTGTCCGAAGACGTATGCCTAAAAAAATCTCTGGATTGGTGTCACTGAACATAGTGGTGCGAGACCAGAACACTATGACTATGTCAGCATGTACCACCGCACTTGAGGCTAAGAAACCGGCTGTGGTAGGCTTACACCAGGAACCGGTTCTTGCCTTATCAGGTGGCAATCAAGGGCCACTGTCAACACGCTGAGGTCGTGTCGACTGCCGGGGACAAGGCAATGCCTCGTCATTCCCCCGATCGTTTGGGCATTTGACAGTCTGCCACCCTCACCCAAGATTGCACTGGGCTGCCGTTAGGGTTCGCTAAACCCTAACGACGGATCAGGGACGGAGTACTGCCTCGCACGTCCTTACCACGGATGCAAGTTACGTTATGCATCCTCGCCCGGATGATGCTACCTATCAGAACTCTAAGCTATAAATAGATAACAGCAAACATTCTAATACGTGCTCAGTAGAAACAATGAACCTAGTATGATACTACGAAGCAAGAACAGATAACGAACATGCTAGAACAGAACAACCTAGCATGGAACTAACATGAGAAACAACACGAGAATCATGCCAGTCGGAATTCAGAACAGAGAACTTATCCACTAACATGCTGATAAACATACACATACATACAATCAACAATCACAGAAAATATTGTAGGGCCCACACAACTTCGGTAAGAAATCCTTACCTGGGTCAGAAGGCAATAGCACAGAAAAGGATCCTAAGAGGCAACCGAACCCGAGCTAGCTATCGGGAACCTAACAGACAAACAACAAAACATCACAATAAATAAGACTTAGGCAAAATGCAAACAGAGCTCAGCTCGGTCGGGAGCAACTCACACGGCATGGAGCTGCACCCGGACGAACAGGCTGCAACGAGTGTTGGGGAGCTACTGGGCGTGCGGCTAGGCGTGCAGACGTGCGACTGGGGCTGCGCGTACGTGCAGCTGGGGGTGCAAACGCGACAGAGGCTGCGCGTGCGGACGGCTGGGCGAGCAGATGCTACAGGCGCTGGGGCTGCGCCATGACGGGCAATGCGACGCAGGCATGCTCGCGTGTGGCTAGGCGAGCGGGCGAACGGGGCTGCTGCTGCACGCGGACGGGCCAACGGGGCTGCTACTGCGATCTAGCTGGGGCTACAGGCGGGGCGTGCGACGGGCAGGGGCTGCGATGGGATAGGGCTGAGTGCGACAGAGGCTGCGTGCTGCTGGGCGATCGACGCTAGGGCTGCTCGGTTGGGCTGCAACAAACACAACTCACAATCCTCTTCTCTCGGCCAGCAAGAACAACACCAAAAAGGAAGAGAAAGAGAGATCAAGGAATGCTTACCCGGGACGAATGAGACGACGGAGCTCTTGGGAGGAAGATGCTCGGCAAGAGGGTTTGGGAGAAAAATGGTTGGACGGCAAAAGGGGATTTGGGGAATGAGGAGAAGAAAACCTATTTCTTTTCTTTTTAATCAAACTCACATAAATCCCGAAAACCAAGGCAAAATAAGATAACCTGCGGAATGAGCATCAACATCTACCTGAAGCTTGACTAACAGGACCACACCGCTATCTCCCTAGCCACCCGGGCTCGAATCCCAGCTGATGCACTTTTAATTCAACAAAACTCTTATTTTTATTTTTGCATCACTCAACACCCAAACTCATCCAAAAAGCAACCAAACCTTATAATCGACCATCCAAGAATATTAACAGCTGAGAAAGACAGAAATGGCCCTAACGGCCTGACCAAATTACCAAAATACCCTTAGGACGTACCTGGAAGACCGAGATGAAAACCTGGGCAGTTACAGACAGCCAAGTTTGAGCTATATCAGGGTTGAGCCCAGTTGTGTGCTAACCTAGTGTTGTCTTAGAGCTAGACATACCAGAGACCGAGGTCACTTAGATTGCCCTTCCGTCTAGTTAGCCTAGTGGCGTGCTGACCCGGCTTGACACTTGTTGTCTATTGTTGTTTGAGACTGCCTTATATGTATGTGATGATATGCTTGTATGCTAGGATGCTAGATGATTTGTCCTGCTTATTGTACCCCGGTTGGGGGATTCTTACTGAATGCAATTCTACTCACCCTTTCTGTGGTTCTTCCACCAGGTAACTTGGCACATCATCGAGGTGGCTAAAAGAGAAGCTGGTTGATCATGGGGAAGAGTCTGTTGCATCTTCTTGTTTCAATTGCATAGTGTATTTGATTTGTTTTGGACTATGGGATTTGTAAACTATTTATTATACTCTGGCCAGAGGCTAAAAATGTTTTACTGTTTTTACACTTAAGCTTTTTGTGATTTGTTTTCATCTTATGAATGATAGTCTTTAATTAAGTTTTAACTCCCGTATTTTAATAATGCATTCATTGAGTAAAGGCCATTTAGGGTCATTTAGTAGGGGAATCCCACATCGGTTGGGAAGGGGAACGAAACTGTAAGAACCCGACCCAAAATACGGTCCTAAACCTAGGTCCTCACTCAGCATGCAAGTTAAATATTTCATCAAGCGGTTTAGTGCTCATATTTAAAACTTTTCAAAACATTTGGAAACGGGGAACACTAAAAACATAACCAACAATTTTCATAAAGCAAGTCCAACAAGGTAAAACAAGCCTGGCCAGTATTTATAAAAGAACATTCAAAACAGTTTAAACAACTTTAACATCATTCCCCTAGGACTCCTGTCCATCTACATGCTGAACAAATAATGCAATTAATAAACGACAGAGTGCTGGCAGTTCCCATGATCAATCAGCTCCCACCGCTAGCCGACCCGGTGTTGTCCCAAGTTACCTGGTGGAAAAACCACAGAAATAAGGGTGAGTATAAACATACTCAGTAAGAATCCCCAACCGGGGTACAATACGATACATCAGTCATCTAGCACCCTAGTATACATGCAAACAATACGATGACTTAGAGCAAAACGGTTGAATTCGGCTATGAGCTACTCCTAGAGCGAGCCTATTCAAGGGCTTACATCTACAGCATATCCTAGGTTCTACACCTGGATACCCTTCGGGGTCTTACACAACCTAGGACTCAGTGATGCCCATCGGGAACTTATACACAAGGATGCCCATCGGGGTCTTACACCTGCAATCAATGATGCCCATCGGGGTCTTACACCTCCAAATCAATGATGCCCATCAGGGTCTTACACATCTAGGATGCCCATCGGGGTCTTACACCTCCAAATCAATGATGCCCATCAGGGTCTTACACGTCTAGGATGCCCATCGGGGTCTTACACCTCTAAATTAATGAAGCCCATCACGGTCTTACACATTTAGGATGCCCATCGGGGTCTTACACCTCCAAATCAATGATGCCCAACGGGGTCTTACACATCTAGGATGCCCATCAGGGTCTTACACCTCCAAATCAATGATGCCCATCAGGGTCTTACACATCTAGGATGCCCTTCGGGGTCTTACACCTCCAAATCAATGATGCCCATCAGGGTCTTACACATCTAGGATGCCCATCGGGGTCTTACACCTCCAAATCAATGATGCCCATCAGGGTCTTACACGTCTAGGATGCCCATCGGGGTCTTACACCTCTAAATTAATGAAGCCCATCACGGTCTTACACATTTAGGATGCCCATCGGGGTCTTACACCTCCAAATCAATGATGCCCAACGGGGTCTTACACATCTAGGATGCCCATCAGGGTCTTACACTGTAACGGCCCAGTTTTCTATTTCGGGTACCCAGGTGATTTCGGGTCATTATTCGGATGTTCGGATGGGCCGTTAGAGCTGTTTTAACCTTTAAGGGAATTTTGGTATTTTGCTCCCCGGTCAGAGGTTGAGGATTTTCAGGGCTTCAGGGTCATTTCGGCCTTCGTTGAGACTTGATTAATGTTGGTTGCAAGACCCAAGGAGTTTGGGTTAGTTGATTAGAAGTTCGGAGACATTCCGGTTGATAGCAAAATTAATTGGAATTTAATTGGTCCCATTGGGATTTGAACCCTTGCCCTAATGGTGAAATTGGAGTTTTTAGAAAAAGAAGGTTTAGTTAAAAAGAAAAGAATTTCTTTAGCCGGGACCCGCAAGAGAAAGCCTTGGGAAGGGATTTTAGACCCATTTAAATTAGGAAAAGGAAAGAAATCCTATTCCCCTTGTTTTGGAAAAATCTCTCTCTCTCTCTCTCTCTCTCTCTCTCTCCTAGCCGACCTCACCAAGAAACCCTAGCCGCCCTAGCCGCACCCCTCAGCCACTGCTCGGCCCAGCGCACCAGCAAAACCCAGTGCCTGACCCGCAGCAAGCAGCAGCAAGCCCGTCAGCCAGCGCACCAGTCGCGCCCGGCCTGCACCGCCCACGCCGCCAAGCAAGAAGACAGCCCATGCCCAGGCGTGCCCAGCCGCGCTGCCTCGCCCAGCCCAGACGCGTCGCGCGTTCCGCACGAGCGACGCGCGCCAGACGCCGCGCGACCACGCGACGCTGCCGCTCGCCTCTCCCGACGCTGCCGCGCCTGCGCGCGCGCCGCGCGCCAAGACCATCCGCGCGTCTGCGTGCCGCGTGCCGCTTCGTCCGCGTCCGCCGCGCCAGCGCAAGGCTCGCTCTCTCGCGCATCGCGCGCAACCAGCGCCAGCGCCGCTTCTTCCTCGCCGCGCCAAGACGCCCAGCAGCGCCCGAGAAGCGCCAGCAGCGCCAGCGCCCGATGCAGCGCCGGCGCCAGCGCCGATGCAGCGCCAGGGGCAGGCACCACAGCTTGTCGCTTGTCCTTGCGGACGGACACCGCTTTGCCGTGCGGGTTGGGGCGTGGCCTTGTGTCTTCTCGATCGGTAATTCCCGAGACTTTTTCCTTTGGGCCCTAGGTACATGTTGGTCATTATTTATTTAATTAGGTTGTTTTTATTAAAATGCTTAGGTTGCTCGGTTTCGCTTTAAAGCTCGAGGGTCATTATTTGAGTGTGAAGGTTATTTTCGCTGCGTTTCGTGTAAGGATTCCTTACCGTGGTTGTGTGGACCTCGCGATGCTTTCTTGATTGTGCCTTATATGCATGTTTACTTTTATGAACATGAATAGTGGATAGGATGACTTGTGATTGCACTCCCGCTAGCATGTTTGCTTGATTGTACATGTTAGTGCCATGCTAGGATTGTTCTTCCAAAGATGCTTGAGATTCCTACTCTAAGTTCGTAGTATCATGCTAGGTTATGTATGATTGATGATGATTATGTATGTTTAGCCAGAATCGTTTACTCTATACTCTAGCTAGTGTGTTAGAAATTTGTCATCATCTAGAGGTCGAGAGCGGACATAACGCACCTTGTCCCCACCGGTCGGGAGTAGAGCGAAGCATACGCGTACATTGCTTCCCCGACACCGATGTGGATGTAGCTACCACATCGGCATAAGCCTAGTTTGTAGCCGCTAGAGCGGAACCCCGCCAACGGTGCAAGCCTGCCTTGGCCGGTTCTTAGCTTCAGTCGGTGGTACAGTGCCACAGATGAGTGCCGAGGGCCTCGCACTCATCGTGTTCGGTGACACCGTTTCCGAGTCTTAGGCATGCGCACTGCCCGCGTAGTTTGCCCCTTAGCCCCCGCATTTACGCCGGTTGCAGAAGAGCATGCGGTGTGCGCAAGACACGCTTTAGTCGCCGGTTCGGAGAGCTCCCGGGCTAATGTTCGTGAGTACACCGATTCCTTCCGGTTTAGAGCCGACTTGGGTACTCTCCGATAGTCCAGATTTATAGCGAGGGTAAGAGGCCCTTGAGGACACCCATTGGGATTGGCTTTTGAGTGATCATATGGTCGAGGAGAAAGACCCTCGAGGGTGTCGACATCTTTGGGATCGGTTTTTGAGTGATCATTTGGCCGAGGGAGAAAGACCTCGGAGATGTCCCGGATTGGTTATGAGAGCCAATCATTAGGCGGAAGAAAGAGACTTCCGAGGATTCCAGATTCTCGCCTTGTAAGCTCGCCGAGCTACGATCTGTGTTGGTAATCGCTTGTTTGCATGTATACTAGGGTGCTAGATGATTGAAGTATCGTATTGTACCCCGGTCGGGAGATTCTTACCGAGTATGTTTATACTCACCCTTATATTTCGTGGCTTTCCACGGGTAACTTGAGACAAGACCGGACGGCTAGCGGAGGAGCCGATTGATCATGGGAGCCGCCGCACTCTGTCTTTATTGTTTGCATATTTGTTCAAAGCATGTAGATGGACAGAGTCCTAGGGAAAACATTATAAAAAGTTGTTTGAACTGTTTGAATGTTTTTATATATCTTGCCAGCTTGTTTTACTTCGTTGGTTTTCTTAAACAAAGTTGTTGATTATGTCTTAAGCATTCCCGTTCTAAATGTTTTGAAAGGTTTTAAATATGAGCACTAAACCGCTCGGTGAAATATTTAACTTGCATCTTTGAGTGAGAACCTAGGTTTAGGACCGTATTTTGGGTCGGGTTCTTACAGGTTGGTATCGAGCACGAGTCATAGATTCTCAGACTAACTCGCTGCTGCGGAGTTGTTGCCCCCATGATCATCGAGTACTCGCGTCGTCAGTTTGTGCGAGTTCATTAAGCTAAGGGTTTTATTTTACAATACTCGCATCTAGTATACATGTGTTACCCTTGTTTGGCGGTGAGAGCCGTGCGTGGGCTAGGTTTTATGCTTTGTGCGATCGCCGGTGTGTCGATCGCACCCGCAGGGAGGTAGACCTTAGACTCCGTAGGCCATTTGTGGCCCGATTGTGGTTCTCCCCAGTGAGAGGGTGGAGGTGCTCGTGCAGATCGCTAGTGCGTGGATCGCACTCACGAGGAGCGGGGACGCTTGGCATGTCCGATCGAGGAGTTGGACCGTTTGTATGGATGTTGAGGGCGCGCCCGTGGTTGTTTATCCCGCTGGCGAGTTGGCCCTGGCGATTGAGGTTCCTAGAGGAGGGGGTAGAGGCTAGCACGCCTTAGAGTGAGACTCCTTGAGCAGAGTGTGCTCCGGCCATGAGGGAGTTGATGGCGTGTCTTTTAGCTAACAGAGAGCGGAGACCCAGCGCAGATTTGTAGCGCGTAGTGAGGAGTCTTGGGCATAGATAGCCCAAACCGGGTAGAGTTTATTTAGGAGACACCCCTCCTTGTAGTTCCAGAGTCTCCGGAGGTTCCGGGAGGGCTTGATCGGGCAGGTTTATGCCGATAAGATAGTTGGCGTTGATCGAGCCGCCGAGTTCGGCAAGTGGAAGCTGTAGAGAGTGGATGTTTTGAGACCTCATCGCTAGTAGCAAGGTGGTTGGCCAGATCGAGTTTATCATCCAAGTGTTGGGATGACCTGGTGTTCCGAGGCCGATGACCTGATGTTCTGAGGTTGTGGCATGCCATTCTGGTGTTGCTTGATGCAGTAGTGTGGTGGTGGAAGTCCCCTGTGAGAGGCGGACGGCAGAGTCTCCACCACCACGGTCGATTGGCAAGCTCGCCAAGTTAGTAGCTTTTGAGGAAGATGTAGAGACATCTTGTCCTCCCGCAAGCCTCGCGATCGTTTTTGCAGCCAGTTCTTTTAGTACCCTCGTAGCTGTGGGGTAGTGTGGAGGTTGCTTGTCAGGACTTAATCCGTCCGTGGTTTTCAGCTGGCTATTAGAGAGAAGCACCTTATGTTAGCATGTTCCAGGTGTGGAGCTAGGTGCTGCCACCCGAGGGTTGGCCTGAGTATTCGTTGAGCATCGAGTGGGATGCGGGAGTGGGCCTTGGCTTGTTTGTTGGACGTGATGTCAGAGAGTAGTCCACTCGATTGTTGAGACTCTTGTGTTGAGTGCCATTGCCCTGTCACCTGGAGTGTGACCTTCCCTACCCTCAGAGTGGCTTAAAGCCCGTAAAGGGATGTTTGTGATGTAGAGGAAGAAGTGCCTGTTGGCACCAAGCTTTGAGAGGAGGCCTAGATTCAGGCCAGTTGGCACTTTTTGTGCAGGTGGTTCCAGGACCCGCCCGAAGTTTAGCATCCCCACTAGCCTTGTACCCATTTTTCTGAAGTTGCATCTGTTTGGATTGCTTAAGAGATCTAGCTCGGTGGTAGTCAGAGAACTACAAGTGTGAGGTTGTTTGAGGGAAAGTAGGAGCTTTTCGCGGTCACCGAGAGTTGGGTACAAAGGACGCTGTTGGTTGTTAAGGGCTAGCGCGTCTGAGATCTCGCGCCTATGTTGTGGGCTTGTGAGCCAGTTGAATGGTAGTGTGATTCCATTACCCTTGGAGTTACCCTAATATGAGTAGGGTTGGCATCGATGATGCGTGGTTGACCCAGTGTTAGAGCCAGGAGTTGGATGGTTGAGTGGAGCATTTAGTGGGCACATTGGTATGTGGTATGTCGATTGGTGTAGTTATGCTCTTGTAAGAGTGAGTTGACCAATGTAGCTGTGGTGAGTTGACCCCCAGTGGTCCGAACTCTTGTTGTTCCTTTGCTAGTTGTGGCTCTATTGGGAGGAAGAAGCTGCCTTGTGTAAGAGTACTTGTTGGTTTGGATCTTAAGGAACCAAGTTGGAGCTGTACACGCCAATGTACTTTTGTGTAGCTCGTTCAGTGGTGTATTTTTCAAGAACCACGAGAGAGGTTTCGGGTTGTGAAACCAGTGCTCGATTCCGAGGAGTTAGGACTTTAGTTCTTGGCAAGTGCCCTAGCCTTGGTTGAGAGGCTACCGTGCGTGTGAGCCGGGTTGTTGCGTAGGATTGTGTGGAGCATCGCCCGTGTGCTTGCTACGCATGTGGCAAGGAAGAGCTTTGGCCAAAGACACAGTTGAGATGTCTTGAGGGAGACGTGCTCGTGTAGCCGCTTGTCGGATTAGACCGTTTGACGGCAGTGTGAGTCGGAGGGCGATCGGAGGAACCCCGAGTTGTGGAGAGCCTCACGAGAGCTCGTCGGACCGAGCAAAGTGTTCTCGGTTGAGTTCTTTGGATGCTTGTTGTCGGTTAACAAGCTAGAGTCTGTTCTTGGTAACCCCCACGTTGATTTTCAGAATTCTTAGCGAGGTGGTGCTTGGTGTTGACCAAGGTTTGGTCCCCATGTTGTTTTGTGAGCTAGCTCGGTTCGAGCAAGCGAGCGTTGCCCTGAGGACTTGTTCCTAGTCAGGTAGTTTTGGGAGTTGGCCTCCCCCTCAGCGGTTGAGTAAGTACCGCTAGTGCTTAGTGGGTGGTTCAAGCGATTGAGGAACCCTTGGATGTTTCTTCTGAGAGAGTTGGTGGTTGCTACCGTTGAGTTTGCGCAAGACAGCGAGCGTGTGTGAAATTCGCTGTCCTTCGGAAGTCCGCTTGCTAGGAAATCGTTCCTGTAAAGGAAGAGTCACTTAGCTCCCGAGTTGTGTAGTTGATCGAGTAGCGCAGTTGGTCACCTAGCGAGAGTGTCCTGCGTCTCGTTTGATAGCAAGCGAAAAGTGTTTGTTCCCGCGAGGGCGATAGCCAGCCAGTTCAAAGGCTTGAGTTGTTGGCGGAAGGTTGTTGGATCTTTGGAGTTTGTGGAACCCCTTAGTTCCTTGGTAATTGAGTTGCGCCGTGGATGCCGGCCTCGAGTTTTAACTTTTGAGGTAGTCTTGCCGACTCGTGTTGTTCAGGATCCGCAAGCTTGTGGTCGTTGCTATCCTTATTCCTCGCGATGTTTCGTGGGTGGAGTTTCTGGATTGGAAGAAGAGTTAGGTCTAAGCTATAAGCAAGAAGTCCTTGGAGCAGCCAGATGGGCTTAAGAGTTGAATGGCAGCTTGGAGGCGAGCTTTGCTCGTTATAAGCTTGGGTTGTGTTTTTGCAGAGCAAGCCTTTCTCGGGCTTTGCCTTTAGTCGTTGTACATTCGCAGTTGGCATTTTAGCTGAGCCACAGTTGAGTGAGTTGGCACAGAGGTGCCGTGGCATTGGGTGGTAAAGCCCTTGAGTTTCGATCCTCCAGCTATCGTGTTGCTAGTAGCCACGTAATGTTTTATTCCTTGTTGCTCGAGGTTTCCGTGAGAGGAATGTTGTTTGTTTTCCTATCTGGCGATGTTCACCTAGGCCAGTGGCTGATCGGATTGCATTGGAAAGTTTGTTGTCGGCCGATGAAGGGCTCCGGCTTATTAGTTTGGCTGAGTGAAGCCTGTTCGGGGTCTTACACATCTAGGATGCCCTTCGGGGTCTTACACCTCCAAATCAATGATGCCCATCAGGGTCTTACACATCTAGGATGCCCATCGGGGTCTTACACCTCCAAATCAATGATGCCCATCAGGGTCTTACACGTCTAGGATGCCCATCGGGGTCTTACACCTCTAAATTAATGAAGCCCATCACGGTCTTACACATTTAGGATGCCCATCGGGGTCTTACACCTCCAAATCAATGATGCCCAACGGGGTCTTACACATCTAGGATGCCCATCAGGGTCTTACACCTCCAAATCAATGATGCCCATCAGGGTCTTACACATCTAGGATGCCCTTCGGGGTCTTACACCTCCAAATCAATGATGCCCATCACGGTCTTACACATCTAGGATGCCCATCGGGGTCTTACACCTCCAAATCAATGATGCCCATTGGGGTCTTACACATCTAGGATGCCCATCGGGGTCTTACACCTCCAAATCAATGATGCCCATCACGGTCTTACACGTCTAGGATGCCCATCGGGGTCTTACACCTCCAAATCAATGATGCCCATCAGGGTCTTACACATCTAGGATGCCCATCGGGGTCTTACACCTCCAAATCAATGATGCCCATCAGGGTCTTACACATACGGATGTCCATAGGGGTCTTACCCGAGCGGGACCTAAACTAGTTACCCCTACAGGCTTCTACACTATACATCACCTGCCTATCCCTAGCATGGAACTAATCAGGATAAAATAGGACAAGGTTATGCCAAGATAAGGAAACCCCTAGCATGTACCTAATATAATATAATAGGGATACAAGAACAACACGATCTGGAAGCAAGAGAAAACATGTAACCTACCCACTGGAAATTTCATACAATCACAAGACATGGCATGCTGGAAGAACAAACCTAGCATGACACTAACATGAACAACAAGCAACATGCTAGCAAGATTTCAAACACAAGCTGTTCAATAGCTAACATACTCATAACAGGAACCAAGCATACAAGACACAATCATGATAGCATCGCAGGGTCCACACAACTACAGTAAGAAATCCTTACCTGGAAGCGAGCAGAAAAATAACTATCACAAGTCAATAAGCAACTCTCGAGCTTCTAGGCGAACCCGAACAACCTAAGCATTTAATAAAACATCCTAATTAAATAAACAACAACCAACAGCTTAGGCCCCAAAAGAGAAAAAACTCGGGAATTACCAACTGAGAAGACACGTGGTCTCGGCAGCAAAGGGGCGGCAGTAAGCGTCATTGCAAAGTGCGGCAAGAAAGTTGTAATGTAAAACTTGGTTTCTGATTGAATGCAAAATTAGGTTTGTATATATTTTATTTTGAAACGTGTTGTTGGGAGGACTCGAACCCTTGGCCTAAAAGGGGTGGGAAGCTTGGAATTAAATAAAGAAAATAAGCACGCCCACGGGCTCGAAGGGGGAAGCTTTGGGAAGGGAATTTGGGATTCCCAAGACTTATTTAATTTGAGGAAGGAAAAAAAAAAGGAAAAAGGAAGCTTCACTCGCAAAAACACTCACCCTCTTCCCACACTCTCGCCGCCACCGACCGTCGCCTGCATCGCGCGCGCCTGCGCCGCCGTCGTCACCGCAGACTGCCGTAGCCCCCGTCGTCAAATCCGCCCGACCGACGCATCCGCGAGACCGCGCCCCATAAAGACACCCGCAGTGTGTCGTCCGTCCTTGCCGCTGTCGTCGACGCACGCGCCGCTTCCAGCGAGCGAGCCGCGCTGCGCTGCGCCGATTCTCGTCCACACGCGACGCCCGCTCAAGACTCCAAAGACTGCCTTTTTGCGTCGCGCGCGCAAAGACGCTGATCGCGCCGCGTCGTGACGACGCCCGTCGCCCGCCGCACGTTTCGCTGCCGTGTTGCCGAGGGCCACGGGCTCGCGCCCAACACCCCTGCTTTGTACCCGGCCGCCCAAAGAACGCAGCCCAGCTGCTCGACCGCGACGCGACGCTGAGCCCGCCGCTCGCTCGCGACGCTCTGCCTGCACGCCTCCTTATCGAGCCTGGTGCCTTCTCGGTTGGTAAATTCCCGAGCCTCAACCCTTTGGACTTTATGTTCTTTTTAGCTGTTGTTGGTTAATTAGGTTGATTTTATTACTTGCTTAGGTTGTCGGGTTCGCTTAGCAGCTCGAGAGTCATCCGTCGATTGTTGGTTCTATTCACTTCTAGGTAAGGATTTCTTACCGGGGTTGTGTGGACCCTGCGAATACTTGATAGCATGCCATGTGTTGTGTTTGTATGAAATTTTCTAGTGGATAGGTTGCTTGTTCTTTCTTGTTTTCAGATGGTTTTTGTGCTTGTGATTCCTGATATATCCTGTTAGTTTCATGCTAGGGGTTAAATTGTCTCGGCATAACCGTGACCATGTTATCCTGTTAGTGCCATGCTAGGAATTGGCGGGTGATGTATAGTGTAAGAGATTGTAGGGGTAACTAGTGCATCCCGCTCGGGTAAGACCCCGATGGACACCCGGAGGTGTAAGACCCTGATGGGCATCCTAGGTGTATAAGTCCCCGATGGGCATCACTGAGTTGGAGGTGTAAGCCCCTGATGGGCATCCTAGGTGTATAAGTCCCCGATGGGCATCACTGAGTTGGAGGTGTAAGACCCTGATGGGCATCCTAGGTGTATAAGTCCCCGGTGGGCATCACTGAGTTGGAGGTGTAAGACCCTGATGGGCATCCTAGGTGTATAAGTCCCCGATGGGCATCACTGAGTTGGAGGTGTAAGACCCTGATGGGCATCCTAGGTGTATAAGTCCCCGATAGGCATCACTGAGTTGGAGGTGTATGACCCTGATGGACATCCTAGGTGTATAAGTCCCCGATGGGCATCAGTGAGTTGGAGGTGTAAGACCCTGATGGGCATCCTAGGTGTATATGTCCCCGATGGGCATCACTGAGTTGGAGGTGTAAGACCCTGATGGGCATCCTATGTGTATAAGTCCCCGATGGGCATCACTAAGTTGGAGGTGTAAGACCCTGATGGGCATCCTAGGTGTATAAGTCCCTGACGGGCAACACTGAGTCCTAGGTTGTGTAAGGCTCGAAGGACACCCAGGTGTGGAACCTAGGGTAGTTGGTAGCTGTAAGCCTCGAATAGGCAAGCCCCGAGAGTGGCGTTCAGTTGACCCATCTATTTGCTCTGAGTCATTGCATGGTTGCATGTGCGTGTGCTAAATGATATGTTTTCGTATTGTACCCCGGTTGGGGATTCTTACTGAGTAACTCGTTGCTCACCCTTATTTTCTGTGGTTTTCCACGAGGTAACTTGGGACATAGGCAGGATGGCTAGGAGGAGGCTGCTGGATGATCATGGATAGCTGACTCTGGGATGCATGTTCTTTTATTGTTTTCTTTATGATTTAGCATGTAGTGGGACTTGAGTCCCTAGGGAAGCACTCAAACTATTTTATGGTTCTCGTATCGTACTCTTGTTTTGTTTTTAAGAAAAGCACTGATCAGTCAATTACTCTTTGATTTTTATATTGGTTTTTGTGGGTTGTTTAAAATTCTGTTGATTGCAAAGTTTTAAATTGGTACGTTGGATGGTGTTTTACATTCCTAGACATGCATGCTAAGTAAGGATCTAGGTTAGAGACCGTTTCTCTTGGGTCGGGTCCTTACAGTTGGTATCAGAGCCTAGAGTTATAGGTTCTGTAGACTGACCTGCAGTTGTAGGTTGTTTTCCATGATCATCAGCGCTCCGCCAGCCATCAGGTATGTCCGAAAGTTTAAGGTTAAGGGTTAAGAATTACAATACCGTTTGCACCTTGCATGTATATGACTTGTTGTTGAGGAGCAGGGAAAACAGGTTCTGACTCATTGTTGGTTTGGGTGTAGATTGTCAGTATGCCAGTCACTCGTAGAGGGCAGGGAGGCTCGAGGCCGACCGGCCGGGGCATTCGTATTGATTCGACACGGGAGGGAAGTCGTCCCAAGGCGATGCGATGTCGGGCCGCCTCTGAGCCCTTCTTGCGTGTTGCCCGGTGAGGGCGTGGAGGCAACTCAGCCTCGGGAGGCTACACCGGGAGTTGCTTTTGTGGAGTCCATGAGGGCTCTTATGGTTGGGTTGCTGTCTGACCAAAGGGCCGAGCAGAGAGGTCGAGACGCAGTTACATTAGTGCATTGCAGGGAGGAGTCCCGATCCAGATAGAAGCGGTGATCGAGTTGGTTCAAAGAGAGGATGCAGATGCCCACGAGATCGCTTGACTCAAATAGAGCCAATTGTGAACAAGGCCGTTGTGGCGGAAGGTGCTGAGGATTTGGGCAAGTGGCTAAAAGATTTCGTCAAATGGAAGCCGGAGAAGTTTAGTGCCCCTGGAGAACCACTGGTAGCAGCCAGGTGGATTGCCGAGCTAGAGTATACTTTTATGGTGATGGCTTGTCCAGAGGTGCAGCAAGCTAGATGTGCAGCTCATGCGTTAGTCGAATAAACTAAGTGGTGGTGGATTCCACCTTGAGTGAGAGACCGGCTGGGTCTCCACCTGCCACCTGGGAATTCTTCAAGGCTGAGTTCAAGGCAAAATTTATCAGTGAAGAAGCCCAAGAAAAGATGATTGAGCTGTTTTCAAACCTTAAGCAGGGATCTGACCCAATCAAGGTGTATGAGAGGAAGTTTTCGGAGTATGGGTACTTCGCGCCGCAGTTAATTGCTACTCCTGAGCTGAAGATCAGGAAGTTTATTGCGGGTCTGAGGCAGGGAGTGTCTCAGGATGTTAGGGCACAGGCTCCAGAGACTTTTGCCAAGGCAGTGCAGTTGGCAACTATTTATGATGGGAAGTATCCTCTAGAGCAGGTTGTTAGTGCTGTGGTGCAGAAGGCCCCAGTGTACTCGGGTCAGAAGCGTAAGTTTGACGCAGGAGGTAATGGACATGGAGGCGGTCAACGTCGTCAAGGTACTTATCATGGCCGAGACCAGCACCGGGATCGTAACCGTGATCAGCCTCGCCAACAGGGCGTAGGGAGGCCGCCACCGTATTGTAGACCCTGCGGTAAACAGCATTGGGGGCCTTGTGGTGGTAACCCTAGAGCTTGCTATAATCGTGGTAAGGAGGGGCATCGGCCCGGCATTGCAACCTGTAAGCGGTGGTGGCACAGCCAAATTTCAAAGAGCGGGGAGAGTATATGCTACGACTCGCCAGGAGGCTGAGAAAGCCGGACCCGCAGTGGCAGGTATGCTCCTAGTTCTTGAACACCTCGCCTTTGTGTTGTTTGATTCGGGTTCCACCCATTCTTTTGTTCTCGCTTTTTTTCTTGAGCATGCTTGCATGAATTTAGAGCCTCTAGGTTTTGAGTTATCCGTCGCTACTCCCTCAGAACTAGTATGTTTGGCAGCTGAAGGTAAGGGATGGTCGGATACAGTGTCCGACGAGACTCTACAAAGTTACCCTCATAGTGTTAGCTATGAGTGGTTTTGATGTGATCCTCGGCATGGATTGGTTAGCCGATAACCACGCTATGATTGGTATGTCGTTGTAAGGAGGTGGTGTTCGTGCCGCTGTAGGACTAGCTTTAAATTTCGGGGCACCCAGAGTGGGGTGTGTCCGCCGGTGATTTCGGCAGTTAAAGCTCACCGTTTGTTAGCTCGAGGAGCTTGGGGTTTCTTAGCTAAGTTGACCGGAGAACCGTGACCAGTTATCTGTCGAGCGGGTGCCCATAGTGCAAGAGTTTGCAGATGTTTTTCCCGAAGAGTTGCCTGGTCTGCCGCCGAAGAGGGAGGTGGATTTCTCAATAGAGCTTGAGCTGGGGACTCGCCCTATCTCGAAAGCTCCTTATCTTATGGCGCTAGCAGAGATGAAAGAGTTAAAGGAACAGCTGCAGGAGTTGCTTGACAGAGGATTTATTAGGCCAGTGTGTCCTCGTGGGGAGCACCCGTGCTGTTTGTTAAGAAGAAGGATGGCTCGATGCGTCTATGCATCGATTACAGGGAACTGAACAAGGTAACCATTAAGAACAAGTATCCGCTGCCTCGTATCGATGACCTGTTTGACCAGCTCCAGGGAGCTTGTGTGTTTTCGAAGATTGACTTGAGGTCGGGCTACCACCAGTTGAGGATTCGGGATGCAGATATCCCCAAGACAGCGTTCAGATCGAGGTATGGACATTATGAGTTCATAGTCATGTCTTTCGGACTGACGAACGCCCCAGCTGCATTCATGGACATGATGGACAGAGTGTTCAAGGCGTTCTTGGACCGCTTTGTCATCGTGTTCATAGATGACATTCTTGTGTACTCTAAGTCTAAGGAGGACCATGCCTCGCACCTAAGGCAGATTTTGGCAGCCTTGCGCGAGAACAAGCTCTATGCGAAGTTCTCAAAGTGTGACTTTTGGCTTGAGGTGGTAGCTTTCCTAGGACACGTTGTGTCTAAGAAGGGAGTGGTTGTGGACCCTTCCAAGGTAGAGGCCGTTAGCTCGTGGGCGAGACCGACGACTGTGTCAGAGATTCGTAGCTTCCTGGGTCTCGCCGGATATTACCGTCGCTTCGTTCAGAACTTCTCTGCTATAGCCACCCCGCTTACTCAATTGACGAGGAAGGGTGTCGATTTCGTTTGGGATAAGAAGTGCGACGAGAGTTTTGCTAAGCTGAAGAGCAGCTTGATGTCTGCGCCAGTGTTGGCAGTTCCCGAGGGAACCGGGGGTTTCGTGGTGTACAGTGATGCCAGCAAGTTTGGTTTGGGATGCGTTCTGATGCAACACGGTAAAGTGATAGCGTACGCCTCGAGGCAGTTGAAACAGCAAGAGCAGAGCTATCCGACTCATGATATGGAGTTGGCAGCGGTCGTCTTTGCGCTTAAGATCTGGAGGCACTACTTGTATGGGGAAAAGATTCAGATTTTCTCGGACCACCAAAGCCTCAAGTACTTCTTCACTCAGAAGGACCTGAACATGAGGCAGAGAAGGTGGTTGGAGCTTGTAAAAGATTACGACTGTGAGATCCTGTATCACCCTGGAAAGGCAAATGTTGTGGCGGATGCACTAAGTAGAAAGACCTCGCATCTAGCAACGTTGGCAAATCCCAAGAGTATCATAAGGAAAGACCTCGAGAGAGCAGAAATAGCAGTGTTGTTAGGGGATGTTACCGCCTGGGTAGCTCAGTTGACCATCCAGCCTACGGTAAGGCAAAGGGTTATTGACGGCCAGTTGAATGATCCTAAGTTGAAAAGTTTGTATGAGAGGGTCCAGGCTGATGGTGACTTTGATTTTGAGATATTTGCAGATGGTGGCTTGAGATATAAGGGTCGGCTATGTGTCCCAGCCGATGCCGGTATTCGTTCGGAGTTGTTGATCGAGGCTCACACCTCGCCTTTTGCATGGCACCCGGAGGGTAACAAGATGTACCAAGATCTTAAGCAGACTTTTTGGTGGATGGGGATGAAGAGAGAGATTGCCCGGTTTGTCAGTCGGTGTCTCACTTGTCAGCAAGTGAAGGTGCCTAGGCGTAAAACCAAAGCAGGTTTGCTCTGATCGCTCGGGGTGCCACAAAGTGGAAGTGGGAGGAAATTACCATGGATTTTATTTCAGGTTTGCCCAGAACCCCTAGAGGATATGCACAGATTTGGGTGGTCGTTGATAGGTTGACTAAGTGTGCACACTTCATTCCGGGCAGGATAAACTACACCGTGGAGTAGTGGGCACAATTGTTCCTTGAGCAGATAGTGAGGTACCACGGAGTGCCAGTTAAAATTATCTCCGACCGAGATTCCCGTTTTACATCACGGTTTTGGAAAGCCCTTCAGGCAGGTTTGGGCACAGAGTGCGCGGCTATAGTCTGACCTTCCACCCATTGCATCGATGGCCGACCGAGCGGGTAAATCGATCTTAGAGGATATGTTGCGAGCCCGTGTGTTGGATTTCCGGCGATTGGGACCGATGATTTGTATTTGATGGAGTTTGCCTACAACAATAGTTTTGATCGACCATTCGGATGGCACCGTTTGAAGCGTTGTATGGTAAGCGCTGCAGATCCCCGATTCGGGAAGAGGTTGAGACAAAGCGGTATTGGGTCCAGAGTTGCTCCATTGACCAATGAGGCTGTCCGTAAAATCGAGCTCGTATGTTGACCGCCGGCAGCAAAGCGGTAAGAGCTACGCCGATGTCGGACGTAGAGAGTTGGAGTTTGAGGTTGACCAGCACGTGTTCCTTAAAGTAGCTCTGATGCGTGGAGTTCTGAGGTTTGGTAAGAAGGGGAAACTGAGCCCCAGGTTTGTGGGACCATTCGAGATCCTCGAGAGGATTGGGGCTGTAGCTTATCGATTAGCATTGCCGCCGTCCTTGGCTGCAGTGCATAGCGTGTTTCACGTTTCGATGCTCCGCCAGTATGTGGCAGACCCTTCGCATGTCATTGACTCCGAGCCTTTGCAGCTAAACCATGACCTGAGCTTCGAGGAAAAACCCATAAAGATTTTAGCATTTGAAAATAAAGTCTTGAGAAACCGAGCTATCGAGTTAGTGAAAGTGCAGTGGCGGAACCAGGGAGTTGACAAAGCTACTTGGGAGTTGGAGGGGGAGATGAGGAGGAATCACCCAGAGTTGTTTTAAAGTACAGCGACTTCCGGGGACGGAAGTCTTCTAAGGAGGGAGTATTGTAACAGCCCGGTTTACAGTTGAACGCAAAATTAGGTTTGTATATATTTTATTTTGAAACGTGTTGTTGGGAGGACTCGAACCCTTGGCCTAAAAGGGGTGGGAAGCTTGGAATTAAATAAAGAAAATAAGTACGTCCGCCGGGGCTAGAAGGGGGGAAGCTTTGGGAAGGGAATTTGGGATTCCCAAGACTTATTTAATTTGAGGAAGGAAAAAAAAAAGGAAAAAGGAAGCTTCACTCACAAAAACACTCACCCTCTCCCCACACCGTCGCCGCCGCCGTCCGTCGCCTGCATCGCGCCCGTGGCCGTTCGTTGCTTGTGACACGCGCGCCCAGCCCGATCCATCGATCGTGCATGCTGCGCGCCTGGCGTCGTCGTCGTCGCACGCAGCGCGCCCAGCGTCGCTCCGACCGACCGCATCCAAAGGACCGCGTCCCAGAGCACCCACCGTGTGTCGTCCGTCTGCGTGCCCGCAGTCACCCGCCGCGACGCTCGCTCCAGCTGAGCCCGCGCTCGCCGCGCGGTTTCGTCCACACGCGACGCCTCGCCAAAGACCAAGACTGCGTTCGATCGCATGCGCGCAAGACGCTGACGCGGCGCGTCTGACGCCCGTCTGCTGGCCGCACGTTTCGCTGCGCGTGTTGCCGAGGGCCACGCGCTCGCGCCCAGCGCCCCTGTTGTACCAGCCGCCAAAGAACGCAATTTCAGCTGCTCGACAAGACGCGACAGCAGACCGCGCCGCGCTCGCGACGCTCTGCCTGCACGCCTCCTTGCCGAGCCTGGTGCCTTCTCGGTTGGTAAATTCCCGAGCCTCAACCCTTTGGACTTTATGTTCTTTTTAGCTGTTGTTGGTTAATTAGGTTGATTTTATTACTTGCTTAGGTTGTCGGGTTCGCTTAGCAGCTCGAGAGTCATCCGTCGATTGTTGGTTCTATTCACTTCTAGGTAAGGATTTCTTACCGGGGTTGTGTGGACCCTGCGAATACTTGATAGCATGCCATGTGTTGTGTTTGTATGAAATTTTCTAGTGGATAGGTTGCTTGTTCTTTCTTGTTTTCAGATGGTTTTTATGCTTGTGATTCTTGATATATCCTGTTAGTTTCATGCTAGGGGTTAAATTGTCTCGGCATAACCGTGACCATGTTATCCTGTTAGTGCCATGCTAGAAATTGGCGGGTGATGTATAGTGTAAGAGATTGTAGGGGTAACTAGTGCGTCCCGCTCGGGTAAGACCCCGATGGACACCCGGAGGTGTAAGACCCTGATCGGCATCCTAGGTGTATAAGTCCCCGATGGGCATCACTGAGTTGGAGGTGTAAGACCCTGATGGGCATCCTAGGTGTATAAGTCCCCGATGGGCATCACTGAGTTGGAGGTGTAAGACCCTGATGGGCATCCTAGGTGTATAAGTCCCCGATGGGCATCACTGCGTTGGAGGTGTAAGACCGATGGGCATCCTAGGTGTATAAGTCCCCGATGAGCATCACCGAGTTGGAGGTGTAAGACACGATGGGCATCCTAGGTGTATAAGTCACGACGGGCAACACCGAGTCCTAGGTTGTGTAAGGCTCGAAGGACACCTGTGTGTGGAACCTAGGGTAGTTGGTAGTTTGTAAGCCTCGAATAGGCAAGCCCCAAGAGTGGCGTTCGGTTGACCCATTTGTTTGCTCGAGTCATTGCATGGTTGCATATCCGTGTGCTAAATGATATGTTTTCGTATTGTACCCGGTTGGGGATTCTTCTTGAGTAACTCGTTGCTCACCCTTATTTTTCTGTGGTTTTCCACGGGTAACTTGGGACATAGGCGGGATGGCTAGGAGGAGGTCTTTGGATGATCATGGATAGCCGACTGGGATGCATGTTCTTTTATTGTTTTCTTTATGATTTAGCATGTAGTGGGACTTGAGTCCCTAGGAAGCACTCAAACTATTTTATGGTTCTCTCGATCGTACTCTTGTTTTGTTTTTAAGAAAAGCACCGATCGACCAATTACTCTTTGATTTTTATATTGGTTTTTGTGGGTTGTTTAAAATTCTGTTGATTGCAAAGTTTTAAATTGGTACGTTGGATGGTGTTTTACATTCCTAGACATGCATGCTAAGTAAGGATCTAGGTTAGAGACCGTTTCTCTTGGGTCGGGTCCTACAGTGTGAGGACACGCTGTGCATCGGCGAGGCAGTGGCGCCGCTCTGGCGCTACCGCGAGGTGTGTGTGGTTACCGAGCCGGCGCGCAGTAAGGCGGCGAGCAGACGCGGGCTTGGCGTTTGGGCTACGACGGGGTGCGCGGGCGACGCTGAGTATAGGGGACGACGCGCGTGCAAAGCAGCGTGGGGCGTGGTGGGCGATCAGCGAGGGTTGACGGTGGCGCTGGTGGTGCTCTTTGGTCTTGGCGGGGCTGGGAGGCCTGGTGCGGCTAGGGTTTGGTGGGGCTCGGCAAGGAGAGAGAGAGAGAGAGAGAGAGAGAGAAAGAGAGTGTGTGGGTGGTA
Organism: Sicyos edulis; assembly: GCA_036507275.1. Lineage (NCBI taxonomy): Eukaryota > Viridiplantae > Streptophyta > Magnoliopsida > Cucurbitales > Cucurbitaceae > Sicyos > Sicyos edulis. Next base: position 36,336,977 of record CM071847.1, read on the forward strand.
AAACAAGGGGAATGGAATTTTCTCTATTTTCCTTCCTTTTCCTATTTTAAATATGTCTTGGTGACCTAAAATCCCTTCCCAAGGCTTCGTCCTTCGAGTCCCGGCAGACGCAATCTTTTCTTTTAATTATAACTCATTTAAGTCAAACTCCCAAAACCACCATTTAGGGCAAGGGTTCAAATCCCAAAGAAAGCACTTAAATCATAATAAATTTTGCCATTATCCAAAATACTTCCAAACTTCTAAACAACTAGCCCAAACTTCTAGGGTCTTGCAACCAACAACAATCAAGCCTCGACAAAGGCAGGAATGACCCTGGAATCCCAAAAATCCACAAACTCTGACAGGGGAGTAAAAAGACCAAAATACCCCTAAGGGTTAAAAAGCTTTAACTGCCCAACCGAACAACCGATTACTGAACTGGAAACACCTGGGAAACAGAAATAGAAAACTGGGCGGTTACAGAAACACTCCTTATAAAGGGTGTGGAGACCTTCCCCTAGTAAGATGCGTTTTCCCCATGGGGGAAGAAATAAATCTGTGAGGCCAATGGGTCAAAGCGGACAATATCTTGGCTAGCGATGGGTCGGGCTGTTACAGATGGTATCAGAGATGGGCATCGGGTCGGTGTGCCGGGTCCATCGGGACGCTAGACCTCTAAAGGGAGAGGTGGAAACCCATAGGGAAATCCCACATCGGTTGGAAAAGGGAATGAAACACTCCTTATAAAGGGTGTGTGGACATCTTCCCCTAGCAAGACGCGTTTTCCCCATGGGCGGAGAAACAAATCTGTGAGACCAATGGGTCAAAGCGAACAATATCTTGGCTAGCAATGGGTCGGGCTATTACATGAGAGGAACTCTCTTGAGAGGTAATCTGCAAGAGCGCTTTCGGTGCCTTTTATAGGCAAAACCTCAAAGTTGAAGCATGATAAAATAGCTTGCCATCTTGCAAAAATTTATTTCGAAACTAGATTTTTAACATCTTTTTCAAAAATAAATTTTGATGCTCTGGAATCAGTTTTGATTAAAAACAATTTATTTATTAAATCACATTGAAATTTCTGTACGCACTGTACAAGCTCAAGAATTTCTTTTTTAACAGTTGAGTAATTTTTTTGTGCATTGTTAAAGATGCCTGAATGAAATCTAACTATAGATTCATTCTCATCGAAACACTATTTTAGGATTCCTCCATATCCAATGTCGGATGCGTCGGTTTCAACTATGAAACTTGCTTTTTCGTCCACTAGACTTAAGCAAGGAATAGTCTATATCATTGTGCTTCAAATTCTCTGTGCGACCGATAAATCTATATACTTATTACTTGTTGCAATTCTCAACCGCGTATATTTGCGCGTAAGTGATTCCGAGTTACACTTAGCATAAGTTGACTTCGAATTACTTATTGTACAATATATTAGCACAGGAATCGCCCGTCAATTATTTCCTCTTTTGATTTACAACCTATTAGTGCATGTGGATAGTCAGTCTACACTTACTATTGATGATTTGCTCCTCGTTGACATGCTCTATTTACACCCATCTTATTCCTTCTTAACACATTCTAGAACTAACCACATTTTTATAGCATTACCTTAACGAAATTAGTTCCTCATACTGACAAAAAAAAATACAGATAACGACATGGAAAACATGTTCAAATAGTATTACTAAATCGAAAATGAATTTTGACAAGAAATAGAGAAAACCATATAAAGTTGGTTTTCAAAATTCTCTCCCCTTACTCTATCACAAAGGGTATCCATTTATAATCATCCTTCGAATCTTCCAGAATAAGCACAGATCAACAATCACTTTCATGAATTCGCCAATTATGTTTGTGTGGTTAAGGGAAGAATCTTGTGATTTTCGCAATTGTCTCTCTAGTGTCTGGTCTATCAACATCTTTATTTCATTTTATTCTTTCCTTATTTTGTTTCGGCAGCTTGGCTATTCTCCAAATGTTATTACATCTGCAATTGCACGTCTTACTCCACAGTTCCAACATCGCACATTCCTGCAAAAACAGTTTATCCACATAAGTCTTGCTAAATACACGCTAAGTGTGCTAATTTTGCTATTTTCTAATTTTAAATTCATTTCTTCTAAATACGCGCAAAAATAGTCCAACATCAATCAAGTGGTGGGATAAGTTTAACACTTCCCACTCTGATATTCGATTCATGAAGGCTTGGTTCTCCAAGAATGGTCATCTGCAAGACCTTTCTTCTAGGAGGAACCAAGAATTCCTCAACAAAAAAGCGCAGCTAGTCGCTGCCCTAGCTCAAACCTCATCCGAATCTGATTTGCAGAAACGGTGGAGTGACCTAGCTTCATTAGCGGACGATTCAGTCTCATCCAAACATTCTGAAGTCGAAGCATCCAACTCAGATGATTATGAGATTGAATACGTATACGATCTCTCCGAACCGTAATTGTTCTAAAACTATAACTACTCATAGACCGAAATTGTCATTAAACTATCAATAGACCGCAAAGTCGTTAAACTAGGACACTTCATAGACCGCAAAGTCATAAAACTATCATTAGACCGCAACGTCGTTAAACTATCAAAGACTGCAATTATCATTAAACTACGATTACTCAAATTATATTAAAATTACAAAGGACCACAATAGGTCCAATTAAAAAAGGGCTATCATGTCTCAATAAAAAAAAAAAGTGTTTTTATGTTTTTCTCCACTTTTTGTATATACATCTTAATTTTGTTCATGAAAAAATTTGTGTTCCTGTAAATATCTGTAAATAAATGAGAAAAAAGCCATTCAAGACGGAGACAAAAATTTGCAGAGTTCAGCAGACCCAGAGCCTACTTCTGGCTTGGAAAATACTAGCTATTTTCAAACTCTGAGAATTAGATTTCCAAAAGCAGAGGCTTAAGACTACAGGTCCGGTGCGAAGTACCAGCGGTAGTAAGGCGCGTAAATGCGATGTCAGTGAAGCGCAGTTAATCCAGTGGTCGCCGGCGTAGGATACAACTAAAGTGTACTTGGAAATCTTGAATTCGTTCGATGCCTACTTCGGATATGCATCCAAAGTGGAAGGGGGTATGCTCAATAATGCAACTTGGAAGATTCGACCTGTCGGCTGGTCATCTCAACTATTTACAGCTGTTTACTTTTGACTTTTTGTAATAATTTAGATTCTTTTACTGTTTTTGTCTTTTACTGTTTGTCATCTTGTAATAATGTAGGTACTGTTTACTTTTTACTATTTACTTTTGTCAGTTTGTAATAATTAGTTTTACTTTTTGCTTTTTCAAAAGTGGTTTCGAGTGCAAGGGTCCTATCTTGCCTCCCACTTCTTATCTTTTAGTTTTTCATTTTCAATTTTCGTTTCAAGTCCGCAGTCTATATAAGATTGCGAGTTTTTAAGTTCAAGGCATTCGAAGTCTTTCACTCTCTACTTCACTCTGAAGATAGAAAGATTTCTGCTTTGAGTCTTTGGATATTCGGTTGTAAAGATCCTCCCTCTGTTTGGTATCAAAGCCAACCATATCCAAATCAAATATTTCTCATTTATCCTTGTATCCTTTTATCATAAATAAAAGTATTGAAAGATTGTTATCTTTCTTCTTTCTTTACTTCTTGATTTTGCTCTTATCATTTACCATTTCCATTTCTCAAGAAACCCTTTGATTGCCAGCCTGGTGTCTCCCCTGGCCGTAAGTTGCAGAGAGCGCGGTGATTCCTTTTGCGAGCAGCTGGAATAGGATATCGAGATTTCTATTTGGTAATTTAAGAAATCTATTTTGAAGACGAGAATCCTGGAAGACATTTGTAACGGCCCCGTTTTCCTTCCCGGTTAATAAGCAAAATTAATGGGGAATTAATTGGATCTTTTGGGATTTGAACCTTGCCCTAAATGGTGAATTTGGAGTTTTAAGAAAAGAGTCTTAATTAAAAAGAAAAAGAAAAGAAGGTTGCTTTAGCCGGGACCCGTAAGAGAAAAGCCTTGGGAAGGGAATTTAGGTCTCCTAACCTATTTAAAAATAAGGAAAAGAAGGAAAATCAAGAAAACCCCTAATTTTCCCCTCATAGCCGCATTCTCTCTCTCTCTCCCTCTCTCCTAAAAACCCTAGCCGAGCAGCCCTAGCCACACCATCGAGCCACCCCCGAGCCACCCAGCCCTAGCCGCACGCACCACCTGCTCCATCGCACCACCCCTGCCCGCACAGCCCCTGCGCCGCTCAGCCCCAGCGCCGCCCGCCTACGCCGCCCAACGCATCTGACGCTCACGACGCGAAGCCCACTAAGCTCCCACTGCCGCACCCATCGCCGCCGACGTCGCTCGTGGCGCCAGCCACCGCCCGGCGTCGCTCGTGGTCGCGACAAGGCCGCAACGCAGCCCAGACGCGCCGCCGCACGACGCCCGCGCCGCTCAGCGCGACCTCCCCGCCGCGCGCCCGGCCAATGAGCGGCTTCGCTCGTCAGCGTCGCCTTGCGGCCAAGACACCGCTGCGCGCCTGCGCTGGTCCGCCCGACGTGCCGCGCGTGCGCCCAGCGCCAGTTGCACGCGCCCCGCACACCAAAGCAGCGCCAAGCCACCCTCCTTGCTGCGAGGCCCGTGTCTTCTCGGTGGTAATTCCCGAACCAATCCCTTTGTGTTTTCTAAGCTTCGGTTCTTTGTGTGTATTTACTTAGGATGCTTTATTTATGCCTAGGTTGCTCGAGTTCAGTATTAAGCTCGAGGGTCTTTTTGGTTGTGATAGCTATTCTCCACTCGTTTCAGTGTAAGGACTTCCTACCGTGGTTGTGTGGACCCCTGCTATGCTTTCTTAATTGTGCCTTGTATGCTTGTTTACCTTTATGAGCATGTTAGTGGATAGGATAGCTTGTGATTGAATTCTTGCTAGCATGTTTTGCCTTTTTGTACATGTTAGTGCCATGCTAGGTTTGTTCTTCCAAAGATGCTTGAGATTCTGCTTTAAGCTCGTAGTATCATGCTAGGCTATGTATGACGGATGTCTTTTGTGTATGTTAGCCAGAATCACTTACCGTAGTCTTAGCTAGTACAATAGGGTTTGTCATCATCCGTAAGTCGAGAGCGGACATAACGTACCTTGTCCCCACCGGTCGGGAGTAGAGCGAAGCATAACGTACCTTGCTTCCCCGTGAGCCGGTGAGGGTTAGCTACCTCATTGGCATAAGCCTAGTTTGTAGCACACATGGTGGAACCCCGCTAGCGGTGCAAGCCTACCTTGGCCGGTTCTTAGCTTCGTGTCGGTGGTGTACAGCCGCACGGATGAGTGCCGAGGGCCTCGCACTCATCGTGACCAAAGTGACACCGCTTTCCGAGTCTTAGGCATGCGCACTGGCCCGCATAGTTTGCCCTTAGGCCCCGCATTTACGCCGGTTGCAGAAGAGCATGCGGTGTGTGCGCGCACACGCGCGTTAGTAGCCGGCTCGAGAGCTCCCCGGGCTAATGTTCGTGAGTACACCGGTTCCTTCCCGATTAGAGCGGACTTCGGGTACTCTCCCGATAGTCCAGATTTATAAGCGAGGGTAAGAGGCCCTTGAGGACACCCATTGGGATTGACTTTAGAGTTAATCAATTGGTCGAGGGAGAAAGACCCTCGAGGGTGTCGGACATCTTGGGATCGGTTTTTGAGTGATCAATTGGCCAAGGAGAAAGACCCTTGGAGATGTCCCGGGATTGGTTTGAGAGCCAATCATTAGGCCGGAAGTAGGAGACTTCCGAGGATTCCGGATTTGCCTTGTGAGCTCATTGAGCTAAGATCCGTGTTGATAATTGTGGCATGTGTACTAGGTTGCTAGATGATAGATTGCATCGTATCGTACCCCGGTCGGGGGTTCTTACTGAGTATGTTTATACTCACCCTTATCGTGGTTTCTTCCACAGGTAACTTGGGACAGCACCGAGGTGGCTAGCGGAGAGAGAGCGGGAGATCATGGATCTTCTTGACACTCTGCCGTGTCTTATTTTCTTGTTTTTGGATTTCAGCATGTAGTTGAACTTAAGTCCGTAGGGAAAACTATGATTTGAACTATTTTATGTTTTGAGGAAAGTACTGATCAGTCACTGTTTTAATTTGAATGGTTCGTTTTTGCATAATGAATGTTTACTTTGTTTTTAATGTTTTCCACTTTTATAATTGAGAAGTTTTACAAACCGACCCTAACTGGGTCCTTTAAGCTTTTTCACTGGCATGCTGAGTAAAGACCTAGACTGAGTCCTATCTTCGGGTTGGGTCTTTACAGTTGGTATCAGAGCACAGAGTCATAGATTCTGTAGACTAACCTGTTTGTAGGTTGTGTTCCCATGATCTCCAGCACTCCAAGGCCGCCAGGTTTGTCTAAGTTCATTAAGCTAAGGGTTTTGTTTACGATACTATATGCAGTACACATGTGTTATCTTGGTTGGCAGAGAGAGTCCGAGCGTGGACTAACCCGTTGTGGTTTCTGTGTAGATCGCCAGTATGCCGGTTACACGTAGTGGAGCAGGTCCGTCTGGAACTGCAAATAGGGATGCTGCAGAGCCAGCAGCAGCCGAGTATATCAAAGCTCGTAGGCGCCGTGGCACCAGAGGTTAACTTGCCCGAGAGAAGGGGGAGGCCGCTATGCCTCAAGGTGCAGCTCAGGAGGAGATATTTCGCTATGAGAGACATGATGATGGGCCTAATGGCGAGCAGAGAGCCGAGACTTCGGCAGCAGCTAGCAAAGCAGCAGAGAGAGAGGAGTCTAGGCATGAGATAGCCCAATTGACACAGCTCATGCAAAGAGCACCCCCAGCAGCTCCAGTAGCCCCGGTAGCTCCGGTAGCTCAACCGGAGGGGCAGGTCATCGAGACGATCGGACTCACTAGATAGTGCAGAGGAGTGCTGAGAGTTTGGCAAGTGGTTGAAAGATTTCACCAAGTGGAAGCCAAGAGAATTTGATGCTTGAGAGAACCCACTTGTGGCGGCTTAGGTGGTTGGCTAGAATGGAGTACATCTTGAGTTATGGGATGCCCAGATGTACAGAGGCCGAGATGTGCGGCCCATGTTCTCTCGACACACGGTGAGTGGTGGTGGGAGTCCACAGATAGAGCTAGACCCGGTGGGTCTTCTCCCACCACACTGGGAGTTCTTTAGAACGAAGAAGTTGAGCTAAGTATATTAATGACGAGGCTCGGCGGGGAGATGGCAGAGGCCTTCTCAAATCTGAAACAGGATCGAGATAGTATCGCCTATGAGAAGAAGTTCTCACGAGTATAGCTATTTCGCCCCGAGCTCATTGCCACCGAGGAGCTCAAGACTAAGAAGTTCATTTGTGGGTGAGGAAGGAGGTTGCCCAAGATGTTCGAGCACTCGCTCCCGAGAGTTATGATCGAGCGGTAGAGAGTTGGCCACGATTTATAACCCGAAGTATCCGCGAATGCAGGATTCATTGCGCCCGGCTCGGTCGGTTCGACTGCCCAGCAGAGATTCCGGGTAAGAGGAAGAAATGCAGGACTTCTAGTGGTTTCCGCTCAAGTGGTCAGCAGGTGGCGGCAGGCGATCTAGTGGTCGAGATCAGCGCCGACCTCGTGGTAGAGCCGGAGATCGCCAAAGGCAGGCGGGCGAGCGGCCACTCATTGCAACAAGTGCGGAAAGGCACATTTTGGTCTGTGTGGAGCATCGCCCCGTGCTTGCTACAGATGTGGCAAGGAGGGGCATTTGGCCAGATTCTGCACTCAGGATTTAGTAGCAGCAGGGCCGGGTGTTTGCCACCACTCGCCAAGAGGCGGAACGTCTGAGAGGATGCGATTGCAGTACACGCTTGTCTTCTGACATTATGCATTTGTATTGTTTGATTCGGGTTCGACCCATTCCTTTGTCTCCGATGCATTCGTTAGACAAGCTTGTGTGGAACTCGAACCCCTAGGGTTCGAGCTGTGTGTGGCCACTCCTTCGGGAGTGAGTATGTTAGCTACCAGTAGCGTTAAGTGTGGCCAGGTGCAAATATCTGATGTGATCTTAGAGGCTACCCTCATAGTTCTATCTATGAGCGGTTTCGATGTGATCCTTGGCATGGATTGGTTGGCAGAGAACCATGCATTGATAGACTGCCGCCGAAAAGAAGTGGTGTTTAGGCCGCCTCTGAGGCCGAGCTTCAAGTTTCGCGGTGTCCAGGGCGGAATTTGCCCGCCATTGATCTCAGCAGTGAAGGCCCGTAGATTGTTAGCTCGAGGAGCTTGGGGCTTCTTAGCAAAGCTGTCCGGAGATGGTAGTACTTCGTTGTCTGTTGACGTGGTCCCCGTGGTGCAAGAGGTTGCAGATGTTTTCCCTGAAGAGTTGCGAGTTTACCCGGCGCGGAGTTGGACTTCACCATTGAGTGGAGCCAGGACTCTTCCCATTTCCAAAGCCCCGCATCGTATGGGCGGTGAGTTGAGAGAACTCAAAGTGCAGTTGCAAGAGATGCTGGATCGAGGTTTCATCCGTCCGAGTGTGTCCCCGTGGGGAGCACCTGTCCTGTTTGTTAAGAAGAAGGATGGATCCATGCGCTTGTGCATAGACTATAGAGAACTGAATAAAGTCACGGTGAAGAATAAGTATCCCCTGCCGCGTATCGATGACCTGTTTGATCAGCTTCAAGGAGCCTCAGTATTCTCTAAGATTGACTTGAGGTCAGGGTACCATCAGTTGAGGATTCGAGATGCAGATATCCCGAAGACCGCGTTCAGATCGAGGTATGGTCATTATGAGTTCGTGGTCATGTCTTTCGGACTCACGAACGCCCCGCAGCGTTTATGGACATGATGGACAGAGTGTTCAAGGCATTCTTGGATAACTTTGTCATCGTATTCATAGACAACATTTTGATTTATTCCAGGACAAAGGAGGACCATGCTTCGCATTTGAGGCAAGTTTTGACAGCATTGCGTGAGAACCAGCTGTTCGCAAAGTTCTCTAAGTGTGAGTTTTGGCTAGAGAGAGTAGCCTTCCTTGGACATATCGTGGTCTCTGCAGATGGTATAGCGGTGGACCCCGCGAAGATAGAGGCGATTAGCTCGTGGGCTGGGCCGACGACGGCGGTCGCCGAGATACGCAGACTTTCTAGGTGCGGCGAGTTATTACCGGCGTTTCGTGAAAGACTTTTTCGCTAAGGCGGCACCCTAACCCGTCGACCAAGAAGGGTGTTGACTTTGTTTGGGATGCTAGATGTGAGGAAAGTTTTGCCCACTTTAAGCTTAGCTTGACGGACGGCACTGTATTGGCGATTCGGAAGGAATAGGAGGTTTCGTAGTTTATAGTGATGCTTCCAAAAATGGTTTAGGTTTGTGTGTTGATGCAAAGCATGGGAAGGTGATAGCTTATGCTTCCCTGATAGATTAAAGCCTTATGAGAAAAACTATCCAACTCATGATATGGAGTTGGTGCAGATTGTTTTTGCTCTAAAGATTTGGAGGCATTACTTGTATGGTGAGAGGATTCATTGTTCACGGACCACAGAGCCTCAAATATTTCTTCACTCGAAGGAGTTGAACATGAGGCGAGAGGAGGTGGCTCTCGAGTTAGTAAAGGACTACGATTGTGAGATCTTGTACCACCCCGGAAAAGCCAATGTTGTGGCCGATCTGCGTTGAGTAGGAAGACGTCGCGATTCAAGCAGCCTTTGCTGAGCTCCCAAGTTGAGTTGCGAAAGGAGTTTGAGCGAACCCAGTATAGCGATCTTATTGGGAGAGGTTACCGCTGTGGTAGCCCACTATCGAGTTCACCGTCGCTTAAGCAGAGGATCATCGACGATCGGTGAGTGATCTCAAGTTAAAGAGATTGCTCGAGAGAGTTGAGGTGATGGCGATTTCGACTTTGTTGTGGCACCGAGCACGGAGGCTTAAGGTACAGAGGTCGATTGTGCGCCCCGGATGACGCGCAGATTCAGCGAGCAGAGTTGCTCGCCGAGGCACATAGTTCCCATTTACTTGGCACCCGGGAGGTACCAAGATGTACCGAGATCTCAAGCGGACATTTTGGTGGATGGGCATGAAGCGGGATATAGCGGAGTTTGTTAGCCGGTGTCTCACTTGTCGCAAGTGAAGGCTCCCGCATGAAGCTTTGTAGGTTTATTATGGTGTTAAGTGTTCCACGATGGAAGTGGGGACGAGATTTCGATGGATTATATCTCCGGGTTGCCGAGGACACCGAGAGGGTTTTCGCAGATCCGGGTAGTTGTGGATCGGTGACCAAGAGTGCACACTTTATTCCCGGGAGGATTAGTTATACTGCGGTGGAGCGGTGGGCGCGATTGTTCCTTGAGCAGATTGTGCGGTACCACGGGGTACTGCAAAGATAGTGTGTCGATCGGGATTCTCGGTTCACATCTCGCTTCGAGAGCGCTCCGAAGGGTTTGGGAATCGAGTGCGGCTTCAAGATCGCCTTCCACCCTCAAACCGATGGTCGGTGAGAGGGTGAATCGATTCTGGAAGATATGTTGAGAGCCCGTGTCTTGGACTTCCCAGCGATTGGGACCAAGATCAGATGCTTGATGGAGTTAAGCACAACAAGCGGCTATCAGCGACTATTCGAGATGGCCCCATTCGAGGCATTGTATGGTAAGTAGCTGCAGATCCCCAGTGTTGCAGGAAGAGGTTGGGGATAGGCGGGTTACGGGACCCGATTCATCGCAGATGACGAACGACGCGGTGCAGAAGATAAGGGCTCGCATGTTGACAGCGCAGAGTAGGCAGAAAAGTTACGCCGATGTGAGGCGTAGAAACTTGGAGTTTGAGGTGGGTCAACATGTTTTCCTGAAAGTAGCACCTATGCGTGGGGTGTTAAGGTTTGGAAAGCGAGGCAAGCTGAGCCCCAGGTTTGTAGGGCCTTTTGAGATCCTTGAGCGGATCGGAGCAGTGGCCTATCGGTTAGCTTTACCCCCGTCCTTGTCAGCGGTGCATAATGTATTCCACGTTTTGATGTTGAGAAAGTACGTGGCAGATCCGTCGCATGTGCTAGAGCATGAACCCTTAGAGTTGAGTAAAGATTTGTCCTTCGAGGAAAAGCCCGTGCAGATTTTGGCTTATGAGCGCAAGGTATTGCGCAACCGAGAGATAAGTTTAGTAAAGGTTCTTTGGAGGCATCAGAGGGCAGAGGAAGCGACGTGGGAGCTAGAGGATGAGATGAGGACTCATTACCCGGAGTTGTTCCAGTCTTAGGACTTTCGGGGACGAAAGTCTTTTAAGGGGGGAGTATTGTAACGGCCCCGTTTTCCTTCCCGGTTAATAAGCAAAATTAATGGGGAATTAATTGGATCTTTTGGGATTTGAACCTTGCCCTAAATGGTGAATTTGGAGTTTTAAGAAAAGAGTCTTAATTAAAAAGAAAAAGAAAAGAAGGTTGCTTTAGTAAAGGGACCCGTAAGAGAAAAGCCTTGGGAAGGGAATTTAGGTCTCCTAACCTATTTAAAAATAAGGAAAAGAAGGAAAATCAAGAAAACCCCTAATTTTCCCCTCATAGCCGCATTCTCTCTCTCTCTCTCCCTCTCTCCTAAAAACCCTAGCCGAGCAGCCCTAGCCACACCATCGAGCCACCCCCGAGCCACCCAGCCCTAGCCTCACGCACCACCTGCTCCATCGCACCACCCCGCCCGCTGACCCTGCGCGCTCGGCCCAGCGCCGCCCGACCCGCCGCCCGGCCATTGCACGCTGCCGACCGAAGCCCCACCGTCGCACCCCATCGCCGCCTGACGTCGCCCGTGGCCGCCCAGCACCGCCCGACGTCGCTCGTGGTCGCACAGTGCCGCAACGCAGCCCAGACGCGCCGCCCGCACGCTGCCCCGCCGCTCCAGAGCGACCCCCCGCGCGCCCACTCCAGCGCGACCCCTCGCCGCGCGCGCCCGGCCCATGGCGGCTTCGCTCGCGCGTCGCTTTGCGGCCGCGACACCGCGCACGCGCCTGCGCGTCCGCCCGACGCGTGTTACACGCGGCGCGCGCCCAGCCGCACCCAGCCGCACGCAGCGGCGCCAAGCCACCCTCCTTGCTGCCGAGGCCCGTGTCTTCTCGGTGGTAATTCCCGAACCAATCCCTTTGTGTTTTCTAAGCTTCTGGTTGCTGTGTGTATTTACTTAGGATGCTTTATTTATGCCTAGGTTGCTCGAGTTCGTATTAAGCTCGAGGGTCTTTTTGGTTGTGATAGCTATTCTCCACTCGTTTCCAGGTAAGGACTTCCTACCGTGGTTGTGTGGACCCTGCTATGCTTTCTTAATTGTGCCTTGTATGCTTGTTTACCTTTATGAGCATGTTAGTGGATAGGATAGCTTGTGATTGAATTCTTGCTAGCATGTTTTGCCTTTTTGTACATGTTAGTGCCATGCTAGGTTTGTTCTTCCAGCATGCTTGAGATTCTTGCTTTAAGCTCGTAGTATCATGCTAGGCTATGTATGACGGATGTCTTTTGTGTATGTTAGCCAGGAATCACTTACTTGGTAGTCTTAGCTAGTACAATAGGGTTTGTCATCATCCAGAGGCTGAGAGCGGACATAACGTACCTTGTCCCCACCGGTCGGGAGTAGAGCGAAGCATAACGTACCTTGCTTCCCCCCCCGGCAGCCAGTGAGGGTTAGCTACCTCATTGGCATAAGCCTAGTTTGTAGCCTGCTAGAGCGGAACCCTGCCAACGGTGCAAGCCTACCTTGGCCGGTTCTTAGCTTCAGTCGGTGGTACAGCCGCACAGATGAGTGCCGAGGGCCTCGCACCATCGTGATCGTGACACCGTTTCGAGTCTTAGGCATGCGCACACGGCCCGCATAGTTTGCCCTTAGGCCCCGCATTTACGCCGGTTGCAGAAGAGCATGCGGTGTGTGCGCAAGACACGCAGCGTTAGTAGCCGGTTCGGAGAGCTCCCGGGCTAATGTTCGTGAGTACACCGGTTCCTTCCCGATTAGAGCGGACTTGGGTACTCTCCGATAGTCCAGATTTATAGCGAGGGTAAGAGGCCCTTGAGGACACCCATTGGGATTGACTTTAGAGTTAATCAATTGGTCGAGGAGAAAGACCCTCGAGGGTGTCGGACATCTTGGGATCGGTTTTTGAGCTGATCAATTGGCCAAGGGAGAAAGACCCTTGGAGATGTCCCGGGATTGGTTTGAGAGCCAATCATTAGGCCGGAAGTAGGAGACTTCCGAGGATTCCGGATTTGCCTTGTGAGCTCATTGAGCTAAGATCCGTGTTGATAATTGTGGCATGTGTACTAGGTTGCTAGATGATAGATTGCATCGTATCGCACTACCCGGTCGGGGTTCTTACTTGAGTATGTTTATACTCACCCTTATCGTGGTTTCTTCCACATTGTAACTTGGGACAAAGACCGAGGTGGCTAGCGGAGAGAGCTGGGAGATCATGGATGCTGCTGACACTCTGTCGTGTCTTATTTTACTGTTTTTGGATTTCAGCATGTAGTTGAACTTAAGTCCGTAGGGAAAACTATGATTTGAACTATTTTATGTTTTGAGGAAAGTACTGATCAGTCACTGTTTTAATTTGAATGGTTCGTTTTTGCATAATGAATGTTTACTTTGTTTTTAATGTTTTCCACTTTTATAATTGAGAAGTTTTACAAACCGACCCTAACTGGGTCCTTTAAGCTTTTTCACTGGCATGCTGAGTAAAGACCTAGACTGAGTCCTATCTTCGGGTTGGGTCTTTACAACATTAATCATGTCAAAACTTTTATCGAAGATAAAACGATTCAAAGTTAAGGAGAAAGTGGATTCAAATGAAGAGGACTTCAAATCCTCCTCTTCTTCTTTCAAAATCAAGAGAAGCTCAAAAAGACTGAGCCATTTGAACCTTATAACATAGAAAATGTTATGAAACGGTTCCCGGGCACAACCAAAGCAATTTCAACGAAAGACCTACAAACCGAGATCAAGAACCTTAAGAAGGAGGTTCAACAACTCAAGCTTGACATGGTCAACCATGTGTCAAAGCTTTGGGTCGAAGTTGCAACCCTAAGAAGTGCTCCCACCATAGGAGAAGCTGATCAAGAGGAAGATATCCCAGATGAACATCAATCCTTCATCGGAGAAATCACAAAGGTACCGTACCAAAAATGGTACACTATAGTTACCCTTAAAGTTGGTGATTTCAAAACAGATTTCGTCGCCCTTCTTGACTCAGGAGCAGATCAAAATTGCATTCGTGAAGGTAGAATACCTTCGATGTACTTCGAAAAGACTCTAGTTAAGCTCAAAAGCGCTAACAACGAGCCACTCGATATTGAGCACAAATTATCAAATGCTCATATCTGCAAGGACGGTATTTGCTTCGTAAATACCTTCATATTAGTCAAGGAACTTAATATGGAAATCATATTAGGAACACCATTCTTGACACAGTTATACCCATTTCAGATAACTGAAAAGGGTTTAGAATCGACTATCCTTGATTCTAAAATCATTTTTAAATTCACTCAACCCGTGAAAACTCACAACATTGATGTAATTCAAGCAAAAGAACAACAGATCGATTTCCTTAAGGATGAAATATCCTATAAGATGATCGAGGAACAACTTGTTAATCCCAGAATAAAATTGCGGATTAACCAATTCCAAAAGAAGCTCGAACAGGACATCTGTTCAGACTTCCCCAATGCATTTTGGGAAAGAAAGCGCCATGTCATTTCTCTCCCATATACAAAGGACTTCTTGGAAGAAGCAATTCCGACTAAGTCAAGACCAATTCAAATGAACGCTAACCTTCTTGCTATCTGCAAGAAAGAAATTGATGATTTGCTGCAAAAGATGTTGATCAGGCCATCAAAAAGCCCATGGTCTTGTGCAGCATTCTATGTCAACAACCAAGCCGAGAAGGAATGCGGTGTCCCCAGGCTGGTAATAAACTACAAACCCTTAAACAAAGTTTTGGAATGGATTCGATACCCGATTCCAAATAAAACCGATTTAATTAAGTGCATTTCAAGCGCGAAAGTATTTTTAAAATTTGATCTCAAATCAGGTTTTTGGCAAATCCAGATTGTCGAAAAAGATCGATACAAAACCGCCTTCAATGTCCCTTTTGGACAATATGAATGGAATGTCATGCCTTTCGGTTTAAAAAAATGCTCCATTGAATTTCAAAAAATCATGAATGATATTTTCAATGGTTTTCAAGAATTTTCAATAGTCTATATTGACGACGTTTTGATTTTCTCTTAAAATATTGATCAACATTTTAAACACCTTCAAACGTTTTACAATGTTGTCAAGAAAAATGGCCTCATGGTATCGGCCAAGAAAATCAAACTGTTTCAAACCCAAATCCGTTTTCTCGAATTTGACATCAATTTGGGCCTCATAAAGCCCATTCACCGATCCATTGAATTTGCTTCCAAATTCCCGAACCAGATCACAGACAAGACCCAACTACAAAGGTTTTTGTGTTGTTTAAATTATGTGGCCAAATTCCTTCAAGATATTAGGCCCATTTGCAAACCTCTTTTTGAGAGACTCAAAAAGAATCCGAAGCCTTGGACCGACAAGCATACTGTAATCGTCCAAAAAATC
This sequence comes from Sicyos edulis, assembly GCA_036507275.1. Classification (NCBI taxonomy): domain Eukaryota; kingdom Viridiplantae; phylum Streptophyta; class Magnoliopsida; order Cucurbitales; family Cucurbitaceae; genus Sicyos; species Sicyos edulis. The sequence goes on from CM071847.1 coordinate 36,352,479, forward strand.
AAGGCTTTAGTCAAATCAATTCCCTGTTTAAGTTTGCTTAATAATGAAGCAAATCTCATAGTGGAAACCGACGCATCCGATATCGGATATGGAGAAATCCTGAACCAGGATACTGATAAAAAGGAATCAATAGTGCGATTCCATTCTGGCGTATGGAATGACGCACAGAAAAATTACTCCACTGTTAAAAAAGAAATCCTTGCAATTGTACTGTGTGTACAGAAATTCCAAGGAGAATTAATCAATAAACGATTTTTAATCAAAACTGATTCCAGAGCATCTAAATTCATTTTAGAAAACGATGAAAAAATCTGGTTTCAAAACAAATTTTTGCCAGATGGCAAGCAATTTTATCATGTTTCAACTTTGAGATTCTACCTATAAAAGGGACTGAAAACGCCCTTGCAGATTACCTCTCAAGAGAGTTCCTCTCTCAAACAACTCTCTCCCTCTCTCACTCTCCCCATTAAAAGAAGAGCTCGCGGTAGAGGCCGAGGAGCCTCCTCCTCCTCTTCAAGGCAGCCTTCTGCTGCTTCTTCAAAGAAATCTTCAGGTGCCAAGATGTCACCTGACTCATATGCCGATGACTCTGATTACACCTTGGTAACCAGAGCAAGAGGCAAATCCAAAGCTGGGTCATCAACCCAGATCACCCCTGCACATCCCGTGCAACCTACTCAAAATACGTCGCCGACGACTTTTGCCACCGCAGTCGTCCCAGACAGATTCATTCCAAGACCCGAAATCAAGGGTTATTTAAAAAAGAATACTCCTCACGGAGAATTCGTAATTGAACCAGAATTCGACTACCCAAATGTTTCAAAAATCGTCGAAAATATATTCCCAACTGGCTTTTTCTTCATGCCAGAGACTCATAAAAAAACCCGTCGGTTTTATGAATTCATTTTAGTAGACACTAAATCTGCTGAAATTATTCATCATCCCGATCCAAAAGATCCAGAACGGATCGCTTATTCCAAACTAAAAATTTTCAAAGTCCTCAATCCCACGGCATGGAACCAAAGTATCCATACCGAAAAATCATTCTCGAGGAAATTCACTCCTCAAACTTATTCATATCGCGATTATGTTCATGCCTGGTTTCACATACTGTTTTACCAGAATTTCAAACATTCATGGTTTATTCATTTCTGCTCGAACGCACAAAAGGTTCATTTCCCTATGTGGTTCGTCAGCTGGTGGACGGTGTTTGGTCTTACTACCAACATCTTCCCCGTCCCAATTCAAGAATCGTTCTACTATTTTTCGAAGAACATCTTCAAAAATAGTTTTCCAATAACCATGACTTTCTCCATGTACTTTCAAATTCCATGTGTTTGATCTCTCACTCAGAGTGGACTCCCACCACCATCTAGCTGTGCCCTCTAACACAAGAGCTGCACAACGCTGTCTCTGGACATCGGGACACACCATGATCAGGAAGGTGTACTCCAGATGGGCAATCCATCTGGCTGCTACTAATGGATCTCCTAGGGCATCGAACTTCTCTGGCTTCCACTTCACAAAATCTTTCAGCCATTTGCCAAGTTCCTCAGCACCCTCTGACCCAATTGTCTCTGTGGCTGCACGCTCCTGTGGAGCTAGTGGTGCCCTGGTGAAACATACGAGTCAGCTGCTCTATCTAGGCTCGAGACTCTTCCTGCTGTGCGGCCAACATGGCCTGAGTCTCTGCTCTCTGGTCACTCAACAAGCTGACCATCATGGCTCTCATAGAATCTACAAACTTTGCTCTAGGAGCAGTCTCTCGAGGCTCTGCCGCCTCTACGCCTTCTCTAGGCAAAACAGGAGGAGCTGCTGGTGGTATACCCTCTGTCTCAGCTTGGGACGATGTCCCAGCGGTATCTGAACCAATCCTGATACCCTGTCTTACTGCTCTCGAACCTCCTCTTCCTGTGCGGGTAGTTGGCATGTTCGCGATCTACACCCAAACCAACAACGAGTCAGAACCTGTTCGTCTCCGCTCTACACCACTAAACAAGGCATACACTAGATGTAAAAGTATTGTAAATTCTTAACCCTTTTATAAACAGTAAACTTAGGCATACTTGATGACTGTCGGAGTGCTGATGATCATGGAAAAAACGACCTACAACAAAAGGTCTGTCTACAAAATCTATGACTCTGAGCTCTGATACCAACTGTAAAGACCCGACCTGAAAGAGGTCTTAACAAAGGCCTTTACTTCAATGCATGCTTTTAAAACATAAATACGTTATGCAAGATTGCCATCCAGATTATGTATAAATTTAAAACTTTCAATCATTCATTAAACTAGCAAGCATGAAAACAACCTGAAACCTGTCCCTGTTTCCAAGCACCTGTTCCAAGCTATAAATAATTCAAAACGTACTTTGATCAGAGATTTATTTCAAACATTCAGTTCCAAATCATTTGAATGAAAAGACAGAATCTAGATACAATCCAAAACATCATAAGGGCTCCATGCACTAACTGCATGCATTCAAGAATATATAAAGAAAAATCCATAACATAAGACTCAGAGATAAAACAGCAGGATTCCATGATCAGCAGCTCCTTCTTCAGCCAACCGGTCTCGCGCCCTGGTTACATGTGGAAACCACAAAAGTAAGGGTGAGTAACGAATTACTCAATAAGAATCCCCAACCAGGGTACAATTCGATACAACTGGTCATCTAGTAGAATGTATGCAAGCTATAAATACAAACACTGAAGAGAGCACTTCACTTTAATCCATACATAAATATAAACGGATGCCATCTTACGGTCTTACTTCGAGAGTTATCTTAAAACTCGAAACTCTACGAGAAACTAGTCTAGGCCTCTGCTTTGCTACTATACTGACCATACGAAAGGTGCACTGAACTCAAGATCCAGAGGAGCTCTCCAGTCGGCGCTGTAATGAGCATGAACGCACACTGCATGTTGTTGCAAACTAGGGAGCTGCTGGGTCTCGGGAAAGCTGCCCTGGTCCAGTACGCATGCCTAAAAGAATATATGGATCGCTGTCACTGAACATAGTGGTGTGAGACCAGAACACTATGAATATGTCAGCCTGTACCACCGCACCTGAGGCTAAGAAACTGCTCGTGGTAGGCTTACACCAGAGATCGGTCCTTGCCCTATCAGGTGGTAATCAAGGGCTACTGTCGACAAGCTGAGGTCGTGTCGACTGTCGTGGACAAGGCAATGCCTCGTCATTCCCCCGACCGTTGGGGCATTTAACAGTTTGCCACATTCACCCAAGATTACGACTGGCCTACCGTTAGGGTTAGCTAAACCCTAACGATGGATCAAGGACGGAGCACTGCCTTGCGCGTCCCTCCCACGGATGCAAGTTACGTTATGCATCCTCTCCCGGATGATGCTACCTATCATGACACTATGCTATAAACAGCTAACAATAACATACTAACACGTGCTCAGCAGAATCAATGAACCTAGCATGGTTTTACGAAACAAGAACAGAATACGAACATGCCAGAACAGAACAACCTAGCATGGAACTAACATGAGAATAATCACGAGAAGTCATGCCAGTCGGAATTCAGAACAAAGCACCCAATAACTAAACATGCTGGTAATCATAAACAGGCATACAAACAACAATCACAGCAATATCGCAGGGTCCACACAACTCCGGTAAGAAATCCTTACCTGAATCGGAAGACAACAATCACACAAGTGGACACCCGAGCTACAAACGAACACGGGCTAGCTAACGGAAACCTAACAATCAAATAGTAATTAAATTACTAATTAAAGGCCTTAAAATAAGATATAAAATAGAAGCTCGGGCTCGGGAGTAACTCACGCGGCTCGCCCAAGCACCAAGGGTGTCTCGGCTGCAAGGCACACGGCAAGGAAGTTGGCGCGCTTGGCAAGGCAAGGGAGAGAGGAGAACGGCGTGTGGATGGCTGCTGAGCGCATTGGAAGGGCACGCGCGGTGTGGGAAACGGCATGTGGACTGCTGCTGAGCGGCTTGACGAGGGCGTGCGGCACGATGTGGTTACGCGGCTGGCAGGGCACGCGCGGTGTGGGCCGGCGTGAGCTGGCAGCAGGCGTGATCAGCCAACAAGGGCTGTAAATCATTGGGCGTCAGGCGCGAGCGAACTGCAACAGCAGCTGGCTCGCTGGGCACGAAGGAGAAGGGCTGCCTACGCGGCTTGGTGCAACGAGTACTGGGCGTGTGGCTTCGCGTGGGCGATGGGGGTGGCACAGATCTACGAGGCGAGGCAAGCGTGCGGCTGAGCAGTTGGGCGTGCGGTTTGGCTGCGATGGCACGATCGATGGGCAGCGATGGCGGTGCAGGGCTGCGGATGGGGCTGTCTCGGCTGGGAAGAACACACACACACACACACAACAAAACTTAGAGCTTGTCCAGCAAGAAATCGACAACAACAACCCAGGAGGAAGAATTGAACAATAAGAATCACTTACCCGGAATGGTGGATCGATCAAGGCTCTCGGGAGATGGTGGAATCGCAAACTGCACAGGAGCTTGGGAGAACGGCGAATTGCGTCTTGGGATTTGGGAGAGAAAATAATAAAACCTATTTTATCAAATAAATCCCACTTAAGTTCTGAAACCACGGCCAAAAAATTAACCTGTGGAAAGAGAATTAGAAATTACCTGAAGGTCAACTGGCAAAGCCCTATTGCTATCTAACTAGGCCACCCTGCTTCAATCCTCAGCTGCTGCACCTTTATTTCGGCAAAACCCCACTTTTTATTTTTGCAACTCCCAACACTCAAACTCAACCGGAATGCTACCAAACCACAACTGTGAACAACCAAGAATATAATTAACTGAGAAAAGACAGAAATAGCCCTAACGGCCAGACCAAATTACCAAAATACCCTTAGAACATACTTGGAAAGCCGGGATGAAAACCTGGGCCGTTACAGTTTCATCCGACCGAGTGTGTCCCCGTGGGGAGCACCTATCCTATTTGTTAAAAAGAAGGATGGTTCGATGCCCTTGTGCATAGACTATAGAGAGTTAAATAAAGTCACGATGAAGAATAAGTATCCCCTGCCGTGTATTGATGACTTGTTTGACAAGTTTCAGGGAGCTTCTGTGTTTTCTAAGATTGATCTGAGGTCAAGGTACCATCAATTGAGGATTCGGGATGCAGACATCCCCAAGACAGATTTAGATCGAGGTATGGTCATTATGATTTCGTAGTCATGTCTTTTGGACTGACGAACGCCCCTACAGCGTTTATGGACATGATGGACTGGGTGTTCAAAGAATTCTTGGACAACTTTGTCATTGTGTTCATAGACGATATTTTGATTTACTCCAAGACGAAGGAGGACCATGCTTCGCATTTGAGGCAAGTTTTGACAGCATTGCGAGAAAATCAACTGTATGCGAAGTTTTCTAAGTGTGACTTCTAGTTAGAGGAAGTAGCCTTTATTGGACATATTGTGTCCAAAGATGGTGTAGCGGTGGACCCCGCAAAGATAGAGGGAGTCATTTTGTGGGCCAGACCGACGACGGTCTCCGAGATTCGCAGCTTTCTGGGATTGACAGGTTATTATCGGTATTTCGTGAAAGACTTTTCGGCTAAGGCAGCACCCCTAACCCGACTTACCAGAAAGGGTGTACACTTTGTTTGGGATGCCAGTTGTGAGGAGAGCTTTGCCCAGCTTAAGCTCAGTTTGACGACAGCGCTAGTGTTGGCAGTTCCCGAGGGAACAGGAGGATTCGTAGTCTACAGTGATGCTTCCAAGTATGGTTTAGGATGTGTGTTGATGCAGCTGATAACTCCCCAAGACTTTGGGAGTCATTGGTCAAGAAGAGTCTTGGAGAATCATTTCAAGGGCTGACAATTCGCGGTCCAACATAAGCGACAGCGAGAAGGGCAAACAACTACAGAGTGGGTCGTTAACAACGAACGCGAAAGAACTTAGGCGAAGCAGACAATTCGGTGAACACCAAAGAAATAGCCAGACCACGATCACATGTTCAAGCGGAAAATACGGATAACTGATCAATCGTGGGAGGATAGCGATGACTTCGGATGCCGTAATAAAGCCTTTATAAGCCAATGGAGATTGGGGGAGGAAGGCAGCTGATCTTGGAGACAGTAAACGGTGGTAACATAGATAATAGGCCAAGAAGTGAGCGAAAGCTCCGAGAAGTGAAGAATCCAGAACAAGTTTCCATGTCGAGCCAAGCTATTCTCAGTGATTAACTCATTTTAGTCTTCTTTGTATTTGCATTTATTTATTCAAGCATGGATGTTGTTTTTCTTGTGTTTTTGCAAGTTTGAAACTCTTTACCATTTATGAAATCTATATCTTTTACTTTGTTGGCATACTTTCATTTCGTTATCTTTGATTACAAGTTATAGTTCGCGAGTTATTTAAAAGTGGAGGAAATACAAGTTAGGTTTTCGAGAGGAGCCACGGTTAACAAATTTGAGAGAATAAGTTAACGACTTGTGTAATTGCCTTTAGTTTTGTCAAGTGGGAACTTACAATTTGCGGTCACTTAGAGATAAGGAGCATTGAGGTGCGACGTAAATAATTCACACTTCTAGAGAATGTTTATATTCGCCTGCTATTCAATTTCGCGAACTTTAACTTTAGAATGCTGTTCATTAATTCCTTAGAACTTTAAACATTTAATCTACACTTCCCTTTTACAATTGTTACCTTGACTCGTATTCATAGTATTAACTTATAACTACAATTCCCTGAGGAGATGACTATAATTATATTACAACAAGACTGTGTGCACTTGCATATTATTAAGAAGTCAAACACAATTCGTTGGATCTAAGTAGAGGTTCGCTGTAGCAAACTTAACTGCAACTAGGAGTTATATTTTCGATTGTGTTCACGATTTCACAAACAAGTTTTTGGCGTCGTTGTTGGGGAATTGTACGATTTTATTAGTTATTACAATCTGTACGAGTAGTTTTTAGTGAGCTAATCTGTAAGAACTTTTCTCGTAGGTACTTTGGTGTGTATGCACAGGTTATTTACAGTTCCATACAACCTGTGTATGCACATGAGCATACATCGTAGGAACAAAGAGAGAAGAGCAGCTATGAATCACGGAAATCTGGTGGTTGATATTGATGCACAGGAGCTTCCAGTGAGGCAGGCCGAACAGACAGATCAGCATCTCGTTAGCCCTATTATCATGGCAAATAATAGGGATGGCGTTGTTCGAGCATATGCAGCACCTAATGTCGCTGATTTACAGCGAGGGACGATAAGAGTAGACATTGGGGCGCGAGCATTTGAATTCAAGCCAATGATGAATACGTTGTTACAGCAAAAAGCACAATTTCATGGGTTAGCGAACGAAGACCCGCACACTCACCTAAGGGAATTCATGAGGGTGTGTGATTCGTTCATTATTCCAGATGTTGAACAAGATAAGTTATGAATCCATTTGTTCCCTTATTCATTGCATGGAAAAGCAAAAGAATGGTTGGACAATGTGAAAAAGAAAATATTACTTGGGAGGAGTTGGCGAAATGATTCTTGCTGAAGTATTTTCCACCCAAGAAATTGATGAAGCTTCACGGAGACATCATGTCATTTAAGCAGGAACCAGGCGAATCCCTCGCAGATGCATGGGATCGATTCAAATCTACGAAAGGAAGTGTCCACATAGTGGGATTCCGTGCTGTGTACAGTTGGAATACTTTTATGGAGGTGTGATTGAGGCTGCTCAGTTAGTTTTAGATGCTTCAGCGAAGGGTGCTTTTTATCTAAAGTTTATAATGAAGCCGTAGAGATCATAGAGTGTGTGGCTTTAAACACCAGTCAATGGAAAAATGATGCTCGAGGGTTGGGGTCAGTGAATGATTCAGGGAGTGATGTTAGCCGAAATGCGCGAAATGTTACTTAATCTTCAAAAGAAGAGTGACAAAGAAACAGTTAAGAGCATGGAACCTACATCGGAGTCATGTGTGATGTGCGGCGAAGCGCACACATACGAAGACTGTTCTCACAACACTGCTTTAGTGAACTTCGCAAGTGGTCAAACCGTGAATAGATAGAACAACCCATACTCCAATACCTACAATCCAGGATGGAGGAATCACCCTAATTTCTCGTGGAGAGATCAAGGAAGCATTAGACCTTCAGGAAATTCTAACTTTCAAAAGCAAGTTGGCAATTCGCAAAGTTTTCAACCCGTGAACAACCAACAAGGTCAAAATTCTCACTCTTTTCAGAATTCATAGTATCAAAAAAATGCAGTGCCTCAACATAGTTTATCTCAATTTCCTAACAATGCTATGGAGAATATGTTGAAGGAGTTTATGCAAAGCCAACAAACAGCAGTGAGGAATTTAGGAGTGCAGATGGGGCAATTAGTGACAGAGATTAGACAAAGACCTGTAAGAAAATTGCCTGCAGATATTGAGTCACCTCGAAGAGAAGGCAAGGAACAGGTTAAGGCCATGACCACTAACGATTTGTTGTTCGCGCAGACAGAAGCTGATAAACAGAATCATACAGAGAATGTGGCAAAAATCAGTTCAAAAGAAGATGTGATTGAAGGTGGAGGAACTTCGGAATTAGGGCCCAACCAATCTGTGCGAAAGGAGGGAAAAACGCAAGTTGAACCCATTAACTTTGTTCCTCCGCCACCACCTTTTCCTCAAAGGTTCAAGAAGAAGCCGAATGGCGAGCAGTATGAGAAATTCATGGACATCTTAAAGGACATTCATATTAATGTCCCATTAATTGATGCATTACGCCAGATGCAAAATTACGCGAAATTTATGAAAGAAGCCTTATCAGATAAAGGAAAATTAAAGAGTTCAAGGTGGTTTTGCTTAATGAGGAATGCAGCGCTTTAGTGTCAAGGAGCATTTCAGCGAAGGAAGCTGGCCCAGGAGCATTCACAATTCCCATTTCAATTGGTGGAAAACACGTGGGGAAAGCACTATGTGATTTGGGAGCGAGCATTAATCTGATGCCACTATCGTTGTACAAAAAATTTGGTCTGGAACAAGCTCAATCCACCACGATGACGATTCAGCTCGCGGATAGGTCAAGTGTGCAACTAGAAGGGAAAATCGAGGATGTCTTAGTCCAGGTAAACCAGTTAATTTTTCTTGCTAATTTTATAATCTTAAATTATGATGCAGATAAGGATGTCCCCATTATTTTGGGTCGACCATTTCTAAAAACAGGGCTTACACTTGTGGACGTTTATGAGGGAACCATAACACTGAGAATGAATAGCGAAGAGATAAAGTTAAAAATTTGCAACTCAATGAAATGCCCCGCTGAAAGCGAAGAATGTTCTAAAATGGACACTTTGAACGACACGATCGACCAGCATGTAATGGAGTTCGCATCAGCGAAGAATGAGAGCGAAGAAAAATTGCCAGAAGAACATGTTAAACATTGACATGTTAAACATTTCAATGAAACCGTCAATCAAGGAGCCACCCATACTAGAACTGAAACCTCTACCAGACCACTTGAAGTATGCATATCTAGGGGTAGGAAATACGTTGCCTATTATCATATCGGCGAAGTTAGCCCCAGCGAACCAGCAGTTGTTGATAGAGATGCTTAAAGAGCATAAAAGGTAGATTGGGAGGACTCTGGCCGATCTTAAGGGAATCAGCCCATCATTTTGTATGCATAAAATTCAGTTAGACGATGACGGATTTAGGTCAGTTGAACATCAGCGAAGACTGAATCCAACAATGAAGGAGGTAGTTAAGAAAGAGGTTATTAAATGGCTGGATGTGGGCGTAATTTACCCGATCGCTGATAGTAGATGGGTAAGCCCAGTTGTAATGGCCAAGGTTTTCATCCCGGTCTTCCAGGTTTTCCCTAGGGGTATTTTGGTAATTTGGTCAGGCCGTCAGGGCCGTTTATGTCTTTTTCAGTAGTTAAAATTATTGGATGGACTTAAGTAGGATTTTGATGCTTTGTGGATGTATTTGGGCATGGTGAGATGCAAAAGAAAAATTGGGAATTAAAGTATAGCAGTTGGGTTTCGAACCCAGGTGGTCTGGGAGGTTAGTTGTGTGTCCTTGCCAATTGAGCCAAAAGCAGCTCTTGTTACTCTTTCCGTGACATATCTTGGTTAGCCTTGGATCTTTGGAGTTTTGGTGCATTTGATTAAAAGAAAAGAAATGTAGGGTTTTGTCTTCTTCTCCAAAAGCTTCTTGGCCGCCCAAGCTTTCCTCCCTAGCTCCCAAGCCGAATCCTTGCTCTTTTGAAGCCCCGAGGTCCGATCGTCATTCCGGGTAAGTTTCATCGTCTCTTTTTCTTCTCCGATTTGGGTTCTTGCTGGCCAAGTGAAAAAGAGGTTGTGTGTGTGTGTGTTTTGTTGAACCCAGTGAGCAGCAGTGCCCAGCGCCCAGAAGAGGTTGTCGCGGCGCCTGAGACGCCCATGTGCTCAGCATCAGGCCCATCGCACGCCTCAGGTTGCCCAGCCGAGCTCGCGCCTGCACGCCGTGTCGCCCGCGTGCCTATCGCCGTCCCAGCGCGTCTGCGTCGCCAGCACCCGCGTGCCTTTCTTCGTCCCAGCGCGCCCGTGCCGTGTCGCTCGCCCGCCCACGTCAAGCTTGGCCGCGCCCGTCCGCCTGCGCTAGCCAGCCCGTCCGCGTGCGCGCAGCTCTGCCGCCCATCTACGCCCGTCAGCGCCCAGCGCGCAGCCTTTGCCACCCATCTGCGCCCATCTGCGCCCAGTAGCAGCCTCACACGTGTAGCCTGTCTGTCCGCGCGTCAGCCATGCCGCGTGAGTTGCTCCCGAGCCGAGCCTTGTTTATTTTATTATATTTAGGCCTATGGATTGTGATTATTATTGTGTTTGTTAGGTTCTCGTTAGCTAGCTCGGGATCGATCGCAGCTTAGGATTTTTGTGTGTAGTTGCCGTCCGACCAGGTAAGGATTTCTTACCGAAGTTGTGTGGACCCTGCGATGTATTATGCGATTGTTGTTTGTATGCTTGTTTGTGTTTATCAGCATGTTTAGTGATAGGTGTTCTGCTCTGAATTCCTGACTGGCATGATTTCTTATGTTGTTTCTCATGTTAGTCCATGCTAGGTTGTTCCATTCTGGCATGCTCATTATCTATTCTTGCTTCGTAGTATCATGCTAGGTTCGTTGTATCTGTTGAGCACGTATTGGATTGTTTGTTGTATCTGTTTATAGGTTTGAGATATGGTCGGTAGCATCATCCGGGCCAGGATGCATAACGTAACTTGCATCCACCGCAGGGGGCGTGCTGAGGCGGTACTCGTCCTCGATCCCCGTTAGGGTTTAGCTAACCCTAACGGCAGGCCTTGCAATCTTGGGTGAGTGTGGCAGACTGTTAAATGCCCCAACGGTCGGGATGATGACATGGCATTGCCTTGTCCCCAGCGGTCGGCACGTCCACGGCGTGTTCGGCCGTAGCCCTTGATTGCCACCTGTTAGGGCAAGGACCGCTTCCTGGTGTAAGCCTACCACGACCGGTTCCTTAGCCTCAGGTGCGGTGGTTCAGTGACATAGTTCACGTGTCAGTCTCACACCCCTATGTCGGTGACACCGATCCGGAGATTTAGTTAGGCATGGTGGATGGACTCGGGCGCTTGCCACTAGACCCGGCACCCCTATGGTCTGCAGAGAGCATGCGGTGCCCGTGATACGCTCATTCTGGCGGCCGACCGGAGAGCTCTTCGGGATCTTGAGCTAGTGCACCTTTTGTATCGATAGTAGACAGGCTGAGGCCGAGACTTATTTCTCGTATAGGATCGTATCATGAGGTGAATTATTCCTGAGTAAGACCCTGAGATGGCATCCGAAGTTTATGTGTGGATTTAAGCTGTGTGCTCTCTTCTGTGTTTATATTCATAGCTTGCATACCTTTCTGCTAGATGACTATGTATATCGTATTGTACCCCGGTTGGGGATTCTTACTGAGTAATTCGTTACTCACCCTTATTTTGTGGTTTTCCACAGGTAACCATGGTGCGAGACAGGATGGCTGAAGGAGGAGCTGTGATCATGGAAACCCGTTGTTGAACTCTGAGTTTATGTCTATGATTCTTTATGACTTATTTTCCTCTGAATGCATGTAGTTGGGCACGGAGCCCTAGGTTGTTTTCTGACTGTTTTTCCGGATTCTAGCACTGTTGTAACTATTGGAAAGCTTTGAATGTTTTAAATAAATCTCTGATCAGAGTGAGTTTTGGAAATGAATTTGCCTTGGAACAAGTGCTTGGAAACAGGGACAGGTTTCAGGAATTTTGTATTGATTTTCTAAATGGTTATTTGAATGTTTTAGTTTACACTTAGAATCCGAAAACCATTCTTGCATATTTTCTTAAGTTTTGAACACATGCATTGAGGTAAAGGCCTATTTTGGACCCCATTCGGGTCGGGTCTTTACACCAGTACAATGTGTGCCAAAGAAAGGTGGAACCACAGTGGTTAAGAATGAGAACAATGAACTAATACCTACGCGAACAGTGACTGGTTGGCGCGTATGTATGAATTATCAGAAACTGAATGCAGCCACAAAAAAAGGATCATTTCCCATTACCATACATTGATTAGATGTTAGATAGAGTCGCTGGGAAGGAGTACTATTGTTTTCTGGATGGATACTCAGGGTATAATCAAATCATGATTGACCCTGAGGATCAGGAAAAAACAACATTTACATGTCCTTATGGTATATTGGCGTTTCGACGAATGCCATTCGGATTGTGTAATGCTCCTGCACCTTTTCGGCGATGTATGATGGCAATTTTCTTCGACATGATCGAAAAGAGTGTTGATGTGTTCATGGATGATTTCACAGTGTTCGGTTCATCTTTCTCAAGTTGTTTAGAAAATTTTGGCAGAGTGTTGGAAAGATGTGATGAAACAAACTTAGTCCTAAATTGGGAGAAGTGCCATTTTATGGTTACAGAGGGGATTGTCTTGGGGCATCGCATCTCGGAACAAGGTTTGGAGGTGGATCGCACGAAGATTGAAGTCATTGAGAAGTTGGAAGAACCAAACAATGTTAAGGGCATTAGGAGTTTTCTTGGTCACGTGGATTCTACCGCTGTTTCATAAAAGATTTCTCCAAGGTAGCGAAACCCTTATGTGAATTGCTGGAACAGGACCGAGCATTTATATTTGACAATCGGTGCAAGAATGCGTTTTACAGGTTGAAAGAGGCATTGGTATCAGCCCCTATTATCATCACTTTTGAATGGGATTAACCCTTTTTCCTAATGTGTGATGCTAGCGACTACGCAGTAGAAGCTATGCTTGGACAGAAAAAGGACAAGTTGATTCATCTAGTTTATTATGCAAGTAAAATGCTGAATGAGGCACAGAAAAATTACACCACTACGGAGAAGGAGTTTTTAGCAGTGGTGTTTGCGTTGGATAAATTTCGCTCTTATTTGCTTGGAGCGAAAGTAATAGTGTTTTCTGATCACGCAGCTATCAAGTACTTGCTCAAACAGACAGATGCAAAACCACGATTGCTGAGATGGGTATTACTTCTGCAGGAGTTTAATGTAGAGATCATCGACAAGAAAGGTTGCGAAAACGTGATTGCTGATCATCTTTAGCGAATTGAGAACAGAGAAGAAAAGAATGATAGTGAAATTGAAGAATCCTTCCCTAATGAGAAGTTATTTAATATAGAAACCGTTGATGATGAAGTTCCATGGTTCGCTGATATTGCGAATTATTTAGTGAGCGGAGTTATCCCTGAACAGTTCAACTACCAGCAACGGAAGCGGTTTTTGCACGATGTGAAGACATATTTCTGGGATGAACCATACTTGTATAAACAATGTGCTGATAATATCATTCGTAGGTGTGTGTCACAGAGCGAAGCGAAGGAGATCATTGAGGAATGCCATGCTGGAGCACATGCGGGACATTATGGTGGAGCGAAAACAGCGGCTAGGGTATTTCAAACTGGGTACTTTTGGCCTTCTATTTTTAAAGATGCATATGCTTTTGCTAAAATATGTGATCAATGTCAACGACTAGGTAGTATCAATAAAAGGGATGAAATGCCATTAAAATATATTCTTGAAGTCAAAATTTTTTATGTTTGGGGAATTGACTTTATGGGTCCATTTTCGAATTAGCATGGGAATTCATATATATTGGTTGCAGTCGATTATGTATAAAAAAGGGTAGAAGCAATCGCTTGTGCGAAACATGATTAAAAAACTATTATCAAATTTCTGCATAAAAATATTTTCACTTGCTTTGGTACTCCACGTGCTTTATTAGCGATGGAAGAACTCATTTTATTAACCGTGCTTTAACTTCAGTGTTGCAGAAGTATAATATTCGCCACAAAATCGCGACTGCGTACCATCCGCAGACCAATGGGCAAGCGGAGGTTGCGAATCGCAAGATCAAGCGAATTTTAGAGAAGGTAGTTAGTCCTAACAAAAAAGACTGGGCGGCTAAATTGGATGATGCACTCTGGGCCTATAGGACAACTTATAAAACCCAACTTGGAATGTCACGATTTCGCTTGATATTTGGAAAAGTATGTCATCTACCCTTAGAGTTAGAACATAGAGAATATTGGGCCACCAAAGAATTAAATGTGGAATCAACAGGAATGGGGCCTACAAGGAAACTCCAATTGCTAGAGCTTAAAGAGCTGAGGGAATTCGCGTACGAAAATGCCAAAATTTACAAGGAAAAAACAAAACGATGGCATGATGAGCGAATTAAGGCAAAACAGTTTGTACCAGGACAAAGGGTGTTACTTTCAATTCAAGGTTAAAATTATTTCCGGAAAAACGGAAATCTAAATGGTGTGGCCCTTTTGTAGTGGTGCAGATACATCAAAATGGAGCTGTGGTAGTGCGGAACGAATCAGATAACTCAGAGTTAATGGCCAATGGGCATCGACCAAAACATTACTATGGTGAGGAATAGTGTAACGGCCCAGTTTTCTATTTCGGGTACCCAGGTGATTTCAGGTCATTATACGGATGTTCGGATGGGCCGTTAGAGCTGTTTTAACCTTTAAGGGTATTTTGGTATTTTGCTCCCCGGTCAGAGGTTGAGGATTTTCAGGGCTTCAGGGTCATTTCGGCCTTCGTTGAGACTTGATTAATGTTGGTTGCAAGACCCAAGGAGTTTGGGTTAGTTGATTAGAAGTTCGGAGACATTCCGGTTGATAGCAAAATTAATTGGAATTTAATTGGTCCCATTGGGATTTGAACCCTTGCCCTAATGGTGAAATTGGAGTTTTTAGAAAAAGAAGATTTAGTTAAAAAGAAAAGAATTTCTTTAGCCGGGACCCGCAAGAGAAAGCCTTGGGAAGGGATTTTAGACCCATTTAAATTAGGAAAAGGAAAGAAAATCCTATTCCCCTTGTTTTGGAAAATCTCTCTCTCTCTCTCTCTCTCTCTCTCTCTCTCCTAGCCGACCTCACCAAGAAACCCTAGCCGCCCTAGCCGCACCCCCGCTCAGCCCTGCCCATGCCCAGGCGTGCCCAGACGCCCTGCATCGCCCATGCCAGGCGCGCCCAGTCGCGCTGCCTCGCCCAGCCCAGACGCGCCGCGCCGTCCCGCACCAGGCCGCCCTGCACCGCGCCGCACGCGTCGCCCCTGCCGCGCGCCCGCGCCCAGCACCGTCTGCGTCTGCGTGTCGCGCGCCGTCGCTCGCGTCGTCGCCCGCGCCCGCCAGCGCTGCGCGCGTCGCGATCGCAGTCCGCGCGCAGCCCAGCGCCAGTGCCCGTCCCCTGCCGCGCCAACGAGCCCAGCAGCGCCCGTTAGTGCCCCAGCCAGTGCCCAGCGCCCGCTCACTGCACCAAAGAACGCCCCAAATCGCCCCCTTTGCTGCGAGACCCGTGCCTTCTCGGTTGGTAATTCCCGAACCTATCCCTTTTAGATTTTTAAGCTGCTGGCTGCTGTATATTTATTTAGGATGCTTTTAAAATGCTTAGGTTGCTCGGTTTCGCTTTAAAGCTCGAGGGTCATTATTTGATTGTGAAGGTTATTTCGCTCGTTTCGTGTAAGGATTCCTTACTTGTGGTTGTGTGGACCTGCGATGCTTTCTTGAATGTGCCTTATATGCATGTTTACTTTTATGGACATGATTAGTGGATAGGATGACTTGTGATTGCATTCTGCTAGCATGTTTGCTTGTTTGTACATGTTAGTGCCATGCTAGGATTGTTCTTCCAGCATGCTTGAGATTCCGCTTTAAGTTCGTAGTATCATGCTAGGTTATGTATGATTGATGATGATTATGTATGTTTAGCCAGAATCGTTTACTCTATACTCTAGCTAGTGTGTTAAATTTGTCATCATCTAGAGGGTGAGAGCGGACATAACGTACCTTGTCCCCACCGGTCGGGAGTAGAGCGAAGCATAACGTACATTGCTTCCCCGGCAGCCGATGTGGATTTAGCTACCACATCGGCATAAGCCTAGTTTGTAGCTCTGCTAGAGGAACCACGCCAACGGTGCAAGCTCGCCTTGGCGGGTTCTTAGCTTCCAGTCGGTGGTACAGCTGCACAGATGAGTGCCGAGGGCCTCGCACCATCGTGTTCGGTGACACCGTTCGAAGTCTTTAGGCATGCGCACGGCCCGCGTGGTTTGTACTTAGGCCCCACATTTACGCCCGGTTGCAAAGCGGCATGCGGTGTGCGCGCACACGCGCGTTAGTCGCTAGTTCGAGAGAGCTCCCGGGCTAATGTTCGTGAGTACACCAGTTCCTTCCTGTTTAGAGCCAGACTTCGGGTACTCTCCCGATAGTCCAGACTTATTAGCGAGGGTAAGAGGCCCTTGAGGACACCCATTGGGATTGGCTTTTGAGTGATCATATGGTCGAGGAGAAAGACCCTCGAGGGTGTCGGACATCTTTGGGATCGGTTTTTGAGCTGATCAATTGGCCGAGGGAGAAAGACCCTCGGAGATGTCCCGGGATTGGTTATGAGAGCCAATCATTAGGCCGGAAGTAGGAGACTTCCGAGGATTCCAGATTCTGCCTTGTAAGCTCGTTGAGCTATGATCTGTGTTGGTAACTGTTTGCATGTATACTAGGGTGCTAGATGATTGAAGTATCGTATTGTACCCCGGTTGGGGATTCTTACTGAGTATGTTTATACTCACCCTTATTTCTGTGGTTTTCCACCAGGTAACTTGGGACAAAGACCGGGGACGGCTAGCGGAGGAGCCGATTGATCATGGGAGCTGCCGGTACTCTGTCGTTATTGTTTGCATATTTGTTCAGCATGTAGATGGACAAGAGTCCTAGGGGAAACATTATAAAAAGTTGTTTGAACTGTTTTGAATGTTTTTATATATACTGGCCAGGCTTGTTTTACTTCGTTGGTTTTCTTAAACAAAGTTGTTGATTATGTTTTAAGCATTCCCCGTTCTAAATGTTTTGAAAGGTTTTAAATATGAGCACTAAACCGCTCGGTGAAATATTTAACTTGCATGCTGAGTGAGAACCTAGGTTTAGGACCGTATTTTGGGTCGGGTTCTTACAGTTGGTATCAGAGCACAGAGTCATAGATTCTGTAGACTAACCTGCTTTGTAGGTTGTTGCCCCCATGATCATCAGCACTCCGCGACCGTCAGGTTTGTCTGAGTTCATTAAGCTAAGGGTTTTATTTTACAATACTGCATCTAGTATACAAGTGTTACCCTTGTTTGGCAGTGAAAGCCCAGTTGTGGTTTTATGCTTTGTGCAGATCGCCAGTGTGTCGATCGCACCCAGAGGGAGGTAGAGCTTAGACTCCCGTAGGCCATTTGTGGCCCAGTTGTGGTTCTCCTCTAGTGAGAGGGTGGAGGTGCTCGTGCAGATCGCTAGTGCGTGGATCGCACTCTGAGGAGCAGGACGCTTGGCATGTCCGACCGACGAGTTGGACCGTTTGTATGGATGTTGAGGCCGCGTCCAGGGTTGTTTAGCCCGTTGGCCAGAGTTGGCCCTGGCAGTTGAGTTGCCTAGAGGAGGGGGTAGAGGCTAGCACGCCTCAGAGTGAGACTCCTTGAGTAGAGTGTGCTCCAGCCATGAGGGAGTTGATGGCAGGTCTTTTAGCTAACAGAGAGCGGAGACCAGTGCAGCTTTGTAGCGCGTAGTGAGGAGTCTTGGGCATAGATAGCCCAGCTGGTAGAGTTTATTTAGGAGACACCCCTCCTTGTAGTTCCAGTAGCCCCGGAGGTTCCCGGGAGGGCTTGATCAGCAGGTTTATGCTGATAAGATAGTTGGCGTTGATCGAGCCGTCGAGTTTGGCAAGTGGAAGCCTGTAGAGCTGGATGTTTTGAGACCTATTGCTAGTAGCAAGGTGGTTGGCCAGGATCGATTGTATCATCCAAGTGTTGGGATGACCTGTTGTTCAGAGGCCGATGACCTGATGTTTTGAGGTTGTGGCGTGCCGTTCTTGTGTCGTTTGATGCAGTAGTGTGGTGGTGGAAGTCCCCTGTGAGAGGCGGACCAACAGAGTCTCCACCAGCCACCCGGTCGATTGGCAAGCTGCCAAGTTAGTAGCTTTTGAGGAAGATGTAGAGACATCTTGTCCTCCCGCAAGCCTCAGCGATCGTTTTGGCGGCCGTTCTTTTAGTATCCTCGTGAGCTGTGGGGTAGTGTGGAGGTTGCTTGTCAGGACTTAATCCGTCCGTGGTTTTCAGCTGGCTATTAGAGAGAAGCACCTTCTGTTAGCATGTTCCAGGTGTGGAGCTAGGTGCAGCCACCCGAGGGTTGGCCTGAGTATTCGTTGAGCATCGAGTGGGATGCGGGAGTGGGCCTTGGCTTGTCTGTTGGACGTGATGTCAGAGAGTAGTCTACTCGATTGTTGAGACTCTTGTGTTGAGTGCCATTGCCCTGTCACCTGGAGTGTGACCTTCCCTACCCTCAGAGTGGCTTAAAGCCCGTAAAGGGATGTTTGTGTTGTAAAGGAAGTAGTGCCCGTTGGCACCAAGCTTTGAGAGGAGGCCTAGATTCATGCCAGTTGGCACTTTCTGTGCAGGTGGTTCCAGGACCCGCCTGGAGTTTAGCATCCCCACTAGCCTTGTACCCGTTTTTCTGAAGTTGCATCTGTTGGATTGCTTAAGAGATCTAGCTCGGTGGTAGTCAGAGCACTACAAGTGTGAGGTCGTTCGAGGGAAAAGTAGGAGCTTTTCAGGGTCACCGAGAGATGGGTGCAAAGGATGTTGTAGGATGGTGAGGGCTAGCGCGTCCGAGTTCTCGCGCTAATGTGTGGGCTTCTGAGCCAGCTTGATGGTAGTGTGTTTCGACTACCCTTGGAGTTACCCTAATATGAGTAGGGTTGGCATCGATGATGCGTGGTTGATCCAGTGTTAGAGCCATGAGTTGGATGGTTGAGTGGAGCATTTAGTGGGCACATTGGTATGAGGTATGTCAGATTGGTGTAGTTATGCTCTTGTAAGAGTGAGTTGACCAATGTAGCTTTTCGTGGTGAGTTGACCCCGAGTGGTCTGAACTCTTGTTGTTCCTTTGCTAGTTGTGGCTCTATTGGGAGGAAAAAGTTGCCTTGTGTAAGAGTACTTGTTGGTTTGGGTCTTAAGGAACCAAGTTGGAGCTGTACACGCCGGTGTACTTTTGTGTAGCTCGTTCCGTGGTGTATTTTTCAGGAACCACGAGAGGATCCGGGTTGAGAAACCAGTGCTCAGTTCTGAGGAGTTAGGGCTTTAGTTCTTGGCAAGTGCCCTATCTTGGGTTGAGAGGCTACCGTGCCGGTAGCCGGGTTGTTGCGTAGGAAAGTTATGCTAGTTGGCCCTTGGCCTGGGTAGAGGCATTTCTTGTTGGTCGATGGTTGGAGTTCAGTTGAAGCTGAACAAGGGCGATGGTAGCATAATCGCGTAGTTTCTGGCCGCCATGGCTAAGAGAGTTGTTCGGATCCTTACCCTGGATAGAAGCTACAATGTGGTCGATGCTTTGAGCAAGAGGAAGTTTGGGTCTTCCAGTTGTTCCGCTTTCAGTGGATAGCGAGCTCGCCGACAGGGCGATCTAGGGGTCGCGATCAGCGCCGATCGCGAGTTAGAGCTCAGATCGCCAGGCGAGGCGGCCAGCAATGGCTCATTGCATCAAGTGTGGTAAGGCGCACCGGATTGTGTGGAGCATCGCCCGTGCTTGCTACGATGTATGTGGCAAGGAAGAGCTTTTGGCGGCCAGACGGTTGAGATGTCAGAGGGAAATGTGCTCGTGTAGCGATTGTCGATTAGACCGTTTGACGGCGGTGTGTGTCGGAGGGAGATCGGAGGAACCCTAATTTGAGGAGAGCCTCACCAGAGCTCGGTCGGACCAGCGGTGTTCCTCGGTTGAGTTCTTTGGATGCTTGTAGGCGGTTGACAAGCTAGAGTTGTTCTTAGTAGCCTCCGCGTTGGTTTTTTTTAGAATTCTTAGCAAGGTGGTGCTTGGCGTTGGCCAAGGTTTGGTTCCTTTGCTGTTTTCTAGGGCTAGCTTGGTTCGACCAAGCTGGCGTCGCCTGAGGACTTGTTCCTAGTCAGGTAGTTTTGGGAGTTGGCCACCCCCTCAGCGGTTGAGTAGTACCGCTAGTGCTTAGTTGGTGGTTCAAGCGATTGAGGAATCCTTGGATGTTTCTTCTGAGAGAGTTGGTGGTTGCTACCGTTGAGTTTGAGCAAGACAGCGAGCGTGTGTGAAATTCGCTGTCCTTCGGAAGTCCGCTTGCTAGGAAATCGTTCCTGTAGAGGAGGAGTCAGCTTAGCTCCTGAGTTGTGTAGTTGATCAGAGTAGCGCAGCGGTCAGCCTAGCGAGAGTGTCCCTGCGTCTGTTTGATAGCAAGCGGAAAGTTGTTTGTTCCCGCGAGGGCGAAGGCCAGCCAGTTCAAAGGCTTGAGTTGTTGTTGGATCTTTGGAGTTTGTAGAACCCCTTAGTTCTTTGGTAGTTGAGTTGCACCGTGGATGCCGGCCTCGAGTTTTAACTTTTGAGGTAGTCTTGCCGACTCGTGTGGTTCAGGATCCGCAAGCTTGTGGTCGTCGCTATCCTTATTCCTCGCGATGTTTCGTGGGTGGAGTTTCTGGATTGGAAGAAGAGTTAGGTCTAAGCTATAAGGAGGAAGTCCTTGGAGCAGCCAGATGGGCTTAAGAGTTGAGTGGCAGCTTGGAGGCGAGCTTTGCTCGTTATGAGCTTGGTTTGAGTTTCTGCTAAGCAAGCCTTTCTCGGGCTTTTCTTTTAGTCGTTGTGCATTCGCAGTTGGCATTTTAGCTGAGCCACAGTTGAGTGAGTTGGCACAGAGGTGCCGTGGCATTGGGTGGTAAAGCCCTTGAGTTTCGATCCTCCAGCTATCGTGTTGCTAGTAGCCACGTAATGTTTTATTCCTTGCTGCTCGAGGTTTCCGTGAGAGGAATGTTGTTTGTTTTCCTGTCTGGCGATGTTCACCTAGGCCAGTGGCTGATCGGATTGCATTGGAAAGTTTGTTGTCGGCCGTTGAGGGGCTCCGGCTTATTAGTTTGGCTGAGTGGAGCCTGTTCTTGGACCCTGTCGTTCAGGGGTGGCGAAAGGTGCCGGGTATCAGCTAGTGTGTGTGGTGGTAGCCGTTTGGTGAACCAGAAAAGTGCCCTTGGCTTTGGTGCTTCGATTTCTCGTAAGATGGTTGCTTTAGTGTTGTGGACGCATGCTAGTTGAAGAAGGTTGCCTAGGGATCAGTCACCAGTTGGTGGTTCGAATTGGATTTCGTTAAGGATTGTAGGCAACCAGTGGGGTTCTTGCGGTGGGGTTCGCAGGTCTCTTGCGAAGTATGAGTAGGCCGTTTAGTTTCTTAAACCTGGGAGGTTCAGTTGTTTGGTCAGCATGGTGAAGGGTCGAGGCTGTTTGATAACAGCTTTGAGCATTCAGAGAAGTTATGCCGGAGCGTGGCGTTGAGTTTTAGAGCTTGTGACCAGTTCACGAGTTTGCTGAGAGTAGCACCGTAGAGAGGCGTTCCGAGTTGGGTTAGCATGGATAAGTGAGCCCTAGAGTCGTAAGACCGTTTGAGAGTTGGTGCGAGTCAGAGGATGTGGCTCACCGACTAGTTATCACATGTTTTCTTTGAAGCTCAGTGTTAGTTCAGTTTTGGTTGAGATAGTTCGTGGCAGACTCGGTGTCTGTTGGGCTTGGAGCCTTTGGGAACCCAAGAGGGTTCGGTTTCAAAGAATGATTTGTGTTGTCTTAATCAGGAGCTTGGTTGGTTAAGAACCAGTGGAGTTTTCCTAGAGTTGTTTTCGTCTTAGGACTTTCGAGGACGAAAGTCTTAAAAGGAGGGAGTATTGTAACGGCCCAGTTTTCTATTTCGGGTACCCAGGTGATTTCGGGTCATTATACGAATGTTCGGATGGGCCGTTAGAGCTGTTTTAACCTTTAAGGGTATTTTGGTATTTTGCTCCCCGGTCAGAGGTTGAGGATTTTCAGGGCTTCAGGGTCATTTCGGCCTTCGTTGAGACTTGATTAATGTTGGTTGCAAGACCCAAGGAGTTTGGGTTAGTTGATTAGAAGTTCGGAGACATTCCGGTTGATAGCAAAATTAATTGGAATTTAATTGGTCCCATTGGGATTTGAACCCTTGCCCTAATGGTGAAATTGGAGTTTTTAGAAAAAGAAGATTTAGTTAAAAGAAAAGAATTTCTTTAGTGGGACCCGCAAGAGAAAGCCTTGGGAAGGGATTTTAGACCCATTTAAATTAGGAAAAGGAAAGAAGATCCTATTCCCCTTGTTTTGGAAAATCTCTCTCTCTCTCTCTCTCTCACTCTCTCTCCTAGCCGACCTCACCAAGAAACCCTAGCCGCCCTAGCCGCACCCCCGCTCAGCCCTGCCCATGCCAAGGCGTGCCTGCGACGCCTGATCGCCCATGCCAGCGCGCCCGGTCGTCTTTGCCTCGCGCCAGCCCAGACCGCCGCGCCGTCCCCGCACGACAGCCGCCACGAACGCGCGCCGCGCGTTGTCGCCGCCGCGCGCGCGCGCGCCAAGACCGTCCGCGTCTGCGTGCCGCGTGCCGCTCGTCGCGTCCGCGCGCCCGGCAGCGCTGCGCGCTGTGTCGCGAGTCGCGCGCTGACCAGCGCCGATGCCCGTCCCCCGCCGCGCTAGCGCACCCAAGCAGCGCCGTTAGCGCGCCCATTTTGCACCAAAGAACGCCCAAAATCGCTTTCTTGCTGCGAGACCACGTGCCTTCTCGGTTGGTAATTCCGAACCTATCCCTTTTAGATTTTTAAGTGCTTTGGTCTTTGTATATTTATTTAGGATGCTTTTAAAATGCTTAGGTTGCTCGGTTTCGCTTTAAAGCTCGAGGGTCATTATTTGATTGTGAAGGTTATTTCTGCTCGTTTCCAGGTAAGGATTCCTTACCGTGGTTGTGTGGACCCTGCGATGCTTTCTTGAATGTGCCTTATATGCATGTTTACTTTTATGGACATGATTAGTGGATAGGACAGCTTGTGATTGCATTCCTGCTAGCATGTTTGCTTGTTTGTACATGTTAGTGCCATGCTAGGATATGTATGATTGATGATGATTATGTATGTTTAGCCAGGAATCGTTTACTCTATACTCTAGCTAGTGTGTTAGGGCTGTCATCATCTAGAGGCTGAGAGCGGACATAACGTACCTTGTCCCCACCGGTCGGGAGTAGAGCGAAGCATAACGTACATTGCTTCCCCGGCAACCGATGTGGATTTAGCTACCACATCGGCATAAGCCTAGTTTGTAGCTCGCTAGAGCGGAACCCCGCCAGCGGTGCAAGCCTGCCTTGGCGGTTCTTAGCCAGTCGGTGGTACAGCCGCACAGATGAGTGCCGAGGGCCTCGCACCATCGTGTTCGGTGACACCGCTTTCCGAGTCTTTAGGCATGCGTGCACGGCCCGCGTGGTTTGTACTTAGGCCCCCACATTTACGCCGGTTGCAAAGAAGCATGCGGTGTGCGCGCGCGCTGCGTTAGTCGCCGGTTCGGAGAGCTTCCCGAGCTAATGTTCGTGAGTACACGGTTCCTTCCTTTAGAGCCGGACTTCGGGTACTCTCGATAGTCGGACTTATTAGCGAGGGTAAGAGGCCCTTGAGGACACCCATTGGGATTGGCTTTGAGTGATCATATGATCGAGGAGAAAGACCTCGAGGGTGTCGGACATCTTTGGGATCGGTTTTTGAATGATCAATTGGCCGAGGAGAAAGACCCTCGGAGATGTCCCGGATTGGTTATGAGAGCCAATCATTAGGCCGAAGCAGGAGACTTCCGAGGATTCAGATTCTCGCCTTGTAAGCTCGTTGAGCTATGATCTGTGTTGGTAACTGTTTGCATGTATACTAGGGTGCTAGATGATTGATGTATCGTATTGTACCCCGGTTGGGGATTCTTACTGAGTATGTTTATACTCACCCTTATTTCTGTGGTTTTCCACCAGGTACTTTGGGACAAAGACCGGACGGCTAAGCGGAGGAGCCGATTGACCATGGAGGCGCCGGCACTTTGTCGTTATTGTTTGCATATTTGTTCAGCATGTAGATGGACAGGAGTCCTAGGGGAAACATTATAAAAAGTTGTTTGAACTGTTTTGAATGTTTTTATATATACTGGCCAGGCTTGTTTTACTTCGTTGGTTTTCTTAAACAAAGTTGTTGATTATGTTTTAAGCATTCCCCGTTCTAAATGTTTTGAAAGGTTTTAAATATGAGCACTAAACCGCTCGGTGAAATATTTAACTTGCATGCTGAGTGAGAACCTAGGTTTAGGACCGTATTTTGGGTCGGGTTCTTACAAATAGCGAACTGCAGATTTCTCCCAGCTCATTGACAATTGAGGCACAAGAAAGGTGGGATGCAGCGAATGGTATGGAATCTTAATTATTTTCTTTTCGCGTGCATTCATGATTAATTAGTTGTACATAAATTTCTTTGCTATTTTTATTTTTATTTTTTCGGTTAAGTTAGCGTAACTTTCATTAGCGAATGCGAATAAGAGTCAAGGTAGAGTTTGCCATGAACTGAGTAGATCTTAGAGATAATTGATCTGAGCCTGACACGTGGCTATCCCGTATCTCGAACCAAACACGTGTAAACATAGATTGAACGATCTAAAAGTAGGGACTTCGCGGAGTGCCTAGTAGCGGTTCAAATTCTGGAAGGTGAAACGATTAGGGAAGTTCTATAAAAACCCTCCTTCATTTCATTTCTCTCTTTTACGAATCTGATTTCTCAGATCTTTATTTTCATCCATCTTCACATATCTCCTTTCAGCTAGTTCAAAATGTCGAAACTCCCATCCCAAAACCCTATTTCCAAATTGACCAAGGATTTCCCGGCTATGCATACGGCAGAAGGAGCCAGTGGGTCAAAGCCCAGGAGAATCAAACTGTGAAAAGAATCAACTGACAGAGATGCCTGCAAGAGGTCGAATCCCTAGCCAACTTTGGCGGAGAAGGTTGCAGCCCAAATCATTCAACCTACGTATGAGGAATTGGCTGCCACAGTGCGAGCCCAAGAAGAAAAACTGAAGAGGAAAAAGGACATCGCTGCTGCGAGATCGGATCGCCGAAAGCAAAGGAAATTAATGGGGCTAGAGTCCAAGAGTTTGATGGATGCGAACCCTGTTCCTGAAGACACCGAATGGGCAACCGAAGGCCGAGCACATCCAACTCCTGTCGTTGAAACTAGAGTTGAGGAATTTGAGTATGACTAGCGAATAACACCGTCTCAACAAGATCACATGGTAGGGAATTTGGAAGGGTTACTCGCGATGCTAACCCTCATTGCAGAAGGAGGCGAACCTCGAGTCCAAACACCGACGGAAGCTGCACCAATCGCAGCAGATGAAAGCCTACCACTCAGTTCCCCGGTTGGTTCGCTAGACCATGCGAACCTCTCAGAAGAGGAATTTATCGCAAACACACCAGAGGAAATTTACGTTAGCCAAGCTTCACCAATCAACATGGCTTAAGGGTCAGATGCAATGCTATCGCAAGACCTCGAAGCCATGTTAAATGAAGGAATGGAAATAGTCCGAAGAAATGAAGACTGGATGCATTTGGCCAACGAGGAAGAGCCTACGGATATGCCTTTGGCAGAACCTGAGACTGTAATCGCACACAGTTCCACGAATGAAGAACAGCGTAGACAATCCACCCCTCTCACAATGCCGCCAGCTAAGACAAAGGCCAAGAAACGGTGCACTCTCTCGCAGGACGAGGTTAAATTACTTGCTGACAATCATGACCGAATTGAAGAGAGTAAGATTCAAATCCAAGCGAAGCGAGTGTTATCTGAACAAGGCTTGGAAGAAGACTTGAGCAAGTGTCTGCCAACCGTGAAGCATGAAATAGAGTAGCGAAGTTGGGAGGAATTAAGTGTTCCTTGGGAGGAGGCGAGAATCGAATGGACCATTGAATTCTTTGCTGGTTTCGTCAATCTCGATTCAAGAACGTCTTTCGTTCAAGATAGAAGAGTTGATTGGAGCTCGCTAGAGTGGAATAAACTCTTCGGGCTGCCAGACGAAGAGTCTGATTATGATGTTCTGACCCAAACCAGCACTCAGGAAGATTTAGACGATTGCCTTGTGACAATCGGAATTGATGGAGCAAAATGGGAAATTTGGTTGAAGTCAGTTAAGTTGTTGGCCAACGATCTGAATGCGGAAGTGAAATTATGGGCTTCTTTCATCAAATCGAGTCTCATGCCAACAACACACGATTCTACGCTGACTCAAGATCGCGCGTTGCTCATTTATTCAATCATGGCAGGGCATTCGATCAATGTGGGCAAAATAATTGAAGAAGAAATTCATCTCTAGGCTGGAGGTGGAAAGAAAGCGAGCAGGATAATCTTTCCTCACTCGATCTCCGCATTGTGTGCACTTCAAGGAGTAAAAAGGAGATCGAGCAACAAAAAGTTAGCTCGCTGCAAACCCATACCTCCTTCGAAGAAACCAAACTTTCACCAACCCCGTCAATCTGAGCAGCGAACACAACCCAGTGCCACCAACCCACCAGACCTCGACGAAGTGCTACGCATTCAAAAGTCCATTTTGGCCGAGCAGCAAGACGCAAAAGATCGCCAGATCGCTTTTTACAAGTATTTTTCAGTTCGCGACAAGGCGATTCAGCATTTTTCGATCAAATAGATGGACACCGCATCTTCCTACCTTTCCAAATTGGATTTTGCATCGTAGGCCATTAGATGGTAAGGAAAGTAGTGAATGATTTGTTCTCCGATTTCATGTATATTGCAAAAATTTTATCAATATAATCCATGTTTTGATCAAGTTCTTTTGCAGTTTCTTGTTCTTTTTGCGTAGTTGACTTGTTTGTAATACATGCACCCCAATCTAACCTATTACCTATTTGCGGTGGCATTGCGTCCTTGTTCCTTCCTTTCACTTTGCATTTTTTAGCTGACATTGTTTAATCGCTGACAGCGAAGTCATAATGTGTTAACTAACGTGCTAATGTTTCTTTTGTAACATGTTTGCATCTGATGCTTTGTGTAGTGATACTCTAGGTGATCAAGTTTTCTACTAACGGGTGATTCGCTTGACGGTTTGCACAAATTAGACTTGCGACTTGGTTCAAGAATCGTGTCGTGGGACTTGTGCGCTTATTTCATTAGGACAACGAAAATTTCAAGTGTGGAGGGGAGTGTGCATCAGCGTTCCAACAATTCGTTCGCTGGTTTGTGCGAATATTGTGCAAATATCTATGGCAAAGAAAAAAAAAGTTGAACCAAAATCAGTTCGAGCAAAAATTGAGAGGCGAAGCAAGTCAAAGGGCTAGTAGCCCAAGTTTGGAGTCTTTCCGTAACAAAATAATCTTCTAGGTTTGTTCCAGTATTGCATACACATTATTATTTCTCATTCGATAGTGGAACAGACTTGCGAGGATCTTAAACGGATCGAGACTCCATGAACTGTAAAAGGAGAGTACTCGCTTCGACAAAAGGGGAGCTACATAAAAAGCAAACAAAAAGCTAATTCCGGGCAAAATAGCTAACGGGGACCAACGGTCATGATATCGAGAACAGAATCCCAAGTCTAATTTGTCAGAATTCGATAGAGAACACACCTGCGAACTGGAATTCCCAATCACTGCAGAACTAACCACAAGGGCAGGGGTGCAAACAGGTAACGAGAAATCTTATTCATGTTGTTCATATATTATCATTTGACCTAACAATTGGCAGTGTTTGAGATGATGAAGTTTAAGTTAGGATTGATGACAATTTGATTACTTGAGACGCATAATAGTTCAAGTGTGGGGGTGTGATAACTCCCCAAGCATTTGGGAGTTATTGGTCAGGAAGAGTCTCGGAGAATCATTTCAAGGGCTGACAATTCGCGATCCAACATAAGCGATAGCGAGAAGGGCAAACAACTGCAGAGTGGGTCGCTAAGAGCAAACACGAAAGAACTTAGGCGAAGCAGACAATTCGGTGAACACCAAAGAAACAGCCAGACCACGATCACATGTTCAAGCAGAAAATATGTATAACTGACTGATCGTGGGAAGATAGCAGAGACTTCGGATGCCGTAATAAAGCCCTTATAAGCCAATGGAGATCGGGGAGGAAGGCAGTTGATCTTGGAGAGAATAAACGATGGTAACACAGATAATAGGCCAAGAAGTGAGTGAGAGCTCCGAGAAGTGAAGAATCCAGAACAATTTTTCGTGTCGAGCTAAGCTATTCTCAATGGTTAACTCATTTTAGTCTTCTTTGTATTTGCATTTATTTATTCAAGCATGGATGTTGTTTTTCTTGTGATTTTGCAAGTTTGAAACTTTTTACCATTTATGAAATCTATATCTTTTACTTTGTTGGCATACTTTCATTTCGTTATCTTTGATTACAAGTTATAGTTCGCGAGTTATTTAAAAGTGGAGGAAATACAAGTTAGGTTTTCGAGAGGAGCCACGGTTAACAAATTTGAGAGAATAAGTTAACGACTTGTGTGCCTTTAGTTTTGTCAAGTGAGAACTTACAATTCGCGGTCACTTAGAGATAATTGAGGTACGACATAAATAATTCACACTTCTAGAGAATGTTTATATTCGCCTGCTATTTAATTCCGCGAACGTTAACTTTAGAATTCTGATCATTAATTCCTTAGAACTTTAAACATTTAATCTACACTTCCCTTTTACAATTGTTACCTTGACTCGTATTCATAGTATTAACTTATAACTACAATTCCCTGAGGAGACGACTATAATTATATTACAACAAGACTGTGTGCACTTGCATATTATTAAGAAGTAAAACACAATTCGCTGGATCTAAGTAGAGGTTCGCTGTAGCAAACTTAACAGCAACTGGGAGTTTTATTTTCAGTTGTGTTCACGATTTCGCAAACAGCAGCATGGGAAGGTGATAGCTTATGCTTCACGGCAGTTGAAGCCTTATGAGAAGAATTATCCGACTCATGATATGGAGTTGGCAACAGTTGTGTTAGCCCTAAAGATTTGGAGGCACTATTTGTATGGTGAAAAGATTCAGCTATTCACGAATCACCAGAACCTTAAGTATTTCTTCACTCAAAAGGAGTTGAACATGAGACAGAGGAGGTGGCTCGAGTTAGTAAAGGACTACGATTGTGAGATCTTGTACCACCCCAGAAAGTCCAATGTTGTGGCTGATGCGTTGAGTAGGAAGACGTCGCATTCCGGAGCTTTATTAAGCTCTCAGGTTAAATTGCAGAAAGAGTTTCAGTGAGCCGGTATCGCAGTTTTATTGGAGAGGTTACCGCTAGGGTAACCCAGTTATCAGTTCAACCGTCGATAAAGTAGAGGGTCATTGACAACCAGCTGAGTGATCCCAAGTTGAAAAGATTACTCGAGAGAGTGGAGGTTGTTGGCGACTTTGATTTTGTCGTAGCACCAGACGGAGGTTTGAGATATAGAGGTCGTTTGTGCGTTCCCGATGACGCCAGGGTTACCTTTTTACTTGGCATCCGGGAGGTACCAAGATGTATCAGGATCTCAAGAAGACGTTTTGGTGGATGGGTATAAAGCGTGGTATAGCTGAGTTTGTTAGCCTGTGTCTCACCTGTCAGCAGGTGAAGGCTCCCAGATAGATGCCGGCAAGATTGTTGCAGCCATCGAGTGTTCCATAGTGGAAGTGGGATGAGATTACCATGTACTATATCTCTGGGTTGCCGAGGACACTGAGAGGGTTTACTCATATTTGGGTAGTAGTGGACCGGCTGACCGAGAGTGCACACTTTATTCCCGGTAGGATTAATTATACCGTGGAACAGTGGGCACAGTTATTCTTGAAGCAGATCATCTGGTACCATGGGGTACCAGCGAAGATAGTGTCAGATCGAGATTCTCGGTTCACTTTCCGCTTCTAGATAGGGCTCTAGAAGGGTTTGGGAACCGAATGTAGCTTCAGCATCGCTTTTCACCCTAAGACTGATGGTCAGACGAAGAGGGTGAATCAGATTCTTGAGGATATGTTGAGAGCCTATGTTTTGGACTTCCCAGGCAATTGGGACCAGTACCTATATTTGATGGAGTTCGCGTACAATAATAGTTATCAGTCGACTATTCATATGGCTCAATTCGAGGCTTTGTATGGTAAGCGTTGTAGATCCCCAGTGTTCTGGGAGGAGGTTGGTGATAGACAGGTTTTGGGTCCTGAGTTACTTCAGATGACGAACGACGTAGTGCAGAAGATCAGGGCTCACATGTTGACAGCTCAAAGTGGGCTGAAAAGTTACGCCGATGTTAGGCGCAGGGATTTGGAGTTCGAGGTTGGTCAACATGTTTTCCTGAAGGTAGCACCGTTGCGTGGTGTGTTGAGGTTTGGTAAGTGAGGTAAGTTGATCCCCAGGTTTGTTGGGCCTTTTGAGATTCTAGAAAGGATTGGAGCAGTTGCGTACCAATTGGCAGCAGTCCATAATGTGTTCCACATTTCAATGTTGAGGCAGTACGTGGCAGACCTAACGCATGTGGTTGATTATGAGCCTTTGGAGTTGAATAAGGATCTCAGCTTCTAGGAGAAGTCTGTGCAGATTTTGGCCCGGGAGCGCAAGACTTTGCGTAACCGAGAGATAAGCTTAGTGAAGGTTCAGTGGAGACATCAAAGGCCAAAGGAAGCTACTTGGGAGTTAAAGGATGAGATGAGGACTCATTATCCGGAGCTAGTTCAGTCTTAGGACTTTAGGGGACGAACGTTTTAAAAGGAGGGAGTATTGTAACGGCCCAGATGTAAAGACCCGACCCAAAAGGGGCTCTAAATGGGCTTTTGCCCCAATGCATGCATTCAAAGTAAAAGAAAAATATGCAAATATGAGTTTGGATTCCAATTAAAACTTAAAACATTCAACATTCAAACAGAAATCATAACAGTTTACTGAAACCTGTTCCTGTCTCCAAGTACCTGTTTCAGGACAAATACATTTCCAAAGTTTACTCTGATCAGAGATTTATTAAAATCATTCAAAACCTTCTCAAATACAACAATGCTGGAATCCACAAAAACATTGAGAAAACATCCTAGGGCTCCGTGCCCGACTACATGCATTCAGGGGAAAATAAAAAGACAAGAGTCATAACATAAAAAGTCAGAGACGACAGCAGGTTCCCATGATCACAGCTCCTCCTTCAGCCATCCTGTCTCGCACCTTGGTTACCTGTGGAAAACCACAAATAAGGGTGAGTAACGAATTACTCAGTAAGAATCCCCAACCGGGGTACAATACGATATACATGGTCATCTAGATGAATGTATGCAAGCTATGAATATAAACACAGAATGGAGCACATAGCTTAAATCCACAAATAATCTTCGGATGCCAACTCAGGGTCTTAGTCCAGAAAATCCACACCACACAATACGCCCTATACGAGAAACAAGTCTTGGCCTCGGCACGCCCTCGTCGTCTGAAGGTGTGCGGCTCACAATCCCGAGGAACTCTCGATCGGTCTTTGTAATGAGCGTATCGCGCGCGACCGCATGCTACTGCGCAACTCGAGGGTTGCCGGGTTTAGTGGAAAGTCGCCGAGTCCGGGCCACCATGCCTAACTAAATCTCTAGATCGGTGTCACCGACATAGGGTGTGAGACACGGACACGTGAACTATATGTCACTGAACCACCGCTTTGAGGCTAAGAAATCGGTCGTGGTAGGCTTACACCAAAAAGTCATCCTTGCCCTAACATGTGGCAATTAGGGGCTACTGTCGAACACGCTGAGGACGTGCTGGCTGCCGGGGACGAGGCAATGCCAAGTCATCATCCCGACCGCTGGGGCATCACGCAGACTACCACCCTCACCCAAGATTGCAGGGCCTACCGGTTGGGTTAGCTAAACCCTCACGGGGTCTAGGGACGGAGTACTACCTCGTACGTCCCTGCCATGGATGCAAGATACTTTATGCATTCGGGCCCGGATGATGCTACCTACCTACACTCTAACCTATCATATCAATAACATACAATCCAATACGTGCTCAACAGATACAACGAACCTAGCATGATACTACAAAACAAGAACAGATACAAGCATGCCAGAACTGAACAACCTAGCATGGACTAACATGAGAAACAACATAAGGAATCATGCCAGTCGGGAATTCAGAACAGAACACCTATCGCTAAACATGCTGATAAACACAAACAAACATACAAACAACAATCACATATACTATCGCAGGGCCCACACAACTCCGGTAAGAAATCCTTACCTTGGTCGGGAGGCTTCCACACACAAAAATCCTAAGCTGCGAGCAATCCCGAGCGAGCTAACGGAACCTAGCAAACACAATAATAATCATCATCTAAAAGCTCAAACATGATAAACAAATAGGCTCCGCTCGGGAGCACTCACGCGCACGCGACGACACCGGGCCGGGCACCATCGGGCGGGGCTGGTGCGGGCTGGTCTGGTATTTGGCGACGCGACGTCGGCACGACGCTGGGGCACTGGCTGCGCGTTGGGTAGGCGCTGGGGCACGGCACGCATCCCCACAAGCTTTCCTGGAGACTCAGGTTCGAATCCCAGCTGCAACACAAAACTCCTTCATTTTTACTTTTGCATCTACCCATGCTCAAACTCATCCACAAAGCCTCAAAAACCTACATAAATCCATCCAATAATTTTTTTGCAACTGGAAAAAGACATAAACGGCCCTGACGACCCGACCAAATTACCAAAATACCCCTAGGGAATAACTGGAAGACCGGGATGAAAACCTGGGCCGTTACACCAGATTTTCATTCTGGTTTTTCAGGTGCTTCCAGTTCATTATTCGGTTGTTCAGTTGGTCGTTAGAGCTATTTTAACCCTTAGGGGTATTTTTGTCATTTTACTCCCTGGTCAGGGTTTGTGGATTTTCAGGATTCCAGGGTCTTTCCTGTCTTTTGTTGAGGCTTGAATGTTGTTGGTTGCAAGACCCAAGAAGTTGTGTCGCTTGTTTGGAAGCCTGGAGGTTGTTTAGGAAATTATAAAATTAAAAGGAAATAGAGTTGTAAAGACCTGACCCAAAAGGGCTCTAAATAGGCCTTTACCCCAATGCATGCATTCAAAGGAAAGGACAATATGCAAATAAGTTTTCAGATTCCCAATTAAAGCAAAACAATCAAGGTTCAATCAGAAATCAATATAGTTTCTTCAAAACACATCCCCTGTCTCCAAGCACCTATTTCAAGGCAAATACATTTCCAAAACGTACACTCTGATCAGAGATTTATTAAAACATTTGAATCATCCTCAAATTCAATAAAGCGGGAATCCACAAAAACATTCAGAAAACATCCTAGGGCTCGTGCGCTACATGCATGCGTGGGGAAAATAAAAGACAAGAGTCATAGAAATAAAAAGTCGAGGCACATGCAAGTTCCCATGATCACGGCTCCTCCTTCACCATCACGCCTCGGGCCATGGTTACCGAACGATAAGTAAGGGTGAGTAACGAATTACTCAAGAAGAATCCCCAACCGGGTACAATACGATGCACATGGTCATCTAGATGAGTGTATGCAAGCTATGAATATAAACACAGAATAGAGCACATAGCTTAAGTCCACACTTGGACCTCGGATGCCAACTCGGGATCTTAGTCGGAATAATCCACACCACACAATACGCCCTATACGAGAACCAAGTCTCGGCCTCGGCCGCTCTCATCGTCGATACGAAAGGTGCACTAGCTCAAGATCCCGAGGAGCTCTCCGGTCGGGCATTTGTAATGAGCGTAAGTATGCACCGCGTGCTACTGCAGAACTATGGGGTGCCGGGTCTAGTGGCAAGTTGCCCATGTCCACCACCACGCCTAACTAAATCTACGGATCGGTGTCGCGACATAGGGTGTGAGACACTGACACGTGAACTATGTCGGCTGAACCACCGCACTTTGAGGCTAAGGGAACCGGTCGTGGTAGGCTTACACCAGAAGCGGTCCTTGCCCTAACAGTGGCAATCAAGGGCTACGGCCGAACACGCCGAGGGCGTGCCGATCGTCGAGGACGAGGCAATGCCAAGTCATCATCCCGACCGTTGGGGCATTTAATGATCTGTCACCCTCACCCAAGATTGCGGGGCCTACGGTCGGGTTAGCTAAACCCTAACGAGGGTCCAGGGACGGAGAACTGTCTCAACGTCCCCGCCATGGATGCAAGATACTTTATGCATCGAGCCGGATGATGCTACCTACCTACATTTTAACCTATCATATCAATAACATACAATCCAATACAATCCAAAACGTGCTCAACAGATACAACGAACCTAGCATGGTACTACTGAAGCAAGAACAGATATGAGCATGCTAGAACGGAACAACCTAGCATGGGCTAACATGAGAGAACAACATACGAAGTCATGCTAGTCAGAATTTGAGCAGAGCACCTAAACTATACATGCTTTGATAATCACAAACAAACATACAAACAACAATCACATAGAACATCGCAGGTCCACACAACTCGGTAAGAAATCCTTACTGGCCGGGAGGCAACTACACACAAAATCCTAAGTTGCGATCGAACCCAGAGCTAGCTACCGAGAACCTAACAAAAACAATGATAATCACACTCTAAAGGCTTAAATATAATAAAATAAATAGGGCTCGGCTCGGGAGCAACTCACGCGATGCGGCCGACACGCTGACGGGCAGGCGGCGACGACGGGAAATTTGCTTCTTTGGCGCGGATGGGCGCTGATGGGCGGCAAATGGGCGACTGCGGGCAGGCGGCTGCTGCGCGCGACGGACAGCGCTGGGCGCGATGGAGCGCTAAGCGAGGACGGCTGGGACAGGGACGGGCGCAGACGCAGAGGCGCGAGCGCGCGCGCGGACAGCGGCACTCGAGGCTGCGAGCGCGACGCGAGCTCGGCTGGCGATGGCGATAGGCGCTGGCGCGCGCGAAGCGGTGCGATGCGCGGCGGCGGCTGCGACGCGACGGACGCTCGGTTGCGTCTCTTTGTGCGCTGGCGTCTTCGGGCGCCTCTTCTTTGGCGCCGCTTTCTGGTGCGATCTGGCTGGCCGCTTGCTCGGCCGGGCTGCTCGGGTGGGTCGCTTAGGCCGGCGGAGCAGCGCTTGGGGCATGTAAGGGAAGAAAATCACGGCAAGGGGCTTGGGAGAGAAGAGGGTTGGGCGGCCATGGAGTTTTGGGGAAGAAAACACAAAACCTAATTTCTTTTCATTTAACCAAATGCACAAAACTCCAAAGATCGAAGGGTAACTAAGATATGACGCGGAAAGAGTAACAAGAGCTCTCCATAGCTCAACTGGCACGCATCCTCACAGGCTTTTCTGGAGACCTGGGTTCGAATCCCAGCTGCAACACAAATTCCGTTATTTTTACTTTTGCATCTACCCATGCTCAAACCAAACCACAAAGCCTCAAAAACCTTCATAAATCCATCCAATAATTTTAGCAACTGGAAAAAGACATAAACGGCCCTGACGGCCCGACCAAATTACCAAAATACCCCTAGGGCGTACCTGGAAGACTGGGATGAAAACCTGGGTCGTTACAAGAGTGCTTCCATTGGGATTTGAACCCTTGACCTGAAGGGGATTTGGAGGCTTAGATTAAATAGGATAATTAAGGAGAAAAAGGTTGCTTCAATTGGGACTCGAAGGGGGCAAGCCTAGGGAAGGGAATCGCCAAACCTAGTTTGTATTTAAAAAGAGAAATCGTTTTCTTTTTTTCCCTAGAGTTGCCGCACGAATCCCAAGCTCCCTCATCTTTTTCTTGCCGATTCTCCAAGAACCAAGATCAAGAACCGAGTAAGTCTTCTTCTTTCTCTTCTTCTTCCTTAGCCAAGGACCCTTGTCATTGTCGCCTGGCCAAGCTCTAAACGGTGTCGTGTATGTGTATGTGTTCTGCCCAACCGAGAACATCCCTTGCTGCCGCCCACAGCCCAAGCATAGCCGCAACACCGAAGACAGCCTCGTCGGCTCGCCCCAGCGAACACACCATCTCTAGAACCCCAGCCGCAGCCCAACGGCCTTCTCCGAGCAGCCCGACCGTGTCGCCTAGCCCTTCGCCCGCTTGCACTCGCCGCGCCCAGCCGCACGCAGCCCCAGCATCACCTTCTTGCCTGTGAGCCCGATCGCTCGCTCACACCCGACTGCCTCGTCTAGCCCTTCGTGCGACAATCGTAGCCTAGCTCGCCCACGCCCCTGCCGCTCGCTCGCTCATGCCCGCGCGATCGTCTCGCCCCAGCAAAGCAACGCGAGGACAGCCTCCTGCTCGCCGATCTCGCCCACAACCCAACACTGCCGCCCGCACGCCCTGCCTGCTTGTTGTCGAGAGACTCTCTTGCCGAGTGCGTGGGCTGAGTTCTAGTGCCTTCTCGGTTGGTAATTCCCGAGCCTTTGCTCTTTTGGACCCTTAGATGTTTTAGCTGCTGATTTTAATTTGGTTGATTTTACTGATTGCCTAGGTTATTTGGGTTGACTTTGCAGCTTGAGGGTCGTTTGTCATTGTTGTGTTTGCTTTCTTACTTGATCTAGGTAAGGATTTCTTACCATGGTTGTGTAGACCCTGCGATATTATCATGATGTGCCTTGTATGTTTGTTTACTGTTATGAGCATGTTAGTGGATAGGACAGCTTGTCTTTGACTTCTTGCTAGCATGTTTGCCCTGCTTGTACATGTTAGTGCCATGCTAGGTTTGTTCTTCCAGCATGTTTATGACTCCTTCTTAAGTTCGTAGTATCATGCTAGGTTATGTGTTTATATTGTTGAGCATGTATGTTTAGCCAGGAATCGTTCACTCTGTACTCTTAGTTAGAATAGTAGGGTTTGTCATCATCTAGAGGCTGAGAGCGGACATAACGTACTTTGTCCCCACCGGTCGGGGTCCAGTGCAAAACGTACTTTATTTCCACCTCGGCAGCCTATGCGGATTTGCTCCCGCATTGGCATAAGCCTAGTTTGCAGCTTGCTAGAGGGTAAGAGACCCTCGAGGACACCTATTTGGGATTGGCTTTTGAGCTAATCATTTAGCCAAGGGAGAAAGACCCTCGAGGGTGTCTGACATCTATTGAGATCAGTTTTTGAGCTGATCATTGGGCCGAGGGAGAAAGAACCTCGGGGATGTCTCGGGATTGGTTAGGAGAACCAATCATTAGGCCGGAAGTAGGAGACTTCAAAGGATTCCAGGTCTGCCCCGTTCGCTCGTTGAGCATTACTCTGTGTTGGTAACTATGTGCATGTATACTAGGTTGCTAGACGATTGATGTATCGTATTGTACCCCAGTTGGGGATTCTTACTAAGTATGTTTATACTCACCCTTATTTCTGTGATTTTTCCACCAAGTAACTTGGGACGGCACCGGGACAGTTAGCGGAGGGAGTTGTTTGATCATGGGAGCTATAGGCACTCTATTATGTCTTTATCTTTGCATTTATTATTCAGCATGTAGTTGGACATGGAGTCCTTAGGGGAACTTGGTGGTTTGAGTTGTTCAAAACTATTTGAACGATTTAATAAATACTGGCCAGACATGTTTTAAGTTACTGTTTTACTTATAAAAGTTTGCTGTTAAGTTTAAATGTTCCCCTCTATTGATGTTTGAAAAGTTTTAATATGAGCACTAAACCGTTTCTAAACATATTTTTACGTACATGCTGAGTGAGAACCTAGGTTTAGGACCGTATTTTGGGTCGGGTTCTTACATTAGCTCACACTGGGCTGACAAAGGAGAAACAACTAAGTATCTCAGATGCTCTATCAATACAGCAAACAGGGTTAGTACACACTGGGCTAGTCCTAGACTGCTCACACTGGGCAAGTCCTGCTCATACCTGATCAGCAACACACTGGGCTTACAGGGGACAGCAACACACTAGGCTAGTCCTGAGCAACACGGGAAACAACACACTGGGCTAGCCTGGGATCCGCAACACACTGGGCCAATCATTAAAACCGGTCAGCACACACTGGGCTAGTCCGGCTCATACCTGCCAGCAACACATTGGGCTAGTCCAGAGCAAAACCCGATTGGCAACACACTGGGATAACCTTGGACAGCACACACTGAGCTAGTCCTGGGTAAACCTAAGCAGAAATAGCTATGGCTATACAACCTAGAGCTAGCATAGATTAGCACGAACAATTAAGAGTAACAACACCAGGAATAAACAGAGTACTCTACATGCAAGCCCTAGCACTGATCCAGAAGTCCTATCCACTAACATGCTTATTCACAACATATACATCAAGCAATCATACAATTCAGATCAACAGACAAACAGGGGTAAGCATTATCAATATCAAGGCAGCATCCAGGGTACCTGCAAGAACCTATCCACTAATAGAAATCAAGTAACCTGCAGAAACCTATCCACTAACATTATATTCCATAACCTGCAGAAACCTATCCACTAGTAGTTCAGAATATATAACCAAACAACCAGAAGCTATCATTGAGGTGTGCAGGGTCCACACAACCCTGGCAAGGAACCCTTACCTGTCAACAGTAGAATCTAAACCCAGAAATAGTCTTTAAGCTGCATATCACCACACAAGCTACCCTAACAACAAAACATAAGATTACAATCCAATTCACAAGCATCCTAAGCACCAAAACACAAGGGTTAGGGTTTTATAGAAACCCGAGCAAAATTCCAACTCTCAAAGGTAGTCTCGTCCAAGGCCTTAGGAACACCACAAATTGTGCAAAACCAAAGCTTCCTTCCTTCCACTCTCAGCTAGGGCAAGACACAACACAAGCATAGGTTAGTTTTACTTGCAACACAACACACAAACCTTAACTTCTCTATGGTGCTCTCGGCCACCAAGAGAGATTAAGGCAAAGACCAAGCTTCAACACCACACTTGCTTACCTTGTAGTCTCAGCCAAGGGGAAGCACCAAGTGTCTCGGCAAGCACAACCACAACTTGAGGATTCGGCTAGACTTTAGCTTGCACAACCAAGAAGAAAACTTGAGTAACCATTCTCTCAATCATTCAATCAACAAACATAAGCTAAACACAACCAAACTGCAACCCCAAACTTACCTTGTGGTCTTGGCTAAAGAAAGAAATGCAACTCCAATGGGAGGTCTCGGCTAGGCTAGGCACAACAACAAAAGCATCTTGATTAAAACACAAACACCCAAGCATGATGCTCCTCTGCTAGATCTACAACTTTAAGCAACCAAACACAAGGAGATCTACCAGGGAGCATCTCGGCCAAGCTTGGAGAAAAGAGAAGAGATATGCAAACTAACCTTGGAAGAAGGGGTGAACTCGGATCTACTAGCAAGAAGAAGAAAAAGGCTTGAAGCAAACTTTGATCTTGGAGGAACTAGGTGAATTCGGCCATGGGAGATTGGAGGAAGAAGAAGAAGAAGACAAGAGGAAAAGAGAGATAGGTGGTCGGCTAGGGTTGATGGGAAAGAGAAAATGATTTATTTTTCTTATTTAAAAATCCTCAAAATTCCTCCTTTTGACAAGTGTAAAATGAGGTTCCCCCTTTGAGTCCCAACTCCAACACTTTTTAAAAAGAATTTCTATTTAACCCTGGGCAAGCCCCAAACTTCTCCAAGCAACTCCCTAACCTGGAACAAGAACCAAAATAATTTATTAACTCAACCCAAGCCTAGAAAATTACCAAGATACCCCCGGGAGGCCAAATGACCACAATGCCCTTAGAAGCTCAAATAGTACTAACAGCCCAACCATCTAACTGGAAAACAACCAAACGTACCTGTAGAACAGGAAGGAAAACCTGCGTTGTTACAATGAGTCCTCATCACTCTGTCCTTTTCATCCACAGTCTACACTAGGGTGGATTTTGGTTTTCACCTACTCCCGCTACAACTTCGTCACCTTCAGCAACTAGTGTATCAATCACTTTAGGGTGATGTTGCACATTCAGGTCCATCCTATCATGTTCTCTCCTTCCCTACTCTTGCCTTCTCCAACGGAGGGTTCGCTCAGTTTTAGGATCAATTGAGAGAGTTGTGCTCAAGCACAGATCACTTAAAAATGTTTGAAACAAATTATTCTTATATATATATATTTCTAAATAATAAAAAACACTTAATAAATTGACACAATCCTTAACAACGATTCAAAAAACTTAATTCAATGTAGAACACTAGGTTGTCGCGTGTGCGTTTTAGTTCACACTCGCTCAAATATACGCATTTGTCAGCAAGTAATAAGTAAATTATCGATCTCCACTGGGGTTCCTGTTTACCAAGGATGGTGTTTAGAAGAAAAAATAAAAAGTAACGAATGAGTTTGGTTGTGATTGGGCTGCTTACATAAATAAAGAATGAAAATTGTAATTGAAGTAAGCTAACTGAGAGATAAGGCGTGGCTAGGGTATTCATGGAATGTGTTCACAGTGTTAGAAAAAATGTGCGATAAGAAAAACTATCATACTTTGCCTAACAAATGTCTGCTTACACATTCACTCACATTAAACCCAACTTTCGTCGCAACTGAATGTATGATAATCGGCGCAACGTATAGAGTAGTTACGTGTTTATTCCTAAACTCCAATTTGAAGTACAAAGGACTTTATACTAACCTACTGAACATGCAAACTAGCCTTAGGTCGTTTCCTCTTCTTATTTACAACTTATTAGCATGCTCTAGTTATTTCCTTCCTAGATCTATCTAACACATGGGCAAGCTATTCTCTTTTTCCCTAAATTAGCCTCTAAAAAATTAGTTCATAGCATAGAAAAGAAACACAGATAACAACATAGAAATTAACATGCTGAAAATAGTATTACTTAAATGCCATAATGAGTCTGTGAAATAAAAACAAAGTAAAAGAAAAATGGTGGAACTCTCTCGTTCACTCCCCCTAATAATGGTTGTAATGGTTTCTACTTATAATCTCCTTCTAAATCTTCTCGAATCTCTTTGGTTAATGTTGATAGCCAAATTAGCGTAGCAAATTGTACTGATTGATTGTTGCCAATCTCGTCGTGTGATTTAAGGTATAAATCTTGTGATTTCCTCGATTTGTCTCATAGTGTCTGGTTAGCCAAAAATGGCTTATTCACTTTCTTTTCTTTTCTTTTCTTTTTTTTCTTCTGCGTGACTTGGCGTCTTTTCCGAACTACAGTCGTCACATGATTTAACTTAGCATGGTTTGTAACGACCCGACTTCCTAAAATACTCTAATGGGGTGTTATGGGTGCATGCATATTAAAATCCTCAAAACCAATTTACTAATCACATCTATTTTTCCAGCAAAGCCTCATAAAACATGAAAACTGTGCTAATAGTTCAAAAACATACAAACAGAGTTTGGGATCCCGATAGTTCAAAACCAATACTATTTAAAAGAGTTTAAAATATAAAAACATATGGTTCAATAGTAGTAAACAATGAGGAAAGGAAATGTCGACACCGTGTCCATGATCGATCCAGCTCCTAGCCTAGCCACCTCGGAATGGACAAGTACCTGAAAATATAAGGGGTGAGTATATCGAAATATACCCAGTAAGGAGCCCCACCATGGGGTTAAGCATGTAAATAGAAAACAAGTTAGAAGATAAGACAACTAGAAATAAATGCGTCGCTCATGTGTGGTCGGCCCTCAGGCCGGGCAAGAGCAAACAATGTCGAACAAGGCGTGCAAGCCGTGAGCAAGTTACGGCTAAATGCGGAGCAATCATCTAACCAAGGTTAGAGCAAAGACCCCGAGTGAGGAGAACACACAAGTTCCCCAAACCTCAGGTCGGACATGTCCCATACCGTGTCCTAAGGGAAATCACAATTATCTCAAGGGTAGCCTGACCACTGTCAGGGACCCGCCAAAGTGCACCAACAGAGGCATGCCTCGGGTAGCCTGACCTCTGCCAGGGACCCATAACGCTGTGCTCACGGAGACATACTCTAATGTCTTGAGGTAGCATGGCCCTCGCTAGGGACCCACCAATAAGTCACCCAACCCTATCGGGGAGAACCACGAGTGAGGGGAACACACAACATCCCTAAACCTCAGGTCGAGACAACGACACACGAGTCGTGTCAGCAAGGGCATACACAATGCCAAGAGAATCATCCAACCCTGTCGGGGAGGACCACGAATGAGAGGAACACACAGTATCCCTAAACCTCGGGTTCTGACAATAACACACGAGTCGTATCAGCCAGGACATACACAATGCCGAGTCAAAATCACCTGACCTTGTCAGAGAGAGCCACGAGTAAAGGAAAACTGTAGCGTTCCTAAATCATGGGCTCGGGGCGCCAACTGCTAACTCCTAGCATGCAGGAGGACCGACCTGCTTGCAAACAACATCCACACTAATGCATGCAGGCTCACCGTGTAACGACCCGACCCGAATGGGGTTCTAAATAGGCCATTACCTCAATGCATGCATACAAATCTACAGAAAATTTGCAAGATGGTGTTTGGATTCTAAGTAAAAACTAAAATATGAAAACATCCATTTAAAAATCAACATAAATTCCTGAAACCTGTCCCTGTTTCCAAGCACCTGTTCCAAGACAAATACATTTCCAAAACATACTCTGATCAGAGATTTATTTAAAACATACAAGCTTCGCAATAGTTACAACAATGCTAGAATCTGGAAATTCATTCAGAAAACACCCTAGGGCTCCGTGCCCAACTACATGCATTCAGAGGACATTTAAATCATAAACATAAACATAAGACTCAGAGTTGAACAACGGGTTTCCATGATCACAGCTCCTCCTCCAGCCATCCTGTCTCGCACCATGGTTACCTGTGGAAAACCACATAATAAGGGTGAGTAACGAATTACTCAGTAAGAATCCCCAACCGGGGTACAATACGATATACATGGTCATCTCGATGAGCGTATGCAAGCTATGAATATAAACACAGAATAGAGCACATAGCTTAGCCCACACTTGGGCCTCGAATGCCAACTTAGGGTCTTAGTCCGGAAATCAACCACCACATCCACACAATACACAAGTCGCCCTATACGAGAAACAAGTCCCGGCCTCGGCCTGTCTACTGTTGAATGAAAGGTACACTAGCTCAAGATCCCAAGGAGCTCTCCGGTCAGCGCTGTAATGAGCGTAAGCATGCACCGCGTGCTACTGCAGACTATGGAGGGTGCCGGGTCTAGTGGCAAGCTGCCCATGTCCAGTCACCACGCCTAACTAAATCTTTGGATCGGTGTCACTGACATAGGGGTGTGAGACCTGGACACGTAAACTATGTCAGCCTGAACCACCACACCTGGGGCTAAGGAACGGGTCGTGGTAGGCTTACACCAGGAAGCCGTCCTTACCTTAACATGTGGCAATCAGGGGCTACGGCCGAACATGCTGAGGACGTGCCGACTGCCGGGGACGAGGCAATGCCAAGTCATCATCCCGACATTTGGGGCATTTAACAGTCTGCCACCCTCACCCAAGATTGCAGGGCCTACCGGTAGGGTTAGCTAATCCCTCACGGGGTCTAGGGACGGAGCACTGTCTCGACGTCCCTGCCATGGATGCAAGGTACTTTATGCATCAGGCCCGGATGATGCTATCTACCTGCAACTCTAACCTGCCCTAGCAATCAGCAAACAATTCCATAAAATCCAATACGTGCTAAAAAAGAATACAACGAACCTAGCATGATACTACGAAGCAAGGAACAGATACGAGCATGCCAGAAAGGAACAACCTAGCATGGATTAACATGAGAATTAATCAGGAAAATCATGCTAATCGGGAATTCAGATTAGAGCACTTAGCCACACATGTCAATAAACACAAACAAGCAATCAATCAGCAATCACATAATATATCGCAGGGTCCACACAACTCCGGTAAGAAATCCTTACCTGGTCGGAAGGCAACAACACACAATTAAACTAACTGCGATCGAACCCGAGCAACCTATAGCGAGCCAAACAAACACATCAATAATCACACAATAGGCCTAAATATAATAAAATAAACAGGGTTCGGCTCGGGAGCAAGTCACGAGGCGCGGCCGACTTCTGTGAACGAGCATTTGCTCGGGTTAGTTAGCAGAAGTATGAGCAGAGAGAGCGAGGATGGATGGCGCTGGCGCGCTGGGCTCGGGCGCTGGGGGCGCTGGGGCGACGCTGGGCGCTGGCTCGGCGACACGAGCTGGGCGACGCGACGGCACGGCGAGGGCGCGCGCGGGCGATCTGGGCTGCAGCGACTGGCAGATCTGGTGAGCGACGGCCTCACTGGTGCGACGCAGGAGGTGGCGATCGGGCGACTCAGCGGATCTCGGGCGTCTCTTTGGCGTGGCGACAGGCTTCCCTCATTTTGCTAGGGCTGGCCGGCGGTGGGGCTGGCTGGCTCGGTTGGGGTGATCGGGGGAGAGAGAGAGAGAGAGAGAAAAAGAGAAAAATGGATTTTGGAAAAAAAATAAATAAAAGAAAATGGGAATTTAGAAAGAAAAAGGAAAATGGGAAAATAAAAAGGAAAATAGGGATTTTATCCAAAAATCCATCCTTATCCATTTAATCCAATTTTCTAAAAATCCTTAAAATCCTTAAAATCCCATTTCCCGACTTCCTCCTTCGAGACCCGACTGAAGCAACCTTTTCCAATAAATAAATCTCACTTAAATCCAACTCCCAAATCAACACTAAGGACCCGGGCTCGAATCCCAAAGGGAACACCCA
Source organism: Sicyos edulis (assembly GCA_036507275.1). Taxonomy (NCBI): domain Eukaryota; kingdom Viridiplantae; phylum Streptophyta; class Magnoliopsida; order Cucurbitales; family Cucurbitaceae; genus Sicyos; species Sicyos edulis. Next base: position 36,397,462 of record CM071847.1, read on the forward strand.
AACAACCATAACTTTGCCAAAGCCCAAAACACAACCGAACAACCAATCGAAAAGCCCAAACATCTCGGGACTAGCAGCCAACAACAAATAAGCCTCAACAAAGGCAGGAGCTGCCTCGAAGCCCTGAAAAACCACAAATCCTGCCCGGGGTGCAAAAAGACCAAAATACCCTAAGGGTCAAAAGCAGCTCTAACGCCCACCCGAACCACCGAATCAGGCAAAGCAACTCGAGAACCGGAATAGAAAACTGGGTCGTTACAATACTTCCTCCTTTTAAGACTTTCGTCCTCGAAAGTCCTAAGACGAAACGGCTCCAGGAAACTCCACTAAAACCTAACCAACTGAACTTCTCGGCTAATACAACGCCAAGCTTCTCCGAAAACCAAACCCTCTTGGGTTCTCAAAAACTCAAAGGCACTATGCCATCCAGGCTGCCACAAACAAACTCAACCAAGACTGGGCATATACTGAACTCCGAAGGGAAATAGACGGCAATCCACATCCTCAACTCACACCAACTCTCAAACGGTGCTACTCTCAGCAAACTCGAGGACTGGCCACAAGCTCTGAAACTCTACACCACGCATTAGCAAAACTCCTCTGAAAGTTCACAGCTGCTAACAAGCAGCCTCAACCCTGCAACAAACTAGCCAAACAACTGAACCTCCTAGATTCCAGACACCAAACGGCCTTCAATACCCACACCAGCTGAAACTTCAGCTACGGCCACCTCTAAAAGACAAAGGCCGGCACAGGCTCCACTCGGCCAAACCAACAATCTAGAGCTCCTCATCGGCCGAACGCAAACTTTACGAAGCCAACCTACCAGCAACTGGCCAAGGAAAATACTGCTAGGCCAAGAACAACCAACATTCCTCTCAAGGAAAACTCGAGCTGCAAGGACTAAACCATCACGCAGCTCTCTGCGGCACAACACCTTGAGGAAAACAGCTCAACGGCTTTACCCACCAAAGCCACGGCACCTCTGTGCCAACTCACTCAAACGAGGCTCCGCTATAACGCCAACTGCGAACGCACAACAACTAGGAGCATAGCCCGAGAAGGGCTTGCTCTGCGAAACTCAACCCAAACTTATGACGAGCAACACTCGCCTCCAAGCTACCACTCAACTTTTAAGATCCAACAGGCTACTCAAAGAACTTCTCCTTTTAGCTTAAGCCTAACACAGCTTCCAGCCAGAAGCTCCACTCCCGAAACCTTACAAGGAAAACGGATGACGACAACCTCAAAGCTTACGGATCCTAAGCCACACGAATCCGCAAGACTACCTCAGAAGCTAACACTCGAGGCTGACATCCAAGGAGCAACTCCACCACCACAGAGACTAGGGGGAAAGGGAAATCTTCAATCCCCAAAGAACCAACAACTTGCCTGAAACAACTCTTACTGGCTGGCCACCGCCCTTGCGGGGACAAAAAACTTTCGCTTGCTACCAACACAAAGCAGGGACCCTCTCGCTGGGCTAACCACTGCGCTACTCTGATCAACTACACAACTCAGGAATACGTAGGTCTAGTAGGTCGATAATTCCACCAAAGAAATACGTTGATTTCTTATAGACGGACAGTTCCAAAATAATGATTTTGGAACATCAAGAACCTACTACTTACAAAGAAGCTTTGGAGAATAAGGACTCCAAAAAATGGCTACAAGCCATGAAATCTGAAATGGATTCTAAGTCTGAGAATCAAGTATGAGACTTTATTGATTTGCCTAATGGAGTGAGACCTATTGGCTGCAAATGGATTTTTAATTAAAATCAGACAAACATGGAAATGTTGCAGTTTTCAAATTAAGGCTAGTGACAAAAGGTTTTAGACAATTCATGGTATAGACTATGATGAAACCTTTTCACCAGTAGCATTGATAAAATTCATAAGGATACTTCATGTGATTGTTGCCTAAATGATTATGAAATATGGCAGATGGATGTTAAAACTGCTTTCTTGAATGAGTTATTGAAAGAGGATGTGTATATGACACAACCTAAAGGTTTTCAAGATCCAGCTAATGTTGGGAGAGTATGCAAGCTTCAAAATCTATTTATGGATTAAAGCAGGCATCTAGGAGTTGGAACCTTAGATTTGATTAGGTACTCAAACAGTTTGGTTTCCTTAAAAATGAAGAGGAGTCCTGTGTATACAAGAAGTTAAGTGGGACCAATATTACCTTCCTTGTTCTGTATGTGGATGACATACTACTCATAGGAAACGATATAACCATGCTTGAATCAGTCAAGGATTGGCTTAAAAATTGTTTCTCTATGAAAGACATTGGAGAGGCTGAGTACATTCTGGGAATAAGAATCTATAGAGATAGATACAAGAGAATGATTGGACTTAGTCAAGAAACTTATATTGATAAGATTCTTACTAAGTTCAACATGGAAAACTCCAAGAGAGGTTTCATTCCCATGCAACATGCCATAGCGATTAGAATGACTCAGTGTCCTACAAGTCCTGATGAGGCTAAGTGTATGTGTATTGTTCCTTATGCTTCGACAATAGGTTCTATCATGTATGTTATGATTTGCACTCGACCGGACGTTGCTTATGCTCTTTAAGCGTATGTAGTAGATTCCAATCTAATCCAAGTGACACACACTGGATAGCAGTGAAGAATATCCTTAGGTACTTGAGAAGAACTAAGGATAATTTTCTGATTTATGTTGGAGATAATGAGTTGGTTTTTACTGGATAAACTGATGCAAATATTGCAGATCCACGGACTAAACCATTATCGTAGCCCAAACATGAGAGTCATATTAGGGTTATGGGTATTAGACATGTGAGAGAATGGCTTTAGATTGTAAACTAGATGTTAGCAATTGTAAAACCATTGAATATGTTATTTAAGTGTTTATCAATAAAAGTTATTTCTTATTTAATATTGGTTTAGTATTAAATAAAATGTCCAAATGATTTGTGTTTTTTTATAGAATTATCAAAATATTTTGATAATTGGAACCCTATAAGGTGAACTAAAAACACAACACATTAAATGTTCCTAGTCTAAATCACTAAGTTGGACATAAGTGATTAGGTTGAAAGACTAGCATATAATTGATTGATAGCGCAGTTCCATGGGCTATGGGGACATGGAGATGTCTAGTCATTTATATGGATATATGTGATATATTGAAACATGACCTAACAAAGTTCTAATAGTAGAATCATTTTTTGTATTTAGTGGATTCCTTAGGCATGAGTATAACATTACAACCATGAAAAGATTTATTTGACTTTGACACTGTTAAACGTCATGTTGTAAAAGGAGGTTATAAAAGCAGTGCTCGAGTTGGTCAAGATTTGAGTGGGAGTTTTGGTCATACAAGAGTGGATAAATCCTCCTATTAGATAGGACCTGATATTTGGGCCCCTTGATGAGCAAGAATGGAAAAATGCATGGTCTTGATTTGTGGATTAAGAAGTTAATTTATGTTGTAACAATTCGATCTCGGATATCAGGGAATAGAATTAGAGAAACATCATGGATTATGTCAGATGTTAATCACGTTGTCAAATTCTGGTATTAAGAGATTTAAAGAATGTAGTATTGCTAGCTTGTGTACGGACAAGTGGGAGATTGAAGGAATCGTGTCCCAAGACAAATTCCATCAATTACTAAATATAAATAGGAATTATTATGGAGATAATAATTAGTGTATTTTAGTAATTAATAATTACTTGCTAGAGAATAATTATTATAGTTAGACTAATTAGATTGAGCTAACATGTAAAATATCTAATTCCTAAGATGTCACACATAAAGTAATGGGCTGAACTAAATATAAAGCCCAAAAGGTTTTATATTGGATGGCACATTAAGAGTACGTGGGTTTTGGTTTTCTCTGCTGGCCTAACCCTAAATATATATGGGGTCAGGAGAAATGAGAAGTAATACGACAGATTAATTTTTTCATCAGATAGAAAAACCCTAACCCCAATTTCTTTCTGCCTCCACATCCCAATAAAAGTAAGCGAGGGAAACAGTTCGATCGCTTCCGTACTAGCATACGTGGGATCATTCCATTGTTGGTGGACTAATTGGAGGGGTTGCAGTTGGAGCCCTAATATCTCCTTGCAGCAGCGATCTTGCTTGGAATCAGGCATCAAAGGTTGTAATTCTTTACTCCTTATTTAATTCATATAATTATTATGCATACGATTCTATGATAGGTGTTAGAAATTGTTTCCTGAAATTTCACTTTTTGCATCTATAATTTCCTATACTAACTACAAACTACTCTAAAATGGCTAAAAAAAGAATTACAAACTAACGTACAAGCTAAGGGAAAAGAGCTCCAGCGCAGCTAAAATTCTCTACTCCACACTTTGACATTTCCCGCTCCATGATCCGCGTCGCCTGCTCTCTTGGATCTTTGACACGCGTCTTTTCTTTGGATATTTGTCCGAGAGCCCTTCCTTTGGGGAAATGACTTTTCTTCAGCATGACTGTCTCTGTAAAGTTATACTTTGCCCCTTAGATTGGTGCAACAAACTAGAAATATTAGTCCTATAAATAGTTGAAAGAATTCACTCAATCATGCATTTTGTTTTCCCATAACCAACCTCTAAAATAATATTCTAGTTAGAAAACTAAAGGATTTTTTTTTTCCTACAATATGATGCTACAGCAAAATTGTAAGTAGATTCTTAATTAACTATAGCGAAGTTCAAGCGAAACCATATTGTCGTAAGCTATTTAACTTTCAATTCTTGAGATTTATCACCTGCAAATAATACTGTCAGCACATTGTTTATACATAAAAGGTTCGTCCTAGAAGTACGCTTTAGCGTCATGCAAGAATCGCTTCCGTTGCTGACTATTAAAATCCATAGGCATCAATTCACTCACTAGAGAATTTGCAAGATCGGCGAACCATGGCTCATTGTCATCAAGATTGGAATTTATCGAGAATAGTTGTTCATCAAGAAAACATTCCATGATTTCAAGTTGCTCAGGAGAAATCGCAGTAGTAATGATCCTTGATAGGTGGTCTACCACTAAGTTTTCACAGCCTTTTTTGTCCACAATTTCTACATCAAACTCTTGTAGAAGTAATGCTCATCTCAACAACTTGGGCTTCGTGTCTGGCTTCTTCAACAAATACTTTATTGTTGCATGGTTCATATAGACAATCACCTTGGACCCAAATAGATAAGAGGGAAACTTATCTAGAGCGAAGACCACTGCTAGAAATTCCTTCTTAGTTGTCATATAATTCTTATGCACGTCGTTTGTCGCAACGTCATCACAACGTAGAGCGGCCGACATCCAACCCTAAGGGTCTCTTTCGAGGTGAGAGGTTTAGAGTCGCCACCAATCATTTAGCGGGTGTAATTGGTCACCCATAAAAAAAATGGTCTACAAAACCAAATTTAAAGTTCAAGAGTCGATGAGTGTATGAAAGGTGTTAGCACCCCTACAACAGCCGTTTTAAAAAAACGGTTACAACACTTTATTTTAAAATTATCCTATTAATTAAAAAAGATAATATTTTTGCATTTTATTTTAGAATGTCTCAAATGATATTAATTCACATATATCACATAAACATGAATTAATAAATATGAGTGGCCCAAGGCCATTAGAAAAATTTATTGGAATTTACTTTGAATTTCAAAATAAACTCCTCACTCAAGAACATTAGAAAACAAATGTTAATTAATAATCCATCATCGAATTGTTGGAAAATTTTCATGCATTTCTTAGATTGTCATCCAAGAAAGAAATCCCAAATAAATCCCCAAGAAAATGTTCGTTTAAAACGAAAATAATTCTGGAGAGTTTCATGTATTTCTAGAGTTCAAAAGAAACCCAAAAAGACAACACCAAGTTGAAATTTTAATTTAAAACAAATTACAAAGTTTAAAATAAAATAATAATAAGTAAAAACTTTGGATTAAGAGTCTAAAATGAAGTGTTCTTATTTTGGATATTTGTTTTGAACAAAAGTTTAAAAATCATTGAAATGTTGAAGAGTTCTTATTTCATAAATCTAATTTTAAAATTTTAAATAATTTGAAAATAATTGGAGGGTTCTTATTTCAGAAATCCAATTTGAATAAAAAAAAATAAAAAAATCATTGAAAATTAGAGGGTTCTTATTTTAGAAATCCAATTTATATAAAAAAACAAACAAATAATTTAAAATTAGAGGGTTCTTATTTCAGAAATTCAATTTTGAAATTTAAAATAATTTGTAAGAAATTGGAGGGCACTTATTTCAGTAATCCAATTTGATCAAACAATTTAGAAAATTTGAAGGGTTCTTATTTTAGAAATTCAATTTTGAAAACGGTAAATTGAAAAACATTGTAGGGTTCTTATTTTATAAATCCAACTTTGAAAATAATTTGAGAAAAAATTCAGAGTTCTTATTTCAGAAATCCAATTTTGAAAATAATAACTTGGAAAAATTGAAGGATTATTATTTCATAAATTAAATTTTGAAAAGAATAAAATGAGAAAATTGAAGGATTCTTATTTCATAAATTCAATTTTAAAAATCATAAGTAAATAAAAATTGGAGGGTTCTTATTTCATACATCCAATTTGAAAGGGATTAAAAAAGGTAATGAAGCCGAAAAAAAATTGGCTAATTCAATTCTAAAGTTAATTCCTTGGTAGGAGTGTTCTTTACATATACTTAAAAATCTCAATCTAGACAGAATTGTCAAGAGAACTATTTTTGACCAATTTTATTTGAGACTCAAAATTTGTTTAGTTACATCAAGATAATGGGTTCTTCCTTAAATGTCTCATGTGCTAGCTTGGAGAAATAATAAAAAAATATTTCATAGAATTGAACATCTTATTTGATTAAACGACGTCATAGCATTAGTCTTGTAATAGACAAAAATGATGAATATAAGAAGATAAGCCTGACGCAGATAAAAGTGTGACGTAAATAAGGAAAGCACGAAGATCACCTTTTTTTTTTTTTTTAAGAAATAAAGGGTAGCAAGCTCATTAATTGTTTGAAAAAGAAAACTACCTCTAGAACAATAAGAGATTAAGAAAAAAAATAATGTTCAAGTTGTTAGAATTTATCCAAGCAACTAGATGAACAAAAGTGACCATATTTTTTTGGATAACAGTTTCGAGAGCTAGAACTAACTCCTCAAGAGTTTATCTTATATATCTCATACTTTCTTTGAGCTTTGCCCATATCCTTTGATGAATGATCATCTTAATTGTCTTCGATTTCTGAGAATACTTCTGCAGTAAAGTTGAACTTGCTATCATTGAAGATTCTTTGTAAGAGAAATGTGGTTCTCTAAACTTTACTTAGACCTTTCCTCAGTTTGAAAACAATATTGCATAAATGATGATGAAGGTTTTGCTCAATGTAGCAAAATGAAGGTTTTTCTCCAATTTAACAAATGATTCTACCATAATGTAGGTAGTAAGATGTAAAGACCCGACCCAAAAAGGGTTCTAAATAGGCCTTTACCCCAATGCATGCATTCAAAGTAAAGGACAATATGCAAATAATTTTCGGATTCCCAATTAAAACAAACAATCAAGGTTCAATAAAAAATAAAGATAGTTTGCTGAAACCTGTCCCTGTCTCCAAGCACTTGTTTCAAGGCAAATACATTTCCAAAACGTACACTCTGATCAGAGATTTCTTAAAACATTTGAAACATCCTCAAATTCAATAAAGCAGGAATCCACAAAACATTCAGAAAAACATCCTAGGGCTCTGTGCCCGACTACATGCATTCAGGGGAAAATAAAAAGACAAGAGTCATAGAAATAAAAAGTCAGAGACGACAGCAGGTTCCCAATGATCACAGCTCCTCCTTCAGCCATCCTGTCTCGCACCTTGGTTACCTGTGGAAAACCACAAAATAAGGGTGAGTAACGAATTACTCAGTAAGAATCCCCAACCGGGGTACAATACGATGCACATGGTCATCTAGATGAGTGTATGCAAGCTATGAATATAAACACAGAATAGAGCACATAGCTTAAGTCCACACTTGGACCTCAGATGCCAACTCAGGGTCTTAGTCCGGAAATAAATCACCACACAATACGCCCTATACGAGAAACAAGTCTCGGCCTCAGCTTGTCTCATCGTCGTCACGAAAGGTGCACTCGCTCACAATCCCGAGGAGCTCTCGATCGGCGTTGTAATGAGCGTATGCGCCCACCGCATGCTCGCAACTCGGGGTTGCCGGGTCTAGTGGCAAGCCGCCCAGTCCGATCACCATGCCTAACTAAATCTCCGGATCGGTGTCAGCGACATAGGGGTGTGAGACACGGACACGTGAACTATGTCGGCTGAACCACCGCACCGAGGCTAAGGAATCGGTCGTGGTAGGCTTACACCAGAAGCCGTCCTTGCCCTAACAGTGGCAATCGGGAGCTCTTGCCGAACACGCCGAGGACGCGCTACCGCCGGGGACGAGGCAATGCCAAGTCATCATCCCGACCGTTGGGGCATCGCGCAGACTACCACCCTCACCCAAGATTGCAGGGCCTATCGGTCGGGTTAGCTAAACCCTCACGGGGTCTAGGGACAGAGTATTACCTCGTACGTCCCTGCCATGGATGCAAGATACTTTATACATCAGGCCCGGATGATGCTACCTACCTACACTCTAACCTATCATAACAATAACATACAATCCAATACAATCCAAAACGTGCTCAACAGATACAACAAACCTAGCATGGTACTATGAAGCAAGAACAGATATGAGCATGCCAGAACGGAACAACCTAGCATGGACTAACATGAGAGAACAACATACGAAGTCATGCTAGTCAGGAATTCAGAACAGAGCACCTAAACTATACATGCTGACAATCACAAACAAACACACAAACAACAATCACATAGAACATCGCAGGGTCCACACAACTCCGGTAAGAAATCCTTACCTTGGCCGGGAGGCAACTACACACAAAATCCTAAGTTGAGATCGATCCCGAGCTAGCTAACGAGAACCTAACAAACACAATAATAATCATAATCCATAGGCCTAAATATAATAAAATAAACAAGGCTCGGCTTAGGAGCAACTCACTGCTGGCGCGCACGACACGTGGTGAGACGACATGACAGCATGGCGAGGCGGGCCGCCGGGCGCTGGATGGGCGGCAGGGTCGGGCGCCGACAGCGCAGATGGGAGGCAGAGGTGGCGCGCGCTGCATGCTATGGCGACGGGTGGCCGGGCGCAGCGCACGGAGCGGACAAGCTGGACGCGGCGGGCGGGCGGCACGGCACTGTGGCACTGAGCGCGGACGTGCTGGGACGGCGACGGGCGCGCGGGCGCTGGAGCTGCGACGTGGACGCGGCGAGCAGCGCTGCTGGGCTGCGACGACGGGCGCGCGGCGGACACAGGAGAGACGACGGCCGGGCGCTGGCGGGCCGCGACGGCACTGGGCGCTGGGTTGCGTCTTCTTTGGTGCGATTGCATTGGCTGGCCGCTCGGCCGGAAATTTTGCGGGCTGGAGTCTCTTGGCTGGCCGGAATGGCGCTCGGGGCTGCAAGGGAAGAAAATCACGGCAAGGGCTTGGGAGAGAAGAGGGTTAGGCGGCCATGGAGATTTGGAGAAGAAAACACAAAACCCTATTTCCTTTCATTTAATCAAATGCACCAAAATCCCAAAAATCAAGGCTAACCAAGATATGCTGCTGAAAGAATAACAAGATCCTCCTGTTGCTCAATTGGCCACACCACTCACCTGACTTCCAAGTACCCCAGGTTCGAAACCCAGCTGCAACACAATTTTCGTTTATTTTTACTTTTGCATCTATCCTTGCTCAAACCCATCCACAAAGCCTAAAAAACCTACATAAACCCATCCAATAATTTTAGCAACTGGAAAAAGACATAAACGACCCGACCAAATTACCAAAATACCCCTAGGGCATACCTCGAAGACCGGGATGAAAACCTGGGTCGTTACAATATTCTCTCCTTTTTATGACTTTCGTCCCCGAAAGTCCTTAAGACCAAAATAGCTCAGGATAGTGCAAACTCAACCCGACCTCCCCGCTCACGAGCGGCTTCCTCAGAACTCCAACTCGTCCGCTGATCTTTTACCAAACGGATCTCACTGCTACGCAACGTCTTCGACTCAAGACCAGAATACTCATGGGCTTCTCCTCGAAGCCCAAACCCTCAATCAGCTGCAAAGGCTCAAAGTCCACAATGAGCAATGGGTCCGGCACATACTGCCCCAGCATCGAAACATAAAAAAAAACATGCGTACAAATTTATCAATGACAGGGAAAAGCTAACCGATAAGCAACTCTGCCAATCTTCTCGAGAATCTCAAAACGGACCAACAACCGGGGACTCAACTTCCCTCGCTTACAAAACCCCAACACTACTTACAAACCTCAACACACCTAGCATCGATGCAACCTTAAAACATGAGCTGTCCAACCTCAACCTCTAAAACTCGACGCCGAACATCGGCGTAACTTTTCTGCTCGCCTCGAGCTAACCACAAACGAGCTCAAACTCTGACAACACCTCTGGTCAAGCTGCAGCAACTCGGGACCTAAAAAACAAAGCGACGGCCACCAACCTTTTCTCACGGCACTAGAGACACGCAACATTTACCTTACCATGCTTCAACAGAACCAAAAGAACTAGCGGTAGGGAGGCGCTATCCGAGGCGACCTCATAAAATCCAACTTTGGGTTTTCATTTGCCTAACCACAGAAACACCAACTCACAACAAGCTCCAACGGATCTAGCTCAATCCTCCAAAATACCATCGGTCAGAGGGTGAAAACACTACAGAAACTGCACTCGGCTCATAAGCCTCTTAACTACGCTCTCCAGAACCACAGCTCATCCACACACTGCCTAGAACAAACCTTTGTTGCCACACCCTGGTGACAACCACTCCACGACTGGCCCGACATGACTCTACTCCATAGAAATGGCAACTGCACACGAAACGAGGTGCGAGCTCTAGCTACTGAAACCAATATTTCAAAAAAAATCTATTCTCGCACAACAATCTCAGCTAACTGACAGCTCCCACATGGAAACTTACAATCCAACAACTTGAGTGCTACGAACTCGGAAGCTAAAACATTTACAAACTGCATAGCTATTCCAATCCACTCATCTCTAGCTCGACTCAAATCACTAGCTGGGCAAGATAACCCGCAAACAACCAGGCCCTAGAGGGCTCCATCCACTAAACTTACCTCCATGCAAACAACGGAACAAAGCTCGCCTCAAATATGTAACACATCTCACAAGTCCAAACGATAACACATACAGGCTTAACCCTCAAGCTTAGGCTTAATGCACCTTCCCACCGAAACTTCATAAACGGAACTCCACCACCGGTCAACACCAACTACCAAGAACAAGAATACCAACAATGGTGGCAGAGTGCAAGCTACACTAACCAAACAAGGATCCTCAATAGGTCCGGACCTAATCCGACCACAAAGGTGCAACCTCATCCACAACTGAAACAAAGGGGCCTTCAACTACAAAGGTGCAACAGCTTCCAAGCCAACACACAAAACCTTAACCAACTAGGCCAAACACTCATAGGAGGCAGAACAACCCTTACGCAACTTCGAACACCACTCACGAGTCCGCTTTAATCTGGACAAACAAGCGCTTCCAAGCGACCAACAAACTTTTCCTCCTACTAGCACCACTACCACTAATTCCAAGACCAAGGAATAACTTGACAACTTCCAAGGAGAAATAGATCGCACTGGCGAACATCCGAAGGACAGAGAGCTTCACAACCGCTTCATTTGTCTTGCTCGGCTAAGCACAACATCCAACTCTCCCAGAGGCAACAACAAGAAGTCCACCACAGACTGGACCGCCAACCACGGGCAAGAGAAGACTCACCCCCAAACACCAAATAAGGGCAACTCTCAAACTCTAGAAGCAGGAAAGACATCCGCCAGGGCAAAACCACTTGCCCCACGAGCAAAGCTAACTTCTAGCAACTCAAAAACCACACCTTGGTCAACATCAAGCACCAACTTGCCACCACACCGGAACCAATCCGGACTCTACTTGAAACAAGCTCTGGCTTGCTAGCTTACCAAAACTGCCAGCAACTCACCCGAAGCCTACAACCTACTCGACTCCGGCTTGCCAACTGAAACTCACTACCTAGGTCTGACTGAGCTCTGGTGAGGCTCTCCACAACTAGGGTTCTTCAGCTACCCTCGACACACACTGTTGTCGTCAAGCGGTCTAATGACCAATTGCTCGAACAAACAACTCCTTTTTCCAGCATCTCAACCATGCTGGCCTGCTCGAACCTCGAAACCAAAAAGACCAGAAACGCTTCAAGAATGTGTCATCCTCCTACTCAAAGCATCAGCCACAATGAAGCTTCCACCGGGTAAGGGATTCGAGCCACAACTTTAACAAACTGCGATCAGGAACTACGCGGCTTCACTACAACCACCATTTGTTCAGCACCATCTGAACACCAACCATGAACACAAGAGGTTCCACCAACCAAGCTTAGGTTCAACTTAACAAACTTGCCTAAGCAACAACCCAACTACGAGCACGGTATCCTTACAACCTTAACTAAAGCCTTACAACATCCACCTGGAGTCCAACTTCTCCAAGAACTGAGCACCAGTTCTCCAATGCAAACCCTACATGGTTCTGAAACTATCGCCACCAGAACGAACTACACAAAACACACTTGAGTGCACAACTCTCAACCTTCCTTCAGAGATCCAAGACTAACAGGTGCTTTTCCATAAGGCAACACTAACTTCTGGCAGAGATACAATCAACCCAAGGAACACCAAAAGTTCCATCTCCACACGATACTCGAAGCAGTGGCAACCTTGCTCTGCTAAAACATAACGATGCCAAACCGAACTTACTTTATACCAAGACTCTACCTAGTGTGCTTTACACATAAGGCAACCTACTCATTTCATAAGGCATCCAACTCATCTCATAAGCACCAAACTCATCTCATAAGCATCCAACTCATCTCATAAGCATCCAACTCACGGTCCCTCTGCTGGACCGAACTTGCATCTACAATGCTCACTCACCTCAGATTTAGGCACTCGAAGGTAGTTGACCGCACTACCAACCACAAAGAAATCTCTTGGCCTTAACACTAGCGCGAGACTCACGCGCACCAACACTTACCAACTGCCAACCTGCTGACTTACTCAACCTCCAGTAACACTGGGAAAAGGCTCTGGCTCCTCTCGAACATCCTTTCGCTTGTAGTCCATCGACTACCACTGAACTAGCCCTCTGGCACAACCTAAACAGGTGCCACTGCCATAAACGGATCCAAGGCTAAAGAAGTGCCCTGAACTCCGGACGGCATAGAACCATCTGCTATGCCCAAGCCAAACTCAAGCCTTAACCAGACTTAGTGCCAAAGCGGCACACCAACCAATGCAGCTCAAGTGTCACTACTACCAAATCCACATCTTACTACAGATGGGGCCCACAAGGTCACAACCTCAAGTGACAAAAACTACGGCTAGGCATACAAGGGCTCAAAACTCAAACAACCAGGCTATGGCATCTCATCAAAGTGGAGGCTCACGGCCTACTCTTGCATCTCCACATGATGTTCAACAAAACTCTGGCCGGCTCTCTCAACATACAACAGCTAGCCCTACTCTAGGGCTCACCAAAAGAAGAGTGCTCAACTCTACTAAACAACTGGGAAACCACCAACGGATCACGTCCGATGGGAACACTGCTCGCTGCACCCTTAACCACAGGGTTCCGACTTACTGGCTGCAAAATAACAACAAATTACAAGAGCACAAAGATGTCTCAGCAACCTCCTCGAAGGCTACCAACTCTGCAGCTACTCACTGGGCAATCAACAATCTGCTAAGGTTCAAGATCCACACCTGAACTACCCAGGCTAGTCCACACTAGGACCTGCTCCACAAGCATCAACACGAGCAAAGCCAAAGCTAACTCCTCTCCTGGAGTGGTACTCCAGGGCAAAACACCTCCACCCTCTCTGTAGGGGAAAACTAACAACTGGGCCACACCACAAGGGCCTACGGGAGTCTAATCTCTGCCTCCCTCTGGAACGATGTCCCAGCGGCATCTGAATCTATCTGGATACCCTGACAAGCTGCAAACATACATCTTACACTACGGGAAGTTGGCATGATGATGCTCATGACCCAAACCAACAACGAGTCAGAACCTGCTCGTCTCCGCTCCACAACACTAAACAAGGCATACACTAGATGATAAGGTATTGTAAATTCTTAACCCTTTTCTAAAAACAGTAAACTTAGGCGTACCTGATGACTGTCGGAGTGCTGGTGGTCATGGGGAAAACAACCTACAACAAAAGGTCAGTCTACAGAATCTATGACTCTGAGCTCTGATACCAACTGTAAAGACCCGACCCAAAAAGGGTTCTAAACAGGCCTTTACCCCAATGCATCCATTCAAAGTAAAGGACAATATGCAAATAATTTTCGGATTCCCAATTAAAACAAACAATCAAGGTTCAATAAAAAATAAAGATAGTTTGCTGAAACCTGTCCCTGTCTCCAAGCACTTGTTTCAAGGCAAATACATTTCCAAAACGTACACTCTGATCAGAGATTTCTTAAAACATTTGAAACATCCTCAAATTTAATAAAGCAGGAATCCACAAAACATTCAGAAAAACATCCTAGGGCTCCGTGCCCGACTACATGCATTCAGGGGAAAATAAAAAGACAAGAGTCATAGAAATAAAAAGTCAGAGACGACAACAGGTTCCCAATGATCATGCTCCTCCTTTAGCCATCTGTCTCGCACCTTGGTAGTTACTGTGGAAAACCACAAAATAAGGGTGAGTAACGAATTGCTCAAGTAAGAATCCCCAACCAGGGGTACAATACGATGCACATGGTCATCTAGATGAGTGTATGCAAGCTATGAATATAAACACGAATAGAGCACATAGCTTAAGTCCACACTTGGACCTCGGATGCCAACTCGTGGTCTTAGTCCGAAATAAATCACCACACAATACGCCCTATACGAGAAACAAGTCTCGGCCTCGGCTTGTCTCATCGTCGATCACGAAAGGTGCATCGCTCACAATCCCGAGGAGCTCTCGATCGGCACTGTAATGAGCGTATCGCGCGCGCACCGCATGCTACTACAACTCGGGGGTTGCAGGGTCTAGTGGAAAGTTGCCCGAGTCCATCCACCATGCCAAACTAAATCTACGGATCGGTGTCACCGACATAGGGGTGTGAGACACGGACACGTGAACTATGTCGGCTGAACCACCGCACTTTTGAGGCTAAGGAATCGGTCGTGGTAGGCTTACACCGGAAGCCGTCCTTGCCCTAACAGTGGCAATCGGGGCTCTTCGCGAACACGCCGAGGACGCGCTTGGCTGCCGGGGACGAGGCAATGCCAAGACATCATCCCGACCGTTGGGGAATCGCGCAGACTACCACCCTAACCCAAGATTGTAGGGCCTATCGGTCGGGTTAGCTAAACCCTTACGGGGTCAAGGGACGGAGTATTACCTCGTACGTCCCTGGCATGGATGCAAGATACTTTATGCATGAGGCCCGGATGATGCTACCTACCTACACTCTAACCTATCATAACAATAACATACAATCCAATACAATCCAAAACGTGCTCAACAGATACAACGAACCTAGCATGGTACTATGAAGCAAGAACAGATATGAGCATGCCAGAACGGAACAACCTAGCATGGACTAACATGAGAGAACAACATACGAAGTCATGCTAGTCAGGAATTCAGAACAGAGCACCTAAACTATACATGCTGATAATCACAAACAAACACACAAACAACAATCACATAGAACATCGCAAGGTCCACACAACTTCGGTAAGAAATCCTTACCTTGGCCGGGAGGTAACTACACACAAAATCCAAAGCTGCGATCGATCCCGAGCTAGCTAACGAGAACCTAACAAACACAATAATAATCACAATCCATAGGCCTAAATATAATAAAATAAACAAGGCTCGGCTCGGGAGCAACTCACGCGGCGCGGCTGACACGCTGACAGGCAGGCGAGCGCATGGCGAGGTCGCGGCCGGGCGCCGATGGGGCGGCGGGGGTCGCAGCGACGCGCGCAGATGGGAGGCAGAGGTGGGCGCACGCGCGCGCACGGACGGCTGGCTGGTGCAGGCACACGGGCGCGGACAAGCTGGACACGGCGGGCGGGCGGCACGGCACGCTGGCGCTTGGCGCGACGCGGCGTCTTTGGGACGGCGCAGGCGATGCCGATCCGCGACGCTGCGGCGAGCCTTGGCGGCTGCTGGCCGCGACGACGGCGCGTATGGCAGACTGGCGGCGCGCCGGCGGTGGCGCTGGGCGGCTGCGACGGCACTGGGCACCCTAGGCTGCGTCTTCTTTGGGCGCTTAGGCGTCTGGGCGACTGTATTCCGGGCACACAGAATTTCTTTGGTGCGATCTGGCTGGAATTTTGCTCGACCAGAAATTTGCTGGTGGGTAAACAGCTAGCGCAATGGCGCGCTCGGGGCTGCAAGGGAAGAAAATCACGACAAGGGGCTTGGGAGAGAAGACGGTTGGGCGGCCATGGAGATTTGGAGAAGAAAACACAAAACCCTATTTCCTTTCATTTAATCAAATGCACCAAAATCCCAAAAATCAAGGCTAACCAAGATATGCTGCTAAAAGAGTAACAAGATCCTCTTGTGGCTCAACTGGCCACACCACTCACCTGACTTCCAAGTACCCCAGGTTCGAAACCCAGCTGCAACACAATTTTCCTTTATTTTTACTTTTGCATCTATCCTTGCTCAAACCCATCCACAAAGCCTAAAAAACCTACATAAACCCATCCAATAATTTTAGCAACTGGAAAAAGACATAAACGGCCCGACTAAATTACCAAAATACCCCTAGGGCATACCTCGAAGACCGGGATGACAACCTGGGTCGTTACATAAGAAGATTTTCCTTTATAAAGCAAATGAGGAGGTTTTGGCTCAATTTAACAAAGATGTCGGCGTCACCCAAGTTTAAATGATGGGCCCCAATGTGGTAATGGTAGTTTTTGTCTTAGAGAGACAAATGTGATGATTTTAGCTCAGTGTAGCAAATGTGTAAGATTTTTCACCAAGTTAAACGATTGATGGTTTTGCTTAGTGTAGTGATGGATATTTTGCCTCTGTGAAACAAATATGAGGGCTTTAGGCTCAATATAAAAAAGATAATAACTTTCCTTTCAATCTAATGTGAAAGTTTTGCCTTAATGAAGCAAATATGAAGGCTTTGGACTCAATACAACAATGATTGGATTTTCCCTCAATATAATCATGAAAATTTTTCCTTAATGAAGCAAATAGACTTCCAAATCAACTATATCTGGACAACACACGTGCCAGGTAACAAGTAGAAAAAAATATATAATATACATCACTTCTAGGTGCAGAATGAGTAATCGATGAAAAATTACAAAGTGAAAGCACATTCTTGGAATGCGGAAAGCATTGAGGTAGTACATGCTGCTGTGCTTAGAGAAATTCTGTATTGATTAGAGTCCTCTAATAAAAATACACACGAGTTGAATTATGCATATCCCTTACTAATAAGAATCTATATTTACATGTTTTATAGTATTAGACGAATTAAGAAATAGTAAATTTGAATTAGTATTTTATTTCGTTTAACAAAAAAGAAACCTTCATTCATGATTACAAAAGAATTGACTCTGTAAGGGCATAAAACCCAAGGCAACTTGTCGCACACGAAACTTCTGAAGAACAGCACTCCCTGGGCTTTCACTTCCAGAAATTGCCGCATTAGGGCAAACCATATGTATGGAGGCCGATGAAGTAACCATAGCTACAGGCGAAGTGTAAAGACCCGACCCGAATGGGGTCCAAAATAGGCCTTTACCTCAATGCATGTGTTCAAAACTTAAAGACAATATGTAGGAATGGTTTTCGGATTCTAAGTGAAAACTAAAACATTCAAACAACTATTTAGAAAACAATACAAAATTCCTGGAACCTGTCCCTGTTTCCAAGCACCTGTTCCAAGGCAAATACATTTCTAAAACTCACTCTGATCAGAGATTTATTTAAAACATTCAAAACTTTCCAATAGTTACAACTGTGCTAGAATCCAGAAAATCAGTCAGAAAACAACCTAAGGCTCCGTGCCCAACTACATGCATTCAGAGGAAAATAGACATAAAGAATCATAGACATAAACTCAGAGTTCAACAACGGGTTTCCATGATCACAGCTCCTCCTCCAGCCATCTTGTCTCGCACCATGGTTACATGTGGAAAACCACAAAATAAGGGTGAGTAACGAATTACTCAGTAAGAATCCCCAACCGGGGTACAATACGATTTACATGGTCATCTAGCAGAAAGGTATGCAAGCTATGAATATAAACACGGAATAGAGCACATAGCTTAAATCCACACATAAACTTCGGATGCCATCTCAGGGTCTTACTCCGAAATAATCCACCTCATGATACGATCCTATACGAGAAACAAGTCTCGGCCTCGGCACATCTCATCGATCGATCACGAAAGGTGCACTGGCTCAAGATCCCGAGGAGCTCTCTGGTTGGCGTTGTAATGAGCGTATGCGCGCACCGCATGCTACTGCAAACCATAAGGGGTGCCGGGTCTAGTGGCAAGCTGCCCAGGTCCAGTCACCATGCCTAACTAAATCTCTAGATCGGTGTCACTGACATACGTGTGTGAGACCTGGACACGTGAACTATGTCAGCCTGAACCACCGCACCTGAGGCTAAGGAACCGGTCGTGGTAGGCTTACACCAGGAAGCTGTCCTTGCCCTAACATGTGGCAATCAAGGGCTACGGCCGAACACGCCGAGGGCGTGCCGATCGCCGGGACGAGGCAATGCCAAGTCATCATCCCGACCATTGGGGCATTTAACAGTCTGCCACCCTCACCCAAGATTGCAGGGCCAGCCGTTAGGGTTAGCTAAACCCTAACGGGGATCAAGGATGGAGTACAGTCTCGTACGTCCCTGTCGTGGATGCAAGTTACGTTATGCATCCGGCCCGAATGATGCTATCTATCTGAACTCTAAACAATAACATCAACAGCAAACAATCCAATACAATCCAATACGTGCTCAACAGATACAATGAACCTAGCATGATACTACGAAGCAAGAACAGATAACGAGCATGCCAGAACAGAACAACCTAGCATGGACTAACATGAGGAACAACATAAGAAATCATGCCAGTTGGGAATTCAGAACGGAGCACCTATCACTAAACATGCTGATAAACACAAACAAGCATACAAACAGCATCACATAATATATCGCAGGGCCTACACAACTCCGGTAAGAAATCCTTACCTGGTCGGAAGGCAACTACACACAAGAATCCTAAGCTGCGAACGATCCCGAGCTAGCTAACGAGAACCTAACAAACACAACAATAATCACAATCCATACGCCTAAATATAATAAAATAAATAGGACTAGGCTCGGGAGCAACTCACGCGGCACGACTGAAGCGCGGACGGACAGGCTGCAAGGGCGAGGCTACTGCTGGGCGGCAAGGCTGCACGCTGGCACGGGGCTGGGGCACAGGCGTGCTGGCACGGCCGAGCGGGTGAGCTGCGGGCGAGACAAGGCGCTCTGGACGCGTGGGCGATCTGGGCACGATGCAGGCGCTGGCGAGGAGCGGGCGCGCGGGCGATCTGGGCGCGATGGAGCTGGCGATCTAGGCGATCTGGGCCTGCTGGTGCGTGCGATGATGGAGCTGGCGATCTGGGCGCGATGGAGTGTGGTGATCCGCCAATCTGGGCGCTCTTTGGTGCGTCGCGACAATGAAATTGCTTGGTGGGAGTGCGACAGGCGTCTGGCTCATTTCTTTGGGCTCCCTACCGGGTTGCAACAAAACACACACACACACAACCTCTTCCTTTACACTCGGCCAGCAAGGACACCAAATGGAGAAGATGAAGAGGATGAAGACTTACCTGGAATGACGATCGAACCACGGATTTGCTAAGGAGATGAAAAAACGGCTTGGGGCTTGGGAGAGATTGGCTTGGGCGGCCATGGTGATTTGGGAGAAGAAACACCTAAAACCCTATTTCTTTTCTCTTGAACAAATGCACCAAAACTCCCATGATCCAAGGCTAATCAAGATATGACGCGGAAAGAGCAATAAGAGCTCCCAATAGCTCAACTGGCATGCATCCCAACAGGGTTTCCTGGAGACCCGGGTTCGAAACCCAGCTGCAACACAATTACTTTACATTTTTACTTTTGCACTTAACCATGCCCAAACATTTCCACAAAACCTCAAAATCTACAAAAGACCATCCAATAATTTTAGCAACTGGAAAAAGACATAAACGGCCCTGACGGCCTGACCAAATTACCAAAATACCCCTAGGGCATACCTAGAAGACCGGGATGAAAACCTAGGCCGTTACACGAAGGGTCGAGCATGCAGAACCAAAGCATGCAAAAGCCAAGGCTAGCTCAAGTAATGCCTATGTCAGGAATTTCAGAAGCATTTCAGATGGCAGAGTTGGCAAGAAAGCTTCAAGAAGAAGGAGAAAACTACAAGAAGGCCTTAGAAGCAAGAGATGCAGAGTTCACGAGACAGCTTGACGAGGAAGAAAAGGGAAAAAGTTCAAAGAAGGCCAAGAAAATGATGCAAAAGGAAAAGGGGAAAGAAATTGCTAATCCGTCAGAAGAAGAACCTTGATTGCAGCTAACAAAGGCCAAGTGAGGAAGTGGCGACAAGGTAGTAAAAATAATTGAAGCCGAAAAGAGGGAATTTCTACAAGAGTAGGGCTTCACAAGGGTAATGTTTGATGACAACATCCAAGCAACCATTACGGCGCAAGGATGGGATGATTTCTGCAGACCGAGCATTGACGTAAACCCGACGTGGGTGAAAGAATTCTATGAGAATGGAACGGGAGATGAAAGTTGTAGCACTACAGTTGCTGGGAAGCCAATAGACTGTAATGAAGTATGTGTGGAATGAATTGTTTATATTATGAGGTTATGAGGAAGCACAGTTTGATAGGCTAATAAAGGAGCTTACTCCAGCAGATTGGAAAGCATGCTTACGTATAGCGGCTTTACCAAACATTGAATAGGGGAGGAATAAACCAATCTCACGCTCCATCATAAACTTCAAGGGACATCATTGGAAAAACCTTATCAAGACCAGCATCATGCCAACAACACACTATATAACGCCGTCCTAAACACACATGTTCCTAAAATATGCTATACGTGCAGGTATAACGATTGATATAGAGAGAATCATCGAAGAAGAAGTAAGGAAGCATATGGGAAGCCAGACAAAGAGAAAGTTATTCCCACACTCCACCACGACGTTATGCCTTTACCAAGAGCTGCGCCGCGAAAAAAGGAATAGACGTTGAAGGTCCGAGGAGTCTTCCAAATGGCAAGCAACAAACGGGGACCCAAGGATTTGATAATCAATGAGCAAATAATGTGGATCAGAGCAACTTTCAGTGCAGAAGCACTGCAAAACTAGACGCTAAAAACCTGCAAAGATGATAAAAGTAGGACCACAACATGTACAGCAGATAATGCCACCTGCCGCAACACTAGTAACTCCAGAGCCAGCACCACAACAGCATAACGATAACGCTAGTGATCCAGAGATTGAGTTCATACCGCCACTCAAAAGAAGGAGGGCAACTAGGAATGTCGAAGAAATAATTACTTCGCTACTAGAGCAGCATGCACCTCTAGAGCTGAGTGATGAGGAACCAGTACAGCAATCAGCACAGCAGACACCATCAGGAAGTAAAAAGCAATCTCCGCCCAGGATGACAGAAAATATAGACTTCACACCACCACCACAGCCAGTAGAAGCAACCACACAAAAGACCCCAAGCACACCAAGAGACTCATTACAAAGGCTAACCAGCCTATGGAATGCGGCAGACAGAAGAAATGCAGAATTCTAAAGTCAGATGTTGCACTTCAATAGACAAGCGCGAACCGCCTGGGCATATATGCAGGCACGGGATCGCAGCATCAGAATAGAGCTACAAAGAAGGAATCCAGCCTTCTACCTACCTCCCTTCTCAACGAAAGTACTTCAAGAATTGATACCACCTGCCGACTCGGCCACAGACAACGAGGACGCAGAGAACTAAAGGAAGTATTTAACTTTTTGTCATATCCATAAATAATTTTTTCAGTATTTTCCAGCTAGACTTTACTTAGCACGCGCATATGCTTACATCGGTAGAATAATTTCATTACTTTAAAAAATTTCAATCCATTGAGCACTTTTTTATGGATAAAAGGCATTAGGTAAATTAGAAGTACCAAGAAAGCGAGTTTTCTAGTAACAACGGAGAATTAGCAATAGCGGGTGTTATGAGTAGGGAGGAGAATAGAATGTTTTGAGAAGGAATTTTGAAGGCCCTAATCTAGAAATAAGTTTGGGGGAAATTAGGTATCATCTTCATTGGGACAATGAGGAATTTAAGTTTGGGTGTGAGAAGTATGCATATCATTCATCAACTTAAAATAGCATGGGCAAAAGAAACGGTGAATGAGCAAATAAGCCATGGGTGATCCAAGTATTCTGCTAGCACTGCTACATAACCTTATAGCGGCTAGCATAACATTTTACTTAGAGGTACCCAAAAACAAAAAAGTCGTGGATAGGATATTTTGAGTGGATAATTGAAAAAAAAAAACTTTGCAGCCTTAGGTAGGAATTCTTGAGATATCCAATCTAACAACCAAAGTTCGAGGCGAGCAACCAAAAAACATTGTGCACTGACAAAGAACCTAATGTTCTAATTAGAAGTAAAATAGTGACTAGTGGATTGCTGTTTTTCAAAGTTGAGAAATTATTCTTACATCTGTATTGCTCGAGGAGAGCAATAATTAATTTTGGGGGTCTTTTAGAGCTAAATAATAACGTTATTTAGTACTTAAAAACGCACGCTAAACAATGAAAATCAAAGCAAGGGAATAGCGTTAAGTGAAAAGAATCGCATTGTGTGGTCGTACATTCTATTAGCATCGCATGACGTCATCTTTGCGAAAAATTGATATATTAACAATTAAATGCGCGTATAAATGTGGGAATAGGATGATTAAGCAAAAACTGCTGATGTGTCCTATTTTCCACAGGAAAGCGTTGCATAAGGAATGACTGAAACATAAAAGGAAGGAAATAAAAGGCAATCAAGCCGTTATACAGAGGGAATAAAAGAGAAGAGGAAAAGGAAAGACAATTAGCAATCAAGTCGAATAATCAACAGAACCAAGAGGAAACTCTTAAGGAAGAATCTTCGAGAAGAACGTGGTCGATAAGAAACCTGTGACGGCTATATAAGGAAGAAGATTCAAAAAATAATGTGTGCCAATTTGGAGGGGAAGCTACCATTAATGAGCATTGAGACGTTGGGGTCTCACTAGAGATTCCAGTGGCCTCTGTTCATCTGTAGTCTCTGAAGAACTACGTACCAACGCGGTGCTGCTGAAAAGGATACCATTGGCAACAGGGTTTAGCGAATCTTTACACCATAGATAGCTTTTTACTTTTATTGTATTCTGCATTTTTACTTTTCGAATATAGAATAGTCGTTTTTTTTCTTGAATAAATCTACAATTATTTCATTCAGACTTGATCTCCTACAACTTGTATGCGTAGGTTAATTTAAAGGAAATTAGCAAGTTATATAATCTGGTTATGAATCTAAATCAAGATGGGGATTATGAATAAGGGTAGTGGTTGTGTTATTTTACTCTAAGTCGATTGACAATCCACTTAGAGGTGCTTTGCATCTACCTTGGAAAAGGGGATGTTAAGAGGTTAGTTTTTCTGTTCTCACTAAGTAAGTTTATGCTTATACTCAGCACTTTTCAGAGGGGAGTTAGGAATAACCTCCTCACTAGTTGCATGCGTACGACTAGTACTTAATAGCAAACCTACGGGCATTGTACTGGCAGGTTGCAGCCAAGTATTCCGGAAGGGAGCTTGGAGTTTAGTCCAGCATGTGTTTGTTTTCTCACGAAAACTCATCTTGCTTAGATACATTATGAGTTTATGTCTTTTTTAAGCGTTGCATTTTCATAGTGTAATAGTAGCATGATTAATTGGAATTAAGGGAACTCAAATGTTGGTGATTTAATTTATACTCTTTAATTTTAATTAAGTGTGCGTTGGCTCGCTACCCACGCATTCTAGCTTCCAGCTGACTCGGAAGAGGAACCTGGCTAAAGACCCAGCAGGATACGTTAGTATTGCACGAAGAATTTGTCATGCTAAGCAATGGAAAGTTACGTAGTAACCCCGCTAACGCATGCGAAACTGGGAACTTCATCATGTAGTGCTGCAGTGGAAGCTCGACACTGCTTTCCACAAATGCGGAAGCATTGTGAGGATTAGGCAGCATGATTTCCACATCACCAAGGAACTCGTATGTGTTTAAGCGAATCTCTAGTTAAGTCAAGCCATTAACATCAACATCTACATTAGCTTTAGCATTTGCATTAGAGTCAGCATAGTGTCTGCATTATCTTCTTTTTATTATTTTACATGAATCAAACATTCTCCTCAATTAATTTGTGTCTTTTATGTTTTTAACCTTTAATATATATAAATCGCTTTAAATTCTTTGTGGGATCGATAGAATTATATACTTATTACTTGCTGCAATTCTCGACCGCGTACACTTGCGCGTAAGTGATTCCAATTGCTTTTCGCATAAGAATTAGTTAGTGTTTAATATATTAGTAGTGGAATCATCCAGTCAGTATATTAGCATTGGAATTGAAACCCATCAATTTTTTGGCGTCATTGACGGCGATTAATTATTTAGAGTTACTTTCTTTAGGAAATAGTAGTTTTTGTTGTCTAAAGGTTAAATCCTTGAATTTCAGGAAACTCGAAGTTCAGACTAATTCAATCAAAAGGGAAATAGAGTCCCAGAAAAAATCATCACCACATCCGTAAGCTTCAAATAGAATCTAATCAGTTTACAAATCAGCAATGGACGCAATATTACATTCCGTAGCAAACATACGAATTTCAGCAACAAGGCTACGCAGAGGAGATCAGCATGGCACAACTTCGTTCGGATGAACAATATTAGTCGCAATATTGGGGAGATCGTAGCAAATTTTATCAACATCAATTCGATACGTAAGGAGATCATAGCAACAAAGGATATACATGGGACACTAGGAGTCATGAACCTAGGTGCTTCATGTATACTCACGGGCATTCTCCAGAGGACACAACTCCAGAGGAAGAAGAACAACTAAGAAGAACACAGTGGTTGAAGGACAATGGTATCATATTGACCGGACGATTCCATTGCTAGTATATTGAACAGTAACTAATTTTTATGCGAAATGCAATTGGAATCACTTACGTGTAAGTATACGTGGTCCGAAATTGAAGCCAAGTAATAAGTATATAATTTTATGGATCCCACAAAGATTGATGTCTAGAGAAAATACCACTTAATTCAGAGTTATGCAAAAATGTAAATAAGCATCTATGTTGAGTGGTTTTGTTTTGTTTAATAAGATAAAATGAAATTCGGTAATAAAATAAAATGCATGCAATGAGTAATGTTAACTACGTATTCCTAGAAAATGCTAAGAGTGAGGACTAGCTAGTGAATGTTTTACTTCCCTAACAATTATCACTCACGTGACTCATGATTTATGGGCGAACCAACTTCTGCTGCGAATACCATACTAAGCACAAGGCGACGTAAGTAGTAGTGAGGTTATTCCTAACTCCCTAAATCATGAACAACTGTTCATACAACCTAAAGTAGCTAATCGATTCCCTAAAGTAGTGTACTGGGTCAACATGCGATTCCTCTTCCAATTGTTCGCAAGGTACAGGCGTGGGTAGCTAATCGACGCATATATATAAATAAACATTCAGCAGTGTAATATTCAATGACCTACACTAATAACATGATCTATTCATACTTAATCATCATATACTCTTACAACGCAATCATAGTAAATAAACATCAAATAGAAGTTTAAACCAGACGATTTTATTACGACTAAAAATGTTTATATACTACAACTACTCCTAATAAAAACAATAAATGGAATTGGCACGGTTGAAAGTGAGTAATCTCCTTATCATCAGTTCCCACATCACCACCATCAGCTTCTCTACAGTTGACTCAAGTTTTGGCTTTAGTCCCTCGATCGGCTTATGGCCAACTGACCATCTCAATGAATTCCACTCCTTGCTTTGGTATTTATAGGATTGAATTTCGTGATCTGCAAGTAGAGGTGAGCTGTACAAATCATCATCAATGTATATGCCATGATCCTCGTCGGGATTTACTTGATTGCCATCGCCTTGATTACATAATTGATTTTTCTGATTCTTTCCTTGTAGACGAAACTTTTTCGATCGTAATTCTTTTTTTGGGTTTAGCGAATTTGCGTGATCGAATCATCGTTCGCATCATTGCCTTTTCCTCTATGCTGCAAGAAATCCTGCTAAAAAGTGTAAATTAGGCTTAGTTGTTTTGTGATTTGCACTAAAGTGGGGATTCATGCTTTTGAATGCGATATTATGAATGCATGCTGATTTTCTAAGTTATTTTTCTGTATTCCTCTTAGGAACGCATATATTTTTTACCTAAGTATTAAAATAATGCAACCTAAGCAGCATAAAATATGCTCTCTTTGAGAGTTATCACCCTCCCAAACTTACATCATTGTTTGTCCTCAAGTAATGCTTATCTGCTTAAAATGCTTATTTTCATTAACTCAACATTTTTATCTTCTTCCCGTCTACTTCCATGATTTTTAACACACATCTTATTTCCAAGGAGAAACTTCATTCTCCTAGCAGTATTCAAAATTTCCAAAAGATTCAGTTAAAACCTTAAATTCTTCTCTATCATGATTGACAAATTACCCCTCATCGCAAGTACTCCATAATGCTCGGCCCATTATTTTGCAATTGCATATTGTTCAAAGTTTACCCAACTTACTCTTCGAAGGTATCTGTTCAGCTCCTTGTGTCTTTTGAGGATTTTGATTATGCTTTTCGCATTCCTTGCAAGTTGCACTCATATCTACTAATTTCCATAGTTCTTAGCATAAATCGTTTGAGCATAAAATAATTTCACTTAGCAAAAGGATTTCAAGCTTGCGCTAATTTAGACAGCGGAATACTTAAGGTATCCTTGGGCTCATACACTAGTAACGAACTTCTTATTTCTGCTAGAGTAGGTTGATGTTTTTTTTTTTTTTTTTAAAAAAATGGGTTGCCCTCACCCCCAAACTTAAAATCTTCATTGTCCTAAATGAATTTGAGGCTTAGTTCCCCCCAAAAGTATTTTTTGACGCAATTGCTCTAAGCTATTATGAATTTTTTTGGCTTCCTAGCAAATTTTTGGTGCTTTTCTATCATTTATGATGAAGATTATTCTAATGCTAGGTTTGAATAAAGTAAATTGCGTCATAAATGCATGATCCTAATAAAGCATCTAATCATGAAATGCATGCAGAAGTAAATAACATAAGGAAAGCATAATAAAAGGGAGTGAGCCTTCCATCTATTTTGCTGCTCTACTGGTGGTGCAAGAGTTTGCAGATGTCTTCCCTGAGGAGTTACCGGGTTTACCCCCAAGAGAGAGGTGGACTTTACCATTGAGCTTGATCCAGGGACTCTCCCTATCTCTAAAGCTCCGTACCATATGGCGCCAGCTGAGTTGCTAAAACTTAAGGTGCAGTTGCAAGAGATGCTTGACCGAGGATTCATCCGCCCGAGTGTGTCCCCGTGGGGAGCACCAGTTTTGTTTGTTAAAAAGGAGGATGGGTCAATGCTCCTTTTTATTGATTATCGAGAGCTGAATAAAGTCACTATGAAGAATAAGTATCCCCTGTCGTGTATTGATGACCTGTTTGATCAGCATTAGGGAGCTTCGGTATTTTCTAAAATTGATTTGAGGTCAGGGTACCATCAGTTGAGGATTCGGGATGCAGACATCCCAAAGACAACGTTCAGATTGAGGTATGAGTTCGTGGTCATGTCTTTTGAATTGACTAACGCTCCTACAACACTTATGGACATGATGGACAGGGTGTTCAAGGCATTTTTGGACAGCTTTGTTATCGTGTTCATAGATGATATCTTGATTTACTCCAAGATGAAAAAGGACCATGCTTCGCACTTTGAGACAAGTTTTGGCAGCTTTGCAAGAAAATTAATTGTATGTCAGGTTTTCTAAGTGTGACTTATGGCTAGAGAAAGTAGCCTTTCTTGGACATGTTGTTTCTAGAGATCGTATAGCAGTGGACCCCGCAAAGATAGAGGCAGTTAGCTCGTGGGCTAGACAGGCAACGGTCGCTGAGATTCGCAGCTTTTTGGGTTTGGCAGGTTATTACTAGCGGTTTGTAAAAGACTTTTCCGCTAAGGTAGCACCCCTGACAAGATTTACTTGGAAGGGTGTTGACTTTGTTTAGGATGCCAGTTGTGAAGAAAGTTTTGCTAGGCTTAAGTGTAGTTTGACAATGGCACCAGTGTTGGTAGTTCTTGAGGGAACAGGTGGGTTCGTAGTCTATAACGATGCTTCCAAGTTTGATTTAGGCTATGTGTTGATGCAGCATGGAAAGGTGATTGTGTATGCTTCCCGATAGCTAAAGCCTTATGAGAAGAACTACCCAACTCATGACATGGAGTTGGTAGCCGTAGTGTTTGCTTTAAAGATTTGGAGGCATTACCTGTATGGTGAGAAGATTCAGTTGTTCATAGATCACCAGAGCCTTAAGTATTTCTTCACTCAATAGGAGTTGAATATGAGACAGAGAAGATGGCTCGAGTTAGTAAAGGACTACGACTGTGAGATTTTGTATCACCTAGGAAAGGCTAATGTTGTGGCAGATGCTTTAAGTAGGAAGGCGTCACATTCCGCAGGCTTGTTAAGCTCCTAGATTGAATTGACTAAAGAGTTTTAAGCTAGCCAGTATTGCTATTATGTTGGGAGAGGTTACCGCCAGGGTAACCCAGTTGACAGTTCAACCGTCAATTTAACAGAGGATCATTGATGGCCAGCTGAGTGGTCGCAAGATGAAAAGACTGATTGAGAGAGTTCAGGAAGATGACGACTTTGATTTTGTTATAGCACCAGACGGAGGTTTAAGATATAGAGGTCATTTGTGCATTCCAGATGACGCAGGACTACGAGCCGAGTTGCTTACCGAGGCTCATAGTTCCCCGTTTACTTGGCACTCGTGACGTGCCAAGTTGTATCAGGATCTTAAGCAGACGTTCTGGTGGATGGGTATAGCTGAGTTTGTTAGCCGGTGTCTCACTTCTTAGCAAGTGAAGGCTCCCAGACAGAAACCGGTAGGTCTATTGCAGTCGTTGAGCATTCCAAAGTGGAAATGGGATGAGATTATGATGGCTTACATTTTTAGGCTACCGAGGACACCGAGAGGATTTACTCAGATCTGGGTTGTTGTGGATCGGCTGACTAAGAGTGCACACTTTGTCTCTGATAGAATTAACTATACCGTGGAACAGTGGGCACGATTGTTTTTGGAGTAGATCATTCGGTACCATGGGGTACTAGCGAAGATTGTTTTGGATCGTGATTCACAGTTCACTTCCCGCTTTTGGACAGCGCTCCTGAAGGGTTTGGAAACTGAGTGCAGCTTCAGTATAACCTTCCACCCTCAGACAGATGGCCAGACTGAGATGGTGTACCAGATCCTTGAGGATATGCTGAGAGCCTATGTGTTGGACGTTCCAAGTAGTTGGGATCAGTACATGTATTTCATGGAGTTTGCATATAATAACATCTATCAGTCGACCATTCAGATTGCTCCATTTGAGGCCTTGTATGGCAAGTGTTGCAGATCACCAGTGTTTTGGGAAGAGGTCAGGGTTAGGCAAGTTTTGGGTCCCGAGTTGCTTCAGATGACCAACGACGCAGTGCAAAAGATTAGGGCTCGTATGTTGACAGCTAAGAGTAGGCAGAAAAGTTACGCTGATGTTCGACGTAGAGACTTGGAATTTGAGGTTGGTCAGCACGTTTTCCTAAAAGTAGCGCCATTGCGAGGTGTGTTGAGGTTTGGTGAGCGAGGGAAGTTGAGCCCTAGGTTTGTAGGGCCTTTCGAGATCCTTAAGTGGATTGGTGCAGTTGCTTAGCGTTTGGCGTTGCCCCGTCTTTGGCAGCAGTGCATAATGTCTTTCATGTTTTGATTTTGAGATAGTATGTGGCAGACCCGACACACGTAGTTAATCACGAGCCATTGGAGTTGAACAAGGATTTGAGCTTCGAGCAGAACCTGTGTAGATTTTGGCCCCAGAGTGCAAGACCTTGCATAACCGAGAGATCAACCTAGAGAAGGTTCAGTGGGGAAATCAGAGGGCAAAGGAAGCTACTTAGGAATTAGAGGACGAGATGAAGACTCACTACCTGGAGTTGTTTTAGTTTTAGGACTTTCGGGGATGAAAGTTTTAAAAGGAGGGAG
The DNA here is from genome assembly GCA_036507275.1 of Sicyos edulis. Classification (NCBI taxonomy): domain Eukaryota; kingdom Viridiplantae; phylum Streptophyta; class Magnoliopsida; order Cucurbitales; family Cucurbitaceae; genus Sicyos; species Sicyos edulis. The sequence goes on from CM071847.1 coordinate 36,427,981, forward strand.
TATTGTAATGGCCCAAAATTCTATTCTGGTTCCCCAGGTATGTTCGATTAATTATTCGTTTGTTCGGTTGGACCGTTACGGCATTTTAGCCCTTTGGGGTATTTTGGTCATTTTGCCCTCAGGGCCAGTTTTGCAATTACACAGAGTTTCAGGGTTGTTTCTGTTAATTGTTGAGTTTAGTTATTCTTCGGTTTCAGGTTCCAGGGTTGGAATGCATTTCGAGAAGTTTGGAGGTCTTTCGGTTTAAAATGGAAAAATAAGAGTTTTGTGTGTCTGTTGGGACTCGAAGGGTGTTGGATTTGGGAGTTTGGCTTTTAAATAAAATAGGAGATTAAAGGTGTTGCTGCTTGGACTTGAACCTGTGACCAACTAGGCTTTTAGAGGCTTGTTTTTAAAAGAAAAAAATAGGAGGAAACATGTGTTGGCCAGGATTTTCAAGCGACAAAAAAAGAGAGAAATCTTATTTCTTCTTCGACCTAGCCGCACGATTCCTTCTCCTTCCTCCTTGTTTTTGTCGATTCTTTCATCTCCCAAGCCTCAATTGTCAAGCTCTTCATCCCTTTCATCTCTTCTTTTCGTTGTCTTTTGGTTTTTGTCGATTTAGCTAGCAGCAAGCCCTAACTTAGAAGCCCCATCACCAAGCCCTAGCCGAGACATCTCCCTTCCCTTCTCCTTGCTTTGGCCGAGAACGTAGGGATAGTTTGGATTGAATAGGCTAGGCTGTAGGGACAAAGTAGCAACACCTTGCTTTGGGCCCTACGATATATCTTGATTGCACCTTGTATATCTGCTGATTGTTATGAGCATGTTAGTGGATAGATTTCCTTATTGATTTAGAGCTAGACTTCGGGCACTCTCCCATTCGTTACAGGATCAGTTTGGACATAACGTACTTTGTCCTTATAGCATGGACATAACGTACTTTGTCCCTACAACATGGACATAACGTACTTTGTCCCTACAGCATGGACATAACGCACTTTGTCCCATCAGCAACAACATAACGCACTTTGTCCCTTCAGGTTGGACATAATGCACTTTATCCCCTCAGTTTGGAATAAGATATTTTATAGCTGATCTATAAGCCAGAAGTAGGAGACTTCCGAGGATTTTGGACTTGCACCGCTAGCTCGTTGAGCAAAGATCTGTGTTGGTACCTATTTGCATGTATACTAGGATGCTAGATGATTGATGTACCGTATTGTACCCCAGTTGGGGATTCTTACTAAGTGCTTTGTACTCACCCTTATTTTATGTGGTTTTTCCACCAGGTAACTTGGGACAACATCGGGATGGCTAGCGGAGGGAGCTGATTGATCATGGGAGCTGTTGACATTTACTCTACTTTCTGTTGTCATTGTTTAGTCTTCTTTCTTTGTTAGCATGCTGGGAAACTGTTTGATTTGAGAAGTTGTTTGAATGTTAAACTTTTAAATACTGGTAAGGATCTATTTATGGAAACTATTTGAATGAATGTTTTCTACAAGTTTTAATACGTTTTCTTGTTAAGCAGTTCCAATGTTAATTTAAATGTTTTAAATTTTAAGCATGGTAAGTAAGAACCGAGTTTTTTACCACTTTTTGGGTCGGGTTCTTACAGTACATACCCTTATTTTCTGTGGTTTTTCCACCAGGTAACTTGGGACAGCACCAGGACGGCTAGCGGAGGGAGCTGATTGATCGTGGGAGCAGTCGGTGTTCACTCTGTCTTTTTATTGTCTTGTTGATTCTTGCTTTCTTTGTTAGCATGTTGAGGAAACTGTTTTGCTTTGAGGAGTTGTTTTAAATGTTAAATTTCTAAATACTGGCCAAGACCTATTTATGGAAACTATTGAATGAATGTTATCTGCAAGTTCGTTTTGTTATGTTTTCTTGTTAAGCAGTTTCAATATAAGTTTTAAATGTTTTAAATTTTAAGCATGCTAAGTAAGAACCGGGTTTAGGACCGCTATTTGAGTCGGGTTCTTACAGTTGGTATCAGAGATCATAGATTCTGTAGACTAACCTGCTTTGTAGGTTGTTTGTCCCCATTATCATCAGCACTCTAGAGTCGTCAGGTTTGTCTAATTTCTTTGTTTAAGGGTTTTTACAATACTGCATCTAGTATACTTATGTTACCTTTTCATTGGCAGTGTGAATCCGAGAGTGGACTAACCCTTTTTGGTTTATGTGTAGATCGCTAGTATGCCAGTCACACGTAGTGGTGCAGGACCATTCAGAACTACAAGCAGAGATGTTGCTGATTCGACATTGAGGGTTGACCAAACCCGTAGGCCGCGTATGGCCTCAGCTATCAACTTGCCTGGAGAGAGGGTAGAGGCTGCTATGCCTCAGAGACTCAGGCACAGCTAGCAGCACAGAAAGAGGAGTCTAGGGCACAAATAGCCCAGCTGACACAAGTAGCCCCCGATAGTTCCCTGAGAGGACAAGGTATGCAATACCAAGCTGATGAGTTAGATAGTGATGAAAGAGCCGCCGAGTTTGGCAAGTGACTCAAGGACTTTACTAAGTGGAAGCCTCTAGAGTTCGATGCTTCAGAAAATCCGTTAGTGGCAGTAAAGTGGCTGGCACGGATGAAGTATATTTCAGGTGATGGGATGCCCTGATGTTTAAAGGCCGAGGTGCGAGGCCATGTTTTGACCGACACAACAGTGTGGTGGTGGGAGTCCACCGACAGGGCTAGACCAGTAAGATCTCCACCAGCCACCTAGGAGTTCTTTATAACTAAGTTTCGAGACAAGTATGTTAGTGATGAGGCTCAGCAGGAGATGGCGGGGGCCTTCTCAAATCTTAAGCAGGCACAGACAGCATAGCCGCGTATGAGAAGAAATTCTCAGAGTATAGTTATTTTGCCCCAGAACTCATAGCCACAAATGAGCTCAAGACTAAGAAGTTCATCAGCAGGTTGAGAAAGGAGGTTGCTCAGGATGTACGAGCACTCGCTCCTAAGTCTTATGATAGAGTTGTGGAGTTGGCCACCATTTATAACTCCTAGTACCTGCCAGTGTAGGTTCTTGTTGCACAATTCAGTCTGTCCAGTAGTATTCAGGGCAGAAGTTGGAAGTTTGAGTCTTCTAGTGGGTCCTGTTCAAGTGGACAGCAGGCTCGTCGCAAGGCCTGTTTAGAGGTCGAGATCAGCGTCGACCACAGACTAGACCGCAGGCTCGTCGCATTATGGAGTTTATGGAGGCGTCACCCCGAGCTTGTTATAGATATGGCAAGGAGGGGCACCTAGCTAGAGCTTGTACTCAGGCTGGAGCAGCAGCCAGACTGGTCCAGCAACAGGGTAGAGTGTTTGCCACGACTCGCCAAGAGGCAGAGCGTACTGACGCTGTAGTTGCAGGTAAGCTGCTTGTCTTAAATCATTATGTATTCATACTGATTGATTCGGGCTCAACCCATTCGTTTGTTTCTAATGCATTTGTTAGACAAGCTTGTTTGGAACTCGAACCTTTAGGGTTAGAGTTGTGTGTTGCAACTTCTTCGAGAGTAAGTATGCTAGCTAATAAAAAGGTTAAGAGTGGCCAGATACAGATATCTGAAGAGCTTTTAGAGGCTACTCTCATAGTCCTGCCTATGAGTGGTTTTGACGTTATCCTTGGTATAGATTGGTTGGCTGAGCACCATGATATGATAGACTGCTGCCAGAAAGAAGTCGTGTTCAGACCACCCCAGAAGAAGAGTTTCAAGTTCCACGATGTCCAGGGCAGAGTGTGTCCGCCATTGGTTTCAGCAATGAAAGCTCGACGTTTGTTAGCTCGAGGAGCTTGGGGCATGTAGGGTACAAGTAGACAGGTGAGAGTAATACTGCATTGTCAGTTGATATGGTACAAGTAGTGCAAGAGTTTGCATATGTTTTCCCTGAGAAGTTACCGGGATTACCCTTGAAAGGGGGGGTAGACTTTACCATCGAGCTTGAGTCAGGGACTCTCCCTATCTCTAAAGCTCCATACCGTATGGCTCCAGCTGAGTTGAGAGAACTCAAAGTGCAGTTGCAAGGAGTACCTGTTTTGTTTGTTAAAAAGAAAGATGGATCAATGCACCTTTGTATAGACCACCAAGAGTTGAATAAAGTCACCGTGAAAAACAAGTATCCCCTGCAGCGTATTGATGATTTGTTTGATTAGCTTCAGGGAGCTTCAGTGTTTTGTAAGGTTGACTTGAGGTCAGGGTACCACCAGTTGAGGATTCGGGATGCAGACATCCCTAAGACAGCGTTTAAATCGATCTATGGTCATTATGAGTTCGTGGTCATGTCGTTCGAACTGACTAACACCCCTACAGCATTTATGGACATGATGGACAGGGTATTTACGGCTTTTTTGGATTGTTTTGTCATTGTGTTCATAGACGATATTTTAATTTACTAGAAAACTTGAACGTGTGTTGCACGTGTTTATATTTCAATTAATTATTTTTTAAATTTGTGAGTCTTGTTTCTATTCTTTTTCTAAATGTTTATCTTCATTAGATTCTCAATAATTTTCAAATTTAATTTTCGCTCTTTACATTTTAATCTATTTATTTTAATATAAGTACTCATATCAAAAACTGTAGTAATTAAATCAAGAAACACACTTGAAATTATTACCAATACAATTTGTATCAAATTGTCTAAAGATAGTTATTCCAAATTGACCATATTTTAAGGAATTCACTAACCATATTGTAGATTATAAATTTTGTTTTTAAGAGAAAATAAATATGTTCAAACAAAATAAAATTAGAAAAGATCATAATTCATATAAACTAATTACATAACAATTAAAATTTGGATCAAATTCTCTCAAAATAGGTAGTCCAAGTTGACCATATTTTAAGGAATTCACTCACCATATTGTAGATTATAAATTTTGTTTTTAAGAGCAAATAAATATGTTCAAACAAATAAAATTAGAAAAGATCATAATTCATATAAACTAATTACATAACAATTATAATTATTATTATAATCTGAAATATAATAGATCATCATCATTAACAACAAAATAAAAGGTTCATGAAAAAGAAAGAAATAATCAAATAAAAGAGATGAATATTAAATTAAGAAATATAACAAACTCTACGGTAACCAAAAGAAAACGTAAAAAAATTTGGAATAGAAATTTAAGAAAAAATTACAACAAAATAGCTTCATCAACTCACGGAGAACCACACACACCTAAAAAAAAAGAAGAGAGGAAAAAAAATCATCGCTAGCTTTTAATCTCACAATAGACACACCAAAATACACATTTGGTAGAACGCTTTTAATCAAAACAATTTGTTGTATTTTCAAAAAAAAAAAAACAATTTGTTGTTGCATGTATATCATTCTCTTTATTATTGCATGTATATCACTCGTTGTTGCATGTATATCATGTCTCTTCATCAAAATAGTAGACGGTTGTATGAAAAACCAAATTATAGCATTATATAATAGAGAGTGCATTAACGAACCAATAGGGTGGAAGATTGGCATATTAACTTCTTTTTTTTTTCTTATTTTTCAACTTCTTTGCTTTTCTTTTTACTAATTATTGTAAAATATAAGGTGATCATAAAAAATATATAAAAATACAATTATAGAACTTTTAAAATTTTGAGATTGTATTTTAGATGGAAATTGTACTTTATTTTGCATATTCATATAAACTTAAATTCATATCCTAAACACACACCATGTTAGAAAAGATAGAATATGACTCTCTTTTTTTGTAGAAAATTATGGCATATTTTCTTTTATTCTATTTATTCATTTTTTTTAGAATCATTTTTCTCAATTTTGTTATTATAAAATGTTTTAATCAAATGGGAAGATTAACTTAATATTATACTGTTTGACATTTCATTTATTTTTCTTTTTTAAATTTAATTTCAAACTTCTAAATCATAATTAATAATTAATAACTACCATTTTCATTTCTTTATTCTTTAAAAAATTATTTCAATTTAGTTTCTAATTAATTATGGTAAAACATGAAACATCAATTATTTTATTTGATGAGAAGACCTACGATTGTTAGTGACGAGTTGGTTTTATTGTTTGGGTGATAAACCTAAAACTTGAAAAATGTGAAATATAATGTATGGTGAAAGATGTAAATTGTTTGAATATTTGAGTTTGCTCACTCTTTACTTTATTTTTTGAGATGTATATTCTTTTCTTTAAATAAGGAAATTTGAGATGTAAATTGTTTGAATATTTGAGTTTTTTTTTTCATATTCCAATCTTGTAGTTTTGAATTCTAAAATTAATGCAATAATTATGAAGCAAAAAATTATATAAATTTTACTCAACCAAATGAACATATATGGTTTAAAAAAAAATAAAAAATAAACATGCATTATAATATTTAAAAAACACACACACATTTATAGTGAAACGTATTCTATCAAAGATTGTAAATAAAACTAAAATAAAAAATAAATAGTAACGAAGAGAATTTAAATCTCTAATAATACTCTCATTTCTTAAAAGAAATGTGATCACTTGTTACCAAACTTCATCAAAGTAGGATTGTAAGGTCGCAAAGAAGATTCACGATATTCAATAAGAAATTACAATAAAAATCAAATAGTAATTAACAAAGGGAATCTAAATCTCTAATTATACTGTCATTTCTTAAAAGAAATGTGCTTACTTGTTACCCAACTTTATCCAAGTAGAGTTGTAAGGTCACAAAGAAGATTCAAGATATTGATTTGATAAGTTGTGCATCACTTGAATGTAATACAAAAATCTTGAAATGATTGGAAGGTTTGAAAACCTTTGAAAACACAATGAATTGAGTGAAACGAAGTAAAGAAAAATTCTAGATTTTTGAGTTAATGAAGAAATGGTGAGAAGAACTCATTATTTATAGGTAGAAAAAGTTGAATGTTACAAAGAAATAGTGAGAAGAACTCATTATTTATATAGGTAGAAAAAGTTGAATGTTATAAAAACTTTTAAATTTCATAACTTTTAAACTTTAAAGTTGATTGTTTTTTTTTTTTGAGAAACATAAAGTTGATTGTTACTAAAACTTTTGAAGTCTATAACTTACAAAATTTATTCATGTTGTTATGAATTATAATTAATAAGAATTTAATGGTGGAAAACATTAAGAGTGGCACATTAATGCTATACGAGCATTGCAAGTTGAAAGAGTGGCACATTTGAAATTTATGAAATAAAATTGGATAAAGTAATCTAAAAATTATTACATACCTCAAGACACTTTTTAAGATAGTAAGATTCAAAGACGAAAGAGGACCATGCTTCGCACTTGAGACAGGTTTTAACAGCTTTGCGTGAGAATCAATTGTATGCGAAGGTTTCTAAGTGTGACTTCTGGCTAGAGAAAGTAGCCTTTCTTGGACATGTTGTTTCCAAAGATGGGATAGTTGTGGACCCCGCAAAGATTGAGGCAGTTAGTTTGTGGGCTAGATCGACGACGGTCGCTAAGATTCACAGCTTTCTGGGTTTGACAGGTTACTATCGACGTTTTGTTAAAGACTTTTCGGCTAAGGCAACAACCCTGACTAGATTGACGAGGAAGGGTGTTGACTTAGTTTGGGACGCCAGTTGCGATGAGAGCTTTGCCCAGTTAAAGCGCAGTTTGACGTCAGCAAGAGTGTTAGCAGTTCCCGAGGGAACAAGTGGGTTTGGTCTAGGCTGTGTGTTGATGAAGTATGGAAAGGTGATTGCGTATTCTTCCCTTCAGTTGAAGCCTTATGAAAAGAATTATCCAACTCATGACATTGAGTCGGCTGCAGTTGTGTTTGCTTTGAAGATTTGGAGGCACTATTTGTATGGCGAAATGATTCAGCTGTTTACAGATCACCAGAGCCTTAAGTACTTCTTCATTCAGAAGGAGTTAAATATGAGACAGAGAAGGTTGTTCGAGTTAGTGAAAGACTACGACTGTGAGATTTTGTATCACCTAGGAAAGGCCAACGTTGTGGCCGATGCTTTAAGTAGAAAGACGTCGCACTCCGCAGATTTGTTCAGTTCTCGGATTAAATTGCAGAAAGAGTTTGAGTGGGCCGATATTGCAGTGATGTTGGGAGAGGTTACCGCATGGTATCCCAGTTTAATAGTTCAGTCGTCAATTAAGTAGATGATCATTGATAGCCAGCTGAGTGATCCTAAGTTAAAAAGATTGTTTGAGAGAGTTCAGGCTGATGGAGATTTTGATTTTTTTATAGCACCAGACCGAGGGTTGAGGTATAGAGGTGGTTTGTGCATCCTGGATGGCACCGGGCTACGAGCCGAGCTGCTTACCGAGGCTTATAGCTCCCCGTTTACTTGGCACCCACGAGGTACCAAGATGTATCAAGATCTCAAGCAGACGTTCTGGTGGATGGGCATGAAACGAGATGTAGCTAAGCTTGTTAGCCGTTGTCTCACTTGTCAGCAAGTGAAGGCTCCAGACAGAAACTGGCAGGTCTGTTGTAGCCGTTGAGTGTTCTGTAGTGGACATGGGATGAGATTACGATGGATTACATTTATAGGTTGCCAAAGACACTAAGAGGGTTTACTCAGATAGGGTTTGTTGTAGATCAGCTGATTAAGAGTGCACACTTTATCCCTGGTAGAGTTAACTATATCGTGGAACAGTGGGCACAATTTTTGTTGGGTACCATGGGGTACCAACGAAGATCATTTTGGACCGTGACGCTCGGTTCACTTCTCGCTTCTAGAGAGCGCTCTAGAAGGGTTTGGGGACCGAGTGGAGCTTCAGTACCACTTTTCACCCTCAGACAGATGGTCAGACTGAGAAGGTGAACCAAATCTTTTAAGATATGCTGAGAACCTATGTGTTGGATTTCCCAGGCAGTTGTGATCAATACCTGTACCTGATGAAGTTTCCATATAATAATAGTTATCAGTTGACCATTCATATGGCTTCGTTTGAGACCTTGTACGGCAAGCGTTGTAGATCTCGAGTGTTCTGGGAAGAGGTCGGTGACAAGCAGGTTTTGGGTCTTGAGTTCCTTCAGATGACAAACGACGCAGTGGAAAAGATGAAGCCTCGCATGTTGACAACTTAGAGTAGGCAAAAAAGTTACATCGATGTTCAGCATAGAGACTTGGAATTTGAGGTTGGCCAGCATATTTTCCTGAAAGTAGCACCGATGCGAGGTGTGTTGAGGTTTGGTAAGCGGGGAAAGTTAAGCCCCAAGTTTGTAGGGCCTTTTGAGATCCTTGAGCGGATTGGTGCAGTTGCTTACCGTTTAGCGTTGCCTCCGTCTTTGGCAGCAGTACATAATGTCTCCCATGTTTCGATGTTGAGACAGTATTTGGCAGACCCGACACACGTAGTTGATCACGAGCCTTTAGAGTTGAACAAGGATCTGAGTTTCGAAGAGAAGTCTGTGCAGATTCTGGCTTGGGAGCGCAAGACTTTGCGTAACCCAGAGATCAACCTAGTGAAGGTTCAATGGAGAAATTAGAGGGCAGAGGAAGCTACTTGGGAGTTAGAGGACGGTATGTTCGGTTAGTTTTTTGGTTGTTTGGTTGGGCCGTTAGGGCATTTAAGCCTTTAGGGGCATTTTGGTCATTTTTCCTTCCGGGCCAGTTTTGCATTTAACTAGTGTTTCAGAGCTGTTTCTGTCATTTGTTGACTTTAGTTATTCTTCGGTTTCAGGTTCCAGGGCAAGAGTTGCTTTCTTTGAGGTTTGGAGGTTGTTAGGTTTAAAAGAGAAAATTGAGTTTCATTTGTTTTGGTGCTAGGATTCAAACCATGGTGGTTTGGAGGGTGGAGTTAAGCCAAATGAAGGAAAAATAAAAAGGATTTAAAAAGTGTCCAAGCTAGGATTTGAAGGTAGGATTTTTGTAGCTTTTTTTTTTTCTTTGAATTAAGGTAACCACGCCCGTCCCTAGGCCAGGCATCGGAGACATCGAAGGAGTAATATCACATGGAAGACTCGAACTCAGAACCATGAGGGGAGCATACCCTCAAAGCCAAAATCTTCAACCACTGTGCCACCCCTTGGGGACGATTTTTGTGGCTTTTTACCTTTTTAAAATAAGAAAATCAAATAGGGTTTCATTTCTTTTTCTCCTTTCCCTCTCCCTTGGTCGACCAACTCTTTCTTGTTTCTCCTTCTCCTTGGCCGAACCACTTTCTCCATCAACTCCATTGCCAAGCTCTCAATTTCTCCTTTAAGCTTTCTTCTCCTTCTTTTCCCTCTTGGCCGAATCACCTTCTTGGTTGCCGAAATCAAGCTCTAGCTCTTTGTTTCTCTCGAACTCCATTATAAGAGCTCTTTCCCCTAGTTGGTCAAGAGCTTCAAGATGATTTTGGTTGTGTTTTGGTTACATTTCGTTGTGTGGGGGTTTCGATCTAATTGAAGCTCTTCTCCTTTGTGCAAAACTAGCCCTAGCCGAGACCATCATTGTGTTCCATTATCGAGATCTCTTTGCTTCTTGGAGTCCTTGCCAAGATCTTCAAAGGTGAGCTTGTGGTTGTGTTTTTCCCTTGACCGAGAGCTACATGGTAGCTAGTGTTGGTGTTGTTTTTCCTCTTGGTCGAGAACTAACTTGTTTGTTGTTGTATTGATGCCCTAGTCAAGACCAATTTGCAAGAGGTAGCCGAGAGCTTCTAGGGTTCCTCCTTAGTGCTTGGCCGAGAGCACTAGTTTTGCAAGTAGGGGTAGTTTCTTAAATCCCTTGCTTCTAGTTCCTAGTTCGGTTGTTAGCTAGCTAGGTTTAACTTGTATGTGTTGATATTGTTAGGTAGTGAGACACTGCAGCTCAAGGAGCATTTTGTTGTTGTTGTTTATCTGCTTGCTTTTCAGGTAAGGATCTCTTACCAGGGTTGTATGGACCCTGTTGATTGTTATGAGCATGTTAGTTGATAGGACTGCCTTGTTGATTATCTCTGCTAGCGTGTTTACCCTTGTTTCTAAATGTAGTGTCATGCTAGGTTTGTTCTTCCAGCATGTTCTGTGATTCCTGCTTTCAATTTGTAGTATCATGCTAGTTTGCCTTTATATACTTGTTGAGCATGTCTGAACTGTTAGGATTCACTTACTCTGTGATCTTAGATAGCTTAGATAGGATGTCTTCATCCAGAGGCTGAGAGCGAACATAAAGTATCTTGTCCCCACAGGTCGAGATTAGTGAAAAGCATTACGTACTTTGCTTCCGCCCCCGGCAGCTGGTGCGGATTAGCTCTTGCATCAGTATAAGCCTAGTTTAAAGCTTGCTAGAGCGGAACCCGTCACGGGTACAAGCCTGCTCGGGGATAATTCTTAGCTTCAGGTTGGTGGTATAGGCTACTATAGCTGAGTGTCGAGGCCTCGCACTACTGTAGATTAGTGACACCACTTTCGAGTGTTTAGGTATGCGTCACAGGATCGGCGTAGTTTGTCCTTAGGCCTCTGTATTTACGCGGTTTACAATAGCATGCGGTGTGCTCGCACATGCGTTATGCATCGGGCGAATAGCTCCCTCGGGCTAATGTTTGTGAGTACACCAATGCATTTCTTGCTTAAAGCCTGACTTCGAGTACTGTAAGAACCTGACACTAAATGGTCTTAAATGGTCCTTACTTAATGATGCAATATTTAAAATACGGGAAATAAAGCTGAACTAAAAACATTCTTTTATAAAGTTGAACAATCCCAAAGAATCAAAATCTTAAACATCCGAAGTCATTTAGCCTCTGGCCAGAGTAATTTAAAAAAACATTACAACTCTCAACAATAATTGTTCAAATAAAAGTGGTCATAATAAACCAAAGAGATGCAACGGCCTTTCCCATGATCATCTAGCTCTTACTCTAGCCACCTAGATGCTGTGCCAAGTTACCTAGTGGAAACCACAGAAGCGGCGCCTTCGCGTGGGTGAACCGAGGCTAGGCTGCGCGGCATGGCCATTTGCAATAGCTGCGGGAACGTGCGGACGGGCTTCGCGATGTGCAGCGTTGTGGCTGGCGTCTCGCTGCTTGCTGCGTGTAGTTGCTCGGCGATGGCATGGCAGCAATGGAGCTTGGGATCGGTGAGGGCAAATGGTGGATCTCAGCAATGGTGAAGAGAGGAAGAAGATGAACAGGCAGGGGGGATGGGGAAAGTGAAGGGTTGACTAGGTCAAAATGAAGGGAGGAGGGAATTTTTCTTCTTATTTTCCTCTAAATAAAACAACTTAATCCCTCAAAATGCCAAGTGTCAAATGAGATAGATGGAGAAGGTGGGGGATCGGCTAGCGTTCAAGGAGCTAAATGGGATTTTCTCTTTGAATTTCTTACTTTAAAATGCTAAAAAAATCCTCCAAGTGCCAAATGTCCTTGAAGGTTCCCCCTTCGAGTCCCGACTTCAACACTTTTATTTCTTAATTACTGAATAAACATGATGATCTCCAAACTTCTCCAAACCACTCCCAAACCTGGAACCTAAATCAAAATAAATTACTAACTCAACACAAGTCTGGAAATACAACCGAAACCCTAGACAATTCCCAAAATGCCTGTAGAAGCTCAAACGACCCTAACGGCCCAACCAAAAGGCTGAATAATTAACCGAACGTACCTGGAGAACCAGAACGAAAACTTGAGCCATTACAGTATTTCTTCCTTTTAAGACTTTCATCCCCAAAAGTCTTACGACTGGAATAACTCTAGGTAGTGCGTCCTTATCTCATCCTCAAGTTCCCATGTTGTTTCCTTTGCCCTCTGATTTCTCCACTGAACTTTAACTAGGTTGATCTCACGGTTACGCAAGACCTTGCGCTCCTAGGCCAGAATCTCCACAGGATTCTCCTCGAAGCTCAAGTTCTGGCTCAGCTCCAACGGCTCGTAACGACAATGTGGGACGGGTCTGCAACATACTATCGTAGCATCAACACATGGAATACGTTATGCACAGATGTCAACGATGGGGGTAACGCTAATCAGTACGCCACTGGACCAACTCACTAAAAAATCTCAAAAGGTCTCGTAAACCTGGGACTCAGCTTGCCCCGCTTACCAAACCTCAATACTTCACGCATCGGTCCTACCTTAAAAAAAAACAAGTTGTCCCACATTAAACTCTAAGTCCCTACGCCTAACATCGGCGTAGCTCTTCTGCCTACTCTAGGCAGTCAACATACAAGCTTGGGTCTTCAGCATTGCATCATTAGTCAACTGAAGCAACTCGGAACCCAAAACATGTATGTCACCAACCTCTTCCCAGAACACTGGAGACCTACAAAGCTTACCATACCAAGCTTCAAACGGTGCCATCTGAATCGTCGTCTGATAGCTGTTATTGTAAGAAAACGCCATAAGATACAAATACTAGTCCCAACTGCCCGGGAAGTCAAGCACACAGGCTCTCAGCATATCCTCCAAAATCTGGTTCACCCTCTCATTCTGTCCATCAGTCTGAGGGTGGACGCGGTACTGAAACTGCACTCAGCACCCAAACCTTTCTGGAGTGCCTTTATAAACGAGAAGTGAAACGGAAGTCTCTGTCCAACACAATCTTAACTGGTACCCCGCACAATCTGTTTCAAAAACAACTGTGCCCACTGCTCCATAGTATAAGTGATCCTACCGAGAATGAAGTGTGCACACTTGGTCAAACAGTCGACAATCACCTAGATCTGATTAAACCCTCTCTGTGTCCTCGAAAAATTAGAAATGTAGTCCATGAAGATCTCCTCCCACTTCCACAAAGGCACGCTCAGTGGCTGCAACAGCCCTGCATGCTTCAGTCTAGGAGCCTTCACTTGCTGACAAGTGAGACACCGTCTAACAAACTCTGCAATATCCCTCTTCATATTGCTCCACCAAAAAGTCTACTTGAGGTCCTGATACATCTTGGTGCCCCTTGGGTGCCAAGTGAATGGGGAACTGTGAGCCTCAGAAAGCAACTCAACTCATAGTCCAGCGTTCACTAACACGCAAAAGCATCCTCTATACCTTAAACCGCCATCTAGCGCCACAACAAAGTCAAAGTCTCCGTCGGCCTGAACTTTGGCAATCGGTCAACTCAACTCGGGATCACTCAGCTGGCTATCAATAATCCTCTGCCTTATGGATGGCTGAACAGTCAACTGGGCCACCCTGGCGGTAACCTCTCCTAACATCACTACTATACCAGCTCTCTCGAACTCTTTCCGCAACGAGATCTGTGAACTCAGCAAGGCTGCAGAATGTGAAGTCTTCCTACTCAAGGCATCAGCCACAACATTGGCCTTGCCTGGATGGTACAGAATCTCGCAATCATGGTCCTTCACCAACTCTAGCCATCTCCTCTGCCTCATGTTCAACTCCTTCTGAGTGAAGAAGTAGTTGAGGCTCTAGGGTTTGTGAACATCTTGATTTTCTCTCCATACAAATAGTGCCTCGAGATTTTCAAAGCAAACACCACTACTACTAACTCCATGTCATGCGTGGGTAGTTCTTCTCATACGGTTTCACCTGTCTCGAAGCATAAGCAAAATAACCTTACCATGCTGCATCAGAACACAACCCAACCCAAACTTGGAAGCATCACTGTAGACCACAAAACCACCTGTTCCAACTAGAACTAAGAACACCGGAGCTGTAGTCAAACTATGCTTCAACACAGAAAAGTTTTATTCATATTCATTATCGCAAACAAACTGAACACCCTTCCTCATCAATCTGGTCAGGGGTGTTGCTTTGGCGAAAAAGTCCTTGACAAACGTATAGTAGTAGCCTGCCAAACACAAAATGTTGTGAATTTCTACGACCGTTGTCGGTCTAGCCCAAGAACTCACTGTATCAATCTTGGCAGGGTCCACTGCAATACCATCTCTGGATACAACATGTCCAAGAAAAGCAACCTGCTCCAACCAGAAGTCACACTTGGAGAACTTGGCATACAATTGGTTGTCCCTCAGAGCTGACAGCAGTTGCCTCAGGTGAGTAGCATGATCCTCCATGGTCTTAGAGTAGATCAGAATGTCATCGATGAATACAATGACAAAGCTATCCAAGAATGCCTTGAACACTCTGTCCATCATATCCATGAAAGCAGCTGAAAGACATCACAACTAACTCATAATGACCATACCTCGACCTGAAAGCTGTTTTGGGGATGTCTGCATCCCTGATCCTCAACTGATGGTAACCAAACCTCAAATCTATCTTTGAGAACACAGAAGCTCCTTGGAGCTGATCAAACAGATCATCAATACGAGGCAACAGGTACTTGTTCTTCACTGTAACCTTGTTCAGCTCCCTATAGTCTATGTAGAGACGCATCGAACCATCTTTCTTTTTCACAAATAGAACCAGTGCTTCCCATAAGGACACACTGGGAAGAATGAACCCTCGGTCCAACATCTCCTGTAACTGAACCTTCAACTCTTTCAGCTCTATTGGCGCCATCCGGTAAGGAGCCTTCGAGATAGGGAGAGTCCCTAGCTCGAGCTCTATTGTGAAGTCAACCTCCCGCTGAGGTGGTAATCCAGGCAGCTCCTCTGGAAACACATCTGCATACTCCTGCACAACTGGTACCTGATCAACTGACAGTAGAGGACGGTCACCTCCGGACAACTTTGCCAAGTAGCCCCAAGCTCCTCGAGCTAGAAAACGCTAGGCTTTCACTGCAGAAATCAGCGACGGACATACTCCGGTCTGGACATTACGAAACTTAAAAATCTTATTCTTAGGCAGCCTGAACAAAACTTCTTTCTGACGGCAGTCAATTAGCGCATGGTGCTCCACTAACCAATCCATCTCTTGGATTACATCAAACCCACTTATAGGTAGTACTATGAGGGTGGCTGCTAAAGACTCTCCTGATGCTAGGATCCTACCGTCTCTAACTTTATCACTAGCCAACATATTAACTCTCGAAGCAGTGGCAACACTCAATTCGAACCCAAGGGTTCCAGAACTAAACGAGCTTGACTAGCAAACAACGTAGAGATAAATGAATGGGTCGAGCCTGAATAAAAAAAAACATATGCATAATGATCCAATACGAGTAAACTACTTGCAACTGTAGTGTCAGTCTTCTCAGCCACTTGTCGAGTCGTGGCAAATACATGGCCCTGCTACTGGGCCGACTTGGCATCTGCTTCGCCTTGCGGGCACACTCTAGCTAAGTGTCCCTCCTTACCACACTTGAAGTAGGCTCTCGGCGAAGCTCCACACATCCCAAAGTGATTCTTGCCACAAGTCCGATAATACAGTGCTGTCTCACCATGCCCTGCTAGCGACCCTGTCTCTCTGCTGAAATCGACCCTGAAGGCGCTGCTGACCCCTCTGATCAAATTTCCTCTTCTACCCTGAACTAACCGGCAGAATCTGTGTCAGTGTAGGAACCTTCACACGGTGGTACTTTTTATTGTAGATCGTGGCCAGTGCCACTGTCCTCGTATAGGTCTCGAGGGCAAGGCCCTAATTTCCTGAGCAACCTCCAGTCTGAGCCCTCCAATAAATTTCTTTATCTTGAGCTCCTCAGTGGCAACTAACTCTAGAGAAAAATAACTATGCTTTGAGAACTTCTTCTCATACTCTGCTATAGAGTCATCTCCCTACTTCAGATTGTTAAATGCCTCAACCATCTTCTACTGGGCCTCCTCACTGATATACTGGGTCTTAAACTCAGCCCTGAAGAATTACCAAGTAGGCGGTGGGGTTTCTGCAGGTCTGCCTCGAAGGGTGGACTCCCACCAGTGTTGTGTCAATGAGAACATGAGCGCCACACCGCGGCCTCTGGACATCTCGGCAATTCATAACCTGAAAGATATACTCCATCATGGCCAGCCACTTTGGTTCCTTCAGCGGGTCCTCATATGCATCAAACTCCTTAGGCTACCACTTACAGAAATCTTTGAGCCAATGGTCGTACTCGGCGGCTCTGTTCCCTCTAACACTCTCAACAATCATGGGCTCCTGACCACCCTGAGGGTCCACTAGGCTGCAGGTGCAACTGGTGGTGCATGTCTAAGTAACTGAGTCAATTGAGACATTTCGGCGAGGGACTCCTCTCTCTGCACTGCGAGCTGCTCTACAAGTTGTGCTGAAAACTGTGCCTGTGGCTCGGCTCACTACTTAGCCATCAAGAGCATCATCTCTCTCATCACTGATGCCAGCTCTACTCTAAGAGCTGCAACCTGGGGCTGAGAAGTCTCTCCCCATGTACAGGGCATATCAGTAATTGGGGCCATAGGTTGCCTACGAGTCTGGTCCATCATTGATGTTGTCTCATGAGTCGAAATCTCAATGTCAACACCTCGGTTGGCTGTACCAACGATCCTGCTCCTCTTCGGGTAATCGACATACTGGCGATCTGTACCCAAAACACTAGGTTAGTCCAAGCACGGACCAACACTGCGAATAATAAACAAAGCTAGTATGCTAGATGCAGGTATTGTAAACTTAAACCTTAAAATAAACTTAAACACATACCTGGCTGCTGTTGGAGTTCTGATGATCATGGGACACAACGACCTAACTAAGTAGGTCAGTTTATAGAATCTATGACTCTGAGCTCTAATACCAACTGTAAGAACCTGACACTAAATGGTCCTAAATGGTCCTTACTTAATGATGCAATATTTAAAATATGGGAAATAAAGCTGAACTGAAAACACTCTTTTATAAAGTTGAACAATCCCAAAGCATCAAAATCTTAAACATCTGAAGTCATTTAGCCTCTAACTAGAGTAATTTTAAAAACATTACAACTTTCAACTATAACTGTTCAAATAAAAGTAGTCATGACAAAACAAGAAGATGCAACGACCTTTCCCATGACCATCCAGCTCCTCCTCTAGCCATCTCAATAATGTGCCAAGTTACCTGGTGGAAAACCACAGAAAAGGGTAAGTACAATTGCACTTATTAAGAATTCCCCAACCGGGGTACAATACGCACAACAAATCCTCTAGCATCCTAGCATACAAGTAGTAAACAATAGCATGATAGTTCCAATAGTACAACAGCGGGATGAACAACATCAAGGGTCTATGCTCAAAGCTAGACAGAGTTAGCACACACTGGGCTAACAAGCAAAAGAAACATTGAAGTAATCTCCGCAGCTATATCAATACAACAAACATGGTTAGCACACACTGGGCTAACTAAGGACAGAAACACACTGGCTAGGCCTAGACTATACCAAGCCAGCACACAACTCGACTGTCACTCAGGCAAGTCCTGCTCATACCAGTCAGCAGCACACTAGGCTAACAGGGGACAGAAACACACAGGCTAGTCCTGAGCAAACCGAGCCAGCATGCAACTCGATTGTCACTCGTGACTCAACCGAGCCAGCATGCAACTCGACTGTAACTCGAGAAAACGAGCCAGCACGCAACTCGACTGTCACTCGTGACTCCCTGACAAACTCTAACACTTTGAGCCACCTAGAGCTAAATAGGGTCCAACATCCAACTAGCTTATAATCAATAGAGTATTTGCAGACATACGAAATAGTTGATAAACAGGAGAGTTCAACAACATAGTACAATAAACTAATTGCCAAGCCCTAGCAGACAACACAACATAAATATGATATTCAGGAAACAAGGCATTCAACATACAAGTTCAGATTATAGACTGACAAGAACTAAACATAACCATAAACAATCAACATCCAGGAGACCTACAAGAAACTTATCCACTAACAATACAACATATAAGAAAACAACCAGGAGTTATCATTCAATGCGCAAGGTCCACACAACTGCGGCAAGGAATCCTTACCTGCAAAGTGGAATATGACAATCAATAAGGACAAGATCCTCGAGCTGTGGAATCAATACAAGTAACCCCAAAACTGAGAAGAGCTTTCTCTCGATAGCTAGGTCTCGGCAACCAAGCAAAGACGCAAACGAGCGGGCATCAGCGTGTGGCCTGGGAGAGGTGGTGCGACGGCTCGACTGTTGGTGTTGCAGTCAGATCCGCTCCATGAGACGAATTGTGTTCGCGTGTGACAATATGCGCGAGGGTGTGGGCGAGAAAGGGCTATCGCTGCGGCTGCAAGGAAGATGGTGTGCGGCACCGTTACAACAAAGCCGAGAGGCGCGCGGTCGGAAATTTGCTCGTGGGCAAAGCCGCACGACGGACGCGTCTTTGTTGGGCGAAGCTAGCGAATCTGGCGTTCTTTGAATGGGCTAACCGAGGCTGGGTTAGGCGGCATGGCGATAGGGCGATCGCTGCGGGAGCGTGCGGACTGAGTCCGTGATGTGTGGAGCTGTGGCTGGCGTCTCGGCTGCTCGATGATGGCAAGGTAACAATGGAGCTTGGGATCGGTGAAGGCAAATGATGGATCTCAGCAATGGTGAAGAGAGGAAGGAGATGAAGTGGCGAGGGTGATGGGGAAGGTGAAGGGTCGTCCAGGTCAAAATGAAGAGAGGAGGGGATTTTTCTTCTTATTTTCCTCTAAATAAAAAAACTTAATCCCTCAAAATGCCAAGTGTCAAATGAGGAAGATGGAGAAGGTGGGGGGTCGGCTAGGGTTCAAGGAGCAAAATGGAATTTTCTCTTTGAATTTCTTATTTTAAAATGCTCAAAAAATTCTCCAAGTGCCAAGTGTCTTTGGAGGTTCCCCCTTTGAGTCCCGACTTCAACACTTTTATTTCTTAATTACTGAATAAACCCGAACGATCTCCAAACTTTTCCAAACCACTCCCGAATCTGGAACCTGAATCAAAATAAATTACTAACTCAAGACAAGTCTAGAAATACAACCGAAACCCTAAACAATTCTCAAAATACCCTTGGAAGCTCAAACGACCCTAACAGCCCAACCAAACGACTGAATAATTAACCAAACTTACCTAGAGAACCGAATGCTCATTATAGGTACTCTCCCGTTGTCTTAGGAATAGGTTGGTCGAGGGTAAAAGACCCTCGAGGGCATCTATTTTGGGATCAGCTTTTGAGTTGGTCATTTGTTCGAGGGAGAAAGATCCTCGAGGATGACTTTTGGGATTGGTAAGAAGAGCCAATCATTAGGCCAGAAGTAGGAGACTTTCGAGGATTCTAAACTTGTCTTGTTAGCTCGTTGAGCAAGGATCTGTGTTGGTAACTGTTTTCATGTATAACTAGGATGCTAGATGATTGATGTATCATATTGTACCCCGGTTGGGGATTCTTACTAAGTACCTTCGTACTTACCTTTATTTTCTATGGTTTTTCCACCAGGTAACTTGGGACAGCGCCGGAACAGCTAGCAGAAGGAGCTGATTGATCATGGGAGCTGCCGGTGTTTACTCTGTCTTTTAATTGTCTTGTTGAGTCTCACTTTCTTTGTTAGCATGCTGAGGAAACTGTTTTTCTTTGAGGAATTGTTTTAAATGTTAAGTTTTTAAATACTAGCCAGTGCCTATTTATGGAAACTATTGAATGAATGTTTTCTGCAAGTTCGTTTTGTTTTGTTTTCTTGTTAAGCAGTTTCAATATAAGTTTTAAATGTTTTAAATTTTAAGCATGCTAAGTAAGAACTAGGTGTAGGACCACTATTTGGGTCGGGTTCTTACAAGAATGCTGCTAGGACCAATCGAGAATGCTGCTAGGACCAATCGAGAATTTCACCAGGACCAATCGGGAATGCTGGTCAGGACCAATCGAAAATTCTGGTCATGGGATGAAAAGATGATTTTCTCCTTAGAAAAGTTTGATTGGATTTTATTTTTCTTTTTCTTGAAAATCTATGAATCTAAATATGATGGTTTGTATTTTCTAGGTTTTGAGGTGAGAAAAATGAAATAGAGGTTTGAGGAAAGGGTTTTTGTTTTTGTTGAGAAAAAAAAAGAGAAAAAGGTGATGGAAAAGAAAGTGAAGGACTAGAGAAAAATTTTACCTGGATCGAAAGAAAAAATTTGATGCTCTGATACCATGTTGAAATATGGAAATTCAAATTCTCTAAGTTTTCATTTAATAATGAACCCAACAATGGGTTTAAATAGAGTACAAAGATGACCTAATTATAAAAGGAAAAGATTCTACCTAGTTATAAAAAGAAAATAAATAAAATAATGTTTAATCTATCTAATCCTAAAAGGACTAAATAATTTAAGAAGATAAAAATTCTATTTTACTAAAATTAACATAAACCCACAAAATGCAACCTAAACAGCCTAAAATATGCTCTCTTTGAGAGTTATCACATATTAGAACCTCAATGGCCCCATTCTGAGAATCAACACTCTCTGAGGGAATCAACAGGAAATTATGTAGCAAGTAGTATACAAGCAGAAGAGTCGTATCTAGAGGTCGATGTACCTAAT
The DNA here is from genome assembly GCA_036507275.1 of Sicyos edulis. Taxonomy (NCBI): domain Eukaryota; kingdom Viridiplantae; phylum Streptophyta; class Magnoliopsida; order Cucurbitales; family Cucurbitaceae; genus Sicyos; species Sicyos edulis. The sequence continues at coordinate 36,449,150 of CM071847.1, forward strand.
GAAGCGGCAGCACTAGATTTTCTCTATGAGGAAGAACTCTCACGGCCCAGGTTTTCATCCCGGTCTTCCAGGTATGTCCTAAGGGCATTTTGGTAATTTGGTCGGGCCATTTCTGTCTTTCTCAGCTGTTAATATTCTTGGATGGTCAAATATAGGGTTTGGTTGCTTTTTGGATGAGTTTGGGTGTTGAGAGATGCAAAAATAAAAATAAGAGTTTTGTTGGGTTAAAAGTGCATCAGCTGGGATTCGAGCCCAAGTGGCTAGGAAGTTAGCAACGAGGTTCTGCCAGTCGTGCCACAGGTAGTCGTTGATACTCATTCCGTAGGTTATCTTGGTTTGCCTGGATTTTCGGGATTTAAGTAAGTTTGATTAAAAAAAAGAAAAGAAATAGGTTTTTCTCCTTTCCTTCTTTCCCAAATTCCTTGCCGCACATTCATCCTCTCCAAGCCTTCTAGTCGTGCCCGAGGGCTCCGCCGTTTCGTTCGTTCTGGGTAAGCGTTCCTCGATCTCTCCTTTTCGACTTTTTGGTGTTGACCTTGCTGGCCGAGAGATGGGAATTGTTTAGTGTTGGTTTGTGTTTGATGCAGCCCTGCCGAGCAGCCCTACCGCCGTGGCCCAGCCTGCAGCACCCCAGCGCCGTCATCCAGCCTGCAGCGCCCCAGCACCGTCGCAGCCCCAGCCCTGTCGCGATCGCCCGCGTCGCAGCCCACCGCACGCCCAGCGCCCAATCGCAGCCCCTGTCGCACGCACGGATTCGCTGCTCGCTCGAGCCTACACCGTGCCACACGCTCCCCAGCAGCTCAGCAGCGCAGACGTACGCCCCAACGTCGCTCGCCTGCTAGCCTTGCCGCACGCCTCTGCCGAGCCCTGCCGCTCACGCTCAATAGTGCCCGGCGCTTGCGTTGCGACCCTACCTACGCGACGCGGCAATGAGTACTGGCCCACACGCCGTCGCCAAGTTGTGTGCCTTGCAGCCTGTCCGTTTGCGTGCCAACCCCGTGCCGTGTGAGTTGCTTCCGACCGAGCCGAGTTCTGTTTTCATTTTGCCTAAGTCTTATAAATTGTGATGTTGTTGTTTGTCTGTTAGGTTCTCGATAGCTAGCTAGGGTTCTGTTGCAGCTTAGGATCTTCTTGTGTGTTGTTTGCCTTCCAACCCAGGTAAAGATTTCTTACCGGAGTTGTGTGGGCTCTGCGATATTTTCTGTGATTGTTGATTGTATGCATGTTTATGTTTATCAGCATGTTAGTGGATAGGTGATCTGTTCTGAATTCCGACTGGCATGATTCTCGTGTTAATTCTCATGTTAGTTCAATGCTAGGTTGTTCTGTTCTGACATGTTCGTTATCTGTTCTTGCTTCGTAGTATTATGCTAGGTTCATTATTTCTGCTGAGCACGTATTAGTATGTTTGTCGTTATCTGTTTATAGCTTAGAGTTCTGATAGGTAGCACCATCCGGGTGAGGATGCATAACGTAGCTTGCATCCGTGGCAGGGACATGCGAGGCAGTACTTCATCCCTGATCCGTCGTTAGGGTTTAGCTAACTCTAACGGCAGCTCAGTTCAATCTTGGGTGAGGGTGGAAAACTGTTAAATGCTCCAACAGTCGAGGGAATGATGAGGCGTTGCCCTGTCCCCGGCAGTCGACAGCGTGTTGGTAGTAGCCCTTGATTGCCACCTGATAGGGCAAGGATCGGTTCCTAGTGTAAACCTACCACGGCCGGTTTCTTAGCCTCAGGTGCGGTGGTACAGGCTGACATAGTCATAGTGTTCTGGTCTCACACCACTATGTTTAGTGACACCGATCCAGAGATTCGTTTAGGCATGCGTACTGGACCAGGGCAGTATGCTCTAGACCCAGCACCTCTCTGGTTTGCAGCAGCATGCGGTGCGCGCACACGCTCATTACAGCGCCGACTGGAGAGCTCCTCGGGATCTTGAGTTCAGTGCACCTTTTGTATCGACAGTAGTAGGAAAGATGAGGCCGAGATTAGTTTCTCGTCGACTATCGAGATGCGTTGTAGTTTTCTGGAGTAAGACCGTAAGATGGCATCCGTGGTATTAATGTATGGATTAAAGTGTTATGCACTCTTCTATGTTGTATTCATTTCTTGCATACTTTCTGCTAGATAACCAGTTGTATCGTATTGTACCCCGGTTGGGGATTCTTACTTAGTAATTCGTTACTCACCCTTATTTTGTGGTTTTCCACAGGTAATCAGGGCGCGAGACAGGATGGCTGAAGGAGGTGCTGCGGATCATGGAATAACTGTTGTCCTTAAACTCTGAGATTATATATATGTTTTTAGTTTGTCCTCTGAATGCATGTAGTTGGGCACTGAGCCCGTAGGATGTTTTCTGATTGTTTCTGGATTCTGACACTGTTGTAAATTGTTTGGGGTTTTGAATGTTTTGAATAAATCTCTGATCAAAGTATGTTTTAAACTAATTTTAGCTTGGAACAGGTGCTTGGAAATAGGAACAGGTTTCAGGACATTTTATATTTGATTTTAGAATGGATGTTTATAAGTTTTTGTTTTCATTGAGAATCTGGAGAACGATCTTGCATATTATTTTTAAGTTTTAAAAGCATGCATTGAGGTAAAGGCCTAGTTTAGGACCTCTTTCAGGTCGGGTCTTTACATAAAGGCGCATGGTGAAGAAAGGCAATAGAAAGCGACGAAAGATGGCCTCACCCAAAAAATCTTTATATGGCCAAAACATGGATGAACTACGCCAGACGAAATTAGCACAAAGGTTCCACCCAGAATTGCTTAGCAGCATTCCTAGAATGCAAAAATCTTGTATTTATGACTTTGTGCAAAATATTTAATTGCTTTTAATTAGGTAGATTTATTATATTTTCATTACTTGAAGTTTTCCTATTTTTGCAATTTCCCTTTTTATCACTTTAATTTTAGAAAAGAATTGGACCGAATATTTGAAAACAAAAAAAAAATTTCCTTGTAAATTCATTATCTTTCGAGCATGAGAATTCCGAACTTAATTTCCCACATCTATATAAACTCTGTGTGAGGAAGAGTAGACCACTGCATCCTTGCCTCGACCTTCAGACCTTACAAACTCAATGTTCCCCTCAAATGACCTCGGCCCGTAAGATGTCTGATATAGTAATAAGAGGTAAAAATGGTAGCGAACGTCAAAAGCCTCAGGAAAAACCACCGCCCAGATGGAGAACCAGAAGTGTGTTAGTGCGGCAGCTAGGAGCAGATATGGGAGAAATTTCGCACCAACGACAGATAAAAAGCGAAAAGTTCTTTGGAAAAATAAGGGAGAGGAAGGACACTCTCTATCTCCTTTATTAAGCTGAATAGTGACAAGGAGACTCTAGAAGAATCACCCTCGAAGTGAAAGAATGGAGTCGGAGGAAGAAAAAAACAAATCAATAGAAGAGGACCTAGAAGAGGTCGAGCCGTGTGTGGGTGAAAAGAATGGAGGTCCCAGTAAGGCCGAAATAACCACTGACAAGGAATCGTAGCACCCGAGATCCAGCAGAATTCGCGTTAAATCTATGAGGAAATTAAGGGCAAGAGCATTCCCAACGATTCACCAATCACTGCCAAACCTAGAGATAGGAGTAAGGAAAGGTGCAACATTTGCATCTATCAACGCTGAGAGGAAATTTATTGAATTAAAGAATAGAGGATTTAAGAGAGAGTTGGAACTGATTATATTGGACGATATTAGGATCTTGATTCATCGTCGGGGATGGCTGAAATATTTCTTCCGATGGAGGCAAGAACAGATTTGGTGCACCTATTCTACACGAATTTGAACGAAGAAATACCATTATTCTCACGAGTAAATGGTCAGCTTATTGACTGCAGAGCAGCTACATGGAATAAAGCATTGGCAGCACTTGATGCTCCTACATCATTCTTTCTACAACTAATCAACTCTCCAACCGCAGAACAAATGAGAGAAGGCCTATCAATAATAGGAATATTGGGAGCAGAATGGAATGACCCAACGTTAATACAAAGATACATGATTTGGAATGATCTACAAGAATGGTTGAGAATTACAAATACAGCATCCGCAAATAAAGTGCTAATTCGAAGAGATTAAGCAATGCTACTCGTTGCAATACAACTCGGGGTACGCTTAACTTTGGGAAAAATCTTAGAGATACAAGTGCAGAAATGCACGAGTGAAGAGCGAAACCACATATACTATCCCTTCGCAATCACTCAGTTATGTGTAGCACAAAGGATCTGTCGGCATCAATTCGACGAGACTTTGAGTGTATATCCATCAAAGGAAGGTATAGAAAAAAAAAGTGAAGGAAGCAAAGATGCAACAACAATAGTCGGACTAGAAGAAAGAATAGCGAAGCTCGAGGAAATTACACAGAAATATTTGAAGTATGCAAATGAGCAAGATGAGTTGTTAGTGCCCAACAGAGCAGAAGAATACTTCGAATGGACTGAATTTCCAAAACACTTAGAGAATTGGAGATTGCCAAGGGCAAGGGAAAGAAAAGCAGTAGAGCATCAATCTAGATGGAAGTCTCGCTCTCTCTTTTTCTTTTTATGCTTTCTACATATTATTTCCTTTTGCATGCATTTCATGATTAGTTAAATTTTTTTGTAAGATCGGGCATCTAGGATGCAAGTTATTTGAATTCACATAATATCTATAAATTTAGTCGTTCTTCCTTTGAAAGTTTAGGAAGCATTATTATCGTAAAACTAAATCTGGCAGAAACATTATTTCAAATTGAAGAATTGTAAGTTCCCTTAGATTCAAACCTACTATTAAAATAATCTTTAGCATAAAAGACAGGAAGAACAAAAATATTGCAAGGAAGCCTAAAAACTCACGATAGCGTAGAGCAATCACATTTAAATAGCCAAGTTTTGGGGAATTAAACCTCACCTTCATTGAGGACAATAAATATTTTAAGTTTGTGGGGTGAGGACAACCTAAGAGTTCTATTTCAAAAGAAAATCAATCTACTCTGGCAAAAGTAAGAAGGTCGAACAGGCTTATGAGCCCAAGGATACCTTAAGTATTTCGATGTCTACGTTAGCGCATGCTTAAAATGTCTCTTCTTAGAGAGATTGTTTGATGCTCAAGTGATTTATGCTAAGAACTATGGAATTTAGTAGGTATGTGTAAAGACCCGACCCAAAAACGGGCTCTAAAAGGGCCTTTACCCCAATGCATGCATTCAAAGTACAGGATAATGTGCAAATAAGATTTTGGATTCCAATTAAAACTTAAAACATTCAACATTCAAATTAAAATCATTACAATTGCTGAACCCTGTTCCTGTCTCCAAGCACCTGTTTCAGGACAAATACATTTCCATAGTTTACTCTGATCAGAGATTTATTAAAATCATTCAAAAACTTCCCAGGTACAACAATGCTGGAATCCACAAAACATTAAAAAATCGTCCTAGGGCTCCGTGCCCGGCTACATGCATTCAGGGGAAAATAAAAAGACAAGAGTCATAATATAAAAAGTCAGAGACGATAGCAGGGTTCCCATGATCACAGCCCCTCCTTCAGCCATCCTGTCTCGCACCTTGGTTACCTGTGGAAACCCACAAAATAAGGGTGAGTAACGAATTACTCAGTAAGAATCCCCAACCGGGGTACAATACGATATACATGGTCATCTAGATGAATGTATGCAAGCTATGAATATAAACACAGAACATAGCACATAGCTTAAAATCCACATATAATCTTCGGATGCCAACTCAGGGTCTTAGTCCGGAAAATCCACATCACACAATACGCCCTATACGAGAAACAAGTCCCGGCCTCGGCGACTCATCGTCGTCACGAAAGGTGCATCGCTCACAATCCCGAGGAGCTCTCGATCGGCGTTGTAATGAGCGTATCGCGCGCACCGCATGCTCTTGCAACAACTCGGGGTTGCCGAGTCTAGTGGCAAGTTGCCCAGTCCGATCCACCATGCCTAACTAAATCTACGGATCGGTGTCACCGACATAGGGGTGTGAGACACGGACACGTGAACTATGTCAGCCTGAACCACCGCACCTGAGGCTAAGGAATCGATCGTGGTAGGCTTACACCAGGAAGCCGTCCTTGCCCTAACAGGTAGCAATCAAGGGCTACGGCCGAACACGTTGAGGACGTGCCGACTGCCGGGGACGAGGCAATGCCAAGTCATCATCCTGACCGTTGGGGCATCGTGCAGACTACCACCCTCACCCAAGATTACAGGGCCTACCGGTCGGGTTAGCTAAACCCTCACGGGGTCCAGGGATGGAGTACTACCTCGTACGCCCCTGCCATGGATGCAAGATACTTTATGCATCAGGCCCGGATGATGCTACCTACCTACACTCTAACCTATCATATCAATAACATACAATCCAATACAATCCAAAATGTGCTCAACAGATACAACGAACCTAGCATGGTACTACGAAGCAAGAACAGATATGAGCATGCCAGAATGGAACAACTTAGCATGGACTAACATGAGAAACAACATAAGAAATCATGCTAGTCGGGAATTCAGAACAGAGCACCTAACACTAAACATGCTGATAATCATAAACAGGCATACAAACAACGATCACATATAATATCGCAGGGCCCACACAACTTCGGTAAGAAATCCTTAATTGGCCGGGAGGCAACTACACACAAAAACCTAAGCTACAAACGAACCCGAGCTAGCTACCGAGAACCTAACAAAAACAATGATAATCACAATCCATATGCCTAAATATAATAAAATAAACAAGGCTCAACTCGGGAGCAACTCACGCGGCTCTACCGACACGTGACGGGCAAGCAAAGACGTCGGGGCTCGGCGGCTGGCGCCGACGACGAGATGGGCGCAGAGCTGGCGCTGACACGGCGCTGGGGCGCGGATGGGCACGCTAGCACGCGCTGGCGGCGCGCGCTGCTGTGTGACGAGACAGACAAAGGCGGGCGAGCGGCACAAAGACATCGCAGCGGCGCGATGCGCTGGGACGGCGACGGGCGTGCGGGCGCTGGGGCTGCGACGCGGACGCGAGCTCGGCTGGGCGATGGCGTCTGGCGTGCCGACAGGCTGGGCGTGCGCGGGTGAGCAACGTGATGCGGCAGGAGTGCGATGGCTGCGACGCGACGAGCACGCGCTTGATGCAGTGCGTCGGCGACGGCCATCGGGCGCAGGCGGCTGCGGCGGCACTGGGCGCTGGGTGTCTGGGCGACGCTGCTTCTTTGGCGCTTGGGGCTTTGGTGCGATCTGGCTGGCCGCCGACTCGGCCAGGGCTGCTCGGTGGGTTGCTTGGCTGGCCGGAACGACACTCGGAGGACTCTCGGGAGAAGACTCACGTAAGATGGCTAGAGAGAAGAGGGTTGGGCGGCCATGGGGGGTTTGGAGAATAAAACACAAAAACCTAATTTCCTTTCATTTAATCAAATGCACCAAAACCGAAGAACTCAAGGCTAACCAAGATATGCTGCGGAGAGAGTAACAAAAACACCTAGTGGCTCAACTGGCCACACCACCCACCTGACTTCCCAAACCACCTGGGTTTGAAACCCACCAAACACATCTTTACTCCACCATTTTTCTTTTGCATCACACCATGCCCAAACACAACCACAAAGCCTAAAAAACTTACAAAAATCCATCCAATAATTTTAGCAACTGGAAAAGACATAAACGGCCCTGACGGCCCGACCAAATTACCAAAATACCCCTAGGGCCTTCCTGGAAGACCGGGATGAAAACCTGGGCCGTTACAGTATGAGTGCAACTTGCAAGGAATGCGAAAAGCATATAGAATCCTCAAAGGATATAAGGGTTGGAATAGATATCTTCGAAGAGTAAGTTGGGCAAACTTTGGACTAGAGCGATTCCTATACAATAGGTTGAGTAACAAAGAGTACTTGCGATGAAGAACAATCTATCAGTCATGGTAAAGAAGATTTTAAGGTTAACCCAGAATCTTTTGGAAAGTTTGAAACTGAAAAGAAAAAGAAGTTTTTGCTAGAAATAAGACTTGTGATAAGAGTTGCAGAAGTAGATCGGAAAAAGTAGAATTGTTGAATTAACTAAAATAAGCTACCTAGGTCATTAAACATTACTTGAGGATAAGAAATGATGTAAGTTTGGGGGTGTGATAACTCGCAAATAGAGCGTATCTTAGGCTACCTTAGTCTACTTTATTTTATAAATAGAAGAGAGAAAACAAGCGTTAATAGAAAGAATGTGAAGGAATAGCTTAGAAAATTAGCATGCATTTAAAAAGTAGCATTGAAAGCATAGATTCGCATCTTAGCGCAAATTATAGATAAACTGTGCCTAATCAATTTTTTTAGCAGGATTATCCTTAGCATCGTGGGAAAGGACAACAATGTGAATGGTGATCAGATAGTGCGTGAAGACGTGCAACTCAAAAAGGAAAACACGTTTGAAAAAGAGCACGTCAATAAGGAAAGAATCGAAGAATCAATCATGCAATAAAGACGGGATCAATCAAATAAATCCCGATGGAAATTATGGAATCCCACATTTATGAAGATTTGCACAGCTCACCTCAACTTACTGGAAAAGGAATTCAATTCTATAAATACAAAGGCAAGAAGCTGAAATCGATGAACTGGTCGGTCAGCCATGAGCCGATCGTCAAAGCTCGAGAAGCAATTGGTGATGCGTGGGAACTGATGACAATGGGACTATACATACTCAGCCGTGCCAATTCCATTTATTGTTTTTATTAGGAGTAGTTTATAGACTTTGAACATTTCATAGTAGTAATAAAATCATCTAGTTTAAACTTTTATATTATGTTTATTGCTATGATTGCATTATACGAGTGCATTGTTAGTTACTTATGATTATAATGTGTTAAGAGCGCAGGTCAAAAAATGTTACACTGCTACATATTTAAATCTATATATATGCGTCGATTAGCTACCCACGCATGTACCTTGTGGTGAATCAGAAGAGGAACCGCATGTTGACCCAATATGCTACTTTAGGTTGAGTGAACGTCTGTTCACTATTTAGGGTGTTAGAGATACCTCACTAATGCTTACATTGTCTTGCGCTAAGTATGGAGTTCGCAGTGGAAACTGGTTCGACCATAAATCATTAGTTATGGAAGTAACAATTGTTAGGGAAGTAGGACAGTCTTTGGCTAGTCCACGCGCTTAGCATCTATTAGGGTTAATTAGTTAGCATTACTGTAACGGCCCGGAATTTCATCCCGGTCTTCCCGGTTTGCCCTAGGGGTATTTTGGTAATCTGGTCGGGCCGGTAGGGCCGGTTATGTCTTTTCCAATTGCCAAAAAAATTATGGGATGGATTAAATAGGATTGTGAAGCTTTTTGAAGGTATTTGGGCTTGGTGAGATGCAAAATAAAATAGGGAATTAAAAGGTGCGTCGAGTGGGATTCGAACCTTGGTGGCTTAGAAGGCTAGTTGGGTGTCATTGCCAATTGAGCTTCCAAGCACTCTTGTTAATCTATATGCATCACCTTGTACTTAAGCCTTGGTTTAAAGGAATTTTGAATTTTAGTTTAAAAGCAGAAATCGCCCGAGTCTTCGTCTTCATCTTCTCCGAATTTCCCTTCGACTGACCGAGCTCCTCTCGCAATTTTCTCCCTCGCCGACCCCAATTCGACCGAGCTTTCCTCTCCCAATTTGAAGCCGAATCCCATCTCGAGCAGCCGGAGGTCCGAACGCTATCCCGGTAAGCTTTCTTCTCCTTCTTCTTCTCCTTCGGCTTTCGTCCCCTGTTTCCAGTTTAGTCATTGCTGGCCGAGAGAAGTGAATTGTTGTGCAGGTTTCGTGCAGCTAGCCAAGGGGAGACAGCCAGCACCAATTCGCCCGAGCTCGCTAGCTCAATCGCACGCAGCAGCCGGCCAGCTAGCCCCCTCGATCGCCCGCGGAAGCCAGCTCCACCGCGCCAGTTCGCCCAGCTGAGCCGCATCGCACCGAGTCGCGCCAGCGCGCCGACCCTAGTGCCGTGCGTCGCGCCCGAGCGCCTGCTCGCCGCGCCGTGTTGCATGCCCTATCACAGACCAGCGCGCCGAGCCGTGTCGCCGAGCCGTGTGAGTGCTCCAGAGCCGAGCCTGGTTGTTTTGTTAAATTTATGTTTGATTTATAATTCTTGTTGTGCTTGTTAGGTTCTCGGTAGCTAGATCGAGTTCATTCGCAGCTTAGGTTTTCGTGTTAATCGCCTCCCGACCAAGGTAAGGATTTCTTACCGGAGTTGTGTGGACCCTGCGATATATTATGTGATTACTGATTGATTGCTTGTTTGTGTTTATTGACATGTGTAGTGATAAGTGCTTTATTCTGAATTACCGACTGGCATGAATTCCTACGTTGTTTCTCATGTTAGTCCATGCTAGGTTGTTCCTTTCTGGCATGCTCGTATCTGTTCTTGCTTCGTAGTACCATGCTAGGTTCGTTGTATTCTTATTGAGCAAGTATTGGAATGTATTGGATTGTTTGCTGATTGCTATGACAGGTTAGAGTGCAGGTAGATAGCATCATCCGGGCCGGGTGCATAATGAACCTTGCATCCCCGACAGGGACGTACGAGATGGTGCTCCGTCCCTGATCCCGTTAGGGACTAGCTAACCCTAACGGCTGGCCCTGCAATCCTGGGTGAGGGTGGCAGACTGTTAAATGCCCCAACGGTCGGGATGATGACTTGGCATTGCCTCGTTCCCGGCAGTCGGCACGTCCTCAGCGTGTTCGGTCGTAGCCTTTAATTGCCACCTGTTAAACTCTGATTTTGTGTTATGACTCTTTATGCTTTTGTTTCCTCTGGATGCATGTAACCGGGCACGGAGCCTTGGGATGTTTTTTGAATGTTTTTACGGATTCCAGCATCGTTGCAACTGTCGAATGTTTTGAATGCTTAAATAAATCTCTGATTAGAGTAATCTTTTGGAAACGTATTTATCTTGGAACAGGTGCTTGGGGACAGGGACAGGTTTCAGGAAAATTGTCTTGACTTTAAATTGAATGTTTGAATGTTTTGTTTTTAATTGGAATCCGAAAGTCATTCCTGCTTATTGTTTTTAAGTTTGAAAGCATGCATTGAGGTGAAGTCCCATTTAGAGCCCCTTTCGGGTCGGGTCTTTACAGTTGGTATCAGAGCCTAGAGTCATAGATTCTGTAGAAAGACCTTTTGTTGTAGGTTGTTTTCCCATGATCACCAGCACTCCGACAGTCATCAGGTACGCCTAAGTTTACTATTTGTTGTAGAAAAGGGTTAAGAATTTACAATACCTTTCATCTAGTGTATGCCTTGTATAGTGTTGTAGAGCGGAGACGAGCAGGTTCTGACTCGTTGTTGGTTTGAGCGTAGATCGCTAGCATGCCAATTCCCCGCGCCGGAAGAGGAGGTTCGAGAGCAGGTCGAGGTATCAGGATCGGATCTGATACTGCAAGGACATCGTTCCAAGCTGAGACTGATAGCATTCCGCCTGTAGCTCCCCCTGTTGCGCCTAGAGTAGGCATTGAGGGCCCGAAGAGCGTGTGAGATCGCTCTGGAGCAGAATTTGCTGATTCTATGAGGGCTATGGTGGTCGACTGTTGAGTGACCGAGGGCGAGACCGTGCCTTGTTGATCGCGAAATGGAAGAGTCCCGAGCCCAGATTGAGCAGTTGACTCGCTTGTTTCGCAAGGCGCAGCTCGTAGGAGCCAGCAGCCTCCTGTGGCCAGATGTGGCGAGGGTGCCGAGGAAGCTGGGTAGATGGTTGAAGGACTTCGTGAAGTGGAAGCCTGAGAAGTTCGATGCCTCGGTGATGCTTTAGCGGCGGCGGATGGATTGCCCATTTGGAGTACACCTTCCCGATCATGGTGTGCCCCGATGTTGAGAGAGGCCGAGGGTGTGCGGCTCATGTGCTAGGAGGCACGGCTAGATGGTGGTGGGAGTCCACTCTCGAGTGAGAGACCACTGGTCTCCCACCGCCACCGGGAGTTCTTCAAGTCCGAGTTCAGTGGTCAAGTATATTAGTGATGAAGCCCGGGAGAAGATGGTGGAGCTTTTCGAACACAAGCAAGGTTCTGATTCTATAGAGGAGTATGAGAGAAAGTTCTCGGAGTATGGTTATTTTGCTCCGCAGTTGATAGCTACCCCTGAGTTGTAGATTCGGAAGTTCATTTCTGGTTTGAGGCAGGGTGTGTCCCAAGATGTCAGGGCTCAGGCTGCTGACACTTATGCTAGAGTTGTTCAGCTAGCCACCATTTACAATGGAAAGTATCTTGTTGAGTGAATTGTTGCCGCTCCGGTTCAAATACTGTCCCAGTGATGCAGTAAAGGAAGAGGAAGTTTGATTTGAAGAAGAGGCGGCGTCGCCAGGGCGATTTCGTAACTGTGATCGGCGTAGAGTTCCGGCTCGTTTCCAGCCTCGCTAGTAGGGCGGTCCCAGGCAGATTCCTGCCTGTGCTACTTGTGGAAGAGCCCACTTTGGAGCTTGTCAGACCGGGCCTAGGCTGTGTTTTCGATGTGGTAGAGAGAGGCATCTGGCCCGTTTCGTGATCGGCCCGGCTATGGCGATTCGGCCGATCTGCAAAGCAGCGGTAGGTCGGGTGTTCGCCACGAACCGTCGTCGAGGCCGAACGTCACGGATGCGGCGCCGTGGCGTGCACGCTTCTTGTTTTGGATCATTGCGCATTTGTCTTGTTTGATTCTGGCTCTACACATTCGTTTGTATCTGTATTGTTTGCTGAGCATGCTAGGTTGAGATTAGAGCCTCTAGGTTTTGAGTTATCTGTTGCAACTCCTTCGGGAGTTAATATGCTAGCTAGAGATAAGATTAAAGATGGCCAGATCGAGATATCTGGGGAGTTGCTTGTAGCTACGCTCATAGTTCTGCCGATGAGCGGTTTCGATGTAATTCTTGGTATGGAGTGGTTAGCTGCTAACCACGCATTGATTGACTGCCACCGGAAAGAAGTAGTGTTCAGGCCGCCGGGTCGGCCCAGCTTCAAGTTTCGTGGAGTCCAGGGTGGAGTTTGCCCGCCGATGGTGTCAGTTGTGAAAGCTCGTAGTTTGCTAGCTCATGGAGCTTGGGGCTACCTAGCCAAGTTGTCCGGAGAGAGCCGTCCCTCACTGACTGTTGATCAGGTGCCGGTCGTGCAGGAGTTTACGGATGTGTTTCCTGAGGAGTTGTCGGGGTTGCCCCCGAGCAGAGAGGTTGACTTCACAATTGAGCTCGAGCCAGGGACCCTCCCTATCTCGAAGGCTCCGTATCGTATGGCGCCAGCCGAGTTAAAGGAACTAAAGGTTCAGTTGTAAGAGATGTTGGATCGAGGGTTCATCCGTCTGAGTGTGTCCCCGTGGGGAGCACCAATTTTGTTTGTGAAGAAAAAGGATGGTTCGATGCGCTTATGTATTGATTATCGCGAGCTTAATAAGGTGACAGTGAAGAATAAGTATTCGTTGCCCCGTATTGACGATTTGTTCGACCAGCTTCAGGGAGCTTCAGTGTTCTCCAAGATAGATTTGAGATCCAGTTATCATCAGTTGCGGATCAGGGACGCCGACATTCCTAAGACAGCTTTCAGGTCTAGATATGGACACTATGAGTTTGGGGTCATGTCGTTTGGATTGACTAACGCACCAGCAGCGTTCATGGACTTGATGGATAGGGTGTTCAAATCATTTTTGGACAGCTTCATCATCGTGTTCATTGACGATATTCTTATCTATTCGAAGTCTAAGGAGGATCATGCAGAGCATTTGAGGCAGGTGTTGGCAGCTTTGAGGGAAAACCAGCTTTATGCGAAGTTTTCCAAATGCGAATTCTGGTTGGAGCAAGTGGCCTTCTTAGGTCACATAGTTTCGAGGGATGGTATAGCCGTGGACCCAGCAAAGATTGAGGTCGTGAGTTCGTGGGCCAAGCTGACTTCAGTTGCCGAGATACGCACTACGGTTTGGCGTGTTACTACCGTCGGTTCGTTAAGGACTTTTTCGCCATAGCCTCGCCCCTCACTCGTCGGCGAGGAAGGGTGTCGAGTTTATTTGGGACGATAAGTGTGATGAGAGCTTTACGAGTGCTCAAGCGCGATTTGACTTCGGCACAGTGTTGGCGATCCCGAGGGGACAGTGGTTTCGTGGTCTACAAATGATGCTTCCAAGTTCGGGTTAGGTTGTGTGTTGATGCAAAGACGGGAAGGTCATTGCTTATGCTTCCCGCTAGTTGAAGCCATATGAGCGAGAACTACCCGACTCATGATATGGAGTTAGCGCAGTGGTGTTTGCAATGAAGATTTGGAGGCATTACCGTATGGTGAGCGGATTGAGATGTTTACCGATCACCAGAGCCTTAAGTATCTGTTTACTTAGAAGGAGTTGAATATGAGGCAGAGGAGATGGTTAGAGTTGGTAAAGGATTATGACTGCGAGATTTTGTACCATCCAGGTAAAGCCAATGTTGTAGCTGATGCTTTGAGTAGGAAGACGCCACACTCCGCGGTGTTGTTGAGTTCCTAGCCCAGATTGCGGAGGGAGTTCGAGCGGGCTAAGGTTGCAGTGTTGTTGGGTGAGGTTCTTTGCCAGAGTAGCTCGATGTGATTCGACCATCGATTAAGCAATGGATTATTGATAGCCGGTGAGTGACCCGCCCTTAAGAGATTGTTTGTGAGTTAGTCTTGACGGAGATTTTGACTTCGTTTATTCACGATCGGTGGTGACTTACGAGAGGCGGTTGTGCGTTCCGGATGTTGCAGGATTGCGAGCAGAGTTGCTCTCTGAGGCCCACAGTTCTCCGTTTGCTTGGCATCCCGGGGGTACCAAGATGTATCATGACCTTAAGCAGACTTTCTGGTGGATGGGTATGAAAAGAGATGTTGCGAAGTTTGTCAGTCGGTGTCTCACTTGTCAGCAAGTGAAGGCACCCAGGCAGAGACCAGCCGGTTTGTTGCAGCCGCTAAGTGTGCCTAAGTGGAAATGGGAAGAGATCTCCATGGACTTTATTTCTAGTTTGCCGAGGACTCCGAGGAAGTTCTCTCAGATCTGGGTGATAGTCGACCGATTGACTAAGAGCGCACACTTTATTCCCGGTAGAGACACTTATACAGTGGAACAGTGGCCGCAGTTGTTTTTGGAGCAGATCATTCGTTATCATGGTGTGCCTGTGAGGATTGTGTATGACCGTGATTCGAGGTTCACTTCTCGTTTCTGGAAAGCGCTCTAGAAAGGTTTAGGCACTGAGTGCGATTTCAAAGATGACTTTTCACCCTCGAGGCCGATGGACAGATCGAGAGGGTGAACCGATTCTCGAGGACATGTTGAGGGCTTGTGTGTTGGATTTCTGGGCGATTGGGACCAGATCTCGTATCTAATGGAGTTTGCCTATAACAACGATTATCGATCGGCGATTGAGATGGCTCCATTCGAGGCTTTGTATGGTAAGCGTTGCCGGTCACCTGTGTTCTGGGAAGAGGTTGGTGATAGACAGATTTTGGGTCTCGAGTTGCTGCAGTTGACTAATGGTGCCGTGCAGAAGATTAGAGCTCGCATGTTGACAGCTCAGAGCAGGCAGAAGAGTTACGCCGATGTGCGGCGTCGTGACTTGGAATTTGAGGTTGGACAACATGTGTTCCTAAAGGTTGCACCGATGCGAGGTGTTTTGAGGTTTGGCAAGCGTGGAGAGCTGAGTCCCCATTTTGTGGGTCCGTTTGAGATTCTGGAGAGGATTGGCAAAGTTGCTTATCGGTTAGCCCTGCCTCCATCATTGTCAGCGGTACACGGTGTTTTTCATGTTTCGATGTTGAGGCAGTACGTGCCGGACCCGTCGCACATTGTCGACTTTGAGCCTTTGTAGCTGAATGAGGATTTGAGCTTCGAGGAGAAGCCAGTGGGGATTCTTGCCTTTGAGACAAAGACGTTACGTAACCGTGAGATCCATTTGGTAAAAGTTCAGTGGAGAAGTCAGAATTCAGAGGAAGCCACTTGGGAGCGGGAAGATGAGATGAGATTGCATTATCCTGAGCTGTTCCAGTCATAGGGTCTTTCGAGGACGAAAGTCATAAAAAGGAAGAAATATTGTAACGGCCCGGAATTTCATCCCGGTCTTCCCGGTTTGCCCTAGGGGTATTTTGGTAATCTGGTCGGGCCGGCAGGGCCGGTTATGTCTTTTCCAATTGCCAAAAAAATTATGGGATGGATTAAATAGGATTGTGAAGCTTTGTGAAGGTATTTGGGCTTGGTGAGATGCAAAATAAAATAGGGAATTAAAAGGTGCGTCGGGTGGGATTCGAACCTTGGTGGCTTGGGAGGATAGTTGGGTGTCATTGCCAATTGAGCTTCCAAGTGCTCTTGTTAATCTGTATGCATCACCTTGTACTTAAGCCTTGGTTCAAAGGAATTTTGAATTTTAGTTTAAAAGCAGAAATCGCCCGAGTCTTCATCTTCATCTTCTTCAAATTTCCCTTCGACCGACCGAGCTCCTCTCGCGATTTTCTCCCTCGCCGACCCCAATTCAACCGAGCTTTCCTTTCCCAATTCGAAGCCGAATCCCATCTCGAGCAGTCGGAGGTCCGAACGCCATCCCGGTAAGCTTTCTTCTCATTCTTCTTCTCCTTCTGCTTTCGTCCCCTGTTTCCAGTTTAGTCATTGCTGGCCGAGAGAAGTGAATTGTTGTGTAGGTTTCGTGCAGCTAGCCAAGGGGAGACAACTAGCACCAATTCGCTCTAGCTCGCCAGCTCAATCGCGCAAGCAGCAGCGGCGCGGCTTCGCCCACTCGATCGCTCATGAAGCTACTCTCGCGCGCGCCGATTCGCCACGGTGAGCCGCGATCGCGACCGAAGTCGTGCAGCGCCAAGACCGACCCCAGCGCACAGGCGTCGCGCGCCGAAGCGCGCCGCTGCTCGTCTGCGCGCGCGCGCCAGCGCCGCCATGCTTCTTCTCGTCGTGGCGCGCTGCCGCCGCGCGCCGTGTCGCATGCCCTGTCGCAGCCTAGAGCGCCGAGCCGTGTCGCCGAGCCGTGTGAGTGCTCCTAAGCCGAGCCTGGTTGTTTTGTTAAATTTAGGTTTGATTTGTAATTCTTGTTGTGCTTGTTAGGTTCCCGGTAGCTAGATCGAGTTCGTTCGCAGCTTAGGTTTTCGTGTTAATCGCCTCCCGACCAAGGTAAGGATTTCTTACCGAAGTTGTGTGGACCCTCCGATATATTATGTGATTGCTGATTGATTGCTTGTTTGTGTTTATTGACATGTGTAGTGATAAGTGCTCTATTCTGAATTACCGACTGGCATGAATTCCTACGTTGTTTCTCATGTTAGTCCATGCTAGGTTGTTCCTTTCTGGCATGCTCGTATCTGTTCTTACTTCGTAGTACCATGCTAGGTTCGTTGTATTCTTATGGAGCACATATTGGAATGTACTGGATTGTTTGCTGATTGCTATGACAGGTTAGAGTGCAGGTATAAAGCATCATCCGGGCCGGGTGCATAACGAACCTTGCATCCCCGACAGGGACGTACGAGATGGTGCTCCGTCCCTGATCCCGTTAGGGACTAGCTAACCCTAACGGCTGGCCCTGCAATCCTAGGTGAGGGTGGCAGACTGTTAAATGCCCCAACGATCGGGATGATGACTTGGCATTGCCTCGTCCCCGGCAGTCGGCACGTCCTCAGCGTGTTCGGCCGTAGCCCTTGATTGCCACCTGTTAGGGCAAGGACGGCTTCCTGGCGTAAGCATACCACGACCGGTTCCTTAGCCTCAAAGTGCGGTGGTTGGTGACATAGTTCACGTGTCCAGTCTCACCCCTATGTCAGTGACACCGATCAAGAGATTTAGTTAGGCGTGGTGACTGGACATGGGCAGCTTGCCACTAGACCCGGCATCCCCCATAGTCTGCAGTAGCACGCGGTGCACGCTTACGCTCATTACAGCGCCGACCGGAGAGCTCCTCGAGATCTTGAGTTAGTGCACCTTTCATTCGACAGTAGACAGGCTGAGGCCGGGACTCATTTCTCGTATAGGGCTTATTGTGTGGTGGATTATTCCAGACTAAGACCCTGAGTCAGCATCCGAGGTCTGAGTGTGGACTTAAGCTATGTTCTCTATTCTGTGTTTAAACTCATAGCTTCCATACACTCATCTAGATGACCATGTATATCGTATTGTACCCCGATTGGGGATTCTTACTGAGTAATTCGTTACTCACCCTTATTTTTGTGGTTTTCCACAGGTAACCGAGATGCGAGACAGGATGGCTGAAGAAGGAGCTGTGATCATGGGGACCAGCCGTCAAACTCTGATTTTGTGTTATGACTCTTTATGCTTTTGTTTCCTCTGGATGCATGTAACCGGGCACGGAGCCTTGGGATGTTTTCTGAATGTTTTTACGGATTCCAGCATCGTTGCAACTATCGAATGTTTTGAATGCTTAAATAAATCTCTGATCAGAGTAATCTTTTGGAAACGTATTTATCTTCGAACAGGTGCTTGGAGACAGGGACAGGTTTCGGGAAAATTGTCTTGAAGGTTCCAAGACCCATCAAATCTTGGTTTATCTTGTATTCTTTTACCTTTTTATATAATCTAGATTCTGGATCATATCAATTGGTAAGACCCAACCCTATCACTACAAGTCCCTAAAACAATACACCTTGACCTCAAGGTGTTGGTAAACAAATAACTAAGATAAAATTATGAGTTTTTTTTTTATGTGGCGGCGGTGGCTGCAGAAGTGGCAGTGGCAGCAACGGTGGTAGTGCATCGGTGTCAGCGGCGATGGTGGGGGAAGCGGCAACGCTGGCAGTGGTGGTAGAGTTGGTGGCAATGGTGGTGGTGGTAGTGGCGGGGGCAGTGGAGGTGGCGGCGGTGTCAAAACTCCAGCCATCATTATTTCTTCCACAACCTCCTTTCTTCCTCGAATCCTAACTTCCATCTTTGAGTACCATTTTTCCCTTGCCTTGGACTGCTCCTCCCTTTCTAATCTTCTTCGATCCCACTCCTTTTCACTCTCCTTCCTTATCTCTCTACAACAACTTTTTATGTTATTGTAAAAACTTTGCCACATTTCTTGAAATAAACGAACATCTTCTAGATCCATCTCTACAACCAAGAATCGAAATAGCTCTAATACCAATTGATATGATCTAGGATCTAGATTATACAAAAAGGTAAAATAATACAAGATAGACCAAGATTTGATAGGTCTTGGAACCTCCCCTATCAAGAGAATACTCTCTATGACCCATACAAGATAATCACTCAATAATTGGATGTCTAAACCCTACACTAACCCTCTCTATTTATAATAAAATACCCTAACTTAGTCCCTAAGTAGTTGCAACTTACTCCTCAAGTAATTGCTAACATGCTCTTATATTATTCCTATTTCTACTAAGACCCAACCCTATTAGTAGAATTCCAATAAGACTGTCAATAGGTAAATATATGAATTGAAGGCCCGAGATATTAGCCGCAAGGACTTTGAAATAGGCCTAGTGAAATTATTGAGACCACCGACAAAGGCCTGAAGATTGGGAAGAGTAAATCCAATATTTTTTGGTAGAGTTCCTTGAAATTGATTAAAGACAAGAGACAAGTCCATCAAAGAAGTTATATTATAGATTACATGCCACACTATACCTGTCAAATTATTAGGACCAACTAGGAAGCGTTTGAATCTAGATAGGTGCCCTATTTCTGTAGGAATGTTTCCTTGAAAATTGTTGTACCTGAATGACAGAGCTAACATAAAAGAAAAATTTCCTATCAAAGGTGGGATAGTTCCAATAAGATTGTTTCTGTCAAATACAAGTTGTTCCAACTTAGTTAATGTGAAGAACTGATATGGAATCCGACCTACCAAACTAATTCCCACTAAAATCCATGTAAACAAGCTGACTGCAATGACTTATATCCTTTGGAATCTTACAACTAAATGTATTGAAGGTAAAATGTAAAAACCCGACCCGAATAGGGTCCTACACCTAGGTCTTAAACCTTTTATGCATGTAAATAGATTCGAATCATAAATGCGGAATTATAAAAACTTTAAAATAAATAAGCATTCAGTTAAATTCAGTTTTAGGACCTGTCCCTGTTTCCAAGCCCCTGTCAAAACATTTATCAAATCCAACCCTGGCCAGAGTTTCGTTTACTTGCAAGAGAAAACATCCAAAACAATTTCAACAAAATGAACCCGAAGCAAATAATTAAATTTTCAGAAATACAACAAGTCCACTTAAGTGCTTTGTGCCATGTCTACATGCAAAAGAACTAAGAACAGACGCGACAAGACTCATAGTACTTTGTCTATGATCATCCAGCAGCATCCTCCTAGCCATCCAGTCTCGGTCCCAAGTTACCTGGTGGAAAACCACAGAAAAATAAGGGTGAGCAACGAGTCGCTCAGTAAGAATCCCCAATCGGGGTACAATATGAAAAACCAATCATCTAGCACACAGATACATGCAACCAAATACGAGCACAAAGGGAACAACTTGGTTCAAGCTAACCGTCATTTCTAGAACTTGCCTAATCAAGGACTTATCGAGCTGCCCTTCGGGACTTACAACTACAACCTACATACGGTTTAACACATGGATGCCCATCAGGGTCTTATACCAACCCAAACTTAAGGATGCCCATCAGGGTCTTACACCTGGTGATGCCCATCGAGGTCTTACTCACTTTAGAGCACAATGACGCCCAACATGATCTTACTCAAGCGACACTCGAGGTTGCCCATCAGGGACTTACACCTGCAGGATGCCCATCGGGGTCTTATACCTGGTGATGCCCATCCAGGACTTACTCACTTTTAAGCGCGATGACGCCCAAACGGGTCTTACTCAAACAACACTCAAGGTTGCCCATCGGGGACTTACACCAGCTTAAGCCCGAGGATGCCCATCGGGGTCTTACACCTACTCAATACACGAAAGCCCATCGGGGTCTTATACCTACTTAAGCACAAGGATGCCCATCGGGGACTTACTCCTACTAGGTTCACAAGCTTCCCAACAGGGTCTTACACTCCCTAGCTGCACTATAATGCCCATCGGGGACATACACATACCGCAACAGTGTGATGCCCATCGGGGTCTTACACGCACTAACAACGCATTGGTGCCCTTCGGGGTCTTACCCCAGCGAGACCTGCACTAACAACTCCTAACAGTCTCCTAAGCACAATAATACAAGCTAACAGCTCGACCAGGCAGAAATCAATGACAACACAACCCTAGCATGGCTCTAGAGAACATAAACAGGAAACATGGATATGTCAGAGCAAGAAAATCCCTAGCATGGCTCTATAGAACATAAACAAGAAACATGGATATGCCAGAGTAAGAAAATCCCTATCATGGAGCTAACATGACAAGACAACAAACATGCCAGCAAATCAGAAACAAAGATCCTATCCACTAGAATGATCATACATATTCGAAAAATATAAATGTGTTATTAAAGTGTTTCGCAGGGCCCACACAATCCCGGTAAGAAATCCTTACCTGGAAACAAGCAGAACGAAACACAAATAAATTGCTCCTTGAGCTGTAGAACACCAAACCTAGCTACTAGCAACCTATCTCATAAACCAAACATGCTATTACCAACCGAACTAGCTAAATAGAACTAAACAGCTAAACTGAGCTAAGGAAAAAGTTTATCGAATCCCGAACAGGTGCTCGGGGCAACCACTCGGCCCACAAGCACTCTCGGCAAGGCTAGGCAAAACTCTACTCCAGGCAAGGCAGCTCTCGGCAAAGCTAACATGGACTCACCTCGGCTGCAAAGAAAGGATGAAGCTCTCAGCGAGGCTTCGCAAGGGCGAACATGGACGCGAGCGACAACGAGCGAGCAGGCTGCCAGGTGCAGGCGAGAGGCCTCGGCAGCAGCGAAGGGGTTCGCGGCTACGATGCGGCGATGGTGACACAGCTCGCTGCTGTGCGGACGGGGCTGTTCGCGGCTTCGAAGGGCGATCCGTGCGTGAGCGACAAGCTGCGGCGAGGCTCCCTTGCGCATGTGGCTGCGTTCACGGCTGCGAACAGTGATGCGATCGGCTTGGAGATTTGCGAATGAGATTGGTGAAGGGGATGTTCTCGGCCAAAAGGAAAATCGATTAGGGCTTTGTTGCGAAAAATTAAGAGAACGATTAAAGGAGGAAAAAGGAACAAGGAAATCGTGCCTTACCCGGGAGCCTGAACGATCGACAACGGAGAAGCAAGAAAACGCCAAGGGAGAAGATGAGAACGCACACATCAAAGCCTCTGGGAGAAATCGTAACCTTCTGGATAAAAAAAAACGACGGAAGGCTTCTCCTAATGGCAAAACTCATCTCCCTTTGCCACGTGTCCCTTTTGTTTTAACGATTCCTTCCCTGGCCATCTCCCCTTCGAGTCCCAGCTCCAACGCAATATTTTCCTATTTCTAAAATCCTTTTAAACTAGGCTCCACAACTCCAAAACCACCACTTTTCAAAAAAAAAAAAAAAAAAAAAAACTCCAAAGCCACCAAGGTTCGAACCTCGGTAAGAGCATTCTTATTTTCTTCTTAATAAACACTTAAGCAACAGCTCCCCAAATCCACCCAAGTTCAAACCCTAGCAAAGACACAATTTAAAATCTTAATTTCCTTTCCAACACAAGCTCCCAAAAACCTAGCAGGTCACAGGTTCGAATCCCAACAAACGCACTTTTAACTTCCTTTTTCTTCTTTTCAAAATAAGCTTCCCAAAGTCTGACAGGTCACAAGTTCGAAACCCCACAGACGCACAAATAAATCTTATTTTATCTTTTAAACTAAAAGTCCTCCAAACTACTTCAAATGCATTCCAACCCTAAAAACCTGAAACCAAGGAACAACCCATCTTAACAAATGATAGAAACAGCCCAAAACTCTGATTAAATGCCAAACCGGCCCTGAGCGAAAAATGACCAAAATGCCCCTAAGGCTAAAACTGCCCTAACGGACTAACCGTGCAACCGAAATAATAACCGAACATATCTAGGGAACCGGAACAGAAACCTAAGCCGTTACATAAAATTAAGAAGATGTAGTTGTAATAGCTTACCAAACGCATAAGGAATTGGGCCATGAAATTGGTTGTCTCCCAATCTGATTTGAGTGAGATAAGTCATATTCCCCAGATAAAGTGGTATTGAACCAATCAACTTTCGAGATTCCAAATTCAAAGATACTCTTGTGGTGGTAGAGTTGCAAGTAACACCAACCCAATCACAAAAGATAGCAAAAGTGTGGAATCATTCCAATGACTCATGGTTCTAAGTGGATCGTCCACTAAATGATAAAATAGTATGTGCAGAATATTGTTGCGCTTCATCTTCATTAAGATACAAGATTTGTAATGAAGAGTATGAAATCTCTACTACAAATTTACTTTCAGAGTTTGACTGCACCACCTTCATCTATATGAAATGTTGGTTCAGTAGTAGATGTTAAAATGAATGTGATGAATTTTTTAAATTACAAAGTAGGAGTTGGCAATTTCACTTAGGTTTTGCGTTTTTTTTAAGTAGAAATTGGGTGAGGAGACTACAAATTTTACAAAAATGACACTATTCTTCTCAACTAAATGAGAATAAAATATCAATTTTCAAGATCGAGCATGTGACCATAGTGTTGAACTCGATTACCTCCAAACAATGAAACCAATACACCACCAACCCTTTCGGTGGTTTGGTGTTTATTTTTGCTTACTGGTATTTACAAAAATGAGGATGAAAATGATTATGAAAGTCTTATCTATGTTTAAAATCAATTTCTTCCTAATCTAGTTTTTCCATTATCCCTTTTCTTTTATTTAGTTTGGGAGGATATCAATTTATTTTTTCTCATATACGTCAATGGAATAAATCATTTTTTAGAATTCTCACTCTCATTAACTTGTTATTCAAATTTTTAAAAATTTAGAAATATACAATTTTAGATATATCTGAAATTCTCCATTTAGCCTAAAACACTTGTTGATACTTCATTTGACTACATATTGCTTTACTTTGTTGAATTGTGATGCAGTACTGTTGCAATAAGTTTTCTACCATGACCTTGACTTTGCTATAGTTTTTTTTTTTAATCCAATTTTCTGTGGATTTCACGCTTCATTTAATGAAAAAAAATGGATAAAGATCGTTTTTCTTATAACAAATTTGACATTTCTCAGTAGGATGGGGCACAATTGCAGCCATACCCAGAAGATTCTGTGTGTAGTTGAAAGTTGATTGGTGAATGGAAAGTAGTGGGATTGAAAGGAAAAATTAAGTTTTCCACCATTGAATGTTGCAAAGTAAAACTCCAAAAATAATGAATGGAAGTTTTTAGATATCTTATTCTATCCTAGCATAGAGTTAGTGCTATAAAAGAATGGGGCCCAAAGAGTTAAAGAGAGAAACAGAAGAAATGTAATTGTTATAAAATAATGGGAGTGAATGAATGGAGGAAATTGAGATAAGGGGAAAGTTGGGGGAAGAAATATGAGTTAAAATTTATCCATTTTTGTTTAGGATAGAAAACATGGCAGCTCATGCTTCACACATCTTCACTATTCTTATTCAACAAATTCGTGAGGTAAAAAAATATATTTTTATAAATATAATAAAAAATTATCTTCAAATATATTACGTTAAACTTTACACCATCACATTAATGAATTTAAATTTTACAACGTATTATTGACAAGTAGATCGCATATTCATATCTTGAAATCATTGACCTCTTCAGCTTTACACCACCACATTAATAAATCTTTAGGTGCCAAATACTAAAAATGTAGGACTTCTCTACACATAAATATCTTCTTCAACTTTATACCATCACATTATTGAATTTAGATCTGATCTTGTGGTAGTGAAGTTGCAAGTAACACCAACCCAATAACAAAAGATAATAATAGATCTTATCTTGTGGTAGTGAAGTTGCAAGTAACACTAACCCAATAACAAAAGATAATAATTTAAATTTGATCTTGTGATAGTGAAGTTGCAAGTAACATCAACCCAATACTAAAAGATAAGACGAGTGTGCGAAATCATTCCAATGACTCATGATTCTAAGTGGGTCGGCCACTACTATGCTTTTCAGGTCCAATAATGTAACACCCCTAATTATAATGGGGGTCTTAATGAATTGCATTTTAACTTAATGATTTATGTTTAAAAAGTTCTATTTATTATAAAGTTACTAAGATGAATTTAGTAGATCTCTTCAATTAGATTGTTTCAATGTTAATGGGGAATTCCTATTATTAACTATGTGTGATTTAAATCCGTATCTTAGTTTGCCCCTATTTAAAGAATGAAAATTAGGTTTTTCTAGGCATTTAAATAGGCATACTTTAAAATGAAAAAAGAAAAATGTATACGAAAAAAATGTTATTCTATTCTCTCACATCTTCAATACGCCGCCTGCACCTCCTTCCCTTCACTGTCTTTTTGCAAATACGAAAGGAAAACATAGTCCTCTCAAGATTGCGACATGTGTCGTGATCTCAACGCATACAGCCTCAACTACCGCTTGATTTGCGTCAACCCTCAGCCCTCATTCACTGTGCGACACGTGTCCCTCAAACCCAAGCCCTTCTTCTTGGTTCTGTCTTAGCTGCTGTGTCGCTCAGGAATACTCTTTTTCGGCATATTCTCCAACCTCAGTGTCTCCGGTTAGCAATCACCGGCACCGTCGTCGTCTTCTACCAAAGAAATTTGCAGCCGTTCACCTTCTTCATTGTCGCAGCCAGGTTCGTGCGTTTTGTCACCTCCCTCAATTCTTCGACAACCTTAGTTCCGTCCAGGTGCATCCGAGGTTGAGGACCGACTCTAGGTTTCTGATGCAATTATAACTATGTAATGAATGATTTCTAAGCTTATCTTATTGCTAAATACGACTTTGGAATCGCTAAACGCAAGTACACGCGGTCAAAATGCAGTAAATGCGAAGTATTTTTTTATTTTATCGTACCCCACAAGTATTGATGTCTAGAATTAAATCATGAACTTAAGAGTTATGCAATGAAAAAAAGAAGAATGAGTTCGATAGTTTTTTTGGGGGGTTTCCTACGACTAGTATGAAATAAACAAATGAGCATAGGTAAAAGTTACAGATGCAAAAAATGCGGAAACTACGTAAGTGGTAATTAGATTTCATACTTCCCTATCAAAGTGTTTTCTGCACTTAATGATTTATAACTAACCAAGCTTCTGCGGTGACTAATCATACTAAACCTGGGCGACGCATGCGACAATAACGTTATTTCTAACTTCTTAAATAATGAACCTATCGTAACATACTAGATCTTCTTACAATTCCCTCTTTCGAGTTCAATGAAGGTTAGCATACGTGGGTAGCTAGTCGACGCATACATAAAATTAAAAGTGCACTGGTATAAAATCTAGCAACCTACATTTTTCAACATGCATTCTACCTACGAATTGTTACCCAAACTTCTACTTAATGCATCATAGAAATTGACAGCAATTGGTAAGAGAAATTTAGATATCTCATTACTAAAAGCTCTTAAACTTCTACAATACTACGAACTACTCCTAATTAAAAAATAATAATAAATGTAAGGAATTGGTACGGTTGTAAGATGTGCAGACTCCTCGTCATCAGCTCCTACAAACATCACCAGTTGCGTTCTTCGTGCGAATTGGCTTCTGACCAACTGACTAGCTCATTGACTGCAACTTTCTTTCCTTTAATATATAGAGATGATTGGCTTAGCTAGCAAATTCGGATGAAATGGAAAATCCTCATAAATACTAAGATCTTTGATTGCTGCTGGAATTTTTGGATTGACGCCAAATTGATTGCTTGATTGATTTTCTATTCTTTCCTTGCTGGCGTGATTCTACGAACATGGCTGCCTTGTGAATGCATTTTGTTTTTTGCTGTCCGCACTGATTCGTTCTCCAGCATCCGAGTTCTACACATTTCTTGATTGCATCGCATTTAGCACAGTTTATTAATTCTTTTACTCTAAAATGCAATGTCGTGACTTTGCTAGGCTAAATAATGAATGCATGTGATTTCTAACAGTTTTACTCGTAGTAAGTCTTTTATAGGTCGATTATTTCCCTTGAACCTTAGAAAAATGCATAGTTTTCTAGAAAAAAAAAACAATCATAGTCATAGATATTAATAATTATACCATTTTATTAGTATATGGTACTATATTAATACATTGATAACATATAATATTGTATTAATAATCCATAATAATGTATTAATAATACAAAATAGTGCATTAATACCCTAAATAATATTAAATAAGGAGTATTAATAATAACTCATATTTGACTATAAAACAAATATTTTTAAATTAACTAGATTTATAATTATTTTGTTATATAAACCATTCATTGCAATTTTCCATTAACAAAGAATGGTGAAGAAGATAAGTTGAGATTTAAAAAAAAATGATTTGATTGATAAAAATGAAGGATTTGACAATTATTTTTTAAGAATTTTTTAAGTCGTTATATTTGTAATTCTTTTCTAGATTTAACTCATTTTGCATTAATAATATTTTATTATTAAATAGTATCATATTGTATTAATACTGTATTATTAATAAATACCATATTATTATTAATGTTTTTTAAAAGTGAATTATTTTCTCAATTTGTCCAATCTTCTAAGTTTCCCAAAAATGTATGTGCAGTAGTACATCATATAAAATTCACAATACATGATCTTCTGCTATTCCACACTATGTTCATAAATACATACAACATTACTTTAGAAACCTATATTTTCAAAAAATTAAAGCACATAAGAATGAAATAAAATATGTTGACGGTATTACATCATGGTATTTATAATACACAATTTTCTGCTATTTGGATTGAAAGATAACAAAAACGCAAGGTGGAGTTGTCTTAAAAAAATTTAAGAATGAAATCAGAAGTTGAAAGCAAAAGATTCACTTAAAAAAAATCCAGGAAGAAGAAATTGTTTTAGGTTTTTTTTTTTTAGTATAAACTGCGAGAAGGGAGACCAACACACTGGGTTCAAACTCCTGATCGTGAAGTTGAAATAGATTAAATCACCAACTGCACCACTCAACCTCGGTAAAAACTGTTTTAGAAATTAGATAAATCTTTAGGGGGTGTTTGGTGGAGGTATTAAGTTAATCCGGATTAACTTAATCCTTCTAATTCGTGTTTGGTGGACGGATTAACTTAATCCCTCAGATTAAGTTAATCATTCACAAACTCCAACAATAATCCTCATATTTTCTCTCTCTGTCTCGTTTTCCGAAATTATCTTTAATTATATTTTTCAAACTATTTATTCAACTTTTAAAATTTAGATTTAAAAGTTTATTCATATATATTTTTTATGTTTTATAGTTCATTTAATATTTTTAAATTTAATATTAAATGTTAAATTATCTAAAGAAAAAAATGGTTCAAGAAAATAAAAGAAATATATTTCATTTTCAAGAGACAATTATTTGAATGGAACAAAACAAATTCCTAAATTATAAAACTCATTTTTCTACTTAGAATATAATTAGTTTTATTATTATATACATACAAAATTTTACTTGTGTTATTTTATGACTTGTTTTCTAAGCATCTAAATTGGTTGTTATATACACCTATTTGTGAATATACTTTTGTTATTATTATATTGACTACAATTTTAATTCAAATGAGTATTAACCAATAAAATAGGTAGAATGATTTAAAAATACATGAAAATTAGATTTATACTTTCATTATAACTTTCATCACGATAGTATAGTCCAACATATTTAAACTACTTTAAAAATATGAGTAAAATTGAATTTCAAACTTAATTACCATTCACACAAGTTAAGGTGTACTAAATAAATTAATTTGATTTTTTTAATTTTAAATTTATATCAATCTTGTAATTAAGTAATTAAAATGATTTTTTATATATAATTTCCTATATCTTTCTAAATTTTTTGAATGAAAATAAAGTTTTTTATATTGTTTTTAATTAAATATAAATATTAAGTTAAGATTGAAATAAATAATAAAATATATATTCATCAAGCATATTTTATTTAAATTAATATTATTGCTACATTTTCAAATGAATGTCATTTTGTCATGAAACTATTGTAAAGAGAAAACAAATTAAAGAGTAGACATTTAAAAAAATATATAAAAAAATGTTAAATAAAAACTCAGTTTAACTTAATCCCTCCACCAAACAACATTCTGCTTAACTTAATCCAGCTTAACATAATATGTCCACCAAACACAGATTAAGTTAATCTTCAGCTTAACTTAATACTCAGCTTAACTTAATACCGACTAATTTAATCCTAATCCCTGCACCAAACACCCCCTTAATATTTCCTAATTCAAAATTGAAAAAAATCAGTGTTAGGGTTGTGAGAGTCAACCGTAGTTTACAGGGGTATAATGGAATAGAAGAATATTTAAATGCTGCCTTGGCACCATGCAGCTGCCAAGGTGGCAAAATTTCAGCCATCAATTTTTCCTTTTTGTTTTTTGTTTTTAAAAAATTATATTTTAAAATTAATAATAAAGTATGTGGCAAAAATTTTGCCACCTTAAATATTCCTCTAATGGGATATAGAAAAAAATATATTATTTATTATATTTTTACTAAAAAAAAATATGTTGCAATTATTTACATATTTGACTACAATTTCATGTTTTTTTTGG
The DNA here is from genome assembly GCA_036507275.1 of Sicyos edulis. NCBI lineage: Eukaryota > Viridiplantae > Streptophyta > Magnoliopsida > Cucurbitales > Cucurbitaceae > Sicyos > Sicyos edulis. The sequence continues at coordinate 36,478,765 of CM071847.1, forward strand.
GAAATTGTGGTAGATAGTCTACTTTTATAAAATATTTACAAATGTAGCCAAATTCTATATCAATTGCAATCTTATTTTCCTATTTATAATTAATTAAAATACAAATTATTTTATTCCCATTTCACCCCTGGCAGAGGACCAAACAAAAACTGGAAGGAAAAGCTCCGCCTTTTGCTATACCTCAAATTTTCATTTTTCATTTTTTGAATCAAAACCATTTATTTGCAATTTTTTTTTTTAAATAGGCTTTTTTTTACAATTTTTTTAAATAGGTTTGATTGCAACTAATAACACTATTTTTTGTTTTTACAATACTTTGACTTCTAATTAGTCCTTTCATTCCAATTTTTACAATTTTCACAATTATATAGTTAGCTGAACTTACTTTTATCTTTTATAAAGTATATTTTGGTATGAATAATATTTTCTTACAATACTGTATTAATAATATGTTCTTATAATACGGTATTGATAATATAAAATATTGTATTAATGAGTATTTATAATAGTACTAATGATTATAAATGCAAATACAATATTAACATAATTCTTGAATCTTTGTATATGTTCAACCTTAAATCGATAAATACTGTATTTATTTTAAATAATGTTATTATTAATATTGTATTTAGATATGAGAGTATTCTTCAATATCATTTAATATTAAATTATTAAACTATTTTCACTAATATATTTTAGTTTCTTAATAAAAGAAATTTATACAAGATTAGTCAAATTCATTAAATAATTACAAAAATTGTCACTTTTTAAAAAAATTAGCAATCATAGATTCATGCATTAATAATTTATAATATTGTATTAATGATATAATACTGAATTAAAAATACATACTGTATTAATGAATATTTATAATACATAATACTGTATTAATAATACAATATTATGCATTATTATTATTGTTGTATTAATACTAATTCATACAGTATTATGTATTATAAATATTAATAATGCATAATATTGTATTATTAATATAGTATTATATTATGCGGAGATAAAATATTTACTAATAATACGTATTAATAATGGAATACATTTAGTATTAATAACAACGATTTATGGATTAAAAAACTTACAAGATTAGTAAAATTTATAAAAAATTATAAATATAGTCACTTTTTAAAAAAAAAATTAGCAACATTTGTCATGTTATTAATTGTAATATTGTATTAATGACACACAATATTGTATTAAAAATATTTATAATGGAGTAGTAAAACGTATTAATATGTTTCGTACTCTATTAATACATTTAATACTGTATTAATAGTGCATAATATTATATTATCATATTAATACATAATACTGTATTATTAATACAACACTAATTGTCATATTAATACATAACACTGTATTAATGAGTATCTAAAAAAAGTATTAATGACTATAGTACAACTATTATTAATATTGTAACAACATACATGTGGAATACTTGTATATGTTCAATCGATAAATATTGTATTTATTATGCTTAGTTAATGGTTACTTATTAAATCGATAAATACTGTATTTATTATAAATACAACTATTAATATTTTTTTTAAGGCATTGAGAGTATTTTTCAATGTTTTTTAATATTAAATTATTAATCTATTTTCACTATTATATTTTAATTTTTTTAATAAAAAAAAGTCATTTGAATAAAGTCCATAACATATTGAGATACACTACCGACATATTATTAATGCACTATTAAATAATGGAATCTTGAACATTTCTTTAATACCATACCATCTCTACTTTGCTTTTCTTTTCTAGAGTCGTTCGAGTTGTTTAGTTTATTTAATTTCTAAGCTATATAAATTATATATACTTGTATTTATAGTAAAATCATTGTCAAATAATCAACACACAATACAAATAAATTTATAATATGATGAATTAATACTTATCTGTGAAATAAATACACATAAATATTTAAGATAACTTAATTATAATTACGATATTAATAATTTTTCAAAAAAACAAATATTAATAAGGTACTTATATTTGCCTAAGTAAAAATAATAATAATATTAATATATTTTAGAATTGCTAATACATTACATAACTTACTCCAATTGTTCGCATATTTATTTATTAATACATGATTGAAAGATTTTAGATTTTTTTGAAAAAATAAAAACAATTATCATTAATAAAGAAATAGTGTATCTCACATAAAATTCTATTATTGGACATTTGTAAGTAGATAATTTTGGGTTGAAAATAGAAGTTGAAAAATGTCCATAATTTGAGAGATTTATTTTTCCTAAAATATAGTGCTTTTCTATTTTAGTAAAAGTTGGTTTATAATAGAGGATATTTATGTAATTTCACTATAAAACTATTTTTTTTTAATCAAACGGTAGATTACTTTTGCAATTATTTGGTTTTTTGAACACGCCGGTAAATTATTTTTTCATTTGGTCTATTGTTATGAGAAACTCTTTTTATTTTGTATAGAGAGAATTAGATGTAGTCTATTAATTTTTTTTTTAAACATGAGTACACTTTTAAAACTAAGTCTTCGACCACTTCTGTCACCCTTGTAGACATATTAGTAAAATAGAAGATTTATATCTGATTTTTTTATTATTATTATTATTTACATTTAATTTCTCTTTTTTCATCTACCCTTCCACAGTGCAAAGTCATTCTTCCGTGGGCTTCCAACAATTGATTTTACTACTTTATTGAATTGTGCTGTAATACTATCGCAATATTTTACATTTCTTTAGATGAAATATAAACGGATAATTAATTCCCTTGTGGGAATTACTATCACAATAAGTTTGTCTACCACCCAACACTCAAAGAAACCATTGCTTACAAATTCTAGCTTATCCTTGCAATTAGTAAACTCCTAATTGACAAAGATCTTTTTTCTTACAACAAATTTGGCATTTCTCAGCAAGATGGGGCACAATTGCAGCAATACTCAGAAGATTCGGTGTGTAATTTTCTATGATATCTTTATACTCTATGTGATATCAGCATTGGCAAATTATACACCAACGTCCGAAAATGAATCCGATCACTTGGCTTTACTTGACTTTAAAAGAAAAGTACTCAACAACTCATTTGAAATCATGAACTCTTGGAACGATTCCATGCATTTTTGCCACTGGGTTGGCGTTACTTGCAATACCACCACGGGGAGAGTAATGATTTTGAGCTTAGAAGCTCGGAATCTAACCGGTACGATCTCGCCTGCTTTGGGAAACTTGACTCATCTCATTGAAATCAGATTGGGAGGCAACAACTTCCATGGCAAGATTCCCCAAGAGTTTGGCCGGCTATTACGATTGCGCCATCTCAATTTGTCCTTAAATAGTCTCGGCGGTGAAATTCCAACGAATGTAAGTCATTGCACTGAGCTTGTTGTTTTGACACTTGGTGCTAATAGGCTTCAGGGTCAAATTCCACACCAGTTTGCCATGTTAACTAAGCTCAAACTACTCTGGTTAGGTGCTAACAATTTGACAGGAACCATTCCTCCATGGATAGGCAACTTTTCTTCAATGATTCGCTTGTCATTCGCAATAAACAACTTTGCAGGAAACATTCCCCATGGAGTTGGACGTCTCCATCGATTAGAGTTCTTCTCAGTATATGGAAACTATCTCACAGGTTCAGTGCCGCCTTCCATCTATAACATAACTTCTTTGAATTATATTTCTTTTTTACAAAATCGGCTGCAAGTACTAGCACCACCAAGTAATGTGGTTTCTCTTCCCAGTCTTCAGTTCTTTTATTGTGGTTTCAATAATTTCAATGAGCCTGTTCCAACCTTTTTCGCCAATGTCTCTAGTCTTCGAGAGCTAGATCTTTCCGAGAACAATTTCAGAGGAAAATTACCTGAGGACTTCGGGAGATTGCAAGACTTGGAGATACTCAATTTTGATGTCAATAGACTTGGAAGTGGGAAAGTTGGGGACTTGAATTTTATCAATTACTTGACTAATTGTACTAGTTTGAGAAAATTGGGTGTTGCTGGGAATCATTTTGGAGGAATATTGCCTCCATCTATTACCAACCTTTCAACCCAACTGACAAGCCTAACTTTAGGTGGGAATGTGTTAACTGGAGGCATTCCAGCAGGGATTGATAACTTGATTAACTTACAGCTTTTCGCGATGGAATTTAACTATTTGAATGGCAGTGTTCCTCTCAATTTTGTTAAGCTTCAAAGCTTGGCCATAGTGTATTTACATGGTAACAAACTAACTGGTTCAATTCCATCATTCATTGGTAACTTATCGTCAATCATCATACTTCGGTTGAATGATAATGAACTTGATGGAAGTATACCATACAGCTTAGGAGAATGCAAAAGACTTCAAGCTCTTGACCTATCTAACAATAGGCTAAGTGGCTCCATACCAAAGGAAGTTCTCAGTCTCCCTTCCATTTCACTCTTGTTGGGCTTGGCTAATAACTCACTTACTGGTCCATTACTAGCAGAAGTGGGTGAGTTAATTAGTTTATCTAAGTTGGATTTATCCAAGAACAAGTTATCAGGAAATATTCCTAGCAGCCTTGGTAAATGTATTGGTCTGGTTCATTTGTTTTTGAATGATAACCTATTTGATGGAATAGTTCCTCAATCTTTGGAAGCTTTGAAAGGTTTAGAATCCTTGGATCTTTCAACTAACAACTTGTCTGGGCCAGTTCCTCAATTTCTTGATGGATTTTTCTCACTCAACTATCTCAATCTATCCTATAATAATCTATGTGGCGGTTTGCAACATTTGCATTTACCTCCATGCATGTCAAACAAAACACATTTATCCAATAAGTTTCTTGCAAAAAGAGTAATAGCCCCTACAGTATCTATTGTCACCTTTACCATTATTTTTTTAAGCATCTTTTTTGTGTGTTTTATGCTTAAGAAGTCGAGGAAGAATTCTTCAACTTCATCTTCCAACTCCAAGATGTTTCGATCTCAAGTTTCTTACTTGGAACTCAGCAGATCAACTAATGGGTTCTCTAGAGACAGTTTGATTGGCTCAGGAAGTTTTGGTTTTGTGTATAAGGGTTTTCTTTCAAACGACGGATCGATTGTTGCCATCAAAGTTTTAGATCTCCAACAACGAGGTGCTTCCAAAAGTTTTTTTGACGAATGCAAAGCAATCACAAACATACGACATCGAAATATACTCAAAATCATAACTTCTTGCTCAAGTATTGATGAACAAGGCAATGAATTTAGAGCTATAGTCTATGATTTCATGTCCAATGGAAACTTGGACCATTGGCTTCACCCAGCAAGTCGAGGGGACAATCAAATAAGATTGAGCCTAATCCAAAGATTGAATATTGTCATTGATATTGCTTGTGCATTAGATTATCTCCATAATCATTGTGAAACCCCCATCATTCATTGTGATCTAAAGCCTAGCAATGTATTGCTCAACGATGATATGGTAGCCCATGTAGGTGACTTTGGTTTATCTCAATTTATGTTGGAAGATTCAAATGATCAATCATCTTTCAGTCCAACCATGTCACTAGAGCTTAAAGGTTCTATCGGATACATCCCTCCAGGTACTTTTGTTCCCACTAGACTCTATCTTCTTTTATTTAAGACTTTTAGATTTTCTTTTTGTATAATGATAAATGGACAATTTCAGAGTATGCCACAAGTGGTAGATTTTCTATTGAAGGAGATATTTTCAGCTATGGAATACTATTATTGGAGATGATCATTGGAAAACGACCCACCGATAACACGTTTCGCAGTGGTGTAGATATCCATATCTTGACTTCAACGGCATTGTCTGATGGAGCCATGGGCATCATTGACCCTTATTTGTTGTATGAAGTAACACATTGTGAAGAAGAAGATAATGAAGAAATGATACAAGAAATAACAATAATGGGAGGACAGGATCCTAGAGAAATTGTGCCAAGATGGATTGAAGAATGTTTGGTTTCGATAATGAGAATTGGGTTGTCATGCTCTTCAACTGCACCAAAAGAAAGAATGTCCATGAGTGTCGTTGTTATCGAATTGCAAGCAATTAGAAGCTCCTATCTCAAGTTTAAGAAGCAACACACAAGGTTCAATAGATATTTGTCCTCTCAAGCTTGAGAGACAAATGATTGGATTTGGCTTCAATGAACTATGTGTGATAAGATGATTTCTCACTGAGAGAACTAAAGGAAAGTGTTCATTCAGAAGGCTTTTCAATCCTTTTCTTCTTCTCTTGTTGTAACTTTTAAGTGAACATTTGATAAAAAATATTCATGGAATGAGAAAAATCAAGAAGAATATTTAATATTCTTCCCACTTAGACGAAGCTTCATTCCTCTGAGTTTTTATATTATTTTCTTCATCGTTTCAAGAATTTGATTCCCTTAATCTTACAACACTGTTTTAGTCGGACCAACCACCTAATTTTCAATTTGAAACTTGAGTAACGTAGCTCTAATGAATAAAGAGGAATAAATGTTATCTAAGAGACTACAACGAAATGTGGTACGAAAGTAAGGACCTAAATCATTCACATAATACAGACGATATAAACAATACAAGATAATGGTTGGATAGTAAGAGCAACACACCTCAACCAATGTCAACTAAAGTTTTAAAGTATACCGTAAGACATATAAGAAAATGTGAGTACCTGTTCATAGGGAGAGAAGACGTACAAGATAGTTAGCCAGAGATTATTATGTATATGTCAAAGAAAACTATATTCAGGTAAGAAAATTATGTTATGTACCATAACGAAAGTAAAATTATGTTAAAGCGAATGATTTAATGGGTTCAATCCATGGTGGCCACTTAGCAAGGAATTACTATGAATTTCTTTGACATAAAAATGTTGTAGGGTCAGCTGATATGTCCTGTGACATTAGTCGAAGTGCGTGTAAGTTGGCCCAAACTAAAAAAAACCTAGATGGTCCGATGACTTGTACCAAGAAATATTAATGGATTGCGATATGTAACCGAAGAGCACATGATAAGATTAGGTGAAGTTAACTATAGGTTAAAATACCATTTTGGTCCCTCAACTTTGGGGTTTGTTCCATTTTGGTCCCTAGACTTTCAAATGTTCATTTTTAGTCCCTTGACTTTGTAATTTGGTCAATTTTGGTCCCTTGACTTTGCTATTTGTCAAATTTTGGTCCCTCAACTTTCAAATGTCCAAATTTAGTCCCTAGACTATAAAAAAAGTTCAAAAATGGTCATTTCGTCAAATGAATTTTTTTTCTCACTCCTAAATTATTTTCTCTCTCTTCCATCTTTCATCATTTCTTCTTCTAAAAATTTTATCTCTCTTAAATCCACCTCTCTAATCCTCTTCTCTTCTTGTTTTCTCTTATTCTCTCCTCAATCCATCTCATCAAATTATTTAACATGAGATAATTTTTCTAAATAATAATTTTCCTACTTTGATTTGTCACTTTTTGTTTTCTAAAATTCATAGTCTACCATGGAACAAAAAAGAAAAAGAAAGAAAATAAAGAAGAAAAAAGAAAAGAAAAGAGGGGAAGAGAGGTAGATTGAAGAGAGGTAAAATTTATAGAGAGAGAAATTATGAAAGATGAAAGAGAGAGAAAATAATTTAGGAGTGATAAAAAATTCATTTGACCAAAGGACAATTTTTGAACTTATTTTATAGTCTAAGGACCAAATTTGAAAACATTTGAAAGTTGAGGGACCAAAATTGGACAAATAGTAAAGTTGAGGAACCAAAATTGGACAACACAACAGAGTTGAGGGACTAAAATTGGACATTTGAAAGTCGATGGACAAAAATGAAACAAATCCCAAGTCGAGGGACCAAAATGGTATTTTAACCTTAACTATATTAACTATACAAGGGACAGTGAAAGTAGTAGATAAATGAATGCACTATTAGAGATACACATTCCAGTACAAGTTACAAATGCATTCAATGAGGAGGTATAGAGCATCCCCATCACACATTGTCAAACATAATAGTTTTCCCCACATTATAAATGTTGCATGAATTTAAGACATGCAAAATGAATGAAGAGATAAAAAATTGCAAACGTAAAATTGATGAAAGTTAACTTATTTGCAAGAATGAACAGAGCCTAAGCTATATATCAGCTTACTAGCAAGGATAACCAAGTTGTAGGCAGTGGTAGGCCTCAAACTTTATCCTCTATAAAAAGCTTGGTCAACAAAGATAAGTTACCAATAGAGGATGGAATTGTCCCAGATAACTTGTTATCATTCAAATTAAGAAAGGCCATATTCCCAATATTGGGAAGGCCAATATTGGGAGGGACAATACCATTCACATAGTTACCCTCTATTCCAAAAACTTGCAAGTTAATCAAATTTTCAATCCCTTGAGGAATGCCTCCACTTCACATATTGCTACCTAACGTTAGAATTGTGAACTGGTTTGAAAGGTTGCAAATAGATGGCGGTAATAAGCCTCCAAATCGATTCCCAGAAAGACCCAAAACACTTAAACCAGGACAAGTAGCCAACAACTTAATCATATTTAAGTCATCAGTTCTTCCACTCCCAAGTTTGTTGTTATCAAAGTTCAACCTCACTAAGTGTTTCAAGATCCCCAAGTCATTAGGTAGCATTCCAATTAGACCATTCTCAACAAAATCTAAGACTTCAAGACCATAGATATTAGCCAAGAACGTTGGAATAGACCCTACAAAGTTATAGATACCACCAGCCAAGACTTGAATATTGAGAAGAGTAAATCCAACATTTGGGGGTAAAGCTCCATGGAATCCATTTTGATTAAGAGAAAAGTAAGTAAGAGAAATATTATAGATCGAAGATGGAACAATACTTGTTAAATTATTCCCATAAATAGTGAAAATCTCCAATTTAGACACCGCCCAAGTTCACTAGGAATGTTCCCTTCAAAATTATTTTGTGCAAATGACAGAGCAATTAAGGAAGAAAAATTACCTAACCAAGATGGGATAGTACCCATCAGATTGTCACCGCTAAACCAGAGCTGTTCCAACTTAGTCAACGTGAAGCACTGGTGTGGAATCCGACCCACAAGCTCATGATACTCAATCCCAAAACAACGAGCTCTGTACAATGGCTGATATTCATGGGAATCTTACAATTGAAGTTACTGAAGGATAAATTGAGATGGGGCAGTCGTATTAATTGACCAAACTCTTGGGGGATTCGGCCATGAAATTTGTTGTCACCCAATCTGAGTTCAGTGAGATGAGTAAGATTAGCCAAACAAGGTTGTTGGAGATACTCACCTTGTGGTGCAATTATCCCACATTTAAAAAGTGAGTAGTCTTCAACACATTTATAAGAGACATGAGTTACTTTTTTGATTGTCAATTGGTTTTGAGGTGGAACCTCATATTCTCTAATATGATATCAGAGTTCCATGTGGGTTACTGGTTCCCAAAATTCCGACCCAACCCAAATGTTTTCAATTCTAAATCGGGTGTGAACCCCACCCAAGCTGGCATAAGCTTAAGCTGGTATTTGATCCTAAAGTTCGGATCAGACCCAAATAAAAAGTAAGCCTAAGCGAGTATTTCGGTCCACAAATTAGGATCCAATTCAAGATAGCATTTCCCGATATGGCCGCCATCTTGAGGGGGCATGTTAGAGATACTCACCTTGTGGTGGAACACCATATTCTATAATAAAGGTGGTATCGAACCAGTAAGATCTCGAGCTTCCAAGTTCAAAACCAACACTCTTTCAACAGTAATGTTGCAAGAAACGCCAACCCAATCACAAAAATGTGTCGAATCATTCCAAGAGTTCATGATTTTCAGTGGGTCATTTGATATTCTCGCTTTAAAGTCAAGTAGAGCCAAACGACCGGATTCAACAGCTGAGACCGTGGATATTAGAGTTAGAAAGATACCGTTAGAAATGCGTACAGAATCATATTATACTTGATGCAATCGGGCCGCACTTGTTGGATAAATCAGAAATGTAATGAACTCCTAGTTTGCTTGCAGTATAGTATATGAATACTGATCTTTTCGGTTAGGAATCTTTGAGGTTCAAAGAACTTTTTGGAATGCTGGTTTGGTATTTGTTAAACTGTTGACCCCACCCTACTAAATGCTGAACTGTGCTAGCTTTTATTATAAGAGATTTTTCAAGGAAACGTCCACCATCCATCCTAACAATTAGCTCTTAATTTTTAATTTCTTAGCAATTAATCCTCTAAAAGTTAAATTTGCAACAAAATAAAGGACAAATATATCCTTTTCAATTTTCACAAGTGAGAATCATTTAAATTTAATATAAGAAGTTAATTGTAATACTTATTAAAGTTTAGGGAGGTGATGCGTCAAATTAAAAGTTTAAAGGGTTAATTATTACAAATATTATATTTTGGGTACTAAAAAAAACATTATAATTGAGGTTGATTTGTGCATTTTTCCATATTTTTTATTATCTAATTTTATCTTACTAAGTAGCTAAAAAGAAAAGAATCATTTTTAGATAAATTTGTTCAAATGTTTAGTTACAATTTAAAAAATAATTAAGTTTTATAAAAAAGAAAAACAAAAAAAGTAATACGTTAGTTTAACAATAATTAGCCACAACTTTTCAAAAAAAAAAAAACAATAATTAGCCACAATAATTACAATAATGAATGGATTACATTTAAACACAATAATCATTAGTTTCTCAAAAAAAAAAAACCACAATAATCATTCATAATTAATGTAGAAAAATCTCAATAAAAGGGTTTTCAAAATTGATGTATGGGTCTATATTTAACCATTCATAATTGATGTATGGGTCTATATTTTTATTTTTTAAAATTGTTAAATTTCAAAGTTTTAAAACATTTTTTTCTACAACTAATAATATAGAGTATTTTAAAACATTTTTTTACAAATATGTGCGCTGTTTCATTTTGTTTTTTTTTTGTTTTTTTTAAATTGTTTCATTTTGTTTAATGTTTAATATTTAATGATTAATTTTACTATTCTTCTTGAACAGATTTTGGAAAATATTCAAATAATTTCCAATCGAGTTGAGCTTGCTTCTTCCATGGTGATCGACGGAAAAACAAAACGAGTTGTTTTGATGTGTTTGTTATTGAATTGTATGGGGGCTGTGATGAGAATGAGGGCTAGAGATGAATTTATTTTGGTTTTTGGGTCTTTTTGTAGTTTTTTTTTTGTACCAGGTATATTTGTTATTGTATTGTATGAGGACTGGTCTGTTATAATTTGTCTGGCTTAAACTTTAAATAATAGTGCATCTCAAAATAATAATAATAATAATAATAATAATAACGGAATTAAATGGTAATTTGCCTAATTGAACAAAATTATGTTTAAATTAATTAAATACATTTTAGTGGCCAATAAGAGTAATAGTTCAACACAATCAAGTACACCTATGAACCAAGAGATCATGATTTGATCCCCACCTTAATAGTTGAAATAAAAAAAATACTTAATTTTAAGAGTGTACAAACAACTTGAGTAACCCGAACCAACCCAATCTAATTAGACAGGTTGGGTTGGGTAAAAAAAAAGTTGGGTTGGATTGGATTCAAACTAATGAAATTTTCATGAGTTGGGCTGAATTAAAAGTTGACATAAAATAATGGCTTAAGAAAAGGACAAACTAGATAAATGTCTAAATGTGGAAAAATATTTAGGAAAATGTCTAAATGGGAAACATTTTAAATCCATCTCTACTTTTAGTTTTTTTAAATTTCTAATTAATTAATGTGTAAATGTAATAGTCCAAACTACCTCTATCTTAATTTATTCCCATTTTTTAGTTATAATTATTTTAAATAGCATTCTGTTTTAACCAACATGAGAAATGAAGATTTTGATTTAAATTTTTAAACAAAACACTAAATCAAAAATAAAAAAGATCTTCATTCAAATTTTTTAAAATTAAGATTAAGAACTAGGTTGGACTTTTTTTAAAACATATTTTATTTTGAATTCTTTTTCCATTCCACAGTATGGTATATCCATCGTCCATAAGCGTCATCCAATGTACAATATGGTACATCCAATGTCCTCCCATGTGTTTTCAAAAAAGGTGTGAAAAATGACAAAACAATAAAAACATACCTGGCACCTCTACAGTCATTAATTCGCTCCGCCAAAATTTAGGTTGGGCAGCTGAACAGTCGAAACGAAGCCCTAAGGGGAGCTCGAGCTTACCATCATTCCCCAGACCATCGTCGTTCTCCTTGTCCACCATGATTTGCAGGTAAAAAAGCTTCCGCCCAACCAAGGAACACCGTCACGCGTCTTCACTACTTCGATTTCGAATATACTCGTGGACACGCCCCCCGTTAAATTTCAGTCCGTGTTGGGACGATGTTAGCCAGGCTGCAACAGTCGTTATGCATGCCAGCGACGAACCCGCTGCACAACCATTGAGCATCTCTGTCATCCTTCAGTATCTTTGCCTTTCTTTGTGTGCCACATCTTTATACATACAATGCTATACTAATGACTTTGGAACCTTTGTCTAGCCCCATAATTCCATCGATAGACGATATCAATAGGGATAGAGAGGTGTTGCGTGTGATATCAACAACAGCGGTATTGTAGTTCGAGTAAATATCTCCCTCATTCCAACTCCCATTAAAGATGACCGTAACCGATGTAACATCCATTTGCAATTAAAACAACAACCTTCCTACCTCCTTGTAATTTGGCAGAGAAGAAGATAGAATAGGAATTGATGATGGGAATAAGAAATATTTTGGGATATGAGGATCTAGTGCACAACTAGAAATTGATGGATGCAAAATGTGGAAAATGGTGGCAAATGAGACAATTCAAATCATAATGAACCTGAGAATTTAGTTTGAGCTTGGATGATGAAGGTCTCCAAAACGATCCAGAGGAAGAGTGGAGAAAATATGGTTGTTGTGTGCGGTTAAACTAAATCCTACATGGGTGGGGGTAAATTTGTTTTTCCAATTTAGAAGGTCCTAAAAGGGAGAGGTGTAACTCATTCATAAATGGTGGGTTCTATTATTTATTTAAATTAGAAAAATAAGGATTAATTGGGAAGGGTATGAATGGTAACAATAATTTCTCCCTCTTCTCCTAAATTCGAAAGTAGACATCAATTTTAATATTTTCCTAATTAGACATTTACTTAAATATTTTGTGAAATATAGATAAATACTACGATTTCCCTTAAGAAAAACAGGTTGACCTAAAGTTAACCCGAGTTAATCCGACCAACCTGAATTGATTATTAAGTTTTTTTTAACCGATAACATAATTAAATATGTGTCTATTTATTTTATTTAATTATCATTTTTAGATTATTCATTTTCCAATATTTTTAAGTCTTTACTATGTTTATATCATGATAAATATATATAGTCGAATTATGTTATATATTTTTATTGATTTTAATTATCTATTTAATTTATGAGAAGTCAAATTATATAATCTATTTTGGTCGTTTTAATTATCCATTTGTTTTACGAAAGTTAAATGTAATTGTTGTTATGTTTTATAGTTGAGATCTTCCATATCAACCATGAATGTACGTAGGACTAATGGTTAGTGATTTTTTATTGGATATTTTACATATTAATATTTATATCGATTTCATTACATTAATATGATAATAGTTGAAGATTGTATTTTATTCATGTATAGTGTATGACTAATTTAGTTAAATATATTTATATTTACAATGTATTAATGAATTCGATGACCTTACTCAACCAAACTTGAAAATATAAGGGTTGGGTTGGTTGTCTCCTTAATTGGGTTGGGTTGGATTTGAAAAGTGACCAAGCTGAATTTTTGGGTTGGTCCGAAACTTTTCCCCCAACCCATGTAGAGCTCTACTTAATTTATAACTAAAGACTAATTAGGGAAATTCCTACTTTTAGAGAAAAAAAAAGATCAAATGTTACCCTTCTAGGTAATTAAACTTTATGTCTAAATCTAACATTCTCAAATTTTCTAATTAAATGAATATATTGTAAATGACGATTGTACCCTTTTGTGCATTTATTTTTGTAAAACAATTTGGTTCATATATCCCCATCATAAATAGACAATAACTAACTCCTTTAGAATATGAATAAAAAAATTTGAAAATTTTAAAGTTTAGAATCGGGTGAAAATACATTGAGATAAAAACTAGGAAATTTAAAATAACATTTGAAATCCCTTACAAGCTTTTGTCTGGCCGTTTGCCTATGCATATATAAAACCGCCTTGGATGGTGGTTACATTTTTTAAATGAGATAAACAAAAATTAAAGAACAAATAAATGCAATACCTGACATTGTACATCGATAATGATTATTTGGAAAATGTAGATTTCACAATTTCTTAGTGTTGATGACCATTTGGTATCCTTGTGAAACGCCCCAAAGAGACAAAGCTAAGAATCTATCCATCTCCCTCCGAAAAAAGCACGTCCTACTACATCCATTGTGATACGAATCCAACCACCAAGTTATTGCATTCACATGAAGGAGCTATTACAAGAAGCAAGAATAGAAGATTCTAAGAGACTTTAAATTACAATGCAGAATTTTAAATAATAGAATTTCCAAATTTCATATTTTGAAATTTTTTTATGTCAAAACTTGTCAAACATGCTCTTAATAGCATGTGGCCTTCTAGAAGAGTTAGTTAGGTCTATTTAAAGCATATTTACCTTTTTGTCCAGCATTTAAGCCTCTCTATTGATGTGCAATTGACTTTAGGCTTCCTAGGTCTTTTTTTCTACAAAATGCATTTAATAGCTTTTTTACTCTTTTTGTGTTCCTAGGCATGCACAACCCTTTGGCCTTTAAAACTAGATTGTAATACATCATTTTAGACAGATTTATGAATACAAAACTTGTGTTTTCTTGAACACCATTTGTTGTTTCATTTCTTTCAATTTTTGCTTTAGGTTTGAAGTAAAATAAATTCATTGGATTAGTTTAGATCAAACTAATTTTGGGGTGAGTTGTCTTAGGATCTAAGAGTGAACATTTTAGATTTTAATTGTGATCTTAGTTAGCCTTTATTGTGAGTTTTTGAAAAGATCCTAGAAGGACCTCTAGCTTTGTAAAAATCAAGCAACGTTTGACGCTTACCATTTAGAATCAGAGCATTTGGCCGATATATTTCTTGGCTGGCTCTAAGGTTGAACTATCTTTTCAACATGTCATATAACGAAGAAAAAACAATGCATGTACCAAGTCTCAGCATCGTTCTTGAAGCTCGTAATGATATGTTGGAAATGATGAGAGAAGATATGGAAGAAAGAATAGCACATCACAAAAGGATGTCTACAAGGTACACTCATCCTAAACCAATTTCGATTACTCAAATCATCTTTTGAAAATAATTGTTTACGGACTGAAACTAGGTCTATGGTTGAAGTTGAAAATGGTTAGATTGAAAATGAAATGCATTGTGGTTTAGTTGCAACACATGTTAATGAGGTTAGTAAAGAGTTTGATTGGGAGGATTCCGTCCATCCGTTTACATATGCATACATAAAGTCGCCTTGGATGGTGGTTGGAGTTTTTTAATGAGATAAACAAAAATTAAATAACAATCAAATGAAATACCTGACAGTGTTACACTGATAATGATTATTTGACAGGTAAATATTTCACAAATTCTTAGTCATGAGGACAGTTTGGTGTCTTTGTGAAACCATAAAGGGAAAATGCTAAAAATCTATCCATCTCCCCCCGAAGAAGCACGTTCTAAACATTCATTATGTGCTTGAGTTTAGTCATCTTCTACACCATAAGAGGTGAGTCATCTCCCCTCCGAAGAAGAATGTTCGACTACATCTATTGGTGTGTCTGAGTTTCATCTTCTTCAACGTCACTAGCAAATCTGATTTCTGCCTTCGCGTGAGACTTCTCCCACCAAAAAATTAAGTGTTTGCGAAATCGTGAACACTCAATAACTAAAATAATAAGAAAACGAGAATGATGACGTGATAGCTTGGATTTCACTCAAGCGAAATCTCTACTCAGATTAAGCGAAATGTGTGTGATTTCCAAAAGATGTGCAAGTATACACAGTCTTGTTGTAGCAAGTTTTAAAGTAAGTAAAAGTCATCTCCACAGGGATTAGTGATTAACAACATGCTTAAGCAAAAATTAGAGAGTTATGGTAACACAGGGAATATTGTTATGATGAAAATAAAACTAAGTTGCTCAAATAAGTTTGCTAAATCAGTTTGCTAAAGCGAAAAAATTGTGAATCTCAATTGACAAAATACTTAAGATGCAACGAATGATAAACTAACTTTAATCAAATTAAAGACATCGGAAGGACATTAAGGCTTTTCGGAGAGTTTCACTAAAGCGAAATGACATTAGGCTAAGAAGCGAACAACTGATGGCTTCTCTTTGGCCCTCTCAAGCTCTCTAAGTTGGCTCTCTCGAGCTCCTAGTTTGGTTCTCTCGAACTCAAACAACAAATAAACCAAGCGATCAGCACTAGGCGAACCTTATCTCTAAGTGTTCTTTTCAAATGCAAGTAAACTTAGCAAAACCTAATATTATGACATGCAAGGTTGCTCTATTCCCTTTCTCTCGAAAGCGAAATAAAGTTCATACAAATAGTTAGCTAGACAAAATGTATTTCAACACAACATGCATAAATAGTTGACATCTTGCTCCCACTTTGCTGAAGCAAAATACTCATACTTAGCCTATTTCTTTCCGACTACAAACTTAACTACGCATGATGATAAATAGATTCAACGCAACGTAAAAAGAAAAGTTCATCTTCAATTAAATAAGGAAATAACAACTTATGCTAAAAAACAAAGCTAAAGCGAACATACTAAAAGGAAAGTAAAGAGAAACAGAGTTAAGAAGAAGCCTGATTGGAATCACTCAAACTGTGTCTCTGAATCCAGCTTCAGCTATACTCTGCAACATTGGCTAACTACTTCGCTAAAGCCAACTAACTAAACAAGTGGAAATGGAAAACAACTAAAACGAATAAGCTAACTATAAAAATGACAATGATTTTGGTCTGAAGTAAACTTGACGATGATCTCTCCAAAAAATGGATGATGCCCTTCACAATGGCAAAAAGTTGTTATTTATATTGCTTCAGACAAGGTTCTACTCCATGATCTCATGCGCATGTCCTTTGCTCCACGATCTCACGTGCAACGGTTGAGATTGAAAGGCTTTTCTCAGATTTTTGACACGTCTTCCACTTTAGCTATTTTTTTGAGAACCCATCTCGCTGGATTTCAGTTCGCTTAAGCGAAACTTTTAGCAACTGCACTTAGCTCCGTAAGACTTTTCTCGCTGGATTTGTGTTCGCTTAAGCCAAATGTTTAGCAACTACACTTAGCTCCAAAAAGCTTTTAGCACTTCTGCATTTCGCTCCCTTGGTATGCTTGAGCAAAAACAAAATATCAGGTTTATAGAGATGGAACTTAAAGATTTACACATTCATGTACTTTTGCTAAAGCAAACCTCTAAAATGTTATCCTAAACAGAAAACTATAGGATTTTGTAATTTGCTCAAATAATTAAGCTAAGCGAACAGACTTAGCGAATTCTTGCCATGATGTAGTGAAAGTTCTAGCGAACAGTTATTAAATTTAGCCCTTAACTCTCAATTCTTGAGAGTTATCAGTAAGTCTCATAAAAATTGAAATTATTACCAACCAACAAAAAGTAAGGATGGAGAATTAATTATGTAATGGTTGAGTTTGATACCAAGATATCTATTAAGAGTTTATAATATTAAAATAATTTTTCGTACATTTTAATTTTAACCTATAAATCTATTTATATCTTCTTTTTTTTTCACAATTGACATTTATTTAATGAAATTACAAGTTCAAATCTCTCAGTCTTCTATTATTGAACTAAAAACAATCACGCTTTTTACTTTAATTATCATAACTATTCAATAGTGCTAATCAAATGAGGAGATACACAAAAAAATTATAATTTTTTATATAGAAAAGATTAAAAAAGAAAAGAAAAAAGAGGCATCTCTATCTAGAGTCAAATTGCATTCGAATTGGAATCTTTGAATAATAATATTTCCAAATGAAAAATTAAAATATTTAACCTTTAAATCTATATGCATCCTAAAGACCAAATTTAAAGGGAAATCATACTAATTGTCTAAAATTTTGAAATTACTTAATTAATTGTCCATTATATTCTTAAGTTTAAATAAAATGTCTAATTTCATACCTGCAGGAGAGAGAGGTCTTTTTCATTCCCATTGTACCCCACCATAATTTAGTTCATTTTAATAATTACCAAAAAATGAAGCTTCCAATCTGTTATTTGGGGATACACCGATTTTATGATGAGAGATATGCCATTTTTGAATAACTGAAAATTTTCATCTATATAAGATGGTTATCCCCGAATTTATGAAATCAATTTAAAAAAAACAACCAATCTCACAAGCAGCCAGAACTATTTCCTCCACCAATAGTTGACAGGAAGAAGCAATGGATCACTGAGAGCAAATAATAAAAAAATCACATAAACCTAACCGATTTTGGGAATCTTCTAAGGTTGTTATTTGCACAAACGTGGAGCTGCAATAATATTCTCACAGATGAAAGATAGATGGCATGGTGTTCACATCGGTCATTGTTTCCTTCGATGGGATTTAGAGCATCGACGAATGTCGTATTAGAATTCAAGACGATATGTATTGATGTTGTCACGGATCTACGGTAACTCAACTTATATATTCTATTTTGGAAGTAATCGAGCACGATGAAACGTCGAAGAGTTCTAGCTTATCTTTGTACAATGATGACATTGAAAAAATACAACAAGTTGTTAGCACTGACTAAGAGATGTTCAATGGCTGCATAATGGGTTTCGTAATGGCCTATACCTGGACTAGTGCATTCTGGCTGAACTTTTAACCGGACGATTCCACCGCTAATATATTGAACAGTAACTCATTCTTATGCGAAACACAATTGGAATCACTTACGCGCAAGTATACGCAGTCGAGAATTGCAACAAGTAATAAGTATATAAATTTTATCGATCCCACAGAGATTGATGTCTAGAGCAAATACCCTTAAGTCAGAGTTGTGCGAAAAAGTAAATAAGTGAATATGTGGAGTGGTTTTTGTTTTGTTTGATAAGATAAAAAAAAATGTAGTAATGAAATAAAATGCATGCAATGAGTAATGCTAACTACGTATTCCTAGAAAATGCTAAGAATGCGGGCTAGAATGTCTTACTTCCCTAACAATTATGACTTCCGTGACTCATGATTTATGGGTGAACCAGCTTCCACTGCGAACATCATACTAAGCACAGGGCGACGTAAGCAATAGTGGGGTTATTCCTAACTCCCTAAATGATGAACAGTTGTTTAGTGAATCCTATAGTAGCGTACTGAGTCAACATGCAATTCCTCTTCCGATTCTTGGCAAGGTACATGCGTGGATAGCTAATCGACGAATATATGTAATCAATAAATATTCAGCAGTGTAACATTCAAAGACCTACACTAATAACATGCTCTATTCATACTTAATCATCATAAACTCCTATAAAGCAATCATAGTAAATAAACACCAAATATAAGTTTAAATCAAATGATTTTACTACGACTAAATTATTGTTTAAACACTACATCCTAAGAAAACAATAAATGGAATTGGCACGGTTGAAGGTGACTAGTCTTCTTGTCATCAGTTCCCACAACACCACCATCAGCTTTTCTATAGTAGACTCAAGTCCCTCGATCGGCTTATGGCCAACCAACTAGCTCAATGGATTCCGCTCCTTGCTTTTGTATTTATAGGATTGAATTTCGTCATCCGCAAGTATAGGTGAGCTATACAAATCTTCATCAATGCATATTCCATGATTTCTGCTGGGATTTATTCGATTGTCATTGCCTTGATTGCACAATCGATTCTTCTGATTCTTTCCTTGTAGATGAGTCTTTGTCAATCGTAATTCCTTTTTGGGTTCAACGTAATTGCGTGCTCCGATGAGCGTTCGCATCATTGCCGTTTTCCTTAATGCTGCTCGAAATCTTGCTAAAAAGCATAAATTAGGCACAGTTGTTTTGCGAAATACGCTAAAACGTGGATTCGTGCTTTTGATGCGATGTTATGAATGCATGCTAATTTCCTAAGTTAATTCTCCATATTTCTTCTAAGCACGCAGATATTCTTTACCTAAATATTAAAATAATGCATCCTAAATAGCCTAAAATTTACTCTCTTTGAGAGTTATCACACCCCAAACTTACATCATTGCTTTCCCTCAAGCAGTGCTTATCTATTTTAAGATGCTTATTTTCATTAATTTATCATTCCTATCTTTTTCCTATCTACTTTCATGATTTTCAACACACATCTTATTTTCAGGAAGGAATTTCATTCTCTTCGCAATTTTCAAACTTTCCAAAAGATTCAGTTTAAACCTTAAAATCTTCCCTATCATGACTGAAAAATTACCCCTCATCGCAAGTACTCCAAGTTGGAAAATATAACGTTTCATTCTTCATTGAGAATGAAACTTGTATTCTCCATTAATATGGTCTATTTAGAAAATCACTTACGTTTTTCAATTGGTATGTTAAGAAATGTTTGTGAGAGGTAAGTTATATTTCTCTCAAGTTTATGAGAAATGTTCATGGAATGTGAGTTTCACTTCTCTAAAATTTATGAGAATTGACTTTCACTTCATTTAAGTTTATGTTTCTTTTAAGTTAACTTTGATTGAAAGTTAAACGTATGTTTAAATGAAGACATACATTGGTCCTCCCTCTACCTATAAATAGGAACACATTTGTCCATCTCAAATGTGTGAAAGTGAAAAAGAAAGAAGCATTAAGAAAGCTTGAAAAACACATTAAAGCATATAGGCAAGGAGGGAGAAACCAATTTCTTCTATTGAAGCAATTGTGAGAAAGCTTCAACATCAACCCTCATTCCTTGTATTGAATCAAAAGGTTCTTGAATCACAATGTCAGGAGGTATATTATAATCCCAATAAGATTCAATTATATTTCATAATAATCATGTTATTCAAGATCTTAGGATTCATGTTATGCATAAAATATCTAACATGTGGTATCAGAGCGATGTTTAGAATGCATGATTATTCATAATGTTATTTTATATAAATTGAATCAAATCAACATATATAGATTAATCACAAACTTCGTTTTGTAGTAAATCTCGATCCAACTATTATGGCCTAAATGTATATTTTATAATTCCGAAATTTTACTTTGGGCACGTTCATTTGACCGTGAAAAAAAAGCATTTGAACTATGCAATTTTGGCACGAAGGTTTGTTCATGATTATGTGTAATTTAAAATTTTGAAAACTTATAAAGACATATGATTCATAAAGGGCTAAACACCATATAGTTGGATCATATATTATCTTTCAAATTATGTAATTTTATGTTTAAGATTTCTTTATTATTATTATTATTATTATCAATTTTGGATTAAAAAAAACTTAATTGTTAATGTTTATGGTTTAGTGTTCTCTAATGATATTATTATTATTTTGAGATCACATAATTAATCAAGATAATTATTATTAGATTATTGTTATGACTTATTGATGTTACAAACAACAAGTTTATTCCATAAATTTCAACTTTGGTTTTCTTATAAACATTATCTTTATGTGAACAATGCATATTGATCAAATACATGAATCAATGTTCGTCCATAGACAAATTAATCATATATTTAAGCAATAATAAAGTAAATTGTTCAATAGATATGTTCATTAAGATATAATAATCAAAGATGGTATAAATATATATAGTTTTAGGTGACTACCCACAGGAGAACCTATAATTATGTTGTTTATATAATAAAATATTACATTTTTTAAGCATAAATTATTGAATCTCTGTTTGCAGTTAACATACCAACAACTCTTAATTCAATGGCTACGTCTATTATAAAATTCAATGAAACCAACTTCTCAGAATGGAAAGAGCAAGTTGAGATTTCCTTGGGATTACTTGAATTGGACACGACTCTCCTTAAAGAGAAGCCAACTCCACTCACTAACGAAAGTACTCCTTAGGAAAACAAGCTTCATAATGATTGGGATCGATCTAATAGACTAAGCCTAATGTTTTTACGAATGGTAATAGATACCAAAATCAAAACCTCCCTACCTAAAACTGAGAGTGCAAAAGAATATTTGCAAGCCATTGAAGATCGGTTTAAGACTGCAGATAAATCTCTAGCTGGGAAGCTTATGGTAGATCTTGTAACCATGAAGTTTGATGGTTCTCGCTCAATGAATGCTCATGTAATTGAAATGATCAACATTAATGCCAAACTTAAGAATTTGGTATTGATTATGGATGATGCATTTCTTGTCCAATTCATTCTGACTAGTTTACCTCCTCAATATGAATCATTCAAAATTCATTATAACACTATTACGGAAAAGTGAAGTTTGAATGAATTAACTAACAAACTGGTTCAAGAGGAGTCTAGACAAGGTCAAGGCATTAAAGTTGCTCATTTCACTCAAGGAGTTGGAAAACAATTTGGGAAAATGAATAATTCAACCCATAAAAGGGGACTGTCCAAATTTGATGAATCTTCTCAATCATCCAAGAAGAAAAAGAAAGATGATGTTTGTAAATTCTGCAAGAAACCTGGACATTACTAGGCAAATTGCGCTAAGCGTAATGCTTGGTTCGAAAAGAAAGGTAACCCTATGGGTTTCGTAAGTCATTTCGAATCGAATCTTACTGATGTACCTTCTTCTACTTGGTGGATTGATACAGGTGCTAATGTTCATGTTTCGAATTCTATGGAGGGATTCATTATGATCCAAACCACAAATCCAAGTGAAAATTTCATTTTTATGGGAAATAAATAAAAAACTCTAGTTGAAGCTATTGGAACTTTTCGTCTTATTTTAGATAGAGGTTATCAGTTAGACTTATGTCAAACTCTTTATGTACAGTCTATTTCTCATAATTTGATTTCAGTAAGCGCACTTGATAAATTTGGATATTCTTTTGAATTAGGAAATGGCAATTTCACTTTGTTTAAAAATTCTAGTCTTATTGGTTATGGAATTTTAGTTGGTGGGCTTTATAAACTTCATCTTAAACATCAAGATGTTGAAATCCATTTCACCTTGCATGATAAAGAAACTAAAGCTAAGTCAGGTAAAAAGGACTCTTACTCCTTGTGGCATAAAAGGCTGGGTCATATATCTAGTGAAAGAATCAAACGATTAGTAAAAGATGGCTTCCTCCCAGACCTAGACTTTACTCATATTACAACGTGTGTTGATTGTATTAAAAGAAAAACTACGAAAAACACAAAGCAAATAGCCACAAGAAGTACTCAACTTCTTGAAATAATACATACAAACATTTGTGGACCTTTTGACGTTCCAAATTTTGGAGGGGAGAAATATTTCATCACTTTTATCGATGATTATTCACGTTATTGTTATCTTTATCTATTGCATGAAAAATCTCAGTCTGTGGATGTTGTACAAGTATTCATTATTGAAGTTGAAAGACAATTAGAAAGAAAAGTGAAAATTATTAGGTCAGATAGAGGTGGTGAATTCTATGGAAGGTATGATGAAACAGGACAACATCCTGATCCTTTCGCTAGACTTCTCCAAAAACTTGGAATTGTTGCACAATACACGACGCATGGATCTCCATGGCAGAATGGTGTAGCTAAAAGGCGAAATCGTACATACATGGCAATGGTTAGATCAATGATGAGTCATGCCAATTTACCTATATCCTTATGGATGGATGCATTACGAACAGCTGTATACATCTTAAATAGGGTTCCAAGTAAGGTCGTTCCAAAGACTCCTTTTGACCTTTGGAAATGATGGAAACCGAGTTTAAGACATCTCCAAATTCGGGATTGCAAAGCTGAAGCTAGACTTTAATATCCAAATGAAAAGAAATTGGACTTTAAACAGTCAGTGGTTACTTTATTGGTTACCTAGACAAATCCAAGCGATATAGGTTTTATTGTACTAACCATAGTACGAGAATTGTTGAAACCGGTAATGCCAGATTCTATGAGAATGGTGAAATCAGTGGGAGTATAAAAGAACAAGAAGTGATCATTAATGAAATAAGGGTACCCATCCTTTTTACCCTATATTTCTCAATATATTGAGAATCATCCCATTGTTGAACCTGTTCACAATGAGGAAAGCTCAATAAATGATCACCAACTTCATCATGAGATTATCACTATTCCAAATGATAATGAAGCACCATAAGAAGCAACCTCACGAAGATCAAATAGACAAAGAAGATCTGCTATTCCTAATGATAATATGCTTTACTTAATAGAATCTAAAGGGACTAAGGATCTGATTTCTTATTCAGAAGCCATTAATGATGTTAATTCTACTAAATGGATTAATGCCATGAAAGATTAATTAAAATCTGTGAATCACAATCAAGTATGGGGAAGTCGTTCAATTGCCTCCAGGTCAAAAAGTAGTCCGTTGTAAGTGGGTTTTCAAGACCAAACTTGACTGCAATGGAAACATTGAACGATATAAAGCCAGACTTGTTTTCAAAGGTTTTAATCAGAAAGAAGGCATTGATTATAATGAAACTTTTTCTCCTGTTTCTAGGAAAGACTCTCTTAGAATTGTCAAGGCGTTAGTAGCTCATTATGATCTAGAGTTACATCAAATGGATGTAAAAACTGCCTTTCTAAATGGAGACTTAGAAGAAGAAGTCTATATGCGTCAACCTGAAGGCTTCGTAATTGAAGGATAGGAGACATGGTCTGCAAACTTAAGAAATCAATCTATGGACTAAAACAAGCTTCTAGACAATGGTACCTACAGTTTCATGAAATCATTACTGCTTTCGGTTTCACAGAAAACTTTGTTGACCTTTGTATATATCTCTAGATCAATGGGAGAAATTTCATAATTTTGGTTTTGTATGTTGATGACATATTATTAGCTAGTAGTGATCTTGGTCTACTACGTAAAACTAAGGATTATCTCTCAACAAATTTTGAAATGAAAGATATGGGTGAGGCTTCCTATGTGATAGGCATAGAAATATTCCGTGATAGATCACATGGACTTCTCGGGTTGTCTCAGAAAGCATATATTGATAAAATTCTTGAGAGATTTGGTAGACGAATTGTTCCTCTAGTCCTGTCCCACTACATAAAGAAGACAAACTTGTTCTTGAGCAGTGTCCACAGACTCCTATAGAACTAAAAGAAAAGACCAAATATCCTTATGCATCTCTTGTGGGGAGCTTAATTATTCACAGGTTTGTACAAGACCTGATATTAGTTATGTAGTGGTATGTTGGGTAGATTTCAAAGTAACCCATGAATCGCTCATTGGAAAGCTGCAAAGAAAGTACTGAGATACCTAAAAGGTACAAGGAATTATATGCTCACATATAGGAAATCAAGTCACCTACATGTGACTGGTTATTCAGACTCAGACCTTGCTAGATGTCCTGACACTAGGACTTGCAATCTTGGCTATGTGTATCTCTTATGTGGAGGTGCAATATCATGGAGAAGCTAGAAATCAGAGTTGCTTTTTGGATCCACTATGATGGTTGAATATGTGGCATGTTATGAGGCTTCAATTCAGGGAACATGGTTGCGTAATTTTGTCTCACAGTTTGGGGCTTTAAGTTTTATCTCTAAGCCATTAACTGTCTACTACGACAATGAAGCCGCAACCTTTTTCTCAAAACACCAGGACCTAAAATACCTATTACTGAAGCAAGATGTTAAACTAAAAAAAATTATTGTAGAGCCATTAAGTACAGACCTACAAGTGGCAGACATATTTACAAAAAGGGCTACCTCCAAAGACCTTTCAAGGACACACTGAAAGCATGGATCTTGTAGATAGTTCCTAAATGTTGTTTAATGTCATTAAATTATGCACTTACAAATGCTAATTATTGAGCTCTTAATATTTAAGTCTTCTTTAAATTTAATACTTCTGTTTTCTAATGTGTACACATTTATGTTAAGATGAAAATAGAAACGGTCTTAACTTAAAGACATTATGCAACCATTAAAGCTATCTCATTTATGGCCTAGTTATGAAATTTGTTAATGTAGTAGTACATGGAAGTAAGCATGTTGTAGAATAATGTGCAAGCACCATGACTCCCATTGACAACTAGATTCACCAAGGCACTTATGATGACAAACTAATGAAGTCTTTGCATACCATGCGTGCCTTATGAACTTAATGCGAAAACACTTATGGATTTTCTTATCGACCAAGTGGGAGACTGTTGGAAAATATCAAACGTTTCATTCTTCATTGAGAATGAAACTTGTATTCTCCATTAATATGGTCTATTTAGAAAATCACTTACGTTTTCCATTGGTATGTTAAGAAATGTTTGTGAGAGGTGAGTTATATTTCTCTCATGTTTATGAGAAATGTTCATGGAATGTGAGTTTCACTTCTCTAAAATTTATGAGAATTGAGTTTCACTTCATTTAAGTTTATGTTTCTTTTAAGTTAACTTTGACGGAAAGTTAAACTTATGTTTAAATGAAGACATACATTGGTCCTCCCTCTACCTATAAATAGGAACACATTTGTCCATCTCAAATGTGTGAAAGTGAAAGAGAAAGAAGCATTAAGAAAGCTTGAAAAACACATTCAAGCATATAGGCAAGGAGGGAGAAACCAATTTCTTCTATTGAAGCAATTGTGAGAAAGCTTCAACATTAACCCTCATTCCTTGTGTTGAATCAAAAGGTTCGTGAATCACAATGTCAGGAGGTATATTATAATCCCAATAAGATTCAATTACATTTCGTAATAATCATGTTATTCAAGATCTTAGGATTCATGTTATGCATAAAATATCTAACACTCCATAATGCTCAACCCATTGTTTTACAATCGCATTCTAATTCAAAGTTTGCCCAACTTACTCTCCGAAGGTATCTGTTCCGGTCCTTGTGTCATTTGAGGATTTTTTTTATCATGCTTTTCGCATTCCTCCTAAGTTACACTCATATCTACTAAATTCCATAGTTCTTAGCGTAAATCGTTTGAGCATAAAACAATTTTGCTTAGCAAAGGAATTTCAAGCTTGCAGTAATGTAAACAGCGGAATACTTAAGGTATCCTTGGGCTACGCCAGTAACAACCTTCTTATTTTTGCTAGAGTAAGTTGATGTTTGTTGTTTTTTTTGTTTTGAAGAAAAAGAAATGGGCTGCCCTCACCCCCAAACTTAAAATTCTTCATTATTCTCCATGAAGGTTAGGCTTAGTTCCCTTAAACTTATCTATTGACGCGATTGCTCTATGCTATTGTGAGTTTCTCTAGCTTCCTTGCAAATTTTTTGTGCTTTCTATCATTTATTGTAAAGGCCCAAGTTTTCGTTTTGGTTCTCCAAGTATGTTTGGTTGTTTATTCGGTTGTCTGGTTGGGCCATTAGGGCAGTTTGAGCCTTCAAGAGCATTTTGGTCTTTTGACCCTCAAGGGCAGTTCTGTCATTGTTCAGGGTTTCCGGGTTGTTTCCTGACTAGTGCTGAGTTGGAGATTGTGTTTCAATTTCACGTTCCAAGTTCGAGATTGCTGTTGAGAGGGTTGGAGGTTGTTCGGTGTAAAACAGAAAATAAGATTTTATAAGTGTTGTGGCCAGGATTCGAAGGGGGAACCACTTTGGACAAGTGGCTTTTTTGGAGGAATTTAGCAATTAAAAAGAAAAGAAAATGTGGAACACTCCTCATTCAAGAAGCCTTAGCCGATTTCCTTCTCCCTTTTTTCTCCATCTTCTTCCTCTTCCTCCCTTGGCCGAACCAACCCCTCCATTACAAGCCCTAGCTTCAATTCCAAGCTCCATCGCCGAGCATGCCCGCAAGCAGCCACAACACCATAGTCGATTTCCCTCTTCCTCACGCCCAACTATCGAGTCGTCCCGCTGAGCAGCTGTAAAGACCCGACCTAACAAATGTGCTAAACCTAGGTCTTTACTCAGCATGCAAGTGAAAAGCATAAAAGGACCCGACCAGGGTCGAGTTGTAAAACCTTTCAAACATAAGGGCGGAAAACATTAAAAAATAAAGTAACATTCATTAAGCAAAACCTTTCAAAATAAAAGCAGTGACTGATCAGTACTTTCCTTAAAACATAAAAGCAGTTCAAAACATAAGTTTTCCCTACGGACCAATGTCCAACTACATGCTGAAATCATAAAGCAGTAAAATAAGACACGACAGAGTGTCAGCAGCATCCATGATCTCCCAGCTCCCTCCGCTAGCCGCCTCGGTGCTGTCCCAAGTTACCTGGTGGAAAACCACAGAAATAAGGGTGAGTACAAACATACTCAGTAAGAATCCCCATCCGGGGTACGATACGATGCAATCAATCATCTAGCAACCTAGTACACATGCCACAAATATCAACACGGATCTTAGCTCAACGAGCTCACAAGGCAAATCTGGAATCCTCGGAAGTCTCCTACTTTCGGCCTAATGATTGGCTCTCAAAACCAATCCCGGGACATTTCCGAGGGTCTTTCTCCCTCGGCCAATTGATCAGCTCAAAAACCGATCCCAAGGATGTCCGACACCCTCGAGGGTCTTCCTCCCTCGGCCAATTGATTAACTCTAAAGTCAATCCCAATGGGTGTCCTCAAGGGCCTCTTACCCTCGCTATAAATCTGGACTATCGGGAGAGTACCCGAAGTCTGGCTCTAAACTGAAAGGAATTGGTGTACTCACGAACATTAGGCGGGGAGCTCTCGAACCGGCGACTAACGCGTGTGTGTGCGCACACCGCATCTGCTTTGCAACCGGCGTAAATGTGGGGCCTAAAGTACAAACTACGCGGGCGCACGCATGCCTAAGACTCGGAAGCGGTGTCACCGAACACGAGTGCGAGGCCCTCGGCACTGGTGTGTGGGCACTGTACCCACCGCACTGAAGCTAAGAACCGGCCAAGGTAGGCTTGCACCGTTGGCGTGGTTCCGCTCTAGCAGAGCTACAAACTAGGCTTATGCCAATGAGGTAGCTAATCCTCACTTTGTTGCCGGGGAAGCAATGTACGCTATGCTTCGCTCTACTCCCGGCCCGGTGGGGACAAGGTACGTTATGTCCGCTCTCTCACCTCTAGATGATGACAACCCTACTACACTAGCTAGAGTATAGAGTAAACGATTCTGGCTAAACATACATAATCATCATCAATCATATATAACCTAGCATGCTACTACGAACTTAAAGCAGAATCTCAAGCATCTTTGGAAGAACAATCCTAGCATGGCACTAACATGTACAAACAAGCAAACATGCTAGCAGGAATGCAATCACAAGCTGTCCTATCCACTAATCATGTTCATAAAAGTAAACATGCATAAAAGGCACAATCAGGAAAGCATCGCAGGTCCACACAACCACGGTGAAGAAATCCTTACCGGAAATAAGTGGAAAAAGCTAACACGAGTCAAGCAAGACCCTCGAACTTTAAAACGAACTCGAGCAACCTAGGCATATTAAAAAAAACATCCTAAATAAAAATACAGCAGCCAGCAGCTTAAAATCAAAAAGGAAAAAGGCTCGAGAATTACCAGCCGAGAGGACACAGCTCTAGGCGCAAAGAGGCGCAAGGCGGCTCAGTGCGGCGGGCGCTGGGCGCTGGGCGCCGAGCTCGAGTGTGCGCGGCAAGGCGAAGCGGACGCTGCTTGAGAGAGGGCGCGCGAAGCAGCGTCTCGACGCGGCGGGCGAAGCGTGCTCGCGACGGCCTGCGAAGACGATGCGCGAGCGAGCGGGTTCGCTGGGCGTGTCGCGCTGCAGGCGACGGGACTGGGCGTCAGCGGACGGCGACGGGCGGTGATGGGCGTGCGACGGCGGGGCTTCGTCTGCGCAGCGTCGGCGGTGGCCGCGCGGCAGTGGCCGAGCGGCCGGGCGGTGCTTGATGCAGTGCGATGTGGCTGGGGTGGCTCGGCTGGGTGGTGCGGCTGGGTTAGGGTGCTTGGCTCGATTAGGAGAGAGAGAGAGAGAGAGAGAGAGAGAGAGTGGCGGCTATGAGGGGAAAAATAGGGGTTTTCTTGATTTTCCTTCTTTTCCCTATTTTAAATAGGTTAGGAGACCTAAATTCCCTTCCCAAGGCTTCCTCTTGCGGGTCCCGGCTAAAGCAACTTTTCTTTCTTTTTAATTAAGGCTCTTTTCTAAAACTCCAAATTCACCATTTTGGGCAAGGGTTCAAATCCCGATGGAACCATTAATTTTCAATTAATTTTCCCATTAACCTAAATGCTACCAAACTTCCAAACAACTAACCCAAACTCCTTGGGTTTTGCATTCAACATCAACAAGTCACAACGATGGCCGGAATGACCCTGAAATCCTGAAAATCCTCAACCTCTGGCCGGGGAGCAGAAAGACCAAAATACCCTCGAAGGTTATAAAGCTCTAACGGCCCAACCGATTGCCCCAATCTTTGAACCGAGTACAGGGAAGGCGGAATGGAAAAGCGGGCGGGCGTTACAAAGAGCTTCGCACACGCCTGCTTGCTCCCTACTGAAACCGTTGGCACGAATCCTATCCAGCATAGCCGCACGGCCTACCGCACATGCCTGCAGTATCACACTACCGAGCATCTCACCCGACCACAGCCCCTAGCGCACTCCCTCACGCCCGTTACTGCACCACCGCTGCACGCATCCTTACCGATGCCACCTTGCTACCGAGAGCATTGTGCTATTCTCGGCTTTGGGTAAAACCCTAATTTCTGAGCTTTGTGTGTCAATTTTGATGTTTGGTTGCTTAGGCTTTAACTGTTGTGTGATTATTTATCTGTTGATTGTGTATCTCTGTTTTTCAGGTAAGGGCTCCTTGCCGGAGTTGTGAGGACCCTGCGCTTAGCTTTGATAACTTCTAGTTGCTTGTCTGTTTGAAATGCATGCTTAGTGGATAGGTTTAAATTGTTATCTCTAGCTGGATTAAATATTAGTGGATAGGCTCATGCAGGTTATCTGAATGATGTGATGATAATGACTATGCCCTGTTTCTTGAATGTATACTGTACAACATGTTAGTGTATAGGAGGTGTATGTTCTGCTTGTTAGAACTTTGCATGTATAATATTGCCATGTTCGTTAAACTTCCTGTTTCCTTTGGCTGCTAGTTATGTTTATTTTATCCTGCCTCGAAATGCAATGTTAGGTGTTGTACTTTGTTATCCCTAAAACATTTTGTCATGATAGATCCTGTTAGGATTGCCCCGGGTTGGCCTAGTGTGTGCTGTCTAAGGTTAACTGTAAAGACCCGACCCGAAAGAGGTCCTAACCTAGGCCTTTACCTCAATGCATGCTTTTAAAATTTAAATATAATATGCAAGATTGTTATCCAGATTCTGAATGAGAAATAAAACTTGTAAAAATTCATGAGATAATCAGTTATAAAACATCTAGAAGCCTGTCCCTGTTTCCAAGCACCTGTTTCAAGCTAAAAGCAGTTTAAAACATACTCTGATCAGAGATTTATTTCAAAAACATCCAGTTCCAAACAGTTTACAAACAATGCCAGAATCCAGGAACAATAAGAAAACATCCTAAGGGCTCTGTGCCCAACTACATGCATTCAGAGGACAAAACAGAAACATAAACATAAACTCAGAGTTCGGAAAGACAGCAGGTTTCCATGATCAGCAGCTCCTCCTTCAGCCATCCTGTCTCTCGCCTTGATTACCTGTGGAAACCACAAAATAAGGGTGAGTAACGAATTACTCAGTAAGAATCCCCAACCGGGGTACAATACGATACAACTAGTCGTCTAGCAGAACGTATGTAAGCTATGAATACAAACACAGAAGAGAGCACATCACTTTAATCCATACATAAATACCACGGATGCCATCTTACGGTCTTACTCCAAAAACTACAACGAATCTCGGTACTCTATGAGAAACTAGTCTCGGCCTCAGCTTTCCTACTACTATCGATACTAAAGGTGCACTGAACTCAAGATCCCGAGGAGCTCTCTAGTCAGTGCTGTAATGAGCCTGCACGCGCACCGCATGCTGCTACAAACCAGGGAGGTGCTGGGTCTAGGGCATGCTGCCCTGGTCCAGTGCGCATGCCTAAAAGAATCTCTGGATCGTTGTCACTTAACATAGTGGTGTGAGACCAGGACACTATGACTATGTTAGCATGTACCACCGCACCTGAGGCTAAGAAACCGTCCGTGGTAGGCTTACACCAGGAACCGGTCCTTGCCCTATCAGGTGGCAATCAAGGGCTACTGCCGACACGCTGAGGTCGTGTCGACTGCTGGGTTCAAGGTAATGCCTCGTCATTCCCCCGACCGTTGGGGCATTTAACAGTTTGCCACCCTCACCCAAGATTGCACTGGGCTGCCGTTAAGGTTTAACGACGGATCAGGGACGGAGTACTGCCTCGCACATCCCTGCCACGGATGCAAGTTACGTTATGCATCCTCGCCCGGATGATGCTACCTATCATAACTCTAAGCTATAAACAGCTAACAACAAACATACTAACACATGCTTAGCAGAATCAATGAACCTAGCATGATACTAAGAAGCAAGAACAGATAACGAACAAGTCAGAACAGAACAACCTAACATGGAACTAACATGAGAAATAACACGATAATCATGCCAGTCGAAATTCAGAACAAAGCACCTATCCACTAACATGCTGATAAACATAAACAGACATACAATCAACAATCACAAAAATATCGCAGGGCCCACACAACTCCGATAAGAAATCCTTACCTGGGTCGGAGGGTGAAACACACAATAAGGACCTCAAGCTGCATCCGAACTCGAGCTAGCTATTGGGAACCTAACAATCAAACAGAAAACATCACAAACTATAGGCCTTAGGTAAAATACAAACAAAACTCGGCTCGGTCAGAAGCAACTCACACGGCTCGGTGCTGGCACGCGGACGGACGGCTGTAAGGCACACGGCTTGGCGAGGGCGTGAGGACGGGCTGCTCGCGTCATGTGCGGTAGGGCTCGGCAAGGCATGCTGCACGGGCGAGCGACGGGCTGCTACTGTGACATGTGCTGCGATCGGGGGTGAGTGCAAGGCACGGGCGTGCGATCGGCAAGGCTGGCCAACGACGTGCATGCGGCTGCTCGAGCAATAGGGGCTTTGCTCGCGTGTGTGCGGAGCTGCGATCGCGACAATGCTGCTGCTCGCGTGCGGGGCTATGATCGCCACAGGGCTGTGCTCGCGCGTCCGCGCCCAATGCCCGCGTCCTCGCGCCTCTGCATCGCTCGCGCGCCCGCGTCCTCGCGCCTCTGCTTCGCCCAACATCTGTCCACGCGCGTCCGCGCCCCAGCGTATGCACCCAGCGCGCCCAGCTCGCCCATTTCTGCGCCCGCGCGCCGCGGCCGACCCGTTCTTTGCCCGTTCGTGCAATCGCGGCGTTCTTCTTGCGTTCGTCGTGCCTCGTGAGTTGCTCCCGAGCTGAGCCTCATTTATTTTATTATATTTAGGCCTATTGTGTGATTTTTGTTGTGATTGATAGGTTCTCGGTAGCTAGTTCGGGTTCGTTCGCCGTTTAGGATTTCGTGTCAAATCGTCCCCGACCAAGGTAAGGATTTCTTACCGGAGTTGTGTGGACCCTGCGATATTATATGTGATTGCTGATTGATTGCTTGTTTGTGTGTATTGACATGTATAGCTAGGTATTCTATTCGAATTCCCGATTAGCATGATTTTCTGGTTTAATTCTCATGTTAATCCATGCTAGGTTGTTCCCTTCTAGCATGCTCGTATGACATTCCTTGCTTCGTAGTATCATTCTAGGCTCGTTGTATTCTTATTGAGCACGTATTGGATTTTCTTGAATTGTTTGCGATTGCTAAAGCGAGGTTAGAGTGGCGGTAGTAGATAGCATCATCGGCGGGTGCATAACGAACCTTGCATCCATGGCGGGGACGTCGAGCAAGTCATTCCGATCCTGGACCCCGTGAGGATTAGCTAACCCAAGCGGTAGGCCCCGCAATCTTGGGTGAGGGTGGCGATCGTTAAATGCCCCAACCGTCGGGATGATGACTTGGCATTGCCTCGCCCCGGCGATCGGACGCGTCCTCGGCGTGTTGGCCGTAGCACTGATTGCCACTGTTAAGGTAAGGGCGGCTTCTGGTGTAAGCCTACCACGACTGTTTCCTTAGCCTCAGTGCGGTGGTTCAGGTGACATAGTTTACGTGTCGTGTCTCACACCCCTATGTCGGTGACACCGATCCAAAGAATTAGTTAGGCGTGGTATTTGGACATGGGCGACTTGCCTCTAGACCCGGCACCCCATGGTGCAGAGCACGCGGTGCATGCTTACGCTCATTACGGCGCCGACCGGAGAGCTCCTCGGGATCTTGAGCTAGTGTACCTTTCTTTCGGTCGGCGATGAGGCGAGGGTTGAGGCCGGGACTTGTTTCTCGTATAGGGCGACTTGTGTGATGTGTTGTGTGGTGAGTTATTTCCGGACTAAGACCCTGAGTTGGCATCCGAGGCCCAAGTGTGGGCTAAGCTATGTGCTCTATCTGTGTTTATATTCATAGCTTGCATACGCTCATCGAGATGACCATGTATATCGTATTGTACCCTGGTTGGGGATTCTTACTGAGCAATTCGTTGCTCACCCTTATTATTGTGGTTTTTCCACAGGTAACCAAGTTGCGAGACAGGATGGCTGAAGGAGGAGCTGTGATCATGGGGCCCAGTCTTCCAACTCTGATTTTTGTATTATGACTCTTGTGTGTTTTGTTTTCCCCTGAATGCATGTAGCCGGGCACGGAGCCCTAGGATGTTTTGTAAATATTTGTGGATTCCAGCATTTTGTATCTGAACAGGTTTTGAATGATTTTAAGAAATCTCTGATCGGAGTATACTTTGGAAATGTATTTATCTTGGAGCAGTGCTTGAAAGCAGAGGACAAGTTCGTGGAAATTGTCTAATTTTTAAAGGGATTATTTGAATGTTTTGTTTTAATTGGAATCCGAAATCATGTCTGTTTAAATTTCCTTTACTTTGAATGCATGCATTGGGGTAAGGGCCCATTTAGTGCCCCATTCGGGTCGGTCCCTTACAGTTGGTATCAGAGCTCAGAGTCATACATTCTGTAGTTTGACCTTTTGCCGTAGGTTATTTTCCCATGATCACTAGCACTCCGACAGTCATCAGGTACGCCTAAGTTTGCTTTATACTGTAAGAAAAAGGGTTAAGAATTTACAATACCTGTCATCTAGTGTATGCCTTGTGTAGTGTTGTGGAGCGGAGACGAGCATGTTCTGACTCGTTATTGGTTTGGGTTTAGAGCGCCATCATGCCAACTTCCCGCAGTATGTGATGTATGTTGTGGCTTGTTGTGGTATCCAAGTAGGTTCGGATGCCTTGGAACATCGTTCCAGAGGGAGGTAGAGTTTGGACTCCCATAGGCCAACTGTGGCCCTGTTGTTGGTTTTCCCCTAGTGAGAGGGTGGAGGTGCTTTGCCTTGGAATGCCACTCCAAGAGAGGAGTTAGCTATGGTTGTCTTTGATGTGGATGTTTGTGGGAGCAGTCCCCGTGTGGACTAGCTGGGTAGCTCAAGTCTTCGATCTTGAGCCTTGTTAGATTATTTGGTTGCCTGAGAGAGTGGTTGCAAGGTTGGTAGCCTCGAGGAGGTTGATGAGGCATCTTTGTGCTTCTTTAAAGTGTTGTTGTTTGCGGCACGATGGCGGAACCACGTGGTTAAGGGTGCGACAAGCGATGTTCTCACTGGATTTGGATCCGTTGGTGGTTTCCTCGATTGTTTGGTAAAAATGAACACTCTTCTTTTGGTAAGCCCTAGAGTAGGGCTAGCTGCTGCATGTTTAGAGAGCCGGCCAGAGTTTGTTGAGCATCATGTGGGGATGCAAGAGTAGGCTGTGAGCCTTCAGCTTGATGAAATGCCTTGGGCATGGTTGTTTGGGTTGGCCCCTTTGTAGTAAGATGTGGATTTGGTAGTAGTGGCACTTGAGGTGCATTGGTTGGTGTGCCGCTTTGGCACTAAATCTGGTTCAGGCCTGAGTTTGGCATGGGCATAGCAGATGGTTCTATGCCGTCCGGAGTTTAGCGTACTCCTTTAGCCCTGGATCTGTTTATGGTAGTTGCACCTGTGTAGGTCGTGAAAAAGGGCTAGTTCAGTGGTAGTCGTAGGACTACAAGAGAAAGGATGTTCGAGAGGAGCCGGAGCCTTTTCCCAGTATTACTGGAGGTTGAGTAAGTCAAGCAGGTTGTCGGTTGGTAAGTGTTAGTGCGCGTGCATCTCACGCTAGTGTTAAGGCCAAGAGATCCTTGTGGTTGGTAGTGCGATCAACTACCTGCGAGTGCCTAAATCTCAGGAGGGTTGAGCATCGTAGGAGCAAGTTGGGTCCAGCTGAGGGACCATGAGTTGGATGTCTATGAGGTGAGTAGGATGCCTTGTGAGAGGAGTTGGATGCCTTATGGGTAAGCACCCTTGGCAGAGGCTTGGTATAAAGTAAATTTGGTTGGGCATGGTTATGCTTTGGTAGAGCAAGGTTGCCACAGTTTCGAGCATCGTGTGGAAATGGAACTTTGGGTGTTCCGTTGATTGGTTGTATCTCTGCCAGGAGCTAGTGTGGCTTTTGGGAAAAGCATTTGTTCGTCTTGGATCGCTGAAGGAAGGTTGAGAGTTGTGCACAAGTGTGTTTTGTGTGGTTCGTTCTGTGGCGAGAATTTCATATCCATGTAGGGTTTGCTTTGGGGATCTGGTGCTCAGTTTTTGGAAAAGTTGGACTCCAGGTGGATGTTGTAAGGCTTTAGTGAGGTGGTAAGGATACCATGCTCTTGGTATCAGGTTGTTGCTTAGGTAAGATTTGTTAAGTGGACCTAAGCTTGGTTGGCGGATCTTTTGTTGATCGTCATGACTGAGAGAGTTGTTCGGATCCTTCCTTGGATAGGAGTTATGTTGTGGTTGATGTCTGAATAGGAGGATGACGCATTTGGTAGCGTTTCGGATCCTCTTGGTTCCCAAGGAGTTGGAGTTGGCCAGCATGGTTGTGATGCTGGAAAAATGAGTTGTTGTTCAGGCAGTTGGCTGTTAGTCCGTTAGTTGGCAGTGAGTGTCGAGGGTTGTCGGAGAACCCTAGGTTGTGGAGAGCCTCTCTAGAGCTCAGTCAGGCCAAGTAGTGAGTTGCTGATTGGCAAGTGAGCCGTGTAGTTCGTAGCCTCGGGGGAATTGCTTGCAGTCTTGGTAGCCTAGCAAGTTAAAATTTGTTTGGAGTAGAGTCCGGATTGGTTCCGGTATGGTGACAAGTTGATGCTTGGTGTTGACCAAGGCGTGGATTGGAATTGCTAGAAGTCAGTTTGCTCGTAGGGCCAATGGTTCGTGCCCTGTTGGTTGTCTTCCTGTTTCCAAGAAAGTTGAGAGTTGCCCAGTCGGTATTTGGAGGTTCAGTTCGTAGTGGACCCCTATTGCTACCCCGTAAGATTTTGATCTTCTGGCTTTAGTGGAGCAAGACAGTGAGTGTAAGTGGAGCTCTCTGTTCTTCGGTGGTTTGCTCGTAGGAGCTGTTTCGTTCTGGGTTTGGCAGTTTGCTGCCGTCGGTTTGTTAAGGATTTTTCTGCCATAGCCTCGCCCCTCACTCGTCTGACGAGGAAGGGTGTCGAGTTTATTTGGAACAGGAAGTGTGATTAGAGCTTTGCCAGGCTCAAGCGCAGTTTGACTTCAGCACCAGTGTTGGCAGTCTCGGAGGGGAAAGGTGGTTTCGTGGTTTACAGCAATGCTTCCAAGTTCGGGTTGGGTTGTGTGTTGATGCAGCACGGGAAAGTCATTGCTTATGCTTCCCATTAGCTGAAGCCATATGAGCAGAACTATGCGACTCATGATATGGAGTTGGCAGCAGTGGTGTTTGCACTGAAGATTTAGAGGCATTACTTGTATGGTGAGCGGATTCAGATGTTTACTCAGAAGGAGCTGAATTTGAGGAAGAGGAGATGGTTAGAGTTGGTGAAAGATTATGACTGCGAGAGTTTGTACCATCCGGGTAAAGCCAATGTTGTAGCCGATGCTCTGAGTAGGAAGACGTCGCACTCCGCGGTGTTGTTGAGTTCCCAGCCCAGATTACAGAGAGAGTTCGCGGGCCGAGATTGCGATGTTGTTGGGTGAGGTTATTGCAGAGTAGCTCGGTTGATGATCCGACCATCGATTAGACAACGGATTATTGATAGTCAGCTGAGTGACCCCGCACTTAAGAGATTATTTGACAGAGTTAGTGCTGATGGAGATGTTGACTTTGTGTATTCACCAGACAGTGGGCTGACGTACAAAGGTCGGTTGTGTGTTCCGGATGTCGCAGGATTGCGAACAAAGTTGCTCTTAGAGGCCCGCAGTTCTCCGTTTGCTTGGCACCCCGGGGGTACCAAGATGTATCAGGATCTTAAGCAAACTTTCTGGTGGATGGGTATTAAAAGAGATGTTGCGGAGTTTGTCGGTCGATGTCTCACTTGTCGCAAGTGAAGGCACCCAGCAGAGACCGGTGGGTTTGTTGCGGCCATTGAGTGTACCTCGGTGGAAATGGGAAGAGATCTCCATGGACTTTATTTACGGCTTGCCGAGGACTCGAGGAAGTTCTCTCGATTTGGGTGATAGTCGATCGATTGGCTAAGAACGCGCGCACTTCATTCCGGTAGAGACACTTATACCGTGGAGCATTGGGCGCAGATTGTTTTTGGAACAGATTGTTCGCTATCACGGTGTACTGTGAGGATCGTGATTCGACCGTGATTCGAGGTTCACTTTCGTTTTCGAGAGCGCCCGGAAGGGTTTAGGCACCGAGTGCGATTTCAAGATGACTTTTCACCCTCGAGACCGATGGGATGATCGAGAGGGTGAACCAGATTCTCAAGACATGTTGAGAGCTTGTGTGTTGGATTTCGGCGATTGGGACGAGATTCAGATCGATGGAGTTTGCATATAACAACGATTATCGATCGGCGATTCGAGATGGCTCCATTCGAGGCTTTGTATGGTAAGCGTTGCCGATCTCCCGTGTTCGGGAAGAGGTTGGTGATAGGCGAGTTTTGGGTCCCGAGTTGCTGCGATTGACCAATGGTGTCGTCGCGAGAAGATTAGAGCTCGTATGTTGACAAATTCAGAGCGCATGAGAAGAGTTATGCCGATGTTCGGCGTCGGGATTTGGAGTTTGAGGTTGGTCAACATGTATTCCTTAAGGTCGCACCGATGCGAGGTATTTTGAGGTTTGGCAAGCGTGGAAAGCTGAGTCCCCATTTTGTTGGTCCGTTCGAGATTCTGGAGAGGATCGGCAGAGTTGCTTATCGATTAGCCTTGCCTCCGCCATTGTCGGCAGTGCACAGTGTTTTGCATGTTTCGATGTTGAGGCAGTATGTGCCGGACCCATCGCACATTGTGGATTTTGAGCCTTTGCAGCTGAATGAAGATTTGAGCTTCGAGGAAAAGTCAGTGGGGATTCTTGCCTTTGAGACAAAGACACTGCGTAATCGCGAAATCCGGTTGGTAAAAGTTCAGTGGAGGAGTCAGAGTTTAGAGGAAGCCACTTGGGAGCGGGAGGATGAGATGAGATTGCAGTATCCCGAGCTGTTCCAATCTTAAGTGACTTTCGAGGACGAAAGTCTTTTAAGGGGGGAGTATTGTAACGGCCCAGAAAATTCATCCCGGTCTTTCCGGGAGGCCAGGGGCATTTTGGTAATTTTGGGTCGGGCCGACAGGGCCGGTTTTGAAATTTAAAATTTCCGGAGTAATTATGAGTCAATTTGAATAGGATCGGGAATTTTGGTGAGACATTTGGGCTTGGAAGAAGGTAAAAATAAATAGGGAATTAAATAGCACGTCGAGTGAGATTCGAGCTAAGGACGTGTCGCGTGCTAGGCAGGGGGCGCTGCCAATCGAGCCACTGAGCGCTCTTGTGCTTCTAAACGCGCGATCTTCTATATATGCCTGTTTGATGCGCGTTTTGGTTTAAAGCAAGGCCGCCCGAGAAGCTCATCTTCCTCGCGATTTTTTCTTCTCTTTTCTTCCTCGACCGACCTGAGTTCCTTCGCGATTTTCTCCATCACCGACCAGCCAATTCCGAGCTCCTCCTCTCCAATTCGAAGCCCATTCTCCCTCCGAGCAGCTGGTAAGTTCTTCCTCTTCTTCCTTTCCTTCGAAAAAAAATCCGATTTCTTTCCCCCTGGTTCCGATTTCGTTCTGCCGGCCGTGGGAGTGAGGAGATTCGTGTGGTTTTTGTGCAGCTTATGTAGGGGATGTGATCCAGCAACAAATCGCGCGTCGAATCCTCTCCTATCGCTCGAATCGAGCTCGTTCTCTCCGATGCTCGATTCGCTGCTGCTCGTCGAGCTCGCGATCGCTTCGCCTCGCCTCGCCGCTGCGCAGGCGAGAGCCTCCCGAAAGCCACGCCGCGCATCGCTGCGCGTCCGCGCGCCAATGCCGCGTCCTCGCGCCCTCTGCATCGCGCGCGCGCCGCGTCCTCGCGCCCGCCGCCAAAGCATCTATCGCGCGCATCCGCGCCAGCGTGCGCGCACCAGCAGCGCCGCGCTCGCCATTTACGCACCCAGCTCGCCCGGCCCGGCCCGTTCTTTGCCCGTTCGTGCAATCGGCCCATTCGTGCGTTCGTCGTGCCTCGTGAGTTGCTCCCGAGCTGAGCCTCATTTATTTTATTATATTTAGGCCTATTGTGTTATTTTTGTTGTGATTGATAGGTTCTCGGTAGCTAGTTCGGGTTCGTTCGCCGTTTAGGATTTTGTGTCAAATCGTCCCCGACCAAGGTAAGGATTTCTTACCGGAGTTGTGTGAACCCTGCGATATTATATGTGATTGCTGATTGATTGCTTGTTTGTGTGTATTGACATGTATAGCTTGGTATTCTATTCTGAATTCCCGATTAGCATGATTTTCCTGGTTTAATTCTCATGTTAATCCATGCTAGGTTGTTCCCTTCTAGCATGCTCGTATCTGTTCCTTGCTTCGTAGTATCATGCTAGGCTCGTTGTATTCTTATTGAGCACGTATTGGATTTTACTGAATTGTTTGCTGATTGTTAAGGCAGGTTAGAGTGGCAGGTAGATAGCATCATCCGGGCCGGGTGCATAACGAACCTTGCATCCATGGCAGGGACGTCGAGCAAGTCATTCCGTCCCTGGACCCCGTGAGGGATTAGCTAACCCAAGCGGTAGGCCCCGCAATCTTGGGTGAGGTGGCGATCGTTAAATGCCCCAACCGTCGGGATGATGACTTGGCATTGCCTCGTCCCGGCGATCGGCACGTCCTCAGCGTGTTCGACCGTAGCCCCTGATTGCCACCTGTTAAGGTAAGGGCGGCTTCCTGGTGTAAGCCTACCACGACTCGTTTCCTTAGCCTCAGGTGCGGTGGTTCAGGCTGACATAGTTTACGTGTCCAGGTCTCACACCCCTATGTCAGTGACACCGATCCAAAGAATTAGTTAGGCGTGGTGACTGGACATGGGCAGCTTGCCTCTAGACCCGGCACCCCCATGGTGCGCAAAGAGCACGCGGTGCATGCTTACGCTCATTACTGGCGCCGACCGGAGAGCTCCTCGGGATCTTGAGCGAGTGTACCTTTCGTCGACAGAGACAGAGCAGCCGAGGCGGGACTTGTTTCTCGTATATAGGCGACTTATGTATTGGATTGTGTGGTGATATTATTCCGGACTAAGACCCTAGTTTGGCATCCGAGGCCCAAGTGTGGGCTAAGCTATGTGCTCTATTCTGTGTTTATATTCATAGCTTGCATACGCTCATCGAGATGACCATGTATATCGTATTGTACCCCGGTTGGGGATTCTTACTGAGCAATTCGTTGCTCACCCTTATTATTGTGGTTTTTCCACAGGTAACCAAGTTGCGAGACAGGATGGCTGAAGGAGGAGCTGTGATCATGGGGCCCAGTCTTCCAACTCTGATTTTTGTATTATGACTCTTGTGTGTTTTGTTTTCCCCTGAATGCATGTAGCCGGGCACGGAGCCCTAGGATGTTTTGTAAATATTTGTGGATTCCAGCATTTTGTATCTGAACAGGTTTTGAATGATTTTAAGAAATCTCTGATCGGAGTATACTTTGGAAATGTATTTATCTTGGAACAGGTGCTTGGAAACAGGGACAGGTTCGAGGGAAATTGTCTAATTTTTAAAGGGGTTATTTGAATGTTTTGTTTTAATTGGAATCTGAAATCATGTCTGTTTAAATTTCCTTTACTTTGAATGCATGCATTGGGGTAAGGGCCCATTTAGTGCCCCATTCGGGTCGGTCCCTTACTGAAGACCTATGTAGGCCTTTTTGTGAGGAAGAAATTAGATCTGCCCTTTTTCAAATGTTTCCTACAAAAGCTCTAGGGCCCGATGGCTTCCCTGCCCTTTTCTTCCAGAAATATTGGGAGATTATTAAAGGAAATTTGTGCTTGTCTATTCTTGATGTATTGAATCAGAAGAAATCTGTTCGGGATTTAAATTACACAAACATTGTTCTTGTTCCTAAAATTAAGAAGCCTTCTAATTTGGGAGATTTTAGACCCATCAGTTTGTGTAATGTTTGCTACAAGATAGTGTCTAAAGTATTGGCTAACAGATTGAAGGGTATTCTTTCAGCAGTGATCTCTGAGTCTCAAAGTGCTTTCGTCCCAGATCGCCTTATTTCAGATTGTCTTCTAGTGGGCTACGAATGCGTTCACCATGTTTCAACCAAGAGAAGTGGAAAAACGGGTTTGTTGGCTCTAAAGCTTGATATGTCCAAAGCATATGACCGAGTAGAGTGGGTTTTTCTCAAAAGCATTATGATTAAGCTGGGATTTTGTAGTTATTGGGTTGAGCTTATCATGGACTGTGTCACCACAGTGAGTTATTCAGTTCTTCTTAATAGACAAACAGGTAGTACATTTCATCCTAATCGTGGTCTAAGGTAAGGAGATCCTCTTTCTCCTTACTTATTCCTTTTAGTCTCAGAAAGTCTTTCCCAGCTTCTTTCTAATGCTCAACGTTCGGGGGGTCCTTTCAGGTTGTAAAATAGCTCGTACAAGCCCGGTTATAACTCATCTATTTTTCGCGGATGACAGTCTCCTCTTTTGCAAGGCTAATATTCATGAGATTTTGATTATTCAAAAAATCCTGAAAGTGTATGAAGAAGGTTCTGGGCAGTGTGTGAACCTTACTAAATCAGGGATTTTGTTTAGCCCCAATGTGAATAGTAATAGTCGCCAGTATCTAGCCAATTGTTTAAAGATTAAGACCGTTGATGATCTTGGTCTTTATTTGGGAATGCCTTCGCACTTTTCATCTAACAAAAGACGAGACTTAAACTTTTTGAAAGAAAAAGTTCAGAAAGTTGTGAGTGGTTGGAAGCATAATTTTTTCTCAGTGGCTGGGAGGGAAGTTCTAATTAAAGCAGTTGCTCAAGCGATCCCTACCTATATCATGTCTTGTGCGAGACTCCCTAAGGCTTTATATTGGCAAATTTCCCAATGTATGGCTCGGTTCTGGTGGGGTGAATTGGGAATTTCTTTGTAGGCCAAAGGAGAAAGGAGGTCTAGGTTTTAAGAGCCTGGAAGGTTTCAACCAAGCGTTGGTGGCTAAACAATCTTGGAGATTATTGCAATTTCCTTCGTCCCTTGTTGGAAGGGTGTTTAAGGGAAAGTACTTTCCTGATGGAGATATTCTTAAAGCTGGTATTGGTAGTAGACCCTCTGCAATTTGGCGTAGCATCTTATGGGGGAGAGATCTTCTTCTCAAGGGTATTCGTAAGAGAATTGGAAATGGGTTAGATACTCCTATGTTTGATTTTCCTTGGATTCCAAGGGCCCATTCCTTCAAATTAGCTACTATTCCAAGAAGGGAAGATATGCATCGCTGTGTGGGAGATTTTATTTCTAATGAAGGAAATTGGGATATTCAGAAACTTGAGTCTATGCTTTGGCCAGTTGATATTGAGATTGTATTATCAGTTCCCATATGCAATTCTAGAACCCCTTATGGTTGGATGTGGCATTTTTCTAGAGATGGGGTCTTTTCTGTCAAAAGTGCTTACAAACTATGCATAAGTAGCAAAGAAGCAGAAGCTACCTCTTGTTCTGGGGTTGAGCTAGATTGGTGGAGGAATTTTTGGGCTACGCCAATCCCTTCGAAAGTAAGAATATTAATTTGGAGAGTTTTCCATAATTTTCTTCCTGTTGCCCAAAATCTTTTTGCTAGACATATTATTCAGTCCCCTAACTGCATCAGTTGTAATAAAGTGGAGTCAGCTCTTCATACTTTTTTTGGATGCAGGCGGTTGAAAGCCTTTTGGAAAGGTCTTTTGCCAGTAGCTCTGCCCCCGATTGATTATAACGGGAATATTAAGGATCTCTTGTTTTTTTTAGGAAGCAAATTGCCTCAACAAAGTTTTGCCCTTCTTTGTGTTGGAATGTGGGCAGCCTGGAATGATCGGAACAGTTTATTAAGGGGGGAGAAGATAATGCCGTTTGAAGACAGAATTTTATGGGTTTTAGATTACCTGAGAGAATTTCAAGCAGTAAATAATATCAATGGGCCAAAAACCAAATTGGCAAGCAGAACCGAAATAGCTGATGAAGAGTTTTGTTGGTGTCCTCCATCTGGGGACGATCTTACCCTTAATGTTGATGCAACTTGTGCAGAAGATCGTTTTCGTGTTGGTTTTGGGGCCGTTGTCCGTGATCACGCTGGAAAGTGCTTGGTAGCCTCAGCAAAGTGTGTCTCTTTTATATTAGAGTCTTCTGCAGCGGAAGCTTTAGCTCTCCTCCATGGTATGAGATTGGTGGTTGAATTGGATCTGAAGGTGACGAAAATTGAGATAGATGCAAAAATAATTGTTGAAGCTGTGTTGAATGATCGTTGGAGAAAGTCTTCGTTGGGAACCATTATTGGGGAAATTAGGGAGTTGTTATTTTCTCAATGTTTTAAGGATTTAGCTTTTATTCCCAGAAATAGAAATCAGGTTGCAAATGGTGTTGCTAAATGGGCCGTGAAAAATG
This sequence comes from Sicyos edulis, assembly GCA_036507275.1. NCBI lineage: Eukaryota > Viridiplantae > Streptophyta > Magnoliopsida > Cucurbitales > Cucurbitaceae > Sicyos > Sicyos edulis. The sequence goes on from CM071847.1 coordinate 36,523,733, forward strand.
GTTTGTCTTTAATTTGGACAATCTGTTCCCCCCATGGCTGGAAAGTCTCCTTCTGTATGATGGCTGTTTTGAGCCTTCTGTGGGCTGAGTTTGCGTATAAAATCATGTTTGATTTAAAAAAAAAAAAAAAAAAAAACAATCCAACAAATTATAACACTTCTTTACCATTTAAATTTAATATTGTTTTGACAATTAAAATCTAATATTCTATAACAAATCTAAGAACCTTGACCGAATATCTTCGTACTTAAATTTGAAAAAACTGTTAAAAGGATTTTGACCAACTTGTAAAATATCAAGTATTATTGTTTAAAGATAACAAAACAGACATTTTTATTCATGTAAAAAAAAATTAAAATGAGAGACGACGTTTTACTACATATTACATTCTGTAGTATAGATAATTCAACCACCAAAATGAATATTTTGATATTGACTTAATGAAACCAAAAAAAAAATCGTCAACTCAGTTATCGCTCATGTAGTTGTGATGAATGCTCCGATAGGGTGTGTAAGTGTACTTAATACGAGACAAATGGTTAAACAAAAAAAGAAAACCCTAAAATTCTTCCTCCATTGTATACACATGGTACGTATTTGTTGTGATTTCAAAAAAAAAACATATTTGTATGGATTAGCACGTATTGTTATTGTGTTGTAATTCTAATACACATTCTCGTCCCAAACCCCTAATACAAACGTGATAGAAGTAGCTTCCATTGAGGACCATGCTCCTTTTCCTTGAAAGGAACTCCAAAAAATATGCTCGTAAAATAGTAAAGCAGGCAAGCATACAATCAATGGAAGATACGTAGGGTCCACACAACCCACGACAAGGAACCCTTACCTGAAAATTGAAAATAGAATAGAACAAACAATATGTATGCTCATTGAGCTATAGATAACCAACACGAATACTCAACCTAGTCAGACAGTAACAATAATAAATAACCAAACAAACACTAACTAACTAGAATATCCAAATAAAACAAGCAAGGAACCACAGGGACAGGCATTTACCCAAAAACAAAGAACTGGAGGCTCAGCAAGCAAAGGCTCGATTACGACAAGGACACAGGCTGTGAGTGTAGCAGCAAGGCAAGCGACGTGGGTGGGCATGCACGGCGAAGTGGCTCGTCGGAGCAGCATGTGCGTGTTGCTGCGGGGCTAAGTGCAGCGAGTAGCACGACGAGACGAGCTGGGTGACACGGGCCTTCGACAGTAAGGCTGGGCGAGGCGTGTGTGTCACGGTGCAGCAGCTGCAGGCGTGAGCGGCTGCGATGTGTTGCGTGTGTGCTGTGCGACATGCATGAGCGGCACGGTGCAGGGCGATGCGGCAAGGCTATAGCGATGGTGTGGGCTGATGGATCAATCTCGACGGCGACAAAGAGAAGGAGGAGAAGATTTTTTTTTTCTCTAGTTGAATGAACGATCTAACTAGACCCCCTTCTTGATTTTCTTTTCTTTTAAATAATCCTTTAAAACCAAAAAATCCATTTTTTCTCAAAATAAGCCCACTTCCAAAAGGCAAAACTAACCCTCATGTCCTACAAATCACAAAAATAGCCCTGATCTCAGTAAAATGTGAAAACAACCCTGAAGCCTGATAAATTACCAATTTGTCCCCTAAGGTGAAATTACCATAATGCCCTTGAAGGCTAAAACTGCCCTAACGGCCCAACAAAACCACTGAATTAACTAGGAAACATACTTGGGGAAGCAGGACGTAAACCTGGGTCGTTACACCACTACAAATTTCCTAAAAACATTTTGCCTACACTTGTAATTATAATATCATATTAATGTTCTCGAGGGGTGACATAGTGGTTGAAGACTTAGGCTTTGAAGGTATGCTCTCGTCAAGGTCTTAGGTTTAAGGCTCACTTGTGACATTGCCCGCTCGATGTCTCTCAGTGCCTCGCCGCAATTGGATATTGAATCTATAAGTTTAACTAATAGAAGTCAATAGGTTTATTAAGTGATAGAAGTCAATACGTTTTTTTAAGTGATAGAATCAATTTTGTAAGCTACACAGTGATTGAAAAACAACTTGCAAAATGCATAAAATTCAATCACAAGGAAACTGATAGAGTCAATCACTAGCAAACTGATAAATTTAATCACTAGCAAACTGATAGATTCAACCATTGGGGGTGATTGGATTTTAGTGGTGAAGAGAGGAGAGGAAGGGGAAGGAGTTAAAGTGTAACAGCTCGGTTTCCAACTAAATGTAAAATAAGGTTTTTACATTATATATTTTAATTTTTGAAAGGTGTTGTTGGGAGGACTCGAACCCTTGGCCTAAAAAGGGGTTCGGAAGCTTGGATTTAAATAAAGAAAATAAATGCGTCAGCTAAGGCTCGAAGGGGGGAAGCCTTGGGAAGGGAATTTGAGACTTCCAAGGCCTATTTAATTTAGGGAAGGAAGGAAAAGAAAAAAAAAAAAGAACTCCATTCTCTCACGCAAACCCTCATCCTCTTCCCACACCCTTGCCGCCGCCGCCACCCGTCACCGTCCATCGCCCTGCCTCACCGCGCAGAGCCGCCAGCCCAGGCCGCACCGAGCAGCCTTGTAGCCAGCCCGCAGAGCCAGCCAGCCGTCGCCTGCACAGCGCGCCCCAGCGCCGCTCCATCCGATTGCATCCGCACGACCGCGCCACAGCTCACCGTCCGTGCCTCAGTATCGCCCGCGCGCTTGTTCCAGCGAGCTCGCACGCCTGCACCAACTCGCGTCCGCACGCGAAGCCCCCGCTCAGCACCCAGCACCGTTCGCGTCTGCACGCCAGCGCGCCGACCTCGTCTACACGCGCTTCCGCCCAGCCGCGCGTTCTGCCTGCCGTACTGCCAAGGGCCACGCGCCTCGCCCTTGCACCTGCGCGCCCGTGCCTAGCCCCCAGCACCTGCTTTGCACGGCCGCCCAGGTAGCAGCGCGGCCAGCGCTTCGACCACACGCAAGTGCACTTTGCCGCTCCGCACTCCTGCCGCTCTCTCCTACTTGCCGAGCCTGGTGCCTTCTCGGTTGGTAAATTTCCGAGCCTTCACCCTTTGGACTTCATGATTTTAGCTGCTGTTTGGTTAATTAGGATAATTTTATTACTTGCTTAGGTTGCTCGGGTTCGCTTTAAAGCTCGAGGGTCGATAATTGATTCGCGATAGTTATTCCTCACTTGTTTCCAGGTAAGGATTTCTTACCCGGGGTTGTGTGGACCCTGCGAATACTGTATAGCATGCCATATCTTGTGATTGTATGAATTTCCTAGTGATAGGTTGCATGCTCTTTCTTGCTTCCAGATGGTGTTGTGCTTGTATTCATGATTTATTCTATTAGTTCCATGCAAGGGGTTTGATTATCTTGGCATACCTTGTCCCATTTTATCCTGTTAGTTCCATGCTAGGGATAGGTGGGTGAGGAATAGTGTAGAAGACAGTAGGGGTAACTAGTTTAGGTCCCGCTCGGGTAAGACCCCGATGGACATCCGGAGGTGTAAGACCCTGATGGGAATCCTAGGTGTGTAAGGCCCCACTGGGCATCACTGAGTCTGGAGGTGTAAGACCCTGATGGGCATCCTAGGTGTGTAAGGCCCCACTGGGCATCACTGATTCTGGAGGTGTAAGACCCTGATGGGCATCCTAGGTGTGTAAGGCCCCACTGGGCATCACTGATTCTAGAGGTGTAAGACCCTGATGGGCATCCTAGGTGTGTAATGCCCCACTGGGCATCACTGATTCTGGAGGTGTAAGACCCTGATGGGCATCCTAGGTGTGTAAGGCCCCATTGGGCATCACTGAGTCTGGAGGTGTAAGACCCTGATGGGCATCCTAGGTGTGTAAGTCCCCACTGGGCATCACTGAGTCCTAGGTTGTGTAAGGCCCGAAGGGCATCCAGGTGTAGAACCTAGGAAAGGCTGTAGATGAAAGCCCTTGCATAGGCTCGCTCTAGAAGTAGCTCCTAGCCTAAACCAACCGTTTCTGCTCTAAGTCATTGTATGGTTACATGTCCGTGTGCTAAATGAAATGTTTTCGTATTGTACCCCGGTTGGGGATTCTTACTGAGTAATTCGTTGCTCACCCCTATTTTCTGTGGTTTTCCACCAGGTAAGTTGGGACAGAGGCTGGATGGCTAGGAGGGGGCTGCTGGATGTTCATTGATAGCTGACTCTGAGTTGCACGTTTCTTTCATTGTTTTTATGATTTAGCATGTAGTGGGACTTGAGTCCCAAGGAAAGCTGTAACGGCCCAGGTTTTCATCCCGATCTTCCAGGTATGCCTAGGGGTATTTTGGTAATTTGGTTTGGCCGTCAGGGCCGTTTATATCTTTTTCCAGTTGCTAAAATTATTAGATGGTTTTATGTAGGTTTGTGAGGCTTTGTGGAAGGGTTGAGCAAGGTTTGATGCAAAAGTAAAAATAAAGGAATTTGTGTTGTTGTTTGGGTTTTGAACTCGGGTCTCCAGGAAAGCTTGTGGGGATGCGTGCCAGTTGAGCTATTGAAAGCTCTTGTTGCTCTTTCCGTGTCATTTTATGGTTAGCCTTGGATTTTGGGGTTTTGGTGCATTTGGTTAAATGGAAAAGAAAAGCTAGGTTTTGTTCTTCTTCTCCAACACATCCTCCTAGCCGTCCAAGCTTGTTTCCCCAACTTTCTCTAGCCGAATTTCATCCTCTTCTTTGCTCCGTAGTTCGATCATCATTCCGGGTAGGTATTCATCTTCTTCATCTTCTCGATAGGTTGTTTCTTTGGCCGAAGGTAAGAGGAGGTGCCCGTGGTGTGTGTGTGTGTCGTTGCGGAGTCCGCCCAGCGCCGGATCGCCCACGGCCGGCCAAACCGCCCGAAAGCGGCTCGCCAGTCGCACGATGTGAGCCCGTCGCGCGCCAAAGCCGCCCAGATCTGCTCGAGCGGCACGCCCAGATCGCACGATGAGCCGTCGCGCGCGCCAAGCGGCCGTCGAGATCCGCCCGGCAGCACGCCCGAGCGCGCGCGCGGTCGGCCATCGCCGTCGCGCACGAGAGCCGCCAGATCCGTCCATCGCGACGCCCGATTCACGCGCGAGCCCGCCGTCGCACGATTCGAGCGCGGCGCAGCGAATCGCCGTGTCTGCGCGCTGCCGCCGCCAGCGCCGCGCGCGCCGCCCGAAGCGCGCTCGCCAAGACGCCCGAGCGCTTCGCCAGCGCCGCGCGCATTTCGCCCGTGCCGTGCCCAGCTGTGTCCGCGCCCAGCGCCGCCGCTGCCCAGCCACCAGCCAATGCACACTTGCGGCGGCAGCATTCAGCCCCGTGTCGTCGTGCCGTGTGAGTGCCCCTAGCCGAGCCTGCTTGTTTTATTATATTTTTAGGGCTATGATTGTGATTTCTATTGTGTTCTTTAGGTTCTCGTTAGCTAGCTCAGGATTGATCGCAGCTTAGGATTTTGTGTGTAGTTGCCTCCCGGCCAGGTAAGGATTTCTTACCGAGTTGTGTGGACACTGCGATGTTCTATGTGATTGATGTTGTATGTTTGTTTGTGATTATCAGCATGTGTAGTTTAGGTGCTCTGTTCTGAATTCCTGACTGGCATGACTTCATATGTTGTTCTTTCATGTTAGTCCATGCTAGGTTGTTCCGTTTCGGCATGCTCATATTCATTCTTGTTCCGTAGTAGTACCATGCTAGGTCTTTGTATTCTTTTGAGCACGTATTGGATTGTTTCTTTGATTGTTAAGGCGAGTTAGAATTCGGGTAGGTAGCATCATCCGAGCACGATGCATAAAGTATCTTGCATCCATGGCGGGGGCGTCGAGGCGATTCTCCGTCCCTGGACCCCGTTAGGGTTTAGCTAACCCGATCGGTAGGCCTCGCAATCTTGGGTGAGGGTGGCGATGTTAAATGCCCCAACGGTTGGGATGATGACTTGGCATTGCCTCGCCTCGCGGCGATCGGCGCGTCCTCGGCGTGTTCGGCCGTAGCCCTTGATTGCCACCGATAGGGCAAGGGCGGCTTCTGGTGTAAGCCTACCACGACCGATTCCTTAGCCTCGGTGCGGTGGTTCAAGCCGACATAGTTCACGTGTGTCGAGTCTCACACCCCTATGTCGGTGACACCGATCCGAGATTTAGTTAGGCGTGGTGGACTGGACATGGGCGGCTTGCCACTAGACCCGGCACCCCATAGTCTGTGAGAGCACGCGGTGCATGCTTACGCTCATTACAGCGCCGCGACCGGAGAGCTCCTCGGGATCTTGAGCTAGTGTACCTTTTCGTCGGCGAGAGGCGGTGAGGTCGGGACTTGTTTCTCGTATAGGGCGACTTGTGTATTGTGTGGATGTGGTGATTGATTTCCGGACTAAGACCCGAAGTTGCCACCGGAGGTCAAAGTGTGGACTTAAGCTATGTGCTCTATACTGTGTTTATATTCATAGCTTGCATACACTCATCTAGATGACCATGTGCATCGTATTGTACCCCGGTTGGGGATTCTTACTGAGTAATTCGTTACTCACCCTTATTTTGTGGTTTTCCACAGGTAACCAAGGTGCGAGACAGGATGGCTGAAGGAGGAGCTGTGATCATGGGAGCCTGCTGTCATCTCTGACTTTTTTATTTCTATGTCTCTTGTCTTTTATTTTCCCCTGAATGCATGTAGCCGGGCACAGAGTCCTAGGATGTTTTTCCTGAATATTTTTATGGATTCCAGCTTTGTGTATTTGAGGATTGTTTCAAATGTTTTAATAAATCTCTGATCAGAGTATGCGTTTAGAAATGTATTTGCCTTGAAACAGGTGCTTGGAAACAGGGACAGGTTTCAGCAATCTATTTGATTTCTGATTGAATCTCTTTTGTTTTGTTTTAATTGGGAATCCAAAAGCTAACTTGCATATTGTTCTTTACTTTGAATGCATGCATTGGGGTAAAGACCTATTTAGAGCCCCTTTTGGGTCGGGTCTTTACAGTTGGTATCAGAGCTCAGAGTCATAGACTTTGTAGACTGACCTTTTGTTGTAGGTCGTCTTTCCCATGATCACCAAAGACTCCAGACATCATCAGGTACGCCTAAGTTTTCTGTTTTTAGAAAAGGGTTAAGAATTTACAATACCTTTCATCTAGTGTATGCCTTGTTTTGTGTTGTGGAGCGGAGACGAGCAGGTTCTGACTCGTCGTTGGTTTGGGTTTAGAGCGCCATCATACCAACTTCCCGCAGTGTGAGCTGTATGTTGTGGTTTGTTGAGATATCCAGATAGATTCGGATACCGGCTGGGACATCGTTCGGATGGAGGCGAGGTTAGACTCCGTAGGCCACGTGTGGCCCAAATTATAATTCCCCTAGTGAGAGGGTTGGAGGTGTTTTTCCTGGAGTACCACTCCAGGAGAGGAGTTAGCTTTGGCTTTTGCTCATGTTGATGCTTGTGGAGCAGGTCCCAAGTGGGCTAGCCTGGGTACTTCAGGTGTGGATCTTGAACCTTAGCAGATTGTCTGTTTGCCCATTGAGTAGCTGCAGAGTTGGTAGCCTTCGAGGAGGTTGCTGAGACATCTTTGTTCTCTTATAAGTGTTGTGGTTTTGCGGCCCGATGGCGGAACCACAGTAGTTAAGGAGTGCGTGAGCGGTGTTCCCATTGGACTTGATCCGTTGGCAGTTTCCTCAGTTGTTTTGTAGAGTTGAGCACTCTTCTTTTGGTGAGCCCTAGAGTATGGCTAGCTGCTGCATGTTGAGAGAGCCGGCCAGAGTTTTGTTGAGCATCATGTGGAGATGCAAGAGTAGGCCGTGAGCCCCTAGTTTTATGAGATGCCATAGTCTGGTTGTTTGAGTTGAGCTCTTGTATGCCTCGCCATAGTTTTTGTCACTTGAGGTTGTGACCTTGCTGGCCCCATTTGTAGTAAGATGTGGATTTGGTAGTAGTGGCACTTGAGGTGCAATGGTTGGTGTGCAGCTTTGGCTCTACGTCAGTTCGGAGGGTGAGTTTGGCATGGGTATAAGCAGATGGTTCTATGACCCATCCGGAGTTCAGCACACTCCTTTAGCCTTTGGTTCCGGTTGTGGCAGTTGCACTTGTTTAGGTCGTGCAAGAGGGCTAGTTCAGTGGTAGTCAGAGGACTACAAGTGAAAGGATGTTCGAGAGGAGCTGGAGCCTCTTCCCAGTGTTACTGGGGGGTTGAGTAAGTCAGCAGGTTGGCGGTTGGTAAGTGTTAGTGCGTGTGAGTCTCACGCTAGTGCTAAGGCCAAAAGATCTTTGTGGTTGGTAGTGCGGTCCATTACCTTCGGGTGCCTAAACCTGAGTTGAGTGAGCATTGTAGATGCGAGTTCGGTCCAGCAGAGGGGCCGTGAGTTGGATGCTTATGAGATGAGTTTGGTGCTTATGAGATGAGTTTGGTGCTTATGAGATGAGTTGGATGCCTATAAGATGAGTAAGATGCCTTATGAGAGGAGTTGGACGCCTTATGTGTAAGAACACTTGGTAGGGGCTTGGTGTAAAGTAAGTTCGGTTTGGCATTGTTATACTTTAGTAGAGCAAGGTTGCCGCAGCTTCTAGTATCGTGTGGAGATGGAACTTTTGGTGTTCCTTGGGTTGATTGTATCTCTGCCAGAAGTTAGTGTTGCCTTTTTGAAAGCACCTGTTAGTCTTGGATCTCTGAAGGAAGGTTGAGAGTTGTGCACACATGTGTGTTTCGTGTAGTTTGTTCTGGCGGCAAGAGTTCTAGAACCATGTAGGGTTTGCATGGAGAAGCGGTGCTCGGTTCTTGGAGAAGTTGGACTCGGTGGATGTTGTAAGGCTTTAGTTGAGGTTGTAAGGATACCGTGCTCGTAGTTGGGTTGTTGCTTAGGCAAGTTTGTTAAGTTGAACCTAAGCTTGGTTGGTGGAACCTCTTGTGGCTCTTGGTTGGAGTTCAGATGGTACTGAACAAATGTTGGTTGTAGTGAAGCCGCGTAGTTTCGATCATTTGTTGCTAAGAGTGTTGCTCGGAATCCTTACCCAGGTGGAAGCTACATGGTGGTGATGCTTTGAGTAGGAGGATGACACATTCTAAAGCGTTTACGGTCTTTTTGGTTTCGAGGTTTGGAGCAGCCATCGTGGTTGTGATCTTTGGGAAAAGGAGTTGTTTGTTCGAGCGGTTGGTTGTTAGACCGTTAGGACGACAGTGTGTGTCGAGGGTTGTCGAAGAACCCTAGTTGTGGAGAGCCTCACAGAGCTCGGTCGGACCAGTAGTGAGTTTAGTTGGCAAGCCGCAGTCGAGTAGTTTGTAGCCTCGGGTGAGTTCTTTGGCGATTTTGGTAGGCTAGCAAGCGAGTTTGTTTGGAGTAGAGTCCGGATTTGGTTCCGGTGTGGTGGCAAGTTGGTGCTTGATGTTGGCCAAGGTGTGGTTTTCGAGTTGCCAAGGAGTTAGCCTTGTTCGTGGGTAAGTGGTTTGCCCTGTAGGATGTCTCTCCTGTTCCCAGAGTTTGAGAGTGCCCTTATTTGATGTTGGAGGGCGAGTCCTTGCTTGTTCGTGGTCGGCGGTCCAGTCTGTGGTGGACCCCCTGTTGTTGCCTCAGTGAGAGAGTTGGATGTTGTGCTTAGTGAGCAAGTTAGCGGCGTTTGTGGAGCTCCCTGTTCTTGGATGTCCGCTTGTAAGGATCTGTTTCCTTTTTGGAGTTGTCGGATTATCCCTTGGTCTTGGACTTGGCGGTAGTGGTGTTAGTAGGGGGAAAGTCTGTTGGCCACCTGAAAGCAGTTGTTTGTCCAAGTTAAGCGGACTCTTGAGTGGTGTTCTGAAAGTTGCGGTAAGGGTTGTTCTGCCTTTTATGAGTGTTTGGCCTAGTTGGTTAAGATTTTTGTGTGTTGGCATGGAAGATGTTGCACCTTTGTAGTGGAAGAACTCCTTTGTATCAGTTGTGGGTTGAGGTTGCACCATTGTGGATGGATTAGGGTCTTGACCTCTTGAGGGATCTTTGCTGGTTAGTGTGGTTTGTGGTCTGCCAGCCATTACTGGTAATCTGGTTCCTGGTAGTTGGTGTTAACCGGGTAGTGGAGTTCCGTTTATGAAGTTTCGGTGGGAAGGTGCATTAGCCTAAGCTAGAAGGTTAAGCTTGTATGTGTTATCGTTTGGACTTGTGAGATGTGCTTCATATTTGAGGCAAGCTTCGTTCCGTTGCTTGCGTGGAGGTAGGCTTGGTGGAGGGAGCCCTTTAGGGCCGGTTGTTGGCAGGCTGACTTGTCCAGCCAGTGATTTGAGCCAAGCTAGAATTGAGTGGATTGGCATAGCTATGTAGTTTGTAGTTGTTTGGGCTTCTGAGATCGTAGCACTCAAGTTGTTGGTTTGAAGGAGTTCGTGTGGAAGCTGGCAGTTTGTTGAGGTTGTTGTGCGAGTTCGGATTTTTGGTGGACTGGTTTCTGTAGCTAGAACTCGCACCTCGCCCAGGTGGAAATGTCATTCTGTGGAGTAGTGGCATGTCAGTTTCAGGCTGGAGTTGTTGGCTCCAGAGTGTGGCAACAAAGATTTTTCTAGGTAGTGCGTGATGAACCGTGGTTCTGGAGAGTGTTCTTAGAGGCTTATGAGCCGAGTGCAGTTTCTGTAGTGTTTTCACCCTTTTTGCCCGATGGTCTTTTGGGAGGAGTGAGCCAGATCCTTCGGAGCTTGTTGTGAGTTGGTGTTTCCGTGATTAGGCAGCGGGAGACCAGTGTGGTTTTAGGAGGTTGCCTTGGGTTGCGATTCTCGGTGGTCGATTCTTGTGGTTCCATTGAGGCATTGTATGGTAAGTGTTGCGAGTCTCTAGTCTTTGTGAGAACAGTTGGTGGTGGCCGTCGGTGTTGTTTTGGGTCTGTGTTGTTGCAGATTGACGAGGTGTTGTGTGCAGGAGGTTGAGCTCGTTTGTGGTTAGCTTCGAGCGAGAGAGCGAGAAAAAGATTCTGCGCCGATGTTCGGCGCCGAGTTTTAGAGTTTGAGGTTGGACAGCTCATGTTTCAAGGTTGCATCGATGCTAGGTGCGTTGAGGTTTGTAAGTAGTGTTGGGGTTCTGTAAGCGGGGGAAGTTGAGTCCCCGGTTGTCGGTCCGTTTTGAGATTCTCGAGAAGATTGGCAGAGTTGCTTACCGGGTAGTAGTTCCCTGTCATTGACAGCTGTGCAAAGTGTTTTTATGTATTGAGGTTGGGGCAGTATGTGCGGGACCCCCTTTGCTTATTGAGGACGTTGAGCCTTTGCAGCTGAGTGAGGGTTTGAGCTTCGAGGGGAAGCATGTGAGTATTCTGGTCTTGAGGCGAAGACGCGTTGCGGCCGCCGTAAGATCCGTTTGGTAAAAGTTCAGTGGAGGAGTCAGAGTTCAGAGGAGGCCGCTCGTGAGCGTGAAGGACGGGATGAGATTGCAGTATCTTGAGCTGTTTCAGTCTTAAGGACTTTCGAGGACGAAAGTCATAAAAAGGAGGGAATATTGTAACGGCCCAGGTTTTCATCCCGATCTTCCAGGTATGCCTAGGGGTATTTTGGTAATTTGGTTGGGTCGTCAGGGCCGTTTATATCTTTTTCCAGTTGCTAAAATTATTAGATGGTTTTATGTAGGTTTGTGAGGCTTTGTGGAAGGGTTGAGCAAGGTTTGATGCAAAAGTAAAAATAAAGGAATTTGTGTTGCAGCTGGGTTTTGAACCTGGGTCTCCAAGAAAGCTTGTGGGAATGCGAGCCAGTTGAGCTATTGAAAGCTCTTGTTGCTCTTTCCGTGTCATTTTATGGTTAGCCTTGGATTTTGGGGTTTTGGTGCATTTGGTTAAATGGAAAAGAAAAGCTAGGTTTTGTTCTTCTTCTCCAACACATCCTCCTAGCCGTCCAAGCTTGTTTCCCCAACTTTCTCTAGCCGAATTTCATCCCCTTCTTTGCTCCGTAGTTCGATCATCATTCGGGTAGGTATTCATCTTCTTCATCTTCTCGATAGGTTGTTTTCTTTGGCGAAGGTAAGAGGAGGTGCCCGTGTGTGTGTGTGTGTCGTTGCGGAGTCCGCCAGCGCCGGATCGCCCACCACCGCCAAACCGCCCGAGCGGCTCGCCCAGTCGCACCAGTGAGCCCGTCGCGCGCGCAGCCGGCCGTCGATCTGCTGGCAAAGCACGCCCGATCGCACGATGAGCCGTCAGCGCCAGCAGCCGTCGAGATCCGCCCGAGCAAAGACGCCCGAAGCGCGCGGTCACATCGCCGCCATCGCCGCGCACCAAGGCCGCCGCCAGATCCGTCCATCGCACGCCCGATTCGCGCGTAGGCCCTTTATCGCACGATTCGCAGCAGCAGCGAATCGCCGGTGTCGCGCGCGCTTCGCCCAGCGCCCGCGCGCCGCCGCTCAGCGCGCTCGCCCGCACGCCCGAGCGCTTCGCTCGTGCCGTGCGCCCTTCGCCAGCGCGCGCGCGCCGCCCGATCGATGTTGTGCCCAGTGCGTGTCCGCGTAGCCGCGCCCAGCGCGCGCCAGCGCACGCCAGCGCCCGCCCGCCGCACATTTCAACTGCGCACTGCACTCGGATCCCGTGTCGTCGTGCGGCCGTGTGAGTGCCCCGAGCCGAGCTCGCTTGTTTTATTATATTTTTAGGGCTAAAATTGTGATTTCTATTGTGTTCGTTAGGTTCTCGTTAGCTAGCTCGGGATCGATCGCGACTTAGGATTTTGTGTGTAGTTGCCTCCCGGCGGTAAGGATTTCTTTACGGAGTTGTGTGGACCTGCGATGTTCTATGTGATTGATGTTGTATGTTTGTTTGTGATTATCGGCATGTGTAGTTTAGGTGCTCGCTCGAATTCTGAGTGGCATGACTTCATATGTTGTTCTTTCATGTTAGTCCATGCTAGGTTGTTCCGTTACGGCATGCTCATATTCATTCTTGTTCCGTAGTACCATGCTAGGTCTCTTTGTATTCTTTTGAGCACGTATTGGATTGTTTCTTGATTGTTAAAGCGAGTTAGAATTGGTAGGTAGCATCATTCGGGCACGATGCATAAAGTATCTTGCATCCATGGCGGGGACGTCGAGACAGTTCTCCGTCCCCCGACCCGTTAGGGTTTAGCTAACCCGACCGGTGAGGCCCCGCAATCTTGGGTGAGGGTGGCGATCGTTAAATGCCCCAACCGTCGGGATGATGACTTGGCATTGCCTCGTCCTCGACGATCGGCACGTCCTCGGCGTGTTGGCCGTAGCCCTTGATTGCCACCGATAGGGCAAGGGCGGCTTCTGGTGTAAGCCTACCACGACCGATTCCTTAGCCTCAGTGCGGTGGTTCAGGTGACATAGTTCACGTGTGTCGTGTCTCACACCCTATGTCGGTGACACTCGATCCGAGAGATTTAGTTAGGCGTGGTGACTGGACATGGGCGGCTTGCCACTAGACCCGCACCCCATAGTCTGCAGTAGCACGCGGTGCATGCTTACGCTTATTACTGGCGCCGACCGGAGAGCTCCTCGGGATCTTGAGCTAGTGTACCTTTCGTCCGCGATGAGATGAAGCGGAGAGGTCGGGACTTGTTTCTCGTATAGGGTGACTTGTGTATTGTGTGGATGTGGTGATTGATTTCCGGACTAAGACCCTGAGTTGGCATCCGAGGTCCAAGTGTGGACTTAAGCTATGTGCTCTATTCTGTGTTTATATTCATAGCTTGCATACACTCATCTAAATGACCATGTGCATCGTATTGTACCCCGGTTGGGGATTCTTACTTGAGTAATTTGTTACTCACCCTTATTTTGTGGTTTTTCCACAGTAACAAAGGTGCGAGGCAGGATGGTGAAGGAGGAGCTGTGATCATGGGGAGCCTCTTTGTCATCTCTGACTTTTTTATTTCTATGTCTCTTGTCTTTTATTTTCCCCTGAATGCATGTAGCCGGGCACGGAGTCCTAGGATGTTTTTCCTGAATGTTTTTATGGATTCCAGCTTTGTGTATTTGAGGATTGTTTCAAATGTTTTAATAAATCTCTAATCAGAGTATGCGTTTAGAAATGTATTTGCCTTGAAACAGGTGCTTGGAAACAGGGACAGGTTTCAGCAATCTATTTGATTTCTGATTGAATCTCTTTTGTTTTGTTTTAATTGGGAATCCAAAAGCTAACTTGCATATTGTTCTTTACTTTGAATGCATGCATTGGGGTAAAGACCTATTTAGAGCCCCTTTTGGGTCGGGTCTTTACAAAAGCACTCAAACTATTTATGTTTCCCGAAACGTACCTTTGTCTTGTTTTAAGAAAGTACTGATCAGTCATTTACTTGTTGATTTAATTTATTAGGATTTATGTCTTGTTTAAAATGTGTTGATTTCAAAGATTTAAATTTGGTACCCGGATTGATGTTTTACATTCTTAATCATGCATGCTAAGTAGGGATCTAGGTTAGAGACCCTTTCTCGGGTCGGGTCCTTACATAAAGATTTCCCAACTCCATGTTTTTTTTAGTACGCTAACCTCTTCTCAATTCCTCGTCAACACCTCCTCCAATATCATCTCAACCTTTTTTAATATTCAACCACATTATATTAATTAAAATATAATAAATTTATGATTTAATACAAATATGCAATGATTACATTAAAAAAATATCTAAAATAAATACTTTTCGAACATCTTCTCTCCAAAACACCAATCTCCAAACAAGCAGTTCATATCTCCAAATCACTCAACTTCCTCTCCCTCTTCCACTTCCTCTCCTCTCCTCTTTTCAACTCCAAAATTCAATCACCCCCTAGGAAACTGATAGATTCCATCACTAGAAAATTGAGTGAAGTGGGCTACAAAATAGTGGTAGAATCAATTACTAATAAGCTGATAGATTCAATCACTAGCAAACTGATAGATTCAATCACTAACAGACTGATAGATTAAATTATTGGCAAACTGATAGATTCAACAGGAAAGAATAAAATCGATTGAAATGAAGAAGCAATGAAATCGGTACAAACCTAGTATCAAGATGCAATCGCTTGAAATAGAGGAAACAAAATAAGTAATGTAAACTATGTTTAAGTAAAAAAAAACATACTAACTGAAATACTAATTAAAATCATGAAAAGTATGATGTATTTTTTAAAAGATGAAAGAAATTCTTAACGAAATCATGTATAGCATATGTTTGAAAGAAATCGTGTATAACAAAAAATGAAATGTGTGTGTGATACAAGCCAAAACCAAAAATTGACTAAAGCTCAAAACAAAAATGATTGATTCAATAATTTTGAAAGTAATAGATTCAATCATTAGAAAGCTGGTAGAGTCAATCATTACCAAATTGGTTGAGTCAATCACTAGGAAACTGATAGATTAAATCACTAGCAAACTGATAGAGTCAGTCATTAACAAATTGATTAAAGTGAGGCTTTTGGTCTTTGTAAGCCAACAATTTCTTTTCTATTTCCCAAATGAATTAGTTTGAAAAATTAATTGTAAGCTATTAACTGAAAATTGATTAAACGGTATTAGCTTAAACTAATTGAAGGCTAGCTATCAATTGAAAACTGATTGAAGACTATCACTTAAAATTAATTGAAGGTTATCAACTGAAAATTGATAGAATGACATCTTGGTTATTTTATAAGGGCACCCCATTTTTCTAATATGTATGAAATATTTTTAAAAAAGTTCTATTGATGGATTTTTTTTTTACTATACATGTAAAATCCACTTTTTAAAAGGTTAACTAGTTGATAAATTATGATTGATTACATGGTTATCTTTATTTGGAGTTGTAGGTTATAACTTTTTCAATGTGTGGGTGAGGATAGATCTCTTACGTGTTTAATTTTTAATTTTTTTATTATTTTATTTTGAAAAACAAAAAGTTTGTTAACAATTTCCTTTCTTTTCAATTTTTTTTTTTAATTTTGAAATTTAGAAAAATGAAGGTCTTTTAAGATGATTATAAACATTTTTTTTTTGTTTTTGAAATTTAAGTCTACAACAACTATTTTACCATATATTTTTTCTTACTTAAATAACTATATTTTATCTATACTTGTAGAAACCTAGTCAAAATTTGGAAACAAAAAAAAAACTTCCAAAAACTTGGTTTTGTTTTTGAATGTTGATTATCATGTACATACTTTTTTTTAAGAAAGATGAATACAAGGTAGAAAAGGTGAATATATTATAAAAAATTTGAGTAAAAATAGTTTTAAATTACAATTAAAAAAAACCCAAATAGTTATCAGGGCAGAAACTTTTAAAATCTGTAGCTCAAAAATAAAAAAGAAGAAACTTTTAAAATCTAGTTTTCATTTTGTTTTAGGAAACTTGAAAAATTACAAAAAGCCGCGAAAGTTGGAGATCGAAGCAAGAATATTAAGATTTGATAAAAACCAACGCACTATTTATATTTGGAAATAAACTTGTTTTATAAAAAAAATAGTCTTTTAAGATACATTCTAAAATGAATTTAATTTTTTTAAAATAAATAATATGATATACTAAAATAAAGGAAATTTGAACTTAAAATGAAGGGTATATGTGTTGAGTTGGTTTAAGTGTAATTTTTGGACCAATTAAAAGATTTAGGTTAGTTGTTTTTCTAACCCAATCAAAGCCAATCAGAAAAATAATCTAACCTAATCCACCACTATATTTGTATGTTGGGTTTATCAATTCAACTGCTACAATAATCATACATTTTCGTTGCCAAGCAGAATCACTCATGAAGAAGGTATTTTAATCAAAAAATTATTTTTATAAAGAAAGAAGAGGAAAATCACCTCATTTGAGAGCAAACTTTAAGTACTTAGTTTCTAATCTCAAAATAAAAATTAAGAACGGGTTTAATAATCATTTCGGTTTTTCAATTTTTTTTTCTAGTTTTTCACTTTTTAATTTTGATTTTTTGTTTTAAAAAATAAAAATGGTATGTGTTTGTTAATTGATTTTAGTTTTATGTTTTTAAAAATTAAAAACAAAAAATATGTTTGATGACTACTTTTATTTTTAACTATCATATTTTGTTTTGATTTTTTTACTATTTATTTCTTACTTTTTCATACTTTTTTGTAAAATAAAAATATGTTTTTAAAAGCTACTTTTTTTGTTTTTTTAGAATTTCTTTAATATTTTAAAAACGTTTTAAAATTTTTAAAAACAAAAACTAAAATTGGTTATCAAATAAATCTAATTTTGAAAAAATAAAAATAAAAACATAAAATAAAAAACGAAATAGTGTTAGGATCTCACAAATGTCCAATAGTGGAAAGTGGAGAGTCCAACATCATATAAGAGATATGAGTTACTCCTCTCATCATCAATTGGTTTTGAGTTGAAACCTCATAATATTCTATGAGAGCTACATGTGGATTATTGGTCCCAAAAAGTTCGAATCTGACCCATGCGAATAAACCAAAGCGGGTATTTTTAGTCTACAAATTAGGATCCAATTCAAGATGACATTTCTCGATATGGCCGCCTTCAGGAGTATGTTGGAGATACTTACACCTTGTGATAATTGTTCCACATTGGAAATGTGAGAATTCTACAACACCTTTATAAGAGATATAGGTTACTTCCCTCATTGTCAATTAGTTTTGAAGTAGAACCCTATATTTTCTAATAAAGAAAGATATCGTAGAATACTCACCTTTTCAATGTGAGATAATTGTCACAAGATGAGTAACTATAACAAATAGTAATCAAACAGGCTTAAGTAATTTCTTTAAGCTCTTATGTTCAAAATCTTAAAAAAGCTTAAAGGAAGAAATATTTTGTTGTAATATTGCCACCTGCAAAGTCAGATGGGTTATTAAATGAAAAGAAAATTTAATATGTAAAACACGTCAAAAGACTCGTTGGACGGCTAGAGTCTTAAAAATAAAAGTTTAAATAGAATATTAATCCGAACGGAACGAAATTTCAGTCACCCTAAGAACCAAACCAGTTGTGGTAACGAAATTTCAGTCACCCTAAGAACCAAACCAGTTGTGGTTCTAACTTCTCTTTAGCTTGAACCCAACATAAATCGAATTAAAATATGATCCAATCTACACTTTTCAATTTGGATTGCGTAGTACAAGTTCATCGGGTTACCGGTTCTATTATATACGCCTACTTTAAATGATAATAAGCATCCACGGATCTATTAAGGAAACCTCGAATCTTAAAAAACATAATTAAACAACTAATTAGAAATACTAATCATCTTCTTTCACTGTTATTTAATTTTTTAGTAATTTTTTATGCTATTTAAAGAATGTTTTATCACCATCTTATAAATGGTGTATATCAACATTAATTTAAAAGGTAAATCATGTGATAACAAGATAGAATGACACAATTAAACAAAGTAATTAGAAATATAAGTAATTTTCTTCAAGACGAGTAATATGAATGATAAAAATTATAGTTGAAGACTTCTTAAATAGTGTTGTCAACGTAAAATGACTTATAATTATATATAAAAAATAAACAAGTTATAAGAAAATATATTAACAAATAAAATTCATAAATTAAACAAGAATAAACAATTTAGATTTTTTAAAAAAAGCAAGTACACATGCTTACTTGGAGGCAAAATGATTGATGTTAAAATGAATAAAAATTCATATTTGAGGTAAAAGGACATGAAAAAAAGGTTGAGAGAGAAATAATGTAATTCCCTCGAGTTTTTAACCTTTAATTAATGGGAGTTTAAATTATGATTATTAGTTCCATTATGCGTTTATTCTTATGTGTTGGTAGTAGAAACTTAGAGGTGTGTTTGTTTATGATTTGAGTGATTTTCAATAACTATTAGTCACTTAAAATTAATTGAATTGGAGTTTAATTACTAATTAAAGTGTAAAAGTGAAGGTTGAGTTGGCTTTAAAGAAATGATAAAATTAGTGATAGGTGTCTTAGAATGGGTCATAGAGAGATTAACATTGACACACCCCACCCCAAATTTCTATGCTAATCTTGGATGTGGCATGCCAACTAGATCACCACTAAACCATGAAATCTACTGTCAAAACTCTAAATAGAAATAAAATCATTTTATAGTAAGAATATGAGGTGGCTATTCAACATCCTAATTAAACAAAATCTATCAAATTTTAGACTGAGTTTCCTCTAAAAATAGATAAACCACACCTGGAAAAAAATATGTGCATCCTTAAAATAATACATTTAAACTTGGGTCATCAATTCAAAAATCCAATACCACACGACAATCCATTCGAAAATAGGAACATAACTGAAATTTACAACTCACATGCAATCTAACAAGTCTGGTGGCAGAGCTTGATTTCAAAAGGCTCGTTAGAAACTTAGTTGCTACGTAGTGAAAAAAAATTTAGAAATAAAAGAAAGAGCCAATAAGCCTAGTGAGCAATAAGGTAATTAGAAATATAACTTATAAGAAAATTAAATACATTCAAAAATCAAGTAAACTCTTTACGAGATTATAATATGGACCCAACTACATAATTAACATGAATAAACAACCACAGGGTTTGCAAATAGTACACATCTAATGAATTAACATACAAATATTGTAATTTAACAATAAACTTATACATGAAGCTTTGTGTTATTAGCGTAGAATAGCCTTAATATGCCCACCACAACAATCTCCATGTCGTACTGACATAGAGTAGTCTTGATATGCAAGGAGAGCAATCTTTGTCGTACTGGCGTAATCAATGCGCGCAGCAGAGCAATCTCTATCATACTGGCGGAGAGTGGTCTCGATACACACAGCAGAATAATCTCTGTCATACTGGAGTAGAGCGGTCTCGATACGAACAGTAGAGAAATCTCTGTCATACTGGCGTAGAGTGGTCTCGATATGCACAATAGAGCGATCTCTGTCATAATGGCGTTGAGCGGTCTCGATACGCACAACAGAGCAATCTTTGTCATACTGGCATAGAGTGGTGTCGATACACACAGCAGAGCAACCTCTATCGTACTATACATCGAGAAATCTTTAGATGTATAGTAGAGCAATCTTTAGATGTATAATAGAGCACTTATGTCATTTGTACAAGCACACCAATCACCCCTCAAAGCAAATCATCTTGGCGCATGGCCAAAGTCCATGTATATATCCAGGCAGGTCTCAAGGACTTCTTATACATAACACATTGTCACTTAGGGATTTTTGGGGAAAATTCACAATGAATAATTAGATAGAACAAGGTTTAGAATATGATTCTTGAGCTCTTCATCAATGTCAAGCTCATTGATTTTGCCGCGCACGGGGCACCTATTTGCAAAGTGACCTGGCCGCTTGCATTTGAAACAAACTTTTTTTCCCTTCTGGGGAGTATATTTTCCTTTGCCCTGATATCACCTTTGATAGCAGGGCTTTTGATAAGAATTTCCTCGGCAGTTGTCATAAGACCTTTTCTCATGATATTTTCGGTTATCATACCGAGATATCCGCGAAGAATTGAAATGCTTCTTATGACTTCTTCTTTTTGAAGTAGAGGGTTGCGTAGTTTCCTTGCAACCGTATTGATCACAGAAGGATCCTAGGATAGTTTTTCCTACCCTTGGATCATCAATCTTTCGACGGAGCTTTTGCTCTCCGCAGAGTTTGATACCTTCTTGGATAATGATGGTGCTTATATCTCCATAAGTCAATTGATCCCATTCAATGGTTCCTCCGCCATCGACGCGAAGAACTTCTTCAATCCTTTGAGAAAAGTGATTGGGAAGACCTTCAATGAACTTTTGTCTCCAGATTGGCAAAGCGCAATCTGATCGTATCATGACTTTAGCCAGATACATATCTTTGTACCATTTGAAGTCTCCAAGAGATTTGTATTTCATCTTTAAAAGAATAGAGGTAGATCTTTCTTGATAAACAGCTGGATCTCCAATGAAAAATTTTGCAATGGTGAACACGAGCGTATTTACAGCGTCAGGTACATCAGCATATTCCGGGAGGGATCCTTCTTCATGTTTAACAATTTTATTAGTTTTATGAGTAAGGATAGTATGTTTGTCTTCTTTGGACATGTATTTGTCCCACCAGTCCTTGAGGACTCCAGTGAATCTAGAGACTAGGATTTGAGCAACTTCATGATCGGTATTTTTCTTCATTTTGTAGGCACTTGCTGCCATCATCATGCCACTGATGAGATTTAGAATAAGATAGTCTGAAAGGTCATCTACATTCCATTGATAAATTTCAGTGCCGCCGTAGGCTGCGGCTGGCATGATGCCTCTTTCCTCAAATGCAACATCTGGGAATGAAGGTCTCTTGTAATACAGCCGGTGATCTACACTGGTTGTTGGAGTGATTGTTGAAATGTCGTGGACTCCTTTTGAAGTGCTTGCAGAGGGAGAAACTTTTCGATTCAGATATTCTTTTCTGAACCTTTCGATATCGTAATTCGAAGGTTCAAAAATAACATTGATTCCCTGACTTGTTGAAGGAGAAGCGGTACTTTGCTTTAGTTCTCCAAGCATTTTTTGAATATCTTGGAGAGTGTCTGAATCTTTGTCAAGTTTTATACCTTTATTCAGGGTTGGAGGCTTGAATAGAGGTATTGATCTATCCACGGGTGGAGCACCTGTGAGGTAGAGAGAAGATGGTTTGAAATAGGGTTTTACCCCCTTTTGGACTTTCTCCTCGATTTTGTCAACTTGCTTAACGATTGTTGACAATAATTTGTTTGAGTAGTTATTTTGATGCTCGATATTCTTTTATATCCTTTATAGAAGGTGGATCTTTCTCGTCTCTTGAGATTGTTTTGAATGGAGATGCTATAATTTTATCCCCATATGTTGTCTCGATTTCCACTTCTTCGAGTGAGGGATGAGTGCCATGGACAATTCCTCGTCGTGTGGTCTTCCACTTTGATTCAGTGAGGACATTAACTCCAAGTTCCATCCAAAGGAAGAATGGAATGTCTTGTTGCGCGTCCTCCATGTATGAGTACCACTGAGAACGGATGACGTTCCGCTCTTCCTCAAAGTACTCTTTGAAGAACTGCTCCCTCTTCTCCTTGTTTTCCTTAGAAAGAAATTCTTTCTTAAGAAGTTCTTTATTGATAGAGAAGGAGAGGATGACGTTGATCTGGCTTCCCGAGACTGATCGACTTTCCATATCCGATTGTGTTGGAGAAGTAGATCTGTCTGCATAATGAACCGAAGCATAGACGTAGTCATAATCAACCGATTGAACTCGGAGGGACTCCGATCTTCCGATTGATGTGGGAGGCCTATGAACTTCAGATGTGCTGGGCCTGGATCTCAAGAATTCTTTTGTTCGTGGGAACGTTTCTTGAGCATCCTCAAATTTCACCTCAACGCTTCCGTCGTTGTGTTCAATGATTTGAGTAGGAGTCGACTTCCTTATTAAAGGAGGGCAGACTTGCTTCAAATCAAATCCCAGTAAGAATTCCTAGTGATTTGATCCCAAGTAAGAGTCTTGGGGACATTGATAGTTGCTCTGCCCATGTTGGCTTCTATGAGCATGGTTGATCTGCTCACCGACTTCCGAAGGGCTCTAGGAGCAACATTTGTGTGCATCAATTTGTAGTAGATGCCAAAAATCACTACTGCTGAGTGAGTTTCGGATTGAATATCAAGGTTCTTTGTGTTGACATCTAACATTAAAGCAGACAAGATATTTGGGTCTGGTAATGGAAGAGTCAGATTTGGGAAACAATTGAAAAAGATCGGTCCATTTTCGAGGTTGGACTCGACCATTCCAAGAAGAGAATTTGTATAAGTTTTGTGTGTCTTGTCTCGAAGAGAAACAAGGGCTGGGATGTCTAGACCGAGTCTAAACAATGGTTTAATGGCTACTTGAACCATTCCAATGGATGAACTTGAATTCTTGTCGATGACGAAGAATCATGTTCTTTGAGAATAAGTTGAGCGTTGTGCTATCTTGATCGATAGGCACTATATGCTCAGAAAGTTTGATACAGTTCTTCTGAAAGAACATTGAATTGGGGTTTTTGTAAACCAATTTTGAATCAATCTTTGGAATCGACCAATTTTGAAGGGCTTCTTCAACCTTGGCGATTTGCAATTCATTTTGATTCATGTTTGAGAGTTGAAGGTCTGAACCTTCAGTAAATTGAGAAGATGAGGATTTGAAATCCTCTTCATTTGAATCAAGTTTCTCTTTACCTTTGAATATTTTTATCTTCGATAAAAGTTTTGACATGAATGATAAATTCCAGCTTTTCTTTCTTCAGAAAAATGTGATCTTCAGTTACCAAATGAGTACTCTGCTATCCTATTCCTGCTGCTCACAAATGGACTCACCGCGCTGCTTTTGCGACTTACAGCCAATGGAGACCGGGCAGGCAATCAAAGGGTTTCACAGAATATAGAAATGGTAAATGAGAAGAGAACAAAATTCAAAATAGAGAGAGATAGAAGATAACACTCTTCACCACTTTTATTTGAGATAAAAGAAATTACAAAGATGTAACGGCCCGGAAATTTCATCCCGGTCTTCCCGGGAGGCCGAGGGGCATTTGGGCTTGGGAAAGAGTAAAAATAAATGAGGAATTAAATAGCCCGTCGAATGAGATTCGAACCAGGGACGTGTCGCATGCTAGGCAGGGGGCACTGCCATTCGAGCCACTAAGCGCTCTTCTGCTTCTATGCACGCGATCTGGTATATATGCCGTGCGCAGTGGGTTTTTTTTATAAAGCAGAATTTCGCCCGATTCCTTCCCCATTTCTCTTCTTCTTCTTCTTCGCGACTCTTCTTCGACCGACCAGCGATCTCTCCCTCGTCGACCGGTCATTTCCGAGCTCCTCTTCTCCAGTTCGAAGCCCATTCTCTCCCCCGAGCAGCAAGTACTTTTTCTTCTTCTTCTTCTCCTTCAAAATTCGAGTTCTTCTCCCCTGTTTCGGGCTTCGCCATTTCCGGCCGAGTCGAGGTAATTTGAAGTATGGGTTTTGTGTAGCTAGTGTAGGGGAGTTCGCCATCAAAGAACAGAGCCAGACGCCGAGCATCACCGCACACCGCGCGCACGCCTCGCCCAGCTCCGTGTCACGTCGCGCGTCCTCGCCAGCGCCCAGCCGAGCCGCATCGCCAACGCCCTGTTCGTCCACGCGCAGCTCGCACCCCAGCGCCCGTCCGCGCGCCAGCGCGCCCACGCGCCATTTCTGCGCCCCAGCGCGCCCGGCCAACCACCATTCTTTGCCCCAATCGTGCAATCGGCGATTAAATGCGTTAAATCGTGCCTCGTGAGTTGCTCCCGAGCTGAGCCTCGTTTATTTTATTGTATTTAGGCCTATTGTGTGATTTTTGTTGTAATTGTTAGGTTCTCGGTAGCTAGTTCGAGATCGTTCGCAACTCAGGATTTTTGTGCCGAATCGCCTCCCGACCAATGTAAGGATTTCTTACCGGGGTTGTGTGGGCCCTACGATATTATATGTGATTGCTTGTTTGTGTTTATTGACATGTATAGCTAGGTATTCAATTCTGAATTCCCGATTAGCATGTTGTTCCTGATTAATTCTCATGTTAATCCATGCTAGGTTGTTCCTCTCTAGCATGCTCGTATCTGTTCCTTGCTTCGTAGTATCATGCTAGGCTCGTTGTATTCTTATTGAGCACGTATTGGATTTTATGGAATTGTTTCTTTGTTTGCTAGGGCGAGTTAGAATTGCGGTAGATAGCATCATCCGGGCACGATGCATAAAGTACCTTGCATCCATGGCGGGGGCGTCGGCGAGTCATTAGTCCACTGGACCCCGTGAGGATTAGCTAACTTAAGCGGTAGGCCCCGCAATCTTGGGTGAGGGTGGCGGTGTTAAATGCCCCAACCGTCGGGATGATGACTTGGCATTGCCTGCGTCCTCGGCGATCGGCGCGTCCTCGGCGTGTTGACCATAGCCCCGATTGCCACCTATTAAGGTAAGGCGGCTTCACGGTGTAAGCCTACCACGACCCGTTTCCTTAGCCTCAGGTGCGGTGGTTCAGGTGACATAGTTTACGTGTCGAGTCTCACACCCTATGTCGGACACCGATCCAAAGAATTAGTTAGGCGTGGTGACTAGACATGTTCGGCTTGCCTCTAGACCCGGCACCCCCATGGTGCGATGAGCACGCGGTGCATGTTTACGTTCATTACAATGTGCGGCCAGGGAGAGCTCCTCGGGATCTTGAGCAGTGTACCTTTCGTCGATGAGACAGCCAGTGAGGGTGGGACTTGTTTCTCGTATAGGCGACTTCTGTATTGGTTTGTGTGGTGATATTATTTCCGGACTAAGACCCTAGTTTGGCATCCGAGGCCCAAGTATGGGCTAAGCTATGTGCCTTATTCTGTGTTTATATTCATAGCTTGCATACGCTCATCGAGATGACCATGTATATCGTATTGTACCCGGTTGGGGATTCTTCTTGAGTAATTCATTACTCACCCTTATTGTTGTGGTTTTTCCACAGTAGCGAATGCGAGGCAGGATGGTGAAGGAGGGATTTGTGATCATGGGGGCCAGATCTTCCAACTCTCGATTTTTGTATTATGACTCTTGTGTGTTTTGTTTTCCCCTGAATGCATGTAGTCAGGGCACTTGAGCCCTAGGATGTTTTGTAAATATTTGTGGATTCAGCATTTTGTATCCGAGCAGGTTTTGAATGATTTTAAGAAATCTCTGATCGGAGTATACTTTGGAAACGTATTTATCTTGGAGCAGTGCTTGGAAAGCGAGGGACGAGTTCGAGGAAATTGTCTAATTTTAAAGGGGTTATTTTGAATGTTTTGTTTTAATTGGAATCCGAAATCATGTCTATTTAAATTTCCTTTACTTTGATTGCATGCATTGGGGTAAGGGCCCATTTAGTGCCCCATTCGGGTCGGTCCCTTACAGTTGGTATCAGAGCTCAGAGTCATAAATTCTGTAGTGTGACCTGTTGTTGTAGGTCGTTTTCCCATTATCACTAGTGCTCCGACAGTCATCAGGTACGCCTAAGTTTACAATTTGTTGTTGAGAAAAAAAGGGTTAAGAATTTACAATACCTGTCATCTAGTGTGTGCCTTGTGTAGTATTGTGGAGCGGAGACGAGCAGGTTCTGACCCGTTATTGGTTTGGGTGTAGATCGCCAGCATGCCAGTTACCCGCGCCGGAAGAGGACGTTCGAGAGGAGGCCGAGGTGCCAGGATGGGATCTGACACTGCAGGGACATCGTCCCAAGCTGAGATTGACGGCACTCCTCCAGTGGGCCCCCCAGTTGCGCCTAGAGTAGGAGCCGAGGCGACTGAGCGCCGAGAGACTACTCCTAGAGCGGAATTTGCTGATTCGATGAGGTCTATGGTGGTCGACCTGTTGAGTGGCCAGAGGGCGGAGACCCAGGCTTTGTTGGCGCGCAAGCGGAAAAGTTCGAGCTCGGATCGAGCGGTGACTCGTTTGATTCAAGAGGCGTAGCGGCACTTTGACTCGCAGAGCAGTGACACCTTTGAGGCGAAGTGGCGGAAGGTGCCGATGAGCTTGGTAAATGGTTGAAGGATTTTGTAAAATGGAACCACGATAAGTTTGGCGCCCACGGGTGATGCGTTAGCGGCGGCCGATGGATTGCCCATTTGGAGTACACCTTCACGATTATGGTGTGCCCGATATGCGAGAGGCCGAGGTGTGCGGCCCATGCGTTAGGAGGCGTAGCTAGATGGTGGTGGGAGTCCACCCCCGAGTGAGAGACCGGTGGGTCTCCACCGCTACCGGGAGTTCTTCAAGGCAGAATTTAAAGCCAAGTACATTAGCGATGAGGCTCAAGAGAAGATGGTAGCGCGCTTTCGAGAATCTGCAGCGGGGTTACGATTCTATAGAGGAGTACGAGAGGAAGTTTTTGAGTATGGCTATTTTGCTCCATGGTGATAGCAACCCCTGAGTTGAAAATTCGAAAGTTCGTTTCTGGTCTGAGGCAGGGTGTGTCTCAGGATGTCAGGGCTCTGGCCCCTATCACTTATGCTAAAGCTGTTTAGCTGGCCACTATTTACAATGGAAAGTATCTGGCTGAAAGCGGTGGCGCCGCTCGGTGCAAACATCTGTCCCAGTGTAGTGGGGCGAAGAGGAGGTTTGAGTTGAGAGGAGGCGGCGGCCGCCAAGGGCGATTCGAGCAGGATCGGCGTAGGATTTCGGCCGATTCCACCCGCCAGCGAGGCGGCCGTGGCGAGTTCCCCACTTTGTGCCACTTGTGGAAGAGCCCACTTTGGAGCTTGTCAGACCGGGCTCTGGCAGTGTTTCCGATGTGGAAGAGTGGGTCATACGATCCGTTTCTGTGATCAGCCAGCCATGGCAGTCCCGCCGGTGCAGCCACAGCAGCATGGACGGGTGTTCGCTACGAACCGTCAGGAGGCCGAGCGTGCAGATGCCGCAGTGGCAGGTACGCTTCTCGTTTTGGATCATTGTGCATTTGTCTTGTTTGACTCTGGTTCTACGCACTCGTTTGTATCTGTTTTGTTTGCTGAGGGCTTGTGTGTTGGATTTCCCGAGCAGTTGGGACCAGTACCTGTATCTTATGGAGTTTGCATATAACAACAGTTATCAGTCGTCGATTCAGATGGCTCCATTCGAGGCTTTGTATGGTAAGCGTTGCCGATCTCACGTGTTGCGGGAAGAGGTTGGTGATAGGCGAGTTTTGGGTCCCGAAAGTTGCTGCGATTGACCAATGGTGCCGTGCGAGAAGATTAGAGCTCGTATGTTGTGGCTTTCAGAGCAGAGCATGAAGAGTTATGTAGATGTTCGGCGCCGGGATTTGGAGTTTGAGGTTGGCCAACATGTATTCCTAAAGGTCGCACCGATGCGAGGTGTTTTGAGGTTTGGCAAGCGTGAAAAACTGAGTCCCCGTTTTGTTGGTCCATTTGAGATTCTGGAGAGGATCGGCAGAGTTGCTTATCGATTAGCCTTGCCTCCGTCATTGTCAGCAGTGCACAGTGTTTTTCATATTTCGATGTTGAGACAGTTCGTGCCGGATCCATCGCACATTGTTGACTTTGAGCCTTTGCAGCTGAATGAGGATTTGAGCTTCGAGGAAAAGCCAGTGGGGATTCTTGCTTTTGAGACAAAGACACTGCATAATCGTGAAATCCGGCTGGTAAAGGTTCAGTGGAGGAGTCAGAGTTCAGAGGAAGCCACTTGGGAGCGGGAGGATGAGATGAAATTGCAGTATCCCGAGTTGTTTCAATCTTAAGTGACTTTCGAGGACGAAAGTCTTATAAGGGGGGAGTATTGTAACGGCCCGGAAATTTCATCCCGGTCTTCCCGGGAGGCCTAGGGGCATTTTGGTAATTTTGGGTCGGGCCGACAGGGCCGGTTTTGAAATTGAAAAATTGTCGGAATAATTATGAGTCAATTTGAATAGGATCGGGATTTTTGGTGAAGGCATTTGGGCTTGGGAAAGAGTAAAAATAAATGAGGAATTAAATAGCGCGTCGGGTGAGATTCGAACCAGGGACGTGTCACATGCTAGGCAGGGGGCGCTGCCATTCGAGCCACTAAGCACTCTTGTGCTTCTATGCGCGCGATCTGGTATATATGCCATGCGCAGTGGGTTTTTTTTTATAAAGCAGAATTTCGCCCGATTCCTTCCCCATTTCTCTTCTTCTTCTTCGCGACTCTTCTCCGACCGACCAGCGATCTCTCCCTCGTCGACCGGTCATTTCCGAGCTCCTCTTCTCCAGTTCGAAGCCCATTCTCTCCCCCATGCAGCAGGTACTTCTTCTTCTTCTTCTACTCCTTCAAAATTCGAGTTCTTCTCCCCTGTTTCGGGCTTCGCCATTTCCGGACGAGTCGAGATAATTTGAAGTATGGGTTTTGTGTAGCTAGTGGAGGGGAGTTCGCCATCAAAGAATCGCTCGTCGAATCCCTGTGGATCGCTCGAATCCTTCTCCTCTTCATCGCCCCTGTTTCGCGCAGAACAGAGCCAGACGCCGAGCCTCGCCGCACACTACGCGCACGCCTCGCCCAGCTCCGTGTCACGTCGCGCGTCCTCGCCAGCGCCAGTACCATTTGCATCGCCAACGCCTGTTCGTCGCAGGCGCGGCGCGCTTCGCTGCGCGCCGTCCGCGCAGCAGTAGCGCCCACGCGCCATTCTGCGCCCAGTGCGCGCCGGCCCGGCCCGTTCTTTGCCCCAATCGTGCAATCGGCCAGTTCGTGCGTTCGTCGTGCCTCGTGAGTTGCTCCCGAGCTGAGCCTCGTTTATTTTATTGTATTTAGGCCTATTGTGTGATTTTTGTTGTAATTTTTAGGTTCTCGGTAGCTAGTTCGAGATCGTTCGCAACTCAGGATTTTTGTGCCGAATCACCTCCCGACCAATGTAAGGATTTCTTACCGGGGTTGTGTGGGCCCTACGATATTATATGTGATTGCTGATTGATTGCTTGTTTGTGTTTATTGACATGTATAGCTAGGTACTCAATTCTGAATTCCCGATTAGCATGTTGTTCCTGATTAATTCTCATGTTAATCCGTGCTAGGTTGTTCCTCTCTAGCATGCTCGTATCTGTTCCTTGTTTCGTAGTATCATGCTAGGCTCGTTGTATTCTTATTGAGCACGTATTGGATTTTATGGAATTGTTTGCTGTTTTCTAGGACAGGTTAGAATTGCAGGTAGATAGCATCATCCGGGCCTGATGCATAAAGTATCTTGCATCCATGGCAGGGACGTCGAGCGAGTCATTCCGTCCCTGGACCCCGTGAGGGATTAGCTAACCCAAGCGGTAGGCCCTGCAATCTTGGGTGAGGGTGGCAGACTGTTAAATGCCCCAACCGTCGGGATGATGACTTGGCATTGCCTCGTCCCCAGCAGTCGGCACGTCCTCAGCATGTTCGGCCGTAGCCCCTGATTGCCACCTGTTAAGGTAAGGGCGGCTTCCTGGTGTAAGCCTACCACGACCCGTGTAAAGACCCGACCCAAAAAGGGCTCTAAATAGGCCTTTACCACAATGCATGCATTCAAAGGAAAATATAATATGCAAATAAGTTTTCAGATTCCCAATTAAAACAAAACAATCAAGGTTCAATCAGAAATCAATATAGTTTGCCGAAACCTGTCCCTGTCTCCAAGCACCTGTTTCAAGGCAAATACATTTCCAAAACGTACACTCTGATCAGAGATTTATTAAAACATTTGAAACATCCTCAAATTCAATAAGGAATCCACAAAAACATTGAGAAAACATCCTGGGGGCTCGTGCCCGCTACATGCATTCAGGGGAAAATAAAAGACAAGAGTCATAGAAATAAAAAGTCGAGACGGCAAAGCAAGTTCCCATGATCACAGCTCCTCCTTGGTCATCGCCTCGCGCCATGGTTACACGAAAGATAAGTAAGGGTGAGTAACGAATTACTCGGTAAGAATCCCCGGCCAGGGGTACAATACGATGCACATGGTCATCTAGATGAGTGTATGCAAGCTATGAATATAAACACGAGAATAGAGCACATAGCTTAAGTCCACACTTGGACCTCGGTTGCCAACTCGTGGTCTTAATCCGGAATAATCCACACCATACAATACGCCCTATACGAGAACCAAGTCTCGGCCTCGGCCATCTCTCGTCGATACGAAAGGTGCACTAGCTCAAGATCCCGAGGAGCTCTTGGTCGGGCATTTGTAATGAGCGTAAGCATGCACCGTGTGCTCTGCAGAACTATGGGGGTGCCGGGTCTAGTGGCAAGTTGCCCATGTCCGATCCACCACGCCTAACTAAATCTACGGATCGGTGTCAGCGACATAGGGGTGTGAGACACGGACACGTGAACTATGTCACCTGAACCACACTTTTTGAGGCTAAGGAACCGGTCGTGGTAGGCTTACACCGAGAAGCGGTCCTTGCCCTAACAGTGGCAATCAAGGGCTACGGCCGAACACGCCGAGGGCGTGCCGATCGTCGAGGGCGAGGCAATGCCAAGTCATCATCCCGACCGTTGGGGCATTTAACGATCCGCCACCCTCACCCAAGATTGCGGGGCCTACCGGTCGGGTTAGCTAAACCCTAACGGGGTCGGGGACGAGAAGCTGTCTCGGCGTCCCCGCCATGGATGCAAGATACTTTATGCATCGGGCCGGATGATGCTACCTACCTACACTTTAACCTATCATATCAATAACATACAATCCAATACAATCCAAAACGTGCTCAACAGATACAACGAACCTAGCATGGTACTACGAAGCAAGAACAGATATGAGCATGCTAGAACGGAACAACCTAGCATGGGCTAACATGAGAGAACAACATACGAAGTCATGCTAGTCGAGAATTGAGCAGAGCACCTAAACTATACATGCGATAATCACAAACAAACATACAAACAACAATCACATAGAACATCGCAGGGTCCACACAACTCCGGTAAGAAATCCTTACCTTGGTCGGAAGGCTTCTACACACAAATCCTAAGCTGCGGAACAATCCCGAGCTAGCGAGCGGGAACCTAACAAACCAATAATAGTCAATACCTAAAAAGTCTAAAAACAATAGAAACGACAAGCTCGGCTCGGGAACTCACGCGCACGGCGACACGAGCTTAGAGCTGCGGCAAGCGGGCACGCAGCGCAGGCTGGCGCTGGCCGCGGCCGGCGCGCAAAGACGGCACGGATGCACAGCAGGGACGCGCGCGGCGAAGGCGTCTGGGCGTGCGGGCAAGCGGCTTCGGCGAAGGCACGCGGCGCAGCGGCGCGGCGGCGGCAGCGACGCGGAGCCTGGCGGGCGTGGCGGCGCGTGGCGTCGGCGCTCGCTGCTGCGCAAGGCGACCGCACGACGACGAGCGATGGCGTGCGGGAGGGCTGCGGCGGTGAATCTGGTGCGACCTGGCGAGCGATGGCGTGCGGGAGGGCTGCGACGGTGGATCTGGTGCGACCTGGCGAGCGATGGCGTGCAGGCGATCTGGCGAGCGATGGTGTGCGGGCGATCTGGCGAGCGATGGTGTCTGAGCGATCTGGCGGGCTCTTTGTCCGGCTGGCGGCGGCAGGGCGCTGCTTCAGATCTGGGCGAGGGGTGGGCGGTGGGCGGGCGGCGGCGATGATCGCTGGTGGCTTCTCTCGGTGGCCGGAATGATGATGATCGAACCCAAGGAGATGCTGAGGAAAGAAGAATCGGCAAAGGCTATGGAGAGGAAAGCATGCGGCCAAGAGGTGATTTGGAGAAGAAGATGGAATAAACCTAATTTCTTTTCATTTAACCAAAAGCACAAAACTCCAAAGATCCAAGGGTAACTAAGATATGACGCGGAAAGAGTAACAAGAGCTCTCTATAGCTTAACTGGCACGCATCCTCACAGGCTTTCCCGGAGACCCGGGTTCGAATCCTAACTGCAACATAAATTTCCTTTATTTTTACTTTTGCATCTATCCATGCTCAAACCCATCCACAAAGCCTCAAAAACTTACATAATACCATCCAATAATTTTAGCAACTGGAAAAAGACATAAACGGCCCTGACGCCCCGACCAAATTACCAAAATACCCCCAGGGCATACCTCGAAGACCGGGATGAAAACCTGGGCCGTTACAACCCGTTTCCTTAGCCTCAGGTGCGGTGGTTCAGGCTGACATAGTTTACGTGTCCAGGTCTCACACCCCTATGTCAGTGACACCGATCCAAAGAATTAGTTAGGCGTGGTGACTAGAAATGGGCAGCTTGCCTCTAGACCCGGCACCCCCCATGGTCTGCAGTAGCACGCGGTGCATGTTTACGCTCATTACAGCGCCGACCGGAGAGCTCCTCGGGATCTTGAGCGAGTGTACCTTTCGTCGGACGATGAGCAGTGTGGCGAGGGACTTGTTTCTGGTATAGGGCGACTTATGTATTGGTTTGTGTGGTGATATTATTTCCGGACTAAGACCCTAGTTTGGCATCCGAGGCCCAAGTATGGGCTAAGCTATGTGCCTTATTATGTGTTTATATTCATAGCTTGCATACGCTCATCGAGATGACCATGTATATAAATATTGTACCTCCCCGGTTGGGGATTCTTTTGAGTAATTCGTTACTCACCCTTATTATTGTGGTTTTTCCACAGTAAATCGAATAAGTGCGAGACAGGATGGTGAAGGAGGAGCTGTGATCATGGGGCCCGATCTTCCAACTCGATTTTTGTATTATGACTCTTGTGTGTTTTGTTTCCCCTGAATGCATGTAGCCGGGCACGGAGCCCTAGGATGTTTTGTAAATATTTGTGGATT
This sequence comes from Sicyos edulis, assembly GCA_036507275.1. Classification (NCBI taxonomy): domain Eukaryota; kingdom Viridiplantae; phylum Streptophyta; class Magnoliopsida; order Cucurbitales; family Cucurbitaceae; genus Sicyos; species Sicyos edulis. The sequence goes on from CM071847.1 coordinate 36,556,742, forward strand.
CCAGCATTTTGTATCTGAACAGGTTTTGAATGATTTTAAGAAATCTCTGATCGGAGTATACTTTGGAACACTACGACAAAAAAAGGTATAGTTGACGCTTGATTATTTTAAATACTTGACGTTTTTTAGAAAAAACGTCAAGTAAGCATACTTCAAATATAAAGAGCGTCAATAAAGGTAAAAAGACGCGATTTTTTTCCTTCGATTTTTCGCTAGGTTTTAGTTGATGCTCTATGCGCGTCATCTTTAATAATATTTTTGTTGACATACACAAAACGTCAACTAACAGTAATTTAAAATAAATTAAAAAAAAATCTAAGTGTTTTTAAAGAAAGAGAAAACAAAAGTGTAGCCCTAGCCGCGACTTTCTTCCCCAATTCACGAATTCATCCAACCTTGGCCAAATCGTCGCATAGGTTTTCTTCTCTTCTTCGCGCAAAATTCATAGCGTCACTTGTTGTTCTTTCTCTTTGATTTTCTTTTCAATGGACTAAAATTCATCCTCATCTTCTTCTTCATACTTTTCTTCCAGCTCCAATTGTATCTCCATCTCCAGCATCAAGCGTTCGTTTCAAATCTCGTCGTCTTCATGAGGCTCACGAGTGAATCCTTAGAATCCTTAGTATCACGACTTGGTGAGTCTCTGTGCACAGACTTGCAATTTTTTTGTGTGTTGTTTCTAAATCCTTTACCTTGATTTATTTTGATAATCTTGTTATCTGGTTGTGATTTCTGTTTTAAAAGTAAATTGTACATTGTTTTGGTTCTTTTTTATATTAAACAAGTTGTTTTTGTTCTGTTTGGGAGATTTTGTTTTTGGTGTATGTTTGTATTACTCTAATGTTGTAGCAACATCTGATTCATGGGTTACAGGTGCACCCACTACACCGTCAAGTGGTATGTAGTGTATTCATTTTCCATGTTTATTTTTCTGACTTGTGTGAATCCACATTTTTTTTTCCTCTTTTAGCTTTTGTAGTGATGATGCCTTTATTGCCTTAGGTACTGGAGATCAATTCTCTTTTCAATTTGGGTCCATAAGTCATGGATTCATGAATGGTATGCAGGTATATTTCCAAAAACTAATTCATGAAATGCATTTGATATCTTCCATGTAGGCACTCTTGCCCTGAATTTTTTGATGTTGTCATGATATTATATATTATAGTTCATTTTTTTAATGGAGATTTCTATTTCGTTTTGTAGCTTCCAATAAGGACTAGCTCAGCTCCTCCAAATTTAGATGAACAAAAACGTGACCAGGTTTGTATTACTTCTTTCTGGATTGTCTAGTTTCTAAGACTAGGACTGTCAATTCGTCTACTTGATTTCCATTACAGAAAGTATCATTTGGTAGACTAGTTTGAACTACGAAAGTAAATTTTGAATTCTACTCTCTTTCACGAGTCGGTGCAAGATAGAAAATCATTTGGCATCTCACGCTCTAAGGGGCTGTTTGTTTGACATATTTAAGGAGGATTTTAATGGAAGATTTACAAATTTCTCCTCGGAAACCTATATCTAAACTAGTTTTTACTAACTTCTCCTTTTTACTTTTAAAAATAACTCTCATTTCTAACCATTCATTTCTAATAATTCATTTATAATTTCTCAATCATTTCTAACCATTCATTTCAAATAAATCAAAATAACTCACTTTTAACCACTCATTTTTAATCATTCCTTTTTTAACTATCCAAAATAACTACTCATTTTAAATCTTCATCCAAACAAAGTTTTCATTCTAACTCCTCTACACAAAAACCATATCCAAACAAATCTTTGGTTATCACTCTAGATTTTTAACTGTCCAAAATAACTCATCAATATAACTTCTAAAGCTAAATCCTACTTAAATATGTCAAACAAATACCCCCTAAGGTTTTACGGTTGGTTAAATCAGATCCAACAAAAGAGTGAAGCCCTATGTTGGGATTTTCTTATTTGTGATTGTTATCTGTGTTTGTAAATTTTGAATTCCTCGCAGGGGATGGAGCTTCCTGTTGTAAGGTCGTCAATTTCATCACTCACGCAAGGGTTCATGGCATGAGCAAATAACTTTCTTTTAGTAATTGGTTAAAGGAAGAATTATGACTTTATTGTATATTTAAATTTATGTTTTAATATTTGGTACAAGAATCCTCTGTCTAAATTTCGATTCACTTTCTTATAATCGAACTACATAATATACCATTTTATGATTAGAGAATGGAGGAGATGGCACAGTACATATTATTCTTTCTCTTTATTTCAATTTCAATTTCAGGAGGAGATGGCATAGTACATATAATTCTTTCTCTTTATTTCAATTTCAATTTCAATTTTAGTGCCTTCACTTTCTTTTTTGCTCCATACTTAATTTTCTAACATTGCCGATTGTTCATATTTTACTTAATCGTTTTGTGGGCTACTTATAATTCGTTGCAGGCTACTTTGAGTCTTTGAGAGTTTCTTCCATTGTCGTTTTGGTCTTTGATTCATATTTGACGCCCCAAACTCTCTAATCATACAGGTTTGCTTCTATGTTTTATTTTTTTTTTCAATTTTAAAAAATATTTCTTATGAAGTTTTGTTTACCCATCCAATCTTATGTATTAGAGCAATCCAACCCAACACTATATTTTTAGGTAGGTTGGGTTTAGTAGCCGAGTTGTAAGTTTTGTTGAGCTTTCTTGACCAAGTATATTTAGATGTTTTTATGTGAATCATTCATTTTTTTTTTCATAAAAATTTGCTACTTGAACAATTTTTCAGTGGTTGTGTTTTAAGTAGTAAAGGACATGTTTAAGCAATCTTTCAGTGATTGTGTTTTAAGTAGCAAATAGATAATTAACTAGAATTGTTTACATCTATTATATGGAAGCTTTGTAGATAAAAATTACTGTGATATTTCTTTTGTATTGTTGTAATTGTCCTTTGTTTCATTGTTATTGACCTTGACTTCCTAATTTTTGTTTACAAAACTAACTTCTCAAACTAACACCTTATTCAAAACCTCATCCAAACACCTCTAATTTTCATTCTAAAAGGTATTTAAAGAAAACTTACACACTAATTGGGTCGGTGGGGCGATTGGTTATCTGGTTTAGAGTTCATCTATTTTCACTCCACGGTCACGGGTTTGATCTCTGGAATCGATATTGTAATCCCCTTCCCCCACTTCTTTGCATTTCATCTCATATGGTCTTTGAACTTTAAGATTTGCACCATCTAGATCTCAGGTAATTAACATCTTTTTTTTTTGTTGAAAAGTAATTAAATTAATGTCTTAATATTTGTTTACCTTGCAGCATCTAGCAATTAGCTGGCTATATGTGCTTTCTTCTGTTGGCAGGAGTAACCCAAATGGCACGAACTCTGTAAACAACAAGAACAACTTTTTTTTCTCATAAAATTTCACCATTCAGGTTAGTATCCGATGCCTTGTGATTATTGGAAGGTTTCTTCAAAATGGCTTCTCTATGAAGTGATGTTCCAAAACTGCAGAGTAGTTGAATTTGGTTTTTAGTCTTTTGACTCCTTCATCTTAGATTCTTCAGGTCTTTCATATAGAAAATATGAAATCTAAATACCTAAACCAAATCGGCCAAAAGTTAAAAATAGATAAATCATCTACGGAATCAAATGTTTATCTCCGATCATTGCTACATTTGGGTGTTAATCTCAATCTCTCTCTCTCTCTCAATTTCAATATTCTGTATGTAAATTTTGTGTTTGAAATTTGATACTGTTTCCCTCTGTTTTACAGGATTGATGTATGGAAAGAGCCTTCAGAAGAAACATTGACTAGCGGCTGAGGAATGTATATAATGTTTGAATTTTGCTTTCAATTATTTTGGTTTTTAGATCTAAAATATTGAGGGAAAGGCTTCTTCTCTCTTTGCAAATAATATATATATGTATATATATTTCTTTTTTTTTTTTTTGTGTATTCATTTAGTTTTGATAATATTAGGCTATTTTTGGAATGAGTGATTTTGTGTATATTTAGGAAGTCAACTTTGAAAAATGTTTCAAAGTTGGGAATCTTGTTCCATACTTTCTTTGTAATTTTGGATCATGTAGAATATTAATACTAAAAATATATATTAAGTTATGCTAATTATGTTGAATGTTTTGTAATTTATAATCAGAATTCTGTCAAGCAATATATCATTTTACAGGCAGGAAATTTAGGTAAATTCGACCATTTTTTTTAAAAAAAGATATATTCATTGACGTTTAATACACGTCAACAATAATGATCAAGTTGACGTTAGATAAGTGTCAATTGTATTTTACAATGACGTTTTTTGTTAAATTTGTTGACGTTTCTAAAATGTCAACAAATAATTCCGTTGACGTTTAAATAACGTCAATCCATGTACATTTCTTGACGTTTTGACTATGTCAATTATATCGTTGGATGACGCTTTATCAAGCGTCAACTATAGTAACTTTAGTTGACAGTCGATTCGTTGACGTTTCCAAAAGCGTCAACTACACTACATAGTTGACGTTCTGTGCGCGTCAATTAACCCATTTTTTGTAGTAGTGGAAACGTATTTATCTTGGAACAGGTGCTTGGAAACAGGGACAGGTTCCAGGGAAATTGTCTAATTTTTAAAGGGGTTATTTTGAATGTTTTGTTTTAATTGGAATCCGAAATCATGTCTGTTTAAATTTCCTTTACTTTGATTGCATGCATTGGGGTAAGGGCCCATTTAGTGCCCCATTCGGGTCGGTCCCTTACAAAAGATAATTGAGAAGATTTGATTTTGGATAGGTTGGCTATGATACCAAACAGGGGAGGACCTTTGCAACTGAATATCCAAAAACTCAAAGTGCTTTACTTTCTTCTTTAGAGTGAAGTAGAGAGCGGAAGACTTCGATGATTTTGAACTTACAAACTCGTAGTCTTTTATAGACTACAGACTTGAAACTAAAATTGAATTTGAAAAACTAAAAGATAAGAAGTGAGAGGCAAGCCAGAACCCTTGCACTCGAAACCACTTTTGTAAAGTAGAAAAGAAAAGTAAATTATTACAAACTGACGAAAGTGAATAGTAAAAGTAAATAGTAACTACATTATTACAAAAAGACAAATATTAAAAGCAAATAGTAAAAAGCAAATAGTAAAGGAATCTAAATTATTACAAAACAACAAAATGAAAAAGTAAAATTAAGATGATAAGCCGACAGGTCGAATCTTCAAATCTGCATTATTCAGCATACCCCATTTCGCTTTGGATGCATATCCGAAGCAGGCATCGAAGGAATTCAAGATTTCCACGTAAACTCCAGCCGTATCCTACGCCGGTGACCAATGGACTCACTGCACTGCTGCTGACTTCGCATAATCGTGCCTTACTGCCTTTGGTACTTCGCACCGGAACCTGTAGTCTTAAGACATTGTTTTTGGAAGTCTAATTCTCGAACGTTGAAAATAGCAAGTATTTTCCAAGCTAGAAGTAGGCTCTAGGTCTACTAAACTCTGCAAGTTCTCGTTTCCGTCTTGAATGGCTTTTTTCTCGTTTATTTACACAAATTTACAAGACATAAAATTAACATGTATATACAAAAACAAATAAACACTTTTTTTTTTAATTGGACCATTATAGTCCTTGAGTCATTTTTTAATTGGACCTATTGTGGTCCTTTGTTTTTTTTTTCTCATATAATTTGAATCATCGTAGTTTAATGACAATTGTAGTTTAATGACTATTCAGTCTATGAAGTATCTAGTTTAACGACTTTTTCGGTCGAATGATAGTTTAATGACAGTTTCGGTCTATGAATATCTATAGTTTTAGAACTATTACGGTTCATTGAGATCATAGACGTATTCAATCTCATCTTCTTCTGAGTCGGAAGGTTCGACCTCAGACTGTTTTGATGAGATGGAATCATCCGCTAATGAGGCTAGCTCACTCCATCTTTTCTGCAGATCAGATTCAGATGAGGTTTGAGCTAGGGTAGCAATCAGCTGCGCTTTTTTGTTAAAAAATTCTTTGTTCCTTTGAGAAGAAAGGTCTTGCAGATGACCATTCTTGGCGAACCAAGCTTTGATGAATCGAAGGTCTGAGTGGGAGGTGTTGAATTTATCCCACCATTTGATACGGATGACTTTCACCAAACTCTTGGTGAGAGTGGATACACGCACCTTAAAATTCCAGGATAGGATCCATGGAATTTGAAAATACATGCAGAAAATCGGAAACTATTTTTAAAGATATTCTTTGAAAAATAGTAGAACGATTCTTGAATGGGAACGGGGAAAATGTTGGTAGTTAGACCAAACACTGTCCACCAATTTATGAACCACATAGGGAAAGAAACCCTTTATGCGTTAGGACAAAAATGAATGAACTAATAATGTTTGAAGTTCTGGTAAAACAGTACGTGATACCAGGCTCAAACATAGTCTCGTATGAGTAAGTTTGAGGAGTGAATTTTCTTGAGAAGGATTTTTCGGTATGGATGTTTTGGTTCCATGCCGTAGGATTCAAAACTTTGAATATTTTTAATTTTGAATAGGCGATCTGGTCTGGATCTTTTTTATCTTGGTGATGAATTATCTCTGCTGATTTTGTATCAACTAAGATGAATTCATAAAATCTTTTGATTTTTTGATGAAGTTCCGGCATGAAGAAAAAGCCGGTTGGAAATATGTTTTCGACGATTTTTGAAATATTTGGGTCTTCGAATTCTGGCTCTATGATGAATTCTCCATAAGGAGTATTCTTTTTTAAATAACCCTTAATTTCGAGTTTTGGAATAAATCTGTCGGGAACGACAGCGTTTGCAAACGTCGTGGACGACGTATTTTGGATTGGCCTCACCGAAGGTGCAGGCGAAATCTGGGTGGATGACCCAGCTTTGAATTTGCCCTTCGATCTATTCACGAGAGTGAAATCAGAATCGTTAGCATATGAGTCAAGTGACATCTTCGCACCTGAAGATTGCTTTGAAGAGGCAGCTGAAGGCTGCTTTGTAGTAGAAGGCTGCTTTGAGGAGGAGGCACTTTTGCCTCTGGTGCTTCTTCTTTCGCTCATTTGGAGAGGGAGAGAGAGAGAGAGAAGATTGAGAGAGGAACTCTCTTGAGAGGTAATCAGCCAGGGCATTTTCCGTCCCTTTTATAGGCAAAACCTCAAAGTTAAAACATGATAAAATTGCTTGTCATTTGGCAAAATTTTGTTTAGAAACCAGATTTTTTACATCTGTTTCTAAAATGAATTTAGATGCTCTGGAATCTGTTTTGATTAAAAACCTTTTGTTGATTAATACTTCTTGAAATTTCTGTACACATAGTACAATTGTAAGAATTTCCTTTTTTACCGTTGAGTAATTTTTCTATGCGTCAATCCATATGCCAGAGTGGAATCGCACTATCGATTCCTTTTTTTCGATACACTGTTTGAGGATTCCTCCATATCCGATGTCGGATGCGTCAGTCTCCACTATGAGGTTTGCTTTGTCATTAAGCAAACTTAAACAGGGTATTGATTTGACTAAAGCCTTAATTTTCTAGACTGCAGCAGTATGCTTGTCGGTCCAAGGCTTTGGAATCTTTTTTAGTCTCTCAAAAAGAGGTTTGCAAATGGGCCTGATATCCTGAAGGAATTCGGCCACATAATTGAGGCAACCCAAAAACCTTTGTAATTGGGTTTTATCCGTAATCTAGTCCTGGAATTTTGAAACAAATTCAATGGAGCTATGAATGGGCTTAATGAGGCCCAGATTGATATCAAATCCAAGAAATCGGATTTGGGTTTGAAATAGTTTGATTTTCTTGGCCGAAACAACAAGGCCATTTCTCTTGATAATATTGTAAAACGTTTGAAGATGTTTGAAATGTTGATCAATGTTTTGAGAGAAAATTAAAACATCGTCAATGTAAACAATTGAAAATTCTTGAAAATCATTGAAAATGTCATTCATGATTTTTTGAAACTCGGATGGGGCGTTTTTTAAGCCGAATGGCATGACGTTCCATTCGTATTGTCGAAACGGGACATTGAAAGCATTTTTGTATCGATCTTTTTCTGCAATTTGGATTTGCCATAATCAAGATTTAAGATCGAATTTTGAAAACACTTTTGCACTTGAAATGCGCTTGATTAAATCTGTTTTATTTGGAATCGGGTATCGAATCCATTCTAAAACTTTGTTTAAGGGTTTGTAATTGATTACGAGCCTGGGGACACCACGTTCCTCCTCGGCTTGTTTGTTGACGTAGAATGCCGCGCAAGACCATGGGCTCTTGGAGGGCCTGATCAGCTTTTTCTGCAGCAAATCATCAATCTCCTTCTTGCAGATAGCAAGAAGATTAGCATTCATTTGAATAGGTCTGGAATTTGTCGGAATTGCTTCTTCCTTAAAGTCTTTTGTATAGGGGAGAGAAACGACATGACGTTTTCTATCCCAAAATGTATTTGGGAAGTCTGAACAGACATCTTGTTCAAGCTTCTTTTGGAATTGGTTAATCCTAAGCTTAATTCTTGGATTAATCAATTGTTCTTCAATCTTCTTGTAAGATATTTCTTCTTTAAGAAAATTGATTTGGTTCTCTTTGATTTGAATTGCATCAACTACGTGAGTCTTCACGGGTTTAGTGAACTCAAAAATGATTTTAGAATCGACGATGCTTGATTCAAAACCCTTTTTAGTTATTTGAAAGGGGTATAATTGAGTCAGGAATGGTGTTCCTAATATGATTTCCATATTAAGATCCTTGACTAGCATAAAGGAATTTACGAAGCAAATACCTTCTTTGCAGATGTGTGCATTGGATAATTTATAATCAATTTCGAGTTGTTCGCTATTAGCGCTTTTAAGCTCGACTTGAGTTTTCTCAAAGTATTTTGAAGGTATTCTACCTTCACGAATACAATTTTGATATGCACCTGAGTCAAGCAAGGCGACCAATGTTGTTTTGAAGTCTCCTACCTTTAGGGTAACCATAGTATACCACTTCTGGTAAGGTACCTCGGTGATTTGACCAATGAATGATTGTTGTTCTTCAGGGACTTCGTCCTCTTGATCAACATCTCCTGTAATGGGTGTGCTTCTAAGGGTGGCTACTTCGACCCAAAGCTTTGAAACGTGGTTGACCATATCAACCTTGAGTTGTTGGACCTCTGCCTTGAGGTTTTTTACCTCAATCTGAAGGTTTTTTGTTGTTACGGCTGCCTTTTTTACCAGAAACCGTTTCATGACTTCCATCACGTCGTATGGCTTAAATGGTTCATCTGTTTTGGCCTTCTCTTGCTTCTGAGCTGTTTCGGCAACATCAAGAGAGGCTTTAAGATCTTTAATGATTTTCTTTTGTGATTCTGGATCGTTGACTCTTTCAGCAATGTCGAATAGAGATCGTTATTCCATTGTAAGAACATTGATACAACCACCGCATGCTCTTGTGCCGATGTGGTTGATTGTTCCATCACTGCTTGAAGAAGTGAAGATTTAGTTGCATCTAAGACCCTCTCATAGCAGGCGTACACTATGATCAGGGTCCGCTTATAAGGCCACAAACTAGGCATCACTAGGATGGTGGCATGTTACATCACATCCCCGACTATCGAGCACGGGATTAAAATCCTCAATGACACCGACCCAATGTAACAATAGTACGTCGTGTCTCTACAGCCTCTAGATGATGACAACTAAGAGTTCTATTACAGATGCTTAACAACTCAGTCCCAACAGATCACCAAGCCTGCTCGATTATTCTCATTCAGTCATCCTAACAGGATACTATTTTTTACATGATCAAGACTAGCTACATACCACACACGTCATCGCCAACTCACATACATACCAAGAGGAACAGAAAACATGCAATAGGGGGTAACACACATTAAGACCCCATAATCCTAGCATGTTTGCAAGAGAAATAGATAGAAACAATTAACATACAAGATAGCACCCTGGGACCCCATAATCCCGAAGTAGAAGACGAACATAACATTCAGTTAAGCAGCATACGAAATGGCACCTCAGAACTCCATAATCCAGAAGCACAATAACACATAAAACGTAATTAAAATTTAAGCACATACATCTCAAATCAACACTTAGCACGAACACCCACCCTCAAATCGACAGTATACATAGTGGCAGCATTATAAGTTTATCCCTATGCAGGGTCCACACAACCCGAGTAGAGAATCATTACCTAAAAAAAGAACAACAACAACGCTCCTTGAACTGCAGGCAAAGAGATCAACCCACACGATGCTTCATCCTAACATTTACATCCAAAACCAACCACTTAAATTCTTAGCTAACAATATTATCAAACTTTCAACCCAATGAAAATCAGTCCATAAAACTTACACAAAACTTGAAGCACATTGCTGCCCAATCACTTGGCAAACGAGAAACACGGAACCAAGCAACACACATTTGACTTTCAACCAAGGAATGCATCACAAACAACCAAAAACACAACTATAATCAACAGCTAAGCTCACAATAATTTACATCATCAAAACAATGTCGAATCTAGTGGTTCTTACCCAAATCCCAAACACGGCTGTCCAACCACTTGGCAAGGCACGAAACTGGTTGCGAAGATCAATAATACTCAACAGACACCACATCTCATGACCTGAATAGATCGAAAAGAGACGAGCAAGGCACTACTGCTGCAGTGTAGGGCTGAAAACTCGTGAAGCACGGCGCTGGGCACGGTAGAAACACACGCTGGCACTGGGCACGGAAGGAACAGGCGCTGACGCTGGGCAAGGCTGGAACACGCGCTGGCGCATGCGACTGGAACAAGGGAGGGCTTGTGCGCGACCTTGTCTGCAGCTGGTCTGTGCGAAGGTTGAGGCTGCCGCTGCAAGCTGCTAGGACGGAGACCCGGGGTGGTGCAGGAGTGCGACGGAGGAGAACGACACACACGTGCACGCAAAGAGAGGGGCACGGGGGCTGTCTGTGCGAGGCGGCGTGCAAGCAGGCTGTCTTTGGTGGAGATCTACGTGCGACTGGTCTATGCAGTCGACTACGGCGGAGGTTGGGTGGAACGACGCCGAGCCGAGCGCGACGGGAGTGGCTGCTAGGTGGGGTGGTTAGGGTTTGGGGTGAGAAGAATGGGGAAGAAGAAGAAAAGAAAAAAGAAAAGAAAAAGAAAAAGAAATATGTTTTTATTTTCTTTTTTTTGTTTTCTCCTTTTTGTTTTTTTTTTCATTAAAAGCTAAAGTCCATTCCCTTTATAATATATATATTCTTTAGACCCATATGAGTTTTTCAAAATAGCCCATGAAATCCCCAAAATTCTATTTATTATATATTTTTTTCTTTTAATAACTTTGTTTTTTCAAAATTTCGGGCCATTACAACATTATCTTCTTTTATGACTTTCGTCCTCGAAAGTCCTTTGACTGAAACAGCTCCGGGTAACGAGAACGCAGGTCGTCTTCGCGTTCCCAAGTTGCTTCCTCAACTCTCTGGTTTCTCCATAACTCTTTAACTAACACAAACTCTTGGTTACGCAAGGTCTTACACTCCCAGGCCAAAAACTAAATTTAACTGTAGGGCTCAAAACCTACTCTGTGAGAAGGGTATGTGATGCTCTGACTCAACATCGAAACATACAACTCGTTGTGCATCACCAACAATGACATTGACAAAGCCAAACGATAGGTCATTGCCCTGATCCTCTCTAGGATCTCAAAGGCCCAACCAACCGGGAACTCAACTTCCCTTTCTTACCGAACCTCAAGGTACCTCCACATTCTGCCTCTTGTATTATATTTATAACACAATTTTAAAAATAATTCATCTAAAATACATAATTTTTTATCACTAATAGAACTCAACTAGTGATATAACATAATTTTCTATTAGTGATAGAACTCAACCAGTTATAGAATATAATTTTCTGTAAGTGATAAAATGTAACTAGTGATAGAATGAGTCTATCACTGATAAAACTCAAATAATGATAGGATTTAATTTAGATTTTTTCTACTACAAATAAATTAGTTTTGATTTTGTGTTGTAAATGGAAATATTTTTCCCTTTTTTGTTATACATGCAAAATCCCCTAAATAGATTCCATATTTTTTGAACTCCTATTTTTCAAATGATTTTTTAAATTAATTTTAAAATCCAATTCTTATATGACTAAAAAATGGAGGAGCAGCATTATGGGGAGGTGAAAATCTCTCTTACTACCACCATTCGAAATACACATTGAATTTAATGCTCGTGAAGTATGGACGTTCGATGATTTCGTTAAAAAAAATGAGACGTTCCTTACTAATACCGAAAATACAAACCCCCAAAACAAGACAAAGCAAAAACTCAATAAGTGGGAATTGATTAGGAAACTTCCTTAATCAACACTTCACAACCAGCAACCAAAAAAAAATTGTCCTTCCAATCACCAACGTCCTTTTGCACATTCTTCTTTAGAAACATCCTATTCATGGAAAAGTGAGAAGAATATTGGAGTTGATAGTCTAAACGATGACGTTTAGATGCTCGTGTATAGTTTACCAAAAACGGTGTCGTTTGTGTGTTCATGGGTAGTTGTTCGTTAGCTTGTATGGATGTTTATTGGTCCACGTGTCTTCTGTGTATTGGCTTATTAACGTCCTCTTTTGCGTGCGTTTGTACTATTTAACTCTGTCATTCCTAATGAAATAATCAAGATTGATTTGGGCATTTTACTCAGAGCTTCTCTATTCCTCCTAACCCTATTTTTCTAAGTTGGTATCAGAGCCATCGGGAAAATCGCCATGGCCAACGAAGGAAGCAGCTCTGCGAGTTCTGGCCCCGCTTTGACGATGACGACGATCACTGCTGCGAACACTGTGGCAACATCGTTTGGACACCCATTATCAACTATTCTTTCTATCAAATTGGACAAGAAGAACTATCTTCTATAGTGAGGAATTGTTCTTGCAATTCTGAGAGGACAGAAGGTGGATGACTTTGTTCTTGGAACAAAAGCTCGGCCGTCGGAATTCCTGGAATCTGACGAAGGAATCGAAAAATTGCTACGAACTCCAAATCCTCAATTTGAGGATTGGAACACGATCGATCAAGCTCTGAGCGGGTGGCTGTTCGGATCAATGACACCTGCTGTTGCTGCTGATGTGGTAAGCTTCTCAACTTCACGAGAAGTATGGAAAGCGCTAGAACAGATGTATGGAGCAACGTCTCATGCTCGAATCAATCAGATGCGTGGAGTTCTTCAGAACTCTAAGAAATGATCAACGAAGATGCAGGAATATCTAGCTCTAATGAAACAAACCGCTGAGAATCTGAAACTTGTTGGAGCACCTATTGCTATCTCAAATCTAGTCTCATATGTTCTAGGAGGGCTTGGTGTGGATTATCTGCCTATTATCTGCACCATTGAAGGAAAAGAGTTCATAGAATGGCAAGAACTACATGCTCTGCTCGTCACGTTCGAAGGTACTCTAAATCGCTATCAAACATCGTTTGAACAAAATGTAGAACATATTGCAAACTTTGCTTGTCATGGAAACAGTTCTAACAATAATCACCCTAACTCAAATTCCTTTGGCAATGGCAATGGAGGAAGAGGACAGAATCATGGAGGACGAGGACGAGGCAGAGGTAATGGTAGAAACTCAAGTAATTCTGTATCAAATGGATCCACAAATAACAGTGTATCAAGTACCTTCTCTGGACCTAAGTTAACTTGTCATATCTGTGGAAAGTATGGGCATCCTTCCTACTCATGCTATATGCGATTTGATGAAACGTTCAACAACCCTCTAGGCCTAAGCACCAGCCGACCACAACCTGAAGCTGCTGCTTATGTAGCTACACCAGAAATACTTGCTGATCCTCACTGGCTAGCTGATAGTGGAGCTACAAGTCATGTAACTCCTGATGCTGCCTCTCTGAATCAGTACACTGAGTACCAAGGTAAGGAGACTTTGACTGTAGGAAATGGTAATCAACTAGCTATCTCAAACATTGGAACCACTCAGTTATTTAGATATGCTGGTAAAATGTTGAATCTGACCTCTGTTCTTCAAGTTCCTCAGATTAAACAAAAACTGTTAAGTGTGTCAAAACTCACCTCTGATAATAATGTGTATGTTGAATTTCATCCTAATTGTTGTCTTGTGAAGGATCAAACAACAAGAGCAGTGGTGCTGCGAGGAACACTTAAAGATGGCCTATATCAGCTGCAATCTCCATCCTCAACTCTGTCAGCTCCCTTCAATCCCAAACCTACCCTCCATGAGTCATTAGTATCTTCCATAGAGTCATTTCCTGCTTGTTTCACTTCGTTTACTGGTATTAATAATAATGCTTGTTGTAAATTGTCCAAGTCTGTTTGGCATCAACGAATGGGACACGCCTCTGATCGTGTTCTTCGAACTGTTTTGAATTCTTGTAATGAATCCTTTTCATCCAATGAAGAAAATAGTTTTTGTGACTCTTGTCAGTATGGTAAGTCACACAGCTTACCATTTCTTAGTTCATCTTTTCGTGCTAATCTACCATTGGAACTAGTTCATTGTGACTTGTGGGGACCATCTCCAGTCGAGTCAGTGGGAAACTTCCTTAATCAACACTTCACAACCAGCAACAAAAAAACAATTGTCCTTCCAATCACCAACGTCCTTTTGCGCCTTCTTCTTTAGAAACATCCTATTCATGGAAAAGTGAGAAGAAAACCTAGAAACAAAATCCACATGTAAACACCCATCCAAATAATGACAAGAACCCATATGCACATTCGGGCTAAACAACATAGCAGAGTTGGCCAAATTAACAAACTAACCCGAGTCTCACTCATACACCTTTGATCATCGCGAGGACCAAAAGAAAAAAAAAGGTTAACAAAGTAATCCTTAAAATTCTTCTACGTCCCAACCTCTCAATCCACCCACTGACCATATTCATCAAACACACCGAGCAGTCCCAATGAAAAAAAGCTTTCTTGTGAAACCAACGATTATTCCGATCCCCCACTGAAGCCAATCTTCCCGAGAATGTTGTTTCCATTTTTCCTCAGTATTATGCAGTAAAAATCATATCTATATTTTTATTAATAATAAACCATTTAAATAGAGTTGTATGTACAGGTTAAGGATTTAATAAATAGATTTTTGCAATTTGCACACTAAAGGGGAAGTAGCCTTTTGAGAAGAATCGGAATAATACCCCAATGGAAGAGTCATGTACACTTCTTCAAAAACTTTCCCATTTAGGAAAGCATTGTTAACATCCATTTGGGTTAAAGACCAATTATAGTGAGCAATAAGAGCGAGTAAGAGTTTGACCGTGGTGACTTTGGCAACAAGAGAAAAGGTGTCAATGTAATCCACCATTTCTTTCTGGTTATAGCCCTTGACAACAAGTCGGGTTTTATACCTATCAATAGTTCCATCTTCTTCGTAATTAATTTTGTACACCCACTTGCATCCAATGGTATGACATCCTATAGGTAGTGGAACTAAAGACCAGTCCTGGTCCTTTCCATGGCTGAAATTTCCTCATCCATTGCAAGATGCCAATGGGGATATTTAACAACTTGATGGAAGAACGTGGGTTCGAAATTACTAGAAATGTGATAGAATCTACCACACTATTTTATTAACTACGATAAATCTCTCGAGAGAATCTCTCAAAGAGCCAGAGTACATAGACGACAACTGAATGAATGAAAAATAGTGACCTATCATATCCTATTTATAGAAAATTTAGGATTTAACCTAATTTGGTAATAATCTCTATTAAGGCCCAAAAGCCCAATACAACCTAAATTCGCATAGCATAAATATATTAAAAATAGTAATAAACTAAATCCGTCACTTCTTGCTCCACCTCGAGTAGACCTTCAATGATCTCGGGATCGTATCAAAATGTTCAAAGCAAAATGTCTATAAGTAAGAGAAATATTACGATATGTCAAAAAATTTTGAATGGGATGTGAAATATTAGAGGTGAGGTTTCCTGAAGAATTACCAATGAGCATATTACAATGATATTCTTGAAGGAATTTTGGTGGATTGTGGGGACGGGAAGACGATGCAAGGGAGCAATAGAAGAATGAGGCATTTCTCTGTGAACATTAGTACTAATATTCTCTAAAGGTGGTTGATGGATTGCTCCTTGTACATTCATTTCTGCAGCTGGTTCTACAAGCATTTTTTTTAGCTGGTTCAACCAAAGCTTCATCAGTTAATGTGTGGTTATTGTGCTGACAATCAAAGGTTGATCCAACACCCGATAGAGCATTAGCGTTAGAAAGACAAGGAGATAAATGGTCCAGGTCAATATGAGTTGTATCATTAGCCATATTCATGGTGTCTTGCTCTTGGAAGGATAAATCCATTTCATAATTTGTTTGCTGCAAATTATCGGGTGAAGGATGAGAAATAATTGGCATGATGCTAGAGTCAAATGAAATTGACTGTGGTAGAACTCTATCTGGAAACGGATCTATCAATGGTTCTGATTTTACAAAATAAGTGTCTTTGAATGAAAAAATTTCTTCAAAAAACAGAACATCCCTATAGATATTTTTTTTTTGTTTTTTAAGATCATAGACCTTGTATCCTTTGATACCAACATGATATCCAATGAAGGCACAAGCTGTGGCTCTAGGATCAAATTTTGATTGATGAGCATGAAGAGTGGACATATTACAAAGACAACCAAAAGTGCGAAGATTATCATAAGTAGGTGGCTTTTTATGTAGTATAGTGAAAGAAGTTTGATTGGACAATAGAAGCATAGGCACTCTATTTATCAAATGTGTTGCAGTTAACACACAATCGCTCAAGAATTTTTAGGGCATTGAGATTGAAAGTATAGGGATCAAGCAACATTGAGCAAATGTTGATGTTTTCGCTCGACTACAGAGTTTTGTTGAGGATGCTCAACACAAGAGAATTGGTGTATAGTTCTAGTGGATGCAAAATATTCTGAAAATTGTAGTTCATGAGCGTTGTCAGAACGAAAGGTCTTAATAGTTTTTTAATATTGAATATGAACTAACTTAAAAGGCCTAGGTATAACTGACAAAACTTTTGATTTGGCCTTTAAAAGATATATCCAAGTATACCGTAAGCAATCATCGACAATTGTACAAAATTAATGAAAAAAAGCATAAGTAGGAATTTTAAAGGGACCTCATACATCACAATAAACAAGATAAAAAATGGCACTTGCCACTTTAATACTAAATGGAAATCGTGATTTTTTTTTGTTTAGCTAGAGGGCATATAGTACAGTGAGTATTACATGAACCATGAAAACCTAGAACATTCTTCATTAGATCTAATCTTTTTTTCGGGCAAATGACATAACCTATTATGCCAAGTAGATACACTAATAGAACAAGCAACAACAAGACTATTATTTAACAACAAAAGAAGTCCATTCTGAACGTTATCCCTGCCAATCATCATCATAGTCAGCTTGTCTTGAATCATACAACAATCGCTAGTGAATTTCAAATCATATTTATTAGTCTTAGCAAGCAACTTACTGACAAGAGGTTATAAGAAAACTTTGGAATGAACAAAACATCATACAAAATCATACCATTATTTATTTTAATATCACCAACATATTGTACTATGACTTGATATGAGGTAGGTAACGTAACAGAGATTCCATCTATTTTACGCCAGTTATGAAACAAATTAAATTCATGACTAATATGCCTAGATGCACCAGAATCAATAATCTAGAGAAGATGGACAAATGAATTGAGAGGTTGTCGAAAAAATACTTGATACATGAGATATTGCACCTGCAACTTCAGTCTTTCCATTCTGCATTTGAACATTGAGGAACCCCATTAGCTGAGCACATTGAGTGGGATTCAGACTACCCAGAGGGTTCCTAATAGCAGATTGAGAAGCTCAATTTGTTGTAGTTTCAAGAACTGGGGGTGGGTTTCCTGAGATTAACATATACCTTGGCTTGTATCCGGGTGGAAAGCCTTGGATTTTGTAACATTTATCCATTTTGTGTCCTATTCGATTACAATGAGAACATACGAGACGTTCCTTCTTACGGTATGAGTTTGACTTCTTGGACTTATCAGAGACAGTCAAGGCAATTGAATCGATTGAAGAGGTAGTTAGACTTACATTTTGTTGTGTTTTTTCTTGAACTATCAATGAAAACACCTTATTAATTGGAGGGATGGGTTCCATCAAAGAATTTGTGTGTGTACGGTTGAGTAAGATTCATTAAGCCCCATGAGAAATAACATCGTTTATTCAGATTGTAGATGTGTATTAATTTTGTTTAGAGCTCCGCAAGTGCTTTCAGCTTCTGGGCATAAATTACAAAGATCCTGCTAAATGGTCTTCATTTTCATGAAATAAGACTCAATAGAAGAAGTACATTGTGTGGTCGTGACTAGCTCTTTATGCAATTGATAAATCCTTGGACCGTTGCTTCCGTTGTAGGTTTCTGCCAATTCGTGCCAGATTTCTTTTACGGAAACCATTGTAGATGAGACTAGCTACGATTTCTTTAGATACAGAGTTGAGAATCCAAGAAGCTATAGTGTCATTGTTGCATTTCCAAGTGTTGGCCAAATGATCACTATCTACTTTCTTGATAGTTCCAGTCAAGAAACCTTCCTTGTTTTTGCCAGAAAGTGCAATTAAGACTGATTTCTTCCAAGAATTGTAGTTATCTGCTCTAAGAAGGGGCTGAATGACTAAGCCGGAATTCGTACCAAATGAAGAGTGCATATAAAAAGGATTGAAGAACGCGTCAAGACTGACATAATTTTCGCCGGATGAATCATCTTTGTTCGCTGTTGAATTTTCTACATCTGCCATTGAATGAGCTAGGAAGTAGAAGGCGAAGCGAAGAAGGAGAGGACTATATAGCACCGTTTAGGTCAAGAGGAAATTAATTGTGAGGGAAAGGAAAATGAAGCTCTGATACCATATTATCCCATGAACATCTCAAGAGACGAAATATTTCAAAATCGGGACCAGTCATATGAGAAAATTCTCTCCCGAATAGCCTTGTCTCAAAGACCTACAGATTACAGACTTGGCCAAAGTATTGAATATCCATTAATTTGTTGCAACAACTTTGTCTCTGGGTGCTTTGCGTATAAAACTGACTCATCGATTTGAAGAAACACATCGAGTAGAAGCATATACAAATAGAATAAGAAATGATGATTAAGGAAGATGATAGACGAATTATGTGAAGATAAAAAGAAAACTGTGTAGTTTGAATCATAAGAAAGGACTTATAGTGCTCTTTGAGGATACCTAGAAAAAGAACACTCACGAGTGTCGTCGTCATTGAATTGCAAGCAAATAAAAGTCCTTATGTCAAATTTAAAAAGGCTAGCCAAAGGTACCATAAATAATATATGTTTCCTCAAGCATGAGTAGCAAATGATTGTGTAAATTACTAGGATTAATTACTAGCATTATTTCTCAAGAATCTCAACATTTTGATGCATCTACTGAGATGTATCAAATTGAATGTTATCTATTGAACGGTTTGAAATTCAAGGTTATGGTTAAATTGTTTTTTGATAATGGTGTATAGCATTCATGCTCTTATTTCCAATTCAAAATATTGTAAGAAAAGAGTGGACCCACTCTTTCTCAAACTTGTTAGACCCGCTCTTTTTTTTTAAGATAAAAATTTTTTACAAAAATTAAAAAAAAAAAAATTTAAAAGTGGCCCAACCTGTTAGAGAAAAGGAAAACTAGGTAAATGTCTAAAATTGAAAAAAATATTAAGAGAATATCTACTATATTTTGGACTTTAAATGATTGTCTACTTTTAAATTAGAAAAATAAATTATTAATCTGTAAAAGTAAAATGGACAGTTATACCTCTAAATTTTATTTTCATTTTATTTTTATTTTTATAATTAATTGAAATGAGATTTTTTTGTAACAACCTAGGCAAAAATATCTTCATATTAAAATTTGAAAAAATTTCTAAATCTTTGACTAACATGATAAAAAAATAAAATTTTATTTTAGAAATTTTTTTTAAAAAGTTGTTGCTATTAATTTTATATTTTCTTAAAATATGAGGTGCTTACATAAGGATACATAAACTAAACAAAAAACTAAATGAAGTAACTCACTTGCATTTTCCTTTGATACGGACTGTAATTAAAAGAAAAGAAAAAAACTCACTTACCACCTCCATGTAGTTGCAAGGATTGCTATGTTGAGGTAATTAGACCCAACAAGGTTGAGGATGAATGGTCGAACAAAAAAATAATTCTAAAATACTCCCATGGTATACACCTTCATTCAACTCCCATATTCCATCGATTCTACCTTGATTTTCTTTTTCAATAATGTGTGTCTATTAATATCATGTTTAACTATACTTGTTCTTGCATGTGTACCCATACATCTATATTTTGGTTTACCATGTACAATTAATAATGCACATACTTTTATTTTATTGTTGACCCATGTGTACACTTACTGTCAATGCGTCTTCTGTTTTAAAACCCTTTTGTTCTGTTTTAAAACCCTTTGGTTCCTAATTACGTACCAATATGTACCATTGACAGACTAGACCCCTTTACCCCAAGAACTCCAAAATACAAATCAATGGCGCTTAAGTACTTGAATTTGTAAAATCAGAAGACGAAAAATTGGTTGATGGAGCGCACATTGTGTGTATAAAAATACACAACTACTACTCAAATGCTCAAACTTCCAACAATGATCACTTGAACGAAAATGAAATCGTATTTGGGAAGGAGATGAAATGTAAAATTGTATTTGGTAGGAAGATGAAAGAAATTGTAAAATTGTATTTGGCAGGAAGATGAAAGAAATCGAAAAATTGTATATGAGAGCGAGATGAAAGAAATTGTTTTATAAAGAAGAAGATGTCGGAGTATAAAAAAATAAGTGACTTAGATTAACTGTTGTGTGATTGTGATAACAAGATTTAAATGTTTAGATATTTATTCAAAATATTTGAGTAGAAGATCTTTTGAAATATATATTAATAAAAATTAAAAATTGAAATGGTTCACGTCAGTTGGTGGTTGTTTATTCTTAATGAAGGATGGAGTGTTTGTAAAGTAAGTTTTTTTTAAAAAAAAAACATTGAAAAAATAAAATAGGGTACTTTGGGAATAAAAATAGAGGCTTTTTTTTATATAAATAAACCAAATAAAAAAGATATTTAAAATTGTAGGCTCCTAAAAAAATATTAGCAAAAAAGAATTTCATTAATGATATTATTAATTACCTTAATTATTCATTTACTACAATACCCTCCAATTTTTAATTTTAGAATTTCGAAGTATTAACAAAATAGAAAAAAATTTCCAACTTCCATACCCCTCAAATCGTGTCAACATTATTGCGATATTTGATTCAAAATAGAAACTACCACAATTTCTCTCCTCATTTCCAACTTTCCATCTTTTCATCGTTTTCTTCATTTCTCTGCAAAAAAAAGTCTGGTTCATCCGCAAAGGTTGACATCGTTTCATCTTCTTCAGAGTTGTGACGATCGGAATCGAAAAAAAAAAGAGGTAGAAAGCATGCATAGAGGACCTACATAAGGTACTATGCAATCTGAAAATACTATAGGAGAAATAGGGCAAATGGACTTTTTACTGTCTGGAAATACCGTTTGTGGTGGCTGAGGCAAATATTGAACAAACGATAGTAACTCCTTGTACAATCATGGTACCTATCAGGTATGATTTTAAAGGATGAAAATATGAGGCATTAATGCACGAGTAGGAATATATTGTATTGACCGAGTAAATATTTGCATGTAGAAATGACTCCATTGAAAGGTTGAGGAAAAAGTACCTGAAAAGGTACATAAAACGATCAGTAAGAAACATATTGTATTGTCCGTGGATACGGACAAGACTGTAGGGCTTGTACTGGGTAAATCGTATGCAAGACGCGACGTCGACATGTTAGCATCAGCGAAAAGAAAGGAAGATTGGGCCAAGAATGGAGATGATCGTGTTGTGGACAATTACGTAACGATTTCAGTTATAGAACCTATGAAGTAAATAAGTATAGTGTTAACAATAAGTACAAACAGTACAGTTGATTGGTATATATTCTAATATTTTTTAAACGGTATGTTGAACTACAATGTACTGATATTAAATGAATAACGAAATGGATGTTGGGATAATGTTACTTGACCATACCTTATTTTTTAAATTATATTTTGAACTATAGTGTGTACATTTTTATACCACTTAACACTATGTACAGTGCGAATGGGGATACTTGCAGAACCTATGAGGTAAATAAATATAGTATTATTCATAGGTATACACAATACGGTCTGGAACTACATTTTAATATTTTAGAAAATGGATTTACAATGAATAGAGTATAAATACAGTATAAATACAATAAACAACCAATACGTTATCGTGAAATGAAAACAGACGTGAGTAAATAATACTACAATTTTCTCGTATTCATGTTATAGTGGAATGCCATAATTAATTAAATGTATAATATACACGGTATAGAATATACAATAGTAACGAGAAGTTTGGCAGATATAATTTGACATACAATAGCCATTTCTGCAATACAGAACATAAATGTATAACAATTTTCACGATTTATCATTCTCATAATCAACTACAGCAAGAGCCAAAGGAAATATGTGGTTGTTTCCATCGCTGGTTGTGGCCACGAGCAAAGTAACACCGTATTTGCTTTTAATGAAGGTACCATCGATGCGTATACACGGGCGACAATATTTCCAACCATCTATTGAAGCAGCAAGTGCAATGAAGTTGTACTGGAAACGATTGTCATTAGAAAACTAGATTGCCGCTTGGGAACCTATTGACGAAAACGTATACTTCAAATAAGATGTAATGGATGGTATTGTACAGTTATACGGTAAGTTATGTAACATAATAAATATACGATACATTATATACAACTAGTAGTTGTTAACGAGATTTTTCTTTGTGAGAACTTCAGAGAAACACGGTAATCGAGCATACAAATCATCTGCATTCCTCAGAAATTGTATGCATGAAGAGGTTGTACGGGGTGCATGGATCTAAATATAACTCAGAAACCTTGTAATCATAGTACATCTCATTTTTGTTCCACATGCCACTATGTGCTTGGCAAATGAGAATACGGAGGGAACCTGTTCAAAACAATGAAGACAGTATAAGCATGGGGTATAGATTATATAGTGTGTTACCATAAGACAGTATAAGACTTATGTAGGTCCAGTATGTAAAAAGTATTGGGAAGAATAGTCTACATTGTGTAATAAATTCATGTTGAACAACTACAGTAAATGGTACAATAATACTACATTCGAGAAGCAGACATATCTTAAAGCATGGAACTAGAAGTACATAACACCTATGTTGTATACACAGCACTAGAAATACCGTAACTAATGGAGAGTATACTATGCACGAAGAGTATAGTATGTAATAAGATTATAGTTCTCAACAGTACCATACTAATCTAAAACTATATTCTGAAAACATGGTATGCTAAAAAAATTAATGTGGTACAGTTTATCATAGACAGGTTATTTAGATTATATAGAATTTGTGATGATAAAAGAAGAAATATAGTTTATCAAATACGGTTAATTTATATTAATGTATGCTCGTTAAGATAAATATAGAAATGAAGAAGGACATTTTCTATATAAAAAACAAACAAACAAACAAATGAAGAAGAACATACCAAACTGTACCATGTGCATCATCTCCGTAACTGTTGAAATTTAAGTGCAAGAGTGGAAATAGATGGAAAATTAAAAAATGACAGGGAGATGGAAATGAGCATCAGGAACAATAGGGGGAGATGTTACCAGATGCGAGAGTGGATGACAGAAATGGAAGGCCAAATACGAAGATCTGAGTGCCGGAAATGAAAACACAATAGCGAAAAAACCTTACTAAGATTAGAAGTTTCTACTGTCGTTAATGGAAGAAATGATGCTAGGTAGATTGTTCTAAAATGATGGTTACAAAAATGGTAGAGAATTTGGTGGAAATTAATATAAAAACGTGAAAAAAGGAAGATCAAAGAGAGTTTGTTATGGAATACTATTTTAAGAAGGAAATGAAACATTAATAGGGAATTAATTATGGAACATACAAAATTTGAAATTTAAATTGATAGGGGCAAAATAAGATTATTGAGAAATGACGATATTGTAGGATTTATAAATAGAAAATCACATTTGCAATAAGAAAAGAAGGTTGAATAGATTGGTAATTATTTTTTGGAAATGGAATATTGAATATAAATCCTTATAAAAATATTATCTTACCTCTCAGGATTTTTGTTTAGACAAAAATTTAAAGGTGAAAGTAGTGTAGACATGCCCTTTAATGAGTTTAGGAAATCTAGACATTTAGTAGTATTTTCCAAATGGATAGGGAATAAAAATACTCTCATGTGTTTGTTTGACGAATTTATGGAAGATTTAAAATGAGTATTTATTAATTACTTCTAAGAAAAAATTTATTCAAACAAATTTTTGTAATTATTCGAAATAATTCCTCATCTTTACTACTCAAAATAGTTTTTCATTTCTAACCACTCATTTTTAATCATTCATTTATAACTACTCAAAATAACTCTTCATTTCTAACTATACATTTATCGTCATTAATTTATTATATCTCAAATTAACTCACTTCTAATAATTCTTTTTTTAACTACTCAAAATAATTATTAATTTGAAATCTACATCCAAACTATCTATTTACTCTAACTCTTTTACAAAAAGAAAAACTACATTCAAACGAGTTTTTTGCTAGAACTCTTAACTTTTAACTACTCAAAATAACGCCTCATGTTGGAAAAAAATCTTCCCTAATAACAACAAGAATAAGCAGAAAATAACTGAGAAATTAAAAAGAAATAACAAAATAGAGGACACAAGAATTTACGTAGAAAAGCTCAAAATTGGAGAAAAAACCACGGACAAAAAGAACTTCCACTATATGAAAAATTGCTACAATCACACAAAATTCTCTCTCCGACCGCAATTACATAAACACTTTCTTCAAAACTTATACTACTCACAGCCTTTATCCCACTCTCCACAAGAGAATACAAAAAGAATTTAACTAGAGTCAGTATACCAAACTTAAAGTGCTTCTAACTAGGAAAACTTGAAACTAAAACCTTATGCTCCTTTTATAGTGCTTAGAGCACACCACTACTTTGAATCTTTCTGATGTGCGACAAATTCACTTCTAATATTTTGCCAAGAACCCAACACCTCATCCAAACACTATCTAGCATATTTACAAATCTAAATAGTTATTAAGATTCGAAAATTTAGCAAAAGTTTTTACATATTTACAAGTTTTTACATGTGATTTTTTTCATTATTATTTTTATTATTCACATTTTCTCTCCATCTATGTTTTTCATCTCCCCTTCCACACTGCAAAATCATTCTTCTGTAGACTTCCAACAATTGATTTGACTACTTTATTGAATTCTGATGTAATAATGTTTCTACCTTGACCTTGACCTTGACCTTGACTTTGCTATCGTTTTTTAGAATCAAATTTGCAGTGGATTTTACGTTTCTTTAAATGAAGTAAAACGCATCATTCCCTTGTGAAGAATAACTATGACTTGTATTCAGCTTAGTTAATTGGATCATCACAATAAGTTTTTCTACCACCAAATACACAAGACTTTGAAACTCAACGAAACGATTGCTTACAAATTCCAGCTTATCCTTGCAACTAGTAAACTACTAATTGATAAAGATATTTTTCTTTTAACAAATTTGTCATTTCTCAGAAAGATGGGGCACAATTGCAGCAAAACCAAGAAGATTGTGTATGTATTTTTCTATGATATCTTTCTATTCTCTTCTCTATGATATCAACATTGGCAAATTATACAACAACTTCCGAAAACGAATCCAATCACTTGGATTTACTTTACTTGCAATACCACCACTGAGAGAGTAATGATTTTGAGCTTAGAAGCTCGGAATCAAACAAGTTCGATCTGGCCTGCTTTGGGAAACCTTACTTATCGCACTGAAATCAGATTGGGAGGCAACAACTTCCATGGCCAGATTCCCCAAGAGTTTGGCCATTACGATTGCACCATCTCAATTTGTCCTTCAATAGCCTCAACGGTGAGATTCAAGTGATTTCAAGTCATTGCACTAAGCTTGTTATTTTGACACTTGGTGCTAATAGGCTTGAGGCTCAAATTCCACACCATCGTCAGGTTAACCAAGCTAAAACTGCTCGATTTTGGTGGTAACAATTTGACAGGAAACATTCCTCCATGGATAGGAAACTTTTGTTCAATGGTTTGCTTGTCATTTGCAATGAACAACTTCCAAGGAAACATTCCCCATGGAGTTGGACGTCTCCATCAATTGGAGTTCTTCACGGTGGAAACTATCTAACAAGTTCAATGCTGCCTTCCATCTATAACATAACTTGTTTGAATTATATTTCAATTTTACAAAATTGGCTCGAAGTACTAGCACCACCAAGTAATGTGGTTTCTCCTCCCAGTCTTCAGTTCTTTTATGGTGGTATCAATAACTTCAATGAGCCCGTTCCAACGTTTTTTTTGCAAATGTTTCTGGTCTTTGACAGCTAAATCCTTCTTGGAATAATTTCGTAGGAAATATTACATAAGGACTTGCGGAGATTGCAAGACTTGGAGATACTCAATTTTGACGACAATAGACTTGGAAGTTGGAAAGTTGGGGATTTGAGTTTTATCAATTTCTTGACTAATTGATAAAACTAGTCTGAGAATATTGGGTGTTGCTGGAAATCATTTTGGAGGAGTATTGCCTCCATCTATTACCAACCTTTAAACCCAACTAACAAGCCTAACCTTAGGTGGAAATATGTTAACTGGAGGCATTCCAGCTGGGATTGATAACTTGATTAACTTGCAGTTTTTCTCGATGGAATATAACTATTTGAATGGTAGTGTTTCTCTCAATCTTGTTAAGCTTCAAAGCTTGGACAAATTGTATTTAAATGGTAACAAATTAACTGGTTCAATTCCATCATCCATTTGTAACTTATCGTTAAACATCGAACTTCGGTTCAATGATAATGAACTTGATAGAAGTATACCACACAACTTAGAAGAATGCAAAAGCCTTCAAAGTCTTGACCTTTCAAATAATAGAATAAGTGGCTTCATACCAAATGAGGTTCTCAGTCTCCCTTCCCTCTCAATATTTTTGAGCTTGGCTAATAACTCATTTACTGGTCCATTACTAGCAGAATTGGGTTATTTAGTTAGTTTATCTAAGTTGGATTTATCTAAGAACATGTTATCAGGAAATATTCTCAGCAGCCTTGGTAAATGTATCGGCCTTATTCATTTGTTTTTAATGACAACCTATTTGAGAGAATAGTTCCTTAATCTTTGGAAGCTTTGAAAGGTTTAGAAGCACTAGATCTTTCAAGCAACAACTTGTCTGGGTCAGTTCCTAAATTTCTTGATGAATTTCTCTCACTTAACTATCTCAATATACCTTATAATAATCTATGTGGTGGTTTGCAACACTTGCATTTACCTCCATGCATGTCAAACCAAACACATTCATCAAATAAGTTTCTTGCAAAAAGAGTATTAGCCCCAATAGTATCTATTGTCACCTTTACCATTATTATTTTGAACATCATTTTTGTGTGTTTTATGTTTAAGAAGTCCAAGAAGAATGCTTCAACTTCATCTTCCAACTCCAAGAGTTTTCTATCTCAAGTTTCTTACTTGGAACTTAGCAGATCAACTAACAGGTTCTCTAGAGACAATTTGATTGGTTCAGGTAGTTTTGGTTCTATGTATAAGGGTTTCTTTTGAATGATGGATTGATTGTTGGCATGAAAGTTTTAAATCTCCAACAATGAGGTGCTTCCGAAATTTTTCTTGATGAATGTAAAGCTATCACAAACATACGACATCAAAATCTACTCAAGATCATAACTTCTTGCCCAAGTATTGATGAACAAGGCAATGAATTTAAAGCTCTAGTCTATGATTTCATGTCCAATAGAAACTTGGGCCGTTGGCTTCACCTAGAAAATCGAGGGGACAATCAAAGAAGATTGGGCCTAATCAAAAGATTGAATATTTTCAGTGATATTTCTTGTGCATTATATTATCTCCATAAACATTGTGAAATCCACATCATTCATTGTGATCTAAAGCCTTGCAATGTATTGCTTGACTATGATATGGTAGCCCATGTAGGGGACTTAGGTTTATCTCAATTTATGTTAGAAGATTCAAATGATCAATAATCTTTTAGTCAAACCATGTCACTAGTGCTTAAGAGTTCTATCTCATATATCCCTCTAGGTACTTTTCTTCCCACTAAACTCTTATCTTCTTTTATTTAAGACTTTTAGATGTTGATTTTCTATTTGTATAATGATAATCGGACAATTACATAGTATGCCACAGGTATGAAATACTACTACTGGAGATGATCATTGGAAAATGACCCACTGACAGCACGTTTCACGGTGGTGTAGATATCCATATGTTCACTTCAATGACATTGTCTGATGAAGCCTTATTTGTTGTATAAAGTAACACATTGTGATGAAGAAGATAATGAAAAAAATGGTACAGGAAATAGCAATAATGGGAGGTTAGGATCCAAGAGAAATTGTGCCCAGATGTATGGAAAAATGTTTGGTTTCAATTATGAGAATTGGGTTATCATGCTCTTCAACTGCACCAAGAGAAAGAACGTCCATAAGTGTCGTCGTTAACGAATTGCAAGCAATTAGAAGCTCCTATCTCAAGTTTAAGAAGCAATGCACAAGGTTCAATAGATATTTGGTCTTCGAAAGCAATGAATGAATTAATTATGTGCGTTAAGATGATTTCCCACTAGGAAAACTAAAGGACAGTGTTCGGAAAGTGTTCGTCCAGAAGGCTTTTCAATCTTTTTCTTCTTCTCTTGTTGTAACTTGTTAGTGAACATTTGATCGAAAATATTCATGGAATGAGAAAATTCAAGACGAATATTTAATATTCTTCCCACTTAAATGAAGCTTCATTACTATGAGTTTTTAATTATTTTCTTACAACATTATTTTAGTCAGACCTGCCAGCTAATTTTCAATTTGAAGCTTAAGTAACGTAGCTCTATTGAATAAATAAAAATAAATGTTATTTAAGATACTATAACGACTGTAATAGCCCAGGTTTTCATCCCGGTCTTCCAGGTATGTCCTAAGGGTATTTTGGTAATTTGGTCGGGCCGTTAGGGCTGTTTCTGTCTTCTCAGCTGTTTATATTCTTGGATGTTCAAAATTAGGGTTTGGTTGTAAGTTTGGGTGTTGAGAGTTGCAAAAATAAAAGTAAGGGTTTTTGGAAGAAAATAGATGCAATAGTCGAGGTTTGAACCAGGGTGGCTGGGAAGAAAGCAGAGGGTCCTTGCCAGAGGAGCTACAGGTAGTTTTTGATAGTTATTCCACAAGTTATCTTCGTTCGCCTTGGTTTTCGTGACTTAAGTGAGTTTGATTAAAAAATAGGTTTTATTCTCCTTCTCCATCCCAAATCCCTTTGTCGCAACCCATTCCTCTAAAGCTCACCTTGCCATGCGATTCCCAGCCTCCTGAGAGCTTCGATCGATTCGTTCCGGGTAAGTGTTTCGTTGTGCTTCAATTTCTCCTCTTGTTGTTGATGTCAATCCGTTTGGCTAAGGGATTTGGTTGTTTGTTCTTACTGGCCGAGAGGAGGGGATAGGTAATTGTGGTTGTGTTTGTTGTTGTGGTTGCATCCGAGAGCAGCCCCTTGCTGCCACACGTCGCTGCCCAACCAAGCACAGCCCCGTCGCAATCGCAGCCCCAGCCGAGCAGCCCCGTCGCAATCGCATCCCCAGTCGAGTAGCCCCGTCCCGATCGCATCCCCTGCTGAGCCGCACCGCACGCGAGCAACCCATGTCGCCCGAGTAGCAGCACCGCAGCCCCTTCGCACGCCCGCATGCCGCTCACCCAGCCTCGCCGTTCGCTCGCGCCTGCACCATGCCGCACGTCGCAGCCGCCTGCCCGCA
Source organism: Sicyos edulis (assembly GCA_036507275.1). Taxonomy (NCBI): domain Eukaryota; kingdom Viridiplantae; phylum Streptophyta; class Magnoliopsida; order Cucurbitales; family Cucurbitaceae; genus Sicyos; species Sicyos edulis. The sequence continues at coordinate 36,586,760 of CM071847.1, forward strand.
CGCTGCCCAGCTGCGCAGCAATGCAGACTGTAAAGACCCAACCCAAAAAGGGGCTCTAAATAGGTCTTTACCCCAATGCATGCATTCAAAGTAAAGAACAATATGCCATTTAGTTTTTGGATTCCCAATTAAAACAAAACAAAAGAGATTCAATCAGAAATCAAATAGATTGTTGAAACCTGTCCCTGTTTCCAAGCACCTGTTTCAAGGCAAATACATTTCTAAACGCATACTCTGATCAGAGATTTATTAAAACATTTGAAACAATCCTCAAATACAACCAAGCTGGAATCCATAAAAACATTCAGAAAAACATCCTAGGGCTCCGTGCCTGGCTACATGCATTCAGGGGAAAATAAAAGACAAGAGTCATAGAAATAAAAAGTCAGAGACGACAGCAGGTTCCCATGATCACAGCTCCTCCTTCAGCCATCTTGTCTCGCACCTTGGTTACCTGTGGAAAACCACAAAATAAGGGTGAGTAACGAATTACTCAGTAAGAATCCCCAACCGGGGTACAATACGATGTACAAGGTCATCTAGATGAGTGTATGCAAGCTATGAATATAAACACAGAATAGAGCACATAGCTTAAGTCCACACTTGGACCTCGGATGCCAACTCAGGGTCTTAGTCCAGAATTAACTACCACAACCACACAAATCGCCCTATATGAGAAACAAGTCCCGGCCTCAGCCTGTCTACTATCGAATGAAAAGTGCACTAGCTCAAGATCCCGAGGAGCTCTCCGGTCGGCGCTGTAATGAGCGTAAGCATGCACCGCGTGCTTCTACAGAACTATGGGGTGGTGCGGGTCTAGTGGCAAGCCGCCCATATCCGGATACCACGCCTAACTAAATCTCTCGGATCGGTGTCAGCGACATAGGGGTGTGAGACACGGACACGTGAAATATGTCGGCTGTACCACCGCACACCGAGGCTAAAAGGAACGGTCGTGGTAGGCTTACACCAGAAGCCGTCCTTACCTTAGCAGTGGCAATCAAGGGCTCTTGCCGAACACGCCGAGGACGCGTTCGGCTGCGGGGACTAGGCATTGCCAAGTCATCATCCCGACCGTTGGGGCATCGCAGACTACCACCCTCACCCAAGATTGCGGGGCTCACCGGTTGGGATTGCTAATCCCTCACGCGGGTCGAAGGATGGAGAATCGTCTCGAACGTCCTTGCCATGGATGCAAGATACTTTATGCATCGGGCCCGGATGATGCTATCTACACGAATTCTAACCCGCCTTAACAATCAACAAACAATCCAATACAATCCCATACGTGCTAAAAAAGAATACAACGAACCTAGCATGATACTACGAGCAAGAAGCAGATCTGAGCATGCGAGAAAGAAACAACCTAGCATGGACTAACATGAGAGAACAACATACGAAGTCATGCCATCGAATTCGAGCAGAGCACCTAAACTAAACATCGCGATAATCACAACAAACATACAAACAACAATCACAAAGAACATCGCAGGTCCACACAATTCGGTAAGAAATCCTTACGGCGGGAGGCAACTACACACAAAATCCTAAGCTGCGATCGATCCGAGAGCTAGCTAACGAGAACCTAACAAACACAATAGAAATCACAATCATAGCCCTAAAAATATAATAAAACAAGCGGGCTCGGCTGGGGCACTCACACGGCACGACGACACGACATTTGAAATCTTCTTGCGTTTGGTCTGTGGCGTGGCTGTGGCCAGGCGTGGCAGGGGCAGCGCGTTGTGGCTGTGTAGGGACTGTATTTGGCTGGGCACGGCTGACGGACGAAGGCGCGCGGGCGTTGGGCGAAGCGGCCGGGCACGAAAGAAGCGTCAGCGGGCGCGGCTTGGCGAGCGCCGAGCGGAAGGCGCGCGGCGCGGCGCAAGCAGCGCGCGGACACGGGCGATCTCGCTGCTGCTGCGCGGCCCGGTGCGACGGAGGGCTGCGCGCGCGCCCAGGCGTCGCGATGGGCGGATCGGGCGGCTGGCTTTGGTGTGCGACGGCGATGGCCGCCGGCGCGCGTTCGGGCGCGTGCTCGAGCGGATCTCGGCCAGTTCTTTGGCGCGCGCGACGGCTCATCAGTGCGATCTGGGCATCTTTGCTCCAGCGGATCTCGGGCCATTTCTTGGCGCGCGACGGAGCTCCTGTGTGCGACAGGCGAAGCTGCTCGGGCGGTCTGGCCGGCTGGTGGGCAGATCCGGCGCCTGGGCAGACCTGCAACAATACACACACACGCGGGCACCTCCTCTTACCTTCGGCCAGCAAAACAACCTATCGAGACGATGAAGAAGATGAATACCTACCCGAAATGATGATCGAACTACGGAGCAGCAAGGGGATGAAATTCGGCTAGAGAAAGTTGGGGAAACAAGCTTGGACGGCTAGGAGGATGTGTTGGAGAAGAAGAACAAAACCTAGCTTTTCTTTTCCATTTAACCAAATGCACCAAAACCCCAAAATCCAAGGCTAACCATAAAATGACACGGAAAGAGCAACAAGAGCTCTCAATAGCTCAACTGGCACGCATCCCCACAAGCTTTCTTGGAGACCCGGGTTCAAAACCCAGCTGCAACACAAATTCCTTTATTTTTACTTTTGCATCAAACCTTGCTCAACCCTTCCACAAAGCCTCACAAACCTACATAAATTCATCCAATATTTTTAGCAACTAGAAAAGACATAAACGGCCCTGACGGCCAGACCAAATTACCAAAATACCCCTTGGGCATACTTAGAAGACCGGGATGAAAACCTAGGCCGTTACAATATTCCCTCCTTTTTATGACTTTCGTCCTCGAAAGTCCTTAAGATCAAAACAAAGACGAGGATATCTGAAATCCCATCCGTCTTCCCCGCTCACGAGCGACCTCCTCTCGAACTCGACTCCTCCACCGAACTTTTACCAAAGCGGATCTCACGATTATGCAACGTCTTCGTCTCAAAGACCAGAATACTCACAGGCTTCCCCTCGAAGCTCAAATCCTCGATCAGCTGCAAAGGCCCAAAGTCCACAATGAGCGATGGGTCCGACACATACTGCCTCACACCGATACATGAGAACACGCGCACACACGGTGACAATGACAAAAAGAGCTAACCAATATGCAACTCGCCAATCCTTTCGAGAATCTCAAATGGTCCAACAACAGGACGCTCCACTTCTCCCGCTTACCAAACCTCAACACAACTCACAACGGCACAACTTTAAAACTACGCATTGTCCAACCTCAAACTCTAAAACTCGACGCCGAACATCGTCGTAGTAACTTTTACGCCTACTGCGAGCTAACAACACTAGCTCTAAACTCCCGCACATCACCTCTAGTCAAATGCAAAGAACTCGGGACCCAAAACAAAATTGATGGCCACCAACCTTTTCCCGGAACTTTGGAATCTGCAGTGACTTACCTTGCAATGCCTCAATGGAACCACAAGAACTGACCGCTGAGAACTGCAACCAAAGGCAACCTCATAAAACCACTCTAGTCTTCCGCTGCCTAATCACGGAAACACCAACTCGCAACAAGCTCCAAAGATTGCGGATCACTCCTCCCAAAAGACCATCGGTCGAGAGGTGAAAACACTCTGAAGCGCACCCGGCTCATAAGCCTCTTAACAACGCTCTCCAGAACCACGGTTCATCACGCACTACCTAGAAAAATCTTTGTTGCCACACTCTGGAGCCAACAACTCCAGCCTGAAACTGACATGCCACTACTCCACAGAATGACATCTCCACCTGGGCGAGGTGCGAGTTCTAGCTACAGAAACCAGTCCACCAAAAATCCGAACTCACACAACAACCTCGACAAACCGCCAGCTTCCACGCGAACTCCTTCAAACCAACAACTTAAGTGCTACGATCTCGGAAGCCCAAACAACTACAAACTACATAGCTATGCCAATCCATTCAACTCTAGCTTGGCTCAAATCAACTGTTTGGACAAGTCACCGCAACAACCGGCCCTAAAGGGCTCCCTCCACCAAGCCTACCTCCATGCAAGCAACGGAACGAAGCTTGCCTCAAATATGAAGCACATCTCACAAGTCCAAACGATAACACATACAGGCTTAACCCCCTAGCTTAGGCTTAATGCACCTTCCCACCGAAACTTCATAAACGGAACTCCACTACCTGGTCAACACCAACTACCAAGAACAAGAATACCAATAATGGCTGGCAGAGTGCAAGCTACACTAGCCAGCAAGGATCCCTCAATGAGTCCAGACCCTAATCCGGCCACAAAGGTGCAACCTCATCCACAACTGAAACAAAGGGGCCTTCAACTACAAAGGTGCAACAGCTTCCAAGCCAACACACAAACCTTAGCCAACTAGGCCAAACACTCATAGGAGGCAGAACAACTCTTACTGCAACTTCCAGAACACCACTCAAGAGTCCGCTTAACTGGACAAACAACTACTTTCAGGTGGCCAACAGACTTTCCCCCTACTAACACCACTACCGCCTAGTCCAAGACCAAGGGATAATCCGACAACTCCAAAAAGGAGACAGATCCTTACAAGCAGACATCCGAAGAACAGGGAGCTCCACAAACGCTCGCTAACTTGCTCAACTAAGCACAACATCCAACTCTCTCATCGAGGAGGCAACAATGTGGGGTCCACACATAGGATGGACCGCCGACCACGAACAAGCAAGGACTCGCCCTCCAACACCAAATGAGGGCACTCTCAAACTCGGGAACAGGAGAGACATCCTACTGGGGCAAACCACTTACCCACGAACAAGGCTAACTCCTTGGCAACTCGAAAACCACACCTTGGCCAACATCAAGCACCAACTTGCCACCACACCGGAACCAAATCCGGACCCTACTCCAAACAAACTCTGGCTTGCTAGCCTACCAAAACTGCCAGCAACTCACCCGAGGCTACAAACTACTCGACTCTGGCTTGCCAACTAAACTCACTACCTGGGTCTGACTGAGCTCTGGTGAGGCTCTCCACAACTAGGGTTCTTCGACAACCCTCGACACACACTGTCGTCTAACGGTCCAACAACCAACTGCCTGAACAAATAACTCATTTTCCCAGCATCACAACCACGCTGGCCTGCTCCGAACCTCGAAACCAAAAAGACCAGAAACGCTTCAGAATGTGTCATCCTCCTACTCAAAGCATCAGCCACAACGTAGCTTCCACCCAGGGTAAGGATTCCGAGCAACACTCTTAGCAACTGCGAACAGGAACTACGCGGCTTCACTACAACCACCATTTGTTCGGTACCATCTGAACTCCAACCATGAACAACAAGAGGTTCCACCAACCAAGCTTAGGTTCAACTTAACAAACTTGCCTAAGCAACAACCCAACTACGAGCACGGTATCCTTACAACCTCAACTAAAGCCTTACAACATCCACAGAGTCCAACTTCTCCAAGAGCGAGCACCGGTTCTCCAATGCAAACCCTACATGGTTCTCGGAACTCTTGCCGCGAGAACAAAGCGCACGAAACATACTTGTGTGCACAACTCTCAACCTTTGAGAGATCCAAGACTAACAAGTGCTTTCCAAAAGGCAACACTAACTTACTCGCGAGAGATACAATCAACCAAAGGAACACCAAAAGTTCCATCTCCACACGATACTCGAAGCTGCGGCAACCTTGCTCTACTAAAGCATAACAATGCCAAACCGAACTTACTTTATACCAAGCCCCTACCAAGTGTTCTTACACATAAGGCGTCCAACTTCTCTCATAAGGCATCCTACTCATCTCATAGGCATCCAACTCGCCTCATAGGCATCCAGCTCATCTCATAGGCATCCAACTCGCCTCATAGGTATCCAGCTCATCTCATAGGCATCCCACTCACCTCATGAACAACCAACTCATCTCATGGGCACCCAACTCATGGTCCATCTGCTGGACCGAACTCGCATCTACAATGCTCACTCAACTCAGGTTTAGGCACTCGAAGGTAGTGGACCGCACTACCAACCACAAAGATCTCTTGGCCATAACACTAGCGTGAGACTCACACGCACTAACACTTACCAACCGCCAACCTGCTGACTTACTCAACTCCCCAGTAACACTGGGAAGAGGCTCCAGCTCCTCTCGAACATCCTTTCGCTTGTAGTCCTACGACTACCTCTGAACTAGCTCTCTTGCACGACCTAAACAGGTGCAACTTCCACAACCGAAACCAAAGGCTAAAGGAGTGTGCTGAACTCCGGATGGGTCATAGAACCATCTGCTTATACCCATGCCAAACTCAGTCCTGAACCAGACGTAGAGCCAAAGCGGCACACCAACCATTGCACCTCAAGTGCCACTACTACCAAATCCACATCTTACTACAAATGGGGCCAGCAAGGTCACAACCTCAAGTGACAAAAACTATGGCGAGGCATACAAGAGCTCAACTCAAACAACCAGACTATGGCATCTCATCAAACTGGGGGCTCACGGCCTACTCTTGCATCTCCACATGATGCTCAACAAAACTCTGGCCGGCTCTCTCAACATGCAGCAGCTAGCCCTACTCTAGGGCTCACCAAAAGAAGAGTGCTCAACTCTACAAAACAACTGAGGAATCGCCAACGGATCAAGTCCAATGGGAACACCTTTGCTCATTGCACCCTTAACTACTGTGGTTTTGCCATCTGGGTTTGCAAACCACAACACTTATAAGAGAACAAAGATGTCTCAGCAACCTCCTCGAAGGCTACCAACTCTGCAGCTACTCTCTGGGCAATCAAACAATCTGCTAAGGTTCAAGTTACACACCTGAACTACCCAGACTAGTCCACACTAGGACCTGCTCCACAAGCATCATCATAAGCAAAGCCGAAGCTAACTCCTCTCCTGGAGTGGTACTCCAAGGCAAAACACCTCCACCCTCTCACTAGGGGAAAACTAACAGCTGGGCCACACCACAAGGGCCTACGGGAGTCTAACCTCTGCCTCCATCTGGAACGATGTTCCACCGGTATCCGAATCTATCTGGATATCTCAACAACCACAACATACAGCTCACACTGCGGGAAGTTGGCATGATGGCGCTCTAAACCCAAACCAACGACGAGTCAGAACCTGCTCGTCTCCGCTCCACAACACAAAATAAGGCATACACTAGATGAAAGGTATTGTAAATTCTTAACCCTTTTCTAAAAACAGAAAACTTAGCCGTACCTGATGACTGTCGGAGTGCTGGTGATCATGGGAAAGACGACCTACAACAAAAGATCAGTCTACAAAGTCTATGACTCTGAGCTCTGATACCAACTGTAAAGACCCAACCCAAAAAGGGGCTCTAAATAGGTCTTTACCCCAATGCATGCATTCAAAGTAAAGAACAATATGCCATTTAGTTTTTGGATTCCCAATTAAAACAAAACAAAAGAGATTCAATCAGAAATCAAATAGATTGTTGAAACCTGTCCCTGTTTCCAAGCACCTGTTTCAAGGCAAATACATTTCTAAACGCATACTCTGATCAGAGATTTATTAAAACATTTGAAACAATCCTCAAATACAACCAAGCTGGAATCCATAAAAACATTCAGAAAAACATCCTAGGGCTCCGTGCCCGGCTACATTCATTCAAGGGAAAATAAAAGACAAGAGTCATAGAAATAAAAAGTCGAGAGACGATGCAGCGAGTTCCCATGATCACAGCTCCTCCTTCACCATCCTGTCTCGCACCTTGGTTACCTGTGGAAAACCACAAAATAAGGGTGAGTAACGAATTACTCAGTAAGAATCCCCAACCGGGGTACAATACGATGTACAAGGTCATCTAGATGAGTGTATGCAAGCTATGAATATAAACACAGAATAGAGCACATCGCTTAAGTCCACACTTGGACCTCGGATGCCAACTCAGGGTCTTAGTCCGGAATTAACTACCATAACCACACAAATCGCCCTATACGAGAAACAAGTCCTGGCCTCAGCCTGTCTACTATCGAATGAAAAGTGCACTAGCTCAAGATCCCGAGGAGCTCTCCGGTCGGCGCTGTAATGAGCGTAAGCATGCACCGCGTGCTTCTACAGAACTATGGGGTGCCGGGTCAGTGGCAAGTCGCCCATATCCGGATACCACGCCTAACTAAATCTCCGGATCGGTGTCACCGACATAGGGGTGTGAGACCTGGACACGTGAACTATGTCACCTGCACCACCGCACTTTGAGGCTAAGGAACGGGTCGTGGTAGGCTTACACCAGAAGCCGTCCTTACCTTAGCAGTGGCAATCAAGGGCTCGCCGAACACGCCGAGGACGCCCACCGCCGGACTAGGCATTGCCAAGTCATCATCCCGACCGTTGGGGCATCACTTAGACTACCACCCTCACCCAAGATTGCGGGGCCTACCGGTTGGGATTGCTAATCCCCTCACGGGGTCCAAGGACGAGAAGCGTCTCGAACGTCCTTGCCATGGATGCAAGATACTTTATGCATCGAGCCGGATGATGCTATCTACCAATTCTAACCCGCCTTAACAATCAAGCAAACAATCCAATACAATCCCATACGTGCTAAAAAGAATACAACGAACCTAGCATGATACTACGAAGCAAGAGCAGATACGAGCATGCGAGAAAGGAACAACCTAGCATGGACTAACATGAGAGAACAACATACGAAGTCATGCGGTCGGAATTGTAACGAGCTCCTAAACTAAACATGCGATAATCACAACAAACATACAAACAACAATCACAAAGAACATCGCGCAGGTCCACACAACTCCGGTAAGAAATCCTTACCGCGGGAGGCAACTACACACAAAATCCTAAGCCGCGATCGATCCAGAGCTAGCTAACGAGAACCTAACAAACACAATAGAAATCACAATCATAGCCCTAAAATATAATAAAACAAGCAAGGCTCGGCTCGGGTAGGGCACTCACACGACACGACGACACGGGGTGAAAAGCCGCTGCAAGGCAAGCGTGGGCTGGTGGCGCTGGGGCGGCGCTGGGCACGGTGAGACGGGGCGCGCGGCGCGCGGCGTTAGGCGAAGCGGGTGGCACGCAGCGAGCGTCTCGGGCTTGCTTGGCGAGCGATTAGGAGCGGCGGCGCGCGCGCTGGCTGGCGGCGAGCGCGGGCGAGGCACGGCGATGGCGCAGCCGCGAACCGGGCGTGCGAGGCTCGCGCGCGCGATGGGCGGATCGATGGACGGATTCGGCGGCCGGTGTGTGCGGCGGCGATAGGCTGGCCGACGCGCGTTCGGGCGTCTTTGCTCGGGGCGGATCTGGGACGGTTCTTTGGCGCGCGCAACGGCTCATCAGTGCGATCCGGGCGTCTTTGCCAGCGGATCTCGACGGCCATGGCTTGGCGCGCGACGGCTCAGCTGGTGTGCGACTGGGCAAGCCGCTCGGGCGGTCTCGCTACTGGTTGGCGAGATCGCGCGCTGGCGGACTCGCAACAATACACACACACGCGGGCACCTCCTCTTACCTTCGGCTAGCAAAACAACCTATCGAGAGGATGAAGAAGATGAATACCTACCCGGAATGATGATCGAACTACGGAGCAGCAAGGGGATGAAATTCGGCTAGAGAAAGTTGGGGAAACAAGCTTGGACGGCTAGGAGGATGTGTTGGAGAAGAAGAACAAAACCTAGCTTTTCTTTTCCATTTAACCAAATGCACCAAAACCCCAAAATCCAAGGCTAACCATAAAATGACACGGAAAGAGCAACAAGAGCTCTCAATAGCTCAACTGGCACGCATCCCCACAAGCTTTCCTGGAGACCCGGGTTTAAAACCCAGCTGCAACACAAATTCCTTTATTTTTACTTTTGCATCAAACCTTGCTCAACCCTTCCACAAAGCCTCACAAACCTACATAAATTCATCCAATATTTTTAGCAACTAGAAAAGACATAAACGGCTGTAACAGACCAGTTTTCTATCCTAGTTTTCGAGGTGCCTTCGGGTCAAGTTTCGGTTGTTGGTTGGGTCGTTAGAGCGGTTTTGCCCCTTGGGGGTATTTTGGTCCTTTGGCTCTTCGGGCAGGATTTGTGGATTTTCAGGGCTTTGAGGTAGCTCCTGCCTTTGCCGTGGCTTGTTTGGGTTGGACTGCGAGTCCGGAGATGTTTGGGCTAGTCGTTTGGAAGTTCGGTTTTGATTTGGGATTTTTGCAAAGTGATGGTTGGTTGTGTGCTTCCTTTGGGATTCGAGCCCGGGCCCTTGATGTTGATTTGGGAGTTGGTTTAGTGAGATTTATTGATTGGAAAAGATTGCTTCGGTCGGGTCTCGAAGGAGGAAGCTGGGAAATGGGATTTTTAAGGATAAAAATGGATAAGGATGGAAAAAAGGATTAAAATCCCATTTATTCTTTTATTTTCCCGTTTTCCTTTTATTTTCTTTTTCTTTTATTTTTTTTCCCCCAAAATCCCTTTCTCTCTCCTTCTCTCTCTCTCTCTCCCCCGAGCACCCTAGCCGAGCAGCCGGCCAGCTCCAGCGCCGGTCAGCCTTGTAGCTCGTCGCATGCCAGACGCCGTCGCTCGTCGCACGCCAGACGCTGCCGCTGTCGCTCGTCGACGCCGACGCCGCCGCTGTCGCGACGCCAGACGCTGACGCCATTGTCAGATGCTCGCCGTAGCATACCCGGCTTCACCGCGCGAACCAGATAGCGCGGCAAGTCTGCACCGTGACGCCGCTTCGCTTCGCGTGCGCTCGCCGTCGTCCGCGCCCTTGTCGTGTGTCCTCGCGCCAGATCGCCGAGCCTAGGTCCGAGTCGCTCGCCCTAGCCCTGCAGCTTGCTCGTCTGCGCGCAGGCCACCGTGCCCTGGCCAGCGCCCAGTGCGTGCCCAGTGCGCCCAGCGCACCAATTCGCTGCCTAGCCCGAGCGGCCGCCTGCGTTCAGCGTGTCGGTCACCGTGCCTCGTGAGTTGCTCCGAGTGAGCCCTGTTTGTTTTATTATATTTGGGCCTTTTGATTGTAATTATTGTTGTTTTTGTTAGGTTCTCGCTAGCTAGCTCGGGTTCGATCGCAGCTTAGGTTTCATGTGTTTAGAGGTCTTCCGGCCAGGTAAGGATTTCTTACCGGAGTTGTGTGGACCCTACGATATATTATGCGATTGCTGATTGATTGCTTGTTTGTGTTTATTGACATGTGTAGCTAGGTATTCTATTATGAATTCTCGATTAGCATGATTTTCCTGATTTAATTCTCATGTTAATCCATGCTAGGTTGTTCCCTTCTAGCATGCTCGTGATCCATTCCTTGCTTCGTAGTATCATGCTAGGCTCGTTGTATTCTTATTGAGCACGTATTGGATTTTATGGAATTGTTTCTTTCGTTTGCTAGGGAGGTTAGAATTGCGGTGTAGATAGCATCATCCGGCCACGATGCATAAAGAACCTTGCATCCATGGCGGGGACGCCGAGCAAGTCATTCCGTCCCCCGGACCGTGAGGATTAGCTAACCCAAGCGGTAGGCCCCGCAATCTTGGGTGAGGGAGGCGGTTGTTAATGCCCCAGCGGTCGGGATGATGACTTGGCATTGCCTGCGCCCCGACACCGGTGGCATGTCCTCGGCATGTTTGGCAAGAGCCCCGATTGCCACTGTTAAGGCAAGGCGACTTACGGTGTAAGCCTACCACACGGCCGTTCCTTGCCCGAGGTGCGGTGGTTCAGCCGACATAGTTTACGTGTCCGTGTCTCACACCCCTATGTCGCTGTGACACCGATCCAAAGATTTAGTTAGGCGTGGTGATGGATATGGGCGCTTGCCTTGGACCAGCAACCCCCCCATAGTGCGTGCACGCACGGTGCATGCTTACGCTCATTACAAACGCCGACCGGAGAGCTCCTCGGGATTGTGAGCCAAGTGTACCTTTCGTATCGGAGAGAGACAGCCGAGGCCGAGACTTGTTTCTCGTATAGGGCGACTTGTGTGATGTGTGGTGTGGTGATTTATTTCCGGACTAAGACCCTAGTTGGCATCCGAGGCCCAAGTGTGGGCTAAGCTATGTGCTCTATTCTGTGTTTATATTCATAGCTTGCATATCTTTCTGCTAGATGACCATGTGTATCGTATTGTACCCGGTTGGGGATTCTTCTTGAGTAATTCGTTACTCACCCTTATTATGTGGTTTTCCACGTGTATCCATGGTGCGAGACAGGATGGCTGGAGGAGGAGCTGTGATCATGGAACCCATTGTTCAACTCTGAGTCTTATGTTTATGTTTATGATTTAAATGTCCTCTGAATGCATGTAGTTGGGCACGGAGCCCTAGGGTGTTTTCTGAATGTATTTCTGGATTCTAGCATTGTTGTAAAGTTTGTATGTTTTAAATAAATCTCTTATCAGAGTCTGTTTTGGAAATGTATTTGTCTTGGAACAGGTGCTTGGAAACAGGGACAGGTTTCAGGAATTTATGTTGATTTTTATATGGATGTTTTCATATTTTAGTTTTTACTTAGAATCCAAACACCACCTTGCAAATTTTCTGTAGATTTGTATGCATGCATTGAGGTAATGGCCTATTTAGAACCCCATTCGGGTCGGGTCGTTACAACGGCCCTGACGGCCCGACCAAATTACCAAAATACCCCTTGGGCATACCTAGAAGACCGGGATGAAATCCTGGGCCGTTACACAGACGCACGCCCCCGCGCACACTCACCTGCCAGCCGTGCCGCACGCCCTGCTGAGTCCTGCAGCTCACGCCCAGCCGCACGTCGCCTAGCCGTGTGCCTTGCAACCTGTCCGTCCGGGCGCCAGCCTCGAGCCGTGTGAGTTGCTTTTGACCGAGCCAAGTTCTGGTTGTATTTTACCTAAGGCCTATAGATTGCGATGTTTGTTGTTTGTTTGTTAGGTTCCCGATAGCTAGCTCGGGTTCGGTTGCAGCTTAAGGTCTTTGTTGTGTGTTCACCCTCCGACCTAGGTAAGGATTTCTTACCGGAGTTGTGTGGGCCCTGCGATATTTCTGTGATTGTTGATTGTATGTCTGTTTATGTTTATCAGCATGTTAGTGGATAGGTGCTCTGTTCTGAATTCCGAATGGCATGATTCTCGTGTTATTTCTCATGTTAGTTCCATGCTAGGTTGTTCTGTTCTGGCATGTTCGTTATCTGTTCTTGCTTTGTAGTACCATGCTAGGTTCATTGATTCTGCTGAGCATGTGTTAGTATGGTTGCTGTTAGCTGTTTATAGCTTAGAGTTCTGATAGGTAGCATCATCCGGGCGAGGATGCATAACGTAACTTGCATCCGTGGCAGGGACGTGCGAGGCAGTACTCCGTCCCTAATCCGTCGTTAGGGTTTAGCTAACCTTAACGGCAGCCCAGTGCAATCTTGGGTGAGGGTGGCAGACTGTTAAATGCCCCAACGGTCGAGGGAATGACAAGGCATTGCCTTGTCCCTGGCAGTCGACACGACCTCAGCGTGTCGGCAGTAGCCCTTGATTGCCACCTGATAGGGCAAAGACCGGTTCTTGGTGTAAGCCTACCACAGACGGTTTCTTAGCCTCAGGTGCGGTGGTACAGGCTGACATAGTCATAGTATCCTGGTCTCACACCACTATGTTTAGTGACATCGATCCAGAGATTCTTTTAGGCATGCGTCTTTGGACTAGAGGCGGCATGCCTAGACCCAAGACCTCCTCGGTTTGCAAAGCAACATGTCTGGCGTGCTCGCTCATCATTACGCCGACTAGAGAGCTCCTCGGGATCTTGAGCTCAGTGCACCTTTCGTATCGATAGTAGTAGGAAAGCTGAGGCCGAGACTAGTTTCTCGTAGAGTACCGAGATTCGTTGTAGTTTTCGGAGTAAGACCGTAAGATGGCATCTGTGGTATTTATGTGTGGACTAAAGTGATGTGGTCTCTTCTGTGTTGTATTCATTAGCTTGCATACTTTCTGCTAGATGACCAGTTATATCGTATTGTACCCCGGTTGGGGATTCTTACTGAGTAATTCATTACTCACCCTTATTTTGTGGTTTCCACAGGTAACCAGGGTGCGAGACAGGATGGCTGAAGGAGGGGCTGCTGATCATGGAAAACCTACTGTCTTTCCGAACTCTGAGTTTATTGTTCGTGTTTATGTGTCCTCTGAATGCATGTAGTTGGACACGGAGCCCTTAGGATGTTTTCTGATTGTTTCTGGATTCTGGCATTGCTTGTAAACTGTTTGGAACTGAGTGCTTTGGAAATAAATCTCTGATCAGAGTATGTTTTAAACTATATTTAGCTTGGAACAGGTGCTTGAAAATAGGGACAAGTTTCAGGACGTTTTATGCTTGTATGTTAAAATGAATGTTTACAAGTTTTTATTTTCATTCAGAATCTGGATAACAATCTTGCATATGATATTTACATTTTAAAAGCATGCATTGAGGTAAAGGCCTAGGTTAGGACCTCTTTCGGGTCGGGTCTTTACAATAACGATTTTTCGTTGGTACAATGAAATGTGGTACAAAAGGACCTAAATCCGTCACATAATACAAACGATATAAACAATAGAAGATAATGGTTGAATAGTAAGAGCAACACACCTCAACCAATGTCAACTAATGTTTTAAAGTCGGCCCTACAAAGAATACAAAGCAATGAAATTAGTAATGCGCTTACATTAAAAATGCTACGGACAAAGTAAGACATATAAGAAAATGTTATTACATGTTCGTAGGGAGATTATTATGTATATGTCAAAGAAAACTCTAGTCAGGTAAGAAAATTTGTTAATGTCGCATAACAAAAGTAAAACGGTGGAAGAAAAACTCACAAAATTTGTTAAAGTGGATGGTGTGATTGGTTAAATTCACGGTGGCCACCTATCAAGGAATTACTATGAATTTCTTTGATATCTAAATATTGTAAGGTCAGACGGTATGTCTTATGATATTAGTAGAAGTGCGTGTAAGTTGGCCCAAACAGTTACGATTATAAAAACAACTCAGATGGTGCGATGAACTTGTACCAAAAAATATTAATGGATTGCCATATATAACCGAAGAGCCCGCCAAGCGGGCGGCAGCAACAGATAAATGAATGCAATAAACATTTCAGTACAAGTTAAAAATTGCATCAATATGGAGGTATAGAGGAACCCCATCACACATGGTCAAACATAATAGTTTGCCCGACATTAGAAATCTTGCATGAATTAAAGACATGCAAAATGAATGAAGAGATAAAAAATGTGAACAAAAAATTTTGAGAGGGAAAATTTAACTGAATAAACCAATAACGAGTAGCAACAAAAACGAATGCATTATATGTACAAAATGGTACTGTGATACTTGTTTATATATGAAAAATAAATTAGATATGCAAAGTTGAATAGAAATCAAAGGTGAATTGAAGCACATACATAGATCAAAAGTAAAAGAGAGTTCGAACACATAATCAAAGGGATCTAAAGAAAAAGGGTAAATTTGATACATGCCTAAAAAGATTGTTAACTTATTAGCAAGAATGAACAGAGCCTAGGCTATATATCATCTCACCAGCAAGGATAACCAAGTTGAAGGCAATGGTAGGGCTCAAACTTTATTTGGAAGTTTGTTATTAAATGGTTCTTAGGTGAGTTTTGAACTATTCAAAGTCTAATCTCGACCCTAATATATTAAATGGCTATTCAATGGGACACTACAATATTATATGGATATTTTATCAAATTTAAGGATTGAAAATTTTGAAAGTTAAGAACCTATGAAACACCTATAAAGAATTTGTTAGATTCTAGTTTGAAAGTTTAGAGATACATTAGACACATTTTAAAGTATACTCAAACTTATAATCCCCAAGAACTTGAGATTATTGGAACATTATTGGGAAGTTTTTGATAAACCTACAAATTATTTTCCCCAATAACTTTTTTAGGTCAATATAATATGGAGGTGCAGCTTCGAACCTTTGGTATTACACGATTTATCCGTCCCAAATAATAGTGTAGTTTTCCCCTGCAATAAGCCCGCAAGCATGTTCTGAAGTATCATTTTGGCTTATTAAACTTCAGATAGGAGTTTCTAATTGCTTCCAATTCATTAACAACAGCATTCATCGACATCCTTGATCTTGGTGCGGTTGAAGAGCACGATAGACCAATTCTCTCACATCGAGATTAAACACTCTTCCATCATTTTTTGCTCCACATCTCCAATATCTTCCTCACCCATCAACGCTACTTCTTGTATTTTCTCTTTTTCTTGTTGGAAGGCTTCTTCACATAGTAGAGAAGGATCAATTGTGTCAATGGCACGTCAAGGCAATGATGTGAATAAACGAATATCCACACCATCACTAAAGCTTTCACTAGTAGGTCTTTTTCCAAGGATCATCTCCAATAGTAAAACTCCATAGCTGAAGATATCTCCTCCAGTGGAAATTTCGTCACCCGTACCATACTCTGAAATTAATATAATTTATTATCATACAAACATTAAAATAAAACCCAACTTTAAATGATGTTAAAGAAAAGCATACCTGGAGGGATATTTCCAATAGAACCTTTGAGTGCAAGTGATAGTGTTTTTCTATAAGTGGATTGTTTTGATCCTTCCAAGATGAATTTAGCTAACCCGACGTCACTAACGTGAGCTACGATTCTCATAATCCAGCAGTACATTACTAGGCTTTATATCGCAATGAACAATGGGCGATTCACAGTAATTATGGAGATAATCTAATGCATTGGCAATAACGATAGCATGTTTAATCTCTCGATAAGGCTTAGTCTCCTATGATCGAGATCTGTAGAGTGAAGCCAATAATCCAAATTTCTGTTGGACATGAAATCAAAGACTAGAGGTATGAATTCATCACCATTTTCATTTGTACTCGAGCAAAAAGTTATGATCTTCAAGAGATTCCGATGTCGTATACTTGTGAGATCTTTACATTCGTTTAAAAAACTATCGAAAGCTCCTCGTTGATGAAGGTTTAGTACCTTAATAGCAACAACCGATCCATCATTCAAAAGAATACATTTATACACAGAACTGAAACTACCTGAACCCACCAAAATTATCCACAGAGAACCCATTGGTTGCTTTATTCAGTTCTAATTATGAAATTTGTGATGGAACATCTGTGGAGGTTGTTAAAGATAATGCATTTTTCTTAGACTTCTAAAGCATACGATGCGTATAAAGGATGCTCAAAAGAACAACTAAAAACAGAGCAGATATTATGTGGATCAACAAATTTCGGTAGGATGAATATGCTTTACTAGTTGTGCACGGAGGTAAATGCAATTCTTGCAAGCCATCACATAGATTATTGTTCCCAAGAATAGAAATCATGGTTGAATTGGAAAAAACTCCGTCCTTGGGCAGTTTTCCCTCGAAATTATTATAGGACAGATTAAGATTCTTGACTAAAAGAAGCTTACCCAGAAACTGAGGAATTAGCACTATTACTTGAGAAATTTAGTTCTTTTGACCCTTTTAAAGCTTCCAAAGAATGAGGAACTGTTCCCTCAAGTCGGTTGCCCCCCCAAATACAAGTGCTCAAAGCTAATACAATTACCAAGGCCGTTGGGAATAACACTTGACAATTTATTCTATGATACATCCAACAGTGTCAACCCAACTAACTTGCCCACTTCAGATGGCAATGGCCTAGTAAGTGAGTTGTGATTCAAGGCCAAGTAAACTGAAAGGGAAGAGACGCTAAAAAATTCCTTCGGTATGATGCTGCTTAGGCAATTACCGGATATATCAAGAACTTGGAGTCTGTTGCATTGTCCTAAGCTCTGTGGTATACTTCCTTCAAGTCTATTATCCTCCTGAAAAGCTTGGTCATTGAAGATAAAATACCAATAGATGATGGTAATCAAGTGATAAGTTTACAAGTCATCTCCATAGGGACTAGCTTAATCTCAGAATAAGTGTTAATTGAAGAGTCAACGACAGAAAAATAAAGGAAATTATGATGGAATCCGATTTTATCAAACACAATTTAAATAACACTAGAATGTGGCAGAAATGCTAAAAACACTGAAAAACCAACTTATTCAACTACGATAGGATAAATGCTAAAAACTTCCAACGGCAAAATACCAGAACAAAAGAAATTATCTGCTAATGTAAAACACAGATGCAGCAAAATAATGCTGGGAACAGAATAAGATACTCAAATGAGGAGGTAGGCTTGGGTTAAGGGTCGGTTAAGTGTGGTTAACATACAGCAAGGGTGAGACTATGGTGAGAAGTAAACTCCGCACAACACAAACCAAATGCTCTTTCTCAAGATGCATTCATGCTCTTAGAGCTTGAGCTCTCGCGTCTGAACTCAAAGCTACAAACAGTGAAATGCGCACTAGCGAGGTGGCTATCCCTAGCCTCCCTCTTTAACAAGCAGGAGATCCTAACATGACACTAGTGGACATGAATAGATTATCTCTCATCCTCCTCTCTCTCAAGATGAAAAGACGAGCAAACACGAATGGATGATCAATTGAAACATGCTTTTGAATAAAATGCCTATTATGCGTCAGCCTAACATCTCCCTTCTCACCCAAGACACATGCAACACACTCTGTAATAACCCCCTTTTTCCCCTTTTTATTTGTTGAAATTTAATAGGATTGGTGGCAGTTTTGTTGTTTTAGTGAAGTGAAGGGGTAGTTCAGTCATTTTGCTTTGAGTATTTAAGCCAAATTATGGATTTCTAGGTCGGAGGACCACCGCTCACACATCGCTCACTTGGGGTTTTGTGCAAGCCGCCGCTCGCTGAAGCTCGTAGTCCGCGCCGCCGTCGAAGCGCGGAAGATCAACGCCGAGCTCGCGTTTTGTTCCATCCGTTCTGCATTGTCGCGAGGAGCTCGCGTCTATTGTCGTCGTGGGTGTAGTCTCGTGCGTGGTTGTTCGAGTATTTGGTTCAAAGACGATTTGGGCAAGTGTGAGTTCGCGAGCTACGGGTTCGGCGAGTTCGCCGCAAAGATTCCCACCTAGCTACAACTCGTGAATCGTCGGGTTACGGGGTCGAAGAGCAGCCACGTCATCGCCGAGTTCACCATAAGAAGTGGTCGGAGTTCGTTTACGGTTGCTTGCTAGCGCGCGCGAGAATCGTCGATTTCGCCGTCGCCGTCGAGCGATCTTCCGAAGCGGCGGTGAAGCTCCTCTTTAGTTTGGCTTTTGTGTTGTCTCAAGGTTGAAGAAGACCCATGTTTGGGTTCAAGTGTTAAGATATTTAAGTTGGGAATGGGGTTGCTTGTTTCCAAGTTAAGATCATTTCAAGTTGGGTTAGTCATTTAAATGAAAATTGGGATTGTTTGGCTGCTGGTTTAAAGCTAGTTTAAGTGTGGTTTATGCTTGTTTGACTAAGGAATTAAAGTATTCAAAAAGGGGTTTTAAGGGGTGTTTGGTTAAGTTTAAGGCTATTTAAAACATGGATAAATAGTGTTTGTTTGCAAGTGTGGGTTATTTAAATGAAGAATAACGGATGATTGGTTGCATGGTTAATGCCATTCAAGTAGTGAATTGTTGGCGTTTGGTTACTAGTTTTAAAATATTCAAGTGATGGTTTAGACTTGTTTGGCTAGTGGGTTAACATCATTTAAGTCATGGATTAAAGATGTTTGTTTATGGAGTTATGGATATTTAATTAATGGACAAGCTTGTTTGGCTAGAGGTGTAAATTTATTTAAGCTGTGAATTAAGGTGTGTTTGGTTATGTGTTTAGGGAGTGTTTGGTTTAAAGGTTGTTGGATTTGGGTGTAATAGTGCTTGTTAGGGTTAAATGGCTAGTTTTGACCATTTGACTTTTATGTTTGACCAGATTTGACCTGAGCTGTTTCTCGTCCTTCGAGCCGAGGTTGAGGGCACGCGAGACCACCGGGACACGTTTTTCGAGGTTCTCCTCAGTTTGATAAATTCGATATTCTGGATCCAATTTTGATGGTCTAAGGTGCTAGTTTTGACCGGTTTGTTCGTTTCAGGGCTCAAAGTTTTATTTGGCTAGTTGGAGCTTCCAATGGATTCATGGAGTGTAATTTGTGGATTGGCCAAGGTAAGGGACCCGTTACCCCCTTCTCGAGGCCCATGGCTATTACATGTGTTGGATTGACTATATTCACTTACATGTTTGATGTGGCATAATCTGTGTTGTTTGTGCTTGTATTGATTATACTGAGAGCATGCAACATATGATTGATATCATGTTAAGGCAAACATGTAGATTATGTTGATTATATGGATATGCATGAACTACTGTATGTTGATTGATAGAGTCGGTCTTGCATGACAGTCCTTATGTCCCATTGGGGGCTTGCATGATGTTTGATGCACGGCTTGGTGCTTCGTTTGGACGCAAATGAGACACGAAAACCAGATAGAGGATACTAGTAAGCGGATGTGCATGGTTTGTGGCCGACATGTTCTCGATGGGGGATTTGTGGTCCCTCGCCATCGGGTTCCCGTGGATGGTTGGCTCACTAGGCTCACGGCCCTGTCGGCATTTTACTAGTAGCCTAGGGTGCTCTCCAGGTATGTGGTTGGGTTTGTGGCCCTTTGGTGAGCGTGCTGGATCCACCTTCACCGTGAGTATGAGACCTGTGGGATTTGTGGTCCCTTAGCTACCAGGCTTCTCAACTCGCAGGATCCCTCGGCCTGGAGCAGGTATCCCAGATTTCCTTAGAGATTTGTGGTCTCTATTGGCCTTTAGGTCTTTGGTTTGTGGCCTCAGACCGCTCTGCGTGGCATGGATCTTGGACATGGTTCCTAACCCTTTTCGCCCAGGAGCTCGGGTTTTGTGGGCTCCTTGATTATGTTGCTATCTTACATGTTCGTGATGCTTTTAACCTGATGCATGTCTTTACCCCGAGGTGGGGAATCCTTACTGAGTTGCAAAACTCACCCTTTCTACTGTGAAATACCACAGGTACTACAAGATTGTATAGAGATGGGTGATCGGACGAGCTGAAGATGACCATGGGACCCGCTGCATTATTCTGTTTAGAGTCTTCTAAATTCCTTCTTTCTGCATGAACTATTTAAGTGCGTGATAAGTGTAACATGCTTTATCGAGTTTTTATGTTTTGACTTTAGGGTACCCTAAGACTGTTTTAATGAATTTATACTCTTATAACCTTATTCTTTCGAGTTGTTTTAAAGGAGTTTTGTTTTAAGTTTACATGCCCGAGATTGCGAATACTATTTTCATGCATTTTGTATAAAATTGCTATTTCTTGTCAGGCGAATGCTGTAGACGTTGACATTCTCCTGAAAATGGCCTTTTCCTTTCTTGAATTCAACTCCTCAGATTTAGGCTCAGCACAGCAATCGCAGCATCCAAACACCTGAAATGATGACAGAAACTTAACTAGACATGATGTTCTAAAAATGCGATCATAATTGCTTTAAAAACTAACGTTTTGACACAGAAACTCATAATTTCTTAAGATTTCTAATCCTAGCCTCCTTTGCAACATGCAATGCAGTTCAAGCTCAATTCCCCATTCATAAGTAGTTATATGCATTGAAAGTTAATGAAAATGCCTGATTCTACGTTAAAACATCATATTATAGGGACTCAATAACTCTCTATTTGTAACAGCCCAAGATTTGTCTTCCGGTTCTCCAGGTTTGTCTAGTTGTTCCTTCAGTGAGTTTGTTGGGTTGTTAGGGCTGTTTGTGCTTCTAGGGGTATTTTGGTCATTTTGCCTTCTAAGTCGGTTGCACAGTAAACCTTGGTTTCAGGGTTGTTTATATTATTGTTGGGCTTCAGTTATTCTTCGGTTTCAAATTCTAGGGCAAGAGTTGCATGTTTGAGAAGTTTGGAGGCTTTCCGGTTAAAAGAGAAAAATAAGAATAAATGTGTTGTTGCTAGGATTCGAACCATGGTGGTTTGGAAGTTGGATTTGAGCCAAATGTAGAGAAAATAAAAGGGTTTTTAAAAGTGCTCTTGGTGGGATTTTTTGAGGCATTTTATTATTAAAAAATGGGGAAAATGCAATCGGGTTTTATCTCATTCCCCTTCCCTTCCCTCTTGGCCGACCATCATTTCTCTCCATCCCTCTCCTTGGCTGAATTCTCCAACTCCATAAATCTCCATTGCTCCCTTGCTCCATAGCTCATCTCCTCCATTCTTGCTCCAAGGTAAGTCTTTGCTAAACCATTCTCTTTTCTTCTTCTCCTCCTTGCCATGGCCGAAACTAAGCTCTAACTAAGAAAGCTTGTGTTTTTTCTTCTCCTCTTCTTGTAGATCCAAGAAGCACCTTGCTTGGTTCGGAAGATCCTTCATCTTGAAGCTTAGATCCAAAGTTCTTTGCATCTCCCTTGTTGGTTTGGACCCGAGAGCATCTCTTTCTTCCAACCCCCATTGCCGAGAGCTCCAAGGTAAGCTTGTTAGTGTTTTGATTTGATTGAGTTGTGGTTGTGTAGATCTAACCTTGTCCTTCCACCTTGTGCAAGACAAGCCCTAGCCCAATCCATCTTGGTTGTGCATCTTTCTTAGTCGACACCTCCTTGCATCTTGGAACACCTTGCCGAATCTACATATGTAACGACCCAGTTTTCAAAGTTCAGTTCAAAGAACTGTCTCGGTTGGATTGTGAGGCTTGGAAGTTTGCTTTGTAAATAAAAAGTAAAGAGGGGTTTATCTAGGCCTTGTGGGTTTCGAACCCAAGATCTCGTACATGGAGGTGGTGTAGATTAAAAGAAATTAAAAGGAATTAAAGTGCTTCCATTGGGATTTGAACCCTTGACCTAAAGGGGTTTAAAGGCTTGGATTAAATAAGTTTAATAAGGAGAAAAAGGTTCTTACCGCTAGGACTCGAAGGGGGAAAACCCAGGGAAGAGAATTGCCTAACCTATTTAGGAAAAGAAAAGAAATCGTTTCTTTTCTTCAAGAACTCCTCTCCATCTTCATCCGCTTGCCATTTCTCCAAGAACCAAGATCAAGAACCGATCGAGACCAGCAGTATCAGCCCCGTCCGTTCGCCCTAGCATCTAAGCAGCGAGATCGCGCCGCCTAGTCGCTAGGTAGCCCAACACGTCGCGTCGCCCGCGTGCAGCCGTTGCCCAGCATCGCAGCATCTGCCGCCCGCGTTCCCCTCGTCGTCGCAGCTAAGCCAGCGTCACCCCATCTCGCCTTCGCAAAGCCACGCGAAGCAACACGCCTCGCCTTGCCTTCGTTGGTCTGTGGGCTCAGCCCCACCGCGAGCCCTTCGCCGTTGCGATCCGTAAAACCGTGCAGCCTTCGCCGTACCGCTTTGCCCACGCGAAGCAGTCTGTTGCCTTACCGAGCCATAACCTTCCGAGGATAGCCTCTCGGCTTTGCCGCAGCGACACGCACAAACAGCCCTTCTTTGCCCATCCTTGCCATGTTGGAGCTTCGTTTGACCAAGTTGCCTTGTCGGAAGAGAAGTTTGCGAAGCTTGTCGAGAGCCATGTTGGCCGAGAGTTGTTCCGATCACCTGTTTGGGATTCGGTTGCGAGTAGCTAGGCTTGGTTTTCTGCAGCTCAAGGAGCACTTTGCTTGTGTTTATCTGCTTGTTTTTAGGTAAGGATTTCTTACCGGGGTTGTGTGGACCCTGCGATTACTTTAATAGCACATTGATATCTTGTGTTTGTTTATGAGCATTCTAGCGGATAGGATTCTTGTTTCTGACTTGCTGGCATGTCTGTTGTCTTGTTCATGTTAGCTCCATGCTAGGGATTTTCTTACTCTGGCATATCCATGTTTCCTGTCCATTTTCTGTAGAGCCATGCTAGAATTGTGTTGCTATTGAATATTGCTTGGTGGATCTGTTAGCTTGTATTACTGTACTTAGGAGACTGTTAGGAGTTATTAGTTTTGTTCTCGCATGGGTAAGACCCCTATGGGCACCAATGCGTTGCCAGTGTATGTAAGTCCCTGATGGGCATCACACTGTTGCAGTATGTGTAAGTCCCCGATGGGCATCATAGTGCAGCTAGGGAGTGTAAGACCGTGTAGGGCAGCTTTGTGATCCTAGCAGGAGTAAGTCCCCGACGGGCATCCTTGTGCTTAAGTAGGTATAAGACCCCGATGGGCTTCCTTGTGATTGAATAGGTGTAAGACCCCGATGGGTATCCTTGAGCTTAAGCAGGGGTAAGACATCGATGGGCAACCTTGAGTGCTGATTGAGTAAGACCCCGTAGGGCATCATCGGGCCCTAAATTGAGTATGTGAGAACCCGACCTGAAATATGGTCCTAAACCTAGGTTCTCACTCAGCATGCAAGTTAAATATTTCAACAAGCGGTTTAGTGCTCATATTTAAAACTTTTCAAACATTTGAAAATGGGGAACACTTAAAACATAATCAACAATTTTCATTAAGCAAATCCAATAAAGTAAAAACAAGCCTGGCCAGTATTTATAAAAAAACACTTAAAACAGTTTAAACAACTTTTAACAACATTTCCCTAGGACTCCTGTCCATCTACATGCTGAACAAATAATGCAAATAATAAACGACAGAGTGCTGGCAGCTCCCACCTCCGCTAGCCGTCCCGGTGCTGTCCCAAGTTATATGGTGGAAAAACCACAGAAATAAGGGTGAGTATAAACATACTCAGTAAGAATCCCCAACCGGGGTACAATACGATACATCAGTCATCTAGCACCCTAGTATACATGCAAACAAATACGAGCTCAGAAGCAACAAGCTGGCTCAGGCTAACCGCCGATCTAGAAATTGCCTATTCAAGGACTTACAACCACAACCTACACTAGGTTCTACACCTTGATGCCCATCGGGGTCTTACACAACCTAGGACGCGATGATGCCCATCGGGGTCTTACACATAAGGATGCCCATCGGGGTCTTACTCCTGCTACACACAGTGATGCCCATCGGGGACTTACACACAAGGATGCCCATCGGGGTCTTACTCCACAATCAATGATGCCCATCGGGATCTTACACATACGGATGCCCATCGGGGTCTTACTCCTGCTTTATGATGCCCATCGGGGACTTACACACAAGGATGCCCATCAGGGTCTTACTCCACAATCAATGATGCCCATCAGGGTCTTTGTAAAGACCCGACCCAAAAGGGGCTCTAAATAGGCCTTTACCCCAATGCATGTATTGAAAATAAAAGACATTATGAAAAATACATTTCGGATCCCAAGTAAAAACAGAAACATTCAACAACCAAAACATACATTTCTAAAAGCATACTCTGATCAGAGATTTATTTAAACCATTTAAACATTCCACAAGTACAATTATGCTGGAATCCATAAAACGTAAGAAAACATCCTAGGGCTCCGTGCCCGTCTACATGCATTCAGTGGGAAATAACAAAAGTCAAGAGTCATGATATAATAAAATGGTCGAGATGACAAGCAGATTCCATGATCACGGCTCCTCCTTCACCATCCTGTCTCGCGCCTTGGTTACCGTGGAAAACCACAGAATAAGGGTGAGTAACGAATTACCCAAGAAGAATCCCCAACCTGGGGGTACAATACGATATACATGTTCATCTAGAAGAATGTATGCAAGCTATGAGTACAAACACAGAATAGAGCACATAGCATAAGTCCACACTTGGACCTCGGATGCCAACTCGTGGTCTTAGTCGGAAATAAATCCACCACACACTACGCCCTATACGAGAAACGAGTCCGGCCTCACCGCTTCATCTCGCCGTCACGAAAGGTGCACTAGCTCAAGATCCCGAGGAGCTCTCCGGCCGTGGCGCAGAATGAGCGTAAGCGCGCGCTGCGTGCTCTCGCAGACTATGGGGTGCCGGGTCTAGTGGCAAGCGCCCATGTCCATCACCACGCCTAACTAAATCTCCGGATCGGTGTCACCGACATAGGGTGTGAGAGACTGGACACGTGAACTATGTCGGCTGAACCACCGCTTTGAGGCTAAGGAATCGGTCGTGGTAGGCTTACACCGTGAAGCCGTCCTTGCCTATCGTCGGTGGCAATCAAGGGCTACGGCCGAACACGCCGAGGACGTGTCGATCGGGGATGAGGCAATGCCAAGTCATCATCCCGACCGTTGGGGCATTTAACGACCGCCACCCTCACCCAAGATTGCGGGGCACCGTTAGGGTTAGCTAAACCCTAACGGGATCGTGGACTGAGTACCATCTCGCACGCCCCGCTTCGGGGATGCAAGTTACGTTATGCATCCGGCCCGGATGATGTTACCTACGAACTCTAAACCATAGCAATAATAACAAGTCAATCAATGCACCCAATACGTGCTCCACAGATACAAGGAACCTAGCATGATACTACGAAGCAAGAACAGATATCGAACATGCCGAATGGAACAACCTAGCATGGGCTAACATGAGAAACAATACAAGAGTTCATGCCATCGAGAATTGAACAGAGCACCTAGGGCTAAACATGCTAGTAATCATACACAGGCATACAAAACAACAATCACAAATATACCGCAGGCCCACACAACTCGGTAAGAAATCCTTACCTTGGCCGGGGCAACTACACACAAAACCTAAGCTGCGATCAAACCCGAGCTAGCTACCGAGAACCTAACAAAACAATGATAATCACACTCTAAAGGCTTAAATATAATAAAATAAATAGGGTTCGGCTAAGGAGCAACTCACGCGAGCGCGGCCGACACGCGGACGGGCAGCAAAGACGGTGGGGCCGGCTGGCGCGGATGGGCGCTGGCGGGCGCTGGCGATGGCGGCAAATGG
This sequence comes from Sicyos edulis, assembly GCA_036507275.1. NCBI lineage: Eukaryota > Viridiplantae > Streptophyta > Magnoliopsida > Cucurbitales > Cucurbitaceae > Sicyos > Sicyos edulis. The sequence continues at coordinate 36,613,354 of CM071847.1, forward strand.
GCGACACTGGCGCTGGCTGCGCGACGACGACAGCGCTGGGCGCGGATGGCGCGCTAGGCGCGGACGCTGCTGGGACGGCAGACGCGGACGGGACGGGCGCAGACGCGAGGGCGCGCGCGCGCGCGACGCGCGACGACGGGCGCGCGCGCTGCGATGCGGACGCGAGCTCGGCTGGCGATGGCGAGGCGCTGGCGCGCGCGCGGCGAGCGGCAGCGTGCGGCGACGGCTGCGACGCGACGGACTTGACGGTGATCGTCGCCGCGACGCCTCATTGGCGGCTGCGACGGCTCGGGCGCTGGCTGCGTCTCTTTGGGCGCTGGCGTCTGGCGTCGGGCGCTTCTGGCGCGCTGGGCTCTTGCTGGTGCGATCTGGGCTGGCCGCTGACCGCCGAAATTTGCTCGGCTGGTCGCTTGGCTTGGCGGAACGCGCTCGGGCCGCAAGGGAAGAAAATCACGGCAAGGGGCTTGGGAGAGAAGAGGGTTGGGCGGCCATGGAGTTTTGGGGAAGAAAACACAAAACCTAATTTCTTTTCATTTAACCAAATGCACAAAACTCCAAAGATCCAAGGGTAACTAAGATATGACGCGGAAAGAGTAACAAGAGCTCTCCATAGCTCAACCGCACGCATCCTCACAAAGCTTTTCTCGAGACCCGGGTTTAAATCCCAGCTGCAACACAAATTCCTTTATTTTTACTTTTGCATCTACCCAAGCTCAAACCAAACCACAAAGCCTCAAAAACCTTCATAAATCCATCCAATAATTTTAGCAACTGGAAAAAGACATAAACGGCCCTGACGGCCCGACCAAATTACCAAAATACCCCTGTGGCGTACGGAAGGCGGGATGAAAAACAGGCCGTTACAATATTCCCTCCTTTTATGACTTTCGTCCTCGAAAGTCCTTAAGACTGAAACAACACAGGATACTGCATTCTCATCCCGTCCTTCCCGCTCACGGGCGGCCTCCTCCGAACTCAGACTCCTTCACTACTTTTACCAACGGATCTCACTTCTACGCAACGTCTTCGACTCAAGACCAGAATACTCATAGGCTTCTCCTCGAAGCCCTAAACCCTCAATCAGCAGCAAGGGCTCAAAGTCCACAATGAGCAATGGGTCCGGCACATGCTGCCCCAACATCGATACATAAAAAAAAAAACACTGTGCACAGCTGTCAACAAACAAACTCAACCCTACAACAAACTGGCCAAACAACTGAACCTTCCAGATTCCAAAACTAAACGGCCTACTCTTACTTCACAAAAGACCAACAAACCTCAAACCTTGACTACTGACCTTAACGAGGTACAAACGAACCACCAATCTGGCGATCGATCAAAAAGACAAACTTCTCCAACTAGAACACGACCACAACACTTAAGCAACCATCTTAAGGAGAAAATCGCCAGGCAAGGAACATCCAACATTCCTCTCAAGGAAAACTCGGGAAGCAAGGACTAAACCATCACGCAGCTATCTGCGACACAACACCTTGAGGAAAACAGCTCAACGACTTACCAACCAATGCCACGGCACCTGCGTGCCAACTCACTCAACGCGGCTCTACTAACGCCAACTGGGAACTCACAACAACTAGGAACAAAGCCCGAGAAGGGCTTGCTCAGCAGAACTCAACCCAAACTTATAACGAGCAACGCTCGCCTCCAAGCTACTACTCAACTCTTAAAATCCAAGCGGCTACTCAAAGGACTTCCCTTTAAGCCTAAGCCTAACTCATCTTCCAACTGAAGCTCCACTCCCAAAACCTCATAAGGAAAACGGATAACGACAACCTCAAAGCTTACGGATCCTGGGCCACACGAATCCGCAAGACTACCCCGCAAGCTATCACTCGAGGCTGGCATCCAAGGAGCAACTCAACCACCACAGAGGCTAGAGGGAAAGGAAATCTTCAATCCCCAAAGAACCAACAACTTGCCGAACAACTCAACTCTTACTGGTGGCCTCGCCCTTGCGGGAACAAACAACTCTTTCTTGCTAACAACACAAAGCGGGGACCCTCTCATTTGGTGTGATCACGCGCTACTCGATCGACTACACAACTCAGAGCTAAGTCGACTCTTGCCAAACGGAAACGACTTCCCAAGCAAGCAAACTCGAAGGGCAGCGAACTCCACACACGCCGCCGACTTGCTCAAACCCAAGGCAACAAGAACCAACTCTCTTGGAAGCAACACCCAAGAGAAAACTCAACCAATCGGACCACCAAACCGAAACAAACAAAGCACTTTCTCAAGCTGCGAGGGAGGGGTCAACTCCCAAAACTTATCGACTAGGAACAAGACCTCGAGGCAACGCCTCCGGCTAGAACCGAACTAGCTCTCGAAACAACAAACGAACCAAATCTTGGCCAAACACTCACAAGAGGCAGAACAACCTTTACTGCGGCCTCTAGAACACCATCCAAGAATCCGCTTAATGGACAAACGACTACTTCCAAGCGACCAACAAACTTTTCCTTCAAGCTAGCGCTTCCACCATTAACTCCAAGACCAAGGGAGTAACCCGACAACTCCCCGAAGGAAACGGCTCTTACAAGCAGACAACCAACGAACAGAGAACTCCACATACTCTCACTGTCTTGCTCCACCAGAGCAACAACATCTAATCTCACGGGGCACAACAAGGGTCCATCTCAGACTGAACCTCCAAATGCCAACGGGGCAACTCAACATCCCGGAAACAGGAAAAACAACCAACATGGCACAAACCACTCGCCCCACGAGCAAAACTAAACTCTAGCAACTCCAATCCACACCTTGGTCAACACCAAGCATCAACTTGCCACCACACCGAAACCACTCCGGACTTTACTCCAAATAAACACTAGCTTGCTAGTCTACCAAGGCGCTAGCAACTCCACCGAGGCTACAAACTACACGCCTCCGGCTAGCCAACTGAAACTCACTAGCTGGGCCTGACTGAGCTCTGGAGAGGCACTCCACAACCTAGGGTTCTTCGGCAACCCTCGACACACACACTGCCGGCATACGATCTAACAGACCACTGCCTGAACAAACAACTCCAATTTCAAAGATCCCAACCATGCTTTGGCCAACTCCAACTCCTTGGGAACCTAGAGGACCCAAACGCTCTGAGCACGCGTCATCCTCCTACTCAAAGCATCGGCCACAACATAACTTCTACCCAAGGAAGGATCCGAACAACTCTCTTAGCCATGACGATCGAAACCACGCGGCTTAGCTACCATCGCTCTTGTTCGGTTTCCAACCGAACTCCAACCAACGATCAACAAGAAGATCCGCCAACCAAGCTTAGGCCAAACTTAACAAATCTTGCCTAAGCAACAACTTGATACCACGAGCACGGTATCCTTACCACCTCAACCAAAGCCTTACAACAACCACACGGAGTCCAACTTCTCAAGGAACCGAGCACGAGATCTCCAAAGCAAACCCTACATGGATCTGAAACTCTCGCCACTTTAACGAACCACACAAAACACACTTGTGTGCACAACTCCCAACCTTCCTTTAGAGATCCAAGACTAACAAGCGCTTTTCCACAAAGCAACGATAACTCCCGGCAATGATACAAACAATCCAAGGAACACCAAAAGTCCCATCTCCACACGATACTCAAGCCGAGGCAACCTTGCTCTACCAAAGCATAATCATGCCAAACCAAACTTACATTATACCAAGCCTCTACCAAGGGTGCTTACCCCAAGGCATCCAAAACCTCTCGCAAGGCATCGGCTCATCTCGCCTCAAAAGCATCCAACTCGCCTCATAGGCATCCAAAGCTCATCGATAAGCATCCAACTCATGGTCCCTCATTTGGACCAAACTCGCATCTACAATGCTCAACTCTCCTCAGATTAAGGCACTCGAAGGTAGTTGACCGCACTACCAACCACAAAGAAAATCTCTTGGCCTTAACACTAGCGCGAGACTCACGCGCACCAACATTTACCAACCAAGCAACCTGCCGACTTACTCAACCTCCGTAAACACTAGGAAGAGGCTCCGGCTCCTCTCGAGCATCCTTTCGCTTGTAGTCCATCGACTACCACCGAACTAGCCCTCCGCACGACCTAAACGGGTGCAAGCGCCATAAACAGATCCAAGGCTAAAGGAGTACGCTGAACTCCGAGCGGCATAGAACCATCCGCTATGCCCAAGCCAAACTCAAGCTCGAACTGGACTTAGTGCCAAAGTGGCACACCAACCAATGCACCTCAAGTGCTACTACTACCAAATCCACATCTCGAGGAAGTCTGGGTCTGTTAAACAGCAAAGAAGCTCGCAAGGGGCAAAGATGACCCTTCATCCGCCTCAAGCCACTAACACGGCAACTTGCCAAACAATCGGGCGATGGTGGAGACTCGCTAGTCCACCTCTCACAAGGGACTTCCACCACCATCCGATGAACCAAACAAGACAGAACGGCACACCTCGGCCTCGAACGAGCACAGGCATCCCACACACGAATGCTAAACTCAAACACGGCCAACTACTTTACTACTAGCAGTGGGACTTACTAAAACATCGAGCTCTACAGGCATCCATTTGCCAACACGGGCGTCTCCATCAACGCCAACAAACTCATCTGAATAAACTGTTGATCATGCCCTCCCGAGAACCTCCGGGGCTACAAGAGCTACTTTGGGGAAAAATCTTTGAAACAAACTCTGTCACCGGGCTAATCGTGCCCGGGACTCCTCACTACGCGCTACAAGCTGCGCGCTGGGTCTCCGCTCTCTCGATAGCTAAAGACACGCCATCAAATCTCTCATGGTGGAGCACACTCGCGCTCAAGGAGTCTCACTGAGGCGCCGCTAGCCTCTACCCCCTCCTCTAGGCAACTCAATCTGCCGGGGCCAAATCGGCATGCGGGCCTAACAACCACGACGCGGCCTCAACATCAACACGGTCGGTCCAACTTCTCGGTCGGACATGCCAAGCGCCCCTGCTCTCCTGCGGGTGCGATCAACATCTTGGCGATCCGCACGAAGCACCACCACCCTCTCACTAGGGGAAAAGCAAAGAATCGGGCCACAAATGGACACGGGAGTCTAAGCTCGCCTCCCTCCGAACGATGTCCCGGGCATCCAAATCTATCTGGATACCTCAACAAGTGCCGCTAAAGCTGCTGCCGCGCTGCGCAGAAAGTTGGCATGATGGCTCACTAAGCCCAAACCAACAACGAGTCGAGAACCCGCTTCGTCTCCGCTCCACAACACTACACAAGGCATACACAAGATGACAGGTATTGTAAATTCTTAACCCTTTTCCTTTCTAAAACAATAAACCTAGGCGCACTGATGATCGTTCTGAGTGCCGGGTGATCATGGAAGGATGACCTACAACAAAAGGTCGGTCTCACAGAATCTATGACTCGAGCTCGATACCAATCAGTAAAGACCCGACCTAAAAAGGGGCTCTAAATAGGCCTTTACCCCAATGCATGTATTGAAAATAAAAGACATTATGAAAAATACATTTTGGATCCCAAGTAAAACAGAAACATTCAACAACCAAAACATACATTTCTAAAAGCATACTACGATCGAGAGATTTATTTAAACCATTTAAACATTCCACAAGTACAATTATGCTTTGGAATCCATAAAACGTAAGAAAACATCCTAGGGCTCCGTGCCCGTCTACATGCATTCTGTGGGAAATAACAAAAGTCAAGAGTCATGATATAATAAAATGGTCGAGATGACAGCAGATTCCATGATCACGCCTCCTCCTTCACCATCCTGTCTCGCGCGCTTGGTTACCCGTGGAAAACCACAGAATAAGGGTGAGTAACGAATTACCCAAGAAGAATCCCCAACCGGGGTACAATACGATATACATGTTCATCTAGAAGAATGTATGCAAGCTATGAGTACAAACACGAATAGAGCACATAGCATAAGTCCACACTTGGACCTCGGATGCCAACTCGTGGTCTTAGTCCGGAAATAAATCCACCACACACTACGCCCTATACGAGAAACGAGTCCCGGCCTCCGCTGTCTCATCGTCGATACGAAAGGTGCACTAGCTCAAGATCCCGAGGAGCTCTCCGGCCGGGCGCCTGTAATGAGCGTAAGCGCGCACCGCGTGCTACTGCAGAGACTATGGGGTGCCGGGTCTAGTGGCAGCCGCCCATGTCCATCCACCACGCCTAACTAAATCTCCGGATCGGTGTGTCGCGACATAGGGTGTGAGACACGGACACGTGAACTATGTCACCTGAACCACCGCACTTGAGGCTAAGGAATCGGTCGTGGTAGGCTTACACCAGAAGCCGCCCTTGCCCTATCGGTGGCAATCAAGGGCTACGGCCAACACGCCGAGGACGTGTCGATCGCCGGGGATGAGGCAATGCCAAGTCATCATCCCGACCGTTGGGGCATTTAACGACCGCCACCCTCACCCAAGATTGCGAGGCCACCGTTAGGGTTAGCTAAACCCTAACGGGATCGAGGACGAGTACCATCTCGCACGCCCCCGTCGGGGATGCAAGTTACGTTATGCATCCGGCCCGGATGATGTTACCTACCTGAACTCTAAACCATAGCAATAATAACAAGTCAATCAATGCAGTCCAATACGTGCTCAACAGATACAAGGAACCTAGCATGATACTACGAAGCAAGAACAGATATCGAACATGCCAGAATGGAACAACCTAGCATGGGCTAACATGAGAAACAATACAAGAGTTCATGCGATCAGAATTGACAGAGCACCTAGGGCTAAACATGCTAGTAATCATACACAGGCATACAAAACAACAATCACAAATATACCGCAGGGCCCACACAACTCCGGTAAGAAATCCTTACCTTGGCCGGGGCAACTACACACAAAACCTAAGCTGCGATCAAACCCGAGCTAGCTACCGAGAACCTAACAAAACAATGATAATCACACTCTAAAGGCTTAAATATAATAAAATAAATAGGGTTCGGCTCGGGAGCAACTCACGCGATGCGGCCGACACGCTGGACGGCAGCAGCACGGTGGGGGCTTCCGCTTTGGCGCGGATGGGCGCTGATGGGCGCGATGGGCGGCAAATGGGCGCACATTGGCGCTGCGCGCAGACGGACAAGCGCTGGGCGCGGATGGCGCGCTAAGCGCGACGCTGGCTGGGGCGGCACGCGACGACGCACGGGCAGCGCAGACGGCGGGGCGCGCGCGCGCGAGCGGGACGACGGCGCTCGGGCTGCGATGCGCGGACGCGAGCTTCGGCTGGCGATGGCGAGGCGCTGGGCTGGCGCGCGGCGAAGCGGTGCGCGACGGCAGGCTGCGGCGCGACGACGACGACGCGGATCGTCTTCGCCGCGACGCTGGCTGGGCGGCGCGCGCGACGGCACGGGCGCTGGCTGCGTCTCTTTGGCGCGCTGGCGTCTGGCGCGCTGCTTCTTTGGCGCTGGGCCGCTTTGGTGCGATCTGGTTGGCTGCTCGACCGGCTGCTCGGTTGGTCGCTTGGCTGGCGGAGCAGCGCTCGGCCGCAAGGGAAGAAAATCACGGCAAGGGGCTTGGGAGAGAAGAGGGTTGGGCGGCCATGGAGTTTTGGGGAAGAAAACACAAAACCTAATTTCTTTTCATTTAACCAAATGCACAAAACTCCAAAGATCCAAGGGTAACTAAGATATGACGCGGAAAGAGTAACAAGAGCTCTCCATAGCTCAACTGGCACGCATCCTCACAGGCTTTTCTGGAGACCCGGGTTCAAATCCCAGCTGCAACACAAATTCCTTTATTTTTACTTTTGCATCTACCCAAGCTCAAACCAAACCACAAAGCCTAAAAAACCTTCATAAATCCATCCAATAATTTTAGCAACTGGAAAAAGACATAAACGGCCCTGACGGCCCGACCAAATTACCAAAATACCCCCAGGGCGTACCTGGAAGACTGGGATGAAAACCTGGGCCGTTACAGTCTTACTCATACGGATGCCCATTGGGGTCTTACTCCACAAATCAATGATGCCCAACGGGGTCTTACTCATCTAGGATGCCCATCAGAGTCTTAGTCCAGCTAGGAACACGGAGATGCCCATCGGGGTCTTACACTTCCTAGCTACATTATGATGCCCATCGGGGACTTACACATAATGCCAACAGTGTAGTGCCCATCGGGGACTTACGTACACTAGCAACGCATTGGTGCCCATCGGGGACTTACCCAAGCAGAACCTAACTAATAACCCCTAACGGTCTCCTAAGTTCAGAACACAAACTAGCCTAATAATCAGATAGCATACACTACCTGCTATCCTAGCATGAAACTTACAGAATACGAACAGGAAACATGGATATGCCAGGATAAGAAATCCCTAGCATGGAACTAACAGATTACGAACAGGAACATTGGTATGCCAGAATAAGAAAGATCCCTAGCATGATACTACGAACTTAAGCAGGAATTAAAAGCATGCTGGAAGAGCAAACCTAGCATGGCACTAACATGAACAACAAGCAACATGCTAGCAAGAATTCGAACACAGCCTGTCCTATGACTAACATGCTCATAACAAAAGTCAAGCATACAAAGCACAATCCTGAAAGCATCGCAGGGTCCACATAACCCCGATAAGAAATCCTTACATGGAAACAAGCATAAAATAACTACCAAATCAACAAGCGACCCTTGAGCTTCTAAGTGAACCCGAGCAACCTAAGCAATCAATAAAATCATCCTAATTAAACAAACAGTAGCTAACATCTTAGGGTCCAAAAGAGTAGAGGCTTGGGAATTACCAACCGAGAAGGCACTAGGTCTCAGCCCAACTTTCTCGGCAAAATAGGCTATCGACGGCAAGTGGACAAGCAGAACATGCGGTTGGGGCGAACAGGCTGGGCGTTTTTAGGCACGTTGGTGGGGCAGGGGGACGTGCACTAGCGGACGGGCGCTGGCATGGGGGCTGAGGCGCGGAGCTGTGCGCAGACGAGCGACGGAGACACGGGCTTGCTGGCGCACAGACGCGGACGAGCGACGCGGGCGAGCTTGCGCTGGGACGGCGCGCGGGCTGTGCGCAAACGGGCGACACGATCTGGCTGCTAGGCTACGACGCAGTGCAGGCGGGCGATGGGCGTCTGGGCGCGATGCAGGGGCTGCTGCTACTGGTGCGGCGCTGGGGCTAGGCGGCAACGTGCGGCGGGGGTGTGGTGGCAAAGACACATGCCGGCCGTCGTACGCTCTCGGTTCTTGATCTTGATGAGCTCGGCAAGAGGATGAAGGGGAAGAGATTGTGTTTGGCAAGGGAAGTGAGGGAACTCGGCTAGAGCAAGGAGAAATAGGGTTTCTTTATTTCCTTTCCTTTTTCCTAATTTAATTAGGCTTTGGTGACCTAAAGTCCCTTCCCAGGGCTTTCCTTCTTCGAGACCCAGCTGAATCAATCTTTTCTCTTTAATAAAACTCATTTAAATCAAGCTTCCAATTCACCATTAGGTCAAGGGTTCAAATCCCAATGAAAGCACTTTATTTAACATTAATTTTGCTAATAACCAATTCACCTCCAAACTTCCAAACAACTAGCACAAACTTCTTGGGTCTTGCAACCAACAACAATCAAGCCTCGATAAAGGGCAGGAATGACCCTGAAATCCTGAAAATCCACAAACCCTGACTGGGGAGCAAAAAGACCAAAATACCCCTAAGGGTTAAAATAGCTTTAACGGCCCAATCGAACAACCGAATATTGAACTGGAAACACCTGGGAAACCGGAATAGAAAACTGGGCCGTTACAATACTCCCTTCTTTTAAGACTTTCGTCCTCGATAGTCTTAAAACGAACACAACTCTAGGAAATCTCCACTGATCCTTAACCAACCGAACTCCTGGTTAAGACAACACTAGTTCTTCTTCGAAATCCAAACCCTCTTGGGTTCCCAAAGGCTCAAAGCCATAATGACATCGAGTCCGTCGCAAACTATCTCTCCCAAGACTGGACATACACTGAACTGCGAGGAAAGAGATGCCATAGTTCTAGTCGGTAAGCCACATCCTCAAACTCGCACCAACTCTCAAACGGTCTTACGACCCTAGGGCTCACTTATCCCTGCTGACCCAACTCAGAACGCCTCTCTACGGCGCTACTCTCAGCAACTTGTGGACTGGTCACCAGCTCTAAAATCTACGCCACGCACCGGCGTAACTTCTCTTAATGCTCACAGCTGTTAACGAACAACCTCAACCCTACACCATGGTGACCAAACAACTGAACCTCCAGGGTTCCAGGAACTAATCGGCCTACTCTTACTTCACAAGAGACCAGCGAACCCCCAATGTTTGCCTACAAGCCTTAACAAAATCCAATCGAACCACTAACTGGCGACCGATCCCAAAGGCAAACTTTTCCATCTAGCACGCGTTCACAACACTTAAGCAACCATCTTAAAGAGAATCCGTCGCACCAAAGACAAGGGCACATTCCTGGTTCACCAAACGGCTAACACCACTCACACGAACTGAAACTTCAGCTGCGGCCCCCTCTAAACGACAAGGTCCAGGCACAGGCTCCACTCGGCCAAACCAACAAACAGAAGCCCCTCATCGGCCGACCACAAACTTTCCAATGCAATTCTATCAGCACTAGCCTAAGTGAACATCGCCAGCCAAGGAAAACAACCAACATTCCTCTCACGGAAATCTCGAGTATCAAGGAATAAAACATCACACAGCTACCTCAAAAGTTAAGGCTCGAGGCTGGCACCCACGGTGCAACTCAACGACCATAGAAACTAGGGGTTCCTCAACTCCAATGATCCAACAACTTCTAGCAACCACTCAACCACTTAAACTGGTTGACCACCGTCTTCACGGGGTAGAACAACTTGCCGCTTGCTATCAACACCACGCAGGAATTCCTCTAGCTAGGCTGACCGCTGCGTCACCCTGATCAACTACACAACTTAGGAGCTACGCTGACTCCTCCTAAAAGGGGACGATTCCCTAGCAAGTGGACTTCCGAAGGACAACAAACTTCACACACGCTCGTCGTTATGCTCAAACCCAAGGGCAACAACAACCAACTCTCCCTGAAACAACACCAGCGGGATTCCACAATCGATTGAACCATCAACTTTGAACTAGCAGTACTTACCCAAACACCGAAGGAGGAGTCAACTCCCAAAACTTTCCAAACAATAACAAGTCCTTAGGGCCACGCCCGCTTGCTCCAACCAAGCTATCTCTTAAAACAACATGGGAACCAAACCTTGGTCAACGCCAAGCACCAACTTGATAACAGTTTCGAAACCAACGCAGAGGTACTAAAAACAACACTAGCTTGTCGACCGACTATAAGCTTCCAGCAACTCAACCGAGGAACACTGCCTGGGTCTGACTGAGCTCTGGTGAGGCTCGCCACAACTTAGGGTTCCTCCGATTACCCTCCGACACACACTGTCGTCAAACGGTCTAACAGACAACTGGCTACACGGGCACAACTCTCTCCAGCATCTCAACTATGCTGGCCTGCTCCAACTTCTCGAAAAACCAAGAAGACCAGAAACGCTACAGAATGTGCCATCCTCGTACTCAAAGCGTCAGCCACATCGTAGCTTCTACCCAGGGTAAGGATTTGAACAACACTCTTAGCAATGACGATCAGAGACTACGCGGCTTTGCTACCACCGCCCTTGTTCAGTTCCAACTGAACTCCAACCATCGATCAACAAGAAATTCCTCTACCCAGGTAAAGGGCCAACTAGCATAACTTGCCTAAGCAACAACCTGGCTACAAGCACGGTATCCTTACAACCAAAGTTAGGGCACTTGTCAAGAACTAAAGCCCTAACACCTCAAGGACTGAGCACTGGTTTCTCAACACGAACCTTTCGTGGTTCCCAAAACATACACCACGGAACGAGCTACACAAAAGTACACTAGCGTGTACAGCTCCAACTTAATTCCTTAAGATCCAACAAGAACTCTCACACAAGGCAACTTTTGCCTCTAAATAGAGTCACAACTAGCAAGGGAGCAACAAGAGTTCAAACCCACTCGGGGTCAACTCACCACGAAACTCCACATTGGCCAACTCACTCTGCAAGAGCATAACCACACCAAGCTAACGTACCTCGTACCAATGTGTGCACGAAATGTGCTCCGCACAATCCATCCCACTCATGGCTCCATCGTTGGACCAACCACGCATCATTGATGCCAACCCTACTCATACTAAGGAAACTCAAGGGTGGTTGAATCACTCTACCAACAAATTGGCTCCCAAGGTCACAACACAAGCGCGAGAACTCGATCGCGTTAGCCCTTAACAACCTACAGCATCCTTCGTACCCAACTCTTGGTGACCCCGAAACTCCTGCTTTCCCTCGAACGACCTCACACTTGTAGTCCATCCGACTACCACCGAGCTAGATCTCTTATGCAACCCAAACAGGTGCAACCTCAGGAAATGGGTACAAGGCTAGTGAGGATGCTAAACTCCGTGTGGGCCATAGAACTACCTGCACATCTGGTGCGAACTGGCCTAAACCTAGGCCTCTTTACCAAGCTTGGTGCCAACGAGCACTACATCTTTTACTACACAAAACAACTATTTACGAGCTCTACGTCCCGCTAAGGGTAGGGAAGGTCACACTCCAGGTGACGGGGACAAAGGCACTCAAAACAAGAAACCCAACACTCGACCAGTCTAATCTTTGGCTTCTAGTCTAACAGGCATGCCACGGCCTACTCTTGCATCCCACTCGATGCTCAACAAATACTCAGGACAACCCTCGGGTGGCAACAACTAGTTCCACATTTGGAACATGCTAACCAAAAAGCGTGCTCCACTCTACTAGCCAACTGAAATCCAAAGACGGATTAGGTCCTGATGTAACGGCCCAGGTTTTCATCTCGGTCTTCCAGGTATGCCTTAGGGGTATTTTGGTAATTTGGTCGGGCCGTTAGGGCCGTTTATGTCTTTTTCCAGTTGCTAAAATCATTGGATGGGTTTATGTAGGTTTTTTAGGGTTTGTGGATGGGTTTGAGCAAGGATAGATGCAAAAGTTAAAATAAAGGAAAATTGTGTTGCAGTTGGGATTCGAACCCGGGTCTCTGGGAAAGCCTGTGAGGATGCGTGCCAGTTAAGCTCTTGAGAGCTCTTGTTGCTCTTTTCGCGACATATCTTGGTTAGCCTTGGTTCCTTGGAGATTTGGTGCATTTGGTTAAATGAAAAATAAATTAGGTTTTTGTTCTCTCTTCTCCAAAATTCATCTTGCCGCCCAAGCTTGTCTCTCAAGCTCCTCTAGCCGATTCTCTTCTCCCTAGCAGCCCCGAGATCCCATCGTCATTCTGGGTAAGTTTTGTCTTCTTCTTCTCCTCCTCCATTTGGTGTGCTGTTTGGCCGAGTAAATAAAAGCTTGTGTGTGTGTGTGTGTGTGTTGTGTTAGGTTGCAGCCAGCCGAGAGGAGCCCCCAACCAAAGAACCTTCTGTCGCACCAGCCAGAAGAAGCCCACCGACCGTGATAACACCCAGATCGCCATTGCAGCCTGCCCAGATCGCACCAAAGAGCACCAAAGCCGCCCAGAAGAAGCCTAGGCAGCCCTGCGCTCGCCCAGACGCCCAGCGCGCGAAAGCGGCTCGTCGCACAGCCCGCCCTGGGCGGGCCTGTCGTCGCCGTCAATAGCGTCGGCGCCCAGCCCAATGCCACGCGCCCGTCGCCGTCCCAGCGTGCTGTCGCAGACAGACCAGCGCCAGGCGCTTATCGCCGCCCAGCGCGCTTGCGTGCCATGCCGCCGCCGCCCGTCCGTGTTCAGCTGTCTGCAGGCGCAGTGCGCCTAGGCCGGCCGATTTTCGCCAAGCGCAGACCCATCAAAGATCGTGCAGTCGCCAAAGATGCGGCCCCTGCCGCCCATCAACGCCCAGCAACGCCCAACAGCAGGCACACCGTGCAACATGTTCGTCCGCGCGTCAGCCGTGCCGCGTGAGTTGCTCCCGAGCTGAGTCCTATTTATTTTATTATATTTAGTCCTATGGGTTGTGATTATTATTATGTTTGTTAGGTTCTCGTTAGCTAGCTCGGGATCGATCGCAGCTTAGGATTTTGTGTGTAGTTGCCTCCCGACCAGGTAGGGATTTCTTATCGGAGTTGTGTGGGCCCTGCGATATATTATGTGATTCTGTTTGTATGCTTGTTTGTGTTTATCAGCATGTTTAGTGATAGGTGTTCTGTTCTAAATTTACGACTGGCATGATTTCCTATGTTGTTCCTCATGTTAGTCCATGCTAGGTTGTTCTGTTCTAGCATGCTCGTTTCTGTTCTTGCTTCGTAGTATCATGCTAGGTTCGCTGTATCTGTTGAGCACGTATTGGATTGTATTGGATTGTTTGCGGTTGTTGCTATAGTTTAGAGTTCAGATAGGTAGCATCGTCCAGGCCGGATGCATAACGTAACTTGCATCCACGACAGGGACGTACGAGACGGTTCTCTGTCCCTGATCCCCGTTAGGGTTTAGCTAACCCTAACGGCTGGCCCTGCAATCTTGGGTGAGGGTGGCAGACTGTTAAATGCCCCAACGGTCGGGATGATGACTTGGCATTGCCTCGTCCTCGACAGTCGGCACGTCCTCAGCGTGTTCGGCCGTAGCCCTTGATTGGCACCTGTTAGGGCAAGGATGGCTTTCTGGTGTAAGCCTACCACGACCGGTTCCTTAGCCTCAAAGTGCGGTGGTTCAGCCGACATAGTTCACGTGTCCAGTCTCACACCCTATGTTAGTGACACCGATCCGTAGATTTAGTTAGGCATGGTGATCGACACTGGCGGCTTGCCACTAGACCCGGCACCCCGCAGTCGCAGTAGCATGCGGTGCGCCCTTACGCTCATTACACGCACGACAGCAGCTCCTCGGGATCTTGAGCTAGTGCACCTTTTGTATCGACGAGACAGACAGTGAGGGCGGGACTTGTTTCTCGTATAGGGCATTTTGTGTGATGGATTTTCGGCCTAAGACCCCGAGTTGGCATCCGAGGTTTGTAAGTGGATTTAAGCTATGTGCTCTATTCTGTGTTTATATTCATAGCTTGCATATCTTTCGGCTAGATGACCATGTGTATCGATTGTACCCCGGTTGGGGATTCTTACTAAGTAATTCGTTACTCACCCTTATTTTGTGGTTTTCCACTGTGTAACCAAGGTGCGAGATAGGATGGTCAAGGAGGAGCCGTGATCATGGGAACTCTTGTCATCTCCGACCTTTTATATTATGACTCTTGTCTTTTTATTTCCCCCCGAATGCATGTAGTCGGCACACGGAGCCCTAGGATGTTTTCCCAATGTTTTTGTGGATTCCAACATTGTTGTATCTGAGAAGGTTTTGAATGATTTTAATAAATCTCTCGATCGAGTAAACTTTTGGAAATGTATTTGTCTTGAAACAGTGCTTGGAGACAGGGATGAGTTTGAGTAAATCTGTATTGATTTTGTTTGAATCTTTGAATGTTTTAATTTTAATTGGAATCCGAAATCATATTTGTATATTGTCCTTACTTTGAATGCATGCATTGGGGTAAAGGCCCATTTAGAGCCCCTTTTGGGTCGGGTCTTTACACCTGACAAGCAAAATTCACACTACACCCTAGCCACGGGGTACTAACAAGATAGGCTGCAAAACAACGATAGGCTTGCAAGGGGTCAAGATGTCTCTACATCTCCCTCAGAGCTACTAACTCGACAACTAGCCATACGACCATGTGGCTGGTGGAGACTCTACTGGTCCGCCTCTCCCGGTGGACCTCCACCACCAAACTGCTGTATCAACAGCTCACGAGCAGCACATCTCGACCTCTGAACATCAGGTCATCCCAACACTCGGATGAAAAGCTCTACAGGCTTCTACTTGCCAAACTCGGCGGCTCCATCAACGTCATCTAACTCCTCAGCCTAAACTTGATGATCCTGCCCTTCTGGGGAACCTCTGGGGCTACTAGAGCTACTGGGGGTGTCTCCCAATAAACTTTGCTGCTGGGCTATCTGTGCTCGAGACTCCTCACTGCGCTACAAACTGCGCCTGGGTCTCCGCTCTCTGTTAGCTAAAAAAACCTGCCATCGACTCTCTCATGGCTGGAGCACACTCTGCTCAAGGAGTCTCACTCTGAGGCATGCTAGCCTCTTCCCCCTTCTCTTGGCAACTCAACTGTCAGGGCCAAAGTTGGCCTACGGGTCTAGACAACCATGGACGTGGTCTCATCATCAACATGAGCAGTCTAACTCCTCGGTTGGAAATACCAAACGTCCTTGCTCCTCTATCTGTAATCAGCATATGCGATCTACACTAAACACAAAGCTAGTCCACACTGGGACTCTCACTGCCCAACAGGGGGAACTCATGTATACTAGATGTAGTATTGTAAATAAAACCCTTAGCTTAATGAACTTAGACAAACCTGATGGCCGTGGAGTGCTGATGATCATGGGGACAACAACCTACAAAGCAGGTTAGTCTACAGAATCTATGACTTTATGCTTTGATACCAACTGTAAGAACCCGACCTAAAATATGGTCCTAAACCTAGGTTCTCACTCAGCATGCAAGTTAAATATTTCAACAAGCGGTTTAGTGCTCATATTTAAAACTTTTCAAACATTTGAAAACGGGGAACACTTAAAACATAATCAACAATTTTCATTACGCAAATCCAATAAAGTAAAAACAAGCCTGGCCAGTATTTATAAAAAAACACTCAAAACAATTTAAACAACTTTTAACAACATTCCCCTAGGACTTCTGTCCATCTACATGCTGAACAAATAATGCAAATAATAAATGACAGAGTGCCGGCAGCTCCCATGATCAATCAGCTCCCTCCGCTAGCCGTCCCGGTGCTGTCCCAAGTTACCTGGTGGAAAAACCACAAAAATAAGGGTGAGTATAAACATACTCAGTAAGAATCCTTAACGGCCCAACCGAACAATCGAATATTGAACCGGAAACACCTGGGAAACCGGAATAGAAAACTGGGCCGTTACAGAGTAAGACCCCGATGGGCATCCTTAAGTTGAGTTGGTGAAAGACCCCAATGGGCATCCAAGTGTTCTAGCTGGTATAAGACCCCGATGGGCATCCATATGTGAAACCGAATGTAGGTTGTAGTCGTAAGTCTCGAAGGGCAGCTCGGTAAGTCCTTGTTAGGCAAGTTCTAGGTGTGGCGGTTAGCCTAACCTAAGTTGATTTCTCTGTGCTCGTGATTGGTTGCATGTATCTGTGTGCTAGTTGATTTGTTTTCGTATTGTACCCCGGTTGGGGATTCTTACTGAGCGACTTGTTGCTCTCCCTTACTTTTTTATGATTTTCCACCAGGTAACTTGGGACCGAGACTGGATGGTTAGGAGGAGGCTGCTGGATGATCATGGATAATATTACTCTGAGTCTTGTTTCGTCTTCTTTTTAACTCATAATGCATGTACATAGGGCACAAAACCCTTATATAGGTGGATTTTGATGTACTTCTCGATATTAAAGTATTTGTTTTGTTTTTGTTGAATTTGTATTGGATGTTTTTACTTGCAAATAAACGAAACTCTGGCTAGGGTTGGATTTGATAAACGTTTTGACAGGTGCTTGGAAACAAGGACAAGTCCAAATAACTGAATTTCACTGAATGCTTTATTATTTTTAAAGTTTTTACAATTCCACATTTATGATTTCGAGTCAATTCCCATGCATAAGAGGTTTAAGACTTAGGTTTAGGACCCTATTCGGGTCGGGTCTTTACAGTTGGTATCATAGTTCAGAGTCATAGATTGTGTAGACTGACCTACAGTTGTAGGTTGTATTTCCATGATCATCAACGCTCCAACAGCCATGAATTACGTTCGTAAGTTTAATGTTTAAGGTTTAAGAATTATAATACTGTTTACATCTAGCATGTACATGGCTTGTTGTTAGTAGAGCGGGTACGAGCAGGTTCTGACTCGTTGTTGGTTTGGGTGTAGATCGCCAGCATGTCAGTTACTCGTAGAGGACGAGGAGGCTCGAGGCCGACCAACCAGGGCATTCGCATTGATTTTGACACAGGAGGGATGTCGTACCAAGCTGAGGCTGATGACAGGCCACCTGTGGACCCTACTGTTGATTTGCTTAGAGAGGGCGCGGAGGCGACTGAGCCTCAAGAGACTGATCCTGGAGCAACGTTTGCCTAGTCCATGAGGGCTCTGATGGTTGGTCTGGTAGCTGATTAGAGAGCCGAGCAGAGAGCTGAGACGCAGGCTTTGTTAGCTACACAGAGGGAAGAGTCCTATCTTCAGATGGAGCAGCTGGCACAGCTGGTTCAGCAGAGGACTGTAGTGCCGTCAGCACCGCCGGCTTCACAAGAGTTGATTGTGATTGAGACTGATGAGGCAGAAGGTGTAGAGGATCTGGGCAAATGGCTGAAGGATTTTGTCAAGTGGAAGCCTAAGAAATTCAGTGCCCTTGGAGATCCGTTAACAGTAACCAGGTGGGTTACCGAGCTGGAGTACACCTTCAAGGTGATGGCATGTCCTGAGGTGTAGCGAGCCCGTTGTGCAGCTCATGTTTTAGCTGGTATAGCTAAATGGTGGTAGGAGTCCATTTTGAATGAGAGACCGGCTGGGTCTCCACCTGCCACCTAGGATTTCTTCAAGGCTGAGTTCAAGGCAAAGTTTATCAGTGAGGAGGCCCAAGAGAAGATGATTGAGCTGTTCTCGAACTTAAAGCAGGGATCTGATACGATCGAGGTTTATGAGAGAAAGTTTTTGGAGTACAGATATTTCGCTCCTCAGCTCATCGCTACTCCTGAGTTGAAAATCAGGAAGTTTATTGTTGGTTTGAGACAGGGAGTGTCTCAGGATGTTAGGGCACAGGCCTTAGAGACGTTTGCCAAGGCAGTGCAGTTGGCGACGATTTACGATGGGAAGTATCCACCAAAGCAGATTGTAAGTGCTCCTGTGCAGAAGGCCCCAGTATATTTGGGCCAGAAAAGGAAGTTTGCCTCGGGGAGTGTTAACTGAGCGGACGCGCCACCAGGGTTCCTATCAGGGGAAAGACCAGCACAAAAACTGGAACCGAGATTAGCCTCACCAGCAGGGCGGATGGAAGCCGCCTTCGTTCTATAATCCCTGTGGGAAGCTGCATTGGGGTCCCTGTGGAGGTAACCCTAGGGCGTGTTATAAATGTGGAAAGAAGGGGCATCAGGCCCGATTTTGCCAGCAGAAAGCAGTAGTAGCGCAGCCAGTCCAGTAGCAGGGGCAAGTGTATGCTACGACTCGCTAGGAGACTGAGTAAACCAATGCCGCAGTAGCAGGTACGCTCCTAGTTCTTGATCATCTTGCTTTTTTGTTGTTTGATTCGGGTTCCACCCATTCTTTCCTTTGTGCTGTGTTTTTTTAGCATGCTTGTATGAATTTAGAGCCCTTAGGCTATGAGTTATCTGTTGCAACTCCTTCTGAAGTTAGTATGCTAGCTAGTCAGAAAGTAAAGGACGGTCGGATACAGATATCAAACGAGTCTCTTCGGGTTACCCTCATAGTGTTGGCTATATGCAGTTTTGATGTGATTCTCGGCATTGAGTGGTTAGCTGATAACCACGCGATGATTGATTGTCGCCGGAAGGAAGTAGTATTTAGCCCGCTGAGCAGGCCTAGTTTTAAGTTTCGAGGTGTCCAAGGCGGAGTGTGTCCGCCAATGATTTCTGCAGTTAAGGCCCAGTGTTTGTTAGCTCGAAGAGCTTGGGGATTTTTAGCCAAGTTGTCTGGAGGGAGCCGGGATTAGTTCTCTATTGAGCAAGTGCCCGTCATGCAAGAGTTTGCAGACATGTTTCCTGAAGAGTTGCCTGGGTTGCTGCCAAAGAGGGAGGTGGACTACACCATAGAGCTTGAGCCAAGAACCCTCTCTATCTAGAAAGCTCATTACCGTATGGCGCCAGCTGAATTGAAAAAGCTAAAGGAGCAGTTGCAAGAGATGCTTGACAGAGGATTCATTAGACCGAGTGTGTCCCCGTGGAGAGCACCTGTTCTGTTTGTTAAGAAGAATGATGGTTTGATGCGTCTGTGCATTGATTATAGGGAGCTGAATAAGGTAACCATCAAGAATAAGTATCCACTGCCACGTATTGATGACCTATTTGACTAGCTCCAGGGAGCTTGTGTGTTTTCAAAGATTGACTTGAGGTTAGGCTATCATCAGTTGAGGATTCGGGATGCAGATATCCCCAAGACAGCATTCAGGTCGAGGTATGGTCATTATAAGTTCGTGGTCATGTCTTTCGGACTGACGAACGTCCCTGCTGCATTTATGGATAAAATGGACAGAGTGTTCAAGGCATTCTTGGATCGCTTTGTCATAGTATTCATAGATGACATTCTTATTTATTCAAAGTCTAAGGAGGACCATGCTTCGCACCTAAGACAGATTTTGACAGCCTTAAGAGAGAACCAGCTTTATGCGAAATTTTCTAAGTGTGAGTTTTGGCTTGAGAAAGTAGCTTTCCTTGGAGGAAGGAGTGGCTGTGGACCCCTAAAGAATAGAAGCAGTTAGTTCGTGGGCCAAAACGACCATGGTATCTGAGATTCATAGTTTTTTGGGTTTGGTTGGTTATTACCATTGCTTCGTTCAGGATGTTTCTGCTATAGCTTCACCGCTTACTCGTTTGACGAAGAAGGGCGTCAATTTTGTTTAGGATGAGAAGTGCGACGAGAGTTTTGCTAGGCTGAAGTTCAGTTTGACGTCCGCACTAGTGTTGGCTGTTCTAGAGGGAACAAGAGGTTTTGTGGTGTATAGTGATGCCAGCAAGTTTGGTTTGGGTTGCGTTTTGATGCAGCATGGTAAAGTAATAGCGTATGCTTCCAGACAGTTGAAACAGTATGAGCAGAATTACCCGACTCATGATATGGAGTTGGCAGCCATTGTCTTTGCACTTAAGATCTGGAGGCATTACTTGTATGGTGAAAAGATACAACTATTTACAGATCACCAGAGCCTCAAATATTTCTTTACCTAGAAGGAACTGAACATGAGACAGAGGAGGTGGTTGGAATTAGTAAAGGATTATGATTGTGAGATTTTGTATCACCCTGGAAAAGCAAATGTTGTGGCGAGTGCACTGAGTAGGAAGGCTTCGCATTCAGCAGCGTTGTCGAACCCCAAGAGTTTTATAAAAAAGATCTCGAGAAGGTTGGTATAGTAGTGATGTTAGGGGAGGTTACCGCCAGGGTAGCCTAGTTGACCATCCAGCCTTCGATTAAGCAAAGGATTATTGATGGCCAGTTGAATGATCCTAAGTTAAAGAGTTTGTACGAGAGAGTTCAGGCTAATGGTGGCTTTGATTTTGTGGTCTCACCAGATGGTGGTTTGAGGTATAAGGGTCGGTTTTGTGTTCCAACCGATTCTAGTATCCGTACAGAGTTGTTGACCGAGGCTCACACTTCGCCTTTTGTATGGCATCTAGGAGGTAACAAAATGTATCAAGATCTTAAACAGACTTTTTGGTGGATGGGGATGAAGAGAGAGATTTCCCATTTCGTAAGCTGGTGTCTCACTTGTCAGCAAGTGAAGGCACCTAGGCAGAAACTAGCAGATTTGTTGCAGCCGCTTGGTGTACCACAGTGCAAATGGGAAGAAATTACCATGGACTTTAATTTGGGTTTGCCCAGGACTCCGAGAGGTTATACACAGATTTGGGTGATCGTTGACAGATTGACCAAGTGTGCGCATTTCGTCCCCGGTAGAATAAATTATACCGTGGAGTAGTGGGCACAGTTGTTCCTTGAGCAGATAGTCAGGTACCATGGGGTGCCAGTTAAGATCATCTCTGACTGGGATTCTCGTTTTACATCTTGGTTTTGGAGAGCCCTTCAGGCAGGTTTGGGTACTGAGTGCAACTACAGTACAGCTTTTCATCCACAGACCGATGGTCAGATAGAGCGGGTGAATCAGATCCTGGATGATATATTGCGCGCTTATGTGTTAGATTTTTCGGGCAGTTGGGACCAGTACTTGTATTTGATGGAGTTTTCCTACAACAATAGTTATCAGTCGACCATCCAGATGCCACCGTTTGAGGCGTTGTATGGTAAGCGTTGCAGATCCCTAGTTTTCTAGGAAGAGGTTGGGGACAGGCAAGTTTTGGGTCTCAAGTTGCTACAGATGACCAACGAGGCAGTTCAGAAGATCAGGGCTCGTATGTTGACCCCTCAGAGCAGGCAGAAAAGCTACGCCGATGTCAGGCGTAGAGATTTAGAGTTTGAGGTGGGTAAGCATGTTGTCCTTAAGGTAGCACCGATGCGTGGAGTTCTAAGGTTTGGTAAGCGGGGAAAGCTGAGCCTCAGGTTTGTTGGACCTTTCGAGATCCTTGAGAGGATTGGATCTGTACCTTACCGGTTAGCATTGCCGCCGTCCTTGGCAGCAGTGCATAGTGTGTTTCACATTTCGATTCTCCGCCAGTATGTGGTAGACCCTTCGCACATTATGGATTTTGAGCCATTACAGCTGAACAGTGACTTGAGCTTTGAGGAGAAGCCTGTAAAAATCTTAGCCTTTGAGAAAAGGGTTTTGAGGAACCGAGCCATTGATTTAGTGAAGGTTCAGTGGTGAAATCAGAAAGTTGAGGAAGCTACTTGAGAGTTTGAAGGAGAGATGAGAAGGAACTACCCAGAGTTATTCTAGTACAGCGACTTTCGAGGACGAAAGTCTTATAAGGAGGGAGTATTGTGAGGCTTGGAAGTTTGCTTTGTAATTAAAAAATAAAGAGGGGTTTATTTAGGCCTTGGTGGGTTTCGAACCCAAGATCTCGTACGTGGAAGTGGTGTAGATTAAAAGAAATTAAGAGGAATTAAAGTGCTTCCATTGGGATTTAAACCCTTGGCCAAAAGGGGTTTGGAGGCTTGGATTAAATAAGTTTAATAAGGAGAAAAATGTTGTTCACGCTAGGACTCGAAGGGGGAAAGCCCAGGGAAGAGAATTGCCTAACCTATTTAGGAAAAGAAAAGAAATCGTTTCTTTTCTTCAAGAACTCCTCTCCATCTTCATCCGCTTGCCATTTCTCCAAGAACCAAGATCAATAACCGACCTAGACCAGCAGTATCAGCCTCGTCTGTTCGCCCTAGCATCGAAGCAGCGAGATCGCGCTGCCCAGTCACTCGGTAGCCCAGCGCGTCTCGTCGCCCGCGTGTAGCCACAACCTAGCATTGTTGCACCTGCCGCCAGCTCGCCCCTCGTCGTCGCAGCCAAGCCAGCGTCGCCCCATCTCGTCTTCGCAAAGCCACGCGAAGCAGCACGCCTCACCTCGCCTTCGTAGGTCCGTGTGCTCAGCCCCACTGCTAGGCTACGCGTGCGCAGCCGAGCCCTTCGTCATTGCAATCCGCATAGTCATGCAGCCTTCGCCGCACCGCTTTGCCCACGAGAAGCAGCCTGTTGCCTTACCGAGGACAGCCTCTATGCTTCGCCGCAGTGACAAGCCCAAACAGCCCCGCTTCACCCATCCTTGCCGTGTTGGAGCTTCGTTTGTCCAAGTTGCCTTGTCAAAAAATGAGTTTGCGAAGCTTTCCAAGAGCCCTGTTGGCCGAGAGTTGTCCATAGCACTTATTTGGGATTCGGTTCACGAGTAGCTAGGCTTGGTTTTCTGCAGCTCACAAAGCACTTTGCTTGTGTTTATCTACTTGTTTCAGGTAAGGATTTCTTATAAGGGTTGTATGGACCCTGCGATTACTTTAATAGCACATTGATATCTTGTGTTTGTTTATGAGCATTCTAGAGGATAAGATTCTTGTTTCTGACTTGCTGGCATGTCTGTTGTGTTATTCATGTTAGCTCCATGCTAGGGATTTTCTTACTCTGGCATATCCATGTTTCCTATTCATTTTCTGTAGAGCCATGCTAGGATTGTGTTGCTATTGAATATTGCCTGGTCGATCTGTTAGCTTGTATTAGTGTACTTAGGAGACTGTTAAGAGTTATTAGTTTAGTTTTCGCATGGGTAAGACCCCAATGGGCACCAATGCGTTTCCAGTGTATGTAAGTCCCCGATGGGCATCACACTGTTGCAGTATGTGTAAGTCCCCGATGGGCATCATAGTGCAGCTAGGGAGTGTAAGACCGTGTAGGGCAGCTTTGTGATCCTAGTAGAAGTAAGTCCCCGACGGGCATCCTTGTGCTTAAGCAGGTATAAGACCCAGATGGGCTTCCTTGTGATTGAATAGGTGTAAGACCCCGATGGGCATCCTTGAGCTTAAGCAGGGGTAAGACCCCGATGGGCAACCTTGAGTGCTGATTGAGTAATACCCCGTAGGGCATCATCGCGCCCTAAATTGAGTAAGACCCCGATGGGCATCATCACGTATAAGACCCAGATGGGCATCCACGTGTTCTAGCTGGTATAAGACCCCGATGGGCATCCATGTGTGAAACCAAATGTAGGTTGTAGTCGTAAGTCCCGAAGGGCAGTTCGGTAAGTCCTTGTTAGGCAAGTTCTAGGGGTGGCGGTAAGCCTAACCTAAGTTGATTTCTCTGTGCTCGTGATTGGTTGCATGTATATGTGTGCTAGTTAATTTGTTGTCGTATTGTACCCCGGTTGGGGATTCTTACTGAACGACTTGTTGCTCACCCTTACTTTTTTGTGGTTTTCCACCAGGTAACTTGGGATCGAGACTGGATGGCTAGGAGGAGGCTGCTGGATGATCATGGATAATATTACTCTGAGTCTTATTTCGTCTTCTTTTTAACTCTTAATGCATGTAGACAGGGCACGAAGCCCTTAGGTGGATTTTGATGTACTTCTGGATATTAAAGTATTTGTTTTGTTTTTGTTGAATTTGTACTGGATGTTTTTCTTGCAAATAAACGAAACTCTAGCCAGGGTTGGATTTGATAAACGTTTTGACAGGTGCTTGGAAACAGGGACAAGTCCAAATAACTGAATTTCACTGAATGCTTTATTGTTTTTAAAGTTTTTACAATTCCGCATTTATGATTTCGAGTCTATTCCCATGCAAAAGAGGTTTAAGACCTAGGTTTAGGACCCTATTCCGGTCGGGTCCTTACAATATAGTAGCAAGTAATGGGTTACACCTCCTTTAGCCGAGAGCCCTAAGTTGGTTTGGGTGTTGGAGTTGCTTGCTTTCTTGCCGAGATCTAACTCATTGTGTTTGTTGTGTTGCCCTAGCCAAGAACAAGTGTTGAAGTGGCCGAGAGTTTCTAGGGTTTCATCATTAGTTCTTGGCCGAGAGCACTAGGTGCAAGTTTGGGTTGTCTCTTGATTCCCTTGCTTCTAGTTTGCAGTTCATAGTTAAGTTTTTAGCTAGCTAGGATTAATTGTATGTTGTATGCTTTATTAGAATGTGAGACATTGCAGCTCAAGGAGCACTTTAGTATTTTTGTTTCTGCTTGTTCCAGGTAAGGATCTCTTGCCATGGTTATGTGGACCCTGCGATATGTCTTGATTGCATTCTGTTTATATGTTATCTGTTATGAACATGTTTGTGGATAGGACTGTTTCATTGTTTAACTCTGCTAGTGTAAAAACCTGACCCAAAAGAGGTCCTAACCTAGGCCTTTACCACAATGCATACTTTTAAAACTTAAATGAGTTATGCAAGATTGCCATCCAGATTCTGAATAAATTTAAAACTTACAACCATTCATTAAACAAACAAACGTAAAAACATCCTGAAACCTATCCCTGTTTCCATGCACATGTTCCAAGCTATAAATAATTCAAAACATACTCTGATCAGAGATTTATTTCAAAACATTCAGTTCCAAATCAGTTCAATGAAAAAACAGAATCCAGATACAATCCAAAAACATCCTAAGGGCTCCGTGCCCTAACTACATGCATTCAAAACCATAAAAAGAAACAATCCATAACATAAGACTCAGAGTTTATAAAACAGCAGGATTCCATGATCAGCAGCTCCTCCTTCAGCCATCCTGTCTCGTGCCCTGGTTACCTGTGGAAACCACAAAAGTAAGGGTGTGTAACGAATTACTCAGTAAGAATCCCCAACCGGGGTACAATACGATACAACTGGTCATCTGGTAGAATGTATGCAAGCTATAAATACAAACATTAAAGAGAGCACTTTACTTTAATCCATACATAAATATAAACGGATGCCATCTTACGGTCTTACTCCGGGAGTTATCTCGAAACTCGGAACTCTACGAGAAACTAGTTTCGGCCTCAGCTTTTCTACTATACTGTCGATACGAAAGCTGTAATGAGCGTGCGTGCACACCGCATGCTACTGCAAACCATGGAGGTGCTGGGACAAGGGCATGCTGCCCTGGTCCAGTACGCATGCCTAAAAGAATCTCTGGATCGGTGTCACTAAACATAGTGGTGTGAGACTAGGCACTATGACTATGTCAGCATGTACCATCGCACCTGAGGCTAAGAAACAGTCCGTGGTAGGCTTACACTAGAGACCAGTCCTTGCCCTATCAGGTGGTAATCAAGGGCTACGGTCGAAACGCTGAGGTCGTGTCGACTGCCGGGGACAAGGCAATGCCTCATCATTCCCCCGACCGTTGGGGCATTTAACAGTCTGCCACCCTCACCTAAGATTACTACTGGGCTGTCGTTAGGGTTAGCTAAACCCTAACGACGGATCAAGGACGGAGTATTGCCTCGCACGTCCCTGCCATGGATGCAAGTTACGTTATGCATCCTCGCCCGGATGATGCTACCTATCAGAACAGAATACGAACATGCCAGAATAGAACAACCTAGCATGGAACTAACATGAGAATAAATACGAGAAATCATGCCAGTCGGAATTCATAGCAAAGCACCTAATAGCTAAACATGTTGGTAATCATAAGCAAACTTACAAACAACAATCACAAAAATATGGCAGGGCCGACACAACTCCGGTAAGAAATCCTTACCTGAAAAACAGGCAGAAACATACAACAATAACTAATTGCTCGCTGAGCTGCAGGTCGGCAACCTAGCTACTAGCAACCTATCACATAAACCAAACATGCTTTTCCTAACAAAACTAGCTAAACATGACTAAACAGCCACACCGAGCTAAGGACAGAGTTTACCGAAACCCGAACAGGTGCTCGGGACAACCTCTCGGACAAATAGGGCTCACGACAAGGCTAAGCAAACACCACTTCTGGCAAGGCAGCTCTCAGCTAGACAACCAGCAAACACAAAACAAACTGCACGAATTAATCCAAGCGACAAATCAAAATTTCATAAACAGCCCAGGGAAAGGACTAACCCAAATCGAAGCTCAACTCGGCAACAAGGACCCTTGGCAGGTCAAGGCAGCAACACGGCAGGACTGAGCGCAGACGGAGCGGCAGGGCGAGCGAGGCCGTGCTCGTGCGAGAGGCAAACGGCTGCCATCACACGCGAAGGGCTGCGGCGCTAGATCAGCAAGGGCACTTGCAACTGAGCGTGCGAGTGCAAACGGGGAACGATGCTGCGTTGGGGCTCGGATGCAGCTGGAAACAATGCTGCAGGCGACGCGGATGGCAAACTGTGAGGCTGAGCGAGCGATTTCGCTAAGGCGACGACATGCACGGCCAAAAGGAGTCTCGATTAGGAAAAGCAACCAGCAAGGAAAAGATTTGGTTAGGGTTAGAAATTTACCTCTCGGATCTCAACAGCAAGCTTCGGCGATTGCATCCAACGGGAATTCAGCTAGGGTCCAATCTCGGCGATGATGATGGAGAGGGGAAAACAAAAGAATGAAAGAAAATTGGGGAAGAGGCAGAGAGAAATCTCCTGGTAGAGAAGAAAATCGCAAAAGCCTTCTAGAGAAATCGATCCCCTCTGTCTCTTCCCATAACCCAATCGCAAAAGCACTCCCCCTCTTGCCACCTGTCCCATGGATTTAATGATTCCTACCCTGGCCATCTCCCCTTCGAGTCCTAGCTCCAACACATTTATCTTCCTAATTAAATCCTTTTAAAACAAGCCTCCAACCAACAAGGGACGAGCAAATTAACAAACGAACAAGGCATAACCTACTCACGTGGCTCAATTGGTAGTGCTTCCATTTTGCTAACTGCGGCAACTAGACCAACCCGGGTTCGAATCCTAGCAGCAACACTAAATAATTACCAAATATACAACAACCAACTCCAACTCCAAGCCACCTGGGTTCGATTCCTGGCTTGAACACTTTTCTTTAAAAATTTTCTTTTTCAATCCAAGCCACCAAAAGCCTAACAGGTCATAAGTTCGAAACCCAACAGACGCACAAACAAAACTTATTTTATCTTTTAAAACGAAAGTCCTCCAAACTACTTCGATTGCATTCGAACCCTGAAAACTGGAAACCAAGGAGCAACCAATCTTAACGAATGACGAAAACAGCCCACAAACTCTGGTTAAATGCCAAACCGGCCCTGAGGGCAAAATGACCAAAATGCCCCTAAGGGCCAAAACTGCCCTAACGACCCAACCGAATATCGAAAATAATAATCGAACATGCCTAGAGGACCGAAATAGAAATCTGGGCCGTTACAGCTAGCATGTTTGCCCCTGTTTCTACATGTTAGTGCCATGCTAGGTTTGTCCTTCCAGCATGTTCTGAGATTCCTGTTTAAATTCGTAGTATCATGCTAGGTTGTACTTGTATACTTGTTGAGCATGTTTGAACTACTAGATATTGTCTTCTCTGTGATATTAGATAGTTAGTTAGAATTGTCTTCATCTAGAGACAGAGAGCGGACATAACGTACTTTGTCCCCATGGTCGGGAATAATGAGTAGCATAACGTACTTTGCTTCTACCCCTGGCTGCCGGTGCGGATTAGCTCTCGCATCGGTATAAGCCTAGTCTATAGCCTGCTAGAGCAAAACCCATCACGGGTGCAAGCCTGCTCGAAGACAGTTCTTAGCTTCAGGTCGGTGGTACAGGCTGCTACAGCTGAGTGCCGAGGGCTCCACACTATTGTAGATCAGTGACACCGTTTCTGTTCTCGTTTTAGAGCCTGATTTCGGGTACTCTCCAGTTGTCCTAGGTTATGCTTAGCCGAGGGTAAGAGGAGGACACCTATTCAGGATCAACTTTAGAGTTGGTCATTTGGCCGTGGGAGAAAGACCCTCGAGAGTGTTTGACATCTATTTGGGATCAGCTTTTGAGTTGATCAATTGGCCGATGGAGAAAGACCCTCGAGGATGTCATTTGGGATTGGTTAGGAGAACCAATCATTAGGCCAGAAGTAGGAAACTTTCGAGGTTCCTAGACTTGTCTTGATTAGCTTGATGAGCAAAGTTCTGTGCTGGTAACTGTTTTGCATGTATACTAGGATGCCAGGTGATTGATGTATCGTATTGTACCCCGGTCGGGGATTCTTACTGAGTGCCTTCGTACTCACCCTTACTTTCCTTTCACGTAACTTGAGACAGCACCGGGATGGCTAGTGGAGGGAGCTGACTGATCATGGGAGCTGCCAGCGTACTCTGTCTTTTATGTTTTGAGTCTTTCATTTTGTAGTAGCATGCTGGGATAACTAAATTGTTTTTAAGAGTTGTATAACTGTTTTACTTTGAAATACTGGCCAAGATTTATTTATGGAAGTTTTTGGAATGAATGTTTTCTTATGATGTTTAATCAAGTTTTACTTTAAGCAGTTTTCTGTATAATTAAATGTTTTAAATTTGTAAGCATGCTAGTAAGAATCGGGTTTAGGACCACTTTTGGGTTGGGTTCTTACACTATTTGAGAGTTATCAAACCCCCACACTTGAACCATTGCTCGTCTCGAGCAATGCTACAGACATCAAAATAGAGGAAAACTTATGATGCTTTTAACATGCATGCTCTTTCAATTAGGTCCATTCTCATAGATCTCAGCATTACGGTTTTGTTCTAGAAATTTTCGTCGTAAACCAAAGCTCTCAGCGTTCGGTAATCACTTATAGCCTCATGTGCTTTCGAAAATAATTTTTATCCCTTATAATGATTTCTTCCTAGCTAGAATAAGAAATTAAGCACCCTTAAACACTAATGCCTACGACTCCAAAACACTCGCTCAATCCTGGCCAAGCAGAAAGCTCACGAAGAAGTTTACAGCCCGTTATTCAGTCAACTCCAAGCTTATTGGAAGTATGTCCAACTGAGAGATTCGGTGTTAAGCCAGAATGTTGAATTGAAAGGAGAGCTTCAGCTGCCCGAGTTTCTTGTCGAGCTTATCAACTTTGGAGTGCCGAAATCGCCATCCCCTAATGCTGAGGGTCATGTTGGTTCAAGCTCCAGTGCTCGTATCTAATGAAAGTCCCTGTCCTTGTTTCTCTAATTTTGTTATATTTTTCTATTGCTTAAAACATTTTGTGTCTCTACTAGGATAGTTTATTTTGTGCTGGCCGTTTTGAAAAAATATCATTCTCTCGCCAGTAGATATTTTGTTATGAATGTCCTACCTCCTTGTTCTAGTATAAATTGTTATCAATAGTTAAGTTCCTGATATTCTCAGCATTGTGTTCTGTCCATGAAATTTCCCGAGCAAGCTAAAATTTTAAGCCTAGTCATGACCTTTTAGATGATTGTGCAATAGAAAATAATCCTAACCTAATGGCTATTTGATCCCTGATCGAAACAAGGAATTAAGAGAGCTCTAAAATGCTAAATATGAAAGCTTAAAGCATTATCGCAAGAAATTTTGAAAACCTTGAGTTTATGGGAACTAAGCCTCACCTTCATTGAGGACAATAAAGATTTCAAGTCTGGGGGTGAGGGCAAGCCCGTGCTAGAGAAAAAGTTCTAAAAATTTTAAATTCAAAACAAAAACTAAAGCATTCTAATTTTAAATGCGAAAAGCATCCTTGAAAAATGTTAGAAAATCAATGCTACAAGCATTCAAAAAAAAAAAAGAAAGTGAAAAGTGAAGAAGAAAAGCTTGAAAAAATATGTGTTGCTGAATAAGGCCAAAGGCCAAATGTTGTAATAAGGCAACAGGCCTAGCTACGTAAAGAAAGAAAAGCCCAAAGGGAACTAAGGCTAATAGCCATAGTGCTGAGAGCATCTTGATTCCTTCCAACGCCTCAACTTCAGTTGTTTCTGCTGCTTAAGTGTGCTGCTTTGCTCAAGTTCTCCATTTTAAGAACTATGGAATTTGGGTGTAGTTGGTTTGAGGGGGCTCGAATTGTTAAAAGGGTGTGTGCGTGGGAAAAAATGCTTTAATTAGATGCTTTGGCTAAACTTAGGAGGATCAAGGGATTGAGTGAGTTGTTTTGGAGTCGTAGGCATTAGTGTTTAAGGGTGCTTAAGTTCTTATTCTAGCTGGGAAGAAATCATTATAAGGGATAAAAATTATTTTCGTAAGCACATGAGGCTAAAATTGATTAGCGAACGCTGAGAGCTTTGGTTTAAGACGAAAATTTCTAGAACATAACCGAAATGCTAAGATCTCTGAGAATGGACCCTATTGATAGAGCACACATGTTAAAATCATCATAATTTTTCCTCTATTTTGATGTTTGTAGCATTGCTCGAGATGAGCAATGGTTCAAGTATGGGGGTTTGATAACTCTCAAATAGAGAGTTATTGAGTCCCTATAATAGGATGTTTTAACGTAGAATCAAGCATTTTCATTAACTTTCAATGCATATAACTACTTATGAATGGGGAATTGAGCTTGAACTGCATTGCATGTTGCAAAGGAGGCTAGGATTAGAAATCTTAAGAAATTATGAGTTTCTGTGTCAAAACGTTAGTGTTTAAAGCATTTATGATGGCATTTCTAGAACCCCGTGTCTCGTTAATGTTCTGTCATCATTTCAGGTGTTTGGATGTTGCAATTGATGTGCTGAGCCTAAATCTAAGGAGTTGAATTCAAGAAAGGAAAAGGCCATTTTCAAGAGAATGTCAACGTCTACAGCATTCGCCCGACAAGAAATAGCAATTTTCTACAAAAAGCTGCGTTTCTGAACAATGTCAGAAAAGCCTATACGTGGTCCCCCTGCTGCAAATCAGATCTGGTCGCCCCGGGATTGGGGAGCAAGTCACCATTTTTCCCTAGAATCTTAGCCGTTGATCTATCTTGATGAGGGGAGTATTTAAACACAATTTTTTAGGAAGGAAAGGGAGCTTGGATTTCTGGACCAGAGCCACATTTGGGAGCTGCTGGAAGGGACAAAGATCCATATGTGTTTGCAGCATTGCTTTTCGTGTTTTTGCATTTTCCATTAGAACATTCTTCTTTTGCTTTCTACTGTTATAGTTTTCGTTCTATCTTCTATATTGTAGTTTCGAAGCACGGATTCCTGTTGAATGTTCGTTTTTACTTTATTAAAGTTCTTCACGTATTTTGGCTTTTCTTTCATCTTAATCGGATTTGTTCTGAAACTCTTTCATCATTTTATCTATATTTGAGATGGTTTTTCACTGTTTTATTGATGTTCTTCTTCATTTTGTGAAAGCTTTGTTTACAAGTTCTGTGGCATGATGTTAACAACACTCCTACCATCTGTTTCTGTTTGTTCTAGCATAATCATGAGCTAAACGCATATAGGTGAGAGTTAAGGGGACGAGAGTGTGTTGCTTGTGTCTTGGGTGAGAAGGGAGATGTTAGGCTGAAGCATAATAGGCGTTTTATTCAAAAGCATGTTTCGATTGATCACCCATTCATGCTTGCTCGTCTTTTAATCTTGAGAGAGAGGAGGATGGGAGATAATCTATTCATGTCCATTGGTTTCATGTTAGGATCACCTGCTTGTTAAAGAGGGAGGCTAGAGATAGCCACCTCGCTAGTGCGTATTTCACTGTTTGTAGCTTCGAGTTCAGACGCGAGAGCTCAAGCTCGAAGAGCATGAATGCATCTTGAGAAAGAGCATTTGGTTTGTGTTGTGCGGAGGTTATTTCTCACCATAGTCTCACCCTTGCTGTATGTTAACCACTCTCAACCAACCCTTAACCCAAGCCTACCTCCTCATTTGAGTATCTTTTTCTGTTCCCAACATTATTTTGTTGCATCTGTGTTTTACATTAGTAGTTAATTTCTTTTGTTCTTGTATTTTTCCTTTGAAAGTTTTTAGCATTTATCCTGTCGTAGTTTAATAAGTTGGTTTTTCAGTGTCTTTAGCATAGAATAAATTGTCAAGTGATATTCCCAATGGCCTTGGTAATTGTATTAGCTTTGAGCACTTGTATTTGGGGGGGCAACCGACTTGAGGGAACAGTTCCTCATTCTTTGGAAGCTTTGAAAGGGTTAAAAGAACTAAATCTCTCAAGTAATGACTTGTCAGGGCTAATTCCTCAGTTTCTGGGTAAGCTTCTTTTAGTCAAGAATCTTAATCTGTCCTATAATAATTTCGAGGGAAAAGTGCCCAAGGATGGAGTTTTTTCCAATTCAACCATGATTTCTATTCTTGGAAACAATAATCTATGTGATGGCTTGCAAGAATTGCATTTACCTCCGTGCACATCTAGTAATGCATATTCATCCTACCGAAATTTGTTGATCCACATAATATCTGCTCTGTTTTTAGTTGTTCTTTTGAGCATCCTTTATACGCATCGTATGCTTAAGAAGTCTAAGAAAAATGCATTATCTTTAACAACCTCCACAGATGTTCCATCACAAATTTCATAATTAGAACTGAATAAAGCAACCAATGGGTTCTCTATGGATAATTTGGTGGGTTCAGGTAGTATGAGTTCTGTGTATAAATGTATTCTTTTGAATGATGGATCGGTTGTTGCTATTAAGGTACTAAACCTTCATCAACGAGGAGCTTTCGATAGTTTTTTAAACGAATGTAAAGATCTCACAAGTATACGACATCGGAATCTCTTGAAGATCATAGCTTTTTGCTAGAGTACAAATGAAAATAGTGATGAATTCAAACCTCTAGTCTTTGATTTCATGTCCAACAGAAATTTGGATTATTGGCTTCACTCTACAGATCTTGATCATAGGAGACTAAGCCTTATCGAGAGATTAAACATTGCTATCGTTATTGCCAATGCATTAGATTATCTCCATAATTACTGTGAATCGCCCATTGTTCATTGCTATATAAAGCCTAGTAATGTACTACTGGATTATGAGAATGGTAGCTCACGTTAATGACGTCGGGTTAGCTAAATTCATCTTGGAAAGATCAAAACAATCCACTTATAGAAAAACACTATCACTTGCACTCAAAGGTTCTATTGGAAATATCCCTCCAGGTATGCTTTTCATTAACATCATTTAAAGTTGGGTTTTATTTTAATGTTTGTATGATAAAAAATTATATTAATTTCAGAGTATGGTACGGGTGACGAAATTTCCACTGGAGGAGATATCTTCAGCTATGGAGTTTTACTATTGGAGATGAACCTTGGAAAAAGACCTACTAGTGACAGCTTTAGTGATGGTGTGGATATTCGTTTATTCACAACATTGGCATTGCCTCGACGTGCCATTGACACAATTGATCCTTCTCTACTATGTGAAGAAGCTTTCCAACAAGAAAAAGAGAAAATACAAGAAATAGCGTTGATGGGTGAGGAAGATATTGGAGATGTGGAGCAAAAAATGATGGAAGAGTGTTTAATCTCAGTAATGAGAATTGGTCTATCGTGCTCTTCAACTGCACCAAGATCAAGGATGTCGATGAATGCTGTTGTTAATGAATTGGAAGCAATTAGAAACTCCTATCTGAAGTTTAAGAAGCCAAAATGATACTTCAAAACATGCTTGCTGGCTTATTGCAGGGGAAAACTACAGTATTATTTGGGACGGATAAATCGTGTAATACCAAAGGTTCGAATCTACACCTCCACATTATATTGACCTAAAAAAGTTATTGGGGAAAATAATTTGTAGGTTTATCAAAAACTTTCCAATAATGTTCCAATAATCTCAAGTTCTTGGGAATTATAAGTTTGAGTATATTAGATCTCTTAACTCTAAAATGTGTCTAATGTATCTCTAAACTTTCAAACTAGTATCTAACAAATTCTTTATAGGTGTTTCCTAGGTTCTTAACTTTCAAAATTTTCAATCCTTAAATTTGATAAAATATCCATATAATATTGTAGTGTCCCATTGAATAGCCATTTAATATAGTAGGGTCGAGGTTAGACTTTGAATAGTTCAAAACTCACCTAAGAACCATTTAATAACAAACTTCCAAATAAATTTTGAGCCCTACCATTGCCTTCAACTTTTTTATCCTTGCTGGTAAGATGATATATAACCTAGGCTCTGTTCATTCTTGCTAATAAGTTAACAATCTTTTTAGGCATGAATCAACTTTACCCTTTTTCTTTAAATCCCTTTGATTATGTGTTCGAACTCTCTTTTACTTTTGATCTATGTATGTGCTTCAATTCACCTTCAATCCCTTGATCCTCCTAAGTTTAGCCAAAGCATCTAATTAAAGCATTTTTCCCATGCACACACCCTTTTAGCACTTCGAGCCCCCTTAGACCAACTACACCTAAATTCCATAATTCTTAAAATGGCACACTTGAGCAAAGCAACACACTTAACCAGCAGAAACAAACGAAGTTGAGGCGTTGGAAGGAATCAAGATGCTCTCAGCACTATGGCTACTAGCCTTAGTTCCCTTTCGGCTTTTCTTTCTTTACGTAGCTAGGCTTTTTGCCTTATTACAACATTTGGCCTTTGGCCTTATTCAGAAACACATATTTTTTTTTCAAGCTTTTCTTCTTCACTTTCCACTTTTTTTTTTTTTTTTGAATGCTTGTAGCATTGGTTTTCTAACATTTTTTCAAGGATGCTTTTCGCATTTTTATTCGCATAGCCTAATTAGAATGCTTTGGTTTTTGTTTTCAATTTAAAATTTTTAGATCTTTTTTTCCAGCACGGGCTTGCCCTCACCCTCAGACTTGAAATCTTCATTGTCCTCAATGAAGGCTAGGCTTAGTTCCCCTAAACTCACGGTTTTCAAGATTTCTTGCAATAATGCTTTAAGCTTTCAGATTTAGCATTTTAGAGCTCTCTTAATTCCTTGTTTCAATCAGGGATTAAATCGCCATTAGGTTAGGATTATTTTCAATGGCACAATCATCTAAAAGGTCATGACTAGGCTTAAAATTTTAGCTTGCTCTGGAAATTTCACGAACAGAACACAATGCTGATAACATCAGGAACTTAACTACTAATAACAATTCATACTAGAACAAGGAGGCAAGACATTTATAACAAAATATCTACTGGCGAGAGAATGATATTTTTTCAAAACAGCCAGGACAAAATAAACTATCCTAGTAGAGACACAAAATGTTTTAAGCAATAGAAAAATATAACAAAATTAGAGAAACAAGGATAGGGACTTCCATTAGATACGAGCACTGGAGCTTGAACCAACATGACCCTTAGCATCAGGGGATGGCAATTTCGGCATTCCAAAGTTGATAAGTTCGACAGGAAACTCGGGCAGCTGAAGCTCTCCTTTCAATTCAACATTCTAGCTTAACATTGCATATCTCAGATGAACATACTTCCAATAAGCTTGGAGTTGACTGAATAACGGGCTGCAAACTTCTTCGTGAGCTTTCTACCTGGCCAGGATTTCTTCAATTTCAGCCGCAAGGCCAACTCCCTTCCCACTATGCACCACTTTTGAATCCGCTTCAAGAGAGGAGTAAACAGACCTAAATGGAACCAGCACATCATCCAGGAAGGGCTGTACTCCCTGTCGCATACATAGACGGGTAATCAGATGCGGAAAGAATAGCCTATCGTTGTAACGCCTGCCCGAGTTTCGTCGATCTTCCGGTATGCCACGGGGTATTTTAGTAATTTGGTCGGGCCGTCAGGACCGTTTATGTCTTTTTCCAGTTGCTAAAATTATTGGATGGATTTATGTAAGTTTTTGAGGCTTTGTGGATGTGTTTGGGCATGGGGAGATGCAAAAGGAAAATTGTGTGTTAAAAGTGTGTTTGGTGGGTTTCGAACCCAGGTGGTCTGAGAAGTCAGGTGGGTGGTGTGGCCAGTTGAGCTATTGAGAGCTCTTGTTGCTCTTTCTGCATCACATCTTAGTTAACCTTGGATTTTTGGAGTTTTGGTGCATTTGGTTAAATGAAATAGAAATAGGTTATTTCATCTCCTTCTCCAAAACATCTCTTGGCCGCCCAAGCTCTCCATCTCCATAGCCTTGCCGAGTTCTTCATCCTTGCATCTCCTTGGGTTCGATCATCATCATTCCGGGTAAGTCTTCGTCTTCTTCATCTTCTCATTTGGGTGTTTGTTGGCCGAAGTAAGAAAAAGGGGTTGTGTGTGTGTGTGTGTTGTGCACGGCCCGAGAGGAGAGAGCGACCATCATCATCTCGGCTGACTCGCACGCCCGGTCGGTCGGCCGAGCCAGCCATCGCCACGCGCCGGATCGGTCGAGCGATACCGTCGCGACGCCCAGATCGGTCGAGCTACCGCCGCCGACGCCCGGACTGTTCGCAGCGGCCTCGCCGTTCGCCCAGCCAGCCAGATCGCCCGATCGCTCGCGACGCCGAGAGGTCTCGCCAGCGCCAAAGACGCGTCCGGCCGATCGCTCGCACACCCGCGCGCCGTGTCCGCTTGCCGAGCTGCTGCGCGCCGCGCGCCGCTCGAGCGTTCGCCGCGCGCCGCGCGCCAGACGCCTGCGCGCGCCGCCGTCGAGCGCTCGCCGCGCGCGTGTCCTCTGCCTTGCCGTGCCAGTAGCGCAGCCGGTAGCGTGTCCGTCCGTGCCCGGTAGCGCTGGGCCGGTAGCGTGTCCTGCCGTGCGGTAGCGGCGGCGCCCGACCTTGCCGAGCGGCTTGCGGCGACCCCAAGCTCGTGTCGTCGCGCGCGTGAGTTCCCCCGAGCCGAGCTTGCTGTTCTATTGTTGTTTAGATATTTTAGATCACGATTATTGTTGGTTTGCTAGGTTCCCGCTCGCTAGCTCGGGATTGTTCCGCATGACTTAGGATTTGTGTGTAAAAGTCTTCCACCAAGGTAAGGATTTCTTACAGGGGTTGTGTGGACCTGCGGTATTTTTGTGATTGTTGTTTTGTATGCTGTGTATGATTACTAGCATGTTTATCTCTAGGTGCTCTGCTCAATTCTCGATGGCATGAGCTCTTGTATTGTTTCTCATGTTAGCCCATGCTAGGTTGTTCTGTTCTAGCATGTTCGATATCTGTTCTTGCTTCGTAGTATCATGCTAGGTTCTTTGTATATCGATGAGCACGTATTGGATCGCATTGATTGAATCGTTATTATTGTTAAGGTTTAGAATTCGGGTAGATAGCATCATCGGGCCCGATGCATAAAGTATCTTGCATCTATGGCAAGGGACGATTGAGACAGTTCTCGTCCTTGGACCCCGTGAGGGATTAGCTATCCCAACCGGTAGGCCCCGCAATCTTGGGTGAGGGTGGTAGTCTAAGCGATGCCCCAATGGTCGGGATGATGACTTGGCAATGCCTAGTCCCGGCGGCCGGCAGACGTCCTCGGCGTGTTCGGCAAGAGCCCTTGATTGCCACGATAAGGTAAGGGCGGCTTCTGGTGTAAGCCTACCATGACCCGTTCCTTAGCCTCAAAGTGCGGTGGTACAGCCGACATAGTTCACGTGTCCAGTCTCACACCCCTATGTCGGTGACACCGATCCGCAGATTTAGTTAGGCGTGGTATCCGGATATGGGCGACTTGCCACTAGACCGGCACACCCCATAGTCTGTAGAAGCACGCGGTGCATCCTTACGCTCATTACAAGCGCCCGATCGAGAGCTCCTCGGGATCTTGAGCGTGCACCTTTCGTATCGTCGTGAGGGCGGCCGAGGCCGGACTTGTTCCCGTATAGTGCGTTTAGTGTGTTGTGTTATTTCCGGACTAAGACCCCGAGATGGCATCCGAGGTCCAAGTGTGGACTTAGCTATGTGCTCCGCTCTGTGTTTGTTCTCATAGCTTGCATACATTCTTCTAGATGATCATGTATATCGTATTGTACCCGGTTGGGGATTCTTACTGGGTAATTCGTTACTCACCCTTATTACGTGGTTTTCCACAGTAATCAAAGCGGGAGACAGGATGGTGAAGGAGGAGCTATGATCATGGAACCTCTTTGTCTTCTCCGATTGTTTTATTTTAATTATCATGACTCTTCACTTTTTGTTATTTCCCCGAATGCATGTAGACAGCACAGAGCCCCAGGATGTTTTATTACGTTTTATGGATTCGGCAAAGATAATTGATACTTGCGGTTTGTTTTAATGGTTTA
This sequence comes from Sicyos edulis, assembly GCA_036507275.1. Lineage (NCBI taxonomy): Eukaryota > Viridiplantae > Streptophyta > Magnoliopsida > Cucurbitales > Cucurbitaceae > Sicyos > Sicyos edulis. The sequence continues at coordinate 36,652,463 of CM071847.1, forward strand.
AATAAATCTACGATCAGTATGCTTTTAGAAATGTATGTTTTGGTTGTTGAATGTTTCATTTTTACTTGGGATCCGAAATGTATTTTTCATAATGTCTTTTATTTTCACTACATGCATTGGGGTAAAGGCCCATTTAGAACCCCTTTTTGGGTGGGTCTTTCTGATTGGTATCGAGCTCGAGTCATAGATTACGTAGACTCGACCTTTTGTTGTAGGTCATCCTTCCATGATCACCAAAGACTCTGGCGATCATCAGTACGCCTAGGTTTATTGTTTTAGAAAGAAAAAGGGTTAAGAATTTACAATACTGTCATCTTGTGTATGCCTTGTGTAGTGTTGTGGAGCGGAGACGAGCGAGTGTTCGACTCGTTGTTGGTTTGGGCTTTGTGAGCCATCATGCCAACTTTTCGCGAAAGGCGAGCGATTTGTTTAGCGACTTGTTGAGGTATCCAGATAGATTCGGATGCCCCCAGGACATCGTTCCGAGAGGAGGCGAGCTTAGACTCCGTTGGCCATTTGTGGCCCGATTCTTCGCTTTTCCCTAGTGAGAGGGTGGTGGTGCTTCGTGCGATCGCCGGTATGTTGATCGCACCTGCAGGAGCAGTGGCGCTTGGCATGTCCGACCGAGGAGTTGGACCGATCGTGTTGATGTTGAGGCCGCGTCCCGGTTGTTGTTAGGCCGCATGCGATTTGCCCGGCAGATTGAGTTGCCTAGAGGAGGGGTAGAGGCTAGCGGCGCCTCGCAGTGAGACTCCTTGAGCAGAGTGTGCTCGACCATGAGAGATTTGATGGCGTGTCTTTAGCTATCGAGAGCGGAGACCCAGTATGATTTGTAGCGCGTAGTGAGGAGTCCCGGCACGAGATAGCCCGGTGACAGAGTTTGTTTCAAAGCATTTTTCCCCCGGTAGCTCTTGTAGCCCCGGAGGTTCCCGGGAGGGCATGATCGTGAGTTTATTCGGATGAGTTTGTTGGCGTTGATGGAGACGCCTGTGTTGGCAAATGGATGCTGTAGAGCTCGATGTTTTAGTAAGTCCCACCGCTAGTAGTAAAGTAGTTGGCGAGTTTGAGTTTAGCATCCGTGTGTGGGATGCCTGCTTTGCTCGAGAGGCCGAGGTGTGCCGCCTCTGTCTTTGTTTGGTTCATCGGATGGTGGTGGAAGTCCCTTGTGAGAGGTGGACTAGCAGAGTCTCCACCGATCGCCCGATTGTTTGGCAAGTTGCCGTGTTAGTGGCTTGAGGCGGATGAAGGGTCATCTTTGCCCCCTTGCGAGCTCTTTGTTGTTTTTAATGACCCACTTCCTCGAGATGTGGATTTGGTTGTAGTAGCACTTGGGGTGCATTGGTTGGTGTGCCACTTTGGCACTAAATGCAGTTCGAGCTTGAGTTTGGCTTGGGCATAGCAGATGGTTCTATGCCATTCGGAGTTCAACGAACTCCTTTAGCCTTGGATCTGTTTATGGCGATTGCACCGTTTAGGTCGTGCGGAGGGCTAGTTCGGTGGTAGTCGATGGATCGCAAGCGAAAGATGCTCGAGAGGAGCGGAGCCTCTTCCCGGTGTTTACGGAGGTTGAGTAAGTCGTGAGTTGCGGTTGGTAAATATTGGTGCGCGTGAGTCTCGCGCTAGTGTTAAGGCCAAGAGATTTTCCTTGGGGTTGGTAGTGCGGTCAACTACCTTCGAGTGCCTAAATCGAGGAGAGTTGAGCATTGTAGATGCGAGTTTGGTCCGGTGAGGACCATGAGTTGGATGCTTATCGATGATTTGGATGCCTATGAGGCGAGTTGGATGCTTTTGAGGCGAGATGAGCTAATGCCTTGCGAGAGGTTTTGGATGCCTTAGGGGTAAGCACCCTTGGTAGAGGCTTGGTACAAAGTAAGTTTGGTTTGGCATGATTATAGTTTGGTAGAGCAAGGTTGCCTCGGCTCCAGTATCGTGTAGAGATGGAACTTTTGGTGTTCCTTGGATTGTTTGTATCATTTGCTGGGAGTTATCGTTGCTTTGTGGAAAAGCGCTTGTTAGTCTTGGATCTCTTATGGAAGGTTGGGAGTTGTGCACACAAGTGTGTTTTGTGTGGTTCGTCCCGTGGCGAGAGTTTTGAGATCCATGTAGGGTTTACCTTGGAGATCTCGTGCTCGGTTCCTTGAGAAGTTGGACTCGGTGGTTGTTGTAAGGCTTTGGTTGAGGTGGTAAGGATACCGTGCTCGTGGTATCAAGTTGTTGCTTAGGCAAGATTTGTTAAGTTAGGCCTAAGCTTGGTTGGCGGATCTTCTTGTTGATCGTTGGTTGGAGTCGATTGGAAACCGAACAAGAGCGGTGGTAGCTAAGCCGCGTGGTTTTCGATCGTCATGGCTAAGAGAGTTGTTCGGATCCTTCCTTGGGTAGAAGTTATGTTGTGGCCGATGTTTTGAGTAGGAGGATGACGCGTCAGTAGCGTTTCGGGTCCTCTAGGTTCCCAAGGAGTTGGAGTTGGCCAGCATGGTTGGGATGCCGGAAATTGGAGTTGTTTGTTCGAGCGGTTGTCCGATAGATCGTATGCTTGGCGGTGTGGGTGTCGAGGGTTGCCGAAGAACCCTAGGTTGTGGAGAGCCTCTCCCGAGCTCGGTCAGCCCAGCCAGCTAGTGAGTTTTGGTTGGCTAGCTGGAGGCGTGTAGTTTGTAGCCTCGGTGGAGTTGCTAGCAGATCTTGGTAGACTAGCAAGCTAGTGTTTATTTGGAGTAAAGTCAGAGTGGTTTGGTGTGGTGGCAAGTTGATGCTTGGTGTTGACCAAGGTGTGGATTGGAGTTGTTAGAGTTTAGTTTTGCTCGTGGGGCGAGTGGTTTGTACCATGTTGGTTGTTTTTCCTGTTTCGGGATGTTGAGTTGCCCCGTTTGGCATTTGGAGGTTCGATCCGAGATGGACCCTTGTTGCGCCTCGTGAGATTAGATGTTGTTGCTCGTGGAGCAAGACAGTGAGCGTATGTGGAGTTCTCGATCCGTTGTTTGCATGGAGGTAAGTTTAGTGGATGGAGCCCTCTGGGGCCCGGTTGTTTGCAAGTTGTCTTGCCCGACTAGTGATTTGAGTCGAGCTAGAGATGAGTGGATTGGCATAGCTATGCGATTTGTAGTTGTTTGAGCTTCCTAGTTCGTAGCACTCAAGTTGTTGGATTGTAAGTTTCGTGTGGGAGGGAGCCGTCACTAGTTGAGGTTGTTGTGTGAGTTCGGATTTTTGGAGTATTGACTTCAGTGAGCTAGAGCTCGCACCTCGGTCGGTGTGCGGATGCCATTTCTATGGAGTAGAGGCATGTCGATTTCAGTTGGAGATGTTGCCATTAGGGTGTGGCAACAAAGGTTTGTTCTAGGCGGTGCGTGGGCGAACCGTGGTTCAGAGAGTGTTCTTAGAGGCTTATGAGTGAGTGCGGTTCACGTAGTGTTTTCACCCTTCTTGTCCGATGGTCTTTTGGGAGGAGTAAGCGGATCCTTGAGAGCTTGTTGCGAGTTGGTGTTTCCGTGATTAGGCGGCAGGAGACCGGTGTGGTTTTAGGAGGTTGCCTTGGGTATGATTCTCGTGGTCGATTCTTGTGGTTCTATTGAGGCATTGTATGGTAAGTGTTGCTTTGGTCTCTAGTCTTTGTGAGAAAAGGTTGGTGGCCGTCGGTGTTGTTTTGGGTCTGTGTTGCTGCGCAGATTGACGGAGGTGTTGTACAGGAGGTTGAGCTCGTTTGTGGTTAGCTCAGAGCGAGCATGAAAGTTTCGCCGATGTTGGCGTCGAGTTTTAGAGTTTGAGGTTGGGACAAGGCGTGCTTTTAAGGTTGTGCCGTTGTGAGTTGTGTTGAGGTTTGGTAAGCGGGAGAAGTGGAGTCTCTGTTGTTGGACCATTTGAGATTCTCGAGAGGATTGACAGAGTTGCATATTGGTTAGCTTTTACTGTCATTGTCACCGTGTGCGATGTTCTCATGTATCGGTTGAGGCGATATGTGTCGGACCCATTGCTCATTGTGGACTTTGAGCCTTTGCGGTGATTGAGGTTTGAGCTTCAAGGGAAGCTGTGAGTATTCTCGGTCTTTGAGACGAAGACGTTGCATAATCGTGAGATCCGTTTGGTAAAAGTTCGGTGGAGGTGTTAGAGTTCAGAGGAGGCCGCTTGTGAGCGGGAAGGCGGGATGAGATTGCAGTATCTGTCTTTTGTTTGAGTCTTAAGGACTTTCGAGGACGAAAGTCATAAAAAGGAGGAATATTGTAACGGCCTGTGTTTTCGTCCCGATCTTCCGGTATGCCCAGGGGTATTTTAGTAATTTGGTCGGGCCGTCGGGACCGTTTATATCTTTTTCAGTTGCTAAAATTATTGGATGGATTTATGTAAGTTTTTGAGGCTTTGTGGATGTGTTTGGGCATGGGGAGATGCAAAAGGAAAATTGTGTGTTAAAAGTGTGTTTGGTGGGTTTGAACCTGTGGTCCGAGAAGTCGTGGGTGGTGTGGCGGTTGAGCTATTGAGAGCTCTTGTTGCTCTTTCTCGCATCACATCTTAGTTAACCTTGGATTTTGGAGTTTTGGTGCATTTGGTTAAATGAAATAGAAATAGGTTATTTCATCTCCTTCTCCAAAACATCTCTTGGCCGCCCAAGCTCTCCATCTCCATAGCCTTGCCGAGTTCTTCATCCTTGCATCTCCTTGGGTTCGATCATCATCATTAGGGTAAGTCTTCGTCTTCTTCATCTTCTCATTTGGGTGTTTGTTGGCGAAGTAAGAAAAAGGGGTTGTGTGTGTGTGTGTGTTGTGCGGCCACCGAGGAGAGAGCGACCATCATCCTCGGCCCGGCTCGCATGACGCCCAGATCGGTCGAGCTACTGTCGCGACGCCCGGATCGGTCGAGCCGACCTGTCGCGACGCCCAGTCGGTCGAGCAGCCTGCCGCAGACGCCGGCACATTCGCAGCAGCCTCGCCGTTCGCCAGCCAGCGAGATCGCCCGATCGCTCGCCACGACGGGAGAGTCCTCGCCGGCGCCGGCAAAGACGCCCGGCCGATCGCTCGCACACCTCGCCGTGTCCGCTTGCCGAGCTGCTCGCCGCGCGCGCGCCGCTCGAGCGTTCGCGCGCGCGCTTCGCCCGAGACGCTGTGGCGCGCGCGCGCCGTCGTCCTCCGCTCGCGCGCCAGCGCGTCGTGTCGCTGTTGCCGTGCGCGTACAGCCGGCGCGTGTCCGTCCGTGCCGGTAGCGCAGCAACGGTAGCGTGTCCCTGCCGTGCGGTAGCGCGGCCAGCGCCCGACCTTGCCGAGCGACTTGCAGTGACCCCAAGCTCGTGTCGTCGCCGCGCGCGTGAGTTCCCGAGAGCGAGCTTGTCGTTGTTCTATTGTTGTTTAGATATTTTAGATACCGATTATTGTTGGTTTGCTAGGTTCCCGCCGCTAGCTCGGGATTGTTCCATGACTTAGGATTTGTGTGTAAAAGTCTTCCGACCAAGGTAAGGATTTCTTACAGGGGTTGTGTGGACTCTGCGGTATTTTTGTGATTGTTGTTTTGTATGCTGTGTATGATTACTAGCATGTTTATCTCTAGGTGCTCTGCTCAATTCTGATCGGCATGAGCTCTTGTATTGTTTCTCATGTTAGCCCATGCTAGGTTGTTCTCGTTTCTAGCATGTTCGATATCTGTTCTTGCTTCGTAGTATCATGCTAGGTTCTTTTGTATCGATGAGCACGTATTGGATGCATTGATTGAATCGTTATTATTGTTAAGGTTTAGAATTCGGGTAGATAGCATCATCCGCCCGATGCATAAAGTATCTTGCATCTATGGCAAGGACGATTGAGACAGATTCTCGATCCTTGGACCCCGTGAGGGATTAGCTATCCCAACCCGGTAGGCCCCGCAATCTTGGGTGAGGGTGGTAGTCTAAGCGATGCCCCAATGGTCGGGATGATGACTTGGCAATGCCTAGTCCCGGCGGCAAGACGCACGTCCTCGGCGTGTTCGGCAAGAGCCCTTGATTGCCACACGATAAGGTAAGGACGGCTTCTGGTGTAAGCCTACCATGACCCGTTCCTTAGCCTCAAAGTGCGGTGGTCTGGTGACATAGTTCACGTGTCCGAGTCTCACACCCCTATGTCGGTGACACCGATCCAGAGATTTAGTTAGGCGTGGTATCCGGATATGGGCGGCTTGCCACTAGACCCGGCACCCCATAGTCTGTAGAAGCACGCGGTGCATCCTTACGCTCATTACTGGCGCCGATGGAGAGCTCCTCGGGATCTTGAGCGATTGCACCTTTCGTATCGTCGAGGGCGGCCGAGGCGGGACTTGTTCCCGTATAGTGCGTTTAGTGTGTTGTGTGTGTTTTCCGGACTAAGACCACGAGATGGCATCCGAGGTCCAAGTGTGGACTTAGCTATGTGCTCCGCTCTGTGTTTGTTCTCATAGCTTGCATACATTCTTCTAGATGATCATGTATATCGTATTGTACCGGTTGGGGATTCTTACTGGGTAATTCGTTACTCACCCTTATTCTGTGGTTTTCCACAGGTAATCAAGGCGGGAGACAGGATGGCTGAAGGAGGAGCTATGATCATGGAACCTGCTGTCTTCTCTGATTGTTTTATTTTAATTATCATGACTCTTCACTTTTTGTTATTTCCCCTGAATGCATGTAGACGGGCACAGAGCCCCCAGGATGTTTTATTACGTTTTATGGATTCCAGCATAATTGATACTTGCGGTTTGTTTTAATGGTTTAAATAAATCTCTGATCAGAGTATGCTTTTAGAAATGTATGTTTTGGTTGTTGAATGTTTCTGTTTTTACTTGGGATCCGAAATGTATTTTTCATAATGTCTTTTATTTTCACTACATGCATTGGGGTAAAGGCCCATTTAGAACCCCTTTTTGGGTCGGGTCTTTACAATCGTCCTTCTTGTTGATGCATCTCTTTATCTCCTAGCGATTATGCTTCCGACATCAATGCTCCAACCTTCTAGAATTGCATGAACCGGCAATGCTCTACTGTGAATAACCTTGGTGCAATGCGTTGTTGGCATTAGGCTTGTTCGTATGAAATTCATCCAACTGTGGGCTTCAATGCTTAAGAAAGACGCGAGCATGATTTTTGTGCCCTTCTCAACCTTGCTCACCCTCGAGGCCCTTTGGCTGCGCCTCTCTGGCACTTGAGTGGTTTCTCCCTTCGCGATAGCTTTTGCTTTTTGGGCTCGGGTTTTAGAGGCCCTTACGATTTGAGAGGAAGAGCAATGAGGATTAGGGTTTGATTAAAGGGGCGATAAAGGAAAGAGTTCGGAAAGGAGAAGAAAAATGGAGATTTGAATTGAATGCTTGAAATGGCAATGGCAGAATGATGGAAATAAATAGGTAGGTGAAGAGGCGCAAAAGGGGAAACTACCCCTTAGATGGCAGTTTTTCGATAAAAAAAATCTTCTAACCCTCTTCTTCAATCCAAACTGTTGGTCAATGAACGGTCACGATGCTTCTTTGAATAAACATCATGCTGCCACGTGTCCAGCCCTGCTCGCCACGTTTCAAACTTTGCATTTCCCTAACTACCCTAGGCTAACCCTACTCCACTATTAAGACAATAATAAAATAAAGAAGTAAAATGCAATAAAAAAATGCTAATATAAAAAAAATGCATGGTCATTTTATAATCAGAAATATTAATGCAGAACACGTGCTTGGAGAATAAATAGAAATACCGAACATTTTGATGCTCCAAGTATCTCAAGCTTCTATTCTCTAGAGAGGTTCCATGAAGATTTCTCCATTCTGAAATCTTTGCTCCAATAATGCTTCAATCCCTGTCCGTTAACCATAAACTCGCTTCCATATTTCTCATTAATAAGCTTAATGGCTCCACTCGCATTGACTTGCAAAATTCTGAAAGGTCCAGACAATTTAGACTTTAATTTTCCAGAAAATAATTTAAAGCGCGAATTATATAACAACACTCTTTGACCAGGCTCAAATGCTTTAAACTTTATCCTTTTTGTCGTGCCAAACCTTTGTTCTCTCCTTGTACAGCTTAGCATTCTCATGCGCACTCAGTCTATGTTCATCCAACTTAAGAAGCTACATCATCCTAGCTGGCCCAGCTACTGTCAAGTCCAAGTTTAATTCCTTCAGAGCCCAAAATGCTCTATGTTCTAGCTTAAAGGGCAGATGACATGACTTTCCAAAAACAAGTTGATACGATGACATTCCTAAAGGTGTTTTGAATGTTGTTCTATATGCCCACAATGAGTCCTCAAGTTGCATTGACCAGTCTTTTCTTAAAGGTCCCACAACTTTTTCTAAAATGCTTTTGATTTCCCTATTCAAATTTCCGCTTGTGCATTTGACTGAGGGTGATATGGCATAGCTACTCTATGTTTAATGTTATACTTCATCAAAACATTGGCCATAGCTCGATTAATAAAGTGTGTTCCCTCGTTGCTCACCACTGCCCTCGGAGTTCCAAACCTGGAGAATATATTTTTATGCAGGAATCGGATCACTGTTTTGGCATCATTTACGGGGCTGGCAATTGCTTCTACCCATTTTGAGACGTAATCCACTACAACCAAAAGGTAAAGATTACCTTTTGATGGACGGAGAGGGCCCATGAAATCAATGCCTCACACGTCAAATAGCTCAACTTTGAAGATGCATGTCATTAGCATTTCATCTCCCACTCCAATATTTCCCCTCCTTTGACATTTTATCATATGTTTTGGCATCGCAATCTGGTGTTGTGATGATTGGCACGGTGATGAGAGCATTTTTCAATGCATTGAAGGCTTTCAGACAACTCTCACTAAAATTGAATTCCCGATTAACTTCTAATAACTCACGTAGAGGCTTCGATATTTTAGAGAAATCTTTGATGAACCTCCTGTAAAAACCAGCATGCCCCAAGAAGCTTCTACTGACCTTGACATTGCTTGGGGACTCTAATTTTTCAATCACTTCAATCTTGGCACAATCCACCTTTTATAATAGCCCAAGATTTTCCTTCCGGTTCTCCAGGTTTATTCGGTTGTTCCTCCAGTGAGTTGGTTGGGTTGTTAGGGCTTTTGTGCTTCCAGGGGCATGTTGGTCATTTTGTCCTCTAGAGGTATTTTGGTCATTTTGCCTTTCCGAGACAATTTTGTAGTAAGACAGGGTTTCAGGAATGTTTATGAGTTGGTGGACTTCAGTTTATTCTTCGGTTTCAAGTTCTAGGGCAAGAGTTCCATTTATGGAAAGTTTGGAGGCCTTCCCGGGTAAAGAAGAAAAATAATAATAAATTGTGTTGGAGCTAGGATTCGAACCTTGATGGTTTGGAAGTTGGATATGAGCCATTTGTAGAGAAAATAAAATAGTTTTAAAAAGTGCACTTGGTGGGATTTGAAAGTGAGATTTTTATAAGCATTTTATTATTCAAAAATAGGGAAAATACATTAGGGTTTTGTCATTTTCTCCTCCTCCTTCCCTTCGCCGACCCACATCTTCCCCATTCCCTCTCCTTGGCCGAGCTTTAAGTTCTTCATTGCTCTCCATTGCCAAGCTTCCAAGTTTTACCCCATAGCTCATTTTCTCCATTGTTGCTTCAAGGTAAGTTCTTGTAAGTCCTTTTCTTCTTCTTCTCTTTGCAATGGCCGAGACCAAGGTCTAACCTAGAGGTACTTTTCCTCTCTTCTCCATTGTAGATCCGAGAAGCTCTCATCTCTTGGGTTCGAGTTCTCTTTGTTGCTTGCACCCAAAAAGCCATTACTCTTCCTCTAGATTGGATCCGAGCCATCTCTTTTCTCCCAAGCTTCATTGCCGAGAGTCCAAGGTAGGTTTAATGGTGTTTCTGTTGTGTTTTGGTCGATGGTTGGTGTAGATCTAACTTTCTGCTTCATCCTTGTGCAAGTCAAGCCTAGCCGAGCCTCCCCTTGTTATGCAACCATCTTGGCCGAGACACCTAGTTCCATTGGAGGTCCTTACCGATTCTACATGGGTGAGTGGTAAGCTTGTGGTTTTGTATGCTTGTTGTGTTGGTGTGGCCGAGATATCCAATTGGTGTGGAGGAGGCCAAGAGCCCCAAGTGTGTGTATGTTGTGTGTGTGTTGTTTGATCCTAGCCGAGACCTAACGTTGGTTATTGTGTGGTTTGTCCTAGCCGAGACACCTTGTTGCAAAGCGTAGCCAATCCTAAGGTTTCTTCAAGTGCTTGGTCGAGAGCACTAGTTGCTTGTGGGGGTAGTGTCTTGCTTCCCTTGCTTCTAGTTTGTAGTTCATAGATAAGTGTTTAGCTAGCTAGGTTAATTTGTATGTTGTATGCTTTTAGGTTGTGAGACACTGCAGGTCATTACTGTTTATATTTCTGCTTATTCCAGGTAAGGATCTCTTACTAGGGTTGTGTGGGCCCTGCGATATGTCTTGATTGCATTCTGTTTATATGTTATATGTTATGAGCATGTTAGTGGATAGGATTGTTTCCTTATTTAACTCTGCTAGCATGTTTGCCATTGTTTCTACATGTTAGTGCCATGCTAGGTTTGTCCTTCCAGCATGTTCTGAGATCTCTGTTTAAATGCGTAGTATCATGCTAGGTTGTACATGTATATTGTTGAGCATGTTTGAACTACTAGATATTGTCTTCTCTGTGATATTAGATAGTTAGTTAGAATTGTCTTCATCTAGAGGCTGAGAGCGGACATAACGTATTTTGTCCCCACAGGTCGGGATCAGTGAGTGGCATAACGTACTTTGCCTCTACCCCCGGCAGCTGGTGCAGATTAGCTCCCGCATCGGTATAAGCCTAGTTTGTAGCCTGCTAAAGCGGAACCCATCACGGGTGCAAGCCTGCCCGAAAACAGTTCTTAGCTTCAGGTCGGTGGTATAGGCTGCTACAGTTGAGTGCCGAGGGCTTCGCACTACTGTAGTTCAGTGACACCGCTTTCGTTCTTGTTTAGAGCCTGACTTCGGGTACTCTCCCGTTGTCTTAGGAACAGCTTGGCCGAGGGTAAGAGGCCCTTGAGGACACCTATTCGGGATCAGCTTTTGAGTTGGTCATTTGGCCGAGGGAGAAAGATCCTCGAGGGTGTCTGACATCTATTCGGGATCAGCTTTTGAGTAGATCAATTGACCGAGGGAGAAAGACCCTCGAGGATGTCATTTGGGATTGGTTAGGAGAGCCAATCAGTAGGCTGGAAGTAGGAAACTTCCGAAGTTCCCGGACTTATCTTCCTGGATCGGCTTGGACATAACGCACTTTGTCCCATCAGCTTGGACATAACGCACTTTGTCCCATTAGCTTGGAATAAAATATGGCAGCTGATCTCTAAGCCAGAAGTAGGAGGCTTCCGAGGATTCCAGATTTGTCTTGATTAGCTTGTTGAGTAAAGTTCTGTGCTGGTAACTGATTGCATGTATACTAGGATGCTAAATGACGGATGTATTGTATTGTACCCTGGTTGGGGATTCTTACTGAGTATGTTTATACTCACACTAACTTATCTTTCAGGTAACTTAGGACAGCACCGGGATGGCTAGTGGAGGGAGTTCTGTGATCATGGGAGCTGCCGGCGTACTCTGCTGTCTTTATGTATTTGGAGTCTTTTATTATGTAGTAGCATGCTGGGAACGCATTTACTATTGTGACTTGTTTAAACTGTTTTGTTTGAAATACTGGCCAGGAATGATTTAAGGAAGTTTATTAAATGAATGTTTTTCTATTGATGTTTGAATAAGTTTTATCTTTGAGCTATTGGTTTAATGTTTTAAAAGTTTTAAATTGTAATCATGCTAGTAAGAACCTGGTTTATGACCATTTTGGGTCGGGTTCTTACACCTCTATACCTTCTTTTAAAATTCGGTGCCCAAGGACTATTCCTTATTTCACCATAAAATGGCATTTTTCCCAATTTAGAACCAAATTTGTTTCCTCGCAATGCTTGAGCACTCTTTCCAAGTTAAGCAGGCATGAATCAAATGTTCTTCCAAATATAGTAAAGTCGTCCATAAAGATCTCGACAATCTCTTCAATCATGTCCGAGAAAATCGCGAACATACACCGCTGAAATGTGGCTAGTGCGTTGCAAAGCCCAAAAGGCATTGACCTAAATGCAAATATACCATATGGACATGTGAATGTTGTTTTCTCTTGGTCTTTTGGATCTATTGTAATCTGATTATACCCGGAGTAGCTGTCCAGAAAACAGTAGTGCTCTTGCCGTGCCAACCTGTCAAGCATCTGATCTATAAATGGCAACGAAAAGTGATCCTTCTTTGTAACTTTGTTGAGTCTTCTGTAATCCATGCAAACTCTCCACCCCATGACCGTTCTGCTCGAAATCAACTCATTGGCATCATTTTTTCTCACGGTCATTCCCCCTTTCTTTGGAACGCACTGCACCGGACTTAACCAATTACTTTCACTAATTGAGTATATGATTCCAGCATCCAGCCATCACTTCCTTTTTCACCACTTCCTTCATTGCAGGATTTAACCGCCGCTACTGCTCCCTCGACTTGAATTGGCCTTCCTCCAAATTGATCTTGTGCATGCAATAGGATGTGTTTATTCCTGTGATGTCTACAAGGGTCCACCCAATAGCTCTTTTGTGCTGCCAAAAAAGGTCCAAAAGCATCCCTTCGTTCTTAGGAACTTATTCAGCTTATATGATGATGGGAAGGGTATGCTCGACTCCTAAGTATGCATACTTCAAATGTTGCGGCAGTAGTCTTAATTCCATTTATGGTGGTTTCTCTATTGATGGCAACATTGGCACACTTATGCGTTCCCCTAGATTCAGAGATTCACATTTGTTCAGACTTATCAGTGTGTTACATTCTTCTAGCTCATCGATGCTCAATGCCTCAAGAAATTCCTCTAATGGCTCTGCTATTCTTACACGGTGAGAGATATCTACCAACATTTCTTCAGTTGCACTCAGGTACAAGTAGTGTTCAATGTCAAAAGGGTACTTCATGGTGTTGTCGATGTTAAATTGTACCTCTTGATCGTTCATTCGCAACGTAATCGTACCCTTATACACGTCTACCAAAGTGCGGTCGGTTTTCAGGAAGGGTCTGCCTAAAATGATGGGGATGTCTTCGTCAGCTTCATAGTCCAAAATAATGAAATCTGCGGGGAAGATGAACTTATCCATTTGTACTAATATGTCTTCTATTTTTCCTTCTAAATGCATGATAGAGCGATCAGCGAGCTGAATAGTCACGGTTGTGGGACGAGCTTCTCCAATGCCAAATTTCTTATAGATCGATAAGGGCATTAAGTTAATGCTTGCTCCCAAGTCGCATAATGCTCGACCTAAATGTTGACCGTCGATCGTAACTGGGATAGTGAATGCACCCAGGTCACTTTCTTTGCTGGGGATCTTATTTCGGATAATGGAACTGCATTCTTGATTAACCGAGACCACTTTAAATTCTTCAAACTTGCTTTTCTCTGATAGAGCATCCTTAAAAAATTTTGCACAGTTCGACATTTGCCCCATTGCATCAACTAAAGGTATGTTTATGTGAATCTACTTCAGGATGTCCCAAAATTTCTCAAAGTGCGCTCCAGCTTGCCTTTTCTTCTGTGGCCTTAGTGGATACGATGGTGGAGGCGGTTTAAAAGCTGGTAATTGCTTTTCAACCGGGTTATTCGACGTATTGTCCCACCCCACCAGAAGTTCTTCCACAACAGGCTCGCCTTGCAGATGCTGGCTTTTAATTGGCTCAGATGTGCGGCCTTCAGCATTTACCTCAGCTTGAAAGAAGAAAAAAAGGGAGAAAAAGTGTTGTCGCTGGGACTCGAAGACTGGTGGCCAGGGACACATGGCAAGAGGGGATTTATTTAATAAATAAAGAGGGATTTTCACTTATTCGTCGATTATTTTATGCGAATTCTTAAACCCTAGCCCCTTTTACAATTTCATCTTCTCCCTTCCCCCCATTATTGTCGATTCCATCACCTTCCATTTCTCCTCCATCTTGCTGAGACTTTCTGTAAAGACCCAACCCGAAAGAGGTCCTAAATTAGGCCTTTACCTCAATGCATGCTTTTAAAACTTAAAAATAATATGCAAGATCGTTTTCTAGATTCTAAATGAAAACAAAAACTTGTAAACATCCATTCAATAATCAAATATGAAAAAAATGTCTTGAAACTTGTCAATGTTTTCAAGCACCTGTTCCAAGCTAAATACAGTTTAAAACATACACTGATCAGAGATTCATTCAAAACATTCAAAAATCCCAAACAGTTTACAACAGTGCTAAAATCCAGAAACAATCAGAAAACGTCCTACGGGCTCCGTTCCCAACTACATGCATTCAGAGGACAAACTAAAAACACAAATATAAACTCAGAGTTCAAAACAGCAGTTATTCCATGATCCGCAGCACCTCCGTCACCATCATCCTCTCTCATACGATTACTGTGGAAAACCACAAAATAAGGGTGAGTAACGAATTACTCAGTAAGAACCCCCAACCGGGGTACAATACGATATAACTGGTCATCTAGCAGAAAGTATGCACGCTATGAATATAAACACAGAAAAGAGCACATCACTTAAATCCATACATAAATACCACGGATGCCATCTTACGGTCTTACTCCGGAAAACTACAACGCATCACGATACTCTACGAGAAACTAATCTCGACCTCAGCTTTCCTACTACTGTCGATACGAAAGGTGCACTGAACTCAAGATCTCGAGGAGCTCTCCAGTCGGTGCTGTAATGAGCGTGTGCGTGCACCACATGCTGCTGCAAACCAGGGAGGTGCTGGGTCTAGGGCATGCTGCCCTGGCACAGTACGCATGCCTAAAAGAATCTCTAGATCGGTGTCACTAAACATAGTGGTGTGAGACCAGGACACTATGACTATGTCAGCATGTACCACCGCACCTAAGGCTAAGAAACAGGTCTTGGTAGGCTTACACCAGGAACCGGTCCTTGCCCTATCAGGTGGCAATCAAAGGCTACTGTCGACACGCTGAGGTCGTGTCGACTGTCGGGGACAAGGCAATGCCTCGTCATTCCCCCGACCGTTGGGGCATTTAATAGTCTGCCACCCTCACCCAAGATTGCACTGGGCTGCCGTTAGGGTTAGCTAAACCCTAACGACGGATCAGGGACGGAGTACTGCCTCGCACGTTCCTGCCACGGATGCAAGTTATGTTATGCATCTTCGGCCGGATGATGCTACCTATCAGAACTCTAAGCTATAAACAGATAACAGCAAACTTTCTAATACGTGCTCAGCAGAAACAATGAACATGCCAGTACAGAATAACCTAGCATAGAACTAACATGAGAAATAACACGAGAATCATGCCAGTCGGAATTCAGAACAGAACACCTATCCACTAACATGCTGATAAACATACACATGCATACAATCAACAATCACAGAAAATACCGCAGGGCCCACACTACTCCGGTAAGAAATCCTTACCTAGGTCGAAAGGCAAACACACACAAGAAAGATCCTAAACTGCAACCGAACCCGAGCTAGATATCGGGAACCTAACAGATAAACAACAAACATCACAATTTATAAGACTTAGGCAAAAATGCAAACAGAACTCAGCTCGGTCGGAAGCAACTCACACGGCACGAGGCTGGCGCTCGGACGGCGGCAAAAAGGTACGCAGCTCATCGATCGCGTGCGAGCATGTGCCGCTCGTTGTACGTCGCGGTAGGGTCGCAAAAAGGCGCCGTGCTATCGGGCGTGCTTGGTGGGCGTGAGACGTCGCGGTTGGGGCTGCGCGCCGCAGCGATCGGCCGCGCGCGTTCTTTTGGGAGATCTAGGCTGTGCTCGCGTGCGGCAGGGCGTGCGGACGGGCAATGCAACGCGAGCATGAGGGCGATCGGGATAGGAGCTGCTTCGGCGGCGCGCTACGCAGCGCCGGGCGACGCGAATAGACGGTGCGGCTGCGCGCGGGCGGCAGCGACGCGCATCAGAGGCTAGCGAGCGATCGCGAGGAGGAGAGCTGCTCGGTAGGCTACAAAGCAGGCACTGGGCGACGCAAATGGATAGTGCGACGATCGGGGCTGTGCGACGGCGCGTTGGGCGTGCGACTGGGCTGCAACAAAAACAAAACTTAACAATCCCCTCCTCTCGGCCAGCAAGAACAACACCAAAAGATGAGAATGAGAGATCGAGGAACGCTTACTCGGAATGAATGACACGACGGAGCTCTTGAGAGGAAGACGCACGGCAAGAAGGCTTGGAGAAGATGGAGGGGCGGCAAGGGATTTGGGAAAGGAGGAAAAGAAAACCTATTTCATTTCTTTTTAATCAAACTCATCTAAATCCCAAAAACCAAGGCAAACCAAGATAACCTACTGAATGAGCATCAATCACCACCCGAACCTTGACCGGCAGAACCACACCGCTATCTCCCTAGCCACTCGGGCT
The DNA here is from genome assembly GCA_036507275.1 of Sicyos edulis. Taxonomy (NCBI): domain Eukaryota; kingdom Viridiplantae; phylum Streptophyta; class Magnoliopsida; order Cucurbitales; family Cucurbitaceae; genus Sicyos; species Sicyos edulis. The sequence continues at coordinate 36,668,818 of CM071847.1, forward strand.
CGAATCCCAGCTAATGCACTATTCCTCCGACAAAACTCTTATTTTTATTTTTGCATCTCTCCATACCCAAACTCATCCAAAAAGCAACCAAACCCTACATTTAACAATCCAAGAATATTAACAGCTGAGAAAGACAGAAATGGCCCTAACGGCCTGACCAAATTACCAAAATACCCTTAGGACATACTTGGAAGACCGGGATGAAAACCTGCGCCGTTACACTTTCAAGCACTCCATTTCCTTGTTTTCTTGCCGAAACCATTTCATCTTGTCATTGCCAAAATTCTTCTCCTTCCCTCTTGGTTCTTGCTACAACTCCTCCCTAGCCGAAAGCATTACTTTTCTCTCCTCACCATTACCGAGAGACTCTCTCCTTTCTCTTACCTTGCCGATATGTTTTCCTCTTCAACCTAGCCGAGAGAAGCTTCAACCCAAGCACACTTTTGTTGTCACAAATGAAACCCTAGCCGAGAAGCACTCATTATTGCACCAAACAGCCCCTAACCGAGAGCACCAAGCTAGCTCCTTTGCCGCACATCAAGAAGCATTCACCTTACCCTAGTGCAGCACCTTCTCCAAGTTGTGGTTCCTATCGAGAGCACCTTGCAGTCGATAGCATCACTTGGCCATACCCTAGACTTGCCATGAGCACTTTCTTCCTCGGTTGGGTAGCTTCTCGAGCCCTTGATTCTAGTTTCCTAGTTTGGTTGTTTAGTTAGCTGGTTTTAATATGTGTTGTATTTTATAATTGCTAGGTTCGTGTTAACTTTGCAGATCAAGGAGCACTTAGTTATTGTCATTGTTTTTGCTTGTTTTCCAAGTAAGGATTTCTTAACAGGGTTGTGTGAGCCCTACAATATATCGTTGATTGCATTCTATTTACTTGTTAATTGTTTGCTAGCATGTTTAGTGGATAAGGTGATTGTATGTTTGTTGGAATCATGTTTAGGACCTCACACGACTGTAGATCAGTGACACCATTTTCGAGTCTTTAGGCATGCGTACCTGGACCAGTGTAGTTTGTACAGGTCCAACATCCTTATATGGTTTTCAGTAGCATGCAGTGTACGTGCACACGCGTTAGGCGCCGGGAGGAGAGCTCCCTCGGGCTAATGTTTGTGAGTACACCACTTCTGTTCCATTTTAGAGCCAGACTTCGGGTACTCTCTCGTTGCTTAGGAACAGCTTGGCCGAGGGTAATAGGCCCTCGAGGACATCTAGTTGGGATCAGCTTTTGAGTTGGTCATTCGGCCGAGGGAGAAATACCCTCAAGGATGTCATTTGGGATTGGCTAGGAGAGCCAATCATTAGACTGAAAGTAGGAGACTTTTAAGGATTTCGAACTTGCACCATTAGCTCGTTGAGCAAAGATCTGTGTTGGTAACTGTTTGCATGTATACTAGGATGCTAGATGATTTGATGTTTCGTACTGTACCCCGGTTGGGGATTCTTACTGAGCGCATTTATATTCACCCTTATTTTCTGTGGTTTTCCACTAGGTAACTTGAGACAACATCGGGATGGCTAGCGGAGGGAGCTGCATGATCACGGGAGCTGTCGGCACTCTATCTTTTTTTTATGTTCTGTTATTTTATTCAAGTCAAACACGGAGCCCGTAGAACTTGCAATGGAACCTAATGTTGCTGTTTTGATATTTTATTTTTTAATATTTTAAATTATACTCTAGACACTACTGTAGATCAGTGACATCGTTTTCGAGTCTTTAGGCATGCGTACCTGGACCAGTGTAGTTTGAATAGGTCCAATATCCTTATATGGTTTACAGCATGCGGTGTGCGTGCACACGCGTTAGGCGCTGGGAGGAGAGCTCCCTCGAGCTAATGTTTGTGAGTACAGTACTTCTGTTCCATTTTAGAGCCAGACTTCGGGTACTCTTCTGTTGTCTTAGGAACAGCTTGGCCTAGGGTAATAGGCCCTCGAGGACATCTAGTTGGGATTAGCTTTTGAGTTGGTCATTCGGCCGAGGGAGAAATACCCTCAAGGATGTCATTTGGGATTGGCTAGGAGAGCCAATCATTAGACTGAAAGTAGGAGACTTTTAAGGATTTCGAACTTGCACCATTAGCTCGTTGAGCAAAGATCTGTGATGGTAACTGTTTGCATGTATACTAGGATGCTAGATGATTTGATGTTTCGTACTGTACCCCGGTTAGGGATTCTTACTGAGCGCATTTATATTCACCCATATTTTCTGTGGTTTTCCACTAGGTAGCTTGGGACAACATCGGGATGGCTAGCAGAGGGAGCTGCATGATCACGGGAGCTGTCGACACTCTATCTTTTGTTTATGTTCTGTTATTTTATTCAAGTCAAACACGGAGCCCATAGAACTTGCAATGGAACCTAATGTTGTTGTTTTGATATTCTATTTCTGAATATTTTAAATTATACTCTAACCAGACTTGTTTTATTGATTTTAACAGGGAATATTTCAATTGTTTCAAAATAGGTTCCATGAGATTGAAGTTTTATTTATGCAAGTATCAAATGTTGAAACTGTTTTAGTAACTTTTATTGCATGCATGTTGAGTGAGAACCTAGGTTAGGACCGTTTCGAGGTCGAGTTCTTACAGTTTTGTTTTAATTAAAAGAAAAAAAAAGGTAAAAAGGGGTTTTGCATATTCTTGATCGATCAGAACATCCAAGGAAAAAGAACAAGGTCCTCTTCTCCATCGTTCTCGTCTTCACATTTTCTCCAATCCCTAGCTGAGATCCCAACCATAAAAAATTCACAGATCACCTTTGTTGTCGTCGATCACCTAGCTGCAAACCCCATAATCAAGACCTCATAGCCCTGGTCGAACGTAAGCCCACTTGATTGGCCAAGCCCTAGCCGATCGCCCACACCCACATCACCCTAGCCGAACCACCTCACCATCGCTCGTATTGCCCATCGCTACACCGAGCAACCCAGCCGCAGCACACACCCACGCCCGCACGCTGTCAGCCACTTTGCTCCACTGCACACACCTGCTCAGGCCAGCATCACTGTGTCACACGCCTCGCAGCCTTATGCCTGGATCGGCTCGCCCTCAGCATGCCCAACTGCTTCGTGTCTCATGCGAGTAGCCTTGTCCTCACTGTGTCGCTTCGTCGCCAGCTGATCACGCACAACCGCACGCGTCGCAGCCTTTGCGCATGCACCGCCCACCTTCGCTCTGCATCTCCCAACTGTGTTGCTCATTGTCCCACACACGCCGGCTATCGAGCCTAGGAGCACACGCCATTCTATGTTGGTGTCGAAACCTTGTCCTTTGGCTTTGGGTTAATTATTTTTTGGTTCTGCAGCTTAAGGAGTTTAACTTTATTGTCTGTTCTATTTACTCAAGTAAGGGTTCCTTGCCGGGGTTGTGTGGTACTGCGCTTGCCACTGATTGCTTCCTACTTGTTTTTTATTGTTTATCGAGCATGTTAGTGGATAGGTTTCTGGATGATTGTTTCTATTTACTAAGCATGTTAGTGGATAGGCTTCTAGAAGTTGTTACTATTTACTGAACATGTTAGTGGATAGGCTCTTGCAAGTTTATTGATGTATGCGCATGTGTTAGTGGATAGGATTTGCTATAACTTGTTTCATAGTACCCGACATATAGATTAATGTAACCTGGATTGCACTTTTCTATTTGAATTGACTGCTATGTAATTGTGATTGTTGATATTCTGGATGGTCATTGTGCAATGCTCTTGTTGAACTCTGTTAGGTCGATGGTGCTTCATCTTAGCTAGATCCTGTTAGGTTGTCCTAATCCAAAGGCCAAGAGTGGACCAATGTAGAAGTCCCCACTAGTCGGGTTGTGGGGACGGATTCCTTACCCCTTGTAACCGGGTATGGAATAGCTATCACCCAGGCATAAGCCTAGTTTGTGGTCTTCTAGAGTTGGGTCCTTTCCTTGGTGAAAGCCTTCTTTGGGAAAACCTTAAGCTTCAGGCATTGGTGTGAATAGGCTACCACATTATGGTGCCGAGGTCCTCCCGCCAGTTGTGGATCAGTGGACACCTTTTCGAGTCTTAGGCATTCGCACCTAAATCGGCATAGTTTGTGTTGACCTACATTTATCCAGTTTACATGAGCATGCAGTATGTGCGGATGTGCATTAGATGCCGGGAGGAGAGCTCCCTCGAGCTAATTTATGAGTACACCTTTCCATTTCGTCTAGAGCCTGACACTTGTGTACTCTCCTAGTGTCTAGGATCAGCATAGTGAGCTGATCGCTTTAACCGAGAGTTAGAGGCTCTCGAGATTCTAGGGGTTATATTGATAACGCATTTAGAGATCTGCAGTGGATTGTTAGCCTAGAGTTAGACACTCTCGAGGTTGATCATGTTGTTGATTGAACTTGAGTTTAAAATGCTTGTTTGATGTTTGGATTGCTTGTATGCTAGGATGCTAGATGTTGTGACTTGTGCATTGTACCCTGGTTAGGGATTTTTACTGAGTGCTTTTGTACTCACCCTTTTTGTGGTTCTTCTACTAGGTAACTTGGGACAGCACCGAAGCGGTGATAGCATTATATAATAGCACTATTGAGTCCTTAAAACCATGTGTTAAACAAAGAAAAGTAGAGCAAATGTATAGTATAATACAGAAAGAAAGAGCAATTACCCAGTTTATCTAGTTATGCATGCTATCAGCATCGCAGGACGTCATATTTTCAAAAAATATTAATTTTGCTATAAAATGCTCGTATAAGCGTGGAAATGAGGTGATTAAGTAGAAACTGCTGACGTGTCCTATTTTCGTACGAAGTCATTGCATAGAAGGAATGCCTGAGAACAGAAAAAGAAGGAAATAATCGCCAATCAAATTGAGAATAGAAAAAGAAAAGATGGTTGGCAATCAAATTGAGGAATCAACGAAACCAAGATGGAAACTCTTGAAGGAGAATATTTGAGAAGGACATGGGTGACAAGGAACTTTGGGAGGATATAAAAGGAAGAAAAATCGATGGACAAAGTGTGCCAATTTGGAGAGGAAGCTACCAATTAATGAACGTCTGAGACACTAGGGTCTCATTGGAGATCCCGGTGGCCTCTGTTCATCTATAGACTTTGAACAATTGTGTACCAACATAGTGCTTAAATGAAAATGCCATTGGCAACAACGACGATTTACTCTGTACACCATAGATAGCTAGTTTATTTGTTATTTTATTTCATTTTTGCATATAGTTACCAATCATGACATAGTCGTCATTTTCTTAAAATAAATCGACAAGTACTTTGTTCAGAATTGATCTCCTGTAACTTGTTATGCGTGGGTTAATTCAGAGAAGGAAGGAAAGTTAAGTAATCTAGCCATAATCAAGGTGGGGGTTAAAGAATAAGAACGACGGTTGCTTTATTTACTTGTAGTAGATTGACAATCCACTTGAACGTGCTTTGCATCATCCTTGGAAAAAGAGATGCTCAAGGATTAACCCCACCGTTCTCACTAGGTAAGTTTATGTTTACTCGGAGCACTTTTTAGAAGGGAGTTAGGAATAACCCTTTCACTAGCTGCATGCGTAAGATTGGTATTTAGCAGCAAACCTACGGGCATTGTACCGGCAGGTTGTAGTCAAGTACTCTGGAAGGGGGCTTGAAGTATAGTCTAGCGTGTATTCATTTTCTCATGACAACTCATCTTGCTTGGATTAATCGACAGCATATCCCTTTCCATATTTTTTGGGATTTAGCATGTTAAATTGGAATTAAGAAAAACTCGCATGTGGGTGATTGAATTTATAATGTTGCAATTAAAATAAGTGTCCGTCGGCTCGATACCCACGTATGCTAGCTTCCAGCTTACTCGAAAGAGGAACCTGGCGGATGACCCAACAAGTTACGTTAGTATTGCAAGAAGACTTTTCGCGCTACGAAATGGGAGTTATAGTGTAACCCTACTAACACATGCGAAACCCTGACCTTAATCTTGTAGCACTGCAGCAGAAGCTGAGTTCTACACCAACGAATGCGGAAGCATTTGTGCGGGTGGGTAGCATGAATTTCTGCATCACCAAGTAACACATTGTATTCTGTTCTAACTACTAGTTAAATGAAGTAACTTAGATTTAGAATAGTGTCAGCATCTACATTAGCATGAGTGTCAGCATTAGTATCGACATAAGTAATTTAATTATTGCATAATCCAAACTCAACTCTATCAAACCTATTCGTGTCATTTACATTTTAGACCCTTAATATATTTCACTACGCTTCAAATTCTCTATGGGATAGATAAATTTATATACTTATTACTTGTTGCAATTCCCGACCACGTATAGTTGCACGTAAGTGATTTCGAGTGTACTTAGCATAAGTCAACTTAAAATTAAGTATTGTTCAAGATATTAGCATTGGAATCAAACCACAATCAAGTTTTTGGCCCGTTGCCAGGGAATTTGGCAAACAATTCGATACATATTAAGGGTGGTTCTTAAAAGCGAAAGACTAACTTGTTAACTTTACATGCAGGAACACTATGAAGCGGAAGCAACATCACTGAGCTAGGTGAAAAAAAAGGGTTAGTAGACTTTCACATCCACTATATCTGAAGAATACAAGCGCCAAGTAAAGAGTAAGATATATATATATACCGCTTTCAAGTGTTAAATGCATAAATTAGAGGGGGAAATTGAATAGCGAAAGCGCTTTCCTAGAATGCAGAAGAAACTGCGATAGCACACGTTATTGCCTTGCTTAGCAAGAAGTGAATTGATTGGAACTCTCGAACAAAAGTGCACGCGGGCTGAATTATGCACATCTCTAACTGAGAAGATTCTATGTTTACATGCTTTCTAGGATTTAGATGATTTAGGAGTAGTAAATCTGCTTTTGAAGTAGGAATCTTTTCTTTTTTTTAAAAAAAAGAAAAAACCTTCATTAATGATTGCAAAACTGATGCTGAAAGGGCATTGAACCCAATAATTGGCGTGCAACGTCAAATAAATCTAATCGTTGAGGCTGTCACATTTAATAAGGGGTAAATCAGTAATTTCAGAGGTCAGCCTTGTAGAACATCTATAAAAGGGCTTATAAGTTCCAAGTAATTATATTTATTAGATCAAAATTTTCTATATCTGGATTGAATATTGTGATGAATTATGGGAATTATGCCTTGTTTAATCTATGTGATGAATTTCCAAAATAATAGTTAAATGGTTTTAATTTTAGATTTTTAGTGTTAATTTAGAATAAAATAAAATAGAAAAAAAAATATTAAAAAAAGAAATGAAAGTGGCTTCTGCTAGTTTAAAATTGAAAAGGAAATAGAAATCTACAATTGGGCTTAAACCCAATACATTTGGAGTACAATTCTAACCTATTTTTAGTTCTTATATATATGTGTGCAAGTTTGCAATTTGGGAGGAGGCAGCCGCTGGAGACCCACGGTGGAGAAAAAGGCAACCATAAGAAAAAGTGCAAAGAAAAATTAAAAGAGGGTTGCAGCTTCAATTCATCGTTGGCATATGCTTATTTTCATTTTTTCTTTTCTTTCATTCATGAGTAATTAGTTTTTGTTTCCAATTCAAGGTTAGTTTTATTTCAATTATAATTTTTTGAGGCTTTGGATCTAATTGATATTTTCTTTTAATTCAAAGATGATTTGTTTCTTGTTCTTATTTTTATGATTGGTTGTTAGCAAATTGAATTGACGCCTTAGTTTGTTCCCAATTGATCCCTGCTATACATGATTTTGTGATGAGTTATTATTCTGAATGATTGTAATTGTAGTAAAGGGTTGGCTCATGTGTGTGTGATTGTGGCTTTTTCAAATTACATAGCTTGCATGATAGACCCTAGAGAAACAAATAAACAAAATTAATTAATTTGTAGTCGTCTGAGTTAGTTAATTTTGGTTTAGTCATTCTCAATAATTTTAATGCTATTATTTAATTGATATGTAACGCTATCGTGCCCAATTGATTAGATAATAAGATTTGGTTTTGATTTTGGGTCGGAGTTAATACAGTAAAAGAACAATTATCTATTGTGGCTTTTCCAAGTAGGTAGATTAATTCTTTCAACCCAAGAAAATTAAATATTTTTTTGTAGCCTATGATCAAAACTACAGTTGGATTAAACTAAACCCTTGAATTGGAAGTTCTCGTTAAATTGTTTATTTTATCCTTTTTATTTCTTAGTTAATATTTTATTCAAACACCAAAACCCCCTCTTTTTATTTATTTTTAACTCTAAGAAATTAATTCATAGCTCCTTTGGGATTCAAGCTGGTTCCACTATTTCTACAAGTTAGAGTTAGTAATCAGTATTAATTTTGGTGGGTTTCGACAACCCACCAAAATCCCTATTATCTATTGATTTTCCAAGTAGGTAGATTAATTCTTTCAACCCAAGAAAATTAAATATTTTTTTGTAGCCTATGATCAAAACTACAGTTGGATTAAACTAAACCCTTGAATTGGAAGTTCTCGTTAAATTGTTTATTTTATCCTTTTTATTTCTTAGTTAATATTTTATTCAAACACCAAAACCCCCTCTTTTTATTTATTTTTAACTCTGAGAAATTAATTCATAGCTCCTTTGGGATTCAAGCTGGTTCCACTATTTCTACAAGTTAGAGTTAGTAATCAGTATTGATTTTGGTGGGTTTCGACAACCCGGCCAAATTTGGCACCGTTGTTGGGGAGCTTAGTTTAGTTTCTCATCGTTTCATTTTTATTTTTACTTTTAGTTTCTTTTTTATTTAAAAAAATTGAAAAAAATTATGACTGAAACTTTTCAACAATTTTGGACTAGAGATTATGGAGTTGTTCTTTAGGATAATGGTATAAGAGATCTTAAAAGTCAAATTTCAAGTTTAACTACTTTGGTTCATCAAATAGATGAAGAGAGAATGCAACAAAATTTTAGACAAGACAACACCATTGGAGGAATTCGTAATCATTATCAAATGTGCTACAACCCCCTATTATGACGATTACAATCATGGTTGGAGTGATCACCAAAATTTTGGCTTGGGAAATCAAGGAGAACAACGAAACCAATACTTTAAGAACTTCAGAAGATCATCTCAAACACCAATAGAAACTCAGATTTCCAATTCAGGTATGTCTTTAGATAATATGTTGATGACTTTAGCTAACAATACTCTTCAATTTCAATAGAGTGTTTCTCAATTTCAACAAGATACTCATCAGTTTCAACAAGAAACCAGAGCTAGCATGGAAAGTTTATGTAGCCAAATTGTTGAATTAACCAATTCAGTAAGAAAATTGGAGATTCTACAAGAGCAACAATTTGTTCATACCGTTGATATAGAAAGTTTTGATCAAGTAAAATATATTGATAGTGAATATGAGTTGGAAAATTTCGAGCCATATCAAAATCGGGTATGTGAAATGGAAAACAATGAGTCTACAAATGAAGAGGAAATTCAGGTTATAGAATATGAGGCTTAAAAGCCTAACCCTATTTTATTTTCAGAAAATCTTCATAAAATTTATCTTTTTCTTTATTCTCATGAACTTGTTCAGTTTTATTTTTTGCCATTTGATTTCATTTATCTGTCTGGTGCCTTTGAGAAACAGGAAAGTCTGCTAGACTTAGTAGGCTACATCGACTCAAACAAGAAGGGACCGAAGAAAATCGAAGAATTTTATGTACCATGATGAATGTTCAAGTTGTCGAGCACAACGACATTAAATGATTGTGCTTTTGGGAGGCAACCCACTATTTTTTCTACTCTTTATTTTCATTATTTTAGTCTTTATTTCTTGTTTTTTTTTTTGGTATGTTCTCATCTTTCTTTTCGTGGAAGGCATTAATTTTCAATAAGCATGACCACCAACTCTCTCAACACCAAAAACTATCTAGTTTAAGTTGTTCACATATCCAAGGAGTTCACTTTCCTAAGCTTTTTATTGTTTTGTGAAAATTGTGCTTAATTATTTATACATTGGGGACAATGTATAGTTTAGGTTTGAGGGAGGTTTAGATCAAATTTAGCATGCATTAACCCATACATATTGATTTTTTTTTTTTTGAAACCTTGATTCTTTTTTTTTTTTGTCTTTGAATGTCATGTAAGTTAGGAATACATTTTAGTTGAATTTTAAGACATGATAGAGATGAGCATGATTAGAGTTTTTCTTAAATTTATATGATGGTGTCTCATTGATTTGTTGATTGAAAGTGTGCAAGACTTGATGCAATTTACCCATTCTAGTGAGATTTTGAGCCTATGAGCAACTTATATATTTTGTTCGATTTATTTCTTGTTGAGTGGTATCAAACTTAGTGAGATTATTCTAGAACTTTCTTGTGAATGCATTTTGAGACCACATTTTTGTATTGATGTTTTAATATGATAAGGGCAATTCGGATGAACCACTTTTTGGCTTTTAAAATTCCCACCTTTGAATTTTTTTCCATTATTTAGCCACTTTGAGCCTATTTTTTTTTCTTAATAATAGCACATCATATTTAGCATTAGACCATCTCATTTGTTAGCCTCAACCGTTGCACCTTTGTCGAGACAAGAGGAAAATGTTGCATGGTAGTTAATGGATTTACATAAAAAAATTGATGGATAATGAAAAAAAAATGAAAAAAAAAAGAGAAGAGAAGAAGATGTGCCTTAAAAAAACAAAAAAATTGTCTCTAGAAAATATATATATTATATATATATATACATACATATTGTGGAGAAAATTTTTCCAACAAAAATTATGTTATTGTGGCTTCTCCAAGGTTCCTAGTGCAAGAATGATGTGTGTGATCTTGAGTAGTGTATTTTGTGTTTCTTATGTAGCATTGCTATCATGCAAGATTAACTCTTGGTCTTGATTATAAAACACCTAAATTTTCCTTATATCCTACCCTTACCTAAGCCCCATTACAACCCTTGCAAAGTCCCTTTGATTTTTGCATTCAATTCATCTATATTGGTGTAGATTTGATTCACTTGCAAGCCTATGGTAATATCATATTATGTTTTGATTTTGAGCCAAAAAAAAACCATAAATAATGTGAGAGTATTGAGTGAAACCATGTGAGAGTGTCAAGTCTTGTTTCATTTTATTTTAGTAAATTGATGACATGCTTGAGTCTTATACAAACATGTACCCTATGAATGCTCATTCTTTTGATTGTGATTGAAATTCAACTTTGATGTGTGATTGACTTTATTGATCTTCTTTAACATTGAGAAATTTAAAAGGGAGTAGAAAAAAAAAGTTGATATGTTGAGTAAAGGCTGACTTGAGGACAAGCATGAATTAGGTGTGGGGGAATTTGATAAGTTCCAAGTAATTATATTTATTGGATCAAAATTTTCTATATTTGGATTGAATATTGTGATGAATTATGAGAATTATGCCTTGTTTAATCTATGTGATGAATTTCCAAAATAATAGCTAAATGGTTTTAATTTTAGATTTTTAGTGTTAATTTAGAATAAAATAAAATTGAAAAAAAATGAAAGTGGCGTCTGCCAGTTTAAAATTGAAAAGGAAATAGGAATCTACATTTGGAGTACAATTCTAACCTATTTTTAGTTCTTATATATATGTGTGCAAGTTTGCAATGTGGGAGGAGGCAGCCGCTGGAAACCAACGATGGAGAAAAAGGCAGCCATAGGGAGAAGTGCAAAGAAAAATTAAAAGAGGGTTGCAGTTTCAATTCATCGTTGGCATATGTTTATTTTCTTTTTTTCTTTTCTTTCGTTCATGAGTAATTAGTTTTGTTTCCAATTCAAGGTTAGTTTTATTTCAATTATAATTTTGTGAGGCTTTGGACCTAATTGATATTTTCTTTTAATTCAAAGATTATTTGTTTCTTGTTCTTATTTTTATGATTGATTGTTAGCAAATTGAATTGATGCCTTAGTCTGTTCCCCACTGATCCCTGCTATACATGATTTTGTGATGAGTTATTATTTCGATGATTGTAATTGTAGTAAAGGGTTGGCTCATGTGTGTGTGATTGTGGTTTTTCCAAATAACATACCTTGTATGATAGACCCTAGGGAAACAAATAAACAAAATTAATTAATTTGTAGTCGTCTCGGTTAGTTAATTTTAGTTTAGTTGTTCCCAATAATTTTAATGTTATTATTTAATTGATATGGAACGCTATTGTGCCCAATTGATTAGATAATAAGATTTGGTTTTGATGTTGGGTCGGAGTCAATAAAGTAGGAGAACAATTATCTATTGTGGCTTTTCCAAGTAGGTAGACTAATTCTTTGAACCTAAGAAAATTAAATATTTTTTGTAGCCTATGATCAAAACTACGGTTGGATTAAACTAAACTCTTGAATTGGAAGTTCTCGTTAAATTGTTTATTCTATCCTTTTTATTTCTTTAGTTAATATTTTATTCAAACACCAAAACCCCCTCTTTTTATTTATGTTTAACTCTGAGAAATTAATTTATAGCTCCTTTGGGATTCGACCTGGTTCTACTATTTCTACAAGTTAGAGTTAGTAATTAGTATTTATTTTGGTGAGCTTCGACAACCCGGCCAAGGGCACAACATCGTCGATTTGATTTAAGAAAAATTCTTGAAATCTTTCTGAAACCCTAGCAACCGAAGCGAACTATTCTTTTTTTTTCTTTATTTCGCATTATTTTCTTTATTTTTCGTGTTTCTTTTGTTTTCGAACTAATATTGCATGAACGGAATCGATGGCATCCAACAACTAGAAAATAAATACTGATTCTAGGGCCATTTGTATGGAGATTGATGAAACATCGACCCCCGCAGTGCAAGGTTCCAGCACATAGGGCAGGAGCACGCAAGAACCCGAACTAGAAGTAATGGCTATGTTGGGAATGCTCGAAGAAGCAGTGATGAGAAGCATTCCAGATAGTAGAGTTAGCTAAAAAGTTCGAAGAACTGGAAGAAAACTACAAGAAGGCTATAAAAGCAAAGGATGCAGAATTGACGAGGCAACTAGAAGACGAAGAAATGGGTAAAAGTTCAAAGAAGGCCAAGAAATTGACGCAGAAGGAAAAAGGGAAAAAGAATTCTTGATCTGTTAAGAGAAGAATATCGGTCGCAGCCAACAAAAGCGAAGCGAGGAAGTGAAAATAAGATGGTAGAGATGACCGAAGCAGAGAAGAGGGAATTTCTGCAAAAGCTGGGCTTTACAAGGGCAATGCTCGATGGAGACATCCAAGTAACCATCACGATGCAAGGATGGGATGATTTTTGTAGATCGAGCATTGACGCAAACCCGATTTTGGTACAAGAGTTCTATGAAAACGAAACTGGAGACGAGAGTTGCAGCACAACAGTTGTAGGACAACCAATTGACTGAAGTGCAGAAGTCTGGAATTAATTGTTTGGATTCCGAGAGTATGAAAAAGTACAGATCGATAGGCAAATAAGGGAGCCTACACAGCAGATTTGGAAGCATGCTTACTAATAGTCGCTCTACCAGACACAGAATGGGGAAATAATAAACCAATCCCACGCTCCAGCCTCAACTTCTAGGAAATCACTGGAATAACTTCATCAAAACCAGCGTCATGCCAACAACGCATGACACAACACTATCGCAGACAAGTATGCTCTTAATATATGCTATTTGTGCAGGTTTAACAATCGACATAGGACGAATCATAAAAAAGGAAGTGCGGTAGCATATGGGAAGCAGGTAAAAAAGGAAGTTTTTAAGAACCCGACCCAAATAGTAGTCATAAACCTGGTTCTTACTTAGCATGCTTAAAATTTAAAACATTTAAATTAACATTGGAACTGCTTAACAGGAAAACGTACTTAATAAAACTTGTAGAAAAACATTCATTCAAATAGTTTCCATAAATAGGTCCTGGCCAGTATTTAAAAGTTTAACATTCAAACAACTTTTCAATTCAAATAGTTTTCCCAACATGCTAACAAAGAAATAAGACTCAACGAGACAACAGAAAAATAGAGTAAACGTCGGCGACGCCCATGATCATGCAGCTCCCTCCGCTAGTCGTCTCGGTGTTGTCCCAAGCTACCTAGTGGAAAACCACAAAAAATAAGGGTGAGTACAAAGCACTCAGTAAGAATTCCCAACCGGGGTACAATACTGTAAAGACCCGACACTAAATGGTCCTAAATAGTCTTTACTTTAAGATGCAATTTCAAAGCAAGCAATAGACTGAAAATTCAACATCTTTTCAAATGATTCAAAACTTAAACATTTTGATAAGTATAGTTATGAAAACAGTAAAACAACTTAAGCCTCTGGCCAGAGTTAAACAATAGTTACAAAATCCCAACAAAACATTACAAGTTCCAAATGACACTTCTCAAACTAGAATGTGAAAGACACAAGAAGATGCAACGACCTTCCCCATAATCATCTAGCTCCTCCTCTAGCCACCTTGATGCTATGCCAAGTTACCTAGTGGAAAAACCACAGAAAGGGTGAGTACAATTGCACTCAGTAAGGATTCCCCAACTGGGGTACAATACGAACAACAAATCCTCTAGCATCCTGGCATACAGGCATCAAACAATAACATGGCAGTCTCGTCAGTACAAACAGTAGGATGAACAATAGCAATGGTCTATGCTCATAGCTAGACAGGGTTAGCACACACTGGCTAACAAACAGGAGAAACAGATAAGTAATCTTAGAAGCTATATTATTACAACAAACAATGGTTAGCACACATTTGGCTAACTAAGGACAGCAACACACTGGGCTAGTCCTAGGCCGCAACACACTAGGTTAGCCCGGGATCAGCAACACACTGGGCCAATCCTGAAAACTGGTCAGCACACACTAGGCCAACAAAGGGACATCACACACTGGGCTAGTCCTGGACAAACCGAGCTAGCACGCAACTCGACTGTCACTTATGTAAGTTCTGCTCATACCTGTTAGCAGTACACTGGGCTAACAGGGGACAACAACACACTGGGCTAGTCCTGAGCAAACTGAGCCATCACGCAACTAGACTGTCACTTGGGGCACAACGAGCCAACACGCAACTCGACTGTCACTCGGGCCAAAATGAGCCAGCACACAACTCGACTATCACTCGTGGATCAACCAAGCCAGCACGCAACTCGATTGTCACTCGGGACTCCCTATTAGACTCTAACACTTTAGGCAGCCTAGAGCTAACAGGGTATACATACAACTAGTTTATAATCACTAGAATATTTGCAGACATACTGATCAGATAATAAACAGGAGAGTGCAATAGTAAGGTACAATAACTAAATGCCAAACCCTAGCAAACAATCCAGAAAAGCCTATCTACTAACATGCTTGGTCACACATATTCATCAGGGCATACAACATACAAGTTCAGATCAACAGGAAAATAGGAGATAAACATGACTATCAAAGAACAACAAGAATAGACATGATTATCAATAGAGCAGCCTCCAAGGAAACCTACAAGAACTTATCCACTAACAATATATTTCAGATAACCCGTAGAAACCTATCCACTAACAATATATTCCAGATAACCTGCAGAAACCAATCCACTAACAATATATATTCCAGGTAACCTGCAGAAACCTATCGACTAAAAATATATTCCAGGTAACCTGCAAAAACCTATCCACTAACAGTTCAACATATAACAAACAACCAGGAGTTATCATTGCAATGAGCAGAGTCCACACAACCCCGACAAGGAACCCTTACCTGTCAACAAGCAAAACCTACAAAAGAGAAAGCTCCTTGAGTTGCAAATCCTACACTTGCTAACCTAACAATCAGTTCAATAAGATTAACAACCAATGTTGAACATCTCTGGGTAACTAAACAAGACAGGAATTAGGGCTTTACGAAAACCCGAGCAAACTGTAACTTCCAAAGGAGTCTCGGCCAAGACATGCTAGGCTACACGGAAAGCAACTTCAACACCACTCCTTTCAATCTCGTCTATGGCATTACCAGCAACACAATACATAAGTTAGTCTCGGTTAAGCCTCAACACACAACTAAACAAATTCCCATGTAGCTATCGGCCATCATGGTGTTCACAGGTAGTACCACACAACTAACACAACTAGCTCACCTTAAAGTCTCAGTAATGGAGGATGCACAATGGTGGTCTCAGCTAGCACCTCCAACAAGCATCCAAGGGTGTTTGGCTAGGCTTGGCTAGCACAACAAAGAAGGAAGCTTGATTAAAACTCTACCCAACCATCCAATCAACAACACATTGCCGAAACACAACGAAAACTCACCTTGAAGACCTCAACAATGAAGGAGATGCAAGTGCAATGGTGGTCTTGGCTAGGTTAGGCTTAACAACAAGAGAAGACCTTGGTTAGAATACCCTTACCCAAACCTCTTGGTTCTCGGCTAGATCTACATACCCAAGCAGCAAAATACAACAAGCCCTTACCTTGGAACTCTCGGGAATGATTGCTAATGAGGGAGTTCTCAAATCTACAATGTGAAGATGGAGAGCTTGTGCTTGCACCCAACAATAGAGAAGAGACAACAAGAAGAAAGGAAGTAGAAGGCTTGGATCTATGCTTGCAAGGGAGAAGAAATGAGTTAGAAATCGGAGGTGGGAAACTGTCCTTGCAAGTCCTGAACAGGTGGGGACAACATACGTTGTGTCCACTCTCAACCTCTAGATGATGACAACCTAACCAAAACTATGCTAAGAGTTTAACTTGCTCGTTTCATAATCGATCATAACATGCTTAACAGTAAAGACGATCAGCCCTAGCATGGTACTAAGAGACATGTCACAAGAAGTCAACGCATGCTCACAAACTGCCAGGATATCACATCAACCTATCCACTAAGACATGCTCGTAAAATAGTAAAACATGCAGCATACAATACTATCAATGCATATTCACTCATGGTCCACACAACCATAACAAAAAATCCTTACCTGAAAAGTAATATCGAACAGACAATAAATGCTCCTTGAGCTATAGATACCAATACGCACAAAACACAACCTAAACAGTAATATTAAATAATTAATATCTAATCAGCCTACTAAAACAACTACGGAATACAAGGGAAACAAAGGTTACTCAAGCCTAAACGGAAGGCTCGACACAATAAGGCCTAGGCTACGGCAAAGACGTGGCACGGCAAGTGTGCACGGTGCGGCAGCAAGGCAGGCAACGTGGGCGAGGCTATGTATACGACAAGAGTTGTGTGGGCATGTGTTGTTGGGTCTGTGGCATGGGGTTGTGCATGCGGTAGGAGCTATGCGGGCATGTGCGACTAGGACTACAGCACGGGCATGGACGTGTGTGGCTGGGCAAGGCAGCATGGCAGACGATGCGGCGTGTGCGGCTGGCAAACGCGAGTTGTGCGTGTGGAGCGGCATGACTGCCCTGTAGCAAGGCTAGGCAGGCTTGATCAGCGGTTATACGGCAGCGATCAGGGGCATGGGTCAGCTGCTGCGATCGGCGATGCAGTTGGTGCATGTAGGTGGGCTACTCGGTGTAGCACAACAAGGGGGCGTGATTGCTCGGTGAGGCTAGTGCGTGAGGATCGATGTGGTGCTTGCTCTCAACAGTGTTGAGGGATGGATGATGGAGAAGAAAGAGAAGATGAAATCGATGGTGGCTTCTCTTTGGCTCTTCTCTTTCTGGGAACAATCAAAATCCTTTCTTCTTTCTTTTTCTTTTCTTTTAAATAACAAAAAGATTTTCCTTCAAAACTTGCAAAAATAGTCCTATTGACCTAAAACCATAAAAACAACTCATAGTTGAATAAAATTCAAAAACGACCCTGAAGCTCACTAAAATGCCAAACTAGCCTCTAAGCTGAAATTACCAAAATGCCCTTTAAGGCTAAACTTCCCTAACGGCCCAACGAAACAACCAAATTAACCAGGAAACATACCTGGGGAGTCAGGATGAAAACCTGGGTCATTACAAGGGGAGGAGAGGAAGTGGACTGATTTGGAGATATGAACTACTTGTTTGGAGATTGGTGTTTTGGAGAGAAGATATTGGAAAAGTATTTATTTTATATTAATTTTTTAATGTAATCATTGCATATTTGTATTAATTGATAAATTTAATATATTTTATTTTATATAATGTGTTTGAAAATTAAAAAAGTTTGAGATGATATTGAAGGAGGTGTTGATGAGCAATTGGGGAGATGAGCAATTGGGGAGAGGTTGATGTACTAAAAACAAACACGGAGTTGGAAAATCTCAATTTAATCTATTAGTTTGCTAGTGATTAAATTTATCAGTTTGCTAGTGATTGAATTTTATGTAATTTTCATGTTTTTGTTCAATCACTGTGTAACTTTAAAAATTGATTCACTTCTATTCTTTAAAAAAATGTATTTACTTTAAAATTTGATTCACTTCTATCCCTTAAAAAAGGTACTTACTTTAATCTAAATTAATTTAGCAAATTTCGAACGGGTAAAGTCACAAGTGAGTCTCGAATCTAGGACCTTGAGGGGAGCATACCTTCAAAGTCAAAGTCTTCAATAACTTTGTCACACCTTAGGGACATTAAGACGGTATTATAATATAATATTATAATTTAAAATGTAGGTCAAATGTAGACAAATTTTAAAATATTTGCATCCATAGTCATTAATACACTTTAATACGATATTATAAATACTCATTAATACACTATTATATATTAAAAATACTCATTAATACATTTTTTATTAACATACGATATTCAATCAATGCTAGTCTTCAATCAATACCATAAATAATCTTCAATTATTGTTGTATATAATCCTCAATCAACGCATCAAACATAACGCTGTCCATGAGAATATCTAAGCGTCGCTTGAATTTGTTTGGAGTTGTTTCCGAGAAAAAAGGGCATGGTCCTCAATGGAAGCCACTTCAATCATGACTGTATTCGGGGTTTGGGACAAGAATGTGTATTAGAATTACAACACAATAACAATACGTGCTAATACGTACAATTTTTTTTTTTTTGCTAAAATCACAACAAATATACCGTGTGTATACGATGGACGAAGAAAAGTACGAAGATATTTGGACATGATTTTTTTTTAGTACATATTGGGGGAAGGAGAAACAAATACCGATTCGGGATTGAACTTGTGACGCTAGTGTTGAACTGGTTTACAACCAAACAATGAGACCATTGCGCCACTGACCCATTTGGCCAAGGTTGTAGATTTGCTATAGAATATTAGATTTAATCGTCAAAACAATATTAAATTTAAATGGTAAAAAAGTTTGATAATTTGTTCGATTGTTTGTTATAGAATATCTATACATTTTCTCTAATTAATGTTAACCCTATTATAAAGGTAGGGTTATAGTGATCAAATGTATTTTATATAATTAATTATTTCAATTCTAAAATAAAATTTAGACATTTTTAAAGAGATTTTGCATGTATAATAAAAAGTCAAAATATTTCTATCTATAGCATAATATCAAAATTAATTCATTTGTAGCGGGAAATCCAAACAAGTTTGGTGAAAAGACTAAACAGCCCACAACCCACTTCATTTTGTTATTTGAATAAACAGCTCATGGCCAAAACTACCTTGTTATAAATAACTAATTTATTTGAATAAACAGCCACGTTTACTTTTTTCTTAATAGTTTTTTTTTCTTTATTTTACCTCTTTAGTTCTCAAATAAAAATATATTTGTGAATGAAATTATTTATGTATATGAATACTTTTCTTTAATAATTAACATTATAGTTAAATCCCTGCCTCGATCCCCTAGGAAAAAATCATATTTTTTTCAGGGAGGGGAAGCCATTCTCAGTCCCGCCCCGTGAACATCTCTAATCGGAACATGTTGTAAATTTCATTATTATAATTGAATAATAATAAAAAAAACTATATTAGATTTATGTGTGAAAAATGAGTGAGAGACTAAAAAAGATGAAAAAAAGGATGGGACTCATGGATTTACAAACCTAACCCCACCTTCAAATTTGGAGAGAAGTTTGAAATGGTTTGAATTGAAAATTCCAAATTAATGTTTGGTTTGTTGTATTGCTGTAGATCTCTATTAGAATGGGACTCATGTATCTCATATTCATGCAATCTTATACTCATGTATCTCATATTCATGAAATCTTATACTTGCTTTTTTTTTTTTTTGCTATTTTAGTGCTCAGATTTTGTAAATTGATCCTTAATAACTCTTAATTAGAGAGTTATTTAGGCAATTATTTTAGTGCATTAATAGATCTCTATTAGAGCATAATTTAGGCTACTCTATTTTGTATTTTTCTAAAGTTCAGGAGAAATATTTGAGTTATAATGAGTAATTTTCAAACAAAATTAATAGAAGTCGCACACATCCATTATTTACCATCAGAAGGACAACTTTGCGTTTAAATTAAAAATAATGAATAAATTGTGCTAAACGTTATACAATGCAAGAAATGCAGAACTATTATGCTAGAGAACAAACTAGATGCAAACCGTGAAAAACAAAAGCAATATGATGTATTCACAAGGCAGTCGCGTTCGAAGAATCACGTCAATAAGGAAAGAACAGAGAAATCAATGAAGCAAAAAAGGTCAAGATTGATCAAGAATTCCTAGTGCTAGTCAAGAGATTCTTGTATTTATGAAGATATTCTAGCTCACTCAAACTTGCTAGCCAAACAAATCATTTCTATAGAAAGAAAGAAGCTACAATCAGGGAGCTAGTCAGTTGGCCAGAAGCCAATCCACGTCGAAAATGCTACTGGTGGTGTTCTAGGAGTCGATGACAAGGAATCTGCACATCTTCACAACGGCACCAATTCCTATCTTTTTATATCTTTTCATTATTAGGAGTAGATCATAGATTTGTAGACAACTTTGGGTAATAAAATTGATGAATTTCTATTATCTACTATTGTTCGTTTCTATGTTGCATGAGATAGGAGCCATGGAAAGAATTCTTATAGAGATTACATGTTAAGATTGTAGATTGTTGGATTTTACACTACTGCAATTTATTTTATGTATGTGTCGATTCGCTACTCACGTGTGCTAGCCTTCAGTAAACTTGAGGGAACTGTTGATTGATCCAGTATGCTAAGATAGAATCGATGTGAGGTCTCTTGCATTGTTAAAGGGATTAAGAATACCCTACTATCGTATGCGTCGCCCCGAGCTAAGTATGAATAATCTCAGCGGAAGGGTTAGCCATAAATCAATAAGTGCGGAAGTATTTATTAGAACAAGGAAGCATAAAAATCTAATTACCACTAACACATGATTTCTCATCCGCATTTTTACTTATGCTCAACTGCATTCCATATTTTATAGTTTTGAAAACCCGAAACAATCACCAACACTATTCTTTTTACATATTTTGCATAACTCTCAAGTTAGTAATAATAATTCGAGACATCAATCTCTGTGGACAACGATAAAATACATACTTATCACTTGTTGCATTTCTGACCGCGTATACTTGCGTGAAGCATTTCCAAGCCAAACTTAGCAATAGGTTAATCTTAGAATTCATTAGTATTTAGACATATTCACATCTAGAAATCGTAGATCATGCATTCTAAGTGATTTGTGCATTAAATTGAGTAATTTTTAGAACTAGATTGACATTAATAAGAAACTTTATTTAAATATCATTCATGTGTACTATAGATGCTTGAAGTCAAAAACTAAGAAATACTGAAGTTTTGAAGTCAATGAATGTGCGATGCTTTTGTGTTAAAATGTTAAGAACCCAAGTCTCGCTAATTTCTTCTTCTATCTACAGAAGCTGAGAATGTTGTTACCTTCGCATTCAGAGGAACAGAAAGAGAAAAATGAGATGCGGGTTGCATTTGGAATGCGATGCTGGAGATGGAACAAAGAGGCTGGAATGCCAAGCAGAGGGCATAAAAAATGCGATGCTGGATGCATTGCGAATGGAAGAATCACAAGATCTTCTAGACAGAATCGCAAAAATTAGGATTTACTGCAAGAAGATAAATGATTACGATATTATCTCCGAAAATCTGATTCCTCAAGCATCGTTTAAGCCTATATATAGTCAAAGATCAAGTCGTAAAAGGTGTGCTTATTTTTTAGAGTTTTTCTCCCACGATAGAGATTAGGGTTCCTGAGAGGAAGTTCGTAATTTACCACTTTCTTTACCACTTCTTTACCTCTTTCTAGTTTATCTTTTCCTTGTTTTATTTTACGTTTTCCTTTACTTTCACTTGTTTTCACTTTCAACTTCAATAGAAACCCTAGATTTATCTTGTAGCACAGTTGTTTACTTTTTCGTATTGGTTTTTAATCTATGATTGATTTTCTGTTTTACAAATGCCTTTCGATTTGTCTTCTTTATTTTCTATTTTTTTCTAAGTTAATTTATGTTGCTTTCCTTACTTCATCCGAATGATTCCCACAATTTACTTTATGTTCATATTTTAATTATGAGCTAAACGATTCGTAGGTGAAGGTTCGAAGACAGGAGTGCAGGTAGTATTAATTAATGGTAAATGAAGATGATAAGTTAGATGTAATAGATGCTTTAATTAATTCACATGGGTCGACTAACAATCCACCTTTTTCTCGCTCGTAGTTTGACTCGGGAGAGGGAGCGATGAAAGAACCACTAATTTATAGTCATTATGTCAGTTTAGGGCTCCTACATATTTTGGGATATTTTAGAGATAATCATCCCAATACTGAACATACATCAGTAAATTAATTATGCAGTCTTGAGTTAGTCTTTGAGTCTCTGGCAGTGTCTTTCAAGAGAACGCCTTTTGACCTAGTGTAGCGTGAAACTTCCTTCTTACCAATAACCTACCCTTGAGAAACTTTTGACTACATTCTGTAACCCTAACCCGAGCTTTACCTTTATAGATTGTCTTATTCGCTCTGCATTTATTTTATTGCTTTAATTCTGCTTAGAATTAGGACCAAAACCCACTGATTTCCCTTTCCTTTTCTATTAATATAGCTAGTTGTGAACCACTAATCCCTTTAGGAGAACGATACTAATGTACTTAAATGCATGAAATATTACACATGTCATAATTTAGAGTTAGTAAATTAGAGATTGTATAACACCGAATAATCATATCAACCTTCATACTATATCCTTCATTAGTCTAAAAATACAAGTAGTTATAATCAATATTGATATAATACATACATAAATCATTTAATAAATTCTATTGCCTATCATCTCTTTTCATCAAATGCTTGAAGCTCACATGACCATTTTCCACCGATGGTCTTACCTCCAACTAAAACATGGCAATAATTTTTAAATAAAATAATATAATAAGATTGTGTCACTATAACACGTGAAGTATCAGCGTCATATGAATATAAGTACCTTTTTGTTTTTTATTACTCGAAGAGGCAGATCCGTCCACTTTAGTTGTGAATCTCTGGAATGTTGCTCGCGCAATGCAGAAACCAAACAAAATTCGTCTAAATGCAAAGACTCCGTAGGGGGATGTGAACGTGGTTCTCTCCTTATTTTTTGTGTCGATGGTGATTTGATTATAACATGATTAACCATCTTAAAAATAGTAATATTCTTCACCAGCTAACCAATGTATCATCTGATCAATATAAGGAAAGGGAAATTGATATTTCCTTGTTGCTTTGTTCAACCTCGTATAATCCATATAAACTCTTCATCTTGTAACAACTATTATTGGGATAAGCTAATTTGGTTCATTCTTCAAAACAATTATTCTTCTCTTTTTAGGAACACATTATACAAGACTTGCCTTATTACTATCTGAAATAGGATAAATTAGTCCAACATCCAACAATTTAATGACTTCGTTTTTCACTACTTCCTTCATTTTTGGGTTTAGTCTTCTTTCTTGTTCATAAGATTTTAAATTTCCATATTCTAAATTAATTTTATGTATGAAAAATGATGAGTTTATTCCCTCAATAAAAATTAAAGTCCAAACGATTGCTTTCTTGTATTTCTTAAAAAGTTCTAGTAATAACACTTCCTTTTTTTTCTAGGTCTAACATTGTTGAGATAATGATAGGCAAAGTCTTTTCTTTATAGGCAAAGTCTTTTCTTTCCAATAAAGGCACATTTCAAAATTCGTGACAAAGATTTTAACTCGAAGACCGAAGGTTCCTCAATTGAAGGTTTCATTGGAGGGGCTAATCACTCTCCTATTTTTAATGACTCAAAATGGTTAAGTAGCCTAAACTACCACAAACTTCTTATTCATCCTCCTTCAAATATTGTAACGCTTCTCCTGAATTTCTACAGCTTTGACATACTCATTGTAAAGAACTCGACTTTCTAAAGGAGTCCTAGAATGAGATTTTTACTAACATGCTCTTTAAACGTTTACAAAACTTGCATATTTTAGTTGAAATTCAAAAACCTTTTAAACACACTCCTATTTATTTAAATCCATAAAATATAGTGTCATAATAATAGTTCACTCTCTGGCTTGGGTAGTTCAAAAGCAAGTAAAACAATAAAGGTAAATCCAAGGCGTCCATGCCCAAAACAACAACTAGAAAATTAAATAGTCTAACATTAATAATAAATTCAATACGTAGAATAATGACTCAACATAAATAAGTAAAGTTTTGACAATCAGACAATGCAAGCAAGCTCCATCAATGATCATCTCAATGCCCATTCAGCTAACCGTCTCGGTAGAGTCTATGATTACCTAGTGGAAAAAAATAAAAAAAATAAGTATGAATATAAAAGCATACTCATTAAGAACTCTCAACCGAGGAAAAATATACACAGTCATAAAACACAAGCACACCAGCACATACATGAATACAAATTAGTGATCTTAATCGATACATTAAGCAATTGAGTCATGAAGAACGTTACATGACATGGAAACACAAAACACCTTTAGCCCATCTTTTATGAGGCTCTTCAGGCACTCACCTAATTCATCAAAGTGTTTCATGGCTAAACAGCTCTAACAGACAACTCAATGAAAGGTGTACTCATGACACTAGTCCATGTGAGGCATCGACTTAACACCTAGTATGTGTCCACACGCACACACACTGCATGTTGTTGTAAACTAGTCTGGTGACCTACATAGTCTGTCCATGTTCAGGTATACATGCCTAACTAAAGAAAGATGCACATAGAATAAAGCTTGTGGAGGCCCTTGCCAGTAGTTGTGTTTGCTCGTTCACACCCATCGCTTGTAGCTAAAGACTTTCCTATAGTATTCTAACACTATTATTAGAGTTCGGCTCTCTACATGATACAAGCTAGGAGTCAGTGGGGGTGACGTGTTACTTTGCATCTTTTGTTGTTGGGGTGGCATGATCCATCAAATCTCCAACCAATGAAGGTAGCATAAATATCACATCTTCTACAACGTCTAAATGATGACACCTAATACTATACGCTCAGTTCTAGCAGATTTGTACCACATTATCAATACAATCATCATCGAAGGATACTATTCCAACAAAGAGATTAGGACTGGCTCACATGCTAGTATTCAAGAAAAAATACATGTGCCATCCCATAATCATGCATACATCACACAATAGAGATAAACAAGACTTCTTATACCTCTACACGCCAAGACTCCATAATAAAAGCATGCATCACAAAACAATAATCCATACAATCCAAGGTAAGGAGACCTTACCTAAACATATAATATTGAACACATTGAACAATCTCCAACAATAATCTACTAAAACAAACCAACTAGAAATGTAAGCGACTAAAAATTACTTAGGGATACGAGAAATACACGTAATTATGGTGGTGGCACATGGTCTAACGTGTAGCGGTGAGTGATAACTCACAAATAGAGTGTATTTTAGGCTGTCTTACTATGCTTTATTTTAGAAATAGAAGAGAGAAAACAAGCATTCATAAAAGAAATGTCAAGAAAGAACTTAGAAAATCAACATGCATTCATAATGTAGCATCAGCAGCATGGATTCACATTTTAGCGCAAAATTATAAATAAATTGTGCCTAATCAATATTTTTAGCAGGATATTCCGTAGCAACGCGGGAAATGACAACAATTCGAATGATGACCAGATGGCACGTAAAGATGCGTAAACCAAAAAGAAAAATACATTCGAAAAAGGCCACGTCAACAAGGAAAGAATCGAAGAATCAATCATGCAATCAAGACGAAATCAATCAAATAGATCTCGACAGAAATCATGGAATCCTATATTTATGAAGATTTGCACAGCTCAACTCAACTTGTTGAACTAGGAATTCAATTCTATAAATACCAATTCAAGAAGTTGAGATCGATGAACTGGTCGGTTGGGCTACACATACTCAGCCATGCCAATTCCATTTACTGTTTTTTTTCAATATGAGTAGTTTATAGTCTTTGAACATTTCATAGTCGTAAAAAAATCGTATGGTTAAAACTTCTATATTATGTTTATTGCTATGACTATGTTATAGGAATGCATGTTAGTTATTTATGATTAGAATATTCTAAAAGCGTAAGTCACAGAGTGTTACACTGCTGCGTGCTTAATTTTATATATATGGGTCGATTAGCTACCCACACATGTACCTTGTGGTGAATCAGAAGAGGATCCTTATAGTGACCCATTATGCTACTTTAGGTTGAGTGAATGTTTGTTCACTATTTAGGGTATTAGGGATAACCTCACTAATGCTTACATTACCCTGTGCCAAGTACGGAGTTCGTAACTGAAGTTGGATCGACTATAAATCATTAGTTACGAAAGTAACAATTGTTGAGGAAGTAAGACAGTCTTTGGCTAGTCCGCGTGCACTTAGCATCTTTTAGGATTAACTAGTTAGCATTACTCATTGCATGCATTAGTATTTTATTTATGTATTCATCTATTTTTGTAAAAACAAAAACCACTCAACTCAAACAACATATTCTTCTTTATTTTCTTTTGCATGTCTCTGACTTAAACAATATTAGCTCAAGACATCAATCCTTGTGGGATTGATAAATTTATATACTTATTACTTGCTACAATATATTATCTCGTATACTTTCGTTTAAGTGATTCCGAATGTACTTAGCATAAGTCAACTTAGAATTAATTATTGTTCAATATATATGCATTGGAATCACATTGGTTAGTGTGTGCAGTAGGGAGTAACAATGCTTTGTGCGTCACCTAATGTTGGGCAAAGACTTGGCTGGCTTGGTGCACAAAGGCATAGGCGTGCACGAGGCACGCTGGCATAGGTTGAGTGGCTCGATGGCGATAACTCAAGAACGTAGGTATGCGTGAGGCTAGGCACACGACTCAGTAATGCAGGGCGTACAGACGCTAACCTTGAACGGACATTAACACACGCGCGTTGATGTCTAATGTCACGTGGAATCATAGACTTGGCCACCCAACTCTTAGAGATCTATAATTTTACTAAAATATTATAATTTTTCTTTCAAGAGTAATGTGAATGTTGCATGTTGAGAGGCTTGTTAATTTTTAAAATCACACTTACTTCCTTTCCTTTACTCTATATCTCACGCTACTAAATGTTTTGATCTTGTTTTATGTTCACACTCATCTATGATAATCTGTACCATTATTATCTAATGATGGTTTTCTCTATTATGTTGTATTTCGTTGATGATTATAGTTGTTTTTCAGGGATCTATCATCTTAAAAGAAAGAGGGCACATTTGAGGCCTTTAAATTGTTACTTCCTTAATTTTTACTAAATTTAGTTCTATTATATGCGCTCTTCACTTTGACAATGGTAAGAAGTATGCTTCTATTCATAGTGTATGTAGTCAGTAAAGGATTCAAGTTTAGTTGTCTTGTCCTTATACCTCAGCATAGAATTGACAGATTGAGAGAATGTATCATCACATTGTTGAAACAGGTTCACGTTGCTTTCCTAGGCTTCAATGCCTCTTCGGTTTTCGTGGGATGCTTTTATAGTGGTTGTTGTTTTATTCAATATAATACCTACTACTATGCTCGCTTGCAAGTCATCTTTTAATGTACTACTCTTCAACTAGTGCACCATTAAGTTATATAGTAGTTTCTCAAAATTCAATTAACTATGTTGCCTACTGGGTTACATAAGAACCAAGTTCAGTACATTAAGGATCTTTTTATAAGGTTTCAGTTTCAACATTTGAAATGCACTCCCACTCCATCCGTGACAAGCAACCAATTGTCTCTCCATTAAGGAAAACTTAATGATGATCATCTACCATACAAAAGTGATATTGATGCACTTTGTTATCATAAGAACACATGGACGAACATTGTATTCACAATCAATTAGCTAAGTAAGTTTGGGAAAGCTCCAACTAGCGTCCATTAGCTTTCGTTAAGCATGTATTTTGATAGCTTCAAGGAATAACAACTTGTGGATTGTTAATTCGCCTATCTAATACACATTCAACATCAAAGCCTATTTGGATGTCGATTGAGCTTCAAGTATGGATTGAGCTTCAACATCAAAGCCTATTTATATCGGTGATTGACCCTCCAAAAGGAAAAATGTTGTTGCTAGCTCCTGTTAAATTTGATGAGTTTTTTCTTTTTTAATTATTTTTAGTTTTATTTATGGCATATGTTTCTTTTATTAATTGTTTAAGTTTCCTTTTACAAGATAACTTAACTCCATGTAAGTTTTATCTTATAAGTTGTTTTAAGTTTCTATTTTTAAATTTTAAGTTATAGAAATTAAATAGGCTCCATATTTTGTACCTATAAAAGGGTGAACTTCCATGAGAAGTTTGTATCACCAATTTCCTCATTTCTAATAGAAACATATTCACATTTGTTTCACACTCACATTTTCTCTCTTTGTTCAACAAACATTGAGACTTTGATTTGACTTTTGCTTCCGCAATATTCATTTCATATTCCATTTTTTCCCAACAGTGGTATCAGAGCCTTAGATTTAAAGGCATGTGATTGTATTTGAGAGTGAAAATTTTATTTTTTTTGTATTTGAATATGTCTTCAAATTTTGGTGTCACCTCTCCTCCACATTTTAATGGTGAAAATTACCAATTTTGGGTTGTTAAAATGCAATCCTATCTCAAAGCCCTCGGCCTTTGGGAATGTGTTTCAACTGATGTTGATCCTCAACCATTAGGAGAAAATCAGACGTTGAATCATATCAGATTACATGAAGAGGAGAAATTAAAGAAGCCCAAAGCTCTATCTGTGAATCATGCCGCTTTATCAGGTCCTATATTTGGTAGGATTATTGATTGTAAAATGGCAAAAGAAGCTTGGGATAAATTGCAAGAGGAATTTGAAGGTAGTGCAAGGGTGAAGGCTGTCAAATTATTTACTCTAAAAAAAGAGTTCGAAATGCTAAAAATGAAAAATTCAGATTCTATAAGGGACTACACAACAAAAGTGATGACTATTGTAAACCAGATAAGACTTGTTGGTGAAACTTTTGTTGATCAAAGAGTTGTGGAGAAAATAATGGTCAGTGTTCCGAACAAATTTGAGTCAAAGATCTTAGCTATAGAGGAGTCTTCAGATTTGACTACTCTTACCATAGCTGAGTTAATTAGCAAATTGCAAGCCCAAGAGCAAAGAGACACAATTCGTAATGAAGAGCATGTTGAGGGTGCATTTCATCTAAAACTAAAGGCAAGAAATCTTTTGCAGAAAATGATAGAAAAACAACCAAAGTACAAGAGAGCAAGGGAAAAGGAGGAGTTTCAAATAAAGGTAAATTTCCTTCTTGTCGTTATTGCAAAAAAACCAATCATGATGAGAAAAAATGTTGGTATAAAAACAAGCAAACCTATCATTGTGATTACTGCAACAAGAATGGTCATACAGATAAATTTTGTTATACCAAGAAAAATCAAACTCAAGATCCACATGAACAAGCAAATTGTGCCGACAATAAAGAAGAAACAAATTTTTTGTTTATGGCTTCCCATATTGATGACAAAGAGTCAACCTCCGGGCTTATTGAAAGTGGATGTACCAAGCACATGGCTAAAGATATCAATCTTTTTAGCCAAGTTGATAGATCTATAAAGTCTAAGATCATTCTTGGACATGGCGAGACGGTACTACTATCCAAGGTAAAGGTCTTTGTCATTATGCATACTAAGCAAGGTGAAAAGAAAATATCCAATGTTTTATATGTTCCGAGATTATCTCAAAACTTGCTTAGTATTGCTCAATTGTTGCATAACAAGTTTTATGTGGTTTTCAAGGACCAAGTTTGTGTTATT
Source organism: Sicyos edulis (assembly GCA_036507275.1). Classification (NCBI taxonomy): domain Eukaryota; kingdom Viridiplantae; phylum Streptophyta; class Magnoliopsida; order Cucurbitales; family Cucurbitaceae; genus Sicyos; species Sicyos edulis. Next base: position 36,698,895 of record CM071847.1, read on the forward strand.
TATGACTAGCAAGGAGTAGAAATTGCAAGAGTCGCCATGGTTGTAAATGCTTTCCTTTTAAATGGTGAATTTTTATTTCACCATGCACTAAATGCCAAAGTAGAAGAACGCAAAAAGTGGCATCATCATTTTGGCCACTACAACAACAAGGCCTTGAAAATTTTGCATTCTTCTAAAATAGTTGATGACTTTTCAAATTGTACATCATTTGACCAAATTTGGGAAAGTTGTCAAGTAGGGAAGATGCACAGACTACCTTTTCCAACAGATGGTAGTTTTAGAGCCAAAGACAAACTTGAATTGGTGCACAGTGATGTTTGCGGTCCCATGAGCAATACATCTATTGGGAACAATAAATATTTTATTTTATTTATTGATGATTTTACCAGGATGACATGGGTATATTTTTTTATTGAAAAAGCTCAAGTTTTTGAGATTTTCAAAAAGTTTGTAAATTTGGTTCAAACTCAAAGTGGTTGTAAGCTTAAAACTTTGAGAACCGATAACGGGAAGGAATATACTTCCAAGCAATTTGATAGGTTTTGTGAATAATTGGGAATCAAACATCAATTATCTATTACCACCACAACAGAATGGTGTATTAGAAAGGAAAAACAGAACCTTGATGGAGATGGCAAGATGTCTTCTCTTTGGAAAAAAATTACCAAAGATATTTTGGGCAGAAGCTGTAAGCACTGCTATTTACTTGCTCAATAGACTACCTACAAGGGCAGTTGAGGGCAAGACTCCTTATGAAGCTTGGTCAGGTAAAAAAACTTCCGTTAAAAACTTGAAGATTTTTGGATCTATATGTTACTCTTTTGTTCCTTCTATTAAGAGATCAAAACTTGATGGGAAGGCAACTAAAGGAGTATTTGTTGGCTATGCCACTGATCAAAAGGGTATAGAATTTTTTATTTGGATGGTGAAAAGATAATCTTCAATCGTGACGTCATCGTTGATGAGCATTCTTATTGGGATTTTGAGAAGCAAACTATTGTGAGAGACTTATCCACCAATTTTGAAGTCTTAGAACAAAATGAATCTTATTTTGATTCAATAGATTATAATGATCAAGATCCTCTCTCAAATGATGATGACCATGTTGATGCAACAGGTGATGATCCAAATTATAAGGTGAGATCACTTGCTGATGTATATGAAAGTTGTAATCTTGTTATTGTTGAACCAAATACTTATTATGAAGCTTCACAATCTGCTGAATGGATTGTTGCTATGAAAGAAGAATTGGAGATGATCCATAAAAATAATGCATGGGAGCTTGTAAATCAACCTCAAGGAAAAAACATCTTGGGTGTGAAATGGGTATTCAGAGTGAAGTATAATTCTGATGGTTCAATCAACAAATATAAAGCAAGGTTAGTGGTTAAAGGTTATGCACAACAACCTGGAGTTGATTATGGAGATACATTTGCTCCAGTTGCACGACACGACACAATACGATTGATTATTGCTTTAGCTGCACACTTGGAATGGAAAATATTTCATCTAGATATTAAGTCAGCTTTTTTGAATGGCGATCTTGAGGAGGAGATTTATGTGAACCAACCAGAAGGGTTCGTTGATAAAGGCCAAGAAGACAAAGTTTACCGTTTGAAGAAAGCTAGCTCTCTATGGATTGAAACAAGCACCTCGTGCTTGGTATTGTAAGATTAATTCTTACCTGCTTCTTCAAGGTTTTCAAAGGAGTATGAGAGAAACTACTCTCTATGTTAAGGTTGGTGACAACTCTAAACAACTCATTCTTTCTCTTTATGTTGATGATATGCTAGTGACCGGAAATGATTATCAAATGCTGCAAGATTTTAAAATTGAGATGGAAAAAATGTTTGAGATGTCAGATCTTGGTTATATGCATTATTTCCTTGGTATAGAAATTCATCAAGAAGATGAGGGAATTTTTATTGCCCAAAGAAAGTATTCTCAAGAAATTTTGAAGAAATTTAAGATGGAAAAATGTAAGGTTGCCTCAACTCCTTTAGATATAAACTTGAAAGTCTAAAAAAATGATGGTGAGAAACTTTCTAATCCTACAAACTATAGAAGTTTAGTAGGAAACCTCTTGTATTTGACAACATCTAGGCCAGACTTGATGTTTGATGCATGTTCACTCTCAAGATATATGAATTCACCAAGTGAAACTCATTTTGGTATTGCCAAAAGAGTCCTTATATAAGAACCCCGACCCAAAGTGATCCTAAACCCCAGTTCTTACTAGCATGCTTACAATTTAAAACTTTTAAAACATTATGGAAACAACTAAAAGATAAAACTCATTTAGACTTCATAATAGAAACAATCATTTCATAAACATCCTTAAAACAATCCTGGCCAAAGATTTCAAACAAAAAGCGAGCAGTAACAGTCTCAACGAAGAAACAAAGTTCCCAGCATGCTACTACATAATAAAAGACTCCAAATGATAAAGACACAGAGTTCTCTGGCAGCTCTAATGATCACACAGTTCCCTCCACTAGCCATCCCGGTGCAGCCCCAAGTTACCTGAAAGATAAGTAAGAGTGAGTATAAACATACTCAGTAAGAATCCCCAACCGGGGTACAATACGATACATCCATCATCTAGCATCCTAGTATACATGCAATCAATTACCAGCACATAAACTTTGCTCAACAAGCTAATCAAGTCAAGTCCGGGAACCTCAGAAGTTTCCTACTTTCGGCCTAATGATTGGTTCTCCTAACCAATCCCAAAGACATCCTCGAGGGTCTTTCTCCCTCGGCCAATTGACCAACTCAAAAGCTGATCCCGAATAGGTGTCCTCGGGGGCCTCTTACCCCAGGCCAGGCTAAACCCTAAGACAACGGGAGTGTACCCGAGGTCAGGCTCTAAACAAGAATAAGAATGGTGTCACTGATCTACAGTAGTGCAGAGCCCTCGGCACTCAGCTGTAGCAGCCTGTACCACCAACCTAAATCTTAGAACTGTCTCCAGGCAGGCTTGCACCCGTGATGGGTTTCGCTCTAGCAGGTTACAAACTAGGCTTGAACTGATGCGGGAGCTAATCCACACCGGCTGTCGGGGGTAGAGAAAACGTACGTTATACCTCTCACTGATCCCGACCTGTGGGGACAAGATACGTTATATCCACTCTCAGCCTCTAGAAGACAAGTCTAACTAACTATCTAATGTCACATAATATTCATCCCTAGCAACTGAACATGCTTAATAAGAATATAAGTACATCCTAGCATGATACTACGAATGTAAACAGGAAACTCGGAACAAGCTGGAAGGACAAACCTAGCATGGCACTAACATGTAGAAACAGGACAAACATGCTAGCAGAGATAAACAGTGAAACAGTCCTAACCACTACATGCTCATAACAAACAACATATATATATATATATATATATATATATATATATATATATATATATAAGATGCAATCAAAACATATCGTAGGGTCCACATAACCCTGGTAAGAGATCCTTACCTGGAACAAGCAGAAATACAAACAATAAAGGGCTTCTTGAGCTGCAGTGTCTCATAACCTAAAAACATATAACCAATCAATAAACCTAGCTATCTAATTACCTAGCCAAACACCAAACCAAGGCAAGGGAATAAGAAACTACCCCAACAACAAGCAACAAGTGCTCTCGGCCAAGCAGCTGGAGAAACCCTAGAAGCTCTCGGCTACAACTCCTTCAACACTTGGTCTTGGTTAGGGCAACACAACAAACACCAACACAAGTTAGATTTTTTATCCAAGAAGCAAGCCAACTCTTAACCATTTCATGAAGCTCTCGGCCAAACACACTAAGAGAGGCTCTCGGCCAAACCAACACACAACCAACCAAAATCACACACTTACCAACTCACCTAATGAAGATTCGGCAAAGCTTCCCCAATGAACAAGGTGGTCTCGGCCAAGGAAGGGCACAACAAAAATGGGCTCGGCTAGGGCTTGGATCTTGCACAAGGATGAAGAACCATGTTAGATCTATCCCATCTACAAATCAACTACAACAAAAAAACAATCAATCTTACCTTGAAGCTCTCGGCAATGGGGGGTTGGAGAAGAATGCTCTTGGATCTCAACAACAAGAGGAAGATAAGAGCTTTTGGATGCAAGCAACAAGGAGATCTCGAACCAAACAAGATGCTTCTCGGATCTATAAGAAGAAGAGAAGAAAAGAACACCAACTCCACTTAGAGAAGCTTGTCTCGGCCATGGCAAGAAAAGAAGAGAAGAGAAAAGCATTAGCAAAGACTTACCTTGGAGCAACAATGAAGGAGAAGAACAACAAAGGAGATCTTGAGAATGGAGCAAGGCAAGCTTGGAATCAATAGAGAGAAATGGGAGCTTGAGGTCTCGGCCAAGGAGAGGGAAGGAGAGGATGATGGTCGGCCAAGAGGGAAGGAGAAGAGAAAATGATGAAACCCTACTTGATTTTTCCCTATTTTTAATTAATAAAAGCCTCCAAAAATCCCACCTTCAAATCCCACCAAGCACACATTTTAAAACTCATTTTAATTTCTCTACAAATGGCTCAAACTCAACTCCCGAGCCACCATGGTTCGAATCCTAGCTCCAACACTTTTATTTTCATTTTTCTTCTTTACCCGGGAAAGACTCCAAACTTTCCATAAATGGAACTCTTGACCTGAAATTTAAAACTGTAGAATAAACTTAAGTCCACCAACTCATAAACATTCCTGAAACCCTGTCTTACTGTAGAACTGTCTCGGGAAGGCAAAATGACCAAAATACCCTTGGAGGACAAAATGACCAAAATGCCCCTGGAAGCACAAAAAACCCTAACAGCCCAACCAGCTCATTGGAGGAACAACTGAATAAACCTAGAGAACCGAAAGGAAATCTTGGGTTGTTACAGTATTCCCTCCTTTAAAAGACTTTCGTTCCCGAAAGTCCTAAAGCTGAAACAACTCAGGATAATGCATCTTCATCTCATCCTATAACTCCCAAGTAGCTTCCTCTGCCCTCTGATTCCTCCACTGAAGCTTCACTAGGTTGATCTCTCAGTTACGCAAAGTCTTGGGCTCCCGAGCCAAAATCTGAATAGGCTTCTTCTCGAAACTCAAATCTTTATTCAACTCTAAAGGCTCATTGTCAATAACGTGTGCCGGGTCTGCCACATACTGTCTCAACATCAAAACATGAAAAACATTAAGAACTGTTGACAAAGACGGGGGAAAGGCCAAACGGTACGCAACTGTACCAATCCGCTCAAGGATCTCGAAAGGTCCTACAAACCTGGGGCTCAACTTTCCCCGCTTGCCAAACCTCAACACACCTCTCATCGGTACTACCTTCAAGAAAACATGCTGACCTACCTCAAATTCTAAATCTCTACGCCGAACATCGGCGTAACTCTTCTGTCTACTCTGAGCTGTCAGCATACGAGCCCTGATCTTCTGCACTTCTTCATTTGTCATCTAGAGCAACTCAGGACCCAAAACCTGCCTGTCACCGACCTGTTCCCAAAACATTGGAGATCTGCAACGTTTGCCATACAAAGCCTCAAACAGAGCCATCTGAATAGTCGACTGATAACTATTATTATATGCAAACTCTATCAGATACAAGTCATCGATCCCAAGCTGCACAGGAAGTCAACACACATGCTCTCAGCATGTCCTCAAGGATCTGGTTCACCCACTCAGTCTGACCATCCGTCTGAGGGTGAAAAGCGGTACTAAAGCTGCACTCGGTTCCCAAACCCTTCTGGAGCACTCTCTAGAAGCGAGAAGTGAACCGAGAATCCCGATCCGACACAATCTTCGCTGGTACCCCATGGTACCGAACGATCTGCTCCAAGAACAACTGCGCCCACTACTCTACAGTGTAATTGATTCTGCCAGGAATGAAGTGAGCACTCTTAGTCAACCGATCAACAACATCCCAGATCTGAGTAAACCCTCTCGGCGTCCTCGGCAACCCAGAAATGTAATCCATAGAAACCTCATCCCATTTCCACTGCGGAATACTCAATGGCTGCAACAAACCTGCTGGCTTTTGCCTGAGAGCCTTCACTTGCTGGCAAGTGAGACACCAACTAACAAACTCAGCTATATCTCTTTTCATACCCATCCACCAAAATGTCTGCTTGAGATCCTGATACATCTTGGTACCCCTGGGTGCCGAGTAAACGGGGAGCTATGGGCCTCGCTAAGCAACTCGGCTCGAAGCCAGGCATCCTCTGGGACGCATAAACGACCTCTATACCTCAAACCTCCATCTGGTGCTATAACAAAATCAAAGTCGCCATCTGCCTGAACCCTCTCTATCAACTTCTTCATCTTGGGATCACTCAGCTGGCTATCAATGATCCTCTGCTTAATTGATGGCTGAACTGACAATTGGGCTACCCTGGCGGTAACCTCTCCCAACATCACTGCAATACCTACCCGCTTGAACTCTTTCCGCAATTCAATTCTGGAACTCAACAAAGCTGCGGAGTGCGACGTCTTCCTACTCAAGGCATCAGCCACAACATTGGCCTTTCTTGGGTGGTACAAAATCTCACAGTCATAGTCTTTCACTAACTCGAGCCATCTTCTCTATCTCATATTTAACTCCTTCTGGGTGAAGAAGTACTTAAGGCTCTGGTGATCCGTAATCAACTGAATCTTTTCACCATACAAGTAATGCCTCCAAATTTTCAAAGCAAACACGACTGCGGCCAACTCCATGTCATGAGTTGGGTAATTTTTCTCATACGACCTCAACTGAAGGGACGCATATGCGATCACTTTTCCATGCTGCATTAACACACAACCCAAACTAAACTTGGATGCATCACTGTAAACTACAAATCCACCTGTTCCCTCAGGAACTGCTAATACTAGTGTTGTCGTCAAACTACGCTTTAGCTGGGCAAAACTCTCCTCGCAACTGGAATCCCAAACGAAGTCAACACCCTTCCTAGTTAGTCTAGTCAAGGGTGTTGCCTTAGCAGAAAAGTCATTAACAAAGCGCCGGTAGTAACCTACCAAACCCAGAAAGCTGCGAATCTCAGCGACCGTCGTCGGTCTAGCCCATGAACTAACTGCCTCAATCTTTGCGGGGTCAACAGCTATCCCATCCTTGGAAACAACATGTCCAAGGAAAGCTACTTCCTCAAGCCAGAACTCACACTTGGAAAACTTAGCATACAGCTGGTTCTCACGCAAGGCTGTCAAAACTTGTCTCAAGTGCGAAGCATGATCCTCTTTCGTCTTGGATTAAATCAGAATATCAGCTATGAACACGACAACAAAACTGTCCAAGAATGCCTTGAACACCCTGTCCATCATGTCAATAAAATGTTGCAGGAGCATTAGTCAGTCCAAACGACATGACCACGAACCCGAAATGACCATACCTCGATCTGAAAGCTGTCTTGGGAATGTCTACACCTTGAATCCTCAACTGATGGTATCCTGACCTCAAATCGATCTTAGAAAACACTGAGGCTCCCTGAAGCTGATCAAACAAATCATCAATATGCGGCAGGGGACACTTATTCTTTATGGTGACTTTATTTAACTATCGGTAGTCAATACAAAGGCGCATTGATCCATCCTTCTTCTTAACAAACAAAATAGGTGCTCCCCATGGGGACACACTCGGGCGGATGAATCCTCGATCAAGAATCTCTTGCAACTGTACCTTGAGCTCTCTCAGCTCAACTGGCGCCATACGATACAGAGCTTTAGAGATAGGGAGGGTCCCTGGCTAAAGCTCAATGGTAAAGTCCAGCTCTCTCTTCGGGGGTAACCCCAGTAACTCCTCAGGGAAAACATCTGCAAACTCCTGCACTACATGTACCACCTCAACTGACAATGCAACACTACTCTCACCTGAAAACTTTGCTAGAATGCCCCAAGCTCCTCGAGCTAACAAACGTTGGGCCTTCACTGCAGAAATCAACGGCGGACACACCCCGCCCTGAGCACCGCGAAACTTGAAGCTTTTCTTCTGGGGCGGCCAGAACACAACTTCTTTCTAGCGGCAGTCTATCATAGCATGATACTCAGCCAACCAATCCATACCAAGAATGACATCAAAACCACTCATAGGCAAGACTATGAGTACAGCCTCTAGAAGCTCCTCGGATATCTGTATCCGGCCACTCTTAACCTTATCACTAGCTAGCATACTCACTTCCGAAGGAGTTGCAACAGACAACTCAAACCCTAAAGGTTCGAGTTCCAAACCAGCTTGTCTAGCAAATGCATTAGAAACAAATGAATGGGTCGAGCCCGAATCAAACCAGTACAAATGCATAATGGTTTAAGACAAGTAGCGTACCTGCAACCGCAGCATTAGTATGCTCCACCTCCTGACGAGTCTTGGCAAACACCCTGCCCTACTACTGAACTGGTCTGGCTGCTGTTCCAACCTGAGTGCAAGCTCTAGCTAAGTGTCCCTCCTTGCCACATCTATAGCAAGCTCGGGGCGACGCTCCACAGATACCATAGTGAGTCTTGCCACAAGTGTGGCACTGGGGTGGCTGCTTAACAATGCCCTGCTGGCCCTGTGGTCTAAACTGTGGTCGACGCTGATCTCGACCTCTAAACTGGCCCTGATGACGAGCCTGCTGACCACCTGCACAGGACCCACTAGAAGAGTCAAACTTTCTCTTCTGCTCTGAGTACTGCTAGACACACTGAACTGGTGCAACAGGAGCCTGCACCTGCGGGTACTTGGAGTTATGTATGGTAGCCAACTCAACAGCTCTGTCATAAGACTTTGGGGTAAGTGCTCGAACATCCTGAGCAACCTCTTTTCTCAAACCACTGATAAACTTTTTCGTCTTGAGCTCCTTTGTGGCTATGAGCTCTAGAACAAAGTAACTATACTCCGAGAATTTCTTCTCATAAGCAGCAATACTGTCAGTGCCTTGCTTCAGGTTTGAGAAGGCCTCCGCCATCTCCTGCTGAGCCTCATCATTAACATACTTGGCTCTGAACTTGGTTTTGAAGAACTCCCAAGTGGCTGGTGGAGATCATACTGGTCTAGCCCGGTCGGTGGATTCCCATCACCACACAGTTGTGTCAGTCAAAACATGGGCCGCACACCTCGGCCTCTGAATATTCAGGCATCCCATCACGATGAAGATGTACTCCATCCGAGCTAACCACTTCACTACCACTAATGGGTTCTCTCAGGCATTAAACTCTATGGGCTTCCATTTAGTGAAATCCTTAAGCCACTTGCCAAACTCGGCGGCTCCTTCAACACCGTCTAACATTACGGTCTGATTCTGCTGACCCTAATCTCCTAGGGCCACTGGAGCTACTGGGGGTGCCTGCTGGAAAAGTTGTGTCAGCTGGGCCATCTAGGCCCTAGACTCCTCTCTCTGCGCTGACAGTTGCGCTTGAGTCTCCACTCTCTGCTCTGCCATCAGAGCCATCATCATGTCCCTCATGGCTACAAACTCAGCTCTTGGGGCTGCTCTCTGAGGCATGGCAGCCTCTACCCCCTCTCCAGGCAAACTAACAGCTGGGGCCACAGGCAGCCTACGGGTTTGCTCAACCCTAGATGTTGTCTCAACAACATCTCCACTCGCAGTCCCGGACGGTCCTGCACCACTTCGTATCACTAGCATACTGGCGATCTACACGGAAACCATAAGGGTTAGTCCTCTCTCGGACTCCCACTGCCAACAAAAGGTAACACATGTATACTAGATGCAATATTGTAAAAACCCTTAAATTCAGTTCTTACACAAACCTGACGGCCGTGGAGTGCATATGATCATGGGGACAAACAACCTACAAAGCAGGTTAGTCTACAGAATCTATGACTCTATGCTCTGATACCAACTGTAAGAACCCCGACCCAAAATGGTCCTAAACCCGGTTCTTACTAGCATGCTTACAATTTAAAACTTTTAAAACATTATGGAAACAACTAAAAGATAAAACTCATTTAGACTTCATAATAGAAACAATCATTTCATAAACATCCTTAAAACAATTCTGGCAAGTATTTCAAACAAAAACAGTGTAACAAGTCTCAACAGTAAACAAAGTTCCCAGCATGCTACTACATAATAAAAGACTCCAAATGATAAAGACACAGAGTTCGCCGGCAGCTCCCATGATCACACGGCTCCCTCCACTAACCATCCCGGTGCTGTCCCAAGTTACCTGAAAGATAAGTCAGGGTGAGTATAAACATACTCAGTAAGAATCCCCAATCGGGGTACAATACGATACATCCATCATCCAGCATCCTAGTATACATGCAATCAGTTACCAGCACAGAAACTTTGCTCAACAAGCTAATCAAGTCAAGTCCAGAAACCTCGAAAGTTTCCTACTTCCGGCCTAATGATTGGTTCTCCTAACCAATCCCAAAGACATCCTCGAGGGTCTTTCTCCCTCGGCCAAATGATACTACGAATGTAAACAAGGAACTCGGAACATGCTGGAAGGACAAACCTAGCATGACACTAACATGTAGAAACGGGGCAAACATGCTAGCAGAGATAAACAGTGAAACAGTCCTAACCACTACATGCTCATAACAAACAACATATATATATAAGATGCAATCAAAACATATCGCAGGGTCCACACAACCCTGGTAAGAGATCCTTACCTGGAACAAGCAGAAATACAAACAATAAAGTTCTCCTTGAGCTGCAGTGTCCCACAACCTAAAAACATATAACCAATCAATATACCTAGATATCTAATTACCTAGCCAACACCAAACCAAGGCAAGAGAATAAGAAACTACCCCAACAACAAGCAACAAGTGCTCTCAACCAAGCACTTCGAGAAAGCAGAAAAGATCTCGACTAAAACTTCTTCAATACTTGGTCTTGGCTAGGGCAACACAACAAACACCAACACAAGTTAGATCTCTTATCCAAGAAGCAAGCCAACACTCCCAACCATTTCATGAAGCTCTCGGCCAAACACACCAAGAGAGGCTCTCGGCTAAACCAACACACAAGCAACCAAAATCACACACTTACCAACTCACCTAATGAAGATTTGGCAAAGCTTCTCTAATGAACAAGGTGGTCTCGGCCAAGGAAGGGCACAACCAAGATGGGCTCGGCTAGGGCTTGGATCTTGCACAAGGATGAAGACCATGTTAGATCTATCCCATCTACAACTCAACCACAACAAAAACACAATCAATCTTACCTTGAAGCTCTCGGCAATGGGGGTTGGAGAAGAATGCTCTCGGATCTCAACAACAGGAGGAAGATAAGAGCTTTTGGATGACAGCAACAAGGAGATCTCGAACCAAACAAGATGCTTCTAGGATCTACAAGAAGAAGAGAAGAAAAGAACACCAACTCCACTTAGAGAAGCTTGTCTCGGCCATGGCAAGAAAAGAAGAGAAGAGAAAAACATTTGCAAAGACTTACCTTGGAGCAACAATGGAGGAGAAGAACAACAAAGGAGATCTTGAGAATGGAGTAAGGCAAGCTTGGAATCAATGGAGAGAAATGGGAGCTTGAGGTCTCGCCCAAGGAGAGGGAAGGAGAAGAGAAAATGATGAAACCCTACTTGATTTTTCCCTATTTTTAATTAATAAAAGCCTCCAAAAATCCCATCTTCAAATCCCACCAAGCACACATTTTAAAACTCATTTTAATTTCTCTACAAATGGCTTAAACTCAACTTCCAAGCCACCATGGTTCGAATCCTAGCTCCAACACTTTTATTTTCATTTTTCTTCTTTACCCGGGAAAGCCTCCAAACTTTCCATAAATGGAACTCTTGACCTGAAACTTAAAACCGAAGAATAAACTTAAGTCCACCAACTCATAAACATTCCTGAAACCCTTTCTTACTGCAAAACTGTCTCGAGAAGGCAAAATGACCAAAATACCCCTGGAGGACAAAATGACCAAAATGCCCCTAGAAACACAAAAAGCCCTAACAGCCCAACCAACTCACTAGAGGAACAACCGAATAATCCTGGAGAATCGGAAGGAAATCTTGGGCTGTTACACCTTAGATATTTAAAAGGCACTCTTGATTTTGGAATTTGGTTCAAATTTACAGGTGATTTGGAATTGATTGGATATTCTAATAGTAACTGGGCTGGTTGTGATGATGATTCCAAAAGTACTTCCAGTTATGTTTTTTCTCTTGGCACTGGAATTTTTTCTTGGAATTCAAGAAAACAAGAACTTGTAGCTCAATCTACTGCAGAAGCTGAATATATTTCAGCCGCATCAGCTGCAAATCAAGCAATATGGCTTCGCAAATTGCTTAGTGATTTGAGATTTGAACCTGACAAGCCTACAAATTTATTTTGTGATAATAAGTCAGCTATTTCTATTGCATCAAATCCAGTACAACATGGTAGAACGAAACACATCAATGTTAAATTCCATTTATTGAGGGAAGCAGAGAAAGAAGGCGACATTAAACTTATTTTTTGCAGTTCTGAAGAACAACTTGCCGATATTCTCATGAAAGCTCTACCGCATAGGAAATTTGTGTTTCTACGCCAAAAGCTGGGTGTCACAAAGAAAAACCTCAAAGAGGAGTGTTAAATTTGATGAGTTTTTTCTTTTTTAATTATTTTTAGTTTTATTTATGGCTTATGTTTCTTTTATTAATTGTTTAAGTTTCCTTTTACAAGATAACTTAACTCCATGTAAGTTTATCTTATAAGTTGTTTTAAGTTTCTATTTTTAAATTTTAAGTTATAGAAATTAAATAGGCTCCATATTTTGTACCTATAAAAGGGTGAACTTCCATGAGAAGTTTGTATCACCAATTTCCTCATTTCTAATAGAAACATATTCACATTGATTCACTCTCATATTTTCTCTCTTTGTTCAACAAACATTGAGACTTTGATTTGACTTTTGCTTCTGCAATATTCATTTCATATTCCATTTTTTCCCAACAGCTCCAATAAAGAATGTGAGTATTGTGTGTTATCTCATGTCATTTCTCAAGTCACTTTGTTGTCTAAATTGCTTCGAGAAAAATTTTCGTTCTTAACAAATAATATCGACCATCTGGTGTGATAATCTGGGTGATGGTGTGTAGACAGCTAATCTAGTGATTCATTCTCGTATGAAGCACATCGAATTAATTGTGCATTATGTTCATGATCAAGTTTTACGTTGTTTTCTTCATGTAAGATATGTTCCCTATGTTGAAACACATATGCATTGTTGAGAATTCCCGACAATCACAAGATGAAGACGACTCAAGGTTGAAGACAAACAAAACACATTGTATGACCATAAAAATTAGAAAAAAAAATTGGTATAAAACGCAACGCAACGTTTAAGTTAATGAAGGAGGATCAAACACATTGTTGATTGTGGTTTGATAATAGTTATTTGTTTTTCTACATAACCGATTGCAATAAGAGAATCCAACTTAATAAATTTATGGATAAATGGTACCTTTATATATAATATTATTTGGAATATGAAATGTGATAATTTTATTCATTCAATTTGGACAGGGGACTATAAACACTAGTTCGAGAGTACTACTACACTCAAATGAGATGGGAGTCAAATACCGATTTTTAAGATCGAACTCATGACTGTGGAATTGAATTGAATTACAACTAATCAACCAAGTCAATTCCCACCAACCATTTTTGTTAAGGGGTGTACATGGTCCAGGTTGAGTTAGGAGAACTTTTTGCACCAACCTAAATTTTTCGGTTGATCAATCCGTCAACCCGTCCAACCCTATGTATTAGAGTAACCCATTCCAACCTTTATAATTTGGGTTGAGTTAGATTGGGTTCTCGGGTTATATTAATCTCATTTTCCTCTCTTAAACTAAAACTCATAGCCCAAAAAATATGTACAAAAATGAATATGAAAGACATAATATTATACTTAAACCTAAGTTATCCGTCTTATGAATATATGCTCCTTACTTTTTTTCTTTTTTTGAAAAGCATGTTTCTTACTAATATGTTAAGAAAATATCTTATTAATTAATCTTGCCTGCGCCCGCGCCGCGCGCGCGTGCACACACACATATATATATATATGATATTATTCTTAGTTCGGGTTGAATTGGATAGGATTGAACGAGCTAAATTTTGGTCAACCAACTCAACTTAACGAAAATGATAAAATCATAATTCAACCCAACCCAATCCTTACGATTTGGGTTTGGTAGGTTGGATTGGTCGTATTGTCGTTTTTTGTGTACACATCTACATCTTGTAATTCCCATTTTTCTTAAACCAAAAACAATAACGTTTTTCATTTTATGAAACGACAAACACAATAATACATGGTGAGGAATACCTCACGAGACAAAATTTTCAAAATAGGTGAGCAACTTTTTATTTCTTCAAATTCTGAAATACGAAAGAAAACTAACCTGCAAGTTTTGTTAAATCTGGCGGAAGTAATAAACTTAAGATGAGATCTTCGAATTGCTTGTAATTCATTGACAACGACCTTCATGGATGTTCTCTCACTAGATATTGGTGAGGAGCAGGCCAAGCCAATTCTCATTAATGAGATTAAACATTCTTCCATCCATCTGGGCATGGATTTCGTACGATCTTGCTCGTTCATTATAACCATTTCTTGTATCATGTGTCCATTCTCTTTTTCTTCTTGACGTGTTTCTTCAGATATAAGAAAATTGTCAACAATGCTCAATGCACCCTCAGGAAGCGCCATTGCAGTGAACATATGAATATCCACTCCATTATCAAATGTTTCGTCGGTCGGTCTTTTTCCAATGATCATCTCCAACAACAGTATTCCATAGCTGAAGATGTCTCCTTCAATGGAAACTTTCCCACCAGTGCCATACTCTACAATTGATCATTCATTAATATACAACCAAAAAGTAGAGATATTCAATAACTGCTAGTTAAAAATGATAGAGAAGTACCTGGAGGGATATATCCGATAGAACCTTTAAGTGCAACCGACATAGTTCGGTTGAAATCAGTTTGATTTGATCCTTCCAAGATGAATCTAGCTAATCCAAAATCTCCAATGTGGGCTACCATATCATCGTTAAGCAATACATTGCTAGGCTTTAGATCGCAATGAACAATCGATGTTTCACAATCATTATGAAGATAATCTAATGCACTTGCAATACCAATAGCGATATCTAGTCTCTGAATAAAACTTAGCCTTCTTTGATTTGGACCATTATTTACGGAGTGAAGCCAGCTATCAAGGTTCCCATTGGACATGAAATCAAATACCAAAGCTTTGAATTCATCACCTCGTACGTCGATACTAGAACAAGAAGTGATGATCTTCAAGAGATTTCGATGTCTTATGCTAGCGAGAGCATTGCACTCATGAATGAAACTTTTTGAAGCACCTTGTTGTTGAAGATTTAGAACCTTGATGGCAACGACTAAACCATCATTTGGAAGAATACCTTTATACACAGAACCAAAACTACCTGAACCAATCAAAGTTTCTTCAGAGAATCCATTAGTTGAGCTACTAAGTTCCGAATAAGAAATTTGTGGCAATACATTCTTGGATGAAGATGGAGGTGAAGCACTTTTCCTCGACTTCTTGAGCATAAAGCAGACAAAAATTATGCTCAAAAGGATAACAACAAATGTTACCGTGGATACGATGGGGATTAGCACATTGGGTGCTCGAGACTTATGAAATGAATGTGTTTGATTGGATGGGCACCGAGGTAAATACAATTTTTTCACACCACCACATAATTTTTTGTTTCCCTTAATTAGAAGGGCAGTTGTATT
This sequence comes from Sicyos edulis, assembly GCA_036507275.1. Classification (NCBI taxonomy): domain Eukaryota; kingdom Viridiplantae; phylum Streptophyta; class Magnoliopsida; order Cucurbitales; family Cucurbitaceae; genus Sicyos; species Sicyos edulis. The sequence continues at coordinate 36,714,608 of CM071847.1, forward strand.
GGAAAAAACTCCTTCTTTGGGCACTTGTCCATCAAAATTATTGTAAGATAGATCAAGGGATTTGAGGAACGTAAAGCTACAAAGAAATTGAGGAATTCTCCCTGACAAGCTGTTGTTGGAGAGATCTAGATATTCTAAGCCTCTCAGTTCTTTCAAATTTTGAGGAATTGTTCCCTCAAATTGGTTATTACTTAAACCCAAGTAAAGCATGAGAATACATTGACCAAGACTACTGGGAATATTGCCTGATAATTTATTCTCTGATACGTCCAAATATGCTAAATTAACTAATTGACCCACTTCGTATGGTAAGGGGCCAGTAAGTGAGTTATTAGTCAGGAACAAAAATTTTGAAAGGGAAGAGAGACCAATAACTTCTTTTGGTATTGGACCACTTAGGCTATTACTAGCTAAGCTAAGAGTTTGAAGCCTTTTACATTGTCCTAAGCTTGGTGGTATACTTCCCTCAAGTCTGTTATTATTCATGAAGAGCTCATAAAGGGAAGACAAGTTACCAATTTGGGAAGGAATTGGCCCACTTAGTTCATTCCAATTGAATGATAACCATGCCAAGTTCTGAAGCTTCTCAATATTTGAAGGGATACTACCATTTAAAGAGTTATCTTCCACTCCAAAAGATTTCAAGTTAACTAGGTTTCCAATCTCTGCTGGAATTCTTCCAATTAACAGATTTGCACCCAAGAATAGCTCAGTCATTTGGATTGAAAGGTTGCCAACAGATGAAGGAAATTCCCCTCCAAAACGATTTATAGCTAAATCCAAAACCATCAGACTAGTACAATTAGCCAAGGAACTAATGAAGTGCAAGTCGCCAATTTTTCCACTTCCAAGTTTGTTATTATGAAAATTGAGCAACACCAAGTCTTTTAAGGCCCCGAAGCCATCAGGTAGCGTTCCAGTGAGACTATTCTCAGAAACATCTAATTTCTGAAGGTTGGAGATATTAGAAAAGGATGTGGGAATAGGCCCACTAAAATCATTGCTACCAGCAACAAAAACTCGAAGATTTGGAAGAGTATGTCCAATATTATGTGGTAGAGTTCCTTTCAGATTGTTTTGAGTAAGCGACAAATGAAAAAGAGAGGTTATGTTATAAATTGAAGGAGGCACTGTACCTGTCAAATTGTTTACATAAACCGCTAAGAGCCACAATTTGGACAAGCGCCCGAGCTCGTTAGGAATGTTTCCCTGAAAATTGTTATAGCCTAATTCCAATCTAAATATGGAAGTCAAATTTCCTATCCAAGATGGAATGGATCCAGTTAGGTAGTTCTGGTTAAACCGTAGTTGATTCAACTTGGTTAATGTAGAAAACTGCTTTGGAATTTGGCCAACAAGCTCATTATAACTGAATGCCAGAAAAACAAGCTCATTGCAATGGCTTATATTGGCAGGAATCTCACCGCTGAAGTTATTGAAGGACAAATTGAGATGGCGCAATTGTAGTAGCCGGCCAAACTCTTGAGGAATTAATCCATGAAAGTTGTTGTCTCCAAAATTTATTTCACTGAGATGAGTCAGATTACCCAGAGAAGCTGATATTGAACCTACAAGATGGCGAGCTTCCAAGTCCAAAACTTGAACTCTTCCACTGGTGGTATTGCAAGTAACACCAACCCAGTCACAGAAATGCATGGAATCATTCCAAGAACTCATGATTTTGTGTGGATCACTCAACAATCCATTTTTGAAGTCAAGTAAAGCCAATCGATCTGATTCACTTTCAAGAGTTTGTTTATGTCTAAGACATGAGGTCATAGACATCAGAAAGAAATTGCATACAAATATACACAAACTTCCCTTGGTATTGTAGTAATCTTGCCTCATTTTTCTTGGAATGAATAGAGCCTAAGCTATCAGCTTACTAGCATACCTTTGAGGTTCAAACTTTATTTGGAAGTTTGTAACCAATCATCTTATTGTATACAAACAGTAGCATTCTGTGATCCAAAATTTATGTTGAAACAGTCATCAATGCATTGCCTGAAAGGACCAAAAAATTTACTCACATGATTGAAATATGATAGCTTAGACCCTACCATATGAAGGCTTAATAATACTAAATCTTGACTTTAACATAAAAAAGGAGGACGCTGGCGATTGTTCAAGTTCACTCAAAATTGAACAACATCCGTTGTGAAACAGTCCGAAGTTGGATTGAATTTAGAATTATCAGAAAGAAAGAAAATCTTTTCAAGACTGACATACCTGCACCACGGGCGTAAATTAGAATGATGCCAATCCAGAACTGAATGAATTAGAATGATAGATACCTGGTAATATGAAACCAAATTCTGTTACAACTTACAACACCTGAGCCTACTAAAATTGAAGAAGCCTGCAATCATAGCACGTGTAGATTGATGAATTTGTAACTGAAAAACCACAGTACTACCATGCAAGGAATCCAATATTAATTTCAATTGGCCATAGTGATATGATCCAATTAGTTAGTAATTGGTTAAAGTAGTTAGTTGGTTAGTCTCCTTTGAACGCTATGTAAGTGTTACCTACCCATTAATCAATACAACTTACATCTTTGAAGAATTGACTCAATTGATTGAGGGGGACCTTGTGATAAAACAAGATTCTATCACACAGTAAACAAGAAGTCGATGATGCTGTAGATAACTGGATTGTTAGGTCTATCTAACTAAGAACTAAACTGTAACCAAATACCAACAGAAATGAAATTTATCAGTCCTCCCTTTTGTTGGACAATGAATTAGAGAAAAGAAAACGTACAAAAAATTCATTGCATACTATAGCAGAACAAGTCTACGACACATTTTGAAGTTATTAATAAAGAAATCTGCAAAACAGTGTCAAGAAATGAGCAAGCACTTACCAATGATCTGCCACGCCAGGAACCTCCTTTTCGACACTAACTATTTGATTTACCGTTTTTAGTGTTAGCTATTACTTGCTTTTCTTCTCCTCATTGTACTTATTAGTATGTAGGAAGTGTATTTAAATAAGGTTGTAGAAAAAGTTCTTCCAACACTTTCGAGCTGTCAGGATAAGCTTCAGCATTAATAAATGGTTGCAGTCTGTGGTCCAAATTTTGTGTTGAAGCGGTCATTGCATTTCCTGAAAAGACAAGAAAACTATTCAAATTATTCAAATATGATAGCTTAGACCCCACCATATGAAGACTCAATAATACTAAAAGTTGACTTGAAAATGAATTAGATACCGCCGGGATCATTAAAAACAATTGTGGAAAGACCCAAGTGGCTTCCACAAAGACTTTGTTTCGGATGGCAATGGCTTCCATTTCCATCTAAAGGAGACCGATTGCAAGATAGTTAAGCCTTATAGTGTTTGGTTTCTTGTATTGATATTCAATAATAGAAAATTTTGTTTTTTTTCCTAGATTGATATTTTAGAATGATTATAGTCTATTTTGATTTTGAATTATTAAAGCTTAATTTTTTTTTTTATATTGAAAAGATGATTATTTTAGATATTGATGTTTATGTGCTAAACAGATTTAACCTAGCAATAATTATAGTGAGATATATATTATTCTCCACTTATGACAACACAAAGGAGTAGAAGAGAAAGAAGAGTTTGAAATTGTCTTGATTTGTTTGAACTTCGATAAGCAGAAAGATACATAAGGGGGTTTAAGGGATAAAACAAAATGATGAATGAGATTTATTTTATTTTATTATGTTTGATCATTTTGCTCTAACAAAAAAAACAAAGTTGAAGAAGATGGCAATGTGTAAAGGGTAATATATCCTCAAAAGAGGAAATATTGAGGACGTGGGGTACCGATTAGATAATAATAGATGGAGGGTTACCATAAATACTAAGTTATTATAAACCGTCTTTGGGACATGTTATTGTAACAAATAATCTAAGGTTAATTTTTCTTTTATATATTTCTTAACAATAATTTGGATTTATTTTTGAAAAATACAAATTATTTTTGTTAAACTTATAATAAATATTTAAGCACATGAGAACAAATTAACACTTATTTTTTTAATAAGTGGGGTTTTCTTTTTGTATATCTTATATATTGGTATTGAAAAGAAACGTTTTACAGCTGTAAATAATTGAGATGACCAGCCGACAAGTCGAATCTTTCCATCTGCGTTGTCCAACCTACCCCCTTCCACTTCGGATGCACATTCGAAGTAGACTGCGAACGGATTCAAATTTTCTACGTACACTTCAATTTGTATCCTCACGCTGGCGACCAATGGGCGGATTACTGCGCTTCGCGGCTTCCTTGCCTTTAACGCGACTTACAACCTCTGGTACTTCGCACCGGACTCTGTAGTCTTGAGTTGCTGCTTTTAGAAAATTAATCCTCGGGTGTGTGAAAATACAAGTATTTTCCGAGCCAGGTTAGGCTCTGGGTTTGTTGAGCGCTGCAAACTTGTTGCTCGTCTTGATTGGCTTTTTTCTCTTTATTTTCAGGAATGTACAAAAACAGTAAAGAAACATGTATATACAAATTTTTTTTTTTTTTTTTTTTTTTTTTGGGTGGACCGGGGCGGTCCTTTTTTATGGACCTATTGTGGTCCGGTTTGATTTTTATATAAATGAATCATCGTATTTTAATGACAATTGCAGTCTTTGATAGTTTAATGACGTTACGGTCTAATGATAGTTTAATGAGAATTACGCTCTATGAATCGTCTTAGTTTAACGACTTCGCGGTCGTGTCCTAGTTTAGCGACTTCGCGGTCGGTTCTTAGTTTAACGACAATTTCGGTCTAATGATAGTTTAAGAAGGGAACCATTACGGTTCACTTAGATCGTAAACAAATTCAATCTCCGGGTCTTCTGAGTCGGTTTCATCGGCTTCAGAATGCCTTGAGGAGACCGAATCGTCGGCCAATGAAGCTAGCTCACTCCAGCGTTTCTGCAAATCAGATTCGGAGGAAGTTTGAGCCAAGGCAGCGACAAGCTGTGCTTTTTTGTTTAGGAATTCTTGATTCCGTCTTGAAGAAAGGTCTTGAAGATGACCGTTCTTTGCGAACCAAGCTTTTACAAATTTGAGATCAGAGTGGGCAGAATTAAACTTGTCCCACCATTTTATTGCAATCACTTTCACCAAACTCTTGGTGAGAGTGGAAGTGCGTATTTCAAAATTCCAAGAAAGGATGTATGAAATTTGGAAATACATTGCGAATGTCATTGAAATAGGAAAACTATTTTAGAAGATGTTCTTCGAAAAATAGTAAAATGATTCTTGAATCGGGACGGGGAAGATATTGGTAGTCAGACCAAATATCGTCCACCAGTTGACGAACCACATCGGGAAATGAACCTTACGTATGCGTTAGGCGAAGTGGATGAACCACGAATGCTTTAAGTTCTGGTAAAACAGTACGTTATACCAGGCACGAACGTAGTCGCGATATGAATAAGTTTGAGGATGGAAATTCCTCGTGAATGATTTTTCAGTATGGAGACCTTGGTTCCATGCCGTTGGATTGAGGACTTTGAAGATTTTGAGTTTTGAATAGGCGATCCGTTCTGGATCTTTAAGATCAGGATGATGAACTATTTCAGCAGAGTTGGTGTCTACTAAAATGAATTCATAAAACCGACGGGTTTTGTGATGAAATTCTGGCATGAAGAAGAAGCCAGAAGGGAACACGGCTTCGGCGATTTTCGAAGGGTTCGAATCGTCGAATTCGGGTTCGATGATAATTTCTCCGGTAGGAGATGGTTTTTTGAAGTAACCCTTTATTTCGGGTTTAGGAATGAATCGGTCGGGAACAACGGCCGTAGCAAACGTTGTTGGCGACGTTTGAGTCGGTTGCACAGGATGTGCGGATGGAATCTGGGTTGATGACCCAGCTTTGGCCTTGCCTTGGCCTCTGGTTACGATGGTGTAATCAGAGTCATCAGCATATGAATCAGGCGACATCTTGGCACCTGTTGATTTCTTTGAAGAAGCAGCAGAAGGCTGCCTTGAAGATGAGGAGGAAGCTCCTCGACCTCTACCTTTGCCTCTTCTTTCCATTCGGGGGGAGAGAGAGAGAGAGAGTTGTTTGAGAGAGGAACTCTCTTGAGAGATAATCTGCCAGGGCGTTTTCCGTCCCTTTTATAGGCAAAATCTCAAAGTTAAAGCATGATAAAATTGCTTGCCAGCGGGCAAAAATTTGTTTAGAAACCAGATTTTTTACATCTTTTTCTAAAATGAATTTTGATGCTCTGGAATCTGTTTTGATTAGAAAACGTTTGTTGATGAGTTCTCCTTGGAATTTCTTTACACACAGTACTATTGCAAGGATTTCCTTCTTTACCGTGGAGTAATTTTTCTGCGCGTCGTTCCAGACGCCAGAGTGGAATCGCACTATGGATTCCTTCTTATCCACGTCCTGTTTGAGGATTCCGCCATATCCGATATCGGACGCGTCAGTCTCCACTATGAGATTTGCTTCATTATTAAGCAAACTCAAACAGGGAATTGAAATGACTAAAGCCTTTATTTTTTGGACTGCAGCAGTGTGCTTGTCGGTCCAAGGCTTAGGATTCTTTTTGAGGCGCTCAAAAAGAGGTTTGCAAATGGGCCTAATATCTTGTAGAAAGTCGGCCACATAATTTAAACAGCCCAAAAACCTTTGTAATTAGGTTTTGTCTGTTATTTGATCTGGGAATTTTGAGGCAAACTCAATGGTTCTATGAATGGGCTTAATGAGGCTCAAATTGATGTTAAATCCAAGAAAACGGATTTGGGTTTGAAAGAGTTTGATTTTCGTGGCTGAAATAACAAGCCCATTTCTTTTCACAACATTGTAAAACGTTTGTAAGTGTTTAAAATGTTGATCTAAGTTTTGGGAGAAAATCAAAACATCGTCAATGTAGACAATTGAAAATTCTTGAAAACCATTGAAAATATCATTCATGATTTTTTGGAATTCGGAGGGAGCGTTTTTTAGGCCAAAGGGCATAACGTTCCACTCATACTGTCCAAACGGGACATTGAAAGCTGTTTTGTAACGATCTTTTTCGGCAATCTGGATTTGCCAAAAACCCGATTTAAGATCGAATTTTGAAAATACTTTTGCGCTTGAAATGCGTTTGATTAAATCGTTTTTGTTGGGAATTGGATATCTTATCCATTCCAAAACCTTGTTTAAGGGTTTATAGTTGATTACCAGCCTGGGGACGCCACGTTCCTTTTCGGCTTGGTTGTTGACATAAAAAGCTGCACAAGACCAGGGGCTCTTTGATGGCCGGATAAGCTTTTTCTGCAGCAATGAATCAATTTCTTTCTTGCATATCGCAAGAAGGTTAGCATTCATTTGAATGGGTCTTGACTTGGTCGGAATGGCTTCTTCCGAAAAGTCCTTGACATAAGGAAGGGAAACGACATGTCGTTTTCTTTCCCAAAATGCATTAGGGAAGTCGGAACAGAGATCCTGTTCAAGCTTCTTTTGGAATTGGTTAATCCGGAGAGTTATCCTTGGATTAACTAATTGTTCCTCAATTTTCTTGTAGGATATTTCATCCTTTAGAAAATCGATTTGGTGCTCTTTTGTTTGAATCATGTCAACTACATGAGTTTTCACGGGTTGAATGAATTCGAAAATGAGCTTAGACTCTAGCGCAGTAGATTCTAAACCTCTTTCAGTTATCTGAAAGGGATATAATTGAGTCAAGAATGGAGTACCTAATATGATTTCCACATTGAGGTCTTTAACGAGAATGAAGGTATTGACGAGGCAAATACCGTCCTTGCATATGTGTGCATTGGAAAGCTTGTACCGAACATTGAGGCGCTTTTGATTGGCTCCGGTGAGCGTGATCAATGTTTTCTCGAAATATGTTGAAGGTATCTTACCTTCGCGAATGCAGTTTTGATCTGCACCTGAATCAAGCAGGGCAACTAGTTGCTCTTCGAAATCCCCTACTCTTAAAGTGATAAGAGTATGCCATTTCTGATATGGTACTTTGGTGATTTCGCCAATGAAGGATTGTTGTTCGTCAGGGATATCGTCCTCTTGATCAGCAATTATGAGTGGGGCACTCTTCAAGGTCGCAACTTCGACCCAGAGTTTCGACACATGATTGACCATGTCGATTTTGAGCTGTTGAACCTCTTTCTTAAGGTTCGTAATCTCGGACTGAAGTTCCTTCGTCGAGACTGCTTTGGTGGTGATGGGCAACCGTTTCATAACTTCCGTTATAACATATGGTTCCGATTCATCTGCCTTTTTTGACTTCTCTTGTTCGACTGTCGAAGTTGATTCAAGAGATGCCTTGAGATCAGCAACGATCTTCTTTTGTAGTGCGGGATCATTAACTCTTTCGGCTATATCGAACAGAGCTTTCTGATCCATGGTTAGAACATTAGTGCACGCATGCCAATGTGGTTGATGGAATCATGTTCCGAGGGTTCAAATATGACATTGATCCCTTGACTTGTTGAAGGAGAAGCCTCTCCGAGGGTCAACTTCTTCAGCATCTTTTGAATGCTATTGAGAGTGTCCGTGTTATCATCGAGAGTGATCTCCGGACTGAGAGTTGATGGCTGGAACAAGGGTTTTGCTCCTGCTGAGGGTCTTGCTCCGAACGGGGAGCTGGCTTTGATGGGTTTGGAATCAGTTTTTTATTTCTTTTGCATCTTCCCTTCTATCTTGTCAACTTGCTTGGCAATTGTTGATAGAATTTTGTTGGAGAAGTTGTTTTGATGTTGGATATTCTTGATATCCCTCAGAGAAGGTGGCTCCTTCTCGTCTCTTGTTATTGTCTTGAAAGGAGAAGCAATAACCTTGTCTCCATAGACTGTCTCGATTTCCACTTCCTCAAGTGGTGGATGAGTACTGTGGATCGTACCACGTTTGGTGGTCTTCCAATCAGATCCACTGAGAACATTAATTCCAACTTCCATCCAGGTAAAGAATGGAATATCTTGGTGGACGTTCTCCATGTATGAATACCACTCAGAGCGTAGATTACCTCGCTCTTCTTGGGAGTAGTCTTTGAAGAACTTATCTCTTTTCTCTTTGTTTTCCCTAGAGAGGAAATCTCTTTTTAGGAGTTCTTTGTTTATAGAGAAGGAGAGGATTACGTTGATTTGGCTGCCTGCCTGCCACAGACTGATTCTCCATGTCTGAATGAGTTGGAGAAGTGGCTTGACCAGCATAATGAATCGTAGCATAGGCACGGTCGTAGTCAACCGACTGGACTCTGAAGGATTCAGATCTCGCGATTGATTCTGGGGGCCTATGTGCTTCGGAGGTGCTAGGCCTGGATCTCAAGAACTCTTTTGTTCTTGGGAAGGCTTGTGGAGCATCCTCGAATTTCACTTCGACTCTTCCGTCGTCGTGTTCAATTATTTGAGTCGGAGTCGGCTCTCGATGATGTGAGAGAGGCGGACTTGCTTCAAATCGGGAGGAATTCCTAGTGATTTGATCCCAAGTAAGTGTCTTGGGGACATTGATGGTTGCTCGGCCCATGTTAGCTTCTATGAGCATGGTGGATCCGCTTACCGATTTTCGGAGGGCTCCAGGAGCAACGTTTGTATGCATCAGCTTGTAGCAGATGCGGAATATTACCACAATTTGAGTGAGTTTTGGCTTGGATATTGAGATTCTTTGTATTGACATCTAACATTAGAAGCGAGATGAGAATGTTGGGAGTCAGTAATGAGAGAGTCAGGTTTGGAAAACAGTTGAAGAAGATCGGACCATTTTCCAGATTGGATTCAACCATCCCGAGGAGGGAGTTGGTGTAGGTGTTGTGTCTCTTGTCCCGGAGGGAGACAAGGACTGGGATGTCCAGACCGAGTCTGAACAATGGTTTGATGGCCACTTGGACCATACCGATATGAATGAACTTGAATTCTTCGCGATGTCGAAGAATCATGTCCTTTGAGAAGAGGTTGAGCGTTGTACTATCTTGATCGATAGGCACAACGTGCTTAGACAGTTTGATGCAGTTCTTCTAGAAGAACAGCGAGTTCGAGTTTTTGTAAACCATTTTTGAATCAATCTTTGGAATTGATCAATTTTGAAGGGCTTCTTCAACCTTGGCAATTTGAAGTTCATTTTGACTCAAGCTTGATAGGTGAAGGTCATCACCTTCTTTGAAAGAGGAAGATGAGGTTTTGAAACCTTCTTCATTTGAATCGGCTTTCTCTATTCCCTTGAACTTCTTAATCCTAGATAGAAGTCCGGACATGATCGTTGGCTTCCAGGGTTCTCTTCTTTCAATAAAAATTTCTTAAATTACCAGATAAAAATTTCGCTATCCTACTCCAGCTGCTCCGGTACGGCTTTACTACGCTCCGTTGCGACTTACCACCTAAGGAGACACCAGGCTGGCACGCAAAGGGTTTCACGAAAAGTGGAAATGGTAAATGATAAGAGAAAATCAAAACATTTGGGCCTCATTAAGCCCATTCATAGAACATTTGGTAAATTTGGTAAATTTGGTAAATTTCTTTTCACAACATTGTAAAACGTTTGTAAGTGTTTAAAATGTTGATCTAAGTTTTGGGAGAAAATCAAAACATCGTCAATGTAGACAATTGAAAATTCTTGAAAACCATTGAAAATATCATTCATGATTTTTTGGAATTCGGAGGGAGCGTTTTTTAGGCCAAATGGCATAACGTTCCACTCATACTGTCCAAACGGGACATTGAAAGCTGTTTTGTAACGATCTTTTTCGGCAATCTGGATTTGCCAAAAACCCGATTTAAGATCGAATTTTGAAAATACTTTTGCTCTTGAAATGCGCTTGATTAAATCGTTTTTGTTGGGAATTGGATATCTTATCCATTCCAAAACCTTGTTTAAGGGTTTATAGTTGATTACCAGCCTGGGGACGCCACGTTCCTTTTCGGCTTGGTTGTTGACATAAAAAGCTGCACAAGACCAGGGGCTCTTTGATGGCCGGATAATCTTTTTCTGCAGCAATGAATCAATTTCTTTCTTGCATATCGCAAGAAGGTTAGCATTCATTTGAATGGGTCTTGACTTGGTCGGAATGGCTTATTCCGAAAAGTCCTTGACATAAGGAAGGGAAACGACATGTCGTTTTCTTTCCCAAAATGCATTAGGGAAGTCGGAACAGAGATCCTGTTCAAGCTTCTTTTGGAATTGGTTAATCCGGAGAGTTATCCTTGGATTAACTAATTGTTCCTCAATTTTCTTGTAGGATATTTCATCCTTTAGAAAATCGATTTGGTGTTCTTTTGTTTGAATCATGTCAACTACGTGAGTTTTCACGGGTTGAATGAATTCGAAAATGAGCTTAGACTCTAGCGCAGTAGATTCTAAACCTCTTTCAGTTATCTGAAAGGGATATAATTGAGTCAAGAATGGAGTACCTAATATGATTTCCACATTGAGGTCTTTAACGAGAATGAAGGTATTGACGAGGCAAATACCGTCCTTGCATATGTGTGCATTGGAAAGCTTGTACCGAACATTGAGGCGCTTTTGATTGGCTCCGGTGAGCGTGATCAATGTTTTCTTGAAATATGTTGAAGGTATCTTACCTTCGCGAATGCAGTTTTGATCTGCACCTGAATCAAGCAGGGCAACTAGTTGCTCTTCGAAATCCCCTACTCTTAAAGTGATAAGAGTATGCCATTTCTGATATGGTACTTTGGTGATTTCGCCAATGAAGGATTGTTCGTCGTCGGGATATCGTCCTCTTGATCAGCAATTATGAGTGGGGCACTCTTCAAGGTCGCAACTTCGACCCAGAGTTTCGACACATGATTGACCATGTCGATTTTGAGCTGTTGAACCTCTTTCTTAAGGTTCGTAATCTCGGACTGAAGTTCCTTCGTCGAGACTGCTTTGGTGGTGATGGGGAACCGTTTCATAACTTCCGTTATAACATATGGTTCCGATTCATCTGCCTTTTTTTACTTCTCTTGTTCGACTGTCGAAGTTGATTCAAGAGATGCCTTGAGATCAGCAACGATCTTCTTTTGTAGTGCGGGATCATTAACTCTTTCGGCTATATCGAACAGAGCTTTCTGATCCATGGTTAGAACATTGATGCAACCCCCGCATGCACGCATGCCAATGTGGTTGATGGAATCATGTTCGCTTGAGGAGGAGGAGGAGGTATCTGTATCCTCATGATCATCGAGGATATGGTCAATCTCCTGCTCGTATTCGCTTGTACCTTCTGATTCGGAGTCAGACAGAACCATACTTAATATTTTGTTCCTGAGCTCTTCATCAATGTCAAGCTCATTGATCTTAGTACGAACGGGGCACCGATTTGCATAGTGTCCAGGTCGCTTGCATTTGTAGCATACTTCCTTCCCTCTTTTCGGGGTGTAACGAGTATGCTTGTTTGGTCCTTGATATCATTTTTGATATTTGGGTTTTTGATAAGAATCTTTACGACGGTTGTCGTTGAAGATTCGCTTTCCTTTGTATTTGGCATATTGGAAGGGTTCCTTACGACCTTTCCTTCTTGTCGTAGATGATGGTAGTTCATTTTGAACACCATATCAGTAGTGAGAACTCGCCCAGGATTGCTTTCCCAATTTTTGGGTTGTCAATCTTTCGACGGAGCTTGTGTTCATCGCAGAGCTTGAGACCTTCTTTGATGACTATGGAACTGATATCGCCATACGTTAGATTATTCCAATCAATAGTATGACCATCCCATAGATCGGCGAGGGCCTTGTTTACGCGTTGGGCGAAGTGATTTGGCAAGCCTTCTACGAATTTTTGCTTCCAAATCTTGGAGTTTGAATCTGATCTTTGCATCACCTTGGTGAGGAACATGTCTTTGTACCAGCGAAACTCTCCTAGAGTTTTGCATCTCATTTTGAGTAAGATAGTGGCAGCCCTTTCTTCAAACGTATGAGGGTCGCCAATAAAGAACTTTGACATAGTATACACTAGGGTGTATCAAACATCTTGTTTTTCGAGAGACTTAGGTTACGACGGCGTACCATCAATTTGTGGAGGAACTTCTCTGGTGGTTTTGGTGACATGAATGAGGATGGCATGTCTCTTCTCTGGAGTCATGTAGTTGTGCCACCAATCTTTGAGTAAACCGGTAAAACCACTGACAAGGATGTCAGCGATTTGCCGATCGGTTTTGCCTTTGGCTTTATAGGCGTTTGAGGCCATCATCATGGTGTTGGCTAAATTTAGAATTAGATGATCGGATAGGCCATCTAGATTCCATTCATAAATTTCTGAACCACTGAATGAAGTGGTGGTCATCATGCTCTTCTCTTCAAAGGCTACATCAGGGAAGGATGGTCTGCTATAAAACAGACGAGGATCCTTTTCCGAGATTGCGGAAATAGCTTTTGAAGCACCGGGTTTTGATGAATCTGTTTTATTCAGATATTGCCTTCTGAATTCTTTGATATCATGATCCGAGGGTTCAAATATGACATTGATCCCTTGACTTGTTGAAGGAGAAGCAATAACCTTGTCTCCATAGACTGTCTCGATTTCCACTTCCTCAAGTGGTGGATGAGTACTGTGGATCGTACCACGTTTGGTGGTCTTCCAATCAGATCCAGGTAAAGAATGGAATATCTTGGTGGACGTTCTCCATGTATGAATACCACTCAGAGCGTAGGTTACCTCGCTCTTCTTGGGAGTAGTCTTTGAAGAACTTATCTCTTTTCTCTTTGTTTTCCCTAGAGAGGAAATCTCTTTTTAGGAGTTCTTTGTTTATAGAGAAGGAGAGGATTACGTTGATTTGGCTGTCTGCCTGCCACAGACTGATTCTCCATGTCTGAATGAGTTGGAGAAGTGGCTTGACCAGCATAATGAATCGTAGCATAGGCACGGTCGTAGTCAACCGACTGGACTCTGAAGGATTCAGATCTCCCGATTGATGCTGGGGGCCTATGTGCTTCGGAGGTGCTAGGCCTGGATCTCAAGAACTCTTTTGTTCTTGGGAAGGCTTGTGGAGCATCCTCGAATTTCACTTCGACTCTTCCGTCGTCGTGTTCAATTATTTGAGTCGGAGTCGGCTCTCTGATGACAGGAGGGCAGACTTGCTTCAAATCCCAGGAGGAATTCCTAGTGATTTGATCCCAAGTAAGTGTCTTGGGGACATTGATGGTTGCTCGGCCCATGTTAGCTTCTATGAGCATGGTGGATCCGCTTACCGATTTTCGGAGGGCTCCAGGAGCAACGTTTGTATGCATCAGCTTGTAGCAGATGCGGAATATTACCACAGCTGAGTGAGTTTCAGCTTGGATATTGAGATTCTTTGTATTGACATCTAACATTAGAGCAGACAGAATGTTGGGGTCTGGTAATGAGAGAGTCAGGTTTGGAAAACAGTTGAAGAAGATCGGACCATTTTCCAGATTGGATTCAACCATCCCAGGAGGAGTTGGTGTAGGTGTTGTGTCTCTTGTCCGGAGGAGACAAGGATCGGGATGTCGGCACCGAGTCTGAACAATGGTTTGATGGCCACTTGGACCATACCGATATGAATGAACTTGAATTCTTCGCGATGTCGAAGAATCATGTCCTTTGAGAAGAGGTTGAGCGTTGTACTATCTTGATCGATAGGCACAACGTGCTCGAATAGATTTGATGCGATTCTTACGGAAGAACAGCGAGTTCGGGTTTTTGTAAACCATTTTTGAATCAATCTTTGGAATTGACCAATTTTGAAGGGCTTCTTCAACCTTGGCAATTTGAAGTTCATTTTGACTCAAGCTTGATAGGTGAAGGTCATCACCTTCTTTGAAAGAGGAAGATGAGGTTTTGAAACCTTCTTCATTTGAATCGGCTTTCTCCTTTCCCTTGAACTTCTTAATCCTAGATAGAAGTCCGGACATGATCGTTGGCTTCCAGGGTTCTCTTCTTTCAATAAAATTTTCTTAAATTACCAGATAGAAATTTCGCTATCCTACTCCAGCTGCTCCGGTACGGCTTTACTGCGCTCCGTTGCGACTTACCACCTAAGGAGACACCAGGCTGGCACGCAAAGGGTTTCACGAAAAGTGGAAATGGTAAATGATAAGAGAAGAATATAGAAATGGAGAAACAAGAAAGATAACAACCTTTCCTTTCTTTTATTTATGAATAAAAGGTTACAAGGATAATGAGAAGCCTTGACTCAAATTTGAATTTGGTACAGAATGGCTCTGATACCAACTCAGGGGGAGGATCTTTACAACCGCATACACTAAAGACTTTAAGCAGAAATCTTTCTTACTTCGGAGTGAAGTGCAGAGTGAAAGACTTCGAATGATGATGGCTTGTAATTACAGACTTGCAAGCCTTTTATAGGCTGTGGACTTGAATCGAAAATTAAATGCGGAAAATTAAAAGATAGAAAGCGGGAGGCAAGACAGGACCCTCGCACTCAACCACTTTTGACAAAATAAAGTAAAATTATTACAAACTGACAAAATGAAAAAGCAAACAGTAAAAAGGCTACAGTAACTCCATTATTACAAAACGACAAATAGTAAAAAGACAAAAGTAAATAGTGAAGGAATCTAATTATTACAAAATTACAAAAATAAAAAGTAGACAGCTGTAAATAATTGAGATGACCAGCCGACAAGTCGAATCTTTCCATCTGCGTTGTCCAACCTACCCCCTTCCACTTCGGATGCACATTCGAAGTAGACTGCGAACGGATTCAAATTTTCTACGTACACTTCAACCGTATCCTACGCCGGCGACCAATGGGCGGATTACTGCGCTTCGCGGCTTCCTTGCCTTTAACGCGACTTACAACCTCGGTACTTCGCACCGGACTCTGTAGTCTTGAGTTCTTTGCTTTTAGAAAATTAATCCTCGGGTGTGTGAAAATACAAGTATTTTTAGGAGAGAGTTAGCTCTCTGGGTTTGTTGAGTATTTGCAAACTTGTTGCTCGTCTTGATTGGGTTTTTTCTCTTTATTTACAGGAATGTACAAAAACAGTAAAGAAACATGTATATACAAACAAATTTTTTTTTTTTTTTTTTTTTTTTTGGGTGGACCGGGGCGGTCCTTTTTTATGGACCTATTGTGGTCCGGTTTGATTTTTATATAAATGAATCATCGTATTTTAATGACAATTGCAGTCTTTGATAGTTTAGTGACGTTACGGTCTAATGATAGTTTAATGAGAATTACGCTCTATGAATCGTCTTAGTTTAACGACTTCGCGGTCGTGTCCTAGTTTAGCGACTTCGCGGTCGGTTCTTAGTTTAACGACAATTTCGGTCTAATGATAGTTTAAGAAGGGAACCATTACGGTTCACTTAGATCGTAAACAAATTCAACCTCCGGGTCTTCTGAGTCGGTTTCAGCGGCTTCAGAATGTCTTGAGGAGACCGAATCGTCGACCAATGAAGCTAGCTCACTCCAACGTTTCTGCAAATCAGATTCGGAGGAAGTTTGAGCCAAGGCAGCGACAAGCTGCGCTTTTTTGTTTAGGAATTCTTGATTCCGTCTTGAAGAAAGGTCTTGAAGATGACCGTTCTTTGCGAACCAAGCTTTTACAAATTTGAGATCAGAGTGGGCAGAATTAAACTTGTCCCACCATTTTATTGCAATCACTTTCACCAAACTCTTGGTGAGAGTGGAAGTGCGTATTTCAAAATTCCAAGAAAGGATGTATGGAATTTGGAAATACATTGCGAATGTCATTGAAATAGGAAAACTATTTTTGAAGATGTTCTTCGAAAAATAGTAAAATGATTCTTGAATCGGGACGGGGAAGATATTGGTAGTCAGACCAAATATCGTCCACCAGTTGACGAACCACATCGGGAAATGAACCTTCTGTGCGTTCGGGCAGAAGTGGATGAACCACGAATGCTTGAAGTTCTGGTAAAACAGTACGTTATACCAGGCACTAACATAGTCGCGGTATGAATAAGTTTGAGGATGGAAATTCTTCGTGAATGATTTTTCGGTATGGAGACCTTGGTTCCATGCCGTTGGATTGAGGACTTTGAAGATTTTGAGTTTTGAATAGGCGATCCGTTCTGGATCTTTAAGGTCAGGATGATGAACTATTTCAGCAGAGTTGGTGTCTACTAAAATGAATTCATAAAACCGACGGGTTTTGTGATGAAATTCTGGCATGAAGAAGAAGCCAGAAGGGAACACGGCTTCGGCGATTTTCGAAGGGTTCGAATCGTCGAATTCGGGTTCGATGATAATTTCTCCAGTAGGAGATGGTGTTTTGAAGTAACCCTTTATTTCGGGTTTAGGAATGAATCGGTCGGGAACAACGGCCGTAGCAAACGTTGTTGGCGACGTTTGAGTCGGTTGCACAGGATGTGCGGATGGAATCTGGGTTGATGACCCAGCTTTGGCCTTGCCTTTGCCTCTGGTTACGATGGTGTAATCAGAGTCATCAGCATATGAATCAAGCGACATCTTGGCACCTGTTGATTTCTTTGAAGAATCAGCAGAAGGCTGCTGTGCAGTAGAAGGTGCCTTGAAGATGAGGAGGAAGCTCCTCGACCTCTACCTTTGCCTCTTCTTTCCATTCGGGGAGAGAGAGAGAGAGAGAGAGTTGTTTGAGAGAGTTTGATTTTTGTGGCTGAAATAACAAGCCCATTTCTTTTCACAACATTGTAAAACGTTTGTAAGTGTTTAAAATGTTGATCTAAGTTTTGGGAGAAAATCAAAACATCGTCAATGTAGACAATTGAAAATTCTTGAAAACCATTGAAAATATCATTCATGATTTTTTGGAATTCGGAGGATGCGTTTTTTAGGCCAAAGGGCATAACGTTCCACTCATACTGTCCAAACGGGACATTGAAAGCTGTTTTGTAACGATCTTTTTCGGCAATCTGGATTTGCCAAAAACCCGATTTAAGATCGAATTTTGAAAATACTTTTGCGCTTGAAATGCGCTTGATTAAATCGTTTTTGTTGGGAATTGGATATCTTATCCATTCCAAAACCTTGTTTAAGGGTTTATAGTTGATTACCAGCCTGGGGACGCCACGTTCCTTTTCGGCTTGGTTGTTGACATAAAAAAGTCGCACAAGACCAGGGCTCTTTGATTGCGGATAAGCTTTTTCTGCGGCAATGAATCAATCAATTTTCTTGCATATCGCAAGAAGGTTAGCATTCATTTGAATGGGTCTTGACTTGGTCGGAATGGCTTCTTCCGAAAGTCCTTGACATAAGGAAGGAAACGACATGTCGTTTTCTTTCCCAAAATGCATTAGGGAAGTCGGAACAGAGATCCTGTTCAAGCTTCTTTTGGAATTGGTTAATCCGGAGAGTTATCCTTGGATTAACTAATTGTTCCTCAATTTTCTTGTAGGAAATTTCATCCTTTAGAAAATCGATTTGGTGCTCTTTTGTTTGAATCATGTCAACTACGTGAGTTTTCACGGGTTGAATGAATTCGAAAATGAGCTTAGACTCTAGCGCAGTAGATTCTAAACCTCTTTCAGTTATCTGAAAGGGATATAATTGAGTCAAGAATGGAGTACCTAATATGATTTCCACATTGAGGTCTTTAACGAGAATGAAGGTATTGACGAGGCAAATACCGTCCTTGCATATGTGTGCATTGGAAAGCTTGTACCGAACATTGAGGCGCTTTTGATTGGCTCCGGTGAGCGTGATCAATTTTTTCTCGAAATATGTTGAAGGTATCTTACCTTCGCGAATGCAGTTTTGATCTGCACCTGAATCAAGCAGGGCAACTAGTTGCTCTTCGAAATCCCCTACTCTTAAAGTGATAAGAGTATGCCATTTCTGATATGGTACTTTGGTGATTTCGCCAATGAAGGATTGTTGTTCGTCAGGGATATCGTCCTCTTGATCAGCAATTATGAGTGGGGCACTCTTCAAGGTCGCAACTTCGACCCAGAGTTTCGACACATGATTGACCATGTCGATTTTGAGCTGTTGAACCTCTTTCTTAAGGTTCGTAATCTCGGACTGAAGTTCCTTCGTCGAGACTGCTTTGGTGGTGATGGGGAACCGTTTCATAACTTCCGTTATAACATATGGTTTCGATTCATCTGCCTTTTTTGACTTCTCTTGTTCGACTGTCGAAGTTGATTCAAGAGATGCCTTGAGATCAGCAACGATCTTCTTTTGTAGTGCGGGATCATTAACTCTTTCGGCTATATCGAACAGAGCTTTCTGATCCATGGTTAGAACATTGATGCAACCCCCGCATGCACGCATGCCAATGTGGTTGATGGAATCATGTTCGCTTGAGGAGGAGGAGGAGGTATCTGTATCCTCATGATCATCGAGGATATGGTCAATCTTTTGCTCGTATTCGCTTGTACCTTCTGATTCGGAGTCAGACAGAACCATACTTAATATTTTGTTCCTGAGCTCTTCATCAATGTCAAGCTCATTGATCTTAGTACGAACGGGGCACCGATTTGCATAGTGTCCAGGTCGCTTGCATTTGTAGCATACTTTCTTCCCTCTTTTCGGGGTGTAACGAGTATGCTTGTTTGGTCCCTGATATCGTTTTTTATATTTGGGTTTTTAATAAGAATCTTTACGACGGTTGTCGTTGAAGATTCGCTTTCCTTTGTATTTGGCATATTGGAAGGGTTCCTTACGACCTTTCCTTCTTGTCGTAGATGATGGTAGTTCATTTTGAACACCATAATGGTAGCAGAACTCGCCAAGGATTGCTTTCCCAATTTTTGGGTTGTCAATCTTTCGACGGAGCTTGTGTTCATCGCAGAGCTTGAGACCTTCTTTGATGACTATGGAACTGATATCGCCATACGTTAGATTATTCCAATCAATAGTATGACCATCCCATAGATCGGCGAGGGCCTTGTTTACGCGTTGGGCGAAGTGATTTGGCAAGCCTTCTACGAATTTTTGCTTCCAAATCTCGGAGTTTGAATCTGATCTTTGCATCACCTTGGTGAAGAACATGTCTTTGTACCAGCGAAACTCTCCTAGAGTTTTGCATCTCATTTTGAGTAAGATAGTGGTAGCCCTTTCTTCAAACGTATGAGGGTCGCCAATAAAGAACTTTGACATAGTATACACTAGGGTGTATACAACATCTTGTTTTTCAGAGACTTCCGGTTCTGACGGCGTACCATCAATTTGTGGAGGAACTTCTCTGGTGGTTTTGGTGACATGAATGAGGATGGCATGTCTCTTCTCTGGAGTCATGTAGTTGTGCCACCAATCTTTGAGTAAACCGGTAAAACGACTGACAAGGATGTCAGCGATTTGCCGATCGGTTTTGCCTTTGGCTTTATAGGCGTTTGAGGCCATCATCATGGTGTTGGCTAAATTTAGAATTAGATGGTCCAAGTGGCCATCAAACCATTGTTCAGACTCGGTCTGGACATCCCAGTCCTTGTCTCCCTCCGGGACAAGAGACACAACACCTACACCAACTCCCTCCTCGGGATGGTTGAATCCAATCTGGAAAATGGTCCGATCTTCTTCAACTGTTTTCCAAACCTGACTCTCTCATTACCAGACCCCAACATTCTGTCTGCTCTAATGTTAGATGTCAATACAAAGAATCTCAATATCCAAGCTGAAACTCACTCAGCTGTCACAAAGAATCTCACGTGTCTCAAAGTAAGGAGGATCCATATCATTGTTCGATTCCTAAGGGGCACTAGCAAGTCACATCAATAACATGATATTTATCATGCAACAAGAGTCCTATAGGTTAAGTTAGCTACTCCTCAAGATGGTTAACTTTTAGGGATTGTGCCCTAAATAACTAGTAGTTTGTAATTAAAGAACAAGCATTTAATGTTAGACGTTTAATTCTATATTTGAGTTATTAATAAATGTTATTATTTTCATTAATTGCGCATTTAATATAAAAACGTCGTTAAGCTTTATCGTATTAATTGGATTAATAGCGATATTCCCCTGGTTATTTGGATGTACACTTGGACAAGTATGTGAGACATATAAGTGGATCTAGTTCCAAGTCAATAACCTAAAATGTTTACAGTATATGGACTAAGGTTGAGGCCTAAGTCTTGGTGACACTGTTCGTACGGCCTGCTTTGCAAAGGTTGCAAACAACCTGATCCTGGTTGTTCATGTGGAGACATGTGAGTGAGGGTGCCTATGCAAAAAGGAGTTTTTACATAAGACGGGACCAAAAGTTTTATGGTCGATCTAGTAATTTTGTTATAGAATCGTATCAACTACTTCACTAATGACGATCGTATGTCGATGTGATCTTAATCCTTAGTGGGTTGTGAACTTCTACTTTATGAGCGTCATTTGATGTGCATGGGTGAGACCTGCCAAACAGCGTTGGGTCAATAAGCCTCCCACGTTGGAGATTACCGTAATGAGTGGTTGGGAACGCAAAATCACAAGAAGGAATTCATGCCTTCCCAAATTTTGAGGAAAATGTAGTGTTGTTCCCTTAAGAACTGATTCTAGGGCTTGGACAGAAGGGATCTCGCCTCTCATTGGCCCGAGAGGACATTGATTTATAGTTGGACTAAAAACACATGTTCATTAGAGGAGTCAATGGCGCTTAAGGAGAATGGATTTCTGATGTTGCACAGATGTACAGATTTTGTTCGGGTTTAGAGTCTTAGCATTGGTGCATTGAGTTGTGTTCGTGGGAGCAGTTGTCGTCGAAGGTAAAGAGCAATTTTTTCAATCTGTATTTAATTCGTTGTACAGAACATTTTCTTCTTCTTCATTTATTTTTATTTTTATTATGTTTTCTTTGTGTAATTCTATTTATTTTATGCTTCAACTTTAATTTATAATTTTCTTTTAAATTTATGGAGTATTTAAAATTTTGAGAAGTGTTTATCACATTCTTCCATTAATGAAAGGTAATTTTTTATAATTATTATTTTTTCATATTATTATTATTATTATTATTTGTTATTATAATAAATATGACTTAACATGTAATTTGTTGCTTATTCTATGATACGTGATGTCATTGCGGTACTACTCATATTTTGACATACGAAACAACTTAAATTTTATCAATTTTACTAATTATATATTTTTTAAATTTAAATATAAATCTATACACCATTATTATTATTATTTTAGAGAACAATAGATTTAATATAATATTATGTTTTAAATTAATATTTAAAAAACTTATGTTTAATCAAAATTTGTAGAAGAGGTAGATAATAGATTATATGAGTTTTTTTTTTTAAAAAATTCAATATTTTCTTTATTTTTTATTATTTATAAAATATAAGATGAAATAAGAAAACAAATATGATTTTTAAGAATTTAGGTGATGGTATTGAGGTTTTTTTTTTGAAAAGATGGCTTCGATGTTCGTAGATTAAACTAAAACAATAAATGAATGAAAAAAAAAATATTGTGTACAAAGTAAGATTTTAGCATGACGAAAACTTATTTCTTAAAGAACTTGAATTTATTTCATAATTTTCTTTAAAAATTATGATATGTATATTTTTTTTATTTCACTTTTATCTTGAACTAAGTTGAATGAGATTTTTAAATAAAGTAGATAATAAATATTTTATTTACTCATTTAAAATATATATATATATATATATATATTTATATATATATATATATATTTATATATATATTATTTATAAGTATTTTAATAAATAAAAATATAATCTCATATGTCAGAAAAATTCTCCCGTGCAAGGCACGTTCCAAAGTTCTAATCCATTCAAAGTGCCAAATGCTTATCAAATTTGAAGAAAATGGATTCAATTTGGGAGTAGTCATAATCTAAATAATAGTATTGAATTACTCCCTCAAAAAAAAATGCCAAAATCAAGGGAGCTTGTGTTAACTCAATAGTGAGTTAAATCCTTAAGAAATGTTGTGCCTCAATTTCTAAATTGAATACCGTGGTGAATTTCAATTTTTAAGATTGTCAATTCAAGACCTTGGTTCAAAGTCAACTCAATTCAAGTTTCATGCAACTCCAAGTTCATTTCAAGTTAGATGCCAAATTAAATTATGCATACATATTGGGGAAGGGGGACAAATATCGATTATCGAGCTCGAACCTGTGACGCTGATGTTGAACTGGTTTACAACTAAACACTGAAACCTACTAACCCATTCGGTCAATTTCAAGGCTTAATAAAATCTAAGAAATGAAATTCGTTCAAATTTAAGTCCAAACTAACTGAGATTTTACATAAAAATCCTCGTGTCATTTTTCTTCTTACTAGATTAAAAGCATAAGGTTTACTCACGCAGTTCGGAAAAATCAAAAGTCTAACCAGATTCAATTTCAAAATCAAGGCTATTGGAGGTTCATCACTAGTTTAAGGTAAACTAAAAGTCTCTTTCAAGTTCAAGTTTTACTCTGAAATTAAGGATTTCTTCAAAATAATTAAGTGTAGCTCAATTTCTACTCTCAATTCAAATTTGATAAAATTAATTCGATCCATATTATTGAATTTAAATTTTATTCATAAGCATGTTCCAAAGTTCACTCATTCAAATATAAAATTGGATTGAGACTTTGACGTTACCATAAAGCCGATACGAAATTAAGCAGTGCATAAATTCTACTTAAATTTCAACCTTTTTCAAGCTTAATAAAAGAAAATCATAATTTTGACAAAATTTCAGAATCTGATTAATTGGCATGGAGAAAACACACCAATGAAAACAATCAGAATTATGATCTAAATTCATACATTCCCGATTAAATTGACGTTTCATATAGTCGAAGTTAAAATTCAAAAGGCAAGCTTATATTTCAACTCAAGATTATAGTTTTCTAGATTTATCCACACATGTTTGTGCATAAACCTAAAAAAGGGGCATTTGTTGACAGAGAAATTTTGGCTAGTCATAGATCGCAACGTCATTATCCCAAATTTAATGGCGAAATAAAATTACATTTTGAGACAATATTTCTCAAAATTGATTTGAACCAAAAGTTGGGTTTTCTTGAGTTTGAGTCAAAATTAAACAAGACCGAAATTCGTTTAGTGAACCGAACCAAAAAGTCCAAATCTAAAAGACCAGGCCTAAGGCCCAAGCCCATGATCCATAAGAGCTCAATAAATAGAAGAGCTCTCCTTCATTTGGAGGGGTCAGAAATTTGAAGCTGAGAATTCCACCAAATCAAAGACTCTCCAAATTTTCAAGGATCAAACAGCCTTTGAAGTCCAAAATCACTTCAAAAGTCAAGCGATTCCACAATAAAAGCAACCAAATACGAAGAACGTTCATCATGTTCTTCATATCAAGAACATACATTCAAAGAGAAAGAATCAGAGGATCAATCATAGAAATTGAACCACTTTCTCCCAAAATCATCTCAAATTCAAGTTCAACTCCACGAATCTAAATTTCTCCGGAAATCTTGTTTGAACATAATTATAAATAATTATTTAATCAAGAGATCACATTAAATTAATATGTTGGACATATTAATTGATTTAATAGTTATTAGATAATTATTAAATGGAGAATATTGATTAATATGTTGAACATATTAGTTGGGTTAATAATTATTGGATAATTATTAAAGTAGAGAATTAATATATTGGATATATTAATTAGATATTTATTTATTTATAATTTATTGTATATATTATGAAATTGAAATTTATTGAATAAATATCAATTAAAATAAATAAAACAAAATATGAATTTTTCGAAAATCAAATGGGAAAAATATGCATTTGTCTCACATCGGAAATGTGTAAGTTGGAACCTCCACCAGTCCACTATAAATAGAAAGCCTTGGAGGCTTTCATTCTCATCTCACTTACTTTCATAGTAACCTTTTTCATAAGTTGAAAACCTCTCTGAAAGTTGAGATCTCTTTTCTCCTCTATAGTCAGACTATTCTGACAAAGGTTTTTAGCTCCCTTCTCTAAAGACTTCCCACCAAGCACTTA
Source organism: Sicyos edulis (assembly GCA_036507275.1). NCBI lineage: Eukaryota > Viridiplantae > Streptophyta > Magnoliopsida > Cucurbitales > Cucurbitaceae > Sicyos > Sicyos edulis. The sequence continues at coordinate 36,739,396 of CM071847.1, forward strand.
GTGGTAGCAAAGAAGCCATAGCGTGGAAGAGCAGAGGAGATAGTTCAAGTTTTCCATGGGGAATAGTTGATCCTACTCAACATAAAGACTCGCCAGATTAGATCAGAGGTGATAATATTCTTTTCTAATAACATGTCAATCACTAGGGTATTGCATTTAGACTTTTTTTTTAAAAAAACAAGGGTAGATTAATCAAAGTTAATTAATTGGATTAATTATTGTGAAAATTTTCTATTATTCACACGCTTCCATCGCGCTAAATGCATGTTCCTACCCCATATTCCCAACAATTGGTATGAGAGTTTTGACTCAAGGTGATTGTTATTATTGAAATCTTTTTATTGGTGGGTTGTAATTTTCATTGGATGAATGTTAAATTATTATTGTTTTTGGTTGGAGGTTTTTTGTTTGACATTAGGATTTTTATAAATTCTTATATCTTGTGTAAACCCAAGCTTATGGGTATAGGAAAAACTTTGTACATTTTTTTCTTCTCGATTTTATGCAATTTGGAATTGGAAAAAAGGCGAAGGACACGAAGAACACCATGGACAACACGAAGAATGCGAAGAACGCCAAGGATGAGATTTTTTTTCATAAATAAATAAAAGAAGAGATTTTTTCCTAGAATATTGTTGGAAAATATTTGAGTAGGAATTTTTTTAAAAAAAAAATTGAAATATTTTCTGAAATATCTCAGAATTTAACTATGGTTAATATTTTTGGAAAATATGGGTAACCATAAATAATTAAAAGATAATTAAACAAAGATTTTAAAATTAAATCAATAGTCTTTGGAAGATATTTGATGAGATAGTTTTATGGAAATCTTTATTTTGAGTTATTTAAATATTAAAATATTTTTGGAAAATATTTGGCAAATATTTAAAGGGATTTGTTCTTGCCCGACAAAGTTTCCAGAAGATCAAAAAGTGAAGAAAAAGATTATTCTTGAAGAATTTCTTAGCTCATGTCGCGATTTAAATTTCCTAGAAATATGCCAAACATCAAATCGGTCATTAACTATTTAAATTATATGTTACTTATAGGCATGTCTTGGTTGTTGCATAAAGTATGTCATATAGATTTAAAATCCCACCATAGGTTAAAAAGGTTCATGCATCCTAAATAAGTATTAAATATATTAGATATATTTTAGGAATTAGATTCCATATTTAGGATTGTTCAACATGTAGATCTCGAAAATAAATAATATTTGTTTATTTATTGATTATGTTGAATGTATGGATTAAATATATTTGAAAATTGGTTTTTCAAAATAGAACCCAAATAATATTTATTTTAAATCTGCTACAAAAATGAATATATTCTTTTAAAATGGTTTTAAAAGGGGTAGAGCCTAATAATCCATAAAAGTTAATAGAATTAATAGGATTAATTGCTATCACTTAAATCTTTTGTTAATAGGATTAATTAAAGAGCAATTTGATTCTGTAAGGATTGGTTGGAAGGGAACCCTGCCTAAGGAAGGTTCTGCCGAAGAATAGAGGAATTTAAGATGACGGTTTACAGAACACCTCTACTTGGGAATGCGACCTAGGGGTTGAAACATCCAAGAATTATAGATCATTTTGTGTAGGCTCAAATAATGTGATTAGGTTTAGAATAAAAACTTGGCAATTCACATTAAAAATCAATCTAACCAAAATAGAGAAATGATTGGAACTTGGTTGAACAAGATTAGCCTAGTTCATTTGAGTGGGAGGGAACCCTATTTAAAAATTGTAAGAACCCGACCAAAATAGTGGTCCTGAACCCGGTTCTTACTTAGCATGCTTAAAATTTAAAACATTTAAAACTTATATTGAAACTACTTAACAAGAAAATACAATAAACCAACTTTTAGAAAACATTCATTCAACAGTTTCCATAAATAGGTCCTGGCTAGTATTTAAAAAACTTAACATTTAAAACAACTTTTCAAAGCAAAACACTTTCCTCAGCATGCTAACAAAGAAATTAAGACTCAACTTGACAATAAAAAGACAAAGTAAACTCCGGTAGCTCCCATGATCAATTAGCTCTCTTCGCTAGCCGTCCCGGTGCTGTCCCAAGTTACCTAGTAGAAAAAACCACAGAAAATAAAGGTAAGTACGAAGGTACTCAGTAAGAATCCCCAACCAGGGTAAAATACGATACATCAATCATCTAACATCTAGTATACATGCAAATAGTTACTAGCACAGATCTTTGCTCAACGAGCTAACGAGACAAGTCCAGAATCCTCAGAAGTCTTCTACTTCCGGCCTAATGATTGGCTCTTCTAACCAATCTCAAAAGACATCCTCGAGGGTCTTTCTCCCTCGGCCAAATGATCAACTCAAAAGCTGATCCTAAAATAGATATCCTCGAGGGTCTCTTACCCTCGTCCAAGCTGTTCCTAAGACAATGGATGAGTACCCGAAGTCAGGCTCTAAGCAAGAACGATATTGGTGTAGTCACGAACATTAGCCCGAAGGAGCTCTCTGCCCAATGCATAACGCGTGTGCGCGCACACCGCATGCTGCTGCAAATCTTGTAAATGTGGGGGCCTAAAGACAAACTACTCTGGTCGAAGTACGCATGCCTAAAGACTCGGAAGGGGTGTCACTGATCTATAGTAGTGCCAGGCCGTCGACACTCAGTTGTAGCAGCATGTACCACTGACCTGAAGCTAAGAACTGTCCCTGGTCAATCTTGAACCCGTGACGGGTTCCACTCTAGCAGGCTACAAACTAGGCTTATACTGATGTGAAAGCTAATCCGCACCGACTGTCGGGGGCAGAAGTAAAGTACGTTATGCTTTTCACTGATCCCGACCTATGGGGACAAGATATGTTATGTCCGCTCTCAGCCTCTGGATGAAGACATCTATCTAAGCTATCTAAGATCACAGAGTAATTGATTTCTAATAGTTCAAGCATGCTCAACAAGTATATAAATGCAACCTAGCATGATACTACGAACTTAAAGCAGGAATCACAAAACATGCTGGAAGAAGAAACCTAGCATGGCACTAACATGTAGAAACAAGGGTAAACATGCTAGCAAAGATAATCAACAAGGCAGTCATGTCCACTAACATGTTCATAACAATCAACACATACAAAGAATGCAATCAAGACATATCACAGGGTCCACACAACCCTGGTAAGAGATCCTTACCTGAAAAGCAAGTAGGTAAACAACCACAACAAAATGCTCATTGAGCTGCAGAGTCTCACAACCTAATAAAATCATAACACATACAAGTTCAACCTAGCTAGCTAACAACCGAACTAGGAACTAGAAGTAAGGGATTCAAGAAACTACCTCTATTAGCAACACTATTGCTCTCGGCCAAGCACTAAGGAAGAACCCTGGGAGCTCTCGGCTACCTCTTGCAAAGCAGTCTTGGCTAGGTGTAACAGCCCAAGATTTCCTTCCAGTTCTCCAGGTTTATTCGGTTGTTCCTCCAGTGAGTTGGTTAGGCTGATAGGGCCTTTTGTGCTTCCAAGGGCATTTTGGTCATTTTGTCCTCCAGGGGTATTTTGGTCATTTTGCCTTCCCGAGATAGTGTTGCAGTAAGACAGAGCTTCTAGAATGTTTATGAGTTGGTGGACTTAAGTTTATTCTTCGGTTTCAAGTTTTAGGTCAAGAGTTCCATTTATGGTAAGTTTGGAGCCCTCCCGGTTAAAAGAAGAAAAATGAAAATAAAAGTGTTGGAGCTAGGGTTTGAACCATGGTGGCTTGGGAGTTGAGTTTGAGCCTTGTGTAGACAAAAATAAAAGAGTTTTTAAAAGTGCTCTTGGTGGGATTTGAAGGTGGAATTTTTTTAGGATTTTATTAATTAAAAAATAGGAAAAACAAATAGGGTTTCATCTTTTTCCTCTTCCCTCTCCTTTTGGCCGACCACCCCACTCTCCATTTCCTTCTCCTTGGCCGAGACACTCCTCTTCATCTTCTCTCCATCTCCATTGCTTCCATTCTCAAGTTCTTCAAATTTTGCTCCCTAGCATTTCATCTCCATTGTTGTTCCAAGGTAAGTTTGCAAGCTCTTCTCTTTTCCTTCTCTCCTTGCCATGGTTGAGCCTAGCCTTAACCAAGAGAGGTTGTTTCTCCTCTCTTCTCTTCTTGTAGATCCGAGAAGCTTGCTTGGGTGGAGGAGATATTGTGTGTTCCCTTCGTTTGATTGAGATCCGAGAGCTTCTCATTCCAACCTCCATTGCCGAGAGCTCCAAGGTAGGGTTGATGGTTTTTTTGTTATGTTTGACTAGTGGTTTGGATAGATCTAACTTGCTCTTCTTCCTTGTGCAAATCCAAGCCCTAGCCGAGATCTCCTTGTTGTGCACCTTCTTTGGCCGAGACACCTTATTTTTTGGGGAACTCTTATCGAATCTTCTTGGGTAAGTAGGTAAGTTGATGTTTTGCCTAGCTTGTGTGTTGGTTGACAGAGAGCCACATTGAAGTTGCTTGGTCGGGAGCTTCATGATGGGTTGTGTGTGTGTGTGTTGTTTGCTTCTTGGACAAGAGAGCTAATTTGTGAATGTTGTTGTTGATGCCCTAGCCGAGACACCTTGTTGCAAGTGTAGCCGAGAGCTTCTAGGGTTCCATCTTGGGTGCTTGGCCGAGAGCCCTAGGGCAAGTAGGGGTACTCTCTTGGTTCCCTTGCTTTTAGAATTAGTGTTAAGTGTGGCTAGTTAGATTGAATGTGTATGTTTATGCTTTTAGGTTGTGAGACACTACAGCTCAAGGAGCACTTTTCTGTTTATATTTCTGCTTGTTTCAGGTAAGGATCTCATACGACGGTTGTGTGGACCCTGCGATATGTTTTAATTGCATCTTTTATATATATGTTGTTTGTTATGAACATGTAGTGGTTAGGACTGTTTCACTGTTTATCTCTGCTAGCATGTATGCCCTGTTTCTACATGTTAGTGCCATGCTAGGTTTGCCCTTCCAGCATGTTTTGAGTTCCCTGTTTACATTCGTAGTATCATGCTAGGTCGTACTTGTATTCTTGTTAAGCATGTTCAGTTGTTAGGGATGTATATCATGTAACATTAGATAGTTAGCTAGACTTGTCTTCCACAAGCTGAGAGTGGACATAACGTATCTTGTCCCCACAGGTCGGGATTAGTGAGAGGCATAATGTAGTTTGTCTCCGCCCCCGGCAGCCAGTGCGGATTAGCTCCCGCATCGGTACAAGCCTAGTTTGTAACCTGCTAGAGTGGAACCCGTCACGGGTGCAAGCCTGCCCGAAGACAGTTCTTAGCTTCAGGTTGGTGGTACAAGCTGCTACAGCTGAGTGTTGAGGGCTCTGCACTACTGTAGATCAATGACACCATTCTTATTCTTGTTTAGAGCCAGACCACGGGTACACTCACGTTGTCTTAGGGTTTAGCTTGGCCAGGGGTAAGAAGCTCCCGAGGACACCTATTCGAGATCAGCTTTTGAGTTGGTCAATTGGCCGAGGGAGAAAGACCCTCTAGGGTGTCTGACATCTATTTTGGATAAGCTTTTGAGTTAATCATTTGGCCGAGGGAGAAAGACCCTCGAGGATGTCTTTGGGATTGGTTAGGAGAACCAATCATTAGGCCGGAAGTAGGAAACTTCCGAGGTTCCCGAACTTGACTTGATTAGCTTGTTGAGCAAAGTTTCTGTGCTAGTAACTGATTGCATGTATACTAAGATGCTAGATGATTGATGTATCGTATTGTACCTCGGTTGGGGATTCTTACTCAGTATGTTTATACTCACCCTTACTTATCTTTCAGGTAACTTGGGACAGCACTGAGATGGCTAGTGGAGAGAGCTACTGGCGAACTCTGTGTCTTTATCTTTTGGAGTCTTTTAATTATGTAGTAGCATGCTGGGAACTTTGTTTACTGTTGAGACTTGTTAAACTGTTTTGTTTGAAATACTGGCCAGGATTGTTTTAAGGATGTTATGAAATGGTTGTTTCTTTTATGAAGATTAAATGAGTTTTATCTTTTAGATGTTTCCATAATGTTTTTAAAGTTTTAAAATGTAAGCATGCTAGTAAGAATCGGGGTTTAGGACCATTTTGGGTCGAGTTCTTACAGTTGGTATCAGAGCACAGAGTCATAGATTCTGTAGACTAACCTGTTTTGTAGGTTGTTGTTCCCATGATCATCAGCACTCCATGGCCGTCGGGTTGGTCTAAGAACTGAGTTTAAGGGTTTTTACAATACTGCATCTAGTATACATGTGATACCTTTTTGTTGGCAGTGGGAGTCCGAGAGAGGACTAACCCTTATGGTTTCCGTGTAGATCGCCAGTATGCCGGTGACAAGAAGTGGTGTAGGGCCGTCTGGGACTGCGAGTGGAGGTGTTGCTGAGACAACACCTAAGGTTGAGCAAACCCGTAGGCCGCCTGTGGCCCCAGCTGTTAGTTTGCCTGGAGAGGGGGTAGAGACTGCCATGCCTTAAAGAGGAGCCCCAGGAGCTGAGTTTGTAGCCATGAGGGACATGATGATGGCCCTGATGGCAGAGCAGAGAGCGGAGACTCAGGCGCAGCTGTCAGCGCAGAGAGAGGAGTCTAGGGCCCAGATGGCTCTGCTGACACAGCTTTTCCAGCAGGCACCCCCAGTAGCTCCAGTGGCCCTAAGAGATCAAGGTTAGCAGGACCAGACTGTAGTGTTAGACGGTGCTGAAGGAGCCGCCGAGTTTGGCAAGTGGCTCAAGGACTTCACTAAATGGAAGCCCATAGAGTTTAATGCCTCAGAGAACCCATTGGTGGTAGTGAAGTGGCTAGCTCGCATGGAGTACATCTTTATGGTGATGGGATGCTCGGATATTCAGAGGCCGAGGTGTGCGGCCCATGTTTTGACTGACACATCTGTGTGGTGGTGGGAGTCCACCGACTGGGCTAGACTAGTAGGATCTCCACCAGCCACCTGGGAGTTCTTCAGAATCAAGTTTAGAGCCAAGTATGTGAATGATGAGGCTCAACAGGAGATGGCGGAGGCTTTCTCAAACCTGAAGCAGGGCACTGACAGTATTGCTGCGTATGAGAAGAAATTCTCAGAGTACAGTTACTTTGCCCCAGAGCTCATAGCCACAGAGGAGCTCAAGACGAAAAAGTTTATCATTGGTTTGAGGAAGGAGGTTGCTCAGGATGTTCGAGCACTTGCCCCAGAGTCTTATGACAGGGTTGTTGAGTCGGCTACCATATATAACTCCAAGTACCCGCCGGTGCAGGCTCCTGTTGCACTAGTTCAGTGTGTCCAGCAGTACTCAGGGCAAAAGAGAAAGTTTGACTCTTCTAGTGGGTCCAGTGCAGGTGGTCAGCAGTCTCGTCGTCAGGGCCAGTTTCGAGGACGAGATCAGCGTCGACCACAGTTTAGACCACAGGGCCAGCAGGGCATTGTTAAGCAGCCACCCCAGTGCCACACTTGTGGCAAGACTCACTATGGTATCTATGGAGCGTCGCCCCGAGCTTGCTATAGATGTGGCAAGGAGGGACATTTAGCTAGAGCTTGCACTCAGTCGGCAAAGCGGCGGCCGAGCGATTCAAAGGCGAGAGGCAGAGTGTTTGCTACGACTCGTCGAGGCGGAGCGTCATCGATCTTCTTTATTGCTGGGTACGCTGCTTGTCTTAAACCATTATGCATTCGTACTATTTGATTCGGGCTCGACCCATTCGTTTTTTTCTGATGCATTCGCTAGACAAGCTTGTTTTGAACTCGAACCTTTAGGGTTTGAGTTGTCTGTTGCAACTCCTTCGAGAGTGAGTATGCTAGCTAGTGATAAGGTTAAGAGTGGCCGGATACAGATATCTGATGAGCTTCTAGAGGTTGTACTCATAGTCTTGCCTATGAGTGGTTTTGATGTCATTCTTGGTATGGATTGGTTGGCTGAGTATCATGCTATGATAGACTGCCGCCAGAAAGAAGTTGTGTTCAGGCTGCCCTAGAAGAAAAGCTTCAAGTTTCGTGGTGTCCAGAGCGGGGTGTGTCCGTCATTGATTTCTGCAGTAAAGGCCCAACGTTTGTTAGCTCGAGGAGCTTGGGGCATTCTAGCAAGGTTGACAGGTGGGAGTAGTGTTGTGTTGTCGGCTGAGATGGTACCTCTAGTGCAGGGTTTGCAGATGTTTTCCCTGAGGAGTTACCGGGGTTACCCCCGAAGAGAGAGGTGGACTTTACCATTGAGCTTGAGCCAGAGACTCTCCCTATCTCTAAAGCTCCGTATCGTATGGCTCTAGCTGAGCTGAGAGAACTCAAAGTGCAGTTACAAGAGATGCTTGATCGAGGATTCATCCACCTGAGTGTGTCCCCGTGGGAAGCACCCGTTTTGTTTGTTAAGAAGAAGGATGGATCCATGCACCATTGTATTGAATACCGAGAGTTAAATAAAGTCACCATAAAGAATAAGTATCCCCTGCCGCGTATTGATGATTTGTTTGATCAGCTTCAGGGAGCCTCAGTGTTTTCTAAGATCGATTTGAGGTCAGGATACCATCAGTTGAGGATTCAAGATGCAGACATTCCCAAAACAACTTTCAGATCGAGGTATGGTCATTTCGAGTTCATGATCATGTCGTTCGGACTGACTAATGCTCCTGCAGCATTTGTGGACATGATGAACAGGGTGTTCAAGGCATTCTTGGACAGTTTTGTTATCGGTTCATAGATGATATTCTGATTTACTCCAAGACAAAAGAGGACCATGCTTCGCACTTGAGACAAGTTTTGTCAGCCTTGCATGAGAACCAGCTGTATTCTAAGTTTTCCAAGTGTGAGTTCTGGCTTGAGGAAGTAGCTTTCCTTAGACATGTTGTTTCCAAGGATGGGATAGCTGTTGACCCTGCAAAGATTGAGGCAGTTAGTTCATGGGCTACACCGACGACGGTCGCTGAGATTCGCAGCTTTCTGGGATTAGCAGGTTACTACCGACGCTTTGTTAAGGACTTTTCTGCTAAGGCAGCACCCCTGACTAGACTAACCAGGAAGGGTGTTGACTTCGTTTGGGATTCAAGTTGCGAGGAGAGTTTTGCCCAGCTAAAGCGTAGTTTGACGACAACACCAGTGTTGGTAGTTCCTGAGGGAACAGGTGGATTTGTAGTTTACAGTGATGCATCCAAGTTTGGTTTAGGCTGTGTGTTAATGCAGCATGGAAAAGTGATCGCGTATGTTTCCCGTCAGTTGAAGCCTTATGAGAAGAATTACCCTACTCATGACATGGAGTTGGCTGCAGTCGTGTTTGCTTTGAAAATTTGGAGGCATTACTTGTATGGTGAAAAGATTCAGTTGTTCACGGATCACCAGAGCCTTAAGTACTTCTTCACCCAGAAGAAGTTAAATATGAGACAGAGAAGATGGCTCGAGTTAGTGAAGGATTACGACTGTGAGATTTTGAACCACCCAGGAAAGGCCAATGTTGTGGCAGATGCCTTGAGTAGGAAGACGTCGCACTCTGTAGCTTTGTTGAGTTCCCAGATTGAATTGTAGAAAGAGTTCGAGCGGGCTGGTATTGTAGTGATGTTGGGAGAGGTTACCGCTAGGGTAGCCCAGTTGTTAGTTCAGCCGTCAATTAAGCAGAGGATCGTTGATAGCCAGCTGAGTGATCCCAAGATGAAGAAGTTGATAGAGAGGGTTCAGGCAGATGGAGACTTTGATTTTGTCATAGCACTAGATGGAGGATTGAGGTATAGAGGTCGTTTGTGCGTCCTAGAGGATGCCGGGCTTCGAGCCGAGTTGCTTAGCGAGGCCCATAGCTCCCTGTTTACTTGGAACCCAAGGGGAACCAAAATGTATCAGGATCTCAAGCAGACTTTCTGGTGGATGGGTATGAAAAGAGATATAGCTGAGTTTGTTAGTCGGTGTCTCACTTGCCAGCAAGTGAAGGCTCTCAGCCAAAAGCCGGCAGGTTTGTTGCAGCCATTGAGTATTCCACAGTGGAAATGGGATGAGATTTCGATGGATTACAATTATGGGTTGCCAAAGACACCGAGAGGGTTTACTCAGATCTGGGTTGTTGTTGATCGGCTAACTAATAGTGCTCACTTCATTCCTGGCAGAATCAATTACACTGTAGAGTAGTGGGCGTAGTTATTCTTGGAGCAGATCATTCGGTACCATGGGGTACTTGCGAAGATTGTGTCAGATCGGGATTCTCGATTCACTTCTCACTTCTGGAGAGCGCTTAATAAGAGTTTGGGAATCGAGTGCAGCTTTAGTACCGCTTTCCACCCTCAGACGGATAGTCAGACTGAGAGGGTGAACCAGATCCTTGAAGACATGCTGAGAGCATGTGTCTTGGACTTCCCAGGCAGTTGGGATCAGTACTTGTATCTGATGGAGTTCGAATATAATAATAGTTATCAGTCGACTATTCAGATGGCTCTGTTTGAGGCTTTGTATGGCAAACGTTGCAGATCTTCAGTGTTTTGGGAAGAGGTCGGTGACAGGCAGGTTTTGGGTCCTGAGTTGCTCTAGATGACAAATGAGGCAGTGCAGAAGATCAGGGCTCGTATGTTGACACCTCAGAGTAGACAGAAGAGTTATGCCGATGTTCGGCGTAGAGATTTAGAATTTGATGTTGGCCAGCATATTTTCTTGAAGGTAGCACCGATGAGAGGTGTGTTGAGGTTTGGCAAGCGGGGAAAGTTGAGCCCCAAGTTTGTAGGACCTTTCGAGATCCTTGAGCGGATTGGTACAGTTGCCTACCGTTTGGCCTTGCCCCCGTCCTTGTCAGCAGTTCATAATGTTTTTCATGTTTCGATTTTGAGACAGTATGTGGAAGACCCGACACACGATATAGACCATGAGCCTTTAGAGTTGAATAAGGATTTGAGCTTCAAGGAGAAGCCTGAGCAGATTTTGCCTCGGGAGCGCAAGACTTTGCGTAACAGAGAGATCAACCTAGTGAAGGTTCAGTGGAGAAATTAGAGGGCAGAGGAAGCTACTTGGGAGTAGAGTATGAGATGAGGACGCATTATCCCGAGTTGTTTCAGTCTTAGGACTTTCGGGGGCGAAAGTCTTTTTAAGGGGGGAATACTGTAACAGCCCAAGATTTCCTTCCGGTTCTCCAGGTTTATTCGGTTGTTCCTCCAGTGAGTTGGTTGGGCTGTTAAGGCCTTTTGTGCTTCTAGGGGCATTTTGGTCATTTTGTCCTCCAGGAGTATTTTGGTCATTTTGCCTTCCCGAGACAATGTTGCAGTAAGACAGAGCTTTTAGAATGTTTATGAGTTGGTGGACTTATGTTTATTCTTCGATTTCAAGTTTTAGGTCAAGAGTTCCATTTATAGTAAGTTTGGAGCCCTCCCAGTTAAAAGAAGAAAAATGAAAATAAAAGTGTTGGAGCTAGGATTTGAACCATGGTGGCTTGGGAGTTGAGTTTGAGCCTTGTGTAGAGAAAAATGAAAGAGTTTTTAAAAGTGCTCTTGGTGGGATTTGAAGGTGGGATTTTTGGAGGATTTTATTAATTAAAAAATAGGAAAAACAAATAGGGTTTCATTTTTTTCCCCTTCCCTCTCCTCTTGGCCGACCACCCCACTCTCCATTCCTTTTCCTTGGCAGAGACACTCCTCTCCATCTTCTCTCCATCTCCATTGCTTCCATTCTCAAGATCTTCAAATTTAGCTCCCTAGCATTTCATCTCCATTTTTGTTCCAAGGTAAGTTTGCAAGCTCTTATCTTTTCCTTCTCTCCTTGCCATGGCCGAGCCTAGCCTTAACCAAGAGAGGTTGTTCCTCTTCTCTTCTCTTCTTGTAGATCCGAGAAGCTTGCTTGGGTGGAGGAGATATTGTGTGTTCCCTTCGTTTGATTGAGATTCGAGAGCTTCCCATTCCAACCTCCATTGCCGAGAGCTCCAAGGTAGGGTTGATGGTTTTTTTGTTATGTTTGACTAGTGGTTTAGATAGATCTAACTTGCTCTTCTTCCTTGTGCAAATCCAAGCCGTAGCCGAGATCTTCTTGTTGTGCACCTCCTTTGGCCGAGACACCTTGTTCTTTGGGGAACTCTTGCCGAATCTTCTTGGGTAAGTAGGTAAGTTGATGTTTTGCCTAGCTTGTGTGTTGGTTTGGTCGAGAGTCCCATTGAAGTTGCTTGGCCGAGAGCTTCATGATGGGTTGTGTGTGTGTGTGTTGTTTGGTTCATGGACAAGAGAGCTAATTTGTGATTGTTGTTGTTGATGCCCTAGCCGAGACACCTTGTTGCAAGTGTAGCCGAGAGCTTCTAGGGTTCCATCTTGGGTGCTTGGCCGAAAGCACTAGGGCAAGTAGGGGTAATCTCTTGGTTCCATTGCTTCTAAAATTAGTGTTTAGTTAAGTGTAGCTAGTTAGATTGAATGTGTATGTTTATGCTTTTAGGTTGTGAGACACTGCAGCTCAAGGAGCACTTTTCTGTTTATATTACTGCTTGTTTCAGGTAAGGATCTCTTATCAGGGTTGTGTGGACCCTGCGATATGTTTTGATTGCATCTTTTATATATATGTTGTTTGTTATGAGCATGTAGTGGTTAAGACTGTTTCACTGTTTATCTCTGCTAGCATGTTTGCCCTGTTTCTACATGTTAGTGTCATGCTAGGTTTGCCCTTCCAGCATGTTCTGAGTTCCCTGTTTACATTCGTAGTATTATGCTAGGTCGTACTTGTATTCTTGTTAAGCATGTTCAGTTGTTAGGGATGTATATCATGTGACATTAGATGGTTAGTTAGACTTGTCTTCCAGAGGCTGAGAGTGGACATAACGTATCTTGTCCCCACAGGTCGGGATCAGTGAGAGGCATAACGTACTTTGTCTCCGCCCCCGACAGCCGGTGCGGATTAGCTCCCGCATCGGTACAAACCTAGTTTGTAACCTACTAGAGTAGAACCCGTCATGGGTGCAAGCCTGCCGGGAGACAGTTCTTAGCTTCAGGTTGGTGGTACAGGCTGCTACAGCTGAGTGTCGAGGGCTCTGCACTACTGTAGATCAGTGACACCATTCTTATTCTTGTTTAGAGCCAGACCACGGGTACACTCCCGTTGTCTTAGGGTTTAGCTTGGCCGGGGGTAAGAAGCTTCCGAGGACACCTATTCGGAATCAGCTTTTGAGTTGGTCAATTGGCCGAGGGAGAAAGACCCTCGAGGGTGTCTGACATCTATTTTGGATCAGCTTTTGAGTTGATCATTTGGCCGAGGGAGAAAGACCCTCGAGGATGTCTTTGGGATTGGTTAGGAAAACCAATCATTAGGTCGGAAGTAGGAAACTTCCGAGGTTCCCGGACTTGACTTGATTAGCTTGTTGAGCAAAGTTTATGTGCTAGTAACTGATTGCATGTATACTAGGATGCTAGATTATTGATGTATCGTATTGTACCTCAGTTGGGGATTCTTACTCAGTATGTTTATACTCACCCTTACTTATCTTTCAGGTAACTTGGGACAGCACCGGGATGGCTAGTGGAGGGAGATGTGTGATCATGGGAGCTGTCGGCGAACTTTGTGTCTTTATCTTTTGGAGTCATTTAATTATGTAGTAGCATGCTGGGATTTTTGTTTACTGTTGAGACTTGTTAAACTGTTTTGTTTGAAATACTGGCCAGGATTGTTTTAAGGATGTTATGAAATGGTTGTTTCTTTTATGAAGATTAAATGAGTTTTATCTTTTAGATGTTTCCATAATGTTTTTAAAGTTTTAAATTGTAAGCATGCTAGTAAGAACCGGGGTTTAAGACCATTTTGGGTCGGGTTCTTACACTAGGGCATCACCACAACAACAAACAAGTTAGCTTTTGGTCAAGGAGAGAAATCAACACCAACTTAGCTACCATGTTGCTCTCAGCAAAGAGATGAACAACACCAACACTAGCTCACCTTGATGATTTCAGCAAGGACTCCAAGAATGCAATGAGATCTCGGCCAAAGAGGAGATGCAAGCAAGATGGATTCAGCTAGGCTTGTAGATCTCGACAATGGAACAATGATGGTTTCGGCTAAGGCTAGGCTTGCACAAGAGAGAAGAACTTCGGTTAGATCTAAATGCCCAACCAACAAAACCTGACTAAAACACAACCAAACTCACCTTGAAGCTCTCGGCAATGAAGGCTAGAGAAGGAATGTGTTCTCGGATCCAAACCAACAAGGAGAAGTGCAATAGGGAATGAGCTCGGCAAGAAGATTTCAGATCCAAGCACAAAAAAAGGGAGATCTTCGAATCCAAGAGCAAGGAGATCTCGGATCTACAAGGAGAAATTGGAGAGCTTGTGTTGCATCCAACAATGGGAAGAAGCAACAAGGAGAAAAGGAGTAGAAGGCTCAGATCTATGCTTGCAAAGGAGAAGTAGTTTGGAAAAAGAATGGAGCTTGAGAGCTTTAGGAGCATTCGACCATGGAGGATGAGGAAGAAGAAGAAGAAAAGTGGGGAGGAGGTGGTCGGCCAAGAGAGGGGGGAAGGAGAAAAGAATAAAACCCTATTTGTTTTTCTTATTTTTAAAAGATAAATGCCACAAAAATCCTACCTTCAAATCCTAGCTTGAACACTTTTAAAATCCTTATTAATATCCTTCATTTGGCTTAACTCCACCCTATAAACCACCATGGTTAGAATCCCAACACTAACACAAATAAAATTCAATTTTCTCTTTTAAATTGAACAACCTCCAAACCTCCCAGAAAGCCACTCTTGCCCTGGAACCTGAAACCGAAGAATAACTAAAGTAAAAAAATGGCAGAAATAGCCCTGAAACCCTAGTTAACTGTAAAACAAGCTCGAAGGGTAAAGTGACCAAAATTCCCCTAAAAGCTCAAATGCCCTAACGACCCAACTGAACAATTGAAAAACTAACCAAACATACTTGGGGAACCGGAATAGAAATCTGGGTCGTTACAATACTCCCTCCTTTTAAGACTTACGTCCTCAAAAGTCCTAAAACAACTCTGGGTAATGCGTCATCATCTCGTCCTCTAACTCCCAAGTAGCTTCATTTGCCCTCTGATTTCTCCACTAAACCTTCACTAGGTTGATCTCTCAGTTACGCAAAGTCTTGCGCTCCCGAGCCAGAATCTGCACAGGCTTCTCCTGGAATCTCAAAAGGCTCGTGATCAACTACGTGTGTCGGGTCTGCCACGTACTGTCTCAACATCGAAACATGGAAGACATTATGTACTACTGCCAAAGACGGGGGCAACGCTAAATGGTAAGCAACTGCACCAATCCGCTTAAGGATCTCAAAAGGCCTTACTGTAAGAACCCGACCCAAAACATGGTCCTAAACCTGGGATCTTACTCAGCATGCAAGTTAAATATGATAACAAGCGGTTTAGAGCTTATATTTAAAAACCTTTCAAAACATATGAGAAGGGGGAGCCCTTAAAACATAACCAACAATTTTCATTTTAAACAATCCAACAAAGTAAAACAACCTGGCCAGTGTTTAATAGAATGTACAATACAATTTAAGCAACGTTTTAAACAATGTTCCCTAGGACTCTGTCCATCTACATCTTTGAATAAACAATGCAATAATAAAAGACAGAGTGCTTGGCGGTTCCCCATGATCAATCGGCTCCCTCCGCTAGCCCTCCGGTGTTGTCCCAAGTTACAGAAAGATAAATAAGGGTGAGTATAAACATACTCAGTAAGAATCCCAACCAGGGGTACAATACGATACATCAGTCATCTAGCACCTCAACATGCAAGCAAAAGCGGCTATCAACACGGATCATAGCTCAACGAGCTCATAAAACAAGATCTGGAAACATCGGAAGTCTCTTACTTAGGAATCATCGGAAGTCTCCTACTTACGGCCTAATGATTGGTTCTCATAACCAATCCGGGACATCTCAGAGGTCTTTCTCCTCGGCCAATTGATCAGCTCAAAACCGATCCCAAGATGTCCGACACACCTCGAGGTCTTTCTCCTCTCGACCAATTGATTAGCTCAAAAGCCAATCCCAATGGGTGTCCTCAAGGGCCTCTTACCCTCGCTAACAATGCGGACTATCGGGAGAGTACCCGCGATCGGCTCTAAAGCTGGAAGGGCGGTGTACTCACGAACATTAGCCGGGAGCTCTCCGAGCCGGCGACTAACGCGTGTGTGCGCGCACACCGCATGCTCATCGCAACCGGCGTAAATGCGGGGCCTAAGGGCAAACTCGGCGGGTCGGCACGCATGCCTAAGACTCGGAAGCGGTGCCACCGAACACGATGGTGCGAGGCCCTCGGCACTCATCTGTGCGGCTGTGTACCAGACACGAAGCAAAGAACCGGCCAAGGCGGGCTTGCACCGTTGGCGTGGTTCCGCTCTAGCGAGCTACAAACTAGGCTTATGTCGATGTGGTAGCTACATCCACATCATCGCTGCGGGGAAGCAATGTACGTTATGCTTCGCTCTACTCCCGACCGGTGGGGACAAAGTACGTTATGTCCGCTCACCGGATGATGACAAACCCTACTACGCTATCTAAGAATACCGAGTAAATCAATGATTCTGGCTAGCAAGCAATGACCGACATCAATCACGTTTACCTAGCATGATACTACAACTTAGCGGGAATCACAAGCATCTTTGGAAGAACAAACCTAGCATGGCACTAACATGTAAAATCAACAAACATGCTAGCAAGAGATCAAACAAAGTCGCCTATCACTATCATGCTCATAACAATCAAAGCAAACATACAAGGCACAATAGAGACATATCGCAGAGGTCCACACAACCACGGTAAGAAATCCTTACAGGACAAGCGAGAAAATAATCACAAATCAACCAAGCAATCCTCGAGCCTCTAATCGAACCCAAACAACCTAAACATAAAATAAAGCGACCCAAATCAAATACATAAAAGCACCCAAATAAATCCTAAACAATGACCAACAAATCGGGGCCCAACGAAGAAAAGACTGGAAATACCATCCGAGAAGCCACAAGGCTCGGGCCAACCAAAGACACACAACAGTGCAGGCGGTGGCGCAGAAGAGCACTGGTGGTGGCGCTGGGCACTGCGGCTGGCTGGCGGGCGCAGGCGCGCAGGCGCGGCGCGGCGCAGTGCGCGCGCGCTAGGGCGAGGCGAGCAGCGCGACGGGCGCGGGCTCGAGCTCGGCTGAGGCGGCGACACACGGTGCGGCTTGGCGCGAGGACGGCGCACGCGGCGCGCGCGCGAGGCGCACGCGACGCGATGGGCTCGGGGAGCTCGGGAAGGCACGACGACCTACGAGGGGCGGCGGCGACTTCGGTGCGGCGGGGCTCGGGCGACTCGACACGGACACAGGCGACACGGAGGCGGCACTGGGCGATCACGATCTGCGGGCTCGGCGCGACTAGGGCGAGGGCGATGCAGATCTGGACTCGGCGAGACCAAGGCGACACGAAGATGGCACGGGCGATGCGATCTGGGCTCTCGGCGCGACTAGGGTGAGGGCGATGCGACGATCGGCGCTGGGGGTGGCTCGGCGCGCGCGCGGCATGGGTGGTGGGCGGCTGGAGCGAGCGGCGCGGCTAGGGTGGACATGGGCGACTAAATTTGGGCATGGTGCGGCCAAAGGGGCCGCTCGGCCGAGGAGAGAGAAAAGGGAGAGAAAAGGAAATTTTGGGATTTTGGAAAATAAAAGGGAAAAATAAAAGGAAAAAGGAATTAAAAGGAAAAATGGGATTTTATCCTCCTTTCCACCTTTAACCAATTTAAATAAGTCTTAAAGTCCTTAAATCCCATTTCAGCTTCCTCCTTCGAGACATTTGAAGCAACCTTTTCCAAACAATAACTCTCACTTAAACAAACTCCCAAATCATCTCTAAGGGCACAGGCTCGAATCCCAAAGGAAACACCCAAACAACGATCACTTTGCCCAAAACCCAAATCACAACCGAACTCCCAAACGAATACCCCAAACATCTCGGGACTCATGAGACACCAACATACAAGCCTCAACAAAGGCGGGGAGGCGCCTCGAAGCCTGAAAAACCACAAATCTGCCTGGGGAGCAAAAGACCAAAATACCCCTAAGGGTCAAAGCAGACTCTAACGGCCCAACCGAACCATCGAATCAGGCAGGAAGCACCTCGAGGCTGGAATAGAAAAGCGGGCGTTACAATACTCCCTCCTTTTAAGACTTTCGTCCTCGAAAGTCCTAAAATGAAATGACTCTATGAATACTCCACCGATTCTTAGCCAATTGAACTTCTCGGCTAAAACAACACTAGCCCTTCTCGATAACCAAACCCTCTTGGGTTCTCAAAGGCTCAAAGCCACAATGCTCTCGATGCCGCCACATACTATCTCAACAAAGAGACGAGGAACACAAAACTTGCATCTTTGTCAAAGACGGGGCAAAGCTAACCATTGCTCCAATCCGCTCAAGGATCTCAAAAGCCCTACAAACTTGGGGCTCGGCCAAAACCCGCTAAACCAACACGGAACACCTCTCAACGGTGTTACTCTCGAGAAAAAAGCGCAGCGGTGGGCACAAGCTCCAAAACTCAACGCGACGCGACCTTGGCGTAACTTCTCTAAATACCCTGGCCCGATAACAAGCGCCTCAACACAACGCCAAGGTGGCCAAACAAGCTGAACCTCTCGGGTTCCGAGAAACCAAACGGCCTACTCTTTCTTCACAAGAGACCGGTGAACCACAAGGCTTGCCTAAAGCCTTAACGAAAAACAATCGAACCACCAAGCTGGCGATCGATCCAAAAGGCAAACTTTTCCCACTAGCACAAGTGAAACTTCAGCTACGGCCAACCCTAAATGGCCAAAAACAGGCCTGAGCTCCACTCGGCCAAGCCAACAAGCTGGAGCCTCACAACGGCCGAACACAAACTTTTCCATGCAAACCTACTAGCAATGGCCAAAGAGAACATTGCCGTGCAAGGAAACACCCAACATTCCTCTCATGGAAAATCTCTAAGAAGCAAGGACCAAACCCTCACGGGGCTACCAAACAACTCACAGCGGCTTGAGGAAAAGCAGCCCAAAGGCTAACCAACCAATGCCACGGCACCTCTGTGCCAACACACTCAAGCGAGGCTCGGCTATTCGCCAAGCGCGAAAGCTCAACAACTAGAAACAAAGCCCGAGAAGGCCTTGCTCAGCAGAAATTCAACTCAAGCTCAACTCTTAAAGTGGTGGCCACCGCTCTTGCGATGGGACAAACAACTTTTTCGCTTGCTAACAACACAATGCGGGGACCCTCTCATTGGGCTAACCAGCTGCGCTACTCGATCAACTACACAACTCGGGAGCTACGCCGACTCCTCAACGGAACGATTTCCCAAAGCAAGCAAAACTCTAAAGGGCGGCGAACATCACACACGCTCATGACGACTTGCTCAAACCCAAGGGCAACATCAACCAACTCTCTTGGAAGCAACACCCAGGGAAACTCAACCGATTGGACCACCAATCAGAACTAGCCGAACTTACTCAACCACCGAGGAGGAATCAACTCCCAAAACAACCGGACTAGGAACAAATCCTCGGGGCAACGCCCTGCAGCTCGAAGCCGAGCAAGCTCTTGAAACATCAAGAGAACCAAATCTTAGTCAACACCAAGCACCAACTAGCCTCCAAAACCAAACAAGCACTAGCTTGTTAGGGCGCAAATCTGCAAGCAACTCACCAAAGGAAACCGCACGGGTCTAAGCGAGCTCGGAGAGACTCTCCACAACTAGAGATCCTCTCGATCACCCTCCAGACACACACGGTCGACAACGATCTAACAAACAACCGGCCACGCGGGCACAACCCTCTCCGGCATCTCAACTACATTTGGCCAACTCCAACTTGGAAACCAAGGGAACCGGAACGCTACGGAGGCGTCATCCTCCTACTCAAAGCAACAACCTCAACATACCTTACGCCCAAGGTAAGGATCCGAACACGACTTTCTTAGCCAAAGCGATCGAAGCTGGCGCGCTTGCCACTCTTGCTCTTGATCGGTTCCAACCGAAGTCTAACCGGGGCAAGGACCAACTAGCAAAACTTGCTTAACCAACGGCCAAGAACGAGCACGGCATCCTACGACCAATGCTAGGGCACTTGCCAAGAACTAAAGCCTTGACACCTCAAAGATTGAGCACGGCTCCTCAACACGAACCTCTCGTGGTTTTCCAAACATAAACCACTAACGAGCTATGCAAAAGTGCACAGGGGTGTCTACGGCCAACTTGATCTCTTAAGATCCAAAGCCAACAAGGGCTCTCACACAGGGCAACTTTTGCCTCCAAAGCGAGCCACAACAAACAAGGGAGCAACAAGAGTTCAAACCCACTCGGGGCCAACTCACCACGAAAAGCCACATTGGCCAACTTACTCTTACAAGCGCAAAACCACACCAAGCTAACATTCCTCAAAACAATGTGCTCACCAAGCGCGCTCCGATCAGCCATCCAACTCATGGCTCTAACACTGGATCAACCACGCATCCACGATGCCAACACTAACCATACTAGGGCAACTCAAAGGGTAGGCGAATCATGCTACCATCAAGGTGGCTCACGGAGCTCACAACACAGCGCGAGAACTCAAAGCGCGCTAGCTCTTAATGACCTATAGCATCCTTTACACCCAACTCTCAGAGATCCCTGAGCAGCTCCTACTTTCCCTCGAAAACCTCAAACTTGTAGTCCCTCGACTACCACCGAGCTAGATCTCTTAAGCAACCCAAACAGTGCAACCTCGGAAAAAGGGTACAAGACAAGCGGGGATGCTATACTGCTGGGCAACCATGGAACCACACCGCACAAAAGTGCCAAGCGCCTGAAACTAGGCCTCCTCTCAAAGCTTGGTGCCACAGCACTACATCTATTACAACACGAATCAGCCTCAAACGAGCTTTATGCCCCTCTCGAGAATAGGGAAAGTCACTCTCCAAGTGACGGGGCAATGGAACTCAAAGACAGAGTCCAAACACTCGAGCGGCCTAATCTCTCGGCATCTCGACCAACAGACTTGCCACGGCCTACTCCTCGCATCCCACTCGATGCTCAACAAAAGCTCAGGCCAACTCCTCGGGTGGCAACAACTAGTTCCACACCGGGAACATCCAAATAAAAGAGTGTTCCACTCTACTAGCCCGTGAAATCCACAGATGGATAAAACCACGGCAAGCAAACTCCACACTACACACGCTCACGAGGGTACAAGAGAAGCTGGTTGCAAAACAACAAAGAAGCTTGCAGCGGGGCGAGAGATGTCTCTACATCCGCCTCAAGCCACTAAACACGGCAACTTGCCAATCAATCGGGCGTGGTGGAGACTCGCTAGTCCCCTCTCTCAAGGGACTACCACCACCAAGCTGCGGAACCAAAAGCCACGAGCGGCTCACCTCGGCCTCTGAGCAAACAGGGCATCCCAACACACGGATGCTAAACTCAAACTGGCCAACCGCTTTACTACTAGCGGTAGGACTTTCTAATACATCAAGCTCTACAGGCATCCACTTGCCAAAGCCCAGGCGCTCCATCAACGCCAACAAACTCAAGCTGCATAAACTCTGTGATCAAGCCCCCTCCGGGAACCTGCGGGGCTACGAGAGCTCTTTGGGGGAAAATCTTTGAAACAAACTCTGTCGGTGAGCTATCTATGCCCGGGACTCCTCGCACGCGCGCTACAGCTGCGCGCAGGTCTTTGCTCTCACGATAGGTAAAGACACGCCATCAAATCTCACATGGTTGGAGCACACTCTGCTCAAGGAGTCATACTGCGAGGCGTGCTAGCCTCTACCCCCTCCTCTAGGCAACTCAAGCGCCGGGGCCAACTCGCCAACGGGCTAAACAACCACCGGACGCGGCCTCAACATCAACACGATCGGTCGGCTCCTCGGTCGGACATGCCAAGCGCCCCTGCTCCTGCGAGTGCGATCAACACGGCTGGCGATCTCGCACAAGGCACCTCCACCTTCTCACTAGGGGAGAAACCAACAAGCCCCGGGCCACAAATGGCCTGTGGGAGTCTAATGCGCGCCTCCTCCGAAAGCGCGATCGACACACTGGCGATCTGCATACAAAGCACCTCCACCCTCTCACTAGGGGAGAAACCAACAAGCCGGGCCACAAATGGCCTATGGGAGTCTAATCTCGCCGCCTCCTGCGAGTGCGATCGACACCTTTGGCGATCCGCACAAAGCAAAAATGTTGGCCCACTGGGGCTCTCACCGCTCAACAAAGCTGCTGCGCCTGCTGAGAAGTTGGCATGATGGCTCTCTAAGCCCAAACCAACAACAGTCGAAACACCGCTCGTCTCCGCTCCACAACTCTAC
Organism: Sicyos edulis; assembly: GCA_036507275.1. Classification (NCBI taxonomy): domain Eukaryota; kingdom Viridiplantae; phylum Streptophyta; class Magnoliopsida; order Cucurbitales; family Cucurbitaceae; genus Sicyos; species Sicyos edulis. The sequence continues at coordinate 36,761,578 of CM071847.1, forward strand.
ACATGCATAAAAGCTAGAAGAAAAGTATTGTAAATTCTTACCCTTAACTTAATTGAACTCGGACAAACCAAGCGACCGTGGAGTGCCGATGATCATGGGAACAACAACCTACAAAGCAGTTAGTCTACAGAATCTATGACTCGTGCTCGATACCAAGCTGTAAGAACCCGACCCAAAATATGGTCCTAAACACAGGATCTTACTCGGCATGCAAGTTAAATATGATAACAAGCGGTTTAGAGCTTATATTTAAAAACCTTTCAAAACATATGAGAAGGGGGAGCCCTTAAAACATAACCAACAATTTTCATTTTAAACAATCCAACAAAGTAAAACAACACGGCAGTGTTTAATAGAATGTACAATACAATTTAAGCAACGTTTTAAACAATGTTCCCTAGGACTCTGTCCATCTACATCTTTGAATAAACAATGCAATAATAAAAGACAGAGTGCCGGCGGTTCCCATGATGATCAATCGGCTCCCTCCGCTAGCCCTCCCGGTGTTGTCCCAAGTTACACGAAAGATAAATAAGGGTGAGTATAAACATACTCGGTAAGAATCCCCAACCAGGGGTACAATACGATACATCAGTCATCTAGCACCTCAACATGCAAGCAAACGGCTATCAACACGGATCATAGCTCAACGAGCTCATAAAACAAGATCTGGAAACATCGGAAGTCTCTTACTTCGGAATCATCGGAAGTCTCCTACTTAGGCCTAATGATTGGTTCTCATAACCAATCCCGGGACATCTCCGAGGGTCTTTCTCCTCGGCCAATTGATCACTCAAAAGCCGATCCCAAGATGTCCGACACCCTCGAGGGTCTTTCTCCCTCGACCAATTGATTAGCTCAAAAGCCAATCCCAATGGGTGTCCTCTAGGGCCTCTTACCCTCGCTAACAACGGACTATCGGGAGAGTACCCATGCACCGCTCTAAAGCGGAAGGAACCGGTGTACTCACGAACATTAGCAGGGAGCTCTCCGAACCGGCGACTAACGCGTGTCGCGCACACCGCATGCTCATCTCGCAACGGGCGTAAATGCGGGGCCTAAGGGCAAACTACGCGGTCGTGCACGCATGCCTAAGACTCGGAAACGGTGCCACATCGAACACGAGTGCGAGGCCCTCGACACTCATCATGCGCACTGTACCACCGACACTGAAGCTAAGAAACCGCCAAGGCAGCTTGCACCGTTGGCGGGGGTTCCGCTCTAGCGGAGCTACAAACTAGGCTTATGCCGATGTGGTAGCTACATCCACATCGGTGCCGGGGAAGCAATGTACGTTATGCTTCGCTCTACTCCCGACCGGTGGGGACAAAGTACGTTATGTCCGCTCTCGGCCTACGGATGATGACAAACCCTACTACGCTATCTAAGAATACCGAGTAAATCAATGATTCTGGCTAGCAAGCAATGACCGACATCAATCACGTTTACCTAGCATGATACTACAACTTAAACAGAATCACAAGCATTTGGAAGAACAAACCTAGCATGGCACTAACATGTAAAATCAACAAACATGCTAGCAAGAGATCAAACAAAGCGCGCCTATCACTATCATGCTCATAACAATCAAAGCAAACATACAAGGCACAATCGAGACATATCGCAGAGGTCCACACAACCACGGTAAGAAATCCTTACAGGACAAGCGAGAAAATAATCACAAATCAACCAAGCAATCCTCGAGCCTCTAATCGAACCCAAACAACCTAAACATAAAATAAAGCAGCCCAAATCAAATACATAAAAGCAGCCCAAATAAATCCCTAAACAAGAAATGACCAACAAATCGGGGCCCAACGAAGAAAAAGACTGGGAAATACCATCCGAGAAGCCACAAGGCTCGGGCCAACCAAAGACACACACAGCAGCGGTGCGGTGGGTGCGTAAGAGCACTGGTGGGCGCTGGGCACACAGTGCCCGAGAGCACCGGGCGCAGGCGTGGGCGCGCCGCGCTTGCGCGGGCGCGCTAGGGCGAGGCAAGGGCGCGCGGGCGCGGGCTCGAGCTCGGGTGGGCGGACGACACACTGCGCGCGACTCCGCGAGAGGGACGGCGCGCGGGCGCGCGCGGCGAGGCGACGCGATGCGATGGGCTCGGGGCGCTCGGGAAGGCACGACGACCTACTGAGGGGCGAGGCGACTTCGGTGCGGCGGGGCTCGGGCGACTCGACACGGACTGGGCGACACGGAGGCGGCACGGGCGACGATGCAGATCTGGGCTCGGCGCGACTAGGGCGAGGGCGATGCAGATCCGACTCGCGGCGCGACCAAGCGACACGAAGATGGCACGGGCGATCAGATCTGGGCTCGGCGCGACTAGGGTGAGGCGATGCGATCGGCGCTGGGTGGTGGCTCGACGCGGCGCGGCATGGGTGAGCTGGGCGGCCTGGAGCGAGGGCGCGGCTAGGGCTGGACATGGGCGACTAGGGCTGGGCATGGTGCGGCCAAGGGGCTGCTCGGGCTGGAGGAGAGAGAAAAGGGAGAGAAAAAGGAAATTTGGGGATTTTGGAAAATAAAAGGGAAAAATAAAAGGAAAAAGGGAATTAAAAGGAAAAATGGGATTTTATCCTCCTTTCCACCTTTAACCAATTTAAATAAGTCTTAAAGTCCTTAAATCCCATTTCCCGGCTTCCTCCTTCGAGACCCGGCTGAAGCAACCTTTTCCAAACAATAACTCTCACTTAAACAAACTCTCAAATCATCTCTAAGGGCCTGGGCTCGAATCCCAAAGGAAACACCCAAACAACGATCACTTTGCCCAAAACCCAAATCACAACCGAACTCCCAAACGAATACCCCAAACATCTCGGGACTCGCAGACACCAACATACAAGCCTCAACAAAGGCAGGAGCTGCCTCGAAGCCCTGAAAAACCACAAATCCTGCCCGGGGAGCAAAAAGACCAAAATACCCCTAAGGGTCAAAACAGCTCTAACGGCCCAACCGAACCACTGAATCTGAACCGGAAGCACCTCGAGAACTGGAATAGAAAACTGGGCCGTTACACTTACAAACCTAGGGATCAACTTTCCACTCTTACCAAACCTCAACACACCTCGGATCGGTGCTACTTTCAGGAAAATATGTTGTCCAACCTTAAAATTCAATTCTCTACGTCGAACATCGGCTTAACTGTTTTGCCTACTCTGAGCTGTCAACATGTGAGCCCTAATCTTTTGCACTGCGTCGTTTGTCATCTGAAGCAACTCAGAACCTAAAACCTGCTTGTCACCGACCTCTTCCCAAAATAGTGGATATCTGCAATGCTTGTTGTACAAGGCCTCAAACAGAGATATCTGAATGGTTGACTGATAGCTGTTATTATATGCAAACTCTATCAGATACAGGTACTGATGCCAACTGCCTGGAAATCCAACACATAGGCTCTCAGCATATCTTCAACGATCTGGTTCACCCTCTAAGTTTGACCATCTGTCTGAGGGTGAAAAGGGGTACTAAAGGTGTACTCGATCCCCAACCCCTTCTGGAGCGCTCTCAAGAAGTGAGAAGTGAACCGAGAGTCACGGTCTGAAACGATCTTCGCTGGTACCCCATGGTACCAAATTATCTGCTCTAAGAACAACTGTGCCCACTGCTCCACGATATAATTAATCCTACCGAAAATGAAGTGTGCACTCTTAGTCAGTCGATCCACAACAACCCAGATCTGAGTAAACCCTCTCGGTGTCCCGGTAACCTAGAAATGCAATCCATCGAAATCTCATCCCATTTCCACTATGTAACACTCAATGGCTGCAACAGACGTGTCGGTTTCTGTCTATGAGCCTTCACTTGCTGAGAAGTGAGACACCGACTAACAAATTTAGCTATATCTCATTTCATGCCCATCCACCAGAACGTTTGCTTGAGATCCTGATACATCTTGGTACCTCTTGGGTGCCAAGTAAATGGAGAGCTATGAGCCTCGGTAAGCAACTGCCTGAACCCTCTCGATCAGTCTTTTTAACTTGAGATCACTTACTTGGCTATCAATGATCCACTGTTTAATCGACGGCTGAACTGTCAACTGGGCTACCCTTCCAGTAACCTCTCCTAGCATCACTGCAATACCCACCCGCTCAAACTCTTTCTGCAATTCAATCTGGGAACTCAACAAAGCTGCAGAGTGCGACATCTTTCTACTCAAAGCATAGGCCACAACGTTGGCCTTTCCTGGGTGATACAAAATCTCACAGTCGTAATCTTTCACTAACTCGAGCCACCTTCTCTATCTCATGTTTAACTCCGTCTGAGTGAAGAAGTACTTAAGACTCTAGTGATCAGTAAACAGCTGAATCTTTTCGCCATACAAATAATGCCTCCAGATCTTCAAGGCAAACACAACTGCAGCCAACTCCATATCATCAGTTAGATAATTCTTTTCATAAGGCTTCAATTGATGGGAAGCATATGCAATCACCTTCCCATTTTGCATCAACACACAACCCAAACCAAACTTGGATGCATCACTATAGACGACAAATCCACCTGTTCCCTCGGGAACTGCTAACACTGGTGCTGACGTCAAACTGTGCTTTAATTGGCAAAGCTCTCATCACAACTGGTGTCTCAAACAAAGTCAACACCCTTCCTTGTCAATCTAGTCAGGGGTGCTACCTTAGCGAAAAAGTGTTTAGCAAAATGCCAGTAATAACCTGCCAAACCCAGAAAGCTACGAATCTCAGCGACCGACGTCGGTCTGGCCCATGAACTAACTGCCTCTATCTTTGCGGGGTCCACAACTATCCCATCTCTGGAAACAACATGTCCAAGAAAGGCTACTTCCACTGGCCAGAAGTCACACTTAGAAAACTTAGCATACAATTGATTTTCTCGCAAAGCTATTAAAACTTGTCTTAAGTGCGAAGCATGGTCTTCTTTCGTCTTTGAGTAAATTAAAATATGTCTATGAACACAACGACAAAACTATCCAAGAAAGCCTTGAATACCTTGTCCATCATGTCCATAAAATGCTGTAGGGGCGTTAGTCAGTCTCAATGACATGACCACGAACGCATAATGATCATACCTCGATCTGAAAGCTGTTTTGGGAATGTCTGCATCTCGAATCCTTAACTGATGGTATCCTAACCTCAAATAGATCTTAGAAAACACTGAGGCTCCCTGAAGCTGATCAAACAAATCATCAATACGCGGCAGGGGATACTTATTCTTTATGGTGACTTTATTTAACTCTCGGTATTCAATACAAAGGCGCATGGATCCATCCTTCTTCTTAACAAACAAAATGGGTGTTTCCCACGGGGACACACTCGGGCGGATGAATCCTCGATCAAGCATCTCTTGCAACTGCACTTTGAGTTCTCGCAACTCATCTGACGCTATACGGTACAAAGCTTTTGAGATAGGGAGAGTCCCTAGCTCAAGCTCAATCGTAAAGTCCACCTGTATCTTTGGGGGTAATCCTGGTAACTCCTCAAGGAAAACATCTGCAAACTCTTGCACCACCGGTACCTTCTCAACTAACAACGCAGTACTACTTCCAGCTGACCACTTTGCTAAAATGCCTCAAGCTCCTCGAGCTAACAAACGTCGGGCTTTCACTGCTGAAACCAATGGCAGACACACTCGGCCCTAGATACCGTGGAACTTGAAGCTCTTCTTCTGAGGGGTCTAAAGATGACTTCTTTCTGGCGGTTGTCTATCATGGCATCGTGCTCAGCCAACCAATCCATACCAAGGATAACGTCAAAACCACTCATAGACAGTATTATGAGGGTAGCCTCTAATAGATCTTCGAATATCTGTATCCGGCCACTCTTAACATTTTCACTAGCTAGCATACTTACTCCCGAAAGAGTTGCAACATACAACTCAAACCCTAAAGGTTTGAGTATCAAGCAAGCTTGTTTAATAAATGCATCAGAAACAAACGGATGGGTCGAGCTCGAATCAAACAGTATTAATGCATAATGATCTAAGACAAGCAGCGTACCTACAACTGCAGTGTCAGTACGCTCCGCCTCCTTGCGAGTCATGGCAAACACTCTGCCCTGTTGTTGGACCGGTCTGGCTACTGCTCCAGCCTGAGTACAAGCTCTAGCTAAGTCCCCCTCCTTACCGCATCTATAGCAAGCTCGGGTGACACCCCACAAACACCATAATGCGCGTTGCCACAAGTATGGCACTGGGGTGGTTGCTTAACAACGCCCTGTTGGCGGTCTTGCGGTCTAGTTTGTGGTCAGAACTGATCTCGACCTCTAAATTGGCCCTGACGATGAGCCCGCCGTCCACCTGAACGGAACCCATTGGGAGACTCAAACTTCCTCTTCTGCCTTGAATACTGCTAGACAGAATGAACTGGTGCAACAGAAACCTGGACCGGCAGGTACTTGGAGTTGTAAATGGTGGCCAACTCCACAGCTATCATAAGACTCAAGAGCGAGTTCTCGTACATCCTCAACGACCTCCTTTCTCACCCGTTGATGAACTTCTTAGTCTTGAGCTCCTCTGTGGCTATGAGCTATGGGGCAAAATAACTATACTCTGAGAATTTCATCTCATACGCGGCTATGTTGTTCGTGCCCTGCTTTAGATTTGAGAAGGCCTCTGCCATCTTCTAATGAGCCTCATCACTAACATACTATGCTCAAAACTTAGTTCTAAAGAACTCTCAGATGGCTGGTGGAGATCCTACTGGTCTAGCCCTGTCGGTGGACTCCCACCACCACACTGCTGTATCATTCAAAACATGGGCCACGCACTTCGGGCTTTAGACATCAGGACATTTCATCACCATAAAAATATACTCCATCCGGGCCAGCCACTTTACTGCCACTAAAGGATTTTTTGAAGCATAAAACTCTAAGGGCTTCTACTTAGTAAAGTTCTTGAGCCACTTGCCAAACTCGGTGGCTTCTTCAGCACTATCTAACTCATCAGCCTGGTCCAGCTAACCCTGTCCTCTCGGGGGAACTACCGGGGCTACTAGAGCTGTTGGGGGTGCCTGTTGAATAAGCTAAGTCAACTGGGCTATCTGTGCCCTAGACTTTTCCCTCTGCTCTACTAGCTACACATGAGTCTCGGCTCTCTGCTCAGCCATTAGGGCCATCATTATGTCTCTCATAGCAACAAACTTAGCTCCTAGAGCTGCTCTCTAAGGCATAGCAGCCTCGACCCCCTCTCCAAGCAAGTTAACAGTTGGGGCCACAAGTGGCCTACTGGTTTCATCAACCCTAGGTATCGACTCAACAACATCTCTGTTCGCAGTTCTGGACGGTCCTGCACCACTGCGTGTAACCGGCATACTAGCGATCTACACGAAAACCATAAAGATTAGTCCACTCTCGGACTCAGACTTTCAATGAAAGGTAACTCATGTATACTAGATGCAGTATTGTAAAAACCCTTAAACAAAGAACTTAGACAAACCTGACGGCCGTGGACTGCTGATGATCATGGGGACAAAGAACATACAAAGCAAGTTAGTCTACAGAATCTATGACTCTGTGCTCTGATACCAACTGTAAGAACCCGACCCAAATAGTGGTCCTAAACTCGGTTCTTACTTAGCATGCTTAAAATTTAAAACAATTAAACCTTATATTGAAACTGCTTAACAAGAAAACATAATAAACAAACTTGTAGAAAACATTCATTCAATAATTTCCATAAATAGGTCCTGGCTAGTATTTAAAAAACTTAAAATTTAAAATAACTCCTCAAAGAAAAATAGTTTCCTCAGCATGCTAACAAAGAAAGTAAGACTCAACAAGACAATAAAAAGATATAGTAAACGTCAGTAGCTCCCATGACCAATCAGCACCCTCCGCTAGCCGTCCCGGTGTTGTCCCAAGTTACCTGGTGGACAAACCATAGAAAATAAAGGTAAGTACTAAAGTACTCAGTAAGAATCCCCAACCGGGGTACAATACGATACATCAATCATCTAGCATCCTAGTATACATGCAAATAGTTACCAGCACAGATCTTTGCTCAACGAGCTAACGAAACAAGTCTGGAATCCTCAGAAGTCTCCTACTTCTGGCCTAATGATTGGCTCTTCTAACCAATCCCAAAAGACATCATCGAGGGTCTTTCTCCCTCGGCCAAATGACCAACTCAAAAGCTGATCCCAAAATAGATCTCCTCAAGGGTCTCTTACCCTTGGCCGAGCTGTTCCTAAGACAATAGATGGGCACCCAAAGTTAGGCTCTAAGTAAGAACGGTATTGGTGTACTCACGAACATTAGCCCGAGGGAGCTCTCCACCCGGGGCATAACGCTTGTGCGCGCACACCGCATGTTGGTGTAAACCGAGTAAATGTGGGAGCCTAAAGGACAAACTACGCCAGTCAAGGTAAGCATGCCTAAAGACTCGGAAGCGGTGTCACTTATCTACAGTAGTGAGAGGCCCCGACACCCAACTGTAGCAGCCAGTACCACCGGCCTGAAGCTAAGAACTGTCCCCATGCAGGCTTGCACCCGTGACGGGTTCGGCTCTAGCAGGCTACAAACTAGGCTTATACCGATGAGGGAGCTAATTCGCATTGGCTGCCAGGGTCGAAAGCAAAGTACGTTATGCTTCTCACTGATCCCGAACTATGGGGACAAGATACGTTATGTCCGCTCTCAGCCTCTAGATGAAGACATCCTATCTAAGTTATCTAAGATCACAGAGTAAGCGATTCCTAACCGTTCAAACATGGTCAACAAGTATATAAATGCAACCTAGCATGAACTTACGAACTTAAAGCAGGAATCACAGAACATGTTGGGAAAACAAACCTAGCATGGCACTAACATGTAGAAACAAGGGTAAACATGCTAGCAGAGATAATCAACAAGGCAGTCATGTCCACTAACATGTTCATAACAATCAACACATACAAAGAATGCAATCAGGACATATCGCAGAGTCCACACAACCCTGGTAAGAGATCCTTATCTGAAAAGCAAGCAGATAAACAACAACAACAAAATGCTCCTTGAGCTGCAATGTCTCACAACCTAATAAAATCATAACACATACAAGTTAAACCTAGCTAGCTAACAACCGAACTAGGAACTAGAAGTAAGGGATTTAAGAAACTACCCCAACTAGCAACTACTGTTCTCGGCCAAGCACTAAGGAGGAACCCTAGGAGCTCTCGGCTACCTCTTGCAAAGTGGTCTCGGCTAGGGCTTCACCACAATAACAAACAAGTTAGCTTTCGGTCAATGAGAGAAATCAACACCAACTTAGCTACCATGTAGCTCTCGGCCAAGGGATGAAAAACACCAACACTAGCTCACCTTGAGGATTTCGGCAAGGACTCCATGAATGCAATGAGATTTTAGCCAAGGAGGAGATGCAAGCAAGATGGATTCGGCTAGGCTTGTAGATCTCAACAATGGAGCAATGATGGTCTCGGCTAGGGCTAGGCTTGCACAAGAGAGAAGAGCTTGGTTAGATCTAAACGCCCAACCAATAAAACATTACTAAAACACAACCAAACTCACCTTGAAGCTCTCGGCAATGAAGGCTAAGGGAAGAGTGTGTTCTCGGATCCAAACCAACAAGGAGAAGTGCAATAGGGAATAAGCTCGGTAAGGAGATTTCAGATCCAAGCAACAAGAAGGGAGATCTTTGAATCCAAGAGCAAGGAGATCTCGGATCTACAAGGAAAAAATGGAGACATTGTGTTGCATCCAACATTCGAGAAGAAGCAATAAGGAGAAAAGTAGTAGAAGGCTCGGATCTATGCTTTCAAAGGAGAAGTAGCTTGGAAATATAATGGAGCTTGAGAGCCTTAGGAGGATTCGGCCATGGTGGATGAGGAAGAAGAAGAAGAAAAGTGGGGAGGGGGTGGTCGGCCAAGAGAGCAGGAAGGAGAGAAGAATAAAACCCTATTTGTTTTTCTTATTTTAAAAAGATAAAATGACACAAAAGTCTTACCTTCGAATCCTAGCTTGAACACTTTTAAAATCCTTATTAATTTTCCTTCATTTGGCTTAACTCCACCCTCAAAACCACCATGGTTTGAATCCTAACACTAACACAAATAAAATTCAATTTTCTCTTTTAAACCGAACAACTTCCAAACCTCACAGAAAGCCATTCTTGCCCTCAAACCCTGGTTAACTGTAAAACTGGACCGGAGGGCAAAATGACCAAAATGCCCCTAAAGGCTCAAATTCCCTAACGGCCCAACCGAACAATAAAAAAACTTATCAAACATACTTAGGGAACCAGAATAGAAATCTGGGCCGTTACAAAAATAGATAGTGGGAAAGGATTAGTGTCAACTGATCCTACGATCTCCATTAAAAACTTGCATCGTGAGATCCAAGTGGGGCTACATGTCGGCATTTTTAGTCGACCCCCCTCGGTGTGTGTTCACTAGGGTTGAATATCAGGGTGATTTTCTCGAAAGGGATAGGACTGTGATCTCAATCGGTACTTGACTTATCATTCGACGACACTTATTGAGAGAGATTAACATGTTTGAATCGATGGGACGTTACACTATCAAGGGATTGGTTAAAGAGTTAGCCAAGTCCTTGATAAAAAAATGGTAGCTAGAACCATAGGGGGTGTTTGGATGCATTTTTGTGGAGTGATTAGATAAAGTGGTTTTATTTATTTATTTATTTATTTTTTTTGAAACAAGGGGCTTTTACATGTATATTACAAAATTATTAAAATATTACATGATTAGCACAATAATGAAAATATTTGCACACATAGCAAAAGTGTAAATTGATAGACTTCCATATTGATAGATTCTATCAATAGAGATTGATAGAATCAATTACTAATAAATAAAGTAAATTGATAGACTTCCATTAGATTCTATCAATAAGGGTTGATAGAATCAATTACTCATAAAATTAATAGACTTCCATCACTAGAGAATGATAGATTCTATCAAAGTCTTCAATTAAAAAGGCATAGAGAGATTTTTTAAAAAGAGATATAGAATTTACTATAAACGAATTATTTTTAAAAAGTTGCTATAATATTAAATTGGGGTAAAAAAGTTGCTATGCAGTGCAAATTCTCTTTTATTAATAGCTCGTTTGAATGTGGTTGTTTATAGAGTAGTTTGTAGAGTGATTATAATAATACCTCGTTTTGATGTATTTTTTGTGGAGGGGTTGTATGAGAGTTTTATTATTATATTATTATTTCTAATGACGTGACATTTATGATTTGTTTTCTTTTAATTTAAAATAATATCGTTTTCTTGATTTTTTATTAATTCAATTTTAAATTATTCTTTGATATGTTTGAAAATTTTATTAATAATTTCACCTTTTATATTTGTCGTTTTAATTTGTATTAGGGATTTTATCGTCCATAGCATATTTTTGGCTCTTCATTATAATTATAACACATTTTTAAAAATAATTTCATCCATAGCACATTTTTTTTAAATAATTTCATCTATAGCACATTTTGCCCAAAATTGTTATTCTAACATCATTAGACCTCTATCAGTTCAATTGATAGACTTTAGACTTTTATCAATTCAATTGTTAGACTTCTATCAGTTCAACCGATAGACTTTAGACTTCTATCAGTTCAACTGATAGACTTCAATTGATCTTGAGTGATTGAACAATGCACATCGATAAACTTCAATCATTTTTGTGTCACAATGAATAAGTTTGGGAATTGTGTTATACATGGATAATTTTTTTTTTTTTTTTAATATACATGCAAAATCCCCTTATAATAATACTTTGAGAGTTTATCCTTCATAGCATATTTTTTGGCTCTTCATTACAATTGTAGCCCATTTTTTAAAATAATTCATTCATAGTAGTACATTTTGTCCAAAATTCCTATTTAGAGTTTTATCAATTCAACTGATAGATTTTAGATTTCTATCCGTTCAACTGATACACTTTAGACTTCTATAAGTTCAATTGTAAGACTTCTATCAATTAACTAATAGACTTTTATCAGTTAAACTTATAAACTTTAGACTTCTATCAATTCAACTGATAGACCAATCTGCAAACTAATAGACTTCAATTACTTTTGTGCCAAAAATGAATAAGTTTGGAATTTGTGCTATACATGGAATTATTTTGTTTTTTTATAATATACATGCAAAAAACCCTTTGTATAATTAAATTACATATTTTTATTTTTTAGTGAAAATATTTTTGTACCAATAATCTTTATAATGAATTCAATTCCATATTTTTAAAAAAATTACATGTAGATTATAAAAAATATTACATACTGTTATATTTTTAGTAGATAAAAACATATATAAATTAAAAAAATTTAAAAATGAATTATATAAATTTAATCATGTAAAAATTCATAAATTCAAATTATGAAATATATTACATAAAATATAATATAAAAGGGAAGAGTAGAAATAATAAATTTTTTGGTATAATAGAAATAATAAAATTATATCATACAAAATATAAAAAAAAAATTACAAAAAAAAATTAAAAAGTTAAATTTTGGAAAAAACTGGAAAATTTAATTTTGGAAAATTTCAAAATTTAAAATAAAATTAAAAACTTAAAAAACTTAAATTTTGGAAAAAAAAATAAGAAACTCAAAATTGAAAATTTTAATTTTTGAAAAATATAAAAAATAATAAAATTTTGAAGAATAAACTTGAAAACAAAATTAAAAATGAGAATATTGGAGACAAATAAAAATTGAAATGTTAATATAATAAATTAAAATGTTAGAATTTGGAAAAATAAATAAAAAATGAAACATAAAAAAGGAAACTAAAAAACATTTCAAAGGGAAATTGAAAAACATTTCAAAGGGAAGCTTAAGAAAAAAAAACATAAAATTTTGAAAATATAAAGGAAAAGGAAAAAAATCGTTTAAAAAAAATGGAAAAGGAAAAAGAGAGAGAGAGAGATTACCACGTGTGCATTGACGTTACGCCACGTGGCACGTTTGACGTGCCCAATTTCTGCTCCACTTACCACTCAAAAGAAGAGAGAGAAAATGAGCTGTTAGAACAGCTGCCCCCCAACAGCTCCACTAACAACCTCCAACAAACAACCCCATAGGGATAAGAGTTATCCTAGTATTGAGTTTCTGGTTGAGAAGAGTCTCACACTAGGGAAGAGTACTTGACTTATCATTCGACGACACTTACTCTAAACCTTTGTAGTTGTACTATGGCATTAATATTAAACAATTGTAGGGATTCCTATTGATTTTAACTTGGAAGGTTTTTAAATCAATTTTATGCCAAAACCTATGAATGACGTTTTTAAATGGAAATCAAACTGAAATGTTCTTATTCTTATTTTGGTACAACGCCTAAATCACTTATCTCGATAATGTCAACTGACAAATCAACGAGAGAAAATACTACATGGAATAAAAACAATATCAACACGATTCTTGTTGTCGATGAAAAAAAGTTTGTTCTCATGGATGAATGCCCTCCGGCACTGGCACCAGCACCTAATGCAGAACAAAATTTTTGTGAAGCGCGTGATCGTTGGCATAATGCGAATGAAAAGTCAAGGGTCTATTTCTTGGCAAGTGTGTCGGACATTCTAGCCAAGAAACTAGAGAACATTGTAACTACTTTAGAGATGATGAGAGCCTTCTATGAAATTTTTGGGCAGTCATCGTCTTCGGTAAAGCATGATGCTCTCTGGGTCATAAAAGACAAAGCTAGTTAGGTAAACTTTATTTTTAAGATGCTACCAAGTAGCTTCTTACAATTTAATAGAAATATTTGTGGTGAACAAGATTGCCTTTAACCCCACTACTCTTCTTAATGAACTTCAAACCTTCGAGTCCATGATGAAAGTCAATGAAAAAGAGGGGGGAAGCAAATGTTGTCACCAAGAATAAGAGTTCTTGAACCACAGGTTTAGGGACCAAGCCTAAAGGTCAGACCTTTAAGGCAAATTTCTCAAAGAAGAAGAAGATTGGTGGGAGCAAGAAAAAACACAATGCTCCAAGGAAAATTGAGGTTGAGAAGGATGGGAAATGTTTCCATTTTCAAATCCTAGGTCATTGGAAAAGGACTCGTCCTGAGTACAAAGGAATGAAGAAGGACAAAGAAGGTAAAGCTCGTTTGCTGGTTCTAGAGTCTTGTTTTGTGGAAGAATCATCCAATGGTTCGATATTAGATACGGGCACCACTTAATCACATTTGTTCTTCATTTCTGGGAAGTGACTCTTGGGAGTAGTTAGAACCTTGGCAGATAACCTCAAAGGTGGGGACAGGTGAACTTTTTTCGGCAACTGTTGTTGGAAGTGTCAAGTTATTTTTAAGCAATTATTTTTTAGAGAATGTGTTGTTGGTTCCTCGGATTAAAAGGAACTTAGTTTTAGTTTCTTGCCTTGTAGAACAATTTCATTCAATAAATTTTAATGAAAATTTTGTTTTTATTTCAAACAATGGCTTGGAGCTTTGTTCAGCAATTAACAAAAATAACTTGTATATGCTCAAACCTAGGGTTTGTAGGACACCTCTAAATACTGAATTATTTACAACTACAAATAGTAGAACAAACAAACGACAAAGAATTTCTCCTCAATCAAATACATATCTTTGGAATTTAAGGTTAGGTCACATAAATTTCAATAGGATTGAAAGGTTAGTAAAACGTTGTAAAGACCCGACCCGAATGGGGTTCTAAATGGGCCTTTACCCCAATGCATGCACAATTAAATAAAATATAAAGTAATATGCAACATACTTTCGGATTCCAAGTAAAACTAAAACATTAAAAGTCCCTGTTTCCAAGCACTGCTTTTTGAAAAGAACATTTCTAAAAGTATACTCACGATCAGAGATTTATTTAAACCATTCAAAAACCTTTTCAGTACGACTATCTTTGGAATCCATAAAACATGAGAAAACGTCCTAGGGCTCGTGCCCGTCTACATGCATTCAGTGGGAAATATAAAGTTAAAGAGTCATAAAATGAATAAAATTGTCAGAGGTGACAGCAGTGCCCATGATCACAGCCTCCTCCTTGACCATCCTGTCTCGCTCCTTGGTTACACCTGTGGAAAACCACAAAATAAGGGTGAGTAACGAATTACTCAAGAAGAATCCCCAACCGGGTACAATCACGATGCACATGGTCATCAAGATGAGTGTATGCAAGCTATGAATATAAACACGAGTAAAAGAGCACATAGCTTGAGTCCACACTTGGACCTCGGATGCCAACTCGTGGTCTTAGTCCGGAATTAACTACCATAACCACACAAATCGCCCTATACGAGAAACAAGTCTCGGCCTCGGCACTGTCTACTATCGAATGAAAGGTGCACTAGCTCAAGATCCCGAGGAGCTCTCCGGTCGACGTATTTGTAATGAGCGTAAGCATGCACCGCGCGTGCTTCTACTGCACTATGGGGTGCCGGGTCTAGTGGCAAGCTTTCCATATCCGGATACCACGCCTAACTAAATCTCCGGATCGGTGTCACCGACATAGGGTGTGAGACACGGACACGTGAACTATGTCGGCTGAACCACCGCACACGAGGCTAAGGAACGGGTCATGGTAGGCTTACACCGGGAAGCCGCCCTACCTTACCTTAACAGTGGCAATCAGGGCTCTGCCGAACACGCCGAGGGCGTGCGTTTGTCGGGGACTAGGCATTGCCAAGTCATCATCCCGACCGTTGGGGTATCGCTTAGACTACCACCCTCACCCAAGATTGCAGGGCCTACCGGTTGGGATAGCTAATCCTCACGGGGTCCAAGGACGGAGAATCGTCTCGAACGTCCTTGCCATAGATGCAAGATACTTTATGCATCGGCCCGGATGATGCTATCTACCCAATTCTAACTGCGCTTAACAATCAAAGCAAACAATCCAATACGTGCTCGAAAGAATACAGCAGACCTAGCATGGTACTACTGAACAAGAATGAATATGAGCATGCGAGAAGCGGAACAACCTAGCATGGACTAACATGAAAGAACAACATACGAAGTCATGCGATCCAGAATTGAGCAGAGCACCTAAACTATACATGCCGATAATCACAAACAAACATACAACATCAATCACATAGAACATCGCAGGTCCACACAACCCCGGTAAGAAATCCTTACCTTGGTGGGAAGACTTCTACACACAAATTCCTAAGGCTGCGAACACTTCCGAGCTAGCTATCGAGAACCTACAAACATAGTAACAATCACAACCATATCCCTAAAAATATAATAAAGCAAAGAGGCTCGGCTCGGGAGCACTCACACACGGCACCACGACCACGAAGCAAAGCGCGTGGTAGTAGCCTGGCACGGCCGAAGCTGGGCGCTGGCTGCAGGCTACTGGCGCGTCTCTGTGTATGGATGGGCGCGAGGCGCGCTGGCGCACGGATAGACGGGACTTGGCAGGCGGCGCGCACGCGCACGCACGCGCGACGGGTCTTTGGCGTGCGATGCGGGCACGGGAATCGCTCGGCGAGGGACGCGCGCCGAGGCGAACGTCTGGGCGCGCGGGCGAGCGGCTCGGCAAGCGACACGGGCGAAAGCGCGGGCGTCGGGCGTCTCGCTGCTGCGCGCGATCTAGCGTGACGCTGGTGGCGATGGCGGCGGTGGTCGATTCTTGTCGCGGCGAGATCTGGCGCGCGACAGTGTGCCGTGGACGGCAAGCGCGATCTGGTGCGCAGCGCAGGGGCGATCTGGGCCGCTGGCGGCGCGATCCGGCGTCGCGATCGGCCGCATTTGGGCGTCGCGACGATGGTCGCTGGCTTGGGCTTCTCTCTCGGGTGGCGCAATCAACACAAACACACACAACACTCTTCTATTCACTTGGCCAAACAAAGACACCAAACGGATGAGAAGAAGAAGAGGAAGATCGATACCTACCCGGAATGATGATGAACGATCCAAGGAGCTGCAAGGATGAAGAATCGGCAAGGAGAGCTTGGGAGAAAGCTTGGGCGGCCACAACTCGTTTGGAGAAGAAAACACAACAAACCTAATTTCTATTTCATTTAACCAAAAGCACCAAACACCAAAGATCCAAGGGTAACTAAGATGTGATGCAGAAAGAGCAACAAGAGCAACTAATGGCTCAAATGGCACACATCCCCACAAGCTTTCAGAGACCGGGTTCAAACCACTGGTCTGCAGACACAATTTCCTTTATTTTTACTTTTGCATCAAACCTTGCTCAAACCAAACCACAAATCCCTCCAAAAACCTACATAAATCCATCCAATAATTTTAATAACTGGAAAAGACACAAACGGCCCTGACGGCCCGACCAAATTACCCCTAGGGCATACTTTAAATTACATTTACATTTACATCAAAGGGAGTTAAAGCCAACCAATCCTTTAAACTTATACATTTAGACTCATGCGTCAGATGAATGTTAAAGGTCGGGGAGGGTATGAGTACTTTGTATCCTTTAAGGATGACTACTCTAGATATGGGCATATTTATCTAATGTAGTACAAGTGAGAGACTCTTAAAAAATTTAAAGAGTTTACGGCTGAGGTTCAGAACCTATTAGATAAAATGATTAAGAAATTGCGATCAGGTCGTGGTGAAGAGTATATGAACCTGGAATTTCAAAAGTACTTGGTAGAACATGGAACAACGTCCCAACTCTCAGCACTTGGAACACCTTAGCAGAATAGTGCTTCAGAGAAGAGAAAGAGAACCCTTTTGGAAATGGTTAAGCCGATGATGAGTTTTACTCAACTGTCGATATCATTTTTTGGATATGCGTTAAAGATCGCATTATACATTTTGAATATGGTACCCACAAAGAGTGTCTTGGAGACACCCTATGATTTTTAGAGGGGACATAAAGGTATTTTGCGTCACTTTAAGATTTGGGGATGTTCGGCCTATGTGCTGACTACAAATCCGAAGAAATTAGAACCATGTTCAAAATTTATGCCAATTTGTAGACTATCCCAAGGAAATGAAAGGGGGTTATTTTTATAACCCATATGAAAATAAGGTGTTTGTATCGACAAATGCAACATTCTTAGAAGAGGACTATGTTAGGGATCATAAACCTCGATCAGTCATAGTGTTGAAAGATTTGTCTTCCAATGATGCTACAAATCCTACAACAAGTGTTGTTGTAGGAGGGTCAACAAGGGTTGTTGATAGCTCACCAGCACTAGATGCTTGAAACTCATTAACTAGGATAGTTGATGAATCCTTGGGATTTGACATACAAATCCCACCCAGTCAAGAAAGGTGTCTACGTCGACGTAGTGGGAGGATTAGAAATAATCTGGTTCTTTATATAGGTATCTTGGAGACACACAACATTATTTAGGATAATGTTGAAAATCCTCAGTCTTTTAGAAAGGCAATGGAGGATATTGACAGGGAAGAATGGATAAAAGCCATGAACCTCGAAATGGAATTGATGTACTTCAATTCAATCTGGCCACTCGTAGATGCACCAAAGTAAGACCTATTGGGTGAAAGTAGATCTATAAGAGAAAAAGGGGTGTAGATGGGAAGGTGCAAACCTTCAAAGTTAAACTTATCGCAAAGGGCTTCACTCAAAGAGAAAGAGTGGATTATGAAGAAACCTTCTCCCCTGTTGCTATTTTAAAGTCTATAAGGATTCTCTTATCCATTGCCTCATATTATGCCTATGAGATATCGCAGATGGATGTCAAGACTGCATTCTTAAAAGGCAATCTTGAAGAGAATATCTACATGAACCAACCATAGTGGTTTGAGTCCAAAGAACAAGAGCAAAATGTTTGCAAACTTGTTAAATCCATTTATGGATTAAAACGAGCGCTTGGAACAAGAAATTTGATAATGTAATCAAATCATATAATTTTGAGCAAAACATTGACGAGTTTTGCATTTACAAGAAAATCAATGACAATAAAGTAGCATTCATATTATTATATGTAGATGACATCTTACTCATTGGAAATGATGTAAAAGTATTGACTGATATCAAGCAATGACTAGCTAACCAATTCCAGATGAAGGATTTGGCTGATGCTTCGTATGTCCTTGGGATCCAAATAATAAGGGATCGGTGCAAGAGAACATTAGCCTTGTCTCAGGCGTCGTATATTGACAAGATGCTTGTCAGGTATGCGATGAGAGATTCCAAGAAAGGTCATTTACCTTTTAGGCATGGAATCTCATTGTCTAAGGATAATAGTCGTAAGATACCTCAAGAAGTTGAGGAAATGAGATAGATACCCTACGCTTCATCAGTAGGGAGCTTGATGTATGCTATCTTGTGTACAAGACCTGGCATTTGTTATGTAGTAGGCATTGTCAGCAAATATCAGTCAAATCCGGGAATGGATCACTAGATTGCTGTTAAGAATATTCTCAAGTATCTTAGGAGAACAAGAAATTATATGCTTGTGTACGGTCCTAAGGATTTGATCCTTACTGGGTACAAAGACTTTGATTTTCAAACTGATAAGGACTATGGGAAGTTCACATCAGGTTCAGTGTTCACCCACAATGGCGCAGCTGTAGTTTGGAGATGCATCAAGAAAAGATGCGTCTTAGACTCCACTATGGAAGATGAGTACGTAGCTGCTTGTGAAGCAGCAAAAGAGGTAGTATAGTTGAAAAACTTCCTTACAGATTTGGAAGTGGTTTCAGGTATGGATAAGCCGATCACTTTATATTGTGATAACAGTGGGGATGTGGCTAACTCCATGGAACCTAGAAGCCATAAACGAGGGAAGCATATAGAGAGGAAATACCACCTCATCAAAGAGATAGTGCATAGAGGTGATGTTGTCACAAAGATTAACAAGGTTGACAATGTCGCTGATCCTTTTACAAAGGCTCTAGCGGCTAAAGTGTTCGAGGATCACCTAAAGAGTTTGGGTCTGTGAGAGGCATCTCCTGCGGTCTAGAGCAACTGTGAACTTGTTGTTTTGCTTTACATGTAACAAGTCTTACTCGGACTTTAGTGCAAGTGGGAGATTGTTAGAGATTGTGCCTTAAAGGCCTAGTAGTTTGTAATTAAAGAACAAGCATTAAATGTTAGAAGTTTAATGCTATATTTAAGTTAATGATAAATGTTATTATTTTCATTAGTTGCGCATTTAATATACAAACATCGTTCACCTTTATTGCATTAATTGGATTTATAGCAATATTCTCATGGTTATTTGGATGTACACTTGGACAAGTTTGTTAGACATATAAGTGGATCTAGTTCCTAATCAATAACCTAAAACGTTTACAATATATGGACTAAGGTTGGGGCCTAAGTCTTGGTGACATTGTTGGTACGACCTGCTTTGCAAAGGTTGCAAACAACCTGATCATGATTGTTCAAGTAGAGACATGTGAGTGAGGGTGCCTATGCAAAAAAAGTTTTTACATAAGACTAGACCCGAAGTTTTATGATCGATCTTGTAATTTCGTTATAGAATCGTATCAACTACTTCACCAAGGATGATCGTATGTCGATGTGATCTTAATCATGATTGGGTTGTGAACTCCTACTTTATGAAAGCGTCCTTTGATGTGCATGGGTGAGACCAGTCAAACAGCCGTGGGTCAATAAGCCTCCCACGTTGGAATTGTCGTAGTGAGTGGCTGGGAACACAACATCACAAGAAGGAATTCACGTCTTCCCAAATTTTGAGGAAGATGTAGAGTTGTTACCTTAAGAACTGATTCTGGGGCTTGGACAAAGGGATCCTGCCTCTCATTGGCCCGAGTGGGCATTGATTTATAGTTGGACTATAAACACTTGCTCATTAGAGGAACTGTCGGCTTGATTTATAGTTGGGCTAGCTCATACTTGCTGGTACACTGTGTTTATTAGAGAGTGAGTTTGAAGAGAAATTAATTACGTGAGACATAATTAATAGGAAAATAAAGTTTAAATTATTAAACTTGCGAATTAATATATTGAATATATTAATTTAATATTTATTGAATAAATATTAATAAGGAGAAATTAATTTATTTGAAAAAATAATTATAAAATAATTATTCAATTAAGAGATCACAGTAAATTAATATGTTGGATATATTAATTTGTTTAATAGTTATTGGATAATTAATTGGATTAATTATTGTGAAATTTGTTTATTACTCACACGCTTCCACCACGTTAAAGGCATGTTCCTACACCATATTCCCAACATTAACACGATAACCGATCCTAGCTCTCTAACGTTGAACATCATCCATCTAAACAAGGGGATAATGGTAACAAAATGCTTCAAGCAACCTCTATGCGACAATACAGACAAACCATACACATATTCACTAGGAAACTCATACAACCATTTATAGATGAAATCGAACATTTAATCATTCTAATGCGTGTATAACCAATCATAGATGAAACAAGAAACAACAAAAAATACACATATTCATTCATGAGCTACCGTGCCTATTGGGGTATTTTAGTCACAGTACTACATGCATTCCACATAGGCAGTCAATCATAACAAACATTTGAGAAATCATGAATCAATCAATCCATCATGGGCACAACAATTAGGTATAAACTACAATTTAGAAGTTGATGGGCACTTCGACTATAGTATAAATATTCAATTAATTAGTTCTAAGTTAAGACATTATTGCCAAGGCCTATGCTATAGAATCTGATTTTACACAAGTATACGCAATCAAAATTGCAGCAAGTGATAAGTATTTATTTTATCATTCTCCAAATGGAATTGGTAATTAATAAGTGTTAACTCAATAGTTGGTACAGAATGGTAGACAATTCAGTTGATTGGGTTTTGGATTTTTAAACCTAAAATAACAGAATAATAAAAGGTGAGAAGATGAATTGAATCAACTAAACACAAAGTTCATAATAAATGATGATGATAATATTAGCACATGCGATACTTTAACTTAAAGTTCCTTTCCACAATACTTTACAACAACTTGCCGGTATATTCCACGCGAGCTTTACGATTAAAAGAAGTCGCATACGACTAGTAAAAAGGTTATTCCTAACTCTAACTTTAGTGATGCGAAAGACTAAGTATCATCTAGCGATTACGGCTTGGCTAAGCCCTCGCTGCACCTTTTAAAGCAGTTGCTCCGCAATCAATCAATTTTCCTTCAACCCTAAAAAAGAATGGCTTTTTTTCATTCAATCTTGTGTAAAATTGTCGAACATAATCTGGTTTCACATCTTTTCTGGCTGTAAGAACTTTGGCCAACCCAATGCTCTAATATGTTTTTTAGTTTCTACCAAAACTTCATCTATTCTTTGTCCACGTAGAAATCCATTACTTTTCAGTGATGCGTACCGACCCTCCGCATTGATAGATGCAAAGATTGCACCTTCTTTTCTGTTATTACCTTGGTTCTTACTGCATCAAGTTTGGATTAGTCGACATCATCCTTGCCTTCATGGATTTTATTTTGATGCTGCATAACCTTGGAACTACTTTTCAGTTGTTCTTTCTCCTTCCTCTAAATCTATTTTTCTTTCACTTTTTCTAAGCTTTCTTCCTTCTGGCATGGCTCGCCTTCCTCTGGGTCATCTTCCAAAGATCCCTCTGTTTCGTCCTTAGGCTCTTTCTTAATGGCTTCTTTTGGTCTTTGAACCACTCTTTGTCGAAGATAATCCTTCACTAATTCATCTGCCAACTCAATGTAGCTTTTTGAGATCGAATCTTTTTCCATCATAGGGGGTGCTTCATCTTAGCTGCTTACAGAGACATATTGGGCGTTTGTTGAAGGTTTTCCACCCCATATTTTTTTATTGAAGGCCTTTCCATTTCTCGTCTGCTGCTGGTGCAAACTTTCCCCTGCTCAAACTTTGATCCAGCAAAAGCAAATTTCTAGATTCTACGTCTTGAAGACGCATAACCTCAAACTCGTTTTCGACTATTGACTGCTGTAGAAGTTGGGATTCTCCTCTTATTTCTCTATTTCTATATTAAGTAAATTCTATTTAAATAATTTGTTAGAAATCTATTTATAGATAGTTTGTCAGAACTCTATTTATAGATAGTTTGATAGAACTCTATTTATAAATGTATTCATCTTGTAATCATTTCATTGTGAATAAGATTATCCATTTATACATAGTTTTATGGTATCAGAGCCTTGAAACTCTTTCAACCCTAGATACTGTTGTATTCACAGTCATTGGACCCTCAAGACATAGCTAATCATCAAACTATTGTCACATATATGTCCTTGACTCACAACATCCTCTCACGAGTCTCATTAACGATTATCAGCAGCCTCGCCACTTATATCGCTCAAATTGGTTCATTGTCACAACTAGTTTTTCTTTTAATTAGGTTATTCAAGATTAGTTCAGTACGATTGAAATTCAATTAGGCCGATTTAATCATACAAGTTTAAATCGGTCAACGAAAATAGTCAGCAGTAAACTGTTAGCGGTCAACTATTAACAGTCAACAGTCAACAGTCAACAGTCAACTATTAGCGGTCAATAGTCAACGATCAATTGTCAACAGTAAACAGTCAACGATTAACTGTCAACAATTTAAGCTCATCTTCAAGTCAGTTTCAATTTTTTATTCCTCGTATTTAAATATGCCAATTTCTCAAGTTACCAAAATGGATAGTCAACTCTGGAGCCTCCGATCACATGACAGGTGATTAGACATTGTTCACAACTTACACTCCGTATAAAGGAGATATTTATGTTCACATTGCTGATGGCAGCCCAACTAAAGTTATCGGTGTTGGGAATATTCAAGCATTAGAATCTTTGCTACTTCAATCGGTTTTCTTTGTGCCTAAACTTGAATATGACCTACTACCTATGAGTAGATTGAATAAGGATTTGAATTGCGAAACTAATTTTTGTGCAAATTCATGTACTTTTCAGGACTTGGGATCAAGGAAAGTGATTGGCCGCGCCGAATTATCTAGAGGATTGTATCTCCTCCAAGTAACATCTCTTTCGAATAAACTTGTAAATCAGCCTAGGAATGAGTTAGCATGTGTCGTTTCAAATTTCTTAGATCTCTCGAATTGTGATAATCTTGTTATGACTTGGCATTACTGCTTAAGTCATCCAAATTTTGCATACCTTGAACGTTTATTTCCACTCTATTTATTCATAAAAAGAGTAAAGTTTTTCAATGTGAAATTTGCCAACTCTCCAAACATACTCGTACTTCATATTTGCCTCACCCTTATATACCTTCCCAACCTTTCTCCCTTATCCATGGAGACATTTGGGGACCTTCAAGAGTAAACAATGTTAGTGGAGCGCGTTGGTTTCTCCTATTTGTTGACGATCATCTCGACTAAGTAGGACATTTCTTATGAAAGATAAAGGCGAAACAAGTCATTTATTCAAAGTCTTTCATAAAATGATCTAGAATCAATTTTCAGCAAATGTCAAAATCCTTAAGACTAATAATGCTCGAGATTTCTTCAACTCTATTCTGGAAGAATATCTTCAAACGCATGGTATTATTCACCAAAGTTCTTGTGTCTACACACCCTAACAAAACGGTGTGGTCAAACGCAAAAATTGCCACCTTCTCGATGTAGCTGGATCAATTATGCTCACTTCAAATGTTCCCAAAAGTTTTTGGGGTGAAGCGATCCTGCCAGCTACATATGTTATAAATCGCATGCCATCTAGTATCCTAAAATTCCAAACACCCTTGCAAATCTTACTTGATATACATCCAACATCCCATCTTGTGTCTCATCTACCATTCAAGATGTTTGGATGTAATGCCTTTGTTCATGTCCATTATTCTCAGCATTGAAGTAAACTTGATGCTCGATCCATAAAATGCATTTTTCTAGGATACTCACTCAATAAAAAAGGCTATAAGTGCTATCATCCTCCGACTCGTCAGTTCTTTCATACCATGGATGTCACATTCTTTGAAAGCCAACCATATTTTCCTAAATCTATGGTTCAGGGGGAGCATAATGACATTGAACCCCAGAGTTTGGATTGCATTCCACTTCAGTCTTCTGAAGTAATTTTTTCCCGATATTTTATCAGAACCAATCCCTTTTCCTGAGTTTTCGTTACCCGACTCCATCTCATCTACTGACCCTCTGTTACTCGAGTCCATCCCTCTTTCTGGCTCACTTAACGACCATTTTGAGTCAAACCTTGATGTTGAATTACAAGTTTATTCACGGAGATCAAGGCAACTTAAGGAGCAATCTTCACATACTTAGCAAGGTCATGATCTGAACCAAAATCTTGATGTCTTTGAAGTAGTACCTAACACTTCAGTACCTAACATTACAGAAGATAATCTGGACAT
The DNA here is from genome assembly GCA_036507275.1 of Sicyos edulis. NCBI lineage: Eukaryota > Viridiplantae > Streptophyta > Magnoliopsida > Cucurbitales > Cucurbitaceae > Sicyos > Sicyos edulis. The sequence continues at coordinate 36,786,754 of CM071847.1, forward strand.
ACCGATTGCTTTGATGAAAGGAGTCCGATCATGTACTCAACATCTTATACAGTATCATTTATCTTACAGTAATTTGTCTCCAATATTTAAATCTTTTGTAAAGACATTAAATCAGATAAAAACACCCAATACTGTACAAGAGGCCTTACAGAGGCTTGAATGGAAAGCGGCCACCCTAGAAGAATTGAGAGTACTTGGGAAAAATGGTACATGGATTTTGACTGATTTGCTTGTAGGAAAACAAACAGTGGGATGTAAATGGGTGTTCACTACTAAACACAAAGGTTTCACTCAAGCCTTTGGGATCGACTACCAGGAAACATTTGCACCTGTTGCTAAGCTACACACTATTTGGGAACTTCTCTCTATTTTTTCTCATTTAGACTGACCATTATTCTAACTTGATGTAAAGAATGCCTTTCTAAATGGTGACATAGTTGAAGAAGTGTACATGGATGTTCCTCTAGGATTTGAAGATCGATATACAAGTGGAAAGGTATGTAAGCTTAAGAAGTCTCTTTACGGGCTAAAGCAATCACCTCGACCTTTGTTTGGAAAATTTACTAATGTCTTAAAGTGAGATAACTATACTCAGTGCCAGTTAGATCACACCCTGTCTATCAAGCATTTCTCACATAATGAAATGGTTGTATTAATAGTATATGTAGATGATATTATTCTCACAAGAAACGTGCCTGAGGAAATAACTCGTCTCAAGAACCTCATCTCAAGAGAATTTGAAATTAAAGACTTGGGTCATCTAAGATACTTCCTACGAATGGAGGTAGCAAGGTCAAGTCAAGGAATTTCTGTAACTCAACGAAAGTATACGTTAGACCATTTGAAAGAAACTGGAATGAGTGGATGTAAACCAGTAGGCACGCCCGTGGATGTGAATACAAAATTGGGAGTCAATTCGAAAGATGAAGTTGTTGATCGTGGCAGATATCAACAACTAGTTGGAAAGCTAATGTATCTAACTCATACTAGACCAGATATCAACTTTGCAGTTAGTGTGGTAAGTCAATTTCTAAACAAACCCTCTAAAGAACATGGAAGCCGTGTATAGAATCTTGAGTTATCTCAAGAATGATCCTGGAAAAGGCCTTATGATCAGAAAAACCACAAATCGCTCATTAGAAGTCTTCACTGATGCCGACTGGGCTAGCTCTTATGTTGCCCGTCATCTGGGTATTGCTCTTATATGTGGGGTAATCTGGTCACTTGGTGTAGCAATAAACAACAAGTTGTAGCGCGAAGTATTGCAGAAGCTGAGTTTCATTCGCTGGCTCAAGGAATATGTGAAGGAATGTGGCTAGAACGTCTCCTCACTAAACAAAAAGTAAAGATAGAAGTTCCTATAAAAATGTTGTGTGATAATCAATCTGCTATAGCCATTGCAAGGAATCCAGTACAACATGACAAAATGAAGCATGTCGAGATAGACCGTCATTTTATTAGTGAGAAAATTGAAGGTGATGTTATTACCCTAAAGTATTTACCCTCTGAGTAGAAAGTTGCAGATATCTTAACTAAAGCACTACACCAACCCAGCTTGTGTGGGTTAATTCTCAGACTCAGTATGACAAGTATATATCGTCCAGCTTAAGGAGGAGTGCAGAAAGTCATGTTGTAGAAGTTGGAATTCTCCTCTTATTTCTCTATTTCTAATTAAGTGAATTCTATTTAGATAGTTTATAAGAACTCTATTTATAGATAGTTTGTTAGAACTCCTATAGAATAAATGTATTCATCTTGTAATCATTTCATTGTGAATAAGATTATCCATTTATACATAGCTTCAACTACCTTACCTTTGACTGACTTGCTAAATGATTTATGAACCAGGGTTATTAGTTAGGTAAAGGAAATAGTAAAGGCTTACTAGGTGTCTTGCACTTAGGGAAGTTGTGAACTTCCACTACTTTTTCTAGGGTATTTATAAGTTTTTCAAATCTCCACTCCGCCGCTAAAAAATTTAGGAAACTTGTAAAGAAGGAAAAATTTGATTTCAAGGATCTCTCTCTAATTTTCAAACCATTCCTTACTAAAGTATAATAAAATTTGAAATAGTACTAATCAAGGAAGTCTTATAAAAGGAAAAATTCTATTTCTATAATTGAAAAAATAAAAATAAAAGTTTCAAAAAATAGACAGTCATAAATATTGATATTCGCATTCTAGAAATGTTGGATGCCTTTGGGCAACACCTTTGTGCTAGATTATGTTCGATGCGAGTCGCTTGAGCTCTCACTTATATATTTTTGGAGCAACGCCCTCTTTGAATGTTTGCTTCTTTCTTACTCCATCATTCACCTTAATGTGTGAACCTCCTACTAGTGTTAGGTCTAGTAAGGTGCGAAATGTCAGGTTGAAGCTCAATTGGGTTGCCTGTATGTCGCTTTCTCGACTAATGAGTTCATGTCGTTGTTGTTGGGAATATGGGGTAGGAGCATGCATTTAGCATGATGGAAGCATGTGAATAGTAAAAATTTTCACAATAATTAATTAGCTTTGATTAATCTAATTAATCTAAACCTAGGTGATTGACATGTTATTGAAAAATAATACTTACACTGATTGTAGCCTCTGATCTAATCTGGGTAGTCTTTATGTTGAGTAGGAACAACTATTTTTCGTAGACGATCTCGAACGATCTCCTCCGCTCTTTCAGACTATGGCTTCTTTGCTACCACTGGGTGCTTGGTGGGAAGCCTTTAAAGAAAGGAACTTTGTCAGAATATGTAACGGCCCAGGTTTTCACCCCAGTCTTCCAGGTATGCCCAAGGGGTATTTTGGTAATTTGTCGGGCCGTCAGGGTCGTTTATGTCCTTCCTAGTTGCTAAAAATATTGGATGGATTTATGTAGGTTTGTGAGGCATCGTGGAAGGGTTTGAGCAAGGTTTGATGCAAAAGTAAAATTAAAGGAAATTGTGCTGCAGCTGGGGTTTGAACCCGAGTCTCCTGGAAAGCTTGTGAGGATGTGTGCCAATTGAGCCATTAGGTCCTCTTGTTGCTTTGTCCGTATTATTGTATGGTTAGCCTTAGCTTTTGGAGTTTTGGTGCATTTGGTTAAATGAAAAGAAAATAGGTTTGGCCATATCTTCTTCTCCAAAATCTTGTGGCCGCCCAAGCTTTCTCCCAAGCTCTCCTTGCCGATTTCTTCATCCCCTTTGCAGCTCGAGACTCCATCATCATTCCGGGTAAGTTTTCATCCTCTTCATCTTCTCGTTTGGGTGTTCTTGCTGGCCGAAGGTAAGAAGGAGAGCTTGTGTGTGTGTGCGTTTGTTGCAGGTTGTCCAGGTCTGCCCAGCTGCCGAGCCAGACGCCCGAGATCCGAAAGCGGCCGCCCAGATCTGCGACGAGCAGACGCCGTGTCGCGCCAGATCCGCCGTCGCGCAGCCCTCCCGCGCGCCAACGCTCGTCGCCGGCCCAGCCCCTGCTCGGCCATCGCCAGCCCGACGTCACGCCAGATCGCGCGCAGCAGCAGACGCGCCAGACGCCCGCGCGTCTTCGCCCCGTGTCGCTTGCCGAAGCTGGGCCGCTCGCGACGCCCCCAGACGTTCGCCGCGCGGCGTCTCCCGCCGGAAAGCTCCACTCGTGCCCGCATCGCACGCCGCGCGCCGTGCGCCGTGCGTTGCCGCCGCTGCCGCCGAGTCCGTCGTGTCCGTCGCTACCCGCGCCCAATGGCGCGCTTTGCTTCGTGTCGCGGTGCCGTGTGTGAGTGCTCCCGAGCCGAGCCTCTTTGTTTTATTATATTTTTAGGGATATGGTTGTGATTGTTACTATGTTTGTAGGTTCTCGATAGCTAGATCGGAAGTGTTCGCACTTAGGAATTTGTGTGTAGAAGTCTTCCGACCAAGGTAAGGATTTCTTACAGGGGTTGTGTGGACCCCTGCGATGTTCTATGTGATTGATGATGTATGTTTGTTTGTGATTATCAAGCATGTATAGTTTAGGTGCTCGCTTGAATTCTGATGGCATGACTTCGTATGTTGTTCTTTCATGTTAGTCCATGCTAGGTTGTTCCGTTACGGCATGCTCATATTCATTCTTTTTACAGTAGTACCATGCTAGGTCTGCTGTATTCTTTCGAGCACGTATTGGATTGTTTCTTTGATTGTTAAGGCGGAGTTAGAATTCGGGTAGATAGCATCATCCGGGCCCGATGCATAAAGTATCTTGCATCCATGGCAAGGACGTTCGAGACAGTTCTCCGTCCTTGGACCCCGTGAGGGATTAGCTATCCCAACCGGTAGGCCCTGCAATCTTGGGTGAGGGTGGTAGTCTAAGCGATACCCCAACGGTCGTGATGATGACTTGGCAATGCCTAGTCCCCGACAGCCGGCACGTCATCAGCGTGTTCGGCAGTAGCCCTTGATTGCCACCTGTTAAGGTAAGGACGGCTTCCTGGTGTAAGCCTACCATGACCCTTTCCTTAGCCTCAGGTGCGGTGGTACAGTGACATAGTTCCGTGTCCGAGTCTCACACCCTATGTCGGTGACACCGATCCGGAGATTTAGTTAGGCGTGGTATCCGGATATGGGCGGCTTGCCACTAGACCCGGCACCCCATAGTTCTGTAGAAGCACGCGCGGTGCATGCTTACGCTCATTACAGCGTCGACCGGAGAGTTCCTCGGGATCTTGAGCTAGTGCACCTTTCATTCGATAGTAGACAGGCTGAGGCCGAGACTTGTTTCTCGTATAGGGCGATTTGTGTGGTTATGGTAGTTAATTCCGGACTAAGACCCTGAGTTGGCATCCGAGGTCCAAGTGTGAACTCAAGCTATGTGCTCTTTTCTGTGTTTATATTCATAGCTTGCATACACTCATCTTGATGACCATGTGCATCGTATTGTACCCCGGTTGGGGATTCTTACTGAGTAATTTGTTACTCACCCTTATTTTGTGGTTTTCCACAGGTAACCAAGGAGCGAGACAGGATGGCTGAAGGAGGAGCTGTGATCATGGGCACCTGCTGTCACCTCTGACACTTTTATTCATTTTATGACTCTTTAACTTTATATTTCCCCTGAATGCATGTAGACGGGCACGGAGCCCTAGGACGTTTTCTCATGTTTTATGGATTCCGGCATAGTCGTACCTGAAAAGGTTTTTGAATGGTTTAAATAAATCTCTGATCAGAGTATACTTTTAGAAATGTTCTTTTCCTGAAACAGGTGCTTGGAAACAGGGACTTTTAATGTTTTAGTTTTACTTGGAATCCGAAAGTATGTTGCATATTACTTTATATTTTATTTTGAATGCATGCATTGGGGTAAAGGCCCATTTAGAACCCCATTCGGGTCGGGTCTTTACAGTTTGTATCAGAGCTCAGAGTCATAGATTCTGCAGACTGACCTTTTGTTGTAGGTCGTTTTCCCATGATCATCAGCACTCCGACAGTCATCAGGTACGCTTAAGTTTACTGTTTTAGAAAAGGGGTTAAGAATTTACAATACCTTTTATCTAGTGTATGCCTTGCTTAGTGTTGTAGAGCGGAGACGCAGCGTGTTCGACTCGTTGTTGGTTTGGGTGTAGATCGCCAAAGATGCTGTCGCCCGTCAGGAGAGGACGTCCGAGAGCAGGACGAGGTACCAGGATCAGGTCTGACACTGCAGGGACATCGTCCCAAGCTGAGACTGGTGGCATTCCGCCAGTAGCTCCCCCTGTCTCGCCTAGAGTAGGCGTTGAGGCGACTGAGCGCCGTGAGACTGCTCCTAGAGCAGAGTTGGCTGATTCTATGAGGGCTTTTATGGTCAGCATCTTTGAGTGACCAGAGGCGAGACCTGTGCCTTGTTGGGCTGGGTGTGAAAGAGTCCCGATCCCAGATCGAGCGGTGACCCGCATGTTTCAAAGAGGTAGCAAAGAAGCACCCCAGCTCCTCAGGAGCAAGTAGCCCCTGAGGCGGATGTAGCAGAGGGTGCGGTGGAGCTTGGTAGATGGTTAAAGGACTTTGTGAAGTGGCGTAGGAGAAGTTTGATGCCCACGGGGATGCGTTAGCAGCAGCCCGTTGGATTGCCCATATGGAGTACACCTTCCTGATCATGGTGTGCCCCGATATCCAGAGACCGAGGTGTGCAGCCCATGCACTGGAAGGCACTGCTAGATGGGGTGGGAGTCCACCCCGAGTGAGAGGCCACCTGGTCTCCACCGCCACACGGGAGTTCTTTAAGTCCGAGTTCAGTGGTCAAATATATTAGTGATGAGGCCCAGGAAAAGATGGTAGAGCTTTTTTGAGAATCAAGCGAGGTTCTGATTCCATAGAGGAGTATGAGAGAAAGTTTTATGAGTATGGGTATTTTGCTCCTCGGTTGATAGCTACCCCGAGTTAAAAATTCGAAAGTTTATTCTTTGGTTTGAGACAGGTGTGTCTCGGGATGTCGAGGCACAGAGCCCACGACACTTATGCTAGCAAAGTGCGGCTAGCCACCATTTATAATGGGAAGTATCCTGTTGAGCGGATTGTCGCGCTCCGGTTTGTCTGCTCTGTTCAGTGCGGTGGGTAAGAAGAAAGTTTGAGTTTAGGGGTGGCGGCCAGCGTCGCCAAGGGCAGTTCCAAAACTGGGATCAGCATAGGGTCCCGAACCGTTTTCAGCCTCGCTAGCAGGGCGGTCCCAAGCAGGTTCCCGCTTGTGCTTCTTGCGGGAGGACCCACACTGGAGCTTGCGATGGCATGGGGCCCGCAGAGTGTGTTTTCGTTGTGGTAAAGAGGGACATATGATCCGTTTCTGTCCTCTCACTGCGTAGCAGTGCAGGTCGGGTGTTTGCTACGACCGTCAGAGGCCGAGCGCATGATGCCGCGGTGGCGAGTGTACGCTTCTAGTTTTAGATCACCGCGCATTTGTTTTGTTTGATTCGGTTCTACGCATTCATTTGTATCTGTGTTGTTTCTTTGAGCATGCTAAGTTGAGACTAGAGCCTCTAGGTTTTGAGTTATCTGTTGCAACTCCTTCGGGAGTTAGTATGTTAGCTAGAGATAAGATTAAGGATGGCCGGATCGAGATATCAGGAGAGTTGCTTGTAGCCACACTCATAGTTACGCCTATGAGTGGTTTTGATGTGATTCTTGGTATGGAGTGGTTAGTTGCTAACCACGCGTTGATTGACCGCCACCGAAAGAAGTGGTGTTCGAGGCCACCGGTCGGCCTAGTTTTAAGTTTCGTGGAGTCCAAGGTGGAGTCTCGCCCGCCAATGGTGTCGGTGAAAGCTCGTCGTTTGCTAGCTCATGGAGCTTGGGGTTACCTAGCCAAGTTTCGTGGAGAGCCGTCCCTTGCCGATCGCCGATCGAGTGCCGGTCGTGCAGGAGTTCGCGGATGTGTTTCTGAGGAGTTACTGGGGTTGCCCCGAAGAGAGAGGTTGACTTCATTATTGAGCTCGAGCCAGGACCCTCCCTATCTCGAAGGCTCCGTGATCGCATGGCGCCAGTGAGTTAAAGGAATCAAGATTCGATTGCAGGAGATGTTAGACCGAGGGTTCATCCGTCCGAGTGTGTCCCCGTGGGGAGCACCAGTTCTGTTTGTGAAAAAGAAGGATGGTTCTATGCGCTTATGTATTGATTATCGCGAGCTTAATAAGGTGACGGTGAAGAATAAGTACCCGTTGCCCCGTATTGATGACTTGTTTGATCACCTTCGGGAGCTTAGTGTTCTCAAGATAGATTTGAGATCCGGTTACCATCGATTGCGGATCGGGGATGCCGACATTCCTAAGACGACTTTCTGAGTCCGGATATGGTCACTATGAGTTTGTGGTTATGTCGTTTGGATTGACCAATGCCCCGCCCGCGTTCATGGACATGATGGATAGGGTGTTCAAATCATTTTTGGACGAAACCGTCATTGTGTTCATTGGCGATATTCTCGATTTATTCAAGGTCTAAGGAGGACCATGCGAGCATTTGAGGCGAGTATTGACGACTTTGAGGGAAAACCGGCTTTATGCGAAGTTTTCCAAATGTGATTCTGGTTGGAGTAGGTGGCCTTCCTAGGCCACGTGGTTTCGAGAGATGGTATAGCCGTGGACCCGCGAAGATTGAGGCCGTGAGTTCGTGGGCCAAGCCGACTCGATTGCCGAGATACGCAGCTTTACGGGTTTGGCGTGTTACTACCGTCGGTTCGTTAAGGACTTTTCCGCCATAGCCTCGCCCCTCACTCGTCGGACGAGGAAGGGTGTCGAGTTCGTTGGGAACGATAAGTGTGATGAGAGCTTTGCGTGCTCAAGCGTAGTTTAACTTCAAAGACGTGTTGGCGATCCGAAAGGGACAGGTGATTTCGTAGTTTACAAATGATGCTTCCAAGTTTGGGTTAGGTTGTGTGTTGATGCAAAGACGGGAAGGTCATCGCCTATGCTTCCCGTCATTTGAAACCGTATGAGCGAGAACTACCCGACTCATGATATGGAGTTGGCAAAGCAGTGGTGTTTAATCAAGATTTGGAGGCATTACGTATGGTGAGCGGATCCGGATGTTTACCGACCACCGAGCCTCAAGTATCTGTTTACTCGAAGGAGTTGAATATGAGGCGAGAGGAGATGGTTAGAGTTGGTAAAGGATTATGATCTGCGAGATTTTGTACCATCCGGTAAAGCCAATGTAGTGGTGGCGATGCTTTGAGTAGGAAGACGTCGCACTCACGCGGCGTTGTTGAGTTCCACCTGGTTTGCGGAAAGAGTTCGAGCGGCCGAGGTTGCCGTGTTGTTAGGTGAGGTTACCGCTGTGGTGGCTCGATTGGATGATTCGACCATCGATTAGACCGCGGATTATTGATAGCCGCTTGATTGAGTGACCCGCACTTAAGAGATTGGTTGATGAGTTAGTCTTGACGGAGACTTTGACTTCGTATATTCACGAATGATGCTGGGTTGACTTATAGAGGCGGTTGTGTGTTCCGGACATTGCAGGATTGCGAGCAGAGTTGCTCGAGAGGCCCACGATTCCCCATTTGCTTGGCACCCGGGGTACCAAAATGTATCAGGACCTCAAGCGGACCTTTCGGTGGATGGGAATGAAGAGAGATGTGGCGAGTTTGTCGGTCAGGTGTCTCACTTGTCGCCAAGTGAAGGCACCTGTGCAGAGGCCACGGTGGTTTGTTTGCACCACGAGTGTGCCTCGATGGAAATGGGAAGAGATCTCCATGGACTTTATTCTTTGGTTTGCCAAGGACTCGAGGAAGTTCACTCGGATCTCGGGTGATAGTCGATCGGTTGACCAAGAGCGCACACTTCATTCCCGGTAGAGACACTTATACCGTGGAAAGCAAAGGCGCAGATTGTTTTTGGAGCAGATCATTCGTTACCATGGTGTGCCTGTGAGGATTGTGTCGAGACCGTGATTCGCGGTTCACTTTCGATTCGAGGCGCTCGAGAAAGGTTTAGGCACCGAGTGCGATTTCAAAGATGACTTTTCACCCTCGAGCAGATGGGGCATCGAGAGGGTGAACCAGATTCTCGAGGATATGTTGAGGGCTTGTGTGTTGGACTTCCCGGCGATTGGGACCAATATCTCATATCGATGGAGTTTGCCTATAACAACGATTATCGATCGACGATTCGAGATGGCTCCATTCGAGGCCTTGTACGGCAAGCGTTGTCGGCCCCCCGTGTTCAGGAAGAGGTTGGTGATAGGCGAGTTTTGGGTCCCGAGTTCTTTGTAGTTGACTAATGGAGCAGTGCAAAAGATTAGAGCTCGCATGTTGACGACTCAGAGCAGGCAGAAAAGTTACGCCGATGTTCGGCGTCGAGATTTGGAGTTTGAGGTTGGCCAGCATGTGTTCCTAAAGGTTGCTCCAATGCGTGGTGTTTTGAGGTTTGGTAAGCGAGGGAAGTTGAGTCCCCGTTTTGTCGGGCCGTTTGAGATTCTAGAAAGGATTGGCAGAGTTGCTTATCGGTTAGCCCTACCTCCGTCGTTGTCAGCAGTGCATAGTGTTTTTCATGTATCGATGTTGAGGCAGTATGTACCGGACCCGTCGCACATTGTGGACTTTGAGCCTTTGCAACTAAATGAGGATTTGAGCTTCGAGGAGAAGCCAGTGGGGATCCTTGCATTTGAGACGAAGACGTTGCGTAACCGCGAGATTCGGTTGGTAAAGGTTCAGTGGAGGAGTCAGAGTTCCGAGGAAGCCACTTGGGAGCGGGAAGACGAGATGAGATTGCATCATCCTGAGCTGTTCCAGTCTTAAGGACTTTCGAGGACGAAAGTCATAAAAAGGAGGGAATATTGTAACGGCCCAGGTTTTCACCCCAGTCTTCCAGGTATGCCCAAGGGGTATTTTGGTAATTTGTCGGGCCGTCAGGGTCGTTTATGTCCTTCCTAGTTGCTAAAAATATTGGATGGATTTATGTAGGTTTGTGAGACATCGTGGAAGGGTTTGAGCAAGGTTTGATGCAAAAGTAAAATTAAAGGAAATTGTGCTGCAGCTGGGGTTTGAGCCCGGGTCTCCTGGAAAGCTTGTGAGGATGTGTGCCAATTGAGCCATTAGGTGCTCTTGTTGCTTTGTCCGTATTATTGTATGGTTAGCCTTAGATTTTGGAGTTTTGGTGCATTTGGTTAAATGAAAAGAAAATAGGTTTGGCCATATCTTCTTCTCCAAAATCTTGTGGCCGCCCAAGCTTTCTCCCAAGCTCTCCTTGCCGATTTCTTCATCCCCTTTGCAGCTCGAGACTCCATCATCATTCCGGGTAAGTTTTCATCCTCTTCATCTTCTCGTTTGGGTGTACTTGCTGGCGAAGGTAAGAAGGAGAGCTTGTGTGTGTGTGCGTTTGTTGCAGTGTCCAGTCCGCCTACCGCCGAGCAGACGCGAGATCCGAGCGCAAAGGCCGTCCCAGATCCGCACGAGCAGACGCCAGTCGCGCGCGAAGCTGCTGTCGCAGCCCTCCCGCGCGCTAACGCTCGTCGCCGCCCAGCCCCTGCTCGGCCATCGCCCGACCCGGCGTCGCGCACGCAGATCGCGCAGAAGAGACGCAACGCGCGCGCGCGCGCCGCCCGTGTCGCTTGCCGAAGCCGCTCGCCGCGACGCCAGACGCGTTCGCTCGCGCGCGCGCGTCCTGCTGAAAGCGAGCTCCGTGCCCGCGATCGCACGCCAAAGCACCGTGCGGCGTCGCGTGCCGCTTCGCTGCCGCCGAGTCCCGTCTGTCCGTGCGCCAGCGCGCGCGCCCAGCGCCGCATCCGCGCGTAGACGCGCCGCGCGCTGCCGCGCGGCGCTCGGCCAGCGCCAGCTCGGTCGTGCCGGCTACCGCCAGCGCGCTTTGCTGCCGTGTCGCGGTGCCGTGTGAGTGCTCCCGAGCCGAGCCTCTTTGTTTTATTATATTTTTAGGGATATGGTTGTGATTGTTACTATGTTTGTAGGTTCTCGATAGCTAGCTCGAAGTGTTCGCAGCTTAGGAATTTGTGTGTAGAAGTCTTCCACCAAGGTAAGGATTTCTTACAGGGGTTGTGTAGACCCTGCGATGTTCTATGTGATTGATTTTGTATGTTTGTTTGTGATTATCGGCATGTATAGTTTAGGTGCTCTGTTTCAATTCCTCGATGGCATGACTTCGTATGTTGTTCTTTCATGTTAGTCCATGCTAGGTTGTTCCGTTACGGCATGCTCGTATTCATTCTTTTTCTCAGAGTACCATGCTAGGTCCGATGTATTCTTTCGAGCACGTATTGGATTGTTTCTTTGATTGTTAAGGCGGAGTTAGAATTCGGGTAGATAGCATCATCCGGCCCGATGCATAAAGTATCTTGCATCCATGGCAAGGACGTTCGAGACGATTCTCGTCCTTGGACCCCGTGAGGGATTAGCTATCCCAACCGGTAGGCCCCGCAATCTTGGGTGAGGGTGGTAGTCTAAGCGATACCCCAACGGTCGGGATGATGACTTGGCAATGCCTAGTCCCGGCAGCCGGCACGCGTCCTCGGCGTGTTCGCGCAAAGAGCCCTTGATTGCCACCTATTAAGGTAAGGGCGGCTTCTGGTGTAAGCCTACCATGACCCGTTCCTTAGCCTCAAAGTGCGATGGTACAGTGACATAGTTCCGTGTCCGAGTCTCACCCCTATGTCAGTGACACCGATCCAGAGATTTAGTTAGGCGTGGTATCCGGATATGGGCAGCTTGCCACTAGACCCGGCACCCCCCATAGTCTGTAGAAGCACGCGGTGCATGCTTACGCTCATTACAGCGTCGACCGGAGAGCTCCTCGGGATCTTGAGCTAGTGCACCTTTCATTCGATAGTAGACAGGCTGAGGCCGAGACTTGTTTCTCGTATAGGGCGATTTGTGTGGTTATGGTAGTTAATTCCGGACTAAGACCCTGAGTTGGCATCCGAGGTCCAAGTGTGGACTCAAGCTATGTGCTCTTTTCTGTGTTTATATTCATAGCTTGCATACACTCATCTTGATGACCATGTGCATCGTATTGTACCCCGGTTGGGGATTCTTACTGAGTAATTTGTTACTCACCCTTATTTTGTGGTTTTCCACAGGTAACCAAGGAGCGAGACAGGATGGCTGAAGGAGGAGCTGTGATCATGGGCACCTGCTGTCACCTCTGACACTTTTATTCATTTTATGACTCTTTAACTTTATATTTCCCCGAATGCATGTAGGCGGGCACGAGCCCTAGGACGTTTTCTCATGTTTTATGGATTCGGCATGATAGTCGCACTGAAAAGGTTTTTGAATGGTTTAAATAAATCTCTGATCAGAGTATACTTTTAGAAATGTTCTTTTCCTGAAACAGGTGCTTGGAAACAGGGACTTTTAATGTTTTAGTTTTACTTGGAATCCGAAAGTATGTTGCATATTACTTTATATTTTATTTTGAATGCATGCATTGGGGTAAAGGCCCATTTAGAACCCCATTCGGGTCGGGTCTTTACAGAATAGTCTGACTATGGAGTAGAAAAAGGATCTAAGTGTTTAGAGAGGTTTTTCAACTTATGAGAAAGGTTACTCTGGAAGTGAGTGAGATGAGAATAAAAAGCCTTTAAGGCCGTCTATTTATGGTAGAGTAGTAGAGGTTCCAACTGAGATCTTTCCCACTTTCCGATGTGGGACAAATCATTATGCATTTTTCTCGTTTGATTTTTCCTATTTAATTTTCGAGAATTCGATATATTCCTTTATTTAATTTAATTGATATTTATCCAATAAATTTCAGTTTCATAATATATCAAATATATTATAAATAAATAAATATCTAATATATTAATTCTCTACTTTAATAATTATTCAATAATTATTAACCGAATAAATATGTCCAATTTATTAATCAATATTCTTGTTTTAATAATCATCCAATAGTTATTAAACTAATTAATATGTGCAACATATTATTTATTGTGATCTCTTAATTAAATAATTAGTCAATAATTATTTATAATTAATTTATCAAATAAATTAATTTCTCCTTTTTAATGTTTATTCAATAAATACTAAGTTAATAGATCCAATATATTAATTGGCAAATTTAATAAATTAAACTTTATGCTCCTATTAATTATGTCCTACATAATTAATATGTAAATTTGAACTCTTCAAACTCACTCTCTAATAAAATAGTACCAGCAAATATGAACTAGCCTGTGGACCAGTGGACCTATAGGTTGAAAGCTACAACGACCCGAGATCCAATCCTTAATCGTTAACATCAGACTTATTCCACTAAAGTCTTGTCCTAAACTCTTTCGCACTATAGGACAAGTTAACGTACATGGATGTAATCGATCATCTGTCATATGATACTTCACGAGCTTGTTCGTAATTCACAATTGGGACAAGAAATCCGTTCTACCCCTATGATTACATATTTCTCTTTAAGCGCCACTGATTCCTCTAATGTACAAGTGTTTATAGTCCACTATAGATCAATGTCCTCTCAGGCCAATAAGAGGCGGGATCCCTTTGTCCAAGCCTCGAAATAAGTTCTTAAGGAAACAAATCTATATCTTCCTTAAATTTGGGAAGGCATGAAGTTCTTCTTGTGATGTTGCATTCCCAGCCACTCACTATGGCAATCTTCAACGTGGGAGGCCTATTGACCTAGTGTTGTTTGGTTGGTCTCACCCATGCACATCAAAGGATGTTTTCATAAAGAAGGAGTTCACAACCCAATCAAGATTAAGATCACATCGACATACAATCATCCTTAGTGAAGTAGGTAATAGTATTCTATAACGTAATTACTAGATCGATCATAAAACCTTTGGTCTCGTCTTATGCAAAAACTTATTTTTGCACATGTCTCCATATGAACAACCAGGATCAGGTTGTTTGCAACATTTGTCAAAGAGGATGTACTAACACTGCCACCAAGACCTAGGCGCCCAACCTTAGTCGATATGTTGTAGATGATTTAGGTTATTAACTTGGAACTAGATCCACTTGTATGTCTCACATACTTGTCCAAGTGTACAACAAAATAACCATGGAAATATCGATATTAGTCCAATTAATGCGGTAAAGCTGAACGAAGTTTGTATATTAAATGAGAAATTAATGAAAATAATAACCTTTATTAACAACCAAAATATAACTTTAGTTTTCTACCATTAAATGCTTGTTCTTTTAATTACAAACTACTAGGCCTTTAGGGCACAATCCCTAACAATCTCCCACTTGCATTAAAGTCCTAATAAGACATTTTACATGTAAAGCCAAACATCAAGCTCATAGGTACTCTAGACCATAGAAGACGCCTCTCATAGACCCAAACTCTTTAGGTGATCCTCGAACACTTTGGCTAAGAGAGCCTTTGTAAAAGGATCAACAACATTGTCAACCGTGTAAATCTTGGTGACAATGCCTTCGCCCCTATGCACTATCTCTCTGATGAGGTGGTATTTCCTCTCTATATACTTCCCTCTTTTATGGATTCTAGGTTCCTTGGAGTCAGCCACAACTCCGCTAGTATCACAATATAAAGTGATCGGCTTATCCATACCTGGAACCACTTCAAAATCTGCTAGGAAGTTTCTCAACCATATTGCCTCTTTGGCTCCTTCTCTTGTTCCAAGACCTGGACCCTTGTTTCAATCCATAAATAGATTTAACAACTTTGCAAAATTTTTGCTCTTGTTCTATAGACTCAAACCCCAATGGTTGGTTCATGTCGATATCTTCTTCAAGATTTCCATTTAAGAATGCAGTCTTGACATCTATTTCTCATATCTAATAGGCATAATATGAGGCAATGGATAAGAGATCCTTATAGACTTTAACATAGCAACATGGGAGAAGGTTTCTTCATAATCCACTCATTCTCTTTGAGTGAAGCCCTTTGGTACAAGTCTAGCTTTTAAGGTTTGCACCTTCCCTTCTACCCCCCTTTTTCTCTTGTAGATCAACTTGCACGCAATAAGCCTTATGATAACTTTCAAAAATTGAGAGTTGAGGGCTATGTATAATAGCAGTTCACTGGAACTTTCGCTACATCATAGCAGGAATTCGCTAAGTCTGGTCGCTTAGCTTAATTATTTGAGTGAATTACAAAATCCTATAGTTTTCTGTTTAGGATAACATTTTAGAGGTTTGCTTTATTTAAAGTACATGAATGTGTAAATCTTTAAGTTCCATCTTTATAAATCTGATATTTTGTTTTTGCTCTAGCATACCAAGTGAGCGAAATGCAGAAGTGCTAAAAGCTTTTTGGAGCTAAGTGTGGTTGCTAAACATTTGGCTTAAGCGAACACAAATCCAACGAGAAAGGTTTTACGGAGCTAAGTGCAATTGCTAAAAGTTTCTCTTAAGCAAACTGAAATCCAGCGAGATGAGTTCTAAAAAAAATAGCTAAAGCGGAAGACGTGTAAAAAATCTGAGAAAAGCCTTTCAATCTGAACCGTTGCACGTGAGATCGTGGAGCCAAGGACTTGCGCATGAGATCATGGAGTAGAGCCTTGTCTGAAGCAATATAAATAGCAACCTTTTGTCATTGTGAAGGCATCATTCATTTTGTTGGAAAGATCATCGTCAAGTTTTCTTCAGACCAGAATCATTGTCATTTTTATAGTTAACTTAGTCGTTTTAGTTTTTTTCCATTTCCACTTATTTAGCTAGTTGGCTTTAGCGAAGTAGTTAGCCAACGCTGCAGAGTAGAGCTGAAGCTGGATTCAGAGACACTATTTGAGTGATTCCAATCAGGCTTTTTCTTAACTTTGCTTCTCTTTACTTTCATTTTAGTATTTTCGCTTTGGCTTTGTTTTGTAAACATACGTTGTTATTTCCTTATTTAATTTAAGATGAACTTTTCTTTTTTACTTTGTGTTGCATCTATTTATCATCATGTGCAGCTAAGTTTTTAGTCGGAAGGAAATAGGCTAAGTACGAGTATTTCCCTTAAGCAAACTGGGAGCAGGATGTCAACTATTTATGCATGTTGTGTTGAAATACATTTTGTCTAGCTAACTAATTGTATGAACTTTATTTCGCTTTCGAGAGAAAGGGAATAGAATAGAGCAACCTTGCATGTCATAATATTAGGTTTTTCTTAGTTTACTTGCATTTGAAAAGAACACTTAGAGATAAGGTTCGACTAGTGCTGATCGCTTAGTTTATTTGTTGTTTTAGTTCGAGAGAACCAAACTAAGAGCTCGAGAGAGCCAACTTAAAGAGCTTGAGAAAGCCAAAGAGAAAGCCATCAGTTGTTCACTTCTTAGCCAAATGCCATTTCGCTTTAGCGAAACTCTCTAAAAAGTCTTAACCTCCTTCCGATGCCTTTAATTTGATTAAAGTTAGTTTATCATTCGTTGTATCTTAAGTATTTTGTCAATTGAGATTCGCATTTTGTTCGCTTTAGCGAACTGATTTAGCGAACTTATTTCAACAACTTAGTTTTATTTTCATCACAACAATATTCCATGTGTTACCATAACTCTCTAATTTTCGCTTAAGCATGTTGTTAATCACTAATCCCTGTGGAGATGACTTTTACTTACTTTAAAACTTGCTACAACAAGACTATGTATACTTGCACATCTTGGGGAAATCACACACTTTTTGCTTAATCTAAGTAGAGGTTTCGCTTTAGAGAAATCCAAGCTACCACGTTATCATTCTCATTTTCTGATTATTTTAATTATTGTGTGTTCACGATTTCACAAACAAGTTTTTGGCGCCGTTTCCTTGGATTAGTGCCATTAATTTTTGTTTAAGTGTAGTTTTGAGAGTAGTGCTTAATTGAAAGAGCTAGCAAGTGATCTTTGCCTTTATTGTAGGTGTGTTAATTTGAGGAGTTGAAGTTCGTAGTTGATTTTTCGCTCAAGCAAGAAAATATTTGGAAGATTAAGGAAGATGGATGATTATCAAGGAAATTTTGGTAACTTTATCTATCTTAATCAGTACGTGGATGAGACGTTTGTTCCACAAAATAAACCATGGGACTCCAATTTTTCGCCCAACCATAGTTTTGAAGAGCAAAACTTTGCTATGCCGCACTTTGCCCAAGCGAATCATTCATGGGAAGAGCCAATTTCCGAATTCCCTTGGCATGAGAAGAATATTTCAATGTTTAACCCAATGAGCTTTGAGAGTTATGATTATTGTGGGGACAACCACACTTGCGGAAATGACCCAAGAAGACCTGATCCTGCTATGTATGAAGAGAATATGAAAAATTCCATATACATGAGCGATCCATATTCGAATGTCTATAATTATGATGAAATGAACCTTCCATTGGAATTTGGCATTCAACATCAACAAGGATACGAGCAACATAATGTAGATCTTCCATACGCTTTTTCAGATAATGCTTCAGCAAACCCTCAATTTGCTTTTTCAGATTATGCTTCAGCCAATACTTTAGCGAACCATCAATTCGCCCAGCAGCCAATAATTCAGCATAACTCTGATACGTCCTTTGAAAGTTTGCTCAGAGAAGCCATATCCAAATGTGATAGTATCCTTCAAACCTTGAATCCTGAGTTCGCCAATTTGGATTATGCTTTAGCGGATGCTTCTGCGAATTTTCAATTCGTTCAGCAGCCTATGTTTCAGCATAATCTCGACACTTTGTTTAAAGATTTACCAAGGGCAAGCTTCGCTTGAATGGACGAAGTCGCTCATGGTCAGCTAACCACTTTGACAAATCTAGAAATAGATCCAACTCAATCAGCCAATGAACTTGAGCAAAACCATCTAGACAAACCTCCTTCAGACACAAAGCCATCGAATGATCACGAGAGGAAGCAAGTTCACACTATAACATTGAAGGATGATGAGGCTGTAATTGAGAAAAAGGAAGCCAAGGACAAGCTTAAGGAGGAAACCTTCGCTGTAGCATTTGAGGAAGAAAAATCTGAGCAAAATCATATGGAAGAAGAAAAAGAATCCATAGTTGAAGATCTATCCCAAAGGCCTAAAAACCAAAATGAAAAAGGATCAAAGGAAAATTTTCCCGTGCTTTTGATTCCTCTACCTCCATGCCCTCAAAGATTGATAATGAAGGGGAATGATGGAGCGTACGTTGACAACTTCTTAGTGGAGCGAAATTAAGCAATTGGAAAAATTCAAGCGAAAGACTTGACGATCGAGGAAGGTAATGATAGTCAATTTGTAAAACTCATGTGTTTGCTCATGATCTTTGTTAAGAATAGAAACACGAAATTATATGAGCATCAAAGAAGGCTCAAGGAGGTCATCAAGGATGGGGTACAACCGAAGATCATTATCTGGCCAAAGTCTTGCTCGTTATTGCGCACATGTGCTGACTATTTCGATGGAGTAAAGGTGTTATCAAGTGATTTCATAAAAATTGCTCCATGCCAGGTTAGTAGAATTAATTTTCTTCATATTTTTGCTTGGTTTTAAAGTAATAGAATTTGTAGGCTAGATTTTGTTTTGTGTGAGTGAGCGAGAGAATTTCCCCCAAATAGAGTATGTGGCTTCTGTGGCCATTGTGTAGTAGCAATCTTAAAGATTGTTGGGGAGAAAGGGCAGCCAAGAGGAATTTCATAATGTTGACGCCACAACGATGGCAGCAGCGAATGAGGAAAATGCTAGAGCGAAAGCCAAAGGAAGTGGGAGCCAAGTCAGAAAATAAAAAGGGGAGTCTCTTTGCTAACTTTTAATTTATTCGTCTTTCGTAGTTTTGGGTGAATGTTTGTTTTTTTTGGTTTTTGTTAGTTTAGATAGATTGAAGTTGACGAACTCCATGTTTTAACAAAAAAAATTACATGTTAAAAAAAAAAAAACTTTGGCTAACAATTTTGCTTCAACAAAATACGATGTTTACCATTTGCGAATTTGAATGAACATATCTTTCTGAGAAATTCAAGTTTGATTCATTGCTTGTTCATTTTATAACTCTTCGATGCTAGCGCAATGTCTTTAAAAGAATAAGAGCAAAGTTTTGTAAGGAGCTGCGGCCTGTATTCATGCAAGTTCATTAAGTCTAGAAATTTTATTTTAAGGCGACTGTTAGCTAGAGAGAACCTAATAAGAGCATAATCTAAGCCTTAAGCTTTTTGCAAACTTTATATTTGGGGGTATGAGTGTTTTCATTGGGACAATGAAAAATTTAAGTTTGGGGGTGGAGTTCGCCTTAGCGAATTCTTCGAAATGCTTCAAGAGTTTGCTCAAGCAAAATTTTAAAATGCTTTAAGAGTGATGCAGCAAAGAAAGAAATTAATTGGCTAGTGACAACTTTGTTGTAGCAAAAGGTGAGAAATGTAAGCCAAGCCCTAGGTGATACAAGTTTAAAATTCAAAAAAAAAAAAAAAAAAAAAAAAAAAAAGCGAAGTGAATCAAAGGGCTAGTAGCCTAAGTTTCTGGAGTTCCATGCTGTCATTTGCTAAAACATCGCGTACCTATCATTATATCAAACATTCGATGAAAAGTGAGAAATTCCCAGTAAACTGTAAAATGAGAGTATTCACTTCGGCAAAAGATGAGATATACCAATCATAAGGGGAGCGAAAGAGCTTAAAGCGAGTGAATATTTCCTATTAGAGAGTGAAGGTTATCAGAACCATGAAGTAAAAATTCTAAGCCAAAAGGGGTTTGCTTGAGTTGTATGGCTAGAGCAAAATAGCAAAACAGAGTTCTTTGAATTTTAAAAACATTGCTTACCATGGTCCAGTTATTAAAAAGCTTAGCTTAGAAATTTACTTGAATTATTTGAATTGAATGTTGTTCGCTTTAGCGAAATGGATAAGCATTGTTTTGCTATTGTAAGGTGAGATTAGTGGAAATAGATTTTCTCGCTATTTACGTAGTCATTGCTCGAGGACGAGAAATAATGTAAGTTTGCGGGTGTGATAACTCTCAAGAATTGAGAGTTGAGGGCTAAGTTTAATAGCAGTTCGCTGGAACTTTCGCTACATCATAGGAGGAATTCACTAAGTCTGTTCGCTTAGCTTACTTATTTGAGTGAACTACAAAACCCTATAGTTTTCTATTTAGGGTAACATTTTAGAGGTTTGCTTTATTAAAAGTACATGAATGTGTAAATCTTTAAGTTCCATCTCTATAAATCTGATATTTTGTTTTTGTTCTAGCATACCAAGGGAGCCAAATGCAGAAGTGCTAAAAGCTTTTTGGAGCTAAGTGTGGTTGCTAAACATTTGGCTTAAGCGAACACAAATCCAGCGAGAAAATTTTTACGGAGCTAAGTGCAGTTGCTAAAAGTTTCGCTTAAGCGAACTGAAATCCAGCGAGATGCGTTCTCGAAAAAATAGCTAAAGCGGAAGACGTGTAAAAAATCTGAGAAAAGCCTTTCAATCTCAACCATTGCACGTGAGATCGTGGAGCAAAGGACTTACGCATGAGATCATGGAGTAGAGCCTTGTCTGAAGCAATATAAATAGCAACCTTTCGTCATAGTGAAGGCATCATTCATTTTGTTGGAAAGATCATCGTCAAGTTTTCTTCAGACCAGAATCATTGTCATTTTTATAGTTAGCTTAGTCGTTTTAGTTGTTTTCCATTTCCACTTGTTTAGCTAGTTGGCTCTAGCGAAGTAGTTAGCCAACGCTGCAGAGTAGAGCTGAAGTTGGATTCAGAGACACAATTTGTTTTCTTAACTTTGCTTCTCTTTACTTTCATTTTAGTATTTTCGCTTTGGCTTTGTTTTTTAAGCATAGGTTGTTATTTCTTTATTTAAATTAAGATGAACTTTTCTTTTTTACTTTGCATTGCATCTATTTATCATCATGTGTAGCTAAGTTTTTAGTTGGAAGGAAATAGGCTAAGTATGAGTATTTCCCTTAAGCAAAGTGGGAGCAAGATGTCAACTATTTATGCATGTTGTGTTGAAATACATTTTGTCTAGCTAACTATTTGTATAAACTTTATTTCGCTTTTTAGAGAAAAAGAATAGAATAGAGCAACCTTGCATGTCATAATATTAGGTTTTGCTTAGTTTACTTGCATTTGAAAAGAACACTTAAAGATAAGGTTCGCCTAGTGCTCATCGCTTAGTTTATTTGTTGTTTTAGTTTGAGAGAATCAAATTAGGAGCTCGAGAGAACCAACTTAGAGAGCTTGAGAGAGCCAAAGAGAAAGCCATCAGTTGTTCGCTTCTTAGTTAAATGCCATTTAGCTTTAGCGAATCTCTCTGAAAAGTCCTAACCTCCTTCCGATGCCTTTAATTTGATTAAAGTTAGTTCATCATTCGTTGCATCTTAAGTATTTTGTCAATTGAGATTCACATTTTGATCGCTTTAGCGAACTGATTTCAGCAACTTAGTTTTATTTTCATCAAAACAATATTCCTTGTGTTACCATAACTGTCTAATTTTCACTTAAGCATGCTGTTAATCACTAATCCCTATGGAGATGACTTTTACTTACTTTAAAACTTGCTACAACAAGATTGTGTATACTTGCACATCTTGGGAAAATCACACACATTTGGCTTAATCTGAGTAGAGGTTTCGCTTTAGCGAAATCCAAGCTACCATGTCATCATTTTCATTTTCTTATTATTTTAATTATTGTGTGTTCACGATTTTGCAAACACCTTACATCCTTTGGTGCCCTTTCCTCCCCAGTAACCTCCGAAGATTCCTCCACTGCAACAGTATGTTCTTCCATTAGTTCAGCTGGGGCAGTCACTTGCCTTCGCATGGGTGGTCCGAATTGTGACTTCCCGTCTTCACTACGCATAGATGCATCGGCCATTGGCTCAGGATCTTGATTGGGGTCTACATCTCCTTGTTGCACCATTCTAATCTGCCACCATCTTCTATAAGTTGTTGCAAGTCTTCGCACCATGTTGTAGTTTAAGGTTAAATTGAAAAGTGGGAGTTTTTCGGTTTGAAAGAGAATGGGTAAATAGAAAAATTTTGGAGGGTATTTAACAGTTGAAACGAAAGGGTATGACGTTGGAATATTTCAATCGTCGCAAGTAACAGGGCGACGATCATATTTTTGGCGACCATGTATTTTCTGCCACCGTTGGATCGAAATTCCTATAATCCTACTACTCGATATCTGTTAGTAATTTAAGATTGATATGACTGTAAATAGAGATTTGGTGAACTTATTGAAATTTAAAATTGCAAGGAAATAAAGAAAATGAAAAAAATAAATAGTAAATTCATATAATCTTCCTGCATAAGTAGATAGGAAATATTTAAAGGTTACTAGTACGCTTTGGCTCTAATCGCATAGTCGCGTGCTTATTCTTTAGTCAATGCGAATGAAGATATCCCGCGTTGAATATCCTCATTCCAGTAATGCTTAAGTCTTTGCCTATTGACTGCAAACTCATTCCAATTTGCTTCATTCTTGATCCAGATTGCTCCTCCTAATTTTACCTGCATAATATGAAATGGTCTAGACCACTTGGATTTGAGCTTTCTTGGAAACAAACGAAGTCTAGAGTTAAATAACAAAACTTGCTGTCCAACCTTGAAAATTCGGGAGTCAGCCCTTGATCATGCCATTTTTTCATCTTTTCCTTATACAATTTTTCATTTTCATATGATAAGTGTCTATGCTACTCCAAGTTGAACAATTGGATCATTCTAACAGCTCCTGCTTTCTAGAGATCAAGATTTAATTTCTTTAGCACCCAGAAAGCCTTAGGGCGTGTTTGGTTAAGGGATTTAGATTCAGTTAGTCGGTATTAAGTTAATCTGAGTATTAAGTTAAGCTGATGATTAAGTTAATCTGTGTTTGGTTGTAACAACCTAGGTTTTCTTTCCGGTTCTCCAGGTACGTTTGGTTGGTTTCAGTTGTTGGTTGGGCTGTTAGGGCTTCTTGGGACTCTAGGGGCATTTTGGTCATTTGGCCTCCCGGGGGCATTTTGGTAACTTTCCAGCTTTGTGTTGAATTAATAAATTATTTTGGTGCTTGTTCCAGGTTTGGGAGTTTTTTAGAGAGGGTTGGAGCTTGTTCGGGATTTAAACAAAAATTCTTTTAAAAAGTGTTGAAGTTGGGACTCGTAGGGGAAACCTCATTTGACACTTGTCAAAAGGAGGATTTTTGGAGGATTTTAATTAAGAAAAACACATCTTTTTCTCCTTGACCCTTAGGGGTATTTTGGTCTTTTTGCTCCTCGGGCAGGATTTGTGGATTTTTAGGGCTTCGAGGCAGCTCCTGCCTTTGTCAAGGTTTGCTTGTTGGTGGCTGCGAGTCCCGAGATGTTTGGGCTATTCGTTTGGGAGTTCGGTTGTGATTTGGGTTTTGGGCAAAGTTATGGTTGTTTGGGTGTTTCCTTTGGGATTCGAGCCCGGGCCCTTAGTGTTGATTTGGGAGGTTGATTTAAGTGAGGTTTATTGATTGGAAAAGGTTGATTCAGTCGGGTCTCGAAGGAGGAAGCCGGGAAATGGGATTTAAGGATTTTAAGGATTTTTAGAAATTGGATAAAATGGATAAGTTTGGATATATTTGGATATGGTTAAAATAAAAGAGAAACAGAAAATAAAAAATCCCATTTTTCCCCATTTTTCCCTTTTTCCATTTTTTCCCCTTTCTCTCTCCTCCAGCCCGACCCCAGCCCCTTGCTCACCCCTCCCAGCCCGAGCCAGCCCCTAGTCGCCCACGATCGAGCCAGCCCGAGCCCAACCGCACAGTGACGAGCCACCCTGTTCCAGCGCCGAGCCCAGCCCCTACTCGCCCAAGCCCGCGTCGCCCAGGTCCTGCGTCGCCTAGATTCACCTCGCCCAGGCCGTCCCCGAGCCACCTCGCCCTGGTCCATGTCTCCCAGCTGCGCACTGTGCCGAGCTGCGCACAGTGTCGCGTTGCCTAGCCCCGCACAGTGCCGTGCCAGCCCGAGCGCCCTGTAGCTCGTCGCGTCGCGTGCCCCGCGTGCGCGTCCCTGTTGCTTGTCGAGCTCGCTCCTGCGCGCCCTCCCCTGTGCCGAGCCGCGCCGCACGCTGTCGCCCAGTTGAGTCGAGCCCGCGCCCGCGCGCCCTTGCCTCGCCCCAGCTCACCCGCGCGCAGCTCCGCGCCCCAGCGCCCAGCGCCCAGCCAGCCCTCTTTTGCTGCCGACAGCCTGCCTGTTGTGTGTTGGTTGGCCCGAGCCTTGTGGCTTTTCGGATGGTATTTCCTGAGTCTTTTCTTCGTTGGGCCCTGATTTGTTGGCTGCTGGTTATGGATTTAATTGGGGTGTTTTATGTATTTGATTTGGGTGCTTTATTTGATGTTTAGGCTGTTTAGGTTCGATTAGAGGCTCGAGGATCGCTCGTTGATGATTTGTGATTAATTATTGTTTTCTGCTTGTTCCAGGTAAGGATTCCTTACCGTGGTTGTGTGGACCCTGCGATATATCATGATTGTACCTTGTATGTTTGCTGATTGTTATGAGCATGATATTGATAGGGCAGCTTTGTTTGATCTCTTGCTAGCATGTTTACCTGATTGTACATGTTAGTGCCATGCTATGTTTGTTCTTCCAGCATGCTTATGATTCCTGCTTTAAGTTCGTAGTATCATGCTAGGTAAATGTGATTGATGTCGGTCATTGTTTGCTAGCCAAGAATCATTTATTTGCTATGTACTCTTAAATAGAGTTGTAGGGTTTGTCATCATCCAGAGGCTGAGAGCGGACATAACGTACTTTGTCCCTACCAATCGGGAGTAAAGCGAAGCGTTGCTTCAGGAGTTGAGAGCGGCCATAACGTACTTTATCCCCAGTGGTCGGAAATAGAGCAAAGCATAACATACATTGCTTTTTCTCCCCCCTCCCGGCAGCCAATGAGACTTAGCTACCTCATTGGCGTATGCCTAGTTTGTAGCCTGCTAGAGCGGAACCCTGCCAACGGTGTAAGCCTACCTTGGCCGGTTCTTAGCTTCAGGTCGGTGGTTCAGGCTGCACAGATGAGCGCCGAGGGCCTCGCGCTACTGTGATCAGTGACACCGCTTCCGAGTCATAGGCATGCGTACCTGGCCAGCGTAGTTTGCCCTTAGGCCCCTGCATTTACGTCGGTTGCAGCAGCATGCGGTGTGCGCGCACACGCATTAGTTGCCGGTTCGGAGAGCTCCCCCGGGCTAATGTTCGTGAGTACACCATTCCTTCAAGTTTAGAGCCAGACTTTGGGTACTCTCCCGTAAGTCCAGATTAGCAAGGGCAAAGAGGCCCTTGAGGACATCCTTGGGATCAGTATAATCCCCCCAAGTGAAAGATACCTCGCTGATGTCCCAGGATTGGTCAGGGTAACCAATCATTAGGCCGGAAGTAGGAGACTTCCGATGACTCCAGATCTTGCATTATGAGCTCGTTGAGCTATGATCTGTGTTGATAGCTGTTTGCTTGCATGTTGAGGTGCTAGATGACTGATGTATCGTATTGTACCCCGGTTGGGGATTCTTACTGAGTATGTTTATACTCACCCTTATTTATCTTTCATGTAACTTGGGACAACACAGGATGGCTAGCGGAGGGAGCTAATTGATCATGGGGAGCTGCCAAGACTGTCATTTATTATTGCATTGTTTATTCGGCATGTAGATGGACAGAGTCCTAGGGAACATTGTTTAAAAAGTCATTTAAATTGTATTGTATATTTTTATAAATCTTGGCGAGTTGTTTTACTTCGTTGGATTGTTTAAATGAAAATTGTTGGTTATGTTTTAAGGGTTCCCCCTTCTCATATGTTTTGAAAGGTTTTTAAATATGAGCACTAAACCGCTGGTTATCATATTTAACTTGCATGTTGAGTGAGAACCCCGGTTTAGGACCATGTTTTGGGTCGGGTTCGTCACAGTTGGTATCAGAGCACAGAGTCATAGATTCTGTAGACTAACCTACTTTGTAGGTTGTTGTTCCCATGATCATCAGCACTCCACGGCCGCCAGGTTTGTCTGAGTTCATTAAGCTAAGGGTTAAGAATTCACAATACTTTTCATCTAGCTTTTATGCCTTGTGTAGAGTTGTGGAGCGGAGACGAGCAGGTTCTGACTCGTTGTAGGTTTGTGCTTAGAGCGCCATCATGCCAACTTTCCGCAGTGCGAGCAGCTTGTTGAGCAGTGAGAGCCCCAGTGTGGGCCAGCTTTTATGCTTTGTGCAGATCTCCAGTATGTTGATCGCACTCAGAGGGAGACAGAGTTTAGACTCTCGTAGGCCATTGTGGCCCAGTTGTTGGTTTTTCCCCTAGTGAGAGGGTGGAGGTGCTTTGTGCAGATCGCCAGTGTGTTGATCGCACTCAGAGGAGCAAGGACGCTTGGCATGTCCGACCGAGGAGTTGGACTGATTGTGTTGATGTTGAGACCGCGTCCCAGGGTCGTTTAGACCCGTAGGCCAGAGTTGGCCCTGACAGTTGAGTTGCATAGTGGAGGGGGTAGAGGCTAGCACGCCTCAGAGTGAGACTCCTTGAGCAGAGTGTGCTCCAGCCATGAGAGATTTGATGGCAGGTCTTTAGCTATCAGAGAGCGGAGACCCAGGCGCAGTTTGTAGCGCGTAGTGAGGAGTCCCAGGCAAAGATATCCCAACTGACAGAGTTTGTTTCAGGAGACACCCCCCCCAGTAGCTCTTGTAGCCCCGAAGGTTCCCGGGAGGGCATGATCAGCAGGTTTATGCAGATGAGATTGTTGGCGTTGATGAAGCCGCCTAGTTTGGCAAGTGGATGCCTGTAGAGCTCGATGTTTTAGAAAGTCCTACTGCTAGTAGTTAAGCGGTTGGCCAGGTTTGAGTTTAGCATCCGTGTGTTGGGATGCCCCCTTTGCTCGAGGCCGAGATGTGTCGTTCTGGCTTTGTTTTGTCTGAGAGTTGGTGGTGGAAGTCCCTTGAGAGAGGTGGACTAGCAGAGTCTCCACCAGTCACCCGATCGATTGGCAAGTTGCCTGGTTAGTGGCTTGAGGCAGATGTAGAGACATCTTTGCCCCTTTGCAAGCCTGCTGTTGTTTTACAGCCAGTTCTCTTAGTACCCTCGTAGCCAGGGTGTAGTGTGGAGTTTGCTTGTCAGGGCTTAATCTGTTTGTGGATTTCAGCGGGCTAGTAGAGTGGAGCACTCTTTTTTTCGGATGTTCCTAATGTGGAACTAGTTGTTGCCACCCGAAGAGTTAGCCTGAGCTTTTGTTGAGCATCGAGTGGGATGCAGGAGTAGGCCGTGGCATGTCTGCTAGGCGAGATGCCAGAGATTAGTCTGCTCGAGTGTTTGGACTCCTGTGCTGAGTGCCATTGCCCCGTCACTTGGAGTGTGACCTTCCCTTTCCTCAGAGGGGCATAAAGCTCGTTTAGGGCTGATTTGTGTTGTAAAGGATGTAGTGCCTGTTGGCACCTAGCTTTGAGAGGAGGCCTAGTTTCAGGCCAGTTGGCACTTTGGTGCAGGTGGTTCCATGGCCGCCTAGAGTATAGCATCCCCGCTAGTCTTGCACCCCGTTCTCCTGCGGTTGCACCTGTTTGGGTTGCATAAGAAATCTAGCTCGGTGGTAGTCAGAGGACTACAAGTATGAGATCATTCGAGGGAAAGTAGGAGCTTTTCAGGGTCTCCGAGAGTTGGGTACCAAAGGATGTTGTAGGCTGTTAAGAACTAGCGCGTTCGAGTTCTCGCGCCTCTGTTGTGAGCCTGTGAGCCAGATTGATGGTAGCATGATTCGGCTACCCTTTGAGTTACCCTAGTATGGGTAGTGTTGGCATCGTGGATGAGTGATTGATCCAGTGTTAGTGCCATGAGTTGGATGGTTGATCAGAGCACGTTTAGTGGGCACATTGGCTTGAGGTATGTTAGCCTGGTTGGATATGCTCTTGTAGAGTGAGTTGGCCAATGTGGCTTTTCGTGGTGAGTTGGCCCCGAGAGGGTTTGAACTCTTGTTGCTCCCTTGTTTGTAGTGGCTCTGTTGGAGGCAAGTGTTGCCCTGTGTGAGAGTCTTTGTTGGCATTGGATCTTAAGGAATCAAGTTGGAGCTGTACACGCCGGTGTACTTTTGTGTAGCTCGTTCCGTGGTGTATGTTTGGAGAACCACGAGAGGTTCGTGTTGAGGAGCCAGTGCTCAGTCTTTGAGTTGTCAAGGTTTTAGTTCTTGTCAAGTGCCCTAGCTTTGGTTGTAACGATGCCGTGCTCGTTGTCGGGCTGTTGGTTAAGTAAGTTTTGCTAGTTGGGCCTTGGCCTGGTTAGAGTTCAGTTGGAACTGAACAAGAGCGGTGGTAGCAAAGCCGCGTAGTTTCTAATCATCATGGCTAAGAGAGCTGTTCGGATCCTTACCTTGGGCAGAAGGTATGTTGTGGCTGATGGTTGAGTAGGAGGATGACGCATTCTGTAGCGTTTCTAGTCCTCTTGGTTTTCAAGTTGGAGTTGGCCAGCGTAGTTGAGATGCTGGAGAGGGTTGTGCCCGTGTAGCCAGTTGTCTGTTAGATCGTTTGACAACCGTGTGTGTCGGAGGGTGATCGGAGGATCCCTAGGTTGTGGAGAGCCTCTCCAAAGCTCAGTCAGACCCAGACAGTGTTCCTTGGGTGAGTTGCTTGCAGACTTGGTAGTCTAGCAAGCTGGTGCTTGAGTTGGACTAGAGTCCGGATTGGTTCTGGTGAGGTGGCTAGTTGGAGCTTGGTGTTGACCAAGATTTGGTTCTCTTGTTGTTTCAAGAGCTAGCTCGGTTCGAGCAAGAGGGCGTTGCCCTGAGGACTGTTCCTAGTCAGGAAGTTTTGGGAGTTGACCCCTCCCTCGGTGGTTGAGTAAGTTCTGCTAGTTCTGGGTTGGTGGCCCAATCAGTTGAGTTTCCCTTGGGTGTTGCTCCCAAGAGAGTTGGTTGTTGTTGCCCTTGGGTTTGAGCTAGTCAGCGAGCGTGTGTGTTGTTCGCTGCCCTTCAGAGTTCGTTTACTGGGGAATCGATCCTCGTTGAGGAGTAGTTAGCTTAGCTTCTGAGTTGTGTAGTGGATCAGAGTAGCGCAGTGGTTAGCCCAGCGAGAGAGTCCCTGCATGGTGTTGTTAGCAAGCGAAAGTTGTTTGTCCCCGCAAGGGCGGAGGCCAGCCAGTTTAAGAGTTGAGTTTTTGCTGGAAAGTTGTTGGTTCTTCGGGGATTGAAGTTTTTCCCCTTAGTTTCCTTGGTGGTTGAGTTGCACCATGGATGCCAGCCTCGAGTATTATCTTTGGAGATAGCCTCGTCAGTTTGTATTCCTTGCGATGTTCCGAGTGTGGAGTTTCTAGTCGCAAGATGAGATAGGCCTAGGCTAAAAAGGAGGAAGTCCTTTGAGTAGCCAGTTGGACTTAAGTTTTGAGTGGTAGCTTGGAGGCGAGCTTTACTCGTTATGAGCTTGGTTTGAGTTCTGCTGAGCAAGCCTTTCTCGGGCTTTGCTTCTAGTTGTTGTGCTTTCGCAGTTGGCGATTAGCGGAGCCACATTTGAGAGAGTTGGCACAGAGGTGCCGTGGCATTGGTTGGTTAACCCTTGAGTTGCTAACCTCAAGGTGTTGTGTTGCTAGTGGCTGCGTGATGGTTTGGTCCTTGCTGCCCGAGATTTCCTTGAGAGGAATGTTGGTTGTTTCCTTGTCTGGAAATGTTCTCTTTAGCCAGTTGCTGGTAGGTTTGCATGGAAAAGTTTGCGTTCAGCCGTTGAGAGGCTCAAGTTTGTTGGCTTGGCCGAGTGGAGCCTGTGCCTGGTTTTGGCCATTTAGGGTTGGCCGTAGCTGATGTTTCAGCTCGTGCTAGTTGGAAAAGTTTGCCTTTTGGATCAATCGCCAGTTGGTGATTTGATTGTTTTTCTTTAAGGCTGTAGGCAAGCTTTGTGGTTCGCTAGTCACATGTGAAGTAAGAGTAGGCCGTTTGGTTTTACGGAACCCGAGAGGTTCGATTATTTGTGACATGGTGTAGAGTTGAAATTTGTTTGTTAACAATTTGTGGGCATTCAGAGAAGTTACGCCAGTGCGTGGCGTTGAGTCTTGGAGCTTGTGCCCAGTCTGCTAGTTTGCTGAGAGTAACACCGTAGAGAGGTGTTCAGTGTTGGATTAGCAGGGTTTAGTTTGAGCCCCAGGTTTGTAGGGCCTTTTGAGATCCTTGAGCGGATCGGAGAAGTGGTTAGCTTTGCCCCGTCTTTGGCAGCGGTGCAATTTTTTGTGTTCCCCATTTCGGTGTTGAGATAGTCTGTGGCAGACTGGATAGCTTTGTGGCTTTGAGCCTTTGAGAACCCAAGAGGGTTTGGTTCTCGAAGAAGTTTGGTGTTGTTTTAGCTGAGAAGTTCAGTTGGCTAGGAAATAGTGGAGTTTTCCTAGAGCTGT
Organism: Sicyos edulis; assembly: GCA_036507275.1. Lineage (NCBI taxonomy): Eukaryota > Viridiplantae > Streptophyta > Magnoliopsida > Cucurbitales > Cucurbitaceae > Sicyos > Sicyos edulis. The sequence goes on from CM071847.1 coordinate 36,817,329, forward strand.
TTCGTCTTAGGACTTTCGAGGACGAAAGTCTTAAAAAGAGGGAGTATTGTAACGGCCCAGTTTTCTATTCCGGTTCTCGAGGTGCTTCTGGTTCAGATTCAGTGGTTCGGTTGGGCCGTTAGAGCCGTTTTGACCCTTAGGGGTATTTTGGTCTTTTTGCTCCCCGGGCAGGATTTGTGGATTTTCAGGGCTTTGAGGCAGCACGCCTTTGTCGAGGTTTGCTTGTTGGTGGCTGCCAGTCCCGAGATGTTTGGGCTATTCGTTTGGGAGTTCGGTTGTGATTTGGGTTTTGGGCAAAGTTATGGTTGTTTGGGTGTTTCCTTTGGGATTCGAGCCCGGGCCCTTAGTGTTGATTTGGGAGGTTGATTTAAGTGAGGTTTATTGATTGGAAAAGGTTGCTTTAGTCGGATCTCGAAGGAGGAAGCCGAGAAATGGGATTTAAGGATTTTAAGGATTTTTAGAAATTGGATAAAATGGATAAGTTTGGATATATTTGGAAAGGTTAAAATAAAAGAGAAAAAGAAAATAAAAAATCCCATTTTCCCCCATTTTTCCCCATTTTCCCCTTTTTCCATTTTCCCCTTTCTCTCTCCTCGGCCGACCACCCCGACCCCTGCTCACCCCCCCCCACCGCCAGCACTGGTCGCCCACGCCCGATCGGCCGAGCCCACCAAGATGCTGGTGAGCCACTGCTGTGGGTGGCGAGCCCAGCCCCTGCTCGCCCAAGCCCGCGTCGCCCAGGTCCCGCATCGCCCAGATCCGCCTCGCCCAGGCCATCCCCGAGCCACCTCGCCCTAGTCCGTGTCGCCCAGCTGCGCACTGTGCCAAGCCGCGCACAGTGTCGCGTCGCCCAGCCCCGCACAGTGTCGTGCTAACCCGAGCGCCCTGTAGCTCGTCGCCAGCGCGCCGTCCTCTGTGCCGAGCAGTGCCGCACGCCGTCGCCCAGCTGAGTCGAGCCCGCGCCCGCGCGCCCTTGCCTCGCCCGCCTCGTCGTCCGCGCGACTCGCGCCCAGCGCCCAGCGCCCGGCCCACCCTCTTTTTGCCAGCGACACCGCTGTTGTGTGTTGGTTGGCCCAAGCCTTGTGGCTTCTCGGATGGTATTTCCCGAGTCTTTTCTTCGTTGGGCCCCGATTTGTTGGTTCTTTGGTTATGGATTTAATTGGGGTGTTTTATGTATTTGATTTGGGTGCTTTATTTGATGTTTAGGCTGTTTGGGTTCGATTAGAGGCTCGAGGATCGCTCGTTGATGATTTGTGATTAATTATTGTTTTCTGCTTGTTCCAGGTAAGGATTCCTTACCGTGGTTGTGTGGACCCTGCGATATATCATGATTGTACCTTGTATGTTTCTTTGATTGTTATGAGCATGATATTGATAGGCGACTTTGTTTGATCTCTTGCTAGCATGTTTACCTGATTGTACATGTTAGTGCCATGCTAGGTTTGTTCTTCCAGCATGCTTATGATTCCTGCTTTAAGTTCGTAGTATCATGCTAGGTAAATGTGATTGATGTCGGTCATTTTTTGCTAGCCAGGAATCATTTATTTGCTCTGTACTCTTAGATAGAGTTGTAGGGTTTGTCATCATCCAGAGGCTGAGAGCGAACATAACGTACTTTGTCCCCACCGATCGGGAGTAAAGTGTAAAGACCCGACCCAAAAGGGGCTCTAAATGGGCCTTTACCCCAATGCATGTAGTGAAAATAAAAGACATTATGAAAAATACATTTCGGATTCCAAGTAAAAACAGAAACATTCAACAACCAAAACATACATTTCTAAAAGCACACTCTGATCAGAGATTTATGTAAACCATTAAAACAATCCACAAGTACCAATATCTTTGGAATCCATAAAACGTAAGAAAACATCCGGGGCTCTGTGCCCGTCTACATGCATTCAGGGAAATAATAAAAAGTGAAGAGTCATGATAATTAAAATAAAACAATCGAGAGAAGACAAAGAGGTTCCATGATCATAGCTCCTCCTTCACCATCCTGTCTCCCGCCTTGATTACCGTGGAAAACCACGAGAATAAGGGTGAGTAACGAATTACCAGTAAGAATCCCCAACCGGGGTACAATACGATATACATGATCATCTAGAAGAATGTATGCAAGCTATGAGTACAAACACAGAGCGGAGCACATAGCTAAGTCCACACTTGGACCTCGGATGCCCTCTCGGGGTCTTAGTCCGGAGAAACCACAACACACTAAACGCACTATACGGGAACAAGTCCCGGCCTCACTATCTCATCGTCGTCACGAAAGGTGCGCTCAAGATCCCGAGGAGCTCTCCATCGGGCGTATTTGTAATGAGCGTAAGCGCGCACCGCATGCTCACCGCAAACTCGGGGGTGCCGGGTCTAGTGGCAAGCCGCCCGAGTTGATCACCATGCCTAACTAAATCTCTCGGATCGGTGTCACCGACATAGAGGTGTGAGACTGGACACGTGAACTATGTCGGCTGTACACCGCTTTGAGGCTAAGGAACCGGTCGTGGTAGGCTTACACCAGAAGCGGTCCTTGCCCTAACAGTGGCAATCAAGGGCTACGACGAACACGCCGAGGACGTGTCGATCGCCGGGGGCGAGGCAATGCCAAGTCATCATCCCGACCGTTGGGGCATTTAACGATCCGCCACCCTCACCCAAGATTGCGGGGCCTACCGGTTGGGATAGCTAATCCCTCACGGGGTCCAAGGGCGGAGAAGCTGTCTCGAACGTCCTTGCCATAGATGCAAGATACTTTATGCATCGGGTCCGGATGATTCTATCTACCTCAATTCTAAACCTTAACAATAATAACGATTCAATCAATGCGGTCCAATACGTGCTCATCGGATACAAAGAACCTAGCATGATACTACGAAGCAAGAACAGATATCGAACATGCTAGAATAGAACAACCTAGCATGGGCTAACATGAGAAACAATACAAGAGTTCATGCCATCAGAATTGAACAGAGCACCTAGGCTAAACATGCTAGTAAACATACACAGCATACAAAACAACAATCACAAATATACCGCAGGTCCACACAACCCCTGTGAAGAAATCCTTACCTTGGTCGGAAGACTTCTACACACAAATCCTAAGTGCGGAACAATCCCGAGCTAGCGAGCGGGAACCTAGCAAACCAACAATAATCAGCATCTAAAATATCTAAACAACAATAGAATGAGCAAGCTCGGCTCGGGGAACTCACGCGGCGCGACGACACGAGCTTGGGGTCGCTTTGGCAAGCCGGCACGGCAAGGGCGCGCGCTGGCTGCAGCGCGCTACCGCACGCGGCAAGGACACGCTGCCGCGCTGTGTGCACCACGCACGACAAGGACACGCTACCGTGGCCGCTACCGCACCCAGCACGCAGCGAGGAGACGCGCGCGCGCGAAAGCGCGTCGGGCGAAGGCGCGCGGACACGCGCGAGCAACTTCGGAGGGGACGCGCGCGCGCGAACGCGTCCGAGCGGCGCGCGCGGGCGAGCAGCTTCGGCAAGCGGACACGGCGAGGGCGTGCGCGAGCGATCGGTGGGCGCGGCCGGGCGCTGGCGAGGACCTCTGGCGCGGCGAGCGATCGGCGATCTCTTTGGCTGGGCGACCGAGCGAGGCCGGGCTGACAGGGTCGGGCGTGCGGCTGGGGCTGGTTCGACCGATCCGGGCGCGGCGATGGGCTGGTTCGACCGATCCGGGCGTGCGATAGGGCTGGTTCGACCGATCTGGGCGCGGTGAAGTGGGCCGGGATGATGGTCGCTTCTCTCCTACCGTGCCGCACAACACACACACACACACAACCCCTTTTTCTTACATTCGGCCAACAAACACCCAAATGAGAAGATGAAGAAGACGAAGACTTACCGGAATGATGATGATCGAACCCAAGGAGAGGCAAGGATGAAGAACTCGGCAAGGCTATGGAGATGGAGAGCTTGGGCGGCCAAGAGGTGTTTTTGGAGAATAAGATGGAATAACCTAATTTTATTTCATTTAACCAAATGCACCAAAACTCCAAACTCCAAGGTTAACTAAGATGTGATGCAGAAAGAGCAACAAGAGCACCTAATGGCTCAATTGGCACACATCTCTACAAGCTTCCAGAGACCAGGGTTCAACCCCATTTGCAAAGACAATTTCCTTTATTTTTACTTTTGCAACAAACCTTGCTCAAACCAAACCACAAACCCCTCCAAAACCTACAAAAACCATCCAATAATTTTAGTAGTATTGGAAAAGACACAAACGACCATGACGGCCCGACCAAATTACCAAATTACCCCTAGGGCATACCGGAAGACCGGGAAGAAAAACACTGGTCGTTACAATATTCCCTCCTTTTTATGACTTTCGTCCTCGAAAGTCCTTAAAAAAGCTTACTCGAGGGTAATGCAACCTCATCTCGTCTTCCCGCTCCCAAGTGGCTTCCTCAGAACCCCGATTCTTCCACTGAACCTTTACTAAACGAATCTCGCGATTACGCAACGTCTTGGTCTCAAAGGCAAGGATCCTCACCGGCTTCTCCTCGAAGTTCAAATCCTCATTCATTTGCAAAGGCTCAAAGTCCACAATGTGCGACGGGTCCGGCACATCTTGCCTCTCAAGATCGATACATGGAAAACACTATGCATCGCTGATAGTGACGGAGGTAGGGCTAACCAGTAAGCAACTCGCCAATCCTCTCTAGGATCTCGAGCGGACCAACAAAACGGGGACTCAACTTCCTCGCTACCAAACCTCAAAACACCTCGCATCGGAGCAACCTTAAGGAACACATGTTGACCAACCTCAAACTCCAAATCTCGACGCCGAACATCGGCGTAACTCTTCTCGCTCGCTCGAGTTTGTCAACATACGAGCTCTAATCTTCTCGTGACTGCACCATTGGTCAGCTGCGCAGAATTTCGGGACCAAAACTCGTCTATCACCAACCTCTTCCCGAACACGGGGACCGGATAACGCTTACCATACAATGCCTCGAATGGAGCCATCTCGATCGTCGATCGTAAATCGTTGTTATAGGCAAACTCCATCAAGAAATCTGAATCTTTGGTCCCAATCGCTCGGGAAATCCAACACACAAGCCCTCAACATATCCTCGAGAATCGATTCACTCTCGGTCGACCATCCGTCCCGAGGGTGAAAAAGTGTCTTTAAATCGCACTCTGTGCCCAAACCCTTCGGGCGCCCTCCGAAACGAGAAGTGAACCGCGAGTCACGATCGGACACAATCCTCACCGGCACTCCATGATAACGGATGATCTGCTCCAAAAAGCAGTGCGCCATTTGTTCCACGGTATAAGTGTCTCTACCGGGAATGAAGTGTGCGCTCTTGGTCAAACGGTCGACTATCACCCAAATCGAGAGAACTTCCTCTGAGTCCTCGGCAAACCGGATATAAAGTCCATAGAGATCTCTTCCCATTTCCACCTGGGGTACACTCTGGTCATTTGCAACAAACCTCTGGGCTCTCGCTGGGTGCCTTCACTTGGCGACAAGTGAGACACCTACCGACAAACTCGCCACATCTCTCTTCATCCCCATCCACCGAGAAAGTCCGCTTAAGGTCTGATACATCTTGGTACCCCGGGGTGCCAAGCAAAAAGGGGAACAGTGGGCCTCCGAGAGCAACTCGGCTCGCAGAACTGCAATGTCCGGAACACACAACCGCCTCTATAAGTCAACCCACCGTGCTGGGAATACACAAAGTCAAAGTCACCGTCAAGACTAACTCTGTCAACCAATCTCTTAAGTGCGGGGTCACCAACCTGGCATGTCAGTAATCCATTTGCCGAATCGACGGTGAGCAGTCCAATCGAGCTACCTGGCGGTAACCTCTCCCAACAACATCGCAACCTCGGCCCGCTCGAACTCTCTCTCGCAAACTGGGTGGGAACTCAACAACGCCGCAGAGTGCGACGTCTTTTCGCTCAAAGCATCGGCCACTACGTTGGCTTTACCGGATGGTACAAAATCTCGCAGATCATAATCCTTTACCAACTCTAACCATCTCCTCTGCCTCATATTCAACTCCTTTCGAGTAAACAGATACTTGAGGCTCGGTGATCGGTAAACATCTCGAATCCGCTCACCATACAGTAATGCCTCCAAATCTTGGTGCAAACACCATCTCGCCGCTAACTCCATATCATGAGTCGGGTAGTTCTCGCTCATACGGCCGGTGACGGGAAGCATAGGCAATGACCTTCCCCTTTGCATCAACACACAACCTAAACCAAACTTGGAAGCATTGTAGACCACGAAACCACTGTCCCTCCGGATCGCCAACATCAGTCTTTGAAGTCAAACTACGCTTGAGCACGCAAAGCTCTCATCACACCTCTTTGTCCCAAACAAACTCGACACCCTTCCTCGTCGGGACGAGTGAGGGGCGAGGCTAAAGCGAAAAAGTCCTTGACGAACCGACGGTAGTAACTCGCCAAACCCGTAAAGTCGCGAATCTCTAAGAATCGAAGTCGGCTTGGCCCATGAACTCACGGCCTCAATCTTCGCGGGGTCCACGGCTATACCATCTCTCGAAACCACGTGGCCTAGGAAGGCCACCGCTCCAACCAGAAATCACATTTGGAAAACTTCGCATAAAGTGGTTTTCCTCAAAGCCGCCAATACTCGTCTCAAATGCTCTGCATGGTCTTCTTTAGACCTCGAATAAATCAGAATATCGTCAATGAACACGATGACGAAGGTTGTCCAAAAATGATTTGAACACCCTATCCATCATGTCCATGAACGCTGGTGGGGCATTGGTCAATCCAAACGACATAACCACAAACTCATAGTGACCATATCCGGACACACGAAAGTCGTCTTAGGAATGTCGGCATCCCCGATCCGCAATCGATGGTAACCGGATCTCGATCTATCTTGGAGAACACAAGCTCTCACTGAAAGCCGATCGAACAAATCATCGATACGGGCAAGCGGATACTTATTCTTCATTTGTCACCTTATTAAGCTCGCGGTAATCAATACATAAGCGCATAGAACCATCCTTCTTTTTCACAAAGCAGAATCGTGCTCCCCACGGGGACACACTTGGACGGATGAACCCTCGGTCTAACATCTCCCGCTGAATCGAATCTTGATTCCTTTAACTCACTGGCGCCATGCGATCACGGAGCCTTCGAGATAGGGAGGGTCCCCGGCTCGAGCTCAATAATGAAGTCAACCTCTCTCTTTGGGGGCAACCCGGTAACTCCTCAGAAACACGCCCGCAAACTCCCGCACGGCCGGTGCACGATCAGCAGACAGCGAGGGGGCTCTTCCCGCACAACTTGGCTAGATAGCCCCAAGCTCCATGAGCTAGCAAGCGACGAGCTTTCACGGTGACACCATCGGCGGGCAAACTCCACCCTGGACTCCACGAAACTTAAAGCTAGGCCGACACGCGGCCTGAACACTACTTCTTTCGGTGGCGGTCAATCAACGCGTGGTTAGCGACTAACCACTCCATACCAAGAATCACATCAAAACCGCTCATAGGCGGAACTATGAGCGTAGCCACAAGCAACTCTCCGGATATCTCGATCCGGCCATCCTTAATCTTATCTCTAGCCAACATACTAACTCCCGAAGGAGTTGCAACAGATAACTCAAAACCTAGAGGCTCTAGACTTAACTTAGCATGCTCGGCCAAACAACACAGATACAAATGAATGCGTGGAACCGAGAATCAAACAAGACAAATGCGCAGTGATCTAAAACAAGAAGCGTGCACCGCCCACGGTGGCATCCGTGACGCTCGGCCTCCTGACGGTCGTAGCAAACACTCGACCGCTGCCTGCACTGGTTGAGCCGCCATATGGCCGGGTGATCACAAAAACGGGCCATGTGCCCCTCTCTACCACAACGGTAGCACAATCTAGGTCCGGTGACAAGCTCGGCGTGGACTTTCCCCACAAGTAGCACAAGCGGAAATCGCTCGGGTCCTCCTCCTGCTGTCGGGCCGGAAACGGTGGAGCTCTCCGTGATCTGCTTCGAATCGCCCTTGGCGCGCTGCCGCCTCCCGAAAAAGTCAAACTTCCTCTTACCCCCACATTTCTACTGGGGGGACGGGCTGAACAGAGAGCGGCAACAACCCGCTCAGCAGGATACTTCCCATTATAGATCGTGGCTAATCTGGATGACCTAGCATAAGTGTCGGGGCCCGAGCCACGACATCTCGGGAAACACCTGCCTCAATCCGGATATGAACTTCCGAATCTTCACTCGGGGTGGCAATCAGGCGAGGAGCAAAATATCCATACTCCGAGAACTTGCGCTCATATTCCTCAATGGAATCGAGAACCCCGCCAGGTTGGAAGAGCTCCACCATCTTCTCCCGAGCCTCATCACCGATGAACTTTACCTTGAACTCGGCCTTGAAGAACTCCCAAGTAGCGGGTGGAGACCCGGTGGTCTCTCGCTCAAGGTGGACTCCCACCACCATCTCATTGTGCCTCCTAGCACATGAGCCGCACATCTCGGCCTCGAATATCGGGGCACACCATGATCGGGAAGGTGTACTCCAAATGGGCAATCCACACAGGCTGCCGATAACGCATCACCGGTGGCATCAAACTTCTCGGGCTTCCACTTCACAAAGTCCTTCACCACCTACCCAATTCCTCGGCACCCCGCCATATCTCGCCTCTCGGGATTACTTGCTCTGTGGAGCTGGAGGTGCTCTTGAGCTCTCTTTGAACCAATCGAGTCACCGCTCGATCCGGGCTCGGGACTCTTCATTGCGCGGCGCCAACAAGGCACAGGTCTCTCGCCTCCGGTCACTCAACATGCCGACCATAAAAGCCCTCATAGACTCAAAAACTCTGCTCCGGGAGCGATCTCACGGCGCTCGATCGCCTCAACGCCCGCTCTAGGCGTAACGAGGAGGAGCTGGCGGTGGAATGCCATCGATGTCGGCTTGGGACGATGTCCCTGCGAGATCGATCCGATCCCGATACCTCGACCGCTCTCGAACCTCCTCTCGATGCAGGTGGATCGCATCTTTGGCGATCTACATCCAAACCAACAACGAATCAAAACTCGCTGTCACCATTCCACAACACCAAACAAGGCATACACTAGATGATAGGTATTGTAAATTCTTAACCCTTTTCCTTTCTAAAACAATAAATCTAGGCGCACTGATGATGACCTTCTGAGTCTTGATGATCATGGAAAACGACCTACAACAAAAGGTCGATCCTACAGAATCTATGACTCTGAGAGCTCGATACCAATCAGTAAAGACCCACCCAAAAGGGGCTCTAAATGGGCCTTTACCCCAATGCATGTAGTGAAAATAAAAGACATTATGAAAAATACATTTCGGATTCCAAGTAAAAGCAGAAACATTCAACAACCAAAACATACATTTCTAAAAGCACACTCGATCAGAGATTTATGTAAACCATTAAAACAATCCACAAGTACCAATATGCTGGAATCCATAAAACGTAAGAAAACATCCGGGGCTCTGTGCCCGTCTACATGCATTCAGGGAAATAATAAAAAGTGAAGAGTCATGATAATTAAAATAAAACAATCAGAGAAACAAAGAGGTTCCATGATCATAGCTCCTCCTTGACCATCCTGTCTCCCGCCTTGATTACACCGTGGAAAACCACAGAATAAGGGTGAGTAACGAATTACCCAGTAAGAATCCCCAACCGGGTACAATACGATATACATGATCATCTAGAAGAATGTATGCAAGCTATGAGTACAAACACAGAGCGGAGCACATAGCTAAGTCCACACTTGGACCTCGGATGCCCTCTCGGGGTCTTAGTCAGGAGAAACCACAACACACTAAACGCACTATACGGGAACAAGTCCCGGCCTCGGCTGTCTACCGTCGATACGAAAGGTGCATCGCTCAAGATTTCGAGGAGCTCTCCGATCGCGCCGTAATGAGCGTAAGCGCGCACCGCATGCTACCGCAAACTCACGAAGTGCCGGGTCTAGTGGCAAGCCGCCCGTGTTCGACCACCATGCCTAACTAAATCTCCGGATCGGTGTCACCGACATAGGGGTGTGAGACCGACACGTGAACTATGTCACTGCACCACCGCACTGAGGCTAAGGAACCGGTCGTGGTAGGCTTACACCAGAAGCGGTCCTTGCCCTAACAGTGGCAATCAAGGGCTACGGCCGAACACGCCGAGGGCGTGTCGATCGCGGGGACGAGGCAATGCCAAGTCATCATCCCGACCGTTGGGGCATTTAACGATCGCCACCCTCACCCAAGATTGCGGGGCCTACACGGTTGGGATAGCTAATCCCTCACGGGTCCAAGGGCGGAGAATCGTCTCGAACGTCCTTGCCATAGATGCAAGATACTTTATGCATCGGGCCCGGATGATTCTATCTACCTCAATTCTAAACCTTAACAATAATAACGATTCAATCAATGCGGTCCAATACGTGCTCATCGAGATACAAAGAACCTAGCATGATACTACGAAGCAAGAAACAGATATCGAACATGCTAGAATAGAACAACCTAGCATGGGCTAACATGAGAAACAATACAAGAGTTCATGCCACCAGAATTGAACAGAGCACCTAGGCTAAACATGCTAGTAAACATACACAGCATACAAAACAACAATCACAAATATACGCGAGGTCCACACAACCCCGGTAAGAAATCCTTACCTTGGTGGAAGACTTCTACACACAAATCCTAAGCTGCGGAACAATCCCGAGCTAGCGGCGGGAACCTAGCAAACCAACAATAATCAGCATCTAAAATATCTAAACAACAATAGAACGAGCAAGCTCGGCTGGGGAACTCACGCGGCGCGACGACCACGAGCTTGGGTCGCTTGGCAAGCCGGGCACGGCAAGAACGCGCTACCGCCGCGCTGCTACTGGCACGGCAAAGGACACGCTGGCGGCGCGCGCTGGCACGCACGACAAGACACGCTACCGGCCGCGCTACCTGCACGGCAGCAGGACAGCGCGCTGGCGAGCGCGTCGGGCGAAGGCGCGTGGACACGGCGAGCAACTCGGCAGGAGGACGCGCGCGCGCGTAACGTCTCGAGCGGCGCGCGCGCGGCGAGCAGCTTCGGCAAGCGGACACGGCGAGGGCGTGGCGAAAGCGACGGTGGACGTCTTTGCGCTGGCGAGACCTCTGGCGCGGCGAGCGATCGGGCGATCTCTTCTTGGGCAAGAACGCGCGAGGCCGCTTGGGACAGTGCGGGCGTCGCGGCAGGCTGGTTCGACCGATCCGGGCGTGGCGACAGGCTGGTTCGACCGATCCGGGCGTGCGATGTGGTGGTTCGACCGATCCGGGCGCGCGGCGAATGGGCTGGGATGATGGTCGCTTGCTCCTCGGTTGGCCGCACAACACACACACACACACAACCCCTTTTTCTTACATTCGGCCAACAAACACCCAAATGAGAAGATGAAGAAGACGAAGACTTACCGGAATGATGATGATCGAACCCAAGGAGAGGCAAGGATGAAGAACTCGGCAAGGCTATGGAGATGGAGAGCTTGGGCGGCCAAGAGGTGTTTTTGGAGAATAAGATGGAATAACCTAATTTTATTTCATTTAACCAAATGCACCAAAACTCCAAACTCCAAGGTTAACTAAGATGTGATGCAGAAAGAGCAACAAGAGCACCTAATGGCTCAATTGGCACACATCTCTACAAGCTTCAGAGACCCGGGTTCAAAACCAGGCTGCAAAGACAATTTCCTTTATTTTTACTTTTGCAACAAACCTTGCTCAAACCAAACCACAAACCCCTCCAAAAACCTACAAAAACCATCCAATAATTTTAGTAGTGGAAAAAGACACAAACGACCATGACGGCCCGACCAAATTACCAAATTACCCCTAGGGCATACGGAAGACCGGAAAGAAAAACACAGGTCGTTACATAAAGCGGAAGCGTTACTTGAGGTTGAGAGCGGACATAACGTACTTTGTCCCCAGTGGTCGGAAATAGAGCAAAGCATAACATACATTGCTTGTTCTCCCCCCTCCCGTGACCAATGGGACTTAGCTACCTCATTGGCGTATGCCTAGTTTGTAGCCTGCTAGAGCGGAACCCTTCCAATGGTGTAAGCCTACCTTGGCCGGTTCTTAGCTTCAGGTCGGTGGTTCAGTGCCGCATGAGATGAGCGCCGAGGGCCTCGCGCTCTCGTGATCGGTGACACCGCTTCCGAGTCATAGGCATGCACACGCCGGCGTAGTTTGCCCTTAGGCCCCTGCATTTACGCCGGTTGGCAAAGAAGATGCGGTGTCGCGCGCGCACGCCAGCGTTAGTTTGCCGGTTCGGGAGAGCTCCCGGGCTAATGTTCGTGAGTCTGACATTCTTTCCAGTTTAGAGCCAGACTTCGGGTACTCTCCCGTAAGTCCAGATTCGCAAGGGCAAAGAGGCCCTTGAGGACATCCTTGGGATCAGTATAATCCCCCCGAGTGAAAGATACCTCGCTGATGTCCCAGGATTGGTCAGGGTAACCAATCATTAGGCCGGAAGTAGGAGACTTTCGATGACTCCAGATCTTGCATTATGAGCTCGTTGAGATATGATCTGTGTTGATAGCTGTTTGCTTGCATGTTGAGGTGCTAGATGACTGATGTATCGTATTGTACCCTAGTTGGGGATTCTTACTGAGTATGTTTATACTCACCCTTATTTATCTTTCAGGTAACTTGGGACAACACAGGATGGCTAGCGGAGGGAGCTGATTGATCATGGGAGCTGCCGGCACTCTGTCATTTATTATTGCATTGTTTATTCAAAGATGTAGATGGACAGAGTCCTAGGGAACATTGTTTAAAAAGTCATTTAAATTGTATTGTATATTTTTATAAATACTGGCCAGGTTGTTTTACTTCGTTGGATTGTTTAAATGAAAATTGTTGGTTATGTTTTAAGGGTTCCCCCTTCTCATATGTTTTGAAAGGTTTTTAAATATGAGCACTAAACCGCTTGTTATCATATTTAACTTGCATGCTTAGTGAGAACCCCGGTTTAGGACCATGCTTTGGGTCGGGTTCATCACACGATATCTCAAGCTTGTGGTTGTGTTGCCGAGACCTCTTGTGCTTTCGCCTTGGTCGAGACTACAAGGTGAGTTTGTGTGAGGTTGGTGTTTGGTCCATGCCCTAAGATCCCTTGGTGGCCGAGAACACCCTAGGGAAGTAAGGGTGGTGTGTTTTGTTGCAAGTAAATCTAATCTTGGTTTTGTGTTGTGTGAAACCCTAGCCGAGAGTAGAAGGAAGGATTCTTTGGGTTGCTTTTTGGTGGTGTTCCTCAAGCCTTGGCCGAGACCATCCTTGGGAGTTGAACTCTTGCTTGGGTTTCGGTAAAGCCCTAAATCCTTGTGTCTTGGTTGCTTAGGATGTTGTGATTTGGATTGTAATATGTTGTTTTGTTCTTAGGGTAGCTTGTGTGGTGTTCTGCAGCTTAAGGAATTACTTCTGAGTTTGGATTCTACTGTTGACACGTAAGGGTTCCTTGCCGGGGTTGTGTGGGCCCTGCGCATTACATTGATATCTCCTAGTTGAGTGTTTTACATTGAACTGTTAGTGGATAGGTTTTCTGCAGGTTGTCTGGATTATATATTCTGTTAGTGGATAGGTTTTCTGTAGGTTGTCTAGATTATATATTCTGTTAGTGGATAGGTTTTCTGTAGGTAACCTGGATTATATATATTTTGGTAGTGGATAGGTTGTCTTGCAGGTACCCTAGAGAATGCCGGTTCTTGAGCATGTTTAATTATGCCTATCCCCTGTTGATTGAGATATGAATTGCATATTGTCTTTGTTCTCCTGGATATGTATGTTTAAGCATTGTGGTAACTAGGTTTTCCCTGAATTGTTACTAGGGTGCTGGCATGTAGAATATCTGTTTTTGCTGCTGTTTCCTCCTGGTTATTGACTGCCTATCTTATTTGCATTATAATCTTGTATCCTGAACTTGTTGGTGATATACTCTGTAGACCTAGATTGCTTGTGTTAGAGTCTTTAGGGAGTCCCGAGTGACAGTCAAGTTGCGTGCTGGCTCGGTTTGCCAAGGACAACCCAGTGTGTTGCTATCCACTGTTAGCCCAGTGTGTTGCTAATCAGGTTGAGTAGGACTGTCTAGTGAGTTGCAGTCTAGGACTAGCCCAGTGGGGCTGTCCCTTTGTTGGCCTAGTGTGTGCTGACCAGATTTAGGATTGGCCTAGTGTGCTGCTGATCTTGAGCTAGCCCAGTGTGTTGCTATCCTCTGTTAGCCCAGTGGGTTGCTAAACATGTTGAGCATAACTGCCAGTGTGTTGTAGTTCAGGGCTGCCTAGTGTGTTGCATCCCAGGACTAGCCTAGAGTGCTGCTGTCCTTTGTTAGCCCAATGTGTGCTAACCTTGCTTGCTGTACTGTTATAGCTTTTGAGATTACTTGAGTAGTTCTCCTGTTTGTTAGCCCAGTATGTGCTAACTCTGTCTAGCTGTGAACCTAGACCTTGTTAATGATTATCCTGCTGTTGCATTGTTGAGACTGCCATGTTGTGAGTTGTTGGTTGTATGCTAGGATGTTAGAGGATTTGTTGTGCGTATTGTACCTAGGTCGAGGAATCCTTACTGAGTGCAATTGTACTCACCCTTTCTGTGGTTTTCACCACCAGGTAACTTGGCACAGCATCAAGGTGGCTAGAGGAGAAACTGATGGATCATGGGAAAGACCGCTGCATTTTTTACTCTTTTCATTTCTTGGAAGTGTCTTGAAGTTAAACACTATTGTTGGGATTTTTGTATTTGTTTTATGAACTCTGGCCAGAGGCTTGTTTTACTGTTTTCCCTTGTGAACATAAAGAAGTTTTTAATTTAAGTATTTTAATAAAGATGTTTTGAGATTTTCAGTCCATTGCATGTCTTACTGAGTTAAGACTATTTAGGACTATTTAGTGTTGGGTCTTTACAATGGTGGACATATTAAGTTAAACTAGATTAAGTTAAACAGATTATTGTTTGGTGCAGGGATTAAGTTAAGCTGAGATAATCATTTTTCATACTTTTTTCTTTTTTAATGTATAATATTAAATTTTTCTTTAAATAATAGATAAATCAAAAAATGACATTCATTTAAAATAGTAACGATATGATATTCAAATGACATTCATGTAAAATAGTAAGTAAGTTTGACTAATATATATTTTATTATTTATTTCAAATTTAACTCAATATGTATATTTAAATTTAAAAACAATATTTTCTCAACAAAAAATAATAAAAACAGTAGAACAAATTTTATATCTTTTCAACAAAATTTAAAAGTCATTTAAATTATATCAAAATCATTTTAACTTAACCACAAGGCTGGTATAAGCTTAATTTTTTTTATAAAAAATTAATTTAATTTATTTAATACACCCTAATTTATATTATAATAATTTAAGTTTTGATAGTGGTTAAAATTTATAGTTGAATTTAGACTATATTTTAATTTTAAATAAAATAATTATTGAAACCAAATCTTATAATAATAAATCAAAATCTTTAAGCTTAGTATAGTATAAAATTGATATTCGTTTTTTTAAAAAATATTATTACCAAATCATATCTTTCAAAATCAAATTCTTGATTTATCTAATTTTATATTTGGAAAAAAATTCTCTTTGTATATTTTTTTCTTCCCCTCGCGAAAAATCTTTATCTAGACCAATTTCTTGAGATTCTCCACCCTGTTCTCACCAAATCAATTTTGGTTAATCATTCTTCGAAATTCTAATATTTAATTTGAAATACTGGGTTTGTTCATCTTAAATAAAAAAAAATGAAAATCAAACCCCAATTTTTTCAAAAACCTACAATTCACGAAGTCGTCATCTCCTCCAAAGATCCCCTATCTGCCACACGAAAACCTAAGCCCAAGATTTCAGTTTCGCCGTCCAGAACTCCGATCTCCTATAGGTCCTAGTCATCTTAGAGCCCTATACCGCAGAATTGTCTAGATGAAGTGTAACTCCCACAAAATGGATCTTTAGGAACCGAAAATTACTTCATGAATTAAAAGGAATAAAAAAAATCTAGCAATATTTAGAAGAGGAGATGAAAAAGAGAAAAGAATGAATAAAAAAAAGCTTCGAACAAAAATGGAGAGAAAAACCAAGAGTAAAAGAAAAGAAGAAGGTTTGAGTTAATTGAGAGAGAGAAAATCAGAATTTTGTGTGGATATGAACAGTTCTTTGATGTTGAAATCAACGTTAAGTAAAATCGATTTTTCTGTGTTCCTAAACCGTCCACCAAACAAGGTTATGGGGGATTAAGTTATTCAGAATTAACTTAATATCCCCTTCAAACACGCCCTTATGCTCTAGCTCGATTAGTAAGTGGCATACTTTCCCATACACTATTCTGTAGGGTGACATGTTCAATGGCTTTTTCAACACAGTTCGGTTAGCCCAAACTAAATCATCAAGTCGTATGGACCAATCCTTTCGGCTATGTCGTGCAACTTTCTCAATAATACCCTTAATCTCATGGTTTGAGATTTTAGCTTTTCCATTGGTCTACGAATGATAAGGGGTGGCAATGCGATGCTTTATATTATATTTCTACAACACGTGAGACATTGCTCTGTTTATAAAATGCGTGCCCTCATCACTTATTAGTGCTCGCGGGGTCCCACGAAGGGGGAAATAGGCCCCTGAAATCAATTCCCCAAACTTCGAATAATTCAACCTCCAAAATTGAAGTCAACGACATTTCATCCTTTTTTCCTATGTTTCCTTTCCTTTGGCACTTATCGCATGTCTTTGCATAGCGATGCACTTTCTTAAATATGCTTGGCCAAAAATAGCCAGATTGGAAAATTTTTGCTGTGTTGCGCATTCCTCCAAAATGTCCACCATACGGTGATGCGTGGCATGACTCTAATATTGCATTCTTCTTATGTTCCTCTACACATCGTCGTATTATCCCATCAACAGATTGCCTATAGAGAAATGGTTCATCATACAAATAAAATCGCGTGTCGTGGAAAAATCAATTTGCTTGTTGTCTTGTAAGATGTATTAGGATGAAGTGGCTTGCAAGGTAGTTCGCAAAATCGGAAACCCAAGGGGCATTCTTCTTTTCTACCAAGTTAAGTGCGAATACTTGTTCATCCAGGAATGTTTTGGATATGTGGAGCATTGTTGCATCGGGTTGCCTATTCTCTAGTTGAGATAGATGGTCTGCTACAACATTCTCTCAACCTTTCTTATCCTTGATCACTCTATCAAAATCTTGTAGAAGCAGAATCCACCTAATCAATCCTGGTTTTGCATTAGCCTTGGTCATCAAATATTTTATAGTAGCATGGTTGACGAACACACTCACTTTGGATCTTACTAAGTAAGAGCAGAATTTTTCTAACGCTTAAACCACTACTAAGAACTCTTTCTCAGTAGTTGTATAGTTTTGTTGCACTTCAGTTCAAGTCATGCTAGCATAATAGATGAGATGGATCATCTTTTCACCCTTCTTACCCAAAATAGCTCAAATCACATAGTCACTTTTCTGTGGTTTTCCACCAGGTAACTTGGAACCAAGACTGGATGGCTAGGAGGAGGCTGTTGGATGATCATGGACAGTGGATACTCTAAGTCTTGTTTTATTCCTATCTTAACTTTTCATGCATGTAGACAGGGCAAGGAGCCCTTAGGTGGATTTCGATGTATTTTCGGATGTTAAAATACTTTTTTGTGGGATTTGTTCTAGATGTTTGAACTTGAAATAAAAAGAAACTCTGGCCAGGGTTGGATTTGATAAATGTTTTTTACAGGTGCTTGGAAACAGGGACAGGTCTAAATATTTGAAATTTCACTGAATGTTTTATCGTTTTAGAGTTTTATGATTCTGCTTTTATGTTTCGAGTTTTATTACATGCATAAGAGGTTAAAGGCCTAGGTTTAGGACCCTATTCGTGTCGGGTCATTACAGTTGGTATCAGAGCTCAGCGTCATAGATTCTGTAGACTGACCTACAGTTGTAGGTTGTTTTTTCATGATCATCAACGCTCCAACAACCATCAGGTACGTCCGTAAGTTTAATTTTTAAGGGTTTTAATACATTACGCATCTAGTATACATACATGGTTTGTTGTTTCTTTGTTGTGGCAGCGAAAGTCCGAGAGTGAACCGACCCTTGAGGTTGGGTGTAACCGCCAGTATGCTGATTGCACATAGAGTAGCTTGGACGTTTGGTATTTCCAACCGAGAAGTTGGAGTGAGTATTTGGTTGAGACCACGTCTAGGGTTGACTTAACCCGTAGGCCACTTTTGGCCTTGGCAGTGAGTTACCGAGAAAGTGGGGTGGAGGCCACCGGGCCTCAGAGTGAGACTCAAGGAGTAGAGTTGCTCTAGCCATGAGAGATATGATGGCTGGTCTTCTAGCTT
Organism: Sicyos edulis; assembly: GCA_036507275.1. Taxonomy (NCBI): domain Eukaryota; kingdom Viridiplantae; phylum Streptophyta; class Magnoliopsida; order Cucurbitales; family Cucurbitaceae; genus Sicyos; species Sicyos edulis. Next base: position 36,835,707 of record CM071847.1, read on the forward strand.
ATCAGATAGCGGAGACCGAGGTGCAGTTAGCAGCGTAGAGAGAGGAGTCTTGGGCACAGATAGCCCAGCTGACCCAGCTTGTTGAGCAGGTACCCCTCCTGTAGCTCCAGTAGCCCGGAGGCTCCCCAGGAGGATAGGATCAGTAGGAACCTATTGTTGAGGCAGATGATGTGGATGGAGCCATCGAGTACGGCAAGTGGCTCAAGGTCTTTGGCAAGCGGAAGCCTGTAGAGCTTCATGTTTCAAAGAACCCGCTGGTAGGAGTGCGGGGGTTGGCCAGGGTCGAGGTTTTCATCCGAGGATTGGGATGTCCTGATGTTCAGAGGCTAGACTACTCAAGTGTCGAGATTCTTGTTTGGAATTCCTTTATTCCCGTCACCTAGAGTTGTGACCTTCTCTACCCTCAGTGGGACGTAGAGCTCGTGTATAGTTGTTTGTGTTGTAAAGGATGTGGCGCTTGTTGGCATCAAGCTTTGCGAGAAGGCCTAGGTTCAGGCCAGTTAGCACCAGTTGTGCAGGTGGTCCTATGACCCACCAGGATTTGAGCATCCCCACCAGTCTTGTACCCTTTTACTGTAGTGGCACTTGTTTTAGGTTGTTGTGAGGTCTAGCTCGGTGGTAGTCTGATGACTACAAGTGTGAGGTCGTTGGAGGGAAAGCAGGAGCTTTCAGGGTCACCGAGAGTTGGGTATGAAGGAAGTTGAAGGTTGTTAAGGGCTAGCGCGTCCGAGTTCTTGCGCTTGTGTTATGGGCATGTGAGCCACACTATTGGTAGTACGATCCAACTACCCTTTGAGTTACCTTAGTATGAGTAGAGTTAGCATCAATGATGCGAGGCTGATCCAGCAGTGGAGCCTTTAGTTGGCTGGTTGTGCGGAACACACCTAGTAGACACTGGTACGAGGTATGTTGGTTGGTGTTGTTAGGCTTTTGTAGAGTAAGTTGGCCAATGTTGTGTTTCGTTGTGAGTTGCCCTCGTGCGGAGTTTGTGAACTCTTGTTGCTCTTTTGTTAGCTATGGCTTTTCTAGGAGGGAAGGTCGCCTTTGGGAAAGAGTACTTGTTGGACTTGGATCCTCAGGAAACAAGAGGAAGCTGTACACACTAGCGTACTTTTGTGCAGCTCGTTTCTTGGTGTAAGTTATGGGAACCATGTGTGTTTCGTTTTGAGGAGCCAGTCCTCAGTTCTTGAGGTGTTATGGCTTCAGTTTGATGTCAAAGTTCCCTAGGATAGGTCGTAAGGATACCGTGCTCGTAGCCAGGTTGTTTCTTTATGCAAGTTTCATTGGTTGGGCCTCGACCTGGTTAGAGAAACTTCTTGTTGTTGGTTGGAGTTCAGATGGTGTTGAACAAAGAGTGGTTGTAGAAAAGCCAAGCAGTTTCTGACAATCGTTGCTAAGAGTGTTGTTCGGATCCTTACCCTGGGTAGAAGCTACGATGTGGTTGATGCTTTGAGTAGGAGGATGACACATTCTGTAGCATTTCTGGTCTTCTTTATTTTCGAGGAGTTCGAGCTGGCTAGCATAGTTGAGATTCTAGAGGGAGTTGTTGCCCGTGTAGTCTGTTGACTGTTAGACCGTTTGACGACAGTGTGTGTCCAAGGGTTGTCGGAGGGACCCTAAGTTGTGGATAGCCTCACCAGAGCTCAGTCAGACCTAGATAGTGGACCTCGGTTGAGTTGTTGGAAGCTTGTGGTTGGTTAACAAGCTAGAGTTTTCTTTGCAACCTCTGTGTTGTTTCAGAGTTATTAGCAAGATGGTGCTTGGTGTTGACCAAGGTGTGGTTTTCGTATTGTTCCAAGAGCTAGCTTGGTCTGATCGAGCGGGCGTTGCCCTAAGGACTTGTTCCTGTTCGGGGAGTTTCAGGGATTAACTCTTCCTTCGACGTTTGGGTGAGTACCACTAGTTCTGAGTTGGTGGTTAAGTCTATTGTGAAATCTCTCTGTTGTTGCTTCCGAGAGAGTTGGTTGATGACACCTTTTTTTGAGCTAGACAGCGAGCTTGTGTGAAGTTCGCTGTCCTTCAGAAGTCCGCTTGCTAGGGGATCGTTTCCATTTAGGAGGAGTCAGCTTAGCTCTTATGTTGTGCTGTTAGCAAGTGGCAAGTTGTTCGACCCCACGAGGGCGGTGGTCAGCCAGTTTAGTTGTTTGAGTTGTTGCTGGAAAGTAGTTGGATCTTTGGAGGTTGAGAAACCTCTAGTTTCTATGGTGCTTGAGTTGCACCGTGGATGCCAGCCTCGAGTCTTAACTTTTGAGGTAGCCTTGCTGGTTCGTATTCCTTGTGGTGTTCTGGGTATGGTGGTTATGGTTGAGAGATGAGTTAGACCTAAGGTAAATGAGGAAGTCCTTGAGTAGCCAGTTGGACTTGAGAGTTGCGTGACACTTTGGAGACTAGCTCAGCCCCTATAAGCTTGGGTTGGGTTTTTGCAAAGCAAGCTCATCTCGGGCTTTGTCCCTAGTTGTTGTGCATTCGCAGTTGGCATTATAGATGAGCCAAAGTTTAGTGGGTTGGAACAGAGGTGTTGTGGCATTGGTTGGTTAGACCTTTGAGTGGTTATCCTCAAGCTGTTGTGTTTGCAAGTAGCTGCTTGGTGTTATTTTCCTTGCTACTCGGGATTGTCGTGAGAGGAATGTTGGTTGTTCTCTTATCTTGCGACGTTTCTCTCGGACCAGTTTCTGGTAGGGTTTGCGTTGGGATGATTGCGGTCGGCCGTTGAGGGGCCTAGTTTGTTTGTTTGGCCAAGTGGAGCCTGTGCCTTGACCTTGTTGTTTAGCGTGGCCGTGGTTGAAGTTTCAGCTAGTGTGACTGGTTTTAGCCTTCTGGTGAACCAGGAGTGGGCCCCTTGACCTTGGTAAGGCGATTTCTCTTTGAGATGGTGGCTTTGTTGTTGTGGACCCGTACTAGTTGGTAAAGTTTTCCTTTAGGATCAGTCGCCAGATGGTGGTCCAGAAGGATTCCATTGAGATTTGTAGGCAAACATTAGAGTTCGCTGGTCTACTGTGAAGAAAAAGGAGGCTGATGGGTTGCTGGAACCTGAGAGGTTTAGTCGTGTGTCGTCATGGTGTAGGGTTGAGGCTGTTTGTTAACAGCTGTGAGCATTCAGGGAAGTTACGCCGGTGCATGGCGTAGTGTTTTAGAGCTTGTGACCAGTCCGCGAGTTGTTGAGACTAGCGCCGTGGAGAGGCATCCTGAGTTGGGTAAGCGGGGATAAGTGAGCCCTAGGGTTGTAGGACCGTTTAAGAGTTGGAGCGAGTCAGAGCATGTGGCATACCGATTAGCACTGTCACGTCTTTGTCTTCGGAGCTCAGTGCATATCTAGTTTTGGTTGGGTGTTGTTTAAATCGAGAGTTCGGTTGGTTAAGGATCAGTGCAGTTTCCTTGGAGCTATTTCAGTCTTAGGACTTTCGAGGACGAAAGTCTTAAAATAAGGGAGTATTGTAACGACCCAGTTTTCCATGCTGGTTTCCCAGGTGTTTTCGGTTCATGATTCGGATGTTCGGTTGGGTCGTTAGAGCTTTTTAGTTCTCAAGGGCATTTTGGTCATTTTGGCCTTAGGGACGGTTTGGTGTTTAACCAGAGTTTTGGGCTGTTTCTGTCATTCGATAAGATTGGTTGTTCTTTGGTTTCAGGTTTCCAGGGTTAGAATGCATTTTGAGAAGTTTGGTGGCTTTCTGGTTAAAGAGGAGAATAATAATTAATTGTGTGGTTGTTTGGACTCGAATGGTGTTGCATTTCAGAGTCTGGCTTTTAGATAAAATAAAAGATTAAAGATGTTGCTCTTGGGATTCGAACCAGGTGGCTAGGAGTTGAGGTTTGTTGTTGACTAATTAAGAATTAATTAATGTTGCTGCTAGGATTTGAACCTGTGACCTGCTAGGCTTTTGGAAGCTTGGATTGGAAAGGGAAACTAGGATTTTAATGGTGTTGTTGCTAGGACTCAAACCTTGGTTGTTTCAGAGTTGAGAGCTTGGTTAAAAAAGAGTTTTAAAATAGAAAATACAAGGCATTGCTTGTGAGTTTCGAAACCCTGACCTGTAAGAGAGTTTGGAGGCTTGGAATTAATGGATTAATTTAGAAGAAAAAGGTTGCTGCCGCTGGGACTCGAAGGGGGAAATCCCAGGTTTTCAATCGACTACAAACTAAAGAGGAATCGCATTCTTTTTTGGTTTTCCCATCTTGCCGCGTGCAATTTCTCTCCGTCTTTGCCGATTCCAACTTCTATATCCTCCATCTCCACTTTGCCGATTTCTCTAAGAATCAAGGCCATGAATCAAGGTAAGCTTCTTCTTCTTCTTCTTTCCCTAGCCGAGATCTTTCTTTGTTGGTTGGTTGATCCCTGACCAAAGGTTTGTGGTTGTGTATGTAAAGCTCTAGCCGAGATCTTTGTGCCCCACCACCGTAAGCAAATCAGTCCTTGCAGTCGAGAGACCCACATCGCCATCACAAAACCCCTTCGCAAGCATTGGATCCATAAGCAGCCCCAAGGCCGAGCCGCGTAGCTTGACGGTCAGCCCCTTCTCTTCTCTAACCTCTTCGCGCATAGTCGCCGTGTCGAGAGCACGCAAGCATCGCTTTGCAGCAGCCTGTCCGAACAAGCAGCCCTAGTCTCGCATCATTTCGCCGTAGCGACACGCACCTCAGCCCCGTGTGTGCGGCGCAGCGCAACACGCGCGCCGCCTCGTGCGAGCTTTCGTCGCAATGAATCTTGCGGTACCGACGTGCTTGACATGTCCATCGAGCAGCTTGGCCTAGCATTGCCGAGGCCTGCCGCTTCGCCCACGCGAAGCAGCTTGCTGTCTTGCCAAGCCAAGCTGCCGAGACCCTGTTGGCCGAGAGTTGTCTTGAGCACCTGTTCGAGTTTGATAAAATCTAACCCTAGCTCGGTCTGGTTGTTTAGCCCTGTTTAGCTAGTTTGGTTAGTAATGGCACATTTGGTTTCTGCAGCTCAAGGAGCACTTTGCTTGTGTTTATTTCTTGCTTATTTCCAGGTAAAGATTTCTTACCGGGGTTGTGTGGACCCTGCGATTACTTTAATTGCATGTTGATATCTTGTAATTCATTATGAGCATTCTAGTGGATAGGATTCTTGTTTCGGACTTGCTGGCATGTCTGTTGTCTTGTTCATTTTCTATTAGCTCCATGCTAGGGATTTTCTTACTCTGGCATATCCGTGTTTCCTGTTCATTCTCTGTAGAGCCATGCTAGGATTGTGTTCTTTGTTGAGTATTGCACGTGTAATGTGACCAGATTTCTTATTCCGATTTTGAGGTACCTTGGGTCAAGATTGATTGTTTGGTTGGGTTTTAGAGCCGTTTGGCCCCTTGGGGGTATTTTGGTCGTTTGGCTCTCCAGGCAGGATTTGTGGTTTTCAGGGTTTCGAGGTCGCTCCTGCCTTTGTCGTGGCTTGTTTGTTGGTGGCTGCGAGTCCCGTGGTGTTTTGGCTAGTCGGTTGGATGCTCGGTTGTGGTTTGGGCTTTGGCAAAGTGTTGGTTGGTTGTGTGTTTCCTTTGGGATTCGAGCCCGAGCCCTTAGTGTGGCTTTGGGAGTTGGATTTAAGTGAGTTTGATTTATTGGAAAAGATTGCTTCGGTCGGGTCTCGAAGGAGGAAGCCGGGAAATGGGATTTTGAGGTTTTAAAGTGGATAAGGATGGAAAAATGGAATTAAAATCCCATTTTTCCCTTTTTCACATTTTCCTTTTTATTTCTCTTTTTTCTTTTATTTTTTCCCCAAAATCAATTTTTTTTTTCTCTCTCTCTCTCTCTCTCCCCGAGCCCCCCACCTAGCCCGACCCAGCCCCCTTGGCTCGCTTGACCTCGGCCGTGCGGCCCAAGCCCGGCCCGAGCAGCTGACCCGTCTGCGCGTCGCTCGCCCGCCCGAGCCCCAGCTTCCCAGGTCGTGCCATCGCCAGCCCCAGCTCGCCCGAGCGTCACCCAGCCCTCGCGCGCCCTCGCCCAGGCCGTCGCGTAGCCAGCCCGAGCTCGCCCTGCCCTGGTTCGCGTCGCCCAGCTCGTGTCGCCCTAGCCCCTGCCTCGCACAGTGTCGCCCAGGTCGCGTCGCCGCACAGTGCCGAGCCCAGCACCAGATCGCGCGTCCCAGCGCCGTGTCGCGCACCCCCGCATCGTGTCGCTCGCGCCCGCGCGCCGTCTCTTGTGCCGAGCCACGCCGCGCGCCAGCGCCCAACCGAGCAAGCGCTCTCACCCGCGCGCCCAGCATCGCCCCAGCGCCTGTCCTCGCGCAGCCCAGCGCGCCCCCTACGGCCCCAGAGCGCCCAGCCAGCCCCTTTGGCTGCCTAGCCCGTGCAGCCGGCTCGTTCGCGTGTCAGCCGCGCCTCGTGAGTTGCTCCCAAGCTGAGCCCTGTTTATTTTAGTGTATTTAGGGCTATTTTATGATTATTGATGTTTGCTTGGCTCGTTATAGGTTGCTCGGGTTCGATCGCAGTTATTTTATTGTGTGTTGTTGCCTTCCGATCAGGTAAGGATTTCTTACCGGAGTTGTGTGGGCCCTGCGATATATTCATGATTTTGCCTTGCTTGTTTGCTGACTGTTATGAGCATGATAATAATAGAGCAGCTTTGATTGATTTTCTGCTAGCATGTTTGCTTGATATTACATGTTAGTGCCATGCTAGGTTTGTTCTGCCAGCATGCTTGTGATTCCTGCTTAAGCTCGTAGTATCATGCTAGGTAATGTGATTGATGTCGGTCTTTGCTTGCTAGCCAGGAATCATTGCTTTTTCTCTGTACTCTTAGATAGAGTTGTAGGGTTTGTCATCATCCAGAGGCTGAGCGGACATAACGTACTTTGTCCCAGTAGCTCAGGTCGGGAGTAAAGTGTGCGAAGCATAACGTATCTTGCTACCCCCCCCGACCCGCCGGTTGTGGACTTAGCTACCCACTTCGGCCATAGCCTAGTTTGTAGCCTGCTAGAGCGGAACCCTGCCATCGGTGTAAGCCTGCCCTGGCCGGTTCTTAGCTTCAGGTCGGTGGATCATGCTGCATAGATGAGCGCCGAGGGCCTCGCGCTACTGTGATCAGTGACACCGCTTCCGAGTCATAGGCATGTGCACCTGGCCCTCGTAGTTTGCCCTTAGGCCCCCGCATTTACGCCGTTGCAGAGGAGCATGCGGTGTGCGCGCACACGCATTAGTTGCCAGTTCGGAGAGCTCCCCCGGGCTAATGACGTGAGTACACCATTCCTTCGGTAGAGCCTGACTTCGGATACTCTCCCGTAAGTCCAGATTTGTGCAAGGGCAAGGAGGCCTTTGAGGACATTCTAGGGATCAGTGTATTCCCCCCGAGTGACAGATACCTCGGTGATGTCCAGGATTGGTCGATGTATCCAATCCCGGCTAGGCGGAAGAAAGAGACTCCGATGACTCGGATCTTGTTTTATGAGCTCGTTGAGCCATGATCATGTGTTGGTATCTGTTTGCTTGCATGCTTTGGTACTAGATGACTGATTATATCGTATTGTACCCCGGTTGGGGATTCTTACTGAGTAATTCATTACTCACCCTTATTTCTGTGGTTTTTCCACAAGTATCCATGGTGCGAGACAGGATGGCTGGAGGAGGAGCTGTGATCATGGAAACCCGTTGTTCAACTCTGAGATTTATGTTTATGATTTAAATGTTCTCTGAATGCATGTAGTTGGGCACGGAGCCCTAGGGTGTTTTCTGAATGTATTTCCAGATTCTAGCATTGTTGTAAAGATTGTATGTTTTAAATAAATCTCTGATCAGAGTAAGCTTTGTAAATGTATTTGTCTTGGAACAGGTGCTTGGAAACAGGGACAGGTTTCAGGAAATTGTTGTTGTTTTTAAATGGATGTTTTATGTTTTAGTTTTTACTTAGAATCCGAACACCATCTTGCAAATTTTCTGTAGATTTGTAATGCATGCATTGAGGTAACGGCATAGTTAGAACCCCATTCGGGTCGGGTCGTTACACCCGGTCGGTCCGTTAGCTTGTAATACTGAACTTAGGAGACTATTAGGAGTTGTAGTTTAGGTCTCGCATGGGTAAGACCCCGATGGGCACCAATGCGTTGCTAGTGTGTGGAAATCCCAGATGGGCATGACATTGTTGGCAATATGTGTAAGACCCCGATGGGCATCATAGTGCAGCTAGGGAGTGTAAGACCCCGTAGGGCATCTTCGTGTTCTAGCAGGTGTAAGACCCCGATGGGCATCCTTGTGCTTAAGCAGGTGTAAGACCCCGATGAGCATCCTTGTGCTTAAGCAGGTGTAAGACCCCGATGGGCATCCATGTGTCTAGCAGGTGTAAGACCCCGATGGGCATCCTTGAGTGCTGATTGAGTAAGACCCCGATGGGCATCATCGCGCCCTAAAGTGAGTAAGACCCCGATGGGCATCATTAGGTGTAAGACCCCGATGGGCATCCTTGTAGTTGAGAAGGTATAAGACCCCGATGGGCATCCTTGTGTTTGTGCCGGTGTAAGACCCTGATGGGCATCCTATAGTGCTAAATGTGTAAGACCCAGATGGGCATCATCATGACCTTGATGTGTAAGACCCCGATGGGCATCATCGTGTCCTAGAGTGTGTAAGACCCCGATGGGCATCATAGTGAAGAACTGAGTATAGGTTGTAGTTGTAAGACCCGAAGGGCAGCTCGGTAAGTCCTTGAAGAGGCAAGTTCTAAGAGTGACGGTTAGCCTAAACCAAGTTGATTTCTTTGTGCTCGTGTTTGGTTGCATGTATCTATGTGCTAGATGATTTGTTTTCGTATTGTACCCCGGTTGGGGATTCTTACTGAGCGACTCGTTGATCACCCTTACTTTTTTGTGGTTTTCCACCAGGTAACTTGGGACCAAGACTGGATGGCTAGGAGGAGGCTGCTGGGTGATCATGGACAGTGGATACTCTGAGTCTTGTTTTATTCCTATCTTAACTTTTCATGCATGTAGACAGGGCAAGGAGCCCTTAGGTGGATTTCGATGTATTTCCGGATGTTAAAATACTTGTTTTGTGGGATTTGTTCTGGATGTTTGAACTTGAAATAAAAAGAAACTCTGGCCAGGGTTGGATTTGATAAATGTTTTTGACAGGTGCTTGGAAACAGGGACAGGTCTAAATATTTGAAATTTCACTGAATGTTTTATCGTTTTAGAGTTTTATGATTCCGCTTTTATGTTTCGAGTTTTATTACATGCATAAGAGGTTAAAGGCCTAGGTTTATGACCCTATTCGGGTCGGGTCATTACAGGTATGGTGGCTGTGGTGGTTGGTAAATAGGTAATGGTTTTACCACATCCGTCCCTTCCTTAACTAATGTTATTCTTCAATCGCGCCCTTTGCTGGTTTCTTCCATATTGATGGTTCAGTTGGGGCTTTTGTTCCCTGATAATTCCTAATTTCCTCACTATCCATCAAAGGTTTTCCACTTTGTAATTCAATCGCATTTACTTGCTCTTTTCCATTCCACCTAGATCCTTATGTATGTGACGGTAATTCCCTTAGCAGTCTATTTTTAATATCTGCGGCGATTTGGCCTAACTGCAGATCTTGCGCCCGAAGAGTTGCTTGTTGAATCTTCAATAGGGTTGGATGTTCCATCATAACCAGGCGTTCTTTGCTATGTAATCCTTCGGTGCTAAATTTGACTGCAGAGCTTGCTGGTGGTTACCTCCAAATCCAGATTGTGGAGGTGTCCCTTGTTGCTTTGTCCTCCCAACAAAAAATTTGGGTTTTTTTTCCATCCGACATTGTACGTATTTGAATAAGGATTGTATTGCTGTTGCGAATTCGAATTTCCAACATAATTGAAAAACGCTGGGTTTTCAATACAGAGCTCGTACAAATGATCGTCTTCATAGAGTGCGCAGAATTTGGGATTTGATTGCTCAATTGCCGATGCATTCCGGGGTTTAGTCATTTGAAAATTTTTCAGAGTGTTTGTCAACGTAGCCAATTGTGCTTTTATGGCGGTTATTTCACTTAGCTCGAATCTACCTAGTGTTTTATCTTGGTTTCATCCTTAGCTCATCTTAGGCGCATGATTTTTAGAAGTTGTTTCGATGATTTTGTAGGCCTGATTGTATGTTTTATCCATCTAACATCCTCTTTCTATTGCGTTAATGATAACCTTGTCCGATTCCGATAATCCACTATAAAAATGTTTGATTTGAAGCGTATAAGACAGATCATGGTATAGACATTTTTCTATAAGCTCCTTGTATGTAACGGCCAAGGTTTTCATTCCGGTTCTTCAGGTACGTTTGGTTAATTATTCAATAGCTTGGTTGGGTCGTTAAGGCTGTTGACCCTCTAGGGCATTTTGGTCATTTGACCCCCGGGGGTATTTTGTTAATTGTCCAGGGTTTTGGGATATTTTCAGACTTGTGTTGAGTTAGTAATTTATTTTTTATTCAGGTTCCAGGTTCGGGTGTTTTTTGGAGAGGTTTGGAGGTCGTTCGGGTTGAAACAGAAATTAAGAAATAAAAGTTCTGTTGCAAGGGCTCGAAATGGGGATTTTTCCTTTGATTTAATAATAAAAAAATAGGAGAAAATCACTTTCTCCTTCCCCTTAGCCCTAGCTGACCACTCCCTCTCCACTTTACTTCTTCTTCTTCCTCATCCCCCCTTGGTCGAATCCTCCTAAGGCTTTCAAACTAAAATCTCCTTCAAGCTTTCTTCTCATTTGCAAGCATAAAATCCGAGCCTTCTACTCCATTTCTCCTTGTTGCTCCTTCTCCATTGTTGGGTGCAACTCAAGCTCTCCATCTTCAACTCAAGATCTCCTTGCACTTGGGTTTAAAAATCTTCTTCTTGTTGGTGTAGATCCAAGATCCCCTTGTCAAGCTCTTCTTCTCGAACTCTTTTTCTTATTGGTTTGGATCCGAGAGCTCCCTCCTTAGCCATCATTGCCGAGAGCTCCAAGGTAAGGATTTGTTGTATTTTGGTTGCTTGGATTTGTAGATCTAGCTGAGAACCACTTGGTTGGTTTGGTGGTGTTCTAATCAAAGCTTCTTCCTTTGTTGTGCAAGCCTAGCATAGCCAAAAACCCTTGGGTGCTTGTTAGAAGTGCAATCCGAGATGACCATTGCGTCTTCCCCATTGGCGAGACAACAAGGTTAGTTAGTTTGTGTTGGTTCTGTTGTTTTACCCAAGATCCCCTTGGTGGCCGAGAGCTACATGGAACTGTATTGTAAGGACCCTACCCAAACTAGGGTCTGAACCCAAGTCCTTAACTCTAAGTGCATGAAAATAGTACTTGACATCTCGAGCATGTAAATTTAAAACAAAAATCCTTTCAAACAACTCAGAAGAACAAGTTTATAAAACCATAAATTCATTAAAATAGTTATAGGGTACCCAAAAATCAAAACATAAAAGCTCGGTAAAAGATGTTCCACTTATCAAGCCCTTAAATAGTTCATGCAGAGAGAATAAATTAAAAGACTCTACACAAAGTAATGCAGTAGGTCTCATGGTCATCTCCAGCTCAGTCGATCATCCATCTCGGTACAGTCTCGTAGTACCTGTGGCGATTCCATAGTGGAAAGGGCGAGTTTTCGCAAACTCAGTAAGGCTTCCCCAGCTCAAGGACAGACATGCAAAAGAATACAAACATCAGCAAACAAGTATGATCAGGAACATAACCAATAAGACTCATAATTTATAAATCAGCGGGTTTCCATGATCAGCAGCTCCTCCTTCAACCATCCTGTCTCGTGTCCTGGTTACCTGTGGAAACCACAAAAGTAAGGGTGAGTAACGAATTACTCAGTAAAAATCCCCAACCGGGGTACAATACGATACAACTGGTCATCTAGTAGAATGTATGCAAGCTATAAATACAAACACTGAAGAGAGCACTTTACTTTAATCCATACATAGATATAAACGGATGCCATCTTACGGTCTTACTCTGAGAGTTATCTCAAAACTCTGAACTCTACGATAGACTAGTCTTGGCCTCAGCTTTTCTACTATACTGTCGATACGAAAGGTGCACTGAAATCAAGATCCCGAGGAGCTCTCCAGGTGGCATTGTAATGAGCGTTCGCGCACACCGCATGCTGCTGCAAACAAGGAAGGTGCCGGGTCTGGGGCATGCTGCCCTGGTCCAGTACTTATGCCTAAAGAATCTCTAGATCGGTGTCACTGAACATAGTGGTGTGAGACCAAGACACTATGACTATGTCAGCCTGTACCACCGCACCTGAGGCTAAGAAACTGTCCGTGGTAGGCTTACACCAGAGACCGGTCCTTGCCTTATCAGGTGGTAATCAAGGGCTACGGTCGACACGTTGAGGTCATGTCGACTGCCGGGGACAAGGCAATGCCTCGTCATTCCCCCGACCGTTGGGGCATTTAACAGTCTGCAACCCTCACCCAAGATTACAACTGCGCTGCCGTTAGGGTTAGCTAAACCCTAACGACGGATCAAGGACGGAGTACTGCCTCGCATGTCCCTGCCACGGATGCAAGGTACGTTATGCATCCTCGCTCGGATGATGCTACCTATCAGAATACTATGCTATAAATAGCTAACATCAAACATACTAACACGTGCTCAGCAGAATCAACGAACCTAGCATGGTACTATGAAACAAGAATAGAATACGAACATGCCAGAACAGAACAACCTAGCATGGAACTAACATGAGAATAATCACGATAAGTCATGCTAGTCGGAATTCAGAACAAAGCACCTAATAACTAAACATGCTGGTAATCATAGACATGCATACAAGCAACAATCACAGCAATATCGCAGGGTCCACACAACTCCGGTAAGAAATCCTTACCTGAAACGGAAGACAAGCAATCACGCAAGTGGACACCCGAGCTGCAAACGAACACGAGCTAGCTAACGGGAACCTAGCAGACAAACAACAATTAAATTATTGCCCTCGGCTCTAAAATAACATATAAACAGAATCTCGGGCTCGGTCGGGAGCAACACACAGGGCTGGGCCCAAACACCAAGGGTGTCTCGGCTGCAAGGCACACGGCAAGGAGCTGGTGCACGGACGGCTGCGGCACGAGGCTCGGTAAGGGGTACAGCAAGACTGGTAGGCGAGCGGACGCCGGGGCACGCGGCTGAGAAGCGTGCGGGCGTGTGGTCGAGCGACTGCGACGCGGGTTGTCGGGCATGCGTGCGAGCAAGGCTGCTTCTCGCTGCTGCAGGGAGAGACGGGCGGCACAGATAGGCGACGGGTGCTGCAGGGCTGGGCTGCAATGGCTCGATCGGTGGGCAACGATGGCTGAGCGGATCGACGAGGCAAGCGTGCGTGCGGCTGGGCTGCTGGTCGTGCGGATGAACGGCTGCAAGGGCTATCTAGGACTAACAAGGGGCTGCAATTAGGGCGGAATTGAGATCAAACGAATAGAAACTAAGAGAACAAAAGGAAAAGATGAGAGCTTACCTTCTCGGCTTGAACGATCGGAGACAATGCTTGGAGAGGGGATGCGAATTGGGAGAGGGAGAGGGAGAGACCAATCTGTAATTCTTGGATCAAATGAAGCAACCCCCAAACCCCTAAACTTCTAATTTTACTCCAAATTCCAAATAACCACGGGATATGCAAAACACCAACTAAACAAAAGTACAAACTACTTACCCAACACAACTGAAAACACCTCTTTTTGCTAACTGCCACAACCAAGACAACCCGGGTTCGATCCTTGGCTTGAACACCTTTTTCTTTTAATTTCTGATTTGCAAACCAAGGCCACAAACCTCTCCAAACACTTCCAGGGCATAGAACCTACACACACAGAAAATCCCCAAACTCAGCAACCCAAATTACCAAAGTACCCCTAGCACATACTTGGAAGACCAGGATGAAAACCTGGGCCGTTACAGCAGAAGCACTCGTTAGAATAGGGAAGCATGAAATTTAATTTACCATTATTGCATGATCAACATCTTTTGCACACGTATTTTTACCTACATTTAATTATGTCACATTTAGAGTCTAGAAACAAAAAACAAACACCAACACTTTTTTTTTATTTGCATACCTCTTGAGTTAGTAAGATAAATTCTAGATATCAATCCTTGTGGAGAATGATAAAATAAATACGTATCCCTTACTGCATTTCTGACGGCTTATACTTGCATGAAAAAGATTATGAAACCAATACTTAGTAATAGGGTAAGCTTATAATTCATTCATTAATTATACATACATCAAAATCGCAGATCATATTTTTGGCTTTGATGTCATGGACTGATTATTTGGAATTAGGTCTATTAATTTATGAGTAGTTTTTATTGAAAAAAGGCTAAACACTTTTCTTTCAAAGAAACTTAAAATTCAAGGTGCAAAAATCAACAGAGAAGAAGCCCAAATATATCACCCTAAGAACCAACCAAAGAAGATGGCATACAAATAATTTTTGAACTAGTATTGGAATAAAAACATCAATCCTTTGCAAACAAGTTTTTATCACCAATGGGGCTATATGGAGGAGCCACACACAACATATTTTTATTCGATGTATCCTAACTATGGAGTTGATAATAATCAAACCACTGACTTATTGTATTCACATGAAAGAGCAACAAGAAATAAGAAAAGAAGGTTCCAAAAGGCTTTTTAAAAATCACAATGCAGAATTTTAAATAAAAGAATTTCCAGATTTCATATTTTGAGATTTTTTTATTTTAACTCTTTCCAACAATGCTCATAAATGCAAGGTGCCTTGTAAAAGAGTTAGTTGGGTCTATTTAAAGCTTATCTACCCTTTTGTCTAGCATTTAAGCCTCTCAATTAATGTGCTATTGAGTTTAGGTTTCCTAGGCCTTATTTTCTACAAAATGCATTTAATAGCTAGGCATGGACGAATTTTTGGCCTATAAAATGGCTTGTAGTAGATCAGTTAAGACATATTTATGCATGGACAAACTTGTGTTTTCTTAAACTCCATTTGGTATTTCATTTCTTTCAAATCTTGTTTTAGGTTTGAAGTAAAATCAATTCATTGGATTAGTGTTGATCAAACTAATTCTGGAGTGAGTTGTCTTAAGATCTAAGAGTGACCATTTTAGATTTTGAGTGTGATCTAAGTTAGCTATCATTGTGAGTTTTTACAAGGATCCTAGAAGGACCTCTAGCTTTTTAAAATTCAAGCAACGTTTGCACTTATCATTTGGTATCAAAGTATTTGGCCAACATTATTTGGCCGACTCTAAACTTCGTTTCAACATGGCGCATAATGAAGAAAACGAAACATATGTTCTAGGTTTTAGTACCATTCTTGAAGCTCTTAAAGATATCTTGGAAATGATAAGAGAAGATATGGAAGAAAGAAGAGCACATCGCAAAAGGACATCTTCAAGGTACACTCATCCCAAACCAATTTCAAATACTCAATTGTCTTTGGAAAATAATAGTTTGTGTGATGAAGTTGAGCCTATGGTTGAAATAGAAAGTGGAAAAAATGAAAATGAAATGCTTAGACCCCGTTTGATAACCATTTGGTTTTTTGTTTTTGGTTTATGAAATTTAAGCTTATTTCTACTCAAATTTCCTACCACGTGCTCCATCTTTCCTTCGATGCATCCATATTTCCTTAAGAAAGTAGGTGAATGGTAACCAAATTTCAAAAACAAAAACAAGTTTTTGGAAGATACTTTTTTTTGTTTCCAAATTTTGGTTTTGTTTATTAAAATATAGGTAAGATGTAGATATCCAAATAAGGAAGAATGTATAGTAAAGTAGGTTTTATAGGCTTAAATTTCCTAAACAAAAAACGAAAAACAAAATAGTTATCAAACGGGGCCTTAGTGGTTTAGTTTCAAAACATGCATGTGAGTTTAGTGAAAAATTCAATTGCATGGACTTATTTGCTTGTAATCCCTCTACTATTGTAACACCTATTATTAATGATGTACATGTTCATGTGTGTGAGTTAGGGAAAAAGGCATTAAAGGAAAAACCAAAAGAAAATAAGTTTATTGAAAAAGAATCTTGTGAGAAAATGAGTGTGAGAGGTAAGCATGAGATTAGTTTATGACCTACACAGAAAAATGAGAGAAAAGCCAATGTTGTGAGCTTGTGTGAAAGAGCCAATGTGGCTAAATCTATTTTGTTTTCAAAGAAAAATATTTGTAGACTTTTATATAAAGGAACTTGTTATCTAACGGGAAAACTTAAACCATGTTTCTCTGTGTTTCTTTTGAGTTTTTACGGGAGGCAAATGAGCTTATACAACATATTGAATCGAAGCTTCCTTCTAAAGTAAAGAATGAGAACAAACACAATGCCAACTTGTTTATTATGATGAGGTACTCCAAATTTGCTTCTAAATTCATCCTTGGCAACAAGCATAAGGTGTTCAAACCAGGAAATAAATATCATGATTTGAGGATAAATTCTTTTAAAGAAAGGGGGGATGATAAGAATCAAACCACTGACTTATTGTATTCACATGAAGGAGCAACAAGAAGCTAGAAAAGAAGATTCCAAAAGGCTTTTTAAAAATTACAATGCAAAATTTTAAATAAACGAATTTCTAGATTTCATATTTTGAGACTTTTTTATTTCTAAGCTTGCCAACTATGCTAATAATTGCAAAGGGTCTTCTAGAAGAGTTAGTTGGATCAATTTAAAACTTATCTACCCTTTTGTTCAGCATTGAAGCCTCTCAAATTAATGTGCAATTGAATTTTGGTTTCCTAGGCCTTATTTTCTACAAAATGCATTCAATAGTTTTTTGAGTCCTTTTGTTTTCCGATGCATGCACGAAATTTTGGCCTTTATAATGGCTTGTAATATATCATTTTGGACAGGTTTATGCATTGAAAAACTTCTGTTGGTGTTTCATTTCTTTCAAATCTTGCTTTAGGTTTGAAGTTAAACCTATTCATTGGATTAGTCTTGATCAAACTAATTTTAGAGTGAGTTGTCTTAAGATCAAAGAGTGACCATTTTAGATTTTGAGTGTGATCCAAGTTAGCTATCATTGTGAGTTTTTACAAGGATCCTAGAATGGCCTCTAGCTTTGTAAAATTCAAGCAACATTTGGCGTTTATCTTGAATTCAGCTGCAGTTTGGGGGAGATCATAGAACCTTGTTTCAGGAGCAATGTAGTCTAAAAAGAGATCACAATACAATGGGCCATACATGGGAATTTGGGCGTCATGAACCTGGGTATCTAATGTACAACAATGAACAATCTCTAGAGGACGTAATCATGGAAGAAGATATGCTGCAAAAATGCCACAGTTGGATGAGAGAAAATGACATCCTTCTAAAACCACAAGAACCAAAATGCGAGCCTGAGCCCTCTCTGGGAGAAACACTTAGAGAAAATGTAGCTGAAAGAGAAGTTATAGAATAAGACTATACACGAAATACATAAAAAGGCAACAACAAACGAAATCAACAATGAGTCAAAACCCTCAAGGGAAGATCTCATGCTAGCCATTATAAAGAAAGATGAAGAGGCCACAACTTTATCAAGGTGCGCAGTAGAAGACAAAGGGCAGAAGATGCGACATCAGCAACAAGAGTAGTTTTTATTGACAAAAGATTCAATACTTGTAGTTCTGAGAAACTTAAAATTCAAGGCGCGACAACCAACAAGGATGAAGTTCCCGTATATGAACACAAGCAAAAATGAAAGAAGATGGCGGACAATTACTTTGCAAACTAGTATTGGAATCGATTAGATGAGAGAAAACAACATCCTTCTAGCACCCACAGAACCAAAATGCAAGCCTTAACTCAATCTGGGAGAAATGTTCAGTGAAAGAGTAGCTAGAAGAAAAGTTATAGAATAGGACAATACATTTCTAAAGGCTGAAATACTTAAAAAGGAAACAAAAAATGAAATTAACTATGAGTTAGACCCTCATTGGAAGATCTCATACTAGCCATTATAAAGAATGAAGAAGGTGACATAGCTTTATCAAGGTGTGTAGTAGAGACAGAGGGCAGAGGATGCGACATTAATAACAAGAGTATTTTTTATTGACAAAAGGTCGAACACTTGTATTTCAAAGGACTTAAATTTCAAGGCTTGACAACCAATAGGGAAGAAATCTCAATATCTCACAACAAGAAACAACAAAAGAAGATGGCGTACAATTACATTACGAACCAGTATTGGAAAAACAACGTCACTCCATCGTAAAATTTTTTTTATCAACAATCAGGCTATGCAGAGGAGCCATACACAAAAGATTTTAATTCAATGTATTCTAACTAGTAATTGAGCTACAGTTTGGGGGAGATCGTAGCAACTTCTTTCATGAGCAATATAGTCTGAAATGAGATCACGTCAGAATGGACCATACATGGGAATCTGGGCATCTTGAACCTAGTATCAAACATAAAAGCATGAACAATCTCGAGAAGATGAAATCATGGAAGAAGATATGTTGCAAAAACGCGGTATGTGGATGAGAGAAAACTACATTCTTCTAGCACCCTAAGAACTAAAATGTGAGCCTGAACCCTCTTTAAGAGAAACACTTAGAGAAATCGTAGCCATAAGAGAAGTTATAGAATAGGAAAATACATTTCTAAAGGTCGAAGTTCTTAAAAAGGCAACAACATATGAAATCAACTATGAGTAAGAACCCTCATAGGAAGATCTCATGCTAGCCATCATAAAGAGAGATGAAGAGACCATAACTTTAGCAAGTTGCACAGCAAAAGATAGAGAGCAGAGGATGCAACATTAACAACAGGAAGACGCATGGGAGAAGTTCATCACTCCAAAAATTCAAGAAGCTGACAAAAAGGAAGAAGTTGTAAGGAGAAATTTTCCATAGTGTTACTATGCACATCCTAAGTGATGAGAGCCAAAGCAAGGATGAAAATCCTCCACAACTTTTCTTCAAGGAATATGAATATGTAGTTACAAGTATGAAAGAAATGACTCCACCTATCCAAGAAGAGGAAGAAAAAGAAAAACTTCAAGAGGATACCTGTAACGGCCCAGGTTTTCATCCCGGTCTTCCAGGTGTGCCCTAGGGGCATTTTGGTAATTTGGTCAGGCCGTCAGGGCCGTTTATGTCTTTTTCCAGTTGCTAAAATTATTGGATGGATTTATGTAAGTTTCTGAGGCTTTGTGGATGGGTTTGAGCATGGATAGATGCAAAAGTAAAAATAAAGGAATTTGTGTAGAAGCTGGGATTCGAACCCGGGTCTCCGGGAAAGCCTGTGGGGATGCATGCCAATTGAGCTATGAAGAGCTCTTGTTGCTCTTTCTGCGTCATATTATAGTTAGCCTTGGATCTTGGAGTTTTGGTGCATTTGGTTAAATGAAAAGAAATTAGGTTTTTGTTCTTTCTTCTCCAAAACCCTCCTAGCCAGTCCAAGCTTGTTCTCCTAGCTCCCAAGCCATTTTCATCCCTTTGCAGCCACGAGGTTCAATCATCATTCGGGTAAGTCTTCATCCTCTTCATCTTCTCGATTGGGTGTTCTTGTTGGCGAAGGTAAGGAGAAGAGCTTGTGTGTGTGTGTGTTTGTGCAGGCGCCCAAAGATGCCCAGATCGCCCAATGAGCAAGCCCAGCCGCCCGGATCGCCTAGCAAAGCAAGCCCAAGCCGCCTAGATCGCAAAAAGAAGAGCACCAGCCGCCTGCATCCGCACGGCCGTCGCGGCCGTCATGTGCACCAGCCCGAGCAGCCCGTCGCGCGCGCTCGCTGCGCCGCCATACCGCGCATCGCGTGATCGCGTCGCCCGCGCCGGCCAGCGCTGTACCGTCCGCGCACAGACTCGCCGTCCGCTTGCCGCGCCGCGCGCTGCGCCCACGCCATCCATCCGTCCCAGCGCGCGCAACCTCCGCGCCTGCCGCCGCCGCGCACGTCGGCGCCCGGTGTGCGGCTCTTGCCGCCTATCGGCCCCTTTCTGCGCCCGTCGGCGCCAAAGAAAGCCCCGCCGCCTTGCTTGCGCCGTCAGCGTGTCACCGAGCCCGTGAGTTGCTCTCGAGCCGAGCCTTGTTTATTTTATTATATTTAGGCTTATGGATTATGATTATCATTGTTTTTGTTAGGTTCTCGGTAGCTAGCTCGGGTTCGATCGCAGCTTAGGATTTTGTGTGTAGTTGCCTCCCGGCGGTAAGGATTTCTTACTAGGAGTTGTGTGGACCCTGCGATGTTCTATGTGATTGTTGTTTGTATGTTTGTTTGTGATTATCAGCATGTATCGTTTAGGTGCTCGCTCGAATTCGACTAGCATGACTTCGTATGTTGTTCTCTCATGTTAGCCCATGCTAGGTTTTTCCATTCTAGCATGCTCATATCTGTTCTTGCTTCGTAGTACCATGTTAGGTTCGTTGTATCTGTTGAGCACGTTTTGGATTGTATTGGATTGTATGTTATTGATATGATAGGTTAAAGTGTAGGTAGGTAGCATCATCAGGGACCGATGCATAAAGTATCTTGCATCCATGGCGGGGACGTTCGAGGTAGTACTCTCGTCCACGGACCCCGTTAGGGGTTTAGCTAACCCGACCGGTAGGCCCCGCAATCTTGGGTGAGGGTGGTAGTCTAAGCGATGCCCCAAGCGGTCGGGATGATGACTCGGCAATGCCTAGTCCCGGCGGTAAGACACGTCCTCGGCGTGTTTGGCAAAGAGTCTTGATTGCCACTGTTAAGGTAAGGACGGCTTCTGGTGTAAGCCTACTACGACCCGTTCCTTAGCCTCGAGTGCGGTGGTACAGCCGACATAGTTCACGTGTCCAGGTCTCACACCCCTATGTCAGTGACACCGATCCAGAGATTTAGTTAGGCGTGGTATCCGGATATGGGCAGCTTGCCACTAGACCCGGAACCCCCCCATAGTCTGTAGAAGCATGCGGTGCATGCTTACGCTCATGACAGCGCCGACCGGAGAGCTCCTCGGGATCTTGAGCTAGTGCACCTTTCATCGACGGCAGAGACAGCCGAGGCCGAGACTTGTTTTCTCGTATAGGGCGTATTGTGTGGTGTGATTTATTTCCGGACTAAGACCCTGGGTTGGCATCCGAGGTCCATGTGTGGACTTAAGCTATGTGCTCTATTCTGTGTTTATATTCATAGCTTGCATACACTCATCTAGATGACCGTGTGCATCGTATTTTACCCCGGTTGGGGATTCTTACTGCGTAATTCGTTACTCACCCTTACTTATCTTTCAGGTAACCATGCCGCGAGGCAGGATGGCTGAAGGAGGAGCTGTGATCATGGGAACCTGCTGTCGTCTCTGACTTTTTATTTCTATGACTCTTGTCTTTTATTTTCCCCTGAATGCATGTAGTCGGGAACAGAGCCCTAGGATGTTTTCTGAATGTTTTCGTGGATTCCTGCTTTATTGAATTTGAGGATGTTTCAAATGTTTTAAGAAATCTCTGATCAGAGTGTACGTTTTGGAAATGTATTTGCCTTGAAACAGGTGCTTGGAGACAGGGACAGGTTTCAGCAAACTATCTTTATTTCTTATTGAACCTTGATTGTTTTGTTTTAATTGGGAATCAGAAAATTATTTGCATATTGTCCTTTACTTTGAATGCATCCATTGGGGTAAAGGCCTATTTAGAGCCCTTTTTGGGTCGGGTCTTTACAATACCAATAGCATTAATGGTAGGGGAATGCCAGAAATAGTGCCCGAGCTTTTCATGCTATCATGTCCACTAACGCATCATGAATTAATCAATTGAGGACGCCACTTAAGGGCACATATTAAGGCGCATGATGGAGTAAGAAAGAAGTAAGTTATCAAAGATGGCGATGCTACAAAAATATATAAATGGCCCAAACAAAGATAACTCACATCGGATGAAATTCAGCACAAAGATTCCGCCCAGATCTTGCTCAGCAACATTCCTAGAATGCGAAAAATCGGTATTTATTACTTTGTGTAAGTTTCTTCATTTTTATTTTTCTTAATTTTAGGAATAGAATGTTTTTCATTTCATACATTTTTCATTTTTTGTTTCATTTCCATTTTTATTAGAATTTTGAAAGGAATGGTGAAGAAATTAGAACTACATTCTTGAGAAAATTACAAGTTTCCTTCAATGGATATTTCCAAATTCAAAGTTTTCTAAAACATTTTATATACCTTGTGAAGAAAGGTTAATCTCACCACAAACTACCCTGCATCGCAAGAACCCTAGAAATCGTTCTAATTAAGTTCTTTTTTCTACTAACCTAACTAATGGCACCAATTCATAAATCGAGTAGCAAGTAAGCCAAAGGTAAGGTAGTTGATGATCGGAAGCAAGGTCAAAACTCAATGTCTCGAAGACAAGGAGTCAAGAATTTTCCTTCTGATGAATCAAGGCATGAATACGAAGAAAGCTCACACTGGCAATAAACAAAAGTTCGAAATCTGCTTGGCAGGAAGGTTTAGAGTGGAAAGCCATCGCTGACATTCATTATGTCACTATAAGCTGCAAAGATGAAACACTACCTGTTGCAACAAGCTACCTCGAACTGCTGGACGTATTGGTAAAAGAATAATTGTAGTAAAGAACGGTTAAGCGAGTAGAGAGGATAATCAAGAAAAAACCTATGGATGGAACAAAGAACTCAATGGAGGAAGATCCTGATGATGGAGAACCATGCAAGGAGGAAGAGGAAGAAGTAAGAAGGGTGGAACAATAGCCTCCAAGGTTTTGAAATGTCAGAATCCAATCAACGAAAGCAAGAGTGTTATTAGAAATTCTAAGCACCACAATTAGAGCAGTAATAAAAGGTGTAACATTTGCATCTATCAATGCGGAGAACCATTATATATTACTTAAGAATAAAGGATTGGAGCATGAATAAGAATTAGAGGAAATCTCAACGAAAACTATTAAGAGAATTGGCAAGTAAGGATGGACAACATATTTTGATCCAGATAAGAATGCAAGAACTGAGTGGGTATGATAGTTTTGTGCAAACATAAACGAAGAAAGCAATTCTTCTCAAGGATAGATGGTCAATTAATAGATTGTCAAGCAGTCACATGGAATAAATCATCGCACTTCCTAATGTTCCTAGAACTTATTGTATGAAATTATTAGAGTCCCAGACATCATTCCAATCATTTTGGGTCATAAGAGACCTTCATGATTGGTTAAGCCTCATCAAAATGTCAATCATTCTATCAGCCAATGATATTTTGGTTAGAAGAGCTCAAGCCTTCTTGCTCTATGCAATCAAGAATAAGAAGCACATCAATCTGAGGCAAATATTTAAAACACAAATTTTGCTTTGTTCTGAAAAGATTGAAGAAAAGATGTACTTCCCATTCTCTTTAACAAAATTATGTCTTAATCAGGGCGTCTAACAAAAACTTCGCAATAAGGTTATACACATCTACCTAGCAAATTCTGACGAAGAAGGAAGGAAGCAAAACAATAAAGAGGCATTACCCATACATGTGTTCGCAAAAAAAATTGAACAAGTCTTCACTTATACGCAAAGCTATTTTGCCTATATGAATAAGCATGATGAGTTAATCATGAACGCAGTAGTAGCATTGACGAATTATTTTGATTGGCTAGAATTCTCAAAGCACATGATTCATGAGGAATTCAAGAAAGACAAATGAGACGTCAATGTACAAAACTAAATGGAAGTCCTACTCTCTTAACTCTTCTTTCCTGCGTGCATTTTTCTTTTAGTAGCACATGCATTCATTTAGTTCTTTTAAGGTTCTCAGCATTTACTTCCAATGCATCCATTTCATCTTAGTCAACTAGGAGGCAACTTTGTTCCCACCTCAATTTAATATTATAATAGGAAGTCACTATTTGTCTTTCGAAGATCTGTGCTAGCACTATTATCATAGTTTTAGATTTTGGTATAAAATTAGCTTTTTCTTAGAAGATTTCTTACAATTCCTTAGATACAAACCTAGCAGCAAAGTAGTCCTTATTGTGCATGACAGAAAGAACCAATATTTATGAGGAAGTCCTAGAGCTTGAAATATATTAAGTTTAGGGGAATTAAGCCTCATCCTCATTGCGAACAATGAAAACTTTAGGTTTATGGGTGAGGGCAAGCCTGAGAAGTTTTAGAAGAGAGAAAATAAAGTGAGTTATGAGGAAAAACAATTGCAGAAAGTAAAGATCAAAACATTATGGGCAAAATAAAGAAAAGGCACAAAAGAACGAACAGCCTTATGAATCACAAAGTACTCCGTTGTCCACCAAAAGCACAAGCTTAAGACATTCCAATACTTAGATGGAATGTTTCATACTCAAGTGAACCATGCTAAGAACTATGAAATTGAGGATATAAGTGCAACCCAAGTAGGAATGTGAAAAGCATAGCAGAAATTCTTGAGGGATCTAAGGACCTAAATAGTAGCCTTGACAGAATGCTTTGGGAAACATTAGTCATAAAAAGAGTTGAGTATAATAGATTGAGTAATGAGAAATAATCATAATGAGGAACAATCTGTCAGTCACGATAAAAAGGAAAGGAAGAATGAAGAATTTGAAGAATGAAGAGGAAAGGAAGATTTTTTTTATCAAAGTTGTAAGATGCGATAACACATTCTATAGTTGAGCTTAAAATGAGAAATATTATTTTAAAGAACAAAAATGCTAACAGGAAGACCACGCATTACTTGGGAAGAGCAATGATTCAACTTTGAGGGTTTGATAGCTCGATATAGAGCGTAATTTAGGCTAACCTATTCTACATTATACTAAGGGTTAGTGAGAATAATTGAATAATTAAGACAAATCGCGATTAAAAACGGTAAGAAATCTCACGCATCCATTATTCCGCCTAATAAAAGCAGGCATTATATTTTAGGTAAAAGAATGAATGGATTGCGCTAATAAATGTTATACAATACAGGATTGCGGAACTAGGATATTAGTGAATGAACTCGATGCGAATAGCAAAAAGGCAAAAAACAACATAACGCGTTCAAGACAACCATGTTTGAAGAATCGCACCAACAATTAAATAATTGAAGAATCAATCAACAATCAATCCGGTGTTGATCAAGGAAATCCAGCAGATATTAGAAGATCTCAGAAATTATGAATATATTCTAACTCACCCGAACGTGCTGCATAAATAAAATCACTCTATTTAAAGATGGAAAGAAGCTGTAACTCGTGAGCTAGTTTGGTTGGCAAGAAGACAATTCGATTGATAGAATACCAGAAGAAGAAAGCAACTGGATGATGTCTGTAGAATCCATTGATGAGGAGTTTTCCCATCTACAACAGTCGCACCAATTTCTTAATTTTCTGTCTATATTGTTAGAAATATGGTGTAGATTTGTAGTAAACTCTTAGTAAGAACATTAATAAATTGGCATTATCTATTGTTTCTGATTTTTATGTTTCATTAGTTTGAAGTAGTTGTAAGAATTCATATGTAGAATGCATGTTAGGATTCCGGGTAGTTAGATTTTATACTGATGTAAGTTATTTTATTCATGTGTTGATTAGCTACCCACGTACGCCAACCATCAGGGAACTCGGAAGCGGAAACTGTTGGATGATCCAACATGTTACGATAGGTGTTATGTGAGGTCTCTTGCATTAATAAGAAAGTTAGGAATAACTCTACTATCGTATGCATCGCCCAAAGTTAAGTATGAAGAACTACAACAAAAGCTGGTAGTATCATAAACTACCGAGTGCAAAAGCACTTGTTAGAATAGGGAAGCATGAAATCTAATGAACCATTATCGCATGATAAGCATCTTCTACATCCGCATTTTTACCTATGTTTAATTACGTTGCATTTACAGTCTAGAAAACCCAAAACAATCACCAACACTTCTTTTTATTTATCCGCATAACTCTTATGCTAATAAACTTAATTTTAGATATCAATCCCTATGGAGAAAAATAAATAAATACTTATCACTTGCTGATTTCAAACCGCGTATACTTGCGTGATATAGATTCTAAAGCAGATACTTAACAATAGGTTTAAGCTTAGAATTCATTCATTAATTATATACATCAAAATCACAAGTCAATATGCCATGTTAAGTTCCTCAGATGTGATAATGTGATATGACTTCTTCCCTCTAATTTATTGTACTTCGAAATTCAAGGTTACCCTGAAATACAAAGCGTTCAACCTTTATCAAATAAGAACTACTCTGATGCTATTAAAATAAATTCTAAATAAACAATCCTTAGCAACGACGCTAAAAACTTAAGCACGAATCAGTTATGGCATAAATATTCAATTAATTAATCTTAAGTTTAAGATACTATTGCTAATATCCTACACTTTGAACTGCATGATACACAAATATACATAGTTGAATTTGCAGCAAGTTATAAGTATTTATTTATCAGTCTCCACAACGATTGATGTCTAGAATTCGGATTAATAACTTAAGAGTCATACATAAATGTAAGACAGTGGTTGGTTGGTGGTTTTCTTAATTATTCTAATATGCGAAAATGTAAATATGCCTAGGTGAGTATGCGAATGTAAATGTAATGGTCCAGGTTTTCATTCCGGTTCTTCAAGTACGTTTGATTGACTATTCAGTCATTTGGTTGGGTCGTTAGGGCTGTTTGAGTTTCTAGGGGCATTTTGGTCATTTGGCCTTCGGGGGTATTTTGGTAACTATCCAGGGTTTCAGTTTTCTTCTTGACTTGAGTTGAGTTGTTTTACATGTTTCGGTTTCAGGTTCCAGGTTTAAGAGTTGCTATTGAGAGGTTTGGAGGTAGTTCGGTATAAACAGATAAATAGAATTTAAAAGTGTTAAAGTCAGAACTCGAAGGGGGAACCTCTTTTGACACATGGCTTTTTGGGGGATTTTAAGGGATTTAATTAAAACAAAAATGGGAGAAATTCTCATCCTCTCCCTCTTTGATCGTGAAGCCCTAGACTATTGCGCATTCTCTTTTCTTCTTCTCCTCATTGGTCGAATACCTCTTCATCTCCCAATCTCTATTGTCGCAAACACCCCAGCCGCCGAGACACTCCATTGCTGCCTTGCCATCGTAGAGCAGTTGCACGCATAGCCCCAACTCACGCCTGCAACAAGCCTTGCTGAAGCTGCACGCCATCTCCCATCGTGTCCGTCGCACAACGCTGCAAACAAGTAGCCCCATTGCAGTCATCGCCCCATTCGCTCGTGAGTGCAGCCAGTCTCTAGCATAGCCGCACGTCCTTGTAAGTCGCAGCACACACCAGCGGGCAGACACCTCACGTCACAGCCCTTTCGCTCACCCAACAGCACGCGTTCGCATGCAGCTGCACCACTTGCATTGACGCACACTACAACTGCCTTACACCCACCGAGGCTGCACACCTATTCACCGTTCACTCCCACACCGAGCCTGCCTAGCTGCCAAGAGCATCAAGCTCTTCTCGGTTTGGGTAACACCCTTTGTAACGGCCCAGGTTTTCATCCCGGTCTTCGAGGTATGCCCTGGGGGTATTTTGGTAATTTGGTCGGGCCGTCAGGGTCGTTTATGTCTTTTCCAGTTGCTAAAATTATTGGATGGATTTATGTAAGTTTTTGAGGCTTTGTGGATGGGTTTGAGCACGGATAGATGCAAAAGTAATAATAAAGGAAATTATGTTGCAGCTGGGATTAGAACCTGGGTCTCCGGGAAAGCCTGTGGGGATGCGTGCCAATTGAGCTATGAAGAGCTCTTGTTGCTCTTTATGCGTCATATTATAGTTAGCCTTGGATCTTGGAGTTTTGGTGCATTTTGTTAAATGAAAAGAAATTAGGTTTTTGTTCTTTCTTCTCCAAAACCCTCCTAGCCGTCCAAGCTTGTTCTCCCTAGCTCCCAAGCCATTTTTCATCCCTTTTGCAGCCCCGAGGTTCAATCATCATTCCGGGTAAGTCTTCATCCTCTTCATCTTCTCGATTGGGTGTTCTTGTTGGCGAAGGTAAGGAGAAGAGCTTGTGTGTGTGTGTGTGTTTGTGCAGTCGCCAAAGCATGCCCAGATCCGCCCAAAGAACAAGCCCAGCCGCCCAGATCGCCTAGCGGCAAGCCCGAGCCGCCCAGATCGCGCAGCAAAGAAGAGAGCACGAGCCGCCCAGATCGCGCCGGCCGTCGCGCGGCCGTCCACGTGCACCGGCCCGAGCAGCCCGCGCGCCCGCGTCTCGCGCCTATGCGCCCACTCCGCTGCTGCGCCCGCGCGCGCATGCGCGTCGCGCCCGCGCGCCCAGCGCGCTCATCTGCCGTCGCGCGCGCCTCGCCGTCCGCTTGCCCGCGCCGGTGCTCTGCGCCCAGCCCATCCGTCGCCGCGCGCGCGCGCTGCAGCCCTGCCGCCTCTGCACGCCGCGTCGGCGCCGGTGTGCGGCTCGCGCGCTTATCGGCCCCTTCGCGCCGTCAGCGCCAAAGAAGAACCCCGCCGTCTTTGCTCGCCGTCCGCGTGTCACCGAGCGCGTGAGTTGCTCCCAGCGAGCCTTGTTTATTTTGTTATATTTAGGCTTATGGATTATGATTATCATTGTTTTTGTTAGGTTCTCGGTAGCTAGCTCGGGTTCGATCGCGGCTTAGGTTTTGTGTGTAGTTGCCCGGCTGTAAGGATTTCTTACCATAGTTGTGTGGACCTGCGATGTTCTATGTGATTGATGTTGTATGTTTTTTGTGATTATCAAGCATGTATAGTTTAGGTGCTCTGCTCGATTTCTGACCGCATGACTTCGTATGTTGTTCTTTCATGTTAGTCCATGCTAGGTTGTTCCGCTCGCATGCTCATATTCATTCTTGTTCCGTAGTACCATGCTAGGTCTGTTGTATTCTTTTGAGCACGTATTGGATTGTTTCTTGATTGTTAAGGCAAAGTTAGAATTGGGTAGATAGCATCATCCGGCCACGATGCATAAAGTATCTTGCATCCATGGCAAGGACGTTCGAGACAGTTCTCCGTCCTTGGACCCCGTGAGGGATTAGCTATCCCAACCGGTAGGCCCTGCAATCTTGGGTGAGGGTGGTAGTCTAAGCGATGCCCCAACGGTCGGGATGATGACTTGGCAATGCCTAGTCCCCGGTAGCCGGCACGTCCTCAGCGTGTTTGGCAGTAGCCCTTGATTGCCACCTGTTAAGGTAAGGACGGCATCCTGGTGTAAGCCTACCACGACCGATTCCTTAGCCTCAGGTGCGGTGGTTCAGGCTGACATAGTTCACGTGTTCAGGTCTCACACCCCTATGTCAGTGACACCGATCCAGAGATTTAGTTAGGAGTGATATCCGGATATGGGCAGCTTGCCACTAGACCCGGCACCCCCCATAGTCTGTAGAAGCACGCGGTGCATGCTTACGCTCAATACAGCGCAGACCGGAGAGCTCCTCGGGATCTTGAGCTAGTGCACCTTTCGATCGATGATGAAGCAGCCGAGGCCGGGACTTGTTTCTCGTATAGGGCGATTTGTGTGGTTATGGTAGTTAATTCCGGACTAAGACCCTGAGTTGGCATCCGAGGTCCAAGTGTGGACTCCATCTATGTGCTCTATTCTGTGTTTATGATCATAGCTTGCATACACTCATCTAGATGACCATGTGCATCGTATTGTACCCCGGTTGGGGATTCTTACTGAGTAATTCGTTACTCACCCTTATTTTGTGGTTTTTCACAGGTAACCAAGGTGCGAGACAGGGATGGTGAAGGAGGAGCTGTGATCATGGGAACCTGCTGTCGTCTCTGACTTTTTATTTCTATGACTCTTGTCTTTTTATTTTCCCCTGAATGCATGTAGTCGGGCACGGAGCCCTAAGATGTTTTCTGAATGTTTTCGTGGATTCCTGCTTTATTGAATTTGAGGAAGTTTCAAATGTTTTAAGAAATCTCTGATCAGAGTGTACGTTTTGGAAATGTATTTTCCTTGAAACAGTGCTTGGAGACAGGGACGAGTTTCAAACAAACTATCTTTATTTACGATTGAACCTTAATTGTTTTGTTTTAATTGGGAATCAGAAAATTATTTGCATATTGTCCTTTACTTTGAATGCATGCATTGGGGTAAAGGCCTATTTAGAAGCCCTTTTTGGGTCGGGTCTTTCTGATTGGTATCGAGCTCGAGTCATAGATTTCGTAGGACCGACCTTTTTGTTGTAGGTCATTTTCCCCATGATCACCAGCACTCGGACAGTCATCAGGTACGCCTAAGTTTACTTTTTTTTTAAAAGGGTTAAGAATTTACAATACCTTTCATCTAGTGTATGCCTTGTTTTGTGTTGTGGAGCGGAGACGAAGCGAGTTCGACGACTCGTCGTTGGTTTGGGTTTAGAGCGCCATCATGCCAACTTTCCGCAGATGTGAGTGTATGTTGTGGTTTCTTTGAGATATCCAGATAGATTCGGATACCGCTGGGACATCGTTCCAGATGGAGGCAGAGGTTAGACTCCGGTAGGCCACGTGTGGCCCAGCTTATTATTCCCCTAGTGAGAGGGTGGAGGTGTTTTGCCCTGGAGTACCACTTCCAGGAGAGGAGTTAGCTTTGGCTTTTGCTCATGTTGATGCTTGTGGAGCAGGTCCTAGTGTGGACTAGCCTGGGTAGTTCAGGTGTTGATCTTGAACCTTAGCAGATGGTTGATTGCCTAGTGAGTAGCTGCAGAGTTGGTAGCCTTCGAGGTGGTTGCTGAGACATCCTTGTTCTCCTGTAAGTGTTGTTGTTTTGCAGCTAATAAGTCGGAACCCTGTGGTTAAGGGTGCAATGAGCGATGTTCCCATCGGACGTGATCCGTTGGTGGTTTCCCAGCTTGTCCGGTAGAGTTGAGCACTCTTCTTATGGTGAGCCCCTAGAGTAGGGCTAGCTGCTGCATGTTGAGAGAGCTGGCCAGAGTTTTGTTGAGCATCATGTAGAGATGCAAGAGTAGGCAGTAAGACTTCGGTTTGATGAGATGCCTTAGGTATGGTTGTTTGAGTTGAGCTCTTGTATGCCTCGCAATAGTTTTTGTCACTTGAGGTTGTGACCTTGCTGGCCCCATTTGTAGTAAGATGTGGATTTGGTAGTAGTGGCACTTGAGGTGCAATGGTTGGTGTGCCGCTTTGGCTCTAAGTCTGGTTCAGGCTTGAGTTTGGCATGGGTATAGCAGATGGTTCTATGACCGTCCGGAGTTCAGCACGCTTCTTTAGCCATTGGATCCATTTATGGAAAAATGCACTTGTTTAGGTCGTGCAAGAGGGCTAGTTCAGTGGTAGTCGAAGGACTACAAGTGAAAGGATGTTCGAGAGGAGCTGGAGCCTCTTCCCAGTGTTACTGGGGGTTGAGTAAGTCAGCAAGTTGACGGTTGGTAAGTGTTAGTGCGTGTGAGTCTCACGCTAGTGTTAAGGCCAAGAGATCTTTATGGTTGGTAGTGCGGTCCACTACCTTCGAGTGCCTAAACCTGAGTTGAGTGGGCATTGTAGATGCGAGTTCGGTCCAGCAGATGGACCATGAGTTGGATGCTCACGAGATGAGTTGGTTGTTCATGAGGTGAGTTGGATGCTCTCGAGATGAGTTGGATGCCCATGAGATGAGTTGGTTGTTCATGAGGTGAGTTGGATACTCATGAGATGAGCTGGATGTCCAGGAGGTGTGTTGGATGCTCATGAGGTGAGTTGGACGCTCATGAGGTGAGTTGGATGCTTATGAGATGAGTGGGCTGCCTTGTGTGTAAGCCACTTTGGTATGAGGTAAGTTCGGTTTGGCATTGTTATGCTTTAGTAGAGCAGGGTTGCCACAGCTTCGAGTATTGTGGGGGGGTTGGAACCCTTGGGTGTTCCTTTGATTGGTTGTATCCCTGCAGGAAGGTAGTTGTTGCTTTTCTTTTAGAAAGCGCCTGTTAGCCTTGAATCCCTAAAGGAAGGTTGGGAGTTGTGCACACAAGTGTGCTTTTGTGAAGTTCGTTCTGGTGGCGAGAGTTTCTGAACCATGAAGGGTTTGCATTGGAGAACTGGTGCTCAGTTCTTGGAGAAGGTGGACTCCAGGTGGATGTTGTAAGGCTTGTTGAGGTTGTAGGGATACCGTGCTCGTAGTTGGGTTGTTGCTTAGGCAAGTTTGTTAAGTCGAACCTAAGCTTGGTTGGTGGAACCTCTTGTGTTCATGGTTGGTGTTTAGATGGTGCTGAACGAATGGTGGTTGTAGTGAAGCCGCGTAGTTCCTGACCGTAGTTGCTAAGGGTGTTGCTCGGAATCCTTACCCTAGGTGGAAGCTACATTGTGGCTGATGCTTTGAGTAGGAGGATGACACATTCTGAAGCGTTTCTGGTCTTTTTGGTTTCGAGGTTCGGAGCAGGCCAGCATGATTGTGATGCTGGAAAAAGGAGTTGTTTGTTCAGCGGTTGGTCGTTAGACCGTTTGTCGGCGAGCGGTGTGTCGAGGGTAGTCAAGAACCCTAGTTGTGGAGAGCCTCACCAGAGCTCAGTCAGACCTAGGTAGTGAGTTTCAGTTGGAAAGCCGGAGTCGAGTAGGTTGTAGGCTTCGGGTGAGTTGCTGGCAGTTTTGGTAAGCTAGCAAGCCAGAGCTTGTTTCAAGTAGAGTCCGGATTGGTTCCGGTGTGGTGGCAAGTTGGTGCTTGATGTTGACCAAGGTGTGGTTTTTGAGTTGCTAGAAGTTAGCTTTGCTCGTGGGGCAAGTGTTTTTGCCCTGGCGGACGTCTTTCCTGCTTCTAGAGTTTGAGAGTTGCCCTTATTTGGTGTTTGGGGGTGAGTCTTCTCTTGCCCGTGGTTAGCGGTCCAGTCTGTGGTGGACCCCTTGTTGTTGCCTCTGGGAGAGTTGGATGTTGTGCTTAGCTGAGCAAGACAGCGAGCGATTGTGAAGCTCTCTATCCTTCGGATGTTCGCTTGTAAGGATCTGTTTCTCCTTGGGAGTTGTCGAGTTATTCCTTGGTCTTGGAATTGGTGGTAGTGGTGCTAGTAGGAGGAAAAGTTTGTTGGTTGCTTGGAAGCGGTTGTTTGTCCGATTAAAGCGGACTCGTGAGTGGTGTTCCGGAAGTTGCAGTAAGGGTTGTTCTGCCTCCTATGAGTGTTTGGCCTAGTTGGTTAAGGTTTTGTGTGTTGGCATGGAAGTCGTTGCACCTTTGTAGTTGAAGAACTCATTGTATCAGTTGTGGGTTGAGGTTGCACCATTGTGATTGGATTAGGGTCTTGACCTTTTGAGGGATCCTTGCTGGTTAGTGTGGCTTGTGCTCTGCCAGCCATTTTTAGTAATCTGGTTCATGGTAGTTGGTGTTAACCGAATAGTGGAGTTCCGTTTATGAAGTTTCGGTGGAAAGGTGCAATAAGCCTAAGCTAGAGGGTTAAGCCTGTATGTGTTATCGTTTGGACTTATGAGATGTGTTTCATTTTTTTGAGGCAAGCTTCGTTCCGTTGCTTGCATGGAGGTAAGTTTGGTGGAGGAGCCCTCTGGGGTCCGGTTGTTAGCGTGTGACTTGTCCGGCCAGTGATTTGAGTCAAGCTAGAGTTGTGTGGATTGGCATAGCTATGCGATTTTGTAGTTGTTTGAGCTTCCGAGGCCGTAGCACTCAAGTTGTTGGATTGTAAGTTTTCCGTGTGGGAGGTGTCGGTTAGTTGAGGTTGTTGTGTGAGATTAGATTCTTGGAGGATTGGTTTGAGTGAGTGAGAGCTCGCACCTCGTTTCGTGTGTGCAGATGCCATTTCTATGGAGTAGAGGCATGTCGGGATTTCAGTTGGAGTTGTTGTCACGTGGTGTGGCACGAAGGTTTGTTCTAGGCGGTGCGTTCATGAAGCGTGGTTCGGAGAGCGTTGTTAAGAGGCTTATGGAGCCGAGTGGTTTCTCAGAGAGTTTTGACCCTCGACCGATGGTCTTTTGGGAAGAGTGAGCCGATCCTTCGAACTTGTTGCGAGTTGGTGTTTCCGTGATTAGCGCGGGGACTAGTGTGGTTTTATGAGGTTGCCTTGGGTTGCGTTCTCGTGGTCAATTCTTGTTGTTCCATTGAGGCATTGCAAGGTAAGTATTGCGCAGATTCCAATGTTCGGGAAAAGGTTGGTGGCCATCAATTTTGTTTTGGGGTCTGAGTTGCTTTGCATTTGACCAGAGGTGATGTGCGGGAGTTTAGGGCTAGTGTTGTCAACTCAGAGCAGAGCAGAAAAGTTACGCCGATGTTGGCGTCGAGTTTTAGAGTTTGAGGTTGGGACGGTCGTAGTTTTAAGGTTGTGCCGTTGTGAGTTGTGTTGAGGTTTGGTAAGCGGGAGAAGTGGAGTCTCTGTTGTTGGACCATTTGAGATTCTCGAGAGGATTGGCAGAGTTGCATATTGGTTAGCTTTTTCTGTCATTGTCAGCCGTGTGCAGTGTTCTCATGTATCGGTGTGAGGCAAGATGTGTCGGACCCATCGCTCATTGTGGACTTTGAGCCTTTACAAACAGATTGAGGATTTGAGCTTGAGGGGAAGCTTTGTGAGTATTATGGTCTTTGAGACGAAGACGTTACGTAGTGATGAGATCCGTTGGTAAAAGTTTAGTGGAGGAGTCCGAGTTCGGAGGAGGCCGCTCGTGAGCGGAAAGACGGATGAGATTGCGATATCTGTGGCTTTGTTCATCTTAAGGACATTCGAGGACGAAAGTCATAAAAAGAAGGGAATATTGTAACGGCCCAGGTTTTCATCCCGGTCTTCGAGGTATGCCCAGGGGGTATTTTGGTAATTTGGTCGGGCCGTCAGGGCCGTTTATGTCTTTTCCAGTTGCTAAAATTATTGGATGGATTTATGTAAGTTTTTGAGGCTTTGTGGATGGGTTTGAGCACGGATAGATGCAAAAGTAAAAATAAAGGAAATTATGTTGCAGCTGGGATTAGAACCTGGGTCTCCGGGAAAGCCTGTGGGGATGCGTGCCAATTGAGCTATGAAGAGCTCTTGTTGCTCTTTCTGCGTCATATTATAGTTAGCCTTGGATCTTGGAGTTTTGGTGCATTTGGTTAAATGAAAAGAAATTAGGTTTTTGTTCTTTCTTCTCCAAAACCCTCATAGCCGTCCAAGCTTGTTCTTCCTAGCTCCCAAGCCGTTTTTCATCCCTTTTGCAGCCCCGAGGTTCAATCATCATTCCGGGTAAGTCTTCATCCCCTTCATCTTCTCGATTGGGTGTTCTTGTTGGCCGAAGGTAAGGAGAAGAGCTTGTGTGTGTGTGTGTTTGTGCAGTCGCCCAAAGAAGAAGCCCGAGCCGCCCAGATCGCCTAGCAAAGAAGCCCAGCCGCCCAGATCGCGCGCAAAGAACAGAGCACCGAGCCGCCCGGACCGCCCGGCCGTCGCGGCTGCATCGCGTGCACGGCCCGAGCGCCCGCGCCCCACGTCTCGCTCCGCGCGCGCGCGCGCGCGCTGCGCGCGCTGCGCGCGCGCATCGATCGCGCCGCTTCGCGCCGCGCGCCAGCAGCTGTCCGCGCTGCGCGCGTGCGCTGCGCCCGGCCATCCATCCGTCCGCTGCGCGCGCTGCCGCCTCGCCGCCCCTCGCCTATCGGCCCCCTTCTGCGCGCGTCAGCGCCCAGCAATTTCGCCGCCGTCGCGCCTGCCCGTCGCGTGTCGCCGAGCGCGTGAGTTGCTCCCTGAGCCGAGCCTTGTTTATTTTGTTATATTTAGGCTTATGGATTATGATTATCATTGTTTTTGTTAGGTTCTCAGTAGCTAGCTCGGGTTCGATCGCAGCTTAGGTTTTGTGTGGAGTTGCCCCGGCCAGGTAAGGATTTCTTACCGGAGTTGTGTGGACCATGCGATGTTCTATGTGATTGATGTTGTATGTTTGTTTGTGATTATCGCATGTATAGTTTAGGTGCTCGCTCGATTTCTGGTGGCATGACTTCGTATGTTGTTCTTTCATGTTAGTCCATGCTAGGTTGTTCCGTTCTGGCATGCTCATATTCATTCTTGTTCCGTAGTACCATGCTAGGTCTGTTGTATTCTTTTGAGCACGTATTGGATTGTTGCTGATTGTTAAGGCAGGTTAGAATTCAGGTAGATAGCATCATCCGGGCCTAATGCATAAAGTATCTTGCATCCATGGCAAGGACGTTCGAGACAGTTCTCCGTCCTTGGACCCCGTGAGGGATTAGCTATCCCAACCGGTAGGCCCTGCAATCTTGGGTGAGGGTGGTAGTCTAAGCGATGCCCCAACGGTCGGGATGATGACTTGGCAATGCCTAGTCCCCGCAAATGCCGGCACGTCCTCAGCGTGTTCGGCAGTAGCCCTTGATTGCCACCTGTTAAGGTAAGGACGGCATCCTGGTGTAAGCCTACCACGACCGATTCCTTAGCCTCAGGTGCGGTGGTTCAGGCTGACATAGTTCACGTGTCCAGGTCTCACACCCCTATGTCAGTGACACCGATCCAGAGATTTAGTTAGGCGTGATATCCGGATATGGGCAGCTTGCCACTAGACCCGGCACCCCCCATAGTCTGTAGAAGCACGCGGTGCATGCTTACGCTCATTACAGCGCCGACCAGAGAGCTCCTCGGGATCTTGAGCTAGTGCACCTTTCGTGATCGACAGATGCAGCCGAGGCGGGACTTGTTTCTCGTATAGGGCGATTTGTGTGGTTATGGTAGTTAATTCCGGACTAAGACCCTGAGTTGGCATCCGAGGTCCAAGTGTGGACTCCATCTATGTGCTCTATTCTGTGTTTATGATCATAGCTTGCATACACTCATCTAGATGACCATGTGCATCGTATTGTACCCCGGTTGGGGATTCTTACTGAGTAATTCGTTACTCACCCTTATTTTGTGGTTTTTCACAGGTAACCAAGGTGCGAGACAGGATGGCTGAAGGAGGAGCTGTGATCATGGGAACCTGCTGTCGTCTCTGACTTTTTATTTCTATGACTCTTGTCTTTTTATTTTCCCCTGAATGCATGTAGTCGGGCACGGAGCCCTAGGATGTTTTCTGAATGTTTTCGTGGATTCCTGCTTTATTGAATTTGAGGATGTTTCAAATGTTTTAAGAAATCTCTGATCAGAGTGTACGTTTTGGAAATGTATTTGCCTTGAAACAGGTGCTTGGAGACAGGGACAGGTTTCAGCAAACTATCTTTATTTCTGATTGAACCTTAATTGTTTTGTTTTAATTGGGAATCCGAAAATTATTTGCATATTGTCCTTTACTTTGAATGCATGCATTGGGGTAAAGGCCTATTTAGAGCCCTTTTTGGGTCGGGTCTTTACACCCTTACTTTTCGAGATCGTTTGATGTGTTGATTGATTCAGATGTTTAGGTTTCAGTTATGATGTTTTATTATTATTGTTAGGTTATTCGTGTTATTCCTGCAGCTAAAGAGAACTTCTCGTTTGTCGTTTATTTCCACTGTTCACGTTAGGGTTCCTTGCTAGGGTCGTATGGACCCTGCGCATGACATTGATAACTCCTAGCATGTTTATACTGCTCGATATTATAAACTGCTAGAGGATAGGCTTATGCAGGTTGTCTGATGTTATTATGAATTGTTATTGGATAGGTTTGTGCAGGTTGTCTGGATGCTCTGTTCTGTCATGTGTGCTCAGTTTCCTGAATATCGTGTTTATGCTCGCTCCGTTTGTTATGTAAAGACCCGACCCAAAAGGGGTTCTAAATGGGCCTTTACCTCAATGCATGCATACAAAAGTTTAAGACAATATGTAGGAATGGCTTTCAGATTCCAATTAAAACTAAAACATGCAAACATTCAATTCAAAGTCAAGACAATTTTCCTGAAACTTGTCCCTGTCTCCAAGCACCTGTTCCAAGATAAATACATTTCCAAAAGTTTACTTTGATCAGAGATTTATTAAAGCATTCAAAACTTTAAACAGTTACAACCGTGCTGGAATCTGTAAAAACATTCAGAAGACAACCTGGGGCTCCGTGCCCAACTACATGCATTCTGAGGAAAAATAAGACATAAAGAATCATAGACATAAACTCAGAGTTCAACAACGGGTTCCATGATCACAGCTCCTCCTCCAGCCATCCTGTCTCGCGCCATGGTTACCTGTGGAGAACCACAAAATAAGGGTGAGTAACGAATTACTCAGTAAGAATCCCCAACCGGGGTACAATATGATATACATGGTCATCTAGCAGAAGGGTATGCAAGCTATGAATATAAACACAGAATAAAGCACATAGCTTAAGTCCACACTTAGACCTCGGATGCCAACTCAGGGTCTTAGTCCGAAATAATCCACCACACAATACGTCCTATACGAGAAATAAGTCTCGACCTCAGCTTGTCTACTGTCGATACGAGAGGTGCACTAGCTCAAGATCCCGAGGAGCTCTCCGGTCGGCGCTGTCATGAGCGTAAGCGTGCACCGTATGCTACTGCAGACTCTAGGGGGTGCCGGGTCTAGTGGCAAGCTGCCCAGGTCCAGTCACCATGCCTAACTAAATCTCTGGATCGGTGTCACTGACATAGGGGTGTGAGACCTGGACACGTGAACTATGTCGGCTGAACCACCGCACTGAGGCTAAGGAACCGGCCGTGGTAGGCTTACACCAGAAGCCGCCCTGCCCTAACAGTGGCAATCAAGGGCTACGCCGAACACGCCGAGGACGTGCCGACTGCCGGGGACGAGGCAATGCCAAGTCATCATCCCGACCGTTGGGGCATTTAACAGTCTGCCACCCTCACCCAAGATTGCAGGGCCAGCCGTTAGGGTTAGCTAAACCCTAACGGGGATCAGGGACAGAGAACCGTCCCGTACGTCCCTATCGTGGATGCAAGTTACGTTATGCATCCGGCCCGGATGATGCTACCTATCTGAACTCTAAACTATAGCAACAACAGCAAGCAATCCAATACAATCCAATACGTGCTCAACAGATACAACGAACCTAGCATGATACTATGAAGCAAGAATAGATACAAGCATGCCAGAACAGAACAACCAAGCATGGACTAACATGAGGAACAACATAGGAAATCATGCCAGTCGGGAATTCAGAACAGAGCACCTATCACTAAACATGCCGATAAACACAAACAAGCATACAAACAACATCACAAAATATATCGCAGGGCCCACACAACTCCGATAAGAAATCCTTACCTTGGTCGGGAGGCTTCTACACACAAAAACCTAAGCTGCAATCAATCCCGAGCTAGCTAACGAGAACCTATCAACCACAATAATAATCATAATCTATAAGCCTAAATATAACAAAACAAATAGGCTCGGCTCGAGAGCACTCACACGGCACGACGACACGGGGCTGGGTGCTGCTGGCGGGCTGGACTGCGCGCTGGCAGGCTATGGCATAGTGCTGAGGCGCGGGCTGGGCACACGGACAAGCGCTGGGGCTCGAGATGCGCACGGCAGGAGCGCGGGCGAGCGGCACAGAACGAGGACGCGCCCGGGCGACCTTGGCGTGCTGGCTGCGACGACGATCTGGGCGTGCTGCAACGGCTGTTGAGCGACAGGCTGCTTGACGGCACTGCAGGGGCGATGGAGCTGGGCGACTCCAGGCGGTCTGGGCTTGCTGCTGGGTGCGAAGAAGGCTGCTGGTTGGGGGCTCCTCTCGGCTGGCTGCAACCTAACACAACACACACACATGCTTCTATTTACTCGGCCAAACAGCACACCAAACGGAGGAGAAGAAGAAGAAGACGAAACTTACCCAGAACGACGATCGGATCTCGAAGCTGCTAGGGAGAAGAGAATCGGCTAGAGGAGCTTGGGAGACAAGCTTGGGCGGCAAGATGAGTTTTGGAGAAGAGAGAACAAAAACCTAATTTCTTTTTCATTTAACCAAATGCACCAAAACTCCAAGGAACCAAGGTTAACCAAAATATGTCGTAGAAAGAGTAACAAGAGCTCTCCATAGCTCATTTAGCAGGCATCCCCACAGGCTTTCCCGGAGACCTGAGTTCGAATCCTAGTTGCAACACAATTTTCCTTTATTTTTACTTTTGCATCTATCCTTGCTCAAACCCATCCACAAAGCCTCAAAAACCTATATAAACCCCTAGGGCATACCTGGAAGACCAGGATGAAAACCTGGGCCGTTACAATATTCCCTCCTTTTTATGACTTTCGTCCTCGAAAGTCCTTAAGACTGAAACAGCACAGGACACTACAACCTCATCCCGTCCTCCCCGCTCACGAGCGGCTTCCTCTGAACTCTGACTCCTCCACTGATTTCTAACCAACTGAACTTCTCGGCTAAAACAACACTATCCTTCTTCGAAAACCAAAC
Source organism: Sicyos edulis (assembly GCA_036507275.1). NCBI lineage: Eukaryota > Viridiplantae > Streptophyta > Magnoliopsida > Cucurbitales > Cucurbitaceae > Sicyos > Sicyos edulis. The sequence continues at coordinate 36,875,717 of CM071847.1, forward strand.
CCTCTTGGGTTCTCAAAAACTCAAAGCCACAATTCCATCCAGACTGCCACAAACTATCTCAACCAAGACTGGCATACACTGAACTCCGAAGGGAATAGATGCGATAAAGCTAGACGGCAAACCACATCCTCAACTCGCATCAACTCTCAAACGGTGCTACCCTCAACAAACTCGAGGAATGGCCACAAGCTCTAAAACTCTACACCACGCACTGGCAAACTCCTCTGGAAGCTCACAGCTGTTAACAAATAGCCTCAACCCTACACCAAGCTGACCAAACAACTGAACCTCCCAGGTTCCAGAAAACTAAACGGCCTACTCTTACTTCACAAGAGACCAACGAACCTCAAATCTTGCCTACAACCTTAACGAAATACAATCGAATCACCAACTGGCGACTGATCCTAAAGGCAAACTTCTCCAACTAGAACGCGTCCATAACACTTAAGCAACCATCTTAAAGAGAAATCACCGAACCAAAGGCAAGGGGCACCATTCTGGTACACCAGACGGCTAACAACACTCACACCAGCTGAAACTTCAGCTACGACCACCTCTAAAAGACAAGGGCCAAGCACAGGCTCCACTCGGTCAAACCAACAAACTAGAGCTCCTCATTGGCCGAACGCAAACTTTTCAAGGCAAACCCATCAGCAACTGGCCTAAGAGAACATTTTCAGGCAAGGAAACAACCAACATTCCTCTCAAGGAAAACTCGGGAAGCAAGGACTAAACCATCACGCAGCTATCTGCGACACAACACCTTGAGGAAAACAGCTCAACGGCTTTATCAACCAATGCCACGGCACCTCTGTGCCAACTCACTCAAATGCGGCTCCGCTATAATGCCAACTGCGAACGCTCAACAACTAGGAACAAAGCCCTAGAAGGGCTTGCTCAGAAGAACTCAACCCAAGCTTATAACGAGCAACGCTCACCTCCAAGCTACCACTCAACTCTTAAGTCCAACTGGCTACTCAAAGGACTTCCTCCTTTTAGCTTAGGCCTAACTCATCTTCCAACCAGAAGCTCCACTCCCGAAACCTCGCAAGGAAAACGAATAACGACAACCTCAAAGCTTAAGGATCCTGAGCCACACGAATGAGCAAGACTACCTCAGAAGCTAATACTCGAGGCTGGCATCCATGGTGCAACTCAACCACCATAGAGACTAGGGGGAAATCTTCAATCCCCAAAGAACCAACAACTTTCCAGAAACAACTCAACTCTTATACTGGCTGGCCAAACAACTTTCGCTTGCTAACAACACAAAGCAGGGACCCTCTCGCTGGGCTGACCGCTGCGCTACTCTGATCAACTACACAACTCAGGAGCTAAGCTGACTTCTTCTAAACCGGAAACGATTTTCCCAGCAAGTGAACTTCTGAAGGGCAGCGAACTTCACACACTCTCGCTGACTTGCTCAAACCCAAGGCAACAACAACCAATTCTCTTGGAAGCAACACCCAAGGGAATTCTGAACCAAAAGGACCACCAACCCAAAACTAACAGAACTACTCAACTGCCGAGGGAGGGGTCAACTCCCAAAACTTCCTGACTAGGAACAAGACCTCAGGGCAACGCCCTCCAGCTAGAATCGAACTAGCTCTTGACACAACATGAGAACCAAATCTTGGCCAAACACTCACAAGAGGCAGAACACCCTTACTGCAACCTCCAGAACACCATTCAAGAGTCCGCCTATCTGGACAAACAACTGCTTCCAAGCAGCCAACAAACTTTTCCCTCTTGCTAGCACCACTACCATCAACTCCAAGGCGTAGGGAGTAATCTGACAACTCCCAGAAGGAAACGGCTCTTACAAGCAGACAACCGAAGGACAGAGAGCTCCACACACGCTCGCTGTCTTGCTCTGCTAAAGCAACAACATCCAAATCTCACGGGGCAACAACAGGGGGGTCCACCACAGACTGAACCTCCAAATGCCAAACGGGGCAACTCTCAACATCCTGTAAACAGGAAAAACAACCAACAGGGCACGAACCACTCGCCCCACGAGCATAACTAACTTCTAGCAACTCTAAACCACACCTTGGTCAACACCAAGCACCAACTTGCCACCACACCGGAATCAATCCGGACTCTACTCCAAACAAACACTAGCTTGCTAGTCTACCAAGACTGCCAGCAACTCACCCGAGGCTACAAACTACACGACTCCCGCTTGCCAACTGAAACTCACTACCTGGGCTTGACTGAGCTCTGGAGAGGCTCTCCACAACCTAGGGTTCTTCGGCAACCCTCGACACACACTGTCGACAAACGATCTATCAGACAACTGGCTACACGGGCATAACTCTCTCCAGCATCTCAACTATGTTGGCCAACTCCAACTCCTTGAAAACCAAGAGGACCCGAAACGCTACCGAATGCGTCATCCTCCTACTCAAACACCAGCCACAACATAGCTTCTACCCAAGGAAGGATCCGAACAACTCTCTTAGCCATGACGATCAGAAACTGCGCGGCTTTGCTACCACCGCTCTTGTTCAGTGCCAACTGAACTCTAACCAACGATCGACAAGAAGTACCACCAACCAAGCTTAGGTCCAACCGAACAAAACTTGCCTAAGCAACAACCTGATACCACGAGCACGGTATCCTTACCACCTCAACTAAAGCCTTACAACATCCACATGGAGTCCAACTTCTCCAAGAACTGAGCACTAGTTCTCCAAAGCAAACCCTGCATGGATCTGAAACTCACGCCACAGAACGAACCACACAAAACACACTTGTGTGCACAACTCTCAACCTTCCTTCAGAGATCCAAGACTAACAGGTGCTTTTCCAAAAAGCAACACTAACTTCTGGCAGAGATACAATCAACCCAAGGAACACCAAAAGTTCCATCTCCACACGATGCTCAAAGCTGTGGCAACCTTGCTCTACCAAAGCATAACAATGCCAAATCGAACTTACTTTATACCAAGCCTCTACCAAGGGTGCTTACCCATAAGGCGTCCAACTCCTCTCACAAGGCATCCTACTCATCTCATAAGCATCCAACTAGAGGCCCCTCTGCTGGACCAAACTCGCATCTACAATGCACAACTCTTCTCGGATTTAGGCACTCGAAGGTAGTTGACCGCACTACCAACCACAAAGATCTCTTGGCCTTAACACTAGCGTGAGACTCAAGCGCACCAACACTTACCAACCATCAACTTGCTGACTTACTCAACCCCCAGTAACACTGGGAAGAGGCTCCAGCTCCTCTCGAACATCCTTTCGCTTGTAGTCCTTCGACTACCACTGAACTAGCTCTCTTGCACGACCTAAACAGGTGCAACTGCCACAAACGGATCCAAAGGTTAAAGGAGTGCGCTGAACTCCGGCCGGCATAGAACCATCTGCTATACACATGCCAAACTCAGGCCTAATCCAGACTTAGTGCCAAAGTGGCTCACCAACCAATGCACCTCAAGTGCCACTACTACCAAATCCGCATCTTACTACAACGGGGCCAGCAAGGTCACAACCTCAAGTGACAAAAACTCTGGCTAGGCATACAAGGGCTCCAAACTCAAACAACCATGCCTATGGCATCTTATCAAACTGAAGGCTCACGGCCTACTCTTGCATCTCCACATGATGCTCAACAAAACTCAGGCCGGTTCTCTCAACATGCAGCAGCTAGCCCTACTCTAGGGGCTCACCAAAAGAAGAGTGCTCAACTCTACTAAACCACTGAGGAAACCACCAACGGATCAAGTTCGATGGGAACACTGCTCGCTGCACCCTTAACCACAGGGTTTCGGCTTACTGGCTGCAAACAACAACACTTTACAAGAGCACAAAGATGCCTCTACATCCTCCACGAAGGCTACTAACTCTGCAGCCACTCACTGGGCAATCAAACAATCTGCTAAGGCTCAAGATCAACACTTGAGCTACCAAGGCTAGTCCATACTAGGACCTGCTCTACAAGCATCCACATAAGCAAAGCCATAGCTAACTCCTCTCTTGGAGTGGTACTCCAAGGCAAAACACCTCCACCCTCTCACTAGGGGAAAACCAACAACTGGGCCACAAGTGGCCTACGGGAGTCTAACGTCTGCCTCCCTCTGGAACGATGTCCCAGCGGCATCCGAATCTATCTGGATACCTCAACAAGCCACAACATACATCACACACAGCGGGAAGTTGGCATGATGGCGCTCTAAACCCAAACCAACAACGAGTCAGAACCTGCTCGTCTCCGCTCCACAACACTACACAAGGCATACACTAGATGAAAAGTATTGTAAATTCTTAACCCTTTCTTTAAATCAGTAAACTTAGGCGTACCTGATGACTGTCGGAGTGCTGGTGATCATGGGAAAACGACCTACAACAAAAGGTCAGTCTACAGAATCTATGACTCTGAGCTCTGATACCAACTGTAAAGATCCGACCCAAAAGGGGTTCTAAATGGGCCTTTACCTCAATGCATGCATACAAAAGTTTAAGACAATATGTAGGAATGGCTTTCAGATTCCAATTAAAACTAAAACATGCAAACATTCAATTAAAACAGATCATGCCCTCCCGGGAGCCTCCGGGGCTACAAGAGCTACTGGGGGGGAAACTGCTGAAATACTCTGTCAGCTGGGCTATCTGTGCCCGGGACTCCTCACTACGCGCTACAAACTGTGCCTGGGTCTCCGCTCTCTGATAGCTAAAGACCTGCCATCAAATCTCTCATGGCTGGAGCACACTCTGCTCAAGGAGTCTCACTCTAAGGCGTGCTAACCTCTACCTCCTCCACTTCGCAACTCAACTGCCAGGGCCAACTCTGGCCAACGGGCCTAACAACCCTGGACGCGGCCTCATCATCAATACAATCAGTCCAACACCTCGGGTGGACATGCCAAGCGTCCTTTTCCTCTGAGTGCGATCAACACACTAGCGATATGCACAACGCACCTCCACCCTCTCACTAGTGGAAAAGCAACAACTAGGCCACAAATGGCCTACGGGAGTCTAAGCTCTGCCTCCCTCTGGGTGCAATCGACACACTGGCGATCTGCACAAAGCATCAAAGCTGGCCCACACTGGGGCTCTCACTGCTCATCAAATGCGCTGCGATCGCGAAAGTTGGCATGATGGCTCTCTAAGCCCAAACCAACAACGAGTCAGAACCTGCTCGTCTCCGCTCCACAACTCTACACAAGGCATAAAAGCTAGATGAAAAGTATTGTAAATTCTTACCCCTTAGCTTAATTGAACTCGCACAAACTCTGGCGCCGTGGAGAGTCTTGATGATCATGGGAGCAACAACCTACAAAGCAAAGTTAGTCTATAGAATCTATGACTCGCGTGCTCGATACCAACTGTGATTGAACCCGACCCAAAACATGGTCCTAAATCGGGGTTCTCACTCAAAGATGCAAGTTAAATATGATAACAAGCGGTTTAGTGCTCATATTTAAAAACCTTTCAAAACATATAAGAAGGGGGAACCCTTAAAACATAACCATCAATTTACATTTAAACATCCAACGAAGTAAAACATCCTGGCCAGTATTTATAAAACATACAATACAATTTAAACAACTTTTTAAACAATGTTCCCCTAGGACTCCTGTCCATCTACATGCTGAATAAACAATGCAATAATAAATGACAGAGTACCGGCGGCTCCCCATGATCAATCAGCTCCCTCCGCTAGCCCTCCTGGTGTTGTCCCAAGTTACCTGAAAGATAAATAAGGGTGAGTATAAACATACTCAGTAAGAATCCCCAACCGGGGTACAATACGATACATCAGTCATCTAGCACCTCAACATGCAAGCAAACAGCTATCAACACTGATCATAGCTCAACGAGCTCATAAAACAAGATCTGGAGTCATCGGAAGTCTCTTACTTCCGGCCTAATGGATTGGATACACTGACCAATCCTGGACATCACCGAGGTATCTGTCACTCGGGGGGAATACACTGATCCCTAGAATGTCCTCAAAGGCCTCCTTGCCCTTGCACTAAACTGGACTTACGGGAGAGTACCCGAAGTCAGGCTCTAAAGGAAGGAATGGTGTAGTCACGATATTAGCCCGGGGGAGCTCTCCGAACCGGCAACTAACGCGTGTGAGCGCACACCGCATGCTCTCTGCATCCGGCGTAAATGCGGGGGCCTAAGGGCAAACTACGCGGGCCAGGTACGCATGCCTATGACTAGGAAGAGGTGTCACTGATCACAATAGCGCGAGGCCCTCGGCGCTCATCTATGCAGCATGATCCACCGACCTGAAGCTAAGAACCGGCCAGGGGAGGCTTACAGCGATGGCAGGGTTCCGCTCTAGCAGACTACAAACTAGGCTTATGCCGAAGTGGGTAGCTAAGTCCACAACCGGCGGGTCGGGGAGGAAGCAAGATACGTTATCTTTGCAAGACACTTTACTCCCGACGAGCTAAATCCACCTTGGCGGCCGGGGAAGCAAGATACGTTATGCTACGCACACTTTACTCTCGATCAGTGGGGACAAAGTACGTTATGTCCGCTCAGCCTCTGGATGATGACAAACCCTACAACTCTATCTAAGAGTACAGAGCAAATAAATGATTCCTGGCTAGCAAGCAATGACCGACATCAATCACATTTACCTAGCTGATACTACAACTTAAGCAGGAGTCACAAGCATGCTGGAAGAACAAACCTAGCATGGCACTAACATGTAAAATCAGGCAAACATGCTAGCAAGAGGTCAATCAAAGCTGCCCTATCAATATCATGTTCATAGCAAACAAGCATACAAGGCATATCATAATATATCGCAGGGTCCACACAACCACGGTAAGAAATCCTTACCTGGAACAAGCAGAAAAACAATAATAATAATCACAAATCAACGAGCAACCCTCGAGCCTCTAATCGATCCCGAACAGCCTATACATCAAATAAAGCACCCAAATCAATTACATAAAACAGCCCAATAAAATCAATAACCAGCAGCCAACAAATCAGGGCCCAACGAAGAAAAGACTCGGGAAATACCATCTGAGAAGCCACAAGGCTCGGGCCAAGCCAACACACAACAAGCAGGCTGTCGGTAAGGGCTGGACTGGCTGGGCGCAGGCGCTGGGCGCGATGGGGCGAAGGGCAGGGGCGCTGGGGAGCGGAGCTGCTCGCGGGCGCGGGAGAGCAGCTGGATGGGCTCTGGCGCGCCGGCACGAGCTCAACAAGCATAGGGGCGCGTGCGCGAGGCGACGCGATGCGACGGGCTCGGGGACGCTCGGGATGACACGGTGAGCTACAAGGGTGCACGGGCTCGGCACAGTGCGAGGCAGCACGGACCAGGGCGATGGCGACGCGGGGCTGGGCGAGGGCTGAGCGACGCGACTCGGGCGGCCTGGGCGACACCATGCGGCGACGCGATCAGGCGGTCGGGCGAGCCGGGCGGACACGGGCGACGCTGCATGGCATCGCATATTGGTAGGCTCGGCCCGCTCAGCGTGGCGAGTGGGTGGAAAACTGTGGGCCGGCTCGGGCGTGGGTGGGCTGGGTCTGGGTGGAGGAGAGAGAAAAGGAAGGAAAAAAGAGAAAAATGGAAAAGAAAAGGAAAAAAAGGAAAAATGGGGAAAAATGGGAAAAATGGGGATTTTATCCTCATTTTCAAACTTATCCATTTAAATCCAATTTTCCAAAAATCCTTAAAATCCTTAAATCCCATTTCCCGGCTTCCTCCTTCGAGACCCGACTGAAGCAACCTTTCCAAAAAAATAAATCTCACTCAAATCAACATCCCAAACCAACACTGAGGGCCCGGGCTCGAATCCCAAAGGAAACACCCAAACAACCATCACTTTGCCCAAAACCCAAATCACAACCGAACTCCCAAACGAAAAGCCCAAACATCTCGGGACTCGCAGCCACCAACAAACAAGCCTCAACAAAGGCAGGAGCTGCCTCGAGCCCTGAAAATCCACAAATCCTGCCCAGGGAGCAAAAAGACCAAAATACCCCTAAGGGTCAAAACGGCTCTAACGGCCCCAACTGAACCACTGAATCTGAACCGGAAGCTCCTCGAGAACCGAGATAGAAAACTGGGCCGTTACAATACTCCCTCCTTATAAGACTTTCATCCTCGAAAGTCCTAAGACGAAACGGCTCTAGGAATCTCCACTGATTCCTAACCAACTGGTTCAGATTCAGTGGTTCGACTGAATCTGAGAAACATCGTGTTTTGCATATATTTGGTTCGTCAGAAACATCTGGTATACTGCTGGTACAATCTGTTGCATGTGAAGGAGAGTTCAAGGCAAGGTGGAGATTTGTTATGTTATGCCTTTAACGCATTAATGCCCTGTGATTAGGAGTCGAGGGTCTCGCTGTGAAACGTATTTACGTGTTTAGCATTCTATTGCGTGTGCGCAAGTGCATTCCGCATTCCACACCCACTAACCGCACTCCACATAGCATTCTGTTTCCGCAGCGCATCCACGCACCAACATTCTGTTTAATACTTACGCATTCTATAATAGGGTTTAATGAGAGTGCCTATATAAACACGAATTAAACCCTAGTTGTATTATGACATAATCTCTGTATCTATAAATTTCCGTCTCTCTCAATAATATTGCTTTCCTCCTTTGCTCGTGGACTAGCCAACACAACGTTGGTGACCCACGTAAATTCTGTGTGTTGTTTCTTCTTCGTTTTTCACGTTTATTATTATCTGTTTTCATATCTTCGTTTATCGATTGTTGATTGCCATTTTCATAACAAAATGGTTAGCTTGCTTCTTCTCTTTTAAGGCCAGTGTGATAGCATTCCCATGATTTTGCTACCGCCTTCTACTGTTAATGGTTGGTCGCCTTAGTATGATATTGTATGTGGAGCTTTCCATAACTAACAAGAAGTTGACCATCACTGTTATGAAACGACCTCCTTCTACTAACGTTGTCGGTAGTTCTATGCTTTCTATGAGACCAAAAACAACATTCCACCTCCGAAATGCTACAAATGGGCTTGTGTTTGGTTTTAGATTGTCTTATATCTTATAATTTTCTTGCTTCTTGGCATTGGAGGCGCCACACTGCCGACTCCGCCGAAAGTCGAACCATTTCAAATATGTAAATGTATTCAAGTATGTGATATTAATACATTGAATGATCATTATAAATTTACCCGATTGTTCCTTGACGTTAGATTATTTCAGTTAAAATATTATTTTGATCCAAGTTTCTTCCCATATTAGTGATGGTATTTTCAAATGTCTTAGTATATATAGAGGATAAAAAATCATATGCATCAAAACTAATTTGTTTTATCTAAGAACAAAAAAAAAACATCAATTATCTAATTACATTTAATAATGTATATAGGTAGACACCAAAAAATTATCGACATGAATACAATATTTTTCAAGTAAACTATAAATCAAGATTGTCAAATATTTTAGATGCGAATTGGATAAGTTAAAAATGAATGATCTTGAAATATACTTTAAATAATTCTCAAATGGAGGTAACAAAAAAAAACAGTTCGATTGTGATTGCTTGAACACAAATATTATAAGTAGCCAATTTATAATAGGTGTATAAACTTCTTTACTTGAAACAAATTTTGGGCTTATATACATAAGCGTTATCAGTTTAAGTTTTATAAAAGAACACAAATAAAAAATCTCAAATTCCTACCAGTCGCCTAAAGGTTTATTTGAACCAAGCCTTGCCATTCGTTCAAGTTCGTTGTACGTACGCTTGCGAGTCCTGAACTTGAACCACGCACTGTTATCGGAGCCTCACCTCTGCTCTGTCTAGACCTGTGACCCAATAAGCCGGACCCCGATCCAATAAGTTGGGATGATTCGTTACTCTTCTATTCCTTGGTAGTTTTAGGCGATAAATATTGCACATTGACTAATGTTATGACTCGTTTGGTATATTATTCTTGTCTATTGCTTGCTTGTATCACTGACGAATTGCTTGTATTGTGGCACGTGCAAAGCATGATGAAGATTGATGCATAACTAGGATTTTATGGATGCCTTGTAGTTTCATAACTTATTAGGATGTGTTCTTATACTTCACATGTATCGTGGATGGATTAAAGAAAACATGTGGTTTATTGAACTGTTGTAGCCATTAGAAATTATAGTATGTAGAGCTTGGACTGAGTTATGGATTGATAGTTGTTAAACATGTGTTGTTGATATACACTAAAGGGTACAATGGGTATGTGATTTTTGTAATGTTTATGCTACAGACTTGTTGGTCTTACAGAGAGGGTCAATATCCCAATATTTATACTCCATACTTGTTGGCCCTACATGGGTGAGTCAATATCTCAATACCTATATTGCACACTTGTTGGTTCCACTAAAGGGTCAATATCCTATGAAACTTTGAACTTGGTGGTCTCAAAACAGTTGTGTCCAGAGGCTTTATTAAACCAAAATATTAGGCTCTTGCAGGCACCACAACTTAGGTTTTATGGATCGACAACTTCTAAAGGAATTGTTCGTCTTTCTTTGTGATAAACCGGTTTTGTCATGCGACAATCAATCGACATTTTTCCATGCATTTGAAGGCATTAGATAAACGCACATTTGATTTTGTTATTAGTGTATCAATTTACATATATAAAGAAATGGATTTCAATAATTGTAGCATTACTAATCATAGATACTAAATTCCACTCAACTGTAAATTCTATAAAGACTAAAATTAATTATTTAAATTTTACACAAAAATTTATGGGCTAACAAATCATTGTTTCAATAAAAATATAGAGACCAATGGAACTGTCTAACTTAGTTTTCAAATAATTAATAAATTCTTCAAACTATTATTTTACCATTATTTTTAATAAATGAATAGCGTTACTTAAAATATATGACATACTGACATAAAGTATATTGGAGCCACAAATTAGATTATGAGAAAAATTGAGGCTGTCTCAAAATACTTCTCTACACATGAACAAGTAGAGTGACTCTACTTGTTTCTTATGTGGCATCACTTAGAGCCACAAATTTTTTTTAACTTTTCTTGTTTGTTGATTTTTTCTTTCAAATGAAACAATTTTTGTGGACTTAAGGGATGACACATAAGCAACAAGTAGAGTCACTCTACTTGTTTATGTGTAAAGAAGTATTTCTCAAATATGGACTATCTTTGACAATTTTTAATTTGGATAAAATTAATTTATACCCAAATTCAGTTAGTAAGCTCAAATAAGTAAAAACTCAAATCTAAATGACTAGATTCAGAAGTTCTAGAGTTCAAAGTCAACTAAGACTGATACTCATTATGTAGAGCTCTATAAATAATAAGCTCACCTTCATTTAAAGACTTGAGAAATTAGAAATTAGAAATTATAAATTATAAATTATAAAGGAAATTTGAAAGAGATATCACAAAAATAGAAGTTGTAAGAACCCATGATTTTTAATTACGAATTCTACTACATTGACTCAAATATAGTTATAAAATATACATCTTTCGAATTTTAAATTCAAATCCATATAACTATTCACTGCATTTTATTCAAATATAAATTAAAATAATTCCAAAAATAATTTAAATAAGTAAAATAACAATATAAAAGGCACTAGTAGAAATTTGAGTTTAGATGACAGGCATTAAATGTCGGGCAAGTGCACCCATCATCCATATAGGTGACATCAAAAGTATATGACAACGGGCACATTTCATGACGGTCAATACCCGTCATCAAAGCGTCATAAAAAAAAGGTCGTCACACAAAGAATTGGTTTTTTTTTTATCCTTACTACTTATTCTTTCACAATTAATTTGAGAGCAATACAAAGGTGTGTTGAAGAAGTGGATCTGTGAACCAAAAAAGCTAAAACAGAGAACCCAAAAGCGAAATCGTCACACGAAATATTCAAGGCGGAAGGGGAAAAAATAGTGGGAAGAGGAGAAAAACAAGACCATGGATTGAGTTTTATGTTCCAATATGTGATAAAATAATTTAAGCAAAAGGGAATAATAATAATGAAAGAAAAATTAAGAAATAATTAAAATTTAATGAATCTGTTTACAACGCATTACAAATTATTAAAAGAAAAGAACATAAAAGATAAAGATTAGGTTTGGAATGAAATGTGATCCACGTCTCTAACCCCAATCTATTTCACGTTAGTGTTTGGTATCCTTTACCTAGACTTCATGCAAAACTTCAATCTTTATATTATTTTCATTGGCACTTACATTGATTTGTGTATTAAGCTTTTGTATTCACCTCATTTTAAATTCTTTGTCGATGGACTCTTAAACCCTTCTCACATAAAGAACTTCCAACACTTCGGGATGCTTCTCATGTTCTTCATTTTAAAAAATTTTCCTTACACAAAAAATTATCATGAAAATATCTCCCAACTTTACCTCTACCTCATAAAAATCAACAAAACCGGTAATATTTAACATACATAATGCATTAAAAATATATTTCAAACCACAGATAAAATTACCAAGTCAAATCGCTCTGATTCACAACGAAACTAACAGATTAGCAACCTCCACCCTAAAATCACAATCTTAAACAAACAATAGTTAAACACAACAAGAATAAAACATCTCAAAAACTTCAAAAAAACTAGATAATTATCATTTTTCACAATGAGATCAAAATGAAAACAACGGTCACCAAAAGGTAAATAGAATCATAGATACAAATGAGTTAGGCTGATTAATCATAAAATGTGAAAAGGAAAAGAAGATGAAGGAGTAGAGAAAGGCATTGCAAGGTTTTAGGGTTTTTAGTTTAAGTAGTGAGAAGTTTTAGACGAAAAAAAAAAGTGAAGGGAAATAAAAAATAAAACGTGCTAATAGAAACTTAGACAATAGATGTCGGTCACTTTAAGGTGACGGGCAAAGGCCTGGCATCATATGTCTGCCTTTTAAAAAAAATATATATATATATGTTCGTCATTTAATATCCATGTTTTTGAAATATTTTTAGATAGTCTGTCATCTATATCTTGAATTGTAGGTGAGGCATCCATGCCCAACAATCAACAAATTATTTCAACGAATAAACAGAGTCTAAACTTAGCATGCCAATATGAAAGGGAGGAAATAACAATTATCCTTAAACTCTCAAAGTAAATGCATCAAGCTCCACACATGATCACTTCAGCATCTCCCAGCTAATCGTCTCGGTGATGTCCTTGGTTATCTAGTGAAAAACCCACAATAAGGGTGACTATAAAAGAATACTAAGTAAGAATTTTCAACGTTGGTACAATGCACAAAGTCAGAATCTAGCATGTTGGCACATACATGTTTAAAGCTCAACTAAACATAGCACAAACTGGTCATGAGGTTCGGTACATGACTCTCTTGTGAAGCCCTTAAGGCTCTCATCTAAACATAAGGATATGATAGGTCATGAAGTACGTTGCATGTCTCTCTAGTTCAATCAACTTATCATTACTTGTGTAGTGACGTCAATGGACCAGGTGAGACATCTACTTGACACTTGGTGCATGTATGCATACACCAAGTGTTGCTGCAAATCGGTCAAGTGTAGGCCTACATAAACTAACCCAGTTCAAGTCCACATGCTTAACTTAACAAAGGAAAAGGTGTCCACTAAGTCACGGTCCTGGAGGTTTTCACCAACGATCCGAGTCAACCTACTCTCACCCTTCCAACACTATGATCAAGGCTCCACTGACCTCGCGATTCTACTGCTAATATATTGAACAGTAACTCATTTTTATGCGAATGCATTAGGAATCACTTACGCCCAAGTATACGCGGTCGGGAATTGCAGGAAGTAATAAGTATATAATTTTATCGATCCCACAGAGATTGATGTCTAGAGTAAATACCACTTAAGTCAGAGTCGTGCGAAAAGTAAAATAGAATGTATATAAGTGGTTTGTTTTGTTTAATGCGATAAGACAAAATACAGAAATAAAATGCATGCAATGAGTAATCTAACTATGTATAGAGTGGCTAGTGAATGTCTTACTTCCTTTACAAATTTCACTTCCATGACTCATGATTTATGAGTGAACCATCTTCCGCTGCGAACACCATACTAAGCACAGGGTGACGTAAGCAGTAGTGAAGTTATTCCTAATGTCCTAAATGATGAACAACTGTTCTGTCAATCCTAAAGTAGCGTATTGGGTCAACATGCGATTCCTCTTCCGATTCTTTGCAAGGTACATGCGTGGATAGCTAATCGACGCATATATATATATATATATATATATATATATATATAAGTAAATATTCAGTAGTGTAACATTCAGATACCTACACCAATAACATGCTTTATTCATACTTAATCATCATAACTCCTATAACGCAATCATAGTAAATGAACATCAGATAGAAGTTTAAATCAGACAAATTTATTACTACTAGAATGTCTAAGTACTATAACTACTCCTAATAAAAATAATAAATGGAATTGGCACGGTTGAAGGTGAGTAGTCTCTTTGTCATCAGTTCCCACAACACCACCATCAGCTTCTTCGCAGTAGACTCACGTCCCTCGATTGGCTTATGGCCAACCGACCAGCTAAATGGATTATGCTCCTTGCTTTGGTATTTATAGGATTGAATTTTTTGATCCGCAAGTAGAGGTGAGTTGTACAAATCGTCATTGATGCATATTCCATGATTTCCATTGGGATTTATTCGATTGCCATTGCCTTGATTGCATAATTGATTCTTCTTATTCTTTCCTTGTAGATGAATCTTTGTCGATCTTAATTCCTTCTTGGTTCAACATATCTTCGTGATTCGCTCAGTGTTCAGGTCATTACCTTTTGCTTGATGCCACGCGAAATCCTAAATTAGGCACAGATACATTGCAATTTGTGCTAAAGTGCAGATTCATGCTTTGGATGCGATATTATGAATGTATGCAGACTTTCTAAGTTATTTCTCCGTATTCCCTCTAAGAACGCAGATATTATCACTACTACAAAAATCAATATAGTTGATGCTTGATATTTTTTAAAATTGACGTTTTGAACATAAAATGTCAACTAAAATATCTCTTACATGAAAAAACGTCAACTAAATTAAAAACACGCGTATGTGAACTCTATTTTTTTATACTTGGTTTTAGTTGATGTTGTGTGCGCGTCAACTATAAAATAAATATGTTGACTCGTTTTCAACGTCAACTAATTAAATTAATTAAAAATAATAAAATGATAGATATGACTAATAAAAGAAAAAGTAAGAGTCGCAAAACTAGGCACGATTGCATTCGCATTTTTCGAGAGACTCCTTCGTTGTCATCAAGTCCACCGCGCACTCTTCCATTCCCTTCATCTTATTCACGTTTTCCTTGTGGTGGATTGAAGATTGTGAAGAGGCTAGGTATTCAAGCCAATCTCATCACCAATGGCCATTTCCATTTCTCTTCATCTCGCTTTTGACTTCTCAAGCATTGCGCCATTTCCCTCTTCAACGACCTCCCTCACGCCATCCATATTTTTCGTCCTTCGCGGCGCCGTACCAAGCTCTAATCCCTCAAATGTCGTTTTCTAAAACACATCCTTTGCTTCCTCAAATGGGTTTCACAAAGTTGATGCTCTTTTTTGTTCTTTTGCTCTCAAAGCTTATGCCAGTGCATTGACTTGTTCTAAAGCCAAGCAGTTACATTCATAGGTTTTGTGATTTGGGTTTGATGTTTATTCTTCTGTAAACCATGTTGCTTGATGACTATGGGAAATTTAGAGATCTTGATCTTGCACGGAAGGTGTTCGTTGAAATGTTGCTACCAGATATCGCCTTGTGAAATGCTTTGGTGTGCGTAAGTTTTCTTTCCCATGGTATATTTGCTTAAAATGATGCAGGTTTAGGGAAAAAGCTATCAAGTTATCATTGAATGGTTGAGTTGCTTGTTGAACTTTCTACACCATAGATGAGAACTTATTATTAAATAAGTAATTAATACTGTTTGATGTTGGCAAGACATAATGAGGCATTTAGGAAGCTCGAATAGCTATACACTCTCTTGTTAAATTTAGGAAACTCAATCTTGAGGATGCTAAATAGTTATTGTGTATGCAATATTTTTTTTTTTTTAAGCTCTGGATTGATTAAGTACTAGGTTGGGCTAAACTAGGGTCCTAGTTATGCATGTAGGAATTGGTATAAGTCCCTGCTTGTTCTAAGTTATATTTTTTTGTTGTATTTTTTTTTATATTCAATAAAGAAGGAAGAATGAAATTTCACAAGAACAAAGTGTTACAAAAATATTCTTTTGGTTTGTGAGGTGTTTCGTGAAACATTAATTACTGAACATGTCTCGGGTTTTTGTGGTGACTTTGTGGTCTCTATGGTATATTTAGTAATGTATTTGTTGCATATTGAAAGTGGAAACGTATAATGATTATAGGTTAGTTGCCTCATAGAGTTGATTGTTCACAATCTTTATTGCCATAAGGAAGTATTTCTTCGAGAGCTAGTGAGCTAATGAAGTTCAATATGTATTGATTCTATAATTTCATTGATGTTTTTCTTCGTAGAACAAAAGAGAACCGTTTTTCTCGAACGACAATCGAGGGATTCTTCTGCTTAAGTATGTTTTTACCATTCATTTATTCAAGAGGGACTTGAGGTACTCTTCTTTTTTTCTCTCTGTTTTTGTTTCAAATCAAGTTTCTGAACATTAATGGAGGCCTAGAAATCGATATGTATTGTTTTATGCAATCTTGTCTCCTCTCTCCTTCTAATTCTCTGGTAGGCTTCCAATTTCTAATCACGTCTTTTGATTGTGAATCCTAAAATTGATTTTCTTTTTTTCATCTCTCTAACAATGATTTTTGTTTCTTCATCTCTTTCATTTTAGATAGATCCAAGTTTTATGGTTTGTTTGGTTTATTTCTTTATAGACTGAACTCTTGTTGGTTTTTGAGCTCTTTTTTACAAAACCTCCATTGCCAAAGGTTCTAGGTTGCTTTAATTCAGGGGTTAATCGTACATTTTTTTGTCTAATTTGTTTTGCTAAAAAGTTGAAGTTAATTCAGGCTTAGGTTGGAAATAATGTTGAACATTTTTTTTGAAACTTTTTTATAAATGTATGTTGGTGCCCCGAGTATGTAGTCAAGTGAATCTTTGACCCTCTTACCATTATTTGGGTATATTACTTTTGCCTTGTGCATTATCTTTTTGAATCAGGCCTTTTACTTGAAGAATTTTCTGCTTGCGATTGATGTGTAATTTTTGTGGATTCTGTTTTGTACATTAGAGAACTCGTTTGTTGAGCCTATGATATCGACGTGCATTCTCTGCTAGATTTTTTGTTGTGGATAGAATTTATTTTTGTGTTTTAATAGTAGTTTTGTTTTTGGTGTTTTGTTGTATTGTATTGTTGTAGAGCTTGGGAACACTTAATTAAACCATGTGCTTAATTTGTTAGTGATGTTTGATGTTCCCTACTCTTTATTCTCTGTTTTGCATAATAAACTATTTCAAGCATATTGCCACAACTTTACAAGTATGCGCTGACGTTGTAAATCAAGAATTTCTAAAAACTCTTGAAAAGGTAAGTCTAAGAAAAAAAATATGAAAAAGGAAAATTATATGCTTCTAACTGGAGTATCACTATTCACTTTTAGGTCATATTTGTGGGTTAAGTGTGCATTCCTCTAAAACTTGTATTTTTAATTTAGGTTTGAGCTTCATATTCATTTCAATTTTGACACTGATTATAGAGCTGGAGATACTTTTATATTGATTGATTGAAAGGTATGAGTATTTCTTTTTGTATGCATTCTTTGTCAGATTTTCATTTTATGTTCAATAGTTGCTCAAACTTCTATTTTTTAGGACAATATCTTTATCATATCTAATTTCAAATCTAAATATCTAGTGGTGCTGCTAGACTTCAGATGTTTCTTTTCTCATATCATTTTCCCTTTAGCAATGACTGATATACTCCTTATTTCACGAGTTATCACATTGATCTCAAGTTTGGTTATCCTTCTTTTCTTAGCAACTTGTGGTGAAATTTTCTTTGCCTATGTTGGACAACAAGTATGAATATTAATAGTAGTCATTTGGATTAAAGCTTTAAGCATTTTTTAGGTTGTGTTTTGAGCATGTTGTTCAAGATGTATTTATGTTTACATTGAAATAGGGATATGTGGGAAGGTATTGTTAGAGTTGTTTGAGTGGTCTAGGAACTTATTCCATCTAAAACATGCTAATTTAAGTTTTATTATTTATAAAACTATTCAATCAAAATATGAGATATCCTTTTTTTTTTTGGTGAAAAAAGAACACCATGCTAGAATGTTATATTATTCTTTTGGATTTTAGTAGCCCAACAAGCTTTGTTGCTGCTTCAATCTTGAAGTTTATTTAGGTTTTTAAAGAAACTCATTTTATTGCAGCTTCAATTTTGAAGCATGTTGAAATTGGGATAGGAGAAATTTGAAGTGCAAAATTTGGAATCTCTTGAAAATTTAGGGGGTTTGAATTAGGTTGTGAATGTGGAAAATTCATGAAAATTAGTACAACCCTTATGGTAAACAAGGCCGCAAAGATTTTGACTTGTCATGAATACAGAAAAAATCTCAAACTCAGCAAATTTGCCTAAATTTCAATGTCATCCTCTAGAGTTTTGATATTGTTTTTCATCCCTAAACTTTATGATGGAAAAACTTAGATTCTTTTTCATGCTTTAAAGTATCATTTCTTGTTTTATGCTTTAAAGTATTTTGTTCGTTGCTAAATATATCTAGGAAGACTATAAATTTTTAAAAGTATTTCATATTCTTTTTTTGTGTATACAATTAGTTTTGATAATAGTTGGGCTATTTTTTGGAATGAGTGATTTTGTGTATATTTAGGAAGGCAACTTTGAAAGCAAATCTTGTTCCATACTTTGTTTGTAATTTTGGATTATGTAAAATATTAATACTAAAAATATATATTAAGTTTATGCTAATTATGTTGAATGTTTTGTAATTTATAATCAGAATTCTGTCAAGCAATATATCATTTTACAGGATGAACAGGAAATTTAGATACATTCGACCAATTTTTTTAAAAAAAAAGATATATTCCTTGACGTTTAATACACGTCAACAATAATGACCAAGTTGACGTTAGATAAGCGTCAATCGTATTTTACAATGACGTTTTTGGTTAAATTTGTTGACGTTTCTAAAATGTCAACAAATAATTTCGTTGATGTTTAAATAACGTCAATCCATGTACATTTCTTGACAATTTGACTATGTCAATTATATCATTGGATGACGCTTTAGAAGCGTCAACTATAGTGACTTTAGTTGACAGTCGATTCGTTGACGTTTTCAAAAGCGTCAACTATACTACATAGTTGATGTTCTGTGCGCGTCAACTAACCCGTTTTTTGTAGTAGTGTATTTGCCTACTTATTAAAATAATGCATCATAAACAGTCTAAAATATGCTCTTTTTTAGAGTTATCACCAATTAAAACGCCTACAAACTAGGCATTGTCAGGGGTGACATGTTATCTCACATCCCTAGCTATTAAAGGTGAGAATAAATCCTTTCTTTGAGGACAACAATACATCATGTTCTCTACAACCTCTTGATGATGACAACTAATAGGTTAACTACAAGTGCTTATTAGCTCACTCCTAACAGATCACCAAACCAACTAAATTGCTACATACAATCATCCTAACAAGATACTTCTCATCACATGATCAAGACGCTAGCACCTAGTACAGAACATGTCATCACAAGCAAACGTGCATATCAAGAGAATTACAGAATCGTAGAAACAAGAATAAACAATATGCTAAGACCCTATAATCCTAGCATGCTTCAAAATAAATATAAATTTAAAAAAACATACAAAATAACAGTGTAGAACCTCATAGTCTTGAAGTACAACAATACAGATATTAAAATTGATCCAAGCAACATACATGAATCAATAGATTGTAAGGTCTACACAACCCAAGTGAGAAATCCTTACCTGAAAAAAGTTACAGAACAAGTTCTACGAACTCCACTAGCAAAGTTCAACACCACTAATCAACCTAGAAAATAAACCAGATGGTTACACCCCTAAACAATGTAATCGACTAGCAAGACTCAAGGGTGACAGAATTTACCCAAGCATTTAGGACTAGAACGACACGAAGAGAAGTGTCGCATAGCCAAGGCTCGATGTAGGGTATGTGCGGTGGGGCTATTCTTGAGCTTGTGAGCTATAGGTTTGAATTAGCCGTCGTGTGCTAGCTGTAAGGCATAGTGTCAAATGGTGGAATGTGTGCAGCTACGAAAGGCTGACGCTGGGCTGTCTAAGCCCTTGGAAGCTAATCGAGCGGAAAGGACCCGCATCGGGCTCGTGCAGTTGCACAGAAGGCAACATCATGAGGTGTGTAGTGGCTAAGCACACACGCGGAAGGTCGTGCGCGAAAAATTGGCATGAAAGCTGGAGATGTGCCGATTGGGAAGCGATTGTGCGACAATATCTAGTGCCTGGAAATTGGCAAGCACGATGGCGATGAGGCAATGGTTGCAATGGAACTAGGGTGACGATGAACAGGAGGCAGCGACGTAGGGTCTGAAGATAGGATAGGCTAGGGTTTTAGTTTCTTGTTTCTTTCTTTTTAATATTTCTCAAAGTGATTTTTTCCCTTGTCCTTTTCTTTAATTGAAAACAAATGCAATTTCTTTTACAAAACCAACCACGTTTATTTTCACAAAAGCCCCAAAAAAACATGGAAACATGAAAAAGCCCAACACTTATCAACAATTGCAAAATGGTTCCTAAGGGAAAATTACTAAAATGCCTTCAAGTCAAAACTAACCAAAACTCAACTACAGATCCTGGAAAAGAAAATAACCATACTTGGAAGGTTGGACTGAAAATATGGAGCATTACAGAAGCTCCTCAAATTTATAAATATCAAACACGCCTTCAAAACTTCAAAGTATTTAGAATAAGGTTAAGAGATTTCAGAACCAAGTAACTCAAACATGAAAAACAAGCATTTCATATAACATCACATCACATGACTTTTCTTTTTATTATTGTTATAGTAAAGTTTAATTGTTGGTTGAGGATCACTCATTTTTTTAGTGCCTAGCCAGGTTTCTTCATTTTTGTAAAACAAATTAGGTTGTTAGGCTAATTCGTTATTTAGTTGATTTTGAAGTTAAGAGACTACAATTAAAAGTATAGAGACCAAAATGGAACCATCTTTAAAGTTAAGAGGCTACAATTAAACATTTAAAAATAACAAAATGGAACAATCATGAAAATTCAATGACCAAAATGATATTTAACGGATAATTTGTTTGGAAGATAAATCTAATATATTTAGTTCTTAAAGTTTACAAAAGTAAAACATTTTTAAAAAGTTCAATAACCAAATTTTTTTGTTATTTAGTATCGAAGAGTGATGTAAATACTTTGGTGCATGCATAAAACAAATAAAATATTTTATTATCGAGTTAAAGAACTAAGAAAAATATAAGTTCAATGCTTATGCAAATTTGGAGTGTTTTTATTTTTTTTTTCTTTTGAGGAAATTTGGCATGGGTGTAATTATGGATGAGAACGAAATAGCAAGGTAATTGGGTGACATTAATAATGAATTCAAAAAGTATGACGGGATTTGATTGCAATATTTTCGCATGTTTATCTTCTTTTTTCTTTGTTTCTTTTTTTTTTTTTAAATTTTATCCTTTGTATTATTTTATTTTAGAGACATTATCTTTTACCTGATTACCACTTCGCTTTTTTATTTTCTTCATTCATTAATTACGAAAAACAAGACACCTTTAATCGCCGCCTCAATATATCAATTATAGAAAAGTATATCTTTTAGGTTGGGATAGATTTTATAATTATTTAGACCTTATTTGATAATTATTTTATTTTTTGTTTTTATTTTTTTAAACTTAAGTTTATTCTTATTCAAATTTCTTATTGTTGGTATTGCAACTAATTGTCTCACATGTGGGAAAAAGAGGGGAAAACTTTTGAGTATAAATGGAATGACCACAACCTCCATTAGTATGAGGCCTTTTGGGGAAGCCCAAAAACAAAGCTATGAGGGCCTAGGCCCAAAGTGGACTATATCATATCAATGTGGAAGTTTGTTATTCAAGAAGATCACTACTGATTTCAAAAATCTTGGAGAAACCATTGGAGATGATATCATGGCGTTTGTGTTACTGAATTCACTTTCAGACACTTACAAAGAAAAGCTTGGACATCGGAACAGAAAAAGAACGACGAAAAGAAGAAAGGAAAACAACAAGCCGAGGGTACTACTACGGTATATGCCAATACGGAAGGTAAATTGCTTGATTCAACTCCCTAAACTAAATGAAGACAGTATGTATTATATGCCAATACAGTAGGTAAATTGCTTGATTCAACTCCCTAAACTAAATGAAGACAGTAGATATGGAATAATCAAATCTCCACCTTTGAATAATCAAAATCAGTCTCTTGCTCTTCTGATTAAGTACTTACCCATTTTCCAGTAGCTCAAACCCTACAAGTTCCAAGCAGTGTTCAAACTTCTATCTTGGTAAGGGTTTGGTCCTCATATCTGAGGCATTCTCTTATGTGTGAACTTTGCAGACATCAATCAAACCTTTTGTATCTGATCTATAATGAAGTGGTATTTGATATCACATGTTTTGTCCTATTGTAGAAATGTTGGTTCTTTGACAAGTATATTGCACTCTGGTTGTCACAATATATCTTCATTGAAGCTTGATTGTACCCAAGGTCTTGGAGTAGACCCCTTAGCCATAATCCTTCTTTGATTGCTTCAGTGAGAGCTATAAATTCAGCTTCTGTTGTGGATAAAGCCACGACTGTCTGAAGGTTAACTTTCCAGCTTAGCACATTTTCACCAAGTAAAAAGACATATCATGATAAAGACCTTCTTCCATCAAGGTCTCCTACATAATCAGAATGTATAAAACCATATAGATTAGTAGAGTATGTATCTCTGTATTTATATACTAGTTTCGAATATATAGTACTTTTCAAATACCGTAGAATCCATTTTGTGGCTTCCCAATGTCTTTTTCCAGGATTAGACACGTACCTACTTACCAGGCTGCCAACAACTTGTGAGTAAGCAGTTTTAGACATATACTGTATATGCTCATATTCATTCTCCTTTGGTGAATTCTCTTTAGAGAGTTTGAAGTGTTGTGCTATCGGAGTAGTAACATCCTTAGCTTTCTCTAAATTGAGTTTGCTCAGAATCTTCTTGCAATAAGCAGCTTGACTTACGCTAAGAGTTCCTTTGGACCTATCTCTTTGAACCTCGATACCCAAGATTCTTTTATATTCTCCAAGATTTTTCATATCAAATTCTTTGTTAATTAAAGTCTTGACATGATTAAGATCCCTTTTTGACTTGCTAGCAATTAGCATATCATCCACAAATAGCAACAAAAACATGACAGTACTGTATGTAACAGAATTTATGTAAACACAATCATCATAAGAACTTTTAGAAAATCCTATTTTTGAAATGTATTTATCAAACTTTTGATACTAACATCTAGGTGATTGTTTTAAACCATTTATAGATTTATTTAGGAGACAATATAGGTCTTCATTACCTTTTACTTCATACCCTTTAGGTTGTGGGACCAATTTCAAAGTATCATCAACTTTTAGAGAATCCATTTCGACATTCATAGAATTTAACCAATTTTGTAAACTTAATGGGATAAAAATGCATAGAACTATTAGGTATACACCTTAACTGTAAAGACCCGACCCAAAAGAGGTTCTAAACTAGGCCTTTACCTCAATGCATGCTTTTAAAACTTAAAGACAATATGCAAGATTGTATGCCAGATTCTGAATGAAAACTAAAAACGTGTAAACATCCATTTCAAAAGTCAAATATAATTTTCCTGAAATCTGTCCCTGTTTCCAAGCACCTGTTCCAAGCCAAATACAGTTCCAAAACATACTCTGATCAGAGATTTATTCAAATCATTCAAAAACTCCAAACGGTTTACAATAGTGTCAGAATCTAGAAAACAATAAGAAAACATCCTAAGGGCTTCGTGCCCAACTACATGCATTCAGAGGACAACAAAAACATAAAGCATAAACATAAGACTCAGAGTTTAAAACAGCTGGTTTCCATGATCAGCAGCTCCTCCTTCAGCCATCCTGTCTCGCACCATGGTTACCTGTGGAAAACCAAAAAATAAGGGTGAGTAATGAATTACTCAGTAAGAATCCCCAACCGGGGTACAATACGATATAACTGGTCATCTAGCAGAATGTTGCAAGCTATGAATATAAACACAGAAGAGAGCACATCGCTTTAATCCATACATAAACCTCGGATGCCATCTTACGGTCTTACTTCGAAAAACTACAACGCTTTACGATACTATATGAGAAACTAGCCTCGGCCTCAGCCTTCCTACTGTCGATACGAAAGGTGAACTGTTCTCAAGATCCCGAGGAGCTCTCCAGTCGGCGCTGTAATGAGCGTGTGCGAACACCGCATGCTGTTGCAAACTAGAGAGGTGCTGGGTCTAGGGCATGCTACCCTGGTCCAGTACGCATGCCTAACAAATCTCTGGATCGATGTCACTGAACATAGTGGTGTGAGACTAGGACACTATGACTATGTCAGCCTGTACCACCGCACCTGAGGCTAAGAAACCGACCGTGGTAGGCTTACACCAGGAACCGGTCCTTGCCCTATCAGGTGGCAATCAAGGGCTACTGCCGACACGCTGATGACGTGTCGACTGCCAGGGACAAGGCAATGCCTCGTCATTCCCCCGACCGTTGGGGCATTTAACAGTCTGCCACCCTCACCCAAGATTGCACTGGGCTGCCGTTAGGGTTAGCTAAACCCTAACGACGAATCAGGGACGGAGTACTGCCTCGTACGTCCCTGCCACGGATGTAAGTTACGTTACGCATCCTCGCCCGAATGATGCTACCTATCAGAATTCTAAACTATAAACAGATAACAGCTAACAGTCCAATACGTGCTCAGCAGAAACAATGAATCTAGCATGATACTACGAAGCAAGAAAAGATAACGAGCATGCCAGAACAGAACAACCTAGCATGGAACTAACATGAGAAACAACACCATAATCATGCTAGTCGGCATTCAGAACAGAGCACCTATCCACTAACATGCTGATAAACATAAACAAGCATACAAACAACAATCACAGAATATACTGGAGGGCCCACACAACTCCGGTAAGAAATCCTTACCTTGGTCGGAAGGTAACAACACACAAAGATCCTATACTGCAAACGAACCCGAGCTAGCTATCGGGAACCTAACAAACAACAACCAATATCACAACCTATAGGTCTTAAATAAAAATACAAACAGTGCTCGGCTCGGGAGCAACTCACACAAGACGAGGCAAGTGCGCGCGGATAGGCGGTGCCGTGACGGCTACCAGGCGCCGCTGGGGCGTCTTTGGTGCAGCAAGGGCTATGCGCGCGGACGGGCGGCTGCACGGCGCTGGGGGCGCTGCTGGGCGTGCTGGAGCGGCAGGGGGCTGCGCGCGCAGACGGGCTCGCGCTGGAGCTGGGCGACGCGACACGGGCACTGGGACTGGGCGCGCGGGGCTGTGCGCGGACAGGGCTGCTGCTCGCGCGGGGACGGCTGCGATCGGACGCTGGGCTACGATGCGAGCACTAAGGTAGCGCGCGGAAAGGTGACGCGACTCGGGCGACAGCTGCTGCTGCGATGCAATCCAACTGCTGCAGGTGAAGGGATGGGCGATCAGCTGAGGGCTGTTGGCGAAGGGCGTGCGACGGCGCTCCAAGGGTTGCTCGGCTGGCTGCACAACACCAAAAATTCAAATTCTTCTTCTCTCGGCCAACAAGAGTAGCACCCAAATGAGAAGAAGAGAATGAGGGATAGAGAACACTTACCCGGGACGAACGAGACGGCGAAGCTTTGGGCGAAGACGCACGGAAAGAAGCTTGAGAGAATGGGGTTGGGCGGCTAGGGAATTGGAAGAAGAAAAGAATGAAAACCTATTTCTTTTCTCTTTTAATCAAACTCACCTAAATCCCAAAACCAAACCAAACCAAGGCATACCGCAGAATGAGCAACAAAAGAAACCGGTGGCCCAACTGGCAGGACCACACCACTGACTCCATGGCCACTAGGGTTCGAAACCCAACAACAACACTTTATAACCACTAATTTATCTTTGCATCTCTCCATGCCCAAACACATCCACAAAGCAACCAAACCCTACATTTGACCATCCAAGAATAATATCAGCTGAGAAAGACAGAAACGGCCCTAACGGCCTGACCAAATTACCAAAATACCCTTAGAACATACCTGGAAGACCGGGATGAAAACCTGGGCCGTTACATGAACAAAATGGAATAGATGAAAGACATAATAGGACTATAATGGATAGGGTAAGATGTCATTTATCTGATTCTATGGTTCCTGAAAGGTTTTGGGCTAAGGCAGTCTCTTATATAGTATATACTCTTAATAAATGCCATCAAACTTCTCTTAATTTCTTAACTCTTGAAGAAAACTTGATCAAACATCCTCCTAACTTAGATAATTTAAAGGTTTTTGGGTGTGTTCGCTATGTTCATCAAAGTATATGAAATTTAAAACCTAGAGCTACTAAATATATGTTTGTCGGTTTCACTGAAGGGGTAAAAGGTTATAGACTTTGGTACCCTATAGAGAAGAAATGTGTGAACAGTAGAGATGTTGTCTTTAGAGAATATGAAATGTTTATGCATAAAGAAATACCTTCTAGCTCTAATACAGTACCATAAAATACAGAACTAGTGCCTAATAATATACAGTTTGAGGTGGAGCTACCTACGGGAACTTCAAATACTCAAGTTAGTAATGAAGATTCTATAGATAGTAGTGAGTCTAGTGAAGAAGAAGAGGTAGAAGGAAACTCTACTTCTAAGGTTGTAGAGGTTGAATGTATTACTCCAGACAGTAGTGATAATACTGAATGTATCGATAATACTTACTATATTGACTGCATTGATAATACTGTATGTACAACGAAAACCCTTTCACAAAATCTTGATGAGTTTAAGAAGATCACTACTGATTTCAAAAATCTTGGAGAAGATAACATGGCGTTTGTGTTACTGAATTCACTTCCAGACATTTATAAAGATGTTAAAACCGTATTGAAATATGGAAGAGACTCAGTCACAACAGACGGTATAATCTCTACTCTAAGAACTAAGGAAATAGAAATGCAAAGTATAAAGAAAGAAACACAACCAGTTGAAGGTTTGTTCTCAAAGGGAAAGGAAAAATACCATGGAAAAGCACCTAAAAGTGGAAAGGACAAGACTAAACCGAAGCTAAAGTGCGACTATTGTCACAAGCTTGGACATCGATGAGAAGAATGTTGGTCTTTACAGAAAAAGAACGAAGAAAAGAAGAAAGGAAAACAACAAGCTGAGGCCTCTGTTGGTGAAAATACCTTTCAATACTCGGATGCATTAGCTGCAAGTGATGTCTGCTCCAATATGGTAGGTACTACTACGGTAGGTAAAACTATTGTATAGTTAAAGACTATTTTGCTTGATTAAACTCCCTAAACTTAATGAAGACGGTATGTATGGAACATCCTGTTACAACTGACCTTGATTTAAAAATATCCACCTTTGAATAATCAAAATTAGTCTCTTGCTCTTCTGATTAAGTACTTACCCATTTTCCAGTAGCTCAAACCCTATAAGCTCCAAGCAGCGTTCAAAGTTTTGTCTTGATAAGGGTTTGGTCAGCATATCTGACGCATTCGCTGATGTGTGAACTTTGTAGACTTCAATCAAACCTTTTCGATGTAATACATTTTCGATCATACCTTTGAACACGCTACTGCTGCTCGTTATTAGTTCGATTCGATCTCGCAATTCCGCACGAGAGAAACCAAGAAGAACGCCTACTATATGGTGGCTTTTGGACTTCCTCAACTTTCTGCATTTTCTCAACAAGTGGTATCAGAGCCATGCTCCTTTCATAGCCTCTGTTAGCTCAATCCCCTCAAAAATCGATATACAAAGTGAGTCTAGCCATAAGTAAAGTTCCGTGGATGGGCCTTCATAGGAGAATTTGTTGAGCTCAAATGTAATTCGGTTAGATGGCGTTACCCCCTAGGGGAGGCTCGTGGTACTTTGGTCGAGGGGAGGATGTTGGTATTGCAACCAATTGTCCCACATAGGAAAGAGAGGGGAAAGCTATTGGGTATAAATGGGATGACCACAACATCCATTTGTATGAGGCCTTTGGGGGAAGCCAAAAAAAAGAAGTCATGAGGGCCTAGGCTCAAAGTGGACAATATCATATCAATGTGGAAGTTTGTGGTTGCCCATTGTCCCTAACACCGACAATATATTTCATCTTTTTTATTATGAATCCATTTTTCTTTAAGAAAGCATTTGAATAATAACCAACTTTCAAAAACAAAAACAAACTTTTGAATGCTACTTTTCTTTTCCAAACTTTGGTTTGGTTTCTACAAATGTAGTGATCCAAAATTTTAAGTTTTTATGAATAGATTTTATTATATTTAATTATTAGTTTTAGAAAATTTTAAACAAAGATTATTGTTTTGATTAGTCTTATGATTTTAAATCAAATTTAAATATCTCATATTTTAAGGAATCTTCGACATTTAAAACCTACATAAAGATTATATGAGTTTTATTTAAAGATAAAATTTATTGAGTTTCCATAAAAATAAATAAATAAGGATTTTATCCTTATTTAAATGATGTAATATTTTATCTTTTCTTAAATCTATTAGGATGTTGATATTT
Source organism: Sicyos edulis (assembly GCA_036507275.1). Classification (NCBI taxonomy): domain Eukaryota; kingdom Viridiplantae; phylum Streptophyta; class Magnoliopsida; order Cucurbitales; family Cucurbitaceae; genus Sicyos; species Sicyos edulis. The sequence continues at coordinate 36,904,486 of CM071847.1, forward strand.
TATAAAAAAATCTAAAATTTATTAATCAAAATTGAAACCTCTTTCTACCCTTCCTTTAACTTCTTCGCACAAGAACTTCCATTCCAGTCAAAATTGTTTGCTATTAGAGACCCACAAGTTTATTCTTCAAGAACAAGACCGTGACCTTGATTCAATAGTGTTTGGTAAACATTATTTATATGTGGTCTTTAATCGGCCAAGTTGTTGATCAAGGTAAGGAAAACCAACTCTCTCTATATATGTGGTTTGTGGCAAAACTCGTGATTAATCTTTGCTTGATATTTTTATTCGATTATCATACATGATTGTTAAATTGATGTGTACATAATAGTTTGATTGTCGTAGTGGTTGTTGATTTATTATTTTACTTAACTTGAATAGTAGGAAGTTGTGAGATTGAGCATTAACTAATACTTCGAGATCAAGATTATGGAGTTATAAGGATTGAACAAAATTAACTAATTGAAGTATGAGCTGTATGAGCTGGTGGTTATGAAATGTGAGATAAGGTTGAGGCATAAAGGTCAATATTTGGGTGTTGGTTATTATAAATATTAATACATAATTATTTGTTGGAATTAGTTAAGTTTATTAAAGAGGTTTGGATAGGATTTGAGTTTATATTTGAATATGAAGTAATGATCATTAAAGATGTGCATTGGAATTGATAATGGAGGATTTAATTGTTCAAGTTGAAGGATAAGAAATCGTAAGAATATGATGAGAATTTTTGTTACGAGAACTTAAGTGATGAACTTTAAGGATGTGAACTCGAAAGTTTTGAGTTAGTTATGACACACTACTATTTATATCGGACTTAGTGTCCATGTTATTGGTTCTGACTTGCTAGTCCATGCTATTAATTATAAGGACTTGCTGGTCTCTACTATTTATTTGGACTTGCTGGTCCATGTGATATCGCCTACTTGGGTTTCGTGATCCTTGTAGATGTTGGGTGGGTTTGCTGATCCCTTTATTTTTCATACTACGGGCTAGCGGGTCCTAATTAGAGGGTTTATATCTCATATCCATACTGCGACCTAGCGGGCTCCTTTGGGAGGGTTAATATCCGATTTAGTTAGTGTTAGATGCTTGTTATGGTTCTTCTTATATTTATTTATATTTGTTGTATTATGCTTGAAAGCATTAATGCCCTGCAATTAGTAAGCGGGAGTCCCACTGTCTGGTCAGCGAGTGAGGGTGTGGTGGCAGCGCCCCCGATGCAAAAATGCATTTCGCATTCACTTGCCTGAATGCATCAGCATTTGCTTAGCACATCGTCGCGCGCAAAAGCATCTCACATTGCAGCGCATTGTTGCAATGCTTTCCGCATGTGTTTGCGTATCAGCATTCTTTTTCCGCATCGCGCGTCTACATCCGCTTTCTGTTTAATGCTTACGCATTCTGTAATAGAGTTTAATGAGAGTGCTTATATAAACTCAAATTAAACCCTAGCCGTATGATGACATAATCTCTGTATCTGTAAATTTCCATCTCTCTCAATAATATTGCTCTCCTCCTTTGCCCGTGGACTAGCCAACACAATGTCGGTTAACCACGTAAATTTTGTGTATTGTTTTCTTCTTCGTCTTTCATGTTTATCGTTATCTATTTTCATATCTTCGTTTATCGATTGTTGATTGCCGTTTTCATAACAATATTATTGATTAATTGTTAGTATTTATGATTCTTTATTAGTTGTGTTCTTATTATTTATGGTTATTATACTAATTGCTTGTTGTGATAACTTATTATTTTATACTACTATTTACTTTGTGACTTGAAGCTCGAATGTTTGTTTGAACTACTATGATATTTCTAATAATTATATTAGGTAATGGTTGATCACATGTAATATATACCCTGTAAGGGGGTTTCCTTACTGGGTTTCTCGAAACTCATCTATTATATTTAACAATTTTTTAGGAATCCAAATCATGTCGTAGTAGTTGACTGAGACGAGTTGAGAAGATCATGGGCATTGTCGAGACTTTTTTTTTTTGGCATTAGTTATAGAGTCATGTAAAATTCCATGTTTTCTGCATTCATATTAGTATAAAAATTTTTTTTAATCTTTTAAGGAGTATTTTATCAAATTGTTTTCTTATAATTTAATAAAATTAGTTAGTTTTACATAGAACTCGGTCTTATTCATTAAAACTAAGTTGAGAAAATTCTGCATGCATGGTAAATACCCTTAATTATCTAGTTGGAAATTTCGGGTCGTTACGGTTGGCATCAGAACTCAGAGTCATAGATTCTGTAGACTAGTTTACGATGTGAACTATTGTGTCCCATGATCTTCAGCTGCTCAGCCAATGCCAGACATGTTGAAAAGTAAGATGTTTTATATACTTTGAAAGATGTTTAAAATACTTATTTAACTATTGCTTAATGTTGCTTGAAAAAACAATTATGTGTTTTGTGTTGGTCCTAAATAAAGACAGGTCGAATTTTATTTTAGAGTTTTTTTTAACTCCACGAGTGAGCTTGTGCCGATCCTAGTTTGGAATTTTTTGTTTATTCATATCCATAAGTTACTTTAAATAACCATATATGTGATTTGTGGCTTGAACTTAAGGTTTAAGACTTTATTCAGAGAGTCTTTAAATGAAGAGGACCCATGCTAGTTGGTTTGTTTATGCTAGTTGGTTGTTCTTTTCGAAAGCATGTTCACCAAATTTTTATACAAAATAAGTACTTGATATTAAAGTTTATGATTGGCAATCAGATGGAAGCTATAAGTAAATTATTTCAATGGTATATTCTGTAAATGTATTCCTTATGAATATAAGTGCTAATCAAATTCAAGTCTTTGCCTAGTTACATTATTTTCAAGTAGTTGACTTCATCTTTTTAGAATGGTTATATTTTTTTTGTTTCTGCATAAAAATGAAGTATACATTGACAGGAACACAACTATAGGATGCAAATCAAGCCAAAAACAAAAACAAGAAATTATTTCACTTCATTTTTCTTAGAGAATGGAAAGGTCTTGAAAAATTTAAATCAATCAAGTTGTTGCTGATGACAAAAATATTCGTTTAGGGTCTTTTTTCTTGCAGGTTATTTATGCTTCTAAGAATCTAATTCCTTGCAAGGCTATAAATAATAGTGCTTGAGGATTGGCTCAGAATAATTTTCTCCCGCTCATCTCTTCTAAGGTAAATATGTGATCAATTTTCTCATTTTTTATGAAAAATGCTTTCCTCGATCACTTATTTCAGCGAAGGAAAACTAAATGTGTGACTTTATTATATGTTCGTTATCAAAATAGATTGCACAACATCACAGATGCAGTATGTTCTTAATTATATTGTTTAGTTTGAAAAATTATTATTAATTATCATAAATAAGTTACTATTTGAATCTTAAATAATTTAACTACAGGGCGGGGCCGGGGAATGGCTTCCCCGTCCCTGTCCCCGCCATAAAATTCAATCCTCCTCCCCGAAAAAATCCCCGGTTTTTTTTTCTGGGATCGGGGCGGGGATTCCCTGCTGGGCACCGTCAGGGATTGGGTTCATCGCAGGGATTTTTTACAATTTGTTTTTTCTTTTTTCATTTTTTTAATATTTTTTGGATAAAAAATTCAAAAAAATAGATTTAAAAATATATATATCTATAAGTTTCAATTATAATGTTAATTATCAAAGAAAATATTCATATGTATAGAAAATATCATCAACAAAGATATATTTATTTGAAAATTAAAGGAGTAGAATTAAAAAATATATATTAAATAAAATAATCGGGACGGGGATTGGGGAATCGGGGACGGGGAGTACAATCCCCGTCCCCGGCCCCATTTAGCCAACGAGGATTTTTTCTCCCCCATCCCCGGCCCCGTTCCCCGCTTAATCGAGGATTCCCCGCCCCGTTAGGGGCGGGTCCCCGCAGGGACCCAGCCCCGCGGGGAAAATGGACATCCCTTAATTTAACAGATTGATATAAGAGAGTCATAGACACAACATGAGTTGGAAGAAGTGCGTGTGGAATAGTATTTTGTTGGTAGCTGAGACTACAAACTTTGAAGTGTATTTTCTAGTACCCTACATGTGAGTTGGATACATTGCGTATGGAAGTGTATTTTGTTGGTAGCTGAGACTACAAACTTTGAAGAAACATATTTCGTCTTCTTTTTTGTGTATACAGTTAGCTTTGGAAATAGTTAGGCTATTTTCTGGAATGAGGTATATTTTTATGTATATTTAGGAAGACAACTTTGAAAAACATTTCAGAGTTTGAAATGCGGTTCCATATACTTTCTAAACTAGGTTTAATTTAAGTAAGATTAAAGTAAGACTAAGATCCCAAAAATCTAATAAAACTCACTTCCTTCTATTAGATCAAAGTGAGTTTGTTTAACCTTTAAAAGTCAAAATCTTTGATGAAACAAAGCTCTTTGGCATATCCTTACCATTTACTAGTCGTTGCCCCTTATAATTCTGGGTTAATAAAGTTGAAATCATTTCATTTTTGTTTGTTATTATAGTTAATGTGAAGTAATTAGTTGTATTTTTCATTTAAACTAGTTCAAAGGATGATCTCAAAGCTATAATAAATATGTAAGTTTAGTTTTATTATTATTTAGTAAATGTCAAGTACTTATGATTTAGAGCAAGCTAATATGTGTATTCTTTGGTTGTTATGTAGGGCACTTACGATGTATCAAGCTCAAAAAACCTTAAAAGCTACTCGATAAAATCCTTGAAATTTTTTTAATGCAAGTAATATTCTTTTGCTATTTGTTTTCTTATGGTTATTATTAAGAGATTCATTGTTACTTATAATTTTTGTTGTACTGTGGAAATATTTAATCTTCCAAAGTTGTTAAGAAAAGTAATAATCTAACATTTTGGTTGTTTTGTGGGCATAGGTGTCTTTATGTGATTCATTCTTATTTATTGTTGCTTTCGGCTTGAATCATGGTCTATCAATTTATTATTCGCTTTGGTAGTTGATGGATTTGGTCTGTGCGTTTGAATCCTGCATAATTCTTGTTCTCTCTGTTTTCTGCTTTGGTAGTTGAGGATTCAAGAGCTTAAAGCTATGCTTTTCAATTGATGTGTTGTTGTTTGTGTATTTCTGATTTATCAATTTATTATTCGCTTTAGTACTTAATGAACACATAATGGAAAACGAGGAGTTGAAATTAATCTATAAAGTGTCGTTTGAGATTGTAGTTCTGTTCGGTTTAACAAATTGATCTGTTTGCTTAGTAGGTTTCATGGAATGGAAGAACATGACAGAAGAAAAAGAGAAAGAAATAGAAATTTGTTTCTATTTAGAAGAGTAGAACTTAGAATAGAAATATGAGATTGATGGTTACTTATGATTTAGTTTATTTCTTCTGTTTGTTGGAATTATAGTGTCCATCACAAGAGGAGAGTACAAAATGTGGCTATTATGTGATGAGAGATATGAAAGATATCATCAAAGCAAATAGCACAAACATCATCAAAATAATATGTTCTTTATTATATTGTTTAGTTTGAAAAATTATTATTAATTGTCATAAATTAGTTACTATATATTTAAATGTTAATTAATGTTGACAGATTGATGCAAGAGAAGCATACAAGCAGGATGAGCTGGATGAAGTGCGTGTGGAGTGGGCTGAATTTCTAGTACCCTACATGTGAGTTGGATTCAGTGCGCCTGGAAGGATATTTTTTTCATAACTCATGAATATATTTTGGAAGACTACAACTTTTGAAGATACATATTTCATATTCTTTTTTATGTACATAGTTGGTTTCGAAAATAGTTGGGTTATTTTTTGGAATTGGGTATTGGAATGGGGTATATTTTGGAATATGATATATATTTTTGTCTATATTTAGGAAGACAACTTTGAAACACATTTCAAAGTTTGAAACATGTTAACATATACTTCCTTTCTGATTATGTTACTATTGAAAATATATATTATGTTTAGATAATCATGTAGAAATATTTTGTAATTTATAATTGGATATCTCTCCAGCTGTATTTGACAAGATGAACAGGAATCTAGCAGATCATTTGACAAGATGAACAGGTTATTTGATAGGATGTACAATACAAATTGATAAATTTGACCAAATAATAAAAACAAAATGTATATGCCTTGACGTTTAATACATGTCAACTATTTATTTTATTGACATATAATAAATGTCAACAAATGTACGTTTACTTGACGTTTTGGAACTATCGTTGGCTTTCAAGAATTGTCAACAAAATACTTCGTTGACGTGTCCCAAATGTCAACAAAGTCATCACCTGATGTTTTCTGTGTGTCAATCACTTTTGGTATTGACATTTTGAACATGTCAATTATATTATTGAATGATGTTTAGTCAAGCGTCAACTATAGTGACTTTAGTTGACAGTCGATTCGTTAACGCTTTCGAGAGCATCAACTATACTGTATAGTTGATGTTCCTTGCACGTCAAATTTCTTGATTTTTATAGTAGTGATTTATTTATATTGTTGATTAATTGTTAGTATTTCTAATTATTTATTAGCTATGTTCTTATTATTTATGGTTATTATACTATTTGCTTGTTGTGATAACTTATTATTTTATTCTACTATTTACTTTGTGACTTGAAGTTTGAATGCTTGTTTGAACTTCTATGATATTTCTAATAATTATATTAGGTAATGGTTGATCACCTGTAATACCCGGTAAAGGGGTTTCCTTACTGGATTTCGCAAAACTTATCCTTTATATTTAACAATTTTTTAGGAACCAAAGCATGTCGTGGTGGTTGACTGAGACGAGTTGAGAAGATCATGGGCATGGTCGAGATTTTTTTTGTTTTTTTGTTTTTTTTTGCATTAGTTATAGAGTCATGGAAAATTTCATGTTTTCTGCATTCTATTAGTAAAAAATTAAATTAAATGTTTTAAGGAGCATTTTGTTAAATTATTTTAATAAAATTAGTTATTTTTACATAAAACTTGGCTTATTAATTGTCACTAAGTTGAGAAAATTCTGCATGGCTGGTAAATACCCTTAATTATCTAGTTGGAATCGTTACAACAAATATAAGTTATATGTTGATATCCAAGTAAGAAAAAACATATGTTAATGTTGGGAATATAAGGTAGGAGAATGTATTTAGCGCGGCGGAAGCATGTAAATAATAAAAAATTTCACAATAATTAATTGAATTAATTATCTTTCTAATTAATCTATGTACAATACCTTAGGCGATTGACATGTTATTGAAAAAAAATACTTATATTGACTGTTGCCTCTAATCTAATCTAGATCGACTATTCCCCGTGGACGATCTCAAACGATCTCTTCCGCACTTCCAGACTATAGCTTCTTTGGTATAGTCAGATTACGGAGGCTTTCAGAGAGGTGTTTCAACTTTGTGAGAAACATTACTCTCAAACTGAGTTGGATGAGAATGAATAACTTCAAGGTCTCCTATTTATAATAGAGAAATGAATGTCCAATCTTAGAGTTTTCCAATGTGGACAAAATCAAAGACTTTTTCCTTCCCATGAGATTTTCTAAGATTCCATATATTATTATTTTTTTATTTTAGTTGATATTTATCCAATAAATTTCAATTCCATGATAAATCCAAGAAATTATAAATAAATAAATGTCTAATTAATATATCCAATATATTAATTCTCTACTTTAATAATTATCCAATAATTATTAACCTTGTTAATATGTCCAACATATTAATTAATATTCTCCATTTAATAATTATCCAATAATCATTAAATCAATTAATATGTCCATCATATTAATTACTGTGATTTTTTAATTAAATAATTATTTATAATTAATTTATCAAATAAATTAATTTCTCTTTACTATTTATTCAACAAATATTAAATTAATATATCAAATATACTAATTAGCAAGTTTAATGAATTAAACTTCATGTTCCTATTATTTACGTCACACATAATCAATATGTGAATCTGAACTCTTCAAACTCTCTGATAGCTCTCAAATAATGTAAGAACCCATAATTTTGAACTACGTATCCCACGTCGTGCTGACTCAAAAACAGTTACAAACATGTAATAATTTTGAGTTTTCAAATAATGGCTCCTGTTGAATTATTTCAAGTAATTAAATGAATATAAAAAGCCCTTGGCCAAGGTGTCTGTTTTAAACAATCGAAAAAAAAATAATTAAAAGAAGGAAATAACATGAAAGAGGCATTCATGCCAACGGTTTCAAACCGTTATGCTTCAAGAAAAATAACAAGAACCCTACTCTATTATGCTGAACAAACAAAGAGATGAAAACTATAATTATCCTAACAATAACCCTAACAGACGTAGCAAGCTTCGCCCATGATCACCTCAGCATCTCCCAACTAACCGTCTCGGTGATGCCCCTGATTACCTGGTGGAAAGAAACCATAGAAAGGGTGAGTATAAAATAATACTCAGTAAGAACTCCCCAACAGGGGTACAATGCACAAGGTAGAGTCTAACATCGAGCAATACATATTTAATCTTAGCTTATCTCTTTTTACTTTTATTGGTCATGGGATTCATTACATGGCTTGCTTGTGAGGCCCTTGAGACTCTCACCTATTCTAGATATTATGACTGGTCAGGAGGTTCGTTACACGACTTACTTGTTAGGCCCTTGAGACACTCACCTGTTCTATATCTTATGACTGGCCATGAGGTTTGTACATAACTATGTAGCTCAAACTCGACTTTTCTCTACTGGTGTACTGACGACACCGGTTCAGGTGAGCCATCTACCTGACACCTGGCACGTGTACGCATACATCACATGGTGCTGGAAACCAGTCAGGTGTAGGCCTACACAGACCGACCTGGTCCAGGTCGACATGCCTAAAATACTTGAAGGAAAGGTGGCCACTGAGTCACGGTCCTAAAGGCCCTCACCAGTGCACCGAGTCAGCCTGTTCACACCTATCACCCTAAGCTAAGACCTTCAAACAGCAGGCATACACTATGATCAGGGCCGATCTAAAACAGCCAAAAACTAGGCATCGCCGAGGGAGGCATGTTACATCACATCCCCAACTATCGGCGCGGGACAAAGATCCTCAACGACACCAACCCAATGAGAAGAACATACGTTGTGTTCTCTACAGCCTCTAGATGATGACAATAAAATGGTTTCACTACAGGAGAATTTAATAGCCTAGTCCTAACAAATCACCAAACAAGCTTCACAATTTAACTTGAATCCTAACAGGATACTAACTTGCAGGATCGGGACTAGCTATAATTATCGTGTCATCATCTACTACATACCAAACAAGAACAACAAAACTTGCATTTTAAAGAATTGGAAAATCGATTCCCTATAATCCCAACGTGGTTACAAGTAACATGGTTTAAAAGATTTAACACAGAAAGTGCCTACACTAAAGCACCCAAGGACCCCATAATCCCGAAGCACACAACAGAGTAAAACAGAACAACAAACATATCAACGAAACACAAACAAGGACACATAAGATTCCCTATTCCAAGCGACATGTAAGAAGCATGGTAAACATAGCCTTGAGCAGGGTCCACACAACCCGAGTAAAGATGGTTCTTACCTGTTTTCAACAGTACAAAAAAATCCAAGAAAGTGTTCCTTGAGCTGTAGTCAAACAATTCAACAACCAATGGTCTGAACCTGACAAACATACACCTAATCAGTCTGGCTCGACTTATTGAAATCCAAGAATACAACTAACTTATTTCAACAAGCACTAGCCGTCCACACTTACCCAAACCCAAGCTTAATCACGGCTGTCCGAAATTGATGAGGCTGGAAAGCGAGCTAAAGAACTCAATAGTGGAGTATAACACTACAAATTAACAACACTAATTAATTCCACAACCACACACGTGGTAATTTAACAAGGGAACAAGTTCGACAACTTACCCAAGCCAATTTGAGCAACCACAGCCACTGCGAGGCTGTTCGAAGGCAAGCGCTGAGGAAGAACGAAGAGGACATGCGTGGGGACTCGAGCAGGGGCTGCTGCTCGCAAGATCTGGCTAGGCAGGCGCGGCATCTGGTGCGGATTGGCTGGCTGAGGGTGAATGCATGAGCGTGAGGGCTTGCGTGCACAGGGTCGGGGTGAGGGGTGGCTGGCGAAAGGGCCTGAGCAGTCGTCAACGTCAAGCAGCAGCTGCGGGTTGCAGCTATGCGCGCTGCAAAAGGGAAACGGGGATGGGTTTTCGTGCGACTACTTCGCTGCGGGTCACGGCGGCACGGGGAGACCTGCAGCAGCGATGAGGATTAGACGGCGGTGGTCGGCGAGAAGGAGGGTAGCATCAACACTAAGGTTTGTGTGAGGATAGGGAAGAAGGAAGAAGAAGAGAAAGAAGAAGAAGAATAAGAAAAGAAAAAGAGGAAAGGAAAAAATAAAATAAATAATAAAAAAGGTTTTTAAAATGTTATTTTGTTTTCCCCTTTTTTCTTCTTTTTTTTTTGAAACCCAACTTAAAATGGGCCTAGAGTACCCTTTTTGTTTTTAACTCCATATTTCATTTTCTCTTTTTTCATTATTTAGTCTAATTTCGTAATATATTCTAAAGATATTTGTGCATTAATTGAATAAATTTTAGATTTAGAATAGCATTAAAAAGGGAAATTCATATAAATACGATACAAGCATGATTTATGAGCCGAGATATAAAAGGTTAAGATAATTAGCGCATTTTAGATTAAAATGTGAATGATGAATGCTTTTTTTACTTGAATGCAAAAGATTTCATGCTGCGCTAATTTATTGCTATATCTACAGGAATTGGAAACAGGGTTAGCATCGCATTCAAAGGAGAAGCGGAAGGTCAAAATGCGCATCCGGACGCTTTAGAGGTTGCAGACCGCAGGATCTCCCAAATAATATTTGTGATGGACAAATATCTCTTGCAAAATAGATTAGATGAAAAAGCCTCAATAAGGAAAGAACCGGATGACGAGCTAATGCCAACTATTAGTTGAATAGAAAAATGACAATAATCATGGGATTCAAACCTTAATTGACAAAGATGTGATTGACAAAATCAGAGGAAATTTGCCCCAAGAATAAAGGGATATGCAATAAAAGGAAATAAAAGTTCAAATCAAATCCATGCCTTCCAAGTCGATTTCTTAGTCCCCAAGTATTTCAAGCATATAAAAAGGAGAAGAACCAAGAGTGTAAGTGTGCCTGTTTTTGGAGTTCTTCTCCCACACTTGGGATGAAGGTTTCGAAGCGAAGTTCGTGTTCCTATTGACACGGAGTCCTGTTCTTCAAGCAGTCGCCACCATTTACCGCTTTCTAGATTTTCTTTTCTTATTTCTTTTATGCTTTACTTATTTTCAGCACCATTTTTCCTTTCGAACTGTTCTTGCATTTGAATTAATTCAGTTTCTTTTGTAATGACTTTCATTTTATTCTTCTTTATTCTCTCCCTTACTTACATGTCTAGCTAGGAATTTTAGGCAAAGGTTAAGGGTTCAGGTTATTGAAATCATGTACTAGGGTAAATGGAGTTGTTAATTGAAGCATGTTAAATTAGGATCTTAATTAAATAGCAAATGTCGACCGCTCATCCACATGCGCTAATAGGTTGTAAATCGGAATAGAAAATAACCTAAAGCTAGGTTAGTATTTTGACGACTGTAGTACTTTAAATAGAATTTTAGGAATAAACACGTAACTATTTCATGCGATGCGTTGGTTTTTCACTACATCAAGTCGCAACGGAAGTTGGGCTCGGTGCTGAACGAAAGCAGAAGTGAACGTTTGTTAGGCGAAGTATGGTAATTACTACTTACTGCAACTTATCCTATGAATTGTTAAATGCATCCCATAATGTTAACCCGAGCCTTACTTAGTTCATTTTGCATTTTCGTTTTCCTTTCACATTTCGATATAAAACAAACCAAAAATCCCAACACCATTCATTTTACTTTTCTTGCAGGACTCTTAGATTAATTAACTAATTGTAGACATCAATCCCTGTGGAGAACGATAAAATATAAATACTTATCACTTGCTGCATACTCGACTGCGTATACTTGCGTATCAATGCGATTGGAAGTGTAGAATTTAGTTTCACTCTAAGAATTAATCATTTGCTTATTTATACCGCAGCGAATCATCGCATCAAGTTGTTGGTGCCGTTTCTGGGAATTAATTTATTTATAGTCAGTTGTATTAGTTTAAGAGTAGTTCTTAATTGTCAAAAGGCTAATTACTCTATATTTTCAAGGTGTACTGCAGAACACTGCGAAGCGCGGAGCATACTAGCCAACTAGGAAGAAGTCCTAAACATATTATCCACCACAAGCAATAAGTTTAACGGATGGTTGGACAACACTGTGACAAACGATGATGGAACTGCGGTGCAATTCAATTCCATTGAGGAAACCAATTGAATTACTATCAAGAGCCATGAAAAGCAGCAGAACCAATGGTTCAAATGAATGCAACAAACTTTCAACTAGATCACCATGAAACCAACTGGGGAGTCCAATCACAATTATATTAGGGAAGTCAAAGAAATCAACTTCAAAAATCATCGAAAAAGCATTATGAGAACCAACAGATGGAGTATTGGAATTATAACGCAGCAAGTTATGCTCCGGATTATAGGTATCATGAGCCCAATTATCCAGTGTATAACTATGAGCCATCTTTGGAAGATGTACTTAGGAAAAGCATGGCCCAAAAAGACGCCGCAAGCCAAAGCAATCAGGCCATGATGAAGGAATTTACCGAGATGACGGAACGATTAACTACCATGTGGAAACCTTGGCAAGCAGAAGAGATCTCAGACTATGCACACGGAAACCAAGAGCACAACACACTAGTGCATAATCTTGAACCATCTTTAGGGGACTTCATGGCCAGAAATGATGATGCAATGCAAAGAAAGTAAGCCTTGATGCAAGATTTTAACGATCAAATAAGGCGATTGACAATAGAGCTAAAAACTTTGCATTCAAAAGTACTTTCAGTGGTTTATGCATCCCCAACAACAACCGACGAAGAATAAAATGAACCAGAACGTGAACTGAGGAGTTGTGAGAGTCCTGCTGAACAAAGTGGAGTTGAAGAGAAAGCCAAATTGAGGAAGAAATTCTCCAAAACAATATCAGCTTTGTGGAGGAAGAACCTGCAACTGAGACAGAAGATGAAATGCATCAACCCCTTAAGAAGGAGGTGATGAAGCAAGAGTTGCAAAAAACCGAAGATGGTTTTAAAAGCGTTGAACCCCTAGAAATTATGCAAACCGCTTGTAAACTATCATGCTCTCGAGAACCCGACCAAGAGTTCATTAAAAAAATTTATGACAGGGCAATTCAATTGAGCTTCGATATGATGCTCCACATCCTATCAACTCTGATATTGATAGGAAGTACACGCATTAAGGCGCATGATGGAGTACGGCAAGAGCAAGCTATCAAAGATGGTTTCGCTCCAAAGATTATTATATGGCCAAAGGAAGAGTGTGCCTAACGCATTCCTGGAATGCGACGCTCTGAGCATGCATAATTGGTACAATTTAAATTTTTTTTCTAAGCATTTACAAGTTTTTGTTTTATTATTGCTTTCTTAGAAGTTATTGCATTTTGATAGATTAGATTTTCTTTTATTAGTTTGTTAGGATAGTTTAATGTTTGTTTTTCTTTAGTTTTGTGTTGGGGAAGCGAATAAGTATCGGTGACGCAAAGGATGAACATGCGATAAGCAGCAGCCTAGACATGAAGCTATAGAAGCTGTGCGTCACAGTAAATTCGAGATGGAAAGCAAAAGGAAGTTTTTGTCTTTCTCGGTCTTATTTCTTACGTTCATATATCTATGCTGAAATTTGTTCAATGCTTTTTTTTACCTTGGCATAGGAAGCAAATTAGGACTAAATAAAAAATATTTTTGCTCAGATTCATGCACCTTAAGGCTGAACAAAGAATGCTATATATAAAAAAATTTTCGCTCTGGTTTCTAATGTTGTAGTCTAATAGCCAAAATTTCTAAACAATCTAAAACACCCACCTTTATTCTTAAGATTTTAGGAGAATGGACTAGCCAAAATATGAACCGAGTTGATAATGCACTAATCCCTAATCGGAATAAAAAATGAGTTAACTCTCAATGTTAAAACTGAAAGCTTGAAACATGGAATATTAAAACTGTAGAACAAAGTAAGTTTGGGGAACTAAGCCTCACCTTTATTGAGGATAATGAAGATTCTAAGTTTGGGGGTGAGGGCAAGCCCGAGGAGTGAAATGCTGAGAAAGAAAAGAGTGATTGAGAGCAGCATTGCAAAAAAAAATAAAAAATAAAAAATACATATTACGTAAAAATAAAATCAAAACATTTTGGGTAAAAATGAAACGGAAACACGAGCGAATGAGCCATGGGTGATCCAAGTATTATGTTGGCACTACTACACAACCGTTTAGCGGCTAGTAGAACATTTTACTCAGAGGTACCCAAATAAATAGACTTGGACAGAATATTTGGCAAACATAGGATGATCGAGGGTTTCAGTGAAGTGGTTCGAGTCGTAGGCATTAATCTCTTGGAGGGCTCAGTTTTTAGTCTAACTTGGAAGAGCATCTTATCAATAAGAAAAGTGTTTTAGCAAGACTAGGACTCTAAAATCTATCGGATAGAAGTTGATGCGTTTAGCTTGTGACGAAATTTTGCTTAATTAAATTGCGATATTTAAAGCATTGATGAGATCATTTACATAAAAACCTTTCTATGAATTTTCCTTGCACGTTAATATGTGGAGCATTACTCGGGATGAGCAAGGATTCAAGTTTAGGGGTTTGATCGCTCTCAAATATAGCATTATTTAGGCTAATATCATAATATATTCTAAAGGAATTTGTGCAATAATTGAATAAATTTTAGATTTATAATAGCATTTAGATGGGAAATTCATATAAATACGATGCATGCATGATTTATGAGCCGAGATATAAAAGGTTAAAGTAATTAGCACATTTAAGTAAAATGTGAATGTTGAATGCTTTTTGTACTTAAATGCCAAAGATTTCATGCTGCGCTAATTTATTGTTGTATCTACAGGAATTAGAAACATGGTTCGCATCACATTCAAAGGAGAAGCGGAAGGTCAAAATGTGCATCTGGACGCTTTGGAGGTTGCAGACCGCAGGATCTCCCAAATAATATTTGCGATGCACAAATACCTCTTGCAAAATAGATTAGATGCAAAAGCCTCAATAAGGAAAGCACCGGATGCCAAGCTAATGCCTTCTATCAGATTGCATAAAAGACAAACTGCAATAATCATGGGATTCATACCTAAATCAGCAAAGATGTGATGGACAAAATTAGAGGAAATCTGTCGCAACAATCAAATGATATGCAATAAAAGGAAATAAAAGTCCAAATCAAATCCATGCCTTCCAAGTCGATTTCTTAGTCCCCAAGTATTTTGAGCCTATAAAAAGGCGAAGAACCAAGAGTGAAAGCGTGCCTGTTTTCAGAGTTCTTCTCCCACACTTGGGATGAAGGTTTGGAAGCAAAGTTCGTGTTCCTATTGACCCGGAGTCCTGTTCTTCAAGTAGTCGCCACCATTTACCGCTTTCTAGTTTATATTTTCTTATTTTTTTATACTTTATCTATTTTCAGCACCATTTTTCCTTTCGAACTGTTCTTGCATTTGAATTAATTCACTTTCGTTTTATTCTTCTTTATTCTTTCCCTTACTTACATGTCTAGCTAAATATTTTAGGCAAAGGTTAAGGATGCAGGTTGTAGAAATCATGTTCTAGGGTAAATGGAGTTGTTAAATGAAGCATGTTAAATTAGGATCTTAATTAAATAGCAAATGACGACCGATCATCCACATGCGCTAAATAGGTTGTAAATCAGAAGAGAAAATAACCTAAGGCTAGTTTACATGTTCAATAGGTTAGTATTTTGACGACTGTAGTACTTTAAATAGGAGTTTAGGAATAAACACGTAACTATTGCATGCGAAGTGCCGGTTTTTCACTTCATCAATTCACAACAGAAGTTGGGCTAGATGTTGAATGGAAGCGAAAGCGAATGTTTGTTAGGCGAAGTATGACATTTACTACTTACCACAATTTATCCAGGAATTGTTAGATGCGTCCCATAAACTTAACCCGAGCCTTACTTAGTTCATTTCACATTTTATTTTTACTTTCGCATTTAGATATAAAACAAACCAAAAATTCCAACACCATTCATTTTATTTTTCTTGCACGACTCTTAGATTAATTAACGAATTGTAGACATCAATCCCTGTGGAGACGATAAAATATAAATACTTATCACTTGCTGCATACTCGACTGCGTATACTTGCGTATTAATGTGATTCAAATTGTAGAACTTAGTTTCACTCTTAGTATTAATCATTTTCTTATTTATACCTCACCAAATCATCGCATCACTCTCACTCTCTAATGTAACATTGTACCAGCAAGTATGAGCTAGCCCGGGGACCGGTGGACCTATAGGTTGAAAGATTCAACAACCCGGGATCAAATCCCTATTCGTTAACTTCAGACTTATTCCACTAAAAGTCTGTGCAGAATTCTTTTGCACTATAGGCCAAGTTAACATCCACGGATATAATCGGTCATCTGTCTTGTGTTCCTTCACAAGCTTGTTCGTAATTCGCATTTGGGACAAGAAATTCGTTCTACCCCTGTGATTACATCTTTCTCGTTAAGCGTCACTGATTCCTCTGATGAACAAGTGTTTATAGTCTAACTATAAATCAATGTCCTCTCGTGCCAATGAGAGGCGGGATCCCTTTGTTTAAGCCCTAGAATGAGTTCTTAAATGATCAACTCTACATCTTCCTCAAAATTCGGGAATACGTGAATTCCTTCTTGTGACGTTGCATTCCTAGCCACTCACTATAGCAATCCTCAACGTGGGAGGCTTATTCACCCAACGTTGTTTGGCTGGTCTCACCCATGCACATTAAAGGACGGTTTCATAAAGCAAGAGTACACAACCCATTCAGGATTAATATCATATCGACATAAGATCATCCTTAGTGAAGTATTTGTTACGATTCTATAACAAAATTACTAGATCGATCATAAAACTTATGGTCCCGTCTTATGCAAAAACTCATTTTTACATAGGCAAATCCACTCACATGTCTCCACATGAACAACTAGGATCAAGTTGTTTGCAACCTTTGCAAAGCATGTCGTACCAATAGTGTCATCAGGACTTAGGTGCCCAACTTTAGTCCATATATTGTAGACGTTTTAGGTTATTAAAGTGGAACTAGATCTACTTGTATGTCTCACATACTTGTCCAAGTGTACATCGAAATAACCATGGGTATATCACTATTAATATATTTAATGTGATAAAGTTGAATGACGTTTGTATATTAAATGAAAAATTAATGAAAATAATAACATTTATTAATAACCAAAATATAACATTAAACGTCTAACATTAAATGATTGTCCTTTAAATGCAAACTACTAGGCCTTTAGGGCATAACCCCTAACTGGTAAGATAGTTATTGTAGACTTTAATTTCAAAAACCAAATGGTTATCAAACAAGGCCTTAACTTTTGTATTTTTTTTTTTTTGAAGTTTAAGTATAGTTTAATTTAATTTTTTTTTTATAAATAGTTGCTCAATGGTAGTATTAGTGTACACCTATTGACTAAGAGGTCTTTGGTTAGAAATGCCCTCCCCTAATTATTGTAGAAGTATTTGAATTCTAACCCAATTCTAAAAACAAAAACCCTTATAAATAACTTTTACTTTCATGTTGAAGTATTTTAATTCTAACCAAATTGTAAGAATCAAAACAAAATTTTGAAAGCTACTTGTTTTCATTTTCAAATTTTAATTTAGTTTTAAAAATTATGAATGAATATAGATATCAAAATAAGCAAAATCATAGATTGAAATGGTTGTGTACACTTTCAAAAACCAAAAATAAAAAACAAAACGGTTTATCAAACCGGATCATGGTGAATTTTAAAAATAAAATCCATATTAACATCTAAGGTTAAAACTACAAGTTTAATATGCTAAGAAGTGTATTTTTTTAGGGAAAAATAACTGAGAGTGAAGATTGAAACTCAAAATATCAAGTCATAAACATACATTTATGACAGTCGAGTTATTGGAAGATGAAGGCACTTTTTGTTCAATTTAAAGTTGCCAAACCTCTTGAAGTCTCCCAGCCTAAACAATAAAAAAACTCCTAAGGAAGAGCAAGATCGGAGCAACAACGTGCTAAGACAAACTAGCGAAAATGATAATGTCTATGATCTTTGGAAGAAACTGGAAGAGATATATGTTTCAAAGTCTTTAAATAGATAGATTTATATGAAAGAACGATACTTCGGCTATAAGATGGATTCAACTAAAGGGCTGGAAGAAAACTTGGATGAATTCTTGAAGATTTCCATAGAACTTGTAAACTCGGGTGAAAAAATTGATTCAGACAATCAGACTGTGATACTGCTGAATGCCCTTCCTGAAAACTATAAGGAGGTGAAGAATGCGTTGAAATACGGTAGAGATTCTCTAAATGTTGACATCATCATAAATTCCTTAAGATCAAAAGAGATCCAATTACCATACGTTCAAGGTAAAGGACAATAAGAAATCACATTCATCATCTTCAAACACCAAGCGAACAATTATTTAAAAGTTATTGCAGAGAAGATGGCGACACCAAATATGATTGATACTTAAAAGAAAATTTCATCTTCCAATTAAAAGGATGATAAGGAAGCTACCAATAATCTAAACGGATACGAATCGGCAAAATTGCTCATAGTTCATGACTATGAAAATGAATCTGAAGAATGGATAATGGACTTCAAGTGTACCTTCCATATGACTCCTGTGAAATAATTCTTTGTTGAACTTAATGAGTTCGAGGACGTAGAGCTACATTAGGAAATGATGAGAAATGTAGAATACAAGGGATTAGTGCTATGAGAATTTTTTTATGTGATGGGTCTATTAAGCTTTTTTCTCAAATGCATTCTATTCCACGATTGAAGCAAAACTTGGTATTTTGGGAACTCTAAACAAGGTCAGATACACATATCAATCTATAAATGGAATATTGAAATTTTGCAAAGACAGTGTTATTAAGCTAACTGCCAATTTGGTCAAGGCCATTATGCACAATTGTAGGAGAGGTAAATGCAACATCCTCAGTTTCAAAAAAAAAAAAAAAACCATGGCATGTCAGAATGGGTCACATTAGGGATAAAGGACTTGACACTTTGTTTAGGCAAGGCTTCATTTGGTCCAAGAAACCTACTGGTATAGGTTTTTGCAAACATAGCGTACTAGGAAAATCATCTAGGCAAGTGTTTCAAAGCTCCACATATAGATCAAAAGAAATATTGGAATATATTCAATTTGATCTTTGGGGTCTTCAAGGTAAAGATTAATGGTAGTTCAAGGTTTTTCCTCACCTTATTGATGATTTCTCCCGAAAGGTGTGGATTTATCTTTTCAAAAGTAAGGATCACGCATTCAAAAGTTTTGTAGAATGGCTTGAGCTTGTTTAGAATTTGACATGCAAGAAATTGAAGACTTTCTATGCTGAAAATGGATTAGAATTTATCGACAATCAATTTACTAATCTATGCAAAGATAGTGGCACTAACAAGAATCTAACTGTGCCCGGCACGCCTTAACAAAATGATCTAGCAAAATATTACAATAGAACAATATTTGACAAGGTCAGATGTTGTCCAGCTCATGAATGCATAAATTTTTTTGGGAGAGATGCAGTACACACACAGTGTGTACTTACTAAACAGATCACCTATTGTTTCTTTATACTTTAAAACACCATATGAGTTTTGGACATAAAGCCCCTCGAAGCTTCAACACCTTAGAACTTTTTGGTGTGAGGCATTTGCTCATGTAAAGCACGAAAAACTTAATGCTAGAGAAAGGAGATGATATATATATATATATATATCCAAAAGGTATCAAAGGATATCGATTATGGTCTTTAGAATCTGAGGAAAACAAATGCTTCGTGAGCCACGATGTGACTTTTAACGAGAACTCAAAGCCTTTTATGACTACAATCACTTCAGATATCATTGACAAACAACATGAATCAAGCTCTTTTGAAATTGAATAGGATGCTCCAAATGATTAAAATTGTCACAATATATCAAGAACCCGTACAAAATGATTTAGAAGCACAATCCCAACAAGTTGAAGCTGAAACTGCAGAACTATTTGACAAATCTTTTGACAATGGAAGCTTACAAAATGATCCTACTCTTCAAACTTATAAGTTGGTAAGGGATCAAGCTCGAAGAAAAATTAATCTTCCATCTCGATATATAGAAGAGGCTCAATATGTGGGCTATGTTTTAAACTGCGATGATCAAAAAACATAAATGGTATGTATAGAACCAGACACTTATTTGGATGCTGTGAAATCAGAAAATTCAGAAAAGTGGACAAGGGAAATGGAATATGAAATTGACTCGCTTAAAAGAAATGAGACATGGGAATTGATAAAAAGGCCAGAGAATAAGAAAGTGCTTGATTGCAACTAGATTTACAAAATTAAGCCAGGCATAAAAGGGCTTGGTGATCGACGTTTCAAAGCAAGGTTGTTGGAAAAGATTTCACTCAAGTAGAGGGAGTTGACTATGGTGAGGTATTTTCTCCAATTTTGCGACACATCTTCATACCGTCTTATTATCTTTAATGGTCCATTACGACTTGGAACTTGAACAAATGGACATCACCGTCACTTTTCTTTATGCAGAACTTGATGACACAATTTACATGAGACAACCAGTAGGAAATTGATAACTCCCAAGAATTGAGAGTTAAAGTAGCTTCAAATTAAGATATTCACAAAATAAAAATGCTAAATTGAAATGATTAAGTAACAAAGTTCTCTCGGGCAGACTTAAATCGAGCATAAACGAAATATTAAGCAAATGTCTGTTAAAAGATAAGTCGGACGTTAATTGTAGCGAAAGCCCGCAAAATGAAGTGAACTAATTATCTAAATATTTCTTTTAAGGGAATTGATACTCGAAGTTGTTGTTGCAGGAAACTTCGGCAAAGCAAAGTACGCAAGGAATTGGCTTCGCCACAGCAAAGTTGAAGCTCTCCGAAACACTCAAAAGAAGCTAACCTACGATCCCTGCAACAAAGCCTCGTGAAACTGATGATCGAGATCAAAGAAAATATCTTCTCTAAGGACTCATGGCAACGATCTGTGCTCTGAAAGCTCATCTCAACCGTTCATCTTGTCGGCTCTAACGCACCCAACATAGCAGATCGCAGAGTAGCCTTTGGCAGAGAAGATCGTGGAGCAGAAGAAGGAGCAAATTTTCAGGAGGCCTATATAAAGCGAGAGCTCCTCAGTTTCAGTGTCGTCGAACCTTCCATTCTCCCATTTTTTAGTGCTAAATTTCCTCCTGTCTGACCAATCTTCATCGTTTTCTTTGTAGCTTTTAGTCGTCGGAGCAGTTTTTTTGGGCTTAGCTTAATTTAGATTGTTTTCTTTCATGCTTTGTTCGTGTTCTTAGCAAACATATTGTAACCAAATTCTCAAGCTTACACAATCACAAGCATTTTCTATTTCTTCTATTTTCTTGTTGTCAATTGTGAACGTTTAACTTAATTACAAGTATGTTTTTGTTTTCTTAGTTCTCTTTGAGCATGAATATCGTTAACATGAGTAGCTAAATCTATTGTCGGAAGGCCGTAAGCGAAGAAAATAGCGAATAGACATAGTTATGAACTTTGTGACACGTCGAGAGATTTTACACGGAACGAACCTGCATGCATAACCTCAGGAATTATGAACACTTAGAGATAAGATTTTCCTGAGACCAATTTGTTCAAAGAAAAATTTGAGATCGAGAGAACCAAACTAGGAGCTCGAGAGAGCTAATAACCAAAGTCCGAGAGAATTCAAGGGGCTTTGTTAAATGCTCTCCTTCGCCAGTCCTTGCCGAAGTGAATCCCTGGAAACCTTGACCCCTTCCGATGTTCACTCTTTTTATTATTACTTTCCTTCTCAATATTATGTTAGCTAGACTTATTTCTCTTAATCCCCAATTATATTTGACTCTCATGGCAAGGTGCGCAACAAAACCCAAAAAATCCCTATGGAAATGACCTTTCCTTACTAATTAAAACTTGTTGTAAAACGACTGTGTATACTTACACAATTGTTGGAATTAACTCACACATACACACTTCGTCGAGGTTAGATACTTCGCTTTAGCGAAGTCATTTCTTCTCCATGTCACCATTCCACGTCATTATTGTTTACTTAAATCTGTGTGTTGGGAATTCAACGAACAGAAATGAATCGATTGAAAGGAAAAATTGGGTTTGTAAGCTTCAAAAATCTATTTATGGTCTGAAACAGTCTTTAAAATAGTCGAACAAGTTGATACATATATTACTTCTCTTGGTTTTGAAAAGAACTCCTATGATCCATTTGTTCACAAGAAACCTATTAAGGATGAATTGTTTCTATTGTTGTTGCTCTACGTAGATGATATACTTATTGCATCTACTAGCACAATTGAGATTGAAAAGTCAAACACCACGTGTAGAAAAGGTTTGAGATGAAGGATTTGGGGTGTGTAAAGTGAATCCTTAGCATCCACCTTAATATAGATAGAAATGCATAAAAGAATTATAATATATCAATGTGAGTGCTTCATAAAAGTGGCAAAGCATTTCAATATGGAGAATATCAAGCCAGCCAAGATCCCATTAGCTCAACATTTTAAATTGCCAATAAGTCAATGTCCTGTTACACCTGATGAGATTGAATACATGAAGGGCATATCATATTCGAACTTAGTGGGAAGCTTAATTTATGGAATGATTGCTTACAGAGATTTGGCTTGTTCATTAAGCATGATAAGCATATATATGAGTAATCCCGGCAAGCCACATTGGGAGGCAGCCAAGCATGGGCTACATTATTTGAAAGGATCGTTGAATCAAGGATTGATGCACACTCAAGCTGGTGATTTTGGAGATTAAATCATAGGATATGTAGATTCTGATTATGCTATTGATCTTGACAAAAGATGGTATGTAAAGACCCGACCCGAATAGGGTCCTAAACCTAGGTCTTAAACCTCTTATGCATGTAAATAGACTCAGAAACATGAATGCAGAATTGTAAAAACTTTAAAACAATAAAACATTCAGTGAAATTCAGTTATTTGGACATGTCCTTGTTTCCAAGCACCTGTCAAAACATTTATCAAATCCAACCCTGACCAGAGTTTCTTTTATTTGCAAGTTCAAACACCCAGAACAAATCCAACAAAACAAAACAAATACTTTAATATCCAGAAATGCATCGAAATCCACCTAAGGGCTCCATGCCCTATCTACATGCATAAAGAGTTAAAGAGAAGACAAAACAAGACTCAGAGTAGCACTATCCATGATCATCCAGCAGCTTCCTCCTAGCCATCCAGTCTCGGTCCCAAGTTACCTGGTGGAAAACCACAGAAAAGTAAGGATGAGCAACGAGTCGCTCAGTAAGAATCCCCAATCGGGGTACAATACAAAAAAAATCATCTAGTATACAGATACATACAACCAATCATGAGCACGGAGAAAATGACTTGCTTTAGGCTAACCGACACTCCTGGAACTTGCCTATTTAAGGACTTACCGAGCTGCCCTTCGGGACTTACAACTACAACCTACAATTAGTTAACCACATGGATGCCCATCAGGGTCTTATACCTACCACAACACATGGATGCCCATCGGGGTCTCACACTGCTTAAGCACAAGGATGCCCTTCGAGGTCTTACACCGCATTAGCACAAGGATGCCCATCGGGGTCTTATTCCTGCAGGATGCCCATCTAGGTCTTACACCTGATGATGCCCATCGGGGTCTTACTCATTTTAGGGAGCGATGATGCCCAACGGGGTCTTACTCAATCAGCACTCAAGGATGCCCATAGGGGTCTTACACCTGCTAAAACACATGGATGCCCATCGGGGTCTTACACCTGCTTAAGCACAATGATGCCCATCGAGGTCTTACACCTGCTAGAACATGAAGTTGCCCAACGAGGTCTTATAGTCCCTAGCTGCACTATGATGCCCATCGGGGTTTTACACATATTGCCAAAAGTGTGATGCCCATCGGAGACTTACATACACCAGCTCTTATTGGTGCCCACCGGGGACTTACCTATGCGAGACCTAATCTAGTAACTCCTAACAGTCTCTTATGTTCAGTAATACAAGCTAACAGATCGATCAGGCAATACTCAATAGCAACACAATTCTAGCATGGCTCTACATAAATGAACAGGAAACGCGGATATGCTAGAGTAACAAAAATTCCTAGCATGGAACTAACATGAACAGGACAACAGACATGCCAGCAAATCAGAAACAAGAATCCTAACCACTAGAAAGCTCATAAAAAATTGCAGGATATCAACATGCCATTAAAGTAATCGTAGGGTCCACACAACCCCGGTAAGAAATCCTTACCTGAATTAGAAATGGATAGTTGACAACAATCGAACTTCTCGAGCTACAGAAAAATCAGGAAAACCTAACAGATAGAGGCGTAACAATTAATCACCTAAACAACACAAAATAATAGTACAAACTCTAAGATCAGGGCTTTACCCAAAACCGAGAGCACTTCAGCTCGGCAGCTAAACAGCCTCTGCAAGCGTGTGTGCGGCAGCTCTCAGCGAAGTGCGTGCGGTTGGGCGAACAGGTGGGGCGGGGGTAGGCGTGCGGTGCTGCAGCGGCTCGGCGAAAAGGCAGGGAGGGATGTCACTGCTGTGGGGTTCGCGTGGGCGATGCGAGCAGGTGCGGGATCGCGATGGTGATGTTGGAGTTGGGCTGCTGCGAGGTGAGGCGATGCAGGTCACTGCGGCGAAGCGTCGCGCGGGCGAGTGGGCGCGAAGGCGGCTATGCTGCGACTTCGCTGGTGCTGGCGATCGGCAGCGCTGGAGTCGCTGCTGTGAGATTGCATGCGGACGGCTGCGATCTGTAAGGCTCGAGCGAGCGATGGACTGCGTGCGACGCGAAGGGCTCGGGTGCGCTGGGCGTGGGCGATCGAGGGCTGCAATGGGGGCTTCTCGGCAGACAAAAGACAAAACGATTAGGCTTGCTCTCACAGAAGGATGAGATTGATTAAGGGGAAAGAAGAAGAAGAAGAAGAACCATACCTTCTCGGGCTTGATCGATCGACAAAGGGGCGACGAGGAGATGCGATGCGATTTGGGAGATAGGCTTTGCGATTTGGAAGAGGGAGAACAGGAAGCGGCTGCTTTTCTTTTTCCCTTCTGTACGAACAACAAAACACAAAAACGCTTTAATTCCATTTAGCTCTTACTCCGAATAACCACGGGACAAGCAAAACACAAACGAACAAGAGCATATTCTGCTCACTTGGCTCAACTGGATCTGTTACAACTAGGACAACTTGGGTTCGAAACCCACCAAGGCCTAAATAAATTCCTCTTTATTTTTATTTACAAAGCAAACTTCCAAACCTCATAAACTAACCGGAACAATTCCTGCCAAGATTAACGAATGAATTATTAAATCCAATAGAATTTCCAAACCCAACCAAGAATTAATAACGGGAATAACGGCCAGTTGACCTGAAACTGAACTCTGAAAACCGAGCCGTTACATGGTCCTCATCAAGTTATGTTTTTTTCGTTTTTGGAAATGTGGTAAGTTGGAAATCAACACTTTAAGGTGTGGTTGCTCTCTCTTCAACGAAAACGAAATATATTGCTTTGGTGGAATCAGTAAAGCAGTCAAACTAGCTTAGAAGATTGGTTTTAGAAATTCTATGGAGAGAAATGTCGGTCAACATATTCTTTGACAGTCAAAGCCCCCTAGCACTTTCGAGGAATCCCATTTGTCATGGTCGTTTCAAGCACATTGATGTGTGATATCACTATGTGCGTGATGTTATTTTGAAGGATAATATGAATTTGTAAAAAAATAGTTCTGCTAACCATTCGAAAAATACACTCACCAAAGCATTGGCTAACGATATAGGTTTCTTTAACTCTTTAAAGTGATAAGAGTTGGTTGTGGTTGATGCTATTTGGGAGGATGTGTTTTGTTGAAGTTTTTTATTGGGCTCTTCTTGTTATGATCAAATAGTTTTTGGAGGGATATTAGATTAGGAGGTTGTTAGATTTTAAAGGCCTATTGTATTTTTACCCTTGAGCTAATTGAGCTACCCGGAGCTAAACGAACAGTTTAAATAGCTCTTCTTAGGTCATTTTAATTGTTGATTCAATATATTATTTTGACTCCCATTTGAAATAATATTGCTCAGTCCATCTTGCACCGTGGAGTAGGCATCTACTGTAACGGCCCGGGTTTCCGTTAATTGTAAAATAAGGTTTTTAAAAGTGCTTCCGGGAAGATTCGAACCCCTAACCTTAAAGGGGGTTTGAAGGCTCAAATTTAAATTATGAAATAA
This sequence comes from Sicyos edulis, assembly GCA_036507275.1. Lineage (NCBI taxonomy): Eukaryota > Viridiplantae > Streptophyta > Magnoliopsida > Cucurbitales > Cucurbitaceae > Sicyos > Sicyos edulis. Next base: position 36,930,956 of record CM071847.1, read on the forward strand.
GCCGCGTCAGCTGGAACTCGAAGGAGGAAAGCCCTGGGAAGGGATTTTAGGTCACCAAGGCCTATTTAAATTAGGAAAAAGGAAGGGAAATCAAGAAAAAAACATCACTCACCCCTTGCTCTTGCCGCACGCCTCCCTTACTCTCTCCCTTTCACCTTGCCGTCTCTCCAAGAACCAAGAACTGAGTGTGTGTGTGTGTGTGTGTGTGTTTCTGCCCCCAGCTGAGACTAGCCGCACCGAGCAAAACCAGACGCGCATCGCCAGCCGCTGCCGTGCGCCCCTACGTCTCGGCCCGTCCGACGCCAAGAAGAAGAGTCTGTCGCCTGCATCACGACATCGCTAGCAGCCCAAGCGCTTCGTACCAGCGCTCATTCGCGCCTCAGGCTCTTCGTCCCAGCGCTCGTCCGTGCAGCCCCTGCGTCGCTAGCCCGTCTGCACGCCCGCGCCCCAGCGCCTGTTCGCGCCTCGGTAGCTTGCCGTTCAGCGTGGAACTGTCGGCGCGCGTCCCCTCTCTTGCGCGCCGGCCGCGCGCCCACACCGCTCGTCCCAACCGCACATCCCGCCGCCACCGCCGCGAGAGAGCACGCTTGCGAGAGAGTCGGGCCAAGACCTAGTGCTTTCTCGGTTGGTAATTCCCGAGCCTCTACTATTTTGGACCCTAAGATGTTAGCTGCTGTTTGTTTAATTAGGATAATTTTATTGTTTGCTTAGGTTTCTCGGGTTTGCTTAGAAGCTCGAGGGTCACTTATTGATTGTGGTAGTTATTTTCTACTTGATTCCAAGTAAGGATCTCTTACCCGGGTTGTGTGGACCCTGCGAATACTTATTAGCATATTGTATCTTGTACTGTATGAGATTCCTATGAATAGGATTCATGTTTTCTCTTGATGGCATGTTTTTGTTCTGTTCGTATTCTGGTAGTCCCATGCTAGGGTTTTCTTGCTCTGGCATATCCATGTTTCCTGTTCGTATCCTGTTAGTTTCATGCTAGGGTTTTCTTATTATGGCATATCCATGTTTCCTGTTCGTATTCTGTTAGTTTCATGCTAGGGATAGACAGGTAATGTATATTGTAGGAGACTGTAGGGGTTATTAGTTAGGTTCCGCTTGGATAAGTCCCCGATGGGCACCAATGCGTTGCTAGTGTATGTAAGTCCTCGATGGGAACTACACTGCTGGCTTTATGTGTAAGTCCCCAATGGGCATCATAAGGTTGCTAGGGAGTGTAAGGCCCCGATGGGCATCTCCGTGATCCTAGCTGGAGTAAGACCCCGATGGGCATCCTAGATGTGTAAGACCCCATTGGGCAGCATTGATGGCTAGAGGTGTAAGACCCCGATGGGCATCCGTATGTGTACGACCCCGATGGGCATCATTGATTGTGGAGTAAGACCCCGATGGGCATCCGTATGTGTAAGACCCCGATGGGCATCATTGATTGTGGAGTAAGACCCCGATGGGCATCATTGATGGTGGAGTAAGACCCCGATGGGCATCCTTGTGTGTAAGTCCCCGATGGGCATCACTGTGTTTAGCAAGAGTAAGACCCCGATGGGCATCCTTATGTGTAAGACCCCGATGGGCATCAAGGTGTAGAACCTAGTGTAGGTTGTAGCTGTAAGCCCCCGAATAGGCAAGCTCTAGAAGTGGCATATAGCCTAATCCAACTGTTTTGCTCTGAGTCATTGTATGGTTGCGTGTCGGTGTGCTAAATGAGATGTTTTCGTATTGTACCCCGGTTGGGGATTCTTACTGAGTGACTCGTTGCTCACCCTTATTTTCTATGGTTTTTCCATCAGGTAACTTGGGATAGAGGCTGAATGGCTAGAAGGAGGCTGCTGAATGATCATGGATGGCAGAACTCTGAGACAGTTTTATCTTTTCTTTTATTTGGGTTTAGCATGTAGTTGGACTTGAGCCTTAGGAAAACATTCAAAAACTTGTTTAAGATTTCTCGAACCGTTTCCTTTGATTTTAAGAAAGTACTGATCAGTCACTTTACTTGTTGGTTTTACTTAATGGATTTATGGTCTTGTTTTAATTGTGTTGATTGAAAAGTTTTAAATTGGTACTCTGAATGGTGATTTTATATTCTTAATCATGCATGCTAAGTAAGGATCTAGGTTAGAGACCGTTTTTTGGGTCGGGTCCTTACATCTACTGTCGAGCCACGTAAAATCATCGTCTCCTCTTCTTCCCATTACTCTTCTGTGTGATTGTTCTATTTGTGTGGTTGGATTTGCGATCTACTGCCCTAGCTTGGATTTCACACTCAGATCAGCTTGCATCTAATAAATATTTGTCTGCTGATAGGTTCTTACCCTGTTAACTTTTTGTGTACCAAAGATCTCTTAATTATTTAATTTATATTTAATGTTTTCTTCATGTATTTAATATTTTAGAATTTCCACGCAAATTCCAGACAAAAAATTTCAAGTTGAGACCTTATCACATAAAAATCAAATTCATATATAATAGATAAGTTGAATTTTTAAATTTTGAAATATATCAAAGTTTTTTTGGACAAAAAAAAACTAAAACTTCAACACAAAAATAAGTTCAAATCATATTGCTAATCACTTATTAAGTTTTAAAACTAAATAAAACAAATTTAAAAGTTAAAATATCTAAAAAAAAGAAGGGGCTTTTGCATGTATATTATAAAATGGATAAAATATTACATGAATAGCACAATAATGAAAATATTTGCAGATATAGCAAAAATTGTAAATTGATAGACTTCATATTGACAGATTCGAACTTATTTTAAAGTAAATTGATAGACTTCCATCAGATTCTATCAAGAGTCTATCAATAAGAACCGATAGAATCAATCACTGATAAAATTGATAGACTTCCATCACTAGAGAATGATAGATTCTATCAAAGTCTTCTATCAAAAAGGCAAATATATTTTTTTTTAAATGGAAGAATTTGGTATAAAAGAATTATTTTTAAAAATGTGTTATAATTGTAAACTGTGGTAAAAAAGTTGCTATACAGTGCAAATTCCCAAAAAAGAATTTACTTTTGAGTTTTTTTTTCGTAAATAGACCAAATTTGAAAAGTATTTGCAAATTTAGGCTAGACGAAAAATATTAGTAAAAGTAGGATTTTGTTAATTATATTATTAATTCATTAAATTTTCATTTACAATAATAGCCTTCTTACTAAGACTTTTAATTTTCAAATTATTTTCGTATTTGGAAAATTTCCCAATTTCATACCTATTATTACAAACATTATGGGCATTTATTGCAAAAATTGGGGGCATTTATTACAAAAATTTGGGATATTTATTGCAAAAATTTGGGGTATTTATTGCGAAAATTTGGGACATTTATCGCAAAGATTGTGGCCATTTATTTCGAAAACCTGTCAAAAAAGAAACTAGGCATAATATTGTTTTTCGCATACATATACGGTTAAACAAAAAATTTTGTTTAATGGTTATAACACTTATCATAACTATACAATACTGAAATGACGTAATTAGTAATGTACATGTTATTTGATTCTAGTAGTTTTATTTATAAATAGACCGTATGAGCTATTGAACATTCAATTTTGTTGATTGAAATCAGAAAACGTTTGATAACCAGACAGTATTGAAATAACTTGGTATATACGGTACAACCATAATATATTATGTACCATAATGTAATTTAAAACTGTGTTTAATTTGCTGATATGGATACTTGTAATGTAATTTAATATGTTTGCAACAACAAACAAGTAATTTTGAATGTACAATATCGTATAGTAAAATATTGGGAAATAATATATGTAATATTTGTGAATTGATAGAGACTCGTACTATTGGAACAACTTCACACAAAATTACTATTCAAAGTGAGATCAATAATAAATAAAAAAGGTCTCTTGGGTTACAAAATTGAAACTGAAGTCTTCGGCATAGAAAAAGACTGTAATGTAAAATCATCATTGGGTGAATGTGTTCCTCAATATTTATGCGACACTCTTCAGCTACTTAATGATTATGGTACATCTCATTTTCATCCTACTAACCACTATGTGCAATACGGATGGAGATGCCTGTTGAACCTATAAGGAAAAGTTGTATAGTATTACAAAAATGTCCAAACATTACTGTTCTATATTATAAGTCGTATAATATACATGTATAAAAAATATCGTATTGCGAAATGGAAATGTAATCAATAGTAATATGAGTACGAAAAATGTATTAGACATGAATAGAATAAATAATAAACCATAAATGTATTGTGTAAGTTATACAGTATGTAGAATGAAATAATGAAACATATAGAGTTTTGTATAGTTTATACATATAATAGTACATGGAAATTTATAGTAGATAATTCTAAAGTATACTAGGACCTGGACATTTTAGTACGTAGATAATACTATTCTACATAAGATTTAATACATTTCTAAACTGGAATATTGACATTGTAAAGAACATTGTGTGCAATTTCAAATTGAATGATTGATGAACCTATAAGGAGAAGATGTACAGTATAACTAACCTAAAACCATAGTATGAACATACGGTATATTCTCAATTATAGAATTTCTTCAGCTATATAGAAATTGAGAACGTGCGAACATACAATATATACTCAATTATACAGTTTTGTAGATGTGTATACAGTCAATAATACCACAATATGGACTAGAAAAGTACGAAGATACTAACGTTCACATATGATTTTACGACATTTCTAAACATGATTTTTTACTTTCTAAAGACTAGAATATAAATGAATTAAATGTACATAAATGACATAATAGAAATAAAACATACCATACAAAACCATTTGAGACATATCAGATCACGATTATACTTGAATGAACAGTAACCTGATAATGGTGATGAATAAGGAACAAAAATGTAATACAAATACTGTGAAAATGGAGATTATTGAGAGAAGATGACTAAAGTCGTATGATTATGCCGTATAATCGAAACTTTTTTGTCGACAACAACTTACGTGGTGACCGGAATGTGAAAAGAGAGAATAATAGAACTAAAGAAACAAAAATAGAGGAAGAAAAGTAAAAAAAAAAAGAAATACGAAGAAAGATGAGAAATAAATGAGAAAAGGAATTAAAATCTCTTTGCATTAAATGTTGACAATTGAATATGATATGTTTTAAAAGGATGGGAAGTATGAAAAATTGAGGATTTAATTCGAAAATTGAGTATTAAATGTGAAGAAGGGGAAAATGGTATTAATTTAAAATTAATAATTATGAATTTTTATAGAAAAATTAACTTTGCAAAAAACAATTTGCCCGCATATATTTAAAAATATTTTTGAATGTGGTCTAGTTACTACAATTATTACAATTTCCCTTTATTTTATAATGAGCAATATATTACCTGATGCTAAAGAGTGAAATTATGTTAAAATTTATGTTATTTTTTGAAGGAAAATTCTAACAATCTTAATAGAATGGTATCAATTTTTTTTTCATAAGTAAATGCTATGAAAATTGAAAGTTGATATTAAAAGTGAAATGATAGGGAAAACGAAAAAGGGACATTGATACAGTAGAAATTAGGATGTGTGGTGAGATAACAATGATTGATTGAAAAGGACAGACAAATAAATGTAAAAAAATTTGGTGGGGGCTTATAAGTTGGAATAAAATAGGAACATTAGATTTTGAAGCACATTAAAGTGGACACATAGTTATGGACATCCTTTCAAAACGATAGTCACATTTTATGTTTGTTGGTTGCAGCAAAGATGCTAGGCAACTAGCCCTATAATTATACTCCATGCCCCCACCTCCCCATTATCAACACATTTTCTCTTTTCAAAATACTAGTCCAAGACTTTGAAACAAAATTTAGAGATAGATCATGAAATGGATAATTAGTGAATAAAAGTATAAAATCAAAAGAATTTGTGGCGTGTTGGTTTTATTGTTTGGTGGATCCAATTTTGACTAAGTAATATTCTCTATGCATGATTTGTGATTCCTCAATTTATATTCAATACAAAAATAAAAAAAAAATAATATTTCAAAAAAACATGTTATGAATTTTTTATACTACCCTAGTATAAGAAATTTTCTTCCTTGTATATGTTTACACTAATATGTAATACACGTACATTTATTGTCCCATCATGCACGTTATTATCTAGGGAATTTACTTTCAGCAGCATATTCTATTTCTTGTATTATATTTGCAGCACAATTTCTTAAATAAATCATCTATAGCACATGATTTTCTATCAATGGTAAAACCCAACCAATGATAGCTATGAATGAGTCTACCAGTGATAGAATTAAATCAGTGATAGAATTCAACCAATGATAGAACTCTATCACTGATTAAATCTATCGTTGATAGAACCCGACTTAGATTTCTGGCTACAAATAAATTAGTTTTGATTTTGTGCAATGGATGGAATTACTTTGCTCTTTTTTATTATACATGCAAAAGCTCCTATTATCTATTTGTTAAATAGTTGGTATTGTGAAAATCATATCAAAAACTAAAATGGTTTACTTCTTTGAATAAGTTTAAAGAGACTAAATTACAAAAGGTTTATGAATAATAGTTAAAAATGATTTTGGGGATCTAAGATATTATGAATTCAATCCAATAGTAACTACTTAGCTAACAAATATTTTCTTATAAATTCTTAACATTCAAATATTGTAGGGTCTTACGATATATGTAATGTCTATTCTAGTTTATTAAAGCGTTATTTTTTTTTATATTATTTTCTTAATATTATATTTATCCTATTTGGAATAGGAATTATTAAAGTGACAGTTTTGTAATTAACTTAGCCAAAGGTTTTCAAATGAGCCTATTTAAGTGAAATATTGGACACTCTATCCTTTATTGCTTAACCCTAGCTGTCACCTTCTTCTTCTTTAAGATCATTGTCGAATGTTCTCGTGTCGTCTAATTACCTACTCCGACCAACCATAGTTGTACATTGCTCACAACCAAACCTTGAACGCCATTGAACCACAACACTGGCATGTATCCAATGCTCTCCTTAGCACAACCCTCCATCATGGACCGTGTCTGGTCCAGGAAACTGGGCTTGAGCATCATCGTCTGCTAAACCTGTAAGATGCCAGCTGCACCGAGGATGGAACGAATCATTGTCTCTTATGTCTGTAGATTCAATGATTAAAATAATAGCCACCTCTCGTCATTGTCGTTGCCACTTGTTCATGCTGGCAATGAGTCTCATAGTTTGTGTAACGGCCCAGTTTTCTATTCCAGTTTCTCAGGTGTTTCCGGTTCAATATTTGGTTGTTCGGTTGGGCCGTTAAAGATATTTTAACCCTAATGGTTATTTTGGTCTTTTTGCTCCCCGGTCAGGGTTTGTGGATTTTCAGGATTCCAGGGTCATTCCTGCCCTTTATCGAGGCTTGATTGTTGTTGGTTGCAAGACCCAAGAAGTTGGTGCTAGTTGTTTGGAAGTTTGGAGGTAATTTGGTTATTAACAAAAATAATGTTAATTAAAGTGCCTCCAATGGGATTTGAACCCTAGACCTAATGGTGAGTTGGAAGCTTGATTTAAATGAGTTTTATTAAAAAGAAAAGATTGTCTCAGCAGAGACTCGAAGGAGGAAAGCCCTGGGAAGGGATTTTAGTTCACCAAGACTTATTTAAAATTAGGAAAAAGGAAAAGAAGGGAGGGAGCTCTATTTCTCACCTTGCCGTCCTCCAAGAATCAAGAACCGAGAGCCAAGACCAGCAGCAGGCCGTCGCACCAGCAGAGCCGCACCAGCGCATCGGACCCGGTCGCTCGTCGGTGCGGCGACCACCTCACACAGACGCCGCGCGCCACTTGCCGCGCCAGACCAAAGAAGAAGCACTCGCACTGTCGCGACACCACCCGAGCAGCCCAGACGCCCTAGCACAGCCCCTGCATCGCGCCCAGACGCCCTCGCCAGCCTGCTCGCGTCGCACCCAGCCAGAGTGCCCAGCCCGTGTCGCAGTTGGAGCTCCATCGCGCGCACACTACTGCCCGCTCGCCAGCGCGTCTCGTCCGTCGCGTGCGTGCCGCCGTCTGAGCGCGCCCTTCTTCTGCAGCTCCAGCGCGCCCAGTCTGCTCGCCTCTGCCGCCCATCCTGCCTGCCCCTTGTTGCCGAGACCCAGATTTTGCCAAGAGAGTTGGGCCGAGACCTTGTGCCTTCTCGGTTGGTAATTCTCGAGCCTCCACTCTTTTGGACCTTAAGATGTTAGTTGTTGTTTGCTTAATTAGGATGATTTTTATTGTTTGCTTAGGTTGCTCGGGTTATCTTAGAGGCTCGAGGGTCGCTTGTTGGTTGTGGTAGTTATTCTCTGCTTGTTTCTAGGTAAGGATTTCTTACTGTGGTTGTGTGGACCCTGCGATGCTTTTAGGATTGTGCATTGTATGCTTGGTTACTGTTATGAGCATGTTAGTTGTAGGACAGCTTGTGTTTGAAATCTTGCTAGCATGTTTGCTTGTTGTTCATGTTAGTGCCAGGCTAGGTTTGTTCTTCCAGCATGCTTTTGATTTCTACTTGAGTTCGTAGTATCGTGCTAGGGACTTTCCTTACCCTGGCATATCCATGTTTCATGTTCGTATTCTGTTGGTTTCTTGCTAGGGTTAGACAGGTAATGTTGATTGTCTGATTGTTAGGCTAGTTTGTGTTCATGTACTTAGGAGACCGTTAGGGGTTGTAAGTTTAGGTTTCGCTTGGGTAAGTCCCCGATGGGCACCAATGCGTTGCTAGTGTATGTAAGTCCCCGATGGGCAATAGACTGTTGGCTTATGTGTAAGTCCCCGATGGGCGTCATAAGGTTGCTAGGGAGTGTAAGACCCCGATAGGCATCTCCGTGATCCTAGCTGGAGTAAGACCTCGATGGGCATCCTAGATGTGTAAGACCTCGTTGGGCAGCATTGATGGCTAGAGGTGTAAGACCCCGATGGGCATCCGTATGTGTAAGACCCCGATGGGCATCATTGATTTGAGGTGTAAGACCCCGATGGGCATCCGTATGTGTAAGACCCTGAAGGGCATCATTGATAGCTTGAGTAAGACCCCGATGGGCATCCTAGATGTGTAAGACCCCATTGGGCAGCATCGATGGCTAGAGGTGTAAGACCCCGATGGGCATCCGTATGTGTAAGACCCCTATGGGCATCATTGATTTGTGGAGTAAGACCCCGATGGGCATCCTTGTGTGTAAGTCCCCGATGGGCATCACTGAGTCTAGCAGGTGTAAGCCCCCGATGGGCATCCTTATGTGTAAGACCTCGATGGGCATCATCGCGTCCTAGGTTGTGTAAGACCCTGATGGGCATCAAGGTGTAGAACCTAGTGTAGGTTGTGGTAGTAAGTCCTTGAATAGGCAATTTCTAGATCGGCGATTAGCCTGAGCCAACTTGTTGCTTCTGAGCTCGTATTGTTTGCTATGTATACTAGGTTGCTAGATGACTGATGTATCGTATTGTACCCCGGTTGGAGATTCTTACTGAGTATGTTTATACTCACCCTTATTTATGTGGTTTTTCCTGGGTAACTTGGGACAAAGACCGGACGGCTAGAGGAGGAGCCGATTGATCATGGAGTCTGCTAGGCACTGGCTGTCGTTTATTGTTTGCATTTATTTATTCAGCATGTAGATGGACAGGAGTCCTAGGGGAATGGTGTTAAAGTTGTTTAAACTGTTTTGAATGTTCTTCTATAAATACTAGACAGGCTTGTTTTACCTTGTTGGATTTTCTTTATGCAAATTGTTGGTTATGTTTTAAGTGTTCCTCGTTTCCAAATGTTTTGATAAGTTTTAAATATAAGCACTAAACCGCTTGTTGAAATATTTAACTTGCATGCTGAGTGAGGACCTAGGTTTAGGGCCGTATTTCAGGTCGGGTCCTTACAGTTTGTTAAGTGGGTAAAATCCTTGGATCCTTGGAACTGATGCACTTATTTATTTATAATTCAAAAGTTAAATCTAACTTGGCTTCATTGAATTATAGATTGAAAATGGAGTCTTGGATGTTAAACATTACAAAGAGATTAAATCTGATTAGATAACCTTAATAACCATGAGAATACGTTCTTGCAAACCGTTATGCTAAAACATTAAAAGCTACAGTTCTTAGGAACCATGCTCTAAAGGTCTAGAAGTTTTTAATTTAAAGAACGACCCTTTAATGTACGACATTTAATGTATTTTTTTAGTTATTAATAAAGAGTTATTATTTTCATTTTATTGCACATTTAATTATAAAAATAATAAAACTCAATCACATTAATTGAATTAATACTAATAAGCTCATGGTTATTAATTTGACCACTTGGAAAAGTACGTGGAACATACAACTGGATTTAGTTCCAAGTAAATAACTTGAACCCATCTACAGTATATGGAATAAGGTGAAGCGCGTGCTAGTAACACTTTTGGTACGATGATTTTGTAATGATTGCAGACAACCTGTTCTTAGTTCTTTATGTGGAGACATGTTAGTGGGAGTGCCTATGTAAAAAAGAGTCTTTGCATAAGTCTGGACAAAAAATATTATGACATATCTAAGTAATCTGTTTATAGAAATCAATCAAGTATTTCACTAAGATGATCGTATGATCTTAATCCTTAGTGAGTTGTGAACTCTCGCTTTATGAAGTGTCCTGATGTGTATGGGTGAGACCAATCAAATACCGTTAGGTCAATAAGACTTCTACATTGAGCATTGTCATAATGAGTGGTTGGGAACTCAACATCACGAGTTGGAATTCGATCATTCCCTATTATTGAGGAAGCAGAAAAGTTGTTCTCTTGAGAATTAATCCCGGGACTTGAACAAAGGGTACCAACCTCTTATTGGCTCTAGAGGATACAGTTCTATGGTTGGACCATGAATAGCTTGTTCATTAGAGGAATCAGTGGAGTATAAGAAGAAAGATGTATTCACATGGGTAAAAAAAGTTTCTTGTCCCAACTCTGAATTACGAACACACTCGTGAAGAATCATTTAGTAGATGACCGATTATATCCATAGAAATAGTTTGTCCTATAGTACGAAAGAGTTCAAGACAGACCTTTAATGGAATAAGTCTAATGTTAACGAATAGGGATTGGATACCGGGTCGTTTAGCTTTCAATCTATAGGTGCACCAGTCCCCAAGCTAGCTTATAATTGTTGATACATTATTTGATAAGAGTATTAATTTGAAGTGTTCAAACCATTTATTTATGTGGGACATAATTGATAAAGAGTTTTAGTATAATTATTTTTAAATTAAATATTAATATATGGGATATATTAATAGATTAATATTTATTGGATAAATATTACGAAGGATAAGTTAATATATTAATTAAACCTCCTTAAATAATTATGCCTCAACGTTATAAGCATGTCTAGGGAAGTTTGCCATTGTTTAGTTATATTTCACGATGAATAATTAACACGCACGCACACAAAAGCATGAATTAACGTTATGGAGTTCAATAAAGGTGAGCTAGTAGGTCTAAAGAGCGCAATAAAGGTGTATAGCATGACATGTTATTTTTATGTATTAACCTTGAAAGTTAAACTATGTTGGTATAAATACCGGACTCTAAACAAGTCCTAAAATGGGATATTTACTTATGCATGATTCTAGATTTAAACCATGTAAAGTATACCAATTCTTTAAAACATAAATTTTAACCATCCACTTTTATTCACAAATACTTGAAAAATTATTGGAAATGTAAATAAACAATAACAGGTATGAAATCCCTTCAAATAAAAAATGTGGAAATGAATTAAAGACTCAAATAATCAAGTCAAGTCCATGGTATCCTCCTCAGCCTCATTAGCACGGTGTCACGATCTAACTTCATTGGGTTTAGCGAAGGGGTTGTGTGGCACGAGCTCTAATCCGGCATGTGGCCATGTGCAACAAGCGGTCATCCCCATCAACCAACTCCACTCGAACTCAGCGATCGTTCGAGGAACTTATGCTTTGGGGTCTAAGCGGGCATGCGGCCATATGCAACAAGCACTAGACAAGCATGACCATTACACACTCCCCTACTTAATCGATTGACGTCCCTATCAACCACCTCTACCCGAAGACAGTGATGTTTTTAGCAACTTACCATCTTATCTATGCGATCCCAACAAACCTCAGTGTTCGCAACTTTCCGCCAATCTACAAGAAACTTCTGCAAGTTTGAACTCTCTGTGCCAACTTGGTCTGTCTCTTCAACTAAGACTTCAAAGGCGTTCCGTAGGGGAATCGATAATCTCGACTTCTCAGTAGGGCGTCTCTCCTAACCCTGTTGCTTAGCATATCGGCGCCTCATTAGGGTACTTCTGACCCATCAATGGCTGGTGTCTCCTCTCTCTTGCGGGAGACTTCTTAACCTGAGACCAACTGTCTCAGCTGTCACTTGGGCACATATTCAAATGTAGGGTTGATAACTGATGCACATCACCTAGGTGCTTCATCGTTGTCTTCATGATGGTCGGATTGGATCCGGTTATGACTAGACTTTCCACCAGGGATATTGGGATGACCTTGTGTTCCAACAGAAACTCCATCCCTACTACCATATCAAAGTCGTCCATCCTAACTATCACAAAATCAATCGGGCCATTCCAATCTCCCAACTTGACATTCGCACTCTTTGCGACTCCTGCACTTGAAAGGCTTGTTGAATTGACGGCTTTCATCCGTCTTTTGTCTTTGCGCCAATTTAAATTCAGACGTCTTGCTTCTATCTCTGACATGAAGTTGTGGGTGGCTCAAGAGTCAACCATAGTGTTCTTTGCTGCCTCATGGTTTATCCATGCATCAACATACATGAGGTCTTTGCCCGTCGACTCCTTTGACTTGCCTACCTCCCTCCGTAAAGCCGATAGGTACTTCAGTGTGCATATGCTAGTGTTTACCTTTCTCTCTTCTACGAGGGCGACTAATTGTGCCATCTCAGCTGCCTCTTCCACCTCGGCCCTTGCCTTTTTCTCCATGTTGCTCGAAGGGCCCTTAACTAGTTCTTGGTGGTGACCCTTGTACTCTTGCTTGCCCTAGTCAATCTCCTCCTCCACTATTGGGAGAGCTAGGGCGGCTATTTCTATTTTCTCTACGTGGTGAGGTTCTATCCTGCCTAAAATTTTGGGATCTCTCATGCTTATCCTCAGTCTGTAGATCAAATAACCATTCTGCCACCATATAGGCTTCTGACAAGGTTCGTACCTTTTGCTCGTAGAGTTTTGACCTTGCCCACGGCTTCAGTGCCTCCAAAAAATAGAAGACTTTGTCCTTATATGACATATCTCGAATGTCTAACATCAATTCTGCAAACTGCTTTACATACTCTCTGATTGACCCAGTATGCTTCAACTCACGTAGTCTACGTCTTTCCAGGATCTCTACATTCTCGGGGAAGAACTGAGAGTGCACCTTTTGCTTCATCTTTTTCCAAGTGTCAATGGTACATCTCTCCTCTTGGATGTCAATGTATCGCGATCGCCATCACAACTTGGCGTTGTCGCCTAAATGCATTGTCACTAAAGTTACTTCCGAATCCTCAATGACGCTATTCGTAGCCTTGAAGTATTGCTCAATGTCAAATAGGAAGTTCTCCAAAGCTTTCGCATCACGAACCCCACAGAAAGGTTTTGCTTTAGGTACTTTTACCTTGTTCACTTGGACCACGCCCCCAGCTGGGCTCTGGTTTCCCACCGCTTGCATGGTGACATTCACAGAACTATTTAACTCACCTAACTGTGCCTTAAAGGCTTCCATCACAGCTTTAACATCCTCGGACAAGCATTCAACAATGATTTCCTTTGCCTCACTCTACGAAACACACCTGCAAATAATATTTTCAACACATTGTTTATGCAGGTAAGCGTTCATCCCAAAAGTATTTCTTAACATCATGCAAAAATTGTTTTCGCTGCTCGTAATCAAAGTCCTTAGGTATAAATCCACTAGCCAAGTAATTTGCAATATCGGCGAACCATGGAGATTATTCATCTACAGATTCTACCGTGAACAACTTTTCATCTAGAAAGGATTCTCTAATTTCACTGACATCATGTACTCCCATGTTCTCAATTCGTGAAAGGTGATCAGCGATTACATTTTCACATCCTTTCTTGTCAAAAATCTCCATATAGAACTCTTGGAGAAGCAACACCCATCTCAGTAGTCGCGACTTCACATCCGCTTTCTTAAGTAAGTATTTGATCGCTACATGGTTAGAGAATATCGTTACCTTTGCCTCAATCTAGTATGACCGAAATTTATCTAATGCAAACACAACCCCTAAAAACTATTTTTCAGTGGTCGTGTAATTCTTCTGTGCCTCATTCATCATCTTTCTTGCATAGTAAATGGGGTGAATCAATTTTTCTCCTTTCTGTTCTAACATGGCTCCTACTGCATAATTGCTAGCATCTCACATTATGCAGAAAGGTTGGTCCCACTAAGGAGTTGCGATTATTGATGCTGACACAAATGCTCTTTTCAAACTTAAGAATGCATTTTTGCAATGATCGTCAAGCACATATGACCGGTCTTGCTGTAGAAATTTGCATAATGGTTTCGCTACTTTTGAAAAATCCTTAATGAAACGGCGATAGAACCCTACGTGACCGAGAAAGCTGCGAATGCCTTTTACATTACTTGGTTCTTCCAATTTCTCGATAACCTCAATTTTTGTGCGATCTATTTCCATACCTTGCTTCGAAATGCGATGTCCCAAGACAATTCCTTCGGTGACCATAAAGTGTCCCAATTGAGTACTAGGTTTGTTTCCTTACATCTTTCCAACACTTTGCTTAGATTCCCTAAGCAACTTGTGAAGGATGAACCAAAGACGGTAAAGTCATCCATAAAAACATCAACACATTTTTCAATCCTGTCTGAGAATATGGCCATCATACATTACAGGAATGTCGCTGGTGCATTACGTAATCCAAATGGCATTCGCCTAAAAGCGAATATGGATATCATAGAACACATGTAAAAGTTGTCCTTTCCTAATCCTAAGGGTCAATCGTTATTTGATTGTATACTGAGTATCCATCTAAGAAACAATAGTATTCTTGTCCAGCGAATCTATCTAGCATCTGATCAATGTATGGAAGTGGAAAATGATCCTTTTTGGTAGCTGCATTTAGCTTTCGGTAATCCATACATACGCGTCAGCCAGTCACTGTTCGCGTGGGTATTAATTCGTTATTCCCATTCTCAACTACCGTGATTCCACCTTTCTTTGGTACACATTATACATGGCTTACCCATTTGCTGTCAGCAATTGGGTAGATGACACCTACATCAAGCCATTTTATAACCTCCTTCTTGACCACTTCTTTCATTTCAGGATTCAACCTTCGTTGACGTTCCACTGACCGAAATCCATCATCGTCTAATTGAATTTTATGCATGCAAAATGATGGACTAATTCCCTTAAGATCGGCTAAGGTCCACCCAATCGCACTTTTGTGTTGTTTCAACATCTCTAATAACAACTTCTCATTCTAAGGAGATAATTTCGCAGATATGATAATTGGATATGTTTCCCCTGACCCCAAATATGCATATTTCAGATGTTCAGGTAAAGGCTTAAGTTTCAGTGTGGTTGGCTCCTCTATCGACGGTCTCATTGGAACACTAATCCTGTCAATGAAGTTTAATGAGTCGTTATCATTATTCAAAATCGTACCAACCTCAAATTCATCCTCTAGCAGTTATGCGTCCTCTTCCTTCGCCGAAGTCAACCCTTCAATGCCTTGATCTACTATTTCGTCCAAAGTATTCATAGAATAACATTCTTCGCTTTCACCATGGCATTTCATCGAATTATAGACTTTGAACTTTATCTCTTCGCTATTCATTCGCAGTGTTATGGTTCCTTCGTAGACATCCACAGGCGTACGCCCTGTCTTTAGGAATGGTCGACCCAATATCATGGGGACTTCCTTATCTGCATCATAATCCAAAATTATAAAGTAAGCTGGGAAAATTAACTGATTTACCTGGACTAGGATGTCCTCAATTTTCCCTTATGGTCGCACACTTGATCTATCTGTGAGCTGAATCGTCATTATGGTGGGTTGGCTTGTTCTATGCCAAATTGCTTGTATTAGGCATTTAGAGTAATGCATCAATTAATGAAACATTTATGTAAATGCTTTTCAGAATGTCAATGAACTTCTCATATTACTCGCCATTCTACTTCTTTTTTAGCCTTTGCGGAAAAGGTGGAGGTAAAGGGATAAATTCAATGGGCACCACTTCTTGTGTCTTTTCCTCATCTCGCACCAATTTTCTGAGTTCTACCCCCGAGATTTCAACACTCTCCATCACATCATCTTTTGAAATGCTTCCAGTCACGTCCTTGGTGTGAGTTCGATCTGTGTCGACTTTCGCCTGCGCGAACGTCAAATCATTAGTGGTGATTGCTTTAATTTTTTTCTTACCTTCTCTCTAAGTTGGTTCAGTGTCGGAAGGTAGCTTTCCTACAAGTCTTTGCCTAATCTCAGTTGCTAATTACCCCATTTGCACTTCCAAATTTCTAACTGTTGCTTATTGATTCTGCATGAATTCCTTCAACATATTCTCCATAGCCTTATGAGAAAATTGATGATTATTATGTTGAGGTACCACATTTCTGTGATAAAATGAATTCTAAAAAGAGTTAGAGTTCTGACCTTGTTGGTTACTCGCAGGTTGAAATCCTTGTGAATACCCATTTTTCTTTTGAAAGTTATAATGATTCGTAGATCAAGTGCTTTCTTGATTACTCCATGAGAAGTTGGGGTGATTCCTCTATCCCGGATTGTAAATGTTAGAATACGGAATGTTCTGGCTATTTGTTGATTGACTATTGACAAAGTTTACTGAAACAGTGTTATGAGAACAACCTTCATACGTGTGTGCATCGACGCATAGAACGCATGGTTCCATCAAAGTTGGTTGCGCTTGATTATTCGCAGAACCAAGTGGTCATGCTTCCCTGCTTCTCACTATTGCCTTCGCATTTTGATTATACAGATTCAGCAACATCTCGCGCATTTCTGCTAACTGCTGCCTTAGCAATGAATCACTTCTTGCTTCATTTGTTGCCTTCATTTTTCCCGCATCATTCTTCCACTGACTAGTATTTAAGGCTACACATTCTATGATCTCCACTACCTTATTGTAGACCTTAGACAATATTGCTCCATTCGCTGAAGCGTCCAATACCAGCTGAGCAGCTTCTGTCAATCCCCCGTAAAAATACTCTAGTTGCACACATCAAGGTATGCCACTGTGTGGACATTTCCTCTCAATGGATTTGAATCGATCACATGCGTCTGTAATAGATTCACCTGGTTCTTGTTTGAATGACATGATATCTCCTCGAAGTTTCATTAATTTCTTGGGTTGGAAATATTTCAGCAGGAATCGCTTCGCTAGTTCCTCCCAGGTAATGTTTTCTACTCCTTCCATCTTTGTAAAGACCCGACCCGAAAGAGGTGCTAAACTAGGCCTTTACCTCAATGCATGCTTTAAAACTTAAACATATTATGCAAGATCGCTTTTCCAGATTCTGAATAAAAATGAAAACTTGTAAACAATCACTTTAACGACAAGCATAAAAGCCCTGAAACCTGTCCCTTTTTCCAAGCACCTGTTCCAAGCTAAATACAGTTTAAAACATACTCTGATCAGAGATTTATTCAAATCATTCGAAAATCCCAAACAGTTTACAACAGTGTCAGAATCCAGATAACAATCAGAAAACAACCTAAGGGCTCCGTGCCCAACTACATGCATTCAGAGGACAACAAAAACATAAACATAAACTCAGTGTTTTAAAATAGTTGGTTTCCATGATCAGCAGCTCCTCCTTCAGCCATCCTGTCTCGCGCCCTGATTACCTGTGGAAAACCACAAAATAAGGGTGAGTAACGAATTACTCAGTAAGAATCCCCAACCGGGGTACAATACGATATAACTGGTCATCTAGCAGAAAGTATGCACGCTATGAATATAAACACAAAAGAGAGCACATCACTTTAATCCATACATAAATACCACGGATGCCATCTTACGGTCTTACTCCGAAAAACTACAACGCATCTCGATACTCTACGAGAAACTAATCTCGGCCTTAGCTTTCCTACTACTGTCGATACGAAAGGTGCACTGAACTCAAGATCCCAATGAGCTCTCCAGTCGGCACTGTAATGAGCGTGTGCGCGCACCGCATGCTGCTGCAAACCAGGGAGGTGCTGGGTCTAGGGCATGTTGCCCTAGTCCAGTACGCATGCCTAAAAGAATCTCTGGATCGGTGTCACTAAACATAGTGGTGTGACACCAGGACACTATGACTATGTCAGCTTGTACCACCGCACCTGAGGCTAAGAAACCGGCCGTGGTAGGCTTACACCAGGAACCGGTCTTTGCCCTATCAGGTGGCAATCAAGGGCTACTGCCGACACGCTCAGGTCATGTCGACTGCTGGAGAAAAGGCAATGCCTCGTCATTCCCCCGACCGTTGGGGCATTTAACAGTCTGCCACCCTCACCAAAGATTGCACTGGGCTGTAGTTAGGGTTAGCTAAACCCTAACGACTGATCAGGGACGGAGTACTGCCTCGCACGTCCCTGCCACGGATGCAAGTTACGTTATGCATCCTCGCCCGGATGATGCTACCTATCAGAGCTCTAAGCTATAAACAGATAACAAAAAACATTCTAATACGTGCTCAGCAGAAACAATGAACCTAGCATGATACTTCAAAGCAAGAACAGATAACGAACATGCCAGAATAGAACAACCTAGCATGGAACTAACATGAGAAACAACACGAGAATCATGCCAGTCAGAATTCAGAATAGAGCACCTATCCACTAACATGTTGATAAACATACACATACATACAATCAACAATCACAGAAAATATCGCAGGGCCCACACAACTCCGGGAAGACAAACACAAACCCCCTTAGCCAAGGATCGGCGATAAGAGTAAGGAGAAGGAATCGAGGCACAACGTGACACTTACCCGGGATGAAGGATCGATGCTCTAGGGAGGAAAAACGCACGGCAAGAGGACTTGGAAAGGATGGATGCGGCAAAGTGATTTGGAGAAGGGAAAAAGAAACCTATTTCTTTTCTTTTTAATCAAACTCCCTAAATCCTGAAAACCAAGGCAAACCAAGATAACCTGCGGAATGAGCATCAACATCAACCTGAAGCTTGACTAGCAGGACCACACAATTATCTCCCTAGCCACCCGGGCTCGAATCCCAGTTGAAGCATATTTAATCTAGCAAAACTCTTATTTTTTATTTTTGCATCTCTCCATGCCCAAACTCATCCAAAAAGCAACCAAACCCTACATTTGACCATCCAAGAATATTAACAGCTGAGAAAGACAGAAACGACCTTAATGGCCCGACCAAATTACCAAAATACCCTTAGGACATACCTGGAAGACTGGGATGAAAACTTGGGCCGTTACAATTTTGTCCAACCATTCCTTCGCTTTTCCTTATAGCGAATATGGAAACAGATGTAACCGCAAGTTGTCTTGAGTTACATAAGGAATAATAAAATAATCACAAACCCTCATGAATTCTCTCAAGTGAGTGTGTGGATCTGTAACAGCCCGGATTTCTGTTAATTGTGAGATAAGGTTTTTGTAGCATTATTTCCAGGAGCAGTGGGATTTGTTAAGGTTTTGGCGGTTTATTGGTCGAGGGTGAAATAAGAAATTTCTTTTAAGGGTTCCTTGGGAGATTCGGGCCCTAGACTTAAGGGAATTGGAAGCTTGGATTTAATTAAAGGAAAATTAAGAGTCAGCTAGGACTCGAAGGAGGGAAGCCTTGGGAAGGGATTTTGAGATTTCTCCAAAGTTGATTTAATTTTAGGAAGGAAAAGAAAAGAGGAGAAAAGAGAAGGAAAAAAAGGAAAATCCTAGCCACCCACCCTCTCCTTCTCACCCTAGCCGTCGCCCAGCCCCTTGCCTCGCCGCCTAGCGCCGTCGTCGCCCTTGCTAGCTAGCGCCCTCATGATCAGCCCGGCCCACCGATCGCTGTCGTCGTCGTCGCTGCGCCTCGGCGCGCGCCGCCCGCCAGACCGCGTCAGCGACCTGCGGCGAGATCCATCGCGGTAGCGATCTCGCCCGCGTCGCCGCGCCGCCGTCCCGGTAGCGATATCGTCGCGTCGCCCCGCCATCGCCGCCGCTCCGTCCAGTAGCGATCTCGCGCGTCGCCCAACCCATCGCCAGCGCGCCGTCGGTCGCGAGCGCGCGCACTTCGCGTCGCGCCCGCGCCCGACGCGCAGACGCGCGCAGCGCCCCATTGCCGTCGTCGTGCTGCGATCGTCCGGAGTTCGTGATAACGTCCGGGCGGCGCGCGCCGACGCCCCACCGAGGCCCTCTCGCTTGCCTCGCGCGCACACGCCGCCTGCGAGAGCTTTGCTCGCCGTGATAGCTTGGTGCCGAGCTTGTTGCCTTCTCATTTGCTTGGGATCGCATAGAAGCTCGAGGGTCACTTGTTGGGTGTGATTGATATTTCTCTACTTTCTTCCAGGTAAGGGTTCCTTACCGAGGGTGTGTGGATCCTGCGTATAATTGCTTGCAAGTCTTACCTTGTGATTGTATAAATTTCTAGTGGATAGGTTACATATTTCCTCTTGCTTCCAGGTTTGTGTTGTCTTTGGTGTTCCTATTATAATCTGTTAGAGTGCGTGTTAGTGCTTGGCGGTGATCTAAAATTAGGTAAGTCCTCGATGGGCCTTTGCTGCGATTCCGTATGTAGCTGGAGAGTATAAGACCCCGATGGGCATCTCTGAGATCCTAGCTGGAGTAAGACCCCGATGGGCATCCTAGATGTGTAAGACCCCGTCGGGCAGCATTGATGGCTAGAGGTGTAAGACCCCGATGGGCATCCGTATGTGTAAGACCCCGATGGGCATCCGTATGTGTAAGACCCCGATGGGCATCATTGATTGAGGTGTAAGACCCCGATGGGCATCCGTATGTGTAAGACCCCGATGGGCATCATTGATTGAGGTGTAAGACCCCGATGGGCATCCGTATGTGTAAGACTCCGATGGGCATCATTGATTGAGGTGTAAGACCCGATGGGCATCCGTATGTGTAAGACCCGATGGGCATCATTGATTGAGGTGTAAGACCCGATGGGCATCCGGTGTAGAACCTAGGGCAGGTTGTAATTGTAAGCCCTTGGCAGGCCAGCTCTAGTGTTAGCTCTTAGCCTAAACAACTGGTTTGTCCTAAGTCATTGTATGGTTGCATGTCGGTGTGCTAAATGCTATGTTTGCGTATTGTACCCCGGTTGGGGGATTCTTACTGAGTAATACATTGCTCACCCTTATTTTTCTGTGTCCTTCCACCGGGTAACTTGGGACAGAGGCGGGATGGCTAGGGAGGAGGCTGCTGGATGATCATGGGACGGCCCAACTCGAGACTATTTCACTTTATTATGTTTTTGTTGGTTTAGCATGTAGTTGGATTTGGAGTCATTAGAATATCATTCATTCAAAAACTTTTTAAGACTTCTCGATTGTTTCCTTGATTTTCTTGAAAGTACTTAAGCAGTCACTTTACTTGTTGGTTTTGCTTAATGGATTTTATGCTTGAACTTAGTTGTGTTGAATGAAAAGTTTTAAATTGGTACTCTCTATAAGTGATTTGATATTTTATTTATGCATGCTAAGAAATGATCTAGGGTAGAGACCGTTAGTTTGGTCGGGTCTTTCTGATTGGTATCGAGCTCGAGTCATAGGTTCAGAGATCGACTGCAATTGCAGGTTGTTTTCCATGATCATCAGCGCTCCGACAGCCATCAGGTTTGTCCATAAGGTTAAGGGCTAAGAATTACAATACTATTTGCACTTGCATGATCATGACTTGTTGTTGTAGGGAAGGAAAACCGTTTCGACTCATTGTTAGCCGAGTGCATTGTCAAGATGCCGATTACTCGCAGAGGGGGGAGGGTCGAGGCCGACCGCTCAGGGCACTCGTATCGATTCGACCTTTGGAGGGATGTCGTCCCAAGCTGAAGCAGATGTTAGGCCACCTACAGGCCCTTCTGTTGTGTTGCCCGGGGAGGGCGTGGAGGCATCTGAGCCTCGAGAGGCTGCACTAGGAGTAGCTTTTGCGGAGTCCATGAGGGCTTTTATGGTTGGGTTGCTAGGCCACGGAGGGCCGAACAGAGAGCTGAAACGCGAGCTTTGTTAGCCGCTTGAGAGGAAGAGTCCCGAGTTGAGATAGAGCGGTGACTTAATTGGTTCAAAGAGAGGATCAGAGTGCCACCAAGACCGCGCGATTCCACAGAACCGATTGTGAATGAGGCCGTTGTGGGGCAAGTGGCTGAAGGATTTTGTCAAATGGAAACCTGAGAAGTTTAGTGGCCCTGGAGAACCGTTGGTAGCAACTAGATGGATAGCTGAGCTGGAGTATACCTTCATGGTGATGGCTTGTCCTGAGGTGCAGTGAGCTCGTTGTGCGACTCATGTGTTAGCTGGTATGCAGACTAAGTGGTGGTGGGATTCCACCTTGAGTGAGAGAGCAGCACGGTCCCCACCGCTACCGGGAGTTCTTCAAGGCGGAGTTCAAGGCAAAATTTATCAGTGAAGAAGCCCAAGAGAAGATGATTGAGCTATTTTCAAACCTTAAGCAAGGTTCCGATTCAATCGAGGTTTATGAGAAAAAGTTTTCGGAGTATGGGTACTTCGCGCGCTAGCGATTAATTGCTACCCCTCAGTGAAGATCGGGAAGTTTGTGCGGGCTTGAGGCAGGAGTGTCTCGGGATGTTAGAAGCGCAGTGCCGAGAGACTTTTGCCAAGGGCGCATGCGGTAGCAACGATTTATGACGGTAAGTATCCTCCAGAACAAGTTGCTAGTGCTGCTGTGCAGAAGGCCCCAGCGTACTCGGGCCAGAAGCGTAAGTTTGATTCCGGAGGCAGTGGTCGTGTGGGCGGTCAGCGCCACCAGGGTTCTTATCAGGGCCGAGACCAGCATCGGGACCGTAGTCTTGATCAGCCTCGCCAGCAGGGCGTAGGGAGGCCGCCACCGTTTTGTAAACCTTGTGGGAAGCCGCATTGGGGTCCTTGTGGAGGTAACCCTAGGGCTTGCTATAACTGTGGTAAGGAAGGGCATCATGCCCGGTATTGCAACCAGAAAGCGGTAGTTGCGCAGCCAGCTCAGCAGCAGGGGTGAGTGTATGCTACAACCCGTCGGGAGGCTGAGCAAGCCGGGGCCGCAGTGGCAGAAACGCTCCTAGTTCTTGATCACTTTGCCTTTGTGTTGTTTGATTCGGGTTCCACGCATTCTTTTGTTTCTGCCGTTTTTGCTGAGCATGCTTGCATGATTTTAGAACCCCTAGGTTTTGAGTTATCTGTGGCTACCCCTTCGGGAGCTAGTATGTTGGCGATCGAGAAAGTAAAGGGCGGTTGGATACGAGTCTCGACGAGTCCCTGCGAGTTACGCTCATAGTCATCGCTATGAGTGATTTTGATGTAATCCTCGGCATGGATTGGTTAGTGATAACCACGCGATGATTGGATCGTCGCGGAAGGAGGTAGTGTTTCAGCCGCCGAAGCGTGCCTAGCTTTAGATTCCGTGGCACCCAGAGCGGGTTGTGTCCGCCAGTGATTTCGGCAGTTAAAGCTCACCGTTTGCTAGCTCGAGGAGCTTGGGGCTTTGTAGCTAAGTTGTCCGAAGTAAGTCGTGGTCAGTTATCTGTTAAGCAAGTGCCCATTGTGCAAGAGTTTGCAGATGTTTTTCCTGAAGAGTTGCCTGGTCTGCCTCCAAGGAGGGAGGTAGATTTCTCAATAGAGCTCGAGCCAGGGACTCGCCCTATCTCGAAGGCTCCGTATCGTATGGCGCCAGCTGAACTGAAAGAGTTAAAGGAGCAATTGCAGGAGTTGCTTGACAGAGGATTTATCAGACCGAGTGTGTCCTCGTGGGGAGCACCCGTGCTGTTTGTTAAGAAAAAGGATGGCTCGATGCGTCTATGCATCGATTACAGGGAATTGAATAAGGTAACCATCAAGAACAAGTATCCACTGCCGCGCATTGATGATCTATTTGACCAGCTCCAGGGAGCATGTGTGTTTTCAAAGATTGACTTGAGGTCGGGCTACCACCAGTTAAGGATTCGGGATGCAGATATCCCTAAGACGACTTCAGTGTCGAGGTATGGTCATTATGAGTTCGTAGTCATGTCTTTCGGACTGACGAACGCCCCAGCTGCATTCATGGACATGATGGACAGAGTGTTCAAGGCGTTCTTGGACCGCTTTGTCATCGTGTTCATAGATGACATTCTTGTGTATTCTAAGTCTAAGGAGGACCATGCTTCGCATCTAAGGCAGATTTTGTCAGCCTTGCGCGAGAACCAGCTTTATGCGAAGTTTTCTAAGTGTGACTTTTGGCTCGAGGAGGTAGCTTTTCTAGGGCACGTGGTGTCCAAGGAGGGAGTGGCTGTGGACCCTTCGAAAATTGAGGCAGTTAGTTCGTGGGTTAGACCGACAACCGTGTCAGAGATTCGTAGTTTTCTGGGTCTGGCCGGATATTACCGCCGCTTCGTTCGGAACTTTTCTGCTATAGCTTCACCGCTTACTCGGTTGACGAGGAAGGGCGTCGATTTCGTTTGGGATGAGAAGTGCGACGAGAGTTTCGCTAAGCTGAAGAGCAGTTTGACGTCCGCACCGGTGTTGGCAGTTTCGAGGGGAACAGGGGGTTTCGTAGTGTACAGTGATGCCAGCAAGTTTGGTTTAGGCTGTGTTCTGATGCAGCACGGTAAAGTAATAGCGTATGCCTCGAGGCAGTTAAAACCGCATGAGCAGAATTATCCGACCCATGATATGGAGTTGGCGGCTGTCGTCTTCGCTCTTAAGATTTGGAGGCATTACCTGTATGGGGAAAAGATTCAAATTTTCTCGGACCACCAGAGCCTCAAATATTTCTTTACCCAGAAAGACCAGAACATGCGGCAGAGGAGGTGGTTGGAGCTTGTAAAGGATTACGACTGTGAAATCTTGTATCACCCTTGGAAGGCTAATGTTGTAGTTGATGCTCTGAGTAGGAAGACCTCGCATTTTGCAACGCTGTCAAACCCCAGAAGTAATATAAGGAAAGACCTTGAGAGGGCAGGAATAGCAGTGTTGTTAGGAGAAGTTGCCGCCAAGGTAGCTCAGCTGACCATCCAATCGTCGATAAGGCAAAGGATTATCGATGGCCAGCTGAATGACCCAAAGTTAAAGAGTTTGTACGAAAGAGTTGGATCGATGGTGACTTGAATTTGTAGTATCTGCGCAGATGGTGGCTTGAGATATAAGGGTCGACTATGTGTCCCAGCCCGAGGCCGCATTCGCACTGAGTTGTTGACCGAGGCTCACACCTCGCCTTTTGCATGGCACCCAGGGGGTAACAAAATGTACCAAGATCTTAAACGAACTTTTTGGTGGATGGGAATGAAGCGGGATATTGCCGATTTGTCGATCGATGTCTCACTTGTCAACAAGTGAAGACACCTAGGCGTAAACCAGCGAGGTTATTGCGATCACTTGGGGTGCCGCAGATGGAAGTGGGAGGAGATTACCATGGACTTTATCTCGCGTCGCGCGGGACACCCAGAGGTTATGCACAAATTTGGGTGATCGTCGACAAAGTTGACCAAGAGTGCGCACTTCATTCTGGGCAGGAT
Organism: Sicyos edulis; assembly: GCA_036507275.1. Classification (NCBI taxonomy): domain Eukaryota; kingdom Viridiplantae; phylum Streptophyta; class Magnoliopsida; order Cucurbitales; family Cucurbitaceae; genus Sicyos; species Sicyos edulis. The sequence goes on from CM071847.1 coordinate 36,956,626, forward strand.
AAATTATACCGTGGAGCAATGGCACGCGATTGTTCTGGAGCGAGATAGTTAGGTACCACGGAGTGCCAGTTAAGATTATCTCTCGATCGAGACTCCCATTTTACGCCCCGATTTTGGAAAGCCCTTCAGCCGGATTGGGCGCGAGTGCGGCTATAATACGCGCCTTCCACCCTCGGACCGATGGTCAGACAGAGCGGGTAAATCAGATCTTAGAAGATATGTTGCGAGCCTGCGTGTTAGACTTTCCGAGCAGTTGGGACCAGTATTTATATATTTTATGGAGTTTGCCTACAACAACAGTTATCAGGTAACCATTCAGATGGCACCGTTTGAGGCGTTGTATGGTAAACGTTGCAGATCCCCGGTCTTTTGGGAAGAGGTTGGAGACAGGTAAGTTTTGGGTCCGGAGTTGCTCCAATTGACCAATGAAGCGGTCCAAAAGATTAAGGCTCGTATGTTGATCCGCCAGCAGCAGCGAGGAAAAAGCTACGCCGACGTCAGGCGTAGAGAGTTAGAATTTGAAGTTGGCCAGCATGTCTTCCTCAAGGTAGCTCCTATGCGTGGAGTTCTGAGGTTTGGTAAGAAGGGGAAGCTGAGCCCCAGGTTTGTGGGACCTTTTGAGATTCTGGAGAGAGTTGGGGTTGTAGCTTACCGGTTGGCACTGCCGCCGTCCTTGGCTGCAGTGCATAGTGTGTTCCATGTTTCGATGCTCTGCCAGTACGTGGCAGATCCTGCGCACATCATAGATTTTGAGCCCTTGCAGTTGAACAGTGACTTGAGCTTTGAGGAGATCTTAGCATTCGAGAAGAAGGTTTTGAGGAACCGAGCCATTGATTTAGTGAAAGTGCAGTGGCGGAATCAGGAAGTTGAGGAAGCTACTTTGGAGTTGGAAGGGGAGATGAGGAGAAACTACCCGGAGTTATTCTAGTACAGTGACTTCCGGGGATGGAAGTCTTCTAAGGAGGGAGTATTGTAATGGCCGGATTTACATTGGTGTGAGATAAGGTTTTTGTAGCATTATTTCCAGGAGCAGTGGGATTTGTTAAGGTTGTGGCGATTTATTGGTCGGGGGTGAAATAAGAAATTTCTTTTAAGGGTTCCTTGGGAGTTTCGGGCCCTAGACTTAAGGGAATTGGAAGCTTGGATTTAATTAAAGGAAAATTAAGCGTCAGCTAGGACTCGAAGGAGGGAAGCCTTGGGAAGGGATTTTGAGATTTCTCCAAAGTTGATTTAATTTTAGGAAGGAAAAGAAAAGAGGAGAAAAGAGAAGGAAAAAAAGGAAAACCCTAGCCACCCACCCTCTCCTTCTCACCCTAGCCATCGCCCAGCCCCTTGCCTCGCCGTCCAGCGCCGTCGTCGCCCTTGCTAGCCGCCGTCCTTCGCACCGGCCCAGCCTGATCGCGTCATCGTCGCTCTACCTCGGCAGCAGCGCGCGCCGCCCGGTGGCCGCGTCGAGCAACCTCAGAGCGAGATCCATCGCGGCGCGATCTCGCCGCGTCGCCCGCGCGCCCCTTCGCCGCCCCAGTAGCGATCTCGCGCGCGCCGCTTGGCCCGTCCTTCACGCCGTCCCGGCGGAGCTCGCGCGCGTACCGTACTCCCACGTCCGCACGAGAGCGCCCCAGCGCCGTCGCCGTGCACCGCGCGATCGCGTCCAAAGCCCGTGGCGGCGTCGGCCAGCAGTGCCCGATGCCCCCGAGCCCCGTCACGCTTGCCTGCCGACGCGCGCCTCGCCGAGAGCTGCCACGACCGTGATAGCTTGGTGCCGAGCTTGTTGCCTTCTCGGTTGCTTGGGATCGCATAGAAGCTCGAGGGTCACTTGTTGGGTGTGATTGATATTTCTCTCGCTTGCTTCGGTAAGGGTTCCTTACGAGGGTGTGTGGATCCTGCGTATAATTGCTAGCAAGTCTTACCTTGTGATTGTATAAATTTCTAGTGGATAGGTTACATATTTCCTCTTGCTTCTGTGTTTGTGTTGTCTTTGGTGTTCCTATTATAATCTGTTAGTTCTATGTTAGTGCTTGGTGGGGTGATCTAAAAATTAGGTAAGTCCCGATGGGCACTTTGCACCGATTCCGTATGTAGTGAAGAGTATAAGACCCCGATGGGCATCTCTGAGATCCTAGCTGGAGTAAGACCCCGATGGGCATCCTAGATGTGTAAGACCCCGTCGGGCAGCATTGATGGCTAGAGGTGTAAGACCCCGATGGGCATCCGTATGTGTAAGACCCCGATGGGCATCATTGATTGAGGTGTAAGACCGATGGGCATCCGTATGTGTAAGACCCGATGGGCATCATTGATTGAGGTGTAAGACCCGATGGGCATCCGTATGTGTAAGACCCGATGGGCATCATTGATTGAGGTGTAAGACCCGATGGGCATCCGTATGTGTAAGACTCCGATGGGCATCATTGATTGAGGTGTAAGACCCCCATTGGGCATCCAGGTGTAGAACCTAGGGCAGGTTGTAATTGTAAGCCCTTGGCGAGCCAGCTCTAGTGTTAGCTCTTAGCCTAAACAACCTGGTTTGTCCTAAGTCATTGTATGGTTGCATGTCGGTGTGCTAAATGCTATGTTTGCGTATTATACCCGGTTGGGGGATTCTTACTGAGTAATACATTGCTCACCCTTATTTTTCTGTGTCCTTCCACCAGGTAACTTGGGACAGAGGCAGGATGGCTAGGAGGAGGCTGCTGGATGATCATGGACGACCCAACTCTGAGACTATTTCACTTTATTATGTTCTTGTTGGTTTAGCATGTAGTTGGACTGGAGTCATTAGAATATCATTCATTCAAAAACTTGTTTAAGACTTCTCGGACTGTTTCCTTGATTTTCTTGAAAGTACCGAACAGTCACTTTACTTGTTGGTTTTGCTTAATGGATTTTATGCTTGAACTTAGTTGTGTTGAATGAAAAGTTTTAAATTGGTACTCTCTATAAGTGATTTCATATTTTATTTATGCATGCTAAGAAAGGATCTAGGTTAGAGACCGTTAGTTTGGTCGGGTCTTTACAGGATCCATGTTCGCTAATCCATGGAATTGTGCTTTCTGTTGCAACAATGTATTCATCATTGGCTTAAATTCAAATGCCCGCGCCCCAATATCTGCTCTTATCATGCCTCTTTGAAAATCTAAGACATTAGGTGCAGCATAAGCTGTAATAACTCCGTCCCTATTATTTGCCATCATAATAGGGTTAGCTAAATGTTGATCTACATGTTCGTTATGTCCCACTGGTGGTTGATGTGCATCAACACCAACCAAAGGATTCCGGTGATTCACAACTACTCTTCTTTCTCTAATCCGAAAATGTATGCTTCTTTTCGCTTCTGGATCGAATGGAACAGTAAATAGCATGTGCATACACACAGCTTTACCTGCTAGAGGACTTAATACAGTTTAGCTCAATGGAAAGCTACTCATACAGATTGTAATAACCAATAAACTAGTACAATTCCCCGGCAACGACACCAAAAACTTGTTTACGAAACCGTGAACTCAATTGAATAGATAATTAGATTGGTTTATATTTGCCGAAACGAAGTCCGTATGCGAAATATGCAAAGTGCAAGATTTCCCAAGAATGTGCAAGTGTACACAATCGTATTTGCAGCAAGTTTTAAAGTAAGTAAGATCGTCTCCTCAGGGAATTGTAATTTATTCGTTAACACTATGAAGTACAAGTCAAAATAATAAAACTGGAATGAAATTTTGGAATTTTGTTTTCCTAAGTTATACTACTCAAATATTAATTGATAGGCGCGAAATTTATAAGTTATCTTTCACTAGATTCAACAGTGGGCAGTTCAACTACACGCATGGTTCTCTCGAACTCATCGTCTAATGAAAACCACGCCCTAATACCCCTTATCTCGAAGAGAGAATGAATTGCAAGTGCTATCTTAACAAAACCTAAGGCAGTTATATGAGTTGCTTAACATAATCTCTCGAACATGTCAAACAGAAGGCAGCCTCTCGGATACCTAGCTCGTATTTACTCGACTATTCTTCACACCGCGAAATGCACAACTTGTAAATTCCGAAAGTGAATTTAGCTACTCATGTTCAACATTGAAAGCAATAAAAACATGTAATATAAATTTCCATAAATAACAAAGGATACAATTAAACAGTAAATAGCGAAAACTACAACTTCTAGACTAGCTAATGCGAAATAAAAAAAAACAACTTCAAAGAGTTAACCAAATGAAAACAGCCCTGCTCGACTCGAAGATCCACTATGAACTCTGCAATTCTCCGGTAGCTCTCGCTCACCTCTTTATCCAATCTCCGTTCACTAGCCATATTCTTCTTCAGAAAAATCAACTACTTCCTCTTTCCATCCAAGTTTCTTTATAAAGCCTCGTAACTGCATCCGGGTTTTCCGCTGGTTCCCCATGATCTATCACTTTTCCGCTTTTCCCGTTCACAACGTGCAGTCATGGCTTGATTGATTCCTTGGTGTTGACCGTGCCGCTCCATTTGTATAAGTTCCCTCAAAGCAGCAGGTTCGCTTCTTGCCTTCGATGTACATGACATGCTATGAAAAAAAAAAACATCAGAATGTTCATATGATTGACAAATGCTTAGCTTCAAACAAATTTGATCAAGGACGTGAATTAACTCTTCGTGGTCTCCTATCGCGAAAATGCGAACGTATATACCTGGGTCAGTTGTATTCTTTCGTCTATAATCCTAGGCTAGTAACTCTCAATTACTTGGAGAGCTATCTGTTTTCAATATCGTGTTTTGTGTTCTCTATTTTTATCATGAACTAATTTCATTGAGGAAAATCTAAGAGAAAGTGAATTTTAGTAGCATGTCGTAGGAAGAAATTGGAAGGTTTCATCTAGAGCATGTAACTTAGGTGCATCATTACAATAGTAAGTGTCAACCGACCATCCACACAAACTAATAGGTTGTAAATCGGAAGAGGAAATAACCTAATTCTATTTTACATGTTTAATAGGTAGTTTTACGTCTGTAATGCTTTGAATCGGAGTTTAGTAACAAACACATAATTATTACATTCTTAGCGCCGGCTCACAATTACATCAAGTAGCGGCGGAAGTCGGGCTTGATGTAAAATGGAAGCGGAAGCGGAAATTTGTGAGGCGTAGTGTGATAGAGTCTCTTACCGCATGTTTATTGTTATTACATTGCTGCTGATTTTCATGGTACCTTAGTCTAGCCTTACTTCTCATAACTATTTTACTCTGCTATTTATTTACCTTTATGTTTTCAAAACAAACTAACTCAAATCATATTCGTGCAATTTACAATTCAATTTTGAACATCACCTTTGATAATTTCCAGTCCCTGTGGAGATCGATAATTTATTTATTACTTGCCGCAGCCGTGTATACTTGTGCGAAGTGTGACTAATAACACTCAAGGCAATCAACTATCCATTACGCAGATCAATTTTTTGGCACCGTTGTTAGGGACTGTGTAAAATTATCTTGAGATGAGAGTGTTTAGAATATATATATAGGGAATTTTGCATGTATAACAAAAAAAAGACAAAATATTTTAATCTATAGCTAAAATCAAACTTAATTCATCTGTAGCAAAAAATTCAAATTGAATTCTATCACTAGCAGAATTCTATTAGTGATAGAATTCAATCATTGAAAGACTTCTTCTATCACTGCTTAAATTTTCTACTAGCGATAGAATTTCAAATTGAGTTCTATCACTAGTTGAGTTTTATCACTAATAGAAATTAATATGACATAGATGAAATTATTTTAGAAATTGTGCCGCAAATGTAATACAAAAGGTAAAATGTGCTGCTGATGATAAATTCTCATATATGTATGTATGTATATATATATATATATGTATGTATGTATGTATGTATTTAAGTTTTCATTTGTTTCAATATTTTAGTGTGATCGGTGCATGATCGCTACTCTTGTGTTTGATCTAGAACCAGAACGAACCCTTCGAACAAGGATACGCAAACATAGAAGGATAAACCAAAGAGGAATGGACCCCATAGCACATAATCATTCTGGGGTGATAGATCCACCAGTTGCAGCAGCAGTAGGAGGGGAGTTTGAACAAATGCAAACCTCAAAGTTAACCTACCGCCAACATAAGAGGTAGATGAAAGAGACAGAGTCCTCCGAACTCAACAAAGAGAATTCAATCATATAGCATATCCAGGTATGGTTAGACCTAATGGTGAAGGTAGACGCCTTGTATTGACATATAATATGTATCACATGCTGACGGGCGATTCCTGTGCTGATATATTTTACATAATTAATTCGAAGTCAATTTATGCGAAGTGTAACTCAGAATCACTTACTTGTAAGTATATGCAGTCGGAAATTGCAACAAGTAATAAGTATATGATTTTACCGATCCCATAGAGATTAATGTCTAGAGCTAGTATTATTTAAGTTAGAGCCGTGCAGAAAGAAAATAAGCATAAATGCATTGGATAAGTTGTTGTGGTTTGTTTTGTTATAATTAAATAAATAAATATGATTATGAAAATAAATATGATAATAAATGCAATGAGTAATGCTAACTAATCAATCCTAGAAAATACTAAGCACGAGAACTAGCCAAAGAGTGTCTTACTTCCCTAATAAATAAGTACTTCCGCACTTAATGATTTATGGCAGAAGCAGCTTCCGCTACGAACTCCATTCTTAGCACAGGGCTACGCAAGCATTAGTAAGGTTATTCCTAGCACTCTAAATATTGAAAAGACGTTCACATAACCTAATGTAGCATATTGGGTCAACATGTGGCTCTTCTTTCGATTTACTACAAGGAACATGTGTGGGTAGCTAATCGACGCATATATATATATATATAAATTAACATGTAGCAGTGTAAAACTCATGAATAGTAAACATAAACTTAAATAACACAACCAGAGAAATAAACATCAAATAAAAGTTAAACGTGACAATTTTATTGCATCTAAGAAATGTTTAAATCTACAAGCTACCCTTAAGAAAAACAGTAAAATGGAATTGGCACGACTGAAGATGTGTAGTCCCCTTGTTATCAGCTACTACGACATCACCATTTTCTTCTCTCCTCCATAGGCTTCATGGCCAACCGACCAGCTCACCCTTCTCGGCTATTTGCCTTGGTATTTATAGAGTCGAATTAATTAGCCGACAAGTCGAGGTGAGTTGTAAAATTTTCATAAATGCAGGATTTCTTGATTTCCATTGGAATTTATTTGATTGACTCTGCCATGATACTTGATTGATTCTCCGGTTATTTCCTTGTTGACGTGTCTTTTTCGAACGTGTTTTCCTTTTTGAGTTTCGTGCCTTTTTTCCACTGCTTGGTCATCGTTCGCGTTGTTATCCTTTATGCGGTGTCGCTCAATAAGTCCTGCCAACAGCAATGATAAATCACAATTTACTCAAGATTTATGCTAAAAACGTGAATCTGTGCTTTCTATGCTACTTTATGAATGCATGTTGATTTTCTAAGTTATTTCATCACATTTCTTCTATAGCGCTTGCTTTTCCCTTTTAATTCTAAAATAATGCAAACTAAGACAACCTAAAATATGCTCTATATATGAGAGCTATTATTGTGGACCTTTTAGAGGACTTCCTTCTGAAGATCTGCATCAACACTAGCGTAACGTTTTAGCTATTAATGATGCTAACTAGGAAGTCGGTATTTCTTTAGAAGATACTCGACTGTTTCTGTTTCCAAATTCCTTACCGGAGAAGGCCAGATAATGGATAAATACGCTACCAAGTAATTACACTTACAAGCAGATGGTTGAAAGCTTTTTAGCAAAATACTATTATTGTGGAAGAAGCATGAATTCTAGGCATGAAATCACTAGCTTTAGACAAGAAAATGATGAAACTGTAGGAGAAGCATTAGAACAGTACAAGGATCTTATGGCGAAATGTCCATACCATGGTCTATCTTATACGCTTCAAATTGAACATTTTTACAATGAGATATCTAAATCGGACAAGCCTATCATTAACGCAACAGTAGGAGAATGTATAATGGATAAAACATAAAATCAAGCCTACAAAATCATCGAAACAACTGCTAAAAATTAGATGCCTAAGATAAGTCAAGGACGGAATCAAGATAAAACAATCGGTAAAATTGAGCTAAGTGAAATAACTGCCATAAAAGCACAATTGGCTACGCTGACGAACACTCTAAGAATTGTTCAGATGACTTCACCCCATAACGCATCCGTAATGGAGCAATCAACTCCCAAAATTTGTGCACTCTTTCGAGGCAATCATTTAGACGAACTTTGCAGTGAGAACACGACGTCTGTTAATTACGTTGGAAATTCGAATTCGCAACAACAATATAACCCTTATTCAAATACATACAATGTTGGATGGAAAAAATGCCCAAATGTTTCGTGGGGAGGACAGAACAACAATACTAACCAAGTGGGACAGCAGTGCGAACCTCCACAATCCAGAATTGGAAGTAACCACCAGCATGCTCTGCAATCAGATTCAGCACTGAAGGATTACATAACGAAGAACGACATGGTTGTGATGGAACATCAAACTATATTGAAGACTCAACAAGCAACTCTTTGGGTGCTATAACTGCAATTAGGCTAAATTGCGGCAGATATCAAAAATAGATTGCTAGGACAATTACTATCGGATACGAAAGGTTCTAGGTTGAATGGAAAAGAGCAAATAAATGCGATTGAATTACGAAGTGGAAAACCCTTGATGGATAGTGAGGAAATTAGGAACTATTAGGAATAAAAGCTCCAATGGAACCATCAACAAGGAGGCAGCCAGCAAAGAGCGTGGACGAAGAACAAACCATAGGAAAGAAAGCGATGGATGTGGTAAAACCATTATCTATTTACCAACCGCCACTGCTACCATACCCTCAAAGGATCAAATGAAAGGGAAGCAAATAGCAATAAGAGAAATTCACAAATATTTTGAAACACATTCACATCAACATTCCCTAGGTTGATACGCTTCGGTAAGTGCCGAACTACATGAAGTTCTTGAAGGATGCACTTAAGGAAAAGAGAAAATTCGGGGATTTCAAGGTAGTAGCATTAAACAAAGAATGTATTGCAATTAATCATAACACAATCCCTAAGAAAGAGGTCGATCCTGGCAGTTTACCATTCAAGTCAAGATCGGTAGTAATCATATTGGGCAAGCACTCTGCGATTTAGGTATTACCATCAATTTAATGCTGCTATCAATGTACAAAAAGTTTGGAATAGGTGAAGCTAGGCCCACAACAGTAGCCATTCAGTTGGCTGATAGGTCGATAACTCGCCCTATTGAAAAGATTGAAGATATATTGGTTCAGGTTGACAAGTTCATCTTTCGAGCAAATTTATCATTCTTGACTACGAAGCAGATCTAGAAGTTCCAATTATTCTGGGACAACCATTTTTGAGAACTGAAAGAACATTGGTAGATGTTTACGAAGGAACAACTACGTTGAGAATGAACGAGTAGCAGATTCAGTTCGCATATTTGATTTTATGAAACAGCCTGACATTGAAGATACTTTCAATGTCAGTCAATTGGAATTGTTGTTGAATGAAGCAATCATGACTGAGCAAAAGAAGGAGATACTAACCATTGTCGATAATACAGAAGAAGTAGAGGAATTGCACAACAATGCATTGGAGGATGCGATGAACGAAGTACACTACTATAAAGCGCTCGATGTGGGAACGAGAGGCAACTCACCGCAGCGCCCCTCCACTGATGAACCTCAAATGCTGGAATTAAAACCTCTCCCTAAGCATCTGAAGTACGCCTATGTAAGAACCCGACTCTAAATGGTTCTAAAGGTTCTTACTTGGCATGCATGGATTTAGAACATAACTTAAAAGTCCAAGGATTTAAAACATTCAACTGGAAAATTCATCATTTAAATAGTAAGAAAGTCAAACCGAATCCAACATCATTGAAAATCAAAACACAATTTAAAAACATATCAACATGCTAACTCTCGGCTAACATGATCAGCACACACTGGGCTAATCCTGGACACTTGGGAGAGTACCCAACTGTCGGGCTCTAGACGGAAAGGAATGGTGTACTGATACACTAGCCTGAGGGAGCTCTCCTCCCGGCATCTAATGCACATACGCGCACACCGAATGCTCCTACAAACTGGATAAATGTAGGACTGCACAAACTATGCCGGTTCAGGTGTGTGCATGCCTAAGACTCGGAAATAAGTCCTCTGATCCACAACAGGCGAAAGGCCCTCGGCAACATACTGTGGCAGCCTATTCACACCCAACGCCTGAAGTTAAGATCGTCCCAATGCAGGCATACACCAAGGAAAAGACTTCGTTCTAGCAGGCCACAGACTAGGCTTATGCTGGTGTGGTAGCTACTCTACACCAGACAACTGAGGGTAAGGAATCTGTCCTCACATCCCAACCGGTGGGGACTCATACGTTGGTCCTCTCTCAGCCTCGGGATGATGACAACCTAACAGGATCTATCTAAGATAAAGTACCCTAGAGCTAATAGAGTTCAGCATCAATCACATTGCACAACCAAGATAGAATATCACAGTCACATCAAGCAATCACAGTAAACAAGAAAGTGCAAACAATCAGGGTACATCATTCTACATGTCAAATCCTATCAGGAAACCATACATTCCTATCCACTAGCATGCATTATTACAGGCATTTAAACAAGCATGACCTATCCACTAGCATCATATCAATTAGGCAACTTGTCGAGCCTATCCACTAACATACATTCCAACCAGGCATAACAAGTAAACCTATCCACTAGCATGCTCAATAAATAGGTAATAGTAAGTACAACCTATCCACTAATCATGCATAGCAAACAGTAACACACAGCTGAGAAGCTACCAATGTTAAGCTTCAGGGCCCACACAACCCCCGCAAGTAACTCTTACCTAAAAAACTAGAGAAACAACAATGGACACTTGCTTCTAGAGCTGCAGAAATAACACCGAACAACCTAGCAGACAATTAACGAGCACACAAAAAAATTAGTAGCTAACTAAACGACCAAGCTAACAAGATCGACGAGGCCCAGGAAAAGGAATTTACCAAACTGAGATGGCACAAGGCTCTCTGCCACAAGGGTCCTCTACAAGGGCTGGTCAGAAACTCTCCAAACTTCTTGGATGTGCGTGTGCGGCAAGGAAGTTCGATTTTGTAAAGACCCGACCCAAAAAGGGCTCTAAATAGGCCTTTACCCCAATGCATGCATTCAAAGTAAAGGACAATATGCAAATAATTTTCGGATTCCCAATTAAAACAAAACAATCAAGGTTCAATCAGAAATAAAGATAGTTTCTTCAAAAACTCGTCCCTGTCTCCAAGCACTGTTTCAAGGCAAATACATTTCCAAAACGTACACTCGATCAGAGATTTCTTAAAACATTTGAAACATCCTCAAATTCAATAAAGCAGAATCCACGAAAACACATGAGAGAAAACATCCTAGGGCTCGTGCCCGACTACATGCATTCAGGGAAAATAAAAAGACAAGAGTCATAGAAATAAAAAGTCGAGAGGCAATGCGAGTTCCCATGATCACGGCTTCTCCTTGACCATCCCTGTCTCTCGCACCTTGGTTACCTGTGGAAAACCACAAAATAAGGGTGAGTAACGAATTACTCAAGTAAGAATCCCCAACCGGGTACAACACGATGCACATGGTCATCTAGATGAGTGTATGCAAGCTATGAATATAAACACAGAATAGAGCACATAGCTTAAGTCCACACTTGGACCTCGGATGCCAACTCGTGGTCTTAGTCCGGAAATAAATCCACCACACAATACGCCCTATACGAGAAACGAGTCCCGACCTCGGCACTGTCTCATCGTCGATACGAAAGGTGCACTAGCTCAAGATCCCGAGGAGCTCTCCGGCCGTGCGCTGTAATGAGCGTAAGCGCGCACCGCATGCCACTGCGGACTATGGGGGTGTCGGGTCCAGTGGCAAGTCGCCCATGTCCGATTACCACGCCTAACTAAATCTCGGATCGGTGTCACCGACATAGGGGTGTGAGACACGGACACGTGAACTATGTCACTGAACCACCGCACTTGAGGCTAAGGAATCGGTCGTGGTAGGCTTACACCGAAGCCGTCCTTGCCCTATCGGTGGCAATCAAGGGCTACGGCCGAACACGTTGAGGACGTGCCGATCGCCGGGGACGAGGCAATGCCAAGTCATCATCCCGACCGTTGGGGCATTTAACGATCGCCACCCTCACCCAAGATTGCGGGGCCTACCGGTTGGGATAGCTAATCCCTCACGGGGTCCAAGGACGAAGAACTGTCTCGAACGTCCTTGCCATGGATGCAAGATACTTTATGCATCAGGCCCGGATGATGCTATCTACCTGAATTCTAACCTGCCTTAACACTCAGCAAGAATCCAATACGTGCTCAAAAGAATACAGCAGACCTAGCATGGTACTACGGAACAAGAATGAATATGAGCATGCCAGAACGGAACAACCTAGCATGGACTAACATGAAAGAACAACATACGAAGTCATGCCGGTCAGAAATCGTAATGCAGAGCACCTAAACTATACATGCCGATAATCACAAACAAACATACAACATCAATCACATAGAACATCGCAGGTCCACACAACTCCGGTAAGAAATCCTTACCTGGCCGAGAGGCAACTACACACAAAAATCCTAAGCTGCGATCGATCTCGAGCTAGCTACCGAGAACCTAACAAAAACAATGATAATCACACTCTAAAGGCTTAAATATAATAAAATAAATAGGGCTCGGCTCGGGAGCAACTCACGCGATGCGCCTGACACGCGGACGGGCGGCGGCACGGCGGGCTGGCTTCTTTGGCGCGGATGGGCGCGCGATGGGCGGCAAATGGGCGACACGGGCGCTGGCTGTGCGCGGCGACGACAGGCGCTGGGCGCGGATGGCGCGCTAGGCGCGACGCTGGATGATACGCGACGGGCACGCGCAGCGCAGACGCGAGGGGCGCGCAAGCGCAAAACGCGACGACGGGCGCTCGGCTGCGACGCAGCGTGAGCTTCGGTGGCGATGGCAAAGCGCTGGCGCGCGCGCGGCGAAGCGGTGCGATGTGGCGGCGGCAGCGACGCGACGACGCGCCGGTCTTGCCGTGACGCCTCTCTGGCGGCCGCGCTGCGGCGCTGGCGCTGGCTGAAATCTTCTTTGGCGCTGGCGTCTCAGGCGCTTCTTCTTTGGGCGCTGGGTCGCTTGGTAATGTCTGGTGGGCTGCTCGGCCCGGCCTGCTCGCTATTGGGTCGCTTGGCTGGCCGGAATGGCACTCGGGTGCAAGGGAAGAAAATCACGGCAAGGGGCTTGGGAGAGAAGAGGGTTGGGCGGCCATGGAGTTTTGGGGAAGAAAACACAAAACCTAATTTCTTTTCATTTAACCAAATGCACAAAACTCCAAAGATCCAAGGGTAACTAAGATATGACGCGGAAAGAGTAACAAGAACACCTGGTGGCTCAACTGGCCACACCACTCACCTGACTTCCCAGACCACTTGGGTTCGAAACCCACCAAACACATCTTTAACTCCTAATTTTCTTTTTGCATCTCCCCATGCCCAAACACCACCACAAAGCCTCAAAAACTTACATAAGACCATCTAATAATTTTAGCAACTGGAAAAAGACATAAACGGCCCTGACGGCCCAACCAAATTATACCCCTAGGGCATACCTGGAAGACCGGGATGAAAACCTGGGCCGTTACAGATTTCGTGCGGCGTGAAGTTTCCTTACGGCAAGGCTGCTTGTGGCTAGAGCTTGGGCGAGCTCCTCGGCTAGGGCTAAATGCTGTGACAAAAGAGCTTGGAGTGAAGGGGCTGTCGGCTTGGTGCTCTCGGCAAGGTGAAGAGAGAAGAGAGAATCAGCAATGGGGCTGCTCGAGATGGTGAAGACGATGCATCAAGAGCAAGGAGAAGGTGGTGCGGCTAGGTTTTGGAGAAAGATGGATCAACAAAAGTGGTAGAAAAGGGGAAATCGACAAAGATAAGATCTTGGGGAAGAGTAATCGACAAAAGGGAGATGATAGAAGATGAATCGGCCAAACTATGTGGATTCATCTCCCTTTTGTCGATGTTAACTGTGAGGATATGACAAATGGTAATGGCCCATCTCCCTTTTTTCATATCCTCACAGTTAATATCGGAGCATGAGCAGCTACTACCAGAATTACTCATGCAACACACAAAAGCAATTGGATGGACTCTAATGCATATAAAAGGTGTTAGTCCTACATTTTCTATGCACAAGATCATTCAAGATGATAATGCTAGGACTTAAGACGATTGAACCCTGCCATAAAGAAGGTAGTGAAAAAGGAAATATTAAAATGGCTTGACGCTGGGGTCATCTACCCTATACCAAATAGCCATTGGGTCAGTCCAATTCAATGCGTGCCCAAGAAAGGAGGCACCACCGCCGTTCTCAATGAGAAAAACAAGTTGATTCCAACAGGAACAGTTATAGAATGGCGAGTGTGCATGGTCTGCCGCAAGTTGAACAAAGCTACAAAGAAATATCATTTCCCCTTACCTTACATAGACCAAATGTTGGATTGCATCATAGGAAAGGATTATTATTATTTTCTGGATGGATATTCGAATTATAATCAGATCACCATCGATCCTAAAGGTCAGGACAAAACCACTTTTACCTACCCTTATGGAACATTCACTTTCAAACGAATGTCATTCAGACTCTACAATTCCCCAACTACATTTCAAAGATGCATCATGTCTATTTTTTCTAACATGCTTGAGGATATCATAGAGGTGTTTAGAGATGATTTCACGGTGTTTGGGGTAAATTTTTCTAATTGCCTAGAAAATCTGGAAAAATTGCTCAACCGCTGTGAAGAAACACGCCTAGTGCTTAATTGGGAAAAGTGTCATTTCATGGTAAGAGAAGGAATTTTCCTCAGACATAAAATCTCTAAGGATGAAATAGGAAGTTGATCAAGCAAAGATTGAAGCAATAGATAAGTTGGAGCCACCAAAGAATGTTAAGGGCGTGTGTAGTTTCTTAGGCCACGCTAGGTTTTGTAGCGCTTTCTTAAAGACTTTTCAAAAATTTCAAAACTTATGTGCGAGCTTTTAGAAGCTGACTATCCCTTCAAATTTGACTTGCTCTGCTTGCAAGTGTTTGAACAACTGAAAAGGGCTATTGTAAGAGACCGACCCGAATGGGGCACTAAATGGGCCCATACCCCAATGCATGCATTAAAAGTAAAGGACATTTAACAGACATGATTTCAGATTCCAATTAAAACAAAACATTCAAAATAACCCCTTTAAAAACTAGACAATTTCCTCAAACACATCCCTGTTTCCAAGCAAGCACTGCAAGATAAATACATTTCCAAAGTATACTCCGATCAGAGATTTCTTAAAATCATTCAAAACATGTCTAAATACAATAATGTTGGAATCCACAAAATATTCAGAAAACATCCTAGGGCTCCATGCCCGGCTACATGCATTCAGGGGAAAATAAAACATAAAGAGTCATAATACAAAAATCAGAGTTGGAAGACCGGGCCCCATGATCACAGCTCCTTCTTCACCATCTGTCTCGCAACTTGGTTACCCGTGGAAAAACCACAGTAATAAGGGTGAGCAACGAATTGCTCAGTAAGAATCCCCAACCGAGGTACAATACGATATACATGGTCATCTCGATGAGCGTATGCAAGCTATGAATATAAACACAGAATAGAGCACATAGCTTAGCCCACACTTGGGCCTCGGATGCCAATTTAAGGTCTTAGTCCGGAATAATATCACCACACAGTCCAATACATAAGTCGCCCTATACGAGAAACAAGTCCCGCCTCACTGTCTCTCATCATCGACGAAAGGTACACTGGCTCACAATCCCGAGGAGCTCTCGATCGGCGCCAGTAATGAGCGTAAGCATGCACCGCGTGCTACTATGGACCATGGGGTTGCGGGTGCGAAGGCAAAGCTGCCCATGTCCGATCCACCACGCCTAACTAAATCTTTGGATCGGTGTCACCGACATAGGGGTGTGAGACACGACACGTAAACTATGTCGGCTGAACCACGGAACACGGGGCCAAGGGCGGTCGTGGTAGGCTTACACCAGGAAGTCGTCCTTGCCTTAACAGGTGGAAATCAGGGGCTACTGCCAAACATGCTGAGGACATGCCGGCTGCCGGGGACGAGGCAATGCCAAGTCATCATCCCGACCGTTGGGGCATTTAACAGTCTGCCACCCTCACCCAAGATTGCAGGGCCTACCGCTTGGGTTAGCTAATCCCTCACGGGGTCCAGGGACGGAATGACTTGCTCGACGTCCCTGCCAAGGATGAAAGGTACTTTATGCATCAGGCCCGGATGATGCTATCTACCTGCAACTCTAACCTGCCCTAGCAATCAGCAAACAAATCCATAAAATCCAATACGTGCTCAATAAGAATACAACGAGCCTAGCATGATAGTACGAAGCAAGGAACAGATACGAGCATGCTAGAAAGTAACAACCTAGCATGGATTAACATGATAATTAGTCAGGAAAAACATGCTAATCGGGAATTCAGAATTGAGTACCTAGCTATACATGTCAATAAACACAAACAAGCAATCAATCAGCAATCGTATAATATATCGCAGGGTCCACACAACTGCGGTAAGAAATCCTTACCTTGGTCGGGGACGATTTGACACGAAAACCTAGGTGGCGAACGAACCCGAGCTAGCTATCGAGAACCTATCAATCACAACAAAAATCACACAATAGGCCTTAATATAATAAAACAAACAAGGCTCAGCTCGGGAGCAACTCACAAGGCGCGATTTAACGCATTTAACGAGCCGATTGCACGAGAAGGGAAGCAACGGTTTGGGCTGGCGCACTGAAGCGCAGAAATGGCGCTACTGAAAGTGCGCCTTGTGACGAACAGGGCGTTGGGCGCGGACGGGGGCGCGCGAGCGATGCAGAGGCGCAATGGCGAGCAGCGCGAGGCTCGGCTGGGCGCTGGCGATGCGACGCGACACGGAGCTGGCGAGGACGCGCGCGCGGGCACAAGACGGTGTGCGGCGAGGTTCGGCGGTTGGGCTGCTTCTGCGCACGCGAGCTCGGCGACAGGGGCCCTATTTCTGCGCGCGAACAGGGGCGAAGGAGAAACTCGAATTCGAGCGATCCGAGAGGTTTCGACGGGCGATTTGTTGATGGCGAACTCCCCTACACTAGCTGCACAAAACCCATACCTCAAATCACCTCGACTCATTTAAATGGGAAATGGCACAGCCCGAAACAGAGGTAAAAATGAAGAAGAAGAAGAAGAAGGGAGAAGAAGAGAGAATGACTCACCAGATGCTCGAGTATCAGCTTCGATTTGGAGAAGGAAAACCGGCGAATAGAAGTCGGCGATGGAGGAATTCGCAGTCGGTCGGAGGGAATTCGAGAAGAAGAAGAAGAAGAAATGGGGAAGGAATCGGGCGATTTTCTGCTTTTAAATAAAACGCACGAAAACACGCTTATATACAAGATCGCGCGATTAAGTTAACAAATGCGCCCAGTGGCTCGGCTGGCAGCGCCCTCTGCCTAGCATGCGGCACGTCCTTGGCTCGAATCTCACTAGACGCGCTATTTAATTCCCTATTTATTTTTACTTTTTCCCAAGCCCAAATGTCTTCACCAAAATTCCCGATCCTATTCAAATCGACTCATAATTTTTCCGGCAATTAACAATTTCATAACCGGCCCTGTCGGCCCGACCCAAAATTGCCAAAATGCCCCTGGGTCTCCCGGGAAGACCGGGATGAAATTTCCGGGCCGTTACAGCTATGAATTCTACTCCTATCATGATATCACCTAACTTGAAGAAGCCATTTGAGCTCATGTGCGATGCTAGTGATTATGCGATAGGGTCTATTTTGGGTCAGAAGGGAGAAAAGCTGATCCATCCTATTTACTATTCCAGCAGGATTTTGAATGAAGAGCAGCAAAAAAACATAACTACTGAGAATGTAGAGACATTTTGCTCTTACTTAGTAGGATCCAAGGTGACTGTTTTTTTTATCATGCTGCCATAAAATATCTGATGATCAAGGCTAAGGATTGATTAGATGGATTCTTCTTTTGCAAGAATTTGATATAGAGATCAAGGATAAGAAAGGTTGCAAGAATGTTGTAGTAGATCATCTATCTCGACCAGAAAATAGGCGACAAGATAAAACAATGCTCAACACATTCGAAAAATTTCCTAATGAGAAATTATTTGTAATCAATCTGGTATAATAGAAGAATGATCCTTGGTTTGCCGACATTGCAACTATCTAGCAAGCCATGTCATCCCAACAGATCTCACAAGACAATAAGCTAAGCGTTTCTTTCATGACACATGATTTTATTTCTGGGATGAACCCTTTCTTTATAGGTAACGTGTTGATGGAATAATACGCTGATGTGTAGAGGAACATGAGAAGAATGTAATACTAGAATCGTGCCATGCATTGCCGTATGGAGGACGTTTTTTAGGAATACGCACCGGAGCAAAAATTTTCCAATATGGATATTTTTGGTCAAGCATATTTCAGGATGACATCACTATGCAAGGACATGCGATACGTGCCAAAGGAAAGGAAATATAGGAAAGAGGGCTGAAATGCTGGTGACTTCAATCTTTGAGGTTGAATGATTTGACTTCTTGGGAATTGATTTCATGTGCCCATTCCTCCCTTTGCGTAGAAATATGTATATCTTGGTAGCGGTTGATTATGTGTCAAAGGGATTGAAGCGATTTCCACACCTTTGACCTATGCCAAAACAGTCATTAAATTCCTTCATAGGAACATTTTCACAAGGTTTGGGACCCCGCGAGCACTAATAAGTGATGAAGGGACACATTTCATAAACAAATAATGTCTTACATGCTGCAAAACTATAATATCAAACATCACATTGCTACTTCTTATCATCTGCAGGCCAATGGCTAAGCTGAAATCTCAAACCGCGAGACTAAGAGTATTATTGAGAAAGTTGTAGGACCTAATCGAAAGGATTGGTCCATGCAACTTGATGATTCACTTTGGGCTTACCGAACTGCATTGATAACGCCATTGAACATGTCGCTCTACATAATAGTGTATGGGAAAGCATGTCATTTTCCAATCAAGCTAGAACACAAGGCTTTCTGGGTGCTTAAGAAATTAAATCTTGATCTCTAGAAAGCAAGTACTGTTAGAGATGCAATTACTCGATTTTGAAGTGCATAGACACTTTTCATATGAAAATACAAAACTGTACAAGGAAAAGACGAACAAATGGCATGATCATAAGCTGACTCTTTAAACTTTCAAGGTTGGACATCAAGTTTTATTATTTAACTCTAGACTTTGTTTGTTTCCAGGAAAACTCATATCCAAGTGGTTTGAACCATTTTGTATTACAAGTGTAAAATTAGGAGGAGCAATCTAGATCAAGAACGAAGAAAATGGAAATGAGTTTGCAGTCAATGGGCAAAGACTTAAGAATTATTGGAATGAGGATGTTCAGCGCGAGATATCTTCATTCGCATTGACTGAAGAATAAGTGCGTGAGTATGCGAGTGGAGCCAAAGCGTATCGGTAACTTTTAAATTTTGCTCACACATGCTAAGTTTAAATATTTCCTATTTAATTATGAGATAAGATTATCTGAGTTTTACTATTTATTTCTTTTTAAATTTCATTTTCTTTATTTCTTTGCAATTTTCATTTTAAAAATGTCAGCAAATCTCTGTTTATTAATTGCGGATGGATATAGAGCAGTAGGATTACAAGATCTTTGATCCAACAATGTGCAGAAAGTGCATGGTCGCCAAAATCCAATCGTCTTCCTGACACATGCGACAATTTCTGTTTCAATCGTCATACCCTTTTATTTCAACTGATAAAAACCATAAAAAAATCTCATTTATCTATTACCCATTCTCTTTCAACTGAAAAACTCCTGCCTGCAATTTTACCATACACTACACCATGGTATGAAGACTTGCAACAACCTGTGGAAAATGGTGGCAAATTCGAATGGAGCAGCAAGGAGAAGTAAACCCTAATAAAGATCTTGAGCCAATTGAAGCTACATCTGTGCACAGTGAAGACGGGTAGTAACAAGTTGGACCACATATGAGAAGGCAAGTGACTGCCCTAAGGATGGAAGAATGTAATGCAGTAGTGGAGGAGTCCTTGAAGATTTCTGAGGAGGAAAAGGTTGTTACTTCAGCACCACGTCAAGTGGTAAGGATTGATGGTCCCGATACCCTAGGGTATTTCAAAGGATTGAAGCCTTCAATGACGAAGAAGGTCCTAGAGGAGATTGATCGAAGAATAGAGGAGGAAGGAAGAAGAAGAAGAAGCGAGGACGCATCAAGAAGGAAAAGCATCGATGTTAGACGATCACCAAGGTATTGGAAGAAGAGGAAATCTTACTCCGAAGGACCTGTTCTGAAGCAGAATCAGAGACTAAGTCTACGAGGCTGAGGCAACCCTCACCAAGCATTAGAGAGTTCGACTGACACTAATGGGTCACGAGCCTGATGAAGTGGATAGCAGTATCCAACGCCTCAAGGTCGAGTTTGCATCTAAACATTCAAACTTTACAGATGAGGCAAGACCTACTACACACCCTCATGTGTCTACTGGCCTAGCAAAGATGAAGAGGACGATGCGTGAGAAAATTTGGCGCAGCCTTTGGCTGCTCGACAACAATATGAAGAAGCTTGTGGACTAAGTGAAAAAATGAGACAGAATGATCTTTGACATTCTGACTCGTTTGGACCCGCAGTTCCGCAGACCAACCTTCCCGAATCTCCAAGACATTGTCTCTTCCACCGACTTTGATAGCTCTGAGTTAAAAGATGAATAGTGAAAAAGGAAGTCCATGTCCCTGCTGATCCTATCTTTCTTTCTTTCTTCTTTTTTATGCTCACTCACTTATTAATATAATCATTCTTTCACTTTATTCACTACTTAAGTTTATGTTTCGACCAATGTTGAGTAAGAACCTCAATTTCAAAACATTGTCTTAGTTATGTTGATATTTACTCTCTCCTAAGACATCATAATAATTTTTCTCAGCCCTAAGTTCAACAAGTATCCATCCCAAGATGATAGATCCATTTAAGATTTAAGTTTGGGAGAAATAAGACTTGCCTTTATTAAGGACAATGAAGACTTTAAGATTGGGGGGGGGGGGGTGAGGAATGCATGTGATAAGTGGTGGTATGCAAATAATAATATGCGAATGCGTATTATTTTCCAAAAAAAAAAGGAATTCTAGGTAAAATTGAAATGGTAAGAAGTGCGAATAGTCGTGGGAAATCCAAGTATTTTGCTAGCAATGCTACAGACCAATTAGCGGCCAAGCGGAAAATTTACTCAAAGGAACCCAAATAAATAAGCATCAGACAAAATGTCTTGAAAAAATTTAAATGATAGGGGGTTGAATGAATTGCAATAGAGCAGAAGTCTAAAGCCTAGGGGTTGAATTTTGGACTAAGGGAAATAAGAAGAAGAATTGAGATGAGATTGTTAGGACCTTAGTGAATGATGAATTGGGATGATTAAGCTTTTGGTGTATTGAGGCAATTATATTTAAGGATTATTTTTTTTAGCAAAAGGAAAGACAAGGTATTGTGATTTGCATTACTTTTAGTAGTTATTACACCTATAGTAGCATCTCTCGGGACGAGCAATGATTCAAGTTTGAGGGTTTGATGATTATGAAATAGAGTCAGATTTTAGCCTAAATTTGGATCATTATTGCATTTATTAATTAAAAATTATCGCGAGTAAGATAAAACTAGGAATAAAAAGGTGTAATTTGATGATGCTTATGCATTAGAGGAATAAAATGTGAGGAATGGATTATTATGCTTAAAACAACCAAAAATAGCACGTTTAGCACAGATTTTGCAAAGCTTATGCTTATTATTATTTTCGCAGGGTTAGCATTAGTGGAGCAATGCAATGCTGAGAATCAAGACTCGCGAGTGAGAGCAATTAAAGCTCAGGAGACAAAGGCCAAAAGCATTTCAAGTAAATAAGGGAAGAATCGAGTGACAACGTGAAGTTTACTAACCAAACAAATTACGAGACGGATTGCTGAAATCACGGGATTCTTGCCTCAGAAAAATTAAAACATATTTGGCAAGAGTACAAAGGGAAAATATCACGATGATTGATTCGTGCCATTCTGGAAGATTTGAAGATTTGACGACCCAATTCTAAAATTAGATTGTTTTTGTATTAGTCGAGGTCGCTTGGTCTTTTCTCTGTTCTTTCTTTTGAGAGGAGTTTGGAGTCTTGAGATAGGTCTACTCCCTTGGAGCTTTCGTGGTGCTTCTTTATTCAAGATTGAAGAGGAATCTAGCCATTACAACAACTAAATATAAGATCTCTAAACCGTCAATTTATACATACAAGCATTACAATTAGAATTAACCAATTAGCTTAGGTTTGTTGAGCTCAATGAAAACACCTAAAAGAATAGTTGAAAGTTAGTTGAAGCTAACTTTCATAACTGCCTCTCAAATATTAGCATATATTAAACAATTTTGAAACGACGGAGACCTAATAAGTTTACAAATAAAAGTATCTGTTAGCTAGACACTTTGTAAATACAATGCCTATTAAACATAAATAAATAAAATCCTTGGGTTGAAAACGTTATTGTTATTAAATGTGTTTTTATTTATTTTGTATTTATTTTTATCTTTTTAGTTCGATAACTACGAATAGACTATTTAACCTTTAATATATGTTATATTCACTAATCCTCAAATCGAACATTTAGATTTGATTATCTTCCTCTTTTAGTTTTGGTATCAAATTAAATTCTTTCTTCATTTTCTTTTTTGAGTTTAATTTTTTTTATGAAATTATTCTAAGTGCATGAATAATAATTAATGAAGATTGGTGATATTTGGCCAATCAGATTGATGTAATTTTGCTTGAAGAACATGGAGCACTAATATTGGACATAAAACAATGAGAATTATACGAACCAAAAAATTAACCAACCTTTCAAAACACTATAAAGACCAATCTTAATTCTACTATTTCTTCATTATTTATTTATTTATTTCATAATTCGAGAAAAAAAAATGCCGAGACAAACACTTGTTTTTAAATAAATAAAAAAATGGTTATTAATAAATTGTCAAATTGATGTGTCATTTTAGAGGAAACGATAAAGGACAGTAAAGCACTTTCCACCAATTCCGTACTGAGGATTTTGGCTTTACCATCTCCAATCATATCCTTCCACGCGTAATCACATGACTGGTAAAAATGATTTAATTAATTTAGTACTAATTAATTAATTGTTCTTTTCTTCTGGTTTTTTTTTATTTTTATTTTTTTAAGGCTAAAATATCAAACATACTCTCAAACTATCACATTTTTTTCAAATTTACACCTGAATTTTGAAAAGTTTCAAAAGTACCCCTGAAATTTAAAAAATGTTTCAAAAATATCCTTACCATTAATTTTGGATGGAACCGTTAAGGTTTTGTTTCAAAAATGCTCGTAAACTTTAAAAAGTTTCAAAAATATCTTTGATCTTAAACAAAATATATGAAATAGAAATAATTTAGTTTTTCAAATATTTGAATTTAATGTGTCAAACTTTATGAAGGTGAACTATAAATTTTCGATGACTCATTAAGGATTTCAAATTGAGATGGTAGATTATTGTTTGCGATATCGTGAGATTTCCCAAAGATGTGCAAGCATACACGACCTTGTTGTAGTAAGTTTAAAAGTAAGTAAGGATCTTCTCCATAGGGAATTATAATTTATTTGTCACTGTTACTATGTAAGAGTCAAAGATAAAAATATAATGTAATTTGCTGACAAAATTCAATTACTAAAGGTATCAATTAATTAAAATCAGAATCCACAAGTTTTGAACTTCGCTACATAAAAAAGAAAGCAGCTCAGATTAATTTGTAGAGGTTGTCTCAAACTTGTCGTTTTTAATGCAAGCCACACCCTATTACTCCTTATCTCTAAGTGAAAATGAATTGCAAATGCTAACTTACAAGACCCAGAACATATATACAAATTAGCTTAAACTTAATCTCTCGAAGCAAGTTTAAATTGCAGGCAACCTCTCGGCCACTCAATAATTGGTATACAATTAAACCGTTCTTTACACAACGAAATACAATAACTTGTAATTTCTGATAACATAATTAGCTACTCATACTTGAGATTGAAAGCACAAACATAATGATAGATATTTCCATAATCAAACTTTAAATTCAAATATTTGAAAAGTTCAATTATTTAAATTTATGTTTTTTTAAGACTAAGGGTATTTTTGAAACTTTTTAAAGTTTGAGGGTATTTTTGAAACAAAACTTTAACGGTTTCCATCCAAAATTAACGGTAAGGGTATTTTTGAAACATTTTGTAAAGTTTAGGGGTACTTTTGAAACTTTTCAAAATTCAGGGGTAAGTTTGAAAAAAACGTTATAGTTTGAGGGCAACTTTAATACTTTAGCCTTTTTTTTTTAAGCAATTAGATTTTAGTGAAAGGAGGTGGCCCTCTATTAGACACCGTTTCGATTTTTATTTTTTAAATTAAATTTAAAAATTCACTATAGATGTCCATTTTACTTGTGGGTTGGAACCTTATGGGACATGTCACTAATTGAGCAAGAAATCTCTAGTTAGACACGGTACCAGGCTGAAGATGGAGAAAAAGAAAATTTTATAGCAAAAATGGGGTTGAGGACAGAGAACGTATGCTCCATCCTCATTTTCGTGATCTCTACCAGTTTACAATTTTCTATTAAAAATTATATTTATCTCATTTAATTACTTTACTTTTTAGATAAAATAAATATTTTTTTAGTAAAATTATATATTCAATTTAATATTTTTTCTTAGAACAATATAACTGAAACTTATAATATTTATAAGAAAAATTCATTATTTAAAATTATAGTCCAAAAAAATATTTAAAAAATAAAAAAGCAAACAAATTGAATGGAAACAATTCTCCACATAGAATTCCCACTCCCACTCCGATTTGTGCAAAAACAAATGGTAAATTCTACGGGGACGATGAATAATTTTGGTAGCTGAGACAAGGACGCGGAAATCATTCCTCAGCCCCACCGGCCCCGTGGACATCTCTACTCATGTGGATGACTATTATTATTATTCATTTGTTTGGATTACCTGTTCGATCTCTTGGAAGCTCAATTTTTTTTTTTGTTGAAATACTTGAAATCTTATTCTTCTTTTCTCAATTAGATTTCACATTAGTACAAATTTGTTTATTGGGTCACATTTTTTTAAATTTGTTGTCTTTAATTTATGTTTTGTCTCAATTGTTTTCACTTAAATTAAAAGAAGCATTTAAATTTTTAATTAAAGAAATAATAGAAGTAGGATAACTAGTAATCTGGATAATCGGAATCCTTGGATATACGGAATCATAGATACCCAAAATGACAGATGTCCGACAATCTTAAATAGTCATGTTTGTTTTGTAGAAAAATTTCATGAGTATCTAAGAAACCGTCATGAAAATGTCTTAAATGTTCTCCTAACTTAATTTACACATTAATTTATATAATTAAAATTTATATAACTTTTTTTATTAATTTAAATATTATATTTTAAAATAAATTTATTTAATAAAAAAAAACTAAAATAAATTCATTAGTTGAATAAGCAATAAAATTCGCTAAATATAAAAAAGTAGACAATTATATTTGAAATATATAAATAAAATTAATTATGTATGGTTAGTTGTAAATACATGCATAACAACCATATACTAAAAAAGAACATATTATTTTATTTTTTAAGCTACAAACTACTCAAAAAATATGGAAAAAAATTTGATATGAATTGATAAAATATAAGAAGAAAAATAATAAGGGTAAAAATGTTATTTAGGATCCTATACATGGGAACTTAAAAACCCATGTCGCAGAAGGGTATCCAAATGTCTCTCAGATGGGCATCCTAGGATGCCCGACATCCCAAGATGCTCGCGATATTGATGATTAGTGCTAAGTAAACGTAGTAATCCAGATGCTCATCTAATGAGAATCCTAGATTACCACGAAGTGAACGGCCCCTTAGAAAATTTACCATCAACAACATATTTTACCTCGTGTATTATATTTGCAGTACAATTTCTAAAATAATCCATCTATAGCACATTAATTTCTTTTAGTGATAGAACTCAGCCTATGATAGAATTTAATTTGGAGTTCTATCAGTGATAGAAAACTCAAATAGTGATAGAATGAGTGATAGAATGAGTCAATCATTGATTGAATTCTATCACTAATAGAACTCAATGAGTGATAGAATTTAATTTAGATTTTTTGCTACAAACAAATTAGTTTTGATTATGTGCTATAGATCAAAATACTTTGTTTTTTTTTTATTATACATGCAAAATCCAATTTCAAATTAGATAAAATGGTACGCATATGATGACTCTAAAATAGAGTCAGATTTTAGTCTGACTTCAGATCATTATTTCTGCTTATTAATTGAATTTTATTGCGAGCGAGGCAAAATTAGGAATAAAAAGGTGTAATTCCCTACTACTTACGCATTGTGGAGTAAAATACAAAATAACGATTATTTGGCTAAAAATAACCAAAATAGCACGTTTAGCATGGATTTCACAAGCTTATGTTAATTTATGTTTCTGCAGGGTTAACACTCGCGGAGTAATGCTAAGCGAAGAATCAGGACACGCGATTGCGGCCAATTAAAGCTCAAAAGACCAAGGCCAGACGCACTTCAAGTAAATAAGGAAGGAATCGTTGGATAGCGAGAAGTTGACTAACCAGAAAAATTAAGAGACAGATTGCTGAAATCATGGGATTCCTACCTTAGACAAATCAAATCACATTTGGCAAGGATTATAACGAGAAATTGTCACGAAGATTTATTCGTGCCCTACTGGAATATTCGGAGGCTCGATGACCTAGTCCTATAAATAGATCGCTTGTGTAATCGCGACGAGGCTTGGTCTTTTCCATGTTCTTTCTTCTCGGAGGAGCTCAGAGTCTTGATCAAGACGACGATTTTCTGTTTATTTGCTTTATTTTATTTTATTGTTAAACTGATTTTACTTCAATAATACAATTATAATATGTTTTTCATGTTCTGTATTTTGTTTTCTGTTTGTATCATGAACTAATTTCATTAGGGTGAAACTGGGAGAAAATGAATATTAGTAGCATGTCGTAGAAAGAAATTGGAAGGGTTTATCTAGAGCATGTAGATTAGGTACTTCAATATAATAGTAAGTGTCGACCGGCCATCCACATAAGCTAATAAGTTATAAATCGGAAGAGAAAATAACCTAAGTCTACTTCGCATATTTAATAGGTAGCATTACATCTATGATGCTTTAAATCGGAGTTTAAGAATAAACGCAAAACTATTACATACTTAGCGCTAGTTTTATTTACATTTGGTCGTAGTGGAAGCTGAACTAAGTGTTGAATGAAAGCGGAAGCGGAAGTTGGTAGGCCTTATGATAGAGTCTCTTACCGCATGTTTCTTGTTACTTCATTACTGCTGAAATTCATGAGTATCTTAGTCTAGTCTTATCTTATCAAAACTATTTATTTTTTATTATTTTGTTATTTTTATGCTCCAATCACAAACCAACTCAACATATTCGTGTAATTTACATTTCAATTCTAAACATCACCTTGGATGGTTTTCAGTCCCTGTGGAGATCGATAATTTACTTATTGCTTGTTGCAGACCGCGTATACTTGTGTGAAGTGAGATCTAATCACACTAAGAACATAGACTATTCGCTACCGTGATCTGTATATCAGCATACTTACAATTTATTTCATTTTAGTCTCGATTGATTTTCACACTTCTAAACTACTGTGTTTTCAATATAAATTAAAAATAATCCTTATAATAGTGTTTCTCGTTAATTTTTCTTTTCAAAAAAATCTATTAATTTTCTCTCTACAAATTTTAAAAATATTACTGAATGGGTTAATGCCGCAATGATTTCATTATTTGATTGTAGATCAGTTTAACACCAGTGTCACAAGTTCGAGTCCGATAATCGGTATTTGTCTCCCATTTCCCGATATGTACTAAAAAACAAAGAAAATTTAAAAAAATTCATTTTTTTTATTCTATTAAAATTATTATTATTTATTTATTTTTAATTAAAATTAGTTTTAAATTTATTATATAAACAACATTTAAAATTTTTCTTAAGGCTAAGAAATTTAAAATATACATACGAAAGTATATGAATCAAAATAAAATTTATAGATAAGAATGGAGATGAGAGAAATTTATAGATAAGGCTTGAGCAAAGTTGACTACTTTTTAGATAATTATTAAGCAAATGTTTAAAATTCAAAAAAAATTAAACTAGTGTCTAAATCCAATTTTCTATAAATAATTAATAAAATTACAATGGACTATCATACCCTTATTTTTATTATTATTATTATTTTTAGAAACAAAACTGTCGTACCTTTATTAATTTTTTTAATTTGTGTGAATTATTGAAATGAGTTTTAGATATTATTCAATCTAAATATTATTATTAATTAAATAATATTCAACTATTACGTTTTGCTTCTTTAATAAAACATTTGTTACTGTTATCTTATTTAGAAATTTGGAAGAAAAAAAAATGAATTATATTGATTGAGGTTCATATTGTTACATACCTACAATGTAATAAATTAATACAAAATTCTTAAATAAATATTTAATAAGCAACCAGAAGTAAAAAAGTACCAGTCACGTGGTGGATGTAATCATAAATTTTTGGGGGAATGTGATTGTCTCATTAGTTCTCATTATTTGTATCATTTGCAAAGGAGGAGCTTAAGTCTTCAATTTCCTAATTTGAAATCAAAAGTTTACTGATATACGTTTTCTATTCTTCATTTTGCATGTAGAACAAGAGATATGCATGTTAAATATGCTTGCACTTGGGTGTGTACTCGTATGTACAATGACGCTATAAGAACCCAACTTCTAAAACAGTTTTAGACTCAGTTCTTACTTAGTATGCACGGTTTAAAATAGTTATAACAAAAAACTAAAAACCAATTACTATTTTATTCACCTCAAAAGTGATTCTAACAAAATAAACTTAAAACATAGTTGAGCCTCTAGTTAGAGATTTATTAAAATAGTTATAATGGAATCAATTTAAATAATGTTCCCTGTCTAGCACATTGAAACAAAGAATAAGTAATGAGTCAGCAGACTCTCATGATCCATGGAAAACCACGGAAATAAGGGTTAGTACGAAGGTACTCAATAAGAATCCCCAACCGAGGTACAATACACAAGTCATCATATCATCTAGCATCCTAGCAATACATGCAATACCGATCATCCTATTAATCCAACTTGAGTTATCAACATAATTCCCATTATCTAGAATTCGCTGACTCCCGACATATCGATCAGCTCACTGCCTTGATTTGAACACTTGGGGGATGGTCCAAGTGTTCGACTCTAGACTATAAGAAATGATGTACTAACGACACTAGCCCGAGGGAGCCTTCCTTTCGGAGTTTAATGGGTGTGCGTGCACACCATGTGCTACAGTAGCAAGGTAAATGCAGGCCTACATAGACTACACTAGTCTAAGGACCACATGCTTAACATAAATTTGAAATGGCGTCCCACTGATCCATAGTCAGTGGGAGGCCCTTGGCACCCTACTGTGGTAGCCTGTTCACACCCATCACTTGAAGTTAAGGATTCTCTCATGGCAAGCTTACACTATGATTAGAACACCGCTGAAACTAGGCTATACCAAAGGTGGAATGTTACATCACGTCCTTGGGCCTGAGAGAATTGCATGATACTTCACATCCCCTCAGAGGCTCTAGATGATGACAACCTGACAAAAATATATAATTCTAAGAATTTTGCATGCACAATTCCCTAACATGTACTAACATACAATGAACAGATAACAATCATCCCTAGTAGGATACTAATGAACATAAATGGAACTGATACAAGCTACATTAAAGACAGGATATCATCTAAATAGGCCATCTACCTAACATGCCTGGGAATGGTAAAACATATATAACACAGATACGCTCAATGTATGGAAAGTGGAGGACCCACACAACCCAGGAAAGAAATCCTTACTTGAATAATAACACAGAACAGTGAAATTGCTCATTGAACTGCAAAAATCGATATCACAATCTAAAAAATATAATTCAAATTTAATTAATAATAACTCGACTATTTAATGTAATAGGCTAACTGCTGGAACTCACGGAATTAAAAAATTACCCAAATCTCAAATGGTAGAATGTGCGGCAGAAATCGATGCACAGAGTACGACAAAAATAGATGAACAGTATGCGGCAGAAATCGACGAACAATGTACGGCTGGAAAAAATCGACGAACAATGTAAGGGACCGACCCGAATGGGGCACTAAATGGGCCCTTACCCCAATGCATGCATTCAAAGTAAAGGACATTAACAGACATGATTTCAGATTCCAATTAAAACAAAAACATTCAAAATAACCCCTTTAAAAACTAGACAATTTTCCTGGAACCTGTCCCTGTTTCCAAGCACCTGTTCCAAGATAAATACATTTCCAAAGTTTACTCTGATCAGAGATTTACTAAAAACCATTCAAAACCTATTCAGATACAAAATGCTTTGGAATCCACAAAACATTTACAAAACATCCTAGGGCTCAGTGCGTTGGCCACATGCATTCAGGGAAACAAAACATAAAGAGTCGTAATACAAAAATCGAGTTGGAAGACTGGGCCCCATGATCACGGCTCCTCCTTGACCATCTGTCTCGCAACTTGGTTACCGTGGAAAAACCACGTAAGGGTGAGTAACGAATTACTCAGTAAGAATCCCCAACCGGGTGTAACGACCCAGGTTTTCATCCCGGTCTTCCAGGTATGCCCTAGGGGTATTTTGGTAATTTGGTCGGGTCGTCAGGGCCGTTTATGTCTTTTTCCAGTTGCTAAAATTATTGGATGGATTTATGTAGGTTTTTGGAAGGATTTGTGGTTTGGTTTGAGCAAGGTTTGGTGCAAAAGTAAAAATAAAAGAAATTGTGTCTGCGCACTGGGTTTGAACCGGGTCTCTGGGAAGCTTGTGGGGATGTGTACCAATTGAGCCATTAGGTGCTCTTGTTGCTCTTCTGCATCATTTTATGGTTAGCCTTGCATTTTGGGAGTTTTGGAGCATTTGGTTAAATGAAATAGAAATTAGGTTTGTCTCATCTTCTTCTCCAAAGTGTGTGGCCGCCCAAGCTTTTCTCTCCATTGCCTTGCCGAGTTCTTCATCCTTGCAGCTCCCTTGGTTCAATCATCATTCGGGTAAGTCTTCATCCTCTTCATCTTCTCGATTGGGTGTTCTTGTTGGCCGAAGGTAAGGAGAAGAGCTTGTGTGTGTGTGTGTTTGTTGCAGGCTACCCAGCATGCCCAGATCTGCCCAGCAGCAAGCCCAGGCCGCCCAGATCGCCTAGCAGCAAGCCCAGGCTGCCAGATCACAAGCAGAAGAAGAGCACCGAGCCGCCCAGACCGCCGGCCGTCGCGCCCGTCGCGCGCACACGGTGCGCCCGCGCGCGCGCTCTCGCTGCGCTGCCCGTCGCGCGCATCGCGTCGCGCTGCGCCGCGCGCCAGCGCGCTCGTCCGTCCGCTTGCCGCGCGCCCGTGCGCGCTGCGCCCGGCCAGCCCGTCCTCGCGCGCGCGCGCCACGCCACCACCTCTGCCGCCCGTCGGCGCCCGGTGTGCGGTCCTCGCGCCCATCAGCCCCTTCTGCGCCGTCAGCGCCAAAGCAGAGCCTCGCCCCGCCGTCTTTGCTGCCCGTCCGCGTGTCGGCCGAGCAGCGTGAGTTGCTCCGAGCCGAGCCTTGTTTATTTTATTATATTTAGGCTTATGGATTATGATTATCATTGTTTTGTTAGGTTCTCGGTAGCTAGCTCGGGGTCGATCGCAGCTTAGGTTTTGTGTGTAGTTGCCCGGCCTGTAAGGATTTCTTACAGGAGTTGTGTGGACCTGCGATGTTCTATGTGATTGTTGTTTGTATGTTTGTTTGTGATTATCGGCATGTATAGTTTAGGTGCTCTGTTGCGAATTCTCGACTAGCATGACTTCGTATGTTGTTCTCTCATGTTAGTCCATGCTAGGTTGTTCCGTTCGGCATGCTCATATCTGTTCTTGCTTCGTAGTACCATGCTAGGTTCGTTGTATCTGTTGAGCACGTTTTGGATTGTATTTGATTATATGCAATTGAAATGATATGTTAGAGTGTAGGTAGGTAGCATCATCGGGCCCGATGCATAAAGTATCTTGCATCCATGGCGGGACGCACGAGGTAATACTCCGTCCTGGACCCCGTGAGGGTTTAGCTAACCGACCGAAAGAGGCCCTGCAATCTTGGGTGAGGGTGGCGATCGTTAAATGCCCCAACGGTCGGGATGATGACTTGGCATTGCCTCATCCCCGGCGATCAACACGTCCTCGGCGTGTTCGGCGTAGCCCTTGATTGCCACACGATAGGGCAAGGACGACTTCACGGTGTAAGCCTACCACGACCGATTCCTTAGCCTCAAAGTGCGGTGGTTGGTGACATAGTTCACGTGTCCAGTCTCACACCCTATGTCGGTGACACCGATCCAGAGATTTAGTTAGGCGTGGTGGATGGACATGGGCGGCTTGCCACTAGACCGGCACCCCATAGTCTGCAGTGAGCACGCGATGCGCGCTTACGCTCATTACAACGCCGACCGGAGAGCTCCTCGGGATCTTGAGCTAGTGCACCTTTCGTGTATCGACGTGAGAGCAGTGAGGCCGGGACTCGTTTCTCGTATAGGGCGTATTGTGTGGTGGATTTATTTCCGGACTAAGACCACGAGTTGGCATCCGAGGTCCAAGTGTGGAATTAAGCTATGTGCTCTATTCGTGTTTATATTCATAGCTTGCATACACTCACCTAGATGACCATGTGCATCGTATTGTACCCGGTTGGGGATTCTTACTTGAGTAATTCGTTACTCACCCTTATTTTGTGGTTTTCCACAGGTAACCAAGGTGCGAGACAGGATGGTGAAGGAGGAGGCTGTGATCATGGGAACTGCTTTGTCGTCTCACGATCTTTTATTTCTATGACTCTTGTCTTCTATTTTCCCCCGAATGCATGTAGTCGGGCACGGAGCCCTAGGATGTTTTTTCGATTGTTTTGTGGATTCCGCTTTATTGAAATTGAGGATGTTTCAAATGTTTTAATAAATCTCGATCAGAGTGTACGTTTTGGAAATGTATTTGCCTTGAAACAGTGCTTGGAGACAGGGGGACGAGTTTCAAAGACAAACCATCTTGATTTACGATTGAATCTCTTTTGTTTTTAATTGGGAATCAAAACCTATCTCGCATATTGTTCTTTACTTTGAATGCATGCATTGGGGTAAAGACCTATTTTGAGCCCTTTTGGGTCGGGTCTTTCTGATTGGTATCGAGCTCGAGTCATAGATTCTGTAGACTCGACCTTTCGTTGTAGGTCGTTTTTCCATGATCATCAGCACTCAGACGGTCATCGTGTACGCCTAAGTTTACTATTTGTTGTTGAAAAGGGTTAAGAATTTACAATACCTTTCATCTAGTGTATGCCTTGTTTTGTGTTGTGGAGCGGAGACGAAAGCGAGTTCGACTCGTTGTTGGTTTGGGTTTAGAGCGCCATCATGCCAACTTCCCGCAGATGTGTGATGTATGTTGTGGCTTGTTGAGGTATCCAGATAGATTCGGATGCCGCTGGGACGTCGTCCCCGAGGGAGGCGAGCTTAGTCTCCCATTGGCCATTTGTGGCCCAATTTGTCGCTTTTCCCCTAGTGAGAGGGTGGAGGTGCTTGTGCGGATCGCTAGTATGTTGATCGCACCCGGAGGAGCGGGGACGCTTGGCATGTCCGACCGAGGAGTTGGACCGATCGTGTTGATGTTGAGGAGGCGCCCAGGTTGTTAGGCCCGTTGGGCGAGTTGGCCTGGCGCGTTGAGTTGCCTAGTGGAGGGGGTAGAGGCTAGCGGCGCCTCAGTGAGACTCCTTGAGTAGAGTGTGCTCCAACCATGAGAGATTTGATGGCGAGCCTTTAGCTATCGAGAGAGCGGAGACCAGCGCGATTTGTAGCGCGCAGAGTGGGGAGCCACGGGCACGGATAGCCCGGTGACAGAGTTTGTTTCAAAGCATTTTTCCCCCAGTAGCTCTTGTAGCCCGGAGGTTCCCGGGAGGGCATGATCAGCAGAGTTTATGCCGATGAGGATGCTTTGTGGAGCAGTCCCCATGTGGACTAGCTGGGTAGCTCAAGTGTTGATCTTGAGCCTTAGCAGATTGTTTGTTTGCCCAGTGAGTAGCTGCAGAGTTGGCGCCTTCGAGGAGATTGTTGAGGCATCTTTGTGCTCCTGTAAAGTGTTGTTGTTTGCAGCCGATGGCGGAACCACTGTGGTTAAGGGTGCAGTGGCGATGTTCCTTGGATTTGATCCGTTGGTGTTTCCTCGGATGTTTGGTAGAGTTGAGCACTCTTCCTTTGGTGAGCTCTGGAGTGGAGCTAGGTGATGCATGTTGAGAGAGCCGACCGAGTTTTGTTGAGCATCATGTGGAGGTGCGGGGGTAAGTCGTGTGAGCCTTCGGTTTGATGAGATGCCGTAGGCATGGTTTTTGAGTTGAAGCCCTTGTATGCCTAGCCGAGTTCTTGTCACTTGAGGTTGTGACCTTGTTGGCCCCATTGGTAGTAAGATGTGGTTTTGGTAGTAGTGGCACTTGAGGTGCATTGGTTGGTGTGCCGCTTTGGCACTAAGTCCAGTTCGAGCTTGAGTTTGGCTTGGGCATAGCAGATGGTTCTATGCCGTCCGGAGTTCAGCGCACTCATTTAGCCTTGGATCCGTTTATGGTAGTGGCACTTTGTTTAGGTCTTGCCGGAGGGCTAGTTCGGTGGTAGTCGATGGACTACAAGCGAAAGGATGCTCGAGAGGAGCCGGAGCCTCTTCCCGATGTTTCCGGAGGTTGAGTAAGTCGCGAGGTTGCGGTTGGCAAGTGTTGGTGCGCGTGAGTTTCGCGCTAGTGTTAAGGCCAAGAGTTTGCTTGTGGTTGGTAGTACGGTCCAACCGCTTTGAGTGCCTTTATCTCGAGGAGAGTTGAGCATCTTAGATGCGAGTTTGGTCCAAACAGAGGGACCATGAGTTGGATGCTTTTGAGGCGAGATGAGCTGATGCCTTGCGAGAGATTTTGGATGCCTTATGGGTAAGCACCCTTGGTAGAAGCTTGGTATAAAGTAAGTTCGGTTTGGCATGGTTATGCCTTGGTAAAGCAAGGTTGCCTCAGCTTTTAGCATCGTGTGGAGTTGGAACTTTTGGTGTTCCTTCGGTTGGTGTTCAGTTGGAAACTGAACAAGTGCGGTGGTAGCAAAGCCGCGCAGTTTTGGATCGCCTTGGCTAAGAGAGTTGTTCGGATCCTTCCTTGGGTAAAAGTTATGTTGTGGCCGATGTTTGAGTAGGAGGATGACGCATTCTGTAGCGTTTCGGGTCCTCTGGGTTCCCAAGGAGTTGGTGTTGGCCAGCATAGTTGTGATGCTGGAAAATTGGAGTTGTTTGTTCAGGCAGTTGTCTGTTAGATCGTTCTTGGCAGCAGTGTGTATCGAGGGTTGTCGGAGAACCCTAGGTTGTGGAGAGCCTCTCCGAGCTCGGTCAGCCCTGTAGTGAGTTTAGTTGGCGGTGAGGCGTGTGGTTCGTAGCCTCGGGTGAGTTGCTAGCGACCTTGGTAGACTAGCAAGCTAGTGTTTGTTTGGAGTAAAGTTCGGATTGGTTCCGGTGTGGTGGCAAGTTGGTGCTTGGTGTCGACCAAGGTGTGGATTGGAGTTGCTAGAGATTAGTTTTGCTCGTAGGGCGAGTGGTTTGTGCCCTGTTGGTTGTTTTCCGTTGTTGCCCCGTGAGTTTTAGATGTTGTTGCTTTAGCAGAGCAAGGCAGTGAACGTATGTGGAGCTCTCTGTCCTTTGGTTGTCTGCTTGTAAGAGTCGTTTTCCTTCGGGAGTTGTCGGAGTTACTCCTTGGTCTTGGAATTGATGGTAGTGGTGCTAGCAAGAGGGAAAAGTTTGTTGGTTGCTTGGAAGCGATCGTTTGTTCGATTAAGCGGATTCTTGGATGGTGTTCTAGAGGTCGCAGATAAAGGTTGTTCTCGCCTCTTGTGAGTGTTTGGCCAAGATTTGGTTCTTTTGTTGTTTCGAGAGCTAGTTCGGTTCTAGTTGGAGGGCGTTGCCCTGAGGTCTTGTTCCTTGTCAGGAAGTTTTGGGAGTTGACCCCTCCCTCGGCAGTTGAGTAAGTTCTGTTAGTTTGGGTTGGTGATCCGATTGGTTGAGTTTTCCTTGGGTGTTGCTTCCTAGAGAGTTGGTTGCTGTTGCCTTGGGTTTGAGCAAGTCAGCGAGCGTGTGTGATGTTCGCTGCCCTTCAGAGTTTGCTTGCTGGGAAGTCGTTTCCCGTTTGGTAGGAGTCCACTTAGCCCTCTGAGTTGTGTAGTTGATCGAGTAGCGCAGTGGTCGCCCAAGCGTGAGGGTCCTCGCTTTGTGTTGTTAGGAAGCAAAGTTGTTGTTCCATGCAAGGGCGGAGGCTAGCCAGATCAAAGTTGAGTTGTTCGGGCAAGTTGTTGGTCCTTTGGGGAGTGATGATTTCCTTTCCCTCTAGCCTCTGTGGTGGTTGAGTTGCTCCTTGGATGCCGGCCTCGAGTGATAGCTTGCATGAGGTAGTCTTGCGGATTCGTGTGGCTCGGGATCCGTAAGCTTTGAGGTTGTCGTTATCCGTTTTCCTTGTGAGGTTTTGGGAGTGGAGCTTCGGTTGGAAGATGAGTTAGGCTTAGGCTTAAAGGGAAGTCCTTTGAGTAGCGGTTGGATTTTAAGAGTTGAGTAGTAGCTTGGGGGGCGTTGCTCGTTATAAGTTTGGGTTGAGTTCTCTTTGAGCAAGCCCTTCTCGGGCTTTGTTCCTAGTTGTCGTGCGTTCGCAGTTGGCGTTAGCAGAGCCGCGTTTGAGTGAGTTGGCACAGAGGTGCCGTGGCATTGGTTGGTAAGCTGTTGAGCTGTCTTCCTCAAGGTGTTGTGTCGCAGATAGCTGCGTGATGGTTTAGTCCTTGCTTCCCGAGTTTTCCTTGAGAGGAATGTTGGATGTTCCTTACTGGCGATGTTCTCCTTGGTCGGTTCTTTGGTAGGTGTTCGTTGGAAAGTTTGCGTTCGGCCGATGAGGAGTTCTAGTTTGTTGGCTTGGCCGAGTGGAGTCTGTGCTTGGCCCTTGATTTTTTTTTTTTTTGGTGGCCATAGCTGAAGTTTCAGCTGGTGTGAGTGTTGTTAGCCGTCTGGTGTACCAGGATGGTGCCCCTTGCCTTTGGTTCGGCGATTTCTCCCTAAGATGGTTGCTTAAGTGTTGTGGTCGTGTTCTAGTTGGAGAAGTTTGTCTTTTTGGATCAGTCGCCAGTTGGTGGTTCGTTTGTATCTCGTTAAGGCTGTAGTCAAGGTTTGAGGTTTGTTGGTCTCTTGTGAAGTAAGAGTAGGCCGTTTAGTTTTGGAATCTGGAAGGTTCAGTCGTTTGGCCAGTTTGTTGTAGGGTTGAGTTTGTTTGTTGACAGATGTGCACAGTGTTTTTATGTATCGATGTTGGGGCAGCATGTGCCGGACCCATTGCTCATTGTGGACTTTCAGCCCTTGCAGCTGATTGAGGGTTTGGGCTTCGAGGGGAAGCCTATGAGTATTCTGGTCTTGAGTCGAAGACGTTGCGTAGAAGTGAGATCCGTTGGTAAAAGTTTAGTGAAGGAGTCTGAGTTCGGAGGAGGCCGCTCGTGAGCGGGAAGGACGGGATGAGAATGCACGATATCTCTGTGTTGTTTCAGTCTTAAGGACTTTCGAGGACGAAAGTCATAAAAAGGAGAGGAATATTGTAACGACCAGAGTTTTCATCCCGGTCTTCCGGTATGCCCTAGGGTATTTTGGTAATTTGGTCGGGCCGTCGGGGCCGTTTATATCTTTCAGTTGCTAAAATTATTGGATGGATTTATGTAGGTTTTTGGAAGGATTTGTGGTTTGGTTTGAGCAAGGTTTGGTGCAAAAGTAAAAATAAAAGAAATTGTCTTTGCAATTTGGGGTTTGAACCAGGGTCTCTGGGAAGCTTGTGGGAATGTGTACCAATTGAGCCATTAGGTGCTCTTGTTGCTCTTCCTGCATCATTTTATGGTTAGCCTTGCATTTTGGGAGTTTTGGAGCATTTGGTTAAATGAAATAGAAATTAGGTTTGTCTCATCTTCTTCTCCAAAGTGTGTGGCGCCCAAGCTTTTCTCTCCATTGCCTTGCCGAGTTCTTCATCCTTGCAGCTCCCTTGGTTCAATCATCATTCCGGGTAAGTCTTCATCCTCTTCATCTTCTCGATTGGGTGTTCTTGTTGGCGAAGGTAAGGAGAAGAGCTTGTGTGTGTGTGTGTTTGTTGCGGGCTACCCAAGATGCCCAGATCTGCCAAAGAACAAGCCCAAAGCCGCCCAGATCGCCTAGCAAGCAAGCCAGGCTGCCCAGATCATCGCGCAAAGAAGAGCACCAAGCCGCCAGACACAACCGCCCGCCCGTCGCGGCCGTCGTCGCGCGACACCACTGAGCAGCCAGCAGCGTCGCGCGCGCCGCTCGCTCGCGCTGCGCCCGTCGCGCCGCATCGCGTCGCGCCTCGCGCGCCGCGCGCGCAAGGCCGTCCGTCTCGCTTGCGCGCGCGTGCGCTGCGCCCGGCCAGCCGCCTCCGCGCGCGCGCAGCCACTGCCGCCACTGCCGCCCGTCAGCGCCCGGTGTGCGGTCCACGCCGCCATCGCCCCTCTTCGCGCCGTCTGCGCGCCAAAGAGCCAGCCCCCCGCCGTCTTTGCTGCCGCCTCGTCCGCGTGTCGCCGAGCCGCGTGAGTTGCTCCCAAGCCGAGCCTTATTTATTTTATTATATTTAGGCTTATGGATTATGATTATCATTGTTTTTGTTAGGTTCTCGGTAGCTAGCTCGGGTTCGATCGCGGCTTAGGTTTTGTGTGTAGTTGCCCGGCGGTAAGGATTTCTTACAGGAGTTGTGTGGACCTGCGATGTTCTATGTGATTGTTGTTTGTATGTTTGTTTGTGATTATCGGCATGTATAGTTTAGGTGCTCTCATTCGAATTCACGACTAGCATGATTTTCGTATGTTGTTCTCTCATGTTAGTCCATGCTAGGTTGTTCCGTTCGGCATGCTCATATCTGTTCTTGCTTCGTAGTACCAAGCTAGGTTCGTTGTATCTGTTGAGCACGTTTTGGATTGTATTTGATTATATGCTATTGAAATGATATGTTAGAGTGTAGGTAGGTAGCATCATCCGGGCCTGATACATAAAGTATCTTGCATCCATGGCAGGGGACGTGCGAGGTAATACTCCATCCATCCTGGACCCGTGAGGGTTTAGCTAACCCGACCGGTAGGCCCCCGCAATCTTGGGTGAGGGTGGCGGATCGTTAAATGCCCCAACGGTCGGGATGATGACTTGGCATTGCCTCATCCCCGCGATCGACACGTCCTCGGCGTGTTCGCCGTAGCCCCTGATTGCCACCTAATAGGGCAAGGACGACTTCACGGTGTAAGCCTACCACGACCGATTCCTTAGCCTCAGTGCGGTTGTTCAGCCGACATAGTTCACGTGTCTCAGGTCTCACACCCCTATGTCGGTGACACCGATCCGAGAGATTTAGTTAGGCGTGGTGGATTGGACATGGGCGGCTTGCCACTAGACGGCACCCCCATAGTCTGGTCGTAGCACGCACGCATGCGCGCTTACGCTCATTACAACGCCGACCGGAGAGCTCCTCGGGATCTTGAGCTAGTGCACCTTTCAGACGACGAAGAGACGGTGCCGAGGCGGGACTCGTTTTCGTATAGGGCGTATTGTGTGGTGGATTTATTTCCGGACTAAGACCACGAGTTGGCATCCGAGGTCCAAGTGTGGACTTAAGCTATGTGCTCTATTCTCGTGTTTATATTCATAGCTTGCATACACTCACCTAGATAACCATGTGCATCGTATTGTACCACGGTTGGGGATTCTTACTGCGTAATTCGTTACTCACCCTTATTTTGTGGTTTTCCACAGGTAACCAAGGTGCGAGACAGGATGGCTGAAGGAGGAGCTGTGATCATGGGAACCTGCTGTCGTCTCTGATCTTTTATTTCTATGACTCTTGTCTTCTATTTTTCCCCGAATGCATGTAGTCGGGCACGGAGCCCTAGGATGTTTTACGAATGTTTTGTGGATTCCCTTTATTGAAATTGAGGATGTTTCAAATGTTTTAATAAATCTCTGATCAGAGTGTACGTTTTGGAAATGTATTTGCCTTGAAACAGGTGCTTGGAGACAGGGACAGGTTTCAGCAAACCATCTTGATTTCTGATTGAATCTCTTTTGTTTTTAATTGGGAATCCGAAAACCTATCTGCATATTGTTCTTTACTTTGAATGCATGCATTGGGGTAAAGACCTATTTTGAGCCCTTTTTGGGTCGGGTCTTTACACCGGGGTACAATACGATATACATGGTCATCTCGATGAGCGTATGCAAGCTATGAATATAAACACAGAATAGAGCACATAGCTTAGCCCACACTTGGGCCTCAGATGCCAATTTAAGGTCTTAATCCGGAATAATATCACCACACAGTCCAATACACAAGTCGCCCTATACGAGAAACAAGTCGCGGCCTCAGCCTGTCTACTGTCGACGAAAGGTACACTGGCTCAAGATCCCGAGAAGCTCTCCGGTCGGCGCTGTAATGAGCGTAAGCATGCCCCGCGTGCTCTCGCGGACCATGAGGGGTGCGGGTCCAGAGGCAAGTCGCCCATGTCCGATCCACCACGCCTAACTAAATCTTTTGATCGGTGTCACTGACATAGAGGTGTGAGACCTGGACACGTAAACTATGTCAGCCTGAACCACCGCACTTAGGGCCAAGGAACGGTCTTGGTAGGCTTACACCAGGAAGCCGTCCTTGCCTTAACAGGTGGCAATCAGGGGCTACGGCCGAACACGCTGAGGACGTGCCGACTGTCGGGGACGAGGCAATGCCAAGTCATCATCCCGACGGTTGGGGCATTTAACGATCCGCCACCCTCACCCAAGATTGCGGGGCCTACCGCTTGGGTTAGCTAATCCCTCACGGGTCCGGGGACGGAATGACTTGCTCGACGTCCCCGCCATGGATGCAAGGTACTTTATGCATCGGCCCGGATGATGCTATATACCGCAACTCTAACTCGCCTAGCAATCGGCAAACAAATCCATAAAATCCAATACGTGCTCAATAAGAATACAACGAGCCTAGCATGATACTACGAAGCAAGGAACAGATACGAGCATGCCAGAAAGGAACAACCTAGCATGGATTAACATGAGAATAAATCAGGAGAATCATGTTAACCGGGAATTCAGAACGAGCACCTATTACCGAATATGTCAATAAACACAAACAAGCAGTCAATCAGCAATCGCATAATATATCGCAGGGTCCACACAACTCCGGTAAGAAATCCTTACCTTGGTCGGGGACGATTTGACACGAAATCCTAAATGGCGAACGAACCCGAACTAGCTATCGAGAACCTATCAAATACAACAAAAATCACACAATAGGCCTAAATATAATAAAATAAACGAGGCTTAGCTCGGGAACAACTCACGAGGCGCGATTTAACGCGACGAGGCGGCAAAGAACGGCCGGGCTGGCGGCGCTGGGCGAGCCGCGTGTACGACGAAACAGGCGTTGGCGCGCGACGCCTTGGCGCGCGAACGATGCAGAGGCGCGAGGGCGATGCAGGGGCGACACGGAGAGGCTCGGCTGGGGAGCTTGCGCTGGCACGACTCGGCGAGCAGGGGCTCGAGCGACGCGATGCGGCTGGGCGCTGAGGCGAGGACGCGCGCGCGGGCACGGGACGATGAGCGGCGAGGCTCGACGGCTGGGCTGCTTCTGCGCACGCGAGCTCGGCGAACAGGGGCGAACAGAGGATCGGAGAAAATGAGCTCGATTCTGGGCGATTGGAGAGGATTCGACGCGCGATTTATTGCTGGACCACTTCCCCCACATTAGCTACACAAAAACCACCCAACGATTCACCTCGACTCGGCCGGAAAATGGAAGTCGGAAATAGGGGGAAAAGTCGCCAAAGAGAGAAGGAGAAGGAGAAGGAACGAAGCTCACCTGCTGCTCGGAATCAAAATCGACTTGAATTTGGGGAAGAAGCTCGGCTGAATCGAGGTCGGCGAGGGAGAAATTCGCGAAGGAAACGCTGGTCGGTCGGAGAACAATCGCGAGGAAGAAGAAGCTTTGGGCGAAAAATTCTGCTTTTATAAAATCACCACTGCGCACGGCATATATACGAGATCGGGCGCATAGAATAACAAACACGCCCAGTGGCTCGGCTGGCAGCGCCCTCCGCCTAGCACGCGACACGTCCTTGGCTCGAATCTCACTCGACGCGCTATTTAATTCCCTCCCGGGAAGACCGGGATGAAATTTCCGGGCCGTTACAAACAATGTGCGGCAGAAATCGACGAACAATTTGCAGCAGAAATCGATGAGAAATCCATCTCTCGAACCTTCTCTATCTTTTTCTAAATCGTGATCGATAAATAAAGGCAAATGAATCGATCAATGAATTGGGAATTTAATCAATGAATCAAATAACCCTCATTTGGCAACGCGACAAAAGGAACTAAAAATTCAAAACTAACTCATTTGACCTAAAACCCTAAATAAAACCCAAAATCTCATTAAATCACCAAACTAGCCCTAAGGGTAAATTTACGAAAATCTCATCTTAGACTAAAATCGCAATAACGGCCCAACGAACTAATCGAACTGATAAATAAACATACCTGAAGAATCGTAACGAAAAATCGGGCCATTACAATACTTCCTCCTTTTAAGACTTTCGTCCTCGAAAGTCCCTAAGACTGAAACAACTCTATGATAAATGTCGATCGTTGCTTGATTTTTACAAAGCTAGAGATCCTTCTAGGATCCTTGCAAAAACTCACAATAAAGGCTAACTTAGATCACATTTAAAATCTAAAATGGTCACTCTTGGATCCTAAGACAACTCACTCCAGAATTAGTTTGATCAAGACTAATCTAATGAATTGATTTAACTTCAAACCTAAAGCAAGATTTGAAAAGAAAGACAACACCAAAGGTGGTCTAAGAAAACACAAGTTTTTAATTCATAAATTTGTCTAAAATGATTGTATTACAAGCCATTTTAAAGGCCAAAATTCCGTGCATGCCTTGAAATACAATAGAACTCAAAAGGTTAATAAATGCATTTTGTAGAAAATAAGACATAAGAAGCCAAAAGTCAATTGCATGGCTTAAATGTTGGACAAAAGGATAGATATGCTTTAATTGGACTCAACCAACGCTTCTAGAAGGTCCCTTGAATTTATGAGCATGGTTGGCAAGCATTGAAATAAAAAAAGCCCAAAAATAAAAAATCTGAAAATTTATTTATCTAAAATTCTGCCATGTCATCATCTTCCAAAATAATTGACTACTCTCATGTCATCTTCACTTCAATCTCTTCTTCACTTGTTATGCTAATGTTGTAAATAAATTCGGCCTGAAAAAGCTTTATCTCTTCTTGTGCATTGGCAAGCTTTTGAAGATGTAATATCTATGCCTCTTGAATATTCTTTACCTTGCTTCTTATAATAGGTCCTTCAGGTACATGCAATGAATCAGTTGTCTGGTTCATATCACTCTAGGTAATGGGTCTTCATCTCATCCTCAAGCGTCTAAGTTGCTTCCTCAAATATCTGAAAAATCCACTAAACCTTAACCAAACTGATCTCTCAGATACGCAAAGTCTTACGCTCCCAGACCACAATCTGCATAAGCTTCTCCTCAAGACTTGAATCTTTGTTCAGCTCTAATGGCTCGAAATCAACAACATGAGAAGTATCTGCTACATATTGGCACAACATCGATATGTGATACACATTGTGAACTGCCGACAAAGATGGAGGCAAAGCCAAACGATGAGACATTGCTCCAACATGCTCAAGAACCTCAAAGGACCCCATAAACCTGGGACTCAACTTTCCTCAATTACCAAACCTTAGAATTCAACGCATCAGTTCTACCTTCCAAAAAACATGGTGACCAACCTTGACATCAAATCTCTTCATCTTACATCGACAAAGCTTTTCTACCTATTCTGCTCTATCAACATACGACATCTGATCTTCTAAATAGCCTCAT
This sequence comes from Sicyos edulis, assembly GCA_036507275.1. Taxonomy (NCBI): domain Eukaryota; kingdom Viridiplantae; phylum Streptophyta; class Magnoliopsida; order Cucurbitales; family Cucurbitaceae; genus Sicyos; species Sicyos edulis. Next base: position 37,000,974 of record CM071847.1, read on the forward strand.
TAGTCAACTATAACAACTTAGGACCCAAAACTTGTCTATCGCCAACCTATTCCTAGAACACAAGAGATCTACAACGCTTGCCATACAAAGTCTCAAATGGAGTCATCTAAAAAGTCGGCTGATAACTGTTGTTATAGGCAACCAAGTATTGATCCATCTTGCCTAGAAAGTCTAACACAAAAGCTCGCAACATGTCTTCTAAAATCTGGTTCACACTCTCTGTCTGACCCTTTGTCTGAGGGTGAAATATTGTACTGAAACTGCACTTTATACTCAAACCTTTCTAGAGTGCTCTCTAAAAACATGAAGTAAATGGGAACCCAGTCAGACACAATCTTCCCTGGCACCATGGTACCACACGATTTGCTCTAAAAATAATTATTCCCACTGCTCCACAGTGTAAATGATCTTACTCGAAAAAAGTGTACTCTTAGTCAACCGGTCAACAATGATCCAAATCTAAGTAAACCCTTTTGGTGTCCTCGACAAACCAGAAACATAACTCATATAGATCTTCTCAACTAACCAACCAACACGTTATTTCAAAAATATTGTTTGATCAACAACAAACTAATTTTATATCAACTACCAAAAAAGCATAGGAAACAAGAGCTCTCCGTACCTCTCCCAAAAACAAGAGAAGAGAAAAAACATCAAGGTCTACTACTACTCAACATAACAACCTAGAGAGCTACGAAAAACTCAAGGAACAACCAATCATTGACACATCACCATCATGTCAATCAACTCATCCCTAGCTCAAAACTAGAACACTAACCGATGTGCCCGTAAGTAACTGGAAACGAAACTAGAGAAATGTCTTGATCACTAAAGCATAACTCTAAATAACTTAACGAGGCTTCTTTGCCACAAAGTCAACCACAAGGCTTATGTGTCCAACTGTTAACAAAAAGGACACCCTCTTTCAAACTTAAGCGTACTGTACCCAAAACCATAAGCATCACGCATGGAAACACTTGACCAAGCTAATACAGGCTACAAAAACACAATCCTTAAAACGACGAACTAATAGGGTCAAAAACAACACAAACTAGTAAAGCTTCTTCAAAAGCCGAAACATGGAATAAACACACTCGACGCAACCACAAACCTCGAGTGGAACGAAAAAACTTCCAAAACCTCAAATGTTCCAACAAACTTTTACAAAAACAACAGAAAGTTCTTAAAAACCATTCACTATCCGTTGGTAGAATAACAAATCCTCAAACTTAACTGTCACGAACTCTAACTCTTCCAAAGGACAAAGAGTTTACCGACAACTCACAACAATTATAAGAACCCGATTTCTAAAACAGTCATAGACCCAATTCTTACTCAACATGCATGGTTTAAAAAAATTATAATAGAAAACTAAAAACTAATTACTGCTCTATTCACACAAAAAGTGATTCCAACAAAATAAACTTAAAACCCAATTGAGCCTCTAGCAAAATTTTTATTAAAACAGATATAATGAAATCAATTTAAATAATGTTCTCTATCTAGCATGTTCATACAAGAGTAAGTAATAAATAATGAGTCAATGGACTCCGATGATCCACCAGCTCCTCCTATAGATGTTCCGGTGTTGTCCTAAGTTACCTGGTAGAAAACCATAGAAATAAAGGTGAGTGCAAAGGTACCCAGTAAGAATCCCCAACCGGGCTACAGTACGCAAACCATCATATCATCTAGCATCCTTGCAATACCGATCATCCTTTTAATCCAACTTGAGATATCAACATAACTCCCATTATCCAGAATTCGCTAACTCCCGACATATCAATCAGCTCACCGCCTTGATCTTAACACTTGGGGGACGGTCCAAGTGTTCGACTCTAGACTGATATAAGGAATGATGTACTAATGACACTAGGCCGAGGGAGCCTTCCTTTTGTCGTTTAGTGTATGTGCGCACACACCACATGCTACTGTAACGAGGTAAATGCAGGCCTACACATACTACACTACTTCAAGGTCCACATGCCTAACAAGAGTCTAAAATGGTGTCCACTGATCCACAGTCAGTGGGAGGCCCTCGACACCCTACAGTGGCAGCCTATTTACACCCATAACCTGAAGCTAAGGATTCTCCCAGGGCAAGCTTACACCATGATTAGAATCTTTCTGAAAATAGGCTATGTTGGAGGTGAAATGTTACATCACGTCCCCAAGCCTGAGAGGGTCGCATGATACTTCACATCCCCTCAGAGCCTCTAGATGATGACAACCTGACAAAAATATATAATTCTAAGAAATCTACATGCTCAATTCCCTACCAAATACTACCATACAACGTACAGATAACAATCATCCATAGTAGGATACTAATGAACATAAATGAAACTAATACATGCTAGCATTAAAGATAGGATATCATCTCAATAGGTCATCTACCTAGGGGTGTACATGGTCCGGGTTGGGTAGGGTTAAATAATTTTTTTGGACCAACCCAACTTTTCGGGTTGGACAATTCGCCAACCCATCCGACCTTATGCATAAACGCAACCCAACCCAACCCGAGATTTTCGGGTTGGGTTGGGTTGGGTTCTCGGGTTATGTTACTGTAAAGACCCGACCCAAAAAGGGCTCTAAATAGGCCTTTACCCCAATGCATGCATTCAAAGGAAAGGACAATATGCAAATAAATTTTCGGATTCCCAATTAAAACAAACAATCAAGGTTCAATCAGAAATCAATATAGTTTGTTGAAACCTGTCCCTGTCTCCAAGCACCTGTTTCAAGGCAAATACATTTCCAAAACGTACACTCTGATCAGAGATTTATTAAAACATTTGAAACATCCTCAAATTCAATAAAGCGAGAATCCACAAACACATTCAGAAAACATCCTAGGGCTCCGTGCCCGGCTACATGCATTCAGGGGAAAATAAAAGAGAAGAGTCATAGAAATAAAAAGTCAGAGACGACAGCAGGTTCCCATGATCACAGCTCCTCTTTATGCCATCCTGTCTCGCACCTTGGTTACCTATGGAAAACCACAAAATAAGGGTGAGTAACGAATTAATCAGTAAGAATCCCCAACCGGGGTACAATACGGCATACATGGTCATCTAGCAGAAATGTATGCAAGCTATGAATATACACACAGAATCGAGCACATAGCTTAAATCCACATATAACTTCGGATGCCAACACATGGTCTTAGTCCGGAATAATCCACATCACACAATACGCCCTATACGAGAAACAAGTCTCGGCCTCACTGCCATCTCATCGTCGTCACGAAAGGTGCATCGCTCACAATCCCGAGGAGCTCTCCGATCGGTATTTGTAATGAGCGTATGCGCGCATCGCATGCCACCGCAACTACGGGGTTGCCGGGTCTAGTGGCAAGCGCCGAGTCCGATCACCATGCCTAACTAAATCTCGAATCGGTGTCACCGACATAGGGGTGTGAGACACGGACACGTGAACTATGTCGGCTGAACCACCGCTTTGAGGCTAAGGAATCGGTCGTGGTAGGCTTACACCAGGAAGCCGTCCTTGCCCTAACAGGTGGGAATCAGGGGCTACTGCCGAACACGCTGAGGATGTGTCGGCTGCCGGGGACGAGGCAATGCCAAGTCATCATCCCGACCGTTGGGGCATCGCGCAGACTACCACCCTCACCTAAGATTGCAGGGCCTACCGGTCGGGTTAGCTAAACCCTCACACGGTCCAGGGGACGAGTACTACCTCGTACGTCCCTGCCATGGATGCAAGATACTTTATGCATCAGGCCCGGATGATGCTACCTACCTACACTCTAACATATCATTTCAATAACATACAATCCAATACAATCCAATACGTGCTCAACAGATACAACGAACCTAGCATGATACTACGAAACAAGAACAGATATCGAGCATGCCAGAACGGAACAACCTAGCATGGACTAACATGAGAAACAACACAAGAGTTCATGCCAGTCGGAAATTCAGAATAGAGCACCTAAAGCTAAACATGCTAATAATCATAACAGGCATACAAACAACAATCACATATAATACCGCAGGGCCCACACAACTCTAGTAAGAAATCCTTACCTTGGTCGTGAGGCTTCTACACACAAATCCTAAGCTGCGGACAATCCCGAGCTAGCGAACGGGAACCTAGAAAACACAATAATAATCAATATCTATACGCCTAAAAATACTAAAACAGCAGGCTTGGCTCGGGAGTACTCACACGGCACGGCGACACAAGGCTAAGCGGCTGGCTTTGGCAGTGCGGTCTGGTGGCTGCGCCACGACAATATTGGGGACACGGCTACGGGCGAGGGCGCGCTGGCGCGGCGTGGCGAAGCGGACGCGACGAAGCGGTGGCGCGCAGCGTCTTGCGGCGCGCGAGGCGACGCGCGCGGCAGCGTCGCGCGCGAGAGGCTGGGCGCGCGATGGCTGCGCGCTCGCGAGCGACCGCGATCCGGGCGCGCGATGGAGAGGCTGCCGGCAACCTTGGGCGATCTGGGCGCTCGCGCACGCATTTAACGGAGGGCCGGGCGACTTCGGGCGATCTGGGCTTTCGCTGCCTCGACTGGCGTCGCGGTAGGGGCTACCAGCAGATCTGGGCGTCTCTGCTTTGCACCACAGACAGAACGATGAGCCGTAGCGATCTGGGCGGTCGCGACGGCGACTGGCGTGGCTGGCCGGCTGGGAGCTGCGATGGTGAGCTTTTGCGCCGGTGGGTCGCAACCTAACACAACACACACACACACACACTATTTACCCGGCCAAACAGCACACCAATCGGAGGAGGAGAAGAAGAAAAGATGATCGATACCTACCCGAATTGACGATCGAGCAACGGAGCTGCAAAGGGGATGAAACTCGGCTTGGAGAGCTAGGGAGAATAGCTTGGGCGGCCACAAAGCTTTTGGAGAAGAAGAAATAACAAAACCTAATTTCTTTTCATTTAACCAAATGCACCAAACTCCAAGGATCCAAGGCTAACAAATATGTGATGCAGAAAGAGCAACAAGAGCACCCAATGGCTCAACTGGCACGCATCCTCACAGGCTTTCCCGGAGACCGGGGTTCAAATCCCAACTTCTACACAATTTCCTCTATTTTTACTTTTGCACCAACTCAAGCTCAAACCAATCCACAAGGCCTAAAAAACTTACATAAATCCATCCCATAATTTTATCAACCGGAAAAGACATAAACGGCCCTGACGGCCCGACCAAATTACTAAAATACCCCTAGGGCATACTGGAAGACCGGGATGAAAACCTGGGCCGTTACAGTTACTCTCCTTTTTCTCTCTCAAATATTCAACTCATAAGCTCATAAATAGGTTAAAAAATGTTTGATACTATACTACAATCTATTACCTATCTAATTAGTACAATTCTTTATTTTTAGAAGACTAACAAGTATTCTAAAATATTTTATTATTATATCTTGCATGCACACACATGATAATGCATATAATATTATTTGTTCGGGTTAGGTTGGGTTGAACGAGCCAAACCCAAGAACCAACCCAACCCAAGAAAAACTATAAAATCATAACCCTACCCAACCCAAAATTTTTTTAACCCAACCCAACCCTTACGGTTCGGGTTGGGTAGTCCGGGTTGCTCGGGTTACCGATTTTTTTGTACACCCCTACCTAACATGCTTGGGAAGGATAAAACATATATAACAGAGATATAATCAACGAATAGTAAGTGCAAGGCCCATACAACCCAAGTAAGAAATCCTAACCTGAATAATAACACAGAATAGTGAAATTTCTCCTTACTGCAGAAACCAATATCACTACCTATCAAATATAATTCAATTTAATTAATAGTAACTCAACTATATAATTTAACAGGTTAACTGCAAGAACTCATAGAATTTGGAAATTACCCTAATCCCGAACGGTAGAATAATGTTCGAAAGAAATCGACAAAGAGTGTGCGATATAAATCGATGAACACTGTGCGAAAGAAATCGACGAACAGTGTGCATCAGAAATCAACCAACAGTGTGCAGCGAAATCGACGAACATTTTCTGGCATAAATCGACGAACAATGTCCGGCAGAAATTGATGAAAGTGTGCGACAGAAATCAATGAGAAAACCATCTTTGGAACCTTCTATATCTTTTTCTGAATTGCGATCGATAAATGGAGGTGAATGAATCAATCAATAAATTAAATTGGGAATTTAATCAATCGATCGAATAACCTTCATTTAGCCATGCGACAAAAGGAACTAAAAATTCAAAACTAACTCATTTGACCTGAAACCCCAAATAAAACCTAAAAGTTCATTAACTCACCAAACTGGCCCTAAGGGTAAATTTACGAAGGCTAAAACTATAATAACGACCCAACGAACTAATCGAACTGATAAACAAACTTACCTGAAAAACCGTAACAAAAACCTGGGCCGTTATAGACTGTCCAGCGTACCTAATACGTATAGTACCCTCATCGTCACTGATTTGATTGGAGGTCTATACAACAGTGAGGATCTCTCGTCCTTAGCTCATCAAATCCTATGAATTATAGAATACTACAATAAAAACTAGAACACTGAGGGCGAAAATTTTGCGTAAGGAATTAAGAATATCTATTGTAGGAGTGCATAACAATAAGGATCGGCTTTGTAGTGAATTTGGAAAGAAATAGTCATTTGCAAGAGATGCTCGTGTGAGCTATCTTATAGATCGAAGTTATAGAATTAAAACAAATAGATTGAGAGCAATTGCTGTGTGATCTAAGGGACATATCTTTCATCTATACTCCATTGGAAAAAATCATGAAGAGGGTATCTAGTAGGATATGTGTAAACATGTGTAACTAATATTGTTAGTCTGTTATTTTCCTTTTCCTTTGACCATTAGTCAACAACTTGCTTCCTCTTCTGTATAAATACATCTATATCTCATAAAAAAGAATTATCTCTTTTGTTTCATCTCATTGGATAACATCATGGTATCAGAGCAAAGAAAGAATTAACATGTCTAGTTTTCTTTTCTTTTCTTTTACACTCTCATCAACTTTACCTTTCCAAAAACAAAAACCCTCATGTTTTAAATCGCAACCTAAATCCCCTTTTCTTTCTCTACAACCCAAATCCATAGTGATCATCGATCCGACACTCACTTCTTCAATCTATCTTTTAAAAAATATTTTCAACCTTGATAATGTACGTGTTAACTCGTCTAATTACGTTCTCTAGAAGTATCAAATCGCGCATTATCTTCGTGCTCACAAACTCTATGGATTCATTGATGGGTCTATTCCACAACCGAAAACTAAGAGCTCTAACAATGGGAAGATCGAAAAAGAAACACCCGATTTTACTGCTTGGTTTAAGACAGATTGAGCGATCGTCACCTTGTTAAACACTACCTTGAGTTAGGCTGCACTTTCTTATTCGAAAGAAATTTGGGAAACTCTTGCAAAACATTTCTCCTCATCTTCAAGATCCATTATCGTAAGCCTAAAATATTACATAGTATAATCATGAAATAAGGCGAGTCCATTTATCTTTATGTTCAAAGAATTCAAAACATTCTTCATCGCCTTTCTGTCGTCTCTATATTGATTGACCCTGAAGATCTGACCATATACACCGTAAATGGGCTCCCCTTGGCCTAAAATGTATTCTAGAAATCACTTCGCACAAGGTCTCAGTCTATTACATCTGATGAGTTACACACTTTGTTTAAAACAGAAGAAGCCGGAATTGATAGGCAATCCAAGATTGATGAACCATCAAGCATGCCCATTTTAGCCATGATGGAAAATTCTAACGGCTCTAAACGCGGTTCTTGGAGAGGTTCAAATCGTGGCTGAGGTCACAATAATGGATGTAGAGGATATGAATTGATAACTCTCAAATAGAGAGTTATTGAGTCTTTCTAATAGGATGTTTTAACGTAGAATCAGACATTTTCATTAACTTTCAATGCAAATAACTACCTATGAATGGGGATTTGAGCTTAAACTGCATTGCATATAACAAAGGAAGCTAGGATTAGAAATATTAAGAAATCATGAGTTTTAGTGTCAAAATGTTAATGTTTAAAGCATTTGTGATTGCATTTCAAGAGCCCCTTGTCTCATTAATTTTCTATTATCATTTCAGGTTTTTGGATGTTGTGGTTGCTGAGCAAAGCCTAAATCAGAGGAGTTGAGTTCAAGAAAAGAAAAGCCATTTTCAGGAGAGTGTCAATGTCTGTAGCATTCGTCCGATAAGAAATAACAGTTTTCTGCAAAAAGCTGCAATTCTAAATAATGTCAAAAAAGCCTGTACGTGGTCCCCTTACTACTAATCAGATCTGGTTGGCCCTGGATTGTAGAGCAAGTCACCATTTTGCCCTAGAATCTTAGCCGTTGATCTATCTTGATGAGGGGAGTATTCAAACACTAGTTTTGAAGAATGAAAGAGGGCTTGGATTTCTGGACCGGAGCAAAATTGGGAGAACTACTGGGAAGTGACAAAGCTTCATCCGTGTTTATAGCATTGTTTTCTTTGTTTTTGAATTTTTCTTTAGAACATTCTTCTTTTGCTTTCTATCTTTGTAGTTCTTGTTCTATCTTCTATATTGTAGTTTTTGAGCAAGGATTTCTATTGAATGTTCGTTTTTAGCTTATTGAAGTTATTTACGTATTCTGAGGTTTATTTCATAATCTTCTGAGTTGTTCTGAACACTTCTATCATTTTATTATTTTTGAGCTGGTTGTTTACTTTTCCATTGCTATTCTTCTTCATTTTACGAAAACTACGTTTACAAGTCTCTGTGGCATGATGTTTACAACATTCCTACCTTCTGTTTCTGTTTGTTCTAGCATAACCATGAGCTAAATTCATATAGGTGAGGGTTAAGGGGATGAGTGTTGCATGTATCTTGGGTGAACAAGGAGATGTTAGGCTACGACATAATAGGCGTTTTAACTAAAAGCATGTTTAGACTCATCATCCATTTATGTTTTCTTGCCTATTCATGTCCACTAGTATCAATGTTAGGAACTCCTGCTTGTTAAAGAGGGAGGCTAGAGATAGTCACCTCACTAGTGCGCATTTCACTGTTTGTAGCTTCGAGTTTTGATGCGAGAGCTCAAGCTCGAAGAGTATCAATACATCTTGAGAAAGAGCATTTGATCACGTGTTGTGCGGAGTCTGCTTCTCACCATAGTCTCACCCTTGATGCACGTTAACCACACTCAACCGACCCTTAACCCGAGCCTACCTTCTCATTAGAGTATCTGATCTCTTTTGTTCCTAGCATTATTTTTTTGCATCGGTGTTATTACATTAGCAGTTATGTTATTGTTCTGGAAAATTATTGTCTGAAGTCAATAGCATTTATACTATTGCAGTTGAATTAGTTGGTTTCTCGGTGTCTTTAGCATTTCTGTCGCATTCTGGTGTTATTTAAAATTGTGTTTAGTAAAATCAGTTACCATCATCATTTCCTTTATTTTCCTGTCGTTGACTCTTCAACTAACACTTATCCTAAGATTAAACCAGTCCGTGTGGAGATGACTTGTATCTTATCACTTGATAGCAATTGACTGCGTATACTTGCGTAGTGATCTATTCAATGCTTGAAACATTGCGTATTAATTTTGTTATCTATTCAGATTAGGCTCTATTTTATTCAAGTAGTTAGAACTAAGGGATTTTTTTATCATGGATCTTATAGTCCAAGATTTTTTTTTCTTGAAACGACTATCAAGTATCTTTTTCTGCAAACAGTCCTAACCATGGATCCTTCTCCAGAATTAGAAATACTATTTATGCGCGATTCAGCTATTCAATATAAATATTCTAATGGTTAATTGTAAGTTAAGACATTATTTTTAAGTCATATGCTCTAGAATCGCATGTTATGCAAGTATACAGAGTCAAAATTACAACAAGTGATAAGTATTTATTTTATTGTTCTCCATAGGGAATTGGTAATTAATGAGTGCGAACTCAAGAGTCGGCATAAAATAATAAACAAAACCACTTGGGTTTAGTTTTCTTTTACGCTAATCTTAAAAATACATAATAATAGAAAGTGGGAAGATGAATTGAAACAGGGAAAATTAAGTTCACGATAAATGATGGTAAGAGTATTCGCACATGCTATACTTTAACTTAAATACCCCTTCCAAAATGCTTTACAGAAATTCGCTGGTAATGTGCACACAACTAGCGAGGAACTTATCCCTAACACTATTCTGATGTTGAGAAAGACTTAGCATCACCTATCAATTGTGGTTGTGCTAAGCCCTCAACTCATCCTTTTTCAAGGCGAACGGAAAGCAAACCACAGGTGATTGTCAGTCAAGCTTTGCTAATAGAAACAACCATCACAATTACTAATGTATTTTATTTTACCCTAAATCTAATTCAGTTATTATCATTCCGTACTTCTCCTAAAGCTGCATCTTTGAATTAATTTTATGCATGAGAATGTGACATGAGATAAAATCTAAAAAAAACAATAAACTTAAATCAAATAGGCGTTGCAATCTACTCCTGTAGAATTCGGTAAACAAGCGATAAGTTCTGTCTATGAAAATAATAAAACAACATAGGTTAACGGGTTGTTGAACGCTGATGGTGTTGTCATTAGCAGGATCTGCATACCATCAGACACCATGGTACTGGCTTACTAGAGTCTTCATAGAAAAGACATGGTTGAGGCCTAAATCAAGACCTCGACAACCTCACAATCCATCAACGACAAACCCTAGCTGATCTAGCACCCCTTGGTTATCGATCATTCACATATTTATAGGTGTCTAAGGTTTCTTGTAGAGTAAGTATAATCTTTGAGACGAACTTTCAGATGATTTATTCGATTTGTAGGAAATTCCAATGATATTCCTTCAATTCCGCGATTTGTTCTTTCCTTGTTGAGACTAACTGTGCCTTCCATTCCTTGATTCATTATGAAATGTTCCTGTTTCTTCACATTTAATAATGCATTAGAGCATTTTGGGTTCGCAATGTGATTGTACTTTAAATGTGTATTCTACTGTTTTTAGTTGTTTTTCTCCTAGTTTTGACGTGATCATGCATTTTACCAATCATGTAGAACATAAGTCAATCTCTATAACTTATGGCAACACTTCAATTCCAAAATGTGTTTATTTCTATCTAAAGTGTGCAAATGTAGTAGTCTTAAGGCTCAAATAGCTTCGTTATTTAGAGTCATCAAACCACTAAACTTAAACATTGCTCGCCCTAAGCAATGCTAGATAAGTTATCATGTAGTTCCTATTCGCATGCAAGATATCATGTAGTTCCTATTTGCATGATTTAATGACGAATCCAATGGTTTAACATGTCATGTGCTTCGTCGTCCATAAGTCCAATTCTTCTACGAAATAAAATACAACGATAAATTATCAGTATTTAGTCTCCCGAACTTACTAGTTTACTTCGTTCATTAACACTAGCTTCTTCCTCTTTCAGCCAGAAAATTGAACATCCCTTAAGATAATGCCTACGATTCCGAAACAGCTAGATCAACCTCTAAATTATCTTAAATTTTCCAAATCATTCTGTTAAAGGCTACTTTTAGATTCCCAAATCCTTCGAGATTTCCACTTTTGATTTATGCATTTTCGCTCAGGTTGTACTCGTGCCCACAATTCTGTAGTTCCTAGGACAACCCACTTGAGCATAAAGCGCTTTACCTAGGTAATGAAATGTCTTAATCCTGCGCTTTTGGTAGACAGAGGAATACTTCGAGATAATCTATGATTATTTGCTCTTTTATGCCTTTATCTTACCCCTAATGTTTTGATTTTTTATAATATCGGGTTTTCCCTCACCCCCAGACTTAAACTCTTCGTTGTCAACAATGTAGGGGATACTTAGTTCCACCAAACTTAGTTTATTCTAAGACTTTACCTCTTTAATTCAAGCATTCAGTTTTTACTTTTAGAAGCATTCAATCTCTCTTCCTACTCACGATTTCTACTGTTGTTAATGCTCTCTGTATTCCAGTACTTCGTTCTTCTAAAGTGTAAAGACCTGACCCTCAATGGTCCAAAATGGACTTTACTAAGTGATGTGATTCAAAATTCATGACACTTTAATTAAAAGATTTCAAACTTCCATTTCATTAAATAATTAAGTTCCAAATGCTATGTTGAAAACATTAAAATCATTTAGCCTCTGGCTAGAGTACAACAAAACCATTACAATTTCAAGTAAAACATCCCAACCGTTTGAACATGAAATGAACAAGAAGATACAACAGACTCTCCCACGATCATCCAGCTCCTCCTCTAGCCACCTAGATACTGTGCCAAGTTACCTGGTGGAAAACCCCACAGAAAGGGTGAGTACAATTGCACTCAGTAAGGATCCCCCAACCAGGGTACAATACTCAAGACAAATCCTCTAGCATCCTAGCATACAAGCATAACACGATAAACATGGCAGTTTCAACAAGTATCAACAACAAGATATTCAACATCAAATGTCTATTCTCATAGCTAGACGAGGTTCGCACACACTGGGCTAACAAACAGGAGAAAAAACTAAGTAATCTTGGAAGTTCTATCACTAAAAAAAAACATGGTTAGCACACTCTGGGCTAACAAAGGATAGCAACACACTGGGCTAGTCCTGAACAGCACACACTGGGCTAGACTTGCTCAATATGGTCAGCACACACTGAGCCAACAATGGACAACAACACACTAGGCTAGTCCTGATCAACCTGGACAGCACACACTTGGCTAGTCGAGATTAGCACACACTGGGCTAATCTGAACAATCAGGTCAGCGCACTAGGCCAACAATGGGAAAACACACACTTGACCAACAAGGGCCAACAACACATTGGGCTAATCCTGAGCAAACTCGATCAGCACACACTGGGCCAACCTTGGATAGCACACACTAGGCTAGTCCTGGGTAAACCCAATCAGCACACACTATGCCAAACTTGGATAGCACACACTGGGCTAGTCCTGGGTATACTTAACAGAATCCACCTATTACGACATAACCTAGAGCTAGCATGGTTCAACATCAATAGTGGACAACAGAAAAAAAAAAAAAAAAACAACAGTCATAAGGAAACGTACAGTGCAACAACATGATACTTCATTCTACATGCCAAGCCCTAACAAAAAGATCAGACAAACCCTATCCACTAACATGCTTAACCACAACATTCGAGAACAGGGCATGGAAACATACAAGAACAGGCCATACAAACATACAGGATCGGGACATAAACAGTAATAGCATAGCATCCAAATAACCTACACGAGCCGATCCACTAACAATATAATAAAAGACAACTTGCACAAGCCTACCACTAAAAGAATAAACAATTTTACTAAGCATGCATATCAACAAAACAAACACCCAGGAGCTATCAAAGCCAAGCGCAAGGTCCACACAACCCCAACAAGGAACCCTTACGTGAAAAACAGAGATGCATAAACACAGGAAAATGCTTCTCGAGCTGCAAAATCAACAAATACAACTTAACATTAATAATAGAACATCACAACCAATACCTAAACAACCGAATCAACAACACATCAAACAAGCTCACGAATTAGGGTTGTTACCCAAAATCGAGAAGGGCCTCTAGGCAGCTAAAGCAAGAACGGCCTCGGCAAGGTGATGCATGCGGGTGGCTCGGCAGGTGGTGGAGCAGCGTGCGAAGCTGCTTGCACCAAGGGCTATCAACAGCAGGCGATCCGTGCGGGCATGAGCGCTCGGCTGCGAGGGAACACGGCGAGCAGGCATGCGACTGGGCTCGATGCTTGTTGCAGGGCTGTGTGCGTGCGGTTGTGAGTTGGCTCGGTAGCTGAGGTTCGTGGGTGATGGAGCTTGGGTGTGGTGGTTTGGTTGTGGGGTCTCGACCAAGGAGAAGAGAAGAAGAAGAGAGAATGGGAGAGGGGTGTGGTCGGCTAGGGCTTAGAAGAACAAATGATTTTTCCTCCATTTTCTTTTTAATTAAATCACTTAAAATCCCTAAAAAATGGCAACTGTCCAAAATGGTTCCCCTTTCGAATCCCAACAACAACATAATTAATCTTTTATTTTCTGTTTTAAACTGAACGACCTCCAAACCTCTCAACAGCAACTCCAAGACCTAGAACCTGAAATCGAAACATGACATCAACTCACCATAAGTTTGGAAACAACCAGAACCCTGGACAAATACCGAAACTAACCTTGAAAGCCAAATGACCAAAATGCCCTTAGAGACTCAAACAGCCCTAACGGCCCAACCAAACAACTGAATAATCAACCGAACGTACGTGGAGAACCAGAAAGAAAACCTGGCCTGTTATAGTATTCCTTCCTTTTAAGACTTTCATCCCTGAAAGTCCTAAGGCTGGAACAACTCTGGATAGTGTGTCCTTATCTCATCCTCAAGTTCCCATGTTGCTTTCTTTGCTCTCTGACTTCTCCACTGAACCTTGACTAAGCTGATCTCCCGGTTAAGCAAAACCTTATGCTCTCAGGCCAGAATCTGCTCAGGCTTCTCCTCGAAGCTCAAGTCCTTGTTTAGCTCCAACGGCTCATAATCAACAATGTGAAACGGGTCCGCTACATACTGACGTAGCATCGACACATGGAATACATTATGTACAGATGCCAAAGACGGGGGCAAAGCCAATCGGTACTCCACTGGACCAATTCGCGCAAGGATCTTAAAAGGTCCCACAAACCTAGGACTCAACTTGTCCTACTTACCAAACCTCAAAACTCCACGCATCGGTGCTACCTTCAAGAATACATGTTATCCCACCTCAAACTCTAAGTCCCTACGTCTAACATCGACAGCTCTTCTACCTCATCTATGCAGTCAACATACGAGCCCAGATCTCCTGCACTACATCATTAGTCAACTAAACCAATTTGGGTCCCAGAACCTGTCTATCACCAACCTCTTCCCAGAACACTAGAGACCTACAACGCTTACCATACAAAGCCTCAAACGTTGCCATCTGAATCGTTGCCTGATAGTTGTTGTTGTAAGCAAACTCAATCATATACAAATACTGGTCCCAACTGCGTAGAAAGTCAAGGACACAGGATCTAAGCATGTCGTCCAAAAATCTGGTTCACCTTTTCTATTTTTCCATCAGTCTGAGGGTGAAACACCATACTTAAACTACACTCAGTACCCAAACCTTTCTGAAGCGCCCTCTAGAATCGGGAAGTGAAATGGGAGTCTCGGTCAGACACAATCTTTACTAGTACCCCCATGGTTCCGAACAATCTGCTCCAAGAATAACTATGCCCACTATACCACGATATAAGTGATCCAACCGAGAATGAAGTGTGCACACTTGGTCAAACGATCAACAATCACCCAAATCTGAGTAAATCCTCTCGGTGTCCTCGACAATCCAGAAATGTAGTCTATGGAGATCTCTTCCCATTTGCACTGAGGTACAATCAATGGCTGCAACAACCCTACGGGTTTCTGTTTGGGAGCCTTCACTTGCTGAAAAGTGAGACGCCGGCCAACAAACTCTGCAATGTCTCTTTCTGATACATCTTGGTACCCCCGGGGTGTTAAGTAAACAGAGAACTGTGAGCCTCAGTGAGTATTTCAAACCACAGTCTAAACCTCAAACCACCGTCTAGTGCCACCACAAAGTCAAAATCTCTATCGGCCTGAACTCTAGAAATTAGTCTGCTCAACTAGGGAGCACTCAACTGGCTATCGATAATCCTCTGTCTGATCGAAGGCTAGACTGTCAATTGGGCTACCCTGGCGGTAACCTCTCCCAACATCACTACTATACCAGCTCGCTCTAACTATTTCCACAACGGGATCTATGAACTCAGTAAGGTTGCTAAATGTGAAGTCTTCCTACTAAAGGCATCAACCACCACATTGGCATTGCCCGAATGGTACAAAATATCGCAGTTGTAGTCCTTCACCAACTCTAGTCATTTCCTCTGCCTCATGTTTAGCTCCTTCTGAGTGAAGAAGTACTTGAGACTCTGGTAGTCTGTGAACATCGGAATATTTTCTCCATACAGGTAGTGCCTCCAGATTTTCAAAGCAAAAACCACTGCTGCTAACTCCATGTCATGTGTCGATAATTCTTCTCATACGGTTTGAGTTATCTCGAAGCATAAGCAATAACTTTACCATGCTGCATCAGTACACAACCCAACCCAAACTTGAAAGCGTCACTGTACACCATAAAACCTCCTATACCCTCTGGAACTGACAACAATGGGGCTGAAGTCAAACTGTGCTTCAACAGGGCAAAGCTCTCTTCACAACTGTCATCCCAAACAAACTCAACACCCTTTCTCGTCAGCCTAGTAAGAGGTGCTGCTTTGGCCGAAAAGTCCTTGACGAACCTTCAGTAATAGCCTGCCATACCCAGAAAGCTGCAAATTTTTGCGACCGTGGTCGGTCTAGCCCAAGACCTCACTGCATCGATCTTAGTGCGGTCCACTACAATACCACTTCTAGAAACAACATGTCCAAGAAAAGCCACTTGCTCCAACCAGAAGTCACATTTGGAGAACTTGGCGTACAACTGATTCTCTCTTAAGGCTGTCAATACTTGTCTCAAATGTGAGGCATGATCCTCCCTGGTCTTAGAGTAAATCAGGATGTCATCGATGAATACAATGACAAAGTTGTCCAAGAATGCCTTGAACACTCTGTCCATCATATCAATAAATGTTGTTGGGGCATTGGTCAGTCTGAAAGACAAAACAACGAACTCATAGTGGCCATACCTCGACCTGAAAGCCGTCTTGGGATGTCTGCATCCCTAATCCTTAACTTATGGTAACTAGATCTCAAATCTATCTTTGAGAATACAGAAGATGCAACGGACTCTCCCATGATCATCCAGCTCCATCTCTAACCACCTCGATGTTGTGCCAAGTTACTTGGTGGAAAAAACTACAGAAAGGGTGAGTACAATTGCACTCAGTAAGGATCCCCCAACCGGGGTACCATACGCAAGATAAATCCTCGAGCAGCCTAGTATACAAGCATAACACGATAAACATGGCAGTTTCAACAATAATCAACAACAGGATATTCAACATCAAAGGTCTATGCTCATAGCTAGACGGGGTCGGCACACACTGGGCTAACAAACAAGAGAAACAACTAAGTAATCCTGGAAGTTCTATCACTAAAACAAACATGGTTAGCACACACTAGGCCAACAAAGGACAGCAACAAACTGGGATAGTCCTTGACAGCACACACTGGGCTAGTCATGTTCAATACTGGTCAGCACACACTGGGTCAACATTGGACAACAACACACTGGGCTAGTCCTGAGCAACCTGGGCAGCACACACTAGGCTAATCCTGAACAATCTAGTCAGCACACACTGGGCCAACAATGGGACAACACACACTGGGCTTGTCCAGCTCATACCTAGTCAGCACACACTAGGCCAACAAGGGAAAAAACACACTAGGCTAGTCTTTAGCAAACCCAATCAGCACACACTAGGCCAACCTTTGATAGCATACATTGGGCTAGTCTTGGGTAAACCCGATCAGCACATACTAGGCCAAACTTGAATAGCACAAATTGGGCTAGTCTTGGGTATACTTAATAGAATCCACCTATTACGACATAACCTAGAGCTAAAATGGTTCAACATACACAGTAAACAACAGAAATAGAATAACAAAAATTATAAGAAACAGTACAGTGCAACAACAGGATACTTCATTCTACATGCCAAGCCCTAACAAACAGATCAGACAAACCTTATCCACTAACATGCTTAACCACAACATACGAGAACATGGCATGCAAACATACAAGAATAGGTCATACAAACATACAGGATCGAGACATAAACAGTAATAATATAGTATCCAGATAACTTGCACGAGCCTATCCACTAATAGTATAATAACAGACAACCTGCACAAGCCTATCCACTAATAGTATAAACAATTTTACTAAGCATGCATATAAACAGAACAAACAACCAGAAGCTATCAAAGCCAAGTGCAGGGTCCACACAACCCTAGCAAGGAACCCTTACCTGAAAAATAGAGATGCACAAACACAAGAAAATGCTCATTGAGCTTCAAAATCAACATATACAACTTAACAATAATAATAGAACATCACAATCAAAACCTAAACAACCGAATCAACAACACATCAAACAAGCTCGGGAATTAGGATTGTTACCCAAAACCGAGAAGAGCCTCTCGGCAGCTAGGGCAAGAATGACCTCGACAAGGTGATGTGTGCGGGTTGGCTCGGTCGAGTGGTTGAATGTGTGCAGGTGGATCATGTGGCAAGCCTCGGTAGCGTGTGTGGCAAGGACACGGGCGACAGGGGCAGCGTGTGTGGCAATCCTCGGTGGGTGGTGCGACTGCGTGCGGAGCTACTTGTGGCAAATGGCGATGGGCAGCAGGCCATCTGTGCGGGCGTGAGTGCTCGGCTGCGAAGGAAACATGGGGACAAGGAGTGTGGCTGGGCTTGATGCTTTATGCGGGGCCGTGTGCGTGTGGTTGTGCGTGCGGTTGTCCGTTGGCTTAGCAGCTAGGGTTCGTGGGTGATGGAGCTTGGGTGTGGTGGTTCGGCTATGGGGTCTCGACCAAGGAGAGGAGAAGAAAAAGAGGGAATGGGAGAGGGGTGTGGTCGGCTAGGGATTAGGAGAACAAATGATTTTTCTGTTGGCTTTTTGGCAATCTCAAATTAATTAATTGATTAATGTTTTGATGATAACAAACTTGAAATTTATTTACCAACAAATATACTGCTTTGAAGTATACATTTTGTAGAGCTTGAAATAATAATTCAAACGCATTTTGAATTACTCAAATCAAAGTTAAGATGAAAAGGTTATGGTCTAAAAGATTTTGAATGGTAAATCCCGACGTGATGACGTAGCAAAAATTGGCCAATCCAAGAGCAACATGTGGAGCCTTGGGTGTTTGACATTTGAGATTTTTTTTTTTTTTGTGTTATAAAAAGTCTAAGTAAAAGCAAAATAGAAAAAGAAAAACAAAGGTATCCATTATTATATTATTATTTGAGGATGTGTCTAACGGTAACTTTCTTAAAAGGGAAAGAAAGTTATATATTGTTATGCTACTTTTATGTGTTTGTCCAAATGCAACTTTTTGAATATTATAATATTATTATGTCTTGTGTCTAACGGTAAATTTTTTAATATTATAATATTATTATGTCTTGTGTCTAACGGTAACTTTTTTAATATTATAATATTATTATGTCTTGTGTCTAACGGTAACTTTTTGAATATATTATAATATTATTATGCCTTGTGTCTAATGGTAACTTTTTTTAATATTATAATATTATTATGTCTTGTGTCTAACGGTAACTTTTGAATATTATAATATTATTGTGTTTTGTGTCTACTTGGTAACTTTGTCTCTTCATGTTTATTTAAGCTTCATCTTCTCCACCAAATGAAGACACCAAGTTTCATATTTCTCAATCCTCCAAAATAAAGAAGTCTTCATTGTTGCTCTCTCCAAGCTTTCAATTTTCATCTTATTCTTGAGAGAGAAATTATTGTATTGTGAGGATTTGATTTGTGAGAGTTAAATTTGTAAATCCACTCTTGGAGAGAGTTTGTTTGTCTTGATCTTACATTTCCAAATCATTGTACGGTTTTCTCTTGATCCATAAAAAGAGAGGTTGAAACGGTTTGATCTTGAGCCGTGGAAAAGATTGGGTTTGTTCTTGCTCCCGCAAAAGGAACATTGTAACGGTTTGACTCTAAGCAGTGGAAAGAGTCTTCATTGTTTTAGTGGAATACCCAAGAGGAGCTTGGGGAGTGGAGTAGGTGCGCCGAACCACTATAAATTCACGGTGTCAATTTCTCTATCCTTAACTTCTTTTATTTTTGCAATTAATTTATTGTTATATTATATTAATTGCTCTTATATGTTTTGTTTGGTTGTTATAATTTTATCTTGACATATTCTTTACCAATCTTTATATTATAATTAAATAGGGTGCTTGAAATCAGTCTTTGATAATTTCTTATTTAATTTACATGGTATTCTTGGTTAAATTGATTGTTTAGTAAAAAGTAAATTCATTTGTTTAATTGGGTCCACATTAGGAAAAAGTTTCATAAAGTTTAAAGAAACCCTATTCACCCCCCTCTAGGGTTGTCATACCGATCCTACATTTTCCTCCATTTTCTTTTTAATTAAATCACTTAAAATCCCTAAAAAATGCCAAGTGTCCAAAGTGGTTCCCCCTTCGAGTCCCAACAACAGCACAATTAATCTTTTATTTTTTGTTTTAAACCGAACGACCTACGAACCTCTCAACAACAACTCTCGGACTTGGAACCTGAAATAAAAACATAACATCAACTCACCACAAGTCTGGAAACAACCCAAACCCTGGAAAATACCGAAACTAACCCTAAAGGCTAAATGACCAAAATGCCCTTAGAGGCTCAAACAGCCCTAACGGCCCAACCAAACAACTGAATAGTCAACCGAACGTACCTGGAGAACCAAAAATAAAACCTGGGCCGTTACATAAAGACTCCTAAGTTCCCTAAGTTTTTATTGTGTTGGATCGTTTCTAACTTATGGACAGTGACGCTACTTACATGCACACCTTCTATATTCATCAAAGGTGAGTTGTGACTAAGTTCTAGAATACGCTGTTATGATATATATCAGTAAAGAAAAATCTATAAAAATGAGAGAAAGACAAGAATTACAAAGTGCAAGAAAATAGAAAAGCGACTTCATTTAGTTTGAGGATGCTGCACCTTTAGGATAACGGTCTTCTTGCGAAGGCTCTTTTGATGTGGCTGGAAGCATCCATTCCTAATGCTCTTCCATGGGGAAAGGCGGGAATCAAAGTTGCGGGTTCCTATCGTACCACTTCCTTGAACGGAAGTTATTAATATTAATTATTAAACTAATATGTTTTAAATTAACTTTAAATCGTAAGAATACATTATAAGTTCTATTGATTATATTTTAAAAATGGAAATTTGAAAATTCATAAGCCAAAACTAATAATAATATATTATAAATACATACAATTTGTTTTACTGGTTAATCATATAAAAAAATTTATTATTTATTATTTTAAATAAAAAATCTTTGCCATTTGTATTAATTCTTTAATTCAAATTGTAATATTATTATTAATCATTGAAATAATATTTATTTAAATTAAATTCAAATTTATCATATGAATCAATTTTTAGATTTATTATATTAAAAAAAAAGATTTATTGAATTCTTAACAACTAAAATCGAATATTTAAATTGTTTCTAAAAAACTTGAATATTTAAAAATGTATAAATAAAAATGAAGAAAATTCAAAGAATAAAAGGTACTAAAATATAAATTTATGAATTAACCCTAATCAACAATTTTATAACTAATTAAACTTATAAATTTATGAATTACCCCTAATTAATAATGAGTTTATATATATATATATACCTAATAGAAAAAATATTTACAAAACTAGATTCCAACCAAAACAATTAGAAATTCTAAATTTCTTTAATTAAAAGCTTTTATACTTGATTTATACATTTACAAATATACCCTACACACCATTTATTACGAAATTCAAAATGAAATCAAAATAGGAAAATCCCTACAACTTCCTTATCCATCATACAGAAAAATGTGTCACATAATTATTACGTATCTTTCCATCCATTTTGGTCAAAATAGAAGCCAACCGCCATTTCACTTTCATTTATTCCCCATTTTAATTTACATGGCATTGTGTTCCATAAAAAAACCCCCCTTCCGCCTTCACTCAAATGGAGATTTCGGTGTTATTTCTTCTGTATAGTCGATCAGAAGCAGCGAGGGGAAAATGGAAAAAAAGGAGAACTACTGTCACCGTAGGTAAAAGATGTGTCTATTTTTCGATTTTCACCAGTTTTTTTTTTTAACAATAGGTTTTTAGGGTGTGTGTATTCATGAATGTAATATTATGTATTATTGGTACACTATTATAAAAAAAAAATAGATAATTTATCCTAGGTAGCAGATCTTGCTTGTTGTATTACATTTGTAGCATTTTTTAAAAAATAATTGCATGTATAGTAGAATTTTGGACATTACTTTTTAGGGCTTTATGCATGTTTAAGTTAAATAAGGAAAATAATTACAAAAATATACACAAATAGAAAATTTAGCAAAACTAGACAACCGTATTTTGAAAGAAATTTTCTTTTCCAAGCAAAAGACACATATGCCCTCCCTATTTTAAAATAATCTTATATTATAATTTTTCCTACTTTCCTTACAATTTCACTATTTAAAATTACCTCCTAAAAATCTCCTCAATCATGAAGTTTATAGAATTTTTTTGAGCTTTTTACGTGATTAGACTAAACTGAAAAAATAATTATAAAAATGTTTAGATTTTAAACATTTAGCAAAAGTTGCGCACCACTAAAAATTAGGAAATTTATTTTAATATGAAATGACAAAACTATCCTTTACTACCTTTAATAAAATGAAAACTAAAAAGATTTAAAACTCCTAAAATCACACATTTTCAACTTCCGTCATCCCATTTTAACTTCAGCTTCATCCTAAAATTTTCTTCTTATTTTGGCTTTCTTTTTCTCCCGCGAGCATTTGATATATTTTTTGAATTTTTTTTTTAAGGAAATTTTACTAGATGAGTTTAATTATAAATATATGCAAATTTTAAAGTCATTTTTTGAGAAACAAATTTTAAAGTCATTTATAATCTATAATACATTGTAATATTGTATTATAATTGTGAGTAATATAGTATTCATGATTAATATTGTATTATAAATTGCATTAATATTAGTATTATTTTTTTATTTTTTTGAAAAGATTAATATTAGTATTATAGTTGTCATTAATACTAACATTAATCATTAATATTGCATTATAAGTACTCATTAATATTATATTATAAATATTCATTAATACTATATTATAATACTCATTAATACTAGTATTAATCATTAATATTGTATTATAAATACTCATTAATACTGGTATTAATTATTAATATTGTATTATAAATATTCAATAATACTAGTATTAATCATTAATATTGTCTAATAAATATGGTATAAAGTCTACTTGATTTTAAAAAAAATAACTTGCGAAATTAATCAATTCTAGAAAATAATCGTAATTATAGTAAATTTTAAGAAAACAAATAGCAAATATAGTCCTTGTGCATTAATAAAAATATTGTATCAATGAATATTTATAATACATAATTAATACATAGCATTAATCATTAATATTGCATTATAAATATTCATTAATATTATATTATAAATATTCATTAATACTAGCATTAATCATTTATATTATAAATATTCATTAATATAATTTCAAAAAAAACTCATTAATATTAGTATTAATCATTAATATTGTATTATAAATACTCATTAATACTAGTATTAATCATTAATACTGTATTATAATACTCATTAATATTTTATTATAAATACCCATTAATACTAGTATTAATTATTAATATTGTATTATAAATACTCAATAATACTAGTATTAATCATTAATGTTGTCTAATAAATATGGTATAAAGTCTACTGCATTTAAAAAAAAGAAATTTGCAAAATTAATCACTTTTAGAAAATAATCGTAATTATAGTTAATTTTAAGAAAAAATAGCAAATATAGTCCTTGTGTATTAATAAAAATATTGTATCGATGAATATTTATAATACATAACTAATACATATTAATAAAAATACTAATATTAAATTATTGACTAAATATTAATATTAAATTATTTAGTCAATAAAATTAATACTGCATGTAACATAATATAATAACTAATTGAAGTTTTAAATTTTCCTCAAACAAAGAAAATTTGAATTTTTAAGTTTTTTAAAAGATGGTGTGTGTAAAAATCTCTTCTCCAATTAATTATATTGAAAATTTAAATGTGAGTGCAGTGTGGGTGACATCGTCATAAATGATTTGGAAAAAAGAAATGACCACTTTAAAGGAAAGGAGTAGATTCGTTGTAAGGGACCAACCCGAATGGGGCACTAAATGGGCCCATACCCCAATGCATGCATTCAAAGTAAAGGACATTTAAACAGACATGATTTCAGATTCCAATTAAAACAAAACATTCAAAATAACCCCTTTAAAAACTAGACAATTTCCCTGGAACCTGTCCCTGTTTCCAAGCACTTGTTCCAAGATAAATACATTTCCAAAGTTTACTCTGATCAGAGATTTACTAAAAACCATTCAAAACCTGTTCAGATACAAAATGCTGGAATCCACAAAACATTTACAAAACATCCTAGGGCTCCGTGCCCGGCTACATGCATTCAGGGGAAACAAAACATAAAGAGTCATAATACGAAAATCAGAGTTTGATGATTGAGCCTCATGATCACAGCTCCTCCTTCAGCCATCTTGTCTCGCAATTCGGTTACCTGTGGAAAAACCACAGTAATAAGGGTGAGTAACGAATTACTCAGTAAGAATCCCCAACCGGGGTACAATACGATATACATGGTCATCTCGATAAGCGTATGCAAGCTATGAATATAAACACAGAATAGAGCACATAGCTTAGCCCACACTTGGGCCTCGGATGCCAACTTAGGGTCTTAGTCCGGAAATAATATCACCACACAAGTCGCCCTATACGAGAAACAAGTCCCGGCCTCAGCCTGTCGACTGTCGACGAAAGGTACACTGGCTCACAATCCCGAGGAGCTCTCCAGTCGGCGCTGTAATGAGCGTAAGCATGCACCGCGTGCTACTGCAGACTATGGGGGGTGCCGGGTCTGAAGGCAAGCTGCCCATGTCCAGTCACCACGCCTAACTAAATCTTTGGATCGGTGTCACTGACATAGGGGTGTGAGACCTGGACACGTAAACTATGTCAGCTTGAACCACCGCACCTAGGGCCAAGGAACGGTCGTGGTAGGCTTACACCAGGAAGCCGTCCTTGCCTTAACAGGTGGCAATCAGGGGCTACTGCCAAACATGCTGAGGACATGCCGGCTGCCGGGGACGAGGCAATGCCAAGTCATCATCCCGACCGTTGGGGCATTTAACAGTCTGCCACCCTCACCCAAGATTGCAGGGCCTACCGGTAGGGTTAGCTAATCCCTCACTGGGTCTAGGGACGGAATGACTGGCTCGACGTCCCTGCCATGGATGCAAGGTACTTTATGCATCAGGCCCGGATGATGCTATCTACCTGCAACTCTAACCTGCCCTAGCAATCAGCAAAAAAATCCATAAAATCCAATACGTGCTCAATAAGAATACAACGAGCCTTGCATGATACTACGAAGCAAGGAACAGCTACGAGCATGCTAGAAAGGAACAACCTAGCATGGATTAACATGAGAATTAAATCAGGAAAATCATGCTAATCAGGAATTCAGAATAGAATGCCTAGCTACACATGTCAATAAACACAAACAAGCAGTCAATCAGCAATCACATATAATATCGCAGGGTCCACACAACTCCGGTAAGAAATCCTTACCTTGGTCGGGGACGATTTGACACGAAAACCTAAATGGCGAACGAACCCGAACTAGCTATCCAGAACCTATCAATCACAACAAAAATCACACAATAGGCCTAAATATAATAAAACAAACAAGGCTCAGCTCGGGAGCAACTCACGAGGCGCGACGAACGCACGAACGGGCCGATTGCACGAACGGGGCAGCAACGGGGCTGGTTGGGCGCCCTGGGGCGCTGGCTGCGCGCGCTGGGGCGTGGACGGATGCGGGGCGATGCAGGGGCGCGCGGCGTGACACGGAGCTGGGCGAGGACGCGCGAGCGAGCACGGACGATGCGCTGCGAGGCTCAGCGGTCTGCGCAGCGGCAGAGCACGAAAACAGGGGCGATGAAGAGGAAACAAATCCGAGCGATTGGCGAAGATTCGACGGCCGATTGTTGTTGGTCGAACTCTCCTACGCAAGCTGCACAAAGCCCATCCAGAAATTCACTTCAACACGGCCGGGAAACGAAGCCCGGAAGAAGAGAAAAAGAAAAAGAAGAAAAGCTTACCTGCTGCCCTGAAAAGGATCGACCTTCGAACTGGGGAAGACGAACATGTTCGAATCGGAGCAGGAGATGGAAGAAAATCGCAGGGAATCCCTATCGGTTGATGAAGGGAAACGCGAAGAGAAGAAGGACAAAAATGAAGAAGAAGGCTCGGGAGAGCTCTGTTTTAAACCGAGCGCACGAAGACACGGATATGTATTAGATCGCGCATTTAGATTAACAAACGCGCCCAGTGGCTCGGCTGGCAGCGCCCCCTGCCTAGCATGCAGCGTGTCCTTGGCTCGAATCTCACTCGACACGCTATTTAATTCCCTATTTATTTTTACCTTTTTCCAAGCCCAAATGTCTTCACCAAAATTCCCGATCCCATTCAAATTGACTCATAATTTTTCCGGCAATTAAAAATTACATAACCGGCCCTGTCGACCCGACTAAAATTACCAAAATGCCCCTGGGCCTCCCGGGAAGACCGGGATGAAATTTTCGGGCCGTTACAATATTCCCCCCTTATAAGACTTTCGTCCTCGAAAGTCACTTAAGATTGGAACAGCTCGGGATACTGCAATCTCATCTCATCCTCCCGCTCCCAAGTGGCTTCCTCTGAACTCCGACTCCTCCACTGAACCTTTACCAACCGGATTTCACGATTACGCAGTGTCTTTGTCTCAAAATCAAGAATCCCCACTGGCTTCTCCTCGAAGCTCAAATCCTCATTCAGCTGCAAAGGCTCAAAATCAACAATGTGCGACGGGTCCGGCACGTACTGCCTCAACATCGAAACATGAAAAACACTGTGCACTGCCGAAAATGACGGAGGCAAGGCTAATCGATAAGCAACCCTGCCGATCCTCTCTAGAATCTCAAATGGACCAACAAAACGGGGACTCAGCTTTCCACGCTTGCCAAACCTCAAAAAACCTCGAATCGGTGCGACCTTTAGGAATACATGCTGACCAACCTCAAACTCCAAATCCCGACGCCGAACATCGGCGTAACTCTCTATCGCGCCCGAAATTTGTCAACATACGAGCTCTAATCTTCTGCACGGCACCATTGGTCAACTGCAGCAACTCGGGACCCAAAACCTGCCTACCACCAACCTCTTCCTAGAACACAGGAGATCGGCAACGCTTACCATACAAAGCCTCGAATGGAGCCATCTGAGTCGTCGACTGATAACTGTTGTTATAGGCAAACTCCATCGAGATACGAATCTGGTCCCAAGCGCGTAAATCCAACACACAAGCCCTCAACATATCTTCGAGAATCTGGTTCACCCTCTCAGTCTGTCCATCGGTCTGAGGGTGAAAAGCTGTGCTGAAACTGCACTCAATGCCTAAACCCTTCTGGAGCGCTCTCCAGAAACGAGAAGTGAACCTCGAATCACGGTCCGACACAATCCTCACAAGCACACCGTGATAACGAATGATCTGCTCCAAAAACAACTGCGCCCACTGTTCCACGGTATAAGTGTCTCTACCGGGTATGAAGTGTGCGCTCTTAGTCAATCGATCGACTATCACCCAAATCTGAGAGAACTTCCTCGGAGTCCTCGACAAACCAGAAATAAAGTCCATGGAGATCTCTTCCCATTTCCACTGAGGCACACTCAGCGGCTGCAACAAACCGACTGGTCTCTGCCTGGGTGCCTTCACTTGCTGACAAGTGAGACATTGACTGACAAACTCCGCAACATCTCTTTTCATACCCATCCACCAGAATGTCTGCTTAAGATCCTGATACATCTTGGTACCCCCGGGATCCCAAGCAAACGGAGAACTGTGGGCCTCTTAGAGCAACTCGTTCGCAATCTCGCAACATCCGGAACACACAACCGGCCTCAGACGTCGACACTTTATGCTCGTGAATACACAAAGTCAAAATCTCCATCAGCACTAACTCTGTCACCCAATTTCTTAAGTGCGGGGTCACTCAGCTGACTATCAATAATCCGCTGTCTAATCGATGGCTGGACTGTCAACTGAGCCACTCTGGCAGTAACCTCACCCAACAACACTGCAATCTCAGCCCGCTCGAACTCTCTCCGTAGTCTTGGCTGGGAACTCAACAACACCGCGGAGTGCGACGTCTTCCTACTCAGAGCATCGGCTACAACATTGGCTTTACCCGGATGGTATAAACTCTCGCAGTCATAATCTTTCACCAACTCTAACCATCTCTCGCCTCATATTCAACTCCTTCTGAGCAAACAGATACTTGAGGCTCTGGTGATCGGTAAACATCTGAATTCGCTCACCATACAGGTAATGCCTTCAAATCTTCAGTGCAAACACCACTGCTGCGAACTCCATATCATGAGTCGGATAGTTCTGCTCATATGGCTTCAGTTAACGGGAAGCATAAGCAATGACCTTCCCGTGCTGCATCAACACACAACCCAACCCGAACTTGGAAGCATCATTTGTAAACCACGAAACCACCTGTCCTCTCGGGATCGCCAACAGTGTGTGAAGTCAAACTGCGCTTGAGCCTGGCAAAGCTCTCATCACACTTACTGTTCCAAATAAACTCGACACCCTTCCTCGTCAGACGAGTGAGGGGCGAGGCTATGGCGGAAAAATCCTTAACAAAACCTACGGCAAAGAAGCGCCAAACCAGAAAGAAACGGCTCCTACGAGCGCAGACAACCGAAGGACAGAGAGCTCTACATACACTCACTATCTTGCTCCACTGAAGCAACAAGATCAAAATCTCACGGGGTAGCAACAGGGGTCCACCACGAACTGAACCTCCAAATACCCACGGGCAACTCTCAACTTTCCTGGAAACAGGAAGACAATCAACAGGGCACGAACCATTCGCCCCACGAGCAAACTGACTTCTAGCAATTCCAATCCACACCTTGGTCAACACCGAGCATCAACTTGTCACCATACCGGAACCAATCCGGACTCCACTCCAAACAAATACCAGCTTGCTAGGCTACCAAGATTGCCAGCAACTCACCCGAGGCTACAAACTACACGGCTCCAGCTTGCCAACTGCAACTCACTACTTGGCCTGACTAAGCTCTAGAGAGGCTCTCCACAACCTAGGGTTCTCCGACCACCTTCGACACCCACTGCCAACTAACGGCCTACAGCCAACTGCCTGAACAACAACAACTCCATTTTCCAGCAACACAACCATGCTGGCCAACTCCAACTCCTTGGAAACCAAGAGGACCCGAAACGCTACCGAATGCGTCATCCTCCTATTCAGACATCAACCACAACATAACTTCTACCCAAGGAAGGATCCGAACAACTCTCTCAGTCATGACGATCAACAAGAAGATCCGCCAACCAAGCTTAGGTCCACTTAACAAATCTTACCTAAGCAACAACCTGATACCACGAGCATGGTACCCTTACCACCTTGCTAAATCCTTACCACATCCACCTGAAGTCCAACTTTTCCAAGAACTGAGCACCAGATCCCCAAAGCAACCCTACATGGATCTGAAACTCTTGCCACAGAACGAACCACACATATAACACACTAGTGTTCACAACTCCCAACCTTCATTTAGCGATCCAAGGCTAACAAACACTTTTCCCAAAACCCACACTAGCTCCTGGCAGAGATACAACCAATTAACGGAACACCCAAAGTTCCATCTCCACACGATGCTCGAAGCTGTGGCAACCTTGCTCTACCAAAGCATAACCATGCCAAACCAAACTTACTTTATACCAAGCTTCTACCAAGGGTGCTTACCCCTAAGGCATCCAACTCATGGTCCCTCAGCTGGACCCAACTTGCTTCTACGATGCTCAACTCTCCTGAGATTTAGGCACTCGAAGGTAGTTGACCGCACTACCAACCACAAAGATCTCTTGGCCTTAACACTAGCGTGAGATGCGCGCGCATTAACACTTACCAACCGTCAACCTGCTTGACTTACTCAACCTTCAGTAACACTGGGAAAAGGCTCCGGCTCCTCTCGAACATCCTTTAGTTTGAAATCTTTCGATTTCCACTGAACTAGCCCTTCTTTTCACGACCTACACAGGTGCAACTACCATAAACGGGTCCAAGGCCAAAGGAGTACGCTGAACTCCAGACGGCATAGAACCATCTGCTATGCCCATGCCAAACTCAGGCCTGAACCAGACTTAGTGCCAAAGCGGCACACCAACCAATGCACCTCAAGTGCCACTACTACCAAATCCACATCTTACTACCAACGGGGCCAACAAAATCACAACCGCAAGTGACACGAACTCTGGCTCGGCATACAAGGGCTCAACTCCAACAACCATGCCTAAGGCATCTCATCAAGCTGAAGGCTCACAGCCTATTCTTGCATCTCCACATGATGCTCAACAAACTCTGGCCGGCTCTATCAACATGCAGCAACTAGCCCTACTCTAGGGCTTAACAAAAGAAGAGTATTCAATCCTACCAACCAACTGAGGAAACCACTAACGGATCCAGTCCGTAGGGAACATTGCTTGCTGCACCCTTAACTACAGGGTTCCGGCTTACTGGCTGCAAACAACAACACTTTAAAGAAGCACAAAGATGCCTCATCAACCTCCTCGAGGCTACCAACTTTGCAACCACTCTCTGGGCAACCAAATAGCTAACAAGGCTCAAGATCAACACTTGAGCTACCCAGGCTAGTCCACACGGGGACCTGCTCCACAAACATCCACATCAGCACAACCACAACTAACTCCTCTCTTGGAGTGGCATTCCAAGGCAAAGCACCTCCACCCTCCCACTAGGGGAAAACCATCAACTGGGCCACAATTGGCCTATGGGAGTCCAATCTCTACCTCCCTCTGGAACGATGTCCCAGGGCATCCGAATCTATCTGGATACCACAACAAGCCACAACATACATCACACAATGCGGGAAGTTGGCATGATGGCGCTCTAAACCCAAACCAATAACGAGTCAGAACCTGCTCGTCTCCGCTCCACAACACTACACAAGGCATACACTAGATGACAGGTATTGTAAGTTCTTAACCCTTTTTCTACAACAAATAGTAAACTTAGGCGTACCTGATGACTGTCAGAGTGCTAGTGATCATGGGAAAACGACCTACAACAAAAGGTCAATCTACAGAATTTATGACTCTGGGCTCTGATACCAACTGTAAGGGACCGACCCGAATGGGGCACTAAATGGGCCCTTACCCCAATGCATGCATTCAAAGTAAAGGACATTTAAACAGACATGATTTCGGATTCCAATTAAAACAAAACATTCAAAATAACCCCTTTAAAAACTAGACAATTTCCCTGGAAGCTGTCCCTGTTTCCAAGCACCTGTTCCAAGATAAATACATTTCCAAAGTTTACTCTGATCAGATATTTACTAAAAACCATTCAAAATCTGTTCAGATACAAAATGCTGGAATCCAAAAACATTTACAAAACATCCTAGGGCTCCGTGCCCGGCTACATGCATTCAGGGGAAACAAAACATAAAGAGTCATAATACGAAAATCAGAGTTTGATGATTGAGCCCCATGATCACAGCTCCTCCTTCAGCCATCCTGTCTCGCAATTCGGTTACCTGTGGAAAAACCACAGTAATAAGGGTGAGTAACGAATTACTCAATAAGAATCCCCAACCGGGGTACAATACGATATACATGGTCATCTCGATGAGCGTATGCAAGCTATGAATATAAACACAGAATAGAGCACATAGCTTAGCCCACACTTGGGCCTCAGATGCCAATTTAGGGTCTTAGTCCGGAAATAATATCACCACACAAGTCGCCCTATACGAGAAACAAGTCCCGGCCTCGGCACATCTCTCATGTCGACGAAAGGTACACGGCTCACAATCCCGAGGAGCTCTCGATCGGCGGCGCCAGAATGAGCGTAAGCATGCACCGCGTGCTACTGCAGACTATGGGGGGTGCCGGGTCTGAAGGCAAGCTGCCCATGTCTAGTCACCACGCCTAACTAAATCTTTGGATCGGTATCACTGACATAGGGGTGTGAGACCTGGACACGTAAACTATGTCAGCCTGAACCACCGCACCTGGGGCCAAGGAACGGTCCTGGTAGGCTTACACCAGGAAGTCGTCCTTGCCTTAACAGTGGCAATCGGGGGCTCGCCAAACATGCCGAGGACATGCCGGCTGCCGGGGACGAGGCAATGCCAAGTCATCATCCCGACCGTTGGGGCATTTAACAGTCTGCCACCCTCACCGAAGATTGCAGGGCCTACCGGTAGGGTTAGCTAATTCCTCACGGGGTCTAGGGACGGAATGACTGGCTCGACGTCCCTACCATGGATGCAAGGTACTTTATGCATCAGGCCCGGATGATGCTATCTACCTGCAACTCTAACCTGCCCTAGCAATCAGCAAACAAATCCATAAAATCCAATACGTGCTCAATAAGAATACAACGAGCCTAGCATGATACTACGAAGCAAGGAACAGATACGAGCATGCTAGAAAGGAACAACCTAGCATGGATTAACATGAGAATTAAATCAGTAAAATCATGCTAATCGGGAATTCAGAATAGATGTAAAGACCCGACCCGAATGGGGTTCCAAATGGGCCTTTACCCCAATGCATGCATTCAAAATAAAACAATATGCAACATACTTTCGGATTCCAAGTAAAACTAAAACATTAAAAGTCCCTGTTTCCAAGCACTGTTTTCAGAAAAGTACATTTCTAAAAGTATACTCGATCAGAGATTTATTTAAACCATTCAAAAACTTTTTTTGTGTACGACTATCTTTGGAATCCATAAAACATGAGAAAACGTCCTAGGGCTCCGTGCCCGTCTACATGCATTCATGGGAAATATAAAGTTAAAGAGTCATAAAATGAATAAAAGTGTCAGAGGTGACAGCAGGTGCCCATGATCACAGCTCCTCCTTCAGCCATCCTGTCTCGCTCCTTGGTTACCTGTGGAAAACCACAAAATAAGGGTGAGTAACGAATTACTCAGTAAGAATCCCCAACCGGGGTACAATACGATGCACATGGTCATCAAGATGAGTGTATGCAAGCTATGAATATAAACACGGAAAAAAGCGCATAGCTTGAGTCCACACTTGGACCTCGGATGCCAACACAGGGTCTTAGTCCGGAAATAAATCCACCACACAATACGTTTTATACGAGAAACAAGTCTCGGCCTCAGCCTATCTACTGTCGATACGAAAGGTACACTAGCTCAAGGTCCCGAGGAGCTCTCCGGTCGGCGCTGTAATGAGCGTAAGCATGCACCGCGTGCTACTGCAGACTATGCGGGGGTGCCGGGTCTAGTGGCAAGCTGCCCATGTCCAGTCACCACGCCTAACTAAATCTCTGGATCGGTGTCACTGACATAGGGGTGTGAGACTGAGACACGTGAACTATGTCACTGAACCACCGCACTTTGAGGCTAAGGAACCGGTCGTGGTAGGCTTACACAGAAGCGGTCCTTGCCCTAACATGTGGCAATCAAGGGCTACGGCCGAACACGCCGAGGACGTGCCGATCGCCGGGACGAGGCAATGCCAAGTCATCATCCCGATCGTTGGGGCATTTAACGACCGCCACCCTCACCCAAGATTGCGGGGCCTACGGTTGGGATAGCTAATCCCTCACGGGGTCCAAGGATGGAGAACTGTCTCGATCGTCCTTGCCATGGATGCAAGATACTTTATGCATCAGGCCCGGATGATGCTACCTACCTGAATTCTAACCTGCCTTAACAATCAGAAACAATCCAATACGTGCTCAAAAGAATACAGCAGCCCTAGCATGGTACTACGGAACAAGAATGAATATGAGCATGCCAGAACGGAACAACCTAGCATGGACTAACATGAAAGAACAACATACGAAGTCATGCCATCAGAATTGAGCAGAGCACCTAAACTATACATGCTGATAATCACAAATAAACATACAACATCAATCACATAGAACATCGCAGGGTCCACACAACCCCGGTAAGAAATCCTTACCTTGGTCGGAAGACTTCTACACACAAATTCCTAAGTTGCGAACACTTCCGAGCTAGCTATCGAGAACCTTCAAACATAGTAACAATCACAACCATATCCCTAAAAATATAATAAAACAGCAGGCTCGACTCGGGAGCACTCACACGGCACGGCGACAAGAGGTAAAGGCGTCGCCGGGCAAGGGTGAAGTTAAGTTAGGCGTGCTGCTATTAGGCTGGCTTATCTGCTGGATGGATGGCGGCGGGGCGCGGTGCGTGCGATGCGGGACACGGCGAGCTGCTAGGCGAGACAGCGCGCGCGCGAACGCTCTGGGCATGCGGGCGAGCGGCGGCTCGGCAAGCGACACGGGCGAAAGCGCGCGCGGCGTCTGGCTCGCCGCTGCGCGCGATCTGGCGTGACGTCGGGCTGGCGATGGCCGTGCAGGGGCTGGGCCGGCTGCTGTGCGAGATCTGGGCGCGACGGGTTGTGACGGCAAGGGCGATCTGGTGCGACGGCAGGGGCGTTTGGTGCGACGGGGGCTGCCGGCGATGGAGCTGGCTGGTGCGACGGTGGGCTGCTGGCTGGGGCTTCTCTCGGCTGGCTGCAACCTAACACAAACACACATCTACTTCTAAACACTCGGCCAAACAGCACACCAAACGGATGAGAAGAAGAAGAAGAAGAAGATCGATACCTACCCAGAATGATGATGAACGAACCAAAGAGCTGCAAAGGTGTTGGAAATCGGCAAGGGCTAGGGAGGATAGCTTGGGCGGCCACAACACTTTTGGAGAAGAAGACACAACAAACCTAATTTCTTTTCATTTAACCAAATGCACCAAACACCAAAGATCCAAGGTTAACTAAGATGTGATAAAGAAAGAGCAACAAGAGCTCTCCATGGCTCAACAGGCACACATCCCCACAAGCTTTCAGAGGGCGGGTTCAAAACCCAGCTGCAGCACAAAACTCCACATTTTTACTTTTGCATCAACTCGTGCCCGAACCAAACCACAAATCCTTCCAAAAACCTACATAAATCCATCCAATAATTTTAGCAACTGGAAAAGACACAAACGGCCCTGACGGCCCGACCAAATTACCAAATTACCCCTAGGGCATACCTGGAAGACCGGGATGAAAAACCTGGGCCGTTACAATATTCCCTCCTTTTTATGACTTTCGTGCTCGAAAGTCCTTAAGATCAAAGCTTATTTCGGGATAATGCAATCTCATCTCGTCTTCCCGCTCCCAAGTGGCTTCCTCGTAACCCCGACTCTTCCATGAACCTTTACTAAACGAATCTCGCGATCACGCAACGTCTTGGTCTCAAAGGCAAGGATCCCCACTGGCTTCTCCTCGAAGCTCAAATCCTCATTCAGCTGCAAAGGCTCAAAGTCCACAATGTGCGACGGGTCCGGCACATACTGCCTCAACATCGATACATGAAAAACACTGTGTACCGCTGACAATGACGGAGGTAGAGCCAACCGATAAGCAACTCTGCCAATCCTTTCCAGAATCTCAAATGGGCCAACAAAATGGGGACTCAACTTTCCTCGCTTACCAAACCTCAAAACACCTCGCATCGGAGCAACCTTTAGGAACACATGCTGACCAACCTCAAACTCCAAATCTCGACGCCGAACATCGGCGTAACTCTTCTGCACGCTCCGGCTGTCAACATACGAGCTCTAATCTTTCTGTGACTGCACCATTAGTCAAGCTGCAGCAACTCGGGACCCAAAACACGCCTATCACCAACCTCTTCCCAGAACACGGGGGACCGCAACGCTTACCGTACAAAGCCTCGAATGGAGCCATCAGATCGTCGATCGATAGTTTGTTGTTATAGGCAAACTCCATCGATCTGATATCTTTGGTCCCAAGCGCGGGAAGTCCAACACACAAGCCCTCAACATATCCTCGAGAATCTGGTTCACCTCTCGATCCGCCCATCCATGCGAGGGTGAAAAGTCATCTTGAAATGGACTCAGTGCCTAAACCCCTCTAGAGCGCTCTCCAAAAACGAGAAGTGAACCGCGAATCACGGTCTGAAACAATCCTCGCAGGCACACCATGGTAACGAATGATCTGCTCCAAAAATAACTGCGCCCACTGATCCACGGTATAAGTGTCTCTACCAGGAATGAAGTGTGCGCTCTTGGTCAACCGATCGACTATCACCCAGATCTGAGAGAACTTCCTCGGAGTCCTTGGCAAACCAGCAATAAAGTCCATGGAGATCTCTTCCCATTTCCACTGAGGCACACTCAGTGGCTGCAACAAACCAGCTGGCCTCTGCCTGGGTGCCTTCACTTGCTGACAAGTGAGACACCGACTGACATACTCTGCCACATCTCTCTTCATTCCCATCCACCAGAAGGTCTGCTTAAGGTCCTGATACATCTTGGTACCCCCGGGGTGCCAAGCAAATGGGGAACTGTGGGCCTCTAAGAGCAACTCTGCTCGCATTCCTGCAATGTCCGAAACACACAACCGGCCTCTATAAGTCAACCCACTGTCTGGTGAATATACGAAGTCAAAGTCTCCGTCAGCACTAACTCTGTCAACCAATTTCTTAAGTGCGGGGTCACTCAATTGGCTATCAATAATCCGCTGTCTAATCGATGGCAGAACTGTCAACTAAGCTACCCTGGCGGTAACCTCACCCAACAACACGGCAACCTCGGCCCACTCGAACTCCTTCCGTAATCCAGGCTGGGAACTCAACAACGCCGCGGAGTGCGACGTCTTCCTACTCAAAGCATCAGCCACTACATTGGCTTTACCCGGATGGTACAAAATCTCGCAGTCATAATCCTTTACCAACTTCAATCACCTCATCTGCCTCATATTCAACTCCTTTTGAGTAAACAGATACTTGAGGCTCTGGTGATCGGTAAACATCTGAATCCGCTCACCATACAGGTAATGCCTCCAAATCTTGAGCAAACACCACTGCCGCCAACTCCATATCATGAGTCGGGTAGTTTCGCTCATACGGTTTTTGGTTGACGGGAAGCATAGGCGATGACCTTCCCCGTCTTTGCATCAACACACAACCTAACCCAAACTTGGAAGCATCGCTGTAAACTACGAAACCCCTGTCCCCTCGGGATTGCCAACACAGTCTTTGAAGTCAAACTACGCTTGAGCACGGCAAAGCTCTCATCACACTTATCTTGTTCCAAACGAACTCGACACCCTTCCTCGCCGGGCGAGTGAGGGGCGAGGCTATGGCGTAAAAGTCCTTAACGAACCGACGGTAGTAACCGCCAAACCTGTAAAGTCGCGTATCTCGGCAACTAAGTCGGCTTGGCCCACGAACTCACGGCCTCAATCTTCGCGGGGTCCATGGCTATACTATCTCTCGAAGCCACGTGGCCTAGGAAGGCCACTGCTCCAACCAGAAATCACATTTGGAAAACTTCGCATAAAGCTAGTTTTCCTCAAAGCCGCCAATACTCGCCTCAAATGCTCTGCATGGTCCTCCTTAGACCTTGAATAAATCGAATATCGTCAATGAACACAATGACGGTTGTCCAAAAATGATTTGAACACCCTATCCATCATGTCCATGAACGTTTGGGGCATTGGTCAATCCAAACGACATAACCACAAACTCATAGTGACCATATCCGGACTGAAAAGTTGTCTTAGGAATGTCGGCATCCCCGATCCCCAACCGATGGTAACCGGATCTCAAATCTATCTTGAGAACACGAAGCTCCTGAAGGTCGATCGAACAAATCATCGATCACGGGCAACGCGGTACTTATTCTTCATCTTTGTCACCTTATTAAGCTCGCGATAATCAATACATAAGCGCATAAAACAATCCTTCTTTTTCACAAACAGAACTGGTGCTCCCCACGGGGACACACTCGGACGGATGAACCCTCGATCTAACATCTCCCGTGAATCGAATCTTGGTTCCTTTAACTCTCTTTGGCGCCATCCGGATCACGGAGCCTTCGAGATAGGGAGGGTCCCCGGCTCGAGCTCAATAGTGAAGTCAACCTCTCTCTCGGGGAAACCCAGTAACTCCTCGAAACACATCCGCGAACTCTCGCACGACCGGCACTGATCAGCGATCAAGCGGGGCGGCTCTCCACTGCACAACTTGGCTAGGTAACCCCAAGCTCCATGAGCTAGCAAACGACGAGCTTTCACGGTGACACCATTGGCGGCGCAGACTCCACGAAACTTAAAACTAGGCCGACGGTGGCACGAACACCACTTCTTTCCGGTGGCGATCAATCAGCGTGGCGTGGTTAGTGACTAACCACTCCATACCAAGGATCACATCAAAACCACTCATAGCGAGAACTATGAGTGTGGCTACAAGCAACTCTCCGGATATCTCGATCCGGCCATCCTTAATCTTATCTCTAGCTAACATACTAACTTCAGGAAGGAGTTGCAACAGATAACTCAAAACCTAGAGGCTCTAGTCTCAACTTAGCATGCTCACCAAACAACACGAGATACAAATGAATGCGTGAGAACCGAATCAAACAAGATAAATGCGCGATGATCTAAAACAACAAGCGTACCTACCACGGCGGCATCCGTGACGCTCGGCCTCCGACGGGTCGTAGCAAACACCCGACCTCGCTGCTGCTTATTGGCCGAGCCGCCATAGTTTGGCCGATCACAAAAACGGGCCATGTGCCCTCTCGACCACAACGAAAGAACAATGCGGGTCCGGTCGACAAGCTCCAGCGTGGACTTTCCCACAAGTGGCACATGCGGAATTTGCACAGGACCGCCCGCCGCGAGAGGTGAAACGGGCCGGAACTCTTCTTGGTCTCGGTTACGATCATCGCCCCCTTGGCGCTGGCCACCTCCTCGGAAATCAAACTACCTCTTCTGCCCCACTGCAGCTGGGACAGGACGCTGGACCGGAGCGGCAACAATCCGCTCAACAGGATACTTCCCATTATATATAGTGGCTAACTGAACAGCTCTAGCATATGTGTCAGGGGCCTGAGCTCTGACATCCTGAGAAACACCCTGTCTCAAACCAGATATGAACTTCCGGATCTTTAACTCAGGGGTGGCTATCAACTGCGGAGCAAAATATCCATACTCCGAGAACTTTCTCTCATATTCCTCAATAGAATCAGAACCCTGCTTCAGGTTCTGGAAAAGCTCCACCATTTTCTCTTGAGCCTCATCACTGATGTACTTGACCTTTAATTACGACTTGAAGAACTCCCAAGTAGCAGGTGGTGACCCAGCTGGTCTCTCACTCAAGGTGGACTCCCACCACCATCTCGCTGTGCCTCCTAGTGCATGGGCTGCACACCTCGGTCTCTGGATATCGGGGCACACCATGATCAGGAAGGTGTACTCCATATGGGCAATCCAACGGGCTGCTGCTAACGCATCCCCAGTGGCATCAAACTTCTCCGGCTGCCACTTCACAAAGTCCTTTAACCATCTACCAAGCTCCACCGCACCCCTCTGCTACATCCGCCTCGGGGCTACTTGCTCCCCGAGGAGCTGAGAAGTCTTCTTGCTGCTCTGTTGGAACATGCGGGTCACCGCTCGATCTGGGCTCGGGACTCTTCCCCGCTGGCGCCAACAAGGCCTAGGTCTCGCCCTCTGGTCACTCAAAGATGTCGACCATAAAAGCCCTCATAGAATCAGCCAAACTCTGCTCCGGGAGCGATCTCACGGCGCTCGGTCGCCTCAACGCCTACTCTAGGCGCGGCAGGGGGGAGCTATGGCGGAATGCCACGATCTCGGCTTGGGGACGATGTCCCCTGCGATGTCGACCGATCCCGATACCTCGTCCCGCTCTCGAGACGTCCTCTCCGGCACGGGTAGCGAGCATCTTTGGCGATCTACACCCAAACCAAAGAACGAGTCGAGAACACGCTTCGTCCCCGCTCTACAACACTGAGCAAGGCATATACTAGATAAAAGGTATTGTAAATTCTTAACCCCTTTTCTACAATAGTAAACTTAAGCGTACCTGATGACTGTCGGAGTGCTGATGATCATGGGAAAACGACCTACAACAAAAGGTCAGTCTACAGAATCTATGACTCTGAGCTCTGATACCAACTGTAAAGACCCGACCTGAATGGGGTTCTAAATGGGCCTTTACCCCAATGCATGCATTCAAAATAAAACAATATTCAACATACTTTCGGATTCCAAGTAAAACTAAAACATTAAAAGTCCCTGTTTCCAAGCACCTGTTTCAGGAAAAGTACATTTCTAAAAGTATACTATGATCAGAGATTTATTTAAACCATTCAAAAACCTTTTCAGGTACGACTATGCTGGTATCGATAAAACATGAGAAAACGTCCTAGGGCTTCATGCCCGTCTACATGCATTCAGGGGAAATATAAAGTTAAAGAGTCATAAAATGAATAAAAGTGTCAGAGGTGTGAAGAGTGCCCATGATCACAGCTCCTCCTTCACCATCTGTCTCGCTCCTTGGTTACCGTGGAAAACCACAAAATAAGGGTCGAGAACGAATTACTCAGTAAGAATCCCCAACCGGGGTACAATACGATGCACATGGTCATCAAGATGAGTGTATGCAAGCTATGAATATAAACACGGAAAAAAGCGCATAGCTTGAGTCCACACTTGGACCTCGGATGCCAACTGAGGGTCTTAGTCCGGAAATAAATCCACCACACAATACGTCCTATACGAGAAACAAGTCTCGGCCTCAGCCTGTCTACTGTCGATACGAAAGGTACACTAGCTCAAGATCCCGAGGAGCTCTCCGGTCGTATTTGTAATGAGCGTAAGCATGCACCGCGTGCTCTGCAGGACTATGGGGTGCCGGGTCTAGTGGCAAAGCGCCCATGTCCGATCCACCACGCCTAACTAAATCTACGGATCGGTGTCACCGACATAGGGGTGTGAGACCTAGACACGTGAACTATGTCGGCTGAACCACCGCACTGAGGCTAAGGAACCGGTCGTGGTAGGCTTACACCAGAAGCGGTCCTTGCCCTAACAGTGGCAATCAAAGGCTACGGCGAACACGCCGAGGGCGTGCCGATCGCCGGGGACGAGGCAATGCCAAGTCATCATCCCGACCGTTGGGGCATTTAACAGTCTGCCACCCTCACCCAAGATTGCAGGGCCTACCGGTTGGGATAGCTAATCCCTCACGGGGTCCAAGGACGGAGAACTGTCTCGATCGTCCTTGCCATGGATGCAAGATACTTTATGCATCAGGCCCGGATGATGCTACCTACCTGAATTCTAACCTGCCTTAACAATCAGCAAACAATCCAATACGTGCTCAAAAGAATACAACAGACCTAGCATGGTACTACGGAACAAGAATGAATATGAGCATGCCAGAACGGAACAACCTAGCATGGACTAACATGAAAGAACAACATACGAAGTCATGCCAGTCAGGAATTCAGAACAGAGCACCTAAACTATACATGCTGATAATCACAAACAAACATACAACATCAATCACATAGAACATCGAGAGGTCCACACAACCCGTGAAGAAATCCTTACCTTGGTCGGAAGACTTCTACACATAAATTCCTAAGTTGCGAACACTTCCGAGCTAGCTATCGAGAACCTACAAACATAGTAACAATCACAACCATATCCCTAAAAATATAATAAAACAGCAGGCTCGGCTCGGGAGCACTCACACGGCACGGCGACACGAGGCAAAGCGCGCGCGGCGGGGCCGTGGTGAGTTGGGAGCTGGGCGCGGGCTGGCACGTGGCTGCTGGCGCGGCTCTGCTTATGGATGGGCGCTGGGCGCGTATTGTCGCGATGCGGACACGGCGAGCTGCTAGGCAGAGACGCGCGCGCGGGTGAACGTCTGGGCGTGCGGGCGAGCGGCTCGGCAAGCGACACGGGGCGAAGGCGCGCGGGCGTCTGGCGTCTGCTGCTGCGCGGGATCTGGCGTGACGTCGGGCTGGCGATGGCGCGTGGTGGGCCGGGCCATTTGCTATGCGAGATCTCGGGCGCGCGACCAATTTGTGGCGGCGGGGCGATCTGGTGCGACGGCATGGGCGATCTGGTGCGACGGGGGCTGCCGGTGATGGGTGCTGGTGTGCGGTGGTGGGTCTTGGTCGGGCTTCTCTCGGCTGGCTGCAACCTAACACAAACACACACCTACTTCTAAACACTCGGCCAAACAGCACACCAAACGGATGAGAAGAAGAAGAAGAAGAAGAAGATCGATACCTACCCGGAATGATGATGAACGAACCAAAGAGCTGCAAAGGTGTTGGAAATCTGCAAGGGCTAGGGAGGATAGCTTGGGCGGCCACAACACTTTTGGAGAAGAAGACACAACAAACCTAATTTCTTTTCATTTAACCAAATGCACCAAACACCAAAGATCCAAGGTTAACTAAGATGTGATGCAGAAATAGCAACAAGAGCTCTCCATGGCTCAACAGGCACACATCCCCACAAGCTTTCCAGGAGGGCCGGGTTCAAAACCCAACTGTAGCACAAAACTCCACATTTTTACTTTTGCATCAACTCATGCCCGAACCAAACCACAAATCCTTCCAAAAACCTACATAAATCCATCCAATAATTTTAGCAACTGGAAAAGACACAAACGGCCCGACCAAATTACCAAATTACCCCTAGGGCATACCTGGAAGACCGGGATGAAAAACCTGGGCCGTTACAATAGAATACCTAGCTACACATGTCAATAAACACAAACAAGCAGTCAATCAGCAATCACATATAATATCGCAGGGTCCACACAACTCCTGTAAGAAATCCTTACCTTGGTCGGGGACGATTTGACACGAAAACCTAAATGGCGAATGAACCCGAACTAGCTATCGAGAACCTATCAATCACAACAAAAATCACACAATAGGCCTAAATATAATAAAACAAACAAGGCTCAGCTCGGGAGCAACTCACGAGGCGCGACGAACGCACGAACGGGCCGATTGCACGAACGGGGCTGGTTGGGCGCGCTGGGGCGCAGAAATGGGCGTGCTGGGGCGCGGACGGATGCGGGGCGATGCAGGGGCGCGCGATGTGACACGGAGCTGGGCGAGGACGCGCGCGCGAGCACGGACGATGCGCGGCGAGGCTCGGCGGTCTGCGCAGCGATAGAGCACGAAAATAGGGGCGATGAAGAGGAAACAAATCCGAGCGATTGGCGAAGATTCGACGGCCGATTGTTGTTGGTCGAACTCTCCTACGCAAGCTGCACAAAGCCCATCCAGAAATTCACTTCAACACGGCCGGGAAACGAAGCCCGGAAGCAGGGGGCTCGGATCGAAGAAGAGAAGAAGAAAAAGAAGAAAAGCTTACCTGCTGCCCGGAAAAGGATCGACCTTCGAACTAAGGAAGACGAACACGTTCGAATCAGAGCTGGAGAAGGAAGAAAATCGCAAGGAATCGCTGTCGGTTGATGAAGGGAAACTCGAAGAGAAGAAGGAGAGAAAT
Source organism: Sicyos edulis (assembly GCA_036507275.1). Classification (NCBI taxonomy): domain Eukaryota; kingdom Viridiplantae; phylum Streptophyta; class Magnoliopsida; order Cucurbitales; family Cucurbitaceae; genus Sicyos; species Sicyos edulis. The sequence goes on from CM071847.1 coordinate 37,044,338, forward strand.
GAAGAAGAAGGCTCGGGAGAGCTCTGTTTTAAACCGAGCGCACGAAGACACGGATATGTATTAGATCGCGCGTTTAGATTAACAAACGCGCCCAGTGGCTCGGCTGGCAGCTCCCCCTGCTTAGCATGCAGCACGTCCTTGGCTCGAATCTCACTCGACGCGCTATTTAATTCTTTATTTATTTTTACCTTTTTCCAAGCCCAAATGTCTTCACCAAAATTCCCGATCCCATTCAAATTGACTCATAACTTTTCCGGCAATTAACAATTACATAACCGGCCCTGTCGGCCCGACCAAAATTACCAAAATGCCCCTGGGCCTCCCGGGAAGACCGGGATGAAATTTCCGGGCCGTTACATTCGTACTTAATAAAAATAATTTTTAAATAATTTTAATTAAAAAAAATATATTTGCAAATAATTTCATGTTTGCACACGCTTGCTAATAGTTTTGTAAAAGTGAACAATGAGTATAATTTCCCTACTTTTTATTTCCAAATTTGCCCTTTCCCTCCTTTTCCAATGTCGTCTATACATAAATATTCTATCAGCAATGCATAAATCTTCTATAACCTATTGTAACGGCCCAGAATTTCATCCCGGTCTTCCCGGGTTGCCCAGGGGCATTTTGGTAATTTGGTTGGGCCGAAAGGGCCGGTTATGTCTTTTCTAATTGCCGGAAAAATTATGAGATGATTTGAATGGGATCGGGAAGCTTGGTGAAGGTATTTGGGCTTGGTAAAATGCAAAAAGAAATAGGGAATTAAATAGCGCGTCGAGTGAGATTCGAAGCAGGGTTGCGTGGGAAGCTAGTCGAGTGGCCTTGCCACTTAAGCCACCGAGCACTTTTGTTATTCTAAACGCGCCATCTTTATGTTAAGCGTGTTTTCTCTTGCCTTTGGTTTAAAAGCAGAGCTCGCCCGAGCTCCTCCCTCATTTCTAATTCTCCTTCTTCCTCGTTCTTCTTCGACCGACCGAGCTCCTTCGCGATTCTTCCTCGCCGACCCACGATTCGACCGAGCTCGTCTTCCCCAATTCTAAGTCGATCCATTCCCGAGCAGCAGGTAAGCTTCTCTTCTTCTTCTTCTTCTTCTTCTCTCCTTCAATCCGAGTTCCCTGTTTTCGACTTCGATTTTCCGGCCATGTTGAAGTGAATTGCTGGGTGGTTTTTGTGCAGCTTGTGTAGGGGAGTTCAACCAGCAGCAAATCGCTCGTCGAATCTTGTCAAATTGCCCGAATTCGAGCTCCCTCTCCATCGCCCGTGTTCGCCAAATCGCGTGCCATGTCGCAGCCCAGCCCGCCGAGCCACGCCGCGCACCGAATCGCGCCAGCGCGCACGTCCTCGCCCCAGTGCCGTGTCGCGTGCCTTATTGCCGAGCCGAGCTGAGTGAGAGCCGAGCCGATCCTATTTATTTTATTTTATTTTATTTTATTTAGATTTTGTGTGTAATTGTGTTGTGCTTGTTAGGTTCCCAGTAGCTAGTTCGAGATCGTTCGCAACCTAGGTTTTCGTGTAATCGTCCCCGACCAAGGTAAGGATTTCTTACCGGAGTTGTGTGGACCCTGCGATATTATATGTGATTGCTGATTGATTGCCTGTTTGTGTTTATTGACATGTGTAGTTAAGTGCTAATCTGAATTCCCAATTAGCATGATTTTCCCGGTTATTTCTCATGTTAATCCATGCTAGGTTGTTTCCCTCTGGCATGCTCGTATCTGTTCTTGTTTCGTAGTATCATGCTAGGCTCGTTGTATTCTTATTGAGCACGTATTGGATTTTATTGAATTGTTTGTCGATTGCTAAGGCAGGTTAGAGTTACAGGTAGATAGCATCATCCGGGCCTGATGCATAAAGTACCTTGCATCCATGGCAGGGACGTTCGAGACAGTTCTCCGTCCCTGGACCCCTTGAGGGATTAGCTAACCCTACCGGTAGGCCCTGCAATCTTGGGTGAAGGTGGCAGACTGTTAAATGCCCCAACGGTCGGGATGATGACTTGGCATTGCCTCGCCCCGGCGATCGGCATGTCCTCGGCATGTTTGGCAAGAGCCCCCGATTGCCACTGTTAAGGTAAGGGCGGCTTCTGGTGTAAGCCTACCACAACCCGTTCCTTAGCCCAAAAGTGCGGTGGTTCAGTGACATAGTTTACGTGTCGTGTCTCACACCCTATGTCGGTGACACCGATCCGGAGATTTAGTTAGGCGTGGTGGTTTGGACATGGGCGACTTGACACTAGACCCGGCGGCCCCATAGTGCTGCAGAGCAGCGCGGTGCATGCTTAAACTCATTCAGCGCCGGTGGAGAGCTCCTCGGGATTGTGAGCCAGTGTACCTTTCGTCGACAGATGACAGCAGCCGAGGCGGGACTTGTTTCTCGTATAGGCGACTTGTGTGGTGATATCATTCGGACTAAGACCCTAAGTTGGCATCCGACGCCCAAGTGTGGGCTAAGCTATGTGCTCTATTACGTGTTTTTACTCATAGCTTGCATACACTCATCGAGATGACCATGTATATCGTATTGTACCCCGGTTGGGGATTCTTACTGAGTAATTCGTTACTCACCCTTATTATTGTGGTTTTTCCACAGGTAACCGAGTTGCGAGACAGGATGGCTGAAGGAGGAGTTGTGATCATGGGGCCCAGTCATCAAACTCTGATTTTGTGTTATGACTCTTTATGTTTTACTTTCCCTGAATGCATGTAGCAAGCACACGAGCCCTATGATGTTTTCTAAATGTTTTGTGGATTCAAAGCATGGTTGTATACGAGCAGAGTTTTGAAGGATTTTAAAAAATCTCTGATCAGAGTAAACTTTGGAAATGTATTTATCTTGGAACAGGTGCTTGGAAACAGGGATAGGTTTGAGGAAAATTGTTCGGGCTTTGAACTGACTGTTTGAATGTTTTGTTTTAATTGGAATCCGAAATCATGTGTGTATAATATCCTTTACTTTGAATGCATGCATTGGGGTAAGGGCCCATTTAGTGCCCCATTTGGGTCGGGTCCTTACAGTTGGTATTAGAGCTCAGAGTCATAGATTCTGTAGATTGACCTTTTGTTGTAGGTCGTTTTCCCATGATCACTAGCACTCCGACAGTCATCAGGTATGCCTAAGTTTACTATTTGTTGTAAGAAAAAGGGTTAAGAATTTACAATACCTGTCATCTAGTGTGTGCCTTGTGTAGTGTGGTAGAGCGGAGACGAGAAGGTTCTGACTCGTTATTGGTTTGGGTGTAGATCGCCAGCATGCCAATCCCCCGGGCTGGAAGAGGACGCCCGAGAGGAGGCCGAGGTAGCAGGATCGGATCTGATACTGCAGGAACATCGTTCCAAGCTGAGACTGACAGCATTCTGCCTGTAGCTCCCCCTGTTGAGCCTAGAGTAGGCGTTGAGGCGACTGAGCCCCATGAGACAGCTCCTAGAGCAGAATTTGCTAATTCTATGAGGTCCATGGTGGTCGACCTTTTGAGTTGCCAGAGGGCAGAGACCCAGGCTTTGTTGGCCGCGTAGCGGGAAGAGTCCCAAGCCCAGATCGAGCAGTTGACTCGCTTGTTTCAACAGGGCGTAGTTCCGCAGGAGCCAGCAGCCCTTGTGGCAGATGTGGCAGAGGGTGCCGAGGAGCTTGGCAAATGGTTAAAGGATTTCGTGAAGTGGAACCCAGAGAAGTTTGATGCCACGGGTGATGCGTTAGCAGCAGCCCGTTGGATTGCCCATTTGGAGTACACCTTCCTGATTATGGTGTGCCCTGATGTTCAGAGGCCGAGGTGTGCAGCCCATGTGTTAGGAGGCATAGCTAGATGGTGGTGGGAGTCCACCCTGAGTGAGAGACCAGCTGGGTCTCCACCTGCTACTTGGGAGTTCTTCAAGTCAGAATTTAAGGCCAAGTACATTAGTGATGAGGCTCAAGAGAAGATGGTAGAGCTTTTCCAAAATCTGAAGCAGGGTTCTGATTGTATAGAGGAATATGAGAGGAAGTTCTCGGAGTATGGTTATTTTGCTCCGCAGCTGATACCAACCCCTGAGTTGAAGATTCGAAAGTTTATTTCTGGTTTGAGGTAGGGTGTGTCTCAGGATGTCAGGGCTCAGGCCCCTGACACTTATGCTAGAGCTGTTCAGCTAGCCACTATTTACAACGAAAAGTATCCTGTTGAGCAGATTGTCGTCGCTCCGATGCAGCGTCCTGCCCCAGCTGTAGTGGGACAGAAGAGGAGGTTTGAGTTCAGAGGAGGTGGCCAGCGTCGCCAAGGACCGTTCCAGAACCGAGATCAGCGTAGAATTCCGGCCCAGTTCCAGCCTCGCTAGCAGGGCGGTCCTAGGCACATTCCCACCTGTGCCACTTGTGGAAGAGCCCACTTTGGAGCTTGTCAGACCGGGCCCAGGCGGTGTTTTCGATGTGGAAAAGAGGGGCATATGGTTCGTTCTTGTGATCAGCCAGCTATGGTAGTTCAGCCGGTGTAGCAGCAGCAGGGACGGGTGTTCGCTACGAACCGTCAGGAGGCCGAGCGTGCAGATGCAGCAGTGGCAGGTACGCTTCTTGTTTTGGATCATTGCGCATTTGTCTTGTTTGATTCTGGTTCTTCTCATTCGTTTGTATCTGTATTGTTTGCTGAGCATGCTAGGTTGAGATTAGAGCCTCTAGGTTTTGAGTTATCTGTTGCAACTCCTTCGGGAGTTAATATGTTAGCAAAAGATAAGGTTAAGGATGCCCGGATCGAGATATTCGGAGAGTTGCTTGAAGCTACGCTCATAGTTCTACCTATGAGTGGTTTCGATGTGATTCTTGGTATGGAGTGGTTAACTGCTAACCACGCATTGATTGACTGCCACCGGAAAGAAGTAGTGTTCAGGCCGCCGGGTCGGCCCAGCTTCAAGTTTCGTGGAGTCCAGGGTGGAGGTTGCCCGCCGATAGTGTCAGCTGTGAGAGCTCGTCGTTTGCTAGCTCATGGAGCTTGGGGCTACCTAGCCAAGTTGTCCGGAGAGAGCCGCCTCTCACTGATCGTTGATCAGTGCGGTTGTGCGGGAGTTTGCGGTTGTGTTTCTGAGGAGTTCTGGGGTTGCCCCAAGAGAGAGGTTGACTTCACAATTGAGCTCGAGCCGAGGACCCTCCCTATCTCGAAGGCTCGTGATCGTATGGCGCCACCGAGTTGAAGGGCGAAGGTTGATTGCGCAGGAGATGCTAGATCGAGGGTTCATCCGTCAGAGTGTGTCCTCGTGGGGAGCGCCCGATCTTTGTTTGTGAAGAAAAGGATGGTTTGATGCGCCTATGCATTGACTATCGCGAGCTTAATAAGGTGGTGATGAAGAATAAGTATCTGTTGCCCCGTATCGATGATTTGTTCGATCAGCTTCAGGGAGCTTCCGTGTTCTCCAAGATAGATTTGAGATCCGGTTATCATCAGTTGCGTATTAGGGACGACGACATTCCTAAGACAGCTTTCAGATCTAGATATGGACACTACGAGTTTGGGGTCATGTCGTTTCGATTGACTAATGCACCAGCAGCGTTCATGGACATGATGGATAGGGTGTTCAAAGCATTTTTGGACAGCTTCATCATCGTGTTCATTGACGATATTCTGATCTATTCGAGGACCAGGGAGGATCATGCAGAGCATTTGAGGCAAGTGTTGACAGCTTTGAGGGAAAACCAGCTTTATGCAAAGTTTTCCAAATGCGAGTTCTGGTTGGAGCAAGTAGCCTTCCTAGGTCACGTAGTTTCGAGGGATGGAATAACCGTGGATCCAGCAAAGATTGAGGCCGTGAGTTCGTGGGCCAAGCCGACTTCAGTTGCCGAGATACGTAGCTTTCTGGGTTTGGCAGGTTACTACCGTCGGTTTGTTAAGGACTTTTCCGCCATAGCCTCGCCCCTCACTCGTCTGACGAGAAAGGGTGTCGAGTTTGTTTGGGACGGTAGGTGTGATGAGAGCTTTGCCGAGCTCAAGCGCAGCTTTGACGTCGACACAGATGTTGGCGATCTCGGAGGGGACAGTGGTTTCGTGGTCTACAGCGATGCTTCCAAGTTTGGGTTAGGTTGTGTGTTGATGCAAAGACGGGAAGGTCATTGCTTATGCTTCCCTTGGTGAAGCCATATGAGCGAGAACTATCCGACTCATGATATGGAGTTAGCGCGAGTGGTGTTTGCATCAAGATTTGAAGGCATTACTGTATGGTGAGCGGATTGAGATGTTTACCGATCACCGAGCCTCAAGTATCCATTTACTCGTAAAGAGTTGAATATGAGGCGAGAGGAGATGGTTAGAGTTGGTAAAAGATTATGATCTGCGAGATTTTGTACCATCTGGTAAAGCCAATGTTGTAGTGATGCTTTGAGTAGGAAGACGTCGCACTCCGCGGTGTTGTTGAGTTCCCAACCCGATTGCAGCGGGAGTTCGAGCGGTGAGGTTGCGATGTTGTTGGGTGAGGTTTCGCCGAGTAGCTCGATTGTGATCCAAACCATCGATTAGAAATGGATTATTGATAGTCGGTGAGTGACCCGCTCTTAAGAGATTGTTTGACAGAGTTAGTGTTGACGGAGATTTTGACTTTGTATATTCACGAGACGGTGGTGACGTGGCGTGAGAGGCGGTTGTGTGTTCCGGATGTTGCGAGATTGCAGCGAGTTGCTCTCGAGAGGCCCTGATTCTCCGTTTGCTTTGCACCCGGGGTACCAAGATGTATCGGGACCTTAGCGGACATTCGGTGGATGGGTATGAAAAGAGATGTTCTTTGAGTTTGTCGATCGATGTGTCACTTGTCGACAAGTGAAGGCACCAGCAGAGACCACCGGTTTGTTGTTGTACTACCGAGTGTGCCCACGTGGAAATGGGAAGAGATCTCCATGGACTTTATTTACGGTTTGCCGAGGACTCAGGAAGTTCTCTCGAGATCCGGGTGATAGTCGACCGATTGACTAAGAGCGCACACTTCATTCCCGGTAGAGACACTTATACCGCGGGAACATGGCGCGATTTTTTTGAAGCGAGATCATTCGTTATCACGCGGTGTGCTGTGAGGATTGTGTCTAAACGTGATTCGAGGTTCACTTCTCGTTTCTAGAGAGCGCTCCATAAGGGTTTAGGCACTGAGTGCGATTTCAAAGATAGCTTTTCACCCTCGCACCGATGGATGATCGAGAGAGTGAACCGATTCTCGAGGATATGTTGAGGGCTTGTGTGTTGGATTTCCGGGCGATTGGGACCCGATATCAGATTCGATAGAGTTTGCCTATAACAACGATTATCGATCGACGATTCGAGATGGCTCCATTCGAAGCTTTGTATGGTAAGCGTTGCCGATCTCCCGTGTTTCGGGAAGAGGTTGGTGATAGATGCGATTTTGGGTCCCGAGTTGCCGCAGATTGACTAATGGTGCCGTGCGAGAAGATTAGAGCTCGTATGTTGATTTCTCAGAGAGAGCAGAGAAGAGTTACGCCGATGTTCGGCGTCGGGATTTGGAGTTTGAGGTTGGTCAGCATGTGTTCCTGAAGGTTGCACCGATGCGAGGTGTTTTGAGGTTCGGTAAGCGTGGAAAGCTGAGTCCCCGTTTTGTTGGTCCGTTCGAGATTCTGGAGAGGATCGGCAACGTTGCTTATCGGTTAGCCCTGCCTCCGTCATTGTCAACGGTACACAGTGTTTTCCATGTTTCGATGTTGAGACAGTACGTGCCGGACCCGTCACACATTGTGGATTTTGAGCCTTTGCAGCTGAATGAGGATTTGAGCTTTGAGGAGAAGCCAGTGGGGATTCTTGCCTTTGAGACAAAGGCGTTGCGTAACCGTGAGATCCGTTTTGTAAAGGTTCAGTGGAAGAGTCAGAGTTCAGAAGAAGCCACTTGGGAGCGGGAAGATGAGATGAGATTGCATTATCCCGAGCTGTTCCAGTCTTAAGGGACTTTCGAGGACGAAAGTCTTATAAGGGGGGAATATTGTAACGGCCCGGAATTTCATCCCGGTCTTCCCAAGTTTCCCAGGGGCATTTTGGTAATTTGGTCGGGCCGACAGGGCCGGTTATGTCTTTTCTAATTGCCGGAAAAATTATGAGATGATTTGAATGGGATCGGGAAGCTTGGTGAAGGTATTTGGGCTTGGTAGAATGCAAAAAGAAATAGGGAATTAAATAGCGCGTCGAGTGAGATTCGAATCAGGGTTGCGTGAGAAGCTAGTTGAGTGGCCTTGCCACTTGAGCCACCGGGCGCTTTTGTTATTCTAAACGCGCCATCTTTATGTTAAGCGTGTTTTCTCCTGCCTTTGGTTTAAAAGCAGAGCTCGCCCGAGCTCCTCCCTCATTTCTTCTTCTTCTTCTTCCTCGTTCTTCTTCGACCGACCGAGCTCCATCGCGATTCTTCCTCACCGACCCACGATTCGACCGAGCTCGTCTTCCCCAATTCGAAGTCGATCCATTCCCGAGCAGCAGGTAAGCTTCTCTTCTTCTTCTTCTCTCCTTCAATCCGAGTCCCCTGTTTCCGACTTCGATTTTCCGGCCATGTTGAAGTGAATTGCTGGGTGGTTTATGTGCAGCTTGTGTAGGGGAGTTCAACCAGCAGCAAATCGCTCGTCGAATCTCGTCAAATCGCCTGAATTCGAGCTCCCTCTCCATCGCCCGTGTTCGCCAAATCGCGTGCCCTGTCGCAGCCCAGCCCGCCAAGCCACGCCGCGCACCGAATCGCGCCAGCGCGCGCGTCCTCGCCCCAGCGCCGTGTCGCGTGCCTTGTTGCCAAGCCGAGCCTATTTATTTTATTTTATTTTATTTTATTTAGATTTTGTGTGTAATTTTGTTGTGCTTGTTAGGTTCCCGGTAGCTAGTTCGAGATCGTTCGCAGCCTAGGTTTTCGTGTAATCGTCCCCGACCAAGGTAAGGATTTCTTACCGAAGTTGTGTGGACCCTGCGATATTATATGTGATTGCTGATTGATTGCCTGTTTGTGTTTATTGACATGTGTAGCTAAGTGTTCTAATCTGAATTCCCGATTAGCATGATTTTCCCGGTTATTTCTCATGTTAATCCATGCTAGGTTGTTTCCCTCTGGCATGCTCGTATCTGTTCTTGTTTCGTAGTATCATGCTAGGCTCGTTGTATTCTTATTGAGCACGTATTGGATTTTATTGAATTGTTTGCTGATTGCTAAGGCGGAGTTAGAGTTCTGAGTAGATAGCATCATCGGCCCGATGCATAAAGTACCTTGCATCCATGGCGGGGACGTTCGAGACAGTTCTCCGTCCCGGACCCCGTGAGGATTAGCTAACCCTACCGGTAGGCCCCCGTAATCTTGGGTGAAGGTGGCGATCGTTAAATGCCCCAACGGTCGGGATGATGACTTGACATTGCCTCGCCCCCGGCGGCCCGGCATGTCCTCGGCATGTTTTGGCAAGAGCCCCCGATTGCCACTGTTAAGGTAAGGACGGCTTTCGGTGTAAGCCTACCACGACCCGTTCCTCAGCCCAAGTGCGGTGGTTCAGGTGACATAGTTTACGTGTCAGTCTCACACCCTATGTCGGTGACACCGATCCGAGAGATTTAGTTAGGCGTGGTGGATGGACATGGGCAGCTTGCCACTAGACCCGGCACCCCCATAGTCCGCAAAGAGCACGCGGTGCATTCTTACGCTCATTACAAATACTGATGGAGAGCTCCTCGGGATTGTGAGCCAGTGTACCTTTCGTCGATAGTAGGCAGGCTGAGGCCGGGACTTGTTTCTCGTATAGGGCGACTTGTGTGGTGATATCATTCCGGACTAAGACCCTAAGTTGGCATCCGAGGCCCAAGTGTGGGCTAAGCTATGTGCTCTATTCTGTGCTTTTACTCATAGCTTGCATACACTCATCGAGATGACCATGTATATCGTATTGTACCCCGGTTGGGGATTCTTACTGAGTAATTCGTTACTCACCCTTATTATTGTGGGTTTTCCACAAGTAACCGAGTTGCGAGACAGGATGGCTGAAGGAGGAACTGTGATCATGGGGCCCAGTCATCAAACTCTGATTTTGTGTTATGACTCTTTATGTTTTACTTTCCCCTGAATGCATGTAGCCGGGCACGGAGCCCTAGGATGTTTTCTAAATGTTTTGTGGATTCCAGCATGGTTGTATCTGAACAGGTTTTGAAGGATTTTAATAAATCTCTGATCAGAGTAAACTTTGGAAATGTATTTATCTTGGAACAGGTGCTTGGAAACAGGGACAGGTTTCAGGAAAATTGTCCGGGCTTTGAACTGACTGTTTAAATGTTTTGTTTTAATTGGAATCTGAAATCATGTTTGTATAATGTCCTTTACTTTGAATGCATGCATTGGGGTAAGGGCCCATTTAGTGCCCCATTCGGGTCCGGTCCTTACACCTATGCATAAACCTATTCAAATCTATTTGTACTGTGTTTTATCTTAAACAGTGATTAGTTTAATTTTTTGTAGGTTGATTCTATCAGCAATGTAGAGCATAAACTAATTGATGACACTAATAATTTTTTGGATAATTTGGATACTCGGTCATGTACATGCCATGTTTGGGATCTTGATGAAATTCCATGCTCTTATGCGCTTGCTGCTATACGTGCACTAGATTTGAATCCTTATACTTTTGTGTCTAATTTTTATTATTCAAATTTTTTGACATCATCTTATAGAGGTTTAATTCGCCCAGATGGAAATCATACTAGTTGGAGCTCTATTGATGTTGATGTTAGTGCATTACCTCCAATTATGAAACGATAATCTGGAAGGCCTGGCAAAGAAAGAATACTATCTATAGGTGAACACTAGTAGAAAATCGAGCATCAATGGCGGGCATATGTCGCCATTATATAACATTAATGGTGGACACAAACCCGCCATCTATACCGCTGACATCGAAACACAACGATGGCATGCATACAATCAATGGTGGGCAAAAACTGCCATTAAATCGTTTCCATAGCGCGCGCTTTCTCCGCCATAAAACATATTCCATCCCGCGCGCCCACTCGCCATGTAAACTTTACAATAGCGTGCATCATGCCCGCTATGAATTCTTTTGTATTTTTTTTTTTTAAAAAACGCAGAAAAATGGTCTGGGTTATTTTTGTTTTGAAAAATGGTCTATTTTTTGAAAAATGATCCTCTTTTTTGTGCCCTCCATTAAAATACGTTATCACTTAATTATAAAAAAAGGCACAAAGGCATATATATTGTGCCCGCCACTAAACGTCATTCTACTTTATAAAAAAAAAAAAGAATAATGTCTTCAAATGATATCTAACCACCATGAGTACCAAATGAAACTTTTCTTACAAAATATCTAATGACCACTAACTCATGCATGAAATCCTAACTTCTAATTTACTTTGTCTACACATGATATTGCATTATGTGCACCAAAAATTTGGGCAGCATAACAGCACAATAATGCGATTCCCAAAAAATTCAGTACCTACTATATTCAACAATTACCTGTATATAATTCAAAATACAAAATTCAGTTCAATCAGAGAAACTCATTCTTTCTCCATACCTAAACAACTTTGTTTCTTTTCTAAACAAAGTTCTAAACAAACAACTAGACTACAACGATCTCCAATATACCTATACAAAGATCTAAACAAAAAACTAAACTACATACACTAATTCTGCATCAAATGTCTACCTATGAATTCGGCCCATTCTACTCGTACCTCATAAATCTCGGCTTGAGTGAATGGGTCGGACCGGCGATGTACTGCAAATTTAAAGCATATAATTAAGAACACCCAATTAGCTAGTGTATATTATATACATGATTTTATCTAAAAGAAATGTATAAAACAAAACTTACAAGTTTTGATACGTGCGTGGATGTATTGTATATCGTCTTCAGCATGAACAGTTGAACGTAGAATCTACATAATATTGTTCCACTACCTTATTCAGGGCACTAGTGAAACAAAATAGTTACATAATTAATTAGTATGATACATATATATAAATAATAATGACAAAAAATGACCAACAAATTATTAAAAGAATATGGAATCAATTTTTCCTTCACAGTTTTCCATTTTAATTTTACGGCCTTCGACTTGTGTCTCAATTTCCATACTCGGTAGGCACTATATTAATGAAGTTGAAAGTTGTAATTCAAATTGATAAAATAAATTCGAAGTTCCAAAGTTCATTAATTTCAAAACTTACTGATTGAAGGTACGAACTAAAGTCTCGTTGAATGGATTATGACCGAGCGAGTTGATTACATACAATGTATTTTCAGCTGGAATTATGATGGTCAAAATCTAGTGGTTCCTATACAATTTAACGAATATTCAAATACTAGTATAGACATAATTAATATAGGGTATAAAAAATGCAAACTTTGGAACACGTACCTGCTATTGAAGGGAAAGAAAACTCGTTGATTAAGATTAGCCAACTCGTCTAACCTATTGGCTATAATTGAAACCCAGGCTTCTTCATTCTTATTACTAAAAGCCGATGCAAACTCACTACTATCTATTAGTAAGTAGTTATCCAGCGTCTTTTCATCGCAAGTGGACCATAAGTAACTGAAATCGATTGTTTGGACGCTATTAAACTAGACAAACAAATAATAGTTGCAAAAAACAATGGGAACTTACCAGATGTAACAAAATACGGGAGGATAACATATTTCTTTCATACTACAATATTCCAAAATGTCATCTTGAGGAAGAAAACAGTACTTGGGCGCTGCACTACCTAACAATTTTCTTGGAATCGGTATACAAGCTATGCCACCAACACCTAGTTTAGTTTCAGCATACGTATGTAACATCCAAATGATGTTTGGAAGTGATGTGTTTGATTGGTGAAAGTGTGAATCTGATACATCCTTCTTACTAGTGGTTTTCTTCGGTTCATAGTGCGTCTATCATGTTAATAAACATTCTATTATTAGCATGAATCATTAATCACTAAATTAAAAAGGTATAATGTGCAATTATATACCTTTTTGGATGTTGTAGGTGTCCCGATCAATGATCTTGGCCATGGCACGAAAGATTTAACAGCTTGTCCAAGGAATTGAAGTTCCTCGTTTTTGGTAATTGAAAGGTCTATGTTAGCATTGCCTGTAAAGACCGTATCGACCGAGACGCGCACGTTGTGTTTCCCTAACAGATGGTCGTGTACCATATTGGATGAACCACTCGATTCAAACACGTTGTGTTTCCCTAAGAGATGACCGTGTACCGTTTAAGGGCGACTCCAAATTCTTGTTCTCCATTGAATGCTTTTTTTGTCTTCTAAATATGTGCCCCATTGGTAGATATTTTCGATGTCCGAGAAATACATTCTTCCCTCCTATGGGTAAAACAATTGATGATGTTTTCTCTGTACAAATCGGACATGCTTTATAACCTTTTATCGTACACCCACATAACTTACCATATGCTGGAAAATCATTAATGGTCCACAACAAAATAGCTTTCAGGGTGAAGCGTTCTTGCTGATGTGCGTCAAAACATTCAATGCTCGTGTTCCATAACATTTTCAGATCGTCGACTAACAGACATAAATAGACATCTATTTCATTTCCAGGTTGTTTGGGTCCTGAGATTAATGAAGTTAGCATCAAGAACTTACGCTTCATGCACAACCATGGAGGTAGATTGTAAGTCACCAACATAACTGGCCAACAACTATATGTAGTACTTTGGTCACCGTGGGGATTGACTCCATCTGTTGATAGGGCTAGACGAAGGTTCCTCGTTTCTAAACTAAAATCAGGCCACCATTCGTCAATTTGTTTCTATGAAAGTGTGTCGGCTGGATGTTGTATACACCCATCAACCTCGCGGTCCGTCACATGCCACGTCAATAATTTCGAAGTTTCTTTACTTCGAAACATTTGTTCAAATCTTGGAATAGGAGAGAAATACCACATGACTTTTGTTGGAATATTTTTCACTCCTTCTTTCATATTCTTCTTAACCTTCCATCTCGATGTTCCACATGTAGGACATAGTTCTGCATCGACAAGTTCTTTTCGATACAAAAAACATTCATTGATGCACGCATGGATCTTTCATACTTCATTCCTAAGGTACCTAGGTATCTTTTCGCATAATAGGTAGATATCGGAATTTCATTAGGACTAGGCAATAAAGCGGTCAAGAATTGTAACAGCTCTGAGAAGCTTTTATCGCTCCATCCATGCTTTGCTTTCAAATTAAAAAGTTTAATCAATGCTGATATTGGTAAAATCTTTACAATTAGGGTATAATGGTTTCTTAGCATCCTCTAAAGCTTCCTCAAATATAGGGGAATTTTCGTTAAAGTAATTTTGTGCAGCTTTAAACATCCCTATTGGGTCATCTATGTCATCCAAATTTTCATCATCTATTGGAACACTTTCCATGTTTCTTGTCCTCGATACTGATTCTCCATGCCAAATCCATGTATTATAACTTTGATCGATCCCATGAAAAAATAAATGGTCTCTGATGACATTCACACTTTGGTACTTGGCGTTCACACATTTCAAACATGGACAACAAACGACATTTAAACCTTTTGAATGTCGTATTGCATTGGCTATAAATATCTCAACTCCTAAACCGTATTTCGGTGACATCCAATCCTTAAACATCCACGACTTATCCATAGTCATGTTAGAAATCTAGTCAACTAGGAGAAACTTAACCTACAAATTTTTTAAAACAAAGTAGAATCTAGTCACATATATAACTCAACTTAAATAAGAAAAAAAAAGAATCTAGCTAACTCCATAATTAAAGTATATAATTCAAATCATGCATTGAATCAAGCTACAATACAAATTTGAGCTAATAGAAGGAAACTTTGGATCAAGCTACAATACAAATTGTGCATTTGTTGTTTTCATAGCCATTATCATTACAAAAGCGAGTTTTCCAAGTGAAAATTGCTATCAAAACAACAAATGCACAATTCAATCAAATGATCAAATCAAACAAACAATGACTTTAAGAAAATGCACAAATTTGAAAGGTTAACAACATGCATTTGTGAAGAAATAAGATAAAAAGAGACTAAAAAGAGTTAGGGAGTAATAAAATTACCAATTTGTGAAGAGACTTCCCAAGTTGAAAATGCTCTAAGTTGAAAATTTTTGAAATTTGTGACCGAAGATGATGAAATTTGAAAGGTTACAACATGCATTTAAGAAAATAATAAGATAAAAAAGAGTTTAAAAAGAGTTACCCAATTTGTGAAGGTCAGATGCCTCAAGTTGAAGAAAATGTCAAAATTTTTTACCTTATGAGCTTCAAAGAGAAAGGAGGGTTAGTCGACGACGGTGGGTTAGTCAGCGCCGGCGTCGGTGAGAAGTGAAGATGAATAGAGAAAGAGGGTGAGGGTTTCAGAGGTTTCTGTGTCGAGAAAAAGGAAATGAAAATTTTTTGGAAGAGCTATCCCGCGCGTTTTGATTCTGTTTAATCAATGGTCGGCACAATCAATGGCGGGCAATGCCCGTCATCGATTGTATTCCACAACAGGCGTAAAAGACCGCCATCGATGTGTTTTTATTGCACGCCATCGAAGCCTTTCAATAGTAGTAATTTGTGCCCGCCATTGTTTCCTTTGTGCCGTCTATTCTACAAATTGTAGTAGTGGAAGCAAGAAGTTATATAAGATGTAGTCGTTGTCATCGAGTTGGTCATAATTGTAGAACATGTAAATTTGCTCCTGGTTTAAAATGATAGCTTGTTGAATTTCCTTACTTACAGTTTGTTGAACTTGTATTTGAACCTAATGAAACATTCATAATTGAAAGTTACATGATAGTTTTTACATGAGTTGAACTGATATGATCTTTTTTTTTTTTTAATTCTATAGTATGCTTCAATTTTCTTACTGTTTGTTTAATCTAATGATTGAATATCAATCTGGCTTTTCACAGTGATTTGATTCTATCAGCTACTTGGTGATACAATCTATCATTTGCTAGTGATAGAATCTATCGGCTTCTTAGTGATAGAATTTATGAGATACGAAACTCCAACTAAACTTGTAGCATTAAACTAATAACATAGCAAAATCAACAATGGAACTGTGGAACTGAGTCATTGACAATAATAATGGAAGTAAAATGTATGAAGCTTAAAATCAACTAATATAGCATAAGTAAACTAATAGAAATCAAATGGATATCATTCTTGTTCACCCTACATTCCAAGCTAACCCATTATCATTGATAACAACAATGAAAGTAAAAGAGAAAAAACAATGAAACCAAAAAGTTAGAAATGAATAATGGAAGTCATTGACAACAACAATTTAGCTGCAATGGATATGCATCCCAAACAATGTCATTGACAGCTAAAGAAAATCATAGAAAGTTTGAAAATAGGTAACCAAGAAATTTTGCTGCTATCTATCTATCTATCTACTCTGTTTTTTGTTTTTCCTTCACTGCTTTAGCAACAAACAATACCCAAATATTCAAATATAAGCAATTTCGTAAGTGATTTTGAAAATAGGCATAAACTTTTTATCACCTATGCATAAACCTTCTATCACCTATGCATAAACCTTATATCACCTATGCATAAACATTCTATCACCTATGCATAAACCTTCTATCACATATGCATAAACCTTATATCAATTAGGCATAAACCTTCTATCACCTATGGATAAACCTTCTATCACCTATGCATGAGCCTTCTATCACCTATGCATAAACCTTAATTTTATCACATAAGCATAAGCCTTCTATTTCTTAGGCATAAACCTTCTATCACCTATGGATAAACCTTCTATCACCTATGAATAAACCTTCTATCACATATGTATAAGCATTCTGTCACTTAGAGATAAACCTTCTATCACCTATGGATAAACCTTCTATCACCTATGCATAAGCCTTCTATCACCTATGCATAAACCTTCTATCACATATGCATAAGCCTTCTAGCCCTTAGGCATAAACCTTCTATCATCTATGCATAAACCTTCTATCACTTAGGCATAATAGAGCAAAAATATATTGATAGAACAAAAGCTTTCATTTAATTCTATTTGAAGTAACTGTTCAAATACAACCAAAACTATACAACAATTGTTCAAAAGTAAATGGACTAATTGTTCAAACTATACAAAGCTAACATATTTTCAATCATCATTCATTGAGTGATCTTTAAATCGAAAGATGGAGCTTCCACATGCAATCTTGGTGAATGCCTAACTAGTGGAGACTTGGGTGATAACTCTTGAGACGTCTTTGTTGGAGAATTCTTCTCAAGATAGTCTATAGCTTGAGTTGCAGCTTGAATTACGTCTCTCTTGTCCTTTTCTTTCTTATTTTCCTTTTGAATTTTGGCCAACCTCTTTGTAGATGCATTCTCCAATGTTTTCTTAGTAGGTCTAGTTTGCCTCTTTGTCCTTCTAGCAGCAACCTTTGGTCTATATTTTTTCACAGTCTGCAAGCATTAGAGAAACACACAAAATTTAACTTCATTTGAGTTGATAACTCAATCATTATATACATAATTCAATCAGCTGAAGAATTTAATAAATAAAAAGTCAAATAACATCGAATTTATTGTATACGTTAATTTTGGATGGCTTTTTCCAATCTTTCTTTGGGACAATGAACTTCATCTTTTCCTATTGAAACAATATCAATCATTTATTATTCTATCATTTTAAAGAGTTATCAAATTGATTGAAGTTATTTAGTACTTACTTTTGTTTGTTTCATCTTCTTAGAAGAAGATTGTTCACCCTTCACCGATTTTCTTTTTTCATCTGTTTGACACTTAACTAATTAAATTCTCGATTAGTGAAAAACAATAAGCACATCAATACCAATATCACTCATTTTAAAGCAGACACTAGAAACGTTTCGGCTTAGGTGATAGAAGGCTTATGCATAGTTGATAGAAGATTTATGCCTAAGTGATAAAAGGTTTATGTATAAGTAATAGAAGGGTTATGCATAGGTGATAGAAAGCTTATTTATAGGTGATAGAAGGCTTATGCATATGTGATAGAAGGATTATGTAAAGGTGATAGAAGACTTATTCATAGGTGATAGAAGGTTTATCCCTAAGTGATAGAAGGCTTATATATTGGTAATAAAAGGCTTATGCATAGGTGATAGAAGGCTTATGCCTAAGTGATAGAAGGCTTATGCATAAATGATAGAATGTCTTTACTTAAGTGATATACGACTTATGAATAGATGATAGAAGGTTTATGCCTAGTGATTGAAGGATTATACATAAGTGATAGAATGTCTCTACCTAAGTGATAGACGACTTATGCATAGGTGAAACAAAAGTAAAGTACAGATTACAATATCTATTTCTAACATGATTAGAGTATCGATTCACAGTCTAGGTGATTTATATAATCTATTTCTAAAAATGATTACAATATCTATTTCTACCTAAGTGTGATATACAGCTTATGTATAGGTGATAGACGGAGGTTGAAGGAGTTCGATTCACAGTATCAACATTCATCAATTCACAATTTCTCTCAAAACTAAGCGAAAAGTATCGATTCATAGTTTGAGCGAAAAGTAAAGTAAGAAAAAAGTCAAAGAGAGTGAAGAACATACCGAGAGTTTTGATTGAGACCAATTGTAGATGGAGATTAAGGATGAACGTTGATTGAAATGAAGACGAATGTTGAAATAAGGAAAGACGAAAGATTGAAATCGCAAAGAAATCGCAAAGAAAGAAAGAACAGATTTTCGAAGAAAGAAATTGCAAAGACGAAAGACGAAAGATTTTCGAAAGTGATTGAAATCACAAACAAAGAAGAGATTTTCAAAGCAGAGATCGTGAAAATGGGTTTAGGGCTGAGCTGTTTTCATTTATTTCAACGTGGGCTTCTTATATTTCGACGTGGGCTGTTTTCTTTTATTTCAATGTGGACTTTTTCGTCATTTCACCGGGCCGTTTGAAGGATTCTGCTACAAAAGAATTATTTTACAAAATCTGTTATACATGGAATTATTTTACCCTAATTTGCTATACACGAAAAAGACCCAAAGAAATATGTGACAATACTAATTCATACAAATTTTTTAAAAAGTGACCATATTTATAATATTTTTTAATTTGACTAATCTGATAAATTTTCTATTAATATCTTATATTTATTTGTATTACAAGGAAGGAAATAACATTCCATTGAAATAGGTGTATAAATGTATACCTAAATATCTTGAATCGAATTGTATACGTAAATATCAATGTTATATTTTGGAGTGGAATTATATCGGTAAAATTAATAAGTGAGCAATAATGCAACTTTCTTTTGATGCTCTCAAAAACAGGGACGAGACCTTTTATCATAATTTTTATTTTTTCACTTTGCCAGGCAAAGGTTATTATTTTTATGAGACACCATCGCAAAATCCCTTTTCTTTTCATAAATGAAAATTAAAACAGTTACGCCCTTTTAGTTTAAACAAAATTAAACTAGGTATTAATCTGCGTTTTGAGAAAATATTTCATTTTTACATTATGCAATGAAAAAAAAAAACCATAGTTTCAATATGCTTCTAAGAATGTACAGTTGTTTAGGATAACAAGTTGAATAATAGTCGTTAGTAGTAATCGTTGTTGGTAAGATTATAATAATTTGTGAAAATCTTTGTTTGTATTTGAGATCCAAATAATGAATATATGGATTACTATTGTCTGAATAAAGAGAGTACACATGATAAATGATTAAGATTTAGGTGAAATAAATTAGATATTCGTTATCAAATCATAAGAATGAAAAAGAAATAGAATCAAAACATGTCCTCATAGTTGGTTTACAATAATGTAGTGTGACAACTACATGAAATGATTTTTTTGAGGAGGAAAAGAGGTAGGTAGAGGAATCTAGATGTAAAAGTGAATGGAAATATATATATATATATATTTTCTAAAATTAGTATTATGTAGGCAATAGGGAAATGTTTTGTTTGGTTGGGAAGGAAAAGAGTAATTAAAAAACAAAAAGAAACCCATCATAATTTCAAAAAAAGAAAAGAGAAAAAGAAACCAACACAGCATATCACACAAACAGGAAAAAGGGAAAAATAAAGAAAAAAACAAAACAAAAAAACAAAAGGACAGAGAAAGAAAGCGAAATGTGAGAAAGAAAGATTACAACAATTATATTACTTACACAATCACAGGTCCCACCTCCCAATCCCCCAATTGTCATGCCCTCGTCCACTTTTTTCCCATTTTACACTTTGATATTTTTTTTTTTTTTTTAGAAATTGGGTTAAATAGTCTAATTTTACAAAATAATTATAGGTATACGTAAATTTGAATTTTTTTGCATCTATACTCAAATATATGGTATAATTATTATTCATCATATGGTATAATTTAGGAAATTAATACAAAATTCTATATTATTAATATGTTATTATCTGTTATTAGTACAATATTATATGCTATTAGTATATATTAATACAATATTATTTATTAATTATATGGTATAATTTATGTACGATATGACTATGAATTATGATAGCTAAATTTTCCTTTTTTTTTTTTTGCCTAGTAGGGTTAATATTTTTCCAATTGACATACTCTTAAAAAAACACCTTTTTGTGTTAAATTACAGAAAACAAGTTTGTGTAAAAAAATTACTTTTAAAGTTTAATTGTATTTTAAAAAGACAAAAGTCTTTACAATCAAAACAAATACAGTTTTTATTAATTTTGGGATGAAAATTATTAACATATCGTTTAAAAATATACATAAACATGGTCTAGTAATTTAATTGTTTGATAGTATTCTAAAAAAAATAATAATAATTGTTTGATGGCAACTTAGTTCATCACCATGGTGATAAGTTTAATTATAGAAATTCGGTATTTGATTCTCCTATATTATTTAAGAGTTACTAACCCTTTCAATTTAAAAAATATCTTTATAATAAAGAAATTACACTATCTTTATTTTGTTTTGATTCTATGTTTTCAAAAAATAAATTATAAATGAAACAGAGTTTCATTTTATATACCAATAAAAAAAAAAGTTCATATGGTCATTAATATTCTACTTCGGTCAAATTTAGAAGGTTATTAAAATTAATATTGCATCTCCAATATCTCATAATAGGAAGGAAAATAACCCTCCATTCCCTTAATTCTTAATGTTTTTTTTAAATGAGGGTATGTCCACTAACTTCATTTCGCCAAGAAAGGATGAGTTCAACTATTTATATATGACATTATAACAAAAAGGTCACCCTTTTTATTTTTTATTTTTTGAAATTAGAAGAAGACCACAAATTTTACATAAAGGATATTCTTATTTTCAAATAAGATAGAAATCAAATATTGATTTTGAATATTGAATTCATGACCGTAGATGAGAGCATACTTTCAAACAAGATAATCAATGCACAAATTCAAAGAAATAACAAAAAGAAAAACACCTTAGATATCAACTTCATTTCTTACTTTTTTTTATAAGGAAAGAAGTAAGAAATTAGCAAGTTGAACCGGTTATATAAACTTGTCTTTCACAACTATATAACTGCTTTTACTTAAATTTCTATATTTGATGGTGAATTCAAATTTTAAATTTTTTGGACGATGGTACATATCAAAAGGCAAAACTAAATTCATTTTGACAAAAAAAAAAAAAAAACTTATTTAGTCAACTAACTTAAGAAATCAATTGATTTTAGTGCTTACTATAATTTCTCATTTGAGAGTGAGGTTGTGATTTAAATTAAACTTCAACCTAAAATTTTATAAAATAAGGTTGTAAACTCTAATTGCTTAAGCATTTTAAAACTATTTAGTGTAATGATTTTATAGCACAATGACTATATTATTATTAACATAATAGGAAAACTAATATATGGTATTTTAATGTTCAAATAGAATTTTCAGAAACTAAGACATTATAAATCTAATTATATTTAACCTTTAAAGAGTCTACTCATTAACTTTTAAAAGAGTTATAGAAGTTAAAGTTAGAAGAGAAAGGGATCAAAGCAACTTGACAAGTTTACTTTACTTATTTTCGAAATATAGTATGAGACAATGGCATGCTCAATATTATATAGTATAAATATTCATCTCAAAACCAATTGAAGATGAGAGAAGTAATGTATATATCTTGTATATCGTTGTTATCTAATCTCCACTTATTCTGCACGAAGGATGATCTTAACACCCAAAAACTTATATATAATAACTTACATATCGTAGATTTTTTTTAAAACTACACATGTATGTCTAAGTTATCAAATCTCATTTATAAACTACCGAGAAGATAAAATATTTTTATCAAATTTCATAGATTTTATGTCTAAGTTAGAAGATAAGAGATTTCAACAATCAAATGAAAATATTTTCAATATCATTTAAATTTTCGATATCTTTACCAAATTTCAGATTTTATTTGACATTTTATATTATAATTAAAATAATAAATTTAATTTTCCAAGATGCCAAAAAAAAAGGAAAGATGCCAAAATTGAATTTTCCGATCCTTAAATAGTCCTCTACATTTTATTTATAAGAACAGTTTTTTTTGCTTTGATTTACTTTTCTTTGTTTTTTTTTTATTTTTAAAAATAATTTATCTTATTATTGTTGGATTATTTAGCTTAACTTTTATCTAATTTTTCTTTTGTTGCAATAAGTTTTGTAGGATTTTTTTTTCCATAATGGTTGCTTTTTAAAAAAAGATTTGGAGATCTTGAAAAAATTTCTCAGTTTCAAAAGTTCGGTAACAATGATTTCCTAAACATTTGAAATTTTCTCTTTGGTTGCAGTTACCTTTCTTGGTTTCTTTTAATTTTATAATAAAAAATTTAGTTATCTTATTTCTGTTGGATTATTTACCTTAACTTTCATTAACTTTTTTTTGTTGCAATAATTTTTGTAGGATCTTTTGTTACTTAATTCTGGAGATGTGGAATTTTTTTTTGAAGAATGATAAAATTATCATTTGAGTTAAAGGTAAATTCATAGATTTATACTAATAAATATATTTAGCTTATTTATATTTATAATTATAATTATGATATAACTCTTATAAATTTTATATAATTCAATAGTAATTGGTCTATTAATAGATAAATTGAGAAAAAAAAAACTAAAGAGTGTTGATTTTTAAAAATGACAGATAAAATTTAATTTTAATGCCATAAATTTTATTAAGTTTTTTTTAAAAAAAAAATTATAACAAGTTCAAAATAAAATATTAACTATTTTTTAACATGAATTTTAATAAATTTAATTAATGTGAAAAAATAGTTATAAAATTTAATTTATATTGAAATTATTATTTGATTATTTAAATTTATGGCAAAAATGTAGGAAACAATTTATAAATATATATATATATATATATAATTTATTATTTAAAAAATTATCACGTGCAACGTCGTGCTAAAATTGTAGTAAAGCAAAAGTGTAAAAATACATTAAGGGTGTGTTTGGACCCCGTTTATGTAAACGGTTGAATTTGTTATAATAATTTAACTGATATTTGCACCACTATTTATTATAAAATGTAATTACTTAAACTTACGTGCCCGTTTATCTAAACATTTGCATATATATTAGTTTTTCTTACATAATCAGTCCGTCAAACACCATTTATCATAATATTTATTATAATAACTTGCTTCTCAAACACCATTTATAATAACTCACTGTTTATCATAACTCACCATTTATTATAACTTTTCGTCTATTATATAACCAAACTAGTGCTCCAAACAGGTATCGGTCGATGACGTAATTATCTTATTTGATATTAATCTATATTAACTCTATAGTGAATTCAAACTTGAAAATCGATATGTGATTATAACATTTTTTTAAGGATAATAATGTGGTTCACATAAGGTTTGTTTGTTGGTCTCCCCTCTTGGATTAGTACTTGAAAAAAAAGGTTAGAAGTAATACAAAGGACCATGTAAAAAAAAAGAAAAGAAAAGAAGAAGAAGTAATACAAAGGAGGAAAATGGGTAGAATAGTAATTTGAAAGGCGAATTCCCCTAGAAAAAGAAAAGAAAAAAGAAAAAGAGAAGAACACACCATGTGTGGGGCAACCCAATTGCACCCTGCAAAATCTCTCTCTCTCTCTCTATCTCACTCTGTCCGTTGAATCCAAACAGTGAACATAAAAATTAAAAAAAAAAAAAAAAAGAATTGCAGAGAGAAAAAGAGAAAAGCTTATATGGGGTCTCTCTTTCTCTCTCTCTCTCTTACTTCACTTTCAAAATTCACTCTCCAAATTCTCTATCATGAACTTCTTCTTCTTCTTCTCTCCCATTCTTTCTTAGAATTCTTCTTTTTTGTGTTATGAATCCCTCCACCGCCGCCGCACCACAACCAGCTCCTCCCTCCGTCGCCGCCGCCGCCGCCTCTTGCCCCCGCCACCCACAAGAGCACTTAACCCCCTTCTGCCCCTTATGCCTCTGTGAGCGCCTCTCCCTCATCGAATCCTCATCCTCCGCTTCTTCTTCAACCCGGAAACCCCCTTCCGCCGCCGCCTCTGCTCTTAAAGCCATTTTCAAACCTTCCTCTGCTTCTGCTTCCGCTTCCAATCCTCCTCTGCTTCGTCGCTCTCACTCCTTCTCTGCTTCCAAGAACGAACCCTTCTCTTCCTCTCTCGAACCCCAGAGGAAATCTTGCGACCTTCGCGTTCGAATCGATCCTCACACCAAGAATTTGGACGACCAGCCCGGTTTTGAAGAACCCCCCAATGTGCTGGATTTTGTGATTCAGAACAGAGTTCAGGAGATTGTTGAAGAAGAGGAAGAAGAAGAAGAAATTCCGCTTGAATTGCAGCAACAAGAGTTGAAACCCATGAAGGATCATATAGATCTGGATTCCCACACCAAGAAACCCACCGGGAGTTTCTGGTCTGCGGCGTCGGTCTTGAGCAAGAAGCTCCAGAAATGGAGAGATAGTAAACAGAAAGGGAAGAAACAGAGATCTACCGCAACATTGCCGGTGGAGAAGCCAATCGGCCGCCATTTCAGAGAAACCCAGTCAGAGATTGCGGATTACGGATTCGGCCGACGGTCCTGCGACATTGATCCCAGATTCTCCCTCGACATCCCCCGAATGTCCTTCGACGATCCCCGCCATTCCTTCGACGAACCCAGAGCTTCTTGGGATGGCTATTTGATTAGCAGAACCTTCCCGAGAATGCCTACGATGCTTTCTGTCGTTGAAGATGCTCCCGTTCATGTCTTCCGTTCTGATGCTCAAATTCCTGTGGAAGACTCCGTGAATTCGATCCACGAAGACGAGAATACCCCCGGCGGGTCGTTGCAGACCCGGGATTACTATTCGGGTCGGCGGAAGAGCCTCGACCGGTCCAACTCCATCAGGAAGACTGCAGCAGCGGTGGTGGCGGAGATTGATGAGATGAAATCTGTTTCCAATGCTAAAGTTTCTCCTGCAATTACAGAAAGCAGCCATAGAGATTCAAACTCCAATTCACTTCGAGATGACTGCTCCAACTCCTTCAATTTGGGATTCAACGACAATGCAAGTAATCGAAAAGAAGAATCGAAAAAGTCCCGCCGGTGGGGGAAGGGTTGGAGCATTTGGGGATTGATTAACCGGCGGGGAGGAAACAAAGATGAGGAGGAAGAGAGAGAGATTCGACCCAATGGCATCGAGCGCTCGTATTCAGGGTCGTGGCCCGAGCTACGAGGCGATCGGAATGTCGATGCCAAAGGAGGGTTCAATCCCAAAATGTTTAGGAGTAACAGCAGTGTGAGTTGGAGGAGTTCAAGTATGGTGGGTGGATCTTTCAGTAGTGCAAGGAAAAGCAATGCAGATTCTAATGGCAATGGCAATGGCAATGGGAAGAAGAAGAAGGAGCAGGAGCCAGTGTTGGAGAGGAATAGGAGTGCTCGACATTCTCCGACGAACGTCGACAATGGACTTCTTCGATTCTACTTGGCGCCGATGAAAGGCAGCCGGAGAGGCGGGTCGGGGAAGGAGAAGCCTAATCAAGCACAGTCCATTGCTAGAAGTGTTCTTCGACTGTATTGAACTGAAATTGGTTGGGGAAAGATTCAATTTAAGACTATGTTTTCTAGTTCAAAGTTGTTGTATTTTATTTTGTTCAAGCATTATATTTACTGGGCTTATTGGAAATGGATGAGAAGAGGAAGCAGTTTCAAAATTTTTCACTATTTTTCCATTTTAGAATGGAGAATGTTTTGATAGTCACAACATTTAGGAGTGCCTTAGATTGCTCCTTAATTTACTCTAAATAAATCATAAATTTTCATTTGTCTTCTTATATTTTATTTTAACTGTGATTGCATGGTTTGGCTAAGCAAAACCCTCTTTGGATGAGAGAGCCAAGGCCCAAAAGAAAAAAAAAAATTTAACATGAAATACTGGATTCTTGTTTTGTTTCTTATTATCAACATCACTGATGTGACATAAATATCTTGAAATAAATGAAGTCAAAAACATTACTGCAAGAATTGTGCATTTAATTTGTAGGGTATAGCATGTTTGGTTTGAGAGGACAGTTTAAAAATACAGTACAAAACAACCCTGTCTACTTTAGCCATTTTTACTTAAGAACTCAGTTTGTTGATAAATTTTTTTTAATTCAACAACAAAATGGGGTGTGAAATTGGAACCTCTAATATGAGATTAGAGAATATATAAGATGAGATTAGGATTTTGTTCATTTTCGGCTCAACTTGTTATATATATTTTCATGCTCTTCCTAACCTCTCCAAATCCCTCCCAACTATTACCTTCATTTTCAAAGCCCTCTATCTAAACATCAAAGTTATAAGTAAGTTCAAATCTTCACATTCAGTGGGTGAACTAAAATAATCCTATCAAATCAGTAAATTAAATACTAACAATATTTAATACACACATGATTAGCAAATCTTGGTGTATTTAAGATAAACTTTAGACCAAAAAGTTATAAGTTAAGTTCAAATCTTTACATTCACTCATTGTAGAAACAAAAGCATATAAAATCAGACAATTAAATACTTAGACTAATTAAATACATACATGAATGGCAAATTAGTCAATAAACAAACCTGATGCATAATTAGTCTAAAAAGGAGTGTGAACTTAGGAGTTCATTAGTCCAAAAAGGAGATTGGATTTTAGAGAAACATTTTGGAACACAATGATAGAAAACCTTGTGGTTGGTATCCTCAAAATGCTAAACAAGTGGGAACAAATTGAACCCACAGCCCTGTTTAAGGTGAGAAATGAGCCAATTTTCTGTTTCTGAAGATTAGCAATGATTCTTCACCTAATAATAATATTACAACAGCCAAACCAAACATATTCATTGATCAAACCACACATAAACACTTTATCATTTTCCCTAAACACAATTTTGAAGAAAAACCAATCAATAATTTTGGCCTCAAAGTCAATAAAGCAACCAATGAAAAAGAAACAATCCCAACAAGTCTCATGCCAGAAAGTGGAAGACACAATAGAGGCTCATTGCCCAAAGCCATATTAAAGAACAAATCCTCAAAGTCAAATCCAATGATAGTTAGTCAAACTTTTATTCTTCCTTCCACACTTTTTGACCATTCAACAAAAGAATTTTGTGAGGATGATAAAAACGACCAACACTTGCAACATTATCTACCTGTTCTACTACTCCTTAACATACTCGAAAATGAACCACTTAAATTATCATTCAACTAAATGAAATTAAAAGCTAGGAACTGAGAATGTTGCATTGAAGTTGGATTTTTAGCGTAAATGACCTGTTACCTTTTTGTAGCGATAGCATTTAGCCACAAACAGATAGCCAATGAAATTCAGCACACTGAGAATAGCCAACAGCCAGAAGAAATAGTCCAGATGCCCCTTGTTTAAGTTATTCGGAATCCACCCGAGCTTCCCGTGTCTCGTTGTCACTGCAGTCACGATTATAACGAGCAATGTGCTTAAGTAATTCCCCAATCCAATGGTCGTGAGAGACAGGGCAGCCATCATGCTTCTCATTGCGTCCGGTGCTTGGTCATAGAAGAACTCCATCTGTCCGATAAATGTGAAGACTTCTGCACACCCGATGAGAAAGTACTGTGGTACTTGCCAGAATATTGACAGGGGAATGTTCTCCTCGTCGTAGAGGTTGTTCTTCCTCACGTAGTCGAGCCTGAAAACTTCCAAGATACCTGCTGTAACCATGGAGAAAACAGAAATAGCGAGTCCGATTCCCATCCGTTGTAGCTGTGTGAAGCCCCGCTCATTGTTGGTGAACTTCCTTGCAAATGGGACGATGAGTCCGTCGTATACAGGAGCCCAGAAGAGAACACTGAGTGTATCAAAGATTGAAAGGGAGGCTGATGGAATTTTGAAAGTCGGCCCAATGTGTTGGTCCATTGTATTGCCTTGTAGAACAAACATGGTGCTCATTTGGCTATAGACTGCTGAAAAGACTATTCCACTAGCCCAGATAGGCAACAACCTGATGATGCTCTTCAGCTCCTCAACTTGAGTCACTGTACAAAGTCTCCATGCGTTTGGTTGGCCCTTGTTTCGATCGGTTTCAATCTCTACAGAAGCCTTATCCAGGCACCTGATAGATATAGATAATGCAACACCAATTTGGATAACATAAGAATCTGTCCATAATTGTTAGGCTGCATTGTGATGCCAGTAAACTTCTTGTAAGCATTGATCATTTAATAGTATAAGGATAAGCTTTAGATACTGTATAGGAGAAAGTCAATATTTTGTAACTATGTTGAAAAATATACTTACTTTAACTTGTCCGTGTGCTCGAGCTTGCGGCTTCCTTCAATTTTTGATTCAACATCACCAGCAATCTCATGAAGAAGAGACTTATCTTCTGGAACTTGTACCCCATGTTTCCGACAGGCTGCAACTATAACTTGGAAAATTCTTGTTAGAGGACTTCCTCCAGGCCTTTGCAGACGGTACAGCGAGCTACCAGAGAAGAAAAACACAACAGCGATGGCCATGGCTACTGCAGGAACTCCAAAGCCCCATCCCCAGCCTACATTCATTTGTATCCACACCAGAACAGAGGAGGCAACCATTGCACCCACATTGATTGAAAAGTAAAACCAATTGAAAAAGGAGCTTTTCTTCTTCCGTTCGACTTCATCAGTCTCATCGAATTGGTCGGCCCCGAACGATGAAACACAGGGCTTGATTCCTCCTGTCCCCAGCGCGATCAAGTAAAGCGCTATGAAGTTGGCAGCAGTTTGACCACTAGTTGGATGGCAACCGGTATTGTCACATAATGGCTTCAATCCAGGAACAGAAGCGGCTATTGTCAACAATGCCATGCCCTGCAAATCCATACATCATAACATAGTATCACTACAATGCAGCTGCTAAATCATTCCAATTACCAACCCAGTTCAAATTTTCAAGAAATTTACAGAACAAAACTTACAATGGCATACAAAATTGAGAAACTAGCAATGGTCCAATATCTTCCCAAGTAAGCATCAGCCAAGAAAGCGCCGATCAAAGGCGTAAGGTAGCAGGTTCCGGACCAACTGGTAACAGTATTTGAAGCAGTAACATTATCCATGTTGAGACGTATTTGAAGATAGTTCACCAAATTGGTACTCATCCCATAATACGCCAATCTTTCACAACACTCATTCCCTTTACAAACATCATCATTATAATTTTCAACATAGAACAGTCAAAACTAAACGTTAAAAACAAAGAAAAACATACCAAGAATGAAGCGGCAGGCCCTCCAATTTCCAGTTTTCTTCTTGTTAGCAGGATTCTTATGAATATCAACAGTACCATCTTTCGTATATACATCATCTTCTGCCATTGCAAAGCTCCTTCTTGGTATGATAATACCAACTGACGCTGTTAATTAAAACTAAACCTCAATTAGTCAAATTATACTTCTGTTTACCCTTTAAAGTGGGCAAGAAAAATAAAAAAGCATACATAACATAATATATCTTTTCAACTCGAAGGCAATGTTTGTGGGGGCCACTTATGAAACGGGGGTTGAGTTATTATAATTCAAGACTATTTTTTTTTTATTCAACAATATTTGGAGAAAGAGAGATTCGAACATATAACTTAATGGCTACTCATTTATATAAGATGTAATTCGAGCTCTACTCTAGTTTTATTGAGTTATTATAACTTAAGTTGCATTTGGTCGAGCGATTATAATAATTGGTGGGTTGGCCCAAACTCAAGATTGTCTTTTTCATATGAACTACATGCTCCTATTTAAGATGGAGTAATTTTTCTTCTCCATACCCAAACACTTTTTTATCATAGAATCTATTGAATAATCTGCTCAAATACTGTTAAAATAATCCAACGATAATTATAAACTAACACAACGATAATTATAATAATGAAAAGGGTAGAAATGAAGCTGCCCTTTTGCTCGAATGAATTTAAAATTGAAAACGCTACATATTTAATCAGTCCTAGGTTTGAGTGTCGCAATCAAATAAGTTAATGAGACAAACAAAACAGAGAACATGAAATCCCAAATGCTTGAAAAAGTCAAAACTATGAATCAAATGGTTTCTAGAAGAACCAATGCGAAAAATTATGTTCTAGAGGAAAAGAAACAAACCCCATTTGAAATAATCGAAAATAAAAGATAGAAATAGGAACCTTGAAAAAAGAACGGTGAAGGATCAGAACGACGGGTTGAAGAAGATGATGGGCGGTAAAACTGGGACAAAGCAGTCCGGTTTTTTTCTCGTCAGTCGTCACAACCAAACACTCTTAACAATTTTTTTATATAAATACAAACACAGCAAAGCAAAAACCAAACGCGGCTCTGGTTTGGCTCTTTTATCTTCAATGCTTTCTATATTTGATAAAGAAAACATTTTTTACCATTTAGGTTTTGCGTATAAATTTAAAATATGTCTGATTCAAATAATAATAACAATAACAATAATATTAAAACAATTTACGTCTTTCCTTTTCAAAAAATAAAGATAAAAAATAATGATAACAACAATAGCCATAGTTTATCGTTGGCTAAATTATAGAAAATTCCTTTCAAATTTGTGTTCAAAATGTTTACGGATGCCGCTGCTGAATTCTTGTTGATTTTGAAAAAATGGCAATAACTTTCAACTATGAAGCACGGACACAGACATAGATACGAGATACGACACAACACGGCAATATATCGATTTCTTAAAAACTAAGATACGGGATATGTTTGAGATACTACAATTTTACTAAAATAAAGCATATGAAATTGAATTTAGGTTATTTTTTTCTTTTTATAATTTTACTAAATAAAACATATGAAGTTGAATTTCATTTTAGTAGGAATAAAATAGGTTCAATAATATAAGAATAATGGTTTGGGCTCACTAAAATGAGTTCAAATTGATGAATATAATAGACTCGGCTCATAAAAATGGCTTATAAAAAATGCAAAAGCATTCTCATGTATCCTAGCTGTTTCTTCTCCATATCTTCTCGTGTCCCATATTAAAAAAATAAAATAAAAAATCAGATACTTCAATGATATGTATCTTAGATGTATCTTTCTGTATTTGTGTCTAATACGTATCTGATACAGATTCTCAGCCGAAAATGGTGTGTCCGTGCTTTATAGACTTTCAAAAGTTTCAAACTTTCATTTGGTCTTCAAAATCAACTAAAACAAACAAAAACTCGACACAGTGTGGTGTGAGCCACGTAGCCTCCAATGTCTAAGTTAGTCTAGTATGAAAGAGGTGAGTAGTTGAGGTTTCAAAAAATGTTTACTACATAATTGGCATATATATCGGGAGCAGGTAGATGATCACTTTGGTAAAAATAAATCCTAATTTATTATTCTCCTTAGATAGATAATTGTTAAGGAACCTACACATAACAAAACACATTTCACATAACTCTTTCGTAATTTGTTCTTTTAAATTTTTGGTCCTCTATACCCATTCTCACATTAAGAAAACCACGTCATTTGAGTTAGGGAAAGTTAGGGTGTAGAAGAATCAAGAACTCTGTGTTCGTGTTGTAGTTACATATGCACATTGGATTTTCATCTCGATTACCAAAAACAATGGCGGGAGGTACGTTTTATTTATTAATTATGTTTCCGCTACAAGTGATTTTAATAATCACATTTTAAATTTTGGGTTAGAAATTTTTATTATTTGGTATCACAGCAGGTTTTTGCCTCTGACTTGTTTTGTTAGCATCAATGAGTTCTTGGTTTTATGTGTTATTGATTTTGTGGTTATTATCTAACAATAACATAGTGAATCGATAAGAAATTAAATTATAAGAAATTTCATATAAAATCTGTACATTTTGTGAAATTTGAAATCCAGAACATAGCCAAATTTATTTTATATTCTGGATTGATTGAGTTTTGTATTATGTCAATTCTACATTCTATAAATTGTCAGAATGATGAAGATAACTCATAAAATAAAATAGGAAAATTTATCATGCACAGTTGGTGAATTTTGGTTACACTTTATTTATTAAAAATAAATAAATCCAGGTCAGTATATTTTTCATTTGGTGTAATTGATATCTTTGACGTGATATTTTCACATAATAGTTTTGTGATATATGTGCATGACATATTTTTTATGCAATAATTTTGTCAAATCTTTTTGGTCTAATGGATTTTGTGGTATCAAGAATGTGTAATATCTTTGGCCAAAATAGACATGATATTTTTGACAGAATTTATGTGTATGTTTGCCAATTAATTGATTCTGCATTTTTTATTGATATCTTTTGTCATATTTTATTAATCTATAACCAAATTTATGGATTTGATTTTTATTGAGAATATTGATGATGTCTTTGGACTGTTAGATTTGTTTTTGGTCATGTATGCTTATAAAAAACAAATAATTTCAAATTTTTATATTTGTCATTTGTGTTGCTGGTAAATTGGATTTGTTTGTTGGGATACAGTAAAATATGGAGTTTTTGGCAAATATAAATATATGAAAATATATATTTTGGGCTATGATATTTTTGACATATTTATGGATTTGATTTTGATTATGTGTGTAAGGACCGTAATTTCTAACTACGTTTTCCACGTTATGCTGACTCAAAAATGGTTACAAACATGCATCATTTCAAAATTCAATTTCAAATAACGACTCCTATTTTATTTCGAATAATTTAAATGAATGTACAAGCCCTTGGCCAAGGTGTTTATTTAAACAACGGAAACAATCAAATAAATAAAGAAAACAAGAAAGGGGCATCCATGTCAAAAGTTAAACAATTATGGTTATGTTTCAAGAATTAACAGGAACCCTATTCTAGTATGTTGAACAACAAATGATGGAAATTGTAACTGATCTAACAACAATCCTAACGAACGCAACAAGCTTCACCCATGATCGCTTCAACATGTCCCAGCTAACCGTTGCGGTGGTGTCTCTATGTTACCTGGTGGAAAAAACACAGAAAGGGTGAGTATAAATGAATAATTAGTAAGAACTCCCCAACATGGGTACAATGCGCAAGGTAGAGTCTAACATGCTAGCAATGCATAACTATCCTCAAATTCGCTTTTAACTTTATACTTGGTCATGGGATTCGTTACATGACTTGCTTGTGGGGCCCTTGAGACACTCGCTTTGTTCTAGATAATAGGAATGGTCATGAAGTTCGTTACACGACTATCTAGCTCAAACACAACTTTTCTCTATTGGTGTAGTGACAACATCGGTTTAGGTCAGACATCTACCTGATACTCGGTACGTGTACGCATACACCGCATGGTGCTGGAACCAGTTAGGTGTAAACCAACACAGACTGACCTGGTCCAGGTCGACATGCCTAAAATACTCGAAGAAAGGTATCTGCTGAGTCACAGTTCTAGAGGCCCTCACTAGTGCACCGAGTCAGCTTGTTCACACGTTCTCTAAGCTAAGACTCTCCCATAGCAGGCGTACACTATGATCAGGGCCTACCTAAAAGGGCTACAAACTAGGCATCACCGGGGTGGCATGTTACATCACATCCCTAACTATCGGGCATGAGATTAAATCCTCAACGAAATCGACCCAATGAGAACAACGTGCGTTGTGTTCTCTACAGCCTCTAGATGATGACAGCAAACAGTTCCACAACATGAGAACTTAATAGCCTAGTCCTAACAGATCACCAAACATGCTTAACAACTCAACTGGCATCCTAGCAGGATACTAAAATACATGATCGTGACTAGCTACAAACATGTCATCACCATAACATACCAACCAAGATACAATAGAACATGCATTTAAAAGGATTGGCACTCTAGGACCCCATAATTTTGGCGTGTTTTACAATTAAAATATTCATGACACATACGCAAGGTGGTACCCCGGGACCCCATAATCCCAAAGCACCGCAACAAAGTAAAACAGAACAACAAAATAATAATGAACACAATCAAACAAAAACACATCAAACACCTTATTCCTACATCGATATATATCAGACAACAAAGTAAGCTTCGGCTGGTGCATGGTCCACACAACTCGAGTAGAAATGACCCTTACCAGTAAGAAGTATACAGAATAATCACGAAATTTTTATCTTGAGATGCAGCCAGAAGACCAATCCACAAAGTTAATTCAACCTAACATAACCTATCCAAATTCAGTCTCGTCGTACCACAAAAACCCAACAAACACAAACAAACTTTAAACCACGAGATCACTTCAGAAACTTACCCAAAACATGATCCAAACGACTATCCAAATGCTTAGCAAACAAAAACCC
This sequence comes from Sicyos edulis, assembly GCA_036507275.1. Taxonomy (NCBI): domain Eukaryota; kingdom Viridiplantae; phylum Streptophyta; class Magnoliopsida; order Cucurbitales; family Cucurbitaceae; genus Sicyos; species Sicyos edulis. Next base: position 37,079,003 of record CM071847.1, read on the forward strand.
ACGTATCAACCAACACACGCTTCGAACTCAACACTTGCAATGCTTCACAAAAAACTAACAACCTCAACGTTACACGCCAACAGTCTGAATGATTAATTAACATAAAAACAACACTGAGCACAGAAAACCTTGCCTAATGGTTTCGATCAGACCGACACATAGTAGCTGGAAGGGGGAAACATTGTGTGTGGGGTGGCAGCGACGACTGAGGTGTGGTGGCTGAGGTCGGGACCCAGGTCGGCGACGACGTGTTCAACGCTGACGCGAGCTTGGACGGACGTGGGTGAACGCGGAAGGCGTGCGCGCGGCTGGGGGGTGGGTGTCGGCGAGTTTCGGTGCTTCGTAGGCCGTGCTCAACAGCGGCGGGTTCTGCGATTGTGGTGGCAACGGTGGGCCGTGGGGCGGCGGCTAGGGTATGGGGTGAGGGAAGAGAAAGAAGAAGGAAAAAGAAGAAGGGGAAAATAAAAATGGGTTTTTTCTTTCCTTTCCCTCTTTTAAAACCAAAATGCCATTTTTTCTCTTCTTTTTTCTATTTTTCTTTTAACTTAAATGGGCCCATTTTCTTTAAAAACAAAATCCATCCGTCCATTTAAATAAAGAGAACCCCTTATTATTATTACTTTTTTTTTTTGTAAAATAAAACATAACAAAATCTTATTATTATTTTTTATTTCTTTGATTTCTTTTGCAACCCTAACTTACAATTTTGTTTATTTTTTGGGCATTACAATGTGGTTTATGAATAAATTTAGTCATCAGATTTGTAAGCCATTAAGAGTGTAATGTGACAACTCATGTGTTGTTTTTAGAATGTGTTAAAAATAAGAAAGTGGTCATTTAACACATTAACATTGGGTGATGATTATTGATCACTTGATTAAATGCATGCAACTAAAGAATTTTAAGGATCATGTAATCAACATAGGACTTGATTCCTATAATCAAGTAAATACTTCGCTATTCATTGAACTCTTATTCATTTTATATTTCTCATTCAGTTGTGCACATACATATTTATTCATGAGAAAATATTACTTCAATGTGAACCAAGAATAAACATAGGGTTTATCCATTTAAGTATGTGGTATGGGTCGAGAAATATGATACATTGTGATATATGGAAGATAATACTCGCACTAAGAGGATGTGTTGCCATTGTTCACACGAGATTTCTAGAGAAATTTCGATTCGTGGAGTTGAACTTGAACTTGAGATGAGTTAGTGCGAAAGTGGTTCGATCTCTATGTTTGATCCTCTGATTCTTTCTCTCTAAATGTATGTTCTTGATTTGAAGAACAAGATGAGCGTTCTTCGTATTTGGTTGCTTTTGAAGTGGATTTCAAAGGCTGTTTGATCCTTGAAAATTTGGAGAGTCTTCGATTTGGTGGAATTCTCTCTAGAGCTTCAAATTTCTGACCTCTTCAAATGAAGGAGAGCTCTTCTATTTATAGAGCTCTTATGGACCATGGGCTTGGGCCTCGATGGGCTTGGGCCTTGGGCCTAGTCTTTTGGATTTGGAATTTTTGGTTCGGTTCACTAAACGAACCTCGGTCTGGTTTAATTCTGACCCAAATTCAAGAAAATCGAACTTTTGGTTCAAATAAATTTTGGAAAATATTTTCTCAAAATTTAATTTAATTTTCATCATTAAATTTGGGATAATGAGGTGGTGATCTATGACTAGCCGAAATTTCTCAGTCAACAAATGCCCCCTTTTCGAGGTTTATGCACGAACATGTGGATGAATCTCGAAAAATATAATCTTGAGTTGAAATATAAGCTTGTTGTTTTTTTTTTAACTTTTAACTTCGACTCTATGAAACGTCAATTTATCGGGAATGTATGAATTTAGGTCATAACCGACTGTTTTTTCTTTGACGCATTTTCTCCATGCCAATCAATCAAATTCTGAAATTTGGTCAAAATCATGATTTGCTTTTTTTTTTCGGCATGAAAAAGTTTGAAATTTTAGTAGAATTTATGCACCACCTAATTTCGTATCGTCCTTATGGCAACTTCAAAATTTTCACCTAATTTGAATAGGTAAAATTTAAATCATGCCAAACCTGGATAAAATTTAAATTTTATAATTTTGATAGAATTGATTTCATCAAATTTGAGTGGGGTTAAAATTTGATTTACACCAAATTATTTTGAACAAATCTTACTTAATTTTAGAGTAAAATTTGAACTTGAATTTAGCTCAAAGAATCGAAGGTGTGTCCAATTTCCTTCACTTGTTGACTTCTGGAAAATTTGATTGCCCCCATAATTTTGAATCAGCCAACAAATTCCACTTCAAGAAATTGAGCAACTCGAATTTTATAAGTTCAGCATATGTTGAAATTTGTCTTTGACAAACTTGCATCCTTGACTTTCATAAAATGGAAGTGGGCCGACCCTATTTACCTCGAACATGATGGAGCTTGAAATTTGAATCCACAAATTTTGGAGTCAATGCAATCTTTTAATTGCTTCTTGAAGTTTGTAATTTATCTATATTAACAATTCTCAACTTTACATTTTAAAGCAAAAATTTGAATATGGACAGATTTAAAACTGAACCAATTTTATTGCTTGAATGTGATTGAACTTTGCATTTTTTTTTTTTTTTTGAAAACTGATTGAACTTTGATTTGAATCCACTTGAATGAAAGTTTTAATCGAATTAATCTTTTGGCTTGATTTTTTTTAATTAAAAAAAAACTAGCCAAAATCAACGTACTCTCATTACGAATTAAGGCAAATTAAAGTGATAACTTTCTTCTCTTGAATTTTCCATTTGACAAAAGATAATAATTTTTTTTTTCAAATGGGTCCTACTATGGTATAAATTCCTCTAAGCATAGGAATTAAATGGATCTGTACCATCGCCCTTTTTTATTATTATTATTATTATATTATTCTTTCCATTTTCAAAATCAAATCTCATATTAAAAATCTTTGAAATCCAAATATTTGATGATTAAAAATATGATATATTCAAAAGTCCTCAAATTTTGAAGATCAAAATTTATAAATATAAAATATTGAATATCCAACATTAAAAGATCTCGAATATTGGGAATCAAGGTCTGAAAATATTAAATCTTGAAGATCAAAATTTATAAATATCAAATATTGAATATCCAACATTAAAAAAAATCTCAAATATTGGGGAACAAGTTTTGAAAATACTAAATCTTGAAGATCAAACTTTCAAATATTAAATATTGATCAACATTAAAAGATCTCAAATATTGGGGATCAAAGTTTGAAAATACGATAAAAGATTTTTCAGACTTCATCCTATAAATACTTGAGTTGACAAATCGATTAAACATCAAACTCGTACTCCACCAATCGAGCCCCCACGGCGAAGAAAGTGATTCAGCCACCAACCTCTGTTGCCGAAGTTGATCCATCGCAACCCACCCAAAGATCTACGACCCAATCGTTGACTCGCGCCGATAGCCACCATTACAGCCGCACAACCACACCAATCGCTGGAGTTTTCATCGTGACTTGCAGGTGAGAGAAATATGCGTGCCCTTGATGGAGAGAATGTGTGTAGGCAACTGTGAACAAAGCAAGGGTTTAAGCCTTTTTTTTTAATATTTACAAAACTAAGTGGGTCCCACCATTACCACTTTTTTTTTTTTTTTTCTTTTTGTACTTTTCTGTTTCACGTTGGCTGCCAAACAACCACACCCATTTATTTTGCCTTGCTTTCTCTAAATTTGGCAGCCACAATACAACTCCAAATCCTTTTTTTTTTCTTTTTTTTTTGCAGGTTCAATTTCATCTTTTTCCCTCCTAATCTTTAACATTCCACCTCATTCAATCCTACTTGTCAATAATTGTCATACCATTTCCTATTGCAATGATGCCACGCCACTTCACATCGCCATGCTAGCACGCCGGTTTTACCACCATGCCATGATCATGCTGTTTCTTGCCGCCATGTCATGCCACTACTTCTCGTTGCCATGCCTATCACAACATATCTTGCTGCCATGTCGTATCTTGCGAATCTTGCAGCCATGCCGACTTTTGCCGACTCTTGTCGCCTTGCCAACTCATGTCGACCATGCCGACTCATGCCGACTCATGCCGACCATGCCGACTCTTGCCACCACGCCGACTCTTGCCGCCATGCAGATTCATGCCACCATGCCAACCATGCCGACTCTTGCCGACTCTTGTCGCCTTGCCAACTCATGCCGACTCATGACGACCATGACGACCATGCCGACTCTTGCCGCCACGCCGACTCTTTCCGCCATGCCGATTCATGCCACCATGCCGACCATGCTGACTCATGCCGACCATGCCAACTCTTGCCGACTCTTGTCGCCTTGCCAACTCATGTCGACCATGTTGACCATGCCGACTCATGCCGACTCATGCCGACCATGCCGACCATGCCGACTCTTGTCGCCACGCCCACTCTTGCCGCCATGCCGATTCATGCCACCATGTCGACCATGCCGACTCTTGTTGCCTTGTCGACTCATGCCAACCATGCCGACTCATGCCGACTCTTGCCGACCATGCAGACTCTTGCCGCCATGCCGACTCATGCCGCCATGCCGACCGTGCCGACTCCTGCCGCCACGCCAACTCTTGCCGCCATGCCGACTCTTACCGCCATGCCGATCCATGCAGCCATGCCGACCATGCTAACTCATGCCGACCATGCCGACTCATGCCGACCATGCCGACTCTTGTCGCCTTGCTGACTCATGCCGACCATGCCGACTCATGCAAACCATGCCGACTCATGCCGACCATGTCGACTCTTGTCGACCATGCCGACTTTTGCCGCCATGCCGACTCTTACCGCCATGCCGTATCTTGCAGCCATGCCGACTTTAGTCACTTGTCATGTCACTGACTTCAAATACTTATTGTTCAAATCATGTTTTCCTCCAAGGAAGACGACCATATAGAACTCTTTATCCTGACATTTAACTATTTTCATTCGAACATTATTACTATATTATTGTATTGACCTACTACTAAAAAACAAAATTTCTTTCTTTCTTTTTTAGGACGATGGTATACTTCACCAGGCTTTACGAACGTGGGGAAGAGAGTCTTGTAATGCTGAATGACAAAGACGAAAACTTCACGAAAGGAACTATTCTCCCAATCGATGAGCCATTTAAACACTCAAATTCTAGGGTTCATAAGTCCTTTCTGCCACAGTGGTCTAGTGAGTTGCCTTCACATTCTCAATCTTCTTCTCAAAGATGGATTCTGCAATCCAGCTTACATGATAGGAGGCCAACGATTAAGCCGGAACAAACATTAGCACGACGAATAATCAACGAAAGAGTTCGTTGGGGCTCTACCTTTAAGTTTAATGGAGAATTCGCTTTCATACAACACTACTAGGAGTGGTTGGAACTTGCTGTTACTCGAAGTCATAGCATCCTAGCAGGTTCCGAGTTATTGCAAGTAGTAATCGCTTCTATATACATGTATGATCGTAACAGTGACATCATACGAGCATTTTGTGAAGCATGGTGTCCAGCAACCAATACTCCACATACTTCCTCTAGTGAGGTCTCTCTTTCTTTATGGGATATGTGGTTGTTTGGGGGTCTCTCAATCAAAGGTAAGTTCTATGATGAAGTGGTCCCAAGATACACTGAGTTGATGGGATCATCAGATCGTACCATCCATCTGCCAAAAAGTTGCAGCTATCTGTTTGACGCCTATCACCGTATCGCATCTCGAAAGGTAGAGAAACAACAAATTCCCATTAAAGATTGGATCTCATTCTGGTTTAAAGGTGATGAGAAGTATGAAAAACCTCCACCTTGAAGATCCAAGAGAAATTCACGTCCTTCCTCTACAAACAATCCAGATGGGGTACTTCCCAAAGCCCGAGGTTGGTTAGAAGAAGAACAAGAGCTATTTTCTAAACTTGGTGTAGAAAAAGAAGCAAAGAATGAAACTTATCTGGCTGCCTTCCTTTCTTGCTAGTTATGTGCCTTCGTGTTTCCTTCTAAAAGCATCCACTTTGTCCGTCCCGGTGTATTTAAAACCGCATCTCTCATGGCTGAAGGTCAAGCTTATAATCTCGCAGTTCCAGTCTTGAGTAACATCTATCGTGGTCTTGGCCAGGTTTACCATACACCATAATTGACCGGGCATACTGATATTTGTTTCCCTATTCACTATGTGTATGGGTGGCTTGCACATTACTTTGGCACCCATTTTGATTTACACACCCCAGTTAACGGCCCTTTGATGGCCCAATTTTCCGACGAGGGTGGTGCAAAGCTTTTTGACAATGTTGCTGCTCGCCAACTAATCCACCAAGGTACCTCGATAGCTTGGCATGCAAGTCTGTCTGCTAGGGGTAAAGCCAAACCCATAAAAGACGACAGGGGTCTGCCTTACCCATCATCATCATTCTTTTTAAGTTTACGCTCATGCTATTTAGCAACTCGTCATGGTAAGGTAATGAATCTTGAAGCCTATAGCCCTCATCGCTTTGGACGACAATTTGGGTTTTACCAAGATATACCACATGACCTTCCTGAAAAATCTCCAAAAAAAACTTTAAGCAATATTTTTAATCATTGGAGGATTTCTAGCGAAACCTTGACCTTGACCACTGTGTATCTCCCAGCTCTCGAGCTGAATCAGCATGACCAGGTCACACAGTCTTTTAGGAATTGGTGGGGCAACAAACATGGGACCTACTTAGAAGACAATCTTCACCTTATCGCAAGTAGTTTTACTCCTTCCTCATCCAAATCTAAGACTTCAATAGACGTGCCTGCAGATGAAATAGTCTTGGATGTTCGCATACCTGTGCCTGAAACTACAACTCCTGCGAAAGAAACCACTGGAGACAATGATAGAAGTTGTAGTACTAGCGAGGATCGCCACTGGCAAAGAAAAAAAATTCAGAAATCCTATGGCATGAGTGACACCCCATTTGAAGGTCTCTCGAAAGATGTAGAGCAAACGTGTGCCAATTTCGAGCGTCCAAGATTGAATTCATCTATAGTGAGCATCTTCTTTTTCTTTATATATCAACATGATTTTTTTTTCTTCAGAGATATGATTTATCTCTTCTTTTTTTCTTTTTTGCAGCCTTCTCACTTGGTTGCAAGTTCTGATCGTTCTAAGCCTACAGAGCAAGAACATGTGCTAATTGATGAAGTTAATCAACCCACTGCCGTTAATGAAGATCCTGAGCAAGGCGATGCAGACACTATTTATGCCGGACCTTCAAACCTTAGTGTGTCGAAATTTTTTCTGCAGCAAATCGTCGAGCCGCCATCCGCATGTGGGCACAAGCCAAAGACCTGTTAAAGAGTACACCCTTTGAGAATGCATGCGCACTTGAGTTTGACATGAAAATAATCTTTCGAGGCATCTCGAAAAATTCTACAACTGATCTAACCCCTATTAGAAGATCTGTAAAGGAATATCTTGATAATATTCGTGCATATAATGACTTGAAGCAGACATCCAATCTTCAACCTGACTCTGCTAGTGAGGACCAAGATTTATTAAAACTTAAAGAAGACATGGAGAGCGCGATCTCAGACGTGTGGGCCTCAAATGAAAAGAAAGATAGTCTTCACAAGCAATCTAAAGATATATCCTGTCAAATAAAGAAGTTGAAGGTTGATCATAAGAAAATTTCTGAACTTCTTACTGCAGAAGAAGAATTTACAAGCCAGAGGCAATAGAAGGCTTCTGAACTCGAAGAAGAAGTGCGTAAAGCTGAGCAACTACATGCCACCCGTAATGATGTGAGACGGACCTAGCCTTAGCGTTGGAAGAAGCTATTGTGAGTGCACGACAAATGTTGCAGGATTCGAACTGGACATTTTAATTTTCTTGATTTTTAATCGCATCATAACAGATTGCTACTTTTTTTTTTATTGTTTTCCGCATTGTAGGAGCTTGCTACTTTATTTATTCATTTAGCTTACCCATTGTATTGGTCAGTTCGTCTTCTCCATCATAAATAAAATCAGAGTTTTCATTATGATTTTCTCTCTCTCTATTTTTATTGTGACTGAACTTAAAATTCATTAAGCTGCCTACGTACCCTTTTATATGGAAGGGATCAAGTCATAACGTAGTTCAATTACATAGCTTGCAGTTTATACTCATACGCCAAGGAGTGTTACACCATTAAGCATAGAACTTCTTAAGAAACTTTTCGTTGATCGGGCCAATTTTTAGTCCGTCTTTATCCACAATCTTGTAAGCTCCGTTAGTGTAGACTTCTTGAACAACATAGGGTCCGTCCCATTTAGGTGTGAACTTATTTCATGTATGTCGTGTCGTGATGATAAGTCTTTTAACAGCGAGTTCAAGATCCCCAACTTGAAACGAACGAGGATTGATATTTTTGTTGAAAGCTTTGCTCATTCGTGCTTGGTAGCATTGTAATGCTTGCTGAGCTTCAAGTCTTCTTTCATCCAATGCTTCTAATTCTTGAAGGCGGAGTATAGCATTTTCTTCAACTGTCAATCCTTCTTGTACGGCCATTCGAAGTGACAGAATTTCTCTCTCCAATGGAAGTACGGCTTCTACTCCATAGACTAAAGAATATGGTGTGACTCCGGTAGGTGTGCGATGCGTAGTCCGATAGGCCCACAATGCTTCACCGATTCTTTCATGCCAATCCCTTTTTGCCTTGGAGACTATCTTCTTCAATAGGTTGCACAAGGTCTTGTTAAACGCCTCGGCCAACCTATTTGCTGCTGCATTGTATATAGATGACTTGTGTTGTTTAAAGTGGAATTTTTCACACAACTTATCTATCAAGCTATTGGAGAATTGTCTTCCATTATCTGTTACAATGCGATGAAGAATGCCGTAACGATAGATTATATGTGTTCGGATGAAATTTGCAATAGTTTCTTTCTTCGCTTCTCGCAAAGGGATTGCTTCAGCCCACCTTGAAAAGTAGTCAGTCGCAGCCAAAATGTAAGAGTGACCTGCTGTTGACTTTGGAGATATCGGGCCTACGAGATCAAGTCCCCAAACTTCAAATGGCCATGAAGCAATGGTTGGATGAAGAGGCTCTAGCGATTGATGTATAAAATTCGCATGGATTTGACAAGCTTCGCATTTCTTTGCGTAGTCCATCGAATCTTGGACCATAGTAGGCCAATAATAACCCATCCTTTTTAGCTGAAAATGAAGTTTTGGACTGGACTGATGAGCACCACAAATTCCGAAGTGCGCCTCCTCCAATGTTGTATCTGACTCATGTTTACCCAAGCATCGAAGAATGAGTCCATCATAGGACCGGCGATAAAGATTCTCTTTGTAATAGATAAATCGAGTAGATCTTCTTCGTACGTCTGCCCTACGTCAAGGCTCTGTAGGGAGCCTCCCATGTTGAAGGTAGTCAATGATGGGTTGACGCCAGTCCTCCTCCTCAATCACATAAACAGCTATTGCATTAGTTTCATGATATTCATAATCGGTTGGTGGTATGACCCATTTCTGACAGAGTGTAATGCTCATATTTTTCTCATCAGATATTGTTAGTGTAGTAGCCAAGTTAGCCAATGCATTAGTCCTATTATTTCCCGACCTTGGAACATGCTCTTTGATGAAGCTATCGAACTTCTCCAATAATTGTCTAGCATATGTAAAGTACGGTTTCAAGTCTTCATGCTTGGTATCATATTGGAGCAGGACCTGGCTTATCACTAATTTCGAATCGCCAAATATCTCTATATACTTTACGCCGATATCGATGGCCATTTGAAGACCGATTATCAAAGCCTAATACTCTGCTACATTATTTGAGCATAGTTCTCCGAGTGTGAAGCTGTAAGGTAACATGTGCTTTTCGGGTGAAACAAAGACAACACCTGCACCTGCACCACTTTTTCTTGCTGCACCGTCAAAATACATTGTCCACGGGTTTATGACTTCGACAATGAATACTTCTTCATCAGGGAAGTCTTCACACAACTTCCAGTCCGAGGGAACGGGATGGTCTGCTAAGAAGTCTGCCAATGCTTGTCCCTTCATAGCTTTTTGTGGGACGTAAACAATGTCGTATTGTTGAAGAATAACTGCCCATTTAGCCAGACGTCCTGAAATTATCGGTCGGGACAAAATATATTTGATTGGGTCTGCTTTTGCAACTAAATGTATGGTTAACGCCTGCATGTAATGCCTCAGCTTATCGATGGAGAAGAAAAGAGCCAAACACATCTTCTCAATGGGAGAGTAGTTTAGTTCTACTCCTGTAAGAGTTCGGCTTAGGTAGTATAGTGCTCGCTCTTTTCCACCTTCTCTTTCCTGGGCAAATAATGCCCTCAATGATTGTTCTTGCGCGGTGATGTACAAAAGCAACGGTTTTCCAGCTATAGGGGCGCCCAAGACAAGAGTGTTAAGCAAATATTTCTTTATGCTTTTGAAGGCATTTTGACATGCCTCATCCCACTGAAAGATTTCTCCTTTCTTCATCAATCTTTGAAAAGGATGGCATCTACCAGCTAGGTTTAAAATGAACCTTTTGATGTAAGCTAGGCGCCCTTGAAGACTTCTAAGCTGGTGTAAATTCTTTGGCTGCTGCATCTTTTGTATCACATCAATCTTGGACTGATCTATCTCAATTCCTCTATGTCTCACAATGAACCCTATAAATTTTCCCGAAGTAACTCCAAATGCACATTTGAGAGGATTCATCTTCAACTGATACTTTCTTAGTCGATCGAAGACTACCTTAAGCTCTTCTAAGTGATCTCGTCGCTTTACAGATTTAACGACGAGATCGTCAACATAACATTCAACGTTTTTATACACCATATCATCAAAAATCTTCTGCATTGCTCGCTGATAGGTTGCCCGACATTCTTCAGTCCGAACGGCATGACCTTGTAACAGTATATTCCCTTTGAAGTTCAAAAGGCAGTCATTTCTTCATCTTCAAGAGCCATCCTTATCTGTTTGTAGCCTGATGATCCATCCATGAAAGATAAAACTTCATGTCCAGTAGTGGCATCAACCATGATTTCTGTAATAGGCAATGGAAAATCATCCTTCAGACATGCATTGTTCAGATCGCGAAAGTCAACACACACACGAAGTTGTCCATTCTTCTTTCTTACTGGAACAATGTTGGCGATTCATGTTGGGTATTTTACTTCATGGATAAACCCAGCTTCAATCAACTTATTTACTTCGACCTCTATTTGTGGGATAAGTTCTGGTCTAAATCGCCGCTGAGTTTGCTTGATCAGTCGAGATCTAGGTTTAACAGCTAGATGATGGACTGCAACTTTTGGATCAAGTCCCGGCATTTCCTTGTATGACCAGGCAAAGATGTTCTTGTATGAAGTAAGTAGACTTAGATACTCGGTCTCTTCCTTGGGCGTAAGCAACGTGCTTATGAAAGTTGGGCGCGGATCGTCTTCTGTGCCAAGATTTATTTCTTTAAGCTCATCTATCGTGGATTGAATGTCATCTTCTAACGGGAGTGGCGCTTCATCAACATCTTGTTCACCTACCTCAACCTCTGTCTCTTCTAGGACGGTGATGTGGTGACATAAAGCCTTGCTTTCCTCTTGTTTTATTTTCTCTTTTCTCGGATTAGTGAAGACAACATCACGCCGCTTTACTCTCAACGAACCTTCAGTTTCAATGGTAATAAACAACTTTCTCTTCATGCGAGACTAACAACGCTGCAGATATCTTTGTTGCTCCTTATCTTGCTCGGTAAGTTGTCTTTGACAGTTCTCCCTAAACTTTCATGAAAGATTCGGTCAAACACAGACTTGGGATGCCCCCGGTCTTTTGTCGTGGTTAAGTTTAATCTTTGAAAAACTGATTGTCGGGACATATCTGTAGTTGAGCTTGTATCTTCCTCTCCCTTTGCTAGTCTGCTTAACCTTTGAAAGATGGGTGGTCGCACTCCACCCCAAGATAGAGTTTGTTTTTCCTCTACGAGCCTACTTAATCTGTTGAAGATTGAGGGTTTCATTTTATTGGTGATTAACAGATGTTTCTTTATTTTTTCCTGCTACCGTACCCAACCTTTGAAGTGCGGAAACGCGAGAAGTTGATGATCCAATACGTTTAAGGGTGGGTACTTTGCGACCAAAATTCTTCTCTTTCTTTGATTCATCAACCTCTTGAATTGTTATGTGGTTGGCATCTTCCATCTTTGCTTTATCTCTTCTTGTTATGCGAATTGGTTCAAGTGACTTATATCCAAGTCCTTTTCTTGACGTTGGTAGAGTGTAACTGTAACAACCCAGTTTCCTATTCCAGTTTTCGAGGTGCCTTCGGGTCAAGATTCGGTTGTTTGGTTGGGCTTTAGAGCCGTTTGGACCCTTGGGGGTATTTTGGTCTTTTGGCTCCCCGGGCAGGATTTGTGGTTTGCAGGGCTTCGAGGTAGCTCCTGCCTTTGTCGAGGCTTGTTTGTTGTTGGCCGCGAGTCCCGTGGTGTTTGGGCTAGTCGGTTGGATGCTCGGTTGTGGTTTGGGCTTTGGAAAAGTATTGGTTGTTGGGTGTTTCCTTTGGGATTCGAGCCCGGACCCTTATTGTTGGTTTGGGAGTTGGATTTAAGTGAGTTTTATTTATTGGAAAAGATTGCTTCGGTCGGGTCTCGAAGGAGGAAGCCGGGAAATGGGATTTTAAGGTTTTAAAAGTGGATAAGGTTGGATTTTTGGATAAAATCCCATATTTTTTCCTTTTATCCCATTTTCCTTTTTATTTTCCATTTTCTTTTATTTTTTTTCCCAAAACCACTTTTCTCTCTCTCTCTCTCTCTCTCTCTCTCTCTCTCTCTCTCCCCGACCTAGCACCCCCTCCTAGCCGACCCCTTGGCTGGCTCGCTCATTGACTCAGCGGCAGCCCAGCCCGACCGAAGCGTCGCCGACCCTCGAGCGCCCTCGCCCGGCCGTCGCGTCGCCGCCACCGAGCTCGCCTCGCGCCTCGTCCGTGTCTCTCGGTGCGCCTTTGATCTGCCGAGCGCGCGATGTCGTGTCGCAGAGCGTCGCCCAGCTCGTGTCGCCCGAGCCTCGCATAGTGTCTCCAGGTCGCGTCCGCACCCGTGTCGTCTGAGCTCGCCCGTCGCGTCGTGTCGCTCGCGCCTGTGCGCCGTCCCTGTGCCGAGCCGCGCAGCGCGCCCGCGCCTGCGCTCCCCTATGCCGCCCGCGCGCCTGTCTGCGCGCAGCCTAGCGCCCGTGCTTGCGCGCCCCAGCGAGCCCCCTACGGCCCCAGCGCGCCCAGCCAGCTCCTTTGGCTGCCTCGCCCGTGCAACTGGCTCGTTCGCATGTCAGACGCGCCTTGTGAGTTGCTCCCGAGCCGAGCCCTGTTTATTTTATTATTATTTAGGCCTATTGTGTGATTATTGATGTGTTTGTTTGGCTCGATATAGGTTGCTCGAGTTCGATCACAGTTATTTTTATTGTGTGTTGTTGCCTTCCGACCAGGTAAGGATTTCTTACCGGAGTTGTGTGGGCCCTGCGATATTTTCATGATTATGCCTTGCTTGTTTGCTGACTGTTATGAGCATGATAGTAATAGATCAGCTTTGATTGATTTCTGCTAGCATGTTTGCTTGATTTTACATGTTAGTGTCATGCTAGGTTTGTTCTGCCAGCATGCTTATGATTCCTGCTTAAGCTCGTAGTATCATGCTAGGTAAATGTGATTGATGTCGATCATTGTTTGCTAGCCAGGAATCATTGCTTTTTACTCTGTACTCTTAGATAGAGTTGTAGGGTTTGTCATCATCCAGAGGCTGAGAGCGGACATAACGTATCTTGTCCCCACCGGTCGGGAGTAAAGCGAAGCATTGCTTGAGGTTGAGAGGAACATAACGTACTTTGTCCCCAAAGTGGTCGGATATTGAGCAAAGCATAACATACCTTGCTTTTTCTCCCCCCCGGTGACTAATGAGACTTAGCTACATCATTGGCGTATGCCTAGTTTGTAGCCTGCTAGAGCGGAACCCTGCCAACGGTGTAAGCCTGCCTTGGCCGGTTCTTAGCTTTAGGTCGGTGGATCAGGCTGCACAGATGAGCCCCGAGGGCCTCGCGCTACTGTGATCAGTGACACCGCTTCCGAGTCATAAGCATGTGCACCTGGCCCGCGTAGTTTGCCCTTAGGCCCCGCATTTACGCCGGTTTCTGAGAGAGCATGCGGTGTGCGCGCACACGCGTTAGTTGCCGGTTTGGAGAGCTCCCGGGCTAATGTCGTGAGTACACCATTCTTTCTATAGTTAGAGCGACTTGGGTACTCTCCCGTAAGTCCAGATTAGTGGCAAGGGCAAGGAGGCCCTTGAGGACATTCTAGGGATCAGTGTATTCCCCTTGAATGACAGATACCTCGGTGATGTCCAGGATTGGTCAGTGTATCCAATCCCTAGGCCGGAAGAAAGAGACTTTCGATGACTCCAGATCTTGTTTTATGAGCTCGTTGAGCCATGATCTGTGTTGGTAGCTGTTTGCTTGCATGCTTTGGTACTAGATGACTGATTATATCGTATTGTACCCCGGTTGGGGATTCTTACTGAGTAATTCGTTACTCACCCTTATTTCTGTGGTTTTTCCACAGGTAACCATGGTGCGAGACAGGATGGCTGGAGGAGGAGCTATGATCATGGAAACCCGTTGTTCAACTCTGAGTCTTATGTTTATGTTGATGTTTTAAATGTTCTCTGAATGCATGTAGTTGGGCAGGGAGCCCTAGGGTGTTTTCTGAATGTATTTCTGGATTTTAGCATTGTTGTAAAGTTTGTATGTTTTAAATAAATCTCTGATCAGAGTAAGTTTTGTAAATGTATTTTTCTTGGAACAAGTGCTTGGAAACAGGGACAGGTTTCAGGAAATTAAGTTGATTTTTAAATGGATGTTTTATGTTTTAATTTTACTTAGAATCCGAACACCATCTTGCGAATTTTCTGTAGATTTGAATGCATGCATTGAGGTAACGGCCTAGTTAGAACCCGTTTCGGGTCGGGTCGTTACAGGTTGGTATCAGAGCTCAGAGTCATAGATTCTGTAGACTGACCTTTTGTTGTAGGTCGTTTTTCCATGATCATCAAGACTCAAGCGGTCATCAGCACGCCTAAGTTTTTCTTGTTTTAAAGAAAGGGGTAAGAATTTACAATACTTTTCATCTAGTGTATGCCTTGTGTAGAGTTGTGGAGCGGAGACGAGTAGGTTCTGACTCGTTGTTGGTTTGGGCTTAGAGAGCCATCATGCCAACTTTCTAGCGAGTCTGCGAGCATGATTTAGCGACTTGTTGAGGTATCCAGATAGATTCGGATGCCACGGGACGTCGCCCCCAGGGAAGCGAGCTTAGACTCCCATTGGCCATTTGTGGCCCGGTTGTTGCTTTTCCCCTAGTGAGAGGGTGGAGGTGCTTTGTGCGATCGCGTATGTTGATCGCGCACCGGCAGGAGCGGGACGCTTGGCATGTCCGACCGAGGAGTTGGGTGATCGTGTTGATGTTGAGGCGCGTCGTGGTCGTTTAGACCCGTTGGCGAGTTGGCCCTGGCGGTTGAGTTGCCTAGTGGAGGGGGTAGAGGCTAGCACGCCTCAGAGTGAGACTCTTTGAGCAGAGTGTGCTCCAACCATGAGAGATTGGATGGCAGGTCTTTAGCTATCAGAGAGCGGAGACCAGAGCGCGATTTGTAGTGCGTAGTGAGGAGTCCGGGCACAGATAACCCGGTGTGAGTTTTTGTTTCAAAGCATTTGCCCCCAGTAGCTCTTGTAGCCCCGGAGGTTCGGGAGGGCATGATCAGCAGGTTTATACCGATGAGTTTGTTGGCGATGATTGAGCCGCCCAGTTTGGCAAGTGGATGCCTGTAGAGCTCGATGTTTCAGAAAGTCCTGTTGCTAGTAGTAAAGCAGTTGGCCAGGTTTGAGTTTAGCATCCATGTGTGGGATGCCCTGCTGTTCAGAGGCCGAGGTGTGCCGTTCCTGTGCTGTTTGGTACAGCAGTTGGTGGTGGAAGTCCCTTGTGAGAGGTGGACTAGCAGAGTCTCCACCAGTCGCCTGATTGTTTGGCAAGTTGTCGTGTTAGTGGCTTGAGGCAGATGTAGAGACATCTTTGCCCCCCTTGCAAGCCTGCTGTTGTTTAACAGCCCAGTTTCCTTAGATGTTTGGTAGAGTTGAGCACTCTTCCTTGGTGAGCTCCTAGAGTGGAGCTAGCTGCTGCTTGTTGAGATATCCGGCCAGAGTTTTGTTGAGCATCATGAGGAGATGCAAGAGTAGGCTGTGAGCCTTTGGTTTGATGAGATGCCTTAGGCATGGTTTTTTTGAGTTGAGCCCTTGTATGCCTAGCCAGAGTTGTTGTCACTTGAGGTAGTGACCTTGCTGGCCCCATCTGTAGTAAGATGTGGTTTTGGTAGTAGTAGCACTTGAGGTGCATTGGTTGGTGTGCCACTTTGGCACTAAGTCTAGTTCAGGCTTGAGTTTGGCTGGGGCATAGCAGATGGTTCTATGCCGTTCGGAGTTCAGCGCACTCCTCTAGCCTTGGATCCGTTTATGGCAGTTGCACCTGTTTAGGTCGTGCCAGAGGGCTAGTTCAGTGGTAGTCGATGGACTACAAGTGAAAGGATGCTCTAGAGGAGCCGGAGCCTCTTCCCAGTGTTTCTGGAGGTTGAGTAAGTCAGCAGGTTGGCGGTTGGTAAGTGTTGGTGCGCATGAGTCTCGCGCTAGTGTTAAGGCCAAGAGTTTCCTTGTGGTTGGTAGTGCGGTCAACTACCTATGAGTGCCTTAATCTGAGGAGAGTTGAGCATCGTAGATGCGAGTTTGGTCCAGCAGAAGGACCATGAGTTGGATGCTCATGAGATGAGCTGGATGCCTATGAGGCGAGTTGGATGCCTTTGAGGCGAGATGAGCTGATGCCTTGCGAGAGGATTTAGATGCCTTATGGGTAAGCACCCTTGGTAGAGGCTTGGTATAAAGTAAGTTCGGTGTGGCATGGTTATGCCTTGGTAGAGCAAGGTTGCCTCAGCTTTTAGCATCGTGTGGAGAAGGAACTTTTGGTATTCCTTCGGTTGGAGTTCAGTTGGAAACTGAACAAGTGCGGTGGTAACAAAGCCGAGCAGTTTCTGATCGCCTTGGCTAAGAGGGTTGTTTGGATCCTTTCCTTGGGTAGAAGCCTTGTTGAGGCTGATGTTTAAGTAGGAGGACGACGCATTCGGTAGCGTTTCGGGTCCTCTTGGTTCCCAAGGAGTTGGAGTTGGCCAGCATGGTTGAGATGCTGGGGAGAGTTGTGCCTGTTCAGGCAGTTGGTTGTTAGCTCGTTTGTATGCAGTGTGTGTCGAGGGTTGCCGTAGAACCCTAGGTTGTGGAGAGCCTCTCGCAGCTCGGTCAGCCCAGGTAGTGAGTTTTGATTTGCAAAAGTTGGGGCGCGTGTGTAGTCTGTAGTCTCGGTTGAGTTGCTGGCAGTCTTGGTTGACTAGCAAGCCAGTGTTTGTTTGGAGCAGAGTCCGGATTGGTTCCGGTGCGGTGGCAAGTTGATGCTTGGTGTTGACCAAGGTGTTGTTTGGAGCTGCTAGAGGTTAGTTTTGCTCGTGGGGCGAATGGTTCGTGCCCAGTTGGTTGTTTTTCTGTTTCCAGGATGTTGAGTTGCCCCGTTTGGCATTTAGAGGTTCAGTCTGAGATGGACCCCTGTTGTTGCCCCGTGAGATTTAGATGTTGTTGCTCTGGTGGAGTAAGGCGGTGAGCATATGTGAAGCTCTCTGTCACTTGGTTGTCCGCTTGTAAAAGCCGTTTCCTCTTGGGAGATGTCGATTTCTCCCGTAGCCATGAGTTGATGGTAGAGGTGCTAGCTTGAAGGAAAAGTTTGTTGGCGCTTGAAGCGATTTGTTTGTCCAGTTAGGTGGACTCTTGGATGGTGTTCTAGAGGCTGCAGTAAGGGTTGTTTTGCCTCTTGTGAGTGTTGGGCCAAGGTTTGGTCCTCTTGTTGTTTCGAGAGCTAGTTCGGTTCTAGCTGGAGGGCGTTGCCCTGAGGTCTTGTTCCTAGTCAGGAAGTTTTGGGAGTTGACCCCTCCCTCGACGGTTGAGTAAGTGTTGTTAGTTCCGGATTTGTGATCCGATCGGTTGAGTTTCCCCTTGGGTGTTGCTTCCAAGAGAGTTGGTTGCTGTTGCCTTGGGTTTGAGCAAGTCAGCGAGCGTGTGTGAGTTCGATGCCCTTCTGGAGTTTGCTTGCTGGGAAAGTCGTTTCCCGTTTGGCAGGAGTCAGCTTAGCTCCTGAGTTGTGTAGTGGATCAGAGTAGCGCAGCGGTCAGCCCAGCGAGAGGGCCCCTGCATTGTGTTGTTAGCAAGCAAGTTGTTTGTCCCCGCAAGGGCGGTGGCCTGCCAGTAAGAGTTGTTTCTGGCAAGTTTTTGGTTCTTTGGGGATTGAAGATTTCTCTTTTCCCCTAGTCTCTGTAGTGGTTGAGTTGCTCCCTGGATGTCAGCCTCGAGTGTTAGCTTTCGAGGTCGTCTTGTGGATTCGTGTGGCTCAGGATCCGTAAGCTTTGAGGTTGTCGTTATCCGTTTTCCTCGTGAGGTTTCGGGAGTGGAGCTTCTGGTTGGAAGCTGAGTTAGGCTTAAGCTTAAAGGAGAAGTCCTTTGAGTAGCCAGTTGGATTTTTAGAGTTGAGTAGTAGCTTGGAGGCGAGCGTTGCTCGTTATAAGTTTGGGTTGAGTTCCACTGAGCAAGCCTTTCTCGGGCTTTGCTCCTAGTTGTTATGCGCTCGCAGTTGGCGTAGCAGAGCCGTTTGAGTGAGTTGGCACAGAGGTGCCGTGGCTTTGTTTGGTAAAGCCGTTGAGATGTTTTCCTCAAGGTGTTGTTGTGCAGAGAGTCGTGTGATGGTTTAGTCCTTGCAGCCCGAGTTTTCCTTGAGAGGAATGTTGATGCCCCTTGCCTCGTTAAGGCTGTAGGCAAGGTTTGAGGTTCGTTGGTCTCTATGAAGTAAGAGTAGGCCGTTTGGTTTCTGGAACCTGGGAGGTTCGATTGTTTGCTTGATTTGTTGTTGGGTTGAGGTTGTTTGTTACTTGTTTGTGAGCTCCCGGAGAGGAGTTTTGCGCAGCGTGGTGTAAAGTTTTGGAGCTTGTGCCCAGTCTGCGAGTTTGTTGAGAGTAACACCGTAGAGAGGTGTTCAGTGTTGGATTAGCAGGGCTTTAGTTTGAGCCCCAGGTTTGTAGGGCCTTTTGAGATCCTTGAGCGGATCGGAGCGTGGCCTTCGGTTAGCTTTTGCCCGTTGGTGGCAGATTGGTTGGCATTGTGGCTATGTGCCTTTGAGAACCCAAGAGGGTTTGGTTCTCGAGGAAGGGCTAGTGTTGTCTTGGCCGAGAGTTCAGTTGGTTGGATCCGTGGAGTTTTCTCTGAGTGTTTTTCGTCTTAGGACTTTCGAGGACGAAAGTCTTAAAAAGGAGGAGTATTATATGTGCCCGATTTCCTATTCCGATTTTCGAGGTGCCTTGGGTCAAGATTCGGTTGTTTGGTTGGGTTTTAGAGTCGTTTGGACCCTTGGGGGTATTTTGGTCTTTTGGCTCCCCACACAGGATTTGTGGTTTTCAGGGCTTCGAGGTAGCTCCTACCTTTGTCGAGGCTTGTTTGTTGTTGGCCGCGAGTCCCGTGGTGTTTGGGCTAGTCGGTTGGATGCTCGGTTGTGGTTTGGGCTTTGGCAAAGTATTGGTTGTTGGGTGTTTCCTTTGGGATTCGAGCCCGGGCCCTTATTGTTGGTTTGGGAGTTGGATTTAAGTGAGTTTTATTTATTGGAAAATATTGCTTCGGTCGGGGCTCGAAGGAGGGAGCCGGGAAATGGGATTTTAAGGTTTTAAAAGTGGATAAGGTTGGATTTTTGGATAAAATCCCATATTTTTTCCTTTTATCCCATTTTCCTTTTTATTTACCATTTTCTTTTATTTTTTTTCCCAAAACCACTTTTCTCTCTCTCTCTCTCTCTCTCTCTCTCTCTCTCTCTCTCCCCGACCTAGCACCCCCTCCTAGCCGACCCAGCCCCTTGGCTCGCTCAGCCCCAGCTCGAGCAGCCCAGCCAGCCCGAGCGTCGCCCAGCCCTCGAGCGCCCTCGCCCAGGCCGTCGCGTCGCCAGCCCGAGCTCGCCCTGCCCTGGTCCGTGTCTCCCAGCTGCGCACTGTGCCGAGCCGCGCACAGTGTCGCGTAGCGTCGCCCAGCTCGTGTCGCCCGAGCCTCGCATAGTGTCTCCAGGTCGCGTCCGCACCCGTGTCGTCTGAGCTCGCCCGTCGCGTCGTGTCGCTCGCGCGCGCGCGGCGCCGCCCCTCGCCGAGCCGAGCGCGCAGCAGCCGCCGCGCGCCTGCGGCCCCTATGCGCCGCGCGCGCTCTGCACGCGCGCAGCCCTAGCGCCCGTGCTTGCGCGCCCGGCCGAGCCCCTACGGCCCAGGCGCGCCCAGCCAGCTCCTTTGGTTTGCCTCGCCGCCTGCAAGCGGCTCGTTCGCATGTCAGACGCGCCTTGTGAGTTGCTCCCGAGCCGAGCCCTGTTTATTTTATTATTATTTAGGCCTATTGTGTGATTATTGATGTGTTTGTTTGGCTCGATATAGGTTGCTCGAGTTCGATCACGATTATTTTTATTGTGTGTTGTTGCCTTCCACGGTAAGGATTTCTTACCGGAGTTGTGTGGGCCTGCGATATTTTCATGATTATGCCTTGCTTGTTTGTTGATTGTTATGAGCATGATAGTAATAGATCAGCTTTGATTGATTTACGCTAGCATGTTTGCTTGATTTTACATGTTAGTGTCATGCTAGGTTTGTTTCGCCAAACATGCTTATGATTCCCGCTAAGCTCGTAGTATCATGCTAGGTAAATGTGATTGATGTCGATCATTGTTTGCTAGCCAGGAATCATTGCTTTTTACTCTGTACTCTTAGATAGAGTTGTAGGGTTTGTCATCATCCAGAGGCTGAGAGCGGACATAACGTATCTTGTCCCCACCGGTCGGGAGTAAAGCGAAGCATTGCTTCAGGGGTTGAGAGGGAACATAACGTACTTTGTCCCCAGTGGTCGGATATTGAGCAAAGCATAACATACCTTGCTTTTTCTCCCCCCTCCCGGCAGCCAATGAGACTTAGCTACATCATTGGCGTATGCCTAGTTTGTAGCCTGCTAGAGCGGAACCCTGCCAACGGTGTAAGCCTGCCTTGGCCGGTTCTTAGCTTTAGGTCGGTGGATCAGGCTGCACAGATGAGCCCCGAGGGCCTCGCGCTACTGTGATCAGTGACACCGCTTCCGAGTCATAAGCATGTGCACCTGGCCCGCGTAGTTTGCCCTTAGGCCCCCGCATTTACGCCGGTTGCAGAGAGCATGCGGTGTGCGCGCACACGCGTTAGTTGCCGGTTTGGAGAGCTCCCCCGGGCTAATGTCGTGAGTACACCATTCTTTCTGTTAGAGCCTGACTTCGGGTACTCTCCCGTAAGTCCAGATTAGTGGCAAGGGCAAGGAGGCCCTTGAGGACATTCTAGGGATCAGTGTATTCCCCTTGAATGACAGATACCTCGGTGATGTCCAGGATTGGTCGAGTGTATCCAATCCCTAGGCGGAAGAAAGAGACTTTCGATGACTCAGATCTTGTTTTATGAGCTCGTTGAGCCATGATGCGTGTTGGTAGTTGTTTGCTTGCATGCTTTGGTACTAGATGACCTGATTATATCGTATTGTACCCCGGTTGGGGATTCTTATTGAGTAATTCGTTACTCACCCTTATTTTTCGTGGTTTTTCCACGGGTAACCATGGTGCGAGACAGGATGGTGGAGGAGGAGCTATGATCATGGAAACCCGTTGTTCAACTCTCGAGTCTTATGTTTATGTTGATGTTTTAAATGTTCTCTGAATGCATGTAGTTGGGGCGGGAGCCCTAGGTGTTTTCTCAATGTATTTACGGATTTTAGCATTGTTGTAAAGTTTGTATGTTTTAAATAAATCTCTGATCAGAGTAAGTTTTGTAAATGTATTTTTCTTGGAACAAGTGCTTGGAAACAGGGACAGGTTTCAGGAAATTAAGTTGATTTTTAAATGGATGTTTTATGTTTTAATTTTACTTAGAATCCGAACACCATCTTGCGAATTTTCTGTAGATTTGAATGCATGCATTGAGGTAACGGCCTAGTTAGAACCCGCTTTGGTCGGGTCGTTCTGAGTTGGTATCGAGCTCGAGTCATAGATTCTGTAGACTGACCTTTTGTTGTAGGTCGTTTTTCCATGATCATCAGCACTCCGACAGTCATCAGGTACGCCTAAGTTTACTGTTTTAAAGAAAGGGGTAAGAATTTACAATACTTTTCATCTAGTGTATGCCTTGTGTAGAGTTGTGGAGCGGAGACGAGTAGGTTCTGACTCGTTGTTGGTTTGGGCTTAGAGAGCCATCATGCCAACTTTCTAGCAGTGCGAGCATGATTTAGCAGCTTGTTGAGGTATCCAGATAGATTCGGATGCCCTGGGACGTCGTCCCCGAGGGAGGCAGAGCTTAGACTCCCATTGGCCATTTGTGGCCCAGTTGTTGCTTTTCCCCTAGTGAGAGGGTGGAGGTGCTTTGTGCAGATCGCCAGTATGTTGATCGCACCCAGAGGAGCAGGACGCTTGGCATGTCCGACCGAGGAGTTGGACTGATCGTGTTGATGTTGAGGCCGCGTCCAGGGTCGTTTAGACCCGTTGGCCAGAGTTGGCCCTGGCAGTTGAGTTGCCTAGTGGAGGGGGTAGAGGCTAGCACGCCTCAGAGTGAGACTCTTTGAGCAGAGTGTGCTCCAACCATGAGAGATTGGATGGCAGGTCTTTAGCTATCAGAGAGCGGAGACCCAGGCGCAGTTTGTAGTGCGTAGTGAGGAGTCCCGGGCACAGATAACCCAGCTGACAGAGTTTGTTTCAGCATTTGCCCCCCAGTAGCTCTTGTAGCCCCGGAGGTTCGGGAGGGCATGATCAGCAGGTTTATACCGATGAGTTTGTTGGCGATGATTGAGCCGCCCAGTTTGGCAAGTGGATGCCTGTAGAGCTCGATGTTTCAGAAAGTCCTGTTGCTAGTAGTAAAGCAGTTGGCCAGGTTTGAGTTTAGCATCCATGTGTGGGATGCCCTGCTGTTCAGAGGCCGAGGTGTGCCGTTCCTGTGCTGTTTGGTACAGCAGTTGGTGGTGGAAGTCCCTTGTGAGAGGTGGACTAGCAGAGTCTCCACCAGTCGCCTGATTGTTTGGCAAGTTGTCGTGTTAGTGGCTTGAGGCAGATGTAGAGACATCTTTGCCCCCCTTGCAAGCTCCTTTGTTGTTTAATGACCCAGTTTCCTTAGATGTTTGGTAGAGTTGAGCACTCGTCCTTGGTGAGCTCCTAGAGTGGAGCTAGCTGCTGCTTGTTGAGATATCCGGCCAGAGTTTTGTTGAGCATCATGAGGAGATGCAAGAGTAGGCTGTGAGCCTTTGGTTTGATGAGATGCCTTAGGCATGGTTTTTTTGAGTTGAGCCCTTGTATGCCTAGCCAGAGTTGTTGTCACTTGAGGTAGTGACCTTGCTCGCCCCATCTGTAGTAAGATGTGGTTTTGGTAGTAGTAGCACTTGAGGTGCATTGGTTGGTGTGCCACTTTGGCACTAAGTCTAGTTCAGCTTGAGTTTGGTGGGGCATAGCAGATGGTTCTATGCCGCTCGGAGTTCAGCGCACTCCTCTAGCCTTGGATCCGTTTATGGCAGTTGCACCTGTTTAGGTCGTGCCAGAGGGCTAGTTCAGTGGTAGTCGATGGACTACAAGTGAAAGGATGCTCTAGAGGAGCCGGAGCCTCTTCCCAGTGTTTCTGGAGGTTGAGTAAGTCAGCAGGTTGGCGGTTGGTAAGTGTTGGTGCGCATGAGTCTCGCGCTAGTGTTAAGGCCAAGAGTTTCCTTGTGGTTGGTAGTGCGGTCAACTACCTATGAGTGCCTTATCTGAGGAGAGTTGAGCATCGTAGATGCGAGTTTGGTCCAACAGGAAGGACCATGAGTTGGATGCTCATGAGATGAGTGGATGCCTATGAGGCGAGTTGGATGCCTTTGAGGCGAGATGAGCTGATGCCTTGCGAGAGGATTTAGATGCCTTATGGGTAAGCACCCTTGGTAGAGGCTTGGTATAAAGTAAGTTCGGTGTGGCATGGTTATGCCTTGGTAGAGCAAGGTTGCCTCAGCTTTTAGCATCGTGTGGAGAAGGAACTTTTGGTATTCCTTCGGTTGGAGTTCAGTTGGAAACTGAACAAGTGCGGTGGTAACAAAGCCGAGCAGTTTCTGATCGCCTTGGCTAAGAGGGTTGTTTGGATCCTTTCCTTGGGTAGAAGCCTTGTTGAGGCTGATGTTTAAGAGGAGGAGGGACGAGCGCGATTCGGTAGCGTTGGGTCCTCTTGGTTCCCAAGGAGTTGGAGTTGGCCAGCATGGTTGAGATGCTGGGGAGAGTTGTGCCTGTTCAGGCAGTTGGTTGTTAGCTCGTTTGTATGCAGTGTGTGTCGAGGGTTGCCGTAGAACCCTAGGTTGTGGAGAGCCTCTCCAGAGCTCAGTCAGGCCCAGGTAGTGAGTTTCAGTTGGCAAGCTGGAGCCGTGTGGTCTGTAGTCTCGGTTGAGTTGCTGGCAGTCTTGGTTGACTAGCAAGCCAGTGTTTGTTTGGAGCAGAGTCCGGATTGGTTCCGGTGCGGTGGCAAGTTGATGCTTGGTGTTGACCAAGGTGTTGTTTGGAGCTGCTAGAGGTTAGTTTTGCTCGTGGGGCGAATGGTTCGTGCCCAGTTGGTTGTTTTTCTGTTTCCAGGATGTTGAGTTGCCCCGTTTGGCATTTAGAGGTTCAGTCTGAGATGGACCCCTGTTGTTGCCCCGTGAGATTTAGATGTTGTTGCTCTGGTGGAGTAAGACAGTGAGCATATGTGAAGCTCTCTGTCCTTCGGTTGTCTGCTTGTAAAAGCCGTTTCCTCTTGGGAGATGTCAGATTTCTCCCGTAGCCATGAGTTGATGGTAGAGGTGCTAGCTTGAAGGAAAAGTTTGTTGGCTGCTTGGAAGCAGTTGTTTGTCCAGTTAGGTGGACTCTTGGATGGTGTTCTAGAGGCTGCAGTAAGGGTTGTTTTGCCTCTTGTGAGTGTTGGGCCAAGGTTTGGTCCTCTTGTTGTTTCGAGAGCTAGTTCGGTTCTAGCTGGAGGGCGTTGCCCTGAGGTCTTGTTCCTAGTCAGGAAGTTTTGGGAGTTGACCCCTCCCTCGACGGTTGAGTAAGTGTTGTTAGTTCCGGATTTGTGATCCGATCGGTTGAGTTTCCCCTTGGGTGTTGCTTCCAAGAGAGTTGGTTGCTGTTGCCTTGGGTTTGAGCAAGTCAGCGAGCGTGTGTGAGTTCGATGCCCTTCTGGAGTTTGCTTGCTGGGAAAGTCGTTTTTTCCGTTTGGCAGAGTCGGCTTAGCTCCCGAGTTGTGTAGTGGATCGAGTAGCGCAATGGTCACCCAATGAGAGGGCCCTCGCATTGTGTTGTTAGCAAGCAAGTTGTTTGTCCCCGCAGCGGTGGTGTGGCCCCGCCAAGAAGAGTTGTTTCTGGCAAGTTTTTGGTTCTTTGGGGATTGAAGATTTCTCTTTTCCCCTAGTCTCTGTAGTGGTTGAGTTGCTCCCTGGATGTCAGCCTCGAGTGTTAGCTTTCGAGGTCGTCTTGTGGATTCGTGTGGCTCAGGATCCGTAAGCTTTGAGGTTGTCGTTATCCGTTTTCCTCGTGAGGTTTCGGGAGTGGAGCTTCTGGTTGGAAGCTGAGTTAGGCTTAAGCTTAAAGGAGAAGTCCTTTGAGTAGCCAGTTGGATTTTTAGAGTTGAGTAGTAGCTTGGAGGCGAGCGTTGCTCGTTATAAGTTTGGGTTGAGTTCCACTGAGCAAGCCTTTCTCGGGCTTTGCTCCTAGTTGTTATGCGCTCGCAGTTGGCGTAGCAGAGCCGTTTGAGTGAGTTGGCACAGAGGTGCCGTGGCTTTGTTTGGTAAAGCCGTTGAGATGTTTTCCTCAAGGTGTTGTGCCGCAGAGAGCTGTGTGATGGTTTAGTCCTTGCAGCCCGAGTTTTCCTTGAGAGGAATGTTGATGCCCCTTGCCTCGTTAAGGCTGTAGGCAAGGTTTGAGGTTCGTT
This sequence comes from Sicyos edulis, assembly GCA_036507275.1. Taxonomy (NCBI): domain Eukaryota; kingdom Viridiplantae; phylum Streptophyta; class Magnoliopsida; order Cucurbitales; family Cucurbitaceae; genus Sicyos; species Sicyos edulis. The sequence continues at coordinate 37,105,053 of CM071847.1, forward strand.
GGTCTCTATGAAGTAAGAGTAGGCCGTTTGGTTTCTGGAACCTGGGAGGTTCAGTTGTTTGGCCAGTTTGTTGTTGGGTTGAGGTTGTTTGTTAACAGCTGTGAGCTCCCAGAGGAGTTTTGCCAGAGCGTGGTGTAAAGTTTTGGAGCTTGTGCCCAGTCTGCGAGTTTGTTGAGAGTAACACCGTAGAGAGGTGTTCAGTGTTGGATTAGCAGGGCTTTAGTTTGAGCCCCAGGTTTGTAGGGCCTTTTGAGATCCTTGAGCGGATCGGAGCAGTGGCCTTTCGGTTAGCTTTGCCCCGTTGGTGGCAGATTGGTTGGCATTGTGGCTATGTGCCTTTGAGAACCCAAGAGGGTTTGGTTCTCGAGGAAGGGCTAGTGTTGTCTTGGCCGAGAGTTCAGTTGGTTGGATCCGTGGAGTTTTCCTGGAGCTGTTTCGTCTTAGGACTTTCGAGGACGAAAGTCTTAAAAGGAGGGAGTATTGTAACAGCCCAGTTTCCTATTCCAGTTTTCGAGGTGCCTTCGGGTCAAGATTCGGTTGTTTGGTTGGGTTTTAGAGTCGTTTGGACCCTTGGGGGTATTTTGGTCTTTTGGCTCCCCATACAGGATTTGTGGTTTTCAGGGCTTCGAGGTAGCTCCTACCTTTGTCGAGGCTTGTTTGTTGTTGGCCGCGAGTCCCGTGGTGTTTGGGCTAGTCGGTTGGATGCTCGGTTGTGGTTTGGGCTTTGGCAAAGTATTGGTTGTTGGGTGTTTCCTTTGGGATTCGAGCCCGGGCCCTTATTGTTGGTTTGGGAGTTGGATTTAAGTGAGTTTTATTTATTGGAAAATATTGCTTCGGTCGGGGCTCGAAGGAGGGAGCCGGGAAATGGGATTTTAAGGTTTTAAAAGTGGATAAGGTTGGATTTTTGGATAAAATCCCATATTTTTTCCTTTTATCCCATTTTCCTTTTTATTTACCATTTTCTTTTTCTTTTTTTTCCCAAAACCACTTCTCTCTCTCTCTCTCTCTCTCTCTCCCCGACCTAGCCCCCTCTCCTAGCCGACCCAGCCCCTTGGCTCGCCCCGACCCAGCCAGCCGGCCGCCGCCCTCGCCTGTGTCGTGTCATCGCCAAATTTCAGCTCGCCGAAGCGCCACACGGCCCTCGCGCGCCCTCTTCCGGCCGGCCGAAGCTGCAGCGCGCGCGTCAGATCGCCAGGCCGTGTCGCCCGAGCCTCGCACAGTGTCGCCAGGTCGCGTCCGCGCCCGTGTCGTTTGAGCTCGCCCGTCGCATCGTGACGCTCGCGCGCGTCGCGCGCGCTGGCCCTCGCTTGCCGCGCGCGCGCGGCGCGCGCGCCGCCGCGCGTCCCTCGTGCGCGCAAGCGCGCTACGCTTTCTTATGCCAGCTGGCCTGCCAGCGCGCCCTGGGAAAGCTCGCAGCCCCGCAGCCCGGCGCGCCAGCCAGCTTTTTTTGCCTGCGCGCCGCCTGCAAAATGGCTCGTTCGCGTGTCAGTCGCGCCTCGTGAGTTGCTCCTGAGCCGAGGCCTGTTTATTTTATTATTATTTAGGCCTATTGTGTGATTATTGATGTGTTTGTTTGGCTCGATATAGGTTGCTCGAGTTCGATCGCAGTTATTTTTATTGTGTGTTGTTGCCTTCCGACCAGGTAAGGATTTCTTACCGGAGTTGTGTGGGCCCTGCGATATTTTCATGATTATGCCTTGCTTGTTTGCTGACTGTTATGAGCATGATAGTAATAGATCAGCTTTGATTGATTTCTGCTAGCATGTTTGCTTGATTTTACATGTTAGTGCCATGCTAAGTTTGTTCTGCCAGCAAGCTTATGATTCCTGCTTAAGCTCTTAGTATCATGCTAGGTAAATGTGATTGATGTCGGTCATTGTTTGCTAGCCAGGAATCATTGCTTTTTACTCTATACTCTTAGATAGAGTTGTAGGGTTTGTCATCATCCGCAGGTGAGAGCGGACATAACTTATCTTGTCCCCACCCGGTCGGGAGTAAAGCGAAGCATTGCTTGAGTGGGTTGAGAGCGGACATAACGTACTTTGTCCCCAAGTGGTGGTGGATATTGAGCAAAGTATAACATACCTTGCTTTTTCTCCCCCCTCCCAGCAGCCAATGAGACTTAGCTACCTCATTGGCGTATGCCTAGTTTGTAGCCTGCTAGAGCGGAACCACGCTTAACGGTGTAAGCTGCTTTGGCGGTTCTTAGCTTCAGTCGGTGGATCAGCCGCACAGATGAGCGCCGAGGGCTCTCGCCATCGCGTGATCGGTGACACCGCTTCCGAAGTCATAGGCATGTGCACTGCCCGTGTAGTTTGCCCTTAGGCCCCGCATTTACGCCGGTTGCTGAGAGAGCATGCGGTCTGCGCGCGCACACACGTTAGTTGCTTGGTTTGGAGAGCTCCCGAGCTAATGTCGTGAGTACACCATTCTTTCCGTTTAGAGCGACGACTCGGTACTCTCCGTAAGTCCAGATTAGTGGCAAGGGCAAGGAGGCCCTTGAGATCATTCTAGGGATCAGTGTATTTCCCCCCGAGTGACAGAAACCTCGGTGATGTCCAGGATTGGTCAGTGTATCCAATCCCTAGGCCGGAAGAAAGAGACTTCTGATGACTCCAGATCTTGTTTTATGAGCTCGTTGAGCCATGATCTGTGTTGGTAGCTGTTTGCTTGCATGCTTTGGTACTAGATGACTGATTATATCGTATTGTACCCCGGTTGGGGATTCTTACTGAGTAATTCGTTACTCACCCTTATTTCTGTGGTTTTTCCACAGATAACCATGGTGCGAGACAGGATGGCTGGAGGAGGAGCTATGATCATGGAAACCCGTTGTTCAACTCTAAGTCTTATGTTTATGTTGATGTTTTAAATGTTCTCTGAATGCATGTAGTTGGGCACGAAGCCCTAGGGTGTTTTCTGAATGTATTTCTGGATTTTAACATTGTTGTAAAGTTTGTATGTTTTAAATAAATCTCTGATCAGAGTAAGTTTTGTAAATGTATTTTTTCTTGGAACAGGTGCTTGGAAACAGGGACAGGTTTCAGGAAATTAAGTTGATTTTTAAATGGATGTTTTATGTTTTAGTTTTACTTAGAATCCGAACACCATCTTGCAAATTTTCTGTAGATTTGAATGCATGCATTGAGGTAACGACCTAGTTAGAACCCGTTTCGGGTCGGGTCGTTACAGTAACCTTTCTTCCACAACTTCTTTTGTGTAGAAGAAAGCTCGGCTTGGTAATCAAATATACTTTGGCGCTTGAACTCGATATGTGTCGTGAAATCATATCCTGCATTAGCCAGAAGTTTGTACGCATTGGGGTCAAATCCATCGCTTGTGCGTTTCTCAGGCAAAACCACCTTCTTCTCATCTCTTTCGTTCCTCTGACTCCATTGCTTTTTCATCTTTGTCAAAAGAGTGGTGAAACTTTCCTTCAATACTTCGATATCACCTACTTTCAAATTTTTAGAACATTCGGTGAAAGGTGTTTCACCCTTTTTCCGTCGGGATACAGGGACATAACGTAAGATGGGTGAGGTTAAAAGTTTCTCATCTTTTAGAACCTTAGGAGCTACTAGACTCGTTGAAGCCTCTATCTTTACAGGGCATGACTTTTCTTCTCTCACTACCCCTTTCTTTTTTATGTCGACCTCTGGCCTTAGCTTAGCTTTTTCATTCTCTTTTATCTCAGGGACCTCTTGTAGTACTATTTTTCCCACGTTCTCATTTTTCATGTAGAACTTTGCGTCAGCAAAATGAGATTCGGCTTCTAAGAACGGATTTGTGTCTGCTTCTACCTTTTTGACACCTTCTTGGTAAAACTTAAAGCATTGATGCAACGAGGAAGTGACAACTCGGTTTTCATGAATCCAGGGTCGTCCCAATAGCAAACGATATGTTGTTTTGCAATCTATAACATGAAATAAAGCATCTACACTCAGCTCGCCAATGATGACTTCAAGTCGTATCATGACAATCGTCGTTGTCCGCCTTGATTGAAGCCTTGGATCAACAACTTGCTGTTGGAGAGCTCTTCCATGGAGATGCCTAGCTGCTTCAAGGTTACCTTTGACATTATGTTGACAGCCAAACCATTATCAATGAGAATTCGCCCGACTCTATGCTCTCGTATATAGCCCGAGACATACAAAGGACGATTATGAGGCTTTGATCCCAACAATAGATCCTCGTCCGTGAAACTTATGGACATGAAAGTCGAACTGTGAGCGTGTGTCACAGGTATTTTGACATTCTCCCTACTTGAGTCTAATAATGCCTCAATCAAAGAGTTTTTATCTGTTTGAGTAAGTGATATCAAATCTTCTATGTTGAAAGAGGGCGTAGTTTAGGCACAATGACAGCTTTTGAAGAGCTCGCTGAGTCATCACTTGTGCAAATTGCATGACATGTAGCAATGTCTATCACTTCATCTTTATCTTCACGCAAACATTCCTTCGGGATGAAATCAGCCAACATTATAGCATGACGTGCTCGTAGAAAATCTTCGTTCTCCTCTATGATGGGCTTAGATTTCCTTACACATCTTTTGCCTCATTTCTTAGGCAATCTCTTCCTCTTCGATTCTTGAAATAAGAGAGATTATTTCTGCACATACGTCTGCTTTTGTTTCCTGCGACGGGTTACAACAGTCCAACCTTCATTATCATCTACGGTTGGCTCTAAACACCTCTTTCTTGAATGGAAGCTTGTTGAAGATTTTCCCTTTGAAGGTTGCGGTTTTGACATTGAACAACAACTGGCTCAAAGGAGCCAAATTGAATAAGGCATTTAGACCAACGCGGTGTTGCACCCTTGGGTGGTTGTACTTTAGGCTGAGGGACCACAGCGGCATGATTTGCTTGAGCTATTTCCTCTAAGTCCAGCTCAATCTTTTTTTCTCTGGCCAACCTCATAATCAACTCTTTCAGGAAGAAGCATTTCTCTATGGGATGGCTGACGACACGATGATATTTGCAGTAGTTAGGATCATTTACCTTGCCTAACTCCTCGGGACGCTTGCATTCAGGAAACTGGATGAGTTTTGTTTCTAGTAGTTGCTCTAACATATCAGCAACATCAGAGTCTGGAAATGGATAGACTTTTTCTTGTCTCTCTTGCAATGATAGGCTGCGTCTTTGATCTGCAACAGACCTCTTCTCAAGTTTTTCTCCCTTCTCTTTTAAGAAAAGCTTTAATGGGGTCGCATTGACCGTCATTGATTCTTTTGCCATACTTTTTACAGCTTTTTCTGTAGGCTTGAAATCCTTCTTTTCCTTACGGGTTTCTAATACCAGAGAATCTTTGTTTCCTTTTGCGTCAATGCTCAGCTCCATATCATGAGCTCGAGTGGCCAGCTCCTCAAAGGTGCGAGGCTTGATTCCCTTTAGGATGTATAGAAGTCCCCAATGCATGCCCTGGATACAGATGTCGATCACGGACGTTTCAGTGAGGCGGTCTTTGCAGTCCAGACTTAGAGCTCGCCAACGGTTAATATAGTCGACGATAGGCTCACCCTTCCGCTGATTCACATTTGTTAATTCTATCATGCTGACAGTTTGTCTCGTGCTATAGAACCGATTAAGGAACTCTCTCTCCAACTCTTCCCAACTATCTATCGTTTCAGCTTCAAGATCAGTATACCAATCGAACGCATTCCCGCGGACAAACTGCCTGACGAGAAGGTCTCCTCGAGTTCCAGCGGTTTCACAAGTCTCTACGAAATGAGCAACATGCTGTTTGGGGTTGCCTTTTCCATCAAACTGCTGGAACTTAGGCTGTTGGTATCCTGCAGGCAATCTTAAGTTGTCTATTCTCTTTGTGTATGGCTTGGAATACAAAAAAGAACTTTGAACTGGCCCACCACCTTGAGCTCTATTAGTGTTCGTGATCAGGTCGTGTAGTTGTTGGATAGACAAGGAAGCGACTGAGGTTGAGTGTAGTTGTGGTTGTGCTGCAAAGAGAGGGTTTTTTCCTTTATCATTAACTTTCTCATGTGGACTCTAGCTTGATTCAGCCGTCTCTCGGTTATGCATTTGATTTTTGAGGTAAGCGATCTCTAAGTCTCTTTCCTCAATTGTTTTCATCATCTGCTCGAGCTTTCTTTCAAACTCTTCCATTCGATCATCGCCTCCATCACTAGCCATCATAACAGACATCACATCAGGATTAGATGTCTCCTTTGGTTGATCAACGGTAGGACTGACTTGGTCAAACAATGGGTTATCTTTCACGACGATTTCATCAGAGGTCCCCTCTAGTAGTCCTGCGATTCTTTTTGCAATCGCATTTGGTGTTACTTGAGGTTCATTGCTCTCGACGGACTTGGAACGACTACCCGTGATAGGTCCAGTATAGTTTCTTGGAGCAAGCACCTTCGAGGTAGTGTTTCTTCCTTTGATCATGTTTTCTAGAGCAGCGGTCTTTGATGTGGCTTTTCCAGACATGGTGGCTTGATTTATGTGAGAGATTGAGATGAGAGGTAGAGAGATCCCACTGGGCGTGCCAATTTGTTCACACGAGATTTCCGGAGAAATTTCGATTCATGGAGTTGAACTTGAACTTGAGATGAGTTTGTGCAAAAGTGGTTCGATCTCTATGCTTGATCCTCTGATTGTTTCTCTCTGAATGTATGTTCTTGATTTGAAGAACAGGATGAGCATTCTTCGTGTTTGGTTGCTTTTGAAGTGGATTTCAAAGGCTATTTGATCCTTGGAAATTTGGAGAGTCTTCGATTTGGTGGAATTCTCTCTAGAGCTTCAATTTTTTGACCTCTTCAAATGAAGGAGAGCTCTTCTATTTATAGAGCTCTTATGGACCATGGGCTTGGGCCTCGATGGGCTTGGGCCTAGTCTTTTGGATTTGGAATTTTTGGTTCGGTTCACTAAACGAACCTCGATCTGGTTTAATTTTGACCCAAATTCAAGAAAATCCAACTTTTGGTTCCAATCAATTTTGGAAAATATTTTCTCAAAATTTAATTTAATTTTCATCATTAAATTTGGGATAATGACGTGGCGATCTATGACTAGCCGAAATTTCTCAATCAACAGCCATAATCCATGTGTTTTTTTTTCTTTATGACATTGATGAGGTGTTCATGGATCAAGTGAAAGAATGTTAGACATTATTAATGTCTTATTTATCTTTCTTTTTATTAATTATTTATCCCTATTTATGATCCATGATCTCAGGTAAACTATCCATCACTTAGTACCCATCCACCTATTTATTTAGGCCCCGTTTGATAATCATTTTTTTTTAGTTTTCTGTTTTTTGTTTATGATTTTCTGTTCATGGTTTTTTATTTAAAAAAAATAAAAACCATATATGTTTGATATCTACTAATTTTGGTTTTCCATTTTTCAAAAATAGAAAACCAAAAATATGTTTGATAACTTCTTTTGGTTTTCAATTTTTCAAAAATAAAAAGTCAATAATATGTTTGATAACTACTTTCGGTTTTCTGTTTTTTTAATAAAAAAACTCAAAAACCAAAACAATATTACTTTTATTCTAATATATATAATTTTAAATGAAATATATACATAAAAAATCACTAAAACAACCCATAATGTTGATTAATTGTCACTAAAGTTCAAGTAACAAACAAAAACAACCCAAATTCAAGTAACAAATAAAAATGTTCAAAGTGTTTAATAGGAAGTTCATACAATGAAAAAAAACAATTAATATAAAGAACAATCAGCGTCGTGTTTGAGTTGTCATCCAAAGTTGATATGCAATGCGATCTCTCACTTGAGCCATATGCTTCAATTGATTTTGACTCACATTTACTTCAATGGGAGTTTGTGAAACGTCATTTCCATGTTCCATAGTTTCTTCTTCAACAATCATGAATTCTCGAGTATATTCGGTAAAAAGTTCGTCATGGCTATCATATAGTTTAATGAAATTATGAATTGCACAGCATGCAATGGGTATATATTTTTGTGTGCATATAGGATATGTAGGCATTTGCTTAAGAATAGGAAATCGAGCCTTTAGAACTCCAAAACATCTCTCAATCACATTGCGAAGTGATGAGTGTCGATAGTTGAACCAATTCTTCCCAAAGGAGTAGTGTTTGGATTTCAACTTGATCTCCAAAGGAGTAGTGTCAAACTCTAAAGGAAAAATAACTTTTTCTCCAAGTTTACATACTCTTTTCAAAACATGGATTAAAATAATGTTAGATATTTTGACCTGAGTGTTGAAATCTTTCAGCAATTAATCGATTCCTCTCGTTGTGTGATATGATGAGTAAAAATATGGCAACTTGTTCTTGAACCGTAAAAAACTAGAAGATTTTAGGTTGGTTGTACTTTTTAACTCATCACAAAATATTATAAAGGTATCTTTTTTCATCCTAAAACAATCAAAGCATCGTGTATCATTAGAATTTAACAATTCAACCACATAATCATGACCTCTAAAAGTGGAAGTTCTGAATGGTTATTTAGACAAACGTTCCTTATGTGATGCTTCCATCATTAACCAATGAAAAAAAATACTTATTCCTCATATTCATCTTCTTCAATAAAATAAATTAGGACATTGTTAAGTTGTGTACGAGCTTCAGAATAAGTGTGGCCAAGGTCCATCAAAATACCTATTTTAATCACATGCAAATATATTAAACTTGTCAAAATGAACAATTGAAGTCTTTTTAACACAAAATATAATCATCCAAACAACATAAACCAACTAAAGGTAAAAAAGAAGTTCTACAGATAACCAAGATGAATCCATTAAATGTTATTGATAAACCCTCTCCTCCTTGACTCAAGAATGCCCAAAAATGCTTGTCTCCAAGTAGTGTCTTCAATCAAATGTTTCAATATGTTTGAATAGACTTTATCATCAATATCAACCATACTATTTAAAATTTCAAGGCATTTGCCCAAGCTTTCATCAACACCATCTTTTGCTTGTGGTGAAATCTCACTGAAATTAGAAACAAATATTTTTTTAAGTATGTCATTCCTTCTCTTTGAATTCTCAACATAAGCTTGAACATAAGTTTTCATAGTTTCATTGGAAGCTCCTCTCTTTCTTTTAGTTTTCTTGTTAATGCTACTTTGACCTTGGTTTTCATCTTTATTATTTTCACTTCCCATAGGAGCACAACTTTCAGCTTTATTTTCATCTTCAAAATCCAATTGAATATTTGTTGATGGTAGAGAATGGATACCAGTTGCCATTGTATCTCCATATATTCTCATAATGTGACAAACCATTTTTTTTTTAACTTCTTGACTCTTTTGTTAACCTACAATTCAACAACATAACTCTCTTAATAAATGTTTATATTATAGAGTAATACCAAATATTGTAATCAGTTATAGAAAGAATATCTTAACAATGTTAGTCCACTGCTCCTTTTCTAAAGTAATAGTACCCGACACGGATCCCAACCTTTTCCACTAACATCATTCAACAAGCTTTTGAAATCTTTATATACTTGTCTTAGATGGTTATACTTATTCTTCAACTGATTGTGAGTATAAGTATAACTAGTTTTAGCAAATAGTTGATCCTTCATAAAAGTCCAACTAGTTCTAGTAAAGGTTGTAGTTGGGCGATTTCCTTTCACAACTTCCTCTTCCATCAAATCAATAAAATATGTCTCATTCTTCAAAGACCATGGGCCATCATACTTTGTTTCTTCGATTTGAATAACATCTTCATTACAACTTGACTTCATTACTCCTAAATACAATAAATCTACCAACATTAGATTAAACCAAACTTAAATATGAACAATAAAACATTGTTTCGAAGAATTCATTAAAAGAAAACAACATAAACAAGGAACATATATATATATATAGATAAAAAAAATACAGGAAGAACATAGAAGAATTCAAGAAAAATGTTGATGTTGGAAAGGTATTGTTAGAACTAAAAAGAACAATAGAGGAAGAACATAGAAGAATACAAGAAAAATGTTGGCATTGGAAAGGTATTGTTAGAACTAAAAACAACAATATAGGAAGGACATAGAAGAATTCAAGAAAGATGTTGGTGTTCGAAAGGTATTGTTAGAACTAAAAAGAACCCTAATACTAATTTTACATTCTGTCAACTAGCAATTCCACTCATGTCTATAATCTAACATGAAGCCTATAAGAAACAGAAATGAAGTTTTATTTCAACAAAATTTTACACTTCACTTTATTATTGAAGTAGTTTGAAGTGTACTATGGTAAAATTTTGTTGTAATGTGACTATGTGAGTGAAAATTTTAATTAGAGATTCAAACTTATTTTAGTAGTCCTAACCTAGTATCTTAACTTCTTTTAAAAGTAGAAATGTTTTAACTATGAGTGAAATGCTTTAACTATGCATTATATTTTGGTTGAAAGATTTAAAGATTTTTTCCACTCAATAGATTAGATTGTTTTAGTGTGAAAGAGATAACTTTAGTTTGAGAAGGACAATTCAAGTCCCAGAAAGTCCCATGCTTCTAATGTTTACTTCTTGTTGAAAGATTCTTAAGATTTCGTAAAAAAACAATATATATGATTATAAGTTATAACTATGTTTATAGAAAGTCGCAGGCTACATTGTGTGCCATAACCTAAATACAACTTATAATTATGTATATATAACAATTATATTCTATCCTAACCTAACCAAGCAACAACTAGACACCAAATGGATTATGCACCACTATACAAATGTAATCAAACAGCAGAACAACAAAAAACAAGAGAAGATATCCAAAATAAATAAAAAAAAAGTACAAAAAACATCCTGAGAAAGATGAAAACAGACAATATACTAACCAAAGTTGAAATCAAATTAGCCAAAATACTAACCAAACAAAGACTATATATATATATATGTATATGTATGTATATGTTTATGAACTTAAATTTGGTAGAAGAGAACCCAATTGAAAGAAAGAAAAAAAACGGCAAAAGAGGAAACAAAACTGATCGAAGAATCACAAACCCTAGTTAGAGAAATAAGAGTGATTGAGAAGGCTAAAAAAATTAAACCATGGAATCTCAAATCTTGAATATGTAATGGAAGCCCTAAAACCTCAAAATCTTAAAAAAAGAACCAAAAAACCCAATTGAGAAAGTGCAGAACAGAGAAACAAAAATAAATTAGTAGAATCGAACCTTCAAGCTATGGCAGATCCAAAGAACAGATCCCTTGATTCGTCTCTACAAAGAGGCTACTGCGTAAACCCTAATTTGGCGATGTCAGTTTCTTTCCCCCAAAAGTGATCTGCAGCAACAGACCCTTCTAAAAAAAAGAAAGATAAAAGAGAAGTGAGGGAGAGTGAAACACGTTTATTTTCTAAAAAAAACGAAATTGCGTTTTTGAAAGCTTTTTCTTTTTTTCCGGTTACAATATTTCTTAAAGAGTTTGAAAACGTTTTTTAAATTTCATAAACCAAAAATTGAAATGAGTTATCAAACAACCTTGTTTTTAAAAAACAAAAAAACAAAATAAAAAACGAAATGGTTATCAAACATGCCTTATTTATTCATTTAACATTATTTTCCTAATGGAAGAGATAACCGTTAAAAAACTTACAGATAACAAAACACAGAGGGGTCGTTTACTGTCTGTTGGATAACCGGAATCTTTGGATACCCATAATGACAAATGCCCGACATTCTTAGATAGTCATGTTTTTTTTTATAGGAATAATTTCATCGGTACTTGAGAAATTGTTATGAAAATGTCTTAAATGTCCTTCTAACTTAATTTACACATTAATTTATATAACATTTTTTTTTTATTAAACTTTATGGGTATCTGAGGAACCATTATGAATAATTTTGTTGGCAAAACCTCAACCAAAACCTCATTCCTCAACTCTCACACTTGCTAGCATATAACCAAAACACTTTCCAATTGTTCTACACTTACGTGGTCCGGATTGGATTGGGTAAGGGGAGCACTTACGTGGTCTGTGGTCTGGAATGAATTGGGTATGGGGAATTTTTTGAACCAACTTAAATTTTTGAGTTGGTCAATCCTACAATTTGTTCAACCCATACATTAAAGCATAACTTAACCCAACTCTCTTTCATCTATAAAAAACACTCGATTCATACTCATAAATATGTAAACAAATAAAGAAAAGATACATGATAAGATCATATTTGTGTAGGGATAAAATTATGAAAAGCTTGCTAAATCATAGATTTTACTTTGATTGGGAGGATAGAATTCTCAAGAGCCTTCCACCAAACCAATATGTTGACTTTAGGCTAAATATTTCATCTTTTTTGAAGTATCACGCCACCGAGTCTTCGTCTAAGCATCTTGGTCGAAATATGCAAAAAGTATTTCTAAAAAGCCTTCATCCCAACCTCTATCAAGCTTTAACAAGTCATAAACTTTCTTCATAGGATCAATACTTGCTCGGATAATGGGTCGCAAAGAGGGTGCATAAAACAACCAATTACTAAAAATAACATTCACGCTCTATCTATTTCCAACCCTCCATCTTACCCCTTTTGCAACTAGAAATTTAACAAGGAAATAAAGTACCATATTCTTATATGTGAAATCACTCACTATATTTATATACTAATACTTATGAATTATTACTTTTGTTGGCAAGCTTCATACTTCAAACATAACTTATCTGGGATGACATTTACATAAAATGTCAGATAAAAATGAAACTAAAATATGGTGATATAATTAATCTAAAATAATGGTGATATAATTTTATTTTTTTATCATTTAATTTTTAAAACATAACTCAGAGTCTCTCCAAACTAACTTTTTTATATGATTTTTTAGTGCCAGCTTTACTTTATTTGAACATGATTTATTCTATATTTTTCTTTTTGAAAATTACATGTATAGAAAATTTTCTCTCCATAGTATAGTTCAACTTCAAACCCACGTTACCAACTAATTATTATATACTTATATATTTTGTGAGTCCAATTGGGTTTTGACAGCTGAGATAATTACTTTTTAATCTCATGTTTCAGAATTAATTTTAAGAAAAATGAATAGCATAATTTGTTGTCAAAAATAAAACTTTAGAAAGATTTTTCATACGCCAATAAGAGCACTAACTTAGTGGTATTAGTATATGTAAAAAAAATTAAATTCGAAAAAAAAAAGTAAACCATAAATTCTCAAAATACTTCACTTTATTTCTCTCTAAAAACTTTCTACTTTTACTCTCACATTTTCTCTCTACAATTCACAACGAAGGAACACTCTATTTAGCCTATTACAAACTTGGTCTCCAAATTCTTTCCATAAGTATTTCCCACTAATTTCTAAATCAATAAAATCTACTAATTCCTTAATTTTCTCATAAATTGACAATCCATTAAATCCTAAATTGTCTACCCACTAATTCCTAATTTAGCTATTCCAAAAAATACATTAAAATATATTTTAAGTTTATTTCAACAAAACTCCCCCATAAACTTAAATGCTCCTGCCGCCCCGCCATGCCAATCATTTTCTTGAATTTCTCGAACAATATTTTTGGCAACAGCTCTGTGAATATATCTGGAACTTGATCTTGACTCACTACATGCTTCAATTCCACGCTTCAATATATCGGATAAAATGAAAAAGAATATCAATATGCTTGCTCCTTTCATGATTCATTGGATTCTTTGCTAACTTAATTGTTGATCTGTTGTCTACTTGAATCACTGTCGCACCAATTTTCTTTTGCTCCATCTTGCTCAACAAATTTCTCAGCCGTATCGCATGAAAAACGCACCAAAAAGCTGCAACATATTCAGCTTCACATATGGATAGCGTCACGATCGGTTGTTTCTTTTACAGCCACGTTAATTTTGTGTTTTCCATGAAAAATGGGTATCTCGAAGTGTGTTTCTGATCGTCTATGTCTTCGCACCAATCGCTGTCGGAGTATCCATTCAACTTGTACTCTTCCGCTTTCGAATAAAACATCCCAAGTAATAATGTTCCTTAGATGTATCGCAAAATTCGCTTCAATGCTTTCCAATGCGTATAAACTGGCTCCTCCATGAACCGACTAACCATGCCAACACTCAATGCGATGTCTGGCCTTGTGCATGTGAGGTAGCCAAGGCTTCCCACCAAACTTCGATATTTACTCGCATCTACCCGTTCTCCTCCATCAAATTTCAAAAGTTTTGTACCTGGTTCCATTGGTATTGCAACCGGATTGCAATTTTCCATCTTGAACTTTTTCAAGATCTCTTTCGCATACTGCTCTTGCGACATAAAGATTCATGTCTCTTCTTGTTTAACCTTCAAACTGAGGAAATACTTCAGCAAGCCCAAATTTTTCATCTCAAACTCTTGCATCATCGTGCTCTTAAACTCTTCTATCATCGCATTACTATTACCCATAAAAATCAAATCATCAACATAAAAAGCAACAAATATAGCATTACCTCCACTCTGCTTTGTGTAAAGTGCATGCTCGTAAGGACACTATTTGTATCCGTTCTTCTTGAAATATGCATCAATGCTTGTATTCCATGCTCGTGGTGTTTGCTTCAACCCATAAAGTGCCTTTTTAAATTTTAGCACCTTCCTCTCTTCTCCGATTTATACATATCCAGGTGGTTGCTCAATATACACTTCTTCTTTAAGAGCACCGTTTAAGAATGTCATCTTGGCATCCATCTGATAAATCGGTCATTTAAATTGTGCCGCTTGAGAAATTAACAATCGAATTGTCTTCATTCTTAGAACGGGAGGAAAAACTTCATCATAGTCGATTTCCGCTTTCTGTTTGTATCCCTTCGCAATAAGTCTCTCCTTGTATCGCTCTAGCTTCTCTTGAGCATTCATTTTCTTCTTAAACACCCACTTCACACCAATCGACTGACTTGTATTCGGCAATTTTGTCAGCTTCCATGTTCATTTCGCTCTATCGCATTGATCTCCTCGTCCATCGCCATTCTCCACTTCTCATCTCGCACTACCTTCTCATAATCAATACTTTCCGCATTTTTCAAAAGACATACAAGATTCACCTCATATGTCGCATCGTACAATTCTTGCAAACTTCACATTCTGGGTTGTTTCGGTTCTTCTTCTTCGTCTTTTGTGGTTTCTAACTCCCTTGGCATACTCGTTGATGCAACGACTAGTAATTTTCCAACTTCGATGCTGACTTCCATCGAATTGTTCCAGTCTCATTCACTTTCTTTATTTACTCGCACATCACGACTCACCATTACATTCTTGCTTAACTGGTCAAGTAGCTTGTACCCTTTTGCTCTTTCATCATAGCCAATAAACACATATTTCTTGCTCTTATCTTCAAGCTTCGTTCTTCACTAATCAGGTACGTGTGCATAGGCCACACTACCAAAAAAATCTAAGATGCAAAAATGTCGGCTTTCGTTCGCTCCATTCCTCTTGCGGTGTTTTCTCATCTAGTTTCGCATGTGGACATCGATTTTGCATATATATTGCGCACTGCAGTGCTTCGGCCCAAAACTTCTTTAGCATACTCTTACTCTTTAGCATTGTTCAAACCATGTCAAGAATGGTTCCGTTCTTCCTCTCAGTCACGCCATTTTGTTGAGGAGTGTATGGTGCGATTAGAAATCGTCTTATACCTTGCTCCTTGCAATACTGTAACGGCCCAGTTTTCTATCCCAGTTCTCGAGGAGCTTTCGGTTCAGATTCAGTGGTTCGGTTGGGCCGTTAAAGCTGTTTTGTCCCTTAGGGGCATTTTGGTCTTTTTGCTCCCTGGGCAGGATTTGTGGATTTTTAGGGCTTCGAGGCAGCTCCTGCTTTTGTTGAGGCTTGTTTGTTGTGGGCTGCGAGTCCCGAGATGTTTGGGCTTTTCGTTTGGGAGTTCGGTTGTCATTTGGGTTTTGGGCAAAATGATGGTTGTTTGGGTGTTTCCTTCGGGATTCGAGCCGGGCTTTCAGTTTGGGTTTGGGAGGTTGATTTCAGTGAGTTTTGTTGTTTGGAAAGGTTGCTTCAGTCGGGTCTCGAAGGAGGAAGCCGGGAAATGAGATTTAAGGATTTTAAGGATTTTTGGAAAAATTGGAAATTGGATAAATTGGATTTATTTGGATAAGTTTGGATTTTAAATAAAAGAAAAGAAAAAAAAAAAAAGGAAAAATCTCATTTTTCCCAAAATTTCCCTTTCTCTCTCCTTCTCTCTCTCTCCCCGAGCACCCCCACCCCGACCTAGCCCATGGCTCGCCAAATTGACCTGACCACCGAGCCCTCGCTCGCCGAGAGCTAGCCCGACCCGCGCTCCTCGCCTCGCCCGACCCTTGGTCGCCCGAGCCCGGCCGCGCGCGCTTGCTGCGGCCCGAAGCCGCCCGTCGTCGCGCGTCAGCGTCGCCAGTCGCGTCGCAAGCTAAGCCCAATCGTCGCCGCCGCAGTCTGTTGCCGCTCGTGTCGAGCGCGCCCGAAGTCGCGTCCTCAGCAGCGTCGTCGCGCCCGCGCGCGCCGCTGCTCGCTTGCGCGCGCAGCGTTCGCGCGCCGCCGCTCGCCAATGCGTGCCCAGCGCGCCCAGTGGCGAGCAGCCCAGTGCTCGTGTCAGTAGCGCCAGCGCGCTGTGCGGCGCCAAAAGAATTGCTTAGCCGTCGGTGTGCGGCCGTCCGTGAGTGTCGGCCGTGCCTCGTGAGTTGCTCCCGAGTGAGCCACTGTTTGTTTTATTATATTTGGGCCTTTTGATTGTAATTATTGTTGTTTTTGTTAGGTTCTCGCTAGCTAGCTCGGGTTCGATCGCGGCTTAGGTTTCTTGTGTTTAGAGGTCTTAGGCTGTAGGTAAGATTTCTTACCAGGAGTTGTGTGGACCTGCGATATTATATGTGATTCTTTGATTGTATGCTTGTTTGTGTTTATTGACATGTTTGGTGATAAGTGCTCTAATCTGAATTCCGATTAGCATGACTTTTCTGGTTAATTCTCATGTTAATCCATGCTAGGTTGTTCCTTTACGGCATGCTCGTATCACATTCCTTGCTTCGTAGTATCATGCTAGGCTCGTTGTATTCTCTTTGAGCACGTATTGGATTTTATGGAATTGTTTTCTTTGTTTGCTAGGCGGGGTTAGAAGTGCGGTAGATAGCATCATCCGGCCCGATGCATAAAGTACCTTGCATCCATGGCGGGGACGTCGAGCAAGTCATTCCGCCCCTGGACCCCGTGAGGGATTAGCTAACCCGAGCGGTAGGCCCCCGCAATCTTGGGTGAGGGTGGCGATCGTTAAATGCCCCAACCGTCGGGATGATGACTTGGCATTGCCTCGTCCCGATAGTCGGCACGCGTCCTCGGCGTGTTCGGCCGTAGCCCCGATTGCCACATGTTAAGGTAAGGGCGGCTTCTGGTGTAAGCCTACCACGACCCGCTTCCTTAGCCTCAAAGTGCGGTGGTTGGTGACATAGTTTACGTGTCCAGTCTCACACCCCTATGTCGGTGACACCGATCCAAAGATTTAGTTAGGCGTGGTATTTGGACATGGGCGGCTTGCCTCTGACCCGACACCCCCATGGTGCGTAGTAGCACGCGGTGCATGCTTACGCTCATTACAACGCCACGACGGAGAGCTCCTCGGGATCTTGAGCTAGTGTACCTTTCGTCGTGCGAGACAGCCGTGGCGGGACTTGTTTCTCGTATAGGGCGACTTGTGTGATGTGTTGTGTGGTGAGTTATTTTCCGGACTAAGACCCTGAGTTGGCATCCGAGGCCCAAGTGTGGGCTAAGCTATGTGCTCTATCTGTGTTTATATTCATAGCTTGCTTATCTTTACGCTAGATGACCATGTATATCGTATTGTACCCGGTTGGGGATTCTTCCTGAGTAATTCGTTACTCACCCTTACTTATTTTTTTAGGAAACCATGGCGCGAGGCAGGATGGCTGGAGGAGGAGCTGTGATCATGGAACCCGTTGTTCAACTTTGAGTCTTATGTTTATGTTTATGATTTAAGTGTCCTCTGAATGCATGTAGTTGGGCACGGAGCCCTAGGGTGTTTTCTGAATGTATTTCCAGATTCTAGCATTGTTGTAAAGTTTGTATGTTTTAAATGAATCTCCGATCGAGTATGTTTTGGAAATGTATTTGTCTTGGAAGCAGTGCTTGGAAACAGAGGGATGAGTTTCGAGGAATTTATGTTGATTTTTAAATGGATGTTTTCATGTTTTAGTTTTTACTTAGAATCCAAACACCATCTTGCAAATTTTCTGTAGATTTAATGCATGCATTGAGGTGACGGCCTATTTAGAACCCCATTCGGGTCGGGTCGTTACAAATACTTCCTAAACGCCATCGAAGTATATTCTTCACCTCTGTTAGATCGCACAGCTTTGATTCGTCTACCAGTTTCTTTTTCCACCCTCACTTTGAATCTTAACGCCTCGAATGCCTCTGACTTTTCTTTTAAAAAATACACCTAAGTTTTTCGTGAGAAATCATCGATAAACGTAATGAAGTACCTTTTACCGCTAAAAGAACCTGGGGCAATTGGTCCGCATATATCCGTATGAATCGTCTCGAGCGGTTGCTTCGCTCGATATTCCACTTTCTTCTGAAACGAGGTTCTCGCATGCTTGTTGAGCACACATTCTTCACAAAACTTTCCATCATAGTCCATCTCTAGTAGCCCGTGCACCATATTCTTCTTTACTAACTCTTTTAGTCCACCATGATGTAGATGACGAAAACGAAGATGCCACAACGTTTCTTTAACTTCTGCATCGACTCGCAGACATCTTTTCTTCACATTTCTCAAATTTAGTCTATACATGCGATTTCTTTCCATCTCTACTCAAGCGACTAAACGCTCTTTTTTCTCCCTAAAATGCAACAATCGGTCTTTCAAAAGTACAGAATAACTCTTCTCTGTGAGTTGCCCCAAACTCAAAATATTTGTTTTGAGATTTGGTACATAATAAACATCATGGATTGATCCTATCAATCCATCCTTCTGCACAAAAGAAATCTTACCTTTGCCTTTTACCTTTACTTTTGACGCATCACCAAAAGAAACATGACCATCTTCAATTTTCCGCATCTCTTTGAACAGATGCTCATTCCGCACATATGGTTGCTTGCCCCTGAGTCAAGATACCACACAGTATCATTATTGTCGCTTCCTTCTTTATGTGCCATCAAAAGAACACCTTCATTAGCATTGTTATCTACTGCTAAGTTTCTTGTTTCTTCAACCTTTTTAACTGCATAACAATCTCTCTTAAAATGCCCTTCTTCACCACAATTGTAGCATTTGCCGAAATAACAATCACTCGCATAGTGACCATACTTGTGACATTTGTAGCATTCAATATTTGAGATAATCGAAAGACTAAAGAATCTTTGTAAACAATTGAATTGAGTGAAACAAACTAAGGAGAAGATTTAGGTTTTGGAGTTGATAATTCATTTTTTATAGGTAAAAGAAGTTGGATCTTACAAAACCTTTTGAATTTCATAACTTATAAAATTTAATTATGTTATTATGAATTATAATTTATTATAAAATTTAATGGTGAAAAACCATTATTATTTAAGAAATCATTAATGTTAGGTTACAAAGGATGAAGGTCGCCATTTGTCCTTTCTTTTTCTAACTTTTCTAGAATTATTTTATATATATTAATATAGAGTGGTATATATTTGAAATTATGAAGAACCAATTGGACAAAATAGTCTAAAAATGATTCTCCTTTGGAAGCCACGGGTTTTAAGATATATATTTTAACTATAGTAGTTAGTTCATTCAATTTTCGCCATGATCTCACCTTACTTAATTTTAAGTCAAACAAGAACCACAAACATTACTATTATTATTATTATTATTATTATTATTATTATTATATATAAGTTTCTATGACACTCTTAAAAATGAAAATAGTAAAGAGAGATTAAAAAAAAAGTGTGATAAATGTAAAATTGAAAAAAGAAAAATTGTTGAGCAACATATGCATATTTCCCCTTGAAACCCTTACACATTTCACACCTAACTCTCTCGAAATTCACTTGTTGTTCATTCTTTTAACACCCTTCCAATCCCACTTCTCACCCCTAAACCCTCATTTTCTCATTTTGGGCTTTTCTTTCATTTTTGTGGATTTTTAATTATTTAATGGTTATCGCTTTTGTGACACTTGCTTCATTTTCATCATAATGTGAGCTTTAATTTTACTTTTTACACCTCAACCATAATTCCCTTAAATGTTGTTATGTTGTTGTTTATGCATAGATTAATTTGGGAGGTATTAGAAAAATTATAAACAATTGGGTTTATCTCTATTTAGTATTTGTGTCA
This sequence comes from Sicyos edulis, assembly GCA_036507275.1. Taxonomy (NCBI): domain Eukaryota; kingdom Viridiplantae; phylum Streptophyta; class Magnoliopsida; order Cucurbitales; family Cucurbitaceae; genus Sicyos; species Sicyos edulis. The sequence continues at coordinate 37,125,298 of CM071847.1, forward strand.
TCTTTCTATTTAAGAAAAATAAACGTTTACTTTCACTATTGTATAAATGTTTCATATTTCCTTTATGTTAGTCAATATAAAAAAACAATGTTTCTTATTAATAACTAACGTAATATAGAGAAATGTTATGAATATTCATTTCTCATAAATTTGTTCTTATGTTATGTAATATAAAGAACACAATATTGAGAACGTTTATGGGTATTGAATTATCATAAACGTATTATCTTAAATGTGATCTTGATGGAAGATCAAGCTTGCGTTCATCTAGAGAAATGGTCCTCTCTCTACCTATAAATACACACATTTGTCCATCACAAATAGTATAGAATGAACAAGGAGAATTAAATTTATAGGCAAAGAGAGAGAAACCAATTTCTTATATTGAAGCAATTGTTGAAAGGCTTCAACATCAACAACCATCATTTGTTGAATCAAAAGCTTCTTGAATCTCGATGTCAGGAGGTATGTTCTAATCTCATTAAGGTCTAATTACATTTTGTAATAATCATGTTATTGAAAATCTTAAGATTCAAATTATGCATAAACTTTGTAACATGTGGTATCAGAGCGATGTTTAGAATGCATGATTATTCAGTAACGTTATTTATATAAATTGTATCAAATCAACATATATAGATTAATCACAAACTTCGTTTTATATTAAATCTCGATCCAACTATTATGTCCTGAATGTATGTTTTATAATTCCGCAATTTTATTTTGGGCACTTTCGTTTGATCGTGAAAATGCATTTGAACTATGCAATTTTGGCACGAAGTTTTGATCATGATTATGTGTAATTTAAATTTTATAATATTATGAAGACTAAAAGAGATTTGAACACTTATGAAGACATGATTCATAAAGAGCTAAAACGCAATATAGTTGGATCATATATTATCTTTCAAATTATTATTATCAATTTTGGATTAAAAAAAACTTATGTATTAATGTTTATGGTTATTAATGTTCTCTAATAATATTATTATATAAATATTTGGAGATGACATAGATAATCAAAATAATAATATTATTATGACTTATTAATGTTATAAACATGATTATTTTGAAAATTTGGACTTTGGTTTTCTTATAAACATCATCTTATGTGAACAATACATATTGGTCAAATACCTAAATCAATATTCGTCCGCAGATGAATTAATTCATATATTTATTAAGCAATAATAAAGCAAGTTGTTTGATAGATATGTTTATTAAGATGTAATGATCAAATATGGTATAATGTATATAATTTTAGGTGTCTACTCACAGGAGAACCTATACTTATGTTGTTTATAAACTAGAATATTGCATTTTTTTAAGCCTAAATGATTGAATCTCTATTTGCAATAAACATATCTACAACTCTTAATTCAATGGCTACGTCTATTATAAAACTCAATGGAACCAACTACTCAGAATGGAAAGAGCAAGTTGAGTTTTCCTTGGGGTTACTTGAATTGGACACGACTCTCCTTAAAGAGAAGCCAACTACACTCACTAACGAAAGTACTCATGAGGAAAACAAGTCTCATTATGATTGGGATGATCTAATAGACTAAGCATAATGTTCTTACGAATGGTAATGATACCAATATCAAAACCTCCCTACCTAAAACTGAGAGTGCAAAAGAATATTTGCAAGCCATTGAAGATTGGTTCAAGACTACAGATAAATCCCTCGCTGGGAAACTTATAGAAGCTCTTGTAACCATGAAGTTTGATGGTTCTCGCTCAATGAATGCTCATGTAATTGAAATGATCAACATTAATGTCAAACTTAAGAATTTGGGATTGATTATGGATGATGCATTTCTCATCCAATTCATCTTGACTAGTTTACCTCCTCGGTATGAACCATTCAAAATTAGTGGAGTTTGAATGAATTAACTAACAAACAGGTTCAAGAGGAGTCTAGACAAGGTCAAGGTATTAAAGTTGCTTATTTCACTCCATGAGTTTGAAAACAATTTGGGAAAAAGAATAATTCAACCCATAAAAGAGGCCTGCCCAAATTGGATGAATCTTCTCAATCATCCAAGAAGAAAAATAAAGATGATGCTTGCAAGTTCTGCAAGAAACCTGTACATTACCAGGCAGATTGCGCTAAGCGTAAAGCATGGTTCGAAAAGAAAAGTAACCCTATGGGTTTCGTAAGTAATTTCGAATCGAATCTTACTGATGTACCTTATTCTACTTGGTGGATTGATACATGGGCTAATGTTCATGTTTCAAATTCTAAGCAGAGATTCATTACGATCCAAACCACAAATCCAAGTGAAAATTTCATTTTTATGGGAAATAAAGACAAAGCTCTAGTTGAAGTAATTGGAATTTCGTCTTATTTTAGATAGCGGTTACCAGTTAGACTTATGTCAAACTCTATAGGTACCGTCTATTTCCCGTAATTTGATCTTAGTAAGCACACTTGATAAATTTTGATATCCTTTTGAATTAGGAAATGGTAATTTCACTTTGTTTAAAACTTCTAGTCTTATTGGTTTTGGAATTTTAGTTGATGAAATTTATAAACTTCATCTTAAACATCAAGATGCTGAAATTCATCTCACCTTGCATGATAAAGAAACTAAAGGTAAGTCATGTAAAAAGGACTCTTACTCCTTGTGGCATAAAATGTTGGGTCATATATCTAGTGAAAGAATCAAACGATTAGTAAAAGATGGCATCCTCCTAGACCTAGACTTTACTAATAGTACAACATGTGTTGATTGAATTAAAGGAAAAACTACAAAAAACACAAAGAAAATAGCCACAAAAAGTACCCAACTTCTTGAAATAATACATACAAACATTTTTGGACCATTGACGTTCCAACTTTTGGAGGAGTGAAATATTTCATCACTTTTATCGATGATTATTCACGTTATTGTTATATTTATTTATTGCATGAAAAATCTCAGTCTATGGATGTTGTAATGTGTACACACTTACGTTAAGATGAAAATAGAAACAATCTTTCCTTCAAGACATTATGTGACCATTAAGTTAATTTCATTTATGGCCTAGTTATAAAAGTTGTTAACGTTGTAGTACATGGAAGTAAGCATGTTGCAGAATAATATGCAAACGATATGACTCTCATTGACAACTAGATTAGCCAATGCACTTATGATGATAGACTAATGAAGTGCTTAGCACATGATGCACACCTTATGTTCTTAATATGAAAACACTCATGGACCAAGTGGGAGACTGTAAGAAAAATAAACGTTTACTTTCATTATTGTGTAAACGTTTTTTACTCCTTTATGTTGGTCAATATAAAAAATAATGTTTTCTTATTAATAACTAACATAATATAGAGAAATGTTATGAGTATTCATTTCTCATAAATTTGTTCTTATGTTATGTAATATAAAGAACACAATATTGAGAACGTTTATGGGTATTGAATTATCATAAACATATTATCTTAAATGCGATCTCGATGGAAGATCAAGCTTGCGTTCATCTAGAGAAATGGTCCTCTCTCTACCTATAAATACACACATTTGTCTATCACAAATAGTGTAGAATGAACAAGGAGAATTAAACTTAATGAAATACAATTAAGTTTATAGGCAAAGAGAGAGAAACTAATTTCTTCTATTGAAGCAATTGTTGAAAGGCTTCAACATCAACAACTATCCTTTGTTGAATCAAAAGCTTCTTGAATCTCGATGTCAGGAGATATGTTTTAATCTCATTAAGGTCTAATTACATTTTGTAATAATCATGTTATTTCAGATCTTAAGATTCAAATTATGTATAAACTTTCTAACATCTATCTCAATAAGAGAATATGTATCAATTCTTACATATTGTAATGTCTTATTCCAATGTTGGAGCTTGAGAAAAAGTGAAAGGAAAGACCATTATTTGATACTAATTTTGTGATGATTTTCATCTCATAAACAAGGATGTTGGAAAATTTAATTGCACTTGAGTTTCCTTTATCAATTTTGATCTATATATGCTTTTGATCCTCATTTTCAAGTATTATTAGAGAAAATGAAAAATCATATATTGGAGCTAACATTTACTTTATGTGCTATATAAAAATTCCCCACATTAAAGAGGGGTTTTCTCCCTTCCTCTTGGATTAGAGTTGAGTTGAGGTAAGTATTTTCTTTGCCCAATTCTTATTTTTACACTTATATTTGTTCAATTTTATCTTTGCATTTTTGGTATGCTAATCTTCAATAAGATCATTTGACATTTTCTCTTGATTTCATTTTATCATATTCAATTAGGATTTATATTTTAAATTAACACTAATTTTGATTAAATTAAATTACAACTAATTTTGTGATAATTTAAATTATCACTTGTTATGCCTAAATTATGATTAAATCATGACTAATTTTTCTTAAAAACAATCTTGACTAATTTTGAGTTGTAATTGATTAATCTTGGTTTATATGCATACATGTTTAAATTGCAATTTGACTTATATTGTTATTTGTGATTGCTAATTGATATTCCATGATTTGTTTTTATTGAAATTTGTATGTAGTATATTGCTTAAAATTTTGTTTGAATTATAACATGTTTGGTTTCATTTTGAATTTGATATAATATATAACTAGTTTAAATTTTGATTTGGTCATAATTGGTCATTTATAAATTGAATACATGAGATTTGTTTAATTCCAATTTGACTCACATCATTATGAATTATTTTCAATTAATTCATAATTTTCTGTTTATTTTCAATTAATTGATTGCTTGGTTAAGTTTCAATTTTTTTTTTTTTAATAATGATATGTTAACACCTTCAATTGGGCTGATGATTATTGGTCAATTTTGTTCTTTATTTTCAATAGTTCATTATTTGTTGTTTACTTTCATTATTTTCTAATATTCTTGGAGTGAATGGTTTATTTTGAAACTTAAAGTAAATTCTAAGATTTTTTTTAATGTTTTTGACCAACTCATAATTGTTAATACATATTTTGTTATGAATGTGAGTTCATATCATACTTATACAAATAATTTATATTTTTTATTCAATTTTAAAATTGAAGTGGTTAAAATAATTTTTAGCTTTGCATCTAGGTATACGAAAATTCTCGTACTTTCTTTTTTAAAAATAAAATCATGCATAACCTATAACGGAGTTAAATATTTCAACTTCTAGGGGTGAAATTTTCCTTAAAATAAAATAAAATTTCAACATTATAATAAATTTATGGTACATTCCCACTCACTTGGTCAACCCTTACTTATTAATAAAGGTCTTTTTTAGAAAACTTATTAATAAAGTTAACATTCTTTATTTAAAATAAAATACCATTTTATAATTAGAGAATAATAATTAAGATACAATAAAATAAAATGTGATAACTGTTTTTAAATGTTGTAACGTGCTAATACCTTCATACATTCAAACGACTCTCGACCCTAATCTAATTATGTAGATAACTTTTTTTATATTTTAATTAGGTGACCAATTACACCTCTAAAATCGTTTGTAAAGTCTCCAAAACTCCTTTAGTTAAAGGAAACGCATCCACTACGTGTGCGATCACATGCAACACTCCTATTTCTAAACTACAAAAAAACACAAATAAAATATGAATATGTTTTAAAAAAAAGAATAAAAAAAATCCACGTATTAGAGGAAATTTGAAAGAGGTTTTTTTTAGTACATATTGGGAGAGGGGGAAAAATACCGATTCTCGCTCTCGAACGCTGGTGTTGAACTGATTTACAACCAAACATTGAAACCATTGGCCCACTGACCCATTCAGTTGAAAGAGGTTAATAAAATGTTAGAAACTACCATGATTTGTGTATGTTGAAGCCAGATTTTTTAGAGAAATATTGTGAGATGAATCATTCAACCTAATATTCTATTTATAGAGAAATTTGTTGAACTCTAATTTATTTTAAATATTTTCATATTATAAATAGAATTATGATTGATTTAAATTTGATTCAAATATTTGAAATCTATTTTAATATTTATTTTCATATTATCTAAATAACATTTCCCTATATTTAAATCAAATGTCTTTTGAATACACTCATTCATTTTTTTTCCTTTTGAAATCAAAGCATTTCCTAAAGAAACCAAATATCTAAATTCGAAATCAAAGTATAAAAACAATAAGTCAGAATCGACCTAAGCATAATTACATTGAAACTTCAAAAAATGAACCTTTTGTGGCAGTAGAATTGATTGCAATGAATGAGTGTGTGACATTACTTGCCAATTTCTAGCTAATGAAGAATTAGTTTCCTTGTCCAATTTATTTTTGATGGGTGGGTTGTACTTTCTTTTAGGGGTCGTTCACTTCATGCTAATCCAAGATTCGCATGAGATGGGCATCTGGATTACCACGTTTCTTTTACAGGAATAGAAAAAAAAAATCCAAGCATCTTGAGACGCCCGACATCCTAAGTGTGATTTGGATGCCCTCCTCCATCATGTGTTTTTAGGATACCATATAGATGACATCCTTAAAAGACACTTTACCCTCACAAATCTTTTTTTGATAAAATTTTATATTTTTATCAATTTTTCTCTATATTTTGTGTGTAGTTTGTACCTTAAAAATAATAATATATATATATATATATATATATATATATATATATATATATTTTTAGTACATAATTATTATGCATTAACAACTAAGCATACATAATTAATTATATTTATATTTTAGGTTTTGTTTTAAATGCATTAAATTGAATAATATTTTGATTATTTTCAATAAAAATGTAAAGTGCATTGACTTTTGTTATATGTTTTAAATATAATTATCCTTACTTTCTATATTTAACAAATTTTTACTTGTTCAACTAATAAATGAATTTTAGTTTTTTTTCTAGGTAAATTTATTTTAAAATATACTATTCAAATTAATAAAAAAAATACGATACATAGATTTTAATCATACAAATTAATGTATACATTAAGTTATGAGGGCATTTAAGACATTTCTATAAACAAAACTTATAAAATAAATACAGTTTTCAAAACTCCCATAAAAATATTGCTACAAAATAAACGTCGTGATCTAAGAATGTCGGACATGTGAAATTTCGAACATCTGAAGATTTCAGTTATCCCTGATTACCACAAAGTAAACTGCCCCTTATACTTTTCAACAATGTTTACATCAAGAAGGTTGATGGAGTTCATGTTTATGCCTAATTCAAGGTATTTTGCCACATCAAATTTTCTTTCATTTTTTTTCACTTCTAAGTCCAATTTGTTAGATTTTATGTAAACCTTTTCGTGTATGAGATATTTGAAAACTAAAATCATACAAACTAAACATGTGGTTGAAAGTCATTTTTTATTTGTTTAATACATGATTTTTTTTTTTTTTTACAAGAGTTTAATACATGATTTTAACCTCTCTAATGTTTTCGTTTTTTTATTTTAGTTCTTATTCTCTATTAAGATATATATAATATCTTTTTAATTATATATTTGTAATTTTAAAATACCAAAATTAGTACATAAAATTTTAACTAATTGAGAAAAATAAAATTCCTTCAAATTTGTAATATCCATCTTTTTGTTTGTTTGTATCAAATTATTAAATATCATATTCTTTTATTAAAAAAATTATTTCTTACGTGGATTATATAACATGATACTTTTTTTTTTTTTGAAACCTAACATGATACTATTTTTTTTTAGTACTATAACATTATACATTGTGTGAATTATTATACATTTATTTTAGGATATTTAGGTAATTTTAAATAATTGAGGGAAAAAAAATTGTGTGAGTTTTTTTAAATTTTTTTTAAGGGCAGTGCTTAGATAACTCATTAGAAATTTGAAGGTGTCTTTTTTTTCGCAACTAAAATTTCATGTGATTTAAGCAACGATTTTAATATTTTAAAATTATGAAGATTCAATTAAAAATATTATATATATTAATAGAGAACAAGAACTAAAACGAAAAAAAGAAGAAGAAATTATGAAGACAAAAGTCATGCATTAATCAAATGAGAGTAAAGAGTTTTAAGGACATATATACCAAGTTTTCCTCTTTAGATATTCCATATAAAAAAAAATCTTAGTGTTTAGTCCCACATCATACATACTAAGAATAAAACCAACGTTTTTGGACTTTGGAGTGCGGATAACGCATGAAGAAAAATTGATAACTTAAAATATTTTAATTAGCCATAAACATGATGAGCTCCATGAGCCTTCTTAATATCTTAAAAGTTGATCGAATTAGCTCAATAAGAAATCCAAGTCATGAAAAAAAAACATTCAAATAAATTGGGCAAGGAACCCATTCTTAGTTGCTTAGGAATGTTGGGTTCTTATTCACATTGCGAAGGCCCATCAAATAAGCCTCATTAGGGCTAAGTGTTTTAAAGTGTGTTTTGTCACTTTGGTTGAGAATACACAAGAAAAGGAGAGCTCGAAAATCAGCAGCTAGAGAGAGAAACAACTTAGAGAGGAAAAGAGGTTTCTGCCTAGCTTCGATATTCTGGCGTTTTCGAGCGATTGCACCGTTGGATCGAGATGAAATTTGGACAGCGTGTTCTTTGACTCGAGGGTCTTCAATCTGAACAGTGGAGATCGAGTTCAGAGATTTCTACAATCAGATTCCAATGGCGATTCGGTTCCACATTTATGTGAGATCTTTCTATTTATCTCTCTTGATTTGTGTTGTTTGTTGCCAAGATAGTTTATCTTGAGTTGTTATGTGTTGTATACCTCTAGTTGTAACTAGAGAGAACTTGTTGTAGCCCATTATCGATTATAGTGGAGACTTGACTTCGGTCCGTGGTTTTTTACTCCTCACCTTGAGGAGGTTTTTCCACGTTAAAATCGTTGTGTTGTGTTTGATATTTCTACCATACTATATGCTTGCTGATTTTTCATTAGGAACACAAGAGAGGGAGTAATTGACCCTATTAGAATAGTGTTTATTCCCAACAAGTGGTATTAGAGCTTTGTGGTTGAGTTTATTTAGAGGCCTTGTGTTAAATATGGAAAAGAGTCATAGTGGTGGTAGAATGGTTCTTTTGAATGGATCAAAATATCAAGTGTGGAAAAGAAAAATGGAAGATATTTTATATGTCAATGATTTATATCATCCCATATTTTCACTAGAGAAGCCGGATGATAAAAACTGATTTAGAATGGGAAATATGTCATAGGAAAGTATGTGGCATGATTAGACTTTGGGTCGAAGAGAATATTCTAAATCATATTGGTGAAGAAAATCATGCACGAACTATGTGGAACAAGCTTGAGTCTTTGTATGCCCCAAAAACTGGTAATAGTAAATTGTATTTGATTGAGCAAATGATGGCTTTAAAGTATCAAGAAGGAACGTCTATGTTAGATCACTTGAATAAATTCCAAGGTATTATTAATCAGTTAGCTGGAGTGAGTATCAAGTTTGATGAAGAGATACATGGGTTATGGCTTCTTGGTTCGTTACCAGATTCATGGGAGACTTTTAGAACTTCTTTGTCAAACTAAGCCCTAAATGGTGTACTAAGTATGGACTTGGTAAAAAGTAGCGTATGTAACGAAGAGATGAGAAGAAAGTCACAAGGTTCTTCTTCACAGTCTGATGTTCTTATTACTGAAAGAAAGGGGAGGAGTACGAGCAAAGGTCCGAAAAACAGAGACAGAAGCAAGAGCAAGAGTGGCCAGTTTTCTAATGTTGAATGTTTTCATTGTGGCTTGAAAGGCCATATAAAGAAGCATTGCAGAAAACTGAAGAGAGAAAATAGAGCTAATAAAGGTAAAGAAAAAGCGACTGATGATGATGATGCAGACAGAATAACTGTAGTCACCGAAGAATTCTTTGTTTTATTCGACGGTGATAGTGTTAACCTTGCTACAGAGCAAAGCAGTTGGGTGATTGATATTGGTGCCTCAATTCATGCTACATCTTGGAAGGAATTCTTCACATCATACACATCTAGTCATTATGGTAATGTTAGGATGGGTAATGATGGATTAGCAAAAGCAGTTGGCATAGGAGATGTGCACTTGGAGACCAAGAATGGTACTATCTTGATTTTGAAAAATGTGAAACACATCCCTGATATCCTCATGAACTTAATCTCCATAGGTAAGCTAGACGATGAAGGTTTCTGTAATACCTTCTGTAATGGTACATGGAAGCTTACTAAAGGCTCAATGGTGGTAGCAAAGGGGGAGAAGTGTTCTTCATTGTACTTTATGCAGGCAAAGACTACTGATTGTGATATCAATGCAGTGGACAGTGAACAGAGTGTTGAGCTTTGGCATAAAAGACTCAATCATATCAGCAAAAATGGTTTGATGATTCTAGCCAAGAAAAATCATCTTTCTGGGGTAAAGAATGTGTCCTTGAAAAGATCTGAGCAATGTTTAGCGGGAAAGCAAACAAGAGTTTCTTTTAAAGCATCCCAACCTTCAAGAAGACCATAAGTACTTGACATAGTATATTCTGATGTGTGTGGTCTGATGAAAACAAAAACACTTGGAGGTGCGTCCTACTTTGTGACGTTTATAGATGATCATTCTCGGAAAATGTGGGTTTATACCTTGAAGACTAAAGATCAGGTGTTGCAAGTGTTTAAACAGTTTCATGCCTTTGTTGAAAGAGAAACTGGTAAAAAGTTGAAGTGCATCAGGACCGATAATGGAGGAGAGTACATTGGACCTTTTGATGAGTATTGCAGAAATCATGGTATCCGACATCAAAAGACGCCTCCTAAGACTCCTCAGCTAAATGGGTTGGCTGAGAGAATGAATAAGACATTGGTGGAAAGAGTGAGATGTTTGCTTTCACATTCACAGTTAACCAAAATGTTTTGGTGTGAAGCATTGAATACAGTTGTACATGTTCTGAATCTCATGCCATGTGTTTCTTTGGGAAATAAAGTCCCTAATAGAATTTGGTCAAAGAAAGACATATCGTACAATCATCTTCGTGTCTTTGGTTGTAAAGCTTTCGTTCATGTTCCTAAAGATGAAAGATTGAAACTTGATGCAAAGACAAGACCATGTGTGTTCCTTGGCTATGGTCAAGATGAGTTTGGCTACAGGCTGTATGATCCAGTGAAGAGAAAACTTATTAGAAGTCGAGATGTTGTTTTTATTGAAGGCCAAACCTTACACGACATTGATAGAACTGATGAAACATAGTCAGAAAATGGTGATGATCTTATTCATTTAGATACAGTTCCTTTGGCACAACTTTCTACACAGATTGAGAATGAAACTTAGAATGATCAGTTTGATAATTCAGATGAGGTAGAAGGTCAGGTTGAGGTAGATGATGATATTCAGGAACAATTGTCAGAAACTGAAGTTCCTACTGATATTTCACTCAGAAGATCTATCAGAGATCGTCGTCCGTCAACAAGATATTCTGCTAATGAATATGTGTTATTGACTGATGGGGGAGAACCTGAGAGTTATAAAGAGGCTATAGAAGATGAACACAAAAGAGATTGGATTGATGCAATGAAAGATGAGATGAAATCTTTACATGAGAACCACACTTTTGAGCTTGTTAAATTGTCTAAAGAAAAAACCGCACTGAAAATAAGTGGGTTTATAGAGTGAAACAAGAAGAAAACACCTCAAAGCCGCGTTATAAAGCGAGACTAGTTGTCAAAGGGTTTAGTCAGAAGAAGGGTATTGACTTTGATGAGATTTTTGCTCCAGTTGTTAAAATGTCTTCGATTCGTGTTGTTATGGGTTTGGCTGCTAGCCTTGACTTAGAAGTTGAGCAGATGGATGTTAAGACTGCATTTCTTCATGGAGATCTAGATAAAGAAATCTATATGGAACAACCTGAGGGTTTTAAAGAGAATGGCAAAGAGAAACTTGTGTGCAAGTTGAAGAAAAGCCTTTATGGGTTGAAACAGGCACCGAGACAATGGTACAAGAAGTTTGAGTCTGTTATGGGGGAGCAAGGCTACAAAAAGACTACTTCTAACCATTGTGTTTTCACACAAAAATTTTCTAATGATGATTTTGTGATATTATTGTTGTATGTTGATGACATTTTGATTGTTGGCAGGAATGTTTCTAGAATTGACAGGTTGAAGAAACAGTTGAGCAAATCCTTTGCCATGAAGGATTTGGGGCCAGTGAAGAAGATTCTTGGAATTCGAATTGTTCGAGATAGAGCATCCAATAAGTTATATATGTCACAGGAGTAATACATAGAGAAAGTGCTTGAAAGATTCAACATGGATAAAGCTAAAGTTGTTAGCTCCCCTCTCTCTAGTCATTTCAAACTTAGCAGAAAACAGAGTCCTTCTAATGGTAAAGAGAAGGAAGAAATGAGGAAAGTCCCATATGCTTCAGCAGTTGGGAGTTTGATGTATGCCATGGTGAGTACTAGACCTGATATTGCTCATGCTATTGGAGTTGTTAATCGATTTATGTTCAATCCAGGAAAACAACATTGGGAGGCAATTAAGTGCATCATGAGATATTTGAGAGGCACTTCCAGTTTGAAGCTCACATTTGGAAGTGGAAAGTCCTTGCTTACAGGCTATACTGATTCAGATATGGCAGGAAATTTAGATAACCGACGATCTACTTTAGGTTATTTGATGACGTTAGCAGGTGGTGCAGTGTCTTGGCAGTTAAGACTATAGAAGTGCGTTGCACTTTCTACTATAGAAGCAGAATATATAGCAGTAGCAGAAGCGTGCAAAGAGATGTTGTGGATGAAGCAGTTTATACAGGAGCTTGGCTTCAAGCAACAATGGTATGTGATATTCTGTGATAACCAGAGTGCTATTCATCTTGGTAAGAACTCTACATTTCATTCAAGAACTAAACATATAGATGTGAGGTATCACTGGATGCGAGATGCATTGAATGATGCTTTGTTTGAGCTTGAGAAGATACATACTGATTATAATGGATCAGATATGTTGACTAAGAATCTACCAAGAGAGAAGCGTCAATTTTGTCGTTCCGCTGCGGTAATGGCAAGTTCCTCCACACAGTGAATAGGGGCAGATTTGTTGGGTTCTTATTCACATTGTGAAGGCCCATCAAATAAGACCCATTAGGGCTAAGTGTTTTAAGGGACAACTAGGAGAATGTCTATTTTTTGAATGTCTAAATATAATTATCTATAAATTATTAAATAATTAATTATATAACAATTGACTATTGTGCTCTTAATAATATTTTAAATTTGTTTGAATCATTAGATGAATTTTAGATTCATTCCTAACCACCAAACTAAAAATTTAAATAAAAGAAATTTAAATTTCTAACAACCCAAAAATTCACTCCTAACCCAAAAATTTAAATAAAAGAGATTCATTCCTAACCATCATTTGAAAACTTGAAGCGCACAAAATAACTAGATTTTCTTTTAATTATAACTAATTTGCATATTTTATCTTTATTGTGTACTTATATGTACTACAAGAGATGCATGTTAAATGTGCTTGAACTTGGGTGTATGCACAAGAGATGTATGTTAAATGTGCTTGAATTTGGGTGTATACTCATGACTGTCATGTGTACCCAATACACATAGTGCTCCAAAAACAATCTAGAATATATATACTTTAGGAGTACATGACACTAGGGATCGATTTGACATCGAATTTGAAAAGGAATGGTCGTTTGGAAGAGATGCTTGTGTTAGCTATCGTATAGATCGAAACTATTGAATTAAAAAAAAAACTAGTGAAACTAATTATTGTACATTATAAGAGACGTGATAATAAAATTAATTTTTTGTATATACATGCACAAAAATTAGGATTCATGAGAAAAATAAAGAAAAATTTAGTAACACATAAGAAAACACATGGAGAAAAATTCAAAAGAATGACTATGTGAAGATTTAATATTTTTTTTTAATTTTTTCAAAACAGAAAAAAAAAGTAACAGAAAACTTAGGGTTCAGAGAAAAGTAAAGAAGAGACTTAAAAATGGAACATCAATCAAAGAAAGATGAAGGAGAAAGTAGTAGTTACATATTAAAATGACATTTTCTTCTGAACCGCTAGGGCTATCGTCTTCTCGCCTCCCAATCGACTCACGAGATTTGGATATTCTCGACATTGACTTACGATGATGTTATCTAAAGTTCATGAAAAATATGTGAGATATTGTTTCTCCATTGTTGATTTTGGATGAGAAAGAAGAGGATTTGATAGAGTTGATGACCTACATTATTATTGATTTACTCCATTGTCGATATTGAAGCAACAAGACGATCATCAATTCATCGAAGATACTATTATGGACTTCTACTTTAAATTTTGCATCTACAGAAAATAGTTTGATCAAGTTGGGGATATATATATATAAAATATTATTTTAATGAGATTCTTAATTTTAAAAGAACCATCAACATATTGTTTTATTTAGTTATTAAAATATAAATAATTGTAACTGGTTAAAATCTCCTCAAATTAGGCGATTATTTATATTTGATTTATTAAATGTTAAATTATAATTTTTGGTGTAGGGGTATTATGGGGATATATTTATTATCTCACCTCCTAGAATTTTGGATTAGACATCAATTTAAAGTAAAAAATTAAAAAAAAAAATATTCTTTTAATAAATATATCAAACTTAGACATTAACTATATTTTCCCGTGTTTTAAAGTGCATTTTGTCACTTTGGTTGAGAATACACAAGAAAAGAAGAGCTGGAAAATCAGCAGCCAAAGAGAAAAACAACTTAGAGAGAGAAAGTAAATAGAGAGGAAAAGAGGTTTCTGCCCAGCTTCGGTATTCTGGCGTTTTCGAGCAGATTCTAGTGGCGAATCAGTTCCACATTTTTGTGAGATCTTTCTATTTATCTCTCTTGATTTGTGTTGTTTGTTGCCAAGATAAACATCTTGAGTTGTTATGTGTTGTATACCTCTAGTTGTAACTAGAGAGAACTTGTTGTAGCCCATTATCGATTATAGTGAAGACTTGACTTCGGCCGTGGTTTTTTACTCCTCGCCTTGAAGAGGTTTTTCCACGTTAAAATCGTTGTGTTGTGTTTGATATTTCTACCGTACTATATGTTTGCTGATTTTTCATTAGGAACACAAGAGAGAGAATAATTGATCTTATTAGAATAATGTTTATTCCCAACAAGGAATTGATAAGTAAGTTAGAGATTTTGACTTATATCAATAATGGCTGTTATTTTCATTAGTTGTAATCCTGCTTGATTCACTCATTCATTGCAATACTAATTTCCGTAGAGCTTCATTTTTTGAAGTTTCATATAATAATGTGTAGGCTGGTAATATTTTTTTGTTTGTTAAAAAAAATTGTGTATTATGTTACCAGACAAATCCAATGCTTTATATAAAAATGTAAGATATTTTTTGTTTTTCTCCTCGCACTAGACTGACCATAGATACATTTTATAATCTCTTTTTCTTTTTCTCTCATTTGATTGAAATTGAATCAATTGACTTTTAATTAACCTACAAGAGCATGCACTAGCGCAAAGGTATCGGTGTCTTTTTAATCATATATTCAAGTCCTCTATATTTCAATTATAGTTGAATTCAAGGAAAAAAAAGAAAAAAACAACCGACTCAATTTCATCTTATTTTCTTGTGTGTAATATTTAATATATTTTTAATTGAAATATATGATAAAATTCTTTTTCTTTTTCTTTTTTTTTAAGTTCAAACTACCAACAAAACGTTGGAAGTTTAGGAAAGATTGCTTAACACCTTTGAGTAAAAAAGTGAAATAAAAAGTCCCCATTTGCTTAAGAATCCATAGACTACAAATACGTTACCATGAAATCCACAAAAAAAAAAAAAAAAAAAAAATCTGTCTTCAAGAAACTTATTTTCTGTCTCATGAACCATTTGTCCCTAGCTTTATTGGCTTTTTCCAATTCATCTCAAGCCTATGTTGTTTTGGCCATAATTTATTTGTTTGATTAACATTGGTTGAGCAAAGTATCAATTAATTAGTCCTATGTTTTAAACGTGCAAAGGTGCAAATAATGGCATACCTATTTGTTGAAAATAATAAAAAGAGAGAAAAAAAAAATAATTGAGACTACATTGAATTAGGATTTCAATTTCGATAAGTAAGAGGGAAATTATAAGAATCGTCTAGTTTTCGAAAAATAAACCATTAAATGTTTACCGATTTTTCCCATTGAAATCTATTTCTACCTAAAATAGAGAGAAATTTTTACGCCCCACCATGCACATCCATATTCCACAATTTCATTTTAAATTAATCAATATTTTTATTAAAAGCCTACATTTTAGGAGTTTTTTTTTTTTAAAAAAAATCATTTCTTAATCTAACTAACCTACCACCTACATTTTAGGATTCCTTTTGATTTTTTTTTTATTATTTAATTAACCATTTTTTTCCTACCGCCAACAATTAAAATGTAGAAAGACGAGGTAAAAATAAGATTTTTAATCTAACTAACTAATATCCTACATTTTATGATTTCTTTTTAAAAATCAATTTTTATTTAACTAATCAACATATCTCTTTGCAATTCAATTAATTTGTGAAATATCCCTACAGTGAAGAGAGGCAAATAATCGATTCTCTTGCTAAATCACCCTGGCCGATCCAGTCGAAGTTTGGAATTCCACGTTCTCCTATTCATTGTCAACTCCTCCACAATCTACATCCAATGTTGAAGATCACAATTATACGATTTTCTAAATCCAACAATTCATCTAACTAAATTTTCGATTGCAAGGGTTTTGATTGCACAGCCATGAAGGTCACGTCGATCACAATCATCTTTAATGGAGTATGGGTTGAAAGGAATATCTACATCAATTATAAGACAATGACGACAATTAGTCAACTTATCGATATAGTTGCTACTGCGCTTGAAGTAGCCTACATGAATTAATAAAGTAGGTTAAGAATACTCATGGGTAACTATAAGTTACTACAAAACCACGAAAGGCAAGGAATTAACTCTTGAAGCCATAAGAGACAACCCAGAATACTCATATGTTTTCCTCTCGAGTTTTGTCGCCAAAATTATCGAGAAAAATCCAGGTAACGTAATGACACACTAGTCCCTAGGTCTCGTAATATATAAGAATTTGTACCTTTAAGTCACTGGTTGTACACACGTCTGCCTCATGTTTTCACTCGTGCACATTTTACAACCTTTACAACCGAATGAGCGTGATATTTTTATGTAGGTAGCTATACAACACATTAAGCGGACGACGATGACCTATGTATTCGTATGTAGGTCGCTATACCCTCAATCTGCCACAATTATGTAGGTCGCTATACCCCATTCTGCCACAATTATGTAGGTCGCTATACCCCATTCTGCCACAATATGTATTTGTATGTAAATGGTTGGGAGGGATTTAGGGAGCTATTTTTAAATCTCTTTTTTTTTTCTTTTTTTCAAAATCATTTTTAAATTTCATATTTCAAATCTTAACTTAATTTTCCATCCCATATATTTCGATTTATAAGGTTATAATTTAAATTTCTTTTTATAATTCAATTTTGTTATTATTCTCATTATAGAGAGTTAGTTAGTTGAAATCTATGATGAAAATATTAAACATTTAAAATAAAAATAAATAAAAAGTACAAATGTCATTCATTTAATTATAAAATTCCAGAATAATAGATTTAGACATAAATTTAAATGAACACAAAGACTAGACATTTGATATTTTATTTTTAAAAAACTAGATATTTGCCTAATTACCCCTTGAGAAAACTAGGTAAATGTCTATATTTATAAGAAATCTTAAGACAATGTCTACACGTTTTTAAATTTTAAATAAATGTCTACTTTAATTTTTTAAAAATAAATTATTCATCTGTAAATATGATATGGAAAGTTATACCCCCAAGTTGTATTTCTTTTTATTTTTCTAGTTATTTAAATAATGATTTTTCTTTGTAACAACCAAATGCAAAAGATCTTCATATTTAAAAAAAAATCTTCTGACAAAAATCATAAAAAGTTTAATAACATTTTGAAAGATAACAAAAATATTCGTTGCTTGTTATTTTTTAAAAAAATTTAAAGATAGCAATATTAATGATATGAAAACGTTATAATGACTACAATTAAGATAATAAAAAATTGAACATACTAAACTCGCATGCTGAGTTATTAAATACATGTGGGATCGACGTTTATTTACATGTATTGTTTCCTTTTTTTTTTTGCATCTCCTATTCCTGGTTATATACTCATGTGTACCAATATGCACTGCCGTGATTTTAGCCAAAACACATCAGTCATTGTACACACATGTTTGCAAACCTGAACATCCACTGCACGTCTCTATCTCCTTGACGATGTCGATGCATCTACTGTGTAGGTTTATGTACATGTATTGTTCCCTCTTTTTTGCATCTCTTGTTCCTGGTTATCTATTCATGTGTACCAATACATACTGTCGTGATTTCAGCCATAATGCATCAGTCGTGTACACACTTTTTGCAACCCCATTAAATATCCATTTCACGCCTCTATCTTATGTTACCAGTATGCCCTCTGATTTTCTATTCTTCTATTTGTAAAGAAAAAGACAAGACACTCGAACTTCCGTCCAATTCGGATGATGGATAAAAGTTGACATATTGTTGGATCCGTGGACGATGTCAACACATATTGTATTGTCATTGGAATACATTTGTATCGTCTCAAACTTCGTTAAAAGCAATTGTAATCGGCATTGCTTCTATTAACAAAGAATCGAAGAAAAACAAACAAAAACTTTGTGACTATCTTGGCTCAATGAAAGTGAAATCCAACAAAAGCTCAAGAAATACCTTGGGTGCACAATTGTATCCTTAATCAACAAAACACAAAATCACGATCAAAAGTGGAAGCGAGAGTTAGATCGATCTATGATGATTGTGGTAAGTGTGAGATACAGTGGTGCAAAATGAATAAAAGAATTAAAAAAAAAAAATCAATGGTCGAGATTGAGTATTGAAGGATATAGATATTATTTATTTCATTCAAATAATTGATGGGATAGATATTTAGAGTATAAAGAGAAAAAACAATAAAAAAAAAGTAAAAACTAAAATATTGGTAGTTAGATATATCCCTGGGAGAGTTTCCTACGTATGTTTTTAAAAATTTCTAATTTAAAGTAGAGTGATTACATTAATAGCTCGTTTGAATGTGACTGTTTGTAGAGTGATTTTTTTATGTTTGCTGTTCGTAGAGTGATTTGTGGAGATATTGTAATAACTTGTTTTGATATACTTTTTTGTGGAGGAGGAGGGTTATTGGAGAAATTATTATAATTTTTTAATGATGCGACATTATGAAAAATTTTAATATAAAATAATATTATTTTATTTTATTAACTATTTAAGTCTCAATTTATCATTAATTGTGAGGAATTTTTTTTTTTGAGTGAGAATATATCATTTATTTGTCATTTTATTTATTTATGATTCACGATCTTTATTGAATATATATAAAGATAAAATAAATCAATAAAATTTTCAAATTTATTTACACAATTGAAGATGAAAAAAAATATATCTAATCTATGCAATCTTGTTTTGTATCTATGAATTTTTAATTTCATATTTTTTAAATTAATTATATTAATAATACGAAAAAGATAAATAAATAAATAAATAAATAAATTAATAAAAATATTTAGCATAACAAAAATATCGATTATATAAATAAATAAATAAAATTAATTTATTTTTATAATTAAATATAAAAATATTTATTTTAGCAAATATTGAATATATTCAAATATGTATAATAAAAAGATTAAGGAAAAATTACACAACTAAAATGCTTGAAATTTGAGAAAAACAATTTTTAAAAAAAACAAGGAGGGGGAGTGAAAAAAGAAGTGAGTTAAAAAAAAAATCCAAACAAAACAAAATAAATGTTCAAAAAAAAAGAAAGTAAAATTATCCCCTAAATCTTAACCTCCACCAACAAACACCGTAAGGGATTTGGTGTTGAGGAGTGAAGATGAACGATAAATTCCAACTCTATGTTTATTTTTAGGACATCAACTTTTCCTCCAATTTTTCTCCAATCTCTCCTCTAATATCACATCAAATCTTTTATTTAATATTTTAAATGTTACATCAAACATTTTTTAATTGTCAACCATATAATATAATATAAAATATATTTTATCTAATTTTATCAAATATCAAATCAAATTTCCTGATTTTCAACCATATAATATAAAATAAATATATTATATTCATTAATCAATCCAAATTCTAGGATCATTACATTATAAACAATTAATATAAAATAAATGCTTTTACGAATCTCCTCTCTAAAACATCAATCTCCAAACATTTACTTCATATCTCTAAGTCCAAATCACTCTACTTCCCCTTTGTCTTCAATTTTCTCTTCCCTCCTCTTCTCAACACCAAAGTCCAATCACCTCAAATGTCATTTAATTTTTTTTAATTGCATAATTTGTGTAAGTTATTTCATTCCATTCCTCAATTACAAATCCGTGAGATTAAAAATTGGAGAAAGTGTCTTCCTTGCGCAGCCCTAACCAACCGCCTCTTCCTCTTCTTCAACCTCTCTCCGGCGAATCGCAACTGTGCTGCTGTTCGATTTTGTAAAGGTTTGGCCACCCACACTTCTTTACCATTACTTTCATAATGTTATTCACCATGTTTTGAATTCACTTTGTTCTCGATTTGCAAGTTCTAGCATAAAAACCCATTCGATTTTGGCCTCCAAATCACTCTCTTGCACTTTTCCCATCACATAATTTCCTTAAGATTCACCGGTAGAGTCCTTATGGAATCTCTAATCGAAGCTTACTCAAATGCTTCCGACGAAGAATACGAGCCTAAGCCCAAGCGTATGGCCCTGCCCTCCACACCCAAATCGGAATTCAATCATTCAGAGCCTCAAATGGGTGTTATTATGGTCCCTGGCCGCTACGTTTCGAAGCGAGAACGATCTCTCTTGAGCCCACCTCCGGTTTCTAGGGCTTTAGAATCATTTCCATCTTCAACTGTTGGAAATCTTTCTGATTCTGTTCTTCCACCTGATATCTTGTCCTTGTTGAGAAGTAGTAGAGCTAAAGACTATTTGCAGCTGCCTAGAAAGATGTCTGTAACCCTTGATTGCCATACGAAAGCTGTTAATACAGTTCGATGGTCTCCGAGTCATGTTCATCTTCTTGCTTCTGCTGCTATGGATCACTCAATCTGTATATGGAATGTATGGAGCACGGAGCAGAAACTAGCATTCAAGTCGAACATTCACAATGCTGGAGTTAAACATGTTGAATGGTCGCCAAAAGGGTTATCTGTTCTTTCTTGTGGATATGATTGTGCATCGAGATTGGTTGATGTCGAAAAGGGGAAAGAAGTTGGAGTGTTCAAAGAGGATCAAGGGGTTGCTGTTGTGAAGTTTCATCCTGACAACACTAATCTTTTCCTTTCTGGTGGACTCAAAGGAAGCCTTCAAATGTGGGATATCAGAATTGGAAAAGTGGTTCGTAAATACAACCGGCGTCTTGGTCCGATTCTTGATCTTGAGTTTACTCCTGATAGCAATCGATTCATCTCTTCTAGCGATGTTTCTGCAAGCAATAGCAGTGAAAGTTCTATCATTGTTTGGGATGTCGCTAGACAAGTTCCGCTTTCGTATCAGGTTTATATGGAAGCCTACACTTGTCCTTGTGTGAAATCCCACCCATTTGATCCTGTTTTTGTCGCGCAATCGAATGGAGATTATATTGCATCCTTCTCTCTAACCCCACCTTTCAAGTTGGACAAATACAAGAGGTATCAAAATCATGGAGTCTCAGGCTTTCCTATAAAATGCAGCTTCAGCCTGGATTCCAAACAGATCATCTCTGGTTCTTCGGATGGCTCTATATATTTTTACGATTATAAATCATCATTGCTTGTTCATAAACTAAAAGCATATGAACAGCCTTGCATAGACATTGCTGTCCACCCGACTTTGCCTAACGTAATCGCTTCGTGTAGTTGGAGTGGAAATATTTCCGTGTTCCAGTGATTTTTGTAATTTGTGTCTTGATTGTTTAGATTTATTTTACTGAAATCTGGATGATGAATGCTATTAGATTACATATTGTTGTCATCAACTTATTTATGTTGCAAGTTCGGAATGTTAATTGGTTATTCTGTACATTTTGTATAAATTCCTCAACATGAGAAGAATAATATACTTTTGCTGCTTCTTTTTTACTTCACTTCTATTATAGTATCAGAAGTTTAATCAAGTTTCTGCCTCATTTTTTCTCTGCTAAGGTTGTTTTTCCTCTGGGATGGATTCTCTCCTTTTTTGCAATGGAGACTTGTCATGTTTTGTTTGCTTCTTCCAAGCAGGTTCGTTCGCTGAGCGAGAATACACAGAGTCCTCATGCTTTGAATCACAGTAATACATCCAATCTGATTCATGCTTATGAGTTGCTTCACGAAGGCAACTACATTACTTAGAGCTGATCTATATGATTTGGCTTGCTATTTGATACAAACTAGGGTTCATTGATGGAACAATTGAAAATTCAGTTTCTGGAGATATGCTACCTCTGTGGAGCTACAACTATGTCGCGGTAGCTTGGATTTTAAATTTGGTGTCAAAGAACATCTCTTCTAACATTATCTTCTTTGATTCCGCAAGGAGCATCTGATTAGATTTGAAAGAACATTTCTAGAAGTGAAATGGGTCAGGAATCTTCTATTTGAAGCGATAGTTGGCCACTATTAAGCAAGAACAAGAATCTGTGACAACATATTTCTCCAAGACTAAATCTCTCTAGGATGAATATGCGTCTTACAGACCTGCGTGTACCTGTGTTTTACGCACTTGCGATCCACAATTCAGATACTTAATTGTCTTCTTGATGGGTTTGAATGACGAATTCAGCCACACTCCTTAACTCTTATCAATGGACCTGGTACTTGAGATCAGGAAAGCCTTTTCGTTCATTATTCAACAGGAAGAACACCAGGTTGATGATGTCGTTTCTGGATTCGTCTGTGCTCTGGCTGTAGCAACCAAATTTACCGACGCTTCGAATAAGACTAAACCTCGACCTACTTGCACACATTGCAACAGCAGGGGCACACGGTAGACAAGTAATAAAACTATGAATACGAATGTACTTGCTACCAATTCATCCAAGGTATGCAAGGTAGGGCAGTAACAGGTCCAACAACGGTTTGAATGTCAAAGCTATGTTTTCTTCTTCAAGCGTAAATCAGGCAACAATTGATGGACTTTCTATTGAGGATTTTTTCTTCAATGTCAGAATATATTGAGCATGCTTCATTCAAAGTTATCCTCAACTAAGATAGATGCAGAAACATCCACATGTGGATCTTATTTAGCAAGTAACGTTCGTATTCATAGTTTTATTGAATAGATAAGTGATTCAGGTGCCTCTGTATATATTTGTTACTGGCGTGATGTACATGATAGCTTAGAAGTTGTTTCTACTTTTGTTATTCTGCGTGATAAAAAGATGCAGAATAGAAGAAGATTCGAGTTGACTTTGCTAGTAGTTTTACTTGGTAGTTTGCTATTGCACAAAGTTTTATTTGTTCTAGATTTCAAGTACAACTTGCTTTTGATTAGTTCAATGATTCCACAAGTTGATATTGCTGTGCATTTTTCAGCTAATTTGTATATTCTTTCGGAAAAATCCGCTTTGAGAATGGTTGGGAGGGTTAATCTGTCGAATGGTTTATACAACCTCAAGGATTTTGGGTTGCTGCACACCTATAGCAAAAGTAGTTGTTCAGTTTTGAATGTTGCTAAGGAGAATGCTACTTTCATGTGACACTCTTGATTAGGGCACCCATCTAGTTCTAGGTTTTTAGCTTTGAAAAATACTTTATTGAGAATCCGAACTGTATGCAACATTCTTTTTGTGATGTATGCTCTTGGATAAAACAAAAGAGATCGGGGTTTTAGTTCTCAAGGGGTGGCGCAGTGGTTGAAAACTTAGACTTTGAAGATATGTTCTCCTCAAGATCTTGAGTTCAAGTCTCACTTGTGACATTACTCTTTCGATGTCTGGTGTGATTATCCTTATTTAAAAAAAAAGGAGATTGGGGGTTTCATCCTAATAATAATAGAACTTTGCATCTATTTGATTTGGCTCATATTGACATTGGGGACCTTTTCATACTACGTCTCACAATGGACACAAGTTTTTTCTTACTATTGTTGAGATCGATAGTTGGTATATGTGGGTGTTCATGTTGAAAAAGAAGTCTCATGCTACTCCTTGTTAAGAGTGTTTGTTTCTTTTTTTTTTGCATCAATTCTACTGGCGAATTGTCACAAGTTTAGTCTTTGTGCAATTCCATCGGTTTTATTAGCTATATCTTTTAGGGGTGAAAGGATATAAGTTACTCGATACTAAAACAATTCAGATTTCCATTTCAATATAGAAACAAATTAGATTTTATTAAGATCCAACATTAGAAAGTGAGATTTCATAGCAATATATAAGAAATGTGAACTACTACTCATATCACCAATTTAATATCAAAACCTATTAAAGCCCAAACGAATATTGAGACACCATTTTGAAAGAGTATATTAGGATTGCACACCGAAAAGAGTATAGATCTCATAGTAACATATAAGAAAGGTGGTCTACTTTTTTATCAACAATTAGATGTGAGATGAATATCAACCACTATCTAATAGATTTTCATTTTGCATGATGTTTTTCTCGAACAGATATCTCCTTTTACAAGGTTACTCTCAATATTTATTAAATCGATGAATATTCTTGTCGATACATTTTTTTTAATGTAGAGATAGTAGTAAATGTTTTTGCCGTACATCAAAGCACTCAATCAAAAAGTTAAATATACTATAAAAACTTTTTTTTTTCTTTTAATACGTGGGTGTGGTTAGTTTATGCGCAATTTTACTATTTACGCATGGCAATTAGTTTACAATATTTGACTAAAGAAATTTATAAGTAATTAGTTTCTTAATAGGTGATTACCATAAATTGAATTTATAATACACACAAATACAAGTTAGCCTAGCCTAGATGAGTTACTAATACGAGTTATCTTATAATAACCAAATGTAGTATGACTCATTCTTGTAAGAAGATAATGCACACAAATACAAGTTAGCCTAAATGACCAGATATCAATAGTATAAGTAATAATAATAATTGATTGTAATGAGAGCTAAAGAAGTCGAGGAAGTGTTGAAACACTAAAAAGTTTTCAATTTTTTTTTTTTTTATTACGATTACAAATGGAACTATCAGTCTACATGATGTATTAATCAAATATGATATAAACTACAAAGTTGACCATACTTTTTCTTCTTCTGGTTTAATGAATATTTACACAATGAATGTAGATTATTATAGCACAATCAAACCGATATTCTCCCTATGGAGAAGGGGAACTACCTTCTGCTACCGAAATCAAGCTGATATTAAATATATAGAGAACAGATCTGAAACTTTCACTGATAACTAACTTTTGGAGATGGAAAAAATCTTTTAAACAGCCATTGGAATGGTCTGAGAAACTGAACTCTTTTCTTGCGCCAGAACCATATGGCAGCGTTGTATTGTTCGTTACGGATTACTCGAGTTGCAGCTTTCCAATCGTATTTCTCCATCTCCTTGCGAGCTGCTTTCCCCATTGTTTCCCTTAGTTCGCGATTGTCCAACAGAGGCTTCAGTTTGCTTAAGCAGTCATCGAGATCACCTGGAGTGTAAAGGTGGCCAATTATGCCATCTTGTTCGGGAGGGATTATATCTGGAACTCCACCAGCACGAGCTCCTATCACGGGGATCCCAGAGGACATAGCCTCTAATACGACAAGTCCCAACGTCTCCGATTCGGAAGGCATTACAAAAACATCGCCACTGGCATAAGCCTGAGATAGCTCTTCCCCAGACAACATGCCCGTAAATACTGCAGGCATGCCAGAAAACATCTTTTCTAGCTCCTCCCTGTCATGAAGGAAATAAGCATAAATCAGTTCAGTCCATGTAACTTTTACTGCAAAACATAGATAAAGTAAGAAAAGAAGTTTGTTCCACCTTTCAGCAGTGCAAGGAAACTCGGTACATTTAGACCAACAATAATGATGTGATTATCAATAGATGATTTAGTGCAAGATATGCTAAAGAATTGGCTGTACCAGTCTGGCAGGTCTACTAATTTAAGATAAGCACATTCTATTAAGAAGATTCAACTAATTTAAGTAGCTCATTATAGCTTACAAATTCTAGAGCAGATACCTGTATGGTCCATCTCCAACGATCGCAATTCTTGCATCGGGGAGACTATCCATGATCCTATCATATTGTGGAAACAATGTCAATGTTTGCAAGATATAATATATGTACAGCTTAATATTTTATGAGGATCAAGAACAGACAAAGGTGGAAGGGAAGTGTGTGATACGGGAGGTGGAAGCTAAAGTTTAATTTAATCAAATTTACAGAGCCTTCCCTGTATCATCATCCACTATCATACTTTGTTATAATTCTTTTTTTTTTAAAAAAAAATCTTTTGCAATTTCTTTTGAGAAGAGAGATGAAGGTAAGAAGGTCCATTAAACAGTTAGAAATATGTTTTACAATCTTAACCCTTGGATGGTTTGACTTCGAATATTGGGACAAAATTTTCAAAGGAAGACTTTCTTTTTTACCTTTTAACAAAATGGTATTCTCATCAAGACATGGAAAAGTCAAATCATAAAAGTAGACCGTACCAAAGAGCATGTTTGGAAGTGTTGTTGGGAATGGCCAAAATCACTTTTGTCACGCCCTTAAGACATGTTTAAGTGATTTTGAAAATTTTAAAATCACTTTTTTCGTATAGATAACCACACAAAAACATACCTTTAATCTCAAATCAATTGAATATTTGATTTTACAATTTTAAATGCGATTTTCATCAAATAAATTTGGTTTTGAATAACAGGTATCAGAGTTATTTTGAATGAGAAAAGTGATTAATCTTTTCAAAATTATTCCCAAACATGCCATTAGGATATGACAAAAGTGATTCTTGCCATTTTAAAATTTCAAACATGTCCAAGAAAACTCAAGCTCAAGCAACCAAAAAGAGTCTAAATCCTATTGCACTGTGTCATACTTTAAATGATTTAGACTCTAGAACTTTTCATGTATCTCTCTAGCCAAATATACCATAATAATGAAAAAACCAAGCTTGTCAAAGAAATCTCTCTTTGAACAAAATTTTCTATGGTTTACTTTCTTTTCTCTACGAGGATTACACGTGGACCTCTACTTTTCTAATTACTTCATTTGTTGAAAGTAATACGGTTTTGACTTCTAATTAAGAAGATTATCATCAAAGCTCAATCATTTAAACTTATTCCTTTTCTAATTAATGAAATCAGAGCATGCCCAAGGCTTGAGATTTAAATCATTATGTAAACAGTAAACCCCATTTTCATGAAGATTAAAAATGAAGAAAAGGTCAAGGAAGTTAACCATATTTTGCAATTTGTTTTTTGAAACAAGGGTAACATGCTCGTCCCTAGGCCAGGTACCAGAGACATCGAAGGAGTAATGTCACAGGTGACTGTGAGTCTCGAATCTAAGACTTTGAGGGGAGCATACCCTCAAAGCCTAAGTCTTCAACCACTGCGCCACTCCTTGGGGACAACCATATTTTGCAATTAATCAAAATACCTTTTGAGAAAATCCAAGCTCTTCTCAACTCCAATCCTTCCAACATGAACTATCAGTGGTTTATCAGGCTCGTTACCACTGTTAGAAAAAAAAAACAAATCGTGTTAAAGAGATAACCAGTTAAGTTACATGATGTCAGAAATACATATGGCTGGAATCTAACCTAAGTCTCAATCGCATTTCATGAGAGCGGAAGCGAGGATGAAAGCTAACAGAATCTACACCTTTATTCCAAAGTCGAATCTTATTAGCTGCAAAGAAAGAGAAATAAAGTAAATAACACGTCTACAAGACTTATTGAGAATATATGCTCCACTAAAAGTAAAAAGTCAAATAAATCGCACTTTCAGAGAATGGAATAAGATAAAAGAAAATCTTATCATGCACAATATCAGATCACTGATCACCTGCTGTCACTCTTTCAGCTTCGAGATCCTTGCCAATGGCAGCAGATGGAACCAAGGTAAGATCAGCCGCTCGGTGGAGGAATTCTAAAAAGAAAGACTGAATTCTAAATAGTGATCCTTAACATTCATATTGATATGATGGAATAGAGTAAATCTTCACATACTTATAACAAGCCACATGGGTTTAACCAACCAACTAAATGTATATCTTGGAATGTATCTGTACATAAAGAAAGAAAGCTGTGAATGTAATATCAGAAATAATTGACAACAAGATGATCTCAAATGTATCTGTACATAAAGAAAGAAAGCTGTTAATGTAATATCAGAAATAATTGACAACAAGATGATCTCAAATGTAACTGTTCCGGCTTTCCAATGCATGTAATTGGTTGGTGATAGTAGATTGAAATGCATTCAAGAGAAAAAAATGTTCCAAGAAGTAAAAGAAAATAACTTACACTGGTACATGAGTATGGTAAGACATAACTAGCGGTACACTCAATAGTTTTGCAATAATCAGAGCTCCGAACACCTAGAATACAGTTTGACAATGGTCAAACCCGTTTGCTCAATTAAGAGCTTAAACCATAATGTTCATTCAAGAAATTCAAAATACAATGAGATGATATGGACACTTGCCATTATCCCTGGTGATGAAGCGTGTATGATGTCAGGTTTGAACCGAGCAACTTCTGAAATTATTCTTGGACTAAGTGCTAAAGAAAGGGGCACATTCTTATACAAAGGACATGGAAAGCTGCCGATAGATATAGGTAAGTTAAGCATTAGATAGAACCTTCTACTACAACGGAAGGCTTGAGATTATAAACTTCATGAAAGGAAAAAAAACTGAGATAGAAAGAAAATATGAGATGGGGCTCTAGAGAGTCGTAAATATTAGATATTTTCAGCTGACATGAAGTACCTAACTTACCTTCGTGATCCAACTAATTTTGCACCGTAAAACTCCTCTGGTACGCCTTCATGAGTTGTCACAACCATCACCTAAGCAATTCAAAGAAAAAGTCAACTTTTCTATTTCTAAATATTCAATTCTTTTTCGTTCTTTTTTGTATCCTACCCCAGAGCAAAAAAATAATAATAAGTAGAACACACTCATGCTTGTTGCATTAAAGAATTTAAAGCTAAAAATGTATGCCAACGATCTAAAACAGAAGTAGGAAGGGGATAAAATCAAACCTCATCGCCCATTTCACGTAAATAGCGAATGAAGTTCTGGAAACGGTTTTTGTATCCTGACACATATCTGTATAACCAACAATGCAATCATTTTACATCTTAATGATAAATATCATCAGGATGAAGTCAATGATATGAAGACGAATAAAAAAATTCTCTCCCTGTAGTTCATAAATGTTAGGCCACCCTGTTCAAACCATGTCCCATCTCTATTCCAACAACATTTCATATTATATATATATAATATATATATATATATATTATAGATTTCTATCAAGAAAAGTTTCACCAGAAAGAACATGTTATGATGTTGACTGGTAAGTAAGAACAACAAAAGCTAAAAGTTAAAGGTTTCGATGACATTCAAGACTGTTCTGCAAGTCCAATGTAATAACAAAAACTACCTATAAGCAAAAAGAACCATGGATAGAGAAACAACTATTCAAGTAGTAAAAGTCAATCCTGGTTCCTGAACATGTAACACAATATGAGTATCAGTTAAGCAGTAAAGAACCTAAATGTTCATCTATGTGAAAACCCACCACATCCTCATATCAAAAGTAGCTTCACATATCAAAAGTTAAGTCAATAAGTTAGAAATAACCTCATTCAAGAAGAAGAGGCATAATTAGGGTCCTCAAGGATGAGATCCAAACAAACCCCTCACTTGAAATCAAGCATATAGCAACTTAAGCCGTGTAAGACACAGAGTACAATGAAAAATCATAAGATCAGCCATTCCCATGAACTCAAACATCAAGGCACCAAACAGAAAACAGTAAAAAACAGATGATGGGCAACAAATACACAAGGAAAATAGAAACCCCATCACGAAAAAAGTGACAAATCCATAAAGCATAGAAAGACTCACGCAAAGGGAGAAGGCTCAACAAAGAGAGCAATACGACGAGGCTTGGAATTGGTGTCAGAATCAAGCAAAGGAGGGCCATCTTGGTCGCCATGTTCAGGCCGAATAGTCATGTTGTTAGCCTCACCACACAAAACCCCACTTCTTGGCCTATTCTTGAACGAACCCTCCAAGCCACCAAATCGAGAAATCTTAGAAAACAAAGTTGTGGGGTTTGGAGTTGAGGATCTAAAATGTGGGAATCTGAAAGAGGAGGAGGCGGCGGCGATGGCGGAAGGGGAAAAGGGTGGAGGAGAGAGAGAGAGATTTATAGAGAGAGAAGTGGTGGTGGTGGTCATCATGGAAAGGTGTATGGCAGCATATAATAATGTAGGGAGATGCAGTCTCAGGGGGTTTTTGGGAAAAAGGATGAATTTTTGTGAAGTTGGGGTAACAAAGCAAGCAATTGAGGATAGAAAATGGAGTGCTGTGATGGGGTAGTGGTAGCTTGAAGAAACTCCATTTCAGGATTATTGGGTTTTGTTTGCGTCTCCGTGGAATAAGGAATGGTTCTTTCCGCATATCCTCTTTCTCAATTTCTTTCATTTCTTTTCTCCACTTTATTTACCCTTTTTCTCACATTTGGATCATGGCTAGTTTTTTTTTTAAAAAAATTTCATGTATGTGATTTTCTAAACCAATTTACCTTTACTCATTATTGTCACGAAATATATAGTTTGTTTATATAAAAGTGGAACGTCAAGAAAATTTGATGTAATTATTATAAATTGAATTCATTGCTTTTAATTATCAAAAATCTTTTTTATAAATAAATCATTTCGTGATAGTTAATAATAATGGGTAACTACAAATTTAAATAATGAGCCGACATCGCATATATATTCTTTTTTTTTTGAAAATACATACGAATATATTTATATTGGTTCAACTAAAAAATTAAATATTGATAAGGGGGTAATATTAATTAATGGATAGAAATATTTCCTCATCCAATGGCTGCCCTTTTTTTGTTGGGTCTTCTTTGAATACATTAATTGAGACTTGAGTAGAAATAATGAAAAATGGAGTAAACATCAAAATAAGAAGAAAAAAACCGCAAGACTTAACAAAAATCATTCATGAATAATATTGTGTATGCGTAAACATAATAACAATTTTATAAAAGAGATAAATAGTTAGGGTTTTAAGAGAATTTAGTATACTCTCGTAAAACTCTAATACAACATATAAACAAATACATAA
The DNA here is from genome assembly GCA_036507275.1 of Sicyos edulis. Classification (NCBI taxonomy): domain Eukaryota; kingdom Viridiplantae; phylum Streptophyta; class Magnoliopsida; order Cucurbitales; family Cucurbitaceae; genus Sicyos; species Sicyos edulis. The sequence continues at coordinate 37,156,657 of CM071847.1, forward strand.
AATCTTAACATATAAATATAAATTTAATTACATATTTTGATAAGTTTTTGAAAGAGTTGTCTCCAAATTTCCATTAAGTGCCTTCACTGACAGAACAACGAATCTCCGATTAAGTAATTGTGGACCAACATAGTTCAAATACATCTTGATACAAATTGTTTGAGAAATGCTATTATTCATTTTTTTTATCGTGGAGTTAAGGCTGCTATAATTTAAATTTTGTATTTAAATTTACCATTTAATTTTTTTTGTTTAAGAAATCCCAAGTTTCAATTTTTTTTTTTATGAAGTATATATCTTTTAGTACACCTTTTTCTAGTTGTAGTTTGTAAAGAAAAAAAATATAGACGAATTGAAATTCTTAACTTTTTGTAGTTTAAATTAGGGGTGATAATGAAAATCGAAAATAGACAAACTGAACCGAACAAAATCGATTTATTGGATCGGTTCGGATTTTTCATATATTTTTAGACGTATTGATTTTATTTAAAGAATACCAAAATTTATTAGATCGGATCGAATTCTATTTGTAGAAATCAATAAAAATCGAATCGAACCAATATTGATATATTTACTTTCATTTTTATTTTTATTTTTATGTGTTAGTTAAACTTTTTATTGGTAGATGACTAATTATTTTTATTTAATTTAATTATAAATTATGAGATTTATTTTAGGAAAACAACATTAAAATATGAATCGGAAGTAAAATAGTAACAAAAAATAAATTGTAGCGAATAGAATCAAAGAAAATCGAGCCCAATGATTTTAAGCTTTAACGGATATTAGTTTGATTCCTTTAAATCAATTCGAACGGTTCGATCATCGGTTTAACTTAAAATCGAAGAAAATCAAACAAATATCACCCCAAATTTACATTAGAGAGGAAAATTACAAATCCTATATTAGACTGTTCTCAAATACATTAAAATCAAATATTCAAAAAACTTTTTTATCATGCTAAAAACAATCAAATTGAACTTTCAAAAAAGAAAAAAGAAAAAAAAATCAATTTTGGATTTGAAGTCCTTAGAAATAATATTTAATTGGCTGATTGAAGGGTGGGAAATCTGAAGAATTCAAAATCCCACCTCTGTGGGCTTGACACATGGACAAAGCTGCCATTTCTTTTGGTAGCTGTCCCACAGGTTGTTGGGTCTCAGTTATCAATCATATTTTCACATGTATCAAACCTGATATTTCAAAACTATACAATTTTTTCAAAAAAAAATCTATATATAGTTCATTAGATTATGATAGCTCATATAAGCTGCCTATTGAATTTTTGTGAATGCCATGAAATTAAGGGATCATAAATATCTTTGACCAAAAATTTATTCCAAGAATATCCTTTGCCATATGATATTTCTGACCATGTGGGCTCCTGCCCTTAAAGTAAGGCATTTCCCTCCATTTTTCACACTACGATTTAAGAACAAACAAAAATAACTTCTCATTATTGTATTCAATCCTTCTATCTACTTTTAGATATTAAATGTATAGCAATATTGATTAATTTGAATATAGTTTAAGGGTGTGTTTGGGCCCGTTTATGTAAATGGTCGGTTATAATAATTCAATCGATGTTTGACCCACCGTTATTATAAACGGTGGTTACCTAACCCTCCATACCAGTTTATCTAAACCTACGTGTTTATTTATCTAAACCTTGTATATTTTACTTTCTGTTGCATAACCAACCTCTCGAATACCGTTTATCATAATTTCTGTTATAATAACTTGTTTCTCAAACGTCATTTATAATAATCCACCAATTGTCATAACCCACCGTTTATCATAATCTTCTGTCTATCATAACCAAATCGGTGCTCCAAACACACCCTAATTGATTAAAACATATATAATCAATTAAGATATTAGAGGTTCGATATTCACTTCCATATATATCGAATTATAAAAGTATATTAATATTGGATATAATTCAGATTTATACCTATTTTTACTCAATTCCAAATAAAATTAGCTCGATAAGATATTCTTATATTTCCTAAGTCTTATCAAAGTAGCAAAAATATTGTTGTATAATTATTCCTAAATGAGTAAAGAATGTAGCATAAATTTGCTCTTTATCATTTAAAATTTTGGGAATTTGCACTCCATAACAACTTTATTACCATAGTGTACAATTATAGCAACTTTTTAAAAATAATTCCCCTTTTTTAAAAAAAATTTCTATTTACCCTTTTTTATCGAAAACTTTGATAGAATCTATCATTCTTTAAATGATGAAAATCTATCAATTTTATCAATAATTGATTCTATCAACCTTTATTGATAGAATCTAATGGAAATCTATCAATTTACTTTATTTATTTGTAATTGATTCTATCAACCTCTATTGATAGAAAATCTATCAACATGGAAGTCAATCAATTTACATTTTTTGTTATATGCAAATATTTTCATTATTGTACTATTCATGAAATATATATATTAGCCCTTTTGTAATATACATGCAAAAGTCCCTAAAAATTTTCTTATATTTACAATTTTTATAAAAAAAAACAGCTTAAATTCCGTTAATCCTTGTTTTTCATTTTAAGTTCAAATTGGAGAAGTTGACTACAAAGCCTACATAAAAAGGTATTACTGTACTTAAATAAATTAAGAGCTGAATACCGATTTTTAGAATCAAACTCTAGAATGTGTACAACTATGCATTAATGATTTTAAAATAAAATTATAAACAAAATGATCTAATGGATACTTGTAGTTCAGGGTTTTATGTGATGTAACATCCAAGATTAAGGGTTTCTTTAGTTTGAAGTAATCATGATAATTGAAAACTTTTAATATCTAAAATCTCAAATGTTCAAAATTACAATGTCGACAATTGGATAACTGTGGTTTGTTTTGCGAAAATCATACTTGAGAAGATCTAAATTGCATAGGATTCCAAGAATGCTCTAACAATATTTATATAAAATTTACACTAATTTAATATATTTTGTAATGCGCAATAAATTAATTCATATTATTTTATTTTTATTTTTTTTTAATTTGTTAAATTTGATTTAAATTTGAAAGTCTTTAAAAATCAATTATATATTTGACCATATTGATGAAATAAACAACGTTTTTTACATGCTTAAGCGAGTTTTGATTGAAAAAAAAAAGAAAGAAAAAAACTCAATCCCGTAAACTGATATGTATACTTGTTGAAAAAAACTAAAGACAGACATGTATATAATTATCATTCGAATATATTAACTACACAAAAAATAGTATATTAAAATAAAAATAATCGGAAAATTGATTTCATATACTTCATATTTTCTTATCTTTTATTCCCATATAAATAAGAAATATAATTTTTCTCAAAGAAAAAAAAGTCTAAGTGAGCTTAATCTAGCACTAACTGACATATATATCATCGATAAAATATGTATTATAGAAAATTAGTAAGGACAAAATATTTTTAACCGATGTCAAGGTTATGAGAATCCTACGAACTCGTGTTTTTAAAGAGCATTCAAAAGTAATAAATATCTTATGTTTAGATATTCTAAGACACTTGGATATCTTAAAATGTCAAGATATCTTACATATTTCTATCAAACAAATGAAGTAATCTAGATTCTCATGAGAATTTCGGATAACCTCAAACCCAAATGACCTCTTACATATAAATAAAAAAAATTAGAAGCTAACAAAATTATATCTAGAGAAGGTAAACTAGGAAGGTTGTTTTTCATCAAAAGGAAAAAAAAAAAATATAGGAATGTTGTTTCGAATAATAGTTACAAACAAAAGAAAATGACTTATTTTTTCTTCTTTTGGTGATGACTGATGAGCACGTGAAGCCATCAGCTTTTCCTCAGAGTCATAATTCATAACCATCTTGGAATCTTTCTTTTTTTACTTTTTTTCTTTTTTTCTTTTTAAAATATTTTATTCTTATCTTTTTGTTGAAAAGTGTAAAGGTGTTTTAGGCACACGATTGAAAAAGTTCAATTTTTTTTTAATTATTATTTTTGAATTATTTGGAGTATAGAGTTAAATTGATTTGGTTAAGAAGTTATTAAATCGGGCCATTTGAGTTAGTTTTTGCAACTCGAAAAGGTATGTGTTCGTTTCTTTTTTTGTATAAATTGGGAGAGAGGGACCACAAATGCTAGATCATACTACTGCTCTAAAATAAATAAGAGTCAATTACTAGTTTTCATAATCGAATCTGTGACTGTGATGTTGAACTGCATAACTACCAAATGAAGAAACCAGCATGCCACCAACCCTTTCAGTGATGTTGAACGGTATATGTTGATGGTTTTTGTTTGCTTGTAAAAACTTCTGAATTATTAATTGGTTCGGGAAAGAACAAGAGCAATAAGAAAAATAAGAATAGCGTAATCCAATTCAACTCTACGATCACGACTTCGATCCTGAAAATTGGTATTTATCTCTCATCTTATTTAAACGTTCATATCTTCCTCGTTTGAGCTCAGATTCGATTTGTTATCATTAAATATATGGATTGGTTAGAAGCATAGCTAATAATTGTTAGCTATATGTTTGTTGTTTCTATTTAGGTTGCTGGTTTGTTATAAAAAGACCTATTTTTTAGGAGAAATAAGAACTGCTTTCTAGTTACTATGTTATAGGTTTGTAAAGCATAATTTTTTTTTCTTCTGGGTAAAAGGCTATAAAAGCTAGTGTCTATTGAATTGAAGTACACATTCCTCTATTTAGTTTTCTAAAATTTATGAGCTCTGGTTTTCAACCTTTGATATCAGAGTTAGATCAAAATAGGAGTGTCAAAGTGAGTGAAGAATGACAACCTCAGAGAAATTCATGACTCCAAAGTTTGATGATCATTACGACCATTGGTCGATGTTGATGGAGCATTTCTTAAGGAGCAAAGAAATGTGGAATCTAGTGAATGAAGGGATACTGTCACCAACAATAGGAATTTCCTCAATAAGTGAGACACAGAGGAGGGGTGTCGAGGAAGCTAAGCTCAAGGATCTAAAGATCAAGAAATTCCTATTCCTAGCAATTGACAGAGAGATCATGAAAACTATTCTTGACAAAAGTACTTCAAAGGCGATCTGAGATTCGATGAAGTAGAAGTACCAGAGATCCACAAAGGTAAAGAGAGCACAACTGCATGCACTGAGAAAGGAGTTTGAAATGCTGGCTATGAAGGAAGGAGAAAAGATTGATAGTTTTGTTCCACAAACTCTAACAGTAGTAAACAAGATGAAGGTGAATGGTGAAAATGTGAAGCCAAGCATAGTGGTGGGTAAGATTTTGAGATCTTTGACTCCCAAATTCAATTATGTTGCTCAATTAAAGAGTTAAATGATTTAGATACCATGACCATTGATGAGCTCCATGAAAATATGCTTATTCAAGAACAAAGAATGTAGAGATGATGGGATGAAGAACAAGCCTTAAGAGTCTCTTCTCTTATAATGATAAGCCAGGAAGAGGAAGCGACAAAGACTCATTTCGAAGAGGTCGAGGTAGAGGAAGAGAGAAGTTTTCTCAAAATAAAGCCACAATAGAATATTTCAAATGTCATCATTTGGAGCATTTATCAATATGAGTGTCTTGATTGGGAGAAGCAAGACAAAATATGCTGAACATGGAGAAGGAGAAGAGCTTCTGTTGGTGTCTTATGTCGATTTTTCTCAAACAAAAAGAGACAAAGCCTAATTTCTTGACTCTGAGTGTTCCAATCATATGATCAAAAAAAAAAGAATGGTTCTCTAAGCTAGAGGAAGGATTTAAAAAAAATGGTGAAACTTGATAATGACACCAGAATGGTAGTGGTGGCTAAAGGTAGTGCATGCTTTCAAGTGAATGACATCACTCAGGTAATTTCAAATGTTTTTTTTTACATACCTGAGTTGAAGAGCAATTTGTTAAGCATAGGGAATCTTAAGGACTTAAGGAGAAGGGTTTAGCTATTTTAATTTAGCAAAGGACTTGTAAAATCTATCATCATATAAGACGGTTAATTATGCAGACTAACATTAGTGGAAATAGAATGTTCTATCTATTAGCATCCAGAGAACCAATAAAGAATTCTATGTGTCTTCAAGCTGAAGCTTTATCTGAGAAAGAATCACATTTGTGGCATCGTCGCTTTGGCTATTTGACTTATACAATGTTGAGAACGCTTACATACAAAAATATGGTAAATGGTGTACCACTGGTCAAAGTTCCAAAAATATTATGTGAAGCTTGCTTGGTTGGAAAATCACACAGAGAATCTATACCAAGACATAGTTCATGGAGAGCATCAGAGCAACTTTAACTTATGCATTCTGATCTATGTAAGCCTATCACATCAGCTTCCAACAATGGCAAAAGATACATCATAAGCTTTATTGATGATTTCTCACGTAAAACTTAGGTCTATTTTTTACATGAGAATTCAGAAGCTTTTGTTGCATTAAAAAATTTCAAAGCATGTGTAAAAGGAAATTGGTGCATATATAACCTATTTTAGAACAAATAAAGGAGGTGAGTTCAACTCTAATGAATTTGTGGATTATTTCTGGATCTTTGGATGTATAGCTCATGTCCACATTCCAAACCAAAAAAGGTGTTAGTGGGATTCCAAGAGTAACAAGTGTGTATTGTTGGGTGTTAGTGATGAATCCAAGGCTTATAGACTATATATCCAGTGGCTAAGAAGATTATCATTAGCAATGATGTACTATTTGAAGAAGAAAAGAGATGGGATTGGGGTAGAACTAAAGAAGAATTGAAGTTAGATGTGCTAGAAGATGATATAGAAAGAATATTAGAGAACACTGAAGAGGAAAAAATTGAGAATGTCTCAGGTAGCAGTAATAGTTGAGAAATTTATCTTCAATGAAGTAAACATTGAATAAGTTGCAGTTGAAGAGAGGAGGTGAAAGAATCAGAAATGAACGGGTTTGGATGGCAAATTATGAAACAGGTGAAGGGCTTTCAGAAGAGAAAGATATGCATCCAATGATGATGACAACATAAGATGATCCATTCTTATTTGAAGAGGAAATCAAAAGCAAGAAGTGGAGATGCTTAAATTGAAGCTATAGAAAAGAACGAGACTTGGGAACTAGTGGATTTTCCTAAGGGTGTTAAGCCCATTGGAGTTAAGTAGATTTTCAAGACCAAACTTAATGAAAATAAAGATGTGGAAAAATACAAGTTGCACAATGTCATGGAGTAGATTATACTGAATTTTTTGAAACAATAGAAAGAATCGACACCATTCGAGTAATATTTACATTAGCAGCTAAGTGTGAATGAGAAGTTTCTCAACTTGGTGTTAAGAATGTTTTCCTTCACCGTGATCTTAAGGAGGAAGTATTTGTGCATCAGCCTGAAGGATTCATTAAAGAAGGAGAAGAAGAAAGGTTTTACAAATTATTGCCTCAAGCAAGCACCAAGGGCATGGACGTCAAAATTTAGGCATATTTTTTTAGAGAAGGATTTGAGAAATGTTCCAGTGAATGGCAAGTTTTTCAGTTTGATGTTAGGAATGTTTTCCTTCAATGTGATCTCAAGGAGGAAGTTTTTGTGCATCAGCCTGAAGGATTCATTAAAGAAGGAGAAGAAGAAAGATTTTACAAATTATGGCCTCAAGCAAGCACCAAGGGCATGGTACATCAAAATTGAGGCATATTTTTGGAGTGAAGGATTTGAGAAATGTTCCAGTGAAATACTTTGTTCACCAAGTCAAAAGGAGGTAAAATTTTGATAGTAAGTCTTTATAGATGATCTAATTTTCACTAGAAATGATATGAGTATGTGCATTAAGTTTAAAAAATCAATGATGTTCGAGTTTTATATGTCTGATTTGGGAAGAATCAGGCACTTTCTTGTAGTAGAAGTGTTGCAAAATGCGAATGGTGTTTTTATTTGTCAGAGAAAATATACGCGAGAGGTGTTAGTAAGATTTGAGATGGCTAGTAGCAATGCTATAAAAAAATTCAATTGTATCAGGTGATCGATTCACAACTATTTGGATAAAAATATATATTAATCTGACTAATTTAAGCATTTGCTAGACAATGTTTTAAGCATTGAACAGGTTAATTCGTAAGTATACGCAGTCATTTATAGTCAAGTGATAAGTTACAAGTCATTCTCCTCAAAGATTGGTTTATCTAAATAAGCGTTGGTTGGGAAGTTAAGTGTGCAGAAAAATAAAGGAAGTTTTTATGGTTTCTTAAACTACTAATGAGGCTAAAAACAGTGAAATCACAAGCCATACAGATTTTGTAAACATTGAAAAAATAAACAGTAACACATGCAATGCTCTAAACTTCACAGAAACACCCTATAAACAACTCTCACAATGTCTATAGACGTTCGTTATGAAGGAAATAAAATAGAAATGCAAAAAAATAGGGGAAATAATTCAAATAAGAGAATAGTATCGGGTTTAGGCTGGAAAATGTGGTTAACATGCATTGAAGGTAAGTTTACGGTGAGAAGTGAACTCCACACAACACGTAATCAAATGCATTTTTTTTATCAAGATGCATTCATTAAGAACATGAGCTCTCACATCTATGTTCGAACTATTAAAACAATGAAATGTGCACTAGCAGGATGATTACCTTTAATTTACCCCTTTAAAATGCAAGAGCTCTTAACATTAAACTAATGAACATAAATAGTAGATCTCTAATCCCCCTCTCTCTTGAGATGAAGTGAAAAGAAAACATGAATGGATGGCCAGTCGAAACATACTTTTAATTAAAAACCTACCTTGTCTTAGCTCAACTTTCCCCACTTACCCAAGATACATGAAATACACTCTTCCCTTTACCTTCACCTATATGCATTTAGCTCATGCTTTCAACAAAGTAAGAAATGATAAGCAAGAAAACACTAGACATTACCAAATAAACAAATTATTCAACAATAAAAGTACTACAATTCGAAATAAAGAGAGAAGAGAAGAAGAAAGCTTAGGAAAAGTCTCCAAATGGTGCCAAAATGGTCTCCAATGGTGCTCCTCCAAACTCTTTGTAAAAGCCCACTACTTTATTACAGTAAAACTAGCTAACTCTAAGAATAAACTAAGAAAACAAGAAGAAAAGTGCTAAGAAAACTATTGGAAGTTGAGAGAAGAAAGAGTTGGCAAAACAAAAGAGGCTAAAATGAGGCTAAGGTTTCATGTTTTTCATCACCCATTAAAAGGTCTAGGTCATACATGATCAAGGGTCAAGATTAAAATATGAAAGACATATATTTCCACATTAAAACAACCCATTTTGGAATGAGCTCTCCAATAATTTCCCCAATAATTTCTCCAAAATATGAAAGTCATACATGATCATTTAATGAGCTCCCCAATAATTTCCCCACGTGCAGGAATTCTTCAATTTTTGGAATTTTCTGCTACTGGCCTGCAATGCTCTTGACATTAAGATTCTGGAACTCTACTAATGCCAATGCTCTTGACTTTGCTACGCTTCAGATCCGATTTTGAGACTTTCCTTAGCTCTATTCCTCTAATTTAGGCTTGATTCAAAGCTTCAAGCATTTTAAGATCCAGAAATGATAAACAACACTTAACGATCAAAACAAGGATTCTTAAAATGCTATAGAAAAAGCTTTAAACATTAAACTTTTTAGCACTAAAACTCTTTATTATCCCAACTTTCTAATCCTAGTCTCTTATTCTACATGCAATGCATTTTAAGCATAATTCACTATCTTTAGGTGATTCTAGCTACCCAATTAAGGTCATAATGCAAGATTCAAGATTAAAAACAACTTATACTAGTGCTAAATAACTCTCTATTTGAGAGTTATCATAAGGTACAAAGCTGTCAAATGATGTAGGAGGAACTAAAGTTGATACAACTTTGTTCAAACAAGTAGTTGGAGTCTCATGTATTTAACTGTGACTCGTCCTGACTTAATGTATGTTGTAAGTCTCATTAGCAAGTATATGTCTAGGCTAACCATGTCACATTGGTTGGCAGTCAAGAGGATTTTGAGGTATGTGAAGGGGACAACTAAGCTAAACATTTTCTACAAGAAGGAAGAAGGCAATTCAAAGCTCTTGGCATTCATAGATAGTGGATATGTTGGTGATTTTGATGATAAGAGAAGTAGTTCTCAAAATGTGTTCATGATATGGTCTGGAGTTGTATCACAGTCTTAAACAAAGCAACCAGTGGTGACTTTATCTACAACTGAGGCCGAATATATAGCGACAGTTCTTTGTGCATGTCAGTGTATATGGCATAAAAGAATTATGGGAAAGATTGGAAAGGAGGAAAATGAGGGTACTATATTTCAATGTAATAGCAGTTCTGCCATTTAATTGGCTAGGAATCCAGTTTGTCATGGAAATAGCAAGCATATTCAGGTAAGATTTCATTTTCTGAGAGATTTGGTGAATGATGGTGTTGTGGAATTGAGGTATTATATGTAATAACCCTTGTATTTGTATTAAAATAAGGGTAGGTGGCAGTATTGGAATTTCAGAGTTTTTTAGGGCAAATATGACATTTGCCTAGGTACTTATGGCTCATTTCAAATTATTAGGTTAGAATCACTGTACAAACTCAATCCCACACCCTTTGGTTTGTTTTCGAAGTGTAGCGCCGCCGGTGTTTGTCTTCTCCGACAAGGTCTAGTGTGAAGCTCAGAGTGCAGGTCGTCTCAGTCCGTAACTCCTTTCTATCTAGTTCATGTGGGTTCGTTGCCGCTAATTGGGGTTTCGTTGTTGTGGGTTCATGATCGTGTTCAGGTGGGTTTCCGCGCGCTACTAGCAGGTTCGTCTCGAGCTCGAGCCATCCTAGAATGCAGTTCTAGCGAAAATTGCCCTTGTGTTGCTTGTGGGTCTATTCATTGACGAGGTTCTGTGGGTTTGTTGTTGTCGTGCACCCGACGTGTGGGAGTGGTGTTGCCATGGGTTTTGTTTCGAAGGAGCTATAGTTTTTCATTGAAGAGTTGAGTCACCTAGAATCGTGCTCGCCCGTGGGTTCGTTGTGGGTTTCAATAATCAAAGAACGTCGCTTCCACATAAGCTCGAGTGAAGGTTCGCCGCCGCCTTGTACAGTTCGCCATGAGTTGTAGTCACCGTCGAGGATTTGTCTGTAGCCACCGTATGGAGTGTTGGAATAAAATTTATTGTAATTATTAATTAAGGAATTATTGCTTAGACATTAAGGAATTAATGAGTTGTCAATTCAGAAGACTAATCAAGGAATTAGTAGATTCTTGATTTACCAATTAGTGGGAAATATTTATGGAATGAACTTGGAGACTAAGTTTGTAATAGGCTATAAATAGAGTGTACCTTTCATTGTGAATAGTAGAGAAAAACTAGAAAAAGTGTTAGAGAGAAAGCGAGAAAGTTGTAGAAAGAAGTTTTAGAGAAATAAAGAAAAGTGTTGTAAACAAAGTTTATGTGCTTTGTCTCTCCAATCACAAAGAAAAAAGCTTGGGCGATTGTTAATTGAGTTTTGTTTTGTTTGTTATTTGAATTTAGTTTTTACAAATTGGTATTAGAGTCCATGGCGAACATGATGGGTCAAATGTAGTTGCCACTATAGATAAAGGCAAATTACAAGAATTGGAGCATCCAAATGAAAGCTCTTATTGGATCTTATGATGCATGAGAAGTTGTAAGAACCCGACTTCTAAAACATCCCTAAACCCGATTCTTACTAAGCATGCATGGTTTCAAACAGTTATAACAGGAAACCGAAAACCAAATACTCTTTATTTCAAAAGAATAAACATTTAACATAAATAATTAAAACAAATTTGGGCCTTTGGATAGAGATTATTCAAAACAGTTTGAAGTATTAAAATCCCAAACCTATCTGTCATGATGAATCAAATAATAAATGAAAGAATAAATAAATTGAAAACTACAGTGGACTCCCATGATCAGTTAACTCCTCCATTAGCCATCCCGGTGCTATCACAAGTTACCTGGTGGAAAACCTAAAAAATATAGGTGAGTACGAAGGTGCTCAGTAAGAACCCCCAACTGGGGTACAATATGCATACATCACATCATCTAGCATCCTAGCATACATACATTACGATCAACCAACGGATCGCAGAAACAAGTTATCAAGATAACTCCTAGAACTTTAAGAGTCTCTAACTTGGCTAGGTGATAAACTCTCTAGCCGATGCTAGACACTTGGGAGAGTACCTAAGTGTCGGGCTCTAGATTGGATGGGAAGATGTACTAACAATATTAGCCCGAGGGAGCCATCCTCTCGGCATCTAATGTGTGTGCGCGCACACTGCATGCTATTGTAAACCGAGTAAATGTAGGCATACAAAAACTATGCTGGTCTAGGTCCACATGTCTAACTATATAGGATGGTGTCCACTGATCCACAACTGGTGGGAAGCTCTCGACACCCAACTGTGGCAGCATGTCTACACCTATGCCTGAAGCTAATAATTATCCCAAGGTAGGCTTACACCAAGAAAAGGATCCCGCTTTAGTAGGCTACAACTAGGCTTTGTTGAGGTGGTGAGCTACACCATAAACCCGACTACTGAGGGTAGGAATCAATCCTCAATTGTCCCAACCCAAAGGGACAACTATACTTCGTGTCCTCTTAGCCTTAGATGATGACAACCTAACAGTTACCATCTAGAAGTGTTACATGCTAAACTCAATGAGATCACAACATGCTCATTATACTAGAATACAAGTCACTCTATCAGGATTCTACGATACAGAACGAAACTGAGCTACATGCGAACACCCTAACAGTCAGATCATCACATAACACACAACAGAATATCCAAACATGCTAGAAATCAATAACACATACAACACAGAATACAATCAGTGAATAATATACACAGGGTCCATACAACCCACTACAAGGAATCCTTACCTGAAATAAATACAAAACAAATAAAGTAATGTCCCCCGAGCTACAGACCATTCATGAATGGATCACAACCTAACAAGAAATTCTAAATTAATCAATAAAACCATCTTATTTAATTTAACAGGGAAAGTCAAGTGATTTAGGAATTACCTAATCAAATGGAACAACACGGAAACGATGTAGTTGCAGCCGCATTTTGCAGGTCTGTCAGACCGAGAGCGATGCAGACGGGCTGGTGCAGGGATGTTGGGTCGACCGCCATACTGCACGAGGCTACGGTGCGGTGTGGCCTCGACTGCGTGTGAGGCTGAGGCAGGCACGGGCGGTCGAAGGCATGCGGTGTACAATGATCAACGTAAGGTAGGCACGTGGTGCTCGGCTAAGGTAATTTCGGTTGAGGCACGTGCGGGGCTGTGCTGGCAGAGCTGCTACACGGCTTGGAGTGCAGTCTGTGATGCCGGTGCTGGGTGGCGATCAAGAGTGGGTCGTTGAGACAATGGGGAGGGAGAAAATCGCTGAAAGAAAATATCGATGAATTCCTCTCTGGCTTCTCTTTTGTACATTACAATGAAAATGAATGATAAAGGAAAACCTTTTTCTTTTATTTTATTTATCTTTTTTAAAATAAGGCATTTATCTCCAAAATCACCAAACTAGCCTTCTTGCTTGAAATCATAAATACAACCCACAACTCATTAAAACACAAAACAACCTCGAAGCTCATTAAATTAACAAACTGGCCCTAAGGGTAAATTTACCAAAATACACATTAAGGCAAAAGCTACAATAACGACCCAATGAACCAATTGAAAGAACCAAAAGTCATACTTGGAGAATCGTGACAAAAACCAAGGCCATTACAATTGTCGAAGAAGGTTTTGTAAGACTAGAGGACACCGTAGATTATACGACGATTCAAACCAAAGAGTTGAAAGAGACGCGATTGAAGGATAAAACAACATTGTACATGTTGTTCCATGCAATTAATGAATTGAGCTTTGAGAAGATTGCGAGTGCAACTACTTCAAAAGAAGCATGGGATAATTTAGAGAAAGTATTCAAAGGATCCGACCGAGTGAAACAAGTGCGTCTCCAGACTCTTTGCGACGAGTTTAAGAGCATAAAGATGAAGGAGTCAGAAAGCGAATCTGACTACATCACGTGTGTGCAAATGGTGGTGAATCAACTCAATCGAAATGGCAAAAAGTTAATGAATGCACGAGTTATGGAAAAGATTTTGAGATCGTTGACGTATAATTTTGAGAATGTGGTGTGCGCTATACAAGAGTCAAAGGACCTTGCGGTGTTCACTATTGATGAGTTTGTTGGTTCTTTTGAGGCACACGAGCAATGCAAGAATAAGAAAAAAGAGAAAACACTAGAGCAAACGCTTCAAACAAAGGCGTCAATCGAAGATGAAGAGGTACTTACCAAAGATGGTGCATGACCTACCAGAGATGGACTATGATGGAAAGTTTTGTGAAGAATTCGTGCTCAACAATCATGCGAGAACCTCGTTTCAGAAGAAATTGGAATATCAAGTGAAGCAACCGCTCGAGATGATTCATACGAATATATGGGGATCAATTACCCCCGTATCGTTCGGCGGTAAGAGGTACTTCATTACTTTTATTCATGATTTCTCACGAAAAACTTGGTTTTATTTTTGAAAGAAAATTCAGAAGCATTTGAGGCATTTAGAAAATTCAAAGTGAAGGTAGAAAAAGAAACTGGTAAACGGATCAAAGCTGTGCGATCTGACAAAGGTGGAGAATATACTTCGACGACATTTAAGAAGTATTGCGAGGAGCAAGACATAAGACAATTTCTAACTGCACCATACACTCCTCAACAGAATGACGTGGCTGAGAGGAAGAATAGAACCATTCTTGACATGGTTCGAGCAATGCTGACGAGTAAAAGTATGCCAAAGGAATTTTGGGCAGTGCAACGCGCAATATATATGCAATATCGATATCTACATGCGATGCTAGATGATAAAAAACTGCAAGAGGCATGAAGCGAACAAAAGCCGATAGTTTCGCATCTTAGAGTGTTTGGTAGTGTGGCTTATGCACACGTACCTAATCAGCGAAGAACGAAGCTCGAAGATATGAGAAAGAAGTATATGCTTATTGGCTATGATGAAAGAACAAAAGGGTATAAGCTACTTCACCCAATAAGCAAGAAGGTGATGATGAGTCGCGATGTGCGAGTAAATAAAGAAAGTGAATAAGACTGGAACAATTCGATGAAAGTCAACATCGAAGTTGGAGAATTACCAGTTGTTACATCAACAAGTATGCCAAGAGAGTCTGAAACAACTGAAGATGAAGATGAACCACAACAACCGAAAATGCGAAGTTTGCAAGAATTGTACGATGCAACAAATGAGGTACATCTTGTATGTCTTTTGACAAATGCGGAAAGTATTAGCTTTTAGGAAACAGTTCGAGATAAGAAGTGGTGAATCGCAGTGGACGAGGAAGCAAACATATTCATGTTCGTTTTCATTTTATCCTATTTCATGTGAAGAAAGGAAGCATGAAACTGAAGCATGTTGCTAGTCAAGATCAAATTGCGGATATTTTTTCACAAAGTCATTGCCGAAAGTTTATTCAAGAAATTCAAGAAGATGATTGACATGGCAGATGGCAGAAGCATTTAAGTTTATGGAAGAGTTTTGTTGGAATAAACTTTAATGTAATTATTAATTAAGGAATTAGTGGGTAGACAATTAAGGGATTAATGAGTTGTCAATTTAGGAGACTAATTGAGGAATTAGTAGATTCTTGATTTAACAATTAGTGGGAAATATTTATGGAAAACACTTGGAGACCAAGTTTGTAGTAGACCATAAATAGAGTGTTCCTTCATTGTGAATTGTAGATAAAAGTAAGAAAAAGTGCTAAAGAGAAAGGGAGAAAGTTGTAGAGAGAAGTTTTAGAAAAATAAAGAAAAGTGTTGTAAAGAAAGTTTGTATGCTTTGTCTCTCCAATCATGAAGCAAAAAGCTTGCGTGATTGTTATTTGTGTTTTTTTTTTCTATTTGAATTTAGTT
This sequence comes from Sicyos edulis, assembly GCA_036507275.1. Taxonomy (NCBI): domain Eukaryota; kingdom Viridiplantae; phylum Streptophyta; class Magnoliopsida; order Cucurbitales; family Cucurbitaceae; genus Sicyos; species Sicyos edulis. The sequence goes on from CM071847.1 coordinate 37,172,574, forward strand.
TTTACATGGAGTTCCACCGCCATTCGCAAGAGATCCTTGTAGGTGAGGGTTTCTTTGAGTTTACTATTGTTGACACATAAATGAAGAAGAAATGTGTTTGATTGCAAGGATATTAAATGTGATTTAAACTTTTTTGGTTAATGGGTTAAGACTATTTAAGTTGAGAATAATCATGTTTGGCTTATGGTTTTATTGTATTTAAGTTATGGTTAAAGCATGCTTGGTTATGGGTTTAAAAATATTTAGGTTATGAATAGGTGGTTTTTGTTTGCTAGTTTATGGATGTTTGGTTTGAAATGTAAAAGGTGTTTAGCTAGAGGTTAGTGGCTATTTAGATATGAGTTTAGTGGTTGTTTGGATTGGAGTTTAATGGAGGTTGACCCTAGGTTAAATATTGAGTTTGACCCATTAACTTTTCTGTTGACTAGATTTGACTCGAGCTATTTTTTATTCTTCGAGCTAAGTTTATGAGGCGCGTGAAACCGTCGGGAGTCACTAGGGCACGATTTTTTAAGGTTCTTCACCGTTTGTTAAATTTGATATTCTAGATCCGATTTTGATGGTCAGAGGTGCTAGTTTTGACTTGTTTGTTTGTATCATGACTCAGAGTTGTGTTTGGCTATTTGGAGCTACCTAGGGGTTCTTGGAGCGTTGTTAGGGAGATTCGGCCAAGTAAGGGACCTTTTTTACCTCCCTTCTCGAGGCCTGTGGTTAATACATGTATTGGATTGTTTGTATTAATTTACTTGTTATGATTGTGGCATGCTTTTTATGATTTGTATGCATGTACTGATTTTATTGAGAGCATGCAACATGTCTACTGTTATTGTGTGATTTATCATATGCATGATGAATCACATGTCCCTTAGTTGTGGACCTAATTGTGGTTGATATTTGACCGGACGATTCCACTGCTAATATATTGAACAGTAACTAATTCTTATGCGAAACGCATTTGGAATCACTTACGCGCAAGTATACGCGGTTGGGAATTGCAGCAAGTAATAAGTATATAATTTTTTCGATCTCATAGAGATTGATGTCTAGAGCGAATACCACTTAAGTCAGAGTCATGTGAAAAAGTAAATAAGTGTATATGTGGAGTGGTTTTTGTTTTGTTTAATAAGATAAAATAAAATGCATGTAATGAGTAATGCTAACTACGTATTCCTAGAAAATGCTAAGAGTGCGGACTAGCCAATGATGTCTTACTTCCCTAACAATTATCACGTCCATGACTCATGATTTATGGGTGAACCATCTTCCGCTGCGAACACCATACTAAGAATAGGGCGACGTAAGCAGTAGTGAGGTTATTCCTAACTCCCTAAATGATGAACATCTGTTCAGTCAACCTAAAGGCTCGTACTGGGTCAACATGTGATTCCTCTTCCTATTCTTTGCAAGGCACATGTGTGGGTAGCTAATCGACGCAGCTATATATATATATATATATATATATATATATATATATATATATATATATATATTCAGCAGTGTAACATTCAAAGACCTACACTAATAACATGCTCTATTCATACTTAATCATCATAAACTTCTATAACTCAATCATAGCAAATAAACACTAAATAGAAGTTTAAACCAGACGATTTTATTACGACTAAAATAATTTTTAAATACTACAACTACTCATAATAAAAACAATAAATGGAATTGACACGATTGAAGGTGAGTAGTCTCCTTGACATCAGTTCCCACAGTACCACCATCGGCTTTTCTATAGTAGACTCAAGTCCCTCGATCAGCTTATGGCCAACCGACCAACTCAATGGATTCCGCTCCTTTCTTTGGTATTTATAGGATTGAATTTCGTGATCCGCAAGTAGAGGTGAGTTGTATAAATCATCATCAATGCATATTCCATGATTTTCGTCAGGATTTATTTGATTGCCATTGCCTTGATTACATAGTTGATTCTTCTGATTCTTTCCTTGTAGATGAAACTTTGTCGATCGTAATTCCTTCTTGGGTTCAACATATTTGCGTGATCTGATCGGCGTTCGCATTATTGCCTCTTCCTTGATGCTGCACGAAATCCTGCTAAAAAGCGTAAATTAGGCACAGTTGTTTTGTGATTTGAGTTAATGTGCGGATTCATACTTTTGATGTGATGTTATGAATGCATGCTGATTTTCTAAGTTATTTCTCCGTATTCCTTCTAAGAACGCAGATATTCTTTACCTAAATATTTAAATAATGCAACCTAAACAGCCTAAAATATGCTCTCTTTGAGAGTTATCAATTATCAATATTGCATGTTGGATCCAATGTCCCTAGTTGTGGACTTGCCTGTGGTTGATATTGTTAGGAATTGTGCCCTAAAGGCCTAGTAGTTTGTAACTAAAGAACAAAAATTTAATGTTATATTTTAGTTACTAATAAATTTTATTATTTTCATTAATTGCACATTTAATATACAAAGGCCGTTTAGGCTTATCGCATTAATTTGATTAATAGCGATATTTCCATGGTTATTTGGATGTACACTTGGACAAGTATTTGAGACATACAAGTGGATCTAGTTTCAAGTTAATAACCTCAAACGTCTATATTATATTAACTAAGGCTGGGCACCTAAGTCTTGATGACCCTGTTGGTACGATCTGTTTCGCAAATGTTGCGAACAACCTGATCTTGGTTGTTCATGTGGAGACATGTGAGTGGGGGTGCCTATGCAAAAAGGATTTTCTTGCATAAGACGGGACCAGAAGTTTTATGAATGATCTAGTAATTCTGTTATAGAATCGTACCAACTACTTCACTAAAGATGATCGTATGTCGATGTGATCTTAATTTGGAGTGGGTTGTGAACTCTCGCTTTATGAAAGCATCTTTTCATGTGCATGGGTGAGACCAGCCAAACATCGCTGGGTCAATAAGACTCTCACGTTGGGAATTGCCGTAATGAGTGGTTGGGAAAGCAACATCACAAGAAGGAATTCACCCCTTCCCGAAATTGGGGATGATGTAGAGGTTATTCCTTTAAGAACTGATTCTAGGGCTTGGATAAAGGGATCCAGCCTCTCATTGGCTCGAGAGGACATTAATTTATCGTTGGACTATAAACACTTGTTCATTAAAGGAATCAGTGGCGCCTAAGTAGAAATGTGTAATCACATGGGTAGAAAACAAATATATATATTTATCTGTGGACATTAACTTGTCCTATAGTGCGAAAGAGTACAACTCAAGTCTTTAGTGGAATAAGCTTGATGTTAATGAATAGGGATTGAATCTTGGGTCGTTGTAGCTTTCAATCTATAGGTCCACCGGTTCTCGACCTAGCTCATATTTGCTGGTACACTGTTTTATTATAGAGTGAGTTTAAAGAGTTCAAATTCGCATATTAATTATGTGAAGCATAATTAATAAGAACGTAAAGTTTAGATTATTAAACTTGCTAATTAATATATTGAATATATTAATTTAATAATGAGATCACAATAATTAATATGTTGAACATATTAATTGGGTTGATAATTATTAAAGTAGAGAATTAATATATTGGATATATTAATTAGATATTTATTTATTTATAATATATTGGATATATTATGGAATTGAAATTTATTGGATAAATATCAATTAAAATAAATAAAACAAATATGGAATTTTTGAAAATTAAATGGGAAAAATCCATAACTTTGATTTGTCCCACATTGGAAAATTCTAAGTTGGAACGTTCATCACTCTACTATAAATAGGAGGCCTTGGAGGCTTTCTTTCTCATCCCACTCACTTTCAGAAGTAACCTTTCTCACAAAGTTGAAAAACACTCACTGAAAGCTGAGATCTCTTTTATCCTCCAAAGGCAAACCTTTTGGACAAAGTTCCTAGCTCCATTCTCTAAAGGCTTCCCAACAAGCATTCAATTGTAGAAAAGAAGCCGCAACCTAGAAGAGTGGAGAAGATCGTTCGAGATTGCCCACGTGGAATAGTCGATCCTACTCAACATAAAGACCCGCTAGATTAGATCAGAGGCGATAGTCAATATAAGTATTGTTTTTCAATAACATGTCAATCACCTAGGGTATTGCTTTAAATTAATTAGATTAATCAAAGATAATTAATTAGATTAATTATTGTGAAAATTTTTAATATTCACACGCTTCTGCCGCGCTAAATGCACGCCTACCCTATATTCCCAACATATATTGCATGTTGGATCGCATGTCCCCTAGTTGTGGACTTGCTTGTGTTTGACACATCTTGATGCCTTGATTAGGCTTGACTGATTCACTAGATGAAGAGAGGTACTTGTAGACCGGTGTGGACGATGATGTTTCGGGCTCACACTATAGCTTGGGACGATACCCTTGTAGTTAAGGACTTTCGTGGATGGTCGGCCGACCAGACTCATGGCCCTGACGGCTATCTACTAGTAGCCTAGGGAACTCTCCAGGTATGTGGTATGGGCCTGATATGATTCCTTGGTGATTGGTATGGACCCGCCTCTCACCGTGAATACAAAACCTGTTGGCCGACAGGCTACTCGACTCGCTTGATCCCTCGGCCTGGAGTAGATTCCCAGATTTCCCTCGAGTTAGAAGACTCTTGTGGACTGATGGTCTTGGGTCTGTAGACCTTTAGCCTACTCTACTTGGTACAGGTTAAGGATGAGTTTTTTGATATGTTATCTAGGAGCTCGGGTTATGATAACCCTTCGATTATGCGATTGATCATGTTTGTTGGTTGATACTTGTGATTTGATGCTTGTCTTTACCTCGAGTTGGGGGATCCTCACTAAGTTGAAAAATTCACCCTTTCCACTGTGGAATACCACAAGTACTACGAGATTGTATCGAGATGGGTAAGCAGACGAGTTGGAGATGACCATGGGACTCGCTGCATTGTTCTGTTTAAGTCTTTTAGTTTATTTTTTCTGCATGAACTATTTTAGGGGCATGTTGTACATATTTTATCAAGCTTTTACGTTTTGACTCTTAGGTACACTATGATTGTTTTATCTAATTTAATGTTTTACAAACTGGTCCTTTAAGTAGTTGTTTAAAGGAGGGTTTTATTTTTATTCATGCCCTAGATGTCAAATATCGTTTGCATGCATTTAGAGTTAAGGACTTAGGTTTAGACCCTAGTTTGGGTAGGGTCCTTACATTGTAATTCACAAGAACATACTGCAGATTTTATGACAAAACCACTTAAGATCGAGCAATTTGAAAAATTTTGTGGTATGCTTGGAATGGTTAATGCATCAAAAGTAAAACAAAAATGTTTTTAGCTTAAGGGAGGGAATGTTAGTTATAGGTTCGTTGTTTTTATTTTGAGTTATTGTTTCACTTGGATGCTATAATAAAGACCTATTGTTTTTAGGAGAAATAGAAACTGCTTTCTAGTTATTACGTTATAGGCTTGTAAAGGGTAGAATTTGTTAATTTTTCTTCTGTGTAAATGGCTATAAAAGGCAGTAATTTGTTGAATTGGAGTACACATTCTTCTATTCAGTTTTCTAAACTTTATGAGTTCTGGTTTTTAACAATAATTGTCACTTTTTTATGATGACAAACAAATGAATAATCATTATAAATTCTTAAATATTTTCTCGAATAAAAACATAAATAATCAGTTTTAGAAAAATAATAAAATATAATTTATTAGCAATTCTCTTTTTGTGTTTTTATTTAGATTATTTTTTTTTATCAAACCCCAATATGTCCTAATTGTCATTGTAAAAACTTTTATTTATTTATTTTGTACATTTCCATAGGAACCAACTTTCTTATTTATGTGGACCACCCAATATGACAGTTACAATTTTTTTTTTTAAAACAAATTCTCTGGTATTCAATTTGAACAAACAAGCCTCCTTAAAATATCTCACCATAATTTTTTTGACTTTACTTTTTTTTTTCTTTGATGTTAAATGATTTTTTTGTTGATAAAAAAGCCTTCTGTGATCTATTAGTGAAATAAACTATACTTTCTCTTCTTTTTTATTATCATCTAAAGATACAAATATATATTTTCTTCCCCTCCATTTCATACATGATAAAAAAAAAAAAAATTATCCCCTTCAATACAAGATGAAAAAAAGTAATCTGCTATAAAGAATATAATTATCATTAAGTATGAAAGATATCAAATGAAAGTCTATTTTTACAAAAGTTATCCATTTAAAGATTCATAAGAATATTTGCCACTTGTTTCTTTATATGAACGTAAATATAATGACAATATCTGTATACACATGCTCTCTAGGAAAAGTATATATGATATTTATATTCTTTATCCTGATTGCTTAATAGAATTTTTGGTTAAATTAATTAAACTAGCGTTATCACAAAAGATAGGTATTAGAACAAAATCACACAAAGTTTGTTTCATCCATAACACTTGAGAACAACAACTAGCAATAACAATGTATATATTTAGCCTCAATAGTAGATAATGCAACAAGATTTTGCCTATCATACCTTTATCATCTTTATCAAGTTTTGTAGTGGCACTCATTGAAAGTCTTTTCTTATATTAAGTTTTGCATTGTCTAGCTTAAACTTCTTCAACAGATCACTTGTATACTTCTTTAGATTTATGAAAATTTCATCTTCAAGTTATTTGATTTGGAGTCCAAGAAAGAATTTGAGTTCCCGATCATAATCATTGTGATATTTGGTTTCAATATTAACTAATAAGGATAAATTAGTAATTTATTTAAATAAGAACTTTATGGTAACTATTTTAAAGATAGATGTATTACTAATTGAATTAGATAGAAAGATTAAATCCAATGCTTATTTTTGGTCAATTCTATATTTTAGGCTTAAATTGTTTTTTAGTCAAAGTTTATGTTATTAGAATATTAATTGAATAACCATAAGAAGTTATGGCGGTTTTTAAGTAGATTTGAACTAGTAAATCCAAGTTTATTCGATACATTTTATTTATCGCGCGCACACAAATATTGACATGCAAACGCACACACAAGCACACACGCCCTCGTGCGCACGTACACACACGCACCGAGTTTAATAAAGGGAGTTCAAATGAACTCCGAATTCTACCACACCACACAATTGAGAAGATCCCTTCTTTGCTCGACAAATCAAGCTTGAGAAAGAGTGCCACAATCACACAGTTTCCAGCCACTATCGTCGAGTTAGGTGTCGATGTTGTTGGATAGATATGACAACCCCAGAGGAGGTGAATAGGGCTTCTTAAACTTTTATAAAACTTTTTATAATGTGGGCTCAAATAAATAAATAAATTTACTTTTTACTAAGCAATCAATTTAACCAAGAATAGGATGCAAATGAAATAGGAAATTACCAAAAACCAATTTCAAGCACCCTATTTAATTCTAATATTAAGATAGGTAAAGAATATGTCAAGATAAAATTATACCGACCAAAATAAACATATAAGAACAAATTAATATAATTTAACAATAAATTAATTTAAAAAATAAAAGAAGATAAGGATAAAGAAATTGACATCATGAATTTATAGTGATTCAGCACAAATAGTCATACTCCACTCCCCAAGCTCCTCTTGGGTATTCCACTAAAACAATGGAGACTCTTTCCACGACTCTGAGTCAAACCGTTATAACGTTTCTCTTGTGAGAGCAAGAACAAATCCTATCTTTTCCACGACTCAAGATCAAATCGTCACAACTCTTCTTTTTCTGGATCATGAGAAAGTTGTGTTAGATATTTCTAACACCAAAAATCAAAATGTGATTAATAAATTTCATCACCTGCAGCGAAAACGTAATTAAAAATAAAGCGTATACCTCCCGCCATTGTTTTTGGTAACCGAAAGATGAATGCCAATGTTGACCAGGAACTGCAACGAACATTTCCAACGAACCCATCGACCGCGGAGTTCTTGGTTATTCTTCACCCTGACTCTCTCTAACTCAAATGATGTAGTTTTTTCTAAAGGGGAGAGTAGGCATAGAGACCAACAACATATGAAGAAAATACAGAGAAAAGTTATGTAAAAAGACCTGGTTTTACTCTGTATTTTGTTATGAATAGTCTATCGATAAATCTCCACCATTAAGAGATTTAATCGATAAAAAATAAAAGCTTAAACAGTGGGTGGGGTGATTACTAAATGATGGGTGGATATTGAAATAATGGATCACAAATAGAGAAGATAAATTAATAAGTTAAAAATTAAATAATTTCCAACATTCTCCCACTTGATCCATGAACTTCTCATCAAAACCATAATGAAAAATAAACACACATGGATTATGGCGACAAGTTCTCTTAGCGCGAGTATTATCTTCCATATATCACAATGCATCATATTTCTCTCAACACAAACCCAAATACTTAAATGAATAAACCTTATGTTTATTCTAGGTTCATATCGAAGTAATATTTTCTCAACAATAAATATGCATGTGCACAACTGAATGAGAAAATATAAACTAAATAAGAGTTTCAATAAAATACTGATTAAATGATCCTTAAAATTCTTTAGTAGCATACATAAATCAAGGAATTATCAACTCAATGTTAATGTGTTAAATGACCACTTTCTTATATTTAACACATTCTAAAAACAACACTTGAGTCGTCATAGTACATTCTAAATGGCTTACAAATAGAGTCAATAACTCTAAGCCCAAAAGTGAAACTCTTCAACCATACACCATATGGGGTATAACTACAAAACATGATGTGAACTAGACCTCCATAATGAAACTGGCAATCACTTCCAAATTGTCAATTCGTCTAAACATGAGCATATAATCTTTTGATCCTTGAAGGAATCTTATAAATTTCTTTGTAGCTCTCCAATGGTCAACATCTAGGTTACTTTGAAAACTTTATAACATCTCAACAACCAATGCTAATGAAATGTTCTTCATTTGTTTCGGTTCGAGCTCATTTTTAGGAAAGGGCATAAGACTAAATTTAATGCCTCCTACTGACCTTTTGGTATATACATTGATCCATAATCTTCTCTTTGAAACCAAATGAAGAGATGACATCATGGAATATCAAATACAATTGGTGGAAAAATTATGGTTTTTATAGGATTTGTTCTTCAATACGCATTTGAAATTAAAGCACATTGTTAACTATAATGAACAGTCCATCACTTGAGCGACACAATGAACATCTTAATCATCTTTCTTAGAATCAACATTGTTGACTGAGAAATTTCGGTCAATTACAAGCTGCCACGTCGTTATCTCAAATTTAATGGCGAAATTAAATTAAATTTTGGGACAATATTTCTCAAAATTAATTTAAATAAATAAATTGGTTTATCTTGAATTTGGCCAAAATAAAACCAAACCAAGTAAACCGAACCATGAATTTCAAGCCCAAAAGGCCAAGCCCATGGGCCAGGCCCAAAGGCCCATTAGGGCCCAAACCCACGATGCATGAGAACTCTATAAATAGAGGAGTTCTCTTCATTTCAAAGGGTGGAAATTTTTTGGAACTAGAGAGAGAATTCACATTTGTTGAGGTCTCTCCACGGTTCTAAAGATCAAACGTCGTTTCGAAGGCAAAAATTACTTCGAAAGACAAATAGTTCCATAAACGAGCAGTTGTATACGAAGAACACATATTTTGTTCTTCAAATTGCTATTCATACCAAGAATATCCATTCAGAGAGAACGAATCAGAGGATCAAGCATATAGATCGAACCACTTTCGCAAACTCATCTCAAACTGAAGTTCAACTCCACGAAACCAAATTTCTCCGAAAATCTCGTGTGAACAAATTGGCACGCCCAGTGGGACCATCTCTACCTCTCATCTCAATCTCTTGCATAAATCAAGCAACCATGTCTGGAAAAGCCACGTCAAAGACCGCTGCTCCAGAAGGCTCAATCCCAGGAAGAAACTCTACCTCGAAGGTGCCTGCTTCAAGAAACTACAGTGGATCTATCACGCGTAGTCGTTCTAAGTCCGTCAAGAGCAATGAACCTCAAGTAACACCAGATGCGATCGCAAAAAGAATCGCAGGACTACTAGAGGGGACCTCTGATGAAATCGTCGTCAAAGATACCCCATTGTTTGACCAAGTCAGTCCTAGCGTTGATCAACCAAAGGAGACATCTAATCTCGATGTGTTATGCGTTATGATGGCCGTGATGGAGGCGATGATCGAATGGCAGAGTTTGAAAGAAAGCTCGAGCAGATGATGAAAACAATTGAGGAAAGAGACTTAGAGATCGCTTACCTCAAAAATCAAATGCAGAACCGAGAGACGGCTGAATCAAGCCAGAGTCCACATGAGAGAGTTAATGATAAAGGAAAGAACCCTCTCTTTGAGGCACAACCACAACTGCACTCAACCTCAGTCGCTTCCTTATCTGTCCAACAGCTACACTACCTGATCACGAACACTATTAGAGCTCAAGGTGGTGGGCTAGTTCAAAGTTCTCTTTTGCTCCAAGCCATACACAAAGAGAATAGACAACTTAAGAATGCATGCAGGATACCAACCGCCTAAGTTCCAGCAGTTTGATGGAAAAGGAAACCCCAAACAGCATGTTGCTCATTTCGTAGAGACTTGTGAAACCGTTAGAACTCGAGGAGACCTTCTCGTCAGACAGTTTGTCCGAACGTTAAAAGGGAATGCGTTCGACTGGTATACTGATCTTGAAGTTGAAACGATAGATAGTTAGGAAGAGTTGGAGAGAGAGTTCCTTAACCAGTTCTATAGCACGAGACGGACTGTCAGCATGATAGAATTAACAAATGCGAAGCAGCGGAAGGGCGAGCCTGTCGTCGACTATATTAATCGTTGGCGAGCTCTAAGTCTGGACTGCAAAGACCGCCTCATTGAAACGTCCGTGATCGACATCTGTATCCAGGGCATGCATTGGGGACTTCTTTACATCCTGAAGGGAATCAAGCCTCGCACCATTGAGGAGCTGGCCACCCGAGCTCATGATATGGAGCTGAGCATTGACGCAAAGGGAAACAAAGATTCTCTAGTCTTAGAAACCCGTAAGGAAAAGAAGGATTTCAAGCCCTCAGAAAAAGTTACAAAAAATGTGGCAAAGGAGTCAATGACCATCGGTGCAAACTCCATTAAAGTTTACCTCAAAAGCAAAGGAAACAAAAGCTGAGAAACGACAAGTTGTAGAGCAACGACGTCGCCTAATGCTTCAGGAAAGACAAGAAAAAGTCTATCAATATCCAGACTCCGATGTTGCTGACATGTTAGAACAACTGCTGGAAGCAAAACTCATCCAGTTGCCCGAATGCAAGCGTCCCGAGGAGTTAGGCAAGGTTAAATGATCCTAACTACTGTAAATACCATCGCGTGGTCAACCATCCCATCGAGAAATGCTTCGTTCTGAAAGAGTCGATTCTGAGATTGGCTAGAGAAAAGAAAATTGAGCTGGACTTAGAGGAAGTAGCTCAAGCAAATCATGCCGCTGTGGTTCTTCAGCCTAAAACACAACCACTCAAGGGTGCAACACTGTGTTGGTCTCAGAACTTGATTCAATTCGGCTCCCTTAAGCCAGTTTTTGTTCAATGTCAAAGGAAATCCTCGGACCACAACCTTCAGGCAGAAAATCAACAAGCTTCCATCCAAGAAAGATGTATTTTAGAGCCAACCATAGATGAGAATGAAGGTTGAACTGTTGTAACCCGTTGCAGGAAACAAAAACAAAATTATGCTCAGAAAGAATCACGCAGATTTCAAGAGTCGAAGAGGAAGAGATTGCCTAAGAAACGAGGCAAAAGATGTGTAAGGAAATCTAAGCCCATTATAGAGGAGAACGAAGATTTTCTACGAGCACATCATGCTATAACGTTGGCTGATTTCATCCCGAAGGAATTTTTGCGTGAAGGAAAAGATGAAGTGATAGACATTGCTACATGTAATGCAGTTTGCACAAGTGATGACTCAGCGAGCTCTTCAAAAGCTGTCATTGAGCCTAAAGCTACGTCTTCCTTCAACATAGAAGATTTGACATCACTCCCTCAAGCAGACAAAAGCTCTCTTATCGAGGCACTATTAGACTCAAGTAACGGAGACATTAAAATACCTGCAACTGGGGCACACGGTTCGACATGCATGTCCATAAGTTTCACGGACGATGATTTGTTGTTGGGATCAAAGCCTCACAACCGCCCTTTGTACGTCTCGGGCTATATACGAGAGCAAAGAGTTGGACGAATCCTCATTGATAATGGGTCGGCTGTCAACATAATGCCAAAGGTAACCTTGAAGCAACTAGGCATCTCCATGGAAGAGCTTTATGACAGCAAGTTATTAATCCAAGGCTTCAACCAAGGCGGATAACGGGCGATTGGCATGATACGGCTTGAGGTCATCATTGGCGAACTGAGTGCAGATGCTTTTTTCCATGTTATAGATTGTAAGACAACATATCGACTACTATTGGGAAGACCCTGGATTCATGAAAACCGAGTTGTTACTTCCTCGTTGCATCAGTGCTTTAAGTTTTACAAAGACGAGGTTAAAAAAGTAGAAGCTGACACAAATCCGTTCTTAGAGGCCGAGTCTCATTTTGCCGATGAAAAATTCTATGCAAAGAACGAGACTGTGGAGAAAACAGTGCCACAGGAGGTCCCTACGATAAAAGAGAATGAAAGAGCTAAGCTAAAACCAGAGGCCGACATAAAAAAGAAATGGGTAGTGAGAGAAGAAAAGTCATGCCCTGTAAAGATAGAGGCTTCAACGAGTCTAGTAGCTCCTAAGGCTCCAAAAGATGAGAAACTTCCAACTTCACCCATCTTACGCTGTGTCCCTATATCCAGACGAAAAAAGGGTGAAGCACCTTTCGCCGAATGTTCTAAAGATTTGAAACTAGGTGATATCGAAGTATTAAAGCAAAGTTTCACCACTCCTTTGACAAGGATGTAAAAGCAATGGAGTCAAAGGTAGGAAGAAGATGAGAAGAATGTGGCTTTGCCTGAGAAACGGACAAATGATGGATTTGATCTCAATGCGTACAGACTGCTGGCTAAAGAAGGGTATGATTTCACGACACATACCGAGTTCCAATGCTTCAGTATATTTGATGACCAAGCCGAGCTTTCTTCTACACAAAAGAAACTGTTGAAGAAAGGTTACGCTCTACCAACGTCAAGAAAAGGACTCAGATATAAGTCACCTGAACCAGTTCGCATAACAAGAAGAGAGAAGACAAAGGTGGAAGACGCCAACCACATAACCATTGAAGAGGTTGAAGAATCAAAGGAAAATAAGAATGTTGGTCATAGGGTACCCGCCTTTAAACGCATTGGACCATCAACATCTCGTGTTTCACCGTTTCAAAGGTTAGGTACATAAAAAAGAAAAGAGAATAAAATGCCTGCTACCACCAATGAGACACAATTACCTGTTTTTGAAAGATTGAATAAAGCCATGGGAGAGGCGAGAACATCCTCGACTTCAGGTGGAGCACGACCATCCACCTTTCAAAAGTTAAGTAAGACGAAAAGGAAAATAGAAAATACAGGTCCAACTACTGATAAGACCCGACCGTCAGCTTTTCAAAGATTGAGCACGACAAATATTGAAAGGATTACCACGTCTGTTTTTGACCGAATCTCTCATGAAGGCCTTAGAGAAATTGTCAAAAATGAGTCATCGAGTAAGATAAGAAGCGATGAAGACATATGCAGTGTTGTTCCATCCCGTATGAAGAGAAAAATGTTTGTCACAGTTGAAACAGAAGGTTCGCTGAGAGTAAAGCGACATGATGTTATCTTCACCAACCCAAGGGAAGAGAATATAGAGCAAGAGGAAAATGAGTTTTCGTGTCATCACATCACTATTGTAGAAGAGACAGAGGTTGAGATGGGTGAAGAGGATGTTGATGAAGCTCCACTTCCATTAGAAGATTGCATTGAGTCGACAGTAGACGAGCTTAAAGAAATAAATCTTGGTACGAATGAGGAGCCACGCCCAACTTTCATAAGCACGTTACTTACGCCCGAGGAAGAGACCGAGTATCTACGTCTACTTACTACATACAAGGACATCTTTGCCTGGTCATACAAGGAAATGTCGGGACTTGATCCAAAAGTTGCAGTCCATCATCTAGCATCTGGACCGATCAAGCAAACTCAACGGCGATTTAGACCAGAACTTATCCCCCAAATAGAGGTCGAAGTAAATAAGTTGATTGAAGTTGGGTTTATCGGTGAAATAAAATACCCAACATGGATCACCAACATTGTTCCAGTGAGAAAGAAGAATGGACAACTTCGTGTCTGTGTTGATTTTCGCGATCTGAATAATGCATGCCCGAAGGATGATTTTCCATTGCCTATTACTGAAATCATGGTTGATGCCACTACTGAACATGAAGCTTTATCTTTCATGGATGGATCATCAGGCTACAATCAGAGAAGGATGGCTCTTGAAGATGAATAAATGAATGCCTTTCGAACGCCAAAGGGAATATATTGTTACAAGGTCATGCCGTTCGGACTGAAAAATGCAGGTGCGACCTATCAACGAGCAATGCAGAATATTTTCGACGATATGCTACACAAACGTGTTGAATGTTATGTTGACGATCTTTTGGTTAAATCTGTAAAGCGACAAGATCACCTAGAAGAGCTTAAGGTAGTCTTCGATCGACTAAGAAAGTATCAATTGAAGATGAACCCTCTCAAATGTGCATTTGGAGTAACTTCGGGAAAATGTTTGGGGTTCATTGTAAGACATCGGGGGATTGAGATAGACCAGTCAAAGATCGATGCAATATAAAAGATGCAACCGCCAAAGAATTTGCACGAGTTAAGAAGTCTTCAAGAGCGTCTAGCTTACATAAGAAGGTTCATTTCAAACCTAGCTGGTAGATGTCATCCTTTTCAAAGATTGATGAAGAAAGGAGAAATTTTTGAGTGGGATGAGGCATGTCAAAATGCTTTCGAAAGCATAAAGAAATATTTGCTTAACCCTCCAGTCTTGGGCACCCCTATAGCTGGAAAACCATTGCTTTTGTACATCACAGCACAAGAACGATCATTTGGGGCATTATTTGCCCAGGAAGAAGAAGGTGGAAAAGAGCGAGCACTATATTACCTAAGCCGAACTCTCACAGGAGCAGAACTAAACTACTCTTCCATTGAGAAGATGTGTTTGGCTCTTTTCTTCTCCATCGATAAGCTGAGGCATTACATGCAGGCGTTCACCGTACGTTTTGTAGCAAAAGCAGACCCAATCAAATATATTTTGTCCCGACCGATAATTTCAGGACGTCTGGCTAAATGGGCGGTTCTTCTTCAACAATACGACATTGTTTACGTCCCACAAAAAGCTATGAAAGGACAGGCATTGGCAGACTTCTTAGCGACTCACCCCATTCCTCGATCGAAGTTGTGTGAAGACTTCCCTGATGAAGAAGTATTCACTGTTGAAGTCGTAAACCCGTGGACAATGTATTTTGATGGTGCAACACGAAAAAGTGGTGCATGTGTAGGTGTTGTCTTTATTTCACCCGAAAAGCATATGTTGCCTTATAGCTTCACACTCAGAGAACTATGCTCGAATAATGTAGCAGAGTATCAGGCCTTGATAATGGGTCTTCAAATGGCCATCGATATCGGCTTAAAGTATATAGAGATATTAGGCGATTCGAAATTAGTGATAAGCCAAGTCCTACTCCAATATGATACAAAGCATGAAGACTTGAAACCATACTTTACATATGCTAGACAATTATTAGAGAAGTTCGATAGCTTCATCATAGAGCATGTCCCAAGGTCGGGAAATAATAGGGATGATGCATTGGCTAATTTGGCTACTGCGCTGACAATCGCTGATGAGGAAAATATGAGCATTACACTCTGTCAAAAATGGGTCATACCACCACCCGAAAATGGACATTATGAGACTAATACAATATCTGTTTATGTGATTGAAGAGGAAGACTGGTGCCAACCCATCATTGACTACCTTCAACATGGGAAGCTCCCTATAGAGCCTAGACGCAAGGCAGATGTACGAAGAAGATCTGCTCGATTTGTCTATTACAAAGAGACTCTTTATCGTCGCTCCTACGAAGGACTCCTTCTTCGATGCTTGGGAAAACATGAGTCAGATACAACACTAGAGGAAGCACACTCAGGAATTTGTGGTGCTCATCAGTCCGGTCCAAAGCTTCATTTTCAACTAAAAAGGATGGGTTACTATTGGCCTACTATGGTCCAAGATTAAGAGGCCAACCACATAACCATTGAAGAGGTTGAAGAATCAAAGGAAAATAAGAATGTTGGTCATATGGTACCCGCCTTTAAAAGCATTGGACCATCAACATCTCGTGTTTCAGCGTTTCAAAGGTTAGGTACATAAAAAAGAAAAGAGAATAAAATGCCTGCCACCACCAATGAGACACAATTACCTGTTTTTGAAAGATTGAATAAAGCCATGGGAGAGGCGAGAACATCCTCGACTTCAGGTGGAGCACGACCATCCACCTTTCAAAGGTTAAGTAAGCCGAAAAGGAAAATAGAAAATACAGGTCCAACTACTGATAAGACCCGACCGTCGGCTTTTCAAAGATTGAGCACGACAAATATCGAAAGGAATACCACGTCTATTTTTGACCGAATCTCTCATGAAGGCCTTAGAGAAATTGTCAAAAACGAGTCATCGAGTAAGATAAGAAGCGATGAAGACATATGCAGTGTTGTTCCATCCCGTATGAAGAGAAAAATGTTTGTCACAGTTGAAAGCGAGAAGGTTATTTGAGAGTAAAGCGACATGATGTTATCTTCACCAACCCAAGGGAAGAGAATATAGAGCAAGAGGAAAATGAGTTTTCGTGTCATCACATCACTATTGTAGAAGAGACAGAGGTTGAGATGGGTGAAGAGGATGTTGATGAAGCTCCACTTCCATTAGAAGATTGCATTTGAGTCGATGATGAGCGAGCTTAAAGAAATAAATCTTGGTACGAATGAGGAGCCACGCCCAACTTTCATAAGCACGTTACTTACGCCCGAGGAAGAGACCGAGTATCTACGTCTACTTACTACATACAAGGACATCTTTGCCTGGTCATACAAGGAAATGTCGGAACTTGATCCAAAAGTTGTAGTCCATCATCTAGCTGTTAAACCTGGATCTGGACCGATCAAGCAAACTCAATGGCGATTTAGACCAGAACTTATCCCCCAAATAGAGGTCGAAGTAAATAAGTTGATTGAAGCTGGGTTTATCGGTGAAATAAAATACCCAATATGGATCGCCAACATTGTTCCAGTGAGAAAGAAGAATGGACAACTTCGTGTCTGTGTTGGTTTTCGCGATCTGAACAATGCATGCCCGAAGGATGATTTTCCATTGCCTATTACTGAAATCATGGTTGATGCCACTACTGAACGTGAAGCTTTATCTTTCATGGATGGATCATCAGGCTACAATCAGATAAGGATGGCTCTTGAAGATGAATAAATGACTGCCTTTCGAACGCTAAAGGGAATATATTGTTACAAGGTCATGCCGTTCGGACTGAAAAATGCAGGTGCGACCTATCAACGAGCAATGCAGAATATTTTCGACGATATGCTACACAAACGTGTTGAATGTTATGTTGACAATCTTGTGGTTAAATCTGTAAAGCGACAAGATCACCTAGGAGAGCTTAAGGTAGTCTTCGATCGACTAAGAAAGTATCAATTGAAGATGAACCCTCTCAAATGTGCATTTTGAGTAACTTCGGGAAAATTTTTGGGGTTCATTGTAAGACATCGGGGGATTGAGATAGACCAGTCAAAGATCGATGCAATATAAAAGATGCAACCGCCGAAGAATTTGCACGAGTTAAGAAGTCTTCAAGGGCGCCTAGCTTACATAAGAAGGTTCATTTCAAACCTAGCTGGTAGATGTCATCCTTTTCAAAGATTGATGAAGAAAGGAGAAATCTTTGAGTGGGATGAGGCATGTCAAAATGCTTTCGAAAGCATAAAGAAATATTTGCTTAACCCTCTTGTCTTGGGCGCCCTTATAGCTGGAAAACCATTGCTTTTGTACATCACAGCACAAGAACGATCATTTGGGGCATTATTTGCCCAGGAAGAAGAAGGTGGAAAAGACCGAGCACTATATTACCTAAGCCGAACTCTCACAGGAGCAGAACTAAAATACTCTCCCATTGAGAAGATGTGTTTGGCTCTTTTCTTCTCCATCGATAAGCTGAGGCATTACATGCAGGCGTTCCCCGTACGTTTTGTTGCAAAAGAAGACCCAATCAAATATATTTTTTCCCGACCGATAATTTCAGGACGTCTGGCTAAATGGGCGGTTCTTCTTCAACAATACGACATTGTTTACGTCCCACAAAAAGCTATGAAAGGACAGACATTGGCAGACTTCTTAGCAGACCACCCCATTCTCTCAGACTGGAAGTTGTGTGAAGACTTCCCTGATGAAGAAGTATTCACTGTTGAAGTCGTAAACCCGTGGACAATGTATTTTGATGGTGCAGCACGAAAAAGTGGTGCATGTGTAGGTGTTGTCTTTATTTCACCCGAAAAGCATATGTTGCGTTATAGCTTCACACTCGGAGAACTATGCTCAAATAATGTAGCAGAGTATCAGGCTTTGATAATCGATCTTCAAATGGCCATCGATATCGGCGTAAAGTATTTAGAGATATTCGGCGATTCGAAATTAGTGATAAGCCAAGTCCTACTCCAATATGATACAAAGCATGAAGACTTGAAACCATACTTTACATATGCTAGACAATTATTAGAGAAGTTCGATAGCTTCATCATAGACATGTCCCAAGGTCGGGAAATAATAGGGCTGATGCATTGGCTAATTTGGCTACTGCGCTGACAATCTCTGATGAGGAAAATATGAGCATTACACTCTGTCAAAAATGGGTCATACCACCACCCGAAAATGGACATTATGAGACTAATACAATATCTGTTTATATGATTGGAGAGGAAGACTGACGCCAACCCATCATTGACTACCTTCAACATGGGAAGCTCCCTATAGAGCCTAGACGCAAGGCAGATGTACGAAGAAGATCTGCTCGATTTGTCTATTACAAAGAGACTCTTTATCGTCGCTCCTACGAAGGACTCCTTCTTCGATGCTTGGGAAAACATGAGTCGACATCTGAGACTAGAGGAAGCACACTCAGGAATTTGTGGTGCTCATCAGTCAAGTCCAAAGCTTCATTTTCAGCTAAAAAGGATGGGTTACTATTGGCCTACTATGGTCCAAGATTCGATGGAGTACGCAAAGAAATGTGAAGCTTGTCAAGTCTATGCGAATTTTATACACCAACAACCAGAGCCTCTTCATCCAACCGTTGCTTCATGGCCATTTGAGGCTTGGGGACTTGATCTTGTAGGCCCTATAACTCCAAAGTCATCAGCAGGTCACTCTTACATTTTGGCTGCGACCGACTACTTTTCAAGGTGGGCTGAAGCGATTCCTTTGCGGGAAGCAAAGAAAGAAAATGTTCAAATTTCATCCGAACGCATATAATCTACTGTTATGGCATTCCCCATCGCATTGTAACAGATAATGGAAGACAATTCTCCAATAGCTTGATAGATAAGTTATGTGAAAAATTCCATTTCAAACAACACAAGTCATCTATATACAATGCAGCAGCTAATGGGTTGGCCGAAGCGTTTAACAAGACCTTGTGCAACCTATTGAAGAAGATAGTCTCCAAGGCAAAGAGGGATTGGTAGGAAAGAATCGGTGAAGCATTGTGGGCCTATCGGACTACGCATCGCACACCTACCGGAGTCACACCATATTCTTTGGTCTATGGAGTAGAAGCCGTACTTCCATTGGAGAGAGAAATTCCATCACTTTTAATGGCCGTACAAGAAGGGTTGACAGTTGAAGAAAATGCAACACTCCGCCTCCAAGAGTTAGAAGCATTGGATGAAAGAAGACTTGAAGCTCAGCAAGCATTGCAGTGTTATCAAGCACGAATGAGCAAAGCTTTCGACAAAAATATCAAGCCTCGTTCGTTTCAAGTTGGGGATCTTGTACTCGTTGTTAGAAGACCTATCATCACGACACGACATACAGGAAATAAGTTCACACCTAAATGTGTAAGGGACCGACCCGAATGGGGCACTAAATGGGCCCTTACCCCAATGCATGCATTCAAAGTAAAGGACATTAAACAGACATGATTTCAGATTCCAATTAAAACAAAACATTCAAAATAATCCCTTTAAAAATTAGACAATTTCCTGGAACTGTCCCCTGTTTCCAAGCACTGTTCCAAGATAAATACATTTCCAAAGTATACTTCGATCCAGAGATTTCTTAAAAACCATTCAAAGCCTGTTCAGATACAAAATGCTGGAATCCACAAAACATTTACAAAACATCCTAGGGCTCGTGTGTCGCTACATGCATTCGGGGAAAATAAAACACAAAGAGTCATAACACAAAATCGAGTTGGAAGATCTGGGCCCCATGATCACAGCTCCTCCTTCACCCATCCTGTCTCATAACTTGGTTACTGTGGAAAAACCACAATAATAAGGGTGAGCAACGAATTGCTCAAGAAGAATCCCCAACGTGGTACAATACGATATACATGGTCATCTCGATGAGCGTATGCAAGCTATGAATATAAACACGAGAATAGAGCACATAGCTTAGCCCACACTTGGGCTTGGATGCCAAACTAGGGTCTTAGTCCGGAAATAATATCACCACACAAGTCGCCCTATACGAGAAACAAGTCCGGCCTCGGCACTGTCTCTCATCGTCGACGAAAGGTACACCGGCTCACAATCTCGAGGAGCTCTCCGATCGTATTTGTAATGAGCGTAAGCATGCACCGCGTGCCATCAGAGACCATGGGGGTTGCCGGGTCCGAAGGCATTTGCCCATGTCTAGTCACCACGCCTAACTAAATCTTTGGATCGGTGTCACCGACATAGGGTGTGAGACACGGACACGTAAACTATGTCGGCTTGAACCACCGCACTTCGAGGCCAAGGAACGGTCGTGGTAGGCTTACACCAGAAGCCGTCCTTGCCTTAACAGTGGCAATCGGGGGCTACCGCCAAACATGCCGAGGACATGCCGGCCTGCGGGACGCAGGCAATGCCAAGTCATCATCCCGACCGTTGGGGCATTAACAATCGCCTCCCTCACCCAAGATTGCGGGGCCTACCGCTTGGGTTAGCTAATCCCTCACGGGGTTCGTGGGGCGGAATGACTTGCTCGACGTCCCTGCCATGGATGCAAGGTACTTTATGCATCAGGCCCGGATGATGCTATCTACCGCAACTCTAACCTGCCCTAGCAAACAGCAAACAATTCCATAAAATCCAATACGTGCTCAATAAGAATACAACGATCCTAGCATGATACTACGAAGCAAAGGAGCAGATACGAGCATGCTAGAAAGGGACAACCTAGCATGGATTAACATGAGAATTAGTCAGGAAAACATGCTAATCGGGAATTCAGAATTGAACACTTAGCTACACATGTCAATAATCACAAACAAGCAATCAATCAGCAATCACATATAATATCGCAGGTCCACACAACTCCGGAAGAAATCCTTACCTTGGTGGGGACGATTTGACACGAAAACCTAAACGGCGAACGAACCCGAACTAGCTACTGAGAGAACCTATCAATCACAACAAAAATCACACAATAGGCCTAAATATAATAAAATAAACGAGGCTCGGCTCAAGGAGCAACTCACGAGGCGCGATTTAACGCATTTAACGGCGGCAAAGAACTGGTTGGCCGGGCGTACTGGGCGCAGAAATGGGCGCGTGGCACGCCGTTTGCGCTTGAGCGGGCGCGCAGAGAGGCGCAGCTGTATGCAGAGCAAGCGTTGGCGTTGGCGATGCTGGCGGCTGGGCGCTGGCGAGGACGCGCGCGCGCGAACGCGAGCGGAGCTAGGCAACACAGGGGCACTCGGGCGCGGCGTGACACGGCGGGCTGCGCGACAGCGCTGGACCGGCTCTGCGCGGACGGACGGATAATACCGGGCGAGCTCGGCGTCGCTCTCGCTTTCTGCGCGAAACAGGGGCGATGAAGAGGAAACGAATTCGAGCGATCCACGGGGATTCGACGAGCTATTCTTTGATGGTGAACTCCCCTACACTAGCTGCACAAAACCCATACCTCAAATCACCTCGACTCGTCCGAAAAATGAAGCCCAAAAGCAGGGGACTCAGATCGAAGAAGAGAGGAAGAGAACCTTACCTGCTGCCCGGAAATGGAACTCAACTTCGAAAATGGAGGGAGAACTCCGACGAAATGGAGCTGGAGAAGGATGGAATTGCAAGGAAAAGCTCGGTCGGTCGGGGAGAAATGGAGAAGGAAAATCGCGAGGAAGAAGAAGGAGGAAGAAGCTTCGGGCGAAAATTTCCTTGTAAACCAAAACTCGCGTCGAACAGGTTCAAATAGAAGATGGCGCGTTTAGAAACACAAGAGCGCTCAGTGGCTCGATTGGCAGCGCCCCCTGCCTAGCACGCGACACGTCCATGGCTCGAATCTCACTCGACGAGTTATTTAATTCCCTATTTATTTTTACTTTTTCCCAAGCCCAAATGTCTTCACCAAAATTCCCGATCCTATTCCAATTGACTCATAATTTTTCCAGCAATTAACATTTACATAGCCGGCCCTGTCGGCCCGACCCAAAATTACCAAAATGCCCCTAGGCTTCCCGGGAAGACCGGGATGAAATTTTCCGGGCCGTTACAAAATGGGACGGACCCTATGTTGTTCAAGAAGTCTACACTAACAGAGCTTACAAGATTGTGGATAAGGATGGACTAAAAATTGGCCCGATCAACGGAAAGTTTCTTAAGAAGTTCTATGCTTAAGAGTGTAACACTCCTTGGCGTATGAGTATAAACTACAAGCTATGTAATTAAACTACGTTATGACTTGATCCCTTCCTTAAAAAAAATGGTACGTAGGCAGCTTAACAAATTTTAAGTTCAGTCATAATTAAAAAAAAAATTCGTCCCAAGTTATGTAATTGAACTACGTTATGAATTGATCCCTTCATTATAAAAGGGTACGTAGGCAACTTAATTAATTTTAAGTTCAGTCTTAATAAAACAAAGAAAAAAAGAAAAAAAAGGGTCAAAATAAAAACTTTTATTTTATTGATGATAAAAGAGGCCGAATCGGCAGGTACAATGAAGAAAAAAATGCTATAATGAAATATGGTAAATAAAGTCGTTCCTACGATACAACAAATCTAAAAGAAAAAGGGAAAAAAGAAGCTAAAACGTCAAGTTATAATCCAGCAGTCTGCGTCGCTGACTTGTAAGGGTTTCTTCAAGCCTTGCTAGTGTCTACCTATTGTTGCTGGCAGCCTGAGCGTCTTCAGTTGCACTTATCGCTTCCTTGAATTCAGATACTTTTTGCTGTATTTGGGCTGATAGTGCTGCCTCTGCAGAAATAAGTTTAGAAACAGTTTTACGCTTAGTTTTCAGCTCCTTTATCTTTCGAGACAAGTCTTTGAATTGCTTACGAAGGGAGATTTTCTTCTCGTTTGAGGTTCGCATATCCGACAACGCCTTCTCCATATTTTTTCTAAGCTCTGATAGGTCTTCATCATCACTGGTTGAAGCATGAGGCCGAATCGGCAAGTACAATGAAGAAAAAAAATGCTATAATGAAATATGGTAAATAAAGTCGTTCCTACGATACAACAAATCTAAAAGAAAAAGGGAAAAAAGAAGCTAAAACGTCAAGTTATAATCCAGCAGTCTGCGTTGCTGACTTGTAAGGGTTTCTTCAAGCCTTGCTAGTGTCTACCTATTGTTGCTGGCAGCTTGAGCGTCTTCAGTTGCACTTATCGCTTCCTTGAATTCAGATACTTTTTGCTGTATTTGGGCTGATAGTGCTGCCTCTGCAGAAATAAGTTTAGAAACAGTTTTACGCTTAGTTTTCAGCTCCTTTATCTTTCGAGACAAGTCTTTGAATTGCTTACGAAGGGAGATTTTCTTCTCGTTTGAGGTTCGCATATCCGACAACGCCTTCTCCATATTTTTTCTAAGCTCTGATAGGTCTTCATCATCACTGGTTGAAGCATGCTGGGGAACAGTTGTATGCCTTAAGTCGTTGTATGTGCGTATTTTCTCGAGGTATTCCCTCACCGATGTTAGGATAAGGGTTAAATCAGTCATAGTAATATCTGAGATGCCTTTAAATATCGTCTCCATAGTTGACTAAAGGGAGCCTGCATTCTCAAAGGTTGCATTCTCTAACAAAGTTTTGGCTTGAGCCCACATGCGAATGGCAGATTTTTTATTTGCTCTGGCAACAATTTCGTTTCCGGTAAGATGTAAGGGCGTCGTATACATAGTGTTTGTGTCCCCTTGCTCCTGGCAGGGGTCCTCATTTTCCCTTTGCTCCTGGCACTTGGTGGGTTGATCGACTTCAATAATCGACATATTAGGTTGTTCCTTATGGATAGGAGGAGCAGGACCAATAGCCGAGTGTGATGTCTGCAAGGGAGAACAAAGAATATATATGTATACACATACATATATGTCATTGAAAAAATGAAACATAAAAAAAAAAAAAGAATGATGCTCACCATAGGCAAGGCCAACTTTGGGCGCTCTACATCATTTGAGGGGCCTTTAAAGGGGATGTGATCAATTTTTGGAGAGTTGTCTACCTGCCTCCGACGGTTCAAGTGACGATCCTCGTTGCTACTACAACTCTTACCTTCACCTTCACGAATGCGTTTAGAGTGAATCACAACCTCGGGCGTGGGTGCATGATCAGTTTCTTTTACTTCTTCTACACTCAAATCTTTGTGGGCTTTATGTCTAGCAGAAGAAGAGCTAAAACTATCCACAAGAATCTGGATACCATCTTCCATGTATTTGCCATGCTTTTTCGCCCACCATTCTTTGTAAGAGTCAGTAATTTGGGTATGTGGGTTTAGCTCACGTGCTGGAATGTATACTTTGGAGGATGTTGAAAGTTGACTGCAACTTTTCCAATAGTAAAAGATGTTGTTGAGATTGAGGCGAGGAAAACTTTCGTTGGATTGGTTGGGCACATCTTGATATAAGCCAAATTGACGACCAAATCTATGCGGGTTATATGCCTCAAGAGTCATCAACTTCCCATGACGAGAAGATAAGTAGCATGACTGGAGACTCATGAAAAAGGAGGCTGATGGAAATGATAATCCCTTGATATCATGGATAGTTTCAGCCTTAACTCTTGAAGGGGTGTTCGCATGCCACATTATTGCTTCACCTCGATGGATTAATTGACGAGCTTCGAAGCCATTTAAGCATCGTGCACCCCCTTCTCTAGAGAAGTAAGCCATCCCAGGACCTCTGACAGGGTTTATGACCTTATGATGAGTGCCAAAGTAGCGGGGAAGCCAACCATGAACATAATGAATAGGAAAGCAGTTATCCGAGCATCCAATAGAGGAAGGCGTGTTTGATATTTGGCCCAAACCGTAATAAATATTCGACAAAGCTGGCACGACAAGGTTAAAGAGTCTTCCTTTGGCCATGAGGGATGCGACCTTAAACACACCAGGACGCAGTGAACGACCACTTTGGAGAGGGAATATGAATAAGCATAGCCAACATTAAAGAAAGGCAGCCAAGTATGTCTCATCACTCATATTCTCTGTTATGCCAAGTAGTTGGAAAATCGTCTGCTCTTTTTCCGTCCAATTGCTAGTCTCTGAAATAGATCCACTAGGATTATGAGTGGAAGCAGGTCATGATTTCTTCTTTGATCTTCTACTAGGAGGCCTGTTATAATTTTTCTCCCCTTTAAACCAAAATGAGATTCATGAGTCTATTGGAATCGTTTGCCTGTCTTTTTGTTGGGAAGCAAGACGATGGTATGCATCAAAAAGGTGTTGGCAACTGGTGGGGAGGGACTCAGACCGTCCATTCAGTCTCAACACATCTTTATAGCCAGAAATGACTTCATCATAAAACGCACCCTTGTTAGGAAGACCGCCCAGTTGCCACATGTCCCACAGTGAAATGGATACTTCCCCAGATGATGTATGAAGGGTATTTGTAGACGAACACCATGCTTTAAAAAATGCTTGCATCACGTGACTATTGCAGTCATAAGTATACAGGGAGGCCATTACTGCTGAAATGAGTCCAGCATTCTTCAATGCTTCAGTGTTTCGGGAGACCGTGCACTCTAGCCATTCCCAGTAAAGAGCCACATAAGAAAATTCACCATTAAGCTTAAGTGAGGAGCCCCAACAAATTTTTTCTTCTATGATTTGCCGCCCTAATGTCGGTTATGGTTTCACAGATGAACTTGCCGTATGTATAGGGGAGTCCAAGAGCCAGGTTGTAGCAGATGCATGTTTATGTAGAGATCTTTTTGTTGACCAGTCTGATAGAAAAATTGAATCTCTAGAGTCAAGCCTCATCTCTCTATATGGTTCGTCGATGGGAAGAATAGTCCCTTCACGAAAAGGCTGGTCCTTGTGGCTCAAAACAACGAGACTATGCTTGGTGGAGTTTGAAATCTCTGTGAAATAGGCCATTGTCCTGCATTAGAAAAAATGAGGATCATTAGAATCACGGGGTTTCATAAGCGATCTATAAGTACAAGCGGAATTTGAAAATGGTACGCTGAGGGTTAAAATATATATATATAATAAAGGGGGCCAAAACTAAAAAAAAAAAAAACTAAAAAAAAAAGCCAAGGTTTTGGTAAAATTTTAAACGCCTCATTTCGGGCATCCCTAAATATTCAAGACACTCATCGTTAATTTCGTGAGAAATGTCTCGTGCCTTGTCCACATAGGGTCATTTATAGTATCTCTGTGAGGTGGAAAGCGACTTAACAACGTTTATAGCATCAATTCGACAGGGTCATTCATCCATACCATCAT
The DNA here is from genome assembly GCA_036507275.1 of Sicyos edulis. Taxonomy (NCBI): domain Eukaryota; kingdom Viridiplantae; phylum Streptophyta; class Magnoliopsida; order Cucurbitales; family Cucurbitaceae; genus Sicyos; species Sicyos edulis. The sequence continues at coordinate 37,199,419 of CM071847.1, forward strand.
TCCGACAGGGTCATCCATACCATCATTCCCTTAAAGTATAGCATCTCTTTATGGGGCAAAAAAAAAAGGGTTGGTTTAACATTATTAAAAAAAAAAGAAAAAGAGAGTTTTAAAATTTCTTAAAGAATATAGTTTACTAAAAAAAATTAGTTTGTAAAAAAAATTCTTAAATGAAATAATTGTAAAAATAAAGAAGGTCATTTATTAATTATTAAAAAAAAAAAGTTTGAAATTTCGAAAAAAAAGTGTGTTGTCTAAAAAAAATAGGTTTTGAAAGCTTAAAAAAATTAAGAAAATAAAAGAAACGATGGATGCAAAAAAAAGAAGGCAATATTTTGAAATTAAATGAAAATTACAAAAAAAGAGAAATAAAAAGGAGGGCAGACCCTTAAAATTAACCAATTGTAAAAACAAGGATTTTGATAAAAAGTTAGTTATTAAAAATGAAAAAAAAACGTTTCTACTTTTTCTGTACTTTTATTTTAGTTACAAAACAAGTATACATGAAAACAAAAAAGAGGACACAGATTAATTGAAAAAATAAAATAAAATAAAGAAATAGTAGACAATTGAGAAAAAGCACATAACAAAAAAAAAGAGGGTTAATGGTGAGACCATTTTGTTTTGTAAATATGAGATTTAAAAAAAAAAAAAAAAACTTAAACCCTATATATATATATATATATATATATATATATATATATATATAAAAGGTCTAGTCTTTCATTTTTAACTCTGATAGAAAATTTTTAAATCTCAAAAAAAAAATACTAGCGATCGCAGGCGGTGTTCTTCAGCGGCTGGCAGTGACAAGCTTTGCATAAAATAAATAAAAAAAGGGAAAAACTCTTGGTTGTGGCCATTTGCAACAGGCTAGATGCGCTAAAGGGTGAATAAAATAGAATTGGGAAGTTGGGTATTTATAGGGAGTTTTGGAGATCCAATCCTTTAGATATTTGCAACAAATCTGGATTGTTGTTTTCAAACTTCAAATTTTGAGATAAATGTGATATTCTGTTGAATTTAGGATAATTTTAAGGCTACCAAATCTTTATCTAACCTCCTGAGTTTGATTTGAATATTTTAGAAAAGAAAGCCTTCAGTAAAATATCTTGAATTTTAAATAGAAATGAAATCCATTTGAAGTTTGTTATTATTATTCTTTTTTTTTTAATTTGAAAAAAAAATCATCTATTTGGTTAAAAAAAAATCACAACCAAAATATTGAATAGGTTTTAAACAAGTTGAATCTTGAACGTTAGACATAGAACAATTGTAAAGATTCGCCTTTTTAAAAAAAAATTCAAATTTATTCTAAGTTTTATTTTGCTCAAAATTTGGCTTAAAAAAAAAACTTTTTAGCAACCATCATGTTGAGTTTGAACTTCTCAAATTTAAAGTTGTGCAATCTAAAATGTAAAGTTAAATTAAATTTTCTTAAAAAAAAAAGTTAAATTAAATTTATTTTCTTGTTTAGCCAAATTCTTGGGGCAATCAAGTTCTCTTCCATGCAAGTTAAATAATTTGGATACAACTTTAGATTCTTTAAGTTGGATTCAAGATTTTTTTTACATCAATTCAAACTCGATAAAATTAATTCTATCCAAATTATAGAATTTTAATTTTTATCTCAAATGTTGGCATGATTCCAATTTTTCCGATTCAAATACAAATTGGGTTGAAATTTGGTATCGCCATAAAGTCAATTCGAAATTAAGTAGAGCCATAATTCTACTAAATTTCAAACATTTTATCAAATTCTTCCCTGAGTTTACAAGTCAAAGAAATTATTCACGCTATCAATCCCATGAAATTAGATTGAAAATTGCTCTTCGAATTTTACTTCCAATTTTAGTAGAATTTGTTCAAAATAATTGGTGGAACTCAAATCTTACCCCAATTTCATATTTGATAAAATTAATTCTATCAAAATTATAGAATTTAAATTTTATCCAAATATAGGCGTCGTTTAAATTTTGCCCATTCAAATGCAAAATTGGGTCAAGGTTTTCACATTGCCAAAAAATCAATTTGGAATTGAGTGGAGCATAAATTCTACTAATCTCAAAATTTTCACGCCAAATATAGAAAATCATGATTTTGACCAAATTCCGAAATGTGATTGATTGGCATGGAAAGAAATACATCGAAACAATCGAAATTATGACCTTAACTCATACACTTCCGTTAAACTGACAATTCATAGAATTGAAGTCTGAAACAAGAATAAACAAGCTCGTGCTTCGACTTGATACTATAGTTTTCTAGATTCATCCACACATACTTGTGCATAAACCTCGAAAAGGGGGCATTTGTTGACTGAGAAATTTCGGTCAATTACAAGCTGCCACGTCGTTATCTCAAATTTAATGGCGAAATTAAATTAAATTTTGGGACAATATTTCTCAAAATTAATTTAAATAAATAAATTGGTTTATCTTGAATTTGGCCAAAATAAAACCAAACCAAGTAAACCGAACCATGAATTTCAAGCCCAAAAGGCCAAGCCCATGGGCCAGGCCCAAAGGCCCATTAGGGCCCAAGCCCACGATGCATGAGAACTCTATAAATAGAGGAGTTCTCTTCATTTCAAAGGGTGGAAAGTTTTTGGAACTAGAGAGGGAATTTACATTTGTTGAGGTCTCTCCACGGTTCTAAAGATCAAACGTCGTTTCGAAGGCAAAAATTACTTCGAAAGACAAATAGTTCCATAAACGAGCAGTTGTATACGAAGAACACATATTTTGTTCTTCAAATTGCTCTTCATACCAAGAATATTCATTCAGAGAGAACGAATCAGAGGATCAAGCATAGAGATCGAACCACTTTCGCAAACTCATCTCAAACTGAAGTTCAACTCCACGAAACCAAATTTCTCCGGAAATCACGTGTGAACAAACATTTTGAGATCGATCGCTCCCACTAATCAAGTTATTCTCAACCATTTCTTGATTCCACAAACCTAATCCTCCACCCTAGAGAAACACCAAGATTGAATTGCGACAATGACTTAATTATGTCCATTTTACTAACTTTGAAGCTAATATAAAGTATATTCTACCAATATAGAATCATGAACATGTTCTACCAATGTAGAAGCATGAAAAATATGAATCTAATGATATAAAACTTACATGTGGGCTAAATTTTTAATTCAATTTAGATTCATATAAGCATAATGGTAAGATTATTAAATTATATTTATTTTTTCTAATCCTTGTGGGTAAATTAGAAAAATATAATTTGATATCTTATTCTAATTAATATGAAGTATGTCCTACCAATGTAGAATCATAAATAATATGAATCTATTGACATAAAACTTGCATATGAGCCAAAGTTTTAATTCAACTAGATTCATTTAAACTTAATGATAAAACTATTAAATTATGTTCCTTTTTCTAATCTCTGTGGGTAAATTAGAAAATATAATTTAATATTTTATCCTAATTATATGAAGTATATTCTACCGAAGTAGCTAGCATAATGAAAAATGAATTTAGTGACATAAAACTTACATGTAGCCTAAAGTTTTAATTCAATTAAATTAATTTAATCATAATGATAAACCTATCAAATTATATTCCTTTTTCTAATCCTTGTGGCTAAATTAGAAAATATAATTTAATATTTTACCAAGTATTGAAGTATTATTCTACTAAGGTAGAATTATGAAAAATATGAATCTAGAGACATAAAACTTGCCTGTAGGCTAAAGTTTTAATTCAATTAGATTTATTTAAACTTAATGATAAAACTATTAAATTATGTTCCTTTTTCTAATCCCTGTGGCTAAATTAGAAAATATAATTTAATATTTTATCGTAATTAAATAAATTATTATTCTACTAAGGTAGAATAATGAAAAAAAAATATGAATCTAGTGATATAAAACTTGCTGGAGGCTAAAGTTTTAATTCAATTAGATTCATTGAAATTTAATGATAAAAATATTAAATTATGTTCTTTTTTTAATTTCTGTGGGTAAATTAGAAAATATAATTTAATATTTTATCATAATTAAATAAGGTATTCTTCTACTGAGGTAGAAGAATGAAAAAAAAATGAATCCAGTGACATAAAACTTGCATGTAGGCTAAAGTTTTAATTCATTTAGATTCATTTAAACTTAATGATAAAACTATTAAATTATGTTGTTTTTTCTAATTTCTGTGGGTAAATTAGAATATGTAATTTAATATTTGATTCTAATTAATCATATGAAACATGATAAAATTTACCATATTACATAGATTAATCACAATTAATGTTTATTATCCAAATGTGATCCTAATAAATTTTATTCTAATATTAATTAGATTAAACATGATAAAACTTAGACTCAATTATTTCTTCAAGCAATATTAATATATTTCTAAAGAAATAATATTATCTAACTTAATATTGCATGAATAATTATAAAAATAATCCTGCAACCCAAATATAGATAATATATAAACAAAACTGAGTCATTATCAATAATTTCATTATGCATAATTTATTAAAATTAATACCAAAATATTTAATAAGCATAATGTATTAAATTGATCACAACAATCGCACATAAATTATTTCAAGAACCAATCTAGTTAATAAAATAATCAACTAGTTTAATGGTGCAACATAAATATGCGTGTACAAAAGGGTTGTGACATCAATTCCTAATTGTAGCAACTTTATTTTTAATTGAATTTAAACAAGCTACATGTTTTTTTTTTGAGCTTACAACAATTGAGGGTGGAGAAGACTCGAACCTAAGACCTTAAGATTATTAGGTGTACAACAATGCCGTTTGAGCTACTGCTCTATTGGCAAACAAGCTACATGTTACATGTCATTTATGACAATAAATATATATATATATATATATATATATATAATATAATATTTATGGCAATGGATTTGAATTTGTTTTTTAATAAACAGTAATCAAAATCCAAATAGCTAAATCAGCCAAAAATTAAATTAATAAATTTGGCATATCCATTAATACATTACAAATAAATTACTGGATTATATCACAAAACTATTATGCCAAAAATTAACATATATTTAGATATGGATTTCTTGCACAATTACATTTGGCAAATTTCTGTATTTCTAAAATATATCATAGAACCCCAAAAATATCATGGCCAAAAGATATTGGGACAACAAATATGACACAACTTTGAGCTAAAATTAATATGCCCTTATATCATGAATTATTTTGTGAAAATAAATCACACAACGATTATGCCAAAAGAAATCATTTGAATAACACAATATATCACAATATATAACAAATAAAAATCAAATCAATTTACCAATAACCCATATGGTAAATATAATATTTATTTTGTTTGACCAAATGATATATATCACACAATCCCTCAAAAGATCACAAAATAACTGTATCGTAATAATATCAGGATTGTAATAAAAAGAAAATTAATGAAAGAACAACCTTTCTCTATGCATAAATTCTCATCGAGTATTTTCTTTTTAATTAATCGATTGGGCTCTTCAACTTTCGGTCATTTTACATAATACTGAATTGATAGATACAAAACTCAATAATATGGCCATAACTTTTGATTCCAAATTTCAAATTTCACAAAATTCACATACTTTAAATGAAAATTCTTGTAAAATAATTTCCTACTAATTCATTATGTTATTTTTAAAAATAACACAAAATAAAAAAACAACCAAGAACTCTTAATGGCTTCCAAAAACAAGGTAGAGGTCAAAATGGCTCTGATACCAAATGTTAGATATTTCTAACACCAAAAATCAAAATGTGATTAATAAATTTAATCACCTTCAACGGAAACGTAATTAAAAATAAAGCGTATACCTCCCGCCATTATTTTTGGTAACCGAAAGATGAATGCCAATGTTGACCAGGAATTGCAACGAACACTTCTAACGAACCCATCGACCGCGGAGTTCTTGGTTCTTCTACATCCTGACACTCCCTAACTCAAATGGTGTAGTTTTCTCTGAAGGGGAGAGTAGGCATAGGGACCAACAACAGATGAAGAAAATACAGAGAAAAGTTCTGTAAAGCTGAGTAAAAGAACATTGATGCTAAACTCTATTTTATTTGTAATATGTTCGTTGTTGGGAAGATTTTTTTGAATAAGATTTCAACTCAAAAGAATACAACTAACATTTTTACCAAGACATTACCATCGTCTAAGTTTGAGAGTTGTGTTGAAGCTCCTAATCTAGTTATGGTGTAATACATTTGTATTGAATTTTCTTTTATTATTCTGCTATGGTGATCTATTAAATATATTGTTACAGTGGAGAATTGTTGTATTATTGAAAATTAATTTCAAACTTTTGGCTATTTGAAAAGCTGGATTTTAGATAGGCTTTGGGCCACTTCTTCGAATGTTATTAGGCCTTTTAGATCTTGCGGCAACAACGCAAGCCTAGTTTAGCTACAACAATTGCTTTTTGTTGCTCAACACATGTAAATAGATCCAAATGCACCTTAGTTCTGTGTGTATTGTATTCTCAAGACTTGAGAGAAAAGATATTAAAGGAAAATGGTTCAATAATTGTAAATCTTTGGGGCTTTGTTTGAGATGAAGAAAAGAAGAATAGAGAAATCATTATCTATTGTAGTTGCAAATTTAATAGCAGAGACTCAAGTTGATGTAGATTTTTATTTGACCAAACCATCAGAAAATTAATCTATGCATTACTTTTTTCTGTGTTACTGAGTTTGTCCCTTAGAACTGATGGTTGTTGGTGAATCACTCTGAATATCTGTGTTGTGTAAGCTTCTAGATTTTGGGTATTATAAAAGCAAAAGTGTTGTTGTCCATAGACATATATTTTGTTGTAGCAATCATAAAAACATCTATGCAATAGATAGTTTCTATCATATTTTTTCTACATATTTTTCTCTAAGATTTATGATTAAAGTAAAAAAGTTATTGATATTTTTTTTGTTCTTCATTCTATTTTTCTTATGTGTTTATTTTTTATACATGATATTTATTTAGAATTTATATAGTTTACATTATTTTATACCAACACTTGAAGATGTTAAAATATGAGTTTTTTCTTTTGATTTTTTTTTTCATCTTTCAATTTAATGTTTACGCATCTTTTTCAAAAGTCATGTTTGAATTGTTTAAATTTTGTATCTAGTAAGTAATTATAAGTTGTTTTGAATTTCTTTAGGATGTACTTATAAGGATGTACTGGAAATTGATTTTATCGCACAATGACTTTTATTGTTTGTAAGTAGGGTTTTTTTTAATTCAAAGTTTTTTCTACTCAACATAATTATAGATAAAGTGGGTTGTTTTTCTTTCTCAACTACTTAATAGTAGTTTGCTATTTTTGGACAATTTTGTTTGTATCAAAACCCGATCTAACATATAAATAAAATAATTGTGTGTTGTGCAAATATTTTGTTCTCAATAATTTGGTATCAGAGTCGTTGGATATGATTTGAAAAGTAGGTAACAACCTTTTGAAATATGACAGCAGCCTTTGGATTTTGTAGTAGTAAGAAAATGACTACGAAAGGAAATAAGAATGATAGAAGCTTTATCGAATTGTAAATCCAACAATTTTATGGCCACAATGATTATTGGAGATGAAAAGTTTCCTTCATTCCAAAGAGTATTGGGAGTTGGTAGAACCCAGATATGTTTAATCATCTAGCAGGTGTTGTAGACGGAATCCCAATAAAAAAAAAGATGAGATGGTACTAAAAGACTTGAAAGTAATGAACTATATCTTTCTAGCCATTAATCGTAGAGTTATTGATACCATTCTCAAGAAAAATACTTCCAAAGAGATATAAGATGTAAAGACCCGACCCGAATAGGGTCCTACACCTAGGTCTTAAACCTCTTATGCATGTAAATAGACTCGAATCATAAATGCGGAATTATAAAAAACTTTAAAACAAATAAGCATTCAGTGAAATTCAGTTTTAGGACCTGTCCCTGTTTCCAAGCACCTGTCAAAACATTTATCAAATCCAACCCTGGCCAGAGTTTCGTTTATTTGCAAGTGAAAACATCCAAAACAATTTCAACAAAATGAAACCGAAGCAAATAATTTAATATTCAGAAATACAACAAGTCCACCTAAGGGCTCTGTGCTCTCTCTACATGCAAAGGAACTAAGAACAGACGCAACAAGACTCAGAGTACTCTATCCATGATCATTAAGCAACATCCTCCTAGCCATCCAGTCTCTGTCCCATGTTACCTGGTGGAAAACCACAGAAAAATAAGGGTGAGCAACGAGTCGCTCAGTAAGAATCCCCAACCGGGGTACAATACAAAAAACCAATCATCTAGTACACAGATACATGCAACCAAACACGAGCACAGAGGAAACAACTTGGTTCAAGTTAACCGTCATTTCTAGAACTTGCCGAAATAAGGACTTACCGAGCTGCCCTTTGGGACGTACGACTACAACCTATATTCGGTTTACACTAGGATTCCCATCGGGGTCTTACACCAACTCAAACTCAAGGATGCCCATCGGGGTCTTACACCTGGTGATGCCCATCGGGGTCTTACTCGCTTTAGAGCTTGATGACGCCCAACAGGGTCTTACTCAAGTGGCACTCAAGGCTGCCCATCAGCGACTTACACCTGCAGGATGCCCATCGGGGTCTTATACCTGGTGATGGCCATCGGGGTCTTACTCACTCTAGAGCGCGATGACGCCCAACAGGGTCTTACTCAAGCGGCACTCAAGGTTGCCCATCGGGGACTTACACTAGCTTAAGCTCGAGGATGCCCATCGGGGTCTTACACCTACTCAATACACGGAAGCCCATCGGGGTCTTATACCTGCTTAAGCACAAGGATGCCCATCAGGGACTTACTCCTACTAGGTTCACAAGCTGCTCAATAGGATCTTACACACCCTAGCTGCACTATGATGCCCATCGGGGACTTACACGTACCGCAACAGTGTGATGCCCATCAGAGACTTACACACACTGACAACGCATTGGTGCTCTTCGGGGTCTTACCCAAGCGAGACCTGCACTAACAACTCCTAACAGTCTCCTAAGCACAGTAATACAAGTTAACTGCTCGACCAGGCAGAAATGAATGACAACACGATCCTAGCATGACTCTATAGAACATAAACAGGAAACATGGATATGCCAGAGCAAGAAAATCCCTAGCATGGCTCTACAGAACATAAACAGGAAACATGGATATGCCAGAGTAAGGAAATCCCTAGCATGGAGCTAACATGACAAGACAACAAACATGCCAGCAAATCAGAAACAAAGATCCTATCCACTAGAATGCTCATACATGCTCACAAAATATAAATGTGCTATTAAAGTGTTTCGCAGGGCCCACACAACCTCGGTAAGAAATCCTTACCTGGAAACAAGTTGCAGAACATTAACATAGACTAAGAGCTCCTCGATCTACAGGCTACCGACAAGGCACAACACCCAAATCGAGAACCTGATAGCAACCGGAGAGGCGGTCTTATTGTGCGGGTCGGGCGACGCGCCGCACACGCAAGCGGGCGCCGCCGCGCAAGCTATGCGGACGCTTTCGCCATCGTGGCGCCGAGGTTGGGCGCGGGTGCGAACAATGGTAGGCACGACCAGCTGGGCTGCTCCCGATTGCGGGTTCGCGATGGCGATGCTGCACGAATCGGTAAAGGCGAGCGATCGGATGCTAAGGGCAAGGCTTTGCAAGGCGTGCGGATTTGCGTCGGCGAGGCATTCGGCTGCGATGGAGGTTGCGACGTGGTGCAACGGCTACAAAGGGCTGGTCGGCTTGGGAGATCTCGGTAAAACAAGGAGAAAGAGAAACGATTAGGGCTTGACGAGCAAGGAGCTGCTCGGTAGCAACGATGGTCGGCAAGAATAAGCGAAAAGGAAAGAAATTACCTAAACAAGAAGAAAATCGGCTTGGAGGAGACTTCCCTAGTGAGAAATCGCAAAAAGAAGCTTCTGTGCTGGAGACGACCCAAAAGAAATACAGAACGTTTCTCCCAAATCGAAAAACTCATCTCCCTTTGCCACGTGTCCCTTTTGTTTTAACGATTTCTTCCCTGGCCATCTCCCCTTCGAGTCCCAACTCCAACGCAATATTTTCCTATTTCTAAAATCCTTTTAAACTAGGCTTCACAACTCCAAAACCACTAAGGTTCGTGCCTCGACAAGAGCATTCTTATTTTCTTCTTAATAAACACTTAAGCAACAACTCCCCAAATCCACCCAGGTTTGAACCTTAGCAAAGAAAATTTAAAATCTTAATTTCCTTTCCAACACAAGCTCCCAAAAACCTAGCAGGTCACAGGTTCGAATCCCAACAAACGCACTTTTAACTTCCTTTTTCTTCTTTTCAAAACAAGCTTCCCAAAGTCTGACTGGTCACGGGTTCGAGTCCTAACAACAACACAAATTAATTCTTAATTTAAACAACAACCAACCCCAACTCCTAGCCACCTGGTTTCGAGTCCTGGCTCGAACACTTTTCTTTTAAATTTTCCTTTTTCAATCCAAGCCACCAAAAGCCTAACAGGTCACAAGTTCGAAACCCCACAAATGCACAAATAAATCTTATTTTATCTTTTAAACCGAAAGTCCTCCAAACTACTTCAAATGCATTCAAACCCTGAAAACCTGAAATCAAGGAACAACCCATCTTAACGAATGACAGAAACAACCCAAAACCCTGATTAAATGCCAAACCGGCCCTGAGGGAAAAATGACCAAAATTCCCCTAAGGCTAAAACTGCCCTAACAACCCAACCGAGCAACCAAAATAATAACCGAACATACCTAGGGAACCGGAACAGAAACCTGGGCCGTTACAATACTCCCACCATTTAAGACTTTCGTCTCTGAAAGTCCTAAGACTAAAACAACTCCAAGAAAACTCCAACAGTTCCTCCTCAAAACTCAAACTTTTTTCTGTTCCAAAGGCCGAAAGACACAAAGACAATGAGTCTGCCACAACTACCTCAACCAAAACGAGATACACACAGAGCTCAGAAGAAAGAGACGTGATAGTGCTAATCGGTCAGCCACTGCTCCATCTCGCTCCAACTCTCCAACGGTCCTACAACCTTGGGGCTAACCTATCCCCGCTTACCAAACTCCAAACGCCTCACCACGACGCTACTATCGAAAAAAGTGTCGATTGATCACAAGCTCTAAAACACTGTGCTGGGCACCAACATAACTTCCCTGAAAACCTTACAACTGTTAACAAACAGCCTTAACCCTACACCACGGTGACAACCAACTAAACCTTTCGGGCTCCATAACCCAGCCAGCCTCCTCTCTCTTCACAAGAGACCAGCGAACTCTAATTTTTGCCTACAAATCACAACGGAATCCTTCCGAACCACCATCTTAAAGTGAAATCGTCGTACCAAGGACAAGGGCACATTCTTGGTTCACCAGACGGCTAAAACGGCTCACACCAGCTAAAACTTCAGCCACGGGCACACTAATTAACAAGGTCACGACATTGGCTCATTTTGGCCAACCAGACAAACTGGGTCCCCCTCAACGGCTGACCGCGATCATCTGAACTCAAACCCTACGGGGTCTTACACCAACTCAAACTCAAGGATGCCCATCGGGGTCTTACACCTGGTGATGCCTATCGGGGTCTTACTCACTTTAGAGCGCGATGACGCCCAACAGGGTCTTACTCAAGTGGCACTCAAGGTTGCCCATCAGCGACTTACACCTGTAGGATGCCCATGGGGGCTTACTCACTCTAGAGCGCGATGACGCCCAACATGGTCTTACTCAAGCAACACTCAAGGTTGCCCATCGAGGACTTACACCAGCTTAAGCTCGAGGACGCCCGTCGGGGTCTTACACCTACTCAATACACGGAAGCCCATCAAGGTCTTATACCTGCTTAAGCACAAGGATGCCCATCGGGGACTTACTCCTACTAGGTTCACAAGCTGCCCAACAGGGTCTTACACTCCCTAGCTGCACTATGATGCCCATCGGGGACTTACACGTACGGCAACAGTGTGATGCCCATCGGGGACTTACACACACTAACAACTCATTGGTGCCCTTCGAGGTCTTACCCAAGCGAGACATGCACTAACAAGTCCTAACAGTCTCCTAAGCACAGTAATACAAGTTAACAGCTCGACCAGGCAGAAATCAATGACAACACGATCCTAGCATGACTCTACAAAACATAAACAGGAAACATGGATATGCCAAAGCAAGAAAATCCCTAGCATGGCTCTACAGAACATAAACAGGAAACATGGATATGCCAGAGTAAGGAAATCCCTAGCATGGAGCTAACATGACAAGACAACAAACATGCCAGCAAATCAGAAACAAAGATCCTATCCACTAGAATGCTCATACATGCTCGCAAAACATAAATTTGCTATTAAAGTGTTTCGCAGGGCCCAAACTCGGTACGAAATCCTTACTTGGAAACAAGCTGCAGAACATTAACATAGACTAAGAGCTCCTCGATCTACAGGCTACCAACAAGGCACAACACCCAAATCGAGAACCGGATAGCAACCGGAGAGGGCAACTTTACAGCCTCGGAGGTTCACGGGGGCGAAGCGTTGCCTAGCGAAGAGGCGTTGTTGTGCGGGCTGGCGACGCACGCACACACGGCTAAGGGAGCCGCGGCGCGCGGTATGCGCGGCGCGAACTTGATGGGCGCAACGAGCTGGGCTACTCCAGGTTGTAGGTCGCGATGGCTATGCTGCACGGACCGACGAAGGCGAGCGATCGGATGCAAAAGGCGAGGTTTCGCGGGGCGTGCGGATTTGCGTGGGCGAGGCGTTCGACTGCTTGCTGCGATGGAGGTTGCGACGTGGTGCGGCGACTACAAAGGGCTGGTTGGCTTGGGAGTTCTCCGCAAAACAAGGAGAAAGAGAAACGATTAGGGCTTAACGAACAAGGAGCTGCTCGGTAGCAACGATGGTCGGCAAGAATAAGCAAAAACAACGAGAAGCGATAGAGAGGAAGAAATTACCTGAACAAGAAGAAAATCGGCTTAGAAGAGACTTCCCTAGAAGAGGAATCACAAAAAAGAAGCTTCTGTGCTGGAGACGACGGAAAAGAAATACGGAATGTTTCTCCCTAATCGCAAAACTCATCTTCTTTTGCCACGTGTCCCTTTTGTTTTAACGATTCCTTCCCTGGCCATCTCCCGTTCGAGTCTTAGCTCTAACGCAATATTTTCCTATTTCTAAAATTCTTTTAAACTAGGCTCCACAACTCCAAAACCACCAAGGTTCGAGCCTCGGCAAGAGCATTCTTATTTTCTTCTTAATAAACACTTAAACAACAGCTCTCTAAATCCACACAGGTTTGAACCCTAGCAAAGACAATTTAAAATCTTAATTTCTTTTCCAACACAAGCTCCAAAAAACCTAGCAAATCACAGGTTTGAATCCCAACAAACGCACTTTTAACTTTCTTTTTCTTCTTTTCAAAACAAGCTTCCCAAAGTCTGATTGGTCACGGGTTCGAGTCCTAACAACAACACAAATTAATTCTTAATTTAAACAACAACCAACCCCAACTCCTAGCCACCTGGGTTCGAGTCCTGGCTCGAACACTTTTCTTTTAAATTTTCTTTTTTCAATTCAGGCCACCAAAAGCCTAACAGGTCACAAGTTCGAAACCCAACAGATGCACAAATAAATCTTATTTTATCTTTTAAACCGAAAGTCCTCCAAACTACTTCAAATGCATTCTAACCATGAAAACTTGAAACCAAGGAACAACCTATCTTAATGAATGACAGAAACAACCCAAAACTCTGATTAAATGCCAAACCGGCCCTGAGGGCAAAATGACCGAAATGGCCCTAAGGCTAAAACTACCGTAACGGCCCAACCGAGCAACCGAAATAGTAACCGAACATACCTAGGTAACTGAAATAGAAACCTGGGCCGTTACATAAGATGCGATAAAGAAAATGTTTGAAGGAAACACAAGAGTTAAGAGGTTTCACCTTTAAGCTTTTCATAGAAAATTTGAAGTTCTTAAGATGAAATTCGATGAAGGAGTGAAAGAATATTTTTCTAGAGTCCTGACCATGGCAAATAAGATGGAAATTGATGGGGAAGATATGTATGAGGTTAAAGTCGTTAAATGTTTTACATTCTTTAATCGAAAGTTTAACTAAATTGTTTAGTCTATCGGAAATCCAAAGATAGTGATATTTTCACTATCAAAGAGTTGCAAAGTCCCTTGATCGTACATGAACATCAACAGAAGTTTCAACAACAAAGTAGAGATGATCACGCCTTGAAGAAAAAAGGTTGTGGTCGAGGTTACTTATGAGGAAGTGAAAGTGGTCGATCAAAATTCAACAAAGAAAGTGTGTAGTGTTATTGATGCCATAAGCTTGGACATTTCTAGTATAAATGTCCTAAAGTAACAAAGAAAATAATGTTAAAATTGATGAGGAAGAAAGAAATGCTGTTAATGACTTATGAAGGATTGCATTGATTTAAAAAGGAATTGATTACGGATGTTCTAATAATACGTCTAGTGATTAATCTATGTTTTCTTTTATAGAGTGATTTTTATTGCACAAAAATGGATTGGGGAAATGTTCTATGTCCAATGAGCTCAATGAAGACTTCTGACAGTTCTAACTCAAACTCAATTTTTTCAAGCACAAGTTGATCATTATTTTCAAACAAAAGTTGAAAGCTTGTCTCAGTTTTGGTATCAATGATTTAGGCTTTGGAGCTAAAAGTTCAAGAATCTTATAATACAAAAATATGGTACAGGGACTCCCACAATTTTTTTTATCCCAAATGATACATATATTGATTGTATCAATGGAAAACAACATTGAGATCTCTTCCCAATGAGAAGTCTTTAGAGTGGAACATTTGTGCAAATATTAACAGTTCAAACACTTTTACATCTAATAGCAACAATAGATACATTTGTTTATTTATGGATTATTATAGGAGAAATGCATGAGTATACTTTATTATAGAAAAGTATGAGTTCTTCAATTCTTTCAAATATTCAAGTCTATGGTCGAGAAAAAAGTTGATTTTTCTATTAAGTGTTTACATATTGATAGAGGAGGAGAATTTAATTCAATTGAGTTTGATTTTTGCAAATAGAGTGGAATCAAAAGGCCGTAAACAACCACTTATACTCCACAAAAGTATGGTGTAGTGGAAAGAAAAAATAGAACCATAATGAACATGGTTCATTCAATGGTGGTATACAAGAATATACCAAAAAACTTTTGGCTGGAAGTAGTAAATTGAACTATCTATGTCTTATATAGATGTTCTACATTGACAGTAAAAATATAGATCGGACAAAAAATTATCTTTGTAATTATGTTTATTGACTAACTTTTATTTGGCGATGATGAATGTATGATGACTTAATTAAAAAATTCTATGTTGCATGAACTTGATATGACTTGGATAAAATGAAGTTTTTTTTTCTTGGGAGTGACATGTTACAAAAGTCTGATTGAATTTTTATATGTAAAAGGAATTATGGATTAAAGGTTGTAAAAAGATTTTGTATGCTAGAAAGTAATTATATGGGCAACCCAAGTGTTTCGGGCTGCAAATAGAGTAAATATATGGAAATAGAGTATCAGCATGCTATAAGCAACTAGTGGAAAGTTTAATGTATCTCACTACTACAAGACCCAAAATGATGTTTGCTACTTATCTTATAAATAAGGCATGACTAAACCAATGGATGATAATATACAAGGAAACAAAATAATACTTTGATACTTATTAGGGGACCATGAACTTGTACAATTTGAATGCTGCTTTGATACTATTTGTAAAACTCTAAATAGCGAATATAACAGTTATTTAAGTAACTAAAGAGACAAAATACTCAAAATATTTCGAAAATATTTCTACAAAATATTTTTCTATATTTCTCAACTTCTTTTTCTCAAATTGCTTTCTTACTCTATCTTTCACAATGAAATAAGTTATCTATTTATAGCCTATTACAAGCTTGTTCTACAAGACTCTATAGCCATAAATTTGTAACCATTTTGGCATTCAATTACAAGTAACCATTTCCCCACTAACTCCTATATTTAAGACCCACTAACCACATTTAAGAGCCCTTTAACTCCTAAATAAAAACTCCCACTAACAACAATTAAATAACACATTAAAATTAGCATTAAGTTTATTCAACAAAACTCTTCCATAAACTTAAATGCTTCTGCCATCTTCCATGCCAATCATCTTCTTGAATTTATCGAACAAAACCTTTGGTAACGGTTTTGTAAAGATATCTGCAACTTGATCTTGACTCGCCACGTGTAGCAATTCCATCCTTCCTTCCTTCACATGATCTTGGATGAAATGAAAATGAACATCAATATGTTTGCTTCTTTCATGATTCACTGGATTCTTTGCTAACTCAATTGTTGATCTGTTGTCTACTTGAATCACTGTCTCACCAAGTTGCTTTAACTCCATCTTGCTCAACACATTTCTGAGCCATATCGCATGACATACGCATCAAGAAGTTACAACATATTTAGTTTCGTATGTCGAAAGTGTTACGATCGGTTGCTTCTTTGACAACCAAGTAAATGTTGTATTGCCCATAAAGAATGCGTATCCCGAAGTGCTCTTTTGATCGTCTAAGTCTCCGCACCAATCACTGTCGAAGTATCCAACCAACGTGCAGTATTCCGCTTTCAAATAAAGCATCCCAAGTGACACTGTACCTTGGGTGTATTGCAGAATTTGCTTCGATGCCTTCCAATGTGTATAAACCGGCTTCTCCATGAACCGACTAACAATGCCAACACTCAATGCGATATCTGGCCTTGTGCATGTGAGATAGCGAAGACTTCCCACCACACTTCTGTATCTACTCGCATCTTCGTGTTCTCCTTCATCAAACTTTGAAATTTTTGTACTTGGTTCCATTGGTACAAAGACTGGGTTTCAATTCGCCATTTTGAACTTTTTCAAGATCTCATTCGCATAATTTTCTTGGGATACAAAACTTCCTGTCTCTTATTGTTTAACCTCTACACTGAGGAAAAACTTTAGCAAACCCAAATCTGTCATCTCAAATTCTCACGTCATTGTGCTCTTAAATTCTTCTATCATTGCATTACTATTACCCATAAAAATCAGGTCATCAACATAAAGAGCAACAAAAAATGCATTACCTCCGTAGAGCGCATGCTCGTAAGGGCATTACATGTACCCATTCTCTTTGAAATATGCATCAATGCAAGTATTCCACGCTCGTGGTGCTTACTTCAACCTGTAAAAAGCTTTCTTCAATTTAAACACTCTTTTCCAACTTTCACATATCCGGGTGGTTGCTCAATGTACACTTCTTCTTCAAGCACACCATTCAAGAAAGCCGTCTTGACATCCATATGAAATATAGGCCATTTGAATTGAGCCGCATGAGAAATAAACAATCAGATTGTCTCCATTCTCGCAATGGTAGCAAAGACTTTATCATCGTCAATTCCCACTTTCTGCTTGTATCCCTTCGCAAGAAGTCACACCTTCTATCTTGCCTTGAGCATTCATCTTCTTCTTGAATACCCACTTCACGCCAATTGGCTGACTTGCATTTGGCAATTCTGTCAGCTTCCACGTATTGTTGCGCTCTATCACATTGATCTCCTCATCCATGGCACTTTGCCACTTCTTGTCTCGCACTGCTTCTTTAAAGCTAATATCTTCCGCATCTGCCAAAAGACATACAAGATGTACATCATTTTTCGCATCATACAGATCTTGCAAACTTCGCTTTCTAGGTTGCTACTGCTCATCTTCATCATCTATAGCTTCAGAATCTGCTGATTTACTTGATGATGCAATAACTGATGATTCTCTAACTTAGATGCTAGCTTCCATCGAATTTTTCTAGTCCCACAAGCTTTCTTCATTGACTCGGACATTGCGATTCACCATCACCTTCTTGCTTATTGGGTCAAGTAGCTTGTACCCTTTTGTTTTCTCATCATAGCCAATGAAAACATACTTTTTGCTTTTTTCTTCAAGCTTAGTTCTTCGCTGATCTGGTACATGTGCATAAGCCACACTACCAAACACTTTCAAACGCGAAACTTTCGGCTTCTGTCCGCTCCATGCCTCTTGCAGTGTCCGATCACCCAATTGCGCATGTGGACATCGATTATGCACATAGATAGCACATTAAGCTGCTTCGGCCCAAACTCCTTTGGCATACTTTTGCTCTTCAACATTGCTCGAACCATGTCAAGAATGGTTCTATTCTTCCTCTCAGCCACACCATTTTGTTGAGGAGTATATGGTGCAGTTAAAAATCGTCTTATGCCTTGCACCTAGCAATACTCCATAAAAGTCGTTGAAGTATATTCTCCACCTCTGTCAGATCGCACAACTTTGATATGTTTACCTGTTTCCTTCTCCACTTTCACTCTGAATTTCTTGAATGCCTCAAATGCTTCTGATTTTTCTTTCAAGAAATAAACCCAAGTTTTTCATGAGAAATCATTAATAAAGGAAATGAAGTACCTTTTACCGCTGAAAGATCCAAGGGTAATTGGTCTGCATATATCAGTATGAATTAACTCGAGCGGTTGCTTAGCCCGATATTCCGCTTTCTTCTGAAAGGAGGTTCTCGCATGCTTGCTGAGCACTCATTCTTCACAAAACTTAACATCGTAATCCATGTCAGGTAGCCCGTGCACCATATTTTTCTTCGCTAACTCTTTTAGTCCACCATGATGTAGGTGACCAAAACGAAGATGCCAAAGTGATGTTTTATCTTCTACATCGATTCAAAAACACTTTTCTCGCACGCTTTTCAGATTCAATCTATGCATGTAATTTTTTTCCATCTCAACTTCAGTGACTAAACGCTCTTGCTTATCCTTCAAATG
Organism: Sicyos edulis; assembly: GCA_036507275.1. Taxonomy (NCBI): domain Eukaryota; kingdom Viridiplantae; phylum Streptophyta; class Magnoliopsida; order Cucurbitales; family Cucurbitaceae; genus Sicyos; species Sicyos edulis. The sequence goes on from CM071847.1 coordinate 37,218,306, forward strand.
TAATAGTCGATCTTTCAAAAATACCCATCTCTGTCAGTTGCCCCAAACTCAAAATATTTGTTTTCAAGTCTGGTACGTAATAACCATCTTAGATTGACCCTTTCAAGCCATCCTTTTGCAAATATAAATTGTACATTTGCCTTTGACCTCCACTTTTGACGCATCACCAAAAGAAACATGACCGTCTTCAATTTTTTTGCATCTCTTTAAATAAATGCTCGTGACCGCACATATGGTTGCTAGCCCCTGAGTCGATATACCATAAAGTATCATCGTTGATGTTGTCATCATTTTTCCCCATTAAAAGAAGACATTCATTCGCTTTGTCTTCTAAGGCTAGATTGGTTGTTTCTTCAACCCTTTTATCCGCATGGTAATCTCTCGCATAATGTCCCACTTTTCCGCAATTGTAACATTTTTCAGAATTGTAATCACTCGCATAGTGATCATACTTGTGACATTTGTAGCACTCAATATTTGAATAATTCGATCGACTGCCTCTTCCTCGACCGCGTCCTCTTCCGCGCAAATGTTCTTGGCTCGACTGTCCCTTCTCTTCATGACTGTCACTTTGACTATCACAACCATTTCCACGACCTTCACAGCCTTGTCCTCTACCCTGAAATTTTTTAGAATAGAGTACCTTTTCGTCTTTGATTATCGCTTTGGTTTGAAGCGCCTACTCAAGCGTTTCCTCTTTCTTCTTTTTCTTTTGTTGCTCGTGTGCCTCAACAGAACCTGAAAGTTCATCAACAGTGAGCGTCGCAAGGTCCTTTGACTCTTCTATCACGCACACAACATTCTCAAAATTGTTGGTCAACTATCTCAAAATCTTCTTAACAACTCGCGCATCCATTGGCGTTTTGCCATTGGCGTTTTGCCATTGCAATTGAGTTGATTCACCACCATCTGCACACATGTGATGTAGTCAGATATGCTTTCTGACTCCTTCATCTTTATGCTCTCCAACTCGCTGCGAAGAGTTTGGTGACACACTTGCATTACTTGGTCGAATTCTTTGAACACTTTCTCTAAAGTGTCCCACACTTCTTTTGAAGTAGTTGCACTCACGATCTTCTCAAAGCCCGAGTCATCAACTGCTCGGAACAACATGTATAATGCCATTTTATCCTTCGATCGAGTCTCTTTCAACGCTTTGGTTTGAGCCACTGTATAACCCGCCGTATTCTCTGGTTCTACGAAACCTTCTTCGACCACCTCCCATGCATCATGAGAGCCGAGAAGAGCGTTCATCTTAATGCTCCAATGCTCCAATTTGTACAATCTAAATGCCACTTTGATACCTATTTGTAAAACTCTAAATAGTGAATAAAACTGTTGCTTTCGTAACTGGAGAGACAAGACACTCAAAATATTTCCACAAAATACTTTTCTATATTTCTCAACTTCTTTTTCTCAAATTGCTTTCTTGCTCTATCTTTCACAATGGAATAAACTATCTATTTATAACCTATTACAAGCTTGTTCAACAAGACACTATAGCCATAAATTTGTAACCATTTTGGCATTCAATTACAAGTAACGATTTTCCCACTGACTCCTATATTTAAGACCCACTAACCACATTTAAGACCCACTAACTCCTAAATAAAAACTCCCACTAACAACAATTAAATAACACATTAAAATTAGCATTAAGTTTATTCAACAGAACTATGGAATTCAGCACAAAAATGGTGGTTAGGGTGGACTGTTGGCATATATAGATGATGACTATGTTGGAGATATGAAAGTTCACGAGAGTACATCTGGGTATGTGTTTTTATTGAGTTCAAGTATTGTTTCGTGGAGCTAATAAATAGCTTATTGTGGCTTTATCCAACCATAGAAGACGAGTTTGTAGTTGTTGCAACTTGTGTCTGTTGAGTAGGGGTGCAAGGCAAAACCAAAAAAATGAAAAATCGCTCGAATCGACCAAAACTATTTATGAAACCAATTTAATTGAGCGGTTTTGGTTTGGAATTTAGAAAATCAAAGTTCAACAAACACATATATATTTTAAAAAATATTAAAGAGTAAGAAGTCCAAAAATATTGATTAATAAAAAACAAATATATACATATATGATTATGTTATTAGTAAAAACTATATTTTTAAAAATTAATTATTAATTCGGTTAAACTCGGCAACCCAAGAACTAACCCAACCCATGAAAATTTTATTTATTTGAACCTAATCCAACCCAAATATGTTGATAACCCAACCCAACCCAACCCACCAAATTAAGTAGGGTTGATTAAGATTATTCGAGTTGTTGAATTGTTTGAACAACCCTTGTCAAGGAGTTCGGGGGAAAATAATTTTAAAGGAGTCGGGACATTTTAGAGAAAGTTGCACTACTATATGATGTAAGAATAACTCAACCATAATATTGTCAAAAAATGTTGTTATGCATGGCCGAAACAAACAAAGGTTGGACCAATCCATCAAGCGAGTAGAGATTTTAGGTATGTTCCTTCTCAAGTGTATTACATAACCTCTTTTTATTTGATTTGTTCATAAGGTGTCTTTTCTCGATAAAAAATAAAGTAAATACTTCATATAGACTTGAAAGGTTAAAGTTACTTTAGTTAGTTATACTACCTAAAAGTCGTTGATAGGAGTCGAGGAGTGGAAATATCCAAGAATGGATGGAACTGGAGCAACAGTCTCATTTACAAGAGAAATCGAATTCGATCTTCTTTCATTTCTTTATATTTTATTTCATATATAGTCTATTTCTTCATTCTTTTTTCTTTCTATCTCCCAATGCCAACTGCAATTAAACATTTGCAACGTCAATGCATAGTATAACAAGTGGAAGCTATTCTCTATGTACTTGTAGTCTTATCTTTTTTATTTTCGATAGGAGCATTATGTAAGTCTAGCTATATCTTTTCATCTTAATGCTTCTCTTTCCTTTAGTTAGCGAACTGTAAGTAGTCTCAATTGATTGACCGGTTACATTGTCCGCACCTACTTTTTTTTTTCTTACGTTAAGATCAAGTGACAGACATCATAAGCTTGAAAAGCTTCATAGGTTGCTTGGAGTATGTTAAATTTCTGATAAAAGCTAATTGCTTCAAAGAATTTAGTTTAAGAGAGGGAACTAAAATATTGTGTGTTAGTAATTTTTATTGTTAGTAAGTAGGATTGTTTTGTTTTCAAAAGTTTGGTTACCACTTAGCAAAAGTATAGCTAAAGTGGGTTGCTTATGCTGGTCTTTCTCAACTACTTGACAACACATTATTAATTTTAGAATGTTTTGTTTGTATAAAAGTGGTCTAACATACCAATAAAGTAATTGTTTGTGTTGTGATACTTTGAAGGGTATTCTAGTTTAAGCGCTTTCCAGCAGCCTCGAACCAAAGATCTCTTAAGGAAGCATACCTTGAAGTCCTTAGTCTCAACATCTGGGCTGCCCTTTGGAGACGTGTTGTGATAATCTTTTCTTTTCAACAAGTTTTCAATTGGTTGGTTTCATTGTCCATATTTAAGTCCTCTTAGCTTCTTCTTAACCTTTGCCTTTTATACACATTTTTTCAGGACCAAAAGTTTGGTATATTTTCCTATTACTCAAGGGCAATATTGACTCGTATTAGGACGTGACATATGGATATTGTAAATATCATATTTTGGTATTTTTATTTTTATTATTTTTTTTATTATTATGCACATGCTCATTTGATAATAGAAAATAGAAAAATATTAAAGAAAAAAAAAGAAGAATTTCATGATAAACTTCAACTTTCTATTCTTCCTCCTCACCCTCCTCCACTAACATTTTTTTCCTCACCAACTTCACCAACTTTTGTCCTCCCTATTGGTATAAATAGAAGGGGGTTGACATTTGAAATGGGGAGGAATAAAAGAAAGAATAAAAGCGGAAGTGAAAAAAATAGAGGAAAAAAAAAGAAAAAGGAAAGCAAAATATTTTAAAGTTGAAAACCAAAGAGGATTCGACCACACTTTAGAAATTAATACAAAATATTGGGATTCCATCACATCAAAGTAAGGTGAGAGTTTAGATTTTTTTATTCTATTTTTTTTTCCCTTTTTCTCTGTATAATATAATATATTTTCATTTTTATTCATTTTTTTTTTGTTTTTATGTATCGTCAAATCATTTTTCTAAATTTTAAGTTAGGGTAGATCTTGGTGATTTAACTGTAATTTGAGTTTAGATTTATGATTATAATTTTTGTAGAATTGAAGGACAACAGTGGATAGGTGAATAGGGTTGGCAAACAAATAATTTAATATGTAAGAATTAAATATTAGAAAGCAAAAGAAGGGAAAAGAGAGACACCAACATTTTTATAGTACTTTGGAAATCCTATCCACTCCCGAAGACTTCTCCTTGAATATTTTACTAGAAGATTATCTTGTAGGTGATAGCCGAACCTACACGACCCTCTTTTTCGTAGGCTAAACAGAAACTTCAATCATTTTACAAAGTTTAGGATTAAATCACTCCAACCCTCTTTTTAGGCTAAAGAGAAACCCAAATCTTTTTCCTGGTTGATTAAAAAAATTATGTTTTCTCACAACCCAAGGTGTACCCCACACCTTAATAAGAATCTCAAATAACAAATAAAAATAACTCTCACAAAGTACCTCTCGTAGGCAAGATTTGCAAGTTTGGCATTGATAACATCTTGACAAAATTTGCAATGCGCCAATTCAAGAACATGTGAAGTAAATGAGACTTTTTGGAGCTTTTAGAATGATGATGTTGTCTAATTTTTGTTATGGAGCCTACGGGTTTAATAGGGAGAAGATGAAAGTAGTCCGTTCGATTTAGGGCAAAATGATCGACAGACAGGATTTGATGAATATATGATGAATGGTGACCATTGGATTTAGGAAAAGTATAGTATATGGTTAGGATTGAATAAAGATAAGATTGAAAGAGTTTTGGTTTAAAAGGAAACAATTTAAAAATGAAAATCTCGTTTTTTTTAGAGGCGATTTTTCTTCCAATCTTCATTTGTCCATATCTTCTTCATTTTAACTAAGATTTGAATGATTCAATATGAGTTGGAATCATCTCTACAAGCTAAGAAATACATGAAATTTTCCAAAATAATTCGATGATGGATCATTAGTTAATATATATTTATAATGTTCTTGAGTGAGAGTTTATTTTGAAATTCAATGTAAATTTCAATTTTTTTCTAATGGCCTAGAGCCATCCATATTTATTAAGTCACGTTTATTAGATAAATGTGAATTAATATCATTTGGGACATTCCAAAATAAAATACAAAAATAATTTTTTTTTCAAATAATAGGATAATTTTAAAATAAAATGTAAAACCATTTTTATAAAATGAGTGTTGTAGGGGTGCTAACACTTTTCCTATGCTCAATCGACCTACAAACTTTAAATCTGGTTCTATAAACCATTTTTATTTTTTATGAGTTACCAATCACACCCACTAAATGATTGGTGGCGAATCCGACTTTCTCCCCTCAAAAGAGATCCTTAGGGATAGACGTTGGCAGTTTTGCATCGCGATAACGTTGCGACAAATACTTCGGAAGAGTGAATTCACAAATGTAGGTGTCTACGAATTAATATTGCAAGCGGGTCTTGAGAACTCAAACAAAACATAGTCTCAAAATCTAAACTTTTCACCAAGTACGCCACACTTTATGGAGCCTTTTATACTCATTATGATTACAATATTTACAGAATTTTTGTATTCTTTTATTTTATAAATAATTTCTAATTTTATTAAAAAAATTAATTTTAGTGAGTTTAATATTCAGAGTGCATGATTGTTTTTCATCTCGTCTCCAATATTTAAGTAATAATTAATTCATTGGTTGTATCTCAAATTTTTGTATATAATTGGTATGAGGCTTTATTGATTTCTTTTTCACACATTAGTAATTTGTTTTTACTACTTATTAAATTGAAGATTGAGTGTTTGCATCTCCAATATTTTTATGATTATAAATTTCATTGTTTTGTGTTTTGCGAATATAACTATATATCATCAATTATTGTTATGTTTTATTTTCATCTTTATACATTATGTTTTCTTTATGTATTTTTTAGTATTTTATTAAGTTTTTTGAGATAAATGTTTTTTTTATATACATGATACATACATATTTATAACTTATATAATTTTCACTATTTTGTAACCACACTTGAAACGTGTTCAGATATGAGTTTATTAAGTTTAATTAATTTTTTTTTAATTTATTATTTAAGTTATTGTTTTCAAAAGATAGGTGCAAATGTTTAAATTTATTTATCTCAAGTAATTGTAAGTTGCATCGAGTTTTTTATTTTTTATTTTTATGTTTAGTCATAAATTGATCTTGTATTACATCGTGAGTTTTTCAATTGGACAACTTCTCATCCTAAATATAAGGATTATTATAAATTTGATTTAGATGTTGGACCAACATCTTACATCTATATGAAGGCCATCTAAGAGTATAGATGTTGGATGCATTTAGATAACGAGCAATGCTTGATAACTCTTAATTTAAGGGTTATTTGTAGTTGAAAAGCATTTATTTAGTGTAGATACATTATTTTTCTAAATTTTTTAATTTTTTTATTATTAATATTCTTGTTTCATTCAATTGTTTTTTTTTTTTCTTTTTAATTTTTCTTATTTTACTCACTTTAAAAGTAAAAAAGAAAAGAAAAAAATTGAAAAAAGAAAAGCAACTCACCATCTAATTTCTTCTCCCCATTTTCTTATTCTTCCTCTTCTTTCTCTCCACTACCCATTCCACTCAACTAGTTTCAAGCCACCATTTTCCAATTTACAGTCTCATCATTTAGTAAAAATAGAGAGCTCATAGTTTGAGTTGAGACAAAAAAAAAAGTTGGAAAGACAAGAGTGAAAAAAAGTGTCGTAGAGAAGAAAAAGCTAGAAAGTCCATGAGATTTGAAAAGAAGTTAGTAAGAGAAGGAAAATATGTACAAATTAACAAGACACAATATTGATTTAATTTTTACACATTTCTACTATATTCCAATGAGCATACTTAGGTGAAGAAAGTTTAGGGTGAAGAGAAGGAAAATGTGTCCAAACAAGACACAATATTTCAAACGATCAAAATTTGTTGAATTTGATAGGTAACAATCACTACTAGAAAACATAGCTACCATGATTCATGGTAATATATTTTGCAAGGGAAAATGGAAAAATGTGTCATTAAAAATAAAAATACGCGTGTTTTGAGAAAAAAGTAGAAACATTATATTTTAAACAATTTATGAATATATTTTATAATCATCAATCTATGAAAATAATAAAAACTCAAAATATGGAATAAGAGAATATTTTATAAAAAAAAAAATGGTCGAAGGATTTAGAAAGAGGAAAAAGGCAAGTTTTCGAATATATTTAGAAAGGTGACAAAGGCAAGTTTTCGAACTTATGATTTATATTGTTATCTTTTAAGTGGTTTTGGAATGGGGTGGGGTTTATTGAGTCTTTTTTTCACTTTGTTTCTTTATTTTCTGAAACTTCAACTTAACAAAATATCTTTACTGGTGATAGCCTTTATTTTCGTTAGATCAATCTTGCGACATGCTATGGTACTCGCCGATTTATATTTTAACTTAAAATAATTGTTGGAAGAAAGAATTAAAGGAAGAGATTGACGTTTAATTCGTAGTTTATTTTAATCAACTGAATATCAATTATTTGGAGAATTATATGTTTTATTTTTTCAATTGTTTTGTGCATGAATGCTAACTAATTTTCTTTCCATGCAACTTTCTTTTGTTTGTTTTCATTATCTTAGTTAATTTTGCTATTATTTCTTGTTTTTTTTCATTGTTATTGTTGGTTACTTTTTTCCTTGGGATTTTGCGCTGTATAGCAACTTTTTTACAACAGTTTACAATTATAGCACATTTTTAAAAATAATTCTTTTATAGCAAATTCTGCCATTAAAAAAAAAAATTTATTTACCTTTCTTATAGAAGACTTTGATAGAATCTATCATTCTCTAGTGATGGAAGTCTATCAATTTTATCAGTGATTGATTCTATCGGTTCTTATTGATAGACTCTTGATAGAATCTGATGAAAGTCTATCAATTTACTTTATTTATTAGTAATTGATTCTATCACCCTTTATCGATAAAATCTATCAATATGAAGTCTATCAATTTACAATTTTTGCTATATGTGCAAATATTTTCATTATTGTGCTATTCATGTAATATTTTATCCGTTTTGTAATATACATACAAAAGCCCCTTTTTCCTTTATATTAATTTTTTTTTTTGAGAAATCCTTTATATTAATTATCTATTCTAAATAGGTGTTTACTATTCTTTATTACCTACCTAAAGAGATTTAATTTCCAGTTTTTTTTTATTACTTTACTATTCTTCTTAGAATGATATCATTCCCGTAATTTTTACTTTGGATATATATATATATTTATATTATCACCCTTAATTTAAGTAAAAAAGAAAAAAAAAAGAAATACCATAACCATAAGATAAGTGGAATGACACTAATATTCCATTTACAATTGTCTAATCAACTTTCTAAAAAAATTTAAAAATAGTCCTTGAGTTAAACAAAAAACTTAACTATCTCTTAAAAAAAAAAAGCCAATTTCTTGTTTGTTGGATATCCAAACAATTTCTTTCATCTATTCGAAAACACCCACTTGTATCCCGTATTTTATCAGCAAAAAAAAACCTAGAATATTTTCTATGTTGTGTACGTGTTATCAAATTTGTTTTGAAGTTAGGTTGTTCTTAGATGTCTAATGAAGTCGAGTGTGCTTCATTCTTATTTGTTGTGACGTGACTGTTATTTGAGGTAGTTTTTAGTTTAATGCTTATAGTGAGAAATTTTTGTTTGTTCTCATTTCTAGGCTAAAGAGGAATATTTTAGGTAATTTGTATAAATGTCATTCATTGTTGTCCTTGAGTTTAGTTAAGTGAGAAAATTTAATAATGTCCTGAATCTAATTTTTTGAAATCTTTCTTAGAATTATACAATGGACAAATCATGGATGAAGAAGAATAGGTTGTCTAAAGAATATGAGTTGGAAATAGAAATATTCATTAAATTTGGTCTACAACATGGTAATGATTCATATTCAATTTGTTGTCCTTGTTTAGAATGTGGGAACTGCATATTCAATGATGTTGCAAAGGTTAGGTATCAGTTGTATGCCTATGGGATTGACCAAAGTTATACAATATAGTTTTGGCATGGAGAAGAGTTTGAACCTAAGAAGTCTAGGAATCATTTCGAACATGAAGAAATGGAAGACAATGATTTTTTCGATACTATTAACATGGTTGAAGCTGCATATGCAGAATATTCAAGTCCAAAAAATATGTTTCACACTATGTTTGAAGATGCTAAGAAGCCATTGTACCCTAGATGTAAGAAGTTCACAAAGTTGTCTGCCCTCATAAGATTATATAATATGCAAGTAAGATTTGGATGGAGTAGTGCAAGCTATTCAGAAATAATGTCAATTATTAGTGAACTTTTACCTCAAAATAATGAAATGCCCGTCTCTATGTACGAAGCAAAAAAAAACTCTTGGTGCTTTAGGGTTAAGTTACCAAAAAATATATGCATGTCCTGTAAGAACCCAACCCAACTAGGGTTTAAACCTAGGTCTTTAACTCTAAATGCATGAAAAGAACGTGATATACTTAGGGCATGTATAATTAAATCTGGTAAAACAATGTTATTGAAGTCCACTAAAGAACCAGTTTATAAAAACCATAAAAACTTGATCAAAGTGTTAGTGGGTACCCAAGAGTCAAAACATCAAAACTCGAGTAAATATGCACAACTTATCATGCCTCTAATTAGTTCATGCAGAAGGAATAAAGTAGAAAGACTCTGCACAAAGTAATGCAGCACGTCCCATAGTCATCTCCAGCTCCGTCGATTATCCATCTCGGTACAGTGTAGTAATACCTGTGGGGATTCCATAATGGAAAGGGTGAGTTTTCACAAACTCAGTAAGGCTTCCCCAGCTCGGGGACAGACATGCACAAGAATACAAACATCAGCAAACAAGTATGATCATCAATATAACCAAGGGGTATACAAAACCCAAACTCCTGGGTGCTAGGTCTAGAAACCTCGTCCTTAACGAGCACCACGCAGAGCAGTCTAAGGATCGTAGACCCAAGACCAAAAGCTCACAAAAGTCTTCTAACTCGAGAGCAATCTGGCATCCTACTTCAGAGGGAACTGGTGAGTCGAGCAACCTGTTGGCCTCAAGCCCTGTACTCACTGCGAGAGGTGGTGCCACACCAATCACCAAGTGACCATATCAGGCTCATACCACCTACTTGGAGAGAGCCTAGGCTACTAGTAGAAACCATCCAGGACCGTGAGCCTGGACGGCCGACCATCCATGGAAGTCCTGCGGAGCTAGAGAATATCACCTCAAGCTAGGGTGTGCGCCTGATTATCATCGTCCACACCCACCTACTAGTCTCCTCTATCTGGTCTCATGACTGGTTTGGGTCCAAACGAGTCATCAAGCCGTGCATCAAACATCATGTAAGTCCATATCAGGACAAACATACAAGTCCATATCAGGACAATTATGCAACCACATGCAACTCGACCATGAACCATGCATCACTAGTCATACAAAAGACAAGGCATGAATGTATATGCTCTTGATGCAATCAATGCATCATACAATGCACATGGTCATGCTACAACCGTACAAATCAACTAATGCACATAAACCAGCATATGTATTAACCACAGGTCCTCGAGAAGAGGGTAAAGCGTCCCTTACCTTGGCCAATCCACTAACAGCTCTCCATGAATCCACTAGAAGCTCCAACTAGTCCAAACACAACTTCGAGCCCTAAAACGGATAAACCGATCAAAACTAGTACCTTAGACCATCAAAATCGGATCTAGAATATCGAATTTATCAAACCGGCAGCTACACGTGCCTCACAAACTCGGCTCGAAGAACAGAAAATGGTTCGGGTAAAATCTGGTCAACAGAAAAGTCAATGGGTCAAAACTCATCATTTTACCCAAGCCAACACACCTTAATTCACAACTTAAATACATTTACTCTTCTAGCCAAACAAGCTTGACCATTAACTAAATAACCATAACTCTATAAACAAACATCTTAAATCCATGACTTGAATGATTTTAAACCTGGAAACAAACATCCATAAACCATACTTTAAATGATCTCAACCTTGCAAACAAACAACAACAAACCACCACTTGAATATTCTTAAACCAACAAGCAAACACTCTTAATCCCCAATTGATTAATCTAAACCTCATGGCCAAACAAGCTTAATAAATCGATAAAATGACTTTAATCCAATTTTTAAATGGCTTTAAACCCACACCCAAACAAGCACAATCCACCATTTAAGTAACTTTAAACATGCAACCAAACAACTCTTAATCTTGATTTAAATAGCTTTCACCTTGTAGACAAACATTACATATCCATAACTTGAATACCCATAAACCAACAACCAAACAGTCCTTACTCTTTAATTAAATATCCTTAAACCTATAACCAAACAAGCCTAAAACTTCATTTAAATGAGTTTGAACCTGAACTAAACAACCCTTATCCCTTATTAGAATAGCCTTAAACTGTAAGAACCCGACCCGAAATATGGTCCTAAACCTAGGTTCCCACTCAGCATGCAAAATAAATATGTTTACAATCGGTTTAATGCTCATACTTAAAACTTTTCAAACATCAATGAACGGGGAACATTTAAAACATCACCAACAGTTTTCATTAAGCAAAACCAATAAAGTAAAAACAAGCCTGACCAGTATTTATAAAAACACTCAAAACAGTTTAAACAACTTTTAACAACGTTCCCCTAGGACTCCTGTCGATCTACATGCTGAATAAATAATGCAAATAATAAACGACAGAGTGCCGACAGCTCCCATGATCATGCAGCTCCCTCCGCTAGCTGTCCTGGTGTTGTCCCAAGTTACCTGGTGGAAAAACCACGGAAATAAGGGTGAGTACAAACATACTCAGTAAGAATCCCGAACCAGGGTACAATACGATACATCAGTCATCTAGCACCCTAGTATACATGCAAACAATTACCAACACAGATCATAGCTCAACGAGCTTTTAGGGCAAATCTGGAATCCTCGCAAGTCTCCTACTTCCGGCCTAATGATTGGCTCTCCTAGCCAATCCTAAGACATCCCTCCCAGAGGGTCTTTCTCCCTCGGCCAAATGATTAGCTCAAAAACCGATCCCAATAGATGTCAGACACCTTCGAGGGTTTTTCTCCCTCGACCATATGATCAGCTTAAAAACCAATCCCAAATAGGTGTCCTCGAGGGTCTCTTACCCTCGGCTAGCTAAAACTTGACTAACGGGAGAGTACCCGAAGTCTGGCTCTAAACTGGAACGGAAGTGGTGTACTCACGAACACTAACCCAGGGGAGCACTCCGAACCGGCGTCTAACTCGTGTGCGCGCACACCGCATACTACTGCATTCGGCGTAAATGTGGGGGCCTAGGGACAAACTACTCGGGCCAGATACTCATGCCTAATGACTCGAAAGCGGTGTCACTAAATACAGTAGTGCGAGTCCCTCGGCACTCATCTGTACAGCCTGTACCACCGACCTGAAGCTAAGAACCGGCCAAGGTAGGCTTACACCGTTGGCAAGGTTCCGCTCTAGCAGGCTACAAACTAGGCTTATGCCGATGCGGGAGTAAATCCACATCAGCTGTCGGGGTGGAAGCAAAGTACTTTATGCTTCGCACTGGATCCCGACCAGTGGGGACAAGGTACGTTATGTCCCCTCTCAGCCTCTGGATGATGACAAACCCTACTATACTAGCTAAGAGTACAGAGCAATCGATTCTAGGCTAATCATAGATTCTCAACATAAAACACATAACCTAGCATGGTACTACGAACTTAAACAGGAATCTTAAGCATGCTGGAAGAACAAACCTAGTATGACATTAACATGTAAAAACAGGCAAACATGCTAGCAAGGTGTCAACACAAGCTGTCCTATAACTAACATGCTTATAATAGTCAACAAACATACAAGGCACATCATGATAATATCGCAGGGTTCACACAACCACGGTAAGAAATCCTTACCTGGATCAAGCAAGAAGTAATCACAACAAACAAACAAGCCTCTCGAGTCAACCCGACAACCTAGGCAATCAATAAAGTTAACCTAATTAAAATCAGCATCTAAAAATTTGAGGGACCAAAAGAGCAAAGGATCGAGAAAACCAACCGAGGAGACACTAGGCTGGCTCGACAAAGGTGTGCGCCAGCAACAAGCAAGCAGGCTGGCGAGCGAGCGAAGGGCTTTCGGTTGCTTGCAGGTCGCAGTGGCGAAACAGCTTCGCTGGGACGACGCGGCTGGCTGCGGGCGAGGTGAGGCGTTTCTGCGGCGTGTAGAGGCTGCCCTTGCATTGCTTCGTTGGGGCAAGTCAAGCGTGCGGGAGCGAGCGAACGAACGGTAGAGGCGGCTTGGGGGGCGCGGAGGGTGAAGGGGTACGAGTGAGCAAGTTGGCTTGTGGGCGTGAAGGCAATGCGGGGCTGCGTCGTGGGCTGGACGCTGGCGGCTGCGATTGGCAAATGGGCTGGGCGACACAGTCGGACTGCTCGACGAAGGGTGCTGGGGCTACGACGATGGCGCGTTAGCTGAGGCGAACTGGCGGGGCTGTCTTCGGTGTTGCGGCTAGACTTGGGCAATGATGGCTGCTGTTGTTGGTCTCGGCTGGGCAGAAGCACACACACACACAACTTTCGGTGGTCAAGGCTCGGCCAATAACAATTGACTAAGGAAGAAGAAGAAGAAAAGGTAGAAGGAACGAACCTTACCTCTCGGTTCTTGATTCTTGGAGAAACGACAAGAAAGATGGAGGGGAAGAGGAGAATAATTGGGATCGGCAAGGTGAGGGTGAGATTGAGTGCGACAATTTTTAGGAGAAGGAAAAATACGATTCTTTCCTATTTAAAATACAATTAGGTTTGGCAATTCCCTTCCCTGGGCTTTCTCCCTTCGAGTCCCAACTGAAGCAACCTTTTTCTCCTAAAATAAACTCATTTAAATCCATGTCTCCAAATCCCTTTAGGTCAAGGGTTCAAATCCCAAAGGAAGCACTTTAATTCCTTTAATTTTATAATTAACCCAAACCACCTCCAAGCTTCTGAACAACCACCATAAACCCTTGGAACTTGCAACCATAAATACTCAAGCCTCAACAAAAGACAGGGAAGACCCTGGAACCCTGAAAATCCACAAACCCTGACCGGGGAGCAAAATGACCAAAATACCCTTAAGGGTTAAAATAACTCTAACGGCCCAACCGAATAATGAACTGGAAGCACCTAAAGAACTGGAACGGAAAACTGGGCCGTTACATAAACCCAACTTAAATAACAAACACCCATCTTCTCTTTCATTATCCACAATTTTCAACCTAAACTAAAATAAAAGAGAGGAAACGAGAGAAAGGGACCTTACCCTCACGTCGGCGGCGGCTTAGACGAACTCCGGCGACGGCGACCACTTCTCTTCCGGCGTGATGGCACTGCAACCATCAAAACCCACAAGGGGCGATAGCTCGCGACGGCTAAACCTCCACGGTGACGACTAGCTCAACACGCGACGTCGCTGCAAGGCGAGGACATGACCCCTAGGGACTGACTGAACCCAACTGCAGCGTCAAACTCACCACGACCTGCACAACAACGAACAACTCAGGCGGTAAACTACACCCAAATCGACTCATCTCGGCGAGGACCCACGTGTGTAGACCTACACTAGACCCACGACGGCGAAACACGGTGAACGGCAGCGCTTCGATCTCCTACGGCGAATTAGAACACCTGCGACGACTCACTTGGGTTTCAAACTCTAGGGTTGTGCATTGGAGAAGACAATGAATAGTAACTCTACCTAGGGATTCCAAATGTCAAAAATGCATTTAAATACCAATGGTTGGAATGACCAAAATGCCCCTCCTTTAGAGATAATCACAAAATTGCCCTTAATCCTTTATTTAACTTAACACACTAAAAGTGGGGTTATTACAATATTCCCCCCTTAGAAACCTTTCGTCCTCGAAAGTTGACTAAGGCTCAAATAACCTAGGAAAATAGAGCACAGAACCTCTACCACAACACATTAGCATGATCACACTCACTGAATTCCCAGAACTTCACAATCTTGATCTAAAAGAAATGAACAAGCTTCTCTTTATAACATAAAACCTCTCTTATCACTGAAGGCTCATGGTCAACAACATGTCACAGATCGCAGCATAGTGTCCCATATCAAAACATAGAGCACTAAAAAATGCACTACAAACAACAATGGAAGCAACTGAACGACACAACACTGCACTAACTCACTCGAGAATCACAACGACCAACAACTTAGACTCCACTTTCCTCTAATCTCAATATCTGCATTCCCCGCATCGATGCCACTATTAGAACACAAGGTTGCTAATCTCAAATTCTATGTCTCTACGATGAACATGTGCACAACTTTTCAATGGCCTGAGCTGAAAGCATTCCAATACAGACCTCCTAAACTGCCCCATAACACAACTGGGACGACTCAGAAGTTACAACTTCTCTCTCAATCTTCATCCAAATGGACAGGTGATTTGCAACTTTCCATATAGTGCCTCCAATAGTGCCAACTGGACAATGAACTGATAATTTATAGCAAGCAACTCCCACAGATACAATCACATGTCTCAACCACATAGAGAGCAAAATTCATCGGAACTCAACATATTCTCAAAGATCTGACTGACTCTCTAGATGTGACCATTTGTCTATGGGTGAAAACCTGAACTGAACTTACAGGTAGTTCCACTGCTTTCCTGAAGGCTCTTTCAGAAGTGCGAAGTGGACCAAATGTTTCTATCTACAACGATACTCACAGAAACCCCATGCAACCTCACGATCTCCACCAAGTACAACTGTGCTCACTTCTCAACAGAACAATCCAGCTTCCCTAGAATAAAGTGAGTGCACTAGGTAAATCAATCCACAACCACCAATATCATGATGAAGCCTCCTGGCATTCTAGGGAGTACTGAAATGAAACTTATAGAGACCTCGTTCCACTTCCACTTTGGAAAACTAAGGGGCTGCAACAACAATGCGGCTCACTTGCTAACAGTCCATCCCAAACTAGCGACCCAACAACTCGCTGCTCGATGCTTTGTAGTCACAGAATCCTCAGATCTCCATACATTTTGGTATCTTCGGGCTGCCAAGGAAACGACGAACTATACACATTTAACGAGAACTTGGGCCTAGTTTTAGCATCAACAGACATACTGCGTCTCTATCTGAACTGACACCCAATAACAGAAGAAACTGACAACTCGCTGTCCTCTTCTGAGTGTAACTCCCAAACAGACCAGACCCCTACTGACCCTACTAACTCACTGCAAGTCTCGACCAACAACAACTATGCGGGAAAATGAGCCAACTGAGCTGAAACCATTCAATCAATACAAACTTGCTCGATCGAACTAAAACCACCACAAAATAGAAGAACAATAAACGCCACTGATAATGAACTTCTCTACTCAGTGCAAGAGCAGCCACAAAAGTTTTACTAAGGTGGTAAAGAACCTCGCAGTCATAATCTTACAAGCTTCAATAGTCAGAGTTATCTCAAGATTCAGCTTTTACTAGACGAACAATACTTCAAGCCTTTTATGAACCGCAAATAACTGCACCATATCTCCAAACAAGCAATACATCTAGGGTCTCTAAGCACTCCCCACGACTGGTAACTCAAAACATGAATCAAAGATCTGCTCATACCGCTTAAGCTATCTGGGCCCACATGCTCACTACATTGGTCACAATAAGATCCACTGAAATTCCTTAACGAGAAACCACATGGCCTTAAAGAAAGCCATTGAATCCAACCAAAACTCACACTTAGAAACTTAGCAAAAAAACCATTTTCTCGAAGTGCTAACAAAACTCCTATCAACTTTTCATGATCTAACTGTAACTTAGAAAACCAAGATATCATTCATCTGCGAACACATACTTGCTCAAAAAATCCTTAACGCTCTATCCATCATGTCTATAACCATTGCACGACAATTGAAAAAAAATCAAACGACATCACTAAGAACTACCAGTGACTGAAACAAGATCTAAAAACCGTCCTAGAGATGCCCTCTTCCCTGATCCTCAATTGGCAGAAACCATGACCAAACAATCTTGGTAAACACTACAACACTCAGAAGTTGATCGAATGAGTATCTGATCTCAATTTTACCTTAACAAGCTTTACATAGCCAACACAAAATTCATAGGTCCATCATTCTCCTTAAAAAGCAGCATATGTGCTTCCACAATGTCACGCTAGGACAGACGAAACCACTATCAAACAACTTCTGCAACTGAACCTTCAAGTTCTTTTAACCCTATCGGGGTCATAAAGACAAAACCCTTGAGGTGGAGTCATTCCCCATCCCCACCTCAAAATTACCCAAAAGAACACTACTCGCGGTGGAGGCAATCTTATCAAATCCACAAGAAACACATCGGCGAACTTTATCACCATTGGAACTAAACTGACAGCCCGCTCAAAACTTCATACTCCTAATACTGAGGTAAGAAAGCCCACACTTTCTTAGCTAACTGCTTCTTCATCTTCTAGGTCGAAATTGACAAGAGACTCTCTCTTACTTCCTGCCTTTAAGCTAATAGTCTAGCTTCCCAAGATGCTTGAAATCACTTACTTACAACTGTCAGCATCTACAACATAGTTCTCTGACAAACACTCCAAACCAAGGATTGGATAAAACTTATTCGCAGGCAACCATGGGCAGCATCTGACGATTCCCCAAACACAACCCGCAAGCTGGCCTTGACCTTAAACTCGTGAACTCGAGATCCAGCTCTAACTTGACATTCCTCAAAACCTGCACATTGCTGCTGACTCCTAGATCCAGACGATCTAACAGTCCAAGACTTCGTATTTTTCCAAACCACATGAGTAAGCTCCTTGGCAAAACTTGCAAGTCCAATTAGTTTATCTCATAAACTAACATTGCGTCATTCCCCTGCTGAAAGTAGAGGAACCGAGCTAACGCCTTCTTCTTATTAACATTTGGCAAGCCAACCAAGAAACAACTCTCTAAGGTCAATCAACTTAGAAACGGTCAAACTTTCTAGGTCAAAATCAGCACAGACCTTTGTCTCGAACTCCTAGGTGTACCATCACGTTGAATCTTCTGCCTCTCTAGGAAAACTTGTTGAAGATCATCTCGAACAGTGACAACCACGCCTCAGCTACTAAAGAGAGTTTAGATAGTCCAACAAAGTGGTTCAGATCCCAATTCTTAAACTCTTCTAAGATCTTTGAGAATTCTGCAATTCTCATCACTGCGTTTAACCTGCGCATCGGCAAATGGTGTAGACATCTGAGCAACATCTTGCCCGATTTGAAAAGCATTGTTCCACTGCTAATTATCATGCAAGCAACCAACATCTCACCTTCCAGCCTAATTCTTGCCACTGCAACAATTGTGTAAAGACCCGACCCGAATGGGGTTCTAAATGGGCCTTTACCCCAATGCATGCACAATTAAATAAAATATAAAGTAATATGCAACATACTTTCGGATTCCAAGTAAAACTAAAACATTAAAAGTCCCTGTTTCCAAGCACCTGTTTCAGGAAAAGAACATTTCTAAAAGTATACTCTGATCAGAGATTTATTTAAACCATTCAAAAACCTTTTCAGGTACGACTATGCTGGAATCCATAAAACATGAGAAAATGTCCTAGGGCTCCGTGCCCGTCTACATGCATTCAGGGGAAATATAAAGTTAAAGAGTCATAAAATGAATAAAAGTGTCAGAGGTGACAGCAGGTGCCCATGATCACAGCTCCTCCTTCACCATCTGTCTTGCTCCTTGGTTACCCGTGGAAAACCACAAAATAAGGGTGAGTAACGAATTACTCAAGAAGAATCCCCAACCGGGTACAATACGATGCACATGGTCATCAAGATGAGTGTATGCAAGCTATGAATATAAACACGTAAAAGAGCACATAGCTTGAGTCCACACTTGGACCTCGGATGCCAACTCGTGGTCTTAGTCGGAATTAACTACCATAACCACACAAATCGCCCTATACGAGAAACAAGTCTCGGCCTCACTGTCTACTATCGAATGAAAGGTGCACTAGCTCAAGATCCCGAGGAGCTCTCCGGTCGACATATTTGTAATGAGCGTAAGCATGCACCGCGTGCTTCTACTGCACTATGGGGGTGCCGGTCCAGTGGCAAGCGCCCATATCCGGATACCATGCCTAACTAAATCTCCGGATCGGTGTCACCGACATAGGGTGTGAGACACCGACACGTGAACTATGTCGGCTGAACCACCGCACTCCGAGGCTAAGGGCGGGTCATGGTAGGCTTACACCAGAAGCCGTCCTTACCTTAACAGTGGCAATCAGGGCTACCGCCGAACACGCCGAGGACGCGTGCGGCCGCCGGGACTAGGCATTGCCAAGTCATCATCCCGACCGTTGGGGTATCGCCAGACTACCACCTCACCCAAGATTGCGGGGGCCTACACGGTTGGGATAGCTAATCCTCACGGGGTCCAAGGACGGAGAATCGTCTCGAACGTCCTTGCCATAGATGCAAGATACTTTATGCATCGGGCCCGGATGATGCTATCTACCCGAATTCTAACCCGCCTTAACAATCAAAGCAAACAATCCAATACGTGCTCGAAAGAATACAAAGCAGACCTAGCATGGTACTACTGAACAAGAATGAATATGAGCATGCCGTAAGCGGAACAACCTAGCATGGACTAACATGAAAGAACAACATACGAAGTCATGCTAGTCGAGAATTGAGCAGAGCACCTAAACTATACATGCCGATAATCACAAACAAACATACAACATCAATCACATAGAACATCGCAGGTCCACACAACCCCGGTAAGAAATCCTTACCTTGGTGGGAAGACTTCTACACACAAATTCCTAAGTCGCGAACACTTCCGAGCTAGCTATCGAGAACCTACAAACATAGTAACAATCACAACCATATCCCTAAAAATATAATAAAACAGCAGGCTCGGCTCGGGAGCACTCACACGGCACCGCGACACGAAGCAAAGGCACCACTGCGCAGCGGGGTAGTGAAGCTGGCGCTGCTGTCGTGCTGCTGCACTGTGGTTGGCGCGTCTACGCGCGCGGATGGGCGCTGGGGCGCGGCTGTGCGCAAGGACAGACGGGACTTGGCAGGCGAGCTGCACGGCACGACGCATCGCATGCGATGCGCGGGCACGGGAGGCGCGGCAGGGACGCGCGCGCGGGCGAACGTCTGGGCGTGCGGGCGAGCGGCTCGGCAAGCGACACGGGGCGAAGGCGAGCGGGCGTCTGGCGTCTGCTGCTGCGCGCGATCTAGCATGACGTTGGGTTTGGCGATGGGCGAGCGGTGGGCGATTCTTGCCGCGGCGAGATCTGGGCGCGACGAGGGCTGTGGACGGCAAGCGCGATCCGTGCGACGCAGAGGCGATCACGGGCCGCTCGCTGGGCGCGATCCGGCGTCGCGATCCGCCGGTGGGACGTCGCGACGATGGCTGCTGGCTGGGGCTTCTCTCGGCTGGCTGCAATCACACAAACACACACAACACTCTTCTATTCACTTGGCCAAACAAAGACACCAAACGGATGAGAAGAAGAAGAGGAAGATCGATACCTACCCGGAATGATGATGAACGATCCAAGGGAGCTGCAAGGATGAAGAATCGGCAAGGAGAGCTTGGGAGAAAGCTTGGGCGGCCACAACTCTTTTGGAGAAGAAAACACAACAAACCTAATTTCTATTTCATTTAACCAAAAGCCCCAAACACCAAAGATCCAAGGGTAACTAAGATGTGATGCAGAAAGAGCAACAAGAGCAACTAATGGCCCAAATGGCACACATCCCCACAAGCTTCCCAGGAGACCCGGGTTCAAACCCCGGCTGCAGCACAATTTCCTTTATTTTTACTTTTGCATCAAACCTTGCTCAAACCAAACCACAAATCCCTCCAAAAACCTACATAAATCCATCCAATAATTTTAATAACTGGAAAAGACACAAACGGCCCTGACGGCCCGACCAAATTACCAAATTACCCCTAGGGCATACCTGGAAGACCGGGATGAAAAACCTGGGTCGTTACAAATTGTCAGCAATACTAGGAGTCTCAACTGCTCAACTCTAGGCTGCATCTCAAGATTTGTGCACCTCTTGAGCTTAAAAGCTTGCACTGCTCCACGATTCTGGAACTTTTAAAATCACTTCTAGTAGCACTACTAAGTATTTCCACAATGTACCATGGTCTCGTGGACATCTTAGTCTTGTCCAAAAACTCCAGGCTAGCAAGTATGTGACATAATTCAATAAAAATGCAATGCAATGCAACATAGCTGATCATACTAAACAGGCTACAAAACCTTAACCTCCCTACTAGAATACCTGATATCGATCGGCAGCTGAAGACCATGGGGACCAAAACAACAGCTTACAATGTAAGCTAGTCTACCGAATCTATGACTCTGAGCTCTAATACCAACTGTAAGAACCCGACCCAACTAAGGTCTAAACCTAGGTCCTTAACTCTAAATGCATGAAAAGAAAGTGATATACTCGTGCATGTATAATTAAACCTGGTAAAACAATGTTATTGAAATCCACTAAAGAATCAGTTTATAAAAACCATAAAAACTTGATCAAAGCGTCAGTGGGTACCCAAGAGTCAAAACATCAAAACTCGAGTAAATATGCACAACTTATCATGCCCCTAAATAGTTCATGCAGAAGGAATAAATTAGAAATACTTTGCACAAAGTAATGCAGCAGGTCCCATGGTCTTCTCCAGCTCCGTAGATCATCCATCTCGGTACAGTCTAATAATACCTGTGGGGATTCCACAGTGGAAAGGGTGAGTTTTCACAAACTCAGTAAGGCTTCCCCAGCTCGAGGACAGACATGCACAAGAATACAAACATCAACAAACAAGTATGATCATCAATATAACCAAGGGGTATACAAAACCCAAACTCCTGGGTGCTAGGTCTAGAAACCCCGTCCTTGACGAGCACCACACAGAGCAGTCTAAGGATCGTAGACCTAAGACCAAAAGCTCATAAGAGTCCTCTGACTAGAGAGCAATCTGACATCCTACTTCAGAGGGAACTGGTGAGTCGAGCAACCTGTTGGCCCCAGGCTTTGTACTCACTACGAGAGGTGGTGCCACTCCAATCATAAAGGGACCATATCAAGCCCATACCACCTACCTGGAGAGAGCCTAGGCTACTAGTAGAAACCATCCAGGGCCGTGAGCCTGGCCGGCCGACCATCCACGGAAGTCCTGCAGAGTGAGAGAATATCACCTCAAGCTCACCTCAAGCTAGGGTGTGCGCTCGAATATCATTTTCCACACCCACCTACTAGTCTCCTCTATCTGGTCTCATGACTGGTTTGGGTTCAAACGAGTCATCAAGCCGTGCATCAAACATCATGTAAGTCCATATCAAGACAAACATACAAGTCCATATCAGGACAATTATGCAACCACATGAAACTCGACCATATCAGGCAACTATACATGAATCATGCATCACTAGTCATACAAAAGACAAGGCATGAATGTATATGCTCTCAATGCAATCAATGCATCATACAATGCACATGGTCATGCTACAACCGCACAAATCAACTAATGCACATAAACCAACACATGTATTAACCACAGGTCTTCGAGAAGGAGGTAAAGGGTCTCTTACCTTGGCCAATCCACTAACAGCTCTCCATGAATCCACTAGAAGCTCCAACTAGTCTAAACACAACTTCGAGCCCTGAAACGAATAAACCAATCAAAACTAGCACCTTAGACCATCAAAATCAGATCTAGAATATCGAATTTATCAAACCGACAGCTACACGTGCCTCACAAACTCGGCTCGAAGAACAGAAAATGGTTCGGGTAAAATCTGGTCAACAGAAAAGTCAATGGGTCAAAACTCATCATTTTACCCAAGCCAACACACCTTAATTCACAACTTAAATACATTTACTCTTCTAGCCAAACAAGCTTGACCATTAACTAAATAACCATAACTCTATAAAAAAAACATCTTAAATCCATGACTTGAATGATTTTAAACCTGGAAACAAACATCCATAAACCATACTTTAAATGATCTCAACCTTGCAAACAAACAACAACAAACCACCACTTGAATATTCTTAAACCAACAAGCAAACACTCTTAATCCCCAATTGATTAATCAAAACCTCATGACCAAACAAGCTTAATAAATCGACCATTTAAGTAACTTTAGACATGCAACCAAACAACCCTTAATCTTGATTTAAATAGCTTTCACCTTGTAGACAAAACATTGCATATCCATAACTTGAATGCCCATAAACCAACTACCAAAGAGTCCTTACTCTTTAATTAAATATCCTTAAACCTATAACCAAACAAGTCTAAAACCTCATTTAAATGAGCTTGTACCTGAACCAAACAACCCTTATCCCTTATTAGAATAGCCTTAAACCCAACTTAAATAACAAACCCATTTACCAAGCACCCATCTTATCTTTCATTTAGAAACAAGTTTCAACCTAAACTGAAATAAGAGAGAGAAAAAGAGAGAAAGGGACCTTACCCTCACGTTGGCGACGGTTGAGACGAACTCCGACGACGACGACCACTTCAGTTTAGGAAAAGAGAGAAAGGGACCAATTTTCAACCGGCGTGATGTCACTACAACCATCAAAACCCACAAGGAGCGACAGCTCGTGACGACTAAACCTCCACGGCAACGACGAGCTCAACACCCGACGACGCTGCACGGCGAGGACATAACCCCCACGGACTGACTGAACCCAACTGCAGCGTCGAACTCACCATGACCTGCACAACAACGAACAACTCAACCGGCCAACTACATGCAAACCGACTCATCTCGGCGAGGACCCACGTGTGTAGACCTACACGAGACCCACGACGGCGAAACACGGTGAACGGCAGCGCTTCGATCTCCGACGGCGAATTCGAACACCTGCGGCGACTCATTTGGGTTTCAAACTCTAGGGTTGTGCATTGGAGAAGATAATGAATAGTAACTTTACCTAGGGATTCCAAATGTCAAAAATACATTTAAATATCAATGGTTGGAATGACCAAAATGCCCCTCCTTTAGAGATAATCACAAAATTGCCCTTAATCCTTTATTTAGCTTTAAAACACATTAAAAGTGGGGTTATTACATGTCCAAACGCTTGTTGTCTGTATAGAAAAGAGTATGAACATCTGAATGAATGTTCTAAATGTAGTCTACCAAGATGGAAAATGCATAAGAATACTATGGAAATGAAGAAAGGAGTTCCTGCGAAACAGCTATGGTATTTTCCAATCTTTCCAAGGTTATTACGGATGTACAAGAGCATTTAACATGCAAAAAACTTGGTTTGGCATGCGATTAATAGAAAAGTTGATGGTGAAATGCAACACCCAACTGATTCTCCATCATGGAGGTTGATAGATCACCTATGACCATCTTTTGGTGCAGAAAATAGGAATCGCCGTTTTGGTCTATCAACTGACGGTGTTAACCCATATGGAGATTTAACAACTAAATACAGTTGTTGGCCTGTAATCCTTACACTATACAACCCTTCCTTCATGGTTGTGCATGAGAAAAAAATTTCTAATGTTAACGATGTTGGTATCAGGACCAAAACAACCGGGGTATGATATAGATGTATATTTGGCCCCCTTAATTGACGACTTGAAACTTCTGTGGGAAGGAGTGCAATATTTTGATGCATATAGAGAGGAAACTTTCACCCTACGAGCTGTACGAATGTGGACTATCAATGATTTTTCTGCATATGGCAATCTATGTGGTTGTACTACTAAAGGATGCAAAACATGTCCCATATGTGGAGAGTAAACTACTTCTCTTTTTCTAAAACACAACCAAAAAATTATTTATATGAGACATAGAAAATATTTGCCCCGACAATTATGTACGTAAACCTGTGCATGAAACTCATTTTTTCCAAATTTTTATCGATATTTTTTAACTACTATAACATGATTATTGGTTTACTTCGTAGGTAATCGTCAATGTACGAGGAAACTACTTGAAGATTTTTATTTAATATTTTGTTATTTGAACTTTATTTTTGAACTATTATACTTTTGTAATGATGTTTGTGTTTTATTAATGTTATTGGTTTCTTCTAGCACAATTTTACACATGGTACCTTAGTACTTTTTTTCTTTCAAATAATGTACTAACTTTCTATAGATGGATGATTCATTGGATGAGACTCTACCACCGAGCGACAATGACATGGAGTAGTCATTTGATGATCTATATCACAAAATGATGAAGAGATGGTGAATGTAGTGGAGAATAACATAACAACGAACGATGAAGAGTTAGACATAGGATCGACAAGAAGTACAAAAAAATGTGGTCGAAGTGGGATGAAAGAGATTACTCGTATTAGAAGTGAGGGCATACGACGCGTGGTTGTATACAATGAAGACGGGCAACCTATTGGTATTAATGCTATAAAAATGCAAAGTTTTATTGGAACATGTGTTTCTTTCCATGTTCCAATCTCTTACGAGTCTTGGCCTAAAGTTCCACAAGAGACTAAAGAAAAGATTTTTGAATTAATACAGGTAATCCTATTAATGTGTGCTTCATTTTATAAGAAGAATTCTATTGAATTACTACAGGTAATCCTATTAATATCACTAAGATGTTTATATATCTTTCTTTGTAGGATGCATATGTCATAGATCCGAGATAAAAAAAAATCTTGGAAAGTGTTGGAGTGGCATTTAGGAATTTGAAGTATAGGTTGACCAAAAAATACATAAAGTCATTTAAGAATGATCTAGAAAAACTCAAACATCCACCACTTTCATATCCAGAAATTGAGGTAGATGATTGGACATTATTTGTCCAATCAAGACTAGACTAAAAATTTAAAGTTAGAATTTTTATTAGTATACTCACTCTATTTATATATAGTTATTGGACCTTAGTCATTTATTTGGCAATATAAATCAGGAACAAAGTAGAAAAAACATGCATGTAGAGCAAAAATTAAGTATGATCATAGGTTATCGCTTAAGAGATACTCGAACTTAAAGGAAGAAATGGCATGTTATTCATTTCCTAACAAGTTTTATTGTTTCATTTTTTCACTTAAATAAATTATGTTCTTTGATAAATATTCATATGTTGTTGCAGAAGATATCCCAACCACATGAAGACAGAAATGATCGTAGTACGCTTTAGAAAAAGGCTCGAATTGGTAATGATGAAAATACAAAAAATGAAAGCACGCAAGAAGTGATCAATCGTATTGTAT
Organism: Sicyos edulis; assembly: GCA_036507275.1. Classification (NCBI taxonomy): domain Eukaryota; kingdom Viridiplantae; phylum Streptophyta; class Magnoliopsida; order Cucurbitales; family Cucurbitaceae; genus Sicyos; species Sicyos edulis. The sequence continues at coordinate 37,244,770 of CM071847.1, forward strand.
GTATTCTTGGTAAAAATTTATATCACACTTTCCACATTAATGACTGACGTTATTGATTTATCTTAGGATGAACTTCACGCTATGCCAAGTATTATGGAAGAAGAATTGTCTGTATGCGAATATATCTTATGTAAAACATTGGGTAGCAAAGACTCTCCAGGAAAAGTTAGGAGTGTTGGAAATTTCATAACCCTAACAAAATATTTCAATATGCCGTCGCAAATTCGTACTGCAAAGAAGAGTGAGAATACAGGACCTGATGCGGAGAAAGGGCGCATGGCTGCACATATACTTGAATTATAAGAGAAATTGTATAAATGTGATGGAGTTGAGTGTTCAAAAGACACGAATTTGAAAAGATAACAATAAAGATGAAGAAAAATCTAGGAAAGAAGAAATAAAGAACACTAGTGAACATATTGACAGAAAGGGAAAAGTCAAAGTAACTACCAAGTTTGAGACAAAGAAACATAGTATATGTAGCACTTTCAAGGTCATAACTATTAACCACTATATTTTAGTATCTAATAATGCATATATATATTATAATGTTAAAAAAGTACATTAATGTGTATAGGTAGGGAACACCTGTAGCCATTGGATCAAAACATAACATCGTGGTAGCGAGTACTAATTTTTTTGGATGATGGTAAAGTTGTATCTGTCGCCATTGATTTGGTCGTTGATAAGAATTGTCCAATTCTGATACCATTAAAGGGAGAAAACAACATATTCTCTCAAGAAATAGGGTCACACTTGCATTGGCCCAGACATTTAGTTATAATAGACAAAGATAAGGTATAAATGGAAGTCTATTTTCTTATTAAACAAGTTTGAGATTTTTTTTAATTATAAATTGCTTTGCAATTGATGAAACTAGGATACAAAATAGAAGGAAGATCCAATAACACCAACACTTACACCACATCATTCTGCTCGTGTACCATTACGTTGCTTGTTTAGTCATGTTCAACGTATTCACTCAACTATTCAGATTAAGGTGCCCGAGGTAGTATTCGGAAGACAAATGACTTGTAGTATATGGATCGAGTTGTTAAAAGATTTTTGTGAAATGAAACCAATAGGAACTTCATGTATCGATGCATATATGTTGTGAGTATACTAACTATTAGTTTGTGCTTGTATTTATGTTATCTACTAAATTGTGTATTAACATATATTTTATTATGTGGTAAGGTACCTATACAAGCTTGTTATTGATGAAGAAATGAAAAGTATTTTTAACTTTCTGGATGCTAGATCGATATCAATTTTGAATAATAAAGATGCACGAGTTCATGTTTTGGCAAGACGAATTGAAGGTTTAGATGCGAATGATATGTTCATGGTTCCATACAATTTGGGCTATGTCCTTATTTAATTTCATATTATAATGTTTCACATTCTAATTCATACATAATAATGTTCAATGTTTTATGTTTTAGGAACCGTTGTATTTTAATAATCATAAACCACTCAAAATGTCTTGTTCAATGGATGGATCCATTAACAAACCGTCTTCCCCTAGATGTGAATGAAGTAATTGGATTGTATGTTAACAAAACTCTTATCTTTTTCAGTTAATAGTTTAGTCTAGTCTATGAAAACCATGTATGTTAATATGTAGGTTTGTTTTCTTCTTTTAATTCATAGGTCATTTAAGAAGCTTAAATTGAAGAAGCCGATATGGAAATTAGTGAAGATTAGTTTTCTCATTAGCTAGTCAAGGATAATCACGAATATTTTATTGATTTGTATGTTAATATGTGTACAAACATCAGGGTCCTAAACAACCAGACGTAGTTGAATGTGGCTATTACATTTTGAAGTATATGAAGGAGATTATAATGCATAACAAAGCTTTAATACATGATATAGTAAGTATATAATTTTATAAGATTGACTTACACTTGAATTATCGTTCAAATATGTCAATATACTTTTTTATTTTAACAGATGAAGGATGCAGCAACAACTTATACAAAAGACGAGATTGATTTGTTGCGAACGGAGTGGGAGGAGTACGTGGGTACTCCCGTAGACTTCGCATGAATGTATATGTTTTCTGGATAATGATTTTTTGTGATGCTGTAAACATATATTTTTGTTGTTTACATGCTTTTTGTCATCGCAATCAATCTTTTTGTAAAGATGCGACAAGAGTTAAAATCTTGCAAATACACGAACATAGACCGTGATGAGGGTGGAAGAATGCAAATGACATTTAGTGGTGAGTTAATGGATTTATTAATATTACGCAATTGTCGATTTATTAAATATAAGTACTATTTTTTGTCTAGTAAGGGAATGACATATAGGATTGTTGATATGCACTACAAGTGGATCGACAAGCTGGCCATGAATATCAACAACAAGAAGGTACTTCGTATTATTATTTTTGCACTTATACTTTATTAGTTATATGTGAGTTACTTTTAATCTACATGTAGATTGGGATGGAGTAAGACAGTGGGCATGTCACAAAAATATGAAGTGAATTTATCGATACTTTGATTATGCGAGTTGCCTTCAGGTATATAAGTTTCAAAGTCTCTTTGTGTGTATCTCTTCTTGATTAGTAGGATTGACATCTTGTTTGTTTTATTTGATGATTGTGCAGAAATATTGCTTATATCTTATAAGGTCTATTGAAGTATTACCATATTCACACCAAAAGGCAACTTTATGGGTCAATAACTTCATTCGAGGAAGCTTGCCAACATGCACCTGATTTATTCATTAACATTCCACTTTTACACACTTAGTAGACATGTTATGAACTATCAAACATATTGTAATTAAGTGCATATTTTTTTTTATCTAAGTGTAACATACTTCTTTATTTATACATGAAATGATATGTTATATTTTAATTTTTTTAGTAAAAATAACAAAATCATGTAACAACTAGAGCAGAGTTGAAATTTCTCAAATTCTTGAGACGAATTTATTCTTTAAAATAAAGAAGTTTTAATATGATAATATATTAATGGGTAATTATTTAGAAAATATCAAATGTTAGACATTTATTGTTGTTGTTGTTCAATTCAAAGATCAAATGTTTCCTAAGATTTTAACTTGAGAAGTTTTAAAATCAATTTTATGCCAAAACGTATGAATGACGTTTTTAAATAGAAATCAAATTGAAATGTTCTTTTTCCTTATCTTCAGCACTATGTCCAAATCACTTATCTCGATAATGCCAACTGATTAATCGGAGAAAATTATACTACATGAAAAAAATAATATCAACATGATTCTTGTCGTCGATGACAAGAAGTTTGTTCACACGGAGGAATGTTCTCTGGGGCCGGCACCTAATGCGACATGAAATGTTCATGAGGTGCATGACTGTTGGCAAAATGTTAACGAAATGGCAAGGGTCTATATCTTGGCGAGTGTCTCGAACATTCTAGCCAAGAAACTAGAGAATATGGTAATTACTTTAGAGATAATGAGAGCCCTTCATAAGATGTTTGGGAAACCATCGTCTCAAGTAAAACATGATGCTCTCTGGGAAATTCATGGTGCTAAGATGAAGTCAGGAATGTTAGTGATGGAGCATGTGCTCCAGATGATGACATACTTCAACATGGGTGAAATGAATGGCGTTGTTATAGACGAAGCTATTCAGGTGAGAATTATTCTTAAGATGCTATCGAGTAGCTTCTTACAATTTAAAAGCAACGCTGTTATGAACAAGATTGCTTTTAACCCCACTATTCTTCTTAATGAACTTCAAACTTTTGAGTCTATGATGAAAGTCAAGGGAAAAGAAGGGAAGGCAAATGTTGTCACCAAGAATCAGAATTCTTGAACCATGGGTTCAAAGACCAAGCCTAAAGGTCGGACCTTCAAGGCAAAGTTCACAAGGAAGAAGAAGACTGGTGGGAGAAAGAATAAGCGCAAATCTCCAAGGAAAGTCAAGGCCGAAAAAAATAGAAAATGTTTCCATGTCAAAAGATTAGTCATTGGAAAAGGAATTTCCTTGAGTACAAAAAAATGAAGAAAGAAAAAGAAGATAAATCTCATTTATTGGTTCTAGATTCGTGTTTTGTGGAAGAATTATTCAATGGTTGGATATTAGATTCGGGTGTCACTAATCACGTTTGATCTTCATTTAAGGGAAATGACTCTTGGGAGCAGTTAGAACCTTGGCAGATAACCTTAAGGGTGGGGACCAGTGAAGTTGTTTCGACAAAAACTGTTGGAAGTGTCAAGTTATTTTTCAACAATTCTTTTTTCATTGTTAGAGAATGTGTTGTTAGTTCTTCAGATTAAGAGAAACCTAGTTTTAGTTTCTTTCCTTGTAGAACAATTTCATTTAATAAATTTAATGAAAATTAAGTTTCTATTTCAAAGAATGGCTACGAGCTTTGTTGAACAATTAAAAAAAATAACTTGTATATGCTCAAACGTAGGATTTGTAAGACACTTCTAAATAGTGAATTATTTGACACAAAAAATAATAGAACAAACAACGACAAAGAATTTATCTTGAATCCAATACATATTTTTGGCATCTAAAATTAGGTGACATAAATTTTAATAAGATTGAAAGGGCAGTAAAAGGCGGTTCTCTAACTGGGCTAGAGATGGACACTTTACATGTATGTGAATCTTTTATAGAAGGCAAGATGACTAAAAGGCCCTTTACAGCAAAGGGAGCTAAAACCAACCAACCCTTAGAACTTATACATTCAGACCCATGTGGTCCGATGAATGTTAAAGGTCGGGGAAGGTATGAGGACTTTGTATCCTTTATAGATGACTACTCTAGATATGGATATATTTATCTAATGAAGCACAAATGGGAAACTGTTGAAAAATTTAAAGAGTTTAAGGCTAAGGTTGAGAACCTATTAGATAAAAGAATTAAGACACTTCGAACAGATCATGGTGGAGAGTATATGGACCTAAAATTCCATAACTACTTGGTAGAACATGGAATAAAGTCCCAAATCTTAGCGCCTAGAACACTTCATCAGAATGGTGTTTCAGAAAGAAGAAATAGAACTCTTTTGAAAATAGTTCGGTCGATGATGAGCTTTGCTCAACTGTCGATATCATTTAGGGGTATGCATTAGAGCCGCATTTATTTATTTTGAACATGATACCCACAAAGAATGTCTTGGAGACACACTATGAGTTGTGGAAGGGATGTAAAGGTAGTTTATGTTACTTCAAAATTTGGGAATTTCCAGCCTATATGTTGACTGCAAAGCCAAAGAAATTAGAACTACGTTCAAAGTTATGCTCGAGGAAACGAAAGGAGGTTATTTTTATAACCCTGATGAGAATAAGGTGTTTGTATCAACAAATGCAACATTCTTAGAAGAGGATTATGCTAGAGACCACAAACCTCGATCGAAAATAGTGTTGAAAGATTTGTCTTCCAAATAATGTTATAGATCTTACAACAAGTGTTGTTGCAAGAAGGTCAACAAGGGTTGTTGACAGCTTACCAGCGTTGAATGCTGGAAACTCATCAGCTAGGATAGTTGATGAATCCTTGAGATTTGACATACGAATCCCACCCAATCAAAAAAGACGTCTGCCTCGATGTAGTGAGAGGATTATGGTCCTTTTTTTTTTCTAAAACCTAGTAATGGTCATTTAATCATTATTATATTTATTTATCTTTTAAAAAAATGGGAAAAGTGCACAAATACTCCTAAAGTATGGTGTTTGTAATAATAGCACCTTTAAACTTTTAATTTGATCAATTGCATCTCTCAAGTTTAATTAGGCTTGCAATTAACTCCCTATGTCTAATTTAAGGAAGATATAAAAGGAAACAAATTTTACTGCTAAATGCTCCAAAACACTCAATCCCTCTTACATTAATGTCAAAATAGAGTGGGTCAACAAGAATATCAACCTACAAAAATACAAGTTAGAACTATAAAAACTATAGAGACAAACCTTCTATGCTCCCACCAAGCACATACGAACCTTTCTAGGCAACATTTTTCGTTAAGACTTCCAATCCTTAGCTGACACATGTTCAAACAAATGGGATTAAACCATAAATAAATAATTTTTTTAAAAAAAGAGTGAGAAGAAGAAATGATAAACAACCAAAGTGATGACATGCAATTTTCATTTCAATATTTGCAAAAACAACCGAAGGATAATTAGGATTGTTATTGCTATCCCAATTTTGAGTTAAGTTAATACAAATGCCATCAATAGAAATGAAAAGATTTCTCTCAGAAGAACAAAAAATAATGGAAGGTATCCATTTCCTCTTGATCATGAAGGGTTCTTATAAGCAGTTGGATCCATTACATAAAAAAAAGTCAAAAGTATATGGAAACATAAAGCTCTCTACAAACAAACATACATTGATGGAAACATGTTGGCTATTGATAAAGCTAGAACAAAGAATTTTTTTTGCAAGTCTAAGCTGGTAGTGGGCAATAAACGAGTTCTTAACTCTTGAAAAAAAAAAAAAAATAGTCAAGCCAAGATAATAAACCACAAGAATAAACATACAGACATTAAATGGCCTTGGCTTTTTCCTATTGAAGAAGAAAGGCATGTACCTTGAGGTAAAATGAGATATAACTTCTCAATTTAATTAGAGTTCTCATTACTTTTTTTTTTATAAGAAAAAATTTCATTAACTTATGGAATTAAGAATTACAACGATAAGAAGGAATTACAAAAAAGATCTCAACTATTAATAAAACTATCAAAGCTATAATCATGATATAAGAGAGAGAGTTTACCCAAAGAAATAACAGTAACAATAAGATTGAGAACTTGTTCTTGAAAAAACAAAATCTACCAATCAATAAAAGCCAAGTACTCATAGTTTTCTTCTTGGGATTGTAAACGAGACAAAATTCCTAGGAACAAGATTAAAATGATTTCTCTAAGGTTGCGTTGGTAGAAAGAACAAATTTTTAAGATCTAATTCTGTAACGGCCCGGAAATTTCATCCCGGTCTTCCCGGGAGGCCCAGGGGCATTTTGGTAATTTTGGGTCGGGCCGACAGGGCCGGTTTTGAAATTAGAAATTGTCGGGATAATTATGAGTCAATTTGAAAAGGATCGGGATTTTTGGTGAAGACATTTGGGCTTGGAAAAAGGTAAAAACAAATAAGGAATTAAATAGCGCGTCGAGCAGGAATCGAACCAGGGGCGTGTCATGTGCTAGGCAGAGGTCTCAGCCAGCCGAGCCACTGGGCGTGTTTGTTATCTTAATCGCGCGATCTAATATATAAGCGTGTTTTCGTGCGTTCGATTTAAAGCAGAGCAGCCGAGCCTTCTTCCTCCTTCCCCTTCTTCTTCTTCTCGATTCTTCACCAACCGACTGCGTAGCTCTCGCGATTTCCCTCCCTCGCCGACCAACGTTCTCTCCCTCGCCGTTCGTCCCTCCGGTGAGCTCTCTTCTTCTTCTTCTTCTTCTTCTCTTCTTCTTCTCCTTCTCTTTTCCGTCGAGATTTTTCCTCTGTTTTGTGTTTCCATTTTTTTCGGCCGTGTTAAAGTAAATCGATGGGTGGGTTTTGTGCAGCTGGAGTAGAGGAGTTCTTCCAACCAAAAATCGCTCGTCGAATCTTGCCGAATCGCTCGAAATCGAGCTCGTTTTCCCCTTCTCGATCGCCCCCTGTTCGCCCGTCGCCGCGCGCAGAAGCAGAGCGCTCCGCCGAGCCACGCCGCGCATCGCCTCGTCCTCGCGCGCGCGTCCTCGCCCAGCTACGCGTCGCGTCGCATCGCCAGCGCCCAGCCGCGCCCCTGCTTCGCCCCGCGTTCGTCCGCGCGCGTCGCGCCCAGCGTCGCGCGCAAAGACGCCAGCTCGCCCATTCTGCGCCCAGTAGCGCCCAACAACACCGTTCTTTGCCGTTCGTCTGCAATCGGCTCGTTAAATGCGTTAAATCGTGCCTCGTGAGTTGCTCCGAGTGAGCCTCATTTATTTTATTGTATTTAGGCCTATTGTGTGATTATTGTGATGATTGATAGGTTCCTGTAGCTAGATCGAGATTGTTCGCGACTTAGGATTTCGTGCCAATCCGTCCCCCGACCAAGGTAAGGATTTCTCACGGGGTTGTGTGGACCTGCGATATTATATGTGATTGTTGATTGATTGCTTGTTTGTGATTATTGACATGTGTAGCTAGGTGCTTCAATCTGAATTCTGGTTAGCATGATTTCTTGGTTAATTCTCATGTTAATCCATGCTAGGTTGTTCCTTTCTGGCATGCTCGTATCTGTTCCTTGCTTCATAGTATCATGCTAGGCTCATTGTATTCTTATTGAGCACGTATTGGATTTTATGGAATTGTTTGTTGCTTGCTAGGCGAGTTAGAATGCGGTAGATAGCATCATCATCGGGCCCGATGCATAAAGAACCTTGCATCCATGGCGGGGACGTCGAGCAAGTCATTCCGTCCATGGACCCCGTGAGGGATTTGCTAACCCGAGCGGTAGGCCCCGCAATCTTGGGTGAGGGTGGCGATGTTAAATGCCCCAACGGTCGGGATGATGACTTGGCATTGCCTCGTCCCGGCGGCCGGCATGTCCTCGGCATGTTTGGCAAGAGCCCCCGATTGCCACTGTTAAGGCAAGGCGGCTTCTCGGTGTAAGCCTACCACGGCCGTTCCTGGCCCCCAGTGCGGTGGTTCAGGTGACATAGTTTACGTGTGTCGTGTCTCACACCCCTATGTCGGTGACACCGATCCAAAGATTTAGTTAGGCGTGGTGATTGGATATGGGCGGCTTGCCTCCGCACCGGCAACCCCCATAGTTCTGCGAGAGAGCACGCGGTGCATGCTTACGCTCATTACTAGCGCCGATCGGAGAGCTCCTCGGGATTGTGAGCTAGTGTACCTTTTCGTCGTCGATGAGACAGCCGAGGCCGAGACTTGTTTCTCGTATAGAGGCGACTTACGTATTGGATGTGTGATGATTTTATTCCGGACTAAGCCACCGAGTTGGCATCCGAGGCCCAAGTGTGGGCTAAGCTATGTGCTCTATTCTCGTGTTATATTCATAGCTTGCATACGCTCATCGAGATGACCGTGTATATCGTATTGTACCCGGTTGGGGATTCTTACTTGAGCGATTCGTTGCTCACCCTTATTATTGTGGTTTTTCCACACAGTAACCGAGATTTGCGAGATAGGATGGTGAAGGAGGAGAGTCGTGATCATGGGGCCCGATCTTCCTACTCTGTCTTTTTGTATTATGACTCTCGTGTGTTTTTGTTTTCCCCGAATGCATGTAGCAAGGCACGGAGCCCTAGGATGTTTGTAAATATTTGTGGATTCCGGCATGTTGTATCCGAACAGTTTTGAATGGCTTTTAGTAAATCTCTCGATCGAGTAAACTTTGGAAATGTATTTATCTTGAAACAGTGCTTGGAAACAGGGATGAGTTTCAGGAAAATGTCTAGTTTTAAAGGGATTATTTTGAATGTTTTGTTTTAATTGGAATCCGAAATCATGTACATTTTAAATATCCTTTACTTTGAATGCATGCATTGGGGTAAGGGCCCATTTAGTGCCCCATTCTGGGTCGGTCCCCATACGGTTGGTATCGAACCTTAGAGTCATAAATTACGTAGTATGACTGTTGTTGTAGGTCGTTTTCCCATGATCACTAGCACTCCGACAGTCATCAGGTACGCCTAAGTTTACTATTTGTTGTTTAAAAAGGGTTAAGAATTTACAATACCTGTCATCTAGTGTATGCCTTGTGTAGTATTGTGGAGCGGAGACGAGCAGGTTCTGACTCGTTATTGGTTTGGGTGTAGATCGCCAACATGCCCATTACCTCGCGCCGGAAGAGGACGCCCGAGAGGAGGCCGAGGTGTCGTGGATCGGATCGACACGCGCAGGACATCGTCCCAAGCTGAGACTGATAGCATTCCGCCTGTAGCTCCCCATGTTGAGCCCAGAGTAGGCATTGAGGCGACTGTGCGCCGTGAGACTGCTCCTGGAGCAGAATTTGCTAATTCTATGAGGTCTATGGTGGTTGACCTGTTGAGTGGCCAGAGGGCAGAGACCCAGGCTTTATTGGCAGCACAGCGGGAAGAGTCCCGAGCTCAGATCGAGCAGCTGACTCGTTTGTTTCAACAGCGGCGCAAAGAAGACCCACTCCGCAGAGCCAGCAGTGACCATTGAGGCGAAGTGGGCGAAGGTGCCGATGAACTTGGTAAATGGTTGAAGGACTTTCGTAAAGTGGAACCCCGATAAGTTTGACGCCACAGGGTGACGCTTTATCGCCACCGGATGGATTGCCCATTTGGAGTACACCTTCCTAATTATGGTGTGCCCCGATGTGCAGAGGCCGAGGTGTGCAGCCCATGCGTTAGGGGGCGTAGCTAGATGGTGGTGGGAGTCCACCTTGAGCGAGAGACCGGTGGGTCTCCACACCACACCGGGAGTTCTTTAAGTCCGAGTTCGTGGTCAAATATATTAGCGATGAGGCTCAAGAGAAAATGGTAGCGCTTTTCGAGAATCTGCGGCAGCAGGTTACGATTCGATAGAAGAATACGAGAGGAAGTTTTGGAGTATGGTTATTTTGCTCGCACTAATAGCGACCCACGAGTTAAAAATTCGGAAGTTCATTTCTGGTCTGAGGCAGGGTGTGTCTCAGGATGTCAGAGCCCTGGCCCCTATCACTTATGCTAAAGCGGTTCAGCTGGCCACTATTTATAATGGAATGTATCTGTTGAGCGGGTGGCGCGCGCTCCGTGCAGCGTCGTCTGTCCAAGCTGTAGTGGGACGTAAGAGGAGGTTTGAGTTCGAGAGGAGGCGCGCCGCCGCCAAGGGCCGTTCGAGCAACCGGGATCGGCGTAGGATTCCGCCCGGTTCCAGCCTCGCGCAGCAGGCGGTCCTAGGCGAACTCCTACATGTGTCACTTGTGGAAGAGCCCACTTTGAGCTTGTCGACCGGGCTCAGCGGTGTTCCGATGTGGAAAGGAGGGGCATATGATCCGTTCTTGTGATCGGCCCGGCTATGGCGATTCGGCCCGTGCAGCAGCAGCAGCAGCAGGTCGGTGTTCGCTACTGAACCGTCAGGAGGCCGAGCGCGTGCAGATGCCGCTTGATGGGCGTGCACGCTTCTTGTTTTGGATCATTGTGCATTTGTCTTGTTTGACTCTGCAGTTCCTACGCACTCGTTTGTATCTCTTTTTGTTTCTTGAGCATGCTAAGTTGAGATTAGAGCCTCTAGGTTTGAATTATCTCTGTTGCTACTCCTTGGGAGTTAATATGTTAGCTAAAGATAAGATTAAGGATGGCCGGATCGAGATATCCGAGAGTTCTTTGGTAGCTACGCTCATAGTTCTACCCATGAGTGGTTTCGACGTGATTCTTGGTATGGAATGGTTAGCCGCTAACCACGCATTGATTGACTGCCACCGGAAGGAAGTAGTGTTCAGGCCGCCGGGTCGGCCCAGCTTCAAGTTTCGTGGAGCCCAGGGTGGAGTTTGCCCGCCGATGGTGTCAGTTGTGAAAGCCCGTCGTTTGCTAGCTCATGGAGCTTGGGGCTACCTAGCCAAATTGTCGAGAGAGCCGTCCCTCACCGATCGTTGATCAAGTGCCGGTTGTGCGTGAGTTTGCTGACGTGTTCCTTGAGGAATTACCGGGGTTGCCCCCGAAGAGAGAGGTTGACTTCACAATTGAGCTCGAGCCAGGGACCCTCCCTATCTCGAAGGCTCCGTATCGTATGGCGCCACCGAGCTAAAGGCGAAGGTTCAATTTGCAGGAGATGTTAGATCGAGGATTCATCCGTCCGAGTGTCCCCGTGGGAGCGCCAAAGATGTTGTTTGTGAAGAAAAAGGATGGTTCGATGCGCCTATGCATTGACTATCGTGAGCTTAATAAGGTGTGATGAAGAATAAGTATCCGTTGCCCCGTATCGATGATTTGTTCGATCGGCCAGGAGCTTCCGTGTTCTCCAAGATAGATTTGAGATCTTTGTATCACCGATTTGCGGATTAGGGATGCCGACATTCCTAAGGCAGCGTTCGAGTCTAGATATGGGCACTACGAGTTTGGGGTCATGTCGTTTGGATTGACGAATGCACAAAGCGGCGTTCATGGACATGATGGATAGGGTGTTCAAAGCATTTTTGGACGGCAACCGTCATTGTGTTCATTGGCGATATTCGATCTATTCAAGGACGAGAAAGGATCATGCAGAGCATTTGAGGAAAGTGTTGGCGACCTTGAGGAAAACCGGCTTTATGCGAAATTTTCCAAATGTGAGTTCGGTTGGAACAAGTGGCCTTCTTAGGTCATATAGTCTCGAGAGATGGTATAGCTGTGGATCCTGCAAAGATTGAGGCCGTGAGTTCGTGGGGCGGGCCGACTTGATTCTCGAGATACGCAGACTTCCTAGGTTTGGCGAGTTACTACCGTCGGTTTGTTAAGGATTTTTCCGCCATAGCCTCGCCCCTCACTCGTCCGACGGCGAGGAAGGGTGTCGAGTTTGTTTGGGACGGTAGGTGTGATGAGAGCTTTGCCGTGCTCAAGCGCGATTTGACTTCAGCCCTGTTGGCGATCCGGAGGGGACAGGTGGTTTCGTGGTTTCTGGCTGATGCTTCCAAGTTCGGGTTGGGTTGTGTGTTGATGCAAAGACGGGAAGGTCATTGCTTATGCTTCCCGTCACCAAGCCATATGAGCAGAACTATCCGACTCATGATATGGAGTTGGCAAAGCAGTGGTGTTTGCAATCAAGATTTGGAGGCATTATCTATACGGTGAGCGGATTCGGATGTTTACCGATCACGAGCCTCAAGTATCATTTACCCAGAAAGAGTTGAACATGAGGCGAGAGGAGATGGTTAGAGCTAGTGAAAGATTATGATTGCGAGATTCTGTACCATCGGGTAAAGCCAACGTTGTAGCCGATGCATTAAGTAGAAAGACGTCGCACTGGCTGTATCATTGAGTTCCCAGCCAGTTGCGAGAGAGAGTTCGAGCGGGTGAGATTGCGATATTCTTTGGGGTGAGGTTCTTGCCGAGTAGCTCGATTGTGATCCAAACCATCGATTAGGCAATGGATTATTGATAGTCGGTGAGTGTGACCGCACTTAAGAGGTTGGTTGTGAGTCGATGTTGATTTGGCGACTTTGATTTTGTATATTCACGGACGGTGGTGACGACGACAGAGGCCGGATGTGTGTTCCGGGATGTTGCGAGTTTGCGAGCGAGTTGCTCTCGAGGGCCACTGATTCTCCGTTTGCTTGGCACCCGGGGTACCAAGATGTATCGAGATCTTAAGCGGACATACGGTGGATGGGTATGAAAAGAGATGTTGCGGAGTTTTTTGATCGATGTCTCACTTGTCGCCAAGTGAAGGCACCAGCGAGACCACCGGATTGTTGCAAACGGCGTGAGTGTGCCTCGGTGGAAATGGGAAGAAATCTCCATGGACTTCATTTCGGGTTTGCCGAGGACTCGAGGAAGTTCACTCGGATCCGGGTGATAGTTGACCGTTTGACTAAGAGCGCACACTTCATTCCCGGTAGAGACACTTATACCGTGGACTGTGGAACAAAGGCGCAATTGCTTTTAGAGCGAGATCATTCGCTATCACGGTGTGCTGTGAGGATCGTATCGACCGTGATTCGAGGTTCACTTCGTTTTCGAGAGCGCCCGGAAGGGTTTAGGCATCGAGTGCGGCTTTCAAGACTTTTCACCCTCGCACCGATGGTCGATCGAGAGGGTGAACCAGATTCTCGAAGATATGTTGAGGGCTTGTGTGTTGGATTTTCGGCGGTTGGGACCGATGATTCGATCGATGGAGTTTGCATATAACAACGATTATCGATCGGCGATTCAGATGGCTCCATTCGAGGCTTTGTATGGTAAGCGTTGCCGATCTCCTGTGTTCTGGGAAGAGGTTGGTGATAGGCAGGTTTTGGGTCCCGAGTTGCTGCAATTAACCAATGGTGTTGTGCAGAAGATTAGAGCCCGTATGTTGACAGCTCAGAGCAGACAGAAGAGTTATGCCGATGTTCGACGTCGGGATTTGGAGTTTGAGGTTGGCCAGAATGTATTCCTAAAAGTCGCACCGATGCGGGGTGTTTTGAGATTTGGCAAGCGTGGAAAGCTGAGTCCCCGTTTTGTTGGTCCGTTTGAGATTCTGGAGAGGGTCGGCCAGGTTGCTTATCGATTAGCCTTGCCTCCGTCATTGTCGGCAGTGCACAGTGTATTTCATGTATCAATGTTGAGGCAGTACATGCCGGACCCGTCGCACATTGTGGATTTTGAGCCTTTGCAGCTGAATGAGGATTTGAGCTTCGAGGAAAAGCCAGTGGGAATTCTTGCCTTTGAGACAAAGACACTGCGTAATCGTGAAATCCGGCTGGTAAAGGTTCAGTGGAGGAGTCAGAGTTTAGAGGAAGCCACTTGGGAGCGGGAGGATGAGATGAGATTGCGATGATCCCGATTTGTTCCAATCTTAAGTGACTTTCGAGGACGAAAGTCTTATAAGGGGGGAGTATTGTAACGGCCCGGAAATTTCATCCCGGTCTTCCCGGGAGGCCCAGGGGCATTTTGGTAATTTTGGGTCGGGCCGACAGGGCCGGTTTTGAAATTAGAAATTGTCGGGATAATTATGAGTCAATTTGAAAAGGATCGGGATTTTTGGTGAAGACATTTGGGCTTGGAAAAAGGTAAAAACAAATAAGGAATTAAATAGCGCGTCGAGCAAGAATCGAACCAGGGGCGTGTCATGTGCTAGGCAGAGGTCTCAGCCAGCCGAGCCACTGGGCGTGTTTGTTATCTTAATCGCGCGATCTAATATATAAGCGTGTTTTCGTGCGTTCGATTTAAAGCAGAGCAGCCGAGCCTTCTTCCTCCTTCCCCTTCTTCTTCTTCTCGATTCTTCACCAACCGACTGCTAGCTCTCGCGATTTCCCTCCTCGCCGACCAACGTTCTCTCCTCGCCGTTCGTCCCTCCGGTGAGCTCTCTTCTTCTTCTTCTTCTTCTTCTTCTTCTTCTTCTCCTTCTCTTTTCCGTCGAGATTTTTCCTCTGTTTTGTGTTTCCATTTTTTTTGGCCGTGTTAAAGTAAATCGATGGGTGGGTTTTGTGTGCGGTGGAGTAGGAGTTCTTCCAACCAAAAATCGCTCGTCGAATCTTGCCGAATCGCTCGAAATCGAGCTCATTTTCCCCTTCTCGATCGCCCCCTGTTCGCCCGTCGCCGCGCATCGCCTCGTCCTCGCGCGCGCGTCCTCGCCCAGCTACGCGTCGCGTCGCATCGCCAGCGCCCAGTCGCGCCCCTGCTTCGCCCCACGTTCGTCCGCGCGCGTGCGCGCCCCAGCGTGCGCGCCAAAGACGCCAGCTACGCCCATTCTGCGCCCAGTGCGCGCCAGCCAACCCGTTCTTTGCCCGTTCGTGCAATCGGCTCGTTAAATGCGTTCGCGTGCCTCGTGAGTTGCTCCCGAGCTGAGCCTCATTTATTTTATTGTATTTAGGCCTATTGTGTGATTATTGTGATGATTGATAGGTTCCCGGTAGCTAGATCGAGATTGTTCGCGACTTAGGATTTCGTGCCAATCCGTCCCCGACCAAGGTAAGGATTTCTTACCGGGGTTGTGTGGACCCTGCGATATTATATGTGATTGTTGATTGATTACTTGTTTGTGATTATTGACATGTGTAGCTAGGTGCTTCAATCTGAATTCCTGTTAGCATGATTTCTTGGTTAATTCTCATGTTAATCCATGCTAGGTTGTTCCTTTCTCGGCATGCTCGTATCTGTTTCCTTGCTTCATAGTATCATGCTAGGCTCATTGTATTCTTATTGAGCACGTATTGGATTTTATGGAATTGTTTTCTTTGTTTGCTTGCTAGGCGAGGTTAGAATTGCGAGTAGATAGCATCATCCGGCACGATGCATAAAGAACCTTGCATCCATGGCGGGACGTCGAGCAAGTCATTCCGTCCCACGGACCCCGTGAGGGATTTGCTAACCCGAGCGGTAGGCCCCGCAATCTTGGGTGGGGTGGCGGATCGTTAAATGCCCCAACGGTCGGGATGATGACTTGGCATTGCCTCGCGTCCCGGCGGCCGGCATGTCCTCGGCATGTTTGGCGATAGCCCCGATTGCCACTGTTAAGGCAAGGGGCGGCTTCTGGTGTAAGCCTACCACGACCGTACCTTGGCCCCCAGTGCGGTGGTTCAGCCGACATAGTTTACGTGTCAGTCTCACACCCCTATGTCGGTGACACCGATCCAAAGATTTAGTTAGGCGTGGTATTGGATATGGGCGCGCTTGCCTCCGCACGGCAACCCCCATAGTCTGCGGTAGCACGCGGTGCATGCTTACGCTCATTCTGCGCCATCGAGAGCTCCTCGGGATTGTGAGCGGTGTACCTTTCGTCGGCGATGAGGCGCCGAGGCCGAGACTTGTTTCTCGTATAGGCGAATTACGTATTGGGTGTGTGATGATTTTATTAGGACTAAGCCACCGAGTTGGCATCCGAGGCCCAAGTGTGGGCTAAGCTATGTGCTCTATTGCGTGTTATATTCATAGCTTGCATACGCTCATCGAGATGACCGTGTATATCGTATTGTACCCGGTTGGAGATTCTTCTTGAGCGATTCGTTGCTCACCCTTATTATTGTGGTTTTTCCACATGTGTAACCGAGTTGCGAGATAGGATGGTGAAGGAGGAGGCTGTGATCATGGGGCCAGTCTTCCTACTCTGTCTTTTTGTATTATGACTCTCGTGTGTTTTGTTTTCCCTGAATGCATGTGGCGGGCACACTGAGCCCTAGGATGTTTGTAAATATTTGTGGATTCCAGCATGTTGTATCTGAACAGGTTTTTGAATGGCTTTTAGTAAATCTCTGATCAGAGTAAACTTTGGAAATGTATTTATCTTGGAACAGGTGCTTGGAAACAGGGACAGGTTTCAAGGAAAATGTCTAGTTTTAAAGGGATTATTTTGAATGTTTTGTTTTAATTGGAATCCGAAATCATGTCTGTTTTAAATATCCTTTACTTTGAATGCATGCATTGGGGTAAGAACCCATTTAGTGCCCCATTCGGGTCGGTCCCTTACAAATTCTTAGTGAGATTGAGAAGATGGTATCATATTTAGTATGTCAACCTCCTTTACTTTTTCTAATGACCTTGAGCCACCCATATTTATTAAATCATGTTTATTTGAATAAATGTGGCGTAATCATTTGAGACATTTTAAAATAAAATACAAAAATATTTAATTTTTTAAAATAAAATGTGAAACATGTGTTGTAGGGGTGCTATCACCTTCCCTATACTCAATCGACTCTTGAACTTTAAATCTTGGTTTGTAGATTGTTTTTTTTATTTTTATGGGTGATCAATCACACTCACTACATGATTGGTGGCGACTCTCTAAACCACGCACCACGAAAGAGACCCTTAGAGACGAACGCCAGCTGCTCCGCGTCGTCGTGATGCTGTTGACGACTCCACTGGGGACTTTAGAGAGTCAAGACACAAATTATGTTTTTTTGTTCATCCTATTATTTACTTTTATTTTTATAGTTTTTTTTCTTTTCTTCTTCTTTTAATTACTTTTTCTTTTGTTCTTAATTTATTATTATTATTATTATTATTATTATTATTATTATTATTATTATTATTATTATTATTATTATTATTATTATTATTATTGTGTTTTTTTTATCATCATGCATACTTCACACACATCACGGCTCTATACCCGAGCTTTACCCTTTAGGATTAGAATTGAGAATGGAGTAGTGTTGACCTTCAAGGGGGTTTAATTGCCTCCGTGCAGGGACACGAAACATTCTCGCTCAAGTTAACCCATTTGTTAAATTTTACTTTTAATTAATTTGGGGACCTTTATCTTTTTTAAGACTAGAGTTATATCCCCACTAAATTTTATTTTTTATCTTTATATTAGTTTGTCATCATTTCCTAGGGTAATTTGTTTTTTAAATTGTAAATAAAAAAGAGATTCTTTTCAAAGGGTGATGTTCTCAAAAGTTTTTTTTTCCTTCGTTTTAAAAAAAGTAGAAGTTTTCAATTATTTGATCTATTGAATCTACACCGAGGGTTAATAGTTTTGTTTTTCTTTTTAAAATTAGGCAATAAATAGGGAGATAATGTTTGCTTTCTTATTTTTATTTAAATATTGCTTTTTTTTTTAAATAAAAAGATAACCCTTCTAAAACATACAGTATCATAGTCATTTTCGTGCATTTTTTCCCATTTCATCATCTAAACCAGAAAATTTAACTTTTTAAAAAATAGATTGAGTAGTGTTAACCTTCAAGAGGATATAATTGCCTCCGAGCAGGGACATGAATGTTTTTTTTTGTGGTTCCAAATGTCCATATTACATGACTTTTATTTATTCGATTTTTATTTTCTCTCTCTCTTTGAAGATAGCAAAATGAATTCCAAAGTACCCAATGTGTCAATCTAGACACCTAAAACTATGTACGATGTGGCAAGTGATGTGCTTGAATGGGTTGAAAAAATGCATCAACAACACAGACATAGTCTATCATCATCTGGTTTACCGCCTTTTTGTCATGCTCAAGTTATTCACAATGAATTGAAAAAACTAAAAGTCATCTGGTAAGGCCTGACACTAGAGCGATGATACAAGTTCTCAATAAAATACAGAAATATAAAAGATCTAATGTATATTCCAAGCAACCATTTTGATGTCAGAGCTTTGGTGGATCATTAGGACCCCACTTACAAATGTATTACATTCCAAGATATTGATTTGGTACCCACCATCGAGAAATATTACGCATTCATAGGTTTTTAGGAAACAACAAGAGATATGATTTATTGTTTCAACATAAAGCTTACCTTAAAAAGAACTTTGTCAAATTTCTTGAATATTCGCTTCTGAACTTCAAAAGTGCATGAAGATTAAAGAAGCAGATGAATTCATATTAGTGGATTACCTTATCAACTTTATTAATAGTCATATTTCAGAAGAGAAAAGTCTGACTCACCTAGCATTGTGCGTGTATGGGACAATTTTGTTTCATAGAGCTAAAGGGTATGTTGATAGTCAAGTTGTGAAGTTAATCTTCAATATAGAACAAGGTGTGGACCTAGCTATTCCCCTCCTTGCAGAAACTGGTAGAGCTCTAAATTATTGTCGAGTTAAGGAAGGTGAAAAGTTGAGGTGTTGTGCCTCTTTTCTTTACATATAGATGCACAGTCACTTTAAATTTCTTGAAGAGTTCAAATGTCCAAATATCAAATTCAATAGATCTTGAAATACGACGAAGAACCCAATTTGAGAGTTCCCTATTGCCAAATGAGACCCAAATTTTCCAAATAAAAAGAGTGAGATTATTTCTTCAACCAAGTGAAACAAGAAAGCATAATCTGGAAGGCACATTGGATGCCTCTTAAAGCCTTGACATACATATGCGATAATTTTCACACCGTTCCTTTGTTGGGTCCATGGAGTGGAGTTCTTTATTAACCTTTGTTAGTTCTTCGATAGATGTGGCATAAGAAATTCATACCACCAACCCATGAGCTTAGTAAATTGCATTTCTCCTATGATGATGACGACTTTTATGAAAGAAGAGGTCACATATTAGCTTCTTCGAAGGTTGTCAGAAAAATTAGTAGTAAAGATCATTGTGAAGGAGCTACATGGGAATATTTACACTGGAACTCGCATAGAAAGGAAAGTACAAAGATGGCTGCTAATAATGAGAATGAAGTGAAAGGGTTCAGCCAAAAATTTCTAAGAAAACCTAGCAGATGAGTGTTGAAGCACGAAAAAAGAAATCAAATCCTTAAAAAAATTATAGGATTTGTTCAACTAAATGATTGAAAAGACTTCTCAAGCTAACATGAATCCAAGGAGAAAGGAAAAAAGAAAAAGGTTGATAGAGGAAAGAGATTATGATTCAATAGAAAACGAGAATAGACATTTGCACGCCCTCAAAACACAAGGTTGCTGGAAAGAATTCAAAATCAAGAGGAAGAATCCTCAAGGCTCTATGTTAAAATAGACAAAATTATAGTTGAACAAAAGATACAACTCGCCAAATTCGAAGAAGCCAATACTTTTCTACGTCAAGCTCTAGATGAAATTCATGCAAAAATGACAGAGCAATTGGATGATCATACTGTAGAAAGTCAAACTAGAGAAGTTGGGATTCTCCTCTTATTTCTCTAATTCTATATTAAGTAAATTCTATTTAGATAGTTTGTTAGAACTCCTATAGTATAAATGTATTCATCTTGTAGTCATTTCATTATGAATAAGATTATCCATTTATACATAGCTTCATGGTATCAAAGCCTTGAAACTCTTTCAACCCTAGCTGTTGTTGTGTTCACAGTTATTGGACCATCAAGACATAGCTAATCATCAAACTATTGTCACATATATGTCCTTGACTCCCACCAGCCTCTCACGGATCTCATCGGTGATTATCAACAGCCTCGCCACTCATACCGCTCAAATCGATTCATCATCACAACTAGTTTTTTCTTTTAATTAAGTTATTCACGACCAGTTCAGTACGTTTCAAATTCAATTAGACTGGTTTATTCAAACCTGTTCAAATCGGTGAATGAGAATAGTCAGCGGCCAACTGTCAACAGTCAGTGGTCAACTGTCAATAGTCGACAGTTAGCCGTCAGCGGCCAACTGTCAACAGTTAACGGTCAACAGTCAACGGTCAACAATTTAAACTCATCTTCAAATCAATTTCAATTTTTTATTCCTCATAATTTATCAATTTTCCAATTTCTCAAGTTACCGAACGTGGAGATTTTGCTCTTCACAAATCAGTTTCCTCAACAGATTGGATAGCGGCTATGGAGCCTCCGATCACATGACAGGTGATAAGACATTGTTCACAACTTACACTCCACATAAAGGAGATATTTATGTTCGCATTGCTGATGGCAGCCCCACTAAAGTTATCGGTGTTAGGAATATTCAAGTATCGGAATCTTTGCTACTTCAATCGGTTTTCTTTGTGCCTAAACTTGAATATAACCTACTATCTGTGAGTAGATTGAATAAGGTTTTGAATTGTGAAACTAATTTCTATGCGAATTCATGTACTTTTCAGGACTTGGAATCAAGGAAAGTGATTGGCCGGCCGAATTATATGGAGGATTGAATCTTTTCTAGGTAACATCTCCTTTGAATAAACTTGCAAATCAGCCTAGGAGTGAGTCAGCATGTATTTCAAATTCTTTAGATCTCTCGAATAGCGTTAATCTTGTTATGACATGGCATTACCGCTTAGGTCATCCAAATTTTTTATACCTTGAACGTTTATTTCCATTGCTATTTATTCACAAAAAGAGCAAAAATTTTCAATGTTAAATTTTCCAACTCTCCAAACACACTCGTACTCCATATTTCCCTCACCCTTATATACCTTTCCAACCTTTCTCCCTTATCCATGGAGACATTTGGGGACCTTCAAGAGTAAACAATGTCAGTGGAGCACATTGGTTCCTCCTATTTGTTGATGACCATACTCGACTAAGTTGAACATTTCTTATCAAAGATAAAGGCGAAACAAGTCATTTATTCAAAATCTTTCATAAAATAATTCAGAATCAATTTTCAGCTAATGTCAAAATCCTTATGACTGACAATGCTCGAGATTTCTTCAACTCTTATTTGGGAGAATATCTTCAAACTCATGGCATTGTTCACCAGAGTTCTTGTGTCTACACACCCCAACAAAATGGTGTGGTCGAACGAAAAAATCAGCACCTTCTCGATGTAGCTCAATCAATTATGCTCACTTCAAATGTTCCAAAATTGTTTTGGGGTGAAGCGATCCTAGCAGCTACATATCTTATAAATTGCATGCCATATCGTATCCTAAAATTCCAAATACCTTTACAGACTCTACTTGCTATACATCCTACATCCCATCTTGTGTCTCATCTACCATTCAAGATATTCAGATGTAATGCCTTTGTTCATGTCCATTCTCAGCATTGAAGTAAACTTGATGCTCGATCCATAAAATACATTTTTCTAGGATACTCACCCAATAAAAAAGGATATAAATGTTATCATCCTCCGACTCGTCAGTTCTTTCATACAATGGATGTTATGTTCTTTGAAAACCAGCCATATTTTCCCAAATCTATGGTTCAGGGGGAGCATAATGACATTGAACCCCAAAATTTGGATTGCATTCCACTTTAGTCTTCTGAAGTAATTTTTTCTGATCTTTTATCCGAATCAATCCATTTTCTTGAGTCTTTTTTACCAGACTCCATCTCCTCTACTGACCCTCTGTTACTCGAGTCCATTCATCTTTCAGACTCACTTAACGACCCTTTTGAGTCAAACCTTGAGGCTAAATTACCAGTTTATTTTAGAGATCAAGGCAACCCGAGGAACAATATTCACATACTCAGCAAGGTCATGATCTGAACCAAAATCTTGATGTCTCTGAAGCAGTACCTAACACTTTAGTACCTGACACTACAGAAGATAGTCTGGACATACCGATTGCTTTGAGGAAAGGAGTCTAATTGTGTACTCAACATCCAATACGGTATCATTTATCTTACAGTAATTTGTCCCCAATGTTTAAAGCTTTTGTGACGACATTAGATTAGATACAAACACCCAATACTGTTGATAATTTGTTCTTGCTGCTTTGAATAATGTAAATACTAATCTGAATGAATAACACAAGTAACAAACAATGTTTCAAGCATTAAACAGATTAATACGCAAGTATACGCAGTCATTTGCAATCAAGTGATAAGTTACAAGTCATCTCCACAGGGACTGAGCTAATATGTAAATAAGTGCTACTTGCAAAGTTAAGAACATAAAGTAAAGGAAACGTTGATGGTAACCAGTTTTTACTAAATAGAATTTTAAATAACACTAGAATGCGACAGAAATGCTAAAGACACTGATAAACCAACTAATGCAACTGGAACAGGATAAATGCTATTGACTTTGGACAATAATCTGCTGGAACAGAAATATAAACTGCTAAAGTAATAGAACAGATGCAACAAGAAAGTGCTGAAAACATAAGAGAAATACTCTAATGATGAAGTAGGCTCGGGTTAAGGGTCGGTTGAGTGTGATTAACATGCATCAAAGGTGAGGCTATGATGAGAAGTAGGCTCTGCATAACATGTGATCAAATGCTCTTTCTCAAGATGCATTCATTCTCTTCGAGCTTGAGCTCTCGTATCTAAGCTCGAAGCTAAGAACGATGAAATGCACACTAGCGAAGTGACTATCTCTAGCCTCCCTCTTTAACAAGTAGGAGTTCCTAACATTGAAACTAATGGACATGAATAGGTTATCTCTAACCCTTCTCTCCCTCGAGATGAAAAGACAAGCAAACATGAATGGATGATCAATCGAAACATGCTTTTAGTTAAAACGCCTATTATGTCTTAGCCTAACATCTCCCTGCTCACCCGGGATACATGCAACACACACTTGTCCCTCAACCCTTACCTATATAAATTTAGCTCATGGTTATGTTGGATAGAACAAAAACAGAAAGTAGAAATGCTGTAACCATCATGCAACCAAAACTCAAACGGTAAAGTAAACAGCGATGAATAGTGCATGAATGGAATAGTAACACTCAGAATAGTGAGAAGAAGGTGTAGAACTTGAAAAACACAGAAGAAAATGAGAGAAGAACTTCAAAATACTATTACGCTAGAATGACTAAACAATATTGTGCGAAAACATGAACTAAACCAGTGTCTGAACTACAATATCAAAACTACAAAACATAAAAAGAAGAAAAACTTAAGGAAGAAAAGTGTAGAAAATGCTGTAAAGATGCTTCGAACAATGAGGACTCCTCTCCCAGCTGCTCTAAAATCAAGGCTCAATCCGGAAAAGGAATAAATGAGAGCTCATTTCTCATCCAAGATCAACGGTCCAGATTCTAGGGCAAAATGGCCCTTGATTTTAATCCCCAGCTGACAAGATCTGCCTTTTTCAGCTTTTCTGACGTAGGTGCAGAGTTGACAGCCTTTTTGCAGAAGTTATCCCCCTTTGATCAAGTGTTCACAACATGGCCTTGCTCCCGAATGGCTTATCTTTTCTTTCCTCAGACATCACTGATTGAGGCATGAATTCAATGCTTTGAGAACATTAAAGCCTTGCATTGATAAAACATTTAGCGAAAATGGAGATTCCAGAAATGCTATCCAAAATGCTGCAAACTTTAGCTTCTTAGCAAAAAAACCCTTAATTCATTTGATTTCCTAATCTCTGCCTCATTTCTAACATGCATAGGGTTTATAACAAATTTTCTATCTTAAAAGCATTCTATGCATTAGACTGTGATGAAAGTGCATGATTTCTTCAATAAATGCATCCTAAAGAGGACTAAATAACTCTCGAATTGAGAGTTATCAACTGTACAAGAGGCCTGAATGGAAAGCAGCCACCCTAAAAGAATTGGGAGCACTTGAGAAAAATGGTACATGGATTTTGACTGGGATGTAAATGGGTATTCACTACTAAACACAAACCAGATGGAAGTATAGAACGATTTAAAGCTCGTTTGGTAGCTAAAGGTTTCACTCAAGCCTATGGGATCGACTACCAGGAAACATTTGCACATGTTGCTAAGCTACACACTATTTGGGTACTTCTCTCTATTTCTTCTAATTTAGACTGGCCATCATTCCAGCTTGATGTACAAAATGCCTTTCTGAATGGTGACCTAGTTGAAGAAGTATACATGGATGTTCCTCCTTACTTTGAAGATCGATATACAAGTGGAAAGGTATGTAAGCTCAAGAAGTCTCTTTACGGGCTAAAGAAATCACCTCGATCTTGGTTTGAAAATTTACTTATGTCTTAAAGCAAGATAACTATACTCAGTGCCAGTCAGATCACATCCTGTTTATCAAGCATTTCTCACATGATAAAATGGTTGTATTAATAGTATATGTAGATGATATTATTCTCAAAGGAAACGTGCATGAACAAATAATTTGTCTCAAGAACCTACTATCAAGAGAATTTAAAATTAAAGACTTGGGTCATCTAAGATACCTCCTAGGAATGGAGGTGGCAAGGTTAAGTCAAGGAATTTTTGTAACTCAATGAAAATATACTTGGACCTTTTGAAAGAAACTGGGATGAGTGGATGTAAACCAATAGGCACACCCATGGATGCGAATACAAAATTGGGAGTGAATTCGGAAGGTGAAGTTGTTGATCCTGGAAGATATTAACGACTAGTTGGAAAGCTAATTTATCTAACTCATACTCGACCAGATATCAACTTTATAGTTAGTGTGATAAGGCAATTTCTGAACAAACCCTCTAAATAACATATGGAAGTTGTGTATAGAATCTTGAGGTATCTCAAGAATGATCCTGGAAAGGGCCTGTGTTCAGAAAAACCACAAATCGCTCGTGAGAAGTCTTAATTGATGCCGACTGGGCTGGCTCTCATGTTGATAGTAAGTCAACATCTTGGTATTGCTCTTATATGTGGGGTAATCTGGTCACCTGGCGCAACAAGTTGTAGCCCAAACTAGTGCGGAAGTTGAGTTTCATTCACTAGCTTAAGGAATATGTGAATGAATGTGGCTAAAACGTCTCCTCACTGAACTAAGAGTAAAGATAGAAGGTCCTATAAAAACGTTGTGTGATAATCGATCAGCTATAGCCATCGCAAGGAATCTAGTACATCATGACAAAATGAAGCATGTCGAGATAAACCGTCATTTGATTAGTGAGAAAATTGAAGGTGTTGTTATTACCCTAAAGTATGTACCCTCTCAGCAGCAAGTTGCAGATGTCTTTGACTAAAGCACTACATCAACCCAGCTTGTGTGGGTTAATTCTCAGAATCGGTATGACAAGTATATATCGTCTAGCTTTAGGGGGAGTGTAGAAAGTCAAGTTATAGAAGTTGGGATTCTCCTCTTATTTCTCTATTTCTATATTAAGTGAATTCTATTTAGATAGTTTGTTAGAACACCTATAGTATAAATGTATTCATCTTG
Source organism: Sicyos edulis (assembly GCA_036507275.1). Taxonomy (NCBI): domain Eukaryota; kingdom Viridiplantae; phylum Streptophyta; class Magnoliopsida; order Cucurbitales; family Cucurbitaceae; genus Sicyos; species Sicyos edulis. The sequence continues at coordinate 37,270,741 of CM071847.1, forward strand.
TAATCATTTCATTGTGAATAAGATTATCCATTTATACATAACTTCACATACGATTAAGGAAAATTACGTAAGATCAATCGAACACCAACTTTAGGGATATCAAAGAACCAATGAGCAGTTGTCATATAATTATGACCAATTGGAAAAGGAATGTATGACATTGAAAAGAGATTATGATCATGTGAGGTATGATTTGCTATGGACTTTGAACAAAGTAAATGAGACTTTAGGCACTATCAGAGTAATGACTAAATGAGCTCGAGGCTTTGCATCATGGGTTAGAGATCTTCTTGACGACCTTTCATACATGGTGATGGGTCTGCGGATGTGTGTTATAAAACGCCGAATACTTTCAGTCCAAATTGATCCCACTTCACGCAAGTATACGTGGTCTGCAGCAAGTAATAAGTAAATCATCGATCTCCATAGAGACTGGAAAATTATTCAAGGTGATGTTTAGAATTAAAACATAAGTTGCATAGAATGATGGGTAGAGTTGAAGTTTGATTTTGAATTGTAAGCTGAGTAAATAAAGAAAGAAATAGTTTTGCGAAGTTAAGGCTAACTAGGATACTCATGAATTAAGTAGCAATGCAGCAACAAGAAATATGAGGTAAGGGATTCTATCATACTACCCATACAAACTACAACTTCCACTTTCGTTCAGCACCTAGCCCAGATTCCGCTGCGAATAGGTGTAATGCTAACCGTGCTAAGTATGTAATAGTTACGCTTTAATTCCTAAACTACGAATTAAAGTATCACAGCTGTAACACTACCTATTAAACATGCACGATAGACTTAGATTGTTTCCTCTTTCGATTTACGATCTATTAGCTTGTGTGGATGGTCGGTCGATACTTACTATTATAATGTAGTACTTATCTTACATGCTCTAGAATAAACCCTTCTAATTCCTTCCTATGACATGCTACTAAGATTCATTTTTTCCCAGCTTCACCCTAAGAGAATTAGTTCACAATGCAAACAGAAATCACAACACAAGATATTGAAAACATCATATAATTGAATTACTGAAGTAAAATGAGTCTAATAAACGCACACTAAATAAAATAACAAAAACAGTAAAGAATAAGAAAAGAAAGAATAGGAAAAGATCCAGCCTCCTCTCTATTACATCAACATCCTTTTTATAGAGCTAGGTCATCGAGCCTCCGAATATTCTAGAAGGGTGAGAATCAAATTACGTGGTGATTTCTCGTTTGATTTCTTTGTCATATGTGTCTGATTTGTCTAAGGCAGGAATCTCGTAATTTTAGCAATCTGTCTCTTAATTGTCTGGTTAGTCAATTTCTTACTGGAGGATATTTCTTTCCTTATTTGCTTGAGGTGATTCTAGCTTTGATCTTCCGAGTGTAATTGGCTCGCATTCGCGCCTTTGATTCTCCTTTTTCCTTCCTTGCGTGCTTGAGGTGTTTTTGGTCTTAATCTTTCAAGCATAATTAACTCGCATTCACACCCTTGATTCTTCTTTAGGCAATGCTCCACTAGAGCTGTTCCTGCGAAAACAGAAGTCACCATAAGTTTTTGAGAAACTATGCTAAATGCGCTACTTTGGTCATTTTTAGGACTATAAACTATATTTATCATTTAGCTCCCCTAATATTCAATTAATATACGCGAATAATGATTGGAAGTTGGGCTGAAATCTGACTCTATTTTAGAGTCATCACATGGCTCAAATGCTGATGAGTTGTATGAGTTATTAGGGGACAATTTGTCGAAACTTGGGATATTTTAGAAATTTTCATTGAATATTGTTTTGTTTTTCCATTTCTTATTCATTTTCGTATTATAATGTACTTTTTTCGTTCACACGAGAATTTCTAGAGAAATTTAAATTTGTGGATTTGAACTTGAATTTGAGATGATTTTGCGAAAATGGTTCGATCTTTATGACCTGATCCTCTAATTCATTCTCTCTGAATGAATGTTCTTGATTTGAAGTATAAAATATGTTTTCTTCGTATTTTAACTGCTCGTTTATTGAATTGTTTGCCTTTCGAAGTAATTTATGCATTCGAAACGACGTTTGATCTACAAAACCTTGAAGAGACCTCAACTTTTGTGAATTCGCTCTCAAGTTCCAAATATATGAATTAGGTCATAATTTCGATTATTTTTCTTGACGTATTTTCTCCATGCCAATCAATCACATTCTGGAACTTGGTCAAAATTATGATTTTCTATATTTGGCGTGAAAGTTAGAAATTTAGTAGAATTTATGTTCTATTGAATTTCAAATTGACTTTTTCGCAATGTCAAAATTTCAACCCAATTTCACATTTGAATGGGCAAAATTTGAACCATGCCTATATTTGAGATGAAATTAAAATTCTATAATTTGGATAGAAATTAATTTTATCAAATTTGAATTAGGTAAGATTTTGGTTACATTCAATTTTTTTATCAAGCCCTACTTAATTTTGGAATTATATTTGAGCTTAAATCTTGAATCAAATTTAAAGAAATCAAAGTTTGTGTTCAATTTACTTAACCTACATTCAAGATGAAACTTGATTGCTCCCAAATATTTGACTAAACAAGAAAACTTTCACTTCGATTTTTAAAATTTAGATTGCATCATTTTTCATTTGGGATGCTCAAACTCTATGGTAGAACTTCAAAAATAGAAAAATTTATCGCAAGAGAAATTTTAAATTTTAAATGAATCTTCAAAATATTCCATATCAATTGACCATGACGGTATTAAATTCCCGTCAAAACTATCGAGGTCCTTTTTTTTGTTTCTTTCAAAAGCTATATATATATATATATATATATATATATTCAATATTGTAGCTGGATTATTTTTCTGATTAAATATATGAATATATACGTATTTTATTTGGCTGAGGCATTCAATTTCTCGTATAAAACAGAATTTAGTTTTTTTTTCTAAATATGGGTGATCAAAACTGGAAATCTCCGAGAAACTAAATTTGGAAGATAAAGATTTAAAAATGCAAACTTAAAAATCTCAAATATTAATCATAAAAGTTTAAAATATCAAATCTTCAACCATATGAAAAGATTTTTCAGCTTTTGTTTTTATAAATACGTGAGCTTTAACCATTTAGCATCAAACTCGAAACTCATACTACACTAGGGGGCTGTTTGTTTGACATATTTAGATAGTTTTTAGGTTAAAGAATTATATTGAGAAGTTATGTTGAGGAGTTAAAAATTGAGAATTGTGTCAAAAACTCGTTTGGATGTAGTTTTTGTATAGAGGAGTTAAAAGTCAAAATCTTGTTTGGATGAAGATTTGAAAATGAGTAGTTATTTTTAGTAGTTAAAAAAGAAATGATTAAAAATGAATGGTTAAAAATGAGTTATTTTGATTGATTTGAAAGGAATGATTAAAAATAAGTGGTTAGAAATGATTGAGTAGTTATAAATGAATGATTAGAAATGAATTGTTAGAAATGAGAGTTATTTTTAAAAGTAAAAATGAGGAGGAGTTAATAAAAACTCGTTTGGATGTAGGTTTTTTAGGAGGAGTTAATAATTTCTCCTACTAACTCCTACCTAAATATGTCAAACAAACAGCCCCTAGAGGACGTGAGTCCATTCGCCTGCCGATCTGAGGTGGGTTGAAGAACGTCGTACGTTGTCTGAATCGCTTGTCATTGTTGTCAAATCAGTTAGATTTCAAAGTGAAAGAGAGGAAAAACTCAGCCTACCTTTTTTTGTTTTGCTCTATGCTACACCATTTTGTTTTTCAACTTTAGGTCTCGTTTGATAATTATTTAGTTTTTTGTTTTTTATTTATGAAATTTAAGTTTATTTCTACTCAAATTTACTACAATGTGTTTTATCTTCCCTACAAACAAAAAACGAAAAACAAAATGGTAGGGGCCTTAGTTTTTCGATTTCTTTTAATGTTTCTCTATATTATTATTATTTAATGTTTCTGTCAAATTTCAAATCTAGCTTCTTTTTTTTAAACGCTTTTTTTTAATAAATTAAACCATCATTTTTTTAGCGGTCATTTATTTTATTTTTAAATTTTTTTTAAACCTTTTTTTGTGCTTTTTTAAGTAGATGGGTCGCTTTTCTAAAAAAAAGTGGCGGCTTTGAAATATTAAAATCCTATGTTTTTTTTGTCTATATCTTTTGATTGTGTTAAATAGCCACTATGACAGTGATTTTGCCGCCCAACTTTTTATTTTCTTTTTTGTTTTTATATATTTTTCTCACTTTCTATTTTTTGTATTCAAACACGTTTTTTTTTTATTTCAATATTCTTTATTTTATCTTTTAAGCAAAACCATTTTTTTAGTGATTTTTTTTTAATCATTCCATTTAAATTTTAAATTTTTTTAACCAACACTTTTTTTTAAGTTAGTATTTCTTTTTTTTTTCCTAATAACTTTAATTTTGAAAATATTTTTTACTCACTTTTTTTTTTAAATTAGTTTTTTGTTCCGTGCTTTTTTTTTCAACTATCTTCTTTTTGTTATGAAAACATGTAAAGTAATCTAAGGAATAGATAGAAAAATGAAGGGAGAAAGTAAATTAATTCTATTGATTCTTGGTGCATTTTACAATGGGTGAAACAACACTTATTTATAGTGTTGTAAACTACAAAAATAGCCAAAGTACAAAAATGGCTAAAATACAAAAATAGCTAAGTGGGTCATTTATGAGAGAGTGAGTTGAGTTGATTAGTTGTAATGAATAATGAATATCTAAATATTCATAATACTCCTCTTAGATATTCATTGTACACAAAAAAAGGACTGTTCATTAAAAACCTTGCTAAGAAACCCAATGGAAAAAAACCATAGTTTAGGGAAAAATAGTATAGTATTTCACTCCCCCTCATGGAAACATCATTTGAGATATTTGAGTTGTCGCATTCCAATGTTGTGCATCAACTTATCGAATGTTGTAGTAGGTAATGCTTTTGTAAATAAATCTGCCAAATTATCCTTTGAAGAGATTTGTTGAACACTAATATCGCCACTTTCTTCAAGATCATGGGTGTAGAAAAGATTTGGTGAATTATGTTTTGTTCTATCTCCCTTTATATACCCTATTTTGATTTTTGCTATGCAAACTGTATTGTCCTTGTCTATAGTTGTTGGACGTTATTTGGTACAAATCAATCCACATGTTTCACGAATGTGTTAACTCATTGATCTCAACTACACACATTCTCGGCTAGCCTCATGTATAGCAAGGACTTCAGCATGATTTGAAGATGTGGCCGTAATGGTCTGCTTTATAGATTTCCATGATATAGCGGTTTCTCCACATGTAAATAAATAACCAGTTTGAGACTTAGCTTTGTGAGGATCAGACAAATATCCTGCATCAGCATAACCAATTGGATAAAATTCGATTGGTTAGAATAAAACAAACCCATATCCGTTGTTCCTCGAAGATAACGAAGTACATGCTTAACTCCATTCCAATGCCTTTTTGTAGGAGAAGAATTATATCTAGCTAATAAATTTACTGAAAATGTTATATCAAGTCGTGTATTGTTAGCAAGATACATAAGTGCACCTATCGCCCTAAGGTATGGTACTTTAGGGTGAATTAGTTCTTCATTTTCTTCTCAAGGTCGAGATATGTCTTATTCACATCTAGTGATCGAACTACCATTGGAATGTTCAATGGATGTGCTTTGTCCATGTAAAACCTTTTCAAAATCTTTTCTATATAAGTTGATTGATGAATAAATATCCCATCTGCTAAATGTTCAATTTGCAAGCAAAGACATAATTTTGTTTTTTCAAGATCTTTCACCTCAAATTCTTTCTTAAGATATTCTATTTCCTTTGAAAGCACTCCAGGAGTTCCAATTATATTTAAGTCATCGACATATACTGCAATAATGAAAAATCCAGATTGTGATTTATTTATAAAAACACGTGGACAAATAGGGTTATTTTATACCCTTATTAACAAATATTCACTTAGACGGTTATACCACATTCGTCCAGATTGTTTTAATCCAGATAAAGATCTTTGTAATTTAATCGAATATAATTCCTTTAAATTTAAATTATGTGATTCTGGTATCTTTAATCTTTGAGCAATTTTCATATAAATATCATTATCCAAAGATCCATATAAATATGCTGTGACGACATCCATTAGATGCATGTCAAGTTTTTTATATACAGACATGCTAATTGGATATCACAATGTAATTGCATCCACCACATGAGAATATGTCTCGTCATAGTCAATACTAGATCTCTGTGAGAATCCTTGTGCAACAAGTCTTGCTTTGTATCTTGTGAATTCATTTTTTTTTCATTTCTTTTGCATACAAATACTCATTTGTATCCAACAGGTTTTACATTTTCAAGTGTACGGACTACGAGTCCAAAAACTTCACGTTTTGAAAGTGATTGTAATTTTGCTTGGATTGCTTCTTTCTACTTAAGCCAATCTTTTCTATGTCGATATTATTCAACATATATCGGTTCAAAATCTTCATTTTCATAAATAATATCGTGAGCAACGTTGTAAGAAAAAATGTCGTTAACAACTACATCCTTTCTTGTAAAGACCCGACCCAAAAGGGCTCTAAATAGGCCTTTACCCCAATGCATGCATTCAAAGTAAAGGACAATATGCAAATAAATTTTCGGATTCCCAATTAAAACAAAACAATCAAGGTTCAATCAGAAATCAATATAGTTTGCTGAAACCTGTCCCTGTCTCCAAGCACCTGTTTCAAGGCAAATACATTTCCAAAACGTACACTCTGATCAGAGATTTATTAAAACATTTGAAACATCCTCAAATTCAATAAAGCGGGAATCCACAAAAACATTCGAGAAAACATTCTAGGGCTCGTGCCCAACTACATGCATCTGTGGGAAATAAAAAGACAAGAGTCATAATATAAAAGAAGTCGAGTTGATGTGAGTTCCCATGATCACAGACTTCTCCTTGACCATCCCGCCTCGCGCCATGGTTACTGAAAGATAAGTAAGGGTGAGTAACGAATTACTCAAGAAGAATCCCCAACCGGGGTACAATACGATGCACATGGTCATCTAGATGAGTGTATGCAAGATATGAATATAAACACAGAATAGAGCACATAGCTTAAGTCCACACTTGAACCTCGGATGCCAACTCGTGGTCTTAGTCAGGAAAATCCACACCACACAATACGCCCTATACGAGAAACAAGTCTCGGCCTCTCGGCTGTCTCATCGTCGATCACGAAAGGTGTCTTGGCTCACAATCCCGAGGAGCTCTCTAGTCGTATTTGTAATGAGCGTATGCGCGCACCGCGCATGCTCTTTGCAACTCTAGGGGTTACCGGGTCTAGTGGCAAGCTACCCGAGTCCGATCCACCATGCCTAACTAAATCTCGGATCGGTGTCACGACATAGGAGTGTGAGACACGGACACGTGAACTATGTCACCTGAACCACCGCTTTTGAGGCTAAGGAATCGGTCGTGGTAGGCTTACACCAGAAGCCGTCCTTTCCTAACAGTGGCAATCGGGGGCTCTTGCCGAACACGCCGAGGGGCGTGCGGCTGCAGGGGACGAGGCAATGCCAAGTCATCATCCCGACCGTTGGGGCATCGCGCGAGACTACCACCCTCACCCAAGATTGCGGGGGCCTACCGGTCGGGTTAGCTAAACCCTCACGGGGTCGGGGCGGAGTATTACCTCGCACGTCTACGCCATGGATGCAAGATACTTTATGCATCGAGCCGGATGATGCCACCTACCTACACTCTAACCTATCATAACAATAACATACAATCCAATACAATCCAAAACGTGCTCAACAGATACAACGAACCTAGCATGGTACTATGAAGCAAGAAGCAGATATGAGCATGCGAGCGGAACAACCTAGCATGGACTAACATGAGAGAACAACATACGAAGTCATGCTAGTCGAGAATTGAACGAGCACCTAAACTATACATGCGATAATCACAAACAAACATACAAACGACAATCAATAGAACATCGCAGGGTCCATACAACTCGGTAAGAAATCCTTACCTTGGCCGGGAGGCAACTACACACAAAATCCTAAGCTGCGATCGATCCCGAGCTAGCTAACGAGAACCTAACAAACACAATAATAATCATAATCCATAGGCCTAAATATAATAAAATAAACAAGGCTCGGCTGGGAGCAACTCACGCGGGGCGACTAACACGCGGACGGAGGCGAAAGCATGGCGAGGCCGCTTGTGGGCGCTGATGGGGGCGGGTGAGCGCGCGAAGAGGCGGAAGAGGTGGGCGACGCGCGCGTATGGACGGCCATGGTGGGCGCATGCACGGGCGCGACAAGCTGGACGCGCGGCGGCGCGCGCGACACGCTGCAAGCTGGCGATGGCGCGGACGTCTTTGGGGCGTCGCCGACGGCGTGCGCGGGCGCTGGAGCTGCGACGCGGACGGCGAAGCGGCGCTGGCTGGCTGCGACGACGGCGCGCAGCGGACACACTGGCGAAGCACGGCTGCGACGGCAACGGGCGCTGGGCGCGCTTCTGCTTTGGCGCTGGCGTCTGGGGCGCTTCTTCTTTGGCGCTGAAATTTCCAGTGCGCGATCTGGCTGGGGCTGCTCGGCCATTTGCTCTTACTGGTCGCTTATTTGGCCGGAGCAGCGCTCGGGGCTGCAAGGGAAGAAAATCACGGCAAGGGGCTTGGGAGAGAAGAGGGTTGGGCGGCCATAGAGATTTGGAGAAGAAAACACAAAACCCTATTTCCTTTCATTTAAATCAAATGCACCAAAATCCCAAAAATCAAGGCTAACCAAGATATGCTGCTGAAAGAATAACAAGATCCTCCTGTGGCTCAACTGGCCACACCACTCACCTGACTTCCTAGTACCTCAGGTTCGAAACCCAGCTGCAACACAATTTTCCTTTATTTTTACTTTTGCATCTATCCTTGCTCAAACCCATCCACAAAGCCTAAAAAACCTACATAAACCCATCCAATAATTTTAGCCACTGGAAAAAGACATAAACGGCCCTGACGGCCCGACCAAATTACCAAAATACCCCTAGGGCATACCTCGAAGACCGGGATGAAAACCTGGGCCGTTACAATATTCCCTCCTTTTTATGACTTTCGTCCTCGAAAGTCCTTAAGACTGAAACAGCTCAGGATACTGCAAACTCAACCCGACCTCCCCGCTCACGAGCGGCTTCCTCATAACTCCAACTCCTCCGCTGAACTTTTACCAAACGGATCTCATTGCTACGCAACGTCTTCGACTCAAGACCAGAATACTCATAGGCTTCTCTTCGAAGCCCAAACCCTCAATCAGCTGCAAAGGCTCAAAGTCCACAATGAGTAATGGGTCCGGCACATACTGCCCCAACATCGATACATAAAAAACACTGTGCACAGCTGTCAATGACAGGGAAATGCTAACCGATAAGCAACTCTGCCAATCTTCTCGAGAATCTCAAAACGGACCAACAACCGGGGACTCAACTTCCCTCGCTTACAAAACCCCAACACTACTTACAAACCTCAACACACCTAGCATCGATGCAACCTTAAAACATGAAATGTGTCCAACCTCAAACTCTAAAACTCGACGGCCGAACATCAGCGTAACTTTTTCCTGCTCTGAGCTAACCACAAAAGAGCTCAAACTCTGCACAACACCTCTGCGGTCAAGCTGCGGCAACAACTCGGACCCAAAAAAACAAAACCGACGGCCACCAACCTTTTCTCACGGCACTAGAGACTTGCAACATTTACCTTACCATGCTTCAACAGAACTAAAAGAACTAGCACCGGAAGGCGCTATCCGAGGCGACCTCATAAAATCCAACACTTGGTTTCATTGCCTAACCACGGAAACACCAACTCACAACAAGCTCCAACGGATCGGCTCAATCCTCCAAAATACCATCGGTCGAGAGGTGAAAACACTACAAAAATTGCACTCGGCTCATAAGCCTCTTAACCACGCTCTCGAAACCACGGCTCATCCACGCCTTGCCTAGAACAAACCTTTGTTGCCACACCTGCTGGTGACAACAACTCCGACTGGCCCGACATGACTCTACTCCATAGAAATGGCAAGCGCACACGAAACGAGGTGCGAGCTCTAGCTCATGAAACCAATCTTCAAAAAAATCTATTCTCGCACAACAACCTCAACTAAGCGCGGCTCCCACACGAAACTTACAATCCAACAACTTGAGTGCTATGAACTCGGAAGCTCAAACAACTACAAACCGCATAGCTATGCCAATCCACTCATCTCTAGCTCGACTCAAATCACTAGTGGGCAAGACAACCCATGCAAACAACTGAGGCCCTAGAGGGCTCCATCCACTAAACTTACCTCCATGCAAACAACGGAACAAAGCTCGCCTCAAATATGAAACACATCTCACAAGTCCAAGCGATAACACATATACAGCTTAACCCTCAAGTTTAGGCTTAATGCACCTTCCCACCGAAACTTCATAAATGGAACTCCACTACTGGTCAACACCAACTACCAAGAACAAGAATACCAACAATGGTGGCAGAGTGCAAGCTACACTAACCAAAGCAAGGATCCTCAATAGGTCCGGACCTAATCCGACCACAAAGGTGCAACCTCATCCACAAATGAAACAAAGGGGCCTTCAACTACAAAGGTGCAATGACTTCCAAGCCAACACACAAAACCTTAACCAACTAGGCCAAACACTCATAGGAGGCGAGAACAACCCCATACGCAACTTCCGAAGAAAACAACTCACGAGTCCGCTTAGCTGGACAAACAAGCGCTTCCAAGCGACCAACAAACTTTCCCTCCTACTAGCACCACTACCACCAACTCCAAGACCAAGGGATAACGACAACTCCAAAGAAAGCAGTCCCATACAAGCGGACAACAGAAGGACGAGAGAGCTCCACACACGCTCATTTGCCATGCTCGGCTAAAGCCACAACATCTAACTCTCACGGAGGCAACAACAAGGGGTTCCACCATTGTGATGAACCGCCAACCACAAAATAGCCAAGACTCACCTCCAAACACCAAAGGAGGGCAACTCTCAACATCCGGAAAGCGGGAGAAACAATAGACAGGGCACGAACCACTTGCCCCACGAGCAAACTAACTTCTAGCACCTCAAAACCACACCTTGATCAACACCAAGCACCAACTTGCCACCACACCGGAACCAATTGCTAGCCTACCAAATCTGGCAGCAACTCACCCGAGGTCTACAACCTACACGACTCCGGCTTGCCAACTGAAACTCACTACCTGGGCCTGACCGAGCTCGGTGAAGCTCTCCACAACTAGGGTTCTTGGCAACCCTCACACACTGCTTGTCGTCAAGCGGTCTAATGACCCATTTGCTGAACAAACAACTTCTTTTTCAAAGCATCACAATCATGCGGCTCGCTCCGAACCTCGAAACCAAAAAGACCGAAGCGGCAGAATGTGTCATCCTCCTACTCAAAGCAACAGCCACAATGTAGCTTCCACCTAGGGTAAGGATTCCGAGCAACACCCTTAGCAACTACGGTCAGGAATTATATATTTTGTTACAATTATCTTTTTAACCATTTATAAATTATAATATTTATAATATTTAATTTCCTAAGTTTTTTATATGTATATAAATATATATTATGAAATTGAATTTTTGGTGGTAAGATCTAAAAAAAATGACAACTTTTTCGCTAAGGAAGGATGAGTTATGCCGTCGACTGCACAGACGATACCTTCGTCGTCGCCTGCTCCCCACCGACAACCCATGTAACGCCCCGCATTTTCAGAGAAACCCTCTAAGTCTGAGTTATTCGCTTTTCGAGGATTTTGGTGTAACTCTATTTAGTTCTGGCTTTAGGAGTACTTTGGTGATTTTACCCCTAATGGCCTCTTTATGAGATTATTAATTAGTTTTGGATTAATTTTGTGATTACAGGTATTGTTAGGGGCATTTGTAGAAATTGGTTTAAAGAAAACGAAAATAGGTATTTTTGCATGCTTTGTGCCTCAGGATTATGGGGTCCTGGGGTGCCATCTTATGTCTTGTCTAAATGTTAATTTTGGTCCATGTATTTCGTTGTAACACCCTAGTTTTAATTAAAAAATAGTTACGCGTCTATTGAAAAATAATATAATTTGTATCACTCCTAAACCTCTCCATAATATTTTAAGAGATTGTTTTTAATCAATTAATCACTCATTTAAACATTTTGGTTAAGGTTATTTAAGTGCCTTATTAAAATATATAAACTTGTGACTTTCCTATTAAAGTCTCATTTTTTTAAATGTAAAATGAATTTAGTATACAGTTTTAATTGGATTTTTGTTTAATTCAAATAGAATTTTTTCTGTTGTTAATTCTATTTAGCCTCTTTTATTTAAAGAATTAGAACTAAGGGTTTTACAAAAACAATGTAAGAAAAAAAAGGAAATAGGTTTTAAAATAAATAAAATAATTCTTTCTCTCTCCCTTATTTACTCCAGCTGACAACTCACCTCCCCTATCCCTATTTTTTTCTTGACTCTCAATCCCACCATCCACGTGTCACAATCCTAACCTCCACATAGTTTCTTTCCCGCGTGTGAAGGTGCCCTTCTCTTCGACCAACAGAATCGCCGACAAGCTTCGAGTTCCGGCAAGCTTGTTCTGCGTTTTCGGCGGTCGACGACGACACCGCCCTCCTCCTCGCGTGTGTGTTTTTCGGCTAACACCAAGCACCACGTCGTCGCCACCATTTCCCCAGCCGCGACAGTTTCGTCTCTGGCGTGTGTCGCCGAAGCAAGCTTCTTTCTTCTTCCCTCGTTTTCCGGCAACTTCTTCAAGCTACTCATCTTTGGTAAGTTCTTTTCCGCCTCTTTAGGGTTGTTTTTTAGCTTTGGCAGCCATTAATGGAGCTTTCCGGCGAAAAGCTCAAACCCCATCTTAGATCTACTCTCTTTCTTCGTAGATTTCGAGAGCTAGAGAAGTCTGATCTCAAATCCGAGACCTATTCCATGATCCTTAGCTCAAGATATTTCCAATGAGGTATGACCCGCTCCGTTACGCGACGACGCGCCGCCGTGCTCCGGCGACGCGTTTCTGGGCAGTAGCTTCTCTTGTATGTAATATTGGAGAGATTAAAGTCTTTTGCCGAAAGGGTGTAGGCCTTGAGATGATTATTGAATTTTTCTTTCCTGTAGGGGTGCGATCATTTCAATTTGAAAAATTAATACTCTAGATTATTTATTCAGGTTATTGAAAGTTTAAGGCAAATGAAGGCAAATCCTTGAATCACAATGTTAGAGTTTAAAAAGCAAAAGAAGGAAACACAGTCAATATTTCTTGAAGATATATATGTCTAATCCATATTTTATAGGTTCTTTCCTCAATTCAATCTATAACACCCATATTTCTTGTTCTTTACTGAATCTTCCTTTTAAATTTTTGAAGGACAAATGGTATAAGGATGCTATCAACTTGGCAAAATTTCATACAAAATCACACAACTAGTTCTATGTGGGTGTATTATTTTCTCCCTCATTCGTGTCTATCTTTTATGATACATTACTATACTTTCTTTCTAACTATCATTATTGTATCTTATTATCCATTTTTTCCAGGGTACAAAAGGCTTATTTATTACTTTTACTTATTGTATCTTCTGTTTGTTAACATTTTGTGATTTCCAAGCTTGTGAGTAATTTTGATTATTATGTTTATAGCTATAATTTTAAAGAGTTGTTTCTCAGTACCTAGACTTCTTGTAGTAGTTATCTTTGCAATTGTTGCATTTTAATTATGGCAAAATGGTGGTAAGCCATTAGGTAAGTATTATTCTTGTCTATAATATTTTGAGGTAGGTGTTCGGCTGCTGTGATGGCGAGGAAGGCTAATATGAAAAAAGAAATAGGTTTACGTTTTTTGTCACCAACTACTAGTTGTTAGTTTTGTACTTTCATTTGTTTTTGTTTTTTTTTTGTCTTTAACTTTGTACATAAGTGAACTTTGTACTTACTTTGATTTGATTTTGTGAGTCTTCCAATGTTGTGACTTTTTGCAGGGGGACAAGTCAAAGTGGAGAGGTTCGAAGTGATTTTCTTTTTTTTAAGCTTAATTGTTTGACATAAGACTTGACTTCTTATTCTAAGTTATTCCAAGTTATGCGCGCTGCACACTAATTTATGGATTTTAACTTGATGAGATGTTGCATTTTCTCTCCATTTTGTGGTGCTTTTTCTTCATTAAGCTCTGATAACTCTTAAGTGTGGTGATATTATTTTTCTCTTACAGTTTTTATTTATTTATTTAAAGCCTCACTAATGTCTTTCTTTGTGTATCTATGTGTTTTGTTAAACTTTTATTAATTACATGTTTCCCTTGTTTACTTGTAGATTGGAAGTACTACCCTCTTTTGATTCTTCTTTATTGTGAAGGTTCGCTTCTTCCATACATTTTTTAAATTTTAACCTTTTTTTATAAGTATTATTTGCTCATTCATTCTAACTAGCCTTAAGTAGGTTGTAGAGCTTAAGTTGCAAAAGAGGTAAATTTCAAAATAGTGTTCTTCGAATTTTCGAATTGGTATTCCTTTTATTAAGGAATTTACTCTGATTTTGTTCAAATTCAAACTTCTATTCTTCCAATAAATTGCATACTTTACATTTGTGGGATTGCTTGTCTCTTAACTTAGCTTTGAAAGGTATGAAAATCTAATATTTTATGTTAAATTGATGATTGTTTGTTCTTGGTGTACAATTTTCTCATGTTCTATCATTGGTTTTGGATGTTTGTTTCTCTCAGGTATCAATACATTCTCATAATCAATCTATGTATTAAAATTTTTAATTTATTTGCATGCTTTCATTATAATGTTGTGGATACTTCTCAACAATCTTGCAGGAAGTTGTCGAGTTTGTCAAGCAGAAAAATGAGAGGTTTAGTCTTCATTTTCAGTAACTTACTTTTTATGCAATATTTACATGTTTCGTATGCTTTTAAAAAGAACTTCGTTGGTTTATATGTAATGTAGATGGTTGAAGTTCTTTTCTTATTAATAAGAAAGCTCACATATTATTATTTTTTCTTTTTGCTAAATCTCACATGTTATTGTTAAGTAATATGTAATATGTGGATGTTGTTTGAAACTCAATTTTTCTTAGGTTTTGCACAAACTCACTCAAAGGATGAAGCAGTGAAGAAACATATTTCAAGAATCATCCTTTGCTTGTACTTTTTGTTGTAAAAAACTTTGTAAAAATTTATCACGAGTGTGATATTATTGCCTTTTTGTTATTTTGTTCAAGTCGAAATGCATACAAACATTTTAAGTATCTATGAAATTTTATTTCTTGACAAGTTTTTTACCTGTGAATTTATTTTATTGAAGAATATTATGTATGCATAATAAGAGGTAAGAGCAAACAAAATAAGGTTGTAAATAGACAAAACAAGCGTCATGGTAATAAATATTTGTCATCAATTGAAGATATGTGATTAAAATAAAGAGTCATGTTTGAATATTTAGTGATTAACAATAAGTGTCATTAAATTATATTTATTGATAATGTTTAGATGTCGTTGATAATGCATTAATGACTTAATTTATATGTCATTTATTGCTCGTTGGTGACAAAAAAATAGTGTCATGAAATAAGAACTAATGATTACAAAAAGGTATCATTTATTGCATTTTATTGACACTTACTAAAAGTGTCATCTAAACACAATAGATGATGTGCGATACAATGATTGCAAAAAAGTATCATATAAAGTGTTTGTGATACTTTTTTGTAATCATCATATCCCTATTTTGTAGTAGTGACAACATGTCTATTATAACTTCAAATATATATCAAACTAATAAATGACGGAAATAATGGCATAATTTTATCTCCTCAAGCGGGGATTATTTAAACACAAACACCAAACCTAATAATAAAAATATGTAACCAACACTTAATATCCTAACTACTCTAATAGTTCCCTTCAAATTAGACATATAGATAAAAATTCCAACTGGAACATTGAATGGAAGAAAAAAAAATCAAGAAAAAAAATTAAAATAAATAACAATAATGGGAAAGAAATTAATAGATGATAAGTGTCAATTGAGAAGACCGCAGGGAAGGGATCAAATATAATAAAAAGAAAAAAAAACATGCAATTGAATATGTCATGGATGATGCGTCGTGTGAGATGAATGCGCCATGAGAAAAAGGTGTCATCTGCCAATGAATCGTTTAACATAGGAAAAAGCAAAAGTAGAAGAAAAAATAACAGATTGCTCTGATACCATAAAGTACGATTTTGAAAGAGTGAAAACTCGACAATTTATATCTCTATAAGAATGCATATTTATACATAGAAAAGAAATCATGAAATTTAACTAACCTAAATATTATAACAATTAAATACTAAATATGATAAGTTTAACCAATTCTAAAATAGGAAAATATGAAACCTACCAGATCTAAACTTAATATTCTAATATTTCCCCCATAAGTTAGAGGTACATTAGAGAATCCAACTTGAACATTAAGGAAAGGAAAGAAAAAAAATAAGGGAAAATAATAATATGAATAATAATAAATAAAAAAACAGGTGCACCAATTGGGAAGAACGGTTGTCCAATTGGAAAGAATGGATGTGTCAATTATGAAGAATAACTGCAAATGCGCTAATTGGGAGATGATGCGTCATGGAGGAATATCCATGGAAAATGATAATGCAGCGACAAAAATAAAAACTTGGGATCAATAATCCACATGAAGCTCCGATACCATATTGAATTAATAAATGATGGAAAGAATGACTTAATTTTATCTCCTCAAGTAGGAACTATTTAACCACAAAAACTAAATTTAATAATAGAAATATGTAACCAACCTTTAATATCCTAACTACTCTAATAGTTCTCCTCAAGTTTAACATATAGATAAAAAGTTCAAACTTGAACATTTGATAGAAGAAAAACAATGAAGAAAAAAAAGTAAAAAATAAATAAAATTAATGAGAAAGAAATTAATAGATGATAAGTTCCAATTGGGAAGAGCGCAACCGCAGCGCCAATTAGGAAAGGATCAAACACGCATAAAAGAGAAGAAAAAAAAAATAGGAAAAAAAATAAGGCAATTGAATGCCATGAATGATGCGTCATGTGAGATGAATGCGCCATGAGTAAAGGTATCATGTGCCAATGAATCGTTAAACACACATGAAAGTGGAAGTAGCAGAAAAAATAACATATTGCTCTGATACCATAAAATATGATTTTTGAAGAGTGAAAAATCGATAATTTATTCCTCTATGAGAACGCATATGTATACATAGAAAAAAAAACCATAAAATTTAACTAACCTAAATATTATAACAATTAAATACTAAATATGATAATCCTAATTAATTCTAAAATAGGAAAATATAAAACCTACCGTATCTAAACATAATATTATAATACTTCCCCCTCAAGTTGGAGGGACATTAGAAAGTCCAACTTGAACATTAAGGAAAAGAAGGAAGAAAAAATAAGGGAAAAAATAATAAGAATAAGAATAAAAAAAGAACAAATGAGCCAACTGAGAAGAACGGATGCCTAATTAGGAAGAACGAATGTGCCAATAATGAAGAACAATTGCAAATGCACCAATTGGAAGATGATGCGCCATGAGAGAATATCCATGGGAGACGATAATGCAGCGAAAAAAATAAAAACTTGGAATCAATAATCCACATGGAGCTCTGATACCATATTAAATTAATAAATGATGGAAATAATGGCGTAATTTTATCTAGGGATTATTTATACACAAAAACTAAATAAATATGTAACCAACCTTAACATCCTAACTACTCTATTAAAACTTTTATTTATAACAATTTTTTAGGTCATGTAACATTTTAGTTTTTTTATTTTATGTTAAATTTCTAACTTAGACCAAGTTTTTTTGTATATTTTGAAGCCTGTAACTAGATTTTCATTTCAAATAGTTTTAGCTACTATACAAGTTTCAGTATATTTCAACTACTACTGGCTTCAATGTTCTCAATTTCAAGCATCTACGGGCCATAATCTTCTAGCTTTTCTAGGTGTAGAAGTGGCAATCTTATATACTGCTTAGTTATGCATAAAAGTGTGGATCGAGAATTCCGCATTTGAGTGGCTTAGACCCTCTTTCTCTTGGACAATAGTGCCAAAACTATAATAAATGCTGGAAATGGCAGCCGTGTAAAAGCTTGTTTTTAGTAATATTATTATTGTTATTGTTATTACTTTCTTTTCTTATTAATGTTACTTTAATGTTTTCTCTTGATTATGCTTGTTTATTTAGAATTTTATTGCACTTGTTTATTTTGGGATACGTTTTTATAGCCATCAAACCCTTCCTCCCCATCACCTAGAATTTTGAAACCTATAGCCTTTAGGACGCTTGTCCATAGCTTGCAGCTTTGCAAATCCCACTCGTCCATCCGCAGCAGCTTCAGCGTTCGATTAGCGCCACGTGTCACCGTTGAGAGTGGGCAGCAGTGTCTCCTTCGATCTCATCCGTGCGCAAAGACCCTCCATGTTGTGGCTGTGAATCCCAACAGGCCAAGCAATGTTGAGGTAAAGTCGTCGCCTAGTTCACCATCAATCTCTGCTCGAGTTCACCGCCATCGCGAACTCTGTCGCCGTCCGTTGAATGAACCAGTTGCATCGTGGATAGTTGTTCTTCTCGGGATCTCAAATGCGTTTGAGCTTCGATCTCGCCTCATTTTCACCATTTCTCGCTCCTTTTCCCTTGTAAGTTCCCTTGTTCAACTACTTTTCCTTAGAATCCTTCGTTTCTGCGTGGTTTTCGGTGATTTTTCCATGGTTTTTGCCGAACTCCAAACTTTAAACCCCCAAAAAGGTATGGCCCGCCCTATTTCGTGGCGACACACTGCCACCGACCACCACGTGTCGCCGCTATGCTTCGGCGGCATGTTTCTCGAATAGTAGCTTACTCTCGTTCTTGTGTTTCTAACCCCTTGTGTGGCTTATTTAGCTTGTTCCTAACGAATTCTCGATGATTTTTTATGTTTAGGTGACCCGGGAACAATTCTTAGCTAGCGGAGTTATTTTGGTGTTTGGTCAAGTCGTCGGAAAGGTAATGGGTTTCATTATGTTGGATGTGGCAATTTCATAGCAAGTAGTGGCATGACTAGGCTATTTCGAACTATAGCATGATGAAATGTATGTTTGGCCTTGATTATTTATGCCATGAATGTTTTGTTTATGCTTGGAATGTTAAAGATTGATATTGTTCTAGTTCAATCGTTGCTACTTGCATATGATTATGCGCTATGGTATGTTGTTGACTCATAATGACTGTATGATTGCATATAATACTCTATTATGGTGTTTTAGGCCATAGGCCATACTATGAATCTTGTGCTAGTTTAGGGACTATTGAGCCCCTCTAGCTAGGTTTATTCGTTTTCTGTTACACTCTTTGGATCACATATGTCATGTTGTATGTTTTACTCATTCTCTCTGTTTAGTACGTGGCAAGGAGAACTAGTCATGACTCGTTTGACCCTAGCACCTACGATTTGACATGTCCATTGTGGTACCCACCCTAGTGAGGGTTGGCTTACCCTTGGTCTGAAGAGGCCACTAGGAAAGATGATGGTGCGGAGGGATGCCTGTCAGTGGGCTTGCATGCCTTTTGGGATGTTATTTGCAGACAGTCGTGGCATATGGCGCCCCTAGCCCGAGGTTTTGGGATCTTGTGTGGTTCCCTCACTCGTGGCCCTTCATGATATGTTCAAGTCATTCGCATGGCATTCGTGTATGCCCTTGTTGGCACGACCTGAGCATCGCTATCTTGCCCAAGGTTTAAGGATTCGGTATGTTTCCCTCACTTTTGGTGGGACCTTGACAGAGGTCAAGCTACCCCGAATCACTTGCGTATGTCTCTGTGAACATGGTTAGAATGTTTCCCAACCCAAGGTTTAGGAAACCTGCATGTTTCCCTCACTCGCGGTCATTTCCAGACAGAGGTCAAATGACTTTTTGGCATTTGTGTATGCCTCTGTTGTCATGATATGAGCATCGTTGACCTAGTAGGGTTGGTCAGAGGGACGACCCTATATTTTTGTTTGGCATGATGTTCTTGGCTCGGGTATTCGTGTTCTGTTAGTGTTTGCATGATTTCCCCCATAGTGAACTTCTTACTGAGTATATATATTTATATATGTACTCATCCCTTATATCTTCCAGGTTTGGGAGCACATCGAGGTGGTCGACTGTGGAGCTATGATCATGGGCATGACGTCATTATCTTGCGCATTATTTTATCGCATTTAGTTCTTTCAAACTCCTATTATGCTTTAGTTTTGGACTTGTTCGTTGTTTCTATGTTTTACAACTTTTCATGGGATCCCAAACCCCGTTTTAGAACTATTTTAAACTTTTGGAACTATTTGTTTTATTTACGTATTGAGAAAGCATGCCGTGCCCATTTTATCTTAATATTTTTCTCAAGTCATGCATGAGTAATGTTCCCATTAGAGTCCTTTAGAAAACTGGGTCATTACATGTTGGATGTATGGCTACTCGTTTTCCCTACACCAAGAACCTGACCATGACAGAGTGTTTTCGAGCAAATGTCGTTGAACGTTGGTGCGGTTGTTCGGAAGAACAAAGCGGCTCAACCAGAGAGCCAAAAATGGAAAGCAGAAATAATATGTTCTTCTATTCAAAGCAAGGTGGGGGAAATGAATCAGTAACAAACCATTATTAAATTCAGTTTCGATTAAAGTTAGCTTTAAACTTAGCATAGACATTTACATGGACTAAGTCGTTTGAAAGAACAATGACTAATATGGAAGGAAACATTGATGAAAATAGTATTTTAACCCATAATAATTTAACATTATTTAAATAAATTAGATATTTTTAAAAAAATCCAAAACAAAATAATTAGATGATATAAAATAATAAATATTAATGAAAATGAGTGATAATCTACGAATGAAACACAAGTTATTTAGTATAAAAATTGTTCATACAAATCATTTAAAAAAAAAAATCACATATAATCCTACCCCAAAATCCACATCCAAGTTATTGGTTTTAACTCCCTTAAAAAAAGAATTGCAAGTTATTACAAAACTTTTAATTTCTAACACCTCAAAATAATTTTTCATTTTAATTACTCAAAATAATCACTCATGTATCATCCAAAAACACACAAAGCATGCAAAATAAATTATAGTATTAATGTTATTTTTTTTAAAAAAATCTTTTATTTAAATGGATGGATCGATTGAAAATTATTTTATTGAAATTGGACACATTTGCAATATGAATAACAAAAACTTGAAGAAAAAAATTATCAATATCAAAATTTTAGAAAAAATTTTAAGCATGACAAAAAGTAAATGGAAAATTGCGTGGCTAACCCTTTTAAGAAACCTAATTACAAAAATACCTCCATAACTTTTTTTTAGAAAAAAGTACATTTTTGTTTTTATTTAATTAATTTAATTTTTTTAAAATAGGAATTTGTCATTCTTCATTATATCACTTTATATTGTCATTTTTAAAATTTTAAATTGTATCTTAATTCAAAGAGAAATTGTATTCAATATATTCTTTTCAAAAAATATGTACAAAACTAGGTAATCAACTTTTCATTTACAATTTTAATTTCATTTATTAAAATCTAGATTTATCAATTTTAATTAATACAATTTTACCCTCTTTAGCATTTATTTCAAATTCCTAATATCATAGTCAAACTTCCCATGATTAACAAAATCATATTTTCTAAAAATAAAATTTCATTTATCTAATTTGAATTGTTTTTTAAAATCTCTAACCTCATTATTCCAATTCTGTTTCGTCTTCACGCTTTCATCTAGGTTTATTCTCCATTCTACCGAGTTCGTTTCCACAATACGCTTCATTTCTCTTCATCCTCTATTCATTCCAACGAGCTCAAAACTGTCCAGCTACCACTAAAGATTTCAACTAGACTGTGTACGCTTCATCTCTTCATCTTCCATACATTCCTGCAAGCTCAAAACTATCCAGTGAACAATTTTCATTCCGACCAGACGTTTTACATTTCCAACCTATTGTGTGCAATATTCTGTCGGTATTCTGCCAATTTGTTGTTTTTCAAATCCGTGCGTTACATCAACCTTTATTGTACATTCTCCCGGTTGTCTGTTCAGATATGTCTCAGATTGTATAGTATGATATGTTTTTTCTTCTATTTCATCTTTCTAATATCATAAGACATAATACCATTATTATACATCCTATTGATAGCAATTACATCTTCAATACTCCTATTATACATCCTAGTCCAATACACAGTATAATAATATATCAATATAATCAAGTAACAACAATTTCGTTATACCTTTAAAATCAACACACTGTATTTTACACATATATGTATACAATGTAGTCCAATATACCATTTAGAAAATATTAAAATATAATTCTATACAATACTGTGTATTCATATTTATAATACTATCTATCTTTACCTTATAGGTTCTGCAAGCGGATATACATTGCACATAGTGGTTAATGTGAACAATAAAAGTTTCACAATTAATCCAATTAATTATCCTTGATTAATCAAATTAATTTAAATGCAATACTCTAGGTGATTACCATGTTATTAGAAAAAGAATACTCACATTGACTGTCGCCTCTTATCTAATCTGGCGGGTCTTTATGTTGAGTAGGATTGACTATTTCTCACGAAAAAACTTGAACGATCTCTTCCGCTCTTCTAGGCGTGCATGGTGGGAAGCCTTTAGAGAAGGGAGCTAGAAATTTTGTCAAAATAGTTTGACTATGGAGGAGTAAAAAGATCTCAACTTTTAGAGAGGTTTTTCAATTTATGAGAAAGGTTACTCTGAAAGTGAGTGAGATGAGAATGAAAGCCTCCAAGGGTTTCCTATTTATAGTAGAGTGATGGAGGCTCCAATTTAGAGCTTTTCGATGTGGGACAAAACATTATGCATTTTCTCATTTGATTTTTCCATTTAATTTTTGAAAAAAACCATATTTTTGTTTTATTTATTTTTATTGATATTTATCCAATAAATTTCAATTCCATAATATATTCAATATATTATTAAAAAAAATATCTAATTAATATATCCAATATATTAATTCTCCACTTTAATAATTATCCAATAATTATTAACCAGATTAAACATATTAATCAATAATCTTCATTTAATAATTATCCAATAATTATTAAACCAATTAATATGTCCAACATATTAATTTACTTTGATCTCTTAATTAAATCATTATTCAATAATTAGTTTATCAAATAAATTAATTTCTCCTTATAAACATTTATTCAATATATATTAAATTAATATATCCAATATATTAATTTTCAAGTAATAATTTAAACTTTATGCTCCTATTAATTATGTCTCACATAATTAATATGTGAATTTGAAACTTTCAAATTCACTTTCTAATAAAACAGTGTACCAGCAAGTATGAGCTAGCCTGGGGACCGATGGACCTATAGGTTCAAAGCTATAACAACCTGGGATTTGATCCATATTCGTTAGCATCAGATTTATTTCACTAAAGGCTTGTGTTGAACTCTTTCGCACTATAGGACAAGTTAACGTCCCCAGATACAATCGATCATTTGTCATATGATCCTTCACGAGCTTGTTCGTAATTCACAATTGGGACAAGAAATCAGTTCTACCCCTGTGATTACATCTTTCTCCTTAAGCGCCACTGCTTCCTCTAATGAACAAGTATTTATAGTCCAACTATAAATCAATGTCCTCTTGGGCCAATGAGAGGCGGAATCCCTTTTGTCCAAGCCCTAGAATTAGTTTTTAAGGGAACAACTCTACATCTTCCTCAAAATTCGAGAATGCGTGAATCACATTGCGTTCCCAGCCACTCACTAAGGCAATCCCCAACGTGGGAGGATTATTGACTGAGCGTTGTTTGGCTGGTCTCACCCATGCACATCAAAAGACGCTTTCATAAAAGAGGAGTTCACAACCCACTTAGGATTAAGATCACATCGACATACGATCATCCTTAGTGAAGTAGTTGATACGATTCTATAACGAAATTACTAGATAAATCATAAAATTCTGGTCTCGTCTTATGCAAAAACTTCTTTTTGCATGGGCACCCCCACTCATATGTCTCCACATGAACAACCAGGATCAAGTTGTTTGCAACCTTTGCAAAGTAGGTTGTACCAACAGTGTCTCAAAGACTTAGGCCCCAACCTTAGTCCATATATTGTATACGTTTTAGGTTATTGATTTGGAACTAGATCCACTTATATGTCTCACATACTTGTCCAAGTGTACATCCAAATAATCATGGGAATATCGCTATTAATCCAATTAATGCGATAAAGCTAAACGACATTTGTATATTAGCGCAATTAATAAAATAATAACACTTATTAATAACTGAAATTTAACATTAAATATTTTCTTTTTAATTACAAACTACTAAGTCTTTAGGGCACAATCCCTCACACTATAATTATGAATCGTCTGAAGTATATCTCAACCCATGCACTCTGCATTTCCAGCGAAACAAAAACTAACCTCTCATACTTTATTAATACCGCAATTTCTTATAAACCAACCGATAACGATTTTCAGCGACCAATTACTCACACTCTTGTAGATGGAGACAACAACGACACAATATCACTGTCATGCTATCCTGTGGAAGGTTTGTTTGCTAGAGTAGAATATTGACGTTGAAGATGCAAACTCATTGTCGTATTGGAGATGTTGAAGATTCGATGATCAAAATTCATTTTTGCGTCGTTATTCCCTCCTTCAGTTTCGTAGTAGTCAAACACAAAGACTAAATGAAATCCCTAATTTTTGTTGTTGTGGAAGCTCAAATAAAGACTATATTACTAATAAATACTACATATTCTTAATACGTTGAATATGTATTTATTTTATTTTATACTATGTATTTATTATTCTATTGTATTATTGGTCAATTTGACATAAATACGTTGAATTACACATACATATTCTTAATAAGAGTATTAATCATTGTCAAGGAACAATAAGGGTCATATTTTTGTAATAATATATATATATATATATATATATTTTATAATGATTGTATAACAAAAAAAACGTTAATCTAAATATTGTATTCATAATACTTATAACATTAATACCCCTACTAAATTGTAATACTTATACCATTAATACTTCAACGGTACTATAATACTCTTAATTTAAATAAGATGTATTAATACAATAACTATATGAAACCCCTACGAATCATTTAATATGAACGGTATTAAAATAAATATCTATTAATATCAAATTACAATAACTATATTATATTATCAAAACCAAGACATATTGTATTAATTATTAATACGAATAATATTGTACCTATATAACATAAGTGAAGAATGTTTTTTTAGATAAATTTATCTTTAATTTAGGATTATTTTGAGAATAAGAAAGAGAATTCGAAAGGAAACAAGTGAAATAAGAGTAATGAGATGGAAATGAGATGTAGAACAATTTTAAGGAAGGGAGTTGGAAAGTTTTTACAAATTTCCTTTTTGGTTAATGATAAATTCCAACTTATAATAACTAATATTTAATAAGAAGGATATGAATGATAATCCGAATTTATAAATTCATTATTAAAAATTATATTAATTAATATATTATTTGGAGTTTAGATTTATAATTATTTTCTCTATCTGGTCTAAAAAAAACTCTTATTTAAATTTGAATTGGTTTAATTAGATTTTATAAAGAATCCTTAATTATTTCATCTTTTTCCTAAAATATTATTAGCTCTTTAATCTAATCATCTATCACTTTGCTGTAAAAAAGAAATAATAATAATAAATAAATAAAAATCACTATTACTTTCCTTCCCTCTCTCCCTTCCAACCAATTTTATTTTGCAAAATTAAACTAAAAAATTTGATTTTTTTTCCAGATTTTTTTCTCTCTCTCTAAATTCTTTTTTTGGATTTTCTTCAACTTCCAATTGATTTTGCAGTCATTTTCTTCTCTCCATCTAATTGATTTGCATTTTTATTCTCTCAAACAATAACTAAGTTTCTAATAAAAACAATTAAAAAAAAGTCAACTCAAAGTCAGAAATTTTGAGTGATATTATAATATATCATTCTTACAATGTTTGGATGTACTATTGATTTTCAATCCAGTTATATATCCTTATTTTTTGTGTTCCGTTATGCTAGATGGTTTCTACTGGTTTAATGCATGTTGTTTCCGTTTATTTTACATACATTTTTGTATTTATGTTTAATACACAATATTAAACATCGTTGTATTTTTTGCATGTATTTTGGAATCATTGTTTATGATATAAATACATCATTGTTATGTTGCAATTTCATCATACATTAGATTTAAAATTAAATCGATAACATCAATCAAATTCGGAAAAATAATAGGGCTTGTTTGGCCCACCAACATCAGCCCAGGAAGGGTAGGGGTGGGCCCTTCCCAACGTTTGGGCGGCCGGGTTAACCCGGCGCGTGATGTTCAATTTTTTTTTTTTTTTTCCTTTTTTTCTTTTCTGAAAATCTCTGCCTTTTCTCCCCACTTCTCTCTTTCTTTCCTTCTTTTAGTTTTCGTTCTTAAATTTTCTCTTCAGTTTTATTTTTTCAAATAAGTTATATTCAGTTTTTTTTTTTTTTGAAATCATGTTATATTTAGTTAAGGTCTTTTTTATTTATTTATTATTATTATTATTATATATTTTAATTTAAAGTATAGATGTAGGCATGTTCTTTAAACAAAATTTGTAATTGTTTATACATTTGATTTTTATCAATGATGTATGCATTTAAAACTTGTTATATACATATATATTTTTTATTATTTATCAAACTCTTTTAAATTCATACATTTTTGTAAAATAATTCTCAAAACAAAAAACATTTTTGTAAAATAAATAGAAATATATATTTATATGAATCCTAGATATAATTAGAAAAATAATTAGAAAAATTGTATTAGATGAACTCTTCTCACAAAATTGATGTCCAAAAAAAAAACTCTTCTCACAAAATAATTATAAATGTAAGTAAATTTTAAAATATTTGCATCCTTGGTCATTAAGACGTTTTAATATCGTACTATAAATACTTATTAATACAATATTTAGTATTATTAATACAATATCACTATTATTACTAGGTTGCTAAATTTTTTTTAAATGACTATTTTTTTTTATTGAATTTGATTAATCTGGTAAGTTTTCCAATAATTAAACCAGATACTTTTTTTTTATATTTTTGTTGCATTTATCTTCATTTGAGTTTCTAAACTTAATTTTTTATAAAAATTATATTTATTCATTTATTTTGATTTATTATTTTCAAATAATTATCAAATTTTATTCTTTGAACGGTTTTATTTCATTAATTTCATAATTTTTTATTTTGTTTTTTCACTGCATCTATTTTGGTTTGAGTTTCTAAACTTATTTTTATCATAAAAATTACATTTATTCATTTATTTTGATTTATTATTTTCAAATAATTATCAAATATCTATTATTTATTATAATACAATATTATATTAAAAATATTAAGCATCTATTATTTATAATAAAAAATACATATACATATATTCCTTTCTCATCCCACCAAACACCAATTTACTCTCTCATCACTTCTCTTCCCTTCCCACCAAACAATAATTTACTCTCACTTCCCTTCATTTCCCTTTCCTTCCTTTCCTTTCCTTTCCTTTCCTTTCATTTCCCTTCCCGCCCTAGCCAAACAAGCCCATAGTTTCAACCAGTACCATGGATGACTTCAATCAAATTCAACTAACCCAATTGAAAATAATTTGATATTGATATTAAAATATTTTATTATGTATAAAGTACTTTTAAAAAGTTACTATAATTATTATTAAAAAAAATTAGAAGATCGATCAAATTTAAAAAATAATTATAAATATTGTTGCTTTATAAAAAAATTAGTAAAAATAATTATTGATATTAATAACTATTATCACGTATTGACTTATAATACTATACTGTCTTATAATTATTGATATCATTGACTACTATCATGTATTAATGATTATAGATACAAATAATTTAAAATTTGACTATATTATAATTATTTTGTTAGAAGAAATTATTTAATATAATTTCGTTATAATAATTTTCTATAAATTAATTAATGTTTTAGAATCCCTCAAGTTATACATTTTCCTTTTTTTTCTCTAAATCCCAGGTGCGCCAAAAGCTTGAGTTTCTAAAATAGTTGCAATAAAATTTCAAAAACCTTCTTCATTTTTTTTTTCTTCCTTCTTTCAAATTCAACAATAATTACGGCAAAAGAATTTATACTCATAGAATTGAACCTAAAATATATTCTGCCCTAATATTGATGTACAAGATTCTCTGTTTTTTCTTTTTTCTTTTTAAATTATTACACGTTTAAAGTAGGGAATTTACCATCAACAACACATTCTAATACTAGTATTATA
Source organism: Sicyos edulis (assembly GCA_036507275.1). Taxonomy (NCBI): domain Eukaryota; kingdom Viridiplantae; phylum Streptophyta; class Magnoliopsida; order Cucurbitales; family Cucurbitaceae; genus Sicyos; species Sicyos edulis. The sequence continues at coordinate 37,299,226 of CM071847.1, forward strand.
TTTAAGGCACAATTTTTAAAATAATTCATCTATAACACATAATTTTCTATCAATGATAGAACATAATTTTCTATCAGTGATAAAACTCAACCAGTGATGACATAATTTTCTATTAGCGATAGAACTCAATCAGTGATAACATGAGTTTACTATTGATTGAATTCTATCACTGATAGAACTCAACCAGTGATGGAGCTTAATTTGAATTTTTTGTGCTACAAATAAATTAGTTTTGATTTTGTGCCATACATGAAAATATTTGAACTCTTTTGGTTATACATGCAAAATCTCGTTTAAAGTATGACAATATCTTTTAACGAATTATATGTACTAAAATAAATTTTAGCACATCATGATGGTATTTGTACAAATGATCTTTTGTTTGATGTCTCATGGAAATACAGATAAAAGGGGGATAAATGCATGTCAAAAAAAGGTGAATAAAAATGATGAAAATGGGTATGGATGAAAGAGTGGGAAATGATGAAAATGAAAAGGAAAAAAAGTAAAGTAGGTTTCTTTCTATTGAGCAAATGTTGGCGTGTGGATTCATCAATCCAATGGCTGTCAAATTTTGGTTTAGAAAAAGGAAGAAAAACATAAGCGAAAAGTAGAGAGAAACAAAAAACAATAACGTACACAGTATAATTAAAGGTGTTGAACAGATGAAGATGAGTCAACAGGCAGATGAAGAATTCAATTCAAGCCCCCTTTTGCTTTATTTTTCAGTCAAAAGGGCAAAAATCTCAGGCCTGCATGCAGAATTTTCAAGACAAATTCTTCTGCCACAGGACAGTAAAAGAAGAAAAGAAAAAGTGAATGGGAAAAAGTTTTATTTGCTCATTCAAATAAATATAGTAAACAATAAATTTGGTCAACAAAACTACTCTATTATTTCAGAAAGCTAGAATGTAGTTTGGTTTTAAGAGCTAGAACTTAATCTATGTAATTTGATAAAACCTAAAAGAATAATTATCCATGCGACCTTGTTAGTAAAGCTACTGATTGGACAAAAAGATTACATCACTTATATATGAATAGCTACCTCCACGTAATTAATTCAACAGCGATTACGAATGACAGTTATATTTTAAGTTTTATCAAACTAATAAAGACTAAACTCTATTTTTAAAATCATAGAGACTAGAGTTCAACTAAATTCTATCTTTAAAAATGGTAAGAACTTAAACCTTATTTTCTCCAAATCATAAGGAAAATATAGAATGTGACCTCAAGCAAGAAGTGAGAGAGGGAGAGGGGCCCACTAACCTTAACCATGCTGATGAATTTCTGTGATTTTACTGAAAATGGCATCAAGATGGCCAACAAAGGAGAAACTTGTAGGGCCCTTTCCATAGTGCCTCAAAAGCAACGATGATGCTGCAGAGTATCAAGTGGTTGTCTCTCTCTCTTGCTCCCCTTTTCTTCTCTTCCTCTTCTGCTTCCTCTTTTTATTCTCTGTTGGCTCCACTCATCTCTTTTTCTGACCTAATCCACTAATTCCCATTGCTTATGTATTAGGCATATAAAAACCCTAATCTTTCTTCAGCCCTTAACCTGCAAACCAAGAATAAGAGAGAGTAATTGTGAGCATATTCTTCAAAGTTTTCTATATATTGTGAGCATATTATAAATGAAATGTCTATTTGAGCCAAAACCAAACGCTTAACCCCCATTCTTCTTTCTCTTTCCTTCAATTTGAATCAGTCAATGCTCCTTATTCTCACAACCTAACTCGTTTTCTCTTCTCATCAAGAAAGCTACTTACTTCTTCAACATCCTTCATCATATTTTTACACACTTCACAAAACCCCTGGCCCTCTCTTCCTCTCTTTTCAGCACCTCATATCAGCTTACCCTTTGGAATTCTGTCTCTGTTGGAAGGTTCAAATGCCAAGGACAGCGAGCAAACGGGTCAGCTTCAGTCCTGATGTGAATGATAAGCCAACAGTCGTGCTCAAACACGGCGGCGGTAACGGTGGTGCCGGAATATGGAGCTTCGGCCTGAGTAGAGACAGAAGGTACTTGCCGGTGAGGTTTCTACAGAGTCTCAAGGCCAGAGTAAGTGAAGCCATTCGCTATGTATCCACAAGAAAATCTTCACGGAAGGTTTCTTCAGCCTCCACTTTTACAAGGTCAAGATCTGTCTCGGAATCTGTCTTGGACTCGCATCGAGCTGAAGCAATTGAAGATTGCATCGAATTCTTAAACCACTCTTCATCTTTGTCCAGATCAAATTCAGTCACTGGAAGTACTTACTGATAGTTCTGTATTCGTGGGAATGTAATGCATGTAAAATTTAGTCGATAGTTTAGACATTCTTTTTTGCGTGCCCGTCTCTGTAAGATGATGTTTTAGCAGATGATAATAGAGTTTCAACCTTCGAGGCTCGAGAATTTTCTTGTCTAGATGCATGTATCTGTTCATTGAAAAATTACATAGAATAAATATCTAAAAACTGTCACTTGATCAGGTAAAAAATGTACATAAAAGTATATTTGACAGAGTTACTTTTTTCAATGATGTCCACAAAAGAAGGAACTGGATGGAACCACCACCATTGAAGACCTTAATTATGGCATCTCCTCTAGGAGTGAATGGCTTAGACAACAAGAATCTCTCTGCGTGATATGTTTGGGCCATAAATTTTAAGCAGCCAACAGTTAATAGAGTATCGAGTAAGACCTGTGAATTTGGAGGACCGCGCCATTGAATAGCTGAGATTCCCATAAGCAAGCATGGTTGGTCGATTCTCAATCAGGGACCCACCTGTAAAACCACAGTTTGTCCAAACATTTGCAAAGGAGAAACATAGGAACATGCAGACCCACATGCAGTAGAAAGCCCTTAAAAATAAGCAATGCTAAATGGTTATGCTCAAAATCATTTTCTTTTTTTGTTTTAAATGGAGGTATGCATGGGAGGTGGGGTTCATGTCCATGGAAATTATTAACGATGAGTAATACTCGTGCGACATAATTGCGTGCTAATCATAATACATCACCATAATCTTTATATATTTCAAATTAAAAGAATCAAAATCAAGATCCACAGTCAAAATTTTTGCATAAATAGGACAGAGTAATCATCACTTTAAATGGGGTAGCTGTTCCTCAATAATTACTGGTCCATTCAAAAGAACTTTGTTAGATATCTAACATTGAATAGCATAATCAGGAATCCAAGGAAGGTTTTTCAAATTCTCGAATTCCTTGACTGGAAGCTTTCTTGATTTCAAGAGCCCTCTTGTAGGGAGGGGCAATAGGAGGTTGCACTGGATCTAAGCTTCGATAAGTTCCGTCGGCAACTTTGGGTAGTGGGTATGAACGGTCGGAGTCATATCCACTGAGGTCCCCACAGGCAAGAAACGGGATGTATACTTTATTGGGGCCTTCCAGCCAACCACTGCTGCAATCTGAGAGAAACATAATGCAACAAAATAGCAATGCCATTACCAAAAATACCAGGGAATTGATCACATCAAAATTAGAGACGGTAATTAAAAAAAGCCTAAAGACAAGAATACAGCTCGGTCATAGCCAGTTATTGACTTACGACACATCTATCGATATGTTAACTCATCAAGGCATTACATTGAGTTTACCTAAGTCATCTCCTCCAGATGGACTTCCCACTTTTTCTAGCAGGCGATGCAGATCTTTTGGGTTGAAACCTTCGGGAGGAGAATAATTCTCGCAAACTGCAAAGGCCTCTGCATTCACATCCAGTTCATGTATGAGCTTCGACATCAACATAAAGTTAAATCCTAATCTCAAATTTGTTTACAAGTTTTTACCGAGGGTTCACCAAGATGACCAAGAGAAAGCCCTTGAATGAATAACATATTTGGTTCAACAACTTTAATATTTGTGTCCACTTTTAAAAGTTACAATTATGTTCTTGAACTCTTAATTTTGAATCCAATAATTTCCCATTTCTAACGCTGTAGCTTAAATGTCTTTGCGGCACATTAATGGATCCGTAATAAAATTTAGAGACAAGGTAAAGAACAAATAATTATTTTGCATGATATAGCAATATGACATAAAAGAGAAAGCCGGGCAGACAAACCAAGAAAAATCAGTTTAAAAATTGTATTTACTCCCATCAAAACTTTTGGCCTATCCACCATTCATTTTACCTAACATCCCTACTTCTCTTACTTCATGGCATTGCCAAATAATCACTTGTTAGTTTAATTAGCCTGACACGCTAACATTTAGGCAATGTTGTAATAAGAAAAGACGCTCATGAATGTAATTGAAACTATTTAATTTCATATCATAAACACTACTATCAAATTCTTTTTTTTTTTTTTAATATTCATGACTGTCCAGGCCAGCTCACGCGCACCTCGACTAATGTCACAGTACATACCGCCTCATCCTACAACATTTGGATGTCAAGGAAACTCATTTGGATGTTAAGCACCATGGAATGAACTCATCACCTTAAGCACCTCAAGGCCCTCTTTGACCATTGAGCCACTCCATGATGGTTTAAATCTTGAAAATATGTAACTTTACCTTTTGACTATTTTGTCACGTTTACATTTTTCTATTGCATATGTCACCACGAAAGTAAGCTAACTCCACAATTTGTTTTTGGGTGGAGACCAGTCCCACCTAGGATTAAACGATAACAATCTAAAGTTCATTGAAGGAATCTAAGTACGATGGGATCTGAAAATCAAGAATCCTATGAACCAAACCCTATAAAGACATAAAGAGGCATTTGAAATTCAAATGGCATCATTTTCTGAAACAAGTTCAATTATAACCGAAAGCTACAAATAAAAAAAATAGGAAACAAAAAGATTACCTATACTGGAATTGCGGCTGCTTTTTGGTTTTGCAAATGTTACTACAGGGAAAAATAACTTCAGCTGCAACAAAAATTCTTGAAAATGTAAAACATAATTGGCGGCTTCATATATGAAGCAACATTGCAACATACACCTATCTTCCATTAAGGACCTTAAGTAATTCATGATAACACATAATTTTTACTAAAGCTAAACATATCTAAAAATAATTTACAAGTAAATGCAATAACCTGATAGAATCTACCACACTATATTATTAAACTACGATAATTCTCTCGAGAGGATCTCTTGAAGAGCCAGAGTACAAAGACGACAACTGAATGAATACCAAATAATAACCTATCATATCTTATTTATAGTAAACCTAGGAAATAACCTAATTTGGTAATAACTCTATAAAGGCCCAAAAGCCCAATACAATTAAATAACTAAAATAGAATTATAATAAAGGATAGTAATAAAATCAATCCGTCACTTCTCGCCTTGAGTAAACCTTCACCCCCCCCCCCCCCTCCCAAGAGCCACCTTGTCCTCAAGGTGAAAGTCCGGGAATTGTAGCTTTAGATCGCAGCGGACTCCCAGGTAGCATCTTCAGGAGTGGACCCCTCCCAGTGTACCAAAATCTAGAGCGACCCGCCATCTTGCGGGGACTCGCATATGCCCAAAACAGCCTTGGGACAAACCAACACGCCTAAATCATCTCCCACCCGAGACGGTGTAGGGAAGACTAAAACCGATGAACCAACCGCCTTGCGCAACACGGACACATGAAAAACCGGGTGAATTCTCACAGTCTGAGGTAACTCCAACCGGTACACAACTGGCCCCACCCGAGCTAATACACGGTATGGTCGAATAAATCGAGGTGCTAACTTGGGGTGTTTAAATTTCGCCAAGGAGGACTGACGGTAAGGTCGGAGCTTAACATACACCAAATCGTCCACATCAAACTGAACATCCCGACGTTTGGCATTAGCACGATCCGACATCAACTGCTGAGAATGCAACAAATTTGTCTTAAGCCTCTCCAACATTCTATCGCGTTCCATCATCAATGAATCCACGGTCGCAACTGGGCTAGCCCCAAAATCATAGCCCAAAATCGTCGGCGGAGAACGCCCATAAACAATCTCAAAAGGTGTCATACCTGTGGACGAATGATATGACGTATTAAAACTGAATTCAGCCCAAGCAAGCCACTGGTACCATGCCTTCGGTTGTGTTAACACAAAGCAACGTAAGTATGATTCCAAGCAACGGTTCACAACCCGGTTTAACCGTCAGTCTGTGGATGATAAGTGGTACTGCGATGTAGCTGCGTACCAGAAGCCTTAAAGATTTCCTCCCAGAGCAGGCTAGTGAAGATCTTATCGCGGTCCGACACGATGCCCTTAGGGATCCCGTGCAAGCGGACCACCTCTTTGATAAACACCTGAGACACCGTGAGAGAAGTAAATGGGTGTCCTAGGGGTATAAAATGAGCATACTTAGAAAATCGGTCGACCACCACAAAAATAGTGTCATATCCCTCTGAACGAGGAAGTCCTTCCACAAAATCCATCGAAATGTCTTCCCAAATTCTTTCCAGAATCGGTAACAGTTGTAGTAGGCCAGCTGGGGACAACGACAAATGTTTTGCTTGTACGCAAATCAAACACTCGGCCACAAACGCGCGTACACGAGCCTTCATTCCTGGCCAATACACTTCTTTAGCCAGACGCTGATACGTTTTGAGGACCCCAAAATGCCCACCGATGGCGCCCCCGTGGAACTCGGTCAATAACAGTGGGATCGTAGGGGATGTCGGAGGTAGCACCAACCAGCCCTGGTATAATAGCACATCACCGACGACGGAATAACCTGGCGGGCTCGCCTCACCTGCAACCACTGCAGTATAGACAACCATCAATTTTTCGTCCTCCCGCACTTGCTGAGAAAACACCGTTGTGTTAACTCCAGCCACACAACTCAACATGCTCAGTTCACCCGTCGTCGGCATTCGAGAAAGAGCATCAGCCGCTCTGTTTTCTAGGCCCTTCTTATACTCAATATGGAAGTCATAACTCATAAGCTTGGTGATCCATCGCTGATACTCACCGTCAACAACACGTTGTTCTAGCATAAACTTAAGGCTCTTCTGGTCCGTACGGACGACAAAATGGTGTCCCAATAAGTAAGCTCGCCAACGCTGTACTGCAAACATGATGGCCATCAACTCGCGCTTATAAACAGACTTCATACAGTGGGTTATAGGTAAGGCCTTACTAAAATAAGCCAGTGGTTGCCCCTGTTGCATCAAGACTGCGCCCACCCCAATACCCGAAGCATCAGTTTCCACAACAAACAACTGATCAAAATCTGGCAATCGTAGGACTGGAAAACTACTCATCACATGCTTAAGTCGCTAAAAATAATCTTCCACTGTCGGTCCCCATTCAAACTTCCCCTTTTTTAGTAGCTGAGTCAAGGGAAAGGCCATCGACCCATAATTTGCCACAAAACGAAAGTAATTTCCCGTCAGCCCAAGAAAACCCCGTAGTTCTTAATATTCGTAGGGCTTGGCCAACGTACCATTGCTGCAATTTTCTCTGGATCGGCTACCACGCCATCAGCAGATATAAAGTGCTCCAAATACTCAATACGGTGCAACCCAAACTGACATTTCTTGGCATTGCCTACAAAGGCATGGGTCTGTAAGGCTTCAAAAACTTGAACTAGATGCTCCTTATGTTCTTGGATGGACAGACTGTAGATCAGGATATCGTCAAAAAATACGAGCACAAACTGGCGTAGAAACGGTCGCAAAATCTCATTCATAACTGACTGAAACATTGCAGGAGCATTTCGTAATCCAAAAGGCATGACTACAAATTCATAGTGACCCTCATGAGTTCTAAAGGCCGTTTTATGTACATCAGCTGGCTTAACGCGGATCTGATGGTAACCCGCCTTAAGATCAATTGTCGAAAACACTATCGCCCCATGCAGTTCATCCAACAACTCATCAACCAGTGGTATCGGTTATTTATCGAGCACTGTTGCTTGATTCAAGGCGCGGTAGTCGACACAAAAACGCCAACTCCCATCTTTCTTTTTAACCAACAAAACTGGGCTTGAAAACGGACTCGTGCTAGGACGAATAATTCCTCCCAGCAGCATTTCTCCCACCAGCTTTTCAATCTCGTTCTTTTGGTACTGTGGGTATCGGTACGATCACACATTTACTGATTCCTTGCCGGCAAATAATTCAATAGCATGGTCACAATTACGTTGCGGGGGTAAGCCTGTCAATGATTCAAAAACCAGTGAGTAAATGTGAAGTACAGAGTGTAGTTCTTTGGGTACCTGAGACAGATCTGGAAGAGCGCCAGTCTGTACTCGAGTCGGTATCGACGTCTCAACCATGTTTAACTCGACCAGGAGCCCCTAATCCTCTAGACGTAAAGACTTCATCATGGATTTTAATGAAACCTGGGCCTTGACCAACCGTGGCTCGCCTTGCAACTCAACCTTTCCTGACCCCAACTTGAATTGCATTTTTAGCGCGCGATAATCGAATTCAATTTTTCCCAATGTAGCCAGCCACACAACGCCCAATATCACATCTGCGCTTCCCAGTGGCAAGGGCAAGAAAGGTCACAGGCTCGATACAGGGTCAAGAAGTAGTAGTTTTGATCGACAGTGGGGCTACGCATAACTTCATATCAGATGGCATTGTCGCTAAGTTGAAATTGCCGATGGAGCCTTTAGTGTTTTTGGAGAACTCAGCCCTGCCATTGAATGCAAGGATAGTGCTGCCATATTTGGTGTATCCCCAGTGTTCTCAACAAGCTCATCTTCGAGCGCATAATCCTGTGAATCATCGGTTCCTTCATTTCCCAGATAATCTACTGCATCGCGTACTACAAGTATCTCTAGAGCCTGCAGCTCTTTCTTTTTACATCGATGACCCGGTACGAACTTCTCGTCACATCTAAAACACAGTCCCTTGTCTTTTTGTATACGGATCTCACTATCTGTTAATCGTTTATAAGGAACTGTAAGAGTAAGGGTATTCGATGGTGTTGATCGGTTGGGAGTGAGAGCGAGAGTTCTCAGGTTCGATCCTCCCGCCACTCTCGCAGTAATAGCCCCTGATCCCATACTCGGTTTAACTACTGTTGACGTGCCACTTCTTTTGCTTGATTACGAAAAGCCAGGTCATCCTCAATTACCTGTGCCATAAACTTCTTGTCCTGAATTCCCACGGGTCTCAGTTTCCTCATCTCGCTCCGTATTTCTGCCTTGAGACCACTCTCCCATTTCCCTTCCAAGGCACTCGCACTAATGTCGCGCATACCCTTTGCATATTTTTCAAGAAGCCGGCAGTACTCTTTTACGGTCCCCACTTGCTACAGACTCATCAAATTAGCATATTTAATGTCATTGATCGTTGGTTGGAAACGATGCAACAACAATTCCCAGAATTCTTCCCATGAAGCAATCGGAGCTCGGTCGTCTTCATACTGCAACCACTCTAATGCCTCCCGTTCCATACACAAGGCTGCGGCATCAACCCTTTCGTGCCCCGTCAAACGATTAACCCAGAAGTACCTCTCAACTCGACATAGCCACCCCTCAGGGTCCTCATCCGCTAGTCCTTTGAACACAGGCATCTCTAACTTCCATAGCCTCCTATCTATCATGGGGCCATCTTGACTGCCTGTTCCCGGTCTCCCTCGCTCAAAACAGTCCTGTCTATCTCTCCAATCATCCCGCTCTCCGTCTCGATTACAACCGTCCCAACCCCGTTCGTTCCAACCGGCGCTATCGGCCTTTCATAGCCGGTGCGCACCCTCCCCTCCTCTGAAAAACCGTTTCCCCTTCCATCGAACCGGAAATCTCCCCGTCGGTCAACCCCTGGAAACTCTCCCTCTGGTCCAACCCGGTCAACCCAAGCCAACTCGGCCCAGCTGACCCACCCCGTCCCGGCCTTGCCGTGCCCCAGCCCCGACCCTCACCGACCCTCACCGCCCGGTCCCGCGCTCGCCCCTGCCAGCAGCCACGCCCGGACCCCCCTAACAGCTTAATCCCGCGCCCAATGTTTCAAAAATCGTTTGAGGCGTACGCCTCGAGGCGGAGAGAAAACGCCTCGAGGCTTAAGCCTCACTGAGAAAAGCGAGGCGGGCGCGCTCATACGAGAGGCGTACGCCTTGAGGCGAACGCCTCAGAGGCGAAAGGCGTACGCCTCTCCATCTATTGTCTTTTATTTGCATATTAGGGCTGGAGGTTTAAATTAAATTAAAAAAAAATTTACCTAAATAGTGGGCCATTTAAAATAAGCCCAAATTACATTTTAAAAATTATTTAATGGTTGACCTAAAAGCAAAATGACCTATGGTTGAAGACAAAAGGTCAAAAAAAAAAATCTCAAACTTTCCTTCCTCCCCATTCCTTCGACAACCACATCTCAAAGAAGACAAAAAGTGTCTCTTTCTCTGCAACATCATCAACATCAACACAACTTCAAGGTAAACTTTTTTTTATTCCTTTCATTCTTCTTTTTATTTGTGGGTTTTTTTTCCAACGTGTGGGGTTTTTTTTTTTTTCTTTTTCACAATATTCCTTTCTTCTTCTTTTTTTTTTTTTGAAATCATCTTCTCCACCATTCAACTTAAAAATGGGTTAATTTTTTTAAAAAAAAAACTGTCCATCTTTCTTTCTATTTTTGTCATTTTTTTTTTCTTTTTCACAATATTCCTTTCTTCTTTTTTTTTTTTTTTTTTTGAAATCATCTTCTCCACCATTCAACTTAAAAATGGGTTAAAATTTTTTTAAAAAAAAAACTGTCCATCTTTCTTTCTATTTTTGTCATTTTTTTTTTCTTTTTCACAATATTCCTTTCTTCTTCTTTTTTTTTTTTTTTTAAATCATCTTCTCCACCATTCAACTTAAAAATGGGTTAAATTTCTTTTTAAAAAAAAACTGTCCATCTTTCTTTCTATTTTTGTCATTTTTTTCTTCTTTTTTTTTCGTTTGACTCTTTTCCACCGTTCAACTTAAGGTTGTTTATGTTTTTTTTTTCATTTTTCTTTTTCTTTTTTTATCTGTTAAGTTAAAAGTTACTGTATTTTATTATTATTACTAATTTTGCTAAATGGATGTATACAAAGTTTTATTTCTTTTTTATTTGGATTTCCTAGTGACTATTATATTCTCTTTTTTTTTTGCAAAATGGATGTGTACACAGTTTTATTTCCCTTTCTATTTTTCCTCATGGCTATGGCTTATTTTGAATTCTTTGTTTATTTTCTTTTTCTTCATTTAGTTTTTTAAACAAAATTATTTCTTTTTATATATTTGTTTTACCAGTGTTGTTTAACATTTGTTTTTTTATTGTTTCCTAAGGTGACTTATACTTATTTTCTCTCAAATGAAATGTGTTAATTTTTTTTTTAAAAAAAACATATTTAGTAATGTAAATTTTTATCTTTTCATTCTCTATTTCATAAAGATGGTTGGAAATGCTACAAAAACAACCAAAGGTGCTAGGAAAGACCCTGCTTGGAAGTATGGTACTGAAGTGCAAGAAGGAAGAGTGGGGAAAGGTTACATTTATCTAAAATGTAATTTTTGTAACAAAGTTATCAAGGGAGGTGTTAAGAGAATGAAAGAACATCTTGGACAAACACGTAAAAATGTTGTAGCATGTAATAAAGTCCCTGATGAAGTGAAACAAGAAATGATAGATTATCTAAAAAAAGGTGAAATGTCAAAGTTATCTAATCAAAAACAATTTGAAGATATGATGGACAATGGTGCATACTATCAAGGTGAAGCTTCAAGTAATGATATCTCTACAAGAGGAATTCGAGGACCAATGGATCGATTTCTAGTTGTTGATGCTAGTGATGTTAGTGGTGTTGACAAGACTCAACCTGAAGTAAATCCCAAAAGTGCAAAAGAAGCTCGTAATGTTGTTTGTATGGATATTGGGCGATTTTTCTTTGAAAATGGTATAGCATTTAACGTGGCTAAAAGTCCTTCATTTGTGAACATGTGTCGATCCATTGGTTTATATGGTCGAGGCTTGAAACCACCATCCATGCATGAACTAAGTACATGGATTTTGAAAGAAGAGATGACAACTACAAAGCACATCGTTAATGATATACGCAAGACATGGGCACAAACTGGAGTTTCTATCCTATCTGATGGTTGGAAGGATATGAGGGGAAGAAGTTTAATTAACTTTCTTGTAAACTCGCCAAGTGGAACTGTTTTTTTGAAATCTATTGACGCATCTGATGCAGTAAAAGATGCAAATTTAATGTTTCAACTTCTTGACGATATAGTAGAGGAAATTGGAGAGGATCTTGTAGTTCAAGTTGTGACGGACAATGCATCCAACTACAAATCGGCTGGAAAAAAATTAATGGAAAAGAGGAAGCATTTGTATTGGACTCCTTGTGCAGCACATTGTCTCGATTTAATGCTTGAAAAGCTTGGTGAATTGCCTCAACATAAGAATGCGTTGATAAAGGCAAAGAAGGTTAGTAATTTCATCTACAATCATGGATGGGTTTTGGCATTAATGAGGACTTTTATGAAGAAAGAGCTTGTTCGTCCAGCCACAACTAGATTTGCTACCGCTTACTTGACATTGCAAAGTGTTTATCAATCTAAACAACCATTACAATCAATGTTTACTTCAAAACAATGGTCGGATAGTGTTTGTGCCAAAAAATCTGAAGGAAAGGAAGTGAAAAAGATAATTTTAAGTGACAGAACTTTTTGGCCTGCAGTTGCCTATGCAATTAAGACCACAAAACCTCTAGTGAGTGTTTTAAGATTGACTGATTCTGAAAAACTCCCGGCTATGGGATTTATATATGGTGCCATGGATTCGGCAAAAGAGGAAATTGCTAAAAATCTAGGAGGAGAAGAAGCCAATTATAAAGAGATTTGGAATATCATTGATGAAAAGTGGGAATTTCAACTACACAGACATTTACATGCTGCAGCATACTTTTTGAACCCACATTTTCAATATGATGATAATTTCTCCACTCATCCGGAGATCAAATTGGGATTGTATACATGTATGGATAAACTGATAGCGGATGAAAATGAGAGGGCAACGGCTGATCTTCAGATAGATTCATTTCGAAAGAAGGAAGGCTTTTTTGGATTCAAACAAGCTATTTTATCTTGCAAAAAACGATCTCCAGGTAAGCATCATAAAGATATCATAAAGATGATATAATTTCATTATTTACTTCTTAATTTTCTTACTTGTTGTGAATTGTGATATGACAATGTAGTTGATTGGTGGATTCAATTTGGTGATGGAACACCAGAACTTAAAAAATTTGCAGTCAAGATTTTGAGTCTTACATGTTCAGCATCAGGGTGTGAACGTAATTGGAGTACATTTAATCAGGTGAGTAAAAGTTTCCAATTCTATTTCCTTGCTTGCATAGATATAAGAAGTGATAAATTATATGTTCCATGGATAGGTTCATACAAAGAAAAGAAATCGTTTGAGTGCATCTAAGTTAAACGACATTGTTTACATCATGTACAACAAAAGATTGAAGGATAGGCACTTGAAACAAAAAAGTCTTCAAGAAGAAGAAGATCCATTGATAGTCGATGATATGCCATCTGATGATGAGTGGATTGTGGATCGAAATATTGAAGATAGAGCTAATTCCTTTGTTGAGACTGATGATGACTTCAACATTAATGTTGGTGAGTTAGGAGAAGGAAGTAGTACTCAACAAAGGAGTAGTAACATTAGAAATAAAGGTATGTGATTTCAAATTAAAGTGTTACAAGTTTACTAAATTAAGATAGTTTTCTTTTAACTTTTATTTTCAAAATTTATTTTGTAAAAAGACAAGGGGAAGAGGCCAATGACATTGGATGAAGAGGAAGAGGAATGGGTGGATATAGAAAGTGACCACGACAACGAGCATGAAAATATTCGATATGATGATGACTCTATGGATGATCCCATTAGTAATAGTGAAAATGATAATGATTTTTTGGATGATCTTTAGAACACAATATTGATCGACTAGTTAGATCTTTTTATAGCGACATCTATATTAAGTTTTTTGTGTAGTTTTAAGGAGTATTACCTAGTTTAAATAAAAATATATATATCTTTTTTTATTAAAATATGTTTCTTTAAATTTTTAAATGAGGCTTACGCCTCATTACGCCTCGCCTCTTCCAAAGAAAACGCCTCGAGGCCGCCTCACGCCTTTTAAAACATTGCCCGCGCCCCACCTGCGCTCACCCACGCCCACGCCCTGTCCGCTCCAGCCGCCTCGCCCACCGGCGCGCCGCCGAACTCCCGCACCCCCAAGCCGTCCACGCGCCGGCTCGCCCGACCGACACCCCGGCCCGCACGCCGGCGCCTCCGCCTGACAGAACCGCGGCGCCCATGCGGCCGCGCCGGTCATGACCCCACCAACCTGACGCCCACGCCGCTCGCATCCTCTGTCGACGCCGTCGTCACCCCCTTAGCACCGCTCTCCTCTTCCAACGCAGCCGGCACTCCCTTCCCCTTGTCTAAGCTACTAGTTTCGGTTTTCAATTTTTTCGGAGTTCGCTCTAACAACTTTTGGATGTTTAGATTCAATTGTTCCAACTCCTAGTCCAACCGAATCCCCATCGCCGTCAATTGAGCCTCAAATTCCTTTTGTTTCTTCAACATCCCGGCCCCGTTTTCCTCGCAATCCTGCATCCTTGTCTCCATCTTAGTACTCACCATTCCCGGATCGGTAAATGGCTCTGATACCAAAATGATAGAATCTACCACACTATATTATTAAACTACGATAATTCTTTCGAGAGGATCTCTCCAAGAGCCAGAGTACAAAGACGACAACTGAATGAATACCAAATAATGACCTATCATATCCTATTTATAGTAAACCTAGGAAATAACCTAATTTGGTAATAACTCTATAAAGGCCCAATACAATTAAATAACTAAAACAGAATTATAATAAAGGATAGTAATAAAATCAATCCGTCACTTCTTGGTCCACCTTGAGTAAACCTTCAATGAACCCGGGATAGTATCATAACCACAATGCACTGAAGAGCTCATAGCAAACCTTTCAACTTGACGGACAAACAAAAAGAAAAGTAGAATGAAAAAGAGATTCATAGTGCAGTTACTGAGAACACCATAAATTTCTTTGTTAATCGAGCAATCTACATATTTCTTTGATTGGATACTGTGAGAACCATTTAAAATATACCTGACAATACATAAGGCTTGTATCCTTTCCACGGAATATTTTTGCTATGAACTTACCACCTTCTCTAAGTACGTGAGTAACTATTGTTAAACCCTGCGAAGAAAAGGGAAAAAGAGTGTAACTCTACTCAGCTATGTGAACCTTATGTATGTTCAACTATATTGAAAACTAGCTCATGGAAGAGAGAAAGAGAAAGAGAGGAAGAAAGAGGCAGCAGAGAACATTGATGGAAGCAATACAATTCCGTCTATTGAAGAAAAGGTTCACCGCTCACGGTCACCAAATGCAGGCAACATACAATAGCAAAACCCTTAGAATGCTTCAGTTAAATTTCATTACACAGCAATCACATTTTACCATAAGGATCTACCTAGCTCACTTGTTACACGTTATTTTCCATTTATACGTTCAAACAATTGGACACTCATAGATATAATGCTTCTTGTTGGTTTTTCTTTTTCATCCTTTTCACAGACTGTAAGTGTAAACGAGAGCTGAAGCAGCATCAGTATTGTCAACATGCAGAAACATCTTGAGTTTTCTAAATAGCTTAAACTATACGACAATATCAGCATAAGAAATTCATCAGTCTCTGAAGAAAAAACACAGCACTTACAGCTAGAATGAGCTGGGACTGAACAAATTCGTCCATATCGTGAAGACCAGTAACTACAAACAAGCACATAATCAGTAACAGAAATGTCAAAATATGGATTCTCAACAGCGAATTCAAAAAAAATATCTACCATCAGGTGCGCCATCACAAACCACCAGGTCAGCCTTACACCCATCAAAATGCCTAATGACCTGGAAAAAGTAAATATTTGATAAGCATTGCAGGAAAAGCTATGAACTTTAATATACGATCAAATTGTTGAATTAAAGAAAAAGGCTTCTAGAAAAGACTTCTAGCACAACGGAGTACTCCTTTAAAAGAGAAAAATAATCCACTTTGGAGAAAAAACATAGAACTTATCACAGATGGAAATTTAAGTACAAAATTGACCAAATCCATAAATTTCAAAACAAATGTAAAAAATACTGTGCTACACTCTGCTTACCACTTCAGCTGTCCTAGCATTTGTTATATCACCCTGCACTTGAATAACCCCTTCAATTGGAGCCATCGGCTGCAAATCGATAGCGACAATAAGAGGAAGATCACCATCCCTAAAAATTCAGGGAAAGAATCAAAACAAGAGGGAGATCACAAGGGGAAATAGAGAGAAGGGTGACAGGAATAAAAACGTTTTTTATCTAATAATTTACAATAACTTACTTTGAATCAGGAGAAAGCTTTGCTGGGAGATACAATTGCCTACTAAGGACCTACATATGATTTGTAGGTGAGAAAATGGAATGACAACTTGGAAATAATTAACAAAAAAAACATATTTTTTAGCGCAAGATGTAGACTTGCTGCAACACATAAAACATCGCTTTCATTTTTAGAGCTCAAGGACTAATACATTCTTTTATCCAGCCTCATTATGTTGAGTATTTTTCAAACGTGATGCATACTGAAGTATAATAGTCCGTCCTATGGTATTAAAAAAAGTAGTCCTATAAGGTTTAATATAAAACTAAAGATAAATAATTTGTTTTTTTTTTTTATAGGAAACAAAAACTAGTTTATTGACGTATGAAATAGATACAAGAGAAAAGTCCAATATGTGGTAGTTACAAAAAAAGATCTCCAATGAGATAAAAAGGGTCGATAAATCATAGTTACGGTTGGGAATACAAACAATGTGAAATCCCATATTGGTTAAATAAGGGGTAGATCGTGGGTATATAAGGGAGGACATTATCTCTATTGGTATGAGGCCTTTTGGTTGAAAAAAAAAAAAAGTCGTGAGAGTAATGCCCAAAGTGGACAATATCATACAAAGTGAAGATTCATCGTGGGTTTTCATTCTTTAACAGTTATAAAAAGGCAAAGAAAGATAGCTCGAAGAAAATTCTAAGAGTAGATTCTATGAAAAATTGAATATTTTGTTGCTTATCAGTAAAGATGCAAGCATTTCTTTCAAGCCAAAGGTTACATAAAAAAAGCATAGATAAAGTTCACCCAAAAAATCTTCTTCTTCTCTCTTTAGTGGATGCCCCATGAGAGTAAAATGCCAACCAAGACAAGAGCATAGGCAAAAAATGCACTTGTTGAAAAGATAAATTTGGGATTCATTACTGAAGAGGTAGAGATGGTAGCAACTAAGAGAAATATAAAAAGAAGGAGATCTTGGATGGACATCGAATGTATTGATACAACCATGGCTAAGCCCCCACACAAAAAACTAACCTTTCTGGGAGGAAGACCCTTCCATTTCTATTGATTAAATGCCCAATTGCTCATGTTGCCCGTAGATGATAAATTACGAGTAAGAGAACTTGTAAAATATTCATTTTCTAAAGTCAAAATCCATCTATCCTTTAGTTTTTTGAGGGAGAAGGTTGATAAAAATGTGATAGAAAAGTTTGTTGGCAGTATTTTGCCATAGATTCTATTTTTTGAAACAAGAAACAAGTTTTCATTAAGAGAATGAAAGGAAGCAAAAGCTTTAAATACAAACCTCAAAAAGAGTGAGAAAAAAACAAGAAAAAAGACCAAATCCAAGACAAGAGTACTAAACAGTAGCAAGAACAACAAAAAAAACACAAAATACAACAGTAGGTCTGAAGTGCCAAAAATGATAAAACAAATAGAGATTGAAAAAACAATCATTCAAAAAATCTTCAAGCTTTAATCTTCATAGACAAAATGCATCTATGAACAATGCCAAGAGATGACGATGGAAGCATATGACTGAGATGAAACACTGCAATCTACCAGAATGCTGGGCTATAAAAAACCAAATAAGGAGACAAACTGGCTTAACCCAGAAAGATTATCTGAAACTTCACTGGCCGAGGATACTGAAGATTCACGGCATTCCTTTAATTGAAATCCACAAATGGTAATAATGTTGACAAACTTTTCATGAATTTCAACTAAAGCATACTTGTGACCATCAGAGGGCGACAATGGAGAGGAAATAGCTAGTTCAACTAAATCAGAAGGAAAAATAACTCCTCTTGAATATAGGAGATAGCTTCATACAAAAAATCAGCTGAGGATTCAATACTGCTAACACTAATATCATCATCCATGTCTAAATCGAGATGAGAGGGGAGATCAGGAGCTTTGGGGGAAGGCGAAGCAATAGGAAAATTATGATGAATAACTACCCCATGAATCATGGAACTTTGAGAGATAGACGAGAGAGGGGTGGGCTTGAAAGCAAAGGAATGAGGAGAGGAAGAAGGTTGGCACAAGCAGGCTAAGGGAAAGGAGGATGGGTTGGTTAGAAGAGAGAAAAAAATGAGTTACAATGCAATCAGGATTCCCAACGAGGTTACGTTCAAGAGATGAGGTAGATTTGCATCTTCTAATATAGTGAAGAGGTAAAGGTTTGATACGAGAAGAAGAGGGGTGAGAATGAATAATGGGGGGGAGGAAGAAGGGGGAATCAAGCCAATGAGGGGATCAAGAAAAGAAGTGGGACCAGCGGAGGGACGGGGAGGGAGAAAAAAAAAATTACAATATCAATCACTAGACGAGTTCTTTTGAACTAGACTAGTAGCGTTTTAGATGAAAATTCTTATTTCCACACAAAGCATTGTCCAATAGTTTGATACACAGATTGCAAAGCATGCATACAAAAGAGATTACCTGACTCCAGCTACCAGGGGCTGCACATAGATCCACCACTCGCTTGACTCCTGCATTTGAAATTTCATTGTAGACAATGTACTTAGAAGAATTTCAAATTACTTGAACATGATAAGACATGAGATTGCAAAGTCAAATAGATCACACAGATTTCAGGAGAACTCTGGAAAACAATTCTGTTATGAAAGGTTAATCCAACATATTGCAACATTGTTCACGAGGAAGGAAAAGACATCCCCAGGTGACAGAACTCCTAACCAACAAAGGAAACCGGTATTCTTGGAGAGGGAATATTTATCACCATTTACCATTTATATGAAAATCAGTGATTGACATCCTAGCAGAGATGAAAAAATATTTTATGAGAGAGGAGCCCAATACAAGAACAAACCTTCAAATATGTTAAATTCCTCATCTATCTGAAGAAGTTTAAATGCACTTCGAGCACGCCAACCTTCTTCTTTTGCTTTACGGTAGTATATATCCTGAAAACGTTACCAAGTAAATAAAATGTGGAAAGAGAAAACGAATCAGAAAAAAAAATAGTCAAATAGAATAGAGCTTAAACCCTCTTATCTCTTGAAGCTTTTCCCATGACTGAAAGACAAAGCAAAAGTTGCTAGTAGTTTTGAGCAGACAGGCCACCTGGCAACATTCAAACCCAGCAAGAAATTTAAATTTGATCATCAAAGAAAAATCTAACTGTATTTAAAATTAAATAAAAACATAGAATCCCCAACCAAAACAATAACCAACTTTGGTATATGGCCAACAAGCCTTACAACAAGGATCCAATTTGATCATCAAATTCCCACTTCCCAATAATAGAGCAAGAGATTTCCAAACCACAACAATGGTCAAAATTGAAATAGAACAAAAATATCCAAATGAACGGTTAAAAGTTCCAGATAAGAACACATCAAGTGGTGTGCCAGTGCCAATAAACAACTCCAAGAACTAGCTTTTGAATTTTCACCTGGAAGTACCACATACTACAGGAAAACCTTAACATGATTAGGGTTAAGATAAGAAAATTCTTGATCAAGCATTTCATGGAGCATCTAACGTGCCCTGTAATGAACAGAACTTCCAGGACTCTCCTCCCACAATTGCTTACAATTTACATTCAATCGAACAAACCAGAAACAACTATCCAGCTGATAGAATTAATATTATATCTGTCATATCTGATATCAACTTCATGGGACAATTGGTAAAGTTATCAACAACTAACAACCCAATAACTCAAAGGCATGGACTTTCGTGCTCCCCTCAATATCCCAGATTCGAAACTCACCTATGACATTAATTTGTAGACACCTTCTATGTCTCTATTCCTTCAATGTCACCCTAAGACAGGCCTGTTTACACAAGTATAGTGGAGGGAAACTTCGATTTCCCGGTTTCCGAACAAAAACTAACTAGTAACTACACAGTAAGAACTCGTCAACCTATCACAATTTTACTAGTTACACAATATATCAGGAAAGTAATACGCCGTACTCATCTAAACTCCAAATTGCGACGAATTAAACACAAATGCACCGAATTGGACAGAAGTATAGAATGAATTAGGGCTACAGAGCCGGAATCAAAAGAAGAGACAGAGAAAAACAGGAAAGGGAAAAGGCTTACAGTTGAGATGTACGGCGACAGAAAAACAATCTGGAATCAATCGGCGGTGCTGAACTTCAAATCTTCTGTACCATAATTGTGTACCGCCGTGCCGCCATTGTTGTGCGCCTATTCCTTTCTCCCCCCTTATTTCTTTAAATTTTAAACTTTCATGATTATTTTTCTAATTAAT
Organism: Sicyos edulis; assembly: GCA_036507275.1. Classification (NCBI taxonomy): domain Eukaryota; kingdom Viridiplantae; phylum Streptophyta; class Magnoliopsida; order Cucurbitales; family Cucurbitaceae; genus Sicyos; species Sicyos edulis. Next base: position 37,319,826 of record CM071847.1, read on the forward strand.
TGTAATTCGTAAATTCTCTAAAAATCCCAATTTCGAGTAGGGGTGCAATTGAAAACAAAAACAAAAAAAACCGATCAAACCGAATCAAATTAATCTTATGAATAGATTCTGGTTTTCAAAATAATATACATACTTTACAAAATTAAAATATATTGATTCCGATTGATGTTTATGAAAGAACCAATATAAAAACTGAATCTAATTAAAACCATGGTATAAAAAACTAAAAGGACCAAAATATATTGGTATTGAAATTTGATGAAAAACCAACTTAGATGTCAAAATATGAAGTCAACAGAACAATAAAATATTATATTATTTATGGAAATTGTTGTTTTTAGCTAGTTAAAAAAATCAAAATTCAAATTGAAAATCTAACAAAAAATTGAAAAATGAATCTAATTTTCATTGAAAACAAAACTAAAATATAATAAAAGGTTTTATCACTTAATGGACGTCGGTTCGAACCAATTATTAAAAAATTTGAGGATATCAATTTGAATTATTATTATTATTTTGAATATTGAGGGAGGAGATTACAAATACCGATAGCAGGGATCGAATTAGTGATCGTGGAAATGAATTAATATCAAACCAGATAACCAATCACGTGATCGACCCATTTGGTATCGATTTGAATTTCAGTTAGGCACAAAACCAATGACAAGATTTAAGATAGGTGGAAAAGGTAATTTTTTAAAAAATAGACAGATTCTTGCCCCTTTTCTCTTTTTTTTTATTTGAATAAACACCACCTTCATTTTTATTTTTATTTTTAAACGAATAAACACCATCTTCATTAATCATGGAAGATAGTCCTTCACAAACGAATTTGACCACGCTGAACAAAAATCAAATTAAAGACTAATCCTACATAAAAAGAAAGTCATTTGATTTATTGTCTTATGGAGTTTCTAAGGTTCAAGGGAAATAATCGAGCAATAAAAGACTCAACGCGAGTAAAACTGTTAGAAATCATATGCATGCATCATTTAGCGCATTATAAGCTCAACATCGCATTTTAGAGTAAAAAATGAAGAAAATGTGCTAAATGCAATACAATATAGGAAATGAGGAATTTAGGCACTGTGGAACAACCAATGCAAACAACAAAGTACAAACATGATGCAATCACAAGACAGTCGAGTTCGAAGAATCACACCAATAAGAAAAGAACGGAAAATCAAGCGAGCAATCAAGTTGGCGAGAATCAAGAAATTCTAGCATAAATCAAGGGATCATGTATTGATGAAGATATGTCACCTTACCCAAATTTTCTAGCCAAGCTAACCAACTCTATATATAGCAAAAAAGAAACTGCAATCGGGGAGCTTACAATGGGTGGCCAAATCTTGTAGATTGGTCGAGAGCCAATCTGCACAAACCAGAACTAGTGGTGTTTGTAGAAGCCGATGACAAGGAGTACCCACACTTCACAACCACACAAATTCCTATTTTTGAATTAGTATTTTATTAGTAGGAGTAGACTGTAGAATTGTTACAACTTTTAGTAATGAGATATCTAAATTTCCCTTATTATCTGTTGTTCGTATCTATGTCTCTTTAGATAAGAGCTATGGTGAGAATTCATATATAGAATGCATGTTGAATTTCTAGGTTCTTAGCTTTTATACTGCTATAATGTATGTGTCGATTAGCTACCCACGTACACTAACCTTCAGCAAACTCGGAAGAAAGAGTTGAAGGCAGGTCTAATATATTACGATAGATTCATCACGAGATCTATTGCATGATTTGAGCAGTTAGGAATAACTTTAGTATCGCACCCGACGCCTAAGTTTAGTATGCATAATTGCGTGGAAGCCAGGTTATGTATAAATCATTAAGTGTGGAAAACACTTATTAAGACGGGGAAGTGTGGAAACTAATTGTCAAATATTGCATGCTCCACATCTTCTATATTTGCAATTTTCAACTATACTAATTAGCTTATGCTCATTAGTTTAGTGCATATTAAGAGTCTTGTATATTTATAGTTTTGAACATTTAGAGTCTTAGAAAAGAAATCTAAATCAACCATTCATTTCATGCTTTTTATTTACTTGCAAAACTCTTAAATTAATGAGAATAATTCTAGACCTTAATCTTTGTGGAATAATGCTTTTTATTTGCTTCTTTCTTGCTATATATAGAGTTTATTTTCTTGGCTAGTAAGTTTGGGTGAGCTGGAATATCTTCATTAATACAAGATTCCTTGATTTTTGCTAGAATTTCTTGATTGACGCCAAATTGATTGCTTGATTGATTTTTTGTTCTTCCATTATTGACGTGATTCTTCGAACACGACTGCCTTGTGACTACATCATGTTGCATTTTTGTTTTGATGTTCGCATTGATTTATTCCCCATCGCCTAAGTTCCGCGTTACCTGTATTGTATCGCATTTAGCAGAATTTAATCATTCTTTTACTTTAAAATGTGATGTTGAGCCTTTGTTATGCTAAATGATGAATGCATGCGATTTCTAATAGTTTTACTTGCAATAAGTCTTTTATAGCTCGATTATTTCCCTTGAACCTTAGAAAAATGCACAATAAACTAGCCTAATTTATGGTTTATTTGAGAGCTATCAATGCTTATCACTTATCTTAATAACAAACTCCCAAGCAAGTGTCAAGGTTTGTCACATTGTTTTCTAGAAGGAAGCTTTATACCTAGGTGTAGTATGTATTAATCGTTTACCAATATTTATTATGAATGAATGCTTAATCACTTCTCGGGCTAGAACTAGTGTTTTAATAAAATATTCCATTAGATTTAGGAACAACCTACCAACCCAACAATCACTTTTCCTTTTCTGTTTGAACTCTTAAATTAAACACTATTGATTAACACAATTCCCTATGAAGAATGATAAATAAATATTTATCACTTGTTACATACTCGACTGCGTATACTTGCATAAAATGTGATTCAAAAGGGTAGGACCTTAGTCCCACAATTAGAATTAATCATTAGAATATTTATGCCGCATTCTGAACACACATCAACCATATATAACCTATGCAGTAAATAGTTTAAGTTAATTTGTAGCTGAGCCTAATAAGATGCATTTGGCTTTAGGGCAGCATCTAATCTGGTACATAAAGACATCTCTAGAAGAAGGGTTGTGGTTAAAGGCCTCTTAGTCATTCCATGCCTTTTTTTTACTATATTGGACCTCGTGTCTTGACACTCGTAAGTTTACAATGAACTATTGCGTGTTCCTTGGAGAGTCATTTGCCTTTTTGAAATCGAAGAAACAAATGACTATCTCACGATCTTCTAGAGAGGCAGAGTATATGCCTATGGCTATAATGACCTGTGATTTGGTTTAGCCTAGAAACCTCTAAACCAGTATTGTATTGCGATAACCAAGCAACACTACACATTGCATTCAATCCGAGCTTTCACAAGGGTACAAATACACATTGAGCTAGATTTTCATTTTGTATGTGACAAGTTACAAGAAGGATTTCTCAAGCTGACACCTGTTCGCTCACATTCACAGCTTGTTGACATTCTAAATTAAGTCTTGCCCGCTCGTGTCCTTTTTCCTCTAATTAGCAAGATAGGTGTAACTGACATCCACGATCAATCTTGAGGGGAAGTATTGGTTATCTTGTAGTAGCTTCATTAGCCCCGTATATATAGCCCACTTAAGGGAATCCATCAATATGAAATTATCTTTTTCCGACTCTTATCTCTATTAGGGTGATTAAATTTTGGAGTTGTAAGAAGAGAGGAGATGAAGTAGAAGAGGAAGAGAAAGTGAAGTGATTTTGAGGTACAAAGTATTTGTTTGGAGATCAATATTTTAGATGAAAGATGTTGCAAAAACTTTGTTTGAAGATTGATGTTTAAGAGAAAATTTTTATTTTATATTTTTTTTTCTTTATTGTAATCATTGTATATGTGCAGGGTAAATTGTTTAGATGGGTCTATTTTAGAAACCAATTGTCAAAATGGGTCTATTTTAAAACTATTTATGGGAGGGGGTTGCAGAGATGCCACATGCGTTAAAAATGATTAAATTGATTTTGTCGTATGTGATGGACACGTGTTATAACGGAAACGTTAGCAACATCTTGTTGCATTTCTAGGAGAGACGCAATTGCTTGCCAGGTCAGAATTTTGCCGCCCGATTGCTGTAATTTTTTTAAAAAATTATAGTACTTTTAAGGGAAATTGGGGTAGATAGTTTACTTTTATATAATATTTACAAATCTAGACAAATTCTATATCAATTGCAATTTTATTTTTCTATTTATAATTAATTCAGATACAAATTATTTTATTCTTATTTCACCCCTAGTAGAGGACGAAACAAAAACTGGAAGCAAAAGCTCCGCTTTTTGATATACCTCAAACCTTACTATTGGATATTTATTTTTCATTTTTCGAATCAAAACCATTTATTTGTAAATTTCTTTTTTTTCAAATAGGATTTATTTTTTTACAATTTTTTTAAATAGGTTTGATTGCAATTAATAACACTATTTTCTGCTTTGACTTCTAATTAGTCCTTTCATTCCAGTTTTTTTATCCATGAAAAAATAGAAAATTAATTATTTTTACAATTTTCACAATTATATAGTTAGCTTAACTTACTTTTATCTTTTATAAAGTATATTTTGGTATGAATAATATTTTCTTGCAATACTGTATTAATAATACGTTCTTATAATACGATATTGATAATTTAAAATATTGTATTAATGAGTATTTATAATAGTATTAATGATTATAAATGCAAATACAATCTTAACATAATTCTTGAATCTTTGTATATGTTCAACCTTAAATCGATAAATATTAAATTTATTTTAATAATGTTATCATTAATATTGTATTTAGATATGAGAGTAATGTCATTTAATATTAAATTATTAAACTATTTTCACTAATGTATTTTAGTTTTTTAATAAAAGAAATATATACCAGATTAGTCAAATTCATTAAATAATTACAAAAATTGTCACTTTTTAAAAAAATTAGCAATCATAGTTATAAGTATTAATAATTTATAATATTATATTAATGATATAATACTGAATTAATAATACATACTGTATTAATTAATATTTATAATACAATATTAATATTTATAATACATAATACTCTATTAATAATACAATATTATGCATTATTAATATTGTATTAATACTAATTAATACAGTATTATGTATTATAAATATTAATATTGTATTATAAATATTAATAATGCATAACATTGTATTATTAATCAGTATTATATTATACGGAATTAAAAATTTACTAATAATATGTATTAATAATGGAATACATTTAGTATTAATAACAACGATTTATGAATTAAAAAACTTACAAGATTAGTAAAATTTATAAAAAAAAATTATAAATATAGTCACTTTTTAAAAAAGGGAAATTGTCGTAAGTAGGCCATATTAGAAAATATTTGCAAATTTAGGTGTCCAAATTTTTTTTACAAAGTTAATTTTTATTTTAAATTTTGAAATATATATATATATATTTTATTACCGTTTTGCCCTTATTCACATTTAATAAACAAAATTCAAATTTAAACCTCCATTTTTAAAACTTTCCATCACTTAAAAAATATCATATTTAATTGTCAACTCATTAAATGTTAAAAGATTTTTATTCCTTTTTACATTTATCTCTCATTCCTTTTTCTAATTTGGAATGTGAGATGAATTTCATTTTTTAAAATTTCCCTTTCCAAATGAAAAATCAATAAATTAAGGATATTGCTGTAATTCATTATTTTGGAATTTATAAAGTATTAAAATAAATTCTAATTTTGCTAATATTTTTGCAGATACATACATTTGCAAATACTTGTCAAATATAGTCTATTTATGAAAAAAACCCTTTAAAAAAATTAGCAATCTTTGTCATGTTATTAATTGTAATATTGGATTTAATGACACACAATACTGTATCAGTGATACACATAATATTGTATTAATGACACACAATACTGTATTAAAAAAATATTTATAATGGAGTAGTAAAACGTATTAATATGTTTCGTACTGTACTAATACATATAATACTGTATTAATGATGCATAATATTGTATTATCATATTAATACATAATATTGTAGTAATTATACATAATACTGCATTATTAATACAACATTAATTGTCGTATTAATACATAATACTGTATTAATGAGTATCTAAAAAAGTATTAATGACTATGGTGCAAATAATATAAATATTGTAACAACATACATCTGGAATACTTGTATATGTTCGATCGATAAATATTGTATTTATTATGCTTGGTTAATGTTACTTATTAAATCAATAAATACTGTATATATTATAAATAATACAACTATTAATATTTTTTTAAGGCATTGAGAGTATTTTTCAATGTTTTTTAATATTAAATTATTAATCTATTTTCACTAATATAATTTAATTTTTTTAATAAAAAAAGTCATTTGAATAAAGTTCATTGCATATTGAGATACACTATCAATATATTATTAATGCACTATTAAATTATATATACTTGTATTTATAGTAAAATCATTGTCAAATAATTACCATACAATATACCAAGGGTCAGTGACGCAGTTGGTTATTTTATTTGTTGTTAATCCATTTCAACCCTACGGTCACCAGTTCGAACCCGAAAATCGGTATTTAGTTGTTCTTTATTTTTTCATCTTCAAATATTTTGCTAAATCGAAACAAACACGTTTCAAAAAAAAAAAATCAAACAAACTCGTCTCTGTTTTTGCTTATTCTATGATACGTGATGTCATTGAAGATTTTAACATAGGAAGCTACTTAAATTTTATCAATTTTACTAATTATATATTTTTTAAATTTAAATATAAACCTATACATCATTATTATTATTCTAGAGAACAATAGATTTAATATAATATTATGTTTTAAATTAATATTTAAAAAACTTATGTTTCATCAAAATTCGTAGAAGAGGTAGATAATAGATTTTATGCGTTTTTTTAATTTTTTTTTCCATATTTTCTTTATTTTTTATTATTTATAAAATATAGGATGAAATAAGAAAGCACAAATATGATTTTTAAGATTTTAAAGAGGGATGGTTTCAAGGTTTTTTTTTTGAAAAGATGGCTTCGATATTCGTAGATTAAACTAAAATAATAAATGAATGAAAAAAAAATATTGTGTACAAAGTAAGATTTTAGCATGACGAAAACTTATTTCTTAAAAAAATTTAATTTATTTCATTTAAAAATTATGATATGTATATTTTTTTTATTTCACTTTTATCTTGAAATATGTTGTATGAGATTTTTAAATAAAGTAGATAAAATATTTTACTTACTCATTTAAAATTTATATATATATATATATATATATATATATATTATTTATAAGTATTTTAGTAAATAAAAATATAATCTCACATGCCATAAAAAATCTCATGTGCAAGACACGTTACAAAGTTCTAGTAGTTTAGTAAAAGAGTATGTCATAAATATTTTTAAGAGTACTTATACAAATATTTTTAAGAGCAAGTTAGATAAAAAAATAATAATAATAATTAAAAATGAGTAGAATATCTTCATTAAATACATTGAATTATGTGAAATAAAGAGCAACATTTAATTATTATTATTATTATTTTTGTAGTTTTTTGAGTAATAGCAAGCTAGATAAATCCCTTATTTTAATATACGAAATGAGAGCAAGTTAGATAAAAAAAAATGTTAAGTAGTTTTTTTTTAATTTTTTTATATAACATTCATATAAACAACGCTAAAATAAATAAAAATAATAAAAACTTTGTATGTATAATAAAAAATGGAAAAGTATTATTTTCATCTATGACACAAAATTAAAATTAATTCATTTGTAGTAGGAAATTTAAATCGAATTTTATGACCGGTTGAGTTTTATCACTGGTAGAATTCAATGAGTCATATACACTCATTCTATCACTTATTGAATTTTATATAGAAAATTAAGAAATTATGTTGTAAATATAATAGAAGAGATAAAATGTGGGGTAAATATAAATTCCCTAAAATATATAGAGAATACAAAAGAAAAGAAATTGAAATAAAGAAAGTAAACGAAGTTATTGGCTGAGAAAATATTTAAAAAAATAATATTTAAAAGAAACAAAATAAGAGGGAAAAAAAGAGAGACAAGTTTGTTTGGATTTAGCAAAATATTTATTCGAAGGTGAAAAATAAAAAAACGAATAATAATGGGTTGGAACTAAAAAAAAGGGAGAGAGAACAAAAAATTAACTCAAATATAAATTCAGAAGCATGAATACAAAAGAATGGAATGAGAATGAGAAGTTACATGGGAGAGTTTTGCTAATTTAAAAGTAATATAATTAAAAAAAATATAGAAATAAATGTACAACAATCAAGGGGCGAAATTTTAGTCAAGCTGTATTTTTCTTTCAAAAAAAAAAAATCCTAGTCAAACTATTGCGTCTCTCGTAAAAACGCAACAAGATGTTGTTAATGATTCCGTCATGCCACGTGTTCATCATATACGACAAAGCATTTTGACCATTTTCAATGTATGTGCCGTCTCTTGTAGAGACGTAGGAGATACCACAACCCCTTACAAATAATTTTAAAATAGATTCATTTTGATAAATGGTTTGTAAAATTGACCAATTTTAACAATTTACCAATATGTGTATCTCTAGAATGAGATGAGGTAATTAATAAAAAAAAGAAAAAGAAAACGTATTATCTTTGAAATTGAAAGACAATATGGGAAACTACTAATTTTCTTCAGCAAATTTATTTTCAAGAAATAATAAATAAGTTGGTTTTCGGTCTAAATTAATGAAATTGAAAAATTCTCAAATTTAAAGTCAAACGATGATTTATTATGGCCCTACTTTTTACCGTTCTCTTCCCGTCAAGGACCCATGAAACTTAGACCTCCCAGTCAAAGTCTTGCAAAAAAACTTGTATATAGAGCAGTGCACTAAATCAAATTTTCACATCAACCCATCTTTACGAATTGTATTCCATAATTCAGCCCCTCAATTGTGATGAGAATGTTGGTTTCTTTTCTATGGGTTTGTGTACTTGTTGTTGCATTGGCCCAATCAATAATGGGTTTGCAGAGCCTAAATGCAGGAAGCTCCATGGCCGTGGAGAACGCGAACCAGCTCCTAGTTTCCCCAAATGGAACTTTTTCATGTGGGTTTTATCGTGTGGGAAACAATTCATATTGTTTCTCAATATGGTTCACAAATAGCTTCGATAAAACTGTTGTTTGGATGGCCAACAGAGACAAACCGGTGAACGGAGAGAAATCTAAGCTCACACTCAACCTCGACTCCAGCTTGGTTCTAACCGATGCCGATGGCTCCGCCGTCTGGTCCTCCGACACGGTTTCTTCGGGCGGCGGCTTCGAGCTTCGACTTCTCGAAACGGGAAATCTGGTAGTGAGGAATCAATCAGAGGATTTCATTTGGCAGAGCTTTGATTCCCCATTGGATACTCTGCTTCCAGAGCAACGCTTTCTGAAGACATCGACTTTGACTTCAATGCAAAGCCCGGGTGTGTATTTTGCAGGCGTTTATCAATTCAAATTCAATGACTTCAATTCATTGAATCTTTTATACAACGGTCCTTCAATTTCGGGTGTCTATTGGCCTGATACCACAGTGACAATTGTCGCGAATGACCGAACTACTTATAATAGCTCTAGACTTGCAATTCTAGACAAGATGGGAAGGTTTGAATCCAGTGACAGATTGAGATTTAATGCTACCGATTACGGGTTGGGTCCGAAGAGGCGATTGACGATGGATTATGATGGGATTTTGAGATTGTATAGCCTGGATGAATCAACTGGCAACTGGACAATCACGTGGATTCCTCCTGGTTTACTTCTAGATGCTTGCATGGTCTATGGAGTATGTGGGGATTATGGTGTTTGTGGATATGACCCATTACCGGCTTGTACTTGTCCTCCCGGTTTCGTTCGAAACGATCCATCGGATTGGACTAAAGGGTGTAAACCAGTTGTGAATGTAACGTGTGATTCTTCAGAAGAGATGGATTTCATTCGTCTTCCCAACACGGATTACTTTGGCCATGATTGGGATTATAAAGAAAAAATATCCCTTGAAAAATGTAGGAATTTGTGCCTCAGTAGCTGTGAGTGCTTAGGATTTGGATATGGATCAAAAGATGGTTTGGGACAATGTTATCCGAAAACCGCCCTTCGTAATGGTTATCGAAAGCCCGACAATTTTGCAGTTATGTTTATTAAGGTTAAAAAAGGTGAGTTATTATCATTGAGGCAAGAACACTCTAAAGATTTGAATTGCTCAATATCACAAATTGTTTTGGGGGCTGATCGTCGGTATGCAAACCAAAGTAGGAAATTTCGGTTTATGGGGTTGTTAATTGGAGTGGTAGTTGTAATTGGGATTTCAGAGCTACTTTTTATTAGTTTTGGGTGGTGGAATGTGTTCCGAATGAAGGTAAGTGAAGAGTTGGTAAACATGGGTTATATTGTTTTGGCGATGGGATTCAAAAGATTCCCATACGAAGAAATGAAGAGAGCAACCAAAAACTTCAAGCAAGAGATAGGGAAAGGAGGGTTTGGAACCGTATACAAAGGAGAGTTAGACGATGGAAGAGTTGTGGCGGTGAAGAGATTAGACGGCGTCTTACAAGGAGATGCAGAGTTTTGGGCTGAAGTTAGCATCATTGGAAAGATCAACCACAAGAATTTGGTGAAACTGTGGGGCTTTTGCATTGAGAAACATCACAAGATGTTGGTTTATGAGTATGTGGAAAATGGGTCTTTGGACAAACTTCTATTTTCGGATTCTTGTGAAGTATTAGGATTAGATCAACGATACGAGATTGCAGTTGGAACAGCAAAAGGGTTGGCATATTTACATGAAGAATGTTTTGAATGGGTACTTCACTGCGACATCAAGCCTCAAAATATACTTCTAAACGAAGATTTGGAGGCCAAAGTTGCTGATTTTGGAATGTCTAAGATCTTTCGAGAGATCAACGAAAGCGGGTTCTCAAAAGTGCGAGGGACGAGAGGCTATTTAGCTCCGGAATGGATGATGAACCTTAAGATTGATTCAAGGGCTGATGTTTATAGCTATGGAATTGTTCTGCTGGAACTCATCAGCGGAAAGAATGCTTATGAATTTCAATCATCTATTATGGACAAAGATGGTGAAAGCACAGATCTGGTGAAATGGATAGCAAGAGTAGCGGAGGAAGGTGAGGTTCAAAAAGTGATTGATCCAAAACTGAAGCTTGAAGACAATCATAACAAGAAGATAGAAACACTGTTGAAGGTGGCTCTGTTGTGTGTGAGGGAAGATCGAAATAAGAGGCCTGCAATGAGTAGAGTTGTAGAACTTCTAACTGCCTACGAAGATTTGAGTTCAAATGGAGATGTTTATGGTTGAAAATTTTATTACGAAAGCATTTGATAGTGTATGAATTTTTGTTACAGCAAAAAAATTAACAATATTGCATGCTTATATTTCCCAACCAGCTATTGAGTTTGATAACCAAAATTAAACCTGCCAACAATCTAGAACACCAACATGAACGGTAACGAAATCATCGGTTCTTCTACACATTTACTCTGTCTAACTCAAGGTATGCGGTTTTCTAAAAGAGAGAGTAGGTATAGGGACCAAATCAATATTTTTACAGAAAAGTTTTCACTGTAGTTTTTATGTTCTCGACGATGAAGATGAATTAATTAATTCTTTACCATTAAAAGAATTAATTAACGGTACAAGTGGTTCCTTAATTCATGGTGGGGGAAGTTATGTCCTGGACCACTCACTTTAACGTGGGATTTAAAATAGGAATAAAAATTAATAATTATAATAAATAAATAAAATAAAAATAAAAAGAATAAAAAATAAAAAATAAAATAAATCCCAACAGGTTTTCGATGCTCCCTCTCAAGTTGAATGATATATGCTTCTCATATCGAGTTTAAAATTTAAGCTATTGAGTTTGGTTTGATGTTGGTGAGATGACATATATCTTAGTGTAGTCACGTTGGTCCCAATTTTCTCATTGATGAAATGTTGGTCTATCTCAGCATGTTTCATTTGATCATGATGTACTAGGTTCTTTGCAATCGCTATAATTGATTGATTATCATATAAGACTTCTATGAAGCCTTCTGTCTTTACCTTAAGGTCAGTGAGAAGGTGTTCTAGCAACATTCCTTCACGTATCCCATGAGCTAGTGAACGAAACTCGACTTCAACACTACTTCGAGCTACAACCTGTTATTTCTTACTGCGCCAAGTGACAAGATTTCCTTAAACATTAGAAGAAAAATTTGATGTTTACTTATGATCAATGAGAGAGCCATCCTAATATGCATCAGTAGTTTCAATAATCGATTTGTGGTTTTTCTGAACATAAGTCCCTTCCTTGAATCATGTCTGAGATATCTCAATATTCTATACAAAGTTTCCATATGTTGTTTAGAAATTTTGTTCAGAAATTAGCTAATCACCCTAACTGCGATAGAAATATCTGGTCGAGTATAAGTTAGATATATTAGTTTTCCAACCAGCTGTTGATACCTACCATGATTGACTGTTTCATCATTAGAGTTAACTCTCAATTTTGAGTTTGCATCCATTGAAGTGTCTACTGGTTTGCATACGCTCATACTAGTTTCCTTTAAAATATCTTATGTATATTTTTGTTGAGTGACAAAAATTCCTTTGCTAGATTTTGCGAACTCCATTCCCAAAAAATATCTCAAATGACCTAATTATTTTACTTCAGATTCTTTTGAGAGTAGGTTTTTGAATCTAACTGTTTCTTCTAAAATATTTCCTGTGAAAATAATTTCATCGATATATACTATTAGCAGAACCATATCACATGATGAAAAGTGTTTAATGAACAAGGTTTGATCATACTCACAATGAGTATAGTCTTGTCGTTTTAACACATTAGTGTAAACTTTTCAAACTAAGCTCGTGGTGATTGCTTCAATTCGTAAATCCATTTCTTGAGCTTACATACTCTTCCTCTAGTATACCTGTCTTTAAAACCAGAAGGAATACCCATAGATACTTCCTCGTAGAGGCCACCATTAAGAAATGAATTTTTCACATCCAATTAAAATAACGACTTGAGTATATCCTTTAACTACTACATGAAGTTTGGCAGTAGATGCAAATCTTTCCTGATAGTCAATCCCATATGTTTAGTATATCATTTAGCCCCTAGTTTAGCTTTAAATCCATCTATACTATCATCTAGTCTGTGTTTGGTAGTAAAGATGCATTTACATCCCACTATGTGCTTACTCGGAGGCAAAGTATCAAGTATCCATGTCTCAATTTTCTTGAGTGCTCTTAACTCTTCTAGTGTTATTCTTTTCCATTCAAGTTTCTATGAAGCCTTTTATACTGTGGAAGGAGTTTTTATATGATCTAATGTTGTCACAAATACTTTAAATATCGATGAAAAATAAGTATAAGATAAATGGTACCGTAAAGGATATTAAGTACATCGAACACCTTTTTTCTCTATAATAGGTCTGCCCAAGTCATCTTCTAGAGTGTCAAAAATTGCTTTAGGGACATCAAGTTCTTGGCTTAGATTTTGGCTTTGCTGACCATGTGAAGATTGTACCCTATATTCTTTCCTTCTCCGTGAATAAACCTTTAATTTAGTCTGAGGGATCGGTTCGGGAGCGAGTTGAGAAGGATTTTTGTAACAGCCCAGTTTCCTATTCCAGTTTTCGAGGTGCCTTCGGGTCAAGATTCGGTTGTTTGGTTGGGTTTTAGAGCGGTTTTGCCCCTTGGGGGTATTTTGGTCTTTTGGCTCTCCGGGCAGGATTTGTGGTTTTCTGGGCTTCGAGGTAGCTCCTGCCTTTGTTGAGGCTTGTTTGTTGTTGGCTGCGAGTCCCCAGATGTTTGGGCTAGTCGTTTGGAAGTTCGGTTGTGGTTTTGGGTTTTGGCAAAGTGATGGTTGTTTGGGTGTTTCTTTTGGGATTCGAGCCCGAGCCTTTAGTGTTGCTTTGGGAGTTGGATTTAAGTGAGTTTGATTGATTGGAAAAGATTTCTTTGATCGGGTCTCGAAGGAGGAAGCCGGGGAATGGGATTTTGAGGTTTTAAGTGGATAAGGATGGAAAATGGAATTTAAAATCCCATTTTTTCCCTTTTTCCCATTTTCCTTTTATTTCTCTTTTTCTTTTCTTTTTTCCCCAAAATGCATCTTTCTCTCTCCTCTCTCTCTCTCTCCCGAGCAGCCCCACCTAGCCCATGACCCCTAGCCATGGCTCGCCCGACTTTGGCCGTGCGGCCTTGGCTCGCCCACGCCCAGCTAGCCCGAGCCCAGCGTCGCGAGCCGGCCGAGAGCTCAGCTCGCGCCGCGCGCCCGCCTCGCCCGGCCCGAGCATCATCGCGCCCTCGCTGACGCGTCGCCCGGCTCGCGCGCCCTCGCCGCCTGGTCCGTGTCGCCCAGTGCGCCACAATCTCGGCCGAAGCGCCAAGATCGCGCCGCGTCGCGTCGCTCGAGCCTCGCCAGCTGATCGCGCGTCCCAGCGCCAGATCTCGCGCCCCGCGTCTTTCGTCGCGCGCCCGCCTGCGGCTGCCTCTCTGCGAGCCGCGCCGCGCGCCAGCGCCAGCCAAGCAAGCTCCGCGCCCGCGCGCCAGCGCTTGTCGCGCGCAGCCAGCGCCCCTCGCGCGCGGCTTCGCGCCAGCGCGCCGTGCAGCGCGCCCAGCGCGCCCTGGGCAGCCATGCGCGCCCGGCCCAGCCACTTTGGGCACGCCTAGCCCGTCTGGCCGGCTCGTTAGTGTCGGCCGCGCCTCGTGAGTTGCTCGAGCCGAGCCCCGTTTATTTTAGAGTATTTAGGGCTATTTTATGATTATTGATGTTTTTGTTTGGCTCGATATAGGTTGCTCGGGTTCGATCGCGATTAATTTTATTGTGTGTTGTTGCCTTCCCACCTGTAAGGATTTCTTACCGGAGTTGTGTGGGCCTGCGATATTGTCATGATTTTGCCTTGCTTGTTTGCTGACTGTTATGAGCATGATGATAATAGAGCAGCTTTGATTGATTTCTGCTAGCATGTTTGCTTGATATTACATGTTAGTGCCATGCTAGGTTTGTTCTGCCAGCATGCTTGTGATCCCGCTAAGCTCGTAGTATCATGCTAGGTAGTGTGATTGATGTCGGTCTTTGCTTGCTAGCAGCCAGAATCATTGCTTTTTCCCGTACTCTTAGATAGAGTTGTAGGGTTTGTCATCATCCAGGTCGAGCGGACATAACGTACTTTGTCCCCACCGATCGGGAGTAGTGTGCGAGCGCGATAACGTATCTTGCTTCCCCGGTCACTAAGGTGGATTTAGCTCGGTCGGGAATAAAGTGTGCGCGAAGATAACGTATCTTGCTACCCCCGACGACCACCGGTTGTGGAATTAGCTACCCACTCCGGCATAGCCTAGTTTGTAGCTCGCTAGAGCGGAACCCCGCCCGCGGTGTAAGCCCGCCTTGGCGGTTCTTAGCCAGTCGGTGGACCGGGCTACACGATGAGCGCCGAGGGCCTCGCTCATCGTGATCGGTGACACCGCCTCCAAGTTTTAGGCATGCGTACTGCCCGCGTAGTTTGCCCTTAGGCCCCGCATTTACGCCGGTTGCGAGAAGAGCATGCGGTGTGCGTGCACACGCGTTAGATGCCGGTTCGGAGAGCTCCTTCCGGGCTAATGTTCGTGAGTACACCATTCCTTCCGTTAGAGCCGGACTTGGGTACTCTCCCGTAAGTCCAGCATTAGCAAGGGTAAGAGGCCCTTGAGGACATCCTTGGGATCGGTTTTGAGTGATCAATTGGGTGAGGGAGAAAGACCTCGAGAGATGTCCCGAGATTGGTTAGGATAACCAATCATTAGGCGGAAGTAGGAGACTTCCGATGACTCAGATCTTTCTTTGTAAGCTCGTTGAGCTATGATCCGTGTTGGTAGTCGCATTTGCTTGCATGCTTTGGTTCTAGATGATTGATTATATCGTATTGTACCCCGGTTGGGGATTCTTACTTGAGTAATTCGTTACTCACCCTTACTTATCTTTCAGAAACCATGGCGCGCGGGATGGATGGTGGAGGAGGAGGCGTGATCATGGAAACCCGTTGTTCAACTCTCGAGATTTATGTTTATGTTTTAAATGTCCTCTGAATGCATGTAGTTGGGCACGAGCCCTAGGTTGTTTTATGAATGTTTTTCCGGATTCTAGCATTGTTGTAAATGTTGTAAAGTTGTATGTTTTAATAAATCTCTACGATCGAGTAAGTTTTGGAAATGTATTTGTCTTGGAACAGTGCTTGGAAACAGGACGAGTTTCAAGAATTTTGTATTGACTTTTAAATGAACTCTTGCCGGTTTTGGTTTTTACTTAGAATCCGAAACAACCCTATTGCAAATTCTAGTGTTGATTTGTATGCATGCATTGAGGTAAGGGCCCATTTAGAGCCCCATTCGGGTCGGGTCCTTACAATTTTATTTAGAAGGATTTTCAAGAGCAGGTTCGGAAGGATGTTCAAAAACGAGTTCAGAAGGATTTTTAGAAGCGACTTTAGAAACATTTTCAAGTGCTTCAAGTGTGGGTTAATTAGGATGTTCAAAAGCGAGTTCAGAAGGATTTTCAAGTGCTTCAAGTGTGAATTCAAATATTTTAAATGTTGTAAAAGGAAAAAGAGAGATACAATTCCAATTTTGTTGTTCAATCTTATCTTGCTCCCCTAGAACATCAGAATTGGGAAAATAAGATTGATTTTTTAAAAAGGTAACATCTATGAAATGATATATTTTATGAGTTGGAGTGTAGTAACATTTGTACCCTTTTTTTTATTAAGCGAGCACACGAGAAAGACACATTTCATAGATTGAGCATCAAGTTTGCTACGATGTTGAGGGTCGACGTGAACGAAGGATGTACACCCAAATATTTTTAGTGGGATATTTGACACGAGATGAGATGTAGGATATACATAGTAAGCAAACTCTGTAAAAGAGTTTAGAATTTTAGAATGCGAGAGGGAATACGATTTATAAGATATTTTGCTGCTATAACAATTTCACTGTTGAAAATTAAACATGGTTTTAAGTTTTGCAAATTCAATTTGGTAAGTTAAAGAAATTAAATAAGTGTAAGTCTTACATTTTAATTTTGTTAAGTTTGAATGTGAGTTATGCATGTAATAAAGTGTAAGTTAAAAGTAAAAATGAGAGTTAGATCTAGATGTAAGTTATAGATCTAGATTTTTCCATGGAATCCTATAAATAGGATGTGTTGTAAGGGTTGAGATATCAAGCATAAAGAAAAAAGTATCTAACATCAATAAAATAGAAATAAGATTGAGAGAAAAAGTGTGAATCAAGTTTGTAGTTTTTCAAGAAAAGTTCTCCAATACAAGTGAATTATTTTCCTTGTTTGGTTATATGTTTTGTGAGTGTTTATACACACTTCCAACAAAGTGGTATCAGAGCTTGAGTTTGAAAGAAAGATTTTTTTTTTTGCAAATGGCAAACAACAATATGATTCCTTTCCAAGTGTCTTGCTTGACGAAGAAAAATTATAGTAGTTGGTGTATATGAATGAAATCATTACTTGGTTCACAAGATGTTTGAGAAATTGTTGATAGAGGCTATGATGAGCCCGAAAATGACGCCACCATAAGTCATGCTCAAAGAGAAGTTTTGCAAAGTACTAGAAAGAAATATCAAAAGGCACTCAGCATTATTCATCAAGCAATTGATGATACAAATTTTGAGAAGATTTCTGGAGCAACTACAACGCAGAAGCATGGAAAATTTTGGAGAATACTTCAAGATCGTGTAAAGAAGGTTCGCCTTAAAAAATTTAGAGGTGATTATGAATCACTATACATGAATGAGTCTGAATCAATTTCAGATTATACTTCAAGATTACTGGCGGTAGTAAATGAAATGAAGAGATATGGTGAGACAATAAATGATGAGGAAGTAGTTGAGAAGATACTTCGCTCATTGGAGGAAATATTCAATTTTATCGTTGTAGCGATAGAAAAATCAAAAGATTTAAGTATGATGTCGATTGATCAACTCGTTGGCACTTTGCAAGCCCATGAAGAGAAGCTTCTCAAGAAGAACAAACAAACAACTGAGCAACTTTTCCAATCAAAGTTGCAGTTGAAAGAAAAAGAATATGATCAAGAAAAAAGTAGTTGAGGAGGACGTGGTCATAATCGTGGACGTAGAGGACGCGGTAGAGGATATTTCAATCAAAGAAATTTCGATTAGAGTACTTCAGGTACTAGTTCATCAAGAGCTCGTGGAAGACAAAGTTATTCAAGACCATATGGTGGAAAATCAAATAATAATGAAAGGAAGTATGACAAAAGTCAAGTTGAATGCTACAATTGTCATAAATTTGGTCATTATTCTTGGGAATGCCAAAATAAAGTTGAAAAAATGCCAACTATGCTGAGCAAGAAATTAAAAACGGTGAGCAGTCTTTGCTTCTTGCATGTAAATGAGAAGAAACATCTGAAAGTAGTTCATGGTATCTTGACAGTGGTGCCAGTAATCACATGTGTGGAAATAAATCAATGTTCGTGGAACTTGATGAATCAATTGATGGAAATATCGTATTTGGTGAAGCTATAAAAATACCTGTGAATGGTAAAGGAAATATTCTAATCCACTTGAAGAACGGTAAGCATGAGTTTATCTCTAATGTTTACTATGTGCCAAATATAAAGAACAACATTTTAAGTCTGGGACAACTCTTGGAGAAAGGCTATAATGTTTTGATGAAGGATTATAACCTTTCAATAAGAGATAATCATGATAATATGATTGCTCAAGTGCAAATGACGAAGAATAGAATGTTTTTGTTAAACATTCAAACTGATGTTGCGAAATGTTTAAAGTCATGTTTGAAAGATTCATCCTGGATTTGCCACATGAGATTTGGGCATTTGAACTTTGATGGTCTAAGATTGCTAGCAAGGAAGAATATGGTGAAAGGTTTGCCATATGTAAAGCATCATGATCAAATTTGTGAAGGTTGTCTTTATGGCTAACAGTCAAGAATGAGTTTTCCACAAGAATCTTCCTCAAGAGCAAGAAGTCCACTAGAGCTTTTTCACACTGATCTTTATGGACCAATCTGCAAAGACCCGACCCGATAAGGGTTTTAAACCTAGGTCTTTAACCTCTTATGCATGCAATAAAACTTGAAATCATAAATGCGGAATTACAAAACTCTAGAAACAATAAAACAATCAGTGCAATTTCAAGAATTTAGACCTCTCCCTGTTTCCAAGCACCTGTAAAAAACATTTATCAAATCCAACCCTGGCCAGAGTTTCTTTTTATTGCAAATTCAAACATTCAGAACAAATCCAATAAAAAAAAAAACATTAACCTCCAGAAATACATCCAAATCCACCTAAGGGCTTCGTGCCCTGTCTACATGCATAAAAAGTTAAGAAAAGGACAAAACATGACCTAGAGTAACAACTATCCATGATCATCCAACAGCCTCCTCCTAGCCATCCAGTCTTGGTCCCAAGCTACCTGGTGGAAAACCACAGAAAAGTAAGGGTGAGTAACGAGTCGCTCAGTAAGAATCCCCAACCGGGGTACAATACGAAAACAGATCATCTAGCACACAGATACATGCAACCAAACGCTAACACAGAGAAATCAACTTGGTTTAGCCTAACCGTCACTCCTAGAACTTGCCTATTCAAGGACTTACCGAGCTGCCCATCGGGACTTACAACTACAACCTACATTCGGTTTTACACTGTGATGCCCATCGGGGTCTTACACAATCTAGGACATGATGATGCCCATCAGGATCTTACACATACTAGACACGATGGTGCCCATCGGGGTTTTACTCAACCAACACTCAAGAATGCCCATCGGGGTCTTATACCGACTTAAACACAAGGATGCCCATCAGGGTCTTACTCCTGCTAGGAACACGAAGATGCCCATCGGGGTCTTACACTCCCTAGCAGCACTATGATGCCCATCAGGGGCTTACACATATTGCCAACAGTGTGATGCCCATCGGGGACTTACATACACTAGCAATGCATTGGTGCCCATCGGGGTGTTACCCATGCGAGACCTAAACTAGTAACCCCTAACAGTCTCCTAAGTTCAGGATCACAAGCTAACAGATCGATCAGGCAATATTCAACAACAACACGATCCTAGCATGGCTCTACAGAATATGAACAGGAAACATGGATAGGCCAGAGTAAGAAAATCCCTAGCATGAAGCTAACATGAACAAGACAACAAACATGCCAGCAAGTCAGGAACAAGAATCCTATCCACTAGAATGCTCATAAACAATTACAAGATATCAACGTGCCATTAAAGTAATCACAGGGTCCACACAACCCCGGTAAGAAATCCTTACCTAGATTGGAAGACATGCAAGCACAACGAAAGGAAAATCCTATGGTTGTCAATCCACAATCAAACACACCTAGCAAGAACAAGCACAAGCAAATATAAATTATAAACTAATCCAATTTAGAACAACCCCCTAATCGAATAACCAAACAACTAGGCAGCAGCTCGAGGAAACGTTACCCAAAAACACACGAAGACACGGCTGCTCGGGAGAAGCGGTGTTGCGGCCAAGCTGCTGTCGCACGCAAGGGCTCGGCAGCGAGCGGGCTGAGGCTTGCGGCGTAAGACGGACAAGGCATGGCGCTGGGGCTGTGCGTCACCGAGGCGCTGCTGCTGGGCGTGCATCGGGCTGGTGCTGGCGATCGGCAGAGCTGCAGTCGCTGCTGTGCGACTGCGTGCAGACGGCTGCGATCGGTAAGGCTCGATCGCGCGCGGTTGTGCTGCTCGGGTGGCTCGGTCGCGTGTGGCTGTGCTTCTCGAGTTCGACCATCAATCAAACAATCACAACAACAAATCACAATTAACATCCAGCCCCAAATCCAAAATCCAAAACCAACAGCAAACATACATCCAATTTCGAAAATTAAGAAGAGACGACAAAGAACGATCGAGTTTACCTTGAGAATCGTGCGAAGGAGAAGAGAGATTCTTGAGAGCTTCCACATCTCGACGACCAAGGGAACAATGCTGGAATACGTGAAACCCCTTCCAAAGCCTAAACTCATTAAATCAATTAGATCCCAATAATTCTAATAAATCCATGCATCAAATCCTATTGAGGGAATTCTTTAAATCCTTCATTTTCTTTTAATCTACACCACCTCCATGCACGAGATCTTGGGTTAGAAACCCACCAAGGCCTAAATAAATTTCTCTTTATTTTTATTTACAAAGCAAACTCCCAAACCTCATAATTTCCAAACCTAGCCAAGATTAACGAATGAATGATTAAATCCAATAGAATTTCCAAACCTAGCCAAGAATTAATAACGGAAATAAGGCCAGCTGACCTGAAACTGAACTCTGAAAACCGAGCCGTTACAATACTCCCTCCTTAGAAGACTTTCGTCTTAGGAAGTTGCTGTACTAGAATAACTCTGGGTAGTTTTTTCTCATCTCTCTTTCCAACTCCCAAGTTGCTTCCTCAACTTTTTGATTTCGCCACTATACTTTCACTAAATCAATGGCTCGGTTCCTCAAAACCTTTTTCTTAACAGCTAAGATTTTTACAGGCTTCTCCTCAAAGTTCGGGTCACTGTTCAGCTGTAATGGCTCAAAATCCACAATGTGCGAAGGGGCTGCCACATACTGGCGGAGCGTCGAAACGTGAAACACACCATGCACTACAACCAAGGACGGCGGCAATGCTAACCGGCAAGCTACAGCTTCAATCCTCTCAAGGATCTCTAAAGGTCCAACAAACCTAGGGCTCAGCTTTCCCTACTTACCAAACCTTAGAACCCCATGCATCGGTGCTACCTGAAGGAAAACATGCTGACCCACTTCAAACTCTAAATCTCTACGCCTGACATCGGCCTAGCTTTTCTGCGTACTCTGAGCGGTAAACATACGAACCCTGATCTTCTAAACTTCCGAAAAATCCAACTCACAGGCTCGCAATATATCCTTTAGGACCTGATTCACCTGCTCAGTCTGACCATCGGTCTGCGGATGAAAAACTGTACTGTAGTTGCACTCAGTACCCAAAGCTACCTGAAGGGCTTTCCAAAATCGAGACGTAAAACGAGAATCCCGGTCAGAGATGATCTTAACTGGCACCCCATGGTACCTAACTATCTACTCAAGGAACAACTGTGCCCATTGCTCCAAGGTATAATTTATTCTACCAGGGACGAAGTGCGCACATTTGGTCAATCTGTCAACGATCACCCAAATCTGTGTATAACCTCTCGGAGTCCTGGGCAAACCCGAAATAAAGTCCATGGTAATTTATTCCCATTTCCTTTGTGGTACTCGAGCGAGCGTACTGCAACAAACTCTTTGGTTTTACGCCTAGGTGCCTTCACTTGCTGACAAGTGAGACACCGACTTACAAACTGGGCAATCTCTCTCTTCATCTCCATCCACCAAAAAGTCTGCTTAAGATCTTGATACATTTTGTTACTTCCTAGATGCCATACAAAAGGCAAAGTGTGAGCCTCGGTCAAAAACTCTGTACGGATACTGGCATTGGCTGGAACACAAAGCCGCCCTTATACCTCAAGCTACCATCTAGTGAGACCACAAAATCGAAGTCACCATCAGCCTGAACTCTTTCGTGCAAACTCTTTAACTTAGGATCATTCAACTGGTCGTTGATAATCCTTTGCTTTATCGAAGGCTGGATGGTCAACTGGGCTACCCTGGCGGTAACCTCCCCTCACATCACTGCTATACCAGCTCTCTCAAGATCTTTTCTTATATAACTCTTGGGGTTCGACAACGCCGCTGAATGCGAGGTCTTCCTACTCAGTGCGTCGGCCACAACATTTTATTTTCAAGGGTGATACAGGATCTCACAGTCGTAATCCTTTACTAATTCCAACCACTTCCTCTGTCTCATGTTCAGTTCTTTCTGGGTAAAGAAATACTTGAGGCTTTGGTGATCTGTAAACAGCTGTATCTATTCACCATACAAGTAATGCCTCCAAATCTTAAGTGCAAAGACAATGGCTGCCAACTCCATATCATGAGTCGGGTAATTTTGCTAGTACGATTTCAACTATTTCGAAGCATACGCTATTACTTTACCGTGCTGCATCAGAACGCAACCCAAACCGAACTTGCTGGCATCACTGTACACCACGAAACCTCCTGTTCCCTCTAGAACAGCCAACACTGGTGCAGACGTCAAATTGTTCTTCAGCCTAGCAAAACTCTCATTGCACTTCTTATCCCAAACGAAATCGACGCACTTCCTCGTCAAACGAGTAAGCGGTGAAGCTATAGTAGAAAAATCCTGAACGAAGTGACGGTAATAACCTGCCAAACCCAGAAAACTACGAATCTCAGATACTATGGTCGGTCTGGCCCACGAACTAACTGCTTCTATTTTTTAGGGGTCTATAACCACTCCCTCCTTGGACACAACGTGTCTAAGGAAAGCTACTTCCTCAAGCCAAAAATCACACTTAGAAAATTTTGCATAAAGCTGGTTCTCTCTTAAGGCTGTCAAAATCTGTCTTAGGTGTGAAGCATGGTCCTCCTTAGACTTTGAATAAATAAGAATGTCATCTATGAATACGATGACAAAGCGATCCAAGAATGCCTTGAACACTCTGTCCATCATATCCATAAATGCAGTCGGGGCATTCGTCAGTCCGAAAGACATGACCACGAACTCATAATGACCATACCTGAATGCTGTCTTGGGGATATCTGCATCCCGGATCCTCAATTGATGATAGTCTGACCTCAAGTCAATCTTTGAAAACACACAAGCTCCCTGGAGCTGGTTAAACAGGTCATCAATACATGGCAGTGGATACTTATTCTTGATGGTTACTTTATTCAGCTCTCTATAATCAATGCACAGACGCATCGAACCATCATTCTTCTTAACAAACAACAAAGGTGCTCCCCATGGGAACACACTCGATCTAACGAATCCTCTGTCAAGCATCTCTTGCAACTGCTCCTTTAGCTCTTTCAATTCGACTAGCGCAAAACGGTAAAAAGCTTTCAAGTTAGGAAGGGTCCCTGGCTCAAGCTCTATTGTGAAGTCCACCTCTCTCTTTGGCGGCAATCCAGGCAACTCTTCAGGAAACACGTATGCAAACTCTTGCACGATGGGCACTTGCTCAACAGATAACTGATCACGGCTCTCTCCGGACAATTTGGCTAAGAAGCCCCAAGCTCCTCGAGCTATCAAACGCTGGGCCTTAACTGCAGAAATCATTAGCGGGCACACTTCGCTCTAGACACCTCGGAACTTAAAACTAGGCCTGCTCGGCGGGCTGAACACTACTTCCTTCCGGCGACAGTCAATCATCGCGTGGTTATCAACTAACCACTCCATGCCGAAAATCACATCAAAACCGCTCATAGCCAACACTATGAGGGTAACCTGAAAAGACTCATCGGATATCTGTATCCGACCATCCTTTACTTTTTGACTAGCTAGCATACTAACTCCCGAAGGAGTTGCAACAGATAACTCAAACCCTAGGGGCTCTAAATTCATACAAGCATGCTCAACAAACACAGCAGAAATGAAAGAATGGGTGGAACGCGAATCAAACAGCACAAAAGCAAGGTGATCAAGAACTAGGAGCGTACCTGCCACTGCGGCATCGGTTCGCTCAGCCTCTTGGCGAGTCGTAGCATACACTCGCCCCTACTGCTGGATTAGCTTCGCTACTACTGCTTTCTACTTGCAAAACTGGGCCTGATGCCCTTCCTTTCCACAGTTAAAATACGCCTTAGGATTACCTCCAAAGGACCCCAATGCAGCTTTCCACAAGGGTTATAGAAAGGAGGCGGCTTTCATCCGCCCTACTAGCGAGGCTGATCACGGTTCCGAGTTTCTGTGCTGGTCTTTCCCCTGATAGAAACCCTGACGGCGTTGACCGTCCGCTCGGTTATCGCTTCATGAGTCAAACTTCCTTTTCTGGCCTGAATATACTGGGTCCTTCTACACAGGAGCACTATTAGCCTGCTCTGGAGGGTACTTCCCATCGTAAATCGTTGCTAGCTTTACAACCTTGGCAAACGTCTCTGAGGCCTGTGCCTTAACATCCTGAGACACTCTCTGTCTCAAACAAGCAATAAACTTCCTGATTTTCAGCTCAGGAGTAGCGATCAGCTGATGAGCGAAATATCCGTACTCCGAAAACTTTCTCTCATAAACCTTGATTGTATCAGATCCCTGCTTTAAATTCGAAAATAGCTCAATCATCTTCTCTTGGCTTTCCTCGCTGATAAACTTTGCCTTGAACTCGGCCTTGTAGAAATCCCAGGTGGCAGGTGGAGACCCAGCCGGTCTCTCACTCAAAATGGACTCTTACCACAATCTAGATGTACCAGCTAAAACATGAGCTGCACGACAGACTCGCTACACCTCAGGACATGCCATCACCTTGAAGGTGTACTCCAGCTCAGCAATCCACCTGGTTGCTAATAACGGATCTCCAGGGGCACTGAATTTCTCGGGCTTCCAGTTGACAAAATCTTTCAGCCATTTGCCCAGATCCACTGCACCTTCCACCTCATCAGTCTCAATCACAATCGACTCTCGTGGAGCTGGCGGTGCTAGCGGCATTGCGGTTTTCTGTTGAACCAACTGTGTCAGCTGCTCTATCTGAAGACGAGACTCTTCCCTCTATGCAGCTAACAAAGCCTACATCTCAGCTCTCAACTCAGCTCTCTGATCAGCCAGCAGACTAACCATCAGAGCCCTCATGGACTCGGTAAACGCTTTTCCAGGAGTAGTCTCTTGAGGCTCAGTTTCCTCCGCGCCCTCTCCAGGAAAATCAGCAGTAGGATCTACAGGTGGCCTATTATCAGCCTCAGCTTGGGACGACTTCCCTCCTATGTCAGAATGAATACGAATGCCCTGGTTGGTCGGCCTCGAGCCTCCTCGCCCTCTACGAGTAACCGGCATGCTGACGCTCTACACCCAAACCAACGATGAGTTAGAACCTGCTCGTCCCCGTTCTATAAACAACAAGCCATGTATATGTTAGATGCAAAATAGTATTGTAATTCTTAACCCTTAAACATTAAACTTACGGACGTACCTGATGGCTGTTGGAGCGCTGATGATCATGGAAAAACAACCTACAACTGTAGGTCAGTCTACAGAATCTATGACTCTGAGCTCTGATACCAACTGTAAAGACCCGACCCGAGTAGGGTCCTAAACCTAGGTCTTTAACCTCTTATGCATGCAATAAAAATCGAAATCATAAATGCGGAATTACAAAACTCTAGAAACAATAAAACATTCAGTGCAATTTCAAGAATTTAGACTTGTCCCTGTTTCCAAGCACCTGTAAAAAACATTTATCAAATCCAACACTGGCCAGGTCTTACCCATGCGAGACCTAAACTAGTAACCCTTAACAGTCTCCTAAGTTCAGGATCACAAGCTAACAGATCGATCAGGCAATATTCAATAGCAACACGATCCTAGCATGGCTTTACAGAATATGAACAGGAAACACGGATAGGTTAGAGTAAGAAAATCCCTAGCATAGAGCGAACATGAACAAGACAACAAACATGCCAGCAAGTAAGGAACAAGAATCCTATCCACTAGAATGCTCATAAACAATTACAAGATATCAACGTAAGGGTCCACACAACCCCGATAAGAAATCCTTACCTGGATTGGAAGACAAGCAAGCACAACGAAAGTAAAATCCTAATGCTGTCAATCCACAATCAAACACACCTAGCTAGAACAAGCACAAGCAAATATAAATTATAAACTAATCCAATTTAAATCAGCCCCCTAATAGAATAACCAAAAAACTAGGTAGCAGCTCGAGGAAATGTTACCCAAAAACACACGAAGACAAGGCTGCTTGGGAGAAGCGGTGTCGCAGTCAAGCTACTGGCGCGCGCAAGGGCTCGGCAGCGAGAGGGCTGAGGCGTGTGAAATAGGACGGACAAGGAGTGGCTCTAGGCATGCGGAGTCGGATGGACAAGGCGTGGCGATGGGGCTGTGCGTCACCGAGGTGCTGCTGCTGGGCATGCAACGGGCAGGTGCTGGAAATCGACAGCAGTGCGGTGGCTACTGTGCGGCTGCGTGCTGACTACTACGATCGGCAAGGCTCGATCGCGCGCGGCTGTGCTTCTCGGGTTCGGCCATCAATCAAACAATCACAACAACAAATCACAATTAATAACAAGCCCCAAATCCAAGACCTAAAACCAATAGCAAACATACATCCAATTTCAAAAATTAATTAGAGACGAAGAAGAACGATCGGGTTTACCTTGAGAATCGTGTGAAGGAGAAGAGAGATTCTTGAGTGCTTCCCGTCCCGACGGCCAAGGGAACAATGTTGGAATACGTGAAACCCCTTCCAAAGCCTAAACTCATTTAATCAATTAGATCCCAATAATTCTAATAAATCCATGCATCAAATCCCGCTGAGGGAATTCTTTAAATCATTCATTTTCTTTTAAGTTACACCACCTCCACGCACGAGATCTTGGGCTCGAAACCCACCAAGGCCTAAATAAATTTCTCTTTATTTTTATTTACAAAGCAAACTCCCAAACCTCATAATCTAACCGGAACAATTCTTGCCAAGATTAACAAATGAATTATTAAACCCAAAAGAATTTCCAAACCTAACCAAGAATTAATAACGAATATAACGGCCAGCTGACCTAAAACTGAACTCTGAAAACCGGGCCGTTACACAATCAAACCAAGTTCTTTCGGTAAAAATAAATATTTCTTATTATTTGTTGATGATTTTAGTCGAAAAAAATTGGGTATATTTTGTCAAGGAGAAATTAGAGGCTTTCACCATGTTTAAGAGATTCAAATCTCTTGTTGAAAAAGAAAGTGGTTTATACATAAAAGCTTTAAGATTAGATAGATGAGGTGAATTCACTTCGAATGAATTCAAACGATATTGTGAAGAAAATGGAATTCGTCGACCTATGACAATTTCGTACACTTCTCAACAAAATGGCGTTGTTGAGAGAAAGAACAGAACCATACTCAACATGGCTTGAGGCATGTTGAAAAGTAAAGATATGCTAAAAAAAATTTGGGCACAAGCAGTTAAATGTGCTGTTTACTTGTCGAATCGTTCTCCCACTAGAAGTGTGTGAATAAAACTCCTCAACAAGCATGGACAGGAAAAAAGACCATCTATTGCTCATCTACGAGTATTTGGGAGCATAACTTATGCTCATGTACCAGATCAAAAGAGTAGTAAGCTTGATGATAAAAGTGAGAAGCATGTGTTTGTTGGATATGATGCAAGCTCAAAGGGCTATAAATTATATAATCCTGCTACAAAAAAACAAGAGTAAGTAGAGATGTTGTGTTCGATGAGGAAGCAACGTGGAATTGGAATGATGAGCCAAAAGAATACAAGTTTCTTTTGTTTCAGAAGATGATGATAAATTGAGTGACGACGTTGCTTCTCCATCAATACCACCTACATCACCAATTTTTCCACAACAAGACACACCATCATCATCTACAAGTTCTAGTGAAGAGCCTCATGGCATGAGAAGTTTGCAAGACATATATGATGAAACAGAAGAGTTAAGTCAAAGCTTTAATGATCTTACTCTTTTTTTGTCTTTTGGGTGACAGTGAACCTTTAAATTTTGAAGAAGCTTCACAAGATGAAAAATGGAAGCATGCGATGGATGAAGAAATGGAAAATCTTTCAGATGGATGTGAAATCAACATTCTTGAATCGACATCTCGAAGAAGAAGTTTACTTGGAACAACCTCTTGGTTATGCATTCACAGTCTTGGTTAGGCGAGTGCTAGATACCGAATACATGTGATTGAGCTAGTTGAAAGTGATTAGAGTAGGACCAACATGACCATCAATGTCTAAGAATCGTAAGCAGAGGAAGTTTAACTTCAAAAGGTTTCAAAGAAAAGAAACGAGAGTGACCTTTGTGCAGGTTGTAGAAGGATTCATTAGTACTTTTATGAATTTAGAGCAAGTTACGTGTGTAAGATATTCAATTAGGGTTGCTGCTATTGGATTACCTACTAGATGTCGAGTCCAGCAAGGAGGTCGCATTAACATCAAATAAGAGAGAAGCTGACTAACATAATGCCGTGAACCAAAAATTGCCATGAAATAGTAACCTTTTGGGTTTGTGTTGGTGGTTGCCATTCGGTGGAACTCAGAACATGGACATTCTAGAAGAAGTCTAGATATCTAAAGGTTATACAAGTTTTGTTTGTAAAGAAACTCGTAGTTTTCTTATAGGCAATTCTAACGCCATTTCTCTGAATAAAGTGGTGGTTAGAGGTTGACACTGATTATCATCTTGAGAAGTGGCTCTCATTTTTTGTTTGGTGGTTGTAGTTAAGAATTTTGAAAAGAAAATTTGGTTTGAGGCTTGTTTGAAACTCTCCTAGGGGTGATTGGATTTAAGGGTTGGGATAGGAGAGGAGAGGAAATTATCCCAACCCCTTGTTTGTTTTTTGTACATAACGACCTCTCTTAACTCCTCCTCACATCCCATCAAACATATTTATCAAACTTCAAATCAAACTTTATTACAACAAAAATTAATATAAAATAAAAAATCTTCTCTCTTAAACACCAATTCCAAAAAATAAAAAATAAAAAAAATCCAATATCTCTTTTCAAAATACAAATCCCTAAAAAAGAAAAAAATCTAGCATCTCCTCTCCAAAACTCCAATTCCCAAACAAATACTTCATCCTTCCAAATCACTTCACTTCCTCTCCATTTCGTCTTTCTTTCCTCCCTTCTCCCAAATTTCAAAATCCAATCACCCCCTTAGGATAATAGAGCTTGTACTCTAAAGGATTCTGCAGCCAAGGATCAAAGTTGATCATTTAAGAACTTACGGATGCTTAACATCGTTACTTGTAGTTGACAATGCCGATGAGAGTGTTGACTTCGTGACTGTGGTCAGGAACATTGTAGGCATATTCCCTCAAGAACTCTTAGGACTGCCCGATAGAAGACTCCACTACAAGTTAAAGTGATGGCTTTTACTTTTCTAGCATAAGCAAAGAGAAACAGAGACAGTTGCAAAGCCTGCTGGTTAATGATTCATTTTTACTAGGTGCGTCTCTCTAGAGAGTACCCAATCTCATCAGAAGAGGGATGGATCGATACAGCGACGCATTGATTGAGGTGAGGTGCTCATAGTCACAGTTAGAGGACTTTAAGTTTTATTGTGTTGGCATTTTTTATCTCGAAAGGGAGTTGAAAGAAGGTTTTACTTAGATTTTGAAGAAGGTTTGTTGTTAGCGACTATGTTACTATTGAAAGTTTGGAGGGAAACTAGACAAAGGTAACCTCGTCTTTTAGACAAGAGTTATCATTCAAGGGCTGCTAGTTTTTGCCTAAGAATCCTATGGAGTATGTGAGCTTTACCAATGAGGTTAGTTTGTTGAGTTCAAGACTGCAGTCATTATTGAAGAGAGCTGAACTTTAAGAGTGATACAACTTTGCAAGGTAGTTAAACATTTGGGTTCTTGTTACCCTTGAAATTTGTTAATTGGATGCAATTATAATTGTATAATTGAAAGCAGTTATGGGTTGCCCTGTGAGAGTTCTTTTGGATAAGAAACCATGCCATATATCGTTTCTTGTCACTCATATTTGGATTTGTGATGCATAAGGGCAGTGACTTTGCGATATGTATGGGCCGTTGGGCCAAACGCTCTGATGGTTATCGGTTCCAGCCATAGGGCCTTAATTTGTGACCAGAGGAGTGTGCTCCTCGGAGTATGCATGAAACATGAGTAGTAAAGCTTAGAACGAGGCGAAAAATGGTGTTTCTATTGGAGCAAGTCTGAAGTGGTTGAGCCTAAATGAGCTTGTCCAAATTTTGGTAGTAATGCTAGATCTAACTGATGAGAAGGCTAGATTCTCATGTTTCTTTGGAAGGTCATGATGAGTTCTTCGAAGCTATATGGACTAAGCTCTTGTATTTGGACAATAAGCTTGTTATAATGGATGTGGTTGTCAAGGACATCCTTGGTCAAACGTTGTAGTGTGAGCGATGATGAGAGGAGTTGACGTTGGGAGTCAACTTAATGACTTTAGCCTTGAGTATCAATTCCATATTCAACTTTGATATTGGATATTGTGGTTCAACAATTGCTTAGATTGGAGTGAATTCCAATGCTCTAAGGTTTGCGCTGGTAAAGTTGAAGGATCCATTAGATGGAGTACTGCGGAGCTTGGAGATGTTGAGGTCCTCTGTGGCATTGTGGAAGTGATTGTTAGTTTAAACTATCTTGTTTGTGACTTCTGAATAAGATTCCAGAAGGTCTGAAAGTTTTCTTGGGAACTCAATTTTGCCGATTTTTTTTTTAATGATCAATAACTCTTAAAGTGGAATTGAACAACTTCAAAGGGTTAAACAGTCACGCCTTGGAAACCTACAGTTTGATGCAAGTTAATTAAAATAGTTTGGGTCGCCTCTCAAGAGTTCTAGAATCAACTTGATGAATGAATTTTTTGTTTTAAGCAACAAGTATTGAGGCTCCTTAAAAAGTTTTGGATTTCGAGGTCAAAATTCTTGAGCTTAGGGGAAAAAATGGGGTTTGAGCCTTAGTTTGTGTTGTCTTTTACTTGATTGTTTACCTGTTAATACAGTTCAAAGTGGGCTTGAGATTTGTAGTTGAAATTTTTGCAAAATCTTGAGTTGTTTGAGTTTTAATCAGCTTTCAAGGACGAAAGCTTTTTTAAGGGGGAATATTGTGACAAATCAATTAAAGGGCCATAATCAAGAAATAATTTTAATCCCGAAGCTAGATTTGTGTAAGCTATTAAGGATTAATTATGGACTTATAGTTTTACCCTTAAAGGATTAAATGAATGAAAAAATGAAAAAAAAGGGGTTCTAAATATAATTAATAGTGAATCTAGGCACATCTTTGTAAACATGGGTCAATTTAATGAATTTTTAAGTTGTGGAGCGCCATTTTGCAATTCGACAATTTTTGAGCCCTAATTTCCCAAATATATCGATTTTATTTTCCCTTCTACGCAAAATCCAGTAGCCAAATACCTCAATGGCGATTTCTTCTTCTAATCGATGCAAGCCTTCGATTCTCTCCTCTCTCACATGCGAACCAGGTCAAAACCCATCCCGTTTCTTGATTTCGAACTCAATTTGTTCCCCGTTTTTCTTTGTTTCGAATTACTTAGCCTCCTTCACGCTTGAAGATTCAAAGTTGGTTTTTGACTAGCGACTAACATGAAGTTGCCTCGTATGCAAATGACACACAATCGCACAAGTATACATGGTCTGCAGTAAGTCATAAGTAAAACTATCAATCTCCACAAGGACTATGATTTATCAAAAGTAGTATGTTTAGAAATGGCAGAAAGTAAATTAAAGGGTTTTGATTTTGTTTATGTTGCGTAAATTAAAAGTAATATAAACGTAATAATTGTGATGAGAAAGTAAGACATAGTTAAGGTACTCATGGAATGTGTAGTAGTGTTATAAGAACTGTGCGGTGAGGGGAAACTAGCATACTTCACTTACAAACGTCCGCTTTGATATTTATTCGCATCAAGTCCAACTTTCGTTGCAATTCAATTGAATATGAACAACACAACGTATGTATTAGTTACGTGTTTATTCATAAACTCCAATTTAGATCTCACCTCCACTACTAGAAAAATGGGATACAATGACACCCATTTTAATTCATTTTTCAAGAAAGAAGGAAAAAATGTGTCATCAAAGGCTGACAAGCACGTTTTAGTTGGGAAAATAGAAATTTACCATTTTTTTGGTCATAAATGACTAATGTTTAGAGTCATTAAAACTTGGTTTGATGAGATTTTGGGTTCGAGTTGAGAATTACACATTTTTACGTTTTTTAATCCATTTAAGCTCGTGGACAATTTCTAGGGCTCACTCCAAAACAAAATCCACAAGTTAATCCTCCTCTCAACTACGTCTTCCTCCTAAAAATTCTTAACCCTTTTCCCTTGTCCATGTTTTCTTCATCATCTTCCACCCTGCCTTCACCATCATCGGCATCGTCTCCGGCTGCTCCATGGCCTCTGTCAAAATCGATCGCAGGTTTGGTGTCCACACAATCCTCACTGTATGATCCAGAAAAAATAATAATAATAAGGCAAAATAACAACGTTTGAAAGAAAATGGAGAAGGTCATATGAGGCCAACTGGATGGGGGTGTGTGACGTGGAGGAATTTAGGTGAAGAGAGGAAAAGCTGGGCAAAACGACACTTTCTCTAGTTTGCAAAGGGAGGCTGAAAAAGGGAGGGTTTGTTCTGGAAGGGAGAAGTCAATGATCAAGGATGGGTTTTCTTCAAGATCAACAACGGAGAAAGAGCGAGTTAGGGTTCGAGTTTGGCGCTCATTGTCAAGGCCAGAGCTTCACAAAGAGGTGAGTGGCGTTATTCTTATGTTTTTTTACACTACAGTGAAAAATGAATGTTATTTTGGGTGATTCTTACATTGTAAATGCTTAAGGTGAAAGGGATTACTATTAGAGCGATGACTGATTGTAAACTCGTGGGGATGACTAGAGATGCAAAATTGAGGCCACACATTGGAAGAGAGATGGCGAATCAAGCGTATTTGGGACCGGGCAGCAGTTCGTGAGTTACTAAACCTTTAAGTGGGTTGTCTTTTTAAATTTCAACCACTCATAATGTTGCTATTTTATGATTTAATCTTGAAGAGAAGCCATTCCTTAGCTGGGAAGTTGGGGGGTTGTCAAGTGTGTGCAATTTTGGTCGTGGTTGTGTGTGGTTATGTTGTGGAATTATTAATTATGGATAAAATCCTTCTGTGTGAGTAATGATATAAACCAAAGGTGGAAAAATTGTATGGGATGGTTGAGGGAAATGTTGAGGGAAGATTGGGTGGGGTAAAGATGAAATGTCATTATATCTGTGAGCTACACTACATTGAATATGAATTTAAATGTTAGATAAGAAATGGATGATGACTAGGTGATGAAATAATGTAGTTGGGTGATTTCTCTTGTAATATTTTGAATGTTTTCTTTTCATTGTTTTGCCTTCTGTTTCACAGGATACAAACTAAGTAGGTGTATAAGGAGATCAAGTTGTAGACTCTAATTGAATTAAAATGAGTGTGGCTAGTGTGAGAAGTGAAATGTATGCTTGTTGATGTGCAAATAACTAATGTTTTTGGCATCAAGGGGAAGAAAGATTACAATGTCAAGGTATATAAGGTGTATACCCGAATGGGGATTGAAAAATGGAGGACGAGTTTAGAGTGAGAAATTGTATTGGTTTGTAGGTGGGTTTGAGTGCAACTATGGTGAGAACTAAGTATGGCAGGTTGGTTTAGTTTTATTATCTTTGGTTGATGATTAGTAGTCAAAATGGATTTAATTTTAAAGGATTGCCTCTGATTTAGGGAGATTGCTAATTTTGTTAAAATGATTACTATCTTTTCTAGAGGTTTCCTCTGATTCTTGGAATTTCTTGTTATTGAGTTTTGTGTAATGTAGGTTTTTTAATTGGGTTTTTGTATCTAAGAAATGAGTTTTGGAGTATTTAAAGATATGGTATCTACTAGTTGATATAATTAAATTTACCCCAACTCTTTAGCTTAATATTGACTTTTGGATTGTTTGGTGATTTAACATAGTTCAATAGTTTATTATATGACTGAGATTTGAAAGTCGTAAGTGGGAGATTTCTGGTTGTTTGGTTTCTAAGAATATCAATTTGGAAAATTATTCTCATTCCAATATAGTGTCTCTGACCAACCCTTACCCAATTATTCAATGGAGATTTTGAGGTTTGGGAAAGAATTACAATAAATTTGTACTGTGTGTAAGAATGGAGCCCTACTTATGCCCATGTCTGTGATTGAGAGAATGCTTTTTCACTTGAAATGGCTTGCAATTTGAATGATTTTAACAAGTTTTGCTTTTGTGTACTCCACTTCTAAAATTCTCTCTTTCATCCCCATTTATGGATATTAAGTTGTTGAATTTTGATTACATCAATATTTTAAGTTCTGTACATCTTTTATTGTAGTCAGAGTGCTGGTTTTTGTTGTTTTTCCATGGCTGACTTTACTGTTGTTTGTTAAAAAGGTTGAATCTCTCAAATCTTCTTCTCCATTTAGCTTTGCCTTTAGCTTTTATAACGCCTCCACTATCTAGTGTTTCTTCTTTGCACTTATATGGTAGATTTTAATCCCATTATCAAAATTGATAAAATTAAAGCTTAGCTAGACTTTACTCTTGGACATTTAAAGCAGAATTCTTTCTTCATATAATTGGAGAAAGTATTTGAGTTAGAGCACTGAAACTCCAAATCTGTCAATGGGGAGTCTTCCATCATGGAGAAGAGAAAGATTTATGCTAAGAAGTTCATCGACAAGGATGGTGCGAAACCGTGTCGGGACGCCATCGACGAGGATAACTTCCATTATTTCTAGTTCTTCTAAGATAAATCTTCTCATTTATGTTGATGACATTCCCTATTAACTTAACTCAAAATTAGGATAAGCAATTGCAATCCTAATTATCCTCTTCCAATTTTCAATAATCCAAGGATCGAGATTTATTTATTTATTTTCCTAAAAATGTTTCTGATTTTTTTTCTTTTAATTGTTTTGCAGGATTTGAGAGCTTATTGCAAACCCTTTTGCCACATATTCAAGATCAAATATTCAGCCAACAATGTCAAGACATTGCTACACTTTCATCCTTAATTTTCATTTGTGGAAAGACGTTATGGTGTGTGTTTTATCTTAACTATCAAGAATTAGACCTTTGTCTACACCTCTTTAAATATGTCTATATTCATATTTGATTTAACTCTATAATTGTTTTTAATTTGGAAGCTATTCTAAATTTTTTGGGACCAATGTATCTTCCTCTAAGTTTTTAGGTTCGATCTCATGAAATGAAAATTTTGACATGCTCATATAACCTTTTGTTCTAGTGATTACAAAGTTTAGTGGCATCCAAATGAAACATTTTAAGTAAGTTTCATTACTAAAAATTTCCAGTACTTTTTCATCTAATCAAATTGGATATCCAGGTTTTGAATAGAAAATGGTTTCATGTTGTAGGTTTTCTATTGCTTTTTCCATTCTTTGATTTGAAAATGTAGTTTCTATAAGTTTTTAAATTTCGTATATATTTAATTATAAAGAACTAAGAGGTGATGAATTCATTTCATGGTGACCATTTACTCATGAATTTATTTTCTACAAATTTTATTCACATCCAAATATTAAACTTCTTTAAAAATCACCTAGTAATATGTTATTGCACTCTTACTAATCTTAGTTTTTGTCCTATTTGATTTCAGATATTCAATGTCGGTTGAGAAAATAATGAGGAAAGCCAGCTGCTATGGAATAACCTTTGTTGTTGTTGATGAAAATATACCATGGTATGGTTGGTGTGATTTATGCCATGGCCCTGTAGCTATTGACTTAAGTTTTTTGTAAGTGTTGCAATTAAATACTTGGTTTAAATTTGAGTAATATAAGAGACGACAAATTTGTCATTAAAAAATAATTCTGTAGATTTGCCATGGCCTGTAGCTGTTGACTTATGTTTTGTAAGTGATATATATTAGTTTCATTATGATTCTGTAGAGTATGTAAATGGTTCCCTTGAGTAATGCATACGTTCTTTTATTTGGTAAACATCACCATAAAGAATTTTTATTATCAATTGAGTTAATTTGGTTTCTTCTAGTGCATTCATATTTTGCCATTCACCAAATCACACCCATTCTCTTAATGCAGATGCTCAATCAAAAGCTAGAACCCCAACCATTGATGGAGAATTCTTGTAGGAACTTCTACATGTTAATGTTGTAACCACGATTGCTCGGTCTAAATATGAGCAATGTAAATATTTGTATATATTTAAAATGTCATGAAAATCGTGCATAGCCTTTATGAAGAATATGATGTTTCCTATTTCTCGATTTGGAGATTTGGAGTTCGTAATCAATTTATTCTTGATTTTGTAGGTTGGTAACTTGTTTCATACGATTTTGTGTAGTTGGATGTTTGCATCTGCTTTGCAATTGTTTTCTTTTGTTTAATTGGAATCTCACAGTAATTGGTATAATTTATGGACAATATGTTCATTTTTTTGTGATTTCGATTGCAAGGATGGCCAAATAAGGAGGTGAGGTTTGTTTTTTTTTTTCAATTGAGTTTCTAAACTTCTTGTTGATTCTTAATGTTTTGAGGACTTAGTTGGTGTTTTATTTTCTTGTGGATACTTTATTAGCTCATCTTTTGTGATGCTGATTTATGTGAAACTAACGATTTTCGGTTATTTTTCTAGTGAGATTTTCTCTTTGTGATTTTTTTTCTTTATATTTTTCATTCTCTATTTTAACTTGTTGCTTTTGTGTAATTATTTGTGGGACTTGCAACTTGGGAATGGTTCGGCTGCTATAGGAAAGAGTGTTTCATTGTCAACTAAAGGCTCAACGGTAAATTAGTTTTATTTATTTAGTTTTTGCGTTTTTTAAAAAAAGTATTTGGTTTTTGCGTTAAACTCCATGGTTTTTTCAACAAACATTAGATTTCTTAAAATGGCTTTGAACCTTCATCAGTTTCTTATTTTCTTGTTTTTGGTGTACTAACAATTTTAAGATTATTGATTGAGAGACAAGAGGTGAAACATGCGTTTCATATACTTATTTTACCATCCCGTTGGTTCTTTGTAGGTTCTTGCCTCTTAGGGTTTTCTTCCATCCATTTTATTTTTAAGGTACTTTTTACTAGGACTCGGGTTACTATCTAGATATTTTAAGGGTTTTCAAGATGTTCAAGGAGAGGATCTCCCATTGTAGAACAAAGAAGGCAAGGTCACTTTAGACATGATCCTCCTTTTGATTTTAGCTTGTAATTTTTTTTTCTTATGAAAGTTTCTTAGATTTTGAACTTATTTTTGCATCCATTTCTTGAGATCATTTTTTATGTCTGCTTGTGTTGAACGTCTTTTTTTATGCTTGCTTGTGTTGCTATTTACTTCAACTATTCAAATTCTCCCTTTTAAATGAAAGTTAATTTTCATTATTTCTTGTACTGTTTTAGCCTCAAAAGAGAAATATTCCTTATGAACTTGGTAATTTTTGTAAACCTTATGTGCCTCATCCACTAGTGTTTTGATTTATTAGATATATGTGAGTTACTTTATATTCTCTAATGCAACTTCTAATTCAAAGATTTATTATTACATTGGGCAGGTACTTTGTTCAAGGGGGGATCGCTTGCATCTACAGTTATCGTGCAACTTGTCAATCCACGTGTCTTTCGCACAAGGAATAATAGACCATGCTTCTTTGTTATATTGTAAACTTTCTAGTTTTCAAACCTCTTGTAGACATTTTAAGAATTATAAATTTATTGATATTGATTTTGTTTTTTTGTTTAAGTGTAATATACAAATTATTTAGTCATATATGAAATAATATTTGCTGAATAAGATTTGTGGGCTGCATATTATAAATCTTTCTTGACAGGTAAAGACGCAAACACAACAGGTTGTAAATAAGCATAAAAAGTGTCATGAAAACTTATAAATTGACATAAATAAATAGTCTTATTACATAAATTGATGACTACAAAAAAGTGTCAATATATAAGCTATGATGACAATATTAACATGTCGTTAATATTACTTCAATGACTATATATATGTGTCATTAATGGTTCAACCATGACTAAAATAAAATGTCATAAATGGTTCGATCATGACTATATATATGTGTCATTAATGGATCAATTGTGACTATAATAAAATGTCATGGCTGGTTCTATGATGACACTTGTAAATTGTCGTTATTACTTCATCAATGACTCTGTATATGTGTCATTAATGATTCATCTATGACTATAATATAGTGTCATAATTGATTTTACCATGACACTTTTATTATAGTGTCATAGTTAAACCTTTCGTGACAGCGGATACAATGACTCTTGATTTTAGTCATGGAAGGTGTTCATGACTATAAATTATAGTCATGAAATGTGCTTTTTCTAGTAGTGCTCACTTTCTAACTTTCCCTTCTTTACTACTTTTTTTTACTTTCTTCTTTCTAGCTTTTCTTTCTTCCCCTCAACTCAAACTAAAACCACTCTATTTACACTAAATAGTGAAGGTAAAAATAGAAAAATGGTGGCTTGGAACTTGTGGAGTGGAGTGGGTGGTGGAGAGAAAGAAAATGAGGAATAAGAAAATGAGGGAGAAGAAATGGGATATGAGTTTGAATATTTATTCTTTATTTTCATTTTTCTCTTTTCTTTTTAAAGTAAGTAGGTTAAAAAAATAAACAAAATAAACAAAAAAAAAAAAAAAGAAATGAAATAAAGAAATATTTATTGAATGAAAAAAAAGTTAAAATACAAACATTAAATACAAAAATGTTGCATCTACAGTTTGCCCCCTTTGTACATCTTTTGAAGGATGCAAAAATGTGAAAAGGAAAAGATAAAACATTTGTGGTATATATTTTTTGACGAACAAGGTTAATGATTGTAACGGCCCGGAAATTTCATCCCGGTCTTCCCGGGAGGCCCAGGGGCATTTTGGTAATGTGTTCGGGAAGTTTTGGGAAGGTTTTGGGCTTGATTTGAGGCAAAAACAAATAAGGAATCGAACGAGGACCGTGAAGCAAGCTAGGCAAGCATCGCCACCAATCGAGCCATTGAGCGCTCTTGTGTTTCTAAACGCGCCATCTTCTATGTATGCTTGTCTGTTCCCTTTTTTGGTTTAAAAGGCAGCTCGCCCGAGCCTTCTCCCTCATTTCCTTTCTTCTTCTCCTTCGCGACCGATCTTCCGACCGACAGAGATTCCCGGCGATTCTTCCTTCTCCAGCTCCAATTCGACCGAGTTCTCCCTCCATCTTCGAGTTGAATTTCTATTCCGGGCAGCAGGTATGCTTTTCCTCTCCTCTTCTTCAATCCGAGTTCTCTGTTTCGGGCTTCGCCATTTCCGGTCGAGCCAAGGTGATTTGAGGTATGGGTTTTGTGCAGCTAGTGTAGGGGAGTTCGCCATCAACAAATCGCCCGTCGAATCCTCTCCGATCGCTCGAATTCGAGCTCGTTTTTCCCTCGCGCGGAAGCTCGCTCTGTTCGCCCCTGTTCGTCAAACTCGCCAGCCGTTCGCACGCAGTAGCAGCCCAGCCGCCGAGCCACGCCGCACTTC
Source organism: Sicyos edulis (assembly GCA_036507275.1). NCBI lineage: Eukaryota > Viridiplantae > Streptophyta > Magnoliopsida > Cucurbitales > Cucurbitaceae > Sicyos > Sicyos edulis. The sequence goes on from CM071847.1 coordinate 37,360,125, forward strand.
GTCCCGAGCTCCCGCGCGGGTCCTCGCCCAGCCTCATGTCGCGTTGCATCGCCAGCGCCCAGACGAGCCACGCTCTGTTCGCCCTTGCATCGCCGCGCAGCAAAGCGGCGCCATCCGCAAGGCGTCGCGCCGGCATACACAGCAGCCGCGCGCGCGCACCGCGTGCCCAACAAGCCCTATTGCTGCCCCGTTCGTGCAATCGGCTCGTTCGTGCCTTCGTCGTGCCTCGTGAGTTGCTCCCGAGCTGAGCCTCATTTATTTTATTGTATTTAGGCCTATTGTGTGATTATTGTGATGATTGATAGGTTCCCGGTAGCTAGATCGAGATTGTTCGCGACTTAGGATTTCGTGCCAAACCGTCCCCGACCAAGGTAAGGATTTCTTACCGGGCTTGTGTGGGCCCTACGATATTATATGTGATTGCTGATTGATTGCTTGTTTGTGATTATTGACATGTGTAGCTAGATATTCTATTCTGAATTCCCGATGAGCATGATTTTCCTGATTTAATTCTCATGCTAATCCATGCTAGGTTGTTCCCTTCTAGCATGCTCGTATCTGTTCCTTGCTTCGTAGTATCATGCTAGGCTCGTTGTATTCTTATTGAGCACGTATTGGATTTTATGGATTTGTTTTCTTTGATTGCTAGGCAGGTGTTAGAATTGCGGGTAGATAGCATCATCCGGCCCGATGCATAAAGTACCTTGCATCCATGGCAGGGACGTCGAGCAAGTCATTCCGTCCCTGGACCCCGTGAGGGATTAGCTAACCCGAGCGGTAGGCCCTGCAATCTTGGGTGAGGGTGGCAGACTGTTAAATGCCCCAACCGTCGGGATGATGACTTGGCATTGCCTCGTCCCCGGCAGTCGGCACATCCTCAGCGTGTTCGGCCGTAGCCTCTGATTGCCACCTGTTAAGGTAAGGGCGGCTTCCTGGTGTAAGCCTACCACGACCCGTTTCCTTAGCCTCGTGCGGTGGTTCAGCCGACATAGTTTACGTGTCCAGTGTCTCACACACCCCTATGTCGGTGACACCGATCCAAAGAATTAGTTAGGCGTGGTGGATGGACATGGGCGGCTTGCCTCTAGACCCGGCACCCCCATGGTCTCGCAGAGAGCACGCGCGGTGCATGTTTACGCTCATTACAGCGCCGACCGGAGAGCTCCTCGGGATCTTGAGCCAGTGTACCTTTCGTCGACAGTAGACAGGCTGAGGCCGGGACTTGTTTCTCGTATAGGGCGACTTGGGTGACGTGTGGTGTGGTGATTTATTTCCGGACTAAGACCCTAGTTGGCATCCGAGGCCCAAGTGTGGGCTAAGCTATGTGCTCTATTCTGTGTTTATATTCATAGCTTGCATACGCGCCATCGAGATGACCATGTATATCGATTGTGTACCGGTTGGGGATTCTTACTGAGTAATTCATTGCTCACCCTTATTATTGTGGTTTTTCCACAGGTAACCAAGTTGCGAGACAGGATGGCTGAAGGAGGAGCTGTGATCATGGGGCCCAGTCTTCCAACTCTGATTTTTGTATTATGACTCTTGTGTGTTTTGTTTTCCCCGAATGCATGTAGATTTAAGGCACTGAGCCCTAGGATGTTTGTAAATATTTGTGGATTCCAAAGATTCTCGTATCTAAACAAGTTTGAATGATTTTAAGAAATCTCTGATCGGAGTATACTTTGGAAATGTATTTATCTTGGAACAGGTGCTTGGAAACAGGGACAGGTTCCAGAGAAATTGTCTAATTTTTAAAGTGGTTATTTTGAATGTTTTGTTTTAATTGGAATCCGAAATCATGTCTGTTTAAATTTCCTTTACTTTGAATGCATGCATTGGGGTAAGGGTCCATTTAGTGCCCCATTCGGGTCGGTCCCTTACAATGATAACAAAAAATAAAGACTTTGTATTTAAGAAATTGCTTTATTGCAATGGGTTTTATTTCAAAACATGGTTGTAAAAAAAATGACAACATAAAACAGAGACTTCGTATTTCAAAAATTTGCTTTATGGCAACAGTTTTTTTTTTAATTCAAAACTTATTTGCAAAAGAAAATGACAACATAAAACAGGGACTTCGTATTTTAGAAATTTATTTTATGGCAACGATGTTTTATTACCAAACTTAGTTGCAAAAGATAATGACAACATAAAATAGGGACTTCGTAATTCAGAAATTTGCTTTACGGCAACGGTTTTTATTTCAAAACTTAGTTGCAAAAAAGAAATGACAACATAAAACAGGGACTTCGTATTTCAGAAATTTTGCTTTATGGCAACAATTTTTATTTGAAAACTTAGTTGCAAAAGAAAATGACAACATAAATCAGAGACTTCGTATTTCAGAATTTGCTTTATGGTAACCGTTTTTAATTCAAAACTTAGTTGCAAAAGAAAATGACAACATAAAACATGGATTTCATATTTCAGAAATTTGGTTAATGCCAACTATTTTATTTCAAAACTTCGTTGCAAAGAGAAAATGACAACATAAAACATGGACTTCGTATTTCAGAAATTTGCTCTATGGCAACAGCTTTTATTTCAAAACTTAGTTGCAAAAAGAAAATGACAACATAAAACAGGGAGTTTGTATTCCATAAATTTTCTTTATGGCCACAGTTTTTATTTCAAAACTTAGTTGCAAAAGAAAATGACAATATAAAACAAAGACTTTGTATTTTAGAAATTTTCTTTATTGCAACGGTTTTTATTTCAAAAGTTAGTTGCAAAAGAAAATGACAGCATAAAACATGGACTTTGTATTTCAGAAATTTACTTTATGGCAATGGTTTTTATTTAAAAACTTAATTGTTAAAGAAAATAACAACATAAAACAGGGACTTCGTATTTCATAAATTTTCTTTATGGTAACGGTTTTTATTTGAAAACTTAGTTGCAAATGAAAATGACACCATAAATCAGAGACTTCGTATTTCAAAAATTTTCTTTACGACAACCGTTTTTTAATTCAAAACTTAGTTGCAAAAGAAAATTACAACATAAAACAAGAATTTCATATTTCAGAAATTTGGTTTATGGCAACGATTTTTATTTCAAAACTTAGTTGCAAAGAGAAAATTACAACATAAAACAGACTTTGTATTTCAGAAATTTGCTTTATGGCAACGGTTTTTATTTCAAAACTTAGTTGCAAAAAGAAAATGGCAACATAAAACAAGGATTTCATATTTCATAAATTTGGTTTATGGAAACGATTTTTATTTCAAAACTTAGTTGCAAAGAGAAAATGACAACATAAAACAGAGACTTCATATTCAGAAATTTGCTTTATGGCAACGGTTTTTATTTTAAAACTTAGTTGCAAAAAGAAAATGACAACATAAAACAGGGACTTTGTATTTCAGAAATTTGCTTTATGGCAACAGTTTTTATTTCAAAACTTAGTTGCAAAGAAAATGACAACATAAAACAGGGACTGAAATAACAATGGTTTTAATTTCAAAACTTAGTTGCAAAAGAAATCGTTCAAAATGTAGAGTTAAATTCAACATATTTGAAGTTGATATAAATGATAGATAACACTTAAAACTGACTATGGTACAGTCAATATGCAAAATCTTATGAATCGTGTGAATGTGCTATGAATTATTTTAAAAGTTCACTTGCCCTAACTTCATAATGCACTTGTTCAATGACTTCGAAGTGATAACAAGTAGACATGTATTAATATTTCACAAGTCCCCTTTTGTTTGACTCAAATGATGAAATTGGTTCTTGGGGAATGATGCGATGATGCGCATGCTTGTTAATACTAGATTGATGAATGCAAAACGAGTGTAAGTTTACCTATATAACTATAATATAAAATTGGTTCTTAAAGAATGATGTAATGAAAGCATTATTTGTAAAATCACATTGATATTGATTTTTCAATTCCAATATTGGGATCATTTTTGTCATATTCACATAATTTATATTAACCAATATTCGAAAAGAATCAAAGGAAAGAAATAGCTTATCATCATGTTGGAGTACGTTTTTTTTCTTCTTTTCTTTTTATTCTATTTTTACTTTCACTTCAAAGGAATCATATTTCTCAACCGAAAATCGCTCAAGCCTATTTGGCATGGTGGGTTCTTTTGAAAAGTATCATGTGCTAGTTTTTAGAACAATCAAGAGTGTTCCATAGCATTGTAAGTTTCATTTGTTAAAACTGCTTCATAACTAAGTCGTATAATAAGTCAAAATATGAAACTCGAGAAAATGAATTTGGATTAGAAACAAGTGTGTGATGATAGTCAACATATAAAGAACTAATATCTTTTTATTTTATTTATTTTTTTATGAGAGGGAATAAAAGTGAAGGGGAAGAAGCTCAAAAGAATGTTAATAGAAAATATTAAAATTCTCTTGAACAATAAGAGATTAAGAAAATATTTTCAACACTCAAGTTATTAGAACATGATTCTTATGAATAGATGAATTGAAATGATACTATTTCTTTGGATAACAAATTTTAAGAAATGAAGTAGCTCTTCAAGAATGGATCTCATACACTTCATCCTTTTTTTACATTTGGTTAAGGTTCTTGATGAAAATTCTCTTTCATATATTGAACATGATTCCTCCATGAAGTTGATTATCCATGTTTTAATTTGAAGGAGGACTTGAAATTGAAATATTCTTTGCTTGTAAACTTCCATTCTTCAACCTCTTCTTGGATTTTGCCATAATTCAAAAGTAATCTTGCAATTGTGGTGACAAATGCTTTGCTCAATTCAGTGTAGTAAAATAGAAGACTTTACTTTAAACAAGTTTGCATAAGTGGTAAATATGATGCCACTTTGTCCCAGTATGATAGTTAAGGTTTTCGTCAGAGTAGCAAAGGTAAAGGTTTTTGCTCAATTGACAACATGTTGTACAAGTGATGAAATGATTTATCATTTTGCCGCAGTATGGTAATTGAGATTTTTGTTAGTGCAGCAAAGATACGGGGGTTTCCACAATAGACATCAAGGGTTGTATATGAGTGGTAAAATGATTTGTCATTTTGCCCCAATATGGTGATTAAGTTTTTGCTAGGTGTAGCAAAGATGAGCATTTTCCACGAAGTCGCAAAGAGAAGGCTTTGGTTTAATTTGATAATGATAACTCTGCTCCAATGTAGGGGAAATTAAAAATGTTCCTTAATATAACAAGATCAATGATTATCCTTAATCTAGCAAAAAAAAAAGGCTTCGCTTCGATTTGACGATGATGATCCAACAACATAACAATGAATCCTTTGTCCCGATTTGGCGATAATTGTTTCGCTTCAACATAACAATTGAGATTTTACCCTAATTTAAAACATGCCAAGAAATGAAAAAATGACATTCTCCTTTGCCCATTATAATGAAGATTTTGCTTTAGTGTAAGGCAAAAATGAAGTTTGTCTCCATTTGACAAAAATGGAGGTTTGTCCTTAAATAATTCGATGATGACTTGTCTTGATTAATACAAATTGTGGTTGTTTTTTTATGACCTTTGACTTTTTTGGCCCAATATATTTTTCCTCATCAAGACCATGTGAAATTTCAAGTAAAATTGCCCATGCAAGTCAATCTTGGTAATTTGAGTAGTTACTCTCTGCCGCTTCTTCAGTAATACACCTTGTATTGTGATAAGGTTGTCCCTCAAGCAAAACTCATTGAAAAAAATTAGAATTTGAGACCACATCTTAAATTACTGACTTCTCACTTCTGTAAACCATTACCTTTATTCTAAAAGTCACTTTCTAATTAGAGAACAATAAAAAGGAATGACGAAGAAAAGATGAGTTTAGATGAAAATGAGTCAAATATAATGATTTAAGAAACTTGTAGGTCTTAATTATGAAGCAGTTCAACCATAAGAATCCAACACTATTTAAACACATTTGAAGTTCTCTTGGTACTCTTTGGTGGATAATTTTAGAATGTTTGTCACATAGTTGAGTGTGATAAGTTTAACAGAAGGCTTGGTAGGTGAGCCAAATAAATACACCATAAATGCTTTTAATGAGCTTTAATAATTGGTCTTTTTGGTGAGTGAACAATTCAAAGTGGTTTATCATGAAACCAATGTGACAAAGTAGGCTTAAGTTTTGTTGAACTTAGTTTCAAATTATCACTTCAAAAGGGCATTTGCCCTCATTGTGATAATCAAAACTTTGCTAGAGAGATATGGTGATATAAGGTTTAGCACACGCAAACATGAAGGTCAAATAAAAGTTTTTAGCATAAAGTTTGACTCAATAATGAAGTCAAGAACAATATTTTCAAAGAAAGTGATAGAATGGTTAAGACTTAGGATTTTTTTTTATCCTAAATGAAGCAAGTGATGATAAATTCTTTTTCTTCTTCCTTTTTTTTTAACATTCCCTCCAAACGATGATGCACCATTACTTACCAAGATTTTATCTAAAGTCTTGGCTTAGAAGAATGATTAGAGTAAGTTCAAAATATGATCAAAATAAAAAATTGAAATGAACAAAATACTCTAATTTATTCGCAGATGTTCTTATCATTGCCTTGTTTTCTCTTTGAAAAATGAAATGAAATATGCATGATGCATGTGTGATGAAATAATAATAAAATAATTCAGTATTCAAATATGTACATTTCTAGTGTATCCAACGTTTATAGGACGTGTTATGTCGATTTACAACTTAGAGAAAATGGATTGTATGGCCTAAAGTGACAATCATGACTAATGGAGTCATTAACCTTTCAAATTGATAATAATATAAAAAGTCAAATTACTCATTTGTTTCTAAAAATCCTTTTTAAATAGCTCGACCACCACCTTTGGGCCGAACTTGACACATATTATTTCATAAATCAATGGTTCATATGCCTCTTCTCGTTTTGTATCTTCTTGAGTAACTTCATGATAACTCTGACTTTCTCATATCTATACTGACTTTTTCTCATATATGACTTTAAACCCAATATCGTATTACTTCAACTTCCTCCATGAATCCTTTCATAACATATTTGCACTAGATATCGTAGAATATCAAATGGGTAGCCTTCTAATGCTTTGAAATATCAAGTAAATGTAACTTTTTTTTAATCATAAGACAATCATGTCAACATTCAAAGATCAAATAGCTATTATGAAGAACATAAGAGACTCAAAAAGTATGTTGCTCTTTATTCAATGATACAAGGACAAGGCCAAGGTTAAGATAAATATCTAATAGATAAAGATAACTTTTAAACATGAAACAAAAGTTAAACGTAATGCACCTAAATATTCATTAAATCCTCTTAAACTTAATCAAAATTCAAAATTCAACTGGCTTATGCATAATATCTTCGAACATAATTTGAATTGATTGGGTTTGGTAAGTCTTCACCATTCATGTTGGTCAAGATTAACGCTTCGCCTGAGAAAGCTTTCTTTACCACGAATGGTGATTCATAGTTTGAGGTCCACTTACCTCGGTGATCTCTTTGGAATGAGAGAATTCGTTTTAAGACTAAATCTCCCTCCTTAAATACTTTAGGTCATACTTTCTTATCATAAGCTCTCATCATTCATTTCTGATAAAGTTGGCCTCCACATAGTGTTGTTAATCTTTTTTCTTCATTCATTTCTGATAAAGTTGGCCACTCGAGCTTTCCGTACTTTATAGGTTGGACCTCCTGATTGGAGTTTATGCTGAACATAACTGCTAGTGTAGCTAAGGCACCAAATATCTTATTACTTTCTCTTGGGAAATAGTCAAACGAGATATTGTCAAATATTTGAGATAACTCCATTATAAGTTTCTTGTAAGGTAACAATTTTACATCCTTTGTTTCCCTCTCTTCTCTTAACTGATGAATCACCAGCATAGAATCTCCAAACACTTGGAGATTCTTTATGTTCATATCTAATGCCATTTGAATACCCATGGAACATGCCTCATATTCAGCCATATTGTGAGTACAATCAAAGCTTAACTTTGAAGTGAAATGGAATAGTTTTTCTTCAGGTGATATCAATATAACACCAATTCCATGGCCTAACTCATTGGAAGCCCCATTAAACAACATAGTACAAGTCTTAAAGTTGACAGTAAAGATGAATTCTTCTGGAAAATCAAACTTCATTGGTTCATAATCGTTCATCCAAGTAATCAACCAATGCACTTCCTTTATCAAATTTTTAGTAACATAGACAATATCATATTAAGATAGAAGAACTTGCCATCTTGCTATTCTTCAAGAGAGAGATGGCTTTTCAAAGATGTAATTTATAGGAGGCTTTTCAAAGATGTAAAATTTATAGGATCCATCTTTGAAATGAGCCATGTTGTGTACGATAACATGTATGGTCTTAAACGACGAGCAACCCAAGCTAAAATGCAACATGTTTTTTCTACAATCGAATACCTGGTTTCACAATCTGTAAACTTTTTGCTCAAATGATATATGACTTGCTCTTTTTTCCCTGAATCATCATGTTGTCCTAATACACATCCCTTCGAGATTTCTGTCACTGTGAGATATAAAATGAGTTTACGACCTGGAATTGGCGGTACAAGAAATGGAGGATTTTGCAAATATTGTTTGATCTTTTCAAATGCACTTTGAAAATCATCATTTCAAACCCCTATATCATTCTTGAGAAGCAATTTGAATATGGGTTCACATGTTGCAGTCAAATGCGATATGAATCTTGAAATATAGTTAAGACTCCCCAAAAATCCTTTAACCTCCTTTTGGGTACGTGGTTGTGGCATTTCGAGAGTAACTTTAACTTTATCAGGGTAAACTTTAATCCCTTCTTAGCTTACAACGAAACCCAACAATTTTCCAGAGGTAACTCCAAATGTGCATTTTGCTAGATTCAATTTTAATTTAAATTTCCTTAAACGGTTGAATAACTTTTGAAGAATGCTTACATGCTCTTCTCCTTGTTTTGACTTGGCGATCATGTTGTCCACATACACCTCAATTTCCTTATGCATAAGATCATGAAAAAGAGTGACCATAGCTCGCTAGTAGGTTGCCCCAACGTTCTTTAAACCAAATGACATGACTTTGTAACATAAAGTTCCTCAATAATGTAATAAATGTGGTTTTCTTTTGATCTTTAGGTGCCATTTTTATTTGGTTGTAACCTGAGAATCCGTCAATGAAAGAAAGGGTAGAGTAACCAGCTGTGTTATCTACTAAAACATCAATATGAGGAAGTGGAAAGTTATATTCAGGGCTTGCTCGATTCAAATCTCTGTAATCAACACACATTCGAACTTGGCCATTCTTTTTCGATACATGAATAATGTTTGCCACCCATTCAAGATACTTAGAAACTGTCAGGAATCTTGCATTCATTTGTTTTTTTTACCTCATCTTTAATCTTAATTAGCAGCTCTGGCTTCATTTTGTGTAATTTTTGCTTTACTGGTTTACATTCAACCTTGAGTTGTAAGTGATGAACTATAATATTTGTATCTAAACTAGGCATGTCTTGATAAGACCAAGCAAAAACATCCACATATTCATGAAGCAATCTACCAACTTTTTATGACTTTTAGAATTCATGTTGGTCCAAATTTTAACTTCCTTAACTTTTACTTGGGAACCCAAGTTAATTATCTCTATTAGTTCCTCATACGGGCCTAATACTTTTTCTTCCTCCTCAACCATTCTTAATAATTCAGGTGTGAGTTCACGATCTTTGTCAATATCATTTGTTTCTTCATCAGACTCAAAATCATATGTAGGAATAGCCAATTCTATTTATGAATAAAAGTTTTCTATTCATTCATTACTTTGCAGACTAAAAAAAAAACATAAAGTCGAACAATTACTTTGCAATTTTTCATTAATAACATAAGGCAATTCCTTATGGTCCAGTTGCTAAGTTCAAAGTCTTCTTGGCATAAATAGACAAAAATGTCTATTTCTTCTTTCTCTTCTGCCACAACTATAACTGTAGGGCTTTGATACTCTAGGTGAACTACCCCACCAAACATGAAAGAAGAATGAATTTGAGGAATAATGCTTGTTTGATGCTCAACTTTGTGATCGCCAACCGTCTTTCTTTTTGTTGCTTATGCACTCTAGTCAAATCTATTTACTTTTTTTTATATCCCAGACCAAATCTCTTCATATTTCCTTGGACATTCAACAAGTCTTCTAATCTTTTGCTACTTTCGTTCACACGATGCTTAATGTGTGTGTTTTTTTCTTCCACCATCTTCATATATATATCCGAGGAATATGCAATCTCAAAAGATTGAAATGAAGATTCAAAAGTTTCTTCAGTTGGCTCTACATACGGCATCGAGGATGGTCTTGAGACCAAAATATCTTTTTTCCCTGATACGAAAACTTGTTTCTGGTCAACCACAAACTTAAGCTTTTGGTGTAAAAGCAATGAGACCACCCCAGTTGAGTGGATCCATAGACGTCCCAATAAAAAACTATAGGCCGACTTGATATTCATAACTTGAAAGGTTATATCAAAAGTACATGGGCCTATTTAGGTAGGGATGTCTATATCTCCAATGACTTCACTACGTGCTCCATCAAAAGCTCTTACTACCATAGTGTTAGGTCTAATGTAAGACATGTTGATAGGCAATTTTTCCAGCGTAGATTTAGGCATTATGTTCAAAGAAGAGCCATTGTCAACCAAGACTTTTGCAATAGCAAACTGTTTTGTACTTTACCGTGATATGAAGAGCTTTGGTGTGACATGTGCCTTCTAATAGTATTTCTTTATCCGTGAAAGTTATTGAGCTAGATGTAGTTATATTTCCAAAGACACTATCCAATTTGTTGACTGTAATATCTTGTGGAACATAAGTTTGATTTAACATGTCAAACAAGGTGTTACGATATGCTTTAGAAGTTAACAATAGTCCCAAAATAGATATTCTTGCCAGCGTTCGACCTAATTGTTCGACCACTTTGTACTCGCTTTGTTTTACCAGTTTTAAAAATTCTTGAATATCCTCCTTAGGTGCTGGTTGCCTATCCTCCACAATTTTCAAAGCAGTAGGCTCTTCGATTTGATTAGTAATACTTTTGTCTATCTTTACTTTTCCTTTTTCCTATGTTTTAGATTTCAAGAGTTCATCTGGTGTGTAACATTTTCCGCTTCTTGCCAAACCCCCTATTCCACTGATATTATCAATTTGGAGTGGTTTAAAGGCTACTGTTACTTTATATTCATAATTCTAGGGTACCGCTCTTGACAGGTCCATCCTCTTTTCTAAAATTTAGCCACCCTCCCTTGATCAAGCCTTATACCCTATGCTTTAATGTAAAAAAATTCTCTGTTGAATAATCGACTACCCCTGCGGGGTAGTCGCAGCTAGCATTTGGATCATACCACTTCGGGTATGGTGGTTGCACAGGATCTATGTGTAATGGCGTTAGGTAGTTATTTGCAAACAACCGAGGCAAAAGCTTAGTTTAGGACGTTGGAGTTGGATCAAATTGTGTCTTTCTACAATCCTCCTTATAATTTTATAGCCTTTGAACATGTTGGGAGGTTTGTTGAGCTCGAGGTTGGTAACCCTGATTCACCATGGGTTGTGGGTTTTGAGAGAATGGCAGCGCGTATTGTACTAATTTGTTATTAACATAAGGTAAATGATGTGCATATGGTGATGCATAGTAATTTGTAGGGTAATATGGTAAGCCTTGAGTTTTCCATGCTTCACTCTATATTCAATCCTCTCACCAATTGTCATTATGTCTGAAAAATTTGTTGAGGTGCACTCAATCATCCTATCATAAAAAGGAAACTTGAGAGTATTAATAAACATTGCAGACAATCCCTTATCAGTCAAAGGGGTTGCACTTCTGCAATGATATCCCACCACCTTTGAGCATAGACTTTACAACCTTCACAAATTTTCTTCTCCATCTTTTGTAAATATAATCGATTTGGGGCCATGTCTATATTATGTTTGTATTGTTTCAGGAAAGAATCGACTAAATTTTTCCATGAATAAACATGAGCACTATTCAATTGCATATACTAACGAGATGCTGGACCAGTTAAACTATCCTTAAAGCAATGAATTAATAATTTTTCATTCTGAACATATGTCGTTGTTTTTCTACTGTACATAATGAGATGGTTCTTAGAATAGAATGTTTTGTCATACTTCTCAAATTTTGGTATTTTAAACTTTGGTGGGATAACAACATCTAGAACAAAACATAACTGGGTAGCATCTATATTACTGAACACATCAGTTCCTTCCACTACCCTCGACCTTTCTTCTAGAATTTCTAGTTTTTCAATAGATGAAACTTTCTCATTTTCAGCAAGTTCTTTGTTAACCTCGGAATGATTAAGATTTGATACAGTAATAGTTACTCTGGATGGAATTGAAGGTCCTGCTTGGTCCCTTATAAGAACATGTTTTACTCTTCCAGGAAAATGCACTTGTTCGACAGAGACGTATAGACTGGAGTGAATGTCGTATATTGCAGATAAAAATTGTCTAATATTTGACGAGAATGAGGATTGAGTCCAAAGGAATCATTTGTGCTCTTATAGGCTGTTCAACATCTTGCACCATCTTACTTTTTTCCAAAGCAAGAATAATAGTATTCATCTTTTCTTTTAACTCTTCTACGTCTTTCCATGATTTCTCTATTTCAGCAATCTGTTCTTCCATGATTCTTCTTCTATATCTTGTAACATAAGTTTGACGTATACGTGGTGATCGAGCTATTTTATGGTTTTTCTGAGTTATATATATTTTAAAAGAAATAATTTAGTGTAATGTAAAACAAAGAAAATAAATCGAGTAACATGCGAAAAAAATGAGAAATTTTTAATACTTTCCAATCACAAATTAATACAAAATAATAATAATAATAATAATAATAATAATAAAAGACCTTAAATTGCATAAAATTTCTAATTAAGTGGAATGACAAAAACTAAAGTAAAGATCAATAAAATTGTCCCCAATATTCTAAACTCTGCAACTTCCCCAAGAAATTTTGCAATGTCCGTCCATTTGGTTGTGTAGGTGTAATGATTGATGTGACCATGCATGCATCCTCATTCAATTGATTTGCTTTTCTGGTGACTTTTCTAATTTGTGTGAGCATTTGTTCTGACTTATCATGCAAAGTAGCATTAGTTTATCTTAGAAACTCAAAATCTTTCTCCAATCAATCATGTCCATCCTTCAATAGTGTATGATCCGCATTAATCCTTCAACTGCATTCTAAAACCTACTTAGGCGAGCATTGAGAACTTCATTTTCATGATTGACTCCACTTAACCTTTCATCTCTCATGCTAAGTATTAGCTGTAAATCATCAACAGTTTGGTGTAACAATCTATTTTTCTCATCCATCTCAAGCACTTCCTTGTTTCTTTAATCAATGTCTTCTTTTAGATCATCAATAAATTTATGGAGTGAGTCGATCTCTAGTTGTTGAGCTTTGAAAGCTATTTCTGAATTCTCCTTATCTTTTCGCAATCAAAATATTTTTTTTGTTCATATTGCAAGCCTCTATATCTAATGTTGACATCTCTTTTTCTAGTTTGGTTTGTTTCCTAATGCTACCTCTAATTTGGTTCAACTCCTTCTGCAATTTAGTATTGTGCAATAATCCTTTTTGTATCTCCTCTTTCAATCTTTTATTTTCTTCAACTAGTGATGAATCAGCTCTTCTCAACCCCTCCCATTTCTCATGACACATTTTTTTCTCTATCAGTTGGTCTGGTACCTTAACTTCAATGTTTACCGAGGTGACCAAACTTTTAACTTTATTTGAATGCCATATTTTATATGCATCAGAAGTATCATCGTGAAACTTACCACTTTTGATTCTAGTGATCACGGTCCATGCTTTTATAATTTGTAGAACTTTATTCTTCCAGAATCCTTTCCCCTAAGGGAATTCAAAATCCTTTAATTCATGAGTAGTAGGAACGAATTGACGAACCCAAATTTGGCGTAGTACCAACAAAGGAGCATAAGCTATACATCCCCATGGTCCTAAAAGAGGTATATTCTAGAATTCACCACATTTATACATCATTAGATTAGTGGACATCCATGCTGCCCTCAGACAGAAATTAAAAGCGGAAATGTAAAGAAGCATTGATCAAGAATAGATTTCTATTATTAAGAATGATCAAAGGCACAGAGATTCAATTTATAGACTCTGTACAAAAAGGAGAGAAAAGGAATTTTAGGGCAAAGTAACAGAAAAACTAATTAACAATAAGGCAACCATAAATGAACAGCTGGCAAACTAATTGACACCAAATACAGCTGTTAGTGAACTTGTTTAACACCCCCGCAAGCCCATAGTCAGTGTAGAGTGAACATGGAGCTTGTCCTTCAAAGGTAAGAAACGAGCAGCTGACAGAGGTTTGGTAAAGATATCAGCTATCTGTGCACTTACCGGTAAATGACAGACTCTTATCTTTCCTTGTAGAACCAAGTCACGTACAAAATATATGTCTATCTCAACATGTTTCGTACGGGAATGAAGAACTGGATTTGCACTCAAATGGACAACACTAAGGTTGTCACACCATATAGTTGGAGGAAAAGCTAGCTGAATCCCCAGATCAGCAAACAAAGATCTAAGCCAGATCATTTCAGAAGCAACATGCGCTAGACTCATGTACTCAGCCTCTGTACTGGACCGAGAAATTATCGATTGCTTCTTTGATGCCCATTGAACTAAGTTACCTCCAAAGTATATGCAATAGCTTGAAGTAGATTTTCTATCATCAGGATCTGACCCCCAATCAGCATCTGCATATCCTTGAAGGAGCAATTCAGTAGGTTTAGAAAATGTTAAACCATGATCCAAAGTTCTACTGAGATAAAGTAGTATCCTTTTTACAGCTTGCCAATGAAAATTTGTAGGAGAGTGCATGAACTGACATACTTTGTTTACACTATAAGCTATCTCTGGTCTGGTAAGTGTAGCATATTGCAAAGCTCCCACAGTGCTTCTATATGATGTAACATTAGTAAATTTCTCACCATTATAAGCAGACACAACAGAGCCACTTATCATAGGAGTAGGAAGAGAGTTTGCTTGATGCATATTATTCTTGTATAACAGATCAACAATATATTTCCTCTGAGATAAAAAAAGACCACCAGAGGCAGTAGGAGTTACCTCAACACCAAGAAAGTAACTAAGGGTTCCTAGATCTTTTAAGGCAAATTTGTTGTGTAATTGAAGAATAAGTCTATTGATGAAATAAATAGAACTCCCAGTGAGTACAACATCATCTACATATATGAGAATATAGCAGACACATGAGTTATGATTATACACCATCAAGGATGTGTCAGCTCTAGAGTGCACAAAACCAACATAGCATAGAAAAGCACTCAGCTGTTCAAACCAGGCCCTAGGGGCTTGCTTCAACCCATATAGAGCCTTGGTGAGCTTGCAAACTTTCTTAGAACACTCTGTATTCTCAATACCAAGAGGCTGAGCCATGAAAACTTCTTCACTAAGAACTCCATGTAAAAAGGCATTGTTAATATCTATTTGCCTCAAAGACCATCGTCGAGCAAGAGCTAAAGAAAACAATATTGTGATTGTCGTAGGTTTAACCACTAGACTAAAAGTTTCAGTAAAATCAAGATCAGCTTGTTGATGAAACCCCTGTGCAACCAATCTAGCTTTATAACGAGCAATAGAACCATCAGAATGCCTTTTTATTTTAAGAACCCATCTACATCCAATCACTTTCTTATTTGATGGTCGATCAACCAAGGACCATGTATTGTTCAACATCAATGCCTTATATTCTTCTTTCATTGCTTCAACCCAATGAGGACACTTGAGAGCCTCTTTAATATTAGGTGGTTCAATTTCCTTATATTCAGTCAAGAACACCCGAGGCTTAAAAATCCCAGACTTTCCTCTAGTTGTCATATGATGTCGATTTTGTACATTCAGTGGAGGAGCAATTTCAACATTCACAATAGGCATAGTTGCAGAGGTAGAATTCAAATGAGATGAATGGGTTTCAGACATGTTTTGATGAGAAATAATAGGAAGAACTGGTTCATTTAATGGAGCAACAGAAGGTACTGGTGAGGGTAGTATATGAGCAATAGACTCATTTAACAAAGGTGACATGACTACTGACATACGACTATTATCTTGTGGATAATAATCTTTTAAGATAGAAGCCAATAGAGGAACAAATTTCAAAGGTGTTGGTGTACTATGCTTGGAAGATTTTAAAAAGGTTGATGTTGGAAAAGAAAAATCATCAAAGAGCACATTACGTGACACATATATTCGACCCTCATTAGACATACACTTATAGCCTTTATGAGAGGAACTATATCCAAGAAATATACATGGAACAGACCTGGGATCAAGTTTATGATGATTATATGGTATGAGAGATGGAAAACACAAGCACCCAAAAGTTTTAAGAAAGGAATAATCGGGTTTAGTACCATAAAGTCTTTCCATTGGTGAACTATTATCAAGAACTCTAGTAGGAATCCTATTAATGAGATAAACAGCAGTAGAAAATGCATCATCTCAGAAGTCTAGAGTAAGAGAAGCATGAGATAAAAGTGAAAGACCCATTTCAACAATGTGTCGATGCTTGCGTTCCACAATCCCATTTTGTTGAGATGTATAAGGACAAGTTATTCGATGTGAAATTCCATTTGTTTTGAGAAAAGGAATAAGGGAACGAAATTCACCTCCTCCATCAGTTTGTAGAGCAAGAATGGATTTTCCAAAAAACATTTCAACATGAGTCTTAAAATCTAAAAATACTTGAAAGACTTCAGATTTAGATTTTAAAAAATAAACCCATGTGTATCTTGAGAAAACATCTACAAAGCTAACATAATAGAGAAAACCATTTCTTGAAGGTTTATAAGCTGGACCCCATACATCAGCAACTATAAGTTGTAGAGGAGAGTTATAGACAGTTTGAGATATAGGGAAGGGTAAACTGTGGGATTTTCCCATTGCACAAGCAATACACAAAGATGAATTTTTATTACTAGAATATGAGATTTTACAGAGATTGAGTACTTGTTTAACAATAGGAAAAGCAGTATGGCCTAACCTATTATGCCAAAGATCAAGAACATCACATTTTTTTGAAAGAAAAGTATTACAACAAGTAGTATGAAGAACATGAGGGGGTGTGTTTAATGAAGAACTACCACAACCAGAAGACACAGACAATGAATGAGCAACTTTCTGCAGCTGGAACCTATAGAGTCCATCAACTAGTTCACCTTGGAGAAGAGTTCGACCATTGAAGTCCTTCACAAAACAAATAGAAGGATGAAATTAAAAAAAACAGGAATTGTCTCGTGCAAACTGTAACGACCCAGGTTTTCATCCCGGTCTTCCAGGTGTGCCCTAGGGGTATTTTGGTAATTTGGTCGGGCCGTCAGGGCCGTTTATGTCTTTTTCCAGTTGCTAAAATTATTGGATGGATTTATGTGGGTTTTTGAGGCCTTGTGGATTGGTTTGAGCTTGAGTTGATGCAAAAGTAAAAATAAAGGAAAATTGTGTTGCAGCCGGGGTTCGAGCCAGGGTGGCCTTGTGTGCTAGAGGAAAGCCTTGCCAAGTGAGCCATTAGGTGTTATTGTTACTCTTTCCGCGTCATATCTTAGTTACCCTTGGATCCTTGGAGTTTGGTGCATTTGGTTAAATGAAAAGAAATTAGGTTTTTGTTCTTTCTTCTCCAAAACCCTCCTAGCCGTCCAAGCTTGTTCTCCCTAGCTCCCAAGCCGTTTTTCATCCCCTTTGCAGCCCCGAGGTTCAATCATCATTCCGGGTAAATCTTCATCATCTTCATCTTCTCGATTGAGTGTTCTTGTTGGCCGAAGGTAAGGAGAAGAGCTTGTGTGTGTGTGTGTGTCGTCGCAGTCGCCCAAAGATGCCCAGATCTCGCCAAAGAACAAGCCCGAGCCGCCCAGATCGCCTAGCGGCAAGCCCAAAGCCGCCCGGATCGCGCAAAGCAGCAGGCACCAGCGAGCCGCCTAGACGCCGCAGCTGCCACATGCCGCGGCCGTCGCGCGCACCACCGAGCGGCCCGCGCGCCCGCTCTCGCGCGCGCCGTCGCCACATCGCATCGCGCGCCTCGCGCCGGCCGCGCTTATGCATACCCGTCCGCGCGCCTCGCCGTCCGCTTGCCCGCGCCCATGCGCCTGGGCCCAGCCGAGCAGCCCTACCGCCTCCTGCCGCTCGTCAGCGCCCAGTGTGCGGCCCCTGCCGCCTATCAGCCCCCTTCTGCGCCCGTCAGCGCCAGCAGCAAAGAAATCCCGCCGTCTTTGCCTACCCGTCCGCGTGTCAGCCGAGCCGCGTGAGTTGCTCCCGAGCCGAGCCTTGTTTATTTTATTATATTTAGGCTTATGGATTATGATTATCATTGTTTTTGTTAGGTTCTCGATAGCTAGCTCGGGTTCGATCGTAGCTTAGGTTTTGTGTGTAGTTACCCCGGCCAGGTAAGGATTTCTTACCGGAGTTGTGTGGACCCTGCGATGTTTTATGTGATTGTTGTTTGTGTGTTTGTTTGTGATTATCAGCATGTATAGTTTAGGTGCTCGCTCGAATTCACGACTAGCATGACTTCGTATGTTGTTCTCTCATGTTAGTCCATGCTAGGTTGTTCCATTCTGGCATGCTCATATCTATTCTTGCTTCATAGTATCATGCTAGGTTCGTTGTATCTGTTGAGCACGTTTTGGATTGTATTGGATTGTATGTTATTGTTATGATAGGTTAGAGTGTAGGTAGGTAGCATCATCCGGGCCTGATGCATAAAGTATCTTGCATCCATGGCAGGGACGTACGAGGTAATACTCCGTCCCTGGACCCCGTGAGGGTTTAGCTAACCCGACCGGTAGGCCCTGCAATCTTGGGTGAGGGTGGTAGTCTGCTCGATGCCCCAACGGTCGGGATGATGACTTGGCATTGCCTCGTCCCCGGCGGCCGCACGTCCTCCTCGTGTTCGGCGAAGAGCCCCGATTGCCACTGTTAGGGCAAGGGCGGCTTCGGTGTAAGCCTACCACGACCGATTCCTTAGCCTCGGTGCGGTGGTTTGGTGACATAGTTCACGTGTCCGAGTCTCACACCCCTATGTCGGTGACACCGATCCGGAGATTTAGTTAGGCATGGTGGATGGACACGGGCGCTTGCCACTAGACTGGGCAGCAACCCCGGAGTTGCGGTAGCATGCGGTGCGCGCGCTTACGCTCATTTGGCGCCGATGGAGAGCTCCTCGGGATTGTGAGCGGTGCACCTTTCGTATCGACGATGAGACGGCCGAGGCGGGACTCGTTTCTCGTATAGGGCGTATTGTGTGGTGATTTATTTCCGGACTAAGACCCTGAGTTGGCATCCGAGGTCCAAGTGTGGACTTAAGCTATGTGCTCTATTACGTGTTTATATTCATAGCTTGCATACACTCATCTAGATGACCATGTGCATCGTATTGTACCCGGTTGGGGATTCTTCTTGAGTAATTCGTTACTCACCCTTATTTTGTGGTTTTCCACAGTAACCAAGGTGCGAGACAGGATGGTGAAGGAGAAAGCTGTGATCATGGGAACTGCTTTGTCGTCTCTGACTTTTTATTTCTATGACTCTTGTCTTTTATTTTCCCCTGAATGCATGTAGTCGGGCACGGAGCCCTAGGATGTTTTCTGAATGTTTTTGTGGATTCCCGCTTTATTGAATTTGAGGATGTTTCAAATGTTTTAATAAATCTCTGATCAGAGTGTACGTTTTGGAAATGTATTTGCCTTGAAACAGGTGCTTGGAGACAGGGACAGGTTTCAGCAAACTATCTTTATTTCTGATTGAACCTTGATTGTTTTGTTTTAATTGGGAATCCGAAAATTATTTGCATATTGACCTTTACTTTGAATGCATGCTTTGGGGTAAAGGCCTATTTAGAGCCCTTTTTGGGTCGGGTCTTTACACAAACTGACTTACACTTAGAAGATTTTTAGTGATATGAGGAACATGAAGCAGATTGGTTAATTGAAAAACAGAGTTAGAAGAATTTTTAAGAAAAGAAATGCCAATATTGTGAATGTTCAAACCTGCACCATTGCCGACATGAACTCTATTATCACCATTGTACTCACTGCTAACAGATAAATTGTTCAGATCATTAGTAACATGATTCGATGCTCCAGAGTCGGGATACCATTGATTTTCACGATTATACTCTTGTTGCACTGTATAAGCTGTGTACGGAATCTGCGGAGTGGCCGAATATGAAGAACTCGCACCATTTCCATGTAGCATTTGAGTTGGTGGTACAGAGTTTGGTCCTTGAAACCATCTTTCAAAGCGATAATAACACTTCAGAGCAGTATGCCCAAATTTACCACATATCTGACATTGTGGTTTAGAACTCCCATTGTTATGGCGCCTAGATTTAGTGGCTATATTTTTTCCTTTCTGATTTGCTTCAGATGAAACACCAGTAGATGACGAATTTCCAGATGATTTAGCAAACGAAGTTTGTGTAAGATTAACAGTTGGTGATGAGCCATCATTGTTAATAACACCAGTCAAATGCCTTTGCAGGCGACTTTCTTGTGTCAAAAGCATCGAATATACTTTTTGTAAAGGAGGAGGTTCATCATTACATGACAGAACCGAGATCGTAGGATCATATTCAGGTCCTAGACCAGCAAAAAGATGCATTATATGATCAGAATGAGAAATTGGCTTACCTACTGCGGCTAAAGAATCCACAATAGATTTAACTTTCTGAAAGAAATCTTGCAATCCGAAAGCACCTTTCTTTATGGATTGAAGCTTTGTTTTCAGATCAAGAACGCGAGCAACATTCTTGGAGGAAAAACGCACAAGAAGGTGCTTCCAAATTTCTCTTGATGTCGTGTAATCAAGAAGTTCAGAAACAATACTCGAAGACATCGATCCTAAAAACCAAGCAGTAATTAGGTTATCTTGACGTACCCAATATTCATATTGAGGATTTACTGATCGAACAGACGAGGAGGAGGAAGACATCGATCCTAAAAACAATACTCGAAGACATCGATCCTAAAAACCAAGCAGTAAATTACGTCAACAATGAAACAAAGCAGAATTCAAGGTGGTAATAAAAGACGACGTAAATCAAGAAATTCTAGCAGAAATCAAGTGATATGCATTAATGATGATTTTCCCGCTAATTCGAACTTGTCGACCATGTAATTCAACATTATAAATATACATAGGAAGGATTAAGTCGAGTGAGATGGTCGGTTGGCCATGATGCCTATCGTGGAGAGAAACAAGTGGTGGTGTTCGTAGGAGCCAATGACAAGGGGATTGCACATCTTCAGCTGCACCAATTTCAATTTACTGTTTTATTAGGAGCAGCTTGTAGTTATAAAGTGTTAGAAATAACTTTACTAACAGCTTACGTCGCCCTATTATTAGTATGGAGTTCGCAGCGAAACCTAGCTCTACCATAAATCATTAAGTGCAGAAGTGCATATTTGCTAGGGAAGCAAGAATCTCTTTGACTAGCCCACGTACGTAGTGTCTTCTAGGACTGTTAGTCATCAATACTCGTTGCATCACATTTATTTTAGTCTTAGCATGATATTTATTTACACATTCATTTTCTAAACAAATCACAACAATTTATCCAAATCATGCTTTACTTTTCTGCATAACTCTTATCCTAATAATTTTAGCTCTAGACATCAATCTTTGTGGGATCCATAAAATTTAGATATTTATTACTTGCTACAATATCTGACCGCGTATACTTGTTCGTAAGTGATTCCGAGTTACACTTAGCATAAGTTGACTTTGAATTAGTTACTAGACATTATATTAGCACCGAAATCGCACCGATCATTGCTCATTTGGCTGAAGAAATGGTAAACATTTGAATTAGAATAGTTACTCTAATTTCATATTAAATATCATTTAATTTAACTTATTTCATTTTGTAGAAGAAAAAGTTGTTCAGACCCAACTTCAATCACGAGGATTAAGGTTTGGACAAAGGCACAAAAAAAGAAAGACGAACAACCTATTAATGCACAAGTTGCTCAAACACTGGTATGTTTTATGTTTTAAAGATTTGTAAGATCTGAATTAGAATCGAGTTAAGATATTTTACTTGAGAATGTATTGACATTTTTGTTATATTCGTAGGAAATGACAGTATGCTAAATTTTGCTTGAAATGACTTTCTTGTAAAGGTGAATAATATGCTGACTTTTGTTGGAAATGGCTTCATTAAGAATATGTTAACTTTGGCTGAAAATGATTTCATTGGCTCATTGTTTGGGGTTTTATTCAGTTTAATTAAAGTGTGTTTACTTGTGTGAATTTTGCTAATAGAATAGGTAAAATCTTTTTGGAAATGACTTCATTCGATAATGTTTTACTATAAGAGTAAAAACTTTAGTAGAGTTGAAATGATTTTTTTTAAAAATTTTCTTGTAAAATATTTTAAACTTTGAATGAAATGACTTACTTTGTTCACGGGTGTGAGGAGGGGATAAAAAGTTTAATGGAGTTTAATTAGAGTGTTTAACTTTGGTGAATTTGTTGAAATCTTTACTTATAGAATATATAAAACCTTAATGGAAATGACTACATTGGATAATGCTTTGTTGTCAGAGTAAAAAAATTATTAAAGTTAAATTGAAGTGTTTTTTTTTTGTGATCTTTGTCTATAGAATATTTTAAATCTCGATGAATATGACTTATTTTCTTTTGGGTACAATGTTTAAAGTGCTTATACTTCGGTGAATTTGTTGGGAATCTTTGCTTCTAAAATAAGGAATTTAGCCTCAGTAGCACATTCTACTTCTTGTATTATATTTACAGTACAATTTCTAAAATAATTCATCTAAAGCACATGATTTTCTATTAGTGATAGAACTCAACCAATGATAGAATTCAAGTGATAGAACTCTATCACTGTTGAAAATTCTATTGATAATATAACTCCATTTAGATTTCTAGCTACACGTGAATTAGTTTTGATTTTGTGCTATAGATAGAAATACGTTTCCCTTTTTTATTATACATGCAAAATCTCCTTTAAAATATGTAAAACGGTATTGAATATGACTTTATTGGATAAAGCTTTGTTGTAAGGGTAATTGGTTCGGTGCGTCGTATGGTATTAAACTAAAGATAAATTCTAAGTGTGAGAATATATCTTTACACTTTCGAATTGCATTAATGCGCAAGTATACACAGTCAAATATACAGCAAGTGATAAGTATTATTTTATTGTTTCACAGGGAATTGGTAATTAATTAATCTTAAAATATTAAAGTGTGGCTTGAGTAGAAGAATCATTTTTGGACCAATTTGTCCAATAGTTGTTTTAAAATTTCAAAGATGCCACTCTATATTATTATTTAAATATTTATAAATGCCACTAAATTTAAATATAAATCTTTAGGTTTTTCTTTTCATTTAATGTTTTTAATTAAATAGGAGTTAATTATACATGAGTGAATTTGTATGGTTTTTTCTTTTCATTTAATATTTTTAATTATCTTAATCTTAAAACCTTAAAGTGTGGCTTGAGTAGGAGAATCATTTTTGGACCAATATGTCCAATAGTTGTTTTAAAATTTCAAAGATGCCACTCTATATTATTATTTAAATATTTATAAATTCCACTAAATGTAAATATAAATCTTTAGGTTTTTCTTTTCATTTAATGTTTTTAATTAAATAGGAGTTAGTTATACATGAGTGAATTTGTAGGGTTTTTTCTTTTTATTTAATGTTTTTAATTAAGTAGGAGTTAATTATACATGAGTGATTTGTGGTTTTTTTCTTTTCATTTAATGTTTTTAATTATATAGGAATTATATAACCAACTTTACATCTTCTCATGTCTATATATAAATATATGATAAATGAATGAGTTAGAATTGGAAAAATTGTATATTAATTCTATAACTTATTTTCCTTATAATTTATTTTTAATGGAGAAAATTCAAAAGTTTTGTAACTTTTCTTTTTCTACCACTATATAAAGAGCCTTTTTTCAACAATTTTCTACAACAATTCAAGTCTCTTATGTTCTTTTTTTAACTTATTATTCTTGCTCTTGCTTTCTTATCATTTTTGTTGAATTATTTTGTATAGGCTTTGTTGAATTACTTCATATATATATATATATATATATATATAAGTTTTGTTGAATTACATAATCTAACCTCAATCTTACTTTCTTTTGTAGCAATATTAATCCTTTGTAATGGACAAAAAAAAGGTTAAAGATATGTAACAATGAAGATGATATATTGCCATTTGAAATTAAGCGTAAGTATATTTCAAATTACATTGTATTGTCTCTTATAAATATAGTTAGCTCAGTAAAATTTATGAAGAATTATATATTTATATGTGTATGTGTCAATTTCTTCCTCATTTTATTTATATACATTAATATATTTATTAACTTATCAAAAAGTGGCTACGAAAAATATTTATATTGGTCAACATGTTGTAAAAGATGTTGATGCTGATGTGTTCAAAATTTCAACCAAGATAATTATTCTTGAAGTAGCATACATATTGATACTTCAATCAAGAATTTTAGCAAAAGTAATCGACGGTTATCTTTTAAAAAATTCATTTTATTGTGGAAATTACAACAATATCCTTCACTATAAACAAATCTTTAATAAAATAGAAATGCACTAAAATTTCAAAAAAAAAAAACTCCCCGAAAGTTTTCAACTCCCATTTTCAAATCAAAATTTTCCCTAATAATAAGGTAAATTATGTGAGATACACCCATTTTTGTTGATTGTTGTTTTAATTTTGGTAAAAAAAAATTAAAATGTTTCCGTATTAATAAATAAATATGAATTTTTTTTATCATTATTATTTTTTAGTATCGACCAGATGTAGTAAGTTGTGAAGTGTACTAGTAATTTTAAAATATATTAATATTGTATTCTTTTTTAATTTGGATGTGTAAAGTATCTTTTAATACTGTATTTTATGATTAAGATGTCTGATATATTTATGTATATTTATCTTACGGATAAATATAATAGGAAAATTGTATTAGAAGCTAAAAATATTCTGTTAATCATAAAAAATACTGTATTTATATATAAAAAATAATATTGTATTTATAAATAATACTGTATTTATATATAAAAAATAATATTGTATTTATAAATAATACTGTATTTATATATAAAAAATAATACCATACTTATAAATAATACTGTATTTATAAATATACATTAATACTAAATAATACCCAACAAAATGATATTTTTGTAAATATTTTCATCTTCAACTTACAAGGTTGTATAAGTGGTGGGTCGTTGGGGCGACGTCTGTGAGTTGTCGCGTCTCCAGCGCCAGCATTGGTGAGCAATAGAGTGGAGACTTTTTTTTTTTTAATGTTTTTTTTTTGTATTTATTTATAAGTAGGGGATATTAATGTGACATTAAAACAAAAAATTTTAATTAGAAATAAATTATAAAGAGATGACTAATTTTACTAATTAGTTTAAAAGTGACTAGTTACATAATTTTTTCCTCAATTGAATACTCTTGTAAAAAACCATTTTTTAATAAGAAATTAAAATATAGAGAAACTTAGAAGATTAGTCAAATTCATAAAATAATTATAAATGTTTTCACTTAAAAAAATAGCAATCATAGTTATAGGTTAATACAATATTAATAGTACATAATACTGTATGTATTAATAGAGATGTCAAAAAAAAATTATATTATATTATATATAATAATGTGCTAATACTACATAATACAATATTAATGAGTATTAACAATACAATATTAAACTGTATTTACGAAGGTTTCAGTTTTAATTATATTTGAAATTATTTTGTTAAAATATACTATCAATTACAATTTTCCTAAATTATATTAGTGAAAATAGATTAATTATTCAATATTTAAAAAATATTGAAAAGTACTCACATATATAAATACAATATTAATAGTTGTATTATTTATAATAAATACAATATTTATCGATTTAAGAAGTATACAAGTATATTTAATATATTATTTATCGATTGAACATATATAAGTATTAATTATAACAATAAATACATTGGATATGTTAATACTTGTATTAGATAAAATAATTAATTTTCTATCTTTTATCAATAAAAAAAAAACGGAAAGAAAAAGAGTAATTAAAAGTTAAAGAGTCGAAGGTATTAATTACAATTAAATCATAATAGGCTTTAAATTACGTAAAAAAATAACGGAAGTTTGTTTTGCCCACCACCGAATTAGTAGGGGTAAAATGGGGATGCGAAAAATTGTATTTCTTTTGATAATAAACAGATAAAATAATATTGCAATTATTATAACATTAGTCTAGATTTGTAAATACTTTCTTAAAATATACTATCTACTACAATTTCTCAAAAATAAATTAAATTCATTAGTACTTAATTGAATATTCTTCTTAAAAAGTTGCTCATTGAATGAAATTCACGTGTTTCAAATTTCAACTGATTCAAGCTTACTAATTTTATAATTATCAATTTATGATGAATCAGATCCATTATTACTCTTCTAAAAAAAAGAAGATCCATTATTACTCTTTTAAAATTTTGAGATCGAAAGAATTTTTTTTTTCTAAAAAAAACCATTGCATTAAATTTTTTTTTTAAAAAATAATAAATAATTTTCTCATTTAGATTTTCTCATTAATATGTATTTAATAGCCATGGATGTTTTATAATATATACTTTTAAAAACGTTTGTGTATTATTAAAAATTGAAAGTTTATTTTAGAAAATTATATCAATATAAATAAAAAAAGCATGTATTAAATATCAAGCTTTTTAAACTAATATTGAATTATACATAATCATATATACTTTCTTTCTCGTTAAATAACTTTATATCTTATCATTTTTTAGATAAATTTCATATCTTATTTTAATATCATACAAGTAGCTAATTTAAATTGAATGGATTAATAGCACAATGATTTTATAGTGTTGGTTACATTGTTTGGTTGCAAACGAATTCAATACCAGCATCCCAAGTTCGAGCTCGAGAATCGGCATTTGTTTCCCGTCCCCCAATATATTTAAAAAAAAAGGCTAATTTAAAAAACAGTGGGTAGTATAGTTGCATGGCCATACAAAGTCCTTATAAGGAAACAAAGGATAAAGAAGAAAATGAAGAAAGAAGGAAGAGAAAAATGAAAAATAATTATATTTATTGTATCAAACTTCCATCTAATTTAAGTTAATGTTGGGCTTAAATATAGAAAATATTATTTAATTTGATCTAACTGGTGAATTGCTAATATTTTATTAAATTAGATTAAAATTATATTTTAGTTTAAATTAAAAAAAGGAAAAGATATTGAACAATTAAAT
Source organism: Sicyos edulis (assembly GCA_036507275.1). NCBI lineage: Eukaryota > Viridiplantae > Streptophyta > Magnoliopsida > Cucurbitales > Cucurbitaceae > Sicyos > Sicyos edulis. The sequence goes on from CM071847.1 coordinate 37,387,468, forward strand.
TAGGCTCAATTTTGAGCCCAATTATATGCTGTCATGAGAATTCTTTTATATATATATATATGTGTGTGTGTGTCTAGGAAGCAGTCAAAGGAGAAACTGATAAGGGAGCCGCTAGGGGTGAAAAAAATCTCCAAGAATCCGCTGAATCAAACCGAACCGAACCGATCAGTAGATCTGTTTGATTATTTTAAAATACATTGTATCAATTGGTTTTAAATGGTAGAAAATCGAGGTTTTTTGGTTCGGTTCGGTTTCATATAAAAAACTGACATAAAAACCAAACCGAACCAATTTTATATAAAGAAAAATAAAAACCCTAGCCACATTTTTTTTTTCTCGCGTCTTTTCTTTCCCCTTGTCTGCGCGCACGGTTTTCTTTTGTCTCCCTTATTCCTATTTTCTCTCCCTAAATCCGATTTAGCTTACACATTCCAACCCAATCGAATCTGTGGGTTATGAATGAAGTTCAAATATGTTGAATCAAATTTATCCATTTTTTCTTCTATGATTCTTCGATCGCAAATGAGCTGCCGCCTCGACCAGACTTATCTTCTTTGACATATTATTTGATTTTCTTGATTAAACAACAACACAAGCCAAGTCTTCAATTCAGTACAAAACCCTAAATTTACTGTTACTAGCAAGTTAATTGTGCAGGCAGCAATTTCTAGTCTGGTAAGTTCAAATTTACACTTCTGATAATCAAATGAAGAAGTATCTGATTTGCTTATTTTTACAATTAAGAGATTTGAAGATTTTTTTTTTCTTTTCTTTTTTCCAATATACCTTTACTTTCGCCATTCTTGAATTTTTAAGTTCCATCCCCTTCCAAAAAAACAGAACAAGCCAACCCAAATACTGAAATTTTGAAGCTTAGATCACTTTTCATAACAATTTTATTTTTTATTTTTTGAAAATTGTGTAGGTTTCCCTACCATTTATTTCTTCATTGATATTTGGCTATTTTGGACTTTTTTTGTATCTATTTTAATGAAGCTCGGTAGTCTTTTCTGTTATTTAATAAACCTCCACATTTGAGTATAGATTTTGAGAAATTATTTATAGAAGTCAAAGTTAGTGAAGGTTGGAATTTTTGGTTTTAGCAATGTAAATGATGTATGAAATGGCAATGAGAGAAACCCGCCAAAAGAATTAAAAGAAAGAGTAATTGAAATGGGAATGCTCCTCTCACTAAATAGTTCGACGAATAGTTTTCATTTTTGAATGGTTATGAGTTTTGCTTCATTATACTCTTTCATTTGTGGCTCATATACCTTTGAATTGTTGATTGAAATTTTATTTATGGAACTTCTCTATCTTAAGAAAATTCTAGTAATCAACGGATTCTGCTGGAGATCCACGAAGTTCTTGGATGGTTAGTCTTCGCTTCCTAGTCCATAATTTCTATCCTAGAGTCATCTTAAATTTCCATCGAAAAAGGTACTTTCGCCTCTTTGTTTCATCGATTCGATCCGCCTTCGTGTCCCTCTTGTTCTTCCAATTTTCATTGATTTTTCTCAGGTTGATGTGTAGTATTGTGGGACTGAAAAATGAAGTGAATTCAATTCATATGAAAAATTAAGCTTTCGATGATCATACTACATTGGACATTGAATCTGACATTGGATCGAATCTATTGAAATGGTACCAATTAAATTCAATGATTCTATGTTTAATTGGACATTGGATCAAATCAATTTTTTAAGAATCGAAAATATCGGTTCGGTTGTCTGATTTGTATAAAACCAACAAAAAAACGAACCGAAATCATCTATAGGAGCAGCCACAATTTTTTTTTTTTTAAAAAAAAATTGCTCCAAATTGCGACGCCCTTTGTTTGTTGCTTTTAGTCTCTTTATTTTATAGTTTTTCTTTTCTATCTAGTTAGTTTTATTTCTAGTTCAAGGAAATTTTTATTCCATTGTAGTTTTGTGAAGCTTTGTACCTAACAGAATTTCTTTTTGTTTAATTGTTATTTGTTTCTTGTTTTTATTCTTGATTGATTGTTAACAAATTGAATTGACGTTTTAGTTTGTTACCAATTGATCCATGTTATACATGATTTTGTGATGAGTAATTGTTTCGAATGATTGTAAATGGTAGCAAGAGAGTTGCTCATGTGTGTGTAATTGTGCATTTTCCAAATTACATAGCTTGCATGATAGGCTCTAGGGAAACAAATAAACAAGATTAATTAATTTGTAGTCGTCTCGGTTAATTGGTTTTGGTTTGGTCGTACTCATTAAATTTAATGGAACGCTATCATGCCCAATTGATTGAATAATAAGGTTTGAATTTGATGCTAGGTTAGAGTCAATATAATAGGAGGACAATTACTTATTGTGACTTTTCCAAGTAGGTAGACTAATTTACTGAACTTGAGAAATTTAAATACTTTTTGTCTTATGATCAAAATTATTTCGGTTGGATTAAACTACCATTGAATTTGGTGTTTATTTTATCAGTTTTATAACTTAAGCTAGAATTTTATTAAAATACCAACCCCCATCTTCGATTTTATTTGTTTATAACCATGAGAAATTAATTCATAGCTCATTTGGGATTCGACTTGGTTCTACTATCTCTAGAAGTTAGAATTAGTAAATAAGTATTTATTTTTCTAGGCTTCGACAACCCGATGAAATTTGGCGCTGTTGTCGGGAGCTTAATTTAGTTTCTCATTGTTTTTTATTTTTATTTATTTGTTTTTAGAAAATTGAAAAAACAATATGGCTAGAAATTTCCAACAATATTGGACTAGAGATATGGAGTTCATGATGATGGTATAAGAGATCTTAAAAATCAAATTTCTAAGTTAACTACTTTGGTTCGTGAAATAGCTGTAGAGAAAATGCAACAAACTTTCAGTCATGACAACACCATTGGAGGATTCCATAGCCATTACCAAATTTGCTACGATTCCTATTATGATGATTATAATAATGGTTGGAGGGAACATCAAAATTTTGGCTATGGATATCGAGGAGAACAACAAAGTCATTACTTTGAGAACTTTACTAGATTATCTCAAGCTCTAATAGAAACTGAGATTTCAAGTTCAGATATGTCTTTAAAAGATATGCTTAAGACTTTAACTAACAAAACTCTTCAATTAAGACAGGACAATCTTTGATTTGAACTAGAAAATCAATTGCAAAATCAGCTTCAGTTTCAAAAAGAAACCAAGACCAACATAGAGAATTTGAGCAACCAAATTGCTGAAATGACCAATTCGGTGAGAAAATTGGATAGACTACAAGAGCAACAATTTCTTGATACCACTGAGGTAGAAAGTTCTTATCATGTAAAATTTACAGATAGTGAAGATGAGTTGGACAATTTTGAACCATATCAAAATCAGGTACGAGAGATAGAAGAAAAGTCTAGAATTATTTTATTTTCAGAAAATCTTCATAAAATTGATATTTTTCTTTATTCTTATGAACTTGTTGAGTTTTATTTTTTTCTATTTTATTTCAATCATTCATATTACAAAAAAAAATATATTTATCTTCGGTGCCTTTGAGAACAACAAAATTATGTTCGACTTAGTAGGTTACATCGACTCAAGCAAGAAGGGACGAAGAAAGTTGAAGAATTTTATTGTAACGACCACAACCCGAATGGGGTTCTAAATAGGCCATTACCTCAATGCATGCATAGAAATCAACACTAGAATTTGCAATAGGGTTGTTTCGGATTCTAAGTAAAAACCAAAAACCGGCAAGAGTTCATTTAAAAGTCAATACAAAATTCTTGAAACATCCCCTGTTTCCAAGCACTGTTCCAAGACAAATACATTTCCAAACATACTCGATCAGAGATTTATTTAAAACATACAAACTTTACAACAATGCTAGAATCAGGAAATACATTGAGAAAACACCCTAGGGCTCGTGCCCAACTACATGCATTCGGAGAGGACATTTAAATCATAAACATAAATCTCGAGAGTTGAACAACGGGTTTCCATGATCACGGCTCCTCCTCCGGCCATCATCCCGCCTCGCGCCATGGTTTCTGAAAGATAAGTAAGGGTGAGTAACGAATTACTCAAGTAAGAATCCCAACCAGGGGGTACAATACGATATAAATGGTCATCTAGAGAAAGATATGCAAGCTATGAATATAAACACAGATAGAGCACATAGCTTAGCCCACACTTGGGCCTCGGATGCCAACTCGGGGTCTTAGTCAGGAAATCAAACACCACACAACACATCACACAAGTCGCCCTATACGAGAAACAAGTCTCGGCCTCGGCTGTCTCTCATGTCGTCGAAAGGTACACTCGCTCACAATCCCGAGGAGCTCTCGATCGGCGTTTGTAATGAGCGTAAGCATGCTGCGCGTGCGTGCTACTGCAGACTATGGGGGTTGCGAGGTCGAAGGCAAGGCTGCCCATATCCGATCACCACGCCTAACTAAATCTTTGGATCGGTGTCAGCGACATAGGGGTGTGAGACACGGACACGTAAACTATGTCGGCTGAACCACCGCACCTAGGGCAAGAAAGCGGTCGTGGTAGGCTTACTTACGAGAAGCCGTCCTTGCCTTAACAGTGGCAATCGGGGGCTGCGCCAAACATGCCGAGGACATGCCGTTGCCGGACGAGGCAATGCCAAGTCATCATCCCGACCGTTGGGGCATTAACAACTGCCTCCTCACCCAAGATTGCGGGGCCTACCGCTTGGGTTAGCTAATCCCTCGGGGTCCAAGGGCGGAATGACTTGCTCGGCGTCCCCCGCCATGGATGCAAGGTACTTTATGCATCGGGCCGGATGATGCTATCTACGCACTTCTAACACGCCCCTAGCAAGCGACAAACAATTCCATAAAATCCAATACGTGCTCAAAGAGAATACAACGAGCCTAGCATGATACTACGAAGCAAGAAAGCAGATCACGAGCATGCGAGAAAGGAACAACCTAGCATGGATTAACATGAGAATTAACCGGAAAGTCATGCTAATCGGGAATTGATTAGAGCACTTATCACCAAACATGTCAATAAACACAAACAAGCATACAATCAAGAATCGCATAATATATCGCAGGTCCACACAACTCCGGTAAGAAATCCTTACAGCGGGAAGACCTCTAAACACAAGAAACCTAAGTGCGATCGAACAAGAGCTAGCTAGCGAGAACCTAACAAAAACAACAATAATTACAACTCAAAAGGCCCAAAAATAATAAAACAAGCAGGGCTCGGCTCAGGGAGCACTCACGAGGCACGGCCGACACGTGACAGGCCATTTGCTCGGGCTAGGGAAAGCGGAAATTGGCGCTGCACAGCGCTGGCGCGCGCGCTGACACGGCATCTGGCGCCAGCTCGCAGCTGGGAGCGCCGACACGGGCGCCGAGGGCTTTGGCTGGGCACGGCTGGGCGAGTAGGCGCGCGGAACGCGCTGTGGCGAGCAGCGGCAGGCGAGGGCGCGACGACGCAGCGCTCTGAGGACGCCCGCAGGAGGGCGAGCGACTTCGGCGAGCAACAAGGACGCCCGATCTGGTGTGGCTCGGCCACGAGGGACGCGCGACTTCGGACTGGCGGCGCGAGAACGCGCGATCCGGGCGCGCAAGGGGTCGGCGTAGCGATGGCGCGCGACGCCTTTCAGCGAAGCTTCGGCCGGCAAGGGCGCTTGAAGTGGGCTCGGGCGACCAAAGGGGCGGGCGAGGGCGAGGGAGCGCGGGTCGGGCTAGCTCGAGCGGCGGTGAAAGTCTGAAATGGGTGGTGGGCGAGCCATGGGCTAGGTCGGGGTGGGGGTGCTCGGGGGAGAGAGAGAGAAGGAGAGAGAAAGGGAATTTTGGGAAAAAAATGAGATTTTCCTTTTTTTTCTTTTCTTTTCTCTTTTATTTAAAATCAAACTTATCCAAATAAATCCAATTTATCCAATTTCCAATTTTTCAAAAATCCTTAAAATCCTTAAATCTCATTTCGGCTTCCTCCTCGAGACCCATCAAGCAACCTTTCCAAACAACAAAACTCACTGAAATCAACCTCCCAAACCCATACTTTGAAAGCCCGGCTCGAATCCCGAAGAAACACCCAAACAACCATCATTTTGCCCAAAACCCAAATGACAACCGAACTCCCAAACGAAAAGCCCAAACATCTGGGACTCGCATGACCCACAACAAACAAGCCTCAACAAAGCGGGAGCTGCCTCAAGCCACGAAAATCCACAAATCGCCGAGGAGCAAAAGACCAAAATGCCCCTAAGGGACAAAAAGCGACTTTAACGGCCAATGAACCACCGAATCAACCGAAAGCTCCTCGAGAGGCCGGATAGAAAATCGGGCCGTTACAATACTCCCTCCTTATAAGACTTTCGTCCTCGAAAGTCCTAAGACGAAACGGCTCTAGGAATACTCCACCGATTCCTAGCCAGCCCGAACTTCTCGGCTAATACAACACTAGCCCATCTTCGAGAACCAAACCCTCTTGGGTTCTCAAAGGCTCAAAGCCACAAAGCTAACCATTCTGCCGAAGACTAGCTCAACAAAGACTGGGCAAAAGCTCCAAAACTCAACGCCACGCACTGGCGTAACTTTTCTGAATGCCCACAACTGATAACAACCAGCCTCAACTCTACACCATGCTAGCCAAAAAAAAACTAAACCTCTCAGGTTCCAGAAACCAAACGGCCTACTCATACATCACAAGAGGCCAGCGAACCACAAAGCTTGCCTAAAGCCTTAACGAAAAGCAAACAAATCACCCACTGGCGATTGAACCCAAAAGGCAAACTTTTCCAACTAGAACACGACCATAACACTTAAGCAACCATCTTAAGGAGAAAACGCCGAACCAAAGGCAAGGGCACCATCCTGGTACACCTGACAGCTAACAACACTCACACCAGCTGAAACTTCAGCTACGACCACCTTAAAAAGGCAAGGGCCAAGCACAGACTCCACTCGGCCAAGCCAACAAACTAGAACTCCTCATCGGCCGAACGCAACATTCCAAAAAAAATCTACCAGCAACTGGCCAAGGAGAACACCGCCAAGCAAGGAACAACCAACCTTCCTCTCAAAAATCTCAGGAAGCAAGGACTAAACCAACACGCAGCCCTCTGCGACACAACGCCTTGAGGAAAACAGCTCAAAGGCTTTACCAACCAAAGCCACGGCACCTCTGTGCCAACTCACTCAAACGAGGCTCCGCTAACGCCAACTGCGAACGCACAACAACAAGAAGCAAAGCCCGAGAAGGGCTTGCTCAGCAGAACTCAACTCAAGCTCATCGCGAGCAAAGCTCGCCTCCAAGCTACCGCTCAACTCTTAAAATCCAATTGGCTACTTAGAAGACTTCTCCTTTAAGCTTAGGCCTAACCCAACTTCCAACCAGAAGCTCCACTCCCGAAACCTCACAAGGAAAACGGATGGCGACAACCTCCAAGCTTACGGATCACGAGCCACACGAATCCGCAAGACTACCTCGCAAGCTAACACTGAGGTGGCATCCAAGGAGCAACTCAACCACCACAGAGGCTAGGGGAAAAGGAAATCTTCAATCCCCAAAGAACCAAGCAACTTGCGAGAACAACTCAACTCTGCTTGGTGGCCTCGCCGCCTTGCGGGAACAAACAACTCTTGCTTGCTAACAACACAAAGCAAGGACCCCCTCATTGGTGATGATTGGCCGCGCTACTCTAATCAACTACACAACTCGGGAGCTAAGCGGACTCTCGCCAAGCGGAAAGCGACTTCCCGGCAAGCAAACTCGGAAGGCGTGAACTCCACACACGCTCGTGACTTGCTCAACCCAAGGCAACGACAACCAACTCTCTTGGAAGCAACACCCAAGAGAAAAATCAACCAATCGGACCACCAATCCGAAACTAACAATACTTACTCAAGCTGCCGAGGAGGGGTCAACTCCCAAAACTTGCGACTAGGAACAAGACCTCGTATAACGCCTCCGGCTAGAACCGAACTAGCTCTCGAAACAACAAAAGAACCAATTCTTGGCCAAACACTCATAAGAGGCAGAACAACCTTTCTCTGCGACCTCTAGAACACCATCCAAGAATCCGCTTAACTGGACAACCGACTGCTTCCAAGCAGCCAACAAACTAATCCCTCTTGCTAGCACCACTACCATCAATTCCAAGACCAAGGGAGTAACCTGACAACTCCCGGAAGGAAGCGGCTCTTACAAGCAGACAACCAAAGGACGAGAGAGCTCCACATACGCTCCTTTGTCATGCTCCACTAGAGCAACAACATCTAATCTCACGGGGCAACAACGGGGTCCATCTCGCATGAACCTCCAAAAGCCAAGCGGGGCAACTCAACATCTTGGCGAGAACAAAACCAACAGGGCACAAACCACTCGCCCCACGAGCAAAACTAATCTCTAGCAACTCCAATCCACACCTTGGTCGACACCAAGCATCAACTTGTCACCACACCGGAACCAATCCGGACTTTACTCCAAACAACCACTAGCTTTCTAGTCTACCAAGACTACTAGCAACTCCACCGAGGCTACAAACTACACGCCCGGCTAGCCAATCTGAAACTCACTAGCTTGGTGAGCTCAAGAGGCTCTCCACAACCTAGGGTTCTCAGACAACCCTCGACACACACACTTGCCAAAGAATCGATCTAATGCGGACATTTGCACGAACGAACAACTCCAATTTCCGGCATCCCAACCATGGCCAGCTCCAACTCCTTGGGAACCTAGAGGACCCGAAAGCGCTACGAGACGCGTCATCCTCCTACTCAAAGCATCGGCCACAACATAACTTCTACCCAAGGAAAGATCCAAACAACTCTCTTAGCCATGACTATCAGAAACCACGCGGCTTAGCTACCACCGCTCTTGTTCAGTTTCCAACTGAACTCCAACCAACGATCAACAAGAAGATCCGCCAACCAAGCTTAGGCCCAACTTAACAAATCTTGCCTAAGCAACAACTTGATACCACGAGCACGGTATCCTTACCACCTCAACCAAAGCCTTACAACATCCACAGAGTCCAACTTCTCCGGAGGCCGAGCACTAGATCTCCAAAGCAAACCCTACATGGATCTGAAACTCTCGCCACGGAACGAACCACACAAAACACACTTGTGTGCACAACTCTCAACCTTCCTTTAGAGATCCAAGACCAACAGCAACGCTAACTCTTGGCAGAGATACAAACAATCCAAGGAACACCAAAAGTTCCATCTCCACACGATACTCGAAGCTGAGGCAACCTTGCTCTACCAAAGCATAATCATGCCAAACCAAACTTACTTTGTACCAAGCCTCAACCAAGGGTGCTTACCTCTAAGGCATCCAAAACCTCTCGCAAGGCATCAGCTCATCTCGCCTCATAGGCATCCAGCTCATCTCATGAGCATCCAACTCAGGGTCCCTCTGTTGGACCAAACTCGCATCTATGATGCTCAACTCTCCTCAGATTAAGGCACTCGAAGGTAGTTGACCGCACTACCAACCACAAAGATCTCTTGGCCTTAACACTAGCGCGAGAATCAAGCCCACAAACAATTACCAACCGCCAACCTGCTGACTTACTCAACCTCCGGTAACATCGGGAAAAGGCTCGGCTCCTCTCGAGCATCCTTTCGCTTGTAGTCCATCGACTACCACCGAACTAGCCCTGCGCACGACCTAAAGAGGTGCCCGCGCCATAAACGGATCCAAGGCTAAAGGAGTGCACTAAACTCCGAACGGCATAGAACCATCTGCTATGCCCAAGCCAAACTCAAGCCTCAACCAGACTTAGTGCCAAAGCGGCACACCAACCAATGCACCTCAAGTGCCACCACTACCAAAACCACACCTTACTACCAATGGGCCAACAAGATCACTACCTCAAGTGACAACAACTCTGGCTAGGCATACGAGGGCCCAACTCAAACAGCCATGCCTATGGCATCTCACCAAACAGAAGGCTCACCGCCTACTCTTGCACCTCCACAAGATGCTCAACAAAACTCGGCTCTATCAACATGCAAAGCTAGCTAGCTCCACTCCAGGAGCTCACCAAAGGAAGAGTGCTCAACTCTCCCACACAAGCGAGGAAAACACCAACGGATCCAATCCAGAAGGAACAACTGCCTTTCATTGCACCCTTAACTCTGGTGGTTAACTCTGCGGCCGCAAACAACAACACTTTAAAGGAGCACAAAAATGCCTCAACAATCTCCTCGAAGGCTGCCAACTCTGCAGCTACTCACTGGGCAATCAAACAATCTGCTAAGGCTCAAGATCAACACTTGAGCTGCCAGCCTGGTCCACACGGGGACTGCTCCACAAACATCCACATAAGCACGACCATAGCTAACTCCTCTCTTGGAGTGGCACTCCAAGGCAAAGCACCTCCACCCTCTCACTAGGGAAAACCAACAATTGGGCCACAAATGGCCTACGGGAGTCTAAACTCTGCCTCCCACGGGGACGACGTCCCAGGGCATCCGAAACAATCTGGATACCTCAACAAGCCACAACAAACATCACACACCGCGGGAAGTTGGCATGATGGCTCTCTAAGCCCAAACCAACAACGAGTCAGAACCTGCTCGTCTCTGCTCAACAACACTACACAAGGCATACACTAGATGACGGTATTGTAAATTCTTAACCCTTTTTCAACAACAAATAGTAAACATAGGCGTACACGATGGTACCGCTTGAGGCCGATGATCATGGAAAAACGACCTACAACAAAAGGTCGGTCTCACAGAATCTGTGACTCTGGGCTCTGATACCAACTGTAACGACCACAACCCGAATAGGGTTCTAAATAGGCCATTACCTCAATGCATGCATAGAAATCAACACTAGAATTTGCAATAGGGTTGTTTCGGATTCTAAGTAAAAACCAAAAACCGGCAAGAGTTCATTTAAAAGTCAATACAAAATTCTTGAAACACATCCCCTGTTTCCAAGCACTGTTCCAAGACAAATACATTTCCAAACATACTCGATCAGAGATTTATTTAAAACATACAAACTTTACAACAATGCTAGAATCAGGAAATACATTGAAAACACCCTAGGGCTCCGTGCCCAACTACATGCATCGGAGAGGACATTTAAATCATAAACATAAATCTCGAGTTGAACAACGGGTTTCCATGATCACGGCTCCTCCTCCACCATCATCCGCCTCGCGCCATGGTTTCTGAAAGATAAGTAAGGGTGAGTAACGAATTACTCAATAAGAATCCCCAACCAGGGGTACAATACGATATAAATGGTCATCTAGCGAGAAAGATATGCAAGCTATGAATATAAACACAGATAGAGCACATAGCTTAGCCCACACTTGGGCCTCGATGCCAACTCGTGGTCTTAGTCCGGAAATCAAACACCACACAACACATCACACAAGTCGCCCCTATACGAGAAACAAGTCTCGGCCTCGGCTGCACATCTCTCACATCGGCCGAAAGGTACTGCGCTCACAATCCCGAGGAGCTCTCGATCGGGGCCAGTAATGGCGTAAGCATGCTGCGCGTGCTACCGCGAACTATGGGGGTTGCGAGTGTCTCAAGGCAAAAGCGCCCATATCCGATCCACCACGCCTAACTAAATCTTTGGATCGGTGTCAGCGACATAGGGTGTGAGACACGGACACGTAAACTATGTCGGCTGAAACCACCTTTTTGGGGCCAAGAAACGGTCGTGGTAGGCTTACACCGAAGCCGTCCTTGCCTTAACAGTGGCAATCGGGGCTCTTGCCAAACATGCCGAGGACATGCATTTGCCGGGGCGAGGCAATGCCAAGTCATCATCCCGACCGTTGGGGCATTAACAAGCGCCTCCCTCACCCAAGATTGCGGGGCCTACCGCTTGGGTTAGCTAATCCTCACGGGGTCCAAGGCGGAATGACTTGCTCGGCGTCTCGCCATGGATGCAAGGTACTTTATGCATCGAGCCGGATGATGCTATCTACACCGCACTTCTAACTCCGCCCCTAGCAAGCAAACAAACAATTCCATAAAATCCAATACGTGCTCAAAGAGAATACAACGAGCCTAGCATGATACTACGAAGCAAGAAAGCAGAATCACGAGCATGCGAGAAAGGAACAACCTAGCATGGATTAACATGAGAATTAACCGGGAAAGTCATGCTAATCGGGAATTCAGATTAGAGCACTTATCACCAAACATGTCAATAAACACAAACAAGCATACAATCGGCAATCGCATAATATATCGCGAGGTCCACACAACTCCGGTAAGAAATCCTTACAGTGGGAAGACCTCTAAACACAAGAAACCTAAGCTACGATCGGGCAGAGCTAGCTAGCGAGAACCTAACAAAAACAACAATAATTACAATCAAAAGGCCCAAAAATAATAAAACAAGCAGGCTCGGCTCGGAGCACTCACGAGCCACGGTGACACGCGAAGCGGGCATTTGCTCGGGCTAAGCAGCGGTGGCTGCAACACAAAGCGTTGGGCGCGCTGACACGCACTGGGCTGGCTCGCTGGCGGGGTGAGCTGACACGGCGCCGAGGCGCGCTGGGCACGGATGGCGCGGATGGGCGAGTAACGCGCGCGCGAAGCGAGCAGCGGCGAGGCGGCGCGACGACGCGCTCTGAGGGGCAGCGGGACGACGCGACTTCGGCGAGCAACAAGGACGCCCGACCGTGCGGCTCGGCACGGGGGACGCGACTTCGGGACTGGCGACGCGAGAACGCGCGATCTGGGCGCGCAAGGGGCTGGCTGGCGATGGCGCGCGCGACGCCGACGGCTTCGGTGGCAAGCGTAGCGGGTGGGCTCGGGCGACCAAAGAAGTGGCGGGCGAGCGAGGCGGTGGGCTGGGCTAGCTCGGCGAGTAGGGGCTCGAGCGAGCGAGGGGGGGCATTGGTGAAAGGTGGCGAGCCATGGGCTAGGTCGGGGTGGGGGTGCTCGGGAGAGAGAGAGAGAAGAGAGAGAAAGGGAAATTTTGGGAAAAAAATGAGATTTTTCCTTTTTTTCTTTTCTTTTCTCTTTTATTTAAAATCAAACTTATCCAAATAAATCCAATTTATCCAATTTCCAATTTTTCCAAAAATCCTTAAAATCCTTAAATCTCATTTCCGCTTCCTCCTTGAGACCAGTGATCAAGCAACCTTTCCAAACAACAAAACTCACTGAAATCAACCTCCCAAACCCATACCGAAAGCTGGCTCGAATCCAGAAGGAAACACCCAAACAACCATCATTTTGCCGAAACCCAAATGACAACCGAACTCCCAAACGAAAAGCCCAAACATCTCGGGACTCATGACCCACAACAAACAAGCCTCAACAAAGCGGGAGAGCGCCTCGAAGCCCCGAAAATCCACAAATCTCGCCGAGGAGCAAAAAGACCAAAATGCCCCTAAGGGACAAAAGCGACTTTAACGGCCAAATGAACCCTTTGAATCAAGGCGAAGCTCCTCGAGAACCGGGATAGAAAACTGGGCCGTTACATTTATGTACCCTAATATTTGTTCAAGCCGTGAAGCACAACAACGTTAAATGATTGCGCTTTTGGGGGGGAATCCAATGGGTTTCCTACTTTTTATTCTCATTATTTTAGTATTTATTTCTTAGTTTTCTTGTTTTTTTTTTTGCTTTGTTTTTGGTATTTTCTCATATATCTTTTTTATGTTGGAATTATTTTCAATAAAGCATGACCATCGACTGTCTCAACACCAAAAACAATCAAATTCAAGTCATTCACAAATCTAGGGAGTTCACTTTCCTTATCTTTTTATTGTATTTTGAACGTTATGCTTAATATGTTATACATTGAGGATAATGTATAGTTTAGGTGTAGGGGACATTTATATCAAATTTAGCATGCTTTAATTCATACATATTGATTTTTCTTTTGAAACCTTGATTCTTTGTTGTTATCCTTGAGTGTCTTATAAGTTAGGAATGCATTTAAGTTTGAATTTTGAAGCATGAATAAGATGAGCATGATGTCTCATTAATTTTTTGATTGAAAACGTGCAAGAATTAATGAAAATTACTCATTTCGGTCAGATTTTGAGCTTATCAGTTAACTTTTGCTCTATTATGAAATTGTTTCTTACATTTGAACATTTAGGTACTATTTGCCAAAGCAGTAAAGAAGAAACATAGTAGATAGATAGATAGATAGCAGTAAATGTCTTGGTTGCCTATTTTCAAATTTTCTGATGATTTTCTTTAGTCTCTACCATTATTGCATTTTCTCATCATTTATTTGATTTTGAGCTTTGTTGCTATCAATGACATTGTTTGGGATGCATATCCACCATAACCAAATTGTTGTTGTCAATGACTTCCATCATTTATTTCCAACTTTCTGATTTTCATTATTTTTTCTTTTCATTTTCATTGTTGTTCTCACTTTCATTGGAATGCAGGGTAAACAAGAACGGTACCCATTTAATTTCTATCAATTGACTTAGTTTCATCGTTGATTTTGCTATGTTATTAGTTTACTTCTGCCAGTTTAGTTGGATTTTCATATCTCATAAATTCTATCCCTAGCAAATGATAGATTCTATCACTAAGAAGCCGATAGATTCTATTACTAGCAAATGATAGATTTGATCACTGAAAAGTAGATAGATTGTATCACTATGTGGCTAATAGAACAAACCACTGTGAAAAAGTCAAATTAATATTCAATCATTAGATTCTAGAAACAGAAAGAAAATTGAAGCATACTATAGAATTAAAAAAAAGAAAAAAAAAGAGAGAATCATATCAATTCAACTCATGTAAAAACTATCATGTAGAAACTATCATTAGGTTTCAAAACAAGTTCAACAAAATGTAAGTAAAGAAATTCAAAAAACTGTTATTTTAAAGCATGAGCAAATTTACAAGTTCTACAATTATGACCAACTCGATAACGACTATACCTTATGTAACTTCTTGCTTCACCTATAGATGATATTCTTTGTTTGCGAGGCCTTCGAGCTCTCCGTTTCATAATTTGAGGTGATGCAATAACATCAACATCAATAGATCTCCAACTAGGATGATTTCCAAATGGGCAAACTAAACCTCTATAAGATGTTGTCAAAGCATTTGAATAATAAAATTATGACACAAAAGTATAAGGATTAAAATCTAGTGCACGCATAGCAGCAAAGTTATGAGAGCATGGAATTTCATCAAGATCCCAAACATGGCATGTACATGACCAAGTATCCAAGTTAACCAAAAAATGATTAGTCCATTAATTACTTTATGCTCTGCATTGCTGATAGAACTGACGTACAAAAATAAACTAATCAATCACCATTTAAGGCAAAACATAGGACAAATAAATTTGAATAGGTTTATGCATAGGTGATGTAAAGTTTCTTCCTAAGTGATAGAAGGTTTATGCATTGTTGATAGAATATTTATGAATAGACGATAGAAAGTTTCTGCCCAAGTAATAGAAGACTTATGCATAGTTGATAAAAGGTTTCTTCCTAGGTGATAGAAGGCTTATGAATAGGTAATAGAAGGTTTCAACCTAAGTGATAAAAGGTTTATGCATAGGTGATAAAAGGTTTTTGCCTAAATGATAGAAGGTTTATGCATATGCGATAGAATGTTTCTACCTAATTGAAAGAAATGCAGTAGTAATGTAAATTGAAACCTTACTTTGAAAGTTCTAGATGCGTCATGATTTTTTCGTGAAATCTTTTCAGCCCAAGTAGACAAAACTGAAGTAATAGAAGTTGCAACTTTCCGTCGGTAAAAAATACCATGATTGCAATGTGTCTATAGTAGAATCAAGAAGTATTGCCATATGATAATCTCTAGGCTCTCTGAGAAGCGAATTTATGATTTCAGCATTATTTGAAGTCATTAATCTATATCTTCTTTTCCTAGAATATGCACGCGCTCACTTTTCAAAACCAATATTAAACAAATACTGATGAATAGTGGGGTGTATGGACTCCAACAATCTCATATTATATTCAAAATCTTCAACTGTATAAACCTTTGCACATGTTTTGAAAATCTTATCTACCACAGATCTTTTAAAGTGTAACTTAATAATCATCAAGTGTTTCATACAAATATAATATTCGACATATGGATAAACAATCAGAAAACCTTTAGGAATGCTCAAATGTCTATCTGACTTGAAAATCAAATTTTCAAGATGTCCAAAACATTTCTTTATATTCTCAAAAAACCAAAGCCAAGAAGCATCATTCTCTAAATCAACAATACTAAAAGCAAAATGCCTCCAAGCTTATTATTAGGGGTTGAGGTTGTTTGGGGGAGAGATTGAAATGAAATTTTGTTTCGAGGCATTAACAACCTCAACTATGGATGATATTAATCAAATTTTCCACTTGAAAATTTGGAGGCATTTTGCTAACAACCTCAATTAGGAGGCACCTACTCTAAAAGCAAGTGGAAATATTGGATTATTATCATCCATAGTTGAGGTTGTTAGCAAAATGCCTCCAAATTTTCCCTCCAAGAAAGTCCCATCCAAAGATATATTAGGACTACAAAACTCACAACCTTCAATGGAAGCACTCATGGCCTTAAAAGAGTATTTGAAATGTCCATCATCATTGGTTTCAAATGTTGTGTATGTTCCTGCAAAAATAAATTTTAAGAGTGAATGAGTGTTAAAAATCAAAAGTGAGTCATAAAAATCAATCAGGAGTGAGTGAGTGATAGAATTCAATGTTTGATTGATAGTGCTCAATCAAAAGTGAGTGATAGAAAGTAATAAATTAAACTAACCTAGATTCATTTCTTCTAACTTTTTGAAAAACTTTGGAATCAAGGAATAGGATTCAATTGGACCGCCCTTCAACATCTTCATGATGTGTTCTTTTGCCCTATATGTTTAATAACTAACATTAACGCCAAGTTTTGAACACATTTTAACCCTAATTTCTTTCAGAGTCAAACTTTTAAAGGAACTAAACCTAAATTTTTCTTTTAAAGAATCCCCAATTAAAATGATGATGCTTCGTTATGAGATTTTTTAATACTATTCAAAGGACAATTATGAATAGGATCCATAAATCAATATTCTTGAAACGAGATGCCTTAACTTTCCATAAATAATCAACTCTGCAACATTGAAACTCAACTGCTTGATGGTTTGATTTAGAAGTCCTAAACTTGAAATTATTTTTCATATCCAATTATATAAAATAACTACACAACGGTTCTTTGCTAGAAAATGTATCCTTTACATTAAAGACCTCCAACTGAATATCTATAATGACATGAAAATGAACATCATCACCATCGTCATCATTTACAGTTGAGGAAGATACCAACAAAGTTGAATTGCTAACAACACTCTACATGTCCCCTCTAAATAAAAGTCTTTAACATCAACCAGTAATGGATGTCTTGTACCATTATTCTTAACTAATGTTAAGAACCAATCTACATCTTTATCTTCCAAAATTTCTAAAGGGGGTACTTTGGCCATAATCCAATAAGTCAGATAATTTTAAAGAAGATCGATGTGCATCCAATTTTTACTTTCTTAAAATAAGCTAACCAAAAACTTCAAAACTTATTACTTCATCAACCAAAACTTCACTAATCTTATACTTCTCATAAGAACAATTAACATTCCATTGCCCATCATGTAAAACAAAAATAGGAATCTTACCCATGTTGAAAAAATCTGAAAGGAAAATGAAAGATGTTACTCAATATTGACTTCAATCAATATAACTACAATATAACTACAGCTTGTCATACCATACATAAACATTCTATCAGTTATGCAGAAACATTCTATCACCTATGCAAAAATATTCTATCACCTAGTCAAACAATTTTAATAGCCAATTGATTCAATCAATAAAAACCTTCTAATATGGATCATAGATACAAAATCACAATAGTTTTGGCATGAACGCTACACTACATGTCATACCATACATAGACATTATATCACATATGCACAAACATTCTATCACCTAGACACAAACTTTTTATAACCTAGTCAGAAAGATTCTATCGATTTATGATATTGGCATTGATTTGTTAACTAGAGCAAAACTTGTAGGAGAGGGAAAGTGAGTGGAATTGTGAATAGGATCGTCAATAGAACTAAGGCTCTGCCTGAAATCGCCATTAGAGCTTTGTTTTGCCCTTTTTTTATTGGTCAGAGGTTGGTTGGAGATTGGATATCGAATTTGAAAATTTGAATCCAATTGAATTGATTCAACCCTTAACAATAAAAACAAGAACTTACAATCAATTTTGTTCAATCAATAAAACAATTAGTGAAACAAAGTACCTTCAAAATAAAGAAGGAAGAATTTCAAAGGAAGAATTTGTGATAGTTCAAGTATGCCATGGAGTATGTGATTGAAGATCCTGATGAGAAGTTGTGAAAGAATTTCAAAAAGAAAAGAGATTAAGCTACAAAATCGTCGATATGAAGTTGCGAAAGAATTTCCCGTGAAATTGTTCAAGTCTCTATGAATTTTCTATGAAGTTGCAAAGGAATTTCCGTGGAGATGATCATGGGGATAAAGTTGCGATATTAGACCGATCAGAAATTGAGAAAGAAAGAATTGCAAAATCGATAGAAGCTGAAGCCAAATTAGATGGAAATTATAGAACAAAAGCGAAGTCGTTGGAAAGGGGAAAGAGCAAAATTGGAAAGAAAAAAGCAGTTCCTCAAAATCTGCTACAAATGAATTATTTGAAAAATTGTTATAAATGTAATACCACAACCAAAACCTGCTATCAGGGGAAAATTTCCTTAATATAATACAATATTTTAATATCATATGAATAAAATATAGTTTAAATATGATATTAATATAATAAATACCTATGACATAAGATTTAGTGTATTTATTATAAATACAAAACTCTCATAAATACCATATTAACACATTATTGTTTAAACATCATATTAATATATATATTAGAATAACTCCATATTCAGTGAGTGGTAGTCGCTCACTTGGGGTCATTGACAAAAATATCAACTGTCGGTATTCTTGTCTACAGCGACCAAACTTTTGATTGTCATTGCTCAATAAAAGGACAACGTTCATAGAGGTGGCAACATTTTTCATTCATAGAGGTGGCGTGGCTTAGTCATACTTCTAGTTCCAATTAGTGAAACGTAGATGAGTTATGTTCTGTTTTATGTTCATAAAAGTGGTGATATCGTTTGACATATCTTGGTGGCAACGACGAAGAGCACACCAAAAGCTTCCTATAGAAGGAGTCGTTTGCAACTGAAGTTCTTTTAAAGTTTTAGGGCATGTTTGGTTTTGTAGAAGAACTAAGTGGTTGAAAGAAAATATTTCCTAAATAAGATGATTTGTAGGAAGAGTTGGAGAAAAACTTTATTTCAATAGATCGTTTGTAAGAAAGGTTGGAGGAAAATCTTGTTTGGAGGAAGGGTTGTAGAAAAAAGGGTTTTTTTTGTAGGTGTGGTAACATAAAAACTTTGTTTCGATAAAAGATTGTTTGGGGGAGAGATTGAAATGAAATTTTGGCTTAGAGGTTGGAATGGATGGTTGGGTGAATTTTTTTATACACTAAATAAACATGGAGTAAATTTTAGCATTTTTACCTTTTTTCGCATTAGATCTTTCACCCTAATCTCATGTTTTTCTCCCTCACTCTTTTCTCACAAGATTCTTTTTTTCACATGCTTTTGTTTTGACATTTTCTGCTTTTCTCCCAACTCACACATATCAACATGTACATCATTAAGAGTAGGTGCTATAATAATAGAAGGGTTACAAACAAATAAGTCTTTGCAATCTAATTTCTTACTAAGCTTATTATTAGCATGTGTTGAAACTAAATTACAAAGTAATTCATTTTGAATGTCACCACTTTCTTTCTCAACAATAGGCTTATTTTTAGTTAACAAATTAATTGTTCCTAAAGATGAATGAATATTTGAGTTTTGTTTAAGTTTAGTGTACTTTGTAGACTTTCTTTGGAGATACTTCTCAATCTTTATTGCTATGTGTACCATCCTTTCCAAATCCTCATAAGGTTTAAGATCAAGTTGAATGGAAATCTCCTTGTTAAGTCCTCTAAAGAATCGACTCACTCTAACTTGCTTGTTCTTATATACATCTAGGTCCTCAAGCAACTTTTGCATCTCCATGTCGTAAGTCTCCACGCTTTTGTTCTTGTCTCAAAGTTTGCACGCTATGGAAAAACTTAGGAACAAATTGCTCTCGCATTAATTGTGTAAGAACATTCTATGATTTAATTGGACAATTTAGCTTCCTTCTACTAGAAAATAAGTTATCCACCAAATAATGCCATAATCTCTAAGATGAGAAACAAAAAATTTTACCTTTTCCTCATCATCAAGAGTCTACCAATCAAAGACATGATTAACTTGCCTTTCCTATTGAATGTGCTCCTTTGGGCCTGAACTTCCATAGAATTTAGCAAGTGTTGGCTTTATGCTTCCCAAGTTGTATTCAACTTTATAAATTCCTCTTTGATTTCTTTCTTGGACAACTTGGAATTCTCCTTCGTCTGATCTTCCTTTTACTTTCCAATATTCCTTGTGGTGCAATGAATTTGATCTCTCCTTAGATACATAGGTTGGTTGTTTCTCCACAGAATTCATTCTTGAATCCAACTTTTAGAATTGAATATGTCCATGCTCCATGCTCCATGATTCGGTGAAGCCTAGCAAAATCCTTTTGAGGCATTGTTGCAAAAATAAACACAAATTGGACCTCAAGCACTCCCTTACGAGGTTTCACTCGTATAGTCAGAATCAATTGTGTTTACACTCAACACTCAACACACTGTCAATAAACTCACAATCTCACTCACATAAACAAATGGGAAAAGTTTAGAATAAAGTGATAGACAGCTCCGTTAAAAAAAATTCAAATAGTCTAAATATGGAGTAAGATGAATTTAAATTAAGAAATAAGTTTTGGAAGAAAGAAAATGGTAGTTTTGAAACAACTAGTGAAAAATTCAGCAAATAAACTCTTTCAAATTGAATGATCAAGAAAAATTGTTTAAATGAAAAATGTTAGAACTTCAAGAAAAGATTAAGAGTTAACAAGTTACAAAAATAATTATCCAAGAAACAATTTGGCTGGAAATTGAATGTGCAAATTGTAACTCACATGCATTTATTGCTAAAGGCAATTTGTAACAGACATGGAAAAATTAAACATCAACATTAAGATCTAGAATAGAAAATTAAGTCTAATCTTAAATGATGAAAATTAAATCAAAGTACCAATAAACATCAAGAATTACATAAAACTGAAGATCTCTCTTTTTTTTCACTTTTTCTAGAATATGATTATAAATCCACAACAAAAGAATATGATAGAATTTAAATACTATATAAAAGACAATGTTTTAGATCAGAACGAGATCTAAATGACTCAAGAAGACAAACTTGAAACAATAAACGTAAATGTGATACTTTTTTGTGTTTTTATATTTTGGAAAGACTGTGACAATATGAACAAAATTTTAGAATACAAATAAAGAAAATCAAAGAAACTCTTAGTTTTGAGAGCAATTATCATGTATTGCTAGCATAAATATATTCACACTAGGTCTTCTTATATAGGAGAGAGACCTTTTACAATCATGGAAACATTACAATAATAGAAATGAATAAATATGATAAATACAATCATCTTACAATTATGACAGATATTCTTAAATGGTAAGAATTCTAATATTCCTAAATAGTAAAGATTCCTACACTCCCCCTCAAGCTGGTTTAAAGATGTCTTCCATAGCCAACTTGTCAATCAATCTATCGAAGTGCTTCTTTGGAAGTCCTTTGGTTAATATATCAGCAGTTTGCTCTAACGTAGGAAGATAAGGAATACATTTTATACCTGCATCAATCTTCTCTCTAATGAAGTGTTTATCAACCTCGATATGCTTTGTTCTATCATGTAAAATTGGATTATGAGCAGTAGAGATCGCAACTTTGTTGTCACAATAAACACGTATAGGTGTCTCCAAAGAGACCTACAGTTCTTCAAATATATTTTTTTATCCATATCCCTTCACGAATTCCATGAGCCAAAGCTCTAAACTTTGCTTCAGCATACTCCTAGCTACTATATTTTGTTTTTTACTTCTCCAAGTGACTAAGTTCCCTCCAACAAAGAAACAATAGCCAGATGTGAATCTTCTATCTGTAATACTTTCTGCCCAATCTGCATCAGTATAGACTTCTATTCGAAAATGATTTTGCTTTTTGAATAGAATACCTTTTCCATGAGTTCCTTTTAGATACCTCAAAATTCTTTAGGTAGCTTCAAAATGACTCGGTCCAGGTGCATGCATAAATTGACTTACCATACTCACGACATATGCAATATCAAGACGTGTATTAGATTGATAAATTAACCTTCCAACAATCCCTTGGTATCGTTCTTTATCTTTTATTTCTTCCGTCTTTGCTGCTTGTAACTTCATATTGGGTTCACTAGGAGTTTCAGCGACCTTGCAACCAAGCAATCCAGTTTCTCCAAGTAAATCAAGAACATATTTTCTTTGATTTATGAAAATACCCTTCTTTGATTTGAAAATACTTCAATAGTCCCAAATCCTTGATTTTAAAATTCTCTTGCAAGATTTTTCTTGAGATCAACTAGACCAATGTCATCATCACCTGTGAGTATAATGTCATCTACATAGACAATCAGAGATTTGAGATTTTATTATTTTCATAATGTTTATAGAATATAGTATGATCTGCTTGACTTTGAAGAAATCCATAACTAGATACAACTTTTCCAAATCGTTCAAAACCATGCTCTGGGAGACTGTTTTAGACCATAAAGAGATTTCTTTAATTTGCAAGTTCTATTGTATCCAAGTTCTTTTTCAAAACCTAGTATCAAGTTCATGTAAACTTCCTCTTCGAGATTGCCATTAAGGAATGCATTTTTCACGTCAATTTGGTAAAGTGGTCAATCTAAATTAGCTGCAAGTGATAAAAGAACTATAATAGAGTTAAATTTAGCAACTTGAGCAAAAGTTTCTTGATAGTCAATCCCATATGTCTGAGTAAAGCCCTTAGCTACCAGTCTAGCCTTGTATCTTTCAACACTTCCATCTGCATTACATTTAATTGTAAACACCCATTTACAATCCACTGGCTTCTTATCACTTGGCAATTCCACAATTTCCCATGTCCCATTTCCTTTTAGAGCATTCATTTCGTCCATAACTACTACTTTCCAATTTTTATCTTCTAATGTTTCATGTATATTTCTTGGAACAAATAAATCATTAATCATAGATGTGAAGGCTCTATGATTATTACCGAGGGTTAGTGGTGCAGTTGGTTATCTTGTCTGGTGTTAATCCATTTCAACTCCACGCTCACGAGTTGAAGTCCAGAAATTAGTATTTGGCTCTTATATTATTTTAGAGTAGTTGTGCCCTCTATGTAGGGTTTGTTGTTCCCCTTCCTTCATTTTGTACTAAAAAAAAAGGCTCTATGATTATTTGACAAGTTTTGATATGACATGTAATTTGCAATAGGATATTTCGTACAACTTCTAGTACCTTTCCTAATGGCTATGGGAACATCAAGATCAGGTACAACAGATAATGTATTTTGAATAGTTGAAGAAGTAGAAGGATGTTCAATTGACGAAATAGGCATGGAAGAAGGATTACAAAGTTTTTCAGTTTCATCTAATAGAGTGTTGGATTGTAGTTGTGCAGGATCATCTATCTGGTCTTGGTTCCTTTGATTGAATTTTCTTCGAGTATAAAACTGTAACTCAGGAACTTGATCGATAGGATCATTTTGTAGTATTTCTCCCCCTGATTGAGAAGTTTCTACACTTGGCATAGAAGGATTAGTAACAACCAGTCATAAAAGATTGAGGAGTGGGGTAGAAGTATCCCAAAAGTTCTCTTCTAATATTTGTTTCTCCCCCTGAAAAGTGCTATGGGTAAAGTAAGGCTGATTTTCAAGAAAAGACACATCCATGCTGACAAATATTTTTTTGGTTTGAGGATCAAAACATTTATAACCTTTTTTATTAGAAGAGTAACCCAAGAAAATACACTTAACAGCTCTATGGTCGAGTTTTGAGCGAAAATGATTAGGGATGTGAACATAAGTAGTACATCCAAAAACATTGAGAGGCAAATCAGAGTATATGTGCGACGTTGGAAAAATAGTTTTAAAACAGTCAATGAGAGTTTTAAAATTCAAGCTCTTACTAGGCATCCTATTTATGAGGTAAGTAGCTGTAAGAATAGCTTCACCCCACAAATATTTTGGAACATTCATAGAAAACATTATTGCACGAGCAACTTCAAGTAAATGCCTATTTTTTCTTTCAGCAATCCCATTCTGTTGAGGAGTATCTCGGCAAGTAGACTGATGAATAATACCTTTTTCTTTTACAAAATTACCCAAAAATTCATTAAAATACTCAGTTCCATTATCAGAGTGTAGGATGCAAATTTTGGCTTGAAATTGGGTTTCAATCATAGTATAAATATTTGAAAAATATCATTCACCTCAGATTATTTTTTTCCATTAAATAAACCCAAGATAGAGGAGTATGGTCATCAATGAATGTAACAAACCATCGTTTTCCACTATGAGTCCTAATTTTAGAAGCACCCCAAATATCACTATGTATTAGATGAAAGGGCTTAGAAGCTTTGTAAGGTTTTGGCAAATATGTGGAACGATGATTTTTGGCTAAGATTAAACTTACACAATTAAATGAAGAGCAATTGATTCCCTTAAATAAATTTGAAAACACATACTTGAGATAATTAAAATTGGGATGTCCTAACCAATGATGCCAAAGCATGATCTGTTCTTTACCAAGGAGAGAACTAATGCTACGTAGACCCTGAGTTATTTTATTGCTAAAAGAACCTTCATCAAAGTAGTAGAGACCATCAAGCATCCTAGCACTCTCAATCATCCTCTCTAATTTCTGAACCTGAAAAATATAGTGAGATTCAAAGAAAATGACACGACAATTAGAATCTCTAGAAAGTTTAGAGCCAGATAAAAGATTGCAAGCTAATTTAGGAACATGGAGAACAGACTGCAAGAATATTTTGCCATTCAATGTAATAGTTCCTTTTCCTGCAATGCAAGAAAAACTGTCATATGCAATTCTAATTTTTTCATTAGTATATGAAGGAGAGTATGAATGAAATAGTTGAGAGATACTTGTCATATGATTCGAAGTTCCAGAATCTATAATCCACGGAGAAAAGTTACTACAAGACAGAGCTTGAGGAAAATTGTTTGTATGTTCGAAGGATACACATAAATTATTAGAATGTAAATTGGGGAATAGTAATTGTAAATAAATATGCTCCGTGCCAAAGAAAATGAATAATAGAAAAATTGAGATTTTTTCTTTAAAAAAAAAGTTATTGTAGCAAACTACTGTAGTAGACCAAGCACTGTAGCAAACCGAGCCCTGTAGCAAACAGGGTACTGTATCAACCTAGTACTGTTTCATTTTTTTAAAAAAATATATAATAATGTTTAAAAATGTTCCAAACCCAAATGAGAAAAAAAAGACTTGAATGGATCTATAAAATAACCAAAAGAAAAAATGATACACCTCGCACCATGTGATAATCTGATATAAAGCCACAAATAAATAGCCGAACAGAAAAATCAAGAATGAGCTGACGAGCAACTTGAACAGATGTAAGAATCACCTCATTGTAGATGTTGAACGAATAGCTAAAGGGGAAATATGTGAGGAAACCAACAGAAGTAGGATGCATCGTTTTAGAGACGACGACTAGGGTTTCAATTGGAGTTTCTAAAATCCTCGCTCTTATACCATCTTAGTTTTGAGAGCAATTATCATGTATTTCTTGCATAAAATATATTCACATTAGGTCTCTTTATATAGGAGAGAGACCTTTTACAATCATTGAAACATTACAACAATGGAAAGGAATAAATATGATAAATACAATTATCTTACAATTATGACAAATATTCTTAAATGGTAAGAATTCTAATATTCCTAAATACTAAAGTCCAGCAGAACAATAGAATCATATATCCGATCTATGGCCTTAAGCTCTGATACCAAATGATATGAAACCCTTGAGAATTGAGTCTAACAACCTTGTTAAGAACAAGACCTTTCGAACTACAACAACAATACCCCCCAAAAAAAGATGATTTCATCCCAAGGAAGAAGATAGAACAGATTTTTTTACCTTGATGATCAAAGATGACTCTAAAATAGAGTTAGATTTTAGCCTTACTTTGGATCATTGTTCGCGTTTATTAATTGAAAATTCTTGCAAGAAAGTTGAAAACAGGAATAAAAAGGTGTAATTCGCTAAAGCTTACGCATTAGAAGAACAAAAATGCAATAAATGGATTATTAAGCTGAAAACAACCAAAATAGCACATTTAGCATGGCTTTTGTTTCTATTTCCGCAAGGTTAGCGCTAGCGAAGCAATGTGATGCTGAGAATCAAGACGCGCGATTGCGAGCAATTAAAGCTCGAGGGACGTAGTCTAGAAGCGCTTCAAGTAAAAAAAAAGGAAGGAATCGTCGGACAACGCGACGTTGACTAACAAGACAAATTACGAGACAGATTGCTGAAATCATGGGATTCAAGCCTTAGAAAAATTAAAACACATTTGACAAGAATAAAAAGAAAAATTATCGCGAGGATTAATTCGGGCCATTCTAGAATATTCAAAGATTTTAAGACTCAGTCCTATAAATAGATTGTTTGTGTAATAGAAAATAGGCTTGATCTTTTCTCTGTGCTTTCTTTCTCGAGAAGAGTTTAGAGTCCCGACCGAGACGACAACAAGTTGTTTATATGTTTTCTTTTATTTTTACTATTAGACTGATTTTACTTAAATAATACAATTCTAATATGTTTTCCATTTTTTGTTTTTTGTTCTCTGTCTGTATCATGGACTAACTTCATTAGGGAAAAACTAGGAGAAAGTGAATTTTACTAGCATGTTGTAGGAAGAAACTTGAAGAGTTCATCTAGAGCATGTAACTTAGGTGCTTCATTATAATAATGAGTGTCGATCAGCCATCCACACAAACTAATAGGTTGTAAATCGGAAGAGGAAATAACCTAAGTTTATTTTGCATGATTAATAGGTATTGTTACATCTATGATGCTTTAAATTAGAGTTTAGAAATAAACGTGCAGCTATTACATACTTAGCGCCAGCGCACAATTACATCAAGTTGCGGCGGAAGTCGAATTTGATGCTAAATGGAAGTGGGAGCAGAAGTTTGTTAGGCATAGTATGATAGAAGTCGCTTACCGCATGTTTCATTTTTATTACATTGCTGTTGGTTTTCATGAATACCTTAGTCTAGCCTTATTTCTAAAAAACGAAAGAAAACTATTTTATCCTGCTATTTATTTACTTTTATGTTTACACAACATATCAATCCAAATCATATTCGTGCAATTTGCAATTTCATTATGAACATCACCTCGGATAGTTTCCAGTCTCTGTGGAGATTGATGATTTACTTGTTACTCACTGCAGACTATGAATACTTGCGTGAAGTACAAACTAATTACACTTAAGGCATTCAATTATCCGCTATCGCAGAATCAATCAATATCAAGAGTAGAGAAAACTTGTTTCCAAACTCAAGATTCGAATCACTCCACAAGAAGTTTGATCGATGATACTTGAATGATCCTAACATGCAAATCTAAACACAAGCTATACAAAGAGTGCTTATGGCCTTTAGGCTCAAAATACTTTGTTTCATTGAAAGCCTAAAAATTCTTCTTCCCCTCTTACAACAAATAAATTGGCGATTTGTAGCCTTCAAGAAAGCCTAAAAGTAACCTATTGTCATCTTAAGGGTTGTAACTCTGAAGTGCTTAAATGCTATAAGAATCACTAATACAAATGTAACCTAAAATCACATAAATGAGAAGTTTAAATTTTAAATTACATGAAAATATCCATAAATCCAAAAATTGACTATTTTGTAGCCATTCGTCATGATTTTGTAACCATCCAATAGTAAATAAAGATTCCTTCTAAGTAGCTTGAAGGTGGCTCCATTAATTGATACTTGACTTGAATTAAATGAAGCTTGAGATATATTTAAGTCCATTTAATGCAACTCCATTATGAAGCTCTTCTTTATTCTTTATCATTATTGTACATTTAAAAAAAAAAAATTGTTGTAGGATTCATATCACTCTTTGTAAAAGACGAATCATGCTACTCTCCTTCGTATATTTGCCTTGCACCAAGGCTCCAAGGGAGTTTTCCATGTTGAAGGTAGTCAATGATAGGTTGACGCCTGTCTTCTTTTTCAATCTCGCAAAAATATATTGCATTGTGAAGTTGAATATGAAATAATCTCTACTTTTCTCATTCATTCTTGTGAAATGAAGTACATATTTATACAACCTTAATCTCAACAACTCTTCTAAAAAGAGGTTACAAAAACTGTTCTAAAAATAGGTTACAATGAAACAAACTTTGTTAGAGAGATTTAAGAAATAATTATAACTAAACCAATAACAAATTGTGCTTGAGTTTCTACACTCCCCTTCAAGCTGGATGATATATACATTACATTACAAGCTTGGAGATCAATCCATCGAGACTTGATTGATGAAGAGCCTTGGTTAATATATCTCCAACTTGTTGTTGAAAAGGCACATACATTAGTGCAATGATATTCACCTCAATTTTTCACTGATAAAATAACCATCGATCAAAACATGCTTCATTCAGTCACGATGTACCAGATTCTTTGCAATAGCTATAGTTGATTGATTGTCACACTACACTTCGATGGGGCCTTCTACCTTCACTTTTAATTTTGTAAGGAGACGTTTCTGCCAAATCCTTCCACATATTCCATGAGCTAAGGAGTGAAATTCAGCCTCGACACTACTTCAGGCTACAATTGGTTGTTTCTTGCTAGGTCAGGTAACCAAGTTTCCCCACACTGAAAAGTAGTAACCTGAGGTTGACTTTTGATCAATAGGAGAGCCAGCCCAATCTGCATCAGTGAAGACTTCCTACGATCCTTCTATGGTTTTCCTAAATATAATACCCTTCCCAGGATCATTCTTGAGATATCTAAAGATTCTATACACAGCTTCCATATATTCTTTAGAGGGCTTGTTCAGAAACTGACTTACTACACTGACTGCAAAGTTGATGTCTTGTCGGGTGTGAGTTAATATATCAACTTTCCAACTAGACATTAATATCTACTACGATCAACTATTTTATCTACTAAGTTGATTCCGAGTTTGGTATTTCCATCCATAGGTGTGTCTACAGGTTTACCACCACTCATTCCTGTTTCTTTTAATAGATCTACAGTATGTTTCCATTGAGTCACAAAAATTCCTTCACTAGACTTGCCTACCTCCATTCTTAAAAAGTATCTCAAGTGACTAAGGTCTTTCACTTCAAATTCTAGTGAGATTAATTTCTTAAGACGAATAATTTCTTCGATGAGATTTTCGGTAAGAATGATGTCATCAACATATACTATCAACACAACCATTTTGTCATTCAAGAAATGTTTAATGAACAAAGTGTGATCAGATTGACGCTGAATATATATTTGTTGTGTGTTTAGCACAATTCTAAATTAGATGGAATAGAAAGAAGTACTTAAATGGTGTGCAACTTGGCAACTGGTGCAAAGGTCTTCTAATAGTCAATCCCATATGCTTGGGTGAAACCACTAGCTACTAGTTGAGTGTAACGACCCGACCAGAATGGGGTTCTAAATAGGCCATTACCTCAATGCATGCATACAAATCTACAGAAAATTTGCAAGATGGTGTTTGGATTCTAAGTAAAAACTAAAACATGAAAACATCCATTTAAAAATAAACATAAATTCCTGAAACCTGTCCCTGTTTCCAAGCACCTGTTCCAAGACAAATACATTTCCAAAACATACTCTGATCAGAGATTTATTTAAAACATATAAGCTTTGCAATAGTTATAACAATGCTAGAATCCGGAAATACATTCAGAAAACACCCTAGGGCTCCGTGCCCAACTACATGCATTCAGAGGACATTTAAATCATAAACATAAACATAAGACTCAGAGTAGAACAACGGGTTTCCATGATCACAGCTCCTCCTCCAGCCATCCTGTCTCGCACCATGGTTACCTGTGGAAAACCACATAATAAGGGTGAGTAACGAATTACTCAGTAAGAATCCCCAACCGGGGTACAATACGATATACATGGTCATCTAGCAGAAAGATATGCAAGCTATGAATATAAACACAGAATAGAGCACATAGCTTAGCCCACACTTGGGCCTCGGATGCCAACTCAGGGTCTTAGTCCGAAAAATCAATCACCACATCCACACAATACACAAGTCGCCCTATACGAGAAACAAGTCCCGGCCTCAGCCTGTCTACTGTCGACGAAAGGTACACTAGCTCAAGATCCCGAGGAGCTCTCCGGTCGGCGCTGTAATGAGCGTAAGCATGCACCGCGTGCTACTGCAGACTATGGGGGGTGCCGACTGCCGGGGACGAGGCAATGCCAAGTCATCATCCCGACCGTTGGGGCATTTAACAGTCTGCACACAGTTCAACACTGCCAATCCTCCTCCCAGATCCCAAGTCGTGAAAAACACACAAGTTGTCAATAAATTTAGTTTCACAATTCAAATCCTTAGTCAACTTACTAATAGAGAGTAAACTATACTCAAGTTGTGGTATAAACAACACAGATTGAAGAACCATGGAACTAGATATCTTAATACTCCCAATTCCAATAACCTTTTTAGGTGTGCCATCGGTAATTCGAACAGACATATGACCTTAAGGCAAAAAAGATGTAAATAACGATCTATCACCTATCGTATGATCTTATGCTCTAGACTCCACTATCTAGTCAGATGGAAAAGTTTGAGTGTGAAGAACAAGGGAGTTTGGATTACCTTTTTGCATATTCCCACTTGGAGTAGGTGGACTTGTTCTATTCAATACTTGTTGCCACATATCCACTATAGTTTTGTTGTCTAGTGAATAATTGAGATGTTCAGATACAACTACATTACCTTGACTCTCTCAATCAAACTTGGATGCATTGGGTTTCCAATTTGGCTTGCCATGTATTTTCCAACATGTTTCTTTGACGTGTCCCTATTTATGACACTGATCACACCATGGACATTCATTGCTTGTCTTACCAAACCCATGCGTTTGAGAATTCCCACGAGCTGCAAGGCATGTTGGGTCAGTAAGGCACTCTTGTTGAGCAACAAGAGCAGGTCCAACTTGAGTTAAGAGTTCACTCGGCCCCATCATGACTTTCTTCCAACTCTCTTCTCCTCGAACCTCTAAAAAGACTTCACGTAGGCTTGGTAAAGGCTTAGTTGCAAGAATACGACCACGAACAACATCTAGGGATTTGTCTAGTCCCATGAGAAATTTTAAAATCCTTTTTTTCTGCACGAACTTAAGAAGAGAGTTCCATCCTCAGGACATGACCAATTTAAGGTTTCGAAGATGTCCAATTGCTGCCAATAAGGAGATAACTTAGTGAAATAAGCAGTAATAGATAGTTCACCTTGTGTGAGATTTTGTATGTTAGTCTCAATTCAAAAGAAAGCGGTTGTATTCTTTATTTGAAAAAGTGACTCGTGCAACTTCCCAAATTTCATTGGCGATAGAGTATAAAAGGAAGTTTTTGCCAATTTTTGTAGTCATCGAAGATCAACTAGCTCATAACTTGAATGTTCTCCGCCCTCCATATTTGAAATTTTGGATCTTCAGACTTAGGTTGGGATGCTTGGCCTATGATATAATCCTCACGATCTCGACCATATATGATCATCATTACGGACTAAGACCATTAAAGATAATTATGGCCTTAGAGTTTGTGACAAATAATGTGATTGAAATTATTTTCAGACTGAGATATCGATGGAATAATCTAACTTTATAGTCCTGACATCTAAAATTGAAGAAGTTAGAGAAAAAAAAAATTATAACCATTAATTTTGATTTTTAAACATTTTTTGAATCTGATTTAATCAGATTTAGTGGAGAAGTTGTTGATGTGGCAAGTAATTTGAACAAAAAATTGGTCACTAGGTATGCTCAAAATCAAGTACGGCAAGTTGTGGGAAAAAAATAGATCTCATTTTCTATTTAATGAGTCATCCTAAACTAGCAGAATTTAAGCGGAAGCTTGAAATTTAAATGCTTGCGACGCTTAAGAAGAAATCCATGAGGTACAACAAATGCTTGTTTATTAACATCATGTCTCATTTTAAGCCAATAAAAATGTTCAAAAAGCATATCATAAGTTTTGGAAACTCCAAAGTGTGACATTAAACATCCTTCATGAGCCAAGTAACTCACGTATGGAACAAGATAAAATGCAAAGTTTACCTTTTCGAAACAAAAATCCATCAAATAACATGTAATCATCAACGACAAGTTCTAATCCAGAAGATTCAACAAAAAGAGCAAAGAACACATCATGATGATACAAATCTTTTATATGTTCAAAACCTAACAACTTAGAATTCAAAGCATTGAGTAAAACATACCTTTGGAATAAAGCATCTACAACAATATTCTTCTTACCTTGTTTATACTTGATAACATAAGAGAATGTTTCAATAACTTCCAACCATTTTGCTTGTCGTCGGTTAAGTTTATTCTACCCTCTCAAGTGATTAAACTTTCATGGTCATAATGAATAACGAACTCCTTAGGCTAAAGGTAATGTTGCCAGGTTTGTAATGCACGCACCAAAGCATAAAGCTCTTTGTCATAAGTCGAATACCTCAAAGATGAACCATTCAACTTATCACTAAAGAACATCAAAGGTCTTTGATTCTGCATTAGATCAGCACCTATCCCTACTCCACTAGCATCACATTCAATTTCAAAAGTTAAATTAAAATTAGGTAATGCAAGCAATGGAGCCGAACTCAATTTTTCTTTCAAGGTGATAAAAGCAAGTTCTTGGTCCGATCCCCATACAAAAGAAACATTTTTCATAACATGCATTTAAAGGTGAACCGATTGTACTAAAATCTTTAATGAACTTTTGATAGAAACCTACAAGACCATGAAAACTTCTTACCTCACTTATACTAGTAGGTGTAGGCCAATCTCTTATAGCCTTTACCTTCTCCTCATCAACCTCAACACCATTAGATGAAACTAAAAATCCAAGAAAATTAACTTTTTCCATGCAAAACCTACATTTCTTTAAATTTTTATACAAGCATTCTTGTCTCAAAGTAGTTAAAATAGAACGTACGTGCTTAACATGCTCATCTAAGGATTTAGAATATATAAGAATATCATCAAAATAAACAACTACAAACTTACCTACGTATTCTCGCAAGACAAGATTCATTAACTTCATGAATGTACTAGGTGCATTAGTCAATCCAAAAGGCATAACTAACCATTCATAAAGACCATGCTTAGTTTTAAAAGCAGTTTTCCATTCATCCCCAATATGCATGCAAATTTGATGATAATCCGATTATAAATCAATCTTTGTAAAAAAGCGACAACCATGCAACTCATCAAGCATATCATCTAATCTAGGGATTGAATGCCTATACTTAATAGTTATCTTAATTGTAGCCATACAATCAACACACATCTTTCTTAGGTACAAGAATAATGGGAACAGAATATGGACTCAAACTTTCACGTGCATACCCTTTAGCAAGAAGGCCACTCACTTGCTTTTGTATCTCTTCAGCTTCCTTTGAATTAGTCCTATAGGTTGGACGATTAGGAATTGACGTTCTTGGAATAAATTCAATCTTATGCTCAATTCCTCTAAGTGGTGGCAAACCATTAGGCATCTCTTCATAAAATAAATATTCAAATTCCTACAAAAGTACAACAAAAACACTAGGCAAAGAAGGGTTAACTTCATTAGGAATGGAACGAGACCCCTGCACATAAGTACAAAAATGGTTTGGTAAGAGAGAAAAACATTCCTAGTGTAAAGACCCGACCCAAAAGGGGCTCTAAATGGGCCTTTACCCCAATGCATGTATTCAAAATAAAAGACAATATGCAACATGATTTCGGGTTCCAAGTAAAAACAGAAACGTTCAACTATCAAAACAATTTACTCTAAAACCTGTCCCTGTTTCCAAGCACCTATTTCAGGATAAATACATTTCTAAAAGCATACTCTGATCAGAGATTTATTTAAACCATTCAAAACCTTCCACAAGTACAACTATGCTGGAATCCATAAAACATAAGAAAACATCCTAGGGCTCCGTGCCCGTCTACATGCATTCAGGGGAAATAACAAAAGTCAAGAGTCATGATATAATAAAATGGTCAGAGATGACAGCAGGTGCCCATGATCATAGCTCCCCCTTCAGCCATCCTGTCTCGCTTCTTGGTTACCTGTGGAAACCACAAAATAAGGGTGAGTAACGAATTACTCAGTAAGAATCCCCAACCGGGGTACAATACGATGCACATGGTCATCAAGATGAGTGTATGCAAGCTATGAATATAAACACAGAATAGAGCACATAGCTTAGCCCACACTTGGGCCTCAGATTCCAACTCAAGGTCTTAGTCCGGAAACAAACCTCCACACAAATCGTCCTATACGAGAAACAAATCCCGGCCTCAGCCTGTTTACTGTCGAATGAAAGGTACACTAGCTCAAGATCCCGAGGAGCTCTTCGGTCGGCGCTGTAATGAGCGTAAGCATGCACCGCGTGCTACTGCAGACTATGGGGGGTGCCGAGTCTAGTGGCAAGCTGCCCATGTCGATCCACCACGCCTAACTAAATCTCTCGGATCGGTGTCACTAACATAGGGTGCGAGACACGGACATGTGAACTATGTCGGCTGAACCACCGCACTTTGAGGCTAAGGAACCGGTCGAGGTAGGCTTACACCAGAAGCGATTCTTGCCCTAACGGTGGCAATCAAGGGCTACGGCCGAACACGCCGAGGACATGCCGGCTGCGGGGGACGAGGCAATGGCAAGTCATCATCCCGGCCGTTGGGGCATTTAACGACCGCCACCCTCACCCAAGATTGCAGGGCCTACCGGCCGGGTTAGCTAAACCCTAACGGGGTCGAGGGACGGAGAATCGTCCCGACGCCCTTGCCATGGATGCAAGATACTTTATGCATCGGCCCGGATGATGCTACCTACCGAATTCTAACTCGCCTTAACAATCGACCAAACAATCCAATACGTGCTCAAAAGAATACAAATGCAGACCTAGCATGGTACTACGGAACAAGAATGATTATGAGCATGCGAAGCGGAACAACCTAGCATGGACTAACATGAAAGAACAACATACGAAGTCATGCCATCAGAATTCAGCAGAGAACCTAAACTATACATGCCGATAATCACAAACAAACATACAACATCAATCACATAGAACATCGCAGGTCCACACAACCCCGTAAGAAAAATCCTTACCTTGGTGGGAGACTTCTACACACAAATTCCTAAGCCGCGAACACTCCCGAGAGCTAGCTATCGAGAACCTACAAACATAGAAACAATCACAACCATAGCCTTAAAAATATAATAAAACAAAGAGGCTCGGCTCGGAGCACTCACACACACGCTGACGACGACACGAGGCCGGGCGCTGGGCGTGGTGCGATGGTGGTGGGTAGGGGGAGCTGGGCGGGTTCTGGGCGGCGCTGGCGCGGCTGCTGTTGCGCTGTGCATGGACACGAGCTGGGCACGCGGACACGGCGAGCGGCACGGGCGAAGCGTCGTCTGCTTCTTGCCGCGACGCACCGTGCGCCGGCGGTTCGCGCGAAGCTGGGCGTGCGACGGCTAGCGACGACGTGCTTGGCTCAGCCGATCTGGTGCGACGACGACGACGGCGTGCTGGGCGTGCGACGAGGGTCTGGCTCGGCAGATCTGGCGCGAGGACGACGACGGCGTGCTGGGCGTGCGACGAGCGTCTGGCTCGGCAGATCTAGCGCGATGACGACGACGGCGTGCTGGGCAGTGGTGCGACGGCGACGACGGCGTGCTGGGCGGTGGTGCGACGGCGCGCGAGCGGTGGGGCTGCTTCTCGGCCGGATCTGGTGCGGCTGCTGGTCTGTGGTGCTCCCTTCGGCTGGCTGCCCAAACACACACACACACACCTTCTTTACTCTACATTCAGCCAACGAGAACAGTCAATCGAGGAGATGAAGACTTACCCGGAACGATGATTAGATCTCGAGCTGCAAGGGAGGTGAAGAAATCAGCAAGGGGGCTAGGGAGAGCTTGGCTTGGGTGGCTAGGAGAATGGTGAAGAAGAAGGGCAAAGACCTAACTCATTTTCATTTAGCCAAAAACACCAAACTCCAAGGATCCAAGGCTAACAAAGATGTGATGCAGAAAGAGCAACAAGAGCTCTCAATAGCTCATCTGGCACGCATCCCCACAAGCTTCCCTGGAGACCAGGGTTCAAAACCCAACTGCAACACATTTTCCTTTCTTTTACTTTTTGCACCAAACCTTGCTCAAACCCTTCCACAAGGCCTCACAAACCTACATAAATCCAACCAATATTTTAGCAATTAGAAAAGACATAAACGGCCCTGACGACCCGACCAAATTACCAAAATACCCATTGGGCATACCTGGAAGACCGGAGTGAAAACCTGGGTCGTTACACCTAGCCTCACTTTATCTAACAAAAAAACTCATTGATTTGACTTTCTATCATTTTTTTTTTCTCTAGGTTGATTGCTACTCTCTTGCTTTTCTCTCAAACTCTTTTTTTCTCTCAATTCTTTTCATTATTTTCATTTACACTTTCTGTTTTTGCATCAACCTCTTTCCTTTTCTTTTCAAGTTTACATTGATCAAGAAATACATCTTTTGGAGACAATAAAAGAAGTGTAGTTTTTCTACCATTATGAGTAAACGAGTAGCGATTTGCATACCTATCATACACAACGCGACGGTCGAATTGCCAAGGCCTCCCCAACAATATTTTTACAGCATGCATGGATACAATATCACATAAAGCATCATCAACATACTTTTCAATGGTAAAAGAAACAAGAGCTTGCTTACTCACTTTTATTCCCCATAATCATTTAACCATTGAAGTTTATTATTAGAATATAAATGTGTATTTGTATAGTTTATTATACTATTAGTATGAAGTCTGTTAGGCCCGTTAGGCCCGTTGTAATCCCTATATAAAGGCATTGACTATCGATGAATAAAAACAGATTGTTTTTAGTCCAATTACTCTTGACTACATGGTATTAGAGCACAGTTAGGTTGAGATTTTTGTTTTTAGGTTTTTTTTCCAGGTTGACCGCCGCCGCCGCCGTTGACCGTCACCGCCACCCAGAAATCGCAGCCCAGCCGCCAATCTACACAGTTGTGGAAGTCGCGACTTCGTTCGGTCCAAAACGAAGCCGCACGTGCCGCCGGAACCCTCCGCCAGCCGAAAATCGCCGCTGCAGTCGCACGGGCCGTCGACGCTCCGATCGAGAATTTTTTTGGTGGGTTTTGCTCGCCCCGAGGATTAGTTTAAGTCTGTTCAGGTTTCAACTCGATCCAACGGTGGGATTGCTCGGAAACCTCTCGAGTTTTTTTGCTTACTGTTTTAAGGAGCTGTTTTTTTAAAATTTCACTGTTTGAAGGGTTGTTTTTTAGATTGTTTTGGGCTGTTTGTTCTATTTTTTTGTTGAGTATACATGGTTGATTTTAAGCAAACAAGTGTGATTTCGCATTCAATGGAAATCACAAAAAGGAAGTTAAATGGCACTAATTATCTAGATTGGAATCGGACGATTTGCAATCACCTATTGAGTAATGAATTAGAAGGACACATGGATGATGAACCGCCTAAAGAAGAAGTTGAGAAGAAAAAGTGGGATCGGGTTGATGCACGTCTGTATAATCAGATTACTAACTCGATGAATGACGAAATTGTGGATCTTGTTAGTCATTGCACTACAGTAAAATAACTTATGACGTATGTGGAGTTTCTGTACTCCGGGAAGGAACAAGTAACAAGGACGTATGACGTTTGTTCGTCCTACTTTCATGCTGATCAGAAGGGTGAGACATTGATGGCCTACTACACGAAGCACAAGCGGAATAGTGCTGAGTTAAATTCTCTTATGCCTTTCAGTGCCGATATTGCAGTTCAACAGACTCAGAGAGAAAAGATGGGAGTTATCAGCTTCCTACGTGGTCTGGGTCCGGAATATGAGAATGCCAAGTCTCAAATTTTGTCTAGAACTGAACTACCATCATTGGATGACGTGTTTCGTCGACTACAACGAACAGAGGTGAATTTGATTGAACAGTCCAATAGTGCTTTGCTTGGGAGAAGTGACCTCCGTGGTGGGAGAAATATGAGTACTCCCGTATTGAAACCTGGTTCTGATCGACGCCAAGATTCTAATAGTGACAACCGGCATCTAGATTCTCGAGTGGTAGTGAACTGTTATTACTGTTAGAAACCAGGTCACTTAAAACGGGATTGCAGGAAACTGCAATATGATAATCAGAAGCATCAGAAAGCCAATGTTGTATCTAATGAGAAAGGCAATGTTGATGAGTTTGCTAAACTTCGGGTGTCTTCTACTTCATCACAGCCATTGTCCTCCAAAATCCTGCCTGCTGCGACCATCGCTGAAACATGTAACAATCACTGTCTTCTTTCGTCATCTACGAAGTGAGTCATTGACTCTGGGGCGACTGCTCATATGACAGGTAACAACAATTTATTTTCTACTTCGTTGTCATCTGATCATTTTCCTAGTGTTACCTTGGCTGATGGATCTTTGTCTCCTGTCCAAGGGGCGGGATCAGTCACTCTTACCCCCACCTTGTCATTGTCTTCAGTTTTGTGTCT
The DNA here is from genome assembly GCA_036507275.1 of Sicyos edulis. Taxonomy (NCBI): domain Eukaryota; kingdom Viridiplantae; phylum Streptophyta; class Magnoliopsida; order Cucurbitales; family Cucurbitaceae; genus Sicyos; species Sicyos edulis. Next base: position 37,426,291 of record CM071847.1, read on the forward strand.
CCCTACATTCTCGTATAACTTAATTTCTGTTAGTCAGATATCCCGAGACTTACGTTGCTTTGTTTCCTTTTTCCTTGATTATTGCTTGTTTCAGGATCATTTGACGAAGAAGACTATTGATAGGGGGCATGTAGAAGGAGGTCTCTATATCTTGGACCAACTGCCAATTCCAGCGGTGGCTTGTGCAAGTTATGCATCCTTGTTTGAGATTCATTGCTGGATGGGTCATCCTTGTTTGTCTATTTTGAAGAAATTATTTCCTAAATTCAGTAAAGTTTCATCTTTAAATTGTGAGTCATGTCAGTTTGCTAAGTTTCATAGATTGAGTTCTAGTCCTAGAATCAATAAACGAGCTGATGGTCCTTTCGAGTTAGTTCATTCTGATGTATGGGGTCCGAGTCCGGTCGCGTCTAAAACAGGATTTCGTTACTTTGTTACTTTTGTCGATGATTTTTCCAGATACACTTGGGTTTATTTAATGAAGAATCGTTCTGAGTTATTTTCTCATTTCTGTGCCTTTAATGCTGAAGTCCATAATCAATTTAATGCGTCCATCAAAATTTTGCGCACTGATAATGGGGTGAATATTTTTCTGGTAACCTTAGTTCCTACCTCCGTGAAAAATTTATTATTCACCAATCTTCTTGTGCAGATACCCCATCTCAAAATGGTGTGGCTGAGCGTAAGAACAGACATCTTCTGGAAACCGCTCGAGCTTTGTCATTCCAGATGCATGTTCCACGACATTTTTGGGTTGATGTCATGTCTATTGCGTTCGTTCTCATAAATCGAATGTCGTGGTGTCTCGTTCGAGTGCCGAATCAGAATATAGAGCTATGTCACAGGTGACATGTGAGATAGTATAGTTGACCCAACTTCTTGACGAAATTGGAATGAAAGTCGCGACACCTGTTGAGCTATGGTGTGATAATCAAGCAGCAATCCATATTGCCTCTAACCCGGTGTTTCACGAGAGAACTAAGCATATTGAAATGGATTGTCATTTTATTCGCGAAAAGATACAACAAGGATTGATTTCGACAGTTATGTGAAGAGGGAGAAACGGTTGGGTGACATCTTCACCAAAGCATTAAATGGCGCTCGGATAAGTTATCTCTGTAACAAGCTGGGCATGATAGATATATTCGCTCTAGCTTGAGGGGGAGTATTAGAATATAAATGTATATTTGTATAGTTTATTATACTATTAGTATGAAGCCCGTTAGACCTGTTGTAATCCCTATATAAAGGCATTGACTATCGATGAATAAAACAAACTGTTTTTAGTCCAATTACTCTTGACTACATTTATATGGTCTACGATGTGGTTTGGTCTCTAAATTAAGTCTTGTGACCAGAATTGAACTCACAACATTAGTGCAACTACCACTATCAATGACCATACTACAAGGTACAGATTGAACAAGAAACCTAGTTTGAAGTAAGTTCTCCCTTTGGTCATTACACTATTTAATTTGGGTGTTTAAAGCTCGTCTAGTAACTAAAGACATAAGAGTGTGGTCCTCCTCACTAAACTCCCCAATCTCATCTATTTCTTCTTTCACACTCTCATCATTATCTTCGTCTTTTGTTAGAATTTCACTCTCTCTAATAGTCATAATTCTTTTGTTAGGACAATCTCTACTGTAATGACCAACCCCTTGACATTTTCAGCAGTTCAAATCCATATTTCGACTTTTATATTCATCTAATTTTTATTTATCCTTTACTAGAAATCTCCCTTTTCTCAAATTTTTTGTAGGTTTTTCAGACACCTCTACAATTCTAGGCTTATAATCGACACCCTTACTATCCTTTTTTCATGTAGAATTAGAGTTGGAATAAGGTTTAGAAGAATATCATTTAGATGTTTGTTGGATTTGCCTCTCGGTCCTAATTGCAATATCCAACAGCTCCTCAATATCAAAGTAATGTTGTAGATCAACCCTATTCGCAATCTTCGTGTTTAACCCATTAAGAAATCGCACCATTTGATTCTTCATGTCCTCATCGAAATCAAGTCGATCCATCAATGTTTCCATCTCCTTGTAATAATCCTCCACAGATTTGCTGCCTTATTTCATGCTTGAAGCTTTAGCGCCATGTTTCGTTGGAAATATTTTGGAACAAAACGCCTCCTCATTGACTCCGTGAATTCATACCATGAGTTGATTGGTGCTTCAAGAGTTCGTCTCCTACTTGATGTCAATTTATCCCACCATGTTTGAGCATATTGTTTAAATTGAGTAACACATAACATTACCTTCTTTTCATCACTAAAATTATGGCAATTTAACACGAACTCCACGGTTTTCTCCCATTCAAGATACTCCTCTAGATCAGTTTTGCCATAGAATTTTGGTGGCTTCAATTTTATGGTTCCAACTTTTCGATCAATACCATTCTTATAAGGTGCTCTTTGTTGGAAATGATGTTGTCTTCAACGACTTCTCCCTCTTATAAAACCATGACTAACACGTTTTTCGCCCCTTCATTGTCTTGCAAGAATTATGCTTGATCATCCTCTAGATGATCAAAATTATCTCTCTCATAATCATCCTCATGATTATCCTCTAAAGGTGGTGAAATTCTCTCCCGAGCTTGGTTTTGAACCTCCAATCTTCGTATACATTCAATCAACTCCTTTATTACTCGAATCATTCCCTCCGCGTGCTTCTCTCATTTGAGCATCAGTATTGTAAGGTTGATCTTCATTATGTGCCATACTGCGAAATAGAATAAAGTAACAAAGAAAAAAATAAAAAAGGACTTCACAAGCACTCCCTCACACGTTTCACTCGTTAAAATTTAGTCCTTCATGTATAACACTCAACACTCAATTCAATGAATCACTCCCTTACAAACATACCCTCACAAATGGAAACACACAAAGAAGAATATTAAAACAGCTTGGTGTACTAGTCTAGAAAAGTCAAGAGTTGTAGTTCAGTTGCAATTTAAAGTAATCAAGATAACACACTTAGAACACAAACAAGACTACAATGGAGCAATCCAAATTACAAAAAAGAAACAAGTAATGAATAAGAAGGATTTAATCCAGCATTTGTGACATATGGAAGTTACCCATGATAGAAAGAAATAAAATGAGCTAATTTCGTAACTGCCACATTTAATAACAAACAATTTTTATTTGAATGAATTCTAGATGTAACCGAAACAATTCGATTTCAAATGATCAGATATTCATCCAAAAAGAGAATAATAACCTTAAAATATCATATCAATATGCTTTTTAAACGAAGAACAAAAAAATTAGCAAGTTATTAACTTTTGGATTTGCAATTTTCTTTTGACAGAGTTTCAAAATAAAACTTTGAAACCCAAAAGAAAGCAGATTTTAAATGCACAAAGAATAATAATTTATAAATAAGAAAACAATCTAGAAACTTATAGAAGACATCACAATCAAATTAATAATGGAACGATTTTTGTTTTTTTAAACAGTATCATAAACAATATATAAAAGAAATGCAAAGAAAAGAACACAAGGAAAGATACGTCCTATCAAAGAGCCTAATGCTCTGATACCAAATGTTATGAAACCCTTGGGAATTGGAACTAACAACCTTGTTCAAGAAGAGGACCTTTAGAACTCAAACTTTAAAATCCGAAAAAATAATATGGAATCAACCCAAGGAGAAGTTTTGGAACGAAGTTACCTTAACGATCAAGATCAAGAGTAAAGAAAACTTGTTTCGAAACTCGTGATTAAAATCACTTCACATGTAGTTCGATCAATACTACTTGAATTATCCTAGCATGAAATCTAATCACAAGAATTGCAAAGAAAAAACAAGCTCTTGGCTTAAGAAGAAAAATATGCTATTTCATTAAAAAAAAACAAAGGGTGTTTTGGTTTACATCCATGATGGCTTTTTGTAGCCTTCAAAGTATGACCTAAATCCATTAAATAAAGCCTCTTTAAATGTGTAATCTCTCAAGCATCAATGCCATTTTGACCCACTAACAAAAGTAACCTAAAAAAACCAAATAAAATACTTACACAGCTAATGGCCATAAATCCGAATTTGAATGATGAAATTCATTCTCCCTGGAATTTGTAACCATTCTTAAGTAAATAAAACTTTATTTGAAGTAGCTTGATGCATAGTCTCATTAGTTGATGCTTGACCTACATTAAATGAAGCTTTGGATGCACTTCTTCATCTTAAACCTTGACTTTAAAGCAATGTAGGGAAATACTCCAACATCTTCTAAGACTTCTTTCTTCGAGCTCATCATAGCTTGAACTTGAGTGATTCAAGCTTGGTGTAGCTTCTTGGCTCTTGATTTAGTAATTGGACCTTAAGGCAAGACAATAGATGTTCCTTGTTTCACATCACTTTTCTTTATCAATCTCTAAAAAAGATGGCATCTACTAGCCAGATTGAAGATGAACCTTTGGATGTAAGCTAGGCTTGGAGACTTCTAAGCTCGTCCAAATTCCTTGGCAGCTGCATCTTTTATATGGCATCAATCTTCGATTGATTTTTCTCAATTCCTCGATGTCTTACGACGAAACCTAGGAATTTTCCCGAAGTTACTCCAAATGGGCATTTGAGAGGATTCATCTTCAGTTGATACTTTCTTAGCCCAATTGAAGACTATCTTCAGCTCTTCTAGGTGATCATGCCGCTTTACTAACTTAACCACTTGATCGTCAACATAACACACAACGTGCTTGTGTAGCATATCATAAAAAATCTTATGGATTGCTCGTCGATAGGTTCACCAACATTTTTTAATTTGAAAGGTATGACCTTGTAACAATATATTCCCTTTAGAGTTTGGAAGGCTGTTATTTATTCATCTTCAAGAGCCCTCTTTATCTAATTATAGCCCGATGATCTGCCCATGAAAACAAAACTTCATGTTCCCTAGTGGCATCAACCATGATTTCAGTGATGGGTAATGAAAAATCATCTTTCGAACATGTTGTATTTAGGTCTCTGAAGTCTACACATACACGAAATTTCATGTTCGTTTTCATTACTGGAGCAATGTTGGTGATCCATGTTGGATATTTTACCTCCCAGATGAATCCAGCTTCAATCAACTTATTCATATAAGCTTCTATCTACGGGATAAGTACTAGTCTAAAACATCTCTAAGCTTGCTTAATTGGTCGAGACCTAGGTCTCACAACTAGGTGAGGACCTCCACTTTTGGATCAAGCCCTACATTTCCTTGTATGACCAAGAAAAGATGTCTTTGTATATAGTAAGTAGACTTAGATACTCAGAATCTTCCTCGGGCGTAAGCAATGTGCTTATAAAATTTGGGCGCGGCTCCTCATTCGTGCCAAGGTTTATTTCTTTAAGCTCGTCCACCGTCAACTGAATGCAAACTTCTAATGGAAGTCGCACTTCATCAACATTCTCTTCACTCATCTCAACCTCTATCTCTTCTATTATTGTGATGTGATGGCATGAAAATTCACTTTTCTATTCTCGTGGGTCAGTGAAGACAACATCACGTCGCTTTACTCTAAACGAACCTTCAGTTTCAACTGTAACAAATGCTTTCCTCTTCATATGGGGTAGACACTACAAGAAATAATGGATACTATAGCTTTTAAGGACAACTTTATGTAAAAAGAAGCTATTAAAGAAAGCTATTATAGCTTTTAAATGATAGCAATTTGTAAAACGGCTATTTAAAAAAAAAGCAAAAAGAAAAGGCGGGAAAGAATATGAAAAAAAGCGGTTAAAATCCTAAAAAAAGCTAAAATTAGGTTTATTTGTCATTCGATTTTTCTTTCAGCCACAACCAAAATCCTCTAAAATTAAGGATCTTTTCTTTCTGTCATAAATAAATTTCTCTCAAATTACTCATTCTGTTACCTCAAGATTTCTCCACCAACAAATTTTCTTCGCTCTCACTCTCTAATTTCTTAGTTGCCGACATTTTTTGTGTTCAACAAGGGAAGGCTCTAAATTCTTTCATACTACTTTCTAAATCAGTTTCTTTCTCCCATAAACATTCATTTTAATTCAATAAGGTTGTTTGTACTTTGTTATTGTACTTTGTTATCGATTTTCATTTACAACATAGTTAATTTTGTTTCTTTGTTGCGGTAGTTAGTTTTTTTTTTTGTCGTCCTAATATGAATCAAGGTTTTTGCATTGTTGGGTAGAGAGAATTGGTTAGACCAAATTAAAATCCTTAATCATTCTTTCAAAAAAATTTGTGTTCGGGGATGCTAATATGATATGAATCAAGGTGGTAATATTGAAACTGTAGCTCCGGTGCAACCCAGTTCGATTGAGGTAATATATCAAATTCATTTCACATTGTATAGGTTTCTACATTGTGTGAGTGTTTTTATGTTGAATTTGTGTCTTACTTTGAAGTTAATCTGGACATGAATCTGGAACACAATATGTGTTTGGTACATTAAGTAAGTTGGAAGGGATTTCTGTTTTGTTACATAACAAATAATGAAGTTTGTTGATATGCCATAAGAGTAAGGGAAAAGTGTCTTGTAATTTTTGCCTTGAGATATGTGTACTCGAACCTAAGTAATTTAATGGTTTCCTTTGTTGATGGTGAAGAAATATGAATTCTGTGATTTCTTGAAATGCATTTTATGATAAAAAAAAGGCGATAGAGGTGATCAAGTGTTTTTTAGCATTTTATAACATGTTCTTTGCATTTTGGCAATCTTGATTGTAATGGGCTAGGCCTCATTTGATAACCATTTTGTTTTTTGTTTTTAAGATTGATTGCTACAACAACTATTGTACCATATGTTTTTTCTTACTTGGATATCTACATCTTAAATATATTTTTAGAAACTAAACCAAAATTTGGGAAACAAAAAGTAGTTTTTGAAATTAGCTATCATTGACATACTTTCTTAAGGAAAGATGATTACATTGTAGGAAAGATGGACACACATGGTAGGAAATTTAAGTAAAACTAAGTTTAAATTTTAAAAATCAAAAACAAAAAAATTAATTTTTATTGAACGGGATAGAAATTCATTTGCATATTTGTCTTAATTTCATGAGATGGTTATCTGTTTTTGTTTCGTTGGAGATTTTTTGTGGAAAAATGTGGAGAAGTTTTAATACATACTTTGAAACAATTTCTTGTTCTTTAAAAAAATTTCTACTTTAATCATTACTTTTTTCTTGTGGAGAGGTTCAATGGCGAGGCATATTGTAATGAGTATTTTTTTTAAATTATTTTTTTAGCACCACATGTTTCATTCATTTACACTGTTTAAAATTTTCATTGCATAATTTTTTATTGTATGTTTTAGTATGGGAAAGTTTTGAATGAGTTTTGTTTAAAAAACTTATTGTTGATGACTATTTTTCTTTTCGGCTCTGATGCTTCTATTTAACAACAATATTTTTTATGAATTCTATTTGGTGTTTGTTGGTGTTGTAAGACGATTCCATTTTTACTATTATTATTATCTTCAACTACATTTGACTCTATTTAAAATATCCCTAATAATGCAATGCAATAGATTTACTTAGAGTTTATTTTTCTTCATATCTTGAGGACATATACTTTAAATTGTTCTTGGAAAGTGGTTTGAAACTTAATGCATAGGCATGAAAAAAATTACTTAACCTAAAACATTAGATTTTAGTATAGTCCCTAAAAATAAAAATATACCAAAGACCAAAAAAAAAAAAACTGCAATATTATTAGAACCATAGCCACTCAAACACATATGAAAATTGATATTCTCTTTTCTCAAATAGTGCTTCTTGACCAAGTCATTGGAGATTCAATTGCTCATCACACATTAAGGTCACCAACACCTTGAAAATGTTCAATAAAGATTGGGTGCATTTAAACCAGTATGAAACTAATAGTAACTATCTATTAGTTTTTAACCTTATTTTCTTATATATAATTTAACAAAATTGACTTTGTCTATTAGTGCTACTAATGAGTACATGGAAGGAGAATGGGGTTTTCTACAAGAAGTGATGAAAAGAAAGCCAAATGCCAATAAAGTTTTATGTCCATGTAAAGAATGTAGAAATATGAACATTGTGATTTTCAAATCATATATGAGCACTTAGTCATTAAGGGAATAGACCTTATGTACAATGTTTGGGATCATCGCGGAGAAATATGTGAGGATGGAGTCGAAAATGAAATTGATAATACTTTTATGTTTGAAGCAACAAACTTCTATCAGGAAATTGATAATACCTTTATGTTTGAAGCAACAAACTTCTAGCAGAGCACTTATATTGGAGAAGATGACAACTCAAGAAAGGACAAAGTTTCTCATAATGTTTAAGAGACAAATACACCAATATACTCGGATGCACAAAATATACTAAGATGTCTGTAGTTGTAGCATTGTATAAACTTAAAACTTATAATGGTTGGTCAGATGTAAGCTATACTAGCCTTTTGGAACTCTTGCATGACTTGCTTCCAATGGATAATGTGATTCCAAGATCTATTTATGAAGTTAAAAAATTATTCAAGGAATTTGATTTAGGCTACCAAAAAATTCACCCATGTGTTAATGATAATTGCCTATTTAGAAATGAGGAAGAGAAGTTAGAAAGTTTTCCTTGTTGCTCGACATCAAGATGAAAGATTGATGAACGTACCAATCAAATCAAACAAGGTGTACCTGCTAAGGTATTGAGATATTTTCCTATCATTCCACGACTTAAGCAAATGTTCAAAATAAATGAAGAGAGTGAGAATTTACGTTGGCATTCTAACAATAAAAGTATTGATGGAAAGATTCGACATCCAGTTGATTCTGTTGCGTGGGAGACAATTGATCAAAAGTGGCCTAAGTTTTCAATGGACTCTCGTAATCTTAGATTAGGTCTTGCTACAGATGGTTTTAACCCATTCTCTAACTTGAGCAGTCAATATAGTTGTTGGTCAGTCATGCTTGTGACATATAACTTTTCTCCTTGGCTGTGTATGAAAAAAGAAAATAACATGTTAACACTGTTGATTTCTGGTCCTAAACAACCAAGAAATGATATTGATGTTTACCTACAACCTCTTATGGAAGATTTACAACAACAATGGAAAGGAGTACAAGTCTATGATATTGTAAGTGACATTCATTTCAATTTAAGAGCAATTATTATGTGGATGATAAATGATTTCCCAGTATATGGAAATATTGTTGGATGCACCACAAAAGGTAAATATGCATGTCCAACTTGTGGAGACAATACTCGTTCTCGTTGGTTGAAACATAGCAGAAAATTTGCATATATGGGTCATAGACGGTTCTTATCGAGGCAACACCCACATCGGAGAAACAGAGTATGGTTTGATGGAAAAATAGAGGAAGAGCTACCTCCCAAAATTGCAACAAATAGTGCAGTTTATACTGAACTTGAAGATTTTGAAAATTGTTTGGGAAAATGTGATAAAAAAAAAGAAGGAAAAAGAAATAAAGAAGGGTCGAATACAAGATGGAAAAAACGATAAGTTTTCTTCAATCTACCTTATTGGAAGGTTAGCATACTCAAGTTTATGATGTATCTATTAAGTTTCAAACTAAGTTTTAAAACAGGTCATTAACAATTTGGTTATTCTATTGTGTAGTACCAATATGCCACAACTTAGATGTCATGCATGTGGGAAATAAATGTATGTGAGAGTATTGTTGGTACATTATTCGATATAAATGGAAAGCCAAAGGATGAAATTAGTTCAAAAAAAAGATTTACGACTACTGAAGATTCGCTCTGGCCTATATCCTTAAAAGCGAGGAGGTCGAACCTATACCTCCTGCTCCACACACACCGTCAAAATATGAGAAGAAATTATTTTGCTCAAAGTCATACAAGATAAAGTTTCCTGATGGATATAGATCAAATATTTCAAAGTGTGTAGCATTAGATGATTTAAAAGTTATGGGGTTAAAGTCTCATGATTGATATGTGTAAATGCAACAACTTTTATCTGTTATGTTCATATTTCAATAGACTTTGTCAACGTATATATGTTATGTTCATATTTCAATAGACTTTGTCAATAACTTTAAAGTCTCCTGAAATTGATAGAGAAGTTATGTTAGAGCTTGAGAAAGAAGTATTGGAAATTTTATGCAATAGTAGAAAATCGAGAATCAATGGCGGGCATCTGTCGCGCATTATATAATAGTAATGGCATACATGAAGCCGCCATCAATACCGCTAACATCGAAACACATAGATGGCTTGCGGACAATCAATAGTGGGCAAAAACCTCCGATAAATCTTTTCTATAGCGCGTGCTTACCCCCACCATCAATAATTTTCCATCATGCTCGCCTACCCGCCATGTAAAATAATCTTTTATTTTTTATTTTTTTTAAAACCCAAAAAAATGGTCTGGGGGTATTTGTTTTGAAAAATAGTCTATTTTGAAATGGTCCACTGTTTTGTGTCCGCCATTAAAATACGTTATTAAAATACGTCATCACTTAATTTAAAAAAAAAGGCACAAACGCATATATATATATATATATTGTGCTCACCACTAAAGTCATTCTACTTTATAAAAAAAAAATAGAATAATTTCTTCAAATGATATCTAGCCACCATGAGTACCAAATGAAACTTTTCTTACAAAAAATCTAATGACCACTAACTCATGAATGAAATCCTAACTTCTAATTAACTTTGTCTACACATGATATTGCATTATGTGCACAAAAAATTTAGGCAACATAACAACACAATAATGCAATTCCCAAAAAATTCAGTATCTGCTATATTCAACAATTACCTGTATATATAATGTAAAATACAAAATTCAGTTCAGCTAGTGAAACTCATATGTCGTACAATGCATACATCAATGTCTTTTTTTCAGTAGACAGAAGACTAATTTCATTGATAAGTTGAACTACAAAGTACTTTGTTTCTTTCTCCATACCTAAACAACTTTGTTTCTTTTCTAAACAAAGATCTAAACAAACAACTAGACTACAATGATCTCCAATATACCAAAACAAAGATCTAAACAAAAAACTAAACTACAAACACTAATTCTGCATCAAATGTCTACTTATGAATTCGGCTCATTCTACTCGTACCTCATCAATCTTGGCTTGAGTGAATGTGGTCGGACCGGCGATGTACTACAAAATTTAAAGACATATAATTTAGAACACCCAATTAGCTAGTGTATCTTATATACATGATTTTATCTAAACAAAACAAAACATACAAGTTTCGATACATGCGTGGATGTGTTGTATATCATCTTCTGCATGAACAGTTGGACGTAGAATCCACATACTATTGTTCCACTACCTTGTTCAGGGCACTAGTGAAACAAAATGGTTACATACTTAATTAACTTTGATACATATATATAATTAAACATGACAAAAAATGACCAACAAATTAAAAGAATATGAAATCAAGTTTACCTTCACATTTTTCCATTTTGATTTTACGGCCTTCGACTTGCGTCCAATTGTCATACATGGTAGGCACTATAGTAATGAAGTTGAAAGTTATAATTCAAATTGATAAAATAAATTTGAAGTTCCAAAGTTTATTAATTTAGAAACTTATTGATTTATGGTACGAACTAAAGTCTCGTTGAATGGATTTTGACCGAGCGAGTTGAATACGTACAACATATTTTATGTAGGAATTATGACGGTCAAAATCCAGTGGTTGCTATACAATTTAATGAATATTCAAATACTGCTATAGACATAATTAATATAGGGTATAAAAAATGAAAAATTTTGGATCACACGTACCCACTATTGAAGGGAAATAAAACTCGTTGATTAAGATTAGCCAACTCGCCTAACCTATTGGCTATAATTGAAACCCGGGCTTCTTCATTCTTATGACTAAAACTTATGCAAACGGGCTACCATCTATTACTAAGTAGTTATCCAGCGTCTCTTCATCGCAATTAGACCATAAGTAACTGAAATCGACTGTTTCTACGTTATTAAACTAGACAAACAAATAATAGTTGCAAAAAACAATGGGAACTTACCAGATGTAACAGAATACGGGACTATAGCCTATGTCTTCCATACTACAATATTCCAAAATGTCATCTTGAGGAAGAAAATAGTAATGGGGCACGACACTACCCAACAGTTTTCTTGGAATTGGTATACAAGCTGTGCCACGAACACCCAGTTTAGTTTCGGCATAAGTATGTAATATCCTGATGATGTATGGAACTGATGTGTTTGATTGGGGAGAGTGCGAATGTGATACATTCTTCTTACTAGTGGTTTTCTTCGGTTCATAATGCGTCTATCATGTCAATAAACATTCTATTATTAGCATGAATCATTAACAACTAAATCAAAAAAGGTATAACGTACACTTATATACCTTCTTGGATGTTGTAGATGTCCCGATCAATGATCTTGGCCATGACACGAAAGATTTAACAGCTTGTCCAAGGAATTGAAGTTCCTCGTTTATGGGAATGGGTAGGTCTAAGTCTGTATTGCCTATAAAGACCATATCGACTGAGACGCGCACATTGTGTTTCTCTAAAAGATGATCGTGTACCGTATTGGATGAACCACTCGATTCAAACATGGTACCAACGGCAACAACTGGACCTCCATATTCAATGCAAAGCTCACATGGCATACCCTTAAAAGAAATAATAAATCATAGTTGGTGTACATTAATTGAAATGCATTATTAAATTAAAGAATGTGTGTGACACTTACTTCTCATAAATCGGTTGGGATATTAGGATGACCATTGAGTTCTCCAATGACGGCGACTTGGTCCAGGATCTAGTTTTCCCTTAAGGCATCTCTAGTACTCCTCTCACAAGGAGAGTCTAATGGTTGAAAGGGATCGGCTTGCTTTTCTCGTTGTTGGTCGATTTTGAACTTCAGATTATCCATCATGAAGAAAAATGATGGAGTTACAAATCGTCCCACTCTCCTGACACGCCCTCGATGTTCTGACACTCCCAATGCATCAATTAACATGTCCTGACCTTCATTCGTACTTAACAATTGATCCTGTAGCAAAAAATTCATAGATAATTAACACCCAAATAATTGAAATCAAACCATAAAAGAGATTAACAAGGAATATGTGTAGCTGCAACTTACAATTTCCCTGACCACCTTAATTGTGCTTTCGTCAATGTACTCTTTACTCTTCCCTTTCAGATCGTGACACTTCTTCTTTCGACCTTCTTTCCATAGATCTGTATGGGCTTTGGGATGGTCTTTTATATCTATATTCTACAATTAAAATTTGTCACACACATGCCTTAGTATAAAGTAGAAATATACATGTGAACATATAATATCCTCAGAGTTTAGATTAAAAGTTCCCTACTAGTTCATAAGCGAGTTGAACATATCCTTTTCAAGCCATATGATGAGAACACTTTTGTTTAGCTTGGAACTCTTTCTTCTCCTCACTAATTTTCTATATAAGATATATATAATTAGATTAAAAATAGGTTGTAGCCATTAAACTAAAACAAGAAAAAGTAGTTACTAAAACTCTTGTGACAGTTTGACGTCCACAAAATGATCTCATTGCTTTTGCGTTATGAAAGTGTGTTCAGCGGGTGGAGTTCTTAATATCTCTGGTTGTTCTAGAAATGATCTGATGTAGTCTTTGTTGTTAAGATTGTATCTAAACGTCCTAAACGTTGTGGACATAGACTTCATGATATTGTGTTTTGTCATAGGCTACAATTGAAATGTCATCTGCTAACATATAATAAGTTAGATTACTAATTAAGTGTGGAAAGACATGATAAAAATTAGTTAATAATTTACTTTTACCTTTATAGAATCCCAAATCATCTCTTTCAGGTGCTGAGGGACATTTTACCACTTATCGTATGTGATGGGTTTACGGTTTCTAACACTCAAACCAATATACGTGCTTAATTTTACTCCAGCTTTGCCAATATGTTAACCCATCGAGTTATACTGAACAATGCGTCGTTCTCTAGCCATCCGGTCTTGCACAAGATCGTGCAAGACTGTCAAGCCCCTTGTATTCTTGTTTCTAGCATGCCTGCAGCTGCAATTCGTGAGAACATCAACATCATCAGATCTACCTGACCCAGACATGATGTCAATCTGCATGCATATAGGGAAAAATATTAGTTAATAACAAATAGAAAAGACGTATAAATTGAAAATGAGTTAAAATTTACAAAATGATATATGTAACCTATAACACTAATCTATTTATTAATCCATATACCCTCACAATCACTTCTAATATATGAGACCGAGTCATCATCGACAGTATTAGGTAAGGATTCTATGACTTTGTACCCACAATCTTGGTCATTATCAAGTACATCATGTCCATCTTCTACAACTACTCTTTGTGAAGGCATTATAACGACCGACCAATAAGGATGAATTGAATCTTTTATGTAGAACACTTTCTTGGCTTGGTTGGCTAAAATGAAAAAGTCGAATTGATGACCAATGCGATTAAGGTCTATGGTTGTAAATCCTATGTCGTCTACTTTAATTCTACAATTGCATTCCACCCAATCACATTTGATCAGGACAACTTGAAAAGTATTGTAATCGAACTCCCAAATTTCTTGAACTATGCCATAAAAGGTCATGTCCGACATGATTGGATTTTTGTCCTTCGAACTAGAAATTTGCTTAGTTTGAACTGTTATCATACTCCACTATTTTGCACACTTCTAAGATCATCACGTTCTTTGGTGTGATATTGAATACCATTAACCATGTAACTATCTTAAGTAGTAACTTCTGAATGAGAACCATGTGATATCCACCTTAACGTAAACGATACAGAATCTTTTTTAACCCCTAAAGCCAGCCCAACCCGATCATTCAACCAACTGCTAAATGTGCTATTATGTTCATCTTGAAGCCACTTTTTATTCTTAGACTTGGTAGGATTCATTTTAGACAACATTTCCATGTGTTGATCTACATATGGAAGCACTTCATCAACGTTATGAAGTACGTACATATGAGCTTCATCAATCTTATCTTTAGTTGGTGTTTTATAATTGGCGATCGATAATGGTCGATCTATATTTGAATCATTTATTTTGTTCGAAGATCGAAACTCCACAGATTCAACTCCTTGCAAAAATTCATAACAAGACTCTATCGACTCTTCTAATATGTAATTTTCATCTATGCATCCTTCTAGACGATTTCTATTACGAACATAACCTTTCAAAACTTTCATAAACCTTTCAAAAGGATACATCTACCTCAAATAAACTGGTCCACAAAATTCAGTCTCTCTTACAAGATGCACCACAAGGTGAACTATGATTGTGAAAAAGACTGATGGAAAATACTTCTCTGATAGACATAAAGTGACAACTACATCTTCTTGCAAGCCCTTCAACTTAGATGAATAGATCGACTTACTACATATAGCTTTGAAGAAGAAACACAAGCAAATGATCGCTCATCTAACATGTTGTAACGGCCCGGGATTTTCATCCCGGTCTTCCCGGGAGGCCCAGGGGCATTTTGGTAATTTTGGGTCGGGCCGACAGGGCCGGTTTTGAAATTGAAAATTGCCGGAATAATTATGAGTCAATTTGAATATGATCGGGATTTTTGGTGAAGGCATTTGGGCTTGGGAAAGAGTAAAATTAAATGAGGAGTTAAGTAGCGCGTCGAGTGAGATTCGAACCAGGGACGTGTCGCGTGCTAGGCAGGGGGCGCTGCCAGTCGAGCCACTAGGCTTCTTCATGCTTCTAAACGCTCCAGCCTCCCTTTATGCTTGTTTTCGAAGGCAGTTGGTATAAAAGCCAGCTCGCCGAGCCCCATTTTTCTTCTTCCTCGCGAATCCCCTCCGACCGACTGCGATTTCCTCCCTCGCCGACTTCAAATTTGCTGGATTTCCTTCTCCAAATCGAAGCTGATGCCGAGCAGCTGGTAAGACCTTTCTTCTTCTTCTCTTCTTCTTCTTCTTCTTCTTCATTTTTACCTCTGTTTCGGGCTGTGCCATTTTCGGCCGAGTCGAGGTGATTTGAGGCATGGGTTTTGTGCAGCTAGTGTAGGGGAGTTCGCCATCAACAAATCGGCCGTCGAATCTTTGCCAAACGCTCGAATTCGGATTTTCTACTTCGCCCCTGTTCGCGTGCAGAAACAGAGCCACTGCCGCCGAGCCGCGCCGTGCATTGCCTCGCGCCCGTGCGCACGCCTCGCCCAGCTCCGTGTCTCGCCGCACACCGCGCGCGCGCGCGCCTCGCGCACGCCGCACGCTTCGCGCGGCGCGCAGTGCCCGTGTCCGTGCGCCTGTCGCCGAGCCGTGCCGCCGAGCCGTGTCGCCAAGCTGCGCCTAGCTCCGTGTCGCGTGTCCTGCTGCCGAGCCGAGTCGCCAAGCCAAGCCGAGCCGAGCCAAGCCGAGCCAAGCCGAGCCGAGCCGAGTGAGAGCCGAGCCTAATTATTTTATTTTATTTTATTTAATTTAGATATTGTGTGTAATTGTGTTGTGCTTGTTAGGTTCCCGGTAGCTAGTTCGGGTTCGTTCGTAGCCTAGGTTTCCGTGTATTCGTCCCCAACCAAGGTAAGGATTTCTTACCGGAGTTGTGTGGACCCTGCGATATATTATGCGATTGCTGATTGATTGCTTGTTTGTGTTTATTGACATATGTAGCTAGGTTCTCTAATCTGAATTCCCGATTAGCATGATTTTTCCTTATTTAATTCTCATGTTAATCCATGCTAGGCTGTTCCTTTCTAGCATGCTCGTATCTGTCCCTTGCTTCGTAGTATCATGCTAGGCTCGTTGTATTCTTATTGAGCACGTATTGGATTTTATGGAATTGTTTCTTTGTTTGCTAGGCGAGTTAGAATTGCGGTAGATAGCATCATCGGGCCCGATGCATAAAGTACCTTGCATCCATGGCAAGGACGTCGAGCAAGTCATTCCGCCCCTGGACCCCGTGAGGATTAGCTAACCCGAGCGGTAGGCCTGTAATCTTGGGTGAGGGTGGCGGATCGTTAAATGCCCCAACCGTCGGGATGATGACTTGGCATTGCCTCGCCCCCGGCGATCGGCACGTCCTCGGCGTGTTCGGCCGTAGCCCCGATTGCCACTGTTAAGGTATGGGACGGCTTCTGGTGTAAGCCTACCACGACCCGTTTCCTTAGCCTCAAAGTGCGGTGGTTTGGTGACATAGTTTACGTGTCAGTCTCACACCCCTATGTCGGTGACACCGATCCAAAAGAATTAGTTAGGCGTGGTGATCGGACATGGGCGGCTTGCCTCTAGACACGACACACCCCCATGGTGCGCGCAGAGCACGCGGTGCATGTTTACGCTCATTACAAAGATCGACCGGAGAGCTCCTCGGGATCTTGAGCGAGTGTACCTTTCGTCGACGATGAGCGAGGTTGAGGCGGGACTTGTTTCTCGTATAGGGCGACTTATGTATTGGGTGTGTGATGATATTCTTAGGACTAAGACCACGAGTTGGCATCCGAGGCCCAAGTGTGGGCTAAGCTATGTGCTCTATTACGTGTTTATATTCATAGCTTGCATACGCTCATCGAGATGACCATGTATATCGTATTGTACCCGGTTGTGGATTCTTCTTGAGTAATTCGTTACTCACCCTTATTCGTGGTTTTCCACAGTAATCGTGGTCTTGTGACAGGATGCCCGAAGGAGGAGCTGTGATCATGGGGCCAGATCTTCCAACTCGATTTTTGTATTATGACTCTCGTGTGTTTTGTTTTCCCCTGAATGCATGTAGCCGGGCACGGAGTCCTAGGATGTTTTGTAAATATTTGTGGATTCCAGCATTTTGTATCTGAATAGGTTTTGAATGACTTTTAGTAAATCTCTGATCAGAGTAAACTTTGGAAATGTATTTATCTTGGAGCAGTGCTTGGAAACAGGGACGAGTTCAGGAAATTGTCTAGTTTTTAAAGGGGTTATTTTGAATGTTTTTGTTTTAATTGGAATCCGAAATCATGTCTGTTTAAATGTCCTTTACTTTGAATGCATGCATTGGGATAAGGGCCCATTTAGTGCCTCATTCGGGTCTGTCCCTTACACACGTTTAGGCAAAACACCACGAATGGCTACAGGTAGCAATTGTTGCATAAAAACGTGATGGTCATGCGATTTCAACCCGTATAGTTTTAAATCAGTAACCAACATTACTTTTCTCATGTTGGATGAATAACCTTCAGGAACTTTAAGTTCCAATAAGCTTTTACACACACTCATCTTCTCTTTTCTCGATAGTGTGTAACATGGTAGAGGCAAGAATGCCTTTTTCTCTCCCTTCTTAATAGGGGCTAACTCAGGTCTTAATTTAGCCAAGTCTTCACGAGTTTTTATTCCATCTTTTATTTTGCCAGGAATGTCAAGTAGGATTATGATAATATTGGAACACACGTTCTTCTCAATGGGCATGACATCTAAACGATGACGCACATGAAAATGTTTCCAATATTCCAATTCTAAAAGGATTGATTTCTTCTTCCAATAAAAGCATGTAGGGCGCTGTTGTGATCCCTTGCCATATGTAAATTGAAGACTATTTAATTGTATCAGAATCTCTTTACCACTTAGCGGTTCAGGGGCAACTCCAAATTCTTGTTCTCCATTTAATGCTTTTTTTGTCTTCTAAATGTGTGCCCCATTGGTAGATATTTTCGATGTCCGAGAAATACATTCTTGCCTTCTATAGGTAAAAAAATTGATGATGTTTTCTCTGCACAAATCGGACATGTTTTATAATCTCCTATCGTACACCCACATAGGTTACCATATGCTGGAAAATCATTAATGGTTCACAACAAAATAGCTTTGAGGGTGAAGCGTTCTTGCCGATATGCGTCAAAACATTCAATGTCCGTGTTCCATAACATTTTCAGATCGTCGACTAACAAACCTAAATAGACATCTATGTCATTTCCAGGTTGTTTAGGTCCGAAGATTAATGGAAGTTAGCATCAAGAATTTATGCTTCATGCATAACCATGGAGGTAGATTGTAAGTCACCAACTAACTGGCCAGCAACTATATCTAGTACTTTGGTCACTGTGGGGATTGACTCCATCTGTTGATAGGGCTAGACGAAGGTTCCTTGTTTCCAAACTAAAATTAGGGCACTTTTCGTCAATTTGTTCCATGATAGTGTATCAGTTGGATGTCGTATATACCCATCAACCTCACGGTCCGTCGCATGCCATGCCAATAATTTTGAAGTTTTTTTTACTTCGAAACATTAGTTCAAATCTTGGAATATGAGAGAAATATCACATGACTTTTGCTGGAATATTTTTCACTCCTTTCATATTCTTCTTAACCTTCCATCTCGATGTTCCACATGTAGGACACAGTTTTGCATCGATAAGTTCTTTTCGATACAAACAACAGTCACTGATGCAAGCATGGATCTTTTCATACTTCAATCCTAAGGTACTTAGGTATCTTTTTGCATAATAGGTAGATATTGAAATTTCATTAGGACTCGACAATAAAGCAGTCAAGAATTGTAACAACTCTAAAAAGTTTTTATCGCTCCATACATGCTTTGCTTTCAAATTAAAAAATGTAATCAACGCTGATATCTTGGTAAAATCATTACAATTAAGATATAATGGTTTCTTGGCATCGTCTAAAGCTTTCTCAAATATAAGGGATTTTTCGTTAAAGTAATTTTGTGCAGCCTCAAACATCCCTATTGGGTCATTTGGGTCATCCAAATTTTCATCATCTATTGGAACACTTTCCATGTTTCTTGTCCTCGATACCAATTCTCTATGCCAAACCCATATATTAAAACTTTGATTGATCTCATGAAAAAATAAATGGTCTCTGATGACATTCACACTTTGGTATTTGGCTTTCACACATTTCAAACATGGAAAACAAACAATATTTGAACCTTTCGAATGTCGTATTGCATTGCTTATAAATATATCAACTCCTAAATCGTATTCCGGTGACATTCGATACTTAAACATCCACGACTTATCCATAGCCATGTTAGAAATCTAGTCAACTAGAAGAAACTTAACCTACAAATTTTTTACTTTTTCCCAAGCCCAAATGTCTTCACCAAAATTCCCGATCCCATTCTAATCGACTCATAATTTTTCCAGCAATTAACAAATACAAAACCGGCCCTGTCGGCCCGACCCAAAATTACCAAAATGCCCCTGGGCCTCCCGGGAAGACCGGGATGAAATTTCCGGGCCGTTACAATATTCCCCCCTTATAAGACTTTCGTCCTCGAAAGTCACTTAAGATTGGAACAGCTCGGGATACTGCAATCTCATCTCATCCTCCCGCTCCCAAGTGGCTTCCTCTAAACTCTGACTCCTCCACTGAACTTTTACCAACCGGATTTCACGATTACACAGTGTCTTTGTCTCAAAAGCAAGAATCCCCACTGGCTTCTCCTCGAAGCTCAAATCCTCATTCAGCTGCAAAGGCTCAAAATCAACAATGTGCGACGGCACGTGCACGCATCTCGCCTCAACATCGAAACATGAAAAACACGTGCATCGCCGACAATGACGGAGGCAAGGCTAATCGATAAGCAACCCTGCCGATCCTCTCCAGAATCTCAAACGGACCAACAAAACGGGGACTCAGCTTTCCACGCTTGCCAAACCTCAAAACACCTCGCATCGGTGCGACCTTTAGGAATACATGTTGACCAACCTCAAACTCCAAATCCCGACGCCGAACATCGGCATAACTCTTCTCCGCTCGCTCCGAAATTTGTCAACATACGAGTTCTAATCTTCTCGCATGGCACCATTGGTCAACTGCAGCAACTCTGGACCCAAAACCTGCCTATCACCAACCTCTTCCCAGAACACAAGAGATCGGCAACGCTTACCATACAAGGCCTCGAATGGAGCCATATGAATCGTCGACCGATAACTGTTGTTATTTGAAAACTCCATCAGATACAGGTACTGGTCCCAACTGCTCGGGAAATCCAACACACAAGCCCTCGAATCACGGTCAGACACAATCCTCACAGGCACACCGTGATAACGAACAATCTGTTCCAAAAACAAGCTGCGCCTTTGTTCCACGGTATAAGTGTCTCTCTAGGGAATGAAGTGTGCGCTCTTAGTCAATCGATCGACTATCACCCAAATCTGAGAGAACTTCCTCGGAGTTCTCGGCAATCCAGAAATAAAGTCCATGGAGATCTCTTCCCATTTCCACTGAGGCACACTCAGCGGCTGCAACAAACCGTCTGGTCTCTGCCTGGGTGTCTTCACTTGCTGACAAGTGAGACATCGACTGACAAACTCCGCAACATCTCTTTTCATACCCATCCACCAGAATGTCTGCTTAAGATCCTGATACATCTTGGTACCCAGGGGTGCCAAGCAAACGGAGAATCGTGGGCCTGCGAGAGCAACTCGCTCGCAATCCCGCAACATCCAGAACACACAACCGGCCTCCAGACGTCACCATTTATCCGTGAATACACAAAGTCAAAATCTCCATCAGCACTAACTCTGTCACCCAATTTCTTAAGTGCGGGGTCACTCAGCTGACTATCAATAACCCGTTGTCAACTGAGCTACTCTGGCAGTAACCTCACCCAACAATACTACAACCTCAGCCCGCTCAAACTCTCGCTGCAATCTGGGCTGGGAACTCAACAACACCGCGGAGTGCGACGTCTTCCTACTCAAAGCATCAGCTACAACATTGGCTTTACCCGGATGGTACAAAATCTCGCAGTCATAATCCTTCACCAACTCTAACCATCACCTCTGCCTCATATTGAATTCCTTCTAAGTAAACAGATATTTGAGGCTCTAGTGATCGGAAAACATCTGAATCCACTCACCATACAGGTAATGCCTCCAAATCCTCAGTGCAAACACCACTCCTGCCAACTCCATATCATGAGTCGGATAGTTCTGCTCATATGGCTTCAGCTGACGGGAAGCATAAGCAATGACCTTCCCGTCTTTGCATCACACACAACCCAACACGAACTTGGAAGCATAATTGTAAACCACGAAACCACAGTACCCTCCGGATCGCCAACTGCAGTCTTTGAAGTCAAACTGCGCTTGAGCCTGGCAAAGCTCTCATCACACTTACCGTCCCAAACAAACTCGACACCCTTCCTCGTCAGACGAGTGAGAGGCGAGGCTATGGTGGAAAAATCCTTAACAAGCCGACGGCAGCAAACTGCCAAACCCAGAAAGAAACGGCTCCTACGAGCAGACAACCAAAGGACAGAGAGCTCCACATACACCTACTGTCTTGCTCCACTAAAGCAACAAGATCTAAATGTCACGGGGTAGCAACAGGGGTTCACCACGGACTGAACCTCCAAATACCAACGGGGCAACTCTCAACTTTCCTGGAAACAGGAAGACAACCAACAGGGCACGAACCATTTGCCCCACGAGCAAAACTGACTTCTAGCAATTCCAAACCACACCTTGGTCAACACCAAGCATCAACTTGTCACCATACCGAAACCAATCCGAACTTTACTCCAAACAATTATTAACTTGCTAGGCTATCAAGACTGCCAACAACTCACCCGAGGCTACAAACTACACGGCTTCAACTTGCCAACTGAAACTCACTATCTGGGCCTGATTGAGCTCTAGAGAGGCTTTCCACAACCTAGGGTTCTTCGACAACCCTCGACACCCACTGCCAACTAATGGCCTACAACCAACTGCCTGAACAACAACAACTCCATTTTCCAGCAACACAACCATGCTGGCCAACTCCAACTCCTTGGAAACCAAGAGGACCCGAAACGCTACCAAATGCGTCATCCTCCTACTCAGACGTCAATCACAACATAACTCCTATCCAAGGAAGGATCCGAACAACTCTCTCAGTCATGACGATCAACAAGAAGATCCGCCAACCAAGCTTAGGTCCACTTAACAAATCTTACCTAAGCAGCAACCTGATACCACAAGCATGGTATCCTTACCACCTCACTAAAGCCTTACAACATCCACAGAGTCCAACTTTTCCAAGAAGCTGAGCACGGATCCCCAAAGCAAACCCTACATGGATCTGAAACTCTCGCCACCGAACGAACCACACAAAACACACTTGTGTGCACAACTCCCAACCTTCATTTAGCGATCCAAGGCTAACAAATGCTTTTCCCAAAAGCCACACTAGCTCTTGGCAGAGATACAACCAATCAACGGAACACCCAAAGTTCCATCTCCACACGGTGCTCGAAGCTGTAGCAACCTTGTTCTACCAAAGCATAACCATGCCAAACCACACTTACTTTACCATGCCTCTACCAAGGGTGCTTACCCATAAGGCATCCAACTCCTTTCACAAGGCATTCTACTCACCTCATAGGCATCCAACTCATGGTCCCTCAGCTGGACCCAACTTGCTTCTACGATGCTCAACTCTCCTGAGATTTAGGCACTCGAAGGTAGTTGACCGCACTACCAACCACAAATATCTCTTGGCCTTAACACTAGCGTGAGATGCACGCGCTCTAACATTTACCAACCGTCAACCTGCTTGACTTACTCAACCTCCAGCAGCACTGGGAAAAGGCTCCGGCTTCTCTCGAACATCCTTTCGCTTGAAGTCTTTCGATTACCACTGAACTAGCCCTTTTGCACGACCTACACAGGTGCAACTGCCACAAACCTATCCAACGGCTAAATGAGTACGCTGAACTTCGGACGGCATAGAACCATCTGCTATGCCCATGCCAACTCAGGCCTGAACCAGACCTATTGCCAAAACGGCACACCAACCAATGCACCTCAAGTGCCACTACTACCATATCCACATCTTACTACAACGAGGCCAACAAGGTCACAACCTCAAGTCACACGAACTCTGGCTCGGCATACAAGGGCTCAACTCCAACAACCATGCCTAAGGCATCTCATCAAGCTGAAGGCTCTGAGCCTACTCTTGCATCCCCACATGATGCTCAACAAACCCTGGCCGACTCTCTCAACATGCAGCAGCTAGCCCTACTCTAGAGCTTACCAAAAGAAGAGTGTTCAATTCTACCAATCAACTAAGGAAACCATCAACGGATCCAGTCCGTAGGGAACACTGCTTGCTGCACCCTTAACTATAGGGTTCCGGCTTACTGGCTGCAAACAACCACACTTCACATAAGCACAAAGATGCCTCATAAACCTCCTCGAAGGCTACCAACTTTGCAACCACTCTCTGGGCAACCAAATAATCTAACAAGGCTCAAGATCAACACTTGAGCTACCCAGGCTAGTCCACACGGGGACGTGCTCCACAAACATCCACATCAGCACAACCATAGCTAACTCCTCTCTTGGAGTGGCATTCCAAGGCAAAGCACCTCCACCCTCTCACTAGGGGAAAACCAACAACTGGGCCACAGTTGGCCTATGGGAGTCCAATCTCTACCTCCTTCTGGAACGATGTCCCAGGGCATCCGAATCTATCTGGATACCACAACAAGCCACAACATACATCACACACTGCGGGAAGTTGGCATGATGGCGCTCTAAACCCAAACCAATAACGAGTCAGAACCTGCTCGTCTCCGCTTCACAACACTACACAAGGCATACACTAGATGACAGGTATTGTAAATTCTTAACCCTTTTTCTACAACAAATAGTAAACTTAGGCGTACCTGATGACTGTCGGAGTGCTAGTGATCATGGGAAAATGACCTACAACCAAATGTCAATCTATAGAATCTATGACTCTGAGCTCTGATACCAACTGTAAGGGACCGACCCGAATGGGGCACTAAATGGGCCCTTACCCCAATGCATGCATTCAAAGTAAAGGACATTAAACAGACCTGATTGCGGATTCCAATTAAAAAAAAACATTCAAAATAACCCCTTTAAAAACTAGACAATTTCCCTGGAACCTGTCCCTGTTTCCAAGCACCTGTTCCAAGATAAATACATTTCCAAAGATTACTCTGATCAGAGATTTACTAAAAACCATTCAAAACCTATTCAGATCTGAATCGTTGGAATCCACAAAACATTTACAAAACATCCTAGGGCTCGTGGCCGACTACATGCATTCAGGGGAAACAAAACATAAAGAGTCATAATACAAAAATCGAGTTGGAAGATCGGGCCCCATGATCACGGCTCCTCCTTCACCATCTGTCTCATAACTTGGTTACTGTGGAAAAACCACAGTAAGGGTGAGTAACGAATTACTCAGTAAGAATCCCCAACCGGGATACAATACGATATACATGGTCATCTCGATGAGCGTATGCAAGCTATGAATATAAACACAGAATAGAGCACATAGCTTAGCCCACACTTGGGCCTCGGATGCCAATTTAAGGTCTTAGTCGGAATAATATCACCACACATCCAATACATAAGTCGCCCTATACGAGAAACAAGTCCGGCCTCACTGTCTCTCATCGTCGACGAAAGGTACATGGTGAAGATCCCGAGGAGCTCTCCGTCCGTATTTGTAATGAGCGTAAGCATGCGCGCCGCGTGCTACACGCGAACCATGAAGGGTCTTGGGTCTAGAGGCAAATTTGCCCATGTCCGATCCACCACGCCTAACTAAATCTTTGGATCGGTGTCACTAACATAGGGTGTGAGACACGGATACGTAAACTATGTCGGCTGAACCACCGCACTTTGCAGGGGCCAAGGCGGTCGTGGTAGGCTTGCACCGAAGCCGCCCTTGCCTTAACAGTGGCAATCGGGGCTCTTGCCAAACATGCCGAGGACATGCCTGCATTGCTTTGGGGCGAGGCAATGTCAAGTCATCATCCCGACCGTTGGGGCATTTAACGATCGCCACCCTCACCCAAGATTGCGGGGCCTACCGCTTGGGTTAGCTAATCCTCACCGGGTCCAGGGGCGGAATGACTTGCTCGGCGTCCCCGCCATGGATGCAAGGTACTTTATGCATCGGCCCGGATGATGCTATCTACACGCAACTCTAACCCGCCCCTAGCAATCGCAAACAAATCCATAAAATCCAATACGTGCTCAATAAGAATACAACGAGCCTAGCATGATACTACGAAGCAAGGAACAGATACGAGCATGCTAGAAAGGAACAACCTAGCATGGATTAACATGAGAATTAAACAGGAAGAATCATGCTAATCGAGAATTTAGAATAGAATACCTAGCTACACATGTCAATAAACACAAACAAGCAGTCAATCAACAATCGCATAATATATCGCAGGGTCCACACAACTCCGGTAAGAAATCCTTACTTGGTCGGGGACGAATTGACACGAAAACCTAAATGGCGAACGAACCCGAACTAGCTACCGAGAACCTATCAATCACAACAAAAATCACACAATAGGCCTAAATATAATAAAATAAACGAGGCTCAGGTCGGGAGCAACTCACGAGGCACGACGAACGCACGAACGAGGCGATTGCACGAACGGGGTAGCAACGGGGCTGGCTGGGCGCGAGCTGCGCGCGGACGAACAGGGCGTTGGTGATGCGGCTCGGCTGGGCGCTGGCGAGGACGCGCGTGCGCGGACGCGAGCGGCGGCGCGGCGACGCGCACGCGACTCTCTACGAGCAGGGCTCGGGCGACGCGATGCGCGGTGGGGGCCGAGCAAGCAAGCCATGCGCGCGAGCTCGGCGACAGAGCTCTGTTTACTGCGCGCGCAAGCAGGCGAAGGGGAAACTCGAATTCGAGCGATCCGAGGGGATTCGACGAGCGATTCTTTGATGGCGAACTCCCCTACACTAGCTGCACAAAACCCATACCTCAAATTACCTCGACTTGGCCGGAAATGGCGAAGCCCGAAACAGGGGTGAAGAACTCGAATTTTGAAGGAGAAGAAGAAGAAGAAGAAGTACCTGCTGCTCGGGGGAAAGAATGGGCTTCGAACTGGAGAAGAGGAGCTCGGAAATGACCGGTCGACGAGGGAGAAATCGCTGGTCGGTCGGAGAAGAGTCGCAAGAAGAAGAAGAGAAATGGGGAAGGAATCGGGCGAAATTCTGCTTTTATATTAAATCTCCGCTGCGCACGGCATATATACAAGATCGCGCGCATAGATTAACAAACACGCCTAGTGGCTCGGCTAGCAGCGCCCTCCGCCTAGCATGTGACACGTCCTTGGCTCGAATCTCACTCGACGCGCTATTTAATTCCCTATTTATTTTTACTTTTTCCCAAGCCCAAATGTCTTCACCAAAATTCCCGATCTCATTCTAATCGACTCATAATTTTTCCGGCAATTAACAAATACAAAACCGGCCCTGTCGGCCCGACCCAAAATTACCAAAATGCCCTTGGGCCTCCCGGGAAGACCGGGATGAAATTTCCGGGCCGTTACACTTAGGCACTTGTCAGTGTGAATTGTGAAGTCATATCTATCATTAGCAAGAAGTTTGTATGCCTTGAGATCAGACCCGTCTTTTGTCCGTCTCTTAGGCAAAGTCACATTCTTCTCATCATCTTTTTTCCTCCGACTCCATTGCCTTTTCATCTTGGTCCAATGAGTGGTGAAACTTTCTTTTTAAACTTCAATATCATTCGTTTTAAAATCTTGCGAACATTTGATAAAAGGTGTTTCACCCTTTTTTCGTCGAGACAAAAGGACATAGAATAAGATAGGGGATATTGAAGCTTTCTCGTCTTTCGCAATCTTAGACTCTACTAGAATTGTTAAAGTCTCACAATTTGTCTTTTCTAACGATAACTTTCTTTTTTACATCAGCATCCAGCTCTAGCTTGGCACAATTTGGTATTGTTTTTTTCCATGTTCTTGTTCTTTGTATAGAATTTTGGATTAACGCAATGAGACTCAACCTCTAACAACGAATTTATGTCAGCTTCTACTTTCTTGATACCGTCTTGGTAAATTTAATGAATTAATGCAATGATGAAGTAGCAACTTGATTTGCATGGATATAAGGGCGTCCTAATAGTAGTCGATATGACATCTTTCAATCTATGACATGAATTAAAGCATCAACACTTAACTCACCAATGATGACCACTAACCACATCATGCCAATTGCCCGTTGTCCACCTTAACTGAAGCCTTGAATTAACAAGTTGGTGTCCAAGAGTTCCTCCATGGAAATGCCTTGTTGCTTCAAGGATAACTTATTCATTATGTTGACTGTCAAACCATTATTCATGAAAATTCGCCAAACTCTTTGCACCCAAGACACACAAATGACGATTGTAAGGTTTTGATCCCAACAACAGGTCTTCATTAGTGTATCGACATGCATGACGAACTATGCGCAAGCACTATAGGTGCTTTAGCTTTCCCACTACTTCCAACAATACCTCGATAAGAGATTTTTTGTTCACTTGAGAGAGTGATAACAAATCCTCTATGTTGAAGGAGGACATACATTTAGGCTCAACAAATTTTGAAGAACTCCCCAATTCATCAGTTGTTTAAATCACATGACATGCAACAATGTCTGTTACTTCCTGTTCAAATCGTCCACCAAGAAATTTTCTTGTAAGGAAATCAGCAAATGTTACCGCAATACTTGCTCGTGACAAATCTTTGCTCTCTTCCACAATAGGCTTGTATTTCCTTGTAGCTCTTTTATTTTTCCCCTTTGAGGATAGCTTCCTCTTTGGCTCTTGGAGTAGGCTTGATTCCTTTTCAACATAAGTATATTACCACGGTCCAGCCTTCATTTTCATCTTCAATGGGCACTGAAATGTATCTTTCTATAGCACAAACTTGTTGAAAGCTTTCCTCTTTAAGGTTGCGGTATAAGGATTTCTTTTGAAAAGGAACAACAAAAAGCTAAAGGATCCAAAATGAATCAAGCATTGAGATCCCGACAGTGTTGTAATTTTGAGCGACTTTGATTTAGTTTGAGGAACGAACCACATCAACATGATCTACTTGAGCTACTTCCTCTAAGTCCAGCTTAATTTTTTTTTTCTCTAGCCAACCTCAGAATCAACTCTTTCAAAATGAAGCATTTCTCAATGGGATGGTTGATGACCCGATGATACTTAGAGTAGTTAGAATCATTTACTTTTCCTAACTCCTCGGGATGCTAGCATTCAAGCATATAGATGAGTTTTATTTCCAGTAGTTGCTCTAACATATTAACAACGTCAGAGTCTGAAAAGGGATAGAATTTTTCTTGTCTTTCTTGCAACGTTAAACGAAGTCTTTGATATAAGACAGATCGCTTCTCAACTCTAGCTTCCTTTCATTTTAAGAGAAGTTTAATGGGGTCGTGTTGACTGTTATTAATTCTTTTGCCACACTTTTTATAGATTTTTTGGTGGCCTTGAAATCCTTCTTTATTTCTTTTTGCATCAATGCTCAACTCCATATTTCTAGCTCAAGTGGCCAGCTCCTCAATGGTGCAAGGTTTGATTCCTTTCAAGATGTATAAGAGTCCCTAATGCATGCCCTGGATACAGATATTGATTGCAGCAAATTCAGTGAGCCAGTCTTTTCAATCAAAACTAAGAGCTCAACATTTATTGATATAGTCGACAATAGGCTCACCCTTTTGGTGCTTCACATTTATCAGTTTTATCAAACTGAGAGTCTGTTTGTGCTGTCTAACCGGTTAAGGAACTCTCTTTCTAGCTCTTCCCAGTTGTCTATTTTTTTAGCCTCTAAATCAATATACCAGTCGAACACGTTTCCTTTTAATGTTCGAACAAAATGCCTAATGTGAAGATCACCTCGGGTGCTAGTGGTTTCACAAGTTTCTATGAAATAAGCAACATGTTGCTTGGGGTTTCCTTTTTCATCAAGTTGTTGGAACTTAGGTGCCAAGTACCATGTAGGCTTTATCATGATGTATATTCTCCTTGCGTAGGACTTGGAGTACAAAAGAGAACTTTGAACTAGCCCACTACCTTAAGCTTTGATAGTGTTCGCAATCATATTGTGCAGTTGTTGGATGGACAAGGAAGCGAGCAAAGTTGAGTATGGTTGTGGTTGTCCTTCCAAGAGAGTGTTCTTCCCTTTGTAATCAGCTTGCTTGTGTTGGGTTTTGGCTTGATTCAGCCATTTCTCGATTGTGCGTCTGATTTTTTAGGTAAGCAGTCTCTAAGTCTCTTTCTTCAAATGTTTTCACCATTGGTTCTAGCTTTCTTTCGAACTATGTCATTCGATCATCGCCTCCATCACCAGTCATCATAACAAACATCACATTAGGATTCACTGTCTCTTTTGGTTGATAGACAGAAAGATTGACTTGGTCAAACAACAATTTAAATTTGACAAAAATTTCATGAGGAAAACACTTTATTTGCCTCGCAAACCTTTTCGCAATCCCTTAGGTGTCATTTGTGGCTCATTAATCTCGATGGACTTAGAACGATTGCACGTGACATGTCCAACGTAAGTTCTTAAAGTAGTTGCCTTTGATCCAACTTTATGTGTTACGATCGAGACTTCTGGAGCAACGGTCTTTGATGTAACTTTTCCAATCATGGTTGCTTGCTTTATGCGAGAGATTGAGATGCTAGGTAGAGAGCTCCCACTAGGCGTGCCAATTTCTTCACATGAGATTTCTTGAGATTTTGATTCGTGGATTTGAACTTGAATTTCTAAGATAACTTTATGAAATTGGCTCGATCTCTATGATTTAATCATCTAATTCGTTCTCTTTGAATGAATGTTCTTGATTTGAAAAACAAGATGCGTGTTCTTCATATTAGGCTACTTGTTTATGGAATTGTTTGCCTTTCCAAGTAATTTCGGTCTTCAAAATGACATTTGATCTTAGAATTGTGGAGATACTTCAACTTTTGCAAATTTCTTCTCAACTTCTAAATTCATCCCGAAAATAAAAGGGAACTTCTATATTTCATGGTTTGGTTCACCAAACGAACTCGGTCTGGTTTAATTTTGACTTAAATTCAGAATAAACTAATTTTTGGCCAAATTTAATTTGGAGAAATAGTGTCCCAAAATTTAATTTAATTTTCTCTTTAAATTTGGAATAATGACATGACAATTTATGATTAACAAAAATTTCTCAGTCAACAATGATATTTATGATGATTTCAAAAAAAAAACAATGGTATTTATGAGAGTTTAGCATTTATAATAATACACTGTTTTTTATATCATATGTATTTATTTTATTAATATCATATTTAAACTGTATTTTATTAATAAGATATTAAAATATTGTATTATATTAAATATGGTGTTTATACAATAATGTATTTATGAGAGAATAGTATTTATAATAAATACACTATATTGTATGCCATATGTATTTATTATATTAATATCATATTTAAATTGCATTTTATTAATATGATATTAAAATATTGTATTATCTTAATCTTAATATCTTAATCTTAATATATACCTTAAAGTGTGGTTTAAGAGAAAAGTCATTTTTGAATGATTTTGTCCTTAAGACATATTATATATCTATAAATCTGCCTTTGTTTTCTTTAAAAAAAAATTTAAAAAAAAAAGAAGCAAAACTCACGTACATTAAATTAAATTAAAAAGAACACTCGACATTAACTCTAAAACAAGCCCTACATTAAATTATGCTATGTTCATGTAGCACCTAAAAGATAATTTTAAGAAATATAAATATTATCTCTAAAAAAACAACATAAATATTACATTTATAACCAGAATTTCTCACAATTTTTCAATCAATTTATTTTGTAACCACACAATTCAATTTTCTTTTCCATAACATCTTCTCTTAAAATTTTAAAATTTTCTTCTCCACCCTTCTACATTCTTACCATGCATTTATTTTCTTCATCATTTAATTATCTTTACTACTTAAAATGTGAATAATCATTTTTTTTATTATTTTGTCCAAGTGATTAAGTCATCTTTTATTTAATTGATTTTCCTTTTTCAGGTGATATAAACAATTACAATTATTAGTCGTTAAAATCCTACAATATCTTCAAACTAAATATTTTGTGTTAAATTAATATTTAAAAAATTGATGTTTCATTAAAATTCGTTCTATTAGCCATAATAGAAAGAATTAGAAGAGACAGATGATAGATTTTATCAGTTTTTAATATTTTTTTCAATCTTTTCTTTATTTTTTTTATTACTTATAAAATATAAAGTGAAATAAGAAAGCACAAATAGGATTTTTGAGATTTTAGATTTTGTGTTTTTTTTAAAGGAAACTGTATTTTATTTTGCATCTTCACATCCAATGAAATGTTTAATAATTACAAATAAATATAGAAAATAATAAATTTAATCTATTAAAACCGAACTTTTCAAATATTGCAATTAATAGTAAATATACATTATATATTCCAATCAATTAATGGGTGTTATAGTCTTTTGAAAAGATCGAGGTGATGATTTCAATTTTTGTACATTAAACTAAAATAATAAACGAATGAAAAAGAAAATATTGTGTACAAAGTAAGATTTTAGCATATAATGTTACGTTATGCATATAATGTTTTTCCTTTCACTTTAACTTGAAATACGTACGAAATTTTGAAATAAAGTAAATAATAAAATTTTTACTTACTCATTTAAAATTTACTACTTAAGAAATGAATAAAAATATAATCTCACATACAGCTCACTTACAGAAAAAATTCTCACGTGCAAGCCACGTTAAAAAATTCTAGTATTAAATATGGTGTTTATACAATAATGTATTAATATGGTATTTATGAGAGAATAGTATTTATAATAAATACACTATATTTTATGCCATATGTATTTATTATATTAATATCATATTTAAATTGTATTTTATTAAAATATTTTATCATA
Source organism: Sicyos edulis (assembly GCA_036507275.1). Classification (NCBI taxonomy): domain Eukaryota; kingdom Viridiplantae; phylum Streptophyta; class Magnoliopsida; order Cucurbitales; family Cucurbitaceae; genus Sicyos; species Sicyos edulis. The sequence goes on from CM071847.1 coordinate 37,458,970, forward strand.
TTAATAAGGCGTTTAAACTATAATGTATAAATATGATATTTATGAGAGTTTAGTATTTTTATTGTACAAATGAAGATTTCAATGGTGGATAGAGTTTTTCTTTCCGGTTAGTATTCGATGGTAGTGGTGATAGAATAAATTGTCGATTATGAAAACATTCGACCAAAAAAACCTTGAATAATCTTGAATGCTTTAATAGATAGGGAAGAATTTTTAGAAGAAAAAAAAGAACTTATAAGAACTCAAGAAAAAAATGGTGTCGTCTCTACTAATTTACAATAGAAGAAGAAAAATGCGGTGTTTTCTCTTAGTGAGTGATTGTATTTTGGAGTCAAAAAGAGAAGAAGAAAGGAGAAGAAAAAAGAGGAAGTCGAAAAAGAAGTAGAATGATTTAGAGATACAAAATACTCATTTGGAAATTGATGTTTGGGAGGGGAGATGATTATTTTGTATTGTATTTATTATATCATTTTTTTAACAACCCTTTAATGTACACAATGATTTACTTAATGATTGATGCACTTATAATGTGGGGAAAATATAACTTACAAACTATTTTAATATAGAAAAATATTATTTTGTTCAAAACTATTGTTATAATTGGTTTCAACGTTTCTAGCGTTATGCAATTTAATAATTAGATTTAAATAGGTATTATTTAATTCTAAAAAATGTATTATTTAATCTTAAATAAATCTTATGGATTAGAAATTGAATAAAAGGAATCATTAATCTAATTGTTCTAATTTTAGTCATATTGGGTAATTGGGCAAAATTAGAACTAGGTCCAATTTTAAAAATTAAATAGAAATATGAAATTAGTTAAATAGTTGTTAGTACTCTTGATTATCTAAAATCATTCGTATTGCATGATTCAAAAAACTTTGTCAACATTGTTTTCGAAGCATGATACCCATTTAATAACTTTCTCCAAATTTTGATTTTCCTAATATACTATCATTTGGTTATTAGAAAGGTGAAATTGTAAATTTTTTACTGATGTAATTTGAATTCATAAACTTTCCATAATGCTCCTTGCGTAGATACTCATCTTGCATCTTGAAATTCTTTTAGTTTATTGATAGTCTTACTATCATCATCCTGAGATTTGTAAACACTTGTTTTATCATGACCTTTGTAGATATAAATCATCTTCAACCCCGAGCATATTTCAACATTGATGTGACAGTTGTATCTTTAAAGTAGATATATAGATTATAAGGAACCACCTATTTATTATCGTAATTTGCATTCCTCGCCTTCAGCTTTAATTGAATGACAAAATATATTAGATTTAAAAACTTCTATCATATATATATATACACACACATATACTTTATATAATAAAAACATTAAAACTAAAATGAAAGGAAATAATTGATATCAAATGAATGTGATACAATTGAAATATTAATGTACTTATAGTTACCTTAGTTCCACCGTTTACATATTGGTGCATCTTTTCACTGTACTGTTTTTGTAGAGAATGATCTAGGATAGTGGAATCCACATGCTCCGTTGATGTAAGGGACCGACCCGAATGGGGCACTAAATGGGCCCTTACCCCAATGCATGCATTCAAAGTAAGGACATTAAACAGACATGATTTCGGATTCCAATTAAAACAAAACATTCAAAATAACTCCTTTAAAAACTAGACAATTTCCCTAGAACCTGTCCCTGTTTCCAAGCACCTGTTCCAAGATAAATACATTTCCAAAGTTTACTCTGATCAGAGATTTACTAAAAACCATTCAAAACATGTCTAAATACAATAATGCTGGAATCCACAAAATATTCAGAAAACATCCTAGGGCTCCGTGCCCGGCTACATGCATTCAGGGGAAAATAAAACATAAAGAGTCATAATACAAAAATCAGAGTTGGAAGACTGGGCCCCATGATCACAGCTCCTCCTTCAGCTATCATGTCTCGCAACTTGGTTACCTGTGGAAAAACCACAGTAAGGGTGAGTAACGAATTACTCAGTAAGAATCCCCAACCGGGGTACAATACGATATACATGGTCATCTCGATGAGCGTATGCAACCTATGAATATAAACACATAATAGAGCACATAGCTTAGCCCACACTTGGGCCTCGAATGCCAGCTTAGGGTCTTAGTCCGGAATAATATCACCACACAGTCCAATACACAAGTCGCCCTATACGAGAAACAAGTCCCGGCCTCGCCTGTCATCATCGTCGACGAAAGGTACACGGCTCACAATCCCGAGGAGCTCTCGATCGTGTTGTAATGAGCGTAAGCATGCACCGCGTGCTCTCGCAGACTATGGGGGTGCCGGGTCAGAGGCAAGCTGCCCATGTCCGATCACCACGCCTAACTAAATCTTTGGATCGGTGTCAGCGACATAGGGTGTGTGAGACTCGACACGTAAACTATGTCACTGAACCACCGCTTTGGGGCCAAGGCGGTCGTGGTAGGCTTACACCAGGAAGTCGCCCCGCCTTTAACAGTGGCAATCGGGGGCTACTGGTGAACACGCCGAGGGCGTGCCGATCTGCCGGGGACGAGGCAATGCCAAGTCATCATCCCGACCGTTGGGGCATTAACAAGCGCCACCCTCACCCAAGATTGCGGGGCCTACCGCTTGGGTTAGCTAATCCCTCACGGGGTCGGGGCGGAGAAGCGTCTCGGCGCCCCCGCCATGGATGCAAGGTATTTTATGCATCGGGCCGGATGATGCTATCTACCGCAACTCTAACTCGCCTCTAGCAAGCAAACAAACAATTCCATAAAATCCAATACGTGCTCAATAAGAATACAACGAGCCTAGCATGATACTACGAAGCAAGGCAGATACGAGCATGCTAGAAAGGAACAACCTAGCATGGATTAACATGAGAATTGTCTGGAACAACATGCTAATCGGGAATTGAATTGAGTACCTAGCTATACATGTCAATAAACACAAACAAGCAGTCAATCAGCAATCGCATAATATATCGCAGGGTCCACACAACTCCGGTAAGAAATCCTTACCTTGGTCGGGGACGATTTGACACGAAAACCTAGGTGGCAAACGAACCCAAACTAGCTATCGAGAACCTATCAATCACAACAAAAATCACACAATAGGCCTTAATATAATAAAACAAACAAGGCTCAGCTCGGGAGCAACTCACGAGGTGCGACGAACGCACGAACGGGGCAGCAATGGGGCTGGCTGGGCGCTGCTGGGAGAAGAGGAATGGCGGGTGGGCGTGGCTGGGGCACGAGATGGGCGGGAGAGAGATGATAGGCTGGCGCGCTTAGCGCGAGCGCGGACCGAAGCAAGCATCGGGCGATGCGGCACGACTCGGCGAGCGGGGGCTCGCGAGCGATGCGAGCTGGGCTGGCGGCGAGGAGGAGCGAGCGCGCGCGGCACGGACGATGAGCGGCGTGGCTCGGCGGTGGTCGCCGCTCACTGCCTGAGCGAGCTCGGTGAACAGGGAGAACAGAGGATCGGAGAAAACGAGCTCGATTCCGGGCGATTGGAGAGGATTCGACGCGCGATTTGTTCTTTGGACCACTTCCCTACATTAGTATGCAAAAACCACCCAAAGGCATTTCACTCGACTCGGCCGGAAAATGGAAGACGGAAACAGGGGAGAACTTCGACGTAAAAGGGAAGGAGAAGAAGAAGAGAAGAAGAAGAAGAAGAAAAGAGGAAGGAAAACTCACCGAAAAGGAGACGATCGGCGAGGGAGAACGGCGAGGGAGAGCTCGGTCGATCGGGGAGAAATGGAGAAGGAAAATCGCGAGGAAGAAGAAGGAGGAAGAAGCTTCGGGCGAAAATTTCCTTTTAAACCAAAACGCGCATCAAACAGGCATATGTATTAGATCGCGCGTTTAGATTAACAAACACGCCCAGTGGCTCGGCTGGCAGCGCCCCCTGCCTAGCATGTGACACGTCCTTGGCTCGAAACTCACTTGACGCGTTATTTAATTCCCTATTTATTTTTACCTTTTCCCAAGCCCAAATGTCTTCACCAAAATTCCCGATCCCATTCAAATCGACTCATAATTTTTCCGGCAATTTACAATTTCAAAACGCCCCACTCGTCACTGCGGACAAAATTACCAAAATGCCCCTGGGCTCCGGGGAAGACCGGGATGAAATTTCGGGCCGTTACAATATTCCCCCTTATAAGACTTTCGTCCTCGAAAGTCACTTAAGATTGGAGCAGCTCGATATCGCAATCTCATCTCATCCTCCCGCTCCCAAGTGGCTTCCTCTGAATTCTGACTCCTCCACTGAACTTTTACCAACCGGATTTCACGATTACGCAGTGTCTTTGTCTCAAAAGCAAGAATCCCCACTGGCTTTTCCTCGAAGCTCAAATCTTTATTCAGCTGCAACGGCTCAAAATCACCAATGTGCGACGGGTCCGGCACGTACTGTCTCAACATCGAAACATGAAAAACACTGTGCAATGCCGACAATGACGGAGGCAAGGCTAATCGATAAGCAACCTTGCCGATCCTCTCCAGAATCTCAAACGGACCAACAAAACGGGGACTCAGCTTTCCATGCTTGCCACACCTCAAACTCCAGATCTCGACGCCGAACATCGGCGTAACTCTTCTGTCTGCTCTGAGTTGTCAACATACGAGCTCTAATTTTCTGCACGGCACCATTAGTCAACTGTAGCAACTCGGGACCCAAAACCTGCCTATCACCAACCTCTTCCCAGAACACAGGAGATCGGCAACGCTTACCATACAAAGCCTCGAATGGAGCCATTTGAATCGTCGATCCCGTAATCGTTGTTATATGCAAACTCCATCGAATCTGAATCTTTGGTCCCAAGCGCTCGGGAAATCCAACACACAAGCCCTCGAATCACGGTCGGACACAATCCTCACAGCACACCGTGATAACGAACAATCTGTTCCAAAAACAATCGCCCCACTTTTTCCACGGTATAAGTGTCTCTCTGGGAATGAAGTGTGCGCTCTTAGTCAATCGGTCGACTATCACCCAAATCTGAGAGAACTTCCTCGGAGTCCTCGGCAAACCAGCAATAAAGTCCATGGAGATCTCTTCCCATTTCCACTGAGGTATACTCAGCGGCTGCAACAAACCGGCTGGTCTCTGCCTGGGTGCCTTCACTTGGCGACAAGTGAGACATCGACCGACAAACTCCGCAACATCTCTTTTCATACCCATCCACCAGAATGTCTGCTTAAGATCCTGATACATCTTGGTACCCCCGGGGTGCCAAGTAAACGGAGAACTGTGGGCCTCTGAGAGCAACTCTGTTCGCAATCCTACAACATCCGGAACACACAACCGGCCTCAGACGTCATTTCATGCGGAGAATACACAAAGTCAAAATCTCCATCAAGACTAACTCTGTCACCCAATTTCTTGAGTGCGGGGTCACTCGGTGACTATCAATAATCCATGCATTTAATCGATGTTTGGATTGTCAATCGAGCCACTCTGGCGATAACCTCACCCAACAACATCGCAATCTCGGCCGCTCGAGCTCTCGTGTCTGGCTGGGAACTCAACAACACCGCGGAGTGCGGCGTCTTCCTACTCGAGCATCGGCTACAACATTGGCTTTACGGATGGTACAGAATCTCGCAATCATAATCTTTCACTAACTCTAACCATCTCCTCTCGCCTCATATTGAATTCTTTCGAGTAAACAGATACTTGAGGCTCGGTGATCGGAAAACATCCGAATCCGCTCACCATACAGTAATGCCTACAATTCTTGATTGCAAACACCATCACGCTAACTCCATATCACGAGTCGGATAGTTCGCTCATATGGCTTTGGTGGCGGGAAGCATAAGCAATGATCTTCCCGTCTTTGCATCAACACACAACCTTACCCGAATTTGGAAGCATCATTGTAAATCACGAAACCACCGGTCCCCCTCCGGATCGCCAACACTGGTCTTTGGAGGCAAAGCGCGCTTGAGCACGGCAAAGCTCTCATCACACTTATCGTTTCCAAATAAACTCGACACCCTTCCTCGCCGGGACGAGTGAGGGGCGAGGCTATGGCGGAAAAATCCTTAACAAACCGACGGCAGCAAACTGCCAAACCCAGAAAGAAACGGCTCCTACGAGCAGACAACCGAAGGACAGAGAGCTCCACTTACACTCACTGTCTTGCTCCACCAAGCAACAAGATCAAAATCTTATGGGGTAGCAACAGGGGTTCACCACGGACTGAACCTCCAAATACCAACGGGGCAACTCTCACCTTTCCTGGAAACAGGAAGACAACCAACAGGACACGAACCATTCGCCCCACGAGCCAAAACTGTAAGAGACCGACCCGAATGGGGCACTAAATGGGCCCTTACCTCAATGCATGCATTCAAAGTAAAGGACATTTAAACAGACATGATTTCGGATTCCAATTAAAACAAAACATTCAAAATAACCCCTTTAAAAACTAGACATTTCCCTGAAACACGCCCTGTTTCCAAGCACTGTTCCGGGATAAATACATTTTCAAAGTTTCTGCTGATCGAGATTTACTAAAAGCCATTCAAAACTGTTCGGATACAACATCTTTGGAATCCACAAATATTTACAAACATCCTAGGGCTTCATGCCCGGCTACATGCATTTAGGGAAAACAAAAAACACGAGAGTCATAATACAAAAATCGAGTTGGAAGACTGGGCCCCATGATCACGGCTCCTCCTTGAGCATCTGTCGCGCACTACACGGTTACCTATGGAAAACCACGGAATAAGGGTGAGTAACGAATTACTCGGTAAGAATCCTCCCAACCGGGGTACAATACGATATACATGGTCATCTCGATGAGCGTATGCAAGCTATGAATATAACACAGAATAGAGCACATAGCTTAGCCCACACTTGGGCCTCGGATGCCAAACTCGGTGGCTTAGTCCGGAACAAAATCATCACGATCCAATACATAAGTCGCCCTATACGAGAAACAAGTCCGGCCTCGGCTCTCTCTGTCGGCGAAAGGTACAGCGGCTCACAATCCCGAGGAGCTCTCGATCGGTATTTGTAATGAGCGTAAGCATGCACCGCGTGCTAATACGAACTATGAGGGTTTGCGGGTGCGGAGGCAAGTTGCCCATATCCGATCACCACGCCTAACTAAATCTTTGGATCGGTGTCAGCGACATAGGGTGTGAGACACGGACACGTAAACTATGTCGGCTGAACCACCGCTTTGGGCCAAGGAGGCGGTCGTGGTAGGCTTACACCAGAAGCCGCCCTTGCCTTAACGGTGGCAATCGGGGGCTCTTGCCAAACATGCCGAGGACATGCGGTTTGCCGGGGCGAGGCAATGCCAAGTCATCATCCCGACCGTTGGGGCATTTAATCACCGCCACCCTCACCCAAGATTGCGGGGCCTACCGCTCGGGTTAGCTAATCCCTCACGGGGTCCAGGGGCGGAATGACTTGCTCGGCGTCCCCCGCCATGGATGCAAGGTTCTTTATGCATCAAAGCCGGATGATGCTATCTACCGCAATTCTAACTTTTGCCTAGCAAGCGACAAACAATTCCATAAAATCCAATACGTGCTCAATAAGAATACAATGAGCCTAGCATGATACTATGAAGCAAGGAGCAGATCACGAGCATGCGAGAAAGGAACAACCTAGCATGGATTAACATGAGAATTAACCAAGAAATCATGCTAAGCGGGAATTCAGATTGAAGCACCTAGCTACACATGTCAATAATCACAAACAAGCAATAAATCAACAATCACATATAATATCGCGAGGTCCACACAACCCCGGTAAGAAATCCTTACCTTGGTCGGGGACGGTTTGGCACGAAATCCTAAGTCGCGAACAATCTCGATCTAGCTACAGGGAACCTATCAATCATCACAATAATCACACAATAGGCCTAAATACAATAAAATAAATGAGGCTCGGCTCGGGGAGCAACTCACGAGGCACGACGAACGCACGCGAACGAGCCGATTGCACGAAGCGGGCAAAGAACGGGGCTCGATGGGCGCGCGGGCGCAGAATGGCGATTAGGCGTCTTTGGTGAGCACGCTGAAGCGCTGAGCCGCGTATTTATTGCTATTGCGCTGTGATGATGAGGGCGAACGAAGCTTCGGTTGGGCGCGCGCGGCTGGCACGACTTCGGCGAGCGGGGGCTCGGGCGGACGCGTTGCGGGCTGGGCGCAGCGCTGCATGAGCGGGCGGCACTGTTGGCGAGCTCGACGAACAGGGCTCTATTTTCGGCGTGCGAACAGGGGCGAACAAAAGACACAAAACCAAGCGATCCACGGGATTCGGACGCTCGATTCTTTGAAGAAGAACTCCCTACACTAGCCGCACAAAACCCATACTTCAAATCGCCTCAACTCGGCCGATGAACGGAAACGAAACTAGGGAGAAGGAATCGAATTCTTTTGAAAGAAAAGAGAAAAGAAGCTTACCAGTTTTGCTCGGGGATGGAAGACGACCTCAAATTGGAGGCAAGGCTTGGTCGAATGGAGCCGAGAAGGAAGAGGATCGGGAGAAATTGGGTCGGTCGGGGTGATCGCGAGGAAGAAGAAGAAGAAAAATGGGGCGAAACTCGGGCGAGTGCCTTTTTTTTAAATCAAAGCAGGGACGAAAGCGGACTTATATAATAGAACGCGCGTTTAGATTAACAAACGCGTGCGGTGGCTCGGCTGGTTGTGCCCTCTGCCTAGCCTGCGACACGGCCCTGGTTCGATTCCTGCTCGACGCGCTATTTAATCGTAATTATTCCGGCAATTTTAAATTTCAAAACCGGCCCGACCCAAAATTACAAAAATGCCCCTGGGCCTCCCGAGAAGGCCGGGATGAAAATTCCGGGCCGTTACAGAATTATATGTAGGGAATATGATGAAAGGTTGTGTGCTTATTCATCATTTTTTTAAAATTTTATTCTTTTTTTTAGTACATATCGAAGGGGGACAAATAACGATTCTTGGGATCAAACTTGTGACGTTGGTATTGAATTGGTTTACAACCGAACAATAAAACCATTGTGCCACACCATTTGGTTTTTCAATTTTATTCTTAAACCTGTTTAATTGTGATGTTTTGAAGTTTTTTATTTTAAAATATATTTTTTTCTTTATAAAAACTTACAAGATTTATATTTTTGTCAATGTCCTTTCTATTTTCTATATGATAAAATAAGTTCAAAACTTGTTAAAAAACGTTTTAGGACTATTTGGCAAAATGTTTAAGCTCATTGCAATTCACAATATATATTTTAAATATTTGTATTAGATGTATTTTCTATTCTTATTTTATTTCTTTCTTTTGTTATGTATTATTTTAAGATTATCATTCATGTGAGTTCCTATATACTATCTTTTAGTACGATACAAATTTGAAGATTTTGAACAATTCATTTTTTGTAGTAAAATTGTTTCGGACAATTGATCTCGTACTAACTAATACATCTTAACACAAGCTGAATTAAGCTCACTTTGGTTTGATCTAGCAATAATATAATTAATCATCACTACATACACATATATGTTGGCATTTAATTAATTTATTTTAAAAATGAAATTAAAATTATTTTATAGAATTATAAATATTTTGAAATACTTTTATTCTTAAAAAAAATCCCCCCTATTTTTATCGCTCTTTTCTTTCAATATTCTCATTATTTATATAAAATAAAATAAAAATTAAAAACTAATGAAACAAAAAACTCATCCATCATTTCAAACATATAAATGATATCAATTTCCATATAAAAAACATAAAAAAAAGGTGTAAATCTAATTGCCATCGTTAAAAAAAAAAAATTCTTTCATGAAATCTTCAATATTAACTGAAAATTTCATAACTATAATTTACATGTTTATAATGTGATGGTGAAAAATAAAAGCTTAAATTACATATAGTTTTTAAAATTGCTTCATTATTATCTAAATATTATATTCTTACCAACTCAATATTCTTCTATCTATTTTTGAAAGAATTTTTATTCTAACTTCAAAACTCGTACCATTATCCTTCAAAATCTTCTTGTTCTAGAGTACATTTGATGAATTTGAAATTGACAGAAAAAGAACCAAATTTTAGAGATACAATTGAAGATTGAAACTAATTTGAAAAGATGAAGACTAAAAACATAAATTTGAGACATAAATTTGATTTAACCAATATATGATTTTGTTAAAGAGAGAGAATTTTACCTGTTTAGCTTTTGAACTTAGTGGAAAAAGACATCTCATTGACCAAATCAAGAGGTAAAAAGAGAAAACTTTCATATATTTTATTAATATATAATGAATAAGTTAAAATTATTTCCTTATATGAAATGTGAGTATTTAATATTTTATTTCTCACTAATAACGTTTTGAATTTGCATTAATATTAGGGTACGTGGGTATTAATTATTTCAATTTTTATTATGAGTAAATGTGTTTTGAAGTCGGTTACATATTCTAATAAAAATAATTAATTTTAAATTTTAAATTATGTGTGACTACAATAATAAATGATTAATATCATATTTATGATTCATAATTATTTTTTATGATAATTATAATTGTTATGTAATTAAGAATTGTTTTTAAAAAAATCTACTATTTTTTAGTTGAAAGTTTATATGAATATTTTTTTATAAGAAATCCAAAAATATTACTCTATATCTAAACTTTTGTTTAGAAACATTTCTTTTCTTTCTTTTATGTTATGAACTTTAAATTTTTAGATTCGATCTTTTATTGATAACTTCGAAATAAGTTTATAATATATATTTTTTTTAAATTACAAATATTTTACTGCAGAAAATTATTCTAAAATGTTCCAATATTATCTACGATCATTTTAAGAATATTTTCATTTTTTTAGAAATAGAATGTTTTTAAAAATAAAATATTATGTATTTTAAATTAATTATATTTTAAGACGAAAATAAAGGGCAAATGACTCGTCTCTAATTAGATTAAACTATTTAATCAGTTGTTTATGTTTAATTGTTAAAAAAACTATTTAACTATTTTGCTAATGTTTAATTTAAATATTTTGTCATTAAAAAAGAAATTTTGTTCTCAAACTTTTGATTTAATGCAATATATCATATTCTTTTCAAGAAATCATGCATTATATATTTTTTTTTTTATTTTGTCATTTCTCGTTTAATTGTATTTTGACTTTTACAAACTTTAAGAAATCATGTATTGTGATGTCCTTCCCATTTTTCTTTCCTAGTTCCATTCAGTCATTATAAATAAAAATCATTGTTCACATCTTAAATTTTTATTTATAGCGTTGGTGGAAAGATTGTTCAAAAGATAATTAAAGAGAGGACATAAGAAAAATAATTGATATTAGATGAAGTAATAACAATAATTTAAATTAAAAATTAACGACAATTGAAGAAACATAATAGCATTAAACAAATGAACGAAATTATAAATCGTAGAAAACATAACTTGCCATATATTTGTTAAACTTCAATTCTAGCCTTATTATTTTGGCTCTCCATATATTCCAAACTTTTTTTTTACCATTATCTTCATTCAGGAAAAACTTATTTTTTGTCATTAGACTGACTGTGCATAGCTCTTGAAGAACAATCTAGCAACGTCCTCCATCTCTTTCCCCATCCTTATCTAATCTAACTAAAAAGTAATATTTCTTATCTTCCGCCAAAATTAAGTTTTTGTAAGATTCACTGCTCTCCTTATTTTGAACTTGGAAAAGTAATATATGCATATTATATATATTATGCAAAACCTTTAGTAGATAAAATCTGTGAGAAATTTAATTGGGAAAGATCATTGAAATACTCAACCAAATTAATACAATCAAACATAGTGATGCATATCTCCATCTGAAATGATTATTTTTAACATGAATCTTTTTAGAAATGAAGTAGATTCGTTGTTACATATAGAACACGAACATTTGATAACATCTCCTATTCGATAAATTGTACTATTGCAAGTTGTACACTTTTCAAATCACATTGAACTTTTGTTTTAAATCGTTATAATTCTTCCTATAAAGCTACACTATTCTCTTTTCACTTTTTCCAACACGATGTAACTTAAACACACCTCAAAAGACTCCAAAAGTTTCTTAGAAGAAACTAATAAACGAGTAACTTTTTCTATAAAACAATATGCTCGAACCTTCATTATAAAAGTAGAATATATTAGCACACATATCATGAAATATAGTAAAAGTATTTTTATGGAAAAAAAATTAATGTACTTACTCCTTTCTCAGACAATCAATCTCTTCTATAAGAGGAGTAATTGTAATGTCCCTAATATCAGTCGTAGTCAAACTCACATCATCTATAAATAATTTCAAATATCATTACACATAGTTTAATTTTCTAGTGAACGTACTTTTTTGTTATGTTTAAATCAAATTCAACTAAAAAGTGCAATAAAAATATGCATATCTTCATACCATGTGACTTTAACATTCGATACAACAATTACTTGACATTGTGCATTATTCTTTTCCAAAAATCCTCCTTCATGTTCCCTCAAATCGCCCCACATTGTCAACTTCATGAAATTTGACCTAGATAATAGCAAAAGGTTTATTTATATTGCTAAAGAAAGAACAATAAAATTTATATTGCTAAAGGTTTAATATAGTTTCAACATGTGAACAATAAAATATACCTTTTATCAAGAAGGAATATGTAAGGGACCCGACCCGAATGGGGTTCTAAATAGGCCATTACCTCAATGCATGCATACAAATCTACAGAAAATTTGCAAGATGGCGTTTGGATTCTAAGTAAAAACTAAAACATGAAAACATCCATTTAAAAATCAACATAAATTCCTGAAACCTGTCCCTGTTTCCAAGCACCTGTTCCAAGACAAATACATTTCCAAAACATACTCTGATCAGAGATTTATTTAAAACATACAAGTTTTGCAATAGTTACAACAATGCTAGAATCCGGAATACATTCAGAAAACACCCTAGGGCTTCGTGCCCAACTACATGCATTTAGAGGACATTTAAATCATAAACATAAACATAAGACTCAGAGTTGAACAACGGGTTTCCATGATCACAGCTCCTCCTCCAGCCATCCTGTCTCGCACCATGGTTATCTGTGGAAAACCACATAATAAGGGTGAGTAACGAATTACTCAGTAAGAATCCCCAACCGGGGTACAATACGATATACATGGTCATCTCGATGAGCGTATGCAAGCTATGAATATAAACACAGAATAGAGCACATAGCTTAGCCCACACTTGGGCCTCGGATGCCAACTCAGGGTCTTAGTCCGTAAATCAATCACCACATCCACACAATACACAAGTCGCCGTATACGAGAAACAAGTCCCGGCCTCAGCCTGTCTACTGTCGACGAAAGGTACACTAGCTCAAGATCCCGAGGAGCTCTCCGGTCGGCGCTGTAATGAGCGTAAACATGCACGCGTGCTCTGCAGACTATGAGGGGTGCGGGTCCAGAGGCAAGCCGCCCATGTCGATCCACCACGCCTAACTAATTCTTTGGATCGGTGTCACGACGACATAGGGGTGTGAGTTACGGACACGTAAACTATGTCAGCCTGAACCACCGCACCTGGGGCTAAGGAACGGGTCGTGGTAGGCTTACACCAGGAAGTCGTCCTTACCTTAACAGGTGACAATTAAGGGCTACGGCCGAACACGCTGAGGACGTGCCGACTGCCGGGGACGAGGCAATGCCAAGTCATCATCCCGACCGTTGGGGCATTTAACAGTCTGCCACCCTCACCCAAGATTGCGGGGCCTACGGTCGGGTTAGCTAAACCCTAACGGGGTCCAGGGACGGAGAACTGTCTCGACGTCCCTGCCATGGATGCAAGGTGCTTTATGCATCATGCCCGGATGATGCTATCTACCTGCAACTCTAACCTGCCTTAACAATCAACACACAATTCCATAAAATCCAATACGTGCTCAATAAGAATACAACGAGCCTAGCATGATACTACGAAGCAAGGAACAGATACGAGCATGCCAGAAAGGAACAACCTAGCATGGACTAACATGAGAAACAACATAGGAAATCATGCGATCGGGAATTGAGAATAGAGCACTTATCAGAAACATGTCAATAAACACAAACAAGCATACAATCAAGCAATCACATAATATATCGCAGTGGTCCACACAACTCGGTAAGAAATCCTTACAGCGGGAAGACCTCTAAACACAAGAAACCTAAGCTGCGATCGAACCAGAGCTAGCTAGCGAGAACCTAACAAAAACAACAATAATTACAATCAAAAGGCCCAAATATAATAAAACAAAGCAGGGCTCGGCTGGGAGCAACTCACGAGGGGCGCGGAGGCTCTGAACAAGCCGCATTTGCAGGGCGAGGCATTTCTTTGGGCTGGCTGGGTGTGTGGCTGGGCTGGCTGGCTCGACGCATTTGGCGCGGCTGCGTCTTGCGGACACCGCTGGGCAGGCCTGGCGCACGGCGCGCGGGCGCTGAGCGTCTGGGCGCGGACCACGGCGAGCTTCGGCAGATCGGGCGACGCGGGCGCGTTTCAGCGGGGGCAGACGGCACGGCGCGGACGAGACCAGCGAGGGCGAGGCGCGCGATCGGGCGTCGCCAGCGGATCTGGTGCGATGGGCTCGGCTGGCGTGGCGAGTGGCGGGCCGCTGCGGCGGTGGGGGCGAGCCACAGTGCGGCAAGGCGGCGGCGGCGTCTTGGGCGTGCGACGGCGACCGGCCTGGCGAGCTCGACGACGGCGCGATGGGGGCAGCTCGGGCTGGGGGTGAGGCTAGGTCGGGGGAGAGAAAGAGAGAGAGAGAGAGAGAGAGAGAGAGAGAGAGAGAGAGAGAGAGAGAGAGAGAGAGAAAGAGAGAGAAAAGGAAAAAAAAATAAAAAGAAAAGAATAATGAATTTGGAAAAGAAAAGGAAAATGGGAAATAAAAAGGAAATAGGGATTTTATCCCAAAAATCCATCCTTATCCATTTAAAACCACAAAAAATCCCATTTCCCAACTTCCTCCTTCGAGACCTGGCTGAAGCAACCTCTCCCAATAAATAAAACTCACTAAAATCCAACTCCCAAATCAACACCAAGGGCCCGGGCTCGAATCCCAAAGGAAGCACACAACCAACCAACACTTTGCCCAAAACCGAAATCACAACCGAACTCCCAAACGACTAGCCCAAACATCTCGGGACTCGCAAGCAATAACAAACCAGCCTCGACAAAGGCAGGAGCTACCTCGAAGCCTGAAAAACCACAAATCCTGCACGGAGAGCCAAAAGACCAAAATATCCCTAAGGGTCAAAACAGCTCTAACAGCCCAACCGAACCACTGAATCTGAACCGAAAGCACCTCGAGAACCGGAATAGAAAACTGGGCTGTTACAGAATATATCATGTTTCTGGGTAATTTTTTCCTTCGAATTTCGAAACTCTATAAGTGTGGATGATCTTACAATTATTACAACTCCAATATTACTTAAAGAAGCTTCAATACAATCTCTTACTGATGTCCATCCTATGCGAACTAGGGCAAAGTTAGGATCTTTTAAGAAAAAAAAGATTTTTAGCATTCGTATCATCAATCTCTGTTGAAAAAACATCCTTTAGTGCTGCCTCCAAAATAAGCTTATTGCAAATAGACATGAAATGTGAATATGATGCTCTTGTAAAACAAAACACTTAGGACTCTAGTACTTCCAAGTGAAAACACAAACATAAAAGGTTGTAAGTTAGTCCATAGAATTAAACGTAATCTCTTTAGTGAAATTTAAAGCTCTTTTATTTGCAAAAGGATTTCACCAAGATGAAGGTGTGGATTTCTTTGAAATGTTAAGTCTAGTCGTTAAGAAATCGACTATCAGAGTTATCTTATCTTTAGTCGCTAAATATGTTTGGTCACTTAGACAACTTGATGTTAAAAATGTCTGCTTACATGAAGAGTTAAGAAGAGGTCTTTATGCTACAACCACAAGGTTTTGTCCATCCTAACTTTCCTTCTTATGTTTGTAAGCTTAATAAATATCTCTATGGTCTTAAACAAGCACCTCGTGCTTGAATTAATTGCTTCACTACATCTCTCTCAATATGGATTTATTTCATATCATGATGACCTTCGTTTATTAGAAATATTAAGGGGTCAATCACGTATCTCTTACTTTGATGACATAATTCTAATAGGTACGAAAAACACTTTTATCGACAACCTTGTCCAAAATCTAAAGAAAAAAGAATTCTTTGATGTAACTGACTTGAGAGTTTTAGCATATTTTATAAGACTTGAAATACATCAAAATGAAACATGTATTATTGTGAATCAAGGACAATATGCACGTGAGGTGTTACAACATTTTCACGAGCCAAACCAAGTGTAACTAGGGATGTTCATTGGTCCGTCGATGTCGGTTATTAAATGAAACCAAGCCGACCACCGACATATTGATTTTTGTTGATCGGTGAAAATCGGTTTTTAGATATTTGAGATACCGATCGATTGAACACTCGGTCAGTTGATTTTAATCGGTTAATTGAAAATTTTTAAATAATCTTTTTTTTACTCGACAAACTAAAAAGAAGAAGGTAAAAACATTATCAATGGCTTGGACACCAGAAGAACCAAAGAAAATGTAAGTAGAAAGAAATATAGAAGAAAAAAAAAAAAAAAAAAAGATAAGAAAACAATGAAATATAGGATATCAGTGTCCATGGAGTCATGGAGACAGGAGAAAGAGAAAAAAAACGAAAATAAAGAAGAAGAGTTACGAAAGAATGAAGAGAAATAAAAATAAAAATTAAAAAAGAAAAGTTCATTTAGGGCCTGTTTGGCCCACGAACAACAGGCCGGGAAGGGAAGGGAAGAGCCCTTCCTGCCGTTTGGCCAGCTGTCTTTTCCAAGCTGGGTTAATCTGGCGCGTAACCCGGCCTTTTCCCAGCGCGTGATTGTTTTTTAATTGCTCAGCTAATCTGTTTCATTTTATTTTATTTCCTTTTTTTTATTTACTTCCTGCTTTATGTTTATGTTTCCTTTCTCATTTATTTCTTTTTTCCTTTTTAATGTTTTACACAACTTTTGTTTATTAATTATATATATTTTTTTAATCAAAAGATTTATTCTAAAATAAATTTTTTTATGTGATGATGAACACAAAACCTACGTAATAAAATAAGAGCTAAGATCTTAATTTTAAGATTGAATTGAATTATCACCGAACAAATAAAACTAACACATAACTCTTTCGATAATTATCAAAGATAAGATTTGACCTTGCTCTCTCTTACACTATTTTACCAACTCTTTTATCTTACCTTATGTATGCTTATTTTTAATTATAATATTTGCATACTTTTTTTTCTTCTAAATATATTATGTTTTTTAAAAATATATTTGTAGTTTGATGTTTTTTTTTTTTGAATTATAGTGTGATGCATTTGATTTGATCCTAGACATTCTCTTAATTTTTTTTTTTGTGTTGAGATTCTCTTAAATAAAACATTAACTTTATTAACTTTTACCAAATCATTCATTTAACTTAATTGATTAAAAGAGATTTTGCATATATAATAAAAAATTGCAAAACATTTTCATCTATAGCACAATTTATATGTATAGCACAAAATCAAAACTTATTCATTTGTAGCAAAAAATTCAAATTCATTTCTATCTCATAAAATTTAATCAGTGATAGAGCTCTATCATACTCATTCTAATTACTCAAAATACTTAAACTAGTTTTTTTTTATTGCATCTACCTTGATTTAAATTTCTAAACTTAATTTTATTATAAAAAAAATTATATTTATCCATTTATTTTGATTTATTATTTTCAAATAATCATCAATTTTTATTATTGGAATAGTTTTATTTCATTTAAGTAATAAATAAAATAAATTTTAAGAATGGTTTTTTTTATGAATTTTATATTAAAATATTAAATATCTATTAGTTTTAAAAAACAAATCTTCATTTCTTCACTACCCTTCCCATCACACCAAACACCAATTTACTATCACATCACTTCTCTTTTCTTCTTACCAAACAATAATTTACTTTCGCTTCCCTTCCTTTCTCTTCCCGCCGTAGCCAAACAAGCCCTTATGTGTTTTAGGAGAAGAAGATAAAAAATATTATTATTTTTTAAAAACTCGTAAGTGGTTTTATAAAAGACAATGAACTCCTCTATTTTATAAAATAGTTATTTTTATTTATATTAATGAGAAATGAAGCTGAAGTGACATTTTCTTTTTCAAAATCATTATTAACAAAATTAAATTATATTTTTAATAAGAATAATGTCTCAATCCACCTCTATCTTTGTCAGACTCTCTCTTCTTTTTCATTCTATCTCTATCCATGAATTTAAATTTAAAATTGGGAAATTGTATTAAATATACCATTTTTAAGAAATAATTACAAAATTAGGTAACCAACTTTTCTTTTGCATCTCTAATTTTCATTTTAAAAATCCGTATTTAATAATTTTAATTAATATCATCTTTTCCTCTCATGTATTTATTGCATTCATTTAAATACCTAATAATATAGTCAAATTTCTCATATTTAACAAATCCAAAAATAGCATTCCATCTAACAAATTACTTTTTCATTTATTAGAAAATTTTCTCACCTCCAAATTCAAATTCCATTTCAAACCTAACAACATCGTCAAGCTTCTCATATTTATTGCTAACAAACTTTCCATATTCATTGCTAGCAAACCCAATATAGATGTTCGATTCTATGTAGTAATATATCGATAGTACACACAGTATGGTCAAGTAACACTAGCACATCAATTTTGTTATTCCTTTTAATATCAATACACTGTATTTTACACATATATGTATACAAGGTAGTCCAATATACCATTTAGAAGAGATTACAAAATATATCACTATATTGTATTACTTATACATATTGTTAACACAGTATACATTTACTTTACAGGTTTTGCAAACATCACTATCTGCATTGCACATAGTGATCAATGGAATGAAAATGATGTACTATAATTATGAAGTGACTGAAATATATCTCGAACCATGCACTTCGTACTATATTTACTAATTGTTTTTACTATTCGTTGTGTTTAAATTGAATTTGTTTATATGCTCTCACGAAACACTAATTTTCACAAATATAGAAGATAAAAATAATGTGGTTTTATTATATACTCATACATAAAGTTGTATTACTATTAGTATTCAATATACCGTCATTTTTATAGTATTTATAAGATTGTATTATTTTTCAATACATTAAATTTACAAATATTTATACTTAATAATAATATTAAAATTTTAAAATAAAGCAAGAATGATCACATCAAACATATTAGTACAAGAATTGTGATAAATGCCTTGTACACGTCCCTAAGGGGCAGCCCAACGGTTGAGGCAAAGGACTTCAAGACATGCTTCCTTGAGAGATCCCCGCTTCGAGGCCATTGGAAAACGCTTAAACTAGAAACTCTTCGAAGTATCCTGGTGCCACAGTTTAGGGATAGACCAGTGGTGCTCCGGCTATAGGGGAGTGAAGCTCCGATTTCCTGGTTTTCAAAAAAATAAAAGCATTGTACACGTTTTCATTTATTTAATAAACACAAGTATTATAAATAATGCATTCTTATAGAACAATGATCCTTGCATAAAAAATACAATATTAACAATACCTACGGTATGAATAAATAATACAATATAAAATCTACCAAATGGTAGTGTATTGACCGCTTGTTTATTTGTCAACTCTTCCATTTCTTTCGGTTCTTCTTTTCCTTGAGATGTATTACTTGCCATATTTTCAAACTTCTCTATATATACGGTGGTTGGATGCGCATTTAGTGTAGTGGTGGGCATATTAGTAGAAGTGTTATCCCTTCAACGAGAAGTTTGATGAACTTGTTCTCTAACATTAAAAAACTAAAGTAAGAATAATTTCAGTATAACTGTTCACACGAGATTTCAGGAGAAATTTGGTTTCATGGAGTTGAACTTGAATTTGAGATGATTTTTGAGAAAGTGGTTCGATCTCTATGACTTGATCCTCTAATTCGTTCTCTCTGAATGGATGTTCTTGGTATGAAGAGCAATTTGAAGAACAAAATGTGTGTACTTCGTATGCAACTGCTCGTTTATGGAACTATTTGTCTTTCGATGTAATTTTTGCCTTCGAAACGACTTTTGATCTTTAGAACCGTGGAGAGACCTCAACAAATATGAATTCCTCTCTAGTTCCAAAAATGTAACGGCCCGGAAATTTCATCCCGGTCTTCCCGGGTCGCCCAGGGGCATTTTGGTAATTTTGGTCGGGCCGACAGGGCCGGTTATGTAATTGTTAATTTCCGGAAAAATTATGAGTCAATTTGAATAGCAACGGGAATTTTGGTGAAGACATTTGGGCTTGGAAAAAAGTAAAAATAAATAGGGAATTAAATAGCGCGTCGAGTGAGATTCGAGCCAAGGACGTGCCGCATGCTAGGCGGAGGGCGCTGCCAGCCGAGCCACCGAGCGCGTTTGTTAATCTAAAAGCTCGTTCTAATACTTATGCTTGTTTACGAAGGCGGTTGGTATAAAAGCAGAGCTCGCCCGAGCTTTCTTCTCCGTTTCTCTTCTTCTCTTCGCGATCTCCTTCATCAACCGACAGCGATTTCCGGCGACTTCTTCCTTCTCCAGCTCCGATTCGATCGAGTTCGTCTTCCCAAGTTCGAAGGTCAATCCATTTCCGAGCAGCAGGTAAGCTTTTCCTCTCTTCTTCTTCTTCCTCTCCTTCAAATCCGACTTCTTCTTCCTTGTTTTGATTTCCATTTTTTCCGGCCGAGTCGAGGTGATTTGAGGTATGGGTTTTGTGCAGCTAGTGTAGGGGAGTTCACCATCAAAGAATCGCTCGTAGAATCCCCGTGGATCGCTCGATTTTGGGTTTTCTCCATCGCCCCTATTTTCGTGCTCTGTCGCTGCGCAGTGCCGCCGAGCCTCGCCGCACACCGCGCGCGCGTCCTCACCAACTTCGTGTCGCATAGCATCGCCAGCGCCCAGCCGAGCCGCGTCGCCATCGCCCTGCTCGCCCGAATGCCCCTGCTTCGCCCGCGCGCCCGCCGCGCTCAGCCAGCGCCCCAGCGCGCCCATTCCTGCGCCCCAGCGCGCCCAGCCAGTCCCGTTGCTGCCCCGTTCGTGCAATCGGCTCGTTCGTGCGTTCGTCGCCCCTCGTGAGTTGCTCCCGAGCTGAGCCTCGTTTATTTTATTATACTTAGGCCTATTGTGTGATTTTTGTTGTGATTGATAGGTTCTCGGTAGCTAGTTCGGGTTCGTTCGCCGCTTAGGTTTTCGTGTCAAATCGTCCCCGACCAAGGTAAGGATTTCTTACCGGAGTTGTGTGGACCCTGCGATATATTATGCGATTGCTGATTGATTGCTTGTTTGTGTTTATTGACATGTGTAGCTAGTATTCTATTATGAATTCTCGATTAGCATGATTTTCCTGATTTAATTCTCATGTTAATCCATGCTAGGTTGTTCCTTTCTAGCATGCTTGTATCTGTTCCTTGCTTCGTAGTATCATGCTAGGCTCGTTGTATTCTTATTGAGCACGTATTGGATTTTATGGATTTGTTTGCTGATTGCTAGGGCAGGTTAGAGTTGCATGTAGATAGCATCATCCGGGCCTGATGCATAAAGTACCTTGCATCCATGGCAGGGACGTCGAGCAAGTCATTCCGTCCCCGACCCCGTGAGGGATTAGCTAACCCAAGCGGTAGGCCCTGCAATCTTGGGTGAGGGTGGCAGACTGTTAAATGCCCCAACCGTCGGGATGATGACTTGGCATTGCCTCTTCCCCGGTAGTCGGCACGTCCTCAGCGTGTTCGGCCGTAGCCCCTGATTGCCACCTGTTAAGGTAAGGGCGGTTTCCTGGTGTAAGCCTACCACGACCCGTTCCCTTAGCCTCAGGTGCGGTGGTTCAGGCTGACATAGTTTACGTGTCCAGGTCTCACACCCCTATGTCAGTGACACCGATCCAAAGATTTAGTTAGACGTGGTGACTGGACATGGGCAGCTTGCCTCTAGACCCGGCACCCCCCATGGTCTGCAGTAGCACGCGGTGCATGTTTAAGCTCATTACAGCGCCGACCGGAGAGCTCCTCGGGATCTTGAGCCAGTGTACCTTTCGTCGATAGTAGACAGGCTGAGGCCGGGACTTGTTTCTCGTATAGGGCTACTTATTGTATTGGACTGTGTGGTGATATTATTCCGGACTAAGACCCTAAGCTGGTATCCGAGGCTCAAGTGTGGGCTAAGCTATGTGCTCTATTCTGTGTTTATATTCATAGCTTGCATACGCTCATCGAGATGACCATGTATATCGTATTGTACCCCGGTTGGGGATTCTTACTGAGTAATTCGTTACTCACCCTTATTGTGGTATTTCCATAGGTAACCAAGTTGAGAGACAGGATGGCTGAAGGAGGAGCTGTGATCATGGGGCCCAGTCATCAAACTCTGATTTTTGTATTATGACTCTTTATGTTTTGTTTCCCCTGAATGCATGTAGCCGGGCACGGAGCCCTAGGATGTTTTGTAAATGTTTTGTGGATTCCAGCATTTTGT
The DNA here is from genome assembly GCA_036507275.1 of Sicyos edulis. Classification (NCBI taxonomy): domain Eukaryota; kingdom Viridiplantae; phylum Streptophyta; class Magnoliopsida; order Cucurbitales; family Cucurbitaceae; genus Sicyos; species Sicyos edulis. The sequence goes on from CM071847.1 coordinate 37,481,518, forward strand.
ATCTGAACAGGTTTTGAATGGTTTTTAGTAAATCTCTGATCAGAGTAAACTTTGGAAATGTATTTATCTTGGAGCAGTGCTTGGAAACAGGGGACGAGTTCAGGAAATTGTTTAGTTTTTAAAGGGGTTATTTTGAATGTTTTGTTTTAATTGGAATCTGAAATCATGTCTGTTTAAATGTCCTTTACTTTGAATGCATGCATTGGGGTAAGGGCCCATTTAGTGCCCCATTCGGGTCGGTCCCTTACAGTTGGTATCAGAGCTCAGAGTCATAAATTCTGTAGATTGACCTTTTGTTGTAGGTCGTTTTCGCATGATCACCAGCACTCCGACAGTCATCAGGTACGCCTAAGTTTGCTTTTTATTGTAAGAAAAAGGGTTAAGAATTTACAATACCTGTCATCTAGTGTATACCTTGTGTAGTGTTGTGGAGCGGAGACGAGCAGGTTCTGACTCGTTATTGGTTTGGGTATAGAGCGCCATCATGCCAACTTCCCGCAGTGTGTGATGTATGTTTTGGCTTGTTGTGGTATCCAGGTAGGTTCGGATGCCTTGGGACATCGTTCCAGAGGGAGGTAGAGATTGGACTCCCATAGGCCAACTGTGGCCCAGTTGTTGGTTTTCCCCTAGTGAGAGGGTGGAGGTGCTTTGCCTTGGAATGCCACTACAAGAGAGAAGTTAGCTGTGGTTGTGCTGATGTGGTTGTTGTGGAGCAGGTCCCCGTGTGGACTAGCCTGGGTAGCTCAAGTGTTGATCTTGAGCCTTGATAGATTATTTGGTTGCCCAAAGAGTGGTTGCAAAGTTGGTGCCTTCGAGGAGATTGATGAGGCATCTTTGTGCTTCTGTAAAGTGTGGTTATTTGCAGCCAGTAAGCCGGAACCCTGTAGTTAAGGGTGCAACAAGCAGTGTTCCCTTCGGACTGGATCCGTTGGTGGTTTCCTCAGTTGTTTGGTAGAATTAAACACTCTTCTTTTGGTAAGCCCTAGGGTAGGGCTAGCTGCTGCATGTTGAGAGAGCCGGCTAGAGTTTGTTGAGCATCATGTAGAGATGCAAGAGTAGGCCGTGAGCCTTCAGCTTGATGAGATGCCTTAGGCATAGTTGTTGGAGTTGAGCCCTTGTATGCCGAGCCAGAGTTCGTGTCACTTGAGGTTGTGACCTTGTGGCCCCGTTGGTAGTAAGATGTGGATTTGGTAGTAGTGGCACTTGAGGTGCATTGGTTGGTGTGCCGCTTTGGCACTACATCTGGTTAAGGCCTGAGTTTGGCATGGGCATAGCAGATGGTTCTATGCCGTTCGGAGTTTAGCGTCCTCCTTTAGCCTTGGATCCGTTTATGGTAGTTGCACCTGTGGAGGTCGTGCAAAAAGGCTAGTTCAGTGGTAATCGAAAGACTTCAAGCGAAAGGATGTTCGAGAGGGAGCCGGAGCCTTTTCCCAGTGTTACTGGAGGTTGAGTAAGTCAAGCAGGTTGACGGTGGGTAAGTGTTAGTGCGCGTGCATCTCACACTAGTGTTAAGGACAAGAGATCCTTGTGGTTGGTAGTGCGGTCAACTACCTTCGAGTGCCTAAATCTCAGGAGAGTTGAGCATCGTAGAAGCAAGTTTGGGTTCCAGCTGAGGGACCATGAGTTGGATGCCTATGAGGTGAATAGGATGCCTTGTGAGAGGAGTTGGATGCCTTATGGGTAAGCACCCTTGGTAGAGGCATGGTATAAAGTAAGTTCAGTTTGGTTTGGTTATGCTTTGGTAGAGCAAGGTTGCCACAGCTTCGAGCATCGTGTGGAAATGGAACTTTGGGTGTTCCGTTGATTGGTTGTATCTCTGCCAGGCGCTAGTGTGGCTTTTGGGAAAAACATTTGTTAGTCTTGGATCTCTAAAGAAAGGTTGGGAGTTGTGCACACAAGTGTGTTATGTGTGGTTCGTTCTGTGGCGAGAGTTTCAGATCCATGTAGGATTTGCTTTGGGGATCTCGTGCTCAGTTCTTGAAAAAGTTGGACTCCAGGTGGATGTTGTAAGGCTTTAGTGAGGCGGTAAGGATACCATGCTCGTGGTATCAGGTTGTTGCTTAGGTGAGATTTGTTAAGTGGACCTAAGCTTGGTTGGCGGATCTTCTTGTTGATCGTCACGACAGAGAAAGTTGTTCAGATCCTTCCTTGGGTAGGAGTCATGTTGTGGTTGATGTCTAAGTAGGAGGATGACGCATTCGGTAGCGTTTCGGGTCCTCTTGGTTTCCAATGAGTTGGAGTTGGCTAGCATGGTTGTGTTGCTGGAAAAAAGAGTTGTTGTTGTTCAGGCAGTTGGCTGTAGGCCGTTAGTTGGCAGTGGGTGTCGAAGGTTGTCGGAGAACCCTAGGTTGTGGAGAGCCTCTCTAGAGCTCAGTCAGGCCAAGTAGGGAATTTCAGTTGGCAAGCTGGAGTCGTGTAGTTTGTAGCCTCGGGTGAGTTGTTGGCAGTCTTGGTAGCCTAGCAAGTTAATATTTGTTTGGAGTAGAGTCCGGATTGGTTCCGTTATGGTGACAAGTTGATGCTTGATTTTGACCAAGGTGTGGATTGAAATTGCTAGAAGTCAGTTTGCTCGTGGGGCGAATGGTTCGTGCCCTGTTGGTTGTCTTCCTGTTTCCAGGAAAGTTGAGAGTTGCCCCGTTGGTATTTGGAGGTTCAGTCCGTGGTGAACCCTTGTTGCTACCCCGTGAGATTTTGATCTTGTTGCTTCAGTGGAGCGAGACAGTGAGTGTATGTGGAGCTCTCTGTCCTTCGGTTGTCTGCTCGTAGAAGCTGTTTCTTTCTGGGTTTGGCAAGTTACTGCCGTGGGTTTGTTAAGGATTTTTCCGCCATAGCCTCGCCCTTCACTCGTCTGACGAGGAAGGGTGTCGAGTTTATTTGGAACAGTAAGTGTGATGAGAGCTTTGCTAGGCTCAAGCGCAGTTTGACTTCAGCCCCAGTGTTGGCAGTCCCGAAGGGGACAGGTGGTTTCGTGGTTTACAGCGATGCTTCCAAGTTCGGGTTGGGTTGTGTGTTGATGCAGCACGGGAAGATCATTGCTTATGCTTCCCGCCAGCTGAAGCCATATGAGCAGAACTATCCGACTCATGATATGGAGTTGGCAGCAGTGGTGTTTGCACTGAAGATTTGGAGGCATTACCTGTATGGTGAGCGGATTCAGTTGTTTACCGATCACCAGAGCCTCAAGTATCTGTTTACTCAGAAGGAGCTGATTATGAGGCAGAGGAGATGGTTAGAGTTGGTAAAAGATTATGTCTGCGAGGTTTTGTACCATCCGGGCAAAGCAAATGTTGTAGCTGATGCTGTAAGTAGGAAGACGTAGCACTCCGTGGTGTTGTTGAGTTCCCAGCCCAGATTACGGAGAGAGTTCGAGCGGGCTGAGATTGCAGTGTTGTTGGGTGAGGTTACTGCCAGAATAGCTAGGTTGACAGTCCCGCCATCGATTAGACAGTGGATTATTGATAGTCAGCTGAGTGACCCCGCACTTAAGAAATTGGGTGACAGAGTTATTGCTGATGGAGATTTTGATTTCGTATTTTCACCAGACAGTGGGCTGGCGTACAGAGGCCGGTTGTGTGTTCCGGATGTTGCAGGATTGCGAGCAGAGTTACTCTCAGAGGCCCACAGTTCTCCGTTTGCTTGCCACCCCGGGGGTACCAAGATGTATCAGGATCTTAAGCAGACATTCGGGTGGATGGGTATGAAAAGAAATGTTGCGGAGTTTGTCAGTCGATGTCTCACTTGTCAGCAAGTGAAGGCACCCAGGCAGAGAACCGGCCGGTTTATTCTGGCTACCGAGTGTGCCTCAGTGGAAATGAGAAGAGATCTCCATGGACTTTATTTCTGGTTTGCCGAGGACTCCGAGGAAGTTCTCTCCGATTTGGGTGGTAGTCGATCGATTGACTAAGAGCGCACACTTCATTCCCGGTAGAGACACTTATACCGTGGAACAGTGGGCGCAGTTGTTTTTGGAGCAGATCATTTGTTATCACGGTGTGCCTGTGAGGATTGTGTCTGACCGTGATTCGAGGGCTTGTGTGTTGGATTTCTCGGGCAGTTGGGACCAGTATCTGTATCTGATGGAGTTTGCATATAACAACATTTATCAGTCGACGATTCAGATGGCTCCATTCGAGGCTTTGTATGGTAAGCGTCGCCGATCTCCTGTGTTCTGGGAAGAGGTTGGTGATAGGCAGGTTTTGGGTCCCGAGTTGTTGCAGTTGACCAATGGTGCCGTGCAGAAGATTAGAGCTCGTATGTTGACAGCTTAGAGCAGACAGAAGAGTTACGCCGATGTTCGGCGTCGGGATTTGGAGTTTGAGGTTTGGCAAGCGTGGAAAGCTGAGTCCCCGTTTTGTTGGTCCGTTTGAGATTCTGGAGAGGATCGGCAAGGTTGCTTATCGATTAGCCTTGCCTCCGTCATTGTCGGCAGTGCACAGTGTTTTTCATGTTTCGATATTGAGACAGTACGTGCCGGATCCGTCGCACATTGTTGATTTTGAGCCGTTGCAGCTGAATGAGGATTTGAGCTTCGAGGAGAAGCCAGTGGGGATTCTTGCTTTTGAGATAAAGACACTGCGTAATCGTGATATTCGGTTGGTAAAAGTTCAGTGGAGGAGTCAAAGTTCAGAGGAAGCCACTTGGGAGCGGGAGGATGAGATGAGAATGCAGTATCCCGAGCTGTTCCAATCTTAAGTGACTTTCGAGGACGAAAGTCTTATAAGGGGGGAATATTGTAACGGCCCGAAAATTTCATCCCGGTCTTCCGGTCGCCAGGGCATTTTGGTAATTTTAGTCCGCCGACGCGGGGCGGTTATGTAATTGTTAATTGCCGGAAAAATTATGAGTCAATTTGAATAGCAACGGGAATTTTGGTGAAGACATTTGGGCTTGGAAAAAAGTAAAAATAAATAGGGAATTAAATAGCGCGTCGAGTGAGATTCGAGCCAAGGACGTGCGCATGCTAGCGGAGGCGCGCCGCCAGTGAGCCACCGAGCGCGTTTGTTAATCTAAAAGCTCGTTCTAATACTTATGCTTGTTTACGAAGGCGGTTGGTATAAAAGCAGAGCTCGCCCGAGCTTTCTTCTCCGTTTCTCTTCTTCTCTTCGCGATCTCCTTCATCAACCGACAGCGATTTCCGGCGACTTCTTCCTTCTCCAGCTCCGATTCGATCGAGTTCGTCTTCCCAAGTTCGAAGGTCAATCCATTTCCGGGCAGCAGGTAAGCTTTTCCTCTCTTCTTCTTCTTCCTCTCCTTCAAATCCGACTTCTTCTTCCTTGTTTTGATTTCCATTTTTTCCGGCCGAGTCGAGGTGATTTGAGGTATGGGTTTTGTGCAGCTAGTGTAGGGGAGTTCACCATCAAAGAATCGCTCGTAGAATCCCCGTGGATCGCTCGATTTTGGGTTTTCTCCATCGCCCCTATTTTCGTGCTCTGTCGCTGCGCAGTGCCGCCGAGCCTCGCCGCACACCGCGCGCGCGTCCTCACCAACTTCGTGTCGCGTAGCATCGCTAGCGCCCAGCCGAGCCGCGTCGCCATCGCCCTGCTCGCCCGCACGCGCCTCGCCGCCGCGCTTCGCGTCGCGCCCCGGCCGATCCCGTTCTTTGCCCGTTCGTGCGTTAAATCACGCCTCGTGAGTTGCTCCCGAACTGAGTGTAACGGCCCGGAAATTTCATCCCGATCTTCCCGGGAGGCCCAGGGGCATTTTGGTAATTTTGGGTCGGGTCGATAGAGCCGGTTTTGAAATTGAAAATTGCCGGAATAATTATGAGTCAATTTGAATAGGATCGGAATTTTTGGTGAAGGCATTTGGGCTTGGGAAAGAGTAAAATTAAATGAGGAATTAAATAGCGCGTCGAGTGAGATTCGAACCAGAGACGTGTCGCGTGCTAGGTAGGGGGCGCTGCCAATCGAGCCACTGGGCGTCTTCGTGCTTCTAAACGCGCCAGCATCCCTTTATGCTTGTTTTCGAAGGCGGTTTTTATAAAGGCCAGCTCGCCGAGCCTTCTTCCCCATTTTTCTTCTTCTTCGCGAATCCCCTCCGACTGACTGCGATTTCCTCCCTCGCCGACTTCAAATTCGCCGGATTTCCTTCTCCAAATCGAAGCTGATGCCGAGCAGCTGGTAAGACCTTTCTTCTTCTTCTTCCTTCTTCTTCTTCTTCTTCTTCATTTTCACCTCTGTTTCGGGCTGTGAAATTTCCGGCCGAGTCGAGGTGATTTGAGGCATGGGTTTTGTGCAGCTAGTGTAGGGGAGTTCTCCATCAAAGAATCGCCCGTCGAATCCCCGTGGATCGTTCGATTTTGGGTTGTCTCCTTCGCCCCTGTTTCGTGCTCTGTCGCTGCGCAGTGCCGCACACCGCGCGCGCGCCCTCGCGCCTCTCCATAGCTCGCCTGCAGAAGCAGCCCCAGCGCCGTGTTCGTGAGCCTGTCGCCGAGCCGTGTCGCCAAGCCGCGCCCCAGCGCCGTGTCGCGTGTCCTGCTGTCGAGCCGAGCCGAGTGAGAGCCGAGCCTAATTATTTTATTTTATTTTATTTTATTTAATTTAGATATTGTGTGTAATTGTGTTGTGCTTGTTAGGTTCCCTGTAGCTAGTTCGGGTTCGTTCGCAGCCTAGGTTTCCGTGTATTCGTCCCCAACCAAGGTAAGGATTTCTTACCGGAGTTGTGTGGTCCCTGCGATATTATATGTGATTGCTGATTGACTGCTTGTTTGTGTTTATTGACATGTGTAGCTAGGTATTCTATTCTGAATTCCCGATTAGCATGATTTTCCTGGTTTAATTCTCATGTTAATCCATGCTAGGTTGTTCCTCTCTAGCATGCTCGTATCTGTTCCTTGCTTCGTAGTATCATGCTAGGCTCGTTGTATTCTTATTGAGCACGTATTGGATTTTATGGAATTGTTTGCTGTTTGCTAGGGCAGGTTAGAATTGCAGGTAGATAGCATCATCCGGGCCTGATGCATAAAGAACCTTGCATCCATGGCAGGGACGTCGAGCAAGTCATTCCGTCCCCTGGACCCCGTGAGGATTAGCTAACCCGAGCGGTAGGCCCCGCAATCTTGGGTGAGGGTGGCGGTGTTAATGCCCCAACGGTCGGGATGATGACTTGGCATTGCCTCGTCCCCGCGGCAACCGGCATGTCCTCGGCATGTTTGGCGTAGCCCACGATTGCCACCTGTTAAGGCAAGGACGGCTTCACGGTGTAAGCCTACCACGACCGTTCCTTGGCAGTGCAGTGCGGTGGTTCAGCCGACATAGTTTACGTGTCCGTGTCTCACACCCCTATGTCGGTGACACCGATCCAAAGATTTAGTTAGGCGTGGTGGACTGGATATGGGCGGCTTGCCTCCGGACCGGCAGCAACCCCCCATAGTTCTGCGAGAGCACGCGGTGCATGCATACGCTCATTCTGCGCCGCCGGAGAGCTCCTCGGGATTGTGAGCGGTGTACCTTTTCGTCGATGTGAGAGCAGTGAGGCCGGGACTTGTTTCTCGTATAGGCATCGTGTGTGATATTATTTCCGGACTAAGACCCTAGTTTGGCATCCGAGGCCCAAGTGTGGGCTAAGCTATGTGCTCTATTCTCGTGTTTATATTCATAGCTTGCATACGCTCATCGAGATGACCATGTATATCGTATTGTACCCGGTTGGGGATTCTTCTTGAGTAATTCGTTACTCACCCTTATTCTCGTGGTTTTCCACGGTAATCGTGGTGCGCGACAGGATGCTGAAGGAGGAGCCGTGATCATGGGGCCCAGTCTTCCAACTCTGATTTTTGCATTATGACTCTTTATGTTTTGTTTCCCCTGAATGCATGTAGCCGGGCACGGAGCCCTAGGATGGTTTGTAAATGTTTTGTGGATTCCAACATTTTGTATCTGAACAGATTTTGAACGTTTTTTAGTAAATCTCTGATCAGAGTAAACTTTGGAAATGTATTTATCTTGGAACAGGTGCTTGGAAACAGGGACAGGTTCCAGGGAAAATGCCTAGTTTTTAAAGGGGTTATTTTGAATGTTTTGTTTTAATTGGAATCCGAAATCATGTCTGTTTAATGTCCTTTACTTTGAATGCATGCATTGGGGTAAGGGCCCATTTAGTGCCCCATTCGGGTCGGTCCCTTACACTGAGCCTCGTTTATTTTATTATATTTAGGCCTATTGTGTGATTTTTGTTGTGATTGATAGGTTCTCGGTAGGTAGTTCGGGTTCGTTCGCCGCTTAGGTTTTCGTGTCAAATCGTCCCCGACCAAGGTAAGGATTTCTTACCGGAGTTGTGTGGACCTGCGATATATTATGCGATTCTTTGATTGATTGCTTGTTTGTGTTTATTGACATGTGTAGCTAGGTATTCTATTCGAATTCCGATTAGCATGATTTTCCGATTTAATTCTCATGTTAATCCATGCTAGGTTGTTCCTTTCTAGCATGCTCGCATCTGTTCCTTGCTTCGTAGTATCATGCTAGGCTCGTTGTATTCTTATTGAGCACGTATTGGATTTTATGGATTTGTTTGCTGATTGCTAGGGCAGGTTAGAGTTGCAGGTAGATAGCATCATCCGGGCCTGATGCTTAAAGTACCTTGCATCCATGGCAGGGACGTCGAGCAAGTCATTCCGTCCCCTGGACCCCGTGAGGATTAGCTAACCCAAGCGGTAGGCCCCCGCAATCTTGGGTGAGGGTGGCGGATCGTTAAATGCCCCAACCGTCGGGATGATGACTTGGCATTGCCTCGTCCCGCGATCGGCACGTCCTCAGCGTGTTCGGCCGTAGCCTATGATTGCCACCTGTTAAGGTAAGGGCGGCTTTCTGGTGTAAGCCTACCACGACCCGTTCCCTTAGCCTCAAAAGTGCGGTGGTTGGTGACATAGCTTACGTGTCCAGGTCTCACACCCCTATGTCAGTGACACCGATCCAAAGATTTAGTTAGGCGTGGTGACTGGACATGGGCAGCTTGCCTCTAGACCCGGCACCCCCCATGGTCTGCAGTAGCACGTGGTGCATGTTTACGCTCATTACAGCGCCGACCGGAGAGCTCCTCAGGATCTTGAGCCAGTGTACCTTTTCGTCGACGATGAAGCAGTGAGGCGAGGGACTTGTTTCTCGTATAGGGCGACTTATGTATTGGACTGTGTGGTGATATTATTCTGGACTAAGACCCTATGCTGGCATCCAAGGCCCAATTGTGGGCTAAGCTATGTGCTCTATTCTGTGTTTATATTCATAGCTTGCATACGCTCATCGAGATGACCATGTATATCGTATTGTACCCCGGTTGGGGATTCTTACTGAGTAATTCGTTACTCACCCTTATTGTGGTTTTTCCACAGGTAACCAAGTTGCGAGACATGATGGCTGAAGGAGGAGCTGTGATCATGGGGCTCAGTCATCAAACTCTGATTTTTGTATTATGACTCTTTATGTTTTGTTTCCCCTGAATGCATGTAGCCGGGCACGGAACCCTAGGATGTTTTGTAAATGTTTTGTGGATTCCAGCATTTTGTATCTGAACAGGTTTTGAATGGTTTTTAGTAAATCTGATCGATCGAGTAAACTTTGGAAATGTATTTATCTTGGAACAGTGCTTGGAAACAGGACAGAGTTCAGGAAATTGTTTAGTTTTTAAAGGGGTTATTTTGAATGTTTTGTTTTAATTGGAATCCGAAATCATGTCTGTTTAAATGTCCTTTACTTTGAATGCATGCATTGGGGTAAGGGCCCATTTAGTGCCCCATTCGGGTCGGTCCCTTACAAAAAAATTTCCACCCCTTGAAATGAAGAGAAGTTCTCTATTTATAGAGTTCTCATGCATCATGGGCTTGGGCCCTAATGGGACTTTGGGCCTGGTCCATGGGCTTGGCCTTTTGGGCTTGAATTTCATGGTTCGATTCACTTGGTCTGGTTTTATTTTGGCCCAAATTCAAGATAAACCAATTTTTTTATTTAAATTAATTTTCAGAAATATCATCCCAAAATTTAATTTAATTTCGCCATTAAATTTGAGATAATGACGTGGCAGCTTATAATTGACTGAAATTTCTCAGTCAACAAATGCCTCCTTTTCGAGGTTTATGCACAAATATGTGTGGATGAATCTCGAAAACTATAGTATCGAGTCGAAGCACGAGCTTGGTTATTCTTGCTTCAGACTTCAATTCTATGAATTGTCAGTTTAACCGAAGTGTATGAATTTAGGTCATAATTTCGATTGTTTTGACGTTTTTTTTTTCATGCCAATCAATCACATTCTGGGATTTGGTCAAAATTATGATTTTCTTTATTCGGCATGGAAAAGTTCAAAATTTTTAGTAGAATTTATGCTCTACTTAATTTCGAATTGACTTTATGGTAATGTCAAAGTCTCAACCCAATTTATATTTGAATGAGGGAACTTTAGACTATGCTTGTACCATGGATAAAATTTAAATTCTATCATATGGGTAGAATTAATTTTATCAAATTGGAATTAGAGGTAAAACTTGAGTTACACCCAAAACTTATTGACTTGGAAAAAATTGATTGCCTCCACGATTTTGAATTGGCCAAAATTTCATTTTAATTTGACAATTCTTAGACCATAAAACTTGAAATTTGAAATGTTGAATAGATACTAGAGACAGGGAAATCGAGCATTCAACTAGGCTTAATGAAAATTTGACCAAATGTGGGCCCATTTGAAATATGAGATTGAATCGATTTCATTTTTGAACCTTGAATTCAAACATCAACTTCTAATTCAAACACAAAAACCCCATCGCCGTCACACAGAGCACACCGCGAATCATCAGAACCTGCTTGCTGTTGTGGCCGTCACCGAACTTTGCACGTTGTGGCATCATCTACTTTGAAAAGAAAAGTGAACTTAAAATTGAAGATGGAGAGGTGAAGGAGAGAGTGGCTGCTGAAATTTCGAAAACCAAAACTGGTTCTCTTTTCTTCTCTTTATTTTTCTTAATTATTTTAAATGAAACATCTTTTCCATCAAATTTCTTTTTAACTTCCCCCAATGAGTGGTCCCACCCTTCATTTTTCACCCTTCTCTATGCTGGACTTTCTTTCTTTTTCTTTCAAAATATGGGAAACATAAAAATTTGATTGAATTTCCATTTTTTTAGGTGGAGGCTACCACTACTCCCTTTTATATTTATATATATATTTTGCTTCAAAGCTCCTTTATTTATTTATTTTTTCACTCATTTTGTGCTTTTAAACACAAACTCTCTTTTCTTTTCTTTTTTCTCTTGTTTTCTTTCTTTCTTTGCCTTTAAACACAAACAGCATGAGTGGAATTTAATTTTTTTTTTCAATATTTTCTATTTCTCTTTATAAAACACTTTGTTTGTCAACATTTTTATTCATGTTTCTCTACATCAAACCACATTATTTATCAAACCACTTCTCTTTTTTTCTTTTCTAATTTAAAACAGTCTGAGTGTTATTTCCTTCTTTTAGTTTCTTTCGAAATTTCAAACTTTGTTTTTTAAATGTCAAACAAACCCATTTTTTTATCACTTTTGATTTGCCCCAAAAAGAGATACTATTAAAAGACTCTTCAAATTGATGTATGTCTTAAAACAAAAAATGATCCTGTCGGCTCGATGCTATGATCGAATGACCCTGTCGGCTCGGTGCTAGATCAAATGGCCTTGTCGGATAGCTACTATGATCGAATGGCCCTGTCAGATTGCTACTATGATAGAATGACACTGTCGAATCGGTTCTATGATCCAATGACCCTGTCGGATCGCTACTATGATCGAATGACCCTATCGGATCGGTGCTATGATCGAATGACCCTGTCGGATCGGTGCTACGAATGAATGACCCTGTCAGATCGGATGTCATAAACGACCCTGTCGGATGGATGCCATAAACGACCCCGTCAAATCGCTGCTATGGGTAACCCTATCGGGTCGCTACTATGGGTAACCCTGTTGGATCGATGTTACGGATGATCCTACCGGATCAATGTTATGGACAACCCTGTCAGATTGGTGCTATGGACGACCCTGTCGGACCAGTGCCATGGACGACCTTGTCGCGGGATGCGCTATAAACGACCTTGTCACGAGATGCGCTATAAATGACCTTATCGCGGGGTGCGCTTTGCGATGAGATGCGGTATAAACGACCTTGCGACGGGATGTGCTATAAACGACCTTGCAACGAGATGCGCTATAAATGACATTGTTGCAGGATACACTATAAACGACTTTGTTGCGGGATGCGCTATAAGCGACCTTGTTGCGAGGTGCGCTTTGCGACGGGATGCGCTATAAACGACCTTGCTACGAGATGCGCTATAAACGAAATTTTTGCGGGATGCGCTATAAGCGACCTTGTTGCTGGATGCGCTATAAACGACCTTGTTGTGAGGTGCGCTTAAACGATCTTATCGTGGGATGCGCTATAAACGACCTTGTCGCGAGGTGCCCTAAAACGATCTTGTCGCAGGGTGCGCTTTGCGACGGAATGCTCTATAAACGACCTTGCAACAAGGGTGGCCATAAATGACTTTGTTTCGGCGGCGGTGCTCACTATGTCCCCTTTAAGTGATTTCATTGCGACGTATCGACAAAGGTCTCATTAACCAATAAAAGAGACTTTGAGGTCAAAAGTTGTTATAAAGTCACTTTCCACCTCACAGAGATGCTATAAATGACCCTATGTGAACAAGGCACGAGACATTTGTAGGATCGGTATGACAACCCTAGGGGGGTGAATAGTGTTTCTTAAACTTTTATAAACTTTGTTTTTTGCTTAATGTGGGCCCAATTAAACAAGTCAATTTACTTTTGACTAAACAATCAATTTAATCAAGAATACCATAGAAATTACCAAAGACCAATTTTAAGTACCCTATTTAATTCTAATATTAAGATTGATAAATAATATGTCAAGATAAAATTATAACAACCAAACAAAATATATAAGAACAATTAATATAATATAACAATAAAAGAAGTTAAGGATAGAGAAATTGACACCGTGAATTTATAGTGGTTCAGCGCACCTACTCCACTCCCCAAGCTCCTCTTGGGTATTCCACTAAAACAATGAAGACTCTTTCCACGGCTTAGAGTCAACCGTTACAACGTTCCTTTTCCGGGAGCAAGAACAAACCCAATCTTTTCCACGGCTCAAGATCAAACCGTTACAACCTCTCTTTTTATGGATCAAGAGAAAACCGTACAATGATTTGAAAATGTAAGATCTAGATTAACAAACTCTCCCAAAGAGTGGATTTTACAAATTTAACTCTCACAACTCAAATCCTCACAATACAATAATTTCTCTCTCAAGAATAAGATGAAAATTGAAAGTTTGGAGAGAGCAACAATGAAGACTTCTTTATTTTGGAAGATTGAGAAATATGAAATTTGGTGTCTTGGTTTGGTGGAGAAGATGAAGCTTAAATAGACATAAAGAGGCAAAGTTACCGTTAGACACAAAACATAATAATATTATAATATTCAAAGAGTTACCGTTAGACACAAGACATAATAATATTATAATATTCAAAAAGTTACCGTTAGACACAAGGCATAATAATATTATAATATTCAAAAAATTACATTTGGACAAACACATAAAAGTAGTATAACAACATATAACTTTCTTTCTCTTTTAAGAAAGTTACCGTTAGACACATCCTCAAATAATAATATAATAATTGATACCTTTGTTTTCCTTTTTCTATTTTTCTTTTACTTTGACTTTTTATAACACAAAAAAATCTCAAATGTCAAACACCCAAGGCTTCACATGTCGCTCTTGGATTGGCCAATTTTTGCTACGTCATCACGTCGCGATTTACCATTCAAAATCTTTTAGGCCATAACCTTTTCATCTTAACTTTGATTTGAGTAACTCAAAATGCGTTTGAATTATTATTTCAAGCTCTACAAAATGTATACTTCAAAGCACTATATTTGTTGGTAAATAAATTTCATGTTTGTTATCATCAAAACATTAATCAATTAATTAGTTAAAATTAATTAATTTGAGATGGCCAAAAAGCCAACAACATTTCTCACGAAATTAACGAAGAGTGTCATGAATATTTAGGGGTGCCCGAAATGAGGCGTTTAAAATTTTACCAAAACCTTGGCCTTTTTTTTTTTTTTTTTTTTAGTTTTGACCCCCTTTATTATATATATATATTATTTTTAACCTTCAGCGTACCATTTTCAAATTCCGCTTGTACTTATAGATCGCTTACGAAACCCCGTGATTCTAATGATCCTCATTTTTTCTAATGCAGGACAATGGCCTATTTCACAGAGATTTCAAACTCCACCGAGCATAGCCTTGTTGTTTTGAGACATAAGGACCAGCCTTTTCGTGAAGGGACTATTCTTCCCATCGACGAACCATACAGAGAGATGAGGCTTGACTCTAGAGATTTAATTTTTCTATCAGATTGGTCAACAAAAAGATCTCTACATAAACATGCATCTGCTACAACCTGGCTCTTGGACTCCCCTATACATACAGCAAGTCCATCTGTGAAACAAGAACCGACATTAGGGCGTCAAATCATAGAAGGAAAAATTTGTTGGGGTTCCTCACTTAAGCTTAATGGTGAATTTTCTTATGTGGCTATTTACTGGGAGTGGCTAGAGTTTACGGTCTCCCGAAACACTGAAGCATTGAAGAATGCTGGACTAATTTCAGCAGTAATGACCTCCTTGTATACCTATAACTGCAATAGTCACGTGATGCAAGCCTTTTTTGAAGCCTGGTGTTCGTCTACAAATACCCTTCACACATCATCTAGGGAAGAATCCATTTCACTGTGGGACATGTGGCAACTGGGCGGTCTTCCAATCAAGGGTGCATTTTACGATGAAGTCATTCCTGGCTATAAAGATGTGTTGAGACTGAATGGACGGTCTGAGTCCCTTCTAACCAGTTGTCAATACCTTTTTAATGCATACCATCGTCTTGCTTCCCAACAAAAAGACAGGCAAATGATTCCAATAGATTCATGGATCTCGTTTTGGTTTAAAGGGGAGAAAAAATATGACAGGCCTCCTAATAGAAGATCAAAGAAGAAATCACGACCTGCTTCTACTCATAATCCTGGTGGATCTATTCCAGAGACTCGCAATTGGACGGAAAAATAGCAGACGATTTTCCATCTGCTTGGCATAACATAAAATATGAGGGATGAGACATACTTAGATACCTTTCTTTCATGCTGGCTATGTTTATTCGTATTCCCTCTCCGGAGTGGTCGCTCACTCTGTCCTGGTGTGTTTAAGGTTGCATCCCTCATGGCCGAAGGAAGACTTTTAACCTTGCCGTGCTAGCTTTGTCTAATATTTATTACAGTTTGGGCCAAATATCAAACACGACTTCATCTATTAGGCACTCGGATAACTGCTTTCCTATTCATTATGTTCATGGTTGGCTTGCCCGCTACTTTGGCACTCATCATAAGGTCATAAACCCTGTCAGAGGTCTCGGGATGGCTTACTTCTCTGGAGAAGGGGGTGCACGATGCTTTAATGGCTTCAAAGCTTGTCAATTAATCCATCGAGGTGAAGCAATAATGTGGCATGCGGACACCCCTTCAAGAGTTAAGGTTGAAACTATCCATGATATCAAGGGATTATCATTTCCATCAGCCTCCTTTTTCATGAGTCTCCATTCGTGCTACTTATCTTCTTGTCACGGGAAGTTGATGATGCTTGAGGCATATAACCCGTATAGATTTGGTCGTCAATTTGGCTTTTATCAAGATCTGCCCAAACAATCCAACGAAAGTTTTCCTCTCATCAATCTTAACAACATCTTTTACTATTGGAAAAGTTGCAGTCATTTTTCAACATCCTCCCAAGTATACATTCCAGCACGTGAGCTAAACCCACATACCCAAATTATTGACTCTTACAAAGAATGGTGGGCGAAAAAGCATGGCAAATACATGGATGATGGTTTTAGCTCTTCTTCTGCTAAACATAAAACCCATAAAGATTTGAATGTAGAAGAAGTGAAAGAAACTGAACATGCACCCACGCTCGAGGTTGTGATTCACTCTAAACCCATTCGTGAAGGTGAAAGTAAGAGTCGTAGTAGCAACGAGGATCGTCACAAGAACGACGGAGGCAGGTAGCAAATCTCCAAAAATTGATCACATCCCCTTTGAAGGCCCTTCAAATGATGTAGATCGCCCAAAGTTGGCATTGCCTATGGTGAACATCATTCCTTTTAATGCTTCATTTCTTCAATTATATATATTATGTTGACTCTTTGTTCTTCCTTGCAGACATCACACTCGACTATTGATCCTACTCCTTCTATCCATAGGGAACAACTTAATATGTCGATTATTGAAGTCGATCAACCCAATAGGAGTCAGGAGCAAAGGGACAATGAGGACCCCTACCAGGAGTAAGGGGACACAAGGGATCTTCTCTAGGAGCAAGCCGACACGGACACTATGTATACCACACCCTTACATCTTATCGGTGATGAAATTGTTGCCGGGGCAAATAAAAAATCTGCCATTCGCATGTGGGCTCAAACCAAAACTTTGTTAGAGAATGCAACTTTTGAGAATGCAGGCTCCTTTGAGTCAACTATGGAGACGATATTTAAAGGCATCTCAGATATTACTACGACTAATTTAACCCTTATCCGAACATAGGTGAAGGAATACCTAGAGAAAATACGCACATACAACGACTTGAGGCATACGATCGTTCCGCAACATGCTTCAACCAGTGATGATGAAGACCTATTAGAGCTTAAAAAAGGTATGAAGAAGGCGTTGTCAGATATGCGAACCTCAAACGAGAAGAAAAGTTCCCTTCGTAAGCAATCCAAAGATTTGTCTCGAAAGATAAAGGAGCTGAAAGCCGAGCGTAAAATCGTTTCTGAACTTATTTCTGCAGAGGCAGCACTATCAGCCCAAATACAACAAAAAGTATCTGAACTCGAGGAAACAATAAGTGTAGCTGAAGAAGCTGAGGTTGCTAGCAATAATAGGCAGACATTAGCAAAGCTTGAAGAAACCCTTACAAGTCAGCGACGAAGGCTGTTGGATTATAACTTGACGTTTTAACCCCCTTTTTTTTAGACATGCTGTATTGTAGGGACGATTTTTTTTTATATACCAAATTTCATTTATAGCATTTTTTTTTTCATTGCATCTGCCAATTTGACCTCTTTTATCATCAATAAAATAAGAGATTTTATTTTGACCTTTTTTTTGCTTTATTATGATTGAACTTAAAATTCATTAAGTTGCCTACATACCCTTTTATAATGAAGGGATCAAGTCATAACGTAGTTCATTGCATAGCTTGGAACGATAATCTTTTTTTTTCTAAAAATTGTGACTGAACTTAAAATTTGTTAAGCTGCCTACGTACCCTTTTATAAGGAAGGGATCAAGTCATAACGTAGTTCAATACATAGCTTGCAGTTTTTACTCATACGTTAAGGAGTGTTACACCATTAAGCATAGAACTTCTTAAGAAACTTTTCGTTGATCGGGTCAATTCTTAGTTCGTCTTTATCCACAATCTTGTAAGCTCCATTAGTGTAGAATTCTTTAACAACATAGGGTCCGTCCCATTTAGGTGTGAACTTATTTCCTGTATGTGTAACGACCCAATTTTTAGAGTTCAATTTCAGGAATTATTCTGGTTAGATTATGAGATTTGGGAGTTTGCTTTGTAAATAAAAATAAAGAGAAATTTATTTAGGCCTTGGTGGGTTTCGAACCCAAGATCTCGTACGTGGAGGTGGTGTAGCTTAAAAGAAATTAAAAGGAATTAAAGTGCTTCCATTGGGATTTGAACCCTTGACCTAAGGGGTTTAGAGGCTTGGATTAAATGAGTTTAATAAGGGGAAAAAGGTTGTTCCCGCTAGCACTCGAAGGGGGAAAGCCCAGGGAAGCGAATCGCCTAACCTATTTAGGAAAAGGAAAAGAAATCGTTTTTTTTTCTTCAAGAACTCCTCTCCTCTTTGCTATTTCTCCAAGAACCGAGTTCAAGAATCGAGAGGACCAGTCGAGGACCGCCCTTCCGCTAACGTGAGTGTGTGTATGTGTTTGCCGCCCAGTCTAGACCAGCCTTGCCTCGCCCGAACGCTCTAGCCTGCCCTAGCACCGCACGCTTCCTCCAGCCCCAGCGCCCAAGCTGCCGCCAACCCATTGACAGAGCCTTGCCGCGTTGCACCAGCGATCCGCACCATCGCTCGTTCGCTAGCCCGCTCGCTCGCTAGTGACCGCCGCAGCACAACCGCCTTCGCGCCCAGTAGCTGGCGCGACGCCTCACCACAACGTCGTGTACCGTAGCCCCTCACCTCTCCTTCGCGCTCGCGCACCCATGCCTAGCTACAGCACAACAGCAGCTCTTCACGCCTAGCCACCCATGCCCGCGCTAGCCCATTGCAGCCACGTACCCCTGCTGCTTGCTGCCTGCTTGTCTCTTGCTGCCGCACGACGTACCGAACCAGCCTAGTGCCTTCTCGGGTGGTTATTTGGGTTGACTTTGCAGCTCGAGGGTTGTTTGTTTGTGGTGATTGTTTACCGCATATTCCAGGTAAGGATTTCTTATCGTGGTTGTGTGGACCCTACGATTACTTTAATGGCACATTGATATCTTGTAATTTTTTATGAGCATTCTAGTGGATAGGATTCTTGTTTCTGACTTGCTGGCACGTTCGTTGTCTTGTTCATGTTAGCTCCATGCTAGGGATTTTCTTAGTTTGGCATATCCGTGTTTCCTGTTCATATTCTGTAGGCCCATGCTAGATTGTGTTGCTGTTGAATATTGCCTGGTCGATCTATTAGCTTGTGATCCTAAACTTAAGAGACTGTTAGGAGTTACTACTTTAGGTCTCGCATGGGTAAGACCCCGATGGGCACCAATGCGTTGCTAGTGTATGTAAGTCCTCGATGGGCATCACAGTGTAAAACGGAATGTAGGTTGTAGTTGTAAGTCCCAATGGGCAGCTCGGTAAGTCCTTGAATAGGCAATTTCTAGGAGTGGCGGTTAGCCTAAACCAAGTTGATTTCTCTGTGTTAGTGTTTGGTTGCATGTATCTGTGTGCTAGATGATTTGTTTTTGTATTGTACCCTGGTTAGGGATTCTTACTGAGCGACTCGTTGCTCACCCTTACTTTTCTGTGGTTTTCCACCAGGTAACTTGGGACCAAGACTGGATGGCTAGGAGGAGGTTGTTGGATGATCATGGACAGTTGTTACTCTGAGTCTTGTTTGTCCTTTTCTTAAATTTTTATTCATGTAGACAGGGCACGGAGCCCTTTGGTGGATTTTCGGAGGTTAATGTATTTTTTTGTTGGATTTGTTCTGGATGTTTGAATTTGTAAAACGAAACTCTGGCCAGGGTTGGATTTGATAAATATTTTTTACAGGTTCTTGGAAACAGGGACAAGTCCAAATTCTTGAAAATTTCACTGAATGTTTTATTGTTTTTAGAGTTTTATAATTCTGCATTTGTGATTTCAAGTGTTATTACATGCATAAGAGGTTAAAGACCCAGGTTTAGAACCCTATTCGGGTTGGGTCTTTACAGTTGGTATCAGAGCTCAGAGTCATAGATTCTGTAGACTGACCTACAGTTGTAGGTTGTTTTTCTATGATCATCAGCGCTCCAACAGTCATCAGGTACATCCGTAAGTTTAAAGTTTAAGGGTTAAGAATTACAATACTATTTTGCGTCTAGCATATACATGGCTTGTTGTTTGTAGAGCGGGGACGAGCAGGTTCTGACTCGTTGTTGGTTTGGGTGTGGATCACCAGCATGTCAGTTACTCGTAGAGGACGAGGAGGCTCGAGGCCGACCAACCAGGGAGTTCGTATTGATTTTGACATAGGAGGGACGTCGTCCCAAGCTGAGGCTGATAATAGGCCACCTATAGATCCTACTGCTGATTTTCCTGAGAGGGCGCGGAGGCAACAGAGCCTCAAGAGATTGCTCTTGGAGCAGCGTTTGCCGAATCCATGAGGGCTCTGATGGTTGGTCTGCTAGCTAATCAGAGAGCTAAGCAGAGAGCTGAGACGCAGGCTTTGTTAGCTGCGCAGAGGGAAGAGTCTTGTCTTCAAATAGAGCGGTTGACACAGTTGGTTCAGCAGAGAGCTGCAGTGCCGCCAGCACCGCTAGCTCCACGAGAGCTGATTGTGATTGAGACTGATGAGGCAGAAGGTGCAGAGGATCTGGGCAAATGGCTGAAGGATTTTGTCAAGTGGAAGCCCGAGAAATTCAGTGCCCCTAGAGATCCGTTATTAGCAGCTAGGTGGATTGCTGAGCTAGAGTACACCTTCAAGGTGATGGCATGTCTTGAGGTGTTGCGAGCCTGTTGTGCAGCTCATGTTTTAGCTGGTACAGCTAAATGGTGGTGGGAGTCCATTTTGAGTGAGAGACCAGCTAGGTCTCCATCTGCCACCTGGGAATTCTTCAAGGTCGAGTTCAAGGCAAAGTTTATCAGTGAGGAAGCCCAAGAGAAGATGATTGAGCTGTTTTCGAATTTAAAGCTGGGATCTGATACGATCGAGGTTTATGAGAGAAAGTTTTCGGAGTACGGATATTTCGCTCCACAGATGATCGCTACTCCTGAGTTGAAAATCAGGAAGTTTATTGCTGGTTTGAGACAGGGAGTGTCTCAGGATGTTAGGGCACAGTCCCTAGAGACGTTTTCCAAGGCTGTACAGTTGGCAACGATTTACGATGGGAAGTACCCTCTAGAGCAGGTTGTTAGTGCATCTATGCAAAAGACCCTAGTATATTCGGGCCAGAAAAGGAAGTTTGACTTGGGAAGGATAACCGAGCTGGCGGTCAGAGCTGCCAGGGTTCCTATCACGGGAAAGACCAGCATAGAAATCGAAACTGTGATCAGCCTCGCCAGCAGGGTGGATGGAAGTCGCCTCCGTTTTGTAACCTTTGTGGGAAGCCGCATTGGGGTCCCTGTGGATGCAATCTTAGGGCGTGTTTTAACTGTGGAAAGGAAGGGCACCAGACCCAATTTTGCAAGCAGAAAGCAGTAGTAGAGCAGCCAGTTCAGCAGCAGGGGCGAGTGTATCTTCGACTCGCCAGGAGGCTAAGCGAATCGATGCGGTAGTGGTAGGTACGCTCCTAGTTCTTGATCACCTTGCTTTTGTGTTGTTTGATTCAGGTTCCACCCATTCTTTCATTTCTGCTGTGTTTGCTGAGCATGCTTGTATGAATTTAGAGCCCCAAGGGTTTGAATTATCTATTACAACTCTTTCAGGAGTTAATATGTTAGCTAGTCAAAAACTAAAGGATGGTTGGGTACAGATATTCGATGAGTCTCTTCAGGTTACCCTCATAGTGTTGGCTATGAACGGTTTTGATGTGACTCTCGACATGGAGTGGTTAGCTGATAACCACGCTATGATTGACTATCGCCGAAAGGAAGTAGTGTTCAGCCCGCCGAGCAGGCCTAGTTTTAAGATCAGAGGTGTCCATGGTGGAGTGTGTCCACCAATGATTTCTGCAGTTAAGGCCCAACGTTTGATAACTCGAGGATCTTGGGGCTTCTTAGCCAAGTTGTTTGGAGAGAGCCGTGATCAGTTATCTGTTGAGCAAGTGCTTGTCGTGCAAGAGTTTGCAGGCGTGTTACTTGAAGAGTTTCCTGGATTGCCGCCAAAGAGAGAGGTGGACTTCACGATAGAGTTTGAGCGAGGAACCCTTCCTATCTCGAAAGCTCCTTACCGTATGGCGCCAGCTAAATTGAAAGAGCTAAAGGAGCAGTTGCATGAGATGCTTGACAGAGGATTCATTAGACCGAGTGTGTCCCCATGCGGAGCACCTATGTTGTTTGTTAAGAAGAAGGATGGTTCGATGCGTCTGTGCATTGATTATTGGGAGCTGAATAAAGTAACCATTAAGAATAAGTATCCACTGCCACAAATTGATGACATGTTTGACCAGTTCCAGGGAGCTTGTGTGTTTTCAAAGATTGAATTGAGGTCAGGCTATCATTAGTTGAGGATCCGGGATGCAGATATCCCCAAGACAGCATTCAGGTCGAGGTATGGTCATTATGAGTTCATGGTCATATCTTTCGGACTGACAAATGCCCCAACTGCATTAATGGATATGATGGACAGAGTGTTCAACACATTCTTGGATCGCTTTGTCATCGTATTCATAGATGACATTCTTGTTTATTCAAAGTTTAAGGAGGACCATGCTTCGCACCTAAGGCAGATTTTGACAGCCCTAAGAGAGAACCAGCTTTATGCAAAATTTTCTAAGTGTGATTTTTAGCTTGACGAAGTAGCTTTCCTTGGACACGTGTCCAAGGAAGGAGTGACTGTGGACCCCTAAAAAATAGAAGCAATCTGTTCTTGGCCAGACCGACCACGGTATCTAAGATTCGCAGTTTTCTGGGTTTGGCAGGTTATTACCGTCGCTTTGTTCAGGTTTTTTTCTGCTATAGCTTCACCGCTTACTCGTTTGATGAGGAAGGGCGTCTATTTCGTTTAGGATAAGAAGTGCGACGAGAGTTTTGCTAAGCTGAAGTACAGTTTGACGTCCGCACCAATGTTGGCTATTCCAGAGGGAACAGGAGGTTTCGTGGTGTACAATGATGCCAGTAAGTTCGGTTTGGGTTGCATTCTGATGCAGCACGGTAAAGTAATAGGGTATGCTTTGAGACAGTTGAAACCATACGAGCAGAATTACCCGACTCACGATATGGAGTTGGTAGCCGTTGTCTTTGCGCTTAAGATTTGGAGGCATTACTTGTATGGTTAAAGGATACAACTATTTACAGATCACCAAAGCCTCAAGTATTTCTTTACCCAGAAAGAACTGAACATGAGACAAAGAAGGTGGTTGGAATTAGTAAAGGATTACAACTGTGAGATCTTGTATCACCCTGGAAAAGCAAATGTTGTGGCAGATGCACTGAGTAGGAAGACCTCGCATTCAGCGGCATTGTCGAACCCCAAGAGTTATATAAGAAAAGATCTTGAGAGAGCTGGTATAACAGTGATGTTAGGGGAGGTTACCGCCAGGGTAACCCAGTTGACCATCCAGCCTTCGATAAAGCAAAGAATTATCAACTTCCAGTTGAATGATCCTAAGTTAAAGAGTTTGCACGAAAGAGTTCAGGCCGACGGTGACTTCGATTTTGTGGTCTCACCAAATGGTGGCTTGAGGTATAAGGGTCGGCTTTGTGTTCCAACCGATGCCAGTATCCGTACAGAGTTTTTGACCGAGGCTCACACTTCGCCTTTTGTATGGCACCTAGGAGGTAACAAAATGTATCAAGATCTTAGGCAGACTTTTTGGTTGATGGGGATGAAGAGAGAGATTGCCCAGTTTGTAAGTCGGTGTCTCACTTGTCAGCAAGTGAAGGCACCTAGGCAGAAACCAGCAAGTTTGTTGCAGCCACTCAGTGTACCACAGTGGAAATGGGTAGAAATTACCATGGACTTTATTTCGGGTTTGCCCAGGACTCCGAGAGGTTATACACAGATTTGGGTGATCGTTGACAGATTGACCAAGTGTGCTCACTTCGTCCCCGGTAGAATAAATTATACCGTGGAGCAATGGGTACAGTTGTTCCTTGAGTAGATAGTTAGGTACCATGAGGTGCCAGTTAAGATCATCTCTGACTGGGATTCTAGTTTTACGTCTCGGTTTTGGAGAGCCCTTCAGGCAAGTTTGGGTACTGAGTGCAACTATAGTATAGCTTTTCATCCGCAGACCGATGGTCAGACTGAGCGGGTGAATCAGATCCTAGAGGATATGTTGCTAGCCTGTGTGTTGGATTTTTCGGGCAGTTGGGACCAGTACTTGTATTTGATGGAGTTTTCCTACAACAACAGTTATCAGTCGACTATTCAGATGGCACCGTTTGAGGCGTTGTATGGTAAGCGTTGCAGATCTCCATTTTTCTGGGAAAAGGTTGGGGATAGACAGGTTTTGGGTCCCGAGTTGCTCCAGTTGACCAATGAGGCAGTTTAGAAGATCAGGGCTCGTATGTTGACAGCTCATAGTAGGCAGAAAAGCTACGTCGATGTCAGGCGTAGAGATTTAAAGTTTGAGGTGGGTCAACATGTTTTCCTTAAGGTAACACCGATGCGTGGAGTTCTGAGGTTTGGTAAGTAGGGGAAGCTGAGCCCCAGGTTTGTTGAACCTTTCGAGATCCTTGAGAGGATTGGAGTTGTAGCTTACCGGTTAGCATTGCTGCCGTCCTTGGCTGTAGTGCATAGTTTGTTTCATGTTTCGATGCTCTGCCAGTATATGGTAGACCCTTCGCAAATTGTGGATTTTGAGCCATTACAGTTGAACAGTGACCTGAGCTTTAAGGAGAAGCCTATAAAAATCTTAGCTATTGAGAAAAAGATTTAGAGGAACCGAGCCATTGATTTAGTGAAAGTACAGTGGCGAAATCAGAAAGTTGAGGAAGCAACTTGGGAGTTGGAAGGAGAGATGAGGAGAAACTACCTAGAGTTATTCTAGGGCAGCGACTTCCGAGGACGAAAGTCTTCTAAGGAGGGAGCATTGTAACGACCCATTTTCAGAGTTCAGTTTCAAGAATTGTTCTGGTTAGATTATGAGGTTTGTGAGTTTGCTTTGTAAATAATAAAAAAGAGAAATTTATTTAGGCCTTGGTGGGTTTTGAACCCAAGATCTCGTACGTGGAGGTGGTGTAGCTTAAAAGAAATTAAAATGAATTAAAGTGCTTCAATTGGGATTTGAACCCTTGACCTAAGGGGTTTGGAGGCTTGGATTAAAGGAGTTTAATAAGGGGAAAAGGGTTGTTCCCGCTAGGACTCGAAGGGGAAAAGCCTAGGGAAGAGAATCGTCTAACCTATTTAGGAAAATGAAAAGAAATCATTTTTTTTTCTTCAAGAACTCCTCTCCTCTTTACCGTTTCTCTCTAAGAACCGAGTTCAAGAACCGAGAGGACCAGCCGAGCCGGCGTGAGTATGTGTGTGTGTTTTTCGCCCAGCCAAGACTAGCCTTGCCTCGCCCGCACTCTGCCGCAAGCCCAGCGCTGCACGCTGCTGCCAGCCCGTTGACAGAGCCATCGAAGCTGCACCAACGATCCTCACCATCGCCTGTTCAGTCTCCCGCTCGCTCGCCCGTGACCATCCCAGCACAGCCTTCGCACCCAGTCGCCCGCGCGACACCTCGCAACAGCGATGTGCACCGCAACCCCTCGCCTCACCTTCGCGCTCGCACGCCCGTGCCTAGCTGCAGCGCAGCAGCAGCTCTTCGCACCCAGCCGCTCGTGCAGCGCCGAGCACGCAAGCCCGTGCCCCTGCGATTCGATTGCCGCGCTGCGCTCGCGCTTGCTTTGCAGCTGAAGACGCGATCTTCGAGCCACCTAGTGCCTTCTCGGGTGGTTGTGCGGGTTGACTTTGCAGCTCAAGGGTTGTTTGTTTTGTGGTGATTGTTTACCACATATTTCAGGTAAGGATTTCTTATCGAGGTTGTGTGGACCCTGCGATTATTTTAATGGCACGTTGATATCTTGTAGTTGTTATGAGCATTCTAGTGGATAGGATTCTTGTTTCTGACTTGCTGGCACTTTCGTTGTCTTGTTCATGTTAGCTCCATGCTAGGGATTTTCTTACTCTAGCATATCCGTGTTTCCTGATCATATTCTGTAGAGCCATGCTAGGATTGTGTTGCTGTTGAATATTGCATGGTCGATCTGTTAGCTTGTGATCATGAACTTAGGAGACTATTAGGAATTACTAGTTTAGGTCTCGCATGGGTAAGACCTCGATGGGCACCAATGCGTTGCTAGTGTATGTAAGTCCCCGATGGGCATCACACTGTTGGCAATATGTGTAAGACCCCGATGGGCATCATAGTGCAGCTAGGGAGTGTAAGACCCCGATGGGCATCTTCATGTTCCTAGCAGGAGTAAGAGCCCGATGGGCATCACTGTGTCTAGTATGTGTAAAACCCTAGTGGGCATCATCGTGTCTAGTATGTGTAAGACCCCGATGGGCATCATCGTGTCCTAGATTGTGTAAGACCCCGATGGGCATCACAGTGTAAAACCGAATGTAGGTTATAGTTGTAAGTCCCGATGGGCAGGTTGGTAAGTCCTTGAATAGGCAAGTTCTAGGAGTGGCGGTTAGCCTAAACCAAGTTGATTTCTCTGTGTTAGTGTTTGGTTGCATATATCGTGTGCTAGATGATTTGTTTTCGTATTGTACCCCGGTTGGGGTTCTTACTGAGCGACTCGTTGCTCACTCTTACTTTTCTGTGGTTTTCCACCAGGTAACTTGGGACCAAGACTGGATGGCTAGGAGGAGGCTGCTAGATGATCATGGACAGTTGTTATTCTAAGTCTTGTTTGTCCTTTTCTTAACTTTTTATGCATGTAGACAGGGCACGGAGCCCTTAGGTGGATTTTGATGTATTTCCGGAGGTTAATGTATTTTTTTGTTGGATTTGTTCTGGATGTTTGAATTTGCAATAAAAAGAAACTCTGGCCAGGGTTTGATTTGATAAATGTTTTTTACAGGTGCTTGGAAACAGGGACAGGTCTAAATTCTTGGAAATTCACTTAATGTTTTTATTGTTTTTAGAGTTTTATAATTCCACATTTGTGATTTTGAGTTTTATTACATGCATAAGAGGTTAAAGACCTAGGTTTAGGACCGTATTCGGGTCGGGTCGGGTCTTTACAGTATGTCACGTCCTGATGATAGGTCTTCTAATGGCAAGCACAAGGTCTCCGATATTTTTGTCAAAAGCCTTGATCATTCTTGCTTGATAACATTGTAATGCTTGTTGAGCTTCAAGTCTTCTTTCATCCAATGCTTCTAACTCTTGGAGGCAGAGTGTTGCATTTTCTTCAACTATCAACCCTTCTTGTACAGCTATTTGAAGTGATGGAATTTCTCTCTCCACTGGAAGTACGACTTCTACTCCATAGACCAAAGAATATGGTGTAACTCCGGTAGGTGTGTGATGCATAGTCCGATAAGCCCACAATGCTTCACCGATTCTTTCCTGCCAATCCCTCTTTGCCTTGGAGACTATCTTCTTCAATAGGTTGCACAAGGTCTTGTTAAACGCCTCAGCCAACCCATTTGCTGCTGCATTATATATAGATGACTTGTGTGTTTGAAATGGAATTTTTCACATAACTTATCTGTCAAGATATTGGAGAATTTTCTTCCATTATCTGTTACAATGCGATGGGGAGTGCAGTAACGGTAAATTATATGCGTTCGGATGAAATTTGCAACATTTTCTTTCTTTGCTTCCCCTAAAGGAATCGCTTCAGCCCACCTTGAAAAGTAGTCGGTCGCAGCCAAAATGTAAGAGTGACATGCTGATGACTTTGGAGTTATAGGGCCTACAAGATCAAGTCCCCAAGCCTCAAATGGCCATGAAGCAATGGTTGGATGAAGAGGCTCTGGCGGTTGGTGTATAAAATTTGCATGGACTTGAAATGCTTCACATTTCTTTGGATACTCCATCGAATCTTGGACCATAGTAAGCCAATAGTAACCCATCCTTTTTAGCTATATGGAGCTTCCCATGTTGAAGGTAGTCAATGATAGGTTGGCGCCAGTCTTCCTCTTCAATCACATAAACAGATATTGTATTAGTCTCATGATGTCCAATATCGAGTGGTGGTATGACCCATTTTTGACAGAGTGTAATGCTCATATTTTCCTCATCAAAGATTGTCAACGCAGTAGCCAAGTTATCCAATGCATCGACCCTATTATTTCCCGACCTTGGGACATGCTCTATGATGAAGCTATCGAACTTCTCTAATAATTGTCTAGGATATGTAAAGTATGGTTTCAAGTCTTCATGCTTTGTATCATATTGTAGTAGGACTTGGCTTATCACTAATTTCGAATCGCCGAATATCTCTATATACTTTACGCCGATATCGATGGCCATTTGAAGACCGATTATCAAGGCCTGATACTCTCCTACATTATTCGAGCATAGTTCTCCGAGTGTGAAGCTGTAAGGCAACATATGCTTTTTGGGTGAAATAAAGACAACACCTGCACCTGCACCACTTTTTCGTGATGTACCATCAAAATACATTGTCCACAGGTTTATGACTTCGACAATGAATACTTCTTCATCAGGGTAGTCTTTATATAACTTCCAGTCTGAGGGAACGGGGGGGTCTGCTAAGAAGTCTGCCAATGTTTGTCCTTTCATAGTCTTTGTGGGACGTAAACAATGTCGTATTGTTGAAGAAGAACTGACCATTTAGCCAGACGTCCTGAAATTATCGGTCGGGACAAAATATATTTGATTAGGTCTGCTTTTGCAACTAAACGCATGGTGAACGCCTGCATGTAATGCCTCAGCTTATCGATGGAGAAGTAGTTTAGTTATGCTCATGTAAGAGTTCGGCTTAGGTAATATAGTGCTCGCTTTTTTCCACCTTATCCTTCCTGGGAAAATAATGCCCCCAATGATTGTTCTTGCGCGGTGATGTACAATAGCAATGGTTTTCCAACTATAGGGGCGACCAAGACAAGAGGGTTAAGAAAATATTTCTTTTTGCTTTCGAAGGCATTTTGACATGCCTCATCCCACTCAAAAATTTCTCCTTTCTTCATCAATCTTTGAAAAGGATGCCATCTGCTAGCTAAGTTTGAAATTAGGCGCCCTTGAAGACTTTTAAGCTCGTGTAAATTCTTCGGCGGCTGCATCTTTTGTATCGCATCGATCTTGGACTGATCTATCTCAATTCCTCGATGTTTCACGATGAACCCTAGAAATTTTCATGAAGTAACTCCAAATGCACATTTGAGAGGATTCATCTTCAATTGATACTTTCTTAGTCAATCAAAGACTACCTTAAGCTCTTCTAAGTGATCTCGTCGCTTTACAGATTTAACCACGAGATCGTCAGCATAGCATTCAACGTTTTTATGTAGCATATCATAAAAAATCTTCTGCATTGCTCGCTAATAGGTTGCACTGACATTCTTCAGTCCGAACGACATGACCTTGTAACAATATATTCCCTTTGGAGTTCGAAAGGCAGTCATTTCTTCATCTTCAAGAGCCATCCTTATCTGATTGTAACCTGATGATCCTTCCATGAAAGATAGAGCTTCATGTCCAGTAGTGGCATCAACCATGATTTCAGTAATAGGCAATGGAAAATCATCCTTCGGACACGCATTGTTCAAATCACGAAAATCAACACAAA
The DNA here is from genome assembly GCA_036507275.1 of Sicyos edulis. Lineage (NCBI taxonomy): Eukaryota > Viridiplantae > Streptophyta > Magnoliopsida > Cucurbitales > Cucurbitaceae > Sicyos > Sicyos edulis. Next base: position 37,510,695 of record CM071847.1, read on the forward strand.
CGCGAAGTTGCCCATTCTTCTTCCTTACTGGAACAATGTTGGCAATCCATGTTGGGTATTTTACTTCATGGATAAACCTAGCTTCAATCAACTTATTTACTTCGACCTCTACTTGTGGGATAAGTTCTGGTCTAAATCGCCGCTGAGTTTGCTTGATTGTTCGCAATCCAGGTTTAACAACTAGATGATGGACTACAACTTTTGGATCAAGTCCCGGCATTTCCTTGTATGACCAGGCAAAGATGACCTTGTATGTAGTAAGTAGACTTAGATACTCGGTCTCTTCCTCGGGCGTAAGCAACGTGCTTATGAAAGTTGGGCCTGGATCCTCTTCTGTGCCAAGGTTTATTTCTTTAAACTCGTCGACCGTCGATTGAATGTCATCTTCCAACATGAGTGGTGTTTCATCAACATGTTGTCACCTACCTCAACCTCTGTCTCTTCTACGACGGTGATGTGGTGACATAAAGTATTGCTTTCTTCTTGTTTCATTTCTCTTCTTCCGGGTTAGTGAAAACAACATCACGGCGCTTTACTCTCAATGAACCTTCAGTTTCAACAGTAACAACCATCTTTCTTTTCATGCTAGATGGAACAACGCTGCAAATATCTTTGTTGCTTCTTATCTTGCTCGGCTACTTGTCTTTAACAATTGTCCCTAAGCTTCCATGAGAGATTCGGTCAAACACGGACTTGGGTAGCCCTCGGTCTTTTGTGTGGTTAAGCTTAATCTTTGAAAAACTTATGGATATCTGTAGTTGAGCTTGTATCTTCCTTTCCCTTTGCTCGTCAACTTAACCTTTGAAAGATGGATGGCCGCGCTTCACCCCAAGATAGTGTTTCTTTCTCCTCTATAGGCCTACTTAATCTCTTGAAGACTGATGGTTGCATCTTATCAGTGATAACAAGTGTTTGTTTATTTTTTCCTGTTACCGTACCCAACCTTTGACGCGTTGAAGTGCGAGAAGTTGATGATCCAATGGGTTTAAGGGCGGCTACTTTATGATCTATATTTTTTCTCTCTTTTGATTCTTCAACCTCTTCAATTGTTATGTGGTTGGCATCTTCCACCTTTGCCTTCTCTCTTCTTATTATGCGAACTGGTTCAGGTGACTTATATCCGAGTCCTTTTCTTGACGTTGGTAGAGCATAACCTTTCTTCAACAGTTTCTTTTGTTTCAAAGAAACCTCGACTTGGTCATCAAATATACTTGAGCGTTTTAACTCGGTATGTGTCGTGAAATCGTACCTTGCTTAAGGCAGCAGTTTGTACACATTGGGGTCAAATCCATCCATTGTCCGTTTCTCAAGCAAAGCCACATTCTTCTCATCTTCTTCGTACCTTTGACTCCATTGCTTTTGCATCTTTGTCAAAGGAGTGGTGAAACTTTGTTTTAATACTCGACATCACCTACTTTCAAATTTTTAGAACATTCGGTGAACGGTGCTTCATCCTTTTTTCGTCGGGATACAGGGACATAGCGTAAGATGGGTGAAGTTAGAGATTTATCGTCTTTTGAATCTTAGAAGCTTCTAGGCTCATTGAAGCCTCGCTCTTTACAGGGCACGACTTGTCTTCTCCCACCACAGTTTTCTTTTTTACGTCGGCCTCTAGCTCTTTTATCGAAGTGATCTCTCCAACTACTGTTTTTCCCATGTTCTCATTTTTCATGTAGAACTTTGCTTCTGCGAAATGAGACTCGGCTTCTAAAAATCGATTTGTGTCAGCTTCTACCTTCTTAACACCGTCTTGGTAAAACTTAAAGCATTGATGCAACGAGGAAGTGACAACTCGATTTTCATCAGTCGAGGGTCATCCCAATAGCAAACGATATGTTGTTTTGCAATCTATAACATGAAATAAAGCATCTGCACTCAGCTCGTTAATGATGACTTCAAGTCGTATCATGCCAATCGCTCGTTGTCAGCCTTGATTGAAGCCTTGGATCAACAACTTGCTGTCAAAGTGCTCTTCCATGGAGATGCCTAGTTGCTTCAAGGTTACCTTGGGCATTATGTTGACGGCCGAACCATTATCAATGAGAATTTTCCTAACTCTTTGCTCTCGTATATAGCCCGAGACATACAAAAGACGATTATGAGGCTTTGATCCCAACAATAGATCCTCGTCCTTGAAACTTGTGGACATGCATGCCGAACTGTGAGCGTGTATCACAACTATTTTGACATTCTTGCTACTTGAGTCTAATAATGCCTCAATCAGAGAGTTTTTATCTGTTTGAGGGAGTGATGTCAAATCTTCTATGTTGAAGGAGGACGTAGCTTTATACTCTATAATAGCGTTTGAAGAACTAGCCAAGTCATCACTTGTGCACAATGCATGACATGTAGCAATGTCTATCACTTCATCTTTTCCTTCACGCAAAAATTCCTTCGGGATGAAATCAGCCAACGTTATAGCATGACATGCTCATAGAAAATCTTCGTTCTCCTCTATGATGGGCTTGGATTTCCTTACAATCTTTGGCCTCGTTTCTTAGGCAATCTTTTCCTCTTTGGCTATTGAAATAAGCGTGTTTCTTTCTAAGCATAAGTTTGTTTTTGTTTCCTGCGACGGGTTACAACAGTCCAACCTTCATTCTCATCTACGGTTGGCTCTAAAATACATCTTTCTTGGATGGAAGCTTGTTGAAGATTTTCCCTTTGAAGGTTGTGGTCCGAGGATCTCTTTTGACCCTGAACAACAACTAGCTCAAGGGAGCCGAATTGAATCAAGTATTGAGACCAACACAGTGTTTCATCCTTGGGTGGTTGTACTTTAGGTTGAAGAACCACAATGGCATGATTTTCTTGAGCTACTTTCTCTAAGTCCAACTCAATTTTCTTTTCTCTAACCAGTCTCAGAATCAACTCTTTCAGAACAAAGCATTTCTCGATGGGATGGCTGACAACGCGATGGTATTTATAATAGTTAGGATCATTTACCTTGCCTAACTCCTCGGGACGCTTGCATTCGGGCAACTGGATGAGTTTTGCTTCCATCAGTTGCTCTAACATGTCAGCAACATCGGAGTCCGGAAATGGATAGACTTTTTCTTGTCTTTCCTAAAGCGTAAAGCGACGTCGTTGCTCTACAACTGGTCATTTCATAGCTTTTGTTTCCTTTGCTTTTGAGGAAAACTTTAAAGGAGTTGCACCGATGGTCATTGACTCATTTGCCACATTTTTTGTAACTTTTTATGTGGGCTTGAAATCTTTCTTTTCCTTATGGGTTTCTAATACCAGAGAATCTTTGTTTCCTTTTGCGTCAATGCTCAGCTCCATATCATGAGCTCGGGTGGCCAGCTTCTCAAAGGTGTGAGGCTTGATTCCCTTTAGGATGTATAGAAGTTCCCAATGCATGCCCTGGATATAAATGTCGATCGCGGACGTTTCAGTGAGGCAGTCTTTGCAGTCCAGACTTAGATCTCGCCAACGGTTAATATAGTTGACGACAGGCTCACCCTTCAGCTGCTTCGCATTTGTTAATTCTATCATGCTGATAGTCCGTCTCGTGCTATAGAACCGGCTAAGGAAGTCACTCTCCAACTCTTCCCAGCTATCTACCGTTTCAGCTTCAAGATCAGTATACGAGTCGAACGCATTCCCCTTTAACGTTCGGACAAACTGTCTGACGAGAAGGTCTCTTCGAGTTCCAGCGGTTTCACAAGTCTCTACGAAATGAGCAACATGTTGTTTGGGGTTGCCTTTTCCATCAAACTGCCGGAACTTGGGCGATTGGTATCCTGCAGACATTCTTAAGTTGTCTATTCTCTTTGGGTTGGCTTGAAATATAAAAAGAACTTTGAACTTGCCCACCACTTTGAGCTCTAATAATGTTCGTGATCAGGTCGTGTAGCTGTTGGACAGACAAGGAAGCGACTGAGGTTGAGTGTAGTTGTGGTTGTGCTTCAAAGAGAGGGTTCTTTCCTTTATCATTAACTCTCTCATGTGGACTCTGGCTTGATTCAACTGTCTCTCGGTTCTGCATTTGATTTTTGAGGTAAGCGATCTCTAAGTCTCTTTCCCGATTGTATTCATCATCTGCTCGAGCTTTCTTTCAAACTCTGCCATTCGACCATCACCTTCATCACCAGCAATCATAACAGACATCACATCAGGATTAGATGTCTCCTTTGGTTGATCAATGGTAGGACTGACTTGGTCGAACAATGGGTTATCTTTGACGACGATTTCATCAGAGGTCCCCTCAAGTAGTCCTGCTATTCTTTTTGCGATCGCATCTGGTGTGACTTGAGGTTCATTGCTCTCGACGGACTTGGAACGACTACGCGTGATAGGTCTAGTGTAGTTTCTTGGAGCAAGCACCTTCGAGGTAGTGTTTCTTCCTTTGATTGAGCCTATTGGAGAAGCAGTCTTTGACGTGGCTTTTCCAGACATGGTTACTTTATTTATGCAAGAGATTGAGATGAGAGATAGAGATGTCCCACTGGGCGTGCCAATTTGTTCACACGAGATTTGCGGAGAAATTTGGTTTCGTAGAGTTGAACTTGAATTTGAGATGATTTTTGCAAAAGTGGTTCGATCTCTATGCCTTGATCCTCTGATTCATTCTCTCTGAATGGATGTTCTTGGTATGAAGAGCAATCTGAAGAACAAAATGTGTGTTCTTCGTATGCAACTGCTCGTTTATGGAACTATTTGTCTTTCAAAGTAATTTTTGCCTTTGAAACGATGTTTGATCTTCAGAACCGTGGAAAGACCTCAACAAATGTGAATTCCCTCTCTAGTTCCAAAAATTTTCCACCCCTTTGGAATGAAGAGAACACCTCTATTAATAGAGTTCTTGTGACCATGGGCTTGGGCCCTAATTGGCCTTTGGGCCTTGCCTGTGGGCTTAGCCTTTTTGGGCTTGGATTTCATGGTTTGGTTCACTCGTTCTGGTTTAATTTTGAACCAAATTTAGAATAAACCAACTTTTGGTCCAAATCAATTTTGAGAAATGTTGTCTCAAAATTTAATTTCATTTTGCCATTAAATTTGGGATAATGACGTGGCGATCTATGATTGGCCGAAATTTCTCAGTCAACGATAAGTAATATAGAAATATCAATATGGTGTAATACTTAACAGCGTATATACACATATCATACATCACTTTTCTCCTCAGTGGAGTTTCCTTTTCCATCGACACTATTTACGTTCTCGCCAATCTTGTTACCTTCATTTTCTTCAAATTCCTAAATGTAAATGTAATGTGCACATATGAATACGGTATATTCAATCATGTACACTAATGCCAAATATTTTTATATTTTAAAATAAAATCCGAAAGGTATCAGGATTGTATAGTGCATTATCATCGCACCTCAGCTACATCTACTCTTGTGTGTCAAGAAATTAAAGTATGTTTGTGCCCTACATCTCTTACAGTATTTCCAGACGATCCATCAGCCCCTACGTCTGCTACAGACTTGATGCCCCTATTGATACTAGTGGACACTTGCTACGCTCTTATACTTCCATAAAAGTTTTGTCCTCAACATCAGATAATCTTTTGTCGTCGCAATCAGAAACATTAGATGAACTTATTGTCTTAAATGTGTAAAACCAAAAATTAGTTAGTATTTCAAAACAAATAGTCAATTCTTACCGAACCCCAAAGACCCGAACTCATTTTTTCGAACCCACAGACCATAAATTGACAATATTAATAAACCTCAAAACTCCATGGAACTATTGTTTAAAAACCCCTATTCTCGAATAAAAGAATCAAACGAATTATTAAACAAATCTTAATTCTTATCGTATGTAAATCTTCTCAGATTTCTTTCTTCCTCTTTCTTTTCTTATTTCGATCGACACTACCCTATGAAGAAGACGAGATGGCACCGATCTATAGCAAATCAAAAAAATTTCATGCAGAGAAATGGAGAGGCGAACAAAATGTCGAAATGGTGAAAATGAGAAGACAAAATAATGGTGGATTTAGTTTTGACCAAAATTTGGTAATAATGGTGGCTCAAATTTTGGTGGTAGTGGATATGGAAGTTTAAGGGTTTTTCCAACGTATAGCTCATTTATTAACAATATTTGAAATTGGAGATCGGAATACATGATACAACTCATCGCTAATTCTTGGAGACAGAAAAATTTTAACATTTAATATATTTAGGTATGTTGTTTTGTTACAAACCATAAATTTTCTTACTAATTAACATAAAGTACTATTTCCTCAAAAAAAAAAAAAAATTACACAGCACTATTATATAATTTATCGTTACATTTAAATCCGCCTCTATACTCTCTCCCACCACCATATCCCAAAACTTGACCTTTTTATCTTTCCAACCAAAAGGATATCAAAAATTTATTATTGTATAGTTTACTTTTATTTCTCTTATTTACTTTTTTTTTCATGCCGATATTTTTATGGCAATGTTTTATATTGCATCTTTAAACCGTGAGAATTGCAAAAAATTAAAATTTGCATCGCCACCCGTTAGTGCCGCCGTTAGCATCGCCACCCACTTCCGCCATTTTTTTGTTGTTCATCTAATATCTTTTTAATGTATTTTCCTTTTTTCCATTTGAATTTATAGCTTTTTATTGTTATGATGTATATGTTATTTGAGCTATGTTTCATTTTAATGTATCTAATATCTTTTTAATATATTTTCCATTTTCCATTTGAATTTATAACTTTTTATTGTTAGGTTGTATATGTTATTTGAGCTATGTTCCATTTTAATGCATCTAAATAGTTATAAAAAATAATCGGTTCAACCTTTTACATTTTATTTTAATTTTATACATTTTTATGAAACTTAAAATTAGTGGGTCTCAATGGTAATTCAAATCAATACCGAATGGGTTAGTGGCGCAATGATTTTATTGCTTGGTTGTAAATTAGTTCAACACCAGCGTAACAGGTTCGAGCTCGAGAATCGGTATGTGTCCGCCTTCCCCAATATGTACTAAAAAAAAAGAATTCGATCTTGATAATCAGTATTTGTGTCTCACATCTCACATTGCTGAAGAATAGTAGTGCCGTCTATGTAGAGTTTGTTGGTCTCCCTCCAACTATTCATACCAAAAAACAATTAGTGTGTCCATGGATAATTAAGGCTTACTTTTTTTTTTCTGTCATCATTTTTTTTAGTTTGACAAATAAGAAATGCAATATTTAAATTCATGATTTTTTTATTGTTCATAGACACACTTATGTCCATTATTGTTCTTGAATTCTTTTTATTATTATTTTTTTTTTATATTTGTGATTGTACGAACCAGTTTCCGTGCACCTAAACTATTGCATACCGCCTAATCTTAGGACATTTGAATAATAATGAAATGGTAAGAAATTAATTCATAAGTGGCCACCATGGATTGAACTCATCTCCTCTTAATTTTTCAAGACCCTCTTATTTACTATGTCTTTTGATAGACAAATTTATGTCGTTTATTGTTCTTGAAATTCTTTTTAGTATTTGTTGAACAATCTCTATTCACTTTTTCCATGTATTTTGAAGAAAATATTTCTTCATATTCTCTTCCATGAACATTATTGTTATTATTTTATCAAGTTCAATTATAAATAAATTTAATTTAACAAGAGTAGAGGTCTAGTGACATCTTTTACAACTTAATACCCATGAGATTACAGGTTCAAATCTCCTTTCCCCTATATTTTTCTATAAAAAAATAATAAAATAAAAACTAAATTCTAATATTTATTGAAATATAAGACTGTAAGTAATATAAGTTATTTACTTAATATAATAAATTAAATATATGTTATTTAATTCATTAATAACTAAGTTACTATTTACTTAATGCAATATTAAGCTTCTTGTTAGTTATTTATTTGTCTATTTGTTAGAAAATAAATAAATTATAACTTAATGTTAAATGTAACTCAATTCTCATGCCTATATATATACATGTTTTTTGAGAAGAACAATACAATACAATTGAGAAGAACATTTCTCATACACCCTAAGTGAGTTCTCCATTTGGCATTTGGAAAAGAAAAAGGATTTAGGCCGTGAATAAGAAAGTTTAGTTCTTCTAATTATTCTCTATCGAATGTTGTACTTTCCTCAAGATTTTGGTGTAAATTTCGCTGCACACGCTACGAGAGGTAATTTGTCTATCTATTATTATTAGAAAAAAACCCAATGGTATCAGAGTCTACAATAAGGTTTCTAGCATACTTTTTCTCGATTTTAAAAAGTTGTCATATAAATACTTAGAATCCTTCAAACTTTTAGTATACTTATCAAATGTTATAAAATTGAGCATGTCCATTAAGCAATATGTAGTGTTCAAGAATGTTCTTAGAAAAAACGTTATGATTTTTTTATGAGTATTTCAAAAGTTACAATTTATTTAAGTATATTTGAACCAGATTCGTTTGACTTCAAATATCTCTCTATATAGTTGAATTTAAAATGTGATTCTTGGTTAAACATGTAGTACACATAAAGAACTTTCTATTGATATATTATAAGCCAAATTCATATGAGAATTGAGAAAGTTATGAACATTTGAAATTTAAAACATGTTATGTACTTTTCTGGATTGTTAATTTTTGTTTTAAAAAAAAGAAAAAATGGAGATTTGAACCCGTTACCCATTGATTATGAGGTTAAAAAAGATAGCAATGGAGCTTAATTTGCTCCTTTTCTTGGCAATTTGTTTCTCAACATTAATTTATCCACTACCAATTTCTGTCATTCTTTGTCTAATTATTTTGTCCTTATATCTGATTTTTTTTTGTATTTGTTACATAAAAAAGAAAAAAAATTGGGAATAATAAAGTCACAAAGAAAGGAGGTTCAAATATTTTGATAGAAAAGACACATGACATTTTCTTAAAATGAGTCATGAATTGATTTTGGAGCATATAATCAAGAATGCCTTTTTTGGTAAATGTGTAACGGCCCAGTTTTCTATTTCAGTTTTCGAGGTACCTTCGGGTCAAGATTCAGTTGTTTGGTTGGGCCGTTAGAGCTGTTTTGTTCCTTAGGGGTGTTTTGGTCTTTTTGCTCCCCGGGCAGGATTTGTGGATTCTCAAGACCTCGAGGCAGCTCCTGCCTTTGTTGAGGTTTGTTGGTTGGTGGCTGCGAGTCCCGAGTTGTTTGGCCTATTCGTTTGGAGGTTCGGTTGTGATTTGGGTTTTGGGCAAAGTTACGGTTGTTTGGGTGTTTCCTTCGGGATTCGAGCCCGGGCCCTTAGTGTTGCTTTGGGAGTTGGGTTTAAGTGAGTTTTATTTATTGGAAAAGGTTGCTTCAGTCGGGTCTCGAACGAGGAAGCCGGGAAATGGGATTTTAAGGATTTTAAGGATTTTTTAGAAAATTGGAAAAAGGTGGATAAGGATGGAAATGAAGATAAAAATCTCATTTATTCCCTTTTTCCCATTTTCCTTTTTCCTTTCTAAATTCCCTTTTCTTTTCTTTTATTTTTTTCCAAAATCCTTTTTTTTTTTCTCTTTTTCTCTCTCTCTCTCTCTCTCTCTCCCCGAGCCCCCAGCTCAGCGGCCCAAGCCGATTCGGCGTCGCCGAGCCAGACCCCTCGCGCGCTAGATCCGCCGCCACAAGAAATCGCCGCACTCAACGCCGTCAGCCTCGTCGCACCGCAGCAGGCCGTCGCGCGCCAGATTTGCCCGTAGCAGCAGCCCAGGTCGAGTCGTCAGCTCGAGCGTCGCCGGCCAGCTCGATGCACCGGCCCGAGCTCGCCCGGCCCAGATCGCGCAGATGTCGCCCTCGCTCCGCCCGAGCTCGCCGCGTGTCGCGTCGGCGCCGAGCGCCCTGCTCGCCGATCGTGCAGGTCGCGCCCAGCGCCGTGCCTGCGGCCCGGCTTGCGCCGGTGGCCGCCTAGCCCGAGCAGTCGGCTCGTTCGCGTGTCAGCCGCGCCTCGTGAGTTGCTCCCGAGCTCAGCCCTGTTTATTTTATTATATTTGGGCCTTTTGATTGTAATTATTGTTGTTTTTGTTAGGTTCTCGCTAGCTAGCTCGGGTTCGATCGCAGCTTAGGTTTCTTGTGTTTAGAGGTCTTTCGGCCAGGTAAGGATTTCTTAACGGAGTTGTGTGGACCCTGCGATATATTATGTGATTGCTGATTGTATGCTTGTTTGTGTTTATTGACATGTTAGTGATAAGTGCTCTATTCTGAATTCCCGACTGACATGATTTTCCTATGTTGTTTCTCATGTTAGTCCATGCTAGGTTGTTCCTTTTCGGCATGCTCGTATCTCGTTTTGCTTCGTAGTATCATGCTAGGTTCGTTGTATTCTTCTTGAGCACGTATTGGATTGTATTGGATTGTTTCTTTGAATGATAAGGAAGGTTAGAGTTCGTAGATAGCATCATCAGGGCCCGATGCATAAAGTACCTTGCATCCATGGCGGGGACGTTCGAGGCAGTTCTCCGTCCCCGGACCCCGTGAGGGATTAGCTAACCCTCTTTGGTAGGCCCCGCAATCTTGGGTGAGGGTGGCGGATCGTTAAATGCCCCAACGGTCGGGATGATGACTTGGCATTGCCTCGTCCCCGGCCGATCGGCACGTCCTCGGCGTGTTCGACCGTAGCCCTTGATTGCCGCGTGTTAAGGTAAGGGCGGCTTCTGGTGTAAGCCTACCACGACCCGTTCCTTAGCCCGTGTGCGGTGGTTCAGTGACATAGTTTACGTGTCCGTGTCTCACACCCCTATGTCGGTGACACCGATCCAAAGAATTAGTTAGGCGTGGTGACTGGACATGGGGCGGCTTGCCTCTAGACCCGGCACCCCATAGTTCTGCAGAGCACGCGGTGCATGTTTACGCTCATTACAGCGCCGACCCGAGAGCTCCTCGGGATCTTGAGCTAGTGTACCTTTTTCGCCGATGAGAGGCAGTGAGGCGGGACTTGTTTCTCGTATAGGCGACTTGTGTATTGTGTGGATGTGGTGATTGATTTCCGGACTAAGACCCTGAGTTGGCATCCGAGGCCCAAGTGTGGGCTAAGCTATGTGCTCTATTCTGTGTTTATATTCATAGCTTGCATACGCTCATCGAGATGACCATGTATATCGTATTGTACCCCGGTTGGGGATTCTTACTGAGTAATTCGTTACTCACCCTTATTATGTGGTTTTCCACAGGTAACCATGGTGCGAGACAGGATGGCTGGAGGAGGAGCTGTGATCATGGAAACCCGTTGTTCAACTTTGAGTCTTATGTTTATGTTTATGATTTAAATGTCCTCTGAATGCATGTAGTTGGGCACGAAGCCCTAGGGTGTTTTCTGAATGTTTTCCCAGATTCTAGCATTGTTGTAAAGCTTGTATGTTTTAAATAAATCTCTGATCAGAGTAAGTTTTGGAAATGTATTTGCCTTGAAAGCAGTGCTTGGAAACAGGGACGAGTTTTGAGAGAATTTATGTTGATTTTTAAATGGATGTTTTCATGTTTTAGCTTTTACTTAGAATCCAAACACCATCTTGCAAATTTTCTGTAGATTTGTATGCATGCATTGAGGTAATGGCCTATTTAGAACCCCATCCGGGTCGGGTCTTTACAAAATGAACCATTCTATAATATTTTGTAACGGCCCAGTTCTCCGTTTCAGTTCCTCAGGTATGTTCGGTGAGTTTTTGGCTGATCAGTTGGGTCGTTAGGGCCGTTTGAACCTCTAATGGGCATTTTGGTAATTTTTACCCTTAGAGGCAATTTTTTAATTATAGTTATCAACATTTGCCTATAAATAGGGGGCTTAGCCCATTTGTAAACTCTTTTTCCCATTTTCTCAAAATCCCACCCGAGAGATTCTCTCTCAATTTCGCCGTCGTCGAGCCAATTTCGCCGAGCCTGAGCAAGCTTCGCCTTGTTGCACGCCCGTGCGCCCCACCGAACACCGCAGCTGAGTCCTTCGCCTTCGCTCTCGCCAAGCCTCACCGCCGCTGCATCGCCTTCGCTCTCGCCAAGCCTCGCCGCCGCAGCATCGCTTTTGCTCTCGCCAAGCTTCACATCCGCAAAGCCTTCGCCAACACCTTTGCCGAGGCCAAGATTCGAGACCTTTTTCTTCCATTTTAGGGTATCAACTTCCCTAAGCCTTTTGTGATGATTGCCTCTCCGTTAGGTCTTCAAATAGTGTTTAATACGTGTTTATTACCTGTCATATGCCTAGGTGGTGTATCTCTGCAGCTCTAGGAGCAATTTACTATTTTTATTTCTGCACATTCTGGTAAGGATTTCTTACCGAAGTTGTGTGGGCCCTGCGAAAATACCCTGAAAGCATATGTATATCTTGCAAGCATGTATGAGTGTTCTAGTGATAGGATTCTTGTTCTGAAATACCAGCGTGTTCATTGTTTATCCATGTTTCTTGTTTGAAGTTTTGTAGAGCCATGCTAGGTGTATTTCTTACTTTGGCAAATCCATGTGTAACGGCCCAGGTTTTCATCCCGGTCTTCCAGGTATGTCCTAAGGGTATTTTGGTAATTTGTTCTGGCCGTTAGGGTCGTTTCTGTTTTTTTCAGCTGTTAATATTCTTGGATGGTCAAATGTAGGGTTTGGTTGCTTTTTGGATGTGTTTGGGCATGGTGAGATGCAAAAGTAAAGAGAAAAGAAAAGAAAAGAGATTTAGGGTGGCCAAGGAGTCAGTGGTGTAATCCTGCCAATTGGGCCACAGGTTGTTCTTGTTGCTCATTCCACAGTATGCCTTGGTTTGCCTTAGCTTTCGAGATTTAGGGAGTTTGATTAAAAGAGAAAAGAAAATAGGGTTGCATCATTTTGTCTCCCAAATCCTTCTTGCCGCCCACCCCATTCTCCCTAGCTCTTCTTGTCGTGCGCCTCTTCCAAGAAGCTTCGTCGTCTCGTTCATCCCTGGTAAGTGTCCTCGATCTCTCCTTTTCATTTTGGTAATGTTCTTGCTGGCCGAGAGAAGAGAATTGAGTTTTTGGTGTTGTGCAGCCAGCCGAGCAACAACACCAGCGCCGATCGCCCAGCAGGTCGCATCCCCTGCCCGTCTCACTCCCAACCTGCAGCGCCTAGCAGGATAGCATCGCACCAGCAGCCCCATTGCCCAGCCGAGCAGACCCTAGTGCCGCGACCTCTACGGCGCCCGATTTCTTCCGCGTTCTTCGCCGTCGCGCAAATTTCCACCGGATCGCAGCCCCATCGCGTCGCGCTTTCTGCTCGCCGCACGCCATCGCGTCGCAGCCCAACGTTGCATCGCCGTCCTCTCGCAGCCTCAGCTCCCGCGTCGCTCGACCCCGTTCGCGCGCAGCAGCCGTCGCATCTGCACGCCCGCTCCAACGTCTCCGGTCCGCGCCCAGCCGTCGCATCTGCACGCCCGCCCCAACGCCGTCCTCGCGCGCAGCCTATACCGAGTCAGTAGCGCCCCAGAGCCGTGCAGCCTGTCCGTCCGGGCGCCAGCCCCGAGCCGAGCCTGTTTGTATTATTATTTAAAGCCTATAGGTTGTGATATTTGTTGTTATTTGTTAGGTTCCCGATAGCTAGCTCGGGTTTGATTGCAACATAGGATCTTTGTGTGTTGTTGCCTTCTGACGAAGGTTAGGATTTCTTACCAGAGTTGTGTGGGCCCTGCAGTATATTCTGTGATTGTTGTTTGTATGCTTGTTTATGTTTATCAGCATGTTAGTGGATAGGTGCTCTGTTATGAATTCCGACTGGCATGATTTTTGTGTTGTTTCTCATGTTAGTTCCATGCTAGGTTGTTCTGTTCTGGCATGCTCGTTATCTGTTCTTGCTTCATAGTATCATGCTAGGTTCATTGTTTCTGTTGAGCACGTATTGGATTATTAGCTGCTAGCTGTTTATAGTTTAGAATTCTGATAGGTAGCATCATCCGGGCGAGGATGCATAACGTAACTTGCATCCGTGGCAGGGACGTGCGAGGCAGTACTCCGTCCCTGATCCGTCGTTAGGGTTTAGTTAACCCTAACTACAGCCTAGTGCAATCTTGGGTGAGGGTGGCAGACTGTTAAATGCCCCAACGGTCGGGGGAATGATGAGGCATTGCCTTGTCCTCGGCAGTCTACACTACCTCAGCGTGTCGGTAGTAGCCCTTGATTGCCACCTGATAGGGCAAGGACCGATTCCTGGTGTAAGCCTACCACGACCGGTTTCTTAGCCTCAGGTGCAGTGGTACAGGCTCACATAGTCATAGTTTCCTGGTCTCACACCACTATGTTTAGTGACACCGATCCAGAGATTTGTTAGGCATGCGTCTTTGGACCGTGGCAAGATGCCTAGACCCAAACACCTCCACGGTTTGCGGCGAAGATGCGGTGCGCACACACGCTCATTACAGCGCTGACAGGAGAGCTCCTTGGGATCTTGAGTTCAGTGCACCTTTCGTATCGACAGTAGTAGGAAAGCTGAGGCCGAGACTAGTTTCTCGTATAGTATCGTATCGCGTTGTAGTTTTCCAAAGTAAGACCATAAGATGGCATCCGTGGTATATGTATGGATTAAAGTGATGTGCTCTCTTCTGTGTTTATATTCATAGCTTGCATACTTTCTGCTAGATGACCAGTTATATCGTATTGTACCCCGATTGGGGATTCTTACTGAGTAATTCCTTACTTACCCTTACTTTGTGGTTTTCCACAGGTAACCATGGCGGGAGACAAGATGGCTGAAAGAGGAGCTACTGATCATGGAAACCAGCTGCTTTGAAAACTCCGAGTTTATGTTTTATGTTTTTATTGTCCTCTGAATGCATGTAGTTGGGCACGGAGCCCTTAGGTTGTTTTCTGGATTCTGACACTATTGTAAACTGTTTTGGATTTTGAATGTTTGAATTAAATCTCTGATCAGAGTACGTTTTAAATTGTATTTAGCTTGGAACAGGTGCTTGGAAACAGGGACAGGTTCCAGGACATTTTGTGTTTGTTTTTGAATGGATGTTTACCTCTTTTAGTTTTATTTAGAATCTGGAAAGTGACCTTGCATAATATTTTCTAAGTTTTAAAGCATGTATTGAGGTAAAGGCCTAGTTTAGGACCCCATTCGGGTCGGGTCTTACACCATGTTTCCTGTTTACATTCCGTAGAACCTGCTAGTGCAATATAGTCATAGATTTCTACCTGTTGCACTGCTATTTGTAAGATTGTGTTTAGGAGACTGTTAGGAACTGTTAGTGTAGGTCAGTGGGTGTAAGTCCCCGATAGGCATCACACTGTAGCAGTATGTGTAAGTCCCCGATGGGCATCATAGTGCTTCTAGGGAGTGTAAGTCCCTATTGGGCAGCTTATAAACCTAGTAGGAGTAAGTCCCCGATGGGCATCCTTGAGCTTGGCTGGTATAAGACCCCGATGGGCTTCCGTATATTGATCAGGTGTAAGACCCCGATGGGCATCCTTGTGCTTAAGTTGGTGTAAGTCCCCGATGGGCAACCGTGAGTGTTGTTTGAGTAAGACCCTGTTGGGCGTCATCACGCTTAAAAAGTGAGTAAGTCCTCGATGGGCCTCACCAGGTGTAAGACCCCGATGGGCATCCTACAGGTGTAAGACCCCGATGGGCTTCCTTGTGTTAGTTGGTGTAAGTCCCCGGTGGGCAACCAAAGGTAAAACCGAGAGTGTGTTGCATTAATAAGTCTTTGATTAGGCAAGTTCTGGATTGACGGATAGCTTGAGCCAAACTGTTTTCTTCTGAGCTCGTATTGTGGATGCTTGTATCTATGTGCTGGATGATTGGCTTTTCGTATTGTACCCCGGTTGGGGATTCTTACTGAGCGACTCGTTGCTCACCCTTATTTTCTATGGTTTTCCACCAGGTAACTTGGGACCACGACTGGATGGCTAGGAGGATGCTGTTGGATGATCATGGACAGAGTACTCTGGTCGTGTCATGTTGTTTTCAGTTCTTTTGCATGTAGATAGGGCATGGAACCCTTAAAAGCATTCTGTTGTATTTCGGCTTTCTTTGTAAACTCGTTTTGGAAGTTTCCTTATGTAAATAAATTATACTCTGGCCAGGGTTGGTTTTTGATAAATGTTTTGACAGGTGCTTACAAACAGGAACATGTCTAAATTAAATGAAATATTTTCTTAATGTTTTGCACCGACTTAAAGTTTGTAATTCTGCACTTATGTTTTCAAGTTTTAATTCATGCATAAGAGGCTAAGACCTAGGTTTAGGGCCCTATTCGGGTCGGGTCTTTACATATTTAAATGTATACAAGAAATTTATATATTTTGTAAATATTAGTTATTACAGAAATTCATTTAAATATGTGCTCATTTTGTTTTTATGAGAATTGGAATATGAGTATGTCTCATTTTCATTATTCATTATTTTTAATAATGAAAGTTTCTTTTTAGGTATTTTACAATGTGATAAATTTATGAATAAAAGTTTTCTATAACATTGACGATGATTTTGAAACTTAGTGATATTTCAAATTGATGTTATGTAAAATAATTATGAATGGGTTTATTTGAAATTGTAAAATAATGGGGGTTGTGTGTTATGCATATGAATTGATCTATTGTGTTAACAAATGTATTAGAGATTGAGTAAAATGACATCTACTTCTAAGAATATAATTGTTGAACTCAACAAAGGAGAAAAGTTGAATGAGGATAATTATGACATATGGTTAATGAAAATACAGTATGTTCTAAAGAGTAAGAGACTCTTGAAGTATTGAACCATGTATTAATTAGTGAACCTGAGGATCAACATAGAAAGGATCATGAGACTTAAGATGCTTGGAAAAATAAAAAAAACTCACCTGCTCGATTACTTTTTTGAGCACCATGGATAATGATGTAATGCGTGAGTTTCGTTCCTGTAACCTTCCTAAGGACATGTGGGGTGCATTGAAGTTGAAATTTGGTGCAATTTCCGTCACCAAAATTAGACAACTTACTATAAAGTTTGATACTTATAAGAAATGCCCTAATCATAATTTGAGACAACACATGAGCGATATGACTAACATGGTTAGTGAGTAGAAAGATGTTTCCATGTCCTAACTGATGAGCAGCAAGTTCAAACCGCCATAAGATCTCTTCTCCACAGTTGGGAGCACATGAAGGTGCATATTACCAACAATAAGGGAATTAAAACTCTTGTTGATATTGTACGTCATCTTGAATTAGAAGAGGATCTCATGGAGGCAAATAGGCCTGGCAATGCTGAGGTGTATATGGTTGAACCTAGTTCCCGTGGGAATAAAAATTACAAACGTAAACATTAGAGAGATTATAATGAGAATGATGGTAGTAAGCAGAAGAGAAGTAAGCAATGAATGATAATAGTAAGGGAAAGCATCCCAATTATGGTCCTAAAAGAAACATAGCCAATATCAATTGCTATAATTGTCAAAAGAAGAGTCTCTTTGCTCTTGAGTATACTGAACCCAAGAAGGTACAAACTTTCAATAAATTTAATATTTGTTCTTTGATTTCGGAAAGTTGTGTTTCTAGCTCCATTTTCTTGGTTGACTCTCATCCTTTGTGGATTGTAGACTTTGGAGCCACAAACTATGTAACTAAAGAACGTGGGGTGTATGTGGAATTTTGTCGAATTTCGTCAGGAGCAAGGTGACTCTATGTTGGAAACAATGCACGAGTACCTGTTAAAGAAATTGGTTCTTGCCAATTGAACATGTCAAATGGGCGACCCTATTTTTGCATGATGTGTTATATGCACCTGATATACTTACCTATATGTCTGGTAGTTCATTAACTATTTCATTGAACAACCTACTTTATGGTTCTGGATATATGTTGAATGGTTTTATGATAATGGATGTTATTGATATGATATCTCATGATTCTGCTAATTTTTTCTTTATTACATCATCTGTTGATGCAAATGTCGATGTGACTGCGTGGTACACTCGATTAGGAATTATAGGTCAACATAGAATGGCTAGATTAGCTAAATAAGGTTTGTTAGGACAAACTAATATTGTTGACTTACCTATATGTGAAAATTGTTTAGCAGGAAAAATGACAAGAAAACCATTTGGAAAAGGAACTAGAGCTGATGTTCCATTACAATTAACTCACTTTGATATTTATGGACCTATGAGTGTGAAGGCCAGACATGGAAGTGAATATTTTATCACTTTAATTAATAGATGATTTTACATGTTATGGTCATCTATATCTAATTTCCCACAAGTCTGAAACATTAGATTGTTTTAGAAAATGCATATTTATGGTGAAAAATAAATTAGATAAAAAGGTTAAGGCGTTGAGAACAGACCGAAGATATGAATATCTGTCTAATCAGTTTAAACAGTTATGTGAGGAAAAAGGTATATTGAGGCAACTAACTACCCCAAGAACACCATAACAAAATGGAGTAGTAGAAAGAAAAAATAGAACTCTTCTACAAATTGTTAGGTCAATGATGGCACAAGCAAACTTGTCAGTCACCTTTTTGGGCGATGCTTTATTCACTGTTGCATTTATACTAAATCAAGTGCCTTCAAAGTCTGTCACTTCCACATCTTATGGATTATGGAACGGAAGAAAGCCAGACCTTAGTGGTTTGAGACCATGAGGATGTTGTTAGCTTTAAAGCTTCAAATCAATCCAAATATTTTGATGATGACAAACTCAATTTTTGTACTGACTATTTTAGTGTTTCAAAGATTCTATCTTGTAGATGTCGAAAAGAGGATTCCAACGCATCTTGAATCGTCCGAATCGGAGCTCAAACGAGGAAGATATGAGCAAAACAAGATTGGCGAAAAAATACCCATTTAGACAAAAACGGGATTTTCTTATTATTTTCTACCATTTTTTATCTAAAATTCTTCCCATCTCCTATCTATTAAATCTCAACCATCAATACCTTTTACCTTAATCCAATGGCCACATTTCATCCCATCTTGATTAAATCTCACCTATCCATTATTTTTACCCTAAATCAAATGGTCATATTTTAATCTTATGTCCATTCAAATACCTTGCATCAACCTTCCAAGAGTCTCCTCCAACAAGCCTCCAAATTTTCAAGCTCTAAAAAAAAGTGTTCTCTCAAATTACTTCTCATATATTCTTCAAACGGCGTAGTTCTTTTTTTTGTGAGAGTGTTCTTTTTTTTTTTTTTTTTTTTTTTTTTGTATCAATTTGTGTATCTTGCCTACAAGAGACAATTTGTGCGAGATCCATTTTTTTGTTTTCTTTGGGATTTGTATTAAGGTGTGGGATACACCTTGGGTTGTGTGAAAATTGAATTGGTTTGATCCTGAACCATTGAAAAAGATTTGAGTTTCTCTTTAACCTAAGAAAAAGAGGGTCGTGTAGGTTTGGATCTCACCCGTTAAGAAGATCATCAATAAAATACCCAAGAAGAAGTCTTGGGGAATGGAGTAGGAATTCCGAACCACTATAAATCTTGGTGTCTTCTTTCCCATATCTTTTATTTTTCGTAATTTTATTTCACATATTATTTTAATGTTCATGAAATAGGACTTACTTGCAATTGTATTTTTAGTTTAACAAAGTTAGATTAAATAAAAAAAAGAAGGAGAACATATTAGGAGACAACCCTATTCACCCCCCTCTAGTGTTGCTTAAAGATACTACAATTGGTATCAGAGCGGGTAGCTCAGTTTTGGTTCGAAAAAGTGTTTGAAATTTTTTTTTGTTTGCTTTTTTAAATCTGGAATTTTTTATTAAACTGTTTTTTTTAATTTTATCAAATCTGGAATTTTATTATTTTTGCTAAAAAGTTTGAAAAATTGCGCTTTTAACGCCGTTTTCACACAAAAAAAAAAGAGTTTAAAATTGGTTTTTAAAATTGGTTTTTTTTTTTATAATTTGAATTGTGAATTTTGTTTAAAAAAATTCTTGATAAATATTTTTGTTAAAAAAAAATTGGAACATATTCTTCTTAAAAAAAAAATTCAAAGTCTCTTTTTTCGTGGCTTTTTGAAAAACTTAATTGTTCGAGCTTATGGCAAACACTAGAGTACATGGGTTTGTTGAGGGTAAATCTACTACTAGACCACCCTTCTTTGATGGAAATAATTATGCTTGGTGGAAAACTAGGATGCAAATTTATTTGCTTTCGATTGATTATAATTTATGGGAAATTGTTCCAAAGGTCCTATTGTTCCAACCAAAGTAGTTGCTAATAAGGATGAGCCTAAGGATGAAAATGAATTAAACGAGGAAGATAAAAAGAAAGTGTCAATAAATTATAGAGCCATGAATTCCTTGTTTTGTGCGTTATGTCCCGATGAGTTCAATCGAGTTTCTGCATGTAATTCTGCTAAAGAAATTTGGGATATGCTTGAAGTTACTCATGAAGGAACAAATCAAGTAAAAGAATCGAAAATTAGCATGTTGGTCCATAACTATGAATTATTCAAAATGGATGCTAATGAAACTATATCTGAAATGTTTACTAGATTTACAAATATTGTGAATTCTTTGAAGGGACTAGCACTACTACAAAAATCAAGAAAGTTGACGCGCATGGAACGTCAACCGGCTAGTTTAGATGACGCTCTAAAAAACGTCAATGAATCGACTGTCAACTAAAGTCATTATAGTTGACGCTTGTATAAACGTCATGTAATAATATAATTGACATGTTCGAAATGTCAAGACTAGAAGTGATTGACACAAAAAAAGCGTCATGTGAGGTTTTTGATGACATTGTCCACACGTCAACGAATTATTTTGTTGACAATTCTAAAACGTTAACGATAGTTTCAAAACGTCAAGTAAACATACATTTGTTGACGTTTTTTTATGTCAATAAAAGTTATATTTGACAGTTTTTGTACGTTAACTAATATTTTACAAAACGTCATTGTAAATTAAGGTTGACACGTATTAAACGTCAAGGAATATACCTTTTTTTTTATTTGGTCGAATTTATTTTGTTCATCCTGTCAAATAGTATACTAAATTTCCTGTTCATCTTGTCAAATATAGTTGGAGAGAATTCAAATTTTAAAATACAAAATATTTCAACATGAACATAAACATAATATATATTTTCAATAATACTATAATCTGAAAGGAAGTTAACATGTTTTGAACTTAGAAATGTCGTTCAAAGTTCTCTTCCTAAATGTATACAAAAAAATATATCATATTCCAAAAATATACCTCATCCAAACTATACCCCATCTAAAGTATACCCATTCCAAAAACTAACCCAACTATTTCCAAAACTAATTCTTCCACAAAAAAGAATATGAAGTATATGTTTCTTCAAAAGTTGTAGTCTTCCAAAATATATTCATGAGCTACAAACAAAAGATCATTCCAGGCGCACTGTATCCAACTCACATGTAGGGCACTAGAAATTCAGCCCATTCCATACGCACTTCATCCAGCTCATCCTGTGTGTATGCTTCTCTTTTATCAATCTGTCAACATTAATTAAGAGTTGAAAATCAATATAATTTTCAAACTAAACAATAGAATGGAGAACATACTATTTCGGTGATGTTTGTGTTATTTGTTTTGATGATATCTCTCATATTTCTCATCACATAATAGCTACATTCGGTACTCCCCTCTTGTAATGGACACTATAATTCCAACAAAAAGAAGAAATAAATGAAGTCATAAATCACATAAAGACATCCCTTTGCTACACAGCCACATAAAGATGTTTCAAGTAGAAAATTTGTATTAAAAAAAGAATGAATCACATAAAGACATTTATTCCCACAGAACAACCAAAATGTAAGGGTATTACTTTCCTTAACAAATTTTGAAGATCCTATTTTCACATAATGATCACATAAAGACATCCATCAATCTCTTATTTCCACAGAATAACCATAAGAAAACAAATAGAAAAGGGACATTACTTGCCTTAACATTTTTCCAAGGATTTTTCGATGATTTCAAGTTTTTCTGAGCTTGATACATTGTAAGTGCCCTACATGACAACCAAAGAATACACATATGAGCTTACTCTAAATCGTAAGTACTCGACATTTATTAAATAATAAAAAAAAAACTCAGCTTACATATTTATTATAGCTTTGAGATCATCTTTTGAACTAGTTCGCATTGAATCAAGGTAGTAAACCACATCCTTATATGGATGAATAACAACCAAGGACCAATGACCACTAAATGAAAAACACAACTAATTAAAATACTTCACATTGACTATAATAACAAGCAAAAATGAATTATTTCAACTTCACTAACCCGGGATTATAAGGGGCAATGACTAGTTGATTGTCTTTTGCAATCATGAATCTGGAACAAAGATTGCGGGCTCTACCTTCTTGATTGTATTGACCTACCGATATTAGGGATGGATCTACAAAAATATATTTTGTAGCTATATTTGATTCATTACAATAATTGTGCAAGCTCCTACAAGTAAACACAAACGTCCACCAATATAAGTTTCCATTCAAATTTATAAACACTAAAATACGATAAAGTAAAAATTACTTACACCATGTATGCAACAAGTGATAAAGTCTTGACTTCTTTCATGTCGTACATATCAAAAATATCTCCTCGTAAAACAAAGCTCGTGCGATTGTGTAACGGCCCGAAATTTCATCCCGGTATTCCCGGTTTGCCCAGGGGCATTTTGGTAATTTGGTCCGGCCGACAGGGTCGGTTATGTCTTTTCTAATTGCCGGAAAAATTATGAGATGGTTTGAATGGGATCGGGAAGCTTGGTGAAGATATTTGGGCTTGGTAGAATGCAAAAAGAAATAGGGAATTAAATAGCGCGTCGAGTGAGATTCAAGCCAGGGCCGCTTGGGAAGCTAGACGGGTGGCATTGCCACTTGAGCCACAGGGCGTCTTCGTTAATCTGACCACGCCATATTGTACTTATGCGTGTTATCTCCTGCCTTTGGTTTAAAAGTCAGCCCGCCCGAGCTTCTTCCCCATTTCTTCTTCTTCCTCGTTCTTCTTCGACCGACCCGAGCTCCTTCGCGATTTCTCTCTCGCCGACCTCAATTCGCCCAGCTCTTTCTCTCAAATCCGAAGCCAATTCCCGAGCAGCTGGTAAGTTTCTCTTTCTCTTCTTCTCCTTCTCATTTCCGTCGACCCCTTTTCCCCTGTTTCTGGATTTCCATTTTCCGGCCGAGTCGAGGTGAGTTGCTGGGTGGTTTTTGTGCAGCTTGTGTAGGGGAGTTCAACCATCAACCAATCGCTCGTCGAATCTCGTCTTTTCGCCCGAATTCGAGTTCCTTCTCCATCGGGCCAGAATCGCCGTGTTTGCCCTTCTTCTTCATGCTAGAGAAGCGACCCAGTAGCCGTGTCCAGCGCGCGCTGTCGAAAGCAAAAGCCGCCGAGCCGTGTCGTGTGTCCTGCTGCCGAGCCGAGCCGAGCCGCACCGAGCCTAATTATTTTATTTTATTTAATTTAATTTAGATATTGTGTGTAATTGTGTTGTGCTTGTTAGGTTCCCGGTAGATAGTTCGAGATCGTTCGCAGCTTAGGTTTTCGTGTAATCGTCCCCGACCAAGGTAAGGATTTCTTACCGGAGTTGTGTGGACCTCGCGATATTATATGTGATTCTTTGATTGATTGCTTGTTTGTGTTTATTGACATGTGTAGCTAAGTGCTCTATTCTGAATTCCCGATTGACATGATTTTCCTGGTTAATTCTCATGTTAATCCATGCTAGGTTGTTCCTTTCTGGCATGCTCGTATCTGTTCTTGCTTCGTAGTAGGTTCGTTGTATTCTTATTGAGCACGTATTGGATTTACTGAATTGTTTGCTGATTGCTAAGGCAGGTTAGAGTGGCAGGTAGATAGCATCATCCGGGTCGGGTGCATAACGAACCTTGCATCCACTACAGGGACGTATGAGATGGAGATCTTCCCTGATCCCGTTAGGGAATAGCTAACCCTAACGGCTGGCCCTGCAATCTTGGGTGAGGGTGGCAGACTGTTAAATGCCCCAACGGTCGGGATGATGACTTGGCATTGACTCGTCCCCGGCAGTCGGCACGTCCTCAGCGTGTTCGGGCGTAGCCCCTGATTGCCACCTGTTAAGGTAAGGACGACTTCCTGGTGTAAGCCTACCACGACCCGTTCTTTAGCCCCAGGTGCGGTGGTTCAGGCTGACATAGTTTACGTGTCCAGGTCTCACCCCCTATGTCAGTGACACCGATCCAAAGATTTAGTTAGGCGTGGTGGCTGGACATGGGCAGCTTGCCTCTAGACCCGGCACCCCCATAGTCCGTAGTAGCGCGGTGCATGCTTACGCTCATTCTGATGCCGACCGGAGAGCTCCTCGGGATCTTGAGCTAGTGTACCTTTCATCGACAGTAGACAGGCTGAGGCCGGGACTTGTTTCTCGTATAGGGCGTATTGTGTGAAGGATTGTGTGGAGGATTATTCTGGACTAAGACCCTGAGTTGGCATCCAAGGTCCAAATATGGACTCAAGCTATGTGCTCTATTCTGTGTTTATATTCATAGTTTGCTTTCACTCATCTAGATGACCATGTATATCGTATTGTACCCCGGTTGGGGATTCTTACTGAGTAATTCGTTACTCACCCTTATTATTGTGGTTTTTCCACAGGTAACCGAGTTGCGAGACAGGATGGCTGAAGAAGGAGCTGTGATCATGGGGCCCAGTCATCAAACTCTGATTTTGTGTTATGACTCTTTATGTTTTATTTTCCCTTGAATGCATGTAGCCGGGCACGGAGCCCTAGGATGTTTTCTAAATGTTTTGTGGATTCCAGCATTGTTGTATCTGGACAGATTTTGAAGGATTTTTAATAAATCTCTGATCAGAGTAAACTTTGGAAATGTATTTATCTTGGAACAGGTGGTTTGAAACAGGGACAGGTTTCAGGAAAATTGTCCGGGCTTTGAACTGAATGTTTGAATGTTTTGTTTTTAATTGGAATCTGAAATCATGTCTGTTAATATCCATTACTTTGAATGCATGCATTGGGGTAAGGGCCCATTTAGTGCCCCATTCGGGTCGGGTCTTTACAGTTGGTATCAGAGCTCAGAGTCATAGATTCTATAGATTGACCTTTTGTTGTAGGTCGTTTGTCCCATGATCACCAGCACTCCGACAGTCATCAGGTACGCCTAAGTTTACTATTTGTTGTAGAAAAGGGGTTAAGAATTTACAATACCTGTCATCTAGTGTATACCTTGTGTAGTGTGGTAGAGCGGAGACGAGCAGGTTCTGACTCGTTATTGGTTTGGGTGTAGATCGCCATCATGCCAATCCTTCGCGCCAGAAGAGGACGCCCGAGAGGAGGCCAAGGTAGCAGGATCGGATCTGATACTGCAGGAACATCGTTCCAAGCTGAGACTGATAACATTCCGCCTGTAGCTCCCCCTGTTGAGCCCAGAGTAGGCGTTGAGGCGACTGAGCGCCGTGAGACTGCTCCTGGAGCAAAATTTGCTAATTCTATGAGGTCTATGGTGGTCGACCTTTTGAGTGGCCAGAGGGCAGAGACCCAGGCTTTGTTGGCCGCGCAACGGGAAGAGTCTCGAGCCCAGATCGAGCATTTGACTCGCTTGTTTCAGCAGGGCGCAGCTCCGCAGGAGCCAGCAGCCCTTGTGGCAGATGTGGCAGAGGGTGCCGAGGAGCTTGGCAAATGGTTAAAGGATTTCGTGAAATGGAACCCAGAAAAGTTTGATGCCACGGGTGATGCGTTAGCAGCAGCCCGTTGGATTGCCCATTTGGAGTACACCTTCCTGATTATGGTGTGCCCCGATGTTCAGAGGCCGAGGTGTGCAGCCCATGTGTTAGGAGGCATAGCTAGATGGTGGTGGGAGTCCACCCTGAGTGAGAGACCAGTTGGGTCTCCACCTGCTACTTGGGAATTCTTCAAGTCAGAGTTTAAGGCCAAGTACATTAGTGATGAGGCTCAAGAGAAGATGGTAGAGCTTTTCCAAAATCTGAAGCAGGGTTCTGATTGTATAGAGGAATATGAGAGGAAATTCTCGGAGTATGGTTATTTTGCTCCGCAGTTGATAGCTACCCCGGAGTTGAAGATTCGAAAGTTTATTTCTGGTTTGAGGCAGGGTGTGTCTCAGGATGTCAGGGATCAGGCCCCTGACACTTATGCTAGAGCTGTTCAGCTAGCCACTATTTACAACGGAAAGTATCCTGTTGAGCTGATTGTCGCCGCTCCGGTGCAGCGTCCTGTCCCAGCTGTAGTGGGACAGAAGAGGAGGTTTGAGTGTAGAGGAGGCGGCCAGCGTCGCCAAGGACAATTTTAGAACCGGGATCAGCGTAGGGTTCCGGCTCGTTTTCAGCCTCGCCAGTAGGGCGGTCCCAGGCAGATTCCCGCCTGTGCCACTTGTGGAAGAGCCCACTTTGGAGCTTGTCAGATTGGGCCCAGGCTGTGTTTTCGATGTGGAAGAGAGGGGCATGTGGCCCGTTTTTGTGATCAGCCAGCTATGGCAGTTCAGCCAGTGCAGCAGCAGCAGGGTCGGGTGTTCGCTACGAACCGTCAGTAGGCCGAGCGTGTAGATGCAACAGTGGCAGGTACGCTTCTTGTTTTGGATCATTGCGCATTTGTCTTGTTTGATTCTGGTTCTACGCACTCGTTTGTATCTGTATTGTTTGCTGAGCATGCTAGGTTGAGATTAGAGCCTCTAGGTTTTGAGTTATCTGTTGCAACTCCTTCAGGAGTTAATATGTTGGCTAGAGATAAGATTAAGGATGGCCGGATCGAGATATCCGGAGAATTGCTTGTTGCTACGCTCATAGTTCTGCCTATGAGTGGTTTCGATGTGATTCTTGGTATGGAGTGGTTAGCTGCTAACCACGCGTTGATTGACTGCCACCGGAAAGAAGTAGTGTTCAGGCCGCCGGGTCGGCCCAGCTTCAAGTTTCGTGGAGTCCAGGGTGGAGGTTGCCCGCCGATAGTGTCAGCTGTGAGAGCTCGTCGTTTGCTAGCTCATGGAGCTTGGGGCTACCTAGCCAAGTTGTCCGGAGAGAGAGCCGCCCCTCACTGACTGTTGATCAGGTGCCGGTTGTGCGGGAGTTTGCGGATGTGTTTCTTGAGGAGTTACCGGGGTTGCCCCCGAAGAGAGAGGTTGACTTCACAATTGAGCTCGAGCTAGGGACCCTCCCTATCTCGAAGGCTCCGTATCGTATGGCGCCAGCCGATTTGAAGGAACTGAAGGTTCAGTTGTAGGAGATGCTAGATCGAGGGTTCATCCGTCCGAGTGTGTCCCCGTGGGGAGCGCCAATGTTGTTTGTGAAGAAAAAGGATGGTTTGATGCGCCTATGCATTGACTATCGCGAGCTTAATAAGGTGACAGTGAAGAATAAGTATCTGTTGCCCCGTATCGATGATTTGTTCGATCAGCTTCAGGGAGCTTCCGTGTTCTCCAAGATAGATTTGAGATCTGGTTATCATCAGTTGCGTATTAGGGACGCCGACATTCCTAAGACAGCTTTCAGATCTAGATATGGACACTACGAGTTTGGGGT
Source organism: Sicyos edulis (assembly GCA_036507275.1). Lineage (NCBI taxonomy): Eukaryota > Viridiplantae > Streptophyta > Magnoliopsida > Cucurbitales > Cucurbitaceae > Sicyos > Sicyos edulis. The sequence continues at coordinate 37,538,053 of CM071847.1, forward strand.
CATGTCGTTTGGATTGACTAATGCACCAGCAGCGTTCATGGACATGATGGATAGGGTGTTCAAAGCATTTTTGGACAGCTTCGTCATCGTGTTCATTGACGATATTCTGATCTGTTCGAGGACCTGGGAGGATCATGCAGAGCATTTGAGGCAAGTGTTGGCAGCCTTGAGAGAAAACCAGCTTTATGCGAAGTTTTCCAAATGCGAGTTCTGGTTGGAGCAAGTAGCCTTCCTAGGTCACGTAGTCTCGAGAGATGGTATAGCCGTGGATCCAGCAAAGATTGAGGCCGTGAGTTCGTGGGCCAAGACGACTTCAGTTGCCGAGATACGAGCTTTCTGGGTTTGGCAGGTTACTACCGTCGGTTTGTTAAGGACTTTTCCGCCATAGCCTCGCCCCTCACTTGTCTGACGAGGAAGGGTGTCGAGTTTGTTTGGGACAGAAGGTGTGATGAGAGCTTTGCGTGCTCAAGCGCAGATTTGACCGGCACGACTGTTGGCGATCCCCAGAGGGGACAGGTGGTTTCGTGGTCTCTGCCGATGCTTCCAAGTTTGGGTTAGTTTGTGTCTTTGATGCGGCAGCGGGAAGGTCATTGCTTATGCTTCCCGCCAGCTGAAGCCATATGAGCAGAACTACCCGACTCATGATATGGAGTTGGCAGCAGTGGTGTTTGCACTGAAGATTTAGAGGCATTACCTGTATGGTGAGCGGATTCAGATGTTTATCGATAACGAGAGCCTCAAGTATCTGTTTACTCAGAAAGAGTTGAATATGAGGCAGAGGAGATGGTTAGAGTTGGTAAAAGATTATGACTGCGAGATTTTGTACCATCCGGGTAAAGCCAATGTTGTAGCTGATGCTTTGAGTAGGAAGACGTCGCACTCCGCGGTGTTGTTGAGTTCCCAGGCCAGATTACAGCGGTAGTTCGAGCGGGCTGAGGTTGCAGTGTTGTTGGGTGAGGTTCTTTGCCAGAGTAGCTCGATTGATGATTCGACCATCGATCAGCAATGGATTATCGAGAGCCAGCTGAGTGACCCCGCACTTAAGAGATTGGTTGACAGAGTTAGTGCTGACAGAGATTTTGTAACGGTCCGGAAAATTTCCTCCCGGTCTTCCCGGGAGGCCCAGGGGCATTTTGGTAATTTTGGGTCTGGCCGACAGGGCCGGTTATGTAATTAAAAATTGCCGGAAAAATTATGAGTCGACTTGAATAGGATCGGGAATTTTGGTGAAGAAATTTGGGATTGGAAAAAGGTAAAAATAAATGGGGAATTAAATAGCGCGTCAAGTGAGATTCGAGCCAGGAACGTGTCGCGTGCTAGGCAGAGGGCACTGCCAGCCGAGCCACTGGGCATCTTTGTGCTTCTAAACGCGCCAGCATCGTTATATCCTTGTTTTCGAAGGCAGTTGGTATAAAAGCAGAGCTCGCCCGAAGCTTCTTCTTCCTCGCGATTCTTCTTCGTTTTCTCCTTCGACCGACCGGCTATTTCCGGCGATTTCTTCCTTCTCCTGCTCCGATTCGAACGTGGTCGTCTTCCCCAGCTCAAAGGTCGATCCTCTTCCGGGCTGAAGGTAAGCTCTTCTTCCTTTCTTCTTTTCTTCTTCGATCCGAGCCCCTGCTTCCGGGCTTCATTTTCTGGCCGTGGTGAAGTGAATTTCTGGATGGTTTGTGTGCAGCTAGTGTAGGGGAGTTCACCATCAAAGAATCGCTCGTCGAATCCCCGTGGATCGCTCGATTTTGGGTTTTCTCCATCGCCCCTATTTTCGTGCTCTGTCGCTCCGCAGTGCCGCCGAGCCTCGCCGCGACGCGTGCGCGCGTCTTTGCCGGCTTCGATGTCAAGCCAGCGTAGCCGTCGCCCGGTGCGCGCTCGCCGCGCGCGCGTCCTCGCGCCCGCTCGCTTCAGATCGCGCGCGCACGCGTCCGCGCGCAGCTCGCGCCCTAGCGCCCGTCCGCGCGCCCATTTCTGCGCCCCACCTCGCCCAGCCAGCCCCGTTACTGCCCCGTTCGTGCAATCGGCTCGTTCGTGCGTTCGTCGCGCCTCGTGAGTTACTCCCGAGCTGAGCTTTGTTTGTTTTACTATATTTAGGCCTATTGTGTGATTTTTGTTGTGATTGATAGGTTCTCGGTAGCTAGTTCGGGTCCGTTCGCCGCTTAGGATTTCGTGTCAAATTGTCCCCGACCAAGGTAAGGATTTCTTACCGGAGTTGTGTGGACCCTGCGATATTATATGTGATTGCTGATTGACTGCTTGTTTGTGTTTATTGACATGTGTAGCTAGGTATTCTATTCTGAATTCCCGATTAGCATGATTTCCTGATTTAATTCTCATGTTAATCCATGCTAGGTTGTTTCTTTCTAGCATGCTCGTATTTGTTCCTTGCTTCGTAGTATCATGCTAGGCTCGTTGTATTCTTATTGAGCACGTATTGGATTTTATGGATTTGTTTGCTGATTGCTAGGGCAGGTTAGAGTTGCAGGTAGATAGCATCATCCAGGCCTGAGGGATTAGCTAACCCTACCGGTAGGCCTTGCAATCTTGGGTGAGGGTGGCAGTCTGTTAAATACCCCAACGGTCGGGATGATGACTTGGCATTGCCTCGTCCCCGGCAGCCGGCATGTCCTCAGCATGTTTGGCAGTAGCCCTTGATTGCCACCTGTTAAGGCAAGGACGGCTTCCTGGTGTAAGCCTACCACGACCCGTTTCCTTGGCCCCAGGTGCGGTGGTACAGGCTGACATAGTTTACGTGTCGACGTCTCACACCCCTATATCAGTGACACCGATCCAAAGATTTAGTTAGGCGTGGTGACTGGACATGGGCAGCTTGCCTCTAGACCCGACACCCCCCATAGTCTGCAGTAGCACGCGGTACATGCTTAAGCTCATTAGAGCGCCGACTGGAGAGCTCATCGGGATCTTGGGCCAGTGTACCTTTCGTCGACAGTAGACAGGCTGAGGCCGGGACTTGTTTCTCGTATAGGGCGATTGGTGTAGTGGACTGTGTGATGATATTATTCCGGACTAAGACCTTAAATTGGCATCCGAGGCCCAAGTGTGGGCTAAGCTATGTGCTCTATTCTGTGTTTATATTCATAGCTTGCATACGCTCATCGAGATGACCATGTATATCGTATTGTACCCGGTTGGGGATTTCTTACTGAGTAATTCGTTACTCACCCTTATTCTCGTGGTTTTCCACTGTGTAATCGTGGTGTGCGACAGATGCTGAAGGAGGAGCTGTGATCATGGGCCCGATCTTCCAACTCGATTTTTGTATTATGACTCTTTGTGTTTTTTGTTTCCCCGAATGCATGTATGACGGGCACTGAGCCCTAGGATGTTTTGTAAATATTTGTGGATTCCAGCATTTTGTATCCGAACAGTTTTGAATGGTTTTTAGTAAATCTCGATCGAGTAAACTTTGGAAATGTATTTATCTTGGAACAGTGCTTGGAAACAGGGCGAGTTCGTGGAAATTGTCTAGTTTTTAAAGGGGTTATTTTGAATGTGTTTGTTTTAATTGGAATCCGAAATCATGTCCATTCAAATGTCCTTACTTTGAATGCATGCATTGGGATAAGGGCCCATTTAGTGCCACATTCGGGTCGGTCCCTTACGGTTGGTATCGAGCTCGAGTCATAGATTCTCAGTAGATTGTCCTTTTTGTTGTAGGTCGTTTTTCCCATGATCACCAAACTCCGGCTAGTCATCAGGTACGCCTAAGTTTACTATTTGTTGTTGAAAAAGGGTTAAGAATTTACAATACCTGTCATCTAGTGTATGCCTTGTGTAGTGTTGTGGAGCGGAGACGGAAGCGGGTTCGACTCGTTATTGGTTTGGGTGTAGATCGCCAAAGATGCCGATTACTCTGCGCGGAAGAGGACGCGCCGAAAGGAGGCCGAGGTGTCGAGGATCGGATCGACACCGCAGGACATCGCCCCAAGCCGAGGCCCGATAGCATTCGCGCTCGTAGCTCCTCGCTGAGCCCATAGTAGGCATTGAGGCGACTGTGCGCCGTGAGACTGCTTTTGGAGCAGAATTTGCTAATTCTATGAGGTCTATGGTGGTCGACCTATTGAATGGCCAGAGGGCAGAGACCCAGGCTTTGTTGGCAGCTCAGCGGGAAGAGTCCCGAGCTCAGATCGAGCAGCTGACTCGTTTGATTCGGCAGGGCGTAGCAGCACCCCCAGCTCCGCAAGAGCTAGCAGCCTTTGTGGCAGAAGTGGCAGAAGGTGCCGATGAGCTTGGTAAATGGTTGAAGGATTTCGTGAAATGGAACCCTGATAAGTTTGATGCCACAGGTGAGGCTTTAGCAGCAGCTAGATGGATTGCCCATTTGGAGTACACCTTCCTGATTATGGTGTGCCCCGATGTTTAGAGGTCGAGGTGTGCAGCCCACGTGTTAGGGGGCGTAGCTAGATGGTGGTGGGAGTCCACCTTGAGTGAGAGACCAGCTGGGTCTCCACCTGCTACTTGGGAGTTCTTCAAGATAGAATTTAAAGCCAAGTACATTAGGGATGAGGCTCAAGAGAAGATGGTAGCGCTTTTCCAGAATCTGCAGCAGGGTTCTGATTCTATAGAGGAGTACGAGAGGAAGTTTTCGGAGTATGGTTATTTTGCTCCGCAGCTGATAGCAACCCCTGAGTTGAAAATTCGGAAGTTCATTTCTTATCTGAGGCAGGGTGTGTCTCAGGATGTCAGGGCACAGGGCCCTGACACTTATGCTAGAGCTGTTCAGCTGGCCAGTATTTACAATGGAAAGTATCCTGTTGAGCGGGTATCGCGCGCTCCGTGCAGCGTCTGTCCCGTCCCAGTGTAGTGGGGACGAAGAGGAGGTTTGAGTACAGAGGAGGCAGCCAGCGTCGCCAAGGGCAGTTCCAGAACCGGGACCAGCGTAGGATACCGGCCCAGTTCCAGCCTCGCCAGCAAGGCGGTCCTAGGCAGATTCCCACCTGTGCCACTTGTGGAAGAGCCCACTTCGGAGCTTGTCAGACCGGGCCTAGGCGGTGTTTTCGATGTGGAAAAGAGGGGCATGTGATCCGTTTCTGTGATCAGCCAGCTATGGCAGTTCAGCCTGTGCAGCAGCAGTAGGGCCGGGTGTTCGCTACGAACCGTCAGGAGGCTGAGCGTGCGGATGCCGCAGTGGCAGGTACACTTCTTTTTTGGATCATTGTGCATTTGTCTTGTTTGACTCTGGTTCTACGCACTCGTTTGTATCTGTATTGTTTGCTGAGCATGCTAGGTTGAGATTAGAGCCTCTAGGTTTTGAATTATCTGTTGCAACTCCTTCGGGAGTTAATATGTTAGCAAAAGATAAGATTAAGGATGGCCGGATCGAGATATCCGGAGAGTTGCTGGTAGCTACGCTCATAGTTCTACCCATGAGTGGTTTCGATGTGATTCTCGGTATGGAGTGGTTAGCCGCTAACCACGCATTGATTGATCTACACGGAAAGAAGTAGTGTTCAGGGCCGCCGGGTCGGTTGACTTCAAGTTTCGTGGAGTTCAGGGTGGAGTTTGCCCGCCGATGGTGTCAGCTGTGAAAGCTCGTCGTTTGCTAGCTCATGGAGCTTGGGGCTACCTGGCCAAGTTGTCCGGAGAGAGTCGTCCCTCACTGACTATTGATCAAGTGCCGGTTGTGCGAGAGTTTGCGGATGTGTTTCCTGAGGAGTTACCGGGGTTGCCCCTGAAGAGAGAGGTTGACTTCACAATTGAGGTCGAGCCAGGGACCCTCCCTATCTCGAAGGCTCTGTATCGTATGGCGCCAGCCGAGTTAAAGGCGAAGGTTCGATTGCGGGAGATGTTAGATCGAGGGTTCATCCGTCCGAGTGTGTCCCGTGGGGAGCGCCGATGTTGTTTGTGAAGAAAAAGGATGGTTCGATGCGCCTATGCATTGACTATCGTGAGCTTAATAAGGTGTGATGAAGAATAAGTATCTCTGTTGTCCCGTATAGATGATTTGTTCGATCGCCTTCAGAGGAGCTTCCGTGTTCTCCAAGATAGATTTGAGATCCGGGTATCACCGATTATGCGGATTAGGGACGCCGACATTCCTAAGACAGCGTTCGAGTCTAGATATGGGCACTACGAGTTTGGGGTCATGTCATTTGGGGTTGATGAATGCACAGCGGCGTTCATGGACATGATGGATAGGGTGTTCAAAGCATTTTTGGACGGCCGTCATCGTGTTCATTGACGATATTCGATCTATTCAAGGACTGGGGAGGATCATGCAGAGCATTTGAGGAAAGTGTTGGCAGCCTTGAGGAAAAACCAGCTTTATGCGAAGTTTTCCAAATGTGAGTTCTGGATGGAACAAGTGGCCTTCCTGGGTCACATAGTCTCGAGAGATGGTATAGCCGTGGATCCTGCAAAGATTGAGGCCGTGAGTTCGTGGGCCAAGCCGACTTGATTCGAGATACGCGGCTTCACGGGCTGGCAGTTACTACCGTCGGTTTGTTAAGGACTTTTCCGCCATAGCCTCGCCCCTCACTCGTCCGCGTGGAAGGGTGTCGAGTTTGTTTGGGGACGGTAGGTGTGATGAGAGCTTTGCCCGGCTCAAGCGTTTGATTTGACCCATGCAGTGTTGGCAGTCTCGGAGGGGACAGGTGGTTTCGTGGTTTACAGCGATGCTTCCAAGTTCGGGTTGGGCTGTGTGTTGATGCAACACGGGAAGGTCATTGCTTATGCTTCCCGCCAGCTGAAGCCATATGAGCAGAACTATCATACTCATGATATGGAGTTGGCAGCAGTGGTGTTTGCACTGAAGATTTGGAGGCATTACCTGTATGGTGAGCGGATTCAGATGTTTACCGATCACGAGAGCCTCAAGTATCTGTTTACTCAGAAGGAGTTGAATATGAGACAGAGGAGATGGTTAGAGTTAGTGAAAGATTATGACTGCGAGATTCTGTACCATCCGGGTAAAGCCAATGTTGTAGCCGATGCTCTGAGTAGGAAGACGTCGCACTCCACGGTGTTGTTGAGCTCCCAGCCCAGATTACGGAGAGAGAGAGTTGAGCGGGTGAGATTGCGGTGTTGTTAGGTGAGGTTATTGCCAGAGTGGCTCGATTGTGATCCGACCATCGATTAGACAACGGATTATTGATAGTCAGCTGAGTGACCCCGCACTCAAGAAATTGGGTGACAGAGTTAATGCTGATGGAGATTTTGACTTTGTGTATTCACTAGACAGTGGGCTGACGTACAGTGGCCGGTTGTGTGTTCCGGATGTCGCAGGATTGCGAACATAGTTGCTCTCAGAGGCCCACAGTTCTCCGTTTGCTTGGCACCCCGGGGGTACCAAGATGTATCGAGATCTTAAGCGGACATATACGGTGGATGGGTATGAAAAGAGATGTTGTGGAGTTTGTCGATCGATGTCTCACTTGTCGCAAGTGAAGGCACCAGCAGAGACCGGTGGTTTGTTGCGTACCCCGAGTGTGCCCAAAGTGGAAATGAGAAGAGATCTCCATGGACTTTATTTACGGTTTGCCGAGGACTCGAGGAAGTTCTCTCTCGATCCGGGTGATAGTCGACCGATTGACTAAGAGCGCACACTTCAATCCGGTAGAGACACTTATACCGTGGAACAAAGGCGCAGATTGTTTTTGGAGCAGATCATTCGTTATCACGGTGTGCCTGTGAGGATTGTGTCGGACCGTGATTCAAGGTTCACTTCTCGTTTTCGAGAGCGCTCCATAAGGGTTTAGGCATCGAGTGCGATTTCAAAGATGACTTTTCACCCTCGAGACCGATGGGATGATCGAGAGGGTGAACCAGATTCTCAAGATATGTTGAGGGCTTGTGTGTTGGATTTCCCGGGCGATTTGGGACCGATGACACATGATCGATGGAGTTTGCATATAACAACGATTATCGATCGGCGATCGAGATGGCTCCATTCGAGGCTTTGTACGGTAAGCGTTGCCGATCTCCGTGTTCGGGAAGAGGTTGGTGATAGGCGTGTTTTGGGTCCCGAGTTGCTGCGATTGACCAATGGTGCCGTGCGAGAAGATTAGAGCTCGTATGTTGACAAAACTCGGAAGCGATGAGAAGAGTTATGCCGATATTCGACGCCGGGATTTGGAGTTTGAGGTTGGCCAACATGTATTCCTAAAGGTCGCACCGATGCGAGGTGTTTTGAGGTTTGGCAAGCGTGGAAAGCTGAGTCCCCGTTTTGTGGGCCGTTTGAGATTCTGGAGAGGATAGGCAGGGTCGCTTATCGATTAGCCTTGCCTCCGTCATTTTCGGCAGTGCACAGTGTTTTTCATGTTTCGATGTTGAGGAAGTACGTGCTGGACCCGTCGCACATTGTTGATTTTGAGCCTTTGCAGTTGAATGAGGATTTGAGCTTCGAGGAAAAGCCAGTGAGGATTCTTGCTTTTGAGACAAAGACACTGCGTAATCGTGAAATCCGGTTGGTAAAGGTTCAGTGGAGGAGTCAGAGTTCAGAGGAAGCCACTTGGGAGCGGGAGGATGAGATGAGATTGCAGTATCCCGAGCTGTTCCAATCTTAAGTGACTTTCGAGGACGAAAGTCTTATAAGGGGGGAATATTGTAACGGCCCAGAAAATTTCCTCCCGATCTTCCCAGGAGGCCCAGGGGCATTTTGGTAATTTTGGGTCAGGCCGACAGGGCCGGTTATGTAATTAAAAATTGCCGGAAAAATTATGAGTCGACTTGAATAGGATCGGGAATTTTGGTGAAGACATTTGGGCTTGGAAAAAGGTAAAAATAAATAGGAAATTAAATAGCGCGTCAAGTGAGATTCGAGCCAGGGACGTGTCGCGTGCTAGGCTGGGGGCGCTGCCAGCCGAGCCACTTTCTCCTTCGCGATTCTTGTTTTCGAAGGCGGTTGGTATAAAAGCAGAGCTCGCCCGAAGCTTCTTCTTCCTCGCGATTCTTCTTCATTTTCTCCGTCGACCGACCGGCGATTTCCGGTGATTTCTTCCTTCTCCAGCTCCGATTCGAACGTGGTCGTCTTCCCCAGCTCAAAGGTCGATCCTCTTCCGGGCTGAAGGTAAGCTCTTCTTCCTTTCTTCTTCTCTTCTTCGATCCGAGCCCCTGCTTCCGGGCTTCGTTTTTCGGCCGTGGTGAAGTGAATTTCTGGATGGTTTGTGTGCAGCTAGTGTAGGGGAGTTCACCATCAAAGAATCGCTCGTCGAATCCCCGTGGATCGCTCGATTTTGGGTTTTCTCCATCGCCCCTGTTTTCGTGCTATGTCGCTGCGCATTGCCGCCGAACCTCGCCGTACACCGCGCGCGCGTCCTCGCCAGCTCAGTGTCACGCCCAGCGCCGTCCCAGCTGTGCCGCTCGCCCGCGCGCCTCTGCATCTCTCGCGCGCCCGCTTCCGCGGGCAGCTCGCGCCCCAGCGCCCGTCCGCGCCCTAGCACGCCCACGCGCCCATTTCTGCGCCCCAGCTCGCCCAGCCAGCCCCGTTGCTGCCCCGTTCGTGCAATCGACTCGTTCGTGCGTTCGTCGCGCCTCGTGAGTTACTCCCGAGCTGATCTTTGTTTGTTTTACTATATTTAGGCCTATTGTGTGATTTTTGTTGTGATTGATAGGTTCTCGGTAGCTAGTTCGGGTCCGTTCGCCGCTTAGGATTTCGTGTCAAATTGTCCCCGGCCAAGGTAAGGATTTCTTACCGGAGTTGTGTGGACCCTGCGATATTATATGTGATTGCCGATTGACTACTTGTTTGTGTTTATTGACATGTGTAGCTAGGTATTCTATTCTGAATACCCGATTTGCATGATTTCCTGATTTAATTCTCATGTTAATCCATGCTAGGTTGTTCCTTTCTAGCATGCTCGTATCTGTTCCTTGCTTCGTAGTATCATGCTAGGCTCGTTGTATTCTTATTGAGCACGTATTGGATTTTATGGATTTGTTTGCTGATTGCTAGGGCAGGTTAGAGTTGCAGGTAGATAGCATCATCCGGGCCTGATGCATAAAGTACCTTGCATCCATGGCAGGGACGCCGAGCAAGTCATTCCGCCCCACGGACCCCGTGAGGATTAGCTAACCCCACCGGTAGGCCCCGCAATCTTGGGTGAGGGTGGCAGTCTGTTAAATGCCCCAACGGTCGGGATGATGACTTGGCATTGCCTCGTCCCCGGCAGCCGGCATGTCCTCAGCATGTTTGGCAGTAGCCCCTGATTGCCACCTGTTAAGGCAAGGACGGCTTCCTGGTGTAAGCCTTCCACGACCCGTTTCCTTGGCCCTAGGTGCGGTGGTACAAGCTGACATAGTTTACGTGTCCAGGTCTCACACCCCTATGTCAGTGACACCGATCCAAAGATTTAGTTAGGCGTGGTGACTGGACATGGGCAGCTTGCCTCTAGACTCGGCACCCCCCATAGTCTGCAGTAGCACGCGGTACATGCTTACGCTCATTACGGCGCCGACCGGAGTGCTCATCGGGATCTTGGGCCAGTGTACCTTTCGTCGACAGTAGACAGGCTGAGGCCGGGACTTGTTTCTCGTATAGGGCGATTTGTGTAGTGGACTGTGTGATGATATTATTCCGGACTAAGACCTTAAATTGGCATTCGAGGCCCAAGTGTGGGCTAAGCTATGTGCTCTATTCTGTGTTTATATTCATAGCTTGCATACGCTCATCGAGATGACCATGTATATCGTATTGTACCCCGGTTGGGGATTCTTACTGAGTAATTCGTTACTTACCCTTATTCTGTGGTTTTCCACAGGTAATCGTGGTACGCGACAGGATGCCTGAAGGAGGAGCTGTGATCATGGGGCCCAGTCTTCCAACTCTGATTTTTGTATTATGACTCTTTTGTGTTTTGTTTTCCCTGAATGCATGTGGCAAGACACGAGAGCCCTAGGATGTTTTGTAAATATTTGTGGATTCCAGCATTTTGTATCTGAACAGGTTTTGAATGGTTTTTAGTAAATCTCTGATCAGAGTAAACTTTGGAAATGTATTTATCTTGGAACAGGTGCTTGGAAACAGGGACAGGTTCCAAGGAAATTGTCTAGTTTTTTAAAGGGGTTATTTTTAATGTTTTTGTTTTAATTGGAATCCGAAATCATGTCTGTTCAAATGTCCTTACTTTGAATGCATGCATTGGGATAAGGGCCCATTTAGTGCCCCATTTGGGTCGGTCCCTTACAGATTTTGACTTTGTATATTCACCAGATAGTGGGCTGACGTACAGAGGCCGGTTGTGTGTTCCAGATGTTGCAGGATTGCGAGCAGAGTTGCTCTCAGAGGCCCACAGTTCTCCGTTTGCTTGGCACCCCAGGGGTACCAAGATGTATCGAACCTTGCAGCGACATTCGGTGGATGGGTATGAAAAGAGATGTTGCGAGTTTGTCATCGATGTCTCACTTGTCGCAAGTGAAGGCACCAGCAGAGACCACCCGGTTTGTTGTACCACTGAGTGTGCCCCAGTGGAAATGAGAAGAGATCTCCATGGACTTTATTTCTGGTTTGCCGAGGACTCCGAGGAAGTTCTTTCAGATCTGGGTGATAGTCGATCGATTGACTAAGAGCGCACACTTCAATCCCGGTAGAGACACTTATACCGTGGAACAGTGGGCGCAGTTGTTTTTGGAGCAGATCATTCGTTATCACAGTGTGCCTGTGAGAATTGTGTCGACCGTGATTCGAAGTTCACTTTCGTTTCGAGAGCGCTCCGGAAGGGTTTGCACCGAGTGTAGTTTCAAAGATGACTTTTCACCCTCGGACTAATGGACGATCGAGAGGGTGAACCGATTCTCGAGGACATGTTGAGGGCTTATGTGTTGGATTTCCGTCGGTTGGGACCGAGATTCGTATCGATGAAGTTTGCCTATAACAACGATTATCGATCGACGATTCGAGATGGCTCCATTCGAAGCTTTGTATGGTAAGCGTTGCCGATCTCCCGTGTTGCGGGAAGAGGTTGGTGATAGATGATTTTGGGTCCCGAGTTGCTGCAGCTTGTCTAATGGTGCCGTGCGAGAAGATTAGAGCTCGTATGTTGTTGGCTCAGAGAGCAGACGAGAAGAGTTACGCCGATGTTCGGCGTCGGGATTTGGAGTTTGAGGTTGGTCAGCATGTGTTCCTGAAGGTTGCACCGATGCGAGGTGCTTTGAGGTTCGGTAAGCGTGGAAAGCTGAGTCCCCGTTTTGTTGGTCTGTTTGAGATTCTGGAGAGGATCGGCAAGGTTGCTTATCGGTTAGCCCTGCCTCCGTCATTGTCACGGCATACACGATGTTTTCCATGTTTCGATGTTGAGGCGAGACGTCTTTGGACCCGTCACACATCGTGGATTTTGAGCCTTTGCAGCTGAATGAGGATTTGAGCTTCGAGCAGAAGCCAGTGGGGATTCTTGCCTTTGAGACAAAGACATTGCGTAACCGTGAGATCCGTTTGGTAAAGGTTCAGTGGAGGAGTCAGAGTTTGGAGGAAGCCACTGGGAGCGGGAAGATGAGATGAGATTGCATTATCCCGAGCTGTTCCAGTCTTAAGGGACTTTCGAGGACGAAAGTCTTATAAGGGGGGAATATTGTAACGGCCCGAAATTTCATCCCGGTCTTCCCGGTTTGCCCAAGGGCATTTTGGTAATTTGGTCTGGCCGACAGGGCCGGTTATGTCTTTTCTAATTGCCGGAAAAATTATGAGATGGTTTGAATGGGATCGGGAAGCCTGGTGAAGATATTTGGGCTTGGTAGAATGCAAAAAGAAATAGGGAATTAAATAGCGCGTCGAGTGAGATTCGAGCTAGGGCCACTTGGGAAGCTAGATGGGTGGCATTGCCACTTGAGCCACCCGGGCGTCTTTGTTAATCTGAGTGCGCCATATTGTACTTATGCGTGTTTTCTCTTGCCTTTGGTTTAAAAGCCAGCCCGCCCGAGCTTCTTCCCCATTTCTTCTTCTTCCTCGTTCTTCTTCGACCGACCCGAGCTCCTTCGCGATTTCTCTCTCGCCGACCTCAATTCGCCCAGCTCTTTCTCTCAAATTCGAAGCCAATTCCCGAGCAGCTGGTACGTTTCTCTTTCTCTTCTTCTCCTTCTCGTTTCCGTCGACCCCTTTTCCCCTATTTCTGGATTTCCATTTTCCGGCCGAGTCGAGGTGAGTTGCTGGGTGGTTTTTGTGCAGCTTGTGTAGGGGAGTTCAACCATCAACCAATCGCTCGTCGAATCTCGTCTTTTCGCCCGAATTCGAGTTCCTTCTCCATCGCGCCAGAATCGCCGTGTTTGCCCTTCGCTCGCGCGCAGAAGCAGCCCCAGCGTCGTGTCCGCGCGCCTGTCGCCGAGCAGTGCCGCCGAGCCGTGTCGCGTGTCCTGCTGCCGAGCCGAGCCGAGCCTAATTATTTAATTTTATTTAATTTAATTTAGATATTGTGTGTAATTGTGTTGTGCTTGTTAGGTTCCCGGTAGCTAGTTCGAGATCGTTCGCAGCTTAGGTTTTCGTGTAATCGTCCCCGACCAAGGTAAGGATTTCTTACCGGAGTTGTGTGAACCCTGCGATATTATATGTGATTGCTGATTGATTGCTTGTTTGTGTTTATTGACATGTGTAGCTAAGTGCTCTATTCTGAATTCCCGATTGACATGATTTTCCTGGTTAATTCTCATGTTAATCCATGCTAGGTTGTTCCTTTCTGGCTTGCTCGTATCTGTTCTTGCTTCGTAGTATCATGCTAGGTTCGTTGTATTCTTATTGAGCACGTATTGGATTTACTGAATTGTTTGCTGATTGCTAAGGCAGGTTAGAGTGGCAGGTAGATAGCATCATCTGGGCCGGGTGCATAACGAACCTTGCATCCACCACAGGGACGTATGAGATGGAGCTCCGCCCTGATCCCGTTATGGAATAGCTAACCCTAACGCTGGCCCTGCAATCTTGGGTGAGGGTGGCAAACTGTTAAATGCCCCAACGATCGGGATGATGACTTGGCATTGCCTCGTCCCCGGGAGTCGGCACGTCCTCAGCGTGTTCGGTCGTAGCCCCTGATTGCCACATGTTAAGGTAAGGACGGCTTCCTGGTGTAAGCCTACCACGACTCGTTCCTTAGCCCCAGGTGCGGTGGTTCAGGCTGACATAGTTTACGTGTCCAGGTCTCACACCCCTATGTTAGTGACACCGATCCAAAGATTTAGTTAGGCGTGGTGGCTGGAGTAGCGCGCGGTGCATGCTTACGCTCATTACAGCGCCGACCGGAGAGCTCCTCGGGATCTTGAGCTAGTGTACCTTTCATCGACAGTAGACAGGCTGAGGCCGGGACTTGTTTCTCGTATAGGGCGTATTGTGTGAAGGATTGTGTGGAGGATTATTCTGGACTAAGACCCTGAGTTGGCATCCGAGGTCCAAATATGGACTCAAGCTATGTGCTCTATTCTGTGTTTATATTCATAGCTTGCTTTCACTCATCTAGATGACCATGTATATCGTATTGTACCCCGGTTGGGGATTCTTACTGAGTAATTCGTTACTCACCCTTATTATTGTGGTTTTTCCACAGGTAACCGAGTTGCGAGACAGGATGGCTGAAGAAGGAGCTGTGATCATGGGGCCCAGTCATCAAACTCTGATTTTGTGTTATGACTCTTTATGTTTTATTTTCCCCTGAATGCATGTAGCCGGGCACGGAGCCCTAGGATGTTTTCTAAATGTTTTGTGGATTCCAGCATTGTTGTATCTGGACAGGTTTTGAAGGATTTTTAATAAATCTCTAATCAGAGTATACTTTGGAAATGTATTTATCTTGGAACAGGTGCTTGGAAATAGGGACAGGTTTCAGGAAAATTGTCCGGGCTTTGAACTGAATGTTTGAATGTTTTGTTTTTAATTGGAATCCGAAATCATGTCTGTTAATATCCTTTACTTTGAATGCATGCATTGGGGTAAGGGCCCATTTAGTGCCCCATTCGGGTCGGGTCTTTACAGATTGCACCCGAAAAGCCCACTAGGGAGTTTGAAGGAAATACTGTCATCCTTGTCCATAGCTCTTTCAGCAAACTTATGAATAGACGTTAAAGCAACTGGTAACTTGCACGACGACAGATCAGTAAATCTTCTCTTTTTACTACCCTTCTTCATAGGTTTTTCCTACCATAAGAAAGTTAGAAATTCATTAGATTTCAAGAGTTAGACTATGCCCATGTGATCCTACAGCTGAGTCTTCATCACTTGATTGCTTCATTGATCCTACATTAATATATATAAACAAACATATCAACAATATGGATAAGATAAAATATTTTAAGTGATAAAGTAACAATTAATTACCGAGCCACAAATGTTATTTATGTATCCAAGTTCCCTCACAGTCAACTCGTCGTATGTTGATGCATTTTCATCCAAATCATTTGTTGATTCGAAATTTGGCATATCTTTCGGCATCCCTTGACAATTTAATATTGTATCTCCAAGGTCATCATCATAATATTGTTCTTCAATGTCTCTTTGTGGTGGAGTAAGCACAATTGACCATTTTACATCACTGGGATCCTCAATGTAAAACGCTTGTCTTGCTTGAGTAGCGAGTATAAATGAATCTAGCTTGTGACCTATTCTATTCAAGTCAACTAAAATGAAACCTAGTTCATCTGTTTTTATACCATTGTTGTTCTCAATCCAATCACACTTAAACATAGCAACGTTAAATGTATTATAATTTAGTTCCCAAATTTCTTGTATGACTCCATAAAAAGACATATCTCCAATAATAGGATTTTTATCTTTTGAACTAGGGACTTGCATTGTTTTGGTAACTAAAGTAACACCACTATTTTGTACGGAGTATTATCGTCACAAGCTTTTGTGTGATAGTGACATCCGTTTATTATATAACCATTATATTTAGTCACATACGGATGAGGTCCATGAGCAATCCACCTCAAGTTATCAGAAATCTTAGTTCTCCCCTCTTAAGCTCAGCTGCCACCTAACATCATAGTTACTTAACACGGTTAACTTTAAATAACAACATCATATATTAATTCCATAACACACATTTGGAACATTGCCATTACCATTTCACGTAACCAAGAAATGAAACCTCGATTATGTTCATCTTGAACCCATTTCTGACTTTCGGGTCTACTAGGTCGTTGGGATTGCAATACGAACATATGTTTCCTTTTGAAGAAATATAATGTATTATAGTTAGGTTACAGTCGTACATTTTAGTTTAAAATATGGAACTTAGTAAAATAAACTTACTCTATATGTGGTTGGACATCAATTGTATTTTCCAAAACATATCGATGAGCTTGATATAGAATTTCTACTTCAGATCTGAATAGACTCCACTCGACAATGACTTGCCAACATTTAAGTTTTCTGAATTTTCTCGCAATATTTGACTACCGAGACAAATTGGAACCACTCTAGATAAAAATTCTGAACAAAACTCAACTGCTTCTTCCAAGATGTAACTTTCAGCAATACACCCTTCCGAACGATGCCTGTTTCTTACCGAATTCTTGATAACTTTCATGAATCTTTCAAATGGGTACATCCATCACAAATATATAGGCCCACAAAGTTTTACTTCTCTAACAAGATGTACCGTGAGGTGTATCATAATCGTGAAGAATGAAGGTGGGAAATATTTCTCCAACATACATAGAGTAACCACGATGTCTTCTTGTAACGTTTCTAGCTCTATCACATCTATGACTTTATTACATATAGAATTGAAAAAGAGACACAATCTAGTTATAGCATATCGAACATATTTTGGTAGCACAGATCTTATTGCAACAGGGAGCAGTTGATGTAAAAGCACATGACAATCATGAGATTTTAAACTATTAAGTTTTAAATCATCCATTGACACAATACTTCTAATATTGGAAGAGTAACCCTCAGGGACCTTCACGTTCGACAATGTTCTCAAAATGCAACGTTTTTCTTCCCTATTAAGTGTATAACAAGCTGGTGGAATGAATATCTTTTTCTCCTCAATAATATGTGCAAGCTCTGGTCGAATTTCTAAAGCCTCTAAATCACGTCTAGCCTTCAATCCGTCTTTACTTTTTCCCCGGAATATCCAATCAATATATTCATACATACATTTTTCTCAATGTGCATCACATCTAAACAATGTCTAACATTTTGATGCTTCCAATAAGGGAGCTCGAAAAAAATAAACAACCTATTCCAACAACTTTTTGTACTCTTTTTTTGAAGTGGCCTCTTTTTATTTTTCTTTCCAAATTTGAATTCCATATTTTTAACTTTTGCAACCACTTCTTCACCAGAAAAAGGTTCAGGAATGGTTTCAAGTTCTTTGTGTTCGTTAAATGATTTATTTTGACGTCGAAATATGTGATTACATGGTAAAAAATTTCGATGTCCAAGATATGCAAATTTTTTCCCATGTGACAACCATATAGAAGATGTGTTATCCCCACATATTGGACATGCCTTTTTTCCCTTCACACTACATCCACTAAGGTTTCCATATGCAGGAAAATCGTTAATTGTCCATAATAAAACAACCTTTAAGTTGAATAATTCTTCTCGATAAGCATCATAACATTCAATACCATTTTCCCATAACAGTTTTAAATCTTCAACTAATGGTGCTAAGTATATGGCAATGTCATCCCCTGGTTGCTTTGGACCTGATATCAACATTGATAGCATCATGAACTTTCTTTTTATACATAACCATGGTGGAAGATTATAGATAATTATCACAACAGGCCAACAACTATATTTAGAACTCATATTACCATGTGGATTTATTCCATCTGCTGACAATGCTAAACGTAGAGTCTGTAGGATGACGTAATTTACCATCTACGACTCTCTCTTCAGAATGCCATGTCAGGTTCCTAGCATAATCAATAGTTCTAAACATTTTTTTGAATCGGGGGATAGGTGGGAAATACCATATAACTTTTGCAGGAGTTTTTTTTTTTCTTCTTTTTATTTGCATCATATTTCCATCTTGATTCACCACATTGAGGACAAATATTTTCATTTATATATTCGTTTCTATACAAACAGCAATCATTAGGGCATGCGTGAATTTTTTCATAATCCATTCCTAATGCCCCTAAGGTTTTCTTTGCTTCATACATAGATGAAGGAAGCTCATTAGTCATAGGCAGAATTTCTTTAAATGTTTTGAGCAATTCTGAAAAACTAATGTCACTCCATCCAAATCTAACTTTCAAATTATACAATTTCACTAGTGTAGACAACTTAGTGGATTTCTTGCATCCCCTATACAATGATTTCTCGGCATCGGTAAGCAACTTCTCAAATCCCCTTGGATCTTTTGAATATTCCTCTTGAGAAACTTCAATCATTTCCTTAACACCTCCAACATCATTCTCTTCATATATATCAGTGTCCGACTTAGAATACCCACTATTGAAAGTTGAACTAGGAAGATTTTCGCCATGACAATACCAAACTGTATAACTTTGATCTATGCCACTGACATATAAATGGTCTCTAATAACATTGCGACTATGCTTTTCACAATTACAACATTTCAAACAAGGACAACGAATTGATGTACTATTTGTATTAGAGAATCCATATTCAATAAAATTTTCCACACCCAACTCAAACTCTTTAGATAATCTACTCTTGTTCATCCACGATTTATCCATTATTAGAAAGCTGTTCAAGGAACAATAATTAGTATTAAAGCTATTGGGGTCATTCAACCACTACAAGAAAAGACAATAATTCTCAATATAAAGGCCAACACAAGAAAAGAAAAGAATTGCAGTCTTCATCTTTTTACTCTTCAATATTGATTTGCTCTTAAATTCCCTACGAAGTGTTAAAGTGCTTTCACTACTCTAAAAAAAATAATAACACTCTCTAAACAAATTATCTAGTCAAAGAGACCAAGTCGTGAAGAATCTAAATTGAACTCTGTGAAAAAACAAAAATCAATATTTCACCTCCAACCTCTAGAACTAAAATAAGGACAACAAGAAAAAGAATAAAAATAGAGGAGAATTTTGCTCACTTGGTTTTTGTAAATGTAACCTTTAAAACCTTGCTTATTACCCAATATTTACTTAATTAGCTGAATGGGTGAATTTGTCAGCAAGAAGAACATGAAAAAATAGTTTGTATACCTATATAGTGACTATTAGTTAGTCTTTATCTACATTTTCATTTAAAAGATACAATTGTTTTGGCTAGACAATTGGAATGGAAATAGAGCCCTCAATTTGACATATCCCCTCATTTACAATATCTCTTTATGCAAGCAGGCTTTAATTACTGATTGTTGGGGTGTGTCACTCATAGATCCTGGAACTTGAAACTTCAAAGAAACTCTTAAGGATGATGAAATTTCGGAGTGGGCAGAATTATCTGATCTTTTGGATAGTACCACTCTAAATGATAGAAAGGATGATTGGAATGGACTCTGGAAACAAGTGGGACTTTCACATCTAAATCTCGATTAAAGCAATTATCCTCATCCCTTTTGGCTGAAAATAGTGAATATTATATCGAAATATGGAAAGCCCAACATCCTAAGAAGGTAAAGTTCTTTGTTTGGGAGCTTAGCCATGGAGCTATCAATACTATTGTCACCTATAGATGAAATTGCCGAGAATGGCCTTGGCACCTTACAGTCATGGCTAAAATCTATGTGAAATTATCTACTCTATGTCAAATTCTCTACTCTACACTTGTTTCAGGTTTTTTCCTTTCAACTTTTGCCTATTTTTTATATCTCTTTTTCAGCTTGGAATTTCGTCGAACACCTTACAGTCATGGCTAAAATCTACAAATTCCTACAATGTTTATTATTTTCGAAACATTGGATTCACTTTATCCATCTCTTTCGATTATTTTCTCACTACTAAGTTATCAAATGCCTACAAAATAGTGTAGCCTTCATAATTCAGTACATCAAGTGATTTTGACATCCAACAAAACGAAATGATATTTGAAGAGGGGGGAGGGGTTAATAGAGGAGTAAATTTACCTGGAGAACCAAGCAGATCTGAAGTGCGGAGAAACGATTGGAAGAAGAGAGAGGACGGACGTGCGCAAGAGCTCTGTTGTGCGGGAGTGGCAGTGGGCTTGCGCGACGAGCTTTGTTGCACGGGAGCTCTGGGCGTGCGCGAGAGGTCTGTGAACGAAAGAGTGGCGCGGCGAGCTCTGTTGCACGGGAATGGGCGTGCGAGGGAGTGGCAGTGGGCGTGCGCGACGAGCTCTATTTTGCTGGAGCTCTGACCGTGCGCCGGAGTGGCAGTGGTCTGTGAACGAAAGAGCGCGGCGCGACGAGCTCTATTGCGCTGAGAACAAATCCGACGAAGGCGACGGCGTTAAGAGGGCAGTAGGAGAGGAAAGGGGTTAGGGTTTGAGGATGGAGGAGAAGGGAATATGATTTTCCTTTTACTTTTCTTAATGTCCTAAATGAGTTTTATTTTATTTAAAAATCTCTTTTTTCCTTTTTTTTCCATGTTTTAAAATGATGGAATTTAAGCAAACATTTACTCCTTTTTTTTCCCTCATTTAACAAAAAAAAAAACCATATCGTGATTATTAAAACTAGATTTAATAATTTAATTTTTTATAAGTATTCATTGATGTTTATAATTAGTCAACACATGTATCATAATAATTGACATGCAGAATGCGTCAACTAAAAAGAAGCAATAAAATCATCTCCGCCTTTTTGTATTAGTTGACGTTTTTTATACTCAATTTGTATTACTTGACGTTTTTTCCTTATAAACGTCAATTATTAGAAACTATCGAGCGTCAACTATACCATTTTTTGTAGTAGTGTAGGAAAAACATACACTACGTCTGAGAACGTAAGGAAGATCCTTCGATTGTTGCCAAAAAGTTGGGAAGCCAAAGTGACGACAATTCAAGAGGCTAAAGATCTCTCAAAACTTCCATTAGAAGAACTTATTGGATCTTTCATGACACATGAGATCATCATGAATGGCAATATGGAAGATGATGTCAAAAAGAAAAAGAGTCTCGCATTAAAATCTACTCAAGTCCAAGATGATTCTGATAGTGAAGATGAATTGAATGATGAAGAGTTCGCTTATCTTACTAAAAGGTTCAAAAGGCATTTCAGAAAAAGAAATCTTTTCAAGAAGAATAACAATCAAGACGGCAAAGGAGAAAAGAGTAATAGAGATTCCATCATCTGCTTTGAGTGCAAAAAACCTGGACATGTGAAGTGGGATTGTCCTCAAAGAAAGTCATCTGCAAAGAAAAACGAAAAGGCCATGAAAGCTACTTGGGATGAAAGTGATGAAAGCGAGTCTGAAAGTGAAGTTGAAGTAGCCAGCTTATGTTTTATGACTTTTGGAGATGAAGACGACGATGACGAGGTAATTCCTGAAAATCTTAACTTTGATGAGCTTGTTGATGCTTATAATGATATTAAAAATGAATTTGAAAGATTAGGATGCAAGTACATGTCTCTTAGGAAGAAAAATTCTAAGATAGCTCATGAGAACAATGACTTATTAATTGAGCTAGATAATTTAAAACAGGAAAATGAGACATTAAGGAAAGATTTTGATTTATCTAAGTCTAACATGCATGCTTTAAAAGAGGAGTACAAAATGTTAAAATAAAAATGAAGATCTATCCTCTACTATTGTGAAATTTACAAATGGAAAAAAGAACTTAGATATCATGATGGGAAAACAACAAGGAAATTATGATAAAAGTGGTTTAGGTTACAAACCTCATCAAAATCAAAAGAAATTCACTAATTATTTTGTGAAAGAAAGTTCCATGTCAACTATTGTATGTCATGCATGTGGAAAACACGGTCATACAGTTTATGCATGTAATTTGAGTAAATTAAATGTCATAAATGAAGGTAAGAAAAGATGGATTCCTAAATTTTTATTGACTAACCCCCAAGGACCCAAACAAATTGGGTACCAAAGGTTACATCTTAGAAATAATTTTTTTCAGGTATGTTTAAGATCTGTAAAGAATAGGTGGTACTTGGATAGTGGATGTTCAAAACACATGACTGGTGACCACACAAAATTTACATACCTAGAAAGGAAAGACGGAGGATATGTCACCTTCGGCGATGATAAAAAGGGTAAAATCATTGGCAAAGGTAGCATAGAAGTAATAGCAAGTGGAACTCAAAAAGAGCCAGAGGTACCCCTTCCTCAGGATTGGAGATTTTCTACTCAACATCATAAGGAGTTAATTATAGGTGATTTATCTCAAGGGGTAATAACTCGCTCTTCCTTAAATGCATTAAATAATATTGTTTTTGTATCTCAAGTTGAACCTAAGTCCTTCAAAGATGCTGAGTCTGATGAGTTTTGGTTAGTTGCCATGCAAGAGGAGTTAAATCAATTTGAAAGAAATAACGTGTGGGAGTTAGTTCCGCGTCCTAATGTTCATCCTGTCATAGGTACCAAATGGGTATTTAGAAATAAAATGGACGAGTCTGGTAATATTGTTAGAAATAAAGCTAGGTTAGTTGCTCAAGGTTATAGTCAAGAAGAAGGAATAGATTATGAGGAAACTTTTGCTCATGTTGCTAGACTTGAGTCAATTTGTATGTTACTTGCATTTGCATCTCATAAGAACTTTATTTTATTTCAAATGGATGTGAAAAGTGCATTTTTAAATGGTTTTATAATGGAAGAAGTTTATGTTGAACAACCTCTTGGCTTTGAAAGTTTTGAAAATCCAAATTATGTTTTTAAGTTAAATAAAGCTCTTTATGGTCTAAAACAAGCTCCTCGAGCTTGGTATGACCGTTTGAGTAAATTTTTGCTTGATAATAATTTTAAAATGGGACTTATTGATAGTACACTCTTTATTAAAACTAAAGGAAGTGATATGTCGTTAGTACAAATTTATGTTGATGATATTATATTTGGTGCTACTAACTCTTCTCTTTGTGAGGAATTTTCGAAATGTATGCATAGTGAGTTCGAAATGAGCATGATGGGAGAACTAAAATTTTTTCTTGGACTTCAAATCAAACAACTTGAAGATGGAATTTTTATAAATCAAGAAAAGTACACAAGGGATCTACTCAAGAGATTTAAGCTTGAAAATGCAAAAATAGCAAATACCCCAATGAGTACCACTACAAAGCTTGATAAAGATGATAAAGGTAAAATTGTAGATATTAAAGCTTATAAAGGTACGATTGGATCCTTGCTTTACTTAACTGCGAGTAGGCCTGATATAATGTTTAGTGTATGCATGTACGCTAGATTTCAATCATGTCCTAAAGAGTCACATTTACATGTCGTGAAACGAATTTTTAAATATTTACTAGACACATCTGACTTAGGTCTTTGGTATCCTAAAAATGCATCTCTAGATTTGATTTCATATTCTGATGCTGACTTTGCTGGTAGTTTAACTGATAGAAAAAGTACTAGTGGAACTTGTCATTTCTTAGGTAGTTCATTAGTGTCTTGGTATAGTAAAAAGAAAAATTTTGTTGCATTATCTACTACTGAGGCTGAATACATTGCTGTTGCTAGTTGTTCTCAAGATTTATGGTTGAAACAAACTTTGTGTGATTTTGGATTAAATTTGGAACAAATACCTATCTTTTTTTATAACACTAGTTCAATCAATTTAACCAAAATCCTATTCAACACTCTAGGACAAAGCATATAAATATTCGACATCATGTGCAAAATGGAAATACTGTCATTAATTACATTCCTATGGAGAAACAAGTAGCAGATATTCTTACAAAGGCTTCAAATGAAGATCTTTTGTAAAAATAGACTTGCACTTGGTATCATTCGCATTTAATGACAATTTTATTTTTAATAGAAGATCATTTTTTTGTCATGTTGTATTGAGGGGGAGAATTATTTTAATTATGTACAAATTGAGGGGGAGAAAAATATATTCTTATATTTTTTTTTTGTTGATAACAAAAGGGGGAGAATATTGAAGAATTTACAAAGTTTATTGAGTGGTTTGTCATCATCAAAAAGGGGGAGATTGTTAGCTTTAAAGCTTCAAATCAATCCAAATATTTTGATGATGACAAACTCAATTTTTGTACAGACTATTTTAGTATTTCAAAGATTCTATCTTGTAGATGTCGAAAAGAGGATTCCAACGCATCTTGAATCGTCTAAATCGAAGCTCAAACGAGGAAGATATGGGCAAAACAAGATTGGCGAAAAACTACCCATTTAGACAAAAACGGGATTTTCTTATTATTTTCTACCATTTTTTATCTAAAATTCTTCCCATCTCCTATCTATTAAATCTCAACCATCAATACCTTTTACCTTAATAATCCAATGGCCACATTTCATCCCATCTTGACTAAATCTCACCCATCCATTATTTTTACCCTAAATCAAATGGTCATATTTTAATCTTATCATTCAAATACCTTGCATTAACCTTCCAAGAATCTCCTCCAACAAGCCTCCAAATTTTCAAGCTCTCAAAAAAAGTGTTCTCTCAAATTACTTCTCACATATTCTTCACACGACGTAGTTCTTTTTATGTGAGAGTGTTCTTTTTCTTTTTTCTTGTATCAATTTGTGTATCTTGCCTACAAGAGGCAATTTGTGCGAGATCCATTTTTTTGTTTTCTTTGGGATTTGTATTAAGGTGTGGGATACACCTTGGGTTGTATGAAAATTGAATTGGTTTGATCCTGAACCATTGAAAAGGATCCGGGTTTCTCTTTCGCCTAAGAAAAAGAGGGTCGTGTAGGTTTGGATCTCACCCGTTAAGAAGATCATCAATAAAATACCCAAGAAGGAGTCTTGGGGAGTGGAGTAGGAATTCCGAACCACTATAAACCTCGGTGTCTTCTTTCCCTTATCTTTTATTTTTTGCAATTTTATTTCACATATTATTTTAATGTTCATGAAATAGGACTTGCTTGCAATTGTATTTTTAGTTTAACAAAGTTAGATTTAAAAAAAAAAAGGAGAACATATTAGGAGACAACCCTATTCACCCCCCCCCCCCCTAGTGTTGCTTAAAGATCCTACAGATGTGCTGCTTATGTACATGAGTCTTCACATCAATATGGAAAACTAGGTCCACGAGGTAAAAAGAGTATATTTATAAGATACTATGAAGACTCAAAAGGGTATGTGTTCATCAATGAACAAGAAAGTGGGAGCGTAGTTGAATTCGAATCACAAGATGTAACATTTTTAGAAAATGGTTTTCCAAAGAAAAGTGATATCAATACTGAGATGTCCCTATTTGAAAACAATGATAAAAAAAATTTGGTTTTATCAAATCAATCATTGGATAATCTC
The DNA here is from genome assembly GCA_036507275.1 of Sicyos edulis. Lineage (NCBI taxonomy): Eukaryota > Viridiplantae > Streptophyta > Magnoliopsida > Cucurbitales > Cucurbitaceae > Sicyos > Sicyos edulis. The sequence continues at coordinate 37,563,274 of CM071847.1, forward strand.
AATGATCTACCAATAGTATCTCATCCAAGTGGGAGAGATTGGAACAGTGGATGTGATTTAAGAGAATCACAACAATTCATGAGTCGATTGACGAACAAATTATACAAGGACCATAAATAAGGTGTAGTATTCATGGTAGAATACAAAAACGACATGTTGATTCTGAAGCCTACATGATTACGCTAGAGGATGATGAAGAGCCGAATAACAATCAATAAGCTCTTCAATGTCCAAATAGAGAAAATTGGATGAAAGCAATGGAAGACGAAATGAAGTCTATGAAATATAATAATGTATGGGAGCTAGTTGATCTCCCTAAAGGACGCAAAGCTATTGGTAACAAGTGGATTATTAAAATTAAGCATAGAGCTGACGGCTCAATTGAAAGATATAAGGCTCATCTTGTAGCCAAGGGATTCACACAACATGAAGGAATAAATTATGAAGAGACTTTTTAATCTGTTGTAAGGTTTACCTCTATAAGGCTCATCCTCGCTATAGTCACCAATTTAGATTTGGAATTACATCTAATGGATGTAAAAACAACCTTTCTAAATGGTGAATTGGAAGAAGAAATTTACATGCAACAACCTATCGGTTTCGTTACTAAAGGACAAGAAGATAAAATATGTAAATTGATGAGGTCAATTTATGGCTTTAAACAATCTTCCAACCAGTGGTACATTAGATTTCACCAAGTACTCATCTCATATGGTTTTCATATGATTGATGAGGACTATTGTGCGTATGTTATAACAAACAAAGATAAGTTTGTGATTTTTTCACTATATGTGGGTGACATACTATTAGCTAGAAAGGATAAGGAGTACGTATAAACCATTAAAGAATGGTTATCCTTCAATTTTCTAATGAAGGATATGGATGAAGCATCTTATATACTTGGAGTCAAGATTGAAAGAGATCGCTCCTAGAGATTTTTGACCTTGTTACAAGGTCAATATCCAGAAAGTTCTTAAAAGATTTAAGATGCAAGATTGTAAGGTCAGTGATACTCCAATCGCAAAAGGCGATAACTTGAGCCAGAGAATGTGTCCAAAGACTTCTGAAGAAATTGAACAAATGTGAAAAGTTCCTTATTCAAGTATTGCTGGAATCCTCATGTATGCCTGGGTATGTACAAGACTAGACATATGTTTTGTCGTTGGAATGATAAGTCGATTTCAGGAAAATCCAGGATAACCCCATCTGAAAGCAGTTAAGGGAATACTTCGATACCTAAAAGGAACACGATTATTATCTTTGCTACCAAGGAAATGGTTTGAACTTAGAAGGTTATATAGATGCTGATTGGGGAGGAGATTTAAATGAAAGAAAATCTACCGCGGGATATGCATTCCTACCGAGTAATGGAGCAATTTCATGGAGTAGTAAGAAACAAACTTGTATTGCATTATCAACAATGGAAGTTGAATTTGCTGCACTTTCAGCGGTAGTACAAGAAGTAGTGTGGCTTAAAAGATTCTTAAGTCATTTGAGATTTGAAGAAAATATGTCTAACTCAGTGTTAGTAAATTGTGATAGCCAAGATGCTATAGCTTTCACAAATGATCTCAAATATCACTCCAAGACAAAACACATAGACATTAAATACAATTTTGTGAGGAACATTATTGCATAAAAGGAAGTAAATGTGCAATACATTTCAACAAGCAACATGGTTGCAAACCCCTTAACGAAACCTATTCCAAGAGATGTTTTTAATAAACATATTAAATCTCTAGGATTGCGTAGGTTTTGACTTTGAAGTCCTTAAAAAATTGTATTATGCTTATTTTGAGTTATGGAATAAAGTTGTGTACTTTATGATGCATAATCACAATTGTTTTGTATATTTAATCAAAAGTATATCGGACAGTAGATTGACTTTCTCATACGAGCAATTGTTTCTATGACTCATGTGTCGATTAGAAATTAGATACTTTTAAGCAAATTTATTGTTATGATGGTACAATAAAATGAGAGCAATTTATTAAAAGAAGATATTTCCTTGATAAGTAATGAAGATGAGATCATGTTTTGATCGAAGATGAAACATCCCACTGTTCATCTTAAATTGTCTTGTTGTCATTCGTTGATAGAGTATTAACGTAGAGTAGTGGACTCAAGTTAGATACTGAGTGTATCTATACTAAAGAGTATAATACTATAACATGTGTTTCATACCACATGTGCTTAATGTGATGACTAGGTCTACTCACGGTTCAGTTTCATTTTGGACAGAACCACGAACTGAATCGAATATATCTGTTTTGAGGGATTGTAAACCGACTAGAACTGAATATTTTTTGTTTTGACTTGGGAATCGAACCACCCTATTTATGTTCCATGCGATTCGGTTTGGTTATAACCGAGTAAAGAGGGCAGAAAAAAAACTCTTTCGTTCTAAGTTTTTTCTTTGATGAGATGAAGAAGATCAAAGTGAAAATACACAAAAAAAAAACTCCTATCAGTATAGATCTAAGTTTTCGTTCAACCCATGATTAATCAAGTCGGGCATGGGAGAGGTGGGTTCGATGATTAACACATATTGTGCAGAATGGATGGTGACTAATGAAAAAATAATTATCTAGAGAGAAAACTAAAGAAAAAAAAAAAGCAGAAGACAGAGATGACTTGAAAAAACGAAAGAAGAATCGGAAGATGAAAGAGAAGAAAAAACAAAGTGGAAAAGTAGAAGTGGCGGCTAGGAATGTTGATTAAGGTTTTTTTTTTCTTAATGTCTTTATATGCTAATGGATCTGTGGGAATGGGCTTAAGACTAATTTGGCTGAGGCTGAGTTGGACTTTAAACAAAATAAAATTAAAAATATTTTTTATTAAAGTTCGGTTTGGTTCGGTTTTCCTCGGGTTTTATACACCTGAACCGAAGACCAAACCGTAATTTTTCAGTTTTTGAAAACTATGAACAGAAATTTTATTTCTTTTTTAATCCAAACCGTTCATTTCGGTTAGGTTCTATCCGGTTATTTAGTTTGGCTCGATTTTTTAACACCCCTAGTGATGACTCTATAGGATAACAGAAGTTATTTTGATCTCTACTTCTTCATTGTATGAGACCTTTGAGATCGAGAAATCTCTACAAGTACCCTTATGATCTTTTAGCTAAAATTGTGAAGTTTCACTTCAATGTTAGTTTTCTTAGGGAAGTTACCAATGACCTATTATTCCTTCCCCTTTCCCTATTAGTCTTTCCTATTTAATACAACTAGGGAAATAGAGAAACTAAACAGTCTCGTGGCTTTGCTCCAAATCTTAACGGAAATAGGCGAAGTAAACTCATTCATATTCAATGAACCTTTACAGCTTCGCTTCTTTTCTTTGACTTGGTAAAGTAAGGGAAAGTAGGTCAATAGGCTGAGCTTCTTTCTTCGGCTTAGCACCTTTCCTTGTAAACTCTTTCTTACTTCGTTCCTAACCTCTACAACTTTTTCACTCTATCTCACAGCTTCATTCTTCACCCGATCCTTGAAAAGGTTAACTAGACCCTCTCCTCTCTCAAGTTTCCTATGGAACCTTTAAGTCTCGTATATTCTAACCTTGTAAACTCTTTCACTAGGTAAATCAAGGGAAATAAGCGAAGTCAACTCTATAGAGTAGCTTTCGTTCCTTGTGATAGAGGTCAATTGGCTTCGCTGCGCTTCTTTCCAAGCTACTTCTTATTGAATATACTCTATTACGAGTATATAAGGTCAATCTGCTTGCTTCGTTGAGCTCCTTCACCAATCGTAATAGAATAGAGAAAGAAGGTCAATGAAGTTCTGAACCTTTTCAATCGAGCCGCTTCGCTCCTCTTTCATTGAACCTCTTTTTTTAACCTTCGCACCTTTCCTCCTTCACCTCCAATCCTTGACAGTCTGACGCTTCTAACATTTCGAAACCTTGACTTCGTAAACTCTTTAAAGCCTGTGAGCTCAATGATTTGATCTGATAGGGCCTACCTAGAAAATAGTTGTTTTGAAATGGATCATTTTTAGAAAAGGGAAGATCATTTCAAGTGTCACATTATAGTGTATTTTCATTGGTCAGCCAATTATATTTTTATGATATAATTGTGAACACACAAATATGTGAATGTAATATATCAAAAGAGATCTTGAGTGATAATCAATGTGACTAAATGAATCTAGGGCACTTCATTTCGAATTCAAAGTTGATTTATTTTCTTAACCGTTATAATGTAACGAGTTCTCGAAATAAAAGTATGACAGTCACACGACCTATTTTCTTGTATAAATTATAATGCAAATGGAAAATGACGTGTTCCTTAGTTTGAATAATGAGAATGAGATTTGTGTTTTATAAGCCCATAATGAAAGTACATTATGTGTGAGTGGGAGATGTAAGTAATATAAGTTATTTTACCTAATATAATTAATTAAATATATATTATTTAACTAATTAATAATTAAGTTACTATTTACTAAATGTAATAGTAAGTTTCTTGTTCGTTATTTATTTGTCTATTTGTTAGAAAATAAATAAATGGGGGTTTTGCATGTATATTACAAAAGGGTTAAAATATTACATGAATAGCACAATAATGAAAATATTTGTACACATGGCAAAAAATGTAAATTGATAAACTTCTATATTGATATATTCTATCAATAGAGGCTGATAGAATCAATTACTAATAAATAATGTAAATTGATATACTTCCATTAGATTCTATCAATAAGGGCCGATAGAATCAATTACTGATAAAATTGATAGACTTCCATAAGTAGATAATGATAGATTCTATCAAAGTCTTCGATCAGAAAAGTAAATAGAGATTTTTTTTAAAAAATAAGCAGAATTTGCTATAAACAAATTATTTTTAAAAAGTTGCTATAACTATAAACTGAGGTAAAAAAAGTTGTTATATAGTGCAAATTCCCTAAATAAATTGTAATTTAAGATTAAATGTAACTCAATTCTCATGCCTATATATAAACATGTGTTTTGAGAACAACAATACAACACAATTGAGAAGAACATTTCTCATACATTCTAAATGAGTTCTCCATCTGACATTTGGAAAAGAAAAAGAATTTAGGCCGTGAACAAGAGAGTTTAGTCCTTGTAATTATTTTCTATTAACTGTTTTACTTTCCTCAGGTTTTTTGAGTGAATTTTAGTGCACACGCTACCAGAGATAATTTATTTATCTATTATTACTAGGAAAAAAACCCAACAGAGACTAAATCTAAACTATAATAAGTTTTAAATACAAGAATTAACATGATTTTTAATAATTTTTATTGAAGTTTAGGCAATCAATTTGAAGGATTAGGTTTAATTTGTTGGCGAGTCTTAGATCTTCAGCATTATATCTATTTACCATTTTCTAAATTTGACAAATAACACACCACTTGGCTATTAACCCTTAATATCTATAAACTTTTTAAAGGTTTGGTGAAAGTCTATGAGAATCTATAAGATAATTTTGTGCTTTAAAAATCCATTAGCCACATCTGTAGTTTATAAACATTTTTCTATATAAAAAACTTATCAGCCACATATTTAAAATTTAATCACTAAATTAGTAATTTAACCTATATTTTCTTCTCCCTCCTTGGGATAAATGTTGTCCCGAAAGAAAACAAGAAAAATAAGCAACAACATTTTGTGTATACACATTGGAAAAGAACAATATACATAACGATGGACTTTATATAATTAATCCAAGACCATCGTTACAGCCGAATCTTAATTATTATTAGTTTTTTCTAATAATAGAGAATTAAGGTTAAATTAATTAATTCTCCTTATCTTTAACTAATTGGTCATTTTCCTTTTCATCAGAAACACGACCATCAGTTCCAGCAAGAATTCCATATTTCCCTCTTCTAGTCAAACTAGTGCACTCAAACCCTAGGGTTCCGGCGAGCACGCTCTGTATATAATTTGCCACCTCAATCGCCGACTTCCCACTGCCGCACGTCCATTCGGGAGGCAACTGGTTCAGAAACGTGATCTCATAACTCGGCCTCGGATTCATGAACACGAAATACGGATCCAACAGTTTATGTCCATTCACCGTGGTCCCATAGAACACAGTCTGTTTCGTGTTAATCGCGACCGGGACGATCCTGTCCGTCAACTCCGCAAACAAAGCACTGAATCGTAGCAAAAACGGCTCCCTGCACGTCGTCCCTTCCGGACATATCACGAGATCACCGTGCTCGAGAAGGCGCTTAATGTGAGCTGCGTCTTTCTCTCGCTTGCGCGAAAGAGCCACGGCCCTGATAGGAGAAATGATTTCTGTGAATTTGCTAATGCTGTAAGTTACGCAGCTGATTTTCCTGCCGAGTGCGACGGCGACGATCACAGGATCGAGGACGGTGCGGTGGTTGCAGACAAAGAGAACGCCGCTCTGGCCTCTCTGCGGCGGCGGGGGCGGAATGCCTTTTACGATGAGCTTGATTCCGAGGAATTTGTAGTTGTACCAGGCAATTCTTTCTGGCAAGGGGATGTTGGTGTAGACTCTAAGGATTGAGAGGATTATGCTGATTGGTAGCCATATAAAGGTGAATAGTGCCGCCAGTGGCGTCGGCCGCCGTACGAATCGGCCGTCGTGGAAAATGATTGGGCTTAGCAGTTTGTTTCTTGGTAGTGGTTCATATTTTGTTCTTGGCACCATGTATCCTTCCTGAAAATTCAATCACACATTTGACCTCAAATTATGCACATATCACGCCATCTAAGACTATAGGTAAAAAATTTAACTTAGGAGGTGTTTGGATAGAGAGTTAATTTAAACACTTATTTTTAATAGTTAAGAATTTAGGATTTGTAGTCAAAAATTGGTTTGGATAAGCTTTATAATTTTTTGTAGAGAAGTTAGAGAAAATATCTTGGATTGATGTATATTTAAAATAAGTAGTTATTTTGAGTAATTAAAAAAGAATGATAAGAAATAAGTGGTTAAGAATGAGTTATTTTGAAGAGTTAAAAATGAATGATTGGAAATGAGGAGTTATTTTGAGTAGTTATAAATAAATAATTAGAAATTAGTGGTTAGTGGTTAGAAATGAGAAATCATTTTGAGTAGTAAAAATGAAGATATTTTAAGTAATTACAAAAAAAAATTTGGATGTAGTTTTTTTTAGGATTAGTTAGTAAATACTTATTTAAAATAGTCCACAAATTCGACAAACAAACACCCCCTCATTTACTTTCTATTAAACATTTAAAAATATATATATATATATATATATATATATATATATATATATATATATATATATATATATATATATTAGTTTAACAACGGAAATGATTTGAATTTATGAAATTTATTGAGGAATGGTTAGAGATTGAGTCACCAACATTGTAAAAAGTAAAACTATACACTTTTGGGTGAGTTGGATTTGGATTGAAGAAGGTTTTCAACCCAATCCAAATTTTTTAATTAATCAGTTTTTAAATCTAACTAAATTAAACAGACAATTCAATTTAATCTAATTCTTATATTTTTGGGTTGAGTTGGATCATCGGATTCATCAATAAATTAAATATACAAATAATTTTTTTTGTCAATAAGTCAAACACCATATATAAACAAAATACTTCAATCATTTTCATTATCATATCAAGTTAATGAAAGGAGTATAAAAATTAAATATGCAAAATATTCAATCAAAACTCACTCACTATTAGTCTTACTATCATGGTTGATATAGAATATTTCAATTATATAACTTAAAATAAATAGATAATTAAAACAATAAAATTGATGACATAATTCGACTTACTTAAAACAAATAGATAATTAAAACTAATAAATGACATAATCTTAGTATATATTTTTGTCATTGTATATGGATTATAAAAATTTCAAATATTATAAAAAATATTGAAAAAGAAAAAGTCTAACTATAATAATAAAATAAACATACATATAATCTAAATAATTAAATAACATAATAATTATGTAGAAAAAATATTTTTAAATTAAATAATAAATTTGGATTGGTTGGGTTGGATTGGATTAATTTTAGGTTAATCTTGACCCAATCTAACATATAAAATTTTATGATTTTGAATCCAACTCAACCCAAAAATATATTTAACCCAATTTTACTGGTCGACATTAGGTTTAGTTGATTCAGATTACTCAATCTTTAGAGTTGTTTGAACCGTCCTAAATATAGCAATAACTATAAATAGTGAACTGTGATAAAAATGATTTAACCATCATTAATTACGGTTAAATTATTGATCCAATTTCTTACGAAAATATAGAATATACGAGTTAGAACGAGATTCTACTATCGCTTAAACGTTAATATATTGTGAACTTTTTTTATCTGTTTTTATTTTTTTCTAATAGGTTAACATTTTCAATCAAAAAGTCAATATGAATAGAAAACAAGAATATAGTAAATATGTGTTTATCTCTAAAATGTCATGAATTTAAATTATTGATGTTGAAATAAATAAATAAATAAATAATCCAATAAGTATGAACTAAAAAACTATTACATTATAAAACTCTAAAAAAAAACCCATCACATAAGTTAAAAATTTAAAAGAACCGAGACAAAGTATGTCTTTTTTCTAAGTACGTGGTCTTACTCTTAATCGTCATTTTCTATTATGTCTTACAAAAAAGTTCATACTGCTAAGATTAAGAAACAATAAGAGCCCTTAAAAACATATATCATCCAAAGACTCTCCAAAGAAGAAGAAAAAAAAAAGTGTAACATAAAACTGCAAAATACTATGATTTTTGACTTTCATATTTAGCCTCCTGTAATAACCATTTAGTTTTTTATTTTTCATTTTTGAAATTTAAGTATATATCAATTACCTTACTACATGTTTTTTGTTACTTGGATATCTAAGTCTTACCTATATTTGTAGAAACTTAAACCACAATTTGGAAAAAAAAAATAGTTTTTAAAAGTTGGCTAGCATCTATAAGTTTTCTTTTAAGGAAAGATAAATATATTATAAGAAAAGGAAACATAGGAAATTTGAGTAAAAATAGATTTAAATTTCAAAAACCAAATCCAAAAAATCAAATGATTATCAAACGGGGCTTAATTTTGGGAATAAAAAAGGTAAAATTCATTTTTATGATCAATACGAAAATTTTTTAATTAAAATTAGTTCAATAATAACAATAAATTGTTTTAAAAAAAAACCATCAATCTATTACCCATACCAATGTGTGTAGCTTTAGTGAAATCCTAAACGGTAAAATAGTTAATATCCCAATTGAAATCAACAATTCTGTGATCCCACAAATTTAGAAGTGGTGAGCATTATTCGTATAATTATTCAATTTTGATATATAATAACCAAATTAAAATCAGACCTCAAACTCAAAGCAAAAATGTGTTTTTCTAAAATAAAATAAAAATAATAATAACATGGGACAGAAATTAGGTATGAAGGACGAAAACAAACCTTACAAACAGACATGAAACCATAGTCAGTTTCTCGATCACCAAGTCCCAAATCCGGCGATTCAGCCCCAACTTCCTTAACAAGAGCCGTCTTCTTCACATCGCCGACCAGAACCCCAGGTTTGATAACAAACCCAGTGGCTCGGCCGGAGCTCGTAACGCCGAGCTCTGTTCCAACCACCAAATGGGCGCCCAAAAACGTCTTCACAAACGGCTCCACCATAATCCTAGGATTCCCCGTCACCACCAACCTCTTTCCAAACGAATTAAACACCTCCCAACTCTTCGGATTAACATCCTCCGCGTAAAATCTCGGCAAAACCGAGCGAGCCACCATTTCGATATCGCCCAGTTTCAACCCGGCGAAAGATATAAAGATGAAAATCTGAACGCCCAACGATTCCGAGAACAAGAAGTAGATGGCGTAAGAGAATGGCGCCGAGGCGAGGAGTAGGAGTCCTCGGAAAAGGCTTCCGGCTTCGATGGCGACGAGCATGAAGTAAGGGAAGGGGGATTGGGAAAGGAGTAGGGTTCCGTCTAGATCGGCGGCCACCGTCTGGGTCGACCGGCCGGCGGTGCTGCATTTGGAAAGGGAGGGGAATGAGTAAGTTCCCATTGGGAATTGAAAGCAGAGAGGTTGGGGAAATGGGTTGTGAGATGATAAGAGAAATGGGGTTTGTTTATAAAGGAAAAGGGTAGGCAGTGTTGTAATGACTAAAATAATGTATGATAAAAGACTGATGTGGTTGAGAGAGATTTGTATCTGAATTGGGGAAAATGACAGTTAACTTTAACAATTTTTAATTTTTGAGGTTACCTATTCTCAATTCAGAGTAGTTGAAAAAGAAAAATTGAAATTAATATCTTAGGTTCACTTGATTTTTTTTTAATTATTATTATTATTATTATTTTATAAAGTTAAGCTTATTTTATGGTAAAAAAAAGCACTACAAAAAAAAGGTATCGGGCGACAACATAAAACGTCGGCTAAAGCCTTTAAAATGTCAGGTGGGGTGGGTTTTTGCTGACAGTTTACAAACTGTCGAACAAATCATTAGTTGATCCTCCTAGCAAAAATTCCAGCCGACAATTTTGGTCATGCCGTCGTCAATTCATATCTATCGCGATGGGGTGGTAAACCGTCGGATAAAATTAATTATCTGATGGTTTAGGACATCGTCGGATAATACTATATTGTCCAGCGATTTAGTAAACTTTCGGACACACTATATTGATTGACGATTTAATTAACTGTCACATAAGTTATTTTATCCGACGTTTTAACCATCGGTTAGAGATATATTCATTTTTAAATTTTTTACTTTAAAATTTCAATTGTATGTTTTAAACCATACAAGTCCACCAATAAAATATCAAAGTTGAGTATATATATATATATACAAAATAACTACAAATAATAGTAAAAATCTGCAAAGCACATTGAGGTGAAAATAACTAAATATATAAAATAACCAAAGTAGTTAATACAATAGAGTATCGTAACGTCTAGAAATTACGATATAGAAATTGGTGCAAATGACCTAATGTTGGTTAGTGTGTCACTTGAAAAATATAGAATGAAACATGAATTAGATAATTTTAAAAGTACTTATAATCGTAAAAGTATATGATTTTAAGAAATTTGGGTAGCATAATAGGATACCAAGGACATACCGAAAAAAATGTACACATGTTATAAACATGTAAATCTTAACATAATCTAATTTGTGGTTATCTTTGGATAGCCACAGTTCACATAGAAATTGAAAACATTTAAAGTTTTAATTACTTAATTACCTAATTGGCTCATCATGTCCTTGATTTCTTGAAGAACTCTATCATCACTCGAAGCTCCATCATGTCGTTGCGAGTCTGGATGGATTCCTCACGAGTATTTAAATTTTTATTTTAAAATTTCCCCATCGCCTTTTTTTCAATAACCAACTGCGTCTTGAGCATTTGAATCTCTTCTTCTAGTTGTATCTCATGCTATGAAGTCCCACCACGAGGCCCTCTTACCTTTAGCTTTAACCCAACTATCATAATTAAGGAAACCGTCCTAGGCCCTTTATTCTGTCTGTTCTATTCCTCAAAACTCTCTCTATTATCTCAAACCCTATTTTGTCTCCATCATGTCTTTCTGTATACAAATAAAAAAATATATTAGTATCGGGATAATATGTCAATGAAAAAGGAAAAACCAGCATACTTACATAAGCTTCCTCTGAATTCTTATCCCTCCATCCATTCTCTTCCCCATAATGAGTTTGTCGAAAAATCTTGATAGATCCCAGGTCATGACACCCTCCTTCATTTCTGTACATATCTTTCGCAATAAATATAATATAAGATAATTATTACCTTATCTCATATGGAAATGAAAGAATGACTCCATGTTGGGTGATGATATATTGCACTTGAGCTCTACTCTCCTCGATCTTCTTTGACTTTGTTTTGTAATTAGGATCTTCCATTTGTTTTACAAATACTCCCAGTCAGCTAGTTCTATTATGGTAGGAGGTGGGTTCGAGCGTTGAAAATCGAGAGATCGAGACTCCTTAAAAGATTCTATTAGTTATGATGCATTAAGATAAAACAGTATAAATAATAATTAATATCTTACTTATGTATAATGCTTATGCAACATGTATCTGTACTCCTTGAATGTAGATTTCATCACGTCTTTCAGATTCTTGTGCACTATAAGATTACTCACGTTGAGCTCAAAATGCGCCTGTAAATAAATATGAATATAAGAGTAATACTAAGAAATAGTTCCCAAGTATGAAATAGTTATGACTTTTTTACATACCAAGAGCCTCTATTTCACCAGGTCCTTTAGTTCTTTGGTAACCTCTTTCCATGTATTGGGAGTCACAAGAAACGACTCCTATACGAGCACGTCGACTCCTTGCTCAAGTTGTTTGCCTCTCGCCCCACAGCCTTTACGTACTCTTGACTAAAATTGATACCAACCTGGCCGTGACGAGCTACGCTCCTCTCCAACTCAGCTCCCTTTTGTAATACCTCTATCGCATCGAGACCTATATGTACAACCTACACGTGATTGAATGTTAGAAATCAATAATAAAAGTGTGAATGAACAAAAAATAATAAAATCATACATGATGCCTCGTCCCCTCTAGAAGGCATAGTCACATAAACAACATTCATCTAATCTTTATCATCAGCGATCTCATTGAAGAATGAGCTTGACATGCTAGACAAATTTCCAGGCATGACTACTCTGCAAAAAAAAAAAAACAATATTTAAACATTATATAAAACTTATCTATACTATTAATCTGAAAACCCTCATCGAATGATATGCTCTCAAAAGACGTTTCTTGGTCGTCTTCGATCTTTTGGTTGTCAATTAAATCATCCAAATTACTTCCATTTTGATGTAAATTGAGCACTTCTTTTTTAAACCAACCTGGAAATTGATCTTCAAGTTTCTTATGTAGGTTAACAGAATTTAGTACACCTGGTGAATAAGTGCTAAATGTTGAGTAAAATAAGTACTATTTATCTTGTCACAGTTATTAAGAATGTACCAATGTAATCTTCGCATTTCAGGAGGAAATAAATTTTTTATGTCATTTCTCCCATTACTCGTGCATTTTTTTTAACACTTCATCATTGCGTTCTGCCCTATTGAACTTTCTTTCAATCCTAGTGAGATATAATGAACAAAAAATAAGACATTCGTTGTTCACATACCTTTCTATTATCGACCCTACTAGTTGTGCTTTATTCATAACGAATACTTTGAACATTCTTAAACCCGACTACCTTACATTTGTATGAAAAATGGATTGTCAAATGAACCATTACATCAAAGAACACGGGTGGAAGTTTTTCTCCATTTTACAAAGAATTATAATAATGTCTTTTTACAACCAATCCGAATTAGTTACCTGTTATGTTTTGGAATACAAAGAACAAAAAAAGTTGTAGAATTCAACAACCGTAATACACACTTCCTTAGGTAAATAACCTCGAACATTGATAGGGATTAGTCTCTGAAGTAGAACATGGCAGTCGTCCGTCTTCAACCCTGTTAACTTTGAATCGTTAACACATCGTCCTATGTTAGAAACAAAACCATTTGGATTCTTGATTGATTTTAAGAAGTTTTAGAATTCTAATTTTTCGTCTTTAGTTAGAGTATATGTTGCATGCGACTTCAGCTGCTTATATCCTATTATTTGTAAGCGCAAATTCCCTCGTATTCTCATATCTTCAAGATCTTTTCTAGAGTTTATTGTATCTTTTTTCTTCTGATGAATCTCAAATAGAGTCATTATTTAGGTTTATTTTGAATAACTTGTTCACAATTAGCATATAAAATCTGATGCGAAATAACTAATTTAGTTAGCAAAGTGGTGATTTAGACTAATGCTCGCACTGTAGGGGGTTAAACAGAGAATTATGCATTATACCGATAAAAATGCTAAAATCATACTCTAAATGCGTAATTAAGTATCTATGATGCCGAAAAACTAGGACTACACCTCACGTATCAACAATAACCAATGCGAAACTTAAGTACACGACAACAGTAGCTCGGACAAGATGCCAAGGCAAGGACTTAATGAAGGAAGGATTGCAATGAAAATACACGATGTTAACTAACCAGACAACGAAAGAGACAGATTGCAGAAATCACGGGATCCCTTCCTTATTCTACTACGACGAGATTGACGAAATCAATCAGCCAACGCGATTGTGTTAATTGGGCTACCAAATCAAATCAGGAACATTCGAGAAGGACCAAGAGAGTGTATAAATTGAAATCTTGTAATAGTATTTAGAGAGCTTTTGGACATAGAGAGTTATGGGAACACACTCTCTATTTTATTTCTAGCATTTTTATTTTCGTTAAACTCATTTTGCTTTTTAATAATACTGCTTTCAACATGCTTTCATTCATGGTGTTATCTATGTTTTTATCTTGCATTATGAGCTAATTTCTCTAAGGCTAGGTTAGGGAAAAGTGGAAATCTATAAGCATGTGTTAGACGGATCTAGAAAGGAATAAACCAGTACATGTTAGCTAGGATCTTAATTTCTTAATAGTAAGTGTTGACTGGTCATCTACACAAGCTACTTGGTTTTAAATTAGAAGAGGAATGACCTAAGACTAGATGGAATGTTCAATAGGTTAGTATCAGAGTCTTTTATACTTTAAATCGAAGTTTAGGAATAAACACGTAACTATTGCATACACTGCGTGGTTCATATTACATTGAGTTGCAACAGAAGTTGGACTTAATGCCAATGAATACGGAAGCGGACGTTTGTTAAGCAAAGTATGTCAGTTCCCCTCACCGCACAGTTTTTTAACACTGCTACACATTCCATGAGTACCTTAACTATGCCTTAATTTCTCATCACACTTATTATGTTTTACATTACTTTTATTTTATGCAACTTAAATCAAACCCAAACCTTTTATTTACTTTCTGTCAGTTCTAAACATACTACTTTTGATAAATCACAGTCCTTGTGGAGATCGATAATTTTACCTATTACTTGTTACACAGTGTATACTTGCGCGAATGTGTGTTATTTGCACACGAGGCAACATCACTTTAGTTATAGTACCATCTTCCCTTCAAATTAAGTATAGTTCCTAGAAAATTCTCACACAAATTTTTTTCGATGTGCATTACGTCCAACTTATGTCTTAACAAAAGTTTAGACCAATAAGGGAGCTTGAAGAAAATACTCTTTTTTCTCCAATTGTTTTTGGTGTATTTCCTCTTCTTATCTTATCATATCATACAACATTTCCATTATTTCATTTTCGTCATTATGCTTAATCGACTTAGCTAAATTCACCATTTTGATGTGTATTAGCCTAACTCTTTGACTTTTCATCCCTAGGTAAGTTAACGGGTTCTCCATGGTATGCTTAGTCACTTACGATTTGACCATTCCATAAATGTGAGAAAATGAGTTTTTATGCCTTCAATACTTTGCCACAACGGATTCATACATTTTTTGCATGGACATCTTGTTCTTACAACATTATTACGCATGAGATCTTGCCATTTCTAAAAATTGTTTGGCCCCTTCACCATACTCAGGAGACAACCTATTTCTATTTCCAATCCAATCCTTGTTCATCTTTGGATCTCTTACAACTAATTAACCACTCTCAAGCTCTATCGTCGTACAATCCTATTGGATTTAGACGAACAATTAGTGAGTGGCATTGAAAGTTGAAAAAGTTTCTAGAAATTTTATGCTCACACCAAATCAAGCTACATCAACAAACATATCCAACATTGTCTAGAATTCTAGGTGCGCACCAAATCAAACTACATCAACAAACATATCCAACAATATCTAGAATTCTAGGCTCACACCAAATCAAACTACATCAATAAACATAATTACTTAAAATTCTATGAGAATAAAACACTCAACAAAATCTATAAACATTGAAAATGCCCAAAACATCTAGAATTTTAAGCTCACACCAAACATGTCAGGCAATCATTTAAAAGAAAATTATAAAAATATCAAACAATAATTTTTACCACACCCCAAATCACTAAAAATACACCTAACCCTAACATGTTTTAAAAGAAAATTCATTTCCTAACCTAAACTCAACCACTAACCTTAACCCTAAAATCAATCTAATAATCTAACCTTAACCTAAACCTAACACTAAATCTAAACCTAAAATTAAAATTAGAATTTAAACTAACCCTAACATGAACCTGAAAAATATATCAATTAAATTTACCTTCAATACATACACGGTAGAAATGGGGGCGGTGTTCAACGGCGACGAAGAGGCTAAGAAATCAGTTGTCGGCGATGAGGAGGCGGAGAATAAGTGAAGAAGAAGTAGAAGAAGAAAAGAGAAAGAAAAGAAAGAAATGATTTTGTTTAAAACAGAGGATTAGCTAATGATTTTTCAAAACGTATGCTAATCCCTCGTGTTTTTCACATATTGTTCGACATTTTTAACAACGTGGGACAATCTATTGAAAAAAGTTCCCATAAATTTCATTTAGGTGGAAAATTCAACATCTTAACCGATGTTTGTTTGATGTAAAAAGACATCATGTCCATTTTCTCCAACATGATTCAAAACATCGTGGAGGATTTCATGGAAAATTTCATGGTTTTTGACAATTCATTCGTGAAATGCTTGAAAAACCTGAAGCGAGTCTTATAGCAATGTGAAGAAACACATTTGGTATTAAAATGGGAGAAATGCCACTTTATGGTCAGCGAAGGAGTTCTGCTAGAACAAAAGATATCTAAGTAGGGAATGAATGTAGACAAAGCCAAGATAAAGGTTATTGAAAAACTAGAACCTCCAATTAAGGTGAAGAGAATACGAAGTTTCCTAGTTCATGAAATTTTTTATCAATGCTTCATTAAGGATTTTTCAAAAATTGTAAACGAATGTGTGAACTCCTCGAAGTAGATCGTCCATTCATTTTTTATCACAAATGCCTTCAAGCATTCAAGAACTTAAAAAAAGCACTAGCTACCGCACCCATTATGACTATACCGAATTGAGAGAAGTCGTTCGAGTTATTGTATGATGCAGTGCTTATGCGATAGAGGCAATTTATGAAAAAAGTTAATACACCCAATCTACTACGGCGAAAAAACTCTAGATGATGCACTACTGAATTACACGATGACTGAAAAGGAACTGTTAGCTATCAATGTTTACGGTAGCTTCAATGGAACACAGAAAGAACCCCTGGTTCGTAGATATGGTGAATTACTATCCAGCCACATCCTTCCAATGGACAATAGGTCGTGACAACAACTAAAAAGATTCCTATTTGAAGCAAAATTTTAGTTCTGGGATGAAC
Source organism: Sicyos edulis (assembly GCA_036507275.1). NCBI lineage: Eukaryota > Viridiplantae > Streptophyta > Magnoliopsida > Cucurbitales > Cucurbitaceae > Sicyos > Sicyos edulis. Next base: position 37,580,549 of record CM071847.1, read on the forward strand.
TTTACATATATAGGCAATGCAAGGATAGGATGATTTGATGATGCGTAGCTAACAACGAAATGAATGCAATATTTGAATCCTACCAGGCATCCCTTTACGGCGGGGATTTTGGTGGAACACACACTATGACAAAGATTTTTCAATCAGGATATTATTGATCGAGTGTATTTAAGGATGCCCACCACTTTTCCATAACCCATAGTCAATTTCAACGCAAGGGGAATATTGGAAAGTAGGATGAAATGCCGCTCACATAGATTCTCGAAGTAGAACTATTTGGGGGAATCGTTTCATAGGCCCATTTTCCTCCTTCCCAAGGAAGCATATACATCTTAGTTTTCGTCGACTATGTATCTAAGTGGGTGGAAGTTATTGAAACTCCTCTCAATGATGGTAAGACGGTTATCAAATTCCTCCATAGGAACATCATTACATGGTTTGGAACACCGTGAGCTTTGGTTAGGATGAAAGAACACATTTCATAAACATAGCTATGACGAATCTTTTCCAAAGGTACAACATTAAACATCAAATAACAATGCCATATCATCCGTAAACCAACTAAAAAGTTGAGATATCCATCAGAGAGATCATAAACATCCTGAAGAAAGTCGTAGGACCTTCCAAAATTATTGGTCGCTTCGGTTGGATTACTCGCTTTAAGCATACTAAACCACATTTAAGACACTGCTTAACATGTCCCCCTATAGGATTGTCTTTGAAAAATCATGCCACCTACCACTCAAATTAGAGCATTGTGGCTCTTGAGAAGCATAACCTAGATTTCAATAAAGCCGATTTTACTCGGATGCTACACCTTCTGGATCTTGAGGAACATAAACACTTTGTTTATGAAAATTCAAAGCTATATGAAGAAAAGATAAATAGATCGCATGATCGACATTTAATGCCCAAAAATTTCAAAGTAAGGTAGGGCATTCTGTTGTTTAACTCACGCTTGAGATTCTTTCCCATAAAACTTAGATCCAAGTGGCTGGACCCTTCCGCATTGAGCAAGTAATTTTAGGTGGTGCGATTAAGATATGAAACGAAAGACAAGAAGTGAATTCTCACTGGACGACCAACGATTTAACCACTACTAGAATAAGGATATTAAACGAAGAATATCTTCATGGAAATTGATCGAAGAATGACCAAACTAAACAAGCTTGGAGCCTTGAAGTAAAAGTAAATTTATTTTCACTCCAAGCATGTTAGTTAGAATTCTTCCCATTAACTTACTTGAGAAGCATGGATTTTTTAAGCATAGTGTGTTATTAATTTTTTGTGGTAGTATAGTGTTATTTACTTGTTATTATTAGGATTCAGTATTCTTTGATTAAGTTAGCTATGCATTACGCTTGAATTAGTCTTTATGCCTTAATTTAAAATTTTGAAATGCATATCGGATTGCATGATAGTCATGGTTACTACAAAGGCATCAAACACACGGGAATAGCCATTAAACCTGACGCTTAATAATGAAAATAATGAATACCTATGAACAGAGTGACTGCTCGCTTCCTTCACACCCATTAGTCTGCTCAACATTTTTCATCTTCCTTAAATAAAGAAACTCAAGAAACACTTTCAGTTACTTGACAACTTCCCCAAAAACAAACTCGTCCAAATTCTTAAACTCATAAGATATACCAGAAAGATCCAATGGTGTCGAAAAGAGCTCTCGCATGGCAAATGAGTATGCCAGAAGATGGGCCGCTAGGAGACAAAAAGGCAGAGGTGAGTTAATAACATTGCCCAGAGTTGTTGCACCTATCGGTCCTCTAAGGGATAAAAGACATGTGATCGCCCCAACAACACCAGAAGAAAGAGGAAGAAGGGAAGAAGAAGAAGGTCTAACTAACCTTAGAGAAGAAAGAATGGTCACTTCAGCACCACCACGCTCATGCTCGATGATGTTGATCAATAGTTCTAAAGATTCAAGATATTATCAGTGGTTGACAAGGTTGGAAGAAGAAATGGATAAAGAAGCTTGGGAATATCTGGTTCGAGTGCTGGAGAAAAAACAAGAAGCAAACAAGGGAGTAGGCACCTCAAGACCTGTTGAGGCATCCACTTAAGAGTAGGAAGAGAATGGTGAGGAGCACCTAAAAAGAGAAGGAAAGGAGAAAATGATTGAGTCAAAAGACCAAGAATGATAAAGAAGAAGACCGTTGGGAGAAGAAGTCTCGCTTGGGAAGATTTAGAAGAAGGAAGAGGACAAAAAAAAAAGCGAACATTAACAATTCATTGAGAAATGTAAGGCTTATTGAGCTTATTTGAAAAGGCGGGATGAAATCATAGGCGAAGGGCTCGCAAGACTCATCCTACTCATGCGCATGCCAAACTTCCCTAACATCCTGAAATTCGCTGTAGAACCAGTATCACTAATTCAATTGATACCAACTCTGTAATGGACGACAACTGAAAGGAAGTTATTGTCCATCTAACTTCTATCTTTTTGCTTTTTTTTTTTTGTATTTATGAGAAAAAAATAAATATTATCCTGCATTCCTCTATATACTTCTAGCTTATGTGCACATTGTTTTGACTAAAGCCTTGTGTTGTGATCTCGCTTTACACCTCTACTTTGAGAATTGTGATTAAATTAAAAAGTGTAGCTAGAACTTTATCTACTTAAGAACTCGACTGCTAGGATTACAGACCAGGTTGTCAAAGGATGGATCTTAGTTTAATATAAGGAAAATGAGTAGGTTCATAGAATTGATACCAAAAACTTGAATTTTGGAGTTCAAACCTTAGAAAAATTTAAGTTTGGGGAACTTTACCTCATCACTAGTGGGACAATGAAGAATATTAGTTTGGGGGTGAGAGTAGGCCCTATCAAATCCATTTTATTAAAAAAAAAAAAAAAGTTAGAGGCTAGTAGTTGTAGCTTCTTAGAAGCATTTCACTACCTTCTCTTCAAAGCCGCAACTACTTAGTTGATTCCTTTGCTTCGGTAAGTCGATTGATGCTCAAGCTAACCATCTTAAGAACTACGAAATTTGGGTGAAGGCATGAGTGTAACCCACAATGGTGTGTGCTTATACATATAAAAGGAAACAAAAGAAAGCCACAAAAGATTCTAAGTTGCTAAAAGGGGGGTATGACTAGAAAAGCGTTAAGAAGTAAATAAAATGATTTGGGAAAACTTAAACTATATAAGGATTGAACAAAGTGATTATGAGTTGTACGCATCAATATACAGAAATGCCCAGGTTATTGTATTAACTGGAAAATGAACCGTGGTAAAGGAGGAAGTGTTCTAGCAATTGGGGATCCTAGGATACTAAAGCTCATAAGTTAGAATTTCTTAAGTTAAGATCAACTTTCTGAAGCATAACCTATAAGTGGAGAATGAGCAAGGTATTATGATGAACTGTTCAATTATAACAACATTTATATCAGGTTTAACATCAATGATTCAAGTTTGAGGGTTTGATAACTTGAGAGCTAAAATTTCACTTATATTTGGATCACTCTCCACATTCATTGATAGATATAGAGCTAAAAATTCTATTAAAAATGATAGTTCTGGTATAGAACCTAATGTTTATGCATTAAGGAAATAAAGGAGAAACTAGGATTAGAAGAAGTAAAAGAAACGGTTAAATATGATTCCTAAGGATAGCCACACACTAACATTGATTATTTTGCAGGATCCAAAAAGTGAAGAGATGGATAGAATATCGGAAGCGAGGCGTGAAGTGGATTCAAGAAGTGAAGCAAACGTCAACACTTCACAAGCAAGGCGATCATCAACAAAGGATCCAAACTCCAAATTGTAGAAAACTAGAGATCTACTAAAGCCGTCCAAACCGTTGAAGACCCAAATGTAAGAAAACCTGATACCCAAAAAAAATACCCTACTTTTCGATCGAAGTCGCAACACCAAACTCTTGAAAAGAGTCTATAAAACGGGGCGATCCTTTAAGGGGTGGAGAATCCCTTAGGTTTTGTCTCTCGTTGGGATGTTAGGCTAGCCTCCATTTTTCTCCAACATACTCTTTTACACAACCTTTTTGGATGAGGGCATCAATTGCTTCCTTTCAATCGTGGTAATCTGATGTTGCATGACCATGATCTTAATGGAACAAGCAATACTTGTCCTAGTTGCATCAGTGTGACCTGACTTTTAGTTTGACAAACCATTTGAGCCCTTATTTATCCTAAATTTCTATCCATAATTATTATAGTGGTACCTCCGTCGGGGTGTATTTGTCAAACTTACTTGGTGGAAGCCCTTTGTGAATGAGCTATCCTCGTCATCTAGACAATGGTCCAGGTGCCTCTTTTAGGACTCTGTTCGACTTTGATCAATCTGGTCTGTGTGTCTTTCTCTCTCTAGCTACATCTATTTTTTCCTCTAGGGCACGTCTTTATTTTAGAAGCTCTCTCGCGCTCATGTATTTTGCGCCAAAGTGACTAACTCAACATAGGTTGTAGAAACTTTCTTCCCTAGAGACTCAAACAATATATCGTCTTTTAGCCTTACTACAGTGGCATTAAGTGTCGCTCCATCAGTATAACCTTCCACTTGCAACACCTTGTTAGTGAAGCGAGCCACATACTCTCTCCAAATTTCATGATTGCCTTGTTTCGCAGTCAATAGGTGGGTAGGTAGTTTTTTTTTCTAATCTCTTCTGCAAGAAATCCAGTGATGAAAGCTCTAGCCAACTCCCGAAGTAAGGTGATTCACTTCTTTTTCAACTACCCGAACCCTCGTGTTGCTTTCTCGATGAGGGTAAAGGAGAAGGCCTGATATTTTATAACATCCTAGACTCTGTGAAGCTCCATCCATGACTGAAATATGTCTGAATGATTCGTAGGGTCCTTAGACTAATCATATGCCTACATCGTAGATAACTTGAACTTAGCTGACCCCTCCTCATCCATGATTTAATCAGTAAATGGAGGATATACTTGGTCTACCAGTTTTTACAAGTCGAGCCAGTCCATGTTTTTATCCCTCCACATGTCACCTAGCTAGTTCTGGAGTTGTCGAAGCTCAATAGCCCAGGGCTGAGTTTCGACCTCCTAATCCTGAAGATCTTTCGTTCTTAGGTTGATCAATGTTATGAGATCTGTGCCTTAGTCAAATTCTTCTGCCTTAACAACCGTGGGTCTAAGCAACCACTTAGTTTTCATGACCAGTGGCGTCACCTTCGAGATGAGGTATCTACTCAACATGGGTTGTGTCCTAGACTTTGATTCCCCGACTCATGATGCAGCCTGAGTTGGTTCCAAATGCTCCCTCCTTTGATCCTTTCCTTCTAGTATCAATTTCTCTATTTTCATTTGGTGAATTCACCAACTACTATGGCCTTTCCTTTGGCTAGATCTCGCACGAGGGGAGGCACATCATATCATGGCTTAAGTGTTTGACCTACATGGATATGTATACCTATGGTGGCTCTAGCGGATGGCTCCTCCTTGAGATGAGGTTATGTCCTTGCACGAGGTTCGCCCCTGGCCTGAGGTTTCGTCCCAATTTGAGACACCTTGCTAAGGCCTCCTGATCTCTATCGATCGTCGCCACAGTTGCATTTCGTCGGTTGAAACCCACAGTTGATGAATGGTCTTAGCCATTTCTTACACATTCGTTTCCAGCGCTTTTACGTTATCAACTCTCATTGCTGGCCTTTGCTCAACTTCGACTACATAAGGGATTTCGACGTTGCTTTCAATGTTAGGTCTGGTGTGTAAAATCTTGGGAGCTCTCTCGTTATCAGAATTCCCATTGTTCACATGGTTACTGTGTCTTGTTCTATTGATATTGATGCTTGAGTTTTGCTATCACGTGGCTAAATCCTAGGTAGAACACATATCATCCCTACAGACGATGTCAACTGTTGATGCTGGATTTTGGCCCTCTGTAATCAATTGTGAATTTCTTTAGGCTTAAAAACATCGTGCCTGCAAAATAGAGATCAGAATTGGGCACCGATGTGGTACAATCCACGTGGACTTTGATAGCTAAGTCAGTTTAGGGATTCGAATTAACTTACCTTAAGCACGTTCCCAAAGATTTTTCTAGGAGTCTGTCTCCCTGCCTTACCTGATTTTCTCTCCACATTCAGATGAACATGGGGTGGGAACACTGTCGTCGTGTTTGGGCAACATGGGACGAACCCATGTCATGCGTAACTAACGTATAGTGGAGCGGGTCAGATGCGATTGAGTTGAACAGAGCCTAAGACCTCTTCTTCAGTCACGGAGGTGTAAACACATGAGTTTGGCACATGCCTAACTTCACTTGCACATGGGATAGACATGTGTCCGACCCACACTCACACAGATGCACGCCTTCAAAGGTCGGACAAATGTCCGACCCACACTTTACACGTGCACCCTCAAAGGGTCAAACAAGTCTCTGGCCTACATCTTGCACATGCACACCTCAAAGGTCGGACAAGTTTCTGAACCATACCATGCACACACACACCTTCACGTGCTAGACAAGTGTTCGACCCATACTCGCACTCGTGCATCAATGAGGGTCAGACATGTGTCAAACCCTCACGTGCATGTGCCCGACCCTCCTCCTTGCAGTCTTCAACCCTTTTCTAGCTCGTTTTGAGCTGTTATAAACCTTTTTGGGGTCTTACTAGGCTTGGTTCAGGTCCCTCGTGAGCTTGGCTAAGATAGGAAAATCTCCTATATTAATATGGATTTATTTGGTTACTAATAGCTAAGAGTTTTTTTTAAAAAAAAGGGAAATAGTAACAAATGTTTACTTTTTCTAAACTAAATGATAGGATGTCCATAATTCCTAACCATTTAAATAGATGTCTATTTCGAAAATGAAGGAAGTGAGACATAAATTTCATTCCCTTAGTACCCATATATTATTTCCTTTAAAATCATCTACAATATCTGAAATTGTAAAAAAAAGAAAAAGAAAAAAGAAAAAGAAAGAAAAAGGCCTTTAATTGAGGAGCAAAATCCTATCTACAAACAAAAATTCCACCAAAACCCAATCGGTTCTTTATTTTTTGAATTTTATAAAACTATTATTTATACTGTTTTATACTTAAACATAATATTTAATAAATTATTTAAAATTAAAATAAAACATAAAAATATATTTAATTTTCCTTTCTAACTGTTGTAATCTTAGATATGATTGATTATAAGTCCAACATAGTTAAGATTACTCAATAAAATAAGAGAAAACGATGAAATAAGGGGCATCAGATTCATGATCCTTCACTTTTCTCTTTCCACTTTAGCTTCAAACTACTGTTGCAATCTATAATTATCACAGTTCCTATAATTTTCATGGCCATCCTCCACTTTAACTCAATCTTCTGGTGGGTATGTCAAGTTATTAATCTAAACTAAAGCCGAGCCACTCTATATCAAAGAGTTCGCTCTCCAAATTCCTCCTGAGAAAGCTCTCCATGTCGACAGTAATCTCAACAAGATCCAAAGCGAATTTAGATGGGTTTTTGTGGAGATAAAAAAGGTTAAAGGTGGGGACTTGAAACAACAGATAATCGTCTAGTTCATTGTCATGGAAAGAGATGTGTTTGTTGTGGACGAGGTCATCGAACATACATTGATCAAGTTGTAGCCATATACAAACCACCGACACCAATGGAAGCCACAACGATCACAGTTGTCTTCAATGAAGTGTTGTGCTGCTTAACTATCCCACATCGGGATTTTTGTTTCTTCCACCTCCCAATGCCACTATATATACATATATAGTTTCTCTTTTATAACAATAAAAACAGCAAGATATAAGAATTTTATAATTCTTATTTCTAAATTCTTTTTATATTAATTTCTAATTGCATTTAGAAATTAATTTTGGTGAGTTTAAATCTTTGGGCGTATTGGAATTTTGGTGAGTGCTCGAGTGTGTTCTTTTGTAATCTCATCTTTGAAATTCTACTGGAATATTTTTGCCGTCTTTGCTCGTGGAGGATGTAGGCTTCGTCCGAACCACGTAAGATCTTTGTGTTATTGTTTTTCTCTCTACTCTATTTATTTATATTTGTCATTGTCAAAATTAGAATCTAGTTGACTTCAGTTGCATCGATATTAAGTGGTATATGTTAAACATCAAGTAGTTTTTTTTTTCAACAAGTAGTATCAGAGTTTGGTTGGTTTGTTTGAGCTTGATTTGTTATTATTGTTTCGTTTGGTTGTGATAATTTTGATATGACAACTGTGAAACATCATATACAATTTTTGGATCGCAATACTAGATTTTCATTATGACAAGCCAAAATGCGGGTAGTTCTTGTCCAAATGGATTTAGAAGAAGTTTTATTGGGAATTTCTAAAATGTTAGCATATCGAAAGGCTCTTAGTTTAGTACATCTGCATTTGTCTAATGAAATTATGCAAGATGTTTTGAAAGAGAAAAGTGTTGTTGGTTTATGGTTAAGGTTAGAACAGATTTGCATGAAAAAAACTTTAACTACAAATTGCATTTGAAGCAGCTTTTATTTTCTTATCATATGGATGAAGGATCGTCCTTAGAACCATTTAGTTGGTTTTAAAGAAATTGCCTCTGATTTAGAATCTATGGAGATTAGTTATGATGATGAAAATTTGGACTTGATTTTGTTGTGTTCTCTACCTCCCTCGTATGCAAATTTTAGCAATACGATTTTATATAGTCGTGATACTCTAACTTTGAATGAAGTTTATGATAGTTTGTTTAATAAAGAAAAAATCAAACATATCACTGGTAAAGCTGAGAGTTCTGCAGAGTGGTAGTTCGGGGGACAACACACGAGAAGAAAAATGATGGCGATAATAGAAATCGATCAAAATCTAAAAATAAAACTTGCAATTATTGCAAGAAGAAATGTCATGTTATTTCTGCATGCTACAAATTACAGAATAATAAGAATCAAAGAACCTCTGTATTTCAAAAGGGTAAACAATCTGAAAGTTCTGATCAGGCTGATGTTGTTGAACATGTCGATAGTGATGGTGATCTCCTAGTTGCTTCTGATGAAAAGTTAAAATTTGATGATTTAATTCTTGATTCAGGATGTTCATTTCATATGTGTCCTAATAGGGACTGGTTTTCAACATATGATTCAACTTCTCAAGGTACAATATTGATGGGAAATAATGCATCATGTAAGATAGTTGGTATTGGAACAATCAGAATCAGGATGTTTGATGGAGTTGTTAGAACACTTTCTGATGTAAGACATATTCCCGACTTGAAGAGAAATTTAATATCTTTATGTACTCTTACAACAAAAGGGTACAAAGTCACCAATGTAGGTGGAGTTTTGAAAGTCAATAAAGGCAGTTTGGCAGTTTTGAAAGGACATAAAACTTCTGCGAATCTTTATGCATTACAAAGTTTTACAGTTCTGCTTGATGTAGTAGTTTGCACACCTTCGTTATCTGATATGATGACTAAATCTCTTCCACCAAACAATTCAAGCATTGTTTGAGTTTGATTGGTGTTTGCAATTTCTAAAATACTTAAAGTTGGCGAAGATGACTGAAGTTTTTATTTGGCGTTTGGATCATTAAGCATCTAGGTGAAGATTTGTTGTGTTGCTTAACTATCTCACATTGGGATTTTTGTTTCTTCCACCACCCAATGCCACTATATATATACATATATAGTTTCTCTTTTATAACAATAAAAACAACAAGAATTTGATTTGATCCAGGATCTAGATTATATCAAAAGTAAAAGAATACAAGATAAGCCAAGTTTTGATAGGTCTTGGAACCTCCCCTCTCAAGAGAATCTCTTGAGCCCTACAATAACTCACTCAATAACTCACTCAATAATTGGATGTCTAAACCCTAACCTAACCCACTCTATTTATAACAAAATACTAACTTATTCTCTAAGTAATGGCTAAATAGAGCCCTAGGCCCAATCGAGTCCTAGGCCAAACCTTATCAATACCCACCCCTTTAAAGCACCTTGTCCTCAAGGTGGGCATACACAAAAAATAGAAAAATAAAACTTGTTGGGTTTTTTTTTTTTTGGCTACAGCAGCGGCACGTCAGTGGTGGAGGCGGCGGTGACAGAGGTGGTGGCGATGGCGGTAACGGCAACACTGGTGGTGGTGGCGGCGGCAGTGTCGGAGGTGGTGACGGCGGAGATGGCGTGGCGATGTTAGAGGTGGTGGCGGCGATGGTGGCGGGCGGCAAGCAGCAGCAGCCGCAGTGGGGTTGGTGATGGCGGCGAGGTAGGGGCGGCGGCGGCAGCAGCGGTGGAGGAGGCGGAGGCGGCAACGGAGGAGGCGGTGGTGGCGGGGTCAAAACCCTAGCCGTCATTGTTTTTTCCAACCTAATTTCCTCCCTAAAACATCGTTTTAGGTCATTGAAACTCTCCTTTAGGTCTTCTCTAATTTCTTTTTTTAGAGAAGCTACCTCTTCTCTAGAGAGAATCTACCAACTTTATAATAAATCTCTAGAGAGAATCTCCCGTAGAGCCCTAGGCCCAACCTTATCAGAATTATATAAGAATTTTATAGTTCTTATTTCTAAATTTCTTTTATATTAATTTCTAATTACATTTAAAAATTAATTTTGGTGAGTTTAAATCTTTGGGTGTATTGGAATTTTGGTGAGTGCTCGAATGTGCTCTTTTGTAATCTCGTCTGTGGAACTCTAGTAGAATATTCTTGCCATTTTCGCCCATGGATGTGAGCTTCGTCTAAAACACGTAAAATCTTTGTGTTATTGTTTTTTCTTTACTCCATTTATTTATATTTGCTATTGCCATAATTAGAATATAGTTTACTTCCGTTGCATCGATATTAAGTGATATGTGTTAAAGATCAAGTAGTTTTTTTCAACATGGAGTTTAAAACAAAAAGGACTATATACTTCAATTAGAAGGTCACCTCCATTGAGATCGTTGTTGACACGATAGTAATTCGATTTTCAAATTAATTGCAATCGCATTTGACATTGAAGAAAGTTTGATGATATAAACCATCTCTCTATACCAAGAAGGTTCTGAAAAGCGCAAAATAATAACATTGGTGAAGGACATAAATGTGCACTTATTGTACAATGAGTTTTGAATAGGTATGAGTGACTGTTCTGTTCTTGTAGGCATTATGTCGGTCCACTCTAAGATGTACAACCGTAAAAGTTATGGAACAAGGTTGGACTATCGTCAAAGACAATAGATTTTCCTTGTCCACACTAAGATGTACATCCAAAAAGTTGTGGAACAAGGCTGGATTATGGTCAACGATCATAGATTGTCCTAGTCCAAACTGAGATGTAAAACAAGAAAAATTATGGAACAAGGTCGAACTATCGTCAACGATCAGAGAATGACTACCTTCTCTATTGAAACAAATTGAACTTTCATGTTTTCAGGTGAGGGATAAGACCGTACGGAAAGGGAATGAATCTTATGCAAAAAGAAAAGTGAGGAGTTGAGATGACATTTGAAATCCCATTCGAATTCACCAAATCAAAGTTGGACGCAAACAATAAATGTAATAATGGATGCCAAGAGTTGTACATGATTTGCACCTCGAAGGTTAACCTACATCAATTTTGAGTATGTATAGGTATGGAGAAAAATGTATGACCTATGAGAGTGATTTCAGACACTTTCCAAGATTCAAATTAAAAAATAAATGTATGTTGATTTGATACTTTAAAATTATTTTTACACGAGCAATTTTCTTTTTCTTTTTTAAAAAAACTTTTATACTTTACTTTCTCGTAACCAGAAAAATAGATTTAGGATCTTTTTGTAGTTGGTTATAGTTAAACTAATTAATACCTAAAAAAATCAATTAATATAAAGGGAATTTGCGCTGTATAGCAACTTTTTTATTACAGTTTACAATTATATCACTTTTTAAAAATAATTCTTTTATACCAAATTCTGCCATTTTTAAAAAAAAAATTATTTGCCTTTTTTATAGAAGACTTTGATAGAATCTATCATTCTCTAGTGATGGAAGTCTATCAATTTTATCAGTGATTGATTCTTTCGGCTCTTATTGATAGACTCTTGATAGAATCTGATGGAAGTCTATCGATTTACTTTATTTATTAGTAATTGATTCTATCACCCTTTATCGATAGAATCTATCAATATGAAGTCTGTCAATTTACAATTTTTGCTATATGTGCAAATATTTTCATTATTGTACTATTCATGTAATATTTTATCCATTTTGTAATATACATACAAAAGCCCCTGATATAAATGGTACAAAGGGTAAATCACATTCTATTTATTTAATTAATTAATTCAAAATTTCAAAAAGATTTTCCTGGCTCACATTGAGACGTACATCCAAAAAAGCTGTGGAACAAGGCTGGATTATGGCAACGATTAGAGATTGTCCCAATCCATACTGAGATGTAAAACCAGAAAAACTATGGAACAAGGTCGAGCTATTGTCAACGATCAGAAAATGACTACCGTCTCTATCGAAACAAGCTTAACTTCCATGTGTTCGGGTGAGGGATAAGGTAGTACCCAAAGGGAATGAATCTAATGCAAAAAAGAAAAGTGAGGATTTGAGATGACTTTTGAAATCCCATTCGAATTTATCAAATCAAAGTTGGAAGCCAACAATAAATCCAATAATTAATGCGTTGTCACCGCATGTTAGCTATGTTCTTTTTAAATCACTGCCTATCGGTGCTTTTTTAAGATAAATGTCTAACCTACATCAATTTTGAGTATGCATAGTTTTGGTGACAGATGTATGACCTATGAGAGTGATTTTAGACACTTTCCAAATTTCAAATTCAAAAATAAATATATGTTGATTTGATACTTTAAAATTACTTTTACCCGACCAATTTTTTTTTCTTTTTTGAAAAACAACTTTTATACTTTACTTTCTCATGCCGAAAAAAAAAAAGATTTAGGATCTTTTTGTAGTTGGCTATAGTGTAACTAATTAATACCTAAAAAATTTAATTAATTTATATATATCAAAGGTTCAAAGGGTAAATCACATTCTATTTATTTAAAATACGGCATGATTTTGTAAAATATAGGTTAATGGTAGCTAATAAAATAATGGAATTTATAGATTCAAGTGAAATTTATAAACAACGACAAAAGTTAAACTTGATTATGAATTTATGAGCTAGTTCGAATCACTAGATTTAATTTTGAGCGAAAATTAAAAAAAAAAAAAAAAGATTATCAATTTTTTAATTTTTCCCATAATTTTTACAAAAACCTATTTAGAATAGGTAATAAAACAAGAAAACATTAGGAGAGGAAGCAATTTTTATTAGCTTAGTCCTTAAAAAATGAAAAAAAAAAAAAAGCGCATTAAAAAAGATTAATTTTCCCTAAGGAGTAGTCCACTTACCTCACCTTATTACCGTGGGATTCTCAACAAAAATTAAATTAGATCATTGGCATGAATGTTAATGATATCCACACCTTATCAATGTAGGATTCTCAACAAAAACTAAATTCAAATTAGACTAGTAAAATTACACCAACTGGATTAATAATTAACAACTAAAGTTAGAAATCAAGTGTGTATGTTTAAGGTTATTTATTATTATTTTTGTAAGGAAAAACATAAAAGAAAAAAGAAAAAGGAGAAAAAAAAAGTTGGGATTTGGAGTGGTTGAAAGTGGATAGCAACATTGAATTAGCCTACATTTTAGTTCATAGACGCCGACCGGTCGTTGCTGCATTTAACCACCTTCGGCTGCGCTATTCATTGCCAAATTTCTCTTTCTCAATTCACACCATCTATTTTTCTTATTTTGCCCAACTCTTTCTTTTTATCAAACGTTTGCACAAAACATTCCATGTATACACGACAACATCAACCTCGACTTCATTCAAATATTTAATGCTCCGAGCTTCGGTTGAGGACAACGACTTTCAACCGATCTTTACATTAATATAATATTGTTTATTTTATATTTAATGTAAGAAAGGTAAAATCATCTTTTTGGCCTTTGTGTGTCTACTAGCTAGCGAGTAGATCATTTTTGTTGCTGGTAAGTTTTAAAAATATGTGTTTAAATGGTTTTGCTCTCTAGGGTCTTGAAATAAACTTAACTATATGCATAGTCAACTAGATTTTATTTCCTAACTATTTCACTTTTTTTAAGAAAAAATTAAATCTATAAATAATATTTTTAATATCTATGAACATAGTTGTTCTGCCCATAAGAATATAACTCTCTGATGATATGATATATAATTTATTTATTAAAATATTTTGGGTTCAAATTCATATGATAAATCAAAATAAAAAAAACGTGGTTGTGATGTAAATTATAATAGAAAATTTTGGACAAAATAAATTTAATTTTTAAGAAGAAAATAGAAAGAAAAAAAAAATCAAACTACCAATCTCGTTGGTTGATAATACGTGTAAAATTATCGTTAGGTCAAGTCTATTTTAATATTTTTTTAATTATGTTTTGTCTTGTGTGTTGGGTAATAAAAGTGGGTGCGCAAAAATTCGGTGGAGTTTTAATAAGGTACATTAAATCATATTTAAGTTATTGTTATTGAAGTTTGCCCTAATAGAGCAGTAGCTCAAACGGCATGGTTGTATACCTAATGATTTTGAGGTCTTAGGTTCTAGTCTCTTCCGCCTCCAATTATTGTAATTTAAAAAAAAAAGAAAAATTATTGTTATTCAACAATTTTGGATGAAGATTTAAACCTAATAATCTCTTGATTAAATTATACTTTATGCCACGTTAAGTATTATCACATTGTTTCTTGGCTTTCTAAATCACAAGTCAGATACAAAAGTTCGCGAAGAAAGGTAAACACATATGATCCATAGAAGATCTACTCCACCTAATTTGCATTTTCATTAAGCCATAGAGTCATTACCAATTTAATTTTGCTACCTGTAATCAACAATTAAAATTTAATTTATGCCACTTGGAGAACATTATTGTTCATTAAACAGTTAGAAATAAAGTGAGCATGATCATGAAATAACAGAAGGGAAATATCTAGATTTAAATAATAGAAAATAGAAAATGAGAGAGAAAGAAACTAGAGTTGAAAAAAAAATATATGCAGCCAATGGCATGAATTGGCTTGATTCTTTTGGTAGAACATAGTTTCTCAACAACCAATCTTTATTAGGTTTCTTAGTTGTCTTTCCCCATGAAATTTTATAACTTATAAAAAAGGACCTTTTTGTGGTCTATCCTTCTCACTTGGCCTTTAAATTGTATTCTCATGTCAACTGCCAACCAAATTATTCCTATCCATATAGAACAAGAAAGCTGAAGAGAGAGTTACGAAAAAAAAAATGCAAATTAAAACTTAGACGTTTTTACACTCATAGGTTGTGTATATCAAACCAAACTCCTCGACTATTTGAGCTAAAATGGAAGTTGCTTGTGATATTTAGCCACTTGAAGACTTTTTTTTAATCATCAAAGTATATATGTCAGTTTATACGCATTTCAACTATTTTCAATAGATAAATTGTTTCATCAATATTTTAGTTGTGAAGAAAATATGTAGGAAATCAATTCATAGTTAGACAGGTGGTCATGAACCTATAATTTTTTTTGTTTCAAAAATTCTCTTGACCACTAGGTCAATGCATGAGGTTTTCCAAAACTTTAATCTAGGGGTGACCATTCTCTGGTTGAATCCAAAATTAATTAACTAATTTTAGTAGAAATGTCTTTTTTCCTCACGGGACTGGGGAAGGGGTCTCTTAAGGATCTGCTTTTAGCCAGGCAGTAAATCTTCGTTTAGATGGGGAATGAACAAGTGAAAGAGGAGAAAATATTTCCTCCGAGCAAAATGGGGGTAGGGACGAAAAATTCATTTTCCGGTCCTATTTTATCGATTCCGCCCAGTTTATATTTTTTTTTTTGAATTTTTTTTTTCTTTTTTTTAGGGGCTTTTGCATGTATATTACAAAATGGATAAAATATTACATGAATAGCACAATAATGAAAATATTTGCACATGTAGCAAAAATTGTAAATTGATAGACTTCATATTGATAGATCCTATCGATAAATGGTGATAGAATCAAATACTAATAAATAAAGTAAATTGATAGACTTCCATCATATTCTATCAAAAGTCTATCAATAAGAGTCGATAGAGATCATTAATAAAATTGATAGACTTCCATCACTAGAGAATGATAGATTCTATCAAAGTCTTCTATAAAAAAGGTAAATAATTTTTTTTTAAAATGGCTGAATTTGCTATAAAAGAATTATTTTTAAAAATGTGCTATAATTGTAACCTGTGGTAAAAAAGTTGTTATACAGCGCAAATTTCCTTTTTTACCAATTTATTGTTTTTATAAATATTTACTCAAATGATTGTTTTTTAATAATTAGTTAAAGTAATATATATTTTTTCATGAAAAATAAACTATTTGAAATATTATAAAAATTATCTATAAAGATTAAGATTAAAATAAAGAAAAAAATTTAATTGGTGAAAATTGTCGCTAGGAAATCCAATTTTTGTCAATTTCGAGCTGGAAATTCCCATCCCAGTTCTTTCCCATCCCATTTCTCAATTATCAGATCATATATGATGCTCAACTTTTTTTTTTTGAAAAGGGATACAAAAAGTTTTATTAGAGAAAAGAAGAAAAGGGGAAATGTAAGGAAACAAAGAAGCAAAAAAGAGGGAAAGAAATAAAAAGTCACTTAGAAGCTTGCCAATTTAACATAATGATGAAAATAGCTTAGTTGCTAGGGGTTGTTTGTTGGTGGAGGTTATGGAGGGTTAAGATTAAGCTGATAATGAACTTGTTTTTTTTAAGAGAATTAACTAACATTCTATCTCTTGTATTATATTTGCAGCATAATTTTTAAAATAATTTATTTATAGCATATTTATTTCTATCACTCACCTAGTGATAGAACTCAATTTAGATTTCTATCACTGATAGAAAATTTAAGCAGTGATAGAATGAGTCTATCATTGATTGAATTCTATCACTAATAATATAACTCAACAAGTGATAGAAGTCAATTTGAATTTTCTGCTACAAATGAAATTATTTTGGATTTTGCGCTATAAATAGAAATATTTTGTCATTTTTTGTTATACATGCAAAATTCCCTTTTTTTAAAGCCATTTTTTGAGCTTGTTATAAAACCCACTATACGGCGAAACTTCGATCGTTTATTTTTTAATTTTAATTTCTAAACTTTAGTTTTAATTTTTTTTCCTCTCATTTTTCAAAATTTTAAACCTTTTGTGCTTCTAGTTTCAGTATTTATTATTATTTTAAAAAAAATTTAATTCATAATTATTAGTTCTTTTTCAAAATTTTAGAATTTTATTTAAAACTAAGGGTCGTTTTTTAATCTATATATGATTCTTTCAAATATGAAATAAAATTCATATCATAAAAAATTGTTGGTACAAAAAGTAATTTTCACAAAAAAATAATAATAGGAAAATTTAATAGTACATATTAATACAAAAAAAATAAAATAATGATAAAGAATCATAAAACTATATAAAATGTTAAAGAATAACTGGGATTTTAAAAAATAAATAATTATATAAAAGTAAATTATTTTAAATTGAAAAAAAAAAATAATCGTCATATTATTAAAAAAATCAACAAACCTCTCATATAATTCCTCCACAAACAATCATATCCCAACCAGCTATTAATACAATCACTCTTCAAACTCCTCTACAAACAACCATATTCAAATGAACTTTTAGCTAATCACTCTACAAATATGCATCCAAACACAAGTGAATTTTGACTTAGAACACCATTTAATAGCAGGCAAGCAAAATACTCCCCCAAAGGGAGTTCGAGCTTGAGCTTGAGTACTCATTGGTGACTCCTTCCAAATACTCCTCCCAAACGAGCTTCAGCTTGAGCTATTAATACAATCTCTCCATCCAAATCTACCACACAAAGACTCCTTCAATATTAATGACAATTTGAAGGCATTGGGATCCAATTTTGAAGCAAAAACAACCATACAAGTAAATCCTCAATAGAGGAGAAATTATCATAATCACTACTACAAAAACAATACTTGACGCATGTTGAATGTCAAATAGCTTATTACTTGACGGTTTTAGAAATGTCAAATATACTTGTGTCAAGTAACGTATTTTTACTTGACGATCGAACCACCGTCTA
Organism: Sicyos edulis; assembly: GCA_036507275.1. NCBI lineage: Eukaryota > Viridiplantae > Streptophyta > Magnoliopsida > Cucurbitales > Cucurbitaceae > Sicyos > Sicyos edulis. Next base: position 37,598,641 of record CM071847.1, read on the forward strand.
CTATATATATAGTTGACATTATATACCTGTCAAATACATAAATAGGTTTATGGTTTTGAAACGTCAAAAAATGTTTTATAATTGACACGATGAAAGTATCAAGTATAGTGTGATGATTTGACAGTTTCTAATCGTCAAGTATAGAATTTTATTGACATGTTATAAAGTGATCATTTTGTTCCATGTACACAACAGAGAATCTACATATAACTAATCAACTAACCATAATATACGAAGTAATCTTGTTCTTTATATACAAAAAAGAACTTATTGTTACATATAACTAGCCAAAACCAAAACCTATACTCATCCTTCAAAAAATAATACGGATATATATAAGTTCAAAGTACAGAGTAATAAAGTGATCCAAAAAGATTATTTAACTACAAAACGGTCAAATAAGAAAATATTATATGCTATAAATTTATATGAAATATATCTGTTTGCAAAATCGTGAACACAAAATTAATAAAAATAATAAGAAAATGAGAATGATGACGTGGTAGCTTGGATTTCGCTGACGTGAAATCTCTACTCAGATTAAACGAAATGTGTGTGATTTCCCAAAGATCTGCAAGTATACACAGTCTTATTGTAGCAAGTTTTAAAGTAAGTAAAAGTCATATCCATAGGGATTAGTGATTAACAACATGCTTAAGCGAAAATTAGAGAGTTATGGTAACACAGGGAATATTGTTGTGATGAAAATAAGACTAAGTTGCTGAAATAAGTTGGCTAAATCAGTTCGCTAGAGCGAACAACATGTGAATCTCAATTGACAAAATACTTAAAATGCAACGAATGATAACTAACTTTAATCAAATTAAAGACATTGGAAGGAGGTTAAGACTTTTCGGAGAGTTTCGCTAAAGCGAAATGGCATTTGGCTAAGAAGCGAACAGCTGATGGCTTTCTCTTTGGCTCTCTCAAGCTCTCTAAGATGGCTCTCTCGAGCTCCTAGTTTGGTTCTCTCGAACTCAAACAACAAATAACTAAGTGATCATCACTAGGCGAACCTTATCTCTAAGTGTTCTTTTCAAATGCAAGTAAACTTAGAAAAACCTAATATTATGACATGAAAGGTTGATCTATCCCCTTTCTCTCGAAAGCAAAATAAAGTTCATACAAAGAGTTAGCTAGACAAAATGTATTTCAACACAACATGCATAAATAGTTGACATCTTGCTCCACTTTGCTTAAGCGAAATACTCATACTTAGCCTATTTCCTTCAGACTAAAAATTTAGCTACACATGATGATAAATAGATTCAAAGCCAAGTAAAAAAAAGAAAAGTTCATCTTCAATTAAATAAGGAAAGAACAACGTATGCTTACAAAACAAAGAGAAAGCGAAACTACTAAAATGAAAGTAAAGAGAAACAAAGTTAAGATTGAAAAGAGAAGCAAACTATAAAAATGACAATGATTTTGGTCTGAAGAAAACTCGACGATGATCTCTCCAACAAAATGGATGATGCCATTCACCATGACAAAAGGTTGGTATTTATATTGCTTCAGACAAGACTCTACTCCACGATCTCATGCCCATGTCATTGTCCCACGATCCCACGTGCAACGGTTGAGATTGAAAGGCTTTTCTCAGATTTTTGACACGTCTTCCACTTTAGCTATTTTTCTGAGAACCCATCTCGCTAGATTCAGTTCGCTTAAGAGAAACTTTTAGCAACTGCACTTAGCTCTGTAAAACTTCTCTCATTGGATTTTTGTTCGCTTAATCCAAATATTTAGCAACCACACTTAGCTCCAAAAAGCTTTTAGCACTTCTGCATTTCACTCCCTTGGTATGCTAGAGCAAAAACAAAATATCAGATTTATAGAGATGGAACTTAAAGATTTACACATTCATGTACTCTTGCTAAAGCAAACCTCTAAAATGTTATCCTAAACAGAAAACTATAGGATTTTGTAATTCGCTCAAATAACTAAGCTAAGCGAACAGACTTAGCGAATTCTTGATATGATGTAGCGAAAGTTCTAGCGAACAGTTATTAAACTTAGCCCTTAACTCTCAATTCTTGAGAGTTATCAATATCGCATCTGTGAGGCTAACTTTGGTTATAGTGTCTCTCATCTATCTCATTACGTAATGTCCACATTCCACTATAGCTAATTGTAATGGGTACTATAGCTGATTATAAGAATGAAGATATTGAGCACGCAACTTGCTCCACAACGATGCCGAAAATAGGCACAAGAAGAACAAATGAGATAATGTCTTGACATTTTGGCCACAAAGGCACCATAAAGAGGGCCGCAAAAAAAATTTGAGTTTCGTCTCTACATAATCTCATTCGTGTTGATATACCCTTAGAACCATATGTTTTTACTTTTTTACATTTCTCTCTCCACTTTAATATTTCTCTCTCCATCAATCAAAGACAATTTTTTTTAGAAAAACTAAAAACATGTGGTTCTGAGGTAAATAAGTATTTCCAAAATACTTACCCACCCTTAGGTAAGTATTACTCCAAGCCAGCCATGTCATTATTGTTAAGGACACCCTTCATGCTTTTTGTTAGGATCTCACAAATGTCCCATATTGGAAAGTAGGAGAGACATCAATATAAAAGAGATATGGCTTACTCCCTTAGCCAATTGGTTTTGAGGTGGAACCCCATATATTCTGATATGAGTCTAATTATGATACTTGGGGTTGAGGCGATTCTTGGTTCATGGTGAAGGGTGGGAAAGACTGAATATGAGTCTAATTAAATTAGTATGGCCCCTTGAAAGGTCATATGTTTCTAGCGGGAAAACATGTTTGATCTTGAAAAAAACACCACCTTTACATCATTGAAGATTTTAATAACCCCATTTAATGTTGGATTTGGATTAAAATAAAGGACATGTGAAGTTTAAATATTGTTTGTGGCAAGTTTGTGGTTGGCTCGAAAATGAAGGGCACTTTAGACATTTTGACCTTATTATTTAAGTGGAAATGATGAGATTTCTAATCCCAAGGGTTTTGTTACTGTTCATCTTCTTCATTGTGTGCCTTCCATGTCTTTTTCTGACCAGCTGCTAGAGGCTTCTTCCTCGTCGACAGCTTCATCTCACGTCTCCATTTGTTATCTCCGTTGATTCTAGCCTTTAGTCGTCGCCGTCGTGAAGAGGTGCAGCCGCCACGGGTTCCATTCGAGCGTGGGCGTTGAAAGGTCGTCAACCCAGCTGTTGAGGTCGCTGTCTGTGAGCAGTTGTGCTCATCCAAGCCATCGCAGGTCTGCGAGCCTCTGCGTGAGTGCCATTCGTGTGGATCTGCCACCGAGAAGGAGCTTTTCGAGTGTTCGTCGCCGCTGGTTCCCCGTTGCTGCTGTGAGGTCCAATCAGCCGTGAACTAAACGCAGTCGTCGTGGGGCTCGAAGTTTGCGCGCAGCGTGGGTTTAGGGTCCTGCCATTGTTATTCGCCGGATTTGCTCATCTAGCCGCCGCCCGTCGTCTGAATGAAGGTAAAGGTCTCATTCTATCTCTTATTTTAAGTTTTATGCTTAGGTCTCACTCAAATGAAAGAGAAGATGGGTGTTTGGTAAAAGGGTTTGTTATTTAAGTTGGGTTTAAGGCTATTCTAATGAGGGATATGGGCTATTTGGTTCAGGTTCAAGCTTATTTAAATGAGGTTTTAAGCTTGTTTGGTTATAGGTTTAAGGATATTTAATTAAAGAGTAAGGACGGTTTGGTTGTTGGTTTATGGGCATTCAAGTTAGGGATATGTAGTGTTTGTCTACAAGGTGAAAGCTATTTAAATCAAAATTAAGGGTTGTTTGGTTGCATGTTTAAAGTTACTTAAATGGTGGATTGTGCTTGTTTGGGTGTGGGTTTAAAGCCATTTAAAATTGGATTAAAGTCATTTTATCGATTTATTAAGCTTGTTGGGCTATGAGGCTTAGATTAATCAATTTGTGGATTAAGAGTGTTTGCTTGTTGGTTTAAGAATATTCAAGTGGTGGTTTGTTGTTGTTTGTTTGCAAGGTTGAGATCATTTAAAGTATGGTTTATGGATATTTGTTTCCAAGTTTAAAATCATTTAAGTCATGGATTAAAGATGTTTGTTTATGAAGTTATGGTTATTTAGTTAATGGTCAAACTTGTTTGACTAGAAGAGTAAATTTATTTAAGTTGTGAATTAAGGTGTGTTTGGCTTGGGTAAAATGATAAGTTTTGACCCATTGACTTTTATGTTGACTAGATTTGACTCGAACCATTTTCTGTTCTTCGAGCCGAGTTTGTGAGGCATGTGTAGCTGCTAGATGTCTTTGGGACACGTTTTTCGACGTTCTTCGTAGTTTGATAAATTTGATATTCTAGATCCGATTTTGATGGTCTAAGGTGCTAGTTTTGATCGGTTTATTCGTTTCAGGGCTCGAAGTTGTGTTTGGACTAGTTGAAGCTTCTAGTGGATTCATGGAGAACTGTTAGTGGATTGGTCAAGGTAAGGGACCCTTTACCCTTCTCGAGGACCTGTGGTTAATACATGTGCCAGTTTACTTGCATTAGTTGATTTGTCTGATTGTAGCATAACCATGTGCATTGTATGTTGCATTTGATATCATCGAGAGCATATACTGTAACGGCCCAGTTTTCTATCCCGGTTCTCGAGGAGCTCCGCTCATTGATGGTTCGGTTGGGCCGTTAGAGTACATTTGGACCCTTGGGGGCATTTTGGTCTTTTTGCTCCCGGGGCAGGATTTGTGGATTTTCGGTGGCTTCGAGGCGGCTCCCGCCTTTGTTGAGGCTTGTTTGTTGGTGGTCTGCGAGTCCCGAGATGTTTGGGCTTTTCGTTTGGGATTAGGTTGTGATTTGGGTTTTGGGCAAAGTGATGGTTGTTTGGGTGTTTCCTTCGGATTCGAGTAGGGCCTTGATATTGGTTTGGGAGGCTGAGTTAAGTGAGATTTGTTGTTTGGAAAGGCTGCTTCAGTCGGGTCTCGAAGGAGGAAGCCGGGAAATGGGATTTAAGGATTTTAAGGATTTTTGGAAAATTGGAAAAATGGATAAAGTTGGATTTAATTTTGGATAAGGTTGGAAATTTAAATAAAAGAGAAAAAGGAAAAAAAAGGAAAAAATCCATTTTTCCCCCATTTTTCCCTTTCTCTCTCCTCCAGCCCGAGCCCCCCCCCCCCTTGGCCCTCTCCTCCCTGCCCGAGCGCCCTTGGTCGCCCACCTGCCAGCCACCACCCGAGAGCCCTGGCGCCGAGCTCGCCTCAGCTCGCCCACCCAGCGCCCGGCTTCGCCCGCTGGGCGAAGAGCACCACTGCGCGCCTAAGCCCACGCCGCCAGATCCGCCTCGCCTCGGTCCGAAGTCGCGCCACCGTCGTGCGTCGCGCTCAGTAGCTCGCCATCCCTCGCACCTGATCTTGCGTGCGATCAGCGCCCGAGCGTCGCGTCGCGTCGCCGCCGCGCGCGCGCCGTGTGTTTGCGAAGCGCGCGCGCGCGCGCGCCGCCCATCTTGGAGCGCGCGCGCGCGGCGCTGGCCACTGCTCTGCGCGCGCTAGCGCCGCGCCTCGCCTCGCCGCCCTACCGCGCTATCGCAGCTCGCGCCCCAAAGATCGCCCAGCGCGCGCGCCTGCGCCAGCGCCACGCCTGCGCCCGGCCCGGCCCGACCCTGCGCCCGGCCACCGCCTGTGTGTGTCTTGGTTGGCTTGAGCCTTGTGGCTTCTGAGGGTATTTCGAGTCTTTTCTTCGTTGGGCCTTGATTTATTGGTCGCTAGTTATGGATTTATTGGGATGTTTATGTATTTGATTTGGGTGCTTTGTTTGATGTTCAGTTGTTCGGGATCGATTAGAGGCTCGAGGATTCGCTCGTAGATTTATTATAATTATTGTTTTTTCGCTTGTTCCGGTAAGGATTTTTTACCGTGGTTGTGTGGACCTTGCGATATATCTCGATATGCCTTGCTTGTTTCTTGATTGTTATGAGCATGTTAGAGATTGAGCGATTGATTGAATTCTTGCTAGCATGTTTGCTCGATTTTACATGTTAGTGCCATGCTAGGTTTTGTTCACAAAGCATGCTTATGATTCCCGCTAAGTTGTAGTATCATGCTAGGTAATGTGATTTATGTCGGTCATTGCTTGCTAGCCGGGAATCATTGATTTTGCTCTGTACTCTTAGATAGAGTTGTAGGGTTTGTCATCATCCGCAGGCCGAGCGGACATAACGCACTTTGTCCCCATCGATCGGGAGTAGTGTGCGAAGCATAACGTATCTTGCTTCCCAGGTCACTAAGGTGGATTTAGCTCAGTCGGGAGTAAAGTGTGCGAAGCATAACGTATCTTGCTACCCCCGACCCACGGTTAGGACTTAGCTACCCACTTCGGCCAGAGCCTAGTTTGTAGCTGCTAGAGCGGAACCACCGCCAACGGTGTAAGCTTCGCCTTGGCGGTTCTTAGCTTCAGGTCGGTGGATCAGGCTGCACAGATGAGCGCCAAGGGCCTCGCGCTAATGTGATCAGTGACACCGCTTCCGAGTCATAGGCATGTGCACCTGGCCCGCGTAGTTTGCCCTTAGGCCCCCGCATTTACGCCGGTTGCGAGAGGAGCATGCGGTGCGCGCACACGCTGCAGCGTTAGTTGCCGGTTCGAGAGCTCCCCGGGCTAATGTCGTGAGTACACCATTCCTTCCGTTAGAGCGACTTGGTACTCTCCGTAAGTCCAGTTTAGTGCAAGGGCAAGGAGGCCCTTGAGGACATTTTAGGGATCAGTGTATTCCCCCCGAGTGACAGATACCTCGGTGATGTCCCGGATTGGTCAGTGTATCCAATCCCAGTTAGGCCGGAAGTAAGAGACTTCGATGGCTCCAGATCTTGTTTTATTGAGCTCGTTGAGTTATGATCTGTGTTGATAGCTGTTTGCTTGCTTGTTGAGGTGCTAGATGACTGATGTATCGTATTGTACCCCGGTTGGGGATTCTTACTGAGTATCTTTATACTCACCCTTATTTATCTTTCAGGTAGCTTGGGACAACACCAGGAGGGCTAGCGGAGGGACCTGATTGATCATGGGGAGCCGCCGGCACTCTGTCATTTATTGTTGCATTGTTTATTCAGCATGTAGATGGACAGGAGTCCTAGGGGAACATTGTTTAAAACGTTGTTTAAATTGTATTGTATATATTTGTAAACACTGGCCAGGTTGTTTTACTTCGTTGGATGGTTTAAATGAAAACCGTTGTTTATGTTTTAAGGGTTCCCCCTTCTCATATGTTTTGAATGGTTTTTAAATATGAGTTCTAAACCGCTTGTTATCATATTTAACTTGCATGTTGAGTGAGAACCCCGGTTTAGGACCATGTTTTGGGTCGGGTTCCTCACATATACATATCATGCTTGTCTCTTGTATGACTAGTGATGCATGAATCATGTATGTCTCCCTGATATGGTCAAGTTGCATGTGGTTGCATGATTGTCCTGATATGGACTTGCGTGATGGTTGATGCACGGCTTGATGTCTCGTTTGGACCCAAATGAGTCATGGAGACTAGATAGAGAAGATTAGTAGGTGGGTATGGACGATGATATTCGGGCGCACACCCTAGCTTGAGGTGATATTCTCTTGCTCCACAGGACTTCCGTGGATGGTCCACCGACCAGGCTCACGGCCCTGGATGGTTTCTACTAGTAGCCTAGGCTCTCTCTAGGTAAGGGGTATAGGCCTGATATGGTTCCTTGGTGATTGGTGTGGCACCACCTCTCTCCGTGAGTACGGGGCCTATAGCCAACAGGTTGCTCGACTCACTAGTTCCCTATAGAGTAGAATGTCAGATTGCTCTCGAGTCAGAGGATTCTAGTGAGCTTTTTTTTCTTTGGGTCTACGACCTTTAGACCACTCTGCGAGGTGCTCGTCAAGGACGAGGTTTCTTGACCTAGCACCCAGGAGCTTGGGTTTTGTACACCCCTCGGTTATGTTGCTGATCATACTTGTTTGTTGATGTTTATATTTTTGTACATGTCTGTCCCCGAGCTGGGGGAGCCTTACTGAGTATGCAAAAACTCACCTTTTCCACTGTGGAATCCCCACAAGTAATACTAGACTGTACCTAGATAGTTGATCGATGAAGGTGGAGATGACCATGGGACCTGCTGCATTACTTTATGTAGAGTCTTTTAATTTATTCTCTCTGCATGAACTATTTAGGGGCATGATAAGTGGAACATGTTTTACCGAGCTTTTATGTTTTGATTTTTGGGTACCCTATAAATGTTTTAATGAATTTATGGTTTTATAAACTTGTTCTTCTGAGTTGTTTGAAAGGAGTTTTGTTTTAAATTTACATGCCCGAGATGTCAAATACTATTTTCATGCAATTAGAGTTAAGGACTTAGGTTCAAACCCTGGTTTGGGTCGGATCTTTACAAAGATGACGAGCCATAATAAGGCCTTATTGTATTTACTTTTACTGCAGAGCTTATGCTTAGAGAGATTACAAAAAAATCAACCGAAAAAATTACATTATAATATCTTTGAATGTTTGGCAGAGTAAAACGTCAATATGCTAGGAGTTTCATTCTTGAAGATCAAACTCATTTTTGCCTTATTCACTCTAATGGATTTGGGCATTTGGTAGGGTACATGGGTTGAGATTGCTTAAGGAGACTTTTTGGGAAAACCTTCCCTATCGTAGGAATAAATAGAAAATGATTGCGAAGTTAAATTGAAAAATAATAAAAGATAATACAAGAATTTATGTGGAAAAACTCACGATTCTGAGAAAAAACCACAGACATAAAGCACATCTACTATGTGATAAATTGTTACTATCACACAAAATTTTCTTTCTAGCGCCACTTACATAAAAACTCTCATTAAAGCTTATACTACTCACACCTTTGTCTCACTCTCCACAAGAGAATATTAAAGGAATTTAACTTGACATACACCAAACTTTAAGTGTTTATGACTTGGATGATTTGAAACCAAAGCCACTTGCTCCTTTTATAGTGCTTGGACCACGCCGCTTCTTTTTAGCTTTCCGGTTCCTTGAACCTATCTGATTTCTTGAACCTTTCTCATTCCTTAATCTAGGGGTGTATAAAAGAACCGGTGAGCTACTCAGGTTACCCAACCCAAAATATAACGATTGAGTTGGGTTGGGCTTTTCCCTAGGTTGGGTTGGGTTTAATATTTGCTTAACCAACTAATCCGGATCAGTTTGTAGGTTGCCAATGTTTTGGCACGGTTCAACCCAAACCGATCCTAGAGTTAATTAAAAAAAAATTGATATATATTGTAAAGAATGAGGAGTTTAATCCCTAAGTTGTCACTTTTTTTTGGGATTTCCTTATGCTTCTTCGTCGACTACCATTCATAAACCAACAGAGCATCATCTAGCAAGAATAATTGTGAACTCTCTAATTTCTACTAGAAGAAGGCTTTGTCTAGATCCTTCCAACAAGCTCTACTTTCCATGTGTCTCTATTAACTCTTTTCTTCCTGAAGGTGTTCTTGGTTTTTGGTTCATTTATAGGGTTTTTAGTTGTTTTTTTGGTAAAGTAGTTGATTGTTTCATGTGGGTCAGCGTTAATCTAGGTTCATAATGAAATTTTGTTGCCTTTCATTTTGTTCTTTAGTTATGTTTTATTTCGGCTTGATAGAAAAAGCTTGTGTGTGTGTGTGTGTTTTTTTCCCCTCTTTATCATGTTGGATGCATGTTATAAACATTCACAAAACAAAGAATCGAACAAGGAATAGTTGACAAAATAATTCTCTTGTATTGAATTACTCTTCTTGAAAAACTACAAACTTGGTTCACACTTTTTCTCTTAATCTTATTTCTCTTTTATTGATGTTTGTGTTTTTTGCTTGATATTTCAACTCATACAACATATCATATTTATAGGATTATATGGAAATATCTAGATCTATAACTCTCTCTCTTTAAATTACTTTTAACTTACATCAATTTATTGCATGCATAACTCGCATTTTAACTCAACAACCTCCTAAATTTAATTTGCAAAATTTAAAAGCATGTTTAACTTTCAACATCCCCTCTCAAACATGATTTTCCAAAAATTCCAAGCATTTTCCTTAAATTATTAAACACATCAACTTTGAGTGACTTTGTGAAGATATATGCAATTTGATCTTCTGTCTTCACATATTCAACTTGAATCTCTTTTCTTAAAATGCAATCTCTAATGAAGTGGAATCTGATGTCAATGTGCTTACTGCGATCATGGAACTCTAGATTCTTAGCTAGAGCAATTGTTAACTTGTTATCCACATGGATAACGGTTGCATCCTCTTGCGAAATTCCAACTGTATTAAGCAAATTTCTCAACCAAACTACATGACAAACACATGATGATGCAGCAACATATTTTGCCTCACAAGTAGATAACGTCACAATAGGCTGCTTCTTAGAACTCAAAGTAAAAGATGTATTACCAACAAAAAACACAAATCCACTCGTACTTTTTTGGTCATTCAGATCTACAACCCAATCACTATCAGTATAACCTTCAAGCTTGAATTCTTTAGACGATGTCTAAAATAATCCATAGTCAAACGTACCTTTGAGGTAACAAAGGATTCTCTTTGCCACTTTCAAACTGTAAGGACCCGACCCAAATCAAGGTCTAAACCTAAGTCCTTAACTCTAAATGCATGAAAACAACGTTTGACACTTAGGGCATGCATAATTAAATCTGGTAAAATAATGTTATTGAAATCCATTAAAGAATCAAGTTTATAAAAACCATAAAATTCAATCAAAGTGTCATTGGGTACCCAAGAGTCAAAACGTAAAAGCTCGAGTAAATATGTACAATTTATCATGCCCCTAAATAGTTCATGCAGAAGGAATAAATTTAAAAGACTCTACACAAAGTAATGCAGCAGGTCCCATGGTCATCTCCAGCTCCGTCGATCATCCATCTCGGTACAGTCTAGTAGTACCTATGGGGATTCCATAGTGGAAAGGGTGAGTTTTCGCAAACTCAGTAAGGCTTCCCCTGCTCGGGGACAGACATGCACAAGAATACAAACATCAGCAAACAAGTATGAACAACAACGTAACCAAGGGGTATACAAAACCCAAGCTTCTGGGTGCTAGGTCTAGAAACCTCGTCCTCGACGAGCACCACGCAGAGCAGTCTAAGGATCGTAGACCCAAGACCAAAAGCTCACAAGAGTCCTCTGACTTGAGAGCAATCTGGCATCCCACTCCAAAGGGAACTGGTGAGTTGAGCAACCTATTGGCCCTAGGCCCCGTACTCACGGCGAGAGGTGGTGCCACACCAATCACCAAGGAACCATATCAGGCTCATACCACCTACCTGGAAAGAGCCTAGGTTACTAGTAGAAACCATCCAGGGCCGTAACCCTGGCCGACCGACCATCCACGGAAGTCCTACTGAGCGAGAGGATATCACCTCAAGCTAGGGTATGAGCCCGAACATCATCGTCCACACCCATCTACTAGTCTCCTCTATCCAGTCTTCATGACTCGTTTGGGTCCAAGCGAGGCATCAAGTCGTGCATCAAACATCATGCAAGTCCATATCTGGACAATCATGCAACCACATGCAACTCGACCATATCAGGCAACCATACATGAATCATGCATCACTAGTCATACAAGAGATAAGGCATGAATGTATATGCTCTCGATGCAATCAATGCAACATACAATGCACATGGTCATGCTACAACCACACAAATCAACTAATGCAAATAAACCGGCACATGTATTAACCACAGGTCCCGAGAAGAGGGTAAAGGATCCTTACCTTGGCCAATCCACTAACAGCTCTCTATGAATCCACTAGAAGCTCTAACTAGCCAAACACAATTTCGAGCCCTGAAACAAACAAACCAAACAAAACTAGCACCTTAGACCATCAAAATTGGATCTAGAATATTGAATTTATCAAACAGAGAAGAACCTCGAAAAACGTGTCCTAGAGAAACCCGATGGATACACATGCCTCTCAAACTCGGCTCGAAAAAGAGAAAATGGTTCGGGTCAAATCTGGTCAATAAAAGTCAATGGATCAAAATCTAGCCAAAGTGTCATAAAATCTCATTCAACCCCTTTAAACCCCAAACCAAACACCCATTAACTTTTAGTCTAAACAACCACTAAGCCCATAACCAAACAGCCACTAACCACATTATAAAAGAAGTGAAACCAATAGCCAAACAAGCTTAACCATCATTTAAGTATCCATAACCTAATAAATAAACACTATTTATCCAAGATTTAAATAACTTTAAACTTGCAAACAAACAACTCTTGTTCCTTATTTAAATAACCATAAACCAGCAACCAAACACCACTTATCCATAAATTGAATAGTTTAGAACCTATAAACAAACAACACTTGTCCATCACTTGAATAACCATCAACTAGGAAGCAAACATCCTCAATTCTCCATTTAAATATCTTAGCACCAACAACCAAACAACCCCTAATCTTCATTTAAATAGCTTTATTCCAACTCAAAATGACTTTAACCCCATCCCAAACAAGCATCTTCTTCCTCAATTAGAAGTCATTTAACCTAAAACCACAAAACAACTAACAAAAGAAAGAAGAGGACCTCACCTAAACTCCGGTGTGGTTGCTGATGGCGGTCCTCGCGGCTGCTGAACCCAGACGTTGACGGCAACCACTCCCCATGACGACGACAGCGGAACCTCAGTGGCTGCTCCTCTATGATCCGCGTGAACTGGACAAACCCAAACACAGACCCACCACGCCGCAGTCCCGCGACCCTTGTGCGACAAGATCTCTACGCACGCAACATCGAACCACGCCAAACTCCGACACGACCGACAGCTCGCAGCTGCTATGGCGAATGTCTCCTCTTCTACGACTTCGACGGAGATACCAGCTTGTTTGACGAAGCAGAATCACACGCATCCTCACGACACCACTCCCACCATGCTCGCGAGTCACGACCCGCACAACCTACGACCCACAACAGCGATAGAACTCCACGACCGCAGATCTGCTCTTGAAGGCGGAGCGAGCAGCTCCGGCTCGACCAACTGGACGGAAAAATGAGGAATGAGGCTAAAAAATGAAGATGAACAGTGCACCCCAGACCTAGGGATCCACAATTTGACTTAAATACTCATGCTTAAAAGACTGAAATGCCCCTCTTTTTGGACATAACCTCAAGATTGCCATCAATTACAAAATAATACCAAAAGAGTCCTTTTTTCATCTTTTTAAAACAACCAAAACATTGGGTTATTACAAAGTAGTTGTAGGAGTTTTCATAAATCGACTCACCAATCCAACACTGTAGAGAATATTTGGCCTTGTGCAAGTTAAATACCTTAAACTTCCAACTAAACTTTTGAAATATGAAAGATCTACAACATCTCCATCTTCATATTCGGCCAGCTTTATTCGAGTTTCCATCGGATTTGCTACAGGCTTGCAATTAAACATCTTGATTTTTTTTCAAGGATTTCTTTTGTATAGTGCTCTTGAGAAATAAAGATACCTCTCTCCGACTGCTACACCTCAATGCCAAGATAATATGACATAAGCCCAATATCTGTCATTTCAAATTCTTTGGTCATTGTTGCTTTGAGATCTTCAAACATGCTTGGACAATTTCCTGTAAAGATTAAGTCATCTACATACAGGCAAACCAACAACATATCTTCATGATCATTATTATTAATATAAAGTGAATGTTCATGATGGCATCTCAAATACCCATTATCAAGGAAGTATTTATTGATTATACTATTCCACATTCGTGGCGCCTGTTTCGGTCCATATAGTGCCTTCTTCAACTTTAAAACTTTATCTTCTTGACCTCTTATAGCATAACCAAGAAGTTGTTCCAAGTAAACTTCTTCTTCAAGGTATCCACTCAAGAATGTTGATTTGACATCCATTTGAAAAATCTTCCACTTATTCTGAGCAGCTAATGCAATTTCCAATCTTATGGTCTCTAGGCATGCAACAGGAGCAGACACTTCATCATAATAATCAATACCTTTCTTTTGAGAATAGCCTTTTGCAACTAATCTCGCTTTATGTCTCTCCACTTATCCTTTTTCATTTCGTTTTATCTTGAACACCCATTTGACACCAACTGTTTTCTTTCCTTTAGGAAGAGTAGAAAGTTCCCAAGTATCATTCTTTTCTATGGCCTTCATCTCTTCACCCATCGCATGCTTCCATTTTTCATCTTGTGAAGCTTCTTCAAAATTTAAAGGTTCACTATCACCAAAAAGACAAAAAAGAGTAAGATCATTAAAGCTTTGACTTAACTCTTCTGTTTCATCATATTTGTCTTGCAAACTTTTCAAGAGATGAGGCCCTTCACTAGAACTTGTAGATGATGATGGTATGTCTTGTTATGGAAAGATTGGTGATGAAGGTGGTGTTGATGGAGAAGCAACGTCCTTATTCACTTTATCATCATCTTCAAGAAACAAAAGAAACTTGTATTCTTTTGGCTCATCCTTCAAGTTCCATTTTGCTTCCTTATCAAACACAACATCTCTACTTACCATTATTTTTTTCTACAGTAGGATTATAAATCTTATAACCTTTTGAGGTTGTATCATATCCAATAAACACATGCTTCTCACTTTTACCATCAAGCTTACTATGCTTTTGATCTGGTACATGTGGCGTAAGTTATACTCCAAAATACTCGCAGATGAGCAATAGATGATCTTCTTCCTGTCCATGCTTGTTGAGGAGTTTTATTCCACACACTTCTAGTCGGAGAACGATTCGACAAGTAAACAACACATTCAACTACTTGTGCCCAAAATTTTTCTGGCATATCTTTACTCTTCAACATGCTTCGAGCCATGTTGAGTATGGTTCTGTTCTTTCTCTCAACAACACCATTTTGTTAAGGATTGTACGAAACTGTCATTGGTCGATGAATTCCATTTTCTTCACGATATCGTTTGAATTCATTCGAAGTGAATTCTCCTCCTCTATTTGATCTTAAAGCTTTTATATATAGACCACTTTGTTTTTCAATAAGAGACTTGAATCTCTTAAACATGTTGAAAGCCTCTGATTTCTCCTTGACAAAATATACCCAAGTTTTCCAGCTAAAATCGTCAATAAATAATAAGAAATATTTATTCTTATCGAAAGAACTTGGTTTGATTGGTCCACAAAGATTAGTGTCAACCAGCTCTAGTGGTCTTCATGCACTTGAATAAGATTCTTGTGGAAAACACATTCTTGACTGTTTGCCATCAAGACAACCTTCACATAATAGATCTGGGTCCTTCACATATGGCAATCCTTTCACCATGCCCTACCTTGCTAGTAGTCTGGGGCCATCAAAGTTCAAATGCCCAAATCTCATGTGTCAAATCCAGGATGGGTCTTTCAAACATGAATTTAAACATTTTGCAATGTCAGTTTGAATGTTTAAAAAAAAAAATTATTCTTCGTCATTTGCACTTTAGCAATCATATTATCATGACTGTCTCTTACTGAAAGATTATAATCCTTCATCAAAACATTATAGCCTTTCTCCAAGAGTTGCCCCAAACTCAAAATGTTATTCTTCATATTTGGAAAATAGTAAACATTAGAGATAAACTCATGCTTACCATTCTTCAAGTTGATTAAATATTTCCCTTACCTATCACAGGTAATTTTGTAGCATCGCCAAATATGATATTTCCACCAATTGATTCATAAAATTCCACGAACATTGATTTATTTCTACACATGCGATTGCTTGCACCAGTGTCAAGATACCATGAACTACTTTCACATGCATCTTTCCTTCTACATTCTAGAAGTAAAGAGGGCTCACCGCTTTTAATTTCTTCCTCAGCGTAGCTGACATTTTCTTCAACTTTATTTCAGCATTCCCAAGAATAATGACCATATTTATGACAATTGTAGCATTCAACTTGGCTTTTGTCATACTTCCCGTCATTATTATTTAATCTTCCACCATATGGTCTTGAATAATTTTGTCTTCCACGACCTCTTGATGAACTAGTACTTGAAGTACTATAATCGAAATTTCTTTGATTGAAATTTCCTTTACCGCGTCCTCTACGTCCACGATTATGACCACGTCCACCTCGACTACTTTTTTATTGTTCATATTCTTTTTCTTTCAACTACAACTTTGATTGGAAAAGTTGTTAAGTTGTTTGTTTGTTCTTCTTGAGAAGCTTCTCTTCATGAGCTTGCAAAGTCCCCACAAGTTGATCAATCGACATTGTACTCAAATCCTTTGATTCTTTTATCGCTACAACAATAAAGTTGAATCTTTCCTCTAATGAGCGAAGTATTTTCTCAAATACTTTCTCGTCATTCATTGTCTCACCATATCTCTTCATTTCATTTACCACCGCTAGTAATCTTGAAGTGTAATCTGAAATTGATTCAGACACTTTCATGTGTACTGATTCATAATCACCTCTCAATTTTTGAAGGCGGACCTTCTTTATTGTATTAGTGGTATTAGTGCACCGCCTTTACATCATCGAAGATGACGAGCCCTCGTAAGGCCTTATTGTATTTACTTTTACTACAGAGCTTATGCTTAGAGTGAATACAAAAAATCAACTGGAAAAATCACATTATAATATCTTTGAATGTTTGGCAGAGGCAAACATGAATATGATGGGAGTTTCATTTATGAATATCAAAATCATTTTAGCCTTATTCACTCTAATGGATTTGGGCATTTTGTAAGGTACATGGGTTGAGTTGGCTTAAGGAGACTTTTTGCTAAAAACCTTCTCTAGCGTAGGAATAAAAAAAAATAATTGAAAATTAAAATAAAAAAAATACAAGATAATATAAGAATTTCTGTGGAAAAACTCTTGAATCGGAGAAAAAACCACAGAAAGAAAGAACTTCCACTATGTGAAAAATTGTTAATATCACAAAAAAAAAACAATTCGGCCCCACTTACATAAACACTCTCCTTAAAGCTTATACTACTCACACCTTTGTCCCACTCTCCACAAGAGAATATTAAAGGAATTTAACTAGACATACACCAAACTTAAAGTGCTTTTGACTGAAATGCTTTGAAACCAAAACCACTTGCTTCTTTTATAGTGCTTGGAGTACGTCGCTTCTTTTTAGCTTTCCGGTTCCTTTAACCTATTTGATTCCTTAAACCTATCTAATTTCTTGAACCTTTCTCATTCCTTAAACTAGGGGCACACAAAAGAACCGGTAACCCGAGTTACTCATGTTACCCAACCCAAAATATAAGGATTGAGTTTGGTTGGGCTTTTGCCTACGTTAGATTGGGTTCAATATTTGCATAACCAATTAATCTGGATCGGTTGGCAGGTTTCCTATGTTTTGGCCCGGTTCAACCCGAACCGACCCCAAATTTAATTTAAAAAAATTGTCGATATTTATTGTAAAGAATGAGGTGTTTAAACCCTAAGCTATAGCTTTTTGTTGGGATTTCCTTATGCTTTTTCGTCGATTACCATTCATAAACCAACGGAGCAGCTTCTAGCAAGGTTAATTGTGAAATCTCTACTTTCTACTTGAAAAAGGCTTTGTCTAGATCCTTCCAACAAGCTCTACTTTCCATGTGTCTCTATTAACTCTTTTCTGCTTGAAGGGGTTCTTGGTTTTTGGGTTATTTATAGGGTTTCGAGATTTTTTTTTTCGGTAAAGTAGTTGATTGTTTCATGTGGGTCAGCGTTAATCTGGGTTCATAATGAAATTTTGTTGCCTTTCATTTTGTTCTTTAGTTATGTTTGGTTTCGGCTTGATAGAAAAAGCTTGTGTATGTGTGTTTTTTTCCCTCCTTATCATGTTGGAAGTGTGTTATAAACAATCACAAAACAAAGAATCCAACAAGGAATATTTTACAAATTAATTCTCTTGTCATACTTTCTGTCATTATTATTTGATCTTCCACTATATGTTCTTGAGTAATCATGTCTTCCATGACCACTTGAAGTACTATCATAGAAATTTCCTTGATTGAAATTTCCTTTACCGCGTCCTCTTCGTCCACGATTATGACCACGTCCTCCTCGACTACCTTGTCTTGATCATATTCTTTTTCTTTCAACTACAACTTTGATTAGTTGCTCAGTTGTTTGTTTGTTCTTCTCGGGAAGCTTCTCTTCATGGGCTTGCAAAGTCCCCACAAGTTGATCAATTGACATTGTACTCAAATCCTTTTATTCTTCTATCGCTACAAAGATAAAGTTGAATCTTTCTTCCAATGACCGAAGTATTTTCTCAACTACTTGTTCATCATTCATTATCTCACCATATCTCTTCATTTCATTTACTACCGCCAGTAATCTTGAAGTGTAATCTAAAATTGATTCAGACTCTTTCATGTGTAGTGATTTATAATCACCTCTCAATTTTTAAAGTCGGTCATTCTTTTCACGATCTACTCCTTTATACGTATTCTCCAAATTTTCCATGCTTCTGTCCTAGTAATTGCTCCAGAAATCTTCTCAAAATTTGTACTATCAATTGCTTGATGAATAATGGTGAGCACCTTTTGATCTTTCTTTCTAGTACTTTGCAAAACTTCTCTTTGAGCATGACTTATGACAACATCATTTTCGGGCTCGTCACAGCCTCTATCAACAATTTGCCAAACATCTTATGAATCAAGTAGTGCTTTCATTCATATACACCAACTACTATAATTTTCCTTCGTCACTCGAGGCACTTGGAAATGAACCATATTGTTATTTGTCATTTGCAAAAACAGTTCTCTTCTTTCAAACTGAAGCTCTGATACCACTTTGTTGGAAGTGTGTTATAAACACTCACGAAATAAAGAATCGAACAAGTAATAGTTGTCAAAATAATTCTCTTGTATTGAAGAACTCTTCTTGAAAAACTTCAAACTTGGTTCACCCTTTTTCTCTCAAGCTTATTTCTCTTTTATTGATGTTTGTGTTTTTTGCTTGATATTTCACTCATGCAACATATCCTATTTATAGGATTACATGGAAAAATCTAGATCTATAACTCACACATCTAGATCTATAACTCTCTCTCTTTAAATTATTTTTAACTTACTTTAATTTATTACCTGCATAACTCTTATTTTAACTCAACAACATTAAAATGTAAAACTTACATTTATTTAATTTCTTAACCTCCTAAATTTAATTTGCAAAACTTAAAACCATATTTAACTTTCAATATATCAATGTGGAAGCTCTAGTTTTTGGTTTTTTACTTTTCTCATCTGTTAATATTTTGAGTTAAAATGTATTTTAGATTGATTATTTAGTGTTGTCTTCCCCTATTCCTAGCAAATGCATACAAAGGATGATGGTTACTTAGACACTCCATAAAGTTGATCTATTTTTATTTGAGTTTTGAGAATACTATTCCTTTTTTTTTTTCTGACCCTCTTTATTCGGTCATTTGTTGAGTTTGTTTAGTTGGCTAACAAGAATGATGCCATTGAATTTCATATTTCTTGTTAACTAGATTTGAGAACATCTCAACTTGTGTTTTGAACGTAGAAACCCCAGATTTACACTTTGATCAAACCCGATGAACTCAGCCCAACCTAAGCTGAAATATATGGATTGAGTTAGGTGACTCTAGTATATAGGATTGGGTGGTTTGGTGAATTGGCCAACTCAAAAAAAGCACATTCCATGACTATAATTTATAGTCATGAACACCTTCCATGACTAAAATCAAGAGTCATTGTATCCGCTGTCACGGAAGGTTCAACCATGACACTATACTAAAAGTGTCATGGTAGAATCAATTATGACACTATATTATAGTCATAGATGAACCATTAATGACATATAAATAGAGTCATTGATGAAGTAATAATGACAATTTAAAAGTGTCATCGTAGACCAGTTATGACATTTTATTATAGTCACAGTTGATCTATTAATGAAACAAATACATAGTCATGATGAAGCCATTTATGACATTTTATTTTAGTCATGATTGAATCATTAATGACACATATATATATAGTCATTAAAGGAATATTAACGTCATGTTAATATTGTCACTAAAGCTTATATATTGACATTTTCTTATTGTCATCAATTTATGAATATGACTATTTATTTATGTCAATTTATTAGTTTTCATGACACTTTTTTATGCCTATTTTCAACCTGTTTTGTTTGTGTCTTTACCTGTTAAGAAAGATTTATGATATGCATCCCACAAATCTTATTCAACAAATTTTATTTCATATATGATTAAATAATTTGTACATTACACTTGAACAAAAAAAAAATCAATATCAATAAACTTATAATTCTTAAAATGTCTACAAGGGGTTTGAAAACTAGAAAGTTTACAATATAACAAAGAAGCATGATCTGCTATCCCTTATACGAAATATAGGTGGATTGACAAGTTACACGATAACTATAGATGCAAGCAATCCTCACCTTGAACAAAGTACATGTACAATGTAGTAATAAAGCGTTGAATTAGAAGTTGCAATAGAGAATATAAATATTCATAATATATTTATCATTCATATCAAATAGAAATTGCTCATTTATTCCAAAAACTAAACTAAGTTGTTCACGAGATCGTTATCATCAGATATGAATACATAAGACGATAGATATCATCCCAAATGAATGTCAATGACCGACTATTAATTCTTGAGAAACAGTTACTCTTTCAACAAATCATTAATTCTCAAGCAATGAAAGCCTTCAAATTATTACGTGATTGTATGTCTGCAAGGAAGTCACAAATATGAACGATGGCAGATTGATTAATGAACAAATTGAGAATAAGAAAATTTCCTATCAGAGAAATATCTTCAAAAGAAAAAAAAAAATACATACCATCAGGAATACTTTGGTAATCTTCATCACAATCGCTGACTTGAATTTCGCAGATGTAACAAAACAGGTCTCATCACAACTTCCTATCCATGTCACAAAAGATATAGACTCAAATAAAATGCCAATTGATGAATTTATAGTACTTGTAATTAACAAAATTAAAAGACAAGTTCATCAGCATATTCATTCAAATGTCTATGGCATCATGATAAGCAAATATTAAAGTGTTGCTTTCTATTTCAACAATGAAAATTTGGAAACAAACTCAATATCTTCAATTCAATTAAAAAAAACTAGAACTAAGATAGTAAAAGAACAAAGAAAGGAAGCAATTGAGATTATGACAATCAACATCACGGTAGTCTATATAAAAAGGCAATCATGACTAATAAACTTAATTCCAAAACAAAAAAACCAGCAGCTTTTATCAAATTTTTATCTGTCTTAGAAATCATTTAATTCGTAAATTAGATACCTACATATGAAGAAATAATTAAAAAGCAAATATTTCTGTTAATTAAAAAAAAAGTAAAATCAAATTGTTTTCCACTAGAAACAAACAAACCTAAAGAGAAAAACGATGAGAAACCTTGGAAAGTGGGATTGGAAAATGAGTAAGTGGTCAGAGGAGCGATCCATTGGAGATCCCAAAAAAGGTCGTCGTTTTGGAAGGTTTCCTTTGCATGCGTTAGTTCTTCCTCTTAGACGACTTGTTTAATTTGGCTCCAACGCAGAGATTATATATAAATGTCTATCAAGTTTTTTACAAAAAAAACAAGTGAAGGGTGATTCTTGAAGTGTATTTCTTCAAAAATTCAATTTCTTGGTTAGGTTCGTGCAAATCCTACAAAGTCATATCCTCCCCTAGAATATCCACCACTTTCATCACTGCCGCAACCATTATAACCTCCACCACCACTGCTGCCATAATTTTGGCACCATATAGCTGCTGCCTGCCACTTTCATAGCCTTTAGCCCCCACCATTACAGCCACCCCTAAAATAGTCCTCACCATTACAGCCACCACTAAAATAGCCTATAGAAGAAATCAAAATGGTTAAGCCTTCAGAAGAAACAAGAAAAGGAAGCAACATTTTTTATGAAAGCTATTGTAGTGGTGCACACCAATTAAAAGCTAATGAAATATTTATCTAAGATAAGTGTCCAAGTTTAAAAAACATAACTATATGTCTCATATAAATCATAACTATACAATGAAACTTAAACAACTTAGAAACTAAACTTAAATAACTTAAAAACTATTGCAATGCATGTATTCTTGAAACATTGAAAATTTTAAAAATTAAATGTATATAAATTGATAAAACTCAACGAACCAAAAGAAAGAAAGTTTCTTAATCGTTTAAACAACAATGAAAAAGTGTAAAGAATATGAGAATTTTGTACCCACAATGAAATGTCACAATACTTTGTCTTCTATCATCTAGGATGGACTTTGTCCCACTCTCTACAACACACACATAAGAATTATCTACTTGTTTTAGCACCACTTTCCAAAGCCCTGCAAAGAATTATTGAATAAAAGATATAAGAAAATCACGATTAGGTTAATCTAAAAAATAACTTGAACTCAAACATCTGTATCCATTTCCTTTGACTATAAGAGACAACCATGGGAGACCGCACTACTATTGTAAGTTAACTTCGCCAGGCAATATAAAAAGAAGGCTCCAATCAAATTAGAGATAAAAAATTCTTGCCTAGGCAATGAATATGTTGAAAGATATCAATCTCATTAAGAGATGAGGAATCTAGGCTGGTAGAAGTGAACGTATTGAAAGTAATCATATTAACATCTTGAAATGGGTTGATTAAAAAGTTCTTAAAAACTTCTCAAAGAAAACAAAAATAACATGGCAAAGGAATCAAGAAGAAAATATATGGTTTTTTAGTAGTGTCATTCTATGTAGATTTTTTAGTAGTGCTAAGATAGAAAAAAGTATTAAAAGAAAACTATAAAGCAAGGAAACAAATAACACAAACAAAACAAACTCCTCACTCAATATACTTGATAAAAAGTTCCAAATTTTTTCTAATAAAAGAAACCAACACAAAATGAAGCACGATACCTTCGATGAAAGGATTTAGAGGTGAGTATGCGAAAATAACGAATAAGAAAAACTACAGAATAATAAACACATTAGCAATAAAATTTTCTTATGTTTCTTTCTCTGCTTTTTCAAGGATACAAAACAAGTGGTAAACGAAAATAGGACTAGTGCCCATGAAAAATGATACATTAAAAAGCATATTTAAGAAAACTCATAAGAAATGATACATTAAAAATCATATTTAAATACTTGGCCTGGTCATTAAGAATGAAAGTGGTATGAAACCTAACATACTAGTCCATTAGACAAAAGTGAATAGAAGAAAATTCTTGAGCTCAAGTGCAAAAAATGGGGATAAAATGAAGAATGAAAGTGGCATGAACCCGACCAGTCCATTTGAAGCTAACTGCATTTCACCAACAATATGTAGCATATGTTGAAGGAGAAAATCATAGTTGTGATTGTCCATGGATGCTCCTACCTGATGAATCCTCAATTGGAAGAACAACTTTATCATCTGTTCATAGTTCAATAGCCTACAAACAAAAAGAAAAATCGTAACAATTTTAATGGAGAACTTAAGTGAAATGACTTCATGGCAGGTAAAGCCAAGACCAATAGTGTGGTCTAAAATTTTAAAAAATCACATATCATCTTTTAAAAACCAAATCATCAAAATGAAATAGATTAAAGCACTAAGGAAAGCAGTTCTACTAGTTATTGTATTTTACTAGATAGATGGTAAACCTTGAATGCATCTTCAAGCTCATTACAGTGAACACGTTAGCAATTAGTGACCAATTTGGGAAAGCTGCAAGTGAAACATCCTCACTAGTCATTATACGATCCTGGTAACCCTTATAGCATTAATTCAACTAATGAGAAAACGTAGATAAATTATTAAGGCCTCATTAGATAACCAAACCAAAATTTGAAAGCTAAAAAAAATAGCTTCTAAATACTTGTTTATGCAATTTGATTAGGATTCACATACTTTTTTAAAGGAAGATGAAACTATATACAGAGAAAAATGATATAGTAAAAGCTTCAAATACTATGCTAAAAATGTAACGAAAAACATTGCAAAAAATAAAAAAAATTCAAAGAAACTAAAAACGTAAAACAATAATTCATCTAAATAGAAGTTTATTGTCACAAATCTAAACACTAAATACTTTTTTTTTTTTTTTGAGTACAAAGTGGGGAAGGGGGCACAACTACTTTCAATTAATATGAGAGCCAAATACCGATTTTCGGGCTCGAATTCGTGACTGTGGATTTGAAATGAATTAACACCAAACAAGATAACCAACCGTGCCACTGACCCTCGGTAACACTGAATTGTAATTGAATGTTGCATTAGTGCAATATCAAGGAGTAACATGAAAGGAAAGGGAGGACAAGCCTTAAATTAACTAAAACAAACTTCTAAAATTTTCCTCATGAGGTTCTATAGACAAGCCATCTAGAAAGAAAGTAACAAAGTAACTATTTTTATAAAATAAATTAAAAAAGAAAGAAAATAACAAAGAAGAATTAGAAATATTAATGACTTCGTTTATACCTCTGTAGCAAGCCAACAACCTGAGGAATTAATCAAATAATCTTATCAAACCAAAGCTCTAATCATCAAGTCAAAAGAAACTCTCTGACATCTTAATAATACAAAAACTTCAAGTCTCAAACATTGAAAGAAGAATCCCAAATAATTCAAACCTCAGTACTGAAGGTTTTTTTATTTATTTACCAGATAATCCAACCTAAATTCCATTCTTTCTCCAAAAATTCACAATCATCAACAAACCAAAAACAACCAGATAAGAATCCCACAAATCCCATGATTTCAACAAATCAAAATTCATCCTCAAATATTCAAGAATATCGACTCCCCTCCACCCTAATCCACATTGACCAAATACTGAAGAAATATAAAAAAGAAGCAAAACTGATCCTAACTTCTCAATACCAAGACCTCCATTAATTAGAGATAGAGATGAATATATTAAAAAAAAAAGAGTTTAATTAATCGAAGAATACTTGAGAGAAAAAGATAGAGAAGTCAATGTAAAAGTTGGATCAATCTTTCAAGCTCCAAGACATTCAGTCATTTCATCAAACACCTTGCATACACGAAATAATAATTTATCACTAACCTTTAGCATAGGAGAGCTTGCTTGGTGTCACGGTCACGCTTGTCCAGTGTGTGTTGCACATGGCCGCATGCCCGTTAGGTCCCCTTTTTATCATGCTTTCGTAGTATAGGATTTACTTCCATTGTCGTTATCATTTCTTTATAGTTTCTTTAGAGTATGTATCCTTGCCATTTTGACGTGCAAGCTAGCCACATAAAAAATGGCCCATAATGTACTATAGACGGGTATGACTTCTTGAAGCTTCCTTCCTACCAAGTTATATGAGCATGAAATATAGTTGATGTGGTCTTTATTGTGATGTTGTATAACCTTTCGAAAGACCATTTCTTAAACCTTCTTTCTTCCTTTTTTGAAAACCTTTTCTCAAGTTCCAAGATAGAGGTTGAACCTAGTTGTGCCGCCCGATTTGCATTTTTGTTTGGCCGACTTGCTCACCGGGTTAGAGCAAGTGCTTCACGATTCCTTCTCAAAGATCAATGAAGTCGGACCATGACAAGTTGTATCAGAGCCTTGTTAGCTCTTTTCAAAAGTTTCCGCAAGAATGTCGGAGAAGAAAACGTTGGACAAAGCCTACGCCGACCGATTGGTTGAGTTAGAAGAAGAGATGCTCTATCTAAGGGAGGTCCCTGACAATATTCAATTTTTAGAATCTCCCCTAGATGAGATCGACAAAAAACCCAATATGATTGATGCGGTAACTGGTCTCCTTGATGGGATGCCCATCCAAGTACTGATGATGTGGATTGAGACCCTAGAAGAAAAACCTCACGACTCGGTCATTTCAAGTGTGTGAATGACTCGTCAGGCTCTGTTGCGCACATGGAAGAGAGCCTCATGAGTATTGAGACCGTGCAAAGGTTAATGACTAAGCTAGTCACTGACCTGTCCGAGGATGTTAAAGTTGCGATGGAAGCCTTTAAGGCACAGTTAGGCAAGTTAAACACCCGTGTGAATCTCACCATGCAAGCGGTGAGAGACTAGGGCCTAGCTAGGG
This sequence comes from Sicyos edulis, assembly GCA_036507275.1. NCBI lineage: Eukaryota > Viridiplantae > Streptophyta > Magnoliopsida > Cucurbitales > Cucurbitaceae > Sicyos > Sicyos edulis. Next base: position 37,624,639 of record CM071847.1, read on the forward strand.
GCGTGGTCCAAGTGAACAAGGTCAAAGTACCTCAACCAAAACCCTTCTGTGGGGTCCGTGATGCGAAAGCTTTGGAGAACTTCCTATTTGACATGGAGCAATACTCAAGGCTACTAATACCATCATTGAGGATTCGGAAGTCACTTTAGCGACAATGCATTTCGGCGACGATGTAAAGTTGTGGTGGCGGTCACGATACATGGATATCCAAGAGGGGAGATGTACCATTGACACCTAGGAAAAGTTGAATCAAGAGTTACGCTCTCAGTTCTTCCCCGAGAATGTCGAGATCCTTGCAAGACGTAGACAACATGAAAGCATACTAGGTCAATTAGAGAGTATGTTAAGCAGTTTTTAGGGTTGATGTTATACATTCAAGATATGTCAGAGAAGGAAAAAGTCTTCTGTTTTGTCGAGGAACTGAAGCCGTGGGCAAGGTTGAAACTCTACGAGCAAAAGGTACAGATCTTGTCAGAAGCCTATATGGCTGCAGAACGATTATTTGATCTACAGACTAAGGATAAGATCGAGAGATCCCAAGATGTTGGGAGGGATAGAACCTCTCCACGTAGAGAAAATATAAACAGCCGCCCTAGCTTTCCCAATAGTGGGGGAAGAGATCGACAAGAACAAGCAAGGGTACAAGGGTCACCACCAAGAACTAATGGAGGGCCCTTGGCTTGTTTTCTGTGCAAAGGGCCCCATAGAATGGCCGATTATCCAGACTGACCGGCCCTTAATGCCCTCCGAGCAACATTGGAGAAAAAGGCAAAGGTTGAGGCTGAAGAGGCAGTTGAGATGGCAAAGTTAGTCGCCCTAGAAGAAGAGCAAAAGGGAAAACACTCGCATAGGCGCGCTGAAGTACCTATCAGTCCTATAGAGAGAGTTAGGGAAGTCGAAGGAGTCGATGGGTAAAAGCTTCATGTATGCTGATGCATGGATAAACCACAAGGCAGCAAAGAGCACTATGGTTGACTCTGGAGCAACCCACAACTTCATGTCAGAGACAGAAGCAAGACGTCTGAATTTAAATTTGGGTAAAGACGAAGGACGGATGGAAGCCGTCAATTCACTAGCCCTCCTAGTGGCAGAAGTCGCAAAGAGCACGAATGTCAAGTTGGGAGATTGGAATGCCCGGTTGACTTTATGATAGTTAAGATGGACAACTTTGATGTGATATTAGGGATGAAGTTTTTGTTGGAACACAAGGTCATCTCAATACCCCTTGCGGAAAGTCTAGTCATAACCGGATCCAATCCCACCATCGTGAAGACAATGATGAAGCACCCAGGCGGTGTGCATCAGTTATCATCCCTACATTTGAATAGGGGCCCAAGTGCAAGTCGAGACAGCTGGTCTAGAGTTGAGAAGTCTCTCACAAGAGAGAGAAGACATCAGCCTATGATGGGTTAGAAGTACCCTAATGAGGCGCCGATGTGAACGAACAAGAGGGTTAGTCGGAAGAGACGCCCTACTGAAAAGTCGAGATTGTCGATTCCCCTACGAAACGCCTTTGAAGTCTTAGCTGAAGAGACAGACCATGTTGGCACAGAGAGTTCAAGCTTGCAGAAGTTTCTTGCAGATTGGCAGAATGTTGCAAAAACCAAGGTTCGTTGGGATCGCACAGACAAGATGGTAAGTTCCTCGAACAATCCCTGAGTTCGGGTAGAGTTGGTTGATAGGGACGTCAACCTGTTAAGTTGGGGAGTGTGTCATGGTCATGCTTGTCCAGTGTGTGTTGCACATGGCAGCATACCTGCGTAGACCCCAAAGCGTAAGTTCCTCGAATGATCATTAAGTTTGAGTGGATTTGGTTGATGGGGATGTTAACTGTTTAAGTGGGGGAGAATGTCACGATCACGCTTGTCCAGTGCTTGTTGCACATGGCCGCATGCCCGTTAGGATCCCTTTTTATCATGCTTTCATAGTATAGGATTTACTTCCATTGTCGTTGTCATTTCCTTATAGTTTGGTTAGCGTATGTCTCCTCGCCATTTTGACGTGCAAGCTAGCCACATAAAAAATGGCCCATAATGTACTATAGGCCGGTATGACTTCTTGAAGCTTCCTTCCTACCAAGTTATATGAGCATCAATATAGTCGATGTGGTCCTTATTGTGATGTTGTATAACCTTTCGAAAGACAAAAGCATTTCTTAAACCTTCTTTCTCCATTTTTTTAAATCCTTTTCTCAAGTCCCAAGATAGAGGTTACACCCAGTTGTGTCGTCCCGCTTTGCATTTTTGTTTGGCTGACTTGCTCGTCGAGTTAGAGCAAGTGCCTCACGATCCCTTCGTAAAGGTCAACGAAGTCGGACAGTGACACTTGGCTTTCAGGAAGTACTCATCCATCCAAGTTTTATAGCTATTGTTAAGCTGCAAATATGGTAAACAATAACTTAGTAATGAGAATGATTTTGTAGTTAATTGAGAGCTGTTAAGAAACCTTTCAGCTAGTCTCTTAACATCTAATGACGGTCTAAGAATAAACCTTCTTGGGGTTACCTTCTTCTTCAGAGATGTGGCTTGTTTTCGCTCCGCCACTTCTTTGAGTAGTCTTTGAGGGTTATTTTTGGGCAATTATCGTTGTGGGTCAATTGCATCTGCAAAAATACATAAATTTCCCGATGTGGGGTTTGAGAAATTGGGATTGTTGGAGAGGATTTTTACAGGAAATGTGGTTAATGAAGAGAAAGATAAGTTAGGGGTTGGGGATGAGAGTTGAACAAAAAAAGAGAAAGTTTCATTGGCTTTGGATGCTTGACAAGTAAAATTGCATGGAGCACCATGAGAAAATTGGAGACTTCCTCTGATGTGTGAGTTTCAAGGACGAGCTTGTGGACGACAAGAGATGAATTCTTCTGGTGTTGAAATGGAAACCAAGAAGCGAGGGAAGTGGCTAGGGCTCCAAAAGTGAGAATAGATAGAATAGACAGAATAAAGATTTAAAAAAATTATAACTGAAAAAATGCGAAATAGAAACCTTCGCATTTTAGCCTACCATGACACTTTCTTTCCTTTCTCATCAAATTAGAGGTTTAGTGGGTGTCATGGAATGTCCAATTTCTAGTAGGATCCTATACTCTATCAAAATCATAAAACTCCCTTCACAAAAAAAACTCTATTCAAATAAGTTATTGCACAAATATCAATTTTTAATCTCTCAAAATAACTTTTAATTCATCACTCCTATAAATTCTCATCCAAATAGTTCTTGCTCATAAAACTACGGGTGCAACAAAAAACCGAAAAACCGAACCGAACCAATCCAATTCAATGGATCGGATCGATTTTTTAGCTCAAAGTTGGACATATCGGTTTTTAATTTGGAAAAACCGAAAATATTGGATCGGTTCCAATTTTCATTTTAAAAAATCGATCCAAACTGAAATATATATATATTGCCCATAATTTATATAAAGTCATCTTTCTTCCATTAATATTTCTTTAATTCAGTCATATTTCAAGTAAAAAACATCCTTAGATAATTTTGAATAGGTTAAAAATACTTCTAACCTTTAAAAAAATAGTTGTTTATGAAAATATTGTTTTTATATGAGAAATATTATTTTTGATATATTAAAAAATTGGACATTAGATCGGATCAGATCCATTTTTTGACATTGAAAAACCGAACCAATGGTTCTATACTTTATTAGACATTGGATCGGATCCATTTTTTGAAAACCAAAAATATCGGTTCGATTGTCGGTTTGGTATAAAACCGACAAAAACCGAATCGAAATCACCCCTACATAAAACACGCGTGATTCTTTATAGCAAATTATGTTGTTGGTGTGGTCAACACTCTAGTTAGCATCCAAGTTTGAATCTTAGTTTACCCCTACGCTCCTTTTTCATTTTAAATTATTTGTTCTTTTCTTTTTTTAAAACTTTTGACCATGAAGGGTAGCGTCTTGGACCACCACAAAAAGACAAAAAATATACCCATTTGAATAAATTGTTTTAACAATTTCTTTTATTTTAAAGGAACCCAATCCTATCAACAAAAAATATAATATATATATATATATAGTCAACAAATTAGTGGCATTAATGCGCACTTGGGTTCATACCCATCTCCAAATAATTGTAATCCCAAAATATATGTATGTATATGTATATGTATGTGTATGTATATGTATGTATGTATAGGCGTGTTTGTGCCACTAAGACTAAGAAAGAGAATGAGAATATAAATGATTTTTGGCCATTAGAAATCATTCCCTCATGGCACATTTCATTCTCCTCTAACTTTTTTTATTCCCATGATAACTTTGTATGCATGACATCACTAATTTTCACTCTTATTAAGTTATTATTTTATTTTCTCCATAAACATTCTCTTCACCTCGACACAATCAATCATTTTTTTCATGATGAAACAGAAATAATCATTTTCTCCATAATCAATTTCTTTGTTATTCTCTCCCTAAATCTCATTCTGCTTCCCTCAAATATCCCCTATACACAATAGTAGTCAAAAACAAAATATTAAATTGTACAAAATATAAGCATGTGCAATACTGTTAATTTTCTTGCTGTAACAAAAAAAAATTCATGGAACCATCAAATTCTTTGATAATACATTTTTCAATGATAAACATCTCCATGTGAACTGGAATCTTCATAGCCAGTAAGAAGTTCTACAACTCTACTCATTGGAGGCCTTTTGTCTCGATCTTCCCTCACACACAGCAAAGCCACCTTCAACAATGTTTTTATCTTCTTGTTTTGATTGACTTCCAGCTTCAATTTTGGATCCATCACTTTGTGAATTTCACCTTCTTCAGCTACTTTTGTTATCCATTTTACCAGATCTCTGCTTCCACCATCTTTGTTGATAATGGATGATTGAAAATCATAGGCATTCTTTCCACTGATAAGTTCCAGCAGAACAATTCCATAGCTATAAACATCAGCCCTTGCATCAATCTTAAGGTTCATCATCCATTCCGGAGCTAAATAGCCTCTCGTCCCTCGCACTTTTGAGAACCCGCTTTCGTTGATCTCTCGAAAGATCTTAGACATTCCAAAATCAGCAACTTTGGCCTCCAAATCTTCGTTTAGAAGTATATTTTGAGGCTTGATGTCACAGTGAAGTACCCATTCAAGACATTCTTCGTGTAAATAGGACAAGCCCTTTGCTGTTCCAACTGCTATCTCGTACCTTTCATCCAATCCTAATACTTCACAAGAATCCGAGAATAGAAGTTTGTCCAACGACCCATTTTCCACATACTCATAAACCAACATCTTGTGATGTTTCTCAATGCAAAAGCCCCACAATTTCACTAAATTCTTGTGGTTGATCTTTCCAATGATGCTAACTTCAGCCCAAAACTCTGCATCTCCTTGTAAGACGCCGTCTAATCTCTTCACCGCCACGACTCTTCCGTCGTCTAACTCTCCTTTGTATACGGTTCCAAACCCTCCTTTTCCTATCTCGTGCTTGAAGTTTTTGGTTGCTCTCTTCATTTCTTCGTATGGGAATCTTTTGAATCCCATCGCCAAAACAATATAACCCATGTTTACCAACTCTTCACTTACCTTCTTCCGAAACACATTCCACCACCCAAAACTAACGAAAAGGAGCTCGCAGATCCCGATCACAACTACCACTCCAATTAACAACCCCATAAATCGAAACTTCTTACTCGGGTTTTCATACCCATGATCACTCCCCAAAAAAAATTCGGATATCGAGCAATTCAAATGTTCAGAATGTTGTTGCCTCAATGATAATGACTCACCTTTTTTAACCTTAATAAACGTAACCGTGAAAGTGCCGGGCTTTCGATACCCATTACGAAGAGCGGTTTTCGGATAACATTGTCCCAAACCATCCTCTGATCCATATCCAAATCCAGGGCAGTCACAGCTACTGAGGCACAAATTCCTACATGCTTCAAGGGATATTTGGTCTTTATAAACCGAATCATGGCCAAAGTAATCCGTATTGGGAAGACGAATGAAATCCATCTCTTCTGAAGAATCACACGTTACATTCACAACTGGTTTACACCCTTTGGTCCAATCCGATGGATCGTTTCGAACGAAACCGGGAGGACAAGTACAAGCCGGTAACGGGTTATATTCACAAATACCATAATCCCCACACACCCCATAAACCATACAAGGATCTAGACGTAGACCAGAAGGAATCCACGTGATTGTCCAGTTGCCAGTTGATTCATCCAGGCTATACAGTCTCAAAAGCCCATCATAATCCATCGTCAACCGCCTCTTCGGACCCAACCCGTAGTCGGTAGCACTAAATCTCAATCTGTCACTGGATTCAAACCTTCCCTTCTTGTCTAGAATTGCAAGTTTAGAGCTGTTATAAGTAGACCGGTCATTCGCGGTGTTCGTCATCGTCGTATCAGGCCAATAGACACCCGAAATCGAAGGACTGTTGTATAAAAGATTCAATACATTGAAGTCGTTGAATTTGAATTGATAAACGCCTGCAAAGTACACACCCGGGCTTTGCATTGAAGTCAAAGTCGATGCCTTCAGGAAGCGTTGCTCTGGAAGCAGAGTATCCAATGGGGAATCAAAGCTCTGCCAAATGAAATCCTCTGATTGATTCCTCACCACCAGATTTCCGGTTTCGAGAAGTTGAAGCTCGAAGCCGCCGCCCGAAGAAACCGTGTCGGAGGACCAGACGGCGGAGCCATCGGCATCGGTTAGAACCAAGCTGGAGTCGAGGTTGAGTGTGAGCTTAGATTTCTCTCCGTTCACCGGTTTGTCTCTGTTGGCCATCCAAACAACAGTTTTATCGAAGCTATTTGTGAACCATATTGAGAAACAATACGAATTGTTTCCCACACGATAAAACCCACATGAAAAAGTTCCATTTGGGGAAACCAGGAGCTGATTCACGTTATCCACCGCCATGGAGCTTCCCGGAGTTAGGCTCTGTAAACCCATTACCGATTGGGCAAATGCAACAACAAGTACACAAACCCAAGGATAATAAACAAACATTTTCAGCATAATTTAGAGGCTGAATTTTGGAGTACAATTTGTGAAGATGGGTTGATGTGAAAAAAAAAAGATCTAGTGCTTTTATATACAAGTTTTTTGCAAGGCTTTGACCGGGAGGTTTAATTTTCATGGTTTCTTGACGGCAAGAGATGGCAAAAAGTGGGGCCATAAATAATGTCAAACGCCAGCTAATCGTTCATATTGCAACGAAAAAAAAAATCATCTTTTGACTTTAAAAATTTGAGATTCGTTCGATTTCATTATTTAAGACATCAGACAACTTATTTGTTCTTCTTCTTTTTTGAACGATTTATTTGTTATTTCTTAAAAATAAAATTGCAAAAGAAAATTATGCCTCGTTTGGTACAAATATCAATTTTTAATCTATCAAAATAATTCTTCATTCTAATCAGTTAGGCTAATCATTCAGGCAAAATGTCATCGATATGAAGAAGAATTATAAAAGATTTATAAAGTAATCTTGTTTTGAAAGGCAAACTTGAAAAATATATATCATTGCCAATTTAGTAACGAACCCAAAGTAAGGCTCCAATTAGTTTAGTCCTTGTGTTGGCGTGAAGTTCTAGCAAATTGAAGAAAAAGAAAGGTTTAAGAAAATAGTGAATGAGTTGGTAGCACTTTAATTATCTAGATGAATTGTAAATTATTTAAACTCTATAATTAGGGGTTCTATCTCAAAAATTGGTGTTCAACTCTCGTATTATTTGAATGGTAGTGCACAATATATTTTAAAGTGATAGATGGTTTGAGGTAATATTTTGCTATATATATATATATATATATATATATATATATATATATATATATATATATTATTGGCTTAAGAATCGTGTCTAACCCCCCTTGCTTCGAATTTTCCCGAGCCGCCCACCTCCTTTGACCGCACGCGTAACAGTCGGCCGCCTGTGTTACCAGCATATTAAATGTGGACCCTTGATTCAAAGTTTGGCAAATATTTGGCCACCTTTTGTGCGTCTATTTTTTTTTTAAACTCCATAGACTATTTTTCATCTTCTCTTCTTTATTGGAGCACTCTCTACTTCATTGTCTGTTTTAATTTTTTAAGCACAAAATTTCTTTGTTGTTCACAGTTGGGTTGGAGTCTTCAACTAAAGAAATTCGAAATTTATAGTTGCCTTAGCTTTTCTTTTTTGTTTTTATAAAATGAAAAAGTAGAATTGATGTTTGTTTTATTTCAAAGAGACTTCAAATTGACTTGGGACTCTCGAAAGAGTAGGCTAGTCAACTCTAAATATAAATAATTATACTTTTGTACTTCTTAAATTAATGTACTCGATCTTATTGTAGCATTACCCATTTTTTATATTAATAATGAACATTGCACTAGAAAGGAAAATTGATTTCAGTTTAAATTGTTTGTTTTTTGAAATGATATTCTTATTTATAATTTCAAGTCTAAATTATCATGCATAACTTGAATTATGAGAATTTAGTCAACATTACCTTTGCACTTTAATTATTTTTTATTACTTTTAAATTTTTGAAAGTCCAGGAGTATTTTTTAAATAAAAGTTTAACGGTTTCCATCTAAATACACCGGTAATGGTAATTCTAAAACATTTTGTAAAGTTCAGAAGTATTTTTGAAAAATTTTCAAAGTTCAAATGTAATGTTTGACAAAAACCTCATAATTCAAAAGTATGTTTGATACTTTAACCTAATTTTAATATCATGGAATACGTATATCACATATATTATTTATCTTTAATATAGAATTTTTAGCTTATTTTAAATCAAGTTGATTTTATGCATTTTTTGGTTTGATTTTAACTTTTAATTCTTAAAATTCTCGTTTTTGTTTGCCATTTGAATTTTATTTTCTATTTTAGTATTTAATATTTTAAAAATTTTAGCTTAAAAATAAAATTGAATAGAGGTTGCCTTTTAAAATAAAAAAAAAAATCGTTTAGTTTTTGTTTTTTTTTTTCTCTCATATCAATATAAAATCGTTTACTCGAGCTTCGCCTTTTTGTTGCCTTTTACCTTGAGGCGATCTAGGAAAGTGACATCTTGTGTTATGCTTTACACTTTGAAAATATTCGGTTAGGTACTTGAGTTTATTGGACTACGTAGTAGAGACACACTCACATTCGTTTGAGGCGATATCCTCGAACAACAAGTTGTGAGGAGGGTCCATCGACCCAGTCGCTCCACCTTCTGAGTTATCTCCCAATAATTCTAGGGAACTTATGTAGGAAAATATAGATGCAAAAAGCGGAATTTCAGGAAACAATTTCCTAACATCTATCACACAGAATCACATGCATAATAATTATATGAATTAAATAGGGAGTAAAGAATTACAACCTTTGATGTGTGATTCCCAAGCAAGAACGCTATTGCTGCTAGGAGATGTTAGGGCTCCAATTGCAACCCCTCCAATTGGTCCATCTTCAATGGAATGATCCCACGTATACTAGTACATAAGGCAGGAACTGTTTTCCTATCTTACTTTTATTGGGATGTAGAGGGACAATAAGAAAAATGAGGTTAGGGTTTTTCTATCTGATGGGAAAAATCAATTTGTAGTATATTTATCCTGACCCCATATATATATATATATATATATATATATATATATTTATTTAGGGTTAGGCCAGCACACAAAACCAAAATCCACGTACTCTTAATTTGTCATCCAATATAAAACCTTTTGGGCTTTATATTTAGTTCAGCCCATTGTTTTATGTGTGACCTCTTAGGAATTAAATACTTTAGTTGTTAGCCCAATCTAATTAGTCTAACTATAATAATTATTCTCTGGCAAGTTTTTATTAATTACTAAAATATACTAATTATTATCTCCATAATAATTCCTATTTATATTTAGTAATTGCTGGGATTTGTCTTAGGACACGATTCTTTCAATCTTCCACTTGTCCGTAGACAAGTTAGCAATACTAAATTCCTTAAATCTCTAAATACCAAAATTTGACAACATGATTAACATCTGATGTAATCCATGATGTTTCTCAAATTCTATTCCTTGATATCCGAGTTTGAATTGTTAAAACATAGATTAACTTCTTAATCCATAGAGCATGGCCATGCATTTTTCAATTCTTGCTCATCAAGGGGCCCAAATATCATTAATATCTAAAAGGAGGATTTATCCACTCTTGTATGACCAAAACACCCACTCAAATCTTAACCAACCCGATCACTGTTTTTATAACCTCCTTTTACAGAACGGCGTTTAACATTGTCAAAGTCAAATTTGTAATGGCCCAGGTTTTCATTCCGGTCTTCCAGGTATGTTCTAAGGGTATTTTGGTAATTTGTTCGAGTCGTTAGGGCTGTTTCTTTCTTCTCAGCTGTTTATGTTCTTGGATGTTCAAAATTGGGGTTTGGATGCATTCTGGTTGAGTTTGGGTGTTGAGAGTGGCAAAAATAAAAATAAGAGTTTTTCCAGAATAAAAATGCATCAGCTAGGGTTTAAACCAGAGTGGCCTGGCTAGATAGCTGAGGGGCCTTGCCAGAAGAGCTTCAGGCAGTTCTTGATACTCATTCCGTAGGTTATCTTAATTTGCCTTGGTTTTCGGGACTTAAGTGAGTTTGATTAAAAAAAATAGGTTTTTCTCTTTTCTCCTTCCCAAATCCCCTTGCCGCATCCTCTTCTCCAGAGCTCGTTCTTTCCGTGTGATTTCCAGCCTCCCAGGAGCTTCGATCGATCGTTTCGGGTAAGTGGTTCATGTGTTTCGATTTTCCTCCCCTTGTTGTTGTTGTCGATCTGTTTGGCTAAGGGATTTGTTGGTTTGTTCTTGCTGGCCGAGAGGAGGGGAAAGGTAATTGTTGGTTATGTGTTTGTTGTTGTGGTTGCAACGAGAGAGCGACCTTACGCCCACGTCGTCGCCGCCCCCTAGCGGCTCGTCGCGATCGCAAATTTCACCGTGAGTTGCTCGATCCGCCACTGCACTGCAGCGGCTCCGCCCGGTCCAGAGATGCATCGCTCAAGCCAGCCAGCCCGCACGCGAGCAGCAGCTCTGTCGCGATCGCAGCCCTGCACGCAAGCGATTGCAGCCACTGTCGCCCGAGCAGCCCCTCCACACGCCGCACGCCCGGCCTCGCCACTCGCTCGCGCTGCGTGTCGTGTCGATATCGCCAACCGCGCGCAGCGAGAGTAGACGCGACGCCCAGCGCCAGCTCGCTCGCCGAGCCATGCCATGCAAAGACGCCTCGCCGAGCCACCTCGCGCTCACGCCCCACCAGACGTTTGCTGCCCACCGTGTGCCTTGCAGCTTGTCCGTCCGCGCGCCAACCACGTGCTGTGTGAGTTGCTTCCGACCGAGTCGAGTTCTGTTTGTATTTTACCTAAGGCCTATAGATTGTGATGTTTGCTGTTTGTTTGTTAGGTTCCCGATAGCTAGCTCGGGTTCGGTTGCAGCTTAAGATTTTTCTTGTGTGTTGTTTGCCTTCCGACCCAGGTAAGGATTTCTTACAGGAGTTGTGTGGGCCCCGCGATATTTCTTTGATTGTTGATTGTATGTCTGTTTATGTTTATCAGCATGTTAGTGGATAGTTGCTCTGTTCTGAATTCCGACTAGCATGATTCTCGTGTTATTTCTCATGTTAGTTCCATGCTAGGTTGTTATGTTCTGGCATGTTCGTTATCTGTTCTTGCTTCGTAGTACCATGCTAGGTTCATTGATTCTGTTGAGCATGTGTTAGTATGTTTGCTGTTAGTTGTTTATAGCTTAGAGTTCTGATAGGTAGCATCATCAGGGCGAGGATGCATAATGTAACTTGCATCCGTGGAAGGGACGTACGAGGCAGTACTCCATCCCTGATCCGTCGTTAGGGTTTAGCTAACCTTAACGGCAGCCCAGTGCAATCTTGGGTGAGGGTGGTAGACTGTTAAATGCCCCAACGGTCGGGGGAATGATGAGGCATTGCCTTGTCCCCAGCAGTCGACACGACCTCAGCGTGTCGGCAGTAGCCCTTGATTGCCACCTGATAGGGCTTGGACCGGTTCGTGGTGTAAGCCTACCACGGCCGGTTTCTTAGCCTCAGGTGCGGTGGTACAAGCTGACATAGTCATAGTGTCCTGGTCTCACACCACTATGTTCAGTGACACCGATCCAGAGATTCTTTTAGGCATGCGTACTGGACCAGGGCAGTATGCCCTCGACCCAGCACCTCCCTGGTTTGCAATAGCCAGAGATTCTTTTATGTTCATGTTATGTTTATGTTTTGTTCCTCTGAATGCATGTAGTTGGGCACGGAGCCGTTAGGACGTTTTCTGGTTGTTTCTGGATTCTGGCACTGTTTGTAAACTATTTGGGTTCTGAATGTTTTGAAATAAATCTTGATTGGAGTATGTTTTAAACTGTATTTAGCTTGGAACAGGCGCTTGGAAACAGGGACAGGTTTCAGGACGCTTTATGATTGTTTGTTAAAATGAATGTTTACAAGTTTTTAGTTTTCTCAGAATCTGGATAACAATGTTGCATATTATATTTGAATTTTAAAAGCATGCATTGAGGTAAAGGCCTAGGTTAGGACCTCTTTTGGGTCGGGTCTTTACAAAATCAATCTTATCATGATTGTAATGTTATACTCATGTTTAAAGAATCCACTAAATACAAAAGAACGATTCTACTATTAGAACTTTGTTAGGTTATGTTTCAATATATCACATATATCCATATAAATGACTAGACATCTCCATGTCCCCATAGCCCATGGAACTGCGCTATCAATCAATTATATGCTAATCTTTCAACTTAATCACTTATGTCCAACTTAGTGATTTAGACTAGGAACATTTAATTCTAAACACAAATCATTTGGACATTTTATTTAATGCTAAACCGATATTAAATAAAAAATAATTTTTATTCATAAACATTTGAATAACATGTTCAATGGTTTTACAATTACTAACATCTACTTTACAATCTAAATCCATTCTCCCACATGTCTGATACCCATAGCCATAGTATGACTCTCATGTTTGGGTTGCGGTAATGGTTTAATTAGTGGATCTGCAACGTTTGCATCAGTTTATCCCGTAACAACCAACTCATTAACTCTACCATAAACCAGAAAATTATCCTTAGTTCTTCTCAAGTACTTAAGGATATTCTTCGCTGCTATCGAGTGTGTATCACTTGGATTAGACTAGTATCTGCTACATATGCTTAAAGCATGAGCAACGTCCAGTCGAGTACAAATCATGGCATACATGATTGAACCTATTATTGAAGCATAAGGAACAGTACTCATACACTTAGCCTCATCAGGACTTGTAGGACACTGAGTCTTACTAGAATGAAACCTCTCTTAGAGTTTTCCATGTTGAACTTAGTAAGAACCTTATCAATTTAAGTTTCTTGACTAAGTCCAATCATTCTCTTGGATCTATCTCTATAGATTCTTATTCCTAGAATGTACTCGGCCTCTCCATTGTCTTTCATAGAAAAACAATTATTAAGCCAATCCTTTACTGATTCAAGCATGGTTATATCATTTCCTATGAGTAGTATGTCATCCACATACAAAACAAGAAAGGTAACACTGCTCCCACTTAACTTCTTGTATACAAAAGATTCCTCTTCATTTTTAAGGAAACCAATCTATTTGACTGCCTCATCAAATCTGAGGTTCCAACTCCTAGATGCTTGCTTCAATCCATAAATAGATTTTCGTAGCTTGCATACTCTCCCAAGATTAGCTGGATCTTGAAAACCTTCAGGTTGTGTCATATACACATCCTCTTTCAAGAACCCATTCAAGAAAGTGGTTTTAACATCCATCTGCCATATTTTCATAATCATGATAGGCAACAATCGCAAAGAGTGCCCTTATGGATTTTAGCATTGTCGCCACTAGCCTTGCTTTGAAAACTACAAGGTTTCCATCTTTGTCTGTTTTTAATTTAAAAATCCATTTGTAGCCAATAGATCTCACTCCATTAGGCAAATCAATCAAGTCTCATACTTGATTCTCAGACATAGAATCCATTTATGATTTCATGGCTTGTAGCCATTTATCGGAGTCCTTACTCTCCAAAGCTTCTTTGTAAGTAGTAGGTTCTTGATGTTCCAAAATCATTATTTCGGAACTGTCCATCAACAAGAAATCAACGTATTTCTTTGGTGGAATTATCGACCTACTAGACCTACATTGGGAACAAAAGGAGAAGTTTCTATGTTAAATCTAGAAACTTGGCATGAATCATCTCCATGTGGGACGGTAGAAGGTACGTGAATGGAATGCACCACCTCATCCGTTTGTTGCTCTTCTCGAACTTCTTCGAGAAATATACTTTTACTCCCACTTGTCTTCTTTGAAATAAATTCTCTTTCCAAGAAGACACCATCACGGGCAGCAAACACTTTATTTTCGCTTTGGTTATAAAAGTAATACTCTTTTGTCTCTTTAGTATAACCAACAAAGAGACATTTGTCGGATTTGGGTGATAGCTTATCAGATTGTAAACGTTTTACATAAGCTTCACAACCCCATATCCTTAGAAAATATATTTTTGGAACTTTTCATGTCCATATCTCATATGAAGTCTTTTCCACAGCTTTGGATGGAGCTCTGTTAAGTGTGCATGCAGCAGTCTCAATTGCAAAACCCCAGAAGGAAATAAGGAGATCAACAATACTCATCATTGATCGAACCATATCTAATAGGGTTCAATTTCTCCGCTCAGAAACACCATTCAGCTGAGGTGTTCCTGGTGGAGTCCATTGTGAAAGTATTCCACAATCCTTGAAATGATCTTTGAATTCTTAGGTCAAATATTTTGCACCACGATCTAATTGTAATGCTTTAATCTTCTTCCCAAGTTGATTTTCTACTTCATTTTGGAATTGTTTAAACTTTTCAAACGATTCTGACTTTTGCTTCATAAGGTAAACAAATTCATATATGCTTACATCATTCATAAAAGTAATGAAGTAAGTATACCCTCCCCTAGCCAAAATACTCATAGGTCCACATACATCTGTATGTACGAGAGCTAAGAGATCATTGGCCCTTTCACAGCTGTGAAAAGAGACTTTGTCATTTTCCTCATTAAATAATATTCGCATCCATCAAATGAGTCAAAATCAAAAGAGTTGAGAACGCCATCTTTATGGAGCTTCTCAATGCGTTTTGAGCTTATGTGGCCTAATCGAAAATGCCATAGGTAGGTTAGGTTTGATTCATTTGGTTTATGTTTCTTGCTTTCTATGTTATAGATGTGTGTATCTAAATCTAGAACATATAAACCATTTAATAGCTTAGCAGTAGCATAAAACACATCATTCAAATAAACAGAACACATTCCTTCTTTTATTATGAATGAAAATCATTCTCGATCCAAAACAAGGATCGAGATAATGTTTCTAGTAATAGCAGGAACATTATAACAATCATTAAGTTCCAAAACTAGGCCAGACGGCAAAGACAAGCTAAAAACTCTTACTTCCAATGCAACAACTTTTGCTCCATTGCCAACACGTAGTACAACTTCTCCATTTAATTTGACAATTTTCTACTTCTTGTTAGTCCATGCACATTACTAACAATGTGAGTACCACATGCAGTATCAAATACCCATGAAGAAGTAGAAGTTCCTAAGTTTACTTCTATAACATAAATACCTGAAGTAGAAGTACCATTCTTCTTTTCCTCCAAATATTTGGGGCAATTTCTTTTCCAATGGCCAATTTCGTTGCAATGGAAGCACTTATACTCCGCAGCCACTTTTGGTTTGGATTTTAGCTTTTTAGAAGAAGTGGTATTGACAACTTTCTTGCCATTACCCTTTCCTTTTTAGCAGCCCCAATTTTCTTGAACCCTTTCACTTTTTGAACCATAAGAACATCATTATGTTTTTCAAGTTCGTTAGGGATGTTTCTTTCCTCCTGAATCAGAATCCCATGCAACTCTTGCAGGTTTGCTTGTCCCCCTTGCATGTTGTAACGGCCCGGAAATTTCATCCCGGTCTTCCCGGGAGGCCCAGGAGCATTTTGGTAATTTTGGGTCGGGCCGACAGGGCCGGTTATGTGTTTGTTAATTGTCGGAAAAATATTGAGTTAATTTGAATGTGTTCGGGAAGTTTTGTTAAGGTTTTGGGCTTGATTTGAGGCAAAAACAAATAAGGAATTAAATAACGCGTCGAGCAGGAATCGAACCAGGACCGTGAAGCAAGTTAGGCAAGCATCGCCGCCAATCGAGCCATTGAGCGCTCTAGTGTTTCTAAACGCGCCATCTTCTATGTATGCTTGTCTGTCCCCTGTTTTGGTTTAAAAGGCAGCTCGCCCGAGCCTTCTCCCTCATTTCCTTTCTTCTTCTCCTTCGCGATTCTCCTCACCGGCCGGCCTCCCCTCACCAGGCCAATGACTCGTCGGCTCTCCCTCGACCGATCGATCCCCCGGTGAGTTCTCCCTCCCTTTCTCCTCTCTTCTTCTTCTTCTTCTTCTTCTCCTCCATTTCTTTCCCCTGTTTTTGATTTCCATTTTCCGGCCGTGTCGAGGTGAAACGCTGGGTGGTTTTAGTGAAGCTGGAGTAGGGGAGTTCATCCATCAATAAATCAGTCGTCGAATCTTCTCCAATCGCCGGAATCGAGCTCGTCTTCTCCATGCCTGTTCGCTCGCTTGCCGCACGCGTTGCTGCGCAGGAGCTCGCCTCAGCCGCCCGGCCGCCGCGTCGCGAAGCCCCACCCCTCGCCGCCGAGTCGTCTTTGCATCGCCCGACGCCGTGTCCACGTCGCGCCGCGCATGCGCGTCCTCGCCGGCTCCGTGTCACGCCGCGACGCGCCCCCCTGCCGTGTTGCGTTCGTCTCGCAGGCGTCCGCGCCCCGCCGCGCCGCGATCGCGCGCGCGCGCGCGCGCGCAGCGCCGCAGCGCGCGCGCGCGCCCACTCCTGCGCCCGGGCGCGCCCAGCCCGACCGTTCTTTGCCCGTTCGTGCAATCGCCCCGTTAAATGCGTTAAATCGCGCCTCGTGAGTTGCTCCGAGTGAGCCTCGTTTATTTTATTATATTTAGGCCTATTGTGTGATTTTTGTTGTGATTGATAGGTTCTCGATAGCTAGTTCGGGTTCGTTCGCGCTTAGGATTTCATGTCAATTGTCCCACCAAGGTAAGGATTTCTTACAGGAGTTGTGTGGACCTGCGATATTATATGTGATTCTTTGATTGATTGCTTGTTTGTGTGTATTGACATATGTAGCTAGGTTCTCTAATCTGAATTCCCGATTAGCATGATTTTTTTCGATTCAATTCTCATGTTAATCCATGCTAGGTTGTTCCTCTCTAGCATGCTCGTATCCATTCCTTGCTTCGTAGTATCATGCTAGGCTCGTTGTATTCTTATTGAGCACGTATTGGATTTTATGGAATTGTTTCTTTGTTTGCTAGGGGGGTTAGAATTGCGGGTAGATAGCATCATCCGGGCACGATGCATAAAGAACCTTGCATCCATGGCGGGGACGTCGAGCAAGTCATTCCGCCCCTGGACCCCCGTGAGGATTAGCTAACCCAAGCGGTAGGCCCCGCAATCTTGGGTGAGGGTGGCGGTTGTTAATGCCCCAACCGTCGGGATGATGACTTGGCATTGCCTCGCCCCCCGGCGATCGGCACTTCCTCGGCGTGTTCGGCCGTAGCCCCGATTGCCACTGTTAAGGCAAGGATGGCTTCTCGGTGTAAGCCTACCACGACCGTTCCTTGGCCCCCAGTGCGGTGGTTCAGGTGACATAGTTTACGTGTCAGTCTCACACCCTATGTCGGTGACACCGATCCAAAGATTTAGTTAGGCGTGGTGGATGGACATGGGCGGCTTGCCTCTAGACCGGCACCCCATGGTTCTGCGAGTAGAGCACGTGCATGCTTACGCTCATTCTGGCGCCAACCGGAGCGCTCCTCGGGATTGTGAGCAGTGTACCTTTCGTCGACGATGAGATGGCCGAGGCCGGGACTTGTTTCTCGTATAGGGCGACTTATGTATTGGATTGTGTGATGATATTATTCCGGACTAAAACCCTGAGTTGGCATCCGAGGCCCAAGTGTGGGCTAAGCTATGTGCTCTATTCTGTGTTATATTCATAGCTTGCATACGCTCATCGAGATGACCATGTATATCGTATTGTACCCCGGTTGGGGATTCTTACTGAGTAATTCTTTACTCACCCATCGTGGTTTTTCCATAGGTAACCAAGTTGCGATCTGAGGATGGTGAAGGAGGAGCTGTGATCATGGGGCTCAATCATCAAACTCTGATTTTGTGTTATGACTCTTTATGTTTTATTTTCCCCTGAATGCATGTAGTCGGGCACGGAGCCGTAGGATGTTTTCTGAATTCTTTGTGGATTCCAGCATTATTGTATTTAGACATGTTGTGAATGATTTTAAGAAATCTCTGATCGGAGTATACTTTGGAACTGTATTTATCTTGGAGCAGTGCTTGGAAACAGGGACGAGTTCGTGGAAATTGTCTAGTTTTAAAGGGGTTATTTTGAATGTTTTGTTTTAATTGGAATCCGAAATCATGTCTGTTTAAATGTCCTTTACTTTGAATGCATGCATTGGGGTAAGGGCCCATTTAGTGCCCCATTCGGGTCGGTCCCTTACACATGTAAAAGTTCAAACTGAAGTTTTTAAACCCATCATGCAATGAATTAAGGATAATGCCGGTAGACAACTCTGCTGGATAAGAGAATCCCAAATTTTCCATGTGTTGAAAATGACCAATCATGTTAAACACATAGGGTCCAACTGGTTTTCCTTTCTCTAACAGACATTCGAGGATCTTTTGGTTAACCTCAAATTTCTCCAACCTAGCATGACGCTGAAACATAGTTTTCAGCTGCTGGATTATGTTGTATGCATCCATCCCATCAAAACTTTTTTGAAAGTCAGGTTTCATACATGCCATCATTAGACATGTGACAGGCACTGAATTGTCTAGGAGAGTTTTCCTGGCAGTTCTCTCAGCCTGCCTAGCTTCTTGTGGGAAGGGTTCAGGAATTGGGTTATCACGAACTTACTCCTTTCCTTCACATCTGAGAACGATTCTTTTTTTTCCCAATCGAGAAAATTGCTTGCATTTAGTTTATCCTTCTTAAGGATTGAACGCAGATTAAAAATTGAGTGGTTGGTGTTGTTACTAGACATAATATCTTCAACAAAAGAAAAAATTGCAAGAAATCAATAAATGTTTATCATAGTAGTGCTTAAAAATTAAAATACTACTAACACTTTATTCAAATTTTAATGTCTCATTTTGAATAAAGAAATAACCAAGACCCCCTTCCTATTATTAATAAAACGGACTTTGGCCCTGCCTTTTATTAATAATATTAGAGATAAGCAAACTCTTTTACTAATTACAACTCTTTGTAATTCTTGGTAGATAGGCTAACAACTCTTTGTTAATTCTATCTCTTTGCTTCAAAACCCAAAACTTTGTCTTTTGATAGTTTTGTTGAGTTAAACCAAACATGAACGCACAAGTTTCATTAAACCTACACTACTATCCTTAGATTAAAAGTAACACCCTGCTTTGGCAGAACCTATTACTAATGATCAAAGGCTTCATAGTTGTTTGTTTGGAAAAGCAATTAAACTCAAAATTATAATTGGGATCCAAGCTCATTATGTTGGTTTATTTAGGTGAACACATCGAACAAATTAAACAACATGAATAAACTTAAATAAAGCATAAAATTATAAAAAATTATATGCAATAAATAAACCATGATCATAGTATGGCCCCTAAACCTAGGAAATAACTAATCTTCATGAATCTTCTTTGAACTTCTATTGGATCTCCATTATTGAACTCCTTGAATTCTTCATTGGATTACATAATTTTGGAATTTAAAAATTACAGAAATCTAAATAGGTGAAATTTAAATTACAAAAAAACTTAACGATGCGCAGATCGTAATTAATAAAAATCCTAATTGGGTCATACTAATCACCACACACATAATAATATCAAATATTATAATAGTATACAAACAAATGAATAAATATATCCATAAACTCTTCCTAATCAATAAACTTAAATAAATAAGCCAATTTCAATTAGGAACAATTAAACAATTTAATATGGAACTAATCTCCATTATTTATTAATTTGCTAAATTAAAAGTTTTTTTTTAAACTAATTAATATTTTGTTGACTGGCCTAACAACAAATTGCTAAAAATAGAGTCATATCCAGGGAAACAGTAAACAACAATTTTCCAAATTTTATGGAAACAAAAAACATTCCTATTTTAATATTACTTAATATTTAGCCAAAATCAGAAAACAAATTTTCAGATTTTAAGGGAAAATATTGTCAAATAATCAAAAAAATCTTATTTTCCTAATTTAATCATAATTTCTGAAAATTCATTAACTTTTAATTAATTTTCAGAAAAATAAATATATAAATTATTATTTTAATGAAATACTAATCACCGAAAATTATCAAATTGTTCTCAGTTTGATGTTAATTAATTTTAAATTTTATTAACACTTAAAAAAAATTTAGAAAATTAATTAGCATTTCGGTGATTAATAACCAATAATCAACAAATCTCAATTTGTGATTTAATTTCATTTAGCAAATTAACCCATAAAATATTCTCTACTGTGGGAATCATCAAATTCTAAATTTTTGATTTAATTTAATTTAGCAGTTAACCAAGAAAATGTTTCTACTGTGCTAATCATCAAATTCTCAATTTGTGATTTAATTGTGAATGGGAATTATCAAATTCTTACTTTACAACATCAAAAACAATAATCATATAACACTATGCATTCTGCTCTGATATCACTGTCGGAAAATATAGATGCAAAAAGCGGAATTTCAGGAAACAATTTCCTAACATCTATCACACAGAATCGCATGCATAATAATTATATGAATTAAATAGGGAGTAAAGAATTACAACCTTTGATGCGTGATTCCCAAGCAAGAACGCTACTGTTGCCAGGAGCTGTTAGGGCTCCAATTGGTCCACCAGCAATGGAATGATCCCACGTATGCTAGTACGGATGGCAGGAACTGTTTTCCTATCTTACTTTTATTGGGATGTAGAGGCACAAAAAGAAAAATGAGGTTAGGGTTTTTCTATCTTATGGGAAAAATCAATCTGTCGTATATTTCTCCTTGCCCCATATATATTTAGGGTTAGGCCAGCAGACAAAACCAAAACCCACGTACTCTTAATTTGCCATCCAATATAAAACCTTTTGGGCTTTATATGTAGTTCAACCCATTGCTTTATGTGTGACCTCTTAGGAATTAGATATTTTAGTTGTTAGCCCAATCTAATTAGTCTAACTATAATAATTATTCTCTAGCAAGTAATTATTAATTACTAAAATATACTAATTATTATCTCCATAATAATTCTTATTTATATTTAGTAATTGCTGGGATTTGTCTTAGGACACGATTCCTTCAACTTATCCAGTGTGTGGTAGTAAGGCGATATCCTATCATGAGTCGTGTGAATTAGTGGTCTTAAAGTTAAGAGTGTGAGACCTCGAGGAAACTAGGTAGTCTACTCACAAGGCCTCCTCCCTAGATAACGTTGTCCAATTTTTCCTTTTGAGACAGAGGTTCTCACTATGAATGGATTGGTCTTTTGATTTATGGTTATTAGATTGCCCTATATAGTTCAAGTCAAGGAACGTGGTCACTTGGCTTGGTACCCACAAATTTGGGTCTGAGTACCCTTTGATTGAGTTATTATTGATGCTTGTTTGAGTTATTAACAATGTTTGATTAAGATCTTGATGTCGAGTTGGGAATATATCACTGTGGAGTTATTAGTGTTGGAATTTTCTTGTTCCGCCATGCAAGTTGGCTAGAAGAAAAAAAAAAATCAAGAAACGGACCGACGATGAATTGAACCCACGAAAAAAGAGAGAGACGGAAAATCACTCTGATACCACATCAAGATTACATTGTAATTTTCTTATAATCATTTAATATTAATCCTTCACTTATATCCCTAATCTCTTTTACTTATTGTTGTACCTTTACTCTAGACGGGTTGTGGAAACTCTTCACTGAAAGAAATAGAGATTAGAGATATAAGTGAAGATATCTATAATCTCTAATCTCTAATACTTATAATCATTGTAAACTCTGATCACTTATATCTCTAATCTCTAATCTTAAATGCTTCTGTCATCTGTCATACCAATCATCTTCTTGAATTTTTCGAACAAAACCTTTGGCAATGGCTTTGTGAAGATATCCGCAATTTGATCCTGGCATGCTACATGTAGTGATTCCATGCTTTCTTTCTTCACATGATCTTGGATAAAATGAAAACGAACATCAATGTATTTTTCTTCTTTCATGGTTCACTAGATTCTTTGCTAACTTAATTGTGGATATGTTGTCAACTTGAATCACGGTTACACCAAGTTGTTTTAGCTTCATCTCACTTAACAAAATTCTTAGTCATATCACATGATATACACACCAAGAAGTTGCAACATATCATGTTTTGCATGTCGAAAGTGTCATGATTGGTTGTTTCTTTGACAACCAAGTAAATGTTGTGTTTTTCCCATAAAGAATTTGTATCCTAATGTACTTTTTTTATCGTCTATGTCTCCACACCTATTGCTTTCGGAGTGACCAATCAACTTGTAATCTTTCCCTTTCGAATAAAACATCCCAAGTGACATTGTACCTTGGATGTATAGCAAGATTCTCTTCAACACCTTCCAATGTGAATAATTTGGTTCTCCATGAACCGACTTACAATGCCAACACTCAATGCGAGATCCAGCCCTCGTGCATGTGAGATAGTGAATGCTTTCCACCAAACTTAGGTATCTTTTCGCATCCACACATTATCTTCCATTAAACTTTGAGAGCTTCGTACCTAGTTCTATTGGTATTGAAATCCAGCTGCAATTCACCATCTTGAACTTCTTCAAGATCTCTTTTGCATATTGCTCTTGTGATACAAAACTTTTTGTCTCTTCTTGCTTAACCTCCAAACCGAGAAAAATTTCAGCAATCCTAAATCTGTCATATCAAACTCTCGTGTCATTATGCTTTCAAATTCTTTTATAATCGCATCACTATTACCCATAAAGATAAGGTCATCATATAAAGAATAACAAATATCACATTATCTTCATTCTACTTTGTGTAAAGCGTATGCTTGTAGAGATATTGCTTGTACCCATTCTCCTTGAAGTAAGTATCAATGTGAGTGTTCCACGCGCGCTGCGCTTGCTTCAACCCGTAAAGCGCTTTCTTCAATTTTAGCACTTTATTCTCTTCTTTTTTTGAAACAAGGATAACCACGCCCGTCCCTAGGCTAGGCACTAGAGACATTGAAATAGTAATGTCACAGGTGAGTCTCAAACCCACGACCTTGAAATGAACATACCTTCAAAGCCCAAGTCTTCAACCACCGCGCCACCCCGTAGGGACAACACTTTCTTCTTTTCTCTAACTTTCATATATCCGGGTGGTTGTTGAATGTAAACTTCCTTTTCAAGAACACCGTTCGAAAATGTCGTCTTGACGTTCATATGAAATATCGGCCATTTGAATTGAGCCGCTTAAGAAATGAGCAATCGGATTGTCTTAATTCTTGCAACGAGAGTAGAGACTTCATCATAGTCGATTCCTGCTTTTTGCTTGTATCCCTTCGCAACAAGTCGCGCCTTGTATCGTTCTATCTCACCTTATGCTTGCATCTTATTCTTGAACATCCACTGCACACCTATGGGTTGACTTTCTTCCTGCAATTATGTTAGCTTCCATGTATTATTGAGCTCAATCGCATAAATCTCATCATCCATTGCAGTTTTCCACTTCTTATCTCATACCGCATT
Organism: Sicyos edulis; assembly: GCA_036507275.1. Classification (NCBI taxonomy): domain Eukaryota; kingdom Viridiplantae; phylum Streptophyta; class Magnoliopsida; order Cucurbitales; family Cucurbitaceae; genus Sicyos; species Sicyos edulis. Next base: position 37,648,475 of record CM071847.1, read on the forward strand.
CTCAAAATTGATATTTCAATCATCAGCCAAAAGACATACAAGATATACCTCATTTTTCGCATCGTACAAATCTTGCAAGCTCTGCATTCTCGGTTATTGTAGTCCATCTTCATCATTGGTGGTTTCAACTTCTGCTGGTTTATTTGTTGATGCAATGACTAGTGATTCTCCAACTTTGATGCTAACTTCCATCGAATTGTTCCATTCTCATTTGTTTTCTTCATTTACTCACACATCGCGACTTTCCATCACCTCTTGCTTATTGGATCAAGTAGTTTGTACCCTTTTGTTTTCTCATCATACCCAATAAAAATATACTTATTGTTTTGTCTTCGAGCTTTATTCTTTGTCGATCAGGTACGTGTGCATAAGCCAAACTATCAAATACTTTAAAATGTGAAACTGTCAATTTTCGTTCGCTCCATGTTTCTTGTGTCTGATCACCTAACGTCGCATGTATGCATCGATTTTGCACATAAATTGTGCACTGCTTCCTTCCAAAATTTCTTTGGCATACTTTTGGTTTTTAGCATTGCTCGAACCATGTCCAGAATGGTTCAGTTCTTACTCTCATATGCACCATTATGTTGAGGAGTATATGGTGCGGTTAGAAATCAACACCTCTATCAGATTGCATAGTTTTGAGTAAATATTCCATCTGCTAGATGCTCGATTTGAAGACCAAAGAAAAACTTTGTTTTTCTTAGATCTTTCGTCTCAAATTCCTTTTTAAGATATTCTATTTCCTTTGAAAGTTATTCAGGAGTTCAAATAATATTCAAATAATCATCATATACAGCTATAATAATAAACCATAACTGTAATTTCTTTATAAATATACATAGACAAATATGATTATTTTATACACTTTTTTCAATAAATATTCACTAAGGCGGTTATACCACATTCATCCTGATTGTTTTAATCCATACAAAGATCTCTGTAACCTAATGGAATATAATTCTCTTGAATTAAATTTGTATGATTCAGGTACTTGTAATCCTTCTGGGATTTTTATATAAATATCATTATCTAGAGATCCATATAAGTATGCTATTAGTAAATCCATTAGATGCATATCACGCTTTCGTATACAACCATGCTAATCAAATATCTTAATGTTATTGCATCTACCATAGGAGAATATGACTCGCCATATTCAATACCAGGTCTTTGCAAGAATTCTTGTGCAACAAGTCTCGCTTTGTATCTTGTGACATCATTTTTTTTTTCATTTCTTTTGCGTACAAATACTTATTTGTATCCTATAGGCTTTACACCTTCTGGTTTACTAACTACAGGTCCAAAAGCTTCACGTTTTGAAACTGAGTGCAATTTTTCTTGGATTGCTTCTTTCTACTTTAGCCAATCATTTCTATGTCAGTATTCTACTACAGATCTAGGTTAAAAATCTTCATTTTCATAGATTATTTCATGAGCAACGTTATAAAAAAATGTTATCAACAACTATGTCCTTCGATTCCATATTTTTCTTGTCATAACATAATTTATTGAAATCGAATTATTATCCTCATTTTCTTGAGCATCTTCGATACTTTCATGAGGAGTCATGTCTAAAGATTCTTTAATAATATCAACATTTTCAATTGTGTCAACTTGACTATTGACTATTTTTCTTTATCGAGGATTCTTATCTTAGAACCAATAGGTCTACAACGCTTCTAGCTTGCCCTAGACTCATTAGTTGAAAATTTTTGTTGTTTTGAGACTTCTATTTTGATGGAGCATTCACTACTGGTATACATGACTAAGTCACTTTCGTAGCATCTGTAAATGCATATGATATTTGATTTGTTATATTTCGTAAATGAATTATCTTTTAAACTTCCAATTCATATTAATTTGTTCGGGGATCAAAATGAGACAGTGAAGAAGTACTCCATGTAATTTTTTTTTTCCAATTTAAGAACTTCTCCCCCTAAAATTGGAAATTTTGTCTCATCAAAATGATAATCAACAAATCTCGTTGTTAATACATCACTCGTTAATGGTTCAAATCATCCCTAAAAAGAGTTGAATTCATGATCTATATGATTAAACCAATATTTAATGCCAATTGAATCATACTTTTATTTTGTTAATTAATTGTTTAGAATCTAAAATCTTTAGGCATGCATTTCACATATTGATAAATTAATTGAAATATGGAGGACAGTGTATCAATTGCAATATATTTAAACAAATATGTAATATAAATTCAACATAATCATAAATAAAACTTAAAATGAGTCAATTAGTTAGATAAATAAAAATCAAATTAAGCCCTTTTTAATTCTGTTAGATGTCACAATCACAAATCTTTTTTTTAAAAAATGATCTATAAATAATTTGGCAAAACATAAAAAAAAAAAAATCAAATAATTGAATCACAGTAAAATTTTAAATTGTAATTTACTTAATTTTTTTGGAAATAAAAGGTAGATCTAGTGGTTTAAGATTAATTAATCTTCTATACTTTTCTTTGTTCTGTAAAAGAAACTCTGTCATAAAAAAAATTTCTCTTTTATTTTGCTACTTCACTTTCTAAAGAGCATATACAACCTCAAAATAAGAGGTTTATTGTACAATATTTAACAAATGATTACAATATGTAAAAACAAAAATAGAGTAACGAGAGCTAAACCTATGAAAAGAGATTTAGTTTCAAATTGACAATATTATATCATGTTCATGAAAAATATAAAAATACTATTACACATTCAACAGCAACAAGAAAAAAACCAACGTTAAAATTGTACATAGTGTATAAATAGGAAGTATTAAACTCATATAAACTCTATACAAATAACATTTACTAATACATTTTGAAAATGAATTAAGAAGCCTACCTTTAGCAAAGTAACAGTAGAGACTAGTGCTGATGATATGTTATAAAAGTGTGTAACGATAAAAGAGATAGAGAGAATGGTGTGGAGGAGAAAGTGGAGTAACTCTGTAATAACTCACCTTTGTTTATAAATTTAAATGAGATTTATGGTATTTTTGTAGTTAATGCTAAGAGGAGGGGCAATTGGGTCTTTTGACTAGTGATATTTATTGAAATTTTCAATCCCCAGGTCAGAAAGTTACTATTCACGTAGCAACTATTCATCATCTTCTTTGCTGTAAGACTTGCCATGAGTTTCATTCCGTTGTGAGCTCAGCACTGCTGGCATGGGTCGCTGGTTGTGCGGGGTGTATTGCGAGTGAAAGCATTAAGAGTTTTTTTAGAAGGAGCAAAGACACTCTAATTGAGTTTGTTTTTTTTGTGGTGTGTTACAAATTGTAACCATGCACCCTTTTTATATAGTGAAAATGAATCAACTCTTGCTACAAATTAGCTACCACTAACTTCATTTCCTAAAAACTAGTTCAACTCATTTGACAAACTAGTCCTATCTTTATGGAGAAATGAACACCAAAATTGAAAAAAATCAAATGCTAACACATTGCTACTTTTAGCTAAAACTAACAGCAAAAGAAATTAACAAAAAAAAAAAAAACCAAAACAAGTTGATAACCAACAATACTCCACTAAACTTGTTTAACTATGCTGAATTGACTTTTCTCATGCCAATTTCTCTCTTAGCTCCAAGAACCGTTGTCTAGCTAATAGCTTTGTCAGAATATCTACCAATTGTTCATATGTGTTCACATATTCTAGTTCAATAGCTTCACTTTGCACACATTGACGAATAAAATGAAACCTGGTATCGATGTGCTTACTTCGATCATGGTAAACACGATTTTTCGCCAACGCTATAGCTGACTTGTTGTCAACATTAAACTTTGGTTTTACTTGCAGTTGATTGATGCTACTCAAAATTCTGCCCAACCATACTCCTTGACACGTTCCAGCAGTTGCGGCTATATACTCAGCCACACACGATGACAAAGCCACCACCTTCTTCTTCTATGATACCCAGGTTATTGGATTTACTCACAAATAGTACAACACTCCGGTTGTACGCGTCCTATCATCGATATCCCCAGCCATATCACTGTCGCTACCTACCAGTTCCACATTCATCAACTTCTTCTTACAACCAAAACTAAGAGTACCTTTCACATACCTCAATATTTGTTTTATTGCTGTGAGATGTGAAGTTGTTGATGTGTAACGGCCCGGAAATTTCATCCCGATCTTCCCGGGAGGCCCAGGGGCATTTTGGTAATTTTGCGTCGGGTCGACAGGGCCGGTTATGTGTTTGTTAATTGTCGGAAAAATATTGAGTTAATTTGAATGTGTTCGGGAAGTTTTGGGAAGGTTTTGGGCTTGATTTGAGGCAAAAACAAATAAGGAATTAAATAGCGCGTCGAGCAGGAATCGAACCAGGACCGTGAAGCAAGCTAGGCAAGCATCGCCGCCAATCGAGCCATTGAGCGCTCTTGTGTTTCTAAACGCGCCATCTTCTATGTATGCTTGTCTGTCCCCTGTTTTGGTTTAAAAGGCAGCTCGCTCGAGCCTTCTCCCTCATTTCCTTTCTTCTTCTCCTTCGCGATTCTCCTCACCGACTGGCCTCCCCCTCGCCGACCAGCGACTTGCCGGCTCTCCCTCGACCGATCGATCCCCTCCGGTGAGTTCTCCCTCCCTTTCTCCTCTCTTCTTCTTCTTCTTCTTCTTCTCCTCCATTTCTTTCCCCTGTTTTTTATTTCCATTTTCCGTAGTGAGTGTCGAGGTGAAAATTTGGGTGGTTTTAGTGCTTATTTGGAGTAGGGAGTTCATCCATCAATAAATCAGCCGTCGAATCTTCTCCAATCGCGGAATCGAGCTCGTCTTCTCCATGCCCCCTGTTTCGCCTCGTTCGCCGCGCGCACGCTGCGCAGAGCTTCGCCTAACGCCAGCCGCACCGCGCGCCGCTCGAGCCCCCGCTCGCGAAGTCGTCTTTGCATCACCCGGACCGTGTCACGTCGCGCGTCGCGTCCGCGCGGCGTCCTCGCCCGGCTCCGTGTCACGCCGCGACGCCGTCCCCGCCGGTTGCTGTTCGTTCGCAAGGCTCGCGCTTCATCGCCACATCGATCGCGCCGCCAGGTGCGCGCGCCAGCGCGCCGCCCGCGCCCACGCCACACACCGCGGCCGCGCCCGGCCCGGCCGTTCGTTCTTTGCCCGTTCGTGCAATCAGCCCGTTAAATGCGTTAAATCGCGCCTCGTGAGTTGCTCCAGCGAGCCTCGTTTATTTTATTATATTTAGGCCTATTGTGTGATTTTTGTTGTGATTGATAGGTTCTCTATAGCTAGTTCGGGTTCATTCGCGCTTAGGATTTCGTGTCAATTGTCCGGCCAAGGTAAGGATTTCTTATCGGAGTTGTGTGGACCTGCGATATTATATGTGATTCTTTGATTGATTGCTTGTTTGTGTGTATTGACATATGTAGCTAGGTTCTCTATCTGAATTCCCGATTAGCATGATTTTTCCGATTCAATTCTCATGTTAATCCATGCTAGGTTGTTCCTCTCTAGCATGCTCGTATCTGCATTCCTTGCTTCGTAGTATCATGCTAGGCTCGTTGTATTCTTATTGAGCACGTATTGGATTTTATGGAATTGTTTCTTTGTTTGCTAGGCGAGTTAGAATTGCGGTAGATAGCATCATCGGGCCCGATGCATAAAGAACCTTGCATCCATGGCGGGGACGTCGAGCAAGTCATTCCGCCCCTGGACCCCGTGAGGGATTAGCTAACCAAGCGGTAGGCCCCGCAATCTTGGGTGAGGGTGGCGATCGTTAAATGCCCTAACGGTCGGGATGATGACTTGGCATTGCCTCGCCCCCGGCGTGCGGCATGTCCTCGGCATGTTTGGCAAGAGCCACGATTGCCACTGTTAAGGCAAGGGCGGCTTCTCGGTGTAAGCCTACCTACCACGACCGTCCCTTGGCCCCCAGTGCGGTGGTTCAGCCGACATAGTTTACGTGTCAGTCTCACACCCTATGTCGGTGACACCGATCCAAAGATTTAGTTAGGCGTGGATTGGATATGGGCGGCTTGCCTCGCACGGCAACCAACCCCATAGTCTGCAAAGTAGCACGCGGTGCATGCTTACGCTCATTACTGCGCGCCGATGGAGAGCTCATCGGGATTGTGAGCCGGTGTACCTTTTCGTCGACGATGAGACAGCCGAGGCCGGGACTTGTTTCTCGTATAGGCGACTTATGTATTGGATTGTGTGATGATACTATTCCGGACTAAGACCACGAGTTGGCATCCGAGGCCCAAGTGTGAGCTAAGCTATATGTGCTCTATTACGTGTTATATTCATAGCTTGCATACGCTCATCGAGATGACCATGTATATCGTATTGTACCCGGTTGGGGATTCTTACTTGAGTAATTCGTTACTCACCCTCATCGTGGTTTTTCCACAGGTAACCAAGTTGCGTAGACAGGATGGTGAAGGAGGAGCTGTGATCATGGGGCTCAATCATCAAACTCGATTTTGTGTTATGACTTTATGTTTTATTTTCCCCTGAATGCATGTGGCAGGCACTGAGCCCTAGGTTGTTTTCTGAATATGTTGTGGATTCGGCATTATTATATTTAGACATGTTTTGAATGGCTTTTAGTAAATCTCTGATCAGAGTAAACTTTGGAAATGTATTTATCTTGGAACAGGTGCTTGGAAACAGGGATGAGTTTTGTGGAAATTGTCTAGTTTTTAAAGGGGTTATTATGAATGTTTTGTTTTAATTGGAATCCGAAATCATGTCTGTTTAAATGTCCTTTACTTTGAATGCATGCATTGGGGTAAGGGCCCATTTAGTGCCCCATTCGGGTCGGGCCTTTACATGATGCCTCCATGTATCTACTCATCACACCAGCTATATCGGGTCGGGTATTAATCAGATAGCGTAAGCTTCCAATAACACTTATGTAAAATGTTTTGTCAACAGGTTCTCCATTCCCATGTTTGCTTATCTTCGTTCTTAGTTCCATGGGAATCAAACAAGGATTGCACTCCCTCATTCCTATCTTCTGTAGAATTTTCCTTGCATATCCGGCCTGACATAAAGTGATTGACTCATTGCTTTGTCGTACCTCAATACCCAAGTAATAGCTAAAAAATCCACGATCACTTATCTCAAATTTTTGTTGCATCTCTTCCTTGAACTGAGCTATAACTTGTTTGTTAGCACCAGCTATGATTAAGTCATCCACATACGTACCGACTATCATTGCTTCAATTCCATTAATTTTCTTGTATAGAGCATGTTCCTGAGGACATCTAATAAAACCAAGCGACTACAAACATTGATCAAGTTTAAGATTCCAGGCCATCGGAGCCTGTTTTAATCCATACAAGGCTTTACGAAGTTTTAATACCATGTTTGGATTTTCCTTGTCAACGTAACCTTCTGGTTGAACTACATACACCTCTTCTTCTAACTCGCCATTGAGAAAGGTTGTCTTCACATCCATGTGATGTACTTCCCAATTCTTAATTGTTGCATAGGCTAGAATTAATCTCACTGTTTCTAACCTGGGCACTGGTGCAAATACTTCACTGCAATCTACACCAAACTGTTATGCATATCCCTTTGCCACGAGTCTCGCCTTATGTTTCACGATCTCTCCATCTGAATTTTTCTTTAACTTGAAAATCCATTTGATGCCTATTTCTTTATGATTCTTCGGCAAAGTTGTGAGTTTCCACGTTCTATTCTTCTCAATGGAGTGAATTTCAGACTTCATGGCATTCCTCTAATTTTCATTCTTATCAGCTTCCACATATGAGGTTGGCTCCTCTATAGAAAGAAAAAAGGCCCACTGCTTCCTCCTCTACTTCGTTCAGTTCCCTATAAATATCTTATAGAGTTCTAAACTTTTTCGGCTTCAACGAGCTTGATGATGATGCAATTGAGGTATTGTTTTGTGTTGATAAAGTTGAAAATACATGTTCCCTTTGCCTTTTATCTAGATTAGCTTTAATTTGTTCAATGTTCCTTTCCTCTATTCTACTATGATTTTATGAAATTTGAATATTGAACGTTCCTCTTTGCTTATCATCACTGTTTCTGATTTCTTCCCAACACTACTTATTTTCCTCTTCAAACAACATATCCTTGCTCACCATAATAAATTTTTCTTCTATGGGTCCAATAGTCTGTAAGCTTTAGTTCCATCTTCATATCCCAACATAATTGTCTTCACACTCTTATCAGCAAGTTTAGGAAGGTGTGAATATATATTCTTGGCATGAGCAAGACACCCGAAGATTTTAAAGTGATGAACCTTCGGTATCTTGTCAAACCAAGCTTGATACGGTGTTGGCGATCTGTTCAGAGTATACACGGCAGTTTTGACAGCTTCTCCCCAAAACTTTGCAGACATCTCTTTGCTCTTCAACATACATATGGCCATCTCTACAACCATTCGATTACGTCTTTCTACTACACCATTTTGCTGTGGTGAAAATGGTGGAATAAGAAATCTCTTCATGCCTTCATTCTCGCAATAGTCTTTAAAAACATTAGATATGAACTCTCATCCACCATCCGTTCTAAATCTTTTAATCTTTTTGCCTTTCTCTACCTCCACACCCATCTTGCACTTTTTAAACACCACCAGTGTTTCATTCTTGTTTTTCAACAAAAACACCTACATAAATCGTGAAAAATCATCCATCAATAACATAAAATATTTCTTACCTCCATATGTAATTGGCGAAATAGGACATTGTAACAGCCCGGAAATTTCATCCCGGTCTTCCCGGGAGGCCCAGGGGCATTTTGGTAATTTTGGGTCGGGCCGACAGGGCCGGTTTTGAAATTGAAAATTGCCGGAATAATTATGAGTCAATTTGAATAGGATCGGGATTTTTGGTGAAGGCATTTGGGCTTGGGAAAGAGTAAAATTAAATAGGGAATTAAATAGCGCGTCGAGTAAGATTCGAGCCAGGGACGTGTCGCGTGCTAGGCGGTATTTGCCGGTCGAGCCATCGGGCGTGTTTGTTAAACTATGCGCGCGATCTGATATATATGCCGTGCGCAGTGGGTTTTTTTATAAAAACAGAATTTTCGCCTGAGCCTTCTTCTTCCTCTTCTCCTTCCTTCGCGATTTCTTCTTCTTCTCCCTCGACCGACCAGCGATTCGCCGGGTTTTCCTCCCCAATTCCAAGCCGGATCTCATCTTGAGCTGCCGGAGGTCCGATCTTCTTCATCCCGGTAAGCTTCTTCTTCTTCCTTACCTCCAAAATTCGAGCTTTTCTCCCCTGTTTGGGTTTCGCCATTTCGGCCGAGTCGAGGTAATTTGAGGTATGGGTTTTGTGCGACTAGTGTAGGGAGTTCGCCATCAAAAAATCGCCCCGTCGAAACCTCTCGGATCGCTCGAATTCGAGCTTCTCCTTCGCCCTGCTTGCGCAATAAAGCAGGCCCTTGTCGCCGAGCTCGCGCGGCGCAAAGCAGAAGAGACACCGCCAAGCCTCGCCGCGACACCACTCCGCGTGCTCGCGCGCATCCTCTGCCCAGATCGTCCTCTGCCGGATCGCCTCGCCGCCGTCGACGCGCGTATGAGCTTCGCCTTAGCGCCAGCCGCATCGCGTCGCCGCTCGCCTCTCGCCGAAGTCGCGCTCGCGACGCTTGCGCTCGCGCGCGTCGCTCGCCACGCGTCCTCGCCAAAGACCACCGAGCCGCATCGTCCATGCCTTGTTCATCGCGCGCGAGCTCGCGCGGCGGCATCGCGCACCAGCGCGCCAGCTCGCCCATTCTGCGCCCGCGCGCCTGATCATCCGTTCTTTGCCCGTTCGTGCAATCGGCCCGCCCTGCGTTAAATCGCGCGCCGTGAGTTGCTCCCAGTGAGCCTTGTTTATTTTATTATATTTAGGCCTATTGTGTTATTTTTGTTGTGATTGATAGGTTCTCGGTAGCTAGTTCGGGTTCGTTCGCCGCTTAGGATTTCGTGTCAAATTGTCCCCGGCCAAGGTAAGGATTTCTTACCGGAGTTGTGTGGACCCTGCGATATTATATGTGATTCTTGATTGATTGCTTGTTTGTGTTTATTGACATGTATAGCTAGGTACTCAATTCTGAATTCCCGATTAGCATGTTGTCCCTGATTAATTCTCATGTTAATCCATGCTAGGTTGATCCTTTCTAGCATGCTCGTATCTGCTCCTTGCTTCGTAGTATCATGCTAGGCCCGTTGTATTCTTATTGAGCACGTATTGGATTTTATGGAATTGCTTCTTTGTTTGCTAGAGGCGAGTTAGAATTGCGGTAGATAGCATCATCCGGGCCTGATGCATAAAGAACCTTGCATCCATGGCAGGGACGTCGAGCAAGTCATTCCGTCCCTGGACCCCGTGAGGGATTAGATAACCCGAGCGGTAGGCCTTGCAATCTTGGGTGAGGGTGGCAGACTGTTAAATGCCCTAACGGTCGGGATGATGACTTGGCATTGCCTCGTCCCCGGCAGCCGGCATGTCCTCGGCATGTTTGGCAAGTAGCCCCCGATTGCCACTGTTAAGGCAAGGGCGGCTTCTGGTGTAAGCCTACCACGACCGTTCCTTGGCCCCAGTGCGGTGGTTCAGCCGACATAGTTTACGTGTCCAGGTCTCACACCCCTATGTCAGTGACACCGATCCAAAGATTTAGTTAGGCATGATGATTGGACATGGGCAGCTTGCCTCTAGACCCGGCACCCCCCATAGTCTGCAGTAGCACGCGGTGCATGCATACGCTCATTACAGCGCCGACTGGAGAGCTCATCGGGATTGTGAGCGGTGTACCTTTCGTCGGACAGTGGGCGAAGTGAGGAGGGACTTGTTTCTTGTATATAGGCGACTTATATATTGGGTCGTGTGGTGATATTATTCCGGACTAAGACCCTAAGCCGGCATCCGAGGCCCAAGTGTGGGCTAAGCTATGTGCTCTATTCTCGTGTTTATATTCATAGCTTGCATACGCTCATCGAGATGACCATGTATATCGTATTGTACCCGGTTGGGGATTCTTCTTGAGTAATTCGTTTACTCACCCCATCGTGGTTTTTCCACAGTAACCAAGTTGCGAGACAGGATGGTGAAGGAGGAGCTGTGATCATGGGGCTCAATCATCAAACTCTGATTTTGTGTTATGAATCTTTATGTTTTATTTTCCCCTGAATGCATGTAGCCGGGCATGAAGCCCTAGGATGTTTTCTGAATATGTTGTGGATTCCAGCATTATTATATTTAGACATGTTTTGAATGATTTTAAGAAATCTACGATCGGAGTATACTTTGGAAATGTATTTATCTTGGAGCAGTGCTTGGAAACAGGGACAGTTCAGGAAATTGTTTAGTTTTTAAAGGGGTTATTTTGAATGTTTTGTTTTAATTGGAATCCGAAATCATGTCTGTTTAAATGTCCTTTATTTTGATTGCATGCATTGGGGTAAGGGCCCATTTAGTGCCCCATTCGGGTCGGTCTCTTACAGTTGGTATCAGAGCTCAGAGTCATAAATTCTGTAGTTTGACCTTTTGTTGTAGGTCGTTTTCCCATGATCACTAGCACTCAAGACAGTCATCAGTGCACGCCTAAGTTTACTATTTTTGTAGAAAAAGGGTTAAGAATTTACAATACACTGTCATCTAGTGTATGCCTTGTGTAGTGTTGTGGAGCGCGAGACGCAGCGAGTTACGACTCGTTATTGGTTTGGGTTTAGAGCACCATCATGCCAACTTCCCCGCAGTGTGTGATGTATGTTGTGGCTTGTTGTGGTATCCGGTAGATTCGGATGCCCCGGGACATCGTTCAGAGGGAGGTAGAGATTGGACTCCCATAGGCCAAGCGTGGCCCAATTGATGGTTTTCCCCTAGTGAGAGGGTGGAGGTGCTTTGCCTTGGAATGCCACTCCAGAGAGAGAAGGTAGCCGTGGTTGTCTTTGATGTGGATGTTGGTGGAGCAGTCCCCGTGTGGACTAGCTCGGGTAGCTCAAGTCTTGATCTTGAGCCTTGTTAGATTATTTGGTTGCCCAGAGAGTGGTTGCAAAGCTGGTAGCCTTCGAGGAGGTTGATGAGGCATCTTTGTGTTTATGTGAAGTGTGGTTGTTGTAGCCAGTAAGCCGAAACCCTGTACTTAAGGGTGCAGCAAGTAGTGTTCCCTACGGACTGGATCCGTTGGTGGTTTCCTCAGTGGTGTGATAGAATTGAACACTCTTCTTTTGGTAAGCCCTAGAGTAGGGCTAGTTGCTGCATGTTGATAGAGCCGGCCAGAGTTTGTTGAGCTTCATGTGGAGATGCAAGAGTAGGCCGTGAACAATTAGCTTGATGAGATGCCTTAGGCATGGTTGTTGGAGTTGAGCCCTTGTATGCCGAGCCAGAGTTCTTGTCACTTGAGGTTGTGACCTTGTTGGCCCCGTTGTAGTAAGATGTGGATTTGGTGGTAGTGGCACTTGAGGTGCATTGGTTGGTGTGCCGCTTTGGCACTAAATCTGGTTCAGGCCTGAGTTTGGCATGGGCATAGCAGATGGTTCTATGCCGTTCGGAGTTTAGCGTACTCCTTTAGCCTTTGATTAATTTATGGTAGTTGCACTTGTGTAGGTCGTGCAAAAAGGGCTAGTTCAGTGGTAATCGAAAGACTTCAAGCGAAAGGATGTTCGAGAGGAGCCGGAGCCTTTTTCCCAGTGCTACTGGAGGTTGAGTAAGTCAAGCAGGTTGGCGGTTGGTAAGTGTTAGTGCGCGTGCATCTCACGCTAGTGTTAAGGCCAAGAGATCTTTGTGGTTGGTAGTGCGGTCAACTACTTTCGAGTGCCTAAATCTCAGGAGAGTTGAGCATCGTAGAAGCAAGTTTGGGTCCAGTTGAGGGACCATGAGTTGGATGCCTATGAGGTGAGTGGGATGCCTTGTGAGGGGAGTTGGATGCCTTATGGGTAAGCACCCTTGGTAGAGGCTTGGTATAAGGTAAGTTTGGTTTGGCATGGTTATGCTTTGGTAGAGCAAGGTTGCCACAGCTTCGAGCATCGTGTGGAGATGGAACTTTGGGTGTTCCGTTGATTGGTTGTATCTCTGCCAGGAGCTAGTGTGGCTTTTGGAAAAAGCATTTGTTAGTCTTGGACCTCTAAATGAAGGTTGGGAGTTGTGCACACAAGTGTGATTGGTGTGGTTCGTTCTGTGGCAAGAGTTTCAGATCCATGTAGGGTTTGCTTGGGGATCTGGTGCTCAGTTCTTGGAAAAGTTGGACTCCAGGTGGATGTTGTAAGACTTTAGTGAGGCGGTAAGGATACCATGCTCGTGGTATCAGATTGTTGCTTAGGTAAGATTTGTTAAGTTGGACCTAAGCTTGGTTGGCGGATCTTCTTGTTGATCGTCATGACTAAGAGAGTTGTTCGGATCCTTCCTTGGGTAGGAGTTATGTTGTGGTTGAGGTCTGAGTAGGAGGATGACGCATTCGGTAGAGTTTCGGGTCCTCTTGGTTCCCAAGGAGTTGGAGTTGGCCAGCATGGTTGTGTTGCTGGAATATGGAGTTGTTGTTGGTTCAGGCAATTGGCTGTTAGCCCGTTAGTGGGCAGTAGGTGTCGAGGGTTGCCGGAGAACCCTAGGTTGTGGAGAGCCTCTCTAGAGCTCAGTCAGGCCAAGTAGGGAGTTGCAGTTGGCAAGCTGGAGCCGTGTAGTTCGTAGCCTCGGGGAAATTGTTGGCAGTCTTGGTAGCCTAGCAAGTTAATAATTGTTTGGAGTAGAGTCCGGATTGGTTCCGGTATGGTGACAAGTTGATGCTTGGTGTTGACCAAGGTGTGGATTGGAATTGCTAGAAGTCAGTTGCTCGTGGGGCGAATGGTTCGTGCCCTGTTGGTTGTTTTCCTGTTTCCAGGAAAGTTGAGAGTTGCCCCGTTGGTATTTGGCAGGTTACTACCGTCGGTTTGTTAAGGATCTTTCCGCCATAGCCTCGCCCCTCACTCGTCTGACGAGGAAGGGTGTCGAGTTTATTTGGAACACTAAGTGTGATGAGAGCTTTGCCAGGCTCAAGCGCAGTTGACTTCAAAGACTGTGTTGGCGATCCGGAGCGGACAGGTAGTTTCGTGGTTTACAATTATGCTTCCAAGTTCGTGTTGGGTTGTGTGTTGATGCAGCACGGGAAGGTCATTGTTTATGCTTCCCGTCAGCTGAAGCCATATGAGCAGAATTATCCGACTCATGATATGGAAATGGCAAGCAGTGATGGTGTTCGCCTTTGAAGATTTGGAGGCAATACCGTATGGTGAGCGGATTTAGATGTTTATCGATCACCGTGAGCCTCAAGTATCTGTTTACTCGAAAAATAGTTGAATATGAGGCGAGGAGATGGTTAGAGTTGGTAAAAGATTATGAGCTGCGAGTTTGTACCATTCGGGTAAAGCAAATGTTGTAGCCGATGTCCGAGTAGGAAGACGCGTCGCACTCGAGGTGTTGTTGAGTTCCCATTGATTACGGAGAGAGAGTTCGAGCGGGTGAGATTGCAAAGATGTTGTTGGGTGAGGTTCTTCGCGAGTATTGAGTTGACAGTTCAACCATCGATTAGACGATGAGATTATCGATAATCGGTGAGTGACCCGCACTTAAGAGATTGGGTGATGAGTTAGTCTTGATGGAGATTTTGACTTTGTATATTCACCAGACGGTGAGGGTCGACGTCTGAGGCGGTTGTGTGTTCCGGATGTTGCGGGATTGCGAAACGAGTTGCTCTCGAGGCACGCAGATTCTCCGTTTGCTTAGCACCCGGGGGTACCAAGATGTATCGGGATCTTAAGCGACCATTTCGGTGGATGGGTATGAAAAGAGATGTTGCGAAGTTTGTCGATCGATGTCTCACTTGTGTCGCAAGTGAAGGCACCCAGCAGAGAGACGGCCCGGTTTGTTGCGGCGCTGAGTGTACCTCGGTGGAAATGGGAAGAGATCTCCATGGACTTTATTTTCGGATTGCCGAGGACTCGAGGAAGTTCTCTCGATTTGGGTGATAGCCGACCGATTTGGCTAAGAGCGCACACTTCATTCCGGTAGAGACACTTATACCGTGGAAGCGGTGGCGCGATTGTATTTGGAACAGATCGTTCGTTATCACGGTGTGCCTGTGAGGATTGTGTCTGACCGTGATTCGAGGGCTTGTGTGTTGGATTTCCCGAGCAGTTGGGACCAGTACCTGTATCGGATGGAGTTTGCATATAACAACAGTTATTGGCTAAGAGCGCACACTTCATTCCCGGTAGAGACACTTATACCGTGGAACAGTGGGCGCAGTTGTATTTGGAACAGATCGTTCGTTATCACGGTGTGCCTGTGAGGATTGTGTCTGACCGTGATTCGAGGGCTTGTGTGTTGGATTTCCCGAGCAGTTGGGACCAGTACCTGTATCGGATGGAGTTTGCATATAACAACAGTTATCAGTCGACGATTCAGATGGCTCCATTCGAGGCTTTGTATGGTAAGCGTTGCCGATCTCTTGTGTTCTGGGAAGAGGTTGGTGATAGGCAGGGTTTGGGTCCCGAGTTGCTGCAGTTGACCAATGGTGCCGTGCAGAAGATTAGAGCCCGTATGTTGACCGCTCAGAGCAGACAGAAGAGTTATGCCCATGTTTGACGTCGGGATTTGGAGTTTGAGGTTGGTCAACATGCTTTCTTGAAGGTCGCACCGATGCGAGGTGTTTTGAGGTTTGGCAAGCGTGGAAAGCTGAGTCCCAGTTTTGTTGGCCCATTTGAGATTTTGAGAGGATCGGCAAGGTTGCTTATCGATTAGCCCTCCCTCCGTCGTTGTCAGCAGTGCACAGTGTTTTTCATGTTTCGATGTTGAGACAGTTCGTGCCGGATTCCATCGCACATTGTTCTAATCTTAAGTGACTTTCGAGGACGAAAGTCTTATAAGGGGGGAATATTGTAACGGCCCGGAAATTTCATCCCGATCTTCCCGGGAGGCCCAGGGGCATTTTGGGAAAGAGTAAAATTAAATAGGGAATTAAATAGCGCGTCGAGTGAGATTCGAGCCAAGAACGTGTCGCATGCTAGGCAGGGGGCGCTGCCAGTCGAGCCACTGGGCGTGTTTGTTAAACTATGCGCGCGATCTGATATATATGCCGTGCGCAGTGGGTTTTTTTATAAAAACAGAATTTTCGCCCGAGCCTTCTTCTTCCTCTTCTCCTTCCTTCGCGATTTCTTCTTCTTCTCCCTCGACCGACCAGCGATTCGCCGGGTTTTCCTCCCCAATTCCAAGCCGGATCTCATCTTGAGCTGTTGGAGGTCCGATCTTCTTCATCCCGGTAAGCTTCTTCTTCTTCCTTACCTCCAAAATTCGAGCTTTTCTCCCCTGTTTCGGGCTTCGCCATTTCCGGCCGAGTCGAGGTAATTTGAGGTATGGGTTTTGTGCAGCTAGTGTAGGGGAGTTCGCCATCAAAAAAATCGCCCGTCGAAACCTCTCGGATCGCTCGAATTCGAGCTTCTCCTTCGCCCCTGTTCGCTCGCTGAAACAGAGCCCTTGTCGCCGAGCTCGCGTGCGCAACAGCAGCCCAGCCGCCGAGCCTCGCCGCACTCCGTCCCGTGCTCGCGCGCGCATCCTCTGCCCAGATCGTCCTCTGCCCGGATCGCCTCGCCGGTCGCACGCCGTGATGAGCTTCGCCTCAGCGCCCCGGCCGCATCATCGCGTCGCCCGAGCCCTCGCTCGCCCGAGTCGTGCGCGATCGCCTAGTGCCGCTCGCGTCCGCGCGCACGCGTCCTCGCCAGCACCCAGCCGAGCCGCATCGCCAATGCCATGTTCGTCCGCGCCCAGCTCGCCCATTTCTGCGCCCCAGCGCGCCTAGCCAGCCCCGTTGCTGCCCCGTTCGTGCAATCGGCCCGTTCGTGCGTTCGTCGCGCCTCGTGAGTTGCTCCCGAGCTGAGCCTTGTTTATTTTATTATATTTAGGCCTATTGTGTGATTTTTGTTGTGATTGATAGGTTCTCGGTAGCTAGTTCGGGTTCGTTCGCCGCTTAGGATTTCGTGTCAAATTGTCCCCGGCCAAGGTAAGGATTTCTTACCGGAGTTGTGTGGACCCTACGATATTATATGTGATTGCTGATTGATTGCTTGTTTGTGTTTATTGACATGTATAGCTAGGTACTCAATTCTGAACTCCCGATTAGCATGTTGTCCCTGATTAATTCTCATGTTAATCCATGCTAGGTTGATCCTCTCTAGCATGCTCGTATCTGTTCCTTGCTTCGTAGTATCATGCTAGGCCCGTTGTATTCTTATTGAGCACGTATTGGATTTTATGGAATTGCTTGCTGTTTGCTAGGCGAGTTAGAATTGCGGGTAGATAGCATCATCGGGCCCGATGCATAAAGAACCTTGCATCCATGGCGGGGACGTCGAGCAAGTCATTCCGCCCCCTGGACCCCGTGAGGATTAGCTAACCCGAGCGGTAGGCCCCGCAATCTTGGGTGAGGGTGGCGATCGTTAAATGCCCCAACTGTCGGGATGATGACTTGGCATTGCCTCGTCCCGACAACCGGCATGTCCTCGGCATGTTTGGCGATAGCCACGATTGTCACTGTTAAGGCAAGGGCGGCTTCACGGTGTAAGCCTACCACGACCATTCCTTGGCCTCAGTGCGGTGGTTGGTGACATAGTTTACGTGTCAGTCTCACACCCTATGTCGGTGACACCGATCCAAAGATTTAGTTAGGCATGGTGATTGGATATGGGCGCTTGCCTCTAGACCGGCACCCCCATAGTCTGCGATGAGTACGCGGTGCATGTTTACGCTCATTATAGCGCCGATTGGAGAGCTCCTCGGGATTGTGAGCGGTGTACCTTTTCGTCGACGATGAGAGCGGTGAGGCCGGGACTTGTTTCTCGTATAGGGCGACTTATATATTGGGTGTGTGGTGATATTATTCCGTACTAAGACCCTAAGCTGGCATCCGAGGCCCAAGTGTGGGCTAAGCTATGTGCTCTATTATGTGTTTATATTCATAGCTTGCATACGCTCATCGAGATGACCATGTATATCGTATTGTACCCCGGTTGGGGATTCTTCTTGAGTAATTCGTTACTCACCCTTATCGTGGTTTTTCCACAGTAACCAAGTTGCGAGGCAGGATGGTGAAGGAGGAATTTGTGATCATGGGGCTCAATCATCAAACTCGATTTTGTGTTATGACTCTTTATGTTTTATTTTCCCTGAATGCATGTAGCGGGCACACTGAGCCCTAGGATGTTTTCTCGAATATGTTGTGGATTCCAGCATTATTATATTTAGACATGTTTTGAATGATTTTAAGAAATCTCGATCGGAGTATACTTTGGAAATGTATTTATCTTGGAGCAGTGCTTTGAAAGCGAGCACAGAGTTCGAGGAAAGTGTTTAGTTTTTAAAGGGGTTATTTTGAATGTTTTGTTTTAATTGGAATCCGAAATCATGTCTGTTTAAATGTCCTTTATTTTGATTGCATGCATTGGGGTAAGGGCCCATTTAGTGCCCCATTCGGGTCGGTCCCTTACAGACATAGATCTCCATGGACGAGATCCAATGGCTCCTTTGCATGATATTGTTGCTGCTCGCGTAAAATGGGTCTTATGCTGCTTTCCAATTAAACACCCGTCACAGAATTGATTGACCTGAGTGATTTTTGGCAACCCTTCAACCATTCTTTTGTCAGTTAATTGCTTTAAAGAATGAAAATTCAGGTGTTCATACCTCGCGTGCCTTAACCAACCATCGTTACTAATATTTGTCATTAAACACACTTGGTTTGCAAGCTTCAACTTTGTTACATACAATCTATTGGATTTTCTAGACACCATAATAATCAAGCTCTTGGCCATGTCATAGATCTTCATCACACTGTCCTCTATGACAATTTTATTTCCACTCTCGTCCAATTGTCTTAAACTTATTATATTTCTTTTGAGTTTGGGTATATAATAGACTTGTGATAAGTTCAAGTGCTCATCGGTTTTGCATTTAAAGAGCACTATTCCTCGACCACGAATGTCTATCACAGAGTTATCACCGAAATGTACCTTACCAACAACATTTGTGTCGAGCACATGGAACACTCTCCTTTCTCCTAACATGTGGTTGTTTGCTCTAGTATCTAGGTACCATGAATTTTAGGCTCCAATTATTGTTAGTGGCGACACTATAGTCTCATTCAGCATCACAAAATCAGGCTCTTTGTCATGTTTGTTTTTAATTTCACACGCCTCTATCATCAGTAATGAAGACTTCCTCATCCTTTTGCATCTCAATCAAGTTGAGTTGCTCGTCTTTTGTGGAGCACTCTAATACGAAATGTCCCATCTGCTGACAGCTGTAACATTTAATTTACCTTTGTCAAACTTCTTCTTTTGAGTTTGTGACCCTCATTCATCTCCTTGATGCGAGTCACTTCTCCCACGACCTCTCCCTCTTCCACGACTCTGTCCCTTGCCTCCTCTTGAACTGCCTTGATCGTTCATTTCTTTCTTTGAGGATTTTACATTCTCTCGTCCTTTCCATAATGCACGAGTGAGAAGAACGGTTTCATCTTTATCTCAAAAGCCTTGCAACCTTTGTTCATTTGCCTTGAGTGATCCAATAATCTCGTCAATAGATTTCGTTTTGAGATCACTGAACTCCTCAATCCTTGAAGTGATATGAAGAAACTTTGTAGAGGTGGATCGTAGAAGATTTTAACTACTTGGATATCATCCACAGTATTGCCAAGGCTTCTTAATTTGTTGACAATAATGGTGAGTTTTCCAGAATACTCGTCAATACTTTCTGAATCACCCATCCTCAAAGCTTTAAACTCCCGCCATAGGGTTTGCATTCAAACTTCTTTCACCTTTTCCGCACCTAGATTCATATTTTTCAACATGATCCAGGCGTCCTTGGCTGTTTTCTTGGCACCCAATTGTAACAACGTATCTTCTCCAATACTTTGATAAATAGCTGCCAAAGCCAACTTATCTTTGCAGTTATTTACTGTTTCAGGTGATTCAATAGCTTACCAAACACCTTGTGCCATCATAAATACCTCCATCTTAATTGCTGAAGCTGCGTAGTTGCATCTTGTCAACAACGAGTATTTGAGTGTAACAGCTCCCTCATTTTCTTGATCCCGTACACTCAATTTGTTTGAGGCACATCTTCTATCGGACCGATATTTTGGCTCCCACCACTTGATTCCTCTCTAATATTTTGATGTCGTTCTCTTTGCTCTCTTCTTAACTGCTCAATCTCTAGGTGAGACATGATTGAAAACAGGCCTCGATCATGTAGCTCTGATACCAATTGAAAGTAGTAAGAGTTTTTTTAAAAGGAGCAAAGACACTCTAATTGAGTTTGTTTTTTGTGGTGTGTTACAAATTGTAACTAGGCACCGTTTTTATATAGTGAAAATGAAACAACTCTTGCTACAAATTAGCTACCACTAACTTCATTTCCTAAAAACTAGTTCAACTCATTTGAAACTAACACATTGCTACTTTTAACTAAAACTAACAGAAAAAGAAATTAACAAAAAGAAAAAAACCAAAACAAGTTTATAACCAACAGCGCGAGCATTGCTGGAGATGAAGCGACAACGTCGCATTCGTGCTGTGGTGTTTCGAGGTTAGCCGCGACTGTAGGAGTGCGTTCTCGACGCTGTGGGTTCCAAGTCCAACTGCCAGTAAAAGCAGCTGCCGTCTACAGTGTGTCATGGGTTCCGTTTGTGACCTCCGGTGCGAGTTGAAGTTTAGCATGGGTTTGGGTCACAGTGGTTCTGCGTCGTTGCCTGCTTGGGTTGTCGAGAAGTCGCAGTCGTGGAGCAGTTTAAGTCATCGTCGTCGGGAGTTCAGCCGCTGGAGTTAAAGGTGAGGATTTCCTTGTTGTTTAGTTTAGGTTGCAAATGTAGAAGAAGAAGGGTGTTTGGTCTTGCGTTTAAAGATATTTAAACGTGATTTAAGCCTTGTTTGGTTATGGTTTAATGTCATTTAAGTTGAGAATAAGGTGTGTTTGGTTGCATGGCTAATGTTATTTAAGTTATGGATTAGGCTATTTCGTTTGGGTTTAAAGCTTTTAAGTGATGGATTAAGGTTGTTTGTTTCCAAGTTTAAGGTTATTTAAGTAATGGATAGAGGTGTTAGTTTCCAAGTTTAAGCTTATTTAAGATATGGATTAAACTTATTTGGCTAAGAGTATATGTTATTCAAGGGATGGATTAATGTTGTTTATTTTCAAGTTTAAGCCTATTTAAGTTGTGAATAGGGGTTGTTTGTTTCCAAGTTAAGTTATTTAAAATATGGATTAAGGTTGTTTGGCTAGTGGTTTTAAATCATTTAAGGTATGGATAAGGCATGTTAGGTTGTTTGTTTATGTTATTTAGGTTGCGGATTAAAGCTGTTTCGTTATAAGTGCAATGACTGTTGGTTAGAGGTGGAGTGGTTTTGTTTGGGCACGAGAATAATAAGTGTTTGGTTGTACGTGTAAAAAGTGTTTGGCTTAAAGGTTGTTTGGTTAAGGGTTTATTGATTTTTTAAATGGCAGTTATTAACCCTTTGACCAAGTTTTACCTAAACTATTTCTCGTTCTTTGAGCCGTATTTGTCTGGAGCATGTAGCCGTTGGCACACATTTTTCAAGGTTCTTCCCTATTTGGTAAATTTGATATTCTGGATCCGATTTTGATGGTTCTAGATGCTAGTTTTGACCAGTTTGTTCGTTTTAGGTCCTAGAGTTGTGATTGACTAATTGAGCTACTAGGAGGTTCTTAGAGCGTTGTTCGGGGATTCGACCGAGTTAAGGGATCTTTACCTCCTTCTCGAGACCTGTGGTTAATACATGTATTGGATGGTTTGTATTGATTTACTTGTCATGATTGTAGCATGATTTATACGATTGTATGCATTTATTGATTGCATTGAGAGCATGCAAAATGTCTATTGTGATTGATGATTTATCCTATGCACATTGTTTGATATTGCATGTTGAATCGCATGTTCCCTTGTTGTGGACTTTCTTGTGATTGATATTGCATGTTGGATCGCATGTCCCGCTGTTGTGGACTTGCCTGTGTTTGACACGTCTTGATGCCTCGATTAGGCCTGATCGAGTCACTAAACGGATAGAGGAACTAGTAGACAGTGTGAACGATGATGTTCTGGCTCACACTATAACTTAGGACGATACCTTTGAGTTAGGACTTTAGTGGATGGTCTACCGACGAGGCTCACGACCGTAATAATCGTCTACTAGTAGCCTAGGGAGCCCTCCAGGTATGTGGTTGGGCTATGATGCCTTTGGTGAGTCGTATCGGATCCACTTCTCACAGCAAAAAAGTGGCCTTTTAGAGAACATGTAGCTCTGCTTGCCAGATCCCTCGGCCTGGAGTCAGTTTCTCACTTGCCCTAGAGTTATAGGGTTCCTGTGGATTGTTGGTCTTGCGGTCTCGATCTCTAGACTAGTTTGAGCTGTGCAGGTTAAAGACAAGTTACCTAATCTGTCACCTAAGAGCTCGGGTTCTAATAACTCTTCGATTATGCTATTGATCATGCTTGTTTGTTGATGCTTGCAATTTGGTGTAATGTATGTTCCCTGAGTTGAGGGATCCTTACTGAGTTGAAAAACTCACCCTTTCCACTTTGGAATACCACAGGTACTACGAGATTGTATCGAGATGGTTGATCGGACGAGCTGAAGATGACCATGAGACCCGTTGCATTTTTCTGTTTAGAGTCTTTTAAAATTCTTCTCTCTACATGAACTATTTAGAGCCATAATAAGTTGAACATGTTTTACCAAGCTCTTATGTTTTGACTATTGGATACTTTATAACTGCTTTAAGGAATTTATGGCTTTTATAAACTTGTTCTTCTGAATTGTTTTAAAGATGTTTTGTTTTAAATTTACATGGTCAGAATGTCGAGTACTATTTTCATGCATTTAGAGTTAATGACTTAGGTTGAGACCCTAGTTTGGGTCGCGTCCTTACAAACTCTTATTGAGTTTGGTGTGTGATTGATAGTCTTACAATGCACCTATTTATAACATTGCAAAGAGCTTATATTTAGTAAAAAAAAACCTATAATTTTCATGGTGTTGAACTAGATTTCCACCAAACAATGAAATCATAAAAGTCACCATCCCTTTCGTTTTTTTTTTAATAAATTGTACTGGTTATACTTTTCTCGCAAAATAATTACAAATGTAAACAGGTTTTAAAGTATTTACATACATAGTCATTAATACGTTTTAATATTGTATTGTAAATAATCAATAATACCAGTATATTATATTATAAATACTCATTAATACCATTATTATAAAAAAAACATGTGAAATGTCAATGACTACTCTTACTAATTTCTTTTAAAAGTGACTATATTTATAATTATTTTCTAGATTTAATTAGTCTTCAACGTTTTTCTACTTCTTCCGTTTTTTTTATTGCTTTACTTTCCTCATTATTATTAAACGTGGCTCATTTTTCTATTTTTATCTCCATTTCCTTTTCAATTTTAACTAGCCATGTAAACTAATTTCCTTCATATATAACTCCGCAATTTCTGGTTTTTATTATTTTTTGTTTTAAAAAAGCTTCCTTATTATTACTATTGGGTATTCAAAACTCTGATCCGGTAAAAAAAACCAATTTTTTTAATTCTAAAAAAACATTGTATTGTGGATGTAAAAGCTCATAAATAGGTTGTTTTAACAAACTTTTGTTTATTCTCAATATATATATATATATATATATATACACACATTATTAAGCTTACAAATTATTAATATCAAGATAGGTAAATGACAACAAAAAGAGAGAAACAATTATACATTTCGAAAACAACATATATTACTAAGGTGAATAGGGAATCAAAACGAAATGATATTTAAGCATGGGGTTTATAAATAAAAACCATAGGATCAGAAGTGGATAATCTCATTTAGACTTGAATGGTATCGCCCTGATCACCGTCTGATGGTACAGAGCTGCAAGTGCTGACCCGATCAACGGCCCTGCCCAGAACACCCACTGCCACACACACACAAATAAACATACCTTAGACTTTAATTTTTAACTTATAAAAAGTTTATTATTTTCACCCACTCTCAAAAGATCTAACCTTTCCCTTTAAAATTACATAAAGTCAACCGTCCATTTCATAATGATTACGCTTTTTAGTTTTAAATTGATGTCTACTCAGCAACATAATAATTCTGTTTTTTTTTTTTTTAAAAAGCAATATAATAATTTATTCATATTTCTTAAAAAATATACGAATTATCAGTCCAATTTTAAAAGTATAAAAGTAAGGTTTTGAAAATTATTTTTCTCATTTTTTAAGGGTTTAAATAAATAAATTTAATAATAATAATAATACTAAAACAAGAAAAAATCATAGGTAGATGCAATATATGTAGACTTAATTTTCAAAAACTTATTTTTAATCTAATAAATAAAAAAAACTTTTACTAAAAATTTTGAATTTCTTTGTATAAAAAAAGCATAAGCCCAATAAAATAAGGTAACTTGCGAATAAAGAAGTTATAGATTCGATTTTCCTCCTATATTTGAACTCAAAACAAAAAAGTAAGGCTACGTTTGATAACTATTTTGTTTTTCATTTTTTGTTTATGAAATTTAAGTTTACAACAACTATCTTATTATACTTTTTTCCTTATTTGGATATCTACATCTTACGTATATTTTAATAAACAAAACTAAAATTTGGAAACAAAAAAAAGTAGCTTCCAAAAGATTATTTTTGTTTTTTAAAATTTGGTTAGTCTTCACCCACTTTCTTAAGGAAATATGGATACATGGTAGGAAAGATGGAGCACATGGTAGGAAATTTAAGTAGAATACGCTTAAATTTCATAAACCAAAAACAAAAAAACAAATGGTTATTAAACACGCACTAAATTTGGCCCTTTTTTGTAAAGCAAGCACAATCTATATAGAAATAAATATGGGAAATTGCAATGGATAACCACTTTTGGAAAAGTAATTGGAAATCTAGACATATTTCAAAGAATTTGTAAATCTATTTTTGTTTTAAATTTAATTAATAATATTTTTCTATAATACGTGTTATACCCTTTCTTACGTTTTACAAACGGGTATTGCGACTTTTTTTTATTAGGTGCGTTTGATTGAGTGCTAAAAGGAAACCTGGACACGTGACCACTCATTTATACCTTTTTTTTCCTTCATTCTTTTTTTAAAATTATAATTCATCAGTTTTTAAAACTTGTTATTACTTTTTTAGCAATTTCTTAAGTAAAAAAAAAGTTAATGAGCTTGATTCATTCTTTCAAAATTTCATAATTTTCTTTTTTTTCTCAAATCCTCATTTTTACTTCATTCTTTTTTATCTATCATTAGATGGACTTTGATTTTCTGGGATTCATGCTTCAAATGTTAAATTGACTGAGATTCTATTAAAGTTAAATTAGAGATTTATGGAAAGCAAAATTATGATTCTATCTTTTATAATTTAATAATTATATGACTACCGGTTCCTTCATATTTTTTCTAAAAACACAACCATTCTAAAAATAATAGCAAAAAGAGTCATTGATATTAATGTGTATTGTCACTTTTTTTTATAATACTTGTATTAACGAGTATTTATAATATAATATTAAACCATAAACCATATTAATAAATATGAATGTAAATATTTTAGAATTTGTGTAATTAAGTTGTGAGAAGTAATATAATTTTTTTAAAAAATTATAATACTTATACTTAATATTATCAATACCACAAAATTTTTATTGTGCAATCCCTTTTTGTATTAATAAATAAATACAGATTTTTATATTAAATTTTAAAATTTTGTATTAATAATTAAATATATATTTTAATTTTTTGTATCAATAAATAAATACAGTTCAACGCTATATTATTAATACTCATTAATACAATACTATTTATTATTAATACAATATTATAGATTATTAATTCAATATTGTAGATTATTAATACAGTATTATTATTATTACTATATTATTAATACTATATTATTATTAATACTTATGACTATGATTGCTAATTTTTTTAAATGATCATATTTGTAATTAATTTTTAAATTTGACTAATTTGGTAAATTTCACAAAATAATATTTATAAATACTTATTTATTTAACATAAGTATTTATTTATTAATATATAATTAAATATTTTATGAAATTACCATTATAGTTGTTCACACATTTTTTCTTTTAGTCCAAAAAATTATAATATTGTACTTCAATATATTTGAATAATTAAATAAATACATTTTATTAATCTTTTTCAATTGTTCAAATAGAGAGTTCATTCTAAAAGTTTATGACGTGTTAAGACACATTATTTATTTAGAATTAATGTATTAAATTTTGGAATCTAATCATTTATTTAATATTGTATATTCATAAAATTATTATTAAATAATACAAATAAATATGATGTTTGATGTATTAATATTCATATATGAGATAAATATGTATAAATACAAAAATCATCTGAGTCATGAAATACGATATTAATTTAGTATTTATACCTAAGTAAAAGAAACATACTATTCATAGATAGCATGATCATACCATAAACATAAGTAATCGATAAACTTTTATTTATTTGAAGCATTTATTTATTTATTAGAGAAATTGATTGTATTGGATGAGCTATATTATAAATACTCATCAATGCAATATTATGTATTTTTAATACATTATTATAAAAAAAAGTACGTGATAATACTTATTAATATCAATGAATATAATTGTTATTTTAAAGAAAGACTATATTTGTAATTATTTTTTAAATTTGACTAAACCAGTAAGATTTCATATTTATCCATACAGAATTAAAAATTTTATGAAATCAATATCACATTTTTCACTCATTTTATAAAGTATTAATGTATACGGTACTAATTCAATATTTAACCTGAGTAAAAAAATGTTATATTCATACGTAACCTGATCAATAACACAAAAACAATAATAATTTATAAACCTTTTTTTATTTCAAACTCGTATGTATTTATTAATACATAATTTAAGATTTTAGTTATTTTGAAAAAAAACCTAAAAAAATCCTCTATTAAACTAAAAATGGAATGAAGAAGGACGTGCGTGATTTGGGGAGATTTTTAAGGCAATTTTGCATTATGAAATTTAAGGCAGAGGTGGTCCATTATGATTTTGTTCAGGTAAATAAGGGGGGCAATACTGTCCTTTTACTTTAATAGGAATCGTTTTTTTCATTCAATAATTACTTTTGCTAATTTTTCTTTACATGGACAGATTTACAATAAGTTTCATATTATGGTCTATTCTTAAACTTTTTTCAATAAATATTTATCAAAATATGGCTCAGCTTTATTATTATTTTTCGTAGATTATAAATTCATAAGAATGTTGAATTAGAACAAGAACTCACATGGTCATGCCAGGCTTGGTGGCGGTTATAAATAAGGGCGGCGCCGAGACTTCTGGCCGGATTAATACCGGTTCCGGTGACCGGAATGGTGGCCAAATGCACCAAAAACACTGCGAATCCAATGGGTAAAGGAGCCAACATCTACAAACAAAACAAACAGTTATATATGATATTAAAATCATGATTAAATTGGGTTGTTTGGATGATTAATGAAGCTCAATTACAGGAACATGGGAATCTCTGGCGTTTCGCTTTGCATCGGTGGCGGAAAAGACCGTGTAAACAAGCAGAAATGTGCCCATGATTTCAGCTCCGAGGCCTTGTGTTTCGGCATAGCCAGCATTGACGGTGTTGGCTCCGCCTCCGAGCCTTTCAAATTGCCCCTTCTCGAAGGCTTTCACGACTGCGGCTCCACCGATGGCGCCTATGCACTGCATTATGATGTAGAAAATTGCCCTTGTTAGGGAGAGCTTTCTCGCCAGTAATAGCCCGAACGTCACGGCTGGATTTATGTGACCACCTACAACATACTAAATTATGTTTATTTTAATATATATTTATGAGTGTTTGAGTTAGATAACTATATGACTCTATGAGATAAGAAATTAATTTAAGATGGCTACACATTTTGGTATCTTAAAAGTTATCTTGATCACTATAGGACTATATCTGTTAGTAACTATAATCAAAATTTAAAGATAAGACTACAAATTTAATGTCAACTCTGTTGATTGTTATCTTGAGCTTTACAAGCTCCATGACACCTTCCAACCACTTACTTTTTTGATTTCTAACACTTTCAATTTCATATATCACAAATTTAAAAATTTTAGTGTGTATTATAATCATCTGAATTTTCAATAGTTTTTTGTATCAGATGATCTTGTAACTCTACTCATAATACCTGCTCGGAGCTTATTGATAACTTTTTTTTTCTTTTTTGAGATCTCAACAATTGTAGAGATAGAATCCATTCATGGACATTTAAAAGGATAATTGGTGACTTATGTACTGAGCCTAGAATTTAAGTTTAGATCACCCAAAAAATCATGATCTTTAAATATAATGTATTGTAATTTTTTTTTTTTTTTTAATTATGCTTACATACTCAAGCACCCATGGTATATCTCTCAAAGCTCAAACTTGAGGGATAATAAAAAATTTTGTAATTAAGTTTACTTGCGAAGTTCGACCTCATATTTCGAAGATGATAAAACTTTAAAAATGTTTAAGAGTTCTTAAATATATTCGACATTTTTTAAAAATGTAATGATGTAGGTTGCATTGCTTTAATTCACATACTTTTTGGACACTTTTTGAATAAGAAAGTGCATTTTAAAAAACAAAAATTAAAGAGACAAAACAAGTTTGTTGAAAGTAATTAGAAAAATAAAGTAACAGATGAGAGAAGATGACCTGAAATACCAGCAGTGCAATAAACAAGAGCAAAGATCATGCCACCAAAGGCCCAAGCAATGCCTTGAACTCCAACAGTGTTGCACTTATTAGGAGATTTGGCCACTCCCATTACTGTCAAAATGCTCACATAAAGGAACAAGAAACTCGCCACTAACTCTGCAATTCCAGCCCGGTAAAACTACCACGACGACAGCTCCCCCGCCTCCAACAGAGGCGCCGGAGGTGGCTCTCGATAGTCCTTCGCCGCACTTCGGGTCTGAGCCGCTGTCCCGATCGGCTGCCTCTCTTCGAACCTGTTGGCTCCAACTCTCACATCTTCTTCTCTACCCTCCATTTCTCACCTCAGATCAAGCCAAAAAATGTCTCTTTTTTTAGGTTTAATTTGCTTCTTCTTGTTATCTCTTTTTTATGCAAATTTAAAGATAGAAGTGTAATGGAAATGGGAAGTATTTAAGGGTTATTATTCTTCTTCTGTAAGTGGATGAGTGAGTTTTACGGTGGTGGACATGAGTTTTGCGTAGCTTTGATGCAAAGTTTGGTGGGCTCGATCCTTTTTTTTTTTAACTCAATGGCTGTCCTTTTCTTTGTAAGAAAATAATAAATTTAGTCAAATTTTAAAGTGTTTACCTTGATATTCATTAATACATTTTTATACTTTATTATAAATACTCATTAATATATTATTATGTAATATTAATAGAGTATTATAAGAAAATATGCAATAATTATTAATACATGTTATAGTTGCTATTATTTTTTTAGAAAAGGTGATTATGTAGAATTATTTTCTAATTTGACTTATAAGTTTCCTTTTTTAACAACGTTTGATTTGGAGTGGCTTTCTTGAAAGGTTAAAAAATGGGCTAAATGTGTGTAAATTGTGAATCACATAATGTGAGTTTTTTTAATCATGGTTAGGTTATTGTTTGCTGGTAATCCAAACTCCGATCACGTATGATAGAAAATAATTCTACATAATCATGATTAAATTACTTTTAGTACAAACTCTATAATGTGAGTTCCATGTGTCGCTAATTCCATAGTCTATTTGTCATCTTCGGAAATAGAGTTAGGAAGAGTTGATGGATCCAAAATGGCCTCGTGAGCCTTTTGCTACCCTAACAGACCTTAACTTTCGCTTTCCATAAAGAAAAGTCTCCATTTCCATCAAACTTTTTGATGTAATACTTTGCAGTCGCAATTATACCGTATGATAGAAAATAACAATACTGTCTGGAAATCAAGAACATTACTTGAACTTCCTTGGACGATTTGATCTGGTTTTTCTGCTATGGTTCTCTCGCTCTGATACCAATTGTTGAGAATTTGCGGAAAGTTGAGGAAGTCCAAAACCCACCGTAAAGGAGGCGTTCTTCTTGGTTTCTTTCGTGCGAAATTGCGAGATCGAATCGAACCAATAACGAGCAGCAGCAGTGTGTACAAAGGTATGATCGAAAACCTCTTCTTCTTTCTTCTTTCTTTCTCTCTTCTCTCTTTTCGGTGAAGAACAAGGAGAAACACTCAAGAACAAGCGGGAAAGTAAAGAGATAGAGAAGAGATTGAGAGAGTTGACACAAGAAGTGGTTCACCAAAAATCGGGTTAATCCACTGTGACGAACAAGATTCAAATAGTATTTACTATGGAGTTTCTGAACACAAAATGGGTTTCTTGGAGCTCTCAAACTACAATCTTAAATCTGAAATTTTCTCTAAACTTCTGAAAACCTCTTGCAAAACCGTTCTACCTACTCATTCTTATATAGAGAAGTTGTTGCAACAAACCTACAACTAATTTTCTGTTACGGATCTTAGTACAGTATAGAAACTATGGCATAGTTAAAGACAGTTTTGCTTGATTTAACTCCCTAAACTAAATGAAGACAGTATGTATGAAACATCCTGTTACAACTGATCTTGATTTACAGATACTCTAACACTTTTATACATTATATTAAAACTTTGACTCATAGTAAACTTGTGATATTGCATTGAATAATTTTATGCAATACAAACACCAAATTATTGAATGTTAGTTTCAACTAGCTAGTCTTTGTACTTATTGTATCATTAGTTACCGCACGTCCTAAATTTCCAGTTTTATACTATATTAACAATTATAAAAGAAACTCCAAAAACAGTTGGGGTTTTTTTAAGAATAGGTTAAATTAGAAAAGTATTTATAATACTAGACAAATTTTTTTTTTAGCAATTATAGTCGTATTGTATAAAAAATATACGGTATAATTAATACATAATACTATACTA
Organism: Sicyos edulis; assembly: GCA_036507275.1. Taxonomy (NCBI): domain Eukaryota; kingdom Viridiplantae; phylum Streptophyta; class Magnoliopsida; order Cucurbitales; family Cucurbitaceae; genus Sicyos; species Sicyos edulis. The sequence continues at coordinate 37,679,471 of CM071847.1, forward strand.
ATAACACATAATATTATATTCATAATACATAATACTGTATTATTCATAATACAAAATACTATATTAATACCCTAAATTATATTGTACATTAAGTATTAATTATACCATATATTTGGCTATGGATGCAAAGGAATTTAAATTTGTCTAGATTTGCAATTATTTTGTGAAATTAGACTATATGACACAATTTCTCAAAAAAATTAAAATTTTAAATAGTTGACACAGAGTCACAACTATATTTCGGAAAACTAGAGGAATGCCTACATTTGGTAAATAAATTAAGTAAATGTCTATTTTTTTTAGGATTAGAGTTTATGCCTATTTTCTATTTTTGAATTAAATTTATTAATTACAGAAAATATATTTTACGATTGTAAACCTACCATTATTTCTATTAATTATTAAAATTAATAACAATACTCTAACAACTAACTAACAAACTCTAAGATTTTGTGACAATTTGAAACTAAAATCTTTTAACAAAAAACTATAATTGAAATTGTTGTTGAAATTTAATATATATTTTTGTTGAAAAACAAATGAAAATTTTAATATTGAGTAAACACAATAATTTTGAATTTATTGGTTTTTGAATTAAACCGTACACAACCAAATTGCAGTTGTAACTGTACATTCTAGTATTTAACCTACTTGCGTATAAATAGAAAGACTAAATTTGAAATAATAAGCTAGTACACACCTTTACATGTTTTGGCTACGTGATCCTTGCAATTAAAATCTCATGAATTTGTTGTTTTTTTTTGTAACAAAATAGGTGAATTCACCACATCTTCCAAAAGTTCGTTCGACTACGAGCATAAAATAGCCCTAGTAGTCCTTTCGACTCCCGTACCAATTGCGACTCTCTTATCTGATTAACGCTGTCGTGACATGCAATTTGTAGACGCCTCGCCTCCAAACGTACTGTTGTATACCCGTCATTATAATGAATGCAATAATATTATACTATTGCGTACCCCATCATAATGATGATTGCATTGAAAGTCATGCATAGTACATATAGATTTAATGACGCTATCTGGTTTTGGATCATACCTATGCCATGAAATAACAGTAAAACATAAGGTACTACATGGTGCACAATGACTACTCACCACTATTAGGAATTGTTGAGTACATGCCTAAAACAGAAGATGTGTCTTCTGTTTTAAGCACCTTTTATTCATGATTACGTACCGCTATGTACCATTGACAGATTCTGTCCCTTTACCCTTTGAAGAAATCTAAAATATAAATCAATAGCGCCTCGGTACTTGACTTTGTAAAATTAGAAGATAAAAATTGTTTGAATTGTCAAGGTTGAAGGTGCTTCAATGGCGGCTGTGGAGGTTGCAGAAGAGCTGAAGATGGTTGTTGTTGAAGAAGAAGAAAAATTCGTCGTGAAGAGTGTGAAGGATGAAATGTTTGAAGTCGATCGCTATGGAAAAGGCTCTTCTTACAAGGAAGAAAGCTACCGTCTCTTAGATCTGAAAGAGATTGAATGAAAAGTTTTGATTCAGCTTAAATTCAAATTCGAAGAAGCCATTCTCGGTAACAATCTCTTTGAAAAAGATGAACCGAAGAACAAGGAGAAAGAAACAGAGAAACTTAGTGAAGAGCAAAAAAAAAAAAATCAAATGAGGAGATGACTGAAGAAGAAAATCCATTAGAAAGATGAACAAAACCAAAAAACAAATGAGAAAAAAAATGGGAATGGTGAAACTAATTTAAAAATGGGATTGTCAGTCAAATGAGTGCATTCCTTCTCTAAAATCATGGTGTATCCCTTAGGTGGGGTATAATGTGAAGGAATTTAATCTCTCTCCCCTGCAAATATGGAATTAGACGTACATATACCTAAAATAAAGAATAGAGTAGATATTTAGCTAAATAATTTCCAAAATTTAGACCATTGATATGATTTTCCAATTAAACTTTAAATTGGAATATTAATCTTGACACAATAAAAAACATTTAAAATCTAGAGATGAAAGTTGTAAGTGGGCCATCAAAATTTATTTTTCACACACTTTTACAACGAATTCAAGTAGTTTATAGTTATGGAATTATTGAATAAAACTCAAAATAAATATCGATTCCACCATATTCAAAATAATATAAATTCTCATTCAAGTTCTAAGAATTAAACAAATCTCTACTGCTTCTTTTTTATAACTATTTCATTTTTTTTTTTTTTTTGATTTTTTGTTTTAAAAAATAAAAACTATATATGTTTGATAACTCATTTTAATTTTATGTTTTTAAACATGAAAAATGAAAAAACATGTTTCATAACTCTTATTTATTTTCAAATATCACGTTTTGTTTGGATTTTTTTAGTTTTTTATTATTTATTCTCATTCTTTTCATACTTTTTTAAAAACAAAAACAAAAACTTGTTTTTAAAAGTTACTTTTTTTAGTTTTTAGAATTTTTTAAATATTTTTAAAATTTTAAAAACAAATATCAAAATTGGTTTTCAAACTAACTATTTTTTAAAAGGTAAAAAAAAAAATAAAAAAACAAAAAATGAATCGGTTATTAAACGGTTAAACTAAGAATTAATGTTAGTTTTTCATATCCAACCAAACGACAATTTAACCTTTTACGGTGATAAAGTTATGGATTTTTTAGCTTAATTAATTATTTGGTCAAATTATTACTACGACCTTTCTAATAATAACTTTGTTTTTATTAATTCTTATGATGAAAAATGTACACAAGTGAAAGAAAAATAACTACTTTTCTATAAAGAATATTTTAAAGCATTTCGAAAGGATAAGTGCAGACTATTGAAACCAAACATCAACGTTTTAAATTTGTACAAAATTTAAGGATAAACATATTTTCTTAAAAGCATTTTTAAATCTAGAGTATTCTTATAAAAAAAAAATTCTTTTGAAGTTTAAGGGTATTTTAAAACATGATTTCAAGATTTCATATCAAGAATAATTTTGAATATTTTTTCAGAAGTATTTGGATTCTTTATTTTTAAGTATCAGAATATTATTGACACAAGACTTATAATTCAAAGATGGTATTATTATCGATTTTTAAAATCAAATCTATAATTGCAATGTTGAATTGAATTAATAATGAAATTAACTCACTACCAATCATTGTGGTCAATTTATTATTATATTTTATGTAAAAAATTTAACACAATAACCAACAAGATGAATAGCTCCGTGGCATCAGCTTACACCTAATGACTATGAGATTTTAGGTTCCAGTTGTTGGGAATAAACACTATTCTAATATAGATAAATTATTCCCCTCTTGTGTTCCTAATGAAAAACAGCAAGCATAAAGTATGTGGTAGAAATATCAAGCACAACACAACGATTTTAACGTAGAAAAACCTCCTCAAGGCGAGGAGTAGAAAACCACGGACCGAAGTCGAATCTCCACTATAATCGATAATGGGCTACAACAAGTTCTCTCTAGTTACAACTAGAGGTATACAACACATAACAACTCAAGATAAACTAATCTTGGCAGCAAACAACACAAATCAAGAGAGATAAATAGAAAGATCTCACAAAAATGTGGAACCGAATCGCCACTGGAATCTGGTTTTAGAATCCTCCAAACCCGATCTCCACCGTTCAGATTGAAGACCCTCGTGTCAAGACCACGCTGTCCAAATTTCCGCTCGATCCAACGGTGCAATCGATCGAAAAAGCCAAAATACCAAAGCTGGGCAGAAACCTCTTTTCCTCTCTATTTACTTTCTCTCTCTAAGTTGTTTCTCTCTCTGGCTGCTGATTTCCAAATCTCATTTTTCTTGTGTGTTCTATCAACCAAAGTGACAAAATGCACTTTAAAAAACTTAGCCCTAATGGGCCTTATTTGATAGGTCTTCACAATGTGAATAAAAACCCAACAAATCTCCCCCTATTCACTATGTGGAGGAACTTGCCATTCCCGCAGCAGAACGACAAAACTGAAGCTTCTCTCTTGGTAGATTCTTAGTCAGCATATCACACTCATTATGATCCGTATGTACCTTCTCAAGCTCAAACAAGCCATCATTCAATGCATCTCTCATCCAGTGATACCTCACATCTATATGTTTAGTTCTGGAATGAAATGTAGAGTTCTTACCAAAATGAATAGCACTTTGGTTGTCACAGAATATCACATACCGTTGTTGCTTGAAGCCAAGCTCATGTATAAACTGCTTCATCCACAACATCTCTATGCACGCTTGTAACGGCCCAGGTTTTCATCCCGGTCTTCCAGGTTTGCCCTAGGGGTATTTTGGTAATTTGGCCAGGTCTTCAGGGCCGTTTGTGTCTTTTTCCAGTTGCTAAGATTATTGGATGGATTTATGTAGGTTTTTGAGGCTTTGTGGAAGGGTTTGAGCAAGGTTTGACGCAAAAGTAAAAATAAGGGAAATTTTGTTGCAGCTGGGTTTTGAACCCAGGTCTCCAGGAAAGCTTATGGGGATGCGTGCCAGATGAGCTATTGAGAGCTCTTGTTGCTCTGTCCGTATCATTTTATGGTTAGCCTTGGATTTTGGAGTTTTGGTGCATTTGGTTAAATGAAAAGAAAATAGGTTTTGCCATATCTTCTTCTCCAAAATCTTGTGGCCGCCCAAGCTTTCTCCCAAGCTCTCTTGCCGATCCTTCATTCTCTTTGCATCTCCTTGGTTCGATCATCACCATTCCGGGTAAGACTTCGTCTTCTTCATCTTCTCATTTGGGTGTTCTTGCTGGCCGAAGGTAAGAAGAAGTGTTGTGTGTGTGTGTGTTTGTTGCAGCCGCCCGGACCGCCCGCACACTGCCGTCGCCTATCGCTCAAAGAAGACGCCCAGAGCCCCCGTCGCAGCCCAGGCCGCCCAGATCGCTGTCGCAAAGACACAGCGGCGCCAAATCGCGATTCGCGCCGTCGCAGTAGGTCGCCCGCGCCCGCATCGCACGCTCAGCGCCGTGCGCCTTCGCTTCGAGCCGCTCGCCAGCACGCCCAGACGCTCGCCGTGTCCGCGTCGCACGCCCAGCGCCCGCACGCCTTCGCTCCGAGCCGCTCGCCCGTGCCCACGCCGCACGCTTAGCGCCGTGCCGCCGCTTCGCTGCCGTGTGTCTGCGTCCCGCTTGTCAGCGCAGCCAGCGCCGCGCGCCGTGCCAGCGCCAGCCAGCGCCCACCAGCCAGCGCCAGCCAGATCACGCCGCCAAAGAACACCTAGCCTCGTGTGGCGTGTCGTGTGAGTGTGCTCGAGCCGAGCCTCTTTGTTTTATTATTTTTAGGCTTATAGATATTGATTGTTATTGTGTTTGCTAGGTTCCGTTAGCTAGCTCGGGATTGTCCACAACTTAGGATTTGTGTGTAGAAGTCTCCCGACCAAGGTAAGGATTTCTTACCGGAGTTGTGTGGACCCTGCGATGTTCTATGTGATTGTTGTTTGTATGTTTGTTTGTGATTATCAGCATGTAAAGTTTAGGTGCTCTGTTTCGAATTCTCGACTAGCATGACTTCGTGTATGTTGTTCTCTCATGTTAGTCCATGCTAGGTTGTTCCGTTCTGGCATGCTCATATTTGTTCTTGCTTCATAGTACCATGCTAGGTTCGTTGTATCTGTTGAGCACGTTTTGGATTGTATTGGATTGTATGTTATTGTTATGATAGGTTAGAGTTTAGGTTGGTAGCATCATCCGGGCCTGATGCATAAAGTATCTTGCATCCATGGCAGGGACGTACGAGGTAATACTCTGTCCCTAGACCCCGTGAGGGTTTAGCTAACCCGACCGGTAGGCCCTGCAATCTTGGGTGAGGGTGGTAGTCTGCGCGATGCCCCAACGGTTGGGATGATGACTTGGCATTGCCTCGTCCGGCGGCCAGCACGTCCTCGGCGTGTTCGGCAAGAGCCCCCGATTGCCACTGTTAGGGCAAGGGCGGCTTCACGGTGTAAGCCTACCACGACCGATTCCTTAGCCTCGTGTGTGGTGGTTGGTGACATAGTTCACGTGTCCAAGTCTCACACCCTATGTCGGTGACACCGATCCGAGATTTAGTTAGGCATGGTGGATGGACACAGGCGACTTGCCACTAGACCCGGCACCCCCGAGTTGCGAGAGCATGCGGTGCGGCGCATACGCTCATTCTGGCGCCGACCGGAGAGCTCCTCGGGATTGTGAGCCAGTGCACCTTTCGTATCGACAGTAGACAGGCTGAGGCCGAGACTTGTTTCTCGTATAGGGCGTATTGTGTAGTGTGGTTTATTCCGGACTAAGACCCTGAGTTGGCATCCGAGGTCCAAGTGTGGACTTAAGCTATGTGCTCTATTCTGTGTTTATATTCATAGCTTGCATACACTCATCTAGATGACCATGTGCATCGTATTGTACCTCGGTTGGGGATTCTTACTGAGTAATTCGTTACTCACCCTTATTTTGTGGTTTTCCACAGGTAACCAAGGTGCGAGACAGGATGGCTGAAGGAGGAGCTGTGATCATGGGATCCTGCTGTCGTCTCTGACTTTTATTTCTTTGACTCTTGTCCTTTTTTATTTTCCCCTGAATGCATGTAGTCGGGCACGGAGCCCTAGGATGTTTTCTGAACGTTTTTGTGGATTCCAGCTTTGTTGTATTTGAGGATGTTTCAAATGTTTTAATAAATCTCTGATCAGAGTATGCGTTTAGAAATGTATTTGCCTTGAAACAGGTGCTTGGAAACAGGGACAGGTTTAAGCAATCTATTTGATTTCTGATTGAATCTCTTTTGTTTTGTTTTAATTGGGAATCCAAAAACTTAATTGCATATTGTCCTTTACTTTGAATGCATGCATTGGGGTAAAGACCTATTTAGAGCCCCTTTTGGGTCGGGTCTTTACAGTTGGTATCAGCGCTCAGAGTCATAGATTCTGTGGATTGACCTTTTGTTGTAGGTCATTTTCCCATGATCACCAGCACTCCGACAGTCATCAGGTACGCCTTAGTTTACTATTTGTTGTAGAAAAAGGGTTAAGAATTTACAATACCTGTCATCTAGTGTATGCCTTGTGTAGTGTTGTAGAGTGGAGACGAGCAGGTTCTGACTCGTTATTGGTTTGGGTGTAGATCGCCAGCATGCCAGCTACCCGCGCCGAAAGAGGACGCCCGAGAGGAGGCCGAGGTGTCAGGATCGGATCTGATGCTGTAGGGACATCGTCCCAAGCTGAGACTGATGGATTCCACCAGTAGCTCCCCCTGTCGCGCCTAGAGGAGGCGTTGAGGCGACTGAGCGCCGTGAGACTGCTCATGGAGCAGAATTTGTTGATTCCATGAGGGCTATGATGGTCAGCCTGTTGAGTGACCAGAGGTCATAGACCCAGGCCTTGTTGGCGGCGCAGCGGGAAGAGTCCCGAGCTCAGATTGAGCAGTTGACCCGCATGTTTCAAAGAGGCGCAAAGAAGACACCCACTCCACAGAGCAAGTAGCCCCAGAGGCAGATATTGCAGAGGGTGCCGAGGAGTTGGGTAGATGGTTGAAAGACTTCGTGAAGTGGACGCCTGAGAAGTTTGATGCCACAGGAGATGCTTTAGCGGCAACCAGATGGATTACCCATTTGGAGTACACCTTCCTGATTATGGTGTGCCCCGATGTTCAGAGGCCAAGGTGTGCGGCTCATGTGCTAGGAGGCACAGCGAGATGGTGGTGGGAGTCCACCTTGAGTGAGAGACCAGCTGGGTCACCACCTGCTACTTGGGAGTTCTTCAAGTCGGAATTCAAGGTCAAGTACATCAGTGATGAGGCACAAGAGAAGATGGTGGAGCTCTTCCAGAACCTGAAGCAGGGTTCTGAATCTATTGAGGAATATGAGAGAAAGTTCTCGGAGTATGGATATTTTGCTCCGCAGTTGATAGCCACCCCTGAGTTGAAGATTCGGAAGTTCATATCTGGTTTGAGGCAGGGTGTCTCTCAGGATGTCAGGGCTTAGGCTCCTGACACTTATGCTAGAACTGTTCAGTTAGCCACTATTTATAACGGGAAGTATCCCGTTGAGCGGGTTGTTGCCGCTTCGGTTCGGGCCGTCTGTCCCGGTGTAGTAGGGGGCGTAAGAGGAAGTTTGATTTCGAGGAGGCGGCAGCGCCGCCAGTCGATTTGAGCAGGATCGGCGATAGAGCCCCGATCCGTTTCGGCCCGCCCGGCAGGCGGTCCCGAGCGATTTCCGCTTGTGCTTCTTGTGGGAGGACCCACACTAGAGCTTGTCAGACAGGGCCCATGGTGTGTTTTCGCTGTGGTAAGGAGGGCCATATGATCCGTTCTTGTACTCACCAAACTATGGCGGCTCGGCCAGTAGCAGATGGTGGTCGAGTGTTTGCTACGACCGTCAGAGGCCGAGCGTACGGATGCCGCCTGGTGGTGTACGCTTCTTGTTTTAGATCACTGCGCATTTGTCTTGTTTGATTCTGGTTCTACGCATTCATTTGTATCTGTGTTGTTTCTTTGAGCATGCTAAGTTAAGATTAGAGCCTCTAGATTTTGAGTTGATTGTTGCAACTCCTTCGGGAGTTAATATGTTAGCTAGAGATAAGATTAAGGATGGCGGATCGAGATATCAGGAGAGTTGCTTGTGGCTACGCTCATAGTTACGCCTATGAGCGGTTTTGATGTGATTCTTGGTATGGAGTGGTTAGTCGCTAACCACGCGTTGATTGACCGCCACCGGAAAGAAGTAGTGTTCAAAGCAACAGTCGGCCTGACTTTAAGTTTCGTGGAGTCCAGTGGTGGAGTTTGCCCGCCGATGGTGTCGTCACCGTGGAAAGCTCGTCGTTTGCTAGCTCATAGAGCTTGGGGCTATCTAGCCAAGTTGTGCGGGAGAGCCGCCGCCTCATTTGTCTGATGATCAGTCTGGGTGCGTGCAGGAGTTTGCGGGACGTGTTTCCTAAGGAGTTACTGGGGTTGCCCCAGAGAGAGAGGTTGACTTCACAATTGAGCTCGAGCCAGGGACCCTTCCTATCTCGAAGGCTCCGTATCGTATGGCGCCAGCCGAGTTGAAGGAACTGAAGGTTTAGTTGCAAGAGATGTTAGATCGAGGGTTCATCCGTCCGAGTGTGTCCCCGTGGGAGCACCGATTCTGCTTTGTGAAGAAGAAGGATGGTTCGATGCGCTTATGTATTGATTATCGCGAGCATAATAAGGTGTGATGAAGAATAAGTATCCGTTGCCCCGTATTGATGATTTGTTCGATCGGCTTCGTGGAGCTTCCGTGTTCTCCAAGATAGATCTCGAGATCCGGTTACCATCGATTGCGGATCGGGGATGCCGACATTCCTAAGGCGACTTTCAGTCTAGATATGGTCACTATGAGTTTGTGGTCATGTCGTTTGGATTGACTAATGCCCCCCCAGCGTTTATGGACATGATGGATAGGGTGTTCAAATCATTTTTGGACAGCTTCGTCATCGTGTTCATTGACGATATTCTAATTTATTCGAGGTCTAAGGAAGACCATGCAGAGCATTTGAGGCGTAGTATTGGCGGCTTTGAGGAAAACGGCTTTATGCGAAGTTTTCCAAGTGTGAGTTTTGTTTGGAGCGGTGGCCTTCCTAGGTCACGTGGTTTCGAGAGATGGTATAGCCGTGGACCCCGCGAAGATTGAGGCCGTGGGTTCGTGGGCCAAGCCGACTTCGATTGCCGAGATACGCAGACTTTACAGGTTTGGTGAGTTACTACCGTCGGTTCGTTAAGGACTTTTTCGCTATAGCCTCGCCTCACTCGTCGACGAGGAAGGGTGTCGAGTTTGTTTGGGACAAGAGGTGTGATGAGAGCTTTGCTGTGCTCAAGCGCGATTTGACTTCAAGAATGATGTTGGCGATCCGAGAAGGGGACAGCGGTTTTGTAGTTTCTGATGATGCTTCCAAGTTTGGGTTGGGTTGTGTGTTGATGCAAAGACGGAAAATCATTGCCTATGCTTCCCGTCGATTGAAGCCGTATGAGCAGAACTACCCGACTCATGATATGGAGGAGCGGCGCAGATGGTGTTTGCAATGAAGATTTGGAGGCATTACGTATGGTGAGCGGATTCGAGATGTTTATCGACCACCGAGCCTCAAGTATCTGTTTACTCGAAGGAGTTGAATATGAGGCAGAGGAGATGGTTAGAGTTGGTAAAGGATTATGATCTGCGAGATTTTGTACCATCCGGGTAAAGCCAATGTAGTGGCCGATGCTTTGAGTAGGAAGACGTCGCACTCGCGGCGTTGTTGAGTTCGATGCGGATTGCGGAAAGAGTTCGAGCGGGCCGAGGTTGCCGTGTTGTTGGGTGAGGTTACCGCCGTAGTAGCTCGATTGATGATTCAACCATCGATTAGACAATGGATTATTGATAGCGATTGAGTGACCCCGCACTTAAGAGATTGGTTGTGAGTTAGTGCCGACGGAGACTTTGACTTCGTATATTCACGAACGATGGGTTGACTTATAGAGGCCGGTTGTGTGTTCCGGACATTGCGAGGATTGCGAGTAGAGTTGCTCTCGAGAGGCCCTGATTCCCCATTTGCTTGGCACCCCGGGGTACCAAGATGTATCAGACCTCAGCGGACCTTCCGGTGGATGGGAATGAAGAAAGATGTGGCGAGTTTGTCACCCGGTGTCTCACTTGTCGCCAAGTGAAGGCACCAGCAGAGGCCATTGGTTTGTTGCGGCCGTTGAGTGTGCCTCAGTGGAAATGGGAAGAGATCTCCATGGACTTTATTGCTGGTTTGCCAAGGACTCCGAGGATGTTCTCTCAGATCTGGGTGATAGTCGATCGGTTGACCAAGAGCGCACACTACATTCCCGGTAGAGACACTTATACCGTGGAACAGTGGGCACAGTTGTTTTTGGAGCAGATCATTCGTTACCATGGTGTGCCTGTGAGGATTGTGTCAGACCGTGATTCGCAGTTCACTTCTCGATTCTGGAGGGCGCTCCAGAAAGGTTTAGGCACTGAGTGCGATTTCAAAGACAACTTTTCACCCCTCGCATGATGGGGAAGACTGAGAGGGTGAACCAGATTCTCGAGGATATGTTGAGGGCTTGTGTGTTGGACTTCCCGGGCAGTTGGGACTAGTATCTGTATCTGATGGAGTTTGCCTATAACAACAGTTATCAGTCGACGATTCAGATGGCTCCATTCGAGGCTTTGTATGGTAAGCATTGTCGGTCCCCTATGTTCTGGGAAGATGTTGGTGATAGGCAGGTTTTGGGTCCCGAGTTGCTGCAGTTGACTAATGGAGCAGTGCAGAAGATTAGAGCTCGTATGTTGACCGCTCAGAGCAGGCAGAAGAGTTACGCCGATGTTCGGCGTCGAGATTTGGAGTTTGAGGTTGGACAGCATGTATTCCTAAAGGTTGCTCCGATGCGAGGTGTCTTGAGGTTTGGTAAGCGTGGAAAGTTGAGTCCCCGTTTTGTTGGTCCATTTGAGATTCTGGAGAGGATTGGCAGAGTCGCTTATCGGTTGGCTCTACCTCCGTCGTTGTCAGCGGTGCACAGTGTATTTCATGTATCGATGTTGAGGCAGTATGTGCCGGACCCGTCGCACATTGTGGACTTTGAGCCGTTGCAGCTGAATGAGGATTTGAGCTTCGAGGAGAAGCGGTGGGAATCCTTGCCTTTGAGACCAAGACATTGCGTAATCGTGAGATCCGTTTGGTCAAGGTTCAGTGGAGGAGTCAGAATTCTGAGGAAGCCACTTGGGAGCAGGAAGACGAGATGAGATTGCATTACCCTGAGCTGTTCCAGACTTAAGGACTTTCGAGGACGAAAGTCATAAAAAGGAGGGAATATTGTAACGGCCCAGGTTTTCATCCCGGTCTTCCAGGTTTGCCCTAGGGGTATTTTGGTAATTTGGTCAGGTCTTCAGGGCCGTTTGTGTCTTTTTCAAGTAAAAATAAGGGAAATTTTGTTGCAGCTGGGTTTTGAACCCAGGTCTTCATGAAAGCTTATGGGGATGCGTGCCATATGAGCTATTGAGAGCTCTTGTTGCTCTGTCCGTATCATTTTATGGTTAGCCTTGGATTTTGGAGTTTTGGTGCATTTGGTTAAATGAAAAGAAAATAGGTTTTGCCATATCTTCTTCTCCAAAATCTTGTGGCCGCCCAAACTTTCTACCAAGCTCTCTTGCCGATCCTTCATTCTTTTTGCATCTCTTTGGTTCGATCATCACCATTCCGGGTAAGACTTCGTCTTCTTCATCTTCTCATTTGGGTGTTCTTGCTGGCCGAAGGTAAGAAGAAGTGTTGTGTGTGTGTGTGTTTGTTGCAGGCCGCCCAGACACGCTTGCAGGCACCCCGTCGCAGCCTCACCAAAGACGCCCAGAGCCTCCATCGCGGCCGAGCCGCCCGGATCATTGTCGCGACACCAAAGCACCGGATCGCCGATTCGCGTGGGCGCAGTCGCCGCGCCGCATCGCACGCACAGCGCGCGCGCGCTTAGCTCGAGCCGAAGCCGCCCAAAGACGCCTAGACGCTCGCCGTGTCCGCGTCGCACGCCCAGCGCCCGCGTGCCTTCGCTCCGAGCCGCTCGCCCGTGCCCGCGCCGCACGCTTAGCGCGCGCCGTGCGTGCCGCTCGCTGCTGTGTCACCGCCGTCCGCTCGCGCGCGGCCGGCGCCAGCCCAGCCGCCATCGCTCGCCGCCAGCGCCTAGCCTCGTGTCGCCGTGTCGTGTGAGTGCTCCCGAGCCGAGCCTGCTATTTTATTATTTTTAGGCTTATAGATATTGATTGTTATTGTGTTTGCTAGGTTCCGTTAGCTAGCTTGGGATTGTCCACAGCTTAGGATTTGTGTGTAGAAGCCTCCCGACCAAGGTAAGGATTTCTTACCGGAGTTGTGTATTCCCTGCGATGTTCTATGTGATTGTTGTTTATATGTTAGTTTGTGATTATCAGCATGTATAGTTTAGGTCCTCATTCAATTCGACTAGCATGACTTTCGTATGTTGTTCTCTCATGTTAGTCCATGCTAGGTTGTTCCGCTCGGCATGCTCATATCATGCTTCTTGCTTCATAGTACCATGCTAGGTTCGTTATATCTGTTGAGCACGTTTTGGATTGTATTGGATTGTATGTTATTGTTATGATAGGTTAGAGTGTAGGTAGGTAGCATCATCCGGGCCTGATGCATAAAGTATCTTGCATCCATGGCAGGGACGTACGAGGTAATACTCCGTCCCTGGACCCCGTGAGGGTTTAGCTAACTCGGCCCGGTAGGCCCCGCAATCTTGGGTGAGGGTGGTAGTCTGCGCGATGCCCCAGCGGTCGGGATGATGACTTGGCATTGCCTCGCGTCCCGGCGGTAGCGGCACGTCTTCAGCGTGTTCGGCGAAGAGCCCCGATTGCCACTGTTAGGGCAAGGGCGGCTTCGGTGTAAGCCTACCACGATCGATTCCTTAGCCTCGGGTGCGGTGGTTCAGGTGACATAGTTCACGTGTCCGGTCTCACACCCCTATGTCGGTGACACCGATCCGGAGATTTAGTTAGGCATGGTGGATGGACACGGGCGGCTTGCCACTAGACCCGGCACCCCCGAGTTGCGATGAGCATGCGGTGCGCGATACGCTCATTCTGGCGCCGATCGAGAGCTCTCGGGATTGTGAGCGGTGCACCTTTCGTATCGGCGAGTAGATAGGCCGAGGCCGAGACTTGTTTCTCGTATAGGGCGTATTGTGTAGTGTGGTTTATTCCGGACTAAGACCCTGAGTTGGCATCCGAGGTCCAAGTGTGGACTTAAGCTATGTGCTCTATTACGTGTTTATATTCATAGCTTGCATACACTCATCTAGATGACCATGTGCATCGTATTGTACCCGGTTGGGGATTCTTCTTGAGTAATTCGTTACTCACCTTTATTTTGTGGTTTTCCACAGGTAACCAAGGTGCGAGACGGGATGGTGAAGGAGGAGCTGTGATCATGGGATCCGCCGTTGTCTCTCGACTTTTATTTCTATGACTCTTGTCCTTTTTTATTTTCCCCTGAATGCATGTAGTCGGGCACGGAGCCCTAGGATGTTTTTTGAACGTTTTTGTGGATTCCAGCTTTGTTGTATTTGAGGATGTTTCAAATGTTTTAATAAATCTCTGATCAGAGTTTGCGTTTAGAAATGTATTTGCCTTGAAACAGGTGCTTGGAAACAGGGATGTGTTTTTCAAACAATCTATTTGATTTCTGATTGAATCTCTTTTGTTTTGTTTTAATTGGGAATCCAAAAACTTAATTGCATATTGTCCTTTACTTTGAATGCATGCATTGGGGTAAAGACCTATTTAGAGTCCCTTTTGGGTCGGGTCTTTACAACGCTTCTGCTGCAGCTATATATTATGCTTCTGTAGTAGAAAGTGCAACGCACTTCTGTAGTTTTGACTGCCAAGACACTGCACCACCTGCAAACGTCATCAAATAACCCGAAGTAGACCGTCGGTTATCTAGATCTCTTGCCATATCTGAATCAGTATAGCCTGTAAGCAAGGGTTTTCCACTTCCAAATGTAAGCTTCAAACTGGAAGTGCCTCTCAAATATCTCATGATGCACTTGACTACCTCCCAATGTTGTTTTCCTGGATTGGACATAAATCGACTAACAACTCCAACAACATGAGCAATATCAGGTCTAGTACTCACCATGGCATACATCAAACTCCTAACTACTAAAGCATATGGGACTTTCCTCATTTCTTCCTTCTCTTTATCATTAGAAGGACTCTGTTTGCTACTCAGTTTGAAATGACTGGAAAAAGGGGAGCTAACAACTTTAGCTTTGTCCATGTTAAATCTTTCAAGCACTTTCTCTATGTATTGCTCCTGTGACATATATAACTTATTGGATACTCTATCTCGAACTATTCAAATTCCAAGAATATTCTTTGCTGGCCCCAAATCCTTCATGGCAAAGGATTTGCTCAATTGTTTCTTCAACCCGTCAATTCTAGAAACATTCATGCCAACAATCAAAATGTCATCAACATAAAGCAATAGTATCACAAAATCATCATCAGAAATTTTTTGTACAAAAACACAATGGTCAGAAGTAGTCTTTTTGTAGCCTTGCTCCCCCATAACTGACTCAAACTTCTTGTACCATTGCCTCGGTGCTTGTTTCAATCCAGAAAGGCTTTTCTTCAACTTGCACACAAGTTTATCTTTGCCTTTCTCTTCAAAACCCTCAAGTTGTTCCATATAGATTTCTTTATCTAGGTCTCCATGAAGAAATGCAGTCTTAACATCCATCTGCTCAACTTCGAAGTCAAGGCTAGCTGCCAAACCCATAACAACTCGAATCGAAGACATCTTAACAACTGGAGCAAAATCTTCATCAAAGTCAATACTCTTCTTCTGACTGAACCCTTTAACAACTAGTCTCGCTTTATAACGCGGTCTTGAGGTGCTTTCTTGTTGTTTCACTCGATAAACCCACTTATTTTTCACTGCAGTTTTCCCTTTAAGCAATTTAACAAGCTCAAAAGTGTGGTTCTCATGTAAAGATTTTATCTCATCTTTCATAGCATCAATCCACTCTCTTTTATGCTCATCTTCGATAACCTTTTCATAACTCTCAGGTTCTCCTCCGTCAGTCAATAACACATATTCATCAGCAGAATATCTTGTTGACGGACGACGATCTCTGACAGACCTTCTTAGTGGAACATCTATAGGAACTTCAGCTTCTAACAACTGTTCCTAAATATCATCATCTACCTCGACATGTTCATCACCTTCTATCTCATCTGAATTAACAAACTGATCATTCTGAATTTCATTCTCAATCTGTGTAGAAAGTTGTGCCAAAGGAACTGTATCTAAGTCAATCAGATCATCACTAATCTATGACTTTATTTCATCAGTTTTATTAATGTCTTGCAAGGTTTGGTCTTCAACAAACACAACATCTCGACTTCTAATAAGTTTTTCTTCTTTGGATCATACAACTGTAGCCAAACTCATCTTGACCATAGCCAAGGAACACACATGGTCTTGTCTTTGCATCAAGCTTCGATCTCTCATCTTTAGAAACATGAACGAAAGCTTTACAACCAAAGACACGAAGATGACTATAAGATATGTCTTTCTTTGACCAAATTCTATTAGGGACTTCATTTCCCAAAGGAACACATGGTGTGAGATTCAGAACATGTACAACTGTATTCAATGCTTCACCCCAAAACATTTTGGCTAACTGTGACTATGAAAACAAACATCTCACTCTTTCCACCAATGTTCTATTCATTCTCTCAGCCAACTCATTTAGTTGAGGAGTCTTAGGAGGCGTCTTTTGATGTCGAATACCATGATTTCTGCAATACTCATCAAAAGGTCCAATATACTCTCCTCCATTATCGGTCCTGATGCACTTCAACTTTTTACCAGTTTCTCTTTCAACAAGGGCATGACACTGTTTAAACACTTGCAACACCTGATCTTTGGACTTCAAGGTATAGACCCATGTTTTTCTTGAGTGATCATCTATAAACGTCACAAAGTAGGACGCACCTTCAAGTGTTTTTGTTTTCATCAGACCACACACATCAGAATATACTATGTCAAGTACTTCTGGTCTTCTTGAAGGTTGGGATGCTTTAAAAGAAACTCTTGTTTGCTTTCCCGCTAAACAATGTTCACATCTCTTCGAGGACACATTCTTTACTCCAGAAAAATTATTTTTCTTGGCTAGAATCATCAAACCCTTTTCGCTGATATGACTGAGTCTTTTATGCCAAAGCTCAACACTTTGTTCACTATCCACTGCATTGATATCACAACCAGTAGTCTTTGCCTGCATAAAGTACAATGAAGAACACTTCTCCCCCTTTGCTACCACCATTGAGCCTTTAGTAAGCTTCCATGTACCATTACAGAAGGTATTACAGAAACCTTCATCATCTAGCTTACCTGAGGAGATTAAATTCATGCGAATTTCAGGGATGTGCTTCAAATGTTTCAAAATTAAGGTAGTATCATTCTTGGTCTCCAAATGCACATCTCCTATGCCAACTGCTTTTGCTAATCCATCATTACCCATCCTAACATTACCATAATCACCAGATGTGTAGGATGCAAAGAATTCTCTTCTGGATGTAGCATGAATCGAGGCACCACTGTCAATCACCCAACTGCTCTGTTCTGTAGCAAGGTTTACACTATCACCGTCGAATACAATGAAGGATTCTTGATGAGCTATGAGAATTCGGTCTGCATCATCATCGATCACTTTTTCCTTACCTTTATCGACTTTATTTTCTCTCTTGATTTTACGCAATGCTTCTTTATATGACCTTTCAAGCCACAATGAAAACATTCAACATTATAAAATCGGCCACTCTTGCTCTTGCTTCATCTCTCTTTTTTGGACATTTGCTCGTACTCCTCCCCTTTCTTTGATAATAAGAACATCGATCGTGAAAAAGAACCACGTGACTTTCTTCTCATCTCTTCGTTACATACACTGCTTTTTACCAAGTCCATACTTAGTACACCATTTGAAATTTGAGTTCGACAAGGAAGTTCTAAAAGTCTCCCATAAATCTGGTATTGAACCAAGAAGCCATAACCCATGTATTTCCTCATCAAACTTGATACTCATTCCAGCTAACTGATTAATAATACCTTGGAATGTATTCAAGTGATCTAACATATACGTTCCTTCTTGATACTTTAAAGCCATCATTTGCTTAATCAAATACAATTTACTATTACCAGTTTTTGGGGCATACAAAGACTCAAGCTTGTTCCACATAGACCGTGCATGATTTTCTTCACCAATATGATTTAGAATATTCTCTTCGACCCAAAGTCTAATCATGCCACATACTTTCCTATGACATATTTCCCATTCTAAATCGGTTTTATCAGCCGGCTTCTCTAGTGAAAATACGGGAAGATATAGATCATTGACATATAAAATATCTTCCATTTTTCTTTTCCAAACTTGATAATTTGATCCATTCAAAAGAACCATTCTACCACCACTATGACTCTTTTCCATATTTAACACAAGACCTCTAAATAAACTCAACCACGGAGCTTTGGTACCACTTGTTGGGAATAAACACTATTCTAATATGGATCAATTATTCCCCTCTTGTGTTCCTAATGAAAAACAGAAAGCATAAAGTATGTGGTAGAAATATCAAGCACAACACAACGATTTTAACGTGGAAAAACCTCCTCAAGGCGAGGAGTAAAAAACCACGACCGAAGTCGAATTTCCACTATAATCGATAATGGGCTACAAAAAGTTCTCTCTAGTTACAACTAGAGGTATACAACACATAACAACTCAAGATAAATTAATCTCGGCAACAAACAACACAAATCAAGAAAGATAAATAGAAAGATCTCACAAAAATGTGGAACCGAATCGCCACTGGAATCTGGCTGTAGAATCCTCCAAACCCGATCTCCACCGTTCAGATTGAAGACCCTTGTGTCAAAAACACGCTGTCCAAATTTCAGCTCGATCCAACGGTGAAATCGCTCGGAAAAGCCAAACTACCGAAGCTGGGCTGAAACATTTTTTCCTCTTTATTCACTTTCTCTCTCTAAGTTATTCCTCTCTCTGGCTGCTGATTTCCAGCTCCCCTTTTTCTTGTGTGTTCTATTTACCAAAGTGACAAAATGCACTTTAAAACACTTAGCCCTAATAGACCTTATTTGATGGACCTTCACAATGTGAATAAAAACCCAACACCAGTTGCCTCTAATTTTTGCCACTTATTGAAGCCAAAGTGAAAGAGTGGAATATGGGAGCGTTTGGGCACGTGCGGAGTTTCCTCCTTTACCGACACCGTCCAATTTTGAGATCTGAAATTTGGTCTCTTATTCAGTGTCTCAAAGTCAAACACACCACCAAAAGATGAGACACTCACCTTCTGCATACTGTCCTTTCTTCTCATTATTTAACCTTTTTGTTTCCTCAGAATATAACTTCTAACTTTTAATAATATTATTAATAATAATTTAAGAGAACTAAAATTTAAAAGGAATTTTCGTGATAACTCATTAGTTTGAGTGCACCTTATCTTTTCATAAAATAAATCGTTTGATTCTCAAACATTTTTTTTAAATATATATTGAGGGAGGGAGACAAATACCGATCCTCGAGATCGAACACGCTGATGTTAAACTCATTTACAATCAAACAATGAAATCATTGTGTCACTGATCCATTCAATTGATCCTCAAATATTTAGTTTGTTAGAAAATTTACCATCAGCAGCACATTTTATCTCTTGTATTATATTTGTAGCAGATTTTTAAAAATAATTCATCTATAGCATATTTATTTCTATCACTTAACTAGTGATAGAACTCAATTTGGATTTCTATCATTGATAGAAAACTCAAGGAGTGATAGAATAAGTTTATCATTGATTGAATTCTATTACTAATAGAACTCAACAAGTGATAGAAGTCAATTTGAATTTTCTACTACAAATGAATTATTTTTGATTTTGTGCTATAGATGAAAATATTTTACCATTTTTTGTTATATATACAAAATCTCCAAATATATGACAATACTCATGAATATTAATTATTACATTTATTTTAAAGTAATCTTTTTTATAATTAGTTTCTAGATTTGAATAGTCTAGTAAGTTTCTTTTATCATTATTATGTTGGTGTTAATTGTAAAATTGTAAGTCCAATGAGCCCTTAGTTAGAATAGAATTATATATATATATATATATATATATATTACGTTTGTATTGTAATGAGTGTGGCACACCAATGTAGTCTACCATTTCTATTTTATAGGAAGAAACCTTTTTTTCGTTTCTTCAACCTTTTCATCATCAATAATCTATCATTAATTATAAAAAAAAAAGTCGTAGGAAAATTAATTTTTAAATAGATAGCTATGAATTGAAATCATAGCATTATAATTCTCAATTTTTTTTTATCATTATGTTATCCACTCTTATTAACGTTATTATAATTATTAAGTTGAAACATTACTTTAACGTATTTACTTTAGTATTCATTTTATACTAATCCTTGTAGGAAATTGGTAAAATAATTGATAAGATTTCAAGAAATGTCTAAATTGTTTTCCATTTTATAGTATATTAAATATCACATCTCAAAAAAATTTCTAACAAATCTTAGGTAATATCTAATAAATATATTAATAAACCATAGAGAATATCTAATAATATAAAATGTTAGATCTATAAAATTCTAGAGAATGTCTTAATGATAATTATTTCTAACACTCCCCTCAAGTTTGATTACGTAAATGCACACGACCAACTTAAAAATAAAGTTTGAATGCATGTCATACACACGAATGTTACATCTATCTTACCGTTAAATTGAATATATATAGTTAGTATAATGCATTATTACACCACAATAATGTTGCAGATTTCATGAATCATCAAACTGTCGTCGATCGTGCTGCTGAACAAATTATACTGCTACTAATATACGTTATTAAACCACAAGAATCATGTAGATTTCAAGAATCGTCAAACTGTCATTGTTCATGCTACCAAATAGAATATACATATTCAAAAAAAAAAATATACAGCTACTAGGATGCATTTTTGAACCACACTAATCGTGCGAATTTAATGAATCAACAAATAAGTCATTCTAATTTAGAGAGGCTTGAATACCATGATAAAATTTTGATAAAGGCCTAAACTTTCTAGTTTTCCATTAAATTTCCACACATATTTATAGTACATTAAATATAATATCTCAAAAGATCTTCTAACAAATCCTAGATAATATCTAATAAATATCCTAATAAATCTTAGAGAATATCTAATAATATAAAATACTAAATCTATAAAATCCTAAAGAATATCTTAATGATATTTATTCCTAACTCTCCCCCTCAAGTTGGAGCATGTAAATACACATGACCAACTTAAAAATAGAATATTGAATGCAGCACACACACGAATGCTACATCTACGTTGATCTTACCATCAAACAGAATATACTGCTAATATGATGCATTATTGCACCACATGAATCAAGGATTTCACGAATCATCCAATTGTCGATTTGATCACACCAACGAATAGAAGACATTGCTACTAGGATGCGTTTTGCACCACACAAATCGTGCAAATTTAGCTTAATCATCTAATAACTCATCTCTAATTTAGAGAGGCTTTGATACCATGATAAAATTGTGAGATAGGTCTAAACCTTCTAGATTTCTATTAACTTTCCACTTATATTTATAGGGGAAATTATACTAAATATTCACTTTTTAAAAAATACTTACACATATATGCAACATTCTTAAGTTATTGCACATTTATTTTTCATCCCATATCAAGTTTCTAAAAATCCAACTTTGCCCTCATATGCATTTAAATCCATCATTATTATTAATCCCACAATAAATTCCTCTTAATAAACAGTTTCATTCTAAAATTAGGCATTCCATAACAAACTAAACATGGTCAATGCTTTCTTCACCCTTCCAGATCCGTTTCCACCAAATTTATGTACTTTGTTTCTCCATCATTTCTTTTGCGTTCAATATCGAGAGCAAACCCTTTTCTCTTCACTTTCATTGGCGGTAGCAAAAGATTTCTTCAAGAGCATTATCTTTCAGATCTAACTCCCACAGATTCGTCCTCTTTCTCCCCGAAAATACGAAGATCTTCATTTCTGGCTTGTACTGTTAGAGTTCATCAATATTGCAGATTACTTAGTTCGGTATGTCATTCTTTCACATTTGTACATATCTTATCATACCATAACATACAGTAGGTCGTAATCAGACAATACACATTCTATGATTTGAAATAAATTAATAATAAAAAATTACACTAGTAACCTTTATATTATACTGTATAATCAACATAAAATATTGCACTAGAATAACAAACGACTGTATATCCGTTTGTACTGTTTAATTTTAAATATACGTTCATAATGTATTTTCATATGAATCAGGTACAATCAGTATCCCTATCTGCATCGCACATAGTGGGTTGTTGAATGAAAATGATATGTAGCACGATTATCAAGTTACAAAAATATATTTAGAGCCATGCACCCCTTACAACCTATTCATACTGACCATAATGAAAAACAATTAGGAATTCAAGATTCTATAGAAATTCCACCAACCTATGTTAGTTTAGGACTTAGCTAAATGCTTTTCAAGGGGGTCAATGTAAGGGACCGACCCGAATGGGGCACTAAATGGGCCCTTATCCCAATGCATGCATTCAAAGTAAAGGACATTTAAACAGACATGATTTCGGATTCCAATTAAAATAAAAACATTCAAAATAACCCCTTTAAAAACTAGACAATTTCCCTGGAACCTGTCCCTGTTTCCAAGCACCTGTTCCAAGATAAATACATTTCCAAAGTTTACTCTGATCAGAGATTTACTAAAAACCATTCAAAACCTGTTCAGATACAAAATGCTGGAATCCACAAATATTTACAAAACATCCTAGGGCTCCGTGCCCGGCTACATGCATTCAGGGGAAAACAAAACACACTAGAGTCAAAATACAAAAATCAGACTCGGAAGACTGGGCCTCATGATCACAGCTCCTCCTTCAGGCATCCTGTCGCGCACCACGATTACTTGTGGAAAACCACAGAATAAGGGTGAGTAACGAATTACTCAGTAAGAATCCCCAACCGGGGTACAATACGATATACATGGTCATCTCGATGAGCGTATGCAAGCTATGAATATAAACACAGAATAGAGCACATAGCTTAGCCCATACTTGGGCCTCGGATGCCGACTAGGGTCTTAGTCCGTTAATAATATCACACACAGTCGCCCTATACGAGAAACAAGTCCCGGCCTCAGCCTGTCTACTGTCGACGAAAGGTACACTGGCTCACAATCCCGAGGAGCTCTCCAGAGGCGCCGTAATGAGCGTAAGCATGCACCGCGTGCTCTACCGCAGAACTATGGGGGTGCGGGTCCAGAGGCAAGCCGCCCATGTCCGATCCACCACGCTTAACTAAATCTTTGGATCGGTGTCACCGACATAGGGTGTGAGACACGGACACGTAAACTATGTCACTGAACCACCGCTTTGGGCCAAGGAACGGTCGTGGTAGGCTTACACCAGAAGCCGTCCCTACCTTAACAGTGGCAATCGGGGCTACGGGTGAACACGCCGAGGACGTGCCGACTGCCGGGGACGAGGCAATGCCAAGTCATCATCCCGACCGTTGGGGCATTAACAAGCGCCACCCTCACCCAAGATTGCGGGGCCTACCGCTTGGGTTAGCTAATCCCTCACGGGTCCGGGGACGGAATGACTTGCTCGACGTCCCCGCCATGGATGCAAGGTACTTTATGCATCGGCCCGGATGATGCTATCTACCGCAATTCTATCCCGCCTAGCAACAAAGACAAACAATTCCATAAAATCCAATACGTGCTCAATAAGAATACAACGAGCCTAGCATGATACTACGAAGCAAGGAACAGATACGAGCATGCTAGAAGGGAACAACCTAGCATGGATTAACATGAGAATTAATAAGGAACAACATGCTAATCGGGAATTCAGAATTGAGTACCTAGCTATACATGTCAATAAACACAAACAAGCAATCAATCAGCAATCGCATAATATATCGCAGGGTCCACACAACTCCGGTAAGAAATCCTTACCTTGGTCGGGGACGATTACACGAAAACCTAGGCTGCGAACGAACCCGAACTAGCTATCGAGAACCTATCCATCACAACACAATTACACACAAAATTCTAAATTAAATTAAATATAATAAAATAAAATAAAATAAAATAAATAGGCTCAGCTCGGCTCTCACTCGGCTCGGCGCGGCTCGGCTCTGCTCAGCTTGGCGACAGGCGCACGGACACGGCGCTGAGGCTGCTTGCTGCGCGCGAGTGATGCAGAGGCGCGAGGGCGCGCGTGTGCGTGTGTGTGTGGCTTCTCTACGGTGTGGGCCGCGAAAGACGCCACCGCGCGCGAACAGGGGCGATGGAGGAAGAGCTCGAATTCGGGTGATTTGGCGAATTTCGACGAGCGATTGGTTGCTGGTTGATCTCCCCTACACAAGCTACACCAAATTCACCCAGCAATCCACTTCGACTCAGCCGGAAAATTGAAATCAGAAACAGGGGAATCGGTTTGAAGGAGAGAAGAAGAAGAAGAAGAAAAAACTTACCTTCAGCCCGGAGATGGAGCGACTTCAAACTGGGGAGGACGAGCTCGGTCGAATCGGAGCAAGAGAAGGGAGAAATCGCCGAGGGAGACGCTGTCGGTTGAAGAAGGATTCGCGAAGAGAAGAAGGAGAAATGGGGAAGAAGGCTCGACGAGCTGGCTTTTATACCAACCGCCTGCGAAAACAAGCATATAGGGAAGCTGGCGCGTTTAGAAGCACAAAGACGCCCTGTGGCTCGACTTGCAGCGCCCCCTGCCTAGCACGCGACACGTCCCTGGCTCGAATCTCACTCGACGTGCTATTTAATTCCTTATTTATTTTCACTCTTTCCCAAGCCCAAATGTCTTCACCAAAATTCCCGATCCCATTCAAATCGACTCATAATTTCTCCGGCAATTTATAATTTTGAAACCGGCCCTGCCGGCCTGACCCAAAATTACCAAAATGCCCTTGGGCCTCCCAAGAAGACCGGGATGAATTTTCCCGGGCCGTTACAATACTCCCCCCTTATAAAACTTTCGTCCTCGAAAGTCACTTAAGATTGAAACAGCTCGGGATACTGCAATCTCATCTCATTCTCCCGCTCCCAAGTGGCTTCCTCTGAACTCTGACTCTTCCACTGAACCTTTACCAGCCGGATTTCACGATTACGCAGTTTCTTTGTCTCAAAAGCAAGAATCTCCACTGGCTTTTCCTCGAAGCTCAAATCCTCATTCAGCTGCAAAGGCTCAAAATCAACAATGTGCGACGGGTCCGGCACGTACTGCCTCAACATCGATACATGAAATACACTGTGCACTGCTGACAATGACGGAGGCAAGGCTAATCTATAAGAAACCTTGCCGATCCTCTCCAGAATCTCAAACGGGCCAACAAAACGGGGACTCAGCTTTCCACGCTTGCCAAACCTCAAAACACCTCGCATCGGTGCGACCTTCAAGAAAGCATGTTGACCAACCTCAAACTCCAAA
Organism: Sicyos edulis; assembly: GCA_036507275.1. Lineage (NCBI taxonomy): Eukaryota > Viridiplantae > Streptophyta > Magnoliopsida > Cucurbitales > Cucurbitaceae > Sicyos > Sicyos edulis. The sequence goes on from CM071847.1 coordinate 37,704,539, forward strand.
TCCCGACGTCGAACATCGGCATAACTCTTCTCGCATGCGCTCCGAAGTGTCAACATACGGACTCTAATCTTCTCGTGACGGCACCATTGGTCAATCTGCAGCAACTTGGGACCCAAAACTCGCCTATCACCAACCTCTTCCCCGAACACGGGAGATCGGCAACGCTTACCATACAAAGCCTCGAATGGAGCCATCCAATCGCCGATCGATAATCGTTGTTATATGCAAACTCCATCGATACGAGATATGGTCCCAATCGCCAGGAAATCCAACACACAAGCCCTCAACATGTCCTCGAGAATCTGGTTCACCCTCTCGGTTTGTCCATCGGCCCGAGGGTGAAAAGTCGTGTCTTGAAATCGCACTCGGTTCCTAAACCCTTCGAGCGCTCTCAGAAACGAGAAGTGAACCTCGAATCACGGTCCGATACGATCCTCACGGTGTACACCGTGATAACGAATGATCTCGCTCCAAAAACAATCGCGCCATCGTTTCCACGGTATAAGTGTCTCTACCGGGAATGAAGTGTGCGCTCTTAGTCAATCGATCGACTATCACCCAAATCTGAGAGAACTTCCTCGGAGTCCTCGGCAAGCCAGAAATAAAGTCCATGGAGATCTCTTCCCATTTCCACTGAGGTACACTCAGCGGCTGCAACAAACCGGCTGGTCTCTGCCTGGGTGCCTTCACTTGCTGACAAGTGAGACATCGACTGACGAACTCCGCCACATCTCTTTTCATACCCATCCACCAGAATGTCTGCTTAAGATCTCGATACATCTTGGTACCCGGGGTGCCAAGCAAACGGAGAACTGTGGGCCTCTGAGAGCAACTCTGCTCGCAATCCTGTAACATCCGGAACACACAACCGACCTCTGTACGTCAACCCACTGTCTGGTGAATATACAAAGTCAAAATCTCCATCAGCACTAACTCTGTCAAACAATCTTTTAAGTGCGGGGTCACTCAGCTGACTATCAATAATCCGCTGTCTAATCGATGGCTGGACTGTCAACAGAGCCACTCTGGCAGTAACCTCACCTAACAACACTGCAATCTCAGCCCGCTCGAACTCTCTCCGTAACTGGGTGGGAGCTCAACAACACCGCGAGTGCGACGTCTTCCTACTCGAGCATCGGCTACAACATTGGCTTTACCCGGATGGTACAGAATCTCATGATCATAATCTTTCACTAACTCTAACCATCTCCATTGTCTCATATTCAACTCCTTACGAGTAAGCAGATACTTGAGGCTCTGGTGATCGGTAAACATCTGGATCCGCTCACCATACGGGTAATGCCTCCAAATCTTGGTGCAAACACCACTGCCGCCAACTCCATATCATGAGTCGGATAGTTCTCGCTCATATGGCTTGGTGACGGAAGCATAAGCAATGACCTTCCGTCTTTGCATCAACACACACCCCAACCCGAACTTGGAAGCATCGGCAGTAAACCACGAAACCACTGTCTTCTCCGGATCGCCAACACCAGTCTTTGAAGTCAAAGCTGCGCTTGAGCGGGCAAAGCTCTCATCACACCTACCGTCCCAAACAAACTCGACACCCTTCCTCGTCGGACGAGTGAGGGGCGAGGCTATGGCGAAAAAGTCCTTAACAAACCGACGGTAGTAACTGCGCCAGCCCGTAAAGTCGCGTATCTCGAGGCGAAGTCGGCCTGGCCCACGAACTCACGGCCTCAATCTTTGCAGGATCCACAGCTATACCATCTCTAGAGACTACGTGACCTAAGAATGCCACTTGTTCCAACCAGAACTCACATTTGGAAAATTTCGCATAAAGCTGGTTTTCCCTCAAGGCTGTCAACACTTGTCTCAAATGTTGTGCATGATCCTCCCTGGTCCGTGAATAGATCAGAATATCGTCAATGAACACGATAACGAAGATGTCCAAAAATGCTTTGAACACCCTATCCATCATGTCCATGAATGCTGCTGGTGCAATAGTCAATCCAAACGACATGACCCCAAACTCGTAGTGCCCATATCTAGACCTGAACGCTGTCTTAGGAATGTCGGCGTCCCTAATCCGCAACTGATGATACCCGGATCTCAAATCTATCTTGGAGAACACAGAAGCTCCCTGAAGTTGATCGAACAAATCATCGATACGGGGCAACGGATACTTATTCTTCACTGTCACCTTATTAAGCTCACGATAGTCAATGCATAGGCGCATCGAACCATCCTTTTTCTTCACAAACAACACTGGCGCTCCCCATGGGGACACACTCGGACGAATGAACCCTCGATCTAACATCTCTTGCAACTGAACCTTCAGTTCCTTTAACTCGGATGGCGCCATACGATACGGAGCCTTCGAGATAGGGAGGGTCCCTGGCTCGAGCTCAATTGTGAAGTCAACCTCTCTCTTCGGGGGCAACCCCGGTAATTCCTCAGGAAACACGTCAGCAAACTCCCGCACAACCGGCACTTGATCAATAGTCAGTGAGGGACGGCTCTCTCCGGACAATTTGGCTAGGTAGCCCCAAGCTCCATGAGCTAGCAAACGACGGGCTTTCACAACTGACACCATCGGCGGGCAAACTCCACCCTGGACTCCACGAAACTTGAAGCTGGGCCGACCCGGCGACCTGAACACTACTTCCTTCCGGTGGCAGTCAATCAATGCATGGTTAGCGGCTAACCACTCCATACCAAGAATCACATCGAAACCACTCATGGGTAGAACTACGAGCGTAGCTACCAGCAACTCTCCGGATATCTCGATCCGACCATCCTTAACCTTATCTTTTGCTAACATACTAACTCCCGAAGGAGTTGCAATAGACAATTCAAAACCTAGAGGCTCTAATCTCAACCTCGCATGCTCAGCAAACAATACAGATACAAACGAGTGCGTGGAACCAGAGTCAAACAAGACAAATGCACAATGATCCAAAACAAGAAGCGTACCTGCCACTGCGGCATCTGCACGCTCGGCCTCCTGACGGTTCGTAGCGAACACCCGTCCATGCTTTGCATTGTTTTGCATTACTGGATCGCCATGGGTGGTGATCACAAGAACGGATCGTATGACCCTCTCTTCCACATCGGAAACACCGCCTGGGCCCGGTCTGACAAGCTCCGAAGTGGACTCTTCCACAAGTGGCACATGCGGGAATCTGCCTCGGACCGCTCTGCTGGCGAGGCTGAAATTGGGCTGGAATCCTACGCTGATCCCGGTTCTTGAACTGCCCTTGGCGACGCTGGCTGCCTCCTCTGAACTCAAACCTCCTCTTCTGCCCCACTACAGCTGGGATAGGACGCGACACCGGAGCGGCGCCAGTCTGCTCGACAGGATACTTTCCGTTGTAAATAGTGGCTATTTGAACGACTTTAGCATAGGTGTTGGGGGCGAGCCACGACATTCTCGAGACACACCGCCTCGGACTGAGAAATGAACTTCCGAATTTTCAACTCAGGGGTTGCTATCAGCTGCGGAGCAAAATAGCCATACTCCGAAAACTTCCTCTCGTACTCCTCTATAGAATCAGAGCCCTGCTGAAAGCGCTACCATCTTCTCTTGAGCCTCATCACTAATGTACTTGGCTTTAAATTCTGTCTTGAAGAACTCCCAGGTAGCAGGTGGAGACCCAGTGGTCTCTCACTCGTGGTGGACTCCCACCACCATCTAGCTACGCCCCTAACACATGGGCTGCACACCTCGGCCTCTGAACATCGGGGCACACCATAATCAGGAAGGTGTACTCCAAATGGGCAATCCATCTGGCTGCTTCTAAAGCATCGCCTGTGGCTTCAAACTTATCAGGGTTCCATTTTACAAAATCCTTCAACCATTTACCAAGCTCATCGGCACCTTCCGCCACTTCTGCCTCAAAGGTCAGGCTGGCTCTGCGCGGAGTGGGGTCTTCGCTTGCGCCTCTTTGAATCAAACGAGTCACCGCTCGATCCGAGCTCGGGACTCTTTCCATTCTTGCATACGCCAACAAAGCTCGGGTCTCGCCCTCTGGCCACTCAACAGGTCGACCACCATAGACCTCATAGAATTAGCAAATTCTGCTCCAGGAGCAGTCTCACGGCGCACAGTCGCCTCAATGCCTACTCTGGGCTCAACAAGGGGAGCTACAGGCGGAATGTTATCAGTCTCTGCTTGGGACGATGTCCCTGTGGTGTCAGATCCGATCCTGACACCTCGGCCTCCTCTCGGGCGTCCTCTTCCGGCGCGGGTAACTGGCATGCTGGCAATCTACACCCAAACCAATAACGAGTCAGAACCTGCTCGTCTCCGCTTCACAATACTACACAAGGCATACACTAGATGACAGGTATTCTAAATTCTTAACCCTTTTTTAACAACAAATAGTAAACTTAGGCGTACCTGATGACTGTCGGAGTGCTAGTGATCATGGGAAAACGACCTACAACAACAGGTCATACTACAGAATTTATGACTCTGGGCTCTGATACCAACTGTAAGGGACCGACCCGGATGGGGCACTAAATGGGCCCTTATCCCAATGCATGCATTCAAAGTAAAGGACATTTAAACAGACATGATTTCAGATTCCAATTAAAACAAAAACATTCAAAATAACCCCTTTAAAAACTAGACAATTTCCTCGAACTCGTCCCCTGTTTCCAAGCACCTGTTCCAAGATAAATACATTTCCAAAGTTTACTCTGATCAGAGATTTACTAAAAACCATTCAAAACCTGTTCAGATACAAAATGCTGGAATCCACAAATATTTACAAAACATCCTAGGGCTCCGTGCCCAGCTACATGCATTCAGGGGAAAACAAAACACATAAGAGTCATAATACAAAAATCAGAGTCGGAAGACTGGGCCCCATGATCACAGCTCCTCCTTCGGGCATCTGTCGCGCACCACGATTACCGTGGAAAACCACGAGAATAAGGGTGAGTAACGAATTACTCAAGATAAGAATCCCCAACCGGGGTACAATACGATATACATGGTCATCTCGATGAGCGTATGCAAGCTATGAATATAAACACAGAATAGAGCACATAGTTTAGCCCATACTTGGGCCTCGGATGCCGACTAGGGTCTTAGTCCGGAAATAATATCACACACAGTGGCCCTATACGAGAAACAAGTCCCAGCCTCACTGCTCTCATCGTCGCCGACGAAAGGTACACTGGCTCACAATCCCGAGGAGCTCTCCGGTCGGCGCTGTAATGAGCGTAAGCATGCACCGCATGCTACTGCTGACTATGGGGGGTGCCGGGTTTAGAGGCAAGCTGCCCATATCCAGTCACCACGCTTAACTAAATCTTTGGATCGGTGTCACTGACATAAGGGTGTGAGACCTGGACACGTAAACTATGTCAGCCTGAACCACCGCACCTGGGCCAAGGAACGGTCGTGGTAGGCTTACACCAGGAAGCCGTCCCTGCCTTAACAGGTGGCAATCAGGGGCTACGTTCGAACACGCTGAGGACGTGCCGACTGCCGGAGACGAGGCAATGCCAAGTCATCATCCCGACCGTTGGGGCATTAACAACTGCCACCCTCACCCAAGATTGCAGGGCCTACCGCTTGGGTTAGCTAATCCCTCATAGGGTCCAGGGACGGAATGACTTGCTCGACGTCCCTGCCATGGATGCAAGGTACTTTATGCATCAGGCCCGGATGATGCTATCTACCTGCAATTCTATCCTGCCCTAGCAAACAGCAAACAATTCCATAAAATCCAATACGTGCTCAATAAGAATACAACGAGCCTAGCATGATACTACGAAGCAAGGAACAGATACGAGCATGCTAGAAGGGAACAACCTAGCATGGATTAACATGAGAATTAATAAGGAACAACATGCTAATCGGGAATTCAGAATTGAGTACCTAGCTATACATGTCAATAAACACAAACAAGCAATCAATCAAAGAATCGCATAATATATCGCAGGGTCCACACAACTCCGGTAAGAAATCCTTACCTTGGTCGGGGACGATTACACGAAAACCTAGGCTGCGAACGAACCCGAACTAGCTATCGAGAACCTATCCATCACAACACAATTACACACAAAATTCTAAATTAAATTAAATATAATAAAATAAAATAAAATAAAATAAATAGGCTCGGCTCGGCTCGGCTTGGCTCAGCTTGGCTTGGCGGCTCGGCTCGGCACAGAGAGACACGCGACGGCTACTGGGCGCGACTTAGCGACAGCGCGCACGGACACGGCACTGGCGAGGTGCTGCGCGCGCGCGCGAGTGATGCAGAGGCGCGAGGGCGCGCGCGCGGTGTGCGGCGAAGCTCGGCGGGCTGGGCTGCGACAAACGCTAGCTTCTGCGCGCGAACAGGGGCGATTTCCGGGGCGATGGAGGAAGAGCTCGAATTCGGGCGATTTGGCGAATTTCGACGAGCGATTGGTTGCTGGTTGATCTCCCCTACACAAGCTACACCAAATTCACCCAGCAATCCACTTCGACTCAGCCGGAAAATTGAAATTGGAAACAGAGGAATCGGTTTGAAGGAGAGAAGAAGAAGAAGAAAAAAAAACTTACCTTTAGCCCGGAGATGGAGCGACTTCGAACTGGGGAGGACGAGCTAAGTTGAATCGGAGCAAGAGAGGGGAGAAATCGCCGAGGGAGACGCTTTCGGTTGAAGAAGGATTCGCGAAGAGAAGAAGGAGAAATGGGGAAGAAGGCTCGGCGAGCTGGCTTTTATACCAACCGCCTGCGAAAATAAGCATATAAAGAAGCTGGCGCGTTTAGAAGCACAAAGACGCCCAGTGGCTCGACTGGCAGCGCCCCCTGCCTAGCACGCGACACGTCCCTGGCTCGAATCTCACTCGATGCGCTATTTAATTCCTTATTTATTTTCACTCTTTCCCAATCCCAAATGTCTTCACCAAAATTCCCGATCCCATTCAAATCGACTCATAATTTCTCCGACAATTTATAATTTCGAAACCGGCCCTGCCGGCCCGACTCAAAATTACCAAAATGCCCCTGGGCCTCCCGGGAAGACCGGGATGAATTTTTCCGGGCCGTTACAGTCAATTTCCAAAATGATAATGATGTTAGATGGCTCTATAACGTCTTGTGTGTTGGTACTATAAATGGGTGCACTATCATAGTTGACCTTACGCATTACATCGTAATGTATCAAAATCATGCCCCAACAACCTCGTCGACTGACATATTCTGTTGTCCGAAAAGTAGATTTCATCACAACCTAGATTTGGGTAGGTTACCTCTTGATTTTAAAGTTCAAGTAGATGACATATTTTCTAGAAAAAAAATAACTTCAAAATGTATTAGGTGTTATTGCCTTGAGAAACAACTATCAATTCCTAACAAAGAAATCCACCCCTAAATTCCTAGTGGTTGTTTGTGTTGACCCTACATGTAAATGGAAAGTTAATGCGTCTCGTAGGGGGGGAGTATTAAGCAACATTTGGGTTGTTAAAAAGGTAATTGATAAGCACTTACGTTCCCTCGATGTTTTCATGAGCAACCAAAAACAAGCATCGACCTCCTTAATAAAGGAAATGATTATTAATGAAGTTACATTCATGGGTCGAGAATATGAGAAACCTCAAACCATCATGAAATTTGTCCGCACTCATCATGGCATCAACATTAGCTACCATAAAGCTTATCAAGCCAAACAGTCAATTATGAGGGAAATGTATGGAAACCCAGACGAGTCATATGCCTTGCTTCTGTCTTACTCCGAAGTATTGAAGAAGAAAAATCTAGGTATATAAACAACCATTCATCATTACTTACAGGTATATCTTATTCGTTTCACTTTCACTGGATTGTTAGGTATTTGTTGTACGGTATGTATTGTACATCCATTTCTATGTGTTCACCTACTGTTTACTGGATACAAGTTCGAAGGCTTCCATCCAATTTTCTAACGATGGTCGTTTCCTATTAAATTTCATAGCACTTGCTGCTTCAATCGATGGTTGGAAGAATTGTCGTCCGTGTATACGTATAAATGGTACCTTCATAAAAAGAAAATATGGTGTAATGTTACTCGTTGTTACTACAAGTGATGGGGAAAACCAGATATTTCCTTTGGCTTTAGCTGCTATGACTCTGAAAATGATGCATCATGGAAATTTTTCGTAAGACACATGAAGAACGTTTTTGGAAATAGGGAAAATATTGTTGCCATATCCGATAGGCACATATCCATTAGCAACACAATGAAAGAAGTGTGGCCAGAAGCATTCCTTGTGATGTGCATTTACCACTTGAGTGATAACATGATAAAGAAACACAAAGCAAATGGGATAACGAAATATTTTTCAGTCTTGCTAAAGCCTACAATGTTTATGATTTTGAGTTCTACGTGAATCATCTTGAGAATGGATGTCCTGGAATACGTGAAGAATTACAAAATATTTGGGTATGAAAGGTGGTCTCACGCTTTTTGTCCACGCAAACGATATGAGGTGATGGCAAATAATTCCTGTGACAGCTTCAACAATGTAATATTGTATGCCCGTGAGCTTCCAATAACCTTGATGTTTGAAATTATACGGATGTTGTTGCAAGGATGGTTTAGTGTCAGACGACATGATGCATCGATGTTGACCACAAACTTACAGAAGAGTGTGAGAAGTGGATGAAGCCGTACATATACAACAGCCATCTCATGCAGGTGTACTATTCTGTTTATTACATACAGTATAACATATACAACATATAAATTATTGTTTTGTTGTATCTGTTTATTAGGGGTGTACAAAAAAACTGGTAACCCTAGCAACTCGAACTACCCAACCCAAACCGTAAGGGTTGGGTTGGTTCTTGGGTTGGACTTGTTCAACCCAACCCAACCCAACCCGAACTAAGAATATATTATATATATATTATGGTAGATTTTTAGCATATTATATAAATATATTATGTGTGCATGTAAGATAAATTAATAAGTTAGATTTTTAGCATACTTGTAAGCCTTTTAAAAAACGATTATGCTCTAATAAGATTGGTAATAAGTTGAAGTATAGTATCATTAATCTTTTTTAACATATTAATGAACCTATGAACTAAACTTTAGAGAGAAAAATGAAATCAGTAACATAACCCGAGAATCCAACCAAACCCAACCCAAAAATTTTGGGTTGGGTTTCGTTTATGCATAGAGTTGAACGGGTTGGTGAATTGACCAACCCAAAATGTTCGGTTGGTCCAAAACATTCATTCAACCCTACCCAACCTGGACCATGTACACCCCTACTGTTTATGTAGGTACATCCAATCGGTTCTTTGCAGCATCAAGTTCTTTATGGAACCCAACAATATCATGTGAACCTTGGTGATAAAAGTTGTAGTTGTGGAGAGTATGACCATATAGGAATCTCGTGTACTCATGCATGTGCCGTATTACTTAAAATAAAGGTTCCTACAATGCAATACGTTTCACAACATTATTACGCAAATACATTAAGGAAAACATGTAACAGCCCAGTTTTCTATCCCAGTTTTCGAGGTGCCTTCGGGTCAAGTTTCGGTTGTTGGTTGGGTCGTTAGAGCTGTTTTGACCCTTAGGGGTATTTTGGTCTTTTTGCACCCCGGGCAGGATTTGTGGTTTTTCAGGGCTTCGAGGCAGCTCCTGCTTTTGTTGAGGCTTGTTTGTTGTTGGCTGCGAGTCCCGAGATGTTTGGGCTAGTCGTTTGGAAGTTCGGTTGTGGTTTTGGGATTTTTGCAAAGTGATGGTTGGTTGTGTGATTCCTTTGGGATTCGAGCCCGGGCCCTTAGTGTTGCTTTGGGAGTTGGGTTTAAGTGAGATTTATTTATTGGAGGAGGTTGCTTCAGTCGGGTTTCGAAGGAGGAAGCCGGGAAGTGGGATTTTAAGGTTTGATTTGGATAAGGTTGGATTTTTTGGGATAAAATCCCCATTTCCCTTTTATTTTCCCATTTTCCTTTTTATGTCTTTTTTCTTTTAATTTTTTTTCTCCAAAAATCAATTTTCTCTCTCTCTCTCTCTCTCTCTCTCTCTCTCTCTCTCTCTCTCTCTCTCTCTCTCTCTCTCTCTCTCTCTCTCTCTCTCTCTCTCTCTCTCTCTCTCTCTCTCTCTCTCTCTCTCTCTCTCTCTCTCTCTCTCCCCCACCTTGCAGACCTAGCCCCACGCCCATGAGTGGGCCAGCACCACCGCCGTCGGCCTTGTCGCCATCGCGACGCCAAGCCGAGAGAGAAGCCCCGTCGCCCCAGCCAGCCGAGCTCGCACGTCGTCGCGCCCAGATCCGCCCGAGCAGCAGCGCCGTCGCTCCTCGCGCGCCCAGATCGCCTCGCAGCGGCCAGTCGAGTCGTCGGCTCGGCGTCGCCCACCCAGCTCGGTGCGGCCGAGCTCGCCCAGCCCGCGTCGCGCGGTGTCGCCCTCGCTCAGTGAGCTTCGCCCGCGTGTCGGCAGCAGCGCCAGCGCCTGCTCGCCGCCAGCCGTGTCCGCGCCAGCACGCTCGGCGCCCGTGCGCCCTAGCCGTGCCCAGGCCAGCGGCGTCGCGCATGTGATCGCACCAGTGCCTACGCCCAGCGCCCGACCCTGCGCCCAGTAGCGCCCACCCAACCTCAAGAAATGCTTAGCCTAGGCAGCAATCGGCCCGTTCGCGTGTCGCCAGTGCCTCGTGAGTGCTCCCGAGTGAGCCCCTGTTTGTTTTATTATATTTGGGCCTTTTGATTGTAATTATTGTTGTTTTTGTTAGGTTCTCGCTAGCTAGCTCGGGTTCGATCGCAGCTTAGGTTTCTTGTGTTTAGAGGTCTTCCGCGGTAAGGATTTCTTACGAGGAGTTGTGTGGACCTGCGATATATTATGCGATTCTTGATTGTATGCTTGTTTGTGTTTATTGACATGTTTGGTGATAAGTGCTCTAATCTGAATTCCCGATTAGCATGACTTTCTGGTTAATTCTCATGTTAATCCATGCTAGGTTGTTCCTTTTCGGCATGCTCGTATACATTCCTTGCTTCGTAGTATCATGCTAGGCTCGTTGTATTCTTATTGAGCACGTATTGGATTTTATGGAATTGTTTCTTTGTTTGCTAGGCAAAGTTAGAATTGCGGTAGATAGCATCATCCGGGCCTGATGCATAAAGAACCTTGCATCCATGGCAGGGACGTCGAGCAAGTCATTCCGTCCCTGGACCCCGTGAGGGATTAGCTAACCCAAGCGGTAGGCCCTGCAATCTTGGGTGAGGGTGGCAGACTGTTAATTGCCCCAACCGTCGGGATGATGACTTGGCATTGCCTCGTCCCCAGCAGTCGACACGTCCTCAGCGTGTTCGGCCGTAGCCCCTGATTGCCACCTGTTAAGGCAAGGACGGCTTCCTGGTGTAAGCCTACCACGACCGTTTCTTGGCCCCAGGTGCGGTGGTTCAGGCTGACATAGTTTACGTGTCCAGGTCTCACACCCCTATGTCAGTGACACCGATCCAAAGGATTAGTTAGGCGTGGTGACTGGACATGGGCAGCTTGCCTCTAGACCCGGTACCCCCCATGGTCTGCAGTAGCACGCGGTGCATGTTTACGCTCATTACAGCGCCGACCGGAGAGCTCCTCGGGATCTTGAGCTAGTCTACCTTTCGTCGACAGTAGACAGGCTGAGGCCGGGACTTGTTTCTCGTATAGGGCGACTTGTGTGATGTGTTGTGTGGTGATTGATTTCCGGACTAAGACCCTGAGTTGGCATCCGAGGCCCAAGTGTGGGCTAAGCTATGTGCTCTATTTGTGTTTATATTCATAGCTTGCTTATCTTTCTGCTAGATGACCATGTATATCGTATTGTACCCCGGTTGGAGATTCTTACTGAGTAATTCGTTACTCACCCTTATTATGTGGTTTTCCACAGGTAACCATGGTGCGAGACAGGATGGCTGGAGGAGGAGCTGTGATCATGGAAACCCGTTGTTCAACTCTGAGATTTATGTTTATGATTTAAATGTCCTCTGAATGCATGTAGTTGGGCACGGAGCCCTAGGGTGTTTTTCGAATGTATTTCCGGATTCTAGCATTGTTGTAAAGTTTGTATGTTTTAAATAAATCTGATCGATCAGAGTATGTTTGGAAATGTATTTGTCTTGGAAGCAGTGCTTGGAAAACAGGGACGAGTTTGAGGAATTTATGTTGATTTTTAAATGGATGTTTTCATGTTTTAGTTTTTACTTAGAATCCAAACACCATCTTGCAAATTTTCAGAGATTTGAATGCATGCATTGAGGTGACGGCCTATTTAGAACCCCATTGGTCGGGTCGTTCTGAGTTGGTATCGAGCTCGAGTCATAGATTATGTAGACCTTTTTGTTGTAGGTCGTTTTTCCATGATCATCAGCACTCCGACAGTCATCAGGTACGCCTAAGTTTACTATTTTTTGTTGAAAAAGGGTTAAGAATTTACAATACCTGTCATCTAGTGTATGCCTTGTGTAGTGTTGTGGAGCGGAGACGAGCAGGTTCTGACTCGTTGTTGGTTTGGGCTTAGAGAGCCATCATGCCAACTTCCCGCAGTGTGTGATGTATGTTGTGGCTTGTTGAGGTATCCTGATTGATTCGGATGCCCTGGGACATCGTCCCCGTGGGAGGCAGAGTTTAGACTCCCGTAGGCCATTTGTGGCCCAATTGTTGGTTTTCCCCTAGTGAGAGGGTGGAGGTGCTTTGCCTTGGAGTTCTACTCCAAGAGAGGAGTTAGCTGTGGTTGTGCTTATGTGGATGCTTGTGGAGCAGGTCCCCGTGTGGACTAGCACTGGGTAGCTCAAGTGTTGATCTTGAGCCTTAGCAGGTTGTTTGATTGCCCGGTGAGTAGCTGCAGAGTTGGCGACCTCGAGAGGAGATTGTTGAGGCATTTTTGTGCTCCTGTAAAGTGTTGTTGTTTGCAGCCCGATGGCAGGAACCCTCAGAGTTAAGGGTGCAATGAGCAAAGGTGTTCCTTCGGATTGGATCCGTTGGTGTTTTCCTCGGATGTGTGGGAGAGTTGAGCACTCTTCCTTTGGTGAGCTCACGAGTGGAGCTAGGCTGCTGCATGTTGAGAGAGGCGGCCGAGTTTTGTTGAGCATCATGTGGAGATGCTAGTGTAGGCCGTGAGCCTTCGGTTTGATGAGATGCCATATGCATGGTTTTTGAGTTGGAGCCCTTGTATGCCTAGCCAGAGTTCTTGTCACTTGAGGTTGTGACCCTGTTGGCCCCATTGGTAGTAAGATGTGGTTTTGGTAGTAGTGGCACTTGAGGTGCATTGGTTGGTGTGCCGCTTTGGCACTAAGTCTGGTTGAGGCTTGAGTTTGGCTTGGGCATAGCAGATGGTTCTATGCCGTTCGGAGTTTAGTGCACTCCTTTAGCCTTGGATCCGTTTATGGCAGTGGCACCTGTTTAGGTCGTGCCAGTGGGCTAGTTCAGTGGTAGTCGATGGACTACAAGCGAAAGGATGCTCGAGAGGAGCCGGAGCCTTTTCCCAGTGTTACTGGAGGTTGAGTAAGTCAAGCAGGTTGGCAGTTGGTAAGTGTTGGTGCGAGTGAGTCTCGCGCTAGTGTTAAGGCCAAGAGATTTTCTTTGTGGTTGGTAGTGCGGTCAACTACCTTCGAGTGCCTTAATATGTGGAAAGTTGAGCATTGTAGATGCGAGTTTGGTCCAGCTGAGGGACCATGAGTTGGATGCTCATGAGATGAGCTGGATGCCTATGAGGCGAGATGAGCTGATGCCTTGCGAGAGGTTTTGGATGCCTTAGGGGTAAGCACCCTTGGTAGAGGCTTGGTACAAAGTAAGTTCGGTTTGGCATGGTTATGCCTTGGTAAAGCAAGGTTGCCTCAGCTTTTAGCATCGTGTGGAGTTGGAACTTTTGGTGTTCCTTCGGTTGGAGTTCAGTTGGAAACTGAGCAAGAGCGGTGGTAGCTAAGCCGCGTGGTTTCTGATCGTCTTGGCTGAGAGAGTTGTTCGGATCCTTCCTTGGGTAGAAGTTAGGTTGTGATTGGCGTCTGAGTAGGAGGATGACGCATTCTGTAGCGTTTCGGGTCCTCTTGGTTCCCAAGGAGTTGGAGTTGGCCAGCATGGTTGGGATGCTGGAAATTGGAGTTGTTTGTTCAGGCAGTTGTCTGTTAGATCGTATACCGGCAGTGTGTGTGTCAAGGGTCGTCGGAGAACCCTAGGTTGTGGAGAGCCTCTCCAGAGCTCAGTCAGGCCCAGGTAGTGAGTTTAGTTGGCCAGCTGGAGGCATGTAGTTTGTAGCCTCGGTGGAGTTGCTAGCAGTATTGGTAGACTAGCAAGCTAGTGTTTGTTTGGAGTAAAGTCCGGATTGGTTCCGGTGTGGTGGAAAGTTGATGCTTGGTGTTGACCAAGGTGTGGATTGGAGTTGCTTGAGATTAGTTTTGCTCGTGAGACGAATGGTTCGTGCCCAGTTGGTTGTTTTCCTGTTTCCAGGATGTTGAGTTGCCCTGTTGTTGCCCCGTGAGATTTAGATGTTGTTGCTCTAGTGGAGCATGACAGTGAGCGTATGTGGAGCTCTCTGTCCTTTGGTTGTCTGCTTGTAAGAGCCGTTTCCTTCGGGGAGTTGTCAGGTTACTCCCTTGGTCTTGGAATTGATGGTAGTGGTGCTAGCAAGAGGGAATAGTTTGTTGGCTGCTTGGAAGCAGTCGTTTGATCAGTTAAGCGGATTCTTGGATGGTGTTCTAGAGGCTGCAGTAAAGGTTGTTCTGCCTCTTGTGAGTGTTTGGCCAAGAATTGGTTCTTTTTGTTGTTTCGAGAGCTAGTTCGGTTCTAGCTGGAGGGCGTTGCCCTGAGGCCTTGTTCCTAGTCAGTTAGTTTTGGGAGTTGACCCCTCCCTCGGCAGTTGAGTAAGTATTGTTAGTTTCGGATTGGGGGTCCGATTGGTTGAGCTTCCCCTTGGTTGTTGCTTCCATGAGTGTTGGTTGCTGTCGCCTTGGGTTTGAGTTAGTCAGCGAGCGTGTGTGAGTTCGCTGCCCTTCTGGAGTTTGCTTGCTGGGGAAGTCGTTTCCCGTTTGGCAGGAGTCAGCTTAGTTCCTGAGTTGTGTAGTTGATCAGAGTAGCGCTTGTTTGTCACCCCAATGAGAGGTCCCCGCTTTGTGTTGTTAGCAAGCAAAGTTGTTTGTTCTTGCAAGGGCGGAGGCCAGCCAGTAAGAGTTGAGTTGTTCTGGCAAGTAGATGGTTCTTTGGGGATTGAAGATTTTTTTTTCCCCTAGCCTCTGTGGTAGTTGAGTTGCTCCTTGGATGTCAGCCTCGAGTGTTAGCTTTCGAGGTAGTCTTGCGGATTCATGTGGCTCAGGATCCGTAAGCTTGGAGGTTGTCGTCATCCGTTTTCCTTGTGAGGTTTCGGGAGTGGAGCTTCTGGTTGGAAGTTGAGTTAGGCCTAAGCTTAAAGGAGAAGTCCTTTAAGTAGCCAGATGGATTTTAAGAGTTGAGTGGTAGCTTGGAGGCGAGCGTTGCTCGTTTTAAGTTGGGTTGAGTTTTTCTGAGCAAGCCCTTCTCGGGCTTTGCTTCTTGTTGTTGTGCGTTCGCAGTTGGCGTTAACGGAGCCTCGTTTGAGTGAGTTGGCACAGAGGTGCCGTGGCTTTGGTTGGTAAGCTGTTGAGCTGTTTTCCTCAAGGTGTTTTGTCGCAGATAGCTGCGTGATGGTTTAGTCCTTGCTTCCTGAGATTTTGAGAGGAATGTTGGTTGTTCCTTGCCTGGCGGTGTTCTCTTTGGCCA
Organism: Sicyos edulis; assembly: GCA_036507275.1. Taxonomy (NCBI): domain Eukaryota; kingdom Viridiplantae; phylum Streptophyta; class Magnoliopsida; order Cucurbitales; family Cucurbitaceae; genus Sicyos; species Sicyos edulis. Next base: position 37,720,204 of record CM071847.1, read on the forward strand.
GTTGCTGGTAGGCTTGCTCCGAAATGTTGAGTTCGGCCGTTGAGAGGCTCCTGTTTGTTGGCTAGGCCGAGTGGAGCCTGTGCCTGGTTTTGGCCATTTAGGGTTGGCCGTAGCTGAAGTTTCAGCTTGTGCTTGTTGGAAAGGTTTGCCTTTGTGGATCAATCGCCAGTGGGTGATTTGTTTGCTTTTCGTTAAGGCTTTAGGCAAGCTTTGTGGTTCGTTGGTCTCTTGTGAAGTAAGAGTAGGCCGTTTAGTTTTGGAATCTGGAAGGTTCAGTTGTTGGCCAGTTTGTTGTAGAGTTGAGTTTGTTTGTTGTCAGCTGTGAGTTTCCTTAGGAGTTTTGCCAGTGCGTGGTGTAGAATTTCAGAGCTTGTGGCCAGTCCTCGAGTTTGCTGTGAGTAGCACCGTTGAGAGTTGGTGCGAGTTGAGGACGTGGTTTGCCGTCTAGTATTTTCGCATTTGTTTTCCTTCGGAGATCAGTGTTTGGCAGTCTGGATGGCATTGTGGTTGAGTTTTTGAGAACCCAAGAGGGTTTGGTTTTCGAAGAAGGTTAGTGTTGTTTTAGCCGAGAAGTTCGGTTGGTTTGGTTTCAGTGCAGTTTTTCCTGGAGCTGTTTCGTCTTAGGACTTTCGAGGACGAAAGTCTTAAAAAGGAGGAAGTATTATAACAGCCTCGCTTTTCTATCCGATTTTCGAGGTGCCTTCGGGTCAAGTTTCGGTTGTTGGTTGGGTCGTTAGAGCTGTTTTGACCCTTAGGGGTATTTTGGTCTTTTTGCACCCCGGGCAGGATTTGTGGTTTTTCAGGGCTTCGAGGCAGCTCCTGCTTTTGTTGAGGCTTGTTTGTTGTTGGCTGCGAGTCCCGAGATGTTTGGGCTAGTCGTTTGGAAGTTCGGTTGTGGTTTTGAGATTTTTGCAAAGTGATGGTTGGTTGTGTGATTCCTTTGGGATTCGAGCCCGGGCCCTTAGTGTTGCTTTGGGAGTTGGGTTTAAGTGAGATTTATTTATTGGAGGAGGTTGCTTCAGTCGGGTTTCGAAGGAGGAAGCCGGGAAGTGGGATTTTAAGGTTTGATTTGGATAAGGTTGGATTTTTTGGGATAAAATCCCCATTTTCCTTTTTATGTCTTTTTTCTTTTAATTTTTTTTCTCCAAAAATCAATTCTCTCTCTCTCTCTCTCTCTCTCTCTCTCTCTCTCTCTCTCTCTCTCTCTCTCTCTCTCTCTCTCTCTCTCTCTCTCTCTCTCTCTCTCTCTCTCTCCCCGAGCCCCCACCTTGCCCGACCTAGCCCCACGCCCAGTAGCCGGCCAGCCCCACCGCCGGTAGGCCTTGTCGTCGTCGCACGCCAGCAGCCGAGAGAAGCCCGTCGCCCAGCAGCCGAGCTCACACGTCGTCGCTCCAAATCCGCCCGAGCAGCAGCACCTTCGCTCCTCGCGGGCCCAGATCTGCCCGTCGCAGCAGCCCAGGTCGAGTCGTCAGCTAGAGCGTCGCCCATTGACTCGGTGCCGCCCGAGCTCGCCCGGCCGCGTCGCGCGATGTCGCCTCGCTCGGCCCGAGCTCGCCGTGTGTCGCGTCGGCGCCCAGCCGTGTGTCGCGCCAGATGCGCTTAGCGCCCGTGCACCCCATCCGTGCCCCCAGCACAGATCCGCGCTGTGTGATCGCGCGCCAGCCAGCCTCAAGCGGTGCTTAGCCCAGCGAGCGGCGGCCCGTTCGCGTGTCGGTAGTGCCTCGTGAGTGCTCCCCGAGTGAGCCCCTGTTTGTTTTATTATATTTGGGCCTTTTGATTGTAATTATTGTTGTTTTTGTTAGGTTCTCGCTAGCTAGCTCGGGTTCGATCGCAGCTTAGGTTTCTTGTGTTTAGAGGTCTTAGGCGGTAAGGATTTCTTACCGGAGTTGTGTGGACCCTGCGATATATTATGCGATTGTTGATTGTATGCTTGTTTGTGTTTATTGACATGTTTGGTGATAAGTGCTCTAATCTGAATTCCCGATTAGCATGACTTTCCTGGTTAATTCTCATGTTAATCCATGCTAGGTTGTTCTTTACGGCATGCTCGTATCATTCCTTGCTTCGTAGTATCATGCTAGGCTCGTTGTATTCTTATTGAGCACGTATTGGATTTTATGGAATTGTTTGCTGTTTGCTAGGGCAGGTTAGAATTGCAGGTAGATAGCATCATCCGGGCCTGATGCATAAAGAACCTTGCATCCATGGCAGGGACGTCGAGCAAGTCATTCCGTCCCTGGACCCCGTGAGGGATTAGCTAACCCAAGCGGTAGGGCCCCGCAATCTTGGGTGAGGGTGGCGATCGTTAAATGCCCCAACCGTCGGGATGATGACTTGGCATTGCTCGCCCCCGGCGATCGGCACGTCCTCGGCGTGTTCGGCCGTAGCCCCGATTGCCACTGTTAAGGCAAGGGCGGCTTCACGGTGTAAGGCTTCCACGACCGTTTCTTGGCCCCAAGTGCGGTGGTTCAGGCTGACATAGTTTACGTGTCAGTCTCACACCCTATGTTAGTGACACCGATCCAAAGAATTAGTTAGGCGTGGTGGATTGGACATGGGCGGCTTGCCTCTAGACCCGCACCCCATGGTGCGCAGAGCACGCGGTGCATGTTTACGCTCATTCTGGCGCCGACCGGAGAGCTCCTCGTGATCTTGAGCTAGTGTACCTTTTCGTCGACGATGAGATGTGCCGAGGCCGGGACTTGTTTCTCGTATAGGGCGACTTGTGTGATGTGTTGTGTGGTGATTGATTTCCGGACTAAGACCCTGAGTTTGCATCCGAGGCCCAAGTGTGGGCTAAGCTATGTGCTCTATCGTGTTTATATTCATAGCTTGCTTATCTTTTCGCTAGATGACCATGTATATCGTATTGTACCCGGTTGGAGATTCTTCTTGAGTAATTCGTTACTCACCCTTATTATGTGGTTTTCCACAGTAACCATGGTGCGAGACAGGATGGTGGAGGAGGAGCGTGGTCATGGAAACCCGTTGTTTAACTCGAGATTTATGTTTATGATTTAAATGTCCTCTGAATGCATGTAGTTAGGCACGGAGCCCTAGGGTGTTTTCAGAATGTATTTAGGATTCTAGCATTGTTGTAAAGTTTGTATGTTTTAAATAAATCTCGATCAGAGTATGTTTGGAAATGTATTTGTCTTGGAGCAGTGCTTGGAAACAGGGATGAGTTTCGAGGAATTTATGTTGATTTTTAAATGGATGTTTTCATGTTTTAGTTTTTACTTAGAATCCAAACACCATCTTGCAAATTTTTCTCAGAGATTTGAATGCATGCATTGAGGTGACGGCCTATTTAGAACCCCATTCGGTCGGGTCGTTACAAAACATATGTCGGACTTATTTACCCCTTGGGGCCCCAAGATCACTGGGATGTACCACAACACATTCAAGATTAGAAGCTTCTATCGCCTGCGGTCAAACGCCCCGTTAGAATAACAAAGAAAAAACGTATGCGATCAGTATTAGAAGTTAAGAATCGGTTGAAATGTGGTATGTGTGGTCAACCAGGTCATAACAAGAAAACATGCAGGAATCCCTTCACCCAATGACAATGACATCCTTTTTTATTTTCCCCGAACTTTTTCCATTTCTATGAACAATCTGTTTGTTACCATTTCATTTTCTAGAAATTCTTTTCTATATAGTAGCGCTTACACAGTTATCATGGAAATAAAAATATATTTTCGTCGACATCATTTACTATTTATGGAGTTCTTTATGTTATAATGACTACATATTACATGTAGTATAACTGTTAGGCGAACGACAACAGGACTACACCAAACATAAACATAATATAGTATTAGTGTACATTAATAATATAGTACAAACAATACGTATTACACATCTGTACATATCTGATCAAACCGTACTGTTTAAGAATATTTTCATATAGCAAACCATAGATCGTAATCAGAGAAAATATATTATGTAATTTGAACTAAATTAATAAACAAATTGCACACTAGTAATCTTTTTATAATACCATATACTAACCATATAGTATAACATTAGAATATCATACTATTGTTTTAACAATACGGTATAGTTAATCAGACATGAAGTAATCACTATCAAAGCACTAACTAAACAGTAAAGTTTTAATAATACAGTATAATTGATCATACATGAAGTAATCAATTTCAAAGCAGTGGCCAGCCAATACAGTTTTAAAACTATGGTATAGTCGATCATACATGAAGGAATGAATTTCAAAGCACTCCTCACTGTTTCTAACACTTTAGCATCTTTCACCATCCAATAATTGAATCATTCTCTAACCATTCATTTTTTAATCTGAATATATCATTTCATACAAATAGATAAAAAGCAAAGAAATTTCTGATAAAAACGTTTATAACAAAATCCCATACTACCATTCATGTTCCAAAAAGTTGCAAAAACAAGTACAAAATGTTCAAAATTTAAGCAGAAAACAAAAAAGGTATAAAAGTCAGACTACATTAAGGGTTGGAACAATAGATTAAAGTTTGGCGGCTCAAGGAATTCCACATTCTCTTCTCTACTTTCTTCGCCTTCTTATCTTCAGCAGACCCAAATTTTGAAGTAAACAGTGATTTCATTATCCTGGATGGCTTCCTCTTCCTTCTAATTCGTTTCGCATGCTGGCTAACTGAGAATATCCTTTACCCTTTAAGCTGCACAAATCAGATATGGAATAAACATACCTTGAAATATATACACTATAGTCAATAATATTACACAATTCAGAATATTACCACATCAATATAAATATTAGGGTTCCCAGTGACATAGAATTCACTAACGTTTATTGGGAAAACCTATAAGAAAAATCGTAGTCTAAATAAGTATTTAAGAAATTGTACGATATAGGTAAAATAGTATTACCTCATTTCCAGAAAAGTTCCCACATTCGTCATGATTTAGGACCACATTGCTCCCTACACCACAATTTTTTCCAGTATCCTTTTCCTGTTCTTTAGTTACACCATCACCGTCTGTACTACATTCTTCAAACAAGTCATCATCTTCTGCATCACCCATATTACCAAACCCATCATCTTCCCCATCTCGTCGTTCATCATCTTTGTCTTCTCTGTTAACCTCTACGATCTGTTCAACAATCCCCCCGCCCTTCTTTTTCAAATCGTTAATCTCATCAAAAAGGTTTTTCAACACAATACACATTTTGTCAAACCTTTTTTGGGTCTCTCTTCTAAGTCATCTATCTGTTTCTCCATCGTTTCGAAGGATGACTTCACAAACTCAGTTAGTTCACGAACACTCTTCTCGACATCATTTTCACTTGATGTATTAAATTTTCTTTTATCGTGTTCAGGTTGTCCGTGAACTTCAAAATCCGTGTGAACTTCCCTTGGGCTATCACTTGAGACCTCCTTTGCATGACCAACTTCACTCGCTCCATCTGTCTTTTTGATTTCTCAATTATGCACCTTCCACCTCTTCTTCAAACCATGAGTCATAATCCTTAGTTTGTCTATCATCATCTTCCGTACCCTATGCACAACACAGTATTGTTACATAAGACGGTATGTTGTTAACCAGATGTACAGAAAATTAAGTCCTTTCAAATATATTAAAGAACTTAGAACAACACTTACCATGTATTCTTCACTAGTTTCCTTCACACAGTCTTTGGTTTCTGAGTCTATCGTACTCACCTTACCATCACACAACTTTATAAACTTGAACTTAAATTCAAAGAAAACTCTACATTAGTTATGAAATACTAGTATTTATTAATTAGCATAAACACTATTTTAACAACATACCATCTTTTTCTCGAAAACCATTTCCTGTAGATATTTCCACTTTGTTTGATCGTCTGAATGCCAATTTAACATCAAAGGTAAAGTATTCTGCTTGCAACAGGCGATCATATTTCTGTCATGAGATATTAAGGGGATGCATTCATATGCCCAGGTCGGAAGAGCATAAGGGAATCCTCCAATACCAATGGTACTAGAGATCGGCTGTAAGATCGCATTCTTCATAAACTTCAGGGTCGATTCAAAGGCTAACCTACCCCAGTTTTGTTTATCAAATTGGTCTTCATTCTTAATAAGAAGTAAATTTTCATTGTCTATGTTTGTTTTGAAGCTCTTTGCGTCGAGAAAACATTATAAGCAATACAATTTGGCTATTCGGACCATATATTTCTCCTGAATATCAGTTGAGTACTTAAACAAGTCCGCAAGATAAGTCCTAGAAATTGTTTTCTTGTTCAGGAACTACTATTTAGTCTACTATCATCCACCTCAATTTTCTGACCATAATTTAAACCGTAATTTTTTGAAAATCACCTATACCAAATTTCACTACTCTACCTTACATATTAAATCATAACTCATTATTCTTCAGTGATTTGCACATCTTTCTCATAATTGAGTTCAGTAATTGTGATTGGAACCATTTAAGGTCTAAGTCTTAAAAGTTCCCAAATGTCACTTTTTTTAACTCTTTCTACTGTCCTCTATTAAGTTTGTTCTTAATTTGTTTAATCGTATCGTACGTTTAGAAAACATTAATTTTTTGTTTCAAATTCCAGTCACTTCATGGCAATAGTAGGTGGTTTTCTTGTAACATAAAGTACTATCAGAACCCTACGTAAAAAATACAACACAATACATTCTACACTAATAAATCGGAATGGTACCTTGTATATACTGTTATAACATAAAGTACTGTCTTATATTATAAGTCGTATAATATACATGTATATAAACAATACCGTATTACATAATAGAAATGTAATGGATAGTAATATGAGTATGAAAAATGTATTAGACATGAATAAAATGAATAATAAACCATAAATGTACCGTGTAAGTTATACAATATGTATAATAAAATATATAGAGTTTTGTATAGTGTATATGGTAATATAATAGTACATGTCAAACTACTGTATTAATGGTATTATACAAATGGAATGATTGATGAGCATATAAGGAGAAGATGTACAGTATAACTAACCTAAAAATACAGTATGAACATACGATATATACTCAATTATACAGCTTTGCAGATATGTGTATATAGTGAATTATACCAGAATATGAGAATCAAAGTACGAAAAAACTACTGTTCTACATATGATTTGATTGCATTTCTAAACATGATTTTTGACATTTTAAAGATTGAAATATAAATAAATTAAATGTAGAGAAATGACAAAACATATCATACTCTACATGGCAAACAACAGTATTAATGGTATTATACAAATGGAATGATTGATAAACCTATAAGGAGAAGATGTACAATATAACTAACCTAAAAACACCGTATGAACATACGGTATATACGCAATTGTACAGTTTTGTAGATGTGTATACAATCAATTATATCAGAATATGGAAATCAAAGTACGAAGAAACTACTGTACATATGATTTTACTACAATTCTAAACATGATTTTTGACATTCTAAATACTAAAATATAAATAAATTAAATGTAGAGAAATGACAAAGTAGGAGTAAAACATATCATACTCTACATGGCAAACAAAGTATTAATGATATTATACAAATGGAATGATTGATGACCTATAAGGAGAAGATGAATAGTATAACTAACCTAAAAACACTGTATGAACATACGGTAGATACTCAATTGTACAGTTTTGTAGATGTGTATACAATCAATTATACCAGAATATGGAAATCAAAGTACGAAAAAACTATTGTTCTACATATGATTTTACTACATTTCTAAACATGACTTTTGACATTCTAGATACTGGAATTTAAATGAGTTAAATGTACAGAAATAATAGAATAGGAATAAAAAATACCATACTAAACCATCTGAAACATATCGGATCACGGTTATACTAGAGCAAAGCAACAACCTACTAATGATGATGGATAAGGAACAAAAACGTAATACAAATACGGTGAAAAATGAAAACTATTGAGAAGAGATAACTAAAGACGTATGATTATACCGTCCGATCAGAACTTTGTGGTCGACGACAATTTATGTGGTGGCCGAAATGTGAAAAGAAAGATTGAATGGAGCTGGAGAAGCGAAAAATGGAGGAATGGAGAATGGAAGAAGAAAAGTGAAACGAAAATGGAATAGAAAGAAAGATAAGAGATAAATGAGAAAAGGAATTAAATCTCATTGCATTAAAAGAGTTGACAATTATATATGGTATGTTTTACAAGGATGGAAAGTATGCAAAATGAGGCATTTAATTCGAAAATTTAATATTAAATTTGAGAAAGGGCAAAATGTTATTAAGGAAAAATTAATAATTACGATTTTTTATAAAAAAATTAACTTTGCAAAAAAAAACTTGGTCGTCTATATTTGTAAATACTTTTTCAATGTGGTCTAGTTACTACAATTTCCCTAATAAAAATAGTATACATAATACTAATATTATATATATTTTTTTTCAATATATATATATTATAATATATTATATTGTTCGAAAATAGTACACATAATTATTATTATAACTCGATTTTATGTTCATTATTATTATTACTATTATTATTATAAAATGAAGGTTTGAATGTTATATTTTGGTATTATTTATTATTAGTTTTATTTATTTGTGTTTATTATTATCAATAAATTTTATAAAATAATAAAAGAAATAAATTCATTTTTTTAACTCTCATAAATTTTCTAAAAAATAAAAAATATTTTTTTAAAAAAATTAAGATTTGAATAATAAACATAAATCTAAATTTTATAACAGTAATTTTTAATTATAAAAATTGTCCTTTCAACATTATTTTCAACATTTTACCATGATTCCATTCCGAAGTTAGAATCCAGGAATCCAAACACTCTAATCCAAGATTCTGGGGAATCTGAACTTTGATTCCGGGGAATGGGATTCCAAACCAGTGAACTAAACGCCCCCTTAGCATTTTAGAGGGAAAAAAAATGAAATGAGTGAGATTGTAATCTTTTTTGTTTTTAATGTTAATTAATTTGTCAAATCAAAAGCTAAAAGTTATAAATGGACATAGGTTCACTTTAGAGATGCCACGTGTATGGTGAATGGGGAACCGCTTAGTCTTATGCCAAAAGGAAAGGGAATAGGTTAATTGATGAATCTCAAAAGCCGTTTGGATGCAAAGTTGTGGAGGGTTTAGCAAAAAAGTTATAATAAAAAAGTTTACTTGAATGCATTTGTTTTTAAAGAGGTTAAAATAAGAGCTCGTTTGGATGTTTATAATGGAGTTGTAGAATAATTTTCTATTTATAAATGATTTGACATTTATGAGTTTTATCTAATAAAAATAATGTATTTTATTTGTTTATTATTTTAAATCTCAAATATTATTTTTATATTCATAACTTTTTTGGTTCATATTACTTTATTATTTTTCTTTTTAATTTATTTTTTTAATTTCAATATTTTTGTTGTCACCATAATACTTTTTTATAGTATAAATTTTATTTTATATTTTAAATAATAACATAAAACTTTACAAACTAACTAATTTGATGATTATTAATGGATTAATGATTAATTAATGATATTATGTTAAATGAATACAAATAAATAAAAGTTTAGAAACAAAATAAAATGAACTATGAAATTTCTTTTAATTAAAAAAAAAAAGATATTATGTGATGGAGAATAAATTCCAATTAATTAGTTCAAACATTTTTTTCTTAGATTACAACAATTAGCATAGAGGGATTCGACTCATAATCTCATGGTCATAAAGTGCTAGCTCATGTTGCACACTGCAGTTGACAATTAGTTTAAACAAAATAATTGATCGTAAAAATATTTTAATTTATGAAATATGATTTTGAAATATAAAATTGATTATAAAATTATCGTTGATTTTAAATTTCAAAAATTCTTTTAAAAATATTTTATTATCTAAATGAAAACAATTTTTAATTATTTCGTTGAAAAAATATTAGGTAGATACAAAATATAAATAAAATAATAATCCTAAAATAAAATTAATTATAAAAATACTATTATTTTAAAATTACAAAACCTATTTAAAAATATAAGTGTTGAAAAAAAATTATAATTTTTTTTTTATAATACTTTATTTATGTTATAAATTTGACTTTATATTCTACAAGATTTTGCAAATTTGGCCACAAGCATATAGCCAAATTTCATATAAATGATATTGATATTCAACTATTTAAAAATTAAATAAAAATATTAAATAGTTTATTACCTCCCTACCTAGATTCATTAAACACATTTTATTAATTTAATTTGGAGAGAGAAAATATTCATTAAAATAAGATTAAATTGGAGGGAGAAAATTACATTTATTAGCTTGATTTACCCCCTAATTTCCATCAATAATAAAAATCTCTAAATCTCCTAAAACCAAAAAATGTAATGACTGGCATACAAAAAAAAATAGCTAGTTTTTTGTAGGAGAAGAAGCGTTCCATTTTTTTCTTGTGATTTTGAGTTTTTATCACAATCGCAGGAAATACTAAAGCGAACTCCGATGATTAATTGAAGCTTATTCCATTTAAGTGTTTGTTCTCTCTTTTTGTGTTTTAATCTATATTTATTATTATTTATTTTAAAAACTTTTTACTAATGCATGTCTAGTTTTTCATTTGTATTTCACTAATATGTTGAATGTTCTAATATTCAACCGTATTACGACTATATTAATACTGTAGATATGTATAATTATTATATTTATATAATAATTATACATATATCATTTGTAATATTGTACTTGATGAATGTAGGCATTTCTTAGTTTTATTAAACTTATACACTAGTATTATATAATATCAATTTTATACAGAAGTATTTTATGATATCGTTGATTTGTAGGATCAATATAATAAGTAATACTTAACCAATACGTTTGTAAAATTATGTAATTATTTTAAATTTTGAAATTGTTTTGAATGTTATTTCTTAGTATTTGATTTAGTGTGTCTAAATGAATGTAATATAATACTCATATTATACATTTTTTGAACAAAAAATAAATTCTCTTGCACTATATTTCTAGATGAAAACTTAGTATAAATAGTCTTTTCAATGTGTATTATATAATATCACATTAATATATGGGTAGGGTATAACACCGCGGATGTGAACCAATCTTCGTTCAACTACTGCAAAATTGAGGAAACAATATGGTAGGACATAAAAAATTAAGCTGGACGACTTTTTAAAGAAGGGACAATTGTAAATGACTGTGCATTCTTCATTCAACCAATGCCAAATCGAAGAGAGTACACAATACATTTTGATAAGAATATATCACTGATGAAAATTGATGTCTAGGCAAAAGAAAATGTGAGAAAAAAAAGAATTTACACATGGTAGTTTCAATTTTAAGAGATTGTGAATATTAATTAAGGAATATAGTTTAAAATGAAAAATTTTAATCGAAAACTACAAAAATGGAAAATATATGCTCACACGATATTTTGCTGCAAAATAAAAGAGCAAGACTTGTTATATGAACTTGAATTTTCATTGATTTGAATATGTGCGTGTGTTACAATCTCTATGTAACGGCCCAGGATTCTATTTTGGTTCTCTAGGTACGCTCAGTTAATTTTTCGGTTGTTCGGTTGGGCCGTTAGGGTAGTTTGAACCTTTAGGGGCATTTTGGTCTTTTGCCCTCAGGGCCTGTTTTATAATTAACTAGAGTTTCTAGGTTGTTTCTGTCAATTGTTGAGTTAAGTTATTCTTCGATTTTAGGTTTCCAGGGTTGGGATGCATTTTGAAAAGTTTGGAGATCTTCCGGTTAAGAAGGGGAAAATAAGAATTAATTGTGTGTTTGTTGGGACTTGAAGGGTGTTGGATTTGGGAGTTTGGCTTTTAAATAAAATAAGAAAATAAAAGTGTCACTACTGGGACTCGAAGGGTGTTGGATTTTGGAGTTTGGCTTTTAAATAAAATAGGGGAATAAAAGTGTCACTGTTGGGACTCGAAGAGAGGATTGACAACGGAGTTTGGAGGCTTGTTTTAAAAAGAAGAAAAAAGAGAGAAAAAGTGATGTCACTGGGACTCGATGTTTGGTGGCTAGGGACACGTGGCACTTATGAGTGTGTTTTGCGATTAGGGGATGGGAAATCACATTCTTTTGGATAATTCTTCGCGAGACCTAGCCGCACGTTCTCCTTCTCCTTCCCTCAAGCTTGCCGATTTCTCCCTCTTTCCCATCTCCATTGCCAAATCTTTCATCCTCTCCATCTCTTTTCATCGTTTTTCTTTTGGTTCTTGCTGAGAAGCTCCACAACCTAGCCTAGTCGAGATCACTTCTTCCTCTTCCTCCTTGGGATTGCCAAAAACATCACCTTGAAGCAGCGAGGTTGTAACGGCCCAGGTTTTCATCCCGGTCTTCCAGGTGTGCCCTAGGGGCATTTTGGTAATTTGGTCAGGCCGTCAGGGCCGTTTATGTCTTTTTCCAGTTGCTAAAATTATTGGATGGGTTTATGTAGGTTTTTTAGGCTTTGTGGATGGGTTTGAGCAAGGATAGATGCAAAAGTAAAAATAAAGGAAAATTGTGTTGCAACTGGGATTTGAAATAGGGTCTTCGGGAAAGCTTGTGGGGATGCGTGCCAGTTGAGCTATGGAGAGCTCTTGTTGCTCTTTCTGCGTCATATTATGGTTAGCCTTAGATCTTTGGAGTTTTGGTGCATTTAGTTAAATGAAAAAGAAATTAGGTTTTTGTTCTTCTTCTCCAAAACCCTCATCTTGCCGCCCAAGCTTGTCTCCCTAGCCCTCCAAGCCGATTTTCATCCCCTTTGCAGCCCCGTGGTTCGATCGTCTTTCTGGGTAAGTTTCTTCGTCTCTTCGTCTTCTCCGATTTGAGTTCTTGCTTTGGCCGAATGTAAGTAGAAGAGTGTGGGGTGTGTGTGTGTTTGTTTGCGGCCACCGAGAGGAACCCCACCAAGAAACCACCGTCGCGGCTCCCCCCACCGCCAGATCGCACCAAAGAAGAAGCCCAGATCGCCCGAGTCGCCCGGCTCCATCGATCCTGCAGTGCCATCGAGCGGCTTATCGCTCAGCCAATGCCGAGCGACGCCCAGCGGCCCCTGCGCGCGCCTCAAAGAAGACGCCCAGATAGCCCCCATCGCGGCCCCAGATCTCGCCCGGCGAGATGCGCTCTATCACGCGCTGCAGCACCGTCGCCGCGGCCCAGATCGCGACGCCCAGACGCGCTTGTCACCGCGCGCGCGCCGCGTTCGCCGTCGTCGTCCAGTCAGCGCCGCGCGCAAGCGTGTCCGTTCGTGCCCAAGGCGTCCGCACCACGCGCGTGCTGCTCGCTCGCGCGCCATCCGTGCCCCAGCGCCGTGCGTGCGCCGGCTCCGCGCCGCCCATCTGCGCCGTCGCGCCAAAGCCAGCAGAGCCGCATTTGCCGCGTCGTCGCGTGTCGCCGAGCGCGTGAGTTGCTCCCGAGCCGAGCCTTGTTTATTTTATTATATTTAGGCATATGGATTGTGATTATCATTATTTTTGTTAGGTTTTTGGTAGCTAGCTCGGGTTCGATCGCGGCTTAGGTTTTTGTGTGTAGTTGTTCGCCACCGGTAAGGATTTCTTACCAGGAGTTGTGTGGACCTGCGATGTTCTATGTGATTGTTGTTTGTATGTTTGTTTGTGATTATCAAAGCATGTATATTTTAGGTGCTCTCGCTCAATTCTCGACTAGCATGACTTCGTATGTTGTTCTCTCATGTTAGTCCATGCTAGGTTGTTCCGTTCTGGCATGTTCATATCTGTTCTTGCTTCGTAGTACCATGCTAGGTTCGTTGTATCTGTTGAGCACGTTTTGAATTGTATTGGATTGTATGTTATTGATATGATAGGTTAGAGTGTAGGTAGGTAGCATCATCCGGCCCGATGCATAAAGTATCTTGCATCCATGGCGTGGACGCACGAGGTAATACTCGTCCCCTGGACCCCGTGAGGGTTTAGCTAACCCGACCGGTAGGCCCTGCAATCTTGGGTGAGGGTGGTAGTCTGCGCGATGCCCCAACGGTCAGGATGATGACTTGGCATTGCCTCGTCCCCGGCAGTCGGCACGTCCTCAGCGTGTTCAGCCGTAGCCCTTGATTGCCACCTGTTAGGGCAAGGACGACTTCCTGGTGTAAGACTACCACGACCGATTCCTTAGCCTCGGTGTGGTGGTTGGTGACATAGTTCACGTGTCGTGTCTCACACCCCTATGTCGGTGACACCGATCCAGAGATTTAGTTAGGCATGGTAATCGGACATGGGCAGCTTGCCACTAGACCCGGCACCCCATGGTGGGCGGTAGCATGCGGTGTACGCTTACGCTCATTACAGCGCCGACCGGAGAGCTCCTCGGGATCTTGAGCTAGTGCATCTTTCGTATCGACAGTAGACAGGCTGAGGCCGAGACTTGTTTCTCGTATAGGGCGTATTGTGTGGTGATCTACTTTCGGACTAAGACCTTGAGTTGGCATCCGAGGTCCAAGTGTGGACTTAAGCTATGTGATGTATTCTGTGTTTATATTCATAGCTTGCATACACTCATCTAGATGACCATGTGCATCGTATTGTACCCCGGTTGGGGATTCTTACTGAGTAATTCGTTACTCACCCTTATTTTGTGGTTTCCCACATGTAACCAAGGGGCGAGACAGGATGGCTGAAGGAGAAGCTGTGATCATGGGAACCTGCTGTCAACTCTGACTTCTTTTATATTATGACTCTTGTCTTTTGTTTTCCCCTGAATGCATGTAGCCGGGCACGGAGCCCTAGGATATTTTCTGAATGTTTTTGTGGATTCCCGCTTTATTGAATTTGAGGATGTTTCAAATGTTTTAATAAATCTCTGATCAGAGTGTACGTTTTGGAAATGTATTTGCCTTGAAACAGGTGCTTGGAGACAGGACGAGTTTCAAACAAACTATATTGATTTCTGATTGAACCTTGATTGTTTTGTTTTAATTGGGAATCCGAAAATTTATTTGCATATTGTCCTTTACTTTGAATGCATGCATTGGGGTAAAGGCCTATTTAGAGCCCTTTTTGGGTCGGGTCTTTACAGAGGTCCTCTTCTCTTCTCCATCACCCTGCCTAGAGCATACTCCCCACCTCCATTGCCAATCTCTCCTCCTCACCTTGCCCTTGTTCTTGCAGCAAAAACCAAACCCTAGCCGAGGCCAACTCTTTCTCCTTGTTATTACAGAGACCACATCACCATTACCATTCCAAGGAGCCGATTGCAAGCCATAGCCGAGGATTGACTTCTTCTTGTCGCACACCTCTTAGCCACAAGCAGCATCAAGTCGAGAGCACCTATGTAACGGCCCGAAAATTTCATCCCGGTCTTCCCTAGAGGCCCAGGGGCATTTTGGTAATTTTGGTCGGGCCGGCAGGGCCGGTTTTGTATTTGTTAATTGCCGGAAAAATTATGAGTCGATTTGAATAGGATCGGCAATTTGGGTGAAGACATTTGGGCTTGGAAAAAGGTAAAAATAAATAGGGAATTAAATAGCACGTCGAGTGAGATTCGAGCCAAGGACGCGCTGTAAGCTAGGCAAGGGGCACTGCCAATCGAGCCACTGAGCGCTCTTGTATTCTAAACGCGCGATCAAATATATAACCGTGTTTTCCTCTGCCTTTGGTTTAAAGGTAGAATCGCCGAGCTTCTTCCCCATTTTCTTCTTCTTCCTTCGCGAATTTCCCTTCGACCGACCGGCGATTTCCTTGCGATTTCTTCCTTCTCCAGCTCTGTTCGACCGAGCTTCTTCTCCAATTCGAAGTCGTTTTCCATCCCCGAGCAGCAGTGGTGTTTGCACTGAAGATTTGGAGGCATTACCTGTATGGTGAGCGGATTCAGATGTTTACCGACCACCAGAGCCTCAAGTATCTATTTACTCAGAAGGAGTTGAATATGAGGCAGAGGAGATGGTTAGAGTTGGTAAAAGATTATGATCATGCGAGATTTTGTACCATCCGGTAAAGCCAATGTAGTGGTGATGCTTTGAGTAGGAAGACGTCGCACTCGCGGCGTTGTTGAGTTCGATGCGGATTGCGGAAAGAGTTCGAGCGGGCCGAGGTTGCCGCGTGTTGTTGGGTAAGGTTACCGCGAGGTAGCTCGATTGATGATTCGACCATCGATTAGACAACGGATTATTGATAGCCGATTGAGTGACCCCGCACTTAAGAGATTGGTTGTGAGTTAGTGCCGACGGAGACTTTGACTTCGTATATTCACCGCACAGTGGGTTGACTTATAGAGGCGGTTGTGTGTTCCGGACATTGCGAGGATTGCGAGCGAGTTGCTCTCGTGAGGCCCCTGATTCCCCATTTGCTTGGCACCGGGGTACCAAGATGTATCAGACCTCAAGCGGACCTTTCGGTGGATGGGAATGAAGAAAGATGTGGCGAGTTTGTCAGGTGTCTCACTTGTCGCCAAGTGAAGGCACCTGTGCAGAGGCCACTGGTTTGTTGCACCGTTGAGTGTGCCTCGAGTGGAAATGGGAAGAGATCTCCATGGACTTTATCTTTGGTTTGCCAAGGACTCGAGGAAGTTCTCTAAGATGCGGGTGATAGTCGATCGGTTGACCAAGAGCGCACACTACATTCCCGGTAGAGACACTTATACCGTGGGAACAAAGTGGGCACGATTGTTTTTGGAGCAGATCATTCGTTACCATGGTGTGCCTGTGAGGATTGTGTCAGACCGTGATTCGCGGTTCACTTCTCGATTCCGGAGGGCGCTCTAGAAAGGTTTAGGCACCGAGTGCGGGGCCAAAGATGACTTTTCACCCCCGCATGATGGGCGAGTGAGGAGAGGTGAAACAGATTCTCGAGGATATGTTGAGGGCTTGTGTGTTGGACTTCGGGAAGTTGGGACGATATCAGATATCGATGGAGTTTGCCTATAACAACGATTATCGATCGACGATTGAGATGGCTCCATTCGAGGCTTTGTATGGTAAGCGTTGTCGGTCCCCCGTGTTCGGGAAGAGGTTGGTGATAGGCGTGTTTTGGGTCCCGAGTTGCTGCAGATTGACTAATGGAGCGATCTGCGAGAAGATTAGAGCTCGTATGTTGACCGCTCAGAGCAGGCAGAAGAGTTACGCCGATGTTCGGCGTCGAGATTTGTAGTTTGAGGTTGGACAGCATGTATTCCTAAAGGTTGCTCCGATGCGAGGTGTCTTGAGGTTTGGTAAGCGTGGAAAGTTGAGTCCCCGTTTTGTTGGTCCATTTGAGATTCTGGAGAGGATTGGCAGAGTCGCTTATCGGTTGGCTCTACCTCCGTCGTTGTCAGCGGTGCACAGTGTATTTCATGTATCGATGTTGAGGCAGTATGTGCCGGACCCGTCGCACATTGTGGACTTTGAGCCGTTGCAGCTGAATGAGGATTTGAGCTTCGAGGAGAAGCCAGTGGGAATCCTTGCCTTTGAGACCAAGACATTGCGTAATCGTGAGATCCGTTTGGTTAAGGTTCAGTGGAGGAGTCAGAATTCTGAGGAAGCCACTTGGGAGCGGGAAGACGAGATGAGATTGCATTACCCTGAGCTGTTCGAGACTTAAGAACTTTCGAGGACGAAAGTCATAAAAAGGAGGGAATATTGTAACGGCCCAGGTTTTCATCCCGGTCTTTCAGGTTTGCCCTAGGGGTATTTTGGTAATTTGGTCAGGTCTTCAGGGCCGTTTGTGTCTTTTTCAAGTAAAAATAAGGGAAATTTTGTTGCAGCTGGGTTTTGAACACGGGTCTTCAGGAAAGCTTATGGGGATACGTGCCAGATGAGCTATTGAGAGCTCTTGTTGCTCTGTCCGTATCATTTTATGGTTAGCCTTGGATTTTGGAGTTTTGGTGCATTTGGTTAAATGAAAAGAAAATAGGTTTTGCCATATCTTCTTCTCCAAAATCTTGTGGCCGCCCAAGCTTTCTCCCAAGCTCTCTTGCCGATCCTTCATTCTCTTTGCATCTCCTTGGTTCAATCATCACCATTCTGGGTAAGACTTCGTCTTCTTCATCTTCTCATTTGGGTGTTCTTGCTGGCCGAAGGTAAGAAGAAGTGTTGTGTGTGTGTGTGATTGTTGTAGGCCACCCAGACCTGCCCAAACAGCCCTTGTCGCAGCCCAGCAGCAAGCCCAGAGCCCCCGTCGCAGCCCAGGCCGCCCAGATCGTTGTCGCAAAGACACACAGCGCCCAGATCGCTGATTCATTGCCGTCGCAAAGAGTCGCCGCGCCCGATCGCGCACGCTTCGCGCCGCGCGCGCCGCTCGAGCCACTCGCCCGCACACCTAGACGCTCGCCGTGTCTGCGTCGCACGCCCAGCCCCCGCGCGCCTTCGCTCCGAGCCGCTTCGCGCCTGCGTGCGCGCCTGCGCGAGACGCTCCGCTGCCGTCGTGCGCGTCTGCGCTCGCTGCGGTCCTCTGCTGTCCATGGCCGCAGCAGCGCCAGCGCCAGCCCAGCCAGCATCGGCTGCAAGAAGCGCCTAGCCTCGTGTCGCCATGTCGTGTGAGTGCTCCTTGAGCCGAGCCTCTTTGCTTTATTATTTTTAGGCTTATAGATATTGATTGTTATTGTGTTTGCTAGGTTCCGTTAGCTAGCTCGTGATTGTCCACAGCTTAGGATTTGTGTGTAGAAGCCTCCCGACCAAGGTAAGGATTTCTTACCGGAGTTGTGTGGACCTCGCGATGTTCTATGTGATTGTTGTTTGTATGTTTGTTTGTGATTATCGGCATGTATAGTTTAGGTGCTCGTTTCAATTCTCGACTAGCATGACTTCGTATGTTGTTCTCTCATGTTAGTCCATGCTAGGTTGTTACGTTCTGGCATGCTCATATCTGTTCTTGCTTCATAGTACCATGCTAGGTTCGTTGTATCTGTTGAGCACGTTTTGGATTGTATGTTATTGTTTTGATAGGTTAGAGTGTAGGTAGGTAGCATCATCCGGGCCTGATGCATAAAGTATCTTGCATCCATGGCAGGGACGCACGAGGTAATACTCCGTCCCCTGGACCCCGTGAGGGTTTAGCTAACCCGACCCAGAGGCCCCGCAATCTTGGGTGAGGGTGGTAGTCGCGCGATGCCCCAACGGTCGGGATGATGACTTGGCATTGCCTCGTCCCCGGCCGCGGCACGTCCTCGGCGTGTTCGGCAAGAGCCCCCGATTGCCACTGTTAGGGCAAGGACGGCTTCGGTGTAAGCCTACCACGATCGATTCCTTAGCCTCGGTGCGGTGGTTCAGGTGACATAGTTCACGTGTCCGTGTCTCACACCCTATGTCGGTGACACCGATCCAGAGATTTAGTTAGGCATGGTGGATGGACTGGGCGACTTGCCACTAGACGCAGCAACCCCCGAGTTGCGGTAGCATGCGGTGCGCGCGCGATACGCTCATTCTGCGCACTGATCGGAGAGCTCCTCGGGATTGTGAGCCAGTGCACCTTTCGTATCGACAGTAGATAGGCTGAGGCCGAGACTTGTTTCTCGTATAGGGCGTATTGTGTAGTGTGGTTTATTCCGGACTAAGACCCTGAGTTGGCATCCGAGGTCCAAGTGTGGACTTAAGCTATGTGCTCTATTCTGTGTTTATATTCATAGCTTGCATACACTCATCTAGATGACCATGTGCATCGTATTGTACCCCGGTTGGGGATTCTTACTGAGTAATTCGTTACTCACCTTTATTTTATGGTTTTCCACAGGTAACCAAGGTGCGAGACAGGATGGCTGAAGGAGGAGCTGTGATCATGGGATCCTGCTGTCGTCTCTGACTTTTATTTCTATGACTCTTGTCCTTTTTTATTTTCCCCTGAATGCATGTAGTCGGGCACGGAGCCCTAGGATGTTTTCTGAACGTTTTTGTGGATTCCAGCTTTGTTGTATTTGAGGATGTTTCAAATGTTTTAATAAATCTCTGATCAGAGTTTGCGTTTAGAAATGTATTTGCCTTGAAAGCAGTGCTTGCTTGGAACAGGGATGAGTTTCAGCAATCTATTTGATTTCTGATTGAATCTCTTTTGTTTTGTTTTAATTGGGAATCCAAAAACTTAATTGCATATTGTCATTTACTTTGAATGCATGCATTGGGGTAAAGACCTATTTAGAGTCCCTTTTGGGTGGGTCTTTACAACGCAACCTGCTATGACTATATATTATGCTTCTGTAGTAGAAAGTGCAACGCACTTCTGTAGTTTTGACTGCTAAGACACTGCACCACCTGCAAACGTCATCAAATAACCCGAAGTAGACCGTCGGTTATCTAGATCTCTTGCCATATCTGAATCAGTATAGCCTGTAAGCAAGGGTTTTCCACTTCCAAATGTAAGCTTCAAACTGGAAGTGCCTCTCAAATATCTCATGATGCACTTGACTACCTCCCAATGTTGTTTTCCTGGATTGGACATAAATCGACTAACAACTCCAACAACATGAGCAATATCAGGTCTAGTACTCACCATGGCATACATCAAACTCCTAACTACTAAAGCATATGGGACTTTCCTCATTTCTTCCTTCTCTTTATCATTAGAAGGACTCTGTTTGCTACTCAGTTTGAAATGACTGGAAAAAGGGGAGCTAACAACTTTAGCTTTGTCCATGTTAAATCTTTCAAGCACTTTCTCTATGTATTGCTCCTGTGACATATATAACTTATTGGATACTCTATCTCGAACTATTCGAATTCCAAGAATATTCTTTGCTGGCCCCAAATCCTTCATGGCAAAGGATTTGCTCAATTGTGTAACGGCCCGGAAAATTCATCCCGACCTTCCCGGGAGGCCCAGGGGCATTTTGGTAATTTTGGGTCGGGCCGGTTTTGAAATTTAAAATTGCCAGAATAATTACGAGTCAATTTGAATGGGATCGGGATTTTTGGTGAAGGCGTTTGGGCTTGGGAAGGAGCAAAAATAAATAGGGAATTAAATAGCGCGTCGGCGGGGAATCGAACCGGGGCGTGTCGCATCCTAGGCGGAGGGCACGGCCACCGAGCCACTGCGCGCGTTTGTTAATCTAAACGCGCGTTCTATTATTTAAGCTGCTGCTCGTCCCTGTTTTGCTTTAAAAGGCGGCTCCCGAAGCCGCCCCACCTTTCTTCTTCTTCTTCCTCGCGATCACCCCGACCGAGTGGGCTTTTCTCGCGAATTTTCCTTCCCCCACGCCGACCTCGACTCACGGAGCTCCTCGCCGCTCGTCTCCCTCCGGTAAGCTTTCCTTTCTCTTCTCTTCTCTTTTCCTTCTCCTCCGAATCCATTTCTTCTCCCTAGTGTCGTTTCCGTTCATCGGCCGAGTTGAGGCGATTTGAAGTATGGGTTTTGTGCAGCTAGTGTAGGGGAGTTCTTCTTCAAGGAATCGGCCGTCGAATCCTCCTCGATCGCGCCGAATTCGAGCTTCCTTTCCATCGCCTCTGTTCGCCTGTTGTTGCCGCGACGCGCGCAGCAGAGCACCCCAGCCGCCGAGCCACGCCGCACTTCGTCCCAGCTCGCGCGTAGGCCCTCACCCGACCTCGTGTCGCGTTGCATCGCCGGCGCCGAGACGAGCCACGCTCTATTCGCCCTGCACGCGCGCGCGCAGCGGCGCCATCCGGCGCGTCCGCGCCCTGCAGCGTCGCGGCGCGCGCCACGTGCCCGGCCCTCGCGCCCGGGCGCCAAGCCACTCACCCGTTGTTGCCCCGTTCGTGCAATCGGTTCGTTCGTGCGTTCGTCGTGCCTCGTGAGTTGCTCCCGAGCTGAACCTTGTTTGTTTTACTATATTTAGGCCTATTGTGTGATTTTTGTGTTGATTGATAGGTTCCCGGTAGCTAGATCGAGATTGTTCGCGACTTAGGATTTCGTGCCAAACCGTCCCCGACCAAGGTAAGGATTTCTTACCGGGGTTGTGTGGACCTGCGATATTATATGTGATTGTTGATTGATTGCCTGCTTGTGATTATTGACATGTGTAGCTAGGTGCTTCAATCTGAATTCTGTTAGCATGATTTCTTGGTTAATTCTCATGTTAATCCATGCTAGGTTGTTCCTTTCTCGGCATGCTCGTATATCATTTCCTTGCTTCGTAGTATCATGCTAGGCTCGTTGTATTCTTATTGAGCACGTATTGGATTTTATGGAATTATTTGCTGTTTGCTAAGGGCAGGTTAGAGTTGCAGGTAGATAGCATCATCCGGGCCTGATGCATAAAGTACCTTGCATCCATGGCAGGGACGTCGAGCAAGTCATTAAGATCCCCCGACCCCGTGAGGGATTTGCTTACCCGAGCGGTAGGCCCTGCAATCTTGGGTGAGGGTGGCAGACTGTTAAATGCCCCAACCGTCGGGATGATGACTTGGCATTGCCTTGTCCCAGATAGTCGGCACGTCCTCAGCGTGTTCGGCCGTAGCCCCTGATTGCCACCTGTTAAGGTAAGGGCGGCTTCCTGGTGTAAGCCTACCACGACCCGTTCTCTTAGCCTCAGGTGCGGTGGTTGGTGACATAGTTTAAGTGTCCAGGTCTCACACCCCTATGTCAGTGACACCGATCCAAAGATTTAGTTAGGCGTGGTGACTGGACATGGGCAGCTTGCCTCTAGACCCGGCACCCCCCATGGTCTGCAGTAGCACGCGGTGCATGTTTACGCTCATTACAGCGCCGACCGGAGAGCTCCTCGGGATCTTGAGCCAGTGTACCTTTCGTCGACAGTAGACAGGCTGAGGCCGGGACTTGTTTCTCGTATAGGGCGACTTATGTATTGGACTGTATGATGATTTTATTCCGGACTAAGCCACCGAGTTGGCATCCGAGGCCCAAGTGTGGGCTAAGCTATGTGCTCTATTCTGTGTTATATTCATAGCTTGCATACGCTCATCGAGATGACCATGTATATCGTATTGTATTCCCGGTTGGGAATTCTTTCTTGAGTAATTCGTTACTCACCCTTATTCTCGTGGTTTTCCACAGTAAGTAACCGTGGTCTTGCGACAGGATGCTGAAGGAGGAGCGTGATCATGGGGCCCATCTTCCAACTCGATTTTTGTATTATGACTCGTGTGTTTTTGTTTTCCCCTGAATGCATGTAGCGGGCACGAAGCCCTAGGATGTTTGTAAATATTTGTGGATTCCGGCATGTTGTATCGAGCAGGTTTTGAATGGCTTTTAGTAAATCTCTGATCGAGTAAACTTTGGAAATGTATTTATCTGGAGCAGTGCTTGGAAACAGCAGGGACGAGTTTCAGGGAAAATGTCTAGTTTTTAAAGGGGTTATTTTGAATGTTTTGTTTTAATTGGAATCGAAATCATGTCTGTTTAAATGTCCTTTACTTTGAATGCATGCATTGGGGTAAGGGTCCATTTAGTGCCCCATTCGGGTCGGTCCCCTTACAGATTGGTATCGAGCTCGAGTCATAAAATTACGTAATATGACCTGTTGTTGTAGGTCGTTTTCCCATGATCACTAGCACTCCGACAGTCATCAGGTACGCCTAAGTTTACAATTTGTTGTAGAAAAAGGGTTAAGAATTTACAATACCTGTCATCTAGTGTATGCCTTGTGTAGTGTTGTTGAGCTGAGACGCAGCGTGTTTCGACTCGTTATTGGTTTGGGTTTAGAGCGCCATCATGCCAACTTCCCGCATTGTGTGATGTATGTTGTGGCTTGTTGTGGTATCCAGGTAGGTTCGGATGCCCTGGGACATCGTTCCAGAGGGAGGTAGAGATTGGACTCCCATAGGCCAACTGTGGCCCAATTGATGGTTTTCCCCTAGTGAGAGGGTGGAGGTGCTTTGCCTTGGAATGCCACTCCAAGAGAGAAGTTAGCTGTGGTTGTGCTGATGTGGATGTTGGTGGAGCAGGTCCCCGTGTGGACTAGCCTGGGTAGCTCAAGTGCTGATCTTGAGCTTTGTTAGATTATTTGGTTGCCCAGAGAGTGGTTGCAAAGTTGGTAGCCTTCGAGGAGGTTGATGAGGCATCTTTGTGCTTTTGTGAAGTGTGGTTGTTTGCAGCCAGTAAGCCGGAACCCTGTGGGTAAGGGTGCAGCAAGCAGTGTTCTCTACGGACTGGATCCGTTGGTGGTTTCCTCAGTTGTTGGGTAAAAAAAAAAAAAAAAAAATGAACACTCTTCTTTTGGTAAGCCCTAGAGTAGGGCTAGCTGCTGCATGTTGAGAGAGCCGGCCAGAGTTTGTTGAGCATCATGTGGAGATGCAAGAGTAGGTTGTGAGCCTTCAGCTTGATGAGATGCCTTAGGCATGGTTGTTGGAGTTGAGCCCTTGTATGCCGAGCCAGAGTTTGTGTCACTTGAGGTTGTGGCCTTGTTGGCCCCGTTGTAGTAAGATGTGGATTTGGTAGTAGTGGCACTTGAGGTGCATTGGTTGGTGTGCCGCTTTGGCACTAAATGCAGTTCGAGCCTGAGTTTGGCATGGGCATAGCGAGATGGTTCTATGCCGTTCGAGTTTAGCGTACTCCTTTAGCCTTGGCTCCATTTATGGTAGTTGCACTGTGTAGGTCGTGCAAAAAGGGCTAGTTCGGTGGTAATCGAAAGACTTCAAGCGAAAGGATGTTCGAGAGGAGCGGAGCCTTTTCCCGGTGTTCTTGGGAGGTTGAGTAAGTCAAGCGGGTTGGCGGTTGGTAAGTGTTAGTGCGCGTGCATCTCACGCTAGTGTTAAGGCCAAGAGATCCTTATGGTTGGTAGTGCGGTCAACTACCTTCGAGTGCCTAAACCTCAGGAGAGTTGAACATCGTAGAAGCAAGTTGGGTCCAGTTGAGGGACCATGAGTTGGATGCCTATGAGGTAAGTAGGATGCCTTGTGAGAGGAGTTAGATGCCTTATGGGTAAGCACCCTTGGTAGAGGCTTGGTATAAAGTAAGTTTGGTTTGACGTGGTTATGCTTTGGTGGAGCAAGGTTGCCTGACTTCGAGCATCGTGTGGAGGTGGAACTTTGGGTGTTCCGTTGATTGGTTGTATCTCTCCGCCGGGAGCTAGTGTGGCTTTTGGAAAAAGCATTTGTTAGTCTTGGACCTCTAAATGAAGGTTGGGAGTTGTGCACACAAGTGTGTTTGGTGTGGTTCGTTACGTGGCAAGAGTTTTGAGATCCATGTAGGGTTTGCTTGGGGATCTGGTGCTCAGTTCTTGGAAAAGTTGGACTCCAGGTGGATGTTGTAAGGCTTTAGTGAGGCGGTAAGGATACCATGCTCGTGGTATCAGGTTGTTGCTTAGGTAAGATTTGTTAAGTTGGACCTAAGCTTGGTTGGTGGATCTTCTTGTTGATCGTCATGGTGAGAGAGAGTTGTTCGGATCCTTCCTTGGATAGGAGTTATGTTGTGATTGATGTCCGAGTAGGAGGATGACGATTCGGTAGCGTTGCCGGTCCTCTTGGTTTCCAAGGAGTTGGAATTGGCCAGCATGGATGTGTTCTTTGGAAAATGGAGTTGTTGTTGGTTCAAGCAATTGGTCATTAGCCCGTTAGTGGGCGTGATGAGGTGTCGAGGGTTGTCGGAGAACCCTAGGTTGTGGAGAGCCTCTCTAGAGCTCGGTCGAGGCCAAGTAGTGAGTTGCATTTGGCAAGCTAGAGCCGTGCGATTCGTGGCCTCGGGGAATTCTTTGGCGATCTTGGTAGCCTAGAAAGTTAATATTTGTTTGGAGTAGAGTCCGGATTGGTTCCGGTGTGGTGACAAGTTGATGCTTGGTGTGGATTGGAATTACTAGAAGTCAGTTGCTCGTGGGGCGAATGGTTCGTGCCACTGTTGGTTGTTTTTTCTGTTTCCGGAAAGTTGGGAGTTGCCCGTTGGTATTTGGAGGTTCGGTTCGTGGTGGACCCTGTTGCTACCCCGTAAGATTTTGATCTTACGGCTTTAGTGAGCAAGGCAGTGAGTGTAGGTAGAGCTCTCTGTCCCTTCGGTGGTTTGCTCGTAGGGAGCTGTTTTTTTTCGGGTCTGGCTGGTTACTACCGTCGGTTTGTTAAGGACTTTTTCCGCCATAGCCTCGCCCCTCACTCGTCGACGAGGAAGGGTGTCGAGTTTGTTTGGGACGGTAGGTGTGATGAGAGCTTTGCGTGCTCAAGCGCGATTTGACTTCAAAGACTGATGTTGGCGATCCGGAGGGGACAGTGGTTTTGTGGTTTTCTGGCGATGCTTCCAAGTTCGGGTTGGGTGGTGTGTGTTGATGCAAAGACGGGAAGGTCATTGCTTATGCTTCCCGTCATTTGAAGCCATATGAGCAGAACTATCCGACTCATGATATGGAGTTGGCGGCAGTGGTGTTTGCTCAAGATTTGGAGGCATTACTGTATGGTGAGCGAATCCGGATGTTTACCGATCACGAGCCTCAAGTATCTGTTTACTCGAAGGAGTTGAATATGAGGCGAGAGGAGAGGTTAGAGTTAGTGAAAGATTATGACTGCGAGATTCTGTACCATCGGTAAAGCCAATGTTGTAGCCGATGCTCGAGTAGGAAGACGTCGCACTCCGCGGTGTTGTTGAGTTCCCGGCCAGATTACGGAGAGAGTTCGAGCGGGTGAGATTGCGATGTTGTTGGGTGAGGATTCTGCGCCAGAGTGGCTCGATTGATGATCCGACCATCGATTAGACAATGGATTGTTGATAGTCGGTGAGTGACCCCGCACTTAAAAGATTATTTTGTGAGTTAGTCTTGATGGAGATTTTGACTTTGTGTATTCACCAGACAGTGGGCTGACGTACAGAGGCCGGTTGTGTGTTCCGGATGTCGCAGGATTGCGAACAGAGTTGCTCTCAGAGGCCCACAGTTCTCCATTTGCTTGGCACCTCGAGGGTACCAAGATGTATCAGGATCTTAAGCAGACATTCTGGTGGATGGGTATGAAAAGAGATGTTGCGGAGTTTGTCAGTCGATGTCTCACTTGTCAGCAAGTGAAGGCACCCAGGCCGAGACCAACCGGTTTGTTGTTGCACACTGAGTGTGCCTCGGTGGAAATGGGAAGAGATCTCCATGGACTTTATTTACGGTTTGCCGAGGACTCCGAGAAAGTTCTCTCAGATTTGGGTGATAGTCGATCGATTGACTAAGAGCGCACACTTCATTCCCGGTAGAGACACTTATACCGTGGAACAGTGGGCGCAGTTGTTTTTGGAACAGATTGTTCGCTATCACGGTGTGCCTGTGAGGATTGTGTCTGACCGTGATTCGAGGGCTTGTGTGTTGGATTTTCGGGCGATTGGGACGATGCACTGTATCGATGGAGTTTGCATATAACAACAGTTATCAGTCGATGATTCAGATGGCTCCATTCGAGGCTTTGTATGGTAAGCGTTGCCGATCTCCTGTGTTCTGGGAAGAGGTTGGTGATAGACAGGTTTTGGGTCCCGAATTGCTGCAGTTGACCAATGGTGCCGTGCAGAAGATTAGAGCTCGTATGTTGACAGCTCAGAGCAGACAGAAGAGTTACGCCGATGTCCGGCGTCGGGATTTAGAGTTTGAGGTTGGTCGACATGTATTCCTAAAGGTCGCACCGATGCGAGATGTTTTGAGGTTTGGCAAGCGTGGAAAGCTGAGTCCCCGTTTTGTTGGTCCGTTTGAGATTCTGGAGAGGATCGGCAAGGTCGCTTATCGATTAGCCTTGCCTCCGTCATTGTCGGCAGTGCACAGTGTATTTCATGTATCAATGTTGAGGCAGTACGTGCCGGACCCGTCGCACATTGTGGATTTTGAGCCTTTGCAGCTGAATGAGGATTTGAGCTTCGAGGAAAAGCCAGTGGGAATTCTTGCCTTTGAGACAAAGACAACTGCGTAATCGTGAAATCCGGCTCGTAAAGGTTCAAAGTGGAGGAGTCGAGTTCGAGAGGAAGCCACTTGGGAGCGGGAGGATGAGATGAGATTGCATTATCGAGAAATTTTGTTTCAATCTTAAGTGACTTTCGAGGACGAAAGTTTTGTAAGGGGGAGTATTGTAACGGCCCAGAAAATTCATCCCGGCCTTCCCGGGAGGCCCAGGGGCATTTTGGTAATTTTGGGTCGGGCCGGTTTTGGAATTTAAAATTGCCAGAATAATTACGAGTCAATTTGAATGGGATCGGGATTTTTGGTGAAGGCGTTTGGGCTTGGGAAGGAGCAAAAATAAATAGGGAATTAAATAGCGCGTCGGCGGGGAATCAAACCAGGGGCCGTGTCGCATGCTAGGCGGAAGGCACGACCAATGAGCGAGCCCACACGCGCGCGTTTGTTAATCTAAACGCGTTCTATTATTTAAGCCCGCTCGTCCCCTGTTTTGCTTTAAAAGGCGGCTCGCCCGAGCCGCCCCACCTTTCTTCTTCTTCTTCCTCGCGATCACCCCGACCGAGTGGGCTTTTCTCGCGAATTTTCCTTCCCCACGCCGACCTCGACTCACGAGCTCCTCGCCGCTCGTCTCCCTCCGGTAAGCTTTCCTTTCTCTTCTCTTCTCTTTTCCTTCTCCTCCGAATCCATTTCTTCTCCCTAGTGTCGTTTCCGTTCATCGGCCGAGTTGAGGCGATTTGAAGTATGGGTTTTGTGCAGCTAGTGTAGGGGAGTTCTTCTTCAAGGAATCGGCCGTCGAATCCTCCTCAGTCGCTCGAATTCGAGCTTCCTTTCCATCGCTCCTGTTCGCCTGTTAGCCGCCGCCGCGACGCTGATCAGAGTGACCAGGCCGCGAAAGCCACGCCGCACTTCGTCCCGAGCTCGCGCGCGCGTCCTCACCCAGCCTCGTGTCGCGTTGCATCGCCAGCGCCCAGACGAGCCACGCTCTATTCGCCCCTGCATCGCCGCGCGCAGCAGCGCCCATCCGCGCGCGTCCGCGCCTCGCGCACCCACGTGCCCAGCCTCGCGCCCCAGCGCGCCCAGCCAGCCCCGTTGCTGCCCCGTTCGTGCAATCGGTTCGTTCGTGCGTTCGTCGTGCCTCGTGAGTTGCTCCCGAGCTGAGCCTTGTTTGTTTTACTATATTTAGGCCTATTGTGTGATT
Organism: Sicyos edulis; assembly: GCA_036507275.1. Taxonomy (NCBI): domain Eukaryota; kingdom Viridiplantae; phylum Streptophyta; class Magnoliopsida; order Cucurbitales; family Cucurbitaceae; genus Sicyos; species Sicyos edulis. The sequence goes on from CM071847.1 coordinate 37,749,071, forward strand.
TTTGTGTTGATTGATAGGTTCCCGGTAGCTAGATCGAGATTGTTCGCGACTTAGGATTTCGTGCCAAACCGTCCCCGACCAAGGTAAGGATTTCTTACCGGGGTTGTGTGGACCCTGCGATATTATATGTGATTGTTGATTGATTGCCTGTTTGTGATTATTGACATGTGTAGCTAGGTGCTTCAATCTGAATTCCCTGTTAGCATGATTTCTTGGTTAATTCTCATGTTAATCCATGCTAGGTTGTTCCTTTCTGGCATGCTCGTATCTGTTCCTTGCTTCGTAGTATCATGCTAGGCTCGTTGTATTCTTATTGAGCACGTATTGGATTTTATGGAATTGTTTGCTGTTTGCTAAGGGCAGGTTAGAGTTGCAGGTAGATAGCATCATCCGGGCCTGATGCATAAAGTACCTTGCATCCATGGAAGGGACGTCGAACAAGTCATTCCGTCCCTGGACCCCGTGAGGGATTTGCTAACCCGAGCGGTAGGCCCTGCAATCTTGGTTGAGGGTGGCAGACTGTTAAATGCCCCAACCGTCGGGATGATGACTTGGCATTGCCTTGTCCTCGATAGTCGGCGCGTCCTCGGCGTGTTCGGCCGTAGCCACGATTGCCACTGTTAAGGTAAGGGCGGCTTCTACGGTGTAAGCCTACCACGACCCGTTCTCTTAGCCTCAGGTGCGGTGGTTCAGGCTGACATAGTTTAAGTGTCCAGGTCTCACACCCCTATGTCAGTGACACCGATCCAAAGATTTAGTTAGGCGTGGTGACTGGACATGGGCAGCTTGCCTCTAGACCGGCACCCCCATGGTTCTGCAGTAGCACGCGGTGCATGTTTACGCTCATTCTGGCGCGGACAGGAGAGCTCCTTGGGATCTTGAGCCGGTGTTCCTTTCGTCGACGATGAGGCAGCCGAGGCCGGGACTTGTTTCTCGTATAGGGCCACTTATGTATTGGGTGTATGATGATTTTATTCGGACTAAGCCACCGAGTTGGCATCCGAGGCCCAAGTGTGGGCTAAGCTATGTGCTCTATTCTCGTGTTATATTCATAGCTTGCATACGCTCATCGAGATGACCATGTATATCGTATTGTACCCGGTTGGGAATTCTTACCGAGTAATTCGTTACTCACCCTTATTCTCGTGGTTTTCCCACAGTAAATCGTGGTGCTTGTGACAGGATGCTGAAGGAGGAGCTGTGATCATGGGGCCCGATCTTCCAACTCGATTTTTGTATTATGACTCGTGTGTTTTTGTTTTCCCCTGAATGCATGTAGTAAGGCACGAAGCCCTAGGATGTTTGTAAATATTTGTGGATTCCAGCATGTTGTATCTGAGCAGGTTTTGAATGGCTTTTAGTAAATCTCGATCGAGTAAACTTTGGAAGTGTATTTATCTGGAGCAGTGCTTGGAAAACAGGACGGAGTTTCAGGGAAAATGTCTAGTTTTTAAAGGGGTTATTTTGAATGTTTTGTTTTAATTGGAATCCGAAATCATGTCTGTTTAAATGTCCTTTACTTTGAATGCATGCATTGGGGTAAGGGTCCATTTAGTGCCCCATTCGGGTCGGTCCCTTACAAATTGTTTCTTCAACCCGTCAATTCTAGAAACATTCATGCCAACAATCAAAATGTCATCAACATAAAGCAATAGTATCACAAAATCATCATCATAAATTTTTTGTACAAAAACACAATGGTCAGAAGTAGTCTTTTTGTAGCCTTGCTCCCCCATAACTGACTCAAACTTCTTGTACCATTGCCTCGGTGCTTGTTTCAATCCAGAAAGGCTTTTCTTCAACTTGCACACAAGTTTATCTTTGCCTTTCTCTTCAAAACCCTCAAGTTGTTCCATATAGATTTCTTTATCTAGGTCTCCATGAAGAAATGCAGTCTTAACATCCATCTGCTCAACTTCGAAGTCAAGGCTAGCTGCCAAACCCATAACAACTCGAATCGAAGACATCTTAACAACTGGAGCAAAATCTTCATCAAAGTCAATACTCTTCTTCTGACTGAACCCTTTAACAACTAGTCTCGCTTTATAACGCGGTCTTGAGGTGCTTTCTTGTTGTTTCACTCGATAAACCCACTTATTTTTCACTGCAGTTTTCCCTTTAGGCAATTTAACAAGCTCAAAAGTGTGGTTCTCATGTAAGGATTTCATCTCATCTTTCATAGCATCAATCCACTCTCTTTTATGCTCATCTTCGATAACCTTTTCATAACTCTCAGGTTCTCCTCCGTCAGTCAATAACACATATTCATCAGCAGAATATCTTGTTGACGGACGACGATCTCTCCAGGACCTTCTTAGTGGAACATCTATAGGAACTTCAGCTTCTAACAACTGTTCCTAAATATCATCATCTACCTCGACATGTTCATCACCTTCTATCTCATCTGAATTAACAAACTGATCATTCTGAATTTCATTCTCAATCTGTGTAGAAAGTTGTGCCAAAGGAACTGTATCTAAGTCAATCAGATCATCACTAATCTATGACTTTATTTCATCAGTTTTATTAATGTCTTGCAAGGTTTGGTCTTCAACAAACACAACATCTCGACTTCTAATAAGTTTTTTCTTCACTGGATCATACAACCTGTAGCCAAACTCATCTTGACCATAGCCAAGGAACACACATGGTCTTGTCTTTGCATCAAGCTTCGATCTCTCATCTTTAGAAACATGAACGAAAGCTTTACAACCAAAGACACGAAGATGACTATAAGATATGTCTTTCTTTGACCAAATTCTATTAGGGACTTCATTTCCCAAAGGAACACATGGTGTGAGATTCAGAACATGTACAACTGTATTCAATGCTTCACCCCAAAACATTTTGGCTAACTGTGACTGTGAAAACAAACATCTCACTCTTTCCACCAATGTTCTATTCATTCTCTCAGCCAACTCATTTAGTTGAGGAGTCTTAGGAGGCGTCTTTTGATGTCGAATACCATGATTTCTGCAATACTCATCAAAAGGTCCAATATACTCTCCTCCATTATCGGTCCTGATGCACTTCAACTTTTTACCAGTTTCTCTTTCAACAAGGGCATGACACTGTTTAAACACTTGCAACACCTGATCTTTGGACTTCAAGGTATAGACCCATGTTTTTCTTGAGTGATCATCTATAAACGTCACAAAGTAGGACGCACCTTCAAGTGTTTTTGTTTTCATCAGACCACACACATCGAATATACTATGTCAAGTACTTCTGGTCTTCTTGAAGGTTGGGATGCTTTAAAAGAAACTCTTGTTTGCTTTCCCGCTAAACAATGTTCACATCTCTTCGAGGACACATTCTTTACTCCAGAAAAATTATTTTTCTTGGCTAGAATCATCAAACCCTTTTCGCTGATATGACTGAGTCTTTTATGCCAAAGCTCAACACTTTGTTCACTATCCACTGCATTGATATCACAACCAGTAGTCTTTGCCTGCATAAAGTACAATGAAGAACACTTCTCCCCCTTTGCTACCACCATTGAGCCTTTAGTAAGCTTCCATGTACCATTACAGAAGGTATTACAGAAACCTTCATCATCTAGCTTACCTGAGGAGATTAAATTCATGCGAATATCAGGGATGTGCTTCAAATGTTTCAAAATTAAGGTAGTATCATTCTTGGTCTCCAAATGCACATCTCCTATGCCAACTGCTTTTGCTAATCCATCATTACCCATCCTAACATTACCATAATCACCAGATGTGTAGGATGCAAAGAATTCTCTTCTGGATGTAGCATGAATCGAGGCACCACTGTCAATCACCCAACTGCTCTGTTCTGTAGCAAGGTTTACACTATCACCGTCGAATACAATGAAGGATTCTTCAGTAGCTGCAGTAATTCGGTCTGCATCATCATCAGTCACTTTTTCCTTACCTTTATCAGCTTTATTTTCTCTCTTCAGTTTTCTGCAATGCTTCTTTATATGACCTTTCAAGCCACAATGAAAACATTCAACATTATAAAATCGGCCACTCTTGCTCTTGCTTCTGTCTCTGTTTTTCAGACATTTGCTCGTACTCCTCCCCTTTCTTTCAGTAATAAGAACATCAGACTGTGAAAAAGAACCCTGTGACTTTCTTCTCATCTCTTCGTTACATACACTGTTTTTTACCAAGTCCATACTTAGTACACCATTTGGGGCTGAGTTCGACAAGGAAGTTCTAAAAGTCTCCCATAAATCTGGTATTGAACCAAGAAGCCATAACCCATGTATTTCCTCATCAAACTTGATACTCATTCCAGCTAACTGATTAATAATACCTTGGAATGTATTCAAGTGATCTAACATATACGTTCCTTCTTGATACTTTAAAGCCATCATTTGCTTAATCAAATACAATTTACTATTACCAGTTTTTGGGGCATACAAAGACTCAAGCTTGTTCCACATAGACCGTGCATGATTTTCTTCACCAATATGATTTAGAATATTCTCTTCGACCCAAAGTCTAATCATGCCACATACTTTCCTATGACATATTTCCCATTCTAAATCGGTTTTATCAGCCGGCTTCTCTAGTGAAAATACGGGAAGATATAGATCGTTGACATATAAAATATCTTCCATTTTTCTTTTCCAAACTTGATAATTTGATCCATTCAAAAGAACCATTCTACCACCACTATAACTCTTTTCCATATTTAACACAAGACCTCTAAATAAACTCAACCACGGAGCTTTGGTACCACTTGTTGGGAATAAACACTATTCTAATATGGATCAATTATCCCCCTCTTGTGTTCCTAATGAAAAACAGAAAGCATAAAGTATGTGGTAGAAATATCAAGCACAACACAACGATTTTAACGTGGAAAAACCTCCTCAAGGCGAGGAGTAAAAAACCACGACCGAAGTCGAATTTCCACTATAATCGATAATGGGCTACAAAAAGTTCTCTCTAGTTACAACTAGAGGTATACAACACATAACAACTCAAGATAAACTAATCTCGGCAACAAACAACACAAATCAAGAAAGATAAATAGAAAGATCTCACAAAAATGTGGAACCGAATCGCCACTGGAATCTGGCTGTAGAATTCTCCAAACCCGATCTCCACCGTTCAGATTGAAGACCCTTGTGTCAAAAACACGCTGTCCAAATTTCAGCTCGATCCAACGGTGAAATCGCTCGGAAAAGCCAAACTACCGAAGCTGGGCTGAAACATTTTTTCCTCTTTATTCACTTTCTCTCTCTAAGTTATTCCTCTCTCTGGCTGCTGATTTCCAGCTCCCCTTTTTCTTGTGTGTTCTATTTACCAAAGTGACAAAATGCACTTTAAAACACTTAGCCCTAATAGGCCTTATTTGATGGACCTTCACAATGTGAATAAAAACCCAACACCAGTTGCCTCTAATTTTTGCCACTTATTGAAGCCAAAGTGAAAGAGTGGAATATGGGAGCGTTTGGGCACGTGCGGAGTTTCCTCCTTTACCGACACCGTCCAATTTTGAGATCTGAAATTTGGTCTCTTATTCAGTGTCTCAAAGTCAAACACACCACCAAAAGATGAGACACTCACCTTCTGCATACTGTCCTTTCTTCTCATTATTTAACCTTTTTGTTTCCTCAGAATATAACTTCTAACTTTTAATAATATTATTAATAATAATTTAAGAGAACTAAAATTTAAAAGGAATTTTCGTGATAACTCGTTAGTTTGAGTGCACCTTATCTTTTCATAAAATAAATGGTTTGATTCTCAAACATTTTTTTTAAATATATATTGAGGGAGGGAGACAAATACCGATCCTCGAGATCGAACACGCTGATGTTAAACTCGTTTACAATCAAACAATGAAATCATTGTGTCACTGATCCATTCAATTGATCCTCAAATATTTAGTTTGTTAGAAAATTTACCATCAGCAGCACATTTTATCTCTTGTATTATATTTGTAGCAGATTTTTAAAAATAATTCATCTATAGCATATTTATTTCTATCACTTAACTAGTGATAGAACTCAATTTGGATTTCTATCATTGATAGAAAACTCAAGCAGTGATAGAATAAGTTTATCATTGATTGAATTCTATCACTAATAGAACTCAACAAGTGATAGAAGTCAATTTGAATTTTCTACTACAAATGAATTATTTTTTATTTTGTGCTATAGATGAAAATATTTTACCATTCTTTGTTATATATGCAAAATCTCCAAATATATGACAATACTCATGAATATTAATTATTACATTTATTTTAAAGTGATCTTTTTTATAATTAGTTTCTAGATTTGAATAGTCTAGTAAGTTTCTTTTATCATTATTATGTTGGTGTTAATTGTAAAATTGTAAGTCCAATGAGCCCTTAGTTAGAATAGAATTTTATATATATATATATATATATATATATATATTACGTTTGTATTGTAATGAGTGTGGCACACCAATGTAGTCTACCATTTCTATTTTCTAGGAAGAAACCTTTTTTTCGTTTCTTCAACCTTTTCATCATCAATAATCTATCATTAATTATAAAAAAAAAGTCGTAGGAAAATTAATTTTTAAATAGATAGCTATGAATTGAAATCATACCATTATAATTCTCAATTTTTTTTTATCATTATGTTATCCACTCTTATTAACGTTATTATAATTATTAAGTTGAAACATTACTTTAACGTATTTACTTTAGTATTCATTTTATACTAATCCTTGTAGGGAATTGGTAAAATAATTGATAAGATTTCAAGAAATGTCTAAATTGTTTTCCATTTTATAGTATATTAAATATCACATCTCAAAAAAATTTCTAACAAATCTTAGGTAATATCTAATAAATATATTAATAAACCATAGAGAATATCTAATAATATAAAATGTTAGATCTATAAAATTCTAGAGAATGTCTTAATGATAATTATTTCTAACACTCCCCTCAAGTTTGATTACGTAAATGCACACGACCAACTTAAAAATAAAGTTTGAATGCATGTCATACACACGAATGTTACATCTATCTTACCGTTAAATTGAATATATATAGTTAGTATAATGCATTATTACACCACAATAATGTTGCAGATTTCATGAATCATCAAACTGTCGTCGATCGTGCTGCTGAACAAATTATACTGCTACTAATATACGTTATTAAACCACAAGAATCATGTAGATTTCAAGAATCGTCAAACTGTCATTGTTCATGCTACCAAATAGAATATACAGATTCAAAAAAAAAAATATACAGCTACTAGGATGCATTTTTGAACCACACTAATCGTGCGAATTTAATGAATCAACAAATAAGTCATTCTAATTTAGAGAGGCTTGAATACCATGATAAAATTTTGATAAAGGCCTAAACTTTCTAGTTTTCCATTAAATTTCCACACATATTTATAGTACATTAAATATAATATCTCAAAAGATCTTCTAACAAATCCTAGATAATATCTAATAAATATCCTAATAAATCTTAGAGAATATCTAATAATATAAAATACTAAATCTATCAAATCCTAAAGAATATCTTAATGATATTTATTCCTAACTCTCCCCCTCAAGTTGGAGCATGTAAATACACATGACCAACTTAAAAACAAAATATTGAATGCAGCACACACACGAATGCTACATCTACGTTGATCTTACCATCAAACAGAATATACTGCTAATATGATGCATTATTGCACCACATGAATCAAGGATTTCACGAATCATCCAATTGTCGACGATCACACCAACGAATAGAAGACATTGCTACTAGGATGCGTTTTTGCACCACACAAATCGGGCAAATTTAGCGAATCATCTAATAACTCATCTCTAATTTAGAGAGGCTTTGATACCATGATAAAATTGTGAGATAGGTCTAAACCTTCTAGATTTCTATTAACTTTCCACTTATATTTATAGGGGAAATTATACTAAATATTCACTTTTTAAAAAATACTTACACATATATGCAACATTCTTAAGTTATTGCACATTTATTTTTCATCCCATATCAAGTTTCTAAAAATCCAACTTTGCCCTCATATGCATTTAAATCCATCATTATTATTAATCCCACAATAAATTCCTCTTAATAAACAGTTTCATTCTAAAATTAGGCATTCCATAACAAACTAAACATGGTCAATGCTTTCTTCACCCTTCCAGATCCGTTTCCACCAAATTTATGTACTTTGTTTCTCCATCATTTCTTTTGCGTTCAATATCGAGAGCAAACCCTTTTCTCTTCACTTTCATTGGCGGTAGCAAAAGATTTCTTCAAGAGCATTATCTTTCAGATCTAACTCCCACAGATTCGTCCTCTTTCTCCCCGAAAATACGAAGATCTTCATTTAGATCTGGCTTGTACTGTTAGAGTTCATCAATATTGCAGATTACTTAGTTCGGTATGTCATTCTTTCACATTTGTACATATCTTATCATACCATAACATACAGTAGGTCGTAATCAGACAATACACATTCTATGATTTGAAATAAATTAATAATAAAAAATTACACTAGTAACCTTTATATTATACTGTATAATCAACATAAAATATTGCACTAGAATAACAAACGCATTTGTATATCCGCGTTTGTACTTGTTTAATTTTAAATATACGTTCATAATGTATTTTCATATGAATCAGGTACAATCAGTATCCCTATCTGCATCGCACATAGTGGGTTGTTGAATGAAAATGATATGTAGCACGATTATCAAGTTACAAAAATATATTTAGAGCCATGCACCCCTTACAACCTATTCATACTTACCATAATGAAAAACAATTAGGAATTCAAGATTCTATAGAAATTCCACCAACCTATGTTAGTTTAGGACTTAGCTAAATGCTTTTCAAGGGGGTCAATGTAAGGGACCGACCCGAATGGGGCACTAAATGGGCCCTTATCCCAATGCATGCATTCAAAGTAAAGGACATTTAAACAGACATGATTTCGGATTCCAATTAAAACAAAAACATTCAAAATAACCCCTTTAAAAACTAGACAATTTCCCTGGAACCTGTCCCTGTTTCCAAGCACTTGTTCCAAGATAAATACATTTCCTAAGTTTACTCTGATCAGAGATTTACTAAAAACCATTCAAAACCTGTTCAGATACAAAATGCTGAAATCCACAAATATTTACAAAACATCCTAGGGCTCCGTGCCCGGCTACATGCATTCAGGGGAAAACAAAACACACAAGAGTCATAATACAAAAATCAGAGTCGGAAGACTGGGCCCCATCATCCCGACCGTTGGGGCATTAACAACTGCCACCCTCACCCAAGATTGCAGGGCCTACCGCTTGGGTTAGCTAATCCCTCACGGGGTCCAGGGACGGAATGACTTGCTCGACGTCCCCGCCATGGATGCAAGGTACTTTATGCATCGAGCCGGATGATGCTATCTACCGCAATTCTAACCCCGCCCTAGCAAACAGCAAACAATTCCATAAAATCCAATACGTGCTCAATAAGAATACAACGAGCCTAGCATGATACTACGAAGCAAGGAACAGATACGAGCATGCTAGAAGGGAACAACCTAGCATGGATTAACATGAGAATTAATAAGGAACAACATGCTAATCGGGAATTCAGAATTGAGTACCTAGCTATACATGTCAATAAACACAAACAAGCAATCAATCAGCAATCGCATAATATATCGCAGGGTCCACACAACTCTGGTAAGAAATCCTTACCTTGGTCGGGGACGATTACACGAAAACCTAGGCTGCGAACGAACCCGAACTAGCTATCGAGAACTTATCCATCACAACACAATTACACACAAAATTCTAAATTAAATTAAATATAATAAAATAAAATAAATAGGCTCGGCTCGGCTCTCACTCGGCTCTGCGCGGCTCGGCTCGGCTCGGCTCAGCTTGGCTTGGGGGCTGGGCTTGGCGACACGGCTCGGCGACAGGCGCACGGACCCAGCGCTGAGGCTGCTTGCTGCGTGAGAGTGATGCAGAGGCGCGAGGGCGCGCGCGCGGTGTGCGGTGAAGCTTTGAAGCTGGCTCGGGCTGCGACAGACCTTGCTCTGCGCCGCGAACGAAGAGGCGATTTCCGGGGCGATGGAGGAAGAGCTCGAATTCGGGCGATTTGGCGAATTTCGACGAGCGATTGGTTGCTGGTTGATCTCCCCTACACAAGCTACACCAAATTCACCCAGCAATCCACTTCGACTCAGCCGGAAAATTGAAATCGGAAATAGGGGAATCGGTTTGAAGGAGAGAAGAAGAAGAAGAAGAAAAAACTTACCTTCAGCCCGGAGATGGAGCGACTTCGAACTGGGGAGGACGAGCTCGATCGAATCGGAGCAAGAGAGGGGAGAAATCGCCGAGGGAGACGCTGTCGGTTGAAGAAGGATTCTCGAATAGAAGAAGGAGAAATGGGGAAGAAGGCTCGGCGAGCTGGCTTTTATACCAACCGCCTGCGAAAACAAGTATATAGGGAAGCTGGCGCGTTTAGAAGCACAAAGACGCCCAGTGGCTCGACTGGCAGCGCCCCTTGCCTAGCACGCGACACGTCTCTTGCTCGAATCTCACTCGACGCGCTATTTTCACTCTTTCCCAAGCCCAAATGTCTTCACCAAAATTCCCGATCCCATTCAAATCGACTCATAATTTCTCCGGCAATTTATAATTTCGAAACCGGCCCTGCCGGTCTGACCCAAAATTACCAAAATGCCCTTGGGCCTCCCAGGAAGACCGGGATGAATTTTCCCGGGCCGTTACAATACTCCCCCCTTATAAGACTTTCGTCCTCGAAAGTCACTTAAGATTGAAACAGCTCGGGATACTGCAATCTCATCTCATCCTCCCGCTCCCAAGTGGCTTCCTCACGAACTCGACTCTTCCATCGAACCTTTACGGTGGATTTCACAATTACGCAGTGTCTTTGTCTCAAAAGCAAGAATCTCCACTGGCTTTTTCTCGAAGCTCAAATCCTCATTCAGCTGCAAAGGCTCAAAATCAACAATGTGCGACGGGTCCGGCACGTACTGTCTCAACATCGATACATGAAATACACTGTGCACTGCCGACAATGATGGAGGCAAGGCTAATCTATAAGCAACCTTGCCGATCCTCTCCAGAATCTCAAACGGGCCAACAAAACGGGGACTCAGCTTTCCAGGCTTGCCAAACCTCAAAACACCTCGCATCGGTGCGACCTTCAAGAAAGCATGTTGACCAACCTGAAACTCCAAATCCCGACGCCGAACATCGGCATAACTCTTCTGTCTGCTCTGAGCTGTCAACATACGGGCTCTAATCTTCTGCACGGCACCATTGGTCAACTGCAGCAACTCGGGACCCAAAACCTGCCTATCACCAACCTCTTCCCAGAACACAGGAGATCGGCAACGCTTACCATACAAAGCCTCGAATGGAGCCATCTGAATCGTCAACTGATAACTGTTGTTATATGCAAACTCCTTCAGATCTGATACATGGTCCCAAGCGCCCGAAATCCAACACACAAGCCCTCAACATGTCTTGAGAATCTGGTTCACCCTCTCCACCGTCCATCGGCCCGAGGGTGAAAAGTCATCTTCAAATCGCACTCGATGCCTAACCCTTACGAGCGCTCTCGAAGCGAGAAGTGAACCTCGAATCACGGTCAGATACGATCCTCATAGGTACACCGTGATAACGAATGATCTGCTCCAAAAACAACTGCGCCCACTATTCCACGGTATAAGTGTCTCTACCGGGAATGAAGTGTGCGCTCTTAGTCAATCGATCGACTATCACCCAAATCTGAGAGAACTTCCTCGGAGTCCTCGGCAAGCCAGAAATAAAGTCCATGGAGATCTCTTCCCATTTCCACTGAGGTACACTCGGTGTTTGCAACAAACCTACTGGTCTCTGCGAGGTGCCTTCACTTGCTGACAAGTGAGACATCGACTGACGAACTCCGCCACATCTCTTTTCATACCCATCCACCAGAATGTCTGCTTAAGATCCTGATACATCTTGGTACCCCCGGGGTGCCAAGCAAACGGAGAAGCGTGGGCCTCTCGAGAGCAACTCGCGCGCAATCTCGCAACATCCGGAACACACAATCGCCTCTCAGACGTCAGCCCATTGTCTGGTGAATATACAAAGTCAAAATCTCCATCAGCACTAACTCTGTCAAACAATCTTTTAATTACGGGGTCACTCAGCTGACTATCAATAATCCGCTATCTAATCGATGGCTGGACTGTCAACAGAGCCACTCTGGCAGTAACCTCACCTAACAACACTGCAATCTCAGCCCACTCGAACTCTCTCCGTAATCTGGGGTGGGAGCTCAACAACACCGCTGTGAGTGCGACGTCTTCCTACTCGAGCATCGGCTACAACATTGGCTTTACCCGGATGGTACAGAATCTCGCAGTCATAATCTTTCACTAACTCTAACCATCTCCGCTGTCTCATATTCAACTCCTTCTGAGTAAACAGATACTTGAGGCTCTAGTGATCGGTAAACATCTGGATCCGCTCACCATACGAGTAATGCCTCCAAATCTTTGCAAACACCACTCTGCCGCCAACTCCATATCATGAGTCGGATAGTTCTGCTCATATGGCTTCGGTGACGGAAGCATAAGCAATGACCTTCCCGTCTTTGCATCAACACACAAACCCAAACCGAACTTGGAAGCATCATCAGCGTAAACCACGAAACCACTGTCACCTCCGGGATGCCAACACTGTCTTTGAAGTCAAAGCTGCGCTTGAGCGGGCAAAGCTCTCATCACACCTACCGTCCCAAACAAACTCGACACCCTTCCTCGCCGGGACGAGTGAGGGGCGAGGCTATGGCGAAAAGTCCTTAACAAACCGACGGTAGTAACTCGTCGGGCCTAGAAAGCTGCGTATCTCGTGAATCAAGTCGGCTGGCCCACGAACTCACGGCCTCAATCTTTGCGGGATTCACGGCTATACCATCTCTAGAGACTACGTGACCTAAGAAGGCCACTTGTTCCAACAGAACTCACATTTGGAAAATTTTGCATAAAGTGGTTTTCCTCAAGGTCATCAACACTTGTCTCAAATGTTCTCGCATGATCCTCCCTGGTCCGTGAATAGATCGAATATCGTCAATGAACACGATGCGCGACGGTTTGTCCAAAAATGCTTTGAACACCCTATCCATCATGTCCATGAATGCCGCTTTGGTGCATTAGTCAATCCAAACGACATGACCCCAAACTCGTAGTGCCCATATCTAGACTCGAACGCTGCCGTCTTAGGAATGTCGGCGGCCCCTAATCCGCAATCGATGATACCGGATCTCAAATCTATCTTGGAGAACACGAAGCCCCACGAAGTTGATCGAACAAATCATCGATCACGGGCAACGAATACTTATTCTTCACTGTCACCTTATTAAGCTCACGATAGTCAATGCATAGGCGCATCGAACCATCCTTTTTCTTCACAAACAACACCGGCGCTCCCCATGGGGACACACTCGGACGAATGAACCCTCGATCTAACATCTCCTGAATCGAACCTTGGTTCCTTTAACTCGGCTGGCGCCATACGATACGGAGCCTTCGAGATAGGGAGCGTCACTGGCTCGAGCTCAATTGTGAAGTCAACCTCTCTCTTCGGGGGCAACCCCGGTAATTCCTCAGGAAACACGTCAGCAAACTCCCGCACAACCGGCACTTGATCAATAGTCAGTGAGGGACGGCTCTCTCTGGACAATTTGGCTAGGTAGCCCCAAGCTCCATGAGCTAGCAAACGACGGCTTTCACGGTGACACCATCGGCGGGCAAACTCCACCTGGACTCCACGAAACTTGAAGTCGGGCCGACCCGGCGACCTGAACACTACTTCCTTCCGGTGGCAGTCAATCAATGCATGGTTAGCGGCTAACCACTCCATACCAAGAATCACATCGAAACCACTCATGGGTAGAACTACGAGCGTAGCTACCAGCAACTCTCCGGATATCTCGATCCGGCCATCCTTAACCTTATCTTTTGCTAACATATTAACTCCCGAAGGAGTTGCAACAGACAATTCAAAACCTAGAGGCTCTAATCTCAACCTAGCATGCTCAGCAAACAATACAGATACAAACGAGTGCGTGGAACCAGAGTCAAACAAGACAAATGCACAATGATCCAAAACAAGAAGCGTACCTGCCACTGCGGCATCTGCACGCTCGGACTCGATCGTTCAGAGCGAACACCCGCCCATCTTTGCTATTCTCGCACCGTACTGGATCGCCATGGTCGGGTGATCACAAGAACGGATTGTATGACCCTCTCTTCCACATCGGAAACATCGTCTGGGCCCGGTCTGACAAGCTCCGAAGTGGACTCTTCCACAAGTGGCACAGGCGGGAATCTGCCTCGAACAGCCCTGCTGGCGAGGCTGGAACTGGGACGGAATCCTACGCTGATCTCGGTTCTGGAACTGCCCTTGGCGACGCTGACCGCCTCCTCTGAACTCAAACCTCCTCTTACGCCCTACTATACTGGGCGGGACGCGGCACCGAGCGGCGCCGATGCGCTCGACAGGATACTTTACTTCATTGTAAATAGTGGCTAGTTGAACGGCTTTAGCATAGGTGTTAGGGGCGAGCCACGACATCTCGAGACACACCCGCCTCGGACAGAAATGAACTTCCGAATTTTCAACTCGGGGTTGCTATCACCATGAGCAAAATAGCCATACTCAGAAAACTTCCTCTCGTACTTCCTCTATAGAATCGAGCCCGCTGCAGATTCTACGGAAAAGCGCTACCATCTTCTCTTGAGCCTCATCACTAATGTACTTGGCTTTAAATTCTGTCTTGAAGAACTCCCAGGTAGTAGGTGGAGACCCAGCTGGTCTCTCACTCAGGGTGGACTCCCACCACCATCTAGCTACGCCCCCTAACACATGGGCTGCACACCTCGGCCTCTGAACATCGGGGCACACCATAATCAGGAAGGTGTACTCCAAATGGGCAATCCATCTAGCTGCTGCTAAAGCATCGCCTGTGGCGTCAAAATTATCAGGGTTCCATTTTACAAAATCCTTCAACCATTTACCAAGCTCATCGGCACCTTCCGCCACTTCTGCCTCAAAGGCTGCTGGCTCCTACTCTGGAGTGGGGTCTTTGTTGCGCCTCTTTGAATCAAACGAGTCAGCTGCTCGATCTGAGCTCGGGTCTCTTTCCGCTGCGCTGCCAACAAAGCCTGGGTCTTTGCCCTCTGGCCACTCAACAGGTCGACCACCATAGACCTCATAGAATTAGCAAATTCTGCTCCAGGAGCAGTCTCACGGCGCACAGTCGCCTCAATGCCTACTCTGGGCTCTCAAGGAGGGAGCTACAGCGGAATGCTATCAGTCTCTGCTTGGGACGATGTCCCTGTGGTGTCAGATCCGATCCTGACACCTCGGCCTCCTCTCGGGCGTCCTCTTCCGGCGCGGGTAACTGGCATCCTTGGCGATCTACACCCAAACCAATAACGAGTCGAACATGCTCGTCTCCCGCTTCACAATACTACACAAGGCATACACTAGATGACGGTATTGTAAATTTTTAACCCTTTTTTAACAACAAATAGTAAACTTAGGCGCACTGATGATATTTCTGAGTGCTAGTGATCATGGAAAAACGACCTACAACAACAGGTCATACTACAGAATTTATGACTCTGGGCTCTGATACCAATTGTAAGGGACCGACCCGAATGGGGCACTAAATGGGCCCTTATCCCAATGCATGCATTCAAAGTAAAGGACATTTAAACAGACATGATTTCAGATTCCAATTAAAACAAAAACATTCAAAATAACCCCTTTAAAACCTAGACAATTTCCCTGGAACCTGTCTCTGTTTCCAAGCACCTGTTCCAAGATAAATACATTTCCAAAGTTTACTCTGATTAGAGATTTACTAAAAACCATTCAAAACACATTCGGATACAAAATCTTTGGAATCCACAAATATTTACAAAACATCCTAGGGCTCCGTGCCCGGCTACATGCATTCAGGGGAAAACAAAACACACAAGAGTCATAATACAAAAATCAGAGTCGGAAGACTGGGCCCCATGATCACAGCTCCTCCTTCAGGCATCCTGTCGCGCACCACGATTACCTGTGGAAAACCACAGAATAAGGGTGAGTAACGAATTACTCAGTAAGAATCCCCAACCGGGGTACAATACGATATACATGGTCATCTCGATGAGCGTATGCAAGCTATGAATATAAACACAGAATAGAGCACATAGCTTAGCCCATACTTGGGCCTCGGATGCCGACTAGGGTCTTAGTCCGGAAATAATATCACCACATCGCCTATACGAGAAACAAGTCCGGCCTTAGCTCATCTCATCGTCGACGAAAGGTACACGGCTCACAATCCCGAGGAGCTCTCCGGCGTGGCGCTGTAATGAGCGTAAGCATGCACCGCGTGCTCACTGCAGAACTATGAAGTGCCGGGTTTAGAGGCAAGTCGCCCATGTCCGATCCACCACGCTTAACTAAATCTTTGGATCGGTGTCAGCGACATAGGGTGTGAGACACGGACACGTAAACTATGTCACCTGAACCACCGCACTGGGCCAAGGAGGCGGTCGTGGTAGGCTTACACCCGAAGCCGTCCCCCGCCTTAACAGTGGCAATCGGGGCTATGTCCGAACACGCCGAGGACGTGCCGATCGCCGGACGAGGCAATGCCAAGTCATCATCCCGACCGTTGGGGCATTAACAACGCCACCCTCACCCAAGATTGCGGGGCCTACCGCTTGGGTTAGCTAATCCTCAAGGGGTCCAGGGGCGGAATGACTTGCTCGACGTCCCCCGCCATAGATGCAAGGTACTTTATGCATCAGTCGGATGATGCTATCTACACCGCAATTCTAACTGCCTAGCAAACAAAGCAAACAATTCCATAAAATCCAATACGTGCTCAATAAGAATACAACGAGCCTAGCATGATACTACGAAGCAAGGAACAGATACGAGCATGCTAGAAGGGAACAACCTAGCATGGATTAACATGAGAATTAATAAGGAACAACATGCTAATCGGGAATTCAGAATTGAGTACCTAGCTATACATGTCAATAAACACAAACAAGCAATCAATCAGCAATCGCATAATATATCGCAGGGTCCACACAACTCTGGTAAGAAATCCTTACCTTGGTCGGGGACGATTACACGAAAACCTAGACTGCGAACGAACCCGAACTAGCTATCGAGAACCTATCCATCACAACACAATTACACACAAAATTCTAAATTAAATTAAATATAATAAAATAAAATAAAATAAAATAAATAGGCTCAGCTCGGCGTGGCTCGGCTCGGCTCGGCTCGGCTCAGCTTGGCTTGGCGGCTCGGCTCGGCAGCAGGACACGTGACACGGCGCTGGGGCGCGGCTTGGCGACACGGCTCGGCGACAGGCGCACGGACACGGCGTTGAGGCTGCTTGCTGCGCGCGAGTGATGCAGAGGCGCGAGGGCGCGCGCGCGGTGTGCGGCGAAGCTCGGCGGGCTGGGCTGCGACAGACGCCAGCTTCTACGCGCGAACAGGGGCGATTTCCGGGCCGATGGAGGAAGAGCTCGAATTCGGGCGATTTGGCGAATTTCGACGAGCGATTGGTTGCTGGTTGATCTCCCCTACACAAGCTACACCAAATTCACCCAGCAATCCACTTCGACTCAGCCGAAAAATTGAAATCGGAAACAGGGGAATCGGTTTGAAGGAGAGAAGAAGAAGAAGAAGAAGAAGAAAAAACTTACCTTCAGCCCGGAGATGGAGCGACTTCGAACTGGGGAGGACGAGCTCGGTCGAATCGGAGCAAGAGAGGGGAGAAATCGCCGAGGGAGACGCTGTCGGTTGAAGAAGGATTCGCGAAGAGAAGAAGGAGAAATGGGGAAGAAGGCTCGGCGAGTTGGCTTTTATACCAACCGCCTGCGAAAATAAGCATATAGAGAAGCTGGCGCGTTTAGAAGCACAAAGACGCCCAGTGGCTCGACTGGCAGCGCCCCCTGCCTAGCACGCGACACGTCCCTGGCTCGAATCTCACTCGACGCGCTATTTAATTCCTTATTTATTTTCACTCTTTCCCAAGCCCAAATGTCTTCACCAAAATTCCCGATCCCATTCAAATCGACTCATAATTTCTCCGGCAATTTATAATTTTGAAACCAGCCCTGCCGGCCCGACCCAAAATTACCAAAATGCCCCTGGGCCTCCCGGGAAGACCGGGATGAATTTTTCCGGGCCGTTACAGTCAATTTCCAAAATGATAATGATGTTAGATGGTTCTATAACGTCTTGTGTGTTGGTACTATAAATGGGTGCACTATCATAGTTGACCTTACGCATTACATCGTAATGTATCAAAATCATGCCCCAACAACCTCGTCGACTGACATATTCCGTTGTCCGAAAAGTAGATTTCATCACAACCTAGATTTGGGTAGGTTACCTCTTGATTTTAATGTTCAAGTAGATGACATATTTTCTAGAAAAAAAATAACTTCAAAATGTATTAGGTGTTATTGCCTTGAGAAACAACTATCAATTCCTAACAAAGAAATCCACCCCTAAATTCCTAGTGGTTGTTTGTGTTGACCCTACATGTAAATGAAAAGTTAATGCGTCTCGTAGGGGGGGAGTATTAAGCAACATTTGGGTTGTTAAAAAGGTAATTGATAAGCACTTACGTTCCCTCGATGTTTTCATGAGCAACCAAAAACAAGCATCGAGCTCCTTAATAAAGGAAATGATTATTAATGAAGTTACATTCATGGGTTGAGAATATGAGAAACCTCAAACCATCATGAAATTTGTCCGCACTCATCATGGCATCAACATTAGCTACCATAAAGCTTATCAAGCCAAACAGTCAATTATGAGGGAAATGTATGGAAACCCAGACGAGTCATATGCCTTGCTTCTGTCTTACTCCGAAGTATTGAAGAAGAAAAATCTTGGTATATAAACAACCATTCATCATTACTTACAGGTATATCTTATTCGTTTCACTTTCACTGGATTGTTAGGTATTTGTTGTACGGTATGTATTGTACATCCATTTCTATGTGTTCACCTACTGTTTACTGGATACAAGTTCGAAGGCTTCCATCCAATTTTCTAACGATGGTCGTTTCCTATTAAATTTCATAGCACTTGCTGCTTCAATCGATGGTTGGAAGAATTGTCGTCCGTGTATACGTATAAATGGTACCTTCATAAAAAGAAAATATGGTGTAATGTTACTCGTTGTTACTACAAGTGATGGGGAAAACCAGATATTTCTTTTGGCTTTAGCTGCTATGACTCTAAAAATGATGCATCATGGAAATTTTTCGTAAGACACATGAAGAACGTTTTTGGAAATAGGGAAAATATTGTTGTCATATCCGATAGGCACATATCCATTAGCAACACAATGGAAGAAGTGTGGCCAGAAGCATTCCTTGTGATGTGCATTTACCACTTGAGTGATAACATGATAAAGAAACACAAAGCAAATGGGATAACGAAATATTTTTCAGTCTTGCTTTGGGATTTGAGCCCGGGCCCTTACTGTGATTCCTTTGGGATTCGAGCCCGGGCCCTTAGTGTTGCTTTGGGAGTTGGGTTTAAGTGAGATTTATTTATTGGAGGAGGTTGCTTCAGTCGGGTTTCGAAGGAGGAAGCCGGGAAGTGGGATTTTAAGGTTTGATTTGGATAAGGTTGGATTTTTTGGGATAAAATCCCCATTTCCCTTTTATTTTCCCATTTTCCTTTTTATGTCTTTTTTCTTTTAATTTTTTTTCTCCAAAAATCAATTCTCTCTCTCTCTCTCTCTCTCTCTCTCTCTCTCTCTCTCTCTCTCTCTCCCGAGCCCCCACCTTGCCCGACCTAGCCCCACGCCCAGTAGCCGGCCAGCCCCACCGCCGGTCGGCCTTGTCGTCGTCGCACGCCAGCAGCCGAGAGAAGCCCGTCGCCCAGCAGCCGAGCTCACACGTCGTCGCTCCAGATCCGCCCGAGCAGCAGCGCCGTCGCTCCTCGCGGGCCCAGATCTGCCCGTCGCAGCAGCCCAGGTCGAGTCGTCAGCTAGAGCGTCGCCCGCCCCCAACTTCGGTGCGCCCGAAGCTCGCCCGGCCGCGTCGCGCAGATGTCGCCCTCGCTCGGCCGAGCTCGCCCGCGAAGGCGTCGGCGCCGAGCGCCTGGCCGTGTCCGCGCGCGCGCGCTTTCAGCGCCCGCGCGCCCGGCCGTGCCCAGCAGCGCGCGCGCGCGCACCCCAGCCTTGACCCTGCGCCCAGCGCGCCCGGCCAAACCTCTCAAGAAATGCCTAGCCCGAGCAGTCGGCCCGTTCGCGTGTCAGCCGTGCCTCGTGAGTGCTGCCGAGCTGAGCCCTGTTTGTTTTATTATATTTGGGCCTTTTGATTGTAATTATTGTTGTTTTTGTTAGGTTCTCGCTAGCTAGCTCGGGTTCGATCGCGACTTAGGTTTCTTGTGTTTAGAGGTCTTAGGCGGTAAGGATTTCTTACAGGAGTTGTGTGGACCTGCGATATATTATGTGATTGCTTGATTGTATGCTTGTTTGTGTTTATTGACATGTTTGGTGATAAGTGCTCTAATCTGAATTCCGATTCGCATGACTTTCTGGTTAATTCTCATGTTAATCCATGCTAGGTTGTTCCTTCTCGGCATGCTCGTATCTCATTCCTTGCTTCGTAGTATCATGCTAGGCTCGTTGTATTCTTATTGAGCACGTATTGGATTTTATGGAATTGTTTCTTCGTTTGCTAGGCGGAGTTAGAATTGCGGGTAGATAGCATCATCAGGGCCCGATGCATAAAGAACCTTGCATCCATGGCGGGGACGTCGAGCAAGTCATTCCGTCCCCGGACCCCGTGAGGATTAGCTAACCCAAGCGGTAGGCCCCGCAATCTTGGGTGAGGGTGGCGGATCGTTAAATGCCCCAACCGTAGGGATGATGACTTGGCATTGCCTCGCCCCCCGCGATCGGCACGTCCTCGGCGTGTTCGGCCGTAGCCCCGATTGCCACTGTTAAGGCAAGGGCGGCTTCACGGTGTAAGCCTACCACGACCGTTTCTTGGCCCCCAGTGCGGTGTGGTTGGTGACATAGTTTACGTGTCCAGTCTCACACCCTATGTCGCGTGACACCGATCCAAAGAATTAGTTAGGCGTGGTGGCTGGACATGGGCGGCTTGCCTCTAGACCCGGCACCCCATGGTGCTGCAGAGCACGCGGTGCATGTTTACGCTCATTCTGGCGCACGACCGGAGAGCTCCTCGTGATCTTGAGCTAGTGTACCTTTTCGTCGGCGATGAGAGCGGTGAGGTCGGGACTTGTTTCTCGTATAGGCGACTTGTGTGATGTGTTGTGTGGTGATTGATTTAGGACTAAGACCCTGAGTTTGCATCCGAGGCCCAAATGTGGGCTAAGCTATGTGCTCTATCTGTGTTTATATTCATAGCTTGCTTATCTTTCTGCTAGATGACCATGTATATCGTATTGTACCCCGGTTGGAGATTCTTACTGAGTAATTCGTTACTCACCCTTATTATGTGGTTTTCCACAGGTAACCATGGTGCGAGACAGGATGGCTGGAGGAGGAGCTGTGGTCATGGAAACCCGTTGTTCAACTCTGAGATTTATGTTTATGATTTAAATGTCCTCTGAATGCATGTGGTTAGGCACGGAGCCCTAGGGTGTTTTCTAAATGTATTTCCGGATTCTAGCATTGTTGTAAAGTTTGTATGTTTTAAATAAATCTCTGATCAGAGTATGTTTGGAAATGTATTTGTCTTGGAACAGGTGCTTGGAAACAGGGACAGGTTTCAGGAATTTATGTTGATTTTTAAATGGATGTTTTCATGTTTTAGTTTTTACTTAGAATCCAAACACCATCTTGCAAATTTTCTGTAGATTTGAATGCATGCATTGAGGTGACGGCCTATTTAGAACCCCATTCGGGTCGGGTCGTTACAAAACATATGTCGGACTTATTTACCCCTTGGGGCCCCAAGATCACTGGGATGTACCACAACACATTCAAGATTAGAAGCTTCTATCGCCTGCGGTCAAACGCCCCGTTAGAATAACAAAGAAAAAACGTATGCGATCAGTATTAGAAGTTAAGAATCGGTTGAAATGTGGTATGTGTGGTCAACCAGGTCATAACAAGAAAACATGTAGGAATCCCTTCACCCAATGACAATGACATCCTTTTTTATTTTCCCCGAACTTTTTCCATTTCTATGAACAATCTGTTTGTTACCATTTCATTTTCTAGAAATTCTTTTCTATATAGTAGCGCTTACACAGTTATCATGGAAATAAAAATATATTTTCGTCGACATCATTTACTATTTATGGAGTTCTTTATGTTATAATGACTACATATTACATGTAGTATAACTGTTAGGCGAACGACAATAGGACTACACCAAACATAAACATAATATAGTATTAGTGTACATTAATAATATAGTACAAACAATACGTATTACACATCTGTACATATCTGATCAAACCGTACTGTTTAAGAATATTTTCATATAGCAAACCATAGATCGTAATCAGAGAAAATATATTATGTAATTTGAACTAAATTAATAAACAAATTGCACACTAGTAATCTTTTTATAATACCATATACTAACCATATAGTATAACATTAGAATATCATACTATTGTTTTAACAATACGGTATAGTTAATCAGACATGAAGTAATCACTATCAAAGCACTAACTAAACAGTAAAGTTTTAATAATACAGTATAATTGATCATACATGAAGTAATCAATTTCAAAGCAGTGGCCAGCCAATACAGTTTTAAAACTATGGTATAGTCGATCATACATGAAGGAATGAATTTCAAAGCACTCCTCACTGTTTCTAACACTTTAGCATCTTTCACCATCCAATAATTGAATCATTCTCTAACCATTCATTTTTTAATCTAAATATATCATTTCATACAAATAGATAAAAAGCAAAGAAATTTCTGATAAAAACGTTTATAACAAAATCCCATACTACCATTCATGTTCCAAAAAGTTGCAAAAACAAGTACAAAATGTTCAAAATTTAAGCAGAAAACAAAAAAGGTATAAAAGTCAGACTACATTAAGGGTTGGAACAATAGATTAAAGTTTGGCGGCTCAAGGAATTTCACATTCTCTTCTCTACTTTCTTCGCCTTCTTATCTTCAAGTTGAGACCCAAATTTTGAAGTAAATAAAGTGATTTCATTATCTGGATGGCTTCCTCTTCCTTCTAATTCGTTTCGCATCTTTGGCTAAGCGAGAATATCCTTTACCGTTTAAAATTGCACAAATCGGATATGGAATAAACATACCTTGAAATATATACACTATAGTCAATAATATTACACAATTCAGAATATTACCACATCAATATAAATATTAGGGTTCCCAGTGACATAGAATTCACTAACGTTTATTGGGAAAACCTATAAGAAAAATCGTAGTCTAA
This sequence comes from Sicyos edulis, assembly GCA_036507275.1. Lineage (NCBI taxonomy): Eukaryota > Viridiplantae > Streptophyta > Magnoliopsida > Cucurbitales > Cucurbitaceae > Sicyos > Sicyos edulis. The sequence goes on from CM071847.1 coordinate 37,772,527, forward strand.
ATAAGTATTTAAGAAATTGTACGGTATAGGTAAAATAGTATTACCTCATTTCGAGTAAAAGTTCCCACATTCGTCATGATTTAGGACCACATTGCTCCCTACACCACAATTTTTTCCCAGTATCCTTTTCTGTTCTTTAGTTACACCATCACCAAATCTGTACTACATTCTTCAAACAAGTCATCATCTTCTGCATCACCCATATTACCAAACCCATCATCTTCCCCATCTCGTCGTTCATCATCTTTGTCTTCTCTGTTAACCTCTACGATCTGTTCAACAATCCCCCCGCCCTTCTTTTTCAAATCGTTAATCTCATCAAAAAGGTTTTTCAACACAATACACATTTTGTCAAACCTTTTTTGGGTCTCTCTTCTAAGTCATCTATCTGTTTCTCCACCGTTTCGAAGGATGACTTCACAAACTCAGTTAGTTCAGGAACACTCTTCTCGACATCATTTTCACTTGATGTATTAAATTTTCTTTTATCGTGTTCAGGTTGTCCGTGAACTTCAAAATCCGTGTGAACTTCCCTTGGGCTATCACTTGAGACCTCCTTTGCATGACCAACTTCACTCGCTCCATCTGTCTTTTTGATTTCTCAATTATGCACCTTCCACCTCTTCTTCAAACCATGAGTCATAATCCTTAGTTTGTCTATCATCATCTTCCGTACCCTATGCACAACACAGTATTGTTACATAAGACGGTATGTTGTTAACCAGATGTACAGAAAATTAAGTCCTTTCAAATATATTAAAGAACTTAGAACAACACTTACCATGTATTCTTCACTAGTTTCCTTCACACAGTCTTTGGTTTCTGAGTCTATCGTACTCACCTTACCATCACACAACTTTATAAACTTGAACTTAAATTCAAAGAAAACTCTACATTAGTTATGAAATACTAGTATTTATTAATTAGCATAAACACTATTTTAACAACATACCATCTTTTTCTCGAAAACCATTTCCTGTAGATATTTCCACTTTGTTTGATCGTCTGAATGCCAATTTAACATCAAAGGTAAAGTATTCTGCTTGCAACAGGCGATCATATTTCTGTCATGAGATATTAAGGGGATGCATTCATATGCCCAGGTCGGAAGAGCATAAGGGAATCCTCCAATACCAATGGTACTAGAGATCGGTTTGTAAGATCGCATTCTTCATAAACTTCAGGGTCGATTCAAAGGCTAACCTACCCCAGTTTTGTTTATCAAATTGGTCTTCATTCTTAATAAGAAGTAAATTTTCATTGTCTATGTTTGTTTTGAAGCTCTTTGCGTCGAGAAAACATTATAAGCAATACAATTTGGCTATTCGGACCATATATTTCTCCCGAATATCGGTTGAGTACTTAAACAAGTCCGCAAGATAAGTCCTAGAAATTGTTTTCTTGTTCAGAACTACTATTTAGTCTACTATCATCCACCTCAATTTTTCGACCATAATTTAAAACCGTAATTTTTGAAAATCACCTATACCAAATTTCACTACTCTACCTTACATATTAAATCATAACTCATTATTCTTCAGTGATTTGCACATCTTTCTCATAATTGAGTTCAGTAATTGTGATTGGAACCATTTAAGGTCTAAGTCTTAAAAGTTCCCAAATGTCACTTTTTTTAACTCTTTCTACTGTCCTCTATTAAGTTTGTTCTTAATTTGTTTAATCGTATCGTACGTTTAGAAAACATTAATTTTTTGTTTCAAATTCCAGTCACTTCATGGCAATAGTAGGTGGTTTTCTTGTAACATAAAGTACTATCAGAACCCTACGTAAAAATTACAACACAATACATTCTACACTAATAAATCGGATTGGTACCTTGTATATACTGTTATGATTTTTCCCGCGCTCCCCCCCCCCCCACACCACTCTTCTTATCCATAGACCGTCTCATCATCCCACTACATTACCCCCTACTCACCTCTTTGTCACAAATCCTTGACTGTATTCCAGAGAAACAACATATTTTTATATCTTAAATAGTAAACATTTTAAACTACAAACATACTATATCGTCTGTATAGTAAAAACACACCTTAACAACCTTAACTTCTGATGTTGGATTATAGGCACCTTTTGCATTTTAGTCGTACAAAAGGCACTACCATCCTACAATACATGTTTCCACACAGGGTTGGATAGAAGAGAAAAAATAGAAAAAATAAACAACAATAGAAAAGATATTATTAATAAAGCAACGACCACAACAACAACACCAATTGGGAGATTGATAAAGACAAGCACCAATTAAGTAAACAGAGAAACATCAATTGGGAACGAGGAGCGCTGATTGGGAAACAATTGGGAAAAAGAAGAATTGACGAAAAAAAAAGAGTCAATTGAATGGGTCATGGATGATGCGTCAGGAGAGATGTGGGAAATGATGGGCCTTGGAAAAAGGGTGTCATGATTCCAATAGATGGTTAAGCAAAGGCGAAAGTGGAAGTAGTAGAGAAAACAACAGATTGCTCTAATACCATATTAAATTTAGAAATTATTGAAATAATGACTTAGCATTTATCTTTTCAGAAGAATTATTTATACATAGGAAAACTAAATCTTGAAATCTATCCGAATCTAGAAATCCTAACAATTGAAACTAAACAATCTAAAATTAAAAAAATATTAATTCAAATTATCCGATAATATCTAATAAGGTCGACGATTTTTCTATATCTTCGACTTCTATTAACTCTCTACTGAAAGTTTTCATACCGACACCCTATTATCCCCTTAGTTGACAGTTTTCATATCGTCACTCACTTATGGAAAAGGTTGACAGTTACAAAGCGTCGGTATATAAAAGTATTGATAGCTCTAAATAATAGCATTATTTAATCCTATGAACCACAACTTTTAATCATATTTAAGAATATCAATATTATTTTTAGGATAAATAAATGAGTAATAATAGCATAAGTTTCACATGAGGAGATAAATTCGGATGCATGCCAAAAGTAGGATTACAATGCAGTTAAGTACATCAATTTGCATGGACGCATGAAGAAAACGCATAATTACTTGAAAAGTTCGCTAATATGCTAAATGCGTAGAAAAAACAACACTTGGCTTCGTATCCCATCGCAGAAGAGCGCGCGGATGGCTTGGGGCGAGCAGAAAAGGAAAATACCCAGATCAATTCAGATTGCAAAATCATTGGAACAGAATTGGAAGTTATTGTCAATCGAATAAATCAGTTAGGAAAATCCTCACAGTAATTGAACGTAATCAACAAGAAATCTTAGAGATCTATAAATAGGTGATGGATCGAAGAACAAAGTATGCTGGTTTTGGCGGGGAGCTATCATAGATGGATTTTGCGATCTCTAGGGTCTCAACCGAGATACCGACTGTTTATGTTCATCTATAACCTTGAAGAACTAGTATCATGGTGTCTATTGGTAGATGAACTCGTTAGTGATAACGACATTGGCTCAAGTAGCCCATTATTTTATTTTGTTGTTTTCAGTTTCTTGAACATTTTTTGCCTTTCGTATTGAAAATAATAGGAGTAGATTGTAACGCTTTCTTGGCATCAATATTATACATAGTTACTTTAGACCTGATCCCTTATGATCAGTTCATGAATAACATTATTATCAAGAAGCATCATTAGGGAAATTATGTAATGGTAATAATTAAATCAAGCTAAAGAAAAGAGAGAGATATGTTAATAAGGGTGATGGTTGTTTCATTAGCACGGGTCAATTGACAGTGCACCTACTCCTTGTTTGTTGTTTGCCTTGGAAAAATGAGCAACAAGGGCTTAGTCTAACTGCAATCGCTAGGCAATGCCTTGTGTAAGGTATTTGAAAGGAGAGTTAGGAATAACATTCTCACTAGTTGCATGTGCAATACTTTGTAAGGAACCGTCACAAATCAGGGTCTAAACCTAAGTTCTTAACTCTCAAATCATGAAAACAACGTTCGACACTTAGGCCATGTACAATTAAATCTAGTAAAATAATGTTATTGAAACCCACTAAAGAACAAACTTATAGACACCATAAAATTCGATCAGAGTGTCATTGGGTATCCAATAGTCAAAATATAAAAACTCGAGTAAATATGTACAACTTATCATTCCCCTAAATAGTTCATGCAAAAGGAATAAATTAAAAAGACTCTACACAAAGTATTGCAATGGGTCCTATGGTCATCTCCAGCTCTGTTGATCATCCATCTCAGTAGAGTCTAGTAGTACATGTAGGGATTCCACAGTGGAAAGGGTGAGTTTTCACAAACTCAGTAAGGTTCCCCCAGCTCGAGGACAAACATGCACAAGAACACAAACACCAGTAAATAAGTTGATCAGCACATAACCAAAGGGTGTACAAAACCCAAGCTTCTAGGTGCTAGGTCAAGAAACCTCATCCTTGACGAGCACCATGAAGAGCGATCTAAAGGTAGAAGACCCTAAGACCAAAAGCTCACAAGAGTCCTCTGACTCGAGAGCAATCTGGCAACCTACTCCAGAGGGAACCGATGAGTAGAGTAATCTGTTGGCCCCAGGCCTCGTACTCTCAGCGAAAGGTTGTACCACACCAATCACCAAGGAACTATATTAGTACATGCCACCTACTTGGAGAGTGCCTAGGCTATTAGTAGAAACCAATCAGGGCCATGAGCCTGGCCGGCCGACCATCCATGGAAGTCCTACGGAGCAAGAGAATATCACCTCAAGCTAGGGTGTGAGCCCGAACATCATCGTCCACACCCACCTACTAGTTTCCTCTATCCAGTCTTCATCACTCGTTTAGGCCTAAACGAGGCATCAAGTCGTGCATCAAACATCATGCATGTCTATTTCAGGACAATCATGCATGCCCATATCAGGGCAATCATGCAACCACATGCAACTCAACCATATCAGGCAGACAGACATGAATCATGCATCACTAGTCATATAAGAGACAATGCATGAATGTATATGTTCTCAATGAAATCAATGCAACATACAATGCACATGTGATAACTCTCAAGAATTGAGAGTTAAGGGCTAAGTTTAATAACATTTCGCTGGAAATTTTGCTACATCATAGTAAGAATACGCTAAGTTTGTTCCCTTTAGCGTAATCATTTGAACGAATTGCAAAATCCTATAGTTTTCTGTTTAGGATAACATTTTAGAGGTTTGCTTTAGCAAAAGTACATGAATGTGTAAATCTCTAAGTTTCATCATTATAAATCTGATATTTCATTTTTTGCTTTAGCACACCTAGAAGCAAAATGCAGAAGTGCTAAAAGATTTGTGGAGCGAAGTGTAATTGATAAAAATTTCGCTTAAGCGAATGCAAATCCAGCGGGAAAAGCTTTACGAAGCTAAGTGTAGTTGCTAAAAGTTTTGCTTAAGCTAACTAAAAGCTAGCGGGATGAGCTCTCGGAGAAATAGCTAAAGTGGAAGACACGTGTCAAAAATCCGAGAAATGTTTTTAAATCTCAACCATGAGATCATGGAGTAAAGGACATGTGCATGAGATCGTGGAATAGAGCCTTGTCTGAAGCAATATAAATAGCAACCTTTTGTCATTATGGGGTCATTTTGTAATTTCTAAATTGTTTCTAACTAAAACCTAGCACGATTGAGACCCATGATAAACTAGTCATGGACCTACGATCATAAAAGCTCTTTTACTATGAGTATAGTCAGTTTCGAACACATGACCTCTCAGTCATGGGACAGACTCTTATGAGTAGTTTTAATCGATTTAATTAAGGGGACACACCATAATCTTTTGCTATCATTCGTGCTATTACGGGTGTAAAAAGTTCAATTCGACTCGGTTACTATACAAAACTGGTGCCAAACTAATTCTTTAATAAGGAAAAATTTTAAACTGCAACCGAGTTGAACATAAGAAAAAACTGAATCGTTCAAAATTTTTGTCGATTTGATCTAATTAGTTGCAACACATTTATATTTAAAAAGAAAAAAAAAACTAAGTTGGATGACAGGAAGTCCATCGAAAAACTTCTTTTCTAGGTTAAAAATGGAGAGTTATTTGGTACAAACGTGGAAGAAGCAAATGTTTGAGGGCTGAAGCTCCAAAATTTCTATTTGCCATACACATGTTATCTTTTTGGAAAAAATAAATGAGAACTTGTAAATTTTCTTTAGTGGCCGTTTTGTTCGTCGTATTGGAATGGGTTGGTTTGGAATCCAATTCCAAACCCCCCACAACAATACAACCAACCAAAACATTGGTTTGGAGTTGTAATTCCAACCCATTCCAAACCTTTCTAAATTTCAATGTGGGAGGGTGAGTTTCCAAATCCGTGAGTCCCACAATTTTTTCAATTTTCTTATTCTCTCTCCTTCCTTTTTTACACATATAATAATAATTATTTATTATTATTATTATCATTCAATAATAATAGCATAAAATTTGATTAATATAAAATTGACAATATTTTATAAGTAATACATTTAAATTTTGACTAATATAATCATTTTTAATTATTATTAAAATATTAATTATTTTTTAAAATCAATTATAATACAAATAATAATATTAATAATTATTATTATTATAAGCATTAATAGATATAAATTATGTAGTCATTATAAAAGAAAATTGCTTTTTTTTCAATTATTAATATAATTTTATAATTTTTAGTCTTTAACAACTATAGTGTCTTAATTTAATGAGGTAATTATTGCATTGCATAAAAAAATAGATTAAAAGACATAATAACAAATATTTAAGATTTATATATAGCAAACTAAATACAATAAAAATAAGAGTATGATACTCTATTGAAATTATGTCTTTATTTATAATGTCATATATTTTCCTTAAAATTCTATTAATATAATATTGTTTAACTTTATAGTAATATACCAATAATAAAAAGGGCTTTTTTCACAAATAGACTCTATTTGAAAAGTATTTGCAAATATATGCATCTTCAAAAATATTAGCAAAATTAGAATTTATTTTAATATCTTATAAATTCCGAAATTAACGAATTACAACACTACCCTTAATTTATTGGTTTTTCATTTGGGAAACGAAATTTAAAAAAAGAAAATCCTATCTCACATTCCAAACTAGAAACTGCCAATTTAGGGTGCATTAATTATAGAATACTAGAAACCGACAATTTAGGGTGCATTAATTATGGAAAACCATAATTGCCAATTTATGGTGCATTAATTGTTTAACGAAAGTGGCGACAGTATATTCTTAGAGGTAGAGTTGTCATTTACATACAGTATGGTTAGTAATGTACATGTACAATATAGTTAGTAATTTACATGTTATTTGATTCTGGTAATTTTGTTCATAAATAGACTGTATGAGTTGTTGAACGTTCAATTTTGTTGATTGAAATCAGAACCCGTATGATAACCACACAGTACTTAAATAACTTGGTATATACGGTACACTCATAATATATCATGTATCATACTGTATTTTAAAACTTTATGTTGTTTTTAAATGTTTAATTTGCTGATATGGATACTTGTAGTGTGATTTAATATGTTTGCAACAACGAACAAGTAATTTTAAATGTATAAATTTTTTATAGTACAATATCGTATAGTAAAACGTTTGGAAATAACATACGTAATATTTGTGAATTGATAGAGACTCATAGTGTTGGATAAAACTTCACACAAAATTACTATTTAAAGTGAGATCAGTAGTAAATAAAAAAGATCTTATGAGTTACAAAATTGAAATTGAAAGTCAGCATAAAAAAAAGACTGTAATGTAAAATCATCATTGGGTGAATGCATTCCTCAATATTTATGCAACGTTCTTCAGCTACTTCATGATTATGGTACATCTTCATTTTCATCCCACTGACCACTACGTCCAATAGGGATTGAGATGCTTGTTTAACCTATAAAGAAATATTGTATAGTATTACAAAAATGTTCAAATAGTACTGTCTTATATTATAAGTCGTATAATATACATGTATATAAACAATACCGTATTACATAATAGAAATGTAATGGATAGTAATATGAGTATGAAAAATGTATTAGACATGAATAAAATGAATAATAAACCATAAATGTACCGTGTAAGTTATACAATATGTATAATAAAATATATAGAGTTTTGTATAGTGTATATGGTAATATAATAGTACATGTCAAACTACTGTATTAATGATATTATACAAATGGAATGATTGATGAGCATATAAGGAGAAGATGTACAGTATAACTAACCTAAAAATACAGTATGAACATACGATATATACTCAATTATACAGCTTTGCAGATATGTGTATATAGTGAATTATACTAGAATATGAGAATCAAAGTACGAAAAAACTACTGTTCTACATATGATTTGATTGCATTTCTAAACATGATTTTTGACATTTTAAAGATTAAAATATAAATAAATTAAATGTAGAGAAATGACAAAACATATCATACTCTACATGGCAAACAACAGTATTAATGGTATTAATGGTATTAACTAACCTAAAAACACCGTATGAACATATGGTATATACGCAATTGTACAGTTTGTAGATGTGTATACAATCAATTATATCAGAATATGGAAATCAAAGTACGAAGAAACTACTATACATATGATTTTACTACAATTCTAAACATGATTTTTGACATTCTAAATACTAAAATATAAATAAATTAAATGTAGAGAAATGACAAAGTAGGAGTAAAACATATCATACTCTACATGGCAAACAAAGTATTAATGATATTATACAAATGGAATGATTGATGACCTATAAGGAGAAGATGTACAGTATAACTAACCTAAAAACACTGTATGAACATACGGTAGATACTTAATTGTACAGTTTTGTAGATGTGTATACAATCAATTATACCAGAATATGGAAATCAAAGTACGAAAAAACTACTGTTCTACATATGATTTTACTACATTTCTAAACATGACTTTTGACATTCTAGATACTGGAATTTAAATGAGTTAAATGTACAGAAATAATAGAATCGGAATAAAAAATACCATACTAAACCATCTGAAACATATCGGATCACGGTTATACTAGAACGAGCAGCAACCTACTAATGATGATGGATAAGGAACAAAAACGTAATACAAATACGGTGAAAAATGAAAATTATTGAGAAGAGATAACTAAAGACGTATGATTATACCGTCCGATCAGAACTTTGTGGTCGACGACAATTTATGTGGTGGCCGAAATGTGAAAAGAAAGATTGAATGGAGCTGGAGAAGCGAAAAATGGAGGAATGGAGAATGGAAGAAGAAAAGTGAAACGAAAATGGAATAGAAAGAAAGATAAGAGATAAATGAGAAAAGTAATTAAATCTCATTGCATTAAAAAGAGTTGACAATTATATATGGTATGTTTTACAAGGATGGAAAATATGCAAAATGAGGCATTTAATTCGAAAATTTAATATTAAATTTGAGAAAGGGCAAAATGTTATTAAGGAAAAATTAATAATTACGATTTTTTATAAAAAAATTAACTTTGCAAAAAAAAACTTGGTCGTCTATATTTGTAAATACTTTTTCAATGTGGTCTAGTTACTACAATTTCCCTAATAAAAATAGTATACATAATACTAATATTATATATATTTTTTTTCAATATATATATATATATATATATATATATTATAATATATTATATTGTTCGAAAATAGTACACATAATTATTATTATAACTCGATTTTATGTTCATTATTATTATTACTATTATTATTATAAAATGAAGGTTTGAATGTTATATTTTGGTATTATTTATTATTAGTTTTATTTATTTGTGTTTATTATTATCAATAAAATTTATAAAATAATAAAAGAAATAAATTCATTTTTTTAACTCTCGTAAATTTTCTAAAAAATAAAAAATATTTTTTTAAAAAAATTAAGATTTGAATAATAAACATAAATCTAAATTTTATAATAGTAATTTTTAATTATAAAAATTGTCCTTTCAACATTATTTTCAACATTTTACCATGATGCCATTCCGAAGTTAGAATCCAGGAATCCAAACACTCTAATCCAAGATTCTGGGGAATCTGAACTTTGATTCCGGGGAATGGGATTCCAAACCAGTGAACTAAACGCCCCCTTAGCATTTTAGAGGGAAAAAAAATGAAATGAGTAGGATTGTAATCTTTTTTGTTTTTAATGTTAATTAATTTGTCAAATCAAAAGCTAAAAGTTATAAATGGACATAGGTTCACTTTAGAGATGCCACGTGTATGGTGAATGGGGAACCTCTTAGTCTTATGTCAAAAGGAAAGGGAATAGGTTAATTGATGAATCTCAAAAGCCGTTTGGATGCAAAGTTGTGGAGGGTTTAGCAAAAAAGTTATAATAAAAAAGTTTACTTGAATGCATTTGTTTTTAAAGAGGTTAAAATAAGAGCTCGTTTGGATGTTTATAATGGAGTTGTAGAATAATTTTCTATTTATAAATGATTTGACATTTATGAGTTTTATCTAATAAAAATAATGCATTTTATTTGTTTATTATTTTAAATCTCAAATATTATTTTTATATTCATAACTTTTTTGGTTCATATTACTTTATTATTTTTCTTTTTAATTTATTTTTTTAATTTCAATATTTTTGTTGTCACCATAATACTTTTTTATAGTATAAATTTTATTTTATATTTTAAATAATAACATAAAACTTAACAAACTAACTAATTTGATGATTATTAATGGATTAATGATTAATTAATGATATTATGTTAAATGAATACAAATAAATAAAAGTTTAGAAACAAAATAAAATGAACTTTGAAATTTCTTTTAATTAAAAAAAAAAAAGATATTATGTGATGGAGAATAAATTCCAATTAATTAGTTCAAACATTTTTTTCTTAGATTACAACAATTAGCATAGAGGGATTCGACTCATAATCTCATGGTCATAAAGTGCTAGCTCATGTTGCACACTGCAGTTGACAATCAGTTTAAACAAAATAATTGATCGTAAAAATATTTTAATTTATGAAATATTATTTTGAAATATAAAATTGATTATAAAATTATCGTTGATTTTAAATTTCAAAAAATTCTTTTTAAAAATATTTTATTATCTAAATGAAAACAATTTTTAATTATTTCGTTGAAAAAAATATTAGGTAGATACAAAATATAAATAAAATAATAATCCTAAAATAAAATTAATTATAAAAATACTATTATTTTAAAATTACAAAACCTATTTAAAAATATAAGTGTTGAAAAAAAATTATAATTTTTTTTTTATAATACTTTATTTATGTTATAAATTTGACTTTATATTCTACAAGATTTTGCAAATTTGGCCACAAGCATATAGCCAAATTTCATATAAATGATATTGATATTCAACTATTTAAAAATTAAATAAAAATATTAAATAGTTTATTACCTCCCTACCTAGATTCATTAAACACATTTTATTAATTTAATTTGGAGAGAGAAAATATTCATTAAAATAAGATTAAATTGGAGGGAGAAAATTACATTTATTAGCTTGATTTACCCCCCTAATTTCCATCAACAATAAAAATCCCTAAATCTCCTAAAACCAAAAAATGTAATGACTGGCATACAAAAAAAAATAGCTAGTTTTTTGTAGGAGGTGAAGCGTTCCATTTTTTTCTTGTGATTTTGAGTTTTTATCACAATCACAGGAAATACTAAAGCGAACTTCGATGATTAATTGAAGCTTATTCCATTTAAGTGTTTGTTCTCTCTTTTTGTGTTTTAATCTATATTTATTATTATTTATTTTAAAAACTTTTTACTAATGCATGTCTAGTTTTTCATTTGTATTTCACTAATATGTTGAATGTTCTAATATTCAACCGTATTACGACTATATTAATACTGTAGAATATGTATAATTATTATATTTATATAATAATTATACATATATCATTTGTAATATTGTACTTGATGAATGTAGGCATTTCTTAGTTTTATTAAACTTATACACTAGTATTATATAATATCAATTTTATACAGAAGTATTTTATGATATCGTTGATTTGTAGGATCAATATAATAAGTAATACTTAACCAATACGTTTGTAAAATTATGTAATTATTTTAAAATTTGAAATTGTTTTGAATGTTATTTCTTAGTATTTGATTTAGTGTGTCTAAATGAATGTAATATAATACTCATATTATACATTTTTTGAACAAAAAATAAATTCTCTTGCACTATATTTCTAGATGAAAACTTAGTATAAATAGTCTTTTCAATGTGTATTATATAATATCACATTAATATGTGGGTAGGGTATAACACCGCGGATGTGAACCAATCTTCGTTCAACTACTGCAAAATTGAGGAAACAATATGGTAGGACATAAAAAATTAAGCTGGACGACTTTTTAAAGAAGGGACAATTGTAAATGACTGTGCATTCTTCATTCAACCAATGCCAAATCGAAGAGAGTACACAATACATTTTGATAAGAATATATCACTGATGAAAATTGATGTCTAGGCAAAAGAAAATGTGAGAAAAAAAGGAATTTACACATGGTAGTTTCAATTTTTAGAGATTGTGAATATTAATTAAGGAATATAGTTTAAAATGAAAAATTTTAATAGAAAACTACAAAAATGGAAAATATATGCTCACACGATATTTTGCTGCAAAATAAAAGAGCAAGACTTGTTATATGAACTTGAATTTTCATTGATTTGAATATGTGCGTGTGTTACAATCTCTATGTAACGGCCCAGGATTCTATTTTGGTTCTCTAGGTACGCTCAGTTAATTTTTCGGTTGTTCGGTTGGGCCGTTAGGGTAGTTTGAGCCTTTAGGGGCATTTTGGTCTTTTGCCCTCAGGGCCTGTTTTATAATTAACTAGAGTTTCTAGGTTGTTTCTGTCAATTGTTGAGTTAAGTTATTCTTCGATTTTAGGTTTCCAGGGTTGGGATGCATTTTGAAAAGTTTGGAGATCTTCCGGTTAAGAAGGGGAAAATAAGAATTAATTGTGTGTTTGTTGGGACTTGAAGGGTGTTGGATTTGGGAGTTTGGCTTTTAAATAAAATAAGAAAATAAAAGTGTCACTCTTGGGACTCGAAGGGTGTTGGATTTTGGAGTTTGGCTTTTAAATAAAATAGGGAATAAAAGTGTCTTTGTTGGGACTCAAGAGAGGATTGACAACGGAGTTTGGAGGCTTGTTTTAAAAAGAAGAAAAAAGAGAGAAAAAGTGATGTCACTGGGACTCGATGTTTGGTGGCTTGGGACACGTGGCACTTATGAGTGTGTTTTGCGATTAGGGGATGGGAAATCACATTCTTTTGGATAATTCTTCGCGAGACCTAGCCGCACGTTCTCCTTCTCCTTCCCTCAAGCTTGCCGATTTCTCCCTCTTTCCCATCTCCATTGCCAAATCTTTCATCCTCTCCATCTCTTTTCATCGTTTTTCTTTTGGTTCTTGCTGAGAAGCTCCACAACCTAGCCTAGTCGAGATCACTTCTTCCTCTTCCTCCTTGGGATTGCCAAAAACATCACCTTGAAGCAGCGAGGTTGTAACGGCCCAGGTTTTCATCCCGGTCTTTCAGGTGTGCCCTAGGGGCATTTTGGTAATTTGGTCAGGCCGTCAGGGCCGTTTATGTCTTTTTCCAGTTGCTAAAATTATTGGATGGGTTTATGTAGGTTTTTTAGGCTTTGTGGATGGGTTTGAGCAGCTGGGATTTGAAATAGGGTCTTCGGGAAAGCCTGTGGGGATGCGTGCCAGTTGAGCTATGGAGAGCTCTTGTTGCTCTTTCTGCGTCATATTATGGTTAGCCTTGGATCTTTGGAGTTTTGGTGCATTTGGTTAAATGAAAAAGAAATTAGGTTTTTGTTCTTCTTCTCCAAAACCCTCATCTTGCCGCCCAAGCTTGTCTCCCTATCCCTCCAAGCCGATTTTCATCCCCTTTGCAGCCCCGTGGTTCGATCGTCTTTCTGGGTAAGTTTCTTCGTCTCTTCGTCTTCTCCGATTTGAGTTCTTGCTGGCCGAATGTAAGTAGAAGAGTGTGGGTGTGTGTGTGTGTGTTTGTTTGCAGCCAGCCGAGAAGAACCCCGACCCAGCAATTTCCCCACCGTCGCAGCCTCCCCACCGGCCGATCGTCGCAAAGAAGCAAGCCCAGATCGCCCGAGTCGCCCGGCTCCATCGATCCCGCAGTGCCATCGAGCAACTGTCGCTCGGCCAGCAATGAGCTGTGACGCCTAGATAGCCCCTGTCGCAGCCTCAAAGAAGACGCCAGATAGCCTGTCGCCGCGGCCCGAGATCTCGCCAGCCAGATGCGCTCTATCACGCGCGCGCAGCAGCGGCCCGACACGGCGCGATCGCACGTCCAGACGCTTGTTAGCCCGCGCGCCCGCGTTCGCCTGTCGTCGTCCCAGCGCGCCCGCGCGTGTCCGTCCGTGCCAGCGCCGTGCCAGCGCCCAGCTCTGCCGCCCATCTGCGCCCGTCAGCGCCCAGCAGCAGCCCCGCCGGCTGCCTGCCCGTCCGCGTGTCAGCCGAGCGCGTGAGTTGCTCCCGAGCCGAGCCTTGTTTATTTTATTATATTTAGGCATATGGATTGTGATTATCATTGTTTTTGTTAGGTTTTCGGTAGCTAGCTCGGGTTCGATCGCAGCTTAGGTTTTTGTGTGTAGTTGCCTCCCGGCCAGGTAAGGATTTCTATGTGATTGTTGTTTGTATGTTTGTTTGTGATTATCAGCATGTATATTTTAGGTGCTCTGTTCTGAATTCCTAACTAGCATGACTTCGTATGTTGTTATCTCATGTTAGTCCATGCTAGGTTGTTCCGTTCTGGCATGCTCATATCTGTTCTTGCTTCGTAGTACCATGCTAGGTTCGTTGTATCTGTTGAGCACGTTTTGGATTGTATTGGATTGTATGTTATTGATATGATAGGTTAGAGTGTAGGTAGGTAGCATCATCCGGGCCCGATGCATAAAGTATCTTGCATCCATGGCAGGGACGTACGAGGTAGTACTCCGTCCCTGGACCCCGTTAGGGTTTAGCTAACCCGACCGGTAGGCCCTGCAATCTTGTGTGAGGGTGGCATACTGTTAAATGCCCCAACGGTCGGGATGATGACTTGGCATTGCCTCGTCCCCGGCAGTCGGCACGTCCTCAGCGTGTTCAGCCGTAGCCCTTGATTGCCACCTGTTAGGGCAAGGACGGCTTCCTGGTGTAAGCCTACCACGACCGATTCCTTAGCCTCAGGTGTGGTGGTTCAGGCTGACATAGTTCACGTGTCCAGGTCTCACACCCCTATGTCAGTGACACCGATCCAGAGATTTAGTTAGGCATGGTAACTGGACATGGGCAGCTTGCCACTAGACCCGGCACCCCCCATGGTCTGCAGTAGCATGCGGTGTACGGTTACGCTCATTACAGCGCCGACCGAAGAGCTCCTCGGGATCTTGAGCTAGTGCATCTTTCGTATCGACAGTAGACAGGCTGAGGCCGAGACTTGTTTCTCGTATAGGGCGTATTGTGTGGTGATCTACTTTCGGACTAAGACCCTGAGTTGGCATCCGAGGTCCAAGTGTGGACTTAAGCTATGTGATGTATTCTGTGTTTATATTCATAGCTTGCATACACTCATCTAGATGACCATGTGCATCGTATTGTACCCCGGTTGGGGATTCTTACTGAGTAATTCGTTACTCACCCTTATTTTGTGGTTTCCCACAGGTAACCAAGGGGCGAGACAAGATGGCTGAAGGAGAAGCTGTGATCATGGGAACCTGCTGTCAACTCTGACTTCTTTTATATTATGACTCTTGTCTTTTGTTTTCCCCACTGAATGCATGTGGCGCACTGAGCCCTAGGATATTTTTCTCGAATGTTTTTGTGGATTCCCGCTTTATTGAATTTGAGGATGTTTCAAATGTTTTAATAAATCTCGATCAAAGTGTACGTTTTGGAAATGTATTTGCCTTGAAACAGTGCTTTGGAGACAGGGATGAGTTTCAAAGAAACTATATTGATTTCGATTGAACCTTGATTGTTTTGTTTTAATTGGGAATCCAAAATTTATTTGCATATTGTCTTTTACTTTGAATGCATGCATTGGGGTAAAGGCCTATTTAGAGCCCTTTTTGGGTCGGGTCTTTACAGAGGTCCTCTTCTCTTCTCCTCACCCTGCCTAGAGCATACTCCCCACCTCCATTGCCAATCTCTTCTCCTCACCTTGCCCTTGTTCTTGCAGCAAAAACCAAACCCTAGCCGAGGCCAACTCTTTCTCCTTGTTATTATAGAGACCACATCACCATTACCATTCCAAGGAGCCGATTGCAAGCCATAGCCGAGGATTGACTTCTTCTTGTCGCACACCTCTTAGCCACAAGCAGCATCAAGTCGAGAGCACCTATGTAACGGCCCGAAAATTTCATCCCGGTCTTCCCGGGAGGCCCAGGGGCATTTTGGTAATTCTGGTCGGGCCGGTAGGGCCGGTTTTGTATTTGTTAATTGCCGAAAAAATTATGAGTCGATTTGAATAGGATCGGCAATTTGGGTGAAGACATTTGGGCTTGGAAAAAGGTAAAAATAAATAAGGAATTAAATAGCGCGTCGAGTGAGATTCAAACCAAGGACGCGCTGTAAGCTAGGCAAGGGGCACTGCCAGTCGAGCCACTGAGCGCTCTTGTGCTTCTAAACGCGCGATCTAATATATAACCGTGTTTTCCTCTGCCTTTGGTTTAAAGGCAGAATCGTCGAGCTTCTTCCCCATTTTCTTCTTCTTCCTTCGCGAATTTCCCTTCGACCGACCGGCGATTTCCTTGCGATTTCTTCCTTCTCCACTGTTCGACCGAGCTTCTTCTCCAATTCAAGTCGTTTTCCATCCCCGAGCAAAGCAGTAAGCTTCTTCTTCCTCCTTTCCTTCAAAAATCCGATTTCTTTCTCCCTGCTTCCGGGCTTCGTTTTCCTGGCCGTGTTGAGGTGAATTTCTGGAAGGGTTTTGTGCAGCTAGTGTAGGGGAGTTCACCATCAAAGAATCGATCGTCGAATCCCCGTGGATCGCTCGATTTTGGGTTTTCTCCATCGCCCCTGTTTTCGTGCTCTGTCGCTGCGCAGTGCCGCCGAGCCTCGCCAAGACACCGCGCGCGTCCTCGCCCGACTCCGAAGTCGCGTAGAATCGCGGCGCCACCCAGCCGGCCCGTTCTTTGCCCGTTCGTGCAATCGGCTCGCTAAATGCGTTTCGTCGCGCCTCGTGAGTTGCTCCCGAGCTGAGTCTTGTTTATTTTATTATATTTAGGCCTATTGTGTGATTTTTGTTGTGATTGATAGGTTCTCGATAGCTAGTTCGGGTTCGTTCGCCATTTAGGTTTTCGTGTCAAATCGTCCCCGACCAAAGTAAGGATTTCTTACCGGAGTTGTGTGGACCCTACGATATATTATGCGATTGCTGATTGACTGCTTGTTTGTGTTTATTGACATGTGTAGCTAGGTATTCTATTCTGAATTCCCGATTAGCATGATTTTCCTAATTTAATTCTCATGTTAATCCATGCTAGGTTGTTCCTTTCTAGCATGCTCGTATCTGTTCCTTGCTTCGTAGTATCATGTTAGGCTCGTTGTATTCTTATTGAGCACGTATTGGATTTTATGGATTTGTTTGCTGATTGCTAGGGCAGGTTAGAATTGCAGGTAGATAGCATCATCCGGGCCTGATGCATAAAGTACCTTGCATCCATGGCAGGGACGTCGAGCAAGTCATTCCGTCCCCCCGACCCCGTGAGGGATTAGCTAACCCAAGCGGTAGGCCCCTGCAATCTTGGGTGAGGGTGGCGATCGTTAAATGCCCCAACGGTCGGGATGATGACTTGGCATTGCCTCGTCCCCCGGCAGCCGGCATGTCCTCGGCATGTTTGGCAAGAGCCCCGATTGCCACTGTTAAGGCAAGGACGGCTTCGGTGTAAGCCTACCACGACCGTTCCTTGGCCCAAAGCGGTGGTTCAGCCGACATAGTTTACGTGTCCGTGTCTCACACCCTATGTTAGTGACACCGATCCACGATTTAGTTAGGCGTGGTGGATCGAACATGGGCAGCTTGCCTTCGGACCTGGCAACCCCCATGGTTCGCAGAGTAGCACGCGGTGCATGCTTACGCTCATTACATACGATCGGAGAGCTCCTCGGGATTGTGAGCAGTGTACCTTTTCGTCAACGAGAGACAGCCGAGGCCGGGACTTGTTTCTCGTATAGGCGACTTATGTATTGGATCGTGTGGTGATATTATTCCGGACTAAGACCTTAAATTGGCATCCGAGGCCCAAGTGTGGGCTAAGCTATGTGCTCTATTCTCGTGTTTATATTCATAGCTTGCATACGCTCATCGAGATGACCATGTATATCGTGATTGTACCCCCGGTTGGGGATTCTTCTTGAGCAATTCATTGCTCACCCTTATTCTTGTGGTTTTTCCACGGTAACCAAGTTGCGAGACAGGATGGTCAAGGAGGAGCTGTGATCATGGGGCCCAGTCTTCCAACTCTGATTTTTGTATTATGACTCTTTATGTTTTGTTTCCCCTGAATGCATGTAGCCGGGCACGGAGCCCTAGGATGTTTTGTAAATGTTTTGTGGATTCCAGCATTTTGTATCTGAGTAGGTTTCGAATGGTTTTTAGTAAATCTCTGATCAGAGTAAACTTTGGAAATGTATTTATCTTGGAACAGGTGCTTGGAAACAGGGACAGGTTCTAGGGAAATTGTCTAGTTTTTAAAGGGGTTATTTTGAATGTTTTTGTTTTTAATTGGAATCCGAAATCATGTCTGTTTAATATTCTTTACTTTGAATGCATGCATTGGGGTAAGGGCCCATTTAGTGCCCCATTCGGTTCGGTCCCTTACAACCTAAGTACCCTTGTTGGCCGAGAGCTTGCCCTTATCGAGAGTGTGGTTGCTACCGAGATCCCTTATCACAAGCCCTTGTTGGCCGAGAGCACTTCCTTGGGCACCATCCTAGTGCTTGGCCGAGAGCAGTTGCCTTGTTGGTTTAGTAGTTTTTCGAGCCTTATATCTAGTTCCTATTTCTGTTGTTGGTTAGCTAGTTGTAATATGTGTCGCTTATGTTTTGTTAGGTTTGTGTTGACTCTGCAGCTCAAAGAGCATATAGTTATTGTTGTTTTACTGCTTGTTTTCCAGGTAAGGATTTCTTATCGAGGTTATGTGAGCCCTGCGTTACATAGTGATTGCATTCTATTTTACTTGCTGATTGTGTACGAGCATGTTTAGTGGATAGGATGTTTGTTTATTGATTGCAAGCATGTTTAGTGGATATGTTCTAACACTTGTTCTATTTCTAGCTGGCATGTGTTATTCTGTTGACATGTTAGTACCATGCTAGGTCATTCTCTAGCATGCTTCCTGTTGATTATGACTAAACTGTTAGTATCCTGTCAGGTTGGATATATTGTAAGGGACCGACCCGAATGGGGCACTAAATGGGCCCTTACCCCAATGCATGCATTCAAAGTAAAGGACATTAAACAGACATGATTTCAGATTCCAATTAAGACAAAACATTCAAAATAACCTCTTTAAAAACTAGACAATTTCTGGAACTCCGCCCCCTGCTTTCCAAGCACCTGTTCCAAGATAAATACATTTCCAAAGTATACTCCGATCAGAGATTTCTTAAAATCATTCAAAACATGTCTAAATACAATAATGCTGGAATCCACAAAATATTCAGAAAACATCCTAGGGCTCCGTGCCCGACTACATGCATTCAGGGGAAAATAAAACATAAAGAGTCATAACACAAAATCAGAGTTTGATGACTGAGCCCCATGATCACAACTCCTCCTTCAGCCATCCTGTCTCGCAACTTGGTTACCTGTGGAAAAACCACAATAATAAGGGTGAGTAACGAATTACTCAGTAAGAATCCCCAACCGGGGTACAATACGATATACATGGTCATCTCGATGAATGTATGCAAGCTATGAGTATAAACACAGAATAGAGCACATAGCTTAGCCCACACTTGGGCCTTGGATGCCAATTTAGGGTCTTAGTCCGGAAATAATATCACCACACAAGTCGCCCTATACGATAAACAAGTCCCGGCCTCATCCTGTCTACTGTCGACGAAAGGTACACTGGCTCACAATCCCGAGGAGCTCTCCGATCGGCGCCAGAATGAGCGTAAGCATGCACCGCGTGCTACTGCAGACTATGGGGGGTTCCGGGTTTGAAGGCAAGCTGCCCATGTCCAGTCACCACGCCTAACTAAATCTTTGGATCGGTGTCACTGACATAGGGGTGTGAGACCTGGACACGTAAACTATGTCAGCCTGAACCACCGCACCTTGGGCCAAGGAACGGTCGTGGTAGGCTTACACCAGGAAGCCGTCCTTGCCTTAACAGGTAGCAATCGGGGCTCTTCGCCAAACATGCCGAGGACATGCCGGCCGCCGGGACGAGGCAATGCCAAGTCATCATCCCGACCGCTGGCGCATTAACAATCGCCACCCTCACCCAAGATTGCGGGGCCTACCGCTTGGTTAGCTAATCCTCACGGGGTCGGGCGGAGAACTGTCTCGATGTCCCTGCCATGGATACAAGGTACTTTATGCATCAGCCGGATGATGCTATCTACCGCAACTCTAACCCGCCTAGCAGCAAAAGCAAACAATTCCATAAAATCCAATACGTGCTCAATAAGAATACAACGAGCCTAGCATGATACTACGAAGAAAGGAACAGATACGAGCATGCCAGAAAGGAACAACCTAGCATGGATTAACATGAGAATTAATCAGGAAGATCATGCTAATCGGGAATTCAGAAACGAGCACCTATTACTAAATATGTCAATAAACACAAACAAGCAAACAATCAGCAATCGCATAATATATCGCAGGGTCCACACAACTCCGGTAAGAAATCCTTACCTTGGTCGTGGACGATTTGACACGAAAACCTAAGCGGCGAACGAACCCGAACTAACTATCGAGAACCTATCAATCACAACAAAAATCACACAATAGGCCTAAATATAATAAAATAATCAAGGCTCAGCTCGGGAGCAACTCACGAGGCTCGACGAACGCACGAATGAGCCGATTGCACGAACGGGGCAGCAACGGGGCTAGCTGGGCGCGAGGGCGACCGCGGGCGAGTGTCACAGCTGGGACGGCGCGCGGCGTGACACGGAGCTGGGCGAGGCGTGCGTGCGGGCGCGAGGTGATGCGCGGCGTGGCTTGGCGGGCTGCGCAGCGACAGAGCACGAAAGCAGGGGCGAACAGGGGAGATGAAGAGGAAACAAATTCGAGCGATCCGAGAGGATTCGACGAGCGATTCTTTGATGGCGAACTCCCCTACACTAGCTGCACGAAATCCATACCTCAAATCACCTCGACTCGGCCGGAAAACGAAGCCCAGAAGCAGGGGACTCGGATCGAAGAAGAGAGGAAGAGAACCTTACCTGCTGCCCGGAATTGGAACTCAACTTCGAAAATGGAGGGCGAACTCGGTCGAAATGGAGCTGGAAGGACGGAATCGCAAGGAAAAGCTCGGTCGGTCGGGGAGAAAGGGAGAAGGAAAATCGCGAGGAAGAAGAAGGAAATGGGGAAGGAATCGGGCGATTTCTGCTTTTAAATAAAACGCACGAAGACAGGCTTATATACAAGATCGCGCGCATAAAATAACAAACACGCCCAGTGGCTCGGCTGGCAGCGACCCTCGCCTAGCTTGCAGTACGTCTTTGGCTCGAATCTCACTCGACGCGCTATTTAATTTCCTATTTATTTTTACCTTTTTCCAAGCCCAAATGTCTTCACCAAAATTCCCGATCCCACTCAAATCGACTCATAATTTTTTTGGCAATTAACAATTACATAACTAGCCCTGTCGGCCCGACCAAAATTACCAAAATGCCTCTGGGCCTCCCGGGAAGACCGGGATGAAATTTGCGGGCCGTTACAATATTCCCCCCTTATAAGACTTTCGTCCTCGAAAGTCACTTAAGATTGGAACAGCTCGGGATACTGCAATCTCATCTCATCCTCTCGCTCCCAAGTGGCTTCCTCTGAACTCTGACTCTTCCACTGAACTTTTACCAACCGGATTTCACGAGTACGCAGTGTCTTTGTCTAAAAAACAAGAATCCCCACTAGCTTCTCCTCGAAGATCAAATCCTCATTCAGCTGCAAAGGCTCAAAATCAACAATGTGCGACGGGTCCGGCACGTACTGCCTCAACATCAAAACATGAAAAACACTGTGCACTGCTGACAATGATGGTGGCAAGGCTAAACGATAAGCAACCTTGCCGATCCTCTCCAGAATCTCAAACGGGCCAACAAAACGGGGACTCAGCTTTCTACGCTTGCCAAACCTCAAAACACCTCGCATCGGTGCAACCTTTAGAAATACATGCTGACCAACCTCAAACTCTAAATCCCGACGCCGGACATCGGCGTAACTCTTATGCTGCGCTCGAAATTTGTCAACATACGAGCTCTAATCTTCTCGTGACGGCACCATTGGTCAACTGCAACAACTCGGGACCCAAAACCTGCCTATCATCAACCTCTTCACAGAACACAGGAGATCGGCAACGCTTACCATACAAAGCCTCGAATGGAGCCATCTGAATCGTCGACTGATAACTGTTGTTATATGCAAACTCCATCAGATACAGGTACTGGTCCCAACTGCCCGGGAAATCCAACACACAAGCCCTCGAATCACGGTCAGACACAATCCTCACAGGCACACCGTGATAACAAATGATCTGCTCCAAAAACAACTGCGCCCACTGTTCCACGGTATAAGTGTCTCTACCGGGAATGAAGTGTGCGCTCTTAGCCAATCGGTCGACTATCACCCAAAATCGAGAAAACTTCCTGAGTCCTCGGCAAACAGAAATAAAGTCCATGGAGATCTCTTCCCATTTCCACCGAGGCACACTCGTGGTGCAACAAACCGTTTGGTCTCTCGCTCAGGTGCCTTCACTTGTCGACAAGTGAGACATCGACTGACAAACTCAGCAACATCTCTCTTCATACCCATCCACCAGAATGTCTGCTTAAGATCCTGATACATCTTGGTACCCCCGGGGTGCCAAGAAAACGGAGAACTGTAGGCCTCTGAGAGCAACTCTGTTGGCAATCCTTCAACATCCGGAACACACAACCGGCCTCTGTACGTCAGCCCACTGTCTGGTGAATATACAAAGTCAAAATCTCCATCAGCACTAACTCTGTCACCCAATTTCTTAAGTGCGGGGTCACTCAGCTGACTATCAATAATCCGCTGTCTAATCGATGGCTGAACTGTCAACTGAGCTACTCAGCCCGCTCAGCCAACAACACTGCAACCTCAGCCCGCTCGAACTCCCGCTGCAATCTGGGCTGGGAACTCAACAACACTGCGGAGTACGACGTCTTTCTACTCAAAGCATCAGCTACAACATTTGCTTTGCCCGGATGGTACAAAATCTCGCAGTCATAATCTTTTACCAACTCTAACCATCTCATCTGCCTCATATTCAGCTCCTTCTAAGTAAACAGATACTTGAGGCTCTGGTGATCGGTAACCATCCGAATCCGCTCCCCATACAGGTAATGCCTCCAAATCTTCAGTGCAAACACCACTGCTGCCAACTCCATATCATGAGTCGGATAGTTCTGCTCATATGGCTTCAGCTGACGGGAAGCATAAGCAATGACCTTCCCGTCTTTGCATCAACACACACCCAACCCGAACTTGGAAGCATCATTGTAAACCATGGAACCACTGTCCCCTCCGGATCGCCAACATCGTTTGAAGTCAAACTGCGCTTGAGCCTGGCAAAGCTCTCATCACACCTACCGTCCCAAACAAACTAGACACCCTTCCTCGTCAGACGAGTGAGGAGCGAGGCTATGGCGGAAAAATCCTTAACAAACCGACGGTAGCAAACTGCCAAACCCAGAAAGAAACGGCTCCTACGAGCAGACAACCGAAGGGCAGAGAGCTCTACCTACACTCACTGTCTTGCTCCACCAAGCAACAAGATCAAAATCTCATGGGGTAGCAACAAGGGTCCACCACGGACTAAACCTCCAAATACCAACGGGGCAACTCTCAACTTTCCTGGAAACAGGAAGGCAACCAACAGGTCACGAACCATTCGCCCCATGAGCAACCTGACTTCTAGCAATCCCAATCCACACCTTGGTCAACACCAAGCATCAACTTGTCACCATACCGGAACCAATCCGGACTCTACTCCAAACAAATACTAACTTGCTAGGCTACCAAGACTGCCAACAACTCACACGAGGCTACAAACTACACGGCTTCAACTTGCCAACTGAACCTCACTATCTGGGCCTAATTGAGCTCTAGAGAGGTTCTTCACAACCTAGGGTTCTTCGACAACCCTCGACACCCACTGCCAACTAACGGACTAACAGCCAACTTCCTGAACAACAACAACTCCTTTTTTCCAGCAACACAACCATGCTGGCCAACTCCAACTCCTTGGAAACCAAGAGGACCCGAAACGCTACCGAATGCGTCATCCTCCTACTCAGACATCAACCACAACATAACTTCTACCCAAGGAGGGATCCTAACAACTCTCTCAGTCATGGCGATCAACAAGAAGATTCGCCAACCAAGCTTAGGTCCACTTAACAAATCTTACCTAAGCAACAACCTGATACCACAAGCATGGTATCCTTACCACCTCACTAAAGCCTTACAACATCCACCTGGAGTCCAACTTTTCCAAGAACTGAGCACCAGATCCCCAAAGCAAACCCTACATGGATCTGAAACTCTCGCCACAGAACGAACCACACAAAAGACACTTGTTTGCACAACTCCCAACCTTCACTTAACGATCCAAGACTAACAAATGCTTTTCCCAAAAGCCACACTAGCTCCTGGCAGAGATACAACCAATCAACAGAACACCCAAAGTTCCATCTCCACACGATGCTCGAAGCTGTGGCAACCTTGCTCTACCAAAGCATAACCATGCCAAACCAAACTTACTTTATACCAAGCCTCTACCAAGGGTGCTTACCCATAAGGCATCCAACTCCTCTCACAAGGCATCCTACTTACCTCATAGGCATCCAACTCATGGTCCCTCAGCTGGACCCAACTTGCTTCTACGATGCTCAACTCTCCTGAGATTTAGGCACTCGAAGGTAGTTGACCGCACTACCAACCACAAAGATCTCTTGGCCTTAACACTAGCGTGAGATGCACGCGCACTAACACTTACCGACCGCCAACCTGCTTGACTTACTCAACCTCCAGTAACACTGGAAAAAGGTCCCGGCTCCTCTCGAACATCCTTTCTCTTGAAGTCTTTCACTTACCACTGAACTAGCCCTTTTGCACGACCTACACAGGTGCAACTACCATAAATAGATCCAAGGCTAAAGGAGTACGCTTAACTCCGGACGGCATAGAACCATCTGCTATGCCCATGCCAAACTCAGGCCTGAACCAGATTTAGTGTCAAAGCGGCACACCAACCAATGCACCTCAAGTGCCACTACTACCAAATCCACATCTTACTACAAACGGAGCCAACAAGGTCACAACCTCAAGTGACAAGAACTCTGGCTAGGCATACAAGGGCTCATCTTCAACAACCATGCCTAAGGCATCTCATCAAGCTGAAGGCTCACAGCCTACTCTTGCATCTCCACATGATGCTCAACAACTCTGGCCGGCTCTCTCAACATGCAGCAGCTAGCCCTACTCTAGGGCTTACCAAAAGAAGAGTATTCAATCCTACTAACCAACTGAGGAAACCACTAACGGATCCAGTCCGTAGGGAACATTGCTTGCTGCACCCTTAACTACAGGGTTCCGGCTTACTGGCTGCAAACAACAACACTTCACAGAGGCACAAAGATGCCTCATCAACCTCCTCGAAGGCTACCAACTTTGCAACCACTCTCTGGGCAACCAAATAATCTAACAAGGCTCAAGATCAGCACTTGAGCTACCCAGGCTAGTCCACACGGGGACCTGCTCCACAAACATCCACATCAGCACAACCATAGCTAGCTCCTCTCTTGGAGTGGCATTCCAAGGCAAAGCACCTCCACCCTCTCACTAGGGGAAAACCATCAACTGGGCCACAGTTGGCCTATGGGAGTCCAATCTCTACCTTCCTCTGGAACGATGTCCCAGGGCATCCGAACCTACCTGGATACCACAACAAGCCACAACATACATCACACACTGCGGGAAGTTGGCATGATGGCGCTCTAAACCCAAACCAATAACGAGTCAGAACCTGCTCGTCTCCGCTCCACAACACTACACAAGGCATACACTAGATGACAGGTATTGTAAATTCTTAACCCTTTTTCTACAAAAAATAGTAAACTTAGGCGTACTGATGATCCGCCGGAGTGCTAGTGATCATGGGAAAACGACCTACAACAAAAAGGTCAATCTGAGAATCTATGACTCGAGCTCGATACCAACCTGTAAGGGACCGACCGAATGGGGAACTAAATGGGCCCTTACCCCAATGCATGCATTCAAAGTAAAGGACATTAAGCAGACATGATTTCGGATTCCAATTAAGACAAAACATTCAAAATAACCCCTTTAAAAACTAGACAATTTCCTCGAACTGTCCCTGTTTCCAAGCACTGTTCCAAGATAAATACATTTCCAAAGTATACTCCGATCAGAGATTTCTTAAAATCATTCAAAACATGTCTAAATACAATAATGCTTTGGAATCCACAAAATATTGAGAAAACATCCTAGGGCTCGTGCCCGTGCCACATGCATTCATGGGAAAATAAAACATAAAGAGTCATAACACAAAATCGAGTTTGATGATGAGCCCCATGATCACGGCTCCTTCTTGACCATCCTGTCTCATAACTTGGTTACTGTGGAAAAACCACAATAATAAGGGTGAGTAACGAATTACTCAGTAAGAATCCCCAACCGGGGTACAATACGATATACATGGTCATCTCGATGAATGTATGCAAGCTATGAGTATAAACACAGAATAGAACACATAGCTTAGTCCACACTTGGGCCTTGGATGCCAATTTAGGGTCTTAGTCCTAAATAATATCACCACACAAGTCGCCCTATACGAGAAACAAGTCCCGGCCTCGCACTGTCTCTTGTCGATGAAAGGTACACTGGCTCACAATCCCGAGGAGCTCTCGATCGGCATCGTAATGAGCGTAAGCATGCACCGCGTGCTCGCAGAACTATGAAGTGCCGGGTCGAAGGCAAATTTGCCCATGTCCGATCCACCACGCCTAACTAAATCTTTGGATCGGTGTCACCGACATAGGGGTGTGAGACACGGACACGTAAACTATGTCGGCTGAACCACCGCACTGGGCCAAGGGCGGTCGTGGTAGGCTTACACCAGAAGCCGTCCTTGCCTTAACAGTGGCAATCGGGGCTCTCGCCAAACATGCCGAGGACATGCCATTTGCCGGGGACGAGGCAATGCCAAGTCATCATCCCGATCGTTGGGGCATTAACAACTGCCACCCTCACCCAAGATTGCAGGGCCTACCGCTTCGGTTAACTAATCCCTCACGGGGTCTAGGGCGGAGAACTGTCTCGACGTCCCTGCCATTGATGCAAGGTACTTTATGCATCAGGCCCGGATGATGCTATTTACCTGCAACTCTAACCTGCCCTAGCAATCAGCAAACAATTCCATAAAATCCAATACGTGCTCAATAAGAATACAACGAGCCTAGCATGATACTACGAAGCAAGGAATAGATACGAGCATGCCAGAAAGGAACAACCTAGCATGGATTAACATGAGAATTAATCAGGAAGATCATGCTAATCGGGAATTCAGAAACGAGCACCTATCACTAAATATGTCAATATACACAAACAAGAAATCAATCAGCAATCGCATAATATATCGCAGGGTCCACACAACTCCGGTAAGAAATCCTTACCTTGGTCGGGGACGATTTGACACGAAAACCTAAGCGGCGAACGAACCCGAACTAGCTATCGAGAACCTATCAATCACAACAAAAATCACACAATATGCCTAAATATAATAAAATAAACAAGGCTCAGCTCGGGAGCAACTCACTGGGCGCGACGAACGAATGAACGGGCCGATTGCACGAACGGGGCAGCAACAGGGCTAGCTGAGCGCAAGAGTGGGCGGCGTGGGCGGCTGCTGGCTGCGAAGGCGAAGCGAGGGCGCGCGCGGAGCGAGCGACGCACACCGGGGCGCGCGGCGTGACACGGAGCTGGGCGAGGCGTGCGCGCGGGCGCGAGGCGATGCGCCGCGTGGCTCGGCGGGCTGCGCAGCGACAGAGCACGAAAATAGGGGCGAACATGGGCGATGAAGATGAAACGAATTCGAACGATTCGAGAGGATTCGACTAGCGATTCTTTGATGGCGAACTCCCCTACACTAGCTGCACAAAACCCATACCTCAAATCACCTCGACTCGGCCGGAAAACGAAGCCCAGAAGTAGGGGACTCGGATCGAAGAAGAGAGGAAGAGAACCTTACCTGCTGCCCGGAATTGGAACTCAACTTCAAAAATGGAGGGAGAACTCGGTCGAAATGGAGCTGGAGACGGACGGAATCGCAAGGAAAAGCTCGGTCGGTCGGGGAGAAAGGGAGAAGGAAAATCGCGAGGAAGAAGAAGGAAATGGGGAAGGAATCGGGCGATTTCTGCTTTTAAATGAAACGCACGAAGACAGGCTTATATACAAGATCGCGCGCATAAAATAACGAACACGCCTAGTGACTCGACTGGCAACGACCCTCGCCTAGCTTGCAGCACGTCCTTGGCTCGAATCTCACTCGACGCGCTATTTAATTCCCTATTTATTTTTACCTTTTTCCAAGCCCAAATGTCTTCACCGAAATTCCTGATCCCACTCAAATCGACTCATAATTTTTTCGGCAATTAACAATTACATAACCGGCCCTGTCGGCCCGACCAAAATTACCAAAATGCCCCTGGGCCTCCCGGGAAGACCGGGATGAAATTTCTGGGCCGTTACATATATGAACTTGTTTGATTTTGCTAGAACGAGATATATTTCCTAGATAGAACTTGTCAGGGTGTCATCATCTAGAGGCTGAGAGCAGACATAACGTATCTTGTCCCCACAGGTCAGGACCAATGAGAACTTGTTCCCGCCCCTGGCAGCCGGGTGTGTTTTAGCTCACCACACCAGCATAAACCTAGTTTGTAGCCTGCTAGAGCAGAACCCGTCATGGGTGCAAGCCTACCAGGAGATAGTTCTTAGCTTCAAGTCGGTGGTACAAGCTGCTACAGTTGAGTACCGACGGCCTCGCACTACTGTAGATCAGTGACACCGCTTTCGAGTCTTTAGGCATGCGTACCTGGACCGTGTAGTTTGTGCTTAGGCCCCCACATTTACGCAGTTTGCAGCAGCATGCGGTGTGTGCGCACACGTGATAGTCGCCGGTTCGGAGAGCTCCCTCGAGCTAATGTTCGTGAGTACACCACTTCCGTTTCAGTATAGATCGAGACTTTGGATACTCTCCTGTTTGTCACAGGATCAGTTTGAACATAATGTACTTTGTCCCTACAGCATGGACATAACGTACTTTGTCCCTACAACATGGTCATAACGCACTTTGTCCCTTCAGGTTGGACATAACACACTTTGTCCCCTCAGTTTGAAAAAAGATATTTTACAGATGATCTTTAAGCTGGAAGTAGGAGACTTCCAAGGATTTTGGACTTGCCCCGTTAGCTCGTTAAGAAAAGTTATGTGTTGGTAATGTATACTAGGATGCTAGATGATTGTTGTATCGTATTGTACCCCGGTTGGGGATTCTTACTGAGTGCTTTGTACTCACCCTTATTTTCTAAGGTTTTTCCACCAGGTAACTTGGGACAGCACGGGGACGGGTAGTAGAGGGAGCTAAATGATCATGGGAGCTGTCGACGTTTACTCTATTTTTCTGTTGACTTGTTGAGTCTTATTTCTTTGTTAGCATGCTAGGAAAACTGTTTAACTTGAGAAGTTGTTTGAATGTTAAACTTTTAAATACTGGCCAAGACCTATTTATGGAAACTATTGGAATGAATGTTTTTTTTCTACAAGTTTTATTTAATACAAGTTTTTGGATGTCAACTTATTTGTGTTAATTCAATCAAGATATGAATTTGTGTCATAAATTTGATTTGCTTTCTAACACCTTCATTATGTCAATTAATCAATTAACCAATTTCTTTTTTTTTTAATTGACATAATATTTTGATTTGAATTAAATAAGAATGAATGGTTTACTTAATCCAACTTGAATGAAATTAAAATCTTACCCAAACTCTTTATTTGAACATGAATAAAATTTTAATTCACTTGAATTTTGATGGACTATAATTTGATCATACTTCAATTTACTTTGATCTTGAATTTGAATGAATGGCCATTTTCTTTAAATTTGATTGAGCTTTGAATTTGGCATCAATGTTAGAAATAATTTGAAATTGCAAATAGATCACAAAAATTTTCCAAGGAATATTAAGGGTTACATAGGCAAATGTCTAATTTTTCAAAGTAAATTGAACAAATTTCTAGCATTTTGAAAACTTTAAATATATGTCTAAAACGTAAAATCTAGTAGAAATTTAATTAATAATTAAAATGCAAATGACTTTTTTGACCTTTTAGTATTTTGAACTTATTTAATATCTTAAATATGTGGATATAGATTATTTCAAACCAACTCACCCGAATGGAAAAAATATTTGAAAAAAATAACAAAGATGTTATAAAATAACCAAGAACAACAAGAACAAAGAAGAACAAAGTAGAGAGAAAAGTGAGTTGTTCTCTATTATTAAGTTGTTATATCAAAGGCTCCATACAATCCTATTTATAGGATATACAATGGAGTATGTTACAAAGCTACTTAATATAAATGTAGTAATTCATGAGATATAACTCTTGATATGTTATCCATAGGATATGTAACTTCGCTAACTTAATGGGGGGTTTGGTAACTTATAGGAACATGAAGTTATGAATATCTATCCCTTCATAACACTCCCCCTTAGATATCCATTGTGTATGTAAATATGCCTCGTAAAACCTTCATAGGAAAAACTCAATGGAAAAAACCCTATGAAGAAAAAAAAGTGCATTATTTACTTACTTTAACAACTGGCTCGTTAAAAACCTTGCTAGAAAAATCCAGTGGGAAAAATCCTTAGTCAAGGGAAAAAGAGGGCAGTGTTTTACTCCCCCTCATGGAAACCTCATTTGAGATGTCTAGGTTGCTACCTTCCAATGTTGAGTGTTAACTTCTCAAATGTTACCGTAGGTGCATTTGTGAATAACTCTGTCAAGTCATTTTTTGAATAGATTCGTTTAACAGTGATATCACCATTTTCTTCAAGATTATGATTGTAGAAAAGCGTTGGTGAGATATATCCTTCTTTGATTCATGATATATATGTTCTATTGTCATTGAATAATGTCATTGGACGATTTTGCTACAGGACGAGCCACATGTTTCACGAATATGTTGAGTCATTGATCTAAACAATAAGCATTCTTGACTAGCTTCATGAATTGCAAGAACATCAACAATATTTGAAGAAGTTGTTGTAATGACCTACTTTACAAGTCACCATGATATAGGAGTTCCACCATAATCTCTTTAAGGTCTAACTTTATGGGGATTAGATAAATATCTTAACTATGTGTCAATATCTTTTTGTGGAAGAAGAACTATATCAAGTTAGTAAATTTACTGAAAATGTAATATCAAGTTGTGTATTATTAGCTATATACATAAGTTTACCTATTGCACTAAGATATGGTACTTCAAGACCAATTAGTTCTTCATTATCTTCTCGAAGATGAAATATTTCTTATTTCACATCGAGTGATCAAACTGCCATTGAAATGTTCAATTGATATGTTGTGTCCATGTAAAGCTTTTCAAAATCTTTTCTATATAAGTTGATTGATAAATAAATATCTCATCAGTTAAATGTTTCATTTGCAGACCAAGAAAAAACTGTCGTTCCAAGATCTTTGATCTTAAGTTCTTTGTTGAGATTATCAATTGATTTTGAAAGCTCTTCAAGAGTTTTAATTATATCAACATACACAACAATAATAATAAAATCCAACCATGATTTCTTTATAAGAACACATGGACAATAGGGTTATTCTTGTACCTTTTTTTCAATAAGAATTCACCCAGATTATTATGTCGCATTTGTTCGGACTATCCATATCAAGATCTTTGTAATTCGATAGAATAGAATTCTCTAGATTCACGTATATGATTATGAAATTTTTAATCCTTAAGGTATTTTCATATAATATTCATCATCTACATCCAATAGATGCATGACAAAATTTTCATATATAGTCATGCGGATTAGATATCTTTCAATGCTATTGCATCCACCACATAATAATACATATCGTCATAATCATTATCAGGCCTTTGCAAGAATACTTATGCAAAAAATCTCGCTTTATATCTTGTGAGTTCATTTTCTTCATTTCTTTTGCATAGAAATATTCATTTTATTTAACTGGTTTTACACCTTCAGGTGTATGGACTTACAAGCCCAAAAACTTTACATTTTGAAAAGGGGTATAATTAATTCTACTTGGATTGCTTCTTTCAACTTAAGTCAATTTTTTCCATGTCGACATTATTTTACAGATCTAGATAAAAAAAAATCTCACTTTCATCAATAATGTTCGTCAACAACTATATCCTTTTGGTTCCATCCTTATCATGTCATGACATTACTTATCGAGATCTCTTCATTATGCGCAGTTACCATTTATTTCCTTTGACTAGTCAAATTTGAGATTTCTTCTAGAAACTCATATGCTCACTTGTTCTATTTCAAGTATTCAATACTTTGTTTTCGAGGATCTTTTATATATGGAACTCATTGCTCTATCATGCTTCTGGCATATGAAAACTTATTAGTTGTGACATCATGTTGAATCATGATACCAATAATTGATGGTGCAATTGCAACTTAATCACTTTCTCAACATCTATAAATGCATTTACATTTGATTTGCAAAATTTTGCAATTGAGTTATTCTTTGAACTTCTAATTCATATTGAGATTTGAATTTTCAATTCACATTGAGATTTAAACTTCCAGTTTACATAAATCTCTATGGGGATTTATAAATGAGACAATAAGAGCCTTTTAGGTCACATTTTTTTCAATTTCTTCATTTTTCAACTTCTCTCAATTTCTCCCCCTAATGTTGGAAAATTTGTCTCATCAATGACAATTAGCAAACTGTGAAGTTGACATATCCCTTATCAGGGGATCGAGACATATATTCATTGATGTAGAATTAAATTTAACATATCTTCCTAGTCTCATTTGAGAACCCATCTTAATACAGTGTGGTGGAGAAATGATGAATTATACTGCACATCCAAAAATCTGCAAATGGGATATACTTCGCTTTTGGCCATATGCTAATTGTAATAAGGATTTTATATGATAGATTTCAAGCCTTATCCACATCAGCGTTGCTACATGCAAAATAGCATGACCCCATATAGATATAAGAATCTTTGCTCTCATAAATGGTTTTGTTAAACCATTTTGTGTTTGAACATAAACTATAAAGGTTCAATACAATTATCCCAAGGGAATAACTCATTAGGGATGTATATTCACCAACATTCTCAATATAAATACTTTTTAATCTCACCATCAAGAAATTATGCTTTTAATTTATTCATCTGAACACATAATTTTGCAAATGCAAGGTTCCAACTTAATAATAAGCACACACATATGATCATCTTTTAGATGCATCATTTAGGACAATAAAATATCAAGTACTTTCCTTTGGTGGATTAATACATCTACATGTATGACCATAAATTTCTTCTTATAGAGTTTGATCTCATTTTAGCTGGTAATGGCGAGAGCAAACATCGCATTACAGTTTAATAGATAGGAGAATCTTCTAGTTCTTTAATACACATATTCATATCTATTCTCAATTATCAATCTCATCCATATTCACTTGACATGAATCATTATGCCACATAGTAAATATATATGAATAAATGAATTTCAAGTTCATTGTTGCATAAATTTCAATAACATCAATTATGTGTATAATATAATCCTCGAAGAAAAAGCTAGCAGATTTTCTAATATACTTTCTAATATATTGGTAACTAGCCAATATATATATATATATATATATATATAATAGCAAACTTCTCTTTTGATTGATCAAAGTATAAATTTGCTCTTCTAGGCAAATAGCAAACTTCTCTTTTGATTGATCAAAGTATAAATTTGCTCTTCTAGGCAAAATAAGTTTTGCTTTTCTAGCAATTTCAATCAAGTCTTCAAAACTTGATATAATATTGACTCTTGACTTAATCATTGTCAATCCTAAAAAATATTGTTTACATGTATATTGTTGTATTCTTGTTTTGCCAAGCACAAACGTTCATAATTCTTATTTTTTGCTTGAGATTAAGAAGAAATTTACAACATGCAAATATATATTTATTTATTCAATTAAAATGAGCACTTACTAACACTATACACTTCAATATTGTTGATGTAGAAAATTCTTTCTACCATTTAGTATTGTATTTATAATGCATGTTATTCATATATATACATAAACATGCTTTCTATGTACAAAATCAAAAAGTTATCAAATAACTTCTTTCAAGAAATTTAATTACTACAAAACACATAACACATAAATTTAACTAATTTAACTTCTATATTAGTTTCCATGTAGAGGTATTTTCTTTTTCTCATCTTAAATACATCAACCTAGATAGAACCATCCATAAATAGAGTTGATGATATAATCTTTTTTATTATGTCAAAATCATCATATCAATTAAGTTATGTCTTTGCTTTGTTGGCACGATACTTAAGATTCAAAATTCTAAGCAAAAAACAATCCACATATGGTCGATCTAAAGAATTAGATAGATAAATAGATTGCAACATCAAATACCTCCATGTTATACTAAAATATCAATTTCTAAAATTGATTTAACCATTAAGCTCCATATGCTCATAAAAATTGAAACTTATCACATATATAATATGAATGAACACATTCAAATTTATTATTTGAACTACATAATTTCAAGTTCAATATATACATGAGATAAGTTGTAGACAATGAAAAGAATTCAATAAAATTAAGAGCAACATAAAAAAATGCAAAAAATATGATAACATATAAAATTAAGAGCAACATATGAACTACAACAAATAAAAAATTATTAACGATAAAAATATGCTTAATGTATATATGCGAGTTGTTGAACATTCATATACATCATACACATAGAAAGTTCTAACACACAAATCATAAAAATAAGTAAATAACTTATCTGTAGCAAACGAGGTGGTAGAGACTTGTGCTGATAACGTGTTATTAAATAACCAAGAACAACAAGAAAAAAGTAGAGAGAAATGTGAGTTGTTTTCTATTGTTAAGTTGTTATATGAAAGGCTCCATACAATCCTATTTATAGGATATACAATGGAGTATGTTACAAAGCTACTTAATACAAATGTAGTAACTCATGAGATATAACTCTTGAGATGTTATCCATAGGATATTGATAACTCTCTAAGTAGTTGGGAGTTATTGGTCAAGAAGAATAACCGAGAAATATAACAAGTCAAGGTCTAGTAATTCGCGGCCCAACATATGCGCAGCGAAAAGGGCGACATATTTGCATACGACTTGTTCTAACGTTTGTGTTTTGAGCATGTCGCAAACAGCGAACGCGAAAAGTGATTAGTGTGCTAGACGAAACATAGGCGAACCAGACAACTCGGTAAACACCAAGGAAACAGCCAAACCACGATCACATGTTCAAGCGGAAAATATGGACAATTGATAGATCGTGGGAGGATAGCGGAGACTACGGAGGCCGCGACAAAGCCTTTATAAGCCAATGAAGATCGGGGTTTAAGGCAGTTGATTTTCGGAGGAACAAACAGTGATTATACGGAGATCAGGCCAAAGAGTGAGTGAGAGCTCCTAGAAGTTGAAGAATCCATAGCAAGTATGCGTGTTGAGCCAAGCTATCCTCAGTGGTTAACTCATTCTAGTCTTTATTGTATTCACATTCTCTAATTCAAGCATTGATGTTTTCATTTTCCTATGTTATTGTTTGATTGAATTTTCTTTCCTAGTTATAAAATTTATATCCTTTACTTTTTCGCATAACTTTACTTCGCTTATCTTATTCACAAGTTATATTTCTCGAGTTGGTTAAAAGTTGAGTATATACAAGTTAGGTATCTGAGAAGAACCTCGGTTGACATATTTGAGAGAATAAGTTGACATCTTGTGTAACTGCCTTAAGTCTTGTCAAGTTAGTACTTACATTTCACGCTTATTTAGACTTAAGGAGCACTAAGGTGCGATGTAAGTAATTCACCACTTCGAGAGAATGTTCTTATTTGATTTCTTGCTATTTATTTCTGCAAACATTAGCTTTTAGGATTCTACATTATTAATTTCCTTAGGACTTGATAACACTTAATAAAAAATTCTCCTTTTACATCTGTTACCTTGACTCGTACTTCATATTATTAACCTGTAAACTACAATTCCCTGAGGAGCGACTTTAATTTATACTACATCAAGACTGTGTACACTTGCACATTATTTGGAAGTCAAACACAATTTGCACATTAACTTTGTCTCACTTTTTGATTGTGTTCACGATTTTGCAAACAGATATGTAACTTCACTAACATAATAGGGGGGGGGGGGGGTTTGGTAACTTATAGGAACATGGAGTTATGGATATCTATCCATTTATAACAAAAACGATATTCTTGTTCCAAATAAATTGTAGATTTGTTTAAAGACTAATTTGAACAAAATATCATTCAAATAAAATATTAAGATTTGATGTTTCCAATTAAAAAATCATACCATTAATTGCTTCCCCTAAAGAAGCGTACGTCCAACTCTTCACATCACCACCATTGAAGCAGAACTGCAGAAACCAAAGGTCTTTCACCTCGCTTGCTCAATTGTGAGCTAGAGGCCCCGTATCTGGGATCTAAACCTAACAAAAATAGAAGAATCAGCGTTGGGAATATTTCGCCATTATCCAGCTTCGTCTCTACCAGAGGACCTCTATAAATCAATACCTTCGTCTCCGCCAGATGAACTTCAGCCATCATCACTAAAATTCAGAAGCCAATGTATCTTCATCTCTCACTCGCGGGCACTAAGATCTTTAAGGAAACTTTGTATTTCGGACCTAAACTCTTACAATCATAAAAGCATCATCATTTGGAGATAATCTCGCCATTATCCAACTTCGTCGCTGCATGAGGAGTTCTATCCATCAATACCCTCGTCTCTAGTGAGTTTTGTTCAAAGAAGGTTTCGTATAGATTTATGTGTTGAAAACCACAAATTGTCGCGAGAGTATGTGTTTCGATTCTTTGGCAAAAATGTTCAATGCAAAATATTCCAATGTTGGATTACGATGTTTCGGGAGCAAAAACAAAAAACTCAGATAGATTTCAGCGTTTAAAACATAAAGTTCGTCCCAAGAGTGTTTGTTTCGATTTTTTGGCACCAACGTTTAACTCAAACTATTCCATTGTCGCATCACCGTGTTTCAGGAGGTAAAACATAAAAAATCGGAAGGATTTATGTGTTGAAAACCTAAAGTTCGTCCTTCGACGGTTTGTTTCAAAGATTTGGCATTAACGTTTAATGTAATCTATTCCATTGCTACGTCACAATGTTTCGGAAGGGGAAACCAAAAAACTCGGATTGATTTATGCGTTGAAAACCTAAAGTTCGTCTCAAGAGTGTTTGTTTCGATTCTTTGGCGTAAACATTTCATGCAAAATATCCGAATGTTGCCTTATGATGTTTCAGTAGCTAAAACGAAAAACTATGATAGATTTCATCGTTTAAAACCTAAAGTTCGTCCCAAGAGTGTTTGTTTTGATTTTTTGGCACCAACTTCTTATGTAAACAATTCCAAGGTCACATCACCATGTTTCGGGAGGTAAAATCAAAAAGTCGGAAGGATTTATGTAACGGCCCAGGTTTTTTCATCCCAGTCTTCCCGGTGTGCCCTAGGGGTATTTTGTTAATATGTTCGGGCCGACAGGGCCGTTTATGTCTTTTTCCAGTTGCCAAAATTATGGGATGGATTTAAATAGGATTGTGAAGCTTTGTGAAGGTATTTGGGCTTGGTGAGATGCAAAAGAAAATAGGGAATTAAAATTGTGTCGGTTGGGTTTCGAACCTTGGTGGCTTGGGAGGATAGTTGGGTGTCTTTGCAAATTGAGCTTCTAGGTGCTCTTGTTAATCTTTTCACACCATCGTATTATTACCCTTGGTTCTAATGAATTTTGGTTTTTAGTTTAAAAGAAGAAAATTGGAAGTTGAGTCTTCATCTCCAAGCTTTCTTCCTCGACCGACCCAGCCTTCTCCCTCGCCGACCAGCAATCGCCCAAGCTCTTCCTCTCCCAATTCCAAGCCGGTTCTTGTCTCGTGCAGCTGGAGGTTCGATCGTCTTCCCGGTAAGTCTTCTTCTCCCTCTTCTTCTCCTTCATCTTCTTCCCTGTTTTCGTTTTAGCCCCTTGCTGGCCGAGAGAGTGAAGAGGTGTGTGTTTGTGAGTCTTGTGCAGCTAGTCGAGAGGAATCAACCAGCGCTGGATCGCCCAGCTTGTCTTTCCTCTCTCAATCGCGGGCAGCAGCCGGCCCAGCTCGCCCCCCGATCGCACGCAGAAGCAGGCTCCATCGCCCCCAATCGCTAAGCTCGCCAACTCCACCGCGCCAGATCGACAAGCCGAGCCGCGCCGCGCACCGAATCGCGCCGTCTGCCTAGCGCCAGCAGCGCGTTGCCCCAAAGACCGTGCGTAGCGCTGAGCGCCCGCCTGCCTCGTGCGCGGCCGCGCCCTGCGCCGTGCCATCTTCTCATCTGCGCAGCGCGATCCAGTAGCGCACCGCAAGCGAGCCATCGACTCGATCGCATTGCGGCCAATGCGCGCCCGGCCCGTGTCGCAGAGCCGTGTAAGTGCTCTTGAGCCGAGCCTGCTTGTTTTGTTAAATTTAGGTTATGGTTTGTAATTATTGTTGTGCTTGTTAGGTTCTCGGTAGCTAGCTCAGATTCGTTCGCAGCTTAGGATTTTGTGTTTAATCGCCTCCCAACCAAGGTAAGGATTTCTTACCGGAGTTGTGTGGGCCCTGCGATATATTATGTGATTGCTGATTGAATGCTTGTTTGTGTTTATTGACATGTGTAGTGATAAGTGCTCCATTCTGAATTCCCCGACTGGCATGATTTCCTATGTTGTTTCTCTTGTTAGCCCATGCTAGGTTGTTCCTTTCTGGCATGCTCGTATCTGTTCTTGCTTCGTAGTGTCATGCTAGGTTCGTTGCATTCTTATTGAGCACGTATTGGAATGTATTGGATTGTTTGCTGATTGCTATAACAGGTTAGAGTTCAGGTAGATAGCATCATCCGGGCCGGGTGCATAACGAACCTTACATCTCGATGAGGACGCACGAGATGGTGCTCGATCCCCCGATCCCGTTAGGGACTAGCTAACCCTAACGGCTGGCCCTGCAATCCTGGGTGAGGGTGGCAGACTGTTAAATGCCCCAATGGTCGGGATGATGACTTGGCATTGCCTCGTCCCCGGCAACCGGCACGTCCTTAGCGTGTTCGGCCGTAGCCCTTGATTGCCACCTGTTAGCGCAAGGACGGCTTCTTGGTGTAAGCCTACCACGACCGGTTCCTTAGCTTCAGGTGCGGTGGTTCAGGCTGACATAGTTCACGTGTCCAGGTCTCACACCCCTATGTCAGTGACACCGATCCAGAGATTTAGTTAGGCGTGGTGGATCTGGACATGGGCAGCTTGCCACTAGACCCGGCACCCCCCATAGTCTGCAGTAGCACGCGGTGCGCGCTTACGCTCATTACAGCGCCGACTGGAGAGCTCCTTGGGATCTTGAGTTAGTGCACCTTTCATTCGACAGTAGACAGGCTGAGGTCGGGACTTGTTTCTCGTATAGGGCGTATTGTGTGGTGGATTATTCCGGACTAAGACCCTGAGTTGGCATCCGAGGTCCAAGTATGGACTTAAGCTATGTGCTCTATTCTGTGTTTATACTCATAGCTTACATACATTCATCTAGATGACCATGTATATCGTATTGTACCCCGGTTGGGGATTCTTACTGAGTAATTCGTTACTCACCCTTATTTTTGTGGTTTTCCACAGTGTAACCGAGAGTGCGAGACAGGATGGTCAAGGAGGAGAGTGATCATGGGGACCACCGTCAAACTCGATTTTGTGTTATGACTCTTTATGTTTTTGTTTCCTCTGAATGCATGTAAATCGCACGAGCCACGGAATGTTTTCGAATGTTTTTACTGATTCCAAAGCATTCTTTGCGAAGCTATCGAAGGTTTTGAATGCTTTAATCAATCTCTGATCAGAGTAATCTTTTGGAAACGTATTTATCTTGAAACAAGTGGTTGGAGACAGGGACAGGTTTTAGGGAAATTTGTCTTGACTTTGAATTGAATGTTTTGAATGTTTTGCTTTAATTGGAATCCGAAAGTCATTCCGGCTTATTGTCTTTAACTTTGAACGCATGCATTGAGGTAAAGCCCCATTTAGAGCCCCATTCGGCCCGGGTCTTTACAATTTATGCGTTGAAAACCTAAAGTTCGTCCTTAGGCGACTTTTTTCAATGATTTGGCATTAACGTTTAATGTAAGCCATTCGAAAACTTCATCACAATGTTTCGGGAAGGAAATCCCAAAAACTCGGATAAATTTATGCGTTGAAAACCTAAAGTTCGTCTCGAGAGTGTTTGTTTCGATTCTTTGGCGCAAACGTTTCATGAAAAATATTCCAATGTTGCATTACGATGTTTCGGGAGGTGAAACGAAAAACTCGGATAGATTTCAGCGTTTAAAATCTAAATTTCGTCACCAAGGTTTAACGTAAACTATTCCATTGTGCCATCACCGTGTTTCGGGAGGTAAAACCAAAAGAATAGGAAGGATTTATGAGTTGAAAACCTAAAGTTCGTCCTAAGATGGTTTGTTTAAAAGATTTGGCAAAAACGTTTAATGTAAACTATTCCAATGCTCCATCCATCACAATGTTCTGGGAGAAAAAACCAAAAAATTCGGATAGATTTATGTGTTGAAAACCACAAATTGTCGCGAGAGTATTTGTTTCGATTCTTTGGCAAAATTGTTCACTGCAAAATATTCCAATGTTGGATTACGATGTTTCGGGAGCAAAAACAAAAAAGACAGATAGATTTCAGCGTTTAAAACATAAAGCTCGTCCCAAGAGTGTTTGTTTCGAATTTTTGGCACCAACGTTTAACTTAAACTATTCCATTGTCCCATCACCGTGTTTCAGGAGGTAAAACATAAAAACTCGGAAAGATTTATGCTCTGAAAACCTAAAGTTCGTCCTTAGACGGTTTGTTTCAAAGATTTGGCATAAACGTTTAATGTAATCTATTCCATTGCTACGTCACAATGTTTCGGGAGGGGAAACCAAAAAACTCGGATTGATTTATGCGTTGAAAACCTAAAGTTCGTCTCTAGAGTGTTTGTTTCGATTCTTTGGCGTAAACATTTCATGCAAAATATCCCAGTGTTGCCTTATGATGTTTCAGGAGTTAAAACGAAAAACTATGATAGATTTCATCGTTTAAAACCTAAAGTTCGTCCCAAGAGTGTTTGTTTTGATTTTTTGGCACCAACGTTTTGTGTAAACAATTCCAAGGTCACTTCACCATGTTTCGGGAGGTAAAATAAAAAAATCGGAAGGATTTATGCGTTGAAAACCTAAAGTTTGTCCTTAGGCGGCTTTTTTCAATGATTTGGCATTAACGTTTAATGTAAGCCATTCGAAAACTTTATCACAATGTTTCGGGAAGGAAATCCCAAAAACTAGGATAAATTTATGCGTTGAAAACCTAAAGTTCGTCCCGAAAGTGTTTGTTTCGATTCTTTGGCGCAAACGTTTCATGAAAAATATTCCAATGTTGCATTACGATGTTTCGGGAGGTGAAACGAAAAACTCGGATAGATTTCAGCGTTTAAA
This sequence comes from Sicyos edulis, assembly GCA_036507275.1. Taxonomy (NCBI): domain Eukaryota; kingdom Viridiplantae; phylum Streptophyta; class Magnoliopsida; order Cucurbitales; family Cucurbitaceae; genus Sicyos; species Sicyos edulis. The sequence goes on from CM071847.1 coordinate 37,814,627, forward strand.
ATCTAAATTTCGTCACCAAGGTTTAACGTAAACTATTCCATTGTGCCATCACAATGTACTCGGTGTAAACCTCATCGACAAATTGTCACAAGTACAAAGACATGTCCGAAAGACATGTTTCTGCAAATCAGATTCGAAAGAAGTCTGAGCCAGGGCAGCGACAAGCTGCGCTTTTTTGTTGAGGAATTCTTGGTTACGTCTTGAAGAAAGGTCTTGAAGATGACCGTTCTTTGCGAACCAAGCCTTCACGAACTTGAGATCCGAGTGGGAAGTTGCAAACTTATCCCACCATTTGAATGAAATGATTTTTACCAAGCTTTTGGTAAGAGGGGAAACGCGTATTTCGAAATTCCAAGAAAGAATATATGGAATTTGAAAATACATAGCGAATGTCATTGAAATAGGGAAACTATTTTTGAAGATGTTCTTCGAAAAATAGTAAAATGATTCTTGAATGGGTACGGGGAAGATATTGGTAGTAAGACCAAATATCGTCCACCAATTGACGAACCACATAGGGAAATGAAGCTTCTGTGCGTTCGGGCAAAAATGGATGAACCACGAGTGCTTAAAATTTTGGTAAAACAGTACGTTATACCAGGCACGAACGTAGTCGCGGTATGAGTAAGTCTGAGGATGAAAGTTCCTCGTGAATGATTTTTCAGTATGGAGACCTTGGTTCCATGCTGTGGGGTTGAGAACTTTGAAGATTTTGAGTTTGGAGTAGGCGATCCGTTCAGGATCTTTATTGTCAGGATGATGAATTATTTCGGCAGACTTTGTTCAACTAAAATAAATTCATAAAACCGACGGGTTTTGTGATGAAATTCTGGCATAAAGAAAAAGCCAGAAGGGAACACGGCTTCGGCGATCTTCGAAGGGTTCGGATCGTCGAACTCGGGTTCGATGATGATTTCTCCAGTAGGAGATGGTTTTTTGAAGTAGCCCTTTAATTCGGGTCGAGGAATGAATCGGTCGGGAACAACGGCCGTAGCAAACGTTGTTGGCGACGTATTTTGAGTCGGCTGCACAGGATGTGCGGACGGAATCTGGGTTGATGACCCAGCTTTGGCCTTACCTTTGCCTCTGGTTACGATGGTGTAATCAGAGTCATCGGCGTATGAGTCAGGAGACATCTTGGCTACTGTGGACTTCTTTGAAGAAGCAGCAGAAGGCTGCTGTGCAGCAGAAGGCTGCTTTGAAGATGAGGAGGAGGCTCCTCGACCTCTACCTTTCGCTCTTCTTTCCATTGGGAGAGAGAGAGAGAGAGAGTTGTCTGAGAGAGGAACTCTCTTGAGAGATAATCTGCCAAGGCGTTTTTAGTCCCTTTTATAGGCAAAATCTCAAAGTTAAAACATGATAAAATTGCTTGCCAACGGGCAAAAATTTGTTTCGAAACCAGGTTTTTAACATCCTTTTCTAAAATGAATTTCGATGCTCTGGAATCAGTTTTAATTAAAAATCGTTTGTTGATTAATTCTCCTTGGAATTTCAGTACGCACAGTACTATTGCAAGGATTTCCTTTTTAACCGTGGAGTAATTTTTCTGCGCGTTGTTCCAGACGCTAGAGTGGAATCGCACTATGGATTCCTTCTTATCCACGTCCTGTTTGAGGATTCCTCCGTATCCGATATCGGATGCGTCAGTCTCCACTATGAGATTTGCTTCATTATTAAGCAAACTCAAACAGAGATTCGAAATGACTAAAGCCTTGATTTTTTGGACTGCAGCAGTGTGCTTGTCGGTCCAAGGCGTAGGATTCTTTTTTAGGCGCTCAAAAAGAGGTTTGCAAATGGGCCTAATATCCTGTAGAAATTCGGCCACATAATTTAAACAGCCCAAAAACCGCTGTAATTGGGTTTTGTCTGTAATTTGGTCCGGGAATTTTGAGGCGGATTCAATGGACCAGTGGATGGGATTTATAAGGCCCAAATTGATTTCAAATCCAAGAAAACGGATTTGGGTTTGAAAAAGTTTGATTTTCTGGGCCGAGATAACAAGGCCATTTCTTTTCACAACATTGTAAAACGTTTATAAGTGTTTAAAATGTTGATCAATGTTTTGGGAGAAAATCAAAACGTCATCAATGTAAACAATTGAAAATTCTTGAAAACCATTGAAAATATCATTCATGATTTTTTGAAATTCGGATGGAGCGTTTTTTAATCCGAAAGGCATAACGTTCCACTCGTATTGTCCGAAAGGGACATTGAATGCGGTTTTGTATCGATCTTTTTCGGCAATCTGAATCTGCCAAAATCCCGATTTTAGATCGAATTTTGAAAAAACTTTTGCGCTTGAAATGCGCTTGATTAAATCGTTTTTGTTGGGAATGGGATATCTTATCCATTCCAAAACCTTGTTTAAGGGTTTATAGTTGATTACCGGTAGGGGACACCGCGTTCCTTCCGGCTTGGTTGTTGGCGTAGAATCTTTGCGCAGACCATGGGCTCTTTGATGGTCGGATTAACCTTTTCTCGCAACAAGGAGTCAATTTCTTTCTTGCATATCGCAAGAAGGTTAGCATTCATTTGAATTGGTCTTGACTTGGTCGGAATAGCTTCTTCTGAAAAGTCCTTGACATAAGGAAGGGAAACGACATGTCGTTTTCTTTCCCAAAATGCATTAGGGAAGTCGGAACAGAGATCCTGTTCAAGCTTCTTTTGGAATTGGTTAATCCGGAGGGTTATTCTTGGATTAACTAACTGTTCCTCAATTTTCTTGTAAGATATTTCATCCTTTAGAAAATCGATTTGGTGTTCTTTTGTTTGAATCATGTCAACTACGTGAGTTTTCACGGGTTGAATGAATTCAAAAATGAGTTTAGACTCTAGCGCAGTAGATTCTAAACCTTTTTCGGTTATTTGAAATGGGTACAATTGAGTCAAGAATGGAGTACCTAATATGATTTCCACATTGAGGTCCTTGACGAGAATGAAGGTATTGACGAGGCAAATACCGTCCTTGCATATGTGCGCATTTGAAAGCTTGTACCGAACATTGAGGCGCTTCTGGTTGGCTCCCGTAAGCGTGATCAGTGTTTTCTCGAAATAAATCGATGGTATCTTGCCTTCGCGAATGCAGTTTTGATCTGCTCCTGAATCGAGCAGTGCAACTAATTGTTCTTCGAAATCCCCTACTCTTAAAGTAATAAGAGTATGCCATTTCTGATATGGTATTTTGGTGATTTCGCCAATGAAGGATTGCTGTTCGTCGTGGATGTCATCCTCTTGATCAGCTATTATGAGTGGGGCACTTTTTAGAGTCGCAACTTCGACCCAGAGTTTCGACACATGACTGACCATGTCGAGTTTGAGTTGTTGAACCTCTTTCTTAAGGTTCGTGATCTCGGCTTGAAGTTCCTTCACGTCGAGATTGCTTTGTTGTGATGAGGAACCGTTTCATAACTTCTGTTATAACATATGGTTCCGATTCATCTGCCTTTTTTGGTTTCTCTTGTTCGATCATTGAAGTTGATTCAAGAGATGTTTTGAGATCAGAAATGATCCTTTTTTGTAATTCTGGATCATTAACTCTTCCGGCTATGTCGAATAGAGCGCGCTGATCCATGGTTAAGACATTGATGCAACCCCCGCATGCACGTATGCCAACGTGGTTGATGGAATCTTGTTCGCTTGAGGAGGAGGAGGAGGTATCTGTATCCTCATGATCGTCGAGGATTTGTCCAATCTCCTGCTCGTATTCGCTTGTACTTTCTGATTCGGAGTCAGAAAGAACCATGCTTAATATTTTGTTTCTGAGCTCTTCGTCAATGTCAAGCTCATTGATCTTAGATCGAACAGGGCATCGATTTGCATAGTGACCTGGACGCTTGCACTTGTAGCATACCGCTTTTCCTCTTTGAGGGGTATACTTCTTTGAGCCTTGCGGGCGATTTGTACCTTGATATCGCTTGTGATAACTAGGTTTTTTATAAGAATCTTTACGACGTCTGTCGTTGAAGATTCTCTTTCCTTTGTATTTGGCATATTGGAAAGGTTCATTACGACCTTTCCTTCTTGTTGTGGATGATGGCAGTTCATTTTGAACACCATACTGATAGCAGAACTCGCCAAGGATTGCTTTCCCAATTTTTGGGTTTTCAATCTTGCGACGGAGCTTGTGTTCATCGCAGAGCTTGAGACCTTCTTTGATGGTTATGGAACTGATATCGCCATACGTTAGGTTGTCCCAATCAATAGTATGACCATCCCATAGATCGGCGAGGGCCTTGTTTACTCGTTGGGCGAAGTGATTAGGCAAGCCTTCAACGAATTTTTGTTTCCAAATATCGGAGTTTGAATCTGATCTTTGCATCACTTTGGTGAGGAACATGTCTTTGTACCAACGAAACTCTCCTAGAGTTTTGCATTTCATTTTGAGTAAGATAGTGGCCGACCTTTCTTCAAACGTAAGAGGGTCGCCAATGAAAAACTTTGACATGGTATACACTAGAGTGTATACAGCATCTTGTTTTTCGAGGACTTCCAGTTCTAACAGCGTACCATCAATTTTTGGAGGAACTTCTCTGGTAGTTTGGGTGATATGAGTAAGGATGGCATGTCTCTTTTCTGGAGTCATATAGTTGTGCCATCAATCTTTGAGTATTCCGGTAAAACCACTGACAAGGATCTCAGCGATTTGCCGATCGGGTTTGCCTTTGGCTTTATAGGCGTTTGAAGCCATCATCATTGTGTTGGCTAAATTCAGAATTAAATGGTCTGATAGGCCATCTAGATTCCATTCATGAATGTCTGAACCACTAAATGAAGTGGTGGTCATCATGCCCTTCTCTTCATAGGCTTTGTCAGGGAAGGATGGTCTGCTATAAAACAGACGAGGATCCTTTTCCGAGATGGCGGAAATAGCTCTTGAAGTGCTGGGTTTTGATTAATCTTTTTTATTCAGATATTGTCTTCTGAATTCTTTGATGTCAAAATCCGAGGGTTCAAATATAACATTGATCCCTTGGCTTGTTGAAGGAGAAGCTTCTCCGAGAGTCAACTTCTTGACATCTTTTGAATGCTATTGAGAGTGTCAGTGTTATCATCGAGAGTGATCTCTCGATCGAGAATTGATGGCTGGAACAAGGGTTTTGTTCCTGATGAAGGTCTTGCTCCGAATGGGGAGCTGGCTTTGGAATCAGTTTTTGATTCCTTTTGCATCTTCCCTTCTATCTTGTCAACTTGCCTGGCAATCGTTGATAGAATTTTGTTGGAGAAGTTGTTTTGATGTTGGATATTCTTGATATCTCTTAGAGAAGGTGGCTCCTCTCTCGTCTCTTGTTATTGTCTTGAAAGGAGAAGCAATAACCTTGTCTCCATAGAGTATCTCGATTTCTACTTCTTCAAGTGGTGGATGAGTCATCGTGGATCGTACCACGTTTGGTGGTCTTTCAATCGATCCATCGAGAACATTAATTCCAACCTTCATCCAAGTAAAGAATGGAATATCTTGTTGGACGTTCTCTATGTATGAATACCACTCAGAGCGTAGGTTACCCCGCTCTTCTTCGGAGTAGTCTTTGAAGAACTTTTCTCTCTTCTCTTTGTTTTCCCTTGAGAGGAAATCTCTCTTTAGGAGTTCTTTGTTTATAGAGAAGGAGAGGATGACGTTGATCTGGTATGCATGCGCCACGCATCGATTCTCCATGTCGAATGAGTTGGAGAAGTGGCACGACCAAAGCATAATGAATCGTAACATAGGCACGCCGTCGTAGTCAACCGATTGGACTCGAAGGATTCAGATCTCGCGATTGATCTTTGGGGCCTAGTTGCTTCGGAGGTGCTAGGCCTGGATCTCAAGAACTCTTTTGTCCTTGAGAAGGCTTGTGGGGCATCCTCGAACTTCACTTCGACTCTTCCGTCGTCGTGTTCAATAATTTGAGTTGGAGTCGGCTCTCTAATGACGGGGAGAGGCGGACTTGCTTCAAATCCGGGAGGAATTCCTAGTGATTTGATCCCAAGTAAGTGTCTTGGGGACGTTGATGGTTGCTCGGCCCATATTGGCCCGATGAGCATGGTGGATCCGCTTACCGATTTTTTCGGAGGGCTCTAGGAGCAACGTTTGTATGCATCGACATAGCGAGATGCGGAAAATCACCACCGCTTTGAGTGAGTTTGGCTTGGATATTGAGATTCTTTGTATTGACATCTAACATTAGAGCGACAGGATGTAGGGTGCAGTAATGAGAGAGTCAGGTTTGGAAAACAGTTTGAAGAAGATCGGACCATTTTCCAGATTGGATTCAACCATCCGAGAAGGGAGTTGGTGTAGGTGTTGTGTCTCTTGTCTCGGAGGAAACAAGGTGGTATGTCGGCATCGAGTCTAAACAATGGTTTGATGGCCACTTGGACCATACCAATATGAATGAACTTGAATTCTTCGCGATGTCGAAGAATCATGTTCTTTGAGAAGAGGTTGAGCGTTGTACTATCTTGATCGATAGGTACGACGTGCTCGGATAGTTTGATGCAGTTCTTCTGGAAGAACTGCGAATTTGGGTTTTTGTAAACCATCTCTGAATCAATCTTTGGAATTGACCAATTTTGAAGGGCTTCTTCAACCTTGGCGATTTGAAGTTCATTTTGATTCAAGCTTGATAGGTGAAGGTCATCACCTTCTTTGAAAGAGGAAGATGAGGTTTTGAAACCTTCTTCATTTGACTCGACTTTCTCTTTTCCTTGAACTTAATCCTAGATAGAAGTCCGGACATGATTATAGTCTTCCAGGGTTCTCTTCTTTTACTAAAAATTTCTTAAATTACCAAATAGAAATCACGATATCCTATTCCAGCTGCTCGCCAAAAGATCCCCCTGGAGAAATCATCGAAATTCGATTCCAAAAGACAAACGGACAAATAAGAAGCTTCATTGGGATATTTTGATTCAAAATGGACTTCAAGGGGGATCTCGCGACAATTCTTGGTTCCCCCAGAGCATTGGAATTTTTTGGTATCAGAGCCTTTACACCGAGTACATTTGGGCAAAGCTTCTCATTATCCTTGTAACCTTTTATTCATAAATAAAAGAAAGGAAAGATTGTTATCTTTCTTGTTTCTCCATTTCTCTATTCTTCTCTTATCATTTACCATTTCCATTTCACGAGAAACCCTTTGATTGCCAGCCTGGTGTCTCCCCCCCGGTAGTAAGTCGCAGCGACGCAGTAATTCCTTTTGGCGAGCAGCTGGAATAGGATATCGTGATTTCTATTTGGTAATTTAAGAAATTTTTAGTAAAAGAAGAGAACCCTGGAAGACTATAATCATGTGGGACTTCTATCTAGGATTAAGTTAAAGTTCAAGGGAAAAGAGAAAGCTGAGTCAAATGAAGAAGGTTTCAAAACCTCATCTTCCTCTTTCAAAGAAGGTGATGACCTTCACCTATCAAGCTTGAATCAAAATGAACTTCAAATCGCCAAGGTTGAAGAAGCCCTTCAAAATTGGTCAATTCCAAAGATTGATTCAAAGATGGTTTACAAAAACCCAAATTCGCTGTTCTTCCAGAAGAACTGCATCAAACTATCCGAGCACGTCGTACCTATCGATCAAGATAGTACAATGCTCAACCTCTTCTCAAAGAACATGATTCTTCGACATCGCGAAGAATTCAAGTTCATTCATATTGGTATGGTCCAAATGGCCATCAAACCATTGTTTAGACTCGGTCTGGACATACCAGTCCTTGTTTCCCTCCGAGACAAGAGACACAACACCTACACCAACTCCCTTCTCGGGATGGTTGAATCCAATCTGGAAAATGGTCCGATCTTCTTCAACTGTTTTCCAAACCTGACTGTCTCATTACCGGACCCCAACATCCCGTCTGCTCTAATGTTAGATGTCAATACAAAGAATCTCAATATCCAAGCTGAAACTCACTCAGCAGTGGTGATTTTCCGCATCTGTTACAAGCTGATGCATACAAACGTTGCTCCTGGAGCCCTCCAAAAATCGGTAAGCGGATCCACCATGCTCATCGAAGCCAATATGGGCCGAGCAACCATCAACGTCCCCAAGACACTTACTTGGGATCAAATCACTAGGAATTCCTCCTGGGATTTGAAGCAAGTCTGCCCTCCTGTCATTAGAGAGCCGACTCCAACTCAAATTATTGAACACGACGATGAAAGAGTCGAAGTGAAGTTCGAGGATGCCCCACAAGCCTTCCCAAGGACAAAAGAGTTCTTGAGATCCAAGCACCTCCGAAGCAACTAGGCCCCCAGTATCAATCGCGAGATCTGAATCCTTCAGAGAGTCCGATCGGTTGACTACGACCCGTGCCTATGCTACGATTCATTATCTTTGGTCAAAGCCACTTCTTCAACTCATTCGGACATGGAGAATCGATGCATGGCGGCGACACCAGATCAACGTCATCCTCTCCTTCTCTATAAACAAAGAACTCCTAAAGAGAGATTTCCTCTCAAGGGAAAACAAAGAGAAGAGAGAAAAGTTCTTCAAGGACTACTCCGAAGAAGAGCGGGGTAACCTACGCTCTGAGTGGTATTCATACATAGAGAACGTCCAACAAGATATTCCATTCTTTACTTGGATGGAGGTTGGAATTAATGTTCTCGATGGATCAGATTGGAAGACCACCAAACGCGTGGTACGATCCACAAGATACTCATCCACCACTTGAGGAAGTGGAAATCGAGACGATCTATGGAGACAAGGTTATTGCTTCTCCTTTCAAGACAATAACAAGAGACGAGAAGAAGCCACCTTCTCTAAGAGATATCAAGAATATCCAACATCAAAACAACTTCTCCAACAAAAGTCTATCAACGATTGCCAGGCAAGTTGACAAGATAGAAGGGAAGACGCAAAAGGAATAAAAAACTGATTCCAAAGCCAGCTCCCCATTCGGAGCAAGACCTTCATCAGGAACAAAACCCTTGTTCCAGCCATCAATTCTCAGTCCGTAGATCACTCTCGATGATAACACGGACACTCTCAATAGCATTCAAAAGATGCTGAAGAAGTTGACTCTCGGAGAAGCTTCTCCTTCAACAAGCCAAGGGATCAATGTTATATTTGAACCCTCGGATTATGACATCAAAGAATTCAGAAGACAATATCTGAATAAAAAAGATTCATCAAAACCAAAGACTTCAAGAGCTATTTCGCCATCTCGGAAAATGATCCTCGTCTGTTTTATAGCAGACCATCCTTCCCTGACATAGCCTATGAAGAGAAGGGCATGATGACCACCACTTCATTTAGTGGTTCGGACATTCATGAATGGAATCTAGATGGCCTATCAGACCATTTAATTCTGAATTTAGCCAACACAATGATGATGGCTTCAAACGCCTATAAAGCCAAAGGCAAAACCGATCTGCAAATCGCTGAGATCCTTGTCAGTGGTTTTACCGGAATACTCAAAGATTGGTGGCACGACTATATGACTCCAGAAAAGAGACATGCCATCCTTACTCATATCACCCAAACTACCAGAGAAGTTCCTCCAAAAATTGATGGTACGCCGTCAGAACCGGAAGTCCTCGAAAAACAAGATGCTGTATACACTCTAGTGTATACCATGTCAAAGTTTTTCATTGGCGACCCTCTTACGTTTGAAGAAAGGTCGGCCACTATCTTACTCAAAATGAAATGCAAAAATCTAGGAGAGTTTCGCTGGTACAAAGACATGTTCCTCACCAAAGTGATGCCAAGATCAGATTCAAACTCCGATATTTGGAAACAAAAATTCGTTGAAGGCTTGCCTAATCACTTCGCCCAACGAGTAAACAAGGCCCTCGCCGATCTATGGAATGGTCATACTATTGATTGGGACAACCTAAAGTATGGCGATATCAGTTCCATAACCATCAAAGAAGGTCTCAAGCTCTGCGATGAACACAAGCTCCGTCGCAAGATTGACAACCCAAAAATTGGGAAAGCAATCCTTGGCGAGTTCTGCTATCAGTATGGTGTTCAAAATGAACTGCCATCATCCACAGCAAGAAGGAAAGGTCGTAATGAACCTTTCCAATATGCCAAATACAAAGGAAAGAGAATCTTCAACGACAGACGTCGTAAAGATTCTTATCAAAAACCTAGTTATCACAAGCGATATCAAGGTACAAATCGCCCGCAAGGCTCAAAGAAGTATACCCCTCAAAGAGGAAAAGCGGTATGCTACAAGTGCAAGCGTTCAGGTCACTATGCAAATCGATGCCCTGTTCGAACTAAGATCAATGAGCTTGACATTGACGAAGAGCTCAGAAACAAAATATTAAGCATGGTTCTTTCTGACTCCGAATCAGAAAGTACAAGCGAATACGAGCAGGAGATTGGACAAATCCTCGACGATCATGAGGATACAGATACCTCATCCTCCTCCTCAAGCGAACATGATTCCATCAACCACGTTGGCATACGTGCATGCGGGGGTTGCATCAATGTCTTAACCATGGATCAGCGCGCTCTATTCGACATAGCCGGAAGAGTTAATGATCCAGAATTACAAAAAAGGATCATTTCTGATCTCAAAACATCTCTTGAATCAACTTCAACGGTCGAACAAGAGAAACCAAAAAAGGCAGATGAATCGGAACCATATGTTATAACAGAAGTTATGAAACGGTTCCCTGTCACAACCAAAGCAATCTCGACGAAGGAACTTCAAGCCGAGATCACGAACCTTAAGAAAGAGGTTCAACAACTCAAACACGACATGGTCAGTCATGTGTCGAAACTCTAGGTCGAAGTTGCGACTCTAAAAAGTGCCCCACTCATAATAGCTGATCAAGAGGATGACATCCCCGACGAACAACAATCCTTCATTGGCGAAATCACCAAAATACCATATCAGAAATGGCATACTCTTATTACTTTAAGAGTAGGGGATTTCGAAGAACAATTAGTTGCACTGCTCGATTCAGGAGCAGATCAAAACTGCATTCGCGAAGGCAAGATACCCTCGATTTATTTCGAGAAAACAGCGATCACGCTTACGGAGCCAACGTAAGCGCCTCAATGTTCGGTACAAGCTTTCAAATGCGCACATATGCAAGGACGGTATTTGCCTCGTCAATACCTTCATTCTCGTCAAGGACCTCAATGTGGAAATCATATTAGGTACTCCATTCTTGACTCAATTGTACCCATTTCAAATAACCGAAAAAGGTTTAGAATCTACTGCGCTAGAGTCTAAACTCATTTTTGAATTCATTCAACCCGTGAAAACTCACGTAGTTGACATGATTCAAACAAAAGAACACCAAATCGATTTTCTAAAGGATGAAATATCCTACAAGAAAATTGAGAACGATTAGTTAATCCAAGAATAACCCTCCGGATTAACCAATTCCAAAAGAAGCTTGAACAGGATCTCTGTTCCGACTTCCCTAATGCATTTTGGGAAAGAAAACGACATGTCGTTTCCCTTCCTTATGTCAAGGACTTTTCGGAAGAAGCTATTCCGACCAAGTCGAAACCAATTCAAATGAATGCTAACCATGTTGCGATATGCAAGAAAGAAATTGACTCCTTGTTGCAGAAAAGGTTAATCCGACCATCAAAGAGCCCATGGTCCTGCGCAGCATTCTACGTCAACAACCAAGCCGAGAAGGAACGCGGTGTCCCCCGGCTGGTAATCAACTATAAAGCCTTAAACAAGGTTTTGGAATGGATAAGATATCCCATTCCCAACAAAACCGATTTAATCAAGCGCATTTCAAGCGCAAAAGTTTTTTCAAAATTCGATCTAAAATCGGGATTTTGGCAGATTCAGATTGCCGAAAAAGATCGATACAAGACCGCATTCAACGTCCCTTTCGGACAATACGAGTGGAACGTTATGCCTTTCAGATTAAAAAACGCTCCATCCGAATTTCAAAAAATCATGAATGATATTTTCAATGGTTTTCAAGAATTTTCAATTGTTTACATTGATGACGTTTTGATTTTCTCCCAAAACATTGATCAACATTTTAAACACTTACAAACGTTTTACAATGTGGTGAAAAGAAATGGCCTTGTTATCTCGGCCCAGAAAATCAAACTTTTTCAAACCCAAATCCGTTTTCTTGGATTTGAAATCAATTTGGGCCTTATAAAGCCCATCCACCGGTCCATTGAATTCGCCTCAAAATTCCCGGACCAAATTACAGACAAAACCCAATTACAGCGGTTTTTGGGCTGTTTAAATTATGTGGCCGAATTTCTACAGGATATTAGGCCCATTTGCAAACCTCTTTTTGAGCGCTTAAAAAAGAATCCTACGCCTTGGACCGACAAGCACACTGCTGCAGTCCAAAAAATCAAGGCTTTAGTCATTTCGATTCCCTGTTTGAGTTTGCTTAATAATGAAGCAAATCTCATAGTGGAGACTGACGCATCCGATATCGGATACGGAGGAATCCTCAAACAGGACGTGGATAAGAAGGAATCCATAGTGCGATTCCACTCTGGCGTCTGGAACAACGCGCAGAAAAATTACTCCACGGTTAAAAAGGAAATTCTTGCAATAGTACTGTGCGTACATAAATTCCAAGGAGAATTAATCAACAAACGATTTTTAATCAAAACCGATTCCAGAGCATCTAAATTCATTTTAGAAAAGGATGTAAAAAACCTGGTTTCGAAACAAATTTTTGCCCGTTGGCAAGCAATTTTATCATGTTTTAACTTTGAGATTTTGCCTATAAAAGGGACTGAAAACGCCTTGGCAGATTATCTCTCAAGAGAGTTCCTCTCTCATACAACTCTCTCTCTCTCTCTCTCTCCCAATGGAAAGAAGAGCGAAAGGTAGAGGTCGAGGAGCCTCCTCCTCATCTTCAAAGCAGCCTTCTGCTGCTTCTTCAAAGAAGTCCACATGAGCCAAAATGTCTCCTGACTCATACGCCGATGACTCTGATTACACCATCGTAACCAGAGGCAAAGGTAAGGCCAAAGCTGGGTCATCAACCCAGATTCCGTCCGCACATCCTGTGCAGCCGACTCAAAATACGTCGCCAACAACGTTTGCTACGGCCGTTGTTCCAGACCGATTCATTCCTCGACCCGAATTAAAGGGTTACTTCAAAAAACCATCTCCTACTGGAGAAATCATCATCGAACCCGAGTTCGACGATCCGAACCCTTCGAAGATCTCCGAAGCTGTGTTCCCTTCTGGCTTTTTCTTTATGCCAGAATTTCATCACAAAACCCATCGGTTTTATGAATTTATTTTAGTTGACACAAAGTCTGCAGAAATAATTCATCATCCTGACAATAAAGATCCTGAACGGATCGCATACTCCAAACTCAAAATCTTCAAAGTTCTCAACCCCACAGCATGGAACCAAGGTCTCCATACTGAAAAATCATTCACGAGGAACTTTCATCCTCAGACTTACTCATACCGCGCGACTACGTCGCGTGCACTCGTATAACGTCATCGTTTTACCAAAATTTTAAGCACTCGTGGTTCATCCATTTTTGCCCGAACGCACAGAAGCTTCATTTCCCTATGTGGTTCGTCAATTGGTGGACGATATTTGGTCTTACTACCAATATCTTCCCCGTACCCATTCAAGAATCATTTTACTATTTTTCGAAGAACATCTTCAAAAATAGTTTCCCTATTTCAATGACATTCGCTATGTATTTTCAAATTCCATATATTCTTTCTTGGAATTTCGAAATACGCGTTTGCCCTCTTACCAAAAACTTGGTAAAAATCATTTCAATCAAATGGTGGGATAAGTTTGCAACTTCCCACTCGGATCTCAAGTTCGTGAAGGCTTGGTTCGCAAAGATTTGGCAGAAACATGTCTTTCGGACCCTCTGGAATCGGTTTTGATTAAAAATCGTTTGTTGATTAATTCTCCTTGGAATTTCTGTACGCACAGTACTATTGCAAGGATTTCCTTTTTAACCGTGGAGTAATTTTTCTGCGCGTTGTTCCAGACGCCAGAGTGGAATCGCACTATGGATTCCTTCTTATCCACGTCCTGTTTGAGGATTCCTCCGTATCCGATATCGGATGCGTCAGTCTCCACTATGAGATTTGCTTCATTATTAAGCAAACTCAAACAGGGAATCGAAATGACTAAAGCCTTGATTTTTTGGACTGCAGCAGTGTGCTTGTCGGTCCAAGGCGTAGGATTCTTTTTTAGGCACTCAAAAAGAGGTTTGCAAATGGGCCTAATATCCTGTAGAAATTCGGCCACATAATTTAAACAGCCCAAAAACCGCTGTAATTGGGTTTTGTCTGTAATTTGGTCCGGGAATTTTGAGGCGAATTCAATGGACCGGTGGATGGGCTTTATAAGGCCCAAATTGATTTCAAATCCAAGAAAACGGATTTGGGTTTGAAAAAGTTTGATTTTCTGGGCCGAGATAACAAGGCCATTTCTTTTCACAACATTGTAAAACGTTTGTAAGTGTTTAAAATGTTGATCAATGTTTTGGGAGAAAATCAAAACATCATCAATGTAAACAATTGAAAATTCTTGAAAACCATTGAAAATATCATTCATGATTTTTTGAAATTCGGATGGAGCGTTTTTTAATCCGAAAGGCATAACGTTCCACTCGTATTGTCCGAAAGGGACGTTGAATGCGGTCTTGTATCGATCTTTTTCGGCAATCTGAATCTGCCAAAATCCCGATTTTAGATCGAATTTTGAAAAAACTTTTGCGCTTGAAATGCGCTTGATTAAATCGTTTTTGTTGGGAATGGGATATCTTATCCATTCCAAAACCTTGTTTAAGGGTTTATAGTTGATTACCAGCCGGGGGACACCGCGTTCCTTCTCGGCTTGGTTGTTGACGTAGAATGCTGCGCAGGACCATGGGCTCTTTGATGGTAGGATTAACCTTTTCTGCAACAAGGAGTCAATTTCTTTCTTGCATATCGCAAGAAGGTTAGCATTCATTTGAATTAGTCTTGACTTGGTCGGAATAGCTTCTTCCGAAAAGTCCTTGACATAAGGAAGGGAAACGACATGTCGTTTTCTTTCCCAAAATGCATTAGGGAAGTCGGAACAGAGATCCTGTTCAAGCTTCTTTTGGAATTGGTTAATCCGGAGGGTTATTCTTGGATTAACTAACTGTTCCTCAATTTTCTTGTAGGATATTTCATCCTTTAAAAAATCGATTTGGTGTTCTTTTGTTTGAATCATGTCAACTACGTGAGTTTTCACGGGTTGAATGAATTCAAAAATGAGTTTAGACTCTAGCGCAGTAGATTCTAAACCTTTTTCGGTTATTTGAAATGTGTACGATTGAGTCAAGAATGGAGTACCTAATATGATTTCCACATTGAGGTCCTTGACGAGAATGCAGGTATTGACGAGGCAAATACCATCCTTGCATATGTGCGCATTTGAAAGCTTGTACCGAACATTGAGGCGCTTCTGGTTGGCTCCCGTAAGCGTGATCAGTGTTTTCTCGAAATAAATCGAGGGTATCTTGCCTTCGCGAATGCGATTTTGATCCGCTCTGAATCGAGCAAAGGCAACTAATTGTTCTTCGAAATTCCCTACTCTTAAAGTAATAAGAGTATGCCATTTCTGATATGGTATTTTGGTGATTTCGCCAATGAAGGATTGCTGTTTGTCGGGGATGTCATCCTCTTGATCAGCTATTATGAGTGGGGCACTTTTTAGAGTCGCAACTTCGACCTAGAGTTTCGACACATGACTGACCATGTCGTGTTTGAGTTGTTGAACCTCTTTCTTAAGGTTCGTGATCTCGGCTTGAAGTTCCTTCGTCGAGATTGCTTTGGTTGTGACAGGGAACCGTTTCATAACTTCTGTTATAACATATGGTTCCGATTCATCTGCCTTTTTTGGTTTCTCTTGTTCGACCGTTGAAGTTGATTCAAGAGATGTTTTGAGATCAGAAATGATCCTTTTTTGTAATTCTGGATCATTAACTCTTCCGGCTATGTCGAATAGAGCGCGCTGATCCATGGTTAAGACATTGATGCAACCCCCGCATGCACGTATGCCAACGTGGTTGATGGAATCATGTTCGCTTGAGGAGGAGGAGGAGGTATCTGTATCCTCATAATCGTCGAGGATTTGTCCAATCTCCTTCTCGTATTCGCTTGTACTTTCTGATTCGGAGTCAGAAAGAACCATGCTTAATATTTTGTTTCTGAGATCTTCGTCAATGTCAAGCTCATTGATCTTAGTTCGAACAGGGCATCGATTTGCATAGTGACCTGAACGCTTGCACTTGTAGCATACCGCTTTTCCTCTTTGAAGGGTATACTTCTTTGAGCCTTGAGGGCGATTTGTACCTTGATATCGCTTGTGATAACTAGGTTTTTGATAAGAATCTTTACGACGTCTGTCGTTGAAGATTCACTTTCCTTTGTATTTGGCATATTGGAAAGGTTCATTACGACCTTTCCTTCTTGCTGTGGATGATGGCAGTTCATTTTGAACACCATACTGATAGCAGAACTCGCCAAGGATTGCTTTCCCAATTTTTGGGTTGTCAATCTTGCGGCCGAGCTTGTGTTCATCGCAGAGCTTGAGACCTTCTTTGATATTTATGGAACTGATATCCCCATATGTTAGGTTGTCCCAATCAATAGTATGACCATCCCATAGATCGGCGAGGGCCTTGTTTACTCGTTGGGCGAAGTGATTAGGCAAGCCTTCAACGAATTTTTGTTTCCAAATATCGGAGTTTGAATCTGATCTTTGCATCACTTTGGTGAGGAACATGTCTTTGTACCAGCGAAACTCTCTTAGAGTTTTGCATTTCATTTTGAGTAAGATAGTGGCCGACATTTCTTCAAACGTAAGAGGGTCGCCAATGAAAAACTTTGACATGGTATACACTAGAGTGTATACATCATCTTGTTTTTCGAGGACTTCCGGTTCTGACGGCGTACCATCAATTTTTGGAGGAACTTCTCTGGTAGTTTGGGTGATATGAGTAAGGATGGCATGTCTCTTTTCTGGAGTCATATAGTCGTGCCACCAATCTTTGAGTATTCCGGTAAAACCACTGACAAGGATCTCAGCGATTTGCCGATCGGTTTTACCTTTGGCTTTATAGGCGTTTGAAGCCATCATCATTGTGTTGGCTAAATTAAGAATTAAATGGTCTGATAGGCCATCTAGATTCCATTCATGAATGTCCGAACCACTAAATGAAGTGGTGGTCATCATGCCCTTCTCTTCATAGGCTATGTCAGGGAAGGATGGTCTGCTATAAAACAGACGAGGATCATTTTCCGAGATGGCGGAAATAGCTCTTGAAGTGCTGGGTTTTGATGAATCTTTTTTATTCAGATATTGTCTTCTGAATTCTTTGATGTCATAATCCGAGGGTTCAAATATAACATTGATCCTTGGCTTGTTGAAGGAGAAGCTTCTCCGAGAGTCAACTTCTTCAACATCTTTTGAATGCTATTGAGAGTGTCCGTGTTATCATCGAGAGTGATCTCCGGACTGAGAATTGATGGCTGGAACAAGGGTTTTGTTCCTGATGAAGGTCTTGCTCCGAATGGGGAGCTGGCTTTGGAATCAGTTTTTTATTCCTTTGCATCTTCCCTTCTATCTTGTCAACTTGCCTGGCAATCGTTGATAGAATTTTGTTGGAGAAGTTGTTTTGATGTTGGATATTCTTGATATCTCTTAGAGAAGGTGGCTCCTTCTCGTCTCTTGTTATTGTTTTGAAAGGAGAAGCAATAACCTAGTCTCCATAGACTGTCTCGATTTCCACTTCCTCAAGTGGTGGATGAGTACTGTGGATCGTACCACGTTTGGTGGTCTTCCAATCTGATCCACTGATAACATTAATTCCAACCTCCATCCAAGTTAAGAATGGAATATCTTGTTGGACGTTCTCTATGTATGAATACCACTCAGAGCGTAGGTTACCCCGCTCTTCTTCGGAGTAGTCTTTGAAGAACTTTTCTCTCTTCTCTTTGTTTTCCCTTGAGAGGAAATCTCTCTTTAGGAGTTCTTTGTTTATAGAGAAGGAGAGGATGACGTTGATCTCGGTGCATGCGCCATGCATCGATTCTCCATGTCTGAATGAGTTGGAGAAGTGGCCTGACCAGCATAATGAATCGTAGCATAGGCACGGTCGTAGTCAACCGACTGGACTCTGAAGGATTCAGATCTCGCGATTGATACTGGGGGCCTAGTTGCTTCGGAGGTGCTAGGCCTGGATCTCAAGAACTCTTTTGTCCTTGGGAAGGCTTGTGGGGCATCCTCAACTTCACTTCGACTCTTCCGTCGTCGTGTTCAATAATTTGAGTTGGAGTCGGCTCTCTAATGGTGGAGGCGGACTTGCTTCAAATCGGGAGGAATTCCTAGTGATTTGATCCCAAGTAAGTGTCTTGGGGACGTTGATGGTTGCTCGGCCCATATTGGCTTCGATGAGCATGGTGGATCCGCTTACCGATTTTCGAAGGGCTCCAGGAGCAACGTTTGTATGCATCAGCTTGTAGCAGATGCGGAAAATCACCACTGCTGAGTGAGTTTCAGCTTGGATATTGAGATTCTTTGTATTGACATCTAACATTAGAGCAGACAGGATGTTGGGGTCTGGTAATGAGAGAGTCAGGTTTGGAAAACAGTTGAAGAAGATCGGACCATTTTCCAGATTGGATTCAACCATCCCGAGAAGGGAGTTGGTGTAGGTGTTGTGTCTCTTGTCTCGGAGGGAAACAAGGACTGGTATGTCCAGACCGAGTCTAAACAATGGTTTGATGGCCACTTGGACCATACCAATATGAATGAACTTGAATTCTTCGCGATGTCGAAGAATCATGTTCTTTGAGAAGAGGTTGAGCGTTGTACTATCTTGATCGATAGGTACGACGTGCTCGGATAGTTTGATGCAGTTCTTCTGGAAGAACAGCGAATTTGGGTTTTTGTAAACCATCTTTGAATCAATCTTTGGAATTGACCAATTTTGAAGGGCTTCTTCAACCTTGGCGATTTGAAGTTCATTTTGATTCAAGCTTGATAGGTGAAGGTCATCACCTTCTTTGAAAGAGGAAGATGAGGTTTTGAAACCTTCTTCATTTGACTCAGCTTTCTCTTTTCCCTTGAACTTCTTAATCCTAGATAGAAGTCCGGACATGATTATAGTCTTCCAGGGTTCTCTTCTTTTACTAAAAATTTCTTAAATTACCAAATAGAAATCACGATATCCTATTCTAGCTGCTCGCCAAAAGGAATTACTGCGTCGCTGCGACTTACTACCGGGGGGGAGACACTAGGCTGGCAATCAAAGGGTTTCTCGTGAAATGGAAATGGTAAATGATAAGAGCAGAATAGAGAAATGGAGAAACAAGAAAGATAACAATCTTTCCTTTCTTTTATTTATGAATAAAAGGTTACAAGGATAATGAGAAGCTTTGCCCAAATGTACTCGGTGTAAAGGCTCTGATACCAAAAAATTCCAATGCTCTGGGGGAACCAAGAATTGTCGCGAGATCCTCCTTGAAGTCCATTTTGAATCAAAATATCCCAATGGTTGGAATCGAATTTCGATGATTTCTCCAGGGGGATCTTTTGGCGAGCAGCTGGAATAGGATATCGTGATTTCTATTTGGTAATTTAAGAAATTTTTAGTAAAAGAAGAGAACCCTGGAAGACTATAATCATGTCCGGACTTCTATCTACGATTAAGAAGTTCAAGGGAAAAGAGAAAGCTGAGTCAAATGAAGAAGGTTTCAAAACCTCATCTTCCTCTTTCAAAGAAGGTGATGACCTTCACCTATCAAGCTTGAATCAAAATGAACTTCAAATCGCCAAGGTTGAAGAAGCCCTTCAAAATTGGTCAATTCCAAAGATTGATTCAAAGATGGTTTTACAAAACCCAAATTATTGCTGTTCTTCCGGAAGAATCGCATCAAACTATCCGAGCACGCGCGTCGACATACCTATCGATCAAGATAGTACAACGCTCAACCTCTTCTCAAAGAACATGATTCTTCGACATCGTGAAGAATTCAAGTTCATTCATATTGGTATGGTCCAAGTGGCCATCAAACCATTGTTTAGACTTCGTCCGACATACCGATCCTTGTTTCCCTCCGAGACAAGAGACACAACACCTACACCAACTCCCTTCTCGGATGGTTGAATCCAATCGGAAAATGGTCCGATCTTCTTCAATCTGTTTTTCCAAACTCGACTTCTCTCATTACTGCACTCCCAACATCCCGTCGCTCTAATGTTAGATGTCAATAGAAAGAATCTCAATATCCAAGCTGAAACTCACTCAAGAAGATGGTGATTTTCCGCATCCGCCTAAGTCGATGCATACAAACGTTGCTCCCGGAGCCTCTCAAAAAATCGGTAAGCGGATCCACCATGCTCATCGAAGCCAATATGGGCCGAGCAACCATCAACGTCCCCAAGACACTTACTTGGGATCAAATCACTAGGAATTCCTCACGGGATTTGAAGCAAGTCTGCCCTCCTGTCATTAGAGAGCCGACTCCAACTCAAATTATTGAACACGACGACGGAAGAGTCGAAGTGAAGTTCGAGGATGCCCCACAAGCCTTCCCAAGGACAAAAGAGTTCTTGAGATCCGTGCCTAGCACCACCTCGAAGCAACTAGGCCCCCCAGATCAATCGCTAGATCGAATCCTTAGAGTCCGATCGGTTGACTACGACCGTGCCTATGCTACGATTCATTATGCTTTGATCGTGCCACTTCTCCAACTCATTCAGACATGGAGAATCGATGCGTGGCGAGACAACGAGATCAGCGTCATCTCTCCTTCTCTATAAACAAAGAACTCCTAAAGAGAGATTTCTCTCAAGAAAAAAAAAAGAGAAGAGAAAAGTTCTTCAAAGACTACTCAGAAGAAGAAGCAGGGTAACCTACGCTGAAAGTGGTATTCATACATAGAGAACGTCCAACAAGATATTCCATTCTTTACTTGGATGGAGGTTGGAATTAATGTTCTCGGTGGATCGGATTGGAAGACCACCAAGCGGTAGTACGATCCACGATACTCATCCACCACTTGAGAAGTGGAAATCGAGGCGATCTATGGAGACAAGGTTATTGCTTTTCCTTTCAAGACAATAACAAGAGGCGAGAAGAGCCACCTCCTCTAAGAGATATCAAGAATATCAACATCAAAACAACTTCTCCAACAAAATTCTATCAACGATTGCGGCAAGTTGACAAGATAGAAGGAAGATGCAAAGGAAAAAAAAAGCGATTCCCAAAGCGCTCCCCATTCGAGCAAGACCTTCATCGAGAACAAAACCCTTGTTCGACCATCATCATTCTCGATCCAGGAGATCACTCTCGATGATAACACGGACACTCTCAATAGCATTCAAAGATCTTTGAAGAAGTTGACTCTCGGAGAAGCTTCTCCTTCAACAAGCCGAGGATCAATGTTATATTTGAACCCTCGGATTATGACATCAAAAATTGAAGACAATATACGAATAAAAGATTCATCAAAATCAAGCACTTCAAGAGCTATTTCGCCATCTCGAAAAAATGATCTCAAATCTGTTTTATAGCAGAACCATCCTTCCTCGACATAGCCTATGAAGAGAAGGGCATGATGACCACCACTTCATTTAGTGGTTTGGACATTCATGAATGGAATCTAGATGGCCTATCGGACCATTTAATTACGAATTTAGCCAACACAATGATGATGGCTTCAAACGCCTATAAAGCCAAAGGCAGCAAAACCGATCGGCAAATCGGCTGAGATCTTGTCGGTGGTTTTTCGGAATACTCAAAGATTGGTGGCACGACTATATGACTCGAGAAAAGAGACATGCCATCCTTACTCATATCACCCAAACTACTTGGAGAAGTTCCTCAAAAATTGATGAGTACGCCGTCGAAGCAGGAAGTCCTCGAAAAACAAGATCTGTGTATACACTCTAGTGTATACCATGTCAAAGTTTTTCATTGGCGACCCTCTTACGTTTGAAGAAAGGTCGGCCACTATCCTACTCAAAATGAAATGCAAAACTCTGGAGAGAGTTTCATTTTGGTACAAAGACATGTTCCTCACCAAAGTGATGCAAAAGATCGATTCAAACTCGATATTTGGAAACAAAAATTCGTTGAAGGCTTGCTAATCATTTCGCCCAACGAGTAAACAAGGCCCTCGCCGATCTATGGGATGGTCATACTATTGATTGGGACAACCTAACGTATGGCGATATCGGTTCCATAACCATCAAAGAAGGTCTCAAGCTTCTGCGATGAACACAAAGCTCGTCGCAAGATTGACAACCCAAAAATTTGGAAAGCAATCCTTGGCGAGTTCTCGCTATCGGTATGGTGTTCAAAATGAACGCCATCATCCACGGCAGAAAGAAGGAAAGGTCGTAATGAACCTTTCAATATGCCAAATACAAAGGAAAGAGAATCTTCAGCGACGGACGTCGTAAAGATTCTTATCAAAAACCTAGTTATCACATGCGATATCAAGGTACAAATCGCGCAAAAGGCTCAAAAAGTATACCCCTCAAAGAGGAAAAGCGGTATGCTACAAGTGCAAGCGCGTCGGTCACTATGCAAATCGATGCCCTGTTCGAACTAAGATCAATGAGCTTGACATTGACGAAGAGCTCAGAAACAAAATATTAAGCATGGTTCTTTCTGACTCCAAATCAGAAAGTACAAGCGAATCTGGCAGGAGATTGGACAAATCCTCGGCGATCATGAGGATAAAGATACCTCCTCCTCCTCATCAGCGAACATGATTCCATCAACCACGTTGGCATACGTGCATGCGCGGGTTGCATCAATGTCTTAACCATGGATCGTAGCGCTCTATTCGACATAGCGGAAGAGTTAATGATCGAATTACAAAAAGGATCATTTCGATCTCAAAACATCTCTTGAATCAACTTCAGCGGTTGAACAAGAGAAACCAAAAAAGCAGATGAATCGGAACCATATGTTATAACGAGAAGTTATGAAGCGGTTCCTGTCACAACAAAGCAATCTCGGCGACGAAGAAATTCAAGCGAGATCACGAACCTAAGAAAGAGGTTCAACAACTCAAACTTCGACATGGTCGGTCATGTGTCGAAACTCTAGGTCGAAGTTGCGACTCTAAAAAGTGCCCCACTCATAATAGGCGATCAAAGAGGATGACATCCCGACGAACGAGCAATCCTTCATTGGCGAAATCACCAAAATACCATATCGTAAATGGCATACTCTTATTACTTTAAGAGTATGGGATTTCGAAGAATATTAGTTGCCTTTGCTCGATTAGGAGAGCGGATCAAAGCTGCATTCGCGAAGGCAAGATACCCTCGATTTATTTGCGAGAAAACACGATCACGCTTACGGAGCCAACCAAAAGCGCCTCAATGTTCGGTACAAGCTTTCAAATGCGCACATATGCAAGGATGGTATTTGCCTCGTCAATACCTGCATTCTCGTCAAGGACCTCAATGTGGAAATCATATTAGGTACTCCATTCTTGACTCAATTGTACCCATTTCAAATAACCGAAAAGGTTTAGAATCTACTGCGCTAGAGTGTAAACTCATTTTTGAATTCATTCAACCCGTGAAAACTCACGTAGTTGACATGATTCAAACAAAAGAACACCAAATCGATTTTCTAAAGGATGAAATATCCTACAAGAAAATTGAGGAACAGTTAGTTAATCCAAGAATTCAACTAACTGTTCCTCAATTTTCTTATAGGATATTTCATCCTTTAGAAAATCGATTTGGTGTTCTTTTGTTTGAATCATGTCAACTACGTGAGTTTTCACGGGTTGAATGAATTCAAAAATGAGTTTAGACTCTAGCGCAGTAGATTCTAAACCTTTTTCGGTTATTTGAAATGGGTACAATTGAGTCAAGAATGGAGTACCTAATATGATTTCCACATTGAGGTCCTTGACGAGAATGAAGGTATTGACAAGCAAATACCGTCCTTGCATATGTGCGCATTTGAATGATTGTACCGAACATTGAGGCGCTTCTGGTTGGCTCCCGTAAGCGTGATCAGTGTTTTCTCGAAATAAATCGAGGGTATCTTGCCTTCGCGAATGCAGTTTTGATCTGTTCCTGAATCGAGCAGTGCAACTAATTGTTCTTCGAAATCCCCTACTCTTAAAGTAATAAGAGTATGCCATTTCTGATATGGTATTTTGGTGATTTCGCCAATGAAGGATTTGTCGTCGTCGGGATGTCATCCTCTTGATCAGCTATTATGAGTGGGGCACTTTTTAGAGTCGCAACTTCGACCTAGAGTTTCGACACATGACTGACCATGTCGTGTTTGAGTTGTTGAACCTCTTTCTTAAGGTTCGTGATCTCGGCTTGAAGTTCCTTCGTCGAGATTGCTTTGGTTGTGACAGGGAACCGTTTCATAACTTCTGTTATAACATATGGTTCCGATTCATCTGCCTTTTTTGGTTTCTCTTGTTCGACCGTTGAAGTTGATTCAAGAGATGTTTTGAGATCAGAAATGATCCTTTTTTGTAATTCTGGATCATTAACTCTTCCGGCTATGTCGAATAGAGCGCGCTGATCCATGGTTAAGACATTGATGCAACCCCCGCATGCACGTATGCCAACGTGGTTGATGGAATCATGTTCGCTTGATGAGGAGGAGGAGGTATCTGTATCCTCATGATCGTCGAGGATTTGTCCAATCTCCTGCTCGTATTCGCTTGTACTTTCTTATTCGGAGTCAGAAAGAACCATGCTTAATATTTTTTTTCTGAGCTCTTCGTCAATGTCAAGCTCATTGATCTTAGATCGAACAGGGCATCGATTTGCATAGTGACCTGGACGCTTGCACTTGTAGCATACCGCTTTTCCTCTTTGAGGGGTATACTTCTTTGAGCCTTGCGGGCGATTTGTACCTTGATATCGCTTGTGATAACTAGGTTTTTTATAAGAATCTTTACGACGTCTGTCGTTGAAGATTCTCTTTCCTTTGTATTTGGCATATTGGAAAGGTTCATTACGACCTTTCCTTCTTGCTGTGGATGATGGCAGTTCATTTTGAACACCATACTGATAGCAGAACTCGCCAAGGATTGCTTTCCCAATTTTTGGGTTGTCAATCTTGCGACGGAGCTTGTGTTCATCGCAGAGCTTGAGACCTTCTTTGATGGTTATGGAACTGATATCGCCATACGTTAGGTTGTCCCAATCAATAGTATGACCATCCCATAGATCGGCGAGGGCCTTGTTTACTCGTTGGGCGAAGTGATTAGGCAAGCCTTCAACGAATTTTTGTTTCCAAATATCTGACTTTGAATCTGATCTTTGCATCACTTTGGTGAGGAACATGTCTTTGTACCAGCGAAACTCTCCTAGAGTTTTGCATTTCATTTTGAGTAAGATAGTGGCCGACCTTTCTTCAAACGTAAGAGGGTCGCCAATGAAAAACTTTGACATGGTATACACTAGAGTGTATACAGCATCTTGTTTCTCGAGGACTTCCGGTTCTGACGGCGTACCATCAATTTTTGGAGGAACTTCTCTGGTAGTTTGGGTGATATGAGTAAGGATGGCATGTCTCTTTTCTGGAGTCATATAGTTGTGCCACCAATCTTTGAGTATTCCGGTAAAACCACTGACAAGGATCTCAGCGATTTGCCGATCGGTTTTGCCTTTGGCTTTATAGGCGTTTGAAGCCATCATCATTGTGTTGGCTAAATTCAGAATTAAATGGTCTGATAGGCCATCTAGATTCCATTCATGAATGTCCGAACCACTAAATGAAGTGGTGGTCATCATGCCCTTCTCTTCATAGGCTATGTCAGGGAAGGATGGTCTGCTATAAAACAGACGAGGATCCTTTTCCGAGATGGCGGAAATAGCTCTTGAAGTGCTGGGTTTTGATGAATCTTTTTTATTCAGATATTGTCTTCTGAATTCTTTGATGTCATAATCCGAGGGTTCAAATATGACATTGATCCCTTGGCTTGTTGAAGAAGAAGCTTCTCCAAGAGTCAACTTCTTCAGCATATTTTGAATGCTATTGAGAGTGTCCGTGTTATCATCGAGAGTGATCTCCGGACTGAGAATTGATGGCTGGAACAAGGGTTTTGTTCCTGATGAAGGTCTTGCTCCGAATGGGGAGCTGGCTTTGGAATCAGTTTTTTATTCCTTTTGCATCTTCCCTTCTATCTTGTCAACTTGCCTGGCAATCGTTGATAGAATTTTGTTGGAGAAGTTGTTTTGATGTTGGATATTCTTGATATCTCTTAGAGAAGGTGGCTCCTTCTTGTCTCTTGCTATTGTCTTGAAAGGAGAAGCAATAACCTTGTCTCCATAGACTGTCTCGATTTCCACTTCCTCAAGTGGTGGATGAGTACTGTGGATCGTACCACGTTTGGTGGTCTTCCATCTCGATCCATCGAGAACATTAATTCCAACCTCCATCCAAGTAAAGAATGGAATATCTTGTTGGACGTTCTCTATGTATGAATACCACTCAGAGCGTAGGTTACCCCGCTCTTCTTCGGAGTAGTCTTTGAAGAACTTTTCTCTCTTCTCTTTGTTTTCCCTTGAGAGGAAATCTCTCTTTAGGAGTTCTTTGTTTATAGAGAAGGAGAGGATGATGTTGATCTGGCCGTCTGCCAAAGACTGATTCTCCATTTTAGAAAAGGATGTTAAAAACCTACTCGTATTCGCTTGTACTTTCTGATTCGGAGTCAGAAAGAACCATGCTTAATATTTTGTTTCTGAGCTCTTCGTCAATGTCTTAACCATGGATCAGCGCGCTCTATTCGACATAGCCGGAAGAGTTAATGATCCAGAATTACAAAAAAGGATCATTTCTGATCTCAAAACATCTCTTGAATCAACTTCAACGGTCGAACAAGAGAAACCAAAATAGGCAGATGAATCAGAACCATATGTTATAACAGAAGTTATGAAACGGTTCCCTGTCACAACCAAAGCAATCTCGACGAAGGAACTTCAAGCCGAGATCACGAACCTTAAGAAAGAGGTTCAACAACTCAAACTCGACATGGTTAGTCATGTGTCGAAACTCTGGGTCGAAGTTGCGACTCTAAAAAGTGCCCCACTCATAATAGCTGATCAAGAGGATGACATCCCCGACGAACAGCAATCCTTCATTGGTGAAATCACCAAAATACCATATCAGAAATGGCATACTCTTATTACTTTAAGAGTAGGGGATTTCGAAGAACAATTAGTTGCACTGCTTTATTCAGGAGCAGATCAAAACTGCATTCGCGAAGGCAAGATACCCTCGATTTATTTCGAGAAAACACTGATCACGCTTACGGGAGCCAACCAGAAGCGGCTCAATGTTCGGTACAAGCTTTCAAATGCGCACATATGCAAGGACGGTATTTGCCTCGTCAATACCTTCATTCTCGTCAAGGACCTCAATGTGGAAATCATATTAGGTACTCCATTCTTGACTCAATTGTACCCATTTCAAATAACCGAAAAAGGTTTAGAATCTATTGCGCTAGAGTCTAAACTCATTTTTGAATTCATTCAACCCGTGAAAACTCACGTAGTTGACATGATTCAAACAAAAGAACACCAAATTGATTTTCTAAAGCATGAAATATCCTACAAGAAAATTGAGGAACAGTTAGTTAATCCAAGAATAACCCTCCGGATTAACCAATTCCAAAAGAAGCTTGAACAGAATCTCTGTTCCGACTTCCCTAATGCATTTTGGGAAAGAAAACGACATGTCGTTTCCCTTCCTTATGTCAAGGACTTTTCAGAAGAAGCTATTCCGACCAAGTCAAGACCAATTCAAATGAATGCTAACCTTCTTGCGATATGCAAGAAAGAAATTGACTCCTTGTTGCAGAAAAGGTTAATCCGACCATCAAAGAGCCCATGGTCCTGCGCAGCATTCTACGTCAACAACCAAGCCGAGAAGGAACGCGGTGTCCCCCGGCTGGTAATCAACTATAAACCCTTAAACAAGGTTTTGGATTGGATAAGATATCCCATTTTCAACAAAAACGATTTAATCAAAACCGATTCCAGAGCATCGAAATTCATTTTAGAAAAGGATGTTAAAAACCTGGTTTCGAAACAAATTTTTGCCCGTTGGCAAGCAATTTTATCATGTTTTAACTTTGAGATTTTGCCTATAAAAGGGACTGAAAATGCCTTGGCAGATTATCTCTCAAGAGAGTTCCTCTCTCAGACAACTCTCTCTCTCTCTCTCTCCCAATGGAAAGAAGAGCGAAAGGTAGAGGTCGAGGAGCCTCCTCCTCATCTTCAAAGCAGCCTTCTGCTGCTTCTTCAAAGAAGTCCACAGGAGCCAAGATGTCTCCTGACTCATACACCGATGACTCTGATTACACCATCGTAACCAGAGGCAAAGGTAAGGCCAAAGCTGGGTCATCAACCCAGATTCCATCCGCACATCCTGTGCAGCCGACTCAAAATACGTCGCCAACAACATTTGCTACGGTCGTTGTTCCCGACCAATTCATTCCTCGACCCGAATTAAAGGGCTACTTCAAAAAACCATCTCCTACTGGAGAAATCATCATCGAACCCGAGTTCGACGATCCGAACCCTTCGAAGATCGCCGAAGCCGTGTTCCCTTCTGGCTTTTTCTTTATGCTAGAATTTCATCACAAAACCCGTCGGTTTTATGAATTTATTTTAGTTGACACAAAGTCTGCTGAAATAATTCATCATCCTGACAATAAAGATCCTGAACGGATCGCCTACTCCAAACTCAAAATCTTCAAAGTTCTCAACCCCACAGCATGGAACCAAGGTCTCCATACTGAAAAATCATTCACGAGGAACTTTCATCCTCAGACTAACTCATACTGCGACTACGTTCGTGCCTGGTATAACGTACTGTTTTACCAAAATTTTAAGCACTCGTGGTTCATCCATTTTTTGCCCGAACGCACAGTAGCTTCATTTCCCTATGTGGTTCGTCAATTGGTGGACGATATTTGGTCTTACTACCAATATCTTCCCCGTACCCATTCAAGAATCATTTTACTATTTTTCGAAGAACATCTTCAAAAATAGTTTCCCTATTTCAATGACATTCGCTATGTATTTTCAAATTCCATATATTCTTTCTTGGAATTTCGAAATACTCGTTTCCCCTCTTACCAAAAGCTTGGTAAAAATCATTTCAATCAAATGGTGGGATAAGTTTGCAACTTCCCACTCGAATCTCAAGTTCGTGAAGGCTTGGTTCGCAAAGAACGGTCATCTTCAAGACCTTTCTTCAAGACGGAACCAAGAATTCCTCAACAAAAAGCGCTGACTTGTCATTTGCTCGCTCGGACTTCTTCCGAATCTGATTTGCAGAAACGGTGGAGCGAGCTAGCTTCATTAGCCGATGATTCGGTCTCCTCAAAACATTCTGAAGTCGAAGAAACCGACTCAGAAAATCCGGAGATTGAATTTGTTTACGACCTAAGTGAACCGTAATGGCTCCCTTCTACATTATTCATGAGACCGAAATTGTCGTTAAACTACTGAACGACCGCGAAGTCGTTAAACTAAGACATTCCATAGAGCGTAAAACTCATTAAACTATCATTAGACCGTAACGTCATTAAACTATCAAAGACTGCAATTGTCATTAAAATACGATGATTCAATTATATAAAAACCAAACCGGACGACAATAGGTCCATAAAAAAGGGCCGTCTCGGTCCACATAAAAAAAAAAAAAAAATTGTAATTTCTTCTTGTATATACTTGTTTCTTTACTGTTTTTGTACATTCTTGTAAATAAAAGAGAAAAAAGCCATTCAAGTCGAGGAGCAAATTTGCAGAGTTCAGCACACCCAGGGCCTAACCTGGCTCGGAAAATACTTGTATTTTCACACACCCGAGGATTAGTTTTCTAAAAGCTACAACTCAAGACTACAGGAGTCCGGTGCGAAGTACCAGAGGTTGTAAGTCGCGTTAAAGGCGATGACGCCGCGAAGCGCAGTAATCCGCCCATTGGTCGCCGGCGTAGGATACGGTTGAAGTGTACGTAGAAAATTTGAATCCGTTCGAAGTCTACTTCAGATATGCATCCGAAGTGGAAGGGGGTAGGTTGGATAATGCAGATGGAAAGATTCGCCCTGTCGGCTGGTTATCTCAATTATTTACAGCTGTGTACTTTTTATTTGTGTAATTTTGTAATAATTAGATTCCTTCACTGTTTGCTTTTGTCTTTTTCTTATTTGTCCGTTTGTAATAATGTAGTTACTATAGCCTTTTTACTATTACCTTTTACTGTTTGCTTTTAAAGTTTTGTCAGTTTGTAATTATTTACTTTACTTTGTCAAAAGTGGTTGAGTGCGAGGGTCCTGTCTTGCCTCCCGCTTTCTATCTTTTAATTTTCCGCATTTAATTTGGCCGAGTCCATGACCTATAAAAGGTATGCAAGTTTGTAGTTACAAGGAATTCGAGTTTCATTCAAGTGCCCGAAGTCTTAAGTACTCCCAACGGTTGTAAAGATCCCCCTTGAATTGGTATCAAAGCCTTTACACAGAGTACATTTGGGCAAAGCTTCTCATTATCCTTGTAACCTTTTATTCATAAATAAAAGAAAGGAAAGATTGTTATCTTTCTTGTTTCTCCATTTCTCTATTCTGCTCTTATCATTTACCATTTCCATTTCACGAGAAACCCTTTGATTGCCAGCCTGGTGTCTCCCCCCCGGTAGTAAGTCGCAGCGACGCAGTAATTCCTGACGAAACCAAGAATTCCTCAACAAAAAAGCGCAGCTTGTCGCTGCCCTGGCTCAGACTTCTTCCGAATCTGATTTGCAGAAACGGTGGAGCGAGCTAGCTTCATTAGCCGATGATTTGGTCTCCTCAAAACATTCTGAAGTCGAAGAAACCGACTCAGAAGATCCGGAGATTGAATTTGTTTACGACCTAAGTGAACCGTAATGGTTCCCTTCTACATTATTCATGAGACCGAAATTGTCGTTAAACTACTGAACGACCGCGAGGTCGTTAAACTAAGACATTCCATAGAACGTAAAACTCATTAAACTATCATTAGACCGTAACGTCATTAAACTATCAAAGACTGCAATTGTCATTAAAATACGATGATTCAATTATATAAAAACCAAACCGGACGACAATAGGTCCATAAAAAATGGCCGTCTCGGTCCACATAAAAAAAAATAAAAAAAATTGTAATTTCTTCTTGTATATACTTGTTTCTTTACTGTTTTTGTACATTCCTGTAAATAAAAGAGAAAAAAGCCATTCAAGTCGAGGAGCAAATTTGCAGAGTTCAGCACACCCAGGGCCTAACCTGGCTCGGAAAATACTTGTATTTTCACACACCCGAGGATTAGTTTTCTAAAAGCTACAACTCAAGACTACAGGAGTCCGGTGCGAAGTACCAGAGGTTGTAAGTCGCGTTAAAGGCGATGACGCCGCGAAGCGCAGTAATCCGCCCATTGGTCGCCGGCGTAGGATACGGTTGAAGTGTATGCGTAGAAAATTTGAACGTTCGAAGTCTACTTCGGATATGCATCCGAAGTGGAAGGGGGTAGGTTGGATAATGCAGATGGAAAGATTCGCCCTGTCGGCTGGTTATCTCAATTATTTACAGCTGTGTACTTTTTATTTGTGTAATTTTGTAATAATTAGATTCCTTCACTGTTTGCTTTTGTCTTTTTCTTATTTGTCCATTTGTAATAATGTAGTTACTATAGCCTTTTTACTATTACCTTTTACTGTTTGCTTTTAAAGTTTTGTCAGTTTGTAATTATTTACTTTACTTTGTCAAAAGTGGTTGAGTGCGAGGGTCCTGTCTTGCCTCCCGCTTTCTATCTTTTAATTTTCCGCATTTAATTTCAGTTCGAGTCCGCAGCCTATAAAAGGTATGCAAGTTTGTAGTTACAAGGAATTCGAGTTTCATTCAAGTGCCCGAAGTCTTAAGTACTCCCAACGGTTGTAAAGATCCCCCTTGAATTGGTATCAGAGCCTTTACACCGAGTACATTTGGGCAAAGCTTCTCATTATCCTTGTAACCTTTTATTCATAAATAAAAGAAAGGAAAGATTGTTATCTTTCTTGTTTCTCCATTTCTCTATTCTGCTATTATCATTTACCATTTTCATTTCACGAGAAACCCTTTGATTGCCAGCCTGGTGTCTCCCCCCCGGTAGTAAGTCGCAGCGACGCAGTAATTCCTGACGAAACCAAGAATTCCTCAACAAAAAAGCGCAGCTTGTCGCTGCCCTGGCTCAGACTTCTTCCGAATCTTATTTGCAGAAACGGTGGAGCGAGCTAGCTTCATTAGTCGATGATTCGGTCTCCTCAAAACATTCTGAAGTCGAAGAAACCGACTCAGAAGATCTGGAGATTGAATTTGTTTACGACCTAAGTGAACCGTAATGGTTCCCTTCTACATTATTCATGAGACCGAAATTGTCGTTAAACTACTGAACGACCGCGAAGTCGTTAAACTAAGACATTCCATAGAACGTAAAACTCATTAAACTATCATTAGACCATAACGTCATTCAACTATCAAAGACTGCAATTGTCATTAAAATACGATGATTCAATTATATAAAAACCAAACCGGACGACAATAGGTCCATAAAAAATGGCCGTCTCGGTCCACATAAAAAAAAATAAAAAAATTGTAATTTCTTCTTGTATATACTTGTTTCTTTACTGTTTTTGTACATTCCTGTAAATAAAAGAGAAAAAAGCCATTCAAGTCGAGGAGCAAATTTGCAGAGTTCAGCACACCCAGGGCCTAACCTGGCTCGAAAAATACTTGTATTTTAACACACCCGAGGATTAGTTTTCTAAAAGCAACAACTCAAGACTACAGGAGTCCGGTGCGAAGTACCAGAGGTTGTAAGTCGCGTTAAAGGCGATGACGCCGCGAAGCGCAGTAATCCGCCCATTGGTCGCCGGCGTGGGATACGGTTGAAGTGTACGTAGAAAATTTGAATCCGTTCGAAGTCTACTTCAGATATGCATCCGAAGTGGAAGGGGGTAGGTTGGATAATGCAGATGGAAAGATTCGCCCTGACGACAATACTGTCGGCTGGTTATCTCAATTATTTACAGCTGTGTACTTTTTATTTGTGTAATTTTGTAATAATTAGATTCCTTCACTGTTTGCTTTTGTCTTTTTCTTATTTGTCCGTTTGTAATAATGTAGTTACTATAGCCTTTTTACTATTACCTTTTACTGTTTGCTTTTAAAGTTTTGTCAGTTTGTAATTATTTACTTTACTTTGTCAAAAGTGGTTGAGTGCGAGGGTCCTGTCTTGCCTCCCGCTTTCTATCTTTTAATTTTCCGCATTTAATTTCAGTTCGAGTCCGCAGCCTATAAAAGGTATGCAAGTTTGTAGTTACAAGGAATTCGAGTTTCATTCAAGTGCAGAAGTCTTAAGTACTCCCAACGGTTGTAAAGATCCCCTTGAATTGGTATCGAGCCTTTACACCGAGTACATTTGGGCAAAGCTTCTCATTATCCTTGTAACCTTTTATTCATAAATAAAAGAAAGGAAAGATTGTTATCTTTCTTGTTTCTCCATTTCTCTATTCTGCTCTTATCATTTACCATTTCCATTTCACGAGAAACCCTTTGATTGCCAGCCTGGTGTCTCCCCCCCGTTAGTAAGTCGCAGCGACGCAGTAATTCCTGACGGAACCAAGAATTCCTCAACAAAAAGCGCGACTTGTCGCCGCCACAGCTCGGACTTCTTCCGAATCGATTTTTGCGAAGCGGTGGAGCGAGCTAGCTTCATTAGTCGATGATTCGGTCTCCTCAAAACATTCTGAAGTCGAAGAAACCGACTCAGAAGATCCGGAGATTGAATTTGTTTACGACCTAAGTGAACCGTAATGGTTCCCTTCTACATTATTCATGAGACCGAAATTGTCGTTAAACTACTGAACGACCGCGAAGTCATTAAACAAAGACATTCCATAGAGCGTAAAACTCATTAAACTATCATTAGACCGTAACGTCATTAAACTATCAAAGACTGCAATTGTTATTAAAATACGATGATTCAATTATATAAAAACCAAACCGGACGACAATAGGTCCATAAAAAAGGGCCGTCTCGGTCCACATAAAAAAAAAATAAATAAAATTGTAATTTCTTCTTGTATATACGTGTTTCTTTACTGTTTTTGTACATTCCTGTAAATAAAAGAGAAAAAAGCCATTCAAGTCGAGGAGCAAATTTGCAGAGTTCAGCACACCCAGGGCCTAACCTGGCTCGGAAAATACTTGTATTTTCACACACCCGAGGATTAGTTTTCTAAAAGCAACAACTCAAGACTACAGGAGTCCGGTGCGAAGTACCAGAGGTTGTAAGTCGCGTTAAAGGCGATGACGCCGCGAAGCGCAGTAATCTGCCCATTGGTCGCCGGCGTGGGACACGGTTGAAGTGTACGTATAAAATTTGAATCCTTTCGAAGTCTACTTCAGATATGCATCCGAAGTGGAAGGGGGTAGGTTGGATAATGCAGATGGAAAGATTCGCCCTGTCGGCTGGTTATCTCAATTATTTACAGCTGTCTACTTTTTATTTGTGTAATTTTGTAATAATTAGATTCCTTCACTGTTTGCTTTTGTCTTTTTCTTATTTGTCTGTTTGTAATAATGTAGTTACTATAGCCTTTTTACTATTACCTTTTACTGTTTGCTTTTAAAGTTTTGTCAGTTTGTAATTATTTACTTTACTTTGTAAAAAGTGGTTGAGTGCGAGGGTCCTGTCTTGCTTCCTGCTTTCTATCTTTTAATTTTCCGCATTTAATTTCAGTTCGAGTCCGCAGCCTATAAAAGGTATGCAAGTTTGTAGTTACAAGGCATTCGAGTTTCATTCAAGTGCCCGAAGTCTTAAGTACTCCCAACGGTAAATTCATATACGCTCAAATAAGTTGCCTACACTTTGTTGGAATACAATTTTCAAGCATCTCAAAACCAATTGGTAATGAGGGAAGTAACTCATATCCTTTATAAATGTGTTGAAGAATCTTCACCTTATCAATGTGGGATAATTGCACCACAATGAGTATCTCCAACAGAGACAACGTTGCCCATCAAGGAGGATTGTCGTCATCAACACCATTCACAAGTATTGCCTCAGACTATTCTTTTTTTTTACACCGAACAAGGTTTTGCACTTTTCAAGCGCAAGAAGTTTAAGAATGAAATAATTCCATTTTTATATAGTGTAGTATTCATCAAGTAGAGCAGTAACTTTTTTTTTTAAATATCCTTTTTGTGTGTTGTACAAATACCAATCTTCAAATTAAACACTCCTAAAGAATCCTATTTAACGATTCCAAAATTTATCATTGGACAGCAACCTCAACGTTGAGACAAAGAGGCAGTCACACCTTTGTTATTTAATATAATTTATGCGTGTTGTACTTTTTTTTAATAAAAATTTTACGAAGCCAATTTTTTTTTGTCAACAATAATATGAGGTACGAATAATATAAGAGCTTTTTTCATAAATAGAAAAGTATTTGCAAATATAGGTATCTACAAAAATATTAGCAAAACTAGATTTTGTTTTAATACCTTATAAATTCCGAAAATAACGAATTACAACAATACCCTTAAATTGTTGGTTTTTCATTTAAGAAGGAAAATTAAAAAAAAAGAAATTCGTCTCATATTCCAAAACAGAAACCGCGAAATTAATTAAGGTGCATTAATTATGGAAAACTAAAAACCGCCAATTTAGGGTGCATTGATTGTGGAAAACCAGAAACCGCCAATTTAGGGTGCATTAATTGTTGGACGAAAGTGGCGACAATACATTGTTAGAGGTACAGTTGTGATTGTTAGAGGTACAGTTGTGATTTATATACAGTATAGTTAGTAATGTACATGTTATTTTATTTTGGTAGTTTTGTTCATAAATAGACCATATGAGTTGTTGAACGTTCAATTTTGTTGATTAAAATCAGAACACGTTTGATAATCACATAGTACTAAACTAACTTGGTATATACGGTACACCCATAATATATCATGTACAATTTTGTATTTTAAAACTTTATGTTTTTTTTTAAAGTGTTTAATTTGCTAATATGGATACTTGTAGTGCTATTTAATATGTTTGTGACAACGAACAAGTAATTTTGAATATACAATATCATATAGGAAAACATTGGGAAATAACATAAGTAATATTTGTGAAATGATAGAGACTCGTATTGTTGAAACAACTTTATACAAAATTACTATTCAAAGTGAGATCAATAGTAAATAAAAAAAGTCTCATGTGTTACAAAATTGAGACTAAAAGTGTTTGGCACATAAAAAGGCAGTAATGTAAAACCATCATTGGATGAATGCGTTCATCAATATTTATGCAACGCTCTTCAGCTACTTCATGATTATGGTACATCTTCATTTTCATCCCACTGACCACTATGTGCAATACGGATTGGGATGCTTGTTGAACCTATAAGGAAAAGTTGTATAGTATTACAAAAATGTCCAAACAGTATTGTCATATATTATAAATTGTATAATATATATATGTATAAACAATACCGTATTGCGGTATGAAAATATAATGAATAATAAACTATAAATGTACCGTGTAAGTTATACAATATGTAGAATGAAATAATGAAACATATAGAGTTTTGTATAGTTTATACAGTAATATAACAGTACATGGCAAACCACAGTATTAATGATATTATACAAATGGAATTATTGATGAACCTATAAGGAGAAGATGTACAGTATAACTAACCTAAAAACACAGTATGAACATACGGTATATACTAAATTATACAGTTTTGTAGATGTGTATACAGTCAATTATACCAGAATATGGAAATCAAAGTACGAAGAAACTAATGTTTTACATATGATTTTATTGCATTTGTAAACATGATTTTTGACATTCTAAATATTGGACTATAAATGAATTATGGAGGAAGAAAACTTAAATGAAAAAGGAAGAGAGATAAATGAAAAAAGAAATTAAAATCTCTTTATATTAAAATGGTTGACAATTAAATATGGTATGTTTTTAAACAATGGAAAGTATGCAAAATGGGAGTTTTAATTCAAAAATTCAGTATTAAATGTGAGGAATGACAAAATGGTATTAAGGGAAAATTAACAACTATGATATTTTGAAAAAAAATTAACTTTGCAAAAAAAAAAAAAAAAACTTAGGCGCATATAATTGCAAATACTTTTCGAATGCGGTCTAGTTACTTGTTGAACCTACCGTATAAACCATATTGTATATCGTCAAGAAAAGTGTAATAAAAGTCGTATGGGCATGTAAGGTACATTGTATAATTAATACAGTGTGTAAACTGGAATATATAATATAGTAAGTAAACTGGAATATGTGTACACTTGGAATACTATGTAGACTAAACAGTCGTATAACAAAAATATTGAATACTAATGTTTTTATGGTCTATTTTCTATGAAATATGAGAAAATGAGATGGATTTGTTATAACTAGTGCACAGTCATGATTCTACGTTTTTGTGGTAGTGGAAAGTATATGAGAATTAAAGACATACCATATTGAATCGTCTGTGACATATCAAATTGGGATTAGGGGAGAATGAACATAAAATGTTGATGTAATGCAGGGATTTCCAGAACAATACACGGGCAAAAAGCTTCAAATGATTGTGATGAATGACACTACTGTCCGAATGAGTAAGCATCGCAACAAGGCAAATACCGTTTGGTCAGGAAACAAAATTGTCGAACAGATTTCAGGCCGTCGAAAATGGAGAATATTGATATTGAAATGAAAGAAGGAAAAAGCTCGGAAGTTGGGAGAGAAAATGTAAGTCAAACGTTATGAATAAAGAGGTTAGAGAAATGAATTTGTGGGATAAATGAAAGAATCAAATTAAAATCCAACCAATTAATTCCTCATTAATAAGAAATGTATAAAAAAGGAAGTTTCGTGATATGCATTAATTACAAATGGGAAAGTATAAATAATGAGATTTTGAATTTTAAATGTAATCAATTAATGAAAGGAAGGGCAAAATGGGATTTAAAAAAAAATATTAATTCGAAATTTTAAAAGAAAAATTAAAATTGCAAAACGAAAGTTAGTAGCTTAAATTTGCAAATATTTTTTTAAAATGGTCTATTTAGTACAATTTTTCATAATATAAAAGGATGTATTTTATTGTCTATTTCAGTCTATGAATTCCTCATTTTTTTTAATTGCAAGCTCTGTTTTTAGTAACAAAAATGTCATGATTTTTTTTGTATGTATAAACAGAAGCAAAAATGTTTTTTTTTATCTTAATGTGAAAACTGTAACGAAAATCTCATGATTTTTTTTTGTATGTGAAAACAGTATCGAAAATGCCATGATTTTCTATTTCTTTTCTTTTTTGTATGTGAAAAAAATAAAATGCCATGACTTTTTTTAATGCAAAAACAGTAGAAAAAATTCCATTTTTTTTTTGTACTTGAAAACAGTATCGAAAATGTCATGATTTTTTTTAATCATTATTTATATGAAAACAGTAGCGAAAATGTCATGATTTTTTTAGTGAATACCGAAATGCAAATGCCATGATTTTTTAAAAAAATAAGTATAAATAATGTCATTATTTCTTTTTCTTTTTTTATGTGAAAATAGTAGTAAAATATGTCATGATTTTTTTATTGACTTTTTTTATGTGAAAACAGTAATGAAAATAACATGACTTTTTTATGTGAAAATAGTAACGAAAAATGTCACGATTTGTTTATTGACTTTTTTTTAGGTGAAAACTGTAACGAAAATGTCATGATTTTTTTTGTATGTGAAAATAATATCGAAAATGTAATTTTTTTTATGTAAAAAACAAACATGCCATGATTTTTTTTTTATTGTTCAAGAATTTCTACTCTCGTCTTTTCACACTATCCACAGATCAACAACCAATTTTGAGCATTGCTTGCATTGTTCCTGATCTTTGAAATTGGAAATAGAACGTCTAATTTGACTCGGCACAGACTTTCAACATCTGTATGTATGTGCATGCTATGGAATAAATACTTTATTTGCCACTTTTTTATTGACTTTTTTTTATTATTGATTTTAGGAAATCAAGTGCGTAAGGTATTTATAATTTACATATGCACTTGATATGTATTTTTGTTTACTTATCGTATATTGAATGTGCATGTATATATACTTGGTATCTTTTATTTTTTTTGTTAATTTTACTTACTTTTTATTTTATTTTTGCAACTTGTATCAATGATGTTACATATACTTGCACGCATACAACGATAATCTTTTTTTTTCTTGTAATAACAATTTTCCTGTTGGATCAA
Source organism: Sicyos edulis (assembly GCA_036507275.1). NCBI lineage: Eukaryota > Viridiplantae > Streptophyta > Magnoliopsida > Cucurbitales > Cucurbitaceae > Sicyos > Sicyos edulis. Next base: position 37,853,850 of record CM071847.1, read on the forward strand.
GTCCTTCACCGTAGGTTGAGCATAGCTTGTGAACTTGTAGCAATAGTAACCAATCTTTTACAATGATGCCATTTCTATTTGCAAAGCTTCAACAATGATCACTTTTTTTTATTTTTGTTACAATGCTTGTAACGACCCGACACTAAATGGTACTAAATAGTCTTTACTTTAAGATGTTTGCTCATTAAAACAGGCAATAGACTGAAAATCAAGCATCTTTACTAAAGAATTAAATTTAAAAACTTCTTTGAGTTCACAAGTAAAATCAATAAAATAAGCCTCTGGCCAAAGTTAATTTAAAACAGTTACACAACTTTTATCAAGTTCCCTAAGACACTTTCATGACTAGAATGAAAAGACTCAAGACATGCAGCGGCCTTTCCCATGATCCATCAGCTCCTCCTCTAGCCACCTTGATGTTGTGCCAAGTTACCTAGTGGAGAAAACCACAGAAAGGGTGAGTACAAAGCACTCAGTAAGGATCCCCCAACTGGGGTACAATACGCACAACAAATCCTCTAGCATCCTAGCATACATGCATCAACAAGAACATGGCAGTTTCATCAGTTTACATATCAGGATAAACAACATCAAGGTCTAGGCTCAAAGCTAGACAGGGTTAGCACACACTGGGCTAACACACAGGAGAAACAGCTAAGCAATCTCGGAGGCTACAACAGTACAACAAGCAAGGTTAGCACACACTAGGCTAACTAAGGACAGCAACACACTGGGCTTGTCCTGGACTGCAACACACTGGGCAGTTCTGCTCAACCTGATTAGCATCACACTAGGCTAATAGGGGACAGCAACACACTGGGCTAGTCCTGGAGTAACACGGGCAGCAACACACTGGGCCAATCTTGAACCTGGTCAGCACACCTTGGGCCAACAAAGGGACAACATACACTGGGCTAGTCTTGGACTGCAACACAGTGGGCAGTCCCGATCAACCTGTTCAGGAACACACTGGGCTAACAGGGGACAACAACATACTGGAATGTCCTGGACTGCAACACACTAAGCAGTCCTGAGCAAACCGAGCCAACACACAACTAGACTGTCACTCGGGACTACCTAAGGACTCTAGCACATTAAGCATCCTAGAACTACAGAGTATATCAGCAACAGATCCAGGATACTAGAATATCTTTGCATACAAGATAGGCAGTCAATGAATAGAAGAGCACAGTGGCTGGAAACAACAATCTACATGCAAACACCCTAGCAACAATTCAGGGAACCCTATCTACAAACATGCTCAACGTACGTATTCAGAAGGACATACACAACATACAATCAAGATCACAAGTAGCAGGGAATAAACAGAACTAGGCATGTTCAAGAACAAACATCCTCTTGGGTACCTGCATGAACCTAACACTAACCATATATGTATATATATATTCCAGACAACCTGCAAGAAGCCTATCCACTAACAGTCCAACAAACATATAGTTCAGATCAATAGGCAAACACAAGATAACCAGGAACATGCATTATTAACAACAGAACATCCTCTAGGAACCTGCAAGAACCTAACACTAACCATATATGTATATATATATTCCAGACAACTTGCAAGAAGCCTATTCACTAGCAGTCCAACAAACATACAGTTCAGATCAATAGGCAAATACAAGATAACCAGGAACATGCATTATTAACAACAGAACATCCTCTAGGAACCTGCAAGAACCTATCACTAACAACATATGTGCATATCCCAGACAACCTGCAGAAAACCTATCCACTAACAGTTCAATATATATAAACACACAACTAGGAGATATCATTGCAGTGCGCAGGGCCTACACAACCTTGGCAAGGAACCCTTACCTGTCAATAGCAGAATCCAAACCCAGAAGTAATCCTTAAGCTGCAGAACACCACACAAGCTACCCTAACAATAGAACAACATTTTACAATCCAAACCACAACAATCCAAGCAACCAAACAACCAGAAATTAGGGCTTTACCGAAACCTGAGCAAGACTTCAACTTTCTAGGGGTGGTCTCGGCCAAAGCTAGTTCAACCACAAGCAAGAGAATTTTCAACTCCTTCCTCTTTACTCTCAACTAAGGCATACAAAACAACACAACAACCAACAAGTGTTAGGTCTCTGCTAGAAGCAAGCACACACACACACACACTCAACACACATGGAGCTCTCGGCCTCCTCAACACAAGGGGCTCTCGGCCACTCCACCCAACAAGCATCCAAACACAACTACTTACCAACTCACCTAGGTGGATTTCGGCAAGGCTTCCCAAAGGAACTAGGTGTCTCGGCCAAGATAGATGCACAACAAGGATAGATTCGGCTAGGGCTTGGATTTGCACAAGGAAGAGGAGCAAGTTAGATCTACACAAATCAAAACTCAAAACCAAGCAAGAACACCATTAAACCTACCTTGAAGCTCTCGGCTATGGGGTTGGAGAAGGAGGAGTGCCTCGGATCAAACTCCACGAGGAAGAACAAGCAGAACTTCCCTACACAAAGCAAGCTTCTCGGATCTACAATGAGAGGAGAAGAAAACACAAGCTCCTCTTGCATTTAGCATGTCTCGGCCATGGCAAGAAGGAGAGAAAGGAAAAGCTTTTGGTGAAGGCTTACCTTGGAGAAGATGAACTAAGGAGCAACACTTGAGGCAAGCAATGAAGAGCTTGAGAACTTGAACAATGGAGAAGTGAGAATTCGGCCAAAGAGAGGGAGAGGGAGGAGTGTGAAATTCGGCCAAGGGAGAATGGGGAGAAAGAGATGAAACCCTAGTATTTTCTCCTAATTTTAATTAACTAAATTGCCTAAAAAAATCCCCCCTTCAAACCCCACCACAAGCACTTTTTAAAAACATTTTATTTCTCTCTACACTTGTCTCAAACTAAACATCCAACACACCAAGGATCAAATCCTAGCTCAACCACAATTTATTTTAATTTTCTTCTTTTACCCGGGAGGCCACCAAACCTTCCAAAAATGGAACTCTTGCCCTGGAAGTCAAAACAGAAGGAAAACTTAAGTCCAAAACCAACACAAACATTCCTGAAACTCTGAATAACTGTGAGAACAACCCGGAGGGAAAAATAATCACAATACCCCTGGAGGGTAAAATGACCAAAATACCCATGGAAGCACAAAAAGGCCCTAATAGCCCAACAACTCAGTTGGAGGACAACCTATCAGGCCTGGAGAACCGGAAGGAAAACTTGGGCTGTTACAATGCTTGTTAGACCAAGTCCTTCACCAGAGGTGGAGGGTAGCTTGTGAACATGTAGTAATAGTTACCAAACTCTTACAACGATGCCACTTCTACTTAAGTTTCAACGATGACCGCCATTCTTTTTGTTACAAGGCTTGTTGGATCAAGTCTTTCACTGTATGTGGAGGGTAGTTTGTGAACATGCAGCAATAGCTACCAAACTCTTACAATGATGCTAGTTCTACTTGCACAACTTCAACGTTGATCGACCTTTCTTTGTTGCAACACTTGATGGATCAAGTCCTTCCTCGCAGGTGGAGGATAGCTTGTGAACATGAATCAATAGTTACCAAACTCTTACAATGATGCCACTTCTACTTGAGTTTCAATGATGATCTTCATTCTTTTTGTTACAATACTTGCTGGACCAAGTCCTTCACCACAGGTGGAGGGTAGCTTTTGAACATGCAGCAATAGTTACAAAAATCTTACAGTGTTGTCACTTCTACTTGCATAGCTTCAGTGTTGATCGTCTTTTCTTTGTTACAATGCTTGTTGGATCAAGTCGTTCACTGCAGGTGAAGGGTAGCTTGTGAACATGCAGCAATAGTTACCAAACTCTTACAACGATGTCACTTCTACTTGCACAACTTCAATGTTGATCGCCTTTTATTTTGTTACAATACTTGTTGGATCAAGTTCTTCACCGCAGGTGGAAGGTAGCTTGTGAACATCCAGCAATAGTTACCAAACTCTTACAATGATGCCACTTATACTTGAGTTTCAACGATGTTCGCCCTTCTTTTTGTTACAACGCTTGCTGGATCAACTCCTTCACTGCAAGTGGAGGGCAGCTTGTGAACATGCAACAATATTTACCAAACTTTTACGATGATGGCACATTTACCATTTGGAATTTTATTATTATTATTTTTTTGTCTTTTATGACTTGATTAGGCACGATCTATTTCCCTTACATGAATAATTGACCTTTTTCTTTGTAGAGGTATCCTCTTGTCTCTTTCAAAACATGGTGTATTTTTATAAGCATCCGGATCTGAAGAAAAAATGCTTAGTGATTTTACAAGATAAAAAACAATCTAAGTCGACATCACTAGGATTAATTTTCTTTATGGGTATCAATATCTTATCTAATAAGCGTATCAATATACAAAAAAGCATGGGATCCAACAACGAATACGATTTTAATAAATATTACAACATCTGACGGAGTCATTCTTTTTTGTATACCTATGATCGCAACACTGATGTCGTTCGCACCTTATATGAAGCATGGTGTCCAACAACGAATACGATTCAACCTTGTTGGGAGAATTATCCATCACTTTATGGGATATGTGGAGGCTAGGTGGTCTTCCTATCAAATGACGATTTTATGATGAAGTAATTATGAGCTGTAAAGAGTTATTAGCGTCACCTAAATGAGAAGAAGAAGAATAATGCCCAAAGATTTGTGAATATTTTTTTTCTGCTTATTATAGTATCGTCTCTCAACAAATTGATCGTTCTCACATCACTATCAGTTAATGGACTTCTTTTTGTACACAACTACTCTTTCTAGAAGATCGATAAAGAGTTCCTACCCTCGTTCAACTTATAACCCAAATGAAGTGCCAATCAAATTTCATAATTGGACCGAGACAGATAAAACATAGTTTGATGTGTTAGAAGTTGCAGTTGATATGCAAGATAAAACATAAAGTTGTGTACTTTTTTGTTTCCTACCAAACAATGTCATTTACGCCTGGGAGTATATAAAGTTGCATGTCTTATAGATGAAGGGTTTAGATTTAGCCTTGCTGTCTAAGTTTTAGCCCTTATTTACCGAGGCTCTTTAATTGTGTTTCTTCCCTTACATTATATATATAGTTGGCTTGCATATTATTTCGGAACACATTTTCCTATTCAAACACCAGTTAAAGGTTCAATGATGGTAAACTTCACTAGTGATGGTTGAGATATATATTTAACCGATTATGAAGCCCGGTGCATATCCATAAGGGGACTAATGTTTCTTGGTATGCTAGCCTTTTACCTAGAAACAAGGGTAAACAATTAATCGATGACAAAAATATGTCATTTTGGCACTCATCTTTCTTTATATGTATTCGTTCAGGCTTTTTATCATCACGTTGTGGACAAAATTTAGTCGTTGAGGCTTATAATCCTTGCGATTCAATAGAAATTTTTTATTCTTTCAAGATATACGGAAGGATTTAACTATATAGATCCTTGTAATCACCTTAAACATTGTGTTGCATTCTTGGATAATATGTACCGAAACAAAAACAATGTCACAAATATATCTTCCTGCTCTTACAATGAATCCAAACAAACAAGTCACTATGCGTTATCATGAGTGGTGGCTCGCTAAGCATGAAAGTCATTTACTAGACAATATACAGAAGTTAGTTGAGAGCAATGACTCTCTTCTTGCGAAGCCTAAACTTCCAAAAGTAGCTGCTAGAGAAGTTGGAGGAAAGAAAATTTGCATGTTCGATCCTTCAAAATTTGTTAGTAAAGATGAAGATGCAAGTCATAGTAGCCATAGTGATCGACACTGGAAAAGGAAAAAGAAATCAAAATAACCTTTACACTTCAAAGATATATTAGAAGGGGATCCAATTGCAACATATTTTTGTGCTTCAAAGTTTCTTGACTTTCTTACAACCTTGGTTAGATCTACAACATTTTTTTTTGGTATTCTTTCATTGTTTCTTCTTTTAAATATATATATATATATATATATATTACTTTATTATTATTATTATTATTATTATTTTGCAGTCACGTTTGGATGATATCTCTATTGAAGAAATAGGACAAAATAGTTCAGACTAGCAAACTAGCCCTGATCAATTTCACTCTATAGCGACATGCATGGAAAATCCAAAGACCTTAGTGAATATGGTTAGGGCTTCATCTTCTATGCCGAGAACTAATGAAGTGATGGAAAAACCTAGAGCAATGTTGGAATTAATAGCGGTACTACAACCACTATCAAAAGAGCCTTTACAATTGAAGAAGCCATCATTGGATGATAGAGTGATTTCCCATGTTTGTGCAAATAATGAAATTCTAGTTATACAAAAGAGGACTGTGTTTGCCATATGGGACAACATACATGAGAGGATAGTGAAAACACCATTTAGGAAACTATCGTGTCTTACTAAGTATGTGGACAAAATATTTCAAGCCATTTCGGCGACTTGTGGGACTAACCTCCCTTTTCTTCTGAACTATGTGACATAATTTTTTCGAAAGGTCAAAGAGTTCAATAGGTTGGAGCAATTATATTCTTCTCAACTTACGCTAGCAATTAAGAACAACCAGCAAAAAGAGGCAAAGACTACTTTGGGCAACATGATAAGCAACTAGAGTAGCACAATTGTAGAGATGAATAAACGTATTCATCGACGTTAGTTGTTAACTCAAGAAGAAAAAAGATTGGAAGCTCAAATCAAGACTTAAGATCTAACCAAGAAGAAGTCTCAAAGTCAATCATCAAGAAGGAGAATTTTTTAGTTGAACGTAAAGAATCAGAACAACAAAAAATTGTAAGCGACATTGAACATGCTCCCACCCTTTTTTACGGAGCGCCAACAATTTGGAAATGTTACACGGGATATTAAATGATGCACAACAAGAGTTGAAGGATTTCAGATGCGATCCTTGATTCTACATCCATTATTTTTTTTTACCAAGTTTACTTTGCATAATTTAAATGCTTCTTTGTAATTGCTCAAATTTGTCATTCGCCAATTTTTTTTTCGTAATGAATGCAACTGAACTCAACATTTCTTTTAAGCTACTTATATATCCCTTAGTTTTGGATGAAACATGTATGCTAAATTTGTACGCTCAATGAATCTCAAATTTGATACGATGAACTTTTTTTTTTATATATTTTTTTTATTGAGAAAAAGAGACAGAACTTAAAATTTCTTTTAAGCTTCCTACGTACACTTTTATAAAGAAGGGATAAAGTAATAACATAGTTAAAAATTATTTTTTGGAAGTTTTTCACCTTTTCTATTGATGCAATCCGAAGTAACTTGCAGTTTATACTCGTACGCCAAGAAGTATTACATCATTTAGGCATAAATTTTTTAAAGAATTTTCCGTTGATAGGAATGATTTGTAAGCCATCCTTATCCACAATCTTGTATGCTCCATGTGTGTAGACTTCTTTAACGATATAGGGTTCATCCCATATAGGTGTGAACTTATTTCTTGTATGTCGTGTCGTGATGATTGGTCTTCTAACAACAAGCACTAAATCACCAACTTGAAACAAAAGAGGCTTGATATTTTTGTCAAAAGCTTTAGACATTCGTGCTTGGTAACATTCTAATGCTTGTTGAACTTCAAGTCTTCTTTCATCTAATGCCCCTAGCTTTTGACGGTGTAGTACAACATTTTCTTCCATTGTTAAACCTTCTTGTATAGCCATTCGAAGTGATGGGATTTATTTTTCTAATGAAAGAGTTGCTCTTACACCATAGACTAGCAAATATGATGTAACTCCTCTAGGTGTGTGATGTGAAATTCGATAAGCCCACAATGCTTTACCAATTCTTTCTTGCGAGTTTTTCTTCATCTTGGAGACTATATTCTTCAATAAATTGGACAAGGTCTTATTGAATGCTTCTATCAATCCATTTGCTGATACGTTATACATGGATGACTTGAACTACTTGAAGTGGAACTTATCACATAACTTATCTATCATGTTGTTGGAGAACTATCTGATATGATCTAGGATCTATATTATATCAACAGTAAAAGAGTAAAGATAAGCCAAGTTTGATAGGTCTTGGAATCTCGCCTCTTAAGAGAATCTCTTGAGCCGTACAATAAATCACTCAATAACTCAATAACTTGGATGCCTAAACCTTACCCTAACCCACTCTATTTATAACCAAAATCCTAACTTACTTTCCAAGTAATTGCTAGTATAGAGCCCTAGGCCCAACCTTCCATTTAAAGCAACATGTCCTCAAGTTAGGCATACACAAAAAATAAAATAATAAAAAATGAAAACATATTTTTTTTTCTGGCTGCAAAAACAGCGATTGCGGCGGTGGCATCGGTGCGTCGGTGGTGGCAACAACGGTGGAAACAAGTGCGTTGGTGGCTGAGGTGGTGGCGATGGCGGCGGCAGCAGCACTACAGGTGAGGTTGGTGATGGCAGAGGTGGGGGCAGCGGCAGTGGCAGCAACAGAGGTGGCGGTGGTGGCAGGGTCAAAACCCTAGCCGTCATTGTTTTTTCCAATATAATTTCCTCCCTAAAACATCATTTTAGGTCATTGAAACTCTCCTTTTGGTCTTCTATGAATTCTTTTCTATGAGAAGAAATGGCCTTCAAACTTTGCAACTCTTTTAGAATGAAACGAATTTATTGTTCTTGGTCCATCTCTGATACCAATAGATATGATCCAAGATCTAGATTATATCAAAAGTAAAAAAATAAAGATAAGCCAAGTTTGATAGGTCTTGGAACCTCTCATCTCAAGAGAATCTCTTCAGCCTTACAATAAATCACTTAATAACTCAATAATTTAGATGCCTCAACCCTACCCTAACCCACTATATTTATAACCAAAATCCTAACTTACTCTCCAAGTAATTGCTAACATAGAGCCTTAGGCCCAATCGAGCCCTAGGCCCAACCTTATCACTATCTTCCATTATCACTCACAATATGATGTGGAATGCCATAGCAGTAAATGATATGTGTCTAGATAAAGTTTGCAATATTTTCTTTCTTTGCTTCTCTAAGCAGGATCACTTCTACCCACCTAAAAAGTAGTCAGTCGCAGCCAAAATATAAGAATGGCCAATGAGATAAAGTTCTCAAGCTTCAAATGACCATGAAACAATAGTTAGATGAAGAGGCTTTGGCGGTGTATGTATAAAGTTTGCATGAAACTGACAAGTCTCACACTTCTTTACATACTCTATTGAATCTTGAACCATGGTATGCCAGTAGTACCCCATTTGTTTTAGTAGGAAGTGAAATTTTGGACCAGACTGATGAACTCCATAAATTCCAGAGTGCGTTTCCTCCAATGCCTTACTTGATTCGTCACTTCCCAAGCATCATAGAAGAAGACCTTCATAAGAGCGACAATAAAGAGTCTCTTTATAATGAATAAAACGAGCAGAACTTCTTCGTATATCTACTTTATGTCGCGGCTCTATGGAAAGCTTCCCATGTTGAAGATAATCAATAATAGGTTGTCGCCAATCTTCTTCTTCAAATACACAAATAAATACTAGATTTGATTCTTTACATTCATCATTAGCTAGTGGTATGATCCATTTTTTACATAATGTTATGCTTATAGTTTCGCCATCATAAATTGTTAAAAGCAGTAGCCAAATTGGCCAAGGCATTTGCCTTTTTATTTTCTTACCTCGAGATGTGCTCTAAAATGACGTTAACAAATTTCTCTAATAACTGTCTAACAAATGTTAGGTACGGCTTCAAATCTTCATGTTTTCATCATATTCTAGTAGAACTTGGCTTATCACTAATTTTGAATCGCCAAATATTTCTATATACTTTATACCGATTTGAATGGCCATTTGGAGACCGATTAATTAGGCTTGATATTTTGGGACATTATTCGAGCATAGTTCATTTAGCGTGAAGCTATAGAGTAACATATGCTTCTCAAGTGAGATAAAGACATTACCTACTCCTGCTCTATTTCTTCGTGTTGCGCCGTCAAAATACATAGTCTATGGGTTCAAAACTTCGATAAGAAGGACCTCTTCATTAGGAAATCTTCACATAATTTCCAGTCTGAGCGACAGGATGATCTACTAGAAAATCTGGTAATGCTTGTGCTTTCATATAGTCTTCTGTGGGACATAAACAATGTCGTATTGCTGAAGAAGAATTTTCCATTTGAGATGATCGGTCATGATAAAATATATTTGATCAGATCAGCTTTTGCTACTAAACGCACGGTAAATGCTTGCATGTAATGCCTCAACTTATCAATAGAGAAGAAAAGAGTCAAACACATTTTTTTTCTATAGGAGAGTAATTTAATTTTGCTCTAGTAAGAGTTTGGCTTTGGTAGTAAAGTGCTCGTTTTTTCCTCTTTCTCCTTCTTGTGCAAACAATGCCCCTAGTTATCTTTCTTGCACTGTGATGTATAAAGTTAGTAGTTTTCCCTCTATAGAGGCACCTAAGACTAGAGGGTTGAGCAAATATTTTTTTTATGCTCTCAAAGGCATTTTGGCATGCTTCTTCCCATTTGAACGCTTCCCCCTTTTTCATTAATCTTTTAAATGTATGACATTTACCAGCTAAGCTAGAAATAAATCTTCGAATATAAGCTAAACGAACTCGAAGACTTCGAAGCTTGTGAAAATTTCTTGGTCTCGACATCTTTTGTATCGCGTCAATCTTAGATTGATCTATCTTTATTCCTCGATGTCTTACAACAAAACCTAGAAATTTTCCTGAAGTCACGCTAAACACACATTTAAAAGGATTCATCTTGAATTGGTACTTGCATAATCGGTCGAAGACTACCTTTAATTCTTTTAAATGATCTTGTAGCTTTACGGACTTGACCACAAGATCGTCGACATAACATTCAACCCATTTATGTAATATATCATCAAAAAATTTATGCATTGCTCGTTGATAAGTAACACAAGCATTCTTCAATCCAAATGTCATGACCCTGTAACTATATATTCCACTTAAAGTTCGAAAGGTTGTTCTTTCTTCGTCTTCAAGAGCCATCCTTATTTGATTATAGCATGACGATCCATCCATGAAAGATAGAGCTTCATGTCCCGTGGTCGCGTCTACCATAATTTTAGTTGGGCAATGAAAAATCATCTTTTGGGCATGCATTATTCATGTCATAGAAGTCAACACGAACACGGAGTTGTCCATTCTTCTTCTTTACTGGGACAATGTTAGCAATTCATGCTAGGTATATTACTTCACGAATGAAACCAACTTCAATCAACTTATTAACTTCAACTTCAATTTGCGAGATAAGCTATGTTCTGAAATGTCGTTGAGTTTTCTTGATTGATCGAGATCCTAGTTTGATAGCGAAATTATGATCAACAACTTTAGGGTCTAGTCCAGGTATATCTTTGTATGACCAAGCAAAGATGTGTTTATATGTAGCAAGGAAAATCATATATTCCTCTTCCTTTTAAGGCGTAAGTAATGCACTTATAAATGTTGGGTACGGTTTTTCTACTGTGCCAAGATTTACCTCTTTAAGCTCGTCCACTGTTGACTGATTTCCATCCTCTAAAGAAAGTGGTGCTTCATCGACATCTTCTTCATATACTTCAGCTTCTCCCTCATTTTATGATAGTGATGTGATGACATGAGAACTCATCTTCTACTTATTCTAAATCTTCTTGATAACTCTCAAAGATAGCATATTTTAGGTTGTTTAGGATGCATTACTTTAATAATTAGGCAAAGAAATATCTGTGTTCTTAGAAGGAATACGGAGAAATAACTTAGAAAGTCTGCATGCATTCATAGTATCGCATCCACAGCATGAATCTGCACATTATCACAAATAGCAATTCAACTGTGTCTAATTTACGCTTTTTAGTAGGATTTCTTGCAACATCAATGGAAAGGAAAAGACGCGAACACTAAGCGGATCACGAAGATATGCTAAACCAAGAAGGAATTACGATCGACAAAGATTCATCTACAAGGAAATAGGGGTGCACAAATGACCCGAGAACCCGAAGAACTCGAAGAACCCAACCCAAAATACAAGGGTTAAGTTGGGTTGAGTTTTTTTTCGAGTTGGGTTGGGTTGGCATTTCTGGGAACCAAAATTTTCGGTTCGAGTTCGGGTTCGGGTTTTTAGGTTCGATTTGAACCCGAACCGAACCAAAATTTGTATTATATTAAAAAAGATATATATATATATATAATAAAAATAAATTCAACCCTAACTTTTGTCTCGTGCTGCGCTACTCTTTCAAGCTTCACCTCCCTTGCGTTTTTTATCGACAAAAAGCCACAGTCACCTGCCTCCTTCGTCACATTCACCGACGTCGTAGCTTCCTCTTCTTAACTTGAATACTTGAAACTTGATGGTACATTTTCTCTTTGATTTTGTTGGTTTGATTTTGATTTTTTTTTTTCGATTGGGTATTTTGGTTTTTCTTTTCTTCAACTTAGAGTTGGAATGCATTGCATAGTTTGTCCTTTAGAATTTTCTAAAGAAACCAAGAAGTAGATATTTGATTTGGTGTTGTTGATTGCAAGGGAGGCTACTGTTTCTTTTTTCTTTTTTCTTTTTTTTTTGAAGAAAAGTTCAACTACAACATACAAGAATGGAAATAATTTCAAAAATGCCCTAAATACCTTGGAGTCCAAACAAGAAAATCTTCTACAATCCCTTGAGAAATTTAAAATTACAGACAACTTTGAAAAATAACTCCAGATTTCAAAACACAAAGACTAGGACAGTCAATTGCTTATTCATTCTTTATTCACTTGTTTTAATTCACCTTTTAAATATATTGTTCATTTTTCCCCTCCCTATTCCTTATTTGTTTGAATTTCACAAACTAACTACATCCTTTTCTTTGGGACTTTGCTTGTGCTCTAAATTGAATCTGAGATTAGAGTTTCACAATGGGTAGCCTGTTTTGAACTTTAAAAAAAAAAAAAAAAATTCAGGTTCATTTGATTGTGGGAATGTCATGGTTTGAACAAATTGGAAATGAGTATCTTTGATTTTTGTTTGTGTTCACAAAAAAATTGAAACTTCTTGGAATACTTTTGAGTTTATATCATGCACAAGAGACTCTGTTTTATTTTACAGTCTGAACACTTATGAATAACCTTCTCAAAGTGATGTTATTTAATAACCTTACGAGTTTGTGAGGTAACTTCGACCCCCACAAAATGCTTATTTTACGAGTAATCAAGTACTGAATCGAATTAGATCAAACTTTAAACTTCTGAATCATAAGAACGACTGAATCATATTTATTATTTTCTTATAATTATATATGTCAAATATATTGTGGGTGTATTTTGTTGATTTGATTATGGTGGTCTTAAATATTTAGTTTATTTATTTTAGTTTAATTTTTTTTTTATAGATGGACAACAATATTAGTAATGCTACAAGTGAATCAAAATCAGGATATAATGATGAAACTTCTCAACATCTCAATTATAGTCAGACTTCTAAACCACCTTTACCTTCAAACTCTAGGAAAAAGAGACCTTGTAGCCATCTTCTAGTGTTTGGGATCATTTTAAAAAAATGGAAATGAGTGTTAATGAGAGAACTAGGTGTAAATGTAATTACTGTGATCAGGATTATGCTTGTGATACTACAAGTTGTGGAACTAGTACTTTGTGGAAGCACTTAAAAAACTTGTGCAAAAAGTATCCAAATAGAGACGAAGTAAAAGGACAAACCACACTAACTCCTTGTTCCTTGAAGTTCTAATGATGGAAAAGGAGGGCTCGTGACTACATTATTTAGTCAACAAGCATGTAGACTAGCTTTAGTTAAGATGATAATCATGGATGAGTTGCCCTTCAAGTTTGTAGAAACGGGGGGTTTGTATACTTTTGTAGTGTTGCATGTCCAAAGTTTGACCTTCCATAAAAAATGACAATCGCGAGAGATGTGTTACAACTTTATGTGGAAGAGAAAAAAAAAATGAAGTCATTTATAAGTAAGAATTTTGGAAGGATTTATCTAACAACAGACACATGGACTTCGTTACAAAATATTAATTACATGGTACTTACAACACACTTTATAGACTCTGAATGGAATTTGCATAAAAAGATTTTGAACTTTTGTCAAGTTGCTAATCATAAAGGAGAGACTATTGGGAAGGTGATTGAAAGTTGTTTGTTAGAATGGGGAATCGACAGAATTTTTTCCATCACTATTGATGATGCAAGTTCAAACGATGTGGCTATTGCTTACATTAAAAGAAGGCTAAGAAGTTGGAAATTTATTGTCTTAGATGGCGAATTAATACACATGAGGTGTTGTGCTCACATAATAAACTTGATTGTTAATGATGGGTTGAAAGATATACACGACTCAATTGCTAGTGTTCGCAATGCAATAAGATATGTTCGATCATCACCTAAAAGGCTGGAGAAATTTAGAGATTGTATAAAACAAAAAATAAATTGAGAGTAAAGCTTTGGTTTGTTTAGATGTGGCTACTAGGTGGAATTCGACGTATTTGATGCTTGACCATGCATTGATGTTTGAGAAGGCTTTTAAAGCTTTGGAGAAGGAAAGAAATGATAATGACTATGAGCAAGATGATCATGGAAATAAAAGATTGGGACCACCAACTATTAGCGATTGGGATGAAGTGAAGGTGTTTGTTAAATTTTTAAAGAAGTTTTATGATGTGACTACAAAATTAAGTGATTCATTATATGTAACTTCTAATGTCGATTTTCATGAGTTTTATGCTATTCAGTATACCCTAATCAAATGGAGCCTAAACAAAAACTCTTTTCTTTGTAAGATGGCTTTAGATATGAAGAAAAAGTTTGACAAGTATTGGGGTTCGATTGAAAAGATGAATAAGTTGATGTTTCTTGCTGTGGTGCTCGATCCTCGTTACAAGTTAGACTATTTGACTTTTAGTTTTTATGATGTTTATGAGGTTGATGTGGCAAAAACGATGGCTAATGATGTTAAAACATATTTGATAAGAATGTATGAGTTCTACAAATCAAATAATAGTTGTGCTCAAGCTAATAAAGATAAAGGTACTAGTAGTCGTGATTCTTAACAATCAAGCACTATTACTAGTATAGACAGTAATGATGAAGAGAGGAAAGTTCAATGCAATTAAGGTAAAAAAGAAGAAGACTAGAGAAAAATTTATTGGAAGTGAAGAATGATTTGGATCGGTATTTATCTGATCCCAATGAAGAAATTGTTGATGATTTTGAGTGTTGGTGGAAACTAAATAGTCATAAATATCCTATTTTATCCAACATTGCTCAAGATGTTTTGGTTGTTTCAATGTCTACTATGGCTTCTGAATCTGCATTTAGTACGGGAGGGAGAATTCTTGATTCTTTTAGGAGCTCTTTCACTCCTAAAATAGTGGAGTCATTGATATGTAAGCAAAATTGGATTCGTGGTGGCTCAAAATTACTAGATCTTATTTGAAGAATTAGAAATGTGTGACACGATCGAGTCAGGTAGTAAAATTACTTTTATAAATAGTTTTCTAATTATCAAATAATATAATTTTTCATTCATTTGGTTTGATTTGATTTTCTGAAGTTGGATCGCATTCGATTGTTCTAAATTAGAGATTCAATATCAAAGATGTATTCATTTCTTCCTTAAAGCAACAATAACAAGATAAAAATTGAAAGTTGAGAATGAGGATGGCAATGGAGGGACTTGATTCAATATTATTGGTGATTATTTATCTTGTCTCTTAAGATTCCTTCTTTTTTATGTCTTTTCTTGTTGGATTTGAATTTATTTTACCAAAAGCAGGTTGTATGTTAGACCTTTAATTGCTAGACTTTTTTATAACTATTTCTATATTTTTTGCTTCTTCTTTTCAACTATAGTTCTTTATGGAAATTTTGGAGATTTTTATTGTGGTTGATTGATTAACAAAGTTTAGCTACATTATGCACAATTTCCAATCCTACCTATATTTGCTATGATGTTTTGCCTTGTGTCTTATTCAATATCTAAAAATTTTGACTCTCTTCGAAAGCGGAGACGTGAAGTTGTTGAACAAATTCGCACATTCATCCTTTGATCTTCTTCTTATGTTAAACTGGTAATTATCTAATTTTTGCTCTTTTTATGATGTTATTTCATTTGATCTTCTTCTCCTTTAATTTCTTTGTGCAATGATATTTCAGCTAGCTATAGCCAATGGGAGGATGAATTGTTGTGGTGATGGTTGAACGAAATAAAAAATAAATAGAGCTTGACATTGCTAAAGTGGAGTTTGAAACACCCATTAATTATGGCCGACTTGAAGAAGGTACTTCTTTATAATGCAATGCATTTATGAACTCGATAACTCAATCCAACCCTAGTGTAGACTAATTAGGTGGAAAATATTTATATTTGTTATACATTTATGAACCCGATGACCCAACCCAACCCAACCCGAAAATATAAGGGTTGGGTTGGGTTGGAGAATTAACGAACCCAAATTTTTGGGTCGGGTTGAAAATCACTCCAACCTAACCCAACCCAACCCATGTTAACCCCTACAAGGAAAGAATTAGAAGAATCAATTATGCAATCAAGGCAATGACAATCGAATAAATCTCGACGGAAATCATGGAATATGCATTAATGACAATTTATACAGCTCACCTCTACTTGCATATCACAAAAATAAATCCTATAAATACCAAAGCAAAGAGCAGAATGATTGAACTGATTGGTTGTCCATAAACCAATCGAGGGACGTGAGTTTACTACGAGGAAGCTGATGAAGGTGCTATGAGAACTGACGACAAGAAGACTACTCACCTTCAACCGTGCCAATTCCATTTATTGTTTTCATTAGGAGTAGTTGTAGTATTTAAACATTATTTTAGTCGTAATAAAATCGTCTGGTTTAAACTTCTATGTGATGTTCACTTACTATGATTGCGTTATAGGAGTTGATGATGATTAAGTATGAATAGAGCATGTTATTAGTGTAGGTCTTTGAATGTTACACTGCTGAATGTTTATTGATTATATATATGCGTCGATTAGTTACCCACGCATATACCTTGCGAAGAATCGGAAGAAGAATCGCATGTTGACCCAGTACGCTACTTTAGGATTGAATGAACAGTTGTTCATCATTTAGGGCGTTAGAAATAACCCCACAACTGCTTACGTTGCCCTGTGTTTCGTATGGTGTTCGCAGTGGAAGCTGATTCACTCATAAATCATGAGTCACGGAAGTGAAATTTGTAAGGAAAGTAAGACATTCACTAGCTAGTTCGCACCATTAGCATTTTCTAGGAGTACATAATGAGCATTACTCATTGCATGCATTTTATTTCTGCATTTTGTCTTATCGCGTAACGGCCCAGGTTTTCATCCCAGTCTTCCAGGTATGCCCAAGGGGTATTTTGGTAATTTGTCGGGCCGTCAGGGTCGTTTATGTCCTTCCTAGTTGCTAAAAAATATTGGGTGGATTTATGTAGGTTTGTGAGGCTTCGTGGAAGGGTTTGAGCAAGGTTTGATGCAAAAGTAAAAAGAAAGGAAATTGTGCTGCAACTGGGGTTTGAACCCGGGTCTCCTGGAAAGCTTGTGGGGATGTGTGCCAACTGAGCCATTTGGTGCTCTTGTTGCTTTGTCCGTATCATTTTATGGTTAGCCTTGGATTTTGGAGTTTTGGTGCATTTGGTTAAATGAAAAAGAATTAGGTTTTGTATGTCTTCTTCTCCAAAAAGCCTTGTGGCCGTCCAAGCTCTTCTCCTAGCTAGCTCTCAAGCCGAGTTCCATCCCCTCTTTGCGACCCGAGGATCAATCGTCGTTAGGGTAAGTTTCATCTTCTTCTTCTTCTTCTCCTCCTCCGATTGGTGTGTTGTTTGGCCGAGTGAATAGAAGTGAGTGTGTGTTGTGTTTGATTGCGACCAACCGAGAGAAGCCTCGACCAACATGATTCGCACGCCCAGCAGCCGGCGGATCGCGCCAGTCGCCGGTGCGCCCGCCCGGCCCAGATCGCCACCGCCGCACGCAGAAGGTCCAGCCCCCTGACTCGTCGTCGGCGGCCCGAATCGCGCCAAGTCGCGCCCAGATCGCGCCCGATCGCCCGTCAGACGTCCAGCGCCAGCGCGTCTTCGCTCCGAGCGATCGCCCGCACGCCCGAGCGCTCGTCGTGTCCGCGTCGCGACGCCCAGCGCGCCGCGCGCGCCGCTCCGAGCCGCTTCGCCGTGTCGCGCGGCGCACGCTTAAGGTCGTGCCATGCCTCGCTTCGCTGTCGTCTCCTGCCCGTCGCGCAGCGCGCGCGCCAGCCAGTTGCATCGACTGCCAGCGGCGCCTAGCCTCGTGTCGCAGTGTCGTGTGAGTGCTCCTGAGCCGAGCCTCTTTGTTTTATTATTTTTAGGCTTATAGATATTGATTGTTATTGTGTTTGCTAGGTTAGTTAGCTAGCTCGGGATTGTCCACGACTTAGGATTTGTGTGTAGAAGCCTCCGACCAAGGTAAAGATTTCTAACCAGGGGTTGTGTGGACCTGCGATGTTCTATGTGTTTGATGTTGTATGTTTGTTTGTGATTATCGGCATGTATAGTTTAGGTGCTCTGCTCAATTCTGATCGCATGACTTCGTATGTTGTTCTTTCATGTTAGTCCATGCTAGGTTGTTTCGTTACGCATGCTCATATTCATTACGGTTTTGTAGTACCATGTTAGGTCTCTTTGTATTCTTTTGAGCACGTATTGGATTGTTTCTTGATTGTTAAGGCGAGTTAGAATTCGGTAGGTAGCATCTTAGGGCCCGATGCATAAAGTATCTTGCATCCATGGCGGGACGTCGAGACGATTCTCCGATCCCCGAACCCCGTTAGGGTTTAGCTAACCCGGCCGGTAGGCCCCGCAATCTTGGGTGAGGGTGGCGGATCGTTAAATGCCCCAGCGGTCGGGATGATGACTTGGCATTGCCTCGTCCGGCGGTTGGCACGTCCTCGGCGTGTTCGGTCGTAGCCCTTGATTGCCACTGTTAGGGCAAGGACCGCTTCACGGTGTAAGCCTACCACGACCGATTCCTTAGCCTCGGTGCGGTGGTTCAGGTGACATAGTTCACGTGTTCAGGTCTCACACCCCTATGTCGGTGACACCGATCCAGAGATTTAGTTAGGCGTGGTGGTGGACATGGGCGGCTTGCCACTAGACCCGGCACCCCATAGTCTGCAGTAGCACGCGGTGCATGCTTACGCTCATTCTGGCGCGCGACCAGGAGAGCTCCTCGGGATCTTGAGCTAGTGTACCTTTACGTGCAAAGCGATGACAGCAGTGGCCGAGACTTGTTTCTCGTCTAGGCGATTTGTGTGGTTATGGTAGTTAATTCGGACTAAGACCCACGAGTTGGCATCCGAGGTCCAAGTGTGGACTCGGCTATGTGCTCTATTACGTGTTTATGATCATAGCTTGCATACACTCATCAGGATGACCATGTGCATCGTATTGTACCCCGGTTGGGGATTCTTACTGAGTAACTCGTTACTCACCCTTATTTTGTGGTTTCCACAGGTAACCAAGGAGCGAGACAGGATGGCTGAAGGAGGAGCTATGATCATCGGCCCTGCTGTCATCTCTGACCATTTTATTATATCATGACTCTTGACTTTTGTTATTTCCCCTGAATGCATGTAGACGGGCACGGAGCCCTAGGATGTTTTCTTATGTTTTATGGATTCCAGCATAGTTGTACTTGTGGAAGGTTTAAATGGTTTAAATAAATCTCTGATCAGAGTATGCTTTTAGAAATGTATTTATCCTGAAACAGGTGCTTGGAAACAGGGACAGGTTTTAGAGTAAATTGTTTTGATTGTTGAACGTTTCTGTTTTTACTTGGAATCCGAAATTTATTTTCATAATGTCTTTTATTTTGAATACATGCATTGGGGTAAAGGCCCATTTAGAGCCCCTTTTGGGTCGGGTCTTTACACTTAAAACAAAACAAAACCACTAATCATATACATTCTATTTTACTTTTTGCATGACATTGGCTTAAGTGTTATTTACTCTAGACATCAATTTCTGTGGGATCGATAAAACTATATACTTATTACTTGCTGCAATTCCGGACCATGTATACTTGGGCGTAAATGATTCATTTTGCATTCGCATAAGAATTAGTTATTGTTCAATATATTAGCAGCGGAATCGCGAGGTCACTTCTTTTGTTGGATTAGTGATGATAATGTCATGTCGCTTTATTCTTAGTGAACCTTTAGTCTCAACTTCAACGAACATTTTTTATTTCAACCAAGATGGATATGCACTATGGATTTCTTCACCACTTTTTATTACACTCAAAGATTTATCTTTGCAAGATTCTCTTGAGCTTTCATGAGAAATTCGGTAAACAAATGACTTGGATATCCCTCGTTTTTTGTTGTAGTCAAACTCTACCTTTGAAAAACTATTGGTCAGGTTACAGCTGTAGTTGGACCTATAACTTCTTTTCCCTTTATTGGCCCTTTTAATCCCTAAAGGAGGGGTTGTCGCACTTTATCTGAAATTGGACATAGCTTTTCTCTCTTTATAGGTTTGCTTAATCTTCCAAAAAATGATGGTTTTACTTTAATGATAGGTGAAGATGCATCCTTCTTTTTTTTTCTTTGGATGTATTCAACCTTTGAAGAATTAAAAGTGCGAGCAACTGATGACTGAATGTGTTGATTGGCCTCCTTTTTTTCCTTTGCCTCTTCAACCTCCTCAATGGTTACATGGTTTGCGTCTTCGACTTTAGTCTTTCCTCCTATGCATATTGGCTTAGGAGATTTGTATTGAAGTCCTTTTCTTGATGCGGGTAAATTATAACCTTTCTTCAAGAGATTTTCTGCATTAAGGAAAGCTCAGTTTGGTCTTCAAAGATACTTAAACCTTTAAACTCTGTGTGAGTCGTGAAGTCGTACCTTGCATTTGCAAAGAGTTTATATGCATTAGAGTCGTATCCCTCTTCAGTTTGTTTTTTAGGAAGAATTACCTTTAACTTATTATCTTTAACTATTCCATCAACTTGCTTTATCATCTTTGTAAGAGGCATAGTGATATTTTTTTTAATATATTAATATCACCAACTTTCAAACTTGTCAAACATTTGATAAACGGTGTTTCACCCTTTCTACGTCTGGCTCAAGGAACATAATGCAAGATAAAAGGATTGGAAGCTTTCTCATCTTTTGAAATCTTGGGCTTTATTGGGTCTGTTGAGACATCATTCTTTACAGTGCAAGACTTGCTTTCGCTTGTCACACTTTTCTTTTCGATGTTTGCCTTTTGTTCTACCTTGAGTTTGTAAACTTTTTTTATCAAAGGAATTTCAATAGGCGTTGCTTCTTCTATGTTATTGTTCTTCCTATAAACCTTTGCATCAGCGAAATGTGACTCAGCTTCTGAGAATGAATTTGTATCAACATCCACTTTCTTGATGTCTTCTTGATAAAATTTAAAGCATTGATGTAATGTAGAGGGGACAACTTGATTTTCATGAATCCAAGGACGTCCCAATAGCAGCTGATACGTAGCTTTAGAATCTATGACATGGAATAAAGTGTCTGCATTGAGTTTGTCAATGATGACTTCCAAACGCACCATGCCGATTACTCATTGCGCACCTTGGTTGAAGCCTTGGATTATCAACTTGGTATTCGAGAGCTCTTCTACTGAAATGCCTAGTTGCCTTATGGTTGACTTAGGCATTATGTTTATAGTTGATCCATCATTAATGAGAATTATTCTAACTCTTTGTTCTTGTAAATAGCCTGAAATGTACAAATGACGATTGTGAGTCTTCTATCCTCGAAATAAATCTTCATCAGAGAAACTTATCGGCATGCATTGTAAACTGTGTGTGCACGTCGTAGATGCTTGAGTGGCTGTATTAATAGATTCTTAAAATGCCTGATCAAGAGCATTTATTTCTACTTTGGAAAGTAACGACAAATCTTCCATGCTACATGAAGACACATATTTGAGTTTGGACACGTCTTCTGACGAGCTTGTAGATCTTCCATAACAATTACGATGTGACATGCTGCAACATTATATGTTTCTTCGTCGTTTTCAAGAAATTTCTTTGCAAACAATTCTGCCAATATTACCGTTTGACATGCCATACAAAGATCCTCGTTTTCTTCCACCACGGCCTTCAACTTTTTCTTATTTATCTTTTCTTTCTTCCTTGGGAATCTATTTCTTCTTGACTCTTGAAATAGATGTGATTCTTTCTGAGTGTAATTTTGCTTTGAATTTTTACGGTGAGACACATCAGTCCAACCGTCATCTTCATCCTCAGATGAATCAGTAACGCATCCTTTTTTAAAACAAGTTTTTGATGACTCGGTTCTTGACAAATTTCATCTAGCACTTATTTTTTAATCTAAACAACAACAAGCTCAAATGAACCAAATTGGATTAGACATTGAGATTGGTACTATGTCGATAACTTGAACGATTGTATCGTAGGCTGTGTGATTTCAGCTGTGTGATTTGTTTGAGCTACTTCATCATTATCCTGCTCTATTTTCTTTTCTTGAGCCAATCTCAAAATCAACTCTTTTAGAACTAAAATTTTTTCTACTGGGTGGCTAACGACACGGTGATAGTTGTAGTAGTTAGGATAATTTTTTTTCCTTAACTCCTCTAGTCGTTTTCCTTCAAGTAGTTGGATAAGTTGTTTCTCAAGCAACTGTTCAAGTATATTAGTAACGTCTGCATCTGGGAATGGATACACTTTTTCTTGTCTTTCTTTTAGAGTTAGGCGGTGGCATTCACCATCTTCTGATCGTATCTATCTTCTTGTTCTTTTCTTTAGAGGAAAACTTGAACAAATTTACATTCATGACCATCAATTCTTTAAAATTACTTTTGGAAATTTTCTCAACCTTGACTTCCTTTTTCTCTTTCTTGTTATCTGAGGGGTGCACATCTTTACTTCCTCTATTGGCAATCCTCAATTCCATGTCATGAGCACGAGTTGCCAAGTCTTCAAAACTTCTCGATTTTATTCCTTGAAGGATGTAAAGAAGACCCCAATGCATGCCTTGGATACATGTGTCTATGACTAAAATTTCACTACAGTGGTCTTTGCAGTCAAGACTTAAAGACCTCCAATGGTTGATGTAGTCAACAACAGCTTCACCTTTCCATTGTTTTGTACTTGTCAGTTTCATCATGCTTACTGTCTGTCTAGTGCTATAGAAGCATTTAAGGAATTCTCTTTCTAGCTTCTCCCAACCGTCTATCGTTTCAAGTTCTAAATCAGTGTACCATTCGAATGCATGACCTTTTAAGGTTCGAACAAATTGTCTAACGAGAAGATCTCTTCATGTACCATTAGTCTCACATGTCTCCACAAAGTGACTGATGTGTTGCTTAGGGTTTCCTTTTCCATCAAACTATTGGAACTTAGGCGGTTGGTATCCTGCGGGTATTCTAAGGTTGTCTATCCTCTTTATGCGTGGCTTAGAATATAGACGGGAACTTTGAGTTGGCCCACCATATTGAACTTTGATGGAGTTTGTGATCATGTCCTACAGTTGTGGTTCTTCTTCGAGAAAAGTATTCTTCCCTTAATCATTTCATTGCTCAATAAGAGTTTGGCTTGATTCGACTGCCTCTCTATTCTACATTTAATTTTTTTTATGTGAGCGATCTATAAATCTTTTTCCTAAACTATTTTCTTTAAATATTCGAGCTTTCTTTTAAACTCTATCATTCTGTCATCTGTTTCTACGCCAACCATCATTACAGACATCACATCAAGATTTAACGTCTTTTTCAATTGATAGACCGTTTAAGTGATTTAGTCGAACAACAAATTATTTTCGACAGCGACGTCGGCAGAAATTTCTTCAAATTTCTTTATGATCTCCTTGACTATTACATTAGGTGTAAATTCGAGGCTCTTTCATTTCAAGAGACTTTCGAATGGCAACGAGTGATAGGTCCATTGTAAGCTTGCGAAACAAAAATCTTTGATGCAGCTGTTCTTGATGTCATTGAAGTTTTTGACGTAGTGAAAGACTTTGATGCAGCCTTTTCAAATGTCATGGCTTAACTTTTGTTAGAGAATGAGATGAAAGGTAGAGATTGTTCTACTGGGCGTGCCAATGTTTCACACGAGATTTCACTGTAAAATATAAGAGCAAGACATGTGTATATGAACTTGATTTTTTTATTGATTTGAATATGTGCGCGTGTTACAATATCTAATATTTATCCTATTATTCTTTTTCTCGGGAAATGAACTTTGAAGATGTTGATATGAGGGTTTGCAAGCTTATTCTTAGACGAGGGTGATTGAATCTTCAACTTGTAGGCAAAGAGACGATCGATTTGTTGAAGCCTTTGTCGTTGAGTGTTCTAAATTCTGAAGCTCGACTCTGAATTCTTTTACTTGTTGGCGGATCTTGAAGGCTTCTAGATTTGAAATGCAGGATAATCTGAATTCTCTCTAAATCTTTAAGTCTTCAGATTGAATACTCTTCTTTTCTGTCTTATACAAATGAGGGAGAGCTCTCTATTTATAGAGCATTTTGGCCTTGTGGGCTTGGGCCTCAAATGACATTTGGGCTTGGGCCTGGCCTTGTGAACTTCATAAGTCTTTGAGCCTAACCATTAAGCTTGGGGCTAAATGACATTTGAGCTTGACCATATCGGCCTACTACATAGAACTTTGGGCATTGTTTAAATTGGACCCAAAGTATAAATAAACCCAAATTATAATTGACCCAAAAGCTAATTGAAATTTAAATTTATTTATACATGAGTTGCAATTTCTTATTAGTCGAATTTTCTTAGTCAACATTATAGAGCATGGAATTCGTTGAAGGTATGTTGGGAATAATTTTAAATTAAATTTTTAATTAAAAAATAAATTTACAAATATTTTGAAATCCAGATAATTTTGTAATAAGTTTCTAGATTTGAATATCCATAGCAATTACTTTATTAATTGAGGAATATAGTTTTAAATGAAAAAATTGTAATAGAAAACTACAAAAATGAAAACTATAAAACATGGAATTCATGGAGGGTATGTTGGAAATAATTTAAAATTAATTTTTTAATTAAAAAATATAAAAATAGATTTGAAAATATTTTGAAATCTGGATAATTTTGTAATAAGTATCTAGATTTGAATATCCATCACAAGTATTCTAAATTTTAAAGAATTACATTTAAAAAAATTGTAAATGAATTGATTTGATGATAATTAGTGAATTAATGATGAACCATTGATATTATTTCAGTTGAATACAAATAAATAAAAACTTAAAATAAAAAAGAACTCTAAAATTATCATTAATTTAGAATTATAAAATTTATTTTGTAAATATGATATTATATAAATAACGGTAAATTATAATTAATTAATTCAACCTTTTTTTATTGAAAGATATAGTTCAAACTTAATGATAATGAACGAATGAAAAAACATTAATACAAAATTTTAAACAAAAAATAAAATTGATTATGAAACTACAATTAATTTTAAATTATAAAATATAGTTTTAAAATACGGGATTAATTATAAAATTATTGTTAATTTAAATCCCACGAAATATGTTTTTACCATATTTTATCACAAACACAAACAATTTTTAATTAATTATTCGAAAAAAATATTAGGTAGATAAAAAAACATTACTAATTTTAAATTACATAAAGCATATTCAATTGCAAAAGTGTTGAAAAAAGAATTATAAAAGAAAAAGAAAAGAAAAGGAAGGGTTATTTTAATCTCCCATTTAGCTCCTCTATCCAAATGAGAGTCTAAAATAATTCAAACAAACACCTTCTTAAGGAAGATTGGACAAAAAAAGCTCTCCACTTTTATTTACTATTATTTATGTATGTTAAATCACTTCTATAAACATGGTATGCCGTTTGTATTTTCAAAATTCATCTTTTTAGTTATAGGTAAGTATGAACATAATGAATGAGAAGATATTATGAGTTTTTATTAAAACAAATGTAATTTTTAATTTTCTCTCCAACTTCTATTTATATTTGTGTAAATTAAATCTCTTTTATAGGTACCTAGGATGGTTTATGTGTTCAAAATTGTTAATTACAAAATGTAATTATGGGTACACTATTTAAACAAATGTTTACAGAATTTAAATAGAAATTATTTTTTAAGAAAACAAAAAACTTAACTCTAACACATGAAATATATTAATGTATAAATATAACTCATTTTGATTAATTAACTAATCAACTGTAACATCCTAGTTTTTTTTTTTTTTAAGTAGATTTATGTATTTTATTATTATTATGAAATGCTTATGGTTTATTTCTATCTCAATCTCAAACTTTGTTTATTTTATGAGCTCTAAAATATATATACTTTGTTCACACGAGAATTCTCGAGAAATCTAAATTCGTGGAGTTGAACTTGAATTTGTGATGATTTTTGTGAAAGTGGTTCGATCTCTATAACTTGATTCTCTGATTCGTTCTCTCTGAATATATGTTCTTGACTTGAAGAACAATTTGAAGAACAAATGTGTGTTCTTCGTATTCAACTGCTCGTTTATGAAATTATTTGACCTTTCGAAGTAATTTTTTTGCCTTCAAAATGACATTTGATCTTCAGAACGGTGGAGAGAACTCAACTTTTGTGAATTCCCCAAGTTCCAAAAAATTTCCACCTTTAGGGTGTGTTTGGGCCCCCGTTTATGTAAACGGCCGAGTTGGTTATAATAACCCAACCGGTGTTTGCCCCACCGTTTATTATAAACGGTGGTTACCTAAACTTGCGTGCCAGTTTATCTAAACCTACGTGCCCGTTTATCTACACCTTACATATATTACTTTTTGTTACATAACCAGCCCCCCAAACACCGTTTATCATAATCCCTGTTATAATAACTTGCCCCTCAAACACCATTTATAATAACCTACCGTTTATCATAACCCACCGTTTATCATAACCTTCCGTCTATAATAACCAAACCGGTGCCCCAAACGCACCCTTTAAAGGTTTATGCACAAACATGTGTTGATGCATCTTGAAAACTGTAGCATCGAGTCAAAGTACGAGCTTGTTTATTCTTGCTTCAGACTTCAATTCTATGAAGTGTCAATTTAACTGAAGTATATGAGTTTAGGTCATAATTTGGATTATTTTGGCGTATTTTCTCCCTGTCAATCAATCACATTCTGGAATTTGGTCAAAATCATGATTTTCTATATTTTGCTTGAAAAATTTGAAATTTAGTAGAATTTATGCTCCACTCACTGCCAAATAGACTTTTTGGCAATGTTAAAATTTCAACCCAATTTTGCATTTGAATGGGCAAAATATAAATCATGCCTAAACTATGGATAAATTTTAAATTCTATAATTTTGATAGAATTAATTTTATAAAATATGAAATTAGGGTAAGATTTGAGTTACACCCAATAATTTTGAACAAATCTTACTTAACTCGATAGTAAAATTTGAACCGGAATTTTCAATCTAATTTAAAGGGATTGATAGAGTGCGTAGTTTCTTTTACTTGTGGATTGATAAAATGTTTGAAATTTAATAGAATTATACTCTACTTAAATTCAAATTGACTTTATGGTGATACCAAATTTCAACCCAATTTGTATTTGAATTGGTAAAAATTGGAATCATGCCAACACTTGAGATAGAATTATAATTCTATAATTTGGATAGAATTAATTTTGTTGAATTTGAATTGAGGTAAGATTTGGATTAAATTCGACTATTTTTATTAACCCTATTTAATGTCGAAGTAAAATCCAACTTAAAGAGATCAAAGTTGTATTCAAATTATTTAACTTGTGGAGAGCACTTGATTACCCCCAAATATTTGGCTAAACTAGAAAATTTTCATTTTGTGTTTCAAACTTTAGATTGCACAATTTTAAATTTGAGAAGTTCAAACTTTTTTTATTTAACATAAAAAATAAAATCAAAAATAGAAATTTTAAACAAAAGAGAAATTTTAAACTAAAAGGAATTTGAAATTTCAAGTGAATCTTGAGAATTGTTCTCATTAATTGGTCATATCATTAAAGTATTTTCAAATTTCAAGGTTTAAATTTTAGTTCGATTTTTTTTCAATAATATATATAAATGAATATATGTGTCTTTGGTTAAACAGTTGCCTTCTATTTCTCCTATTATGAAACAATTAAAATTTAATTGTGTGGTGGCTTTCAAGTTCGAATTCAACGATCTCTTCATTTTTCAAATTTTTTTTTTTTAGAAAAATCAAAAGGTAAAAAACAAACTAACTACCTCATAGGATTTAGTTTTATTTTCTTTTAGCAAATATCTTTCCACAATCTCATTTTTATTATTTGTTTTTTTTAATTATTTTTTTTCAAAATTCAAGAGATGTCGCTTAAATTACCAGATCTTTAACAAAATGATAGGTTTTCCAACTTTTATTTTTTTATTTTAATTTTGAAAATCTCACTAGGGATAACAGTTTATCAAATCTTCAACCATATAGTAGATTTTCCAGCTTTTGTTTTTCTTCTAAAAATACTTGGGCTTTACTAACACATTAAGCATCAAAGTCGAAGCTCGTCAAGCTCTGTCACTCTTCGCCGGAGTTAATCTGTCGCAACCCAAAGAATTGATCTACCGTCGTCGGGATCACTAATTATTCTGCACCATTGATCGATTTCATAGCTGAGGCTTAAAAAAGAGGGCTTTTTAAGTGGTTAGGCTAAATGAGAAAAATATTTACAAAAACATTTCGATTTAAAAAATTTAGCAAAAGTAGTCCGTCAATAAAAGAGGGCTTTTTAAGTGGTTAGTAAAAGGAAAAAAATATCCTTTATTTTAATGGCGTTTTGTACTTTTAATAAAATAAAATAAAAATCCCAAATCCCTAAAATTACGCATTTTCAATTTCGATCAATGCTATTTTCTTTTTTTCTTTTTTTTTGAAAAGCGATCAATGCGATTTTCACTTCATCTTTCCTCCCTAAAATCATTTTATTTTATCTTTGTGTATTTTTGGAGGGTTTTTCTTTAAAGAAAAAAAGAAAATTTATGGGAAGTTAAATTATAAATGTAAGTAAATTTAAAATTATCTACAATTATTAGTACATTTTAATAATGTATTATTATTATTTGAATTAGTTCTAATATTGTATTATAAAGATTCAATAATACTGGTATCAATTAATATTGTATTTTATATATTCATTAATACTAGTTGTTGGAATAGAAATTTTGATGAATCAAAACTTGCCACGTCATTATTTAGAATTAATGACAAGGCAAATATTTTTATTTAGGGACCAATTATAAAATGATATATTTTCCCCTAAATTGAATTATGGCAAACCAAAATGTACGTGTCAGCGTTTGATTGCACTGATAGCATAATCGAAACTATGGATGACCAAGCTCAATCAAATGAAGATTTGGGCCCGAAGCCCATTTTCTTTATGGAATCAAATTGGGTTCCAAACACCCCGGTCCATGAAGACGTTTGGATCCAAAATCACCTATTGGTCCAAACCCAACTCAAAAGACATTTGGGCTCAAAGCCCATCCCTTGGCCCAAGCCCATTTGAAGCCCATGAAAAACTCTATAAATAGAGACTTCCTTCTTCAGTTGGGGGTTCCAGAATTGAGAAAGGCCTTGAAGCTCCTTGAAGAAGAGACTCAACGGTTTATTGCATTCTTGAAGATTGAAGTTTTCCATAACTTCTGCATATTGACGCTACACAAGAATTCCTGAAATTGAAATCATACAACGTTTCTTGAAAACTTGAAGCTTCTATAAATCTTGAAGATAGAAATTGCTGAAACGATTCCAAGTTTGAGGTTACTAAAATTACCTGAAGCCTGAAGCTGTGAAAATCCTTGTATTTGTGAGAGAAGAATCAAAGGAACATAGAATAGAGTTGTAATCCACTATATTCCATACAAATCAATATAAATTCTCAAGTTCATCAAACGAATTACATTTCTCCGAAAATCTCGTCGAACAAATTGGCACACCTAGTGGGACCAACTCTACCTTTCATCTCTTTTCTCATTCAAATCAATTCAAGGAATCATGGCACACAAAAAAATCATTTCAACAATTCCAAGCAACACCTACTTGGGACCTATCACCCGCAATCGCTCCAAAGAAATCCAGCAAATGGAAAAAGAGTCAACTTCTTTCCTTGCAACCAAAATATGGGCTCACTTCGAAGGAAATAAGGGAGGTGAAATGTCTATGCAATAAAATCCTCTATTTGATCAATCCATTTCATCATCTGAACAACCAAAGGATGCAGCTACTCCTAATATTATGTATGTGATGATGGCTGATGCAGATACATCAGGTGATGAGAGAATAGCGGAGCTTGAAAGGAAAGTAGAGATGTTGCTGAAAACAGTTGAGGATAAAGAGTTTGAAATTACTTCTCTGAAGCATTACCTTGAGACTCGAGATGCTGCTGAATCTAGTCAAACGCATGCTGAAAAGACTAATGGAAAAGGGAAGACACTTATGCAAGAAGTTCAACCCCAACACTCGACTTCTGTCGCTTCATTATCCGTCCAACAACTTAATGATATGATCACAAACACCATTAGAGCTCAATATGGTGGGCCTCCTCAAAGTTATCTCACATACTCCAAACCATATACCAAAAGAATTGACAATTTGAAAATGCCAATCGGGTATCAGCCTCTAAAGTTCCAGCAATTTTATGGAAAAGGAAATCCGAAGCAACATGTTGCTCATTTTTTCGAGACCTGTGAAAATGCTAGGACACGTGGTGATATCCTTGAAAAGCAATTTTTCCGGACCTTTAAAGGAAACGCCTTTGATTGGTACACTGACATAGAACCTCAAACTATTGACAGTTGGGACCAATTTGAAAGAGAGTTTCTAAATCGCTTTTATAGCATAAGAAGAACTGTAAGTATGACTGAGCTTACAAACACGAGACAACGGAAAGGCGAACTTTCCATTGACTATATTAATCGTTGGAGGACTTTGAGTCTCGATTGCAAAGATCGTTTGACTGAACTGTCTGCTGTGGATATGTGCACCCAAGGTATGCATTGGGAACTTCTTTACATCTTACAAGGCATAAAACCTCGTACATTTGAGGAACTAGAAACAAGCGCCCATGATATGGAGTAGAGCATTGTTGCTAGAGGAAATAAAAATCTTCAATTCCTAGAGGTAAAGAAAGAAAAGAAGGAAGTGAAGAGCTCTGAAAAGATATCCAAACTTGCTACTAGAGAATCTATGGTTGTCAATACGAACCCTCTCAAATTCACCTCGAAAGAAAAGGGAAAGAAGATAGAGAAGCGCCAAGATGAAAATGAGAAGCGTCGCTTAACTCTAAAAGAGAGGCAAGAGAAGGTTTACCCTTTCCCAGATTCCGATATTGCTGATATGTTGGAGCAGTTGTTAGAAAATCAATTGATTGTACTTCCTGAATGTAAGAGACCTGAGGAAATGGGAAAAGTTAATGACCCTAATTACTATAAGTATCATAGAGTCTTCGGTCATCCAATAGAGAAGCGCTTCATATTGAAAGAGAAAATTCTTAAGCTTGCTCAAGAAAGAAAGATTGAACTAGAACTCTATGAGATAGTTCAAACAAGCCATGCTGCTGTAATAAGTCATTCAAATGTACAATCACCTGTGGGATCTTCTCATGATCTAAAAGGATGTCTAATTCAGTTTGGTTCATTCGAACCTGTTATTGTGTGAATGAAAGAACAGCTCCCTCTTAAGGAAAATTCTCTACAAAAGAATGAGAAAAATGATGATGCAGATGAAGGTTGGACTCTTGTTACTCGACGAAAGAAGCGAAAAAAAAAATCCAATTCACAAAGAGTCTCATTCACTTCGAGAATATACAAGGAAAAGTAAGCTTTCGAAGAAAAAAGGGAAAAAGAGTATAAGAAGGCTTAGACCTGTGGTGGAAGAGAATGAAGAAATTATTCGATCGCGCCAACCAATATTTAGAGGAATTTTTTCCAAAGAATTTTCCTGGAAATGTTTGTGAAGTTGTCCCATGTTATGTTACCAATGCAGTTGAAGACAATATTGCTTTTTCAAGCTCAACAGAGGTAGTAACAAAGTTGGAAGACTTACTATTTTTTACCGTGAATGATTTATTTGCGCTCCCTCAGGAGACTAAAACTACTCTTGTTGATGCGTTAAAAGATCTTGAAGCTTTAATGCAATCTATTTCTCAAGAAAATTTACTTGGCTCGTGTTGCATGTCGATAAACTTTGTTGATGAAGACTTATTGCTTGGGTCCATACCTCATAACAGACCGTTATTTGTTTCTGGATACATCAAAGAACAAAAGGTTAACAAAATTCTTATTGACAATGGTTTTACAATAAACATAATGCCCAAGACAACTTTGAAGTATCTCGGCATCCCGATGCTGGAACTATCCAATAGTAAATTGATGATTCAGGGTTTTAATCAGGGTAAACAACGAGCAATTGGAATGATTCGTCTAGAGCTCATTATTGATGATTTAAAGGCGAATACATTGTTCCATGTTATAGATTCTAATACTACTTATAAAGTATTGTTGGGTCGTCCTTGGATACATGAGAATGGGGTGATAAGTTCCACCTTGCACCAGTACTTCAAATATTATCAGGACGATGTTAAGAAAGTTGTTGCAGATGTTAATCCTTTTTTAGAAGCTGAATCTCATTTTGCTGATGCAAAGTTTTACATGAAAAATGACAGCGTGGGAGAGGCAATACCAACATAAATTCCTTTGATCAGATGCACTAATAAACAAGAACAACCAGAAATCAAAGCTAAAGAAGATAGCAGTAAAGAAAAAAACTTTGAAAGCCTCGAAAGTAAGACAACTAACTACGGATCAAAATGCGAGTTGCTAAAAAGAAAAAAATGAGCAAATTCTAGAGGCGATGAAGTCAAATCCTCCTGTTCTGCGTTATGTTCCTCTATCTAGACGAAAAAAAGGTGAGTCACCATTCAAAGAATGCTCAAATAACCTGAAGATTGGTGACATTGAATTATTGAAAGAGAATTTTGTCGCGCCTTTTACAAAAATAACAAAGCAAGAAACCGACAATGATAAAGTAAAGTCAAATTTTCCTGATAAACGAACTAAGGAAGGATTCGACCCAAATGCTTACAAGCTATTGGAAAAGGAGGGTTATGACTTTACAACTCATACTGAGTTCAAAAGTGTTAAAATATTTGATGAAAGAGGTGACTTGTCTGCAACTCAAAAGTTCCTTAAAAAAGAAGGTTATGTTGTACCTAATTATAAGGTGGGGCTTGGATATAAATCTTCAGAGCCACTCCGTATCGTAAGAAAGGGGAAGGAAAAATCTGTTGATACACTCCATATCACGGTCAAAGAAATAGATGGTTTTGAAGATGTAAAAGAAAATGTAGAGAATAGAGCTTCTGCTTTTGATCGCTTGGGGTTAGAGTCACACGACCTTCAGCTTTTAGTAGACTAAGTGTTACCAATACCAATGGTGGAAGTTTACATGCAACTTCTAGGTCAACACGAGCTTCAGCCTTTCAAAGGCTAAACATAGCGCCCAGAAGTAGAAGTAATGCACAGTTAGCCTCAACCGCACGAGTGTCGGCTTTCCAGAGATTGAGCATATCGATGAAAAAGAAGGAACAACCTCCTGTCATGGTGAGAGTTTCGAATGAAACAGGTGATGGAGAAATCTGTAGCGCGTCCCCTCCTGAATGAAGAGGAAAACGTTTGTTTCCGAAAATACATATGGGTTATTAAAGGTGAAGCGACATGATATTATCATCACAAAGTCTACGAAAGAAGACTCAAACAACGAAGAAGATATGACTTATGTTCATCATATTACTGTAGACGAAATTATAGAAGATGAAATGACCGAGAAAGATGTTGAAGAGGCTCCAATGACCTTTGAGGATGGTAGTCAATCGACAGATGAACTAAAAGAGGTGAATCTTGGCACGGAAGAAGAGTCATGTCCTACTTTTATAAGTGCATCACTTACACGGAGTGAAGAAGGTGATTATATGAGTCTCCTCACTCAATATAAAGATTTATTTGCGTGGTCTTATAAAGAAATGCCACGGTTGGATCCAAAAGTAGCAGTTCATCGCCTCGCAATTAAAGAAGGGTATCGGCCTGTCAAGCAGACTCAACGACATTTTCGTGCAGAACTCATCCCTCAAATCGAAATTGAAGTCAACAAACTAATCAAGGTAGGATTCATTCGTGAAGTTAAATATCCAACATGGATATCAAACATTGTCCCAGTTAGAAAGAAAAATGGCCAACTTCGGATTTGCGTCGATATTCGTGATTTGAACAATGCGTGCCCAAAGGATGATTTTCCACTTCCCATCACAGAAATCATGGTAGATGCCACCATGGGTCACGAGATTCTATCATTTATGGATGGATCGTTGGGATATAACGAAATTCGAATAGCTCTTGAAGATGAAGAGAAGACTGAATTTCGAACTCCAAAAGGGATATATTGTTATAAAGTTATGCCTTTCGGTTTAAAAAATGTTTGTGCCACTTACCAACGTGCAGTGCAGAGGATATTCGATGATATGTTGCATAAGCATGTCAAATGCTATGTTGACGATCTAGTGGTCAAGTCCAAAATTCGACATGACCATCTAGGAGAACTAAAACTAGTGTTTAATCATTTTGAAAATATCAATTAAGAATGAATCCACTCAAATACGCGTTCGGAGTAACCTCAGGAAAATTCCTTGGTTTTGTAGTAAAATATCGAGGGATCGAGATTGATCGATCTAAAATTGATGCCATTCAAAAGATGCCGAGCCCAAGAAACTTGCATGAGCTGAGAAGTCTTCAAGGTCATTTAGCCTATATTAAAAAGTTCATATCCAACCTGGCAGGTCGATGCCAGCCATTCCAAAGATTGATGAGGAAGAATAAAACTTTTGAATGGGATCAAGCTTGTCATAATGCATTAGAAAGCATAAAGAAATACTTGCTCAACCCTCCTATTCTAGGTGCCCCTATAATGAGAAAGCCAATTATCCTATGCATTGCTACACATGAACGATCTATTGGAGCACTTCTAGCACAAGTCAAAGAAAATAACAAGGAGCAAGCTCTCTACTATTTAAATAGAACCTTAGTGGGGGCAGAGCTAAATTATTCTCCCATCGAGAAAATGTGTCTTGCTTTATTCTTTGCTATTGATAAGCTAAGACATTATATGCAAGCATTCGCCATGCATTTGGTGGCAAAAGCTGATCCAATCAAATACATCCTATCTAGGCCAGTCATTTCAGGACGCCTTGCAAAATGGGCAGTTATACTTCAACAGGATGATCTTATTTATATACCCCAAAGGGTGATCAAAGGACAGCACTTGCTGACTTCTTAGTTGATCATCTAGTTCCGTCATATTGGAAATTATGTGAAGAATTGTCAGATGAAGAGGTATTCTATGTAGAGAATATGGAATATTGGACCATGTACTTTTATGGAGAAGAGCGAAAGACTGGAGCTGGCATTGGGATCAATTTCATCTCACCTAAAAGGCACATACTACCATATAGTTTCACACTTAGTGAATTATGTTCGAATAATGCAGTTGAGTATCAAGCACTCATCATCGGCCTTCAAATGGCATTAGAGTTGGGAATAACACACATCGAGGTTTATGGAGATTCAAAACATATAATAAACAAATTGTTACTCCAATATGAGGTGAAACATGAAGACTTGAGAGCTTACTTTGTGTATGCAAGACAACTACTAGAAGAGTTTGAGGGGATAACTTTAGAACATGTCCCGAAGTCAGAAAATACAACGGCAGACGCATCGGCAAACTTGGCAACTGCCTTGACAATTTCAGGCGGTGAACCCACAAATATCACTCTTTGCCAAAAATGGATTGTTCCACCCAGTCAAGTTCAAGCTGAAGAAGTTGACATGATATCTGTTTATGTCATCGAAGAAGAAGATTGGCAACAATCTATCATAGATTACTTGCAGCATGGAAAGCTTACTACAGAGTCGCGACATAAGGCTGAAATACGAAGAAGGGTTGCGAGATTTGTCTATTATAAAAATATTCTTTATCGTCGTTCATATGAGGGTCTTCTGGTTCGATGTTTAGGAAAAGAAGAATCTTTGAAGGCATTGGAGGAAGCACATTCAAGAATATGTGGCGCTCATCAAGCTGGTCCAAAGCTATAGTACCAGTTAAGAAGAATAGGTTATTATTGGCCCACGATGATTCGAGATTCCATGGATTTTGCGAAGAAGTGTGAAACTTGTCAGTTCCATGCCAATTTTATTCACCAACCGCCTGAACCACTTCATCTAACTATTGCTTCATGGCCCTTTGAAGCTTGGGGACTCGATCTTGTCGGTCCTATAACACGTAAGTCATCCGCACGACATTCATACATTCTTACTGGAACAGATTACTTTTCCAAGTGGGCAGAGGCTATCCCGCTAAAAGAAGCTAAGAAAGAAAATATCTTGGATTTTATTCGAACACATATTATTTATCGATATGGAATCCCTCACCGTATTGCGACTGATAATGGAAGACAAGTTTCCAATATCTCAATGGACAAACTATGCGAAAAATTTAAGTTCAAGCAGTATAAGTCATCCATATATTATGCACCAGCAAATGGGCTAGCAGAGAAGTTCAATAAAACGTTATGCAATATATTGAAAAAGGAAGCTTCCAAGACAAAAAGAGATTAGCATGAAAAAGTTGGTGAAGCATTATGGACGTATCGAACTACACATCGCACACCGACAGGGGTTACACCTTATTCCCTCATATATGGGGTAGAGGCTATACTCCAGCTTGAAAGAGAAATCTCTTCTCTATGAATGGAAGTGCAAGAAGGACTAACTATTGAAAACAATGCAAAATTGTGTCTCCAGGAATTAGAAGCACTTGATGAACAAAGGTTAGATGCTCAACAGACACTCGAATGCTATCAAGCACGAATTACCAAGGCCTTCAACAAAAATCTCAAGCCTAGATCATTCCAAATTGGTGACTTAGTTCTAGCTGTTCGAAGACCGATCATCACAACACGTCACATAGGGAACAAATTTACTCCAAAATGGGAGGGACCATTCATGGTGAAAGAAGTCTACTCAAATGGAGCATATAAGATTGTTGATAAAGATGGATCAAATGTTGGTCCAATTAATGGAAAAATTTTGAATAAATATTATGCATAAGTTTGCAACACTCTTGATCGTAAGAGTATAAACTACATGGTGCTCCTGGCCCGCACGAGCTTAAAATGTGAATGGCCCAAAATAAACAAAATCTACTACTAGAAACTACGTTATGACTTGATCCTTTTTTATTTTAAAGGTACGTAGACAACTTAAAGAAATTTAAGTTCAGTCCCAAAAAAACAGTATCACTGAAAGTTTATTATTGGATAAATAATTGCTAAACAAGATCTATGTCGAAGTAAAGAATGAAAAAGGAAGGTGCATCTACATCATAGAAATAGAAAATTGTTTTGCATCAAGGAAAAAAAAAGTGCATCTACAAAAAAAATATATCAAGGCTTCAACTCAAAATTCTTCAACTCCTTTCTAGCAACTTCCAAATCTTTGCGGGCATTATCTAAAGTCTCGGAGTCTTCGTCAGTTAAAATGGGAGCAGATTCTATATCATTTATCTCATCTTCAATCCTTAAAACTTGGAGTTCTTTATGGTGTAAAGTATTTTCCCTTTCACAAACTAAAGTTGAAAGTCTTTCATGTTCGACTTTCAATTTCTACAGCTTTATCTCTAGTTCCTTCATTGTTGAAGCGTTTGAGCAAGCAGGCATTTTGCCATATCCCTCTCTTTAATCGATTGACTCTGTGCAGTCTTTGCCAACTCTAAGTCATTATTCTTTTCTTTTAGACTTTGATATTTGCTTGCTGAACTACGTTGGCAAGAGAGTGTGTCTTTCAGTTGATTGTATGATTCCACTTTGGTGAAGTACACATTGACAAATGTTATAAGAGAATCCAAGTTTTCACTACCAAAGAGTGAAAGAGAATTAATAATTATATTTATTCCTGCACGGACACGGTCTATATGCGCAAAATCGGTATTTGCAACCTTGTCTCGGCCAAGTTAGCTGCATTTTGTTTGAAGTTAGAAATGCTCGACTCAGGACGAAATTCAGAAACCTCAGGCTCTTCGACAACTTTTCGTTTTTGCTTGGAGGAATTTTCAAACGTGTTGATGGGATGAGATGAACTAATCAACTTCTTAGGAAATGCACTTTAGAGCCATTAACTTCATGATCACCACTATCAAGAGCATTAGGACTTGAATTCGATTCCTCACTCAAAGTCTTTTCAAGATATTCAAAGTCTTCAAAATCCTAATTTAAAACCGGCTGCACAAAATATTGGTACATGAGTGATAATGAAAAAAATATAAATATATATTAAAAAAAAACTTACAGTTGGTAAAGGCTCTATGGGAAAATCTAATGCCTCAGGAACTTCGTCAAAAAAATTATCAGTGTGATATTAACTAGCTTTTGTCGTTTTGGCAGTATGTTCCAATGACTGTCATGAGGACTTTCATTAGTCGATTCACCATGTTCGGATTCTTGAATACCCTGTTGATCAAGATTTGGTCTTCCAACACATTGCTCTTCAACATGTTGAGCTTCAACATCTTCTTCATCAATAATTTGATCATCAACATTTCGTTCTTTAACATCTTGATCTTCAACATGTTGTTTGTCATCATTTTGTTCCTCAACATGCCATTTTTGAATATTTTCTTCTTAGACATCTTGTTTTCTAGCACCTGAAATTCGAATGCCTCGTTTTGGAGCTAAAGGTTCTTCTTCAGGTAAACGGATTTGCTTTCCACCATGATTTCCTCAGTTTCCTTTAGAGAGTTTGGGTTTGGATGAAGTAGGCATGACGCTTCCTACTAGTTTTACCACATTATCTTCAAAATAATTACCGTGCTTCTCTAGCCACGATCTTTTATATCAACGAGAGACTTGATCTAGCAAATGAACCTGAGATGTCGTTCTAGTTTTTGTGGAAAATCCTCCAATGGTGTAGGATATTGTCAAGGCTGGCTGATGGAACACTGCCTTCTAATTCATATGGAATGTCTTGGAAAAATCCAAATTGCCGCCCAATTCGATGAGGATTGTAGAGTTCAATAATCAATGAATCACCAAATAGAGCAGATAGGTAGCACGATCGAAGGCTGATGAGAGATGAGGAATCGAACAATTATATATTCTGATTATCTATTATTTCTTCATGTTTATTTCTTCTATGAATATTTGAACCCCATGTGATAGATCCTCCATGATGAATCAATTCTCGAGCTTCATACTCATCAAAATGTATAGCGCCACCTTCGTCGGAGAAACCAACCATTCGAGCACCTCGAATTTTCTTTGGAACTTCAAAATGTGATTTAAAATAATAAGCAAGCCATCCATGAATGAAATGCATAGGTAAACAAACGTCTACACATCCGATCGGGTTAGAAGCCCGAGTGATTATACCTAATCCATGGTATAAATTAGCTAAGGTTGGGATAGCAAGGCTAAAGACGTGCCCTAAGCCATTTGGCTAGCAATTCTATACACTCCAGGCTGGATAACTTGAGTTCCCTTTCTAGGGAAAACAAAAACGCACAGCCAACAAGATAAGAAGGCTACCAAATAAGTCTTGTCGCACTAGTCTTCATCTACATCAAGATCATGGAACATCTTATTTTCACAGCTCGTCCAGGCACGATACTTGATTTTGGTCCCGTCTGGATTTTGGGTTGATGGAGCTCAAGAAGTCTTCCTTTTTGACCGTCCAGTAGGTCTTTTGTATCTTTTAACGTCTTTAAACCAAAAGGCGATCCAAGAGCTAACAGATACGACTTTTGAAGAAGACCCACTCCCAAGGTGGCTATCTTATAATATGCGTGGTATAGGTGCTCCC
This sequence comes from Sicyos edulis, assembly GCA_036507275.1. NCBI lineage: Eukaryota > Viridiplantae > Streptophyta > Magnoliopsida > Cucurbitales > Cucurbitaceae > Sicyos > Sicyos edulis. The sequence goes on from CM071847.1 coordinate 37,893,761, forward strand.
AACTTTCAGGGAGAACCTTATTGTTACCTCGATATTTTGTCAGCTCTTGAAAAGTCGGAATAACCTCCTCATAAAATCTTCCTTTTATAGGAAGACCACAAATATCTCATAAATCCCAAGCGAGATAGAGATTTCACCCATTGCGGTAAAAAGGGTATTCGTCTAGGGGCACCAACCTTCACAGAAAGAACGAACCACATCATTACAATGATCATAAGTCTAGAGAAAAGTCATCACCACATTACATAAGCGATTCTGATTAAACACTTTCTCATTACCACGAACGAAAAATTCTAGCCACTCTCAATAAATATCAATGAAAGACCAATCACCATGAATCCTCATAATGGTATTCCAATGAGTTTCGCCTTCGATCAAGTGATGCCCTAATGTTAGTTCAGGGTCTCCATTATAATTTCGACCATGCATTGAAGATTTTAAGACCCAAACTTTATCATTTCCTTCAAAAGGTAACTCTCTTGATAGTTCAGACGAAAACTTGACCTTTAGGTGTACCCATGTAGGGGAAAGAGTACTAGCTAAAAGATCCTCAGCAAGTAAAGAAAGTCCATCCTTAATTGATTGTTTTTTATCTTTCAAAATCACCAAATACTTCAACCTTGAGGTGACGCACTCAGCAAAATGCACCATGATCCTGCACAAAAAAAAAAGTTAGCCAAAATCATTGAAAAAAGTCGGCAATTGGAATGACGATGAAGAAACTCATAAGATTTCCCCTAGTGCAAGATCGAAGATAAAACATTGGAGGATAAACTTGGAACGTTTAAGTCCTCGCAGATGTTCATTTTCTCTTGGAGGATGGAACACCTCTGGGTGCAAGATTTGTAATAAAACACTAGAGGATAAACTTGGAACGTTTTAGTCCTCACAGATGTTCATTTTGTGCTTCTTGGATGATGGAACACTTCTTGGGGCTAAAATCTGCAATAAAACACTGGAGGATAAACTTGCAACGTTTAAGTCCTCGCAAATGTTCATTTCATACTTCTTGAGTGATGGAACACTTCTGCATGCAAAATCTACAATAAAACACTAGAGAATAAACTTGGAACGTTTAAGTCCTCGCAGATGTTCATTTTCTCTTGGAAGATGGAACACTTCTGGGTGCAAGATTTGCAATAAAACACTGGAGGATAAACTTGGAACGTTTAAGTCCTCACAGATGTTCATTTGGTGCTTCTTGGATGATGGAACACTTCATGGGTGCAAAATCTGCAATAAAACACTAGAGGATAAACTTGGAATGTTTAAGTCCTCGTAGATGTTCATTTCATACTTCTGGGGTGATGGAACACTTCTGCATGCAAAATCTGCAATAAAACACTGGAGGATAAAATTGGAACGTTTAAGTCCACGCAGATGTTCATTTTATACTTCTTGGATGATGGGACACTTCCGGATGTAAAATATGCAATACAACACTAGAGGATGAACTTGGAACGTTTTAATCCTCGCACAGATGTTCATTTTGTACTTCTAGGATGATGGAATACTTCTAGATGCAAAATCTGGAATACAACACTAGAGTAACTTGGAACGTTTAAATTGTAAAAACCCAAGATTTTCCTTCCTGTTCTCCAGGTTTGTTGGTTGTTCTCCAGTAAGTTGGTTGGGCTGTTAGGGTTGTTTGTGCTTCTAGAGGTATTTCAGTCATTTTTTCTTCTAGGGGTATTTTGGTAATTTGGCCTTCTCGGGACAGTTTTGCAGTAAGTCCGGGTTTCAGGGTTGTTTCTGTCATTGTGGACTCTGGTTATTATTCGATTTCAAGTACTAGGGCAAGAGTTCCATTTATGGTAAGTTTGGAGCCCTCTTGGTTAAAAGAAGAAAAATGTAAATAAAAGTGTTGGAGCTAGAATTCGAACTATGGTGGCTTGGGAGTTGAGTTTGAGCCTGGTGTAGAGAAAAATAAAAGAGTTTTTAAAAGTGTACTTGGTGGGATTTGAAGGTGGGATTTTATGTGGCTTTTTATTAATTAAAAATAGGGAAAAATCAAGTAAGGTTTCATCATTTTCTCCTTCCCTCTCCCCATGGCCGACCCCCACTCCCTCATTTCCTTCTCCTTGGCCGACCACTTCCTCTCCATTTCTCTCCATCTCCATTGCTTCCTTCCTCAAGATCTCCATGTGTGCTCCCTAGCTTTTCTTCTCCCATTGTTATTCCAAGGTAAGCCTTTACAAAATCCATTCTCTTTCTCTTCTCCTTGCTATGGCCGAGCCATCATCTAGCCTAGAGGTGATGTCTCTTCTTCTCTTCTTGTAGATCCGAGGAGTTTGCTTGGTTGGAGAAGATGTTGGTTGTTCTTCTTGTTTGTGTGAGATCTGAGAGCACATCCTCCTTTCAACCTCCTTGCCGAGAGCTTCAAGGTAAGATGGTGGTGCTTGTGTTGTGTTTTAATGTTGTGGTTGTATAGATCTAACCTTGCTCATCCTCCTTGTGTAAGATCCAAACCCTAGCCAATTGCATCTTGGGTGTGCATCCTCCTTTGCCGATACACCTAGTCCTATTGAGAAGCCTTGCCGAATCTACATAGGTGAGTTGGTAAGTGTGTGGTTTTGTTTGCTTGTTGGTGTGGAGTGGCCGAGAGCCATTAGTGTTGAGGAAGCCGAGAGCTACAAGTGTGTGTTTGTGGTATGTGTGTTTGCTTGCTTCTTGGATAAGAGATCTAACTTGTGGTTGTTGTTTGTTGATGCCCTAGCCGAGACATCTTGTTCCAAGGAGTAGTCGAGGCCTAGCTTGGTTGTCCTTGTTGTGTTGCCTTAGCCGAGATCAAGTGTTGAAGTGTGTGGCCGACAGCCTAGGGTGCCATCTTTGGTGCTTGGCCGAGAGCACTAAGTGCTAGTAGGGGCAGTCTCTTGCTCCCTTGCTTCTAGTTTGTAGTTGATAGATAAGTGTTTAGCTAGCTAGGTTAATTTGTATGTTGTATGCTTTTAGGTTGTGAGAAACTGCAGCTCAAGGAACACTTTCCTGTTTGTATTTCTGCTTGTTCCAGGTAAGGATCTCTTACCAGGGTTGTGTGGGCCCTACGATATGTCTTGATTGCATTCTGCTTATATGTTATATGTTATGAGCATGTTAGTGGATAGGATTGTTTCCTTGTTTAACTCTGTTAGCATGTTTGCCCCTGTTTCTACATGTTAGTGCCATGCTAGGTTTGTCCTTCTAACATGTTCTGAGATCTCTGTTTAAATGTGTAGTATCATGCTAGATTGCACTTGTATATTGTTGAGCATGTTTGAACTACTAGATATTGTCTTCTCTGTGATATTAGATAGTTAGTTAGAATTGTCTTCATCCAGAGGCTGAGAGGGGACATAACGTACTTTGTCCCCATAGGTCAGGATCAGTGAGTGGCATAACGTACCTTGCCTCCGCCCCTGGCAGCCAGTGCGGATTAGCTCCCGCATCAGTAGAAGCCTAGTTTGTAGCCTGCTAGAGCGGAACCCGTCACGGGTGCAAGCCTGCCCAGAGACAGTTCTTAGCTTCAGGTCGGTGGTACAGGCTGCTACAGTTGAGTGCCAAGGGCTTCGCACTACTGTAGTTCAGTGACATCGCTTCGGTTCTTGTTTAGAGCCTGACTTCGGGTACTATATCGTTGTCTTAGGAACCGCTTGGCGAGGGTAAGAGGCCCTCGAGGACACCTATTCGGGATCAACTTTTGAGTTGGTCATTTGGCAGAGGGTAAGAGGCCCTCGAGGGTGTCTGACATCTATTCGGGATCAGCTTTTGAGTTGATCAATTGGCCGAGGGAGAAAGACCCTCGAGGATGTCATTTAGGATTGGTTAGGAGAGCCAATCAGTACACTGAAAGTAGGAAACATCTGAAGTTCCCTGACAAACTTTGCCGATCAGCTTGGACATAACGCACTTTGTCTCATTATTTGGAATAAGATACGACAGCTGATCACTAAGCCGGACGTAGGAGACTTTCAAGGATTCCGAACTTGTCTTGTTTAGCTTGTTGAGCAAAGTTCTATGCTAGTAACTGTTGCATGTATACTTGGATGCCAGGTGATTGATGTATAGTATTGTACCCCGGTCGGGGATTCTTACTGAGTGCTTTCATACTCACCCTTACTTATCTTTCAAGTAACTTGGGACAGCACCGGGATGGCTAGAGGAGGGAGCTGTGTGATCATGGGAGCTGTCGGCGTACTCTGTCCTCATTTATGTTTGAGTCTTTATTCTGTAGTAGCATGCTGGGAAAAACTCTGTTTTACTTTAAGAGTTGTTTAAACTAATGTTTGAAATACTGGCCAGGAATTATTTATGGAAACTTATTTATGTAATGAATATGTTACTTATGTTGGTTTAATTAAGTTTTATTTTTAAGTGGTTTTCTTTATTATTTAAATGTTTTAAATTGTAAGCATGCTAGTAAGAACCGGGTTGAGGACCACTATTTGTGTCGGGTTCATACATAAATCCTCGCAGATGTTCATTTTGTACTTCTAGGATGATGGAATACTTCTGGATGCAAAATCTGCAATACTAACACTGGAGGATAGACTTGGAACGTTTAAATCCTTGCAGATGTTCATCTTGTACTCCTTGGATCATGGAACATTTCTTGGGTGCAAGATCAACGATAAACACTATGAGAATAAACTTGGAACATTTAAGTCCTCACAAATATTCATTCGTCAAGTGCTCGTAGGAATGGAATATATTTTATATGCTTCATTGGTTTAAGTTCACCAGGGGCATCTTACCACGAGGAAATAACAAAATAAAAAATACAACCTATCAGGGACCCACAACGCTGTGCTCGAGAAGACATACTCTAGTGTCTCGGGATAGCCTGGCCCACGCCAAGGACCCACCACGCTTCCACTGCATAGCTCCAATTAGCGTATCAATAGAGACATACTCGAATGCCCCGGAAGTAGCCTGACCTACATCAAGGACTCGCCATGCTCCCATTGCGCAACTCTCATAGCGTATCCATAGGGCATATACAAATGTTAGTAAAGTCACCTGACCCTGCGGGGAGGACCACAAGCGAGAGGAACACAGCATCCCTAAACCTCGGGTCGGGACAACGATGCACGAGTCTTGTCAGCAAGGGCATACACAATGCGAAATAAATCACTTGACCCTTTCAGGAAGAACCGCGAGTGAGGGACTAACCACACAGAATCCCAACTCCTCGGGCAAGGGATTAAGCTCACAGAATCCCAAATTCTAGGGTCGGGGACTAACCTCACAGAATCCCAAATGCCACAAGTGGAGGACTAACCCCACAGAGTCCTTAATGCCACGAGTGAGGGACTAACCACACAGAATCCCAACTCCTCGGGCAAGGGATTAAGCACATAAAATCCTAAATTCTGGGGTCGGGGACTAACCTCACAGAATCTCAAATGCCACGAGTGGAGGACTAACCCCACAGAGTCTTTAATGCCACGAGTGAGGGAGTAACCACACAGAATCCCTAACCCTTGGGCAAACAGGCGCACCGACAGACATTCCTCCACACCATCATCTGTCCTAGTGGCCTCTTCCGGTAGGTGTTGGGGTTAGGCAGGTCATGACTACCCTCTTTCCCACGTACCAGGCCGTTGTTGTAGGTGTCAGGGTCAAGCGAGTCATGTCCGGCTCCCTTCTCCCGTACACAACGGATAAACTGGTGGAACCATGCACAAAACATATGAGGTTCCATTAGTACACACAGAGAGATACTAACTAGTACTAGAGTCACACGAGATCTAGCCTAGCTTAGACGAGTGTACCCAGCCCACCCGAGGGTTGGTGCAACCTGCAACGTGTGCTCAACAACTAAGGAACTCGTTGTTTCGCACACAAGGTGACACATGGATGAGATTCGACCCCTTAGTAGGATGTAAAAGTCAAATCGTAGGCTTGTGTAGCCCAAATACGTGTCTCGAAGCAAATAGGATCCATATCTTCGCTCGGTTCCTTAGGGGCACTAGCAAGTCACAACAATAATAAAAATACGATCATGCAATCTCCGGCCCTAAAATTGATAAGCTAGTTGCTTCTTTAGGTTGTCAACACGATAACCGAGCATAGCTATTCTAACGCAAAACACAACATATACGGACAACCTTTTAGGTAACGAACAAAGAAACTGAACAGAATCATGGCAACACGTATACAGTCAAACATGGATGGAGTCAACAACATAGAACATGCATAAACCCAAGGCAATTCAGTCAATCAACAGGTTAAACAGATAAGCAGTTCATCACATATTCGAGCAGAGATACAAATCGAGAAAATGATGATACGATCACAAGATACACATAAATAGAGATTTAACAATTTACGAGCCAGACACGATTTCATGCTACCACTAGTAGTAATATGTTCAAACAGTAACTAATAGCACCCAAGCTTACATGCGACAAGTCATCTGACATTCAATTCTCGTAAATCTTATCATGCCACTATTCACATGCTTTAATCCACAAACCTGAATCATAATGAAACTCCTTACCTTCCCGAAAACTCAACTGAAACACCACAGAGACTCACAAGCTAAGCTACAAGCTGAACGATGAAAACCAAGTGCACCTAAACACAAAAAAATGCCGAGCGTTTGTTAGAGACAAGATAAACATGCCACAAAGAGGGTTAACATCACGGGAACGAAGGGAAGCTATTACTCGAAAATGCCTTGCAAGAGCACGGTGGTGCATAGTGGCCGGAGCCAGTGAGTCATACCTCGTTGGAAAGGTATTGAGCTCAAGATCACAGAACAGGTCTCAGATTTGCAAACAGATTTCTCTTGCTCCCAGAAAATACAAGAGAAAGAAAGTGGATCTAAGAAGGTTTTGAGCTTCCTCGCCGGAAAAACCATTGATGGCTGAACTGAAGATCGAAAACACTCTAAATTGGGAAGAACCTTACCTATAATGGGGAACTGTTGCAACGAGCTGGCTAGCAGTGGCTGCGGCTTGATGAGAAGAATGACGGTAGTGGTCGGAGTGAACTGGGACGAAGGCGGAGTGAACGACGACTACTCCTGACGAACAACTTTGTCAGAACTCGTGCACTACTGCAGATTAAAAAACTCAGAGAAAACACGAGCAATGGGAGCATTCTATGAGAGCTGCAGCGTGAACACTCCCTATGCGACACGTGGACGGCGATCCTAAAGGCTGGGAAGGAGGCTCTTGTGTGTGGAAAAAATAGAAGGGGAGGTTAATTGATGGTGGTGGCTGCATTTTGGATGGTGAAAAAAAATGAAAGAAAAATCTCTATTTATTAAAACAAAAGCATTAAGTTGAAAGCTCAATTTTACTTTAACAACCTGAATTAAATTAGGTTTCAATGATAGATCATTTTAATTAATAAATTACAAGAAAGAGAAGTGTTACACCGCATGCTACTAAAAACTAGTCAAGTGTAGGCCTGCACAGACTGACTTGATCCAAGTCCACGTGCCTAACTCATCCAAGGAAAAGGTGTCCACTAAGTCATGATTCTAGAGGCCTTCAGCAGCGATTCGAGTCAGCCTGCTCACACCGATCGCATTAAGCTAAGACCCTCCCATAGTAGCCGTACACTATGATTAGGGCCTACTTATAGGGTCACAAACTAGGAATCACTGGAAGCAGCATGCCACATCACATCCCTGGCTATCGAGGGCAAGAATCAATCTTCAACGGTCCCAACCAGTGAGGACAACAATACGTCGTGTCCTCTACAACCTCTAGATGATGACAACTAAGCATTTCTAACTAATAATTTCTTATCAACTACGTCCTAACAGGTCATAAAACATGCTAAAAAAATACACACAATTATCGTAACAGATAGTACTCATCACGTGACCGAGACTAGCCATTCACCAACATAGACCATCACATTAAACATGTATATCACGAGGAACACAGAGCAAGCAACACAAGCATGCGACATGCTAGGACCCCATAATTCTAACATGTTTGCAAGAGATATAACTTATAAAGGAGCATTTTAAATAGCACTTCGGGACCTCATAGCCCCGAAGCATAAAACACACATGACATACACGCAAAAAATAAAATATACATATCAAATGTGGCACCTCGGGATCCCATAATCCAAAAACACCAATTTCACAGATCACAAACAAATCAAACACTAACACTTATTAGCAACCTATAAGAACCAACTAGCAACATTCTTAGCCTACAATACATATCACTAGCATTTCAAAATCAATGATGTGCAGGGTCCACTCATCATTGATTCTTCCCAAGTGAGAAGGACCTTAATAGATTCAAAATACAGAACAATCATAGAAAAGTGCTCTATGAGCTGCAGACAACACTACGCAAAGCAGGCTTGCACCACCTATCAAAATTTATAACATCAAGCCAACTAACCTCAAACCATTATCAACTAGCTAGAAAATTAGATTAGAACCTTACCCACAACAAATCTAGAAACAAAACCAACAAAACTTAGACACCCACCTCGAGAAACCAACAAGAGCAACGCTTCATAAAAAAACCAATGAATTCTCATCGTTACACACCACTAAAACCAACGATTAATCAACCATGAAATCATCATCGAAAAATAGAAAACCATACCCAAATCTTGATCGATGCTACTGTGCAATGGCTAGCTTGGTAGGGCAAAACCACGAGCTGCTAAATTTTCTAGGTCAGCTACTATGGTGTAGAATTGCAACAGACAAGGGCATGCGACAGCTGGCGTGAGGTGCAAGCAGTCGAGGCTGGCGTGCGCGAAATAAGCATTAGCAAGGCGGACATGCACGTGCAAGGAGCACTGGACAAGGGGAGGAGCTATGCACGAGGGTGGTCTTACAATAGACTCGGGTGCACTGCGGCTGTGGCAAGGTGAACCATGGCAACGCCTGACGAGACCAACGACAACGATGGTGCACAGTGGGCAGCGACAAGTGTTGAAGAGGGGAGTAAGGATTAGGGTTTGAAGATGGAGAAGATGAAGATGGTTTTTTTTTTCTTTGCTTTTAAAGAAAAATGCCATTTTTTTTAAGGGATAACTAGGGATATGGCTAAGAATTAGAAATTAATTAAGATCATGACTACTAAACGTTAGACTTTAAATTAATGTCCTTTTTTAATTAAATTTTTTTATTAATTTTTAATTATGAAATTGATTGACAATCATATCCCTCCTACATTTTTTAGGAGTTTGTTTTCAACCTATTTTAAATAGATTTTTGTAACTACTTTTGAATCTAGAAAAATCTAGAAAAATCTAAAACATAATAAATAATTATAAAAAAAACTTAGTCAAAATAATTAAAGTTGACAATTCAAACTTTTTAAAATATATTGTGAAATTATAGATTTTGTAAATATAAATTTTGTAGGTAATTTTGAAATATTCTTCTTAACGTTGGCAAAGTTTTGTTATACATCCTCTTCACATAAGCCGTACAACCACATCATTTTTTAGTAAATTAAAGATGGTTTGGAAAAGTACCTTAAAAAATGAAAATGACCAAAGTTCGGGAGATGAGGACTGCAACGACACGGAGGACACAATAGAGAATTCGTTCAATGATGAGCAAACTCAAGATGAAGATCCCCCTAAAGGCAATCTAGCAACAAAGCCCACGAAGGTTAGTAAATGTAGTTGCCATTCTTGCTTTGTATTGTGTTTATGTGCTTGCTGCAACGATACTAATACCTTCTGAGTGCACAGGCCAAAGGAGACATGAAGGGAAAGACAAACACTCATGAGGGGGTGACGAAAGCACCCGTCGAGCCGGAGAAAATCCTAAAATCGGTAATTCTCGGACGACATTGTTGTTGTATATATACTATGTTGTTATATATTTTATGGGTTGGGTAGCTACATTCCCCTAGGTTGTGCTCAAAACATATGTGTCTTTGTGTACTTCCTTTGTACTACTAGTATGACTATATGTTTCAATTTTAGTGTTAGTATGTTATATGTTAGCTAGGATTATTTCCTTTCGTTTGTATATGGTATGTTATGGAGTGTATGTGTACATCTAGTGTACTGCTATCGTCCACACTGTATTCTGTGCTTCATATGTACTTGTTATTGTGTTTGAACCCCCCCCCCCCCCAGTTGAATATGATTTTTTTCAATTTTAGATTGTAAAATGTTATATGCTATGTGAATTAGCTAGGACTGTTTTTTATTGTCTGTATATGGTATGTTATCGAGTGTATTTATACATCTAGTGTACTGCCATCGTCCACACTGTTGTCTGTACTTGATATGTGCTTGTTTATTGTGTTCGTAGACTGTGTGGTGCATTAAACCCCCAGCTGAATACAAATTTTTTATTTTATTTTTCAGGATCACGACTACGTGAGGATAGTGTTACGTTGATCGAGACCCTTCAAGATCAACTTATGTTGTAAGAGTGGGAAAATGAGAGGGAGGGGGATTGAATTATTCTTGAATGAGAGTGGAAGAATGATTGAATTGTTCTTGCAAATTGGAATGATCAAGAGTTTTACCTAGACCATAATTGAAGATTTTTTTGTCAATGCCTTTGATCGGACGTGATTTGGGACCAGTGACAACAAATTGGGAAGATTGACCTTTTGTGATCGAACATGACTTTGGACCAGTGACAACAAATTGGAAAGATCTGACATTTTTTTTTTTTGGTGATTTGCAAATGTTTAGCCAACTCTCCATGATCTTAGGGATCTTTGTCTAACTAAATTAGTATTTATTTTTTACAATATTAAAAAATAAAAAGTGGTTAGTTAGCTTAGATTTAGGAAAAAGGTTAATTTTCTCACTATTTTTTGTTAAACAATTAATTGGAAAGGGTGTTTTGGGAAAGAAAACATTCATCTCTCCTCATAATTGTTTTTAGTCATCGAATTTAAAGTCCATGATAAATTAGTCATGCCCTTTATTTATTCTCTAAATTCAGCTATTTCCTACCATTTCCCTTTTTTTTTTAACTTAAATGGGCTTTCATTAAAATCCAACCATTCCTTTTAATTAAAAGCCTCATGTTCTTTTCCTTTATAAAACATAACAAAATCTCTTTTATTTATTTTATTTTCCTTACAAAAAAAACAAAACCAATCTTCCACAAATGTCCGAAAATTCCTAAAATTGAAAAAAATAAGTCAAAATCAAATAAAATTTACAAAAAGGGTCCCTAGGAGTAAAATTACTGAATTACCCCTAAAGGTCATAACCAACAAAAAATTAATCCGAATACCTAGGAAGAAAAATAAATGTACTTGGAGGGTTTCTCTGAAAATGTGAGGCATTACAACTAAACCCATCAGGGAATCCCACATCAGTTTGGAATGGGAACGAAGCACTAATTATAAAGGGTGTAGACACCTTCTCGTAGCAAGATGCATTTTCCCTCCATTGGGAATGAAAAACAAACCTGTGAGGCCAGTGGACCAAAGAAGACAATATCTAGGCTAGTGATTGGTTGGGCTATTATAGATGGTATCAGAGTTAGACATCGGGCGGTGTGCCGCGTCCATCGAGACGTTGAACCTTCTAAAGGGCGTGAAAACCCATAGGGGAATCCCACATTGGTAGGGAAGGGGAACGAAGCACTCCTTATAAAGTGTGTGGACACCTTCCCCTATTAAGATTCATTTTCCCTCCATTTGGGGAAGAAAACAACTCGTTACGCCACTAGGCAAAAGTGGACAATATCTTGGTTAGCAATGAGTTTGGCTGTTACACGAGGGTTGCCTTCGACCTCATAGAGTTTGCATGAGGTTCTACTTTTAACTTCAAATAAATGTTTTGCAAAGGGGTCCCAAACTATTTGTAGTTTGAAATAAAGATGCATGCTTATTTCTAATTTCTAGTTATTTTGCAATCTAAATTATCGAAATTTGAAGCATGTGTAGTAAGATCCTAGTTTAGACTCAAAGTTAGAGACAAATCTTTGCATTTAAAGCTAAGCTCAAGCATAATATACTTCATCCACATCTCATTGCATGCTTCTAGTGATGCAATAAATTCTATTTGAGTAGTACAAAGTGAAATGCACTTGTGTAGTCTTGACTGCCAGGACACTACCCCACCTACAAATGCCATCAAATAGCCTGAAATAGGTTGCGATCATTCATATCTTCTATATAACTATTGGCTTTCCACTTTCAAAGGTGAGCTTCAAACTAGAAGTGCCTCACAAATATCTCATGATGTTCTTGACGACTTCTAAATATTTTTTTCTTGGATTGGACATAAAACAACTAACAACACAATCAACATGAGTAATATTAGGTCTTGTACTAACCATGCCATACGTCAAACTCCCAACATGTTGAAGCATATGAGACTCTTATAATATCTTCCTTCTCTTGATTAGTAAAAGAGCTATGTTTCCTCCTCAATTTAAATCATTGAAAAGACGAGAACTAACCATCGAGCACATTCTCTTTGTATTTCTTCTATGAAAAAAAAATTCTTGGATGTTCTATCTCTAACTATTCGAATTCCAATAATCTTCTTTACTAGCCTAACAATTTTTCATGACAAAGGATTCCTTCAACTATTTCTTTAATGTGTCAATTCTAGAAGCATTCTTGCTAACAATAAAAATTTCATCAAACATAAAAGCAATAATATCACAAAACCATCGTAAGAAAATTTTTGTGCAAAGACACAAAGATCAGAAGTGGCCTTTTTCTAGTCTTTCTCCCCTATACCTAACTCTAATTTCTTGTATCGCTATATCGGTGCATGTTTCAACATATTAAGACTTTTTGTCAACTTGCATACAAGTTTCTCTTTACGTTTCACCTCAAAACTCTCAGGTTGTTTCATATAAATTTCTTTAACCAGGTCTCCATGAAGCAATGCATTTTTAACATCCATCTGCTCAACTTCTAAGTCAGTGCTAGATGCCAAACCCATAACAACACAAATAAAAGACATCTTAACATCTAAGATAAAAATTAATCAAAGTCAATAATATACCATTCTTTTGGCTGAACCTGTTGATTGCTAGTCTTGTTTTGTAATGAGGTCTTGAGGTATTCTCTTCTTATTTACTCAATAAACCTATTTTTTCAATGCGATTTTCTATTTTGGCAATTTAAAAAGATCAAAAGTGGTATTCGCACATGGAGAGATTTCATCTCATCTTCCATTGTATCAATCAACTCTCTTTTGTGCTCATCTTCTATAGTCTCATCATAACTCTCACGTTTTTCTTGAGTGATCATCTATAAACTTCACCAAGCATTGATAAGTTATGAATAAGTATATTTATTGGATCTAATTTTCCTACATTTGGATTAAATTTTGTGGTTAATTTTAGATATTATGCCTTATTTAATTTATATGATGAATTTCCAAAATAGTATGAAATAGGTTTAATTTTTAATTTTAGTTGGAATTAAAAAAATGAAAAAGAAAATAAAACAAAAAAAGAATAAATAAATAAATATAAAGCAAGTGGAAGACGCCACTTGCAAATTAAAAAAAAGGAAATTTGTGAGTTGGGCTCAATATATATATTTCCTTTGCCCAACTCACAAATTTTTCTTTTGGGAAATAGTAGTCCATAACTACTTTTTTATAAATAAATAATCAGGTTTAAATTTATGTTCTTTTCATAAAATGGGTAGGGAAGAGGAATTTTTTATCCCGAAAATGTTCTCAATTTATTCATATTTTCAAATGAATTTTATTTAATATTTAGGAAAAAATATCATTTTGGTCCCTAAACTAGTATTAAAGTTCTATTTTGGTCTCTTTACTTTCAAAAGTCCAATTTTAATCATAAACTATTATTTTTGTTCTATATTGGTCCCTAAACTTTCAAATGTACAATTTTAGTCTTGGAACTTTTTGAAAAATTTAAAATTAGTCATTGAGTTAACAAAAATTCTAACCATGGTTAAAAATTGATCAGGTTGCAAAAAAATAATTGAAAAATTAAATAAAAATTTGCCATCATCTTCTCCAATCTCTCTCAAAACGTGGAATTCAAGTGTGAAAAAAACAGAGCAATAAATCATTGATTGCTCAAGGTTCGTGAAGAGTAGCGGAAACTGGAGCACGATCGTCTCTTTTTCTCTATTCTGTATCTTTTAGTGTTGCGCCATGTTCAACTATTTTGATTTCTAGTGGAAACGCCAGGAAAATGGTAGAGTGTTGGAAGACGAATTTCACGTTGTTCTTGGCGATGGCATTGGAATTCAAGAAGAAATGAGGAAAATGGTTTTATGCTCATGGATACATAAATTAGTTGATTTATTGGTAGATCCCTTGTTATGAAACTGAATTTTTGAGTGAAGCTTCTTATTTCATTTTCACTTTTGGGAAATGGGTATTTGTTTATTTCTGTTCTTGATTTCTGATTCTGTTTGACCTTCTTCATCTGAGGTTTGTTCATTTTTTATTTGTTTTGTTTATCGGAGAATTTGAGACTTGGGGTTTTTTTTTTGGTATACATGAGAAATATGGGAATTGGAATTTGAGAATTTGTTTATTTTTTATTCCTCATGATCTTCTTCAATGGGGTTTTGTTCGTTTTTTATATGTTTTATTTTTGGAAGAATTTAAATTTGGGTTTTGGGAGAAATTGAGAATTGGGTTTTGTTTTGGGGGAGAATATGAGAATTGGGTTTTGATTTCTGGGAGAATATAAGAATTGGGTTTTTTTTTGGGGAAATTTTTTAGAATTGGATTTTAGTTTTTGGGAGAATTTGAGAATTGGGTTTTGTTTTAGGCCCTGTTTTTCCACTTGAACTACAAGTTTTGAGAGAGATTGGAGAAGATGACGAATTTTTTTTATTTAATTGTTTAATTATTTTTTGCAACCTAATCAATTTTAACTATGGTTAGAGTTTTTGTTAAGTGAAAGGACTAATTTTAAACTTTTTAGAAAGTTTAAGTACTAAAAATGGACATTCGGAAGCTTGGGGACTAACATGGAATATAAATGATAGTTTAGAGACTAAAATTGGACTTTTGAAAGTTCAGGGACCAAAGTGGAACTTTCATAATAGTTTAGGGACCAAAATATTATTTTACCTATTTAATTAGTGAAATCAAATGATCCCCTAAATCAAGAATTAATGAATTTTATTTAATATTTAAGTATTGAAATCAAATGATTCCCAAATCAAGGATTCCTGGATTTTAAGATTTTGGGTTGGATGCCACTATTTCTCCTATTCCTCCACACATACGATCTAAAATCCCTCTCATACAAAAAGACTTTCTTCAAATTTCCCAAAATGGTGGAACAACCTTATAGTCGATGATCTAAAATCCCTCTCATACAAAAAGACTTTCTTCAATTTTTCCAAAATGGTGGAACAACCTTATAGTCGATGTATTTCATGGCAAACTTTTTGCCTCCCAATCACCAGACTTAAATCCCATTGTCAATGGATTTTGTGGACGGGTGTAACTGCCAATGTGACTGGTCTAATGTTGGCAAGAAAGACTAAAGTAAGTTTTTACTTGTGTATCAAAAATTTAGATTCAACTTCGTACTATGCTCTGTTTGACGCCTTAATTTTTAGAAGGGTTTTGATTGGGGCGTGTTTATCCGAATTTGGAATGCCTTGAGAATTATTTCTCCATATTTGAGGAGTTTACAGAAAAAATAAAATAAAAAATGCATTTAAAAGTTTTTTTTTTCATCAAACTTGTTTTCCTAAAATGAATTTGAGATTATTTATAATCCTTATTAGATTTTTTTTTTTTGTGTAAACTCATTCTCTCCCTTGCATTGAGATTTATGTCATATTTCATTAATAGTTATCTTCTTGGTTATGTAGCTCCAATCATCGGCGTAAGTTGAAATTCAATGAGTCATCTCCATTCTCGGCATAATCTTTTATTCATACCTATAGAGCCTCACGCCAGAAGACTCTTCAACGCCAAGCCCTTCCAACCAACGACGTTTGGAGCAACCTTATACTCGTGGTGCCATACACGTATGGCTGACCAAGCCTGACTTTGCCCGATGAGATATTTCTTTGCAACATAGAGATGTATGGTGGATGTATAATTATTTTTCAAGTTGCATATACAAAAACTATACTAGTATACATGGAAATGTATAATATATTAGTTGGGAAGAAAATGTGTGGTGGAATGTTGGCTTAATTTTCTAAATCTTAGTATTAGGTGTACTTATACATTTTTCTTCTGCCAACTACAATCGACGTAGATGGAAGGTCATGCACAGGTATGTTGATTTCTTGTTATTATTCAAGTTTTAGTTAAAGTATTATTCTATCATTATTCTGCATCTACATTCCAAAATGTAAGAGGATTTAAGCATATATAATGAACCTTGAAATAGTTTTTTTAGTTTTTTTTTAAAAAAATTATTTATTTTTTTATTAATTTGTTGTCGATTTCCAAAATTGTGAATTAAAAATTCAACAATTCTTTTATAAAGATACTTGATTCTTATTTTTTAAAACAAAAATTAGATTTGGTGGTTATTAAATAATCTACATTTAAATAGAGCAGATTTGATTTTTAGGTGGTTATTAAAAATATATAAAATAAAATTAATTAATTCCTAAAAAGGTAATTAATTGTAAGGAAACAAAAGTCTATTATAATATATTTATTTATTTTAAAAATCTAGAAAATTGAATTTAGACATTTATTTTAACTTTCTACAAAAGTAGATATTTATTTAATAAGTTTGGTTAAAGTAGTTATTTCTCTAATTCACTCTTTCCTTCTTTTTTTTTTTTTTAATTTGCAAGTGGCGTCTTATTTTTTATTTCATTTTTTTGTTTTATTTTTTATTTCATTTTTTAATTCAAACTAAAATTTAAAATTAAAACTATTTCATATTATTTTGGTCATTCATCATATATGTGTGTGCAAGGGATGGAGGAAGGGAGACGCTGGAGAGGTTGAACGTAAAATAAAAAAGAAAGCACGGAAAATAAAAATAAAAAAAAGCTCTGACTTGTGTCTTAAGTTTGACTTGATTTTAGTTTCTTTATTTAATTATTTTTTTCTTTCATGCTTAGTTAGTTTTAATTCCAGT
The DNA here is from genome assembly GCA_036507275.1 of Sicyos edulis. Taxonomy (NCBI): domain Eukaryota; kingdom Viridiplantae; phylum Streptophyta; class Magnoliopsida; order Cucurbitales; family Cucurbitaceae; genus Sicyos; species Sicyos edulis. The sequence continues at coordinate 37,910,736 of CM071847.1, forward strand.
TCAAGTTTAATTCTAATCAATTGTAGTTTTGTGAGACTTTGGATAAAATAAAATTTTCTTTTAATTCAAATATTATTTGTTTCTTGTTTTTATTCTTGATTGATCATTAATAAATTGAATTGACGCCATAATTTGTTATTAATTAATTTATGCTATACGTGATTTTGTGATAAATTATTGTTTCAAATGATTGTAAATAGTAGCAAGGAGTTGGCTCATGTGTGTGTGATTGTGACTTTTCCGAATTACATAGTTTGCATGATACGCCTAGGGAAACAAATAAACAAATAAACAAAATTAATTAATTTGTAGTCGTCTTGGTTAATTGATTTTTGTTTAATTGTTGTCATAAATTTTAATGCTATTATTTAATTGATATGGAAGGTTATTGTGCCCAATTAATTAAATTGTAAGGTTTGAGTTTGATGTTGGGTCGGAGTCAGTAAAATAGGAGAACAATTACTTATTGGGATTTTTTCAAGTAGGTAGACTAATTCTTTGAATTTAAGAAATTTACATATTTTTTGTAGCCTATGATCAAGATTAAAATTGGATTAAACTAAACCCTTGAATTAGAAGTTTTCGTAAATTCTTTATTTTATTTTAATTGTTCACTTATGATTTCAAAATAGAAAAACCTCCATTTTTATTTGTTTTTAACATTGAGAAATTAATTCTTAGATCCTTTGGGATTAGGCCGGGTTCCACTATCTCTACAAGTTAGAGTTAGAAAGTCAGTACTTATTTTGACGGACTTCGACAACCCGACCAAGCATAATGCACTCTCAAGTGTTTTTATTTTCATATGGCCACACACATCAGAATATTATTATGTCAAGTACTTTAAGTCTTCTTGAAGGCAGGGATGCTTTAAAATAAATTCTTGTTTACTTTGGTGCCAAACAATGTTTACATCTCTTTAAACACACATTCTTTTTTCTTTTTTTTCTTTTTAAAACATCTTCAAAGACACATTTTTTATCTTAGAAAAATGATTTTTCTTGGCTGGAATCATCAAATCTTTTTCGTTGATATGACTAAGTGATAAGCGCCAGATGTTGCTTGAATTTTCAAAGCTAGAGGCCCTTCTAGGATCCTTGTAAAAACTCACAATGATAGCTAACTTAGATCACACTCAAAAGCTAAAATGGCCACTCTTAGATCCTAAGACAACTCACTCCAGAATTAGTTTGATCAAGACTAATCCAATGAATTGATTTAACTTCAAACCTAAAGCAAGATTTGAAAGAAATGAAATATCAAATTGGGTTCAAGAAAACATAAGCTTTTATCAATCATAAATCTGTCCAAAATGATGTATTACAAGCCATTTTAAAGGCTAAAAATTCGTGCATGCCTTGAAATATAAAAAGGACTCAAAAAGCTATTAAACACATTTTGTAGAAAATAAGACATAAGAAGTCAAAAGTCAATTGCATGGCTTAAATGCTAGACAAAAGGGTAGATAAGCTTTAGATAGTCCCAACTAACTCTTCTAGAAGGTCCTTGCAATTATGAGCATGGTTGGCATGCTTTGAAATCAAAAAGTCCAAAAATATATAATCTAGAAATTTCTTTATTTAAAATTATGCATTGTAATTTTTATAGTCTTCTTGGAATCTTCTTTTCTTGCTTCTTGTAATTGCTCCTTCATGCGAATAAAATAGGTCGGTGGTTGAATTCATTATCACTAAGTCTTTTATATCAAAGTTCAACATTCATTGTCCACTGTATTATACCAATATTTGCACATTCATCAAATACAATAAAGAACACTTTTCACCTTTAGCTACGACCATAAAACCTTGGGGATTTTGCATGTATAACAAAAAAAGACAAAATATTTTCATCTATAGCATAAAATCAAAACTAATTCATTTGTAGCAAAAAATTCAAATTGAATTCTATCACTAACAAAATTATATTAGTGATAGAATTCAATCAATGAAAGACTTCTTCTAACACTAATTAAATTTTCTACTAGCGATAAAATTTCAAATTGAGTTCTATCACTAGTTGAGTTTTATCACTGATAGAAATTAATATGACATAAATGAAATTATTTTAGAAATTGTGCTGCAAATGTAATACAAAAGGTAAAATTTGCTGCTGATAATAAATTCTCTAAAACCTTTGGTAAGATTTCATTTTTCGTCATTTTAAGTATTAAAGAAACCTTCATCGTCTAGCTTACCTAGGGAGACTAAGTTTATATGAATTTTAGGAATATGTTTCACATTTTTTGAAACCAGCACATTGCCATTCTTTGCCTCCAAGTGAACATCTCTTATGCTAACTATATTTGATAATCCATCATTACCCATCCTAACACTGTCATAATCATCAAATGTGTAGGATGCAAAGAATTTTCTCCTAGATGTAGGATGAATTGAGGCACCATTGTCAATCATTCAATTGCTCTGTTATGTAGAAAGGAGTTTAAGGAACTCTTCAGTGGCTATAGTAATTATGTATGCATCATCATCAGTCGTATTTTCCTTACCTTTAGCACCTTTACTTTCTCTTTTCACTTTTCTACAATGTTTCATTATATATTATTTCAAGATACAATAAAAACATTCAACATTAAAAAAGTAAACAACTTTAGTTTTTGTTGTTGTCTCTACTTTTCAGAAACGTTACTTATATACTCCTCCCTTAAGAACATTGGATGGTGAAGGAGTATCATGTGACTTTCTTTTCATCTCTTCATTCAATACACTCTTTTTTACCAAGTCCTTACCTAGTACACAATTTGGGGGTGAGTTCGATAATGAAGTTTTAAATGCCTCCCATGAACAAGAATCCATAACCCATGTCTTTCCTCATTAAACTTGATACTTTAACGTCATCATAACCAAGTCCTTACTTATATACTTATTTATGCTAGCTTATTAATGGTACCTTAGGAATGTATTCAAGTTATCTCGCATAGATTTTTCTTCTTGATACTTTAACGTCATCATAACCTAAGTTTAGGGGATACAAAGACTCAAGCTTGTTCCACATGGTCGTGCATGATTTTCTTCACCAATATGATTTAAAATATTTTCTTCTACGCAAAGAATAATTATGTCACATACTTTCCTATGACATATTTCTTATTCTAAATCAGGTTTATCATCAAGCATTTCAAGTGAAAAACATAGGAAAATATAAATCATTCACATATAAAATAACTTCCATTTTTCTTTTCCCAACTTGATAAATTATTACATTCAAAGTAATCATTCAACCACCACTATGAATTTTTCCATACTCAACACAAGGCATTTAATTAAACTCAACCAAAAGGCTTTAATACCACTAATTGGGAATAAACACTATATTTGAATGAGATTAATTACTCTCGCTCTTGTGTTCCTAATGAAAATCAATAAGCGTATCATAATATATAAGTTAAGCACAACACCACAACGATTTTAATGAGGAGACACTTCATTAATGAGAGGGCTAAATGGTCACCATAATTATTAGTTAATGGTGATTTTATTTAATAAATTAGAGTTTGATTCATTCCTAGACAGTTTTCATAGTTTTCAAGTTTGTTAAAAGTATTATGTTAGTGATTTATCATATCGATTTTTTATCTTTTGTTAGTTGTAATTTTTTCTACATATTGCTGAAGAAAACAATAAATGTAAGTTCTTCAGTTAAGTTTCTCAACACAGGTCAGTTAAGTTTCTCAATACTAGTTATATTTGCAATTGAATTCTATCTTAAATAACTAATTTCCTACAATCTGTTATCATAAACAACAATACTTAGTTACCAATCCATATCCTTAATGGTAAAATTTACAGATGGTGGTGTATACAAATGAAATTTCTATTTGATTACCATGAGTTATGGGATGTTGTGGAAAGTGGAGTGTTTGCATTACCTACTAATGCAATTAGGGCGCAACAAGTAAGTATAGTGAAAAGAATAAGAAAGACAAGAATGCATTTTATTTTGTCCACAAAATGGATGAATAAAGAGACATTTCAGCAGATCAAATGAGCAACAACTACAAGCGAGGCTTGAATCATTTTGTCTACCTCTTATAAAAACAATGACAAGATTAAGAGGGTGTGTCTTCAAACTCTAAGATGCTAATATGAGTTGTTGTAGATGGAGACCACGAAAACTGTTGATGACTACATCAATAGATTCCTTACTTTGACAAACTACATGAAAATCAATGGTGAACAAATTTAGAGCAAACAAAGGTGAAGAAAATTTTGAGGTCTTTAACTCCCAAATTTGAACATATGATGCTGCAATTGAAGAGGTCAATGATTTATCAACAATGACAGTAAGATTATTATTCGGTTTTCTATGAGCACATGAGCAATAGATGAATGATAATAAGATTGAAAAACCAATTGAATTGACCTTACAAGCACAAGCATCAATTGGTAGCTCTTAATTATCACAAGCTCGGTAGTTCATGAGGTAGAAGATGAGGATGTGGTGGTCGATATTTTAACAAAGGTCATGGTGGCCAATAGCACGGAGGTGGTGAGCAAAATAACACTAGTTCTAAGAAAAATTTGAGTCCAAATTCCACTTGGCAACAAAAAGGAAGTGGTTGTGAAGGATGTCGTAGAAGTATGAATAATAAATCAAATGTGGAATGTTATACCTGCCACAAGCATGACCATTATGCAAATGACTGAGAATTAGAAGGTGATAATCAACGCAACATGTCAATTGTGCTCAAGAATACCGTAATTACAAGTAGGAGGAAGGGGATCAATTATTATTTATGGTAGCCACATTAATTGAAACTCTAAATTGCTAGACTTGGTATTTTCTGGTTGCATGAAGCACATGTGTGGTCAAAAGAGTTGTTTGCATATTTGGATGAATCATTTCGCCAAGCGTTAAATTCAATGAGGATAGGTTAGTTCCAGTGACTAGAAAATGGCGAATTATTATCACACTGAAGAATGCTTTGTATGTACCTAATATGACAAGTAATTTTTCTAAGCATGAGATAATTGGCCGAAAACGGTTATTTGATGCACATCTCTATAAATCAATCATCAATTTTTGATAAAAAATGTAAAATAATTCTTGAAATTTTTTTATCAAAAAATTGTATGTTTCCAATATATTTTAATGCAGGTGATTTCAAGTGCTTGAATACGATAGTGAATGTTGAATCTTTGTTATGAAACTTACGTTTTGAGAACTTAATATTTAAGAGCTTGGAAACCCTTTCCAAACATAATTTAGAGAATGTCTTATGCTATATTCATCACCTTGATAAATTGTTTGAGGCTTTTATTTTCTAAAAGAATCACATATAACTTTTTTAAGGAGCCTTGGCGTGCAAAATTTCCTTTGGAGCTCATTCATTTAGATGTTTGTGGCCTGATAAACATATCTGCATTTAGAGGTAACAAGTATTTTCTAACCTTTATTGATGATTTTTCAAAGAAAACATGAATTTATCTATTGAAGAGGATGAAGTATTCCACTGCTTTAAAATATTTAAAGCATTTGTTGAAAGATAAAGTGGAAAAATAATCAAGATGATGCATAGTGATGGAGGAGGTGAGTACAAGTCCAATGATTTCAAGAGTCATTGTGAAGAACTCGACTTGTAGCAAAACATTACTTTTTCTTATACTCCTCAACACAATGCAGTGGTCGAGAGAAAGAATAGAACAAAAATGGATATGGCAAGGAGCATGCTTTAAGTGAAAGGTATGCCAAATTATTTTTGGGCTGAAGTTATATCATATGCAGTATATTTGTTGAACATATCACCTACTAGGAGTGTTCCTAACACAACTCATATTGAGGCATGAAGTGGATTCAAACCTAATGAGCAATCAATGAAGGTATTTGGATCAATTTCTTATGCTCGTATCACTTATTCAACAAGATACAAGTTGGATGATAGAGAAGTGAATTTTTTTTTTCAACGGATATAAGCAAGGGATACAAATTGTACAATCCAAAGATAAAGAAGGTTATAGTAAGTCGTGTTGTTACATTTGTAGAAGATGAGGTATGATAATGGGATACAACAAGTGACATAGATTCTAAAAAGATATTTATTTATGTTTCGAATGAGGATGCAGATGCAAAAGACAGAGTCACTCTTAAAACATCTTAAAACATCTGTAGTTCCACCCAAGGTTGCAGCCTTTATTGTAACTACTATGAAACAACCAAGAAGGGAGCAATGACACCTACACATCTTCAAGATTACGAGTTTGATGATGTTGGAGACTAAGTTTATTTTTCCTTTCTTACTGATTCAGAACTCGTAGGACTTGTAAATGCCATTCGTAATCCCAAATGGAAAGATGCTATGAAAAGTGCTACATTTCAGCACCTTTTAGCTTTCTCCAATGATGTTAAACTACTTCTCGTCTGCACCGCCAAATTCATCTATGTTTCACCACCTCTACCATTTTGCAGGTGAATGTCTTCCTCTTTACCTCTGAACTCAATTTATATGTTGTATTTCAACTCTTGCAACACTCATTGTTTTGGGTCACGAGGCCTTGGTGCGTCTAGTCCAGCGAGTAAGATATTATGGTTATGTTGGACTACATCGATGGAACTATTTTCTATTCGGATTTCTTAGTACCAGAGCTCACGAAGACGTGGATATTCGACTACATGTGTACTCCATGGTTAGCTACTTCTTTGTTTTCCAAGTCTTAGTGTTGCATTGCGAAAAAGACTTAGAAACATTACTTTACTAAATAAAAAGAATAGGTTTTCTTTTATGTTTCATAAATTCCTTTCTCTTGGAGTCTGAATCGTTGGCTTATTTAGAATTGTGTTTGTTTAGGTTAGAGATTCAACTTTCGGTGCTTTCAAACTCTAAGGGTACCTTGGAGTGCTCAAGCACCACTTTATAGCAATTATGGAGTTTTGCTTGAACATTCTTATTTTCAATTGACTGTAAACATAAAATGCTTCATATTTATATGATGTTTGGAGTATTACATATAATAAAAAACTTTTAAATTTTTTTAGCATCTGTTCTGTTCTCAAACTCCTTCGCACCATGTCTGTTAGATGCTTGATGAAATAGGAAATTTCTAGAATAACCTTATTGAGTTTATCATTCAGGTTTTAGATTTGTGGAAAAGTTAAAGAAATGAAGTATAGAGTTTCGATTATAGGGTCAGTTTGTCTAAAATGGGTTAACAATTTGTGGTGGTAGAAGAATGACTCCATGATTGAAAGATTAGAGTTCAATCCATAATGTCTACTTTCCTAGAAATTAATTTTCTCACTTGTATCATTGACATCCAAAGTGTTAGGATGCGCTAATCTAGCTTGAATATCACAAATAAAAAAGAAAGTAGTAAATATGATCAAACATAATATTTCCCATCTCAATATTATAAATTATAAAAGAAAAAAATGGGTTTTAATCTTGTGTTAACATAAAAAAGAATAAATCATGTTAAACAACGAGAACTAATCACTTCCAAAACATAACATTTTTATAGGCTCAATCTTGGTAGAATGGATATGTATAATACATAATGTTTCTCATATTATTCTCTGAGGGAGATGAGCTTTAAACATGAAGATGACATTGTGAGTTATTGAAAATCAATGCATATTTGGAGGTTTTGTATTGGATGGTTTTAAAGGATATTATGAGCTAATATTAATATTATTTTTCCATTATCTTACTCTAATATTTTATTGACTGTTTGACCGAATTTTTTTACATAGATGGATATTTTTCCTGATGGGTAATTTTAATTTGCAGGGATCGATGACTTGCCAAAGTAATTGAGGAAGCTTTTTGCCAATATAACTCCCGATACATCTAAATGAGATGTATTGCAATGCCTGATCTATTTCCTTTCATTTTTCAACCATGCATTACTTATCATAATAAATGATGGAATTTGAAGATTTCTTCTCTCAAATGTGTCTATGAGGGTGTCTATGACGGAAGTGATTACTTTTAGGTTAAAATACTATTTTGGTCCCTCGACTTTCAAATGTTTAAATTTGGTCTCTTAACTTTCATTTTTGTTTAATTTTAGTCCTTATACTTTACCAAATGCTTAAAAATAGTTCTTTAAATTTAAAAAAAAAAAACTTTGAAAAAATGTTGAAGAGATTCTAAGATCGTCATGTTTGGGAAAATTGGATCAATAAGATCCAACTAGTATAATGAAACTAATGGGTTTGATGGATGTGAAGTCAAAAACCCGAAAATGTTGCCTTTAAGATCGATTTGATGAAACTCCTATTCGTGGGTTAATTTCACACTAAATTCAACTATACATGAATTGATTCTTGAATCACTTTTGAGAGATGTGGGCATCTTTGAATAAAAGAATTAAAAACTTTTTTAACGATTTTCGCTAGAATCCCATCTTGAACCGAACACTCTGTTTTGATCATACGTTTTAAAGTTAGATCCAATGTAGTACCATAGAATATGGTCGTATTTTGAGAGACTTTTCACCAAATTCGTCGGGAAAAACAGAGTGTCGTCATCGCCAAACACGTTCAAATGTCCGGCGGCGATTGTTTCCTATACCACACATGCGACTCTTATTGCTTATTTGTACTGCCTCTAAAAGCATAACGAAATTTAGAAGTGTCGCCGGAGATGATAACGGCAGGAAGGTCGTTATCGAAACTCGTCAACGGATCTCTGTTTTGAGATAATCCTTTCTTTTGGACCGTGAATCCTTGTTCGAAGCGATTCCGAAGATGATTTGATCGAGGGAGAAATTGGATGAAAGTTCCGGTGCCAGCGGCGGGTGGAGTGATAGGAGGAGAAAAAATATAGGCTAAGAAGTAGCCGGAGTAGAAAAAGGAAGAATGAGGAACAAAGTTATGAGTTTTAAGGAAGAAGATTGATAGGGTTTAATGGGGAAGTGAAGAACCGCCATTGTTGGGATTAATGGAGCTTGATTGTGAGAAGATTGAAGAACAGAGGGTTATAGAGATGATGAAAGTGCGACAAAATGGATGAGGAAAGCTAAGACACATTGGTGTTTAAGTGTTACTTACTTTAAATTGTTGTTTATTATAATGAAAGTGAACAGAGTTTGAGTGTTCCATTTATTTATGTCTGTTTCAACCGATGAGAGCAGGAAATGATCGGGAATGAATAAAATGAGTGAAAATGAAGATGTTGAAGGTGAAGTTAACTTCTTTTTTTTCTTTTTTTACTCTATTTTTAAACATTTTGTGAAGTACAAGGACCAAAATTAAACCTTTAAAAGTTGAGGGACTAAATTTGAACAAAAATGAAAGTTGATGGACCAAATTTAAACATTTGAAAGTCAAGGGACCAAAATGGTATTTTAACCTTAATTTTATAATTTCCTTCTTATTAAATATGTTTTTGCCATTGATGTGTGCAATCAGTTTGAAAGTGCATTATATCTGTAATACTTGTGCATTGCCTTACCACTCTAATTTTAGACCTTCAAATGAAACTAAGATATCTTCTGTTAAGAACGGGTGCCAACAAGGATGCTTTAATTTTGTGAATGTCATACATGTATACTACCGACCTTTTTCTACTTTACCAATTTTTCTTTTGATTGAAGAATCAGTTTTGAGCTATTTCCAATTTCTTCAACCTCTCTCTCTCTTTTATCTTTATGTTTATTACTCTTTATTGGGGTACATGTTTTGCTTCTGTTTTGGTTTTAGTTTACTTTCTATTTTTGCTTCTGTCTTCTATATGCGTCAACTATCTTATTTTTTGTAGTAGTCGATTTTGCAATTTTAGGGCTATGCTCTCTTTTTCTTTTTTCTTTTCGAAATAGTCTTCTCATTTCTTTTAGTTTGGTATTAGCACAATACTTTTATTAGTGTCTTGTTGGATATTCATTCTTCTTTGTATAAAGATTGTAGGTGGAGCGGTATGGTTGTACAAATACCATGGAGGAGATTCTTTCAAGGATACAAGAGAGATGATTGCAGCTTCACTACCTACAATGTGTAGAATAGGTGGCAGGTTCAAAATTTGGTTTTTAAAAATACGGAGCAAACAATGGCGGGCACAAATGACCGCTATTAAAAAGTTTCGATGGCGTGCAGTAAAAACACATCGATGGCAGTCTTTTACACCTGCCATGAAACATAATCAAACGCGCGGGATCTTACCAAAATTTTTCCATTTTCTCTTTCTCGACAGAAACCTTTGAAACCCTCATTCTCTTTCTCTATTCACAAATGTATGTAACATCCTTATTAGGTTTTTATCTTATTTCTTCACAAATGCATGAATCAGATTTAAGGGAGTACTAGAGATGCCTCAAGGGAAAACCTAATCCTGGACCAATTCGCCATCATTGGAGAACTCGATGGTCATCCTGATGTCCCAACCGATTTAGGAGAAGTAAGTGTCACAAACATTCTTTAATTGAATAATACATTTCAATGAATGTACACTAATTATGATTTATTATTTCTTTAAAAGGTATGCCATATGAGCTTGCTGTTGGTACCGTGTTTAAATCAAGTGGTTCATCCAATACGGTACACGGTCATCTCTTAGGAAAACACAACGTGTGTGTCTCGGTCGATATGGTCTTTACAGGCAATGCTGCCTTAGACCTACCTATTCCCATAAACGAGGAATTTCAATTCCTTAGAAAAGCTGTTAAATCTTTCGTGCCATGGCCAAGATCAGTGATCGGACACCTACAACATCCAAGAAGGTATATAATTGCACATTATACCTTTTTAATTTAGTGAATAATGATTCGTGCTAATAATAGAATGTTTATTGACATGATAGGCGCACTATGAATCGAAGAAAACCACTAGTAAGAAGGATGTATCAGTTTCGCACTCTCGCCAATCAAACACATCAGTTCCAAACATCATCAGGATGTTACATACTTATGTTGAAACTAAAGTGGGAGTTGGTGGCATGGCTTGTATACCAATTCCAAGAAAATTGTTAGGTAGTGGAGCGCCCAAGTACTGTTTTCTTTCACAATATGATATTTTGGAATATTGTAGTATGAAAGAAATAGACTATGCTCCAGTATTCTGTTACATCTGATAAGTTCCTATTGTTTTTTGCTATTATTATTATTTATTTGTCTAGTTTAATAACATCTAAACAATCTATTTCGGTTACTTATGGTCCACTTGCGATGAAGAGACGCAGGATAACTACTTACTAATAGATGGTAGTGAGTTTGCATTGGCTTTTAGTAATAATAATGAAGAAGCCCAGGTTTTAATTATAGCCAATAGGTTAGACAAGTTGGCTAATCTTAATCGATGAGTTTTCTTTCCCTTCAATAGCGGGTACGTGTGTTCCAAATTTTGCATTTTTATACCCTATATTAATTATGTCTATAGCAGTATTTGAATATTTGTTAAATTGTATAGGAACGACTAGATTTTGACCGTCATAATTCCTGCTGAAAATACATTGTAGGTATTCAACTCGCTCTGTCAAAATCTATTCAGCGAGAAATTAAAATATAGTTCAGAAAATATAGTGCCTACCGAGTATGGGAATTAAGACACAAGTCGAATGGCGTAAAATTAAAATGGAAAACTGTGAAGGTAAATTTGATTCCATATTCTTTTAATTTGTTGGTCATTTTTTGTCATTATTATTTATATATATGTATCATACTAATTAAGTATGTAACTATTTTGTTTCACTAGTGCCCTAAACAAGGTAGTGGAACAATAGTATGTGGATTCTACGTCCAACTGTTCATGCGGAAGATGATATAAAACACATCCATGCACGTATCGAAACTTGTAAGCTTTGTTTTATACATTTTGTTTAGATAAAATCATGTATATAAGATACACAAGCTAATTGGGTGTTCTTAATTATATGTCTTTAAATTTGTAGTTCATCGTCGGTCCGACCACATTCACTCAAGTCGAGATTGATGAAGTACAAGTAGAATGGGCCAAATTCATAGGTAGACATTTGATGCTTGTTTGCGAAATCGTGAACACACAATAATTAAAATAATAAGAAAATGGGAATGATGATGTGGTAGCTTGGATTTCGCTAAAGCCAAATCTCTACTTAGATTAAGCGAAATGTGTGTTATTTCCCAAAGATGTGCAAGTGTACACAATCGTATTTGTAGCAATTTTAAAAGTAAGTAAGATCGTCTCCTCAGGGAATTGCAATTTATTTGTTAACACTATGAAGTACATGTCAAGATAACAAAATAGAAATGAAATTTTGGAATTTTTCTTTTTATTAAGTTCTACTACTCAAATACTAATTGATAGGCATTGAAATTCACAAGTTATCTTTCGCTAGATTCAACAACAGGCGGTTCAACTTACACTCATGGTTCTCTCGAACTCGTCGTCTAATAAAAACCACGCCCTAGTACCCCTTATCTCTAAGTGAGAATGAATTTCAAGTGCTAACTTAACAAAACCTAAGGCAGTTATACGAGTTGTTTAACCTAATCTCTCGAACATGTCAAACGAAAGGCAGCCTCTCGGATACCTAGCTCGTATCTACTCAACTATTCTTCACACAACGAAATGCACAACTTGTAAATTCCAAAAGCGAATTTAGCTACTCATGTTCAACATTTCAAGCAATAAAAAATGTAATATAAATTTCCATAAATAACAAAGGTTCCAATTTAACAATAAATAGCAAGGACTATAACTTCTAGTCTAGCTAATGCGAAATAAAGAAACAACTTAAAAGAGTTAACCAAATGAAAACAGTCTGGCTCGACACGAAGATCCACTATGAACTCTGCAATTCTCCGGTGGCTCTCGCTCACCTCCTTATCCGATCTCCATTTCAATAGTTGTATTCTTCTTCAAAAACAATTAACTCTCTTTCTCTTTCGATCCAAGTTTCCTTATAAAGGCCCCGTTACTGCATCCAGGTTTATCGCTGGTTCCCCACGATCTATCATTTTTTCGCTTTTTACATTCACAACGTGTGGTCGTGGCTTGATCGATTCCTTGGTGTTCATCGATTTGCCCAATTCGTCCAAGTTCCTTCAAAGCAGCAGGTTCGCTTCTTGCATTTGCTGTAAATGACATGCTAAGAAAACAAAAACATCAGAATGTTCATATGCTTATAAAAATGCTTATCTTCTAAAAGATTTGCTCAGGTCGTGAATTTTCTTTTCACGGTCGCCTATGCTGAAAAACGAACTTATATACTAGGGTCAGTTGTATTCTTTCATCTATATTCCTAGGTCAGTAACTTTCAATTACTTGGAGAGTTATCAATGCAGAATTTGTGTTTGTGGTTTAGTATTTTGTTTAGGTATATTGGAGATCATTGTAGTCTAGTTGTTTGTTTAGATCTTTGTTTAGAAAAGAAACAAAGTTGTTTAGGTATGGAGAAATAATGGGTTTAGTTGATATGTGCATTGTACGACGTATGAGTTTCTCTGACGGAACTTAATTTTTTTATTTTGCGTTATATATAGGTAATTTTTTAATATAGTAGGTACTGAATTTTTTTGGAATCGCACTATTGTGCTGCTATGCTGCCCAAATTTTTGGTCATGTGTAGACAAAGTTAATTAGCAGTTAGGATTTCATGCATTAGTTAGTGGTCATTAGATATTTTGTAAGAAAAGTTTCATTTGGTACTCATGGTGGTTAGATATCATTTGAATGACTTTTAGTGGCGGACACAATATATTTGACTTTGTGCCTTTTTTATAATTAGGTGATAACGTATTTTAATGGCGGACACAAAGCATGGGATCATTTCAAAACAGACCATTTTTCAAAACAAATAACCCAAACCATTTTTCTGGGGTTTTAAAAAAAAAACAGAAGAATTCATGGCGGACATGATGCACGCCATTGTATAGTTTACATGGCGGGTAGGTGTGCGCGATGGAAGATTATTGATAGCGGGGGTAAGCGCGCGCTATGGAAACGATTTGATGGAGGTTTCTGCCCGCCATGGATTTCACAAAATTAATGGCGGGCGTTGCCCGCCATTGATTAACCATGCGCCATCTATGTGTTTCAATGTCAGCGGTATTGATGGCTACTTCATGTCCGCCATTACCGTTATATAATGCTGACATATGTCCGCCATTGATGCTCGATTTTCTACTAGTGCTTCTTTAAATTTGCAGATTTTTTTCTAAGATTCAAGGGTGACGAGCCTTGATCCAAGATTTATATCTTTGAACCTGTAGTACTCTTTTTTTTAATGTATGAAGTGATATTTCTTGTAATGTTGGTTTTAGATGATTCTAGTGATTGTTTCTGACCTGAATTTTATGTAATGCATTTATCTCATTGCCAAGGAAAATTATATATATACATTATGAAGTTTTTATATATCCATCTTTTTTTTTTTTTACTTATTTCTATTCTATTTGGAGCATGGAAGAAGAGATATCTTTATTTTCTATAGGACGAGAAAAATAGAGTTTTTGTGAGTTGAAACGTTAAAGTTATATTTAGAAATCATCTTAGAAATTTCAAGTTCTTGATTTACTTGATTTTCTTAACTTCAGTTTATTTTCCCATTATACATGCTGAGTTTTGTATTTATTTTGACATAGATATCTACCGAATTTTTAGAGGGTAGAAAAACATTATAGTCTGCAGCTTGACATTGCTTTGTGGAACAACGTCATCATGAGTAGGTATGATTCATATCTTATTGAATGTATTTAAAGTTTTGGGGAGCCTTTAGGATGTTATCATCTCCTACTTGAAAATGCTTTGTAGTTATCATCTACTTGATTGCATATTATTGTTGTTTTGTGAAAATAAGAGATTGGATGATTGTCTGGATTGTTTATAGTAAATTAGTTTATGGATAAATCATTATTTTAGTGTTAATTACATGTGGCAAGTACCGAGTGCCACTATTATGTTATGAGAAACATGAGAGTCATCATCAAAATGGATGACACATTCATCATAGATGCCGTATGTTCTTGAAAATATTATTTAGCTTGAAAATTGATTATTGCTTGTCATAAATAAGTTACTATTTGAGTCTTAATTTTAATAGATTCATACAAAAGACTCATACACATAAGATGAGCTGAATCAAGTGCGGTGGAATGAGCTGAAAATTTTAATAAGAGCTGGATAAAGTGCATGTGTCATTGGATATTGTGTTAGTGGTCGAATATATCTTGGAAGACCACAACTTTGAATTTTTTTTTTTTTTGTGTATACAGTTAATTTTAGAAATAATTGAGCTATTTTTTTAGAATAAGGTATTTTGTGTGTATATTTAGGAAGATAACTTTGAAAAATATTTCAAAGTTAAAAATGTAGTTTCATATACTTTCTTTGTGACTTTTTTGGTACTGAAAATATATATTATGTTTTTGTTGAAATGTTTTGTAATTTATATCTGGAATTATGTCCAATAATATATTATTTGACATGATAAACAGGAAATCTAGATAAATTTGACCAAATCAAAAAAAAAATAAAAAAGGTAAGTTCCTTGACGTTTAATACACGTCAGCAATAATGACTAAGTTGACGTTAGATAATTGTAAGGGACCGACCCGAATGGGGCACTAAATGGGCCCTTACCCCAATGCATGCATTCAAAGTAAAGGACATTAAACAGACATGATTTCGGATTCCAATTAAAACAAAACATTCCAAAATAACCCCTTTAAAAACTAGACAATTTCCTGGAACTCGTCCCCTGTTTCCAAGCACTGTTCCAAGATAAATACATTTCCAAAGTTTACTCGATCAGAGATTTACTAAAAACCATTCAAAACACTGTTCGGATACAAAATCTTTGGAATCCACAAAACATTTACAAAACATCCTAGGGCTCGTGCGTCTACATGCATTCAGGGGAAACAAAACATAAAGAGTCATAATACAAAAATCAGAGTTGGAAGACTGGGCCCCATGATCACAGCTCCTCCTTCAGCCATCATGTCTCACAACTTGGTTACCTGTGGAAAAACCACAATAATAAGGGTGAGTAACGAATTACTCAGTAAGAATCCCCAACCGGGGTACAATACGATATACATGGTCATCTCGATGAATGTATGCAAGCTATGAGTATAAACACAGAATAGAGCACATAGCTTAGCCCACACTTGGGCCTCGGATGCCAATTTAGGGTCTTAGTCCGGAATAATAACACCACACAGTCCAATACACAAGTTGCCCTATACGAGAAACAAGTCTCGGCCTCACATGTCTCATCGTCGATACGAAAGGTGCACGGCTCACAATCCCGAGGAGCTCTCGGTCGGCGGTGTAATGAGCGTATGCGCGCGCACCGCATGCTCACCGCAACTCGGGGGTTGCCGGGTCTAGTGGCAAGTCGCCCGAGTCCGATCACCATGCCTAACTAAATCTACGGATCGGTGTCATCGACATAGGGGTGTGAGACACGGACACGTGAACTATGTCACCTGAACCACCGCACCGAGGCTAAGGAATCGGTCGTGGTAGGCTTACACCAGAAGCCGTCCTTGCCCTAACAGTGGCAATCGGGGAGCTCTTGCCGAACACGCCGAGGACGTGCGGCTGCCGGGGGCGAGGCAATGCCAAGTCATCATCCCGACCGTTGGGGCATCGCGCGAGACTACCACCCTCACCCAAGATTGCGGGGCCCACCGGTCGGGTTAGCTAAACCCTCACGGGGTCCAGGGACGGAGTATTACCTCGTACGTCCCTGCCATGGATGCAAGATACTTTATGCATCAGGCCCGAATGATGCTACCTACCTACACTTTAACCTATCATATCAATAACATACAATCCAATACAATCCAAAACGTGCTCAACAGATACAACGAACCTAGCATGGTACTACGAAGCAAGAGCAGATATGAGCATGCGTAAGCGGAACAACCTAGCATAGGCTAACATGAGAGAACAACATACGAAGTCATGCTAGTCGAGAATTCAGAATAGAGCACCTAAACTATACATGCTGATAATCACAAACAAACATACAAACAACAATCACATAGAACATCGCAGGGTCCACACAACTCCGGTAAGAAATCCTTACCTGGCCGGGGGCAACTACACACTAAAACCTAAGATGCGATCTAACCCGAGCTAGCTACCGAGAACGCGGCTCAACTGACACGATGACGGGCAGGTAGCACGGCGGGGCTGCTGCTGGGCGCAGATGGGCGGCATAGCTGGGCGCTGGCACGACGCTAGGGCGCGGATGGGCTAGCTAAGCACACGCTGGCTGGGCGCGGACAGCCTTTGTGACGACAGCAGCGATTTCGCGCGGCGCACTGGGACGACGAAGGGCGCGTGGGCGCGGCGCGCAGACGAGGAGCGGGCGCTCGGGTGTGGGCGCTGGCGGACGAGAGCGGGCGAGCAACGAGAGCGGCGGGTGCGCGACAGCTGCGACGGCGACGGGCGCGCGGCAGTGCGTCGCGACGGCCTCTGAGGGCGCTGTGCGGGCGCGGCGGCACGGGCGCTCGAGCTGCGTCTTCTTTGCTGGGCGCTGGGGTCCGCTGGTGCGATCTGGCCGCTACTGCGCCGAGGGCTGCTCGGTTGGGTCGCTTGGCTGGCCGGAACGGCGCTCGGGGCTGCAAGGGAAGAAAATCACGGCAAGGGGCTTGGGAGAGAAGAGGGTTGGGCGGCCATGGAGATTTGGAGAAGAAAACACAAAATCCTATTTCCTTTGATTTAATCAAATGCACCAAAATCCCAAAAATCAAGGCTAACCAAGATATGCTGCGAAAAGAGTAACAAAAACTCCTGGTGGCTCACATGGTAAGGCTCTCCTTTAGCACACAAGATCACCTTTGCTCGAACCCTGGCTGCAACACAATTTTCCTATATTTTTACTTTTGCATCTATCCATGCTCAAACCCATCCACAAAAGCCTAAAAAACTTACATAAATCCATCCAATAATTTTAACAACTGGAAAAAGACATAAACGGCCCTGACGACCTGACCAAATTACCAAAATGTCCCTAGGGCACACCTAGAAGACCGGGATGAAAACCTGGGTCGTTACACGCTGGGGCGCGAGGCTGGGCGAGTGGTGTGTGCGGCGGCGGCAAAGACACTGGGGCGGCGCGGCGTGGCGTGACTGGCCAGGCGAGGCGAGGCGTGTGCGAGCAGCGCGAGGCAAATGCGGCGCGGCTCGGCGCGAGGGCTCTGTTTTGCAGCGCGTGAGCAGGCGAAGGAGAAACCCAAATCGAGCGATCCGAGGGGATTTGACGAGCGATTCTTTGATGGCGAACTCCCTACACTAGCCTGCACAAAACCCATACCTCAAATTACCTCGACTTTACGGAAATGGCGAAGCCCGAACAGGGGAGAAGAGCTCGAATTTTGGAGGAGAAGAAGAAGAAGAAAATGTACCTGCTGCTCGGGGTGAGATCGACTTCGAATTTGGGAGAGAAGCTCGGCTGAATCGAGGTTGGCGAGGGAGAAACGCGAGAGGGAGCTCAGGTCGGTCGAGGAAGAAAAGAGAAGGAAAATTGCGAGGAAGGAGAAGCTTATCGGGCGGGCTGGCCTTTTAAACCAAAACGCGCATCAAACAGGCATAAATATTAGATCGCGCGTTTAAAAGCACAAAAGTGCTCAGTGGCTCGACTGGCAGTGCCCCTTGCCTAGCCTGCAGCGCGTCCTTGGCTCTAATCTCACTCGACGCGCTATTTAATTCCCTATTTATTTTTACCTTTTTCCAAGCCCAAATGTCTTCACCAAAATTCCCGATCCCATTCAAATTGACTCATAATTTTTCCGGCAATTAACAAATACAAAACCGGCCAGACCAAAATTACCAAAATGCCCCTAGGCCTCCCAGGAAGACCGGGATGAAATTTCCGGGCCGTTACAATAAGCGTTGACCTTATTTTACAATGACATTTTCGGTTAAATGTGTTGACGTTTACAACATGTCAACAATACATTTGTTGATGTTTACCAAACATCAACTTATGTACATTTACTTGACATTTTAAAACAACTATTGTCATTCATAAAATGTCAACAAAACAATTGGTTGACGCGCAATAAATGTCAACTAAACCATTACATGACACTTATAGTGTGTCAATCACTTATGATCTTGACATTTTGATCATGTTAAGTATATTATTGGATGACGCTTTAGCAAGCGTCAACTATAGTGACTTTAGTTGACAGTCGATTTGTTGACGCTTTTGAAAACGTCAAGTTTACTATATAATTGATGGCAATTGAGAAAACCATCACATGACCACTCATTGATCTTCCAAAAGGACACAAAGCAACTGATGTGAAATGGGTGTAAAGTTTAAAGTAAAAGAAAATGGTGAGATTGACAAATAAAAAAAAGGTTGTCGGCGAAAGGATTTGAGCAAAGAGAAGACAATGAATACAAAGAAATATTTTCTCTTGTAACTCGAATGGAAATTGTAAGATTGATCATTGCTTTAGCTACACAAAAGCAATAGAAAATTCACCAAATGGATGTAAATTGATGTTTCTTAACGACTCACTTGATGAAGAAATTTACGTAAAGTAGTGGTTGGACTTCATAGAATCTAGAAAGAGGAGAAGGTCTACGGACTTGGCTTTATATGGCCATAAGCAAGCGCTAAGAGTATGGAACAAGACGATTGATTTGTAGGATTTTAAGGGCTCATTTGATAAAGTTCTTGTTTCTTGTTCATGTTTCTTATATTTTAGAAACAGGTTTGTTTGATAATTGTTCCCGTTTCTTGTTTCTCAAATAAAAGAGAAACGTTTCTAAAAAAAGGTGAAAAAGTGAGAAACTACCAAAAGTAGTTTCTTTGGTTCCGTTTTTTTTTTTTTAAGTGTGACGTTGTGTTTAATATATATATATAAAAAAGCGCACCATTGTAAAATAAAAGATGGTTTTGCCTAGTGGTGATGTAACAAGATGTTTTACTTAAAGACCAAGTTCAAATCTCACTTGAGGATTTTTTTATTATTATTATTTTGATAAAATTTCTTATATACAAATGTTAATTTTTAAAATTTCATAATTTTTTGTTTTTAAAAGATAATATTACATGTTATATATTTCATTAGTTTCGAATAAAATTTATATATATTAGATCATGTATATTTTTAAATTTTTTTTTAATGCATATGATACATTATTAGTTAAAACGTTACTACATTACTATTTTTTTTCTCTATTACGCTTTTTTTTCTCCATCTATATATATTTAATATTGCTTTCATATTTTAAATTAATAGCACCGTTTTCAGAGTAATATAATCGTTATATATTTGAGTGAACATCAAACTATATAAATAATTAAGTAAACATAACATATAATTTTTTTTATAAAATGTTTATTTACATTAAACCATACAAAATTTTGAAACTATTTTAATGAATTTTTAATTCATATTATATATTTTTATACTATATTATCTTTTTTAAAGAAATTATACTTAAAAAAACTTTTTAAAAAATATAAAGATTTGTAAAATAGAAAAAAATAAAAAACGAAAAACAGGAAACGAGAAATTGTTATCAAACAAGTTTTGTTTTGTTTCTTATTTTTTATAAGAAACAAGAAACAGGAACTAAGAAACAAGAAACGAGAAACAAAAACGTTATCAAACGAGCCCTAAGTAACACTAGAAAGGGTAAATAGGGTTATCCACGAATATATCTTTTTTTTTCTAACTTTGTTAGACTAAATGATCATCCAATTGCAAACAGTTCCATTTCATTAACTAATAAAAATAATATGTGAATTGAAATTGTAAAAATTAAAAGATAAGAGAAAGAAGACATCGAGGTTTATAGTGGTTTGGAATTTCTACTCCACTCCCAAAGATTCATTATTGGTTATTTTATTCATGGTATTATTACATGGGTAAGATCCAAACCTATACGAGCGTCTTTTTATTAGGCTAAATAAAAACCTAAATCCTTTTTAATGGTTCAGGATTACATCAATTAAAATTTCTCACAACCCAAGGTGTATCCCATACCTTAATATAAATTCCAAGGAAACAAAAAATAAATCTCACAAAAAATTCTCACTTGTAGGCAAGATACACAAGTTGATACAAAAATAACAACGTTCTCATAAAAATTAATTATAACATTTGAAGAGTATGTGGGAAGTAATTTGATACAAAAATAAGTACGCTCCCACAAAAATTAAACTATGCCATTTGAAGAGGATGTGAGAAGTAATTTGAGAGAACCCAACACTATTTTAGAGCTTGAAAAATTGAAGTTTGCTAGAAGAGATGCTTGGGAGATGCAAGATATTTAAATGGAGGGAAGATTAAAACATGATCATTGGATTTAGGGTAAAATGAGTGGATGGATGAAATGAGTGGATGGATAAGATTTATTCAAGATGGGATAGAATGTGACCATTGGATTTAAGACAAAAGGTATGGCTGGTTGAGAATAATTAGATAAGAAATGGAAAGAATTATGGATGAATAATAATAGAAAATAATAGGAAAATCTCGTTTTTGGTTAATTGGGTTTTTTTTTCGTTAATCTTGTTTTGTCCATATCATACTCGTTTGAGCTCTGATTTGGACGATCCAACATGCGTTGGAATCCTCTTTTCGATATCTACAAGAAATACTCTTTGAAACACTAAAATAATTGGAATAGAAATTGAATTTATTTTCATCAAAATATTTTGATTGAATTGAAGTCTTAAAGCTAACAATCTTGTTTTTTTTTTATGATGACAATGCACTCAATAATCATTATAATTTTATCAATATTCTCCCTCTTTTTTTATTAACAAAAAGATACAACAATGTATTTTTCTCCCCCTCAATTTTATACATAATTAAAATAATTCTCCCCCTTAATATAACATGACAAAAAAGATCTTTTTTTTAAAAAATAATAATAAATTTGTCATTAAATGCGAATGATATTAAGTGCAAGTCTATTTTTACAAAATATTTCTTCATTTAAAGACTTTGTAAGAACATCTACTACTTGTTTCTTAGGAACATAATTAATGACAATATTTTCATTTTGCGCATATTCTATAAGAAAATGATGTCGAATATCTATATGCTTTTTCCTAGAGTGTTGAATAGAATTTTTGGTTAAATTAATTGAACTAGTGTTATCACAAAAGATAGATATATTTGTTTCATATTTAAACCAAAATCACACAATGTTTGTTTAATCAATAAAACTTGAGAATAACAACTAGCAACAACAATGTATTCAGCCATATTAGATAATGCAATAAAAAATTTCCATGAAACTATTGAACTACCTAAGAAATGACAAGTTCTGCTAGTACTTTTTCATTAAGTTAAACTACAAGCAAAATCAGCATCAAAATAAGAATTCAAAACTAGAGATGCATTTTTAGGATACCATAAACCTAAGTTAGATGTGACAAGTAAATATTTAAAAATTTGTTTCACAGCATGCAAAGTAGGACATGATTGAAATCCAGCACACATGCATACACTAAACATTAAATCAGGCTTGCACACAATTAAGTAAAGCAAGGATCCGATCATACCTCTATAAGCTTTAATACCTACATTTTTACCTTTATCATCTTTATCAAGCTTTGTAGTGGTATTCATTAGGGTCTTAGCTACTTTTGCATTGTCTAGCATAAATCTCTTTAGTAGATCCCATGTGTACTTCTCTTGATTTATAAAAATTACATCTTTAAATTTTTTGATTTGAAGTCCAAGAAAAAATTTTAATTCTCATATCATGATCATTTCGAACTTACTGTGCATACACTTAGAGAACTCTTCACAAATAGAAGAGTTAGTAGCACCAAATATAATATAATCAACATAAATTTGTACTAACAAAATATGACTTTCTTTAATTTTAATAAAAAGTGTATTATCAACAAATCCCATTTTAAAACTATTATCAAGCAAAACATTACTGAAAAGATCATACCAAGCTCAAGGAGCTTGTTTTAGACCACAAAGAACTTTATTTAACTTTACAACATAACTTGGATTTTCAAAACTTTCAAAGTCAGGAGGTTGTTCAACATAAACTTCCTCCATTATAAAACCATCCATTCCTATGAGATGTAAATGCAAGTAACATACGAATTGACTCAAGTCTAGCAACATGAGCAAAAGTTTTGTAAGAAACCGACTTCTAAAATAGTCCTAGACCCAGTTCTTACTCAAGATGCCTGAGTTAAATACTGTTAGAACAGAAAAACAGTTGAAGAAAAACCTCTTGTTAAAAACTAACAGTTCAAAACTTCGTTTGAGCCTCTAGCTAGAAAATATTACAAACCGTTCTCAAAGATAAAATCAAAGGAAAGTTTAAATGCCTATCTTGCATGTTGAATCAATGACAACAACTAAAAACAGACAACGAAGTGGACTCCCATGATCCATCAGCTCCTCCTCTGGCCATCCCAGTGCTGTCCCAAGTTACCTGGTGGAAAACCACAGAAATAAGGGTGAGTACGAATGGTACTCAGTAAGAATCTCCAACCGAGGTACAATACACAAGTCATCACATCATCTAACATCCTAGGGAACAATCCAAATGTTCTGCTCTAGACAATCAGCTCCTGATATTGAGTTACCAACATAACTCTCGATATTGAGAGTTCACTAACTCATGACCTAACAATCAGCTCATCGCATTGATCTGAACACTTAGGGAACAATCCAAGTGTTCTACTCTGGACAATCATAAGGAATGGTGTACTAACGACACTAGCCCGAGGGAGACTTCCTTTCGGCATCTAGAGTGTACGCGCACACCGCATGCTACTGAAACCAAGTAAATGCAGGTCTACACAGACTGCACTGGTTCAGGTCCACATGCCTAACAAGACTCGTTATTGGTATCCACCGATCCACAGTCGCTAGAAGGCCCTCGACACCCTACTATGGCAGCCTGTTCATACCCAACACCTAAAGCTAAGGAAACTCTCATGGCAGGCTTACACCATCATCAGAATCCTGCTTTATCAGGCCTCAAAACTAAGCTATACCGGGGGCGACATGTTAGATCATATCCTTGAGTCTGAGAAGACGGCATGTTATTTCATATCCTCTCAAAGCCTCTAGATGACAACAACCTAACAGGATACATAATGCTAAGAATTCTACATTGTAAAGACCCAACTCAAAATGAGCCTAAATCAAGATCTTTACTCATGCATGATCACAAAACTCATAAAATTTCCAAACCTTGAAAAACATGAACACATCATGCATATTTATTTATAAAACTCTTAGCAAATAGCTGAAAAACATGCTTAGTTGAAAACTAAGTTTGTTATTTTATGCCTTGAAAGCATTAATTCCCTGCGAACGCTCATTTGTATGTTTAGCATTCTGTTGCGCAAGCGCATTCGGCACTCGCTGACCGCACTCCGTAGAACATTCTGTTTCTGCAACGTGTCCATGCATCTGAATTCTGTTTAATACTTATGCATTCTATAATAGGGTTTAATCAAAGTGTCTATATATAAACTTGAATTAAACCCTAGCTGTATTATGACATAATCTCTGTATCTGTAAATTTCCGTCTCTCTCAATAATATTGCTCTCCTCCTCTGCTTGTGGACTAGCCGACACAACAATGGTGAACCACGTAAATTCTGTGTGTTG
Source organism: Sicyos edulis (assembly GCA_036507275.1). Taxonomy (NCBI): domain Eukaryota; kingdom Viridiplantae; phylum Streptophyta; class Magnoliopsida; order Cucurbitales; family Cucurbitaceae; genus Sicyos; species Sicyos edulis. The sequence goes on from CM071847.1 coordinate 37,935,239, forward strand.
TTTCTTCTTCGTCTTTCACGTTTATCGTTATCTATTATCATATCTCGTTTATCGATGGTTGATTATCACTTTCATAACAAAGTTAAAAAAAGATGCACAGTTAAACACAACATGGATCCCTTATAAATACATTTAGTAAACAAAAAAAAAAAGTAAAATAACAGAGTTTAGATATGGATTCAATACACAAAAAAGTGACACAAATACTGAGCCAAGTCCATGGTATCCTGCAACCTTCTCAGCTCGCCCATCCTAGTACGGTCCAATACTTGAAACATTGTTTCAGGAAGGGGAGAGTATCAACGAGAGTTAGACGTACAATACCTAAAAATTTACAAGTTGATCATAATAACAAAAAATCAACCAACCAATGGCCAAGCAAATCGACTTCACAAATAGATTCCAACAAATTCAACAAGAGGATAATATCAACAAATCAACAATTAGGGAGCAAAACTTCACTCCACAACAACAAACCCATCACTAGGGACTAGGTTTCCCTAAGGCTCGATCCTAGAGCAATTGACATCACATCATTAGGTTTCTAGACCCTTAGCTCAACTCATGAGCCATATTGTGAATCTTAGGGGGTTGAACTCTATCAAACTCTACCCAAGGAAAGCATTTAAACACTCCAGGGTCAAAGAGAGCTTTAGTTGTAAGCCTGGTAAGTCTGTACACATGTTGCACGCAGCTGATCGTTGTGTTAGTAGAAGGCCAACTCTTTGAACAACAGCCCAGGTCTAAGCGTGCCTACAAGACAGATACATCATCTGGTGCTCATCCAATGGTGGCCCTCACCATAGTACGGCCCAGGTCCACGTGTATCACTCACCCGAAAGGCTCAAGTCAGTGATAGGCTTCCACCCTGATCTTTGCCCCGATTTACCGTGTGCTCGAAACTAGGCTATCAAGGGAGGGTGACTCTGGCCCTCTAGCCTCTAGATGATGGCAAACATAGCTAAACACAATACTAAGAGTTATAACTCAGTCCCCTCACATGCAAGTCCCCATCGTCATAGGTATCACATACGAGAGACTACAAGCAACAAACTAACATGGTACTAGCATATAATATGTGCTCAATCGGCACGCTGGCATACAACATAAGATGTTTGGTGCCCGACAAATAGCGGAGCACACGCTTAACAACCTGTTAATGAATATCAGTCGAGCACTTGAGAAACTGACTAAGATGATTCACAATATAAGAAATGTCAGGTTGCATGTTGGTGAGATACTGAAGAGCACCAACGATACTACGGTAGATAAATTGATCAGAGAAAGGTTCACCCATACTTAAGGACAAGGTTTTGCCAACCGCAAAGGGAAAAAGAATAGGCTTAACATTCGTCATTCGAAGCTTGGCAAGCAAGTCATCAATAGACCAGATGGATGCTTCGACACCTGGATACCAAAGAAATTGCTTAGAGCACCAAGATCTTTCAATGCAAATCGCTGATTGAGAGAGGGGACTAAACTAGAGAGAAAACTTGCATCACCGTAGTAAGGATAACATCATCTACATACACAACAAGCAATGCCATAACGCTCTCACGTTGATAGATAGACAGGGAGGAGTCAAACCGACTGTTGACAAACCCCACGAGGGTAGGACAACTTTAAGAGTCATTCCACGCCCGTGTGGCCATCTTGAGACCATAGAGTGCCTTTTTGGGTTTACAAACATAGTTAGGGAAATAGATAATCAACAAAGCTTAGAGGCTGAGCTATAAACACATCTTCACTAAGAAGGCATTATTAAAGTCAAGCTGCCGGAGAGGCTTGTTGCGAGAAAGTGCAATACGAATGGTCGAAGCCTTCACAACTTGACTGAATGTATCAAAGTAATCAACACCAGGATGCTGGTGAAATCCTTTTGCTTTAAGACGAGGTTTATGTCATTTTCGGACCCATCAAGATTACGTTTGATCTTAAAGACCCATTTGCACCCCACATCATTTTGAGAAACTAAGGGCGGGACAAGACACCAAGTATCGTTCTGAAGGAGAGCCGCAAACTACTAATCCATAGCAGCTTTCCAGATAGGTTGTTTTAGCGCATCAACAACCCGAGTAGGTTCAGTAAGAGATCAGTCATTGGAAACAGTAACCCAAGCCTTGGGTTTGTAGATCCTACCCTTTGAACAAGTGACCATTGGGTGAGCATTTTGACAAGCAAACGGTTGATCCGGAGAATGTGCAATGGTTCTCCAACTGGCATTATAGCATGTACATCTGGAGACGAGACGAGGGGCTCCGAAGGTGGGGAGGACGGTAGTGAAATAGATTGCGGAGCAGTTGGAGAAGGGGAAGTGGGAGAGGTAGGTAAAAGAGGCAGTATAAGAGGATCAACTTTTAGAGATCGGAGAGGGCATCAGACGACCAGTGGAGGTTGTGGTACAACACCAGGATGAGGAAACACATTAGGGAGGGAGGCCATCCACTGATTCAGAGGAGGTGCAGGTTCTACCATAGATAGAGGATCAAGTGAGGAGAGAAAACTTGTAGCAAAAGGAAACATGTCCTTATTAAAAATAACTTGATGAGAGATAATAACCTGGCAAGATGGTGTGAGGCATTTGTGAACCTTGTGAACAAGATTGGGTCTCAAATAAACACATTGTTAAGTATGGAGTTGAAACTTCTGAGAATGATATGGCTAAAGGTATGGATAACATGTGCACCCTAAAACCTTGAGTTCTTTGAAGTTCAACTGACTCTTGGTTACTAATTCCAAAGGTGATTTATCATGCAGCACTGAAGTTGGTAGCCCATTGATGAGAAAAGTGGCAGTAAGAAAAGCTTCCCACTATAACTGAATTGGCATAGATGTCTGTGTCAGTAACGTGAGACTAGTTTTGAAAATATGGTTGTGTTTCCTCTCTGCCCAGCAATTATGAGCAGACATATTAGGACACGAGAAACGAGAGGTAATGCCAAGCGCAGCGCATAAGGCATGAACCGGTTTGTACTCACCACTATTATATGAATGGAGAGTTTTGACATTACTCCCAAACCGAATCTTTACCATAGTAAAGAAGTGAAAAAATGCACTAATAGTGTCACTCTTCAATCTCAAAGGATTAATCCAAACAAAACGACTAAAATCATCCATAAAGTGAACATAATAACGGTACCCATATCATGAGGCTACAAGATCAGGCCCCCATAGATCAATATGAATAAGATCAAACATAGCACACACACGAGAAAGAGATAAAGGAAAAGGTTGAGAATGCATCTTTCCAAACTTACACTCTCACAAAAAAAATCTTATTCATTCATAAAATTGGAAAAACCAAAGTCGTTAACTAAAAACTGCACAGTACGAACAAAAGGATGTCCTAAGCGTTGGTGTCAAATAGACTTAGACTGTAACGGCCCGGAAAATTCATCCCGGCCTTCCCGGGAGGCCCAGGGGCATTTTGGTAATTTTGGGTCGGGCCGATTTTGAAATTTAAAATTGCCGGATTAATTGCGAGTCAATTTGAATAGGATCGGGATTTTTGGTGAAGGCGTTTGGGCTTGGGAAGGAGCAAAAATAAATAGGGAATTAAATAGCGCGTCGAGCAGGAATCGAGCTAGGGCCGTGTCGCATGCTAGGCGGAGGGCACAGCCAGCCGAGCCATCGCGCGTGTTTGTTATCTTAATCGCGCGATCTTTTATATAAGCGTGTTCCTCCTTCCTTTGATTTAAAGGCCGAGCTTCTTCTTCTTCTTCCCCATTTCTCCTTCGCGATTCTTCCTCGACCGACCGAAAGCCGTCTTCGCGATTTCTTCCTTCTCCGGCCCAATGCGACCGAGTTCCCCTCCCAAATCCGAAGCCAATCCTCGTGCAGCTGGTAAGTTCTTCTTCTTCTTCTTCTTCTTCCATTTTTTTTCCCCTGTTTCGGGATCTGCTATTTCCGCCGATTCGAGGTGATTCGCGGTATGGGTTTTGTGCAGCTGGAGTAGAGGAGTTCGACCAACCATAAATCGCCCGTCGAATCCTCTCCGATTGCTCGAATTCGAGCTCGTTCTCCTCCGTCGCGCCAGTTCGTGTTCGCCCCTGTTCGCGCGCGGAAGCTCGCCTTCGCTCGCCGCCGTCGCGCGCGAAGCGCCAGACGCTTGTCGCGTGCCCCGCCATCGAGCCACGCGCGCGCTCGCCGGCCCCGTGTCGCCGCCCCTCGCATGAGCCGCCGTCGCCGCGCCCTGTTCGCCCACGCATCGCCGCGCAGGCGGCGCCATCCGCAAGCGTCCGCGCGCCGCGTCGCGCGCAAAGACGCCAGCTCGCCCATTCTGCGCCCAGTGCGCCCATCGAGCCCCGTTCTTTGCCCGTTCGTGCAATCGGCCCGTTCGTGCGTTAAATCGTGCCTCGTGAGTTGCTCGAGTGAGCCTCATTTATTTTATTGTATTTAGGCCTATTGTGTGATTTTTGTGTTGATTGATAGGTTCCGTGTAGCTAGATCGAGATTGTTCGCGACTTAGGATTTCGTGCCAAACCGTCCCGACCAAGGTAAGGATTTCTTACAGGGGTTGTGTGGACCCTGCGATATTATATGTGATTATTGAATGATTGCTTGTTTGTGATTATTAACATGTGTAGCTAGGTGCTTCAATCTGAATTCGGTTAGCATGATTTCTTGGTTAATTCTCATGTTAATCCATGCTAGGTTGTTCCTTTCTCGGCATGCTCGTATCTGTTCCTTGCTTCGTAGTATCATGCTAGGCTCGTTGTATTCTTATTGAGCACGTATTGGATTTTATGGAATTGTTTCTTTGTTTGCTCGAGGCGAGTTAGAGTTGCGGGTAGATAGCATCATCCGGGCCCGATGCATAAAGTACCTTGCATCCATGGCGGGGGCGTCGAGCAAGTCATTCCGATCCCTGGACCCCGTGAGGGATTTGCTAACCCGAGCGGTAGGCCCCGCAATCTTGGGTGAGGGTGGCGATCGTTAAATGCCCCAACCGTCGGGATGATGACTTGGCATTGCCTTGTCCTCGATAGTCGGCACGTCCTCGGCGTGTTCGGCCGTAGCCCACGATTGCCACTGTTAAGGTAGGGCGGCTTCTGGTGTAAGCCTACCACGACCCGTTCCCTTAGCCTCAAAGTGCGGTGGTTCAGTGACATAGTTTAAGTGTCCAGTCTCACACCCTATGTCGGTGACACCGATCCAAAGATTTAGTTAGGCGTGGTATTGGACATGGGCGGCTTGCCTCTGGGCCGGCACCCCCCATGGTCTGCGGTAGCACGCGGTGCATGTTTACGCTCATTACTGGCGCCACCGAGAGCTCCTCGGGATCTTGAGCGATGTACCTTTCGTCGGCGCGTGAGGCGGCCGAGGCCGGGACTTGTTTCTCGTATAGGGCGACTTATGTATTGGGTGTGTGATGATTTGATTCGGACTAAGCCACCGAAGTTGGCATCCGAGGCCCAAGTGTGGGCTAAGCTATGTGCTCTATTCGTGTTATATTCATAGCTTGCATACGCTCATCGAGATGACCATGTTTATCGTATTGTACCCGGTTGGGGATTCTTCTTGAGTAATTCGTTACTCACCCTTATTATGTGGTTTCCACGGAGGTAATCGTGGTGCGCGACCGGATGCCGAAGGAGGAGCTGTGATCATGAGGCCAGTCTTCCAACTCGATTTTTGTATTATGACTCTCGTGTGTTTTTGTTTTCCCTGAATGCATGTAGCCGGGCACGAAAGCCCTAGGATGTTTGTAAATATTTGTGGATTCCAGCATGTTGTATCGAACAGTTTTGAATGGCTTTTAGTAAATCTCGATCGAGTAAACTTTGGAAATGTATTTATCCCTGGAGCAGTGCTTGGAAACAGGGGCGAGTTTCTGGGAAAAAGTCTAGTTTTTAAAGGGGTTATTTTGAATGTTTTGTTTTAATTGGAATCCGAAATCATGTTTGTTTTAAATATCCTTTACTTTGATTGCATGCATTGGGGTAAGGGCCCATTTAGTGCCCCATTCGGGTCGGTCCCTTACAGTTGGTATCAGAGCTTAGAGTCATAAATTCTGTAGTATGACCTGTTGTTGTAGGTCGTTTTCCCATGATCACTAGCACTCCGACAGTCATCAGGTACGCCTAAGTTTACTATTTGTTGTTTAAAAAGGGTTAAGAATTTACAATACCTGTCATCTAGTGTATGCCTTGTGTAGTGTTGTGGAGCGGAGACGAAGCGAGTTCGACTCGTTATTGGTTTGGGTTTAAAGCACCATCATGCCAACTTCCCGCGATGTGTGATGTATGTTGTGGCTTGTTGTGGTATCCAGTAGGTTCGGATGCCCCGGGACATCGTTCAGGAGGAGGTAGAGATTGGACTCCCATAGGCCAAGCGTGGCCCAATTGATGGTTTTCCCTAGTGAGAGGGTGGAGGTGCTTTGCCTTGGAATGCCACTCCAAGAGAGAAGGTAGCCGTGGTTGTCTTGATGTGGATGTTGGGGAGCAGTCCCCGTGTGGACTAGCACTGGGTAGCTCAAGTGCCGATCTTGAGCCTTGTTAGATTTTTGGTTGCCCAGAGAATGGTTGCAAAGTCGTAGCCTTCGAGGAGGTTGATGAGGTATCTTTGTGTTTTTCGCGAAGTGTGGTTGTTGTAGCGATGGCGGAACCCTGTAGTTAAGGGTGCGGCAAGTAATGTTCCTTACGGAATTTGGATCCGTTGGTGGTTTCCTCGGTGGTGTGATAGAATTGAACACTCTTCTTTTGGTAAGCCCTAAAGTAGGGCTAGTTCTTTGCATGTTGATAGAGCCGCCGAGTTTGTTGAGCATCATGTGGAGATGCAAGAGTAGGGTGTGAGCCTTGACTTGATGAGATGCCTTAGGCATGGTTGTTGGAGTTGAGCCCTTGTATGCCGAGGCGAGTTCGTGTCACTTGAGGTTGTGACCTTGTTGGCCCCGTTGTAGTAAGATGTGGATTTGGTAGTAGTGGCACTTGAGGTGCATTGGTTGGTGTGCCACTTTGGCATTAAATCTGGTTCAGGCCTGAGTTTGGCATGGGCATAGCAGATGGTTCTATGCCGTTCGGAGTTTAGCGTACTCCTTTAGCCTTGGATCCATTTATGGTAGTTGCACTGTGTAGGTCGTGCAAAAAGGGCTAGTTCGGTGGTAATCGAAAGACTTCAAGCGAAAGGATGTTCGAGAGGAGCCAAGCCTTTTCCAGTGTTACTAGAGGTTGAGTAAGTCAAGAAGGTTGGCGGTTGGTAAGTGTTAGTGCGCGTGCATCTCACGCCAGTGTTAAGGCCAAGAGATCCTTGTGGTTGGTAGTGCGGTCAACTACCTTCGAGTGCCTAAACCTCTGGAGAGTTGAACATCATAGAAGCAAGTTGGGTCCAGTTGAGGGACCATGAGTTGGATGTCTATGAGGTAAGTAAGATGCCTTGTGAGAGGAGTTGGATGCCTTATGGGTAAGCACCCTTGGTAGAGGTTTGGTATAAAGTAAGTTTGGTTTGACGTGGTTATGCTTTGGTGGAGCAAGGTTGCCACAGCTTCGAGCATCGTGTGGAGATGGAACTTTGGGTGTTCCGTTGACTGGATGTATCTCTGCCAGGAGCTAGTGTGGCTTTTGGGAAAAGCATTTGTTAGACTTGGATCGCTAAATGAAGGTTGGGAGTTGTGCACACAAGTGTGTTTTGTGTGGTTCGTTCTGTGCGAGAGAGTCAGATCCATGTAGGGTTTGCTTTGGGGATCGGTGCTCGCTTTTTGGAAAAGTTGGACTCCAAGTGGATGTTGTAAGGCTTAGTGAGGTGGTAAGGATACCATGCTCGTGGTAGCGAGTTGTTGCTTAAGTGAGATTGTTAAATGGACCTAAGCTAGGTTGGCGGATCTTCTTGCTGATCGTCATGACTGAGAGAGTTGTTCGGATCCTTACTTGGGTAGGAGTTATGTTGTGGTTGATGTTTGAGTAGGAGGATGACGCATTCGGTAGCGTTTCGGGTCCTCTTGGTTTCCAAGGAGTTGGAGTTGGCCAGCATGGATGTGTTGCTAGAAAATGGAGTTTTTGTTTGTTCAGCAATTGGTTGTAGGCCGTTAGACGCGGCGGTGTGTGTGTCGAGGGTTGTCGAAGAACCCTAGTTGTGGAGAGCCTCACCAGAGCTCGGTCGGACCCAGTAGTAAGTTTAGTTAGCAAGCCCAGTCGAGTAGTTTGTAGCCTCGGGTGAGTTCTTTGGCGATTTTGGTGGGCTAGCAAGCCGAGTTTGTTTGGAGTAAAGTCCGGATTTGGTTCTGTGTGGTGGCAAGTTGGTGTTTGATGTTGGCCAAGGTGTGGTTTTCGAGTTGCCAAGGAGTTAGCCTTGTTCGTGGGTAAGTGGTTTTGCCTGTAGGATGTCTCTCATGTTCCCCGAGTTTGAGAGTGCCCTCATTTGGTGTTGGAGGCGAGTCTTTGCTTGTTCGTGGTCGGCGGTCCGATCTGTGGTGGACCCCTGTTGTTGCCTCAGTGAGAGAATTGGATGTTGTGCTTAGCTGAGCAAGTTAGCGAGCATTTGTGGAGCTCCCTGTTCTTCGGATGTCTACTTGTAAGGATCTGTTTCTTTTTGGAATTGTCGGATTATCCCTTGGTCTTGGACTTGGCGGTAGCAGTGCTAGTAGGTGGAAAGTCTGTTGGCCACCTGAAAGCAGTTGTTTGTCAGATTAAGCGGACTCTTGAGTGGTGTTCTGGAAGTTGCAATAAGAGTTGTTCTGCCTCCTATGAGTGTTTGGCCTAGTTGGTTAAGGTTTTGTGTGTTGGCATGGAAGTTGTTGCACCTTTGTAGTTGAAGAACCCCTTGTATCAGTTGTGGATGAGGTTGCACCATTGTGGTTGGACTAGGGTCTTGGCATTTTGAGGGATCCTTGCTGGTTAGTGTAGCTTGTGCTCTTGCCGGCCATTATTGGTATTCTGGTCCTTGGTAGTTGGTATTATTAACGGTAGTGGAGTTTCGTTGCGAAGTTTCGGTGGGAAGGTGCATTGAGCCTAAGCTAGAGGGTTAGGCCTGTATGTGCTATCATTTGGACTTGTGAGATGTGTTTCATATTTGAGGCAAGCTTCGTTCCGTTGCTTGCATGGAGGTAAGTTTGGTGGAGGAGCCCCCTCTGGGGCCGGTTGTTGGCAGGCTGACTTGTCCAGCCAGTGATTTGAGTCAAGCTAGAGTTGTGTGGATTGGCATAGCTATGCAGTTTGTGGTTGTTTGAGCGTCCGAGGCCGTAGCACTCAAGTTGTTGGATTGTAAGTTTTCCGGGTGGGAGCTGTCAGTTAGTTGAGGTTGTTGTGTGAGATTAGATTCTTGGAGGATTGGTTTCAGTAGTGAGAGCTCGCACCTCGTCTCGTGTACAGTTGCCATTTCTATGGAGTAGAGTCATGTCAGTTTCAGGCTGGAGTTGTTGTCACCAGGGTGGGGCAACAAAGGTTTGTTCTAGGCAGAGCGTGGTTAAGGGGCTTATGAACCGAGTGCAGTTTCTGTAGTGCTTTCACCCTCTGACCGATGGTATTTTGGAGGATTGAGCCAGATCCGTTGGAGCTTGTTGTGAGTTGGGGTTTCCGTGGTTAGGCAGCGGAAACCAGTGTTGGATTTTATGAGGTCGCCTCGGATAGCAGTTCCCGGCTGCTAGTTCTTTTGGTTCTGTTGAAGCATGGTAAGGTAAATGCTGCAGGTCTCTAGTGCTGTGAGAAAGGGTTGGTGGTCGTCAGTTTTGTTTTGGGTCCCGAGTTGCTGCTGTTGACCAATGGTGCCGTGCAGAAGATTAGAGCTCGTATGTTGACAGCTCAGAGCGGACAGAAGAGTTATGCCGATGTTCGACGTCGGGATTTGGAGTTTGAGGTTGGTCAGCATGTATTCATGAAGGTCGCACCAATGCGAGGAGTTTTGAGGTTTGGCAAGCGTGGGAAGCTGAGCCCCCGTTTTGTTGGTCCGTTTGAAATCCTGGAGAGGATCGGTCAGGTTGCTTATCGATTAGCCTTGCCTCCGTCATTGTCAGCAGTGCACAGTGTATTTCATGTATCGATGTTGAGGCGTTCCGTCCGGACCCGTCGCACATTGTGGATTTTGAGCCTTTGCAGCTGAATGAGGATTTGAGCTTCGAGGAAAGCGGTGGGAATTCTTGCCTTTGAGACAAAGACAACTGCGTAATCGTGAAATCAAACCGGTAAAGGTTACGTGGAGAAGTCGAGTTTAGAGGAAGCCACTTGGGAGCGGGAGGATGAGATGAGATTGCGTGATATCATTTGTTCGATTCGAGTCGTAAGTGACTTTCGAGGACGAAAGTCTTGTAAGGGGGGAGTATTGTAACGGCCCGGAAAATTCATCCCGGCCTTCCCGGGAGGCCCAGGGGCATTTTGGTAATTTTGGGTCGGGCCGATTTTGAAATTTAAAATTGCCGGATTAATTGCGAGTCAATTTGAATAGGATCGGGATTTTTGGTGAAGGCGTTTGGGCTTGGGAAGGAGCAAAAATAAATAGGGAATTAAATAGCGCGTCGAGCAGGAATCGAGCCAGGGCCGTGTCGCATGCTAGGCGGAGGGCACAACCAGTAGAGCCATCGCGGCGTGTTTGTTATCTTAATCGCGCGATCTTTTATATAAGCGTGTTCCTCCTTCCTTTGATTTAAAGGCCGAGCTTCTTCTTCTTCTTCCCCATTTCTCCTTCGCGATTCTTCCTCGACCGACCGAGCTTCGTCTTCGCGATTTCTTCCTTCTCCAGCTCCAATGCGACCGAGTTCCCCTCCCAAATCCGAAGCCAATCCTCGTGCAGCTGGTAAGTTCTTCTTCTTCTTCTTCTTCTTCCATTTTTTTTCCCCTGTTTCGGGATCTGCTATTTCCGGCCGATTCGAGGTGATTCGCGGTATGGGTTTTGTGCAGCTGGAGTAGAGGAGTTCGACCAACCATAAATCGCCCGTCGAATCCTCTCCGATTGCTCGAATTCGAGCTCGTTCTCCTCCGTCGCGCCAGTTCGTGTTCGCCCCTGTTCGCGCGCGGAAGCTCGCCCAGCTCGCCCTTCGTCGCGCGCAGAAGCGCCCCAGACGCTTGTCGCGTGCCCTGCCATCGAGCCACGCCGCGCTCTCGCCAGCCCCGTGTCGCCGTCCCTGTACCGAGCCGTCTCGCCAGCGCCCCTGTTCGCCCCTGCATCGCCGCGCGCAGCAGCGCCATCCGCCATCGCGCGCGTCGCGCAGCGTCTTGCGCCCAAAGCCACGCCCAGCTCGCCCATTTCTGCGCCCCAGCGCGCCCATCGAGCCCCGTTGCTGCCCCGTTCGTGCAATCGGCCCGTTCGTGCGTTCGTCGTGCCTCGTGAGTTGCTCCCGAGCTGAGCCTCATTTATTTTATTGTATTTAGGCCTATTGTGTGATTTTTGTGTTGATTGATAGGTTCCCGGTAGCTAGATCGAGATTGTTCGCGACTTAGGATCGGGGTTGTGTGGACCCTGCGATATTATATGTGATTGTTGAATGATTGCTTGTTTGTGATTATTAACATGTGTAGCTAGGTGCTTCAATCTGAATTCCCGGTTAGCATGATTTCTTGGTTAATTCTCATGTTAATCCATGCTAGGTTGTTCCTTTCTGGCATGCTCGTATCTGTTCCTTGCTTCGTAGTATCATGCTAGGCTCGTTGTATTCTTATTGAGCACGTATTGGATTTTATGGAATTGTTTCTTTGTTTGCTCGGGCGGAGTTAGAGTTGCGGGTAGATAGCATCATCCGGGCCCGATGCATAAAGTACCTTGCATCCATGGCGGGGACGTCGAGCAAGTCATTCCGTCCCCCGACCCCGTGAGGGATTTGCTAACCCGAGCGGTAGGCCCCGCAATCTTGGGTGAGGGTGGCGATCGTTAAATGCCCCAACCGTCGGGATGATGACTTGGCATTGCCTTGTCCTCGATAGTCGGCACGTCCTCAGCGTGTTCGGCCAGTAGCCCCGATTGCCACTGTTAAGGTAAGGCGGCTTCTGGTGTAAGCCTACCACGACCCGTTCCCTTAGCCTCAGGTGCGGTGGTTCAGGCTGACATAGTTTAAGTGTCCAGGTCTCACACCCCTATGTCAGTGACACCGATCCAAAGATTTAGTTAGGCGTGGTGACTGGACATGGGCAGCTTGCCTCTAGACCCGGCACCCCCCATGGTCTGCAGTAGCACGCGGTGCATGTTTACGCTCATTACAGCGCCGACCGGAGAGCTCCTCGGGATCTTGAGCGGTGTACCTTTTCGTCGACGATGAGACAGCAGTAGGCCGGGACTTGTTTCTCGTATAGGGCGACTTATGTATTGGATCGTGTGATGATTTGATTCGGACTAAGCCACCGAGTTGGCATCCGAGGCCCAAGTGTGGGCTAAGCTATGTGCTCTATTCTGTGTTATATTCATAGCTTGCATACGCTCATCGAGATGACCATGTTTATCGTATTGTACCCCGGTTGGGGATTCTTACTGAGTAATTCGTTACTCACCCTTATTATGTGGTTTTCCACAGGTAATCGTGGTGCGCGACCGGATGCCTGAAGGAGGAGCTGTGATCATGAGGCCCAGTCTTCCAACTCTGATTTTTGTATTATGACTCTCGTGTGTTTTTGTTTTCCCCGAATGCATGTAGCCAGCACGAAGCCCTAGGATGTTTGTAAATATTTGTGGATTCCAGCATGTTGTATCTCGAACAGGTTTTGAATGGCTTTTAGTAAATCTCGATCGAGTAAACTTTGGAAATGTATTTATCCCGAGCAGTGCTTGGAAACAGGGACAGGTTTCAGGGAAAAAGTCTAGTTTTTAAAGGGGTTATTTTGAATGTTTTGTTTTAATTGGAATCCGAAATCATGTTTGTTTTAAATATCCTTTACTTTGATTGCATGCATTGGGGTAAGGGCCCATTTAGTGCCCCATTCGGGTCGGTCCCTTACATAGACACCGCCACATTTATTGAGCTATCACTAGGAAAAATAGATGCAGAACAAGCTAAAAGATGTTGCGCTAGTATCACAAACAATGGAGGAACAACAGTCAACAGATGGGATGGAGCTAGTGCAACTCGATACACTCCATCTTTAAGCATCCCCGTCAAAATAGTGTTGCTTGTACGAGTTTCCTTCCTAAAGAAACAGTGCCCATGAAATTCAATAAAAAAACACCATTATCTTGAGCAAGCTTAGAGACACTGATCATATTTTTAGTAATCGTAGGCACATATAAAATAGTATCAAGTTTTAACAGTCAAATATCAATAAGTAAATAAGCAGATCCTACATGACAAATTATTAAAGTATGACCGTTACCAATAGTGGCAGCATCAGTACCTCTATATTCTGTAGTACCAGTCAGGGAGCTATCGTCATAGGTGACATGATTGGAAGCACCACTGTCCAAATACCAACTAGGATCAATCACAGTCTCACGTCTGGTAACAAACAGATTGAAACTTTGATGAGCATGGAATGCTTAGGGAAAAAAGGCGTCTGAACATTTTAGGGCCCAGACAAGGCATATGGAGGAAAAGATGGACCCAACAATTGAGACACACCAGAGGATTGGGTACCCCGCCGCTGCTTTAGAAAAAACCTGTCACGACAAAAATTAGTAGTGTGGCCTAAGCAACCACAAACATAAAAACAGTTCTACTGAGATCTCTCGAGGAACCACCTCGACCACGATCACCCCCATGACCACCCCTTAAATTTTGGTACCCACGATTAGGGGCACGAGAAAAAGAGGTCTGAGCCGGTTTAGACCACATTGGGTGCCTCCATGCATATCGGTCACATTAGTAGCATTAGAAGATGGCGTGCAAGTAAATGAAGTGGTTTTTTGAGAATTTTGATGGTCAATTCTTTTTTAGAACATAAGTAACTCGGTTTGATGCCGAAACCAAGAAAGATCTGGACGCGCTTGAGCATTGGCCACCACTAAATTATATTCTTTATCAAGACCCATCAGCACCTGAGAAATGAGAGCACGAAGTGGTACAAAGCTTCCAGTGAGTTAAAGATTGTCAGCATGAGTCTACATAGTCCGTAAGTAATTAGCTATTGTCGGGGATCCCTTCTGACATTTTTGGAAGGTCTGACGAAGAAAATCTTCTTCAACACGAGACCGAGCACCAAAGAGCTCATGAATAGCTTGTTAATGATTGTGCTCTAAAGGCCTAGTAATTTGTAACTAAAGAACAAACATTTAATATACAAACGTCGTTCAGTATCGCATTAATTGGATTAATAGCGATATTCCCATGGTTATTTGGATGTACACTTGGACAAGTATGTGAGACATATAAGTGGATCTAGTTCCAAGTCAATAACCTAAAGGGTGTGTTTGGTCCCCCGTTTATGTAAACGGCCGAGTTGGTTATAATAACCCAACTGGTGTTTGCCTCACCGTTTATTATAAACGTGGTTACCTAAACCTGCGTGCCAGTTTATCTAAACCTACGTGCCCGTTTATCTACACCTTACATATATTACTTTTTGGTACATAACCATCCCCCCAAACACCGTTTATCATAATCTCTGTTATAATAACTTGTCCCTCAAACACCATTTATAATAACCTACCATTTATCATAACCCACCGTTTATCATAACCTTCCGTCTATAATAACCAAACCGGTGCCCCAAACGCACCCAAAATGTTTAAATTATATGGACTAAGGTTAGGGCCTAAGTCTTGGTGACACTGTTGGTTCGACCTGCTTTGCAAAGGTTGCAAACAACCTGATCCTGGTTGTTCATGTGGAGATATGTGAGTGGGGGTGCCTATGCAAAAAGGAGTTTTTGCATAAGACAGGATCAGAAGTTCGAGCTAGTAATTTTGTTATAAAATCGTATCAACTACTTCACTAAGGATGATCGTATGTCGTCGTGATCTTAATCCTAAGTTGGTTGTGAACTTCTACTTTATGGAAGCGTCCTTTGATGTGCATGGGTGAGACCAGCCAAACAACATTGGGTCAATAAGCCTCCCACGTAGGGGATTGCTGTAGGTGATTGCTGTAGTGAATGGTTGGGAACGCAACATCACAAGAAGGAATTCACGCCTTCCCAAATTTTGAGGAAGCTGTAGAGTTGTTTCCTTAAGAACTGATTCTAGGGCTTGGATAAAGGGATCCCGCCTCTCATTGGCCCGAGAGGACATTGATTTATAGTTGGACTATAAACACTTATTCATTAGAGGAATCAATGGCGCTTAAGGAGAAAGATGTAATCACATGATCATATGACAGATGACCGATTATATCCGTGGACGTTAAATTGTCCAATAGTTAGAAAGAGTTCAGCACAGACCTTTAGTGAAATATGTCTGATGTTAACGAATAGGGATCAGATCCCGGGTCGTTGTAACTTTCAACCTATAGGTCCACCGGTCCCCGAGCTAGCTCATACTTGCTGGTACATTGTTTTATTAGAGAGTGAGTTTGAAGAGTTCAAATTCACATATTAATTATGTGAGACATAATTAATAGGAGCATAAAGTTTAAATTATTAAACTTGCGAATTAATATATTGGATATATAAATTTAATATTTATTGAATAAATATTAATAAGGTGAAATTAATTTATTTGGTAAATTAATTATAAAATAATTATTTAATTATTATATCATAGTAAATTAATATGTTGGACATATTAATTGGTTTAATAGTTATTGGAAAATTATTAAATGTAGAATATTGATTAATATATTGAACATATTAGTTGGGTGAATAATTATTGGATAATTATTAAAGTAGAGAATTAATATATTGGATATATTAATTAGATATTTATTTATTTAGAATATATTGGATATATTATGGAATTAAAATTTATTGGATTAATATCAATTAAAATAAATAAATAAAAAATATGGATTTTTCGAAAATTAAATGGGAAAAATGCATAATGCATTTGTCCAACATCAGAAAGGTGTAAGTTGGAACCTCCACCACTCTACTATAAATAGGAAGCCTTTGAGGATTTCATTCTCATCCCACTCACTTTCAAAGTAACCTTTCTCATAAGTTGAAAAACCTCTTGGAAAGCTGAGATATCTTTTCTTCTCCATAGTCAGACTATTAGCTCTCTTCTCTAAAGGGTTCCCACCAAGCACTCGGTGGTAGGAAAGAAGTCATAGCCTGGAAGAGCGGAGGAGATAGTTCAAGTTTTTCCACGGGGAATAGTTGATCCTGCTCAACATAAAGACCCGCCAGATTAGATCAGAGACGACAATCAATGTAAGTATTCTTTTTCTAATAATCACGTAGGGTATTGCATTTAGATTAATTAGATTAATCAAAGATAATTAATTAGATTAATTGTTTAGAAATTTTTTTATTATTCACACGTTTCTGCCGCGCTAAATGCATATTCCTACCCCAATATTCCCAACATAGCAGTCCATAGAGCACGATAAGTTTCATGATCCATCACCTGAGTAGCAACTTCTGATGTCATGAAATTATACATCCAACCCAGAAAAAGTTGAACCACCACCATCCAATTTTCATGCGCATCATAGACAAACAAATTATTAGAATTAGAAAATGGGGGGAGGAGCCACCTGGCCTCCCTGTGCTCTTCCAAAATAGAGGAGCAAAGGCACACCATACCTCCCTACTGCACTGCTGAAATAGAGGAGGGGAGGCCCACCTGGCCTTTTTTCTGCAAAGCAGAAACTGAAGGAGAGAAGGGGCCCCCTAGGCCCGCTACTGATGCCACCGAAAAAGAGGAGGAGGAAAGGCCCACCTGGCCTCCCTGTTGTAGCACAGAAATAGACAAAGAGGGGCCCACCTGGCCCCCTGCGGTGCTGATAAACCAGAGTAGGGTAGGCCTTCCTGGCCTCCCTGTTGTACTGTAGAAATGGAATAGAAAAGGGGCCCACCTAGCCTCGCTATTGCATCGTCAGATTAGAGAAGGGGAGGACCTCCTGGCCTCCCTATTGCGTCTCAGAGAAAGGGAAGGAAGAGTCAACCCATGGAACATAAATAAGAGTATTTAGAGGAGGGCATCTGTGATCTCTTGTAACAAACTCAAAAAGTTTGTGAGATTTTATGATAGACAGGGCTAGATTTTTCAAAGGAGAAAATTTGACTGATCTAACTTGATGCTAGTCATCTGGTTGAAAATTTGATTTAGAGGTCTTTGTAAATTGTGCGTTGGCCATGGAACATGCTCTGATATCAAGACAAAGTGATCAGAGAATGAGGAAAAGGTTTTATATATTTACTCGATGAATTAATCATACAAAGTGATGCCCTTTATATAGAGGGAATGAGAAATATAAACAATACATTTAAATACTTTTATCATAACCAATCCCAGGCCCTTCTAGAAGGTTATGGAAAGTGAATCTAGCACCCTAAAATAACCATTTAATACATTTAATCATTTAAAATAATACTAAATCTATATCTCGATTGACAGTAAGATTTTCAGTGTGTTTTATTTTTCTTATGGGTCTGTTGAATTATTTTAATAAAAGACTAAGATTTTAAAAGACTTATGGCTGCTATTTCATTATTTCATTATTACAGATGGACAATGAATTTATTGTAGACTTTGTTGTTTTTTTAAAAAATAAAGATATTTGACATTCTTTAAAATGGGAAATTACATTGTGCTATGAGTTTACTGTTGTCTTATTGATGTTTAAAAATGATACAATTCTTTTTAAATGGGAAATTATAGCATTTAAATACTTTTTAGTAGGGATCCTTTAAGGTATTTAATTTAATTATTATCATGTTATTAAAATTGTTGAACTTATTGATGTTTAAAAATGATACCGTTCTTTTTAAATGGGAAATTATAGCATTTAATACTTTTTAGTATGGATTCTATAAGATATTTAATTATTATAATTTTAATAAAATTGTTGAAAGATATTTGAATGTCCTTTAACTTTGGGTTTTTGGGTACTTTAATTTTTTGCGATTATGAGTTCTACTTTTGGAAAAAGAAACTCAAGGTTAATGCTAGGGATTGAATTGTGATCTGTTGTTTTCAAAAAGGTTGATCAAGAATTTCTTGTATGCTTTTTTGAGGGGTTTTGTATCTACAAAGCTAACGACTTTCTCACTTGGCTTGTGTCTACCCTGCACATGGTTGTATTGATGTGCTGCTGATATGTGTTAATGTGTGTTTTTGTATGTGGTATTTGTTTGCTTGACTGATTAGCATGTTGTTGATATATATGTTGTGTGTCTGATTCTTTTTCGTTCTATAGTAAGGGTGCATCGGGACTATGGGGTCTCGGGGCGCCACTTTGCACATTGCTTTAATTATTAACTATGTTTGGAACGATTGGTATCTTGGGATTATGGGGTCCTAGGGTGCATCTTGTGTGTGATTTTATTATTGTATTTCTCTTTAAGCATGCTAGGATTGTGAGGTTCTAGTATGCTAATCTATGTGTCACTTTCTTCCATACTTCTTATGATAAGTATGATACCTGTGATGACATGTGTTCAAGAGTATAGTTAGTCTTGATCATGTGTGAGTAGTATCCTGTTTAGTGATCTGTTAAGACTGAGCTGATATATTACTTTGAGTTTAGAATGATTAATGGTCATCATCTAAAAGCTGTAGAGGACACGACGTATTGCTGGCCTCACTGATCGGACCTGCACTAATAGTCGGAAATGTGATGTAACATGATGCCCCTAGAGATACCTAGTTTGTAGCTCTTTTAGGCAGACCATGATAATAGTGTAAGTCTGCTATGGAAAGGTCTTAACTTAGGAGAATAGGTGTAAACAAGCTAATAGATATATGGTGAAGGCCTCAAGGACTGTGACTCAATGGACACCTCTTCCTTGGTTGAGATTAACATGTGGACCTGGACTTGGACCAGGTTAGTATGTGTAAGCCTACACCTGATTGGTTTTCAGCAGCATGCGGTGTATGTGTACATGTATCGAGTGTCAGGTAGATGGCTTACTTGGACTGGTATCGTTAGTACATCAATTGAGATTAATTTTTTTAGCTAGAAAGTCATGTAAAAAACTTCATAACCTATCATATTCTTATGTTTAGGTGAGTGTCCTAAAGAGCCTCACAAAAGAATTGTATAACGTACTTCATAACCTGTCATATTGAGCTTAGGTGAGTATCTTTAGAACCTCACAAGAAATGGTCATGCAATGAACCTCATGACCAGATATTGTGTTAAGTTTAGTTGAGATATAAATATGTATTTGCTAGCATGATGATTTCTACCTTGTGCATTGAACCCTTGTTTCAGAATTCTTACTGAGTATTTCCCAATACTCACCGTTATCAATTTTCCCCCTCCAAGTGCTGAGTTATACCGAGATGGATGAGTTGGATGAGGCTGTTGGATCATAGGGGACACATGTACTGTTATTTATTAACTATCTTTTGTTCTGCATGAACTATTTAATAAATGTTTATTTAAGTTTAGAAAATTTGTATTTATATTTTGAACTATCCTAGGTAGGAGAACGTTTAACTATCTTGTTATTTTGAATATTTATCTAAATTTAATGAAATAATGTTTTTTGATTTTTTTTTAAAAAAATATATGAGACTTGTTGTCCCTAAGGGGTGGCGTAGTGGTTGAAGACTTGGGATTTTTGAAGGTATGCTCCCTTCAAGTTCTCAGGTTCAAAACTCACCTGTGACATTACTCCTTCGATGTCTCTGGTGCCTGGCCTAGGAACGGGTGTGGTTACCTTATTAAAAAAAAATCTGAGACTTGTTGAGATTTTAATCATACATGCTGTGTAAATACACATTATAGTCTTTACTTTAAGTCGGGTTATTATACCGTCTTAAGCCTGGTAAGTCTCTACACATGTCGCATGTAGCTGCTCACTTTATAAGTAAAAATACTATTTTATCTCTAGCTTAGGTCTAAGTGTTCCTAAAAAGATGCACCATCTGGTACTCGTCTAATAGTGGCCCTCACCTTGGTACAACTCAGGTCTAGTTGTATCGTACACCCGAAAGACACGAGTTAATGATAGACTTCCATCCTAATCTTGGTCTCAGTTTAACGTGTACGTAAAACTAGGCTATCAGGGGAGGGTGACTCTAACCATCTTAACTTCTAGGTGATGACAAAAGTCTAACAAGATCCTAGAATGGAAACCCAACCCTTCTACATTTTCAACTTATTGTCACAAGTATTACATGTATGGGACCACAATCAACTTACCTACGTGATCTAGCAACAATACGTACCTTGTCAGCAAGCTGGCATAATAAGTATATCTAAGCCCTACAACAAGCATTGGGCAAAGCAATAAAGATCAAGCAACATTATAACTTGCTTTATTACACATAATACCTATCTACTAACATGCTCAAACCATAATAACATGCTAATAGCATTCCAAATCATCATCCATATCAGGCATACAAGTGAAGTAAACATACATAGCAACTCTATTTATTCAGATGTAAAGCATGAGATCCACACAACACATAGAGGGTAGCCCTTACCTTACTTTTAATACAAAATAGAACAATTCCTCAAGTTCTGACGAGCAACGCTCCTAAGAGTAGTTACCTAATTACCAATATTAAGTCAAACCCACTAACTAATTATATTAATAATCTATATCAAATTGCTTAGTCCAGCAAACTTGTAGTCCTCATAATTCCTCTAAATAGTCCTCATAATTCCTTTAAATCCTTTTTAATTAATAATTTAGTGATGACCTTTTATTTTTATACATAACTCATGCCAATAATCAACGAATTATTTGCACCAATAACCTAATAATTTAATTAACTGCATGTTCGTAATAATTACTCATTTACAGCCCATATTCAAATAATTAAACTAGCAATTATGAAGTTTTTTCAAAGACTACCTATATTAAGAGAACTAATTATAAAAATACATATATTTTAAAAAAATTAACAAAAATACCTAAGATAAAAAAACAAATTTAATTAAATTAAATATAAAAAAACATAAATGCCCCCAATTTGAAATCCTCACTCTCATTTGACATTAAAAAAAAATGAAAATATCAAAGATTTACAAAAGTTTAATTTTAAAAGCTATCTTTTTAATCCAAGATTTATGGAATATTCGGCACCACCAAATTCCCTAAATCACTTAAACAAACAAAAATAACTATTTTCATTTCATTTCCAAAAAAATTCTCCCTAATTTTTAGCTATATAACTCATATAATTTTATATTAAAAATAAATATACCCTATTAATTGGTGGATTGTCATTGATGTATTAAAAATAAATGCATTGTATTAATTAGTGGGTTGTTATCAAAGTATTAAAAAAAAATACATCATATTAATTAGTGGGTTGTCAATGATGTATTAAAAATAAATACATCGAATTTTCTAGCTATAAAATATATAGCTTTATATTAAAAACAAATATATTGTGATTATATCATTTTGATTACATTGTTGTTAAAATTGTAAGTACATCATAGCTATAATTCAATATGGTTTTGTATTAAAATTAAATACGTACTAATGAGTTGTGACTACAGTGTTGACTACATTATTTATATCATTTTTATTGCATTGTTTTTTATATTCCAAATACATTATACATGCAATTTCTTACTTTGTAATTTTTTTGAAATTAGGAAATCAGAATTTTGCTCCATTATACTCAGAGCTACAAATTAATGTCACATGTGAGTTTTGAATTTAGGACCTTGAGGGGAGCATACCTTCAAAGTCCAAATTTTCAACCACTGTACCACATCTTGAAGACATTTTTACCTTGTAATTCAAACAAGGCTTTTACAAACATAGAAATAATTATTAGAATAATGTACAATTAGTTTATTTTTATTTTAGTTATATTTGTTTAACTTCTTAACCTCCTTTAATCACTTTGTAACTTCCCTCAGCTCACTATTTAAGTGAAGCTTATATTGAATAATAAACCAACTGAGTATTGTACACACTCGTGAAATGGTATTAGGGCATTTTCCCTAAAAACAAAATCTACCTCACCTTTTCGTTGCGTCTTTTCTCCTTTCCCGTTTCTCAAATGGCGGAACAAACTCCAATTCCACCTTCTCACACAACAAGTCAGAACACTAACAATGGAGACGATGCAGCATCACTTGAAGCTCAATTCAATCCTTTCCACTTATATCATTCGTTCTCATTAGCATCTTCCCTAGTAACTCAGCCACTCACTAGAGTAGAAAATTGCAACTCCTGGAAGCGTGTGACTTGATTTCACTATCAGAAAGAAACAAGCAAGGGTTCTTGACTGGCGAGGTTGTGAAACCAACGAACCCTACAACTTTACTCGCTTGGAAATGCAACAACGACGTTATAGCTTCGTGGATCTTGAACTCAGTGTCCAAAAAGATTGCGGCTAGCATTGTATACACAGATTCGGTGAAAGAAATTTGGGATGAATTAGGGGAAAGATTCAAAGAGAGCAACAAAACCAAGATCTTTTCTCTTCGAAAAGCTTTGATCACTACAACTCAAGGAAATCAGTCTGTTGAAACCTATTTCACTCAATTGAAAACAATCTGGCAAGATCTCTATGGTTTTCGCCCAATAGATCCCTGTTCCTATGAAGCAATAAAGCCTCTCCTTGCACATTTAGAATCGGAATACATCATGGTGTTTCTCATGGGCCTTAACGATAGCTATGCTGCTGTCCGTACACAAATTCTTCTAATGGAACCTCTTAAATCATTCAGTAAGGTCTTCTCCCTCATAATCCAAGAAGAACGCCAAAGAGCTGCTTCATCCTCAAACTCTTCAATCATGGATCCAATGGTTTTTCTTGCGGATGTGTCAAAAGCCTTAGTAAAGAAAGATTTTAACAAGCCACTCTGTTCTCACTGTGGAAAAAGGGGGCACACGGCTGAAAAATGCTATCAATTGCACTGATTCCCTCTAGGTTTCAAATTTCGCAACCCCACTTACAATCCCAATTACCGTCAATCCAGTGATGTAAAATCGTCCACCACTACAAACATCACTGTCGCAGTCAATTCTGTTGTTCAAACTCCGAGCGACTCTACAAATTTTTTCTCAAGCTTAACCGCAAAACAAAATTCACAACTTATGGGATTTCTTTCATCCCACATGAATTCTGGCAAAGAAAACAACATAAACCATGTCTCAGGTATATTTTCACGCCCTTTTACTCATGACAATTATAAAAATACATGGATTATTGACTCAGGAGCCTCACGACATATTAGTTTTAATCAAGAACTTTTTAAGAATTGGAGAAAACTATCTGGCATAAATGTGGTTTTACCTACTGGATTCCGTTTGAACATTGACCATATAGGAGATATTGAATGTTCCAATGGATTAGTACTAAAGGATGTCTTGTTCATACCTAAGTTTTCACATAATCTAATATCTGTAAATTGCCTTCTTAAAATTAATGAAGTCATTTTACAGTTTTCTAATACTTCGTGTATAATTCAGGACAGAAATTGTTCGAAGATGATTGGCAAGGCTGAATGTTTTAATGGTCTTTACGTGTTCAAAGATTGTTCTGATGCTATTACTTGTTTTACCTCTGTATCTACATGGCATAAAAGATTAGGCCATTTATCAAATAAGCGTTTAGAATCAATGAAAAATACTTCGAATTTCTGTGATCATCCTTGTAAACTTTGTCATATTTGTCCCCTTTCTAAACAAAAGAGACTTTCATTCCCTTTTAATAATAATGTGTCTTCTAACTGCTTTGATTTGATTCATTGTGATATATGGGGCCCTTTTAAAGTTATTACTTATATGGGTTATAGATTCTTTCTCACATTAGTTGATGATTGTTCCCGATACACTTGGACATTTTTAATGAAATCAAAATCTGATGTTCTATCTATAATACCTAGATTATTTAAATTGGTTAAGACGCAGTTTAACAAAGATATCAAACAATTTCGGTCAGATAATGCACCTGAGCTTAAATTCCAAGATTTTTTCTCCACAATTGGAACTATTCATCAATTTTCTTGTGCAGAAACTCCTCAACAAAATTTGGTGGTTGAAAGAAAACATCAACACCTTTTAAACATAGCTAGATCTTTACTTTTTCAGTCCAATGTTCCTTTAATGTTTTGGGGAGATTGTGTTCTCACTGCATCTTACATTGCTAATCGTATTCTTATGCCTCTTGTTTCTAATAAAACTCCATTTTCCATACTACATTCTTATGAAGCTGATTATTCTGTGCTAAGATCTTTTGGTTGTCTTTTTTTTCGTTCTACCCTTCAAGCTCATTGAGGTAAATTTGATCCCCATGCCTCCGCTTGTATTTTCATTGGTTATCCTCCTGTCATAAAAGGCTATAAACTGTATGATATTCAAAAGATGCAGGTTTATATCTCAAGAGATGTCATCTTTCATGAGAATACTTTTCTTTTACATGAAACACCTATGCAAGATGAAACATCAAACATAGATATCTTTTCAGAACATGTGCTTCCGTGTTGTGTGCCTAATTCTTTTGCGAATTATTCGGATGTCACTGATAGTTTATACATGCCTACTGTCACACCACCTGTGGAAAATAATGAAACCAATTGTACTGAGTTTCATGAAGACAATCTTGGCAACTTCTATCATGGAAATACCAATGATTCAAGTTCCAGTTATCACAATTCTTAGCTCTCAACTAGTTCAGCTGCACTGCCTTCTTCTACACCAGTTATCATACCTTTACGAAGGTCTCAAAGATCAGCCAATCCTCCTAGTTACCTCTCAGATTACCACTGCTACCTTTTACAACATAATATTTCTCATATAGTTACTACTTGCCCATATGACATTGACAAGTTTCTGAGATATGATTCATTGTCTTCAAGATGCAAAAATTTCATACTTAACATCTCTACCTATTATGAACCATCCTTTTATCACCAAGCTGTTAAGTTTAAAGAATGGCGTATGGCTATGGATGATGAGATATATTGTAACGGCCCAGGTTTTCATCCCGGTCTTCCAGGTATGCCCTAGGGGTATTTTGGTAATTTGGTCGGGCCGTCAGGGCCGTTTATGTCTTTTTCAGTTGCTAAAATTATTGGATGGTCTTATGTAGGATTTTGTTGCTTTGTGGATGTGTTTGGGGTGGAGAGATGCAAAAGAAATAATTTAGGGAATTAAAGGTGTTGTGGTTGGGACTCGAGCCAAGGTGGCCTTGTTTGTAGTAGCAGGGCCTTGCCAGTTGAGCCACCAGGTGATAGTGATGCTCATTCTGCGGTATGTCTTGGTTAGCTATGGGTCTTTGGGGTTTTGGTGCATTTGACTAAATGAAGGGAAATTAGGTTTGTTTGTGTTCTTCTCCAAATCCTCCATAGCCGCCCAAGCCCTTCTCTCCCTAGCCGCCCAAGCCTTCTCTCCCAACCCTTTGAAATGCTTTTCTTCCCCGTGCCAAGCTCCGTCCATCGATCGTTTTTCGCCGAAAGCAAAGAGCGGCCCGAGCAGCGGAGGTCTGTCGTCACGCGCCAGTGCGCCCCATCTCCAAAGAAGAGACGCACCAGCTGCAGCCCCATCTCCCAGCAGCGCGTCGCACACCCAGACGCCGTCGCGCCGCCCGACCTGCGCGCGATCGCAGCAAGCCCAGCGCCCAGTAGCGCCCGTGCCGCGTCACGTCGCTCGTCACGCGCAGCAAAGAAGCAGACGCGCGCACCGATCCGATCCGCGCGACCCAGCGCCCCGTAGCGCTCGCCACCCATCAGCGCCTATCAGCGCCAATCAGCGCCCAAAAGCAGCCACGACAATGCAGCCTGTCCGTCCGCTCGTCATCCGTGCCGTGTGAGTTTCTCCCGAGCTGAGCCTTGTTTATTTTATTATATTTAGGCCTATGGATTGTGATAATTATTGTGCTTGTTAGGTTCTCATTAGCTAGCTCGGGATCGATCGCAGCTTAGGATTCTTGTGTGTAGTTGCCTTCCGACTAGGTAAGGATTTCTTATCGGAGTTGTGTGGGCCCTGCGATATAATATGTGATTGTTGTTTGTTTGCTTGTTTATGTTTATTAGCATGTTAGTGGATAGGTGCTCTGTTCTAAATTCTGACTGGCATGAATCTCGTATTTTTTCTCATGTTAGTTCCATGCTAGGTTGTCCTGTTCTGGCATGCTCGATATCTGTTCTTGCTTCGTATGTAAGGGACCGACCCGAATGGGGCACTAAATGGGCCCTTACCCCAATGCATGCATTCAAAGTAAAGGACATTTAAACAGACATGATTTCGGATTCCAATTAAAACAAAACATTCAAAATAACCCCTTTAAAAACTAGACATTTTTCCTGAAACTCGCCCCCTGTTTCCAAGCACTGTTCCAGGATAAAAACATTTCCAAAGTTTACTCGATCGAGAGATTTACTAAAAGCCATTCAAAAACTGTTCGGATACAACATCTTTGGAATCCACAAATATTTACAAACATCCTAGGGCTTCGTGCCCGACTACATGCATTCGGGGAAAACAAAAACACACGAGAGTCATAATACAAAAATCGAGTTGGAAAGCTGGGCCCCATGATCACGGCTCCTCCTTGACCATCTGTCTCGCGCCCTTCGGTTACTGTGGAAAAACCACAATAATAAGGGTGAGCAACGAATCGCTCAGTAAGAATCCCAACCGGGGTACAATCACGATATACATGGTCATCTCGATGAGCGTATGCAAGCTATGAATATAAACACGAGAATAGAGCACATAGCTTAGCCCACACTTGGGCCTCGGATGCCAACTCGGTGGCTTGGTCCGGAATAAAATCATCATACTGATCCAATACATAAGTCGCCCTATACGAGAAACAAGTCCCGGCCTCGGCTGTCTCTGTCGGCGAAAGGTACGCGGCTCACAATCCCGAGGAGCTCTCGATCGGCGTTGTAATGAGCGTAAGCATGCACGCGCGTGCTACTGCGAACTATGGGGTTGCGAGTGCGAAGGCAAAATTGCCCATATCCGGTCACCACGCCTAACTAAATCTTTGGATCGGTGTCACCGACATAGGGGTGTGAGACACGGACACGTAAACTATGTCGGCTGAACCACCGCTTTGGGGCCAAGAAAGCGGTCGTGGTAGGCTTACACCAGAAGCCGTCCTTGCCTTAACAGTGGCAATCGGGGGCTCTTGCCAAACATGCGAGACATGCTGCCGGCCGCGGGGCGAGGCAATGCCAAGTCATCATCCCGGCCGTTGGGGCATTTAACGATCCGCCACCCTCACCCAAGATTGCGGGGCCTACCGCTCGGGTTAGCTAATCCCTCACGGGGTCGGGGGCGGAATGACTTGCTCGGCGTCCCCCGCCATGGATGCAAGGTTCTTTATGCATCGGCCGGATGATGCTATCTACCGCAATTCTAACTTTGCCTAGCAAGCGACAAACAATTCCATAAAATCCAATACGTGCTCAATAAGAATACAATGAGCCTAGCATGATACTATGAAGCAAAGGAAGATCACGAGCATGCGAGAAAGGAACAATCTAGCATGGATTAACATGAGAATTAACCAAGAAATCATGCTAGCAGGAATTGATTGAAGCACCTAGCTACACATGTCAATAATCACAAACAAGCAATCAATCAACAATCACATATAATATCGCGGGGTCCACACAACCCGGTAAGAAATCCTTACCTTGGTCGGGGGCGGTTTGTACGAAATCCTAAGTCGCGAACAATCTCGATCTAGCTCACGGGAACCTATCAATCAACACAAAAATCACACAATAGGCCTAAATACAATAAAATAAATGAGGCTCGGCTGGGAGCAACTCACGAGGCACAGCGAACGCCGCGAGCGGGCGATTGCACGAGCAGCGGCAGAACGGGGCTCGAAGGGCGCGAAGCGGCGCGAAAGAAAGCGCGCGTGGCGCGCTGAGTGCACTGCCGCTGCGCGCGACGCTTGATGACGGCGCGGCTGCTGCAGAGATGAGATGCAGGGCGAAGCGAAGCTCTGGTGGCGCTCATGCTAGCACGACTTCAGCGGCGAGGGCTCGAGCGGCAGCGCGTTGCGGAGTGGGGGCGAGGCGCGCGTGGATGACGGACGGACTGTTGGCGAGCTCGACGAGCAGAGGGGCTCTGTTTTTTGCGCGAACGCGGGCGAACAAAAGACACAAATCCAAGCGATCCACGGGATTCGGCGCTCGATTCCTTGAAGAAGAACTTCCCTACACTATTTGCACAAAACCCATACTTCAAATCGCCTCAACTCGGCGATGAGCGGAAGCGTCACTAGGGAGAAGAAATGGATTCGGAGGAGAAGAAAAGAGAAGAGAAGAGAAAGGAAAGCTACACGGAGGGAGACGAGCGGCGAGGAGCTCGTGAGTCGAGGTCGGCGGCGGGGAAGAAGGATTCGCGAGAAAAGCCGATCGGTCGGGGTGATCGCGAGGAAGAAGAAGAAAGAAAGGTGGGGCGAAGTCGGGCGAATTTGCCTTTTAAAGCAAAAGCAGGGGATGAGCGGGCTTAAATAAAAGAGCGCGCGTTTAGATTAACAAGCGCGCGTGGTGGCTTTGTGTGTGTGCCTCCGCCTAGCATGCATGCGACACGGCCCTAGTTCGATTCTGCTTTCGACGTGCTATTTAATTCCCTATTTATTTTGCTCCTTCCCAAGCCCAAACGCCTTCACCAAAAATCCCGATCCCATTCAAATTGACTCGTAATTATTCGGCAATTTTAAATTTCAAAACCGGCCCGACCCAAAATTACCAAAATGCCCCCTGGGCCTCACAGGAAGGCGGGATGAATTTTCAGGGCCGTTACAATACTCCCCCTTACAAGACTTTCGTCCTCGAAAGTCACTTAAGATTAAACGGCTCGGGATAATGCAATCTCATCTCATCCTCCCGCTCCCAAGTGGCTTCCTCACGAACTCGACTCCTCCTTTGAACCTTCTACGGCGGATTTCACGATTCGTGAGTGTCTTTGTCTCAAAGGCAAGAATTCCCACCGGCTTTTCCTCGAAGCTCAAATCCTCATTCGGTGCAAAGGCTCAAAATCCACAATGTCGGCGCCGGGTCAAGCGCGTCTTGCCTCAACATCGATACATGAAATACACGTGCTGCGACAATGGCGGAGGCAAGGCTAATCGATAAGCAACTTTGACCGATCCTCTCCGGGATTTCAAGCGGACCAACAAAGCGGGGCTCGGCTTCCCACGCTTGCCAAACCTCAAAACTCCTCGCATTGGTGCGACCTTGAGAATACATGCGACCAACCTCAAACTCCAAATCCCGGCGTTGAACATCGGCATAACTCTTACATGCGCTCAAAGTTTGTCAACATACGGGCTCTAATCTTACGCGCGGCATCATTGGTCAATTGCGGCAACTCGGGACCCAAAACACGCCTATCACCAACCTCTTCCCGAACACGGGAGATCGGCGCGCTTGCCATACAAAGCCTCGAATGGAGCCATCAGATAAATCGTCGATAAGCTGTTGTTATATGCAAACTCCATCGAATCTGAATCTGGTCCCAAGCGCGGAAATCCAACACACAGGCCCTCAACATATCTTGAGAATCTGGTTCACCCTCTCGATCGACCATCGATGCGAGGGTGAAAAAAACATCTTTGGCGCACTCGGTGCCTAAACCCATACGGGCGCTCTCGAAGCGAAGTGAACCTCGAATCACGGTCGAATCACGATCCTCACGGGCACACCGTGATAGCGAATGATGCGCTCTAAAAAGCATTGCGCCCTTTGTTCCACGGTATAAGTGTCTCTACAGGGAATGAAGTGTGCGCTCTTAGAATCAACGGTCAACTATCACCCGGATCTGAGTGAACTTCCTCGGAGTCCTCGGCAAACCCGAAATGAAGTCCATGGAGATTTCTTCCCATTTCCTTCGAGGCACACTCGGTAGTTTGCAACAATCCGGTGGTCTCTGCTGGGTGCCTTCACTTGGCGACAAGTGAGACATCGATCGACAAACTCGCAACACCTCTTTTCATACCCATCCACCAGAATGTCTGCTTAAGATCCTGATACATCTTGGTACCCCCGGGGTGCCAAGCAAACGGAGAACTGTGGGCCTCTGAGAGCAACTCTGCTCGCAAACCGGCAACATCCGGAACACACATCCGGCCTCTGTACGTCAGCCCACTGTCTGGTGAATATACAAAATCAAAGTCGCCGTCAACACTGACTCTGTCAACCAACCTCTTAAGTGCAGGGTCACTCAGCTGACTATCAATAATCCGCTGCCTAATCGATGGCTGGACTGTCAACTGAGCTACTCTGGCAGTAACCTCACCCAGCAATACTGCAATCTCAGCCCGCTCGAACTCTCTCTGCAATCTGGGCTGGGAACTCAGCGATACAACAGAGTGCGACGTCTTTCTACTTAAGGCATCAGCTACAACGTTGGCTTTACCCGGATGGTACAGAATCTCGCAATCATAATCTTTCACTAGCTCTAACCATCTCCTCGCCTCATGTTCAACTCTTTGCAGGTAAGCAGATACTTGAGGCTACGGTGATCGGTAAACATCGAATCCGCTCACCGTATAGATAATGCCTCCAAATCTTCAATGCAAACACCACTGCTTTGCCAACTCCATATCATGAGTCGGATAGTTACGCTCATATGGCTTGGTGACGGGAAGCATAAGCAATGACCTTCCGTCTTTGCATCAACACACAACCCAACCCGAACTTGGAAGCATCATTTGTAAACCACGAAACCACTGTCCCCTCGGATTGCCAAAATGAAGTGAAGTCAAGCTGCGCTTGGCACAGCAAAGCTCTCATCACACCTACCGTCCCAAACAAACTCGACACCCTTCCTCGTCGGACGAGTGAGGCGAGGCTATAGCGGAAAAATCCTTAACAAACCGAGCGGTAGTAACTTTGCCAAACCTAGGAAGGCTGCGTATCTCGTGGCAGAAGTCGGCTGGCCCAAGAACTCACGGCCTCAATCTTTGCGGGATCCCTGGCTACACCATCTCTCGAGACTATATGACCTAAGAAGGCCACTTGTTCCAACGGAACTCACATTTGGAAAATTTCGCATAAAGTGGTTTTCCCTCAAAGTACATCAACACTTTCCTCAAATGCTCTGCATGATCCTTTACAGTCCTTGAATAGATCGAATATCGTCAATGAACACAATGAAATTTGTCCAAAAATGCTTTGAACACCCTATCCATCATGTCCATGATGAAGCTTCTTTGGTGCATTCGTCAATCCAAGCGACATGACCCCAAACTCGTAGTGCCCATATCTAGACACGAGCATTTGTCTTAGGAATGTCGGCGTCCTAATCCATAGCTGGTGATACCCGGATCTCAAATCTATCTTGGAGAAACACGAGCTCCACGAAGGTGATCGAACAAATCATCGATCACGGGGCAGCGGATACTTATTCTTCTTGTCACCTTATTAAGCTCACGATAGTCAATGCATGGCGCATCGAACCATCCTTTTTCTTCACAAACAACACTTTGGCGCTCCCCACGGGGACACACTCGGACGGATGAATCCTCGATCTAACATCTCCTGCGGTGAACCTTGATTCCTTTAGCTCGGTGGCGCCATACGATCACGGAGCCTTCGAGATAGGGAGGGTCCACGGCTCGAGCTCAATTGTGAAGTCAACCTCTCTCTTGGGGCAACCCGGTAATTCCTCGAGGAACACGTCGGCAAACTCCGCACAACCGGCACTTGATCAGCGATCGGTGAGGGCGGCTCTCTCGGACAATTTGGCTAGGTAGCCCCAAGCTCCATGAGCTAGCAAGCAGCGGGCTTTCACGGTGACACCATCGGCGGGCAAACTCCACCTGGGCTCCACGAAACTTGAAGTTGGGCCGACCGTGGCTTTGAACACTACTTCCTTCCGGTGGCGGTCAATCAATGCGTGGTTAGCGGCTAACCATTCCATACCAAGGATCACGTCGAAACCACTCATGGGTAGAACTATGAGCGTAGCTACCGGCAACTCTCCGGATATCTCGATCGGCCATCCTTAATCTTATCTTTAGCTAACATATTAACTCCGAAGGAGTAGCCTTGAGATAATTCAAAACCTAGAGGCTCTAATCTCAACTTAGCATGCTCGGCCAAACAAAGCAGATACAAATGAGTGCGTAGGGCGAGTCAAACAAGACAAATGCACAATGATCCAAAACAAGAAGCGTACACCCGCTGCGGCATCTGCGCGCGCTCGGCCTCGACGGTTCGTAGCGAAACACCGGCCTGCTGCTGCTGCTTTGCCATTTGAAGCGCCATAGTTGGTGGTGATCAGAAGCGGATCATATGCCCCTCCTTTCCACATCGGAAACACACGCTGAGCCGGCACGACAAGCTCGAAGTGGGCTCTTCCACAAGTGGCACAAGTAGGAGTGCGCCTGGGACCGCCTGCTGGCGTGGTGGGCGGGCGGAATCCTACGCCGATCCCGGTTGCAGGCGGCACTTGGCGGCGGCTGGCGCCTCCTCGAACTCAAACCTCCTCTTACGTCCCCACTACGGCTTGGGCGGAATGGCGCATGGGCGGGCGGCGCCGGCCGCTCAACAGGATACTTTCCGTTATAAATAGTGGCGGTGAACCGCTTTAGCATAAGTGATAGGGGCGAGCTCGACATCACGAGACACACCCGCCTCGGACAGAAATGAACTTCCGAATTTTCAATTCGAGGGTCGCTATTAGGTGCGGAGCAAAATAACCATACTCAGAAAACTTCCTCTCGTATTCTTCTATCGAATCGAACCTGCTGCAGTTACGGAAAAGTGCCACCATCTTCTCTTGAGCCTCATCGCTAATATATTTGACCACTGAACTCGGACTTAAAGAACTCCCGGTGGCGGTGGAGACCCGGTGGTCTCTCACTCAAGGTGGACTCCACCACCATCTAGCTCGCCCCTAACGCATGATTTTGCACACCTCGGCCTCTGCACATCGGGGCACACCATGTCGGGAAGGTGTACTCCAAATGGGCAATCCATCGGTTGGCGATAAAGCGTCACTGTGGCGTCAAACTTATCGGGGTTCCACTTTACGAAGTCCTTCAACCATTTACCAAGTTCGCCGGCACATACGCCACTTACGCCTCAAAAAGTGCTGGCTCTGCGGGGTGAAGTCTTCTTTGCGCCTGTTGAAACAAGCGAGTCAATTTTGCTCGTCCGAGCTCGGGACTCTTCCCATTGTCTTTGCCAATAAAGCACAGGTCTACGCCTCACGGCCACTCAGCGAGTCAACCACCATAGACCTCATGGAATTAGCAAATTCTGCTCCGGGGAAGCGATCTCACGCGCGCCTGATCGCCTCAATGCCTACTCTGGCCTCAGCGGGGAGCTACGGCGGAATGCTATCCGTCTCGGCTTGGGGCGATGTCCTGCGGTGTCGATCCGATCGACACCTTGGCCTCTTCTCGGGCGTCCTCTTCGGCGCGGGTAAGCGGCATCTTTGGCGATCTACACCCAAACCAATAACGAGTCGAGAACATGCTCGTCTCCGCTCCACAATACTACACAAGGCATACACTAGATGGCAGGTATTGTAAATTCTTAACCCTTTTTAAACAACAAATAGTAAACTTAGGCGTGCACTGATGGTTGTCGGAGTGCTAGTGATCATGGGAAAAGCGACCTACAACAACGAGTCATACTCTGAGAATTTATGACTCTAAGCTCGATACCAAGCTGTAAGGACCGGCCGAATGGGGCACTAAATGGGCCCTTACCCCAATGCATGCATTCAAAGTAAAGGACATTTAAAGCAGACATGATTTTGATTCCAATTAAAACAAAACATTCAAAATAACCCCTTTAAAAACTAGACATTTTCCTGAAAACTGTCCCTGTTTCCAAGCACTGTTCGGGATAAAAACATTTCCAAAGTTTACTACGATCAGAGATTTACTAAAAGCCATTCAAAACTGTTCGGATACAACATCTTTGGAATCCACAAATATTTACAAACATCCTAGGGCTTCGTGCGACTACATGCATTCGAGGGGAAACAAAAACACACGAGAGTCATAATACAAAAATCGAGTTGGAAAGCTGGGCCCCATGATCACGGCTCCTCCTTGACCATCTGTCGCGCATAACTCGGTTACTGTGGAAAAACCACAATAATAAGGGTGAGCAACGAATCGCTCAGTAAGAATCCCCAGCCAGGGGTACAATACGATATACATGGTCATCTCGATGGCGTATGCAAGCTATGAATATAAACACGAGAATAGAGCACATAGCTTAGCCCACACTTGGGCCTCGGATGCCAACTCGGTGGCTTAGTCCGGAATAAAATCATCATCTGATCCAATACATAAGTCGCCTATACGAGAAACAAGTCCCGGCCTCGGCACATCTCTGTCGACGAAAGGTACTTTGGCTCACAATCCCGAGGAGCTCTCGATCGGTTTGTAATGGCGTAAGCATGCACCGCGTGCTCTGCGAACTATGGGGGGTTGCGAGTGCGAAGGCAAAGCTGCCCATATCCGATCACCACGCCTAACTAAATCTTTGGATCGGTGTCAGCGACATAGGGGTGTGAGACACGGACACGTAAACTATGTCGGCTGAACCACGCGCACAGGGCCAAGAAAGCGGTCATGGTAGGCTTACACCAGAAGCCGTCCTTGCCTTAACAGTGGCAATCGGGGCTCTTGCCAAACATGCGAGGACATGCGGTTTGCAGGGGCGAGGCAATGCCAAGTCATCATCCCGGCCGTTGGGGCATTTAACGATCCGCCACCCTCACCCAAGATTGCGGGGCCTACCGCTCGGGTTAGCTAATCCCTCACGGAGGTCGGGGGCGGAATGACTTGCTCGGCGTCCCCGCCATGGATGCAAGGTTCTTTATGCATCGGGCCGGATGATGCTATCTACCGCAATTCTAACTGCCCTAGCAAGCGGCAAACAATTCCATAAAATCCAATACGTGCTCAATAAGAATACAATGAGCCTAGCATGATACTATGAAGCAAAGAGCAGATCTGAGCATGCGAGAAAGGAACAATCTAGCATGGATTAACATGAGAATTAACCAAGAAATCATGCTAGCAGGGAATTGATTGAAGCACCTAGCTACACATGTCAATAATCACAAACAAGCAATCAATCAACAATCACATATAATATCGCGAGGTCCACACAACCCGGTAAGAAATCCTTACCTTGGTGGGGGCGGTTTGTACGAAATCTAAGTCGCGAACAATCTCGATCTAGCTACAGGAACCTATCAATCAACACAAAAATCACACAATAGGCCTAAATACAATAAAATAAATGAGGCTCGGCTGGGAGCAACTCACGAGGCACGCATTTAACGCACGAACGGGCCGATTGCACGAGCAACGGCGCAGAACGGGGAAGGCGCGCGCGCTGGGCGCAGAAATGGCGCGCGGCGCGCGGCTGCTGAGTGCGCTGTTGGCGGCGGACAGCTTGGACGGCGGAGGCTGCTGCTGCTGGCGTGAGATGCGAGGCGAAGCGAAGCTCGGTGAGGCGCTCATGGCCGCACGACTTCGGCGAAGCGAGGGGCTCGGGCGGCGCGTTGCGGAGGCGGGCGCGGCAGGCTATGGAGACGGGCAACCTGTTGGCGAGCTCGGCGAACAGGGGGCTCTGTTTGGCGCGCGAGCGAGGCGAACAAAAGACACAAATCCAAGCGATCCACGGGATTCGGCGCTCGATTCCTTGAAGAAGAACTTCCCTACACTAGTTGCACAAAACCCATACTTCAAATCGCCTCAACTCGGCCGATGAGCGGAAGCGTCACTAGGGAGAAGAAATGGATTCGGAGGAGAAGGAAAAGAGAAGAGAAGAGAAAGGAAAGCTTACAGGAGGGAGACGAGCGGCGAGGAGCTCCGCGAGTCGAGGTCGGCGTGGGGGGAAGAAGGATTCGCGAGAAAAGCCGATCGGTCGGGGTGATCGCGAGGAAGAAGAAGAAGAAAGGTGGGGCGAAGTCGGGCGAGTGCCTTTTAAAGCAAAAGCAGGGGATGAGCGAGCTTAAATAAAAGAACGCGCGTTTAGATTAACAAACGCGCGGTGGGTGGCTGTTTGTGTGCCCTCCGCCTAGCATGCGACACGCCACTGGTTCGATTCTGCTCGACGCGCTATTTAATTCCCTATTTATTTTGCTCCTTCCCAAGCCCAAAGCGCCTTCACCAAAAATCCCGATCCCATTCAAATTGACTCGTAATTATTCGGCAATTTTAAATTTCAAAAACCGCCCGACCCAAAATTACCAAAATGCCCCTGGGCCTCCCAGGAAGGCCGGGATGAATTTTCCGGGCCGTTACATCGTAGTACCATGCTAGGTTCGTTGTTTCTGTTGAGCACGTTTGGAATGTTTGTTGTGTATGTTATAGTTTAGAGTTCAGATAGGTAGCATCATCCGGGCCATGATGCATAACGTAACTTGCATCCACGGTAGGGACGTACAAGGCAGTACACCGTCCCTGATCCACCGTTAGGGTTTAGCTAACCCTAACGGCAGGCCCTGCAATCTTGGGTGAGTGTGGCGCATCGTTAAATCCCCAAGCGGTCGGGATGATGACTAGGCATTGCCTTGTCCCCGGCGATCGGCACGTCCTCGGCGTGTTCACCATAGCCCTTGATTGCCACCGATAGGGCAAGGGCGGCTTCTCGGTGTAAGCCTACCACGACCGGTTCCTTAGCCTCAAGTGCGGTGGTTCAGGCTGACATAGTTAACGTGTCCAGGTCTCACACCCCTATGTCAGTGACACCGATCCAAAGATTAGTTAGGCAAGGTGAATGGACCTGGGCAGCTTGCCACTAGACCCGGCACCCCCCATGGTTTGCAGTAGCATGCAGTGAGCGCACACGCTCATTACAGCGCCGACCGGAGAGCTCCTTGGGATCTTGAGTTGAGTGCACCTTTTCGTAACGACGATGACAGACCGAGAGTGAGACTTGTTTCTAGTATAGGATCGTATCGTGTGGTGGATTTTCTGGAGTAAGACCCTGAGATGGCATCCAAAGTTTATGTGTGGATTTAAGCTATGTGCTCTCTTCTGTGTTTATATTCATAGCTTGCATACTTTCAGCTAGATGACCAGTTATATTGTATTGTACCTCGGTTGGGGATTCTTACTGAGTAATTCGTTACTCACCCTTATTATGTGGTTTTCCACAGGTAACCAAGGTGAGAGAGACAGGATGGTGAAGAAGGAGGCGTGATCATGGAAACCAGCTGTCGAACTCTGAATTTTATGTCTATGATTCTTTATGCTTTATTTTCCTCTCAATGCATGTAGATGGGCACGGAGCCCTAGGATGTTTTCTGACTGCTTTTCCAAATTCTAGCATTGTTGTAACTATTGGAAAGTTTTGAATGTTTTAAATAAATCTCTTATCAGAGTGAGTTTTGGAAATGTATTTGTCTTGGAACAGGTGCTTGGAAACAGGGACAGGTTTCAGGAATTTTATATTGACTATTTAAATGGATGTTTGTATGTTTTAGTTTTCACTTAGAATCCGAAAACCATTCCTGCATATTGTCTTTAACTTTTGGATGCATGCATTGAGGTAAAGGCCCATTTTAGAACCCTTTCGGGTCGGGTCTTTACAGTTGGTATCAGAGCTCAGAGTCATAGATTTTGTAGACTGACCTTTTGTTGTAGGTCGTCTTTCCATGATCATCAGCACTTCAACAGTCATCAGGTACGCCTAAGTTTACAGTTTTAGAAAGGGTTAAGAATTTACAATACTTTTCATCTAGTGTATGCCTTGTTTAGTGTTGTGGAGCGGAGACGAGCAGGTTCTGACTCGTTGTTTGTTTGGGTCGAGCCCCATCATGCCAACTTCCCGCAGTGTAAGAAGTATGTTAGCAGCTAGTCAGGGTATCCAGATAGATTCAGATACCGCTGGGACATCGTCCCAGAGGGAGGCAGAGATTAGACTCCCGTAGGCAACTCGTGGCCCAATTGTTAGTTTTCCCCTAGAGAGACGGTGGAGGTGATTTGCCCTGGAGTACCACTCCAGGAAAGGAGTTAGCTTTGGCTTTGCTCATGTTGTTGTTTGTGGAGCAGGTTCCAGTGTGGACTAGCCTGGGTAGTTCAAGTGTTGGTCTTGAACCTTAGCAGATGGTTTGTTGCCCAGAGAGTGGCTGTAGAGTTAGTAGCCTTCGAGGAGGATGTAGAGACACCCTTGTTCCCTTGCAAATTGTTGTTGTTTTGCAGCCAGTAAGTCGGAGCCCTGTGGTTAAGGGTGCAGCGAGCAGTGTACCCATCGGACTTGATCCGTTGGTGGTTTCCCCAGTTGTCTGGTAGAGTTGAGCACTCTTCTTATCTTGAGCTCCTAGAGTAGAGCTAGCTGCTGCACGTTGAGAGAGTTGGTCAGAGTTTTGTTGAGCATCTTGTGGAGATGCAACAGTAGGCCGTGAGCCTTCAGTTAAATGAGATGCCGTAGTCAGGGTTGTTTGAGTTTTGAGCTCTTGTATGCCTAGCCAGAGTTTTTGTCACTTGAGGTTGTGACCTTGTTGGACCTATTTGTAGTAAGTTGTAGAATGTGGTGGTTGTGGCTCTTGAGGTGCGTCGGTTGGTGTGCCGTTTGGACACCAAGTCTAGTTCAGGCCTGAGTGGGCACGGGTAGGACGGATGGTTCTATAACCTGCCTAGAGCTCAGCTCACTCCTTTAGCCTTTGGATCCGTTTATGGCAGTTGCACCTGTTTAGGTCGCGCAAGAGGGCTAATTCAGTGGTAGTCGAAGGACTACAAGCGAAAGGACGTTCAAGAAGAGCCGAAGCCTCTTCCCAGTGTTACCGGGGTAAGAGTGCGTCAGCAGGTTGAAGGTTGATAAGTGTTAGTGCAAGTGAGTCTCACGCTAGATCTAAGGCCAAAAGATCTATGTGGTTGGTAGTGCGGTCAACTACCTTCGAGTGCCTAAATCTGAGGAGAGTTGAGCATCGTAGATGCGAGTTTGGTCCAGCAGAGGGGCCATGAGTTGGATGCCTATGAGATGAGTCTATGAGATGAGTTGGATGCCTATGAGATGAGTAGGATGCCTTATGAGAGGAGTTGGACGCCTTATGTGTAAGCACACTTGGTAGAGACGTTGGTATGAGGTAAGTTCGGTTTGGCATTGTTATGCTTTAGTAGAGCAAGGTGGCCACAGCTTCGAGTATCGTGTGGAGATGGAACTTTTAGTGTTTCTTTGGTTGATTGTATCCCCGCCAGAAGTTAGTTGTTGCCTTTTTAGAAAGCGCTTGTTAGTTTTGGATCTCTAAAGGAAGGTTGGGAGCTGTGCACCCAAGTGTACCTTTTGTGTAGTTCGTTCTGGTGGCGAGAGTTTCGGAACCATGTAGAGTTTGCATTGGAGAACTGGTGCTCAGTTCTTGGAGAAGTTGGACTCCAGGTAGAGGTTGAAAGGCCTTAGTTGAGGTTGTAAGGATGCCGTGCTCGTAGTCGGTTAGGCATGTTTTGTTAAGTTGGACCTAAGCTTGGTTGGTGGAACCTCTTGTTGATCATGGTTGGAGTTCAGATGGTACTGAACAAATGGTGGTTGTAGCGAAGTCACGTAGTTCCTGACCGTAGTTGCTAAGAGTGTTGCTCAGAATCCTTACCCTGGGTGGAAGCTACGATGTGGCTGATGCTTTGAGTAGGAGGATGACACATTCTGAAGAGTTTCTGGTCTTTTTGGTTTCGAGGTTCGGAGCAGGCCAGCATAGTTGTAATGTTGGAAAAATGAGTTGTTTGTTCAGGCAGTTGGCTGTTAGACCGTTTGACGACAGTGTGTATTTGAGGGTTGCCGAAGAAACCCTAGTTGTGGAGAGCCTCACTAGAGCTCAGTCAGACCCAGGCAGTGAGTTCCAGTTGACAAGCCGGAGTCATGTAGGTTGTAGCCTTCGGGTGAGTTGCTGGTAGATTTGGTAGGCTAGCAAGCTAGAGTTTGTTTGGAGTAGAGTCCGGATTGGTTCCGGTGTGGTGGCAAGTTGGTGCTTGGTGTTGACCAAGGTGTGGTTTCGAGTTGCTAGAAGTCAGTCTTGCTCGTGGGACGAGTGGTTTGTGCCCTGTCAGATGTTTCCCTGTTTCGAGAGTTCTAGGAGCTGCCCCTCTTTTGGCGTTTGGGGGTGAGTCTTTGCCAGTTTTTGGTTGGAGGTTCAGTCTGTGGTGGAACCCCCGTTGTTGCCTCCGTGAGACTTAGATGTTGTTGCTTTAGCTGAGCAAGACAGCGAGCGTGTGTGGAGCTCTCTTTCCTTCGGATGTCCGCTTGTAAGGAACTGTTTCTTCTTGGGAGTTGTTACGTTACGCCTTTGGTTTTGGAGTTGGTGGTAGTGGTGCTAGGAAGAGGGAAAGTTCGTTGGCCGCCTGAAAGCAGTTGTTTGTCCAGTTAAGCGGACTCGTGAGTGGTGTTCTGGAAGTTGCAGTAAGGGTTGTTCTGCCTTCTATGAGTGTTTGGCGTAGTCGGTTAAGGTTCTTTGTGTGTTTGGCCTGGGAGCTGTTGCACCTTTGTAGTTGAGGAACCCTTTGTATCAGTTGTGGATGAGGTTGAACCATTGTGGCTGGTCTAGGGTCTTGATCTTTGAGAGATCCTTGCTGGTTAGTGTAGCATGTGCTCTGCCAGCCATTGTTGGTATTCTTGTTCTTGGTAGTTGGTGTTAACCGAGTAGTGGCGTCCCGTTTGTGAAGTGTCGGTGGAAAGGTGCAATAAGCCTAAGCTAGAGGGTTAAGCCTGTATGTGTTATCGTTTGGTCTTGTGAGATGTCTTTCATATTT
Source organism: Sicyos edulis (assembly GCA_036507275.1). Classification (NCBI taxonomy): domain Eukaryota; kingdom Viridiplantae; phylum Streptophyta; class Magnoliopsida; order Cucurbitales; family Cucurbitaceae; genus Sicyos; species Sicyos edulis. Next base: position 37,975,799 of record CM071847.1, read on the forward strand.
GAGGCAAGCTTCGTTCCGTTGCTTGCATGGAGGTCAGTTTGGTGGAGGAAGCCCTCTAGGGCCCTGTTGATAGCAGGTTGGCTTTTCAGTCAGTGATCTAGATCGAGCTAGAGTTGAGTAGACCGACGTAGTTATGCAGTGTGCGGATGGTTAGGCTACCGAGTTTGTAGCACTCAAGTTGTTGGTTTGTAGCCGGCTTTAGGTTGAGGTGGTTGTGTGAGTTCGGATTTCTGGCGGGTTAGTTTCAGTAGCTAGAGCTCGCACCTCGCCCAAGTGGAGATGTCGTTACTGTGGAGTAGTGGCATGGCAGTTTCAGGCTAGAGTTGTTGGCACCAGGATGTGGCAACAAAGGTTATTCTAGGCAGTGCGTTGAAGAACCGTGGTTCTGGAGAGCGTTCGTAGAGGCTTGTGAGCCGAGTGTAGTTCTTGTAGTGTTTTCACCCTCTGACGGATGGTCTTTTGGGAGGAGTGAGCCAGATCCTTTAGAACTTGTTGCGAGTTGGTGTTTCCTTGGTTAGGCAGCTGGAGACCAGTGTTGGTTTTATGAGGTTGCTTTGGGTAGCAGTTCCTAGCTGTTAGTTCTTTTGATTCCGGTGAGGCGTTGTATGATAAATGTTGCAGGTTTCTAGTGTTGTGAGAAAAGGTTGGTGGCCGTCAGTTTTTGGGTCCTGAGTTGCTACAGTTGACCAACAGTGAAGTGCATGAGTTTAGAGCTCATATGTTGACAGATCATAGCAGGCAGTTAAGTCATGCCGATGTACGGCGTAGAGGGTTAGAGTTTGAGGTTGGACAGCTTGTGTTCCTTAAAGTTGCACCGATGTGAGGTGTGTTGAGGTTTGGTAAGCGAGGGAAGTGCAGTCCCGTTTTGTTGGACCTTTTGAGATTCTTGAGAGGATTGGCAGAGTTGCATATTGGTTAGCCTTTCCTCCGTTGATGTCAGCTGTGCATAGTGCGTTTCATGTATCGATGTTGAGGCAGTATGTGCCGGGCCCGTCGCTCATTGTGGACTTTGAGCCTTTCCAGCTGAATGAGGATTTGTGCGTCGAGGTGAAGCCTGAGAGGATTTTGCCTTGAAGACGAAGACGTTGCGTAAATGTGAGATCCGTTTGGTAAAAGTTCAGTGGAGGAGTCAGAGTTCAGAGGAAGTCACTCGTGAGCTGGGAGGACGAGATGAGAATGCAGTATCTTGAGCTGTTTCAGTCTTAAGAACTTTCGAGGACGAAAGTCATAAAAAGGAGGGAATATTGTAACGGCCCAGGTTTTCATCCCGGTGTTCCAGGTATGCCCTAGGGGTATTTTGGTAATTTGGTCGGGCTGTTAGGGTCGTTTATGTCTTTTTCAGTTGCTAAAATTATTGGATGGTCTTATGTATGATTTTGTTGCTTTGTGGATGTGTTTGGGGTGGAGAGATGCAAAAGAAATAATTTAGGGAATTAAAGGTGTTGTGGTTGGGACTCGAGCCAAGGTGGCCTTGTTTGTAGCAGCAGGGCCTTGCCAGTTGAGCCACCAAGTGATAGTGATGCTCATTCTGCGGTATGTCTTGGTTAGCTATGGGTCTTTGGGGTTTTGGTGCATTTGACTAAATGAAGGGAAATTAGGTTTGTTTGTGTTCTTCTCCAAATCCTCCATAGCCGCCCAAGCCCTTCTCTCCCTAGCCGCCCAAGCCTTCTCTCCCTAGCCTTTGCCATGCTTTTCTTCCCCGTGCCAAGCTCCGTCCATCGATCGTCATCCCGGCCGAGCAAAGAGCCAACCGAGCAAAGCAGAGGTCTGTCGACGCACGCACCATTGCAGCCCCATCGCCAAAGAAATAAGATCGCCAGCCGCCGTCGACGCCTAAACGCCGCCGCCCCCCTCCGCAGCGCATCGTGCGTAAGCCCAGCCACAGCCGCGCGCCGTGTGCGCGTCACGTCTCTCGTTCGCGCGAGCAGCAGCGTCAGCCCGTGCACCTAGTCCCGCGCAGCCTTCAATACCAACAACGGCCACGACCGTTCACTGTCGTCGCTCGTCACACCGTGCTGCGTGTGAGTTGCTCCCAAGCCGAGCCCCCATTTATTTTATTATATTTAGGCCTATGGATTGTGATAATTATTGTGCTTGTTAGGTTCTCATTAGCTAGCTCGGGATCGATCGCGACTTAGGATTCTTGTGTGTAGTTGCCTTCCCACCGTAAGGATTTCTTTACGGAGTTGTGTGGGTCATGCGATATAATATGTGATTCTTTGTTTGTTTGCTTGTTTATGTTTATCAGCATGTTAGTGGATAGGTGCTCTGCATTGCAATTCGACTGGCATGAATCTCGTATTATTTCTCATGTTAGTTCCATGCTAGGTTGTCCTGTTCTGGCATGCTAGATATCTGTTCTTGCTTCGTAGTACCATGCTAGGTTCGTTGTTTTTGTTGAGCACGTTTGGAATATTTGCTGTGTATGTTATAGTTTAGAGTTCAGATAGGTAGCATCATCCGGGCCAAGATGCATAACGTAACTTGCATCCACGGCAGGGACGTACGAGGCAGTACACTGTCCCTGATCCACCGTTACAGTTTTTCTAACCCTAACGGCAGGCCCTGCAATCTTGGGTGAGGGTGGCAGACTGTTGAATGCCCCAATGGTCGGGATGATGACTAGGCATTGCCTTGTCCGGCGATCGGCACGTCCTCGGCGTGTTCACCGTACCCTTTGATTGCCACCGATAGGGCAAGGCGGTTTTCTGGTGTAAGCCTACCACGGCCGGTTCCTTAGCCTCGGTGCCGTGGTTCAGGTGACATAGTTAACGTGTGTCGTGTCTCACACCCCCTATGCGATTACACCGATCCGAGAGATTACTTAGGCATGGTGATGGACTGGGCGACTTGCCACTAGACCCGACACCCCTATGGTTTGCGGTGAGCATACGGCGCGGCGCGCACACGCTCATTACAACGCCGACCGGAGAGCTCCTCGGGATCTTGAGTTCAGTGCACCTTTCGTATCGACAGTAGACAGGTTGAGGCCGATACTTGTTTCTCGTATACGATCGTATCGTGTGGTGGATTTTCCGGAGTAAGACCCTGAGATGGCATCCGAAGTTTATGTGTGGATTTAAGCTATGTGCTCTCTTCTGTGTTTATATTCATAGCTTGCATACTTTCTGCTAGATGACCAGTTATATCGTATTGTACCCCGGTTGGAGATTCTTACTGAGTAATTCGTTACTCACCCTTATTATGTGGTTTTCCACAGGTAACCAAGGTGCGAGACAGGATGGCTGAAGGAAGAGCTGTGATCATGGAAACCAGCTGTCGAACCCTGAATTTTATGTCTATGATTCTTTATGCTTTATTTTCCTCTGAATGCATGTAGATGGGCATGGAGCCCTAGGATGTTTTCTGACTGCTTTTCCGGATTCTAGCACTGTTGTAACTATTAGAAAGTTTTGAATGTTTTAAATAAATCTCTGATCATAGTGATTTTTGGAAATGTATTTGTCTTGGAACAGGTGCTTGAAAACAGGGACACTTGGGATTTAGTTTCATTGCGTCCAGGAAGCAATGTTATAGGAAGTAAATGGGTTTATAGAATAAATACAAACCAGATTGAACAATCGATCGCTACAAAGGGCGATTTGTTGCAAAAGGATATAATCAATTACTACTATTGCAGAAGGTTTGGATTACTTTGATAGCTTTTCTCCTATTGCTAAAATTACTACTGTCAAGCTTGTCCTATCTCTTATCATTTCTCTTCAATGGAGTTTGGTTCAAATGGATATCAACAATGCCTTTTTGAATGGAGATCTCTTTGAACAAGTCTACATGAAGATACCCCTTGGTTATTATAAATGTGAAATATCAAAAGACAAGTCTCTTTTACGCAAATTAAATAAGTTTATCTATGGACTTAAGCAAGCAAGTCGTCAATGGTTTACAAAATTTCGAGTGTTCTCCTTGCTAATGGAATTTTGCAATCAAAGTCTGATTATTCCCTTTTTACTAAAGGACAAGGCACTTCTTTTGTTGTACTATTAGTATATGTTGATGATATTTTAATAACTGGTCCTAGTAAGGTTGAGATTGACAAAGTAAAAGCTTGTTTAGAGTTGTTACGCTCTCAACATGGGCTATATATATCACAATGAAAATATTGCCTCCAATTGCTTGAGGATCATGGTTTACTGGCTGCCAAACCCACTTCACAACCCATGATTCCTGGTTTAAAATTAACCAAAACCTCCGGATCTTTGTTACCTCTCGATGGTATATTAGAATATAGACGACTCATTTGAAGGCTATTATATTTACAAATTTCATGGCCTCACTTTTCCTGTTCAGAAGCTCAGCCAGTATATCTCTCAACCTCATACCGAACATATGGTCGCTGCTATTCATTTGTTAAGATATCTTAAAGGTACTTCGGGTCAAAGGTTTTGGCTAAAACCTACACAGAATTTTTAGCTCAAAGGCTATGTTGATTCTGATTGGGGTGGTTGTTTAGACACCAGACGATCAGTGACAGGTTATTGTATTTTTCTTGGAGACTCTCTCGTGTGCTGGAAATCAAAGAAGCAAGCAATAGTGTTGAAATCCTCTATCGAAGCAGAGTATAGAGCTCTTGTGGTTGTTTCTAGTGAATTAGTATGGCTAACATAGATCCTTCTTGATCTTCAAATAACAATTCAACATCCAGCCCTCCTCTATTGCGATAATAAGGTTGTTATAGCCATTGCCTTGAACCCAACATTCCATGAGCACACCAAACACATCGAAATTGACTGCCACTTTGTCCGAGAAAAGATTGATAAAGGACTGTTACGATTACTACCTGTTCGATCTTCACATCAATTAGCTGACATGTTTACAAAGTCGCTGCCTTCAGCAAATTTGAAAGTTCACTTATCCAAGATGGGTGTTCTAGACTTGCATCAACCTCCATCTTGAGGGAGGTGTATTAAAATAATGTACAATTAGTTTGTTGTTATTTTAGTTATATTTGTTTAACTTCTTTAACCTCCTTTAATCGCATTGTAACTTCCCTCAACTCACTATTTAAGTGAAGCTTATATTGAATAATAAACCAGCTGAGTATTGTACACACTCGTGAAAATAATCATCCATAAAATATAAGGCATTTACTTTAAATACAAAATTGTGTTAATTATACCCAAGTGAGCCTAATATCCACAAAAAATATTCACAAAAAAACGAAACCAAAAAACCATAATAAACAATCATGTAAATAAACATGATATATTGAATTTATAAACAAAGTTGAAATAAAAGAACTTAGGTCATTGTAAAGTTTTTTCATTAAAAAATAGAAAATTAATGAATAAAAAAAGTGATGGATGAACTCAAAGGAAACTTTCAAATAAATTAAGTTGATTTTTTTTATTTTGTCAACGATTGTATGATTTAAAATTAATGAAATAATTAAACAAGTAAGGTAAAATGAAGGATGAAAGAAATCGATGGTACAAAGAGACTAACATTGCAGATCGAACACAAGTACACTTGGGAGATGAGATGGTTGTGGTTGGAAAACTTGAATTGGAAATGGAAGTTGTGGGAGACAAATTTAATCTTATTAAATTATATTTTGAGATTAAATCTATATAGAGATAAAATAAAATTTAATTATGAAAATTTTAAATTAAATATAAAATCTTGATATTCATAAGGGCAAAATGGTATTAATTTTATTTAATTTATTAATAAAAAACAAAAAATATAATTTTGTTAAATAAAATTAAAGTGGATATTTTGCAATTAAGTTTCATTATTGGATTATCTACTTTAATTCCTTTTAATTATTAGGTTGTTTATAAAATTGATTCAACGATAGCTCATTAATTTTTGACATAAAAAATATAGTAGCCCATGAATTAATAACTCGCAAGTCTATTTATTTATAAAATGCCAGCAGCCTATTACTAATAAAATACACCAGCCCACAAATCTTTATTTTAAGTTTAACCCTAACTCATGTACTTATTATGCATAACAATAGCTCATTAAGTCATTTAGTTAAGTAAAGAGTCCAACTAGCAACCCTAAAGGGACAACTCAGTTACTAAAAGTTGTCATGGGTTACGCAAAAGGATCAACGTAGGTTGAACGGATCCAGGAGCAGGCGAGTAGTAGGTCTGCGATTCTTGTGCAGAAACGAGTGCAAGAACTAAGTCTATATGTTGCAGTTTCGAATGGGAAATGTTGCGGATCCACGCGGAGCATCGACAGAGGTGCAAAATAAAGAAAGTAGAACACTCTAGCTTAGTGAATTGAATGAATATAATGAAGCTATTTCATTTCTTTTGAGAATGGATCATTTCAGTCTACAAAAAGAAAACGCTTTAAACAGATAAAAGAATGAGATCCCTTCCCTTGCTGTTCAAATTTAAAAGCAGTAGAAAAGTACGTAAAAAAGTATATTAATTAATGCACCAACTTGACTTTACAATATTGGTATCATTGAAATCCTACCCTCTTCTTTGTAAATGTCTACTCCAAAAGTAATACCTCTTTTTCCTTTCTATATTTTTTGTATACCAACTAACCATCCATTATTATTCCATCTTTTTATCAAAATTAATGTTATGCAATCAATTAATCATTCTCAATCCCTTGTTCATAGAGCACTTGACTTCCTTTATGTCACTAGTAGTACCAGTTCATAAGTTTTTATTCACAAGAAAAAATATCTTCTAAACTAGTACAATAATAGTACTATTGCATATGAACTATTAAAGTTAATTTTTTAATAGACGGACAAAAAATATTATTAATACTACATCTTAATCAGAATTAGTGACCTTGTAAGCCATCTTTTAATGTTTGGGATCATTTTACAAAATTGAAATAAGTGTTAATGATAGTACTAGGCTTAAATGTAATTATTGTGAAAAGGATTATGCTTGTGATACTACAAGTTGTGGAACTAGTACTCCATGGAAAATTATATGCAAAAAATATCTATTTTATCGATTTTAGAATAGAAATAAATTCTAATTTATTGAATCGATATTTTAAAACCTTACAAATTCCATCTTTAAATATGGGAAAGCCTATTCCTCAAATAAGACATATTTTACAATAAAGAAATATTACATATAGACTAATTCATTTAAAGGGAGACTATAAAATAGAATAAAATCAAATTAAATAATTCAACACTCTCCCTCACGCTGGTGCAAAGATGTCTGTCATAGGCAGCTTGTTAAAAAGTCTTTCAAATCGTAACTTGGGAAGCCCTTCATTCAAAATTTTAGTTGTTTGCTCTTTTGTAAGTAAGTATGGAATGCAGATTACTCTAGTGTCAATTTTCTCCTTAATAAAATGTTTGTCAATTTCAATACGTTTGTATATATCATGCAGAATAGGGCTATGCACAATGGAGATAGAGCTTTATTGTCACAATAAACTCAAATCGGAGTTGCTTGTCTGTTATTTAACTCCTCTAAAAGTTTTTTTTAAAAAAAACATCTCATAATTTAAAACAAAACATGCATATTTATTCGACTAGCTAGAATTAACCTAGCTGATAATCAAGTAAACAACAAACACATGCTTGCAAAACATAAAAGTTCGGGATCCCTTGCAATTTGTTTATTTGAACTTAAAAGCGTAATTAAATAACAAAGTTCAATAGGTAAAGGAATGCTGAATAGAACGACTCTACTAAGCCAAGTCCATAGTGTCCCCTCAGCCTGTCAGCTTAGCCATCCTAATACAGCCCTGTACCTGAAGCATGGTTTCAGGGAAAGGGTGAGTATTACGGAAATACTCAGTAAGAACTTCCCTAAAGGAGTACAACATGCTAAATGACCGAAAAAATAAGAGCAGCTAGGCATGCAATACCAAACAATAAGCCAAGTGATACAACATAACAAACACCATCATTTCAAAATACACATCATGCCACAGATCATACAATATATCCAATCTTTCACTAGGGAACTAAATTCCCTGAGCTTGACCTCAAGAGCTATAAACAGCAATCTCAGGGGCAACCCCCTATCAAACTACCTAAGGAAGGCATGCAAACAATACGGGGTCGAAGGGAACCCTTGTCCTAAGCCTTGTAAATGTCTACACATGCTGCACGCAACTGTTCACTGTGTCAGTAGAAGGCCTACTCCCTAATCAACAGCTCAGGTCTAAGCGTGCCTAAAAAAAAGATACACCATCTGGTGCTCGTCCAATGGTGGCCCTCACCTTGGTACGGCCCAGGTCCACGTGTATCGCACACCCGAAGAACACGAGACAGTGATAGGCTTCCATCCTGATCTCGACCCTTGTTTACCGTGTGCCCGAAACTAGGCTTTTAGGAGAGGGTGACTCTGGCCCTCCCAGCCTGTAGATGATGACAAAACCTACATTATGCTAAGGATGTAATCCTAGCGCATGCTCAACCTATCGTCATAAGTATTACATGTATGGGACATAATCTAACAAATAGTATGTGCCCAATTAGCACGTTGGCATTACATGTATACCCATACCCACCAATATGAAAAGGGAAAAACAATAAAATAACGTTATAACGTGCTTATGCCGAAACCAAAAATGATAGCATGCTAATATCAATCTAGAACATCATTCATATCCGACATATAAGTCAAGTAAGCATACATAACAAATCTATCTATCCAGAAGCAAGCATGAGAACCACACAACTCCTAAAGGGTAGCCCTTACCTTATTTTTTATATAGAACTAAACAACTCCTCAAGATTCAACGAGCAACGCTCCTAATTGTGATTACCTAATTACCAAAACTAGTTAGTCCCATTATTTATTTATATTAATTAATCTACATTAAATTCCCTTAAACTCTTCTTAATTAATAATTAAGTTATGACTCTTAATATTACACATTGCTCATGCTAACAATTTAATGAGACTCATTGTACCCCAAACAATTCTAACACCCATTTCATGGTCATTAACTAATTATTTAATCGTAAACATTTAATTGATAGCCCACCATCTTATTACTTTATGTATAACAGCACACTATGCAAATAACATGAACTGCTAGCTCAATAACTCCATTTTGAACAAGGCAATAACAACCATAATTCCACAAAAACCAGCACCCTTTTGTTAGAATTAAAAAAAACACACACACACACAATAGTGCAGACCCGTTTGTAATTATTTAAGAATCATTTATATTGTATAATTAACTAACACCCTATTATTGGATTATCACTTATGTTATACATTTAAACCAACAACCCAACTAATTAGTTGAAAAGGACAGCAGCTCAATATTTATTTAGATGCCCCTTTCTATTGAAACAATTGACGTCATCGTGTTGCAACCCAATAATGGATACACCAGCTAGTTACTAAATAATAGAAATACTACCTAATATTCATTTAGGACAGCCATTTAAATTACTAAATAATATAAACACAATCTAATATTGGTTTAGAAATAGCAACACAAGTTAATAAATGAAACACTACTGTAACCAATCCTTTACTTACACCAATAACCCTTTTGATTCCAATTAAACTCTAACAACAACCCAAACTTAAGCATTTACTTAAATAAATAGCAAACCCAGTATTTTATGTTAGATATTTTCTAACACAAAAAATTAAAATGTGATTAATAAATTTAATCACATGGAGTGGAAACGTAATTAAAAGTAAATAAAGTGTATACCTCTAGCCATTGTTTTGGTAACCGAGAAATGAAGGCCAATGCATACCTTGCAACGAACACAACAATGAACACATCTGCCACGGAGCTCTTGGTTCTTCTACACTCTCACTCTTCCTAACTCAAATGGTGTATTTTTTTTCTGAAGGGGAGAGTAGGCATAGGGCCAAAAGAAAATACATAACTGATAACTCACAAAACTTTTTGTCTTTCTCTGTATTTTTTTTTTTTTCTTTCTAGAATCAGCCAATTATCTCCACCATTAAGAGATAAGTTTTAACCCATAAAATAAAATGGGTGGTGGTTACATGGATAGTGGGGAGTTAACTTATTTCATGAGTCACTAAATATAGAAAGAGAATTATAATTAATACTAAAAATAAATTAATAAAAAATAATTTCAACATTCTCCCACTTGACCCATGAACACCTCACCAATATCATAATGAAAAACAAGGTACATGAATTATGGCAACAGGTCCTCTTAATGTGAGTATTATCTTCCATATATCACAATGTATCGTGTTTCTCTTAACCCAAAACACATACTTAAATAACTAAATCCTATGTTTATTCGAGGTCCATACTAAAGTAATATTTTCTCAACAATAAATATGTATGTGCATGTAACGGCCCGGAAGGCATTTTGGTAATTTTTGGTCGGGCCGACAGAGCCGGTTTTGAAATTGTTAATTGCCGGAATATTTATGAGTCGATTTGAATGGGATCGGGAATTTTTAAATAGCGCGTCGAGTGAGATTCGAACCAAGGACGTGTCGCGTGCTAGGCAGGGGGCGCTGCCAATCGAGCCACTGAGCGCTCTTGTGCTTCTAAACGCGCCACCTTTATGTTAAGCCTATTCGAGGTGAGTTTTGATTTAAAAGCCAAAAATCGCCCGAACCTTCTTCTTCTTCTTCCTCATTTCTCTCCTTCGCGTTTCTCCTCACCGACCGGTCTCCCTCTCGCTGACCAGCGACTCGCCGCTTCTCCCTCGACCGATCGATCTCCTCCGGTGAGTTCTCCCTCCCTTTCTCTTCTCTTCTTCTTCTTCTTCTTCTTCATCTTCTCCTTGAAAATTCGAGTTCTTCACCCCTGCTTCGGGCTTCGCCATTTCCGGCCGAGTTGAGGTAATTTGAGGTATGGGTTTTGTGCAGCTAGGGTAGGGGAGTTCGTCATCAAAGAATCGCTCGTCGAATCCCCGTGGATCGCTCGAATTCGGATTTTCTCCATCGCCCCTGTTCGCGCGAAAAACAGAGAGCTGTTCGTCCCCGCCGCGCAGCAGCGAAGAGCCTCCGCTGAGCCACGCGCGCGCGATCGCCTCGCGCCGCGCGCGCGCCGCTCGCCAGCTCCGTGCCACGTCGCGCTTGTCCCGGTGTGCCGCTCTACCTACGCGCTTCGCGCGCGTTGCGTTCGCGCCCCGCCGCCCAAAGATCTGTCGCGCGCCGGCTCGCCCATTCCTCGCACCAGCGCGCCCGGCCAGCCAGTTTCTTTGCCCGTTCGTGCAATCGGCTCGTTCGTGCGTTAAATGCGTGCCTCGTGAGTTGCTCCCGAGTGAGCCTCATTTATTTTATTATATTTAGGCCTATTGTGTGATTTTTGTTGTGATTGATAGGTTCTCGGTAGCTAGTTCGGGTTCGTTCGCCGCTTAGGATTTCGTGTCAAATTGTCCCCGGCCAAGGTAAGGATTTCTTACCGGAGTTGTGTGGACCTGCGATATTATATGTGATTCTTTGATTGATTGCTTGTTTGTGTTTATTGACATATTTAGTAATAGGTGCTCGTTCTGAATTCCCGGTTAGCATGATTCTCTTGATTTATTCTCATGTTAATCCATGCTAGGTTGTTCCTTTCTGCCATGCTCGTATCTGTTCCTTGCTTCGTAGTATCATGCTAGGCTCGTTGTATTCTTATTGAGCACGTATTGGATTTTATGGATTTGTTCTTGATTGCTAGGGCGGGTTAGAGTTGCGGGTAGATAGCATCATCCGTGCCCGATGCATAAAGTACCTTGCATCCATGGCGGGGACGTCGAGCAAGTCATTCCCGCCCCTGGACCCCGTGAGGGATTAGCTAACCCAAGCGGTAGGTCCCGCAATCTTGGGTGAGGGTGGCGATCGTTAAATGCCCCAACGGTCGGGATGATGACTTGGCATTGCCTCGCCCCGGCGGCCGGCATGTCCTCGGCATGTTTGGCAAGAGCCCCCGATTGCCACTGTTAAGGCAAGGGCGGGCTCACGGTGTAAGCCTACCACGACCGTTCCTTGGCCCCAGTGCGGTGGTTCAGCCGACATAGTTTACGTGTCCAGTGTCTCACCCCTATGTCGGTGACACCGATCCAAAGATTTAGTTAGGCGTGGTGGATCGGACATGGGCGGCTTGCCTCTAGACCCGGCACCCCATGGTGCTGCAGAGCACGCGGTGCATGTTTACGCTCATTACTGGCGCGGCCGGAGAGCTCATCGGGATCTTGAGCCAGTGTACCTTTCGTCGACGGCTGATTGCCGAGGCCGGGACTTGTTTCTCGTATAGGCGACTTATGTATTGGATCGTGTGATGATATTATTCGGACTAAGACCACGAGTTGGCATCCGAGGCCCAAGTATGGGCTAAGCTATGTGCTCTAATCGTGTTTATATTCATAGCTTGCATACGCTCATCGAGATGACCATGTATATCGTATTGTACCCGGTTGGAGATTCTTATCGAGTAATTCGTTACTCACCCTTATTCCGTGGTTTTCCACGGTGTAATCGTGGTCTTGCGACAGATGCACGAAGGAAGAGCGTGATCATGGGGCCCAGTCTTCCAACTCTGATTTTTGTATTATGACTCTCGTGTGTTTTGTTTTCCCTGAATGCATGTAGTCGGGCACGGAGCCCTAGGATGTTTGTAAATATTTGTCGATTCCAGCATTTTGTATCTGAACAGGTTTTGAATGGCTTTTAGTAAATCTTTGATCAGAGTAAACTTTGGAAATGTATTTATCTTGGAACAGGTGCTTGGAAACAGGGACAGGTTCCAGGGAAATTGTCTAGTTTTTAAAGGAGTTATTTTGAATGTTTTTGTTTTAATTGGAATCCGAAATCATGTCTGTTTAAATGTCATTTACTTTGAATGCATGCATTGGGATAAGGGCCCATTTAGTGCCCCATTCGGGTCGGTCCCTTACAGTGCACAACTGAATGAGAAAATATATATTAAATAAGAGTTTCAATAAAATACTGATTACATGATCTCTGAAATTCTTTAGTAGCATGCATTTAATTAAGGGATCAGTAATCATCAATTCAGTGTTAATGTGTTAAATGACCACTTTCTTATATTTAATACATTCTATAAACAACACATGAGTTGTCACATTACATTCTAAATGGCTTACAAATAGAGTCAATAACTCTAAGCCCAAAAGTGAAACTCTTCAACCATACACCATGTGAGATAGCTTCAAAACATAATACGAACTCAACCTCCATAGTAAGTTCGTCTAAACATGAGCATATAATCTTTTGATCCTTAAAGGAATCTTATAAATTCCTTTGTAGCTCTCTAGTGGTCAACACCCAGGTTACTCTAAAAACTTAATAACATTTCAACAACCAATGTTGTTGAAATGTTCTTCATTTGTTCCCGTTCGAGCTCGTTTTTAGGACAAGACATAAGACTAAATTTAATGTCACTCACTGACCTTCTGGTATATACATTAATCCATAATCTTCTCTTCGAAACCAAATGAAGAGATGACATCATGGAATATCAAATACCATTGGTGGACAAATTGTGGTTTTTATAGGACTGATTCTTCAACACACAAACTTAAGGTGCATTGTTAACAAGAATGATTAGTCCATCACTTGAAGTGGTACACTGAGCATCTGAATGATCTTTCCCATAATCAATATTATGAGATCGATCGCTCCCACTAATCAAGTGATTCTCAAGAAATTTTACATTTCTTGATTCCACAAACCTAATCCTCCACCCAGATGAAGAACAATTATTCCCTTCCAAATTTATAAGAGATTTGAGCTCGAGAACAACACATCTTATTTCAGAGAAACACCTAGATTAAATTGCTACAATGACTTAATTATGCTCATGTTACTAACTTTGAAGCTAATATGAAATATCATGTTCTACCAATTTAGAATCATGAAAAATGAATTTAGTGACATAAAACTTGCATGTCGGCTAAAGTTTTAATTCAATTAAATTCATTTAACCATAATGATAAGATTATTACATTATTTTCCTTGTCTAATACCTATGGGCAAATTAGAAAATATAAATTAATATCTTATCCTAATTAATATGAAGCATGTGTCTACCAATGTAGAATCATAAATAATATGAATCTAGTGACATAAAACTTGCATATGAGCCAAAGTTTTAATTTAACTAGATTCATTTAAACTTAATGATAAAACTATTAAATTATGTTCATTTTCTAATCCCTATGGGTAAATTAGAAAATATAATTTAATATTTTATCCTAATTATATGAAGTATATTCGACCGAAGTAGAATAATGAAAAATGAATTTAGTAACATAAAATTTGCCTATGGGCTAAAGTTTTAATTCAATTAAATTCATTTAAACTTCATGATAAAACTATTAAATTATGTTCCTTTTTTTAATCCACGTGGGTAAATTAGAAAATATAATTTAATATTTTATCGTAATAAAATAAAGTATTGTTCTACTAATGTAGAATAATGAAAAATATGAATCTAGAGACATAAAACTTGTCTGTGGACTAAAATTTTAATTCAATTAGATTCATTTAAACTTAATGATAAAACTATTAAATTATGTTCCTTTTTCTAATCTCTGTGGGTAAATTTGAAAATATAATTTAATATTTTATCCTGATTAATCATATGTAAATAAATATTCTTGTGGGATAAGATTTACCATATTACATAGATTAATCACAATTAATGCTATTATCCATATGTGATCCTAATAAACTTTATTATAATATTAATTAGATTAAAGATGTTGTGGTTACTCTCCAATTTAATTAAATTATATGGATCACTTAAACCTGATAAAACTTAGGATCAAATATTGCTTCAAGAAATATTAATTTATCTCTAAAGGAATAATATTATCTAACTTAATATTGCATGAATAATTATAAAAAATAATCATGCAACCAAAATATAGATAATATAAAATAAAACTGAGCCATCGATAATTGATTTCATTATGCATAATGAATTAAAATAACTACCAAAATAATTAATAAGCATAATGTATTAAATTGATCACAACAATCGCACATAAATTATTTAAAGAACCAATCTAGTTAATAAAATAATCTACTAGCTTAATGGTTCAACATAAATATGCGCGTACAAAAGGGTTGTGACATCAATTCTAGCCAAATTAGCAAAAAATTAAATCCATAAATTTGGCATGAAACATTAATCAATATGGAAAATATATACATATAAATTTTGCCAAAACATATCACTTGATTCATGCAATATAGAACAAATATAGAACAAATAAAAATTAAGGCCAAAATAGTTTGCACTCAATAAAAACTAAAATCCTTAAATTTGGCCAAAACCATATCCTGGAAAATATATGGATATCGATTTATTATTTTAATAAATCATTAACTAAAGCCAAATAATCAAAACTATATTTGCAAAATCTTTGGATTTCTATCCATTATATCTTAAATATAAAAAAAATAAAAATTAAATCTAATTCACCCAATCATATGGCAAATATGCAGATTTAAATTTATTTGTTTTAAAACCATAAATTTGGCATATACAAAAACCACATAATTTAATCCAATCCATAAATATGGCAAAAATATCATAGCCAAAATGATCCAGTCAAAATGACATATAAAATATTACCACAACATGATAACGTGCCTTTACATTACAGAAATATTGTGTGCTAAAATTTATTAGAGAAAGACCATGGTATCAAAACTTAAAATGGCAAAAAATAAAATTCATTAATGTGACCAAAAATATAATATGGTCAATGAACTATTCTGACCAGATAACACACAATATCAAAATATTACAACACTAAATAATGTTCAATAACACATAATTATTTGGCCAAAAAGATATTGGACATAGCTAAAATTAATATGTTTTTATATGACAGAACTATTCTGTGAAAATAAATCATATTCATAAACACTATATATCAACAAATAAAGATCAAATCAATTTACCAATAGCCCATATGGTAAATATAATATTTATTTGTTTGACCAAATGATATATATCACACAATCCTTAAAGAGATCACAAAATAAATTGTGCCAAATAATATCAAGATTGTAGTAAAAAGAAAATCAATGAAAAAACGACCATTCTCTATGCATAAATTTTCATTGTATATTTTCTTTTTAATTAATTAATTAGACTCTTCACCTTCTGTCATTTTACATAATACAGAATTGACAGAACAACTCAATAATACAACCATAACTTTTGATTCCAAATTTTAAATTTCACAAAATGCACATACTTTTAATGGAAATTCTTGTAAAATATTCATTATGTTATTGTTAAAAATAACACAAAATAAAAAAAGAACCAAGAACTCTATTAATGGCTACCAAAACAACACGGAGACCTAAATTTGGCTATGATACCAAATGTTAGATATTTTCTAACACAAAAAATTAAAATGTGATTAATAAATTTAATCACCTGCAGCGGAAACGTAATTAAAAATAAAACGTATACCTCCAGCCATCGTTTTGGTAACCGAGAAATGAAGGACAATGCATACCTCGCAACGAACACAAAAATGAACACACCGGCCATAGAGCTCTTGGTTCTTCTACACCCTCACTCTTCCTAACTCAAATGGTGTAGTTTTTTCTGAAGGGGAGAGTAGGCATAGGGACCAAAAGAAAATACATAATAGATGTCTCACAAAACTTTTTGTCTTTCTATGTTTTTTTTTTTTTTTTGTAGAATCAGCCCATTATCTCCACCATTAAGAGATAAGTTTTAACAGATTAAATAAAATGGGTGGTGGTTACAGAGATAGTGGGGAGTTAACGTATTTCATGGGTCACTAAATATAGAAAGAAAATTATAATTAATACTAAAAATAAATTAATAAAAAATAATTCCAACATTTTATTCTAAAAAGACATTTACCCTTCAATTTATTAAATACTCAACAAGAATCCTTCATTTAATAAAAGCAATTGGTGGGTCGGAAGTCAAGAGAAGTGGGTTGTGGGTCTAGGAGATACAGAACGAGCGTACGTTCAGCAGGCGGGGCTTGATCTGACAACAGACTCGACGGCGGAGCTTCGACGTCGAGGGGCAACGTGGTTAATTGAATGAGAAGGCTTTGGTGCGTTGCGGTTAATGGTAGAAACGAAGTGAATGGAGAAAGAGAAGCAATGGTATTTCTTTTTTAGAAAATGCATTAAAATTGAGAAGCAATTAAATTGATAACTAACCCACTACGAAAGCGGGTGGAGAGAATGGGGGAGTAGATCCCTAAAGTTCCTCCAAGGCCCATTCTAGGCCACATCTTATTACTTACTCCCATCCCAAGTCAGAAGACTTCTTCCCTCTTATTTCTTTTATTTCTTTTTTGTTTAATCAACAAAACCGGCATTCATTAATTCTTTAGGGCGTGTTTGGTGCAGGGATTAGAATTAAGTTAGTGGGTATTAAGTTAAGCTGAGTATTAAGTTAAGCTGAGCATTAAGTTAATCTGTGTTTGGTGAACATGTTATGTTAAGCTGGATTAAGTTAAGCTGACTGTTGTTTGGTGCAAGGATTAAGTTAAACTGAATTTTTATTTAACATTTTTTAAAAATTGTTTTCTCTTGATAATAAATAAATGACAAAATGACATTAATTAGAAATAGTAACAATATAATATTCATTCAAAAAAATATGTTTATTATTTATTTCAATTTTAACTTAATATCTATATTAAATTTAAAAAATATATAACAAATTTTATATTCATTAAAAAAATTTAGAAAGACATTAAATTATGTAAAAATCATTTTAATTTAATTTCTTAATTATAAGGTTGGTATAAATTTAAATTTTTTTTCAAAAAATTTAATTTATTTAGTACACCTTAAGTTGAAATTCAATTTTACTCATATTTAAAAGTAGTTCTAATTTCAAATACGTTGATGAAAGTTATAATAAAAGTGTAAACCTAATTTTCATGCATTTTTAAATTATTTTACCTAATACTCATTCAAATTAAAGTTGTAGTTAATATAGAAATAACAAAACTACATTCATATATGGGTATATATAATAAAAAGGATTTTTTTTCTTTTGAGAAACATAAAAACCTATTTAGATGTTTAGAAAAAAGTCATCAAATAACACAAGTAAAATTTCTTATGTGTATAATAATAAATCAAATTGCATTCTAAGTAGTAAAACGAGTTTTAAAATTTAGCAATTTTTGTGATATTTTATGTACCAACCATTGATTTCAATTGAACATAATTTTAAAATAGTCAATTAAAATATTTAATGTTGTTTTTTCAATTAATTAAACTAAAGTATCCAAATGGATTCAAATTATTTATGAAAATTTACATGTAACATGTTTTATTTGATTTTTTATTTAATAAAACTCATTAATACCTTTTAAAATGAATATAGTTTTAAATTTATTTTTACAATAACTAGGATAAGGGAATTCGAACCATTTTTAAATACCATAAAAAATAGCAAAATAAATTTCTTGACATTCTATTAGATGTATGCATTTTATATTTTACAAATGTAAAAAGAATGCATTTTATATTTTACGATTACGAAAGTTTTCTCCAATAAAAAGAGTCGATTGTTAATATCTATTATTTCAAATTATTTGTTAATTATATTGTTAATATCTATTCCTTCCAAATTTAAAGAGATTCATACTATATCTTAATAATAAAATTTTGTTACATTCAAATAATTATCTTTTGAAATTCAAATATAGTTGGCTTTGTTCTTTTGAATTATTTATTTATTTAATTATTTAACATTTAACATTAAATTTAGAATATACAATTATATATTAAATAAACTACAAAATATAAAAAAATAATTTTATTCTAAAAAAATTAAACATAAAAAATAATTTTTAATAAACTTTTAAATCTAAATTTTAAAGTTGAATAAATTGTTTGAAAAATAGAATTAAAGATGATTTCGGAAAACGAGGCAGAGAAAGAATATATGAGGATTATTGTTGGATTTCGTGAAGGATTAAGTTAATCTGAGACATTAACTTAATCCGTCCACCAAACACGAATTGGGAGGATTAAGTTAATCCGGATTAACTTAATACTCACCCCAAACATGCCCTTAAAGACAACTCAAATCTCAACTTAATAATAATGCCATTTTCAACTTGACCCAAGTTTCACAATTATAACTTGATCTCTAACACACATCAAATAAAAATAGAAAATCCCTACAAACAAACAAAAATTAATTCGTTTTCTAAAATTATATAAATATTTAGTGTAGAAACGAGGGGTGTTACAACAAATATCATAAGCTAAACTTTTGAACATTGCTTCTAACTACCTAACTTTTTTTTTTACTTCTCAAAATAATAAGATTTCCTTATACAACGGAATAATAAACTAATTTAGACCTCTATCTATAGTGCTACCTGCACAATCAGTGTCTGCATAAATCTCAATATCAAAATTCTCATGCTTCTGAAATAATGTCTTTTCCTGGAGTTCTTTTAAGGTATCTCAAGATTCTAATACAACTTCAAAATGAGTAGGGTTTGAAGCATGCATAAATTGACTTGCCATACTTATGAAAAATGCAATGTCTGGTATTGTGTGAGATAGATAGATAAGTCTTCCCACAAGTCTTTGATAATGCTCATTTTCTTTTACCTCTTCCTCTGTTCTTGCTTGTAATTTTAGATTTGATAAAATAAGGGTTTCTACTGTTTGCATCCCATTCATCTTGTATCTTTTAGTAAATCAAGAGAATATATTTTCTCTAATTAATAAGGATACCTTGTCTAAACCTTGAAAATTCAATTTCTAGAAAGTATTTTAGTGTTCCTAGATCTTTGATTTGAAACTCACAAGCTAGCTTATTCTTCAATTCATTTATCCCAACTTCAACGTTGCGTGTAAAGATTATATCATCTACGTATACTATGGGCACAAAAATTTTGTTATTACCTGTATGATTGTAAAAGATAGTATGATCTGCTTGACTCTGAGAGAATCCATAACTCTTGACTTCTTTTTCTAATCGTTCAAACCTTAGCCTCATAGACTATTTAAGACCATATGAGGCCTTTTTCAATTTGCAAACTTAGTAGTTCCAAGTTTCATTTCAAATCCGGGTGGCAAATCTATAAACGCCTCCTCTTCAAAATCACCATTAAGGAATGCATTCTTCATATCTAGTTGATAAAGTGGCCATTTTGAGTTGACAACAACAAAAAGAAGTACTCAAATCGGGTTGATCTTAACAACCGGAGTGAAAATTTCGTGGTAGTCAATATCGTAGGTCAAAGTAAAGCCTTTAGCAACAAGTCTGGCTTTATATCTTTCAATACTACAATATGCATTGCATTTTCCGATTAATACCCATTTACATCCAACTTTTTTCTTGCTCACTGGTCTTTCTACCATTTTCCATGTACAATTCTGTATTAGTGCATTCATCTCCTCCATAACGGCTAAATTTCACTTTAAATCATTCTAGGCTTCCTGTATGTTCCTTGGAATGAATATGCCATTTATGTTTGAGTTGAATGCTCTATGGTAATTATTAGACAACCCATGATATGATAAATAATTGGCTAGGGTATTTCGTACAATTACGAACTCTTTTCCTTTGAGCTATAGGAATATCAATATCAAAGTTAGAAGAAGAAGGATTACCTGACTATTCAGTATCATTTGTTAGGGGTTCAAATTGATGTTGTGAAAAGTCCACTATTTGATCCGTACTATTTTGAATAGGTGTCTTTCTAGTATAAACTTGAAGCTTAGTAACGTGATCAGGAAGGTCAATCAATATTATTTTCTACTTCAAGTAGAACATTCTTCATTTAACATAATTGGACTATGACATTGTTAGGACAAATAATTTGAAAAGGAAATATTTCCCAAAAATTTTCGTCAATGTTAGAATTCTCCCCCTGAAGTAAATTTGGATTAAAAAATCATTCGTTCTCGAAAAAAGATTGTAACGGCCCAGGTTTTCATCCCGGTCTTCCAGGTTTGCCCTAGGGGTATTTTGGTAATTTGGTCGGGCCTTCAGGGCCGTTTATGTCTTTTTCCAGTTGCTAAAATTATTGGATGGATTTATGTGGGTTTTTGAGGCCTTGTGGATTGGTTTGAGCTTGAGTTGGTGCAAAAGTAAAAATAAAGGAATTTGTGTAGAAGCTAGGACTCGAACCCAGGTCTCCAGGAAAGCCTGTGGGGATGCATGCCAGTTGAGCTATGGAAAGCTCTTGTTGCTCTTTCTGCGTCATATTATAGTTAGCCTTGGATCTTGGAGTTTTGGTGCATTTGGTTAAATGAAAAAGAAATTAGGTTTTTTGCACTTCTTCTCCAACACATCTTCTTTGCCGCTCAAGCCAAGTCCTCTCTAGCCTTGCCGATTTTCAACCCTTCTTTGCTTCTCCGTGGATCGATGTCTTTCCCGGCAGGTATCGATCGTCTCATCTCCTTCTTCTCCTCCGTCTAGGGTGCTGTTTGGTTGTGTGAACTGTGTGTGTTGTGTTAGGTTGCTGCTAGCCGAGAGGAGCCTCCCAGCCAGCAGATCCACCCGTCGCACGCCCAGCAGCAGGCCAGATCGCACCCAGATCGCCCATCACACGCCCAGGTCGCCGTTGCAGCCCGCCCAGATCGCCACCGTCGCACAGCAGCAGGTCCAGCCCCTGCACTGCCGTCGCAGCCCGTCGGGCGCGCAATAGCCGAGTAGCCCGCGCGCCCTCTCCTCGCCAGTGCCTACATCGCGTCGCTAGCCCGCACGCCCAGACGCTCGCACGTGTCCGCGTCGCATGCTCAGCGCTTCGCCGCGCTCGTGCCGCCGTCGCCGCCACGCTGTCGTGTCTCGCCTTTGTCTGCGCGCGCGGCAGCGCCCCCCGCCGTCCGCCCGCGCGCTGACCTCGCCGAAGCGCCGTGTCGTACAGCGGCCAGGGCCAGCCAGTGCATCGACTGCCAGCGAGCGCCTAGCCCCGTGTCGCCGTGCCGTGTGAGTGCTCTCGAGCCGAGCCTGCTATTTTATTATTTTTAGGCTTATAGATGTTGATTATTATTGTGTTTGCTAGGTTCCGTTAGCTAGCTCGAGATTGTCCACAGCTTAGGATTTGTGTGTAGAAGCCTCCCGACCAAGGTAAGGATTTCTTACAGGAGTTGTGTGGGCCCTGCGGTATTATATGTGATTGTTGTTTGTATGCCTGTTTATGATTATTAGCATGTTTAGCATTAGGTGCTCTATTCGAATTCGTGGCATGAACTCTTGTGTTATTTCTCATGTTAGTCCATGCTCGGTTGTTCCGTTTACGGCATGCTCGATATCCTTCTTCTTACTTCGTAGTATCATGCTAGGTTCTTTGTATCATTGTGTGCGTATTGGATTGTATTGCATGGTTCGCTATTATTGTTATTGTTAGAGTTCGGTAGGTAGCATCATCCGGCCGGATGCATAGCGTAACTTGCATCCACGCGAGGGGCGCACGAGGCGGTACTCGTCCCGATCCCGTTAGGGTTTAGCTAACCCTAACGGTGGCCCCGCAATCATGGGTGAGGGTGGCGGATCGTTAAATGCACCAACGGTCGGGATGATGACTTGGCATCGCCTCGTCCCCGGCGATCGGCACGTCCTCGGCGTGTTCGGCCGTAGCCCTTGATTGCCACTGTTAGGGCAAGGACCGCTTCCTAGTGTAAGCCTACCACTCACGGTTCCTTAGCCTCAGTGCGGTGGTACAGCCGACATAGTTCACGTGTCCGAGTCTCACACCCCTATGTCGGTGACACCGATCCGGAGATTTAGTTAGGCATGGTGGCTGGACTGGGCGGCTTGCCACTAGACCCGGCACCCCATGGTCCGCAAAGAGCATGCGGTGTACGCTTACGCTCATTACAGCGCCACACGAGAGAGCTCCTCGGGATCTTGAGCTAGTGCACCTTTCGTGTATCGCGATGCGAGAGGCAGTGAGGCCGAGACTTGTTTCTCGTATAGGGCGTATTGTGTAGTGTGGTTTATTCCGGACTAAGACCCTGAGTTGGCATCCGAAGATTATGTGGATTTAAGCTATGTGCTCTATTATGTGTGTATATTCATAACTCGCATACATTTATGCTAGATGACCATGTATACCGTATTATACCTCGGTTGGGGATTCTTACTGAGTAATTCGTTACTCACCCTTATTTTGTGGTTTTCCATAGGTAACCAAGGTGCGAGGCAGGATGGCTGAAAGAGGAGCTGTGATCATGGGAACCTGCTATCGTCTCTGACTTTTTATTTCTATGACTCTTGTCTTTTATTTTCCCCTGAATGCATGTAGCCGGGCACGGAGCCCTAGGATGATTTCTGAATGTTTTGTGGATTCCCGCTTTATTGAATTTGAGGATGTTTCAAATGTTTTAATAAATCTCTTATCAGAGTGTACGTTTTGGAAATGTATTTGCCTTGAAACAGGTGCTTGGAGACAGGGACAGGTTTCAGCAAACTATATTGATTTCTGATTGAACCTTGATTGTTTTGTTTTAATTGGGAATCCGAAAATTTATTTGCATATTGTCCTTTACTTTGAATGCATGCATTGTGGTAAAGGCCTATTTAGAGCCCTTTTTGGGTCGGGTCTTTACAAAGATACATCCGTACTTTCAAAATATTTTTTATGTAAAGGATAAAAGCAACGATACCCCTTCTTATTCGAGGCATAACATAAAAAAATACATTTAGTTGCACTGGGTCCAAGTTTCGACCGAGAAAATTTTTGAAGGTAAAGTAAGCAATACACCCAAAAACTCTAATCAATAGATCAGAATAAAGCCTAACAGTAGGTAAGCAAGATTTAAATAGGTTAAGGGTTGTTTTAAATGAAATTTTTTTTTTAAGTATTTTATTGATAAGATAAGCAACTATAAGAACTACATCACCCCATAATTAATTAGGAACATGCATTGAAATCATAATTGCATGAGTAACCTCCATTTAATGTATATTTTTTATTTCAGCAATTCTATTTTATTGGGGAGTATCTCTACATATAAACTGGTAAAATATCCCCTTGTCTTTAAAGAATATTTTCAAAATTTCATTAAAAATTCAGTCTCATTGTCAGTATGTAAAATGTTTATTTTAGTATGAAATTGATTTTCAACCATATTGTAAAAATGAATGAAAACATCTTGAACATCAGATTTTTTGTTCAACAAATAAACCCATGTTATGCGGGTATGATTATTAATAAATATAACAAACCACCTTTTTCTATTATTAGTCAAAATTTTAGATGGACTCCAAATATCACTGTGAATTAAGTAAATTAGTTTTGAGGTTTTATAAGGTTTTGAAAAATATATGTATTACAGTAGTTTTTACCAAAGATGCAATGTTCTTAGTGAAACATTGAACAATCAATTCCTTTAAATAAGTTCAGGAATAAATATTTTAAATATGAAAAAATAGGATATCTGAGCCTATAATACCAAAGTAAAATAGTTTCTTTAATAAGAGAAGATCTAATATTCTTTAAACCCATAACTTTTTTATTACCATAGGGTCCCTCTTCAAAATAGTAGAGAACTTCCAGCATTCTAACACGTTCAATCATCTCCCTCGACTCTTGATCCTTAAAAATACAATAAGAGGGAAAGAATGTAACATGACAATTAGCATCTTAAAACAACTTACAGACAAATAGATGGTTGCAGGCTAATTTAGGGACATGCATAACAGATTTTAAACCCAGAGTTTTATTTAAGAAAATGGTTACTTTTTGTGCAATTGAAGTGAAACTTTCATCGGCAATTTTCATTTTACCTTTCGAATATAAAGGCGTGTATGAGGTAAATAAATGGGAAGAACTAGTCTTATGATTAGATGCTCCAGAATTGATTATCCATGGAGATGAATTAAAACAAGATAAAGCTCTAGGATAATTACCTGATTGTGCAAAGGAAACACAAAAATTACCAGATGACAATGTAATCTTTAGCAGTTTCAGAAGTTGATAAATTTACTGTTGACTAAGAGAACTATTGTCAGTAATAATGATACTATAAGTATTAGTGATAGAAAAATGATGTTCATACTGTGAACCAAAAACGCTAGAAATCAAATACTGATTGTATGCCATCTAAAAGAACATACCAAATAACTTGTAATTGTAATATGGAAAAATAAATATCAAACAAATGAATCGACGTCACAGTTACCAAATGACACGGAGAGTTAGACTATGTGACAACTAAACTTGTAATGAAAATTATCAATTAGAAAAATTTTGAAGAAAAGTAAAAATTAAATTTAGAAAATCAATTGTGGTTGCATCAATTCTATTTTATTGAATCGATATTTTACATGCTACAAATGCCTCTTTAATTTGAGGAAAGCCTATTCATCAAATAAGGCGTATTTTACAATAAGAACATATTACATATGAAATAATTTATTTAAAGGGAGAATATAAAATAGAATTAAATCAAATCAGATAATTCAACACTTCCTCAAGCTGGTGCAAAGATGTTTGTCATAGCCAGCTTGTCTTTAAGTCTGTCAAATTGTAACTTGGGAAGCCCTTTAATCAAAATATGAGTTGTTTGATCTTTTGTAGGTAAGTATGGATTGAGACGTGAAAATAGGGAGTGGGCTGCAACTCGTTTCAAGCCTCACAACCCAACTTTGATGAATTAAACCAAAGTCAACAAGTCTTATTCGTGAGTGTTAAATTACAAACCTTAAACCCAAAATTTCTAACTACCCACAAAAACTATTATAATTAATAATTTAATGAATGGAAATCACTGGTTTCTTAAAATCCTAACCCATTTACAATTTTACAACATATGAAAATGCAACATTAAACTTATCGCTTAATTCATAAACACCACTTAACTCTCCGACATAAAATTCATGAATCACATAGCATACCTGAGCATAGAAAATATCACACATTAATACCTAAAAATGTATAATGAAATGATACTGAAATGCGGGGCGTTACTTTATACAACAAAATATTATTCATCTTTGTAAGAACTCTACATTTAATTCAAAAATTAAACATATAGATGTGAGGCATCACAAATGACAAATGCATTGAATGACGATTTGTTTAGACTTCAAAAAATACATATTGATTATAATGGATCAAATATGTTGACTAAGAATCTTCTAAGAGAGAAACTTGAATTTTTTCATTCCACAGTTGAAATGATAAATTTCTTCACACTAGGAATAAGAGAAGATTTGTTGGTTTTTTTATTCACCATAATGGAGAAAAATAACTTTTAAGGCTCATTAGGGTTTTTTTTTTTTTTTTTTTTTTTTTCTGTTTCTAACAATTGCAATTCCCATTTTCCTTTTAATGGAGAGAAAAAAGACAGTGGTTTAGATAAAGAAAAGAAAAAAGAGGTTTTGCCGAGGTTTAGAGTGTTTTCAAGATCAATTCATGTCGGATCAAACATAAATTTTGAAAACATATTATTGATATGAGTGTTTTCAATTTGAATAGTGGAGATTGACTTTGAAGCTTTTAAAACAATATTCCAAAGGGTGATTAGATTCAACAATTTGTAAGATCTTTTAAAATGTTTCTCTTCGACTAACTTGTGTCGCTTGCTGCAGAAATTATTTATCTTGAGGTTTACATATAATATTTATGTTCTCAAACAAATTATTTTAAGTCTTTATGTACTAATTAATACAGTATTTTACATATAATAGAATCTTGAAATTATTACAATATTATACATGACAACTTCACATAATAATTTTCATAAATTATTTATCTTGAAGTTTACACGGAGTATAATTAATATTTTTCAAATACTAAGTACTTGAGAAATTTTAATGAGACATAATTTTCTATATTATACTACTTCACATAAAAGAACATATCAGTAAAGCGATTAATATTTATAGTACCATCGATATTTATAATGCACGATATTTACAATAATTGCATGATAATTACAATCAATATATATTATTTACAACAAATACATGGTATTTATTTAATATGTACTTACTTTTTCCAACCAGGTATTATTACAATTAAATAATTGAGTATGATTATTGATTGAGTATTTTTATATAAAAAAATTTCAATGTTTTATATAATTGACATCACACAAAACACAATATTAATAAATAGTATCAGTATTTATAATAAATAGATATTTTTTATTCCACGTGCATTTATTTTTCCAACTACATATTTTTAAATTATAATACAAATAGAATTATTAAGTTATCATACATTTTTCCCCAAAAAAAAGTTATTATAAATACATAGTATTTATAATAAATATATAGTATGTATTCCACGTGCATTTATTTTTCCAACTACATATTATTACTTAATATTTAAGTATATTATTATTAATAAACAAGTTTTAATACAAATAGAATTATAAATGAATTATATCATTTCCCTTAAAAAAAAGTTATTATATCATTTTCCCACAAGATAGTATTAATAGACAATTATAATATTTATAATGTTATCGAATTAGTCAGTGGTGCAATGGTTTCAGTGTTTGCTTGTAAACCAGTTCAACACCAGCGTCACAAGTTCGAGCCCGAGAATCGGTATTTATGCCCCTCCCCCCAATATGTACTCAAAAAATAAATAAATAATATTTATAATGTTGGTTGTATTTATAATAAATATAAAGTATTTATGTCGTGTATTTAATTTCTAAATACAAATTTATTAAATTCATGTAATAAATTAGGATTGTGATTTCTAGATTATGTTTATCCAGTTGACGTGATCGGATAACAAACACTTAAAGATGGTGAACTCAACGAACAAATATCGTTTCTGCATATTCCATGTCTTTGGGTCTCTAACATTAAGCGTTTATAGTCTTTAACACCTAAAGCAAGCCAACAATATCAAATAATCTGCAAACTAGTGTTTGAACAATCTTTATTTTCATTGGTGGCCTAAAATCGTAATAAAGACGAATGAAACCTATAATGAAACTTTAATAAAAAGAAGAGTTTATTAATCATTAGGGAGAATTTTTATAAGTCAAATTTAATAAGTGAATATTTTTGCTAATACATTTAAACTTGAAAACTTAAGGACGTTCCAAAACTCCAACATTTTTTAATATTTAAACAATACTCAAAATTAAAATAAGAGTTAATTCATGAGACCTGAATGTCGCATACCTCAATGAGAATAAGAATATTTCGATGCATTATTCCAAAATTTTATAATTAGTTTAGTGAAATGGATACCTTAAAATACCAACATGAATCAAGAATAAACATCATTAATTTTAAACTAAGTAATAATTAGATTTAGCTTAGAAATATTTATTGATGCCTATCTATTTCCCTTATTTACTAATAATTTCATCTCTTATTTTATTTCTCTCATTTTAGTCTCTCGACTTTTAAGTTTTTTCTATTATGGTTCTTGAACTTTCAAAATTTTAATTTTAGTCTCATAATGTTCAAGTTTGTTTCAAGTTTAGTCTTTGAAATTTCAAACATCTCAGTTTAGTTCATAAACTTTAAAAAAGTTTAAAATTGATCCTTCTAATGAATTTTAAGTTACTATCAATAATGCTGATAATTTTAATGTTACAGAGGAAGAATATAGTTTTTTAAAGCAAAAAATAACAAAAATATTCCAATACGAACCAATTTTAATTATTTTTTAAACTCTAAGGACTAAAATTGAACATTTAAAAGTTCTAGGATCAAACTGAAACAAATTTTAAAGTTTAGTGATAAAAAAAAGAACAAACTTAAAAGTCTTGGGGCTACCCTAAACCTTAAAAGTGTAAACTTAAAATAGAACAAACTTTATTAAAATTGTTCCTTATAAGGAACTACCCTATACCCTAAAAGTCTAGGGGCTAAAATTAAATTTTTGAAAGTATAACATGTAAAAGCACGACTCTATAAAAACCTAAACATTGGTCATTACTAGTGCATGATCATAAACACTTGCAATGTTTTACAACAATGTAAAACAAGAAACTCATTATGCATCTTTATTTGTAGGACTCTTAGTAAATAGCTGAAAACATGTTTAGTCGTAAACTAAGTCCAAAGTCAAACACCGAATGGGTCAGTGGGGCAATGATTTTATTATTTGGTTGTAAACCAGTTTAACACCAGCGTCACAAGTTTGATCCCGAGAATCGATATTTTTCCCCCTCCCCCAATATGTACTAAAAAAAAGTCCTAAGTCAAACAAGTTAAAACAATTAAACTGTGATAAACTGCCTAAAATGAGGATTAAATCGAGTATTAATTTACTAAATTAGCTTAGGATAATTCTTTATAAATATTAAATTCATTAAGGGGTCAATGTGATTTGTAGGACTATTTAAAACATGTTTAGTTGTAAACTAAGTTCTAAGTCAGACAAGATAAAACAATTAAATTGTGACAAACTGCCTAAAATGAGGACTAGGTGTCTTGCAAGATAAGTACTAGACAAACCAACTCTACTATAAGTGGTTATATAAGATTTTTGGGCCAAAATAATATGAAATAGAATCATGGCGTTAGTTGTGAGGTTTCTTTAAATTGAAGGACCTAATTGCAATTAGCCAAATCTTAAGCCCTAATGTGTTTCATTTTCCCTTATGTTGATAGAAAACTCGTGCAAAAAAAAAACCTCCCCTTCAAAAGTGCATTTTGTTTTCTTTCTTTCGTGATGCTAATCGACGCCAACATCACAATTTCTTTTTTCTTTTTTGCACAACCTTCAAGCTTATTCTTCGACTCCAAATTCGTTCGACCAAGCTCCGTGGTTGCGTCACCTACTCGATTTTCATGTAGGTTCTCAAGAGCATAGACTAGTAGTAAGAGAGGGCACGAATTCAAGGTCCAAAATCTCTTCCCTTCTTTTTCATGAAAATCCCTTTAATTTATAATCGAAACTTTGAATCCTTTTGTTATTGTGTTGACTGAATGTGGTTATTGGAGGATTTTGGACTGGCTGTGCAACTCTAGTTGCTTTTGAAGCGCAAAGTGTAAGGTCTTGTGTGGAGCTATGGAGCCGAAGGCTGAGGCTAATGTTATGAGGATGAGGTTTGGCCATGTAAGGTTGGTTTATGCATGCAAAAGGTAATCTACTTTTCAATCTCCAATTTTTGCTTGACTTTTTGGAGTTTTATGGAGTGTGCTTTGATCGTGTGTTTTCGTTGATTGTTTCGATGCATAGAGTAGGTTTGAGCTTCGTTTACAATGTCGTCGGTATGGTTTTATTCTGGGGTTAGTGCAGGCTACAAGCTGCTCTCAAGAGTTCGATCTGTGAAAGCTTTTCGTTAAGAACTTGAATGGACATTTGGCTCTCAACACCACAAGTAATGTTAAGAAGCTTGGTGTTTGCCATGATGGATGTTTATGGTTGAAGATTTGAAGCTTGGGCACAAACATTTGTTCTCCAAGTAAGAGCTTTTGGTTGAGACCCTTAGTGAAGATGTAAATTACGAAGTGCAAGCTTAAGCTAAAGCCTCTCTCTTGTTGTAAAGCTTTAACCAGCATGAATTCTAGATATTTCTTTGGGGTAATTTCAAATTCCCTAAACTCTTAAGTGTTGCTTGAGCCTTATGTTCTCCATGGTTGTCAAGCTTATATCTTTTCCTAACTCTCAATTTTTGTAGGTGTTAAGGTGTTTGTTGGAAGCTCGAGCTAGTTAACTATCATGTTCTAGCTAAGCAAGTGTAAGAAATCTTGTTGAGTATTGTATGTTTTAGTATGGGTTGATATTTTACCATGATCGTTGTATGTTATGAAATTATATATGCTTATCAAATTCTTGATTACCCATGATGTTTATTGAGTGCTTGAAATGTTATACCCTTAGCCTAAATTAAGAATGATACCATGTGATTTATGCATATTTGAACTAGAGCACGTCTTGTTGTAATATGTGAGTTTGCACATTATCATGTTGTTATGCACACCTAAGCTAAACATGCCATGTATGAATTCTTTGTTTGGCTTATCATTGTAATATCGTGATCATTTCTTTAGGTATTTCGGGGAACCTGTAGGTTGGTATGCTTAGGCTTATCTATTTAGCTATAGGGTGGTTGCATGAGATCATAGGATCTATTTTCTTAGCCCATTGGGTTTCTTTTCCACCATTAGCGTGGCTCTACTTACTTGCATGACACGTCAAGGGGTGACCTATAGAGGTGTAGAGCCAGACGCGACCAACATTACCTAACGGATAGAGGTTATTGTTGTAAGAGGCTTCGCCTGTTAAGAGGGTGATGCTTGCTACATCGACTCGAAGTGTGGTGAGACTGGCCATAAGGTCAATAGTCTTCACTCAAAGACTTGGCATTGGCTGGGAACCTGGTCGTCCATACGTGTAACCTAGACGAGTTGCTAAGGATGCATAGGGCAATGTAGTGGAAATCTGGCATATGTTGGCTGTTCCCTACTGCTCTAGTAGGAGTGGGAACTTACTACGTAGCGAATAGCCAAATTTGCTACAATATAAGTGAGTGAAGCGTTAGTGGGTTAGACCACTCTAGGCTTGGCACTATGCATGAGACCTGATGTGTTCGGGTTAGCCCCCACCATGTAGGAGGGACCTGGGATAGATTGGGTGACTACATGGTATAGTCCTTGCATCTAAGTATTCTACCTTATCTTGGAGAGTCCAGGTAGTGGCCTCTTAGGGTCTCACAACATTGGTTAGTGAGACTCCTCCACGAGTACTGTCAATAGCTATTGGGCTTTACAACATGATTTCTAGAGAGTTAAGATGTAATCCCTTTCATTTTTTCATGATATTCAAAGACTTATTGATATGCTGGAATTGTTCTATGTGCTTTGTGTATCCCGTGCGGGGTTTCTTACTAAATTTTCTTGAAAACTCACCCTTCGTTTTATGTTGGGTTGTGGATTCAATCCACATTTTGCAAGTGAGCACCAAGATGGATGGCCGAGGCGGCTGAGAATAAACCTTGGGGGATGAGTTCATTATGTTTATTTAAGTTGAGTTGCTATGGTTAAGTTTTATTGCATCTCATTCTGCATGACCTATTGCAATAGCTTAGTGTTTTAATCTATTTTAGTTTTTACACTGAGATCTCGAGATTTATATGTTTTTAACTGCATGGATAATTTATTTGTTTTGTTTGAACGTGCTTGCTTTTATTTTAAATGAATTTTTGCAATATTTAGGTTTCTACTTTTCAGGTGTGGGTTTTCCATATTTTAAGGGAAACTCTACCGATTTTTGTTTCATAGATTTTACATGCATTGTGGTGGCATTTCAGGTTAACCTTACGATTATGGACTAGGTTGTTACATAAACACAACCAGGATCCCTATTTTAAATACGTTTATCAGACAAATCTATAAGTAAAATAACCGAGTTTGAATATGAATTCAATGCAGAATAAAGGTGACTCAGATATTAAGTCAAGTCAATCGTATCCCTCAGCCTTCATAACTCATCAATCCTGGCATAACCCAACACCTAAAACATAGTTTCAAAGAAAAGGGTGAGTATTGGAAATACTCAATAAGGACTCCCTTAGAAAAGTACGACATACATAATCCAACATAATCAAACAAGTAGCTTGATATTCAATACATAAAAATCTACCGTTAAACATAGTAACACAACGTCAAACAACCAATGGGCAATCACATCGTCATAACAAGTGCATTCCAATAGATCAATCGACAAGATGACAATTCAACAATCAGGGAGCTCAGCTCCACATTACGTTAGCTAACCCATCATTAAAGGCTCAGATCCCTAAGACTCAATCCTATAGCAATCCACATAACATCATTGGGTTTCTAGATCATTAGCTCAAACTTAAGAGCTAAACCCTATCAAACTCTACCCAAGAATGGTGTGCAAATTATACAGGGTTTAAAGGAGCTTTTGGCCTAAGCTCATGTAAGGGACCGACCCGAATGGGCACTAAATGGGCCCTTACCCCAATGCATGCATTCAAAGTAAAGGACATTTAAACCAGACATGATTTCGGATTCCAATTAAAACAAAAACATTCAAAATAACCCCTTTAAAACCTAGACAATTTTCCTGGAACCTGTCCCTGTTTCCAAGCACCTGTTCCAAGATAAATACATTTCCAAAGTTTATTCTGATCAGAGATTTACTAAAACCATTCAAACCTGTTCAGATACAAAATGCTGGAATCCACAAATATTTACAAAACATCCAGGGCTCCGTGCCCGGCTACATGCATTCAGGGGAAAACAAAACATAAAGAGTCATAATACAAAAATCAGAGTTGGAAGACTGGGTCCCATGATCACAGCTCCTCCTTCAGCCATCCTATCTCGCAACTTGGTTACCTGTGGAAAAACCACAGTAAGGGTGAGTAACGAATTATTCAGTAAGAATCCCCAACTGGGGTACAATACGATATACATGGTCATCTCGATAAGCGTATGCAAGCTATGAATATAAACACAGAATAGAGCACATAGCTTAGCCCACACTTGGGCCTCGGATGCCAATTTAAGGTCTTAGTCCGGAATAATATCACCACACAGTCCAATACACAAGTCGCCCTATACGAGAAACAAGTCCCGGCCTCACTGTCTATTGTCGACAGAAAGGTACATCGCTCAAGATCCCAAGGAGCTCTCCGGTCGCCGGGCGCCAGAATGAGCGTAAGCATGCACCGCGTGCTACAGCGAGACCATGGGGGTGTGGGTCCAGAGGCAAGTCGCCCATGTCCGGCCACCACGCCTAACTAATTCTTTGGATCGGTGTCACCGACATAGGGTGTGAGACACGGACACGTAAACTATGTCACTGAACCACCGCACCGGGGCCAAGGAACGGTCGTGGTAGGCTTACTCGAGAAGTCGTCCTTGCCTTAAGCGGTGGCAATCGGGGGCTACGCCGAACACGCCGAGGACGCGTGCCGATCGCCGAGGACGAGGCGATGTCAAGTCATCATCCCGGCGGTTGGGGCATTTAACGACCGCCACCCTCACCCAAGATTGCGGGGCCTACCGCTTGGGTTAGCTAATCCTCACGGGGTCAGGGGGCGGAATGACTTGCTCGACGTCCCCCGCCATGGATGCAAGGTACTTTATGCATCGGGCCGGATGATGCTATCTACCCGCAACTCTAACCCGCCCTAGCAATCGCAAACAATTCCATAAAATCCAATACGTGCTCAATAAGAATACAACGAGCCTAGCATGATACTACGAAGCAAGGAGGCAGATACGAGCATGCTAGAAAGGAACAACCTAGCATGGATTAACATGAGAATTAATCGGGAACAACATGCTAATCGGGAATTGAATTGAGTACCTAGCTACACATGTCAATAAACACAAACAAGCAATCAATCGGCAATCACATATAATATCGCAGGTCCACACAACTCGGTAAGAAATCCTTACCTTGGCGGGGACGAATTGACACGAAAACCTAAATGGCGAACGAGCCCGAACTAGCTACCGAGAACCTATCAATCACAACAAAAATCACACAATAGGCCTAAATATAATAAAATAAAACGACGCGGCTCGGGAGCAACTCACGAGGCACGACGATAATGCACGAACGAACGAGCCGATTGCAGAGACGAACGGGCAAAGAACGGGCTGGCCGGGCGAAGCGCGCGCGCAAAATGGCGCGTGGCACGCGGACGAAAGCGCCTGGCTGCGTCTGCGGTCGAACAAGGCGTTAGCGGCGATGCGGCTCGGTTGGCGCTGGCGACGCGACGCGCGCGCTCGGACGCGATCTGAGCGAGATGCGCGGCATGGCTCGGCGGTGGGCCGCGATGCGCAAGACGCTGAGCGAGGGCACGACGCGCGCGCGGCGTGCGCGCGCGATCTGGCGAGGCGATCCGCGGCTCGACGAACAAGGGCGAAACAGGCGATGGAGAAAAGAAGCTCGATTCGGGCGATTGGAGAGGATTCGACGAGCGATTTGTTGCTGGACCACTTCCCTTTGGCTGGCCGCACGAAACCTACAAGCCACTCGCTTCAATTCGGCCGGCAAGGAAGAAATCGAAAACAGGGGAGAAGGGGAAGGAAAAGAGAAGGAGAAGAAGAGGAAGAAGACGTACCTGTTGCTCGGGGAAGATCGACTTCGAATTTGGGAGAGGAAACTCGGTCGAACACGCTGGAGAAGGAAGAAATCGCGAAAGAGATTCGCTGGTCGGTCGGAGAAGAAAGGAGAAAGAAGAAGAAGGAATTGGGGAAGAAGCCTCGGCCGACTCTGTTTTAAACCAAAACTCAGCACAAACTGGCTTATATATTAGATCGTGCGTTTAGATTAACAAACGCGCCCAGTGGCTCGGCTGGCAGTGCCCCCTGCCTAGCACGCGACACGTCCTTGGCTCGAATCTCACTCGACCCGCTATTTAATTACCTATTTATTTTTACCTTTTCCCAAGCCCAAATGTCTTCACCAAAATTCCCGATCCCATTCAAATCGACTTATAATTTTTCCGGCAATTAACAAATACAAAACCGGCCCTGTCGGCCTGACCAAAATTACCAAAATGCCCTTGGGCCTCCCGACAAGACCGGGATGAAATTTCCGGGCCGTTACAATATTCCCCTCTTATAAGACTTTCGTCCTCGAAAGACACTTAAGATTGGAACAGCTCGGGATACTGCAATCTCATTTCATCCTCCCGCTCCCAAGTGGCTTCCTCTGAATTCTGACTCCTCCACTGAACTTTTACCAAACGGATCTCACGATTACGCAATGTCTTTGTCTCAAAAGCAAGAATCCCCACTGGCTTCTCCTCAAGCTCAAATCCTCATTCAGCTGCAACGGCTCAAAGTCCACAATGTGCGATGGGTCCGGCACATACTGCCTCAACATCGATACATGAAATACATGCGTAATCTGCGACAATGATGGAGGTAGAGCCAACCGATAAGCGACTCTGCCAATCTTCTCCAGAATCTCAAATGGACCAACAAAACGGGGACTCAGCTTTCCACGCTTGCCAAACCTCAAAACACCTCGCATCGGTGCGACCTTTAAGAATACATGTTGGCCAACCTCAAACTCCAAATCTCATTGCCGAACATCGGCGTAACTCTTCTGCCTGCTCTGAGCTGTCAACATACGAGCTCTAATCTTCTGCACGGCACCATTGGTCAAGCGCAGACAATTCGGGACCCAAAACTCGTCTATCACCAACCTCTTCCCAGAACACAGGAGATCGGCAACGCTTACCATACAAAGCCTCGAATGGAGCCATCTGAATCGTCGACCGATAACTGTTGTTATTTGCAAACTCCATCAGATACAGGTACTGGTCCCAACTGCTCGGGAAATCCAACACACAAGCCCTCGAATCATGGTCAGACACAATCATCACAGGCACATCGTGATAAAGAACAATCTGCTCCAAAAACAACTGCGCCCACTGTTCCACGGTATAAGTGTCTCTACCGGGAATGAGGTGTGCGCTCTTAGTCAATAGATCGACTATCACCCAAATCCGAGAGAACTTCCCTGAGTCTTGGCAAACCGAAATAAAGTCCATGGAGATCTCTTCCCATTTCCACCGAGGTACACTCGTGGTGCAACAAACCGGGCCGGGTCTCGCTGGGTGCCTTCACTTGCTGACAAGTGAGACATCGACTGAGAAACTCCGCCACATCTCTTTTCATACCCATCCACCAGAATGTCTGCTTAAGATCCTGATACATCTTGGTACCCCCCGGGGTGCCAAGCAAACGGAGAACTGTGGGCCTCTGAGAGCAACTCTGTTCGCAATCCTGCAACATCCGGAACACACAACTGGCCTCTGTACGTCAGCCCACTGTCTGGTGAATATACAAAGTCAAAATCTCCATCAACACTAACTCTGTCACCCAATTTCTTAAGTGCTGGGTCACTCAGCTGACTATCAATAATCCGTTGTCTAATCGATGGTCGAATCTGCCAATCGCTCTACTCGCAAAGAATTTCACCCAACAACACTCGCAACCTCGGCCGCTTGAACTCCCGCTGAAATCTGGGCTGGGAACTCAACAACACCGCGGAGTGCGACGTCTTTCTACTCAAAGCATCAGCTACAACATTTACTTTGCCCGGATGGTACAAAATCTCGCAGTCATAAACTTTTACCAACTCTAACCATCTCCTCTGCCTCATATTCAGCTTCTTCTGAGTAAACAGATACTTGAGGCTCTGGTGATCGGTAAACATTTGAATCCGCTCACCATACAGGTAAAGCCTCCAAATCTTGGTGCAACACCACCGCCGCTAACTCCATAACATGAGTCGGATAGTTCTGCGCATACGGCTTCGGTGACGGGAAGCATAGGCAATGATCTTCCGTC
Organism: Sicyos edulis; assembly: GCA_036507275.1. Lineage (NCBI taxonomy): Eukaryota > Viridiplantae > Streptophyta > Magnoliopsida > Cucurbitales > Cucurbitaceae > Sicyos > Sicyos edulis. The sequence continues at coordinate 38,012,954 of CM071847.1, forward strand.
TTTGCATCAACACACAACCTAACCCAAACTTGGAAGCATCGGCTGTAAACCACGAAACCACTGCCCTCTCCGGATCGCCAACATCGTGTCTTTGAAGTCAAACTGCGCTTGAGCCTGGCAAAGCTCTCATCACACTTACCGTCCCAAACAAACTCGACACCCTTCCTCGTCAGACGAGTGAGGGGCGAGGCTATGGCGGAAAAATCCTTAACAAGCCGACGGCAGCAAACTGCCAAACCCAGAAAGAAACGGCTCCTACGAGCAGACAATCGAAGGACAGAGAGCTCCACATACACTCACTGTCTTGCTCCATTAAAGCGACAAGATCAAAATCTCACGGGGTAGCAACAGGGGTCTACCACGGATTGAACCTCCAAATACCAACGGGGCAACTCTCAAACTTTCCCGAAACAGAAGACAACCAACAGGGCACGAACCATTCGCCCCACGAGCAAAACTGACTTCTAGCAATTCCAATCCACACCTTGGTCAACACCAAGCATCAACTTGTCACCATACCGGAACCAATCCGGACTCTACTCCAAACAAATACTAACTTGCTAGGCTACCAAGATTGCCAGCAATTTCCCCCGAGGCTACGAACTACACGGCTCTAACTTGCCAACTGCAACTCACTACTTGGCCTGACTGAGCTCTAGAGAGACTCTCCACTACCTAGGGTTCTCCGACAACCCTCGACACCCACTGCCAACTAACGGACTAACAACCAACTGCCTGAACAAACAACAACTCCATTTTCCAGCAACACAACCATGCTGGTCAACTCCAACTCCTTGGAAACCAAGAGGACCCGAAACGCTACCGAATGCGTCATCCTCCTACTCAGACCTCAACCACAACATAACTCCTACCCAAGGAAGGATCCGAACAACTCTCTCAGCCATGACGATCAACAAGAAGATCCGCCAACCAAGCTTAGGTTCACTTAACAAATCTTACCTAAGCAACAACCTGATACCACGAGCATGGTATTCTTACCACCTCACTAAGCCTTACAACATTCACCTGGAGTCCAACTTTTCCAAAAACTGAGCACCAGATCCCCAAAGCAAACCCTACATGGATCTGACTCTCTCGCCACAGAACGAACCACACAAAACACACTTGTGTGCACAACTCCCAACCTTCCTTTAGGGATCCAAGACTAACAAATGCCTTTCCCAAAAAGCAACACTAGCTCCTGGCAGAGGTACAACCAATCAACGGAACACCCAACGTTCCATCTCCACACGATGCTCGAAGCTGTGGCAACCTTGCTCTACCAAAGCATAACCATGTCAAACCGAACTTACTTTATACCAGGCCTCTACCAAGGGTGCTTACCCATATGGCATCCAACTCCTCTCACAAGGAATTCTACTCACCTCATAGGCATCCAACTCATGGTCCCTCAGCTGGACCCAACTTGCTTCTACGATGCTCAACTCTCCTCAGATTTAGGCACTCGAAGGTAGTTGACCGCACTACCAACCACAAGGATCTCTTGGCCTTAACACTAGCGTGAGATGCACGCGCACTAACACTTACCAACCGTCAACCTGCTTGACTTACTCAACCTCCAGTAACACTGGGAAAAGGCTCCTTTCGAACATCCCTTCGCTTGAAATCTTTCGATTACCACTGAACTAGCCATTTTTGCACGACCTCCACAGGTGCAACTACCATAAACGGATCCAAGGCTAAAGGAGTACGCTAAACTCCGAACGGCATAGAACCATCTGCTATGCCCATGCCAAACTCAGGCCTTAACTAGATTTAGTGCCAAAGTGGCACACCAACCAATGCACCTCAAGTGCCACTACTACCAAATCCACATCTTACTACAATGGGGCCAACAAGGTCACAACCTCAAGTGACACGAACTCTGGCTTGGCATACAAGGGCTCAACTCCAACAACCATGCCTAAGGCATCTCATCAAGCTGAAGGCTCACCGCCTACTCTTGCATCTCCACATGATGCTCAACAAACTCTGGCCGGCTCTCTCAACATGCAGCAGCTAGCCCTACTCTAGGGATTCACCAAAATAAGAGTGTTCGTCTCTATCAAACAACTGAGGAAACTACCAACGGATCCAGTCCGAAGGGAACACTGCTTGCTGCACCCTTAATCACAGGGTTCCGGCTTACTTGGCTGCAAACAACCACACTTCACAGAAGCACAAAGATGCCTCATCAACCTCCTCAAAGGCTACCAACTTTGCAACTACTCTCTGGGCATCCAAATAATCTAACAAGGCTCAAGATCAGCACTTGAGCTACCCAGGCTAGTCCACACGGGGACCTGCTCCACAAACATCCACTTCAGCACAACCACAGCTAATTCCTCTCTTGGAGTGGCATTCCAAGGCAAAGCACCTCCACCCTCTCATTTGGGGAAAACCAACAACTGGGCCATAGTTGGCCTATGGGAGTCCAATCTCTACCTCCCTCTGGAACGATGTCCCAGGGCATCCGAATCTACCTGGATACCACAACAAGCCACAACATACATCACACACTCCGGGAAGTTGGCATGATGGCGCTCTAAACCCAAACCAATAACGAGTCGAACACCGCTCGTCTCCGCTCCACAACACTACACAAGGCATACACTAGATGGCAGTATTGTAAATTCTTAACCCTTTTTTACAACAAATTGAAAACTTAGGCGCACTGATGGCGTGTGAGTGCTAGTGATCATGGGAAAATGACCTACAACAAAAGGTCAAACTACAGAATTTATGACTCTGAGCTCTGATACCAACTGTAAGGGACCGACCCGAATGGGCACTAAATGGGCCCTTACCCTAATGCATGCATTCAAAGTAAAGGACATTTAAACCAGACACGATTTCGGATTCCAATTAAAACAAAAACATTCAAAATAACCCCTTTAAAAACTAGACAATTTTCCTAGAACCTGTCCCTGTTTCCAAGCACCTGTTCCAAGATAAATACATTTCCAAAGTTTACTCTGATCAGAGATTTCTTAAAATCATTCAAAACTGTTCAGATACAAAATGCTGGAATCCACAAATATTTACAAAACATCCTAGGGCTTCGTGCCCGGCTACATGCATTCAGGGGAAAACAAAACATAAAAAGTCATAATACAAAAATCAGAGTTGGAAGACTGGGCCCCATGATCACAGCTCCTCCTTCACCATCTGTCTCGCATAACTTGGTTACCGTGGAAAAACCACGTAAGGGTGAGTAACGAATTACTCAAGAAGAATCCCCAACCGGGTACAATACGATATACATGGTCATCTCGATGAGCGTATGCAAGCTATGAATATAAACAAAGAATAGAGCACATAGCTTAGCCCGCACTTGGGCCTCGGATGCCAATTTAAGGTCTTAGTCCGGAATAATATCACCACACAGTCCAATACACAAGTCGCCCTATACGAGAAACAAGTTTCGGCCTCGCATATCTCATCGTCGACGAAAGGTTCATCGCTCAAGATCCCGAAGAGCTCTCCGGTCGTATTGTAATGAGCGTAAGCATGCACCGCGCGTGCTCTGCGCACCATGGGGTGCCGGGTCCAGAGGTAAGCCGCCCATGTCCGGTCCACCACGCCTAACTAATTCTTTGGATCGGTGTCACCGACATAGGGTGTGAGACACCGACACGTAAACTATGTCACCTGAACCACGCGCACAGGGCCAAGGAACGGTCGTGGTAGGCTTACTCCGAGAAGCCGCCCTTGCCTTAAGCGGTGGCAATCGGGGCTACGGCCGAACACGCCGAGGGGGCGTGCCGATGCGGGGACGAGGCGATGCCAAGTCATCATCCCGGCAGTTGGGGCATTTAACGACCGCCACCCTCACCCAAGATTGCGGTGGCCTACCGCTTGGGTTAGCTAATCCTCACGGGGTTCGGGGACGGAATGACTTGCTCGACGTCCCCGCCATGGATGCAAGGTACTTTATGCATCGGGCCCGATGATGATGCTATCTACCGCAACTCTAACTCGCCCTAGCAATCAAAGCAAACAATTCCATAAAATCCAATACGTGCTCAATAAGAATACAACGAGCCTAGCATGATACTACGAAGCAAGGAACAGATACGAGCATGCTAGAAAGGAACAACCTAGCATGGATTAACATGAGATTTAATCAGGAACAACATGCTAATCGGGAATTCAGAATTGAGTACCTAGCTACACATGTCAATAAACACAAACAAGCAATCAATCAGCAATCACATATAATATCGCAGGGTCCACACAACTCCGGTAAGAAATCCTTACCTTGGCTGGGGACGAATTGACACGAAAACCTAAATGGCGAACGAGCCCGAACTAGCTACCGAGAACCTATCAATCACAACAAAAATCACACAATAGGCCTAAATATAATAAAATAAACGACGCTCAGCTCGGGAGCAACTCACGAGGCACGGCGAATGCACGAACGAGCCGATTGCACGAACGGCAAAGAACGGGCCGGGCCGGGCGAGCTGGGCGCGAGAATGGGCGCGTGTGCGCGCGCGGACATGGCGGGGCGCGGCTACGTGTGGTCGAACAAGGCGTTGGCGATGCGGCTCGGCTGGGCGCTGGCGAGGACGCGCGCGCTCGGACGCGGATCTGAGCGAGGATGCGCGGCATGGCTCGGCGGCTGGGCTGCGACTGCGCACGCGAGCGAGGGGCACGACGCGGCCGTGCGTGCGATCTGGCGAGGGCGATCTGGCCAGCTCGACGAACAGGGGCGAACAGGGCGATGGAGAAAAGAAGCTCGATTCGGGCGATTGGAGAGGATTCGACGAGCGATTTGTTGCTGGACCACTTCCCTTTGGCTGGCCGCACGAAACCTACAAGCCACTCGCTTCAATTCGGCCGGCAAGGAAGAAATCGAAAACAGGGGAGAAGGGGAAGGAAAAGAGAAGGAGAAGAAGAGGAAGAAGACGTACCTGTTGCTCGGGGAAGATCGACTTCGAATTTGGGAGAGGAAACTCGGTCGAACACGCTGGAGAAGGAAGAAATCGCGAAGGAGATTCGCTGGTCGGTCGGAGAAGAAAGGAGAAGGAAGAAGAAGGAATTGGGGAAGAAGCCTCGGCCGACTCTGTTTTAAACCAAAACTCAGCACAAACTGGCTTATATATTAGATCGTGCGTTTAGATTAACAAACGCGCCCAGTGGCTCGGCTGGCAGTGCCCCCTGCCTAGCACGCGACACGTTCTTGGCTCGAATCTCACTCGACGCGCTATTTAATTCCCTATTTATTTTTACCTTTTCCCAAGCCCAAATGTCTTCACCAAAATTCCCGATCCCATTCAAATCGACTCATAATTTTTCCGGCAATTAACAAATACAAAACCGGCTCTGTCGGCCCGACCAAAATTACCAAAATGCCCCTGGGCCTCCCTGGAAGACCGGGATGAAATTTCCGGGCTGTTACAGCTCGGTACATGTTACTTATACCACATGCAACTACATGCCTGGGTCAGTAGAAGGCCTACTCCTTGACCCTCATCATGGCATAAACCGATGCTTATGTGTATCAGGTAGTTAGGGTAGCTCGAGTCAAGTAGGTTTACACCTTGATCATATTCCTTAGTAATATGTGCGCCTAAAATTTGATGGTGATCTGTCTATAACCACACATGATACTAGTAATGCAACTCATTCCTCTCCACATGCTGAACCTATTATCATATTCAAACACATATGAGAGACTATAAACAAGGATCCTAATATGATACTACCAAGGAATGGGTGCTCAGACGCCACGGTTATATAACAGATATTATTCAAGCTCCAACTGAGTGTAAAAAACAACAGGTAGTCAAGCACAGAATCCAATAAACAATATTATCTATAATCCAATAATCCAGTATGCTTCAACAAATTTCATAGGAACTATATTGAAAGTAGTACGTGCCCAACTAACACGCTAGCATAACTAGTATTATCCAAACCCCAATAGCATGCAATGGACAACAAAAGTTAAATCAATCAAACATGCATGAAAACCACACAACTCCTAGAGAAAAACCATTACCTTATTATTATCTGATACAAAATCAAACTGTCATCAAGATTCAACAAGAAATCCTCCTAAGCATAATCACCTAATATATACAACTAATAAGTTTCGCTGATAATCTTGTTAATTAATTAAAAAATTAAGCCTTTTAAACTAACATACTATACATTTTAACCAATTATTTATTATAACTCATTTCCTACAAATTTATTATCAAAACATACTTAACAAGCACATTTATTCCTCCAAATACATTATGGTTAAAAAAAACCAAAGGAATGAGAGAAACATGAAAGTCCATGAAAATTGACTAAAAAATCTACTCCTAACCCTAACAAGAAACCTTAACCTTAATCTTAAATGGTGAAAAAAAATCAAGGAACATCACCTTGAGGTAGACGATGCACGACACAAAGAAAGTCTACCTACTTGAACTTGAGGAAGTCGAATCCTTCTCATTTAAGAACCAAAATTTTTTAAAACTCCTTTGCTTTCAAGAGTATAAGAATTGAGATTAAGTCAAAGTTATAAATGGATTTTCATTCAAAATATAAAAGAAATGGAATAAGAAACAAACTTTGAGATCGATGCAACGAATGAAACATGAAGAAATGAGGGATACTACCAAAATTGATGAGTTTTACACAAAAATGAGGGGAGGGAACCACCTAAGAGTGTAAGTCAAACCCGACCAAACCACCAAAACCGATCGAACCCACTGTTGGTTTCAATTCAATTCAATCGAAATGGTCGAAAGCATTTTTGGGAATGCAAAAATTCAATAAAATCAAACCCGATCGAACCCTTCTCCTTCCCTTAAGAAATGTACATTGAACTTGGCCATGACTATCTCCTTTTCTTCAAACATTTTACTTCCAAATACATCTCTTCCTTTGGTACATTCTTGATTCTTTTAGACAACATTTCTGCTTCTTGAACGTGTAAACTTAAAAGGCTTAAACAGTATGCAATGGGCCAACAGAACATCAAATAATCAAGCACATAATCCAATAAAAATAAAAAAAATGCTAACCACAATCCAATAACCCAACATGTTTCAACGGGTATTTCAACATATCAATAACTAGTAGTACATGTCTTGTCGACACGCTGGCATAACATGTAATATTGAGGCCCCAACAACATGCAATGAGCAACATAAGTAAACAAACATACAATTTCCTAAAGCTAACATGCTTATAGACACACATCATTCACTAACTTCCCCACTAGTTCATCCAATCATACCTGAATACAAATGAAGCATACATATCATCGTACAAGTTAAATTAGTCAAACCAGTATGAGGACCACAACTCCTAGAGGCAAGTCCTTACCTTATTCTTAAAACAAAACTGAACAATTCTTCAGGCCCAGGTAACGCTCCTAAGCGTGATCACCTAATTACAATCAATTAGTCAGGACCATTACTAATATATTGATTCCAACGCAATCCCTTAAATGGCTTGCCCATTCCATAATTAATCTAGTGCCCATTTTATAACAATTAAACTAATAATCTATCTGTAAGTATTTAATTAACAACCCATATTACATAAACAATCTTCGGCCACCATTTTATAAGTTAACAAATAATTTATTTTATAAATAAATAGGCGTAGCCCAAATTCGATTATTTCCATAAGGTACCCAACAACTCACTTATAACTAAATGCAGAAGCCTAATATATTTATTTAGATAGCCTATTTATTTAAGGGCAAACTAAGCAAATGTCTAATTCTAGCAAATAATTTAGAAAAATGTCTAAATGATTAATTATTAAAATCCATGTCTAATTTTCGTTTTTTTTTAAATACTGATTTAATGTTTAATCCTAAGCTATTTTTTTTTTTTACAAATATTTAAATTAAGATTTTTTCATAACTAACATGAAAGAGAGATTATAGATTTTATTAAAACTAAATAACACAGTTGGTTTCGAAATTTGAAAATCAAAGCAGGAAATTGCATTTGACAAAATGAAATCATATGTAATTTTCAAACTATTTTTTAATAAAAAAAAAAATTGATGAAATATATTGTGCATCAAGTTTACATCCACCATTAATGCTCGCAATCAGAAAGTGAAAAAGTACTTGCCTCTATTGCTACCATTAATGTTGTCCCCAAAATTAATTTGGGCAGCTGAACGGCCAATAGAACTTGCATTTTCATTTCCCCACATACAACCCCCAACTAAAATACAAACGATGAGGTACATACAACCACCCACATAAATATTATGCTTTGTGTGGTACATACTCAATACATACGATGTTTAATGTAGTACATAATATGTAAATACGATATTTAATTTCATGTGATTTTAGTATGCGTCTGATGTACCTAAATTTTTACCGATTAGATTGGCAGTGAATGTTGTACATCTATTGGATGTTCTTGTCGTCGTTTAGCATCCTCGAATTTTCTTTGTACGTCTTTATACAGTGACATGCTTATGACTTTTGCATTTTCTTCAACCCAGAGTTTCCTCGATATATGATACCAGTAGGGATAGGGGGTGTTGTATGTATATCAACCACGACGGTAACGACCGTAACCGATGTAGCCTCCATTTGCAATTTAAACTATTTGCTTCCTACCTCTTTGAAACATGACAGAGAAGACGATAAGATGAGAATCGGTGATGGGAATAGGAAACGCTATGGTGATTCGCGGATCCGTTGCATACTTGATGATTGGGGATGAACACATGAAATAATTGTGAAAAATGACATACTGAGAATGAAAAGAAAAAAAATGAAATGATGATTGGAAACAATGATGAAGGTTTCGAATCCAATAGAAATAAAAATGGATTTAAAATGGCAAAACTGTGTTTTGTAGTTGTGGGAATCAAAACTTATCAAAACTTACTCCTAAAAAGGTGGCGGTAAATCAATTTATTAAAATTAAAAAGGATTCCTAAAATGGTGGGTGAATTTGGATACTCATTCCTAGAATGGTGGAGTAAAGTAATTTATTTTTTAAATTCCTAAAAAATTGATTAAATGTCAAGGGCATAAGTAGTATGAAAGTTTTATCCCTTCTTTTTTAAAATCAGAAGTAGACATTCATTCTACTTCTTTCCCATTTAGACATTTTCCCTAATATTTCTTTGAAACTAGACAATTACTATGATTTTCCCTTTATTTAATATCATAGCCCCCAACACCATTATTACTTAATATATATTATGCAACCCATTTATAACATTTAAACCCATATGACCAGCAACCCATTGTTTATTTAAAATCACCACAGCCCACCACACTACAACAATTTTGACATTTCATGATAGTTTATTCAATCTAAAAATTAGAAAAAAATTGAAAAATTGTCATGAAATCTAAAAACACATATTTTTTAGGTGGAAAGAAGATGATTTTTAAGATATAAACAAATTATGACAATTATTAACATTCTAATAATTGTCATAAAAAAATTATGACAATTTTAATAATTGTCATAAAACATTTTACATTTAAAAGTGATATTTCAATTTTTTATAAAATTATATGAAAATTTTAAAAATGTCATAAAAGATAAATATGATTAATTTGAAAATATTTTGAATTTGAAACAAATTTTGTGACATCTGATTTATAGTTATGTCAAAGGAAAGGCCTATTTGGCAAATAAAATAAAATAAATAAATAAATAAAGTTTTGGTGTCCTAATTTTTTCTATTTCCCCTTGTTCTCGATAGAAAGAGGCTTTTAAAAAAAGGAAAAAAAGGTCAAAAGAGGTGAAAATACCTAAAGTTTCTTCTTCATCATCTTCACCCTTCCCCTGCTGTCGCCTTGCAACTCCGTCGCTCGCCGTCCTCCTTTCGTCGACAGCTCCAACCGGTCGCAGCCGCACCCAGCTCGGCTACCCTTCGCTAGATCTCGTGCGCAACACCATTCTTTCTGCGAGAAGTAGGCGCACGTACGACCCGCGCGCGCACCGCCAACCTAGTCGCATCCCGTTGTCGTTCTGTCGTTCAGCCTCGTGTGCGCTCAAGCCCAGTCGTCGACGACTCCTGCTGCCCATGTCGAGTTATGCACCAGCGACGCGCGTCCTCAGCGCCCATCCACCGCATTGGTCACGCCTAGCTGTCATTCAACGCGTTTCAGCCCTGTTTCGCACCCATTCGCATTCGTGTGTGTCCCATTAAGGCTTTTGGGTAAGAGCTTCTTTGGTTGTAGTTTGTGTTAATTTATCATTGAGATTGGTTGTATTGACTATGGAATTTGTTGGGTGTTATAAGCGTTGTTTTAGGAGAGGTTCGAGGCTCGAGTTGAAGGATCAACTTGGTTGGGTTTCACTAAGTTTTTGACAGCCTTGTTGAGTTCAAGTTGTGGGTAATTTTCAAAGTTCATACTGTTGGTTTAAAAATTCGGTGGTATTTTTATGAAATTCAGAATTAAGTGGCTAATTTGTGTATGGTGTTGTTAGGTTGAAATAATTTATTGGATGGAGCGTTTGGCTGCAACTCAAGAAACATCTTTCTTGTGGTTCTTCTGTATTTTTTGGAAACAGGTAATGATTCTCTACTCGGGTTGTGTGGACCCTACACAGGGCAAAACTCATTATGTTGTTTTATGTATTATTGATGGGTATGGATGTGGCCTTATGTTGGATGGTTAGTTCTAGAGTGTGGTTGATGTAAGTGTAACGACCCGACCCGAATGGGGTTCTAAATAGGCCGTTACCTCAATGCATGCATTCAAATCTACAGAAAATTTGCAATATGGTGTTTGGATTCTAAGTAAAACTAAAACATAAAAACATCCATTTAAAAATCAACATAAATTCCTGAAACCTGTCCCTATTTCCAAGCACCTGTTTCAAGGCAAATACATTTCCAAAACTTACTCTGATCAGAGATTTATTTAAAACATACAAGCTTTACAACAATGCTAGAATCAGGAAAACATCGAGAGAAAACACCCTAGGGCTCCGTGCCCAACTACATGCATTCAGAGGACATTTAAATCATAAACATAAACATAAGACTAAGAGTTGAACAACGGGTTTCCATGATCACAGCTCCTCCTCCAGCCATCCTGTCTCGCACCATGGTTACCTGTGGAAAACCACATAATAATGGTGAGTAACGAATTACTCAGTAAGAATCCCCAACCGGGGTACAATACGATATACATGGTCATCTCGATGAGCGTATGCAAGCTATGAATATAAACACAGAATATAGCACATAGCTTAGCCCACATTTGGGCCTCGGATGCCAACTTAGGGTCTTAGTCCGGAAATAACTCACCACACAACACATCACACAAGTCGCCCTATACGAGAAACAAGTCCGGCCTCACGGCTTCATCTCGCATCGACGAAAGGTACATCGCTCAAGATCCCGAGGAGCTCCGGTCGGTACAGAATGAGCGTAAGCATGCACCGCGTGCTCATCGCAGACTATGGGGGTGCAGTCTAGAGGCAAGCCGCCCATGTCCATCCACCACGCCTAACTAATTCTTTGGATCGGTGTCACCGACATAGGGTGTGAGAGACGGACACGTAAACTATGTCACCTGAACCACGCGCACTTGGGACTAAGGAACGGGTCGTGGTAGGCTTACACCGAGAAGCCGTCCTTACCTTAACAGTGGCAATCAAGGGCTACGCCGAACACGCCGAGGACGCCGCCGATCGCCGGGACGAGGCAATGCCAAGTCATCATCCCGACCGTTGGGGCATTTAATGACCGCCACCCTCACCCAAGATTGCGGGGCCACCGTTAGGGTTAGCTATTCCCTAACGGGATCGGGTGAGCTCCATCTCATACGTCCTCGTCGGGGTGCAAGGTACGTTATGCACCCGGCCCACATGATGCTATCTACCTGCAACTCTAACCTGCCTTAGCAATCAGCAAACAAGCAATATCATCCAATACGTGCTCAATAAGAATACAACGAACCTAGCATGATACTACGAAGCAAGGACAGATACGAGCATGCCAGAAAGAAACAACCTAGCATGGACTAACATGAGAAACAACACAGGAAATCATGCCAGTCGGGAATTCAGAATAGAGCACTTATCACCAAACATGTCAATAAACACAAACAAGCATACAATCAGCAATCACATAATATATCGCAGGGTCCACACAACTCCGGTAAGAAATCCTTACCTGGCCGGATGACCTCTAAACACAAGAAACCTAAGCTACGATCGAACCCGAGCTAGCTAGCGAGAACCTAACAAAAATAACAATAATTACAATCAAAAGGCCCAAATATAATAAAACAAACAGGGCTCAGCTCGGGAGCAACTCACGAGGCGCGACGGACACACGAACGAGCCGGTTGCCTGAGCAGGAGAGCACCGCTTGAAATTGGTTGTGTGCGCTGGGGCGTAAGGGGTGGCGCCAGGCGCGGCGCTGGGGCGACTGCGGGCGCGGACATGCGCTGGGGCACGGCTGGGGCGCACGGGCGCTGAGCGTGCGGCGTGGACACGGCGAGCTCGGCACTGGGCGACGCAACGCGGCTCGGCAGGGACGGCACGGCGCGGACGAGACCGAGCGAGGGCAAGGCGCGCGATCTGGCGACACGACGCGACGCGCGGGCGCGGCGAATCTGGCGCGCGAGGGTACTATCGTACGGTGCGACGAGGTCGCGCGACGGCTGCTGGCAGAACCTTGGCGTCTGCTCGGGCGGATCTGGTGCGGCCCGCTCGCTGGCTTGGCGAGGCGGCGAAGCCGCAACGGCGAGCGACGGCGTCTTTGGGCGCGTCGCGACAGGCGTCGCGCTCGGCAGATCTGGTGCGACGAGCATCTCTCAATAACCTGCCATAACAAACAGCAAACAATTCCATAAAATACAATACGTGCTCAATAAGAATACAACGAGCCTAGCATGATACTACGAAGCAAGGATCAGATACGAGCATGCTAGAAGGGAACAACCTAGCATGGATTAACATGAGAATTAGTCAGGAAAAACATGCTAATAAGGAATTCAGATTTGAGTACCAAGCTATACATGTCAATAAACACAAACAAGCAATCAATCAGCAATCACATATAATATCGTAGGGTCCACACAACTCCGGTAAGAAATCCTTACCTTGGTCGGGGACGATTTGACACGAAAACCTAAATGGCGAACGAACCCGAACTAGCTACCAAGAACCTATCAATCACAACAAAAATCACACAATAGGCCTAAATATAATAAAATAAACAAGGCTCAGCTTGGGAGCAACTCACGAGACGCGACGAACGCACGAACGAGCCGATTGCTCGAACGGGGCAGCAACGGGGCTAGCTGGGCGCGCTGGGGCGTAGGAGTGGGCGCGTGGGCGCGCGGACGGTCGCTGCTGCGCGAGCTGCGCGCAGGCGATGCTGAGTCGTGCGGCGAGGCTCGGCTGGGCGCTGGCGATGCGACGCGACACGAAGGTCGGCGAGAGCGCGCGCGCTGGCACGACTCGATGCGCGGCATGGCTCGGCGTGGTGGCGGCTCTGCAAGACGAGCTCGACGAACGGGGGCTCGCGCCTGCTTGCGAGCGAGGCGATGGAGAAAACCCGAAATCGAGCAATTGGAGTAGATTCGACGGCCAATTTGTTGATGGACGAACTCCCCTACTCCAGCAGCACAAAAACCACCCAACGATTCACCTCGACTCGGCCGAAAAATGGAAGTCGGAAATAGGGAAGAAGAAATCGGATTTGATGGAGATGAAGAAGAAGAAGAGAAGAAAAGCTTACCTGCTGCCCGGAAATGGATCGACCTTCGAACTTGGGAAGACGAACTTGATCGAATCAGAGCTAGAGAAGGAAGAAATCGCTGGAAATCGCTGTCGGTTGATGAAGGAGATCGCGAAGAGAAGAAGGAGAGAAATGAAGGAGAAGGCTCGGGAGAGCTCTGTTTTAAACCGAGCGCACGAAGACACGGATATGTATTAGATCGCGCGTTTAGATTAACAAACGCGCCCAGTGGCTCGGCTGGCAACGCCCCCTGCCTAGCATGCAGCGCGTCCTTGGCTCGAATCTCACTCGACGTGCTATTTAATTCCCTATTTATTTTTACCTTTTTCCAAGCCCAAATGTTTTCACCAAAATTCCCGATCCCAATCAAATCGACTCATAATTTTTCCGGCAATTAACAAATATAAAACCGGCCCTGTTGGCCCGACCAAAATTACCAAAATGCACCTGGGCCTTTCGGGAAGACCGGGATGAAATTTCCGGGCCGTTACAATATTCCCCCCTTATAAGACTTTCGTCCTCGAAAGTCACTTAAGATTGGAACAGCTCGGGATACTGCAATCTTATCTCATCCTCCCGCTCCCAAGTGGCTTCCTCTGAACTCAGACTCCTCCACTTAACTTTTATCAACCGGATTTCACGAGTACGCAGTGTCTTTGTCTCAAAAGCAAGAATCCCCACTGGCTTCTCCTCGAAGCTCAAATCCTCATTCAGCTGCAACGGCTCAAAGTCAATAATGTGCGACGGGTCCGGCACGTACTGTCTCAACATCGAAACATGAAAAACACTGTGCACTGCTGACAATGACTGAGGCAAGGCTAATCGTTAAGCAACCTTGCCGATCCTCTCCAAAATCACAACGGACCAACAAAACGGGGACTCAGCTTTCCACGCTTGCCAAACCTCAAAACACCTCGCATCGGTGCGACCTTTAGGAATACATGTTGACCAACCTCAAACTCCAAATCCCGACGCCGAACATCGGCGTAACTCTTCTCACTGCTCTGAGCTGTTAACATACGAGCTCTAATCTTCTGCACGGCACCATTAGTCAACTGTAGCACTCAGAACCCAAAACCTGCCTATCACCAACTTCTTCCCAGAACACAGGAGATCGGCAGCGCTTACCATACAAAGCCTCGAATGGAGCCATCTGAATCGTCGACTGATAACTGTTGTTATATTCAAACTCCATCGATCTGTCATGGTCCCAATCGCCCGGAAATCCAACACACAAGCCCTCGAATCACGGTCGGACACAATCCTCACAGGCACACCGTGATAACAAATGATCTGCTCCAAAAATAAGCGCCCAATTGTTCCACGGTATAAGTGTCTCTACCGGGAATGAAGTGTGCGCTCTTAGTCAATCGATCGACTATCACCCAAATCTGAGAGAACTTCCTCGGAGTCCTCGGCAAACAAGAAATAAAGTCCATGGAGATCCCTTCCCATTTCCACTGAGGTACACTCTGGGCCGTTTTGCAACAAACCTTTGGTCTCTGCTGGGTGCCTTCATTTCTCGACAAGTGAGACATCGGTGACAAACTCCGCAACATCTCTTTTCATACCCATCTACCGGAATGTCCGCTTAAGATCTCGATACATCTTGGTACCCCGGGGTGCCAAGAAAACGGAGAATCGTGGGCCTCTCGAGAGCAACACTTCGCTCGCAACTCGCAACATCCGGAACACCAACCAACATCATCGCGTCGTCACCCACCTCGTGAATATACAAAGTCAAAACCTCCATCAGCACTAACTCTGTCACCCAATTTCTTAAGTGCGGGGTCACTCAGCTGACTATCAATAATCCGTTGTCTAATTGATGGTCGGATCACAACTCGATTACCACCGCAAGTAATCTCACCCAACAACACTGCAATCTCAGCCCGCACGAACTCTCTCTGTAATCTGGGCTGGGAACTCATCAACACCGCGGAGTGCGACGTCTTCCTACTCAGAGCATCAGACACTACATTGGCTTTACCCGGATGGTACAATATCTCGCAGCCATAATCTTTCACCAGCTCTAACCATCTCCTCTGCCTCATATTCAGCTCCTTCTGAGTAAACAGATACTTGAGGCTCTGGTGCTCTGGTGCTCGGTAAACATCTGAATCCGCTCACCATACAGGTAATGCCTCCAAATCTTCAAAGCAAACACCACTGCTGCCAACTCCATATCATGAGTCGGATAGTTCTTCTCATATGGCTTCAGCTAACGGGAAGCATAAGCAATGACCTTCCTGTGCTGCATCAACACACAACCCAACCCGAACTTGGAAGCATCGCTGTAAACCACGAAACCATCTGTCCCCTCCGGGATTGCCAACACTGGTGTTGAAGTCAAACTGCGCTTGAGCCTGGCAAAGCTCTCATCACACTTACTGTTCCAAATAAACTCGACACCCTTCCTCTTCAGATGAGTGAGGGGCGAGGCTATGGCGGAAAAATCCTTAACAACCGACGGTAGTAACCTGCCAAACCCAGAAAGAAACGGCTCCTACGAGCAAACCACCGAAGAACAGAGAGCTCCACTTACATTCATTGTCTTGCTCCACTAAAGCCAGAAGATCAAAATCTTACGGGGTAGCAACAGGGGTCCACCACGAACTGAACCTCCAAATACCAACAGGGCAACTCTCAACTTTCCTGGAAACAGGAAGAAAATCAACAGGGCACGAACCATTCGCCCCACGAGTAAAACTGACTTCTAGAAATTCCAATCCACACCTTGGTCAATCACCAAGCATCAACTTGTTCCCACACCGGAACCAATCCGGACTCCACTCCAAACAAATACCAGCTTGCTAGGCTACCAAGACTGCCAACAACTCACCCGAGGCTACAAACTACACGGCTTCAACTTGCCAACTGAAACTCACTATCTGGGCCTGATTGAGCTCTAGAGAGGCTCTCCACAACCTAGGGTTCTCCGACAACTCTCGACACCCACTGCCAACTAACGGACTAACAACCAACTGCCTGAACAAACAACAACTCCATTTTCCAGCATCATAACCATGCTGGCCAAGTCCAACTCCTTGGGAACCAAGAGGATCCGAAACGCTACCGAATGCGTCATCCTTCTATTCAGACATCAACCACAACATAAATTCTATCCAAGGAAGGATCCGAACAACTCTCTCAGTCAAGACGATCAACAAAAAGATCCGCCAACCAAGCTTAGGTCCACTTAACAAATCTTACCTAAGCAACAACCTGATACCACGAGCATGGTACCCTTACCACCTCGCTAAAGCCTTACCACATCCTCTTGAAGTCCAACTTTCCCAAGAACTGAGCACCAGATCCCCAAAGCAAACCCTACATGGATCTGAAATTCTCGCCACATAACGAACCACACAAAACACACTTGTGTGCTCAACTCCCAACCTTCACTTAACGATCCAAGACTAACAAATGCTTTTCTCAAAAGCCACACTAGCTCCTGGCAGAGATACAACCAATCAACGGAACACCCAAAGTTCCATATCCACACGATGCTCGAAGATGTGGCAACCTTGCTCTACCAAAGCATAACCAAGCCAACCAAACATACTTTATACCAAGCCTCTACCAAGGGTGTTTACCTATAAGGCATCCCATTCCTCTCACAAGGCATCCTACTCACCTTATAGGCATCCAACTCATGGTCCCTCAACTGGACCCATCTTGCTTCTATGATGTTCAACTCTCCTGAGATTTAGGCACTCGAAGGTAGTTGACCGCACTACCAACCACAAAGATCTCTTGGCCTTAACACTAGCGTGAAATGCACGGGCACTAACACTTACCAACCGTCAACCTGCTTGACTTACTCAACCTCCAGTAACACCGGGAAAAGGCTCCGGCTCCTCTTGAACCTCCTTTCACTTGACGTCCTTCGATTACCACTGAACTAGCCCTTTTGCACGACCTCCACAGGTGCAACTACCATAAACGGATCCAAGGCTAAAGGAGTACGCTGAACTCCGAACGGCATAGAACCATCTGCTATACCCATGCCAAACTCAGGCCTGAACCAGATTTAGTGCCAAAGTGGCACACCAACCAATGCACCTCAAGCCACTACTACCAAATCCACATCTTACTACAACGCGGCCAACAAGGTCACAACCTCAAGAGACACGAACTCTGGCTAGGAATACAAGGGCTCATCATCAACAACCATGCCTAAGGCATCTCATCAAGCTGAAGGCTCACAACCTACTCTTGCATCTCCACATGATGCTCAACAACTCTGGCCGGCTCTCTCAACATGCAACAGCTAGCCCTACTCTAGGGCTTACCAAAAGAATAGTGTTCAATTCTACCAAACAACTGAGGAAACCACCAACGGATCCAGTCCGAAGGGAACATCGCTTGTCTTTGCACCCTTAACTACTGTGGTTAGGCTCACCGGGTCGCAAACAACAACAATTCACAGAAGCACAAAGATGCCTCATCAATCTCCTCGAAGGCTACCAACTTTGCAACCACTCTCTGGGCAACCAAATAATCTATCAAGGCTCAAGATCAACACTTGAGCTACCCAGGCTAGTCCACACGGGGACGTGCTCCACAAACATCCAAATCAGCACAACCACAGCTAACTTCTCTCTTGGAGTGGCATTCCAAGGCAAAGCACCTCCACCCTCTCACTAGGGGAAAACCATCAACTGGGCCACAGTTGGCCTATGGGAGTCCAATCTCTACCTCCCTCTGGAACGATTTCCCAGGGCATCCGAATCTTTCAGGATACCACAACAAGCCACAACATACATCACACACTACGGGAAGTTGAAATGATGGCGCTCTAAACCCAAACCAATAACGAGTCAGAACCTGCTCGTCTCCGCTCCACAACACTACACAAGGCATACACTAGATGACAGGTATTGTAAATTCTTAACCCTTTTTCTACAACAAATAGTAAACTTAGGTGTACCTGATGACTGTCGGAGTGCTAGTGATCATGGGAAAACGACCTACAACAACAGGTCAAACTACAGAATTTATGACTCTGAGCACCGATACCAACTGTAAGGGACCGACCCGAATGGGGCACTAAATGGGCCCTTACCCCAATGCATGCATTCAAAGTAAAGGACATTTAAACAGACATGACTTCGGATTCCAATTAAAACAAAACATTCAAAATAACCCCTTTAAAAACGAGACAATTTCCTAGAACTCGCCCCCCTGTTTCCAAGCACACATTCCAAGATAAATACATTTCCAAAGTATACTCCGATCAGAGATTTCTTAAAATCATTCAAAACATGTCTAAATACAATAATCTTTGGAATCCACAAAATATTGAGAAAACATCCTAGGGCTCGTGCCCGGCTACATGCATTCAGGGGAAAATAAAACATAAAGAGTCATAATACAAAAATCAGAGTTGGAAGACTGGGCCCCATGATCACAGCTCCTCCTTCAGCCATCCTGTCTCGCAGCTTGGTTAACTGTGGAAAAACCACAGTAATAAGGGTGAGTAACGAATTACTCAGTAAGAATCCCAGCAAGGGGTACAATACGATATACATGGTCATCTCGATGAATGTATGCAAGCTATCAGTATAAACACAGAATAGAGCACATAGCTTAACCCACACTTGGGCCTCGGATGCCAATTTAAGGTCTTAGTCCGAAATAATATCACCACACAGTCCAATATATAAGTCGCCCTATACGAGAAACAAGTCCCGGCCTCGGCTGCTCTCTCGTCGACGAAAGGTACATCGGCTCAAGATCTCGAGGAGCTCTCCGGTCGGCTCAGTAATGAGCGTAAGCATGCACCGCGTGCTCACTGCGCAGACCATGGGGTGCTGCGGGTCCAGAGGCAAGCGCCCATGTCCGATCCACCACGCCTAACTAAATCTTTGGATCGGTGTCACCGACAAAGGGGTGTGAGACCGACACGTAAACTATGTCACTGAACCACCGCACTGGGGCCAAGGAACGGTCGTGGTAGGCTTACACCAGGAAGCCGTCCTTGCCTTAACAGGTGGCAATCAGGGGCTACTGCCAAACATGCTGAGGACATGCCGGCTGCCCGGGACGAGGCAATGCCAAGTCATCATCCCGACCGTTGGGGCATTTAACAGTCTGCCACCCTCACCCAAGATTGCAGGGCCTACCGCTTGGGTTAGCTAATCCCTCATGGGGTCCAGGAACGGAATGACTTTTCACGTCCCCGCCATGGATGCAAGGTACTTTATGCATCGGGCCGGATGATGCTATCTACACCGCAATTCTAACTCGCCCCTAGCAACAAGCAGAAACAATTCCATAAAATCCAATACGTGCTCAATAAGAATACAACGAGCCTAGCATGATACTACGAAGCAAGGAACAGATACGAGCATGCTAGAAAGGAACAACCTAGCATGGATTAACATGAGAATTAGTCAGGAAAAACATGCTAATCGGGAATTCGGAATTGAGTACCTAGCTATACATGTCAATAAACACAAACAAGCAATCAATCAGCAATCACATATAATATCGCAGGGTCCACACAACTATGGTAAGAAATCTTTACCTTGGTCGGGGACGATTCGACACGAAAACCTAAGCGGCGAACGAACCCGAACTAGCTATCGAGAACCTATCAATCACAACAAAAATCACACAATAAGCCTAAATATAATAAAATAAACGAGGCTCGGCTAAGGAGCAACTCAAGAGGCGCGATTTAACGCACGAACGAGCGGTTGCACGAAAAGGCGGCAAAAGAGGGTGGTTGGGCGTGGCGCCTGGGCGAAAGAAATGGCGCGTGGCGCTTGCGCGCGCGCGGACGGCCCCTCGGGCGCGAGCTGCGCTGCACAACAGGCGTTGGCGTGCGCGGCTACCTGGCGCTGGCGAGGATGCGCGCGCGCGGACGTGAGTGGCACTGGGCGACGAGGCACGACTCAGCGAGCAGGGGCTCGGGCAACGCGATGCAGAGCTGGGGGACACAGAGGCGCTCGGGCGCGGCGTGGTTCGGCGGCAGGGCGCGACAGAGCGCTGACCGGCTCTACGCTCGGGCGGACGGACAATGTATTTGGCGAGCTCGGCGTCTGGCTCTGTTTCTGCGCGAAACAGGGGCGATGGAGAAATCCCGAAATCGAGCTATCCGAGAGGATTCGACGAGCGATTCTTTGATGGCGAACTCCCCTACACTAGCTGCATAAAACCCATACCTCAAATCACCTCGAATCGGCCGGAAATGGCATAGCCTGAAACAGGGGAGAAGAAATCGAATTTTGAAAGAGAAGAAGAAGAAGAAGATGAACCTGCTGCTCGGGGAAGATCGACTTCGAATTTGGGAGAGGAAACTCGGTCGAAAATGGAGTTGGAGGGGGGAAAATCGCGAAGGAAAACGTTGTCGGTCGATGGAGATTTGCGAAGAAGAAAGGAGAAGAAAGGGGAAGAAGAAGGAAGGCTCGGGCAGAAATTCTCTTTTAAACCAAAACTCAGCCGAACAAGATTAAATTGATGTTGGCACGTTTAGAATCACATGAGCGCCCAGTGGCTCGACTGGCAGCGCCCCTTGCCCAGCCTGCAGCATGTCCTTGGCTCGAATCTCACTCGATGCGCTATTTAATTCCCTATTTATTTTTACCTTTTTCCAAGCCCAAATGTCTTCATCAAAATTCCCGATCCTATTCAAATCGACTCATAATTTTTCCGGCAATTAACAATTACATAACCGGCCTTGTCGGCCCGACCCAAAATTACCAAAATGCCCCTGGGCCTCTCGGGAAGACCGGGATGAAATTTCTGGGCCGTTACATTTATGCATCAGGCCCGGATGATGCTATCTACCTGCAATTCTAACCTGCCCTAGCAAACAGCAAACAGTTCCATAAAATCCAATACGTGCTCAATAAGAATACAACGAGCCTAGCATGATACTACGAAGCAAGGAACAGATACGAGCATGCTAGAAGGGAACAACCTAGCATGGATTAACTGAGAATTAGTCAGGAAAAACATGCTAATCGGGAATTCAGATTGAGTACCTAGCTATACATGTCAATAAACACAACCAAGCAATCAATCAGCAATCACATATAATATCGCTGGGTCCACACAACTCCGGTAAGAAATCCTTACCTTGGTCGGGGACGATTTGACACGAAAACCTAAATGGCGAACGAACCCGAACTAGCTACCGAGAACCTATCAATCACAACAAAAATCACACAATAGGCCTAAATATAATAAAATATACAAGGCTCAGCTCGGGAGCAACTCACGAGGGGCGATTTAACGCACTAACGAGCGAGCCGATTGCAGCGGGCAAAGAAGCAGCTAGGCTGGCTGGCGCACTGGGCGCAGGAGTGGGCGCGTAGGCGCGCAGACGGGCGCTGCGGCGTGAGCTGCGCGCGGACAATGCTGAGGCGTGCGGCGAGGCTCGGCTGGGCGCTGGCGATGCGACGCGACACGGAGGTGGGCGAGAGCGCGCGCGCTGACACGACTCGATGCGAGGCGTGGCTCGGCGGGCTGGGCAGCTTCTGCGCACGCGAGCTCGGCGAACAGGGGCTCTGCTTCTGCTCGAACAGGGGCGATGGAGAAAACCCGAAATCGAGCGATTGGAGAAGATTCGACGGCCGATTTGTTGATGGACGAACTCCCCTACTCTAGCTGCACAAAAACCACCCAACGATTCACCTCGACTCGGCCGGAAAATGGAAGTCGGAAATAGGGAAGAAGAAATCGGATTTGAAGGAGATGAAGAAGAAGAAGAGAAGAAAAGCTTACCTGCTGCCCGGAAATGGATCGACCTTCGAACTTGGGAAGACGAACTCGATCGAATCGGAGCTGGAGAAGGAAGAAATCGCCGGAAATCGTTGTCGGTTGATGAAGTAGATCGCGAAGAGAAGAAGGAGAGATATGAAGGAGAAGGCTCGGGAGAGCTCTGTTTTAAACCGAGCGCACGAAGACACGGATATGTATTAGATCGCGCGTTTAGATTAACAAACACGCCTAGTGGCTCGGCTGGCAGCGCCCCTTGCCTAGCATGCAGCGCGTCCTTGGCTCGAATCTCACTCGACGCGCTATTTAATTCCCTATTTATTTTTACCTTTTTCCAAGCCCAAATGTCTTCACCAAAATTCCCGATCCCATTCAAATCGACTCATAATTCTTCCGGCAATTAACAAATACAAAATCGGCCCTGTCGGCCCGACCAAAATTACCAAAATGCCCCTGGGCCTCCCGGGAAGACCGGGATGAAATTTCCGGGCCGTTACAATTAGTTTCGAGAATATTGAGATGTGAGAAAAAAAAAAGTCAATAAATTAATTGTCATAGGACATATGAGCATTTTCCTTCAATGATTGAAGAAAATGGCGAGGATTCGGCAACTTATGGATACTGTTTTTTGTTTTTGTTCTTTATTGTTATAGCCTTACAAAAAATGTAGAATTGATTTTTGCATATAATTTTTTAGTAGAGCATTGTTTAATAGATTCATATTTTACCCACTAATGATATTTCATTTTGTATATTCATTTTGATGTGTTTTTAGAGGCAACATTAATGACATTTCATTCTCTAGTTCTCATCTTCAGGGTTCAAAAGAATGACACAAATACGATAGAGGTTGGTGTTAAAATGGTTTTATTCTCGGGCTTTTCTTCTTTCTTGTTGGTCGAGAGTTTTAGTGAGTTATTTTAACTTATCTATTAATTAAAAAAAAGTTCAATGCTCTATGTATTTGTTTCTCTTTTTTGGAGTAAACCAACAGACTTAGCAAAGTGATGAGTCTTTGTACAATCTAATGTTGCTTTTCTCATTGCTTACTCTCGGTTACAATGCAGGGCATTCTTGATAAGAAATGGCCAGATGCCTAGATTGGGCAAGTAGGTTATAATCTTACTTTGAGTCAAGGACTTGAGGATGTTTGTAGATTGTTGATGTTTTATTTTTAACTCAGGTCTAATAGGCTCATTTGGCTTGTATGTTTTAGGTCCAGTTGATGGAGTGCAAATGCTTGTGTAGCCAATAATTACTACTTGGAGTTATTAATTTTCATACAATGATGACTTGATCGGTTTGTTTATACTTCATGACGTATGAATGTGTTCCTTTTATCTAGGAATTTTGAGCTAGTTGTTGGAATATGTATTCTGAATTGTGCATGCCTATGATTTTTATAGGAGTTCAAGTGAGAAAATAAAATAAGGTACAAGCCAATTATGTACCTGTATAGTTGTATTTTCTTTTGTTTACACATATTATTTTCTATGATCTAGTTGTTACTACAGTTCTTATTCGAATAAAGCCTAATTAGTTTACTTTTCTGGAAATTAGACTCATACAACTTTATTTTTTCTCTCTTTACTGTAGGCATAAAAACCAAGATTGTTAGTAGGAGGTATGATTTCATATTTAGCGAGGTTGAGAAACTTATAATTCTTTTTTTTTTGTAGGTAATGAACTCTATGAAGTAATGGATTTTTTTGGAGGTGTTAACACAAGCAACAACGTATCAAGTAAGTCTAATTTCTTACTTCTAAAATAATGTCTCACTCATACTTTAAATAGTGTTTATGCGACTATCTTGCATGTATGATAACCTACAATGAAGATTGAGGTAATTATTAGGGGTTCATAACTTTTTTTGTTTTTAGAATTTCATCGAACATGGTCTTGTATCTTGAAATTTTGCTACTATTAATTTTGGTCTTCAATAATTTCATCAATCATGATCTTGTACATGTTTAGTGTTAGTTTATAGTCTTCTCTATTTGAGTATACTCTTAGTGACTTTGTATTTATATTGGGAAATTTACATAATAATATATTTGGTAACATTTTGTTTTTATTTACTTAAAGTTTTATAATTATTTTGTGTAGGTATTTTATTCAAGGTGATGATCGAAGTTGTGAGTAAACGTCCAAGTTGCCAAAGTATTTGATTTTCGTTCTAGGCTTTATGAAACATTAAGTGTAATTTCACTTACAGGTTTTATATAAACAACTTTGTAAAGAACTTGTTAGTATTTTATTTGTATTGTGATGAATGAAATCTATTTGGCATTTATGTGGATTGTTTCATTATTTATTAAATGCACAATTATTGACAAGTTTAAATGTTGTTTTTGAATTATTAGTTTATTTGTAATTACCATGAATAAAATGAATAAATTAATGAAATATATCCAGTTTTAGAATTTAAAAATTGTCATGGTATACCTTTTATGACAAATTTAAATTATCACAAAGTAGAAATCATTATTATTAAAACTGTCAAGATATCTAATATATGACAATTTAAAACTAGGGTTTTTTTCATAAATAGACCAAATTTGAAAAGTATTTACAAATTTAGGTAAAATGAAAAATATTAGCAAAACTAGGATTTTGTTAATTATATTATTAATTCATTAAATTGTCATTTACAACAATACCCCTCTTATTAAGACTTTTAATTATTTTCGTATTTGGAAAACTCCCTAATTCTGTACCCATTATTACGAAAATTGGGAGCATTTATTGCAAAAATTAGGGGCATTTATTATGAAAATTTGGCATATTTCTTGCAAAATTTTGGGGTATTTATTGCAAAAATCTGAGGCATTTATTGCAAAATTGTGGTCCGAAAAACCTGTAAAAAAGAAAACTAGGCATAATATTGCTTTTTGCATACATATGCGTTTGAACAAACAATTTTGTTTAATGGGTTATAACACTTATCATAACTATACGGTATTGAAAATGACCTATTTTATATCGTCCATTCAAAAAACAATGTCAACGTCTAGCCTATTTCTTTATGATGGTTAATTTTTTTAGTCAGTTTTGTGGATACATAAACATGTTAGAATTTAAAATACTAAATGAACAAGTAACACAACAACCAAAACAACATAGTTCTTAAGTTATAAATTTTATACAGTACATTACTAAGATATAAGAAGATTGTACCATCATATGTAGGACGAAAGTTTAAAAAAGGAAATTTGTCTCGCAATTTAAGCTAGGAACCGTCAATTTATGGTGCATTAATTGTAGGACGAAAGTAGCAACAATACATTGTTAGAGGTACAGTTGTGATTTACATACAGTATAGTTAGTAATGTACAAGTTATTTGATTCTAGTAGTTTTATTCATAAATAGACCATATGAGCAGCTGAACGTTCAATTTTGTTGATTGAAATCAGAACGCGTTTGATAACCACACAGTATTGAAATAACTTGATATACACGGTACAACCATAATACATCATGTGTCATATTGTATTTCAAAACTTTATGTTTTTTAAAAGTGTTTAATTTGTTGATATAGATACTTGTAATGTGATTTAATATGTTTGCGACAGCTAACATGTATTTTTGAATGTACAATACTGTATAGTAAAACATTGGGAAATAATATACGTAATATTTGTGAATTGATAGAGACTCATATTGTAGAACAACTTCACACAAAATTATTATTCAAAGTGAGATAAATAGTAAATAAAAAAAAGGTTTTACGGGTTACAAAATTGAAATTGAAAGTGTTCGGCATAAAAAAGACCGAAATGTAAAACCATCATTGGGTGAATGCGTTCCTTAATATTTATGCGACGCTCTTTAGCTACTTCATGATTATGGTATATCTCATTTTCATCATACTGACCACTATGTGCAATTCAGATTGGGATCTTTGTTGAACCTATAAGGAAAAGTTGTATAGTATTACAAAAATGTCCAAACAATATTGTTCTATATTATAAATCATATAATATACATGTATAAACAATACAATATTGCGAAATGGAAATGTAATGAATAGTAATATGAGTAAGAAAAATGTATTAAGCATGAATATATAATGAATAATAAACCATAATTGTACCGTGTAAGCTATACAATATGTAGAATGAAATAATGAAACATATAGATTTTTGTATAGTTTATACAGTAATATAACAGTACATGGAAAACTATAATAGATAATAATCAAGTATACCAAGACTTGGAGAATTTAGTACGTAGATAATACTATTCTACGTATGATTTTAATACATTTTTAAAGAGGAATATTGACATTGTAAAGAACACTGTGTGCAATTTTAAATAGAATGATTGATGAATCTATAAAAAGAAGATGTTCAATATAACTAACCTAAAAACATAGTTTGAACATACGGTATATACTTAATTATACAATTTCTTCGACTATATAGAAATCGAGGATGTGTGAACATACGGTATATACTTAATTATACAGTTTTGTAGATGTGTATATAATCAATTATACCACAATATGGACTGGAAAGTACGAAGTTACTACTGTTCTACATACTAAACATGGTTTTTGACATTCTAAAGATTGAAATATAAATGAATTAAATGTACAGAAATGACATAATAAGAATAAAACATACCATACGGAACCATCTGAGACATATCGAATCACGATTATACTTGAATGAACAGTAACCTGATAATGGTAATGAATATGGAACAAAAATATAATACAAATACTATGAAAAATGGAGATTATTGAGAGAAGATGACTGAAGTCGTATGATTATACCAATGATCGGAGCTTTTTGGTCGACGACAATTTATGTGGTGGGCGAAATGTGAAAAAAGAGAATGATGGAATTGAAGAAACGGAAATGGAGGAATGAAAGAATGGAGAATGGAGAATGAAGGAAGAAAAATGAAATAAAAAAATGAATAGAAAGAAAGATAAGAAATAAATGAGAAAAAGAATTAAAATCTTTTTGCATTAAATGAGTTGACAATTGAATATGGTATGTTTTAAAAGGATGGGAAGTATGAAAAATGAGAGATTTAATTCAAAAATTGAGTATTAAATGTGAGGAAGGGCAAAATGGTATTAATGAAAAATTAATAATTACTAATTTTTATAGAAAAATTAATTTTGCAAAAAAAATCTTGAGAGCATATATTTGCAAATACTTTCGGAATGTGGCCTAATTACTACAATTTCCCTTAAAACTATCCAGAAATAGAAATTATGACAATTATAACTGTCATGAAATATGATTCATGACAGTTTATGATTAAATTTTATTTGGAAAAATAACTCTATTTTATGACATTCTAAAATTGTCATGGTAAAAAAAAGTTAAAATTGCAAAAATAACATCATTTATAACAATTATAAAATGTCATAAATAGAGATCATAAACCCTATTTTTAACTGTCGTGAAAAATTATTTATGACAATTTTATACCTGTCATAAATTATATTTTATGACATTTTTATTATATGTCATAGAAGACTTACCATGATAGAGGATACTATGACATAGCATAATTTTGAGATAATTGTCATGATAAATCAACTATGACAATTAAAAATTGCATAAAAAGTCAAAATTGTAGTAGTGCTAGTAGATCATTATGGTTAATTCCATCAACATGCACAACTCATTTGCCCATTATTCTAATTAAATTTCAGCTGCTCAATATTCTTTAATTTAAATAAATAAACACCCAGCAATCTACATTTGATTTTAAAATAAGGACAGCCAATTTAGAACCCAAAAGAAACAGCAGCTCATGATTTAGCAGTTAAACAAAAATGAACTCAAACAGGGGGTCGCGGGTCGTGTATGGGCTAACGGGTCGCAAGGGAAAATCTGGTGGCTAAGCAGCAAGGTCGGTGGTGAATGAGTCACATGCGGCAGCGTGATTCACGGTGGTGAGGGATGTGTGATGGTTTGCATTTTGCAATTAAGGAAAAGAGACATTAAGGGTGGGTTTCTTTGCAAAAATGGAGAAAGGGAAACACATACGGTGGAGAGAGAAAAAAAGATAAATGGAAAATAATTAATCCCAATCTAAAGATGGGTTGAGAAAACGGGGGAGTAGAATGATAGTCTCTCCATGACCAATTCTAAGCCACCACTAATTTTATCATTTCTTTAAAGCCAACTCAACCTTCACTTTTACACTTTAATTAATAATTATACTTCAATTCAATTAATATATTTTTTAGTACATATTGGAGAAGGGAGACAAATACTGATTCTCGGGCTCGATTCTGTGACACTAATGTTGAAATGGTTTACAACCAAACACTGAAACTATTGCGCCATTGACCCATTCGGTTCAATTCAATTAATTTTAAGGGACTAATAGTTGATGAAAATCACTCAAATCATAAACAAACAATCTTTAAGGTTCTACCACCAACACGTAAGTATAAGCACATAATAGAATTATTAATCATAATTTAAACTCTCATTAATTAACGGCTAAAAATGTGGGGCGTTACATACATGCTTAGTTCCCTAACAAATAACAAGACATATCAACAGATAGCAATCATCCCTATCAGGATACTAATACAATAAACATCGAACTGATGCATGCTAGCATATAAAGACAGGTCCTCATCTAAACAGGATATCTACCTAAACATGCTCATAACAAAAAACACATAAAGCATCAGAAAAAATCAATAACGCAGGTGCAGCGTCCACACAACCCAAGTAAGAAATCATTACTTAAACTGTAATACAAAAAAGTAATAATTGCTCTTTGAGCTGCAGATACCAATCACCAACAAAACACACCTAGATAGATAATTTTAATAAATTAATTTACAATTAATCAAATACTTTTCCATCAAAACAAAAGAAACACAGGGAACAGGTTTTACCCAAAAATGCGAAAGGTAGAGCATAATTCAAAGATGAATATTCGGCAAAAATAAATTTTGGCTATTTGGGCAGAAGTTGATTGGGGTATTTGGCAAAAATTGATTTGGGATAATTGGGCAGAAGGGATTTTTAGCAGAAATTGACGAGGGATAATGTGCGGTAGAAGGGATATCTGGCAGAAATTGATGAATAGTGTTCGGCAGGGCAGGGTGTTGCGGCTTGGCAATGGCTATGCGTGGTATAGGTGCTTAGTGTAGGCGATGGTAGTGGATTGAGGTCAACTGTAATGCAAACAAATATGAGAAATAAACGACAAAAATGGTGAACAAAATAGGAGATCGATGGAGGGAAGAAGAGGGATTGATAGAAAACTCACCTGGCCTTGCCTCTGGACTGAACGATGAAAACCCTCTAGAACCTTCTCTGTTTTCTCCTTAAACGATCAATGAAAACAGTGTAAGAGAATCGATTAAAAAAATAAAACCCTCATTTTCTTTTTTTTTCTTTTCTTTTTTTATTCTCTTAATTAAAGCTATTTTTCCAAAACACCAAACTAGCTTCGTTTGACCTGAAAATATAGAAACAACCCACAACTCATTAAATTATCAAACCGGTCTTAAGGGTGAATTTACCAAAATACCCCCTTAGGCTAAAGCTGTTGTAACGGCCAAACTAACCAAAAGAATTACCAGAACATCGTACCTGAAGAACCATGTCGAAAACCTAGGTCGTTAAATTTTTTTTCATAATCTATTCCTTCTTCTTGGCTAAAACCTTGACCAACTAACCCAGCTTTAATTCTAATAATATTACCATACATGTCCATCTTATTTCTAAACACCCATTTAGTACCCATGACAAGATGAACACTAGGACGTGGAACTAACTCCCACGTATTATTTCTTTCAAATTGATTTAACTCTTCTTGCAGTGCAACTAACCAAAATTCATCAGACTCAAGCATCAAATGAAGGATTTAGGCTCAACTTTAGACACAAAAGCAATGTTATTAAATGCATTAAAAGATGAGCGAGTTATTACCCCTTGAGATGCATCACCTATAATATTAACTCCTTAGGATTAAGAGTAGAAAATCTCTAATCTTGAAGAAGAATTACCTCTGGCTCTTTCTGAGTTCCACTTGCTACTGTTTCTCAGTCCTTGTCATTTATGGTTAGATCTTCAATTACTTTTAAGGTTTCATCACTCATAAATAATTTATTAAATGCAACATGTGTTTCTTCAAATACAAAATTCATTGACTCTCCAACTACAAGAGCTCTTTAATTCAAAACTCTATAAGTTTTACTACATGAAGCGTATCCTAAAAAACTACCAATGTCACTTTTTAAATCAAACTTTCCAAGTTTCCCTTTATCTTTCAAAATAAAACACTTGCAACCAAAGACTTTGAAATAATTGATATTTGAGGATTTTTCATTAAAAAGCACATATGGACTTTTAGTCAAAACATGTCTTATTGAAACTCTATTCATCACATAAGATGTAGTATTAACGGCTTCAGTCCAAAAATATTTTGGAAAATTATATTAATTTATCATGGATGTAGCTAATTCTTGTAAAGATCAATTTTTTCTTTCTACAACGCCATTTTGATAGGGTGTTCTTGGAGAGGAAAAATCATGAGTATTACCATTTTTTTCACAAAACTTTTCAAACAAAGCATTTTCTAATACTCCTCCATGATCACTTCTAATTCTTGAAATCATAAAACTTTTTTAATTTTGAATTCTTTTTGAAAATTTGATAAAAAGATTTTAAAGTTTCATCCTTATGAGATAAAAATAAAACCAAGAAAATCTTGACAAATCATCAGTATAATGTTTTCTACTTAGACTTGCAACTCTAGTAGGTCCAAAAAGAACCATATGTAATAATTGTAAACGTTATTTTGTTTGACTTAAAACGAGTTATTTTGTTTACCCATTTGAAAATAATCACAAACTTTATCAATTTCAAAGTTTAATTTTGGAAGACCAAAACAAAAAGAGATTTCTTAGAAATATTTGAAATTAAATGCATGCTTGTATGTCTTAATCTTCTATGGCATAACCAAGACTCATCTTGCAAAGCAAATAAACATTTATTATCCATCATAGAACAATCAATTAAATCTATTGTAAACATTTTTATCTCTATATCAAACAAATAAAACTTTTCCATCACGTGAATTTTTAATCATGCAATTTTTATCATTAAAAAATACCTTATAACCTTTATCACATAATTGACTAATACTCAATAAATCATGTTTTAAGCCATCAACCAAGAAAACATTTTCAATTAAAAAAAATTGAATAATTGTCTGTGTTACCTTTACCAATGATTTTATCATTTTTTTCATCGTCGAAGGTGACATATCCTCCTTCTTTCCTTTCTAAGTGTAAATTATGTGTGGTTACCAGTCATGTGTTTTGAACACCCATTATCCAAGTACCACCTATTATTTATAGATCTTAAACATACCTAAAAAAATTATTCTTAAGATGTAACCTTTGGTACCCAAATTTGTGTGGGTCTTGGGGGTTAGTTAAAAAAATTAGGAATCCATCTCTTTTTACATTCATTTACAACATTTTATTTTTTAAAATTACATGTATTAACTTTATAACCATGTTTCCCACATGCATGACATATAATAGTTGACATGAAACTTTCTTTCACAAAATAATTAGTGAATGTTTTTTTCATTTTGATGAGGTTTGTAACCTAAGCCACTTTTGTAAAAAACTTCCTTTTTGTTTTCCCATCATGCATGATATCTAAGTTCTTTTTTCCATAAGTAAACTTCACAAGGGTAGAGGCTAAATCTTCATTTTTATTTTCTAATATTTTATACTTCTTTTTTTAAAGCATGCAAGTTAGACTTAGATAAATAAAAATCTTTCCTTAATGTCTCATTTTCCTCTTTTAAATTTTCTAGCTCAATTAATAAGTCATTATTTTCATAAGCTATCTTAGAATTTTTCTTCCTAAGAGACATCTATTTGTATAATAAGCTTTCAAATTGATTTTAAATATCATTATAAGCATCAACAAGCTCATCAAAGTTATGGCTTTTCAGGAATTACCTCGTCGTCATTGTCTTCATCTCCAAAAGCCATAAAACATAAGTTTGATACTTCATCTTCACTTTCAAACCCACTTTCATCACAAGTAGCTTTCATGAACTTTTTTGTTTTTCTTTGCAGATAACTTTACTTGAGGACAGTCCCACTTCACATGTTCACGTTTTTAGCACTCAAAGTAAATGATTGAATCTCTATTGCTCTTTTCTCCTTTGTCATCTTGACTGTTATTCTTCTTTAAAAGATTTCTCTTCCTAAAATTTTTCTTGAACCTTTTAGTTAAATAGGTAAGCTCTTCATCATTTAGGTCATCTTCACTGTCAGATTGTCTTGGATTTGAGTAGACTTTAATGTAAGATTCTTTTTCTTTTTCACATCATCTTCCATATTTCCCTTCATGATGATCTCATGTGACTTGAGAGATCCAATAAGCTCTTCTAATGAAAGTTTTGAGAGATCCTTAACTTCTTAAATTGTCGTCACTTTGGCTTCCCAACTTTTTGGCAACAATCGAAGAATCTTCTTCACGTTCTCAGGCGTAGTGTACGTTTTTCATATCCCGATCAAAGAATTCACAATATTTTTAAATCAGTAACATTTCAGATATTGTTTCATTAGCATCAGGCGTAGTGTATGTTTTTCATAGCCCGATCAAAGAATTCACAATGTTTTTAAATCAGTAACATTTCAGATATTGTTTCATTAGCATATATTTTGAATAATTCATAATTATGGACCAACATGCTAATTTTCGATTCTTTTACTTGGTTTGTCCCTTCATGAGTAACTTCAAGCATATCCCATATTTCTTTAGCACAATTTCATGTAGAGACTCGATTGAATTCATTCGGACATAAAGCACGAAACAATGACTTCATGGCTGTAAAATTATTGACACTTTCCTTTTTATCTTCTTCATTTAATTCATTTTCATTCTTAGGCTTATCCATGTTAGCAACTACGTTTCAACAAGGCCTTCGGAAACAATTTCTCATAAATTATAATCAATTGAAAGCAAATAAATTTGCATCCTAGTTTTCCATCAAGCATGATTATTTCCATCAAAGAAAGGTGGTCTAGTAGTAGATTGACCCTCAACAAACTCATGCATTCAAGTGCTTGCCATTAGCTCCAAACAATTAAGTTTTTCAGAAAGTCATGGAAAGAAAATTTTGAAAACAATTTTGTTTTTCAAGAAAAATATTTTCCAAGATTTTAATTTTTAACAAAAATATTTTTTAAGAATTTTTTAAAAAATATTCAGAATTCAAAATTTAGAAAAAAAAATAGGATTTAAAAATCAGTAATACAACTTCTTTTTTTTTTTTTTTTTGTGAAAATGACCTTGGAAATGCAAAATTTCAAACTTTTTAACAATTGTAGGATTTAACAAATGCAAATTTTCAGGAGTTTCGTCTTTTTCTGTAATGGCTCATTTTTCTATTCTGGTTCCCTATGTATGTTCAGCTGTTTATTCAATTTTTTGGTTGGGCTGTTAGGGCAGTTTCAGCCTTTAAGGGCACTTTGGTAATTTTGCCTTCAGGGTTGATTTTGTATTTAATCAGGGTTTCGAGGTTGTTTCTGTCATTTTCTAAGTTTGGGTTACTTCTACGGTTTAAGGTTTCCAGGGCTAGAGTCGTATTTTGAGAAGCTTGGAGCTCATTTGGTTAAAAGAGAAAAAGAGACGCAAATTGGATTTAAGCTTTCCCTCGCCAAGACTCGAAGCTGGATTATTAAGGATTTGGAGGTTTTTAATTTAAAAGATAACAAAGGAAAAACGTTGCCTTCGCTGGGACACAAAGGCGGTTTGATTTTGACACGTGGCATTTGGAGGATTTAATTAACGAAAAAAAAAAAGAAAGAAAGAAAAGGAGTGCGCTTTTGCAATCGAATTCCCAAGCCCTACCTTTTTCGATTCTTCTTCCTCTATTCTCCTTCTTCTAGCCATGAACAAGTAGCCATCTCCAAGCCATCTTCTTTGTAGAGCAAAAGCCTTCTTCTTCTTGTTTCTGCAAGCCCTAGCCGCACCAAGCACAACACCAAGTAGCCAATCTTCACCATCTTCTTCTCCTTACTCTTGCCGAGATAACCATTGCAGCCAAGCACCATCTCCATGGAAAACCCTAGCCAAGGGTCTTGTTCTTGCTGCAAATCAACCCTAGCCGAGACCATCATCTTGTCGCCGCACATCACCATTCCCCTAGCTGAGAACCAGCACACCATCGCCAAGCCAAACACCATCGAGTAGCCCTCATCGCCCGCAAACAGCCCTTCCCCACGCAGCCGAGAGTAGCCACAACCTACAAGCTCTTCTTGTCATGAGCCTAGCTGTCGAGACCTTATGGTCGAGAGCTTTGTGTCTCCTCGGCTTGGGTAATTCCTTGTCCCAGGCTTGTGTGTTGGTCATTTGTTACTTCGATTGTTAGATTTTAATTATATTCTTGTATTATTTGCCTAGGTTTCGTGTTGGTTCTACAGCTCAAGGAGCATAGCTTTTACTTGTTTGTTCTGCCTGTTCTCAAGGTAAGGATTTCTTACTGAGGTTGTATGGGCCTTATGATACTTCATTGATTGTGTTCTTGATGAATGTTTACTGTTTACGAGCATGTTAGTGGATAGGATTGAATGTTGTTCTATTCTACTAGCATGATTGTTCATCTTTCCTCATGTTAATGCCATGCTAGGTTTGTTCTTCCAACATGCGATATAATTCATATGTAAGCTCGTAATACTATGCTAGGTTTTATATGTTATTCAACATGTTTGATTGTTAGGGAACATGGTTGAGTATTCTTAGGTAGAACGTGTTAGGTTGTCATCATCCAGAGGTTGAGAGCGAACATAACGTACTTTTTCCCCATAGGTCATGACCAGCGTGGACAGGATCCCGCCCTCGGCAACCAGAGTGGTCTAGCTCACCACGACGGCGTAAGCCTAGTTTGTTGCCTGCTAGAACGCAACTGTTCCAATGGTGCAAGCCTGCCTTGGTCGATTCTTAGCTTTAAGCGTCAGTGGTATTCAGGCTACTGTTGCTTAGTTTCGAGGGCACTCCTATATATCAGTGACACTGCTTCCATGTCTTTAGCTTCAAGAGTCGGTGGTATTTACGCGGTCTGCAGTAGCATGCGATGTGAGCACACACGCGTTAGGCACTAGAAGGAGAGCTCATTCGGGCTAATGTTTGTGAGTACACCACTTTCGTTCTGAGTTTAAAGCCAGACAGCGGCACTCTCTTGAAAGTCCCAAGACAAGTTTGGAGAGCTGATCAACATAGTTTGGACATAAGCACTTTGTCCCCACAGATCGAACATAATGCACTTTGTCCCAACAGTTTAGACATAATGTACTTTGTCCCCACAGATCGGGATCTTTTATTTAAAGCTGATCATTAGGCCAGAGATAAGAGACTCTAATGATTCAGGAGTTGTATTGACAACTCAAACCAGGGATTCTATATTGGTAACTGTTTGCATGTATACTTGGGTGCTAGATGAGATGTTGTTTCGTACTTTACCCCGATTGGGGAATCTTACTGAGTGTTTTTGTACTCACCCTTATTTTCTATGGTTTTCCACCAGGAAACTTGAGACAGCATCGGGACAGCTAGAGGAGGAGTTTATTGATCATGGGAGCTATCAGCGTCACTTTGTCTATGTCCTCTGTTTTTATTTGATTCAGGATGTAGTTGGATAGGGAGTCCATAGGAGGATTTTTCATTTTGTTGTCAAACTGTTTATGGATATTTTAATAAAAATTACTGGCCAGGATCCTTGTTTTCTATTTTAACAGGTTTATGTTTGGATGTTTTCAATTTAAAGGAATTTTCATTTATCAGAGATGTCTTATTTGTTATGAATGCTTTTACATCCATACATGTTGAATAAGAACCGGGTTAATGACTATTTTTAGAGTCGGGTTCTTACAGTTGGTATCAAAGCACATGGTCATAGATTCTGTAGACTAACCTATTGAGTTAGGTTGTTTGTTCCCATGAACATCAGCACTCCACGGCCGTCAGGTATGTCAAAAGTTCTTTTGTTAAGGGTTTTGTTACAATACTTACATCTAGTATACATGTTTATCCATGTTGTTGGTAGTGAGAGTCGAAGAGTGGACTGACTCTTTGTGGTTTGAGTGTAGATCGTCAGTATGCCGGTCACACGTAATGGAGCAGGAAAATCTGGTATAGCCAACCGAGGAGTTGGAACTGAGCATGTTGTTAATGAGACCACGTCCATGGTTGACCAGACCCACAGGCCACCATTGGCCCCGGTAGTTGAGTTGTCGAGAGAGGGGGTAGAGGCTACGATGCCTCAGAGTGAGACTCTAGGAGCAGAGTTTGATTCAGCCATGAGAGAGATGATGGCAAGTCTGTTAGATAAATAGAGAGCAAAGACTCAAGTGCAGTTGGCAGCGCAACGAAAGGAGTCGCAGGCACAAATAGCCCAATTGACACAGTTGATTCAGCAGACACCCCAGTAGCCCTAGTAGCCCCGATGATCCCTCCTGACAGGCAGGAGCCTATCGTTGAGGTAGATGTTGTAGAGATCCCTGAGTATGGCAATTGGCTCAAGGACTTTTGCAAGTGGAAGCCTAGTGAGTTTGATGCCTTAGAGAACTCGCTAGTAGTAGCGAAGTGGTTGGCCAAGATGAAGTATATTTTCTGAGTTATGAGTTGTCCGGATGTTCAGAGGCCAAGATGTGTCGCTCGAGTGCTGATTGACACCGTAGTTTAGTGGTGGGAGTCCACCGATAGAGGAAGACCAGTAAGGTCTCCACCAGCCACTTAGGAGTTCTTTAAAACCGAGTTTTGAGATAAGTATATTAGCGAAGTGGCCCAGCAAGAGATGGCGGAGGCCTTTTTAAACCTGAAATAGGGAACTTACACTATAGCTAGATATGAGAAAAAGTTTTCTAAGTACAGTTACTTCGCTCTTGAGTTGATAGCCATAGAGAAGCTCAATATTAAGAAGTTTGTTGATGGGTTGAGAAAGGAGGTTGCTCAAGATGTATGAGCACTCGCTTCTAAGTCGTATGCTAGAGCGGTGGCACTGCCCACCATTTATAATTCCAAGTACCTGTTGTGCAAACCTTTGATGCACCTGCAACACTCTGGTCAGAAAAGGAAGTTTGAGTATTCTAGTGGTTCCCGTTCAAGCGAACAACAGCAGTGCAGCCAGGGCCAGTTTTGGGGTAGGGATCAGGGACGACCTCAGCAACGACAACAGTATTGCCAACAGGGCGTAGTCAAGCAGCCACCACAGTGTAACACATGTGGTAAGTCGCATTACGGTATTTGTGGAGCTTCACCTCGAGCTTGCTACAGATGTAGAAAGAAAGGGCACTTGGCTAGGTTCTTCCCTCAGGCCGGAGCAATTGTCAGGCCGCCTCAACATCAGGGCCAAGTTTTTGCTACGACTCGTCAGGAGGCAGAGCAGACAGATGTCAAGTTGCAGATACGCTGCTTGTCTTAGATCACTATGCATTTGTTCTGTTTGATTCGGGCTTAACCCACTCGTTTGCACCTTATTCATTTGTGAGACAAGCTTGTTTGACACTCGAACCTTTAGGGTTTGAGCTATGTGTTGCAACTTAGTCGAGAGTAAGTATGTTAGCTAGCGAAAAAGTTAAGAGTGGTCGGATATAGATATCCGAAGAGCTTTTAGAGGCCACACTCATAGTCTTGCCTATGAGCGATTTTGGCGTTATCCTTGGTATGGATTGGTTAGCTAAGAATCATGCGATGATAGATTACCACTAGAAAGAAGTTGTGTTTAGGCCGCCCAAGAAGCAGAGCTTAAAGCTTTGCTGTGTCTAGAGCGGAGTGTGTCCGCCGTTGATTTCAGCAGTGAAAGCCCGTCATTTGATAGCTCGAGGAACTTGGGCTATTTGGAAACGTTGTCAAGTAAGAGCAGTACCTCGTTGTCTGTTGATCAGGTACTAGTAGTACAGGAGTTTGCAGATGTTTTCCATGAGAAGTTACCGAGTTTACCCCGAAGAAAGAGGTGGACTTTACCATTGAGCTTGAGCTGGGCACTCTCCCTATCTCTAGAGCTCCATACCGTATGGCGCGAGCTGAGTTGAGAGAATTGAAAGTTCAGTTGTAAGAGATGTTGAACCGAGGATTCATCCGCCTGAGTGTGTCCCCGTGGAGAGCACCTATTTTGTTTGTTAAGAAGAAAAATGGATCGATGCGCCTTTTTATAGACTACCGAGAGTTCAATAAAGTCACCGTGAAGAATAAGTATCATTTTCCCCGTATAGACGACTTGTTTGATCAGCTTCAAGGAGCTTCAGTGTTTTCTAAAATTGATTTGAGGTCCGGGTACCATCAATTGATGATTCGGGATGCTGATATCCCCAAAAAAAGCGTTTAGGTCGAGGCACGGTCAGTATGAGTGTGTTGCCATGTCCTTCGGGCTGACTAATGCTCCTACAACGTTTATGGACATGATGGATAGGGTGTTCAAGGCATTCTTGGACAGCTTCATCATTGTGTTCATAAACGATATAGTGATTTACTCAAAGACTAAGGAGGACCATGCTTTGCACCTGAGACAAGTTTTGGCAGCTTTGAGAGAAAATAAATTATATGCCAAGTTTTCCAAATGTGATTTCTGGTAAGAGAAAGTGGCTTTCCTTGGACACGTTGTTTCTAGAGATGGCATAGTAGTGGACCCCGCAAAGATTGAGGCACGACGGTCATTGAAATTTGCAGCTTTTTGGGTTTTTTGTATTTTACTACCGGCGGTTTGTCAAGGACTTTTCCGCTAAAGCAGCACCCCTTACCAGATTGATGAGAAAGGGTGTTGACTTTATTTAGGATGCCAACTGTGAAGAAAGTTTTTCCCAACTAAAGTACAGTTTGACGACAGCACCAGTGTTGACAGTTCCCGAGGTAGTAGGTGGATTAGTAGTTTACAGTGATGCATCCAATTTTGGTTTAGGTTGCATGTTGATGCAGTATGGTAAGGTGATTGCTTACACGTCCCGATAGTTGAAGCCTTATGAGAAAAACTATTTGATTCATGACATGGAGTTGGCAGCTGTTGTGTTTGCTTTAAATATTTGGAGGCACTACCTGTATGGTGAGAAGATTCAATTGTTTACAAATCACCAAAGCCTTAAGTACTTCTTCACTCAAAAGGAGTTAAACATGAGACAGAGAAGATGGTTCGAGTTGTCTAAAGATTATGACTGTGAGACACTTTATCACCCGGAAAGGGCAATGTTGTGGCTGATGCTCTAAGTAGAAAGACGTCGCACTTTGTAGCTTTGTTGAGTTCTCAGATTCATTTGCGGAAAGAGTTCGAGAGAGCCAGTATCCCAGTGTTTTTAGGAGAGGTTACCACCAGAGCAGCCTAGTCGACAGTTCAGCCGTCAATTAAATAGAGGATCATTGATGGCCAGCTGAGTGATCCCAAGATGAAAAGAGTGATTGAGAGAGTCTAGAAGGATGGAGACATTGACTTTGTTGTAGCACCAGATGGAGGTTTAAGGTATAGAGGTCGGTTGTGTGTTTCAGATGATGCTTGGTTGCGAGCAGAGTTACTTACCGAGGCTTATAGATCCACGTTTACTTGGCACCTAGAAGGTACCAAGATGTATCAGGATCTCGAGTAGACGTTCTGGTGGATGGGTATGAAACGAGACATATAAGAGTTCGTTAGCCAGTGTCTCAGTGGAAACGGGAAGAGATTTCAATGGAATACAATTCTGGGTTGCCAAGAATGTCGAGAGGGTTTACTTAGATCTTGGTTGTTGTGGATCGGCTGACTAAGAGTGCACATTTTATCCCCAGTCGAGTTAACTATACTATGGAGTAATAGGCACAGTTATTCTTGGAGCATATCGTCCGTACCATGGGTGTCAGCAAAGATTGTTTGGGATCGTGACTCTCGTTTCACTTCTCGCTTCTAGAAAGCACTCCATAAGGGTTTGGGAACTGAGTGCAACTTCAGTACCGCTTTTCACCCTCAGATAGATGAACAGACTGAGAGGGTGAACCATGTTCTCGAGGATATATTACGAGCCTATGTGTGGGATTTTCCAGGCAGTTGGGATCAGTACCTGTATTTGATGGAGTTTTCTTATAACAACAGCTATTAGTCTACGCTTCAGATGCCTTCGTTTGAGGCTTTGAACGATAAGCATTGCAGATCTCCAGTGTTCTGGGAAGAGGTTGGTGACATAGAGGTTTTGGGTCCCGAGTTGTTACAGATGACAAACGACGCAGTGCAGAAGAACACGGCTCGTATGTTGACAGAACATAGTAGGCAGAAAAGTTATACAATGTTCAGCGTAGAGACTTAGAGTTTGAGGTTTGGTAAGTAGGGAAAGTTGAGTCCTAGGTTTGTAGGGCATTTTGAGATCCTTGAGCGGATCGATTCAGTGGCTTATCGTCTGGCCTTGCCCCCATCTTTGGCAATAGTACATAACGTTTTTCACGTGTCGATGTTACGTTAGTATGTGGAAAATTCGTCTCACATTGTTGATCATGAGCCATTAGAGCTGAACAAGGATTTGAGCTTCGAGGAGAAACCTGTGCGAATTCTAGCCCGGGAGCGAAAGACTTTGCGTAACCAGGAGATCAATTGGTCCGAAATCAGTTGGTCAAGGTATAGTGGCGTTGTCAGAAAGCAGAAGAAGTTACTTGAGAGATAGAGAACGAGATAAGGACGCATTATCTGGAGTTGTTTCAGTCTTAGGACTTTCGGGGACGAAATTTTTAAAATGAGGGAGTATTGTAACAGCCCAGTTTTCTATTTTGGTTCCCCAAGTATGCTTGGTTGTTTATTCGGTTGTTCGGTCGGGTCATTAGGGCAGTTTGAGCCTTTATGGGCATTTTGGTAATTTTGCCTTCAAGGTTGATTTAATATTTAATCAGAGTTTTAGTGTTATTTCTGTCATTTGCTGAGTTCGGGTTACTTCTTTGGTTTTAGGTTTCCAAGGCTAGAGTTGTATTTTGAGAAGTTTGGGGGTCATTTGGTTAAAAGAGAAAAAGAGAGGGAAAATATGGATTTAAGTTTTCCCTCGCTAGGACTCGAAGTTGGATGGTTAGGGATTTGAAGGTTTTTAATTTAAAAAAGAAAAATGGGGAAAAGTTGCCTTCGTTGGGACTCGAAGGCGGGTTGATTTGACACATGGCATTTTGAGGATTTAATTAACGAAAAACAAAATGAGTGTGTTTCTGCAATCGAATTCTCAAGCCCTAGCTTTGCCGATTTTTTTTCCTCTCTTCTCCTTCTTCTTGTGGTGAACAAGCAACCATTTTCAAGCTATCTTCTTTGCCAAGCAAAAGCCCTCTTCTTCTTGTCATACATAACCAAGTCCCTTATTGTCGCACCAA
Organism: Sicyos edulis; assembly: GCA_036507275.1. Lineage (NCBI taxonomy): Eukaryota > Viridiplantae > Streptophyta > Magnoliopsida > Cucurbitales > Cucurbitaceae > Sicyos > Sicyos edulis. Next base: position 38,054,711 of record CM071847.1, read on the forward strand.
GCACAACATCAAGCAGCCGATCTTCACCATCTTCTTCCCCTTCCTCTTACCGAGATCACCATTGCAGCTAAGCTCCATCTCCATCGCAAACTCTTTCCAAGGGTCTTGTTCTTACCGCAAATCAACCCTAGCCGAGAGCATCATCTTTCTGCCACACATCACCATTCCCTAACCAAGAACCAGCACACCATCGCAGAGCCAAATACCATCGAGCTGCCTTCATCGCCAGCAAGCAACCATTCCCCACACAGCCGAGAGTAGCCGCTAACAGCCCCTTGCCGTAAGCCTAGCTGCTGAGACCTTGTGGCCGAGAGCTTTGTGTCTCCTCAGCTTGGGTAATTCCTTGTCCCAGGCTTGTGTGTTGGTTGTTTTTTACTTCGATTGTTAGAGTTTAATTGTATGCTTGTTATTATTTGCCTAGGTTTCGTGTTGGTTCTGCAGCTCAAGAAGCATAGCTTTTACTTGTTTGTTCTGCCTGTTCTCCAGGTAAGGATTTCTACTAGGGTTGTGTGGGCCCTGTGATACTTCATTGATTGTGTTCTTGATGAATGTTTACTGTTTACGAGCATGTTAGTGGATAGGTTTGAATGTTGTTCTGTTCTACTAGCATGATTGTTCATGTTTCCTCATGTTAATGTCATGCTAGGTTTGTTCTTCCAGCATGCAATATAATTCATGTGTAAGGTTGTAGTACTATGCTAGGTTTTATATGTTGTTCAACATGTTTTATTGTTTGGGAACAGGATTGAGTATTCTTAGATAGAACGTGTTAGATTTTCAACATCAAGAGGCCGAAAGCAGACATATCGTACTTTGTCCCCACAGGTCGGCATAAACCTAGTTTGTTGCCTGCTAGAGCGAAACCCTTCCAATGGTGCAAGCCTGCCTTGGTCGGTTCTTAGCTTCGGGCGTTGGTGGTATTCAGGCTACTACAACTTAGTGTTGAAGGCCTCGCACTCCTGTAGATCAGTGACGCCGCTTCTGAGTCTTTAGGAATGTTTACCTAGACCGGTGTAGTTTCTCCCTAGGCCCCCACATTTACTCGATTTGCAGCAGTATGCGGTGTGCGCGCACATACGTTAGGCGCCGGGAGGAGAGCTCCCTCAAGCTAATGTTCGTGAGTACACCAATTTTGTTCCTAGTTTAGAGCAAGACACTGGGTAATCTCCCGGATGTCCCAAGATCAGTTTGGAGAGCTGGTCAGCATAGATCTGACATAACGCACTTTGTCCCCACAGATCGAACATAAGTACTTTGTCCCCACAGATCAAACATAACGCATTTTGGCCCCACAGATCGGACATAACGCACTTTGTCCCCACAGATCGGAGATAACATACTTTGTCCCCACAGATCGAGATCAGTTGTTTAGAGTTGATCATTATGCTAGAGATAAGAGACTCCGATGATTCAAGAGTTGTATTGATAACTCAAACTAAGGATTCTACGTTGGTACTATTTCATGTATACTTGGATGGTAGATGAGATGTTGTTTTGTACTGTACCTCGATTCGGGAGTCTTACTGAGTCCTTTTGTGCTCACCCTTATTTTTTATGCCTTTCTACTAGGTATCTTGGGACAGCACTGGGACGTTTAGTGGAGGAGCTGATTGATCATGGGAGCTGCCGGCGTCGCTCGTCTATGTCGTATGTTTTTATTTGATTCAGCATGTAGTTGGACATGGAGTCCATAGGAGGCTTTTGCATTTTATTGTTAAACTGTTTATGGATGTTTTAATAAAAATTACTGGCCAAGATCCTTGTTTTTTGTTTTAACAGGTTTGTGTTTGGATGTTTTCAATTGAAAGGAATTTTCATTTATTAGAGATGTCTTGTTTGTTTTAAATGCTTTTACATCCATGCATGCTGACTAAGAACTGGGCTTAGCACTATTTTTAGAGTCAGGTTCTTACATTTTCCACACTATAAGAAGCGGGTCATCTCCCTTTCGAAGAACACGTCCGACTACATCCACAGGCGTGTTTGAGTTCCATCATTTTCCACACCACTTACGTTTCTAATTTGTGTCCTCCAACAGAGACTTCTTCAACCAAGAAATCGGGTAAGTCAGATTATCGTTCACAGAAAAATGACGTGTGTGTTTGTACTAGTTTTGGAATGACGCTCGGATTTTCATATTTTGAATCGCAAAACAAAATCAGTCGGATTTCAATTGGAGTAGATATTCTTTTCCTCTATTGCTGCGCAATAAAAACCCTTGTGATATGGAATTTAGGGATATGTATGTGTGGATTGAGAAGATAGTGTAATTGTGATCTTCAACTATAGGCATGAAAGTGTGGCGGCAACGTTGAGGAGGATAACGTGGAATTTCGATCTTCAAATGGTGCAGGCGTGGTTCGAGAACAAGAACTGTTCTCCGTAATAAATTAATTGTATTTTTATAATTAATTTGAATTATTAGAAATAAAATAGTAGATACGGTGGTTAGTTAGTTTTTTTTTTCAATTTAAATTAAGTTTGCAAGATATTCAAAATTTAAAAAAAAAAATTAAAATATACATTGTAGTTATGAGAAAGAAATCTCCTAAAATGTAGAAATTTTTTTAAAAAAAAATATATTGATTAAATTGCGTAAAACGGAAGGGTACTATATAGATTAAAATTTTCTCTCACAAGTAGACATGGATTTAATGCATATAATGAATAGATATTTGATGCTTTACTTTCCAAAACCTAGACAATCCTTACTATTTTCCTAAAACAAGTCCTAAATATGGTGGTCATAAGGGCTTAACAACCAGAAAGCTGTGATACTGGATTTAATGAGGCCCACAGATCACAACCCCAAAAATCAAGCCCAATTGGTTCATCTCATGTATGGTGTTTTTGCTGCTTACATCTTTTTGGGCTCACATTCCATTCTCATTGACCCAAAATGATTCATCTTAAAGGTTTTGTTTTGTGCTGAATCACATTTTTTTAAGCCTTCACAAAATTGCACCAAATTCAATTTTTCTGTGTGATTTTTCTTTAATGTAAATCAAACTTTTCCACACAGAAAAATTCATATTTGAAAGCAGTTTTTGAGATTACAATAATTATTAGGGAGAGGGATTTATCTTTAAGACCTCTTGGTCATTAAAATATTTTATCGGAGAAAGAAGAATTCACCAATCAAATATTTTTAAATAATTAATATAAATAGAGAGAAAAAATAGATGTGTTTTTACAAGAAAATGTGATGTGGCAATTAACCATCATGACTCAATTGGTCAAAGAGGATCTTGAGGTGCATAAAGTAATGAATTCAATCTCTATGGTGGTCACCTACTTAAGAATATTTAATTACCTTAAATAGATAACCACAAATTTAATCATTTTCAATAAACTTTTTTACAAATATCGATTCTCAATATTGAACCTGTGGTATTGGTGTTGAACTGATTTCCAAGCAAAAGAATGGTTTTCAATAGACTTCAATCATAGAAACCAATCAACTCAAATTAAATTAAATATTTTACATTTTCTCATATATGATTTTTTTTAAAAAAATACTATAATTAAAACATGTATACTAAAATTTTTAACGAAAAATTCTTTTAAAATAATTATAAAAAAAATTAAGATTTTGAACTATTTTTTATATTATTTTTAATTTTTGTAAGTTCAACAAAAGAAATATTCGAAGTTTCAATATGTCAGACTTTTGCATATAAGATTTTTAGTTAATAACCAGTCCACTAAAGTTTCACTTTTCTTAACTAAACAATAATAAAAAATCTAGCTACTATATTTTATATATGGTAGAAGAATTAAATAAAATAGCTCACACACAAATTTTCAACAGGGTTTTCCCATCTCTGCCATATTTATCAAATCCACAAAAATAGGAGAAGAAATATTTAACAGTGGAGACACAACTGGAATGAAGTGCCTGAAAGATATGTTTCTCTCTCATATCCCAAATATTTTTTAAAATAACAAAAAAAAAATATCAACTATACATAACTACCCAACAGTTTGTATTTATTTAAATATCTTTTTAAAGATGTCAACTTTTTAAAAACAGTTAAGTTTGGATGGTATTGAAAATTTGGAGATATTGGTGTTGTATGAACTGATAGTAAATTAAGACATTGAAATTGTTTTTGTAATGAAATCTAGATCACACTAAGATCAATTAAATAGCTATTTTATTCAAATAAAATCAAAATTAAAGAAGATTAATAATTAAACATGTGATATTTTCAACAGTAGGACAAAGAAAAGATTTTTCTTTATTTAAATAGTTTGTTTTGCTGGATATATGCTTTCTGCTCCAGATTCGTTGTTCTCTTTTATCGATGAACAATGGGAATTTAGCCCAAAAAAAGGGGGAAAAAAGATGGTTTTGTAATGACCCGAAACCGAAAGCCAAACAGAAGGGAAGAACTGCAAAAATAAAATAAAATGACATAAAAATAAATAATAAAATAAAGTAGAGAGGTCTACACGTGCAAAGATGATTAAAAGCTTTTTCCTTTATCTTCCTTTTTTGCAATGGAAAATCAACAAACTTTTGATAAAAAAATCTGCCCACTTTGAAGATCCAATTCATTCATAATTCAACAGCTAAATTCAAATTGAGTCCTTCAATTCCATGGCCAACAAGAAGAAGGAGAAGAAAGAAACAGCAATCTATGCTTTCTTCTTTCATTCATTGAAAAATAAAATAAAATAAATCACGTGGGTTTCGACATTCTTAGTGCCCACTTTAGCTATAAAAAAAAAAAAAAAAAAAAAAAAGAAACTTCAAATTTTTTTAATCAAAATGTACCATAAAGTCAAAAAGATACCCACAAATTCGGTGGTTCATGTTGATTTGAAGAGACAAGACCATTCTGATTATCCAATTCAAATTCCTGTTCAAATTAATACATAGTGGATGCTGAACTATACCCCATGTCTCCCTCATACTGATTGACATCCAAAAGCTTTATAGTTTCTTTGGACCAATTTTTTCTACTTTTACCTCAATTCTATTTCCCAATATAGACTTATATATTGAACATGGTTTCCCTCATTGAACTAATACTCTAGGTTCAGTAGATCTTTCCTTTAATTTAGCAATATGGGTCTATTAGCTACCATCCTCCCCTCGTACATCCTAAATCCTTCGAGTTTTGCCTTCTTTTGTTCTACACTAGGAGGACACCTCCACTCAAACCATTCGAGATTCGTCTTCTTTCTTCTACACTTGGAGTCTTCATCCACATTGTCCCTTGTTAGGATAGCATACATCCACATATCTCACATTAATATGATATTGTCTATTTAAGACAAATCTTTATGACTTTCTTTTTCATCATTACCCAAAATGTTTAGGTGTTGTTCTCATTTATTTTATAAGTCCATTTAAGATAAGTTTTCATGACTTTGTATTTTGAAATCACCTGCAATGTCTCGTATAAATAGAAGTGTTGTCCTCTCTTTATATTCACATGATCAGGACTTTGTTCACGTTAAGCAACGAAGACGGAAGAGACGACAGCTAATCTAATCATGATTCATTAGGCTTAAAATGGAGATTAGGAAGCTAGATGGGTTGGCTAGGGGGAGGAGGGCCATGTGAAGAGAAGGTGAAGTTGAACTCGAATGTCTGTCTTTAGAGCCCTTCAAAATTATTTGATTGAACACTCACTAGCTGGCTCTTAGTTTTATATTTCAATACAGTTTAGGACAAGCCCCACAAAATTAATGCTAGAAGAACAAGGCAGTAGCAGAGTACTGATTTGATCTAAGAAAAAGTTTTTTTTTCTTTTTTCTTTTTTTTCTTTTTCCCTCCCAAGATTTGTACAATTACACAAAGATGGGTCAAGTGATTGATGTAAAAAATGGGGCCTTTGTAAGGTCAGAGTGGGGCTATCCCCTCATGGCTAAGGCAATATTTGAAACACTTGGCTGAGAAGAATTGGCACCTACAGCATTTAACACAAGAGTTGAGCAATTGGGAAATTGGACCTATTGGCTTAGTGAGAAGATAATGGGTCCTTATCTTGTTTCCTCATTTTCATTCACCACATGAAAATGGCCTCTCTTAGTTTGACTACAGAAAGAAGCTCCAAATGGGGGGTTATAATTCCCTATATGTGTATAAATAGACATTTGAGAACATAACAGACTTGGGTTTGAAAGGGAGAAGGCAGGCAAGAGCTTTTCATAGCCATATATAAATCCAAAGAAAATTTCAAAATTAGTCTTTGAGATCATCATGCATGATTCAGCATTATAAAACAAGGGGGCAGGTGGAAGACATGGACAAGATTGATTTTTTTATTTTTGGTTCAAATTGAAGTAGGTGGTCACAAACCTACAAAGAAAGCGTAATTCCTCTTAAATATATAAGAGTCAAATACTGATTTCTAAAGTACACGTGACTATGGTGTTGAAATAAATTACCATTAAACAGTGAAACCACTATGTCACCAACTTTTTCGATACATAGACAAATATTGATTGCAACAAAGTAATTTGGTTTACTTTTGAGCATCAAGTTTTTGGGAAATTTTACAAGTGACACCCACTGGCCACTCAAACATATTTCTTGAATGGACAAGGATGTGCAACAAACAGCAGTCTAATTAGACAGGTAAGAGACAGATGATATTGCTAAGGCAACTTGCAACAACAAAGTGGTAGAGAGCCTCATTCACAAACCAGCACCATCATCCTAATCTCAATCAAACCCCCAAATCATTACTTTTCAAGAAGATGCAAAATAATCAAACCTCGTAAAAAAAAAACAACTTCACTTCAACAAGAGAAACCTCATCATTACCCACCAGCAACCTAATTTGGAAGGCACCCCTCATCAGAATCTGACTGATCATGTCTGACAACTCTGTTTTTTCAACTGTTTAGGGTATGGGAAACGGTAATAATTCAAAGAAAAATGGTAATAAGGAGGAGAATGATTATGGAGTAATGGTTATTTGTGTTTGGGGTGAAGATAATGATTATGGGGAGAATGATTATTTTTGTTTGAGATAAAGTAATGATTATGAGAAATATAAAATAATGAAAATGATATAAGTGTAAAAGTAAAAAAATGAATTTTGGAAAATGTGATTATGGAGGGAAAAATTCTTGATGGCCAAACACGGAAAGTCATTCTCATTCTCTAACACCCGTAAATGGATGAAAATTTTCAAATTTTTGTTAGAAAGGAAGCAATTAAAAGGGTTTGGGAGGCTTTTAGGGCATGCAAAAGAGAGGCGGTGAGTTCTTGTGAAAGGCCATCTAACCCATTGCCCACATGCCTATGTATGCTTAAAGTTAGGCATCTGACATTATTTCCAATCAATGACCTTTTCAAAACATTTTTAATCTCTCTATGTAAATACGCAAATGCTACGTTTCGATAAAGGGTTTGTAAAAGTTTATTTATGCTTGTTGACTCAATCTCACATTTGTATGAAAATGTTCTAAAAAGCATTAAAAAGTTATGAATTTGAAAGTATACATATATTTTTCGAAAATGAATAATCCGATCAAAACTAATTGAATTAAGGATGCGCAGTTAATTTTCATGTATATATCAGTTGATATCGGTTAGAAAAATACTTAACAAAAAGTTCGTTGATTAAGTCGACTGGTTCGGTCGATTTTAAGTATAAACTCATTTAGTAATTAAATATTTCTTTTTATATCGTTCAAATATTTTTTAAATTTTTAACTAGTATATTAACTTAATTTTAAATTTATTTTTGCAACTTATTCGGTGGGACCAAATTTTTAAAATTAATTTTCAAAATTTCATTTAGAAATTCTATGATAAATATGTTTTGTTTAATTAAAAAAAATAATGATTTTTTTTTTAATAACCAACTTAAATGTTACCGTCCAAATTTATTTTTCCTTTTGGTCACATTTTTAACCAAGACTAAACCGGTAAATGAACAGTCCCTATAAAATTTAATAATCATTTGATTTTTTTTTTTATTAAAATATAAATTTATTCTTACTCAAATTTCCTATCATATGTTCCATTTTTTCTACGACATATTCATATTTCTTTAAGAGAACATGTAATGCTAACTAAATTTCAAAAACAAAAACAACCTTTTAAAAGCTGTTTTTTTCAAAAAAAAAACATATAGTAAGATAATTATTGTAGGCTTAAATTTCAAAAACCAAATAACTTCACTTCGTGCTAATCTAAGATTCTCATGTGATAGGCATTTGGATTATTACATTTATTTAGCGACAATAATAAATATTTCTGGCATCTTAGAACACCCATTTGAGAGACCTCTGAATGTCCTCTTGCAAATGGTTTTTAGGATTCTCATGTATAGAGCATCCCCAATAACATTTTTACTCTTATGGTTTTTATTCATTATATTTTATCAATTCATATCAATTTTTTTCATATTTTGTGAGTAGATTGTAGCTTAAAATAAAATAATATGTTTTTTTTAGTATATGATTACTATGCATGTATTAACAACCAACCATGCATAATTAATTTTATTTATATTTTACATTATATCTTAACAATTTTTAATTATTTTGATTAGTTTCAAAAATAATTTAAAGTTTATTATTTTTATTATATTTTTCAATTAATTGTCTACATTTTTTATATTTAGTGAATTTTATTACTTATTCAATTAATGAATTTATTTTAGTTTTTTTATTAAATAAATTTATTTTAAAATATAATATTTTAATTGATAAAAAAAAATATGTTATATAAATTAATGTGTAAATTAAGTTAGGAAGACATTTAAGACATTTTCATAACTGTTTCTCAAATATGCCTGAAATTATTTCTACAAAACAAATCTGACTTTTTAAAAACTCCAAACATCTGTCATTCCGAATATTTATGATTTTGGATATGCAAAGATTCCAATTATCAAGATTACCAAAAAATAAACGGCCCTAAAGAAAATAATTATCAAACGGGTCTAAATTAACCATTTTAATTACTCATAGTATTTTTATCACATTCACTCATGAGTCCCCATAGTTGCTTAAAATCCTTCTAATCACTAGCCCTAAACATACTAAACAAAGAAATTGAATTGCTTGTAGGTTACTTGGATTAAAGAAATGGACTGCGGGGTCATATCTTTGAACCGTTTTAGCCGCCTTTGGGCATTTTTATCTTTTGTCAATCGAGATATTGAACCAACTGGCTCAATTGTTAAGAAATCCAAAAGTGTCATTGAATATTTTAACACCCAGTTCTCTGATGGAAAGAGATGATGGCCTGACGGTTTTATTGTTTGGTGATTATTTAGATTACGATCACATGTTCGATTTCGAAAATTAATATTTGACTTTCATTTATTTAAAAATAATAATATTCTTTTTGCAGGTTCCTACCCCCTTTTTTCAACTTCTACTAAAGAACAAAAACAATCACACAAATATTTTAATTTTTTATGACGTTTGACTTTTAACTATGTCTAGGGAACCTTGGAAAGTAATACTTCAGTTTGACGTTTTGTAACCCTCCCTTTTCTTCCGGCTCCAAACAAGAAAGTAATACTTCAGTGTTTGCCCAACAAATTATTATTATTATTATTATTATTATTATTATTATTATTATTATTATTATTATTATTATTATTATTATTATTATTATTATTATTATTTTGAACAAACGCAACAAAGTTTAGTGGGTGTGTTTGATTGAATTATGAAGTTATATTGGACGAGCTATTTTTAAAAAATAATTATAAATAGTGGTGAATTTTAAATTATTTATATCTATAATTATAAATATGTTTGAAGACTCTATTATTAATATTTATTAATATAATATTATGTATTGTTAATATAATATTATAAGAAAGTAAGTGACAATATTCATTAATATCAATAGTTATAGTTGTTTGAAGACTCTATGCGTTTGAAGAAACAATTTAGATGTAAAATGAAAAACAAGAGCACTACAAATATTACCTTATTTATAAGAAATGTTGGTTTTTGTTTGTAAAATTAAAAAAAAAATCTCTAAAATCAATTGAAAATGAGGTGTATATATATATATATATGAAAAATTGATCAAATTATCATTGAAATCAATGCTAAAAATCGATCCAAAATTCAACCAAACCAAATAAACACCGAATCAACAATTTTGTCATTTATTGAACATCGATTTGGAGTCATTGTTAAAAAATCAAGAATATTGATTCATTTGTTGGTTTGACATAAAATCAATAAAAATCAAACTGAAATCACCTCTAATTAGAATGAGGAGCTGTTTTGAGTTTTTAGAAATTGGAGTTGAGCTAATAGCTTGTTTAGACGTGGTCGTTTGTAGAGAAATTGCATGTAATAACTCGTTTAGATGTGAATTTTTGTAGAGGAGCAGACAATAAATCATTTCAATGTGGATTTTGAAATGAGTGATTTTCCAATGAAGAGTTAGAAATGAAAGATTGTGAATGTGGTACAGAATGCATATTCATCCATTTTTTTAATCTAAAAACAAAAAATGCAAAACACAAAATAAATTCTATCTTGCGCACCAAACACGTCTTCCAAATATAACAATATCCCCGAAGATTAGGCTAGGGGCTTGATCGGTGCTCTCGAATGTTATTCCCTCCAAGTGCAATATTTATAGTAAAGGGATCGACAATGATGTGAGTTGTATCCTGTGTGGGAAGAGTAGAAAATCTAATATGCACCTGCTTAAAAGTTGTAAAATCTCTATTCGTGCTTGGAAGTATATTTTTCCTTGGTTTATTGACTTTGAATTTTTTTTCAAGAATGCAGAGAAAGGAATTGATTTTTGGGAGGCCATCATTTCTTAAACCCCAAAAAGAGAAGTTGTTTAAAGCTATTATTATAATTTGGAGTTTATGGAATTTTAGAAATTTAGGTTTAAATTATAATGGTTCGATGGAGTTCCACAATCTCTGCTCTATGATGAACAGGGAAATTAACTCTCATTGTTGGATGATTGTAGGTCTTCCGTTGAAGACGAAGCAACATAAGCTAGCTGGTTCGGAAAAGTGGAAAGCGCCTCCTCATGGATGCTGGAAGTTGAATGTTGATGTTTCTTTGTCATCTATGAACGATACAGAAGGAGTTGGATGGATTGTGCATGACTGGAAAGGAAATCCCAAGCTAGCTGGATGGAGGGTCGGGATCAAGAACTTGTCTGTCAAGTTTTTGGAAGGGGAAGCTATTAGAGAGGGTCTCAATCACATTCGAGAGTCTGAGATTACTTGGCTCCCTCCCATTCTGGTTGAGACTGATGCTTTAGAGGTTGTTAATTCTTTTTGTGGTGACTCCCTAGATTTTTCTGAGTTCAGCAATATCATTGTTGATATAGAAGAGTTGTGCTCTTCTTTAGGAGTTGTGAACATTGTTCATTGTAACAGGTCTTGTAATAGAGTTGTTGATGCTTTAGCCAAGCAAAAAAACGTTTCGTACTTTAGTTGGAACTCTTGGTCTACTTCGGTGGATGATAGTAGTGGCTTTTGGAGGGGGAATCTCCCCCCTGATATTGGCTCCATTTTAGAGGCTGATTGTATGTGTTTGCTGGTTGATGGTTTATGAATATTGAGTTCTTTCAACAAAAAAAAAAGATTGAGTATGTTTTCTTTTTTCTTTTTTTTGTACAGTTGATTAGATGATTCATTTTTTGGCATCAACAAAATTCTTTTTCTTTTTTTGAAAATTCAAGTTGATGATAAAGGTTTCAAATGTTCTATCTTGGTCGAATCTGATTTTTCTACTATTATTAATTGTGTTAATGGTATTTGTTAGGAAAACTAAACCTGTTGTTGAAACACCAAACAAATACTATGAAATAAAGCAGAACCAGACAAAATTTATCTGATAAAATCAGCAGCTAAGAACAATCAATTATAGAAATCAAATAGGAAGAGAAGAATAACAACTGATTTTAAAGTGGTTCGATCAAATGCGATCTACTCCACTAGTCTTTTTCATTAATCAGTGAATACAAGCTTTAAATGGCTTCTCACATTAATTGGTCTTAAAACCAATTCACCAGCAATTTACTTTCTCCTAGCCAATGCACACAACCTTTCACTCTTTGTAAGCACGGTTGTTGAAACGAAAAATACTAAAATAAAGCAGAACAAAATTTATCTGATAAAATCAGCAGCCCAAGATCAATCAATTATAGAAATCAAATAGAGAAGAAAAGAATAACAAAAGATTTTAAAGTGGTTCGATCAAATGCGATGTACTCCACTTTCTCACATCAATTGGTCTTAAAACCAATTCACCCGCATCAATTTACTTCCTCTTGGCCAATGCACACAACCTTTTAAAGGTCCACTCAGCCAATGCACCTTTCACTCTGGTTTAGGAAGACAACTCTCACATCCAAACAACCTCTCACTCTCACGAAAACTCTCTTCTCACCCTCTAAAGAAAGTGTCTGTGTATTGGGATGAAAGTTACCAAAGACGGCAGCCTCACCATAGATTATTTATAAACCTATTTTACATTTTTCACACGAATACATTAAGGTGGGCCTACATTTACACATGAGAAAAATAGGAAATACACAGGTCTATGCTCTTTGTCAAAAATATCCTGGATTAATTCAAACAAAAATAATAATTTGTCAAAATATAACAGTATTTCTCAAGATATAACTGAACTCAGTAGCTGATATTTAGGATTTGATCTCGTTATTTACGGTCGTCATTTCCTTTAGTTTTTGTAGGTGGGAGTGTAATGGTGTGGCGGATATGTTTGCCAAGGCCTGGCGGTCCAGGCCCCTTTTGCTCTTTGTTTTCGAACTTCCCTGATTTTTAGTGCATGGATGATGATATTTTGAGTAGGGGGAATCTCCCCCCTCTCGTTGCGTCTGAGGTGATGTTTGAGCACTTTGCTCCGGTGGTTCTTATTTTTAATATATTGATCTTTCAAAAAAAAAAAAAAACAAACAGCTGCTATGTGTTAAAGAATTTGAATCTACTTTAATTTGAGAAGTAAATATTTCATACACTAATTTCAAACTTTTTCCCAAACCATTTTACCCAAAATGGACAAACCCAATTTTAACATCGTGTGAGATTGACTCTCATTCTTCTTGAAAAAAATTTCTCCAAATCTATTCCATCTGAATCTTCCTCTTTTACTAATTCATATGAATCTTCAAAAAAGTCAAAGAACAAAATTATTGGCAATTCGGCCTATCACATCTTCTAATGTTGTTCCAATCTAAATATATTCTTCAAATTCTTACTAGAAACAAATTATTTGTTGCAAATATGTGACTCACTTAAGGGAAATTTTACGTATTAAAATTTTTACTATAAGTTAAATGGGATGATATATTATTTGTTATGATTATTTGCATTGAATAGAGCAGGGTCGCAGTTATAATAGATTGAGAACAACAATAACAATGAAGAAGAAAAAGAGAAAGAACAATACAGTGATTTTACGTGAAAAACTCCTAAATAAATTATGGTAAAAACCACGGGCAAAGATATAATAACTTCATTATAAAAATAGGAGTTACAAACTTTCTCTATTACAAAGTAGCAATAAACTCTCTTATAAGGAGAAACTCTCTCTATTTTTATCCCATACCCTCACCAACTTAGATGTGGGATGTCATGAGAGATTTTGGGATGGTTTGCCAACAAATGACATCACCTATTTATAGTCTTCGTAGACTTGAGCTCCAAGTAAAATTTTATGGACATAAATTGGCCACAACTCACCTTGGTGATCAAGTAAATCATATGGTCTCAATTTTGCCACAACTTCACTTTGGATAATGTGCATATCTAAATTTTTCTTCAACAATCTTAGCCAAAGTGTGTTCTAGAATTCTCTTCACCAATCTTAGATAAATGGTATTCTAGAATTCTCTCTCCCCACTAATCTTAGACAAAAGGTCTTCTAGAAGTCTCTTCACTATTCTTAGACAAATGATGTTCTAGAATTCTCTCCACAATTCTTAGACAAATGGTGTTCTAGAATTCTGTCCACCAATCTAGAACATATGTGTATGATCTATAACTTTCCTTAATTATCTAGAATAAAGTTGAATGATCTAGAATGATCTAGAATCTTTCAATATTATTCAACATTATTAGAGTTTTTTGTAACTGCCTATTGTGACATTCTACATAAACATTCTTATGGAATGAGTTTATTTTGACAGAGGTATTTAGTCAGATTTAGGGTTTGATTACTGTTATCTTTTCCTCATATTTGTGTTTAGTATTATAAATTACCTATTAAATTCAACAATAAAGATATGAAATCTTGTTGGTATTTGACCCTCGTATTATTTTAAATCAGTTGTGCCTTAGATAAAGAGTGTTGATTTTCCTTCTTCAATTTGTACTAAAAAAAAAATAAATAAACAAAGATATGAAATCTTTCTAAAACCACTAATGGTTTGCCTTCTTCTCCATTTACTCTGTTTTGCTTGACTTTCATTATTCATGTTTGTACATTCAAATGGGAAAGAGAGGTTATAAAACTTTGAATAAGAAGAGTCTTGTTAGTAAAATCAATAATAATAAAATGAAAATGAAATTGAAAATAAAATATATTGTAAAGGTAGCTCAAAAGAATTGTCTTAAAAGGCTAAGAATACAAACATGCTATTTATTGATGTGTAATGTAGATGGATGAATAGTACACCTTTTGGTCCACAAAAGTGAAGTATTATTAATGCACTCGTTTTGCGGGGTAGGGATTTTAATTCAATTTTTGTACCAAAAAATATTCTACATAGTTTCTTTATTTTTTTTTCTTTATTCAATAGATTTGGTGGTTGGATTGCCGTGTCTAATTTGATTGCTTTGTTTCAAAGAGTACACTTTAGATGACCCACCATCATGCATTGTTCTAATTTTTTGGTATTTTTGTGCAAAACAATCTATCATTATCACAATTTATCAATTATTCCATAGTAGAGATCGTAGTTACCAAATCAACACTTAAATGTTTACTTTTCTTAGTGTAGAACCTAAATTCTATTATATTATTTAACAATAAACAATAAAACTTTAGGGGATTTTAACTGTAGAGAAGAAAAGAAAAACTATCGATAACATTCTTTAAAAAATAATTACGCAGAAAATTGGTTTGATTTTTATAAAATTATTAAAATGTCATGCTTTGTCGATAGTTTTCAATTAGTTTGCCATTCATCTATATCCATCAATATATTAGGCATATCCATCAATATATCCATAAAAATAATTGACATTCATCTATATCCAAATCAATTTCACCCCAAGATTTAATCTTAAAAAAAAATAAATCTACTTAGGAAACAACATTATTCCTTTGCTGAAAAATGTGCCTCTCTCCAAAGATGGGTTCTATTATCCTTTGAGCATGCTTGTCATTCCATTATGGTATTAATGTGCCTTGATGTCACACTTGGAAAGGGAAATGTGTGTATTATTTAGGTATCGTTTTCTAGAGTTATAAATGATTTTGACAACTTTGTGTCATTTTTTATTAATTTCTTTTTCTTATGTTCTCACTGAATTTAAGACATTAGGCATAATCATAACAAAGAAAATGAAAGATAGAGAAAAATACATAACCAGGAAATGGATGGGTCATAATGAAAAAGTGAAGAAAAATACATTGAGAGTTCTTGATCTTCATATAGTTTGTTTAATACAGATATTATTCTTTTGTCTTCTTCATTTGTTTGTCAGGCAAAAGAACAAAACTTTATATTATATAAAGAAGACAGAAATTCGAAATGGAAAAAAAAAAAAAAAAAAAAAAAGTGGTGTTTTTAAATCAGAGATTTTCTTCTTTCTTTTTAGTTTCAGAACTCCTTCGTTTATCCCAGTTCTGCTTTATGCCAATGGAATAATTTTACTTTTAACTACAATATAGAAATATTATAAATAAAAAGAAAAAGAGAGTGTTTTGGAATTTGCTCCATTCAATAAAATATTTTTTTAATAGGGATTCGAACGTGTAAATTTTAGGTTATTAAAAGTATATTAGAGTGGATTGGGTTAAAAGAGATTTTTTTTATATCAATCTATTCAATTCTATATATTAAAAGTAATCTAACTCAAAATAATTATCGAACTTTTTTTTAACTGGATTAGATTGGGCGATCCTATTTTTATTTTTTAAATAAAATTATTTTGTCATTTACTTTTAATTTTTAAATAAATCAATATGGTTACTTCCAATTTTACTTTATATTTTCAAAAATATATTTTCAAAACTTACAAATATGGAAAAGAATTTTAAAGAACAAACAGTCCAGAAATAAAAATGAAATTAAATCAAATTAACCTCAATATGGAAAATTATATTGAATATATCTTTTACAATAAATAATAAACCTCCAATATGCTATATATTTGTGTCAAGATAAAAATAAATAAATAAACTTAATAATAAATTCGAATTAATTGAGCTATTCAAATTAATTTAAGATCGACCTATAAACCAACTCAATTTCTAAAATTTTATTAGTTTGAATCTAATTAACTCAAAAAAGCTTTTAATCCGACCTAATCTATTAAATTTAGTTGAATTGACCGAATTATTGAAATTATTGGGTCTTTTGAACACATTTATGTTTATCGACTCTAAAAAAAAAGGTGGAGCTACCTTTCATCCAATTAATACTAAGTGGACGAAGTTGAAAAGTTTTAAACTTTTATTTTGTATTTAACAAATGGCTTATTTATGACTAAGAGAGTTTTAGAAAATAATTACTAATTTAGGCAAATATGTAAGGTTGTCTTTGATTTATCACGGACTTTGTTTGATAAAATACTAGTATTATTATCGAATGGGACGGTGGCGCGATTGGTTATCTAGTTTGATGTTAATCTATTTCCAGTCCACAATCATATATTCGATTCCGGTTAATTATAAAAATTGAATGTGTACAATATTTTCATTGTAAGTGAATACATTTTGATAGAACATAGAAAAATAATACATAGTGATAGAACATAATTCTATGGTATATAATATATACAAGACGAATTATCTTATCTATTTTTGTTATTTTAATTATCTATTTATTTGATTTTATATAGTTGAGATTTTCTACATGATAATACTAATAAAGAGTGATTTTCTTATCAAATATTTTGCATATTTAATATTTAAATTCATTTGATTAACTTGATATTATAATGATTAGATATTGTGTTTTATTCATATATAGTGTACGACTAATTTGATAATATATAGATATAAATATTTATTTATTTATATTTACAATGTATTGAGAACACCTTAATATAAGAGTTGAGTTGGAAAAGTAAGGGTTGAAGAAGCCCAACCCATATATGTTCACCCCTGGTTATAATTATAATTTAACTTCACGGGCATGAGTTTAGTCTTAAAAATTAATATTTGGCTTTTATGAGATGTGTAGTACCATTTAAGTATTTGTAATTTTCCTCCCTAATTTAAACTAAATAATAATAATAATAATAATAATAATAGGACTTTGTTTTGATCATCGATAATAGGACTTTGTTTGTTTGGCGATAATGGAAGGATACATAATTTGATGCATTTAAAAACGTCAAACATCCTGATCTCTAGAAACAAACGGCTTTAAGGTTTTAAATGAACATGTTTGATGGGTAGAGGAACTATTAGATACACAATTGAATTTTAATATAGAACTATTAGACACATAGTACAAGTTAAAGACAGAGATATTTTTGTAAGGATCAATTAGGTCAATAAAAAAGGGTTGGAATCGAATGGGTCGATTACGCGATTGGTTATTTGATTTGGTATTAATCCATTTCCATTCCACGATCACAGATTCCATCCCTCGTATCTGTGTGTCTGTAATCCCCCTTTCTCCCAATTTGTATTCAAAAAAAAAAATTAAAAGTTTGGAGGGTTAATATACACTTTTAATTTCATGGACCAAATAAACACAAATCTTCGAATTTCATCAACTAAACCTAAATGGTACCAAAATGATAAGTAATGTTTGAAAATAAATTGACTACTTGAAAATAGTTTAAATTAGTTAGGCACATGCTTAAGGAATAGGAGCTTTAAATCGTCACCTAGTTGTTGAATTAAAATAAAATGGAAAAAACAAAAACAAAATACTTAAATCGATAAAAGTTTGATACTTTATATAAATATGGCAGGAGACTAATTTATTTAGATTAGTTGTTAATTTGTTAATACTTGTTCATTTTTAAGAAATTTATGATATTGAACTCAAATAATATATATATATGACATTTCTTTTAAGTTAGAGATCACTAGATTCCGTTTTAGGATTTGGTAACAATTATAATATTGCAAAAAATATTTATGTTAAAAATATCAATGTCCCAAAGAAGACGTGAACAAAAAAATTGGTTTTGAATTTGAGATCCACTCATAGTTAAACAAGAAAAATAAATAACAAATATTTTTTGTGTTTTGAAAAATAAATATCATTCGTTTAAGAGTACAACAAATGAGTATTTAATTAATATAAATGATTGCATTATTAATAGCTATTTTGTAATCTTATTCAATGAGAGACCGTCATGTGAAAGATTGACTCTTCTTTATAATTGATTTAATTAAGTTAATCGTGGATTTGGATCTAAAATCTGTATCGCATTAATGAAGTTAAAGCTTTTTTTTTCTTTTGAAATAATGAAGTTAAAGCATTTGAAATCAACCAAAAGGCAAAAGATTAGAACTGTTAATTTTAATTTAATTTTGTATCAGACCGAATGTCGAGGCAAAGGCATTAAGACAAAGTCAAATTTTGTTATGATGAACGACCCCTCTTTACTCCATGCTTTGTAGCTTTTTATTTATTTTTATTAATAATGTGTTTGGTTAAATTTTATGTCAAATTTCGTATAGCTGTTCGGCTATACACCATTTAAGAATGGGTTTGCACATATTTATTGTGAAATCAGAGTAATAATAATGAAGGATTTAATTAATAAATTTTTTTTATTAGTGATTGTGATAGAAAAAAAATTATATTAAAAACAATATTAATGTCTATATAAAAAAGGAAAAATAATGAATAAAGGTTATAAGTGGTTGTAAAATTATGAGAGATGATAGAAGAAAGTGTTGGCTTTTATTATTAAATAGTGGACCAATTAATAATGAGAAGAGTATTTTATTTTATTTATATATTGCTATGAGATCTCCACTTTTTTATGTGGGATAATAGCATACGCCTCAAGATAATATCTCTTTTGCATATATTGATGTTGAATCATATATCAATTTCATTTATTGGATCAAGTATTCATTTGGATTTAATAGGTTTTGATACCGTATTAAATAGTGTGACATGTATTTCCTCAAAAAAAAAAAATGTGACATGTATCTCAAAACCAATAAGAGATGAGATGTATAGTGCGCCCTTTTATATATTGCTACGAGATTTAATTCTTTTCCATATGCAATTCTAACATAAATAGAGACGTCATAAATAGTTGATATAAAAATGAAGTTATACCTCAAATATTTATAAAACTATAAAAAAAAATTTTAAAAACTCGAGAGTTGATCTTAGTCTATTGTTTTTCTTTTATAAATATAGATAGTTGACTATAAAAATTCAGAATCATTTTATGTATATTTTAAAATTTTTCTTAAAATTAATAATCTATTAAATATAAAAGTAGCATTTTAATTTTCTACACCACCACTTCAGCACCAATGGTCTTTCTCCCCCAAGTACTAAAAAAACATTTTAATTTTGTATTAATAAGTCAAATATCTGTTAAGTAAAAAAATAATAATAATAATAATTTGATAAGCACAAATTAAATAAAAAATTAAATTTCTTTTAACTTCATAATCCTATTAAATATATATAAACTTTCCAAAGACTATAGATTAAATATGTTTTTGCACGAGGAGAAGCAACAAATCAACATTTATTTCTCATAAAAAATCACATTCAAATCATATATTTCAACCACTCAAAATAATTATTTATTTTTAATAATTTAAAATTATTATTATTTTGAAACAATTAATTTCTACAATCACTTTATAATATCTACATCCAAGTGAACTATTGACTACAACTTCTCTATAAAAATTCATATTTAAACAAATCTTGTAACCCTTTTACAAAAATCTATATCTAAACCAATTATTATTACCATATCAATTTCTAATGTTTCAAATAACTTTTAATTCTAATTATTTAAATAATTTTAAATACAATTAATTACTCATCCAAACTTCACTTGAGATTAAAATACATAATAATAAAAACTTTTTCTCCTTTCCTGCTGAGAAAAATCACCGGTCAATTAATGAATCGATGGGTCCGAAGTTAGAAGTTTGTTGGGTGAAATTTAATGGTTCAATTAATTTGGTTATCTAATTCTTGTCAGTGCAATTATGAGTAGGGAATTTGATGAGGGCGACGCCTACGGTGGCAGCGCCGCCGTAGACGGTGGCTACAGAACCCTAAAAAAAAAAAAAAAAAAAGGAAAGAGAAATGATGAGTGTATTAATGTTGGTCAATTTTAATGAAATGTCAATATTATACGCTCCAAAAGTTCTCTACTTTTTCGGACTAAAATCCTCTCCTTTTTTGTGTCCAAAGCAAATGTAAACCCACAAAAAAAAAACCCATTGCTTTAATTGCTTTCATTTTCTTTTCCTCTTCTTTTTAACTTTCTTCTTTTTATTTTCCTCTTCACTTATCCAAACACACCAAACCTAAGCGAATAGAATGAAGAAAAAAAACCCTTTTGTAAAGGCTTAAACTTAGGTCTTAGACATCCATAACTCCCCTACCTTATTGTCCTAATATTTGTTTTGTCATAATATCATTTTAATCTAATATTTTTAAATATTTAATTTTAATTTATATGTTTTTAATAAATCTTAAAATTAGTTTATATGATCAATTAAAAGTTTTTTTTTTACTGAGGATCAGTGACACAGTTGATTATCTTGTCTTATTTGAGAGAATAGTTGTGTCTTCTAAGTAGAATTTGTTGGTCTCCCTTCTCCCACTTTGTACTAAAAAAAAGTTGATTTTTTTCTTAATTAAAATTGATTCAATAATAAAAATATTTAAATATATATATATGTATATATATATAATACTTGATGACAATAGTTATAAAAATAAAATACTAATTTTAAGTTTTATTGAAATAAAAAAGTTATAAAAAATCACTTTTAAAATAATAAAGACCTAATGGAACAAGTGTTTAAGTACATAGATTAAACAAGTACTTTTAAACTAATTCTTTCCTATGCCCAAACATGACAATTTCAATTTTTTATTTAAAAAAACAAATCTCCATCGATCCACTGGTTTCTTGACAAGTGACACATATCCACCCCAACCAAAAATCGTACAAAATGTCAAAATTAAGGTTCAAATTGTCTTAGGATCCCTTTAAATGAAAACTTTTCCATCATTTGATTTAATTCAAAATTTGAAGTTAACTTGATGGTGTAAGACAACCCATTATTGTGATTGTTGAACCAAATTGATTATGCATAATTTACTATATACAATATGGTCAAGGTAGATATAAATAGAGAATGGGTATGGCATGCTTTAAATTCATAATTCATAATTCATAATTCATATCAAAGAGGAACAACATCATACTTGACAATTATGAGCAAACCCATTGAGCTGTGAGGGTAGGAATTTTTGGACCCCTCCATGGGATTGGCCCATTAAATATTTTATCAAATTTTTAAAAAAAAAGAAAAAAGAAAAAAAGAAGAATCAATTCTAAAGTTTGGTCAACTGGCATTTCCATCATAATACACCTCCTTCCTCTTCTGTTCTTGTACTACTCTATTCATTTTATGTATTTTTTGTGTCTTTTTTTTTTATAAAAATAAAAAATCTATTTCCTTTTTTAAAAAGTTATAAAGAAAAGAACACAGTGATTTGAAAGGATAGATTAATGAAATGTATCATAAACAAAGACAGCCAAGAAAGGTAGGAATTTGTCTATTACATGGTACAATCTAAGTAGTAACAACTTGTCGGAGGTAGATACTTTTAATTTATTGGTTAATTAATATTATGGATCTAAATTTAGTTATCTTTGATTTTATTTTTTTATCCGTTGTCTTTGAATTCAAGAAGATGAATATATGTCAACTTTTTTTTACTATGAATTCTCTTTTGAGAAATTTATTAGATTGGTCGTAAAAGAATAATTATAAATATAACTACTTTTAAAAAATTAACAATTATAGTTCTTAATATTAATATTTATTTTTTAATAATATTGTATTAATATTACATAATATCTTATTAATATATATTTGTAATATAATATTAATGACTATAAATAAAAATATTCTAAAATTTATTTAATTTGTAATTTTTTTTGTGAGAACTTTGAAAGATCATTAAAAGATTAAATGAAACAACAATATTCATTGATATGAACCATTTTAGATGAAATCAAAAGCAAAAGTATAGGGTTGTATGTCCAAAGTAGTAGACCCTATGATAATAGTAATAAAAGCTCATTAATTATTAGTTACAAGACTAACAAACACATCAATGGATTTTTTAAATAAATGGGATCTCAACTTTTTAGACCACCATATTAGACCTAATTAGAGTGAAAATGGAATATTGTTGCTATTTTAATCATTATAGATGATAATTTTATGTTTCAAATTGTGGTAAGTGTATTCTCATGAACAAGCCGTAATGAATATGAATTTTCCCACTCACATTTCAATTTCAAATTGTCATCAACGATTCTAAGTCTCTTTCCCTCAAAAATTCATTTTGGGTGTTGAGATCTAAGTGTCCCACGTTGAAAAAAAAAATGAGGAGTCCAACGTCAATATAAAAGAGATATAAATTATTTTCTTTATTACCAATTGGTTTTGAAGTGAAACTTCATATTCTCTAATATAGGGGTAAACTTGAGATAATCACAAGAGACAACACCATGCCATTGGTGATTGTGCCTTGAATGGTAGCCGTTGGCCATTTTTATTGAATCGCCACGATCGACGATTCGCTTTTTTTGTCCACGATAATTAAAGCCATTGGCGATTCAATAGTCCCAAAAACACAAAATACTTATAGTGAATTGTTATTCGTACTAATCTTAATTAAATGGAATCAAGAATTCGAGTTTTGCATTCCGAACATTGTAGGTGTCGAATGGAGAGTGAGAAGGGTTGGGTAGAAAAGTAAGGCTAGTAAATTCTCAAAGGGATAGGGGGACCTAGGAGTAGAGGGTATATGGGTCCATAAAATGAAATGGGGTCATAAAGGGAGAGGGATAGTCCCTTTCAAGGGGTCCAAATGAACAATATTTTCTTCCCTTATCGGAATTCAATGCCTTTACCTGTGGGGTCATTTTTCGCCACCAATTATTGAACTACTTATTCACATATTCTTCTTACCTTTATTTTGGATCCTTACCCTTACCTAATTAAAGCCTTTTAATTCCATATACTTTATGATCTATAGCAACTATTATCCTTAGAGAATCCATTAATATTCAATTCTCTTTTTATAATCAAAATCATCCACTCAATTGAAATTATACTCCATGCTATATCATTATCTAAGAATATATTAAGATTTATATTTATATTTATATATTAGAAGCAAGGGCGATGTATCAATAATTTTCAACCGTAGCTCTATTAATATTTTACAGTTAATAAAATCCTTAAAGATTAATTTAAAAGTTGGTAATCACTATAAATTAAATTCATAATCTTTAACTCTCCCAACAAATTCATGGTTTATGCACAAACATCTACTAAATTTAAGTAAAAAAAGAAAATTTACTCATAATAGCAACTTGTGTGCATTGCATTTTAGTTATAAAATATTATATGTATGATAAATTTAAGTTCGTTTTATTTTTATTTTTTATTTTTTCAATTTTTCCCTTTCCACATCAAACACTGAGTGAACTAATTAAAAAATACCAAAGAATTAAGTAAATTTATTAACGAATAGATTGAAGACTATCAACTAAAAAATTATTAAATACTATTAGCCAAAAAAAATGTATTTAAAATTATCTAAACTAATTGAAGAGTACACATTTTGATAATCATTTGCAAAATAGAGCTCTCCAATTTCATTCCACAAAGAATCATGCGAGATCTAATTAATAGGAATAATGAAATTCAATTTAGTTTTTATGAACAGTGTGAATAACCAACATGGGTATTTGCTATAAATATCCATTTCACTGGTAAACAGTAAAATGTAAGTACATTAAACAATCAAAGGGAAAAAGAGTTTTTCAACAGGTAGGTGGATGATATATTTATTTTTATTAATACACAATTTTAAAATGATATTCTTTTTCCTTCTTTTGTGTGGTAAGTTGGCAATGATATATCTAGAGAGGGGGAATCTTTTATTAAATATATTATATATTGTTCCATATAATACTTTTAAATTCCAAAATGTGAAATAAAGTGTTTTTGCAAACTTAGCAACATGTTGCCTACAAATAAATTTACATCTGTTTTGTCCTTTTATCATTCAAACATAGAACATGATTTGACTCCAATATTAAATGTGATTATATAATTTTTTTTTTGTTCCAACAAAAAAAGAACTTCCCATTCATTCCAAATAACAACCTGTATAAGTGAACAAATTCACCTAGATCTAAGAATTTGGTGTTAGTCAAATAAATAATGATTCAAGTACTATTTTCGATATTTTCGAAACGACATCGCTTATATACACAAATATTCGAAGGATCTTATCCCATGAACAAACATTGTGCCATCAAAATATTGGATGGAGACAATGGAGAAAATAACAAAGAATAATTGAAATTTTGGTCATCAATTGCATCATAAGAGCAAGTCCCATGGAGAAAGGCTGTTTGTTCATTCCCTTACTTATTGAGTGGAAATTGGAAAAACTTAAAAAATTCCCCATCTCCATCGCCATGATTTTGATGATTGACCATTTGGTGCAATTTGCCCATTTCAATTGAGAATGATTGGTAGTGGAAGCTATTAATTAATATGGTCTATGATGTTAAATATGGTAATAAACAAGGTTAATGATTGTTAGTTTTGTGTCCAAAGCCATCATTGTAATTTGGAGCTATAGAAACTCTTGCTTGTATAATGGGAGGATTGTTAATGTCTCGACTTTGTGAATAATATTGTTCATTTATGTTCTCTTTGTTCTTTGTCTACTAGATTTGACTCTTTTTTATATGAATTTCATTTTCTCATGATAAAAAATATATATGTAAGCGGTTGTTAATATTAATACTCTAGTTAAAAGATGGTCTATCTACGGTAATTTTTATTGATTCTTCCATTCTTGTGTAGGAATAAGGAGGAATCTCTCTCTAATGGTGTCTCTAATGGAGAGAAAGATTGTATCGATACGCGTTGGACTTAATGTATGAGGTTTGGATTAAAAAAAACTAAATTATTAAAAATATCTATACTTTGGGGTTTGTGTAAAAAATACTTTGATGTTTGAAAAGTTTAAAAAGTATCTCTACTTTTTTTAAAAAAATAAATCAAATATACTTAAAGAGTTTCTTTATTTCGAGCTAATCCAAGATTCTCATGAAATTGGGAACCTTGATTCATGTTCGTTTCGTAACAATAGAAGAGAATACCGAGTATGTTGACATTTCGGGGCATCTTGTTAATAGGTGGGTTTCTCGGATTCCCACCATGAAAAAATCGTCTATTGATAATTTTATCTTTTATTCTTTTTAAAAAAATATATATTTATATTTATCAATTTTCTTTATTCATCTATATTAAAATATACTTCAATAAAAATTATTATTATTATTATAGATCTTAAATTAGTTTTCGCTTGAATTTTGAAGTATTTTTTGTTTTCATTTTCAAAAGATGTAAAAAGTATAATAAATCATTTCAACATTTATAATTCATTATATATGCCAAGAAATTAAAATTTAATATAAATAATTATGTTATATAAATTAAAATTATTTTAAATTAATGCAATTTTTTTTTTAATATTGTATGGACATTATTGGAATGCTAGGTAAATTTAGGTAATGTCAAGTACCGATTCTTGCAAAAGCAACACATGTATCTAAAATACTACTCAATATTTGTAAGAAATATTTCTACAAAACGAACATAATGATTTACTGTATCTATCATCTATGATTCCGCACATCTAAAATTTTGAGTATTAGAAGATTTTGATTCCACAAAAGTAAAAAGAGTGAGACATTATCGTTCATTTGCCAAGAAGTGAACAGATTTTAACCTAAACCTACTCATTTAGGTCTTCCTAATCTTACCAACAACAATTTAGTCTTTTTTTCATTTTTAATTAATTAGGAGAAAGAGTTATAGTTATGAATTTTGAATTTTATTAGCTTATTTGACCAATGTTACGAGGACATTTCAAATGTTAATAATATATTTTTTATCATTAATTTTTTGGAAAAACATACCAATAGAGAAATGAGGAAAAAGAATTTCCAGTAAAATATGTTTTTAGTTTTTTGAGAGGTGAACTATTAAATAAATTCACCATTTTTTTCATCTCTAAAAATATAAATTAACCATTTTATTTTACATCCAAAGTTTCATGGTGGAGACAACATTTTTTTAAAGCCAAGAGTATTTTTATAACTTTTTTTTTAATTGAGGATAGTTATTACATAAAATTTTAGCGGTCCAATTTTAACAACAATAATATTTTTAATGTTTTAAAAGTTTGTAAGTATTTTTAAAACTGAGGAGTATTTTTGTACACAAATTCCGTATTTTAGGATATTTATTATATAATTTAGGCAAAAAATAAAGAGAGCTTCACAAGATTAGCCAAAATTAAGAAACTAATTATGATGATAGCCAAGTTTTAAACTATTAGCAAATATATTCAAACATATAAATAATAGGAAAAACATTAATTAGTAAAAGACACTAATACCCTCTATTATTAAATACAAGATAAAAAATATAAAATAAATGAAATTTCATTCACCCAAACAATCTCCTATAATGCC
This sequence comes from Sicyos edulis, assembly GCA_036507275.1. Taxonomy (NCBI): domain Eukaryota; kingdom Viridiplantae; phylum Streptophyta; class Magnoliopsida; order Cucurbitales; family Cucurbitaceae; genus Sicyos; species Sicyos edulis. Next base: position 38,081,647 of record CM071847.1, read on the forward strand.
AATTTCATTCACCCAAAAAGGCATCAATCGTATTCTCACAATCGTCTCCTTCATGTACGTCATAGTACTATATTATAACGTATTTAGAAGAATATTATAATAATATGCTATGAGTATTACAATATATAATCAGTAGTAGAAATTCCACTATAGATGGCGGGCACAAGCCCGCCATCAATACCCTCGTAAGGTTTCGGTGGCGGGCAGGGAAAAGATGGTGGGCACGCCCGCCACCAATATTAACCAATACAAAGGCGGGCCTTGCCCGCCATTAAAACGTTTCAAAGGCGGGCATTCTTACCCGTCATTAATATTGTTTTATGGCAGGATTTTATGCCCGCCACCTTTAAATTTTTTTTTATTTTTTAAAAACCCCAAACAAAAGGGGCTCAGGCTGTTTTTAAAAAATGGTCAATTATCGGGATTTTGATGGTCAATCATCGGTTGTGTCCGCCATTAAAAGACATTATATTTATAAAAAAAAAAAGATCAGAAAAATGCAGAGCGCGCCATTAAAAGACACTATAGCTATAATTTATTAAAAATGATGTATATTGTGCCCGCCATTAAAAGTTATTATACTTTATAAAAAAAAGGGAATATAGAGGCAGTCCTATCCAATCCTGTAAGGGACCGACCCGAATGGGGCACTAAATGGGCCCTTATCCCAATGCATGTATTCAAAGTAAAGGACATTTAAACAGACATGATTTCGGATTCCAATTAAAACAAAACATTCAAAATAACCCCTTTAAAAACTAGACATTTTCCCTGAAACTGTTCCTTTCCAAGCACACTGTTCGGGATAAATACATTTCCAAAGTTTACTCGATCAGAGATTTACTAAAAGCCATTCAAAACTGTTCGGATACAACATGCTGGAATCCACAAATATTTACAAACATCCTAGGGCTCGTGCGTGCTACATGCATTCAGGGGGAAAACAAAACACACGAGAGTCATAATACAAAAATCGAGTTGGAAGACTGGGCCCCATGATCACAGCTTCTCCTTCAGGCATCCGGTCGCGCGCCACGATTACTGTGGAAAACCACAAAATAAGGGTGAGTAACGAATTACTCGGTAAGAATCCCCAACCGGGTACAATACGATATACATGGTCATCTCGATGAGCGTATGCAAGCTATGAATATAAATACGAAAAGAGCACATAGCTTAGCCCACACTTGGGCCTCGGATGCCAACTTCGGTGGCTTAGTCCGGAATAAAATCATCACTGATCCAATACATAAGTCGCCCTATACGAGAAACAAGTCCGGCCTCGGCACATCTCACTGTCGACGAAAGGTACACCGGCTCAAGATCCCGAGGAGCTCTCGGTCGTATTTGTAATGAGCGTAAACATGCACCGCGTGCTCTACCGAGACCATGGGGTGTGCAGGGTCCAGAGGCAAGCTGCCCATGTCCGATCACCACGCCTAACTAAATCTTTGGATCGGTGTCACCGACATAGGGGTGTGAGACACGGACACTTAAACTATGTCGGCTGAACCACCGCACTTTGAGGCTAAGGAGGCGGGTCGTGGTAGGCTTACACCAGAAGCGCCCTTACCTTAACAGTGGCAATCGGGGCTACTGCCGAACACGCCGAGGACGTGCCGACTATCGAGGACAAGGCAATGCCAAGTCATCATCCCGACGGTTGGGGCATTTAACGATCGCCACCCTCACCCAAGATTGCGGGGCCTACCGCTCGGGTTAGCAAATCCCTCACGGGGTCCGGGGGCGGAATGACTTGCTCGGCGTCCCCCGCCATGGATGCAAGGTACTTTATGCATCAGGCCCGGATGATGCTATCTACCGCAACTCTAACTCGCCCCCTTAGCAAGCAACAAACAATTCCATAAAATCCAATACGTGCTCAATAAGAATACAACGAGCCTAGCATGATACTACGAAGCAAGGAGCAGATCACGAGCATGCGAGAAAGGAACAACCTAGCATGGATTAACATGAGAATTAACCAAGAAATCATGCTAACGGGAATTGATTGAAGCACCTAGCTACACATGTCAATAGTCACAAACAAGCAATCATTCAACAATCACATATAATATCGCAGGTCCACACAACCCCGGTAAGAAATCCTTACTTTGGTCGGGGGCGGTTTGGCACGAAATCCTAAGTCGCGAACAATCTCGATCTAGCTACAGGGAACCTATCAATCAACACAAAAATCACACAATAGGCCTAAATACAATAAAATAAATGAGGCTCGGCTGGGAGCAACTCACGAGGCACGCAGCGAACGCACGAACGGACCGATTGCACGAGCGGGGCAAAGAGAAGTGGTTGGTGGCGCTACCGGGCGCGAGGTGGGCGCGTGGGTGCGCGAGTGCTGCCTTGCGCCGGGCGTGAGCGCGCGCGGCGATGCAGGGGCGAACAGAGCGTGGCACGTCTGGGCGCTGGCGATGCAACGCGACCCGAGAGTAGGTGAGGAGCGAGCGCGCGAGCTCGGGACGAAGTGCGGCGTGGCTCGGCGGCTGGGCTGCTACTGCGCGCGTGCGACGGCCGAACAGGGCGAACAGGGGCGATGGAAAGGAAGCTCGAATTCGAGCGATCGGCGAAGATTCGACGGCCGATAGTTGTTGGACGAGCTCTCCTACGCAAGCTGCACAAAACCCATCCAGAAATTCACTTCAACACGGCTGGGAAGCGAAGCCCCGGAAGGAGAGACTCGCCGGAAAAGAGGAAGAGAGGAGAAGAAGAGAAGTTTACCTGCTGCTCGGGAATGGAAACCGACCTTGAGATGGAGAGGAACTCCGGCGAATTGGAGTCGGCGAGGGAGAAATGGCGAAGGGGGTTCGCTGTCGGTCGGAGGGGATTCACGAAGAAGGAGAAGAAGAAACGGGGAGCGAACTCGGGCGATTTTGGCTTTTAAATAAAACGCACGAAGACAGGCATATATACAAGCTCGCGCGCAAAGATTAACAAACGAGCACGGTGGCTCGGCTGGCTGTGCCCTCCGCCTAGCATGCGACACTACCTGGTTCGATTCCTGCTCGACGCGCTAATTAATTCCCTATTTATTTTTGCTCCTTCCCAAGCCCAAACGCCTTCACCAAAAATCCCGATCCTATTCAAATAGACTCGCAATTATTCCGGCAAATTTTAAATTTCAAAACCGGCCCGACCCAAAATTACCAAAATGCCCCTGGGCCTCCCGGGAAGGCCGAGATGAATTTTCCGGGCCGTTACAATACTCCCCCCTTACAAGACTTTCGTCCTCGAAAGTCACTTAAGATTGAAACAGCTCGGGATAATGCAATCTCATCTCATCCTCCCGCTCCCAAGTGGCTTCCTCTGAACTCTGACTCCTCCACTGAACCTTTACGAGCCGGATTTCACGATTCTGCAGATGTCTTTGTCTCAAAGGCAAGAATTCCCACGGCTTTTCCTCGAAGCTCAAATCCTCATTCACCGCAAAGGCTCAAAATCCACAATGTGCGGCGGTCCGCACGCATCGCCTCAACATCGATACATGAAATACACTGCGTGCCGCTGCGACAATGGCGGAGGCAAGGCTAATCGATAAGCAAACGACCGATCCTCTCCGAGGATTTCAAAGCGGACCAACAAAGCGGGGCTCGGCTTCCCACGCTTGCCAAACCTCAAAACTCCTCGCATTGGTGCGACCTTGAGAATACATGCCGACCAACCTCAAACTCCAAATCCCGGCGTCGAACATCGGCATAACTCTTCATGCGCTGCGGAAATTTGTCAACATACGGGCTCTAATCTTACGCACACAGCATCATTGGTCAAGCTGCAAAGCAACTCGGGACCCAAAACACGCCTATCACCAACCTCTTCCTGAACACGGGAGATCGGCAGCGCTTACCATACAAAGCCTCGAATGGAGCCATCTCGAATCGTCGATCGATAAGCGTTGTTATATGCAAACTCCATCGAATCTGAATCTGGTCCCCAAGCGCGGGAAATCCAACACACAAGCCCTCAACATATCTTGAGAATCGGTTCACCCTCTCGATCGACCATCGATGCGAGGGTGAAAAGTCTGTCTTTGGCGCACTCGGTGCCTAAACCATTCGGGCGCTCTCGAAGCGAGAAGTGAACCTCGAATCACGGTCGATCACGATCCTCACAGGCACACCGTGATAGCGAATGATCGCTAAAAAGCAGTGCGCCCCTGTTCCACGGTATAAGTGTCTCTACCGGGAATGAAGTGTGCGCTCTTAGTCAAACGGTCAACTATCACCCGGATCGAGTGAACTTCCTCGGAGTCCTCGGCAAACCCGAAATGAAGTCCATGGAGATTTCTTCCCATTTCCACTCGAGGCACACTCGGTGGTTTGCAACAATCCGGTGGTCTCTGCTGGGTGCCTTCACTTGGCGTGGTGAGACATCGTGACAAACTCCGCAACACCTCTTTTCATACCCATCCACGGAATGTCCGCTTAAGATCACGATACATCTTGGTACCCGGGGTGCCAAGCAAACGAGAGAATCGTGGGCCTCGAGAGCAACTCGCCGCAAACACGCAACATCCGGAACACACATCCGGCCTCTGTCACGTCAGCATTTATGCGGTGAATATACAAAATCAAAGTCGCCGTCAACACCGACTCTGTCAACCAACCTCTTAAGTGCGGGGTCACTCGGTGACTATCAATAATCCATTTGCCTAATCGATGGTTGGGTCATCCAATCCGAGCTACTCTGGCGCAAGTAACCTCACCAAGCAATAATGCGCAATCTCGGCCCGCTCGAACTCTCTCTCGCAACGGGTGGGAACTCGGCGATCTGCCAGAGTGCGGCGTCTTTCTACTTAAGGCATCGGCTACAACGTTGGCTTTACCGGATGGTACAGAGAGTCTCGCAATCATAATCTTTCACTAGCTCTAACCATCTCCTCTGCCTCATGTTCAACTCTTTACGGGTAAGCAGATACTTGAGGCTCGGTGATCGGTAAACATCCGAATCCGCTCACCGTGAGATAATGCCTCCAAATCTTGATTGCAAACACTGCTGCGCCAACTCCATATCATGAGTCGGATAGTTACTGCTCATATGGCGGTGACGGGAAGCATAAGCAATGACCTTCCGTCTTTGCATCAACACACAACCCAACCCGAACTTGGAAGCATCGGCTGTAAACCACGAAACCACTGTCCCCTCGGGGATGCCAACAACACGGGAAGTGAAGTCAAGCTGCGCTTGAGCACGGCAAAGCTCTCATCACACCTACCGTCCCAAACAAACTCGACACCCTTCCTCGTCGGACGAGTGAGGGGCGAGGCTATGGCGGAAAAATCCTTAACAAACCGACGGTAGTAGTAACTGCCAAACCTAGGAAGCTGCGTATCTCAGTAATCGAAGTCGGCTGGCCCACGAACTCACGGCCTCAATCTTTGCGGGATCCACGGCTATACCATCTCTCGAGACTATATGACCTAAGAAGGCCACTTGTTCCAACGAACTCACATTTGGAAAATTTCGCATAAAAGTGGTTTTCCTCAAGGTATCAACACTTTCCTCAAATGCTCCGCATGATCCTTTACGGTCCTTGAATAGATCGAATATCGTCAATGAACAAAATGACGAAAATTTGTCCAAAAATGCTTTGAACACCCTATCCATCATGTCCATGAGCATTTCTTTGGTGCATTCGTCAATCCAAACGACATGACCCCAAACTCGTAGTGCCCATATCTAGACACGAGCATTTGTCTTAGGAATGTCGGCGTCCCTAATCCGCAGCTGGTGATACCCGGATCTCAAATCTATCTTGGAGAACACGGAAGCTCCTTGAAGGCGATCGAACAAATCATCGATCACGGGGCAGCGGATACTTATTCTTCATTTGTCACCTTATTAAGCTCACGATAGTCAATGCATAGGCGCATCGAACCATCCTTTTTCTTCACAAACAACAACTGGCGCTCCCCACGGGGACACACTCGGACGGATGAATCCTCGATCTAACATCTCCTGCAGTGGTGAACCTTGATTCCTTTAGCTCGGTGGCGCCATACGATCACGGAGCCTTCGAGATAGGGAGGGTCCACGGCTCGAGCTCAATTGTGAAGTCAACCTCTCTCTTCGGGGCAACCCGGTAATTCCTCGGGAACACGTCGGCCAAACTCCCGCACAACCCGGCACTTGATCAGCGATCGGTGAGGATGGCTCTCTCGGACAATTTGGCTAGGTAGCCCCAAGCTCCATGAGCTAGCAAACGACGGGCTTTCACGGTGACACCATCGGCGGGCAAACTCCACCACGAACTCCACGAAACTTGAAAGTGGGCCGACCGGCGTGGCTGAACACTACTTCCTTCCGGTGGCGGTCAATCAATGCGTGGTTAGCGGCTAACCACTCCATACCAAGGATCACGTCGAAACCACTCATGGGTAGAACTATGAGCGTAGCTACCGGCAACTCCCGGATATCTCGATCCGGCCATCCTTAATCTTATCTTTAGCTAACATATTAACTCCGAAGAAGGAGTAGCAATGAGATAATTCAAAACCTAAAGGCTCTAATCTCAACCTAGCATGCTCAAAGAAACAATACGAGATACAAAGCGAGTGCGTAGAGGCGAGTCAAACAAGACAAATGCACAATGATCCAAAACAAGAAGCGTGCACCGCCCGCTGCGGCATCCGCACGCTCGGCCTCGACGGTTCGTAGCGAACACGACCCTGCTGCTGCTGCGTGACAGCCGGATCGCCATAGTTGGCCGATCGCGAAGCGGATCGTATGACCCTCTCTTCCACATCCGAAACATCGCTGGGCCGTCGACAAGCTCCAAAGTGGACTCTCCCACAAGTGGCACATGCGGGAACACGCCTCGGACCGCCCTGGCGCGAGTTTGGAATCGGCCGGCATCTACGCCGATCCGGTTGCGGAATCGCCCTTGGCGGCGCCGCCGCCCTCTACGAACTCAAACCTCCTCTTACGCCCCACTCTGGTGGGACGGGGGCGCGGCAACTGAGGCGGCGCGCGGCCCGCTCGGCGGATATTTCCCATTGTAAATAGTGGCCAAGTGAACGACGGCTTTAGCATAAGTGATAGGGGCGGGGCCTCGACATCACGAGACACACCACGCCTCGGACGGAAATGAACTTTCGAATTTTCAACTCGGGTCGCTGCTCGGTGCGGAGCAAAATAGCCATACTCAGAAAACTTCCTTTCGTATTCCTCAATAGAATCGAACCCCTGCTGCAGATTACGGAAAAGCGCTACCATCTTCTCTTGAGCCTCATCGCTAATATATTTGACCACGAACTCCGACTTAAAGAACTCCCGGGTGGCGGTGGAGACCCAGTGGTCTCTCACTCAAGGTGGACTCCCACCACCATCTAGCTACGCCCCTAACGCATGGCGGTTTGCACACCTCGGCCTCTGCACATCGGGGCACACCATAATCGGGAAGGTGTACTCCAAATGGGCAATCCCATCATTTGGCGATAAAGCGTCACTGTGGCGTCAAACTTATCGGGTTCCACTTTACGAAGTCCTTCAACCATTTACCAAGTTCATCGGCACCTTACGCCCATACGCCTCAAAGGCTGCTGGCTCTGCGAAGGTGGGAGTCTTCTTTGCGCCTCTTTGAAACAAACGAGTCGGTTTGCTCGATCCGAGCTCGGGACTCTTCCCGCTGTGTCGCCAATAAAGCACAGGTCTCGCCCTCGGCCACTCAACAGTCAACCACCATAGATCTCATGGAATTAGCAAATTACGCTCCAGAAGCGATCTCACGGCGCCGCGATCGCCTCAATGCCTACTCGGCCTCAACCGGGGGAGCTACACGCGGAATGCTATCCGTCTCAGCTTGGGACGATGTCCCTGCGGTGTCAGATCCGATCCTGACACCTCGGCCTCCTCTCGGGCGTCCTCTTCCGGCGCGGGTAACTGGCATGCTGGCGATCTACACCCAAACCAATAACGAGTCAGAACATGCTCGTCTCCGCTCCACAATACTACACAAGGCATACACTAGATGACAAGTATTGCAAATTCTTAACCCTTTTTAAACAACAAATAGTAAACTTAGGCGTACCTGATGACTGTCGGAGTGCTAGTGATCATGGGAAAACGACCTACAACAACAGGTCATACTACAGAATTTATGACTCTAAGCTCTGATACCAAGCGTATGAGGACCGACCGAATGGGGCACTAAATGGGCCCTTATCCCAATGCATGTATTCAAAGTAAAGGACATTTAAGCAGACATGATTTTTGGATTCCAATTAAAACAAAACATTCAAAATAACCCTTTAAAAACTAGACATTTTCCACGAAACACATTTCTGTTTCCAAGCACATTCGGGATAAATACATTTCCAAAGTTTACTCGATCAGAGATTTACTAAAAGCCATTCAAAACTGTTCGGATACAACATGCTGGAATCCACAAATATTTACAAACATCCTAGGCTCTCGTGCCCGTACATGCATTCGGGGAAAACAAAAACACACGAGAGTCATAATACAAAAATCGAGTTGGAAGAGCTGGGCCCCATGATCACAGCTTCTCCTTCGGAGCATCCGGTCGCGCGCCCACGATTACTGTGGAAAACCACAAAATAAGGGTGAGTAACGAATTACTCAAGTAAGAATCCCCAAACGGGTACAATACGATATACATGGTCATCTCGATGAGCGTATGCAAGCTATGAATATAACACGAGAAAAGAGCACATAGCTTAGCCCACACTTGGGCCTCGGATGCCAACTCGGTGGCTTAGTCCGGAATAAAATCATCACCTGATCCAATACATAAGTCGCCTATACGAGAAACAAGTCCCGGCCTCGGCTGTCTCTCATCGGACGAAAGGTACAGCGGCTCAAGATCCCGAGGAGCTCTCCGGTCGGCGTTGTAATGAGCGTAAACATGCACCGCGTGCTCTCGCTGCAGACCATGGGGGTGCGGGTCCAGAGGCAAGTGCCCATGTCCGATCCACCACGCCTAACTAAATCTTTGGATCGGTGTCACCGACATAGGGGTGTGAGACACGGACACTTAAACTATGTCACTGAACCACCGCACACCGAGGCTAAGGGAACGGGTCGTGGTAGGCTTACACCGAAGCCGCCCTTACCTTAACAGTGGCAATCGGGGCTACACGCCGAACACGCCGAGGCGTGCCGACTATCGAGGACAAGGCAATGCCAAGTCATCATCCCGACGGTTGGGGCATTTAACGACCGCCACCCTCACCCAAGATTGCGGGGCCTACCGCTCGGGTTAGCAAATCCCTCACGGGGTCGGGGGCGGAATGACTTGCTCGACGTCCCTGCCATGGATGCAAGGTACTTTATGCATCAGGCCCAGATGATGCTATCTACCTGCAACTCTAACCTGCCCTTAGCAAACAGCAAACAATTCCATAAAATCCAATACGTGCTCAATAAGAATACAACGAGCCTAGCATGATACTACGAAGCAAGGAACAGATACGAGCATGCCAGAAAGGAACAACCTAGCATGGATTAACATGAGAATTAACCAAGAAATCATGCTAGCAGAATTTGATTGAAGCACCTAGCTACACATGTCAATAGTCACAAACAAGCAATCATTCAACAATCACATATAATATCGCAGGGTCCACACAACCCCGGTAAGAAATCCTTACTTTGGTCGGGGACGGTTTGGCACGAAATCCTAAGTCGCGAACAATCTCGATCTAGCTACCGGGAACCTATCAATCAACACAAAAATCACACAATAGGCCTAAATACAATAAAATAAATGAGGCTCAGCTCGGGAGCAACTCACGAGGCACGACGAACGCACGAACGGACCGATTGCACGAACAGGGGCAAAGAATTTTTGCCTGGTGGCGCTACTGGGGCGCGAGGTCGGGCACGTGGGTGCGCGGCGGCGCGTGCATTGAAAGCGCGATGGCGCGCTGCGCGGCGATGCAGTGGGCGAACAGAGCGTGCAGCACGCTCGGGCGCTGGCGATGCAACGCGACCCGAGGTCGGGTGAGGACGAGGCGCGCGAGCTTCGGGACGAAGCGCGGCGTGGCTCGGCGGTGGAGGTATCATCTGCGTGCGCGCGGCGACGGCGCGAACAGGCGAGCGGGGGCGATGGAAAGGAAGCTCGAATTCGAGCGATCGGCGAAGATTCGACGGCCGATAGTTGTTGGACGAGCTCTCCCACGCAAGTCGCACAAAACCCATCCGAAATTCACTTCAACACGGCGGAAGCGAAGCCCGGGCAACAGAGAGACTCGCGGAAAAGAGGAAAGAGAGAGAAGAAGAAGTTTACTCTTTGCTCGGGAATGGAAACCGACCTTGAGATGGAGAGGAACTCCGCGAATTGGAGTCGGCGAGGAGAAAAGGCGAAGGGGTTATTTGTCGGTCGGAGGATTCACGAAGAAGGAGAAGAAGAAGCGGGGGAGCGAACTCGGGCGATTTTGGCTTTTAAATAAAAACGCACGAAGACAGGCATATATACAAGCTCGCGCGCAAAGATTAACAAACGAGCACGGTGGCTCGGCTGGCTGTGCCCTCCGCCTAGCATGCGACACGGCCCTGGTTTGATTCCTGCTCGACGCGCTAATTAATTCCCTATTTATTTTTGCTCCTTCCCAAGCCCAAACGCCTTCACCAAAAATCCCGATCCTATTCAAATAGACTCGCAATTATTCCGGCAAATTTTAAATTTCAAAACCGGCCCGACCCAAAATTACCAAAATGCCCCTGGGCCTCCCGGGAAGGCCGAGATGAATTTTCCGGGCCGTTACAAATCCCCTATTAAACTCTAGTTTTTAACGAAATCAATCACCCACACACTAACTTATATGGAATTCTAACTTCTAAACATATATGCATGTGTTCTTAACACAATAATAGATATGCATACGAAATTTCGGCAGCATGAATGAGCAATAATGCGATCCCAAAAAATTTCACCTGTTATATAACAAAACTCTCTACCTATATATGAACATAATGAAAAATGTAGTACACACCAAATGAGACTTTTGTCCTTCCAGAATCTATTGACATACATCTAGCTATTCAATTAACATTTAAACTACAACTAATTCATTCCTTCATACATAAACACTAATTTTGTATCATATGTCTACCTATGTATGTACTCTGCCCATTCAACTCGTACCTCATCAAGATCTGCTTGAGTGAATGTATTTGGGCCAGTCTTGAACTACAAAGTATTAAGACATAAATAAAAACACCAAATTAGTATATGTTCTATATGATGATATTTAACATGCAAATAAAACTTACAAGTCTCAATACGTGCGTGTATGTGTTGTATATCATCTTCCGTATGAATATTTGGACGTAGAATCCACATACTATTGATCCAATTTGTTGAGGGCACTAGGGGAAAAAATAGTTACATATACTTAGTAAACGATAATTGATCAGCATCACAAAAAAAAAAGACTATAAACAAACGAATTTGATTTAACTTTACCTTCACCCATTTCCAATATAATTGTTTCGGCCTCAAATTGTGTCTTAAATACCAAACTCGGTAAGCACTATATTAATAATTCTAAACATTAGGATGATTAAATATAAATTCAAAGTCCACAAGTTTTCTATTTAGAAACTTATGAAGTTATGATTTGGTATAAACTCTCATGGACCGGATTTTCACCCAACGAGTTGAAAATGTACACCGTATGTTCCGCAAGAATGATGACGACCAAAATCCAATGGTGTCTATAGAAATTAATTAACCAATATTGAGTTTGATATAAACATAATCATAAGTATTAAATATCCAGAATGTAGAACACATACCCAGTATTGAAGGAAAAAAATATTCGCTGATTCATATCAACCAATAAGTTAAACTTATCAACTACACGTTCAACTCGTTCTTCTATATTTTGTTTCGCCGAAACCATTGCAAAATCGCCACCGTCTACTAGTATGTAGTTAGCCAGTATCTCTTTATCGCAAATTCCCATATGTAACTGAAATAAAATATGGAAACATTATTAGAGTAGTATGCGAATATAATATTTGAGGAAGAAAACAGTTTACTTACCCGATGTAACAAAGTATGGAAGTATATCCAATTTCTTCCATATTACAATATTCCAAAATCTCATCTTGTGCAATATAATAATTGGGAAGAAAACCGGTTATGGAAAGTGGGATACGTACTAGTCCACCAACACCCACTTGATCTCTAGCGTAGTTACGTACTAGCTTGATCATAATTGGATCTCTAGCGAAGAAAACCGGTCATGTTTGATTGGTGGGATTGCGAATCTAAAACTGTCTTCTTACTAGTAGCTGATACTTCTTACTAGTCATTTTTTTGGGTTTAGATGGCTGACAATAAACATTTTCGATTATTAGTAAAATAGATGTGTTACATATTAAATTATTATAATGTATGATTATATATACCTCCGTTGTTGCAGTATGTGTCTTAATTAATGATTTTGGCCATGGTACGAAAGTGTTCCAAGCTTGTCTGAGGTATTGCATCTCCTCGTTTAAAGGGATGGGCAAGTATAGGTCCTCGTTGCCTTCAAGTATCAAATCGATCGTGACACGCACATTGAATTTCCCCAAAGGCATACCATGTATCCTATCAGATAAGTCGCTCGATTCATACAATGTACCAATGGCAACAATGTCACCTCCATGTTCAACGACTAGTTTACATGCCGTACCCTTTAAAAAAAGAAAAAAAAAATCATAATTAACTTACAATAATTCAACTATATTATTAAAGTTCAATAATATAATACTTACTCCTCCGAAATCAATTGGGACATTATTAGGATGATCAATTTGTTCTTCAACGATGCCGACCTCTTGAAGAATTTGATTTTCTTCCCTTATGCCATCTTCATTGCTTCCCTCACAGGAGAGTTAAATCATTGAGAGAAATCTACTTGAGGGTCTGGTTGAGTTGGTCGTTCACCCATCTTCGACTTCGGATGAGATATCTTAAAGAAAACTGATGGAGTTACAAATCGACCAGCTCCCCTTACACGCCCACGATGTTCCGACGTTCCTAATGCTTCGGCCAAAATATCTTGACCTTCATTTGTACGTTTCAAGTTATCCTGTTGAAAAAATATTTTACATTCACATTCAAAGAGTTGAACCCAAACAATATACAAAAGAAATGAAACAACAACTTACAATTTTTTCGACCGTTTTAATTGTGTCTTCGTCAACGTACTCTTTATTCTTTCCCTTTCAAGCTGCTTTCCATAATTCAGCACGGCCTGAGAGATTACTTTTGATATCTATATGCTACAATTAAAATTAACAGCACATGAGATTTAGTAAAGTAGAAAATACATGATAAGAAACATAAATTCTTAGGGTAGATAGTTTCTTACTAGTTCATGACCGAGTTGAGCATATCTCTTTCGAGTCGTACGATGATGATACTTTTGTTTAGCTTGCAATGCTTTTTTCACATCACTTTCTTTCTGTATAACATATAATTATATGAATATATTGAAGGTTATAGACATTACACTCATAAAAAAAATAGTTACCTTGAAGTTTTCTGACAATCTGATGTCTACAAACTGATCTCATTGCTTTTGTGTGATCACAATGTATTTAACAGGTGGTGTTCTTAATATCTCAGGTTGGTCTAGAAATGGTTGGACGTACTTCTTGTTTAGATTGTATCTAAACGTTCAGAAGGCGTCGACATACACATCATGACATTATGTTGGGACATAGGATCAACTTGAAACGTCATCTGCTAACAATAGAATAAGTTAGATTAATAATTTAGTATTGAAATACATAATGAAATTTAGATGATATGTAGTTACCTCTATAGAATCTCAGATCAACTCTTTTAGTGCATCAGGAACAACATACCAATCTTCGTATGTGATAGGTATTTGGGCCCTAACACACATACCAATATAACTACGCAACTTGATTGAAGACTCGCTGATATCTTGGCCCATTGAGTTGTATTGTACAGTGCGACGCTCTCCTGCCATCCGGTCTTGAGCAAGCTCGCGTAATATGTAACTTCTCTAGTATTTCGGTTTCGAGAAGCCCGTCTGGCATTGGGAACATCATCGGCATGATCGCTATCCAACTGAGACATAATGTAAACCTGCATAAGAAAGAATTTATGTTAATTACAAATAGAAAAGATTGTATACAGAATATGAGTTAAATAATTACAAAAATAATAGCACAAACCTATTTATTAATCCATATACCATCACAATCAGTTCTAATATAGGTGTCTGAATCATCATCAACAATATTAGGTAGGGATTCTATGATTCCATACCCACAATCTTGGCCAAAATCAACTTCATCATGACAGTGTTCTACAACTATTCTCTGTGAAGGCATTAGCACCACTGACCAACGAGGGTTAATTGGATCTTTTATGTAGAATACTTGTTTGGCTTGAGTGGCTAAAATGAAGGAGTCAGATTTATGTCCAATGCGATTAAGGTCTATGGTCGTAAATCCCATGTCGTCTACTTTAATTCCACCATTGTTTTCAACTCAATCACATTTGAATAAGATGACTTGAAAACTATTATATTCAAGCTCCCAAATTTCTTGTACCATGCCATAAAAAGTCATGTCTGACATGATTGGATTTTTGTCTTTCGAACTAGAAATTTGCATAGTTTTAGCTGTTATCATAACTCCACTGTTTTGCACACATCTAAGATCATCGCGTTTTTTTGTGTGATATTGAATACCATTAACCATATAACTTTCATAAGTGGTAACTTCTGAACGAGGTCCATGTGATATCCACCTTAATGTAGATGATATAGAATGTATTCGAACTCCTATAGCCAACCCAACACGTTCACGCAACCAACTGCTAAAGGTATGATTATGTTCATCTTGAAGCCATTTTTTATTTTTAGACTTAGTAGGATTCACTTTAGACAACATTTCCATGTGTTGATCTATATATGGAAGCACTTCATCTACATTATGAAGTATATACATATGTGCTTGATCAATCATATCTTTAGTTGGTGTTTTATAATTGGAGGCAGATAATGGTCGATCGATAATTGAATCTATCATTTTGTTCGATGATCGCAACCCTACTGATTCAACTCCTTGTAAGAATTTAGAACAAAACTCTATCGACTCTTCCAATATATAATTTTCTCCAATGCATCCCTCCGGACGATTTCTATTTCAAACATAACCTTTCAAAACTTTCATATACCTTTCAAATGGATACATCCACCTCAAATAAACTGGTCCACAAAATTCAATCTCTCTTACAAGATGCACCACAAGGTGAAACATGATTGTGAAAATGCTGGTGGAAAGTACTTTTCTAATAGGCATAAAGTGATCACTACATCATCCTGCAATCCTTTCAACTTAGATGAATCGATCGAGTTACTACATAGAGCTTTGAAAAAGAAACATAGCCGAATGATCGCATATCTAACGTGTTTAGGCAAAACACCCCGAATTGCTACAGGTAGCAATTGTTGCATCAAAACGTGATGGTCATGCGATTTAAGCCCGTAAAGTTTCAAATGAGTAAGCGAAACTAATTTACTTATGTTAGATGAATAACCTTCAAGCACTTTAAGTTCAGATAAGCTTTTACACACACACATCTTCTCTTTTCTCGATAGTGTGTAACATGTTGGAGGCAGGAATGTCTTTTTATCTCCATTCTTAATTGGAGCTAACTCAAGTCTTAATTTAGCCAAGTCTTCGCGAGTTTTTATTCCATCTTTTGTTTTTCCAGGAATATCAAGTAGAGTTCCGATAATATTCGAACAGTCGTTTTTCTCAATGTGGATGACATCTAAACAATGTCGCACGTGAAAATGCTTCCAATACTCCAATTGGAAAAAGATCGATTTCTTCTTCCAATAAGATTCTGTAGGTTGTTGTCATTTGCCATACGTAAATTGAAGACTGTTCAATTGTGCAAGAATCTCTTCACCACTTAGAGGTTCAGCAGGTATTCCATATTCTTGTTCTCCATTAAATGTTTTTTTCTGTCTTCTAAATGAGTGCTCAATTGGTAAATATTTTCGATGTCTGAGATACACATTCTTTTTTCTGCTAGGTAAATAAATTGATGATGTTTTGTCTCCACAAATAGGACATGCTTTATAACATTTTGTAGTACACCCACACAGGTTACCATATGCTGGAAAATCATTAATGGTCCACAACAAAATAGCTTTGAGCATGAAGTGTTCTTGTCGATGGGCATCAAAACATTGAATGCCCGTGTTCCATAACATCTTCAGATCGTCGACTAACGGAGCTAAATAAACATCTATGTCATTTCCAGGTTGTTTGGGTCCTGAGATTAATGAATTTAACATTAAGAATTTACGCTTCATGCACAACCATAGAGGTAGATTGTAAATAACCAACATAGTTGGCCAACAACTATATCTAGTACTTTGGTCACCATGTGGATTGACTCCATCTGTTGATAGAGCTAGGCGAAGGTTTCTCGTTTCTCCACTAAAATCAGACCACCTTTCATCTATTTCTTTCCATGAAATTGTGTCGGCTGGATGTCGTATGCACCCATTTCGCTTCCGGTCCGTAGCATGTCACGTCAACAATCTCGCAGTTTCTTTACTTCGAAACCTTCTTTGAAATCTTGGAATATGAGAGAAATACCACATGACTTTTGCTGGAATATTTTTCACTCATTCTTTCTTATTCTTCTTAACCTTCCATCTCGATGTTCCACAGGTAGGACACAGTTCTGTATCGACAAGTTCTTTTCGATACAAACAACAATCATTGATACATGTGTGAATCTTTTCATACTTCATCCCTAAGGTACTTAAAATCTTTTTAGCATAATAGGCGGATATCAAAATTTCATTAAGACTAGGCAACAACATACTCAATAATTCTAACAGCTCTGAGAAACTTTTATCGCTCCACCCATACTTTGCTTTCAAATTATAAAGCTTAATCAATGTAGATATCTTGGTAAAATCTTTACAATTTGGGTACAATGGTTTCTTGGCATCCTCTGATGCTTCCTCAAATAAAGGGAATTTGTCGTTAAAATAATTTTGTGCAGCCTCAAACATCCCTATTGGGTCATCCGGGTCATCCATTTTCTCATATACAACTTGATCTATTGGAACACTTTCACTATTTCTTTTTCTTGAAACTGATTCTCCTTGCCAAATCCATGTGTTATAACTTTGATCGATACCATTACAAAATAAATGGCCTCTTATTACATTTACATTTTGGTACTTGGCATTCACACATTTCAAACATGGACAACAAACGACATTCAATCCTTTCGAATGTCGTATGGCATTGTTTATAAATATCTCAACACCCAATCCGTATTCCGGTGACATTCGATCCTTAAACATCCACGACTTATCCATAGCCATTTTAGTAATTCTAGTCAATTAGAGAAACTTAACCTACAAATTTTTTCCAAAAAGGTAAAGTTGAGTCACACATCTCACTCGTATTGCATTGTTTATAAATATCTCAACACCCAACACATGCATGGAAAGATTTTTCATAATGCATTAATAATACAAAACTAAACTAATACAAAAGGCACAATGAAAATTTAAGTTTCTTAAACTAACTTTGGAAACAAAACTTTCTTAAATATATGAAAAATTTAAGTTTCTTAAACTAACTTTTGAAACAAAAGTTTCTTAAATTATATAAAAAATGTCCATATATGAAACAAACAAATTTGAAGCACATCTTGAGACATTGATGAGATTTGAAGCACATTATCACAAATTTGAGACATGTATGAGATTTGAAGCACAAATGAACAAATTTGAAACATATATGGAAAGGTTACAAAAATGCATCCATGAAAAATTTCCTTAAAAAAAAAAACTCTTTTTCTTTAGAAAATGAAAATGGACTAGAAATTACCTAGTTTTTTGGAAGGAAATACACAAATTTGAGAAAGGGAAACCAAGTGGCGGCGGCGGAGTGAGGGTAGGGTTTGGTTGAAGAGAAGAGAAGAGAGAAAAGGAAAAAATGACTCGGGTAGAGAGAGAAAAGGAAAGAAAGGAAAAGAAAAAGGTGGCGGGTGGCCCATGCCCGCCACCAAAGCCCGTCTGACCGCCACCAAAAGCTAAAGGAGGCGGGCCCAAAAAGGCCCAGGCCCACCTCCAAACAAAAAAAGTGGCGGGCGGGCCTTGCCCACCACCAAAAACTTTTAAAGGCGGACTTGGGCCCGCCACCAAAAAATAAAGGAGGCGGGCCCAATTTTGCCCGCCACCAATACGTATGTCCGCCATCTTTCATCTGTATTTTTTAAGCTCCTCCTTTTTAGCCTGTCATCTATAAGGGAATTTCTACTAGTGAATACAATATATTATTGTTTACACTATGAGTATTATAATAATACGGTACTTTTCTTAAAATAATAATAATAATAATACAATATTAATATTCAAGGATGTGAGTATTATAATATTGTATACATAATACGGTATGATATAATACTGCATTATATTCTCATAATACGATATGAAACTTAGAGTTTCTAGTTTAAAATTAGGGTTTCTTTATCGTAGATGCCATCATCAACTACTTGGGCGAGAATTAAGAAGATAATCAAAGCTTGACTTCGTTGTATCTTCGGTTGTTTCTCAGATCATCCTCTTCGTGAACAAATGACAAATTGTTTAACTTTTTTTGTCGATTCACAACTTCAACTTCCTTCGGTCATCGTCTACAATGACGACTTTGTCTCATGTATTAGGCATCATCAATTGATTTTCAATGGCGACACAATAATCAGGTATAATACACTATGAAAAGATTAGATCCAGTTGGACAACAAAATTTTTGTAAAATATGAATTCAATAGAGAGAAAAATAAGAAAATCAAAATACGGAAGGTTTTTCTTTCATTTGTTAATAAAATATAACCACCAAAAATTTTAAACATTAAAGAAGGGAAGTAGTTTTGTAAATGGAAATGTTTAAAATTTGCAATCAATTTTAAGTTGTATATATGTCAAAGTTTAGTTTTGTAAATGGAAATGTTTAGAATTTGCAATCAATTTTAAGTTGTATATATGTCAAGTTTGATTTGTATCATATTTACGGAGAATTAAAAATGGAAATATTGAAGATTTGCAATCAATTTCGAATAATAATTAAAAGAAATTAAAAATATTCAAGTTCTGAAGGTTGGAGGGTGATAAATAAATTTGCAATTAGTTTGAGATTTGAATAGTTTTGTAAATAAGTTTCAAAATTGAATATCCCCCCCCCCCCCCCTCGAAAGGAAAATTTTGGGATTGGGAAAATGAAATGTCATTTTGATGTTCTAAAAGAATGTTAAAAAATTTTATGCTAAATAATATCGTGAACATATTATCGGTCTGAGATTAGTAGTTGGGAGTAGGAGTCTCGCTGTTCGGGCAGCAAGTGGGGGTGTAGGGACAATGTCCCTGTAGCACAAATGCTTTTCACAACATATAATTACTTGGCCCATTGTAGCAATGTACTCCACATACGTTTAGCGTGCAACCCACATTCGAACTCCGCAACGTAAGCCTTTCGCATTCTGTTGCGTGTTCCGCATGTTCTTGTGCATCCGCATTTTGTTTTTTAATGATTACACAATCTATAATAGAGTTTAATGAGAGTGTATATATAAATTTTAATTAAACCTAGCTATATTATGACATCCACTCTGTAATTTTGTATTGTTCGTTTCTCCTTAAAAAAATTGCCCCCTCTCTACCCGTGGGCTAGCTAACACAACGTTAGTGAATCACCTAAATTTTTGGGTTGTGTTTTTCCTCTTTTACGTTTTCTTTATGTTTGCATCGGTTGTTGATGATGGTTTTCATAACATTATAATTTAAGTAAATTTGATTTTCGAATTCCATAAATATATGATTTTTTTTTTATTTAGGCTTGGTGTAAGGGTGGATCCAGGTGTTAAAGTTTGAGAGAGCCGACTTTTTTTTTTTTTTCTTTATAATATTTGTGAGTGTATTTTTACGGATACTTCTACTATCTAGGAGACCTACGGCATTTTATAATCAATTAGGGTGTGTTTGGGGCAAGGGGAATGATAATGATTAAGGGGGGAATGGTAATGAAGAGGAGAATGATTATGAGGTAATGGTTATTTGTGTTTAGGGTGAATGTAATGATTATGAGGAGAATGATTATTTGTGTTGAGATAAATGTAATGATTATGGGGAAAATAAAATAATGAATAGAATGTGAGTGAAAGATAGTGATGTGATGTATGAAAAGTTGTTGGAGAGAGAATAAAAAGTAGTTAGGAGGAGAATGAAAAAAATGATTTTTGGAAAATGTGATTATGTGGGGAATGATTCTCGGTGGCCTAAACACGGGAAATCATCCTCATTCTCATTCTCCCCCTTATTCTTGGTGGCCCCCAAACACCCCCTAATGTCAACTATGAAATAATTTCTTGATTCCACTTAACCTACAAATTATGATGAATCGAGGACAAAAATTACATTTTATAAATATATTAAAAAGTTATATTACAACCTCAAAATAAAAAATTTTGACTTTACACCCTAAATCAATCTAATGTTTGAGTAAATTATTTAATGTGTACTTAAATTTTTCAATATATTATTTAATGTTATAATTTCATATAGAATTAAATATTAAAATTTTCTTGATAACTAAATAAAACTAATTTCAATATTTTTTTATTTATAAAGAAAAATGGTTTACCAATGGTATAATTAAGACTGATTCAAACACTATAATATATATATTTTTTAAAAACTATTATTAAATATATTTATACAAAAATAATATAAATATAAAATGTCTCAAAGATAATTTTCTATACTATATAGTTTTAACTAATTGTTTTGACAAAATATATAATAAAAAAGTTAAGAACATTAATAGAGAAAGAATGTGTTTGATATATAAAAAAAATAAAGGAAAAGAATTCAAATATGTTAGAAACAATTACCAATAATGCAGAAAAAAAAATAGACTGAAGGGAAAAAATTACAAAAAAAGAAGAAGAAAGAAAGATAGAAAAGATAAAAAATAATTTAAGGTTGAAGTATATTTAAAAAGTAAAAAACAAAATGTAAATAATATATAAAAAAAACAATCAAGAATAAATAAAAAGAAAGAACAAAGAAAGTAAACCACAAAAAGAATAATGGTATATTGATAATACAATATGATATTATCTATTTTTATTATTATTGGTAAAAAAAAAAAATATTTTAATTATCACTAGTCATTCAAAAACTTTCTATGAACTTATCTTGTTTCAAATATAAAATTTTCTATAGACAAATCCTAAAGTATTTGCCTTTATAATTATTAATAAAGAAAATGGGTTGGATAGTCTAATTTTATAAAATAAAAAATACGGTAATTTGTATTATTAATACAATATTACGCTAAGTTGAATATTATTTTTTGAGACCAAGATGCGGTAGAAGTAAGACAACTTCCACGTCCTAGAATCGTGGGGGATGATTCATTGGTTTGGCACTATGAACAAGATGGTATATTTAGAGTCAAGTCACCATTGGTTTACGACGACAAATGAGGATCCTTTGAAGAATTTGTGGAATGCTCTTTGGAGCTCCAAAATTCCCAATAAAGTTAAGTATTTTATTTGGAGAATTTATTATAACTTTGTTCCAACTCTGCTCAATCTCTTAAAGAGAGGAATGAGAAATGACTCAAGATGCCCCCGTTGTCATAAGGATACTGAATCAACCTTCCACACCTTTTGGGAGTGTAAATGGACAAAACAATTATGGAGAAACACTTTCGTTCTTACTCTTCAATGTGCCTTCCTCTATCACTACAGCGACAAATTTATTATTATGGTTCTTTGAAATTATCCCTATGTCCCAAATGGAAGAACTCATGTTATTGTGTTGGCAGATTTGGAGTAGAAAAAATATGTTGGTTGGGTTGATCAACTAGAGGCACAACATTCTACATCTTAAAACTAGGATTTTTGTCAACAGTATTTGCAAGACTTGAAGATAGCTAGAGGAAAGTTTACTACTCGCTTGAATGCTCCTGAGGCAATTACTTATAACACAAAAAATGGAAACCCCCAAATTTCTTAAATTACAAAATAAATATTGATGATGTTGTGAATCTTTCAGAATTGAGGTGTGAAGGCGTGGAGATTGTAGTGGATCTAGGTTTCAGGCAGGTCGAGATTTAGAAAGACGCATTACAAGTTTTCAAACTCCTTCAGAAAGGGTAATCCATGTCGTTCACAATTGGGGAGAATCGTGGAAGAGGCGTTGACTACGATAAAGATGTTGTTTTTCGTCTCATTTTCTTGGTGTGGAAGAGGTGCGAACTCAATTTTCCACAAGTACAAGTTGGTGCGTATGATGGTAATGAGCAACCAAGAAAATCATTGGATGGAAGAAATTCCTATTGATGTCAAAAGAGAGTATCAATTAGAATTATATAGAGAGGAAAACTCCTACGTGGGTGATCCCCTTTCTTAGTTTTGTAGACTTATACTTGTTTTTTTTAACAAAAAGGCTTTGACGCTCTTTTTAATAAAGAGATCAAATTAAGAAAAAAATTTAGCATCCAAAATAAGAATGTTGGTAGGACATGAAACCATCAATCACGTGATAATTTCATTATTTGATAGAAATTCAGTCAACACTAAAGTCACCGGTTCAATCACAAGAATGAGTATTTGACTTTCATTTAATTAAGAAGAGTGTTGATAGGACGAAACTTTAAGATGTCATTGTGATGAGATGGAAATAAGAAAGTTTTAATCCCATGAAATTCACTATTTTTTTCCGCATAGATTAGGTTGTATGTGGAAAAAAACTCATTCAATCTTTTTCATCATCTATAATAAATTTAAATGATTAAATTTTTTATAAAACATATCTATAAAATTTTTAATTATATAGTTAATTATTAAATAAAAATACTCATTTGAATAGATAATTTTATCACAAAACTTTTTATCTAAAAATTAAGAGAAAAAAAAATAATTTTTTTAAAGAAGGGATGGGATGGGGATTATGAAAAATGGATGAACAATACATTTCTCCTTCCGTTCCTACTTAGCGGAAGGATTTCTTTTTCTTTCCTCTTCCTTCTCTGCCTCAAAAAATCAACATTTTTAATGAAATTTATAAATAGTTATGAAGAAAATATATTTTTTTTATTAAAAAATACATTCCTTCTTGAATATCACTTGACTATTGATGAAAAAGATCCTTTTTTATTTTTAGTTTTTCTCTCTTTTAATTGTTAAATTTTAATAGTGGTATGACTAGCATTACTCTTTCTTTTTGCTACATTGTTTATGCGAGGAAAATATCTACAAGTAAAATAGCTAATATGATAAAAATTGTGAAATTACCCAAAATTATTAGTGGATACATATAGTTAATATAATCATAAACACAATTATCACTTGCATGGAATTTTATGCAAAAGAATATACATCAATCCATATATATGCAAATCTAAGTTTTTGTTTTCTCTAATAGTACAAACCTAAACTTTCTTAATTGGACTTCTCTTAAGCAAAATGATTAATGGGTCCATCCAAGGAAATTAAAGAAATCACACATTTAAACAACTATTATTAATTCATAATCCTTTGATTAAAAGTGGAAAAGGAGCTTATACCAATCCAAACACTGACCCTAATCTCACATAAAGGCATCTTCCGTCCTTTGAGTTGGTTGGTAGGTCCCACCACCCAAAAACTTGTAATTAACTTTCTCATAAGCATTTATAAAATTTTGTTTTCTTTTCAATAATATATTTTTTTTATTTCAACAGCATTTGAGTTCTTGTACATTGATTTTTTTTTTTAATCTCAATTAGTAAAAGTTCAATTTTCATCTATGCATTCAAAATAAATTATATTAATTTTCATGATGAATTTAAAGTTAATTTTAATTCAAGTTTATTCAATAATTAAAAAAAAGTAAACATAACTCTATCCAATTTAGTGTGAAAAACGTAAATATATTTCTGTAATTTATGAATGAAAATTTATTAAAGAGTAACTTTTAAGAAAAAAATATTATATAGTTACGTTTACCATAAAAATTAATTTTTTGTGTATATATATCAAGAGAAAGAAAAGAAGGAAAATGTACAATTCCTCACACGACTTGGTTGTTTCCGTTTTTTTATCTTAATAATTTTTATTTTTATTTGAAAATTCACTCTCCATGGTTTTTTTTAATCTATTTTAATTATAACAATTTTTAAGAAATGTCAATTATCTCTTGATTAAAAGCTATGTACTACACTTATTGAATGTTATATGGGGCATGGATTAAAAATTATATTTTTTGAAAGACAAGTTTGTAATGCTAATGATTGAATACTCTTTAAAACATTAGTGGAATAACATATATACAATTTAAGAAATGGAAGATTCGAACCTAAAATTTCTTAATTATTAAATATATATTTATATCGTCGAAATTAATAGATATATACTAACTGAGGACTATTTATTATACTAAATACTCAAAATCTTTTTTTTTTTTACTAGATCCATCTTTAAAAAAAATTCCAATAAATTTCTTCTCAAAATTGTCTCTTTTTTTTAATTATAAATTGGCTAGATACATAAGATTAGAAAATATAAGTATTGCGATATGGGGCCCTCGTGAAATTAGTTGATGGGACATACTCCGAACTTTGATTCTCGCGGAATGCTTTGGCTAAGTGACCTAAAAAATCCTTCGCTAATCATTGCCCTTCCCACTATGAACACAAGTTTAATACACACTAAATTGTGCTTATTATTGAAAAAAATAAAAATAAAAATTAAATTATGCTTTAAAAGATGTGACAACTGATTTTAATTTGTATTTAATAAATCTTTAAATTTAAAAACTTTATAAGTCCCTAAGGGGGTGTTTGGTGGAGGTATTAAGTTAATCCGGATTAACTTAATCCTTCTAATTCGTGTTTGGTGGACGGATTAACTTAATCTCTTAGATTAAGTTAATCATTCACAAACTCCAACAATAATCCTCATATTTTCTCTCTCTGTCTCGTTTTCCGAAATTATCTTTAATTATATTTTTCAAACTATTTATTCAACTTTTAAAATTTAGATTTAAAAGTTTGTTCATATATATATTTTTATGTTTTATAGTTCATTTAATATTTTTAAATTTAATATTAAATGTTAAATTATCTAAAGAAAAAAATGGTTCAAGAAAATAAAAGAAATATATTTCATTTTCAAGAGACAATTATTTGAATGGAACAAAACAAATTCCTAAATTATAAAACTCATTTTTCTACTTAGAATATAATTATTTTTATTATTATATACATACAAAATTTTACTTGTGTTATTTTATGACTTGTTTTCTAAGCATCTAAATTGGTTGTTATATACACCTATTTGTGAATATACTTTTGTTATTATTATATTGACTACAATTTTAATTCAAATGAGTATTAACCAATAAAATAGGTAGAATGATTTAAAAATACATGAAAATTAGGTTTATACTTTCATTATAACTTTCATCAAGATAGTATAGTCCAACATATTTAAACTACTTTAAAAATATGAGTAAAATTGAATTTCAAACTTAATTACCATTCACACAAGTTAAGGTGTACTAAATAAATTAAATTGATTTTTTTAATTTTAAATTTATATCAATCTTGTAATTAAGTAATTAAAATGATTTTTTATATATAATTTCCTATATCTTTCTAAATTTTTTGAATGAAAATAAATTTTTTTATATTATTTTTAATTAAATATAGATATTAAGTTAAGATTGAAATAAATAATAAAGTATATATTCATCAAGCATATTTTATTTAAATTAATATTATTGCTACATTTTCTAATGAATGTCATTTTGTCATGAAACTATTGTAAAGAGAAAACAAATTAAATAGTAGACATTTAAAAAAATATATAAAAAATGTTAAATAAAAACTCAGTTTAACTTAATCCCTCCACCAAACAACATTCTGCTTAACTTAATCCAGCTTAACATAATATGTCCACCAAACACAGATTAACTTAATACTCAACTTAACTTAATACCGACTAACTTAATCCTAATCCCTGCACCAAACACCCCATAAAAAATCTAAAAATGTAAGAAGTAGATGATTTGTGAATCTAATTGAACAAAGCACTAACTTAAATTTATTTTCAAATAGCGAGATATTCCTTTTAATAGGCAATTTAATATTTTAAAATTTTGACGTAAAAATCAAACAAACTGTTAAACTACGCTTTCACGTTTTATCCGCTAAAAAACAATCTAAAGAAAGAAGGAAAGAAAAAAAAATGTTTAGCTTTTGGTCCAAATCTAAAGCAAACATGTAACACTTTAACACATGTCCAAGTCTAAATCCCCCAAACCTCATCTTTCCTTTTCTATTATCCAACATAAAATAAGATTTCAACAATAACACAAAAAAGTTAAAAGAAAAAAAGAAACAAAAATCTTTAAAACTTTTGTTAGTGATGGCACTTTATGCTAAAGAGTGATCATGTGAAATTATTCTCTTTCCCACTCTTCTTATTCCACTTTTCATATGATATGAGCTATTACACCACCAATTGTGAAGTCAAATTACATCATCTACCATATGTTTACAAACTTCACAATTTTAAATATTAATTTTATAAGTTATCCTTATCCTTTTTCGCATTCTTTTAATTAACTTGTTTTTTTTTTCTCCTCTAATTAACTATTTTCTTACAATCACTAACTAGAGTATAGTTCCAACAGTCAATAAAATTTGATCTTCTACTATAATTATTAAACTAAAGTATAGTAATTTTTTAGGATTACAGAGATTTTTATAATATTAGATTATGGATTGAGCTATTTCTTTCATCCTTATTTAGTTTTTGTACCTTATAATATCTAGTATTTACTCAATTAGGTAAGATATATTGTAACAATCCTAACTTTTCAAGGAGAATGTTAAATATAAAACAACATAAATTATTTTAAATTCGAACATATATGACAACCAATTTTTTTAAACTAGGATTTTATGCTATAAACGGCCTTGCATATCCCAATGAACTCAAAGTTAGTCTCTTTGCCTCAAATCGTGTCAAAACATGTAAGAGAGAACAACCTAACTAGACTGTGGCACCATCATACATCAAAGGGTATTCTAGTTTAAACGCTTTCCAGTGACCTCCAACCAGGGAACTCTCAAGAAAACATGCATTGAAGTCTTTTGTCTCAACCACTGGACTGCCCCTTGGGGACTTTATTGTTTTATCTCTCTTTTGTCATTTTAAGGTTCTTCTTGAGAAATTGGTTGACAAAAGATTGACTAGGTCATAGACCAGGTTTACTCTATGGAAAAAAGCTCTATTCCTTTATGGTTGGGAGCTTCTTCTTAAGTTGGTTTTCTTTCAATGGTCTTATAGGACGATCGCTAGATAATTGCGCTAATGTGTTTTTTTTAAAAAAAAAACTCTATCGGGATTGATAAGTTGTTGAAATGTTGTTTCAGGTTTTCTTATTCTCGAGCGTAAATCCATCCTTTACTATGATGTCTCCCCCTACACGTAATTTTCCTTTGTTTTCTATTTCTTTTTCTAGTTTTCTTTGGGTTCGCTCCAATATGTGTAGAGTGCTTAAAGTTTGGGTTGGGGATTGTTTAGCCCTGAGTTTGGTCTCTTGTTGTATAATGAGTCCTTATGATATAGATATATATATTTCTAACGTATTTGAGTTTCGTTTGTTTAAAAAGAAAGTTAAGAAATTTCTCCCTTTTTTTTTTCTTATCTAGAGGTAAAAAATGAAATATCGATGAAATTTATCAGAAAAAGGGATTTTTCATGTATAGCGAAAATTCCAAAAAAAATCTATGAATTTCAAAATTTTGAAAATATTTCATATATAATAGAAAATCGGGCCAATCTCTATAAAATTACCAAAATACACATGCTTCAATCACTTTAGCGGATTGAAAACACTTAACTGAATCTGATTGAATCTAATCAGCTAAATGAATGAAACTGAAGAAGAAAATAAGAAAAGATGAAAAAAGATAATGAATAAATTACAAAACATCCTCTGGGTTAATGACTTTAGACATTGACATTGATTGAAGGAGATCGTTGATACTGTGGTGGAAAGACAATCAATGAGTGAGATCAAAGTCAATCGGTTAAAATGATTAAAAATAAAGTGAAATTGATTGACATTTGTAAGAACCCGATTCCTAGAACTGACCTAGACTCGGTTCTTACTCAACATGCATGGTTCAAATACCGTTATAATAGAATAACTAGAATTCAAAATCTTTTATTCAAGTAAAAAAGTTCCAACATCAGTAATTCAAAAACAATAGTTCAAGCCTCTGGCCAGAGATTATGAAAAATAGTTCAAATGATGAAACCAAATGGTAATTTAGTTATATCATGCATGATGAATAAAAAACAACAAACAAATAAATAATATAAGCAGCAGACTCCTATGATCCACCAACTCCTCTTCTAGCCATTTCGGTGATGTCCTAAGTTACCTACTGAAAAATACCGTAGAAATAAGGGTGAGTACGAAGGTACTCAGTAAGAATCTCCAACTGGGGTACAATACAAAAATCATCATAACTCCCAGTAAGGTACTCAGTAAGAAATAAAATTTTTATTTAAACTTGAGTTATCGACATAACTCCCAGTATCGAGAGTTTGCTGACTCCCGACATAATAATCAGCTCACTGCATTGATCTGAACACTTGGGGGATGATCCAAGTGTTCGGCTTTAGACAATAACAAGGAAAGGTGTATTGGCGACATTAGCCCGAAAGAGTCTTCCTTTTGGCATCTAGTACATGTGCGCGCACATTGCATTCTACTACAAAGCTGGTAAATGTAGCCCTACATAGTCTACATTGGTCTAGGTCCACATGCCTAGCAAGACTCGAAAATGGTGTCCACTAATCCATAGTCGGTGGGACGTTCTCGACGCTCTATTGTGGCAGCCTGTTTACACCCATCACTTGAAGCTAAAGATTCTCTCATGGCAGGCTTACACCATGATCAGAACCCCACTTTAATAGGCCTAAAATTAGGCTATACCGGGGGTGGCATGTTACATCACATCCACATGCCTGAGAAACCTCTAGATGACGACAACCTATCAGAAATATATATATATTCTAAGAGAACTACATGCTCAGATCCCTAGCAGATATCAATACTTTTCAAATAGATATCAGTCAATCCTAATAGAATACTAACACAACATACATGGAACTGAAACATGTTAGTAATCATAGACAGGTCATCATTTCAATAGGAAATCCACCTAAACATGCTTGGGAATAGTAAAACACACACAATGCATCAGATACAATCAATGAAAGATAAGTTCAGGGACCACACAATCCAAGTAAGAAATCATTACTTGGTAACGAAACAGAACAAACAATATTGCTCCTTGAACTGCAGATAACAAACATTGAACAACTACAACTTAAACAAATAATACTAATTAATAAATAAGCATCCGACCATCTAAAATAACAGGGAACATAAATTACCCCAAGTCCCAAACGGAAGGCTCGACAAATGATAGGCTTCTCGACAAGGCTCAAGCTATGCGGCTACTGCCCAGGTGCGTGCGCGAGTATAGATGATCGGTTGCACCACGGGTGATGGTGGGTGTGGTGCTACAGGCTTGGCGGTGGCGGCTCGATGCAGGCAATTGACAAGGAACGACGTGCAATCGATGGTGTGGTCGAGGGATGAGGCAAAATCGACAATCGATGGAGAAGGAGAGAACGATCGATGGGAAACAAGACGTCTTGGCTCTCTATAACTTTTATCTAAAAGAATCGATGAAGGGAGACGTCGATTGAATCGATCGATGAAATAATAATCCCTAGCTTGGACATGTGGCATTTCCTCTCAAATTGCACAACTAACCCCAATTCCCTGAAATTACAACAATGACCTAACAACTCATTAAATCATTGAATTAGGCCGAAAGGTAAATTTACTAAAGTACACCTAAAAACTATAAATGCAATAATGGCCCAACAAAACCAATCGAATCAACTAAAAACGGTACATGAAGAACCGTAACGAAAACCAAGGCTGTTACAAGATTTATCACTTTAATGATTGAAAACAAGGTTTGCTTGCATTTTTTTTCCTTAGATTTAATCGTTGTTACCGTTGGGATTAGAGACTCTTTAGGCATTTTGTTTCTTCTAAAATCTTCAAATGTTTCTTTGATTTCTGATGACAAAGGGCATTGTTTGTTTTCTGATCAACGACGAAATGGACGATGATTATATCGGTGGTTTCAAACGATGACTCTACATCACCCAATCGGAGCTTGATTCATTGTCGCTCTTAAAGTCTAAACCGATTTCTGCTTCGTCGTTTCCTATTGGTAAGTTCTTTATAGAGGATTCAACTTGGTGAGGTAGTCATTGGTCTTACTTGAAATAAAAAATAGCCACCGGTTATATTAGGCTTTGGAGCCTATAGGATTTGATGGCATGACTCTTTAATTTCTTTATTTGTTTGTTCATTGAAATTTAATCGGTTACTTATACTTTTTAATTTATATGTATTTGTGTGAATTTGGGAAGCACACGGAAAAGGTGAGAATAGAAGTAGAGGAGAAATAGAAGAGACACAAGGAAGATTTATTAATTTGCAGAAAAGAGGGGTAGAATAGATATTTTCAAAAAAAACGAAGTGAAAATATGATATAAATGAACTATTTTTACAAAATGCTACAATTATAATAAACAATCTCAAATTAGCTATCTAGAGTAAATTAAAAAAGCAAAACAAAACAAAACAAAACAACTATGTAATTTACTCTCAGCAGCACATGTATTATATTTACAACATAAATTATAAAATAATTAATCTATAGCACATGATTTTCTTTTAGTGCGATAGAATTCAATCAGTGATAGAAATCAACCGTCGATAGAACTCAATTAGTTTTGATTTTATGCTATAGATGGAAAAACTTTACTCAAGTCGGTTCGATTTTTAATGTGATCTAAGATGGAGTACCACCCGGAATGAAAACAAGAAGGAAAGAGGAGTATGATGGCAAATTGCAAAATGGGAAGGGGGGAGCAGCCGTATAATGAAGGGGGCGGTAAATGGGATTATTGGTTAGAAACGCGTGTGTGTGGGTGTGGGTGTGGGTGTGTAGACATAGAGAGAGCTTTAGAAGCGTGGGGGATTATTGTGGGCCCAATTTCAGATTCAAATATTTGGTCGCTGTGGCTATCATTTCGGACATGGCCCTCCCTCACAAACTGCCGCCTCATTCGGCGCTCTAATTCCTACAAATCCACCTTCTTCTTCACCGCGTGCTCTTCAATTCCTTAATTTATCACCACTCAACCCATGTTATTTACTAAATCACATTCTTGAATTTTAAGTTCATGTAAACCTATAATTAACCATATTATATACAATAATATAACAAATAAACACCTAATGATACAACAAAATCTCCAAACTTAGGTCCAACATCTCTAGCTTAAAACAACTAAAAAGTGTTCAACCTAGCCTATATAAATAAATATAAATTTGTCCAGTAACAAGGAAACACACCTAAACACAATTTTTGCTAATACTAATTTAAGTTAAAATATTGAACATGACAATATCAAAAATTAAATTCGATTCCATCTATTAAATATGTGAGTACTAACTTAATAAATTTAACATATTCTACGAATCATATTTTTTTACCCAAAATTATTCAATGAGCTTGGAATAATGCTGGTGGGTAAACGAAAGTATATTAATAAATGAAAGTTTTGTTACCTACTATCATTTATCTTGATGGCGACGGGCTTAAATATATTACTCTTTTTTTTAGAACTTAAGTAAAGTACCGTAAAAGCTTATGATGTGATTAATTGGGAATTTGAAAACTGAAAGCAAAATAAATAAAAGGGTGGAATGCCTTTTTTTCCCTAAATTATTTCAGGAGATGCTACTAAGAATTATTGGGTGTATTTGACAAAAGTAAAAAACATTTCTAATTTTTGTACGGTAGTGTTATGAGGAGAAAAACCATTTTCATTTGTATCAAGACATGAATATTGCACTAACATTATGGCTTCTTCTTATATAGTTTTATTTAATAAAATTAAAATTTAGCCCATATTTTTAGATTTGTATCAAATATGGATTTAAAGAGGTGTTTGAATAAGTTTTTTGATGAAGAGTTGTTTTCAGTAATAAGAAATTAAGAATTACAACAAAACTAAGAATTAAAAATAATAACTTATTTGAATGTAAATTTGAAATGAATAATTAAAAAAGAATAATTAAAATGAATGATTAAAAATGAGTACTACAAGCTATTTTAAATAGTTAAAAATACTTAATTAAAAATGATAAATTACTTATAAGAAGTTATTTAAGTAGTTACACTAACATATTTCAATGCATTTTTTCTTATTCATTTTAAATCTTCATCCATTCAATAAAAAAACACCCCATAAATAAAAAAATTTATATTTATAATTGTATGTAACTTTTAATTTTGTATCTAATAAACTTTGACTTATTCAACATTTTTAAGTAGAAAATTCAAAACTTAATATAACCTACTGGATACAAAATTAAGTATTTAAAAATACATGAGATACTTCCATAAGTTTAAAATCTATTAAACATGGTCCCACGATAGTTTTTTTTTTATTACAAATTAGGAGGAAGAAGACCAACAAACCACAAATGCTCTTAAATAATATGAAAGTCAAAATATCAATTCTTGAAATAGAACTTGTGACAAAAAAACCGTGTCATTGAACATTTCGATAATCACCCTTATTTCTTTAATCAAAACAAGGTTTATATCTTCATCAACCTCTTTTAACTTTATACATTTTTTTTTTGAAAAGTTGGAAGTGTTTGATACTTTGTTTGGTAGAAAAGTTAAAATTTGATATTTTGTTTGGTAGAAAAGTTAAAAATAAGTATGGATAACTCCTCAAAAAATCACATCAAAACGAACTCTTGCAACCATTTCTTTGCCAAATATACATTCAAATAAGTTATTGACGATATAATCAAATAAATTATTAATTTAACATATATTTTTAATTAGTCAAAATAGCTATTCATACCACTATTCATCCAAACACTCCGTACCTAGCTATGTAAAATATGTATCTAAACACATCCTCGATTATAATGATGATTTAAAGCAACAAATATAATTTTGGTTTGTTTGAGAGTGCATAAAAGAAAGGTCCTTTGTTAGGTTGAGAGTTTATCGATGAGAACAACGTCAAGATCGCTTTTGTTTACCAAATTCACTTTCACCAAATAAAATTAGAATCCAATCCCTTTTCTTTTATTTACGAAAAACCCCCCCAAAACTCTCTCACTTCCATCCCTTTCCCTTTTTTTCTCTCTCTATTAATTTCTTCAACTCCCCCATTTATTCATCCCATTTCCCCTCTCCTTTTTATTTATACAGAAACATCGCACAACACACAAACAATCCCAAATTCAACTCCTCCTCTTTTTTTTTCTTTTTTTTTTATTTCTTCAATCGAAAGAGACTTTTCGAACCCAAAAGCTCTCAAGAACTCTCAATTTCCCAATTTGGGGTTCTTTCTTTTGTCTTTTGTCATTAGGATTCGTGGGTTTTGAAGCACAATGTTGCCTCAGAAACAAGCAGAGGAAGCCATAGTTTCGAGCTTGAACGAAACAGAGCATGAAGGGAAAGATGTTGAAGATTCTCAGTCCATTTTAAGCGTGAAAAGTCTGCTCTGGCATGGCGGTTCCGCTTGGGATGCTTGGTTCAGTTGCGCTTCTAATCAAGTAAACCAAAACAAACCAAACCCATTTCTTCAATTCTTCAACCATTTTTCTCTGTTTTTTTTTTTTAATAAAAACTTTTGTTTGCAGGTCGCTCAAGTTCTGTTAACTCTGCCATATTCATTTTCGCAGCTGGGAATGCTCTCTGGAATTCTGTTTCAGATTTTCTACGGAATCCTGGGAAGTTGGACGGCTTATTTGATCAGTGTTCTTTACATTGAGTACAGAGCCAGGAAGGAGAAAGAGAATGTTAACT
The DNA here is from genome assembly GCA_036507275.1 of Sicyos edulis. Classification (NCBI taxonomy): domain Eukaryota; kingdom Viridiplantae; phylum Streptophyta; class Magnoliopsida; order Cucurbitales; family Cucurbitaceae; genus Sicyos; species Sicyos edulis. Next base: position 38,115,700 of record CM071847.1, read on the forward strand.
TCAAGAACCATGTGATTCAATGGTTTGAAGTTCTTGATGGGTTGTTGGGGCCTTACTGGAAGGCTGCTGGCCTTGCGTTTAACTGCACTTTTCTCTTGTTTGGATCGGTCATTCAACTCATTGCTTGTGCCAGGTTTAGCCAATCTTGCCATTTTTGTAGCTTTTTGAACTTGATTTCATTTGGGTTTGCTCTGTTTTTGAGGATTTGTGTTGGGTTTTGAACAGTAATATTTATTACATCAATGACCATTTGGATAAGCGGACCTGGACCTATATTTTTGGAGCTTGTTGTGCCACAACTGTTTTCATTCCTTCCTTCCATAACTACCGGATTTGGTCGTTCTTGGGGCTGGGAATGACTACTTACACTGCTTGGTACATGGCCGTGGCCGCTCTCGTTCACGGCCAGGTAATTTCTCCGCTGCCGCTGCTGCCTTTTTTTTGTAACGGAATTCTGAATATTTTGATGTGAAATTGTAGGTGGAGGGTGTGCAACACTCTGGACCAAAAAAATTGGTGCTGTACTTCACCGGTGCCACTAACATTCTGTACACATTTGGAGGCCATGCTGTGACGGTGTAAGTTTTGAAAATCTGAAAACTATAAAGTTGGAAGAGAAAAGAAAAAAGATGATTAATTCTTCAACTGTTTGTTTCAAAAGAAGTTTTTCTTTTCGTTTGTCCTCACCTGCAGGCGTGACTTCCTTGTCACAAACAATGCATAAAATTGTTTTTTTTTTCTTTTTTTTTTCAGGGAAGTTATGCACGCAATGTGGAAGCCTCAGAAATTCAAGTACATCTATTTGATGGCCACTTTGTATGTTTTTACGTTAACGATTCCGTCAGCCACCGCCGTTTACTGGGCCTTCGGCGACGAGCTTCTCAACCACTCCAACGCCTTCTCCCTCCTCCCCAAAACTCGGTTCCGTGACGCCGCCGTCATCCTCATGCTCATCCACCAGGTATATCACTCCCTCCAAAACTGAGGACACCTCTTCCTGTTTACCCTATCCTTTTTTTATAAACAATAATTACTTACCCTTGCGTGTTTGTTTATCTATGTCTACTCCTTTATCTCAATCTTATACATATTGTTTTTGTTACATAACTTTCTCTTCAAATACTGTTTATCATAATCTCTGTTATAATAACAACCTGCTCTTCAAATATCATTTATAATAATCCAACGGTTTATCATAACCTTCCGTGTATCATAACCAAACTGGTGTTTCAAATGAACTTTTGAGGTTTTTAGTGTGAAGTTTTCAAATACCTATTTTGAGTATAATCAATTTTAAATTGGATGTTAGTATTACTAGTTTGGGTTTAACGAAGTTTGATACCTTTTTTGGGTTTTACTATTTTATTAGATCCTATATCCTATAGGTGTTTGAGCTTAAGGAACTAGATAGTATGGGGGGCATTGGGATATGGATGCCCACGCTATCTAATCTAGTACACGGAAGGTGTTTGAGGTGAAGTGTGATATGGGGTTTTTTTGGGTGCAGTTCATAACGTTCGGGTTCGCTTGTACGCCGCTGTATTTCGTGTGGGAGAAAGTGATTGGAATGCACGATACGAAAAGCATTTGTTTGAGGGCAGTTGCGAGGTTGCCAGTGGTGGTTCCCATATGGTTTTTGGCGATCATTTTCCCGTTCTTTGGGCCTATCAACTCGGCGGTGGGAGCTTTGTTGGTCACCTTCACGGTGTACATAATCCCGGCCTTGGCTCATATGCTCACTTACAGAAAGGCTTCTGCTAGACAGGTGAGTTTAGTCTTTTTTTCTTCTTTAATGTGTAAATTCATTTTTCCCAAAATCCCACTGTTTGTTTGTTGGCCCCCACACATCTGCATTCACTCACATTTCCTTCTCCCTTTTTAACCTTTTCTCACTTATTTCTGCTCTGCCCCTAATTTCTCAATTTCCTTTCATTCCTCCACCTTTCTTTAAATTAACATTTTGCTCTTTACTTTCGACTTTATTAATTTATTGGCCCCTTTGACTTTCAAATCCCTAAATTTAGTCCTTTTACTTTTTTTTTAAAAAACATTTAATAGAATTTGGTTCCATGTTCAAGTAAATACTCAATCTGAATATATTTTTAAAATTTAGAGAGAAATAGAATATTTTTTGTGAAGAAAAATTAACTATAATTTACTTTAGAAGACTAATTTAAAGTTTATTTTTTATGCATAAAATTTGAAGTTGGTGACCGTAAGAGAAACTTCATGACAGTATTTTGACTTTACCGTTTCTATTATTAGTCCTTTTTTAAATTCCTTTTGGAAATTTGGAGTGAAGTTTGATTTTGAAATGTTACCTGTCTAATAGCTTAAGCTTCAGAACTGTATCTTCAATATTTTGCTTTCATTTGGTATCTACTGAGTCTGTTAAGTATTTAAAAAAAATGATAAAAATTAAATTTTATGTCCAAGAGGACTTTAAAATTTTAGTTTTGTATACAATAGATGGGTGATTTATAAAAGAAAATGTAATGTCAAATAGGTCCCTTATGAAAATTTTGAACTTATTGGACATTCATATATTGAGTTCAGGGCTTTAAATTTATAAATTAATTTGGCATTCTCTATTAGAATAGAAAAGTGCCTATAGGCGAGTGGTTTTCATGAAATAAGTAATAAATTAGGATGAAGGGAAATTATTTTGAACTGAAGGGCAAAATTGTAAATAACTATACATAGTATTGGCATTTTTTTAAGGCTAATTAGTATTATATTAGATCATAGTTTGAAGGAAATATGTGTTGTTTTTTTGTAAAGTTTTCTAGGAACTTAATTATAGTTGTGGTTTTTTGAGGAAATGGGGTGGAATTTAATGTACAAAAGCATTTATGACATTGATGTAGAAATGTTATCAAACAATTAAAATAGGTGACAAGTCCTTTTCGTTTAGTTATTCAAAAAGACTTGTATTTTTGTACCTTCTTCACTGAGCTGGCTCCTCTCATTTATCTTCTTGTAGGCCATTTATATCCAGCCAATTTCAAGTCTTATGTCACACCATAAATAAACCAAGATAACTACCTTATAGTAAAAAAAAATAAAAAATTAAACTTTGCTTTTCTTCTTCTTTCCCTCGTGTGTAGAATGCGGCAGAGAAGCCTCCATTCTTCCTCCCGAGCTGGGTCGGTATGTATGCGTTGAACATGTTCGTGGTGGCATGGGTTCTTGTGGTTGGGTTCGGGTTTGGAGGATGGGCTAGCATGACGAACTTTGTTAGGCAAGTCGACACGTTTGGACTCTTTGCGAAATGCTACCAATGCAAGCCTCCGCCCCCTGTCCCGGTGGCTGCTGCCCCCCATCACTAAACCTGAGCCACGGGTTTCGTCCTCGTCGTCTTCGACATCCATATTTTGTATCATACACATGGGTGAAAATCACTAGCTTTTTGCTCATGTCCCTCTCTTGAGTGTGTTAGATTTTTTTCAGTTCCTCCCTTTTTTTTTTTTTTTTCTTTTGTTAGTGTGCTGAATCGATAATATGATTCTCATCCAGTCAAATCATTGGCTCAATTTAGCTAAGTATATTATATTAAATATTATATTTGTAGCTTATATTTTCCTTAAAGAATCTTTTCTTGTTACCATTGCCATAAATTTAAGATCTAGTTCTTGTTTTCCCATGGCTTTTTCCCAACTAAAATATGCAGTATATATGCCCTTTTAATTGTAATCCAGGCTAAAGTTACCATGATTTGCATGCTAATAAAGTAAAAAAGAATTCAAAATATTGCGAATTTTCATGAAATATATTCTTTAATGTGTTGGAGAATATTGAGTGGATTACCTCAAGAAAATTTGACTGATCGAAGTTTAACTATTTTTTGGGATATGTATGACGATAATTTTATTTTTTGGTTTTAATGTTTTAGGCTATAGAATTAATTCGGTAGTTAAAATATTAATTTGGTCATTTGTTCTCTAAAATAACTTACTTATTTTTGTTAGCAAATTACACTCTATTGACTTCTGCCAATTTTGAATAAAATTACGGAAATTGGTTGTTAATAGCAAATTATAGTTCTCTTATTTTAATTCTAATTATTGTTAAAAAAAAATTTAAAATATGAAGAGGTCAATTTCACCTTGTTTACAAGAGGTACGAAGTCGAGACCGTAAAGGATCGGGGCGACCTCGTCGTGCTTGCTTCTCGCGAAGCTTAACGCATTGGTTGAGTCTTTTCTTGATTAAAAAAAAAAGTTAAATCATTTTTAAAATTTTTACATCTATTGATTTTTTTTGTTGGTAAAAAATCTTCCAAAATTAAGATCATAACAATATTTTCTGGATCAAATCCGTTTTAAGTGTTGAACTCTATTACCGATGAACAATGAAAGTAAGGAGACACCCACTCTTTCGATAGTTATTGACATTTTTAACTTATAAATAATAAAAAAGTCATAGATTTGAATTCTCTTACTTTTTTATTGATTTTTTTTTTTTTGATAAATGAAATTTTATTTTAGATCTACAACTATTGAGAGTGATACTATTCAAACCATGACTCTTTTTTTTTTTTTATCATTAAATATACAGGAATACTAATTAACTACTATAAGTATTGGCCGTCAATAAATAAAATTAAGACTAAATACAGTTTCTAAATTTTTCTATTTATGTCAAGTAGGTTCCTAAAATTTTAAAGACATAATAATGATGATAATAATAATACTTATTATTATTATTTAACTTTCAAATTTTGTATGTAATAAGTTTTTAGTAAATTTAGCATTTTTAAAAATCAATACATTTATCTAATAAAGCATCAAATTTTATTTTCTGTCTAATAGGTTCATAAATTCTAAGATGAAAAAAATTAAAGACTTATTTGATACAATATTTGAACTATAAATATCTATTAAATAACAACATAATAAACAAGGGAAATTATAGTAACTAGACTATATTCGAAAAGTATTTGCAAATATAAGTGCCCAAGTTTTTTTTTGCAAAATTAATTTTTTTATTAAAATTCGTAATTATTAATTTTTCATTAATACCATTTTTCCCTTTATCACACTTAATACTAAATTTTTGAATTAAAACACCTATTTAAACATATTTTCCATTCTTTTAAAACATACCATATTTAATTGTCAACTCTTTTAATGCAAAAGATTTTAATTCCTTTTCTCATTTATCTTCCATCTTTCTTCCTTTTCCTTTTCTGTTTCACTCTTCTTCCTCCATTTTCGTTTCTTCAGCTCTATTCATTCTCTCTTTTCACATTCCGGCCACCACGTAAAATGTAAATTTCTTCGACCACAAAGCTCCGATCGGATGGTATAATCATACGAGTTAAGTCATATTCTCTCAATAATCTCCGTTTTTCACAGTATTTGTATCACGTTTTTGTTACTTATCCATCACCATTAGCATGTTACTGTTCATTTTCAGTATAGTCGTGATTCGATATGTCTTAGATTGTTTAGTATGATATGTTTTATTTTTATTTATGTCAATTTTGTACATTTAATTCATTTATATTCCAATCTTTAGAATGTCAAAAATCATGTTTAGAAAATGTAGTAAAATCATGTGTAGAACAGTAGTATCTTCGTACTTTCCAATTCATATTGTGGTATAATTGACTGTATATACATCTACAAACTGTATAATTGAGTATATACCGTATATTCACACGTCCTCGATTTCTATATAGTCAAAGAAATTGTATAATTGACTATATATCGTATGTTCATACTATATTTTTAGGTTAGTTATATTGTACATCTTTTCCTTATAGGTTCATTAATCATTCCATTTGAAATTGCACATAGTGTTATTTACAATGTCAATATTTCTGTTTAGAAATGTATCTAAATCATATGTAGAACAGTATTATCTACATACTAAAATGTTCAAGTCCTGTATACTTGAGTATTATCTACTGTAGTTTTTCATGTACCGTACGTTATATTACTATATAAACTATACAAAATTCTATATGTTTCATTATTTCATTATACATATTGTATAAGTTACACAATACATTTATGGTTTATTATTCTTTTTTATTCATGTATAATACATTTTTCGTACTCATATTACTATTCATTAAAATTTCATTCCACAATACGGTATTGTTTATACATGTATATTATACGACTTATAATATAGAGCAATATTATTTGGACATTTTTGTAATACTATACAACTTTTTCTTATAGGTTCAACAAGCATTCCAATATGTATTGCACATAATGGTCAGTAGGATGAAAATGAGAGCTACCATAATCATGAAGTAGCTGAAGAGCGTCGCATAAATATTGAGGAACGCATTCACTTAATGATGATTTTACATTACAGTCTTTTTTTTTATGTCTAATGCTTTCAATTTCAATTTTGTAACCCATGAGACCTTTTTTTATTTACTATTGATCTCACTTTGAATAGTAATTTTGTGTGAAGTTGTTCCAACAGTACGAATCTCTATCAATTCACAAATATTACATATCTTATTTCTCAATGTTTTACTATACGGTATTGTACATTCAAAATTACTTGTTTGTTGTCGCAAACATATTAAATCACACTACAAATATCCATATCAGCAAATTAAACACTTTAAAAAAAACACAAAGTTTTTAAAATACGGTATGATACATGATATATTATGGTTGTACCGTATATACTGAGTTGTTTCAATACTGTGTGGTTATCAAACGTGTTCTAGTTTCAATCAACGAAATTGAACGTTCAGCCGCTCATACGGTTTATTTATAAATAAACTTACTAGAATCAAATAACATGTACATTACGAACTATACTGTATGTCAATCACAACACAGTACATCTAACAATGTATTGTCGCCACTCTTGTCCTACAATTAATGCACCATAAATTGACGATTTCTGGTTTGGAATGTGAGACAAATTTCCTTTTTTAAAATTTTACTCCCCAAATAAAAAACCAATAATTTGATCGTTATTTTTTAAATTTATAAGGTATAAAAAAAGGAAGATGAAACGTCTCTAATAAATGTGATTTCGAATGATATATTTTTCTACAATTAATGCCCATAAATTTGCGATTTGTGGTTTTAGAATGTGAAATAGTTTTCCTTTTTTGAAAATTTTCTTCCAAAATTAAAAAACAACCAATATGAGGGTATGCTTGTAATTCAATATTTTCGGATTTTATAATGTATTAAAACGAAATCAACTTTTGCTAATATTTTTATATATATATTTGCAAATACTTTTCAAATAGGGTCTATTTATGAAAAAAGCCCAATAAACAAAATTGAATGTCTTCTTAAACTTGACATATTTGAATAAAATTTGAAACTTTAAACACTAAACTTATAATGAAATTAAATAGAATTGATTTGTATTTGACTTAATAAAGAAAATAAAAGGTTAGTTATTTCTGTTTACATTCATTTACAACTGAAAATAAAGGAATGAAAAAAAAAAAACAAAATTGGTTGTATTATTCCAAATCTTTTTTATTTTAGTTGTAAGTGTGAAAATGGAACATGGGATGGTCTAATTAGGTGGATTCTTCCACTTGACAAAGGAAATTGAACTACAAAGTTTTTCACATGGTTCACACGTGGCTTCCACATGCAATCCCACATGATCAATTAATCCACCGGATCTTTATTTTTATTTTTTTGGATCCAACAAAATTTGATTAGTGATAATTATTTGATGAAATTATATAATAATATTTAACTTCATTATTCAAAGGATTGGATAGGACTGGCCTGTCTTCCTTTGACCCCTCTGATTAATTCTTGACTCAGATCTTCAAACCTCCAATTATTTTCCCCATTTCAACTTTTCAAATACCTAATTTATTTTAATAAAATCAAATATTTTATTTTTTTAATCAATTTAAAGTTGTATTTAGTATAACTAGGAAAATAGCTACTTCTCATAAACTAAAAACAAATGTCTACGGGACATACTAGGTAGAATGATTATTTGAGGATGAGAGGCTTTAATGTATACAACTATTGACATTGGTTGATTTTGTATGAGAATTTAAAAGATTATTCTCATCAAACTTTCTTCGCCTTCCTCATTATTATAGAGGAGATGGTGGCTATCATTCATCTTTCATCAATGCCAAATGTAGTTGAAATTAATTCCATATGTTAACTAATTATCATATTCTAAGCTATTTCGTCGATTGAAAAGAGAGTATTTTGAAAATTGAAAAAATAATTCTCACATACACCGCATAAAGTAGCCATATATTTTAATGGTTGAGAATTGTAGACATTCTCGAATTTCTTTTAGAAAAAGTACGCGACAACTACAAACTTGTCTACTTTTTAGATAATTATTTAGTATATGTCTACCAATTAAATTTTTTTAAATGTTTGTCTAAATCTGATTTTCTATAAATAAATAATTAAATTGCATTCGACTATTATACCCTTATTAATAATTTTAATTAATGTGAATTATTAAAATAGATTTTAGATTCATTCCTAACCACCAACAAAAAATTAAACATTTAAATAATATAAAATCTAAACTTCTTATCACCCAAAAATAAATTTGATTATTAAAAAAAATATTTGAACTCTTTCATTCCGTTTTGTTTTTAAAATAAAAAAGTTGTTAAAATTAATTTATTATGAAATATGGAAAACAAAACAACAACATAAATTTGACGGTACATATGGTACACATCTTTACACACATTGTAATAAATTAATGAATACTAAATTCTGAAACGAAAATTTAGTAAGATCCAACAATACAATAGCTAGAATTGTAAATTTTGCTAGAATTCACTATGTATTCATATGTATACCAAAAGATGCATGTTAAACGTACTTACAATTATGTGTACTCTCTACATCTAAAATTATATGAAATCAGAAAGATTGTAGGTTGAAGGAGTACACGATGGTAGGGATACTCTCCTTGTTACATCAAATCATGTGAGACCACTGGAACGTTGATGATGACCAATCTGCAAAAAAAAAAAAGAAAAAAAGAAGAAGAATAACCGTGTACATCAAAGTATGCATGTTAAACGTGCTTACACTTGTGTGTATACTTGTGGATAGCGGTTGTTCCACCTGAAACTAGACTGTAGGAGTACACGAAAGTGGAGATAGCCTCCTTGATACATAAAATCATGTGTGACCACTAACACGTCGATGACAACCAATCTGCAAAACAAAAATAAAATTTTACTGAAATTCATTGTGTACCCATATGTACACCAAAGAATACATGTTAAACATGCTTACATTTGCGTGCATACTTGTGGACAACATTTGTTCCATCTGAAACTGTATAAAATCAAAAATATTGTAGGCTAGAGGAGAGTACAAAATAGTGGGGATACTTTCATTCTTACATCAAATTGCGACGTCGTTTTGGACATTTGAGCCCTAAAAACTCTTTAGCGAACAGTTTCATTTGGACGAAAAAAAGAGAGAAAGAAATCGATGGGTTAGGACATGGGCGACGAAAAAAAAAATTGAAGCGCTGGAGGAGGGGAGATATTGCTCGACAATTGTTTTCGATGAAGGAGAAAAATCGAGCGATGCTAGTGGGAATTTTTGGGGTTTCCTCATTATATTTGATCTTGGATAGATTTACTAGTGTGAGAGATAGTCTGAATTACATATTTTTTGTTTAATCTTATATAGATTTCCTCTTAGTTTGTTTGGTTGAATGTAATGCAAGTTACATATTGAATGCTCTTAATTTCTTGACCAAACTAGTGAGCGTGATTTTATTAAAATTAATAAGGTTGCGTAGTTATTATTAAGGGTAGCTGAGAGATGGGTGATTTTCATGTAAGCCATGTTATGTATTGTTTTATATTTTCATTAAATGTTCAGGTGGATCACATCACCCTTCGAGATGGGGTGGAGGGTGCAAATGAATGGGACGAGTAATAAAATTTATAGACAAGTTTTGAAATTGGATTATATACCCATGCCTGAGTAGTTGGCATGTAAGGGTGGTGCAACGGAGGCAACATAGACACTGTTTGTTTGAGTTAGATTAACTTGAGTATTGTGTGTTATTTTACTATTTCAATTATTGTGATGTTGCAGGTTCGTTTGAAGTTCGACACCAGCGTCCACAGGTTCTCTGAAGGCTATGTATAATGCTTAGAGTTTAGGTTCTAGGAAGTTGTATGTGGATAACGGCTATTTAGCCTAGTTAATTTTTACTAGTCCCTAATCTATTTGTTGCTCCGAAGAACTTGGACATGTTCTCCATAGTTGTACTCTAAGAACGGACGACCAATCTTGTAACTTGAATACAAAGTTCCTCATTTCGATATCCAATGAATGTAATTGTGATTGAAAATAATGAGGATCAAGAGATTGGAAATGAGGAAAATAAATAAGGTAATTGAGATTAGAAAAGGAGCACAGAACACAGTAGAATAAGATTTGACGATTTTGAAAATGTTGCCAGTAACAATGATGATTTGTGAAAGATAAAATATTTTATAATAAATGTTAGATATTTTATACACAAATGAGATCTTATTTGATCAAATATAAATGTTAAATGTTAGATATTTTACCACTTTCGTCTCCTTGAGCCCATTTTGGAATTAATGGGCCGGTCCTGCAATAATTCATGGGCTGCCCAACACGATTAAGGTAATGAATGGGCAAAGTAGGGAAATTGTAAAAAAGTAAGGGTATATTTGAGAAAATAGCTTCATACAATTGATTATTTATTTATTGTTTTTGAAACACCAGACAATTGATTTTGGTAACATGGCTAAACCTATCTAAAAAAAAGGAAAAAAAAAAAAAAACAAGCAAACATGGTTAAACCTATTAATTGGGATTTTACAACAAATTACAAGCCAAAATTACATTCGACCACAATTTCAAAACTTTGGTAAAAAAAATCATGAAAAATAGAAAATAAATTTACCAAACTAATAAGTTCACACCCAACTTCCAATTCTAAGGGAGACTAATCACACTTAAAAAAACGAATAAAATTCAAATCTTGGATTAATGATTAATTTGTGTGTGAAAAGAAACCTAAAAATATACAACAATTTTTTTTGGAACAAATATTTCAACAAGAAAAAAAGATATTCTGTTACCTCATGGATAGACTTTTAATAACTTTACTTTTAAGTGGTAAGGGACCATATTTTTTACGGTTAGAAAATGCACAATATTACCCCTCATATCAGCATCAAAATGCACCGATGTCTGCAATGTTGATGTCACCAAACTACAATATGGATTACAACTGGTATCTTGACTCTGGAGCCACAAACCATCTCACTCATAATCTCGGCAATATGTCTGTCAACAGTGACTATATATGAAACAATCAGGTTCATGTAGGTAATGGAGCAGGTTTGTCAAATCACACTGGCTATAGTTTTATTTGTTCTTCCCCTAATAGTGTTCTGCATCTGAATAACCTACTTCATGTTCCCTCTATCACTAAGAATCTCATTATTGTTAGTCAATTCTTTCATGATATTGTTTTCTTTCAGTTTCACCCATTGTTTTACTATGTGAAGGATCGAGCAACTGGAAAAATACCACTCAGCGAGACTCTTAATGACTCTAAAATAGAGTTAGATTTTAGCCTGACTTCAGATTATTATTCGTGCTTATTAATTGAATTTATTGCAAGCGAGGAAAAATTGGGAATAAAAAGATGTATTTCGCTAATGCTTACGCATTGGGGGAGTAAAATGCAAAATAACGGTTATTTGGCTGAAAACAAAAAAAATAGCACGTATAGGATGGACTTCACAAAGCTTATGTTGATTTATGTTTTCGCATGGTTGGCACTAGCAGAGTAATGCGATGCGAAGAATCAAGATGCGCGATTAAAGCTCAAAAGACCAAGGCCAGACGCACTTCAAGTAAATAAGGAAGGAATCGCCGGATAGCGAGAAGTTGACTAACCAGACAAATTAAGAGACATATTGATGAAATTATGAAATTCCTACCTTAGACGATACAAACACATTTGGAAAGGATAAAAACGAGAAATCATCGCGAAGATTGATTCGTGTTACTCTGGAATTTTTGGAGACTCGATGACTTAGTCATATAAATAGATTGCTTGTGTAATAGAGATGGGGCTTGATCTTTTCCTTGTTCATTCTTCTCGGAGGAGTTTAGAGTCTTGATCAAGACGACGATTTTGTTTTATTTTACTTCGTTGATAAACTCATTTTACTTTCGTAATACAATTCTAATATGTTTTCCTTATCTCATATTGTGTTTTCAATTTGTATCATGAACTAATCTCATCAGGGCGAAACTAGGAGAAAATGAATCTTAGTAGCATGTTGTAGGAAGAAATTGGAGGAGGTTTATCTAGAGCATCTAGATTAGGTACTTCAATGTAACAGTAAGTGTCGACCGACCATCCACACAAGCTATTAGGTTATAAATCGGAAGAGGAAATAATCTAAGTCTATTTTGCATGTTTAATAGGTAGTGTTACATCTATGATGCTTTAAATCGGAGTTTAGGAATAAACACGTAACTATTACATAGGTAGCCCTAGTTGTATTTACATTTAGTCGCAACAGAAGCTAGATTGAGTGCTGAATGAAAGCAGAAACGGAAGTTTGTAGGCGTAGTATGATAGAGTCCCTTACCTCATGTTTCTCGTTTACTTTATTGCTGCTAAAATTCATGAGTATTTTAGTATAACTTTATCTTATCAAAACTACTTTATTTCGTTATTTACATGTTGTAATCACAAACAAACTCAACATATTCGTGCAAATTACAATTCAATTCTGAACATCACCTCGAATAGTTTCCAGTCCCTATGAAGATTAGTAATTTACTTATTACTTGATGCAGACTTCGTATACGTACGTGAAATGAGATCTAATAAAACTGAGAGCATTTAACTATTTGCTACCGCTGATCCGCATATCAAGTTTTTGGCGTCGCTGTCGGGAACTGTGTAAAATTATCTTGAGACGAGAGTGTTTAGAATATAAATAAAAATAAAATAATAAAAATAATAATAATATTTGTAGTTTCATTTTGTTTCAACATTGTAGTTTGATTGGTGCATGAGCGCTACTCTTGTGTTTGATCCAGAACCTGAACGAACTCTTTGAAGGAGGATACGCTGACCCACAAAGGAATGGATCACATGTTACAACATCATCTTGGAGTGATGGACCCTCCAGTAGCAACAGGTGTAGAAATTGGAGCAAATGCAAACCTAAATTCTAATCTACCGCTAGCACAGGGTGTAACGACCAGACCCGAATGGGGTTCTAAATAGGTCGTTACCTCAATGCATGCATACAAATCTACAGAAAATTTGCAAGATGGTGTTCGGATTCTAATTAAAAACTAAAACATAAAACATCCATTTAAAATCAACATAATTTCTCAAAACACGCCCCCTGTTTCCAAGCTTTGCTCCAAGACAAATACATTTACAAAGCTTACTCTGATCAGAGATTTATTTAAAACATACAAACTTTACAACAATGCTAGAATCCGGAAATACATTCAGAAAACACCCTAGGGCTCCGTGCCCAACTACATGCATTCAGAGAACATTTAAATCATAAACATAAAACTCAGAGTTGAACAACGGGTTTCCATGATCACAGCTCTTCCTCCAGCCATCCTGTCTCGCACCATGGCTACCTGTGGAAAAACCACATAATAAGGGTGAGTAACGAATTACTCAGTAAGAATCCCCAACCGGGGTACAATACGATATAATCAGTCATCTAGTACCAAAGCATGCAAGCAAACAAGTACCAACACAGATCATAACTCAACGAGTTCATAAAACAAGATCTGAAGTCATCGGAAGTCTCTTTCTTCCGGCCTAGGGATTGGATACACTGACCAATCAGGGACATCACCGAGGTATCTGTCACTCGGGGGGAATACACTGATCCCTAGAATGTCCTCAAGGGCCTCCTTGCCCTTGCCACTAATCTGGACTTACGGGAGAGTACCCGAAGTCAGGCTCTAACGGAAGGAATGGTGTACTCACGACATTAGCCGGGGAGCTCTCGAACCGGCAACAACTAAACGCGTGCGCGCGCACACCGCATGCTCTCTGCAACCGGCGTAAATGCGGGGGCCTAAGGGCAAACTACGCGGGCCAGGTGCACAAGCCTATGACTCGGAAGCGGTGTCATTGATCACAGTAGCGCGAGGCCCTCGGCGCTCATCTGTGCAGCCTGATCCACCGACCTGAAGCTAAGAACCGGCCAAGGCAGGCTTACACCGCTTGGCGTGGTTCCGCTCTAGCAGCTACAAACTAGGCATACGCCAATGAGGTAGGTAATTCTCATTGGCTGCCGGAGGGGGAGAAAAAGCAAGGTATGTTATGCTTTGCTCAATATCCGACCACTGGGGACAAAGTACGTTATGTCCGCTCTCAACCTCAAGCAATGCTTCGCTTTACTTCCGACCGGTGGGGACAAGATACGTTATGTCCGCTCTCGGCCTACGGATGATGACAAACCCTACAACTCTATCTAAGAGTACAGAGTAAAAAGCAATGATTTCGGCTAGCAAACAATGACCGACATCAATCACATTTACCTAGCATGATACTACGAGCTTAGCAGGAATCATAAGCATGTTTGTGAGAACAAACCTAGCATGGCACTAACATGTAAAATCAAGCAAACATGCTAGCGTAAATCAATCAAAGCCGATCTATTACTATCATGCTCATAACAGATTTAGCAAACAAGCAAGGCATAATCATGAAAATATCGCAGGCCCCCACACAACTCCAAAGAAGAAATCATTACCCGGTGGAAGGCAACAACACACAATAAAAATAATCGCGATCTAACCCGAGCAACCTATATCGAGCCAAACAAACACATCAATAATCATAAAATAGGCCTAAATAATAATAAAATAAACAGGCTCTCGCCGAGCAACTCACGAGACACTGACGACACGTGAACGAGCCATTTTGCAGACGGGCTAGGCGACCAAAGGGCCGGGCTGGGCGCGCCGGGGCCGTAGGGGGCTCCTCGGGGCACGCTGCACGGCGCTGAAGCCATGCGCGGACAGCGCGCGGACGCGGCGGCATGGGCGCGGGCGCTTGCTCGGCACAGGGACGACGCACGGGCGCGAGCGACACGACGCGACGGGCGAGCTCGGGCGACACGGGCGCGGACGTGACCTGGTGACACTGTGCGAGGCTCGGGCGACACGAGCTGGGCGACGCGGCACTGTGCGCCGCTCGGCACAGTGCGCAGCTGGGCGACATGGACTAGTGAAAGGCGAGCTCGGGCTGGCGACGCGACGGCCTTGGCGAGGGCGCGCGAGGGCTGGGCGACGCTTGGGCGAGCTGGGGCTGGCGATGGCACGACTGGCAGGCGAGTGAGCTTGCGGCCGGGCTGGCGAGCGGGCCGGGCCTGGCCGCTGGGTCAATGGGCGAGCCAAGGGCTGGGCCGGCTAGAAGGGGGGCTAGGTCGGGGAGAGAGAGAGAGAGAGAGAGAGAGAAAATGAATTTTGGGGAAAAAATAAAAGAAATTGGAAAATAAAAAGGAAAATGGGAAAAAAGGAAATAAATGGGATTTTAATCCTAAAATCCAACCTTATCCACTTTTAAAACCTTAAAATCCTATTTCCCAGCTTCCTCCTTCGAGACCTGACCGAAGCAATCTTTTCCAATAAATAAAACTCACTTAAATCCAACTCCCAAACCAACAATAAGGGCCCGGGCTCGAATCCCAAAGGAAACACCCAACAACCAATACTTTGCCAAAGCCCAAACCACAACCGAGCATCCAACCGACTAGCCCAAACACCACGGGACTCGCGGCCAACAACAAACAAGCCTCGACAAAGGCAGGAGCTTCCTCGTAGCCCTGAAAACCAAAAATCCTGCCCGGGGAGCCAAAAGACCAAAATACCCCCAAGGGTCCAAACAACTCTAAAACCCAACCAAACAACCGAATCTTGACCCGAAGGCACCTCGAAAACTAGAATAGGAAACTGGGCTGTTACAATACTCCCTCCTTTTAAGACTTTCGTCCTCGAAAGTCCTAAGACGAAACAACTCCAGGAAAACTCCACAGATCCAGCCAACAGAACTTCTTGGCCAACAACACCAACCTTCTTCGAAAACAAAACCCTCTTGGGTTCTAAAAAACTCAAGGCCACAATGCCATCCAGACTGCCACAAACTACAACCAAGACTGGCATACCCTGAACTCCAAGGGAATAGACGGCAAACCACGTCCTCAACTCGCACCAACTCTCAAACGGTGCTACTCTCAGCAAACTCGAGGACTGGCCACAAGCTCTGAAACTCTACACAACACACTGGCAAAACTCCTCTGGGAGCTCACAGCTGTTAACAAACAGCCTCAACCCAACAACAAACTGGCCAAACAACTGAACCTCCCAGGTTCCAGAAACCAAACGGCCTACTCTTACTTCACAGAGACCAAGGAACCTCAAACCTTGCCTACAACCTTAACGAGGCATGGGGCACCAACATTCCTCTCAAGGAAAACTCGGGCTGCAAGGACTAAACCATCACGCAGCTCTCTGCGGCACAACACCTTGAGGAAAACAGCTCAACGGCTTTACCAACCAAAGCCACGACACCTCTGTGCCAACTCACTCAAATGGCTCTGCTACGCCAACTGCGAGCGCACAACAACTAGGAGTAAAGCCCGAGAAAAGCTTGCTCAGCAGGAACTCAAACCAAGCTTATAACGAGCAACGCTCGCCTCGAAGCCACTACTCAACTTCCAACCAGAAGCTCCACTCCCAAAACCTCGCAAGAAAAACGGATAACGACAACCTCAAAGCTTACGGATCCTGAGCCACACGAATCCGCAAGACTACCTCAGAAGCTAACACTCGAGGCTGACATCCAGGGAGCAACTCAACCACCACCGAGGCTAGGGGGAAGGGAAATCTTCAATCCCCAAAGAACCAACAACTTGCCAGAAACAACTCTTACTGGCTGGCCACCGCCCTTGCGGGGACAAACAACTTGCTTGCTAACAACACAATGCAGAGGCCCTCTCGCTGGGCTGACCGCTGCGCTACTCTGATCAACTACACAACTCAGGAGCTAAGCTGACTCCTGCTAAACGGGAAACGATTTCCCCAGCAAGCAAACTCCAGAAGGGCAGCGAACTCACACACGCTCGCTGACTTGCTCAAACCCAAGGCAACAACAACCAACTCTCTTGGAAGCAACACCCAAGGGAAAACTCAACCAATCGGATCACCAATCCGAAACTAACAAAACTTACTCAACTGCCGAGGGAGGGGTCAACTCCCAAAACTTCCTGACTAGGAACAAGACCTCAAGGCAACGCCCTCCAGCTAGAACCGAACTAGCTCTCGAAACAACAAGAGGACCAAACCTTGGCCCAACACTCACAAGAGGCAAAACAACCCTTACTGCAGCCTCTAGAACACCATCCAAGAGTCCACCTAACTGGACAAACAACTGCTTCCAAGCAGCCAACAAAATTTTCCTTCAAGCTAGCACCTCTACCATCAACTCATGGCTATGGGAGAAATCTGACATCTCCCAGGAGGAAACGGCTCTTACAAGTAGACAACCGAAGGACAGAGAGCTCCACATACGCTCACTGTCTTGCTCCACCAGAGCAACAACATCTAAATCTCACGGGGCAACAACAGGGGTCCATCTCAGACTGAACCTCCAAATGCCAAACGGGGCAACTCAACATCCTGGAAACAAGAAAGCCACCAACAGGGCACGAACCACTCGCCCCACGAGCAAAACTAATCTCTAGCAGCTCCAAACCACACCTTGGTCAACAACAAGCATCAACTTGCCACCGCACCAGAACCAATCCGGACTCTGCTCCAAACAAACACTGGCTTGCTAGTCAACCAAGACTGCCAGCAACTCATCCGAGGCTACAGACCACACGGCCCAACTTTGCCAATCAAACTCACTACCGGGCTCGACCGAGCTCGAGAGGCTCTCCACAACCTAGGGTTCTACGGCAGCCCTCGACACACACCGCCGACAAACGAGCTAATGACCAACCGCTCGAACAGCACAACTCTCCCAAAGATCTCAACCATGTTTGGCCAACTCCAACTCCTTGGGAACCAAGAGGACCCGAAACGCTACCGAATGCGTCGTCCTCCTACTCAAACATCAGCCTCAACAAGGCTTCTACCCAAGGAAAGGATCCAAACAACCCTCTTAGCCAAGGCGATCAGAAACTGCGTGGCTTTGCTACCACCGCACTTGTTCAGTTTCCAACTGAACTCCAACCGAAGGAACACCAAAAGTTCCTTCTCCACACGATGCTAAAAGCTGAGGCAACCTTGCTCTACCAAGCATAATCATGCCACACCGAACTTACTTTATACCAAGCCTCTACCAAGGGTGCTTGCCCATAAGGCATCCAAATCCTCTCGCAAGGCATCAACTCATCTCGCCTCAAAGGCATCCAACTCGCCTCATAGGCATCCAGCTCATCTCATGAGCATCCAACTCAGGGTCCCTCTACGCGACCGAACTCGCATCTACGATGCTCAACTCTCCTCAGATTAAGGCACTCGAAGGTAGTTGACCGCACTACCAACCACAAGGAAACTCTTGGCCTTAACACTAGCGCGAGACTCACGCGCACCAACACTTGCCAACCGACAACCTGCTGACTAACTCAACCTCCAGAAACACTGGGAAGTGGCTCCGGCTCCTCTCGAGCATCCTTTCAATTGTAGTCCATCGACTACCACTGAACTAGCCCTCTGGCACGACCTAAACAAGTGCAACTGCCATAAACGGATCCAAGGCTAAAGGAGTGCGCTGAACTCCGAACGGCATAGAACCATCTGCTATGCCCAAGCCAAACTCAAGCTTGAACCAGACTTAGTGCCAAAGTGG
Source organism: Sicyos edulis (assembly GCA_036507275.1). NCBI lineage: Eukaryota > Viridiplantae > Streptophyta > Magnoliopsida > Cucurbitales > Cucurbitaceae > Sicyos > Sicyos edulis. Next base: position 38,134,563 of record CM071847.1, read on the forward strand.
CACACCAACCAATGCACCTCAAGGGCTACTACTACCAAATCCACATCTTACTACAGATGGGGCCAGCAAGGTCACTACCTTAAGTGACAACAACTCTGGCTAGGCATACAAGGGCTCAACCCAAACAACCATGCCTAAGGCATCTCATCAAACCGAAGGCTCACAGCTTACTCTTGCATCTCCTCATGATGCTCAACAAAACTCTGGCCGAATCTCTCAACAAGCAGCAGCTAGCTCCACTCTAGGAGCTCACCAAGGAAGAGTGCTCAACTCTACCAAACATCTGACGAAACTGGGATGTTAAACAACAACAGGCTTGCAAGGGGGCAAATATGTCTCTACATCTGCCTCAAGCCACTAACACGGCAACTTGCCAAACAATCGGGCGACTAGTGGAGACTCTACTAGTCCACCTCTCACAAGGGACTACCACCACCAACTGCTGTACCAAACAACACAGGAACGACACACCTCGGCCTCTGAACAGCAGGGCATCCCACACACGGATGCTAAACTCAAACCTGGCCAACTGCTTTACTACTAGCAGCAGGACTTTCTGAAACATCGAGCTCTACAGGCATCCACTTGCCAAACTGGGCTGCTCCATCATCGCCAACAAACTCATCTGAAAAAAAAAACCTGCTGATCATGCCCTCCCGGGAACCTCCGGGGCTACAAGAGCTACTAGGGGAAAAGCTGAACAAACTCTGTCAGCTGGGCTATCTGTGCCCGGGACTCCTCACTACGCGCGCTACAAAGCGCGCACGGGTCTCCGCTCTCGATAGCTAAAGACCGCCATCCAATCTCTCATGGTGGAGCACACTCGCTCAAGGAGTCTCACTGAGGCGCGCTAGCCTCTACCCCCTCCACTAGGCAACTCAACTGCCAGGGCCAACTCTGGCCAACGGGCCTAACAACCTTGGACGCGGCCTCAACATCAACACGATCAGTCCAACTCCACGGTCGGACATGCCAAACGTTCTGCTTCTCTGGGTGCGATCAACATACTGGCGATCTGCACAAAGCACCTCCACCCTCTCACTAGGGGAAAAACAGCAACAGGGCCACAAATGGCCTATGAGAGTCTAAGCTCTGCCTCCCTCGGGGACGACGTCCCGGGGCATTCGAATCTATCCGATACCTCAACAAGTCGCTAAATCATGCTCGTGATCGCGAAAGTTGGCATAATGGCTCTCTAAGCCCAAACCAACAACGAGTCGAACCGCTTTCGTCTCCGCTCCACAACTCTACACAAGGCATACACTAGATGAAAAGTATTGTAAATTCTTACCCCTTTCTTTAAAACAGTAAACTTAGGCGTACCTGATGACTGTCGAAGTGCTGATGATCATGGAAAAATGACCTACAACAAAAGGTCGTCACCACTGAGAATCTATGACTCGAGCTCGATACCAACTCGTAACGACCCGACCGAATGGGGTTCTAAATAGGTCGTTACCTCAATGCATGCATACAAATCTACAAAAATTTGCAAGATGGTGTTCGGATTCTAAGTAAAAACTAAAACATAAAACATCCATTTAAAATCAACATAATTTCTCAAACCCGCCCTCTGTTTCCAAGCACCTGTTCCAAGACAAATACATTTACAAAGCTTACTCTGATCAGAGATTTATTTAAAACATACAAACATTACAACAATGCTAGAATCCGGAAATACATTTAGAAAACACCCTAGGGCTCCGTGCCCAACTACATGCATTCAGAGAACATTTAAATCATAAACATAAAACTCAGAGTTGAACAACGGGTTTTCATGATCACAGCTCCTCCTCCAGCCATCCTGTCTCGCACCATGGCTACCTGTGGAAAAACCACATAATAAGGGTGAGTAACGAATTACTCAGTAAGAATCCCCAACCGGGGTACAATACGATATAATCAGTCATCTAGTACCAAAGCAAGCAAGCAAACAGGTACCAACACAGATCATAGCTCAACAAGCTCATAAAACAAGATCTGGAGTCATCGGAAGTCTCTTTCTTCCGGCCTAGGGATTGGATACACTGACCAATCAGGGACATCACCGAGGTATCTGTCACTCGGGGGGAATACACTGATCCCTAGAATGTCCTCAAGGGCCTCCTTGCCCTTGCCACTCAGTCTGGACTTACGGAGAGTACCCAAGTCGCTCTAACGGAAGGAATGGTGTACTCACGACATTAGCCCGGGAGCTCTCGGCCGGCAACTAACGCAGTGTGCGCGCGCACACCGCATGCTCTCTGAACCGGCGTAAATGCGGGGGCCTAAGGGCAAACTACGCGGGCCAGGTGCACATGCCTATGACTCGGAAGCGGTGTCATTGATCACAGTAGCGCGAGGCCCTCGGCGCTCATCTGTGCAGCCTGATCCACCGACCTGAAGCTAAGAACCGGCCAAGGCAGGCTTACACCGTTGGCAGGGTTCCGCTCTAGCAGGCTACAAACTAGGCATACGCCAATGAGGTAGCTAAGTCTCATTGGTCGCTGGAGGGGGGAGAAAGAGCAAGGTATGTTATGCTTTGCTCAATATCCGACCACTGGGGACAAAGTACGTTATGTCCGCTCTCAACCCCTGAAGCAATGCTTCGCTTTACTCCCGACCGGTGGGGACAAGATACGTTATGTCCGCTCTCAGCCTCTGGATGATGACAAACCCTACAACTCTATCTAAGAGTGCAGAGTAAAAAGCAATGATTCCTGGCTAGCAAACAATGAGCGACATCAATCACATTTACCTAGCATGATACTACGAGCTTAAGCAGGAATCATAAGCATGCTGGCAGAACAAACCTAGCATGGCACTAACATTTAAAATCAAGAAAACATGCTAGCAGAAATCAATCAAAGCTGATCTATTACTATCATGCTCATAACAGTCAGCAAACAAGCAAGGCATAATCATGAAAATATCGTAGGGCCCACACAACTCCGGTAAGAAATCCTTACCTGGTCGGAAGGCAACAACACACAATAAAAATAACTGCGATCGAACCCGAGCAACCTATATCGAGCCAAACAAACACATCAATAATCATAAAATAGGCCTAAATAATAATAAAATAAACAGGGCTCGTCTCGGGAGCAACTCACGAGGCGGTGACACGCTGAACGAGCCATTTGCGGCGCTAGCGAACCAAAGGGGCGGGCCGGGCGCGCAGGGCCGCAGGGCTCTGGCCGGGCGCGCGCGCGGCACGCTGGCGCTGAGCCAGCCGCGACGCGACAGCGCGCGCAGTGGCCAGGGGCGCGCGGCGCGGCGCTTGCTCGCGCGTGAGGGGGACGGCGACGGCGCGAGCGACACGACGCGACGGAGAGTTTCGGGCGACACGGGCGCGGACGCAACCTGGCGACTTGTGCGGCGAGGCTCGCAACACGAGCCGGGCGACACGACGCGGAATCGTGGCGCGGCTCGGCGATGATGCGGTACCGGGCGACACGGACCAGGGCATGGCGAGCTCGGGCTGGCGACGCGACGGCTTGGGCGAGGGCGCGCGAGGGCTGGGCGACGCCCGGGCAAGCTGGGGCTGGCGATGGCACGACTGGCAGTGGCGGGCGGCGCGCGGCCTAGCTAGGCCGCTGGTCGGGTCGGGCGAGCCAAGGGTCGGGCCGGCCAGGAGGGGGCTAGGGCCTGAGAGAGAGAGAGAGAGAGAGGGAGAGAGAGAAAATGAATTTTGGGGAAAAAATAAAAGAAAATGGAAAATAAGAAGGAAAATGGGAAAAAAGGAAATAAATGGGATTTTAATCCTAAAATCCAACCTTATCCACTTTTAAAACCTTAAATCCCATTTCCCGGCTTCCTCCTTCGAGACCCGACCGAAGCAATCTTTCCAATAAATAAAACTCACTTAAATCCAACTCTCAAACCAACAATAAGGGCCCGGGCTCGAATCCCAAAGGAAACATCCAACAACCAATACTTTGCCAAAGCCCAAACCACAACCGAGCATCCAACCGACTAGCCCAAACACCACGGGACTCGCATGCCAACAACAAACAAGCCTCGACAAAAAGCGTAAGCTTCCTCGAAGCCCTGAAAACCACAAATCCTGCCCGGGGAGCCAAAAGATTAAAATACCCCCAAGGGTCCAAACGGCTCTAAAACCCAACCAAACAACCGAATCTTGACCCGAAGGCACCTCGAAAACTGGAATAGGAAATTGGGTTGTTACATGGTAGATGAAAGAGATAGAGTCATGCGAACTCAAGAAGGAGAATTCAATCATATAACATATCCAGGTATGGTTAGACATAACGGTGGAGATAGATGCCCTATATTATGTATTACATGCTTAAATTCAATGAACCTTTTAGAAGACTTCCTTCAAAAGTTCTGCATCAACATCTGCATAACTTTTTAGCTATTAGTGACGTTAACCAGGAAGTCGGTATTTCTCTGGAAGATACTCGACTGTTTCTGTTTTCATATTCCTTCAGGGATAAGGCCAGATATTGGATAAATACACTTCCAAGTAATTATACTTGGAGGAAAATGGTTGAAAGCTTTGTTAGCAAAATACTATCCTAGTGCACAAAGCATGAACTCTAGGCACGAAATCACTAGCTTTAGACAAGAAGACGATGAAACTATAGAAGGAGCTTGGGAATGGTACAAGGAGCTTATAACGAAATGTCCATACCGTGGTCTGTCTTATACGCTTCAAATCGAACATTTTTACAATGGTATATCGAAATCAGACAAGGCTATTCTTAACGCAGCAGCAGAAGAATGTCTGATGGATAAAACATACAATCATGCTTACAAAATCATCGAAACAACTGCTAAGAATCACGCGCCTAAAATGAGCCAAGGTCGCACCCAAGATAAAACACTAAGTAGATTCGAGCTAAGTGAAATGACTGTCATATAAGCACAATATGCTATGTTGAAGATCTAACACCTCGTGTTTCAGCCGTCAATTAATGTGAGTTTAAATTATGATTATTAGTTCCATTATGTGTTATTTCATATGTGTTTAATGGAGGAACCATTGAGTTTTTTTTTTTTTTTTTAATGTTTTTATTGATTATGTAACGGCCCGGAATTTCATCCCGGTCTTCCCGGGTTGCCCCAGGGGCATTTTGGTAATTTGGTCGGGCCGACAGGGCCGGTTATGTCTTTTCTAATTGCCAAAAAAATTATGAGATGATTTGAATGGGATCGGGAAGCTTTGTGAAGATATTTGGGCTTGGTAGAATGCAAAAAGAAATAGGGAATTAAATAGCGCGTCGGGTGAGATTCGAGCCAAGGCCGCTTGGGAAGCTAGACGGGCAGCATTGCCCCTTGAGCCACAAAGCGCTCTTGTTAATTTGAGCGTGCCATCTAGTACTTATGCGTGTTTTCTCCTGCCTTTGGTTTAAAAGCCAGCCCGCCCGAGCTTCTTCCCCATTTCTTCTTCTTCCTTCGCGATTTTTCCTCCGACCTACAGCGATTCTCCTTCGCGATTCCTTCCCTCGCCAGCTCCAATTCGACTGAGTTGTCCCTCCATTTCGAAGTTGATTTCCATTCCCGAGCAGCAGGTAAGCTTCTTCTCTTCTTCTTCTCCTTCAATTCCCTTCCCCTATTTTCGTTGTCGCCATTGATGGCCGAGAGAGTGATGCGAGTGAATTGGTGTGTGTGTGAAGTTCTTGTGCAGCTAGACGAGTGGAATTCGCCCGAGAAGAAGAAGCTCCATCATCTTCTTCATCGCCAATTCGAATTCCTTCTCCAACGCGCGAAGAAGCTTCATCGTCCCTGTTCGCCCCTTCGCTCGTGCGCAGAAGCAGCCCAGCCCGCCGAGCCACTCCGCGCATCGCCGAGCTGTGTCGCCAAGCCGCGCCCCAGCGCCGTGTCGCGTGTCCTGCTGCCGAGCCGAGCCACCAAGCCGAGCCGAGCCGAGTGAGAGCCGAGCCGAGCTTAATTATTTTATTTTATTTAATTTAATTTAGATATTGTGTGTAATTGTGTTGTGCTTGTTAGGTCCCGGTAGCTAGTTTGAGATCGTTCGCAGCTTAGATTTTCGTGTAATCGTCCCCGACCAAGGTAAGGATTTCTTACCTGAGTTGTGTGGACCCTGCGATATATTATGTGATTGCTGATTGATTGCTTGTTTGTGTTTATTGACATGTGTAGCTAAGTGCTCTATTCTGAATTCCCGATTGGCTTGATCTTCCTGGTTAATTCTCATGTTAATCCATGCTAGGTTGTTCCTTTTCTCGCATGCTCAGATTCATTCTTGCTTCGTAGTATCATGCTAGGTTCGTTGTATTCTTATTGAGCACGTATTGGATTTTATTGAATTGTTTGCTGATTGCTAAGGTAGGTTAGAGTGGCAGGTAGATAGCATCATCCGGGCCGGGTGCATAACGAACCTTGCATCCACGACAGGGACGTATGAGATGGTGCTCGCCCGATCCCGTTAGGGAATAGCTAACCCTAACGGTGGCCCGCAATCTTGGGTGAGGTGGCGGCATCGTTAAATTCCCCAGCGGTCGGGATGATGACTTGGCATTGCCTCGCCCCCGCAATCGGCACGTCCTCAGAGCGTGTTCGGCAAAGAGCCTTTGATTGCCACCTATTAAGGTAAGGACGACTTCTCGGTGTAAGCCTACCACGACCCGTTCCTTAGCCCCCCAAAGTGCGGTGGTTCAGCCGACATAGTTTACGTGTCGTGTCTCACACCCATGTCGGTGACACCGATCCAAAGATTTAGTTAGGCGTGGTGGTGGACATGGGCGCTTGCCTCTAGATCCGGCACCCCTCATAGTTCTGCGATAGCGCTTGTGCATGCATTACGCTCATTACAGCAATACTGATCGAGAGCTCCTCGGGATCTTGAGCTAGTGTACCTTACATTCGACAGTAGACAGGCTGAGGCCGGGACTTGTTTCTCGTATAGGGCGTATTGTGTGAAGGATTGTGTGGTGGATTATTCCAGACTAAGACCCTGAGTTGGTATCCGAGGTCCAAATATGGACTCAAGCTATGTGCTCTATTCTGTGTTTATATTCATAGCTTGCATACGCTCAGCTAGATGACGATGTATATCGTATTGTACCCCGGTTGGGGATTCTTACTGAGTAATTCGTTACTCACCCTTATTATTGTGCTTTTCCACAGGTAACCGAGTTGCGAGACAGGATGGCTGAAGGAGGAGCTGTGATCATGGGGCCAAGTCATCAAACTCTGATTTTGTGTTATGACTCTTTATGTTTTATTTTCCCCTGAATGCATGTAGCCGGGCACGGAGCCCTAGGATGTTTTCTAAATGTTTTGTGGATTCCAACATTGTTGTATCTGGACAGGTTTTGAATGATTTTAATAAATCTCTTATCAGAGTAAACTTTGGAAATGTATTTATCTTGGAACAGGTGCTTGGAAACAGGGACAGGTTTCAGGAAAATTGTCCGGGCTTTGAACTGAATGTTTGAATGTTTTGTTTTTAATTGGAATCTGAAATCATGTCTGTATAATGTTCTTTACTTTGAATGCATGCATTGGGGTAAGGGCCCATTTAGTGCCCCATTCGGGTCGGGTCCTTACAGATTATCAATAAGGAATTAATGAATAAGGGTTTGTTAATTAAAATTTAAAAGGGAAAAGTCTTGTTTGACTTGGAGTGGGAGTCAAGCAAAAAAGTATGGCCCAAAATGAGTCTTAGAGAATTTTAGGGTTCACTCCTCCATTCTCTCCAACTCATTCCCAAATTGGGCATAACTATCACTATCAATTAAATTGATTTCCATTTTAATTCTACTTTCTAAAAAAGAAAACACCCTTAGTCTCTCTCTCCATCTCCTTCATTCTCACACATCGCACCACGGACGTCCAGCCATCGCCACGCCAAATGCAATCCGCGGCCGCAAATCCCTCGCTGCCGGAACTCCGACCTCCGCCGCCACAAGCTACCGCGAAACCCCTAAAGCACGATGTTCATCGCCGCCACAGACTCGTAAACCCGCTTGCCTATCTGCGACCCACCTGAGAATGTTGGTAACGAGCTTATTTAATGGGTTTGGGTTCATTTTGTTAAGTGTGAAATTATGAGCTGGTGCTTCTTTAAGTTCTAAATTAGTTGTCCTTATTTTTTAAATCAAAAGAGGGTTGTTGGGTATTTATTTTTAGTGAAATAATAAGGATTGTCTACATTTCATAAAATAAATCATCTAATGTCTACCATTTTTTGCATTTAAATCTATGTCTACTTGAAAATGAGAGAGTTTTTTTTTCTCTCTATCGTATCCTCTTTCAATTTTTGTTTGTTTATTAAAAAATGATAGGTTGAGGCCTAAAAATAAGGAGGAGAATCTCTCTCATAACCACTTTTCTATTATTGTGATTTTCATGTTAATTTAAGTTATTTCAAAAATCAAATCTGTTAAACTTAAATATTATCATTAACTTATTTTGAATTAAAAAATCTAAATAATTCATTGAATCAAACCCTAGTGCATTCAGGAATTAATTTCATAACTTATACAAATTAAAGAGAATTGGGAGGTATTGTCCCATATTTGGTTTTGTTGAAGATTTCTATTATATTTAAACAAAAAAAAAATCATCAAACATTGTTATTAATTTATTTGTTATTTTTTATTTTAAAACATAGATAAATATTGAAGGAAGTTAGCATATAATGAGATAATAAATGGAAAAAAATTGCAACAGATTCCTTCATTCTCTCCATCATTCATCTTCATTCTAACCCAATCATTCAAGACTCTATCGATCAAATTATCATCGTCTACCAATTCCACATCGTAATTAAGGATTCATGTGACAAAGCAATGAATGTTATGTCGCTCACGGGTGTTCTCAACGAAGTTTGGGAGGAAAGATGTATCTACTCAAATCATAAGTTTTTCCTTGATTTTCTTTTGTGTTCTTCTTACTTTAGAAGCTGCATAAAAATGTGGAGATTGAGATTTTCGAGCTCAAGAAAGGGTGACATTTCGATGAATTTATCGATTCGGGTGCAAAAATTTGAAGGCGGGAGCCAAATTGCTAGAGTTTGAAGATGGAAATAACGTTGATAATGAAAAGAGTTGTCACAGTTGGTAAAGCAGAGAGCCCGACTACAAAAGTTGGAATGAAGATAGTTGGACTACAACAATTCGAAGATGGATATAGTTGAACTTCCCCAGTTTGAAGATGAATATAGTTGAACTACAAAACTTCGAAGATGGAGATAGTTGGACACAATAGTTTGAAGATGGAGATAGTTGGACAAAAATAGTTTCTAAGATGGAGATAGTTGAACTGCCACAGTTTGAAGATGGATATAGTTGGACTACAACAATTCGAAGATGGAGATAGTTGGACACAATAGTTTGGAGATGGAGATAGTTGGACAAAAACAGTTCGAAGGAGATAGTTGGACAAAAACAGTTCGAAGATGGAGATAGTTGGACTGCCATAGTTTGAAAATGGAAATAGCTGGAACTCATACATGTCGGCGAGGAAGCTCACCTTTTATGGTGTTGGAGAGGATGAAACTCAGACATGTCGGTGGATGTAGTCTAACGTACTTCTTCAAAGGGGAGATGGCTTGTCTCTTATGGTGTGGAGGAGGACGGAACTCAAACACGTCGATGAATTTTTAGTTTGTCTCTTTAGGATTCTGGTGCATGATTTAAACGAATAAAATCCACTCCATAACTAATACAAATACAACGATTGTTTTTTCGTAGATGACAATGTACACTTACCCAATTTCTTCTTACTGGGAGAATTCATGTCCGGGTGGAGATGAAGAGAAACTCGGGACACTCTGAATGTTGGTAGACATGCTTCGTCGTAGGTGGGGAGAAGATGGATGGATTAAAGTGTTCTCACGGTAGGGAAGAAGAGTAACTTGGTCTCTTGGAGTTTCAGAAGGATCTAAACGATCTCACATGCAAAAGGAGATGGTAGGTCATTTATTTTTTTTTTAAAAGTATATGGTTGCAAGTCAGATAAGCATTCAATTTCTTAAATGTGTTTTTTAGTATATCAATTAATTGTTCGACTCCTATTCTACATCAATATGTATTCGTATGTAGATGGTTGGAAGAGATTTAGGAAGATGTTTTTAAATTTCAAATTTGTTTGAGTTTTTAGAAACCATTTTAAAATTTCATATTTCAAATCTTCAACCTATTTTTTCATTTCGTATATTATGATTTAAATTTATTTTTCTATAATTCAATTTTGTTATTATTCAAATTATAGGAAATAGTTATTTGATATCTATATTGAGAATATTAAACATTTGAAATAAAAACATATAAAAGGGTATAAATGTCATTCATCTAATCATAAAATTCCAAAATATTAGATGTAGACATAAATTTAAATGAGCACAAAGACTAGACATTTGATGTTTATTTTTCAAAAATTAGACATTTACCTAATTGCCCCTTATTTTAATTAAAGAATATTGAGCTGCTGGATTTTAATGAGAATAATGGACAAATGAGTTGTGCATGCATGTTCTGGAATTAGCAATATGGGCTACTGTTGGGCTTATTTTGATTGGGGCCTTGTGTTATTTGGGTGTTTGTATTCATTTAAAACTAAATGGGATGTAGAGTAAAATGAACCATCAATGGGCTAATGGGTTCTATTGTTTAATGAGCTGCTTCTGAGTTGGTATTCAATTAGAATTAGATGTGCTTGGTGAGCTGTTGTGATTTTGAATAAAAACAAATGGGTGGCTGGTCATATGTGTTTAAATGCTAAAAATGAGTTGCATAATATAAATTAAGTAATAATGGTGTTGGGGTTATGATATTAAATAAATAAGCCATTTAAATAAATATGAGGCTGTTGGATTTAGATATAAAATAAATGAGTTGCTGGGTATTTTATGGCGATAATAGAAGTTGAATTACTGACCTATTTATTTATAAAATGGTGGGCAGAGAATATTAACATAATATGGGTTATTAATTAAATATTTAAAAATAGGTTATTAGTTTAATTATTATAAAATGGGTACTAGATTAATTTTGCAGTGGGCAAGCCATTTAAGCGATTGAGTTAGGATCAATAAATTAGTAATGGTCCTAACTAATTGTTGTAATTAGGTGATCAACTTAGGAGCTTTGCTCGTTGGGTTTGAAGACTTGTTCGGTTCTGTATTAAGAATAAGGTAAGGGCTTTCCTCTAGGAGTTGTGTCGTCCTCATACTAGTTCGACTGATTAATTGGTTTGTTGATATGTATGCCTAATTGCGATCTGGTATGATTTGATGAACTAATGAGCATGTTAGTGAAATGTGTGTGGCTATAAGCATGTTAGCTTAAGGAATGCTATGTTTGTTTATATATGTAGCTCACTGCATGTTGTTGGGGCCTGAATATTACCTGTTATGCCAGCGTGCTGGCTGGGCACGTACTACTAGTTATAAATGTCTTAAAATATCTGTTGAAGCATGCTAGTTTATATGACTGTGGATAATACTGTTTATTGGATTCTATGCTTGATTGTATGATGTTTTGTTGCCCATTGCATACTTTTTAGGCCTTTTAATTATGTCAGCGTGCCGACTGGGCATGTATTATATGCTAGTACCATGCTAGGTTGTTGCTTGTAGTCTCTCATATGTGATACTTGTGACGATGGGGATTTACATGTAATGGGACTGGGTTATTATTCTTAGTATCATGTTTTGCTATATTTGTCATCATTTACAGGATGGGAGGGCCAGAGTCACCCTCCCCTAATAGCCTAGTTTCGCGAACACAGTAAACTGGGGCCAAGATCGCGATGGAAGCCTATCACTGACTTGATTTTTTCGGGTGTGCGATACACGTGGACCTAGGCCGTACCATGGTGAGGGCCACCATTGGGCGAGCACTGGATGGTGTATCTGTCTTGTAGGCACGCTTAGACCTAGGCTATTGTTAAAATAGTAGGCCTTCTACTAACACAGCGATCAGCTGCGTGCAACATGTATAGAGACATATCGGGCTTAGGACGAGAGCTCCTTTTGACCTCGTACTATTGGCATGCTTTCCTTGGGTAGAGTTTGACAGGGTTTAGCCCCCTAAGATTCACGATGTAGCTTCATATGCTGAGCTAAGGGTCTGGGAACCCAGTGATACGATGTGGATTGCTCTGGGTTTTGAACTTTAGGGAAACTGAGTCCCTAGTGATGGGTTGGAGTTGTAGTGTGTAGCCGAGCTCCCTATTTGATGATCCGGTTAGATCATCCTGTTGATGGATCTCTAGAACCCCCTCTTTGATGCAATTGTGATAATATTGTGTTTGACCGGTGTTTGCCTAATGTTTTAATTGTCACATTGGCTGGTAAGCTGTTAGATATTGCATGTGTAGCTGCTTGTTATTTACATGTTGGATTATGTATGTTGTACTCCTTTAGGAGAGTTCTTACTGAGTATTTCCAATACTCACCCCTTCCCAGAGAAGGCTGGACAAGCTGAGAAGGCTGAATGATACCATGGACTTGGCTCAGTATCTGAGTCACCCTTTTTCCGCATTGAGTCCATATTTAAAACTCTGTCGTTTTACTTGTTGTTTGTTTTACTAAATGTATTTAAAAGGGATCCGATTGTGTTTATCTATTCATCTAGTTTTGATTTATTTTTCAGCTAAGTATACTTTTCAGCTATTTGGTAAGAGTTTTTTTTATAATTAAAAATGCATCAAGAGTTCCCTATTTTACATTGTTGAAAAACTTTACGAGTTTTTATGATCATGCTTGAGAAAGATCTTATTTTAGGCTCGTTTTGAGTCGGGTCTTTACAGACGAACACTCTGAAAAATGTCCAAATGATTGCACCTCAGAACGCATCGGTGATTGAGTAATCAACTCTTGAATTCTGTGCACTCTGTGGAGGCCATCATTTGTACGAACTTTGTAGTGAAAACACGACATCTGTCAATTAAGTTGGAAATTTAAATTCACGACACCAATAAATTCCTTATTCAAATACGTACAATGTCAGATGGAAAAAACACCCAAATTTCTCGTGGGGAGGACAGAACAACAACGCTAACCAAGCCGGACAACAATGCACACCTCTACACTCTGGATTTAGAAGTAACCACCAGCAAGCTCTGCAGTCAAATTCAGCAGTGAAGGATTGCATAGCGAAGAATGAAATGGTTATGATGGAGCAATAAAACCTATTGAAAAATCAACAAGCAGCTCTTCGGGCGTTAGATCTGCAATTAGGCCAAATCGCAGCAGATTTAAAAACTGGACAGCTAGGACAATTATCGTCAGACACGGAAGAATCTAGGCGGAATGGCAAAGAACAAGTAAATGCGATTGAATTACGAAGTGAGAAACCTTTGATGGATAGTGAAGAAACTAAGAATTATCAGGAAACAAAAGCCCCAACTGCTCAAACATTTGAAGACCTTTGGCTGTCTAGCCTTTGCTCATATGAGGGAAGACAAATTTGAACCTTGAGCTAAACATTGCATTTTCTTGGGATATCCTCAAGGGGTAAAAGAATAAAATCTTTGATCTCTTGAAATGGGAGAAGAGAAATGCTTCATTAGTAAGGATGTTACTTTCAATGAGGTTTTGAGATAGAACTGGAGTTTCCTAACAAATTTATTCAACAAAACCCACCAAATTATCCTGATTTGCAACCTCTTTGACCAAAGTGAAGTTGAACCCTGTGAAGAAATTAATTCAGGGGGTGATGAAGTGACCAAGAAACTCTTTCAACCTCAAAAAATTCCTACTAATATAAGCACATATCAATTGACAAAAGATAGAGAAAGAAAAACAATTAGGTCCCATATAAGGTACGAACAAGCTGACTATGTTGGCTATGAATTCAATTGTTGCAACTCAAGCATCATCGAAACAACATCCTATAAAGCAGCCATCACTTATCCTAATTCTGAAAGTTGGCTACAAGCCATGAAGGTGGAAATAAAGTCGTTAAAAAAATGAGACTTAGAAGCTAGTCAAAAAACTAGAAAACTAAAGAATTGTAGATTGTAAGTGGATATATGAATTGAAACCAAAAATCAATGATCCTAACAAGCCTAGATACATAGTCATATTGTGGCAAAAGGCTTCACACAAGTTGGGGGAGTTGACTACAATGAAGTGTTTGCACTAGTAGTAAGACATGAAATTGATATGACTAAAAAACCTTTTCATTTATTCAAAGAAAGGCAACGCCTTTAAATAAGAGTTATAATGGGCCTAGCTGGCCTAACAGATCTAGATCTATTAAAACAATAAACCATACACAAATATACATTTAAACTCTAACACTCCCCTCAAGCTGGAGCAAATATATCTATCATGCCTAGCTTGTTACAGAGGTAGCCTATCCGAACTTTATTCAATGCTTTGGTGAAGATATCACACAATTGTTTTCCAGTCGTCACATAACTCGTTGAAATCAAACCTTGTTGTATCATCTCTCGGATAAAATTGCAATCCACTTCAATATGCATAGTTCTCTCATGAAACACTGGATTAGAGGCAATCATACTATCTCACTCGTTACTTGGGACATAACTCTGTACTTTGACTCAGCACTGGAACGAGACACCACATTCTGTTTCTTACTCTTCCACGATACTAGATTACCTCCCATAAACACACAGTAACTTGAGGTTGACCTCCTATCCTCCTTAGAACCTGCCCAGTCAGCATCTGAAAAACATTCAATATTGGAATGTCTTGTACAAAATGCCCCTTCCAGAAGCAAACTTAAGATAACTCAGAATCTGTTCCACGGCTTTCCGATCTTCAATTGCAGGGGATGACATAAAATAACTCACGATATCTGGTCTTGTGACAATCAAGTAGTTCAACTTCCCAACCAGTTTCATGTACCTCTCAGGATTAGAAAAAGCTTCACCTTCCTTAACAAGCTGTTGGTTTGGTACCATCGGTGTACTACACGGTTTCAAGCCTAAATTTCTTGTTTCAGTCAACAGATCAAGAACATACTTCCGTTGCAACAAAAAGACTCCCTTCTTCCTTCTCATGACTTCAATACCCAAGAAATATTTTAAATTTCCAAGATCTCTAGTACTAAACTGGCTATGAAGGAAGACCTTTACTGAGGCCATCCCTGAATCATCACTTCCGATAATCACAATATCATCGACATACACCACAAGTAACATTATCCCATGTTCAGATCGACGGAAGAAAACAAAATGATCTGAAGAGCTTTTCTACATTCCAAACTTCGCAAAGACTTGACTGAACTTACCAAACCACGCTCGTGGGCTTTGTTTCAAGCTATACAAGGGTTTACAAAAACGAAAGACTTTGACATTCTGCCCCTGAGCAGCAAACCCAGGTGGTTGCTCTATATAGTCTTCCTCAAGAATATCACCATGCAGAAAGGCGTTCTTAACATCCAGCTAAAACAACGGCCAATCATTCATTGTCGCGAGAGAAATAAACAGGTGAATGGACGACATCTTGGCAACAGGAGAGAAGGTCTCACTATAATGAATCCCATATGTCTGAGCATACCCCTTCGCAACCAAGCGTGCTTTGAGTCGAGCAACTGACTCGTCAAAATTCATCTTGATAGCAAACACCCACTTATAACCAAACTTCTGTTTTCCTCTTGGGCGAGCTACCAGTTTCCAAGTACCATTCGCATCCAACGCAGCCACCTCCTCTACCATCGCCTGTTGCCAACCTGTGTGAGACAAGGCTTCACTAGTAGTTTTAGGCACCGACACAGTGTCAAGTGAAAAAAGGAACGAGAAAGAAGCAGAGGATAACTGATGGTATGACTCACAAGAGAAGATAGGATACGTATAAAAATGTTTAACTTTGCAAAGAGCAATGGGCAAGTCTAGATCACTACTAGCTCGCAAGTCAGACGATGAAGAATCCACCAGTACGGGGCAAGCCACTGAGGGTCCTAGACGTCGAGTGTACACCTGAGTAAGAGAAGGACCTGAAGGAAGTGACGGAGGAGGCGCGTCCGAACTATCGGACGAGGACACGATCTCATAAACTAAAAAATCATCTTCCATAAGTGGGGGACTAGACATATGATCAAAAGGGGTATCCTAAAAAAAAGGTAACATCAGAGGAAACGACATACCGATTCGTACTCGGGCAATAACAACGATAACCCTTCTTTGAAAAGACAGAAGCTCCCTGCAACTGGTCAAACAAATCGTCAATACGGGGTAACGAATACTTGTTCTTCACAGTAACCTTGTTCAGTTCCCTGTAACCTATGCAGAGGCGCATCAGACCGTCCTTCTTCTTTACAAACAGAACGGGTGCTCCCCACGGGGACACACTAGGACGAATAAAACCGCGATCCAACAACTCATGCAACTGAACCTTCAGCACCTTCAGCTCAGCTGGTGCCATTCGGTAAGGAGCCTTTGAGATAGGGAGAGTCACTGGCTCAAGCTCGATAGTGAAGTCCACCTCTCTCTTAAGTGGTAAACCAGGCAACTCCTCTAGAAACACATCTGCAAACTCCTGTACGACTGGTACCTGATCCACAGACGGCAGAGAATGGTCTCCTCCAAACAACTTTGCTAGGAAACCCCAAGCTTCTCTAGCTAACAGACGCTGAGCTTTCACTTCTGAAATCAAAGGTGGACAAACTCCACTCTGAACTCCACAGAATCTAAAGCTCTGCTTTTTGTGCGGTCTGAACACAACCTCCTTCTGGTGACAATCAATTAAGGCATGGTGCTCGGCTAACTAGTCCATCCCAAAAATCACATCAAAACCACTCATAGGCAGTACTATGAGTGTAGCAGCTAAAGACTCTTCAGATACCAGGATCCGACCGTCTCTAATCTTTTCGCTAGCCAACATACTAACTCCCGAAGGAGTGGCAACACACAACTTGAACCCTAAGGGTTCCAATACTAAACAGGCTTGACTAACAAATAAAGCAGAAATAAACGACTGGGTCGAGCCCGAATCAAACAGCACATAAGCATAATGGTCCAAAACAAGTAAAGTACATGCCACAGCTGCATCAGTCTTCTCGGCCTCCTGCCGAGTCGTGGCGAACACGCCCTATTTCTTTGGCCAGTCTAGCAATCGCCTCTCACCTGCGGGCATGCTCTAGCCAGGTGACCCTCTTTACCATACTTGAAACATGCTCTGGGCCCTGCTCCACATAGACCATAATGAGTCTTGCCACAAGTCCGACAGTACGGTGGCTACCTCCCAGCATTCTGCTGACGACCCTGGTCTCTCGGTAGGAAACGGCTCCAACGGCGCGGCTGGCCTCTCTGCTCAAATTTCCTCTTCTGAACCGCAATGACTGAAGTACGATGTACTACAGCTGAAGTCTGCACTGGAGGGTACTTCCTGTTATAGATTTTGGCCAATGTCACTGTCCTAGGATAAGTCTCCGGAGCAAGTCCCCTGATGTCCTGGGCAACCTCTAGTCTGAGCCCACCGATAAACTTCTTTATCTTAAGTTCCTCGGTGGCAACCAACTCAGGAGCAAAATAACTATGCTCCGAAAACTTTCTCTCATACCCGGCTATGGAGTCAAACCCTTGCTTCAAATTGTTGAACGCCTCAACCATCTTCTATTGAGCCTCCTCACTGATATACTGGGTATTAAACTCAGACCTGAAGGATTCCCATGTAGGGGGTGGAGATCCTGCAGGTCTGCCTCTAAGGGTGGACTCACACCACCACACTACCGTGTCAGTGAGAACATGAGCTGCACAATGCGGTCTCTGTACATCTGGGCAGTCCATGACCTGAAAGATGTACTCCATCCTGGCCAACCACTTAGCTGCCTTCAACGGTTCCTCGGTTGCATGGAACTTCTTAGGCTTCCAACCCCTGCTACAGCCTCAACCTCCATGAGCTCTTGACCATCCTGGGGTAGCACTGAAGCTGCAGGGGCAGCTGGTGCAGCCTGTCCTAACAGCTGAGTCAACTGGGCCATCTGTGCTCTAGACTCCTCCTCTGTGGCCGCTAATCGCTCGCAAGCTGTGAAAAGTAAAACCTAAGCCTAAGACTCGCCACGCTCCGCCATTAGTAACATCATCTCTCTCATCATGGAAGCTAACTCAGCTGTAGAAGCGGCAGTCTGGGCAGTCTCTTCCCCTGTTCGGGGTACACTAGCAGCTGGGGCCACAGGCGGCCTATTGGTCTGGCCCAGTCTTGATGCAACCCTATCAGTGGCTATCTCAGTGCCAACATCTCGGTTGGCTGTACCAGATGATCCTGCTCCTCTCTAGGTAATCGGCATACTGGCGATCTGTACCCAAGACATACTAAGTTAGTCCATGCTCGGACCAACACTGCCAACAACAAAATAAGACAAGTATGCTAAGTACTAGTATTGTAACCTTAAACCCTTAATCAAACTTAAACACATACCTGGCGGCTGTAGGGGTGCTGATGATCATGGGACACAACAACCTAACTCAGTAGATCAGTCTACAGAATCTATGACTCTGAGCTTTGATACCAATTGTAAAGACCAGACACTAAACAACCCTAATGGTCCTTACTCAACTTGTAAAATTCAGTGAAAATCATTCAAGGGCTGGAAAAGAACGTCTTTATTAAAACATTGGAAACATAAAATCTGTTTGGAAACTCTTCAAGGAAAACAATAAAAACTCTCTGGTCAGAGTTTACAAAACATTACAAATAACAATAACATAAATTCAAGTTCAACAGTACAAATTTTCCAAAACACTTTCAAGATAATCATCAACATGGTCTATGCTCACGGCCAGACAAGGTTAACACACACTGGGCTAACTAACAGGAGTACAATACAAGAAATCCTCAAGCTTTAACAGCACAGTAAACAAGATTAGCACACTCTGTGCTAACTAAGGACAGCGACACACTAGGCTAGTCCTGGCTGCATCACACTGGGCAGCCCTGAACTGCAACACCCTGGGCAGTTCTGCTCAACCTGATTAGCAACCCACTGGGCTAACAGAGGACAGCAACACACTGGGCTAGTCCCGGAGCAACATGGGTAGCAACACACTGGGCTAACCGGAGATCAGCAACACACTGGGCCAATCCTAGCAACTGGTCAGCACACCCTGGGCCAACAAGGAACAGCTCAAATGCAAGGGAGAATTGACCAAGTAACAAACATCAAACACTCTAAGGCTCACCTTGAAGTCTCGGCCAACGAAGAATGCACAAGAGGTCTCGACTAGGGTTAGACCACAATCACCAATTGTCTCGGCTAGGTCTTGGCTTGCACAAACAAGTAGAAGGCTTGAGTAAACCAAAATCTAACCATTTACACATAAAAACAAGAGCAAATAACAATCTCAATACTCACCTTGTTGTCTCGGCCAAGGAGAAAAAAAAGAAGCAAGGTGAATTCGGCAACAACAAAAGAGAGGCAACCTCGGGTCTTTAAGCACAAGAGGAAGAACAAGCTTCAAACCTTCTCTTCTCAACAAGGGCTCGGATCTACAAGGAAGGGAGAACACAATCCCCCTTTGAGTTAGAGTGTGTCTCCGTCAAACAAGAAAGAAAGGAGAAGACATTTGCAAAGAACTTACCTTGGAACAACAATGGAACTTGTAGGCTTGAAGAAGGAAGCAAGGGAGATCGAAACAATGGAGAGAAATTGGGGAATGGGGGATTTCAGCCAAAGAGAAGGAAAAAGAAGAGGTTGGGCGGCAAGGGCAATTTGGAAGGGGAAGGGATGGATTTTCTTATTTTAAAAATGCACAAAATCCCTCCTTTTGACAAGTGTCAAATGAGGTTCCCCCTTCGAGTCCCAACTCCAACATCTTTTTAAAACATTTTATTTTCCCTCTACTCTTGCATCAAATTCGACCACCACACACCAAGGATCAAATCCTAGCTCAACCCCAATTATTTTAATTTACTCCTTTTTCCCGGGAAACCACCCAACTTTCCTAAAATGGAACTCTTACCCTGGAAACCAAAACCGGAGGAAACTGAAGTCCAAAACCAACACAGACATTCCTGAAACCCTGAATAACTATGAGAACAACTCGGAGGACAAAATGACCAAGATACCTCAGGAGGGTAAAATGACCAAAGTGCCCCTAAAGGCTCAAGAAGCCCTAACAGCACAAGCAAAGCTGGAAAGGAACCAAACATACCTAGAGAACCGGAAGGAAAACTTGGGCTGTTACAGGATCCAACTAAGTCCTTTGAGGACGAACATCACGAACAAAAGACGACACCTAAAGATCTTAGGTGCAAGATGGAACATTTCCGTGGAAGGATACAAGACTTGGAATGGAATTTTATTTCTTAAAACCGACGACGACATTCGGTTAATGAGAAAGCAAGTTGTAGATACAACATCAACCAAAAAATGTTTCGCAACATTCATTTGAAAAGACAGGGCACGAGTTGTTTCCAGCAAATGCATGTTCTTATGCTCGGACACACCATTCTGAGATGGTGTGTCCACACAAGAGGATTGATAAAAAATACCTTTGCGAAGAGCAATGGGCAAGTCTAGATCATTACTAGCTCGCAAGTCAGACGACGAAGAATCCACCTGTACGGGGCAAGCCACTGAGGGTCCTAGACGTCGAGTGTACACCTGAGTAAGAGAAGGACATGAAGAAAGTGACGGAGGAGGCGCGTCCGAACTATCGAACGAGGACACAATCTCATAAACTAAAAAATCATCTTCCACAAATGGGGGACTAGACATATGATCAAAAGGGGTATCCTAAAAAAAAGGTTACATTAGAGGAAACGACATACAGATTCGTACTCAGGCAATAACAACGATAACCCTTCTGAACCCGAGAGTACCCTAGGAAGATACATTTCAAAGGCTTAGGATCCAACCTTGTTCTTTGAGGACGAACATCACGAACAAAAGACGACACCTAAAGATCTTAGGTGCAAGATGGAACATTTCCGTGGAAGGATACAAGACTTGGAATGGAATTTTATTTCTTAAAACCGAAGACGACATTCGGTTAATGAGAAAGTAAGTTGTAGACACAACATCAACCAAAATATGTTTCGCAACATTCATTTGAAAAGACAGGGCACGAGTTGTTTCCAGCAAATGCATGTTCTTACGCTCGGACACACCATTCTGAGATGGTGTGTCCACACAAGAGGATTGATAAACAATACCTTTGCAAAGAGCAATGGGCAAGTCTAGATCATTACTAGCTCGCAAGTCAGACGACGAAGAATCCACCAGTACGGGGCAAGCCACTGAGGGTCCTGGACGTCGAATGTACACCTGAGTAAGAGAAGGACCTGAAGGAAGTGATGGAGGAGGCGCGTCTGAACTATCGAACGAGGACACGATCTCATAAACTAAACAATCATCTTCCACAAGTGGGGGACTAGACATATGATCAAAAGGGGTATCCTAAAAAAAAGGTTACATCAGAGGAGACGACATACCGATTCGTACTCGGGCAATAACAACGATAACCCTTCTAAACTCGAGAGTACCCTAGGAAGATACATTTCAAAGGCTTAGGATCCAACCTTGTCCTTTGAGTACGAACATCACGAACAAAAGACGACACCTAAAGATCTTAGGTGGAAGATGGAACATTTCCGTGGAAGGATACAAGACTTGGAATGGAATTTTATTTCTTAAAACCGACGACGACATTCGGTTAATGAGAAAGCAAGTTGTAGACACAACATCAACCAAAAAATGTTTCGCAACATTCATTTGAAAAGACAGGGCACGAGTTGTTTCCAGCAAATGCATGTTCTTACGCTCGGACACACCATTCTGAGATGGTGTGTCCACACAAGAGGATTGATAAACAATACCTTTGCGAAGAGCAATGGGCAAGTCTAGATCATTACTAGCTCGCAAGTCAGACGACGAAGAATCCACCAGTACGGGGCAAGCCACTGAGGGTCCTAGACGTCGAATGTACACCTGAGTAAGAGAAGGACTTAAAAAAAGTGACGGAGGAGGCGCGTCCGAACTATCAGACGAGGACACAATCTCATAAACTAAAAATTCATCTTCCACAAGTGGGGGACAAGACATATGATCAAAAGAGGTATCCTAAAAAAAAGGTAACATCAGAGGAGACGACATACCGATTCGTACTCAGGCAATAACAACGATAATCCTTCTGGACCCGAGATTACCCTGGGAAGATACATTTCAAAGACTTAGGATCCAACTTGGTCTTTTGAGGACGAACATCACGAACAAAAGACGACACCTAAAGATCTAAGGTGGAAGATGGAACATTTCCGTGGAAGGATACAAGACTTGGAATGAAATTTTATTTCTTAAAACCGACGACGACATTCGGTTAATGAGAAAGCAAGTTGTAGACACAACATCAACCAAAATTTTTTTTGAAACATTCATTTGAAAATACAAGGCACGAGTTGTTTCCAACAAATGCATGTTCTTACGCTCGGCCACACCATTCTGAGATGGTGTGTCCACACAAGAGGATTGATAAACAATACCTTTGCGAAGAGCAATGGGAAAGTCTAGATCATTACTAGCTCGCAAGTCAAACGACAAAGAATCCACTAGTACAGTGCAAGCCACTAAGGGTCCTGGACGTCGAGTGCACACCTGAGTAAGAGAAGAACTTGAAGGAAGTGACGGAGGAGGCGCGTCCGAACTATCGAACGAGGACACGATCTCATAAACTAAAAAATCATCTTCCACAAGTGGGGGACTAGACATATGATCAAAAGGTGTATCCTAAAAAAAGGTTACATTAGAGGAGACGACATACCGATTCGTACTCGGGCAATAACAACGATAACCCTTCTAAACCCGAGAATACCCTAGAAAGATACATTTCAAAGACTTAGGATCAAACCTTGTCCTCTGAGGACGAACATCAAGAACAAAAGACGACACCTAAAGATCTTAGATGGAAGATGGAACATTTCAGTGGAAGGATACAAGACTTGGAATAGAATTTTATTTCTTAAAATCGACGACGACATTCGGTTAATGAGAAAGCAAGTTGTAGACACAACATCAACCAAAAAATGTTTCGCAACATTCATTTGAAAAGACAGGGCACGAGTTGTTTCCAGCAAATGCATGTTCTTACGCTCGGACACACCATTCTGAGATGGCGTGTCCACACAAGAGGACTGATAAAAAATACATTTGCGAAGAGCAATGGGCAAGTCTAGATCATTACTAGCTCGCAAGTCAGACGACGAAGAATCCACCAGTACGGGGCAAGCCACTGAGGGTCCTGGACGTCGAGTGTACACCTGAGTAAGAGAAGGACTTGAAGAAAGTGACGGAGGAGGCGCATCCGAACTATCGGACGAGGACACAATCTCAGAAACTAAAAATTCATCTTCCACAAGTGGGGGACAAGACATATGATCAAAACAGGGTATCCTAAAAAAAAAGGTTACATCAGAGGAGACGACATACCGATTCGTACTCGGGCAATAACAACGATAACCCTTCTGAACCCGAGAGTACCCTAGAAAGATACATTTCAAAGACTTAGGATCAAACTTTGTCCTTTGAGAACGAACATCAAGAACAAAAGACGACACCTAAAGATCTTAGGTGGAAGATGGAACATTTCCGTGGAAGGATACAAGACTTGGAATGGAATTTTATTTTTTTAAACCGACGACGACATTCGGTTAATGAGAAAGCAAGTTGTAGACACAACATCAACCAAAAAATGTTTCACAACATTCATTTGAATAGACAGGGCATGAGTTGTTTCCAGCAAATGCATGTTCCTACGCTCGGACACACCATTCTGAGATGGCGTGTCCACACAAGAGGATTGATAAACAATACCTTTGTCACTAAGATAGGAACAAAGATTGCCCGAGAAATATTTGCCCCCATTATCAGTGCATAAAATATTGATGGACGCATTAAATTGATTACGAATCTCAGCATTAAAGGCACAAAGTGAGAAAACAACTCATAATGATTTTTCATTAAATAAATCTAGGTAAACCGGGAAAAGTCATCAACAAAGGTAACAAAATAGCGAAATCATGTTTTAGACATAACAGGACTCGGACCCCAAACATTAGAGTTGACTAATTCAAATGGAGAATTAGCTCGTTTATTAATCCTAGGACTAAAACTCAACCTATGCAACTTTGTAAACTAACATGACTCACAATTGACAGATGATACTTTACTGAACTCTGGAAATAACTTCTTCAAGACAGACAAACAAGGATGACTCAACCAGCAATGAACTTCAAAAAGTGACGCAGAACCTGCACACGCTACGACTTGGACTGGTTGCTGATCCAAGATATAGAGACCCCCAGCTGCATGCCCCCTACCAATAATCTTCTTTGTTAAATGATCCTGAAACAAGCAATAATCCGAGAAAAGGAACAGAGCAATGTAAGTCTCGTCGTTGACTAACCGAAATTAGATTATATGAGAACGTAGGCAGACACAATATAGAAGATAATGACAAGGGTAGTGGTAAGTGTGATTGATCCGAACCCCTTTACAGGAGACAAGAATCCATCAGCTATGGTAACGACAGGAAAATGGACAGACGACAACGATGTAGAGAACAAGTTTTCTTTACCTGTCATATGAGCAGTCGCCCTAGAGTCAATGACCCACTTTGTAGACGATGAAAGAAGATAATGATTGATACCTATTCAGCTAGGGTTGTAGCAGGCGAGAATTCTGAGGGTGATGGTTGCAATGAAATAGAGGAAACTCGGAGTTTAGAAAACTCATCAACATGTGCTTTCTCATTAGACACAAGGTGGGCTTTCTAGAGCTTTTGATTGTCATATTGCAGTTTTCTGCAATTCCTCTTTAAATGACCCGGTTTCTGACAGTAATAACAAGTTACTCCTACTCAAATAACCGGATGTTGATTGTCACTACTAATATCCTGGCGTCGATCATAACCAAACTTTGAAACATGACAACTTACATTTCTCCCACCACAAACATCACTCCTTCCAAGCAAGACACTATTCGATTGTTCAATTAAATGCACTTCTATTCGTTGCAACCGGCGAAACACATCATCCAAAGATAATTCGTTTCGGACCTAGACCACGCAGGAAACTAATAACTCCCATTTTTTCCCTCTGGGTCTGTTGTGCTGCAATATCTGCACTAAATGGCATGAGAGAATTTAACTCAACACTAATACGTTTGTGCTTCGTGTAATAGGCCAACAATGTTTCACCATTTTAGTCAACGTGAAAATAGGATGAATTAACATCATATGTCCTCGTAACCTGCTCATTTCCCGAGTACAGAAATTCTACATATGTCACTAGTTCTTTCACCGTAGTGCAATGACTAACCAGATCCACAATCTCATCATTCATCGAGTTAGTAATCTGATTATACAAGCGCGCATCAACCCGATCCCTCCTCTCTTTTTCAACGTCGTCTTTTGGCGGACCACTGTCCATTTGTCCTTCTAGTTCATTACTCATCAAGTGGTTTTGAATTGTTTGATGTCAGTCGAGATAATTCGTACCATTCAACTTTCGTTTTGTTATTTCCATTAAATGAGAAATCACACTAGTATGCTTGTTATCGCTCATATTACCTTGATTTGATCTAAACAGGCAGCAAATAACTTGATATTTCAAAAAAAGAACAGAAGAACCTTGCAATCGGGAAAAAAGATACCCATACTAACAAAAAATAGCAAAATCAAGGCACCCCGATGTTTGAAACACAAAACAAACCTCACACACGTGTAGAAAT
Organism: Sicyos edulis; assembly: GCA_036507275.1. Taxonomy (NCBI): domain Eukaryota; kingdom Viridiplantae; phylum Streptophyta; class Magnoliopsida; order Cucurbitales; family Cucurbitaceae; genus Sicyos; species Sicyos edulis. The sequence continues at coordinate 38,160,173 of CM071847.1, forward strand.
CTTTGACGCGCACAAAAACCAGGCAGACCTGACCCGGTCGGAGATGAGACGCCCCTTTACGCGTGATGCAAGCTGGCAGTTGGGTGACTCTTGCATCAGTGCGTGCGGCTCCGTCGTTCATCGGACGGAGTCGCAACTTGGACGGCTAGATAGATCGGCGGTTGGGCTTCCGAAATATGTCGGCGATGACTTCCAACTTCGGCAGCGGCGGGCGGCGGCTTCCTTCGAGCGTTTTTCCTCTTTTTTTTTCCTAACCCTAATTTTTCCCTTAGGGCTCTGATACCATGAAATCGATATGACTAAACAACCTTTACATTGATTCAAAGAAAGACAACACCTTTATATAAGAGTTACAATGGGCCTAGCGGGCCTAACAAACCTAGATCTATTAAAACAATAAATTATACACAAATATACATTTAAACTCTAACAAGACATACCTCAATAAGAGTTCTATTATTCATGGTGATCAAATTTGGATTGCAATCGAAACAAATGGATGTCATCACAACTTTACCTATGGAAATTTGAAAGCAAATATATACATGAGACAACTTTAGGGTGTGTTTGGTGCAGAGATTATGATTAAGTTAGTCGGTATTAAGTTAAGCTGATTATTAAGTTAATCTATGTTTGGTGAAACATGTTATGTTAAGCTGGATTAAGTTAAGCTGACTGTTGTTTAATGCATGAATTAAGTTAAATTGACATTTTGTTTTAATGTTTACACTTTAATTTTTTTTCTCATGACAAAATGACATTCATTTGAAATAGTAACAATATAATATTCATTTAAAAAATATATATTTATTGATATATATTTTATTATTTATTTCAATTTTAACTTAATATCTATATCAAATTAAAAACAATATAAAAAAATTTATATTCATTAAAAAAATTTAGAAAGACATTTAAATTATGTAATAATCATTTAGCAATTTTTGTGACATTTTGTCTTAACAAAGTTACTATGGTGTCTTATTTAATAAAACTTATCAACAATCAATTTCAATTGGACATAATTTCAAAATAGTCAATCAAACTATTTAATAGTATTTTTTCAATTAACTAAAGTATCCAAATGGATTCAAATTATTTATGAAACTTTCCATGTAACATGTTCTATTTGATTTTTTATTTAATAAAACTCACTAATAACTTTTAAATGAATATAGTTTTTTTAAAAAAATTTACAACAACTAAGAAAAGAGATTCGAACTCATTTTTAAATACCATCGAAAAAATAACAAAACAAATTTCTTGACATTCTATTAGATGTATGCAGTTTATATTTTACAAATCTAAAAAGAATGCATTTTATATTTTACAAATAGAAAGTTCATACAAGCTTTCTCGATATAAATTTAAGATTGGTTAACTTAGTTGCTAATATTCATTATTTCAAATTGTTTGTTAATTATATTGTTAGTATCTATTCCTTCCAAATCTAAAAAGATTCACATACTATATCTCAATAACAAAATTTTGTTACAATAAAATAATTGTTTATTAAAATTAAAATATATTTCTTTTGTTCTTTTGAATTAATTTATTTTTTTAGATTATTTAATATTTAACATTAAATTTAGAAATTATACAAGTATATATTAAATAAACTATAAAACATAATAAATAATTTTATTCTAAAAAAAACATAAAAAAATAATATGAATAAATTTTTAAATCTAAATTTTAACGTTGAATAAATTGATTGAAAAATATAATTAAAGATGATTTCGAAAAACAAGCGAGAGAAATAATATATGAGGATTATTGTTGGATTTTGTAAAGGATTAACTTAGTCTGAGAGAAAAAGTTAATCCGTCCTCCAAACAAGATTTTGAGGGATTAAATTAATCTGGATTAACTACTCACACCAAACGCTCTTTTGGTTTTGAAGTAGATGGAAACACAGAGTTGAAACAATCCTCAAGATAGGGGAATAAACGCTTTGACAACTTCGTTAGATCACACGACTATGCGAAAAGCTCTTATGATTCATGTGTGTATAGAAGTGTAAATGAAAATGTGTATGTGATATTATTATTGTACGTCGATGACATGTTGATTTCTTCGAACAACAATGAGTTTGAAATGAAGGACCTAGGATGTGCAAGGAAGATATTGCAAATGGAATTATTCAAAGACATGGTCAATGAATCAATGCATAAAACTCATAATGACTACTTAAACTCTATTGTGAAAGGTTTCAATTTGGAGTTAAGCAAAGGATGACTCTAAAATACAGTCAGATTTTTTTTTTAGTACAATAGAGTCAGATTTTTAGCCTAACTTTGGATAATTGTTCGCGCTCATTAATTAAAATTTATTACGAGTAAAGTGAAATTAGGAACAAAAAGGTGTAATTTGCTAATGCTTACGCATTAGAGGAATAAAATGCAAGGTATAGATTATTAAGTGAAAAACAAACTACATAGCACGTTTAGCGGATTTTGTAGTACTTATGTTGATTTCTATTTTCGCAGGATTAGCGCTAGCGGGGAAGTGCGACACTGAGAATCAAGACGGGCAATTGCGAGCAATTAAAGCTCAGCAGACCGAGGCCAGAAGCACTTCAAGGAAAAAAAAAGTAAGGAATTATCTGATATTAGGAAGTTGACTAACCAGAAAAATTAAGAGATAAATAGCTATTGCAAAGATTGATTCATGCCATTCTGGATTCAGAAATTAGATGATGTAGTCCTATAAATAGATTTTTATTTAATAGAGAGACGGGCGACAACACAGGCATGTTCTTCGAATTCTCTCTTGTGAGACTAGTTCTAAGACGCAACCGAGACGACGACTATTTGTTGTTTGTTTTTCTTTTATTTCGTTGTTAGATTCATTTTACTTTAGTAATACAAATTATAATATGTTTTTCATATCGTGTTTTTTGTTTTCTGTCTGTATCATGAACTAATTTCATTAACGCCAAACTAGAAGAAAGTGAATCTTAGTAGCATGTTGTAGGAAGAAACTGGAAGGATTCTTCTATAGCATGTAGATTAGGTACTTCAATATAATAGTAAGTGTTGACTGGTCATCCACACAAACTAACAGGTTGTTAATCGGAAGAGGAAATAACCTAAGTCTATTTTACATGTTTGATAGGTAGTGTTATATTTGTGATGTTTTGAATCGGTGTTTAGGAATAAACGCGTAACTATCATATACTTAGCGCCAACTCGTCATTCCATTTAGTTACGACGGAATTCGGACTTGATGCTAAACGAAAGTAGAAGCAGAAGTTTGTAGGCGTAGTATGATAAAGTCCATTACCGCATGTTTCTTGTTCATTACATGAGTATCTTAATCTATCCTTATCTTATCAAAACTACTTTATTTCGCTATTTACTCACTTTTATGTTTCAATCACAACCCAACTCAAATCGTATTCGTGCAATTTAATTTTTAATTTTAAACATCACGTCAGATAGTTTACAGTCCCTGTGGAGATCGATAATTTACTTACTACTTGCTACAGACTGCGTATACTTGCATGGAGTGTGAACTAATCGCACTTAAGGCATTTATCGATCCACTATCACAGTCCCAATCAGCAAGTTAGTTAAAACTCCATTAGCCAAGCACTATAAACTTTTAGTAAAAAAATTTCCAAATTCATAAGAGGAAGTTGCAGGTATGAAAGATATACCGTATTCAACTATGATCGAAAGTCTGATGTATTCAACGATCTTGTGCAGGCATGACCTTGGTCACTTGGGTTATGCAGCAGATTGAGATAAATGGCTCACTCACAACATACATTTTCATTGTATTTGGATATGTAATGATCACTTCCAAATCGGTTTTATAAGGGATTATGGCACTGTCTTCGACAGAGGCAGATTATATCACGCTTGCATGTTCAGTAAAGGAAGCAATGTGGTTGAAAGGTGTTTTGTAAATGTGTTGCGTTGACAGTCGCATCAAAATTCATTGAGACAACCAAATTGTCCTTACTTTGTCGAAGAATCCGAACTTTCACAATTGCACGAAGCACATTAATAAGTTTTTCCATAATGTTAGAGAATTAGTACAAGACGGACAAATATCTCTACATAAAATTGGTACATCTCACAATCTAGGTGACCTACTAGAAGATCTTGCCTTCGAAGAGATATGACTATGTAACGGCCCGGAAAATTCATCCCGGCCTTCCCGGGAGGCCCAAGGGCATTTTGGTAATTTTGGGTCGGGCCGGTTTTGAAATTTAAAATTGCCAGAATAATTACGAGTCAATTTGAATGGGATCGGGATTTTTGGTGAAGGCGTTTGGGCTTGGGAAGGAGCAAAAATAAATAGGGAATTAAATAGCGCGTCGGCGGGAATCGAACCAGGCCGTGTCGCATGCTAGGTGGAGGGCACACCACCGGTAGAGCAACCGCGCGCGTTTGTTAATCTAAACGCGCGTTCTATTATTTAAGCCTGCTCGTCCCCTGTTTTGCTTTAAAAGGCGGCTCGCCCGAGCCGCCCCACCTTTTTCTTCTTCTTCTTCCTCGCGATCACCCCGATCGATTGGGCTTTTCTCGCGAATTTTCCTTCCCCACGCCGACCTCGACTCGCCGGAGCTCCTCGCCGCCGCTCGTCTCCTCCGGTAAGCTTTCCTTTCTCTTCTCTTCTCTTTTCCTTCTCCTCCGAATCCATTTCTTCTCCCTAGTGTCGTTTCCGTTCATCGGCCGAGTTGAGGCGATTTGAAGTATGGGTTTTGTGCGGCTAGTGTAGGGAGTTCTTCTTCAAGGAATCGGCCGTCGAATCCTCCTCGATCGCTCGAATTCGAGCTTCCTTTCCATCGCCCATGTTCGCCTGTTCGCCGCCGCGACGCGCGCGCATGTGTGCAACTCACCGCCGAGCCACGCCGCGCCGTCCCGAGCTCGCGCGCTCGTCCTCACCCGGCCTCGTGTCGCGTTGCATCGCCAGCGCCAGGCGAGCCACGCTCTGTTCGCCCTGCATCGCGCGCGCGCGCCCGCGCGCACCACGTGCGACCTCGCGCCCGTAGCGCCCGCCCGGACCCGTTGCTGCCCCGTTCGTGCAATCGGTTCGTTCGTGCGTTAAATGCGTGCCTCGTGAGTTGCTCCCGAGTGAGCCTTGTTTGTTTTACTATATTTAGGCCTATTGTGTGATTTTTGTGTTGATTGATAGGTTCCGGTAGCTAGATCGAGATTGTTCGCGACTTAGGATTTCGTGCCAAACCGCCCCGACCAAGGTAAGGATTTCTTACTGGGGTTGTGTGGACCTGCGATATTATATGTGATTGTTGATTGATTGCCTGTTTGTGATTATTGACATGTGTAGCTAGGTGCTTCAATCTGAATTCCCGGTTAGCATGATTTCTTGGTTAATTCTCATGTTAATCCATGCTAGGTTGTTTCTTTCGGCATGCTCGTATACATTCCTTGCTTCGTAGTATCATGCTAGGCTCGTTGTATTCTTATTGAGCACGTATTGGATTTTATGGAATTGTTTCTCGCTTGCTAGAGGCGAGTTAGAGTTGCGGTAGATAGCATCATCAGGGCCTCGATGCATAAAGTACCTTGCATCCATGGCGGGGACGCCGAGCAAGTCATTCCGTCCCTGGACCCCGTGAGGGATTAGCTAACCCGAGCGGTAGGCCCTGCAATCTTGGGTGAGGGTGGCAGACTGTTAAATGCCCCAACCGTCGGGATGATGACTTGGCATTGCCTTGTCCCCGATAGTCGGCACGTCCTCGGCGTGTTCGGGTGTAGCCCCGATTGCCACTGTTAAGGTAAGGGCGGCTTCCTGGTGTAAGCCTACCACGACCCGTTCCCTTAGCCTCAGGTGCGGTGGTTCAGGCTGACATAGTTTAAGTGTCCAGGTCTCACACCCCTATGTCAGTGACACCGATCCAAAGATTTAGTTAGGCGTGGTGGATTGGACATGGGCGGCTTGCCTCTGAACCGGCACCCCCATGGTGCAGTAGCACGCGGTGCATGTTTACGCTCATTACTGGCGCCGACCGGAGAGCTCCTCGGGATCTTGAGCGGTGTACCTTTCGTCGACGAGACAGGCGTGAGGCGGGACTTGTTTCTCGTATAGGGCGACTTATGTATTGGATCAGTATGATGATTTTATTCGGACTAAGCCACCGAGTTGGCATCCGAGGCCCAAGTGTGGGCTAAGCTATGTGCTCTATTACGTGTTATATTCATAGCTTGCATACGCTCATCGAGATGACCATGTATATCGTATTGTACCCGGTTGGGAATTCTTCTCGAGTAATTCGTTACTCACCCTTATTCTCGTGGTTTTCCACAGTGGCACGTGGTCTTGTGACGGGATGCCTGAAGGAGGAGCCGTGATCATGGGGCCTAGTCTTCCAACTCGATTTTTGTATTATGACTCTCGTGTTTTTGTTTTCCCTGAATGCATGTAGTCGCACGAAGCCCTAGGATGTTTGTAAATATTTGTGGATTCCAAAGCATGTTGTATCTCGAACAGGTTTTGAATAGCTTTTAGTAAATCTCGATCAGAGTAAACTTTGGAAATGTATTTATCCTGGAACAGGTGCTTGGAAACAGGGACAGGTTTCAGGGAAAATGTCTAGTTTTTAAAGGGGTTATTTTGAATGTTTTGTTTTAATTGGAATCCGAAATCATGTCTGTTTAAATGTCCTTTACTTTGAATGCATGCATTGGGATAAGGGCCCATTTAGTGCCCCATTCGGGTCGGTCCCTTACAGTTGGTATCAGAGCTTAGAGTCATAAATTCCGTAGTATGACCTGTTGTTGTAGGTCATTTTCCCATGATCACTAGCACTCCAGCTGAGTCATCAGTACGCCTAAGTTTACTATTTGTTGTTTAAAAAGGGTTAAGAATTTACAATACCTGTCATCTAGTGTATGCCTTGTGTTGTATTGTGGAGCGGAGACGAGCAGGTTCTGACTCGTTATTGGTTTGGGTTTAGAGCGCCATCATGCCAACTTCCCGCAGTGTGTGATGTATGTTGTGGCTTGTTGTGGTATCGAGATAGATTCGGATGCCACGGGACATCGTTCGAGAGGAGGTAGAGATTGGACTCCCATAGGCCAAGCGTGGCCCAATTGATGGTTTTCCCTAGCGAGAGGGTGGAGGTGCTTTGCCTTGGAATGCCACTCCAGAGAGAGAAGTTAGGCTGTGGTTGTGCTTGATGTGGATGTTGGTGGAGCAGTCCCCGTGTGGACTAGCTGGGTAGCTCAAGTCTTTGATCTTGAGCCTTGTTAGATTATTTGGTTGCCCAGAGAGTGGTTGCAAAGTTGGTAGCCTTTGAGGAGGTTGATGAGGCATCTTTGTGCTTCGTGAAGTGTGGTTGTTTTGCACCCGATGGCGGAACCACAGTAGTTAAGGGTGCGAGCAAGTAGTGTTCCCTACTGATTTGGATCCGTTGGTGGTTTCCTCAATTGTGTGATAGAATTGAACACTCTTCTTTTGGTAAGCCCTAGAGTAGGGCTAGCTGCTTTGCATGTTGAGAGAGCCTAGGCGAGTTTGTTAAGCATCATGTGGAGATGCAAGAGTAGGTGTGAGCCTTGACTTGATGAGATGCCTTAGGCATGGTTGTTGGAGTTGAGCCCTTGTATGCCGAGCCAGAGTTCGTGTCACTTGAGGTTGTGACCTTGTTGGCCCCGTTGTAGTAAGATGTGGATTTGGTAGTAGTGGCACTTGAGGTGCATTGGTTGGTGTGCCACTTTGGCATTAAATCTGGTTCAGGCCTGAGTTTGGCATGGGCATAGCAGATGGTTCTATGCCGTTCGGAGTTTAGCGTACTCCTTTAGCCTTGGATCCATTTATGGTAGTTGCACCTGTGGAGGTCGTGCAAAAAGGGCTAGTTCAGTGGTAATCGAAAGACTTCAAGCGAAAGGATGTTCGAGAGCGGCGGAGCCTTTTCCCGATGTTCTTTGGAGGTTGAGTAAGTCAAGCAGGTTGGCGGTTGGTAAGTGTTAGTGCGCGTGCATCTCACGCTAGCGTTAAGGCCAAGAGATCTTTGTGGTTGGTAGTGCGGTCAGCTACCTTCGAGTGCCTAAATCTCAGGAGAGTTGAGCATCGTAGAAGAAAGTTTTGGGTCCAGTTGAGGGACCATGAGTTGGATGCCTATGAGGTGAGTGGGATGCCTTGTGAGAGGATTTGGATGCCTTATGGGTAAGCACCCTTGGTAGAGGCTTGGTATAAAGTAAGTTTGGTCTGGCATGGTTATGCTTTGGTAGAGCAAGGTTGCCTCAGCTTCGAGCATCGTGTGGAGATGGAACTTTGGGTGTTCCGTTGATTGGTTGTATCTCTGCCAAGAGCTAGTGTGGCTTTTGGAAAAAGCATTTGTTAGTCTTGGACCTCTGAATGAAGGTTGGGAGTTGTGCACACAAGTGTGTTTGGTGTGGTTCGTTCTGTGGCAAGAGTTTCAGATCCATGTAGGGTTTGCTTGGGGATCTGGTGCTCAGTTCTTGGAGAAGTTGGACTCCAGGTGGATGTTGTAAGGCTTTAGTGAGGCGGTAAGGATACCATGCTCGTGGTATCAGGTTGTTGCTTAGGTAAGATTTGTTAAGTTGGACCTAAGCTTGGTTGGCGGATCTTCTTGTTGATCGTCATGGCTGAGAGAGTTGTTCGGATCCTTCCTTGGATAGGAGTTATGTTGTGATTGATGTTTGAGTAGGAAGATGACGCATTCGGTAGCGTTTCGGGTCCTCTTGGTTTCCAAGGAGTTAGAGTTGGCCAGCATGGATGTGTTGCTAGAAAATGGAGTTTTTGTTTGTTTCAGCAATTGGTTGTAGGCCGTTACAACAACAAGTGTGTGTCGAGGGTTGTCGAAGAACCCTAGTTGTGGAGAGCCTCACCAGAGCTCAGTCAGACCCAGGTAGTAAGTTTAGTTAGCAAGCCAGAGTCGAGTAGTTTGTAGCCTCGGGTGAGTTGCTGGCAGTTTTAGTGGGCTAGCAAGCCAGAGTTTGTTTGGAGTAAAGTCCGGATTTGGTTCCTGTGTGGTGGCAAGTTGGTGTTTGATGTTGGCCAAGGTGTGGTTTTCGAGTTGCCAAGGAGTTAGCCTTGTTCGTGGGTAAGTGGTTTGCCCTGTAGGATGTCTCTCATGTTCCCAGAGTTTGAGAGTGCCCTCATTTGGTGTTGGAGGGCGAGTCTTTGCTTGTTCGTGGTCGGCGGTCCAGTCTGTGGTGGACCCCCTGTTGTTGCCTCAGTGAGAGAATTGGATGTTGTGCTTAGCTGAGCAAGTTAGCGAGCATTTGTGGAGCTCCCTGTTCTTCGGATGTCTACTTGTAAGGATCTGTTTCTTTTTGGAATTGTGAGATTATCCCTTGGTCTTGGACTTGGCGGTACCAGTGCTAGTAGGTGGAAAGTCTCATTGGCCACACAGAAGCGATTGTTTGTCCAGTTAAGCGGACTCTTGAGTGGTGTTCTGGAAGTTGCAATAAGAGTTGTTATGCCTCCTATGAGTGTTTGGCCTAGTTGGTTAAGGTTTTGTGTGTTGGCATGGAAGTTGTTGCACCTTTGTAGTTGAAGAACCCCTTGTATCAGTTGTGGATGAGGTTGCACCATTGTGGTTGGACTAGGGTCTTGGCATTTTGAGGATCCTTCTTTGGTTAGTGTAGCTTTGTGCTCTGCAGGCCATTATTTGGTATTCGGTTCTTGGTAGTTGGTATTAACGGGTAGTGGAGTTTCGTTTGCGAAGTTTCGGTGGGAAGGTGCATTGAGCCTAAGCTAGAGGGTTAGGCTGTATGTGCTATCATTTGGACTTGTGAGATGTGTTTCATATTTGAGGCAAGCTTCGTTCCGTTGCTTGCATGGAGGTAAGTTTGGTGGAGGGAGCTCTCTGGGGCCCGGTTGTTGGCAGGCTGACTTGTCCAGCCAGTGATTTGAGTCAAGCTAGAGTTGTGTGGATTGGCATAGCTATGCATTTTTGTGGTTGTTTGAGCGTCCGAGGCCGTAGCACTCAAGTTGTTGGATTATAAGTTTTCCGGGTGGGAGAGCCATCGATTAGTTGAGGTTGTTGTGTGAGATTAGATTCTTGGAGGATTGGTTTTGATGAGTGAGAGCTCGCACCTCGTCTCGTGTCTGATTGCCATTTCTATGGAGTAGAGTCATGTCGGGCCAGTGGAGTTGTTGTCACGGTGGTGGGGCAACAAAGGTTTGTTCTAGGCGGAGCGTGGTTAAGGGGCTTATGAGCCGAGTGCGTTTCTGTAGTGCTTTCACCCCTCGACCGATGGTATTTTGGAGGATTGAGCAGATCCGTTGGAGCTTGTTGTGAGTTGGGGTTTCCGTGGTTAGGCGGCGGAAACGGTGTTGATTTTATGAGGTCGCCTCGGATAGCGGTTCCCGGTTGCTAGTTCTTTTGGTTTCTGTTGAAGCATGGTAAGGTAAATGCTTTGCAGTCTCTAGTCTTTGTGAGAAAAGGTTGGTGGTCGTCGATTTTGTTTTGGGTCCCGAGTTGCTGCGATTGACCAATGGTGCCGTCGGCGAAGATTAGAGCTCGTATGTTGTTGACTCAGAGCGCACCAGAAGAGTTATGCCGATGTTCGACGTCGGGATTTGGAGTTTGAGGTTGGTCAGCATGTATTCCTAAAGGTCGCACCGATGCGAGGTGTTTTGAGGTTTGGCAAGCGTGGAAAGCTGAGTCCCCGTTTTGTTGGTCCGTTTGAGATTCTAGAAAGGATCGGCAAGGTTGCTTATAGATTAGCCTTGCCTCCGTCATTGTCAAGCAGATGTACAGTGTATTTCATGTATCGATGTTGAGGCGATGCGTGCGGACCGTCGCACATTGTGGAATTTGAGCCTTTTTGCGGTGAATGAGGATTTGAGCTCGAGGAAAAGCGGTGGGAATTCTTGCCTTTGAGACAAAGACAACTGCGTAATCGTGAAATCCGGCTCGTAAAGGTTCGGTGGAGAGTCGAGTTCGAGAGGAAGCCACTTGGGAGCGGGAGGATGAGATGAGATTGCATTATCCCGAGTGTTTCAATCTTAAGTGACTTTCGAGGACGAAAGTCTTGTAAGGGGAGTATTGTAACGGCCGGAAAATTCATCCCGCCTTCTGGGAGGCCCAGGGGCATTTTGGTAATTTTAGGTCGGGCGGTTTGAAATTTAAAATTGCGAATAATTACGAGTCAATTTGAATGGGATCGGGATTTTTGGTGAAGGCGTTTGGGCTTGGGAAGGAGCAAAAATAAATAGGGAATTAAATAGCGCGTCGGCGGGAATCGAACTAGGGGTCGTGTCGCATGCTAGGTGGAGGCACGACCAGCCGAGCCACCGCGCGCGTTTGTTAATCTAAATGCGCGTTCTATTATTTAAGCCCGCTCGTCCCTGTTTTTGCTTTAAAAGGCAGCTCGCCCGAGCTTCGCCCCACCTTTCTTCTTCTTCTTCCTCGCGATCACCCCCGACCGACTGGGCTTTTCTCGCGAATTTTCCTTCCCCCACGCCGACCTCGACTCGCCGGAGCTCCCTCGCCGCTCGTCTCCCTCCGGTAAGCTTTCCTTTCTCTTCTCTTCTCTTTTCCTTCTCCTCCGAATCCATTTCTTCTCCCTAGTGTCGTTTCCGTTCATCGGCCGAGTTGAGGCGATTTGAAGTATGGGTTTTGTGCAGCTAGTGTAGGGGAGTTCTTCTTCAAGGAATCGGCCGTCGAATCCTCCTCAGCCACGCCGCACTTCGTCCCGAGCTCGCGCGCGCGTCCTCACCCAGCCTCGTGTCGCGTTGCATCGCCGGCGCCAGACGAGCCACGCTCTGTTCGCCCCTGCATCGCGCCGCGAAGCAGCGCCATCATCCGCGTCGCGCTCCGCGCTATGTATAAGGCAGCGGCAGCGCACCACGTGCTGACCTCGCGCCCCAGTAGCGCCCAGCCCAACCCGTTCTTTGCCCGTTCGTGCTGTCGGTTCGTTCGTGCGTTAAATCGTCGTGCCTCGTGAGTTGCTCCCGAGCTGAGCCTTGTTTGTTTTACTATATTTAGGCCTATTGTGTGATTTTTGTGTTGATTGATAGGTTCCCGGTAGCTAGATCGAGATTGTTCGCGACTTAGGATTTCGTGCCAAACCGTCCCCGACCAAGGTAAGGATTTCTTACCGGGGTTGTGTGGACCCTGCGATATTATATGTGATTGTTGATTGATTGCCTGTTTGTGATTATTGACATGTGTAGCTAGGTGCTTCAATCTGAATTCCCGGTTAGCATGATTTCTTGGTTAATTCTCATGTTAATCCATGCTAGGTTGTTTCTTTCTGGCATGCTCGTATCTGTTCCTTGCTTCGTAGTATCATGCTAGGCTCGTTGTATTCTTATTGAGCACGTATTGGATTTTATGGAATTGTTTGCTGTTTGCTAGGGCAGGTTAGAGTTGCAGGTAGATAGCATCATCCGGGCCTGATGCATAAAGTACCTTGCATCCATGGCAGGGACGTCGAGCAAGTCATTCCGTCCCTGGACCCCGTGAGGGATTAGCTAACCCGAGCGGTAGGCCCTGCAATCTTGGGTGAGGGTGGCAGACTGTTAAATGCCCCAACCGTCGGGATGATGACTTGGCATTGCCTTGTCCTCGATAGTCGGCACGTCCTCGGCGTGTTCGGTAGTAGCCACGATTGCCACTGTTAAGGTAAGGGCGGCTTCGGTGTAAGCCTACCACGACCCGTTCCCTTAGCCTCAGTGCGGTGGTTGGTGACATAGTTTAAGTGTCCAGTCTCACACCCCTATGTCGGTGACACCGATCCAAAGATTTAGTTAGGCGTGGTGGATTGGACATGGGCGGCTTGCCTCTAGACCGGCACCCCCATGGTCTGCGCAGAGCACGCGGTGCATGTTTACGCTCATTACTGGCGCCGACCAGAGGAGAGCTCCTCGGGATCTTGAGCGAGTGTACCTTTCGTCGACGATGACAGCAGTGAGGCGGGACTTGTTTCTCGTATAGGGCGACTTATGTATTGGATGTATGATGATTTTATTCGGACTAAGCCACCGAGTTGGCATCCGAGGCCCAAGTGTGGGCTAAGCTATGTGCTCTATTCGTGTTATATTCATAGCTTGCATACGCTCATCGAGATGACCATGTATATCGTATTGTACCCGGTTGGGAATTCTTCTTGAGTAATTCGTTACTCACCCTTATTCTCGTGGTTTTCCACAGTAACCGTGGTCTTGTGACAGGATGCTGAAGGAGGAGCCGTGATCATGGGGCCCAGTCTTCCAACTCTTATTTTTGTATTATGACTCGTGTGTTTTTGTTTTCCCTGAATGCATGTAGCAAGGCACGAAGCCCTAGGATGTTTGTAAATATTTGTGGATTCCGGCATGTTGTATCTCGAACAGGTTTTGAATGGCTTTTAGTAAATCTCTCGATCGAGTAAACTTTGGAAATGTATTTATCCCGAAGCAGTGCTTGGAAACAGGGACGAGTTTGAGGAAAATGTCTAGTTTTTAAAGGGGTTATTTTGAATGTTTTGTTTTAATTGGAATCCGAAATCATGTCTGCTTAAATGTCCTTTACTTTGAATGCATGCATTGGGATAAGGGCCCATTTAGTGCCCCATTCGGGTCGGTCCCTTACAGACTATCTCCGTGGTCTATTGAAGATGGGTTGTCATTAACCAGATGGTGATGAGACATAATGGATTCGACATATTTGTGAGATGTTTGTGTAAACACCCAACTTCCTAAAATATTCTAATTGGGTGTTACGGGTGCATGCATATTAAAAGCCCCAAAACCAATTTACTAATCAAATGCATTTTTCCAGCAAAACCTCATAAAACATGGAAACGGTGCTAATAGTTCGAAAACATACAAACAAAGTTCGGGATCCCGATGGTTCAAAACAAATACGGTTCAAAAGAGTTTAAAACGTAAAAACATATGGTTTGACAGAAGTAAACGATGCAGAAAAGAAATGTCGACACCGTGTCCATGATCAATCCAGCTCCCAACCTAGCCACCTCGAAATGGACCAGTACCTGAAAATGTAAGGGGTGATAATATATCAAAATATACCCAGTAAGGAGCTCAAACATGGGGTTAAGCATGTAAACAAAAACAAGTTAGAAGATACGATAACTGAAGCTAAATGCCTCACTTAAACGTGGTCGGCCCTTAGGTCGGTCACGAGCAAACAATGTCACACAACGGCGTGCAGGCCGTGAGCAAGATACGGCTAAATGCCAAGCAATCATCTGACCAAGGTCAGAGCAAAGACCCAGAGTAAGAAGAACACACAAGTTCCCCAAACCTCGGGTCGGACACGTCCCATACCGTGTCCTAAGGGCAAAACACCATTGTTTCAGGGTAGCCTGACCGTGTCAGGGACCCATCAAAGTGCATCAGCGAAGGAATACACGAAGGCCTCGGGGTAGCTTGACCTATCAGAGACCCACCACGCTGTGCTCGCGGAGACATACTTCAATGTCTCAGGGTAGCCTGGCCTACGCCAGGGACCCACCATGCTCCCGCTGAGCAACTCCAATTAGCATATCAATAGAGACATACCTTGTAACGGCCCGGAAATTTCATCCCGGTCCTCCCGGAAGGCCCAGGGGCATTTTGGTAATTTTGGGTCGGGCCGACAGGGCCGGTTTTGAAATTTGAAAATTGTCGGAATAATTATGAGTCAATTCGAATAGAATCGGGATTTTTGGTGAAGGCATTTCGGCTTGGGAAAGAGTAAAATTAAATAGGAAATTAAATAGCGCGTCGAGTGAGATTCGAGCCAAGAACGTGTCGCGTGCTAGGCAGGGGGCGCTGCCAGCCGAGCCACTGGGCGCGTTTGTTATTTTAAACGCGCGTCTAATACATATGCCTGTTTGATGCGCGTTTTGGTTTAAAAGGAAATTTTCGCCCGAAGTTTCTTCCTCCTTCTTCTTCCTCGCGATTTTCCTTCTCCATTTCTCCCCGACCGACCGAGCTCTCCCTCGCCGTTCTCCCTCGCCGATCGTCTCCTTTCCGGTGAGTTTTCCTTCCCATTTTCTTCTTCTTCTTCTTCTCTTCTTCTTCTCCTTCAAAATTCGAGTTCTTCACCCCTGTTTGAGAAGCCGCCATTTCCGCCGAGTCGAGGTAATTTGAGGTATGGGTTTTGTGCAGCTAGTGTAGGGGAGTTCGCCATCAAAGAATCGCTTGTCGAATCCCCGTGGATCGCTCGAATTCGGGATTTCTCCATCACCCCTGTTTCGCGCTAAAACAGAGCCAGACGCCGAGCTCGCCAGCGTGTTGTCCGTCCGCGTGCAGAAGCTGGTCCAGGCGCCTGTCGCGTGCCCTACCGCCTAGCCACGCCGCGCCCGAGCGCCCCTGTGTAGCCCAGCTCCGCATTGCGTCGCCCGAGCCCCTGCTCGCCGAGTCGTGCCGCGTCGCCCACTACTGCTCGCGTCCGCGCACGCGCGTCCTCGCCAGCGCCCAGCCGAGCCTCGCGCCGCTTCGCCGCGCGCTACGTTGCGTCGCGCGCTCGCGCGCGCGCCGCGCCGTCCGCGCGCCCACTCGCCCATTCCTGCGCCCAGCTCGCCCAGCCAGCCCCGTTCGTGCAATCAGCTCGTTCGTGCGTTCGTCGTGCCTCGTGAGTTACTCCCGAGCTCAGCCTCGTTTATTTTATTATATTTAGGCCTATTGTGTGATTTTTGTTGTGATTGATAGGTTCTCGGTAGCTAGTTCGGGTTCGTTCGCCAGTTAGGTTTTCGTGTCAATTCGTCCCCGGCCAAGGTAAGGATTTCTTACCGGAGTTGTGTGGACCCTGCGATATTATATGTGATTGCTGATTGACTGCTTGTTTGTGTTTATTGGCATGTGTAGCTAGGTAATCTATTCTGAATTCCCGATTAGCATGATTTTCCTGGTTTAATTCTCATGTTAATCCATGCTAGGTTGTTCCTCTCTAGCATGCTCGTATCTGTTCCTTGCTCCGTAGTATCATGCTAGGCTCGTTGTATTCTTATTGAGCACGTATTGGATTTTATGGAATTGTTTGCTGTTTGCTAGGGTAGGTTAGAAGTGCAGGTAGATAGCATCATCCGGGCCTGATGCATAAAGAACCTTGAATCCATGGCAGGGACGTCGAGCAAGTCATTCCGTCCCTGGACCCCGTGAGAGATTAGCTAACCCAAGTGGTAGGCCCTGCAATCTTGGGTGAGGGTGGCAGACTGTTAAATGCCCCAACCGTCGGGATGATGACTTGGCATTGCCTCGTCCCCGGCAGTCGGCACGTCCTCAGCGTGTTCGGCCGTAGCCCCTGATTGCCACCTGTTAAGGTAAGGGCGGCTTCCTGGTGTAAGCCTACCACGACCCGTTTCCTTAGCCTCAAAGTGCGGTGGTTCAGGTGACATAGTTTACGTGTCCAGTCTCACACACCCTATGTCGGTGACACCGATCCAAAGAATTAGTTAGGCGTGGTGGATGGACATGGGCGGCTTGCCTCTGGACCCGGCACCCCATAAGTCTGCGAGAGCACGCGGTGCATGTTTACGCTCATTACAAAGACCGACCAGGAGAGCTCCTCGGGATCTTGAGCGTGTACTTTTCGTCGACATGTGAGACATGTTTCGAGGTCGAGACTTGTTTCTCGTATATAGGCGACTTATATATTGGATCGTGTGGTGATATTATTCGGACTAAGACCCTAAGCCGGCATCCGAGGCCCAAGTGTGGGCTAAGCTATGTGCTCTATTACGTGTTTATATTCATAGCTTGCATAAGCTCATCGAGATGACCATGTATATCGTATTGTACCCGGTTGGGGATTCTTACTTGAGTAATTTGTTACTCACCCTCACGTGTGGTTTTTCCACGAGGTAAACCAAGTTGCGAGACAGGATGGTTGAAGGAGGAGGCGTGATCATGGGGCTCAATCATCAAACTCGATTTTGTGTTATGACTCTTTATGTGTTATTTTCCCTGAATGCATGTGGCAGGCACTGAGCCCTAGGATGTTTTTCTCAATATTTTGTGGATTCCAAAGCATTATTGTATTTAGACATGTTTTGAATGATTTTAAGAAATCTCTTATCGGAGTAAACTTTGGAAATGTATTTATCTTGGAACAGTGCTTGGAAATGAGGGACAGAGTTCAGGAAATTGTCTAGTTTTTAAAGGGGTTATTTTGAATGTTTTTGTTTTAATTGGAATCCGAAATCATGTCGGTTTAATATCCTTTACTTTGAATGCATGCATTGGGGTAAGGGCCCATTTAGTGCCCCATTCGGGTCGGTCCCTTACATACCTGAATGCCCCAGGGGTAGCCAAACCTCTCAGGGACCCACCACTCTTCCGCTGCGCAACTCAATTAGCATATCCGCAGGGCATTCACAAATGCCAAAAAAGTCACTCGACCCTGTCGGGGGGGCACGAGTGAGGGAAAGCGCACAAAATCCCTAAACCTTGGGTCAAGACTACGACGCACAGTCGCGTCAGCACGGCCAAACACAGCGCCTTTAACAATCACCTGACCCTGTCAGGTAGAGTCACGGGTGAGGGAAAAATGCAGGGTCCCTACACCTCGAACTCAGGACGCTAACTGCTAACCCCAGCATGCGGGAGGACTGACCTGCCTGCAGACAACATCCCAACTAAATGCATGCAGGCTCACCGACAGGCATTCATCTGAGCCTTCATCTATTCCAGTGGCCTCTTCTAGTAGTCTCAGAGTCAGGCAAGGCATAACCGACCCCCCCTTCCAACGTACTAGGCGGGTAAACTTGTGGGACCATGCACACATCATATAAGGTTCCACGAGTACACACACAGAGATAACTAGCACTAGAGTCACACGAGATCTAGCTTAGCATAGGCGAGTGCACCTGGCCCACCCGAGGGTTGGTGCGACATGCAACGTGTGCTCAACAACCAAGGAACTCGTTGTTCTGCACACAAGGTAACACTTAGGTGAGATCCGACCCCTTGGTCGGATGCAAAAGTCAACCTATAGGCTAATGCAACCCAACCACGTGTCTAGAAGCAAAAAGGCGCCATATCCTCACTCAGTTCCTAAGGGAACTAGCGAGTCATAACAGCAAGAAGATATCGATCATACAATCACAAGCCCTACAATGTGTGAGCTAGCTGCTCCTCTAGGTGGTCAACACAGTAACCCGGCCTAGCTAATTTAACGCCAAAACAACACACGGGCAACCCTTTAGGTAACGAACAGAGAAATCAAGCATAATCATGACAGCACGTATACAGTTAAACATGGATGGAGTCAACAACATAGAACATGCATAAACCTAAGGCGATTCAGTCCATCGACATGTTAAACAGATAAACAGTTCATCGCATATACGAGCAGAAATGCACATTGGATAAATGATGATACGATCACAAGGTACACATTAATGGAGACTTAATAGTTTACGAGCTACACACGAGTAGAAATAAGTTCAAACAGCGAATCACAACACCAAAGCATACATGCGACAAGTCATCCAACCTTCAATTCCCGTAAATCCTATCATGCCACTATTAACATGATTTAAACCACAAAATCGAGTCATAATGAAGCTTCTTACCTTCCTGACGACTCGACCGAAACACCACGGGAACCCACGAGCTAAACGGCAACAGGAAATCATGAACCCGAGAGCACCTAGACACCAAACAACGTCGAGAGCTCATTAGGGACAATCTAAACAAGCCACAAAAGGGGTCAACATCACGAGAACGAGGAGAAGCTACTGCCCGAAAATGCCTCGTCGAAGCACGGTGAAGCAGGCTACGGCGAGTGGGGGCCGGCAGCGGCGCACCACCACTAAACCCCACAAACCTTACCTCAAACTTTTCGTCTCGATCTCAGGGTCACGGAACAGGTCTCGGATTTGCAAACGGACTCCTCTAGCTCCCAGAAACTACGAAGAAAGAAAGAGGTCTAAGATGGTTTTTGAGCACCTTCGCCAGAAAATACCACTAACGGCTAAGATGAAACTAGAAATGAAGCTAGGAACGGGAAAAAACAAGGAAAAAGGCTTACCCAAGGTTTAGAGTGAGAGGATGAAGCGGAGATGATGAGCTCAAAGCGAGCTCGTCCCGGAACTTGCCGTGGACGGCTGCTCTCTGCGGCGAAGAAGACGGACGGTGAGACTTGCTTGGGTAGAAGACGACGATAGCGCCGCATCCACGGCTAGGAGACGTCGACGAGCAGGGCGACGAAAACGACTCGGCGAGGCAAAACGCTCGAGGCGCTAGCTGGCCGAAGAACGCGCTGAGAATAGCCTGCACAACCGGAGAATGTAGAGGGGGACGGGGTTTCGATGGGTAGTCAGGATCTCGCCACGTGGTGCGAGAATTGGGATGGTGGGGATGGACGGCTCGAATTGAAGGGTGTGCGACAAGTGGTGATTGAAGGAAGGAGAGAGGGTATTTTTTTTTCTAGGCGGCTGTGCAAATGAAGGAAAATAAAAGAACAAAAAAAAACTTTTCTATTTATACATAAACCCATTTCCATTTTAAAAATCCATAAACCCTAAACCTTAAAAGAAAAACACTTTTACCCCCAAAATAACTAAATTGCACTTGACTTTAATTGGATGTTTTAAATAGAGTTTAATCCTTAAATAACCACATTGGTAACAATAATATACATATATTTTTCTTTTAAGCCCTTTGTTTGATTAAAATAATTAATCCATTAAACAAAACATTATTTAGAGGTTTCAAGATTATTAAAAAGTTTCAATAAAACACCTAAATATTTTAATAAAATTAGGGTGTTACAGTTTGTTTCAAAGATGTTGAATTTGTAACGAATACTTAAGAAGCTTGATTTGGTTGAGGTTACCTTAACTAGGCTTGTACTGTAGTTAGTTTCACAAGAGGGTGTTTTAAACATTAGATTCAAAGCATACAGTGAAGATTCTTCTCTTTATTAAAGCATGGTTTCCACTTTTGTAAGGTTGTTGTACAAATTTTTAAGATTGGAAATAAAGAACTCTCATAGTCTATTCCATAGTGGACGTAGGCATTTTTGTCGAACAACTTAACTGTCGGTGTATCATCTTCTTCTTCTACTTTTCCTGGTGAAATCTTGTTTCAGTTGTTTCTCAATTGTTCTACGTTTCTATTGTGAGAGGAGTTTGAAACATCTTCTGTTATTTTTCAACTTTATAAGTTAGCATGGTTAACTCTTACGATGTAGAGTAAATATAATTTAACTAAAATTGCAACCTTAGACTCCAAGCATTTTAAGAATCGCACAAGATTTTGATGGTTTTCTTTATTCAAAGTCGTAGTTCATAAAAAAGTGTTCAAATTTCCTAGAATTCTCCTCTAATAGATTTTGAAACTTGTTTAAGTGACTGGAGTTGGGAGAGGCTTTCTTGGATGTATTAGGAATAAATGAACTATTTTCTTAGCAACTTCTTCATTTAAGGTCATGTTCTGACCTTTTCTTTCCCCATTTGATCTCTCATGGAACAAATACCAGCCCATTATGTCTTTGACTTCCAACAGCTTCTCACGGGTCTCATTAGCAATTATCAACAACCTCGCCACTCATACCTCTCAAATCGGTTCATTGTCACAACTAGTTTTTTCTTTTAACTAGGTTATTCAAGACCAGTTTGGTACGATTCAAATTCAATTAGACCTCGGTTTAATCAAATCTGTTCAAATCGGTAACGAGAAATACCAAGTGGTCAATCATCAATAGTCGTGATCAAGCGCATCAACAATCGATCAACTTTCAACGATCAAAAAGGTCAATCATCAACGATCAACAATCAACTGTTAGTAGTCAATAGTCAACAGTCAATGGTCAACAATTTAAGCTCATCTTCAAATCAGTTTCAATTTTTCTATTCCTCATATTTAAATATGTCAGTCTCTCAAGTTAGCAAGATTGACGACTTTGCTTTACACACAAAACTTTCTTCATCAGAATGGATAGTCGACTCTGGAGCCTCCGATCATATGATAGGGGATAAATCATTGTTCGAGACTTACACTCCACATAATGGAGATCTTTCAGTTCGCATCGTCGATGGAAGTCCTACCAAAGTTCTCGGTATTGGGAGTATTCAAGTATCAGAGTTTTTACTCCTTCAATCAGTTTTGTTTGTACCACAGCTTGAATACAATCTATTGTCTGTAGTAAACTTAGTAAAGATTTGAATTGTGAGACAAAATTTCGTGCATATTCTTGTCTTTTTCAGGACTTGGGATCGGGGACGACGATTGACAGTGTTGAATTATGTGGAGGGTTGTATCTTCTAAAGGTATAACCTCTTTTGTGCAATAAACTTGAAATTCAATCGAGTAACGAGTCAGCATGTGTTTCAAATTCTCTAGATCCATTGCAAAGGGATAGACTTGTCATGATGTGACATTATCGTTTAGGTCGTCCAAACTTTTCCTACCTTGAACACTTATTTCCATCACTATTTACCCATAAAAAAAGTAAATATTTTCAATGTGAAATTTGCCAACTATCCAAACATACTCGTACCCAATATGTATCCTGTTCTTATATCTCATCTGAACATGTCTCACTTATCCATGGGGACTGTAACAACCTCCATTTAATTTAAGTTGTTTTAAGAGGATTTTTCAAGAAAGGGATAAATTTGTGGATAAGTTCAAAATGAAGGGCATGTTGGTCATTTATCCTTTGATATTTAAGAGAAATGAAGAGATTTTTGGGATTCCTAGGCTTGTTACATTGTAGCGCCATCAGACCCCTAAGAGTTCACGCCTTCTTCTCTGACTGTCCCGAGCTCGCGCGGCCGTTTCCTTTGAGTTTCCGATGAGTGGTTCTTCGTGGGTCAGTCACTAACATCGGGCTTTTGTGGTTGTCATTTTGTGGGTCTCGAGTCAGGTCATCTTCTTTGTTCTGAGCAACTGGTGAGTTGCCGTGTTCGCGAGCGTGGGTCTGGGTAGTCATCACACGTGGAGAGGTTGCCATTTTCGGCGAGTTACATCTCGTCATTGTCGTCTTAGCAAGTCCGTCGTCGTTGTTCAGTTGTCATCGGTGTTTGTTCTGCCGCCATCGCGAGCTTAGTGACGTCGCCGCCGAGAGTTGGGTGAGTCCATCTCTTTCTTCCTCTCTCTTTCTCTCTCTTATTTGAATTTAGGTTGGAATTGGTGTTTAAATGAAGAAGAAGATGAGTGTTTGGTGATTGGGATTTGTTATTTGAGTTTGGTTTAAAGCTATTTAAATGAGGAATAAGCTTGTTTGGCAGTTGGTTTATGTTATTAAATGAGGAATAAGCTTGTTTGGCAGTAGGTTTATGTTATTTAAATGAGGAATAAGCTTGTTTGGCTACTGGTTCATGGTTATTCAAGTTATGGATACACAATGTTTGTTTGCACGTTCAAAGTTATTTAAAGCATGGATAATTGGTGTTTGTTTATTGGATTATGGATATTTAAGTAATGGCTAAGCTTATTTGGCTAGTGGTATAAAATCATTCAAAGTATGGGTTATAGGTGTTTGGTTATGAGTTTAACGTTATTTAAGTAATGTATAAGGATTGTTTGTTTTGTAGGTTATGGGTATTCGAGGTTTAAATAGATTTTAAATATGTGTGTAGTGGTTGTTTGGTTTAGAGTTTGATGGGTGTTTGGCTCGGGTTAAATAGTGAGTTTGACTCATTGACTTTTTATTGACCAAATTTGACCTGAACCATTCTCTGTTCTTCGAGCCGAGTTTGTGAGGCATGTGTAGTAGCTGTTGGGTGTCACTGGGACACATTTTTCGCGGTTCTTCCTAGTTTGATAAATTCGATATTCTGAATCCAATTTTGATGGTCTGAGGTACCAATTTTGACTGGTTTGTTCCTTTTACGGCTCTGAGGTACCAATTTCGAGGTTCTTCTTGGAGAGCTGTAGTGGATTAGCCAAGGTAAGAGACCCTTTTACCCCCTTCTCGAGGACCTGTGGTTAGAACATGTGTCGGTTTACTTGCATTAGTTGATTTTTCTGATTATAGTTTAACCATGTGCATTTTATGTTGCATTTGATTGCATTGAGAGCATATACATTTCATGCTTGTCTCTTGATGACTAGTGATGCATGAATCATGTATGTCTGCCTGATATGGTCGAGTTCCATGTGGTTGCATGATTGTCCTAATATGGACTTGCACATCTGTCCTGATATGGACTTGTGTGATGATTGATGCACGACTTGATGCCTCGTTTAGACCCAAATAAGTCATGAAAACCTGATAGAGAAGACTAGTAGGTGGGTGTGGACGATGATATTCGGGCGCACACCTTAGCTTGAGGTGATATTCTTTCGCTCCGCAGGACTTCCGTGGATAGTCGGTGGGCCAGGCTCACGGCCTTGGATGGTTTCTACTAGTGGTATGGCCTGATATGGTTCCTTGGTGATTGGTGTGGCACCACCTCTCGCCGTGAGTACGAGGCCTGGGCCAACAGGTTGCTCGACTTACCAGGAGCTTGGGTTTTGTACGCCATTCGGTTTTGTTGCTGATCATACTTGTTTGCTGATGTTTGTATTCTTGTGCATGTCTGTCCACGAGCTGGGAAAGCCTTATTGAGTTTGCGAAAACTCACCTTTTTCCATTGTGGAATCCCCACAGGTACTACTAGATTGTACCGAGATGGATGATCGACGAAGCTGGAGATGACCATGGGACCCGCTGCATTACTTGCGTAAGAGTCTTTTAAAAAATTCTTTCTGCATGAACTATTTAGGGGCATGATAAGTTGTACATATTTACTCAACTTTTATGTTTTGAATCTTGGGTACCTAATGACACTTTGATTGAATTTTGTATATTTCCATAACATTGTTTTACCAAATTTAATTATACATGCCCTTAGTGTCGAACGTCGTTTTCATGCATTTAGAAAGGACTTAGGTTCAGACCTTGATTTGGCTCGGGTCCTTACAAGGGCATTTGGGGATGATTAAAAGTAAAAAAAATATTACTAGTGCACGTTGGTTCCTGTTGTTAGTAGATGATCATACTCGTTTAAGTTGGACATTTCTTATGAAAGATAAGTCCAAAACTGGTCATATATTCATTATGTTTCATAAAATGATTCAAAACCAATTTCAAACCAATATCAAAGTTCTGACAACAGATAATGCTCGTGACTTCTTTAATCCAAACCTCAACACCTTTCTTCAATCTAACAGTAGTGTTCATCAGGGTTCTTGTATCTACACGTCATCTGCTTGATGTCG
This sequence comes from Sicyos edulis, assembly GCA_036507275.1. Classification (NCBI taxonomy): domain Eukaryota; kingdom Viridiplantae; phylum Streptophyta; class Magnoliopsida; order Cucurbitales; family Cucurbitaceae; genus Sicyos; species Sicyos edulis. Next base: position 38,184,263 of record CM071847.1, read on the forward strand.
CTAGATCCCTCATGCTCACTTCAAAAATCCCAAAGAAGTTCTAGGGTGAAGCTGTTCTAGCAGCTACATACCTAATAAATCACATGGCATCCCGCATTCTCAAGTTTCAAACGCCTTTACAGAGTTTACTTACTCTCTATCCTCAGCTTCGTACTAAACTTGATGCGTGGTCTATTAAATGCGTCTTTCTCAAATACTCGCCTAATAAGAAAGGCTACAAATGTTATTATCCTCCAACTCCTCTGAAATATCCTTTCCTGAAATCATTCCCAAGTCACTTTCTCATGAAATAATTCTCGAGTCACCTTCTCCTAAAATCATTCCCGAGTCACCTTCTCCTAAAATCATTCCTGAGTCACCTTCTCCCTGAATCATTCTTGAGTCACCTTCTCTTGAAATCATTCCCTAGTCTACCTATCAGGCTGGTTTCAAGTTTATTCACGGAGATCGAAACAACTTGAAGCACAACCCTCACAAGTTCTGTAAAGTCAAGATCTGAATCACCATCCTGATGTCCCCAGACCATTGAAGATGACAGACCAATCACCTTAAGGAAAGGTATTCGTTCATGTACATATATCCCATACAGTACCATTTATCATACAAAAATTTGACACCAAATTTTAGAGAATTTGTAACGACTCTAGATTAGATACAAATTCCCAACACCGTACATGAAGCTTTACGAAAGCTTGAATGGAAAGCAGCCACTTTAGAAGAGTTGGGAGCACTCGAAAAGAATGATATGTGGAGTCTTGTCGATTTACCTCTAGGGAAACGCACAGTGGGATGCAAATGGGTTTTCAATACCAAACACAGACCAGACGGAAGTATAGAGAAATTCAAAACTCGTTTGGTAGCCAAGGCTTCACCCAAGCATATGGGATCGACTATCAACAGACCTTCGCACCAGTTGCTAAATTACATACCATCCAGGTACTTCTCTCTATTGCATCCAATTTAGATTGGCCATTAGTTCAACTTGATGTAAGAATTGCATTTCTAAATTGTGACTTAGTTGAGGAAGTGTATATGGATGTTCCTCTGGGTTTTGAAGATCAGTATACTAGTGGCATGGTTTGAGAAGTTTACCACTGTGTTAAAACGTGATGATTATATTCAGTACCAGTCCGATCACACCATGTTTATTAAACATTTCTCATATTATGAAATGGTCATATTAATAGTATATGTTGATGATATCATTCTCACAGGAAATCTGTTTGAAGAAATCATTCGTCTGAAGAAACTGCTTTTAACCAAATTTGAAGTAAAAGACTTGGGACACTTGAGATACTTCCTAGGGATGGCGGTAGCCAGGTCCAGTGAATGGATTTCTGTAACTCAACGAAAGTATACACTAGTTCTCTTGAAAGAAACTGATATGAGTGGTTGCAAACCAGTAGGCACGCATGTGGATGTGAATACCAAGCTTAGAATAAACCCTGAAGATGAGATAGATGATCGTGGAAGATATCAACGACTAGTTGGGAAGCTAATATATTTAACTCACACTCCACCGGATATTAGCTTTACAGTAAGTGTGGTAAGTCAGTTTCTGAACAAACCGTCTAAAAAACATATGGAAGCTGTGTATAGAATCTTGAGATATCTTAAGAATGATCCTGGAAAGGGTATTATGTTAAAAAAAACTACGATTCGGTTGTTTGAAGTCTATACAGATGCAGTTTGGGCTGGCTCTCCCATTGATCGAAAATCAACTTCTAGATATTGTTCCTATGTGTGAGAAATTTAGTCACCTAGCAAAGCAAGAAACAACCAGTTGTAGCTCGAAGTAGTGCCGAAGCTGAATTTCGCTCACTAGCCCTTGAAATATGCGAAGGAATTTGGCTTAAACGTCTTCTCACAAAATTAAATATGGAGATTGAAGGCTCCATAAAAGTTTTATGTGATAATCGATCTTCTATAGCTATTGCAAAAAACATCCAGTGCATCATGATCGAATGAAACATGTTGAGATCGATCGTCACTTCATCAGTGAGAAAATCGAGACTAATACCATTACATTGAAATATGTACCATCACAAGAACATGTTGCAGATATATTGACCAAGGCACTTCATCAACCTAGTCTTGGTGGATTACTATCAAAGCTTGGCATGCGAAGCATATATCGTCCAGCTTGAGGGGGAGTGTAGAAAGTCAAGCTAGTTAGAGTCCACCCTTTTATTTCTTCTTCTATTTCTCTAACTTAATTAAGTTAGCCTACATTCAATAATAGAGAGTTAGTTTAAATTCTATTATTAGGGAGGATAGTTTACAACCTTCTTGTATAAATATGTATATTACTTCACCTAATTTCGAGGGACCATTCTCTCCATGCTACAATTTTTCAATTCAAGGAACTATATCTCGACGCAACTAATATGTCAAGGGACCGTTTTTTCTTGAGGCAACCGATATTTAATTCAAAGGGACTATTATATCCAAACAACAGGCATATGTAGGGACTTTTATCTCGGGGCAACTAATATTTACTTTCAAGGGACCATATCCTCAATGCAATCGATTTTTCAATTCAAGAGACTATTCAACGGAACCGATACCAACATCTCGATCCAATTGATTTTTCAATCAAGGGACCAGATCTCGTCCAACTCATATTTCATGGGACAATGGTAGCCCCTCTAATATATTTCACGAGACCATTATCTCAATGCAATTGATTTTTCAATTGGAATTTAAAGGAACCATTTTCTCAATGCAATTATTTTTTTAGTTCAAGAGACTCTTAAAGAAGCTTACATTTAAAGGTACCATTACCTCACGGCAACCGTTATTACTATATTTCTAATGACCATTACTTCGAGCCAACTATTATTTTATTTCATGGGATCAATATCATGAGGCAATTGCTATTTTATTTTAAAGGACCATTACCATGAGGCAAATTGGAATTTAAATGGACTATTTTCTCGATGCAAATTAATTTTTCAGTTTAAGAGATTACATCTTAAAGAAGCTTACATTTAAAGGGACCGTTACCTCAGGACAATTGTTATTACTATATTTCCAATGACCATTACTTCGAGCCAACTATTATTTTATTTCATGGGATCAATATCTTGAGGCAATTGCTATTTTATTTTAAAGGACCATTACCATGAGGCAATAGCTATTTCTACTAAAAGGAGTACTGTCTCGATGCAAATGATCTAGTTATCCCTAGGAAATAGATTTTTAATTTAATAGTATCATTGTTTCAATGACGTATGATATTTGCATTCAATGAACTATATCTAGATGCATCTTATACTTCGAATGACCATTATCTCGAGTCAACTACTACTTTCGAGGAATCTTTATCTCGAGGCATCAAATATTTAAAATTAATGGACTATTACCTCAAAAAGAACCTTATATTTTGTTCGCCGACATTTAAATTCAAGAGACTATTATGTCAACAAATTTTATCTTAGAAACAACAGGTACTACATTGATCCAAGCACATAAACCTAGCTAATAATATTGTGACATTGTTTAAACAAATAAAAACTCTCTAACCATGTGCATACGCAGTTGACATAGCAAGTGATATCAAGCAATATGATTATGGTTCATATATAGAGCTTATCTACCTTGAACCTATAGAGAAACACATAATTTAATTAGTCACAGTTTTCATTCTTTTGTATCTTTAAACTTAAAATAGTCAGTGGATAAGTCCAACGATATTTAAATATCAAAATGCAATTGAGAGAACAAAAACACAAAAGTCAAAACAAGAATCAAATGCAAAGGCTCTTACAAAATTCTTGTGAACCACTCCACAAGTAGTCCAATGAAGATTTTGCACCTACTTCACCATACGCATCGAACTCAATTCTTAGTACATAAACAGTCCATGCCATAGCTCTGAATTTAAAAAGATTTTTATCTCACTGCGATCGGTTTTTCAATTCAAGGAATTATATTTGAAAGCAACTTATATTTTAAGGAACCGAATCTCGTGGACATCTTAATTATACTTCAAGGGACCATATCTCGTGCTAGTCGTTATAATATTTCAAGAGACCATTATCGCGAATCCACCAATATTCAAATTCAAGGAAAAATTATCTAGACATAACAAGTCTTATTATTTCGAAGATAATGACGCCTAATTTCGAGTGACCATTCTCTCCATGCTACAAATTTTCAATTCAAGGAACTATTTCTCGAAGCAACTAATATTTCAAGGGACCGTTTCTTCTTGAGGCAACCAATATTTAATTTAAAGGGACTATTATATCCAAGCAACATGCATATATGGGACCTTTATCTCGGGGCAACTAATATTTACTTTCAAGGGACCATTATCCTCAATGCAATCGATTTTTCAATTCAAGAGACTATTCAACGTAACTGATACCATCATCTCAATCCAATTGATTTTTCAATCAAGGGACTAGATCTCATCCAACTCTAATATATTTTGCGGGACCATTATCTCAATGCAATCGATTTTTTAATTCAATGGACTATATCTCAATAGAACTCATATTTCATGGGACCATTAGCTAAATGCAATCGATCTTCCAATCAAGGGACTAGATCTCGATCCAACAGATATTCCAAGGGACAATTATCTCTGGGCAACCAATATTTAAATTTGACGGACTAGAATCCAGAGCAAATTGGAATTTAAAGGGACCTTTATCTCGAGGCAACTAATATTTACTTTCAACGGACCATAACTTCAATGCAATCGATTTTGCAATTCAAGAGAAACAAACGAAACTTAAAATATAAAATTCAAGTATAAACGAAATCAAAAACAAAAGGCCAAATTTTTTTTTATACACTCAAAAAAAATTTGACCTTGCTAAATTACTTCTCTACTCGAAAACTAAGCCAAAAAATTGCAGAATTAAGACCTTGAAGTACAACTGCCATTTTCTCCTGGGAAACAAATGAAGAATAGCGGGCGAGCCCCGTAATGGACAACCAATACTTACATAGAGCATAACTCTTCTTCAAATATATGTTTAGCCAATTAATCCATATTCTAGTATTACACGACTCAATATGTTAGGAATAATAAAATACTTTATAGGCAAATAATGGAAGATCAAACCTTGCAAAAGCATGCACCAACAACCTAAAAGCAATAACAAAAGAAATACGTGTTAGTAGAGAACCAGCACTAGTGAATCAACAACATGAAACAATTTGAAACATTGATAACCAGTAGCAGTTCTTTACGTTCAAAAGAAATTCCTCAACTTATACTGCATTCCAATCAAGTATAAGAATATTATTATTACAAACAAACGAGGTTAAGTAAATAAAAGGGCAATTAAAAAGAACAAATTAATTGATAAAAAGATTGGATCTCAATCCAACTCATATTTCATGGGACATAGGTAACCCCTCTACTATATTTCGCGGGACCGTAATCTCGAGGCAACCGATATTTAGTTTAAAAGGAATATTATATCCATGAAACAAGCATATGTAGGGACCTTTAATAGGGGAAACGAATATTTACTTTCAAGGGACCATATTCTCAATGCAATCGATTTTTCAATTCAAGAGACTATATATCAACACAACGAATATCATCATCTCGATGCAATCGATTGTTCAATCAAGGGACTAGATCTCGATCTACTCATATTTCATGGGATAAAGGTAACCCCTCTACTATAGTTTGCGGGACCGTTATCTCGAGGCAACCGATATTTCATTTAAAGGGACTATAAAATCCAAGCAACAAGCATATGTAGGGACCTTTATCTCGGGTCAACTAATATTTACTTTCAAGGAACTATATTCTCAATGCAATCGATTTTTCATTTCAAGAGATACCATCATCTCGATGCAATCAATTTTTCAATCAAGGGACTAGATCTCGATCTACTCATATTTCATGGGACAAACAACTATATTTCGGGCGACCGTTATCTCGAGGCAACCGATATTTACGTTAAAGGGACTATAATATCCATGCAACAAGCATATGAAGGGACCTTTATCTCGGGGCAACTAAAACTTTCTTTCAAGGGACCATATTCCCATTGTAATCGATTTTTCATTTCAAGAGATACCATCATCTCGATGCAATCAATTTTTCAATCAAAGGACTAGATCTCGATCTACTCATATTTCATGGGACAAATGACTATATTTCGCGTGACCGTTATCTCGAGGCAACCGATATTTACGTTAAAGGGACTATAATATCCATGCAACAAGCATATGTAGGGACCTTTATCTCGGGGCAACTAATACTTTCTTTCAAGGGACCATATTCTCATTGCAATCGATTTTTCATTTCAAGAGATACCATCATCTTGATGCAATCAATTTTTCAATCAAGGGACTAGATCTCGATCTAGATCTCGATTTTTCATTTCAAGAGATACCATCATCTCGATGCAATCAATTTTTCAATCAAAGGACTAGATCTCGATCTACTCATATTTCATGGGACAAATGACTATATTTCGCGTGACCGTTATCTCGAGGCAACCGATATTTACGTTAAAGGGACTATAATATCCATGCAACAAGCATATGTAGGGACCTTTATCTCGGGGCAACTAATACTTTCTTTCAAGGGACCATATTCTCATTGCAATCGATTTTTCATTTCAAGAGATACCATCATCTTGATGCAATCAATTTTTCAATCAAGGGACTAGATCTCGATCTACTCATATTTCATGAGACGATGGTAACCCCACTACTATATTTCGCAAGACCGTTATCTCGAGGCAACCGATATTTACGTTAAAGGGACTATAATATCCATGTAACAAGCATATGTAGGGACCTTTATCTCGGGGCAACTAATACTTTCTTTCAAGGGACCATATTCCCATTGTAATCGATTTTTCATTTCAAGAGATACCATCATCTCGATGCAATCAATTTTTCAATCAAAGGACTAGATCTCGATCTACTCATATTTCATGGGACAAAGGACTATATTTCGCGTGACCGTTATCTCGAGGCAACCGATATTTACGTTAAAGGGACTATAATATCCATGCAACAAGCATATGTAGGGACCTTTATCTCGGGGCAACTAATACTTTCTTTCAAGGGACCATAATCTCATTGCAATCAATTTTTCATTTCAAGAGATATCATCATCTCGATGCAATCAATTTTTCAATCAAGGGACTAGATCTAGGTCTACTCATATTTCATGGGACGATGGTAACCCCACTACTATATTTCGCAAGACCGTTATCTCGAGGCAACCGATATTTCCGTTAAAGGGACTATAATATCCATGCAACAAGCATATGTTGGGACCTTTATCTCAAGGAAACTAATACTTTCTTTCAAGGGACCATATTCCCATTGTAATCGATTTTTCATTTCAAGAGATACCATCATCTCGATGCAATCAATTTTTCAATCAAGGGACTAGATCTCGATCTACTCATATTTCATGGGACAAAGGACTAAATTTCGTGTGACCGTTATCTCGAGGCAACCGATATTTACGTTAAAGGGACTATAATATCCATGCAACAAGCATATGTAGGGACCTTTATCTCGGGGCAACTAATACTTTCTTTCAAGGGACCATATTCTCATTGCAATCGATTTTTCATTTCAAGAGATACCATCATCTTGATGCAATCAATTTTTCAATCAAGGGACTAGATCTCGGTCTACTCATATTTCATGGGACGATGGTAACCCCACTATTATATTTCGCAAGACCGTTATCTCGAGGCAACCGATATTTACGTTAAAGGGACTATAATATCCATGCAACAAGCATATGTAGGGACCTTTATCTCGGGGAAACTAATACTTTCTTTCAAGGGACCATATTCTCATTGCAATCGATTTTTCATTTCAAGAGATACCATCATCTCGATGCAATCAATTTTTCAATCAAGGGACTAGATCTCGATCTACTCATATTTCATGGGACGATGGTAACCCCACTACTTTATTTCGCAAGACCGTTATCTCGAGGCAACCGATATTTACGTTAAAGGGACTATAATATCATGCAACAAGCATGTGTAGGGACCTTTATCTCGGGGCAACTAATACTTTCTTTCAAGGGACCATATTCCCATTGTAATCGATTTTTCATTTCAAGAGATACCATCATCTCGATGCAATCAATTTTTCAATCAAGGGACTAGATCTCGATCTACTCATATTTCATGGGACAAAGGACTATATTTCGTGTGACCGTTATCTCGAGGCAACCGATATTTACGTTAAAGGGACTATAATATCCATGCAACAAGCATATGTAGGGACCTTTATCTCGGGGCAACTAATACTTTCTTTCAAGGGACCATATTCTCATTGCAATCGATTTTTCATTTCAAGAGATACCATCATCTTGATGCAATCAATTTTTCAATCAAGGGACTAGATCTCGGTCTACTCATATTTCATGGGACGATGGTAACCCCACTACTATATTTCGCAAGACCGTTATCTCGAGGCAACCGATATTTACGTTACAGGGACTATAATATCCATGCAACAAGCATATGTAGGGACCTTTATCTCGGGGCAACTAATACTTTCTTTCAAGGGACCATATTCTCATTGCAATCGATTTTTCATTACAGGAGATATCATTATCTCGATGCAATCAATTTTTCAATCATGAGACTAGATCTCGATCTACTCATATTTCATGGGACAAAGGACTATATTTCGCATGACCGTTATCTCGAGGTAACCAATATTTACGTTAAAGGGACTATAATATCCATGGAACAAGCATATGTAGGGACCTTTATCTCGGGGCAACTAATACTTTCTTTCAAGGGACCATATTCTCATTGTACTCGATTTTTCATTTGAAGAGATACCATCATCTCGATGCAATCAATTTTTCAATCAAGGGACTAGATCTTGATCTACTCATATTTCATGGGACAAAAGAGTATATTTTGCGTGACCGTTATCTCGAGGCAACCGATATTTACGTTAAAGCGACTATAATATCCATGCAACAAAGATATGTAGGGACCTTTATCTCGGGGCAACTGATACTTTCTTTCAAGGGACCATATTCTCATTGCAATCGATTTTTCATTTCAAGAGATATCATCATTTCGATGCAATCAATTTTTCAATCAAGGGACTAGATCTCGATCTACTCATATTTCATGGGACAAAGGTAACCCCACTACTATATTTCGCGGGACCGTTATCTTGAGGGAACCGATATTCCCGTTAAAGGGACTATAATATCCATGCAACAAGCATATGTAGGGACCTTTATCTCGGGGCAACTAATACTTTCTTTCAAGGGACCATATTATCATTGCAATCGATTTTTCATTTCAAGAGATATCATCATCTTGATGCAATCAATTTTTCAATCAAGGGACTAGATCTCGATCTACTCATATTTCATGGGACAAAGGACTATATTTCGCGTGACCATTATCTCGAGGCAACCGATATTTACGTTAAAGGGACTATAATATCCATGCAACAAGCATATCTAGGGACCTTTATCTCGGGGCAACTAATACTTTCTTTCAAGGGACCATATTCTCATTGTAATCGATTTTTCATTTCAAGAGATATCATCATCTCGATGCAATCAATTTTTCAATCAAGGGACTATATCTCGATCTACTCATATTTCATGGGACAAAGGACTATATTTCGCGTGACAATTATCTCGAGGCCACCGATATTTACGTTAAAGGGACTATAATATCCATGCAACAAGCATATGTAGGGACCTTTATCTCGAGGCAACTAATACTTTCTTTCAAGGGACCATATTCTCATTGCAATCGATTTTTCATTTCAAGAGATGCCATCATCTCGATGCAATCAATTTTTCAATCAAGGGACTAAATCTCAGTCTACTCATATTTCATGGGACGATGATAACCCCACTACTATATTTCGCAAGACCGTTATCTCGAGGCAACCGATATTTACGTTAAAGGGACTATAATATCCATCCAACAAGCATATGTAGGGACCTTTATCTCAGGGAAACTAATACTTTCTTTCAAGGGACCGTATTCTCATTGCAATCGATTTTTCATTTCAGGAGATATCATCATCTCGATGCAATCAATTTTTTAATCAAGGGACTAGATCTCGATCTACTCATATTTCATGGGACAAAGGACTATATTTCGCGTGACCGTTATCTCGAGGCAACCGATATTTACGTTAAAGGGACTATAATATCCATGCAACAAGCATATGTAGTGACCTTTATCTCGGGGAAACTAATACTTTCTTTCAAGGGACCATATTCTCATTGTAATCGATTTTTCATTTCAAGAGATACCATCATCTCGATGCAATCAATTTTTCAATCAAGGGACTAGATCTCGATCTACTCATATTTCATGGGACAAAGGACTATATTTCGTGTGACCGTTATCTCGAGGCAACCGATATTTACGTTAAAGGGACTATAATATCCATGCAACAAGCATATGTACGGACCTTTATCTCGGGGCAACTGATACTTTCTTTCAAGGGACCATATTCTCATTGCAATCGATTTTTCATTTCAAGAGATATCATTATCTCGATGCAATCAATTTTTCAATCAAGGGACTAGATCTCGATCTACTCATATTTCATGGGACAAAGGTAGCCCCACTACTATATTTCGCGGGACCGTTATCTCGAGGCAACCGATATTTACGTTAAAGGGACTATAATATCCATGCAACAAGCATATGCAGGGACCTTTACCTCGGGGCAACTAATACTTTCTTTCAAGGGACCATATTCTCATTGCAATTGATTTTTCAGTTCAGGAGATATCTTCATCTCGATGCAATCAATTTTTCAATCAAGGGACTAGATCTCGATCTACTCATATTTCATGGGACAAAGGTAACCCCACTACTATATTTCGCTGGACCGTTATCTCGAGGCAACCGATATTTACGTTAAAGGGACTATAATATCCATGCAACAAGCATATGTAGGGACCATTATCTCGGGGCAACTAATACTTTCTTTCAAGGGACCATATTCTCATTGCAATCGATTTTTCATTTCAAGAGATACTATCATCTCGATGCAATCAATTTTTCAATCAAGGGACTCGATCTCGATCCAACACATATTTCCAAGGACAAAGGTAGCCCTCTAATATATTTTGTGGGACCATTATCTCAATGCAATCGATTTTTCAATTCAAGGAATTGTATCTCAACAGAACTCATAATTCATGGGACCATCATTTCTATGCAATCGATTTTCCAATCAAGGGACTAGATCTCGATCCCCCCTAATATATTTCAAGGGACAGTTGTATCTGGGCACCCATTATTGAAATTAGGACTAGAATCCCGAGGAAATTGGAGTTTAAAAGAACTATTTTCTCAATGCTATTGATTTTTCAATCCAAGAGACTACATCTCAAAGAAGCTTACATTTCAAGGGAACATTACTTCGAGGCAAATAATATTTTATTTCCTTGGATCAATATCTTGAGGCAATTGATATTTAATTTCAAGGGACCATTACCACGAGGCAACAAATATTTCTACTTAAAAGGACACCTATCTCGATACAAACAATCTAGTTATCGCTAGGAAATAGATATTCAATTTGAAGGGATCATTATTTCAATGATGTATGATATTTGGATTCAATGAACTATATCTCGAAGCATCTTATACTTCGAAGGACTATTATCTCGAATCAACTACTACTTTCAAGGAATCATTATCTCGAGGCATCCAATAGTTAAAATTAATGGACTATTACCTCAAAAAGAACCTTATCTTAAGTTGGCCGATATTTGAAATTCAAGACACTATTATGTTAACGAATTTTATCTCTAAAATAACAACATTGATCCAAGAACATAAACCTAGTTAATGATATTGTCCTAATGCTTACTAGAGTGACACTATTTAAACAAATAAAAACTCTCTAAACATGTGCATACACAATTGACACAACAAGTGATAAATACCATGCCAAAATTGCATATACTTTCAAAGAATTTTAGAGCTCAAAAAACTCACCAAAATTGATATCAAGCATTAGGATTATGGTATATATAGAGAGAGCTCATTTGCCTTGAACCTATAGAAAACAACATAATTTAATTAGTCACGTATCTTTCAACTTAAAATAGTTGGTGGACAAGTCCAACAATATCATAATGCAATTGAGGAGAAAAAAAACACAAAAGTCAAAGCTAGAAGCAAATAAAAGGTTCTTACATAATTCTTGTGAACACTCCCCAAGTAGTCCATCCAATGAAGATTTTGCACCTACTTCACCATGCACATCGAGTTCAATTCTTAGTACAGAAACAGTCCATCCCATAGTTCTGAATTTAAAACGATTATTATCTCACTACCATCGATTTTTAATTCAAGGAATTATATTTGAAAGCAACATATACTTCAAGGTACCAAAACGCGTGGACATCTTTATTATATTTCAAGTGAACATATCTCGTGGCAATCGTTATAATATTTCAAGAGACAATTATCTCGAGTCCACTAATATTCAAATTCAAGGAAAAATTATCTAGACGTAACCAATCTTAGTATTTCGAAGATAATGATACCTAATTTAGAGGGACCATTCTCTTGATGCTACAATTTTTCAATTCAAGGAACTATATCTCGAGAGCAATTGATATTTCAAGGGACCGTTAACTCGAGGCAACCAATATTTAATTTAAAGAGACTAATCTTTCCATCCAACAAGCATATGTAGGGACCTTTATCTCGGGGCAACTAATATTAACTTTCAAGGGACCATATTCTCAATGCAATCGATTTTTCAATTCAAGAGACTATATCTCAACAAAACTGATACCATCATCCGATGCAATCGATTTTTCAATCAAGGGACTGGATCGAGGTAACCCCACTACTATATTTCGCGGGACCGTATCTCGAGGCAACCGATATTTACGTTAAAGGGACTATAACATCCATGCAACAAGCATATGTAGGGAACCTTTATCTCGGGGCAACTAATACTTTCTTTCAAGGGACCATATTCACATTGTAATCGATTTTTCATTTCAAGAGACCATCATCTCGATGCAATCAATTTTTCAATCAAGGGACTAGATCTCGATCTACTCATATTTCATGGGACAAAGGACTATATTTCGATCTACTCATATTTCATGGGACAAAGGACTATATTTCGCGTGACCGTTATCTCGAGGCAACCGATATTTACGTTAAAGGGACTATAATATCCATGCAACAAGCATATGTAGGAACCTTTATCTCGGGGCAACTAATACTTTCTTTCAAGGGACCATATTCTCATTGCAATCGATTTTTCATTTCAAGAGATACCATCATCTCGATGCAATCAATTTTTCAATCAAGGGACTAGATCTCGGTCTACTCATATTTCATGGGACGAAGGTAACCCCACTACTATATTTCGCAAGACCGTTATCTCGAGGCAACCGATATTTACGTGAAAGGGACTATAATATCCATGCAACAAGCATATGTAGGGACCTTTATCTCGGGGCAACTAATACTTTCTTTCAAGGGACCATATTCTCATTGCAATCGATTTTTCATTTCAAGAGATACCATCATCTCGATGCAATCAATTTTTCAATCAAGGGACTAGATCTCGATCCAACACATATTTCTTGGGACAACGGTAGCCCTCTAATATATTTCGTGGGACCATTATCTCAATGCAATCGATTTTTCAATTCATGGAATTGTATCTCAACAGAACTCATAATTCATGGGACCATAATTTGGATGCAATCGATTTTCCAATCAAGGGACTAGATCTCGATCCCCCCTAATATATTTCAAGGGACAATTGTATATGGGCACCCATTATTGAAATTAGAAGGACTAGAATCTCGAGGAAATTGGAGTTTAAAAGAACCATTTTCTCAATGCTATTGATTTTTCAATCTGAGAGACTACATCTCAAAGAAGCTTACATTTCAAGGGAACATTACTTCGAGGCAACTAATATTTTATTTCCTTGGATCAATATCTTGAGGCAATTGATATTTAATTTCAAGGGACCATTACCACGAGGCAACAAATATTTCTATTTAAAAGGACAACTATCTCGATGCAAACAATCTAGTTATCGCTAGGAAATAGATATTCAATTTGAAGGGATCATTATTTCAATGATGTATGATATTTGCATTCAATGAACTATATCTCGAAGCATCTTATACTAAGAAGGACTATTCTCTCGAATCAACTACTCCTTTCGACGAATCATTATCTCGAGGCATCCAATAGTTAAAATTAATGGACTATTACCTCAAAAAGAACCTTATCTTAAGTTGGCCGATATTTGAAATTCAAGACACTATTATGTTAATGACTTTTATCTCTAAAATAACAACATTGATCCAAGCACATAAACCTAGTTAATGATATTGTCCTAATGCTTACTAGAGTGACACTGTTTAAGCAAATAAAAACTCTCTAAACATAATTGACACAACAAGTGATAAATACCATGCCAAAATTGCTTATAATTTCAAAGAATTTTAGAGCTCAAAAAACTCACCAAAATTGATATCAAGCATTATGATTATGGTATATATAGAGAGAGCTCATTTGCCTTGAACCTATAAAAAACAACATAATTTAATTAGTCACGTATCTTTCAACTTAAAATAGTTGGTGGACAAGTCCAACAATATCATAATGCAATTGAGAAGAAAAAAAACACAAAAGTCAAAGCAAGAATCAAATAAAAGGTTCTTACATAATTCTTGTGAACACTCCACAACTAGTCCATCCAAAGAAGATTTTGCACCTACTTCACCATGCACATCGAGTTCAATTCTTAGTACAGAAACAGTCCATGCCATAGCTCTGAATTTAAAAAAATTATTATCTCACTACCATCGATTTTTAATTCAAGGAATTATATTTGAAAGCAACATATACTTCAAGGTACCAAATCGCGTGGACATCTTATTATATTTCAAGTGAACATATCTCGAGGCAACTGATATTTAATTTAAAGGGACTATTATATCCAAGCAACAAGCATATGTAGGGACCTTTATCTCGGGGAAACTAATATTTACTTCGAAGGGACCATATTCTCAATGCACTCAATATTTCAATTCAAGAGACTATATCTCAACGGAACTAATACCATCATCTCGATGCAATTGATTTTTCAATCAAGGGATTAGATCTTGATCCAACTCATATTTCATGCGACAAAGGTAACCCCTCTACTATATTTCGCGGGACCATTATCTTAATGCAATCGACATTTCAATTCAAGGGACTAGATCTCAACGGAACTCATATTTCATGAAGTCATTTATCTTGATGCAATCGATTTTCCAATCAAGGGACTAGATCTCGAAGCAACTTTTATTTCATGGGACAATATTATATCCAAGTAACTCCGTCTAATATACTTCAAGGCACCATTATCTCAATGCAATCGATTTTTAAATTCAATGGACTATAACTCGAAGGAACTCATATTTCATGGGATGATTATCCCAATGGAATTGATTTTTTAATCAAGAGACTAGATCTCAAACCAAGTGATATTTCTTGAGACAATTATCTCTTGGTAACCCCGTCTAATTTATTTCAAGGGACCATTATCTCAATGCAATCGAATTTTCAATTCGAGGGCCTATATCTCGACGGAACTCATATTTCATGGGACCATTATCTCGATGCAATCGATTTTTTAATCAAGGGACTAGATCTCAAGACAACTTATTCTTAAAAGTATTATTTATAAGGCAATTGAAATTAAATTTCAATCTAGGCAAACCGTTAGTTTAATAGGGACATGACTCTTCCTTAAATATATGTTTAGCCAATTAATGAATGAATGAACCGACTCTTCCTCAAATATATGTTTAGCCAATTAATCTAAATTCTAGTATCACACATGACTCAATATGATAGGCAAATAATGGAAGATCACTCCTATTAGTAAAAGCTTGTATCCAAGGTTAAAAAAACTAAGAAACATCCATCAAAAACGTAAAAGCAATTACAAAAGAAATACTTGTCAATAACTTACCGCACAAAAGCTCAGGATAGTAGAGCACCAGCACTAGCGAATCAAGCTATCAACAACATGGAACATTCTGCAACATTCGAAACAAGTAGCAGTTCTTTAAGTTCAGAAGAAATTCCTCAATTGATTGCTAAAATAAAAGAATAAAAGAGGTTAAATTTATAAAAGAGCAATAAAAAAGAAAAAATTCATTGAAAGAGCAATATTTTGAAATGACTAACACTTTAATAGTTGTTAGAGATGTATGAGCCTTCACAGGGTTGATGAAATAAACAAGCAAAAATAAGAACACATATAATAAATAATGTTGATTCCATCATCTTACATAATTGGACTATTAATCAACTAGACATATATCGACTGACCGACCAAGTTATCAACTTGACATCTATGATCCTATGACTAAGGTTACAGCTCTGTTCTGCCAAAATTGAATGGGTCACCGAAACTGATACAAGAAGTCAAAAGTACATATGCCAAAAGTGCTTACAATTTCATTGATTTGAAGACCACAAAAAAGCTCACCAAAACTACTGATATCAATATTTCAAAAGACCATTATCTCCAGTCTATCAATATATAAATTCATGGTAATATAACTTATTTAGAGTGCACTAAAAATTTTATCCAAAAAATTCTGAATCCACAGCAAGAATGGAGGAGAACAAGATGGAAGAAATATAAGATTTCAATGCAGAAAGTTCAAGAGAAGACAAATTGCAAGATTAAGAATCAACTATTGGCTATTTGTCTTAATTAATTAAAATTGTGAGATTTTACCAACTCAATTGAAAACTCCGTTCTCAAATCCAGCCGAAATCTCATCTACATCAACTATAACCGGAAGGCAAAACTTCCTCGAGAAGCTCTTCACAGGCACAGAAACTCCATTGACGGTCTCTGTTCAAATAATTAGGTATCGCAAATCAATCGCAAACTTTCTCATTTTTAACTATTCAAAATAAACTTTCATTTCTAATCATTTTTTAACTATTATCACTCTCAAGTAAGCTACTGTCACTAACTCTCAAGTAAGCTACTGCAACGACATAAAAATCTACATCCAAACAACCTATTACAAAAGATAAAAATGTCTAACTACTCAAAATAACTACTAAGAGTAACTACTCATCTAAACGCCTCCTAACTAAACTATAATCATACGATTCTTGCAAAGAAGCAAAGATAAAGAGGTAAAAGCGCTTACGTAACAGAGTCGCCAACGTTTCCACCACACTGATGAAACGACATGACGGCTTGAACCTTGAGGCCGTGCTTCTTCGCCATTTCCAGAAGCTCCGTATATCCTCCTAAGTTGTAAGAACCAGGCGATTCTCTCTCAACCAGTCCCACTTCAACCTCCTTCAAGGACGTCGCATCATTGAAACCTCCATTGTTGATTCTAGGTCACGTACAGAGTCTGTTACTTCCGCTGAAGATGCCGCGGCCGAAATCGAGGCAAAATACCTCGTCGAAACTGCAATCAAAACACGATGAAGATCAAGAACAGAATTCGACGAAGAACTGGAAACATGAACAAATTGTATGGCCGGTACTTTGGTTCGAGACGACGGTGAAGAATGAAGCGGCGGCCATGGGAGGATTCGTTGAGTTCGTCGAAGATTTGGGCCTGGCGAGGGCAGGGAGCGTAGATTAGGGTTTGTAACGATGCATCAACGCTCCAGACCAGTTTTCATTTTTCAATTTTAATCAATTTTCTGCCGTTATGCGAATAAAATATCTCCAACGAATCTGTTTTGATCATTTTAAAATTCAAAAAACAAATCTGAAAATTGAAAAAGCTGCCGAGTCCTAAATTTGTGGCCTTTACAAACTCGTGCTTTTTTTTTTTTGAAACTTAATCGTCCATATTATTTAAGGGCTTGTTTGGCCCGCCCATATCAGCCCGGGAAGGGAAGGGGCGGGCCCTACCCGGCGTTTGGGCCGCCGGGTTTACCCGGCCGAGTTAACCCAGCTCATAATCCGGCGCGTGCTGATCACCTTTTTTTTCTTTCTTTCCTTCCGTTGGCCTGCTTGTTTTTTTTTCTTTGTTTTTTTTTTGCTTTATTTCTTTTAACAAACTTTCCTTCTTTCTTAATTTTTTTTTCTTCTAAATACAAACTTTCCTTTATTTCTTTATTTATTTATTAATTAGTATCAAGTTTTTTCAAAATACAATATTTATCTATTTTTTTCTTCTAAATACATCCTATTTTTTAAAACATATTTGTAGTTTGATGTTTTTATAATTATAATTTGATGCATTTGATTTGATCATAAACTTTATTTTAAATAAAATAATAAGCTTGTTAACTTTTACTAATTCATTCATTTAAGTTAATGGATTTTTTTTTTAGAACCACTTAATTGATTAAATTTATACTATATGCTATTTATATATTTTTTTATTTTAAAATGCAACAATTATTATTATTATTATTTTTATAGATATATCAAGTTCTTTAAACAATATTTGTAATTGTTTATATATTTGACTTTTTATGGACAATGTATGCATTTAAAAAAATTTATATACAAATATATATTAATTTTATTATTTATCAATTGTTTTTAAATTTATACATTTTATAAAATAAATAGAAATATATATTTAAATAATCCTAAAATAATTACTCAAAATAATTAAAATAGTTATCTTTTTATTACATCTATCTTGATTTGAATTTCTAAACTTAATTTCATTATAAAAAATTATATTTATCTTTTTTTTTTTAACAATTATGAAATTTATATATTTTGATAATGAAAGTTATTAAATTTTTAAATTTTATTTAAATAATAAATAAAATAAATATAAAATGATATATTATAAACATTGTATTAAAAATATTAAATATCTATTTTTTTAACAAAAAAACATCACTTCACTACTTTTCTCATCCCACCAAATACCAATTTACTATCACTTCTTTTATCTTCCCTTCCCACCAAACACAAATTTACTCTCACTTTCCTTCCCTTCCCGTCCTAGCCAAACAAGCCCTTTAAATATTATAAATAGGAAATTTTTATTAAATGCAATTATTTTTAAAACATTATTTTGAAAAAATTAGTTTTTTTACTGTACATATATTCATATACGTGGATGGTGATATATTATATAACTTAATAATTTATATAAATTCATTCTAGTTCCTTCTTCAATTTTAGTTTATTTGAATGTAAAGTGCTTTAAATTTTTGGACAGCAAACTGAAGTTTTTATAGAACAGGTAAAGATGGATTGATTTCTTGTATTATATGCCAAAGTTGTTTAGTCAAGCGAGAAAGTTTGAAATTATAAAGATATATAATTTAAATTAATGATTTTTATTTAATTCGATAATTCTCACATTTTGAAAATTATACTATAAATTATAAAGTACAACTGTAATTGTAAAAATCACAATTAAAGAAATAAGAAAAACTACATTGTTTCAATTTTGTTGTTATATTGACAAAAATAAAACCTAGAATAGCAAAATTTGAATGGTAAAAATGAATAATTTAGGGCTCTTTGATAGTTTTTTTTTTTTTTTGAGAAATTGTGATAGATAATCACTATTAGGAAAATAATTACAAATCTAGTTAGATGTGAAAGTATTTGTAAATTTAGGTTTTTTTTAAAAATTAATTAATAATATTTTTTTTTAATACCAAGTACACCCTTCATTTCAACGGTTTTTTTTTTTTTAATTGAGTTTGCTTTTTATTGGATGACATATGTTGGCTACGTGGCGACTTAGCAACTTGTTTTTTATTTTCTCCAGCAATTTCTTTTAAACAAAAATTAATTATGTTTGATTGATTTTTTTAAAATTTCATGATTTTTATTGTTTTGTTTTTTCTTCTTTTAAGTTCTTGTTTTTTTAAAAGTGATCATATTTGTAATTATTAATACAGTAATGTGTATTATTATAGAATTACGTATTATTAATATCATATTATTATTAATACATATACTATGATTGCTATTTTTTTAAGTAACTATATTTGTAATGATTTTATGAATTTGACTAATTTTATAAGTTTTCCAAAATAATATTCATAAATCTTTATTTATTTAAAATCTGTATTTATTTATTAATATTGTATTATTAATACTCATTAATATAGTATTATACTATCATGTATTATTATATAATTATTTATTATTAATACCGTATTATTATCAATACATATGACTATGATTGCTATTTTTGTAAAAAAAAATTGGTCATATTTATAATTATTTTCTAAATTTGACTAATCTTATAGGTGTCCCAAAATAATATTCATAAATCTTTATTTATTTAAAACCTGTATTTATTTATTAATATTGTATTATTA
Organism: Sicyos edulis; assembly: GCA_036507275.1. Classification (NCBI taxonomy): domain Eukaryota; kingdom Viridiplantae; phylum Streptophyta; class Magnoliopsida; order Cucurbitales; family Cucurbitaceae; genus Sicyos; species Sicyos edulis. Next base: position 38,204,569 of record CM071847.1, read on the forward strand.
ATACTCATTAATATTGTATTATCAATTAATACAGTATTACATATTATTAATACAGTATTGTATATTATTTATACAATATTTTGTATTAAAATAGAATTAGTATTATTAATGTTGTATTATTATTAATATTTATGACTATGGTCACTATTTTTATAAAAAAAACTGACCATATTTATAATTATTTTGAACTTGACTAATTTTGTTAGTAACCCAAAATAAAATCAATAAATTTTTATATATTTAAAACATGTATTTATTTATTAATACATAGTTAAAGATTTTATGAAATTATCATTACTTTTTTTCACACATTCTTTTTCTTTTAGTCCAAAACAATAATGACTTTTAGCACTTCGATGTATTTGAATAATTAAATGAATTCATTTTTACTAATATTTTCATATTAAAAAAAAGAGATTTCATTTTGAAAATTGATTATATATTCAAATACATTATTTCTGAAGTATTAATGTTTTAAACTTTAGAATCGTGATCATTTTTTTAATACTGTATATTTATAAATTTATTATTAAATAATAAAAATAAATATAAAATTTGATGAATCAATACTCGTATATATATATATATGAGATAAATACATATAAATATAAAAGATACTTTAATCGTGAAGTATGTATTAATTCGGTATTTATATTTAAAAAATATAATACTTATATATAACACATCAATACCACAAAAACATTATCAATCCGTAAATCTTTATTTATTTGAAATGTGTATTTAATATTAATACATGATTAAAAATTTTAAATAATTGGAAAAATAAAAACAACTAAAAATATTGGACTAAGCTTAAAAAATAAAATGAAAAAAATTATTAAACTCATGATTTTATGAGATTTTTTAGAGAGAAGTTGAAAAAATCGGAAGTTTTTTTAAAAAATCTTGATTTAAGAAAGGCAATTTGCATGAGGGCATTTATGTCTTTTTAACTATATTGCTTTTTCTTTATTGAAATGCGGAAATTAGGTTTGCTAATTTATTCAAACATGAACAATTTTGTAATTTTTTTCTTTATTTAGCCTACTCACGTCAAAAGCCCTTTTTTTTAGTATTTTAGTTTTTGAAATTTAAACTTATTGTTTTTGAAATTTAAACTTATTTTCACTCGTATTTAGTACCACGTGCTTCATCTTTCCTACATATGTGCCTCGCCTTAAATATTATATGAATCTTAACCAAATTTCAAAAATAAAAATAAACTTTTCGGAACTACTTTTATTTATTTCCAAATTTTGATTTGATTTGTACAAATATAGATAAGATGATATCCATGTATAAGAATGCAGAATAATTGTTGTAGACTTAAATTTCAAAAACCAAAAACTAAAAATAAAATGTCTATTGAAACGGTATGAAATTTTTAAGTTTCATTGTATCATTATTAAATTTTGGAAATTATATTTTATATTATAAATAACAAAATTAAAATAAATGTAAACTAATATTTTGACCGACGTGTATATATGTATACACACTAATTTTAAGCTTAAACCTGGCCTATTCAAGGTTTTCATTCCACTCCCCCTCATAACACCAATTTTCTAACAAGTTTTTTCGTCCCACTCCTACAAATATCAATGTCCAAGAGTGGTTTCCTTTTAAATTCTTCTTCAAATCTCAAATTTCAAACAAATAATTTTACAACTCTCACTACAAATTTAGATATTTGTTAGCAACTATGAAGATATTAGTCGATGGAAAAATTCGTTGTCTACAATAATGTCGAGAATGGTTAACAGTAAGTATTAATCGTCGACCACTCATATATGGTGTTTTGTCAGAATCGTATTCATCGACCATTCTGTGTTGATGACGAATCGGCCAACAATGTATTCTTTTATATATGTCAAAATGATATTTTATAGAAAATACATTTCCATGAATAACAATTATATGTTGGAGTAAGTGAAAGTTCGAGAAATGACAACAAAAATCTTTTCATCTATATATGTTGAAAAAGAGTAATTTAGATGATGACTTGACATTACCTATATTTTGAAATTCACCTATATATCTGGATTAGATAAAAGTTACATTTAATTACTCTCCAATCTTAAAAAAAACAAACAAACAAAAAATAAACAAATACAATTAAGGAAAAATAGAATGCAAGTCTAAGTGAGCCATGTGTGTGGACTCTTTGTAAAAAATTTGTGATTTGGGGGTTTCTTATGCAATAATTTCACCCATTTCTCCCCAATTTATTTCGATCAAACCTAACCCGTGGCCAGCTTTCTTCCAGCTCTCTTTTTTCAGTAATGCTAAATTTTGCAAACTAAGTAGAGATACAGTAAAGATAGCTTTTTTAATCTTGTTTTTAATTTAGGAATTTTAAACATTTAAGATTGATTTGATAACTATTTAGCGTCCGTTTGATAATAATTTTGTTTTTTGTTTTTAACTTTTTAAAACCAGGTTTGTTTGATAATCAATTTTTGTTTTTGTTTTTAAAATTTTAAAAATATTAAAGAAATTATAAAAACTAAAAAAAAATAGCTCTTTTACAAACAATTTTTTGTTTTCATTTAAAAAAACATGAATATATCATGAATAAATAGGGAAAATTTAGGAAATCAAAACAAAATGTGATTGTTTGAAAACAAAATATAGTTATCAAATATGTTTTAATTTTTTTTTTTCAAAAACATAAAACTAAAATCAGTTATCAAATATATATGGTTTTTATTTTTTAAAATAAAAAACCAAAAATAAAAAACTAGAAACAAAAAACAAAATGGTTATCAAATTGACCTCTAATGTATATGTTGAATTATGTTAAACCATCAATCAATCCAAATGTCTAAGCTGATGAATTAGAGTAAATTTAATTATATCAACCAACAAATAAAAATAATTTTTTTTTATGTTAATTTTTTTGTTTTCAAATTTTAGTTTGGTTTCTAAAAATATAGGTAAGAAGTAGATGTTCATATAAGAAAATATATGGTAAGATACTTGTTGTAGACTTAAATTTTAAAAACTAAAAACTAAAATTTTATTTTCTTTAAAAAAAATGTTATAAAAAAATAGTTATAAAACATGACGGTATTTATCTAGTCTTCCTTTCAAACTATTCAAAATTATCTGAACCGAGTTGGTTGAATGATTATAATTAAATTAAATTTGACGGTTACTAGTTTAATATAGAAAATCAATATTGGTCTCTTATCTTATTTAAAAGAAGTAGTATTCTTATATAGAATTTATGATCCTTTTCTCTAATTTAAATTCATATGATCTATGTATATATCAAAATTGTCAACTACAATAGTAGTTATAGTTAGGCTCTTCCTAACATTTGAAACCCCCATCTCTCCTTTTTTTAGCTTTGACCTTCAAAATTGGGTAGTTTGACTCAATTCTTCTTTTTCGTGTAATAGAAATTTCAAAATATTTTTTTTTCATTATAACTTGTGTTCGACCTAGTTTATACCACCACCAACTAAAATCTAATTATGCAATTATTTAATATCTGACAGGTCATATAACCTTAGAAAATCAACCAAAACCACTTTTATTTTTTTCAAAAATCTGATTATCCTCTCATCTCCACCACGGGGCTGTTTGTTTCACATTCATACCGGACTTTTATATTGCCTTCAAAGTGCCACCAACCCATCTATATTTCCTCATTCTTATTCACATAAATAAATATGTTTTTTTTGTGATTAATAAGTCAAATTAATTACGAAATAGGTCTAATAGTTTCATTGTTTACTTGTACATTAGTTCAACACTATAATTATATCTTCGATTTTGAGAATCTCTACCTTCTATCTAGAGTTTATTACCTTTATAATAAATTTTATTTATTTATTTCATCTACTTAATTTAATTAATTTTCAACTATTTAATTAGAAATTATTTTCATTCAAATAGAATTGTAAAAATATATTTTGTAATTTAAAATCAATAGAAATTTGTTTTGTTATGTTTTTAAATTTTTATTTATTTTTCTATTCATTTAATATTATTCATTTTCAACTAATTAATTGAAAATATGTTCCCCTGATATTCTAATTTTAAAATCGACCATAGTTTCTTAATCACTTTTATTTTTTGTTTTATAAGTTTTATTTATCTTTTTTTTTTCATCTACCTAATACCCTTCGAAGGATTCCGATGTCACGGTCTAAGGACGGGCTAGTGGTGCCAAAGTATAGGAGAGCGAAGCTCCAATTCTGAATTTTAAAAAAATAGAGTTTTTTTCAACAATATTACTCTCGTTGACATTGAAATTTGTTCTCATTTGCATGATATCATTTATTAAAAAAAGGGGAAAAAAAGTGAAATTTAAAATTAAAGGTAGTCATAATTAACTTTTTGTTTTCTAAAAGAAATCAAATTTTTCAGTTAATTAAGAGATTTTTTCGTAACTAACCAAATTTGAAAAATATTTGCAAATGTAGGTTACACTAAAAAACACGTAAGCAAAAGTGGGATTTTGTTAATCATATTATTAATTTACTAAATTGTCATTTACAATAATATCCTTGTTATTAAGAATTTTAATTTATGAATTATTTTCGTATTTGGAAAAAGTCCCTCATTCCATATTCATTATTGCAAAAATTGGGGCATTCATCGTGGAAAATTGGGGTATTTATTAAAAAAAAAACCTGTCCAAAAAAAAATTATTTTTTATGTTATTTTTTTCATACATATAATGTTGAACAAACAATTTTGTTTAATGGATTCAGAACACTTATCATAACCATACATTACTGAAATTACATGTTTTGTACGGTCCATTCAGAAAAAGAATGTCAATTTTTAGCCTTGTGTTTATGATGGTTAATTTTTTTTAGTCAATTTTGTGGATACATAAAAATGTTATAATGTAAAATACTAAACAAAAGTACATGACGATAACCAAAACAATACAGTTCTTAAGTTATAAATTTTGCACGGTACATTATTAAGATATAAGAAAATTGTCTCATCATATGTGTGTTATCGAAATGTAATATTTATGAGGGTTTGAGGTTATATCACTTATTAATATTCAAAGATAGTTAACATTAAACTTGTCTTAATGTAAATGAGTGAACGAACGATTCCACGAGACTATATAGTAAAAAATTATTTTTTCAAATTTGTGTTAAATTTTATGATATAGACCGAATAATGGGTTAGTGGTGCAATGGTTTCAGTGTTTGGTTGTAAACCAGTTCAACACCAGCGTCACAGATTCGAACCCGAGAATCGGTATTTGTCCCCCCTTCCCCAATATATGTACTAAAAAAAAATTATGATATAGAGATTTGTATCGTGCTATAGTTTGTTTTAGCAACCGATTATTTATGATGGTTAGTAAACCAACGGTTAGTAATAAAGTTGTTTTAATGTATTTGATTGTACAAATAGGTTTAAAAACATTGGGAAATACAAAAATGTATTAATTGTGCTTAGATAGAGATGTGTATGGTTGGAGCAAAAAACAAATGATATTATACATTCGTAAATTAACAAGTCTCTTGACAATAAAATCAAAACTGAAAGAGTGTTCCGCATAATAAAAATACTATAATCTAAAATCGATCATTGAAGGCTCTATTTTAAAGATTAACATGGTATTGTTGGATGTCGTCCAAAATTTGATATTGATTTTATACGATAGATGAAAATATTTTTCCATTTTTATTACACATGCAAAAATCCCCTACAATTAATTAGATGTTAGATATATTAGATTAAAACCGAGGGTTAGTGGCGCAGTTGGTTATTTTGTCTAGTGTTAATCTATTTCAACTCCACAGTCACGGCCAAATCGGTATTTGACTATCATATTATTTGAGAGCAGTTGTGCCCCTATGTAGGGTTTGTTGGTCCCCTCTCCCACTATGTAATAAAAAAAAAAGATTAAACTATTATTTTTAGGCTAAATTAGTTTTTTTTAAAAATGCACATGGATCACATTTGTGTCAAATTTCCCATTAAATTTTGAAAAAAATTTAAGATATCCTTAATTTTTATAAAACTTTAAAAAAAGTCATTGATAAAAATGTTAAAGTTTTGTTTCAAAAATACTATTGAATTTTTAAAATATTTTAAAAATACTTTTTGATCTAAAAAAACTTAAAATATGAAGAATTTAATTTCCTAAATATATCAATTTAATGTGATCTTTAAATGAGATGAACAATAAATTCTCAATAACTCATAATGACTTCCAATTGAGATTTATTGTTCATTTATAACATTGTAATTTGTTTAAATTTCTTTCTTATTAGTTGCAAATATATTATTAAATTTGAAAATTTAAAGTACGCTATAACGAACAATACAACTAAGGAAAAAAAACTAGTTTTTTTTTTTTTAAATGAGGAAAAAAAACTAGTTAGATTAAGGTAACATTCGATGATTTTTTTAATAGTCTTATGCATCTATAAACAAAGGCAAAATGATAAACAACAATCATAAAAGAAATATATTGAGTATTGACATAAAATCAATCTATAAGTTAAAAATAGAAAGATATAAAAGTTTATTTTACAATTAAATATATATAGTGTTTAAGGTTTACATGGTCGGGTTAGAGAATTTTTTTGGACCAATCAACTTTTTCGAATTGCTCAATTCTCAAATCTCTTTATCCATATGCACTACAGCAACCCAACTAGGTTGGGATGGGTTATGAGTTATATTAATCTCATTCATATATATATATATATATATATATGAACTCAATTCATACCCCCATTAATATATAAATAGTTTTTTTTTAAATAAACTCAATTCATACCCCCATTAATAAATAAATAGTTTTAAAAAAAAAATACATGGTACTATATTGAATTTAGGTTACATTTTTTATTAGTATATGTTTCTCATCGATATGCTATGAACTCATCTTATTAATTAATTCACACACATTTTCTTTATTTGCTTCCATATTTATAAAGTATGAATTGAGTTTTTTTATATAGAAAATATGAGATTAAAACATCGAGAACCCAACTCAACTTGAAAATATAGAATTGGATTAGATTGCTTTAATATAAAGGTTGGATGAGTTGGCAGATTGACCAACCCAAAAAGTGTGGTTGATCCAAAAAAAATCTTCTAACCCAATCCAGACCGTGTACACCCCTCACAGCTACACATTCAATTGTTTTTTTTTTTTAATCTTTGTATTTTTAACTCATGGGTTACTTTTATGCTATTGTTGAAATTAATTTATTAATATATTTCTCTTATATAGTCGTTTATCATTTGCATAAATCTATTAAAAAATCATTAAATGTTAGCTTAAACTTAGTTAGCATCCTATGATTAGTTGTATTGTTCGCTCTATGCTTTAAATTTTCAAATTCAATTTATATTTGTTATTGATATTAAGGAACTCATAAATTTAAATAAATTATAAGGTTGTAAATGAATTATAAATTATAGTGTTAATCTTAATGTAATAATAAATAACAAATCTCAATTTGAAAACCTTTATGAGTCATGGAGAATTTTTTGTTCGTCTCAATCAAAGTTTGACACATTAAATTTAAATATTTGAGGAGATAAATTATCTATTTTTTAAGACCAAATATATTTTTAAAACTTTTTAAAGTTAAGTGTATTTATTAAACAAAATTTAACAATTTTCATCCAAAATTAATGATAAAATTATTTTTAAAAGGTTGGGTAGAATTGAAGAGTATTTTTTAAACTTTCAAAGTTTATAGGTAACTAGGACACAGATGTGATAAATGAGGGGAGTAACTAAATTAATTAATTTCAATATTGCGGCCCAATATGTTCTTGCCATGTTTCAAATTCCTTAGTTTTATAGAAATTGTTAATAATGAGTCACAAATCATCATGTATTTTAATCTAGTGAGTTTAGCAAACTTATGTTAGTTTTGGGGTTAGGTTAACTATGTGTAAATTGTGCTTCTATACAAAGCTCCATGGGTTATCTTTTGTCTTTTGAGAGTTAGAAGCCTTAGCCATCAATTTGAGAGCTATTTGATTCATCAATGACAATTATGAGTGAGTATGATCAAGAATGATCATCTCACATTTTAAACAGTGGAGTAGAGTAGTCCGAACCACTTTACATTCAATATGTTATCTCTTCTCCTTTCATTCTTTTATTGTGTATGATTTCCATATATTTGGTTTGATTTGATTTAGATCAATCTGTGCAATCTGATTTAGAGTATAGATCTAAAAATTTACATTACATAAATCAACATCGCGTAGGTAATAAACAATGCTATATTACTTTTTAAATTAACAAAAAATATACAAAAATCGATGGAGAGGATGTAAAAAGGTCACCCACCGTAAAATGATTTAGTGGTCAAAAGCGTAAGTGATGAATCATAGTAAATATTGTGTGTTTGGAACACTAGTTTAGTTATAATAAACAGAATGTTATAATAAACGGTGGTTATGATAAACAATGAGTTGTTAAACAGTGTTTGATGGGCAAGTTATTATAACATGGATTATGATAAACAGTGTGTTGAGAGGCTGATTATGTAACAAAAAGTAATATAGACAAGAGTTAGATAAACGGGTACGCAGGTTTAGGTAACCACCGTTTATAATAAATGGTGGGACAAACATCGGTTGAATTATTATAACCAACCTGGCCGTTTATATAAACGGGGGCCAAACACAGGGATTTTAGTTGAAAGCTTCGCACACTCTTGTATTAACAATGAAGGAAAAACTCTCTTAAATAGAGCAGAAAAAAGAGAAATACAGCTAACAATCAATTAACAAACTAACTAATACTAACAGATGCCTAATCAATTGAATAAAAGATAACAAAAATACAGAAATACAATTCAATGTACTTCGTTAGTAAACATCTACTAACAATTAAAATATTAAAAAAGACAACCTTTTTTTTTATATTTGCAACTATTGTTTGCCAACTTCAAATTAGTGACCTTACAATATTTAAATGTCAAATAATTCATAAATAAATGATTGGTATGAATTGAATTCATTCAATTTTCAATAATGTTTTTTCTTTTGACGGGGAAGTCACTCAGATGGTTTAGAAAAAACATTGAAATCTTAAAGGGGTATTTGACTGCACGTGAGATGAGATGAGATGTTGATAGCAGAAAATCTTGTTTTGGGTGAGATGAGATGACATTGTTTAGGGTGCAGGGTAGATGAGATGAGATGACAGAAAACCTTGTTTGGGTGGAGGGAAAAGAGATGAGATGTTAAGATATGTTTAAAAAAAAATCTATTCTTATATTTTTTTTACAATAAAATTTTTCTTATTCTTTTTTTTTTAAATAATCATTGTCAAATATTTTGCTATTAATAAAATCAGTATGTAAATATAACTACCGTAATAAATAAAAAATAAGTAATATAAATTTAATATTAAGCACCCTTAATCATATTAATGTTTTTATTAAAAAAAATAAAGTTTCAATGATATTATGTACGACATTAAAAAAAATAAAGTTTCAATGATATTATGTACGACATAATAACCCGGTTAAAAGTTTCTAATCTTTCATATTTAAATATTGTTTAATTAAAAAAACATTATGAGAAAAAAAATTCACACCACCAAAATAAAATTTCACTAATCTAAAATATTTGTACATCGTTAATAACTTTTTAAAAAAATTTGTTAGACTTAAATAATAAAAAAAATTAAAAATACCAAGATTCTATTTATTAAAAAATAAAAATAAAACTATTTGGTTAAACTAGTCATTATAAAATATTGATAGCAAATTTTATTTTATTTAAAAAAAATTATTTTCTTATACCTTTTATACATTCATATTCATAATTACGGAAGGTTAAAGAATTGTTAATAAAATACACTAATAATAATAAATTAAATATATTTATCTTATTAGTTATTGATACTTATAAGAAAGCATAAACACCCCTAAAATTATTTATTTATTGTTTTTTGTAGTTAAAAGGGAACTTGGTCACATTTTGATAATAATTATTACATGTAATTAATAAAATATCCCTCAAATTTTAGAATTTATTGTTTTTTTTATTAGATAGAATAGATCTCAATCCCTATGACCCATACAATTCTTGAAATTTATAGTTGTTTTTTTTGTATATACAATCAGATTCTCAAAATTATTTAAATTAATTTATCATTTTTAAAAATATATATCCACTCTTACTATTATTTCAAAGTGTCAACGTTGAATACAAGAATATAAAATTTGAATCTCATTTTTTTAACAAACAAAATAAGTTTAATATTTTAAAGTTTATTGAAAATAAGTTCATACTTTTAAATTTATTGTACACTACGAATAAAAATTCAATGCGTATAAATTATTTAAATTTAATTTTTATTTTAATAATAAATTGATATATTTATTGTTAGTATTAAAAATAAACACATAACTTTTAACTATTAATTTTTAAATATGATATTTATAGTCTATCTCTAAACAATTGAAATTTTATAACTTTTTTTTATTATTAAAGACGATTAAAAAATGAATAAAAATATGAAAATTTAACGTCATATATTAAGAGATAATATATATCTATTTATTTTAATTTTTAAAATTCAAATATATTTAAATAAACCTTTGATATAATAATAATATAATTATTATAATTATATATTGATATATTAAAATAATATTATTATTATAAAAAAATATATCAAACATAAAATAAGTAAATAAGTAAATATATATATATATAAATAAAAAGATGAAAAAAATTTAAATTTGAAAAAAAAATAGAAGAGAGAAGATGAGATGAGATGAGGTAAAGAACACCTTGAGCCAAATAAGATATTGAGTTTCAACACCTCATCTCATCTCAACTCCTCTTAAAACAAACACCACATAAGTACATACACTAAATGGACACAGGTGAAAGAGAAAATTTTATAATTGTTTTTGAAAAATTGAAATAAATAAATGAACTATGAATGCTAATCGGGTCGACCCGTTTACCAGATCGGGTCGTTTTCTTCAACAACCCTACCAACTGTCAAAGCAGAGGATGGTCTATCCACAACGGCGGTGGTAGGTAGGCGTCGTTGGTTGGTGAAATTAAGACTCTTTGTCTTGTCCCCATCCCCAAAGCTTTTTTTTTTAAGAGTTACAAAAAGCTATCAAATTTAATTTGTTTTTAACAAAATAATAATAATAGAATAAGATTGGGTTCTAGTTGAAAGGAATTTTTAATCAATAAAAAATATATATATAATATAAAAATCAAGTTGGTTATTTTTTAATCCAACTCAACAAATAGCAATCTGATATTTTGGAATTGGGTCAAGTACCTCAATTCTAAATAAAAGATAAAAAAGAAAGAAATAAAGAATTTCAATTTACCTCACTCTACTAACTATTAGTCTATGTATGACACTATTCATAGAGATGGCAGAGTGTACATTTATATTATAATAATTAATAAATTATACAATTTTTTTGTTATGAAATTTGAAAATTTTCTCTTTTTTCTTTTAATTAAGAAATCCATATCACACTCTATCTATCTATATTTATAACTCTGTTAAACAATGATTATCTTCTTAAAATATATTTTAAGATGGTATAAGTTGAAATATGATATAGTACTAAAATTGAATATTTGACTATCTTTAAAAAAAAAATGAATATTTGACTTTTTTTATAAAGATTTGAAACAGACTCAATTATACCATCATACAAGATACTACCAAAATTTTACTCATTTTGATAATAAAGAACTAATCAAAATGATATCTAATAAAATACCAACAGTTCAAAATTACTACGCATAAAATAAGTACTACCAAATTACTATAAATTTGCCTCTCATTTTTTTTTGAGTACATATTGAAGAAAAAGAACAAATACCAATTCTCGGGATCGAACTTGTGACAAATTTTTACCACGCTAAAAATTGATCTTTAAGCAAAATAATGATAAACTACCTCTATGTAAATGACAAATTCCTACCTGAATTTACACGTTCAGGTTTTCAAATTGATATAAACAAGAATTCAGTCTCTTTTTTATTTTTATTTTTTTCGTTTTTTTAGGTTCTGAGTTGTTATTATGATGAATTTTAAATTTATGAAATTTATTTTATCCATTTTTTTATTTTTAATTCTTATTTTATCAAATTTTTACCACAGAGAAAAATATACAAAAAGAAAAAGAATAACCATCAGTTTTAAGTGAAAATATTTTTGAAAGACGAAAAATATATTATTCAAAAAAAGTTTCAAGAGTTTGTAAGAGCATTTTTTAAACTTAAAATATTTTAAAAACATTTTTTAAAGTGAAATGATATTTTTGAAACTTTCAAAGTACAAAATTTCTATTTTTGATATTTAGCCAAGAAAATAAATAAAATAGGCGGACTTGCATGCCACTGATTTTGTTTATTTTAGCCAAACAAACTTTCTTTGAAAAGCGAGTTTGTTTGCCATTTGGGGCGGTTTAGATGAGAATTTATAGGAGTGTTTCAATAGGAGTCTTTTAATGAGAATTTATAGGAGTGATTAAAAATTGGGATTTGTGCAATAACTTGTTTGGATGTAATTTTTTGTAGTGGAATTATAGGGAAAAACTCGTTTGGATGGAGATTTTGGAGGAGGAGTTGCAAGAATAACCGTTTGGATGGAGATTTTAGAAGAGAAGTTATATGTTAATTTTTTTTAATATTTTATTTATATAGACAATTTTTATGATTTTTTTTTTGTTCATTTATACAAAATCTATCATTTTTATTAATATTTTTAAATTTGTCTCTTTCAATTATCTTGCTTTGAAAATTATATAAATTTCTAAATTATTCAAATAATATTAAAACAATTTATTTTGCATGTTTAATTTTAGGTTAAAGTATAAACATATCCATAAATTATGAAGTTTGTATTAAATATACCCTTAAACTTTAAGTTTTTTTAAAAGTACCCATGAACTTTGAAAAATGTTTCAAAAATACGCTTGCGGTTAATTTTGGATGGAAAAATTTTTGTTTAAAAAATAACCCTCAATTTAAAAAAAATAATTTAAAAGATATCCTTAGTTTTCAAAATATCAACAAAAAAATCTTTAACATTTTATTATAAAACAATAATAATAATTATTGAAAAAATTGTTTTTAACATTTTTTTCGGTTAAGAAAGTTTTTGAAACTTTTTAGAATTGATGATTAAAAAAAAAAATTAACAGTGAAGCATTGACATTTTTCGAAGTTCAAGGATACTTTTAAAACTTTTCAAAGTTTTGAAACATGTTTGACACGAACTTCATAATTCAATAGTATGTTTTATAATTTAGCCTAATCCTAATTAAATTTTATAAAAAAATATAAAAATTTTAAATAAAAATAAATAATACTCAATCTTTTTTGAATAATTATATTTTTATTTTTTAAATAAAATATATAGAATGTCAACGAAAAAATAATTATTATTTTAATTTGAAAATCTGGTTTTAAAAATCTCTTTTTTGGAGTGATTACAATGGCTTGTTTGGATGTAATTTTTTTAAAATAGATTAAAAGACTTATTTTGTAAACTTAATTGAAAACCACCATCCAAACACCCCCTAGAGACTACACTCACAGAAACCCATAAATGACGAATTTAGCCCTCCGTAATTTGAGAACAATTCAATCCTTTATTTTATTTTATATTATTTTTATTTGTATTCGCTATATAAAAGGTCAAATATGAACAACAGCATCTAATTCATTGATGCTGGCCTCCAAGCATGTTTTTTTTTAAGAAATGAAGTTTGCATGTTTGAACTTTGAATCAAAATGTTAATATACATCAATAGGTTATAGGCATCATAACATAGTTGTTAAAATAGAGTATCTATCTATTATTACTTTAAAACTTAACCAATAAAAATGAAAAGCGCATAAATACCTACTTTATTAAACACTAAACAAAATCCAACTTTTTTATTTTTTATACAATTATAAGATTCGAAATTTTAAAAACTTGATCAAGTACTCCGCACTTTGTTGTTAGGCTCATATTGATATTTTAAGAACTATTAACTCCATATTTTTATTAATGAAAGGATGGATGGCAGGTTGAGACTTGATTTATTTTTTCTAATCTAATTCGATTTAATAGTTATAGATTTAATCGTGAAAATCGATTTTCTACTCTCATTTTATTTGAGCAATACCGTATGGATAAGATTTGTGAGATCTTTTACCTCAAATTTAAACTTTTATAAATATATATTTACATTTTGGTTTTATTTTTACAAATCTGTTTTAGTAACTAGAATTTTTAAATATATATTTAATAAAATATGTCAATAGAGTGCAAAATATATATATATATATATATATATTTATTTATAAATGGTTTCCTACATTTTTGCCATAAATTTAAATCATCAAATAATAATTTCAATATAAATTAAATTTTATAACTATTTTTTTCACATTAATTAAATTTATTAAAATTCATGTTAAAAAACGGTAAATATTTTACTTTGAACTTAAAAAATAATAGGTGTTATTATTTAAAAAAAAACTTAATAAAATTTATGGCATTAAAATTAAATTTTATCCGTAATTTTTAAAAAATCGATATTCTTTAGTTTTTTCTCGATTTATTTAAACCAATTGCTATTGAATTATATAAAATTTATAAGAGTTATATCGTTATTATAATTATAAATTTAAATAAGCTAAATATATTAATGATAATTTTATCATTCTTCAAAAAAAAAATTTCACATCTCCAAGTTTGAAACCGAAGAATTCATGCATTTTAACCTACTCTTCAAACATTTTTTTCAAGATCTCCAAGTCTTTTTTTTTAAGACAACAATTATGCAAAAGATCATATAAAAATTATTGCAACAAAAGAAAAATTAGATGAAAGTTAAGCTAAATAATCCAACAAAAATAAGATCAATTATTATAGAAAAAAAACAAAAAAAAAAAGTAAATCCAAGCAAATAGAAACTGTTCTTGTAAATAAAAATATAGAGAACTATTTATAGGATTGGAAAATTCAATTTATTATTTTAATTATAATATAAAATGTCAAATAAAATCTATGAGATTTGGTAAAAATATCGAAAATTTAAATGATATTGAAAATATTTTCATTTGATTGTTGAAATCTATTATGTTCTAACTTATTCATAAAATCTATGAGATTTGATAAAAATATTTTATCTTCTATGATAAAAATCTAAATGATATTGTAAATATTTATAGATTATTTATATTCCAATAAATGACATGTTTGTAATTTAGGATATGACTTAAGGGGTAAAATCGTCAAAAAATAATTTTATAACTTAGTCATAAAATCTATGAGATTTGATAAAAAATATTTTATCTTATACGGATGAAAATCTAAATGATATTGTAAATATTTTCTACATTATTTACATTTTTTTATATTCCACTAAATGACATGTTTGTAATTTAGAATATGACTTAAGTGGTAAAATCGTCAAAAAATGATTTTTCTCTTAAGTCACACGATATGATATGATAATAATAAATAATAATCCATAGAGAATAGGAGGATAAAAGAAGAATAATAATATAAGGAAAATGTAAAAAAAGGCTAATCTATAACTCCATAGATAATATGGTGATCAAACTATTTCTCTGGTAGGTAGACGATTCTATATAATCCAACTAAGCTCTGAATAGATTTCTATGTAGAACAAAAACAATTTTCACTGGACGAGTCAATGACGTTATATTTTTAGTGCTTGGTTGTAAATCAGTTCAACACTAACATCATAGGTTCGAGTCCGAAAATCAGTATTCGTCTCCCTCTTCCAATACATCCATTTTTAACTAAAAAAAACAAATGAACTAAAAAATAAAAAATAAAAACAGGAGGGCCATATTGCAAACTCTGAATTCAAACGTCTATTTAAAGCCCCCCTTCATTTCTCTGATTTATTCTCCCCTTCCTCTGTGGGTCGTTACTCCTCCAGCTCCTCCAATGGCGACTTTCGCTCCGCCTAACCCCTCATTTCGATTTCCCAACAACCCCTCTGGTTTTTCACCCAACCAACTGAATCTGATCAAGTTTTCCAAAACCCATTTGATTTTTCAATCCAGGATTTCAAGGCCCAAATGGGGGATTCATCGGCTGGGGTTCGATCGGGTTGCCGGAGAGGGAAGAAAGCCGGCGGCGGCGGTCCGGTCCACGGCGGAGGGGATAGAGAGAAGCTTTCCGTTCGGGCGGAGATCGGCAGCGGAGGAGCGGGCCGCGGCCGATGTCGGGCTGCCGGAGCGGTTTAAAGTGGTTGCATTAACGGCTTTCGTTATGTGTCTTTGTAATGCGGATAGAGTCGTTATGTCGGTCGCGATTGTTCCGCTTGCTTCTAAATATGGCTGGTCCAGTTCCTTCCTCGGCATCGTTCAGGTATAAACAAGAGCTTTATTCTGTTTTTTTTTTAATGTTCGGGTTAGTTTACGCCCATCTCAACTAATATAAAGGGACACACCCCGACCTACAACATTTGAATGTCAATTAATTAGTAAAAAATTATCTCATATTTTTAATAAAAATAAAATTGAGATTGGGTACAAGACATGTGATCATTTTTCTTGGTGTAATGTGTGTTCTTGGTTGTTTCGTTTGATTCGATTGATCCTGGGTTTTCATCGTTTATGTGAATGGCTGACAATTTAGTGATTTTGATTTGTTCAATTCTATATTTATAGGAAATTGACTTGCAATATTTTAAAATGTATTTCTCTGATTTTGTTTTCCTCTCTCTTTGTTCCTACGTGGAGACACGAAAGCACGCGTGGATTTTGTTTTTGTTTTAAGATGGTTAGATGGGTTCTTGTTGAAAATGTGTGCAATGCCCTTTTTAGCATTTAGGGGTGTTTGGTAGAGGTATTAAGTTAATTTGGATTAACTTAATCCTTCTAATTCGTGTTTGGTGGACGGATTAAAGATTAAGTTAATCATTCACAAACTCCAACAATAATCCTCATATTTTATCTCTCTGTCTCGTTTTCCGAAATTATCTTTAATTATATTTTTCAAACTATTTATTCAATTTTTAAAATTTAGATTTAAAAGCTTATTCATATATATTTTTTATGTTTTATAGTTCATTTAATATTTTTAAATTTAATATTAAATGTTAAATTATATAAAGAAAAAAATGGTTCAAGAAAATAAAAGAAATATATTTCATTTTCAAGAGACAATTATTTGAATGGAACAAAACAAATTCCTAAATTATAAAACTCATTTTTCTACTTAGAATATAATTAGTTTTATTATTATATACATACAAAATTTTACTTGTGTTATTTTATGAGTTGTTTTCTAAGCATCTAAATTGGTTGTTATATACACCTATTTGTGAATATACTTTTGTTATTATTATATTGACTACAATTTTAATTCAAATGAGTATTAACCAATAAAATAGGTAGAATGATTTAAAAATACATGAAAATTAGGTTTATACTTTCATTATAACTTTCATCAAGATAGTATAGTCCGACATATTTAAACTACTTTAAAAATATGAGTAAAATTGAATTTCAAACTTAATTACCATTCACACAAGTTAAGGTGTACTAAATAAATTAAATTGATTTTTAAATTTTAAATTTATATCAATCTTGTAATTAAGTAATTAAAATGGTTTTTATATATAATTTCCTATATCTTTCTAAATTTTTGAATGAAAATAAAGTTTTTATATTGTTTTTAATTAAATATAGATATTAAGTTAAGATTGAAATAAATAATAAAATATATATTCATCAAGCATATTTTATTTAAATTAATATTATTGCTACATTTTCAAATGAATGTCATTTTGTCATGAAACTATTGTAAAGAGAAAACAAATTAAAGAGTAGACATTTAAAAAATATATAAAAAATGTTAAATAAAAATTCAGTTTAACTTAATCCCTCCACCAAACAACATTCTGCTTAACTTAATACAGCTTAACATAATATGTCCACCAAACACAGCTTAACTTAATACTCAGCTTAACTTAATCATAATCCCTGCACCAAACACCCCCTTAATGTTTTATTTACTGCGAGACCGTGGTTGAGAGCTTGAGTTTTGTTTCGGTCTTGCCGCCGCATCTTTAAAATTATTACTTAAAATCGGAGCTTCATAATTCCATTTTCGGGACACTAAACACATTTAAGAAAAAAGATATTAAAGGTATGGCCTCAAGGTTTGGAGTCGAGATTTTTAATTTTTATTTTTAATTTTTATTTATGGGTTTCGAACTTGAATCGTTCGAGGTTGTCTCAGCCAAGGAACTTAGGCCTTGGGGACAGTGAGAGTGAAACCAGGAAGGAAGAGTGGTTTTCAGGTACCCATCCACAGGACCACAAGTGCTCTGGTTTGGCCCACAGGATTAGGAACCTTGAATTTTGCCACTTGGGCCTTCTTTCAAATTAAGGCCCAATCAAACCCCAATAACGGAATAGCTATTCCTTCCCCTCCGATAACCATTTCATTTTTTGTTTTTTATTTTTACTTTTTTTGAAAACAGATTTTTTTATAACCAATTTTGGTTTTATTTTTAAAATTTTTTAAAACATTTTTAAAATATTAAAGAAATTCTAAAAACTAAAATAAATAGCTTTTAAAAATACGTTTCTGTTTTTTTTTTAAGTATGAAAAAATCAAGAATAAATAGTAAAAAGTTAAAAAAATCAAAACAAAATGTGATGTTTGAAAATAAAAAACAGGTATCAAACATGTTTTTTTGTTTTTAATTTTTAAAAACATAAAACTAAATCGGTTATCAAATACATACTATTTTTATTTTTTAAAACAAAAAACGAAAAATAAAAAATGAAAAACTAGAAACAAAAAACAAAAAAAAATAGTTATCAAATGGGGCATTAAATACATCATGAACTTTCAAGTCGTCTCCTTGTAACTTCTTTAGTTCTTACTTTAGGGGACATTTGTGTTTTAATTAACACAGTCGTGAGTTTGAGGTAAAGAGATTGGTTATGGGGGAATAATATGTCTTTGGAGTGTAAAGAATGATTATGAGGAACAAAATATTGAGTATGGAGAGAATAAAATTTGGTTATGGGAAGAAAGAAAAATAGTTATGGGAGGAATGATTGTTGGTGGCCCGAACATAGGTCAAGTAATTATTCACCTCATAATCATTCTCAATTTCCTTGCTCCCAACAACCCCTTTAATGACAATGATGCCAAATTGAAAGTTTGGTTACTTAGTTTGAAACAGGACTATATAGATACAATTTGAAAGTTCATTAACCAAGCTTTGTAATCTAATGTGAAAAGAAAAATGAACATCTTGATTGTTAGTTTTGTATACTTTAAGCTGAAGTTTGTAAATGATGTTTTTTTGTTGAAGTCATCGTTTCTTTGGGGATACATATTTTCGTCAGTGGTTGGAGGAGCGTTGGTGGACAGATATGGAGGAAAGCGAGTGCTGGCTTGGGGAGTGGCCCTTTGGTCTCTCGCTACTCTTCTAACTCCATTGGCGGCTAACCACTCGACAACCAGTCTCTTGGCTGTTCGTGCTTTCTTCGGACTCGCTGAAGGCGTTGCTATGCCCTCCATGAGCACCCTATTGTCAAGGTCACACCTCATTTCGCCAACCATCAAAGACGATTCTTCGTCCTTCAACTCACTTGAATTCTTCAACTTGATTTTGAAATTTGTTGTTGTTTAAACAGATGGTTTCCCAGCCATGAGCGAGCTAGTGCAGTTGGGATGTCAATGGCTGGTTTTCATCTTGGCAATGTTTTAGGATTGCTGTTAACTCCAATCATGTTGTCCTCCGTTGGAGTCACTGGCCCCTTCTTGTTATTCTCTTCACTTGGGCTTGTCTGGTTGATGTCATGGATTCCAGGAGTCACAAATAACCCCAGACAGAGTCGAAGTATCAGCGTATCAGAGTTGCGGTTGATCGAAGCTGGGAAAGTTGATTCCTCTCGCCAAAACGTCAAACACCTACCTCTTAGCCGCCTTCTGTCCAAGTTACCAACATGGGCTATCATATTCGCCAATATGACTAATAATTGGGTGAGTTTTTGCTTTCTTTTTGTGCTTAAATGTAAATTTGGACAGTGCTGATTCATGTTTTAACTCCTGGAGTTGTTGGTATGTGTTACAGGGATATTTTGTTCTTCTATCATGGATGCCAGTTTACTTTAAGACTGTAAGTAATCTGATTATAGCTTGGCAGTAGCTTTGACACGAAAGTTTAGTACTGGGAAAGTTGTAATGAACTTCTTCAATTGGAATGAATGATGCAGGTGTTTAATGTGAACTTGAAGCAAGCGGCATGGTTTAGCGCCATTCCATGGGGAACAATGGCGGTTTCTGGCTACTTTGCGGGCACTATGTCGGATGCTCTGATCAAAGCAGGCTACCCCGTGACATTAGTCCGAAAGATCATGCAGGTTTTACTCCATTCCCATCTTGCAGTATAATAATAGCACTTTCAAAATTCATGTATGTTGATCTTAATTATTGATTGTTTAATTGTTTAAATTATTATTTGATTAATTAGTATTGTTCTTTGTTAAAAGTAGTACGATTACGGCCCTATTTTGTAGTTTTTATACATGAGATATTTTTGGACGTGAGATTTTATTTTGGAATAGAAAAGCTATAAGATATTTTTGTACGCGTGTTCTTCAATTATGTTTAATTTTGCATAGGTCAGGTTTGTTCCAAAATTAATTCAACTTTACTTCTTTATCGTTAATTTCCTATAATGTTCTGTTCCAACAATCATATATACAACAAAAACTATCTTAGATGTGATAAAGACTGCTTAAATTTTTTTTTTGTACAGTCGATCGGTTTCATTGGACCCGGATTAGCTTTACTTTGTTTGAATTTTGCGACCACGCCAACCGTTGCAGCAGTTTTGATGACAGTAGCATTGAGCCTGAGCTCATTCAGCCAAGCCGGTTTCCTCCTAAACATTCAAGTAAGCTTTTAAGCCCTTCACAAAGAACTGGTTCAAATGATTAACTTCAAACTGATCAAATCTTTGTGTTGTTTTGGTTCGATCAGGACATAGCGCCTCAACATGCAGGCTTTCTTCATGGTAAGCTTCTTAGATTCTTCTCAGAATTTAAGAAATTTCATCGGGTATTCAGCGAAGAAACTTGACATTATCGAACTTCTCGTGAACTGCAGGAATCTCGAACTCATCGGGGACATTGGCAGCAATTATGAGCACAATTGGAACTGGTTATTTTGTTCAGTGGCTTGGCTCCTTCCAGGCGTTCTTGACTGTTACAGCAATGATTTACTTCATGGCAGCCATTTTCTGGAATCTGTTTGCTACTGGGGAGCAAGTGTTTTAGACTCATCCAAAACTTGTATACAAATGAGAAGAGAAGAGATGAATAAGGCTCTTTATTTTTCCTTCTTTTGTAAGCTAGAATTAAGTTGATTGCTTTAAGCTGTTTATTCTTTGTTCTTCAGACTATTATTATAGCCTTTTTTGTTTTTTACATTAAAAATATGTGTATACTCCCATTGTAAGTTATAAAAAAATGTAGAGAGACTGCCATTCTTAAGAAACAAGGCACAGTGGTGTTAATTGGATGTAAATAAAATAATATATAATCCTTTTTGGCGTGCTATTTTGCCAGCGGCTGGCCACTAGCTGCTGGCAGCTGGATTGATATTTGTTTTTTCTTTTTTTGTTTATTTACAACCTGAAACGTGCGGCTTGGGTAAAATATAAGGTGGACTACATGGCTCAATCTCAATATGCCACGTGGTCACTTTTTTTTTTTTGAAAATTTCTTTTGAAGCTTCTATATTTGTTTTTTAATTTTTGTTTAAACAACTTTTCATTTTCAATTTTTTCAAATATTCTATTTTTATTTCATTTTTTAGCATTTTTTTATTTAATGATTCTTTTTTAATTTTTTAAACCTACTTCATTTTCACATATTTTAAAAATAATTTATATTTTTATAAAAAATTTATCATGATATATTTTTATTTTATTGTTATTATGTATTCCACTCATTTTCCCAATATTATGATTTAGAAAAATATATTTCGTAATTTGTTTTATAATTTTTATATCATTTTTAGAAAATTAATATTTTAAATAAATTAATTGATATTGTTTTTGGTATTCATTTTTTATCTAATATTTCATTATACTGTTTTCTTTTTTAAGTTCATTCATGTTTTTTTATGTGTTTTAACAATTTTTATGAAATATATATATATATATATATATATTATTATTATTATTACTATTGTGGTTATATTTTCTACTCAGTCACTTAATATTTAATTTTAGAAATTTTTTAAATATATTTATTATTGTATTTTTATTTTATTTTACCTCTTATCTTTAATTTTAAAGAAGTTAATTAAAATTTATTTTATTAAAAAATTATATTTCATTTTTAATTATTTAATATTATTAATTTTCAACTAATTAATAAAAGAGTATTAACATTAATAATATCGTATTTTTATAATTTATTCCATAATTTTAAAATAACGATAGTTTTATAAATTATTTGTTTTGATTTAATTTTTTTCATCTATTTACTATTATTAATTTTTATAATTAGTACAAAAGGACTATTAAAAAGTAAATGAAATGATTTTATCGAAAAAAAATAAGGTGATATTATCAACAAAAAAAGATGATTTTTTTTAGGATAATAAAATGATATTATCACGAAAAATAAAGACATTCTCACAAAAAAACTTAAAATATAAAATATAAATAAAATAAATATTTTAAAAGAAATTTGAAAGTATAAAAAATAATTTGGAATTTTAAATAATAAATAAATAAAGGGAAACTATAAATTGTTATATATAAAAAAATTTATAAATGTCACATCATTAAAAAAGTAACAAACCATCTTCTATAACTCTCCAAATTGAAAATCACATCCAAATGAGCTATTAACAATCATTCTACAAAATACTCTATGAAAAACTACATCTAAACGAGTTATTAATAATCACTCTCTCATCCAAACAGCCCCGTAAATTAAACATGGAGAAGAAGTGATGTTAAACTTAGGGCATGTTTGGCCCCCTTAGTTATTAATGGGAAGGGAAGGAAAAATTTATTTCACTATTTGGCCACCTGAGTTATTTCTTCCCGGTTGGGAAGGGAAGGGATAACTCACCCTTTTTTTTTGTCAATTTTTTTATTTTTAGTCTATTTTTTACTTTTTAAATTCTTATACACAGAGTTCATTATCTTCATTTTTTTTGTTTCTAATCAAATTTATTATATATATATTGAATTTTTCCTTCAACTTTTTGGTAATGCTCAACAATTTAAATTTATGATAATTTGATTGTTTTTATCTGATTACCAAATTTAATTATTGGATAATGGTAACGATCTATATATATAAAAATCAAATTTTCATTAAGTAATAATTAAAATAAAATGAGTCATCTTTTAAATTGAGATTGAGTGTTTATTTTAATTTTTTTAATATTTTTATAATTATATTTTGGTATGTTATTATTCAAATTAAATGGTCAAAATTAAGTTTGGAACCTTAGCTTCCCACAAATCAAGAATGAAAGTTGTTAACTTTGAATCATTCAGTAATTTAATTTAATTGATTATATTTATTTATTATGTGTATATTTTTTTGTTTTAAAATGTAATATTTATCATTTCTTTTTTAAATATATATGATTCTTTAAATAATATTTGTTAGTGTTATAAATTTCAAAAATGATATTTTATGAATATTACATTAAAAAACAATAAATATCTATTATTTAAAAAAAAAAATTACATCACTTCCTTTCCTTTCTTTTCCCTTCCCACCAAACATAAATTTATTACCACTTCACTTTTTTCCCTTTCCACCAAATATTAATTTACTCCAACATCCCTTCCTTTCCCTTCCCTTCCCTTCCCTTCCCTTCCTTTCCTTTTCCTTCCCGCCCTAGCCAAACATGCCCTTAATTGGAGAATACATATTTTCCAGCAATATATAACAAAAAATCCCACATACAAAAACATGCGACTTTTAATCAAATAATAATTTAATAAATAAAAATCAGAATTAATAAATCCACACATAAACTTCTATTTATCTTTTTATGAGTGCAAATATATGATAATTCAGACCTCATTTGATAACCAATTCCATATTTTATTTAAGATATCAACCTCTCCTCAGGTCCTCTCAATCTCTCATCCAATATCACATCAAATATTTTATTTAATTTTACATCAAACATTTTTCTAATTTTTAACCATATTATATAAAATATCTTTTATCTAATTTTATCAAATATTACATCAAACTTTCTTTAATTTTCAACCACATGGTATAAAATAAAATATATCAAATTAATTAATAAAAATATTCAATGATTACATTAAAAAAATAACATGAAATAAATACTTTTTACAATATCTCATTTTCAAAACATCAATCTCCAAATCACTATTTTACATCTCTAAATCACTCAATTTCCTCTTCCACTTTCTCTCCTCTTTTCAACTCCAAAATCCAATTACCTTTATTATTGGAGAGTTTTGTTATTGATAAATGATGTGATATTAATAAATTTTTTATAAAAAAATAATGTATTTTTATTTGCTTATTATTAAAATCTCAAATGTTATATTTATGCTTAAAACTTTCTTTACCAATAACACTTCATCTATTTTTCTTTTTAATTTATTTTTTGAATTTCTAACATTTTTATTTTTGTTATGAATTTTACTTTACATTTTAAGAATCACATAAAACCTTTGCAAATTAACTATTTTGATGATAATTAGTTAATTAATAACAATGAATACAAATAATCAAAACAAAGTGAAATAACAGTTAATTTCAAATTATAAAACATATTTTGAATATATAAAACAATAAATTTAAATTAATTAGTTCAAATTTAATGGATAGTAAATAAATGAAAAATAGTAATAAAATATTTTAAACAAAAAATAAAATTGTTAAAAACTTTAAACAGAATATAGAATTATGATTTAATTTTAAATTATGAAATATACTTTTGAAATAATTGATTATAAAATTACTTTTAATTTTAAACCTCAAAAAATTTGGTTTTACAATATTTTATCAGGTAAACACAAATAATTTTCAAATAATTAGTTGAAAAAATATTAGCTAGATCAAAAATATAAATATGAATAAAATTAATTATAAAAATATTACTAATTTTAAATTAAAAAAAATAATTATAAAAGTGTTGAAAAAATAAATTTAAAATTTAAAATTTAAAAAAAGGAAAAAGAAATGAAATGTTATTTTAAACTCTTATTTTGATGGAGGTGTTAATTTTTAACACACACACACACACATATATATATATATATATATATATATATATATATATATATATTAATTTCAGTTAATAAATCCTCCCTCTAAATCCTCTTTAAATATGTACTTAAAAAAAAATCCTCTTTAAATATGTCAAACAAATATCTCCTTAAGGGTCGTTCACTTTGAGGTAATCCGAGATTCCCATGAAATGGGTATTTGGATTACCTCGTTCATTTCACTGGAATTTGAGATACCCAAACATTTCAAGATATCCGGGTATCTTAAGATGCCCATATAGAAGGCATTTGATTCATTTTAGATGCTCTTTTAAAACATAGGTTTCCATATGCCCATGTAGAGGACATCCATTAATGACATTTTTGCCCCTCACTAATTTTGTATATTACATCATTCTGTCGATAATGTATGTCAATTTATACTTCGTTAAGTATATATATATATATATAATCAAAACTAATCAAACATATAAAATCATTAAATTTGTCATCAAACTAGAGTTAAACATATATATTTTTTCAAATGACATTCATATTTAAATTGAAGTTAAAAATCTTAAATAAATATGGATGAATTGGTTGAATAAAATAACATACATAAAGTTGTTTAAAAAAATATAACATACATGAGAACACAATAAACTATTTTTTATTAAAAAAAATAAATTTATGTAAATGCATAATAATTAAGTTTATCTAGATAAGTATGTTAGGTAAACTAAAATGATACTTAAAAAAAAAAACAAACTAAGATGATACTAAGTTAATGTAAAACAATTATATAAATATTGTAAGAGCATTTTTGGAACTTGAGGTAAATTTACATTATCTTAACTTCCATTCTAGCCAAATATTCCTACAAAACAAACATAGTGATCTAAGGATGTCAGACATCTGTGATTCCGAACATGTGAGATTCCAGACATTTGAAAATTCCAGTTATCCTGATTACTTAAAGTAAACGACCCTAAAAGTTATTTTAACCATCTGTCTATTCAATTAATGGAAAACTCAGCTTCAATATGGTTCAATGATTAATTTTGTCTTCGATTGTCAAAATTGGATTACTTTAAATGCGTATCCTTTGTTACCATGTCAAAATTGGTTGATTAGATCTCGTTTGATAACCATTTAATTTTTATTTTTTATTTAAATTTAAGCTTATTTTCATTTATATTTCATAGCATGTGCTCTATCTTTCATATAATATACTTAACTTTCTTTAAAAAAATATATGAATCGTAACCAAAATTTAAAAACAAAAACAAACTTTTGAAAGCTATTTTTTTAAAAAAAATTAATTTGATTTCTACGAAAAGTAAATCATAGATATCCATTATATGAAAACATAAATTTCAAAAATAAAAAACTAAAAACTAAATAGTTATCCAACACGGTTTAACTGTAAAAATCATTTTCATAATTCAAAATTATGGCTAAATGACACTTTAGTCTAATCTCAAAAGGTTAAGTGTTTGGACAAGTTTATGCATACCTCAATTACAAATGTTTGATACTACACCATTTAGTTTTAATAGTAAAAAAATGATTTTTTTGATAAATAATCACCATGATCAATTCATCTCTTAATTTTCCAAAATCTTTTAATTATTACCAACAAAAGAAATAGCTCAACCGATATTAATATATTCGAGATCATGAAGTTATGAATTTAAAATTTTCACTCTTAATTATTGTTGAACTAAAAAATATTAATCTTAATCATTAGGTTAAATGGTTGTGAGAATGTTACTATTGACTTATTCCAAGAGATAACGTGGTGGTTGAAACCTTTGAAAGTGCGCTCTCTTTAAAATCCAAGGTCCGAGACTCATATTTCCATTCCAATTTTTTGGTGACACTGAAATTGAAAAGCATAAGTGCCACTCAAAAAATTTAGATTCATGCTTAAGGGTAGGGGTGAAAAAAAAAATCGAACCAAATCAATTCAATTCAATGAATTGTTTTGAGGTTTTTAGCACAAAGTTGAACATATTGCTTTGTAATTTGAAGATACCGAAAAATAATCGTTCGGTTCAAACCAATAAAAATCGAACCAAACCGAAATTTATATATATATATATATATTATATTGTCAATCAATCCTAAAAAATCATCTTTCTTATATTATTTATAAGATATTCAAAAGTCTTGAAGATCAATAAATACAAATTTATTAGAATGAATGATTTTTTAACTTTCAAATTAAAATATACTTTTGGAGGAACATTTTCCAACTTTACATTTTTCCCATGACTTGTCATTATATCTCTTTTTTAAGTAGCTTTGTTTTGTGTTTGGGATTTGGATTGCTATGGTAGCACGAGCTGTTTCTATTTGAGCCGTTGAATGATATTTTATATACTTTCATATTAATAATGAAAATTTTTCTTATAAGAAAAAAGAAAATGAAAAAAGAAAAGGAGTTCATTTATTTTGTTTTATATTAAGATAATGCTAAAATCGAAGCACCAATGATTTTATGCTTTATTAGATATCGTTTAGGACCCAATTGTTAAAAAATTGAAAATATCTTGTCCATTTGGCACAAAACCGACACAAATTAAATTAAAACCACTCCTACTTGAGGGCTCCAAAATCTTAAACTAGAATACCCTACGATGCACAGTCTAGAGACGGGTCAATGATAATTTTATTTTTTGTAGGTAAAATTTAAATTTGTTTTTTTTTTGGATCAACAACATTTAAGGGTGAAGAGTTTCAAACCTATAACTTCTTAGTTACTAGGTCTATTGATTTTTTAGATTGAACACATGATCGTGATGCTAAACTGAATTACCACTAAACAACGAAAATGAATAAGCCACCGCATTTTGAGTATTTGTATTTCATATTTTAGTTTAAGTATACTAATTATATAAATGATTGAATTAGTTATAATAATTCAACTTATATTTGTCCTACTATTTATTGTAATAAGTACTCGTTTATCTAAATCTTATATTTTTTGTTAAATATTTTTACGTATATTGACTATGAATTTATTTTAAGATTTACAAACTCATACCTATTTTATTAATACATTTTTAATAATTCACAATAAATAATATATATATATATATATATATTAAAAAAAATTAACTCAGAATTGTTTGAAACTAGAACAACTGTTTTTATTTATGTAGTTTTTTTGAAAATTATATATATATATATATATATATATATATATATATATATATATATATATATATATATATATATATATAACCATGGAATCAATATTTGTATACTCCTTGAAGAGTTTCTGGTTCCCTCCTCCGTGTAAATTTTTTTCTTATATAACTATGAATTGGTCATATATTTAATTATTTTATTTTTTAAAGGTAAATTCAAATTATTTTTAAGAAATTTAAAAAAGAAAAAAAAACATAACCTTCATTACAATAACCAGTTACTCAAATACCATTTATCATAATCTTCGTTATAATAATTTGTCTCTCAAACATCGTTTATAACAACTTTTCGTCTATCATAATCAAATCGGTGCTCCTAATACACCTAATGATGTTTGTTTACCATATTTAAGGATGATTTAGCTTGAGTTATATTGAGTAGTTAAAAATTGAGAGTTGTAACAAAAAACTCGTTTAAATTTGGCTTTTGTAAAGATGAATTGGAGTCAAAACCTTCTTTGGATCAAAATTTAAAATGAGTATTTTGATTGATTAAAAAAGTAAAAATTAAATAGTTAAAAATGAATAATTTTGATTGATTTGAAATGAATAATAAAAAATGAATTGTTAGAAATGATTAAGTAGTTATAATTGAATAATTAAAAATGAGGAATCATTTTTAAAAGTAAAAAAAGAAAAAAGTTAATAAAAAAATCGGTTGAATCTAGGGGGTGATTGGATTTAGGAGTTGAGAGAGGTGGGGAGAAGAAATTATCCAACCGCATGTTTGTTTGTAGCAACCTCTCTCAATTCCTCTATAACTCCTCACATCCTATCAAACATATTTAATCCTGTAAAAGATCAATTTAACCTTTATTACAATAAAAATTAATATAAACTAAAAAGAATTTCTCTCTTAAACAAAAAAAAAAAAAAAAAAAAAAAAAAAAAAACATCTATTTTCAAAACATCAATTCTCACACAAATACTTCATCTTTATAAATCACTCAACTTCCTCTCCATTTCATCTTTAAGGGTGTTTGGGATTTAGTGTTGAGGAGAGGAATGAGAAATCCCAACTCCATATTTGTTTTTAGGATATCACCTCTCCCTAACTTCTCTTCAACCTCTCCTTTAATATCACATCAAATCTTTTAAATGTCATATAAAACATTTTTTTTAATTTTCAACCATATAATATAATATAAAATATCTTTTATCTAATCTTATCAAATATCACATTAAACTTTCTATAATTTTCAATCGATAAAATAAAATATATTATATTTATCAATGAATCCAAAATATATAATCATTACATTATAAAAAATCAATATAAAATAAATATTTTTACAACATCTCTTTTTCAAAACATCAATCTCTAAAGAATTATTTTCTATCTCCAAATCACTCTATTTTCTCATTCTCTTCGACTTTCTTTTCTTTTCTTAACTTTCTCTTCTCTCCACTTTTCAATACCAAAATCCAATCACCTTTTTTTTTTTAGAAAGAGTTAATAAATCTCCATCTAAATCCTCCTCAAACATGGCAAACAAACGACCCTTATATTTCTAAGAGGAAATGATAGGAGGCCAAAATCATTTTGCCGACATTTTGTATCATTTTGATTCAAACTTCAAATCTCCCAAAAATTTATGGCTTCGGGTTTCGTACTCATAAAACAAGGCGCATAATTACACCTAATTGCGTGTGTGAACTCAACCAGCCGCCATAATAACCCACCTTCGACGATTTGGATTCCCCGAACCTAATTCCCACAATTAGGTTTTCAATACCGATCATCCAGCCATCAATTTCTGACCCGGATTCGAAATTCATCATCTGGGTTTCAATCCCTTTGCGAATCGATTTCTGGGTTTCGATTTTCGTCTCTGAATTTATGAATTTCAGAAGCTTAGATGAGTTCTGGATCTTCTACATGAACCAGCACTCAAAACCCTCGACCAGGCGTTGGCACTTCATTGGAACTCTTTCTTCCATCTTCTTCTTCCTGTGTTCGTTACTGTTTACTTGGTGGTTTCTGTTCTTTGTGCCATTCACTGGTTATGGATTTGCGTGGTACAGCCATTTCTTCGTTGAGGAAAATTTGCCTGCTTCGTTTGGCCATCCACTTTGGTCTCTTCTCTGTGATTTCAAGATGTTTGGATTGATGCTTACTGGGAACATGGATAGGGAAATTAAGAGGCTGGGAAAAAGACCTGTGTTGCAAGCCTTTTGATTCTAATTGTGAGCTTCTCCATTCTTTTTTGCTTGTGATGATTCTGAAAGATTTGTTCATGTATGTTTGTTTGAATACTGGTTGGAATGAACAATATCTGCTATAATGTTAATCATGCATGTGCAATGTTTTAGTTGAAAGTTAATTAATCTTTGTAGTTTTGGTCTTTAAATTGAGAATCTCTGAGTTTGTGGTTATTAGGAAAATGCCCTTTTAGCAAGTTTATTGATGGAGGATAGATCAACTAACTTTCTAGAAGCCATAAAGGATAGATCATAGGAGAGAGCTTAATCTATTCTTATGCACCACTTGAAGACTATGTCCTAGAATATATTCTCCATTAGCTACTTGATATGGGCCTGTTTCCTATGAATATTTTGGAGAATCAGTTCATTTATTCTGCACATTTTCTCTTGACAACAGATTAGTTTGTAGCCTAGTTTATAGCTTGAAAATAGTGGTATTATTTGGTATAACATTAGTACCTCTAGAAATCTCTTGTTTTGAAACGAGTCTTGAGTAATTTCACTGAGATTTGTTCTGTTCTCTGCTTGGTTTTGTTCAGAACTGATATGATTGCCATTTATGTCTGACAGAAGTTTATCTGATGATCTGATAAGAATTACCACAACTGTTTTGTTGAATTCCTGTTGGAGAATCAGCTCACTGCATCCCCAGCATTCCAAACCCAAACACAGTTGCCCTTTCAAGCCACTTCCAGCAGTTCTGCTTTGTATTGAATGCATCTTTTGCTGCTTTTGAAGCCACTTTTCTTTCCCATAACTTAGAATTCTCTGCTAGCCATTCAGCATTTTCAGGTTGGAAATATAACCAGCAGAACTCATTGAAGCCTCATTGATCCTCAATTATATGCTATCTACTTCCAAATTTGATTCTCAAACTGCATTACTGCAACTAATGGTATTTAGTAAACTGATATTTATGTTTATTTTGTACAATGAAGTGCATCAACAAAGATATACTTCTTTTTTTAATGTATGCTTTATCATTGAATTCTGAGCATGAGAGTTAATTCTCCATCTTCGTCTCCTTCCCCATCCAAATCCATGTTAGTTTGTAAACTAGGCAGCAGCTTCAATAGTTATTGAATATTTGTCTACATATTATCAAATATGGATCCATGCTATTGTAAGAACAAATGCTGTTGATTATTTGTATTTGCGGATTAATAGCTGCAGTTAGATATGTAACAAAACATGATATAGTTGGGAAGGTTTGAGGAGGAAGAAGATTGATGAAAACAAGTCAGTTTATAGGTTCACAACCAGAATCATATATGACATTATTTCAAAGGCCATGGGATTTAGAAACTCAAACAGGGGCACATGGGTAATACTGAGAGTAAAGGGAAATGTGAATGGAGGAAGATAAGGGAACATCAGCATGTGGGCATCTGATAGAAACGAAAGTTAGATGTTAAGATGTCTATGCATTTATGGAGCCATATGAATATGTTTTCCTTTTAGATACTTCTTGAAGAAGTAGAAGTTATCGATTGTTTCATAAGAATAGTCGTCACGAACGAAAAGTTCTATTATTGATTCCATGAATATGTTTTCCTTTTATATAGTTCTTGAAGAGGCCAAAGTTATAAATTGTCATGTAGGAATAGTTGACTCCAACAAAAAGTTCTACTGGGTGTCATGTTAGATTTGGTAGGTGTGTAGCAGTTGAGATTTATGGCCTCATTATTGGGCATAACATGACTGACAGCACACAAAGTCCATTCACTATTGTTTTTCTTATTAACTTTTTCAGCTTGATTCCCTTTGGAGTGATTAGATTTTGGAGTTGAAAATAGGGGAGGAGAAAAAGTGGAAGAGGAAGAAGTTGAAATTGAGTGATTTAGAGATATGAAATAATTATTTGGAAATTGATGTTTTGAAGAGGAAACGTAAAAAGTATTTATTTTATATTATTTTTTTAATATAATCATTTGCATATTTATATTATCTTGTTGAAAATTAAAGAAAGTTTGATGAAATATTTGATAAAATTAGATAAAATATATTTATATTATATTTATGATTGAAAATTAGATAAAAAATTTGATGTGATATTTAAAAAGTTAAATAAAAGATGTGATGTGATTTTGAAGGAGAGGTTGAAGAGAAGTTGAGAAGAGGTTGATGTCCTAAAAATAAATAAGGAGATGGGAAATCTCAACTTTTTCTCCTTTCTCCTATCCTCTCTTCAACACCAAATCCCAAACACTCTCCTGGACGGGGTGGGGTGGGGACGGGGATGACTTTACCGTCCCCATCCCTGCTACTCATTTTAATCCCCATTCCCGCGAAATTTACTGTAAAATTTTGCGGGGAACGGGTCAGGGATTCACCACGGGTAAATTATGGGGATCGGATTCTCCATGGGGAATTATTCCCTATTTAACTCTTCTTCTTTTCTTTTTTTATTCTTAACTTTTTACAAACTTGTTAACTCAACTCACTAAATCTAGGTAATTTTTTCAATATTAAAAGAAATGCTTATTGATTTTTAAGAAAATAATTAATTAGGTGAGAAAAATATTAATCGAAATAAGTATTTTTACTACTTTATATATATTAATGTATTTAGAAAAATTAAAAAATACATATATAAAATACGAACGGGGCGGGGAAAGGGAAACAAGGATGGAGAATACATTCCCTGTCCCCATCCCCATTTAGCTTGTAGAGAATTTTTCATCCCCACTCATTCTCCCATTCACCGTCTATTCGGGGATTCACCACCCCTATAGGGGCGGGTCCCCCAAGGCCAGGAAAAATGGACATCTCTAATAGCAAACACATTATTACATGCAGCTTAGGTGGGTCCATGACAATAATGATTTTAAAAACTCTCACCTAACCATTAACCATATTTAAATTAAGTAAACCTAAATTTGCTTTAGGGCATGCATGAATATGAGAATGAAATATCGGTAAAATTTACCCAGCTTGTTTAGAGTGGTAAAATTTCTTTCAACCCATCATTTCATGGAGCCATAGGAATTTTGACCTCTTAATTCTTTTATTTTTTCTCAACTTAAAAATCTTGTTTGAATAAGATTATTTGTAAAAAGTGTTCATGAAAACTTTGTTAAAATAAAGTTTTTGGTAAGAGATGTTAAGGAAAAATCTTATTCAAGATGGTGTTTAGAGAGGTGTTGTATAAAAAAAAGTTGTTTTAAAAAGGGATTGTAAGATTTTGTTTGGATAAAATTATTTGGGGTAGAAATTAAAGTGACAGGTTGAAACGAGAGTTAGGAATAGAAATTGCTATCTTAAACATACAAAAAATTATTTGGTGGTCCTTCCTTCAACTTTATTTATTTATTATTATTATTATTTTTTGGAAACTCATTCAATAACCTCAACAAGCACCTGTACAATCATTCTCCAAAATGGAGTCAATGTCAGGGGGAAGATTCCCCCTCCAAAAGAAAGACTCAGACTCAACAGAGAGACATAGAGCCATCCATGAAAAATTACCACAAGAAACCTGCTTGGCAAGCACATAAGCAGCTTTGTTACAAAGTCTATTACATGAAGAAATCTGCTAAATATCAAGAGAAACAGCTAATTGCCTCATAACAATAACCACATTGTTGAATTCAGAAAAATATGTGGAGCCATCAACTGTCAAATGTCTCAGACTCTCTCTCAACGCAAGACCTTTAAGCATCTTCATAGAATGCCCATATAATTCGACTTCCAACCCAAAAGCTTTTGATGCCCCCTCAAATCACAAGCAATCCAGCCAATGCCTCCCCTCCCCGATCTAGGAATCACCAAGGCATCCATATTTAGTTTGTACAAAACTTTGGGGGGAGCTCGCCATCTGGGCTCGACAAATGCACCATGACCCAAAGAGGGTTTCACACTTGCACATTTAGAAATATGAACATCAATAGTTTTTTCAATGATATTAATGAGATTGTGGAACTTCAAGACCACTTCGCCATTGAGAGCTTCGTTTCTGAAGTTCCATAACTCCAAATAATAATGATACATTTAAACCAATCCTCATTAGGCATTCTATCGCACAATCTCTTCCAAAAGTCCACCACACTCTCAGATCTCATAAAGAACCTATAAAAATCCGTAAACCAAGGGAAAATATGATTCCAGGCGCCATCTTGCAATTTTTAAAGATGTGAAGATTTGACTCTCTCGCCTTCCAACATATCGGACAAGCCTCATTGACATCCACCCCTCTTAAACTAATATTGCACCTAGAAAGGATGGCATTAGCCAACATAGTCCAAACACTCACTTTAACTTTGGGGGAAACCTCCACCTTCTAGAAACTCTGCCAAATGGTTGAGGTGTAACTAAGGTTTGAAGACGACTCTCTTAACCTCAACCCAACATGATAAGCACTCTTAACTAAAAAAGACACCTTTAACAAACTCACACCACATCACCTCATCCAGTACATCAGTCTCAGAAAAAAGGAATATTAGAAATAAGCTCAGCATCCTCCTTATAAAAAATATTCTCAATCAGCTCCACATTCCAGGATCTATTATCCAACATCAAATAAGCCACCCTTCGATTTTTCCACTCATCACTAACCCCATCAGCAAAAGGATTTCCCTTCCTATTAATCCATCCAAGGGTCTTTTCCAATGAAGATCTTCCTGCCATTCCCAACTTTCCATCTATAACCTTTCTAAAACAAGACTTGACCCCACATAATACTTACTTATCCAAGCCATAGAGGGATTATTCCCCAATGAGGTCGAAAGAAACTCCCCACTGACAAAATACTTACCCTTTAAAACTCTTCTCAACAAACTGTCAGGGTTCCTCAAGATACGCCAGCTATGCTTGGCCAACAGAGCTTGATTAAACACATTTAAAACCCTGAAACTTATCCCTCCCCTCTTCCTTGCTAGTACACATCTTACGCCAACTCATCCAATGAGCTTTTCGACAATTATGATCTTCCCCCCGCCAAAAATTAGCACACAAGCTTCTAAGATTCTCATTAAAGGACTTGGACAACTGAAAACATCTCATAATATACGTAGGAATAGCCTGACCAACCGCCTTAATCATCATTTACCACCTCTCGACAACACCTTACCTTTCAAACCCCGGAAACACTTCTCCAGCCTACCTATAATAGGATGGAATATAGCCTTTTTGTTCCTGCTATTCTGGGAGGGCATCCTCAAATGAGTCCCCAAATTATCATTAACTTTAACACCTAGGACATCAGCCAAAACCACCTAATCCTAACCACTAAACAAAATGGCAGACTTCTTAAAATTAACCACTTCACCAGACGTCTTTTCATAACAATTGAGGATATCTTTAATTTTCAAATTGTCCTTCAAAGTAGCCAAAACAAGCATACTATCATCAACAAAAAACAAATGAGAAATAGCAGGACGATGGTTATTAATTTTAAAATTATTGAACGAATTCAGCTCTTTTTCTTTCTTCAAGAGCATAGAAAGCCCCTCAGCACAAATCAGAAAGAGATAAGGGGATAACAGACCACCGTACCTCAACCGTCTCTGCAAATACATATCTCCGTACAGAGTCCCGTTCACCAACACGAAATATTTCATAGAAGAAATACATCCAGCAATAAGAGAGATCCAATTATTTGAAAACCTTAACTTTTTCATCATATCGAGAACAAAACTTCATTCCACCCGATCATAATAAGCCTTGTTCATATACAGCTTCAACGCCGCCCATCCCACTTTACCAGACTTCCTCTTATTAATGGAATGAATGCATTCAAAGCCCAAAATAACATTGTGTGTGATGAGTCTTCCCGAAAAAAAAGGCCGCTTGATTTGGGGAAATGATTTTGTCAAGAACCAACTTCAACCTATTAGTCATGGCCTTAGCTATAACTTTGTAAACCGTGTTACAGAGACTTATATGTCTACAATCCTCCATTCTACAAGCACCCTGAACTTTAGGGATGAAAGAAATTAATGTTTCATTAGAAGCATTCAACGACTTCCCATCGTTAAGAACACCTAAACACGAATTGGTAACATCCGCCCCAACAATATCCCAATAGAATTGAAAGAAAATGCCTTTTGTACCATCCAGCCCTAAAGCCTTAGAAGGATTCAAATTCTTGAGAGCCACCAAAATCTTGGCTCTCGAAAATGGTTTATTAAGCATAAGAATGTCCCTATCAGAAAACATTCTTCCAACCCCATTTAAAACTTGATCAGCCGCCTCATCATTCCTACCATTGGAAGATAAGATATTAGCAAAATACTTTCTAACAACTTTTGTTATCCCACTCTCATCCACCTGCCACTTCCCATTAGAATCTTTTAGCTTGTCAATATGTTTCTTCTTTTTTCCTTTGAGAGACTCTCAAGTGAAACAATTTAGTATTCTTATCGCATTTAAGCCAGTCATCCCCCGATCGTTGTTTCCAAAAAATTTCTTCCTCCTCCAGAAAAATCTCAATATCATTCTCATTTTTCATAATTTGCTCAGAACACAGCCCATTGGACCTTTCAATTTATTCAAAGAGTGCTTTTTCTTTATTAGAAATAGCCATCATAATCGAGCCTTTTAACCGCCTCCTATTCCACCATGACATCTCTTTCAAACAACCTTTAATGCACATAGAAATATTTAGAGTATATTTATTCCTATAACCCCTCATACCCCAAGACTTCCTAAGCAGATTGTTACTAGATTTTGACGACAAAAGACACCCACCCACCCAGTTAAAGTTAGCAACAATAATTCTAGGATCAGAAGAATGAAAATTCAAATGCAAAACAAAAATCTTACCAGTTTTAGAGATAACGCACTCTAGTGGAAGAAACAAAATCCTTCCGCTTAATCCAAGTAAAGAAATCTCCAGAGAAGTCCACATCAATGAGCGAGCACTCATCAACAACTTCCCTAAAGTCGGCCATACCTGCTCTACTTTTGCAAGCTTCAAACTTTTGTTCCTCCGCAACCAACAACTCATTAAAATCACCTCCAATTAGCCAAGGCAACGATGAAACACTTTCCAACCTTCTAAGAAGCTTCCACGAATCACAACGAAGACTTTGCACCGGATTCCCATACAACCCAGTAATTCTCAAATTGTCCACTGGGTCATTGATTAAGGTATCAATGTGACCCTGAGAAAAAAAAGGTAATTCTAACATCCACCTGCGAATTTCAAAACAACATCAAGCCCCCACTGAGCCCAATACACGGAACACAAACACAATTTGAGGACGCCCTCTGAGCACTTCATGACGAAAGGCTCGAACCGCCTGGGGGTTTTTCAGTCCTCGAGCATTCCAACATAAGCTTTTCATTACATCCAGCGGCGAGACTGCGAAGCAGTCTTTGCCGATATCCCATTGATGTTATCAATGCATTCCATTCTTCCTTTTTTGCCACCCTTTTCTTTGTTCCCCCTCTCCAAATTATGTTTCTACCCCCACTTCCTCCTTATTGAACACCACACTACGTTTCTTGAACCCCTATCTCCCCTCCTCCGGTTCTTGCTCTCCTTCTCCATTTAACAATTGACATTGTCCCCTTAATTTTTCCACCCCCCGCACCTTCCAATTCCTTATCTAATTCCCAAACCCTTTCCAACTCTACCTTCATCTTCGCCACACCCACATCTAAAATCCCACTAGATGCTTGAATACTTATCCTTCTCCACAGTTACCCCAGTTATTTCTACTTCAACATTATCAGAATCGAACTCTCTTGTTCTTTAATCTTTTCCAAAACAGCCTTGTTTGTTTTCTTTTTAGAATCAACCAACTCCCTAATCGAAACACCTTGATCCAGCTCACAGACAACATTATCGTTTGCTCACGTCTTTTTCACACTAACTTCACACGTCCCATTTTTCCCGAGGCCCATCTCCTTTCCTTTTGTCTCCATCTCACCTTTAATTATAATACCTTTATTAATTCCACGATGATTTGGCCCACTAAAAGCATCCATGACCACATGATTTTTGGGTCACATCGATTTTAAAAGGCCCAAAATGAAGCTCTTTCACCCCCGACATCCGATATTTTTTCCTTCTCTTTTACCGTCAGCTTACTCGAATAACTTGTTGCCACCTGTCCTTTATCCTTCCTTTTATCAACATAAGACGACAAACCTTTCTCCTCTTCCATATCCTCCGTACCCGACACAATCTCTGATCCCACCGAAAGCTTCTAAGTCGACTGACTCCCTTCCCCTTACCCCTTGCCTTCTCTCGAGACATTTTTCGAGAGCACGTTATCAGCGAAACTTCGACGAAAATCTAAAGGACCTCTTGTGAATCTTCGAATCTCATCTCATTTTCTATCTATCCCAACTCCCATCTCCTCGACTCTTTCTACAAAAGCCTCCCCTTCCCCTCGCCATCATTCACCTCTTCCTCTTCCTCAACCCCTCCCTCTCCCAGGGAACCTCGAAGGAGGCGACCCTTCCCCCAAATAGAAAGGGTAACCCCTCCCCAATCATAAGAAAGGCATACCCATTTCTCAGCCGCCATCACATCGCTCTTTAATTTCAAAGCCCTCCTCAACAGTTGCTGAGCATCAATATCAAGCTTTAACCTTAAAAATTTTCCCATGTTCCTCTTATCCCTTATGTTATCCCAGCCTAAAAAATTCCCCAACATACTTCCTAATTTCTTAGGATCAGATTCAGTGTGACACCCTGGCGGGGCATCGCGTAATCTGATCCAAAAGGCCCCAAATCCAAACTCCATTTCCGAAACCCGTTTATCCCCCGTCATGGACTCAAATAGAATCAC
The DNA here is from genome assembly GCA_036507275.1 of Sicyos edulis. Classification (NCBI taxonomy): domain Eukaryota; kingdom Viridiplantae; phylum Streptophyta; class Magnoliopsida; order Cucurbitales; family Cucurbitaceae; genus Sicyos; species Sicyos edulis. Next base: position 38,243,979 of record CM071847.1, read on the forward strand.
TGCTTCATCATATATCCAGGGACTTGCCATCACAATCCTATCTTTCAAAATTTTATTTTCAAAAGTGCAAATAAACATATTGGCTCCCACCACCTCAATAACAATATTATTTTCTATGTTCCATATCTCTGGGATAACTTTTTTAAAAACATCTGAACTAGCCTGGTTCCCTAAGAGGACTTTGCAGGCTATTACTCCATCCAACTCACTTTCATACGCTGAAACATCTCCTCCTTCCAATTCGAAAACTTCTTCAGCTTCTTGGTCAGCCAGCTCCAAGTTTTCCATCAACCTCCAGCACTCTACCAACCAAATCCCAAAATACTCCCCGACCACCTAAAACTAAAAGAAAACTCCACACTCACTCAACATCACCTCTAGAAATGATACAAAGACCTAGTCATTAGAGTATATCTTGCTCTTTACTCCTGCCTCCAACTTCTCTCTTACCTATCCATGACATTAATTATTGGTTTTGGTGGGTTCTTTTTTTAATTAAAAAATATATAGATTTTTTTTTGGGGTGTATTAAAGCAATTCATAAAAAAAGTGTTAATGAGGTGCAATTGGTTTAGTACAAGACTTTCTTGTCCGTAACAGTGCTTTGCTTTTTCCAATTTCCATTATTCACCTTTCAAAATGGTCCTACTCTGTGCAGCCATAATAACTGCAGGTTACTGTAATGAGCACAGAATGTGACTAAAACGCTCATCTCAGAATCCTCTAATCCACAACTTGGATGGATTCCGATCAGGCTCTATACCACAGCAGCCTCCTCGCCCTGTTCCTCATCGGACCACCGACCGCCGTCGCACTCCGGTTCCTCCAGGCGCCGTACGGGAAGCACAACCGCCCTGGGTGGGGCCCGACCATGTCGGCACCACTAGCCTGGTTCCTGATGGAAAGCCCCACTCTGTGGCTGACCCTCCTCCTCCTCCCCGCCGGCCGCCACTCCTCCGATCCCAGGCCTCTCCTTCTCATCTCCCCCTTCCTCCTCCACTACCTCAACCGCGCCTGCCTCTACCCGATCCGCCTCCGCCGGACCACCGCCTTCCCGCTCGCCGTCGCCCTCATCGCGTTCGGATTCAACTCCCTCAACTCTTACCTGCAGGCCAGATCGGTGTCTCACTACACGGACTACGGCGGCGACGGCTGGTTCTGGTGGCGCTACTTCGGTGGCGGAGTGGTGTTTCTGTCGGGGATGGCGGTGAATGTTTGGTCGGATAGTGTTCTCGTCGGACTGAAGGGCGGCGGCGGGTACAAGGTGCCGGCGGGAGGGTGGTTTGAGCTTGTGAGTTGCCCTAATTATTTGGGGGAGATTGTGGAGTGGTTGGGCTGGGCCGTCATGTGCGGCTCGTGGGCCGCCTTTGGGTTTTTTCTTTACACCTGCGCCAATTTAGTGCCGAGGGCACGTGCGACTCACGCGTGGTATGTTAATAAGTTTCGGGAGGATTATCCTAAAAAGAGAAAGGCTGTTTTTCCCTTATTGTATTGACAAATGAGGATTTAAGAGTTTTATATTCTACCTAAATCCTAATTATGTAAATGAAAATTAATGTTATTTTTTCCTTTTAATTTACGTTAACTATTTGATCGGTCTATTTTTTAAGAAGTTTCCAATCACATGATGATGAGTTTTTAATTTTGACTATGATTGAATTCTGTTTAAATGTTAGATCTCAAGAAAAAAGAAATCTCTTCAAATGTATAGAAAGGAAAGTTCAGCGAATAAGAAAGAGGATTTTAAATACCGATTCCAGGTATTTAACCGGACTGTGAAATGAAAATAGATTAACACAAAAACAGATAACCAATTGCAGTATCGATCCATTCGGTAACAAATAATATAAACATTATTAGCACCAATCTTAATTCTTAACATAGTTTTAAGGGTAAAGCATGAAAAGAAAATAATTAGGTATGTCCACACGCGTGAAACAGTTTGTGAACACGTGCTGAGCTTCAACTTCCAAGTTCCAAATTTCCAATGCATAAGCTGAGGATTCATTTCCACATCAGTACTTAACCGCATTTTCCAAGTTCAGTAATTCTAGGGTTTATATATTTCTCTTCATCTTCGTCATTCCATTTTCTCTTCGAGGTTTGATCATGGAAGGAGCCTGTAATGGAGGGCTTTTGTATCACGAGGTTCAAGAATCCAAGCTCTGCGCTGTGCATTGTGTCAACACCGTCTTGCAGGGTCCCTTCTTCTCCCAATTCGATCTGGCTGCTCTGGCGACCGATCTTGACCGGAAAGAACGCCAGATGATGCTTCTTGGATCCACTTCCGGCGATTTTATCTACGGCGAGTCCCATAATGTTTCCTTGCACGGCGATTTTAGTATCCAGGTTTGCTTTCTTCTTCTTTAAGCTAAGTCGGGGAAACGGAAGGATTTTCGTGCTTTGTCTTCTCAACATTTTCAATTCATTTAGTGTAATAGGGGCCACATTTGAAACCATAGGAGTAGTGATCAGTGAATGTATCGAACTTGTTATGGAGAGCCGTTGAATTGCGATCCCGATGTTCGAGTTGGAGGCCTCTATGTAGTCGTTACAATGAATTTTATTGATATGGGAATTCTCATGTACATAACATTGCAATCCATGCCCTTTGTGACTGTTCTTGCAACTACTGTACCTTATTATATCGTGGCAATTCTATTTTGATTCATTAAGTGGTATAAGATTTTTGAAATATAGGATTGCATTTAACTCATATGTCTTTTTTGGATGAGAAGAATACATTTTTTTTACTCGTTAGTTGTAGAAGTGACAGATTCTTGATCTCTTAATTCTTGAATTTATCTTGAATTGGCATATGAGCTGTTTAGAGATCGTTAGAAGTATTTGTTACATAGAACCTGATTAGTGAGGGAGTGGATAATGATTTAGTGAATATTCAATTCAAAGTAGATTATAAGTGGGTAAGGACTTGGCGGTTGATTTTTCTTCCCAAATCTTGTAATCTCTATCTTATATCTATATTATATCCTTTGGTTCCCGTTAATTATACCCGGGAAGGGACATATTGCTTAAGCAATTTCGTCTTGAGAATATAGTGACCATGTGGACCAATATTACTTTTTGCATTGAAATATGAGAACAGGGAGATAAATTCCTACCTAATGTGCTTCTGAAGCCATCTATTGTTAAGATTAGGTGTTGAAGCTGGCTCAGCATAGATTTTGTGGAGATTGACCTTATTTTTGTTACTCAAATTTAGCACAGTGACTATCAGATCTCTTTTCTCTTTATTTTTTTAGGGGGCAAATTATTATATAGTGAAACAGTGATGTATTATAAGGGATTGGAGTAAATATTCTATATATAGAACCTGTTGTGTCGTTCTGATTTGCTCAAACCTGTTGTGATGTTTTGATTTGTTCAAAAAATTATATATTTGCTTGCAGGTCTTACAAAAGGCTTTGGAGGTATGGGATCTCCAAGTCATTCCTCTCAATTCGCCTGCTGCTGAAGTTGCACAGGTTGATCCTGAACTGGAGAGTGCGTTTATATGTCACTTGGAAAATCATTGGTTTTGTATCAGGAAAGTGAATGGGGAGTGGTACAATTTTGATAGTCTGTTTGTAGCCCCACGACATCTTTCTAAATTCTACCTTTCAGCCTACTTGGACTCTCTAATGAGCTTTGGCTGGAGCATCTTTACAGTAAGGGGTAACTTCCTCAAAGAATTTCCTATTTCGTCCTCCGAGGCATCTAATAGTAATATTTATGGTCAGTGGCTTTACCCTGAGGAGGCCGAGAGGCTAACCAAATCATGCAACTCTACCCAAGCCCCCCGGCCTCCACAGAGCATAAACAGAACAGAGCTGCAAAATACAGAAATGTTTGTGGACATGGAGAATGAGGACTTGAAGGCTGCACTAACTGCAAGCCTTATGGATTCCTTAGAATTTAAGGCAGTTTCCTCCCCCCAGAATATACCTGTCGATTCCCCTGAAGCTTCTCCTGCAGATTCCACCAAACCCGGCTCCCCCCAAAATGTACCTGTTATCGTCTCCCCCGATACGGCTACTTCTCAAGATGTGCATGCAGTTTCTCTTTCTACCAAACCTGCCACCCCCAATAATGAACCTACAACTGAAGTTGATATTTGTCGAAGTGAGTCTGCAAACGAATCCACAAGCAATGCAGATGTGCATGCAGATGCAGAATCTGCCAGCCCTCAAAAGGAAACTAGTCGTACGAATGAAGGGGAGCCGCGTGCGGAAGATTGTTTTACACCTTGAAGTTGATTTTTTGTTCAAGATGTACAGCATTGGCACATAGACAAAAGAAGATAATAGTTTGCAGGAGAATGGTAACCCAAATCCTTGTTGAGCACTTTAGTTTAGTTAGTTGTAGTCGAATCCATGCTTTACAGTCGTTGTTCTGTGCAGTGTAACTACTGTATAATCCTCTGGATTTGTCACTAATGCTCGATTACGGAAATGTATTAGTCTTTGAACATATTTCTATAGATCACAAAGTATATCCTCGTTATAATCAAAATCAAGTTTTGAACTGAAGTTACTGCGTTAGTTTTTTACAGTAGTTACTGTGTTAGTTGCCCCACACATATCGTGATGATCTGAAATTCATTACAATAATAACTGAGTTGGTTGGTTAAATTTAAATAAATTTCAACCAACTCATTCATATTATTTTTTTAATTATTTTCGGTTGAGTTTATCGTTCAACTAAAATATTTACTATTTAATTGAATCCAACAAGCTCTAATTGCCTTTGGTTAGAGATGCCCTAGGTTCATGTTTAGATTGCATACAACTTTTGGAAATTTAGAATTTATTACCTGATAACTAATTTATGAAGGTTTCAAATGTTTTTGGTTCATGAGTTTTTGCTCTTAGTACATACACTTATGCAAGTATTGCTCTTTTTGAGAACTAAAATCATAATAAAAACAAAGGGGCTGATAAAAAAAAAGAAAAGAAAAAGGTTAATCTTTTAACGTCCATGTGCAATAATTCATTTGATCAGAGGCTAATAGAATGCGTGACACTACTTTTACGTCAAAAAAAGGAAAAATGCAAAGAGTGATTGATTTGTTTGAAAGCAGTTAAAAGGAAAAGAAGATGAAATCAATTTCAACACCAATTCCGGTGGAGAAGAGGAATAAAAAGCTTTTGACCTGTCAGCTATGGCCCAGTCACCATTTCTTACAATTCCAACTCAAAAAGGGACAACCCCTGTGTTTCCTTTTCTTCTGTATCTGTTTTTGTTTCTGTTTCTGTTTCTTTAGGGAATTCTGAAACCTGTACTGGAATCAAGATCTATCTTCCCTTTTCACTTCTTCAATGGGTTCCTCGGATCGTTTATTCTACAGGCACCAAACTCTTCATCAAATTATCGGCGGCGGTCTTGGTACGTCTAAGATCTTCTCTTTATGGATCGATGAACTATTTTCTTCTTTTTCTGCAATGTGTTCTTGAATTGCTGAATTATTTAAGATTAGTGGGTTATAAGCATAAAATTGTGTTTGCTTTGAATCTGTGTTCAGCTGCAGATGTAATTCTATGGAGGCGGAAGAATCTAACTGTGTGGATATTGTTAATAACGCTGGCGACTTACCTGGTGTTTGAGAGATGTGGTTACACCCTTTTGTCTTTACTTTCCAGTGTTCTACTTCTTCTTGTTACCATTATCTTTCTCTGGGCCAAATCTGCATCCATTCTCAATAGGTAAATAATTCCAAATTCCCTCTTACAACCCATTTCTTCAACTTTAATATCATTGAAGAATTATATTGGGTTTAAAATGCATGGTCTTTGAATGGATAAAGGTATTTCCCTAGTGATTTTGACAAATTTCTTGAATGATCAAGTCCTCATTCAAATTTCTCTAGTTTTTCAACATGATCTGTGTATTTGTTCCTTACATGGATAAACATTTTATGTATTTCATGTTCATGTGCACTTTTGAGTTCCAATCGCTTAGATGTATGAGATATTTGGGAAAGATGATGAACATGAGCAAGATACTATATAGCTAGTGACAAATATGGTTTGCAGATCTGCACATGTTTTTCAAAGCCAAACAAGTTGAAATCATTCAGTAGTTTCGAGCATTCTAAAATTCATCAATGCAGAATGTAGTATAAGTTTTTTGTTTAATTAATGTTTCCTGAGTTCTGAACTTAGGTACTTGGCAAAGCATTGATGCATTTCAGAAGTAACGCTCGAAACTTTTGACATTCTTAAATTTCTCTTTGTTCTTGGATTAAGATTTCTTCTGAATCTGCTACCTTTCTTCATGAACAGACCCGCACCGCCTCTTCCCGAGTTTCATCTCTCAGAAGATATGGTAAACGAAGCTGCAGCTTTCATTCGTTCCCATGTGAACACTTTGCTGTCTATTTCACAAGATATAGCCATGGGAAGAAACCCCAGATTGTTCTTCAAAGTAGCTGCTTGCCTATGGCTAATTTCAGTTATCAGTGGCTTAACAGATCTTCTCACCTTGGGTTACACTAGTAAGCTTTTAAACTTCAGCTTCCATAATTTTTTTTTTATATCCGTGACTATTTGGGTCAGCTTGCACACGCCTCGATTATTGTCATGGGACATCCCACCTAACTCTACAACATTTAAATGTTAAGGAAATCCATAGGAAATTAATCTTCAGCTTCCATATTTCATTCTTTAAGGTTACAAAAATGGACAAAGGTCGACATCATAAACATTTTTCTCTTCAATGACAGGCCTTTTACTCGTGCTTACGGTTCCCGCATTGTACGAGAAGTATGAAGAATATGTAGATAGGCATGTCATGTTAATCTACAGAAAATTGCATCAGTTTTATGTGAAATTGGATGAGAAGCGAGTCCTTATATATCAACTTTGGATTTTGGAGAAAGAAAAACTGAGCTGATCAGTGATTGCTGTTCATTTTGGATGTTTCTTTTCTGGTGTTTTTGCAACTCACTTCGGCTAGCAGCTCATCTTTGACAAGCATGAAGTTGACAGAATAGACGTGAGAGATGATTGTATTTTGTTCATAACTTTGTTTTCATTTTCTCTAATTCTTGCTAGAGAAATGTATTTACAAACGGCATATTACAAATTTTGATTTTTTTTTTTTTCTTTCAATTTGAGTGATTGGTGGTTTGTTACAAGCAAGTTGATATATTTATACATATAATGCCAGCCTATGCAGCAGCAGCAGCAGCAGCAGCTATAATTGATGCCTCCTTGTCATCATATGCTCTAGTTGTTTGATTGTGAATGATGGAAAATACAATTAGATTTGTAACATTTTGATGTAACCTTTTCCAACAACCAATTATCTGCACATACTTCAATGCCCAAAAAAGGAATTGTCAGAATTAAATAACAAAAGGATGCCTTTACTTCACAACTTTTGAGAACCCCTTTACAAATGACAGTATTTTACTCCAAGTTAAAAAAATAGATACATTCTGAAGCTGATGCAAATTTGATGAAAACAATGATAGGGAAATATAATGGAAGAATGTGAAGGAAAAATCATCTATCTTGACTGCTTCCAAAGCTATGGCCTTGTCCATCATGGTCCATATCTTGCGAATCAAACTTACCACCCTTATTATGGACAGGTATGGAAGGGGTGGTGTGCCAATATAAGTTGCCGATAAACTCATTCCTCCTCTGCTGCTCTTGGTGGAAAGCCTAGCAATGACCCGATCTCTACTGCAGTGTCTTGACGTGACACTTCATTGGGTGTAAAAGATAAATTGACATTAACGGTCGGTTATTATAAATAGTATTTGAGGGACAAGTCATTATAACATATATTATGATAAGCATTGTTTGAATGACTGATTTGGATAAAAGCACAGAGGTTTAGATAAATGGGCATGAAAGTTTAGGTAACCACGATTTATAATAAACAGTGAGACGAACATTAGTTGATTTATTATGACCAACCCGACCATTTATATAAACATGAGTCTCGTTAAGACCACATAAGCATTTTTGTTTTTTTACTTACAGACAACATATAGAATCTAAAACCCAATCTGAAAATTGAAACATCCCCACACAGGGGAGAGCAGTTTCTAGGATTAAAACCCTGATTGATAGAAGTATGGGTGATTTCGGTTCGGTTTTTGTCGGTTTTGTACCAAACCGACAACCGAACCGATATCTTCGGTTTTCAAAAAATGGATCTGATCCAATATCCAATAAAGTATAGAACCATTAGTTCGGTTTTTCAATGTTTAAAAATGGATCCGATCTGATCTAATGTCTAATTTTTTTAATATATAAAAAATAATATTTCTCATATAAAAATAATCTTTTCATAAACAACTATTTTTTAAAAAGTTAAAATTTTAACCTATTTTTGTTATTTAAAATTATTTAAGAATGTTTTTTACTTGAAATAGAAGTGAATTAAAGAAATATTTCGGTTTGAATTGGTTTTTTAAAACGAAAATCATGATTGATCCGATCCATTAGATTTGATTGGTTCAATTCGATTTAATGGACTGCAAATCATACCAATTAAGAATTCAAGACTTAAGACCTTACGGCGAAGGCTAGCCGACTCTAATCGACACGTCGCCCAACTCTCTGCTGCCACCAAACTTCAATACGACATGTCACTCGCTGGTCCGAAGAAATAGAAAATATTGAAAAGTATTCCGACCTGCCGGATTCGAACCAGCGACCTAAGGATTAGCTGAAGGGTGTTTCAGACCAACTACAGTCCTCCGCTCTACCAACTGAGCTAAGGTCGGTTTGTTGATGCTTTTCAGATATTACTTATTTACTCTCTTGTTTAAATATGGCTATGGAATTTAGAAATAAGAACTTTTTTAGTCTACAGATATTGGGTACGCACTATTGCCCTCGAAGTTTCTATGCGTTTAAAAATAAAATATTTTTTTGATATAGTATTGTTTTTTTGACCTTTCATACTTTTTTTAATTAAATTTATGTCAAAATCAAAATAATAATTTCTTACAAAAAAAAAAGACTCCTTTGATAAATTGATTTTTTTTTGTAATATGAATGTTGGTTAAATAATAATAATAATTTTATGGTCATTTATTTATTTATTTACTTTTTTTTAACTGATCATAATAAATAAATAAAACAATTAAAAAATATATATAAATAACAGGTGAATTGAATTTCTACAATTCGAAATAATACATATGTTTATGTTCATTAAATTATAATTATGTTGTAATGATACATATTTGATTTTTTATGTTAGATTGAAACGATAATATTGATGACAAACTCATTTTTAGACAAGAAAGTGAACTAACTCAATCAATAATAGAAATCTCGAATTCCAACTTCATGGTTTCTACGATAAAAAACATTTGACCTAAGTAGTTGATTGAGAAGCTATATATATTAAAAATACATAAGCATGAAAGCAGTTGGTGATGAAGCACTTGTTTTGATTGCACTATGTAAAGGAGGCACCCAAAAACGAGCAAATACAAAAAGAGGATCTATAGTGACCAATGAATTCTCCACTTTGTTATAACATCTACTAGTAAAAGTGAAGGATACCGAGCCCATCCTTGTAGTAATAACACATCTATCAACAATAATATTATTGAGTTTAGATAAATCTTGGGAATCAATGTTAATAACTTGAATAACTTCTTTTGAGTCGGATTTGAGACCAAGATACGGGAACGAAAAGTCCACCCTTGAGTCAAAGGCTTTTAGCCCTTCACGATTAGTCATCGCTTGCAAACATTTAATGATGACTACGAACCACCCAACCCATTGCTCCCAAGGTTTCTTATCTGACCATACGCATTTGTATCGGATTTGAACCAGCGAACTAAGGATTTTCTAAATGGCTTTTGACCAACTATAGTCCTCCGCTCTACCAACTGAGCTAAGGTCGATTTTTTGTTTACTGTGAATATTTAATTATTAATTATTTTATTGGGTATGGTTATAGAATTCACGGAAAAAAAACTTCAAAATCAAACGTTGGCATTTCAAAATCAAACATTATTTTTTTTAATTTACTTTTTTATTATATAATTTATTTCAAAAATTAAATTCATATCAAAATTAAAATAATTATTTCATCAATAAAATGAAATTTATAATTATTTAATCATTATTTCATTAATAATTAAAAATTTTGTCATTTCAATTATTAAAATTAAATATTATTAAATTATCACATAAGAACTTGATAAAAAACTTTTTTTTTAGTACAAATTGGGGGAAGAACTCGATAAAAACTTCTAAAACTTAAGAATTAAAAGAAGAAAAGAACTTACAATTTAATATGATTTTAATTAATTGATTTATTTAATATCGGTTTTATAAATTCTTAAAAATACTTGAAAAGTACTTTTACTGTTACTAGAATTTTACCACGGCGTTGCACGTGATAATTTTTAAATAATAAATTATATATATATAATTATAACTTGTTTATTACATTTTTAGGTAAATCATCAAATAATAATTTTAATATAATATTGAATTTTATAACCATTTTTTCACGTTATTTAAATTTATTAAAATTCACATTTATGTTAACGAGTTAATTATTTATTTTGAGCTTAAAAAATAATATGTGTTATTATTTAAAAAAGACTTAATAAAATTTATTGAATTAAAATTAAATTTTATCTTTGATTTTTAAAAATTGATGCTCTTTAAATTTTTTTTCTCAATTTATCTATTAATAGACCAATTACTCTTAAATTATAAAATTTATAAGAGTTATATCATAATTATAATTATAAATATAAATAAGCTAAATATATTTATTAGTATATATCTATAAACTTACCTTTGACTTCAAATGATAATTTTATGGCTCTTCAAAAAAAAAAAAATTCACATCTCCAAGTCAACAATTAAGCAACAAAAAGATTCCTACAAAAATTATTGCAACAAAAGAAAAGTTAAATGAAAATTAAGGTAAATAATCCAACAAAAATAAGATTAATAAATTTTTTATTATAAAAAAAAAAAAAAAAACCCCAAGAATGTAAACCGAAACAAAAAGAAAGTTTCACATGTGTTTGTAAACAAAATATAGATATATATAGTAAGAAATCATTGTTACCAAACTTTTGAAATTGAAGAATTCATGCACTAATCTCATATGATAATCTTATAATTCCTACAAAAATTATTGCACAAAAGAAAAATTATATGAAAGTTAAGGTAAATAATCTAACATAACTTATTATAAAACAAAACAAAAAAAATAAAGAAAAATAAATCAAGCAAACAGAAAGGGTTCCTGTAATCAAAATGTAGACACCTATTTATAGGATTTGAAAATTCAATTTATATTTTAATTAGAATATAAAATGTCAAATAAAATCTATAAGATTTGGTAAAAATATCTTATTTTTTACATGAAAATTTAAATGATATTGTAAATATCTTCATTTGATGGTTGAAATCTCTTATCTTCTAATTTAGTCATAAAATCTATGAGATTTGATAAAAATATCTTATCTTGTACGGATGAAAATCTAAATGATATTGTAAATATATTCTACGTTATTTGAATTTTTTGAAAAATTCAATTTATTATTTTAATTAGAATATAAAATGTCAAATAAAATCTACGAGATTTGGTATAAATATCTTATTTTCTACGTGAAAATTTAAATAATATTGTAGATATCTTCATTTGATTGTTGAAATCTCTATCTTCTAACCTAGTCATAAAATCTATGAGATTTGATAAAAAATATCTTATCTTTTAAGGATGGAAATCTAAATGATATTATAAATATTCTCTATGCTATTTAATATTTTTTTTATATTCCAATAAATGACATTTTTGTAATTTAAGGTATGACTTAAGGGTCAAATCGTCTAAAAATGATTTTTCCCTTAAGCCACACTTTAAGGTAGTATGAATTTTTTTTTTTTATATTCCAATAAATGACATTTTTGTAATTTAAGGTATGACTTAAGGGTAAAATCGTCTAAAAATGATTTTTCCCTTAAGCCACACTTTAAGGTAGTATGATATGATATGATATGAATGAATTTTGTATTCATTCAAACATAATGAAAAGAATAATACATCCTTTTTTTTACTGAATATTACAATTTTTACCCAATATTACATGAAGCATCCTATGTAAGTGGGTTTGATCTTTTATAGAAGAGCAATGAGTTTGAGTGATTTGAATCGACAGTTATTTTGAGTAGTTGTAAATTGAAATTTGTATCCTAACTTATTTGAAATGTAGAGTTTTATAGAAGAATTACATATAATAGTTCGTTTGTATGTAGATTTTTGTAGATGAATTAGAAACAATAACTCATTTGAATGTAATATTTTGTAAAGGAATTGTAACCGATAGCCGGCTTTGATGTAGATTTTTGTGAATGAATGTATATACATTTTTAATATATTTTATTCATAGCACAATTTTTATAATAAAATTTATGTTTAATACGTAAATAATCTCTCATTTTGAATACAATTTCTCACTTGGTTTTTTCTAATAATTTTGTGTTGCATTTTTTTTTTAAATATCTTAATTATCTAAATAACGTTAATATTCTTGTTTTTTAAAACATTAATATCATAATTTTGAGTTGTTTGGATTTTGGAGTTGACAAGAAGAGAGAAAGTGAAAATCGAAGAGGAAGTAGAGTGATTTATTTATGTTTTTGGAAATAAGATCTTGCAAAAGTATTTATTTCATATTATTTTTTAATATAATAATTGTATATTTGTACTAAGTGATAAATTTAATATACTTTATATTATATGATTGAAAATTAAAAAAAGTTTGATATTGTATTTAATAAGATTAGATAAAAAATTTGATGAAATATTAAATGAGAGACTAATGAAGAATTGAGGAGAGGTTGATGTACTAAATACAAACACCAAAATTCAATCACCCCCTTATTCTTACCATTTCGATCCAGGTTGCAATTACATAATACACTATAAGAAGAAAAAATAATAATAAAGAAGCAGCTTTTTTTTTTGTTTAAATACTATTTGGTCCTAGACTATCATATTTGTTATATTTTGGTCTCTGTCAAATTTTAATCTCCAAACTTTTATATTTATTCAATTTTAGTGCCTAGACTTTCAAATATTTAATTTTAATCTCTCAATTATCAATTATGTTTAAAAATAGTCTCTTAACTAAATCTAAAGTTAAGCCAAGTTAAAATGATTGAATGGATGGGTGGGTGTTAATCCATTTTCACTGGACGGTCAGAGGTTTGATCCTGAGATCCATTTTCACCCAGCATTGCTCTGTGTTTCATATGTTTTTGTGTGTTAGATTCCATCGAAGATTTAGGTTCTCTTTAATCTATTCAAGAAAAAGATCTTTCACACTGACGTAATTACCCGAAAAGTTTGTTTATGATATCCATTTTCACAATTTGGAGTTGTTCTTTTTCTTTTTTCTTTTTTTCTCATTAGTGTGCGTGTTCATTAGGATTTGTCTGTTTTCGAAAATGTGTTTTGAAAACAGGTTCAAGTTGTCGTTGGTGGACCGAAGTTTTGAAATTTGAGGTCTTAAAGATTGTTTTGTTTTGCTCACAAAGTTGTGATCTAGTTTTCTTAGAGTTTTGATATTATGATGTATTTATGATATGTACTGGTAATTTGTTAAATATAAATTACACATCATTGTAATTAACCCATACGGTGAGTTTAGTAAACTTGGGTTATTGGGGTTAGGTTAACTAAGTGTGTAAACAGAGCTACTACATAAAATTCTATGTGTCTTCTTCTACATTTGAGAATGAGAAACCCTAGCCACCAAATTGAGAGCTCTTGATTTTTCAATGACATTTATGAGTGAGGATGATCAAGATTGATCATGTCACATTATAATCAGTGAAGTAGACTAGTACAAACTACTTTACATTCAGTGTGCTATCTCTTCTCTATTTCTTCTTTCTTTATGGTGGATTTTCATCTATTGTTTCAATTTGAGATTAGATCTAGAATTATACTCTGATGTGGTATAGCTTTGATCTTGAATTTAGAGTATAGATCTGGAAATTGTTTTAACATATTAGTGTGATGCCAAGTCAAACAAAGTTGAATGATGAAGCTAGCAAATAACTATGATAAGATAATGGTAGGTTGATTCTATTACCTAAAATCGAATGGGGGATATGAGGATTGTTTTAATCATAATTAGTCACAGATTGCTTAATCATTGATATAATAGTGACTTATCAAGTTCGTAGTTGTAACAATGAAAAACGTATTGCAAATTACTAACATTGTATTCAGCTAAAATTATACATTGAACAAGTAGAAGTATTTTGGTCTTGAAGGATCAACACTCAAGAAAATCTTTTAAGATTTTATAAAATTAATGGTGGCAAGATCAATTCATGAAAAAAAACATTATACTTTTTATTTCATTTTTTTTAGATATTCCTAGGTCTTTAGATCACTTAATTCACAACTCAACTATTCTGATGTAACATTCCACCTGATTTTACAATATTTGAGTGTCAAAAAAACTTATAGAATACTAATACTTAAAAACGAGTGATCACCATAAATTGAACTCATAACTTTTTGGTTCCTTAGAACTTTCTCCAACACCAGGCCAAATCAGGTTAAATTATACCTTGTGTATAATCATCTTTCCTAGATTCTATGGTAATATTTCTTAAGTGTCATCAAATATGGTTGTCAATTTTCTTTTAAATCATTGCAAGCAAGACCATACAAATAAACAAGATCATCTCTCTCCTAGACTTATTTTTCTTATTAAAAAACAATTACGAGCAATAGAAAATCAAATGATTATCGAACGATGATGCATTCATGTAATTATTTACAAGGACGCCTACCCCCACAAACTGTATAATGATATGGCTTATTTCACTCTAAACTATACTGATTTACCAGGCATTCATTTAGATCCACTATTTAGCTTAGCTTATCAGCTTTACATCCAACTTCAGATAGCAGCTTTTGAGGAATGATGGCTTGGAGGCATCCTGATCATACTGCTGGTTGATTCAATCAACAAGTCAAATGAAGTTAGAGAATGTGGGGAGAGTACAACATCCATGGTTTCAGCAGCGATGTTAAACGAATCTTCGACGGGAAAGACCTGCCATACGAAAAACGCCAGAGGTCAACAAGCTATCTGAGTGTATTATAATAAACTTCCATTTTAAACTTCAGATATTAAACTTCAGAGTATATATCAGTTTCTTATCGAGAAAGATGAAGGCATTTATAAGGACATACAAAAATCAAGCCCGCAATCAACCCAACGGCTTTTCTACCCCTAAAGCATGCAAGAATGCAAATGTCAAGTTTAGTACTGTTTCCCCTATTTACGTGTCCAGAAATAAATTTGAAAATCAAGTGTTTGAGTTTCCTTCTTTGGGTTATTCAAGGAATTCTCATCCATTAAATTAGAAGAAGTACAGTCCGAGACGACCCAGATTTACGAATGGTCTATGCATTCAAATTATTTACAAATATCTCAAGATCCGCTTTGTTGCCTCCAAAGTTAACAATCTGCAAGAAGATTCACGTTTCATAGTGACAACTTATTTATGTGTCATGAAAGTAAAGTGAGTAGCAGGAACGTACGTTCAGAGTGAAATAATGTCGAAGACAAGTGTTAAAAAGGAACTGATATAAGTTATTAACTAGATAGATTAGAACTTTTGGACAGATTTATTTTCTTTTTGAAACAAGGGTAACCACGCCCGTCCCTAGGCTAGGCACCGGAGACATTGAAGGAGTAGTGTCATAGGTGAGTCTCAAACCTAGGACCTTGAGAGAAGCATGCCCTCAAAGTCCAAGTCTTCAACCACCGTGCCATCCCTTGTGGAAACCTTTTGGTCAGATTTATACGTAGAAAAAACAAAAAAGTCTGAAGGTTGAACGGTGCTTTATTTCATGCAACTCGCGTGCTAGTTCGAGAGAGCCTCACGGCCCACCTTCTACAATTCGGAGAAAATCTTCTGTAGATGGTTTATAAAGGACATGTTTTGAAAGTGATTTTGAAATATTTAAATCACTTTTGCATGTTCAAAATCACTCTCAAATATACTTTTATTGATTGTGTATGAAAATAGCGTTCAAAGCGTAAAACCAAAATTTAAAGAGATGATTTGAAAATAACTCAACTTAAAACCAGTTATAAACAAAGACCACTAAAATCACACCTAAACATGCCCTAAATAGTCTGATAAGGTTGGGCTTATCACACTCCTCTCACTCGTGGGCTTTGAAATTTGAGAAATGCCCTACAAGTGGAATTTAATTTTAATTGGGGAGGAAACGACTTGGCAGAGATTCGAACTCATGACCTCTTACTCTGATACCATGTTCAATTATGTTAAACCACCAAACATTCACATTATATACTTTCACTACAGAGCTTAAACTTTCATGAAAAATTAGTACATATCCCAAACATGTATTTATCTTTTAATGAGGATAAGATTGGGCAAGCTATTTCCTAAGTTAGGTAGGGAAAATTCTCCTGGTTCTGGTTGGTTTATAAAAAGATATCGAAAGTTATAAAAGCAGATTTGTAATGGCTCATTTTGGATATTCAGAATCAAACAAGGGATCATCTAATGCTATTTTCTGTGACTGACATCCTAACTTAAGTGGACAGAAAATTATTAATGAAATGAACAATTACCTGGAAATCTAATAAATCGGGGTTCTAAATCAGTTAGCATTTGAGCTAAATCATTTCGGAAACCATGACCCTGCATATGATAATGTACAACAGTAAGAAAACTGAAATACATGATTTCTGTGCGATTAGAAAATATCACTCAATCAACGTTGTTTATCATCTCTTAAATTGTAATTCTAAACTTCAATCTTCCAGTAACTTCTTTTAATAGGAAAATGATAGGTTTGGGCCTTAGGAATATTAAAGAATAGTATAAGGGCCTTTATGCAATTAGTTAGAGAATTAATTACATTAGGTGGTTATAAATATGGAGGTTTGCTTAGGGAGGAGGTATCTTTGAATTGTATGAGAATTAGCACTTGAGAGATCTCAAGAATCTAGGGAGGGTCCAAGTACCTCGAATCACTTGGTTTATCGTGTATGTTAATAGATAGATCCAGATTCTATCAATTGGTATCAGAGCGGTTTCGATCTGTTCGGGTCATGGATCGGGAAGGTTTCGAACGTATGATGTTCTTGCTTGATTCGTTTCAAGCAGTGATGGAAGAAGGTTTTAAAGAAATGAGAGAAACGTACTCAGACATGAAGGAGAAGTTATTATTGTTTGATCGAAAAGAAACGGAAGAAGAAATCAAAGTTATGAAGGAAATTTCAGCGGCGGAGAAGATTGAAGAGGTTAGGGTTTCAGAAGTTACTAAGAAGAAACTTATCAGGAAGATCAAGAGGGAGAGGAAACATCCGAGATCGCAGCCGGAGAAGGACGTTCGCCATGGCCAGCAACGGAGGCCGAGGAAGAATGAA
Organism: Sicyos edulis; assembly: GCA_036507275.1. NCBI lineage: Eukaryota > Viridiplantae > Streptophyta > Magnoliopsida > Cucurbitales > Cucurbitaceae > Sicyos > Sicyos edulis. Next base: position 38,261,416 of record CM071847.1, read on the forward strand.
CGTTGTGATCGTCGAAGAGGAAGAAGTGTCAACCGCACCAGAGATCAGGGAAGAAGAACAGCCATGCACAGTGCAGGCCGATGAAGTGTCGCTATCGTGCGCACGGGAGGTTGGAGAAGAAGTATCGCCGTGCAAAAGGGAGATCTGAGAGGAAACAATGGCGTGTGCTAGGGAAAATAGAGAAGGGAACCATGCGTTGCCTTCAACGGAGAAAGAAATTCGATTGTAGACGAGGAGTCATTCGTGTTAGAAATCGAAGAAGATGGCCACTGGTCTTGGAGAAGAAGTTAGCGGTGAGAATTTTGGAGAAGAAGACGGCTTGGGTTCACGTGAAACACTGCGTGTGTTGCGATTCAGAAAAAAAAATAAAAGGGGGAAAAGGTGTGACGGCAAGGGTTTATAATGCGGTGAGGGTTGGTTTTGAATTTTGAAAGAGAATGGGCTTAATTGTTTTTCACAAATATACTTCGGCCCATTAGTGATGGATTGAGAGTATGGATTGGTTTTACTGCCCAATTCCAATTGGTTTGAGAAAAGAAATTGGGTTGTATTTGGGCCTCAGTTGGGGTTTGTGAAGGCCATGATACCATTCAAGGGCTAATTTTTTGGCTGTTTGGGCTTCCTACCTCAAAACTGAAATTTTTATTTTGAATTTTGGGTTGTATATGTTTGTTTGAATTTTTTGTATACCCACCTTGAGGACAAGGTGCTTCAAAGGGGATGGTATTGATAGGTTTGGGCCTTAGGAATATTAAAGAATAGTATAAGCCTTTATGCAATTAGTTAGAGAATTAGTTACATTAGGTGGTTATAAATAGGGAGGTTTGCTTAGGGAGGAGGTATCTTTGAATTGTATGAGAATTAGGGCTTGAGAGTTCTCAAGAGTCTAGGGAGGGTCCAAGTACCTCGAATCACTTGGTTTATCGTGTATGTTCGTGATGATTTACTAATAGATAGATCCAGATTCTATCAATTGCTCCAGAAAACAGGCATAAAGAACACTTCCTGAAACAAAACGATTCATTTACGCCAAAGTGGGCTTAGCCCAGTGATAATTGATGTATCCTCAACTTAAAGGTCGTAGGTTCAAATCACCGAACCCCAACTATTGTTCTTGTACTAAAAGAAGAAGATTCATATTTCGCAATAGTTTCTAACTTCTAATATTGAACAAAAAAAAATCTAATCAGCCAGACGTTTTTTTTTTTTTTTTTTTTTTTTTTTTTGAAAATCGAGAAATCGGAGCTTTGCTCCACTATATCCAGAGTAACCATGCCCGTTCTTGGGCTAGGAATCGGAAGACATCAAAGGAATGGAGGCACAAAAGGTGTCTACAAATTTATATCACAAGTGAGTCTCGAATTTGAAACCTTGAGAGGAGCAAACCTTCAAAGCCCATGCCTTCGACCACCATGCCAGAAGTTTATGTAACTCTACAAATTTATATCACAAGTGAGTCTCGAATTTGAAACCTTGAGAGGAGCAAACCTTCAAAGCCCATGCCTTCGACCACCATGCCAGAAGTTTATGTAACTTAGTGAAGTTACAATTAACTATACGCACCGGACGCATTTTATAAATAATATTGAAACAAGTGAACAGCCTCTATTCAAATTCACATTTACTGGTTAAAAACAAATTTTAGATTTAGCTAACTGATACCCGATTAATCTACAAATAGACATATAGAGACAAAATACCTTATATGTTTCCACAGGCATGGCAGAGACTTGGTCAAACCATATCTCACCCCTTTAATGGAGGTTGTCAACTGCAGACGTGAATTGTGATTAGTTTCTGTGGCTTTCAATACAACCTCCATCTTTGTCCAGTTAGACACATCAGAAGATCTACAAACACAAGTAATATATTGAATTATCATTCCACCAAGGAATGTTTTACAAAAATAAATCCTATAAGCTTACATGATGGATGCTGTTGCCAATTTTTGCAGGCCACTTGAATCCGTGAGTGAAACGGACACGTCATTTTTTTCCGAGGATCGGACGAAAACAATAACTTTGTATGCCTTCCCTTGTTCAATATTCTGAAGAGAGAGACGTAATGAAAAAATCAAGACTAAATATTTTAGGCCCCGTTTCATAATCATTTAATTTTTTATCTTTGGTTTTTGAAAATAAAGTTCGTTTTCTCCCAATTTCTCTATCATAATTTTTGTCTCCCAACATGAAGCATTTGAATTCCAAACCAAACTTTAAAAACAAAAATAAGTTCTTGAAAGCTACTTTTTTTTAGTTTCCAAAATATAGTTTGGTGTTTGAACATATGTACTAAGTGGATAACAAAACAAGGAAATCCATATATGAAAGTTGTATTTATGGTCTTAATTTTCAAAATCCAAATCGTTATCAAACGAGGTCTTAGTGTTGAGAAAATGGACACCAGACACCCATACTTAAGACAAAAGGGTTCAGAAAATTCCAAGCAGAATGAGAAAGAAATTCCTCCTCAAAGAGAATTTACCATGCCCCAGAATCCAGGGTTGTAGATACCAACTCCACCAGTTGGACAGGCATTGATGCCTCGACTGTCACACACACCTCCATACGAAGAGCCACCTTATTCCGATCAAAGCAGGACGAGCGATCTGTAGATACACTTATCATTGACTCATCCCCAATGATTGACCAAGGATAAATAGTAGATGGAGTATTTGGACCCCCAGCTTCAAACCCTATGGACAAAAATATCATATCATCAGCATGTTCTTGCTTCTATTTTAATTGAAAACAAAAACATGTCTTCTTCATGGTTACACCCAAGTAAACACAAGGTGCTTCCAGAACAGAAAACAAAGGAATGAACTGGCTCATTTAGTCAGCAAATATTTGTTGAAAACAAATTACAAATGCAATAACTCAATTAACACTCCAAACCCTTCATAGTTCATCCATAAGGCCCATAACACATACAGAATGGGATAAGAATTCATCATCCATGATCTTCTTTCTTCTATTTTCATAAATAAGTAAAGAAAAAAGGAATTGGGTTATCATAACTGACCTCAGTTGTTCACAAGCTCTGCCCATATTCCACTAGTCCCTACATGATTAATTTCCTGTAAAAGAAAACATCCAAAGAAGCTCACCCAGCTTTTCTTTTGAAATAATAACAAGACAATTCAGTCAAAAACAAAAAACAAAAGAGTTGTATCCAAACGTGGGCAAAACAAACCCCTTGCTTTTTTTTCTTCTCTAAAGCAACAAAACAAGCCATAAGATCGTAAAAAACAAGCTTCAATCTGTAAAATGACCATATAATGATAAAATCAATAACAACCCTCAAATTGTTCCAATCTAACAATTTAAAGGATTAATGATCGAAAATATGACATGACATAGGATTTCATGAATGTAAGCACAAAATTCTGTATCTTTAGTATTCTCCAAAAACGGGTGTTGACTTCACGTCTAAACTTTTGGAAATGATAATAAGAGTAGCTAACAGTTAAAAGCTATATCAAATAAATGACAAGTACATTTTTTTTTACAAGGTAAAAAACCTTTTCTTTGATGAAAATCATGAAATGAGAAGAGACTAATGGGACAAAATACAGATGATTAGTTAACAAAACTAAAAGTTCACTTGTTTTTGCAGTAAGATGAGAACTATTTTGCAATAAAAGGTATAAAAATTTTATAATGCCAACCATACATGACCCTCCCGAGCACATACAACTTTCCGCATCTGAATGACTATTTTTCAATAAGCATATACATGCACTTTTAAACATGAAAGACAACCATGAATCATGATGAAGTAATTTCAGAAAAAAGAAGTTGGAATTCAAAACAAATGTAACTTTTTTTTTTTTTGAAACTGGGAAATCAGAGCTTTGCTCCACTATACCCGTGATAACCACACCCGTCCCTAGGCCAGGCATCGGGAGACATGGAAGGAATGGAGGCATGAAGAGGTCTACAAATTAATATCACAGATGAGCCTCAAACCTGAGATCTTAAGGGGAGCACACTTTTAAAGTCCAAGTCTTCGACCACCATATTAGGGACTCAAAACAAATGTAACTGAAGAAACAACAAAAACTATTCAAAGAACCAACCTAAAAAAATATTCCAAAAAGTGTATCTGGAATCTGCCGTGTTGATGCTTCTGAAGCATTAACAACAAGCTGTGCTCGTATGGGCTGGAAACTATCATCTCCAATGGCAAAGAATGCACTAACAGTGACAGCCACATAACAGAAGCATAGAAGATAAACATGATACGAGACTTTACAAGAACCCATTACAAATCACTGCATCCAATGTTACCAAAACCAAAAAAGAAAAATCAAAACCCCAGATATATAGAACAATCAAACAATAAAAAAACAATGTAGGAACAACAAAACGAACAGTTCATTATACAAACACGTTGTCGTTCGACTCATTATAACAATGTAGTAGTAGCATCAGTCGTAATTACCAGTGTTTTAAAAAGCGCAACACGCACTAAGGCGCAATGGCCCTCTGGAGCCTGAGGCGCAAGGCACACCAAAAGGTGATGGCTTTTTTACTTAAGACGCACTATATAAAAAAACACAAAAAATTTATATATATGTGTGTATACACAATAAAAAAATTCATGGACTTAAATGAAGTTTTAACCAATAATAATATATAAAACATACATAATATTCAATTATCAACCTTCACACGCTTCGAATGGCCTACTACGGAGATCTAAAACACAAAAGGCGCAAAGGAAATAAAAAAATCTCCCAAGGCGCGCACCTTTTGGCGCCCAAGGCTTAACATAAGGCGCGCGCCTTGTTATACACGCCTCGCCTGGGACATGCGAGGAGCTAGAGGTGGGACTTGAGCCCAGGCGTGCTTAGGCGCTCGCCTGGGCGCGCCTTTTAAAACACTAGTAATTACAGTAGCAACAGAGTGCAAAAACTGATAAATTATAACAAACTGGACCGGTAGAGATATTGTAGCCAATATCACAATATGTAATGGATTAACTAATGACACTCAATAGAACTGAAATCAGAGAAGACTCATTCCATTGAAAACACAAAACCCAATTCACAAGCAAACATAAAACACTTGAAAATCAAAAAGCAAGGAGAATGAAGATTGTGCTGATCCGTCAACCTGTATACTTTCTAGGAGTGCATGAAATTGAAGTCCCAAGATGAGTTCGAGATGGGGTTGTGCTACATTGCTCTGTGAACCTCCTTATAAAGGCTAAAGTTCAGCCCATCTCAAAAAAAAACATCTCGGTTTTAGAGTGAGCATTTGCAAACTACTCCTCAAAAAACTACATTGTTGTAACTACTAACGATAACTTTTCATTTCTAATCATTCTTTTCCAACTTCTCAAAATGATTCCTAATTTTTAGCCACTCATTTCTAACCATCTATTTTCAACTACTCAAAATTTCCAATCATTCATTTTTAACTGCTTAAAATAACTCTTCATTTTAAATTTACATCCAAACAAGCTCACTCTTCTATAAAATAAAACATATCCAACCACAAAAATCTGGCTCCAAACGAGCTATTACAAAAAACTCAATTTTTTAACTATAAAAAAGTAACTCTTCCAACTAGCTACTCATCCAAATTAGGAGTGATTTCGGTTCGGTTTTTGTCGGTTTTGTACCAAACCGACAACCGAACCAATATCTTCGGTTTTCAAAAAATGGATCCGATCCAATGTCCAATAAAGTATAGAACCATTGGTTCGGTTTTTCCATGTCCAAAAATGGATCCGATCCGATCCAATGTCCAATTTTTTTTAATATATCAAAAATAATATTTCTCATATAAAAACAACATTCTCGTAAACAACTATTTTTTTAAAGGTTAGAAGTATTTTTAACTTATTTAAAATTATTTAAAGATATTTTTTACTTGAAATAGGGGTGAATTAAAGAAATATTAATGGAAAGAAGATTACTCTACATGAATTATTGACTATATATATATATATATATATCGGTTTGGATCGGTTTTTTAAAATGAAAACTGGAACCGATCCAATATTTTCGGTTTTTTCAAATTACAAACCGATATGTCCAATTTTGAGGTAAAAAACCGATCCGATCCATTGGATTGGTTCAGTTCGGTTCAGTTTTTCGGTTTTTCGGTTTTTTGTTGCACCCCTAATCCAAATGGGTGGGGGAGTACAAAAGGTAAAACCCATCAGTCCATTTAAGATATGGTTGAATGGGTTCCAATCCCTTGCGTCCCCAACTCCATCACTGACCTTGAAAACACACAGAACGCAACTGTGATTTCAGAATTGATCTACGACGATGAAAACGATGACTGCTCCATTTTGGTGTCCAAATTTGGGCTTCAGGGTCGAAAATGGCGAACACTGGCGGCCCCACACCTGGTTTGGAATGGAGTGTGCATGGAAGATTAAGGAAAGTTATAGTCTCATTCAATGCTCAATCATTTTAAGAAAAAATTTATTTATCTAAACACGATATTACCATCTTTATTGAGTAAACAACGTCAGAGTTCCAATTTTAATTTGCTTTCTAAAATATAAATATGAAGGATAAATAAATTTGTCAAAGGACATTGTTTTTAGTACAGTAAGGTTGAGTATGAATATCAACCTCTAACTTTAAATAAAAAAGTATATTATCGAATGGATCAGTAGTGCAATGGTTTCATTGTTTGATTCTAAAATCAATTTAACACTAGCATCACAGATTCGAGCCCAAAAATTAGTATTTTTCTCTCTCTTATAATTTCTATTTTGGTCGTATTTTTAAAATCAATCATTTGGATCTTTAATATTTAAAGAATGCTCATAACAAAAGCAAACTCAAAAGACAACACAATAATTGTTTTATGTTTGTTTACTGTAGACAACTTAATAATTTGAGTATTAGTGAAATGGCTAGAATAAAAGTATTTGGTTTTGAAATATAGAGATCAATATAAACTACATCATAAACCAAATAACTAAAAATGCACTTTTCCCAAAGATATTTAAATACAATAAAAGAAAATACTTTGTTAATCCTTAGGTTTGGGATCTAATTTTAATTTGGTCCCTAAATTTTAAATACAATATATAAAAGAAAATACATTTTTAGTCCTTAGACTTGAAGTCTAGTTTCAATTTAGTCCAAAAATTTCAAAATTGAACATTTTTACCCCTTACATTTCAACAATGCTCACTTTTTGTTCTTGCAATAATAAAATCGTTAATTAAATCATGTAATGTTTACTAAATTGATATTAGACTTATTTTAAATTTTAATATATTGATAAAATGATTATTTTACTTTTCACATAAATTTAACTTTTAAAAGAAAATAAGTATAAAAATGAACTAAAAAAATTCACAAAAACTAAAATTAAGCATAATTGAAATGTTCAGTTTTGAAACGAATGAACCAAATTAAAAGTAGATCCCAAACCCAGAATTAAAAAAGATAATTTTCCTTGGGATAAATGCGGAGTGAGGGAATTAAATAATTGCATACTTGGTATGTTTTTATATATATATCCTCAATCATGAAGTTATAGATTAAAAATTGAGCTTAAAAAATATATATGTTCCCAAGGCATATTCTCTCATCACAAATACCATTGGGAAACAACATTGAGAAATTCTTCATACACAATGAGAGAGAGAGAGAGAGAGGTACTCAAAAAAATGAGAGAGGGAGAGAGTCCAATGAAAACCAAACTAACAAACAACCAACACTTTTTCCATACATAAAAGGTTTCTTATAAAACCAAACAAATTTAGCTAACAAGAAAAAGAAAAAAAAACAATGTAATAATGAGAATAAATGGGTCAATGTCTCAATAGAATCTGATAGTGGCATGTGGAATTTGAGCTTTATAATTTTAAAGCAATTTTATACATGAAAATGCAAACCAACCAACACTTTGACCAAAGAGAAACAGAAAATTCCTCATCCACCATAATAACCTTTTGATAAGCCTTTTCCTCACTGCCTCTAATGACAACAGCAAGCATTTACAGATTGATTCTGCTACTCTGCCTCCACAGAAAATGGAACCTGTTGCACCAAAATATTGTACAAAACTTCAATGACAGAGAGACATAGCACATTGTGGGTGTTGACTACTTCACAAACATATATTCTGATATGTGCATCAGATCAGTTGATGTAAAAGATGTAGAAAAAATGTGTGACTATTTCACAAACATACATATTGATATATACATCAGATGATGCAAAAGATGTTGAAAAAATGTCTAAACAATAATCGTGTGCAAACTTTAATGGGAGTCGCCTAGTGGTTAAGAGAAGGAATTAAGAAGTGATGAGTTCAATTCATTGTGACCACCATGGAATTAATTTCCTAGGAGTTTGCCTTGACATTCAAATGTTGTAGGGTTACGAGGTATGTTACGTGACATTAGTCAGAATACGTGCAACCTAACCCAAACAGTTATGCATATATTTGCACATGATTATTTTTATTTTTATTTTATATTCATAAGTTAAAACGTTCCATATGATCTCTAGTTGGTTTCAAATTTGTCAAAAAAACAATCCAACAAGAGAATAAATAAAGCCAACATGAAAATAGCTCAATTGGTTAGAACTACTCTTGTCAAGAGATTAAGGTTCAATTCTCTCACGAAACCAAGTTTGTTAAGTAATTGTGTGGATAATGTGATTAGTAAGTTATGAATAGTATCACTTTTGAAAATATAGTGGAGAGTACGGGAGCTATTGAATCTCTATAAAGAACACCATAGAACAATCAGTAACATATAGATTGAAACCTAGATCAAATATTGAGCTAATAATACAAAACCTGACTAATTACATTCACAGCTGATATACATCATGGTGGACACATCATAACAAACATTAATCACTTTTGGAAACAAACATTAATCATTAACCATCAAAACTTCTGTTAATTATATCAAAACACTTTTTTACAAAAGTAATTATAAATAAATCATTATGGTTTAATGTTAATCAAAGGCTTAATCAAAAAGAAAATATGATACACTCTACCCATACTGCTAAGATTGTGTGACATTTTGGTCCCAGGTCCTACTTTTAAAGCTCCCAATTGAAAAGTTACTAATTTATATTTAAGCCCTCATCATCTTCTGAAGTCGGCTTTCAACCTCTGGTAGAAGATGACCTGATTAGCAGGGTAGGCAGGGCTATGAGCATAATGCAAATAATGGGGCTTTCAAGAGTCGGAAAAATTATTCAACGAGACCGCCAATCGAATGTGGATCCAAAATTATATCAGCCCCTAATGGATTGGATACATTCTCTCTCACCGAGCCACAATTTGGCGGTCTCATCTAATAATTTCTACTTCATTTATCATATAATATATATATGTGTGTATATATTTCAATAGAACAAAGGAGATGATTACCGTTACGCCTAAGACTCTGAATCTTTAACATGAGATAATTCATTTGCATCCTTGGTTCCATCTGTGTTAATCCCAGCAAGGATGAAACTTTCTACGGCTACTGCATCACTATCTCCCATTGATAATTCTAGCTGACGATAAGGAATTCGATCACTCGCACTTCTTGCAAATTCCTCTACTTCTAAGTCAAGAGGAAATTGTGGATCAACATGAGGCCTTTCTCCTTCTACAGTAATTTTCAAATCATCTTCCAGGTCGTCATCATATTCAAACCTCCTCAAAATTTCAGGAATTGGGAAGGCCTCATCCTCCATAAATTTATTTCCCCTTTCAATATCAATCTTTTCCTTTGAACTAAGAATACCCTCTTGAAGATTAGCCTGATTCGGAGTAACAGCCACCATCATGTGATCGTCCTCGACAATGGATCGGAACTTGTTTGATGAAGGTGGTATCTTGGAGAAAAATACTTCTGCAAGGTTTTTCATCGTTCCTCTGTTATATGGATTCTCCTTCTTGTCATACCGATACCGGAAATTCTCATAGGTAGTCTGCATTAGAAGAGGTGGAAGAAATTAAAATTGATAAAGATGGAAGCGGCTGCGCGTCCACGACTTTATTAGAATAAGGTAGAATATTAAACCGTAAACTAGCATTTGTATAGATGGTAAAAAGAATCAATGGTTAAAAAATCGAAAGGGGTCTCTCCTAACTGTTAGGACTTAAACCTTCTACTTTCATCTCTTCAACTCAAAGCGGCTGTTTCTATTTCTTCACTAAATAGTATATGCTATATCATATTTCAAAACCACCAAGGCATCTCAAGTGTTTTTGTTAATAGCTTTGGATGTCATAGAAAAACATTAACCAACTATTCAATTTCTCAAACTTGAAATAGCAGAGTTTATTCAAATGCATCAGAAGAAAACCATTACCTGGTTTGTGCATACAAGATAAGAATGGAATATGGAAAGGCCACCGACAAACCAAAAGGCAACGAAGCAATACACTACTATAATATCTGAAAGGATATCTTTGGATACAGCCTTGAAAAAGGTTCCTTGATGATGCATAAGGATAGACAACGTAAACAACAGCACATATACACACAAGATTGTTGATGTTGTTATGAACATGAAGAAGAATCGATAATTACGCTGCAAAAGTAACAACGATGGTGGTAATAGTTAGAATCCAACAAACATAAATAAAATGAAACAAACCTTTTAGTACTTCGTGAGGTATTTGCAAAGATTAGAATGCATATTTTGATGTCATCTACTCTACAAGATCCAATCTATTGATCAATGGCAATGGTGGCATGCATGATGCATATAAGTCTTGTACCATGCATTCTCAATTAAATCCAAGAATTCCATGTCTTTTAAATTCACACCAAGTTACTGGTGCTACATTCTACTTATTTCAGGATTTGACTTATTCAAGCCAACAATTTTATGAAAAAATTGATGAACGGCTGAATATCTGCTAGCATTTCCATTGAAAGAGAAATAACTTTTGCGCATAACCATATGGCAAATAGAATCTGTAATTGCAAAATAGCAAAGTAAAAAGATAGCAAGTGAATAAGCCAAAAATCTTAAAAAAGAAAACTGAAAAAATGCAGGAACTTAACTAAATGCACCAACCAACTGATTCAAACCAACTTCAGAATTTCAGGTTGTGAGAGCGGAATTTTTAAGAATAAAAAACAAAACAAACTGATAAGCATTTTAATTATTGCTCAAAATTTTCATTTTTTAGAACTTCAGAATCATGTTAACAAAGTTTGAGCTATAGTTCAATCACATTGTTTTAAGAATAAAGCATATGAATAACTTACTATTCCAATGCACTGCCCAACCCATGGACAGTGATGATCAAATCTCTGAACACAATTGTTGCATATGGAACAATGAGATGCACGAGGAGGCCGATAAAATAAACAAGTGTCACAATACTTCACTTTTATTGTATGACCATTTACAATCACATCTTTAGTTCGAGGAATATTTAGATGTGGAGTTCTCCCATTGATCCATTCCATGGATGGTGTGGCCATGTCGCCTGATTCATCCGACTCAAGAGGCCTTGAGTTTCGAGACAATATTCCTGGATCTCTACTCGAAGTCAAGAAGAGAAACATCAAATCCTGCACATAGTTTACTTGGAGTGTGATTTTCTGATTCTAACAAAGAATGCTGTAAGATTTATGAATAATGAAAATGCACTGATTTGACCCTAAAGTTCTCGTCTTAGAAGCTAACAATCTAAAAGGCATTTAAAGTGAGTTTAGAATGACTTGTAAGAGAAAGTTGAAACATGCTTTCAATAAGCATTTTGAGAATACTTTAAGAAAAGTGCTAGTCAATGTTTTTAGAATTTCTAAAAGCACTTGGACTTTGTAATAAAATACCATAAAATTTAGAAAAGTAATTTTAATTAGTTATAAGTATTTTGAGGTCTTAATCAGTCATTCAGTTCTATTTTAAATTTCCCTCATCGCTTGACTGAACATCATGTCATAACTCACAACATCCAAAAATGAGAATCTAGTACCAAAATCATTTTCTCAATTCTTCCCGTTCTTGATGCAGCAAATACAGCATAAGAGATCCATAATCTACAAATGATGTGAACTCTAAAACGATTCTCTAGAAATTGAAGTAATATGTGAGCATGTCTGTTGCCATCTACATATCACAAAAATCAAAGAAACAAGAGTTATCGATATACAACACTCAATTTAGAGTTTTGAGATAGAACTCATGGGTTGGACTAATGGTAAAGAGGGCCTTGAGGATCCAAGAGATTATAGTTTCAATCCATGGTGGCCACCTACTTAGTAAATAATTTCCTGACATCAAGGTCTTGTAGGGTCAGGCGATTTGTCCCGTGAGAAATAATCATAGTAGCAAAATGTCAACTCTAATGAATTAAAAACTTGGTAGATAAACTAGATAATCATGGAAGAATTGTTCTATACAGTCTCATCTCTATAGTTTTCTTTCTTTCTTTCTTTCAAGCTCTTTCACACTAATTACATAGACGTAGTCACGATCTTGCTAAGAAGATGAGCACAAAACATAACAACTTATCAAAAGAACAAGGAATGGCAGAAGATATGAATGTGGATAGAACTAACTGGCAAAGATAGATTCTTGTAGCCTGCATCAAAGAATTATTGGGGGTAATTTTAAGTTCAACAAAATCAAAACCCACCAGAATAGTGAGGACGAGACCTCCTAATAATACAGGATACCAATAAGCATTCCCCGGTGGTTCCACATCACGGATCTTCAAATATATCTTTATGCAGAAAGCAACAGCAGGAACCGCAATAAGACAGATGGAGAGAAACAAAGATGATACATCAGGGCCAAATATCAATCTCCCACCACAGAAAAATCTCTGAAAGAGGCAAAGAAAAAACAAAGAATCAACTGAGTAAGTATGCATAGAAATAGCATATCTGATCAAATAGTCTGATACTGGTATTACTCCTCCACATATATGTTCATCAAATCATCATCAATACATATGATAGATAAGGTATTATGTCCCCCAAGCCTTCACAGTCACAAAGGACTAGAAAATAGTGCAACATTTCATGAGAATTAAAGTAATAAGAAGTGAGGAGTATTTTTAGTGTTAAATAGTAAGAAATATGGGGATGATTTTGTTTGATAAACAGGAGGCAATAATCACTTTTTGATAAGAAGAAACCAGGAATCATATTCTTACATAACTTTTAATATCCAAGAACATAGCTGTGGTTTCTAAAGTTATATGAAAATAATCTACTCTGTCTGGCCAAAAAAAGATATGATATCGAATCATGAAACACAAAAGAATTCAACCAGTTATTCCTATTCACATGAATATCATACAAACCAAAAACACTCAGCTTACAAACAGAGTCATCAAGTTGAACTTGAACAAACAACAATCAATTGTGACAAAGAATGAATCAAACAATGAATTAAAAACAAACCCATGAACAAAAACAAAAGGGTAATCAAGAACTCACATTACTTCCCTTCCAAACTTGGTAAAGTCTCTTGGGTTTCTTCAGCGTGGCCATACCAAGTCGGAGAATCCAATTACACCCAAAACCCAGCAAAGAACAGCACAAAAACCCCCCAAAATGAAGACCCAATTCGAAAGATCACTCAAGAAATGAAAATCCCACTTCTGGGGTTGGATTTTTTCAAGGAACTACGTGCGTTTGTGAGATTGAAGAACAAACGGAGTAACCCAAGAGAGGAAAAGAAGGGGGGTGTTTGGGAGATGGATCAAAAGGGGCTGTTGATGGGGTTGGGCGGATGTTTCAATTGGTTGCGGCATTTGCGCACGAAGAACCCAACATTTTGTTTGTCGTTTGGGAATGGAAAAGGGCATAAAAAAATGATTTGTGGGAATCGAATCGGGAGCTTTGTTGTTGAACATTGCCATTGCTGGCTCAAACTCCATCGATTTGTGATGATGAAACGTGCTGTCACATACTCTCACGCTCATTTCTTTATTGTCGTTCCAATCATCGCCGATTCCGCGGGGCTAACTTCTTACTCTTCTCTTCATTGCCAAGTCACTTTAAATTTTTTTTTTTTTTTTAAACAAAATTTAATATCTTTTTTAGTATATATTGGGGGAGCCAATTCTGGAATTCTGGGAATCAAATCTGTGACGCTGGTATTAATCGGTTAATAATCAAATAATAAAATCATTACATAAATTTAATATCTTTTTTTAGTACATTACGTTAGTGACAATGATATATGACCAAATTTTGACATTTAACATTCTTTTTTAAAAAATTGGATATTTACTATTTAGGTACGAATTTTATTGGTTAAATTATAAAAGAAATATTCTTTGTTTGATATTTAATGATTTCATTGTTAATAGTCAGATTATAGGTTTGATGTGAGATTCAATATTTGGCTCTTTTTTTTTTACCATATGTGAAGTGGGTAAATTGAACATAAAAAAGTCAGTATAAATTTTACACCTGCTTAATTATGTTTTATTCATTTATTTACTTTACATTATAACATCAATCATTATTGAGTTAGATATTTGATTGACAAGTTTTACACCAACAAAAATTAAGCATAATTGATATGTGTGACTTGATAGTTTAGAAATTTTTTGCTTCAATTCTTCCGTTTTAAATGTCGTTGAATTAGAAATAAAAAAATTTTAAAAGCCAAGTTTTCAAATATAAATGGTCAATTTGAAAAATGATGTAAAGTTCTTACACGCCTTAGCCATAAATCTAGTTTTACAACATGAATGATACTTATTTAAACCTTCTAAAAAAAGATATTTAATTAAAAAGTTTGTCTTTTTTAAAGTAAATTAAAAATGTTAATCTGTCTCAACAACAAAAAGTAAATTAAAAATGTCAATCTGCCTCAACAAAAAAAAATTAATGTTAAAGTATAAAGGATGAAGTTTTTTTTTTTTTTTGAAATTTGTATAAAGGATGAAGTTGAAAGATGATGTTATTCAATATAAAATGATGCAATATTCAAAGACCATATAACATATGTAGTCTTAAATTTACCGATCACACTTAATCATCAATTACTTTTTTAAGTATAACTTGATTGTGATGAGTTGGATTTTTTTAATTAGAATATGAAATAAAGAAATATATGTGTATAAAAAAAAAGAAAAAAAAACAGCAAATGTCTTTTTCTTAAAACAAGGAATAAAATAAATAAAAACAATATAAAACACTTCAAACACAAAGTTCTAAAAATACCCCCAAGTTGTATCTAAAAAAAAACATGTTGAGTCAAAGTTTTTGTTTTTCTCTTTTCATTCACTCTTTAGAGAGAAAGTTGTCTGTCTCCTAGTTGTCGTCTCCATTTTTTTTTTTTGAAACAAGCAGACAATAAATTCAACCACCATAAGCCAAATCAGAGTAGGAGCGCTCCTCAGTCACCACAGAAGCGACCGGGGGGAGATTCCCCCGCTCTAAAACAATATTCCAGTTCTCAGCCACTATACAGTCAGAAATAGTTACAAAATGCAAATCAAGAGGCAGCTTAAGCTTAGCAATGAGGTCGGCAGCTCGATTGCAAGCTCTACCACTAAAAGTAAAGGATATATTCCTAAACCTAGGAATCAAAATCCTAATATCAGCAATTACATTGCTGAGTTCAGTAACATCTTGGGAAATACCATTAATAATATTAATAACCATCTTAGAATCAGATTCCACCAAGATCTGGGGGATGGGATCAAGGTCACTCGACAGGATATGCTTGAGACCCTCCCTGATAGCTAAACTTTCCATGACCTTTGCAGATGAAGAATTGATGCCCCACTTGGCCCCTCATAAAATAGGATTGCCAAGATGATCACGAGCCAGCCACCCAATGCCTCCTTCACCGCTACCACGCAGCCACGAGCCATCAACATTAAGTTTCCAAGAATCCCTCGGCGGCGGCTGCCAGCTAGCAACACTTGGGCTTTTCGGAGGAGAAGTAGCAATACAACCCCCTACACCCACATACAGATCATGTAAATTTAGATTTAAATGGATTGCAATTGTATTTAATAAATTCTCCAAATTAGCCTTTGAATTATTATGGAGCACCGAGTTACGATAGAACCATAATTGCCAAATAAGAATTAACACTTTAGGCAAATCACTTTCAGGGATTTTTAAGCATATCCCATGCCAAAAAGACTCCCCCGAGTCCACCAACCTGAAAAACGAAACAAAGTCAGTTAAATATGGAAATAAAAATAACCAGACTTTTATAACATATTTGCAACCTTTAATCACGTGGATATTTGTTTCATCCGCCTTCCCGCAGAGGGTACAACAAGGCTTAATATCCACCCCACTAGAGAGAATGTTTTCTTTAGTCGGAATCATATTTTTTAGGACATTCCACGCACCAATCTTAACTTTTGGAGCAACCTCAACCATCCAAAAGGACTTCCAGAGATAAGCAATCATTGAATTATCCGAAGAAGAAGCCTTTTTAATTCGACAATTATTCATCGCCAAATGGTAAGCACTTTTGACACTGAAAATCCCATTCGAATTGTAGTTCCATATAATCTCATCCTCTTGGTCTGGAGCCCCAAGAGGAATCATATACACAAATTGGCCTCGTCTGGAGAAAAAATTGACTCAATCTTACTTTTGTCCGAACAGTTGTCATTGTTTATGATGTTCGCAACTTTAAGCTCTTTCCAAGGATCGTTGACACTGAGAGGAATAATGACATCATCCTTACTGAGCCAAGGATCTCTACCCATAACAATTCTTTTACCATTGCCAACTTTCCAACGGTAGCCTTTCAAAAAAAGGTCACGCCCCCATAATAAACTCCGTCACGCCAAAGAAGAGTTGTAACCCAGTTGAGCTCTTAAGAATTCTCCATCTTTGAAATATTTCCCCCTAAGAACACGGTAAAGAAGGCTTTCAGAGTTCCTAACCAATCTCCAGCTTTGTTTTGCTAACAAAGCTTGATTGAACATTCTCACACAACGGAACCCGAGGCCCCCTCTTTCCTTGCTCAATCCTAACTTTTCCCATCTTTATCATAACCCCACCAAAAGTTAGCGCAAGCTTTGTCAATCTCGTCACAAATCTTAGAGGGGAGTCGAAAACAACTCATTGAATAAGTAGGGATCGCCTGAGCCACCGATTTGATAAGCACATCTTTCCCACCTCTAGAGAGTAAATTACTCTTCCATTTTTGTAGACAGCTCTTCACTTTGTTAGAGAGATGGCTAAAAAGCTCATCCTTATTCTTGCTATTCTGGGAAGACATGCCAAGATACTTGCCCAAATTGGAGTCCACTCGAACCCCTAAAAGATTGCTCAACAAGCCTTTATCTACCTCGGGAACATTTTTGCTCACAATCATGGAAGATTTATCCAGGTTAATGATTTGACCTGACGCTTTCTCATAAACTTCTAGAATTCTTTAATCTGCGAGCAGTCCTCTCTAGAAGCCCTAAAAAATAATAAACTATCATCAGCAAAAAATAAAAGGGAAATAGAGGGACAATAATTATTATTTTTCATCTTTTAAACAAGTTAAGGCGTTCTTCCCTGTTTAAAAGTGCAGACAGCCCCTCAGCACAAATCAGGAATAAGTAAGGAGAAAGCGGATCCCCTTGTCTCAAGCCTCTACTAGGGGGTAAACTCCTCACAAGGAGCTCCATTAATCAGCTCCATAATTAAAAGTGCACACAATATTTAACAACTTAATGGTTATAATTTTAACAAATACTAAAAAAGAAATTAACAACCAAAAAAAAAAAGTTTAATCCATACTTATTATGTATTTAAAAATTAATTTTTACAAAATACTTTAACATTCAAAGATTATATGGTTAGACGGACTATCTCATAAAAGTAGTCGAAATACACATAAACTAAATTAGAAGATAATTAATGTTGTAAATTATAATGTCTTATTTAATTTTACATTTTTTTATTTATGTTATCTCTATTTTGTATGCATTATCTCACTCAATCACCCATCACCTAGTATCCACCCACCCATAGTTTTATTCATTTAATGTTATTTTTTTTATCGTAGAGAAAATTGATAGTGAATCTATCTTTAACTTACAAGAGAATTAGAGGTGTTCTTCTTCATTGTTTTGGTTCTTATACCTACTTTTTTTTATAAGAAAACAATATCATTTGATTAGAAAGAGTGAGAGTGTAAAAGAACAAAAAAAATGACACTAGTGTTCCTTGTTGTGACGTGTTACCATTTATTGGCTTTCATCTTGGTTGCCTAATTCAATGGCGGGAAGAATTTTATCATGTTTCATGTGATTAATTAGGATAAAATATTAAATTATATTTTATAATTTACCCATAGAGATTAGAAATATGAATATAATTTAATAGTTTTATCATTATGTGAATTAAGAACTTTAGCTCACGAGAAAAGTTTTTTTTTAATACATATTAGGGGAAGGGGGACAACTACCGATTTTCGGGTTCAAACTTGTGGCACTGGTGTTGAACTGGTTTACAACCAAACAATGAAACCATTGTGCCACCGAACAAGTTTTATGTCACTAAATTCATATTTTTCATGATTCCACATTGGTAGAACATGTTATAATTCATATCAGCTTGAAAGTTAGTAAGATGAACATAATTCATTCATTGTAGCAATTCGATCTGCGAGTTTCCCGAGCTCAAATTCCCAACAAAGTTTGGAAGGAGAAAATTGTTTTTCCTTCGTCTAGGATGGAAGGATATGATGAAAGGTCTACATATACGATTTAACAATTCATCTCACAGCATAAAGTTTTTGGAATCAAGAAATGAAAATTTTCTTGAGGAAGATGTAAAGATAATTTCTCCATATTTCCATTCAAATTCAATAAAAAATTAGAGTTATAATGAAATGAAGCAAAAAAAAAAAAAGAAAAAAAAAAGACACACACACAATAAAAGAAGGATGAAGAAAAAATAGCACACACAATTTTAAAGTGGTTTGGGAACTTCCCCTACATCCATTTTACCAATTTCAAAGATGTTTCTCATTAAAAAATACGTATGAATAATGGAGCTTAAAAATGCTAACAAAAGAGGTGGTTGGATTTATCTTAAGGAAGAAGATGCCCAAATGAAGCCTCATGTATGACTTGATAATACACACTCTTATTGGGTTAGAAATTCTAATGCCTACAATTAACCCAGGGTAAAACTAATTCTACTAAGGTTAAACATAATGTGTGATTCACAATTAGAGATGATTTGTGGGAGCGATCAATCTCAAGATATTGATCATGAGAAAGATCATTCAGATGTTCAGTCTGCCACTTGAAGTAATGGACTGGTAATTTATTTTTAATAGTGCACCTCAAGTTCGAACATATGTTGAAGAACTAGTCCTGGAAGTACCATAAATTGTTAATCCTAGTATAGTAGACAATAAGGTTCAACCAATTTATGAAATTGTTGAACAACATCATCATGTTTTACATGAGAACGTTGAAACAACATTAAAACGATCTACTAGAGCAAGGAAATTGGTGAACATTTTGTTTTTAAGCTTAATAAATTAATTTGTGGACTAAACACAAGCATCCCGCCAGTAGTATTTAAAATTTCATGATATCATCACTGCATTTGATTTCAAAGAGAATGTTATGGATCAATCTTTATAATAGAAGGTCAGTGGGAGTAAAATATTTTCTTGTTTTATATGTAGTTGACATTTTGCTTGCAACCAATGATAAGAGTTTGCTACATCAAGTGAAACAATTTCTCTCAAATAACTTTGACATGAAGGATTTGGGTGAGGCCTGTTATGTCATCTGCATTAAGATCATAAAGAAAGATTTCAAGGCATTTTAGGTTTGTCTCAAGAGACCTATATCAACAAAATTTTAGAGAGATTTCGGATGAAGATTATTCACCAAGTGTAGCACCCATAGTGAAAGGTAATAAACTCAGACTTGTACAGTGTTCTAAAAATGAGCTTAAACGGGAACAAATGAAGAACATTTCATAAGCTTTAGCAGTTGGAAGGTTGATGTATGCTCAGGTATGCACCAGATCTAACATTGCATTTGTTATCGGGATATTAAGAAGATTTTAGAGAAACTCAGGTGTTGACTACTAGCAAGCTGCAAATAAATTTATGAGATACCTTCAAAGAACAAAAAATTATATGTTCATGTTCAAACGAACCGAAAAATTGGAAGCGATTGGCAACTCCGATTCAGAATTTTTTAGTTGTATTGATTCATGTAAATTAACATCTAATTATATTCTCATGCTTATGATGGGAACTGTATCTTAGAGAAGTGTAAAACATACCTTGACTGCTACTTCCACTATAGAGGTCAAGTTCGTATCATGTTTTGAAGCTACTCAAATACTTGACCATAAGAGAACGAGTTAAAGATAAGAAAGTGGTCATCGAACACATTAGCACGGAGTTGATGATTATTGATCCATTTACTAAAGACATGCAACTAAAGAATTTCACGAATCATGTATTTAGAAGGGGACTTGGTTGCTCTATGTAAATATTCATTGCACATACATTCAATATTTATTGAAACTTTTATTCGATTTATTTTTCTAATTCAGTTTGTGCATACACTTATTTTTATTCTTTAGAAAACATTACTTAAGTATATATCTCGAATAAATATACGATTTATTCATTAAAGTATGTGGGTTGTGTTGAGAAATACAACGCATTGTAATATATGAAAGATAATATGTGCATTTAGAGGCCTTGTCCCCATAATCTGCTTATTTTGTTTTTCATTATAACATTTACGTGATCTTCATGGATCAAGTGAGAGAATATTTTAAACTATAATGCCTAATTTAATTTTCTATTTATTAATTTATTTTATCGTGATCTTGAGGTACATGATCTCTTGTAACCACTCACCCATGTTTTTATTCATTTAATGTTATTCTCTTATTGGTAGATAAAATTTATAGTGAATTTATAGAGAAAAGTATAAAAAGAATTACAAAGAATTCTTTTGTGTTTTCTTTTTCATTATTTTATGTTCTTATATCAACTCTTCCATTAAAAAAATCACACAATTTGAGTTACAAAGAGTGAGGGTGTACAAAAACCAAGAACTACCCGATCGGTGTCCATTGTTGTGTTTGTGTTGTTGTTCAAGGTGATCATTCACTTTCATCTTTGTTACAAAAATCAATGGTGAGAGTTACGCTCAAATTGGCTCAAATTGGTGTTATGCATTCTTCCATTAAGATGTGCTCTTTTATAGAAAATATGTAATAATAATAATAATAAGATGCAACTACCTAACCATCCTCTCAAAAGAGAAGGACCAAACCATCTTCATTAAAAAATGGATAACATATTATATTTTAATAATTATATAAGAGTATCATCTAAAAATTTTAGTTTCACTTATTAAAACACACATCATCTTATAAAGATAAAAGATGATAGCTGATACAATAATTGCAGAAAAAATATCATCTATCACTTTTGTGATACATTTTTATAATCATATCCCAATTTTGTCGTAATGAAAAATTTGTTGGAAAACATCAAATAACCATACAAGATTTCCTTCTTCATGTTCCCAAAAAATTCTTTAACACTATTGGTGGAGATATTCCCGTTATCTCATATTGGAAAGGGGAAGAGTCTTAAACATTCTTAAATGATATATAAGTTACTTTCATTACTACAAATTAGTTTTAGGTGAAATCTTATATTATCTAATATGATATCAGAACTCAATGTAGGTTATTGATACTATAAATTTCTACCCGACCCACGTGGATAATTTGGACAAAACCCAAACGAGTTAAGTGGGTATTTCATCAGAATATTCTGATCCGACCCTGGCAAATAAGCCTAAAAGGGTATTTCGGTCCACAAATTCGAATCGATAAATTAAGATGGTGTCTTAATATTGTACGATTTTGAAAAGACATGTTGGAGATACTCATCTTGGCCTACATTGAAAAAGTAAATAGTTTTCAACATCTTTAAATGATATATGAGCTGCTCTCCTTAATACTCATTAATTTCGAAGAAGTTCATATTATCTAATACTTACTATTTCTTATCCACCCAAATAGATGAGGGTAAAATTACTCTATGGTCCTAAGTTACATAACATCAACCTCTAAAGATAAATATCACAATACCGAATGGGTTAATGACACAATAATTTCATTGTTTGGTTGAAAGTCAATTTAACACCAGCATCACAGGTTTGATCTCGATAATAGGTATTTATCCTCCCTCCCACTATATGCACTAAAAAAACACATCACAACTATTTTGCTAGAATCCTCATTCCAACCTTCCAAGTACCACCAAACCCAACTCAATCATATGCAACCCAATTTCTCACCTAACCAAATGAGATCCAAACTTACTTTACTATTATCTTAGTTTATGTTCTTCTTTAAAAAAAAAAAAATATAATATTAACGATTTAACATAGACCTCCAAATTTTTTACCGACACCCAACATTCTTTACACTTTTCCCTCTTTTCCACTTTTGAGCTAACATGAAGATATTAAATTTCATACAATCATGCAATGCAAATGCCAAATGGAGAAGTTCAAGTAGCTTGTCTCATGAGACTAATTTCAGTCATTTTAAAATATATAGTTCAAATCACCTAATTTATAACATAATATATACATAACGGAATATTATAGTAAACCATTATGAATTAAATTGGTGAAAAAAAGAGTTTTAGAGGATCCAAATATTATGAATTTAATTTATTATAACTATTATTTAGAAATTAAATTTATAGCTTTTTTTTAATACCTAAATTTATAGTTTGTAAGGCCATACCATTTTTCACGTTACAACCCATAAACTCATCTAAGCACTTTGATATAAAAAAACATATATTTTTTAGAATCCATTTGAACACGAATTTTGTTACAATGAAATGTCACTTTATGCATAAAGTATATAGTTGAAATCACATGATTTATTTTCTTAAAAAATCACATAATTTATAAGGTATATAAAGTAGTTGATTTCATTATAAATATCATTATTTCGATAAGATGCTTAACAACTACCCATATTCAAATAGTACTACAGTAGTCAACTTTAATATCCATAAAAACAATTTATAAACAAGCCTACCATAGAATGATCTATCGGTCAAAAAAACATTTAAATAACTATAATCTAGTCGTATGTAAGTTAATTATTTTTATTCAACAACCATTAGAGGTGGAGATTTAACTCATAAACTTTTGATTATTGAGTTATACATGATGAAACATGCATATAAGTTTTCAAAATATTAAAATAATAGTTAAAGAATATCATTTTGATTTCTAAACTTTAAGTTTTGTTTCATTTTAGTTCTTAAAATTTTTAAAAATCCAATTTTAGTTTTTTTAGAAACGAAACATTCATTAATAATAATAATAAGACATACAAACAAATTCCTCTTCAACAAGGAACAAATACAAAAAAATACAAAACCTTAAGGGTGTGTTTGGGCCCCCGTTTATGTAAACGGTCGAGTTAGTTATAATAACTCAACCGATGTTTGCCCCACCGTTTATTATAAACGGTGGTTACCTAAACCTGCGTGCCAATTTATCTAAACCTACGTGTCCGTTTATCTACATCTTACATATATTACTGTTTGTTACATAACCAGCCCCTCAAACACCGTTTATCATAATCACTGTTATAATAACTTGCTCCTCAAATACCATTTATAATAACATACCGTTTATCATAACACACCGTTTATAATAACCAAACCGGTGCTCCAAACGCACCCTAAAACTTTTGTCATAGCCCACATGTACCAAGACCTATCTAAACTTTCACAACTACAACTAACGATAACTCTAAAATAATCAACATGAGCCAAAAAGCTGGTCTTGAAATATATGGGAATGAAAATCCCAACATAAAGAAACAACTAAAAATCTTCAACACTATAAACATTGAGTTTTGATGAACTTTGATGGACTTTGAAAGTTAAAACTACTAATAAAATGCTTATTGACATACATGTAACCACCAAAGGAAGATGAGCGAACTCCAGGACCGTAGAGGAGTGGAGATGCCATTGAAGGTGAAACCCGTTGATCTCTGTAATAACATTTCCTTTATCAATCAACTCTTCAATGAAACAGATAAAATAAAAAGAAAATCTACCAAAAACAAACGAAACTCCACTAACACCATGTTAGAAAATAAAAGTAAAGATAAATTGGGGATTATGCAACATAATGATGCATTTATTATCACTAAATGCACGTGAATTCCCGAAACACATGCATCCCAATTCAAGATAATCATTGTTGACTACTGACTTCACTTGTCTTTGATTTCTTCACTTCAACAATGTCACAATTCGCATGATTACCAATCTTCCTTTTACAACCTCTTGCAGTTGCAATATTAATCTTTTGAAACAAAATCAATAAGTTATCACACAAAATTACGAGCCTCCTAGATGAGGTCGTCTTGCCCACACTTGATTCTGCATTAGAAGGCTCCAACTCTCTCTTCCCATTGCTTTTCTTGAAAATATCCAATTTTAGTTTTTAGACTTTCAATTTTAATTCCCAAACCTTCAAAATATATTAAATTACGATAAAAAGGATGCATATGTTTGACATATTTTGTTTACTTATATTAAAATTATGATAAAAAAGATGAGTTTTATTATGAGATAATGGTTTAAGTTTGACCTAAGAAACTGAATGGGTGAATGACACAATAATTTCATAGTTCAACATCAGTTTTACATGTTCAAGTCTGAGAATAGTTATTTGTCCCTCGATATATATTCAAAAAAAAAAAAAAAAAAGTTTGACCTAAGAAAAGTGCCCGAGAGATGATGTGCTGTGGGGTTTGAATTGGTGTAGAAGCCGGCACGTCGATTGGCCGAGCTGCCAGCCAAAAAGCAGTTCCTTAAAAATGGCTTCCAATTCCAACGCCCATAAAATCTCCACCATGATCCAACGATGGCGATGCCTTCAGGATCTCCCATCCTTGCATTGTGGACCCGCACACAATCTTGCCGTTCAAAAACTTCGAGAGATTTCTTCTTTTTTGAAAATCAAGCGCTGGAATTCCGGCTACGTTTTCATTTCTTCCTAGGTTTTGAGGAATTCCGGTCTCTTCTCGCCGATTTCAGACAATGATCATCATCGTAGGTATGTTTTGTTAATTGGGGTTTTGATCGGAATCTTCTTGGTTGCTCATTTGGGTGTTTGGATTCATCGATCTGGATTTGTGGGGTTTTGGTTTTTTCTTGTAGGGTGGCTGATTCGGGTTTGAAGTGGTGCGTATTTGAGCTCCAGCTTTTTCTTTCCCTTCTTGGCCTTGGAATTTGATTATTGATTTGTTCAGAAGGGAAAGAAAGGGCTATCTCCTCAGGATTTTATATTTTTGTGTGTTTGTGATTTTGTTCATGTTCTTGTGCATTCAAAATGAGCTCCATTTCGGGTGTGATTTCTCGGCAAGTGTTGCCTGCATGTGGGAGTCTTTGTTTCTTCTGTCCTGCATTGAGGGCAAGGTCTAGGCAGCCTGTCAAGAGGTACAAGAAGATTATTGCAGAAATCTTTCCTCGTAATAAGGTTAGTTAGTATCTTATTATCTTTTTGTTGTCATAAGCTTAGTTGGTTTCGGAGTTGTCTTTTGTTTTGATAACCGGGAATTAGAGTTTCGCTCCACTACATAAGCGGGTCACATGCGGCCATCTCAAGGCTCGGACCCGGGAGGTCTTTTGCTTTGTTGATGGTAGGCACGGCGAGTTTTGTATTGAAATTTTGAAGTGCAGACTGGTCGAAGTTAGATTTGTAATCGATATTGGTGAAACATTCAGCTTCTTACTATAAGACATGTTTGCTGTTTCTTTTCGATTTTTGGGTCTACATGTGCTTATCCGTTAAGCTCATTGCTCAACAACTTACTTCACATTGTACTATTCATCATTGTTTTGCAATTTTTTTCACAATTGACTGAGGATAATCCCTATATTATGTTAGGAAGAAGGACCGAATGATCGGAAGATTGGGAAGTTATGTGAATATGCTGCTAAAAATCCTCTTCGAATTCCAAAGGTAAAATTTATTTAGCCTTAACATTGTGGTCTGCCCTGTGATATCACAGTTTTATTTTCACTTTGGTCGAGGCTTGTTCACATAATTATTTATCATCTGCAAGGTCGATCGGCATTGAGATGGATGGATATCATTGTTCCCAAACTATATTTTTGTAACTTCATTACAACTCCTAATTTCAGCATTTGTCCAATTGTCTCTGATGACCGGTCTTTCATGAAGTTTCTTTAAGTTTGATTTCATTTTAGCATTCATTCAGGTACTATGATTTTTATTGATTTAGAAAGTTTCTTGGGGCTTGGGCGAGATCCTACATGGGTGCTTTTGGAGCAACGGTTGGGTGAATGGAGAATTTAATAGGGGAGATTATAATATATTAACCTGCTCTTGGATGCATGTTAATATAACAATAGTTATGATAACCTGTGCTTGGGTGCATGCTGTTATAACAGATAAATTTATTATAGTATGAGTTATTATAACAGGGTTGAAGAGTTATTATAGTTGGGATGACTGATGAGGGGTTAACCCACCAATTACTATAATCGGTGTCCTAAACATTGATTGAGTTATTATAACCCAACCTTAAACAGAGGCCCAACTGTCCTCTATGCGATTATTGAAAGATCTTTGGCAATCACACATCACTGATGATTGATTGGCATTTTTTATCACCGGAGTAACTCCATTGAGAACCTAGGATGGATAGTTTTTCGGCTTAATTCTAAAATCAAGGTGGTATTATGGGGGCATTTGGGGCAAGGAATAGTTATGAAGGAGTGAGAAAACGGGGGAGATTGATTATTTGTATTTGGAATGAAGGGAATTGTTAGATTACATGGGGAGTAACCCATATCTCTTATATATTGTTATGAGGTTTCCACTCTTTCCGATGTGGGATCCTTAACAAGAATGGTTATGGGAGAACTATTACATGCATTTGGAGTGTGAAGAATGATTATGAGAAAAATGAAAAGTGGTCTCCAAGGGGTGGTGCAGTGGTTGAATACTTGGGCTTTGAGGGTATGCTCCCCTCAAGGTCTCAGGTTCGAGACTCACTTGTGACAACACTCCTTCGATGTCTCCGGTGGCTGGCGTGGTTACCCTTGTTTCAAAAAAAAAGAAGAAAAAAATGAAAAGTGGTTGTGGGGGAAGGAAATTATATGGGAGATGAATAGTGATTATGAGGGAGATGAATTGTGATTATGGGTTGCCCAAACGTGGTAAAGAGGAATTACTTCCCATCTCCCCAGTTTGATCCCCCTGCCCCAAACACCCACAATGTGTTCAATATTATAGTATATATTGGTCTGATGTAAGAAGTAAACCGGAAAGTTCACTTGGGGAAACGTAATTCATCTACCAATTCTTATTTACTTACTGTATTGCTTTGCATGTACTTGATGTGTCTGAAGAGTAAGTAACCTTCTGAGATTAAAGTATTTTTTGAGTTCTTCTGAGATTAATGTAGTGGGATATATTCACATATTCTCTCCAGAGATCAAGTTGCATCTTATCTTTTGTATTATTGTTCCCAGTTGGAAGATCTTTATAAATCAAGTTTCATGTTTTTTTCTTTGATCATATTATCTAATTAACAAAGGAGTACCAATTTTTTGTCAAACTTAATAGTTTCTGCTCCAGATCAACCAATCATCTCAGAAGAAATTTCTGTTTTACTCACTTTTCATGCACCGTTATGGAGTTTAAATTGCATTTCCCGTTTGTAATTATTGTTCGTGTCTTTTAATTCTAGAGCTAATTATTGTTCTTGTCTTTGGAAGATTTTTTTAAAATCAAGTTTCATACATTTTTCTCTTTGTATAAAGTTGTTCCCCTAATAATTTCAATAACTAATTAACATGCTAAATGATTGATTATAGTTTTTTTACTAATTTTTTATTTCCAAATTTCATGATCAGATCACAACTTCCCTTGAGCAAAGGTGTTACAAAGAATTGAGGAATGAAAATTTTCATGCCGTTAAAATTGTCATGACCATCTACAGAAAACTCTTGGTTTCATGTAAGGAGCAAATGTGAGTAAAACTATCTTTTGTTTTCTGAACATCTATATCTAATATTTACTTCTGTCATATATAAGAGATAAAACTTTAGTCTTATCTACTAAAAAAATTTCATGTTTTATGATAGCATTCTGTGTTTTTATTAAAACTTTTTGCCGTCCATCCATAGAACAAAGTGGAACTTGGTGTCTGTTGCTTTTAAAAACATTACTAATTGACTCATGTGGATGTGTGAACTACATGTAGGCCACTTTTTGCAAGTAGCTTAATAAGCATAGTGCAAACTTTAATGGAGCAAACACGGCAGATGGAAATGCAAATTATAGGTTGTCAGACTCTATTTAGTTTTGTGAATAGTCAGGTAAGTGAAAAATATAACTTTAGTCCTTGTTTTCATTATATTAGTATGGAGTCTTCCAATGTATATTTACTGACTTAATACTTACTTCTGATGGTTCAGAGTGATGGGACTTACATGTTTAACATAGAAGCCTTTGTTCCAAAACTGTGTCAATTAGCACAAGATATTGAAGATGATGAAGGGGCTGACAACCTGCGTGCAGCTGGCTTGCAAGGACTTTCTGCAATGGTATGCCTTTCTGTCTCTACTATTTGCATTTAATTCTCATAAAAAAAGTTGTTTGCATTTGCATTAAGCTAGTCAAAGGCTTTTTGGTTTTTTTCTTCTGTAAAATGTATCTTTTGAGTAGCTTATCAAAACTAATTTGGTTTATTGTTTTCTTCTAGGTGTGGTTTATGGGTGAATACTCTCATATTTCTATTGAATTCGATAATGTAAGTTGACTCAGAAATTCTGGACTGATCTGGATATTGTTATCCCAAGTATATTATACTATTATTATGTTTCCTGCAATCTATTATGCATGTTTCTATTTTTAGTTATTAGTTCAAACAATCCATCCCATGTTCATGTTTCCCACGTCCTCCCCAATTTGTACCTTGACGGAAAAACAATTATTATATCTAATGACTTGTATTATTATTACATGAAATCTGATGCCTAGCTTGGTTTGTCCTGTCTTTACACAGATTGTTTCAGTGGTTCTAGAAAATTATGAGGCTCCTGCAAGAAATTCAGACAACTTAAATAATAAATGGGTGCTAAAAGTGCAACGAGATGAGGGACATATGTCTTCATCATCAGTTGTTACATTGAGCACACCATCTTGGAGGGAAATCGTGACTGAAAGAGGTGAAGTGAACTTGACAGGGTAATCATTTGACTCTGATTAAGTCCGCATGCTATAAGTTTGTTGAGATAAATGGTTCTTTACAAATTAATTATCTTTACTTGATAGGGAAGAGGTCCAAAACCCTTGCTTTTGGTCTAGGGTTTGCCTACAGAATATGGCCAAACTAGCCAAGGAAGCTACAACTATGAGGCGTATTTTAGAATCTTTGTTCCGTTACTTCGATAATGGACATTTATGGTCTATTGAAAATGGTATTGCAGCTCCAGTTCTGAAAGATTTGCAGTTCTTAATGGACAAATCTGGTTTGTCCTCTCAGTCCTACCCCTGTTTGTCCCCTTTCTGTCTTTATTTATTCTAACGCCTGTACCTCATGTTTCCTAACAAATTTCTGGTTGACTAATTTTTTTAATTTTTGACAGGTCAAAGTACCCATGTCTTACTTTCCATGTTGATTAAACATCTCGACCATAAAAATGTCCTAAAGCTGCCTAACATGCAGCTTGACATTGTTGCTGTTACTACTATCCTTGCCCAAGAGGCAAAGGTTGAACCTTCTGTTTCGATTATTAATGCGACAGGTGATTGCATGAGGCATTTGAGGAAGAGTATACACGGCTCACTTGATGATGCAAATTTAGAGGATGCTGTGAAAAATTGGAATAAAAGCTTAAGTGAAGCAGTGGATCAGTGTCTGGGACAGCTAATATATAAGGTGATGAAATCTTGTTCTATTTCAGGATGCATCTGTAAATCCTATGAAAATTTAAACTGTTTTAAGTTTCATTCTTGTCGTGCATGCTTTAAGAAATTAATTGCTCAACTAAGCAGTGTAAAGCAGGTTGGAGAACCAGGTCCAGTTCTTGATGCTATGGCTGTGATGTTGGAGAGCCTTTCTACCATTACAGTCATAGCCAGAACTGCAATTTTTGCTGTTTATCGTGCTGCTCAAATTGTTGCCTCCTTACCTAATTTGTCTTATCAAAACAAGGCAAGACTCAATCTTCTGCTTTTTAGTCTGATTTATTCTCTCCACCAAAGTTTAACCTTATGATTTTAATAAATTCAGTGTTTTATGACTTAGGCATTTCCTGAGGCTTTGTTTCACCAGTTATTGCTGGCTATGGTCCATCCAGATCATGAAACACGAGTTGCAGCTCATCGTATTTTTTCGGTTGTCCTTGTGCCATCTTCTGTTTGCCCACGTCTATGGTCTTCAAACCATGAGCCAATGACGGCATCTGACCTTCCTAGGACACTCTCAAGGACTGTGTCTGTTTTTTCTTCTTCAGCTGCCCTTTTTCAGAAGCTGAGGAATGAAAAAGTTTCCTTGCAGGAAAATGGTCATCCAGGTCTGAAATATGGTTCTATTGACGATAGTGTACAAGAGAGTGTAAGCAATGGCGTGCTAAATAGGTTGAAGTCATCCTACAGTCGGGCATCTAGCATAAGAAGTTCTGGACCTTTGAGAACTGATGCAACTACTATGGACAACTTGAGCAAAGAATCGGTATGTTGTGCAAATATCATTTCATTTTTTTAAGTATTTTATTCCGATAATTGTTTAGCGTATAAAGGAAACACAATCACCAAATTAGTCATTGGAAGATAAATGCTTAGTTAGCGTATAATCAACAAATTAGGCATTGGGAAATACTGCTTAGCATATCTGACTAGATTATCTATGCATTTTGTTCCCTGCAAATAATGTAAATATCAAGGGTGTTAAAGTAGATCATTGCTATAGTTTACTTGTCAACTTTGATCGGCGAAAATCTGTGCATGATTTGTTTTGAGAAATGGGTGTTCTATGTTTGATGATTGACATGCCAACACAATAGTTGACAAGTATATAGCTAGTTATTTTTATTTGTTTTAATAATCAAGAATGTAGTGTCCAAGGAAAAGAAATTACAATATGAGGTAGACTGTTAGATTTTTTTTGATATCGTGAGTATACGAGTCAGTTATGTGAACTTTGACTATTCTCATGTGACAAGCCGTCGAACCCTACAACATTTAGTTGTCAAGGAAACCCGCATGAACTTAATTTCTAGGTAAGTAGCCATTGTAAACCGTGAAGACAATGCGCTATGTTTCTCATTCATTAGATAATAAATGGTTAAAAAGGTGAAATTACCATACCAGTATGTATGTATGTATATATGCAATGGACAAATCGGTCGAGAATATACTAGAATTACCTGTCATATGGTTAGTGGTACCAGAATTGATGACCCATTTGGTGGACAATGAAAGAAAACTCGTGTTATCAAAATCAACCATGGTTGTAGCAAAGTAGACGTGGATGATGAAGATAATGTTCTAGTGATACTGTTAAATTCTGTTAACCTCCATTGTAGAACTTATCAACCATGAGATACTCCCCCAACGATCTCAGTTACAAGAGACTTCCAAAACTAGAACCAAAGTGCAAGACTGATAGGAAGCAACAAAAATCAACCTAAATAATGCTAAAACATCAAAATACGGGACAACTTGCAAAAGACAGCTGTGAAAACCAATTGAACAACCCTTTAATCATCAAACTCGAGATTAACAAGCTCGGAAGTGGAAAAAACCAAATAGGCAGACAGACCGGGATCATCAAGGCAAGTAAAACCTGATGATTAGAACAAGAAACAAACGCCACATGTGCCCTCATTCACCAGCGAGTGGTGGCAATGTCCGAAACTTTAGGCAGGGCATGAGCCTTATGTGCCGCTCTGTTTGGCCGGTAACTTTTTATATTGGTAGATCAGTGAGTGGGCTTCCTTTTGCAGTTTATGGTGTCAAGATAATCTGTCGAGTGCACAACAAAAGGCGAGAAACACCTGATGACCAGAACAAGAAACAGACACCACACGCACCAGCGGAGTGGCGGCAGCGTTCGAAACCTTAGGTGAGGCATGAGCCTCACACCGCTCTGTTTGGCCTGAAACTTTTCAAATGGACAGATTAGTGAGTGGGCTTCCTTTTGCAATTTGGTGGTGACGCAGTGTCAAAATAATCTGTTGGGG
Organism: Sicyos edulis; assembly: GCA_036507275.1. Classification (NCBI taxonomy): domain Eukaryota; kingdom Viridiplantae; phylum Streptophyta; class Magnoliopsida; order Cucurbitales; family Cucurbitaceae; genus Sicyos; species Sicyos edulis. The sequence continues at coordinate 38,293,643 of CM071847.1, forward strand.
TGCACAACAAAAGGTGAAATTACCATAATGGACATTAAACTAATAAACCCCTAAATAACTTATAAACTCTAACAGCCCTTTTGGTTCTCCAAGATCTTCTCTTCATCACTAGGCTAGACTGTTAGATTATTTGTTGTTTAATATTATATATTACCTTCTGAAGTATATTAGTTCAAGTAAGGTCGTTAAAGTATATAATGGTTTTTTTATGATAGAAAACAGTGAAACTTCATTGACGAAATGAAAGTAACAATAGATATTGAGATATAGAGAGAGAGGGATAGAGAAAGAAGAGGGGAAGGAGAAGGGAAAAGGGCCAAAACAAGGCCTGAAAATTTGTCAAAAGAGACACATTTCTACATAAAACCTAAGTATATAATGGTTATAGTTTCCAGATTCTCTTTTTTTCTCCTTATTCGCAATGCAGCAAAGTATTCAAGTTCTTAAAACTCAATGTCTTCAGTAATATTCAACTTTACTTTTTCGTAAAAAGTTATGCTACATAGTTGACTTATGCTTATTATATGCTTTACATAGATGGTGAAATTAACCATTGCTTAAAATTCAAGTGAGACACGAGAATGAAGTAGAAGAGTGCCCAATTTTCGTTTGAATAACCACAAATGTTATCATGTCTAACTTTTTTCTTTTATAAATTAAATTTCAGGAAACTTTTTCTCTTCGACTCAGTAGCCACCAAATTACACTTCTGCTCTCTTCAATTTTTGCACAGTCCATATCTCCCGCCAACGTTCCAGAAAATTATGAAGGAATTGCCCATACATACAGCTTGATCTTGCTGTTTTCTCGAGCTAAGGTAATTGTATCATGAAAATACTTTTCAGATGGGCTGATTTTTCTTCTTTTTGGGATAAAGTGTCAATACTTTTTCAGTAGAAAATCTCATTTTCTGGATAGTATGTTAAATTTCTAAGGTACTAAATATATCCCCGAGAAGGCATGCAACTTATTTTGTTAAGAAGTACAAAATGCATTCTATCAAACAAATCTTCTTTAGCTGGGGTGGATTTTTTTTTATAATAACCAAATTCCATCGAGAAGAGAATGAAAAAATAATATAAAGAATATACATGAAAAAAAAGCCAGTAAGCAGGGAAGACCTCCTATAAAAAGGGTCTCCAATCAAGTAAAATTACACCTAAAGGATAACTACAAAAAATCTTAATAATTAAGGCTCAAAGAGAAAAATAGAATCTAATGAGAGTCCAAATATCATCCAAAGATCTTGCCACCCTTCTAAAAGTTCTATTATTTCTCTCGCCTAGAGGCTACACAAAATAGCATACAGCCCCACTTTAAATGATATACCTTATTACATTATATATATTTTCAGAATGCTGAATGCTTAGTTTTATTTCAAGGGAAGGAAGGACTTTTATTGATGTTTCAAATTTTATGATAATGAGTACAGAAGTTTCTACCAAAAGCAAAACTCCCCAAAGGAGGTTATTATCAAAAACCATCCCAATTAGAGCCTTATTTCTTGAATAACTCATTTATTGGGAGATATAATAAAAAAATGGACTTTGGTAGATACTAAAGGCCTCGAAGGGAACACGTTCAAGCCAATGATAACCAAATATATTAGGGTGCTGGGAGATTAGTTGAGATGTGCACAAATTGACCCAAACATGCAAAAATATTTGAAAAATGTGGGAAGAAAAAAAAAAAAAATTTCCATGTGCTTTCTTGAAACATTTGTTTAAGTTTGATAGAATTGTCCCTCTAAGCTCTCTATTACTGAATCATGGAGATTGGAGTTTGTGATAAAATATTCTACATAGGTCGTTCTGTATAAGAAGTGATTTGCCACTAAGTTTTTTCTGTGTAAAAAATCTGTATTTGAGTATGTCCTTGAAAGTAGTTTTATAACTTCAGCTGAAACTCTGTGGCTATTATTTCTCTAATCATAACATTTCTTCTACTCTGCGGCTTGAGATTGGCAATCTTACAGTCTAGAAGAATACTTTAAGATTTTTGATGTTGTGTTGTGAAACTCTCCCAGGACCAAAAAATAAAAAAACAGTACGAAGGAATAGAACAGCTTTACTATATGTAACTTGGATTTCGTAACTTCGTTATGCCCTCAAAACATTCATTACTTCTATTCTGTTGTGAGATTTATTTGTATTAAATGGTTCTTTCCATGCAGAACTCAAGTCACGAGGTCCTAGCACGAAGTTTTCAGCTAGCACTTTCACTGCTAGACATTTCTCTCAGTAAAGGAGGTGAAGTTTTAAAATCTTAGCACAAATTTAGTCTTCAACCAAATCTCTTGATGGACTAGGTTTGAAATTTGTTACTATCGGCAAAAGTGTGGAAGAAAGATGGTCATGTCATGCATCTGTCATATATGTGAGGGAGTAGGAAGTACGGTAGAGGTTAAATATTATCTGTACTAGAACATTGAATTGAAGAGAAAAGAATAATGTGTGAATTGACTTTTTACATCATATTGATTATTTGCTTAGGGGGATAGGTTCACTAGCAAGATTATACCCGAAAATAGTGAGGCTTGATTTTCCATCAATTTTATACTCAGGCTACCACTTGTGCTGTGATTGCAGGATCACTACCACCATCGCGTCGTAGATCCCTACTTACTCTGGCCACATCGATGATCCTCTTTTCATCCAAAGCATTTAATTTCCTTCCCCTTGTTCACCGAATGAAGGCTATATTCGTGGACAAAATGGTATGTTTCCCATTTGCTTATTGTTTAAAGAACTAATGTATACGAATTTTACCTATAATAATGTGGTGTCAAGGTCAATATTTTCTGTAATGGTTGTTTGTTTCTCAGTTATGCATCTGACCTCTTAGAGCAACCATTAGCTTCCTGATTAAGTCTACGTTTATATCTGAAGCTGCTATTGAAACTTCAATTGTGGCTTGTTTCTGAACCTTTTTAGGCCGATCCCTTCCTAGAATTGGTAGGAGACTGCAAGTTACAAGCTGTTACTCTACAATCTAATAAAATGACTAGTCCATATGGATCAAAGGAAGATGATGATTTGGCCTCGAAATTTCTATCCGAAGTAGAGATAACCGAAGATCAAACGAGAGAATCCTTGGTTACTGAGATCGTGGAGAGCTTGGATACATTTTCAGACGTAAAGCTCTAGAACACTCATATCTGGATTGTTTCTCAGTTTCACAGAGATTGGTTCATTTTTATTGTTAAACTGTAACAAACTTCTACATCCATGGTGCAGCCTCAATTTTCCAGCATAAAGGAGCTACTTCTTAGCGAGTTTGAACCAGATGATATGTGTCCTCTTGGAAATCAGCTGTTAGATGATACTACAAATCAATTATATCAGGTTATACTTACAACTCATTAAGAGACATAAACGTATGTACAGTACGTTGTCCTTGACTTACCATGCTCTTCCTCTTTGCAGTTGGCTCAATTTCCTACCATTGATGAAGATTCTTTTTGTGATACATTCGAAAACCAAACTAAAGATAATCAAGAGTTTGTTGTGATTCCCCTTTTGAGTGTGAATCAGCTTTTAGAATCAGTATGTCAGCTACTTTAAGCACTCATTATTTGATGAAGTGATCAAAATCGGAAACTCATTATTTGATGGAAGCTTACTCTCTCACGTTTCATCTAATCAGGTACTCGAAACGACACATCAAGTTGTAGGAACCTCCATCTTAACCACAGATGATGTGCCTTACAAGGAAATGGCCCACCATTGTGAGCTACTTGTGATGGGGAAGCAGCAGAAGATGTCAACTGTTATGACTTCCGAGCAGAAACAGTCGAAGGTCATGATCTTATCCCTGCAAGAAAATGAGGTAAACCCGCGAACCCAACCATGTGTTAGTATTTGGATCATTTGTCAAATTTGTTAGCTGGGATATCAATTATAGCTGTTCCATTTATAGAAATAGAAATACATTTCACCATGATTGATCCAAGTTCATATGAAAGAAGGAAAATTGTCGATTTAGAAAGAATAGAAATAAGTTCTATTTCATTAATCAATATTTCAAAATGTTGCAATGACCTTTCTTTTATAGGAGAAACTTCATTCTCCAAATAAGGCATAATTTACAATAAGGAAACAATTACATATAGAATCACACAATTAAGGAAGGAATTAAATAGAATAAAATCAGAATAAATCAACAAAAATAAAAATAGAGAGACAAGGATATGGAAACCAAATTGTTGCATAAACTCCCATTAAATGAAAAAAGAAAATGTATCTAAACCAACCACTTGACAGAAAATAGAAATATGAAAGTTGGAGTTAGTAATAATCATCAAGGTCATGTCTTCTGGGTCATGGGCCTTGAGATGGGCGCGGGTTCTCCCAGATGTAAGGGAGTGAAGTGGTTATTAAAAAAATAACCATCAAAGTGAAGATGACCTTAGGAAACTAAAAAAAATTAGTTCAATCCATTACAATCAACCTAGTTGGGTATTAATTTCTTACTAATTTTCTTGACAATCAAATATAATAGGGCTAGGAGGTTGTCCAGTAAGAATAGTTGAGTCCCGAACACTCATGGATATTGAAAAAAGTTAGAAGTCAGCAATCCTGAATTTCTATGAATGATTTTTAGTGGAGTGGAAATCGTAATACTGTTCTTAATTTATATTTTAAGGAGTCAAGTTTCTCCCTCTCAATGTAGAAGAAACATAAACATTTACAAACTTTTAACATATTAGTAAACTTGTAGGTTGGCAATCCATTCATTGAACACTTCTCAGCCAACCCACATCGACCTCCCCTTGGACCGATCATGACGCCGTGCACGGCTGAATATCAGTATCATACACACGCGTTCAGATTACCAGCTGCAAGTCCATATGACAACTTTCTCAAAGCTGCAGGTTATTGATTCCATTCCTGTGTAAAGTAAATCACATGTTCTTTTAGTTGAACCGGAAGCATTAGGTACCCGGGGAGCGATTTCAACAATCAAAATGATTCGGCAACTGGATTACATTTTGTAAGTATCTACTACAGGGAAAAAGATGAGCTTCACATTTTGTTGTTTGAAGGTAAAATCCTCAATTATTTCATTCTTTTCATCAAGTTTCGTATTCATATTTATGGACTCATTCTGGAAGATTTGCTATTTTGCTCCCTGCTCTAGACGTTTGGTGTTATCGTCTTTTGGTTTTTTTGGGCAGTTCCTTTAATTTAATTGATTGTATATTTTGTTTTTTCATCGTTGTCTGTGAACTCTATACTAGTGTTCAAGTTATGCAATGGAACAGCATAACTTTGAATTGCTATTTATTCATTGAAGCCTTAAAAAAAACAAATTAAACATCACTGCTCTTTTATATACCTTTTAAAATAAAAAAAAAGGGAAAATTGCCCAAACCACCTCTAAACTATGATTTTCGTGACAATTACATCCTTATAAGTGTTGGCAATTAACTCTTGATATCTAATTTAAGTAAGATATAAAAGGAAAAAATTGCCATTTACAAAACATTTGTCTAGGGGTGATTTCGGTTCAGTTTTTGTCGGTTTTGTACCAAACCGACAACCGAATCAATATCTTTGGTTTTCAAAAAATGGATTCGATCCGATGTCCAATTTTTTTTAATATATAAAAAACAATATTTTTCATATAAAAACAACATTCTCATAAACAACTATTTTTTTAAAGTTTAGAAGTATTTTTAACTTATTTAAAATTATTTAAGGATATTTTTTACTTGAAATAGGAGTGAATTAAAGAAATATTAATAGAAAGAAGATTACTTTATATGAATTATTGACAATCTATGTATTTCGGTTTGGATCGGTTTTTTAAAATGAAAATCGGAACTGATTCAATATTTTCGGTTTTTTCAAATTACAAACCGATATGTCCAATTTTGAGCTAAAAAACTGATCCAATCTATTGGATTGGATTGGATTGGTTCGATTCGGTTTTTCGGTTTTTTGTTGCACCCCTACATTTGTCTCTACTCCTTCGCCTTTATCTTCCTCAATTTTCAGTTCTTAATCTCACCCTCTTTTGATCATGAAAACCCAAAAACTGAAAAATTATGAGAATTAGCTGTACACAGAGAGTGAAATCAAGAAGGGATTGAGAACATTGACATAATATTTCTTATTTTCTTTTTATGTGTTTCTCTAAAATACAATTCAATAAGAAACATTTGCCTAAGAATTAAACAGAAACAAATAAAGAGGAAATTCCGTTGACAAAGAAACCACATCAACCAGCCTCACCTTGTTTGTTTCTCATTACAATCCACAGTTTTTAAAAGATGAAAATTCAAATTCTCTAAATTCTCTAAGAATTTAATAACGAACCAAACAATGAGTTTAAATAAAGTACAAAAATAACTTAATTATATAAAAAATAATAATATCTAATCATAAAAAAGAAAAGATGACCTAATCATAAAAAAAGAAAAAATTCTATCATCTTATAAAAGAAAAAGATAGAAAATAATATTTAATCTAATTGTAAAAAGAATAAATAATTAAAAAAAGATGAAAATACAATTATACTAAAAATAACATAAACCAACCTGTCTAAGGAAAGACAGACACCCTGTTTGGAAGAACGAATAAAGCTGGTGATTTCTTCAACCAACTCCAAATCTGAACTTCTCTGTTATTGTTTTTAAACCCAGAAAATGGTGGATCCACTTTTACCCTCTGATTTTTTGATCAACAATAACAAGCCCATCTTCAAAAATGCCAATTCTTGTCCCCAAGGGGTGACGCAGTAGCAGTGGTTGATGACTTGGACTTTGAGGGTATGCTCCTCTCAAGGTCCTAACCTAGGGACGGACGTGGGTATCCTTGTTTTTTTTTAAAAAAAGAACCAATTCTTTAATCAAAACTTTCAAAGAGGAACTATGGCATGGTTCTTCTTGGATTCTCGTTTACAATAAAATAGAGAAGAATTCTGATATGGATTTGAAGGAACAAGAAGAACCGAAGAAATCGCCGTCAATCACGAACAATTGACAGCATTCTAGAGCTAAAAATGCCATGGATTACACATTTAACACATATTTCTTTGGCATATGAATGGAAATACACGTTGAATATTGGCATCATAAAACTTCTTTTCATTTTCACCAATTGCACACTGTTACTAAAAGAAAAGAAGATAGGATGAAAAGAAAAACATATTATATCCAAGTTTTCAATCCCTTCTTGATTTCTCTTTTTGTTTATGTCTCTGTGTGAAGTTAATTCTCATGCCTAATATTTCAGTTTTTGGATTTCCATGATTAAAAGAGGGTGAGACTAATAAATGAAATGAAGGAACAAGACTGGTAAATAAGGGAGAAAAAAATATTTTTTGAATGACAATTTTATCCTTTAATATCTTGCTTAAATTAGAGTTAATTGCAATATTTGTCAAACTTGAGGGGAACTAATTAATCTAAATAAAAGTATCAAATGGATTGGTGGCGTGTTTTAATTTTATCTGGATGAGTGGGGTAATCCATTTCAACTCCAGTTACGAGTTCGATCTTGAAAATTGGTATTTGGCTCATATATTATTTGAGAGTAATAGTGTCATTTACGGTTTGTTGATTCCCTCTCTAGATTTGTACTAAGAAAGTAATCAAATTAAAAGTTGAAGGGTGTAATTGTTATAAACACCTTAATTTAGGGAACTAATTAATCAACTTACAGATATCTTTGTTATTGTTTTTTTAACCTTGAATATCACATTGTTTGGCATGGACTTGTGAGAACTATTATGCGAGAGTGTAGGGTTGGTTTACTCTGAACAATACTTGGGAGATATCTTCCTTCATAACTATTATATTTTCGGACCATTTAGGGTGTGTAATAACCATTTTATTTTGGAGATTTTGCATGTATAATAAAAAAAGATAAAATATTTCCATCTGCAGCATAAAATCAAAATTAATTTATTTGTAGTAGAAAATTCAAATTGAGTTTCTATCACTGTTGAATTCTATTAGTGATAGAACTTAATCAATGATAAACTCATTTGAATTCTATTAGTGATGGAACTCAATCAACGATAAACTCATTCTATTACTACTTGAATTTTCTACAGTGATAGAAATCCAAATTGAGTTCTATCGTTAGTTGAGTGATAGAAATTAATGTGCTATAGATAAATTATTTTAAAAACTCTGCTATAATACAATATGTAAAATGTGCATGTCGATGGTAAATTATTTTTATTTCTAGTTTTTTATTTTTAAAAATAAGTCTACAACTATTAATATCTATTATATTTTTTTACTTTGATATCTACATTTTACCTTCAAAATCTAAATTAAAATTAATTAATTAATTTTGATTCTTATAATTTGGTTATGATTCAAATACTTTGAAGGAAGATAAATTCTGTATTTTAAATTTCACTAAAACAAGCTTTAATTTGCCCATTTTTTACTTTTCTCTTTTAATGGTAAAAAAAGGTAGTGGATAGGGAGATGTACCCTAACTAATATGCAGCTTTTTTTTTTCCAATTCAAACTTTGACATATTTTGGTGGTTGTATTAAATAAAAGTTTTATAACAAAAATCTGACAATTAGGATATTAATATTTGTGATGGTTAATGAATTCTATGGCAAAATTTCGGATGTTTATTTCCAATTCTACCTATGTTTGACAAATTTTTAGTATCATGAATTGAAACCAATCAATTTCAAACCGTGTTTGAAAAATTCTAATAAATTTTGTAATTTAGCTATAATCAAAGTAGACATATGATTAGAGTGAATTGAAACCAATTAATTTCAAATCATGTTTGAAACATACTAATGAATTTGTGATTATTATTATTGTTAAAAAGTAGACATTATTTAAATGAATTTAAATTGATATTTAACGAATGCTAATATACAAATAGATACAATAGATACACATATTATTTGTATTGCTAATTTGTTTGAAGTAAAGATAAAATTCTAGAAGAAAAAAATAATGGTTACAAAGAACATAATTAGTTCAATTAATGCCAATGATTGAATTCTAAGTAATGAGTTTCAATCCGTGCCAATGATCGAGTTTAATAATAATATCGATTAAATTCAATTAGTGGAAATGATTTGTTTCAATTAGTATCATTGATTGATTTCAATTAGGTGACATTGATTGCAAGTATAGTAAATATTTGAATTAGTTCAATCAATCACACATCAATTGATTTTTATTAGTGTCATCAATTGATTTGAATCAATGTCATTGATTGACTTCAATCGGTGACACTGATTGTGAATATGAAAAATATGAGATTAGTTCCATCGATCTTACATCGATTAGCTTCAATTAATATCATCGATTTACATCAATCAATGTTATAGATTGACTTCAATTAGTAACATTGATTACAAATGACAAATATAATATTAGTTCAATTGATCGTGCACTAATTGATTGACTTTAATGGATGGCACTTATTGACTTCAATAAGCATCATCAACAGTATTTAATTAGTGTCATTAAATTTGGGGCATTTTTGTAATTTCACTGTTTTAAATTAAATTTTCCTATTCCCTATAGAAATTTCAACATTTGAAAATTTTCTTTTTATTTTTTTATAATTATTATTCTTGAAAATCCCCATTAATATTTCTATCCTCATATGGGTGATATTGATTTCAAGAGCATGGTACCATTAAATTGCAAGGGTGCCAAAAACATTTCAATAGTGGTAATATATATATATATATATTGTTCAAATATTTTGGTCCCTTAATTATCATTTTGTTTTATTTTGATTTCTACTTTCAAATGCCCAATTTTGGTGCCTAAATTATCATTTTTGTTTTATTTAGTCTCTTAACTTTTAAGTGTCTAGTTTATTATTTTTATTTTATTTTTAATTTATTTTTAATTACAAAGTTCTACATTAAAAAAGAAGCCAAGCATTACAACAATTCTTCCATAAAAAGGAAATCAACACAGAGAAACAAATCTCAAATAAAACTTTGATTGTGATTCATAGCTCGGACTAAAACCAACTAAAAGGAGAAAAAACTTGGAAATTAAGGAGCTCCTAAAAGGATATGAGACACATTTTGAACGGTTTCTTTTACATAAAGGAACGATAAATCTCAATGTAAAAAACAGTAACAATTAGTAATGTAGAACAATCTTGGAAGTTTCTTGAATCAAGTGTTTATTAAATAATGCTATTACATCCTTCAGACCCATATATATAGACTACACATCAGCTTATAAGCAACTAACTAATGGTAACTTTATTTTACCAGTAAAACAAAAGTCCAAAAACATAGAAATAAAGCAACATTGTTATTGTGTAGTAAGTAGGAAATCCCAAAAGCCTACTACATCAATTCCCTTCGTCTTTTAAAATAGGTCGTCCTCGAGTTATATAGCTAGATGAAAATCATCAGGAGCATGATAGTGTTCAACAATAGGAAATGTCCCAATCCTCAAATAAAGTAATGCGGCAAGTTGAATGTGTTGCTGTAGAATCTCATGCTCTTTTGGGCTCATTTTATAATGAGGTAAGTTGGGCAAAGTAGAGCTCGTTATCAAGTCAATTTTTGGTGTTGTATATCATTAAATGAAGGTAGTGTGTTTGGAATATTTGTCAATTCTGGAAAATTTTGCAGCATCTCCTCAATCATGGGATCAAGTTCCATAAAGTCTTCCACATTGTTGTTGTTTTGTACAACAACCCAAATTTCCTTACTAATGTTCTGGGTAAATTCCCTAGGTTTCAAGACAGTGAATAGGCTAGAAGAATTTGTAGCCTTTGGTTTCTTTGTCAATGACATTAATATTATCTTTTGGCTAATCTAATGGAACTTATAAGTATTCTCTTACCCTTTATATGTGGCTTGAACATCATATTATCATGGTCGACCCAAAAGAACATGGCATGTATCCATGTTAAGGACATCACAAATGATTTGATCTTTGTAATTATTCCCTATAGATAAAAGGATGGTTCAAAATTTCATTGACAATTTCCTTGATCCCTTTTCGTATCCAACTTACTTTGTAAGGGTTTGGGTGAGGATCGGTCTTCAATTTGAGAGCTTAGACTGCCTTGTGTGAGATGACGTTCTCACTACTCCCACTATATATGATCACGTTACAAATCTTCCCTTTGGTTGCGAACCCGGTTTTGCAGTATAAATATTCTAATGATAAATTCTAAATTAAGACAATATTACTAAGTCCTTATGCTTTAAAGTCACATTTTACGCAAGTATATGCAGTCGAAATTGCAGCAAGTGATAAATATTTATTTTATTGTTCTCTACAGGTATTAATGTCTAGAATTAATCTTACTAACTTAAGAGTCGTGCAAGAAATATAGACAATGGTTGGTTGGTGATTTGTTTAATTATCCTACGATGCGAAATGTAAATAGGCTTAGGTGAAAAGTGTATATGAATGATGTGTTAGAAATTTTAATTAATTTCTAATGTTGATTCATATATTTTAAGTAATTGATAATTGTTATTTTCATACACACGGTGATGATTAGTGTAGTATTTAAGAAATAATTATCGGATGTAAATCCCTCCGTGCCAATTTGTTAAATTTTAAGTATTTTAAGGTGTTTTGTATTTGTATCTTAGAAAAGTTTAAGGACCTTTTAGCAATTTGACATACACATGTCAAATTGTAAAAAGGAAAATCACGATGTTTCCACAGTTATTTTGGGAGTGGGACACGTTTTGACGTTCATTTTTCTAAATACAAAACCACCCAAAGGGATTGATTCAATCCATTGACAGAAAAATCCAGATATCATCACTGGCCAATTTTAGCGATACAGATCTGGCATTGGAAAACTGCAATATTAACGAATACAGATTTGGCCCGGGAAAGACAGAGATCATCGGGGTATTATTCAGGCCATGGATTCATCAAGTAAGTTTTTGATCTATAATTCTGGAATTGGTTATATTTATGCCTAATTGAGATTTTGGTTGATTTAATTATTCTATTATGATCATAAATGTTGATCGCTTCCGCATTTGAGATTAGAGACTAACATTGGTATCAGAGCCAAGTTAATAGAAATTAAATTACCAATTTTAGGGTTTATGAGAATTTGGGATTTTTCTCAATTGAGGTTAATTAATTAAATTGAAGGCAAATCTTAATTAATTTATGGGCATAATTATAATCGGTTGCATTGGTGTTCAAATTTTATATTAAATTTGACAATGAATTGTTAATTTAATGCTTGAGCATTTGTTTGAAATTGATGTTGAATTTACTGGATTCATCAATTATGTCTGCGGCATGATTAGTGATAATGACCAAATAAGAATTGATTCAATTTCAATTACATTGGTTGCGTGCAACTGTGTGCTGTGCATGAAATAAAAAAAATAATAACAATAAATTTATTGTTGCTGTTTTTCTTAGTTAAGGTTAGAGATTAAGCAACATGTATAATCAATTAATGAAATTGGTTTTCAATTAGAACACAACAATCCAGTTTGGTCTTCTTTTAAATATTGCATTATTAAATTAAATAATTTAAGTTTATATAATTTAAGTCTTTAATATTTCAGTGAGTGTGTTAGTCACCAAAGTGGCCCACTCGGTATTCTTTAAATGATTTAAATTATCTTATAAATGTTTATTTGTTATAACATCATAAATGAAAATTTAAGAATAATAAACATTTATAGTTTTTAACATGTAGTTATATGGTTCCAAAGGTAGATCTTACTCATGTTAATAACAATTACAATAGGTTATAAACTTTGTTTAATTAATATATAATGTGCATCTAAAGATGACTTGTATGTTAGATTAAACCTTGTGATGACCTTATATATGTTACATATATGATGTGATGTTTGGTGGTTGATGGTTGTGTTTAAATTTAACCCAAATGTGAATTTAAATGCAATGTTTTAGTTTTTATTATGATATGAATTGTGGTTTAAATTCAAAGCAATTAATATGTGAGATTTAAATGGTTGCAGTGATCTCTAATATGTCAAATATGACTGCCAATGGTATCAAGTTTAATGGGCATAACTACGATGATTGGATTGAGTATATCAAGCTTAATGCTGGCCTTTTGAGACTCGATTCAGCTCTGTTAATGAAAGAGCCTGCTAAACCAACAGATACCAGTTCAGAGACAGACAAGAAACTGTGGGAGAAATGGGAAAGATCTAATAGGCTTATGATGAGCTTTCTTAAGCTTAGCATAAGGCCTAACGTTAAGACTTCCCAGCCCAAGACTGAAAATGCAAGGGAATTTGTGGCTGAAATTAAGAAGTGTACTATGACAGACATTGTGGATAAGTCTGTTGTGCTACTCTTATTGATGACTTATCAAATAGAGAGTACACTATTTCTCAGTCAATGGAGGAACGTATTACCCATATGGTGAATACCCACAACTGACTGAAAAGTTTGGATACAAATCTTGGAGAGCGAGTATTGGTTGAGTTCTTGCTAAAATCATGTAAGGGTGATGATTTTAAGCAATTTTGGAGAACTTACAACCAACTTAAGGAAAAATGGTCTCTTTCAGATATGAAGGCCATGCTCTTGCAAGAAGAGGCAAGGCAAATGGAAGATTTAAAGTCAAACTTCCCCAAGCCAACCTTGTTTATGGTAATCCAAAGGCTAGTTCTAGTGGCAGCAAAGTTCCAAGTAAGAAAGGAAAGAAAAAGGGAAAGCAACTATTTAAGGTGCAAGGTGAAATTGCACATAATCCAAAATGTTTCTGGTGCAATAAACCTGAGCATAAAAAGGTTGATTGCCTAAAGAGGAAAAAAGTGGTTTTCAGATAGAGGTATACATTATGTTTTTGTATGCTTTAAAATAAGTTTGATTGAGGTTCCTTTTAATACTTGGTGGCTTGATACTGGTGCAACCACTCATGTTATGCAGGGTTATCTGAGCTTCCAACAAATTCCAGAAAGTGAAAACTTTCTATTTATGGGAAACAAGATGAAAGCTAGAATTAAAGGTGTTGGGACATATAGAATTGTGTTGGAGATGGGCTATTGCCTTGATCTAGAGAAGTGTCTATATGTTCCTAACTACTAGAAATCTTGTTTTCTGTTTCTAGGTTGGATGCTTTAGGATTTGAATTTAAAATTGGACATGGTTGTTTTTCATTGTATCGTGGTACAAACTTTTGTGGTACTGGTTTATTGTCAGATACTTTGTATTGTTTCAATTTAAATTCTTCTTTTGTTAATTCCTTGTTTAATGTTGAATGTGATGTAGGTATGAAAAGAAATGCACCTAATGAGTCTTCTGCTGACTTGTGGCATAAAAGGCTCGGTCATATATCCAAAGAGAGGATTTTGAGACAAATTAAAAGTGAAATTTTGTCTCAATTGGATTTTACCAATTGGAATGATATTTGTGTGGATTGCATTAAGGGTAAGCAAACCAAACATATATCAAAACAGGTTGCCACAAGAAGTAGTGGATTACTTGATTTAATACATACAAATATTTGTGGTCCTTTTAATGTACCGTCTTGGGGCGGTGAGAGGTATTTCATCACTGTCATTGATGATTACTCTAGGTACTGGTATCTTTATTTACTGCATGAAAGAACTCAATAAGTTAATGTCTTTGAGACATTTATTTTGGAGGTTGAAAGGCAATTAAATAGAAAGGTTAAGGTAATACGTTTTGATAGAGGTGGTGAATATTATGGAAAGACATCAAAAGTTGGACAGATTCCAAGTTCATTTAAAAGACTCCTTGAGTCTAAGGGTATTTGTGCGCAATATACAATGCCCAGATCGCCACACCAAAATGGTGTAGCGTAAAAGCGTAATTGTACATTGATGGAAATGGTGAGGAGTATGGTAAATGATAGTTGTGTACCTGTTTCATTGTGGATGTATACATTAAAGACATTAGCATACATATTGAATAGGGTACCTAGTAAAGCAGTTCCTAAGACACCTTATGAATTGTGGACATCTAGGAAGCCTAGTTTAAGACATCTTCACGTTTGGGGTTTCCAAGCCGAAGTGAGGATATATAATCCACATGAAAAGAAATTGGATTCCAGAACCATTAGTGGTTATTTCATTGGATATCCTAAGAGGTCAAAAGGGTATAGATTCTATTGTCCTAACCATAGGACGAGAATTGTAGAATCTGGAAATGTTCGCTTCATTAAAAATGGCACAGTTCGTGGGAGTGAGGGAGCACGTGATGTAATTATAAGAGAGTCACCAATGGACCAAAATCCATTAAGTGATTCATCTCATGTTGATGTTCCTATTATTTTAGTACATCCGCAAGGCATGAATATGGAACAACAACAATTGAATGCTCAAACCCCAATTATGGATGTCATTGTTCAAGAAGATGAGGAAAATACTTAAGCCAATGAACAAGTGCAACTTCAAGAAGAAACAGCATTGAAGAGGTCTACTAGACAGAAAAGACCAGCTGTTTCAAATGAGTATATAGTTTATGCACTTGAGCATGAAAGTGACTTGAACATTGATGAAGATCCAGTCTCTTTTGACCAAGCCATGAATTTTGAAAATTCTGACAAGTGGTTGATAGCCATGAAGGAAGAGTTGAAATCTATGGCGAATGACAATGTTTGGGAAATGACAGAATTGCCGAAGGATTCTAAAAGAGTTGGTTGTAAATGGGTCTTTAAGACCAAGCGAGACTTTAAAGGCAATGTCGAGAGGTACAAAGCCAGACTTGTTGCCAAAAGTTATACTCAAAAGGATGGCGTTGACTACAAAGAGACTTTCTCTCCGGTTTCTAGAAAGGACTTTTTAAGAATTGTAATGACTTTGGTGGCTCATTTTGATCTCGAGATCCACCAAATGGATGTTAAAACCGCCTTTCTCAATAGAAATTTGGAAGAAGAGGTACATATGGAACAACCTCAAGGTTTTGAGACCACAAGTGAAGGTAATCTGGTATGTAGGTTGAAGAAATTAATTTATGGATTAAAACAAGCTTCCCAACAATGGTACTTGAAATTTAATGATACCGTATTGTCATATGGATTTGTAGAAATGACTGTTGATCGGTGTATCTACATGAAGGTTGTGGGAAGCAAGTTTATAATCCTTGTGTTTAGGTAGATTCTTCTTGCTACTAATAATCGTGGGTTATTACATGATGTTAAGAATTATCTTTCTAGTAACTTTGAGATGAAGAATATGGGTGAGGCTTCCTATGTGATTGGAATAGAAATATTATGAAATAGATCACAAGGAATTTTGGGATTGTCTCAGAAAGCTTACATCAACAAAGTTCTAAAAAGATTTAAAATGGAATCATGTACACCTAGTCCAGTTCCCATTCAGAAAGGGGATAATTTCAGTCTATCTCAGTGTCCCAAGAATGACATAGAGCGTAAAGAAATGAATGATATTCCTTATGCCTCTTTAGTCGGGAGTTTGATGTATGCTCAGACATGTACTAGACCGGATATAAGCTTTGCGGTTGGTATGTTGGGTCGTTATCAATCAAATCCCGGGCTATTTCATTGGAGAACTGGAAAGAAGGTCTTAAGGTACTTGCAAGGCACTAAAGATCACATGCTCACATATAGAAGAACTAGTAATCTTGAGATTATTGGTTACTCAGACTCAGACTATGGTGGATGTTCGGATACCCGAAAGTCCACATTTGGCTATTTGTTCCTTTTAACTAATGGTACTATCTCATGGAAAAGTGCTAAGCAGTCTGTCATTGCTACTTCTACTATGGAAGCTAAATTTGTAGCATGCTTTGAAGCTACAGTTCAATCTTTGTGGCTACATAATTTTATTGATGGTTTAGGCATTGTTGGCACCATTGCTAAACCAATGAAAATTTATTGTGATAATGCGGCAGCTGTATTCTTCTCTAAGAATGATAGATACTCCAAAGATGCTAAGTATATGGATTTAAAGTATCTATCTGTCAAAGAAGAAGTGTAAAATCAAAGAGTTCAAATAGTGCACATTGGCACCAATGATATGATTGAGGATCCGTTGACTAAAGGACTACCTTCTAAGACCTTTATTGGTCATGTTAGTGAAATGGGAGTAGTTGGGAAGTCCTTGTATATCGAATGATTAGTCATACATGTATGAATTTACATCTTGCACATTTATGTTTCTTTGAACTCCAGAAATCAATGTTTGTTTGGATTTTGCTTATCTATGAATCATATTTCAGCTATACATAATTTGTTATGATTATAGATGTTGGGTCTTATTTTCAGACATTTTGGGATAAGATATTTTTGGATTTTCATCTTATCACATTGTAGATGTTGGGATAAGATACATGGAAGGAATCAGGAAGTTTGTCAAGACCGTAACCGCCATGATTCGGTTGGTTTAGTTCATACGAAGTTATGACTTGTATATCACATTATTTAAGTGAGCTCAAATTTGGTATTATGTTACACATGTCATATATGAATCAAGTGGGAGAATGTTAGAAATTTTTAATTTCTAATGTTGATTCATATATTTTAAGTAATTGATAATTGTTATTTTCATACACACGGTGATGATTAGTGTAGTATTTAAGAAACAATTATCGGGTGTAAATCCCTCCGTGCCAATTTGTTAAATTTTAAGTATATTTTAGGGTGTTTTGTATATTAGAAAAGTTTAAGGACCTTTTAGCAATTTGACATCTACATGTCAAATTGTAAATAGGAAAGTCACGATGTTTCCACAGTTATTTTGGAAGTGGAACACGTTTTGACGTTCAGTTTTCTAAATATAAAACCACCCAAAGGAATTCAATCCATCGAGAGAAAAGTCCAGATATCATCACTGTCCAATTTTAGCGATACAGATATGACATTGGAAAACATCAATATTAACGAATACAGATTTGGCCTGGGAAAGACAGAGATCATTTGGGTATTATTCAGGCCATGGATTCATTAAGTAAGTTTTTGATCTACAATACTGGAATTGGTTATATTTATGCCTAATTGAGATTTTGGTTGATTTAATTATTCTATTATGATCATAAATGTTGATCGCTTCCGCATTTGAGATTAGAGACAAACATGATGCTCATCATGCGATTATGGTAAGTTAGATCTCATGCCTCCCTATTTCTAATGACTACTTCAGCAGTTAGTGATTTATGGAAAACCCAGCTCCTGCTGCAGTTCTTCATACTAGACTCTAGGCAACACATGATTAGTAAGGTTATCCCTAACTCCTTAAACAATGCGAGAGACCTCACATTGACCTAACGTAACCTGTTGTGATCTTCTGCCAAATCCTTATCTCGAGCTCATTGGTGGTCAGTATACGTGGGTAGCTAATCGACACACACTTAATATATAAACATCATTATAAAATCTATCACCCACAATCCTAACATACATTCTATACAACTCCCACCAGATGCCTTGTAATCTAGTGAAACATAATTAATAAGAATGCAAGGAAGAAAATATGAAATAGCATTGAAAAATGGTTGTCTAATAGTTACAATCTACTCCTAATACACAAGAAAAATGATATGAAAAATGGTGCAGTTGATGTAGATGTGCAGACTCTTTGTCATCGGATACCACATGCACCTCCTGGTTGTCTTCTATAGTGGACTATCTTTGGATGAACCGACTCCTGTTCAACCGACGTCTCTCTAGAGTTTATGATATTCCTTATATAAAGCTAAATTTCATGGGTGAAGTCGACGATCTTGTAATTGAGGTAGCGTGGTAAGGTGTTTCTTGTCTTCTGGCATTTCTTGAGGTTTTCTTTCATGAAATAAAAGTTCCTACTCACTGTAAAAATCTTGTGGTAAATTTTGATTTCTTTCAACATGTTGGAACTATCTGTCAGAGGATTCATTTGGGATAGCTTGGATTTGATTATTGGTTTCTTTCCTCCATCCATTGTGGTTCTCAATTTTGAGTGCACTGGCACAAAAAAATTTAGTGTAGAACAATCTTGAAAGTTTCTTGAATCAAGTCTTTATTGAATAATGCTCTTACATCCTCTCTCTATATATACGTAATAGACCTTAAGAACAACTAACTAATGGTAACTTTATGTTATCGCAATTACTACATAGTAAAAACAAAGTCCAAAAGCTTAAAAAAAAAAAAAACATTGTTGGTGCAGTATGTAGGAAACTCCAAAACCCTATGAACATGAAGACCACTAAGGAAAAAACCCACCAAAAAATAAGAAGAGCTTTAAAATCATAGAGAAACCAGAGGTCTCTTTCAAAATGATCACTCATCCATCATGATATTAAAATGCTATTTATTAATCTAGCTTTTCCTTTGACCACATCAACAGAAAAACAACATACATAAAAATAAATATAAATGTTAAAAAAAGTTTTGAAAGTATAGCCAACCTTCAACCATTCGAACATAATATTCTCATTCGTGTTGGCGGGGTTGACCATCAGCCTCCACCATTAAAATATTATGTTCCTCACCACTACCAATTTTTGTATTTTTTCCATTTCTTGTATCAAACCTCTCATCCTCGAGATTTTTCTTTCCTTTATACTTCGCCAAAAATTTAAAAACAATCCCTCCAATTAACAGAAAATTTAACTAACATTAAAGATAAAAAGAGGTGACAAAGAAATAATATTAAAAAAAAATAATTTACATTTCATTTTCTTCACTTCACCATTCCCTCCCTGTTTGTAATATTAAGAAGATAAAAAAGTAAAGTAAGAAATCACACTAAGGTCTCTAGAGTGTTTAAACAAAAAACAGAACATAACTAAATAGTGAACTAAAATGTATTTCAACCCATTCTTCTCTAACTAATTGAGTAATCGTTATCGTGGAGGGTGATTTTATGTGATCTTGCAAAAAGTTTACTCTTTAGTTGTGCTTTTTAACATTATAGATGTAGTGGTGAAATGGATGAAAAAGATAAAATAACAAAGATGATAAATTTTTTTAAAAAAAAAATTAGGAGGACCTTCTTTTTTCTTTCGTTTTAAAAACATAAATAAATAATAGTTGATTTGTTTGTTTTTTTCTTCAAGAATGCAGAATAATTATTTTTTTAACAGACCGATGATTATTTTGTAAAGATTTACTTTTGAAATGACTCATTTAGTTTTAGTTGGGCTTCACAAGTAAAAACCTAACAAATTTTAAACAATTACAAGTAAAAACCTAACAAACCTAAAAAATTGAATAACTTTTTTGAAAGAAATTTGTGTAGAGCAATAAATTGGGGTGGACTGGTAAAAAGATGAAGAAGTCTCTAATAGTGTACATATAATCTTCAATCAATATATAAAAAAGACAGTTAGAAATAATTTTCAATTAGTGTGCAGATAATTTTCAATCACTGCAGTAGATAGTTTTTAATAAGAAATGGAGAAAAAAACATAATTGGAATAGGCACAAAATGCTCAAAATTCTTTAAATGAAATATTTCGAAACAATTGCTATAAATAAAATAGACAATAAAGCACCTAAAACAAATTTCCTACAAAATATATAAAACTCATTTTAGGAAAAAAAAAAGATTTGCAAAAGGTTGATTGTAACCAAATATGTAAGACTAGATTAAATTAAAATTAAGAGTGTAATGGTGGGAATGCACAAAAGCACTAAAAATACCAAAGTAAAAGTATGAAGAGAAACAGTTATTTTATTCTTGTTCCTTAAAAACAAAAAATAAACAAATTTCAGAAGAGATACCTATCTGCATTAGTGTGCAACCAATATAATTTAATGTTCATATACTTGTGGATGAAAAGAAGTAGCTAAATACAATTGCTTTGTTACAACAAATGGAATGGTAAGAACACAAACTCTACAAAAAACAAAAGTGTTGGGGAGGGTGGGGGGTCAAAGTATTTTCCTTCACTCTAAGACAAAAAAAAAAAAAAAGAAGAAAAATAACAGTTTTGTATAACAGTTTGGTTAGTTAGTATAGTATACATTGTAATAACCCAAAATTTCACTAGTTAAATGGCTGTTTTGGTTAATAAATTAAGGAGGGGCATTTTTGTGGTTTAGCTAAAGAAGAGGGGCAGTTGGGTCTTTTGACCTTGGTATTTAAGTCAAATTGTGGATCCCTAGGTCTGAGGGTGCACTGTTCATCTTCATCCTTGCGCATCCTTCCCTGTTTTTCGACCATCTTGGCTCTACCGGTGCTGTCTTCGTCGTCGCAAGGGTGCGGGTTCGTCGTTGCTTGCGTGAGCGTTGTGTTTGCAGCATGAAACTGAGTTACGCATTGTGCATCGTTGTCGTTGCTGGTCGGGAGGGTGTCGCCGCCGCAGTCCGCCGCCACTGCCATCTGTGTTCGTGTAGAGGAGCTCATTGCTTGAGTGTTGTTGTGGGTTCGATTCTGCCGTAGCAAGGTTAAGTGTCATCGTCTACTTCGAGTCCGTCGCCTGAAGAGGGAGCAGCGCTGCTGCCGTGGGAGCTTCGTCATCGCGAGCTCGTGCTTTTCGGGATGTGGTGCGTTCGTCGCCACCACCGCAAGGTGCGTCGTCGCCGTCGGAGTAGCTCGTCGGAGCAGCAGGTGGGTTTTCTCTTTTAGATGGTTTTTGTTAAGGTGTTGTCTCAAGGTTGAAGAAGAGGTGTGTTTGGGTTTTGGTTTAAACTCATTTAAATGAGGAATAGGGACTGTTTGGTTATTAATGTTGAGATATTTAAATGAAGGATTAGGCATGTTTGTTTGTTGGATTATGGTCATTCAATTATGGTTTATGGGCTGTTTGTTTGCACGTTTATGACTATTCAAGTGGTGATTTAAAGCTGTTTGTTTCTTGGGTTATGAATATTCAAGAAATGGATTAATGTTGTTTGGCTTCTAGTTTAAAGTTAGTTTAAGGGTGGATTAAGCTTGTTTGGTTTGTGGCATAAAACCATTCAAGTAGTGATTTATGCTTGTTTGGCTAGTGCTTTAAAATCATTGGGTAATGAATTAAAGGTGTTTGGTTTGGAGTTTTGAGTTATCCCAAATGTGAAATTAAGGTTTGCTTGGATTGTGGTTTAAAAATTTGTTTGGCTAGTAGTATAATGCATGTTGGGTATTGAGTTTAATGGGTGTTTGGCTTGGGTAAAATGATGAATTTTGACCCGTTGGATATTATTGACCAGATTTGACCCGAACCACTCTTTGTTCGTCGAGCCGAGTTCGCAAGGCACGTAGCCCGTGTCTCTCGGGACACGTTTTTCGAGGTTCTTCCTGTTTGATAAATTCGATATTCGGATCCAATTTTGATGGTCTAAGGTGCTAGTTTTGACCGATTTGTTCGTTTCGTGGCTCGAGTTTTATTTGGCTAGTTGGAGCATCCAATGGATTCTTGGAGAGTGTTAGTGGATTGGTCAAGGTAAGGGACCCTTTACCCCTTCTCGAGGACACGTGGTTAATACATGTCTTTGGTTTACTTGCATTAGTTGATTTGTCTCGATTGTGGCATGACCATGTGTATTGTATGTTGCATTTGATTGCATCGAGAGCATATACATTTCATGTTTATCTGTTGTATGACTAGTGATGCATGAATCATGTACGTATGCTCGATATGGTCGAGTTGCACATGGTTGCATGATTGTCTGATATGGACTTGCATGATGTTTGATGCACGACTTTATGCCTTGTTTGGACCCAAACGAGTCATAAAGATCGGATAGAGGAGACTAGTAGGTGGGTGTGGACGAAGAGATTCGGGCGCACACCCTAGCTTGAGGTGATATTCTCTCGCTCCGCAGACTTCCAGTGGATGGTCGGCCGCCGAGCTCACGGCCCCTGGATGGTTTCTACTAGTAGCCTAGGCTCTCCCGGTAGGTGGTATGGGCCGATATGGTTCCTTGGTGAGTGGTGTGGCACCACCTCTCGCCGTGAGTACGAGGCCTAGGGCCAATAGGTTGCTCGACTCACCAGTTCCCTCTGGAGTAGGATGCCAGATTGCTCTCGAGTCAGAGGACTCTTGTGAGCTTTTGGTCTTGGGGTCTACGACCTCTAGACTGCTCTGCGAGGTGCTCGTCAAGGACGAGGTTTCTTGACTTAGCATCCCAGGAGCTTGGGTTATGTACACCCCTCTCGATTATGTTGCTTGATCATACTTGTTTGCTAATGTTTGTATTCTTGTGCATGTCTGTCCCCCGAGTGGGAAGCCTTACTGAGTTTGCGAAAACTCACCCTTTCCACTGTGGAATCCCCATAGGTACTACTAGACTGTACCGAGATGGATGATCGATGGAGCTGGAGATGACCATGGGACCTGCTGCATTATTCTATTTAGAGTCTTTTGAATTCTTCCTTCTGCATGAACTATTTATGGGCAGGATAAGTGAGGTTTTACCGCGATTTCATGTTTTGACTATTGGGTACCCGAACGACTGTGTTAAATGAATTTATAGTTTTTATAAACTTGATCTTCTGAGTTGTTTAAAAGGAGTTTTGTTTTAAATTTATATGCCCGGGACGTCGAGTATAATTTCATGCATTTAGAGTTAAGGACTTAGGTTTAGACCCTGATTTGGGTCGGGTCCTTACATACATGGACTCCCCCAACTCCCAAGGTATCATCAATCAAAGTCTTCAAACTAACTCTGCTAGTAGTGGATTACCTTCTGCCATTATTCTTTCCAACTTGATGAAATCTTGTTCACTTGACACATTCCATGGGTGAACAACAGGCACATGAACTGAGTAAATTGTTGATGAATTTGTACCTGGTGTTGGTGTTTTCTCTATGTACATCATTGTATTCAATATGGGATCGAAGTTCTCGACCGAATCCATTGTCGTAAAGTGCAGGGGGATTGCAACCTTGTGATGGATTCCTAAATCACCCACTAAATTACCAAGAAGGTCGAGAAAGTCTGTTACAAACTGTTGAGGAACGTAAAAGACCTCAGAACTACATATTGTGAGGCTCTACTCACTTGCTACAGACTGCTTGTGACTCACTTGGAAATTAACTTACATTGAGTTCACTATCTTCTTTACCATGTTTGATTTCTTTGTAAACAAATCTGAGCTTTCAATTGGCACAGTAGTCCAAGAGTTGGTACCTGATTGCATTATTGATATTATGAGAGAGTTTTTAAGGGATTCACTTTTCAGATTAGCAGTCAGAATATAACACTAAGCGTTAAAGCAGTTAAATATTGTTTTGTGTTGAAAAAATAAAGAACACACACTAAAATACAATAATTCAGCTGAATATAGCTCAAGAGGTACCTTATTAGTTATCCAGAGTTTCGATTTGTCCGCCTGTACCAGATTCCAATAGTTAAGAATAATATCATCTTGCAGAAATAGAAACCCTTCTGCAATGCTATACGTTTCGAAAACTTTAGGTAGGTACCTATGTGCATAGTTAACAACATATTTAGAACATATAATTTTGAAAGCTTAACCAACTGGAGCAAGTAGCAAGCTGAATAAAAATTGTAAAATGTGCAACTAGGAATCTCAAGAAAAAAAATTGTGTAATTGATAATAAGCTTTGCTTGTCTCATAAGTTTCAATCCTATACCGAATGATATATCCAAGTACAAATATAAAGCTATCAACAATTTTTACGATAAATTAAGAGCTATTGGTCAGTGTAAAATTAAATGCATACTAAGCCTATTTTATGAACTTCCACGCTAAAATGAGGTAAGCTTTCTTCTTTTATTTCTTTTTTTTGTGAAACAATGGTAATCACGCCCGTCCCTAGGTCAGGCACCGGAAAACAAAAATGTGGTAAGCTTCTACTGTTATCGTATTCATAGAACACTAGTAATTACATTTACGTACTAGGTTGGCATGAAAATAAATGTTAATACATGAAATATTTTAAGAATTAATGGTGAAAATGAATGGAGTTCTTTTTTTTTATCTGTGATTGTCCAAGACAGCTTACGAGCACCTAGAATCCCATGGTATACCCTATGATCCTAAAATATTTAGATGTTAAGAAATTTGTATGAAATTAATTATTAAGTAAGTGGCTACCACATATTGTACACCAAAAAGAGAGCTCAAAATATTGGGAGTCTACCCAATTAGTATTTACATTGGCTTCAAACTCACATAAACTTGTCAATAATGTTCTTGAAAAGGTGACTTACTTGTCTGTATGGTCCAATTTGCCTTCTTTCACTACAAGACCTGAATTTTTGGTCTCTGATAGAATAATCACCGTCTTGAATATCCGCCCATAAAGCAACCTCCACTCCAGAGCGGTTCGTTCAACAGGGCCATTACAAAACATGATTAACACAACATTTCCAAAAACCTTTCTCCATCTTATAAAGTTCCCTATCTCATAACTCACCGTCCCAGTTTCATCAACCCCAAGGTGCATGGTTGGTAACTTCTGCGGAACAAACTCCTTCCGATCAACATGACCGATAGTTGCTCGAGGATGATCCAGTTCCAGAGACATTAGCCTCGGCTGCTGGTACCCAACAAAAATTAAATCTTGTAACCAAGCTGCTGTAAACTTCACATCCTTCCCAGTCCAAAACCCTTCCTCTGCCATTACAAAACTCAACTCCAAAATCTTCTCAAACAACATGTGTTTACTTGATCGCCATGAGTTCAAAAACTTAACTAAACGGCCCACATTCACATGTAGATCTCTTTCTTCTGAAAAAGGGTATGCTTAACCTGTATCGATGAACAGTCGGAGGATAAACTACAACATAACCACTAATTTCTCATAGAAGCCTCTGGCCCCAATATCTTCTCAAGATACCAGAAGCCATTATGCTAATGGAAACAGGAAGCATTAAAGCTCAGAAGGCAGAGGTGTGATAAAGTGTGTTGAATGAGTTAATTGGAACTATCATACCTTGTGGCAATGCCACTTTTGGAGCACATTCATCAAATCTGATATCAAAAGCTTCCAATCCAGATTTTCGAGTGAAGTAAAATATCGAATCGGCATCCGGAAGACCATTAGAAATTCCCTATTGAATGAACTGCCTTCCACAAAAAACTTCAGTATAGAATTCCTCATGAGAAATTTCACCTACATTTTCCACTGGGAAGCCCCTAGACCAAACTGATCTTTGTCCAAAATGAATGTAAGGATTAACAACAGTTCTATTGGGATTTTCATGGCTATACTATAATATAATATCGTGCCTAGCTCCCTCTCCAATCAACTCTACATCAAAATGTTTTCCCATATCTCCTTCCACAATCTCCACTCGATCATCAACATTGAAAGTCTTCTTCGGGCCATGTCGAATCACGAAGAGATACCCAATATTTTTCCTCACGAAAGAATCATCATAAAGAAGAAATTCAACCACACGAAACCCTAATTTAGACTGTTCTTGTAAAAAAAGATAAATCGCACCTTTAAGAGCCCAATCTACCGGCGTCAATGAATTCCCAATTGCCAAACCTGCCAGCCCTTCATTCTCACAAGCTTCCGCAGTGAATCGTTGGGATAATCAGAGACCGAGACGTCGATCCATTGCTCGGAATGAAACTCCAAATACGGAGATGCACTATCCAGGATCGAAGCGATCGAATTCTAATCAATATTTTGGAAATGAATCTTCTCCAGAGCCACCGTCTGTGATTGGAAGCAGAAAAGGGCGGCGGTGTTGTCGACATTACAGGGGAAAAAGAGGGCGACGACGACAATGATGAGTAGTAGAATCGTCACTACTCTGTACAGATTATCAGATATCCATGTGGAGAAATCGAGGCTGTTAGGCTCGAAGAATTGATGAGAGTGGAGATTTGGTGGAATTGTAATGTGGGTTTTTGGGGATTTGGGCGTTGAACGTTCTTGACTAACATTGGATCTGGAAATTTGAGAACAGTGAACGAATGCTGCAACAGAGTAGTGAACTGTTGTTACAAGATTATCTTAGAGGTCTCTTCAATGGCGTCCGTGGGTTATAGTGGAAATTGGAGATTCGAAAATGGGATTTTTCTTGTTTTGAGTTAGTTTATCGGAGAAGACAATCTGGAATGGAATCTGAGAGCAGTGGTTGTAGATTTCTTTTCTTCAACATGAATGGTTATGGTGTAACTGTTCTTGCTTTGTAGTTTGGTGGGAAGAGACTCTCAGCTTTCAACTCTCTCACTCATTTTTTTTTAATCAGCTTCGTTCATTAAAAACTGACTAGATTCTAATGGAAAAGAATAATAAACTATCATGTTCTTTGATAGACTCTGAAAGATAATCTAACGTTCATATCTCGATGATTGAAGAATGGGCCCTATCAAAGTAGATTAATTTGATAGACTTTGAAGGGTAATCTAACTCCGTCATTGTAACCCATTCATCTTCCTCAGATTCATGGCGTCCTCAAACTTTCAGTCTATTTTGCTAGCCAACAAGAGTTTTGAACACATATATATATATATATATATATATATATATATATTTTTTTTTTTTTTTTTTTTTTTTTGAATATTGAACCCTTCATATTAACATCCTTATGAGGTATTAACTCAAAAATCTATCGTCAGCTACTTTCCTTCCAAATACACTCACAATTGAGCTTAACGAACGCCCACATCCAGCACTCAAGAGAGTAGTTGGAGCCCCGAAAGGCTTCGCTTCACTCTAGAACTAAGAGAGATGGAGAGCCTCATATATTTTTCTATTACTTTTAGTTGGAGTTTCATTTTGGTCTCCATATTTAAAAATCAAACATTTTTATCCTAATATTTCAATAATGTGTGAGATAACATATGCTAATTAGGATAATGATTAAGATAATTTAAAAATAGAATAGATTGATAATGTGACTATTAGAGTGCTAATATGAATTTTATTTTTTTAAAAAAATAATTAAAATGGAAATTCAAAAGACATGAGGCAAGTGGCCCAACTAAATAGTGAATTAAAATCTAGAGAAATGGTAGGAAATGGCTAAATTTAGAGAACAAATAGATGACATAGTTACTTTGTCATGGACTTTAAATCGATGGCTAAAAAAATAAGAACGAAAAATGAATATTTCTTTGAGTAATTGCGATGAATATTCAAATCTAGAAACTTATTACAAAACTATTTGGATTTCAAAAAATTTGCAAATGTATTTTTATATTTTTTAGTTAAAAAATTAATTTAAAATTATTCTCAAATATACCCTCCACGAATTTCATGTTTTATAATTCTATTTTTGTAGTTTTCTATTTAAATTTTTTATTTAAAACTATATTCCTTAATTAATACCCACAATCTCTTAAAATTGAAACGATCATGTGTAAAATTCTTTTTTTAGCTCACATTTTCTTTTGCGTAGACATCAATTTTCATCATTGATATATATTTTTCTCAAAATGTATTGCATTCTCTCTTCGATTTTGTACTGGTTAAACAAAAAACAGACAACCATTTACAATCGTCCATTCTTTAAAAAGACGTCCAACTTAATGTTTCATGCCCTACCATTTTTTTTCCAACAATTAAACGAAGATTGGTTCACTTCCGCAATATTATACCCTACCCACATATTTATGTCATATTATATAATATACATTGAAAAGACTAGTAAATTTTCATCAAGTTTATTTTTCGTTCAAGAAATGTATTATAAAGTATTATATTACATTCATTCAGACACACTAAATTAATACCAAGCAATAACATTCAACATACTAATGAAATACGAATCGTACAAATTAACAGTATTATAAAATACTAGTGTATAAAGTTGATAATTATATAATACTAGTGTATAAGCTTAATAAAATTAAGAAATGCCTACATTCATCAAGTACAATATTACAATGTATTATATTGATATAATTATTATATAGATATAATAATAATATATCTTCCACCGTATTAATATAGTCATAATACGGTTGAATATCATAACATTCAACATAATAGTGAAATACGGATGAACTACTAGACCTGCATCCGTAAAAAAAATTAAAATAAATAAATAATAATAAATATAGATTAAAACTTGTAGGAGTCAAAAAGAGAAATAACAAACAATTCGATGGAATAAACTTCAATTTGGGTATGGAGTCATTACATTTTTGGGTTTTAGGAGATTTGGAGATTTTGATGATGGAAATTGGGAGAGTAAATCACGCCAATCAATGTGATTTCTCTCTCCAATTTATTTAATTAGATGGTTTTAATGAATATTTTCTCTCTCCAAATTAATTTAATAAAATGTGTGTAATTAATCCAAGGGTATGGAGGTAATCAACTATTTAATAGGTTTTTTTTTTATATTTTAAATTGTTGAATATTAATGCCATTTATATGAAACTTGGTAGATGATTAATATTTTTGCTAATTTTGGCTAAATGTGCCAAATCCTCTATTTCTTTTCCCTAGATACCCATTTATTTCTGTTTGGTTTAGGTGTTTAACAAAATAAAATAAAATAAAATAAATCAATTTCCCCCTAAATCTAAGCATAACCAACCAATTTTATTTTATAATATTTCATTTTCCCTAAATTTAAGCATAACTACTTGTTATTTTATAATATTTCAAAATTAAAATACTAATAATATTTAATTAGAAACAGATCCTAAAGATTTAGGGAGGTGGCTAAAAAAATGAAAGTCACCATCACGAAAGAATTAAAGATGTAACGGCCCGGAAATTTCATCCCGGTGGAAAAGGTAAAAATAAATAGGGAATTAAATAGCGCATCAAGTGAGATTCAAGCCAAGGACGTGTCGCGTGCTAGGCAGAGGGCGCTGCCAATCGAGCCACTGAGCGCTCTTATGCTTTTAAACGCGCGATCTTGTATATAAGCCGGTTTGTGCTGAGTGGTGGTATAAAGGCAGAGCTCGCCCGAAGCTTCCCCATTTTCTCCTTTCTTCTTCGCGAAATTCCTCCGACCGACAGCGATTCTCCTTCGCGTTTTCTCCCCCTCCAGCTCCAATTCGACCGAGTTCCTTCCTCAAATCCGAAGCCAAATCTCGAGCAGCTGGTGAGTTTCTTCTTCTCTTCTTCTCCTTCGCATTTCCGTCGACCCATTCCCCTGTTTTTCGAATTCCATTTTTCGGTCGTGTTGAAGTGATTTGTTGGGTGGGTTTTGTGCAGTTGGAGTAGAGGAGTTCGACCAACCATAAATCGCTCGTCGAATCCTCCCCTATCGGCCGAATTCGAGCTTCCTTTCCATCGCAAGTTGCGTGCTCTGTCGCTGCGCAGACCGCCGAGCCACGCCGAGCATCGACCGTGCTCGCGCGCGCGTCCTCGCCCAGCTCCGTGTCACGCCGCGCGCCTCTGCATCGCCCCGCATCCGTCCGTGGCGTGTCGCGCGCCAAGACGCCCATTCTGCGCTTGGCTCGCCCGGCCAGCCCGCCCGTTCTTGCCCGTTTCGTCTGTCGGCTCGTTAAATGCGTTAAATCGCGCCTCGTGAGTTGCTCGAGTGAGCCTCGTTTATTTTATTATATTTAGGCCTATTGTGTGATTTTTGTTGTGATTGATAGGTTCTCGGTAGCTAGTTCGGGTTCGTTCGCGCTTAGGATTTCGTGTCAAATTGTCCCCACCAAGGTAAGGATTTCTTCACAGGAGTTGTGTGGACCCTGCGATATATTATGCGATTCTTTGATTGATTGCTTGTTTGTGTTTATTGACATGTGTAGCTAGGTATTCTATTCTCGAATTCCCGATTAGCATGATTTTCTGATTTAATTCTCATGTTAATCCATGCTAGGTTGTTCCTTTCTAGCATGCTCGTGATATCATTCCTTGCTTCGTAGTATCATGCTAGGCTCGTTGTATTCTTATTGAGCACGTTTTGGATTTTATGGAATTGTTTCTTTGATTGCTAGAGGCGAGTTAGAGTTGCGGTGTAGATAGCATCATCCGGGCCCGATGCATAAAGTACCTTGCATCCATGGCGGGACGCGTCGAGCAAGTCATTCCGTCCCTGGACCCCGTGAGGATTAGCTAACCAAGCGGTAGGCCCCGCAATCTTGGGTGAGGTGGCGATTGTTAATGCCCCAGCGGTCGGGATGATGACTTGGCATTGCCTCGTCCCCGGCGGCCGGCATGTCCTCGGCATGTTTGGCAAGAGCCCACGATTGCCACTGTTAAGCGCGGGGGCGGCTTCTGGTGTAAGCCTACCACGACCGTTCCTTGCCCCAGTGCGGTGGTTCAGCCGACATAGTTTACGTGTCCGTGTCTCACACCCCTATGTCGGTGACACCGATCCAAAGATTTAGTTAGGCGCGTATTGGACATGGGCGGCTTGCCTCTAGACCCGGCACCCCATAGTCTGCGCAGAGCACGCGGTGCATGCTTACGCTCATTACAAAGACCGACCGGAGAGCTCCTCGGGATTGTGAGCAGTGTACCTTTCGTCGACGATGAGACAGGTGAGGCCGGGACTTGTTTCTCGTATAGGGCGACTTATGTATTGGGTGTGTGGTGATATTATTAGGACTAAGACCCCAAATTGGCATCAGAGGCCCAAGTGTGGGCTAAGCTATGTGCTCTATTCTCGTGTTTATATTCATAGCTTGCATACGCTCATCGAGATGACCATGTATATCGTATTGTACCCCGTTGGGGATTCTTCTTGAGTAATTCGTTACTCACCCTTATTCTACGTGGTTTTCCACGGGTAATCGTGGTCTTGCGACAGGATGCCGAAGGAGGAGCTGTGATCATGGGGCCCAGTCTTCCAACTCGATTTTTGTATTATGACTTTTTATGTTTTGTTTTCCCCTGAATGCATGTAAGCAAGGCACTGAGCCCTAGGATGTTTTGTAAATATTTGTGGATTCCAAAGCATTTTATATCCGAACGAGTTTTGAATGGTTTTTAGTAAATCTCGATCGAGTAAACTTTGGAAATGTATTTATCTTGGAGCAGTGCTTGGAAACAGAGGGCGAGTTCCAGGAAATTGTCTAGTTTTTAAAGGAGTTATTTTGAATGTTTTGTTTTAATTGGAATCCGAAATCATGTCTGTTTAAATGTCCTTTACTTTGAATGCATGCATTGGGGTAAGGGCCCATTTAGTGCCCCATTCGGGTCGGTCCCTTACAAAAGATCACGTTCAATCAAAGTTGTCAATCACGATGTACAATGGATGTACAAATATAGCGCATACTGATAAATTGTAGGAACTACATATGCAGTGCGCATGAAAATAGAAGCAGTGTCAGGAGTGATAGGGGGCATATGAACATATTTAGGGGCAAGCAAACAACGTGTTCTAATGAACCAATTCATACTTATATACATATTCCAAACAAGATTAATACCTATAACACAACAAGAACGGATGAACACATAACATAAATGACGTCTTGTCTTACATATACATATGTAGGCAATCCATTAAGCCAAAACCAATGTTGTAAACCTCCAAACAAAATGCACTAGGTAAAGTTACAAAAAATAAGTGGTCACAAAGGATGACTAGGCAAACTTTCTATATTTCGTGCATTACGTCACTGGTCCATCACATGTTCTTAAATCATGATGTACAATGGATGTACAAACATAATTCATACTAATAAATTGTAGGGTCTATATAGGTAGTGCATGATTTTGGATCCGTCGCATGTGCTTAATTTTGAACCACTTGAACTCAATTATGATATTACCTTTGAAGATAAGTTTATGCCAACCGTGTCGAAAATATGCACCAACTAAAAAAAAACAAGAAAACAATGTTATTCACAAAGAATATAAATAGGCAACACTAATGAAATTAAAATATGCGTCAATACTTTGTACATAATAGATGCCAATAACAACTAACATAGGATATGTACAGATTACGTGCAACTAATGTCTAACATATGTGAAATAAAATAAAGGAACATATAATCCCTACAAAGTAGGATTCTAATGGGTATAAAATGAGTGTCAATCATGTCTAACATATGAAGAAAAAAAAAACATTGTAGGAATTCAATTTTAGATGTTAATATCTTAAAAAACCAAAGTCATTCGAAACATTTTGTAACGACCCAACTTCCTAAAATACTCCAATGGGCTGTTACGTGTGCATGCATTCAAAATCCACAAAATCCATTTAATAACCACATGCATTCTTCCAATAAAACATCATGAAATATGAAAAATAGTAGGGGTAGTTTGAAATAAAAAAATACATAGTTCGGGATCGCTATAGTTCAAAACAAAACATAGCTTAGCAGAGTTTAAAACGTAAAACGTAAGGTTTTGACACAAGTAACAATGCGAAAAGGAAATGTCGACACCGTGTCCATGATCGATCTAGCTCCCAGCCTAGCCACCTCGGAAAGGACCAGTACCTGAAAATGTAAGGGATGAGTATATCGAAATATACCCAGTAAGGAGCCCCACCATGGGGTTAACATCACGGGAACGAGGGAAAGCTACTGCCTAGAAATACCTCGTCGGAGCACGGCGACACCGGCGCACGATGGTCGGTGGCGGGGCGTTATCAGAAAACAGAGCGGGTCATACCTCGTTGGAAAGGTCTCGGTCTCAGGGTCACGGAACATGTCTCGAATTTGCAAACGAACTTCTCTAGCTCTCGAAAACTACGAAGAAAGAATGGATTTAAAATGGGTTTTCAAGCCAACTCGCCGGAAAACTCCATTGATGGCTGAGATGAAGCTTGAAAACAGGTTAAAAAAGGGAAACATGATTTACCCAAGACGAACCCACACCCAGCCGAGCTCCCTACTTGTTGTCGGAGAAGAAAACGACATCGATGAGCTTGCTTGGAACACACACACACGCAAGGAGGGAGTTGGGGACGACGAAAACGGCAGCGCTGCTGCACGACCTTGGAGGAACCACGGCTTGCGAACGACGCTTTGCCAGAGAGACACGTGCTGCGGGGACGGACGCCCGACGGCGTGGAGCCACTCTTGGGCGCCGCTGGTCGGAATGTTTGGAATGGTCGGAAGAACTGGGCAAAACACGTGAAGGATAAAAGAGGAGCTAGAAGCTGACACTTGGAGCGATCTGAGCGGCTACAAGGCTTAGACGAATGGTTGAGATGATGCGGAGATGAACGGCCAAGATGTAGGTCTTCTTGGACAGTTGTGATCGAGCCACGTGTGCGACAGAGAATGAGAAGGAGGCAGCTGGCGTGTGTGTTAAAGGGAGAATGGGAGATGGTTTGTCGGTTGGAGTGTTTACAAAATGAGGGAGAGAGAAAACATTTGCAATTTATATAAACATAATTTCCCTTTTTGTCAATTAACGCCATAACCCTAATAAACTCCCCTTTTATTTCCCTTAAATAGACATTAATAAACAATTCTAATAAATTACATTGTGGTTTAGATATTAGGCATTAACTAGGTGTGAATTAATTTAAATTAGGTAATTTACTCATTTCCATTTACTCAAGTCATAATTAAATTAAACTAACCCCATGAAATTAGATTCTCAATAAAACATTTAATTGATTATTTTTAAAAAGTATATATAATTCTAGGGTGTTACAAATATTCCCCTCTTAAAGGGACTTTCGTCCTGAAAGCCACTTTAAGACTAAACACCCTAGAGAGCGAGGTTGCAGCTCGTCTCCTCTTTGATCTCCAAGTGGTTCCATACACTTTTTGGTGCCACCACCACCTTCTTTAACACAACCCTTTGTTATTCAAAACCTTTGAACCAAAATGAAATCTTGAAATGATTCAAAACTCATCTTATTACTTAAGTTCACAAGATTTTCAATCATCGCTTATAGATTAAAAAGTTTGTTCTTATTACTGAAATCATCAAGGAAAACTTTTCAACCAAAACACTAACAATTCAAGTTGTTCAAAATATTTTTAACAAATTAGAACTTTACACCACCTTGAAACCCATTTATTTAAACTGGATATTCAGGGTTAAAAACCATTGTGGTTTAAAACACGAAATTCTAATTATTGAACGTTAAAGTTACATGGTTCAATTTGAATTGTTAAAACATCGTGGTCATCACTCTTGGTTTCAAAACAGTGATTCCTCATAATACTTTGGTTGGTTTGGTTTAAAACAATCACTTTTAGGAGTTGGGGTAAACAGAGTTTTAAAGCCAAGAAAATTTTTGGGCGAACTCAGGTCTGGATGCTTTAGCATTAACAAAGAACTTGAAATAACAGAACCAACTTGCACTTGGTTGCGACACCGAAACGAGCCAAAAGCCAGACTGGCCTTGCTGGGTCCACCGCACTGAAAAGAGAAAGACATTTACTCGAGCTCTCGAAACCTCCCGCGCATTCCCCAAAACAAACTTACTACTTTGCAACTTTTCCTCAGAATGTGCGACAACAAACTCCACCTCGCGGGCCCACTTTCAAACTCCACTCCAGCCAAACAACACAAAGCAACCTGGCAAGACCCCATACCGTGCGGAGACAACCAAACTACTTGCTCGCAAAACAACTAGGGATGGTTTTCTAACCGGCACTCTCTTTAAACTCTAAGCTCGACAAAGAAGAAGGGTTGGGATTGCTGTAAAGACCCGACCCGAATGGGGTTCTAAAATAGGCCTTTACCTCAATGCATGCAAATAGAAATACATAAAATGACCCAACCAGGGGTCGGATTGAAAAACTATTCATACATAAGTGTGGAAAACATTAAAACAAACTAAACATTCATTTACAAAACAGTGATTGATCAGTACTTTTCTTAAAACATAAAAATAGTACAAAACATAAGTTTTCCCTTTAGACTAAAATCCATGTACATGCTGAATTCAAAACAAAACGAAATAAGACGCGACAGAGTGTCAGCAGCATCCATGATCTCCCAGCTACCTCCGCTAGCCGCCTCGGTGCTGTTCCAAGTTACCTGTGGAAAAACCACAAAATAAGGGTGAGTAACGAATTACTCAGTAAGAATCCCCAACCGGGGTACGATACGATGCAACCAATCATCTAGCAACCTAGTACACATGCAAACAGTTATCAACACGGATCTTAGCTCAACGAGCTTATAAGGCAAATCCGGAGTCTTCGGAAGTCTCCTACTTCCGGCCTAATGATTGGTTCTCATAACCAATCCCGGGACATCACCGAGGTCTCTTTCACTCGGGGCATTGATCGGCTCAAAAACCGATCCCAAGGATGTCCTCTCAGGCCTCTTGCCCTTCTTGCGCAAATCTGGACTTACGGGAGAGTACCCGAAGTCCGGCTCTAAAGCGGAAGGAATTGGTGTACTCACGAACATTAGCCGGGGAGCTCTCGAGGCCGGCAACTAACGCGCAGTGCGCGCACACCGCATATCTTCTTTGCAACCGGCGTAAATGTGGGGGCCCAAGGACAAACTACGTGGGCCAGGTACGCATGCCTATGACTCGGAAGCGGTGTCACTGATCACAGTAGTGCGAGGCCCTCGACACTCATCTGTCCAGCTTGAGCCACCGACCTGAAGCTAAGAACCGGCCAAGGTAGGCTTACACCGTTGGCAGGGTTCCGCTCTAGCAGGCTACAAACTAGGCATACGCCAATGAGGTAGCTAATTTTCATTGGCTGTCGGGAGGGGAAGCAATGTACGTTATGCCTTGCTCTACTCCCGACCGGTGGGGACAAAGTACGTTGTGTCCGCTCTCAGCCTCTGGATGATGACAAACCCTACAACTCTATCTAAGAGTACGGAGTGAAAGATTCCTGGCTAACATACATAATAGACATCAATCATACATATCCTAGCATGGTACTACGAACTTAAAGCAGGAATCTCGAGCATGCTGGAAGAACAAACCTAGCATGGCATTAACATGTACAAACAGCCAAACATGCTAGCAAGAATTGAATCACAAGCGGTTCTATCCACTAACATGCTCATAAAAGTAACAGGCATACAAGTCACAATCACGATAACATCGCAGGGTCCACACAACCACGGTAAGGAATCCTTACCTGGAAACAAGCAGCGAATAATAACTATCACGACCAACAAATAACCTTTGAACCTCAATCGAATCCCGAACAACCTAAGCATTTCAATAAAACACCCAAATTTAAATACAAATCAGCAGCCAATCAACTCAGGACCCAAAGAAGGAAAAGGCTCGGGAATTACCAATCGAGAAAACACACGGCTCGGCCAAACCAACTGGTGGGCAAGGCTGGCGCAAGAAAGGGGGCGGCTAGGCGAGCAAGCTCGATAAAGCGAGCTCGCGCAGCGCAGCCGGGCGCTAGGGGCGTGGAGCTGTGTGCGGGCGAGCTACTGAGGATCTGGCGCTCGGCGCGGGCTCGGCCAGCGGCGGCGGCGGCGCTCTGAGAACGAGAGGGCGCGGATCGGCAGCGGCGGCGAAGCGCGCTGAGAGGACGCGAGGCGCGCGCGCGCGCAAGCTCTGAGTGGTCGACTGGCGCGGGGCGAGCTGGCGTTGGCGTGGGGGGGCTTGGCACGGTGCGAGCTGGGGCGGACTGGGGCGACGTTGGCACGGGGGTGGCTCGGCGTGGTGCGGCTGGCTAGGCGAGTTGGGCGAGCAAGGGGGGCTCGGGCTGGCTAGGGGTCGGGTGAGGGTGAGAGAGAGAGAGAAAAAAAAAATGCAAAATAAAACACATGGGAAAATTGGGGGTTTTCTTTTATTTATTTAATATTTCATACTTATCCCATTTTAAAAAGCCTAAAAATCCATTTAAAATAAATCCCTAAAAATCCCATTTTGGCTTCCTCTTCGAGACCCGGCTGAAGCGATCTTTTCCAATAATGAAACTCACTTAATAAATCACTAAGGCAAAGGTTCAAATCCCAAATCTTGACCGGGGAGCAAAAAGACCAAAATGCCCCTAAGGGTTAAAATGCTCTAACGGCCCAACCGATTGCCCTAATACTGAACCGAGAGTACCTGGAAAACCGGAATGGAAATCTGGGCCGTTACAATTGCCCTCCTTCGAAAGGCAGTCATCGACTGCGTGGTTATCAACAAACCACTCCATGCCACACATGGCATGAAACTCGAACAGGGATAAAGCTAAACCTAGCCAAAACGTTGGTAGTTGGTCGGATACACGT
This sequence comes from Sicyos edulis, assembly GCA_036507275.1. NCBI lineage: Eukaryota > Viridiplantae > Streptophyta > Magnoliopsida > Cucurbitales > Cucurbitaceae > Sicyos > Sicyos edulis. The sequence goes on from CM071847.1 coordinate 38,331,447, forward strand.
GTCTGACCAACTCCGACTCTCCAACTCTCCGAGACAACTAACAACAATACGACTAATATGGAACCAGGAGTATAATGCAATCACAACAACTAATAAAGCAGTGCAATCATAATTAACATGCAAGATACTGAGCCCCAGACACCCATGATGAACAATTAGAGGCATAAAATCATGATGCAACAATTACAACAATGCAATCAGGATGAGGGTGAATGCAAACGATGCAAACGTAAAGAACAAGAAAAACGGTGTAGTCACGATGAATTGCGGTTGTAGTAATTTCTAAACAAAAGGCATCATGCGGCCATGAGAACTAACAGAGCGCATAATCATGGTAGAACACATAAAGTAGTACGATCATGATAAGAATGACTACGATGATAAGAACATGGTGAACATGCCAAATAATGAGATCACGAAAACCAAACAGAGCAACACAACCAAGATGAGCATATGGGGCGAATACTAATAGGACAAGAATGAATACATCAACACAAACATGATAAAACTCAAAAGATAGAATCATTATGGAAAGAAATACCACACTACAATCACGATGAATAGACAGAGCAATACAACTTTATGAAGCAACATAGTGGTATGGTCATAACGAGCTAAATGAGCAATACCATCATGAAGACACAGTAGAGCATTAAAGCCATGATGAGGGCGAATACCACAACATAACCATAATGAACATACCAGTCGGAGTGACACGATCATGTAGAATGAACATGGTCACAAGATTATGATAAACAAACAAGACAAAGTGATACAATTATGCATAATGAACATGATCATATGATTATGATAAACAAACAAAATCGAGTGATACAATCATGCAGAATGAACATGATCATATGATTATGATAAACAAACAAGACCGAGTGATACAATCATGCAGAATGAACATGATCATATGATTGTGATGAACAAACAAGATAGAATGATATGAACATGCATAATGAACAAGATCATACGATCATGGTGAACAACAATACGGAGTGATACGGTTGTTATGAAATGAAAAAGGCATAGTAATCCCATGCAACAATTCGAGTAATACGATTCCGAAGAAACAAATAAAACATTACAACTGTTTACCAAACATAAGGAAACGAGACCATTCAATCAAGAGACTCATCAAATGACATGGTTAATGGATCAACGACAAACATATATATGTATACAATCACAATCACAAACACATTAATTAACATGGGTTAGAGATCAAAAGCACGCATAACAAGGTAGAAAATGCAGAGTCAAACAAAAGAATTCGCAGCACGAAGAGAGCAAGGAACCTATGAACACGACAACCAACTCCTCAGAAGACATAACGAAAAGAGATTACAAAGTTAGAATCGAACACGAAAAGGATCTAATCAGGACCAACAATTAAGCAATACAAAAGACAACCCAAAAACACTTTCACAACTAAAACATGCTTCTTACTTTACCCTACTTCACATACCTGGTGGCTGCTGGTCTACTGATGATCATGGACACACGGTTTACCTCGTAAACCAATCTACAGAATCTATGACTCTGAGCTTTGATACCAACTTGTAACGACCCAACTTCCTAAAATACTCTAATGGGGTGTTACATGTGCATGCATTCAAAATCCACAAAACTCATTTAATAACCACATGCATTCTTCCAATAAAACATCATGAACTATGAAAAACAGTAGTGATAGTTTGAAATAAAAAAATACATAGTTCGGGATCCCGATAGTTCAAAACAAAACATAGTTTAGCAGAGTTTAAAACATAAAACGTAAGATTTTGACACAAGTAACAATACAGAAAGGAAATGTCGACACCGTGTCCATGATCGATCCAGCTCTCAGCCTAGCCACCTCGAAAAGGACCAGTACCTAAAAATGTAAGGGATGAGTATATTGAAATATACCCAGTAAGGAGCCCCACCATCAGGTTAACATCACGGGAACGAGGGGAAGCTACTGCCCAGAAATGCCTCGCCGGAGCACGCCGACACCGGCGTCGGCGCGCGGTGGTCGGTGGCAGCGCGTCGTCACGGAACAGAGCGGGTCATACCTCGTTGGAAAGGTCTCGGTCTCAGGGTCACGGAACAGGTCTCGAATTTGCAAACGAACTTCTCTAGCTCCCAAAAACTACGAAGAAAGAATGGATTTAACATGGGTTTTCAAGCCAACTCGTCGGAAAACTCCATTGATGGCTGAGATGAAGCTTGAAAACAGGCTAAAAAAGGGAAACAGGACTTACCCAAGACGAACCCACACCCAGCCGAGCTCCCTAATTTTTGTCGGAGAAGAAAACGACATCGATGAGCTTGCTTAGAACACACACACATGAGGAGGGAGTTGGGGACGACGAAAACGGCAGCGCTGCTGCACGACCTTGGAGGAACCACGGCTTGAGAACGACACCGCCAGAGACACGGCTGCGGACGGGACGACGCTGACAACGTGGAGCTTACCGGCGGCGCTGCTGGTCGGAACAAGCTGGAACGGTCGGAAGAACTGGGCAAAACACGTGAAGGATAAAAGAGGAGCTAGAAGCTGACACGTGGCACGATCTGAGCTGCTGCAAGGCTTAGACGAATGGCTTAGATGATGCAGAGATGGACGGCCAAGATGCAGGTCTTCTTGGATGGTTGAGATCGAGCCACGTGTGCGACAAAGAATGGGAAGGAGGCAGCTGGCGTGCGTGTTAAAGAGAGAATGGGAGATGGTTTGTCGGCTGGAGTGTTTACAAAATGAGGGAGAGAGAAAACATTTTCAATTTATATAAACATAATTTCCCTTTTTGTCAATTAACTCCATAACCCTAATAAACTCCCCTTTTATTTCCCTTAAATAAACATTAATAAACAATTCTAATAAATTACATTGTGGTTTAGATATTAGGCATTTAACTAGGTGTGAATTAATTTAAATTAGATAATTTACTCATTTCCATTTACTCAATTCATAATTAAATTAAACTAACCCCATGAAATTAGATTCTCAATAAAACATTTTATTGATTATTTTTAAAATATATATATATATAATTCTAGGGTGTTACACATTTGTAAGCTTATAGTGGAAAAAATGGGGAGCACAAAAAATTATTTAAAAGTTTATATCAGAAATGTTTATATCTTCAGAAACGTGGTTCCAATGTCGATCCCTTTCAAACTCTTGAGAATCAGAGCCGACAAAATGCACGTCTTTCTCTTGCGACCAAATTTTTCAACACAGTGCTCTCGTTAATCACAAATACATGGGTGGAGGGTTTTCAAGGGGTTGTTCAATGGGAAGAAAGAATCAAAATGAATTTTCTATCTTCTTCAAAAACGGATATTTAAGGCATTAATAAAACTCAAGCACAAGTATCATTCTCAACCATTTTTTATATTTAACAAGACTTACAATAATCACACCAACCAAAGAGAGTATGTATAGCTATATTTGTGAACGTTAAGAACAAAATTTATAAATTATATATAATTTTTTAAAAATTTCAAAATTCCTGGTTTCATTGTATTTTATAATTATTAATTTAATTTTGTTTGACTAACGTTTTTTTAATTAGTTAGATTGGTTTAGATTTTTTCTAGATGCAAAACGGTAGTTACAAATAATCTATTTAATATTGATTAAAAATGAATTATATGAAATGTAGGAGGGGTATAATTATAAACTACTTTCCATATTAAAAATTAATTAAAATTTGAAAATACAAAAAGACATGAATTTAAAGTCTAAAAATTGTTAGTCACAACCCTAATTAATTTCTGAATTCTAGCAATTTCCCTAATCGTCCCTAAAATCTATTTCTTCAAACAATCAAATAGATTTTAATCCAAGTATGAAGTTCTCAAAGATGAGTTTTGAATTTGGAACGTGAGGACTGTTGTGTTTTTAGCTTGAATGTGTTCTTCTTCTCATGTGGGTACTTCGAGATCAGTTTCAAATAAATGACAATTCCTGTTAAACATGTTTATTTTTTCCATTGGAGCCGAAGCCTCACAGGGACCCAACCATTGTGGGGTGGGGAATCCCCGATTAAGCGGTGAATGAGAAAGTGAGTAAGGATGAAAACTTATGCTAAATGGGGATGAGGACGGGGAATGTAGTCATCATCACCATTTCCTCGTTCCCTGTCATATTTATATTTTATATCATTCTATTAAATACATTATACATAAAGTGGTAGAAATACTTATTTGGATGAATATTTTTCTCTTTGTGAATCCTCGTCCCGTGAATTATATAATTAATTATTTAATTAAAATTCAATAAAAATTTATTTTAATATTGAAAAAATTATTTTAACTTAGTGAACTAAATTAAGTTATAAGGGGAATAGTTCCCCACAAGTAATCGGTTTCATGGGATTTTTCCTAGGTGAATCCTCGTCCCGTTTCTCGTTAAATTTCATAGTGAATTTTGCAATGATGGGGATTGAAATGAGTAGCGGGGATGAAAATGGTAAAGTCATCTCCATTCCCTCATTGCCTCGTGGACATCTCTATTTCATGTTGTTTAATAAGATAGAAATGTTGTGAGCTAATGGTAGATTGTTTTATTTTTTACTTTTGTGACAGTTTTTTGAAATTATCTTCATTGATAGTTTGTTTAACTGTCATGAAAAGTCAAATTTGAAGTAGTGAAGATAGAAGAAATGTTTGAATCTTTGGATTCAAACTCTTTCTTGATTCATCTCTTCTTTAAGGTTCTATTCCCCTAAGTCTTTGATTATTTGCTTGTTTCTCTATTTTATAAATCTTATGTGAATCAATTTGTATTGCTTTTTTAATGTATGATATTGTTCATACATATTTGAACTCTAATAAAATTGTTCTAGCAAAGGCATAAAAGCCCTTTGCGATTGGATTAGGCTTGCCAAACTACTTTAAATACTTGGAGTCATTGTTCTTTTATATTTCTTGAATGAATGTTTGTAAATTTAGTTTATGATATATGCAATTTTTGTTTGGACAACATTGAATTAACTCTAAATTGGACCTCTTGTGTTGAATTTGCAAGTCTAAGAACATAACAAATAAAAGGGAAGGTCTTAGGAATGTTTCAACAATAATTATCATTAGACACAATCTATAATAATATTATAATAAATTCAAAGTTATCGTTAGAGATAATGTATAATAATATTATAATAGTCAAAAAGTTGCATTTAGACAAAAACATAAAAGTAATACAACATATTACTTTCTTTTCCTTTTGAAAAAGTTACCGTTAGATACATTCTCAAATAATAATATATACATTTGTTTTCCTTTTCTTTTTACCTTAACTTCTTAAAACACAAAAAGTCACATGTGTCAAACATTCAAGGTTCCACATATCACTCTTGGATTGACCAAATTTTGCTATATCATCACGTTGGGATTTACATTCAAACTCTTTTAGCCCGAAACTTTTCGTTTCAACTTCAATTTAAGTAATTCAAAATGTGTTTGAATTGTTATTTCAAATTCTACATAATGGATACTTCAAAACACTAAATTTGTTAGTAGATAAATTTCTAGTTTGTTATCATCAAACATTAATTAATTAATTAATTAAGATTAATTAATTTGAGATGGGCAAAAAAGCCAACAAAAGTGTTTGATTTTGGAACATAAGAACAAAATGAAACTCCAATCAAAAGGTAGGGAAAATCAAACATGTAATCATTTGAGTCCCCAATGGGTGGCACAGAGGTTGAAGACTTGGACTTTGAAGGTATATTCCCTACAAGGTCTCGGGTTTGAAACTCACTTGTGATATTACTAGGCTAGGGACGAGTGTGGTTACCCTTGTTTCAAAAACAAAAATGTAATCATTTGATTACTAAGTCATACTTGATACCATTTGAACTCTATTATTTTGGCAAAGTTTTAACTTTTTTATTACTACATCATCCATTAAATCTCCTTTTTGGTCTCTCACTCAGTCTTAAATTATTTAGAGTAAATTATAACTTTGGTTTATATTTGGAAGAAAATTTGAATTTAATCCTCTAATAATAGAAGTTATTATTTAATTATGTAATTTGTAGAAAATTAATACTTAGTCTTTTTTTAGTTGTCTTCCATTTGGAAAATCAATCTAGTCTTCATATATAACCATCATGGAGTGGCTCAATTGGTCAAAGAGGTTCTTGTGGTGCATAAGTTGATAAGTTCAATTCATGGTGGCCACCTACCTAGGAAATAATTTCTTATGGGTTTCCTTGGCATCCAAATATTGTAGGGTCAGGCGGTATGCCTCGTGACATTAATCGAGGTGCACGAAAAAGATTTTCTAACTCTTCTAGTTTTGCCAGGTTTGGAAGGAAGATGATTTTCTAACTGTTTAGTTCATGTTTCTCCATCATTGATGGGAGGCTGTTCACCTTGTTGTTTATTTAATCAATTGTGTGTCAACTGAAAAAGAATGTGGATTACTCTTTAGTGGAACTTACCCATTACAACGATGTTGCTATATATCCTCAATGAAAAGAAGCAATATATAATGAATTTTGAGATCTTGAACGAACTAAGACTTGGTCCTTAGTTCCATCCATCATGTTCACAAATCTGATTGGCACTGTTTTTTTGGTTGTTTATGTGGACTATTTGTTACTCACAGGTTCTAACTTGAGCTTAATCATGAAGATCATTCATCAGCTTCACTCAGCCTTTGCTATCAAAGACTTTAGCTCTATTCATTATTTCTTGGGCATTCAAAATCACAACACTCCAACTAGTTTGATGCTTTCTCAAGCTAGTTATATCCAAGATCTTCTCACAGAGCTCAACTTACAAGATGTCATACCTACGGCCAGCCTCATGCTCTAGACGAAGACTTTCTCTTTATGAGGGAAATTGTTGCGTATATCGAAGTACTTTGGGATCCTTGCAATATCTTCACCATAGCCGACTTGATATCACTTTCTCTATGAACAAAATCAGTCAATTTATACAAGCTCCTTGTCTTCCTCATTGGAAAGCCTCGAAGAAGCTCCTTTGTTCTCTCAAAGGGACCCTCTATTATGGGTTAGCCTTGGAACTTGCACCTTCACTACTAGAAATATCACATACAATGACTAAATTATAGTCATGAACACCTTCCATGACTAAAATCAAGAATCATTATATTCGTTGTCACAGAATGTTCAACCATGACACTATAATATAAGTGTCATGGTAGAACCAATTATGACATAAACTTATAGTCATTGATGAACGAAAAATGACAAATATATATAATCATTGATAATGTAAGAATGACAGTTTAGAAGTGTCCTCTTATAACCAGTTGTGACATTTTATTATAGTCATGGTTGAGTCACTGATGACACATATTTATTGTCAATATTGGTTCATTTATGACATTAGTCTATTGTCATGGTATATCCATTGATGACACATATGTAATGTCATGGTTGAAGCGTTTATGACATTAGTACTTTGTCATAGTTGATCTATTAATGACACACATTTATTGTCATGATTTATGTATTAATGACGTATAACTATTGTCATGATTGATCAATTAATTACACATATCTACTGTCATGATTGATCCATTAATGATAGATATTTATTGTCATTATTGATTCATTGATTACACATATCTAATGTCATGATTGATCCATTAATGACACATCCATAGTCATGATTCATGTATTCATGTTATTACACTGATTTGTACATTTTCATAACTAGTCTTCATTGTACCTATACCTGTCAAGAAATATCTATAATTTGCAACCTCATAGTTAAAAAAAATATTTTTAAACGAATATCATTTCATGTATAAATGAAAACGTATGTTACATTTAGAAAAAAAAATATATGCACTTAATAATAATATGTTCGACAGTTCATAACATGTGTACTAAGTGTGTAAAAGTGGAATGATAAGGAATAAATCAGGTGCATGTTGGCAAGCTTCATTGAATGAGGTTATTGACCCATAAAGTTGCTATTTTGTGTGAATATGGTGATACTCCTATAAGCATTATAAGATATAAGCAATATTTATGCACAATCATCAATTAAAACAAATAAGATGTCAATCCTACTCATTAAAAAGGAATACAATACACACAAAGAGACTTTGAAACTCATATTCCTGAAGGTAACTCGTATAATCAAAATATCGATGAATTCACTCTATGTTTTTGTGACTTGTACAATGTCATACTCCATCCCAATTACGTTAAAAGTAACTTACATATAAGTAATAAATAAAATAAAAAAGTATATAAGGGCCAAATTTTAAAATGGTCAAATATTTTACAATCATAAAAGTAACTCACATAAACCTAATAAATGAAAACACTATTGGATGAGACACATAAAGTTTAAAACAAATAACAAGTTCGTAAGTATGGTGTGAAAAAAAATAAGAAGTCAAGTTTCATTTGAAATGGAGAATTAGAATAGTTTGAAATAAATATCGAGTTATTAAATGTAAATAAGTTTTAATTGTTTCCAACAAAGTAATTACAAGTTTGATTATAAAAAAACAAAGTAAATGCTTCAAGAAATAGAAAGTACAAATAAAAGTACTACACAAATATGACTAACATACCTATAGGATAGTCATAAAACAAAGATAAATAATGTACAAATGCACAATTTACATTATTATGGCTACCATAACTGCAGGATAGCCATAAATCTAGGACATGTAAATTTTTAAAGATAAACAAAGTACAAAAATAATAATACGAAGTACCTTCTTGTTGTTGATATTCACCGCAATAACTATCCACTTGTAGTGCATATCAACAATCCTATATGTCATTCCCTTATTGGATTAAAAAAATAGTACTTATATTCAATAAATCGACAATTAGGTAATATTAATAAATTCAGTAACTCACCATCAAATGTCATGTGCATTCTTCCACCCTCATCATAGTCTATGTTTGTGTATTTGCAAGGTTTTAACTCTTGTCACATCTTTACAAAAAGATTGATTGCGACAACAAAAAACATGTAAACAATAAAAATATATGTTTACTGCATCACAAAAAAACATTATCCACAAAAAATATACGTTTATGCGGAGTATACGCAAGTACCCACGTACTCCGCCCACTCCGATAGCACCAAATCAATCTCGTCTTGTGTATAAGTTGTTGGTGCATCCTTCATTTGTTAAAATAAAAAAAGTATGTTGACATATTTGAATGATAATTCAAATGTAAGCCAATCCTATCCAATTGTATACTTACTATATCATGTATTGAAGTTGTGTTATGTATTATAATCTCCTTATACTTCAAAATGTAATAGTCACATTCAACTACGCCTGGTTGTTTAGGACCCTGATGTTTGCACACATGTTAACATACAAATCAATAAAATATTTGTGATTATCCTTGACTAGCTAATGAGAGAACTAACCTTCACTGATTTTTATATCGGCTTCTTCAATTTAACCTTCTTAAATGATCTATGATTTGAAAGAAGAAAAAACTTACATATTAACATAGATGGTTTTCATTAACTAGACTAAACTATAAACTGAAAAAGATAAGAGTTTTGTTAACATACAATCCAACTACTTCATTCACATCTAGGGAAAGACCATTTGTTAATGGATCCATCCATTGAACAAGACATTTCGAGTGGTTTATGATTATTAAAATCCAATGGTTCCTAAAACATGGAAACATTTAAACTTAGTATGCATAAATTAGAATATGAAACATTATAATATGAAATCAAATAATGACATACCCCGAATTGTATGGAACAATAAGCATATCGTTCGCAACTAAACCTTCAATTCGTTTTGCCAATACATGAACTCGTGCATCTTTATTATTCGAAATTGATATCGATCCAACATCTAGAAACTTAAAAATAGTTTTCATTTATTCATCAGTAACAAGTTTGTGTAGGTACCTTACTACATAATAAAATATATGTTAATACACAATTTAGTAGATGACATAAATACAAGCACAAAATAATAGTTAATATACTCACAACATATATGCATCGATACATGAAGTTCCTATCGATTTCATTTCACAAAAATCTTTTAACAACTCAATCCATATACTACAAGTCATTTGTCTTCTGAACACTACCTCAGGCACCTTAATCTGAATAGTTGAGTGAATACGTTGAACATGACTAAACAATCAACGTAATGGTACAAGAGCAGAATGATGTGGTGTAAGTATTGGTGTTATAGGATCTTTCTTCCATTTTGTGTCCTAATTTCAACAATTGCAAAGCAGTTTAATTTTTTTTTAAATCTCAAAATTGTTTAATAAGGAAATAGACTTCCAATTATACCTTATCTTTGTCTATTATAACTAAATGTCTGGGTCAATGCAAATGTGACCCTATTTCTTGGGACAATATGTTGTTTTCACCCTTCAATGATATCGAAATTGGACAATTCTTATCAACGACCAAATAATGGAGACAGATACAACTTTACCATCATCCTAAAAAATAATACATGTTGCCACGATGTTATGTTTCACCACTTCAGTGGAAGGGGAGGCGTGGTGCGTGCATGTTATTGCAAGCGACGCGAGGAGAAGCTGCAATGTCTATTCAAGTGGTGTGCAGGTTCTTTAAAACATGATATTTAAATAAAGCATGGCATTGCTTATTGTGTTTCTCTTTTTCCTAGAAGTTTGTTTAAGATCTACTTTTGGTTTTGGTGGTGAGTTTTGTTTTAGACCGGAATAAAAGGAAGTGATAACTATCTTTTTGTATAATAAACTTGGTCTCAGGGTGGTGAGAATAAGAGAATGACTTAGTGTGAAAAGTTGAGCTTACAATACATATGAACTTCTTAGGTGAAGAGTTTGAAACTCATCCTAACAGCAAAGTTGCATAAAGAGGAAGTTGGGTTTATTTTTAATACTATGGAGTTATTGCATTGTAAACAAAAAAAAAGGTTAAACATGAGGATAAGTGTGAAATTGTATAGCAACCCATGAGGAACATGAACGTGAGTTTTGGTAAATATAGGAATTGAGGTGTAAATAAATTAGATGGTGTTTAAAGTTTAGGTGAGAAAATCCTTAAGGGTTCACCAAATGCATAAATAAAGTGATAGATTATCAACTATGCTAATCTAATTTTATGTTGTAGCAGGTCTGCTCTTATGCACTACAATAGGAGTTCTTAATGGCGTGTAGAAGGTATTTTGGAAATCACAGGTTGCGAGTGATACATTCAAGATACTTCTTATTTCTGAATTATATGTATGATATGTGGGTTCTTGGTTTGGGCAGGGTGTCACCAACCTATGTTGTTTGTTTTTATAAAGTATGGCGGGTTGGTTGAGCCGTGATATTACGAAAATTGTCTAGTAATTCGGTTTGTTTGATCTTATTGAGGTTATGTTTCTTCTTCTTTGTGTGGTCTTGCAGGCACATCATGATAAGCAACGACAAAAAAGTTTTAGCGGATGAGCAAGCTCTATATATGTTCGAGTAATTGCATTGTTTTAGTCTTAAGATATTATTACTTTTTAAAAGCTAAATTTCAGCTCAGCATTTAAGAAATTGCACAATTTTAACACGTAAACTATCTAGAATACATAATTTTCATTTATGTAGTCTACTTTTGTTATCATTCAAACTCTTTAAAGTGTTCACTTCAAACTTGACAAGTCTAAAGTTATCAAAATTTCGAGCAAAATGTTCACCCCCCCCCCCCAAATTGATTTCATGAGTGACCTTTAAAACAGAGCATCAAAACTAAATAGAAAATCAAGTCGGAGTATGTCATATCTAACACATCTAAATACATATTAACCAAAAACATTGAGGCTTACGCTTGAAAAAAAACTTACACTCTTAATTTTCTACTTTTTCAAAGTTAAAATCTCGGTAATTGTTGCTTAGCTTTTACCAACTTCCTAATTTGAAGAGAAAAACAAGCTCTAAACCCTGGGGCCCTAAATCAAAATAGGTAAATTCTTAATGTGTTCTAATCAGCTTCACTCCATCTTTAGAAATCAAGAAACAAGAAACCAACACATCCACAATTCCAATTAAGAGCAACCCACAAACCAATAACAAGAAAGGGGCAAGAACATTAAAATAATAATAATAATAAAAATACCAACGAGCTTAAGAACTTCAAGAGCAAAAAAAAGGAACCCAGCTTGAGATACACTCGGTTAAGAATCAAAAGCCATAAATCAAAAGAAAGCAAAAATAAGGGAAATTGAAGGAGATAAAATGAATACCAGGTAGAGTCAATAGAGATCAACGACCGAAAATTCGTCAGCGAAATTGGAAAGAGGGGGGAAGATGAAGCGGCAAGATGACGAAATGAAAGATTGTAAAATCATGTGGCCTTTGTGAAGGAGAAAGAAAAGCCAAGAAAGCCAAGGTCATCACCCGCTATGGCTTCCTTTCTCTTGTCATCGTCATCAACATGAACTCTGAGCAAAAGCCAAGGTCTAATTTGATAAGGTATTAGGTTTTTTTAGAAGGAGTGGGAGAGAGAGGGAACGAGAAAATGGGCTGGAAGATTTTTTATTTACTTTTTTCTTTTTAGGCAAAGTGCATTTTTTAAATTTATGACACATTTTTTAATTCTCTCCACAAAAATCATTTCCAAGAGTGTCATGCTAGGTCACTTTTTTAGTAGTGTATCACTTGATTTTTTTATGCGGATTGTGCCTCTTCTCCTGACGATAAAAAATCTATTAGTGGCTATTGTGTCTTCCTTGGTCCCTCTCTAATTTTTTGGTCCTCGAAAAATCAAGTTGTCGTTGCTGGTTCAATCATTGAATCCAAATATCAGGCATTATCTTAAGTTGCTTTTGAGATCCTCTACTTATAGACTTTATTGATGATCTTCACGTCAAACTGACATCCACCCTGTTCACTTGATGTGACAATATCTCAGCTAGTCCTATTGCTCTCAATCCAGTGTTCCATGTGTGTACGAAACACATTAAAGTTGATGCTCACTTTGTTCGGGCAAGGTTCTGACCAACCAGCTTAACATCCGACATGTTAGTTCCTAAGATCAAGTAGTTGATTGTCTGACCAAACAGTTATCTCCATCTTCGTTCCCTGCCTTGCATGAAAAGCATGATCTTCATCATATTCCCGAGCCTCATTTGAGGAGAGATGTTAAGACCTGACTTCTCAATCCTCTTTATTTTTTTACAAAACGTGTTTATATCTTGTCCTTGTATTTTGCTTGTCGTCTTATTTGTTCTTTTGTAGTAGCTACTACAAAAGAACAAATAAGACAACAAGCAAAATAGGTAGTGTATAGTCAACTTGCGTGTCGTCAACTTCTTCATCATTTCTTTCTCTTGTGTAAAGGGAATCTTTCTTCCTAGAAGAGGGCTTTTCCCTTTTCGGCAATCAATAACAAAAACCAGAGCTTTTCAACCCTTTTCTTTTTTGCTACATACTCAAAACTAATTTTAATCAATTAGTTTTGAGATGAAACCCACCTATATATTAAGGGAGAACAAATTATTTGGGTTGGATTGAGTTATTGGCCATTTTTTTATCAACCCAAAAATTTCGAGTTGGTCACTTTTCTCACCCAACCCAATTAGAGAAACAAATCAACTCAATCCTATATTTCTTGAGCTTGGTTGAATCGAGTTCATTAATTCACAAACAATTATAATAATCGTAAAGCATGATTGCAAACTTCATGAGAACACATTTGACCACTATTCAATCTTCAAAAATCAAATGTCAATACTAGATTTAACAAAATCTTTAAAATTAAATTAAATCAAAATAGGCAAGCTAGGCTTATGCCACAACCAAATGGAAAAGTGACCTAAATTTTTGGACTGTATTTATTTTAGATGCAGCCTAATTCAAAAAATACTCAACACAACCTAATCCTTTTAGAATTTAGAGAAGTTAAAAGGAAGAAAGGAAGTTAAATGAGAAGAGTGAGAAGGATTCAGGGTTTCTAAGAAAGGGTTTTTGGATTGACAGAGAGATTTTTGGTGGGCATGAATTCTAATTTAGATCAGTTTGGTATACATCCACATTTTTGTATAATTAAAAAAGAACCTTTCATTCAATCAATTCCCTGTTTTTTTTTTTTTTTTTTGACAGCAATCAATTCCCTGTTTTAATAAAGAGGAAAGCCAAACAATATCGCCACCATTATTGGTTAAGGAGATATCAGAATTTTGATCTTACTGCAACAACAAAATTAAGGTAATTCTCCATTCCAATTATTCATCAATTTCTCAATCTATTATTATTCATTTTTGTAGTTTAAGGCTGCAACTAAAACATTGTCAGAACTCAAATAACGGCTTTAACCGACTCAATCTCTGTCTGTTCCAGTAAAATATTGTAGTTTCGGTCTGTTTATAATTTTGAAAAAAGTTCAACCAAATTTACCGATCTAACTCAGTAACGATATACCGGTCTGTTTTATATTGTTTTAGCAATGATATAAGAAAATACGACCTTACTTGAACATGATCTATTCTATAGGTTGTACTACCGTGTCTTTGATTTCTAAAGAACAACGATATAAAAAAAACACGAGATAAATAATTCATAGATTTATGATGGGTGAAATTAAAAAATATATTAAAAGAAAAATAATTTAATTTATCTAACAAAACAGAAATTACATATTAAAGATATGATATAGTATTGTGCTTATAAATGATAGAAACTTTTGTTGAAAAAATTGTCAAAGTATGGAATATATATGTGTGTGTGTGGAAGAGAGCTGCCAGGAAAGTTAATTGGAAAAAGAAATGGTATGTATTTCTTGTTTCCAGTTTGTTATTATTTTAAGTTTTAATACAGACTTTGAAGTTAATTAAAATGTTAGAAAAGTTCTAGGTCACTACATGACCAATTCAATTCTTATAGATAAAGTAAAATTTATTTGAAAAAAAGGATCCAATTACTGGGTTAGAATAAACGTTATCGTTATCTTAAACTTGAAATTAAATTTTCTTTAGATTTTTTTTATTTCAACAATATTTATCTTGATTTTTTTAATAAAAAATCAAAGATTTAAATACAAGAGTGTGTAAAAACAATCTTAATTGGTAGACATATTAAAACATAATATACGTATATATTTATATTTTTGAATGTCAAAATAATTGAATTTCATTGACATTTTGTATAGGATATAATAACAAAAGAGACTAAAAATTTGAAATCTCACTCGAGTTATTGTTAAACTATATACGTATAATATAACACATAAAATGGTGAGCTTCCAATGTTCTCAAAAAAAAAAAAAGTGAACTTCCAAGAAAGACAGGAAGATTCATCATAATTCATTTAACAATTCTCCTCAGTCTTAAGTATAAAAATAAATATAAAAAATAATTTCTCTTCAGCAAACGGTGCCTACCATTTGTGAAGAACAAGTCAGCTGCTATTTATAAATATATATATATAAATATTTAAGTTGTAATTTCTATTTTTTTTTTTTTTTTTGAAATCAAGTTGTAATTTCTATTTAATCTCTATATTTCAAAATAAAATAATTTTACCTATTTTAATTTATTTTTTTTCAAACCCGTGAAATAGAATAAAAATGAATTACCACCAAACTAGATAATCAATCTGCCATCCTATTTAGTGCCTGTTTTAATAATTTTAATCTTTGAAATAATAATATAATTAATTACATAACTTAATATTGATTAAGATGATGATTGGATACATTTTAAATTTTAATATATGGATAAATCGATTGTTTTGATTTAGATATTAATTAAAATAAAAAAAATATTTAAACTTAAATGATACAAAAAAAAACTAAAATGAAATTTTCTTGAGGACTAATATATATATATATATAATTGAGGGTCAGCAAGTAAAATCCAGTAATATTGTAAGGTCAATTGGCGCCAAAATATAACAATACATCATTGAGAGAAAAAAAAAGAAAAAGAAAGGAGAAAAAAGCAGCTTAGTCTCCGACTTTGATGGAACATTTCCAATCCTCTTTATCTTCCATGGAAAATCAACTGCCATTGGAATTACCCACCATTCAAACTTCTAACAATTATTTCTATAATCAACATTCATTTCTCAACACGTTCTTGACCTCCTTCATGTTCAAAGAAACTTCATGGAGTCAATTTGACCTAAATACATCCATGGAGCTCCTCCTTTCCCATTCACCCATTTCCATTTCTGAGGTTTTCACACAATTTCTTGCCTTCCGTTGTCCATTTCCTGCTTCTTTGACTCAAAAATCAGGTACCCTTTTCTGGGTTTTTGCCTTTCTTTTGGAATTTTGTCATGATTAGGAGTTTGAATGTTTATGAATGGCCCCTGTAATCTCAACTAGATTAAAGGGTAGAAGATGTTATATACAGGTTGGTTTTGGAATCTCTAACTTTGTGATTCTATTGGGTGTTTTGTTTTCTTTGGAAGTATTGCAGTCATGGTGTTTGATAAAATGCGGAAGGGATGCTCTACCTTGTTTTAGAATATGAAAATTTATGATTATTTTCATTTTCTATTGGGTGTTTTGTTTTCTTTGTAAGTATTGCAGCCATGGTGTTTGATCAGATGTAGAAGGGATGCTCTGCCTTGTTTTGGATTCTGCAACTACATGATTCTTTTCATTTTCTTTTGTGTTTTCTTTTTAAGCATTACAGCCATGGTGGTTAAAATTTAGAAGAAGTGCTCTGTCTGGTTTTTTCTTCTTTGTAAGTATTGCAGTCATGGTGTTCGATCAAATGCAGAAGGGATGCTCTGCCTTGTTTTACAATCTGCAACTTTCTGATACTTTTCATTTCTTTTTTTATTGAGTGTTCCCTTTTTAGTATTGCAGACATGGTATTTGATAAAATTTAGAAAGGATGTTAGGCCTTTTCTTTCCTTTATACTTCTTAGCTTTGAGATTAAGACATCTCTCTAATTTCTTTAAGAGGTCATAAGTAAAATTTTCTCGCCCCCATATGCAGAATAGTAATCTAAAAAAATAGAGCCAAGAAATGTGATGTGTTGCTTAAAAAACAGAAGTGTGTTGTTTTATCATATATTTCTATTCGGTCTACTTTCTTTTATCATCTACGAGCGATTTTTTTGGATAAGAAACAAACCCCATTTCATTGTCAACAAGAGGAGAGTTATAGCTGCATCGTGCATGATCTAGTAACAATAAGGCTATAAGTTTGAATCCCCTACTCTATTTGAATAAAAAAAAGAAATGTAAATGAAAGAGTTACCTAGAAGATAGGTAAGAAAGAGAGAAAGAAGAGAAATGGGGAAGGATATGCCTACCATCAAATCATCTAAAAGCATGTCAGATCAACATTTAATTTATGGTGTTTTGGGTTGGAATACGTAGAATCACAATCATTAAAAGACAAAATGGTAATGGAGTTTATGATTGAATTCAATATATGCAATATATAGAGTTTCTTCTTCTGGTATTTTATATATATATATATATATATGATTTTCATGGATTTTTTTTTTCTTTCTTAGTTTTTAGCTCTAAGCTATTGCCAATTTGTTCATTGGAGGAAGATGATACGACCCCAGCCATTAAGTACGTTTATTCTAGGCGTAAGAAAGTGAGAGTGGGGGTGTGAGCACGTGCGTGTGGAGTGGTGAGCTCGTGCGTGTGAAGTGCGTGGGAAGGTTGTTGAGTTGGTTAGTATAAATAGTCGGGTAGGAGTAAGGGAAAAGCATTCAAAATTCATTTGTCTAGGTTATCTCTTTGAGATTGGAGAGTGAGGGGCTCTTGAATCCCCTGTTCTTGTTGTTTTGATAATAAAATTGGTAATTCCTACCAATTTTGGTATCAGAGCGGTTGTCGATCGGAAGATGACTGGGAAATTGGATCAACGTCTGAAATCCGTGGAAGATGTGGCCGAAACCGTGGCGTCGAAGCAGCAAGATCTGGAATCGCAGATCACGACGCAGTTCGCGGCATTGGAGGAGAAGCAGAAGGCGTCTGAGGTACGTAGAGATCTTCAATTCGAATTGCTGAGGGAGGAAATGAGATCTCTGTTTTCGCGACGCGAAACAGAGGAGGTGATCGGCGAGATCTCGGCGACGGGGAAGGGAAAGAATGTCGCGCAGATGGAAGCGCCTCCATTGAAGCCGACGATTGAAGGTTTTCCGTGTGCAAGTGAGCAGAGTTTGAGAGTTCAGCGTGCCGAATTGCCGAGAATTGGCGAGTCGTCGTCGATTCAGCCGGAAGTTGCGAAAATCGGCATTCAAGCACCAACGAGCAAAGAAGTGCCATTGTTCGATATGCGTCTAAGGAAGCTGGAGGTTCCGGTGTTTAAAGGAACAGAGGACGAAGATCCGATAGGGTGGTTGCATCGTGTTGAGAGGTATTTTCTGGTTAATCGACTCTCGGAGAGTGATAAATTGGATGCCGCAGTGATGTGCTTAGAAGGAGAAGCATTAGATTGGCATCAATATGAGGAAGATCGCTCTTCTATTCGCTCGTGGAGTGATTTTCGAGTGTTGTTATTGGAACGATTTCAGCCAACTTCACAAGTAAATAGATATGCTCGCTTGATGAGTCTTCAACAAGTTGGTACAGTCCGGGCCTACCGTCGATTGTTTGAGAAATATTCGATCGGGTTGAAGGATTTAAGTGAGAAGTTGTTGGAAGGAAAATTCGAAAGTGGACTTAAGGAAGAGGTCCAAAGCGAGATGAGGAAGCTTTGCCCAGTCGGTTTGAAAGCAAAAATGCTTATGGCGCAACTGATCGAAGACGATTTTGCAGTACAAGCAAAGAGGAGACTCGAGTCTACTAGTGTGGGGTCAGGCAGGAGTAGTGTTGCTTCTGGTAGTTCGGGATCATCCAGCTCGGGTGGTTCGAGCAACTCGAATTTGCGCTCGTTCACTTTCTCACCACGCCGCTTGAACAGTAGTTCGTCCACAACAGTGAGTGTTAATACATCGGGTTTGAAGGGTCCTTTTAAGCGATTGACGGATAGCGAAATCCGAGCCAAGAAAGATAAGGGCTTATGTTTTCGTTGTGATGATAAGTTCTTTCCTGGTCACAAGTGCAAGAAAACTGAATTGCAAGCATTACAAGTGTTGGTGGTTCGGGACGAAATTGAGGGTGGAGAAACAGAGGATAGTGATAGATCTCTCGGAAGATGTTTCGAAGGAGTGGATTTGGGGTGAAGTGAAATGGATCATGAGATGGCAGCGTTATCATTGAATTCGTTAGCCGCCTAAGCTCTCGAAGACTTTGAAGGTGCGTGGTAATATTTTAGGGATGGATGTGGTAGTTCTTGTCGACACTGGGGCGACTCATAATTTCATTTTCGAGGAATTGGTGTCGAGATTGGGACTGTCGGTTGCGGCGTCAAATGATTATGGAATAGTTTTGGGGACGGAGACTCGGTGAGAGAGCAAGCGAGGTATGCAAGGGCGTGGTGCTGCTGGATGGCGAGCTAAGGGTGGTTCATGATTTTTGCCCTTGCCATTGGGCGATGCGGACGTTATTCTCGGTGTTGCGTGGTTGGAAACATTGGGGAAGGTAGAATTTGATTATCGTGTTTCGCAGATGCGTTTTGTGGTGGGTCCGTGGAGGCGTGCTGATTTACAAGGAGATCCTAGTTTGGTGAAGGCTCGAGTTTCTCTGAAGTCTATGATGAAGTCGTTACGTGTAGAGGATCACGGTCTTTTAATTGAGCTTAATTTGTTGGACATGGCATCCACACCTAGAAGTAAAGCGAGTTGGTTCATCATTTGGACGATACGCCGCCGGATTTACAACCGTTGTTGTTCGAAGACGCAAAGATCTTTGAGCGTTGCGAAGCTACCTCTCTCGTGAAGTTGCGACCATGCTATAGAGTTGTATGCGGGTAAGGAATCAGTTAACGTGCGGCCGTATAGATATCCCCAGTTTCAAAAGAATGAGATAGAACGACTGGTAAAGGATATGCTATTAGCAGGTATTATACGCCCGAGTACTAGTTCTTTTCGAGCCGGTGTTGTTGGTAAAAAGAAAGATGGAAGTTGGCGGTTCTGTGTGGATTATAGGGCTTTGAATTTGGTTACTGTGCCAGATAAGTTTCCTATTCCTTTAGTTGACGAGTTATTAGATGAGTTGCATGGAGCAGTGGTTTTTTCCAAGATTGATCTTAAGGCGGGGTATCATCAGATTCGAGTCCGACCAGCTGACATTCCGAAAATGACTTTTCGAACTCATGAGGACATTATGAGTTTTTAGTAATGCCTTTCGGGTTGCGGAATGCCCTCACTACCTTCCGATCGGTAATGAACGAGATTTTGCGTCCATACTTACGGGAAGTTTGTTTTGGTTTTCTTTGATGATATATTGGTTTATAGCGTGTCCGTGGAGGAGCATCTGTCCCATTTAACTTCGGTGTTTGAGGTGCTTAAGCATCATCGGTTTGTGGCCAATGCCAAGAAATGCCGATTTGGGGTGGCGCGTATTGAATATCCTGGGTCATTTTATTTCATCGGAAGGGTCTCGGTGATCCTGCGAAGTTGGAGGCTATGGTGAATTGGCCGAGCCCTCTCTCCATCAAGGAGCTGCGGGGGTTTCTGGGATTGACGGGGTATTATAGGCGTTTTGTGGCCAATTATGGTACTATGGCATTTCCGTTAACGCAATTATTGAAGAAAGGGAAATTTTTGTGGAGTGCAGAGGCTGAGGATTCGTTTCAGCGGCTGAAGCATGCTATGGTGAGTGTTCCAGTGCTAAGGTTACCCGATTTCTCTCAACCATTCGTGGTCGAGACGGATGCTTGGGCATCGGACTTGGGGCCGTTTTGATGCAAGAGGTCGACCTCTCGCTTATTTTAGTCGCGCTCCACCGATTACACATCGTCGAGTAAAGCGGTCTATGAACGCGAGTTGATGGCTATAGTGTTTGCGGTTCAACGATGGAGGGCATATTTGCTTGGCCAGCATTTTGTTGTGCGTACGGATCAGAAAAGCCTTAAATTCTTGCTGGAACAACGTGTGATTGATGGTGAGTATCAACGTTGGGTTACTAAATTGCTGGGTTATGATTTTCATATTGAATATAAGAAGGGTTTGGAGAATTCGGCTGCTGATGCCCTGTCGCGTCTTCCTTTGGCCTGTGAGTTAGGAATGCTGAGTTACGTATCGGGCGTTAACACAGAGGTGTTTTTAGAGCAGGTAAAGGCGAATCCACACTTGATGACCATTTATACCGCATTGTTAAACGGCGAGGCAGCCCCAAAAGGTTTTTCCTTACTTCGAGGAGTGTTGTGTTTTAACGATCGTTTGGTTCTGCCGCCGGATTCGCCTACTATTCCCTTACTCTTACAGGAATTTCACTCGGGGCCGATTGGGGGACATCACGGTGCCCTTAAGACGTATCAACGCTTGGCTAAGGAGGTTTATTGGGTGGGTATGAAAGCTCGTGTGCGGTCGTTTGTGGCGGAATGTGCTATTTGTGTTCAAGCTAAGTATCTATCCCTGGCCCCAGCCGGGTTACTGCAACCATTACCGATTCCTGAGCGAATCTGGGAAGATGTGTCTATGGATTTTGTGGAAGGACTTCCTCGTTCTGAGGGGTTTGATACTGTTTTGGTGGTGGTCGATCGGTTGTCCAAATATGCGCATTTCCTGTTAGTCAAGCACCCTTATACATCGTTGTCCATTGCGTCTCTTTTTATCAGGGAGGTCGTGCGGTTACATGGCATGCCGCGTAGTATTGTTTCTGATCGCGATAAGGTATTTACGAGTTCGTTTTGGGAAGAGTTGTTTCGTGCCACAGGCACAAAACTCCGTCGTAGTACGACATATCACCCGCAGTCGGATGGGCAAACAGAGGTTGTTAATCGTTGCTTGGAATCGTATCTTCGTTGCTTTGTCATGACTCAACCCAAGCAGTGGTCCAAGTGGATTCCGTGGGCCGAGTATAGTTATAACTCGTCTTATCATTCGTCTGCTCGGTTAACTCCGTTTGAGGCGGTTTATGGTCGTGCCCCACCGCCCATTTTGGGGTATGAGATGGGTCAGAGTGCTTTATCGGCGGTGGATTCCTTATTGGTCGATCGTGATAAGATGCTGCTTACACTCAAGGCTTCCCTTGGGCGTGCTCAACAACTTATGTCCAAACAGGCTAATGCTAAACGTCGGGATGTTCAGTTTGCGGTGGGTGATCGGGTGTACTTGAAGTTACGGCCGTATCGGCAGCTTTCGCTGGCAAAGTTTAAACATCCGAAGCTGGCGCCTCGTTTTATTGGTCCGTACCGAGTTATAGCTCGGGTTGGCAAGTTAGCATATCGATTGGACTTACCCGATTCTGTGCGCATTCATCCGGTGTTCCATGTTTCGGTGTTGCGTAAGGCGGTTGGGACTTCGTTGCCCGTGTTTCCTGTTCGCCGGGATTGCAGGATGATTTGGGGTTTGTGTTCCGGCCAATGGCAGTGTTGGGCATGCGGGAATCCACGTCTGTGGACGGGGACCGGGAGGTCTTGATTCAGTGGGAAGGTGGCTTGCCTGAGGATGCGACTTGGGAGTGCGCTAGTTTCATTCATGCTCAATATCCTGACTTCCACCTTGAGGACAAGGTGGTTCTTTGGGGGGCGGGTATTGATACGACCCCAGCCATTAAGTACGTTTATTCTAGGCGTAAGAAAGTGAGAGTGGGGGTGTGAGCACGTGCGTGTGGAGTGGTGAGCTCGTGCGTGTGAAGTGCGTGGGAAGGTTGTTGAGTTGGTTAGTATAAATAGTCGGGTAGGAGTAAGGGAAAAGCATTCAAAATTCATTTGTCTAGGTTATCTCTTTGAGATTGGAGAGTGAGGGGCTCTTGAATCCCCTGTTCTTGTTGTTTTGATAATAAAATTGGTAATTCCTACCAGAAGACTCGAAATGTTACTGCACCATTGTAATATTTTCTTTCCTGCTATAGGGGAATATTGTTCTTGTAAATTAGTGGACAAGTTATACGCTTGATGCCACTCCCAAGCAGTTTTCAACCATGAGCTCATTAACTGTAGACAAGAATGGTGAGGTTTTTGTCAACAGTCTTCATTTGCATATCAGCTCAAAAATCAAAACTAACTTTTAATTCTTTTACAACATACTTCTGTAGCTAAGCAGAGACTGATTTTAGCTGAGTGGTTGAGGAATATTTTCCCTGGTCTAAATTTGCCAATCAATCCTTGTGATGAGGACCTCAAAGCATGCCTGCTGGATGCCAATGTCTTGTCCCAAATCCTGAACAAGCTAAAAAAACCTGGTTCTAAAGAGGTATTGTCCAACTGGTTGCCTTTGTTCCAGAAGTTGTGGTTTTTTATCAAGTCCTTTTGTCATATCATACTGTTCACTTTTATGAGTATTAAGTTTTCTGACATTAGGCAGGTTATGCTATCCATAACTTGGCTTCACGAACGGAGAAGATCACGAGGTTCCTTGCAGCTATATCCGCCATGGGGATAATAAAGCTTGACAATACCAACACTGAAGATGTAATGGTCCAAATCTAGAAAGTACTCCCATAATTTATTTTCACACAATAGCTATAGTATTCATGATTCTTGTCATTAGAGTTCATCGTAGACTTCCATTGCTTTTACTTTTTAAATGTATGTTTATTTGTCCCTAAGGGTGGCGCAGTGGTTGAAGACTTGGGCTTTGAGGGTATGCTCCCCTCAAGGTCCCAAGTTCGATTCTTCCTGTGATAGTACTCCTTCGATGTCTTCAGTGTCTGGCCTAGGGACGGGCGTGGTTACCCTTGTTACAAAAAAGACGTATGTTTATGTGCAAATATGACGAAAATTATCAAAATATTTGCCTAGTTCTCTCTTCCATATGCATATATCTCTCTTCTTTCTTGTTCTCGCTTTCATTCTTAGGTATTGTTAATGCAGGGATCCATGGATTCTCTTTACAACTGTTTATGGTCAATTAGAGCACAGTTAAATGTAGGAGATGGCTCTTTGGCATGTAAATCACCTAAGTCAGAAAACAACACTCGTTTCGACAAATCTTTCCTTGAACCTCTTTCTCCGATATCGGGAGGAGATAGGAGGAAAGTCTTGTCTGAGTTGAAATCTCCTCGTACACCGAGCAGTCCTCTTGTGCCAGGTTTGTCTTTTCTAAACATTTGCTAGAATTTAAATCTAAAATCACAATATGCTCAATAAGAAATCAATAATGAAGGTGAAACAAAGTTGAGTAAATGGAGAAGGGGACCAGATATATAGTGGTTCGGGAAGATTACCTATATCTACTGTCAAACTCGAGCCAATTTCCATTACTCACCTAAAACAAATTGGAGGAGAAGAAAGATCAATGTCCAAACCCTAAACCTCAAACCTTGCCCAATTCTCTTAATTTCTAATGCCTCTCTCAAAGAAAGCTCACTCATAAGGATACTTAAATAGGGCGTTACAAATTAGGTCACAAAAAACCTAACTCTCAAGGCCAACATGGGAATACAAAATTACCCCTAGGTAACAACATTTTGCCTATGGTAAAAGGCTAAATACATACAATTCCCTGATACGAAATTTAAGTCACAACAATCACTCTCTTGACAAGCATACAAAGTAATGAAAAACACTCTGATTTGAGTTTTTAGAATGTCATGAACAAATCAACCATCTCAAAGTTTGAGTAATTCAATGAGATACACAAAACTGTCTGAAGCGATTGGTGTTAATCTTGAACAACACAATTCTTCTCTCTTGTGTTGCATCACAAACACAAATGAACCTCCCAAATACATGTTTGGTTCGATTAGGACTTTTAGATATAACTAAAACACCTTGATTATCAAAATGTAGAACATAACATGACAAAATCAAAATTCCATCAATCAACCTCTTAACAAAAACTGATTCAGCATGAACAAAATGTCCAACCTCCGTAGAATAGAGAACAACAACAAATCTCAAATTCAATTTTTAATCGATCACACTACCATAGAGCATGAACACATAACCCGTTAGACTTTTCCTATTCATATGGCTGCATAACCTGAATCATTAGAGTCAACAAATTTAATGAAGAGATTTTGGAAACAATCCTCAGATCCATCATGTCAAAATCTCAATTGAGTTGATGTACCGAATTTTTAATTTCTAAACAACTCATTGAAGCAAACAAATTGTCAACAAAATAGAAGACAAGCATAAACAAATTTCTGCAAATCCAAACTAAACGATGATTGCCCTCTTGAACACAACTACGTGACTGTACCAAATCCTCATCCAAAATTTTGTACAAGAAAGTTGTTGCAATCAAATGAACAATATGTGAAAACACCTCAGAATAACCAATGCCTTCTTGTGTGAAATTCTTAATACAAAAGAAAAAAATGAAGAACTAGTTACTAAATGTTTGTTTCAGTACACGCACCTCATTCTTATGGATAGTCTCTCTTTTATATCAACAGAACAATTGGGTGGATCAAATCACCAAGTTGATCATAAGTTCCATGACGTGTTTCAACTAAAACAGGGTCGTTACACAGATCTTTCGGCTGCAAAAATTTCAGAAATAATGAAATCAAATAGTCTCGACGTGAGTTCTTCTAACCCCCTCACCTCCCTTACCCTGATTTTATCTTATAAGCTTCAGTTTGTTTGTAGTCTTTCTGTGACATATATTGTTTATTCAACTTTGATGCCCTCAGCATCTCTTATTGCAGAATGCTCCAACTCAGTCACTTTTGAGTGTGGTGAACGGAATTCTCGACGAAAGTGTGGAGAAAAAGAATGGTGAAATTCCTCATGTATGGCCATGTAAATACTTAATTGTATAAAATTTATTGAATGCCAAAGGACTTAGCTGTGCGCACCCGTTGGTCATAGTTTTTCCTTAAATTTTCACTCTGACATTATTATCTTCTTTTCCTTATAGCGTGTGGCATGCCTGTTAAGAAAAGTAGCTCAAGAAATCGAGCGGCGTATTTCTACTCAAGCGGAACATATTCGAACTGTAATGTCCTAAGAATTTTTAAGTCAGTGTTGTTCCCTTTGAATTATCTTTTGACATTCTGTGTCATGATTTTCTTTATCCAGCAAAACAATCTTTTCAAGGCTCGCGAAGAGAAATTCCAGTCTCGAATAAGAGTGCTCGAGGCACTTGCAACAAATATTAATGAAGAAAATCAGGTATTATTGTAGAAAAATAAGTCCCATTAAATTTTTTGAGTTAGGTACTATCTATTTTTCTTCAGTGTGTTCTTAGCCAGCTTCAACAAACAATGGTTTTTACTCTTGACCATATTCAAAATCTATAATTTCTTATTTAAATTTGAATTTTGCTGCTAAGTATTTCGTTAACTCCTCATTAAACAAGAAACCAGATTCTTTTATGAGCCTTTTGTACTTGTGGAAACACTCAACAACATAAAGCTTTTGGAATTTGCAGCAGGCTGAGAAGACTAAAGCGAAAGAAAAGAAGAATCTTGCAAGTGAGGATGTGACTAAGTTTATTAAAGAAAGAGATGAATACAAGTCAGAGATCATACTATTGAAACAAGAGTTGGAAACAGCTAAGAAGACCGAATTGCCTCGCTTGCAAGCAGAAACGGAAAAAGGTGAGGATGTGCCTAGACTGATTAAAGAAAGAGACGAAAGCAAAGTAGAGATTAAAATGTTGAAGCAAGAGTTGGAAATAGCTAAGAAAAGAGATGAAATGAGTTGCGTACGGGTAAAAACAAAAGAAGGTGAGGATGTGGCTAGATTGATTAGAGAAAGCGATGAAAGTAAAGAAAAAATCACATTGTTGAAACAAGAGCTGGAAAAAACAAAAAAGATGTATGAATTGCATTGCTCTGAAGTGGAAATGGAAAAAGGTGAGAATGTGAGTAGGTTCATTAAAGAAAGAGATGAAAGCAAAGCTGAGATCACAATGTTGAAGCAAGAGTTGGAGAGAACTAAGTCGGCTTATGAATCGCGTCAAGGCGAGGATGTGACTAGGTTAATTAGAGAAAGAGATGAAAGTAAAGAAGAAATCATAACCTTGAAGCAAAAGTTGGAAACAGCTACGAAGACATATGAATTGCGTCGCTTGCAAGTGGAATCGGAAAAAGGCGAGGATGTGACTAGGTTAATTCAAGAAAGAGATGAAAGCAGAGCAGAGAATATAACTTTGAAGCAAGAGTTGGAAACTGCCATGAAGATGTATGAATTTCGTTGCTCGCAATTAG
Organism: Sicyos edulis; assembly: GCA_036507275.1. NCBI lineage: Eukaryota > Viridiplantae > Streptophyta > Magnoliopsida > Cucurbitales > Cucurbitaceae > Sicyos > Sicyos edulis. The sequence goes on from CM071847.1 coordinate 38,358,531, forward strand.
AAACAGAAAAAGGTGAGAATATGACTAGGTTGATTAAAGAACGAGATGAAACCAAAGTGGATATCATAGCATTGAAGCAAGAACTTGAAACAACTAAGAACACATATGAATTGCGTTGCTTGCAATTAGAAACAGAAAAAGGTGAGGATGTGACTAGGTTGACTAAAGAAAGAGATGAAGGTATAGCAGAGATTGCAATGCAAAAGCAAGAGCTGGAAACAACCATAAAGACGTATGAATTGTGTTGCAAGCAAGTGAAAACAGAAGCAGAATCTGCTCGATTGATGCTCGAGGAAAGGATAAAAGAACTCGAGGATCTTTTGGAAGATTCAAGTAATGAAGTGCAAGAACTTACAAGATTTTTTGAATCAAACCAAAAAAAGTGGAATGCAAAAGTAAACAGCTACAGGCGGATGATAGAATTTCAATGCAATGTACTACAGGTGTGATTGAAATAGAATTTTCATATTCTTGTTCTTTTGTGATATTATGATCAATGAAAATAATTTATGAACTCTTTAGGGTGTAAGATGCTCCTCGGAGTCTGTTAAAGAAGAGGTTTTGAGAGTAAAGCTGGATTGTGCAAACCAAGTCAACAAATTAGGTAATGATGATTGTAAGAAATCTTTTGCACTATATCATGTTTATAAATTATAGCAATGAGTTCTTATGATGAGGTCTATCCTATCCAGGACTCAAGCTCAAATCAATAGCACAAGCAGCTGACAATTATCATGTCTTGCTGGATGAAAATAGAAAATTGTTCAATGAGCTACAGGATCTAAAAGGTGAATTTCTTGTATTGAATTCGATTATGTTCTCCACCATTTTTTTTCTTTTTGTATCACTTAATCTTTTTCCCTTTCATCAGGAAACATCAGAGTGTATTGTCGAATAAGGCCATTTTTGACCGGGCAGAAAGACAAACGGATGACCATAGAACACATCAATGAAAACGGAGAAGTAGTAATAGCAAACCCAACCAAGCCTGGGAAAGATGGCCAAAAATTATTTAAGTTTAACAAGGTGTACAGCCCAGTTTCAACTCAAGGTCTCTTTCTTTTCATTTTCTCATGTAGTAATATTTAGGGATGTATTTGTAGATTTGGGTATCTTTGCAATTCTTACTAACTGTGTTGTCTTTATTAAATGCAGGGGAGGTTTTTTCTGATATCCAACCATTGATACGATCTGTACTTGATGGATATAATGTATGCATATTTGCCTACGGCCAAACTGGTTCGGGAAAGACCTATACAATGGTATGTTGCCTTTATATGTTTTAATAATACAGACAATTTTTTTTAGCTTTAGCTAATGAGATTCGTCACATTGTTTCTTTTTAAGACCGGTCCTAATGGTGCTACTAAGGAGAACTGGGGAGTTAATTATCGAGCGCTCAACGACCTTTTCGAAATCTCTCAAAACAGAAGTGGTGCCATTTCTTATGAAGTTGGGGTGCAAATGGTTGAAATTTATAACGAACAAGTGCGGGATTTACTTTCAAGCAATGCTTCCCAAAAGAAATATCCTTTTTAAATATGCAGTGTACTGTACTAACACCAAATTTCTAGTCATTTTCCTCTTTAAGTATTTAATTTGAAGCACTCACTTTTAATGATATAATACGCATTTAGGAGATTGTTGATTTATTATTTGATTTCAAATAAGGACTATTGTTCCAACTTTTCTATCTCTTGTTTCTCTTAACTCTCACACACTGGGGATTTTGACTCATTCCCAACCTTTCGGGCTTGCGGTACCAGATGCTACCATGCTTCCAGTGAATGCAACCTCAGATGTTTTAGAATTAATGGAAACTGGACTGAAGAACAGAGCCGTCGGTGCCACTGCCATGAATGAAAGAAGTAGTCGGTCACACAGGTTTGTTTGTTTTATTATACTCTAAAATGCTCTTCTCTAGATTCTTACTTTCTTATTTTTCATGTAAACTTACAGCATTGTGACTATTCACGTTCGTGGTACGGATTTGAAGGCTGGTTCCTCACTGCATGGTAATCTTCATTTGGTAGATCTTGCTGGAAGTGAGCGGGTTGATCGCACTGAAGTTACGGGAGATAGACTCAAAGAAGCACAACATATAAACAAATCATTGTCTGCACTTGGAGATGTCATTTTTGCTCTTGCACAGAAGAGCTCTCATGTTCCATACAGAAATAGCAAGCTCACTCAAGTCCTTCAAAGCTCTCTTGGTATTATTTTTCTAATTGCATGGATGTGATACTTATTTTGCCAACAAAACTTCTAAACGATCACAAATTTGGATTCTGTGCTGTAGGTGGTCAAGCAAAGACGGTCATGTTTGTACAACTTAACCCTGATATCAACTCATATTCTGAATCTTTAAGCACACTAAAGTTTGCGGAGAGAGTTTCGGGAATCGAGCTAGGTGCAGCACGAAGCAGCAAGGAAGGAAGGGATGTTAGGGAGCTAATGGACCAGGTATGCATGTCTTAATATTGATTTGCATTGGAATCATTTGCATCACAAATCTAAACTGTATTCCTGTTTCAGGTGACATCTCTGAAAGACACTATCAGCAAAAGGGATGGGGAGATTGAGAGGCTACAACTAGTGAAAGACTTCAAGAACAATGTGTACAATGGCATGAACACCGAGAAGCACCGCACAACTTCTTCAAACCAAGACGTGAACGGCGTAGTGCCAAGAATTCAGAAGCCTTCAGGGAAGAGCATAGGAGGAGCCGTGGAGAAAGCTGGTTTGGATCATGACAACGTATCAGATCATAGCGATGTGCAATCAGAAGAGGACTTGCAGCATTCGACCGATGATGTGAAGAACCATAGTGAAGTTATTCCGCGACTAGACATAGGTCAGAATAGTATTGAAGATGCAGAGACATCAGGATTTACAGATGCATATCATGAAGAAAGAACAATGAACATACATGAAGATGATCATTATGTTGAAGCAGAAAATGATGCAATTACAGAAAGTCCAAGGTCCAATAGAGCCACAAAACCAGCAGAAAAGTTGGAAAAGTGAGTTGTTTTTGTCTTTCAAAAACTCAAGTTCAAGATTCCTTGGAGGATGATTTTGTTTTTCCTTCTTTTCGTAAAACCTTAAACTATAAAGATTGAATCGTTTCATTTCGTAAACTTAGCTCGCTTTCGGGTTGATAACAGTTTTAATTTTCGTTTCTTTCCTAAAAATCCCAACTCCATGCTTTGCAGGCCTAGATCTACAACTCCTGTTTCTAGGACCATTCTAAAACATACACAAAGTGCATCAACTACACTACCAGGATCCAAGGTTTCAAAGCTATCCTCCGCACCAAGTATGTGAGAGATCAATATTTTTCTATTATTTTCTATCAAGTTACTTGCTATCAATTCTTTTTGTTTAGCTAATGAAAATAAGCTTCCTCTTCTATTTTAGAGGAGGGAAGGATAGTTTCATGATTTATTTAATTTCCTCCCTAATGTATAGAGGTTCATATTCCATAAGTATTTATTTGAACCATAGAGTAGAGAAATAAAAGATGTAAAGCAATGGAGGAAAAAAAGTTCAAAATCATATTTTGGTTGTTTGACAGTTCATATTTGCATATTGCCAGACAAGTATTAACACAAGTATCTCAGTTCCATTTTAAATGATTTAACAAAATATGGTATAATAACTATCATGGGTTCACCCAGGGGTCAAAGAGGGAATTAAGGATTTCAGAGTGGGTGGTCACTTAGAAAATAATTTCATAGATTTTTTTGATATCCAAATATATTGTAGGCATATGTGCCGTAAAAAAAGTCGAGGTACGCCTATGTTATCTCCGACACTCGTGGATATAAAAAAACCAAAAAAATCCAAAATCTGTTACAATGTTAAGAAATAGTCTCTCCTCAGTCCATGCAGTCTCATCGGTAAGGATTTGGGGTTTCTTGGTCATATTGGCTTAGAGATCTTAAGTTTTATTGAATTAAACGCAGCAATTGAGGAATTGGGATGGGGATTCGAACATGTAACCTCATGGTTACTTGATCATATAAGATGTCACTCGAACTTTGCTCCTTTTGGTTAGAGATCTCAAGTTTGAGCAATAAAAATCCTCGATTTTGTTGGTTATCAAAAAAAAAAGTTTCTCATGCACATTATGATTTGTTTTTGTTCTTTTTGTCATAATGAAATTATCTTTTTATATGTTCTATCAATTAAGCTGATGCTTTGTAACAGGTCTTAAAAAAACTGTAACCGGGCTCAAGTCTACTAAAAGATCATGGCAGTAATTTGAAAGGGAACCTTTCTCTTCTTTTTTTTCCGTTTAAATTTATTTATGTTTTTACATGATTTTTTTTCTTTCTTCAATTTTCCAATTTCATTGAAGAAAAATATATTTAGGTTAGGAAATTAATTACCATAAAGTTTTGTACATAAAAGGCCTCTCTGTATAGTCCTCAAAATAGAGGGTAGATACTTGTAAAATCATAGTCATTAGTGTGAAATTTAATCAGTAAATATTTGTATCATGCTGACCTGGCAAGGACAGGATGTTTACACATTACCATGGTGGGGACTAACCTATGCATTTACGATACCTTATATACCTAGAACTTTGATATATAAACTATATACACAAATTATGACAGATTTTACGAGGCTATTATCTTCCATATTTGTTAAGTTTTGGAAATATAAATTTGTGTATATTATGAAATTTTTCTAAAATATTGAAATAGGGATGAACATAAAATAGTTGGAGTCTTGAGTTAAATGTTATAATTATGCCATCTAGAAGAAATTATCCTCAATTCTTGAATTACCACGTATATATCCAAAATCAAAATTTACTTGGTCTATAAAATGGTAAATGATAAAAAATTAGAGCAATAATTAATTTGGAAATACTTATCACCAATTTGGATCACAAAATTCTACACTTTAACATTTCTCTTTTCATCAATTAAAGTCAATTTTTTTTAAAAATAAAATAAAAAGATGAAGTCCAAAATGGTAGTAAGTATTTTCAATATAGTTACTCACCCTTAGGCAAGTTTTGCTCTAAAGAATATATGAAGATGCATCATCAAATTTTTATTCTACTTTTTGAGTTCAATACAATATTTAAAATTGAAAGGATATTCAAACGTGCAACCTCTTGATCAATGGTGCATGCCATTATGCATGAGCTAACTCACTTTTGGCGATGTGTTTTTTTGTTTTCTTTTTATTTTTGAAACAGACTAACTAAACATTTTATTAATCAACCACAATTGGGCATAAAACCCCGTTACAAGAGATGACTAAAGGAGGAAACAAACCCCTACAACACTACAAGATCCTTTCCACAAAACATAGCCCTAGGGCTCATAAATGAAAAAGGCAATTAACTCAAAGGAACCCGACAAGACCGGTAGCATATGGTCGTTGACCACAACTGTAAAAAATTATTATCAAGTTCTATCTTAAAATTAATTGTTGATGAGTGAATTAGTTTAATCTATCTTAGAAAATGTTAAAAAGTCTTCTCACATTTTTAATGTATGATCTTCAACATGTACTTTCAAAATAGTGTTTTTTTTTTAATTCTTCATTTTTGAATTGGATCTCAATCAATCTCAATTTCTTAATATTAGATCAAATGTTGATTTAGATTTAATGGGTCTTAATAACATATCTAATATTATAAGATCCATTAAACAGCTAAGACTATAAATGTTACGAGGTCTTCAACCTTTTGAATATGAAATTTTAAACAGGCATATGAGGTAAACAAGTTACACTTGAAGACCAAATGAGCATAAATAGAATGGTATTCAAAAGGTGTGCAAAAGAGACATGAAGAAAGGGAATAAGAGATATCATAACTAACCTTATCATCCAACAAAACAATATTCATAAACTTTTAAAGATCTAAGATATTACCTCATTGGTAAACTCGGAAATATAATAACAAGCAAAAAAAAACCTTTCTACAAAACTTCGAGCCAAAACCCAAACTTCAAAGACTTTTCCTTGCAAACACATCAAACATTTTCCCTTTTATCATATTAAAAACAATCAAAATCATTAATTTTGTAAAAAAAAAAAATAAATAATTGGATCACGTGTCCATACACTTTACCACTTAGTGAAGTACACGTGTCAAATTCACTTTCACAATCAAAATTACCTACGTGTCACATTGTAATTAGCTCTTTATAAATTATCTTTCGCGTAATGGAAAATGTCTAGTCCATAAACTAACTATATTTTTGTCGTTTTCCTCTATAACTTTTTTATCTCATCAGATATATGAATATTTTTTAGAATAAATATAGTATTCTAAATTCCAAGGCCACGTGTGCCGTGTCCATCACGGAGATCGAGCCAAACTCATTCTCCACCGTCCACGTGGCGACTCGTGCCAATCTAAATCAACCCTTGCATGGCCACGTGTGCCGTGTCCATCACGGAGATCGAGCCAAACTCATTCTCTACCGTCCACGTGGCGACTCGTGCCAATCTAAATCAACCCTTGCATGGAAGGAACCTTCGTGTGGGCCCATGTCCTATTGTTAACTGCCACGTTGTTTATTTCATGAAACTTCCTTCCTTTTTGACACGTGTTGATCTCTGAATCGTCTATTTGCACTTAGATTAATATTGGTGGGCTCTACTCTAGTGCCGACACTAGAAAAAACAATTTTTTTTTTTTTAAATTGGAAAAAAAAAAAAAAAATTATTGTTAAAAAGCTAAATTTGATTTAGTCGAAGTATATTGCATTATTAATTTGGTCTCAATATTTAAAAACCTTTAATTTTATGACAAATTTATAACATTTTTTAGTATAAATTGGAGACAAATGTCACAAACTTAAATATATTATTATTCTTAAATAATTTGAGATTTAAATATCAATTTTTAAAATTAAATTCATAATTATAAAATTAAATTGAATTACAATACAACCAATTAACCATATTGTTGAAGATAATAATGTTGAAGGTTAATAATTCTATACTCTTGTTCATATATGTGAATATCGAGACAATTTATATACATCTTAATTAATTTTCATATAACATATTGTTATCGACCTATAAGATTAGTTGTCAAATTTTTTTATAGAAAGTAATTAACTTTAACTTTGATTGAATTCATAACCTTTTAATTTCATAGAATATTTTTCTTACCATCAAGTCGGCCTATGGTGGCTAGTAATTCCGCACTTTGTTGTCCAGATAGATCAAATAAATATTTTAACATTCGGAAATGTCCAAATTTTTTTATCAACTTATTATTTTACTCTTCCTTCCAAAAAAAATGAAAAAAGAGAGTGTTTTCGATATATTTAGTTAAAAAAAAAATTAGGCGATGGTATTGAAGAATACGATTTATAGAAACACCCTTTATCTTTTACTTAATTAAAATGGAGACCAAATGAAAAAAGAGAATTGAAAAAAAAAATATATGCTTTCAAATTAGTTCACAACTTCAACTATGTGGAGAGCATTTTAGGTTTGTAAGTTTGTGTAATTATGAGATAAAAGGTCACATTATGTTGATTAGATATATTTATTAATTTCAAAGTTTGTAAATCCAATGTATCAAGGTAACTAGGTAACACACAAGATACAAAAATAAAGCCCAACAAAATTGTGAATGAATGTGCACTATATTTCCTTTTCTATTAATGGAAATGTTTTGCTCTCAATTCTTATTTGCAACATTATATAATAAAAAAAATAACTTCAATTCAACAAGAAACTAATATGATTGGTTTTATCTTTTTAGAAAAAACATATAGTGTCTTACTATATAAGGGTAAATTATATATATCCACCAAGACAAATACAAAGTATGTCAGCTTGTAACTCATATGCTATTTTCTTTTTTTCTTTTTCTTTTTTGAATGGAACGCATATGCTTTTAGTTAACTATATCTCAAGTTCATTATTTTATACTAAATAATAATTGAAAAGAAAAAAGTAGCCATATTTTGAAAGTGTTCTTAAAATAGTCTTTTTTTTTTCAAAGTTACAAAATGAAAATTTTAGGCCTCTTTTTTATTATCATTTAAGTTTTGATTTTTTATTTTTGAAAATTAACTTTATAAATCATACTTTCTCTATAATTTTCATTATTGTGTTGTCTATTTTTTTGGTTCTCAAGTTTTGGATGAATTTTTTTTAGTTCTTATATTTTAAAATCAAACATTTACTATTTATTGACATTTCAATCATGTTCAATTTTGATCTTTGAAATAGTTAATAACAACAAAATGTTTGCTAAAATAACTGACCTAACTAATTTAAAATTTTAATAAATTAATGATGTGATAATTTTGGTCTTGAACTTTATTTTCAAAAGAAAATAAATAAAAATGAAAATCTCACCTACATAAAACCAAAATGAGTATCATTCAAATGTGAAAGATTAAAATGATTTAATTTTAAAATATAAAAACTAAATAGAAATATCCACTCAAAACTTATAGAATAAAATTGTATTTTTCTAAAAAATTAAGTCATATTTTAAAAACTAAAAAAAATGATAGTTTTTAAAAAATTGCTTGTATTTTCAGAATTAGACTAATAATTCAAACACTTCCTTTAAATATATAAAAATCATTGATAAAAAAATGGAGAGAAAATAAATTTTTTTAAAATTGAAATTAAAGGATTATTAAATTACCCTTAATATTAAAATAAAATAATAGTCGTGTCAAACAAATAAGGGGATTTTGTAGCAAATGATGAAATTGTGAGAATTGAAAGATATGGTTGATTTTTTTCATAATCATATTTTTCTAAAATCTTTTTATTCTCTTTCTAACTATTTTTTATTTTTTACATAAAAATTTTATTTTTCTTATAATTATTTTTTATTTTCACCATACTCATTATATTATTTTCCACATAATCATTCTCTTCCAAACAAAACAAATAATTAATCATTCTCTCTCTAAACATTTCATTTATCCTAAATATAAATAATCATCATTTTCATAATTATTTTTCTTTATTCTCCTTAGAAATTTTCATTTCTTGGTAACCATTCACATTCCCCTTTCACAATACTCCTAAAAATTGTAACATAAACACCAAATTACCAAAATGACCTCGATTCTAATCTCAATCCACAAGAGAGTGGGAGAAGGTGGATCAACAAAAATAACATAATCATTTATTTTTAAATATAATTTTCCGTTAGAAATGTCTTCCACGTAATACATTATGTGGCTAATAATTCCCCAATTTTCAAATCCTAAAATTTCAAATAAAACAAACACAGTCCATTTTGGAATTATTATTATATGACAAAAAAAAAGGCGTTTATTTCTGTTTCCCATTCCTTCACTCAAAAACCCATTTCTCATAAGAACAACACTCTCTCCATGTTCAACGATCAACCACTCGCCGGAACTTCCAGAGACGATGAAGATCAAATCCGCGAAATCCACGCCCTGACGCCGCCGCCGCCGCCGCCGCAGCCTCCGCCGAGTCGCAGCCACCACCGCCGCGGACTGGACGCCTGGGAAACCACCAGCCAGAGATCCGAAGCCGCTTCCAGCGACAATTTCACCTCCATGAGTCGGGAGTTCAATGCTCTCGTCCTCGCCGGCGCCGAGATCGGCTACGATCCGCCGATTAACGAACCTCCTCCTCCTCCTCCGCCGAATAACCTGAGCAGGATCGGAGAGGAAGATCATCGGGATACGCCGGAGGAGGAGACGAATCCGTTGGCGATCGTGCCGGACGGCCATCCGTTCGACGACGATCGATTGACGCCGCTGCCGCCTGTCCCGAGACAGGACAACGGCGGCGGCGCGGCGGCGGCGAGAGAGATCTCGTTGCAGATGGTGAAGAAGGAGGAGGTGGAGACGAAGATTAGCGCATGGCAGAACGCGAAGGTTGCGAAGATTAACAACCGGTTCAAGAGAGAAGATGCTGTGATCAGTGGATGGGAGAGGGAGCAAGTTCAGAAGGCATCTTCATGGATGAAGAAGATCGAGGTACGTCAATTCGAAATTCAATTTGAAAATGGCGATTTCTGGTTGCATGTTATCTGTTCGAAGAAATGCTTCAATGAATTGACTGATCGATTGGTTGAATAATCGACTCCTCTGTTCTGATACCACCTTTTTAGGTCATTATGATCACTTGGACTGATTGTGACGATGAATTTATGATGATTATTTGCACTAAACATGTGAAAGCTTTTTTCAAATCTAAACTCCTATTTGTTTCACTTCAGTTTTGAAACTTTTGAATATTCTGTTTCTTTGTCTCTTTTATTCTTTTTTGTTAGCATCAAGCTTCCAATCTATAACCTGCTCCATAAATAGATGAAATGTTCCATTAAATGTTTATGGAAATTATTGATAAAGAAAAGTAAGTCTAGATGACGATTAGTTTTTGTCTACTTTTAATTTTTATAATTTTGTGCCAAGAAGAGTATTTACTCAATCAACATTAGTATAAATTAATGATCAAAGAATTCTTATAATTGAAACTCCTATTATTATTAAACTAAATATAAAAATTTAATCTTCATGTTTCTGACTACATAAAGAGGATTATACTGTAAGAAATTAAATTGTTGCTAAGAAAATAGGTTGAAAATTTTGAAGACTAAAACACAACTAAAAAGTGAAATTTGTAAGGAACAAGATAGAACAATTCAAAATTGAAAAGAACGCATACATTGTTTGTATGTTTCCATTATGAATTGGATGAAGCTTGAGTTTGTATAAGTATTTCGACACTCTAAATGACCTAATACTCGAACCTCGTTTATATTTCTCGTTTGGACTTTTATTATTTAGTCCTATTAATATGTTTTAAATTTACAGAGTTTTCTCCGAGAGGTGGCGCAGTAGATGAAAACTTGGGTTTTGAGGGTATGCTCCCCTCGAGGTCTCAGGTTTGAGATTCACCTATGACAAGCATGACCTAAGGACTGGCGTAGTTACCCTTGTTTCAAAAAAAAGTTTACAGGGTTGGAGTACTATACAAAGAAAACTCTATTGTTCCTTTCTCTTATATATTCTGCCTTGTGAATGTAGTTGACACACCGTTTGTTAGTTTCTCGGGTTTTTGTTTCTTTCGTAGATAACGATCGTATATATATGCAATGCAGAGGAAGTTGGAAGAGAAGAGAGCAAAAGCGTTAGAAAAGATGGAGAATGAAGTGGCAAAAGCGCGCAGAAAAGCAGAGGAGAGAAGAGCATCGGCGGAGGCGAAGAGAGGAACAAAAGTAGCCAAAGTCCTTGAAATCTCAAACTTGATGAGAGCGGTTGGAAGGCCACCAGCTAAGCGCTCCTTCTTCTAAATCATAAATATAAATCCCCCAATGGCTTTGTAATTAAATTAAGCAAAAATGGACAAACAAATAAAGTCCTCCAAACAGACTCTTAAACAGAGTTTTCATTTTTCTTTTACTTTCAACAACAAAGGAAAGATACATACATATCTCCATGTATTAAATCTTAGTTTCAAGTTGGTTTTAGTGTAAGAAACTTGTCATAAATGCCCAATATTGAGTGTATTTTTAGAGATTGTGTGTTTTTTAAGTGTTTTTTTTTATTTTTTAATTTTTGGGATATTTTATATTATAGTATATTGTAAATTAATATTAAATTGTTGCAAAGCAAATATACGAAAATAAATATACATATGTTTAAATTAGGGGCATTTGCAGCTATATAGTAAAAAAAAGTGGATAAAAAAATTCAAACTATTTGATAGATGTCAAAAACAAAAAATCACTTTTTTTTTGTTGAAATAAGGGTAACCACGTCTATTTTTAGGCCAGATATTTGGAGACATATCTTGAAAGCCCAAATTCTTTCGGATTGCATTTATTGTGTCAACCCACTTTCTTCCAAAATTAATTACCTCTATCAGAGTTTGAGTCACTAACCTGAAGCTACTAAATGACTTCAATTAATAATATAAATTAAAATTTATTGTAAATTTGGTTAGTGTCGGTTGGTTTTTCAACTATATTAGTCTCTAGTATGTATTATTGAGTGATTTCAATTAGTCATACTAATTGAAGCCTATAATATCAAAGCAATCGATATCTCAAAACAAATTTATTAAAGTTTATAATGTACTTAATAAATTGATTAAACTCTACCGATTGCTTTGTATTCCAACTTATAAAATTCGATAGGTTTATATCTTGTTGATTGCTAAATTGAAATTGACTTCAATTAGTATTATCGATTGAAGTCATAATTTATTAATTGACTTCAATCAATATACTTTAATCATCGACTTCAATTAATCATATTGGTTGAACTCTATAATACACAAAACAACCAATATTTCAATTTTTTTAATTGAATTTTATAATATACTTGACAAATTAATTAAAGTCTATCGATCCCATTGTATCTCAATTTTTGAAATCTTATAATTTATGTCTCTTGTTTATGGTTGAAATTTTGTTTGTCCAATACATGGTTTGGAACAAAAATTCTAATATAAATTATTCTTGTATAGTGAAATTAACTTCAATTAGTATCGTTGATTGAAGTTATTGATTAAAATCAGTCAATGACATTGATACAAGTTGCATGTCAATCTATTGAAGTTAATCATTGATGAAAGTCGACTGAGAACATGGTCAATCGATTAATTTGTCACCATATAATAAACTTCAATTTGGTATCACGGGTTATCAAATGAAACAGTGGCGTAATGATTTCATTATTTGGTTGTAAACCAGTTCAATTGACCTCGAGCGAGAATCAATATTTGACTCCCCTTTCCCAATATGTACTCAAATAAAAAAAATAAAAGGATTAATAATTTTGATGTGGGTCATTAATTGAAGTTTAATTGATTTATGTCAATAAACTTTAATCAAGGGTATAATTGAAATAAAAATATTTCATTTTGAAACTTTTGTTATATTTGTAAAGAAAATGCTATATTTACAATATGTAAATTTTTTCTTACTAAAATTGAAATACTTTTTAAATAAATTTTGACACCTGCCACAAATTTCCTTGCTTATATTAAATGTCCAAAAAAAAACATGAGCTTATATAAGTATCTAAATGCAAAATTTTATGAGATAATGGTGTATTTTTTTTTTTTGAAAAAATGGATAATGGTGTATAATGTTTGCCTAAAGGTGCAAAATTTTATCTAATTTAAATTAAAAATTAATTTATTATATCAAGAAAAATATAGAAACAAAACTTCACTAAAACTAATAATAATATTTTAAACGATTTTTCATGAGTAGTAAAAAAAATGAATTTTTCTTAAAAATGTCAAATTTTTTTTTAAAAATGGAGATATAACTTAAAATGATTCAATTGAGTTAAATTGATCATTACAAACTCATAGGCTTAAATTAAGTGAGACTTCAAGTTAAATATATATTAAACTATGTATGGGATTTTTTAAAAGTTGTGCTAAAATTTGTGATTTTCAACAAATTTCTAATACTTTAAACTAAAATTTATTGGATTGAATTATTATTATAGATTTTTTTTTTACTCAAATTCATTTTCATTCTCATGACTTACTTTTTTGGGTTTGTTCTTTACAGTTGGATTGAATTTCTTACTATTTGTGAATAAAATCATTCTTTTTCACCAACAAAAATAAAGTTCAATCGATATAATATATGCTTTGATAATCAAACATTAATTATGGATCTGTTCCTATTGTCAAACCCCAAATTTTAATATCATCCATGGAAGTTACAAGTTCAAAACCCATCTCCAAATATTGTTGCTTTTTAAAAATTAAAAAAAAAAAAAAAAACTCTTACTACGTGCCAAGAAAAATAAATGGTATTTATTTAACAAAACTTGATAAGTTAAAAGACACAATTAATATTGTGGAAATATTTTTTAATCAGAAATTTGTTTTATAAAAAATTAAGGTTACTTAAACAGATCCTAATATTCACATATACAATATAAAAACACCAACTAATTATATATGTAATAAAGTAGTGCATTAATACTTATCGTCACCAAAATCAATAACTTAACTGTATAAATATATACTTATAAATCGAAAGTTCGTTGGTTCGGATCCTTCCTCCACACAGTAATTGTTAAACTCAAAAAAAAAAAAAACACACAATGGAAATCATCAAGTTTATTCAATATTGATATTCTTAGGTATAAAGCAAGTAAAAACAAACCAAAACATTGCGTGCAAATAAACATGCACACACCAAAAGTAACAATAGACTGATTTGATATAATTGGAGCCAAAGAAACCTCCATGCAACAGCCTACCAAAACCCAATAGCAGAGGTCAAAATTACATCAAATGTGTGGAAAAAAAAGGAGCCTGGTTCTACCAATCAATCCCCATTTGGATGGTACACAACTTTAATTTTTTGTCCTCTCTTATGTACAAATAATAGGAACTATTTTAGTTGGTAGCTTTGATGCTTATAAACAATGTAGTATTGACTACAAGCTCTATGAAAGCTTATGAACTCACCAAATAATGGTTGCAGTGGTGACTGACTGTCTTGACTGTGCGTTTTTTATACGGTGAACTTTCACAGTAACAAATATCTACCTTTTCTTAGTAAATTTTGCATTTTTGCCCATTCGATACTCGAAGGAGTAACTTCAACTAGTTCGTCTTCTTGGATGTACTCAATACAGTCGTTTAAACTATAACTCGACAGGGTATCAAGAACCATTGCAAAAGGAAATATTGTGGAGTGTGAAATTCATTTCTTATATTTCTAAAATGAATTTAGAATGATTTTGTAATGGTAATTTTAAGGTTATAACATCATTTTGGTTCATATACTTGTCTACGTTGGTCCTTATTTTAAACATCAAAAAACAATTAGTCATTATTAGCCTTTCCTCCCAATTTTAGAAAATTATTTTTTTACTATCATTCTATAAAAATACTTCTAAGTTCAAAGTAATACTGAAATAAATTTTAAAATTTATAGAAAATCCAAAAACAAAAAATGAAGTCTATAAATCTTACATTACCTACTAATAACTTGCAAGGTTTGTTTTTGTTTTTAGAATTTGATTAGGAATTCAAATGCGTTCCTAATTCATGATATAGAAGGGAAAAAAAATAAAATAAAATTTCAAAAATAAAGAATAAAAAACCAAATGATTATTCAAGTAGAATGGTATCATTAAACTCTGTCTAAGAAATAATACTAATGGAGTGAATCAGAAAGCAGTTTAAATTACTTTAAACATGTCTCAAAAAAATTTAATTTAAACATGTCTCAAAAAAATTTAGAATAATTCTTCATAACGTAATCAAACACGAAAGCATTCTAAGTCCAATATTTATTTTGAGTGAAAAGAAACCAATTAAGGTGGTAACAAGTTGTTCAATATGTTTTTCTTGCACACGTTAAGGGATAAGTCTTTGAGATTGTTTATGAAATCTGTTAGAGATAATCATCTTGTGACAATTGTTCCACATTGAAAGTGTGAAAATTCTACGACACCTATACAAGAGATATGTGTTACTCCCCTTATTACCAATTGGTTTTGAAGTGGAACCCATCTTTTTTAATAAATTCCAACTATTTGATCTTTGTAATAACCTTCTATGTTAGGACTCACAAACATCTGCCCTTTCTCTCCCATGAACTAGCTAGGGCATAAGAAGTGGAACCGGGCATGCTCATATTTTTTCCCTTTTCTCTAACCAACCCTTCTTCATTCTTATCACCTACTCTTGCAACTCTGTCAACACACGGTCATCGAGCAATGCTTAGCTACAACTTCAAAAATTATAGTTAACGAAGATAACCCTCTAGTCAATGTCAACGAGTCTCCACCAACGATGAATAAGTAGTAATAGAGGCGACGACGTTGGTGGTGACAATAATGATGAATCTAAAGTGCCCTAGATCGGAATAATTAAATAAAGATCAAATTATTAAAAAAAAAATTGGCGTTTGAAAATATTGAACATAAAATGGAATTTATTTTGAAATGGATCATAAAATGGAATTAGACCAAACTAAACATTATATCCCAACCTAATTAAGAAAAAAAAAATAATAAAAAAGAAAAACCTACAACCCAATTCAAAAAAAAAAAAAAAAAGAAAAATCCTAAAACCCTCGTTGAAGAGAAAGTAGAGAAAGCCCTACACGAGTTGGGGCATGCTCTGATTCTCAACCATCCATGGCGTGCAATTCCTCAGCCTGCCACTCCAATTGCTACAGAAATCAAGACGACGAACAAGATCCACTTCCAACAAGCAAGGCCGATTCAAATGGCGACGCTACGGATCTGTGCTTCAAATGCAAGTCCAAGCCCCGGATTTCTTGCTCTGAAGCCGTAGTAGGAGACGATGGCCGGCTCTGCAGCGATTGCTTTCGAAGCAGCTTGTTTTCGAAGTTCCGGCAGGCTGTGAACTCCAACGCCATGATCTCTCCTTCCGATAAAGTGCTCGTTGCCTTTTCCGGTGGTCCTTCTTCCAGGTTCTTCCCTTTCTTTTGAATCTTATTCTATTTTTTTTCTTCTTTTTGTTAAGGATTGGTTCATGGCTGTAGGCGTGCGGAAATTTATTTGTTTGGATGTTGCGAGTGAACTGTTTGAGATTGCGAATAATTTTCTCATGTTTTTCTCTAATTTGTCTGCCTATTCCAACCTGCTTTGTATATATTTTCTGTTTGTTGTGGAGAGCACTGTTTTATCTTCACAACTGAGAATAGTTTTTTTTTATAGGAAATTTTTTTTTCATTGATGATTGAATCGAAACATTTATAAGAAACTATGCGAGAACACAAGTGAGAATATGGCGAGGAGAAAGAAGATGATCCGAGGCTACTTAGGAAAGACTGAGCATTAGTGCATTAAGACTAGATACGATGCCCGACTGAGTAGGTTCGAATAAACTATCAATATTTTTTTGAGTTTACCTCTTAGTTCTAGAGCTGAAGTGCACAAGTTTGTAGAAGCTGTGATGTGTTTAGGTGTACGAGTTATATCTATTAGATTTGTACTTGAAAGATTCGATTACTCTCTCGGACCCACGAGCCCTCCCCTCTTAGGATTCATAAGTTGAATGGTCTACTTCCCTATAGTTATTGGACTTGTTTGATTTTTCGTGTTATCTTTTGTAAAATGACTCAAAAAATGGTCATCTCCTTTATAACACTTCCATTCAGCTACAAGGGTTTATTAACATCTTGATAGCAGTCTTTAATAACATCGTGATAGCTCTTAGTGCGGATTAGAATGATCTGGTGTTCCTTTCAGGATGTCACCTATCACACTAATCAGATTTTTTTTTCAATTACCAATTTATTTTGTATGTACTGAAAACTGTTCGTGATCTAAGATACTTGATGCTTACCCTCCCCCTCCCACTTCCAGGGTAGCTTTGCAATTTGTTCACGAGATGCAAGTAAAAGCGCACAAAAATTTTGAAGCAAGTAGGGATAGATCATTGCAAATTTTTGGTGTTGGAGTTGTGTATATCGATGAAACTTCTGCTTGTTCTGTCCCTTCGCATGAGATAGACAGTGCGATTCAAACTATCCAATCAGTTGTGTCGAGTCTATGTCCACCAAGAAAAGATTTGCATATTGTTCAAATTGAGAGTGTCTACTCTTCAAATTTGGGTGACAGAAGGGAGCAGTTGAAGAAGTTGTTAGATACAGTCAACGATGTCTCAGGAAAGGAAGATCTTCTCTCACATTTGCGGATGTTATCCTTGCAAAAAGTTTGCCTCTCAATTTATTCCTTCAGTTAGCTCACAATAAAATCGAGTGGAATTATTAGTCCTATTGTTTATGGCGCAGATTGCAGCTGAAAATGGATACAATAGACTTCTAGTTGGGACATGCACTTCAAGGATTGCTTGTCATGTGATTTCTTCCACTGTTAAGGTTTTCCTTTCAAACGCATATATTATTCTGTATTAAACTTATGATGGATTATTATGTTTGTTTACTACTTATTGTTGCTACAAGCTGCTTATTTTGTTATATTCTCTAAATTTTTCCCATTTGGGATAGGTTCATGCTTCGATTATGACTTCACTATTTTAATTCAATCAGGGCCAAGGGTATTCATTGCCGGCAGATATACAGTATGTTGATGCAAGATGGGAGGTCCCAGTGATACTTCCACTCCTTGACTGTCTTGCGCAAGAGCTCAACATGCTTTGCCGCATTGATGGGTCTGTTAATTTTGTATTCTGTTATATTCATCATCAGGATGTATTCTTTGTTAACTTTGTCCTGTTTAGTTTTTTGGAGCTATTAATTTTGTTTGCAATCTTGCGTCCTGAATTTTTAACCTTCAACTGAATCTAACTGATGATGAGAGCTGGTTCTTGGCAGGGCAGTCTTAAGACAGTGGAAGTGACCAAAACATCATCTTCTGGCATCAATCACTTGGTCTCATCCTTCGTGGCTCTATTGCAGGTACTAGTAGGAATTTGATTTCGAACAATTTGCAGTTTTAGTCATTTTGTGTTGGAGAAGATCTTTGGGAAGGGTAACTAATCTGTAATGGTAAATCACTGATGTGTGCAGCCCTAACAAATGTTTTTGTGTTCAAATTAGGATCAATTTTGGTTGAGCATGGAAACATTTTTAACTTTTAATTAAAGTGGTTCTTTTTTAGTAAGAAACAAAATGCACATGCAAGTTGTGTAGGCCAATTGTTCTAATTAGGAGTAGTGCTGTTCATTATGGAAATAGTTAACTTCTATTTATATATATATTTTTTATAGGAATCGATACTTTCATTCATAAATGAGAAGTTACAATGAAGTCCTATCAAAACATTACAAAAAACAATGCCAATGAGATATGAGTGTGGTAAGATCATAGTCAGGAAAAGGGGGCAATCTATAGCACCAAAAAGAGTTAAATAAGCAGTTTAGGTTGTGTTTGATAATCATTTTGTTTTTAGTTTTTGATTTTTAAAATTTAAGCCTACAACAACTACCATATCATATGTTTTCTTCTACATGGATATCTACATCTTACCTATATTTGTAGAAGCCGACCAAAATTTGAAAATAAAAAAAAAGTTGCTTCCAAAAGTTTGTTTTTGTTTTTGAAATTTGGTTACGATTCACATATTTTCTTAAGCAAAGTTAGATACATTGTAGGAAATATGAGTAAAAATAAGCTTAAATTTCAAAAATAAAAAACAAAAAACCAAATGGTTATCAAACGGGACTTTAACTTCTAATTTAAGTTGTTCAAGAAAGAAAATCCATATGCAATGCAAGCTGTGTAGGCCAATTGTTCACCCAAGGCTCTTTTGCAGAACTTGACTGAAGAAATTTTGTTCTACTTTCTTTTATAGGAAGAGAACCCTTCTCGTGAGTCTACAATTGTGAGAACTGCTGGGAAGCTTACTCCATTCAACTTTAGCCGAATTCCGGATTTGAATGAAAGTAATAGTGTTCCTTTGGCCATCAAAAGGCGTCAAAAGAGAAACAACGTTAAGCATGCTTACTCGATATCTTCGGAGTCATTCTGTGTAGTCTGCAATGGTCCACTTAACATGTCTGATGTGCAAACTGTAAGAAGTTCTGAGGCTGGACAGGCAAGTTCAAGTATTTTGGGCAGTACCTGTTGTTCAAGTTGTCAATTTCAGATTCTTCCCAAGGATTCCTCGTCGCAAGAGCTTTTTCTTTCACTCTTGCCGCCCTCTATGGCTGCTCGAGCAGTGCATCGCAGCCATGGCAGTTCCAATTCCAACTCGCTAAGGTAAGATTATGTCTTACATTTTATTACTGTTGGTACTATGAAGGAAGAGAATGTCTAACATGAAAATATATCTAGGAAATTATTAATTTTGGTCCTTTTTTTTTAAGAAACGAAAACATTACCATTGATAAAATGAAAATTTTAGTCCCTAAATTTAGTTTTTATGGTTGGAAAAAAAAATTAGAATTTAGTTTTATGGTTTGGTGAAAGTTAAAATTTAGTTCTTGTCATTTTAAAAACTAGAATTTAGTTGTCTCATAGGGGGCTACGGTTGCCAAAGGCTTGAGTTTTGAAGGTGTGACATTAATTTGTAGACACCTCTTGTGTCTCTATTTCTTCGATGTCTCATGGTGCCTGGCCTAGGGACGGACGTGATTATCCTTGGTATAGTGGAGCAAAACTCCGATTTCTTGATATATATATGTAAAAACTAGAATTTAGTTCTCATGGTTTGATAAAACTTAAAAACTAGTCCATGTCGCTCATAATTGATAGCAAATTAAGTACTTTATGTAAAAGATGTGATGTTTTTGTCCAATCAGCCACTTAACTCACACCATCATTATTGACACATGAATAGTCAACTTTCACATATTTAATTCACCAACGATTATGAACGTTAAAGATTATTTTTCAAGTTTTATCAATATCAAATCACATGAACTAAATTCTACCTTTACCTAACCATGGGAACTAAATTCTTGATTTTGAAATTATAAAGACTGAATTCTAACTTTTTTTTGTTAATCTTAGAGATCAGATTTATAATTACCTAAATATGTATTTATGATCAATAGACCATGATTCAAATCTCCACGCCCAGATGTTGTTGAGCTAAAAAAATAAAATAAAATAATAAAGAGGATAGTTCAATTTTACGATAACAAAATTTTGTATTCTAAATAACCATCATACGTTGGCCAAGAGGGTCTTGGAGAACCAAAGTCGTGGATTCAATTCATGGTGACTACATACCTAAGAATTGAATTATTATTGGTTTCCTTGACAACCAAATATCGTAAGCTCAGATAGTTTGTCTTGTAAAAATATTTGAGGCGTGTATAAATTGTCCCCAACCGCTCATAGATATTGAAAAAAAGTACTCTCAAGTCTCTATTGTATATCATCTTTCTGAAAAGCTTCTTTTCCCTGGATTCTGAACCTATCAAAGGAAACAAACTAAATACAAGGAAAATTAAATAACTTCCAGCCTGTGTGTGTTCTTAAAATGTCTGTATTAAGCCATGTTGGGTGGCTCGAAGCAGTAATTGAAGGTGTTTTGTGTAGTTTTAGGGCATGCATGAATAAGGGGAACAAATATGAGGTAAAATTTACTCATGTTTGTTTAAGGTAGAAACAACTTTCCCCAATCCCACATTCCATTCCAACTCCTCGCTCCAACCTTTCATTCCAGTCCCTCTAAACAACTTCTTCCATTCAAGGTTATTCTACAATCCCTCCAAACAATTTTATTGAAACCAAGTTTTCCTTCTGCTCCTCCTACAAACAATCTTATTCAAACAAGGTTTTCCTGTAATTTCTCTTGCAAACAACCTAATTCAAACACGATTTTTTTACAACTACGCATTCATATACACTTGATTCAAATCACTCCATTCTTCCACTTCCACCAAACTTCCCCAAAACCAAACTATGCCCTACAGTGTATATTATACATGAAGTCTACTTCAGATATTACTATGTTGAGTTTCTGAAGTATTTCTTTGAAAATATTGAAGAAGTTGAAGATGGATACTTTATGTTATTTATTTCAGGGAGCAAATACAGGAGTTTTTGCTGTCAGATGATGAAGTTGAATCGTAATTCAGCCAAATATTACCATCTGATCTCATCTCAACAATTGTCATTTTATAGAGTGGTATTGGCTTTTCTACCCTTATATAATGGAGATTTAAAAATTCATGGACTGAAATTGTAATTTCATTTTGACCTGTCATTAGGTTTTGTTTTGGATTTGCCACTGCTCACATGATTATTATCATTATTATTTTTTGAAAAAAATAGTAGGTCATTTGTATTTATCCTTGTTAAATTTGATAGTAAAAGAATAGTTGATAGATGATATGAGATGCCACCGCACTCTCAAGCTCGAATAATATTAGATTTAAATATCATTTCGGTACTTCAACTATTATTTTTATTCTATTTTAGTTCTTTGCCAAAAATTCAAAAATGGTATTTGAATTTTAAAAAAATGGCAACGATAGTTAAAAATTTGATAAGTGGGAAAAATAGAAAATAATAATAAAATATCATCTACTTCCCTTCTCTCATTTTAGTGTTTATGTTTTCCAATTTTGAAAAAATATTAATGTCAATTGGTATGAATGGAAAAGAGGTGAAAAATGAGAGAGGAGAAGATGGGAGAGAGGAAGAAAGATGAAATAAAGGAGATGATTTTCTTTTATTATTATTTTTTGCCTTGTATTTTAAATTTTTGGAAAAATAGAGAATAAAATTGGACTTTTGAAAGTCTAAAGACTAAAATGTAACAAATGTAATAGTTGAGGGACCAAAATGATATTTTAACCAAAATATTATTAAATTTTCATTAAAATAATTAAACATCAATTACTTATTTTTTATATTAGAAAACCCTATTGTTTCCGTTTCTTGTTTCCAAAAATACAAGAAACGTTTCTCAAATTATGTGAAAAAATGAGAAACTCTCAAAACTTGTTTCTCTTGTTCCATTCTTTTTTTTTTTCTAAACCCAGTATTGGTTTTGTTTTATATTCTGCGTTCCAAAAAATTAACAATATTTACCTTTGGTGTGATGGTTGTGATGTCAACCCTTTTTTCCATAATTTGACCAAGTCCATGGTTCAAATCCCAACTTTTTATTTTTTTTTTCAAATCATTTTTGCAATATTTATATTTTGCAATTTTTAATTCTTTTAATTTTGTATGGTTTTTTACCATTTTATTTTTTAGTTTTAAATTTTGTAATCTTTTATTGTTTATATTTTTAATGGAATTATGTATTTTTAATTTATGGGTTGATTTGAAAATTTTGTATATGTGTATTTATTTATTATTTAAGTTAATAATACACTCGAAATCGGTAAAAAATTTGGTATTATGAAAAATTTGTTCACTAAAATATACAATTGACACTACCTTAATATTTTACACTCACAACATTTTTTAAACACGTCATTTGTGACAAATAATTTATGTGAGAGATAGCATATTAAATTTATAGTTAGTTTTATATTAAGATTTTTTTTTAATTATAAAAGATTTAATTATACTAGAAAATGTAAACTTTCAATGGTCATATTTTAATGCATGTTATATTTTGTTAGAAGCCTATATATATATATATATATATATATATATATATATATAAACAAAAGCAAGAAATAAGAAACAAGAAACAAGAAATAGTTATCAAACAAGTTTGTTTCTGTTTTTTATATTTTTTAAGAAACAAGAATCAGAAACGGTTATCAAACATATTATTGTTTCTTATTCTCAAAAAATAAGAGACAAGAAAATAGAAACAAGAACTAAGAAACAAGAAACAGGAAACAGAAACGTTATCAAACGAACCCTAAAAGTAACATCTAATTTCGTACTAAATAAAATTTTGGCGTTTAAATTCAAGTTTTAAAAATGCAAGTCCTCTTTAAAACTTGAATTTAAATGCCAAAATTTTATTTAGCACGGAATTAGATGTTACTTTTAACATATTAAAGATGAAGTTTTAAAAATGCAAGTCCTCTATTGAGGGTCAGTGATGTAGTTGGTTATTTTATCTGGTGTTAATTCATTTTAACTCCACGGTCACGAATTCGACCTCGAAAATCGGTATTTGACTCTCATATTATTTTAGAGCAGTTGTGCCCTCTATGTAGGGTTTGTTGGTCCCCCTTACTGTGTCCTTTTTCCTTATTTTGTTTGAATATGAGTGTTTAAAGAAGTTCAACCGCCCCTTAATTTACTAAGATGGTGTTTGGGATTTGGCGTTGAGGGGAGGAGAGGAAGGAGAAATTCCAACTCTATATTTGTTTTTAAGACATCAACTTCTCTTCAAGTTCTCTCTAAACTCTCCTTTAATATCACATCAAATCTTTTATTTAATCTTTTAATATCACATCAAATATTTTTTAAATTTTCAATCATATAATATAATATAAAATATCTTTTATCTAATCTTATCAAATATCACATCAAACTTTATTTAATTTTCAACCACACAACATAAAATAAAATATATTATATTTATCAATCAATCTAAAATCTATAATCATTACATTATAAAAAATCAATATAAAATAAATACTTTTTCGACATCTCTTCTAAAAAATACAAATCACCAAACAACTACTTCATATCTCAAAATCACTTTATTTCCTCTTTCTCTTCAACTTTTGATGGCAGCTGATCATAAAAAAGTCCTTTGTTATTATTACAGTCTGCACATGATTTAAGGACATCAGAAAGCTCTTGTGTTTTTGGGAATCTCTCATTCCTTTGCACTTAGGGTTTCTTACCTTTTCTCCCCTTCTTTTGGTCTATATTACATATGAAGCTATTAAAAAAAAAATGTAATTCAATCTAACTTTATTGATAATGTTTATAATTGGTTCAGCTAGATAATAAAGATAACAAAAGTTAATTACATGTATGCTTTATAAAGACTAATCTCACATAAATTCCACTAACAATTAATAACTACATGTATGCTTTATATATTACTACATATATGTTTATACATTTATTTATAAAAATAAATTCCTTGATGATCTTAAATTTCATAGAAAATAAAGATATCCAACTTTAGTTTATACACACATGAGACTGATCATAGAAGTTTTTTCAATATCATGGAATAAAGTGATATTTTTTTGTTTACAAGTGATGAGTAGAATATAAAAAAGAAAGCCCAAATGCAAGATCAGGGAGTTAGCACATGATGATATTCCAATACTAGGTAAGGAAGCAAAGATATAGTCTAAGTGAAACCTTAGTCAATTACAAAAATGATGATATTCCTATGCTTGGATTTGCTAGCTTTAGTGAAGCAAATGCATTGAAAACTTTTATTTATTTATTCTGATTTTACTCTTTTTTTCCCCTTTTTTCCACTCATTTTTCTCAATGGGTTGTCAATTAGTAAATGAAGCCAATCAGGGCATGGATTGAAATCAATTAGTAACATTAGTTGAAGCCACTCAAATGTATTGATTAAAATGATTATAAAAGTTTATCAGTAGTTTATCTAATAGAAGTGTACAAGTACTATTGATTAAAATGCTAGTAGAAATTTATCATAAAGAAAACATAAAAATGAGAATTTTGCTAATCGAACTTTAATAGAGGAGTGGAACAAATATTAATTGAAGTTTAGTAACATTCATCTCAAGATCAACCAAATTTTTAGTATATTTATTGATCGACTTCAATCAATGTTATTAATTGAAGTGATTGATATTATCGATTGGATTCATCAATAAATTTCAACAAAATCGTTATAATTCAATTAGTTAGTTTTCTAAAATTTTATAAAGTCATCCTTTTTTCTGTTTCTACATTTGCATTTTTTTTTATAAGTTGTTATATTTGTAATTAGTTTGGACTTTATTTTTTTGTTATACATGGGAAGACCTTATTTTTCTTTCAACAACATTTAAATAAAAGATTTAAATTCATAATTGAGTTATAAAATAAGGTATATTTGGGTGAAAGAAAATAAAATGAATTATATAATTATTCTCTTCATAATTTCATTTCTTCGTAATTATTTTTTTTTCTTTCATAATTATTTTTTTATTCTCTCTTTAAATTCTTTTCACACTCGCATACTATTTTATTTTCTTCACCCAAATACAAATAACAATTCTCTCTAAAAGTACCATAAACCTTATATAGAGATTACTGTTCTCAAATAAATAAAAGTCAAATACCAATTTCTAAGATTGAACTTGTTACTGTAGTGTTGAATTGGATTTCCACCCAACAATGGAATCATTATACCACCAACTCTTTCAATAGTTAATTACATTAATCACTTCTAAACCAAATATTCAAACGAGTAATTAATTATTTAGACTGTGGCAAGGTAAGTGATATTTAAAGCTAAGAACACTGCCCTCCAAGTCACCAACGTCAGTAAGCAACGAATATTTAAATTTCTTTTTGACAATTTTTTCTGCATTTCCATCATCTGTGACAAAAATCATTTACTTGTAGACCAAGACTCAAACGCCAACTCCTTTAAGCCACCATTTTTGTTCCACCTTCTTACTCTATCACTCATTGTGTAATCTCACATCATGGAGATCCTACCGAGCCTCGACGTTCCGGTTTTCATTGCTGTCGCTGCGGCCCTGCTAGCCATTGCTGCTGGTGCTGTTTTCCTCTTCTCCTCCACAAAACCAGCATCTAGAGGTTTCATTCCCTCTTTTTTTATTTTCATTTCTGGAAATCAAAGCTTTAGCTTCTCTATTTTCTGGTTTGTTTATTGGGCGTTTTGAACTCTAACTCGAGTTTGAATTTGTGATGGTCTCATGCTTTGATTCATGGGTCCCCATGGTTGTGAAATTATTAGATACTATACTAATTGGTAATAAGGAGACTAGCCGACATATTTTATAAAGATTATAGAAATACCCGCTTGGGCGCCGTATGAGATTGGATATGTTAGAAAAGAATCACCCATTTAGGATTTTTTTTTTTTTTTTAGGAACTATCACCCATTTAGGATTACCTTCTTGTGTTGGGTCCAAATTTAGAGATCAACTACTCACTTGGGGGTGTTTGGTTCCACGTAAAATAGATGAGAGGAGATGAGATGTTGAAGCAGAAAAAACTATGTAAAGAAATGAGATGAAATGAAAGAAAAATTTTGTTTTAAATGCATAGAGATGAGATAAGATGAGATGACAAGAAAAATCTTAAATAATAAAAATAAAATTTAAAAATGCCAATATTCTATTTATTAAAAATAATGAATTAAATTTTTTTTAAAAAAAATATTTGGTTAAACTAGTCACTATGGATTGAACTTATGACCATAATGGTTATAAATCAAACATTGTATTTATCTTATTAGTGATTGACGCTTGTAGAGAACCATAAACATTCCTGAAATTTGTAATTTTATTTTTTATTTTTTTGTAGGTAAAAGTGAACTCATGACATTTTAATAATAATTATTAGATGGAAGTAAGATAAGTGCCCTCAAATTTTGGAATTTATTTTTCTTGTTTTTTGTTTTTGAATGTAAAATAAATCTCAATTCTTATGTTGGACTCCTACAAATCTTGAAAATTATTATTTTTGGTATATACAAGCAAAACTCTTAAAATCATTTAAACTAATTTACCCACACTTCCAAAAAAAAAACGCATTATACATTTGTTCCTACTACTATTTAAAATTGTAGCTTAGTGGAGCAAATTAGAGCACAAAATTTGAATCTCATATTTATTGCAAACAAAATAAGTTTAATATTTTAAAATGTATTGAAAATAAGTTCATTATTTTTAAAATTATTATAAATTATGAATATAAATTCCATGTGTGTAAATTATATAAATTTAATAGTTGTTTTAATAATAAATTGATTTAACAATAATTTTTTAGTTATATAAATTTGTAAATAGGATATTTCTAATCTATCTCTAAACAATTGAAAGTTTCATAAATTTATCTCAATCCATCGCTTTAAACTTTTAGGTTGATAAATGATTTAACTTGATTCAACATTAACATAAATCTACTACCTTTTCTTTTTTTGAAATCTTGTACAACTCAATACTTCTTGGTGGTGTTGCATCACTAATAATTTTTTTTTTGTCACTATCTCCTCTTTGTAATTTTTAGAAGGTGTTTGGATGTAAAATTGTAGAGTGATAATAAATTATGATTTATGTTGAGTGATTAGAAATCCAAATTTTAGTAATAGTTTGTTTGAATGTAGTTTTTTTTAATAGAGGAGTTGCAGTTAATAAGCTCATATGAATGATGGTTTTTGTACAGGGTTACAAACAATATAGCTCGTTTGGATGTGGTAGAAATGAGTGATCATTTTGAGGAGTTAGAAATGAGTGCTAATATATAAATGATTAAATATAAATGATTAGAAAAAAGTAGTTAGAAATGAATAATTATTCTGAGTGATTAGAAATGAGTGATTAAAAATGAGTGATTATTCTGAGTAAATACTATATCCTATTTGGATTTGATTATTTAAAGAAAAGTTGTAAGACTCATTCTTAATAGCTCATTAATTAAATGAGTGATTATCAAGGATTGGAAGGTCTTTTATAATTACTTTAGGGGATCTCTCTTAACCTGTCCCTTGGGCATTTTTCTTTTCAATGCAATAAGCTTGTTTCTTGAAAAAAAAAAAAACCTTTCTTGACTTCTATGACAAATTTCTTCTTTATATGCATTG
This sequence comes from Sicyos edulis, assembly GCA_036507275.1. Classification (NCBI taxonomy): domain Eukaryota; kingdom Viridiplantae; phylum Streptophyta; class Magnoliopsida; order Cucurbitales; family Cucurbitaceae; genus Sicyos; species Sicyos edulis. The sequence goes on from CM071847.1 coordinate 38,386,640, forward strand.
TAAACATCTACCTTTAATAAAATTGATTGGCTCATATGTGCTCTGTAACTACAGGCTGCTTGGATCCTGAGAACTTCAAAGAGTTTAAGCTCATTAAGCGCACCAAGCTGAGCCATAATGTGGCGAGGTTCACTTTTGCACTTCCCAAGCCCGATTCAATTCTTGGTCTTCCTACTGGAAAGCATTTAAGTTGCAGGTTTCATTTTATCCAATATTTTTCTTTTCTTTGCCCTTATATCCATGGTCAGTGGGGTGGTGGTCGCAGGCTTGGGGTTTGAAGGTGTGTCTTCCCCTGAAGGTCCAACCTTCAAGACTCAACTGTGACATTTAGTTGTAGACACCTTCCTTGTCTCCATTCATTCCATGTCTCCCGTATTAGATAGTGTGTACACCTGTTAACCACTAGAAGATATCTTCACCTTATCAATGTGAGATTCTCAACATCCTGGTGCCTAGCCTAGGGACATGTGTGGTTACCACGGATAGAGTGGAACGAAACTCCGATTTCCCGATTTCATACAAAAAAAATCAATTGACCCCCAGGACCAGCCCAACAATTGAGGTCAAGGATTTCAAAGCATGCTTCCTTGAGAGATCCCTGGTTTGAGACCGCTGGAAAGCGCTTAAACTAGAATACCCTTCGAACTATCCCGGTGCCACAGTCTAGGGACGGGCCAGTGGTGCCCTGGATATAGGGGAGCGAAGCTCCGATTTCCCAGTTTTCAAAAAAAAAAAAAAGTCAATTGTCTTATGTAGAGTTATTGTTCTTAGCAATTAACGTACCTAATGTTTGGTTCATCTGTCATCTATAAAAAAATATACGAGCAGGGGAAAAGATAGCAAAGGTGAAGAGGTTATTAGATCTTACACCCCTATTACTTTGGATTCTGATGTTGGATATTTTGAACTAGTCATAAAGGTACACGTATAAATCTGTCTATAAGTTTTTGATGTCACATTGATTATTATCATTCCAATTCTCATTTTATATGAATGTGCATATGAGATTTAGATGTATCCCCAAGGAAGGATGTCGCATCATTTTCGAGAAATGCGTATCGGGGACCATCTTGCTGTAAAGGGACCAAAGGTAGGTCTTCCTTACCTATGATGATTGTTTTGGAATGTCATATTATTCTATGTACTATTTGTTCCCATTTGGTTTCATAAGAATCTATGGATCCAAATTTTTGGATATCACTTTAGATATACTTTCCTTTTACTTATAAACACACTTGATAATTACTGATTTTGTCAAGTTTCTATCCTATTCCTCATCAACTTTCCTACTCTCATAAATTATCTGATTCAAAAAAATGAATCAGAGAATTTATGAAGCACGAGTAGGAAAAATGAACTATAAACTGAATACAAGGTCGGAGAATAGGATTGTTTTCCTTTGCCATAAATTCCATCATCTAATCAGCAAAACTGATTATTGCTTGGAAAAAACAAAGACAAAAATTTCAATTGTAGAAGCAAAATTGTAGATCTATACCAAATCAAAGTGCAAATTCTAGATCTACTCTAAATCAAACCAAATTGAGATGAAAATCAAACCAAACAAGGAAGGATAATGGAGAAGAGAGACAAAACACACCGTATTTATAGTGGTTTGGGAACATCCCTACTCCACTGTTATGGATCGATTAAGCTTATTCGATCCACCATCATAATGCCATTGCTAAGATTGTATAAGGGCTCTCAAGGTGGTGGCTAGGGTTTCTACTCTTACTCTCAAATGAAGAAAACCCCCAAATGAAGCTTATATACTAGCTTCTTACACATCTCTCATGATTAGTAAACTAACCCTCTAATTAACCGAAGTTACATTTAACTTATCTAGGGCTAATTAATGATGTGTAATTCACCTATCAAAAAAATACCCTCTTGAAGTACATATCATAAACAAACATGGCTAACAGAATTCCAGACAAAACTGGATAAGAACTTGTTGAACTGAACAATCATAACAGAATAGCCAGACTCACCTAGTTCATAATGCTACCAAAGCAAAGCAGCTCAGAACAGAATACCAAACTATCTTGGCTCAGAATACCAAACTCTCTTGGATCAGAATGCCAAACTATCTTGGCTAAGAATTTGCCCACGCAAAGAAAATCAAAACGGTCTTCAAGACCTCAGAATTCAGAACTTCAGCAGGACGGTGAACTAAATCCACCAACGACAACCTGAACCTGTCTTCAAAAAACATCTTCGAAAACAGACATCATAAAACAAATGTTGGCATGTAACATGGAATAAAAAAAAAAGGGACAATACCCTCTCAAACGACATAAGCAGCACAAATTAGAGTCAACAAAACTAGTATAAACTGACTCTTAAAAAACAAATGCATTCAGAACCCAAATGACCCTCAAATAACAATAGCTCAAAACAAAAATCTGAATGCTTAGAATGCTGCACCAAAATATGTCAAATCTAATGAGCAAACTAACAAACTTTGCTTCAGAATGACAAAAAACAAAAGCACAAACAAATACTCCAAATGAACAGAAACAAACCTCTTCCACATTAAACTCACAAACCAAGAAATCTTCACACTGCAAAAAGTTAAGAGATCTATAAACTCCAAACAACAAAACAACCAGGCGCAACCAAAAAATCATCTACAAATTGCCAAAAAGTAGATGATGCAAATTTGCACTAGAAGTCTCGCTAAAAACATAATGAGCAAAACGATCTCTTGCAAAGCCATAATCAAAACAGATTTCTTGCAAACGAGTAGACAATCATGAAAGAGACAAACTGCTTAAAACACTGCAACCAAAACTGATCACTGTAATCAAAGCCCAACAGATAGGATACATACAAGAACACAAACGAAGAAAGAACATCTATCCCCTCTTCATGTATGTAACCGAAAACAAACGAATTTGCATCAGAATGAGAGTATACAATACCCTCTGAATTGGACTTAATCACAAACCATCAAAAGCAGACAATGAACAAACAAACTTCAGGTTTCACCACAAACATCCTACATGAAAAATCCAACAGACGAGCCAACTCCTTATCGAACAATTGAACGTTGCAATCAAAACCAACAGGAACATCCTCGGGTTCAAAAGCAACTAAGATAGGACTTGAACGTGCAATGTCACTGACAAGCACTAAAGGCTCAACAACACAATTAACTTCTGGTTGAACCTGACAAATTTTCAAATGGAGTCTTAACAAATTTACAACCAGCAACATCTAAAACACCAAATGAGATAAGGTTTCGCTGAAGACTTGGAACAAATTTCACATCTGTTATCTACTTGACAGAACTGTCATCCATGCTAAACCAAACAGAACTTACTCCCTTAATCTCAAGCTGAAGGTTATTAGCCAACAAAACTTTATCATTTTTCAAAATTGTGCACATAAGGGGACATGTGGAACGATCCACAAATTATTAGAAGGGTCAAAATTTTCAGAATTTCCAGCCAAGAGCACCTTAGCCGAATCCGAATCTTCGAGGAAGTTAGCTGAATCATCATCAACTATCCTAACAGGTAACTTACCTTTCCTCTTCAGAATGGGACAATCATACTTCGTATGACGATCTTCCCTACAGTAATTGCAAGTAAATGTCTTCTGCTCTAATGGTTGTTCCCCTTTACTGAATTAGAGCTCGATTTACTTGACGAACTGCCTTGGCCTTTTGAAGACTTAATCTTTGCAAACAAGACCTAAGAATCCTTCTTTTCAATTTTCATCTTCAAATCCTATATCTCAAAGAATCCAAAACAATGTCTAGGGTCAAAGTATCTCTGTCGAACTTAATGACTGATTTAAGCTCTTTGTAATTTTTGGGTAACAAATCGAGGAGGATCATAACTTGGTTCTCACCATCTAATTCCCCTCTACAGAATTGGCCAGGTCACCACAAATTTTGTTGAATTCGTAAATGTTTCTTCAAAATCCTTAGAATGATCATCTAAGGGAATTTGCAACCTTTATTGCACAAATTAGGCTAACATTTTCTTATTCCACAAACTGAAGTCCTCTGACCCATCAAATTTGTCTAACTCAAATCTAGCAGACATCTTATGAAGATATTCAAAAACAGGAGAATAGTGAAACTCAGAGAATTCAACAAGTCACAAATCGAAAACAGTACAAACGACGAGTTCAACCAATCAAATACCCAAGCATATCACAAAGCAGCTACCACAATAATCAGTCTCAGAATTTCAATTCAATTCTCAAAATTCTCACAACAATGACATGCTCATAACAAATTTAGCTTGCAATTCAAAAGAAACAAGCTTGAACAAATCCTAGCTACAATTTTATTTCCAATTTGTAGCTGTTATGAAACGGAAATCAACAATCAATAACAAAGATAAAGAAATCGTAAAAGAGGAAGAGAAGCAGAAATCACACAAGGATTTACGTGGTTCACCAACGTTGTGTTGGCTAGTCCACGGGCAGAGAGGGAGAATGAGTTTCATTCAGAGAGGCGAATTACAGAGGTAAATGTCATAAAAACGGCTAGGATTTTAATTCGAGCTTATATATGCGCTCTAATTAAAACTTAATTACATAATGCTAATCGTGGGGCAGCGAGACCCCCGACTACTAATCGTGGGGCATTAGTGCGTTCAAGGCATAATGCAACAGTAGCATAATAACAAAATTTTAGCATGTCATATCAACTTCCAGCTAAAATTCTTCAAAAGCAGCAACTCAAAATTCATCAAATTTATCAAAATAGAAAACCAAAATTCTAGGTCAAAATCACAAAAGTAACAACTTAATTTCTCAAATATCAATTCAATGAGCAACTCAAAATAGCCATATACTAATTTCATATAACAAATTTCTCAATATGAACTTAAATTCAATAGCCATAATAGAAATTTCAAGTTGTTGAGGCAACATTTCAATTTAAAAATTGAGATTTCAATTGCTGCAATAAAACTCCAATTGCCAAAATATTACTGTAATTTCATATAATAGCCACCAAAGTTGACTTCCATTTTAGAAGTCCAAAATTAATTTGAAATTAATTTCTTAAGTTGCAAATTCAATTTCATAATTGCTTAATTCCAATTTCCACAGAATGCCAACAAACTACAATTGGAATTGCAACTTGCAATTTTGCAAATCCAAAGTTCACGGCCAATTTCAACTAAGCTACACACCCAAATTGACCAATCAAAACGCTGGAATTTACTCAAAAATCGGAAGATGAAACCACGTTCAAATAGCCGATATCAGAAATTGCCGGAATTCAATCACTTCGATCTTCACCGGAATAAACAAAAATGCTGCAAAAACTCAATTTAATCTTAACGCTGCTAGCAAAACAAATGAAATCGTGAATCGATTTCTCTACAAATCGACTCCAATTCCAACTCGATAGCAAATTGTAGAAGCAAAATTGTAGATCTATACCAAATCAAAGTGCAAATTCTAGATCTACTCTAAATCAAACCAAATTGAAATGAAAATCAAACCAAACAAAGAAGGATAATGGAGAAGAGAGACAAAGCACACCGTATTTAAAGTGGTTCGGGAACATCCCTACTCCACTGTTATGGATTGATTGAGCTTATTCGATCCACCATCAAAATGTCATTGCTAAGATTGTACAAGGGTTCTCAAGGTGGTGGCTAGAGTTTCTACTCTCACTCTCAAATGAAGAAAACCCCCAAATGAAGCTTATATACTAGCTTCTTATACATCTCTCTTGATTAGTAAACTAACCCTCTAATTAACCCAGGTTACATTTAACTCATCTAGGGCTAATTAATGATGTGTAATTCACCTATCAACATCAATTATGTGTATAAAACTTAGAAGTAGAAATCCAAAAGGACACATTTGAAGTGGATAGCTTATCGCTTGAAGTGGATTTATGAGTTAGGAAGGGAATTTTTTTGTTCAATAACCGGATGAGAATTTGAACCTTTAATCTTTTGATTGCAAGGTGTGTGTACCAGAATAGCTACACACACCCCAAGTCAGTTGGGAAGGAAATATTTAACATTTATCGTATAGCATTTGGAAGATTAGTTCTTACCACCATTAGGATCTTACTTTCACACCCTTTTTTCATCGTCTAGAAGATGAAGAAGCACCTTCCAGTCAAGAAAGGTAGACTCTATTTGATAACCATTTAGATTTTTGTTTTTGAAATTTAAACATCTTTTTACTTAAATTTCTTACTTGTGTTCTATCTCTCCTTAAGAAAGTATGTGAATGCTAACCAAGTTTCAAAATCAAAACAAGCTTTTGGGGGCTATTTTTATTATTTTTATTATTATTTTTTTCAGTTTCCAAATTTTGGTTTGGTTTTTTAAAACATAAGTAAGATGTAGATATCTAAATAAGAAAAAAAATATATAGCGAAATAATTGTTGTAGGCTTAAATTTTAAAAACTAAAAAATTAAAAACAAAATGGTTATCAAATGGAGACTTAGAACTCCGAATCTAGTTAAGAAACTTTGTACTATTTTTCTTGGTGGTAACTTGTTCATTTTTTATAGAATGGAGGAGCTGCTTTTAATGGTGCATATTTTAGAAATTTATGTATATTAATTATTGTAGGGAATTTTTAAGTATCAACCTGGACAAGTTCGAGCATTTGGAATGCTTGCTGGAGGCTCTGGAATTACACCTATGTACCAAGTATGTCAAAGAAACAAAAATTCTTTTCTAGAATATGTTTCCCCTTTATTTTTGTAATCTTTGGCTATATTTTGTTGTTTCATTTTCTCTTTTGAAGTTTTTTTTTACAACAATAGGAAGCTCTCTCATTTTTACTTGTTTCAGGTCACTCGAGCTATATTAGAGAACCCGAACGACAAGACAAAAGTTCACCTTATTTACGCCAATGTTACACTTGAAGATATACTTTTAAAGGTAATCGACTTTGTACATGTTAGGAAAAATTGGCTAAATGCTGTCAAATATAATCAATCCAAATAATTCAACAATTAGACAATTATATAACTTTGCCTTATCCCAGATCAAGTTCGTATTCCAAATTATAGATGCAGAATCAATAATTTGTAAACGTCAAGCTAGAAAGTGTAGCTAAAGCAACTTAAATTTCCTAGCAATAAGAACGATAAATAAATAAAGTTAAGGGAAGAGATATTGACACCAAATTTATACTGGTTCACCCAATGATGACTACCTCCACTCTTCTGCTATCGATTCTGGTTCCATAAAATATCAGGGAGAAAATTACAAGAGTTTTACCACGCTCTCAAGAATGGCTTCTCACTTTTTTCTCAAGGAAAAGACTCATGAGTCACTCAAGAAAAATTACAAACTCTTCAAAGGAGAAAGAACCCTCTTGCAACAACACTCAAAGAAAAAGAATTAAAGAAGAAGAAGAAAAAAAAAAACTCACGTAGTTTTCTTCTTTTTGGCAATACACTCACTGTGCCGCTCTCCTTTTTTTCTAATCACAAGTGCGATTTTGATCTCACAAACAAAAACCAAGTGACAACGGCGATATTTCTACTTAAATGAAAAATCAATTCATATGGCTTGTAGGGTAAATTAAAATATTCATCTTGTAAGGTAAATTAAAATATTGATGAATGGGCTGTCAAACATGGGCCTTAGTTTTGACTTAACAAAATAACAATCTCTCATTTGAAGACAAAACAAGCAACATGTCTTCCCTACAATGGTAGTGACTCCTCTCTACTCATGGAGAAGTCCAACTGAAGTTGTACACAACTTCAGTTTATCATCAGGAACAGTTTTGGTCAACATATCAACTGGATTATGACTTCTTACAATCTTTTCAAGCATTAACAATCCATCTTCCAAAGCTGATATGATAAAATGGTACGTCACATGTATGTGTTTCGTTCTCGAATGAAACACTGGATTCTTCATTAAATGAATAGCGCTCTAACTTTCACGATGCAAAGTATCCTTATCCAATTTTAAGCCAAGTTCACTCAGAAAAGACTGAAGTCATATCATTTCTTTACTTGCCTCAGTCACTGCAATATACTCAACTTCTGTAGTAGAAAGAACTACTATCTTCTACAATCTTGAAACCTAGCTAATTGCTATATCACCCGGTAGTACTTTTTCTGCCATCTGTGTCACCAGCCATATATGCATCAACATAACCCTGCAATTTGAAATCTATCTTTTTAAAATGCATAGCATAATCAGTTGCCCCTTTCAGATATCTGAAAATCCACTTCACTGCATCCCAATTCTATTTCCCTAGATTACTCATGTATCTAATACAACTCCCACTAGATGTGCAATGTCCGGTCTTGCGCAAACTATAACATACATCAAGCTCCCTATAGCTGAAGCATATGGCACTCTAGACATATCGTTTTTGTCTTCCTCTTTAGTGGGTGAGTGGTTTTTAGATCATTTAAAGTGACAAGCTAAAGGAGTACGTACTCACAAGTTTTTCATTTTCCATGTTAAATCTCTTTAACACATTTTTCACATATTCTTCGTATGACACACTCAATATACCATATTTTCTCTCAATCTTCATTCCTAAGATTTGTTTGGCGACTCCTTAATCTTTCATATTGAATTCTTGAGATAATTCACTATTTATCAGAATTTCCAGTTTTTTCTCACCTGCTATCAACATATCATCACCATATAGCAGTAAAATAACATACGAGTTACCTTGAGACCTTATGTAGTAACAATGATCTGCCTGACATCTCTGAAACTCACTGTTGCACATAAAACTGTCAAACTTCTTATATCATTGTCTGAGAGCCTAGTTAAGACCATACACGCTTCTCTGAAGTTTGCATACGATTTTCTCTTTTCCTTGAATTGTGAAACCCTGTGGTTGTACCATGTAAATTTCTTCATCCAAATCTCCATGAAGAAATTCAATTTTTACATCTATCTTTTCCAGAAACAAATCTTCTTCTACCACTATCGACAATACCATTCTAGTAGTAGTTAGTTTAACTATAAGATAAAATATTTCATTAAAGTCAATACCTTCCTTCTGTTGAAAGCCTTTGACTACAAGTCTTGCTTTATATCTCTTGCTACCATCAGATTCTTGCTTGATTCTATAAACCCACTTATTATGCAAAACTTTCTTACCTCTAAGTAACTCAGCTAGTTGCCATGTCTGATTTATCATAAGAGAATCCATCTCATCTTTCATGGCCAGCTCCCTGTGACATAATATTCTACTTGAACTGCCTCATCAAAATATTATGGTTCACCTCTGTCAGTCAATAATATATAATTAAGAGTAGGAGAATACCTCTGTGGTGCTCTGATAGTTCTACTAGCCTTTCTAACTAGTAGAGGTGGAGTTCTCACAACTTCTTCATGTTTCAAAATCGCCTCATCAGTTTCAATAACTGGTCATACAGTTTCAACAACTGTTTCATTTAGAGTAACAATATTATGATCTTCAATCCTTGTTTTGGTCTCAAGATCAGGAAGACTTCTATACTGAGTCTTCTCTTATTTACTTTCATTTATCTTTGAATCAACAACTGTTGTTCTATTCTTATACAAAACTTCTTCATTGGAGATCACATCCTTGCTTCGGACTATCATCTTGTTTCAGTCATCCCAAAACTTATAGCCCATCTCAGCACCACCATATCCAATAAAATAATACCTTTTAGATTTGACATCTAGTTTATATTGCAACATGAATGTGAAGGTAAGACAAACAACTAGAAACCTTTAGGTGAGAAAGGTTTACGTGTTAACCGCTCTATACTTCTTCAAGAAATTTGAAATCTAATGGTATGGTTGGGCTCCTATTGATCAGATAGGTCACCGTGTTGATTGCCTCAGCCCAGAACATCTTAGGCAATCTTGCATGTAATCTCATGCTCTTGGCACGCTTATTCAACGTACTGTTCATTCTGTCTACCACACCATTCTCCTACGGTGTCCCTGGAACTGTCTTTACCATCAAAATACCATCGTCTGCACAATATCTTTTGAATTTCCCACTAACATATTCACCACCGTTATTTGATTTCAAGCTCTTGACTTTTAGAACTGTCTCATTCTCAACCATAGCCTTCCAAGTTTTGAAAATAGAAAATACATCAGATTTATCTTTGAGAAAATAAGTCCATACCTTTCTGCTTGAGTCATCTATGAAGGCCACGTAGTATCTAGAACCACCAATAGAAGAAACTTCAGAAGGCCCCCACACATCACGTGAACTAACTCCAACCTTGTTGGTTTTAGCTTTGCTTCTGTCTTTGAAAAACTATCTTTTTTCTGCTTCCCAAATACACAATTTGTGTTCAACTGCCTTCAATCTCTGTAACTTCTGTGAAAAATTTTCATACATTTTTCACTCATATGTCCTAACCTGTTGTGCCACAAATAACCTAAATGATCTACAACAGCCACCATGTCTATATCAGTCTTGTTGACATACAAAGTTTCTGACTTGCTTCCTTGAGCAATCACCATGACTCCTTTTGTAACCTTCAAATATCCTTGGTTAAAACTAGTCTTATATCCATCACTGCCTAACTGGCCTACAAAAAACAAATTTTTCATCAAATTTTGAACGTGACATACCTTGTAAAATTTTCAAATTAAACCATTTTCCATTTTCAATTTCACGTCACCAATTCCAATGATGTCTAAAGGTTCCCCGTCAGCTAGGTAGACCTTTCTGTGATTTCCTGCAACATAATTCTAAAAAATGCCACGCTGACCAGTACTATGAAATGACGCACCTGAATCTACTACTCTTGTTTCATGAGCACATTCCACTGCCAAAACTAGAGCATTTTATTCCTAATTAGCAACAACCTTTGCACCGACTTCATTGCCTTTAGTTTTCTTTAGGGCCTTGCAGTTCCTTCTTAGATGTCCTGAACACTCAAATCTTCCATTTCTAGACTTGCTTATGTTGTTTTTCGATTTACCTCGATTCCTTTGACTTTTATTATTACTCTTGCCTCTATCTACATTCAACACTGAACCAGTAGTAGAAGCAACACTTGAGTCATTTCTGCGAATCTCTTTTGCAATAAGAGAATCTGTAACTTGTGAAAACTTCAATTTCTCTTTTCCACATGAATTCGAAATTGTAGCTTTCATAATTTCCCAACTATTAAGTAAAGATCTCAACAAAAAAATCACATTTACTTCATCAGTAAAATTTAAGTCAATAGCAGCTAATTTATTTATCAATAAATTGGTTTCATTAATATGAGCAATGACATATGTACCTTCAGCCATTTTTAAATTAAAACACTGATTTGCGAGATACACCTTATTGTTTATTGAGGGCTTTTCATACATGTTGGATAAAGTTATCATCATCTCTTCTGTAGTCGTCGCCTTCACAACACTACTTTGTACATTCTTTGTCAAAGTCAGGCGAATGGTACCCAACACTTTCTTGTCCAACTTTTTCCATTCAGCTTCTCCCATGTCCTCGGGTTTTCCTTCCAATGGAAAATGCAAATCTTTCGAATACAAATAATCCAATATCTGAAACTTCTAGAATGAAAAATTTTTTCCATTGAAAATTACCAATTTCTCATCTCTCCCAGTCATCATTCTACAACCTGATGCTCTGATACCATTTGTATTCCAAATTATAAAGGCGGAATCAATAATTTTGAAAACATCAAGCCCAGAAAGTGTAGCTAAAGCAACCTAAACTAAATAAATAAAATAAAGGAAAGATAAATAGACACCAAATTTATACTGGTTCACCCAATAATGACTACTCCAGTCTTTTGCTATCGATGCAGATTCCACTAAAATATCAGGGAGAAAATTAAAAGAGTTACACATGCATGCTCTCAAGAATGACTTATCACTTTTCTCTCAAGGAAAAGACTCACGAGTCACTCAAAAAAATTACAAACTTTTCAACGGAGAAAGAACCCTCTTGCAACAACACTCAAATAAAAAGAATTAAAGAAGAAAAAAAAATAAACTCACTTAATTTTCTTCTTTTTGGCGATACTACAACTCTCTTTTTTTCTATTGACATGTTGGGATTCTGATCTCACACACAAAAACCAAGTGACGGCGGCAATATTTCTACTTAAATGAAAAACCAATTTACATGGCTTGTAGGGTAAATTAAAATAGGGAAATTGCATTCAATAGTCACTTTTAACGAAATATTTACAATTTTGATCAAAATTTAAAAGAATTGCATCTATAATTATTTATTTTGTATTAATTAATTAATTCTTTCATTTGGTACCATTTTACCCTCAGCTTTGTTACCATTCAATTAGCCGGAAATTTTCTTTTTTACTTCTGATATATTTTTTCTTCTTGTTGAGGTGACAAGCAAAAATTCACCACTCATCCAGTATCTCATCAAAAATTTAGGGAAGCAAAATCTTTTATTGAAATTATTATGCTGATAGGGTTGTTAAGATTTTAATACTGTATTTTAATAAAATCTGTTATTGAAATTATAATCTGGTATAAACACGTAATTATTGGTAAATAATTAATAAATAATATAAATAAATATAAATTTTGATGAGTTGATTTTCAAATGTTGAATAAATATATATAAATACAAAAAAAAAAAATATTAGTCGTGAATATAGTACTAATTTGATATTTATACAAAGTAAAACAATAATTTTTTTTATAAAACTAATTAAATCTAAAAAACAATTAATCACTTTATTTAAAACTTGTATTTATTTATAATATAAGATTAATAATTGATACTAGTATTAATGAAAATTTATAATGCAGTATTACTAATTAATACTAGTATTAATGAATATTTATAATACAGTATTACTAATTAATATTAGTATTAATGAATATTATAATACAACATTAATAATTAATATTAGTATTAATGAATATTATAATACAATATTAATAATTAATACAAGCATTAATGAGTATTTATAATAAAATATTAAAATTGATTCAAAATAATAATATACAATATCAAAATATATTAATGATTTTTGAATTTTCTAGTCATAAAATTTTGTTAAGTTAATATTCATATATTAAAAAAATTTGCTTACATTTATTATCAAACCTCCCATAAAAATTATTTTCTTTTAAGAAAATCATCAAAGAAAATACACAGAAAAAATAAGACGATTTTAGCAAGGAAACCTGAAGTGAAAAAGGCATGATTTTAGGGAAGTTTAGATTTTAGAAATTTTGTTTTAATAAAAGTAGAAATCGCCATTAAAGAATGAAGGATATACTTGTCCTTTTACATTAAACGAATTTTTTTAATTTTAATGCTAGAATATTTTTGCTAAATTTTTAAAAGCTTGACACTCTTGTAAATAACTTTTCCATTCGGCCTAACCACGTAAAAAGCTCATTAAAATATTGTTGAATGGGCCGTCAAACATGGGCCCTAGTATTGACTTCACAAAATAACGATATATTGATCTTGTGATTTTTCTTCTCATTTATTTCGGTGCCATCAATTCCATTTTCCATACTTTGTGGTTGCTGTTGTTTGTTCTTGTGATGTACCAAGTCCATAAAAGGATATGATATACTAAACATATCTAGAGATGGAATCTTCCCATCAGAATTTCAACTTTTTTATTTTTTATGATATACTTTTGTGATAAGAAATACAAAAGCATATGGATCACACCCAAGTGATAGCCATCAGTTATCTTCGAACCACGCCACTCCAACTTCGCTCCCTTATTGTTTATCGACCCATCAAAAATCATTTTTACAAGATATTTGGGGTTGGAGGATTCAATTTTCAACCTCTAGATCGAAGATATATGCCAATCATCGCTAGGCTCAGTCCGCTTTGCACAAAATTCACATTTTAATCATTGGATATTGTGAATTTTCTCTCAGAATTCAGACTCACTAGTGTGGCCAATCGTAGTGTGGAATCAACAAAGAAACATTGATTTTTATTAGTTGATATAATTAAATTTATGCCAATCAATTGTTTTTACTGATATTTTTGTAATCCTAAGGAGGTATGGCTATTTTTTTTTCTTCTCCTTTCAGAGCATTTTATTGTAACTAACTATAGAGTTTTCTCTTATTTTTCATTCATGAATAAAATTATTTCTTATTCCAAAAGCAACAAATTAATCACTTGTATTTTTCAGGAAGAATTGGATCTTCTTGCCGAAAGATACCCTGACCGCTTCAAAGTCTACTATGTATTGAGCAAGGTGAGTTCAAAGTTTTTAAATTTAATAGTTATCCTAATGAATGATAAGAGATCTTAATTTTAACAATAATTCAATCGGCATAAGTACTTGTTTAGGAATTCGAATCTCTTACTTTCAATTGTTGCTAGACCAAATTTAAGAGATCTTATACTGAATTCTCAGCAATATTAATTTCTTTCCTCATAGTCTTGTGAATCAAACTAATAGTTTGAGAGTCTACGAATGAGGGAAAGGATGCAAAAAATATATTAGGATCTCACAATTGTTCGATATTGGAAAGTGGGAGAATCCTACAAGAATTTATATATGGATTGCTCCCCTCAATACCAATTAGTTTTTTTGTCAATTAGTTTTGAGATAGATGTTCACACTCTCTAATAAAATATACTAAATGATTGAGTTTATCCGAACTTAACGACGTGTTTAATATTACTAATGATGCTAAATTGTTTAACAATGGAAACAGCCTCCTAAAGTTTGGAATGGTGGCAGTGGCCATATCTCAAAGGAAATGATTCAAGCCCATTGCCCTGCACCTTCCTCTGACATTCAGGTATTTTTTTTCTCTTGTTTTTCATGCCCTGAAACTTAAAAAGTTTAAATCTCATTTTGGATTGGCCTAGTGGGTTATTTTAGTGTTATTAAAAGATATTGAAAACTATAAGATCCCTTTTAATAACATTTCGTTTTTTATTTTTTATTTTTATTTTTAATTTTTTAAAAATAGGTTTGTTCGTTTTGTTTTTAAAATTTTAAAAAAGTTTTAAAAATATTAAAGTAATTCTAAAACTAAAAAAAAGAAAAAGAAAGAAAGAGTAGATTTTAAACGCAGTTTTTGTTTTTTTTTTCTGGAAAAATGCTAAAAAAATGATAAAACACCCTACAAATAGAGTTCGAACCTACAAATTTGAGATTTATTAAATCAATAATATTCTAAAATAGATTTATTTTATTAAATATTAAACATAATAGATTTTGATTTTTTTAAAAAATTAAAAACCATTATCAACCGTATTTTTAGTTTTTAATTTTTAAAAAACAAAAAATAATTATCAAACTTGTATGATTTTTATTTTTCAAAATCAATAGCAAAAAATTAAAATTAAAAATGAAAAAAAAACCAAAAAATAAATTGGTTATAAAATGGGACGTAAGAGATAAGGATTATGATTCTTACCTAGAAATGATTTCTTATGGATTTCTTTAAGGGGTTTTTGCATGTATATTACAAAATGGATAAAATATTACATGAATAACACAATAATGAAAATATTTGCACATATAGCAAAAATTGTAAATTGATAGACTTCATATCGATAGATTCTATCAATAAAGGGTGATAGAATCAATTACTAATAAATAAAGTAAATTGATAGACTTCCATCAGATTCTATCGAGAGTCTATCAATAAGAGTCGATAGAATCAATCATTGATAAAATTGATAGACTTCCATCACTAGAGAATGATAGATTCTATCAAAGTCTTCTATAAAAAAAGTAAATAGTTTTTTTTAAAATGATAGAATTTGCTATAAAAGAATTATTTTTAAAAATGTGCTATAATTGTAAACTGTGGTAAAAAAGTTGCTATACAACACAAATTCTCTTTCTTTAGTAGTCAAATATTATAAGATTAAGTGATTGTCTCATGAGGAATAGTCAAAGTGCAGATAAATAGCCGAGACACTCATGACTCACGGATATAACAAGAAATTTAAATCTTAGTTTGGTTTTAAAGTTTCATGCTTATAGTTTTTTAGTGTCTATACCTTTGAAATGTGTTCTCAGACCATAAATTTTGCACAAAAAACTATTTGTCTTTGTCAAGTTTTGATAAAATAATTATCAGAAACCCAACGTAGACTCATCTTCTGTTCATTTACCATATCAATAAATGTCTTTGGAGACTATAGTCACAAACAGTAGAATGGATTGGATTTCCAAATACTTTTAGATTATTTCTAATAATAAATACTCGGAAGCAAAAAGAGTAACTCATATTTCTTACTAAGATATCGAAGACTTCCCACCTTTCTAGTGTGGGACAAAGGCCACAAAGTCAGGTGAGTGTCTCCAATATCTCCCCTTAAGAATCGAAATACTTGTTTTGGGTCGGATCCAAATTATTTTGGGATAAAAAACTCGTTTAAGCTTATGTCACTTGGGTAGGGTGCAAATCACCCACTTAGCTTTTTACCCGCTTGGGTCGGATTAGAATGTGAAAATTAATAACTCATATAATACTCTGATACCATATTAGATAACATGAGGTTTTACCTCAAAATAATTAGTAATGAAGAGTGTAACCTATATCTCTTCAAAAAATATTGAAGGTTCCTCATCTTTCGAATGTGGAACAAAGGCGGCCATAAAACGAATATCTCCAACCAAAATTTAACACTCAAAATTTGAAATACTAAATCTTAACATTCCACAAATTAGGATCAGTCCATATTAGGATTTAAACTTTGAAGCTGCGTACAACATTTATGATAGATTCTCTCTAAAAAAACACAGATAATCCATCTCTAACTTTGTTCTCTAATCGATTCGTTTAGATTCTACGATGCGGTCCGCCACCGATGAACAAGGCCATGGCTGCTCACCTTGATGCTCTTAAGTATGCACCTGAAATGCAGTTTCAATTTTAATCCATGGCGGTCCTTCAACGTCTCGTGATTTAAAGTTGACTTCAACTTTCATTCTTAAAATTGTAATCGTATGTGTGTTTCTAAGTTGTAAACTATTATGTGTAGCTTCTTTTAAAAGATGGTTATTTTCTTAATTGGTTTGCATTAAAATTGATGCCATTGAAATGGGAATAATTGATTGCGTTTGTTTGGTTGTTTTTTTCAAGTCGTTTTTGCTTCTTTCTATTATAAAAGTCAGCTTCAGCCATAGGATTCCACGAATAATGTAGTCCATTAACCTAAGGCATAATAGCTCCAAATCGGCTTTACACAAGATCCAATTAAGATAGATCCAAAACTGTGTTATTAGATAGTGTGGACATTCATCTTAAAATTAATTGATGATGAGAGAAATAGTCCACCTATCTTATAAATGTTTGGAAGACTCTCCACTTTTTCAATCTCAAACAATAGTCGGATCCTTAACATGCTCTCTTAAGATGATGTCTCTTTTAAGTTTTACTAATCTTGAATTGAGTTCTAATTTCATTTTATTGGACCGAATACATGTATGAGATCAATGGGCTATGATACATCTTTTTGTGTGTAGCTAGAATTTCTGGGAGTTGTAGAGGCTCAAATATGGGTAGCTAAGCATACCCAAAGACTCGTAGCGCTTGAAAGTTCAACTATTTCATTGTAACTAGTTCAATTGGAGACTTTCCTTTAAGTACAAGCGTAGGCATACCATTGATTAGAAAAACTGTTATAAGAAAGTCTTCCCACCAGAACTTTGAGTGGCATGATGACATTTTCTAATAGAGTCAAACCAGTTTCGACGATGTGTCATACTTCCATTCAACGCGACCATTTTGATCAGACGTATATGGCACGAAAAGCGTGAACGAATGCCTAAGTTGTCCACACATGTCATGTACTTGCTTATACTCCCCGTTGTTATCAGACTGAATGGTCATAATGGAACAACCATACTAATTATAAATGATAGATCCAAACGAACCGACTATAATCATCTAAAAAGTGCACATAATATCTATTCCCATCAAAGGACTCAATAGGGGTTTGTCCCCACAGATTAGTGTGGATAATATCACACATATTGCATGCATGCAAATCCAACAGAGAAAACGGTTCCAAATGCATTTTACCAAGTTTGCATGCTTCATAAACAGAATGTTTATTTATTAGAACTGGTAGGCGAATAACCTGTAGAGAAGGGTTTCATAAGAATTGGTGTCAAACAAACTTGGATACCACCACATTTATTAAACTAATACTGGAAAATGAATGCATAAAAAAGCTAAAGCTAACTTTACTGGTAGTCCATCTTTAAATTGTTAGGAGACGTGCCCTAAAAAGCATAGTAATTTATAATTAAAGAGCATTATTTACTGAATTCAGTTTAATTAATAAGAAATTTTGTTATAGACGTCTCATTTCAGGAATAATTGTATGCTATAGTATGATCTTAAACTTTATGAACTCCTAGTTGTGAAAGCGTCATTTGATGTGCATAAGTGAGTGCAGCAAATTTTTTTTGTTCAATATGCCTTTAGAGTTCTAAAGTAACATATACCACTTAATATCGATGCAACGAAAGTAAACTAGGTTCTAATTATGACAATAACAAATATAATTAAAGGGATAAAGAGAAAATTAAAAATACAAAGGTGTTACGTGGCTCGGATGAATCCTACATGAAAAAGATAAAAAGAATATTTCCACAAAAGTTTTGAAGATGAAATTACAAAAAAGCGCACTTACCAAATTTCCAATACACCTAATGCACTTGAACTCGCCAAAATTAATTTTTAAATAAAATTAGAAATCAATAGATAAGATATAAATATAAGAATTTATGAATTCTTATAAAATCTTGCCATGTGAAAAGAGAAAATATATAAATGTATAAATAATACTTGTGGCCAATCAAAACCACTAAGAAATTGGTAGATGAAACAATCAAATCTATAAAAGTAATATATAGACGAAACGTGAATTTTACTTCAAATTATATGTTAGTTTTTTTCAACAATTCAAATTTTTGAAAGAGAAAAATTTTAGGTACCACTCATCTTCTCATGAATTTTATTTTCATTTGTTGATTTTTTTAAAAGAGAGATTTTTTCTTTATTGACAAATTTATCCTTCCATACACGTGATAATCTCATATCTAATCTAACATCCTTAAAATGTGGCTTAGAGGATAAATCATTTTTGGACAATTTTATCCCTAAGCCACACTTTAAATTACACCCACCCCTAGAAACACCCACTTCCGTAAGTTTTTCTAAAAAAATTTCTTTCAATATTCCTTTAATACATTTAACACTCATTATGTTATAATGTAATAGGTTTTAAATATTAATTAAACCTATTACACCATTAATACTAGAATTTGAAAAAAAAAAATTATAACTCTCATTTCTATAACTTAATATTTAATTCATTTTTATAACTTAAAAACTAAATTTAATTTTTTCATTAATTGTACTAAATGTTGAATTTAAAAGATTGGTAACTTCCATCTCCCATAACTTTTTATCTCTTTACTTTTATCATTTAATGAGAATATCTAACATCTAACATCTAACGTCTAATCATTTTTTATACCCAACCCCTAGAAACACCCACTTCATCCATAAGTTTATAAAAAAAAAAATCTTTTAATGTTCCTTTAATACATTTAACATTATAATGTTTTATGTTTTAAATATTAATTAAAACCTATTACACCATTAATACTAAAATTTGAAAAAAAATTTAATTATAACTCTCATTTCTATAACTTAATATTTAATTCCTTTTCATAACTTAAAAATTAAATTAAATTTTTCATTAATTGTATGAATTTAAAAGATTGGAAACTTCCATTTCTCATAACTTTTTATCTCTTTACTTTTATCATTTAATGAGAATATCTTTAATGATATTTAGTGGTGAAAATTGATAGGACTTGTAACTTTCTTTTTCTACAACTATATATATTGAACTTTTTCCAACAATTTTTTTAAAAACAACTGGAGCTTTTTCCCATTCCTTATCCTTATATTCCTTATTTCTTGATATTCATAGGATTTGTTTCGATCATGGTCATTTGTAATTTGAAAGGTTTTTTTTTTCTTGTTTACTATCTTCAACAATTTCAAAGTAGAGTTTTGTGATTCCCCACCATTCCTTCCATGTTTTTATTGTTTATGTGTGGTTGACTATATAAGATTCTTGCTTTTGTAAACTTTAACCATTAGGTTTTTCTTCTCTCTATTTGTAATTTAGAAGAAATATGATGTTTATTTTGTAATTCTCAAATTATTCAATAGATTTTGTAATGTGCTTTGTTGATTTATTTTTATTGTAATTTGAGATTTGTTTTTGTATTTGTTGATCATTGTTAGTGTTTTGAAGATGGAAGTGAGGAAGAAGGTGACAACCATAGATTATAATTGGTTAACAAAAGAAAAGAGTATATGAAACTATGGATAGAATGTTGTATCTTAATGGATTTTGTTTATTTTGTCTTTTTTAAGCTTCGAAAAGATGAAATCCAAGTTATTCATTTCTCTTTCCTTTTAATAATATATATATATATGTGTGTGTAATCGTGTTATTATTAAACTATATAATTGTTAATATTTATCTAATGCCCTTTGAACTTGGTGGTGAATCACAACTCTATTTTAGTTTAACATTTTTTCCATGTTTAATTTGATTTATTGATAACCTTATAAAAATAAATTTATCATTACAAGTAACAATAATAACTAAATGATAATTATATATATAAAAAAATAAAGACTTGAAAGATTAAAAAAATGTAAACAATATTATTTAAAAAAATTGTAAGCAATATATATTACTAACATTATTATAAGAAAAAAAATTAAAACATTCAAACAGTTTACATATTTCTTCGTACATTATATTTCATTTTTTTCTTGCTTTCTTGAGTATGTTGTATGTTTTCAATCTCTACCATTAAAATGTATTTAAGAGTATTATAATGTTTCATAAAAAAAAAGTATGATAATGATAATAGGATTCTAAGCATTATTTAAATGGACAAAAAAAAAAAAAAACAATTACTTCTCTCAAGTTTTTTGTAAAGAAAAAATTTCAATACTTCGTGATTTTTTATTATATCTTAACAAAATAAAAATAAAAATAATCTTTATTTACAAAATATAAATTTTCGTATAATTATAAAATTATTTTTAAATGTTAGAAAAATTTGTATTCAAGTGACATAATGTATCATATAATAACAAGTTGGTTACAAGTTCGAGTGTCAAATATTGTTGAATTAAAAAATATATGTTAATTTTTTTTATGTGATCTAAAGTTTAAAATAAACTATTGAAACATTGATAACATAAGAACATACTTTAGGCGGTTAAGGCATCTATTCATTTTTATGTGATTTAAAGTTTCTATCATCCTCTCATACATTTATTATTTTAAAAAATAGAATAAGAATGTTTTAATTATAATACTTTTTTAGCTCCCATATAATTTTGTTTGTAAAAAAAAAACGCTAAGCAAGAAACACGTGCTTTTTCCAAATTAAAAATTAAAACTAGATTCAAATAAATAGATTGAAATGTAAAATGAGAAAATTATGTTGAAAATTAAGAAAAAATGAATAAAGATAGACGTTCAAACAATTATAAAAAAAGAGACAAAATTTAGTAATTTGAAGGGTAAAAAATAAAAATATAAACACGTGCAACGCAGGTTGAGGTTTCTAGTATTTTATTAGTGAGTTAATTACAAAACTTATGAACTTAAAAATAGACATTGATCAAATTAAAAGTTTAAGAGGTTAATTGTTACCAACACTATACAAATCGATCTACTCGTCAATTTATCTAGTGACTTCAAGGTCACCAAAGAAGCCCCAAGAAGCATCAAACATTTCCGACGAGATTGACGGAGAAATTCTTAGATAGCAAGCACTAACTCCCAGTGCGACTTTATAAAAAGCAAGAAAAGATAAGATCGAAGAGAATGAAACGCATGTAGGGGTGATTATAGCAGTTCCCTCTAATCCTATAAAACATTTGAAAAATCAATTATAGAACTACTGAGTGAAAAAAAAAATACGTAAGTACACACAATTTCGAATGTGACCAGACTACATTCTCATTCAGTGCTCTCCCAACCATGTGGGAAGGTTTCCCATCACACGACTCACCAACTTGATCTTCCGCGAGAATCGTATGTCTGAACTAAAAAAAAAGATACGATCTCGCTTTCCTTTACATAAGTGTACGACATCTACCATGCTTAGTCACCTTTTTCCCTTCCTTAATGAAAGAGTGTCGTTAATAATAGCAATCGAATATAATAACTTTAATGATAAAAGATTAAATCGAGATAAAATTAAATCAAACATAATGTAGTTAATAAAATAAAATAACCAATAAGAAAGTTGATTCACCGTCTCCTCCTAGCGTACTTAGAGAATGAATTGATGACAACCTTCCAAGGTACAACAACTTCGTCTTTAATCCGTAGCATAAGGATTGAAGACAGACGAACTCAAAAACCATGAAAAACTCTATCACTAGAGAAGATTTAGAAACAAAAGTTTTGTTTTGTTTTTGTTGTGTTGTAGAATGAAGAAGATGCAGGATTTTTATAGCCGAAAAAAAAATCATGAAACGTTTCGAAATAATAATGGGAGGAATGTGTAAAATTTTTCGCTTTCAAAATATTAATGGGAGGAAGGTCTCACAATATTAATGGGTGGAAAGTGTAACGTTTACAGTTTTAAAAGAGATTTAAATTTACATTTTTCCAACAAAGAGTTCACCAACAACCGTAGTAGTTTCAAATAAGGCTTGCAGGCCTACTATAGTTCATCGGTGGTTTGTACAATTTTCTCAAAATTTTATGATGTAAATTTCATTAGCAAAATATAATTTATTTCATTAAATGAGTTAATTAATAGAAATAGCACATGTGCTCAATAGTGAGCATCGTTGAAAACTAGGAGAAAATTATGTTAAAGTCTTCAAATAAATGGACCAATTGGGAAAAATAAAAAGAAACTCAAAATTCAAACTTAGAAGCTTAATATTTTAAAATTTATGTATCAAAATAGAAACTATACAAGCTATAGACATAATTGTAAGATGGTGTGTTGGGATTGGATGACCAATGATGTAAACTGACTTCTTTTTCTAATATGATGAAGTATATTGTCTGTTGCATCTTGCATCATAGGTTAGCATGTAAAGAGCTTATCAAATAATCTTTTATGGTTGGCTGTTTTGATACACACATGCTTGGGGCATATGATAGATAGATATAGCTAAGTCACCTAGTCAATAATTCAATAGAGAATAATATACTTTTAAATAACCGTCTAGGCTAAGGCAATGTATAGCAAAACTATTGGTTTAAAAATAGAGGAATACTTGCCTTCATCCCTCCTAAGATGGGTGCCACAAATTTTTTCTTTTAACATTATTTTTAAAAAGAAAAAATAATTCTAGTACAAATGTGCTACATACCCCCACTAAGGAGGCAAGTATTTTTCTTAAAAATATAGGAACAAGTGGCTCTTAGTTTTTTAGTACTACAATGGTTGAATTGGAATTGGAACTATCATGGTAAGTGATTGGAGTGTTCTGTCAGCCAGGTGTTAGTTTTAGGTAAAAATTGATATAGAACATATTAAATACTTTTTTAAAACATATTTAAATTTAAGAGAATTTATCATCAACAACACATTTTACATGATGTCTTATATTTGCAATCAAATTTTTAAAATAATTCTATAGCATATTTATTTCTATCACTCAAGTAGTGATAGAACTCAATTTGAATTTCTATCACTGATAGAAAATTCAAGCAGTGATAGAATGAGTCTATCATTGATTGAAATCTATCACCAATAGAACTCAACTAGTAATAAAATCTACAAATGAATTAATTTTGATTTTATGCTATAGATGAAAATATTTTGATTATTTTTGTTATATATGCAAAATCCCCTAAATTTAAGTTAATTTTGCAATAATTAAATAAAAATCTGATTAATTACATGAAAATATTAATATTATATATATATAATCGACTTAACCAAAAAAAATTTAGTTAAATATTTTTTCTAATTGACACACTAAGTCACATATATTTGAAAACCGACCAATTATCCTTTATTCGATGAGTTTTAGTTGATTGAAAAGATATGAACACCTCTAATCGGTCACTTTTCTACTTAGTTATGCACATATATTGACAAATACTATTAAATAGTTAATACTATCATTTTTTTAAACATAATATTATCATCTTTTCTACTTTAATACTAGAGCCTAAATTTGGATCCATGTCAATGTATATACTATAGTAGTCTTAAGTACAGTCTACATGATCTATGATTGTATTTACAAGGTCAGCATAACATTATTATTTGTACTAGTTCACTGTAAACCCTTAAGAGGCTAATCTATAAAACAAATTAGAGTACATAGCTGGAAGCTCATGTATTGATATTAATATACAATTGCATTATTAATATTGATAGTGCTATTGATTTCAATGTTCATTACTCCAAATTGATGACAAGTTTGGTAGGGAGAATTTGAACGCATGACTTATTCGATTGTAAACTTACAATTTTACGGGTTTTTTTTTTGTTTTTGCAAGGATATAATTAATTGTTGAATATTGTATTAAGAAGGAGAATTTAAACCATTTAATAAGTATTTGTTTTTTGTTTTTGAAATTTAAACCTAAAACAATGATTTTATTATATATTTTTTCTTATTTAAATATGTACATTACTTATATTTGTAGAAATCAACCAAAATTTAGAAACAAAAAAAATATCTCCCAAAAACTTGTTTTTGTTTTTTAAAGTTGTTTAACATTCACATACTCAGATAAATATATTGTAAGAAAAGTGAAACACAGTATAGGAAATTTTAGTAAGAATAGGTTTAAATTTCAAAAATAAAAAACAAAAAATCAAATATTTATCAAAACAGGTCTTAGTTTTTTCACGTTAGCTCCTTTTAAAAATTATGGTCGAAAAAAATTAAGTCCACTATCAAAAAGAAAATATTTAAAATAATTTTTTTAAAAAAAGAAAATATTTAAAATTGAAGTGTGAACAAAACGAGATTAATAGTATTACTTTTTTCTTTATTGAGGTTGAGAATAGTAATATTAGGAATTCTTTCGTATTAAGATTAGTTAGCATTTAGTTTATCTATAAAACTAGTCATGAGTATGCTGAAGCATTTAGTTTTTCTTTTGATTATTAGTAATCAAAAGATAAACTAAATGCTTAACCAATTGTGTGGTACTTAGCCACACTGATTAACCAATTGTGTGGTACTTAGCCACATTGATTAGAATTTCAAATTAGTAATTAATCGAAAAAGTTTGGAGAACTTTAATAAATTGACTAATTGTTCATAAATAATTTACCCTTTTCTTCTGGTGCTAGTGCACTGCTATGACTTATATGAGAATCTAATTTTATATTTGTCCTCTTATTCATTACATATTCGATAACACTATTTTGGAGGAGACCACAAGACTTACAAAGAGAGTACTATTGCTCTCAAATAAATAAGAGTTAAATATCGATTTTCGGAATCAAACCCGTGACCATGGTATTGAACTGGATTACCACCGAATAATATCAATACTAATTTTTTTGTTAGTAAAAGAAGTCTTGACATTAGGTTATTTATCTATACTTCTTTTTCGCCTATATCAATCCACAAGTCTCAATTGAATGCATAAAAAATGTAATTGATGTTTCAATTGTGTTCAAGAAATTTGTGGCATGGAAGGCATAAGAGTAGATAGGATTGAAGATGTGAATAAAGGCATAGTATGGACCAGTTATACAAGCAGTGTTGATGGTTTTCCTTTAGCCATGGAAGTTCATTTATGTTACACCTCATTTCTAGTTGTGAACAATTAATGACATGATGTAAGCACATTCATTATATTAACTTCTTATAAAACAATTCATTAATTGTGAAAAGCATCATCCATTTCATCAATATTAATTCAATAAATATGAAAATAAAGATGCATATACACATACAAGAGGCGTCTCTTGATATTTGCCCTTTTTTAATTTAAAATTTTAGAAAAAAATAAATTTCCTTCTAAATAATTCATCTAAAAGTAGAAAATTTTCCATCTAACTAATGTATAGATTAGGGAAACCCAACTGACAAAATTCTAGAAAAAACTAAAATGTATATGCTCTACCTTTTTTGAAACATGGTAACCACATCCATCCCTAGGTCAGACATTGGAGACATCGAAGGAATAGTTTTATAGCTGAGTCTCAAACTTGAGACCTTAAACTTCAAAGAGTACTATATACTCTACTTGAGAATACTAGAATTGAACTTCAAAATAAAAGAGAAATGCAAAATCTTTATTAAAAAATATACATTCTTATTTATTTATAAATACATACGTTATAACAAGATTAAAAAAAAATGGGGATGAGACATTTGAACCCACTTGATTAATCAGGTTATATCATGCTACCTAGTTAATCTCAATTCGAATACATATGATTAGAATTAGAAGACTTCTTTCTTAAACATGAATTTTTAGGTTTTTTTTAAATTTTTTTTTGAGAATACAAGAATTTTTTGGTTAAATTAGGATTCCAGTACTCAATCTTCAACATATGGTTGAAATAGCAATATGCCAGCTTTGCTTAATTTTTCTCCAACTTTTAGTTAAAAACAAATTAATTGTGTATTTATCACGAAAAAACTATATGCATAATTTATTTATTTATTTTTAATTAAACATCATTATATGTAAACTCAATCCCAAGAGTAGTAGCTATCTTGATTATGAGTTCAAATGTCCTATTTTTTCTATTTTTTTTTAAATTTACCAATTGATTTAATTATTATATTTATATTTTTGGTATAAATGGGAAGAGGGGCACCACAAACCCTACATACATGAGATAATAAATGAAATATTGATTGATCGAACACATAACCGTGATCTTAAACTAAATTACTACCGAACAATTAAATAACACGTCATTGCCCCTTTTTGTAATGAATTTATTTAATTAAATATATTAGATATCAATGTTTTATTAACATGGTTGTTGAGCTCAAATATGTGTGGATATATATAATTTAATAGCAGAAAATAATACCGTTTGATAATCATTGTTTTTTTTAGAAACTGATGGTCATTGTTTTTAGTTAATGAAAATTAACCATAACAATCATATTTTCATAGAAAAAAAATTCTTTTTTTTTTTAAAAAAAAACCTATAAATTTCCTTAATTTCATTTATATGGTTGCCAACATTTTCTAAAATCATCTTGAAAGCTGGAAAAAAAAAATTATTATCACTTTTTGTGAAATTTATCAAATGTTTTCTTAAAAAAACGATACGTTTTAGAGATTTTAGAAGAAAATAAATTTTATTTTATTTTTTTACGGTAAAATAAATTTTATTTTATTTTTTTATAGTAAAATAAATTTAATCTTAAAGCATAGAAACAAAATATAAAAGTAAAATGGTTATCATAAAGATACTATTTTTTATTTCTTTTATATATCATCAAAATATATTTTAACAGTTTTAAAAAGAATGTTAACCTCAACACAATTTAATTAGATGAGACTATAATCAGCTATACATTATATCATACAATCTAATCTTTTTTCTTTTTTGAACTTGAATTTGAACAAAACAAATAGAAACTAAAAGAAACCGAATGGGTCAGTGACGCAATGATTTTAATGTTTGGTTGTAAACCAGTCCAACACCAGCATCACAGGTTCGAACCCGAGAATCCGTATTTGTCCCCCTTCTCCTAATATGTACTAAAAAAAAAAAAAAACTAGAGTTATGAATTCGATACCTGAAATCAATATTTGTCTCTTATTTATATGAGAGTAGATAAAAATTATCATTGTTATATGTGAAATTCGTGGTCTTGACCCAATTCACAAGCCCAAATCTTATTCGTAAGACTACATAAAAATGTCTCAATGCCTAAAAAACGACTCGTCTACACTTTTTGACCTAACTGACTTTGACATCAAAAGCTACGTGACTCACACCACACCGTGTGCAATTAATTCATCGTTGATCTCGAAGTTTAATTTTGACATCAACAATTCTCTTTCTCATTCTTCTTATTTCATACCAATGCCACAAAGTGAGTACATTTTTTTTCAATTTCCTAGCCATAGAATAGATGTTCATTAAGATATGACCTATCTTCTTCATTTCTTCGAAGTTTGTAGATGATCGAAGTTGCAATGGTTTCATACAATGTAATATAATTCTTTATAAAAAAGAACAATATTTACTAATTTATCGATGTGTATCTTAAACATGATTACCAACACATATAAAAATAATATTATGTCACATAGACAATGTATTACAAGTCAAATCCTTCTATCGTATATGTGCAATATAATATTATTTTCATATGTGTTGGTATGTAAACTTAATAAGTAGGTAAGTATTAGTCTAAAAAAAATGCAATATATTATTATTATAACTAAGCAACTGTAAAATATTTATTTGTTAATATTTTTCAAATTGTTTGTTTTAAATATTTTAACAACACTTTTCTAAAATTAAACCTCGAAATTTTGACTATTACTTTTAATTTATTTTGTTAAAACACGGGCGACAACTCAATCATCTCCTCAACTTGTCCGGCGGCGCCTTCTTCAAACAACCACTTCTCGAGAAACGAAATTGGCGGCGCCGCCGTATCCACCGCCGCTGAAACCAACTCTCCGCCGCCGCGCTCCGCTTTCGACTGCTGCTTCGTCACCACGGCAGAACTCTCGCCCCCGGTTTTCCGGCGAGATTCCGCCGGCGGTGAAGATCTCATCCAACCTTGAAGAAGCCGCGAAATGTTGTCGGCGCTGGAGGCGTACGTGGAGGCTGATCTGTTACCGGCGAGGGGTGGCGCCTCCATATGAAACCGAGAGCCGCCGGAGTCCGGCGGGTCCACGGCGGCGGAGTGTAGTTTTTTGAGCTTCTTTTTCAAGTGGGTGTTCCAATAATTCTTTATGTCATTATCCGTTCTT
The DNA here is from genome assembly GCA_036507275.1 of Sicyos edulis. Lineage (NCBI taxonomy): Eukaryota > Viridiplantae > Streptophyta > Magnoliopsida > Cucurbitales > Cucurbitaceae > Sicyos > Sicyos edulis. Next base: position 38,415,508 of record CM071847.1, read on the forward strand.
TGAGGAAAGTATGAAGCTATGGCCGCCCATCTGACATTCCATTTCACAAAATGAGATTGCTTAAATTGTTCATAAACACAACAAAATTTTAATGACTTTCTATATTTTGAAAAAAAATTAAATAAATAAACATTTAAAGTCTCAACATCTTAAACTTCAATTTTCTTATTTAAACTCTCCCTACCAATTTTTTTGTTTAAGTTTTACCATATTTATAATTTTACCCGTGGACTTGAAATATTATTCTCAATACCGTTCAATGTCTTGAGCTATGTAAAATCTAGATGTAAAAAGATAGCCCTAAATATACTAAAATATTGACATTGATTCTCAAATACATAATTTAATATAATGAAATAATATAGACTATATCGAAACATATCTAAAGGAGAGTAATAATTCAATCATCATAAGTGTTCATATATATATATATATATATATATATATATATGTTTTAATTTTCCAATCTTTAGGAGTAAGAAGATTCAAATTAAATACTTCATGGTTATCTTGTCATATAACTTATCAATTAAACTCACCTCTTGTTGATTGAGTTCCCATGACTAAGAGATACCATGAATTCAAATTAGAACTCAATAAAAAAAAAAATTAAGAAAAAAAAACAAAATCAAAAGAGGGAGATTTAGAATAATATTACTTGTTACCCAATAAAGCTTGGAGATGAATTATCATGGCCTCTTCATGAGGAGTGAAATTTCCTCTTTTGATTCCAGGTCTAAGGTAGTTGATCCATCTAAGTCTACAACTTTTGCTGCATCTCAACAATCCTATAAAAAGGATTTCGATAAGAACATATAAGAATTTAAAGGGGCAGTACGAGAGATATTGATCAAAGTCGACAACAATAACAACAACGATGATGGGGTCTCGTTTCGGTTTTATACCCGTATTCGAAGGAACCGACCGCCAATTGCCAGGTCCATGTTGTTGAATGTATGAGACGAGAGTGATATCTTCTTCGGGCGTCCATGGACCCTTCTTTATCCCCACTTTCTCACAGCATGGGAGCCTTCCCATACCTAATTAACCTGCCTTTCACTTTGGATGGGATATATACCTTTATATATGGCTATGCCTTCAATGGAAAATAATGAAGGTTTCTTTCAAAGAGAGATCAGAAATATTGAGCCATGTGAAATGCTTAAATAATGTAACTTGGAAAATAGGATGACATGAAAAAGGGATTTTTTTTAAAAAAAAATTTATAACATTAATGTAGTGTGATAGTTGCCACTTCAATTAACTTCCAACAAAAGTCAGATCAGAAGAGGAGAAAAAGGGATTTGATTTGATGATATAAGTTGTGAAAAAAGCTTTATGAAAATTATTTATTTATTTATTTTGAGACTTCTAGCTGGTTTATTTTCTCTAAAGAGGTGGGATCTAATTTTTTTGCATGATTCATGTAAAAGTAAAACCTATTACTTCTCTATGAGGCTATGGCCATTAAGTTTGAGATTTGATCGATTATTTCATATGAAATACATTTTCGAGGATTTTTTTATAGTTTCATTTTTAATATTTGGTGTGTTGTTGTTTTATTCATTTTGTTGGGTGATTACGATGAGATTGTGTGGGTATGCATTAGATGGCAATGTTGAAGAGTGTGGCAAGTCATTAGAGCCATTGTAGGCTGAATACGTCTACTTGTCCAAATAGGTGTTTTGTTCTTCGTAGAATTTTTTTTATAACTAGGAATCGTAGCTTCACCTCATTATATATTCGGGGCTCTTGCGTCCTTTTTAAAATCTGAAACCAAAAGATAATAAGAGATTTTACAATTAAATTAGAACATATCTTGGAATCTCCAAATCTCTATTAATGAGGCAGCCCCTTTGTTTTTGTATGGAAGAGAACTTATACACAAATTTAGATAAATGAGCTTTGCAAAAATTTAGCTAATAACGCATTATAATAATAAACGATGGACCAAACATGATTTGAGTTATTAGAACCAACTCATGTTTACATAAATAGATGCTCAAACGCATCTTAAAGGTCATGTGTTGAAGTAAATGTTTGCAATAATGTTGTTTTACATATATGTATGATATTGTCGTTGCCTTTTATATAGAGTTTGTGGATCCCCCTTCCTCCGATTTGTACTAAAAAAACAGATGATATTGTCCTTGTTTTTACAATGTCTATAAAATTGACATTAAATCCTTCAGACACATAGATGCTAATGTGAATTCAATTTTTGTAAACATGCTAATATGAAATATGAATGGATATTTGAACATAGTTGAGTTGCCTTACAGAAAAAAATACATATAAAAAATGCATCCTTCCGAATAGCAAAAGCCCGTTGGTTTTGTAGGAATAATGTATATGCCACTTTTAAAAGAGTATCATCAAACATTTCTTTATTAATTAATGCCTTAAACGGTACTAAGACCCGAGTTCAGCTAACGAAGAGGTATCTGAATAACGATCAATTTTTATACAAAATTATGAAAATGGTAGAGTTGGAACTTGCTTGACTTTGGAGGTTTACAATTAGTAAATAGGTCAAATATAGTGCTTAATTACTAAATATATGTCGGTTGAAAATTTGAGAGAGAAATATTTGGATGTAACGGTCGGTACACCTCCACCATGATGTCACTCATGTGTCATCTTTAGTGCCACATATCTTATATCTTTTTTTTTACTGGCCGGTACACCTCCACCATGATGTCACTCATGTGTCATCTTTGGTGCCACATATCTTATCTCTCTTTTTTTTTTTTTACTTTATATTTATTATAAAAAAAAATTAAAAAAGAATACTAGATCCAAATGAGTAACATCATGGTTGGAGTACTGCCCTAATAAACATGCAAGAGTAGGGTTCAGGGTTTATTGAACTTCCTTGAATATATATCTAGTTTGTTTGAGTTGGTTGAGTATAATTAATTTAATAATATATGAACTAAATTAGATTAGAAATAGTTTGGGATATAGGTCAATTCCACATATAATTTGATCCTTGAACTTGGTTTGCTTATAAATGTTCAATAGACAAATTATAATGGCCACAACCTTGAAAAAGATGTATCATATCTGGGACATGTATGCATCCATGAATAGAAATTTTGCAGATAATCAAACATCGGAATAAAGTTTTAAAATAATTAGAACGACAAATATAAATAAACAAAGAATTGAACCTTACCAAACAAAAAAACTCCTCCAAATTAATCAATCTTTAATATTACGAGGCAAGGGTACAAAAGACAATGCTATGCAGATTACAGATTACAGACATCTTCAAAACTTGGTCATAATTTTTCTTTTCTTATATCTATGCGTGTTCACACCTCGACTATTTTCATAGTATATACCTTTTGAATCCCTTGCGACCTAAGTGAAAAATAGTAATAATACAAATACATACTATTCTATACAAACAGTTTATGTCAAAGAAGAAGAAAATAGCATTCTGTACTGAAGGAAAAGGGAAAATGCCACGTCTATGAAATAACCTTTCTCCTTATGCAAAAGGATTTGCTTCGATTGAGGCAACAGATTGTGAAAGAGTAATGTTCCTAGAACGAATGAAAAGAAGTGATTAAGATACAATTAAAAACGAAGTTCGTTGTCAACCGAAACTGTTGAAAGATTTAGAGAAAATGTCTTTTTTCTTATTCAATAATGTACTCACTATTGAATTTAAATAGATTACGAGAGATGATTATAAAAGGGAAAAATAATACCTAATTATAAAAGGAAATAAATATATAACTATAAAAAGAAAAGATAATACCTAATCATAAAAGGAAAATATAGAAAATAATATTTAATCTAATCCTAAAAAAATAATAATAATGAAGATGATAATAATATAACCATAAACCAACACTTCCCCTCAAGTTGGGTTGTATATGGAGAACAAGCCAAGCTTGAAGTTGAATTTATTAGAATTGATTCTTGGATGATGATCTCAATTGAAATGATGCCAACCGGTAAATGAGATGTCAGGGCCAACTGGGAAAAAGATGACAGGACCGATTGAGAAAGGAGTTGTCAGGACCAACTGGGAAAAGAGAAGTCAGGGCCAAGGAATGGAGATGCCAATTGAAAAAAACTCGAAGCTAACATTTTTTTTTATCACTAATAATTCTTGATCACTATGGAGGAGGTAAATATCGGAATACAATTTAGAACTTCCAATTGTCTTCCCCGACAATAAATCTCGTTCCAGCTTCTTGAGAGTTTGAACCATTTGAGGAGATAGGAGCAATTGTCTGAGCAACCAAACCTACACCTTTCATTGTATGCCTTATAATCTCTTGCAGTGTATATCTATCTGTTTTTTTGCTAAATGCATATGACTCTATATCAGGAAAGTTATCCAAAGTTGTATTCGTGTATTACTTAAGTTTCCAATCATGAGGTTTTCCATGTATTTTCTAGCACGTATCTTTTTAATGGCCTCCCCACTTGCAATATTCACACTAGGGTCTCTGACCTTTTTGTTGGTTGTCTCCTGACCTTGTTGAATAATACTTTCTGGAAGAGACAAGGGCAGAAGAATCAGGAATTGTTGAGACTGTGTCTAAATTTTTCATCATGACAGTACTTTATTCTCTTTTTACTTCTGAAAAGGCTACGTGAAGAGTTGGTAGCGGCTTGGTTCCCATTATTCTCCCTCGAACTTCATCAAGATTATTGTTAAGGCCAAAAAGGAATTTGAATGTTCTCTTCTGTTCCGGGAAGAGATTGAATTTAGGTGCATCATCAGTACACTTCTGTGAATGAACTTCAAACAAGTCTAGTTCTTGCCATTGACGGGAAAGATTATTAAAATAATTAGTTACTAATAAGTCTCCTTGGCGAAGATCATGAAGAACCGACTCGATTTGGAAAAGTTCTGAGGTGTTCTCTTTGCTTGAATATGGTTTTTTAACTACCTTCCAAATTTGATGGGTTGTTTGATATAAGAGGAAGTTCAAACCTATCTCATTTTTCATAGAGTTAATTAATCATGACATAACCATGTTATTTTCTATTTTCCACTTTTTTTTTTATTTAGGATCATTTACCTTCGGTTGCTCATTATCTTTTGATAGATAATCATCCTTACCCCTCCCGCATATAAACATCATAACTGATTGTGACCAATGCACATAAGTCTAATCCTAAAATATTCTGTTACTGATAAGTCTCCTTCGATTGCTCAATATTTACAATTGTTGCATCATGATCCAAGAAATCTCCTTTCCTAATCGGCCCTGACATCTCCTTTCCCAGTTGGCCCTGACATCTCTTTTTCTTAGTTAGCTCTGACTTCTCATTTACCAGTTGGCGAAGCATCATTTCAATTGACATCATCATCCAAGAACCAATTCTGATAAATTCAACTCCAAGCTTGGCTTGTTCTTCATATACAACCCAGGTTGAGGGGGAGTGTTGGTTTATAGTTATATTATCATCTTAATTATTTAGTTTTTTCAGAAGGAGAAAGAAGATGATAAGTAGGAAAAAGTTTTTAGAAAAAGAGGAAGAAGGTGATGGAAAAGAAAGTGAAAGAAGTTTAGGAGGAGAAGAGAATAGGTTTACCTGGATCGAAAGGAAAAATTTAAGGCTCTAGTACCATGTTGAAAGATTTAGAGAAAATGTTTTTTTTTCTTATTCAATAATGTACCCACTATTGGGTTTTAAATAGATTACAAGAGATGATTATAAAAGGGAAAAATAATACCTAATTTTAAAAGAAAAAAATACATAACTATAAAAGGAAAAGATAATACCTAATTATAAAAGGAAAATATAGAAAAGAATATTTAATCTAATCCTAAAAGGAAAAAAAATAATTAAGATGATAATAATATAACCATAAACCAACAAAAACAAATAACGAGATCAATACAATCTGAGAGAAAGTGAATCTCATACTACTATATACTGAATTTCATGTGACATTTAGATTTACAAAAATGGGGCAGTGGAAAAAAAATGGAGGGATGGTGAAAGATTTGAAAGTTTGAAAACAAAGTATATACAATATTTATCTAGCTGGCAATGGGTTGGATTAGCATTATGACAATAACAAGAACATGATGGATTCTAGGTCATTCACTTCCGAAAAAAATGCAAAGGGCTTACATATTTTTGGGATAGGTTGTGAATCAACCAAAAAAAAGTTTTTTTTTTTAGATCTTTGTAGAAAGTCAAGCTAGTTAGAGTGCATTCCTTTTACTTCTCCTTCTATTTCTCTAACTTAATTAAGTTAGTCTACATTCTATTATTAGAAAGATTAGTTTATATTCTATTATTAGAGAGATTAGTTTACATTCTATTATTAAGAAGGTTGCTTTAGAAATCTCTTGTATAATATGTATGTTACTTCACTTGAATGAATAAGAAGGATATAAATATATATGTCACTTCACTTGAATGAATAAGAAACTCTTTCAACCCTAGCCGATGTTGTATTCACAGTTATTGGACCATCAAGACATAGCTAATCATCAAGCTACTGTCACATCATACATCCTCGACTCCCAACAGCCTCTCGCGGTCTTATCGACAATTGTCAGCAACCTAATCACTCATACCACTCAAATCAGTTCATTTTCACAAGTAGTTTTTCTTTAACTAGTTTATTCAAGACCGGTTCGGTACGATTCAAACTCAATTAGACCGCTTTAACCAAAGAAATTCAAACCGGTCAACTAGAAATGGTCAACAATCAAAAGTAAAAAAAAAAAATCAACTGATTTTTTTCCCCCAGATTCAACATGTCTTCAAATCAGCTTCAACTTTTTATTCCTTATATTTAAATATGTCTGTTTCTCAAGTTATCAAGTTGGCAACTTTTCTTTACACACAAATTAATTCTTCAGAACCGATTGTCGACTCTAGAGCTTCAGATCATATGAAAAGTGATAGATCATTGTTCGAGACTTACACTCCACAAAAGGAAGATATTTCAGTTTGCATCATTGATGGTTGTCCTACCAAAGTTCTCGGTATTGGAAGTATTCAAGTATCAAAATCTTTGCTCCTTCAATCAGTTTTGATTGTGCCACAGCTTGAATACAATCTACTGTCTATGAGTAAACTAAGTAAAGATTTGAATTGTAGGACTAAATTTCGTGCATATTCATGTATTTTTCAAGACTTGGGATCGGGGAGGATGATTGTCAATACTGAATTATGTGGCGAGTTGTGTCTTCTAAAGGTAAAATCTCTTTCATGCAATAAACTAGAAATTTAGTCAAGAAACAAGTCAGCATGTGTTTCAAATTCTCTAGAATCATTGCATGAGGATAGTTTTGTCATGATCTGGTATTATCGTTTAGGTCATCCAAAATTTTCCTACCTCGAACGCTTATTTTCATCACTATTTTTCCATGAAAATAGTAAATCTTTTTAATGTAAAATTTGTCAACTCTCTAAACATACTAGCACCCAATATGTACCACGTCCTTATATCCCATGTTAACCTTTCTCACTTATCCACGGGGACATTTGGGGAGCGTCAAAAGTAAAAAATATTACCAGGGCACGTTGGTTCCTATTGTTGGTAAATGATCATACTCGGTTAAGCTGGACATTTCTTATGAAAGATAAGTCTGAAACTAGTCATATATTCACTGTGTTTCATAAAATGATTCAAAACCAATTTCAAACCAATATTAAAGTCCTTAAGACAGATAAAGCTCGTGATTTCTTTAACTCAAACCTCAACACCTTTCTTCAATCTAATGGCATTGTTCATCAGGGTTCTTGTGCCAACACATCTCAACAAAATGGTGTTGTTGAACGCAAGAATCATCATTTCCTTGATGTGGCTAGATCCCTCATGCTCACTTCAAAAGTCCCAAAGAGGTCTTGGGGTGAAACTGTTCTAGCAGCTACATACCTAATTAATCGCATGCCATCCTGCACTCTCAAGTTTCGAACGCCTTTACAAAGTTTACTTACTTTGTACCCTACATCTCACCTTATTTCCCACATCCCATTTAAAATATTTGGATGTACAACCTTTGTTCATGTTTATCCTCAACTTCATACTAAACTTGATGTGCGGTCTATTAAATGTGTTTTTCTCGGATACTTAGCTAATAAGAAAGGCTATAAATGTTATTATCCTCCAACACATCAATTCGCTCATACCATGGATGTTACCTTCTTTGAAAACCTATCTTATTTTCCTAATTCTGCAGTTCTTGGGGAGAATAATGATAGTGAACCACAAAATTGGGATTGTAAACCTCTTTCTCTATTTCCTCTTACCGCATCTAAAACATTCTCTCCTGAAATCATTCATGATTCGCCTTCCCCTAAAATAATTCTGGAGTCACCTCTCCGAAAATTTTTCTTGAGTCACCTTCTTCTAAAATCATTCTCAAGTCACCTTCCTCTAATAACATTCCCGAGTCACCTTTTTCTGATATCATTCCAAAGTCACATTCTTTTGAAATCATTCTCAAGTCAACCCATCAAGCTAAATTTCAAGTTTTTTTTCGGAGATCAAGGCAACTTGAAGTGCAACCCCCTACATGTTCAACACAGTCAAGATCTGAATCACCATCCTGATGTTCTTCAGACCGTAGAAAATGATAGACCCATTGCCTTGAGAAAAGGTGTTCGTTCGTGTACTCAACCTCCTATACAGTACCATTTATCATACACAAACTTGACACAAGACTTTAGAGCATTTGAGACGACTCTAGATCAAATACAAATTCCCAACCCCGTACATGAAGCTTTGCAGAAGCCTGAATGGAAAGTAGCCACTTTAGAGGAGTTAGGAGTACTTGAAAAGAATGGTACGTGGATTCTTGTCGATTTACCTCCAAGGAAATGCAAAGTGGGATGCAATGGGTTTTCACTACAAAACACTTACCAGATGGCACTATAAAGCGATTCAAAACTCGTTTGGTAGCTAAAGGATTCACCAAAGCATATGAGATCGACTATTAGGAGACTTTTGCACCAGTTGCCAAATGACATACCATTGGGGTACTTCTCTCTATTGCATCCAATTTAGATTGGCCATTAGTTCAATTTGATGTAAAAAATGCATTCCTAAATCATTTTACTGGTTGAAGTAGTCACCTCAAGCATGGTTTGAGAAGTTTACTACTATGTTAAAACATGATGATTATATTCAATGCCAGTCTAATCACACCCTATTAAACATTTCTCATCTAATAAAATGACTATACTAATAGTTTATTTTGATGACATCATCCTCACAGGAACTGTTTCTGAAGAAATCATTCGTCTCAAGAAATTGCTTTCAACAGAAGTTGAAGTAAAAGACTTAGGAAACTTGAGATATTTCCTGGTAGCTAGGTCCGGTGAAGGAATTTCTAGAACTCAACAAAAGTACACACTAGATCTTCTTCTGAAAGAAACTAGTATGAGTGGCTGCAAACTAGTTAACACGCCTATGGACGAGAATGTCAAGCTTGGAATTAACCTTGAAGATGAGATAGTTGATCGTGATAGATATCAACGACAAGTTGGGAAGTTAATATAATTAACTCACACTCGACAGGATATTAGCTTTGCAGTAAGTTTTGTAAGTCAGTTTCTGAACAAACTATCTAAAGAACATATGGAGGATGTGAATAAAATCTGTAGATATCTCAAGAATGATCTTGGGAAAGGTATTATGTTCAGAAAAACCACAAGTCGATTGTTGAAAGTCTACACAGATGCAAACTGGGCTGGCTCTCCAATTGATCAGAAGTCAACTTCAAGGTATTGTTCTTATGTATTAAGAAATTTGGTCACTTGGCGAAGCAAGAAACAATCAGTTGTAGCTCGAAGAAGTGTCAAGCTGAGTTTCGCTCACTAGCATATGGAATATGTAAAGGGATCTAGCTGAAACATCTTCTCACATAATTAAAAATGGAGATAGATGGTAATTAGTTTCGCTCACTAGCATATAGAAGTTTTATGTGGTAATTAGTTTGTTATAGCTATTGCAAAAAAACCAGTGCATCATGATCGAATGAAACATGTTGAGATCGATCGTCAATTCATCGGTGAAAAGATCGAGGCTAATATCATTACACTTAAATATGTATCATCACAAGAACAAGTTGCAAATATATTGACCAAGGCACTTCATCGACCGAGTCTTGGTGGATTGATATCCAAGCTCGGCATGCGAAGCATATATCGTCTAGCTTGAGGGGGAATGTAGAAAGTCAAGCTAGTTAGTGTCCATTCCTTTTATTTCTCCTTCTATTTCTCTAACTTATAGTCTACATTCTAATATTAGGAAGGTTAGTTTAGAATTCTCATGTACAAATATGTATGTGAATGATTAAGATCAATATAATTTATTTTCATAAATAGCTTCAATCTTTAATATGTTTTATGGGTCAACATTTGTCCACACCTTGGTGTCAAGGTGTGTTCAGAACATGGATTTGTTAGACCCTTATGAGGTGTTTGGACAAGGCTAAGATGATGAGTTATTTTGAAAATTTAAGAAATGAGAACTGTAGCCAAAACTCGATTCGATATAGTTATTTTGTAGAGGAGAGAATTTAAAATGAATAGTTATTTTGAGTAGTTAAAAAAAGAATGATTAGAAATAAATAATTAAAAATGAGTTATTTTAATAAATTAGAAATGAATGAATTAGGGCACACTATTCGTCTTAAATAATTTGAGAGCTAAATACCAATTTTTAATCATCTTGAGTTGAAATGGATTACCACCCATCTAAATAACTAACCCGCCGCCAACTCATTCGGTTTGTAAATTTATATTGAATTAGTACATAAAACCAAAAAAATAAATCATAAACTTGTTGGGCATAAAATATAATTATTTTATTTTTATAAAGAATAGCTATAAAATTTGAACATTTTCCTTATTAACAAAGATGAACGTAATCGTTAAACTTATCAATCTTACAGAAACACATTGAGATTGAGAAATCAAAATCGAATACATTTTACAAATTAAAAAAAAAATCTAGAATCATTTTTTTTAAAAAAATAGAAAATAGATATACATTGTAGAAATAATTTTACTACAAACAAGTCCAAAAATTAAATAATTACGAGAGATGAAGTAACAAATACTAACAAAAATAAGAAATAATGTACAAATGAAATAAAAAACAATTATATTATCATAATGTCCATAATTTAAAAAAAAAAAAAATGAAAACCCCAATTATTAATCCTCGATCAAACAACTACATCCAAACATAGATTTATTTGCAACATCTTTGCAAACAACCACATCCAAATGTAGATTTGCGTTTAACCCTTCAACAAACAACTACATCCAAACGTAAGTTTGCCTACAACCCCTCAACAAACACCCACATCTAAACGTGGGTTTTCCTTCAATCCTTCTACAAACAACATTCAAATGTGAATTTGCCTACAACCCCTCTGCAAACGACATCCAAACGTGAATTTGCCTACAACACCTCTACAAACAGCATCCAAACATGGGTATCCTACCCCACTCTTTCAAACTCCTTTTTAAAACCCCAATTTTCACTCCCCTCAAAACCCTCAACCAAAATAGCTGTCAAAATTGCTGTTAAAATTGGAGGGGGAATGAAGCATCAGATGAGCCAAGAAGAGTTGGAATAAGTTCATTTTAAGTAAAAGTAACTGAATCAGAAAATAGTGCAACAGATTACCAAACCATGGCACTGCTGTATCTACTTTCAAGGTCTCACTAAGTTATATTACAGACCAGTATCATCCTGTTATTACTACCCAAAATAAGTCTATTTGGCCACTCTATCCAAGGTAATTAACAGTGACTTTAAAGCTCAATCTAACTAATGTTGTCAACTAAAAAGCTTACCTGGCCACAGTAAAATTTTGAGGCAGTCTAAAAAAAGTCATCGAGCTTTCCAGTTTTAGCATTACATTGGAAAAGCTTAATTTTTCCATCACAGTACAAAGTTGGCAGGAGATGGGCGTATACCAGAACTTCTCTACATAACTAAAAGCTCCTACTAATTTACATGATAGGACAAATTCTGAAATGAACTCTCAGTTGGCTAATTTACCCCTTTAAAGCTATTAATCCTTTGAACAACATTTACCCCAATCTACCTTGGAACTTACTGCCTGGAGACGGGTGGTGGCGTCGGCTGCTGGCCTTGCCCATATGAACCTATACCTGGTGGCCGATAAAATCCCGCTGAAGTTGGCTGTGATAGCTGAGGCTGTTGTGGCTGTTGCTGAGGTGGCTGAGGCGGCTGAGACGTTGGCCTTCTCAAACCCATTGCAATATGTGGAGGCAAAGGAGGTGGGGGTGGTAGAGAATATGCTCCAAAATTGTAAGGTAATACTCCAATTAATCCACCAGACTGCGCATATTGGTTCACTGCTGGTGGAGGTGGAGCAAATGAAGCTTGACTCGGGATCGCCTGGGATACAGGTTGCACATTTGCTGATTGTGTGAGTGCCACACTTGTCATTTGTTGATTTTGCATAGGCGTGGTGCTGACATCAGAAATAGGCATTGGCTTCTCGAGTTTCTGTCGTTTTTCAGGAGAGAATACGGATAATGACGCAAATCCGGGTGATTTTAGGCCACCATTCATGGAAGCAGCTTCTTCTGCAACAAGGGATGAAAGAACAGAAGTAAGCATCTGTGCTGAAGATGTAGAAGCAGCCAACTTTGCAGCAACAGCAGCAGCAGCAGCTCTCTTGTTTTCCTCTTCACTGGTTTTAGAACCAGAAAATGAAGCCATAGCCTGGAGAAGAGGGGACTGAGAAGAGAATGTGTTTGATTGAACTGAAGATAACTCTGTAAAGGTCGCATGGGTCGTTTCTGTCGGTAGATCAATGGTAGTAGCTGGGGGACCAGGAACTGGAGTTGTAATTCTCTTCCGAACATTGCTGGCTAGTTCAATTAGAGATCGAGAAATCTGCATATACATGATCAATAATTTCCAAGCAACATAAGCAAACTGAAAGTAAAAAATATAAAACCCTATAACTAATTGCTTAGCAATCCCCAACATATGAGATATAATTATATATTTGTGAGTGCCCGCACCAACTTACAAACACTTTGACTATTCTCACGGGACAAATATTTAATCCTATGATATTTAGTTGTCAAGGAACCAAATAAAATAACTAAGTGCTCTCTCTTTAAATGAAGAAACATACACAACACGTAGTGCTCTCTCTACCTCCTCCCTCACTCTCAAATAAAGTGCGTTGGGCAATTTTTTTTTTTTTTTTATAGGAAACACAAACTTTCATTGATGATTGAAAATTACATCCTATCGGGGAATTATATTAAACAATGCCACTGAGAGATTAAAGTGGTTAAGTCATAGTTACAAAAGGGGGAGATAAAGTGACACCAAAATAAGGCCAAGTAAATAAAAGTATCAACTAAAGATTGGTGGTCCTTGTGGTTATGGCCATGTGTGAAGAGTCTGCAATTTCGTTCTTTCCAAATAGTCCATAGACAAGCGTAAACGATTCCGAGCCATATGGTTTCTACATCTCCACTGAAGGGGTGCCCCTTAATGAAATAGATAATTAAATCTGATACTCTGTTAGGAAAAGGGGTGGACCAATTAAAGATAGATAGAAAACGTGCCCAAATTCCATATGAGATTCTACAGCCCATGATCAGATGCTGCTGGCTTTCAAAATTTGATTGACACATAATGCATATGGAGGGCTGCAAAGCTTTCCTGGCATACTTTTTCTGGATAAGTTCATTAGTATTAATGGCATCTTTGCTTAGTTCCCATATAAAGAACTTCACTTTCTTTGGTTGAGGGCCTTTCCATAATCTGCTATATAATTCTCGATTCTTTTTGTTTTCATGAGTAGAGGATAGACTCTTGTATAGGGAGCATGTTGAAAAATCACCCGACTCTTCCATCGACCAAAGCCACGTATCATCCTCTTCGGAAAGTTCAGTCTGATCAATAATCGAACAGAGCCTAGCCCATTTGTCAGCCTCTTCATCATTAAGATTTCTTCTAAGGGGCAGATTCCAGCTAGATGTATTATGGTTGATGATCTTGGTGATTTCCACATTTTTGTAATTACATTCTTGACCATGATTATTCCTTTACGCATGTAGTCCACTCCAGTTTATAGAACTTAGTACAATGTTATATCTTTATCCTCAATATTTGAGCTAACTTCTCTTAACACCTCTAAAAAAACCACCTTATTAATTCATATTCAAAAGGTGCCAACTGAAGTTTAATCTGACTGCTAATACATTTTCAGAACATTCAATCAATTCATGTTCCTAATCCTTCAATTCATGGATGAAGTATAGTTACTTCGCAAATATGATGATTGCATGATGAACATTCTAATTAAAACACTGGAAGTTTATGGGAGATTTCCTGGTCTTAGAATTAACTGTACGTCTATTAGTGGGATAAATATTGATGACGCCAAGTTGAATTAAGTAGCTTCAAGGTCTCATTGCTAGATCTAATATTAAGAGCTTTATTCTGGCAGGAAATTTGGTTCGACAATTCTTCACCGAAATTCTGCTATCCACGTTTCTTTAGTACCAAATGGCTCAGCATTTTATTTCTGGGATTATTCTTGTTTTTCATGAAAGATTTCTAGCCTGCGACTCTTATGGATCTCGAAATCACTAAGTTATAAAGCTAGCCACGATGGTATGGGAAATTGGATATTGGAACCCTCTGGTGATTTCTCGGTTAAGGCTTTGTAAAGACAGGCTGCATCTTCTCCATGTAAAAGGAGGAGATTTTTCAGTAATTGGAAGTGAGTCCCAAAAGAATTAGAAGTTTATCAAAGGAAAATCCCAATCCTTTTTTCTTTTTTTGAAACAAGAGTAACCACGCCCGTCCCTAGGCTAGGCACCAAAGACATCGAAGGAGTAATGTCACTGGTGGGTCTCAAACCCAGGACCTTGAAGGGAGCATACCCTCAAAGCCCAAGTCTTCAACCACTGCGCCACCCTTTGGAAACTTCTTCCTTTTTTCTCAGTTGGCTGTTCTCTCTCCTTGGCATGTTGGAATCATTTATATCACATTTTCCGTTTGAATTGGGTGTTCCTCATAATTTATATCACATTTTCAGTCTGAGATATGGCTAGAGTTAAACAAAGAATGCTTGAAAACACACAACTTCATGCTTTGAATCAGCTAGGCAGGCTTAAGGCCTTTTATGGTGTTCTCTCTCTGGACTTTTCTTTGCAAGACGTGATTGAATTGGGAAGTTTATATATTCTTTTTCTTTAACATTTTTCTATTTTTATTCTCCACTCCCCTAGAAAGTTATATCTTTTGAACAATTAATCTTTTCATTTCTTCCATAATTGTTTTCTATTTCTCATTAAAATGGAGATATATATGTGTGTGTGTGAGTGTGTGTAAACCTTAATGAGAGAAATAGTCTACTTGTCTTATTCATCAAACTAACATACATATATAGAGAGATACAATGAAACCCTAACTAAAGAATATACAATTACCAAAAGGATAAAACCTAAACACTTAAAATCCATATGTATACTATAACACTCTGATCGGTTTTGGGCAATAGGAATATTAAGGAATAGTATAAGGGCCTTTATGCAATTAGTTAGAGAGTAAGTTATATAGGGTGGTTATAAATAGGGAGAGTTGCTTAGTGAGGAAGTATCTTTGAATTGCATGAGAATTAGGGCTTGAGAGATCTCAAGAGTCTAGGGAGGGTCCAAGTACCTTGAATCACTTGACTTATTGTGTATGTTCGTGATGGTTTGCTAATAGATAGATCTAGATTGTATCAATTGGTATCAGAGCAGTTTCGATCTTATCAGGTCATGGATCGGGAAGGCTGCGAACATATGATGTTCTTGCTGGATTCGTTTCAAGCTACCATGAAGGAAGGCTTTAAAAAAGAGAGGGAGTGTATTGTCTCCGAAGTCCTTGGATCAATATGGTGAGGGCTTGGGATAAATTCAATTCAGTGATATCTCGAAAATTGGGGAATGGAAATAGAATTTTATTTTGGCATGACCTTTGGATTTGTAGTACTTCTCTCTCATCAGCATTTCCAAGTTTATTCTCTTTGTCCTTAAAAAAAGATGGTTCAGCTGCAGATTATTGGGATTTGAATACTTCCTCATGGCAGTTTAAATTTTGGAGGATGCTTAAAGATGATGAAGTGGAGGGGGTTTACTGATTTGCTTAGCTTGCTGTCTTCCAAATCCATTGCATGCTTGCCAGATTCTCTTATTTGGAATTTAGAAGCTTCGGGCTCCTTTTCAGTAAAATCAGCAGTGGCTTTTTTGGGATCAAATGTCCTCATAGATAAAGATCTATTCAAAGTAATATGGAAGACTAAAAGTCCTAAAAAGGTCAATGTGTTTATATGCATTATGTTGTATGGGAAATTGAATACTGCTGAAGTCATGCAAAGAAAGTTGAAAAATCACTTGCTGCAACCCTCCTTGTATCACCTCTGTTATGCAAAGGAAGAATTCTGCAATCACCTCTTCTTCTCATGCCAGTTTTCTGTTCTCTGTTGGTCCCATTTGTTGAACATCTTTGGCTTGTCTTGGGTATTCTATGATAATGTCAAGCTGAATGTATATCAACTTCTTCTTGGCACATGACTTCACAAGAAGGCTCGTTTTCTCTGGATTAATTTGGTTAAAAGTCTTCTATACGAGCTGTGGTGGGAGAGGAACCTTTGTATCTTTCAAGAACTCAACTCCCCTGGAACATTCAACTTGAATCTGCCTGTATCACGACCTCATTATCGGCTTCCACCTCTAAGAATTTTGCTTCTTACTCCATCCAACAGATCTTTTCGAATTGGGATGCTTTTTTCTAGTGGCTTATTTTCTTTTTTACTTGTTTCTTTATTTCTGTTCTTGCTGTTTTATGTTTTAGTTTTTTATCATGTTGTTTCCCCTTTGTCGCACCTTTCGTTCACTTTCTTAATGAATAAGATTGTCTCCTATTTCAAAAAAAAAAAGAGGGAGTGTATGGTTTCACGTCAAGTAGGGATGGAAGAAGACTTCAGAGAAATGAGAGAAACATACTCAGACATGAATGAGAAGTTACTGGAAATTGATCAAAAAGAAAAGGGAGGAAGTCGAAGTTGAAATTGGAGAAGAAATGTAATCGATTCTGATTTCAAAATTAGAGAACCACAATCAACATATTTCAAATCAAGGGAGAAGAAGTTGATCCAATGAAAAAATTGGTGAAGAAGATAAAACGTCGGAAAACTAAAAAAGGCATGGAGAAACAGGAAGGAGCACGGAGAACAAGAGTGTATTTCTCGAAAATTGAAAAAAACTCAAGAAGAATGGACTGGAGAAGCAGTGACATGAAGGCTTGAAATAAGAATGAAGAGTTAACTATAAGAAGTCTCCAGAAATAAATGGCGATCGTGGGAGAAGAAATATCGCCAGAAACGTCGAGCCAAGCGTTGGCGAAAGAAGAAAACTGAGGTGACTAAAAATGGAAAACCAGAAAAGATGCACCGTGTACGCCAGAAGTCGAAGAAGAATAAGCACCGAGCACACCGGTAGCCAGCAAAGAAGAAAATTCGTTTGCAATGGGTATCTGATAAGAACTTATCAATTTTATTTATGTATCAAAGTTCTAGGAATTCAAGAGGCCTAGTCTCTCCCCAATCCTCTAAGAGAATTCCAAAATAAGCTAATATTCAGATAACCTAAAATAGCAAAGAAGGAAAGCTTAAATAGTCTACACAAAAATACCGACATAATTGTAGAAAGTCATGCTAGTTGAGTCTACCCCTTTTATTTCTCCTTCTAGTTCTCTAACTTAATTAAGTTAGTTTTTTTTAAACGGAAAACAATCTTTCATTAAGAAAATGAAGATAGTACAATGGTAATAATAGAAACAACAAAAAGAAAAAAGAAACAAAAGACAACAACAACAAAAGTAATGCGAATACAGATTTAGAAGACACAACAATATAAAAAATAATGCAAATACAGATTTAAATAAAAGCTTCCCAATTTGAAGATAGCTGCTGAATGGAGTAGTTGACAAATTTTGAGGAACAAACAACCCATAGTGATACTTGGAGACGGGCTGAGTCACTTCGAATAAGCCAAGGGCTAGAAGAATCATGGAATATCCTCTGATTTCTTTCCCACCACAATTCGTAAAGGAGACTCTTCACAGCATTAATCCATATGAACCGAGCTTGCTTTGCGAAATAGGGACCGAGGAGGAGCTGAGAAGTGTCGTGGTTAACACAGTTTGCAAAAACCCAAGGCAAATTAAATAATTCCAGCAATATGTACCACGTCCTTATATCCCATCTCAACCTTTCTCACTTATCCATGGGGACATTTGGGGACCATCAGAAGTAAAAAAATATTATTGGGGCACGTTGGTTCCTATTGTTAGTAGATGATCATACTCGTTTAAGTTGGACATTTCTTATGAAAGATAAGTCTGAAACTGGTCATATATTCACTGTGTTTCATAAAATGATTCAAAACCAATTTCAAACCAATGTCAAAGTTCTTAAGACAGATAATGCTCGTGACTTCTTTAATTCAAACCTCAACACCTTTCTTCAATCTAACGACATTGTTCATCAGGGTTCTTGTGTCCACACACCTCAACAAAATGGTGTGATTGAATGCAAGAATCGTCATCTCCTTGATGTCGCTAGATCCCTCATGCTCACTTCAAAAGTCCCAAAGAAGTTCTGGGGTGAAGCTGTTTTAGCAGCTACATACCTAATTAATCGCATGCCCTCCCGCATTCTCAAGTTTCAAACGCCTTTACAGAGTTTACTTACTCTGTATCCTACATCCCACCTTGTGTCCCACATCCCATTTAAAATATTTGGATGTACAGCCTTTGTTCATGTCTATCCTCAGCTACGTACTAAACTTGATGCACGGTCTATCAAATGTGTCTTTGTCGGATACTCGCCTAATAAGAAAGGCTACAAATGTTATTATCCTCCAACACATCAGTTCTTTCATACCATGGATGTTACCTTCTTTGAAAACCTATCTTATTTTCCCAATTCTGTAGTTCAGGGGGAGAATAATGATAGTGAACCACAAAATTGGGACTGCATACCTCTTTGTCCCCTAACCTCATCTGAAATATCCCCTCATGAAATCATTCCCAAATCACTTTCTCATGAAATCATTCTCGAGTCACCTTCTCCTGAAATCATTCCCGAGCCACCTTCTCCCAAAATCATTCCCAAGTCACCTTCTACCGAAATCATTCCCGAGTCACCTTCTCCCTAAATCATTCCTGAGTCACCTTCTCCCGAAATCATTCCCAAGTCACCTTCTCTTGAAATCATTCCCGAGTCTACCTATCAGGCTGAATTTCAAGTTTATTCTCGGAGATCGAAACAACCTGAAGCACAACCCTCACAAGTTCAGCAAAGTCAAGATCAGAACCTCCATCCTGATGTCCCCCATACCGTTGAAGATGACAGACCAATCGCCTTGAGGAAAGGTATTCGTTCATGTACTCAACATCCCATACAGTACCATTTATCATTCACAAATTTGACACCACATTTTAGAGCATTTGTAACGACTCTAGATCAGATATAAATTCCCAACACCGTACATGAAGCTTTACAGAAGCCTGAATGGAAAGCAGCCACTTTAGAGGAGTTGGGAGCACTCGAAAAGAATGGTACGTGGAGTCTTGTCGATTTACCTCCAGGGAAACGCACAGTGGGATGCAAATGGGTTTTCACTACCAAACATAGACCAGACGAAAGTATAGAGCGATTCAAAGCTCGTTTGGTAGCTAGAGGCTTCACCCAAGCATATGGGATCGACTATCAAGAGACTTTCGCACCAGGTGCAAAATTACATACCATCCGAGTACTTCTCTCTATTGCATCCAATTTAGACTGGCCATTAGTTCAACTTGATGTAAAAAATGCATTTCTAAATGGTGACTTAATTGAGGAAGTGTATATGGATGTTCCTCCGGGTTTTGAAGGCCGGTATACTAGTGGAAAAGTATGTAAGCTCAAGAAATCACTTTACGGATTGAAGCAATCACCTCGGGCATGGTTTGAGAAGTTTACCACTGTGTTAAAATATGATGATTATATTCAGTGCCAGTCCAATCACACCATGTTTATTAAACATTTCTCATCTAATGAAATGGTCATACTAATAGTATATGTTGATGATATCATTCTTGTTAGAGTCTAAATGTGTGATTGTATATAATGTACTGTGTAATAGATCTAGGCCCGTTAGGCCCGCTAGGCCCATTGTAACTCTTATATAAAGAGGTTGCCTCTCAATAATAAGATATACTGTTTTGGATCATATTGTTTTACATGGTATCGAGAGCAAGACTGATTAGGTTGAGAATTTTTAGGTTTTTTTTCGGGTTGACCGCCGCGCCGCCGCCGTTGACCGCCGTTGACCGCCGCCGTTGACCGCCACCGGAAATCGCGGCCCACCACCGATCTACGATCGTGGAAGTCGCGACTTCGTTCGGTCCAAAACGAAGCCGCGCGCGCGCGCCGGAACCCTCCGCCACCGAAAATCGCGGCCGCCGTCGCCGCCGCCGTCGGTCCGGTCGATCGAGAATTTTTTCGGTGGGTTTTGCTCGCCCCGAGGAGTAGTTCAAGTCTGTCCGTGTTTCAACTCGATCCAACGGTGGGATTGCTAGGAAACCTCTCGAGTTTGTTTTGCTTTTTTTGTTTTAAGGAGCCGTTTTTTTTAAAAAATTCACCGCTTGAAGGGAAATTTTTGAGATCTGTTTTTAGGATTTGTTTCAGATTTTATTTCGTTTGATTTGTGAAATAATTGAGTTATCTGCTGTCCGTTGACACTAATCGGGGAAATATGAGTGATACCAAGCATACAAGTGTGATTTCTCATATGATGGAGATCACAAAACGCAAACTGAATGGGACAAATTATCTCGATTGGCATCGAACGATTCGAAACCACCTACTGAGTAATGAGCTAGAAGGACACATGGATAGCGATCCGCCTAAAGACGAAGTTGAAAGAAGGAAGTGGGATCGCGTTGATGCTCGCTTGTATAATCAAATTACTAACTCAATGAATGATGATATTGTCGATCTGATTAGTCATTGCACTACGGTGAAAGAACTCATGACGTATGTGGAATTCCTATACTCGGGGAAGGAGCAGGTAACAAGGACGTATGATGTTTGCTCGTCCTATTTCCACGCTGACCAGAATGGTGAACCATTGTTGACCTATTACACGAGGCACAAGCGTAATAGTGCCGAGTTAAATTCTCTCATGCCGTTCAGTGCAGATATCGCAGTCCAGCAGACCCAGAGGGAAAAGATGGGGGTTATCAGTTTCTTGCGTGGGCTGGGTTCGGAGTATGAGAATGTGAGGTCTCAAATCTCGTCAGAACCGAACTACCGTCTTTGGATGATGTGTTTCGCCACGCAACGCGAGCAGTTCATTTAATTGAACAATCGAATAGCGCCTTGCTTGGGAGGAGTGTGGTTCGTGGTGGGAGGAACGTTAGTTTTTACGCATCGAAACACGGGAATGACCGCGTCGAGGATCTTCCTAGTGACAACCGACGTCCGGATACTCGAATGACACGCCATTCTTGCGCGAAACCCGGTCATTTAAAGAGAGATTGCAGAAAGTTGCAATATGACAATCGGAGGCTTCAGAAGGCCCACCTTGTGTCCAGTGAGAAAGTACCTGTTGACGAGTGTGTTGCGCTCCGAGTTCCCACAGCTCCATCACAGCTATCATCCTCAGCACTTCCGCTGCTTTGCAACCCCCGGTCAAAACAGTAACAACCATTGTCTTCTTTCGTCGTCCACAAAGTGGGTCATTGACTCTGGGGCGACTGCTCATATGACAGGTAACGAACAGTTGTTCTCTACATCATTGTCATCTGTTTCTTTTCCTCTGAGTTACCTTAGCCGATGGATCCTTGTCTCCGTAAAGGGAGCTGGGTCTATTACTCTAACCCCTACCTTGTCGCTATCTTCCGTGTTGTGTCGCGCCACGTTTTCATATAACTTTGATTTCGGTTAGTCAATTGGCTCGTGACTTACATTGCTTTGTTTCCTTCTTTCCCGACTCACGCTTGTTTCAGGATCATTTGTGAAGAAGATTATTGGTAGGGGCATGCGGTGGGGTCTCTATATCTGGATCGTGGCCGATCCAGTGCCGTGGCATGTGCGGTTCTGCGTCTCTTTTTGAAGTCCATTGTCGGATGGGTCATCCTTGTTTGTCTATTTTGAAGAAGTTATTCCCGAATTCAAGATCATGGTGACTTCCCTCGATTGCGAGTCATGTCAGTTTGCAAAGTTTCACCGATTGAGTTCTAGTTCTAGGGTTAATAAACGAGCAACTGCTCCTTTTGAATTGGTCCACTCTGATGTTTGGGGTCCGAGTCTGTTATGTCTAAAACGGGATTTCGCTATTTTGTCAAGTTTGTTGATGACTTTTCCCGATTTACTTGGGTCTATTTAATGAAAAATCGTCTTTGAATTGTTTTCTCACTTTTGTACCTTTAATGCCGAGATTCGTAATCAATTTAAAGCTTCCATTCAAATTTTACGACCGATAATGGGGGCGAATATTTTTTGGGCACCCTTCGTTCCTATCTTAGTGAGAAGGGTATTATTCATCAATAAATGGGTGTGCGGACACACCATCCCGAACGGTGTGGCCGAGCGTAAAACGAGCATTTGCCGGAAAGCGGCTCGTGCCCTGTCATTTGGATGAATGTTCCAAAACATTTTTGGGTTGACGCTGTGTCTCTGACTGTTTTCTCATTAATCGAATGCCGTCGTCGATTTTGGGTAATCAAATTCCATTCCGTGTTTTGTATCCCTCCACGGAGATGTTCCACCACCTCCCCGAAAGGTTTTGTGTGTACGCCCTTTGTTCGCGATGTTCGTCCTCAAAGGACCAAGTTGGATCCTAAGTCTTTGAAATGTATCTTCCTCGGGTATTCTCGCGTCCATAAGGGTTATCGTTGTTTTTGCCCGAGTACGGGTCGTTATGTCGTCTCTTCTGATGTTACCTTTTTTGAGGATACTCCGTTTGATCCTGTGTCTAGTCCCCCAGCTGTGGAGGATGATTTGTTGGTTTATGAGGTTGTGTCCTCGTCCGATGGGTCCGACCCCCCTCCTCCTAGTCCATCTCTTACTCAGGTATACACCCGGCGACCGCGACCCTCGGCACTGTCCCATCATGGCAGATTCTTCGTCATCCGACTTGCAAGCTAGTAATGATCTAGACTTGCCCATTGCTCTTCGCAAAGGTAAACGTTCTTGCACGTATCCTATCTCCACATATGTGTCATACCATCAATTATCCCCTACTTCGTTTTCCTTTCGACTTCCCTTGATTCTCGCTCTCTCTGTCCCTAAAAGTACTCGTGAAGCCTTGTCCCATTCAAAGTTGGCACCGGGCGATGGTAGAGGAGGTGGATGCGTTGGATGCGAATGGTACTTGGGAATCGGTAGCTCGTCCCGAAGGAAAAGCAGACGATTGGTTGTAAGTGGGTGTTTCTTTGTCAAAGTGAATTTCGACGGGTCCGTTGCTCGCCTCAAAGCACGCTTGGTTGCTAAGGGGTATGCTCGGACATATGGGATTGATTCTGAGTGAGACCTTCTCTCCTGTTGCCAAGATGTCGTCCGTTAAATGCATTTATTTCTCTTGCGGCAATGAATGATTGGCCTTTATTTGATTGGATATTAAGAATGCGTTTTTGCATGGTGATCTTCTTGAGGAGGTCTATATGGAGCAACCACCTGGGTTTGTTGCTCAGGGGGAGAATGCCAAAGTGTGCCGTCTTCGTAAATCTCTGTATGGCTTGAAACAAAGCCCGCGAGCGTGGTTTGGTAGGTTCAGCCAAGTTCTTGCGTTAGATTTGGAATGCGAAATGCTCTTGAGATCATTCTCGTCTTCTTCCGTGGCCCGACCATGGGATTGTGTTACTTGTGGTATATGTCGACGATATTGTGATTACAGGAAGTGATAGTTCGAGGATGGCCTCACTAAAGGTTTTCCTTCATAGCCATTTCAAAGACTAAAGATCTTGGAAATTTGAAATATTTCTTGGGTATTGAGGTCATGAGAAGTAAGAAAGGGATCTTTTGTCTCAACGAAAGTATGTTCTCGACCTCTCGATCAAGTAGGAAAGTTAGGTGTAAAACCGTGTAGGGCCCCGATGGTGCCAAACCAACAGTTCGTCAAGGACGGTGAAGCTTTTTCTGATCCAGAAAGGTACAGGAAGCTAGTTGGGAAGTTGAACTACTTGGACGATCCACGAGGCCGAGATATTTCGTGATTCGTGAGTATCGTGAGTCGATTTATGTCATCTCCTACGCTTGAACATTGGAGAGTCTGTGGAGCAGATCCCTGAGTTATCTTAAGTTTGCTCTGGGAGGGGCGTCTTGTACCGAAACCACGGACATTCCGATATTGAATGTTTTGAGATGCCGATGGCGGAGTTCTAAAGAAGACAGGAGATCAACCTCGGATATCTGTGTGTGTTTATGGGAGGTAATTTGGTTTCATGGAAGAGTAAGAAGCAAAATGTGGTGTCGCGTTCTAGTCTTTGAGTCGGAATACTGAGCTATGTCCCAAGGAACGTGTGAGATAGTATGGGTGGTTCAATCTGCTTTGAATGAAGTTGGAATCAAAATCGCAACACACCGCTAAACTATGGTGTGACAATCAAGCAAACAATTCATATTGCCTCTAATCCGGTATTCCACGAGAGAACTAAACATATTGAGATAGATTGCCACTTTATCCGAGAGAAGATACAACAAGGGTTGGTTTTCGACGAGTTATGTGAAGATCGGAGAACAGTTGGGTGATATCTTCACCAAAGCATTGAATGGAGCTCGGATAGACTATCTTTGTAACAAAGTGGGCATGATAGATATATTTGCTCCAGCTTGAGGGGGAGTGTTAGAGTCTAAATGTGTGATTGTATATAATGTACTGTGTAATAGATCTAGGCCCGTTAGGCCCGCTAGGCCCATTGTAACTCTTATATAAAGAGGTTGCCTCTCAATAATAAGATATACTGTTTTGGATCATATTGTTTTACAATTCTCACAGGAAATGTGTCTGAAGAGATCATTCGTCTAAAGTAACTGCTTTCAACCGAATTTGAAGTAAAAGACTTAGGACACTTGAGATACTTCCTAGGGATGGAGGTATCAAGGTCCAGTGAAGGGATTTCTGTAACTCAACGAAAATATACACTAGATCTCTTGAAAGAAACTGGTATGAGTGGTTGCAAACCAGTAGACACGCCCATGGATGCGAATACCAAGCTTGGAATAAACCCTGAAGATGAGATAGTTGATCGTGGAAGATATCAACGACTAGTTGGGAAGCTAATATATTTAACTCACACTCGACCGGATATTAGCTTTGCAGTAAGTGTGGTAAGTCAGTTTCTGAACAAACCATCTAAAGAACATATGGAAGCTGTGTATAGAATCTTGAGATATCTCAATAATGATCCTGGAAAGGGTATTATGTTCAGAAAAACCACGAGTCGGTTGTTGGAAGTCTATTTAGATGCAGACTGGGCTGGCTCTCCCATTGATCGGAAGTCAACTTCAGGATACTGTTCCTATGTGTGGGGAAATTTAGTCACCTGGCAAAGCAAGAAACAACCAGTTGTAGCTCGAAGTAGTGCCGAAGCTGAGTTTCGCTCACTTGCCCTTGGAATATGTGAAGGGATTTGGCTGAAACGTCTTCTCACAGAATTAAAGATGGAGATTGAAGGCTCCATAGAAGTTTTATGTGATAATCAATCTGCTATAGCTATTGCAAAAAATCCTGTGCATCATGATCGAATGAAACATGTTGAGATCGATCGTCACTTCATCACTGAGAAAATCGAGGCTAATATCATTACATTGAAATATGTACCATCACAAGAACAAGTTGAAGATATATTGACCAAGGCACTTCATCGACCTAGTCTTGGTGGATAATAACCAAGCTCGGCAAGCGAAGCATATATCGTCTAGCTTGAGGGGGAGTGTAGAAAGTCAAGCTAGTTGAGTCTACCCCTTTTATTTCTCCTTCTATTTCTCTAACTTAATTAAGTTAGTCTACATTCTATACTTAGAGAGGTTAGTTTACATTCTATTATTAGGGAGGTTAGTTTAAAACTTTCTTGTATAAATATGTATATTACTTCACTTGAATGAATAAGAAAAGTATACAAATTCCTCTCATACAATAGCTTCAATAATAAAAAGGAGTATAGAAGGGTCCTATAGAAGGTCCACAAATGTGCACACTCAACCCTTTGTCGTTTTCTTCCTCCGTGCATACACCTTCAAGGTTGGGTGTGTATCAATACCCACCCCCCCAAAGCGCCACCTTGTCCTCAAGATGAAAGTCTGGCAATAACTCTATGATTATTGTGGTTGTTTCCCACGCCGCATTCTCATCAGTGGCACTGTCCCAACTAATAAGAGTCTTCAGGTCCTCATCATTAGCCGCTGATCGTCGAAGTCCTAAGAAAGCTCGTGGCTGACAAGGAACCAACAAGTCCTCCGCAAGCAACGCCGATATGGGCAGGACTGGTAAATTGAGCCCCACTGCTTTACGTAACATGAAAATATAAAAAACATTGTGCATACGTACCTCCGGTGGAAGAATTAAACGATAAGCCACAGTGCCTACACGTGCGACAACCCAGAATGGTCCAATATAACGTGGAGCCAACTTGGGGTGTTTGTACTTGGAGATGGAACA
This sequence comes from Sicyos edulis, assembly GCA_036507275.1. NCBI lineage: Eukaryota > Viridiplantae > Streptophyta > Magnoliopsida > Cucurbitales > Cucurbitaceae > Sicyos > Sicyos edulis. The sequence goes on from CM071847.1 coordinate 38,442,217, forward strand.
CTGTCTATATAGTCGACCTCTCTACGTTTTGCATTAGAATTCTTTGTTTTTCTAAGTTGAGCCTTCTGTAAAGCCAACTTCAATTTGGCGAGCATGATATCCCTGTCATATAATTGATGGCCCACTTCAGATACCAAACTTGCTCTCCAGTCATATGTCAACAATATTGGCAGAGTTCGGCCATAAACCACCTCGAATGGGGATGTCTACGATGCTGAATGATTAGTTGTATTAAAATTGTACTCTGCCCATGACAATCATTTTACCCATTGCTTGGGTGTTGTCATTGCAAAACAACCTAAATACGTTTCCAGCCCCCTGTTTGTGACCTTAGATTGCCCATCCGTTTAAGGATGGAACAAGGGGCTACACCGCAATTGGGTCCCGACAATCGAAATAGCTCTTTCCAAAATAAACTAGTGAATATTTTATCCCGGTCAAATATTATACTCCAAGGGTATCCATGTAACTATACAATTTCCTTAACAAATACCTCGACCATGGTGGATGCAGAAAAAGGGTGTTTCAAGGCGATAAAGTGGTTCTACTTCGACAAGCGATCGACTACCACTAAGATCGTATCATACCCTTTCCAATTTAGGTAGTCCCTCAACGAAATCCATAGAGATATCTTTCTATATGCGCTCCGGTATTAGTAAAGCCTGTAGAAATCTTACTGGCGCTAAGGGCAAATGTTTAGCCTGTTGGCAGATTTGGCACGCCTCTATGAACTTTCAGATAGTAGATTTCATTCCTACCCAATACACGTCCCGAGCGAGACGTTAGTATGTCCTCATTGTTCCACGATGCCCCCAAATAGGACTAGCGTGAAATTCCTGTAGAGTAAATGGATAGTGACCAATGTAGCTGGTAGGGCGATTCATCCCAGATAACACAACGTGGTGCCACACAAGGAGTAGCCAATGGGAGGGGATTCCCTATCCTCCAATTTCCTACAAATTTCTTTCAAATGCACATCATTTTCCACCTAGTCTGCAAAAACCTACAAATGCATACCTCTCACAATGCTAAGTGTCCCCAGTTCAAGTGCCAATGGCAATCTTAACGGTGCATCCACGACCGAATTCTCCAAACCTCTTTTGTACTCAATGTTAAAATCATAGCTCATCAATTCTGCAACACACTTTTGGTACTCCCCTGCCACGACTCGTTGTTCCAATAATAATTTTAGGCTTTTTTTATCAGTCCGAACAATGAATCAACGTCCTAACAAATAAGGCCGCCATTTCTAGATTGCAAAAACCATTGCCATTAACTCGCGCTCGTAGACAGCTTTGTGTTGATGTGTGATAGGTAGCGCCTTGCTAAAAATGCAATGGGTCGAGCTTCTTGCATAAGGACCGCTCCCACCCCGACGTCTGAAGCATAAGTCTCCATCACGAATGGTTTTTCAAAGTCGGTAACCTTGGCACATGCACGTTTAACATTGCATTCTTCAATCGTTGGAATGCGTCCTTGGCAGAAGGGTTCCAACAAAATTTCCCTTTCTTTAATAACTGGGTCAAAGGTAGTGTAATCACCCCATAAATTGCCATAGATAAAAAAATTTCACCTCATCCATTAACATCAAATAACCAAGGTACTCAACTTGTAGCTCCCCAAACTAACACTTATTTGCGTTGGCAACAAATTGGTTTGCGATCAATACCTCGAGTATTGTGGACAAATGAGCCACATGTTCTTGAACAGATGAACTATAAACCAGAATATCGTCAAAGAAGACGAGCACAAATTTTCTCAAATATGGTCGTAGAATGCCATTCAAGGTTGTTAACTCGTAAAATAGAACGTGTATCGAAATCAAAATTGAATATATCATGTATCGTAATGTATCGTGTATTGTAAGTTTTAATTTAATAGTTAATATCAAAATAAAAATTTAAATAATATAGTTTAATATAGAAATAAATAGCTAAATTTTAATTTCTCAAAATAGATATGAAAACATTGCTAACTTAAGTTTAAAATACAAAAAAAATTCAAAAAAGAAAACACTTGAAAATATTAAAAATTTAACATTACTAATATGTTTAAATCTTTTATTAAAATATTAAAAAAAACTTCAAATAAAAAAACAATATAAAAAATTTTTATGTACTGTGTTATCTTCTTGAGTTATGTGTGCATGTTAGTAGAAATGACTAGGTCTTTTCATTTTCTTTTATCTTCTTTTTCAAAAAGCTATTCATCTTCTCCTTTCCTTCTTATTTCCTTTTCTCTTCTCTCCTTTCTCTTCTCAATAATTCTCCTCCCATAATATTATTTTTTACTTCTTCACTCTTTTGTCCAAGCTCCATGGGTGGTTCTTTTTCATCTAGATTTTTTGTTGAAAGATGAAACTCAAATTCTTCATTTAATAATGAATCTAACAATGGGTTTAAATAGCCTACAAGAGATGACCCAATCATAAAAGAAAAAGATACCACCCAATCATAAAAGAAAAAGATACCACCTAATCATAAAAGGAAAAGATGACATAATCATAAAATGAAAAGATGACCTAATAATAAAAGGAAAAGATGACCAAATAATAAAAGGAAAAGATAACCTAATAATAAAAGGAAAAGATACTACCTAGTCATAAAAGGAAAAGATAGAAAATAATATTTAATCTAATCCTAAAAGGAATAAATAATTAAAAGATGAAAATATTAAAATAAACATAAACCAACATTTTTTTTTTCAGTTTTGCTTTAAAGAATCGTTGCAATTCAACACGTATCGTATGGTTGAAAATGGTGAATCGTACATTTTTCTACTATTTCCGATTCAAATGAACGAGTCAACTCGTTTTACCTCCGTTGCGAGCTAACTCGTGTATCGTACGAGTTTGATAACCATGATGCTATTCATGATAGCTTGAAATGTGGAAGGGGCATTCTTCAAACCAAACGGCATGACTAGAAACTTATAATGGCCCTCGGGAGTTCGAAAGGCAGTCTTATGGACGTCGAAGCTTCGAACCCGAATCTGATGATAGCCTGACTTGAGATCGATTTTCAAAAATATGGAGGCACCATGCAGTTCATCCAACAGTTCATCTAACATGGGAATGAAGAACTTATCTGGTACCGTTACGTGATTCAAAACTCGATAATCCACACAAAATCACCAACTGCCATCTTTCTTTTTCACTCAAATAACTGGGCTAGAGAATGCACTGGTGCTTGGCTTAATCACGCCAGAAAGCAACATCTCATCAACCAAATTTTCAATTTTATTCTTCGGGAATTGAGGGTAACGATAAGGTCGTACATTAACAAGACCAGATCCAGGATGTAGCTCGATTGAGTGGTCATGAGTACAACTCGGGGGTAAGTCTTCATGTGCTTGGAATACCTCATAAAAGTATTGTAACACTTCGGTTATGGCTGGTGGGGTATTTGAGCTCGAAATGAGCCGTAGGGGCGATGCGACCTGGGGTGTCCTCGCCTTGCACACCACTAGGGTGAGCGACTTCACTGAAGCGCTCGCCTCTTTGCGCTTCAACGTCTCCTAGGGTGGATTTCAAGTCGACGAAGGCAAGCGCCTTGATGTGAAGAAAGATTTTTCGAAGTAATTTGCAGACAGTGAAACAAAACAAAAAAAAAAGTATCAGGAAGAAGAAGAGAGAATAGAGAGGGTGGAGAAGATGTTGGAATTTGAGCTTTAAAGAATTAACCTTTTAAAACTAAATTCAAGGATTTTATTATTTTAAAAATATGTTTAGCTTTGTATTGTGTGCTCATATATACTGTTTGAGGTGAAGTATCATTTACAACTTCTTTACTTTTGTACTATCTAATAAGACTATTCAGCTTTTTAAACTTTTGCAAATATAGAAGGCGATTAATTAATGTTTTAATAAATAAAACTTCATATTTTCTAAAAAAACATTTATTATTTGTACACGTTTTTTTTTTTGCTGTTCTAATGTGATTATTATTATTTATTTATTTATTATTAGTTTTTAAACTTTGAACTTGAGTTTATTTTACAAATTCATTTATTTTGCGTACTACCTGATAGTTTCTTGATAATGATTTAATATTTGAAATTTAAATTATATAGTTTTGTTCAATCTTGATAATAAGTTTTTTAAATAATTTATTATCTATATATGATATTTAATTATGCATTTATTCACTGCGTCTTACTTCACTCGGGCCTCGCCTTTTTATCACCTCTCGCCTTGAGGCGATCAAGGAGAGTATCGCCTTGCGTTGTGCGTTGTGCCTTGTGCTTTGAAAACACTAGGCGAAACTACCTCGAAGCGATTTAATTCAATCAATAGTCCTTGGTCATCAGCAGTCCACGCTCTCATCATGAGATACTTGAGAACGGATCAAGCTTGGATCTCCCTTCAACTTAATCATCCATCCTCCAACCTGGAATTCCATGGTGACTACCATATAGTCAAAACTGAATTTTTTCGAGCGTCTCAAGCCACGCAACACCGAGTATCACATCCGCGCTTCCTAAGGGCAATGGAAAAAAATCATGAATAATAGTCAATTCACAAAGAGATAGCACTACCACCTTACACAGGCCAGCTGCTCGAACAGAGTCCCCGATGCCTAGAACCACCCCACATCTGGTTGTTGGTGTTATTGCTATGCCAAACTACTTCCTCGGATATAAAATTATGTGAGACCCCACTATCAATTTGTTGGATTAGGTTAAATCACCAATCAATCTAAAAGCCTAAGCTGATGGATTAGAGTAAATTTAATTATATCAACCAACACTCCCCCATTACTTGTGGGCTTTGAAATTTGAGAAATGCCTTACAAGTGGAATTTAATTTTACTTGGAGAAGAAGCAACTTGGCAGGGATTCGAACTCATGGCCTCCTGCTCTGATACCATGTTGAATTAGGTTAAATCACCAATCAATCCAAAAGCCTAAGCTGATAGATTGAGGTAAATTTAATTATATCAACCAACACAATTAACACAACGTCTTCAACGTTCCCTATGCTCCCTTGAATTATCATAGTATTCGAGGAATCAAACCCAACCATAGACTGCAAGGATAAAATGGCGAGATCAGGACTGGCCTCTTCCAGCTACACATCTTCAATTGTCGTACTATTCTCAGACTCACTATTCTCGACATGGGAGAATTCGGAGCTTCCCTCCTCGTCTGGTACGACCACCTCAATTTCTTGAAATTTCTTCTTCTTGCAATAGTGTCCAAGATGGAACTTCTCATCGCAGTGGAGGTAGACTCCCCTCTCCTTGAGCTGGATTTCTGAGTCGATCAGACATCTATCGGGTCTCTTTGAAAAGGTGGAAGCAATCGCAAATTTTGTTGAGGCTGTTGTGCTAGAACTCGCAGTTTGACCACTGGAATTTGCGCTTTGCACAGCTCGATTTGGGCTAAACACAAATGACCGCGACCCACTATTGCTTGACCTGCCTGCCCCTGAGTATGTCGATCCCATTTGGGCTCGCGTCTAACCCATACTTTGTTTTCTCTTTTGCTAGACAATAGCACCATTCTCAATCAGTTGAGCCATCATCATCTTGGCCTTAAGGCCCACTGGCTTCAACTTCCTCAACTCACTTTGAATCTCCTTCTTGAGCCCGCTTTCGAACTTCCCTTCCAATGTCTCATCACTCATATCTGCCGCCTATAATCTTTCACTGTCGTGTCCTGTTGTAAACTCATAAGATGGGCATATTTGTTTCCTTGCGCAGATGGTGAAAACCATTCCAAGAGCAGCATTCGGAAATTGGTCCAATTCACAATGGGATTTCTAACTTCTTCATATTGGTGTCAATCCAGGGCCTCCCCTTCCAAGCACATGGTCGCCGCCTTGAGCTTAACTAGCTCAGTTAGTCTATTGATGATAAAATACCGTTCAACTCGATGAAGCCAACCGATCAAGTCTTCCCCATCTTCTCCTTTGAATATCGCAACCTCAAACTTATGCAACCTCATGTCGAACAGGGGTACTTCCCGAGTTGTAGAAGCCGAAATGGTGTTTTCCGCCATTTCCAGTTTCGGTTATGTCCGTGTGTCTTGTTCCGCTCCCTTTTGGATCAATTCTTCCTCCACTTTTTGTTTCCCTTTCTGACTCGATTCTTTGCCAAACGCCCGCTTTCCCCGATCGACCATCGTCGTTGTCGTCTTCTCTGTTCCTTCCAGCATCGATGAATCCTGATAAGCTCTTTCTTCAGCGAACATCGCTTTTATATCCTCTCTCATAATCGCGAACTGGATATTTGCTTATCATGAGGCTCGACAAACTGAGCTTGAATACCAGCTTCAAGGGCTTCCCGCTTCACGGCGTCTCCTGCCAATCCTTCTTCTAACACTAAAATTCTTCCTTCCATTCTACCCACCATGGGCCAAGAAAGTGCTCTGATACCAAAATTGATAAGAACTTATCAATTTTATTTATGTATCAAAGTTCTAGGGAATTCAAAAGGCCTAGTCTCTCCCTAATCCTCAAAGAGAATTCCAAAATAAGCTAATATTCAAATAACCCTAAAATAGCGGAGAAGGAAAGCTTAAATAGTCCAGACAAAAATAACATCATAACAAAAAGGAATATAGAAGGGTCCCACAAAAGGACCACAAATGTGCACTCAACCCTTTGTTATTTTCTTCCTTCGTGCATACACCTTCAAGGTTGGGTGTGTATCAGTATCGATGAACAAGTTTCGTTGTTCATGGAAATCGGATAAGAGGTTTCAACATTGGTTGAAGCCATTTCATCATTCGCAAAAGTTGAAGAAGAAAGGTCGCCAACAACGGAAGAAGGTGAAAGGCGTTGGTGGCTTTGCACATGAGATTATGCATGCTCGAATTTTGAAATGTTAAAAAAGAAAAAAACAATGTAAAGCAGAATGTATATTCATGGATGAACACAGGGAAAAACAAAAGTCGCATCTGCATTTTGTGAAGAAAAAGAAAAAAAAAGTAAAAAAAAGAAGATATAATAAGAATGATTAATGTTGGAGGCGGCAGTGTTTTAAAAAGCCCAAGGCGCATTAAGGCGCAATGGGCCTCTGGGGCTTGAGGCGCAAGGCGCACCATAAGGCGCGGGCTTTATTACATCAGGCGCACTATATAAAAAACACAAATTTTTTTTATATATATGTGTGTATACACATTTCCATAGACATAAATGAAATTTTAACCAAGAATAATATACAAAACATACATTATATTTAACTATTAACCTTCATTTCATGGAAAGAAATGAAGTTTAACTAAGAATATATACAAAACATACATAAGATTCAACTATTAACCTTTCATTTAAGCGAATGTTGTCTTTGTGAGTTGAAGAATTAAGTTATTTAAGGTATTGAAATGTCTTGAATTAGTTATCTTGCGCTTTGAATGACCTAGTACGGGGATCTCACAAAGGATAAAGGTGAAAACATGAAAAAATATAAAGAAAATAAAAAAGCCCCCAAGGCGCGCGCCTTTTGGGTGCCCGGGGCTTCACGTAAGGCGCCAAAAGGTGCGCGCCTTATTAAGCACGCCTGGCCTTTCCCAGGTGAGGCGCAAGAGGTGCGCCTTGGGCCTAGGCGCGCGCCTAACGGGACTTTTTAAAACACTAGGAGGCAGCTAGGTTTTTCTCTAGGCAAATTATGCTTTTGTGTTTAAGAAGCAGAATTCCACTGTGGGCTTTTTGTTCTTGTGGTTGTGGGCCTTTTCAAATGGGCTATGAACAACTTCATGCAAGATGGATGTGCTGTGAGTTGGGCTGCTACAAAATTTTTAGGCTTGCTACATCAACAATATCTTGTTGGATAATATTTTTCTGATTTTGAGCTTTTAAGTCTTTGTTTTGTGGTTCATTTGTTTTTTATTTTGTTACCCACCATGATGACAAGGTGCTTTAAAGGGGAAGGTATTGATAGGTTTTAGGGCTTGAAAATATTAAGGAATAGTATAAGGACCTTTATGCAATTAGTTAGAGAGTTAGTAACATAGGTAGGGTGGTTATAAATAGGGAAAGTTGCTTAATGAGGAAGTATTTTTGAATAGTATGAAAATTAGGGCTTGAGAGATCTCAAGAGTTTAGGAAAGGTTCAAGTTCCTCAAAGCATTTGGCTTATCATGTATATTCGTGATGGTTTGCTAATAGATAGATCCAAATTCTATCAGACTCCTCCTTAAGCCCGAGCAAATATGTCAACTATGCTCAACTTGTTGCAAAGATAATTATTCTTACTCCATTTAATGCTTCAGTGAGAATGTCTCTTAACAGTTCTCTAGTCTTCGCATATCCTATAGGAATCAATCCAATCAATCCTTGCTATATTTTTTCCCAAACAAAATGATAATCTGATATGATCCAGGATCTAGATTATATCAAAAGATAAAAGAATAAAGATAAACCAAGTTTTGATAGGAACTTGGAACCTCTCTTCTCAAGAGAATCTCTTGAGCCCTTACAATAAATCACTCAATAACTCATTTAACAATGGGATGCCTAAACTCTAACCTAACCCACTCTATTTATAACAAAATACTAACTTATTCTCCAAGTAATGGCTAAATCGAGCCCTAGGCCCAACCTTATCAATACCCGCCCCTTTAAAGCACCTTGTCCTCAAGGTGGGCATAAACAAAAATAGTTTTTTTTTTTTTTTTTGTGGCAGCAGCAGCGCGGCGGTGGTGGGGAGGAGGATGAGGTGGTGGTGATGATGATGAGCGACAACACCGGTGGTGGTGGTGGCGGCAGCGATGTCGGAGGTGGTGACGGTGGAGATGGCGGCGGCGATGTTAGAAGTGGTGGCGGCGATGGTGGTGGCGGAGGTGGTGACGGCGGCGGCAGCGCCGCAGTGGGGTTGGTGATGGTGGCGGAGGTAGGGGCAACGAATGGCAAAGCACGCGGTGGGGAAGGCGAGGCGGCAACGGAGGAGGCGGTGGTGGCGGGGTCAAAACCCTAGCCGTCATTGTTTTTTCCAACCTAATTTCCTCCCTAAAACATCGTTTTAGGTCATTGAAACTCTCCTTTAGGTTTTCTCTAATTTCTTTTTTTAGAGAAGCTACCTCTTCTCTGAGGTCTTTTTTCAAGTCCACCATCAAACTTTGCAACTTTTCTTGAATGAAACGAAGAACCTCTTGATCCATCTCTACAACCAAGAATCGAACGGCTCTGATACCAATTGATATGATCCAGGATCTAGATTATATCAAAAGATAAAAGAATAAAGATAAACCAAGTTTTGATAGGAACTTGGAACCTCTCTTCTCAAGAGAATCTCTTGAGCCCTTACAATAAATCACTCAATAACTCATTTAACAATGGGATGCCTAAACTCTAACCTAACCCACTCTATTTATAACAAAATACTAACTTATTCTCCAAGTAATGGCTAAATCGAGCCCTAGGCCCAACCTTATCATAATCCTGCCTAGTTTGTTCATGAAACACAATGTTAGAACTTAGAAGCAACATGAAGGGCAGCTTGATTATCACACCACAATCTAATGGACATAGGAAAATCGAAGCTTATTTCAGTCAACAATTGATGCAGCCACACCACACAATTTCAAACATAGATTGTGTCATGGCTCTATATTCTAACTCAACACTCAAAAGTGGGACCACACTATGTTTCTTGCTCTTCCATGACACTAGATTGGCTCCAACAAATACACCATATCCAAAAGTTGATTTTCTATCTTGTTTACATCCTGTCTAATCTTCATCAGAAAAACTTTCATTTATGTGACCATGATCTTTATACAAGATTCCTTATCCATGTACAACCTTTAAATAGTTTAGAATTAGTTTTATTGCACCCCAATGATCCACTTTAGGTGATGACATATATTGACTTACCACGCTCATTGAATAAGCTATATATGATCTTGTCACTGTTAAGTAATTCAACTTCTCCACTAATCTTTGGTATCTCTAAGGATCTCTAAATGACTTTCCTTTGGTGAATTTGGTATCATCAAAGTGTTGGATGGTTTCACTCCAAAATTCCTCGTCTCAGATAACAAATCAAGAACATATTTGCGTTGTGACAACAAGTCCTTTCTTGTTTCTCATTACTTCATATCCAAGAAATACTTGAGTGATCACAGATCTTTTGTTAAACAGACTATGAAGAAATGTCTTCAAAGATGATATTCCTGATGTATCACTTCTAGTGATAACAATGTCATTAACTTACACAACCAAGAAAATAATGTTAGAGTTTATGAGTTTTCTAGTTTGCCCTTTATTGTAATTTCACGTTCCTAATTAGGGTTTAGTTAGGATTTCCTTCAAGTCTCTATATATATGTATCCATCTCATTGATTGAATATGAGGTTTTCAATTCTTCTCCACTATTGTTTACATGGTATCAGAGCATAAGGTCTAGAAAAACTTTCACCACTTCTAACGCCAGACAGCCGCCGCCGGACCTCCGTTGAAAAATTTTTCGGCAAGTTAGTCATCTCCGCCGCCACCATCAAGTAGCCAAGACGTCGATCTGCGCGTCTGGAAAGTTTCGTTCCATTCCGAGCAACGCGTGAGGCTTGTTATTCAAGAGTTTGGACCGAGAAATAGTCGTTAGTTTTATTAGATGAGGCGATGCCTATTTATAAAGTACAAGGTAACCCTAATGGACCTACCGGGCCTACTAGGCCTAAACCAATAGAAGCATAAATACAAATACAAATACATAATTCTAACACTCCCCCTCAAGCTGGAGCAAATATATCTATCATGCCCAGCTTGTTACAGAGGAAATATATGCGAGTTCCATTTAGTGCTTTGGTGAATATATCACCCAACTGTTCCCCAGTCCTCACATAACTTGTTGAGATCAAACCCTGTTGAATCTTTTCTCGGACGAAGTGACAATCAACCTCAATGTGTTTTGTTCTTTCATGAAACACTGGATTCGATGCAATGTGGATACCAGCCTGATTGTCACACCATAATTTTGCCAGTACTGTAATTTCAGTGTTTTCAAGGCCATCGCCTTTCCTCGCCTATGGCCATCGCCTTCCACATAGGTAGGTATTGCGCCTCTAATATAGCTAAGGCGAGCTCCTTTAATCAGGCCCTCGCCATTTTGCGCCTTGCATCGCCTTCGCATCAGGCCAAGGCGTGCGCCTTGTTAAAGTTTTATTTATTTACCAATATCCTAACTTAATATCCATAAAAAGAACCTAGAATTAGTTTATGAAGAAGTCCAACAACTATACGAAGTATTTATTAAGAATACTGAATTTGTTTAATTGCTATTTCAAATATATGTGTTTGTTTATTCGAGTTATTTGACGTAGAATATTTGTTTTTTTATACTTTCAATTAACTTCAATTTATTTTATACACATATGTTTTATTATCAATTTATAAATGCGCTTCTCTTCACTCGGGCCTCGCCTTTTTATTGCCTCTCGCTTTGAGGCGATCAAGGAGAATATCGCCTTGCATTGCGCCTTGCGCTTTGAAAACACTGTGTAGTTTTTATTCCAATCTCATTCAGCAACTGAACAAGCCATACTATTTCACATGTTACTTGTGACATAGCCCTGTATTCCACTTCAGCACTTGAACGTGACACCACATTTTGTTTCTTACTCCTCCATGACACTAGATTACCTCCCATGAACACACAGTATCCTGAGATCGATCTCCTATCTTCCTTAGATCCTGCCCAATCAGCATCCGAATAACACTCGATACTCGAATGTCCATGATTCTTGTATAACATACCCTTTCCAGGAGCAGATTTTAAATAACTCAGAATCTGTTTCACAGCTGTCCAATGTTCTATTGTGGGAGATGTCATAAACTGACTCACTACACACACAGAGTATGATATGTCTGGCCGCGTGACTGTCAAATAATTCAGTTTTCCGACTATCTTCCTGTATCTCTCAGGACCATCAAAAGCTTCACCTTCCTTGACAAGTTGTTGATTTGGTACCATAGGAGTGCTACACGGATTCACACCCAACTTTTCTGTTTCGGTCAGTAAATCAAGAACGTACTTTCGCTGAGACAAAAAGATTCCCTTCTTACTTCGCATGACCTCTATACCTAGAAAGTATTTGAGATTCCCAAGATCTTTGGTACTAAACTGACTATGAAGGAAAGTCTTTAGTGAAGCTATCCCAGTGTCATCACTGCCAGTGATTACAATATCATCAACATACACTACCAATAAAACAATCCCGACATCCGACCGGCTATAGAACACAGAATGATCGGAAGAACACTTTTGCATTCCAAACTTCTCAAGAGCTTGGCTAAATTTTCCAAACCATAATCCCGACATCCGACCGGCTATAGAACACAGAATGATCGGAAGAACACTTTTGCATTCCAAACTTTTCAAGAGCTTGGCTAAATTTTCCAAACCATGCTCGTGGGCTCTATTTCAATCCATACAAAGATTTTCGAAGGCGGCAAACTTTACCATCTGCCCCCTGAGCAACAAACTCAGGTGGTTGCTCCATATATACCTCATCCAAGAGATCACCATGCAAAAACGCATTCTTAACATCTAGCTAAAATAACGGCCAACCATTTGTTGCCGCGAGAGAGATAAACAGTCGAATGGATGACATCTTTGCCACTGGAGAGAAGGTCTCACTATAGTCAATCCCATAAGTCTGAGCATACCCCTTAGCAACCAAGCGTGCTTTGAGACGAGCAATAGAACCGTCTGAATTCATCTTGACAGCAAATACCCACTTACACCCAATTGTCTGTTTCCCTTCCGACGAGCGACTAGCTCCCAAGTACCATTTGCAGCCAATGCTTCCACCTCCTCAACCATTGCCTGGTGCCACCCAGAATGAGACGAAGCCTCACTAGTATTTGTAGGAACCGACACAGAATCAAGCGAAGTGAGAAATGAAAAAGAGGGTGAGGATATCTGATCATACGACACAAATGAGGAAATAGGATATGTACAAGAACGTTTACCTTTACGAAGGGCAATGGGCAAGTCAAGATCATCACTCAGTTGCGGAGCAGATGGCGAAGACGGAACGGGTACGAGGCATGAAGACGGCATGGGTGCCTTTGACGGCGACATGGGTGCCTCTAACGAGCGAGGACGTCGAGTATAAACCTGAGTAAGAGGTGGAGAAGACGGAACAGGGAGCGACGAAGGAGGGTTGGAAGGCCCGGATGAAGACACCACTTCATAGATTAACAAGTCATCCTCCTCAGGGGGAGGACTGGACCCTGGACTAAACGGTGTATCCTCAAAAAAAGTGACATCAGAGGAAACAACATATCGACTAGTACTTGGACAATAACAGTGATAACCTTTTTGAACCCTAAAATAGCCAAGAAAGATACACTTTAGAGACTTAGGGTCAAACTTGGTCCGTTGAGGACGAACATCACGCACGAAACACGTACACCCAAAGGTCTTAGGGGGAATGTGAAACAATTCTCTCAAGGAAAACAAGACTTGAAACGGAATTTGATTATCGAGAACAGAAGATGGCATGCGATTAATTAGAAAGCATGTCGTTGTAACAGCATCGACCCAAAAATGTTTTAGGACGTTCATATGAAAGGACAAGGCCCTTGCAGTCTCAAGTAAATGGCGATTCTTACGTTCAGCCACTCCATTTTGAGACGGAGTGTCTACACACGACGATTGATGAATAATACCCTTTTCACGAAGATAAGAACTAAGAATACGCGAAAAATATTCCCCCCCATTATCAGTACGCAATACTTTTATAGGAACATTAAATTGAGTACGAACTTCAGCATTAAAGGCACAAAAATGTGAAAATAACTCAGAACGATTTTTCATTAGATAAACCCAAGTAAGTCGAGAAAAGTCATCGACAAACGTAACAAAATATCGAAACCATGTTTTAGATACAACAGGACTCAGGACTCGGACCCTATACATCGGAATGAACTAACTCAAACGGAGCAGTAGCTCGTTTATTGACTTGAGGACTAGAACTCAGACGGTGAAACTTTGCAAACTCACAAGATTCACAATTCAATGAAGACAGCTTACTAAAAACGAGAAATAATTTTTTCATGACAAACAACGACGGATGGCCCAGCCGACAATGGTTTTTCAAACGCAGATATGCAAGTGCTCGCGACACGAGCTACGACTTAGTGCAGTTGTTGATCCAAGATGTAGAGACCGCCGACTTCATGCCCCCTACCAATAGTCTTCTTCGTCAAATGATCCTGAAACAAGCAATAACCAGGAAAAAACGAAGCAAAGCAATTTAAGTCACGACACAATTGACTCACAGAGATCAAATTATACGAGAATTTAGGGAGACACAAGACAGTAGACAAGAATAGAGTAGGGGTAAGTCTAATTGACCCTGAGCCCTGAACGGGAGACAAGGACCCATCTGCTAACGTAACAGAAGGAAAACCAACAGACGATAGTGAAGTAGAAAATAAATGAATGTTACCTGTCATATACGCAGTGGCTCTAGAATCTATAACCCACTTCGTAGAGGACGAAATAAGGCAATGATTGTTACCTGACTCGGCTAAGGTGGCAGTAGGAAGGTGGTCGGAAGACGAAGACGATGGAGCATTGGAAACTCAGAGGTTAACGAACTCATCTGGCATAGTTTTATCACTGGAAGCAACATGAGCTGTCTGAAGCCGTTGATTCTGATACTGTAACTTTCTGCAGTCTCTCTTAAAGTGCCCAATTTTATGGCAATAGTAACACTCCCTATCACTTATAGCTTCCGGACGCTTCTCACTACCAAAATCTGGACGTCGATCATAACTAGGTCTCCCAGTCGTATTCTGATTCCTCCCACCTCGCGTGTCTCTCTTGCCAATTAGGGCACTATTCGACGAAACTACAGTAGAACTCTCCTCAGTTCGTAAAAGCCTCTGATACACTTCATCCAAGCTCGGAAGCTCAGTTCCAGACAGGACCTGAGCTCTAGCAGTATCAAACTCGGGTCCAAGGCCCCTAAAAACTAAATAACCCCATCTCTCTCTCTGGGATTGTTGTCTTTCGCAATATCGCAGAGAAAAGGCATTAGAGAATTCAACTCAGCGCCATTTTTCTTATGTCTAGTGTAATAACTCAAAAGCGATTCCCCATTCCGATCAGCATGGAAGTAAGCAGAGCACACATCATAAGTTTTCGTGACCTGTTCCTTCCCAGAATACAAGAATTCTACAAACTTCATAAGCTCCTTCACAGTAGAACAATGACTTATCAAGTCCACAATGTCATCGTTCATGGAGTTCGTAATTTGATTATTGAGGCGTGCATCATCACGATCCCAACTCTTTTTTTCTGTCTCATCCGGTGGTGGTTTTCCATCCACATGAACCTCCAATTCATTGTAGAGAAAATGGTTTCTAATCGTTCTATTCCAATCGAGGAAGTTTGAACCATTCAACTTGCGTTTCGTAATTTCCATCGAGTGAGAAATCACACTTGTATGCTTATTGCCACCCATACTACTTCAATTAGGTCCAATCGTGCTATAAAGAACTCGATTTCACGAAAAAACACAGAACAGCCCTGTTCAACAAAAAAAACCCTAATTCCACAATAGCTTTAAACGGCAAATCGGAGACCCTACGATGCCTAAAACCGAAAATAAACTGGACAGACTTGAAGTATACCTCGACGCAAACAAAACCCAAAAACTAATTTCCCGATCGGAGCTCCGGCGGCGGCGATTTCTCCCACGTGGCTGCTCGATTGGTGACAATTCTTCGACCACTGCGTAGATTGGCTCTGCATGCGTCTTAAATCAAAAAAAAAAAAAAATTTGGCGGTGGCGATGATGAAACCCTAACCCATTTTCCTATGGCTCTGATACCATGTTATTCGAGAGTTTGGACCGAGAAATAGTCGTTAGTTTTATTAGATGAGGCGATGCCTATTTATAAAGTACAAGGTAACCCTAATGGGCCTACCGGGCCTGCTAGGCCTAAACCAATAGAAGCATAAATACGAATACAAATACATAATTCTAACAAGGCTCATACACCGCTACAAGGTTCGGTCGCTGCCGCCTTTCGCCGGCGCGTGTGGTGGTCGTTTTTCGCCCCGATGGTTTGGTTTTTTCTCACCTTGAGCTTCTCAATAGGTCTATGTATTTTTTTTACTGTTTTTGACGTTTTTTGGATCGTTTTTCATGATATAGGGGTTTTCGACACTTTTCTGTAGTTGGACTGTTTCTTCTTACTGTTTTAAGGGCTGGTTGGGTGTTATTCTTTGGTTATTTGCATTGTGTGGTTGGATTGTGTTCGAAAACTTAGTTTGATGTTCGTTATTGAAGTTGTGGGTCCTTTTCTAGCACCCGGTCTTTGCTTTTTGGTATTTTCAGCATTCCAAAATTATAAAGTATGCTGGTTTTTTATTAAAGTGGTGAACCCGACGTGAATTTTGGTGAACAAGTGGTGAACAAGTTGGTTTCAAAGTGTTGTGATTTTTTTGTGATTTTTTTTTGTTACAATAGCGGCTTAAGATCATCTTGGTTGGTTGTGTTTTGGTTGTGTTTTGAGACGGTTCTACTTTTGATTATGTGGTTGTTTAAAGTTTGTGACTCAGGTTGTTGCTGGCGTGATCTATGGCTGGGTCAGTTTCTAGATTTGTGTCGTCTACTGCTAGCAATGGCACAGGTAACATGAACGGTTGTCTTCTTTCGTCTTCCACCACATGGGTCATCGACTCTGGGGCTACTAGCCACATGACAGGCAATCCTCAATTATTTTCGACTAGTTTGTCCACTGCACCTGTGGTGGATATTACGTTAGCATATGGGTCAAAATGCCCTGTTCTCGGGTCTGGTGTCGTTAATCTCACTCCGTCCTTATCTTTGCAGTCTATCCTCCATTTACCCCAATTGTCCTATAATTTGATTTCTATTAGCCAGCTCGCACATGATCTTAACTGTTATGTTTCGTTTTATCCTAGTTACTGCTTGTTTCAAGATCTAGACACGAAAAGGATTATTGGGAAAGGACATAAATCTGGACGTCTTTATGTTTTCGACGGTCAAGTCTCATAACAAGTTGTTTGCTCGGCTATTGGTTCACTTTTTGATGTCCACTGTCTCATGGGTCATCCATCTCTTGCAGTGTTTACGAAGATTTATCTTCAGTTTAACAATTTGTCATCCTTAAATTGTGATTCGTGTCAATATGCCAAGTTTCATCGTATCAGTTCAAGTCCTCGAATAGACAAACGAGCGAGTTCTCCTTTTGAGATAGTTCATTCTAAAATTTGGAGGTCCTTGTCCTGTCATGTCCCAAACAGGATTCCGGTATTTTGTGTCTTTCGTTGATGACTATTTGCGTATGACGTGGTTATATTTTATGAAAAATCGGTCTATGTTGTTGACTCACTTCTATAACTTTCATGTAGAAATTCGTACTCAATTTGGGGTGGCTCTTAAATTTTTGAGTGACAATGCAGGTGAATACTTTTCAGAGGCACTTACGTCCTATCTGTCTAAACATGGCATTCTCCATCAGTCGTCGTATGCTGACACTTCATCTCAAAATGGGGTGGCAGAGCATAAAAATAGACATCTTCTAGAAATAGCTAGAGCATTATTTTTCTAGATGAATGCTCCAAGCATTTTTGGGTTGATGCTATCTCTACAACATGTTTTTTGATCAATCGGATGCCATCGTTTGTTCTTCCTAAACCCTAGTTCGTCTGCATCAGTCTCTGTCCCTCCCACTGTCCCTCCACCTATTACTCAAGTATACTCGAGAAGGTCAATGCCTCCAGATAATTGTCCAGTTCCCAATCAGCCTTTATCGTCCAATCCAGATCCTAGTGACAATCTTCCTACTGCCCTTTGTAAAGGTAAACGATCTTGCACTTACCTGATTTCTTCTCGTATTTCTTATGCCAACTTGTCGTTGTCAATAACTTCTTTCATCTCATATTTGTTACCCCCACCAACAAATGATTTCTTACTCCCATTATGAAGATTTCTTATATTTCTTTAGAATGGTAAAACACAAACACCAAAATAAGAAAGAACTAGTATTAGTCTCTTAGTTTTATTTATCTATGCACATTTTCAATGGAATGTTCCAAGTCAACAAGAACTCAGTGGAGCTTCACAAAAATCCCAAAACCCAAATCAATTGTAAGCCCTAATTTCCAAAATCCATATAAAATTGAAGACTGATTATCTTGGAATCTAGAGCCATCTGGTTTCTTCTAGGTGAAGTCCCTTCATGCCTTCAAAACATCTTCTGAAAATTTGAGTGCAAGTTTTTTTAAGGCATTATGGAAGTCCAAGAGGCCAAAAAAAGTAAATGTTTTAGCCTCGATTTTACTACAAGGCAGTATAAACACTTCAGATTTATTGCAAAAGAGCTACAAAACCTAGCCTTGATGACTTCTGTGTGTCCTTGGTGCAATTCAGATGCAGAATCAGTAAACCATGCTTTATTTCTCTGCCAATTCTATGCATCATGTTGGTTTCTGCTAATGGAAATTTTAGGAACTAGTTGGGCATTTCATGGCAACGTTCGGTCGAATACGCAAAGCATCTTGGAAGGACCTAGATTGAATAAAGCAGGTATATTTCTTTGGGTTAATGCCGTAAAAGCTTTAATGTACGAAATATGGTGGGAGAGGAACCAAAGAATCTTTCAAAACACTCATTTTCCTTGGCAGCTACGGTTTGAATTTGCGAAACTTAAAGCATCATCATGGTGTTCCTTGGCCAAAACATTTGCTCGTTACTGCATACAAGATATATACTCTAATTGGTCTGTTTTAACAAATACTCTGTATTTCTGATGCTTCAGTCTCTTTGATTTTGGACCTTTCATTTAATGTTTGTTGTATTGTATTGTTTGTTCTTATCTTGTATCTCTTTTTGTATCTTGGGTTGTCCTTGTACACTTTTTCTTATCATATCCTTATTGAAAAGCTCGTTCCCTTTTTCTAAAAAAACATAACTAAGAAATCAAAAAATCATCATGGAATGGCCTAGTAGTCAAAAGAGTCTTGAGATACTAAGAGAAGATGGGTTCAATTCATGGTGGCCACCTACCAAAGAATTAATTTCCTACAAGTTTTCTTGACATCCAAATGTTGTAGGGTCAGACAATATGTCATGTGACATTAGTCGAAGTGCACGCAAGCTGACCCGGACAATTACGAATATAAAAAAATAAAAATAAATAAAACAACTAAAAAACCTTTAAAAACATGACTTTAGTGATAATGAACAAATTTGAAAACAACCAAAAAAAACAACCTATTTGTCAAATGCGAGACATAAGAAGTGTGAACTAAAACACACAAACCTACGAGAAATCACGAGGCAAGAAAACCCCAGCATACAAGGTGCAGGTCCAAAATGCAGTGCATGATGCACGCTCACAACCTTGTTGGGTAGCGAAACGCATCAGCTTAGCCTTTTGGATTGCTAAGTTGATGTATTGGGGTAAATTTAATTATATCAACCAACACTCTCACTTGTAGGCTTTGAAATTTGAAAAATGCCCTACAAGTGGAATTTAATTTTAATTGGGGAGGAAACGACTTGGCAGGGATTCGAACACATGACCTCCTGCTCTGATACCATGTTGAAATATGATAAACCACCAATCAATCCAAAAGCCTAAGTTGATGGATTGGGGTAAATTTAATTATATCAAC
The DNA here is from genome assembly GCA_036507275.1 of Sicyos edulis. Taxonomy (NCBI): domain Eukaryota; kingdom Viridiplantae; phylum Streptophyta; class Magnoliopsida; order Cucurbitales; family Cucurbitaceae; genus Sicyos; species Sicyos edulis. The sequence continues at coordinate 38,461,821 of CM071847.1, forward strand.
CAACTATAACTATATATATGTATATATGTATGTATGTGTATAACAATATATAACTCTGATTTAAATCCATATATATACTATATATATAACAATAACAATATTGGTCAATCACTAATGTCTAACTGATGAAAAAAGAAAATTTAGGAATAAAAAAGTTATGGGTTCACCTACAAATTAATTTCCTCTAAGTTTTCTTCACATCTAAATATTGCAGGTCGAACGATCTATCTCGTGAAAATAGTTGAGGTTCTTGTAAGCTGACCCAACCCTCATAAGTATAAAAAGTAAAAATTTTAAAACCACGTTTCCAAATTATGGAATGCCCTGCATCAAACATATAAAGCACCAAAATCAAATATCCCACAACTATTAGCTCCGAACAAGTTCATTCTGTTTGATTTTTTTAATCGAAAATGTACTAGTACAAACTTCTAACGAGTTCAGTTGACCAGTGTGTTTAGCCCACCTCCACCATCATCTAAAATGAAGAATTATATAGGTCTAGCACTCTGATTTAAATGTTTCAAGGTATACCAAAGTTCAATGTTTTTTACATATCCAAATATCTTGCCAAATTTCGATGTTTCAAGGTGAGTTCATGTCAGACTCACGTTCATAACCACTTTAAGCCAACAGCTCATCCTAAAATCTAAATTCTCAGTTTTTCATTACTTCAGAAAAGAAAAGAAAATAAATAAAGTGGATATCTTACCTGCAACTGATTGCGAACAAGTTCCAGTTTTGATTCCTGTAATTTTTCATAAGGGAATCAACTTTTACAATGGAAGTATCTCAACTATATAGAGAAGGCTTGCAATTGTGAGAAATTATTGGAGGAAATAAAAAGGGTCGAAAGTTACTTGGTCCTGAAGTGCTTCTACAAGCAAGGAAACCAAAGAAGCCCTAGTTGCCTCAACACTTTCGAGTTGCCCGATACACTGTTGAACTACATTCTCCTGCTCTTGAAGGTCGTCCAGCAATACTGACCTTGGTTGAATTCCTAGGTTGGAAGGAAAGTACAAAGAAAAACTCATAAAATATTGTAATGAATAAGGTTACACGAATCACGACACAAACATAAAAATATAGCCAGAAAATAGAATGACCACTGCATTACAATAAATATTTATGCAATAATAAACAAAGAGAGTAGACACCAAAGCAAGCACAGAGAAAGAAAGAAAGAAATAAAGAAAGAGTAAAGTTTTTTTAAATCTCTTTTTCAATAACAAATGACAAAAGAATAGAGACATTATTTATTTATAGATTACAAAGGTTACTGAATTATCTAACTTCCCTAAAAATAAAACATTCTCTGACAAAACGAAGAGGTTATGGCTTACGGGTTCAAATCTCCCATCGAAAATGTTGTTAACTAAAAAACAACAGAATTAAACAACCATAACTCTTCCATGGCGGGTCCCCAACAAACCAATCAATGTGCGAGAATCATACTTCTTAAAATCTTTCCAGTTTATTCGCTCTAAAGATGCACTTCCATTGTTCTGGCATGTGCCAATTGATTTGGAATATGTACTTTGAGTCTGTGTCGCCTCCAACACCAACAATGACAACGTAAGGTTAGTTGTTATCAAGGTGTAGTCACACATGGATTGGTCCGCTGGGGACCTGCCATGATAATATGCAACATAGTCTAGTACTATTGATTCCATTACAAGGCAAAAGAATAAAAAAATTATTTAAAGAAACAAATCAAAACAAACAAACAAACAAAGACAAATGACCATATTATTCAAACCGCTTGATTTGAACTCCCAACAATAAGAGATTTTTTAATTTATCATAAATATTCTTTAATAGCACACCGTTTGAGTAAAAATACTTGATTCCATTATACAAGATACCTTTTACAATAACACCCTTAATGAGAATCCACATCGTTTAAAGAATAAATAGGTAAAAAACGTCAAGGGTGATGAAACTATGAGTTTTATCAAAAGTCAAAAAAAAAAGCAATAGATCACCCTAACTATGCAAAGCGTTGCTTACTAGGCAACATCATCTTAAACTAAAATTGCACAAGACTAGTAGATGAGGTAATACCTTGAGCCAATGAAGCATTTAAGTCTTCCTCAATTTGACTCAGATGATGCGTAGCAGAACTACAGTTGTTCAGAGCAGCATCTTCGTTCAGATGTTCATCAAGTACAGATTGAAATGCAGTAAGAATCTTTTCTGGGACACCTCCAACAGCCAGTTTCTAGAGTTTAGCAATAAAGGTATAGAGGTCATAACACAAGAAATAAAATGGAGAACTGTGATAGTCAGCTGCTACGACATCTACACTCTTACAATTCTCACAGAGTGGGCATCCCTCTTCACTATTTTTATAGGATTTGAACTCTTCCCATTGCTGCTAGTTAATGGTGGTGGGATTTTACCACGCATTTCATCCTTAAGACTCTGTCCCCGAGAACCAAAAACCTTTCTTTCTTCCCAAATGCCAACCTTAACAAACAAACTCCCACGAAGGGAAAAGAGGGAGAGAGAAAATGAAATCCCAATAAAAACAAGAATGCAGAAATAATTTAGAAGAAAATGTCAATAAATTGTTATTTGTAACCCACAAAAAAATGAAACAAGAAGCTATAGTATTTAAATTGTTCCATAAATGGTTTTTCATAACCTATCATGGTTTTTCATTAAATGGTTTTTCATAACCTATCATATTCATGGAAATTGTTCCATAATTTAGAAATAAATGTCAATAATAATACATTGTCAAGATATAGCAAAACAACAATATAATACAGAAAGTTTGCTTCTTGTTCCATAATAAAACAACAATATATAATTAAATGGTTTTTCATAACCTATCATATTTTTGTTTATCTTGACAATGTATAGAAAGTTTGCTTCTTGTTCCATAATACAGAATTGAAATTTAAATGTCAATAAATGGTTTTTCATAACCTATCATATTTATGGAACCAGAAGCAAACTTTCATGATAAACAAAAAGAAAATAAAAGTTCACGGATACTAATTCCCATAGAAAGGGAAAAGATAATATAACCAACAAAACAAAGCACAATAAGCTCTTCAAACCTAAGGTACAACCACTAATTTGAAAGCTTCATTCTTGGTTAAATCATTGATGGAGGACATAAATGAAGACAAATTATTATGATGAAGACAGCCCCTCCTCCTTTAAATCTGGTTGCCATAATAATTTGTCTTCATCCATTGCCGGATTCTAAAGCTTCATTTTTGGTTAAATCATTGATGGAGGACATGAATAGCATTGAACAAAATAGCCCCTCCTCTCTATAATGAGATAGGGAAAGTCAGGTACCCAATAAAATCAAAATTTTCCTCTGGGAAATTGCTCATGGGGCCAAAAATATTCGCAATAAGTTACAAAACAGGCTGCCCTACTTGGCTATTTCCCCACAATGGTGTGTCCTGTGCGGAAATCAAGAAGAGCCCCAGCCTCACTTGATAAGTTTCTGTCCATATGCTAGCAACTTTTGGGATGTGCTTAGAATGGTTTTCAATTGGCCATTTGTTCTTCCTGGAGATATTTGTAGCCTGCTCAACATTACTCTTTGCAGTCACCCATTCAAGAAGAAAAAGAAAGCTTTATGGGAGAATTTTGTTGGAGCCTTCTGTTGAAATATCTGGTTGGAAATTGCTATAGCTAGACTCTTTGATAATATTATTATTATTATTTTACAAAAAAAACCGTAAATCCATGCCTAGGAATGGAAGGGCGAAGGGGATAGAGAAGGGACCGCATACTATGCTGAAGTTTTAAACCTCACGTCCCCAAGGGGTGGCACAGTAGTTGAAAACTTGGGCTTTGAAGATATGCTCCCCTCAAGGTCCTGAGTTCGAGACTCACCTGTGATATTGCTCTTTCGATGTCTCCGGTGTCTGGCCTAGGGACGGGCGTGGATACCCTTGTTTCAAAGAAAAAAAAAAGTTTTCAACCTCACATATCTAGAATTGACTAGATTATTCCCAAGTATTATACAGTGAATGAAGGGAATCTGCCTCTCCCTTTTCCGTTTTTCCTCTTCAGCTTTTCTTCTTTCTTTTGTTTTTGGTAGAAAAGGTAGAGGAAAAGAGTGAGTTCTAAAGTCAGATACCCACAAATGCAAAATTTTTATTTTGGAGCAATATGTTCCCAGAGCATTCATCCAGAAATAAATAAACATAAAAAAGATTTTTTTTTTTCCATCGTTTTTTTTACGCAAGTATAAATAGGACATACAAGTCTGGCAGCCGCTTTCTTTCCACTTTCACCCCCATGATCATAAACGTACTTGAGAGCACCAGGAAGAACTTTCCAGAATTCATTCACAAATTCACTGCCCTTGCGCCTGCTGTTTTGCAAAATGTCATTTGACAAATACAGAAATGAAACACGCTGCTCTTTCTGGGATGAGTTGAACAATTTGTCCCATGTTTCAACAATCTGCTTGGCCTTTTTTCGGTGGGAAATGCACCATCTTGATAAAGCTAATTACACATTAAAGATAAACAGATTCATAATAGTTTCACCCACCAACAGAAATTTCTTAGAAAGTATAAACTTGAATATAAAACATTCTCTCAAGAGTCAACAGCACAAGAACCGCTCGATCAGCATGTACCAACAAAAAAAACACAAAAAGACTACCGAATTTATTGCCACAAAAGGAAAAAGAGCAAAAGGCAACATACTCTCAATCCAAAGTTCACAAACAAGAGCAATGAAAATGTTCAACCATTAGAAGCATCGATGCTTTGAAAAAGATGATGAAGTCATGCAACCATCAAAAAATCTTAATCCCAAAATCATAAGGCATTCACGTGGCTAATGCTCTTGCTCTCAAAAGGCATCATTCTTCACTTCTTTTGGGTTTCCGAAAGTGCGTCTGACAAGGAGACGCCTCATTTGATTTACTCAATTTCTTTATTGGGGGACATAATATGTATTCTTTTGTGTGTATGGATGTTCATGTTGGATTCTTAACCCATCTGAATGATTCACATGCCATTCTTTCTTTGATTGTCTGGTGAAATCTTCTTTCTCATTGAGTAATCCAACCTTCTCTTCTTATTGGAGGGCAAAAAATTGCAAAGAAGTTCAATTTTTTTTACTTGGTAGGTTCTCGTTTAGATAGTAGGGTGAGGCGGAAGGTCCCATCCTTCATGGGCGTACATGCTGCATTTTGGCAGATAGGCAGACAAGGATCATGATCATCTTGTTTGGCATTGTGAGAGGGACGTTGAGGTGTGAAACTAGTTCTTCAAGGAATTCAAGCTTGCTTTAGCGAAACACAGGCATGATGATGGAGTTGATCTCTTCCTCTCCCTTTCTGTGTGTCGTTGGTAAGAGAGAAACCATAGGACATTAAGAGGTTTGGAAAGATCAAGTGTCGATGTGTGGGGCCTCATAAATTCTATTTTTCTCTCTGTTTCTAAGTTGTTTGTAATTGTTCTATAGGCATATTATCTTACTTGATTGAGACAGTTTTAGGAAGTTCTTCCATTTTTTTGTGGGTGTTGAATTGTGTTAAACCATTAAACAATCCAAAAGCGTAAGCTTATAGATTGAGGTAAATTTAATTATGTCAACCAATACTTTTTCACTTGTGAGCTTAGAAATTTTAGAAATGTACTACAAGAAGAATTCAATTTTAATTGAAGAAAACGATTCGACAGGGACTTGAATTGAGGATCTTCTACTCTAATACCAGGTTGAATTATGTTAAATCATCGATTAACCTAAAAGCTTAAACTTATGGGTTGGAATGAATTTAATTATGTCAACCAACAAGTCTTCAATATCTTTATAAGATATATAGACTACTTCCCTCAGTACCAATTCGTCTTGAGGTGGAACCTTATGTTAATTGATATGGTATCAGAGTCTCATGCGAGTTTTTGGTCCCCAAATTTTGATCGACCCTAGTGGGTAATTCGAACTCAACCCAAGCGGATACAAGGTATTCGATCCCAAAAATTGAATCCAACCCAAGTGAGTAAGCCTAAGCAGGTATTTTGGTCCCAAATTCAAATCAAATCCAAGATGGTATTCCCAATATGGCACCATCTTAAAAGGGCATGTTAGACATACTCACCTTATCCCACATTGGAAAGGTGGAGAGTCTTCAAAATCTTTATAAGATATATGAGCTTCCCCTCACTACCGATTGGTCTTTCTAAATATACAATATCCTAATTCCTAAGATTTAATAGATAATCACCACCATCATAACACATCCAGTTCTTCGAATACAATAAGTGGCACAACACAAATTCATACGTGCATAATTAGTAAATGACAAAAGGCATTACTTAGTTTTTTCTTTTGACACCCATGATTCTAAACAGCAAAAAAGTTAAAAACAGGGCCACAAATATAAAAATAAAAGCTCATGGTTAGAGAAAGGATACACTCAATGCTCTGCTGAGAATTGTTGAGTTTGGATAACTTCTCAACCAATGCCTGTGCTTCAAAAACTTCGTTGTTCATCCCGTAACGAGAATTCTGTTACATTACCCTGCACAAAAAATTCCCAGAAAAAACTTGCAGTTCATCAAAGCTACCGAAGCTCTGAAAATACATACGCACGAATTGTGAACAAAAACTAATTCCCAAAAAACAATCTACATGACCACCCAGTTCGCGAACTAATGGAAAAAGGAACATTAGGGTTCCACCAATCGGTAATTCTTCGCCGCTGATGTAAAGAGCATCACAATTTCCATAAAAACTCATTTGAAATGTCGAATACCTGGCATATATGGATTGAAGAACTCCACTATTGACGATAATCTTTCCCGGATATGGCAAATTATTGCAATGGAGTAGAGGATTGCTGATTGCCGAAGATTCCCCAATTCATAGAGAAGAATGAAATTAAAGAAAAAGAAGGAAACTGAAACCAAGAACAAGTGGGAAAAGTTATGGGTTTTACAAAGTGGACAGAGATTCCCCAATTAACCAGCAAAAATACTGTTCAAAAGAAGGGTGATGAGTGGATGAAGCTGAAAAAAAGTGGTCTGGTTAGCTCGTCGAAGTGGTCTGGTTAGCTCGTCAAAATATCGAGAAAAAATGTTGACTAGAAATAAGAATCGAAAAGGAGGGCAATTCGGGTGCAGCCCACTCATAATGTCACACACACATTTTAATATTTTTTTATTAAAAATAAAAAGTGGACTGAGATGTGGGTGCCACACATGTTGACATTATAGGTGGAGTGCAGCCATGACTGCACCCAAATTACCCTCATTTAAAATTTCGAGTGAAAAGCTCTAAATTAAAAAAATAATGATAAGTAAAAATTTAAAAAAAAATATTCAATAACGATGTGTTTGGATGAAGTTTTAGATGAAAAGTTATTTTGAATAATTAGAAAATTACAGTTTTTGTAATTGTTCGTTTGGATGTAGATTTTTATAGAAGAGTTATAATTAAAAACTCGTTTAGACATGAGTTTTTTTTAGAGAAAAGTTAGATATAGTAATTTGTTTAGATGTGAATTTGAAATGAGAATTTATTTTGAGTAGTTAAAAATGAATAATTAGGAGTGAGTGGTTAAAAATAAAAGAAAATGAATTATTAGGAATGAGTAGTTAGTAATGATAAGTTTATTTTGAGTTGGTAGAAATAAATTATTAAAATTGAGTTGTTAGAAATGATAAGTTTATTTTGAGTTGGTAGAAATAAATGATTAAAACTGAGTTGTTAGAAATGAGAAGTTATTTTGAGTAGTGACAAAAACTCTTTTGGATGTAGTTTTTTGAAGAATAGTTAGTAAATGTTCAATTTAAATATTCCTAAAATTTGACGAACAAACACCTTAGGGTGAAGGGAATGATTGAAACACTAACTTGTTTTTTTAGTACATATTGGGGGAGAGGGACAAATACCGATTTTTGCAATCGAACCTGTGACAATGGTGGTGAACTGGTTCATGACCAAACAATGAAATCATTGCATCACTGACCCATTATTCGGTAATCACTAATTTGTTGATCACTATTACTTTTGTAGGTAAAATATAAGTTCATTATTTTATGATGGATAGAAGTTAGAATTTAGTTCTTAAATTTGCTATAACTATAATATAGTCTCTATATTTTGACGTTGGCGATGAACTGGTTCACAACCAAACAATGAAACCATTGCGTCATTAACCCATTCGGTAAACACTAATTTGTTGATTGGGATTATTTTTGTAGGTAAAATATAAGTTCATTATTTATGATGGATAGAAGTTAGAAGTTAGAAGTTAGAATTTAGTTTTTACCATTGGAAGAAAGTTAAAATTTAGTTTATTTGGTTTTAAAAATCAAAATTTAGTCCATATAGTTTTGTAAAACTTTAAATATAATCTTACCATATGTAATTCTTGACATATTAAATACATAAAAACTTATTACTCATGAATAAATGATATGATTTTTTTTTGTTATATTAGTCAATTAATTTAGTATTTCATCAATAACAAATGAATAACTAATTTTCAAGTATTGAAGATTATTTTTTTAAGTTTTATCAAACTTCAAAACTAAATATTAGTTTTTAAAATCGGAACTAAATTCTATATTTCATCAAAATATAAGAATCAAACTCTAGTTTTTTAAATCAATGACAACTTAAACTCTTAACTTTTTTCATCTCACATGCATTAACTTATATGCTACCTTTTATTTTTGTGGACAAAAACTCTAAATTTCACGATTTGAAATATGGGACCACAAACCCTACACATATGATATTACTATTCTCAAATAAATGAGAGTCAAATCCCGATTCTCAATCCATGAATATGGGTTAAATTTGGGTAACCATCAAATAATAAAACCATCGAACTTTCGGTCTCTCTTTTTTGTCCTAATTAATTTGGCAATATAAGATAAATTTTGGCGTAACTTTAGATGCAGTAGAAAATACAAACGTGCGCATGAAATAATTTTATTTAAAATTTAGTTATATATTAAGTTCAATAAAATTATACTAAATTATACAATTTAATAATTGAAATGATACATGTTTGGAATGTCTATCCTTAAAATGTAGTTGAATTACAAAAGTTAAAAATTATAAAATATAATAATGTTAATACATTTAAATATAATATAAAGTTGTCGTAAATTTTATTTTACTATATTTATATTTATTAAAAAATATTTTTAAGCGACAAACATTAAAAAAAAACATAAATTATATTCATCAGCATTTGGCAACTATAAATTAAATGAAAATTCTTCTTTTCTCCCTTTTCTCTCCCTATTCTTCTGTTCTCTCCTTTATCTTTTGCTTTCTTGATAAAATTCTAGTATCCTTTTTCTAGTATCCATTTTTCGAAAAAAAAGAAAAAGAAAAAGAAAAGGAAAGAATGAAAAATTAAAATGGTGGAAAAATTGGCAAACAAAATTTGTTAAAATAGAAATTGAGAGTTACCAAACTTTTTAAATTCTTAACCAAAATAGATTAATAATTTCATTATAAATTACAATTAATTAAACAATTAAGTTGGAGAAAAACATTTTATATTCCAACTTTAATTTGTTTATACAATTTTTTTTCAGAAACTATACATTTATTATTTGTTATTGTTATTATTATTTTTTAGTACTTCAATTAAATACATTTTTTTTTCATAAAATAACTAATCTCAACTGGCATCCCTTTCGTGATGAAACAATAACCCACGGTTTCAACTTCAAATCCTTTTTTGTTTTTTTTAATTACAAAACCCTTTTTCTTTTTATTGAATGAACTATTTAAATTCATTTATTGTTATTTTATAATTAGTTTATAGGAAAGTTTATAATTTAGTTTAACAAAAAAATCGTTAAAATATGATAATCTCATTCTTCAAAAAATTGAGAGAACTAAATTGTTGTGGAGAAAAAAAATACCAGTTATTAAATTTAAAAAAATATACCAATTATAAACGTACAAAAAAAATACTAAATATAATTCAAAAAAAAAAAACAAAAAACTTATGACAACAAAAATTCAAGTCCATAGTTATTCATAAGCATACAATAAAACTTGCTCAGTTCATCATTAAAAAACAAATGTATAAAGTTGCAAGTCATTCAAATAATAATTCGACATATGTATATCTTACAACTTGATGATAATATTGTACCAAAAGATCCCTAAAAACATTGCAATAAAAGAAAAGTTATATGAACGTTAAATTAAGCAAATCTAACAAAAATTAAGACAACTACAACATCAAATTATAAATATTTGAAGATTGAAAAGTCTTTGATAACTATAAATTGAATATCCAATTAAACCAAAATCAATCATAGATTATCCAATTAAAAAATAAGATAATATAATATATTATATATTATAAATTATGATTTAACAATCATATTTATGTATTCAATTTTTTTTAAAGATCATAGTTTTTATAATAAAATAAAGCTAAATACATTATGAAAAAATGTATCTATAAACTAATTAATGAAAGCTAAGCAAACTCCATTGTTCCACATCTTCAAGCATATCTTAAAATTCACTTCACTATCGTTACAACAAAGACACAAAATATGAAAGTTAAAGAAAGTAATTGAACAAAAAATAATTATTGAAATTAAAGAAATTAAAAAGAAACAAAGCAAGCTTAAACATAAACAAAATTTAAATGTTTGTAAGAAAATATTGAACATCACTCTATATATATAGTTCTAGGAGATGAAGGCTATAAACCTTTGAAATTCTACCATTAATAATACTTTTTTTTTGAAAAACCATTAATAATACTTAAATATAAATCATTAAAAGAAATTAAGCTGTAGAAATAAAAAGATATTTTCATTTCCAAACTCCCTTAATTAAATATATACATTTAATATATATTAAAAGCAATATTTAGGTAAGAATGAGTTATGTGAGGTTAGTATGTGAAAAGATGTTCAACGACTAACATTTTTTTATTAAATTAAAGATTATGTTTAAATATGCACATTAAAAAAAGGATTAATGCACACAATTATGTAAATGTAGTGGAATGTAGGTTTTTAATGAAATACATTTAATTTTGTAAATGTAGTGGGATGTAGGTTTTTTTTTAAAAAAAAAAAATTTGTGGGTTTTATGTACACAAAAAAAAGATTAATGCACACAATTATATAAATGTAGTGGGAGTTAGGTTTTTAATGAAATGCATTTAATTTTGTAAATGTAGTGGGATGTAATTTTTATTTTATTTTATAATGTATGTGGGTTGTTTTAAGAAAAGAAAGTGGTGATTTAAAAAAAAATGGTATAATTGTAAATATATAATGTGACTTAAGGGCAAAATCGTCCAAAAATAATTCATAAGAGAAGATAAAATTTGGTCTCTCAATTTTGAAAGGCTCGTACATTTTCAATTAAAATAAAAGTCCTTACAATAATTGCTAAAGTATGCTCAAGCAAGTGTATCTTGGATGAAAAAAAAAACTCGTACATTTTCAATTAAAATCAAAGTCCTTACAATAATTACTAAGGTATGCTCAAGTAAGTGTATCTTGGATGAAAAAAAAAAGTGTATCTTGGATAAATAAATTGACATACGTGAGTAAAATGTTCGTTAGCAAATTTTGCTATATCTTGACAATGTATCTTGGATAAATAAATTGCAAAATCAAATCTAACTTTCAAGACCTTTTCTTTTGGGAAATTGCAGTGAATAATCACTTTTTGGAAGGAAAAGTATTTGTAAATCTATTTTTTGTTTTTAATTTTATTAATAATATATCTTAATAATCCAATCCTACCCTTCTTCTTCCTTACGTCTTTTATTTGCCCTTTTTTCTTCAACCATTTTTGTTTTGTTTTCTGTTTGTCATCATCACCCAACACCTTTCATCACCAGTCATCAAGAAACTCAGGCGACTTTGTTTCCATCACCAATCATCATTATTTTTCGCCTCCATTTTTGTCGCATCTAGCCAAAACGATTTCTTCAATTTTCGTTATTTCTTCGCCTCCATTTTTGTCACATTTTTCCAAATCGATTTCAACTCCAGCAATGGATAATTGTAGAAGGGAAGTGTGTTTCCATAGATAGGAGTCAAAATAGATTAAGATTTGACGATTTTGGGAGATGGCGAGTCGAAATCAATTTAGATTTGACGACTTTTTAGTTGTTTTTCCCTCTTCTAAAATGGCAACCGTCAAGACTACAAAACCCTAATTTCATCTTTAAAATTTTAAATAAATACTATATTAATAAATACTGTTTTAATAAATAAATATTGTATTAATATCTTATTAAAGAACATTTAATGTTAAATCTCAGTAATAATATGGTTAATCATAATAAATACAGTAGTTTTAAGATGTATTAATAATATATTAATCATTAATACTGTATTAATCCATTAATCATTAATACATTAATTATTAATACTGTATTAATCATTAATACTGCATTAATCATTAATACGATATAACTTAAAGTAAACTGGAGGGTATTTTTGTAAATACATTCATCTTCATTTTAGGGTTTGAGTTGAAAATGAGGGTGGCGCAAATAGAGTTCCGACAAATATCCAACGGGTTAAGCTCTACTGCGACGCAAATAGAGTTCCGACAAATATCCAACGGGTTAAGCTCTACTGCGACGCAAATAGAGTTCCAGCAAAAATCCAATGGGTTAAGCTCAACGGTGGCGCATATGGAGTTCCGGCAAAGATCCAACGGATTAAGTTCGATGGCGGCGCAAATGAAATTTCGACAAGAATCTAGTGGGTCTGCTTCAAAATTTTGTGGAGAAAATGTGGCATAGGTGTGTTTCTTGCCTATAGTGAAAAGTGGGAAGGATTTGGTGAAGAAGCTGATGACGTGGCAGATGGATTTCTTTCTCACGCACATTGAAAGAGAAGAGGGATTTGGTGAAAAGGATACTTTTGTCTTTTATTATTAAAACAAATTTCTTTAATTAAAATAAAAATTACTTTTGCTAATTTTTTTACTTCTGACTACGTTTGCAATTATTTTCTAAATTTGACTTAGTTCTACACCAAGCCCTCTTCTTTTTTTTGAAATCAACTTTCAGAACATTTTGCTACATGAGATTTATTTGTCTCCCAAAAACATTTGAAATTCTTAGCTAAGGCCCCGTTTGATAACCTATAATTTTTTGTTTATGAAATTTAAGTTTATTTCTACACAAATTTCCTACCATGTGCTCCATCTTTCTTACAATGTATCCATCTTTCCTTAACAAAAGTAGTAGATGTAACGGCCCGGAAATTTCATCCCGGTCTTCCCGGGAGGCCCAGGGGCATTTTGGTAATTTTGGTCGGGCCGACAGGGCCGGTTTTGTATTTGTTAATTGCCGGAAAAATTATGAGTCGATTTGAATGGGATCGGGAATTTTGGTGAAGACATTTGGGCTTGGGAAAAGGTAAAAATAAATAGGGAATTAAATAGCGCATCGAGTGAGATTCGAGCCAAGAACATGTCACATGCTAGGAAGGAGATGCTGCCAGCCGAGCCACTAGGCACGTTTGTTAATCTAAACGCACGATCTAATATATAAGCCAGGTTGTGCTGAGTTTTGGTTTAAAACAGAGTCGGCCGAGGCTTCTTCCCCAATTCCTTCTTCTTCCTTCTCCTTTCTTCCCCGACCGACCAGCGAATCTCCTTCGCGATTTCTTCCTTCTCCAGCGTGTTCGACCGAGTTTCCTCTCCCAAATTCGAAGTCGATCTTCCCCGAGCAACAGGTACGTCTTCTTCCTCTTCTTCTCCTTCTCTTTTCCTTCCCCTTCTCCCCTGTTTTCGATTTCTTCCTTGCCGGCCGAATTGAAGCGAGTGGCTTGTAGGTTTCGTGCGGCCAGCCAAGGGGAAGTGGTCCAGCAGAAAATCGCTCGTAGAATCCTCTCCAATCGCCCGAATCGAGCTTCTTTTCTCCATCGCCCTGTTCGCCCCTGTTCGTCGAGCTCGCCAGATCGCACGCACGGCCGCGTCGTGCCCCTCGCTCGCGTCTTGCGATCGCGGCCGGCCAGCCCGAGCCATGCCATGCGCATCCTCGCTCGATCCGCGTCCGAAGCGCGCGACGTCTCGCCAGCGCCAGCCGAGAGCCGCATCGCCAACTCCTGTTCGTCGACGCAGTGCGCGCGCCACGCGCGCCATTTTTGCGCCCGGCTCGCCCAGCCCGGCCGTTTCTTTGCCCGTTCGTGCAATCGGCTATTTCGTGTGTTCGTCGTGCCTCGTGAGTTGCTCCCGAGCTGAGCCTCGTTTATTTTATTATATTTATGCCTATTGTGTGATTTTTGTTGTGATTGATAGGTTCTCGGTAGCTAGTTCGGGTTCGTTCGCCGCTTAGGATTTCGTGTCAAATCGTCCCCGACCAAGGTAAGGATTTCTTACCAGAGTTGTGTGGACCCTGCGATATATTATGCGATTGATGATTGATTGCTTGTTTGTGTTTATTGACATGTGTAGCTAGGTATTCTATTCTGAATTCCCGATTAGCATGATTTTCCTGATTTAATTCTCATGTTAATCCATGCTAGGTTGTTCCCTTCTAGCATGCTCGTATCTGTTCCTTGCTTCGTAGTATCATGCTAGGCTCGTTGTATTCTTATTGAGCACGTCTTGGATTTTATGGAATTGTTTACTGTTTGCTAGGGCAGGTTAGAATTGCAGGTAGATAGCATCATCCGGGCCTGATGCATAAAGTACCTTGCATCCATGGCAGGGACGTCGAGCAAGTCATTCCGTCCCCTGGACCCCCGTGAGGATTAGCTAACCAAGCGGTAGGCCCCGCAATCTTGGGTGAGGTGGCGGTTGTTAATGCCCCAATGGTCGGGATGATGACTTGGCATTGCCTCGTCCCGGCGATCGGCACGTCCTCGGCGTGTTCGGCCGTAGCCCCGATTGCCACTGTTAAGGCAAGGACGACTTCTGGTGTAAGCCTACCACGACCGTTCCTTGGCCCAAAGTGCGGTGGTTCAGGCCGACATAGTTTACGTGTCCGTGTCTCACACACCCTATGTCGGTGACATCGATCCAAAGATTTAGTTAGGCGTGGTGGATTGGACATGGGCAGCTTGCCTTTCGCACTCCGCAACCCCATGGTGCGCAGAGCACGCGGTGCATGCTTACGCTCATTACTGGCGCCGATGGAGAGCTCCTCGGGATTATGAGCCGAGTGTACCTTCGTCGACGATGATGAGCCGAGGCCGGGACTTGTTTCTCGTATAGGGCGACTTATGTATTGGACTGTGTGGTGATATTATTCCGGACTAAGACCTTAAATTGGCATCCGAGGCCCAAGTGTGGGCTAAGCTATGTGCTCTATTCTGTGTTTATATTCATAGCTTGCATACGCTCATCGAGATGACCATGTATATCGTATTGTACCCCGGTTGGGGATTCTTACTGAGTAATTCGTTACTCACCCTTATTGTGGTTTTTCCACAGGTAACCAAGTTAGTAGACAGGATGGTGGTCAAGGAGGAGTGTGATCATGGGGCCCAGATCTTCCAACTCTCGATTTTGTGTTATGACTCTTTGTGTTTTATTTTCCCCTGAATGCATGTAGCCGGGCACGGAGCCCTAGGATGTTTTGTAAATGTTTTGTGGATTCCAGCATTTTGTATCTGAACAGGCTTTGAATGGTTTTTAAGAAATCTCTGATCAGAGTATACTTTGGAAATGTATTTATCTTGGAACAGGTGCTTGGAAACAGGGACAGGTTCCAGGGAAATTGTCTAGTTTTTTAAAGGGGTTATTTTGAATGTTTTTGTTTTAATTGGAATCCGAAATCATGTTTGTTTAATGTCCTTTACTTTGAATGCATGCATTGGGGTAAGGGCTCATTTAGTGCCCCATTCGGGTCGGTCTCTTACAGTAGAATACTAACCAAATTTCAAAAATAAAAATAAACTTTTGGAAGCTATTTTTTTTGTTTATAAATTTTGATTTTGTTTATTAAAATATAGGTAAGATGTAGATATCCAAATAAGAAAAAAGATATAGTAAGAAAATTGTTGTATGCTTAAATTTCAAAAACAAAATGGTTATCAAACAGGGCTTAAATTGATTCGTTAAGTTACATTTCATTAATTTGTAGACCGAAATGTCATACGGGAGTAAAATGTTCGTTGGCGACTTTTGCTATATTTTGAATCAAAATTTTTACTATATTTTAATTTTATTTTTTACATTTTTTATTATTCATGAAAAATTCTCAAAAATATATTTGATAATTATTTTTTAAAAAACAAAAATCAAAACAACATTTACCTATATTTTTATTTTTATTTTCATAAGAAGTAAAATAAATGTAGGCAAGTTTTAAAATATTTATATTTATAGTTATTAATATTGTATTATAAATATTCATTAATACAATATTACATTATGTATAATTAATATTTTTGTATTGATAATATACCAATAATTATAATTGCTAATTTTTTTTAAAAAAAACTGGTCTTATTTATAATTATTTTATACATTTGACTAATCTACCGGTTTGCCTATTTTAAATTCAATACATTACAGGTAAACAATTATAGTTGTAGTCTTTTTTTTAAATTGCGTGTTTTTTTAATTCAACAAAAAAAAAAAATTGATTAGAAATAACTTCCAAACCATAGTTTCATAAATATTCTTTTAATAATATTTTAAAATAGATTCGAAAGCATAAAAAAATAATTTAGAATTTAGAACAATAAATAAATAAAGTAAAATTATTATACATAAAAAAAAAAAACCATATTACTTGTCTACAATTCCTCAAATTGAAAACTACGTCTAAACTAGTTATTAACCATTATTCTACAAAAAAAAAAAACAAATTACTATTTAAAAAGGGTTTTAAAAAATTTTATTTAGAAAAAAATGTTTGGAGGAGAGGTTTGTGAGAAGGATTGAATCATGTAAAGCTGGAGGAAGTATTTTTTTGATGAAGTAAATTTTATCCCACATTCCATCCTCATCCTTTACCTAGAAAATTATTCAAATTATATATATATATATATATCAAAATTTCAAACATATGAGCGTTTGGGCGGGAAGGCAATTGCGTGTTAAATTGGATAAATGGAAAGCCTTCAAAACCTCGTTGTCAATCAAGCAGCTCAACAAATGCCAAACACCCAAACAAAATTCCCCAAACACTCCTTTATAAATAAACATCAACAACAAAACCTTCCCACATAAATCCATTTCATTTCTTTCCACTGCATAGCCACTCCATCCAACCTTTTCCTCTGCCTCTGCTTTTTGCTACTCTTCTTGACTAGCATCTGTGAAGCAGCCCAACGCGGGCGGGGGCGGCAGAGGGAGTGGGTCGGGAAGCGCATCGAGCAGCGGTTTGGGTAGGGCTTTGGGGTCTGGGTCTGGGTCTTTCGGATGATCCAGTAGTGTGACTGTACAGGAAGACTCTGCCGGTCTGATAGACCCTTTAATTTCATTGTTAAGTTTAAGAGTGTTGACATTGGTAGTCGATTTGTCGTCTCCATCTTTGTGTAGTTTATTGGCAATAAAGACGGTGTGCATGCGATGCAAGTAATTAACAAAAAACTTGAATTTAACCTCCTCTTTTTTATTTTTTATACTTGAAACCATATGTGACATATTCTCTTTATGTTCTTTATTCCACACTCAAAACGTGAGAAGTATTCAATATATTTGTATGATAGATGAGCTATTGAATTTTTAAAAATTGATTTTGAGGTACAATTCATGATCATATTATATAATAACCATATGTTTATTTGTAGTAACTTTTTTTAACTTTTTTCTAAACATATTTTAAACTCAACAATATTACGATTTTGGAATTCAAACACGTAGCCTATAAATCATTTTCCTGAACTTAACTTTGGTTGCCTTAGTAATTGTAGTCAAGTTGATAAGATAAAATCATTTTCCACAGGGACTGGTTTAATCTCTAGATAAGTGTTAATTGAAAAGTCACGTACAGAAAAGTAAAGGAGATATTGGGGCATAACTAATTCAACTAAAAACTAAAATTGATAAACATGAAAATGCGATGATAATGATGTAGGCATTGGTGTTATAGAAATAGAACACATGCAATGCTATTAACTTCAAATAGCCAAACGACAATTAACAGAATGCTACAAACTTTCACTGCGAAATGCTAAAATAAAATGCTGGAAACACGAAGAAATAGTCCAAATGAGGCAATATGTTCGACTCAAGGGTCTTTTGAGTGTAATTAACATGCATCAAGGGTAAGTTCATGGTGAAAATCAAACTCTACACAACATTTGATCAAATGCTCTTTTCCAAGATGCATTCATCCTCTTCGAATATGATCAGTTTGAGCATTTATATTCGAAGCTAAAAATAATGAAATGTGCACTAGCGAGGCGACTATTCCTATCCTCCCTCTTTAACATGCAAGAGTTCTTAACATGAAACTAATAGACATGTGTAGAAGATCTCTAATCCCCCTCTCTTCCGAGATGAAGTGAAAATCAAACATGAATGGATGGCCAATTGAAACATGCTATTAATTAAAACACCTACCACATCTTAGCTCAACATCCCCCGCTTACCCAAGATACATGCATTACACACTCTTCCCTTAACCTTCACCTATATGCGTTTAACTCATACTTATAATGAAAAGAACAGAAACAAAGTATAATGCTGAGAGCATTCCACAACAGAATAATCAGACAAAATAGAAGGCTATTAACAATGAAAGAAAACTACAAAAAAAGTATGTATTAAGCGATAAAATCAAGTCTTACAAAACTAAAGCTATTGCAACTGAAAATAAAGAGAAAAAAAGAAGAAGAAATCTTAGGAAAGTCTCCAATGGTGCTCATCCAAGCTCCTTGTAAAAGCCCACTACTCTATTACAATAAAACTAGATAGCTTTAAGAATAAACTAGCGAAAACAAGAAGAAAAATGGTAAGAAAGTTGCTAGAATTTTTTAGAAGAGAAAAGAAGGGATGGTCAAAAGAAGGTTGAAAAATGAGGTTTCAATGAGGCTAGGGTTTCATGTTTTTCATCACCCATTTAAAGGTCTAGGTCATATATGATCAAGAGTCAAGATTAAAAGATGAAAGACATATATTTCCCCATCAAAATATTTCATTTTGACACGTGTCCGAGGGGACAAACGAGTCTACAACCTCTGCTCCATCTAACATCCGTGCAGGAATTCTGCTTTTTGCAGAAATACTGTTATTCATGGTCGGTCGAATGTTGCAGCATTGGCTTTCTTCTGAATGGTTCGTACTTTCCTTGATCCGACTCTTTTGATTGAGGCATGAGTCCATTCTAGCATTTCCAAACCCTGCAATGATAAATAGTGCTTAGCGAAAATGAGGATTCTTGGAAATGATACCGAAATGAAATCAGCATAAAAACTCTAAGTTATCTTAACTTTCTAATCCTTGCCTTTTATCCTACATGCATTGTATTTTATGTATAATTTTCTATCTTAAGGTGATTCTATGCATTAAAGTGTGATAATAATGCATTATTTCTTCAATAAATACACCCTAAAAGAGGACTAAATAACTCTCTAATTGAGATTTATCAGATGTACATATGTAAGAATAGTTATCGACGCTGATTCAATATGTCTTTCATGTTAGGGATTGATGAGTAGTTGAAAACATAATGTCACAAGATGTAATTCACTCATTCCCTATTGGTTTGGAAATATATATGAGTAGTTCTCTTAAGAACTCATTTCAGGGCTTGAACAAAGGGTACCTGCCTCTCACTGGCTCTTGAGTATACTAGTTTATTATTGAACCATGAATAGCTTGTTCATGAGAGGAATCAATGACACTTAGGAAAAAGGTATAACCATAGGCTTAAAACGAACTTTGACAACTTTAATTATGAACAATTTGTGAAAAATCAATTCGTAGAAGACTCATTATATCTATGAACATAACTTTCCCTGCAGTGCGTGAGAATGCAACTAAGGCCTATAGTGGAAGAAACTTATAATTAATGAAAGAAGATTGAATCCTAATTAAAATTTTAACGCAACTAATCTCGTATGGTTGGAGCTTACAATCTGCAGGTAAGTCTTTAGGCTAGCTCATAAGAGATTAGTTTAAATAGTTCAAACTAATAATTAACAAGTTTAACATATTAAATTTAGAGAATTTATTTTGATGTATAGGATACATAAACTAATTTTTAATGTATGAGATATATTAATAAATTGAGTATATTAATAATCAATTCATCAATAATTGATTAATAGTCTAACTAATTAATTAATAGTTTCATCCTCCCACTACAAGAAGAAACATGAAACTCTATAGATAAATAGGTTAAAGTTCAATTAGATCAAAATTTCCAACACCTTGAGTCTCGAGAGAGAACTCGTTTCGTGTGATTACTCCAACATATAAGACAGTTCGAAGGATAGGAGAGTTGGTGAATGCATGAATGAGTCTGGTAGTTAGGATTTGACAAAGCTACGATCAACCTTAAGGTTGATGGATTGGAGGTTATTCGTTCGATCCCTATTTACAGTTCGAATAGACTAGATACATGGATGTAGCACTATGAAAAGGATGGATATAAACTTGCAATAGACTTTGAATTTCAAGCCTTGTCTTTGTCAGTCTAAAAAATTTCAAGATCGTGGACCAAAATTTTAATGGCTTAAAATCCCATTTAAGATTCGTATTTTCATATGAAGATTGTTCCATAACATTATTCTGACCAAAGATGTCCTTCCTTTTGTGTGATATCTCGTTAATAAATTTATGTAAAGTATGTAATGAGAAAAAAAGAGTCATGTGTGCATATTTTCTTAGAATGTAATAGGCTCTAGGATATATAAGATCACTTTAATCATCCTATAAACTTGTTTGAGTTGTTGTTTAAATCCCCTACCAATATTTTAATATATGTAGGCAATAAGCGATCAATTTGTGATTTGGAGAATGAGCAGTGATGTGTTGAGGCTGCTCTTAAATGAGTTCAATATCCTTGTTTGATTAAGTTTTGCAATTTGGGTTGATGATTATTTGAAGGACCTCCACCTTGTTAGTAAAAAGATTCATCAATAAAATCCCGCAAAAGTGGTGCGCTTGAAGTTTTCAACTAGTGAGATCTTGAAATTGAATTTGACGCAGCTTGTGGTCTTAGCCACAGAGAAGAAGCTTAGAATTAGGGTGTAATAGCTCATCCCATTGCTAGCCAAGCTATTGTCCGCTTTGGCCCACTGGCCACACGAGTATATTTCTCCCCCAATGGAGGGAAAATACATCTTGCTAGAGGAAGGTGCCCACACCTTTTATAAGGAGTACTTCGTGCCCATTCCCAACCGATGTGGGATTCTCCTATGGGTTTAAACCCATGAGGCCAGTGGGCCTCCTTTTTTAATGTGTGGGCATCTTCCCCTACAAAGACGCATTTGCCTTCCATTTGGGAGAGGAGGGGGGAGAAACAAATTTGTGAGGCCAATGAGTCAAAGCAGACAATATCTTGACTAGCAATGGGTCGGACTGTTATAAATGGGTCGATAATTAATGGGCTAATTAGTTGCAGCTACAATCGTCTTTCTTTCTGAGGCGTTGAAGGCTTTTTTCAGCAAAAACTACAACTCTTTTAAGAGGAATCCAACTTTCTAATAAGTTTGGTGCAAGTTTTTTTGTGTGTAGAATCAGATTGTAAAAGGGGTGGTAATTTAAATTTGCTATCGCTCCATGTTGTTAGCCCCCTCAAGATGTTCTTTTTTAGAATGGTGATTGTAAGTTTGTGTTATGTAGATTTTGTGCTCTTGATCATATTCGCACTATAAAAAAAGAGGCTTTATGCGATGAAAATTTCCATCACCTTAGACCTCTATTTCTGTCACCATAGCCTAAAGCGACAAAAAGTATTTTGTTGCTAGCTCTGTCATCTTAGGCTTGTTGGCTTAGTCTAAGCCAATGAAAGAATACCTTCCATAGGCTTTGATGGTCTAAGCCGAGGAAGGTGTCTTTGTCGACATTGGTGGTCTAAGCCAACAAGTAATCTTCTGTCGCCTTAGACCATCAAAGCTGACATAGTCTTTTTCTGCTGGCTTAGCCTTTCAAAACTAATGGAAGGCAATCTTCCATCGACTTAACCTTTCTAACTAAGGCGTAATAGGGGATTTGAGTTGTAGGGCTTGTAGGCTATATTCCGAAGGGAGCCCTTCCATAAATTCTCAAAGGCATGGGCCAAATCTATGCACAAGAGCTTCATTGCCCCAAACCCAAATATAAATTTTACTCAACATCTCCTCCCTTTTTATAACAACCCACTGCACCTTGAATTTCAACCATTTCTGATGTAGGATTGTTTGGTGAAAAGGGGCTACGCTAAAGGAAGATTTTATGTTACTTAGATGATCTAAGGAAACGAAAGCTGTGTTCGGTCATCTTTGCTTGTGCATTTCCCCAAATTTTGTACGCATGCAAATGACCTATTTGGTATAAGGGGACAAATTGTTGAATAGAAGCTACGACGATTGAAGATTTAGATTTTTTGTTGTCATAGATGGTCGAGGCGATGAAAATAGTGTTTTACCGCCTTAGATTAATGGAGATAAAAAAATCGAAAACAAACAAAACTAAACCAATTGAAATCGATCCATTGGATTGATTCAGATTTTTCACATAATATTGGACATATTGATTTTTATTTGGAGAAGACCGAAAGTTATTGGATCGGAATGATTCCTAATTGTAAAATATAATAAAAATGGCACCGAACCAATATTAATTTATTTACTTTCATTTTTTATATGTAATAACTTTTTATTGGTAAATGACTAATAGTTTTTGTTTAATTTAATTATAAATTTTGAGAAGTTTTTTAGGAAAATAACATTCAAATAGGGGTTGGAAGTAGAATAGCAAGTTAAAATAGTAAAAAACATTAAGTCGTAGGGAAATCGAATCGAAGAAAATCGAGCCAATGAATTTTTCCTTTAATGGACATTGGGTCGGTTCCTTTTTTTTGTTAAACCAATTGGATCAGATCGGTTCTCAGTTTGGCCTTAAAACCGAGGAAAATCGAACTAATGGTTTGGCCTTTCATTGAACATTAGTTCGATTTTTCTTTTTGTCAAATTGATTGAATTTTTTCAGTTCTCATTTTGATCTAGAACTGAAGAAAATCAAACCAATATCACCCCTACCTTAGATGGTTTAAGGCGAAAGAAATTATGTTCCGTCGACTTTGCTCGTTCATTTTCTAGAAATATTGTGCATATGCCAACAACCTGTTTGGTCTAAAGGTGATGGATTATATGTTCCATCGGCATAACTTTCCTCTACGCTGACGGAAGGCTATTCTGACTAAGAGTTATAACAATAATGAGAGAAAAATAGGCATGATAGTGATAAACATATTTAATAGGTTTTCTATTGATTGTGTGTGACTTGTTCTGAAATAACTACGTAAATAAATGTATTCTAAACTTAACTTAGCATTAAGTGTGGCTTCAAATCACTACTCGCAAGTATACGCAGTCAACATGCGTCAAGTAATAAGTAAATTATTGATCACCACATTGATTGAGGTCTATAACTATTCTTACTAGCTTAAGATTTGTGCGAATAAATAAAAAGAATCAAATTTATGGTTGATTGGGGTTTTCTTCTAAGACTCTAGATAAACAATAAACTAATGAGCATAGGTGACAATTGCAGATATAGAAGATGCTGAATATTTAATAATGGTAAATAGATCCCACACTTCCCCGTTTTAATAAGTGTTTTCCACATTTTATGATTTACACTAACTCTACTTCTGCAACAGTTACTCTGTAAGAACCCGACTCTAAAATAGTCCTAAAAGTAGTTCTTGCCTAGCATGCCTGAATTTAAAACTATTCAAATCAATGTAAAAACTAAAAGGAACTTAAACATTTCCAATAGTTCAAACATAAATATTATCCAAATACAGTCAAAGCCTCTGACCATAGATTTATTTAAAACAATTCCCAACTACATGTTGAACAAAAGACCAAACTAAATAAAAAATAACAGTAAAATGTTGGCAAACTCCCATGATCCATCAGCTCCCCTTCTAGCTGTCCCAGTGCTATCCCAAGTTACCTAGTGGAAATCCACATAAATAAGGGTGTGTACAAAGGCACTCAGTAAGAATTCCCAGACGGGGGACAATATGTAAACAACACATCATCTAACATCCTAGCATACATGTAATACAGCTTACCAACCAGTTGCAGAACTTGAGTTATCAACATAACTCCCAATGTTCAAGAGCTTCTAACTCTCGGCTAGGTGACCAGCTATCTAACTGATCCTGGACACTTGAGAGAGTACCCAAGTGTCTAGCTCTAAACAGAAACAGAAAGGTGTACTGACGACATTAGCCCGAGGGAGACGTTCTCTCGGTATCTAATGTGTGTGCACGCACACCGCATGCTGTTGCAAATCTAGTAAATGTAGGCTTGCACAAACTACGTCGATCTAGGTATGCATGCCTATCTAGACTCAAAATGGTGTCCACTGATCCACAGCCGGTGGGAGCCCTCGACACCCAACTGTGGCAGCCTGTTTACACCAACGCCTGAAGTTAAGGATTGTCTTGAGATAGGCTTCCACCAAGGAAAGGATCTTGCTCTAACAGGTTACAGACTAGGCTTATGTTGAGGTGGTAGCTACTCCGAACCCGACTATTGGGGGCGAGAAATTGTCCTTGCTGGTCCCGACTCAGTGGGGACAACATATGTCATGTTAGCTCTCAGCCTCTAGATGATGACAACCTAATCGAAATTATGCTAAGAGTTTGACTCGCGCAGCTCATAACAAATCACAACATGTTTAACAATAATGACGAGAAACCTTAGCATGGTACTAACAAACATGTCACAAGAAGTCAACATATACTCTCAAACAATCAAGAAATCATAACAACCTATCCACTAAGACATGCTCGTAAAATAGTATAACATGTAGCATACAATACTATCAATGCATATTCACGCAGGGTCCACACAACCACAACAAGAAAGCCTTACCTAAAACAATTAACGAACATAAAATAAATGCTCATTGAGCTGCAGATACCAACATGTACAGAACACAACCTGACGGTAAAATTAAACAATTAATTAACATCTAATTAGCCAATTAAACATCCAAAGGACACAAAGAAATAGAGGTTACCCAAGCTCGAACGGAAGGCTCGGCACCACAAGGCCTTGGCTGTGGCAGGGACACGACACAGGCTGTGCGTGCTATAGTGAGGGTAGGCTACGCGTGCGTGAGCGGCTACACGGGCTGTGAGGTAGCGAGGCTGGGCGAAGCGAGCGTGTGTGGCACGGTGTGGCTGGGGCTGCGGGAGTGTGTGGTACCATGCAGTTGGCTCCTACGAACACCACCAGCTCTAGTTCACGTAGATTGGCTTTTAGCCAACCTAATAGTTTTGGCCACCCTCACCAGCTCACCGATTGCACTTTCTTTCTTGCTATTTATAGAGTTGATTTGCTTGGCTAATAAATTTGGTTGGGCTGGAAGATTTTCATCAATACAAGATTCCTTAATTTATGTTGAAAATTCTTGATTGTTGCCCAATTGATTGCTTGATTGATTTTCTGTTCTTTCCTTATTGACGTAGTTCTATGACTGCCTTGTGACTGCATGGTGTTGTGTTTCGCCGTTCACATTGTTTTTTTTCCTCAGCATCTAAGTTTCGTATTTCCTGTAATGTATTGTATCACATTAAGCACAGTTTGTTCACTTTTTACTATAAAATGCGATGTTGAGCCTATAACGTGCTAAATAACACATGCATATCATTTCTAATAGTTTTACTCGCATTGAGTTCTTGATAGCTTGATTATTTCCCTTGAGCCTTAGAAAAATGCAAACAAACTAACCTAAATTATGTTTTATTTGAGAGCTTCATCTATCTATTGAATACTTAGTTTGCAACTAAAAAAAAAAGGTTTATGAGGCATAAACCTCAACATATTAAAGGTAATAACGACTAAGAGATTTAGAGTTTGAATCCTAAATTTTCTATTGTACGAAAAGTTAATTTTAAGTGAATATATGGTGAACAACTGTTTAAATTAGAATGTAACTTATAAATCTACTAACAAACACATATTTGAAAAATATGAAATAACCACCAAAATCGATTGAAGGGGAAGGTAGTTAGGGATTGCATTAGGACATGTTTGGATAGGAAAAAATGGAATAGTTTGAATGAGTGGTTATATGGAAAAATTATATTTAAATAAGAGTGTTTGAATGATTGATTATACAAAAACTCATATAGGAAAAAAAAAGAGTTATTTTGGAAAGGAGTTATAAGAAATTTTTACATAAAAATGATTATTTGGAGGAGATTTGAGTGAATAGTTAAAATGAAGGGTTGATATGTGTGGTTGGTAGAATTTTGTTTTTTCATTTTACCCGTATTTCTTCCTCCACTTTCTTTTATCATTCTTGTTTTTAGACCCCACCAAGAAAATTATTCAAATTATATATATATATTAAAATTTCAAACATTTGTAGCGTTTGGGCGGGAAGGCATATGCATGTTAAATTGGATGGCCAAAATGGCGCCACATGGGAAGCCAAATGGAAACGTTCACAACCTCCTTGTCAATCAAGCAGCTCAACAAATGCCAAACACCCAAACAAAATCCCCCAAACACTCCCTTATAAATAAACATCAACAGTAAAACCTTCCCACATAAATCCAATTCATTTATTTCCACTGATGGCCACTCCAAGCTTTTCCTCTGCCTCTACTTTTTGCTGCTCTTCTTGACTAGCGGCACCCTTGCAGCTGTGAAGCAGCCCAACGCAGGTGGGGGCGGCGGAGGGGGAGGGTCGGGAAGCGCATCAAGCAGTGGTTCGGGTACGGCTTCGGGGTCGGGGTCAGGGTCCGGGAGCGGAGGTGGGTCTTCCGGATGATCCAGTAGAGTAGAAGACACTGGCGGTCTCTCCATGAATATTGTCATTGCCTAGTGTTGAGATTGGTAGTCGACTTGCGTCTCTGTCTTTGTCGGGTCGTTTTTATTGTATGTGTGTGTAGTTTGTTGACAATAAAGACCGTTGGGGAGTGTGTGCATGCGATGCAAGCAAATCCTTGTTTGTGTTAATAAATAAAACATGAACTTATCCTCCTCTTTTTTGTTTTTTATACTTGAGCAACCATATGTTTATTTGTAGTATTTTTTTTAAAGAAAAAACAACAAATAGGAAATTTTGGAATTCAAACACATCCTATAAGTCATTTTCCATTTCAGCTTTGAACTTAGTTCTGGTTGACTAGCATAATTTGTAATTTTTTTTCTTTCTTAAATTCAATCTATAACAAAATTAACATAATAAGTTTTTTAATGCCCACATTCAGATTTCCTTTTTTTTTTAAAAGAAAATTTCACAAAACATCCTAAAGTATGTGATTTGTACTAATTTTTTTTTTTAAAAAAAAAAAAATCAAAGGGGAGAGATTCCCCCTCCAAAAATCAGAAGAACTCTCCTCGAAACAATGGAGAAAACGAGACCAACAAAAGTTACCATCAATCATAAAGGGCTTAGCTAGGCGATTGGCCACCCTATTACAATCTCCTTAACTCAACTTAGGACATTACATTTCCAAATTCAGTAGTTCGAACCTCTTATTCCTTTATTGACTGTATCCGTGAGATCTTGGGAATCATTACAAATAGCATTAATAACAAATAAAACATTACATTCTACCAAGATAGGAAGAGAAGGTCTCAGGCTCTGACAGGACACCGGCAACAGACCTTCCTTAATAGCAAGCCCTTCAAGAACCATAGTAGACGAACTAGAGATCTCATGGCAAGCGCCAACCATAAGAGGGATCCCACCAGCATCCCTCAGAATCCAACCAATACTGCCTGATCCACTACGTTTGTTCCAAGAGGCATCAACATTCAACTTCCAAAACTCCGGCAAATGGGTAGAGCAGGAGGGAGAGCCAACCTCCACCACATCGAGATCGACACACTTGGAACTTGCATTATAAACAAAAACACTTGATTTCTTGTAACGACCCGACTTCCTAAAATACTCTAATGGGGTGTTACGGGTGCATGCATATTAAAATCCTCAAAACCAATTTACTAATCACATGCGTTTTTCCAACAAAACCTCAGAAAACATTAAAACGGTGCTAATAGTTCGAAAACATAGAAACAGAGTTCGGGATCCCGATAGTTCAAAACAAATACTGTTCAAAAGTGTTTAAAACGTAAAACATATGGTTCAAACAGGAGTAAGCAATGCGAAAAGAAAATGTCGACACCGTGTCCATGATCCTGTCAGCTCCCAGCCTAGCCACCTTGGGATGGATCAGTACCTGAAAATGTAAAGGGCGAGTATATCAAAATATACCCAGTAAGGAGCCCCACCATGGGGTTAATCATGTAAACAGAAACAAGTTAGAAGATACGACAACTGAAGCTAAATGTCTCGCTTATACGTGGCCGACCCTCAGGCCAGTCACGAGCAAACAATGTCAAACAACAGCGTGCAAGCCGTGAGCAAGTTACAGCTAAATGCCGAGCAATCATCTGACCAAGGTCAGAGCAAAGACCTCGAGTGAGGAGAACACACAAGTTCCCCAACCTCGGGTCGAACACGTCCCATACCGTGTCCTAAGGGAAATCACCATTATTTCGGGGGTAGCCTGACCTTTTAAGGACCCACCACACTGTGCTCGTGAAGATATACTCCAGTGTCTCGGGTAACCTGGCCTACGCTAGGGACCCACCACGCTTCCGCTGCGCAACTCCAATTAGCGTATCAACAGAGACATACACGAATGCCCGAGGGTAGCTTGACCTTTCAAGGACCCACCACGCTTCCGCTGCCCAACTCAATCAGCGTATCCACATGGCATTAACAAATGCTAATAAAAGTCACCCGACCCTGTCGGGGAGGACCACGAGTGAGCGAAAACACACAGGATCCCTGAACCTCGGGTCAAGACTACGACACACAGTCGTGTCAGCACGGCCAAACACAGCGCCGTTAACAATCTCCTGACCTTGTCAGGTAGAGTCACGAGTGAGGAAAACTGCAGGGTCCCTACACCTCGGACTCGGGGCGCCAACGGCTAACCCCAACATGCTGGAGGACCGACCTGCCTGCAGACAACATTCCCACTAAGCGCATGCAGGCTCACCGACAAGCATTTCTCCGTGCCTTCATCTGTCCTAGTGGCCTCTTATAGTAGTCTCAGAGTCAGGCAAGGCATAACCAGCCCCCCTTCCAACGTACTAGGCGGGTAAACTGGTGGGACCATGCACACAACATATGAGTTCCACTAGTACAAACACAGAGATAATAACAAGCACTAGAGTCACATGAGATCTAGCCTAGCCTAGGCGAGTGAACCTGGCCCACCCGAGGGTTGGTGCGACCAAGGAACCCGTTGTTCCGCACACAAGGTGACACGTGGATGAGATCCGACCCCTTGGTCAGATGCAAAAGTCAACCTGTAGGCTAGTGCAACCCAACCACGTGTCTCGAGGCAAAGAGGATCCATATCCTCGCTCGGTTCCTATGGGCACTAGCGAGTCATAACATCAAGAAGATATCGATCATGCAATCACGAGCCCTACAATGTGTGAGCTAGCTGCTCCTCTAGGTGGTCAACACGGTAACCAGGCCTAGCTAATCTAACGCCAAACAACATACGAACAACCTTTTAGGTAATGAACAGAGAAACCGAGCATAATCATGACATCACGTATACAGTCAAACACGGATGGAGTCAACAACATAGAACATGGATAAACCCAAGGCGATTCAGTCCATCGACAAGTTAAACAGATAAATAGTTCATCGCATATACGAGCAGAGATGCACATCGGGTAAATGATGATATTATCACAAGGTACACATTAATGGAGACTTAACAGTTTACGAGATACACACGAGTGGAAATAAGTTCAAACAGTGAATCACACACCAAAGCATACGTGCAACAAGTAATCCAACCTTCAATTCCCATAAATCCTATCATGCCACTATTCACATGCTTTAAACCACAATTCGAATCATAATGAAGCTCCTTACCTTCCCGACGACTCGACCGAAACACCACAGGAACCCACGAGCTAAACGGCGACCCGAACGATGAACCCGAGAGCACCTAAACACAAGACAACACCGAGCGCTCTTTAGGAACAATCTAAACTAGCCACCAAGGGGGTTAACATCACGGGAACGAGGGGAAGCTACTGCCCGGAAATACCTCGCCGGAGCACGGCGGCGGTCGGTGGCGGTGCACCGTCACATAATGGAGCGGGTCATACCTCGTTGGAAAGGTCTCGGTCTTTGGATCACGGAACAGGTCTCATATTTTTAAACGGACTTCTCTAGCTCCCAAAAACTACGAAGAAAGAGTAGATTTAAAAATGGGTTTTCAAGCCAACTCGCCGGAAAACTCCATTGATGGCTGAGACGAAGCTTGAAAACAGCCTTAAAAGAAGAGGAAATAACTTACGAAAGATGAAGGTGAACAAGTAATAGGCTAAGAAGTGAACTACGAGCTCACCAAACAGAACTGAGCTCGTTCGCCGATGTACTCGGTACACGGCTGCGCGACGAAGAACACGCCAAGAACAGCGGCGGCTGGCTGTGGGTTGACGGCGGAGACACTGCTGATGTCGAAGAAAGGAACTGAACGGTGGCCAAACAAGCTCCCCGGCGAGGGGGAGTAAGAAAAGGCGTGAGGGGTGAGGCTGTCGGCTGGAGTACATGGGGTAGAGGGAAGAGAAAAAATAAAAAAGGATGTTTGGGATTGGGAAATTGTTTATTTATTTGCAAATTAACCTTCCATTTTTAGGGTGTGCATTTAAAATACCATAGAAAACCTAATTTCCATACTATAATTAAATATATTATTTTAAAACAAAGCATTAAGTTGAAAGCTCAATTTTACTTTATGGGTTTTAAATCTAACAACATAAATTTAAATAGGATTCAATTATAGATCATTTTAATTCTTAATTTAAGAGAAATAGAGGTGTTACAATATTTCCCTCTTAAAGAGACTTTCGTCCCGAAAGCCACTTTAAGACAAAACACCCTAGAGAACGAGATTGCGCCTCGACTCCTCTTTGGCCTCCAAGTGGTCACAGACACCCTCTGGTGCCACCACAACTTTCTTTAAAACAACCCTTTGATATCCAAAACCTTTGAACCTAAAATAAAATTTTTTTAGGAAGCCGTTTTAAACTCATCTAGTTATTTAGGTTCACAAGACTACTAATCATTAATTGGAGGTTAAAACGTTTGTTTCTACTGTTGAAATTTTCCAGGTAAAACTTTTCAACCAAAACTCTTACAATTCCCGTTGTTTCAAAATTTTGACCAAAAGAACTTTGCACTGATTCAAAACTCATTTAGTAAACTGGATTTTCAAGGTTATTAAATTCACAGTGGTTTAAAACTCTAAATTCTAATTATTGAAACGTTAAAATTACATGGTGCAAATTGGAACCTTAAAACATCATGGTCTCCATTCTTGTTTTCAAAGCATCTTTTTTTTTTTTTTTTTTTTTTTTTTTTTTTTTTTTTGTAACAACTTGGTTGATTTGGTTCAAGCCAAAAACCTTTAAGAGTTGGGTTAAACAAGATTTTAGTGCAAAAGGGAACTTTAGAGAACTCAGGTCTTGAGGCTTTAATACTAACGATGAACTTGAAACAACAAAGCCAACTCGCACTTGGCTGCGACACTGAACATGAACAAAAACCTAACCCCGCAAGGTCCACCACACCGAAGAGGGAAAACACTCACTCAAATCCCTGAAACCTCCCGCGCATTCCCCAAAACAAACTTACCACTCATAAATTTTCCTTAGAATGCGCAACAACAAACTCCGCCTTGTGGGCACCACTTTCAAACTCGACTCCAGCCAAACAACACAGAGCAACCTGACAAAGCTAGACCCCACACCTTGCGGAAACAACCAAACAACTTGCTCGCAAAACAACCTGGGACGGTTTTCTACCCGACACTCTCTAACTCTAAGCTCGTCAAAGAAGAAGGGTTGGGATTGCCCTCCTTCGAAAGGCAGCCATCGACTGCGGGGTTATCAACAAACCAGTCCATGCCACACATGGCACGAAGATCGAACATGGATAAAGCTCAACCGAGCAAAACGTTGGTAGCTGGTCGGATACACGTGTCTGACCAACTCCAACTCTCCAAGACAACAAACAACAATACAACTAATATGGAACCAAGAGTACAATGCAATCACAATAACTAATAAAGCAGTACAATCATAATTAACATGTAGGACAACACAGTCTTTATACAATACCGGGGCCATAAAATTATCATGCATAACAGAACCATGACATCGCGAGAAGGACGAGCACAAAAATTTAAGCAAGACGAGCAGACAGAGTGGTATAGTCACCGCGAAACACGAATATGGTAATACGATCATGATAACAGACAACACAGTGTGACTATGATGAATGAAAAGAGCACATAAATCGTAATAAAACAAATAAGCAATACAACCATGACAAGAACGACTACAACTATACGAACATGGTGAATAGGCCACACAATGTGATCATGGAAACCAAACATAGCGACACAGTCATGATGAGTATATGCGGTGAATACTAATAGGACAAAAATAGTACAATAATACAAACATGATAACCTCAAAGAGTCATGCGACCACAACGAAAAGATAGGGTCATACAATCATGGTGAGAACAGTTACCACAATACGATCATGATAAACAAGAAGGACAAGATTAAATACAACAATACAAACAATGTTGAGCTCAAGGAGATATAATCATGATGGAAAGAACACAATAATACAATCATGATGAACAAATAGAGCAGTAAAAATCTCGAAGAAGTAATAAGAATGGTATGACCATAACGAACAGAAGGAGCGGTACCATCGTGAAAATACTAGTAGAGCAATATAGTCATGGTAACAAATCGTGCAATACAGTCATGATACGGACGAATACCACGATACCACCATAACGAGCACACCAGACAAAGCGATACGATCATGCATAACGGATAGAGTCATACGATCATGATGAAACAAAAGGGCAAAAGGAACAATCATCATGCAATATATAAAGCAACTATGATTTCGAAGAAACAGATAAAACATTACAGTCATTTACCAAGTATAAGGATATAAGGATTTGAGACAATTTAAACAACCAACCCATCAAACATCATGGATAGCGAATCAACGATCAATATATGAATGCATACAATAAAAGGACAAAACACATACACATTCAATAACATGGATTAGAAATCAAGGGCACACATAACAAAGTAAGGAACACAAGATCGAACCAAAGAAGGATTTAGCGGTACGAGGGGAGCAAGAAACTTGTGATCATGACAACAGACCCATCGGTCTAAGGGGCAGGCTCCGCTAGAGTGATCGACGCGACTGACGGTGAGTGCGAAGGCTCCCTTGAGGAATACGGCATCTGACAATGCACTGCAAAGTGGCCAACCTGGCCACACCGATAGCACACCTTCACCTTGGGCGGACAAGGCCCCTGGTGAACTCTCGAGCACGTACGACACTCCAACACCTCCTCCGAAGAACTCTAGTGACGACCTCGATGAGACCTCTGCCTCTCGTACTGCCCAGGACCTACTCTCCTAGAACGCCTCCTCGACTGGCCAGGATCCCTCTAGAGAAACTAGTTCCTTGCATGGGGAACCTTGGGGTGTGACTCAAACTCCTGCCTGTGCCTGGCTGCACTGCTTGAACTTCTGAAAGCCACGAACTCACTGGCTGCCTGCGTAGTCACCTGATGCGAAAATTGGACAGTAGAAGTGCAAGCCACGTGTAGCTGAGTGTACACACCATGCAGACCCCCTACTAAGCTCGAATCGGATGCAGAAGGAGACTGGCCTATGAACTCGTGCGTATGAGTGGTGACGGTGTGGAACTCCTGCCTCTGTAGAATGAAGGGAGACACTGTCTCTGGCGCAAAACCTGAGGCGAAGCGAGCCTCTGCAACTTTCTCCTGACTTGGTCCCACCAGACCGAGGTACCACCGCTAGGTAACTCTCAATAGGAAGACATAACGAAAAGAGATCACGAAGCTAGAATCAAACACGAAAAGGATCCTAATCAGGACCAACAATCAAGCAAAACAATAGAAAACCCAAAAATACTTTCACAACTTAAACATGCTTCTTACTTTACCCTACTTCACATACCTGGTGGCTGCTGGTCTGCTGATGATCATGGACACACGGTTTACCTCGTAAACCAGTCCACAGAATCTATGACTCTGAGCTTTGATACCAACTTGTAACGATCCGAATTCCTAAAATACTCTAATGGGGTGTTAAGGGTGCATGCATATTAAAATCCTCAAAACCAATTTACTAATCACATGCGTTTTTCCCACAAAACCTCAGAAAACATGAAAACGGTGCTAATAGTTCGAAAACATAGAAACAGAGTTCGGGATCCCGATAGTTTAAAACAAATATGGTTCAAAAGAGTTTAAAACGTAAAACATATGGTTCAAACAGGAGTTAGCAATGCGGAAAGAAAATGTCGACACCGTGTCCATGATCATGTCAGCTCCCAGCCTAGCCACCTTGGGATGGATCAATACCTGAAAGTGTAAGGGGTGAGTATATCGAAATATACCCAGTAAGGAGCCCCACTATGAGGTTAAGCATGTAAACAGAAACAAGTTAGAAGATACGACAACTGAAGCTAAATGCCTCGCTCATACGTGGCCGACCCTCAGGTCGGTCACGAGCAAACAATGTCAAACAACAACGTGCAAGCCATGAACAAGTTACAGCTAAATGCTGAGCAATCATCTGACCAAGGTCAGAGCAAAGACCCCGAGTGAGAAGAATACACAAGTTCCCCAACCACGGCCAAACACAGCACCATTAACAATCTCCTGACCCTGTCAGGTAGAGTCACAAGTGAGGGAAACTGCAAGGTCCCTACACCTCAGACTCGAGGCGCCAACGGCTAACCCCAGCATGCTGGAGGACCGACCTGCATGTAGACAACATCCCCACTAAGCGCATGCAGGCTCACCGACAGGCATTTCTCTGCGCCTTCATCTATCCTAGTGGCCTCTTCTAGTAGTCTTAAAGTGAGGAAAGGTATAACCAGCCCCCCTTCCAACGTACTAGGAGGGTAAACTGGTGGGACCATGCACACAACATATGAGGTTCCACGAGTACAAACACAGAGATAATAACTAGCACTAGAGTCACACGAGATCTAGCCTAGCCTAGGCGAGTGCACCTGGCCCACCAAAGGGTTGGTGCGACCTTCAACGTGTGCTCAACAACCAAGAAACCCGTTGTTCAGCACACAAGGTGACACGTGGATGAGATCCGACCCCTTGGTCGGATGCAAAAGTCAACCTGTAGGCTAGTGCAACCCAACCATGTGTCTCGAGGCAAAGAGGATCCATATCTTGGCTCGGTTCCTAAGGGCACTAGCGAGTCATAACAACAAGAAGATATCGATCATGCAATCACAAGTCCTACAATGTGTGAGCTAGCTGCTCCTCTAGGTGGTCAACACGGTAACCAAGCCTAGCTAATCTAATGCCAAAACAACATACGGGCAACCCTTTAGGTAACGAATAAAGAAACCGAGCATAATCATGACATCACGTATATAGTCAAACACGGATGGAGTCAATAACATA
Source organism: Sicyos edulis (assembly GCA_036507275.1). Lineage (NCBI taxonomy): Eukaryota > Viridiplantae > Streptophyta > Magnoliopsida > Cucurbitales > Cucurbitaceae > Sicyos > Sicyos edulis. Next base: position 38,497,470 of record CM071847.1, read on the forward strand.
GAACATGTATAAACCCAAGGCGATTCAGTCCATCGACAAGTTAAACAAATAAAAAGTTCATCGCATATAAGAGCAGAGATGCACATCGGGTAAATGATGATATGATCACAAGGTACACATTAATGGAGACTTAGCAGTTTACGAGCTACACACGAGTGGAAATAAGTTCAAAACCAATGAATCACACACCAAAGCATACGTGCGACAAGTAATCCAACCTTTAATTCCCGTAAATCCTATCATGCCACTATTCACATGCTTTAAACCACAAACCCGAATCATAATGAAGCTCTTTACCTTCCCGACGACTCAACCGAAACACCGCAGGAACCCACGAGCTAAACAGCGACCCGAACGATAAACCCGAGAGCACCTAAACACAAGACAACACCGAGCGCTCGTTAGGAACAATCTAAACGAGCCACCAAGGGGGTTAACATTACGGGAACGAGGGGAAAACTCCATTGATGGCTGAGACAAAGCTTTAAAACAGCTTTAAAAGAAGAGGAAATAACTTACCAAAGATAAAGGTGAACAAGTAATAGGCTAAGAAGTGAACTACGAGCTCACTAAACGGAACTGAGCTCGTTCGTCGGCGAACTAGGTACACGGCTGCGCGACGAAGAACACGCCAAGAACAGTGGCGGCCGGCTGTGGGTTGACGGCGGAGACACTGCTGACGCTGAAGAAAGGAACTGAACGGTGGTCAAACGAGCTCCCCGACGAGGGGGAGTAAGAAAAGGCGTGAGGGGTGAGGCTGTCGGCTGAAGTAAATGGGGGAGAGGGAAGAGAAAAAATAAAAAGGATGTTTTGGGATTGGGAAAAATGTTTATTTATTTGCAAATTAACTTTCCATTTTTAGGGTGTGCATTTAAAATACCATAGAAAATCTAATTTCCATACTATAATTAAATATATTATTTTAAAACAAAGCATTAAGTTGAAAGCTCAATTTTACTTTATGGGTTTTAAATCTAACAACATAAATTTAAATAGGATTCAATTATAGATTATTTTAATTCTTAATTTAAAAGAAAGAGAGGTGTTACATTTCTGTCAATCAAAGAAATTAAGGATAAAATATTACTGCACCCCTAATTATGAAAACAAGAATTTTTATAAAACCAAAGACTCCAAATAACAATTAAAACTTTATCCAAATTAAAATGGGGGAAAATGTCCACAAGGGACCTTTAGATGTCTGCTCCAGCTTTTAAACCCCCGAAAATAAGAGTCAAGTTAGACACTAAAGGAAATAAAATGATACCAAGCCTTTTGAGAGTATTTACATAAAGTGATAAGATGCACATTGGACTCCCAAGACTTAAAACAAATCGGGCAGAGAGGATTAGCGTCAATTCCCCTAGAATTAATATTGATTTTTTAGGGGATGCCGTTATTGATGACATTCCAAGCCCCCTACTTAATATTAGGAATCACATTAATCTTCTAGAACTTCTTCCAAAGCGAATTGGATGGGGAGTTGTTAGAAGAAGAAGGAATATCCTTGCAAGCCAAATTGACAGCCAGTGATAAGCACTTTTAATCAAAAACCTCCATTTACGATCAAGATTCCAAATAATCTCATCTTTAGAATTGAGCCTTCCTAAAGGATGTTTAAAAATCACCTTTGCGTCAACCAGACAAAAAACCTCATTGATCAAAGAAGCATTATAGCTAGCATCATCGTTAATAAGCTCACAAGCCCGCTTATGCTTCCAATCCTCCCTTATCCTATTTGGAAAAGGATCACTCCCATGATTGATCTAGGGATCCCTACCAATAACAATAGAACTACCATTACCATTTTTCCAACGGTAACCTTTAACAAAAAGATCCCTCCCCCATAATATGCTTCTCCATGCAAGAGAAGGGCAAAAAACTAGATTAGAGGAAAGAAAATCAGCATTCCTAAAATACTTCCTCTAAAGAATCTTTGAAATGAGACTCGAAAAGTTTCTAATAATCCTCCAACTTTGCTTAGCCAAGAGGACTTGATTAAAATAACCGAAGTTTCTAAAACCATGGCCCCCATTAGCTTTACTAATGTCAAGCTTCTTCTCAGAAATTCAGTGGACCTTCAATTTGTCACCTTTCTACCCTCATTGGAATTGAGCTCAAAGTCTATCAAGGTCCTCACAAATCCCTTTCAGGATCTTAAAGTAGCTTATAATATAAGTAGGAATAGCTTGAGTCACAACCTTGATAAGAATTTCTTTCCCACCTTTGGACAATAATTTACCCTTCCACACTTGAACGCAAAAGCCCACTTTATCAATAAGCGAGCTAAAGAGCTCACCTTTATTACAATGATTTTGAGAGGGCATGCCTAGGTGAGTGCCCAGAGAATCGCTCATTTTAACCCTAATTAAATTACTAAGAAAATTCCTATTACAAGGGGAAACATTTTTACTAAACATCTGTAACGGCCCAGTTTTCCGTTCCGGTTTCCCAGGTACTTTCGGTTCAGTATTGGGGCAATCGGTTGGGCCGTTAGAGCTTTTTAACCCTTAGGGGTATTTTGGTCTTTTTGCTCCCCGGTTAGAGTTTTTGGATTTTTAGGACTTCAGGGTCATTCCTGCCTTCGTTGAGGCTTGATTGTTGTTGGTTGCAAGACCCAAGGAGTTTGGGCTAGTTGTTTAGAAGTTTGGAAGCATTTTGGATAATGGGAAAATTAATTAGAATTTAAGTGTTTCCATTGGGATTTGAACCCTTGCCCAAAATGGTGATTTGGGAGTTTGTAGAAAATGAGTTTTAATTAAAAGAAAAGTTTGCTTCAGCCGGGACTCGAAGGATGAAGCCTTGGGAAGGGATTTTTAGGTCACCAAACCTATTTAAATTAGGAAAAGAAGGAAAAAAATCAAGAAAACCCTTTTTTCCCCCCTTTGTTTAGCCGCACACATCACTCTCTCACTCTCTCTCTCTCCTTACCGAGCCACCACACCCTAGCCGCACCACACCCCAGCCGCACCGCCCTGCACCAGGTCGCTCAGCCCCTACATCGCCTAGCCGCTGCACCGCCCGCAGCCCAGATGCCCAGCCGTCGCACGCCCGCAGCCCAGACACCACGCCCGTCGCACTCCATGCATCGCCCAACGCCGCTCGCTGCCACCCAGCCCCGTCGCCTGCGCCGCGCGCCGTACTGCAGCCCAGACGCGTCGCCCGCGCGCTGCCTCTCAGCCCAGATGCGTTGTCCGCGCGCCGTCTCTTCAACCTGGTCGCCTCGCCGCGCGCCTAGCCAAAGACACACCGGTAGCGCGTCTCGCGCATCGCAGAAGAGACCGCCGCTCTCCATCTGCCGAGGCCACGTGTCTTCTCGGCTGGTAATTTCCGAGTCTTTTCTCTTTTGGGCCCTAAGCTGTTGGTTGCTGTTTAATTAATTAAGGTGTTTTATTAAATGCTTAGGTTGTTCGGGTTCGCTTAGGAGCTCGAGAGTTGCTTCTTGACTTGCGATAGTTATTTTCCACTTGTTTCCAGGTAAGGATTTCTTACCGTGGTTGTGTGGACCCTGCGATGTTTTCTTGATTGTGCCTTGTTTGCATGTTTACTTTTATGAGCATGTTAGTGGGTAGGATAGCTTGTGATTGAATTCTTGCTAGCATGTTTGCCTGTTTGTACATGTTAGTGCCATGCTAGGTTTGTTCTTCCAACATTCTTGAGATTCCCGCTTTAAGTTCGTAGTATCATGCTAGGTTATGTATGATTGCGGTCGATTATGTATGTTAGCCAGGAATCATTTACTCTGTACTCTTAGCTAGTTTAGTAGGGTTTGTCATCATCTAGAGGCTGAGAGCGGACATAACGTACTTTGTCCCCACCGGTCGGGAGTAGAGCGAAGCATAACGTACATTGCTTCCCCCCCGGCAGCCGATGTGGATTAGCTACCACATCAGCATAAGCCTAGTTTGTAGCCTGCTAGAGCGGAACCCTGCCAACGGTGCAAGCCTGCCTTGGCCGGTTCTTAGCTTCAGTCGGTGGTGGTACAGCCGCATGATGAGTGCCGAGGGCCTCACTCATCGTGTTCGGTGACACCGCCTCGAAGTCTTTAGGCATGCGCACTGCCCGCGTAGTTTGTACTTAGGCCCCACATTTACGCCGGTTTGCAGCAAAGATGGTGTGTGCGCAAGACACGCGCGTTAGTCGCCGGTTCGGAGAGCTCCCGGGCTAATGTTCGTGAGTACACGGTTCCTTCCGCTTTAGAGCCAGACTTCGGGTACTCTCCCGATAGTCCAGATTTATTAGCGAGGGCAAGAGGCCCTTGAGGACACCCGTTGGGATTGGTTTTTGAACTAATCATTTTGGTCGAGGGAGAAAGACAATCGAGGGTGTCGGACATCTTTGGGATCGGTTTTTTAGCTGATCAATTGGCCGAGGGAGAAAGACCCTCGGAGATGTCCCGGGATTGGTTATGAGAACCAGTCATTAGGACTGAAGTAGGAGACTTCCGAGGACTCCAGATTTGCCTTGTGAGCTCGTTGAGCTAAGATCCGTGTTGATATCTGTTGCATGTGTAATAGGTTGCTAGATGATTGATTTCATCGTATCGTACCCCGGTCGGGGATTCTTACTGAGTATGTTTGTACTCACCCTTATTTCTGTGGTTTTTCCACCAGGTAACTTGGGACAGCACCGGGACGGCTAGCGGAGGGAGCTGGGAGATCATGGATGCTGCTGACACTCTGTCGTATCTTATTTTACTGTTTTTGAATTCAGGATGTAGATGGACATTGTTCCGTAGGGAAAACTTATGGTTGGAACCATTTTTATGTTTTAAGAAAAGTACTGATCAGTCACTGTTTTAACTTGAATGGTTTGCTTAATGAATGTTTAGTTTGTTTTTAATGTTTTCCACTTTTATGTTTGAAAAGTTTTTCAATTCAACCCCTGATTGGGTCATTTATGCTTTTCACTTGCATGCTGAGTAAAGACCTAGTTTTAGCACCGTTTCTTCGGGTCGGGTCTTTACAACATCATTGCAGACTTATCAAAATTAATAACTTGGCCAGAAGCAGTTCATAAACATTAAGAATCTCCTTGATGCACCTACAATCTTTCTTATCAGCCCTGAAAAATAAAAGACTATCATCAGCAAAGAACATGTGATAAATAGAGGGGCAATAATTATTGATGTTCAAACTCTTAAAAGAGTTAAAAGATTTTTCCCTATCAAGCAGAGCATGAAGCCCCTTGGAACAAAGGAGGAAGAAATAAAGAGAAAGCGGGTCTCCTTGTCGAATCCCTTTGTGGGGAGCAAAATCACTAAAAGGCTGACTATTGATAAGAATCAAGAAGAACACCGACTTCACACAAGCTTGTACCCTACAAATCCAAGAGGGGTTGTACCCAACTTATCCATAATTCTAAAAACAAAGTCCTAGTGGACTCTATCATATGCTTTACTCATATCAATCTTAAGAACCACCAACCCCTCACGACCATTCACCCTATTATTAATAGAGTGAATACATTCAAATCCAGTAATAATATTATCCGAAATAAGCCTACCAGGGATAAAGGATGATTGATTAGGGGAGATAACCTTATCGATAACGGATTTCATCCTAGTAGCAAAGACTTTAGAAATTATCTTATAAAGAGTGTTGCGAAGACTAATAGGCCTGAAATCCTCCATTTTAACTAGATTGGCCACTTTCAGAATAAGGGAAATGAGGGTTTTGTTGAGCGGACCAAACTCCGTCTTATCATTAAGAATACTGAGGCAAACCCGGGTCACCTCATTTCCTATAATATTCTAGTAATTTTTGAAGAATAGAGCATTCGCCCCATCAGGCCTAGAGGGATTTAAAGGGACTCATACCAAAGATTTTTTTTTTCAATATCTGCTTTAGAGAAAGGACTATTAAGAAAGGCATTATCAAAGACCGAAATTTTGGGAGAGATACAATCCAAGATTTTTCAAATTGCAGATTCACAAGGAAAATGAGCTTGAAATAAGTTGACAAAATAATCATTAAAAATTCTAGCATGTCCTCAACAGAGGAAAAAGTGAAACCATCTTTATCAGAAAGATTAGAGATCGTATTCAACTTTTTCCTAGTAAAGGCCTTAACATGAAACCACTTGGTATTTCGGTCACCTCACCTCATCCAATCCTCACTAGATCTTTGCTTCTAGAACACATCTTCTTCTTCAAGAAGAGCATCAAGCTCGAACTTTAACCGTTTAATATTGGAGAAATTGGAGATTAGGTTTCCATCAAGAGCTTTAATTTTTGACTCAATATAGGCAATGACCGCCTTAATAGAGCCTTTCACTCGACACCTATTCCAAGAAGCCAACTCAATAAGGCTCGATCTAACTTTAGAGTCAATCCCAACAGAGTGTTAACTAAGACCAATAGAACCCCAACAATTTTTAATGATATTCGAACATTCGTCAAATTTGATCCAGCTATTTTCCAATCTAATAAGGTTTTTAACAAAAGGAGAAATAAGACTCTAATCAAAGACCGAAGAAAATGAAACCAAGATAGGTCTATGGTTAGAAAAATGATAATTTAAATAAACAACCACAATATTCTTTGACTTGAAAATTAAAGGAAAATTAGCCAAATACCTATTGAGCCTGAATTTGACTGCATCAACTTTACCTTTACTCTTGACCCACGTAAAAGGATCCCTCATGTGACCAAGATCCACAAGCGTGCAACAATCAATAACTTCTCTAAGCTCATTCATATCACAAGGGTTTTTAGATTTTCTAAAGGCATGCTCCCCAACAGAGAGAATTTCATAGAAATCACCTCCCGCAATCCAAGACATATCAAGATTATCATTAAGCCTTCTGAGAAGATTCCATGAATCTTTCCTTTTAGAAGAATCAGGGTTCCCATAGAACCCCGTAAACCTCCACCTCTGATTTCCCTCTAAAGCTTGAATATCAATATGGCCTTGGGAGAAAGATTTGATCGTAATAGCAGAAGAAGAATTCCATAACAACAACAAACCTTCACTTCGCCCCTTACTAGAAACGCAAAAGCAATAATTGAACATTAAATTAATTTTCACACTCTCAGACACATTCACACAACACTTTGTCTCAGAAATGAACAAAATATGGGGACTAAACCTTCACACCTCATGATGAAGTGCCATGATCGCTCGGGAGTTACTCAACCTCCGAACGTCCCGACTTAAGATTTTCATTATGTCTGGTGGGGCTGATCAGCAGGCTCTACCTATATCCCACTGATAAGCTTAACGCAAACCTTTTTATTTTTATTACCCACAGGCTCTAACTCTGGATCCTCCAAACCATCTATCATGCCCAAATGTAACTCTTTAGAATGTGAAATTTGAGAATTAACTATCAGATCATTCAACCCATTTTCAACTTTCCTTCTCCATTTTTTCAAACTTTTTTCAATCTCCCAAATTTATAAAGGGTAAATCATAGCATTTTGAACTTCCAGAATTTTTTGTGCTCCATCTTCCTTCTTAACATCGGAGAAAGCCAATTCCATTCCTTGGATGATTTTAGAAATCAACAAATCCTCTTTCAATTGCACTATGGCTTTATTCGAATGAGGCCCTATAGGGAGGGAATTGGATTTGCAATTGTTTTCCTCATTAGAATTCTGCAAACGCAGCCAAGAATTTAAATTAGGGGCAGGATGTGCGAAAATGGGCTAGAGAGCCTTAGGCCTAATTTCCTTTTCTGAAAGACTAGCTGGCACCACCCCAATAGGGTTTTCATTTAAACGACTCTTAGTTCTTAACTTCTTTCTCTACTACGATGCCCTTCCCCTTCAGGTCTGTACTCTACGATTTCAGCGGCTGAATAACTTTTGGCAGAACGTCTCCTTCCACTGGAATTGAGGCTGCTTTCGGCGGCGTCCTCTCTTCCTTTGCCAGAGGATTCTGTCGATTGGCTCATTGGATTTCATGAAGCTCCATTTCAAGATCTGGTTCAATAGTTTTTCCGAAAGATAATCTCCTTTCCCTATACTCCTCATTGTAACCTCTACCTCTCCCTCTTCCCCTACCATTTTCATTAGCTCTAAAATGTTTCCTAGGAAGGCTGTACCTTGGAACTTCATTCTTGCCCCTGAAAATTCTTGAAGCAGAGTTATCAACCCTTCATTCTTATTTGAAAGGGAGCTATTCTTGACTGCCCTATCCTCAATCACTGGCCACACTGCCCATATCCAATCTCTATAAAGAAGTTCTTATTCACGGAGATGAAGATTTTAAGAGCAGAACCTCGAGTTATGCCCAATTTTCCCATGACCAAAGCACATATCAGAAAATTTTTCATAAGTAAAAGCAACTCAAGCATCTTCTCTCATGGAATAGATTTTAACAAACATTCCTCTTTTCAATGGCTTAATAATATCAATCATAATTTTAACCCTAAGAACATTTCTTCTACATCTTCCATTGGCATCAACATCAACAACTGAGAACCTACCAATCTCATTTCCCAAAGCTTTGGCATAACCTTGGTTGAAACAAAGAGGAGGGAGTTTTTTAATATGAACCCAAAAATGAGCATAACTGAATCCATATCTGCTGGTCTCTTATCTCCAATTGAATCCTAAAAAACTATCAACCCTTTGTCAAAGACGAAGGCCCCCCTTCCATGATCTGTTGTTTGTCTTCTTTGTTTTTGAAATGGCACTGAAATAAATTCTTCCCCCATGACTCAATTTACACAAAATATTCCAAATCCCATTTACGAGGCATGAAATGACGAAACAATTTTGCGTTCGAAGGCCTATTATCCATAAGCTTACATTAAACTTAATTCTTTAGCCCTTATTGGCCGAGTCAATCTCTCCAGTCGAAAAATTTCTCTTCCTCTATAATCCTCATATCCCCCATCTAATCCTGAATGAAATCAACCATTAGAACCCACTTCTCATTGCAAGAAAAAACCAAATCCTCGACCAAGCCGAAAAGCTGCACACACGATCCTCTAAAGGGAAGAGGGAACGCCGACCGAAAAACTCTACAGGCTTTCTTCAAGGAAGAAGAAAGAAAATCGGCATTAATCCTTACCAATAAAAAAATCAATATTTGATTTCTAATCATTATAATTTATATCTCTAAACTTTAAATTTGACCAATTTTGATAAGTGTTAATCAATTTCTTAACCAAATTTGATCATGTTATAAAATCAGCAAACAACAAACAATCGAAAATAAAGAAAACAAGAAAGAACGAGCAACACAAAAATCGAAGTGGTTCACTAACGTTGTGTTAGCTAATCCACGGGCAGAGAGGGGGCACGATTTACTTAAGGAGAGGTGAAATACAGAATGAACATCATGAGGGCTACAATTTTAATTCGAGTTTATATAGGCACTCTCATTAAAACTTTATTATAGATAAAAGCTCAAATACATTTAAAAAGCCCATATGTGAAATAAAACAGTAATACAGATTTCGTTTAGATTTCGGGGGCGTTGCCCCTAAATCCCTACTAGCTGATCATTCAGTGAGATCATCGACTAACTAATCATAAGGCATTAACAAATCTCTACCTTGACTTGCGCACTCCTTTACATGCAACAGATTGTACAACAGTATACCAGATGTATGCAGATGCATACTTGACTCAGATGTATTTAATATTAAGATGTATACCAAACTTAGATGCTTCTTTCTTTACCTTAGATGGTCCTAAATGAACCTCAACAACTGTAAACATTCAGCAAGTTCAAACAATGTTGGAACTTGACATGTGGCATTGCCTTGGTGAACATATCAGCAAGATTATCAGCAGTGCCGAATTTCAGAATATTTATTCTTTTCTCATATTTCATGAAATGGTACCTTACATTTATGCGCTTAGTTGTTTCATGGTGAACTTGTGTAATGACCCGACCCGAATGGGGTTCTAAAATAGGCCTTTACCTCAATGCATGCAATCAAAACTAAAATCAATATGCAGGAATGGCTTTCAGATTCTAAGTGAAAACTAAAACATACAAGCAACCATTTGAAAAGTCAACATAAAATTCCTGAAACCTGTCCCTGTTTCCAAGCACCAGTTCCAAGACAAATACATTTCCAAAACTCACTCTAATCAGAGATTTATTTAAAACATTCAAAACTTTCCAATAGTTACAACAGTGCTAGAATCCGGAAAAAAACAGTCAGAAAATAACCTAGGGCTCTGTGCCCAGCTACATGCATTCAGAGGAAAACAAAACATAAAGAATCATAGACATAAACTCAGAGTTCGAACAACGGGTTTCCATGATCACAGCTCCTCTTCCAGCCATCCTTTCTCGCACCACGGTTACCTGTGGAAAACCACAAAATGAGGGTGAGTAACAAATTACTCAGTAAGAATCCCCAACCGGGGTACAATACGAAAACATCTCATTTAGCACACCGCCATGCAACCATACAATGACTTAGAGCAAACGGTTGGTTTAGGCTATGTGTTAACACTAGAGCTAGCCTATCAAGGGCTTACAACTACAACCTATCCTAGGTTCTACACCTGGATGCCCCTCGGGGTCTTACACAACCTAGAATACAATGACACAATGATGCCCATCGGGGACTTACACACAAGGATGCCCACCGGGGTCTTACACCTCTAACAATGATGCCCATCGGGGTCTTACACATACGAATGCCCATCGGGGTCTTACATCTCAAACAATGATGCCCATCGGGGTCTTACACATACGGATGCCCATCGGGGTCTTACACCTCAAACAATGATGCCCATCGAGGTCTTACACATACGGATGCCCATCAGGGTTTTACACCTCTAATCAATGATGCCCATCGGGGTCTTATACCTCTAATCAATGATGCCCATCGGGGTCTTACACATACGGATGCCCATCGGGGTCTTACACCTCAAACAATGATGCCCATCGGGGTCTTACACATACGGATGCCCATCGAGGTCTTACACCTCAAACAATGATGCCCATCGGGGTCTTACACATACGGATGCCATAGGGGTCTTACACCTCTAGCTATCAATGCTGCCCAACGGGGTCTTACTCCAGCTAGGATCACTGAGATGCCCATCGGGGTCTTACACTCTCTAGCAACCTTATGATGCCCATCGGGGACTTACCTACATTATGGATCACCTGCCTAGCACTAACATGGAACTATCAGAAAATAATAGGAACAAGAATATGCCAAGATAAAAGACCTTAGCCTGTAACTAATATAACAGAAACACCAGTACAACACAAACCTGGAAGCAAGACAAAACATGTAACCTATCCACTAGAAATTTCATACAATCACAAGATATGACATGCTATCAATTATTCGCAGGGTCCACACAACCTCGGTAAGAAACCCTTACCAGGTCGGAAGGCAACTACACATAAGAATCCTAAGTTGCGATCGATCCCGAGCTAGCTAATGAGAACCTAACAAGCACAATAATTATCACAATCCATAGGCCTAAATATAATAAAATAAATAGGGCTCAGCTCGGGAGCAACTCACGCGGCACGGCTGACGTGCGGACGGACAGCCGCACGCGGGCTCATTCTTTGGGCTTCTTTGGCAGGGCAGGGTGCGCTACGACGAACGGTTGGCCGGGCGGGCGACGCACGGCGAGGACAAGCTGGACAAGGGCGGGCGAGCGGCACGGCACGGGCGCGTGGGCGCTGGCGACGCGGACGCGCTGGGACGGCGACAGGCGCGCTGACAACGCGGCTGTGCAGGCGCGAGCTCGGCTGGGCGATCTGGGCACGCAGGGCTGGTACGACGACGTCTGGCGCGAGCTCTGCTGGGCGATGGCGCGCTGGCTGGGTGATGGCGGGGCTGGCGCGCTGCATCTTGTTGGGCGATGGGGGTGGTCGGCTGCCGCTTCTTTGGCTAGGGTGACGAACGATGGAAGAGCTGCTCGGGGGGGAAAAGCTTGGGCGGCCATGGTGATTTGGAGAAGAAAACACAATAACCCTAATTCCCCATTCTTTTAATCAAATGCACCAAAACCCCAAGAACGCAAGGCTAACTAAAATATGCCGCGGAAAGAGCAACAAGATCACCTGGTGGCTCAACTAGTAAGGCCCTGCTTTAGCACTCAAGGCCACCCTGGCTCGAATCCTGGCTTTTGCAACTTTAAATCCCTATTTTACCTTTTCATCTCTCCATGCCCAAAAACATCCACAAAGCATCAAAATCCTACTTAAGTCCGTCCCATAGTTTTTAACAACGGGAAAAGACATAAACGGCCCTGACGGCCCGACCAAATTACCAAAATACCCTAGGGCATACCCGGAAGACCGGGATGAAAACCTGGGCCGTTACAATATTCCTTCCTTTTTATGACTTTCGTCCTCGAAAGTCCTTAAGACTGCAACAGCTTAGGATACTCCAATCTCATCTCGTCCTCCTCGCTCACGAGCGGCTTCCTCAGAACTCTGACTCCTCCACTGAACTTTTACCAAACGGATCTCACGATTTCGCAACGCCTTCGTCTAATAGAACATAATACTCACAGGCTTCCCCTCGAAGCTCAAATCCTCATTCAGCTGCAAAGGCTCAAAGTCCACAATGAGCGACGGGTCCGGCACATACTGCCTCAACATCGATACATGAAAACACTGTACAACTGACAATGACGGGAAAGAACTAACCGATATGCAACTCTGCCAATCCTCTCGAGAATCTCAAACGGCCCAACAAAAAGGGGACTCCACTTCCCTCGCTTACCAAACCTCAACACACTTCACATCGGTGCAACGTTAAAAACACGCACTGTCCAACCTCAAACTCTAAAACTCGATGCCGAACATCGGCGTACCTCTTCTGCCTGCTCTGAGCTGACACAAACGAGCTCTAATCTTCTCCTTTGACCGCATGCTTTGGCACTACTAAGACAACTCAAGACCCAAAAATTGACGGCCACCAACCTTTTCTCAGAACACTAGAAACCTGCAACACTTATCATACAACGCCTCAACGGAACCACTTGAACTAACAGCTGAGAACTGTAACCCAAGGCAACCTCATAAAACCAACACTGGTCTCCCGCTGCCTAACCACGAAAACACCAACTCGCAACAAGCTCTGAAGGATCTGGCTCACTCCTCCCAAAAGACCATCGGTCAGAGGGTGAAAACACTACATGAACTGCACTCGACTCACAAGCCTCTACGAACGCTCTTCAGAACCACGGTTCACCAACGCACTGCCTAGAAAAAACCTTTGTTGCCACACCCTGGTGGCAACAACTCTAGCCTGAAACCGCCATGTCACTACTCCATAGTAACGAAATCTCCACCGGGACGGGGTGCGAGCTCTAGCTACTACAACTAATCTGCCAAACATTTGAACTCACTCAACAGCCTCAACCAACTACCGGCTTCCACACGGAATCCTACAAAGCAACAACTTGAGTGCTACGAACTCGGTAGCCTAACCAACCGCACACTGCATAACCACGCCAATTTACTCAACTCCAACTCGACCTAGATCACTGATTGGAACAGTCAACCTGCTATCAACAGGGCCCAAGAGGGCTCCCTCCACCAAACTTACCTCCATGCAAGCAACGGAACGAAGCTTGCCTCAAATATGAAACACATCTCACAAGTCCAAACGATAACACATACAGGCTTAACCCTCTAGCTTAGGCTTATTGCACCTTCCCACCGAAACTTCATAAACGGGACTCCACTACTCGGTTAACACCAACTACCAAGAACAAGAATACCAACAATGGCTGGTAGAGCACAAGCTACACTAACCAGCAAGGATCCCTCAATAGGTCAAGACCCTAATCCAGCCACAATGGTGCAACCTCATCCCACAACTGATACAAAGGGTTCTTCAACTACAAAGGTGCAACAGCTCCCAGGCCAAACACACAAAACACCTTAGCTGACTAGGCCCAACACTCACAAGAGGCAGAACAACCCTTACTGCAACTTCCAGAACACCACTCAAGAGTCCGCTTAACTGGACAAACAATTGCTTCCAAGCAGCCAACAAACGTTTCCCTCTTGCTAGCACCACTACCATCAACTCCAAGACCAAGGAATAATCTGACAACTCCCAAGGAGAAACAGTTCCTTACAAACGGACAACCGAAGGACAGAGAGCTTCACACACGCTCGCTGTCTTGCTCAGCTAAAGCAACAACATCTAAGTCTCACTGAGGCAACAACAAGGGGTCCACCACAGACTGAACCTTCAACCACACACTAGCCAAGACTCACCTGCAAATGCCAAATGGGGCAACTCTCAACATCCTGGAAACAGGAAAAACAACAGAAAGGGCACGAACCACTCGCCCCACGAGCAAAACTAACTTCTAGCAACTCAAAACCACACCTTGGTCAACACCAAGCACCAACTTGCCACCACACCGGAACCAATCCAGACTCTACTCCAAACAAACTCTAGCTTGCTAGCCTACCAAAACTGCCACCAACTCACCCGAGGCTACAACCTACACGACTCCAGCTTGCCAACTGAAACTCGCTACTTGGGTCCGAATGAGCTCTGGTAAGGCTCTCCACAACTAGGGTTCTTCGGCAACCCTCGACACACACTGTCGTCAAACGGTCTAACAGCCAACTGCTTGAACAAACAACTTTTTTTTCCAGCATCACAACCATGCTGGCCTGCTCCGAACCTCGAAACCAAAAAGACCAGAAATGCTTCAAAATGTGTCATCCTTCTACTCAAAGTATCAGCCACATCGTAGCTTCCACCCAGGGTAAGGATTCCGAGCAACACTCTTAGCAACTACGGACAGGAACTACGTGGCTTCGCTACAACCACCATTTGTTCAGTACCATCTGAACTCCATCCATGATCAACAAGAGATTCCACCAACCAAGCTTAGGTTCAACTTAACAAACTTGCCTAAGCAACAACCCGGCTACGAGCATGGTATCCTTACAACCTCAACTAAAGCCTTACAACATCCACCTGGAGTCCAACTTTTCCAAGAACTGAGCACCAGTTCTCCAATGCAAACCCTACATGGTTCCGAAACTCTTGCCACCAGAACGAACTGCACAAACACACTTGTGTGCACAACTCCCAACCTTCCTTCAGAGATCCAAGACTAACAGGCGCTTTCTAAAAGAAACAACAATCAACTCCTGGCAGAAATACAGTCAACCAAAGGAACACCAGAAGTTCCACCTCCACATGATACTCGAAGCTGTGGCAACCTTGCTCTACTAAAGCATAACAATGCCAAACCGAACCTACCTTATACCAAGGTCTCTACCAAGTGTGCTTTACACATAAGACATCCAACTCATCTCATGAGGCATCCAACTCATCTCATGAGGCATCCAACTCATCTCATGAGGCATCTAACTCATCTCATAAGGCATCCAACTCATCTCATAAGGCCTCCATCTCACCTCATAGGCATCCAACTCATCTCAGATTTAGGCACTCGAAAGGTAGTTGACCGCACTACCAACCACAAAGATCTCTTGGCCTTAGCACTAGCGTGAGACTCACGCACACAAACACTTACCAACCGTCAACCTGCTGACTTACTCAACCCCCGGTAACTCTGGGAAGAGGCTCCGACTCCTCTCGAACATCCTTTCGCTTGTAGTCCTACGATTACCACTAAACTAGCTCTCTTGCACGACCTAAACAGGTGCAACTGCCATAAACGGATCCAAAGGCTAAAGGAGTGTGCTGAACTCCGGACGGGTCATAGAACCATCTGCTAAACCCATGCCAATCTCAGGCCTGAACCAGACTTAGTGCCAAAGCGGCACACCAACCAATGCACCTCAAGTGCCACTACTACCAAATCCACATCTTACTACAAATGAGGCCAGCAAGGTCACAACCTCAAGTGACAAAAACTATGGCTAGGCATGCAAGGGCTCAAAACTCAAACAACCCTGCCTATGGCATCTCATCTAACTGAAGTCTCACGGCCTACTCTTGCATCTCCATATGATGCTCAATCAAAACTCTGGCCAGCTCTCTCAACATGCAGCAGCTAGCCCTACTCTAGGGGCTCACCATAAGAAGAGTGTTCAACTCTACTGAACAACTGAGAAACCACCAACGGATCAAGTCCGATGGGAACACTACTCGCTGCACCCTTAACCACAGGGTTCCAACTTACTGGCTGCAAAACAACAACAATTTACAAGAGCACAAAGATGTCTCTACATCCTCCACGAAGGCTACTAACTCTGCAGCCACTCTCTCGGCAATCAAACAATCTGCTAAGGCTCAAGATCAACACTTGAACTACCCAGGCTAGTCCACACTGGAACCTGCTCCACAAGCATCAACATGAGCAAAGCCATAGCTAACTCCTCTCTTGGAGTGGTACTCCAGGGCAAATCACCTCCACCGTCTCTCTAGGGGAAAACTAACAACTGGGCCACAGTGGCCTACGAGAGTCTAATCTTTGCCTCCCTCTGGGACGATGTCTCAGCGGTATCTGAATCTATCTGGATACCCTGACTAGCTGCTAACATACTTCTTACACTGCAGGAAGTTGGTATGATGGTTCTCTGGACCCAAACCAACAACGAGTCAGAACCTGCTCGTCTCCGCTCCACAACACTAAACAAGGCATACACTAGATGAAAAGTATTGTAAATTCTTAACCCTTTTCTAAAACTGTAAACTTAGGCGCACTGATGGTCGCCAAGGCGCTTGATGATCATGGAAAAATGACCTACATCAATAGGTCAGTCTACAGAATCTATGACTCTGAGCTCTGATACCAATTGTAATGACCCGACCCGAATGGGGTTCTAAAATAGGCCTTTACCTCAATGCATGCAATCAAAACTAAAATCAATATGCAGGAATGGCTTTCGGATTCTAAGTGAAAACTAAAACATACAAGCAACCATTTGAAAAGTCAACATAAAATTCCTGAAACCTGTCCCTGTTTCCAAGCACCTGTTCCAAGACAAATACATTTCCAAAACTCACTCTGATCAGAGATTTATTTAAAACATTCAAAACTTTCCAATAGTTACAACAGTGCTAGAATCCGGAAAAAAATAGTCAGAAAACAACCTAGGGCTCCGTGCCCAGCTACATGCATTCAGAGGAAAACAAAACATAAAGAATCATAGACATAAACTCAGAGTTCGAACAACGGGCTTCCATGATTACAACTTCTCCTCCAACCATCCTTTCTCGCACCATGGTTACCTGTGGAAAACCACAAAATAAGGGTGAGTAACGAATTACTCAGTAAGAATCCCCAACCGGGGTACAATACGAAAACATCTCATTTAGCACACCGCCATGCAACCATACAATGACTTAGAGCAAACGGTTGGTTTAGGCTGTGTTAACACTAGAGCTAGCCTATCAAGGGCTTACAACTACAGCCTATCCTAGGTTCTACACCTGGATGCCCCTCGGGGTCTTACACAACCTAGGATACAATGACACAATGATGCCCATCAGGGACTTACACACAAGGATGCCCATCGGGGTCTTACACCTCTAACAATGATGCCCATCGGGGACTTACACATACGGATGCCCATCGGGGTCTTACACCTCAAACAATGATGCCCATCGGGGCCTTACACCTCAAACAATGATGCCCATCGGGGTCTTACACATACGGATGCCCATCGGGGTCTTACACACAAGGATGCCCATCGGGGTCTTACACCTCTAATCAATGATGCCCATCGGGGTCTTACACATACGGATGCCCATCGGGGTCTTACACCTCAAACAATGATGCCCATCGGGGTCTTACACATACGGATGCCCATCGGGGTCTTACACCTCTAGCTATCAATGCTGCCCAACGGGGTCTTACACATCTAGGATGCCCATCGGGGTCTTACTCCAGCTAGGATCACTGAGATGCCCATCGGGGTCTTACACTCTCTAGCAACCTTATGATGCCCATCGGGGGCTTACACACAAAGGAACAGTGCAGTGCCCATCGGGGACTTACCTACATTATGGATCACCTGCCTAGCATTAACATGGAACTATCAGAATATAACAGGAACAAGAATATGCCAAGACGTGCCGTCAAGCAAAGATTACGCTAAGTGGATATGTGGGGGGATTGAGGAAAATACAGACGTAGCAAGTCGTCCTATATAAACCTGCAATTGCGACTGAGAAAAGGGACAACGATCGAGAGATTGGAGTAATAGCTTCTTGATTGTATTGGTGGTATTAAGCTGTATAAGTGATTACGGAGTATTGTCAGGGCTAGCCAGTCATTTCCTTGCAATTTTAGTATCTCTTTACTTTTGTTCTTGTTTCTGTTCTGTTTTCTTATTACTTATTGCAATTTGTGTGCAACTTGTAGTGACTTTATTTTTCTTCTTTAATGGAAAATCTTTTTACAATTACATGAGTTCTATTTATCAGTATGTCTAACTAAGTTCTTGTTACGAGGTAGCTAAGTGTTAATTGTTCACTGATGCGTAGGAATAAAGAAAAAATAGCTAAGTATCTTGCTTGTAAATTTGGATGTTGGGAGAGTTGAGAAATTCCCCAACAGATTACTTCGCTTTGAGAGGAGATCATAACACCTTTACATGTTTTACTTGGTTTTGTCAACTAGCGTTCACAATTTACATTCACTTAGAGATAAGGTTTACTAGTAACTTAGTCTACAATTAATGAAAACCAAAGACATTCGAGAGAAGGATTAGTTAAATTACTTGTAGTATTGTTTTAACCCGTAACATCAATTCACAAATGAGCTTAGCAAACTTCTGACCATTTAGATTATTGATTTCATCGCTTAGATTCCTCAGACTTCATCAATACTCAAACCAATTTTTACTTTTTGTCTTAATTTGTACACTTTAACAAGACGAACGAGCTTTAATTCACTATGGAGACAATCTTTACTTATTAAAACTTACTACAACAAATATGTGTACACTTGCAATCGATAGTAGCAGAAAGAAACCAATACAATTCACGAAAGCGAACTACACACGAATTCTTGAACAACGTTTTGCTCAACAAGTTTTTGACACCGTTGTCCGGAGAATTCTATTTCGTTTGTTCATTTAAATTGTGTGAGTAGTTTTACTTTGAGCTAATCTTTGTTAACTCTTCAACAGGTGAAACGGTGTGTATGCGTAGATTATTCATTGTACCGTTCGATCCAGAACCGGAAAGAAGTGTCATCACCGGATCAGAGAAAGAAGAGCAGTTATGAATCACGGGAATTCTTTGCTTGATGCTGACGTGCATGAACCCCAGTGGGATATAACGAACAGGCAGATTAGCATTTGGCTAACCTTATTATGATGGCCAATAATAGGGACGGAGTTGTTAGAGCTTATACGACACCTAAGGTCGCAGACTTACAAGGAGGTATGATAAGAGCAGACATAGGGGCGTGGACGTTTGAATTTAAGCCAATGATGAATACACTATTACAATAGAAAGTGCAATTCCATAGTTTAGCAGATGAAAATCCACACACTCACCTGAGGAAATCTATGAGTGTGTGTGATTCATTTATCATTCCAGATGTTACTCAAGAAAAGCTGCGGATACATTTGTTTCCATATTCGCTATAAGGAAAAGCAAAAGAATGGTTGGACAACGTGGATGGTGTAGAAAGCATTACTTGGGAAGAAGCGATTCTTACTAAAGTATATTCCACCCAAGAAGGTAATGAAGCTTCGATGAGATATCATGTTATTTAAACAAGAACCAGGCGAATCCATTGCGGATGCATATGATTGGTTCAAATCTATTGAGACGAAATGTTCACACAGTGGAATACCTTGCTATGAGCAACTAGAGTATTTTTACGGAGGATTGACCGAAGCTTCCCAGTTGGTCTTGGACGCTTTAGCAAATAGAGTGATGTTGTCTAAGGTATATAATGAAGCAGTAGAGATCATAGAATGTGTAGCATCAATCACAAGCCAGTGGAAAAATGGTGTGCGAAAAGTGGGGACAACAAATGAATCAGGAAGTGATCCTTTGCTGAGACAACAGTTAGCAGAAATGCGCAAGATGTTGCTGAATTTGCAAAGTTAAAATGCTAAGGCAACAGTTCAGAGCATCGATTCGGCACCACTCGCTTTCGCGAATAACCAAGCACAACTAACTTTGGTGAAGTCATGCATTTTATGTGGCGATGCATATACATATGAAGACTGCCCTCACAACGTTGTTTCGATAAACTTCGTTAATGGTCAATCAATGAATCGCCAGAACAATCCTTATTCGAACACTTACAATCCTGGATGGAAGAATCACCTTAACTTGTCATGGAGTAATCAAGGAAGCAATGGATCTGCATGTAATTTTAATTTTCAAAGGCAGAATGGAAATTCGCAAGGATTTGAGGTTGCAAATAATCAACAAGGTCAGAGTTCTAATTCATTTCAAAATCCATCTTATCAAAGAAATGCGGTGCCTCAACATAATAATCATCAAGCTGCAGTTAGAAATTTGGACGTGCAAATGGGGCAATTAGCGATTGAGATCAGACAAAGACCTGTGGGGAAGTTACCTTCAGATACTGAACCAACTTGGCAAGAAGGTAAGGAACAAATTGAAGCAATCACCACTAGTGATATGGCGTTCGCTCATGAAAAAGTAGTCGACACAAAAGAATGGACTCATACCGAGTAGTTGGCAGAAGTTATTTAAAAGAATGATGTGGTGGGGAGTGATGAAATCCAAGAGGTGGAGCTCAGAAATGCTATGTGAGACGAAGAAAAGTCACAAGAAGTTGTGCCCATTGAATTTGTTCCTCCACCTCCACCTTTTCCGCAAAGGCTTAAAAAGAAGCAAAATGGCAAACAATATGAGAAGTTCATTGACATTCTGAAGGGTATTCACATCAATGTTCCATTAATAGATGCATTACGCCAAATGCCAAATTATGCGAAATTTTTTAAGGAAGCTGTATTAGAGAAAGGAAAATTTGTAGAATATAAAGTGGTTTCGCTAAACGAAGAGTGCAGTGCTCTAGTGTCAAGAAAAATTCCAGCGAAAGAAGGAGACCTAAGTACTTTTACAATCTCTATTTCTATTGGGGGTCAACATGTGGATAAAGCATTATGTGATCTAAGGGCAAGCATAAATTTGATGCCATTATCGGTGTATAAGCAATTTGGTCTAGAACAAGCTTAACCCACCACAATGACAATTCAGCTTGCAGATAGATCAAGTGTGCGACCAGAAGTAAAAATTGAAGATATCCTTGTCTAGGTAAACCAATTAATTTTCCTAGATGACTTTATAATCTTGCATTATGATGAAGATAAGAATGTCCCCATTATTTTAGGTCGACCGTTTCTAAAGACAGGACGCACACTTGTAGACGTTTATGAATGAACCATAAGACTGCGAATGAATAGAGAAGAGATAAAGTTTAAAATCTGCAATTCGATGAAATGGCCAACTGAAAGTGAATAGCATTCTTCAATGAATACTTTAGACGAAATACTAGACCAAGGGACATTGGAGTGCGCTTCAGTGAATGAGAAAAATGAAGAACTTTAGGAGGATGAACTCGAGGTTTGTGACAATTTGAATATTTCTCATAACTCGCAAAATCTCAATGACAGGACTATTTCACCCATGAAACCGTCCATAGAGGAACCACCAATATTAGAACCCAAGAAATTACCAATGCAATTGAAGTACGCCTACCTTGGTGGAGATGAAACACTACCAGTGATCATCTCAACAAACTTGTCTTCGAGCAATGAAGAAGAGCCTTAATCACCATGTTAAGGCAGCATAAAAGAGCAATAGGCTGGACTCTAGCAGATTTGAGGGGAATCAACCCGGCGTTTTGCATGCATAAAATTCAACTTGAGAATGAGGGGTTTCGCTCAGTGGAGCATCAGCTAAGGTTGAATCCGGCCAGGAAAGAAGTAATTAAGAAGGAAATCATCAAATGGCTAGACGTGGGTGTGACATACCCAATCGCTAATAACAAATGGGTAAGTCCAGTACAATGTGCACCGAAGAAAGGCGACACTATAGTTGTCAGGAATGAAAACAATGAGTTGATACATACACGAACAATAACTGGTTGGTGCGTGTGTATGGGCTACAAAAAATTGAATGCAGCCACGAAAAAAGACCACTTTCCACTACCATATGTTGATTAGATGCTAGACAGAGTTGCTGGACAAGAATAATATTGTTTCTTGGATGGATACTTGGGATACAATCAGATCACGACTGACCCTGAGGATCAAGAGAAAATGACATTTACATGCCCTTATGGTATATTCACATTTCGGCGAATGCCATTCGTATTATGCAATGCACCAGCAACCTTTCAGCAATGCATGATGGCCATATTCTCTGACATGATAGAGAAATATGTAGATGTCTTTATGGACAACTTCACTGTGTTCGGACATCATTAGCGGAATGTCTAAAGAATTTTAGCAAAGTGCTCAGAAGATGCGAAGAAACAAACCTAGTGTTGAATTGGGAGAAGTGACACTTCATGGTCACTGAAGGAATTGTACTGGGACATCGAATATCAAAGGACGGAATGGAGGTAGATAAGGCAAAAATTGAAGTAATCGAGAAGTTAAAACAACCTACAAATGTTAAGGGAATTCACAATTTTCTTAGCCATGCGGGATTCTACCAAAGATTCATCCAGGGCATTTTGAAAATAGCAAAACCCATGTGCGAACTGTTGGAACAAGATCAATCGTTTGTATTTGATGAAACATGTGTGACGGCTTTTCTGAAGTTGAAAAAGGCCTTAGTAACATCACCAATAATTGCTACCCCCAAGTGGAATCAACCTTTTTACATTTTGTGTGATGAAAGCGATTACTCTATGAGAGCAATGTTGGGAAAAAAGGGCTACAAGGTCATTCATCCAATATATTATGCGAGCAAGATGATGAACGATGCTCAGAAGAATTACATTACCAAAGAGAAAGAGTTTCTCGTGGTGGTATTCGCATTAGATAAGTTTCGTTCATATTTATTTGGAGTAAAGATAATGATTTTTTCTGATCGTGTAGCTATTAAATATCTCTTGAAGAAGCCAGATGCAAAATCAAGGCTATTACGATGAGTTTTGCTTTTGCAAGAATTTGATGTAGAGATCGCCGACAAGAAAGAGTGACCCTATATGATCACTGATCATTTGTTACGAATTGAGCATCGCGAGCACCCATTTGAAAATCTCGACATCCAAGATGAATATCTAGATGAGCAATTATTTTCCCTTGACCTAGAAGCAACTTCAGAAAAGTTACCATGGTTCGTTGATATAGCAAATTATTTGGCGAGCGGAGTAATACCGGAAGAGTTCAACTACCAATAGCGTAAACATTTTCTTCATGATGTTAATAAATATTTCTGGACGAACCATATTTGTACAAACAATGTGCTGACAATATCATTCGCATGTGTGTTTCAGATAGCGAGGCGAAAGAAATCATCATCGAATGTCATGCACGAGCGTATGCTGAACATTATGACAGAGCGAAAACAACAACGAAGGTATTTCAAGCTAGGTATTTTGGCCTTCTATTTTTAAAGATGCATATGCTTTTGCTAAATCTTACGATCAATGTCAGAGGTTAGGTAACATAAATAAAAGAGATGAAATGCCCCTGAAATATATTTTGGAAGTTGAAATCTTTGATGTATGGGGAATAGATTTTATGGGCCCATTCCTAAATTCGCATGGAAACGTTTATATTCTTGTAGCCATTGACTATGTATCTGAATGGGTAGAAGCGATCGCATGTGCGAAAAAAGATTCGCGAACGGTTATTAAATTTCTGCATAATTTTTTTTTTACACGTTTTGGTACTCCACGTGCTTTAATTAGCGATGGAGGAACTCATTTTATTAACCGTGCATTGACATGAGTGTTGTAGAAATACAATGTCCGCCATAAGATTGCAACTGCATACCATCTGCAAACTAATGGCCAGGCAGAGGTCACTAATAGAGAAATCAAGCAAATTTTGGAAAATGTGGTAAGTCCAAATAGAAAAGATTGGGCAATTAAATTGGATGATGCCTTATGGGCTTATCGGACGACATACAAAACACCATTAGGAATGTCCTCATTTCGCTTAGTGTTTGGTAAAACATGTCATTTACCTGTAGAATTAGAACATGGAGCATATTAGGCGACTAAAGAATTGAACGTAGATTCGACAGGAATAGGGCCCACTAGAAAACTTCAACTGTTAGAACTCGAGAAATTGAGACAATTCGCTTATGAGAATGCTAAATTATACAAGGAGAAAACAAACATTGGCATGATGAGCGAATTAGACCTAAACAATTCTTACCAGGGCAGAAAGTATTATTGTTTAATTCTAGGTTGAAACTCTTTCCAGGGAAGTTAAAATCTAAGTGGTCTGGTTCGTTTGTAGTAGTGCAAGTACATCAAAATAGAGCAATTTTGGTGCGAAACGAGTCGGGCAATTTAGAATTCACGGCAAATGAACATCGACTTAAACATTATTATGGTGAAGAATCCCAAGATGCGGAGTTCTCCACCCTAATTGAAACTTGAAAAAGGTTGGATGCAAGCGAACTGTATGTGAATTACTTAATTAATTATTTCGCTTGAATTAAGATTGATAGGTTATGTACATATTAATTTCATTTTCTTTGTGAAAATTTATTTATTTTCATTGTTAATATTCTCGCGAGCGCGAATAGGACTTATGATAGTCATGAGGTCATTCGTTTACATCATTAGGTTAGATTCGAACCTAAAACTTGTCCATCTCATGATCACGAAGCTACCACAGGTAAGGTGGATCGAAAGATCCAACGGTGAGAAATTCGCGAAGGCCAAATGGCGGTTCGAATTATGGAATGCGAAACGTTAGGGTTGTCCTTTAAAACACTTTTATGAATCTGAATTTTCTCTTGACCTCTACTCTAGAACACGTGATCTAGCAAACCCACATTCTCAGCCATCATGTCGAAACGCCCAATTCAAAACCCCATTCCCAAGTTCGTCCAAGAAACCCAGGATGCTTTAGTGAAGCAATCCGCGAACGAGCCAACCATGAGGGAATTAAATTGAAGAAAAATAAATCCAAGGTTGGCGTGGAACAAATGAGGGAGAATTCCGAGCCAACCATTGCAGGTAGTGGCTCAAATTATTCAGCCAACTTAAGAAGAGTTGGCTGCAACGGTTCGAGCCTTAGAGGAAAAACTTATGAGGAAGATGAAATCGCTGCAGCGAGATCTGATCACCGAAAGTGAAGAAAATTGATGGGATTAAAACCAACGGATGACGTTGTTGCGAATCCCACTATTGAGGAAGATGAGGCATTAATTGAAGAATTGCAAGAAAGTACAAACCAGTTCACATAAGCGATGGACGATCGCTTTGCATTTGACCAAAGAATCACTTCGTCCCAACAAGATCAGATGGTAGGTGGTTCAGAACGATTACTAGCGATGTTAACTCTCAATGTAGAGAGAAGAGAGCCAAGAATCCGAACCCCCCTCCATTACACCAATTGCGCAAGTGAATGAAGCGCTTGCGATGGAGGAAAGCATGCCAATGAGCTCCCCTAGTGTCACTCCAAATGGTGCGAGTTCCTCGGAAGATGAGTTTATTGCCAATACATTGAGAGAAATTGCACAGAGAATAGAAATGAACCTATCACATGATTTGGAAGCGATGTTGGATGAGGGAATGGAGATAGTGCGAAGGAATGAGGACTGGATGCACTTAGAGAATGAAAATGAGCCAGTGAATATACCTATGGCCGTCGAGCTTGATGTTGATATGGCTGAAAGGTTAGGGAGAGAAATGGAGCGAGCAAATAACCCTCAACCAGAAGATAAAATTTTCAAGAGCTGACCTCCCTTCACCACATGAAAAGACGAAAGCCAGAAAACAAAGACAAGCCCTTTTGCGGAAAGACGTTAAATTGCTTGCTAACCCACGATCACAACTAGGTAAGCAAGGTGCAGTTCCAAGCAAAGCTTGTACTATCCGAACAAGGATTAGAGGAGGAATTGGAGAAATATCCACCAATAATCAGGCATGAAATCGACCAGCGAAGTCGGGAGGAATTCTGCGTTCCGTGGGAAGATGCGAGGATTGAATGGACAATAAAATTCTTCGCCAGTATCATCAATCGTGAAACACGAACATCATTTGTACGAGGGAAGAAAATCGATTGGAGTTCAGCAGCATGGAATAAGTTGTTTGGTTTGTCGGATGAAGAATCTGACTACGACATCCTCAACCCAAACGTGCACTCAAGAAGATTTGGACGATTGCATTAACACAATCGGCTGTGAAGGAGCATAGTGGGATATCGGTTTGAAATTGGTGAAGTTATTGGCCAACGACCTGAATGCTGAGGCGAAATTTTGGGCGACGTTCATCAAATCTAGCCTAATGCCAACCACGCATGACTCAATGCTAACTTAAGATCGAGCGTTTCTTATCTATTCTATTATGGTCGAGCATTCAATCAATGTGGGGTGAATAATCGAAGAGGAAATCTATCTCTGGGCTGAAGGTGGCAAGAAAACAAGCCTAATAATCTTTCCTCATTCGATCTCAGCACTTTGTGCAGATTAGGGCGTGAAAAGGAGATCCAGTAATCTGAAGTTAGCTCACCAGAAAACGATCCCTATTGAAAAGAGGCCACCTATCTGCCAAACTCTCTAAACCGAAAAGCGACCAGGAGCAAGCACGCTCCCTCCAAATCTCGATGAAGTGTTGAAGATACAAGAATCCATTTTGGCGGAGCATCAGGACGCGAAAGCTCGACAAATTTCTTTCTACAAGTATTTTTCAATTCGCGATAAAGCGATTCAAATGTTCTTTGATCAAATCGAAGATGGCCCGCACCTACCTGCTATTCCAAATTAGGTTCTAAATCGTAGACCATTAGAGGATGATGAGAATAAGTGAAATCATCAGATGTACTGTTAACTTTTCTCGTTGTTTTCATGTATTGCTACGTATGTTTTATTTCGCTAATTCAATACATTTGCGTTTCTCTGTTTGCATGTCACTCTCAATTCCTTCTAACTTACGCCATTAAACTTGTGTTGTAATTTGCTCGGTAGATCTTAATCACTACTTTATCACCTTACATCCTCTTATTAACAATGTTATTCATATTTGCGCAAATCCTCACATCTATACTAACAAGTGTTAATTTTTCTTATGTAACATGCTTCGCGTATTCTGACTCTGTGTGGTGATACATTGTTCGATCAAGGCCATCTATTCGTAGGTTGTTCGTTTATCTATTTCATACTCGATTGGACTTGTTGAACTAGTTTAGGGTTTTGTACAATTTTGCCCAGTTGACATCAATCCAATCATGCTTTTCTCTAAAGTCTTCGTGAGTGGGGGGCCGCTTTCATTGGGACAATGAAAGTCTCATGTTTGGGGGTGTGTGTGTGCACTTTCTATATAATAAAACAACTGAACGCAAAATAAGTTCGAGCAAAGATGAGTGGCGAAGCAAATCAAATGGCTAGTAGCCTAAGTTTGGAATCTCGTCCGTAGTAAAGCAATCCACATACTCAATAAAAAAAAATCCACCGTGCTTACCCTACATCGCGTACCCATCATTATTTTATTATTCGATGAAGGGGCAGACATGAGTAAGATCTTAAATGAGCTGAGATTCCATGAACTGTAAAAGGAGAGTATTCGCTTCGGCAAAATGGGAGCAATCCAAGAAGCAAACGGAAGAATTGGGCATAAATCAGTAAAAATCAGACTAGCGAAACGGTAACAGAACCAGGAAATAGGTCACAAGCCTGATCTGAGTCAAATGGATAGAGGACACACTCGCAAAATAAAGTTCTGCGATCGCTGTAGCGCTAACAGCATGAGCAGAAATGCGAGCAAGTAAACTCTGGATTTTAATTCGATGCTTGGATGTTATGATTCGGCTATACGAATTGACAATTGATATTGGGGGGATGATGAAGGGGGCATAGTTAGTGGTATGTGATGCATTGATTACTTGAGACGAGTAATACTTCAAGTTAGAGGGTGTGATAACTCGAGAAGAATTGTGAGTTAAGTGAGTAAGTATAGTGCAATTATACGATGTTTCATGTCATTATTGAGAAAAATGATTCGCTAACTTCAAGTTTACGTGAATACAACAGCCTTATAGTTTTCTGAGTAAGGTGAAGTGTTTTTGTAGTATTGAGCGAGAATTGGAGCTTTTTAATGTTTGATTGTGTATGTAAGGAATATTCGCTGAAGTGGGTGAAGCACGCAAAACGAAGTTGTAAGATCGGACCACAAACGGACGCGTGGCAGAAATCAGAAATAGAATCGAGAATGGATCATAACCTCCAAACATGCCGTCAAGCGAAGATTATGCTAAGTGGATAGATCGTGGGGTGATTGCGGAAAATGCGGACGTAGAAAGTCGTCTTATATAAACCTGAAATTGAGACTGAGAAATGGACGACGATTGAGAGATCGAAGTTATAGCTTCTTGATTGTATTGGTGGTATTCAGTTGCATAAGTGATTTCAGAGTATTGTCAGGGCTAGCTAGTCATTTCCTAGCAATTTTAGTATTTCTTTACTTTTGTTCTTGTTTCTGTTCTGTTTTCTTATTACTTATTGCAAATTGTGTGCAACTAGTGACTTTATTTTTCTTTTTTAATGGCAAATCGTTTTACAATTATGCGAGTTTTATTTATCAGTATGTCTAACTAAATTCCTATTAAGAGGTAGCTAAGTGTTAATTGTTCGCTGATGCGTAGGAATAAAGAAAAATTAGCTAAGTATCTTGCATGTAAATTTGGAAGTTTGGAGAGTTGAGAAATTCCCTTACATATTACTTCACTTTGAGAGAAGGTCATAACACCTTTACATGTTTTACTAGGATTTGTCAACTAGCGTTCACAATTCACATTCACTTAGAGATAAGGTTTACTAGTAACTTAGTCTACAATTAAGGAAAACCAAAGACATTCGAGAGAAGGATTAGTTAAATTACTTGTAGTATTGTTTTAACCCATAACATCAGTTTGCAAATGAGCTTAGCAAACTTCTGACCATTTAGATTATCGATTTCATCGCTTAGATTCCTCAGACTTCAACAATACTCAAAACCAATTTTTACTTGTTGTCTTAATTCGTACACTTTAACAAGACGGACGAGCTTTAATTCCCTGTGGAGACAATCTTTACTTATTAAAACTTACTACAACAAATTTGTGTACACTTGCACTTGATAGTAGCGGAAAGAAACCAACACCATTCGCGAAAGCGAACTACACGTGAATTCTTGAATCTCTTTTTGCTCAACAAAAACCAAATAAATCATCAAACCATCTCTACACTTGTTGTGATACACACAACAATCATACTGACTTCTGGTGTAGCCTAGCTCAACCATATAATTGTCAAACCTCTTGTACCACTGTCTTGGAGACTGTTTAAGTGTATACAAGAACTTCTTAAGCTTGCACACATAGTCCTCTTTTCCAAGACACTAGAATCCCTTTGGTTGGGTCATATAAATCTCTTCATCCAACTCTCTATGCAGAAAAGCTGTCTCCACATCAAGTGACTCAAGTTCTAAATTCTGATGGGCCATTGTAGGTAGTAGCACCTTGATAAAAATGTGTCTGACTACTGATGAGAAGATATCATTATAGTCAACAACCTTTCTCTGAGTGAACTCTCTTGCAACTACACGAGCTTTATACTTTAACCCGTCTATAGGCGAGATTCCTTCATTTTTCTTATAAACCCACTTGCAAGTCACAATCTTCCTTTCGTTTGGTCGTTTGACTAACTCCCAAGTTTGATTCTTATTCTGAGACTCCATTTCATCACCCATTGCAGTAAGTCACTTTTTTTACTCACTATATGAAACAACTTCTTTATAGATAGACGGTTCATAAGTATCCAACTCTTTAACAACATGTAGTGCATAAGCATCCATATCTGATTGAAGGCCGAATACTAATTCTTCTAGCTCTATCAATAACTATATCCATTATCTGCTTCCATACTAAAATATTGATTAGTGGTGTCAGTTTCTATAACAATAATATCTCGCTAATCCATAGGAATATCTGACTCTATTTCTCTACCTTTGTTATAATTCATCTATGTTCGAACTGAATTCCAGCTCCACCTGTATATCAACACTACTATTGTTCCCGGCAACTGTGGACTGCAAAACAATGTTAAATATAGAGTTCTCATCAAAAGTAACGTTTCTGCTATAAATAACTCTATTCTCAAAAGGAAACCGTACGTATCATGTATCCCTTAACTCTAATTCCATAACCTACAAAAATCCCTCTTGGATCTTGGCTTTAATTTTCCCTCATTGACATAGTAAGAAAATTGCAATAAAAAACTTATAATGAGGAGTAATTTGTAGGCTTACCAGACCATACCTCATATGATGTTTTATAGTCAATACCTGTGTGAGGCCCTAAGTTGATCAGATAGCACGCCCAAAATATTTTAACTGAACCAGCATTTGAGAGCATGCATCTTGCTCTCTCCAGTAAAGTTCGGTCCATATGTTCTGCTACCCTCATGCTGTTAAGGTGTGTCTCTGATAGTATGATGTCGAACAATCCCTTCATTTTTATGGAAATCATTAAATTCAAAATAATAAAACTCAAGGCCATTATCAGATCGAAATCTCTTGATCTTCTTCCCTATTTGATTTTTCATCAAAACCTTCCACTGTCTGAAATTCTTGAATGCTTCACCTTTGTGCTTCATCATGAAAATCTAAGTCATTCTTGAAAAATCATAAATAAGAGACAAAAAATACATGTTACCTCCAACTGATTCAACTCGAGGACCCCAAGATTCAGCGTGGATATAATCAAGTGTACCTTTGGTACAGTGGACTCCCTTTGGAAATTTGGATATTCTTTTTCACTCATGTTACCAAAGTCTTAAGTGCCATAACTTAGTCATGTCCTATTTCTGAACTACAGACGATGTCGTTGCAGCTAAACCTGTCAACGTTGAACCTATCAAAAAATACAAGGTTCCCCGTTTTGTACCTTTTAGAACTACCTTTGAATCCTTACATACATACATAATTCTACTTTCAACTTTAAGGCTAAAACCTTTGTTTTCCAGTGTGATGAGAGATATTAAACTCTTTGTCATTGATGAAACATGCCTTACATCATTCAAAGTGTATAATAACTCGTCATGTGTTCGTATATTGATTGAGCCAATTCCAACTACCTTGCAAACTACACCTTTTACCACTGACACATTACCTCCATCAATTTTCTCATACGTTGAAAACTACTCCTTGTTCGGAAACATGTGATACGATTCCCTTGAATCGAGGACCCACACACCTTTCGAATATGTGTGATCATTTGTAGCTAGGGTCAGATCTTCTTATGAGCCGCCATCAACTTCTACTATAACAGTTGAACCTTCCTTTTTATCAGGTTGGTAACTATTACTACAAGGACAATCATGCTTCCAATGCCCTTTTTTTCTTGAAGTAAAGCAAGTATCGTTGTCTCTGAAATTATTCGTCTTTGAGCAATTAGAATTTGGGGTGAGTTACTTTTACTTCTTCTTTCAAGGCTTTCCATGACCTTTGCTTCCTGTTGCAGCCAACCCAAACATTCCACCTTTTGTTCTACCAATGACCCAGTGGCAGTCTTCTCTAGTAAGAAGAGCATTCTTCACTTCATCTAGAGACAACGTATCCTTGCAAGAAATAAACGAATAAAAAAAATGTGTACGACATTGGCAACGATACCAACAAAATTAGAGTGACATCTTCATCATCTATCTTAACCTCGATATTACCCAGATCCATTAAAATCGTATTTAATTTATCAAGATGATCCTTAAGAAGCATATCTTCGAACATATGGAGGCTAAATAATCGTTGCTTCACATGCAACTTTTTGGTTCAATATTTCGTCATATAGAAACTTTCGAGCTTCAACCACAAACTATAAGCCTTAATTTGATCTACGACCTCAGCGATGACATCATTAGCAAGACAAAGCATGATTTTCGAATGGGCCTTTTCTTCTAGTCTTATCAAATCCTCATTTTCATCTAATTTCGCATCCTTCCATTTGGCATTAAGAGGTTTCCACAATCCCTGCTGCTTCAACTAAGCACCATCTTAATCTTCCACAAACCGAAACTGTTCCCTCCGGTAATTTTTTTGACTTTCACGTTTATGCCAAACATTTTTAAATCGGTTGTTGAAAAATAATTGCAGAAATACGAACCCTAGGCTTGGATACCAAATTGTTATGAAATCGGCAATCAACAAACAATTGAAAATAAAGAAAACCAGAAAGAAAAAGCAACAAAGAGATTTTTACGTGCTTCACTAATGTTGTGTTAGCTAGTCAACAGGCAGAGAGGAGACAATTTTATTAAGGAGAGGTGAAATACAAAATGAACATCACAGTTGCTAGAGTTTTGATTCGAGTTTATATAGACACTCTCATTAAAACCCTATTAAAAAACACCCATACACGAAAAAATCAGCAATGCAGATTTCATTTAGGTTTTGGGGGCGTTGCCCTCGAACCCCCACTCGCTAACCGGTTATCGAGACCTCCAACTAACTAATCGTAGGGCATTAAATCGTTCAAAACATATCTCAACAAATCAATATAAAAAGAAGAGTAAAAATGTTTCTTTCTCCTCCTCTTCAACTAAAAATACTAAAAAGAAGGTTTTACTTTTGATCTTTATTTATAAAGAAGACTAATGAAGGTTAACCTTCATTAATCTTGTTCTTCTCCAGAGGAAGTTTCAGCTATGTACACCACTTTTTTTTTAAAAAATAAATAACGAGTACAACACTTATTCTGTGATCGATAAGCTTTCCATATGAACCTTGCTAGTTTGATGGATTATAATTGATTGAGAATATAGACAAATCTCTCTAGTTCTTATGTTTTCTGTTGCTATTCATTTTCCTTATTCTCTAGCCAAAAAGTTTGATCAGATGCCAGATTACTCATTATAATGATACTAATAATTGACATAAAAAGGGTAAAGAAAGAATGAATCAAGAATTTGTTGAGGCAACTTCTTCTCTATGGGATTGATGAGTTACTTCTATTAGAGAATATGGAGCTCCACCTCAAAGTCAATTGGTGATGAGAGGAGTAACTCACATCCCTTATAAATATGTTGTAGAACCTCACCTTTTTAATGTGGGACAATTTCCACATGGTGAACATGGTGAGTATCTTCAACGTAATAGATAATAACAGAATATGATTGTATTAGTTGTAAATAGTCAGTTTGTTGAGTACATTAGCTCTCTCATTAAAGCTGTATAAAATGCCCCCCTCTCATAATGAATAAAGCACTGAGTTCTAAAACTAATTTTTCCATTCCCTCACGAAATGTAAAATGGTATCAAAGCGTTAGTTTTTCCACAAAATTTTTTTTCCTCTTTCCTGTGTTCTCTCTCTCTTCTCTTCGCTATGTCAACATCTTCTCGAATTGATGCTTCCTCCGTCCAAGAACAGTTGCTGCCGACTGAACCTGCATCAAATCCCTATTATCTATTATGGAAGTTCCATACTTTGGTCATATTTCTTTTGTAGAATTAAAAAATAGAGAATTTACCATCAGCAGCACATTTTACCTTTTGTATTACATTTGCAGCACAATTTCTAAAATAATTTCATCTATAGCATATTAATTTCTATCAATGATAAAACTCAACTAGTGATAGAACTCAATTTGAAATTCTATCACTAATAGAAAATTCAAGCGGTGATAGAAGAAGTCTTTCATTGATTAAATTCTATCGCTAATAGAACTCAGCTAGTGATAGAATTCAATTTGAATATTTTGCTACAAATGAATTAGTTTTGATTTTATGCTATAGATAAAAATATTTTATCTTTTTTTGTTATACATGCAAAATCCCCCATTAAAATAGAGACTTATGGAAGTTGGAGAAGAAAAAAAAAGATTAAATGGAGGTCGAAGAGAAGGGGAAATAATTTTTTTTTTTTTGGAAAGATTATTTTATCCTTTTTTATATGTCAAAAAGTTGATTGCAAAAACTTATTAAATTTTAGGGAATTTAATGAGGAAGTAGGGGTGTAACTCTAAAATTTGAGATTAAATATTGAAAATACATTGATTTCAAAAAAAAAAAAGTTGTAAATACATTTAAATTTGATTAATTACCATTTTGCTACTAGGGTTCATTTCAAAATTAAATGTCAATGAGTGGAGTTAGTCCAACTTAGTTTTTTTTTAGTACATATTGGGGGAGGGGACATTAATACCGATTCTCGGGATATGACACTGATGTTGAATTGGTTAACAACCAAACAATGAAACCATTGCGCCAATGGACCCATTCGGTATGAAAGTTTTTTTTTAACAATAAGATAATATGGTAAATATAAATTTAAAACCGTTGAGAAGTTCAACAACCAACTTTAAGTTTTAAGAGAAGAGGGCTTAAACCTTCATATCTCATGCATCAGCTATACATTTGTAAGAAAACAAAATTGTATAACCATCTATCTTA
This sequence comes from Sicyos edulis, assembly GCA_036507275.1. Lineage (NCBI taxonomy): Eukaryota > Viridiplantae > Streptophyta > Magnoliopsida > Cucurbitales > Cucurbitaceae > Sicyos > Sicyos edulis. The sequence goes on from CM071847.1 coordinate 38,531,911, forward strand.
TTAATGTTAGAAGTTCTCCTCAATTCTCTTATATTGCATCCTCAACATGTATATCAACATAGTCTGATAAGTTTAAAATTTTCAACTCAATCTCCATAGTTTAGTATCTCAAACTAAATATATGAAAGACACTTATAATTTAAATACAAGGGTTTCTAAATCACCTTAACACTCATCAATATCAATCATTTTGGAAAATCTAAACTATATAACCAAATTGAAATTTTGTAGGAAGAAAAACTCAAAATTACAATAAATTAATAAACAAACCAATGGATTTAACTCTAGATTTAAAATGAATATTCACTATAATAAGTGAAATAATTGAATGAAAAAAAAACACTCATCAAACTAGTAATCCACACAATTATTGAAGAGACAAGATAAGAAAATAAAGAGATAGTTTGCTTGGAGAGAGGATGGAGGAGAAAAATAAAATTGACAAGAGAAAGAGTGTTCCCAAATCAGACATCAAAAAGGTAAGAGAGAGAGGCGAGCTGAATTAGGTCACCTTTGCAAGTGGTGGTTTTTTCCCCAATGGTGGCCTACTTCCCACATGCTTGGTCACTGGCAGTGGGCCCACACTCACCGCCTTCTCCGACCGACAGCTCAGCAACCCGTTTCCCAATGATGATCTTCTTCTATTATTGTTATTGTTACTGTTGTTTTTCTCATCCCAAAGCTCCTCCGCCTCCGACATGTTAGCAATGCTTGCTCGATCGAAGCCCTCGGCCGTGGTGACACTCCAGTCAATACTCGCCTCGCTCGGCTCATACCAGTCAGTCGATGGTGTCATCGGCTCGTCTAGGCTATGACGCATGGCTGCATCAGCCAACCCTAGCCTTCTCGCTTCTAGTTCCACCGATTGTCGTCGGTGGAACATGGTAGGGTGCAAGGCTGCAGTAGTGCTAGTGGTTTGGGTGGAGAAGCTTTCAATTTCGAATAAGTCGGAGCTGGCATCGCTTTCCACATCATCAATGTCATTGACGACTGTAGCATTGCCACTGGATACTGCCACATTGGTGAGTATCCGTGATTTTAGACCGCCGTCTCCACTGCCACCACCACTATCGGAGCTTGGTTTGAATACTTCTAGAGAATTTCGAGGTGGGTCTTCAATTAGAATAGGGTTTATAGATCTTATTGGAAAAGCTCCATTGTTGTTGTTAGTGTTGTTTTTCAAGATGGGGAAAGTGAAGCCATTGGAAGCTATTACACGTTGTGTTGTGGGCCCTTGAAGAAGCAAATTTGAAGGAAAACGTCTTTGAGTGCTCCAAACGACGTCGTTATTTGAATGTTGTAAATGCATTGTGTTCTCACTTGAAGTTTTCTCCAACTTAGATTGAGAATGGTTGTCATCAATTGTGTTGTTGTTGATAGAAAGAGAACTTGTTTTTTGGTCTAATATCATTTTAGATTCTTGAACTTGAACTGACTTCTTCCCAATACAAGGGCATCTGGAGCTTCCAAAAACCCATCTCATGGTCGTAGATGACGACGATGACGATGTTTGCTTTCGTGATTTTCTCTCAGAATGATGATAAGAATCTCCACGCAAAACCGACACCGAAACCGCTCCAGGTGGGTTCGTGAGCAACCCCGTTTGGCTATTCCAACTAGCTTCTGACGAGGCAGTTGGCGTTGCAAAATCAAACGATCGAGCTCGATTGGTTCGGTGATCCTTATCAGTAGAGGTAGAAGCAGAGGGAAACGTCTTAGAAACTACGCCATCCGATGGATGAGTAACACCATCACAAGTCCAAGGTTTGGATTTGGATGATTCTGAATACTGGTCTAAATCCTGTTCGTGCTGCTCCGACATCGACATATGCTCGATGGTCGTTATGGGAGAAACCTTGTTGATATTGTTGGCTGAAACCTCATTGAAATACTTCTTGGCATCGAAAATACTAAGCTCAGAGGAATCATCAACAATGGTGCAATGAGCAAGAAAATGAGGTTCTCTTCTTTCTCTCATATCAATATTATTGTTGCAGCCAAAGACTGTTTTCTGAGATAAGCCACCATTGATAAAGCTCATCTTAGAATTAGTTGCTTTTCTTCCCATCAAAGGATATGAGAAAGAAACCTCACCCTTTAAATAAAGTATTTATAAAATAATCATATGAGAGAGAGAAGAATTGGTTTCAAATCTTGTGGTTCTTTTTCATCTAATATTTTCATACTTAATTTGCCCTTTCTTTAATGGAAGAAAGACTGTTGGGAAATATGAGAAAGTGTTCAAAATTGGCTATCAACTTATGAATTGGTGGGGCATTTTGAAAGATTCCATTCACTTCAACATTCACATAAATTCAAATCTTTTTTTTATAAAAGGAGAACAATTATCTACATTCTTTCTTTTTTAATGGAAATCTTTTTATTTCACATTCTTGAGAAGAATCCTCCTGACCCGTAGTTGTAATTATTTGAAAAATATTTAAGTCATGTTTAAATGCTTATTTATATTGCTTAATAAAAGCCATTTTCTTTTTTTTTTCTTTTTAAAATAAAGATAAAATAGAATATGGCTCATAATGAACCATAGAACATTTATTTTTAAGTAGGGTTAATAATTAAATTTATAGTCTTTTTTAAGTAGGTTAATAATTAAATTTATAGTCTAGTTTTGTAAAATCTAACTTGAGTTCAGTTCTCTACGATTGATCGCATGCATATATGGTACAAACGTAATTAATGTTCGTAGATGATTAAGTGTACTTGACTAAATATAAAAATGATAAATGTACTAAAGTAATTAAATAACAACTTCCATTATCTAAAAATTGTGATGTTCTAAGTAGAAAATTTACTACTCTAATTTGGTCAAATAGAGCCTTAAGGATTCAAAAGTTTAGGGATTCAATCATAGATGCCTATCTAATAATTAGAGAATTTTCTTGACATCTAAACCTTGTAAAATTAGATGATATAATGTTTGTAAGAATAATTGAGGTCGCATAATTTCAAACATTAAAAACAAAAACTTGTAATTATGGAGTGTGTTATACAATACTTTGATTTTTTTTTTTAAATGAACAAGGTTTTCACACATTAAGAAATGAGAAGTGGGAAAGAAAAACAAATTTGAATTTGAAGGCCTTATTATTACTCCTTACTTGCAATCTTAAAAAATCAATCAATAAATTTGATGTATTATATTTCCTTAGTCAATAATTGATCAAATACTATATTCTAAATATAGCTATGGATGGACAAGGAGTAGGGTGGAAAACAATAGTACTCATGGGGTACCATTCATAAGAATCCAAAAACATGAACAATGTTCAAGTCATCCAAAGCCAAACAAAAACATACATATTAATCAAAATAATAATGTAATGTAATGGAGTGGTGAAGAAAAAGACAATGAAAATAAGCATCTATTTGTATATATCATGTTTTCTCATCCAAATTGGCCTTGTGCTAATGCCCCCTTTCAACATCTTTATTAGGCAAATGCATGTCATTTATATAATTGAAATTGATCCCTCTTTTAAGAATGTATTATCCAGCTGCTGATGATCAATGTGGGATTTGGACATATTCTTTTTTTTTTTTTAGTACATATTGATGGGGACAAATATCGAATTCTCGGATTCGAACCTATGACGCTCGTGTTGAACTGGTTTACAACCAAACACTGAAACTATTGCACTACTGACCCATTCAGTGATTTGGACATAATCTTTGTGTGGTCAAAAAAGGGAATAATGCATTATTGTAACGACCTAAAATTTTTAACTTGATATTTAAGGTAATTATAGTGCATGTATGAAATACATTAAATTGATAATAATATACAATACCAAATCTTTTGGACATGCGTCTATCCTAAGGCCTCGAACTAGAAAAATGATTATAAATTTCACAATTAAACTCAGAAAGTTTCAAGCCTAAGATGTTCAATAGAGTATGCTTTAAAAGTTCTAATTCCTTGCCAATGAGACCACCTTTTGGAAACTAGTTATATTTCTTTTAATATTTTATATTAAAAAATGTATGTAATGTTGAGGATTTTATATTAGAAAAGTGAGAAAATTTCCTAACTATCTATAAAATAGATGTCGTCTTATCCACAATAAATTTTGAGATGAATATTTATTCTATCTGATTATATATTAAAAAAAAATTAAATTTTCATAATCATTACAATCGAAATGTTGTTTTATCTTAAAGTTAGAAGTTGCCATGCGATGCTCCTTTACTTGTAAAAATCTTTCTATGTGAAAATTTCTAACTTGATCACTTAGTTAATATGGAGTTAATTTTATAGGCTATAGATGTTATGGATCTACTTTTACTGTTTTTTTTTCTTTCTTCTAAGAATGCAATAAAAAACAGATGTTCCGCAATTTTTTATTTTCTTTTCTTACCTCATTTTTTTATTTTTTATTTTTTTTATTTGGAAGATAACTTACATTATGTTTTTTTTTAATCTTTTTTTAATATATAAAATATAAAATTTTCAGCAAAAGTTGAATATGATAGCTCACTAAACCAAATATTTACTTTTTACATGAAATTAAAGCAAAGATATCAATAATTCAAGTATTGGTGTCCAATCAAACACTATACTTAGAAATTTCCAGTTGATCATTTCATATTAGGTATAGTGTTGCAATCACACTGAAAGGTGTGGGAAGAAATTGAACGTATTGTGGTTTTTTATTTTGTAACCGAAGTTAAAAGGGGGAAATATTTTCAAATTGATAAGGACTTAATTTTGAACTTTGAAATATGAAAGTTGGATGATGTGTCCTAATACACTCATGCATTTGAAGGTTAAGACATCAATCTTTTTTAAGTAAGAGAACCATCACGCCGTGTTTTTTTTTTTTTTTTTTTTTTTTTTTTTTTTTTATGTTAATGAACGAAATTTTCTCTAGAGGTATATTTCTCCCGGCTCGGAGATTCTTCTTGAAGAACCATCGACGAGCTATTTACGGGCACCTATGGACGTGTTCTTAAGGCTCTGTCGCACTCTCGTTGGAGAGTGGGGTATGGAAATTCTTGGGCTCGAAGGCGAGCATTGTGGATGTAGATGCAAAATTTTCAGATCTATATCTAATCCAAGAACAAGATATGCATATAGAGATGAATCAAATGAAACAAATAGAAGGATCAAGGAGAAGAGAGACAAAAATACACCGAATTTATAGTGGTTCGGGAACGTCCCTACTCCACTGTTATGGATCGATTGAGCTTGATCGATCCAGCATCATAATGTCATTGATAGATTGTACAAGGGCTCTCAAAGGTGGCTAGGATTTCTACTCTCACTCTTAAGCTTGAAGAAAAACCCCAAATGTGCTTTATATATGAGCACTAATACACATCTTTCATGATTAGTTAAAACTAACCTTTAATTAACCCTAGTTACATTTAACTCATCTTAGAGCTAATACATGATGTGTAATTCACCTATTACAATATACCCTTTTGAAGTACATATCATAAACAAACATGGAAAATAGAATTGATCTCGAGATTTCAGAAGCCCCAGACACACCTGGAACAGAACTTGTTCAAAACTGAACAATCATAACAGAATGTTCAGACTCGCCTGGTTCAGAATGCTACCAAAGTAAAGCAACTCATAACAGAACATCAAACTTTGCTCAGAATGCCAAACTAACTTGGCTTAGAATTCGCCCATGTATGGCAAATCACAAAGATACTCAAATCTCTCAGAAGAAAAAACTTTAGTCAAAATATCTATAGGATTGTGAACCATGTTCACCTTCAGCCATGACAACCTGTTCTCAACAACAACATCTCGAACAAAGTGGAATCTAACATCAATATACTTGGTTTGGTTATGAAAAACAGGATTTTTAGACAACGCTAATACACTCTGACTATCACAATGAAAAGCAATCAAACAATCAATATCGAGCATTTTAGAAATCAAACCTTTGAGCCAAAACTACTCTTTGATAGCATCTATCAAAGAAATATATTCTACCTCATTCGAGGACAAAGCAACAATTTTCTGCAAGTAAAATTTCCAACTTATCACATTGCCGAACAACATAAAGACATAACTTATAAGTGATCTATGCCTATCGGCGTCAGCAGCATAATATGAATTGACATAACCTGTCTGGACGGATTCTTCAGAACTACCTGATCTTGTATACAAAAGACCCTTCACGATTGAGCCTTTAATATGCCTCAATATCCACTTTGCTGCCTTCTAATGTGGCTTACCAAGGTTACTCATATTCCAGCTCACGACACTCATCGAGTGTCCCGAATTTGACCTACATGAAATCATGGCATACATGATACTCCCAACAAGATTAGTATAAGGCACTCCCTTCATATCTTCAATATATTTCTTAGAAGATAGAGACTAAATAGATGGTAATTTGCAATGTTGAGTAAATGGAGTCTTCATCGACTTGCAACTCTCCATATGAAAGCGCTTCAAAATACCAGGAAAGTAATCAAGTTGACTGATACTTAAACAGTTAATATCTTGATCTCTGATCAACTCCATTCCCGAAATCTTCTTAGCATCACCTAAATCTTTCATCTCAAATTTTTTGTTCAACAAATTCTTTACCCTTTTAATATCTGCAACAGTGCTAGATGCAATCAGAATGTCATCAACATATAACAGAAGCAGGATGAAACAACTTGCACTAACAGATTTTTTGTATATATAAGAATCGAAAGAACTCTTAGAAAATCCATTCTCATATATGAATGAGTCGAAGCACTTATTCCACTGCCTTATGACTTCTTAAGGTCATAGATGGACTTCTTCAGATGATAAACCTTGTCAAACTACCATCTAACTGATAACCAGACGGTTGTTTCATATAGATATCCTCGTCCAAAGTTCCATGCAAGAATGTCGTGGTCACATCCATCTATTCTAATTCAAGGTTGAATTGAACTGTCATAGCAAGTAAAGCTCTAATAGAGGAATGTCTGACTATTGGAGAAAATACTTCAGTATAATCTATCCTTTCTTCTTGCATGTAACATTTGGCAACTAATCTTGCCTTTAACCAAGGCTGAGTAAAACCTTTAATACCCAATTCCACCTTAAACAACCATTTGTAGTTGATAATATTACAATTCTTTGGACGATCTACCAAAACCCAAGTATAATTCTTCTTTAAAGAAGTCATTTCCCTGTCCATTGCTTCCATCCATTCAACTGAATGCTTGGAATTTAAAGTTTGCTTGTAGGTGTTCGATTAAAAAATGTTCTCTTCATCATAGCAGTACAGAGCAAAACGTACAAACTGAGCTTCATCAAATCTCGATGGAGGTCGAATCACCCTTCTTTGTCTATCCCTGGCTAACTGATACGAGTGAATGTCAGCATTCACAATAAGGGAAATTTCCTAAACATTACCCTCTGAGCAAGAAGGAACATCCTCTGGCTCAGGAGCAATAACCACGAGATCAGAATGTGCAGTATCGTCGATATGCACTGATGGCTCAACTGAAGAATCTCTCGATGTGGAAGTAGAAGATGATATCAAATCAGTTTTCGAATCATTGCCAAGTAACTCAATCTCATATGTCATGTGCTTGGCAACTTCTGAGTTATCTGAAACTTAACCACTAAAAATCTCTTTCCAAGGAATAACTCTTCATTAAACTCAACATCTCTCCTAACGGAACATCTTCTATCTCCAAATTCAAGGGACCAAAGTTTGTATCCTTTCAATCCTAAAGGATACCCAATTAATAAACACTTATTGGCTTGTGAATCCAGCTTGTCTTGCTTGGTATGCATAAGCTGCACAACCAAACACTCACAAACGATCTAGGTTTGGTGGAGAACCTGTACAAATTTCCTGAGGAGTTCTGAATTTCAGAGCAGTCGACAGACTTCTATTGATGATATAAGCAGTTGTATTAACTGCCTCACCCTTAAAGACTTTTGGCAACCCAACAAAAGACAACATATGGTCCTGTTGAACCTTTCCGTAAGCCCATTCTATTGTGGCATGTCTGGAACAGTTAGAAATATCTTGATCCCAGATTTCTTACACAAGTCATCGAAGTTTCGATTAAGAAATTCTAACCCGTTATCTGTTATTAAGGCTTTCACTTGCTTTCCAGACTGAATCTCAACCATAATCTTCCACTCTTTGAATTTATGAAAAGTCTCATCTTTGGTCTTCAACGTAAAAACCCATAACTTTCTCGAGTAGTCATCAATCAAGGAAAGAAAGTACCGAGTACCACCATGTGTCTGGACCCAAGCTAGTCCCCAAAGATCAGAATGGATAAGCAATCAAGTCCTTTGTGACTAATGTGAGCCAAACGATTATACCATAATTTCGAAGCCTTCAAATTGGACTCAGACACTACATGAACCTCGCCCTAGATAGCTTGACCTTGAAGAACATACAGTCTTTTCACAAGCTTACCAGTCATCTTGACTTTGTTGTTTTTACAAATCATGAATAAGTCACAGTAAAACTTGTTGTCATAACCAGCAGCATCAAAAGTCCCTAAGGAGATGAGGTTACTTCTCAGGCCTGGCACATATCGAATGTGAGATAGCCCTTTGACTGACCTGTCATCCATGTTGAATCTTACTGAACCGATGCCCTTAACCTCTCACTGATGGCTATTTCCCAAAGTGACTTTGTCTATCTCAATTTTTATCAAATTCTCAAAATGGTGCTTGTAAGGGGATACATGGAAGGTGTAACAAGAATCCATTATCCATTGACTCTCATAACGGTCATCAAAATTTCCAGCCATAAACTCCTCGACTGAATCATAACCATCGAGGACATGGGCATCTGCTTTGGGCTTCCTAACAGAGAGCATCCCCATCCTCTTCGAAACTGAACAATTATACTTAATATGTCCCTCTTCTTTGTAGTAATTGCAAATAAAACTCTTCTTCTACTCTTTCGGCTCTTTCTTCTTCTTTGCAGATTTCGAGCTAGTTTTGCCTGATTTACTACTTCGGCCTTTGGCAAGTTTGACCGACTTTCCTTTCGTATAAAGAGCCTCAGAATCCTTCTTTTCTATTTTCATCTCTAAGTCCCTAGATTGAAGTAAGTCAAGAACTTTTTCTAGGGCCAATTTCTCACTGCCATACTTTATCACTTATTTCAGCTTTTTGAACTTGTTGGGTAAAGAATTGAGAAGAATCACTGCTTAATTCTCATAATCAAGCTTCTCCCCCAATGTTTGCCAATCTGCACAAATCTTGTTGAACTTATCTATGTTTTCTTCCAAACCTTTGGACGGACCTATTCTGAACCCAAATAACAACTCATTTAGATATATCTTGTTAGACAATGACTTTGACATGTAGAACTTTTCTAGTTTGGACCACAGAGTAGCCACATCATTAATCTCGCCAAGTCTTCTTAAGACATTATCGGTCAAATGCAGAATAATAGTGTTATTTGCAATCTCACATGACTCTGCTTTTTCTTCTTCTGTCATGGTAGTAGGCCACTTAGGAGGGTTGTCCAAGGCTTTTGCAACTTTCTGTTGCATTAATAAGGCTTTCATCTTCCTCTTCCACAACCATTAAGTAGATGTGAACTCGATCTCTGGTCGCAGATCTGACGCCAACACCTTAATGAAGTTCCAAACAACATAGATGCTTCCAAAATCAAACGCCAAATCAGAAATAATGATCGCATATACCGATTTCAAATGCGAATGAAGACGATCATCAAAACTAGAAATCGGAAGCGCAGGATGCCGAGCCCAAAAGTCGTGAACTGAATTCACAAGTTGCCGTGAAGAATCGCTAAATTGAAGCCACATATAGATTTTTAGAGGAGCTAGAATGAATCGATTTCTCTTAATTTCACTCAATTTTTGCATCGGACCAAATTTCTAACCGATCTGAGCTTGGAAATTTCTATTGTGACGTACACACTAGCCAAACAGCTAATGCACAAATTGAAGAAATCAACCCCTGTTTTGCTGCCAAATGAATGATGACATAGTCACAAGTACAAATTGCATATGAAATGCAATTTTCTTAATCAAAATCCCCAAAAAAAGAATACAGTCGTGGAAACAAAATGCCTCTAAGAAGCTCTTATACCAAAATGTTGATGCAAAATTTCCAGTTCTATATCTAATCCAAGAATAAGATGCATATACAAATGAATCAAACAAAATAAATAAAAAGATCAAGGAGAAGAGAGACAAAGCACACCAGATTTATAGTGGTTCAGGAACGTCCCTACTCCACTGTTATGGATTGATTGAGCTTGATTGATCCACCATCATAATACCATTGATAGAGTGTACAATGGCTTTCAAAGGTGGTTAAGGTTTCTACTCTCAAAACCCCTAAATGTGTTTTATATATGAGCACTAATACACATCTTTCATGATTAGTTAAAATTAACCCTTAATTAACCCTAGTTAAATTTAACTCATCTTAGGGCTAATACATGATGTGTAATTCACCTATTACAGTGGATGAAGCCCTTTAAAAGCTGTTTGGAAAGCTTTATGACATTCAATCAAAACTTGACAAAGAAATGACTGGAGGACAAAAAGTTTGATGAGCATGCAAAGTTTTGTGAGAGGCCCCTCGTCTTAGATAAGTTCTCTGAACTTCGGGGGAAGGTGTCTTCTTTGAAGCTTGGCTCAAGGTGTGGCCTTCGAAGAAAATATGTTGCATGCAAGTCTTATGGTGAACAAGAATAAAAATTAATTTTTGTTTTTTAAATAAATTTGCATGCATCATTTCCTAAGTTTTAGTCGTTTTATAAATTAAAGAAACTCATATTGAATGATGCCTCTGATCAATTTGGGGTTTCTATCTCCTAGTCACCAGAAGTTAGGATGGATCAATCTTGATCTTAGTCTCCAACAGCTTGGATAGATCAATCTTTAGAACTTCTTGAATTGGTTCCTTCGATCTTCCAAAGTATTCTCTGCTCCAACAACGATTGTCTGGTGGGAGACCTTTATAGAGGTGGGAATGAGAGAATTCTTGAAGAGGCTAGGTAAAGTTCAATTGATGTTACTTGGACTGATCAGTCTGAAACACCTATGATCTCTATTTATAAACTTCTCTGCCTTCCCCATATCGAATAGGAAAATGTCATATGCAGTTAATCAATTTAATTATCTAATAATTATATCTCATATATTAATAAACTCCTCAATAAATATTAATATACTAATGTATCAAATATATTAATTAATTATTTGTTTTATTAATATTTATTCAATGTTCTAAAAAAATTAATACTTATTCAATAAATTTTAATCTATTAATATATCTCATATATTAATTAATCAGTTTAATAAATTAAATTAAATTCCTCGTAATTAATATGTCCAACATATTAATCAATTAGTTAATACCTATCATTGTATTGGTAACTGCGAGCTAGTTCGGAGACCAATGGACCTACAAATTGGAAGCTACACGACCTAGGATCCAATCCCTATTCGTTAGACAACATGCTTATTCCACTAAAGACACGTGTTGATCTCTCTCGCATTGTAAGACAAGTTAAGTCTATGGATATTATCGGTCATTTGCTATATAATCCTTCATGTGTTTGTTTGTGATTCACAATTGGGTCAAAAGTTCATTTTACCCCTGTAGCTACATCTTTATCCTTAAGTACTATTGATTCCTTTAATGAACAAACTGCTCATGGTCCAACCATGAACTAATGTCTTCCTGAGTCAATGGGAGGTGGGTACCTTTTTTTAAGTCCAAGAACAAGTCTTTAAGAGAACAACTTCATCTACTTTCCAATAATATGGAATGAGTGAATTTCATCTTGCGACATTGCATTCCCAGATACTCACTACGACAATCTCCAACATGGGAGGCATATTGATTAGCGTTGTTTGGTTGTCCTCACCCATTCACATCAAATGACAATTTCATAAGTAGGAGTTCACAACTCACTCATAATTGAAATCATATTAGCATAAGATCATCCTAGTAAAATAATTATCAACTTCTATAATAAAATTATTTAGACGGATAACGTATTTCATGTCTCATTCTAATGTAAAACTTTTTTGCATATATATCTTTACTAACATGTCTCCACATGAACAACCAAGATCAGGTTGTCTATAATTATTACAAAGCAAGTTGTACCAATAGTGTCACCAGCACGAGGCACCAAACCATAGTCCATACATTTTACATGTCTTTAGGTTATTTAATTAGACCTAGATCTGCTTGTATGTCCAACATACTTGTTCAAGCGTACATAGAAATATCAAATAACTAAAGAGTTTCTTAACTTTTCATTTGATGTCTAATGGTTTTGTTTTAATGTTTTTTAAAATTTATACTTAATAGATTCTTAACTTATTCAACATAGACGATTAGTCCAATTGAGCTTCAATTAGTTTCTAGTTGGAAACGTTTTTTTACTCTTATTTCTAGTTTAACAAACATTTATGTCTTTCTCAAAAAAAAAAACAAACAAACAAACATTAATAAAAGCCAATAAAGTTTTTTTAAAAAAATTAATAGTTTAGGCCCTTTCATAACCATTTTGTTTTTTGTTTTTTGTTTATAAAATTTAAGTCTATTTCTATTCAAATTTTCTACCATGTGCTTCATCTTTCCGTGCAATGTATCCATCATTCCTTAAGAAAGTAGGAGAATACTAACCAAATTTAAAAAACATAAACAAGTTTTTGGAAGCTACTTTTTTTTTTTACAAATTTTGGTTTTATTTATTAAAATATAGGTAAGATGTAGATATTCCAATAAGGAAAAATGTATAGTAAGGTATCTGTTGTAGGCTTAAATTTCATAAATAAAAAACGAAAAATAAAATGGTTATCAAACGGGGTGTTAATTCTCTATGCTCATTTGTGGTCGAACTTAAAAATAAAAACAAGCAATCTTAAAATTGTATACACATTTTAAAAAGAATTAAACCATTTTCAATTTTCGTTTCTAATTTTTTGATTTTAAGAACCAACGTAAATGTTTCGGTAATAAATATTATTGATGAACTAAAAGAAATATGTTTAAACCATGATGGCTATCTATTTAGCTTTAAATATTTTTTATGTAGAGTTTGTTGGTTCCCCTTCTCGAAGCAAAATTGAAGATTAAGCATTCCTACATGGACCAATTTTGGTTCTCATGTTAATTTTTTGATTTTGGTGACTTTTCTTTTCTTTGAGCTGTTGATTAGTCACGTAAAATCAATGGGTATTGAGACTCAATTTTAGACCCACCAAGGCATGTTACTTCATCTTTTTATCATCCAATGAAATTTTGAAATCTTTTCATCACCATAAACTAAAAATAAATAAAAACTTTCAACACAATTTTCTAGAAATTATGCACTTCTGATTTTTGTTCATATATAAATACCATGTAATATATATAATTATAAATTTGATTACTCGTCATTTTATATAGAAATTAATACATAAAAATTATAAACTAAATATAATCAATTATTAGACATGTACCTTCTGAAAAGTTCTAGTTGCTCACCACTAGTTTGAACTTATAAAACAAAATAAAACAAAACAATTACACTTTTACTATTAATTTTAGTGTATGCATATGGTTGGGTGGGAACATCTAGTCTATTTTATTTATTTACTTTAATGATTATCAAGAGCGCAAGATCAGCATAGTTTTAATTGGCATCAGAGATATAGATTGGTAGTTTCAGTTTCCCGACTTTATTAATTAAAAAAGCTAATTATGAAGAAAAATCAAAATGCATAAACCTAAGAGGGGGTTGTTCTCATCATGCCAACTATTAGGTTTGATTTTGTCGGAGATATTCACCTTATCACAATTGTCTCACGTTGAAAATGTGAAAATTCTACATCTTTAAAACAGATATAAATTATTTTTTTTATTGTCAATGGAACCCCATATTCTCCTATACATTTCCTACACAAAATAAATTAAAATAAAGTATAAATTATGTATCAAGATAGGAAGTTTAAATTCCACTCATCCTTAGTTTTAACCTAAGAGTATATATATATACAACCCTTTTCTTCCTTTAGAATTAGTAATCCTAATTTTAGTGACCAATCAAAATAAATTCATATCATATTTTTCTCTCTAAACTTTCATATTCAAATCGTCAAATATAATATTATAAACTTTAAATGTTTTTTTTTAAAGTTTTTTTTTTTTTTTTTTTTTTTTTTTTTTGAGGAAAATGTTTATTTTTAAAGTTGAAATTTGATTTACTATTGGTAATTTCAAATAGGTAGTCTACCTTGACATTTTCTCATTCCATAAATTAATTTAAAAAATTTACACTTTAATATTATTGATTTATTATAAATTAAACACCGAGTGAGTCAATGGTGCAATGATCTCATTATTTGGTTGTAAACGAGTTCAACACTAATATCACAGGTTCGATCATGCTAATTGGTATTTGTCCCTCCCCGATATATACTAAAAAAGAAATTTATTATAAATTAAACATGAAAGTAAAGTGAATTAGAAAAAAAATATAATCAAGAATATAGTTTTTGCAGGGAAAAACAATCTATCATTATGGATATTTGAAATTGTAGGCTAATAGAGCCAATAAACTATTCCAAAACAATTAGGTGTAAGAATTATATGAAGTATTTTTGTGCCAAACTTTTATGGGTAAAGAACATGGTTGGTTCTATAAGCAACCAAAGAAGAATAGTTGGCTTTTGGCTTCCCCCTTTCATTTACTTCATTCTATTTGAGGATAGGGATGTGACACCAAGGACCAAGCTAATGACTTTATATTATTTTATTTAACTTTTTTGTGAAACCATATTATTTTGTAGAGAGCAATATGGGATATGTGAGCGTACCTAGTTTATGGAAACAATAATGAGAATATTTTGGATATTACATTTATGTTGTATAAAATGTTAGTGATCAATGTTTTAATATACTTCGTGAACAATTTTTTTTTTTTTTGGTTATATAATCGTTGTAAATGAGAAATATTAATTATAAAGGTTATGGGTTAGAATCTCCTCTTCCAATTATGGTTGATCTTATACATGTCGGTGGGATTTAAAGTTTATATATATATGCATATTATATGTATGTATGTATATACACTTATAACTCTCAATAATCGTTCGAATAAAACACATTATAAAAATTTCACTATTACACTAAGACATTTCAAGATATTTTTAGTAAGGTAATACTTGGATTCTCATCGATAAGGATCTATCCCAAGTACTAAGTTGATTATGAAGGTTGTTAGGGACGACAAATTTCTATATATTCTTCACATTAATATATGATATTGTCCACGTAAAGAATCATCCATCGTAGTTTTGATTTTAGATATCTTTCATAAAATTTCATATCAATGGAGGTGAGGGCACACAACTATTCTCAAATAATATGAGAGTCAAATACCGATTTTCGGGCTTGAACTCGTGACCGTGGAGTTGAAATGGATTAACACTAGACAAGATAACCAACTGCGCCACTGACTCTCGATCATGAGATACTTTTGTTTGTTCAATAAAAGATTGTTTCATAAACACAACACGAATAGTGACTACAACACTAAAAGAATTGTTTCTTTTTCATATCTATACCATCACTAAACATTGGTTGGTAAACTTTGGCATCTACAA
This sequence comes from Sicyos edulis, assembly GCA_036507275.1. NCBI lineage: Eukaryota > Viridiplantae > Streptophyta > Magnoliopsida > Cucurbitales > Cucurbitaceae > Sicyos > Sicyos edulis. Next base: position 38,547,493 of record CM071847.1, read on the forward strand.
TTTGGTGGCCAACAACGACAACCATTATAAAGGAAATTGGATAGAGGGATTTGGAAAAGAGTGGGGATTGGCAAATCCCACATTTGAATGAATCAACCCAAAAAATCTCATAAAAGCCATCTATAAAACTCTCCATATATGACCATAAAGGCTTCTCACCCTTTTGACATAAACCCTCGGAATACAATATCACTTTTATTTCAACTATCTATAAAACATCAATTCAAATTGATGTTTTCTCTATCATGACCACTTGTAGCATCGATTCAAATGAGAATTTTTTGGTACAACCCCTTACAACCCTGTAATCAAAACTAAATTTTTTTTGTCACGACTATTTATAACTTCTCATACCAAACAAGATTTTATCTTTTCTAAACCTTTCAAAACCACTTCAAACCGCTCATAAGCGCTAGCCTTCACTCCACACCCTCTAACCAAACACACTATAAAATTAATTTCTACCTCACAAATAATGTGTTGCATTAGATTTTATTTTCCATATTTCAACTACATTCTCAAGCTCCAATTGCTTTTTAAAATCTCAATCTAAAGCCCTCCTCTAGTTACAATAAGCCCCACCACCAAGGCACCAACAATAAGACTATGAACCTCGTGGTGTGAGAGACAACCCCTTTTTGGGCCAAACAAAACCTCATCTCCATTCAATCAATAAGGACACTATAATCCTTCCAAAGCTATAGAACATCACTCAATCCAATGAATGGCTATCAAGAACAACATTTGAAGGATGAGAGATCGATAACAATTCAAACTATCAAGAACAAGAACAACTTGTTCCAATCATCGATAAATAATGCAGCTCTTTTTATTTAAAAGCAAAGTGTTCACTCACATTCTTTCTCTATTCTAACTCGAATACTTGAAAAGACAGACATATCAAATCAAGTTTTCTTTGAATTATTAATGAAAAGAAAACAAAAATGGAGAGAAACAACTCATGCAACTGGCTGCAAAGATCCAAAAGTTCATGCAAGAAATGGACAACTTGCAAGCATTTTACAAGCCATAAGCATCATCAACAGGACCAAGCTGCCCCATAAGTTCACAGCTTCAGTTAATATGATTGCACAAAGTGCCCTACTCAACCATTCCTACTAAACTAATGTCCACTAACATGTGATTCCCAAATCCTAGAAAATACTATTTTTTTAAAAAAATAGTTGTATTTTTTTAGGATTGCCTTTTTAGCCTCCATGGTTAATTGCTCATCCTGCATTATCACATTTAATTCATAAAATTATTGAACATAATCTTTAAAAAAATTATAATTTTCGAATTGACTTACTGATCAAAGAAATTTGAAATCTAAAAGGTGATGGATTGAATTTATAATGTTCACCTACTTAATAATTAACTTTCTACAAATTTCATCAGCCAAATATCAAGGTTAAATAGTTTGTCCCATGACAAGAATTAAAGTGCTTGTATCTATCCCAAAACATATATATTTTTAATAGCTAATTTTATTTTAAGAAAATACTTTTTTAGTCTTATGTTTAGAATCCCATTTTAAATTGGTCCCTAAATTTTAGAATTGAACACTTTTATTTTTATATTTTAATAATACTCGCTTTTAGTTCCTAAGATAATAAATTTATTAGTTATATAACGTAAAATTGACTAAAACAAGTTTTAAATTTCAAAATATTGATAAAGTGATAATTTTAGTTATCACATAAATCTTATTTTTAAAAGAAATCAAGTAAACTAAAAAATATATAAAGACTAAAAATTACCATTATTAAAATATGAAGAATAAAAATTTTCAATTTCAAAACATGGAGACCAAATGTAATTGAAACTTTCCTTAGAAGCATGAAACCCAATAGACTAAAAAGGTAATTTTTTTTCCTTTCTATTTGTTAAATTTAGCTTTCCTTAGAAGCATGAAACCCATTCTAAAAAACAAAAATAAATAAATAACTGAAAAATTAACAAACAAAAATAAAAATTTGTTGGTTAAGCAAAAATGGGATTAAACCTTGATGAAACCGCTATCAATAAAATCCTCATTTTCATTCTTATTTCTGGTAAACCTACTAAAGCTCCCTGCATTCTGATTGAAACCTGCATTCTTAACTGTCATTGAAACTTCCCATTTGTTATACAGAGCACATACATACATTTTGATTTCTGATGAAAGATACTGGCATCCATTTTCAAGTTAGATGTTCAAGAAAAACAGCAGTCACCAAACTTATCTCAATTTTCATATTCAATGTTGATACCAAAAGAACCACATGCAGAAGTTGAAGGTTTCTAGATAGGTAAATAATAACATAGGCATAGTTAATTATACTATGAATGTGTATTTCAACCTTAATTTAAGAGGTTCATCTTAACCTGGGGGCCAGTTCATTTGTCTTCCACCAAGAATATGAACATGAAGATGATAAACCGACTGACCTGCAAAAAATTCCCCAATGCATCTATCAGTATTGGAAAAAATTATGGCAGAAGCAAATGCTACATCATTTAAGCCCCTGTTGGTAGGGTGTGGCTCGGGTTGGGCTATCGGACCAACGTAAGGCTTAGTCCATAACCTATAAATCTATAAAAATAAGGAAATAAAGAAATTTTAAAATAATAATAAATCATAATACCATATTCGTACCTAGACGGTCCATGTTGTGAATGTATGTTCTCTACCAACATGTTAAGAAGTTATCTTCTTACTTAATCTTAGGCATATACAATAGTATTTTGTAATCGAATTGAGTTGGGTTGAAACGAACAAAAATTTGGCCAACCGAACCGACCCAACCCAAAAAAACTATAAAATTATAATAACCCTTACAATTCAGGCTGGATAGTCCGGATTGCTTAGGTTGCAAGTACTTTTTTTTGTACACTTCTATGACTCTTACATCCCTCACAATTTTTTCCTATTGTTTCTTCTCTTTTGAAGAAAACCTTAGTCCGGACCAACTTGCGCATGCCTCAACTAATATTACAGGACATACCGTCTAACCCTACAATATTTGGATGTCAAGAAAACTTGTAGGAAATTAATTTCTAAGTAAGTAGACACCATGGATTGAACTCATCCACTTTTTAGTTCCAAAGACCCTCTTGATCACTAGGTCACTCTATGATGGTTGAATTTAGCCAAATTTTAAAACAAGTTTTTAAAAATAATTTATTTCAACACTTCAGTTTTCAAAACATTTTAAGAAAGTAGATAACAAAACTAAGAATATGATTTGTTAGAAAAGTAAATGGTTATCATATTCGATATTTAATGTAAGAGGTGAAGATGAGAGTACTAACATCCACTCGGTCCATCGTTAATAACAATTCTAAAGCCATCGTCCAACTCTTCTTTCTCGGCAATGAGCTTGGCAACGTAAAGAAGGTGGCCGAGAATCTCGGTGTGCCTCTCCTCGGCCTATCAAGCACATAAAGTATATGATGAAAATAAAACTACAGTAAGGTAGAATTAAGGAAACCCAAATGTAAATTTTCTATATATATAAACTACGTATACATTAGGGAATTTGCAGTGTATAACAACTTTTTTACCCTAGTTTACAATTATAGTAACTTTTTAAAAATAATTCGTTTATGGCAAATAACCTATTTTTTTTAAAAAAATCTTTATTTAGCTTTTTTATCGAAGACTTTGATAAAATCTATCATTCTCTAGTGATGGAAGTCTATCAATTTTATCAGTAATTGATTCTATCAGCCCTTATTGATAGAATCTAATAAAAGTCTATCAATTTACTTTATTTATTACTAATTGATTCTATTAGCCACTATTGATTGAATCTATCAATATGGAAGTCTATCAATTTACATTTTTTGCTATATATGCAAATATTTTTATTATTGTGCTATTTATGGAATATTTTAACAAAAGCCTCTATACATTATACAACTGCCAGACTTTACTATGTATGTTTAATGTAATGGTATGAAATAGTATTAGAAAAATAGATATGCAACCGGGTAATAGAGAATCAGCCCTAATCAAGGAAACCCAAATGTAAATTTTTTATATATATAAACTGCGTATACAATATACAAACAACTGCCTGACTTTACTAAATATTGCCGATTAGGGTTTTCCCTATTTAAGAAAATCTTTTGTTTTTTCTTTTAGATTACAACAATTGGGATGAAGAGATTTGAACTCAAGATCTCCTAGTCATTAGATGTACATTAATGCTGCTGAGAACTTATTTCTATTATTCTAAAATCAACATGGTATCAAAGTAGAAGGTCTTGGGTTCAAAACTCTGCCTGCATCGTTTCATCCCTAATTAATATTGATTTTCACTTGATGAATATTCTCAAAATTTTCAAGCTCACAAGTGAAAGTGAGGACTGTTAGTTGACATAATTAAATTTACTCCAACTTCGAATTTTTTTTGTTGATTGATGATTTAAACGAACACAACATGGATGTGAATATTTTTCCTAAGTAAATAAACCCATTAATGAAGTGACTCAAGTGAGTTCATCATCTAACTAGAGTCAATTGAATGGGGAAAATATGCAACTCAAATAATTGAGTGAGCTCTAAATATCCATAAATAAAATAAAACCCAACTAGTAAACATTAGAACTCTTATTCTATTTTATTTTATTTTTTATTCTCTAGTTAGATTACCTATCTGCGTATTCTTCTGCCATTCTAACGATAAGTTAAGCTCTCCAATCATTATTTCAATTTTTCGTTAGGGGATAAGTCATAATATGAGATCAAATGACTTCAAAAGGCAACTTCCAGAAGAACTAAGCGGAAACTAAAAAGCGGAGAGTAAAATACCCAAGTAATACCTTAGATAATCCAGTTAACCCATCCTTAACTTTTGGAATGAGTAGAATATGAGTAGGAGCTTGTGGTGATATGTCCCTAAAAGCAAGTACCTGCCATTATGATAGTAAAATTGAAACAAAAAACAATAAAAATTAACTGCACTTGCAATGAGCCAATGACAGAGTTAAGGTTTCATTACAAGTATTCATCTGGAGACAACAGAAAAGCCAGGTTTAAACGTAATGATTGTAAAAAATAATCATGTTGATTCTGAATAAATAAATATATTTTAAATTTAAAAACAAAAACAAAAACAAAACAAAAAACCACTCAAAGCAAGAAATATTTTCTAATCTACTTTTATAATATGTTTAACAGTTAAGTACCACATTTATCTTCTTTTTTTTTTAAATGAAACAAATTTCTGACAAGTAAGAGCATCAATCAAACACAAAACTCCCAGGGACGATAAATATAAATGATATAAATGACAGTAATCTTAAAAAGAAAATTCCCCAATCATGACATGCGTGATGCATCAATTTATCTTTCAACTTTGGCTTCAATGGGGTTCAATCCTTACTGGCCGCCCTTTCCAAGAATTGGTTTTTTATCGATTTCCATCAAATGTTGTAAAGCCAAGATCATTTGTTTTGTGAAAATAGTCGTGGTGCGCATAAATTAGTCTAGCTATTCACATATATATAAAAAATAATAATAAGTTCCCAGATGGAGGAAATCAAAGGACTACAATCTCAGTTCAAGTACGGGATCCATCAAGTTGGACAACAGGTATGTTCCATTACTCAGGAATATCAAAGCGAGACAAGTCTTTTAAAATGAAAGGTGGTAATTTATAACATTGTACTTTTTGTGTAAAGATAAGCATCTTCTCTCTTCTTATAGTTTATCTTATTTTATTTCCAATTGGAAACTTTTCTTGTCCTTTAGGTGGTTGGAGTTTTCCTCCACCATTTCATTTTACAATGAAATTGTTTCTCCTTGATAAAAAAAAAATAAACAACACATTCCCACCATACAATAATTAGAGTTTCTCTCTTTAAAGTATCTAACATTCAGTATATATATTATTCACAATATTACTCACAGTGAGGCCATTGCCCAAGCTTAACATTTCCTTCCCTCTTTAATTCTTTAAATAATAAAATAATATAATATATAATAACAACGTAAAGGAACCTTGTCATCCTCAAAGACCACCGTAGATGGAATTTCCTTGTTAATGATTTTGTCAAATCTGCAAAAGTAACAGACCAAACACTTGAAATAGGTTTTCATGAAACATAATGATTTTTTTTTTGTTCTCTATTAGTGAATAGTTACAGGGCCTTCTCAAAGGAGAGTATAGACCTAACTTCAAAAGGAAGGAAGAACAGAGAAATATCCATCACTACTTCCTTGATATACAAATTGTATAAGTAATTTTATTGGGGAAATTTTATTTTTTACCCCTTAAATAATGTATTTCAAAACCTTCTTACTTTTAATTTCATCCTAATAAATCCTAAACTTGAATAATTGGGTGCAATTAACACCTCTTCAAATCCAAATAAATAATAATAATAATCATGAACTAACCAATAAATTCATGGTGTTCGAGTTCAACTAACAAAATACTCAAAATGAAGCCAGAACATTACCTCTGAAATTCCCCCTTACTCATAATCTCACTTGCTAAACAAGCAAGTGTTATTGAATATTGGGACCCCGAGAATTCTGCTTGGAATTTGAAGATTAGAAGGAATTTAAAGGATGATGAAATTTTGGAATGGGTTGAGCTATTCCATGCTCTTGAAAGTGTTTCCCCTTAGCAATAGAGATAACACATGGAAATGGTCCTTGACCTCTGAAGGAGCCTTTTCGACCAAATCATTGTTGGAAAATTTAACCTCCTCTCCCCATGCTATCGTGAATGATATATATATATTAATATTTTAAGAGGACAGCAACCGAAGAAGATTAAGTTCTTTTTATGGGACATGAGCTATGGGGCTTTGAATAATCATGAAAATCTACAGGCTAAATGGCCTCTAATGTCCTTATCTCCGAGCATCTATCCTCTATGCAAAAATGAATCTGAATCCCAAATTCATCTTTTAAGCAGCTGTGTACTGGCAAATAGCATACGGGATTATCTTCTAAAATCTTTTGGATGGCAGATGACAAGGCCGAGAAACATCAAGGATTTGGTTCTATTATCGATTCAGGGCTACCCTTTCAAAGAAAACAAGAAGACACTATGGCTCCTCTTTATATATGCTTTCTGGTGTAAACTATGGACCATGAGGAATGAACGTATATTTGCCGAAAACGTCCAACAAAATGAAAACCTAATCGAATCAATTAAACTTCTAGGGATGTCATGCCATGGGCTCATAAATCATTACCTTTTAAAGACTGTAGTTTTAATTCCCTTCTATTTCATTGGAATGGTTTTTTGTAATTTTATTGACGTTTATAGCATCTTTTCATTTTATCAATGAAAGATTTTTGTTTCCTATAAAAAAAAGCGAGAACATTACCAAAGTTTAATATTGAACAATGAAAATACCCAAGCTAAGCAACAAATCTATGCACGAAAATAGTACTAGATTATAAATTTATAATTATAAAATGTTAGGACTTAGGATTGAGCTAAAAAGAGTCTTGTCATGACTCATGGCCAGAATAATCATTGAGCTAAAAACAATATTATCTGCCCATTTGTTACGCGTTCCATCACACACACCAATAAGGAAGGGCACATACCTAGTCAAATAATTTCTCCAACCAACACCACAGTTCTACACGCCTGTTGACGCTCAACCTTATCATACGCTTAGTCTTGTCACCCCAATAACCCACCAAACCAAGCTAAGAAAACTTTTGTGAGACAATAACAATAAGTGACTATTGAAAAGTGTGGAACTATGTTGCACCACGATTTCTCAGTATGGGGGTTTCGCTGGTCTTGGGTAAAGTGTCCATTAGAAGGTGGGGGCAATGCCCTTGAAACTTAGTTGAGATATGTATTTTGGTTTAATATTTTTGTATTGGGCTTTTATGTACTTTTGGTCTTATGTTCTATTAGGCTTTTATGAGAGGTGTACTATATTAAGTATAAACTCTCTAAAACTCTTGCCCTGTTTACCGAACATTTGTATTCTTCTTATCTCCTAAATAAAACAGTTTCTCTCCTCTATCGGTGGATGTAGCTAACACAACACAAGTAATCCATGTAAAATTTGTGCGTTCTTTGACTCACTCTTTTTAATTCTTGTTGTTTACAATTTTTCTTAACAAAGACGATGACCACTCCTTTCCTTTCTCACCTTCCCACAATCAAAGATAACGATCATTTCTAAAAAAACAAGCAGCCGCACTTTCAATTACCTTGTCATAGATGGTTTCATACAGCAACTATAGTGGAGCCCCAATATTGAACCCAACTCAATCATCATGGATGGGTCTAGTGGTTGAAGATTGCATTAGAGATCCAACAGAGAACAGATTCAACTTCAATCTATGGTGGCCACGTACCTAGAAAATTGTCCTACGGATTTCCTTGACATACAAATATTGTGGGTCCATCGTCACATGCGTGTAAGCTGGCCCGGAGACATACAGATGCAAAAAACTTATATAAAATGAACCCAACTCACATTTTCTGGTTAAGATTCTAGTATCAGTTTATACAGTTAGTTCAAATCCGCTAACAGCTTTAAATCTCACCATACTCATAGAACGATTAGCCTTTCGAGCATGAGCTTTAGCACTAACCAGACAAAACCATACACAATTACAAGAAAAATCAACAAACCCAATTCCTAATTACCCAATATCCATGAAACTAATGAACAACCAATCATGATCAGCAGTAAATCAAACACAGAGAAAGACCAATTTGCAAGGAATCCAAAACTTAAAAACAGAATAATCGAAAAACGAGGACGGTTGAAGAAACTTACATGGTGGGGGAATCAGAGGGGACGGCTTCAAGAGCCGCTTCCGTCTCGGAAACTGCCATGGAAATGGGAAGAAATGGGTAATTGGGAGCTTAGAACCCAGAGTCGAGTCCAGCGTTTTATATCGCCATTGATTTCATTATCACAGCCCTAATCTCTCTGATCTTCCTTGGTTATAACCTGCCACGTGGACCTGTCATTTCCATCTGTCAGAAAAATAAGAAAATATTAAAATTAAATTTGGGAATTTTTAAAGTGTCTGATTAAATTTTTTAGGAGGGCATGGATGGATAAGAGGGAAGTTAAGGAAAGGAATATCGATTCGATTTATGTCATGTTTGTTTAGGCTAGAAAAACCTTTTCTTGCCCTTACATTTTAAGACTTCGTTCCAATTTCTGACGTAAACCCTTTCAGAATAAAGTTTGATTTTAGTACAATCACTCATTCAAACATAACAAGCTCTCTGAGACTCTTCCTTCGAAAATTTTATTTAAATATGCTTTCAAGAAACCACTTATTCAAATCACTTATTAAAATACCCTATTCAAACTATTTTATGCTTTCTTTCTATTAGAATGATATTCTAAAGTGACTTTTAACCTATTCTTCTTTCAAATTTAAAACTATTATTTTTCTTTTTAGCTTTAAATATTGATGTTTCTTTTAATTAAACCAGTCAAGTGATTTTTACTAGAGCAATAGCTCAACTAATAGAATATTTATGAACAAGAGATTATAAATTTGAATCTCTCATGTTGTTGAACTAAAAAAAATCTACCTGCTTTTAAAAAAAAATTGGCAACAAAGTAAATAAAGGTATAGATTCTATAAATTAGATAAAAGAATATAATCAAAGTTATCTAAAAATAAGAATAAAGATTTAAAGAACAGAACTACACAAAAAAAGTCATGTTCTTCTCAATCCCATCTCATTCGACAGTGAAGAGCAAAACCGATACATTAACAAGAGGTAATAAGCATTTGAACCTCCATAGTTATTCCTGTTACTTATACCGTATTCTCGAAGCATCATGATTGAACATCTTAGCAAATACACAAATGGTAACAAGGTAGAATCCGTGCACGTCTCGTAAGAACTATAAACTGCGTAAGTAGGAGTAAAATTAAGGTTTTCAAATAGTGTTTCCACATTTATATACAATGATTATAGACATCATCAACCCCACGAAAACGACGATAACACAGTACTCATTGAACCACGCATTGGATCTTAACTTCACAGATACATTTTGATGCAACTGGTTTGGCTTCTTCTCATGCGAGACTTGATTTAGACTACAACACAAACCTGGCCCCAATGGTTACTTATGAACCTCGGTCCTATCGACCGCAAATTTAATCACCTGTTGATCCACAATCAACACGTTGTTTCTTTCGAGGAGACGAGGGCCTTGCAGGCATATCACCACAAGACTCCGACTGGCAAGACTTTTGCTTATTATCCTCGGCTGAGGGCAGGGCCTCGGAGTCTTTCGATTCACCGCCTAATTTCTGCTGCTCATCGAGGATCTTCTGCAAATATTTTGCCTGAGCTTGTATTCTCATTTGTAATTGCCTTTGAACCTGATATGAGATTCAAAGCAAACCAAATTATTTTTAGGAACTGACTTGATGTTTTGAGATTATATATATTTTTTTTTTTATAGAAAACAATTACATTCATTCATGAAATTACAATATATATATGTTTTGAGATTATAAAGACATAACAACTAATAAACTTGCTGAGAAACAACAAAAACAAGGAAATGATCACCCTCTCTTGTCTTAAAATGCTCGATTTAAATCCAACAAGAAAATTTTATTTGAAATATAGATTTTTCTACTAATTTATCAATCATTCTAGGGAAAGCATTTGGTTTATTGGGTTGAGTCTGAGTCAAATTTGTATAAATTTGAGGTTGAAAAGTCAAAGCTTACTTTTTGTATGTAGGGTTCATCTTCTGTGAACTAATTTTGTAAGTTCCCAAAAGACAGCCTCGTTGGTTGAGTTTTGAAGCTTTCAAAACATGCTTCCTTGGATACTCCAATGAGTGAGAGCTTAAGTGAAAAAATCTCCTATTGCTTCTCAAGTCCAAGTATAAAGATGGGTGCAAATGCCCCTAGGTATAATGGAGCAAAACTCCGATTTCCCAATTTTTTTAAAAACAAATTGTCATCAACCTTATCGATGCCTAATTGCCTATTAAATACATTTCATCTCCAAATCTCTAATCTTTTAGTCAAATATATAAATATATATATATATATAAACCAATTGAACTAGGGCTCGGGTTACCCCTCCACCACCTTATGAATTTTCAGTATCCTAAAACTTCAGATCCATTTAAGAACAAATGCTCTAGTGCCAATTGAAAGATTTCCTTCCAATTAAGTCAAGTATAATATAATAGCAAGTACAACGGAGGTAACTTTTTTGTCCCCCAAAGGTGGCGCGGTGATTGAAAACTTGGACTTTGAAAGTGAGCTCCCCTTAGAGTCTTCAAAGTCTCAAGTTTGAGACTTACTTGTAACATTAATTCGTAGACACCTCTCGTGTCTCCATTCCTTCGATGTCTTCCAATGCTTGGCAGTTGCCATAGGTAAGGGCGTGATTACCCGATTTCAAAAAAAATGGAGGTAATCTTTCCAGAGGAGAGGACAATGTCTCTCTCGTAACCACTCTCATTTACCTGTTGTTTATTTCCATCTCCTGTCACTTTTGTTTGGCTTGCTACTCCTACCCACATCCCATCCCTTTGACTTAAAGAATAGTCTGACAAACTTCACACTTCAAAATCTCCACTAAAACTCCTTTCTATTAGAAATTCTCTGCAGAGTGTATTTGTCTCCCCTGAAGATTTTGGAATCTTCAACAGATTCAAACGCATTCATTTGACCGAACAAGAGCTACTTATGCTTACATGTTAAACTAGTTGCTGCCAACTAACACCCAAAGCCAAGCATTAGTAATCATCTAACCAATTTTCAACTGTTCTACTTGTTTCTATTTATTTTTAAACATTATTTTTCCTGAAAGAGGAGAACCTATCAATTTAAAGCTACTATCAAACAAATTCGCAATAGCTTCTTACTCTCTCCTTGAGTTATTCCCTTCCCCTTTTCACTACTTTCTACCATTAATTTAACCATCTCTAATCACATCCTAGCCTTAGTAACAACTCCTTTTCTAACTCTCTCAGTATGAATCAAGATACTCCCTCACTCACCAAGAATCCTAAGTTGATCATCTTTTTGTTATTTTGTCAAATGACTAACTGTTTATCTAGGCTCTCAATGGTTTTATTTCATACTAGATATTAATGCTTAATAGTTTGACAAGTATCGATGGTTTCTTTCATATAAATAGTTGAGATATTTACATAGATAGTAGAATTAATATTATGTATTTTCGAATATAGCAAGCAGTTTAAAAGTTTACAAAACTAGCACAAGCCCCGCTCAGATTTAAATACAGTATAAAACACTATCAGAAGTCACTTTTTGCAAAGCTCCAATTCCCCGGTTATTAGAGGGAAAAAAAACAATTTTTTTGCCAACATTTGTAAAAAAAAACTTTAAATTATAGCATTCTTAAAAAATACGTATTAAATTATTTATTATACTGATTGCCTTTTCTGCATCCAGTCTTCATAAGAACAAGTGACTAGTCAACTAGGCATTCCACTTGACAAATTTTCATCCTGTCTACGTGCATATGCTGCTACGGTGGTGCCCACTCACTGATCTATTTTACGAGCAAACCTTTATAAACATTGAGTTGAATAATATTTCACTATTTCTAAAACCTGATCTGGGCATAACTTTTAATTTACAACAAAATGACGAATTAGAAAGCATACCGGAACAGTTTTTATTCAACTTTTTCTCAAGAGAAGCTAAAAGCAAAAGAGCATATTTCCCAAATGGGTAACCAGATGTTTAAATGCAAATCCAAACAACCAAGCATTTCACATAATGACAGTGATTTGTCTGCCCTTCCATACAAGAGCAGAAGAAAAGCTATCAAGCATGTAAATTCATGTATACCTCCAATTTCAAAAGGGAATGGGGGAGAGTGGCAATCAAGAAGAGAGGCCAAACCTCAAGCTGTTCTTGAAGACGCTTCTGAACTTCCATTTGCATCCTCAATGCCTCATTAATTTGCAGGCCCCTGAAGGATGGAAAATTAATTTCTTTTGAAAAATAAAAAATACAGGTCATAAAAAAAAGTGGAGCAGAAAAGAAAAAGTCACACGAGGAATTCTAAATGGAATGTGAGGCACTCACGAAGACGAATCTGTTCCAGAGAGACTTTCTGAACTTCTCTTCTCATCCTTAGAACCTACATGCCAGTAAGTAAAATTTAAAAATCAATACATTCAATAAACAGACAGCAAGTTTTTGCAGAATAAAAGAATGAAACAATAATAAAAAGACTGTTTTACCATCTGCTGGAGATTCAGGCAAGTACTTTGCAAGACGATACTTCTGAAAGAACAACATTGCAATCAATTTCATATAACAACCTTTTAAAGTATTTGCATGATAACTAATAATTCACTAAATGGATGCACCTGCAAATGGCTTTTGACATGATATATGGTAAGACCAGGTGCTCCCATCACTCTTAAAACGCCTTTGGGAGTTGCCCCTACAAGAAAATGGGAAGGGAAAATTTCGGGGAACCATCCATCATCTTTAAGTATTAACTCTACAGGGATATGAAGATGCGCTCCTAAGATTCAAAGTTTTTCATACCCTAAAATTGATGATGGGTTCGTTCAAAAATTTCCCCTTTTCTAATCTTGAAAATTGAGATGAAAAAAAATGCATAATAACATTACTATAAAGAAAATACCCACTATCTGGTCCACCAAGTTGTGCGATCGCATCCACAAAACGGTCATGAAGATCTGATGTCCATCGCAACCGTTGTTTTCCACCTCCTCCGGGTAGCATTGGACTTTTGGCAGTAGACGTAGATCCACCATGAACAGGAGCACTTGCACCTAGTTCAGCACCTTGAGATTTATGTGGAACTAAGCTCGCAGTGGAAAACTTTTTAGCATGATACATGATGAGGAGAGACTACAACTTAAAGAAACTTCCTGCCAAAAATTGTAATCTACTTAAGCAGCTTCATAGAAATTGGAAGTGGACAAGTTTTAACATGTCACCTACTCAATGCTTGAACAACTAGAAAACCAATCAAAGTTCAAACCCATCTCTCAAATTCACCACAAACCTATTGCCCTCTGCCAAACATAACATCTAATTCAATTTTAAGTCACAAGTAATGCTCAAAATGATTCAATTATAAGTCATAAATAATTCTCCAAATCATTCAACGACAAAAATTGAGATCCATGCACTTCGCGCTACACACCTTCAAACTGCTAAAAAAAAACAGTCTTCCAGTTTCCATGGAAAAATATATATCATTCTTATCCAAAAAAGAAAAACACATATCATTGAAGGACACAAAACTATTCAAGTAAAAAGGGAAAGTTCCAGATATCCGAACATAATTAAGAACCAAACAAGCAATCAGCTACAAAAAATATGTATATACAAAGTCAAAGAACTAGGATTCACCTGGAAGAGACTCAGAAGGGCGATGATGGCGGAAAAATTAGCTTCGGAACCATCACCATCGAATTGAACGGAAACACAACAAAATCTTAAAGTTGTAGGGAAAAAGAACGCAGTCGATTGTGAATTTTGAGGTCCAAGGAGCGATGGAGTAGAAGTGTGGGGCGGCGGCCGGTAGTTGGTCTCCGGCGATCAAAATGGAAATGGAATTTTGTCGGTTTTAGGGTTTCAGAAAAGAAGAGAAGACCGGTAGGAAAATTCTCATTGGCGGCTACATAGTTCGCCAGAACCAGACGAAGCTCTTTCTCTCTTGTTTTGTTTTTTATAAATTTGTTTTTTTAATCTTTTTTTTTTTCTTTTGTCTCTCTCTCTCTCTTTTTTAACAATTTTTTTTTTTGGGCAAACGAGGGGTATGGGTAAACCATTTTGGGAGTGTTTGTTTTAACAGGGAGTGAGTTGTTGAAGCACAACACCTTGTTTGGTCTAAGGTGTTCTTCACATAATCTTATCTCATCTCATCTTCTCTCTCCTCTTTTTTTTTTAAATTTAAATTTTTTTCATCTTTTTATTTATAATTTACTTATTTTATTATTTTATATTTTATATATTTTTTTATAATAATTATACTATTATTATATCAAATGTTTATTTAAATATATTTAAATTTTAAAAATTAAAATAAATAGATATATATTATCTCTTAATAACGTTAAATTTTGGGAATTTGCGCTGTATAACAACTTTTTTACCACAGTTTACAATTATAGCACATTTTTAAAAATAATTCTTTTATAGCAACTTCTGCCATTTTTTAAAAAAAAAATTGTTTACTTTTTTTATAGAAGACTTTGATAGGATCTATCATTCTCTAGTGATGGAAGTCTATCAATTTTATCAGTGATTGATTCTATCAGTTCTTATTGATAGACTCTTGATAGAATGTGATGGAAGTCTATCAATTTACTTTATTTATTAGTAATTGATTCTATCACCCTTTATCGATAGAATCTATCAATATGAAGTCTATCAATTTACAATTTTTGTTATATGTGCAAATATTTTCATTATTGTGCTATTCATGTAATATTTTATCCATTTTGTAATATACATGCAAAAACCCCTTAAATTTTCATGTTTTTATTCAATTTTTAATTGTCTTTAATAACAAAAAAAAAGTTATAAAATTCCAATTGTTTAGAGATAGACTATAAATATCATATTTAAAAATTAATAATTAAAAGTTATGTGTTTATTTTTAATATTAACAATAAATATATCGCCAATAGAGCAGTAGCTCAAGTGGCATCGATGTATACCTAATGACCTTGAGGTCTTAGGTTTGAATGAGATTCAAATTTTATACTCTTGTATTCAGCGTTGCACTTTGAAATAATAGTAAGAGTGGATATATTTTTTCAATTTATTATTAAAATAAAAATTAAATTTAAATAATTTATACACATTGAATTTTTATTCGTAGTTTACAAGATTTAAAAGTATGAACTTATTTTCAATAAACTTAAAAATATTAAACTTATTTTGTTTGTTAAAAAAATGAGATTCAAATTTTATACTCTTATATTCAGCGTTGCACTTTGAAATAATAGTAAAAGTGGATTTTTTTTTTAGAGGATAAGTTAATTTAAATAATTTTGAGAGTCTTGATTGTATATACAAAAAAACAACTATAAATTTCAAGACTTGTATGAGTCATAGGGATTGAGATCTATTCTACCTAATAAAAAAACAATAAATTCCAAAATTTGAGGGATATTTTATTAGTTCCATGTAATAATTATTATTAAAATGTGACCGAGTTCTCTTTTAACTACAAAACAACAATAAATAAAAAAATTTAGGGGTGTCTATAATTATTATCAAAATGTGACCGAGTTCTCTTTTAACTACAAAAAAAACAATAAATAAACAAATTTAGGGGTGGTTCCCTAGAAGTATCAATGACTAATAAGATAAATATATTTAATTTATTATTACCTATTAATTAGTGTATTTTATTAACAATCCTTTGACATTCGATAACTATGAATATATAAAAGGTATAAGAAAATAATTTCTTTTAAATAAAATAAAAATTGCTATCAAGATTTTATAATGACTAGTTTAACCAAATGGTTTTATTTTTATTTTTTAATAAATAGAATCTTGGTATTTTTTTTAATTTTTTTTATTATTTAAGTCTAACAAATCTTTTAAAAAAAAGTTATTAACGATGTACAAATATTTTAGATTAGTCAAACTTTATTTTGGTGGTGTGAAAAAAAAAATTTCTCATAATTTGTTTTAATTAAACAATATTTAAGTATGAAAGATTAGAAACTTTTAACCTCATGGTTATTATATCGTACATAATATCATTGAAACTATGTTTTTTTTAATAAAAACATTAATATGATTAAGGGTGCTTAATATTAAATTTATATTACTTGCATTTTATTTATGATAGTAGTTATATTTACATACTTATTATATTAATAGCTAAATATTTGAGAATAATTATGTTTTAAAAAAAGAAAAAGAAAAATTTTATTGTTAAAAAAAATATAAGAACAGATTTTTTAAAAAAACATATCTTAACATCTCATCTCCTCTCCCTCCACCCCAAACAAGGTTTTTCTGTCATCTCATCTCATTTTCCTGCACCCAAACAAGGTTTTTCTGTAATCTCATCTCACTCCAAACAAGGTTTTCTGCTATCAACATCTCATCTCACCTACAGCCAAACACCCCCTTAAGAAAATGTCTAAATACTTAATTATTAAAATTCGTGTCTAATTTTCATTTTTTAAATATTAATTTAATTACTTTAATGTGAATTAGTCTAAAATACTCTTCTTCTTCTTTTTTTGAAAAGTAGTCTAAAATACACTTAAGTTCTTTTTTTTATATAAATGTTTAAATTAAGATTTTTTTTCTTAACTAACAATGAACTGGATTATAGTTTTTTTTTAAAACTAAACAAAATAATCAAACTTGATAATGTTGTTGGTTTAAAAATTTGAAAATAGTAAATTGCATTTGCCAAAATCAAATCATATGTAAATTTCAAACTGTTTTTTTTTTCTTAAAAACAAATGAAATATATTGTACATAAGGTTTATGTCAGAAAGGAAAAAGAATCTGCCTCCACTGCTACCAATAATGTTGTCCCCCAAAATTAATTTGGACATCTGAACGGTGAAGAGAACTTGCATTTTCGTTTTCCCCCAACGACCCAATCTAAAATACATACAATGAAGTACATACAACCACCCACATAAAACATTATGTTTTGTGTAGTACATACACAATACATACGATGTTTAATGTAGTACATAATATGTAAATACGATATTTAATTTCATATGATTTTGAGTGTCTTGCGTCAGATATACCTGGACTTTTACCAATTAGATTGCCCGAGAATGTTAAAATGCACGCATATGACTCTTCTGCCTTACCTCTAATAAGTTCCAATGCCCTTTCTTTCTCCTTCATCGCTTTGTAGTAGCTAATGTTAACACCATGATTCTTATTTTCATACTTAATCACATCTCTAGGCGTGCACGTAAACTTCTTAGTGGAGCAAATAGCAGACTCAGCGTATTCAGTCACAACTAATGGGGTGGACTACATGTGGCCATTTCGTACAACATCCACCAAATGTACCAATTACATGTCTCGTGAGTGCAACATGCCATAAAGTGTTTTGGATTATACTTCAATGTCTTATATTGGAAGCTCTGTGTCACTGCTATGTTGCATAGGACCTTCTTCAGTTCATCTTTGTTTGATAATATTGCACATACTCTTAGCACAGCGGACCCCTCCCCCCGCTAAGTCCGAGATTTACATCTCTATACGTGTTTGGATGATGTCCGCCAGAATACAACAATCACTATACATACCACCAGCGAACCCGTTGTACATCCATTGGACGTTCTTGTCGTCCTTCAACATCCTTGAATTTTCATTGTGTATCCTATCTTTATATAGTGATATGCTTATCACTTTTTCATTTTCGTCCAAACCCAGATTTCCCTCGATAGATGATATCAGTAAAGATATGGGGGGTGTTGCATGTTATATCAACCATGACAGTATTGTAGTTTGAGTAAATATCTCTCTTATCCCAATTGCCATTAAAAATGACCGTAATTGATGTAACCTCCATTTGCAATTTAAACTGTTTGCTTCCTACCCCTTTGAAATGTGACAGAGAAGACAATAAGATGAGAATTGGTGATGAGAATAGGAAACACTTCGGTGATTTGCGAAGTCATTGCAGACTTGACGATTGAGGATGAAACACATGAAATAATTGTGAAAAATGACACACTGAGAATGAAAAGAAAAAAATGAAATGGTGATTGGAAACAGTGATGAAGGTTTCGAATTCAATAGAAATGAAAAATGGTGATTGGAAATGGCAAAACTATGTTGTGTGTGTGGGAATTAGAACTTACTCCTAAAATGGTGGAGTAAATCAATTTATTAAAATGAAAAGGGATTCCTAAAATGGTGGAGTGAATTTCGATACTCATTCCTATAATGGTGAAGTAAAGTAGTTTATTTTTTTTAATTCTCACAATATTGATTAAATGTCAAGGGCATAAAATGGTATGAATATTTTATCCCTCCTCCCTTAAAATCAAAATTAGACACTCATTCTAATTTTTTCCAGTTTAGACATTTTCCCCAATATTTCATGGAAACTAGACAAAAACTATAATTTCCTTTTTTCTATATACAATAATACTGGGAAAGAAGGGGATTCAAACCTGTAAGTTCATGCTTACTTGGTCGTACAAGATGTCAGTAGAGCTCTTGTTGGTTTCCTCTTTTCTCTTGATTGGCCTTATACAAATTAAAGATGATTTGTTAACTGAAGGAAGATTATATTAATTGAAACTATACTCTGATTGCCTAACGTTGATTAAAAATTATTTATGGCTTTGATTGAAAATTATATATGTATTAATCATCTAAGAATATTTGTTGTATAGATTGAAATCATCAAATATATGCTAACAAGAGCAGTAACTCAACGGTATTAATGTATACTTAATGATTAAGAGGTCTTAGATTCACATTCCCCTATGTTACAATTGTTGTAATCTAAAAAAAAAATCATCAAATATATGAATATTTTCATTTTTTTATTAGCTTTTCTCTAATTTTTTGCAATTTACGAATTTATAACGAAAAATTGCTATTCATGGACTAAATAAAAATAATAGGCGAAATTTGTACAAACCACTTTGTAATAATTACACGTTCTAAAATTTTAATTTGATAAATTATTTATGAGATTTGATAAGTGTTCCAATGAACCTCTATATCTAATTTAATGAAGATACGAAAGGATAAACTTATTAATTGGATAAGTATTCCCATCATCCTCCTTGTAAGACTATTAAAATTAAGTAAAATTATCGTGATTGAAATATTGATTTTTTTAAATTGCATTGAAGTAAGAGAATTTACATTCTAACTTTTATATTATATGTGTGGCACAATTTATAAAATAATTCATTTATAGCACATAATTTATCGATTAAATTTTATTACGGATAGAACTTAACCAATGAAAAAACATAAAATTTTATTGGTGATAGAATTTAACTAGGGATAGAATGTGTTCACCACTCATTAAATTCTATCACTAATATCAAATGAATTAATTTTGATTTTATGCTAATGACAATACTTTCCATTGTTTTATTATACACGCAAAATCTTCTCGAAGTAAATGCACAAAGTAAGATAGGCAATTAAAAAAAAATAAGGGCATTAATAGTAAATGGCTAACTTTATAAATTTTATTAGGAAAATGGCTAAAATTATTTAGCATTTAAATGGGTGTCTAATTTGATAATATGGATGAAGAGGAAAATTTTAAATTCCCAAAATACCCCATAATTTAATTTATTAAATAATAAAAATTCTATAAAAATAAGCACACTCCCCTAAGATTAAGGAGTAAAGATTTCATTCTACTAGATTTGTGATTTTTTTTAAACATAAAACTTGATTTAATATCCAAAATATCTTTTTTTATTAAATGTATTTTACTCAAATATGTATATAAGTAAAAGAATCAAATGCTCACAATCGGCTCGATAATTCTCTCCAATTTTTCGAAATCAAAGTAAAAAAATCCTCCTTACTATTGATCAATCGTTGTGCAACAGGGAGGCAGCTACCGTCCATTTGTTTTCATGCGTAGGGGGCTTGATTGTTCTATCCAGTTCTGAATTGTGGAATATGTGAGGTAGTTGTCTGTTTTTTTGTTCTTTTTCGGCATGAAAGGTAAATAATATCCAATAGAAGTCACTTCGATCACAATTTAATTTGGGATGGGAGAGATGTATATTCAAATTACAAGTTCACATTGATCAACATTGTGTATGGAACCACGATAATCCAACTTATATCGTCTATCAAAGCAAGTCTTGAATTGAATGATAATTCTAAAATTTCTAACGTATATCCCATTACAAAGACAAGACTGTCAAAGATTGAGATGTACATTAGATTTGCGAATGAGATGCATAATGATTGTGGTATATTGGTCGAAATTGCTCCATTACATACATCTGTATATATCCTAAATGAATATGACATGCCAAGTTTATGCACATCTGCGAACTTTTGGAGTGATTTATTTCTCTCTCATTTTTTATTTTAATTTTATGTACAATAATACTACCATGCAATCAATCCTCAAGAGATTTATGAGTACGACAAAATGATGTACAACAATGAGTATAAAAACTTATAAACATCCTACGGGTATGGGAAAAGGATGTACAACAATGTTTATAAAAGCTTATAAACATCCGGACATATTTTTAAATCGGCTTGCAATATCTTTTTGAGTGATTTTTTAAAATGAGTAATTAAAATATTTAATTATTTGGTCAAAGATTTTTCATTGTATTTTTCAAATTTTTTAATTTATATAGATTCTCCAATGGTTGTTATAAAAAATCTTACTTTAGAAATTTTTTTTTTTTAAAAAAAGGTGGGAGGAGCCCAAACAACAATAGAGTTCGACAAGGGGTTTCGTGGGTGGACGGTGGCTGGAGCTCGGCGCCGTGGCTTTGGCAAGCGAACAACAATAGAGTTCCTCTTCCTCTACGGTGTACAAAACGAAGGGTTTACATTTTTTTTTTCTTTATTACTTGAATATATTATCTAAATCTTTTAAAATAGATTTTTCCTTTTAAAAATTATAATTGATAGAGATATTTTGTTATACTAATTTTTTTTAAAAAAAAAATATTTTTCTTGTAATCTTTTTAAACATAAAAACATTATATATATATATATATTTTGTTTACATTATAAAAATCTATTTATATAAATAGGGACATAATTGTCAATTAGCATTTACATATTTAATAGTTATTTCCGAATTTTAAAAAAAAAGACGCTAATTTAATCTTTAAAAACTTTTAGCTATTTACTTAATTAATTTCCAGAACTTAGCAATCCACCTAATTGACCCAAAAAAATAAATTTAATGCAACAATGTCGCGCTAGTATTACAGAATGCCCAATTTATGTCTATAACCATGCCAAATAAATAGCATAGACAGTTACAAATTAAAAATAAATAAATAAATAAATAAATAAACTCTGAATCCATGACAACAATGAAAATATAGTTTATGGCTTTTCTGTATTGGCTTTTTATCTCGAAAGTACCCTTAAACTTAATTTTTCATTTGGTTGTTCCCCGACGAAAAAAAATCAAAATTTCCCTAAATCTAAGCATAACAAATTTTCTCCATAACTACTTTGATAATATTTCAAATTTAAAATACTATCAACAAATCCCTAAGATTTAGGGAGTGGACTAACAAAAATAAAAAAAGAAAACCACAAATCAAATTTGTTTATCACGATGTATAGTGGATTTACAAGTGCATGCTGATAAATTGTAGGGAATACATATGTAGTACATAGTTTCAAAAAACATAAGCACTGTCATGGGTGATAAGCTGTAACGGCCCAGTTCTCTATTCCGGTTCTCGAGGTGCTTCCGGTTCAGATTCAGTGGTTCGGTTGGGCCGTTAGAGCTGTTTTGTCCCTTAGGGGTATTTTGGTCTTTTTGCTCCCCGGGCAGGATTTGTGGATTTTCAAGGCTTCGAGGCAGCTCCTGCCTTTGTTGAGGCTTGTTTGTTGGTGGCTGCGAGTCCCGAGATGTTTGGGCTATTCGTTTGGGAGTTCAGTTGTGATTTGGGTTTTGGGCAAAGTTATAGTTGTTTGGGTGTTTCCTTTGGGATTCGAGCCCGGGCCCTTAGAGTTGATTTGGGAGGTTGATTTAAGTGAGTTTTATTCTTTGGTAAAGGTTGCTTCAGTCGGGTCTCGAAGGAGGAAGCTGAGAAATGGGATTTAAGGATTTTAAGGCTTATT
The DNA here is from genome assembly GCA_036507275.1 of Sicyos edulis. Lineage (NCBI taxonomy): Eukaryota > Viridiplantae > Streptophyta > Magnoliopsida > Cucurbitales > Cucurbitaceae > Sicyos > Sicyos edulis. Next base: position 38,570,264 of record CM071847.1, read on the forward strand.
CAAAAATTGGATAAAATGGATAAGTATGGATTTGGATAAGGATAAAGTAAAAGAAAGAAAAATGAAATTTCTTTTTTTTTTAAATCCCCATTTTCCCCATTTTTCCCATTTTCCCTTTTTTCTTTTTTTTTTTCTTTTTCTTTTCCCCTTTCTCTCTCCTCCAACCCGAGCCCCCTTGGTTGCCCAGCTAGCCCATCAGCCCCGAGCCCCTGGCGCTTGACTCACCCGACCAGCGCCCACTCGCCCCATTGACCCTCAGCCGCCGTCCGCGTCGCCCATGCCGTCCCCGCGTCGCTCAGCCCTCGCCCAGGCCCGTGTCGCCCAACCTCGCCCTGGTCCGTGCCGCCCTGCTCTGTGCCAAGCCGCACCGAGTCGCACGCCCCTGTAGCTCGTCGTGCCATCCCGAGCGCCCTGAGCCGTCGCGTCGCGTCGCCCCGCGCGCGTCCCTGTTGCTTGCCGAGCTCGCGCCCGAGCGCCGTCCCCTATGCCGAGCCGCGCCGCGCCGCGCGTCGTCGCCCAGCCGAGCTCGAGCCCGCGCTCGTGCGCCCTTGCTTCTCCCCAGCTCGCCCGCGCGCAGCCTCCGCGCCCCTGCGCCTACGCCCAAAGACACCGTGCCTGCGCCCGATGCCCGGCCAGCCACTCTTTTCTTTGTCGTCGGCACTACTGTTGTGTGTTGGTTGGCCCGAGCCTTGTGGCTTCTCGGATGGTATTTCCCGAGTCTTTTCTTCGTTGGGCCCTAATTTGTTGGCTGCTCTTTATAGATTTAATTGGGCTGTTTTATGTATTTGATTTGGGTGCTTTATTTGATGTATAGGCTGTTCGGGTTCGATTAGAGGCTCGAGGATTGCTTGGTTGATTGTAATTGTTTGTTGCTTGTTCCAGGTAAGGATTTCTTACCATGGTTGTGTGGGCCCTACGATATATCATGATTGTACCTTGTATGTTTGCTGATTGTTATGAGCATGATAGTGATAGGGCAGCTATGTTTGATCTCTTGCTAGCATGTTTTCCTCATTTTACATGTTAGTGCCATGCTAGGTTTGTTCTTCCAGCATGCTTATGATTCCTGCTTAAGTTGTAGTATCATGCTAGGTAAATGTGATTGATGTCGGTCATTGCTTGCTAGCCAGGAATCATTTATTTGCTCTGTACTCTTAGATAGAGTTGTAGGGTTTGTCATCATCCAGAGGCTGAGAGCGGACATAACGTACTTTGTCCCCACCGGTCGGGAGTAAAGCGAAGCATTGCTTCAGGGGTTGAGAGCGGACATAACGTACTTTGTCCCCACTGGTCGGATATAGAGCAAAGCATAACATACATTGCTTTTTTCTCCCCCCTCCCGGCAGCCAATGAGAATTAGCTACCTCATTGGCGTATGCCTAGTTTGTAGCCTGCTAAAGCGGAACCCTGCCAACGGTGTAAGCCTACCTTGGCCGGTTCTTAGCTTCAGGTCGGTGGCTCAGGCTGCACAGATGAGGGCCGAGGGCCTCGCGCTACTGTGATCAGTGACACCGCTTCCGAGTCATAGGCATGCGTACCTGGCCCGCGTAGTTTGCCCTTAGGCCCCCCGCATTTACGCCGGTTGCAGCAGCATGCGGTGTGCGCGCACACGCGTTAGTTGCCTGTTAGGAGAGCTCCCCCGGGCTAATGTTCATGAGTACACCATTCCTTCCTGTTTAGAGCCTGACTTCGGGTACTCTCCCTTAAGTCCAGTTTAGTAGCAAGGGCAAGGAGGCCCTTGAGGACATTCTTGGGATCAGTGCAATCCCCCCGAGTGAAAGATACCTCGGTGATGTCCCAGGATTGGTCAGGGTAACCAATCATTAGGCCGAAAGTAGGAGACTTCCGATGGTTCCAGATCTTGTGTTATGAGCTCGTTGAGCTATGATCTGTGTTGATAGCTGTTTGCTTGCATGTTGAAGTGCTAGATGACTGATGTATCGTATTGTATCTCGGTTGGGGATTCTTACTGAGTATGTTTATACTCACCTTTATTTATCTTTCAGGTAACTTGGGACAACACCAGGATGGCTAGCGGAGGGAGCTGATTGATCATGGGGAGCCGCCGGCACTCTGTCATTTATTATTGCATTGTTTATTCAGCATGTAGATGGACAGGAGTCCTAGGGGAACATTGTTTAAAAAGTTGTTTAAAATGTATTGTATGTTTTTATAAACACTGGCCAGACTTGTTTTACTTTGTTGGTTTATTTAAATGAAAATTGTTGATTATGTTTTAAGGGTTCCCCCTTCTCATATGTTTGAAAGGTTTTTAAATATGAGCACTAAACCGCTTGTTATCATATTTAACTTGCATGCTGAGTGAGAACCCAGGTTTAGGACCATGTTTTGGGTCGGGTTCGTCACATAAGCGGTACATGGACATATTCATGTGGGTCAGCAAACAATGTATTATAATGAACCAATTCAACAAACAATGTATTATAATGAACCAATTCATACTTATATACACATTACAAGCAAGATTAACATCTATAATACAACAAGAACAGATAAACGCATGGTATAAATGAGGTATCAGTCTTACATATACATATGTAGACAATCTACTAAGCCAAAATCAATTATATAAACCCTCAAACAAAATGCACTAGGTAAATTTACATAAACTAAGTAGTCCAAAGGATGACTAGGCAAAGTTTTTATGCTTCGCGCGTCACGTGACTGATCTGTCACATGTGCTTAAGTCACGATGTACAATGGATATACAAACATAGCGCACTAATAAGCTATAGAGTCTACATATGCAGTGCAAAATTTCGGATCTATCGCATATGTTTAATTTTAAGCCACTTGAACTCAATGCTGATATTACCTTTGAAGAGAAACTTGTGCCAACAGTGTCTAAAATATCCATAAACTAAAAAAGACAACGTTATTCACAAAATATATAAACAGACAATAATAATCAACATATGCATCCTTATTATAACATGATTTGTACAGAATATGGGCCAATAAAGTCTAACTTATGCAAAAAAAAAAAAAAAAAAAACAAAAACAAAAAACAAAAACAAAAAAACAATGTTACTACACTAACATAACTAACATATGCGTCAATACTCTATACATAATAGGTGACAACAGTAACTAACATAGGATATGTACAAAATTAAAAATAAAATAAAGGAAAACAAAGTAGGGATTCTATTAGGTACAAAATATGTTCCAACTATGTCTAACATATGAAAAAAAAAACTAACAAACAAATAAAAAATTTAAAAACAAAATTTAAAAAAATCCCAATAAAGTAAGAATTCGATTTTAGACGTTAATATCTTTAAAAACCAGAGTCATTTGAGAGATTTGAAAACTTACACTTGAAAAATTGTTAGAGCACCAAAATGAATTTAAAGTCTTACACCAGAAACGTTTATATCTTCAGAAACATTGCTCAAATGTCGGTCCCTTTCGAAATCACGAGATTGGAGCCCAACGAAATGCATGCATTTCTCTTGTGGCCGGATTTTTCGACACGAGGCTATTATCAATCGCAAATACATTGGTAAAGGGGTTTCACGGAGGTTGTTCGAGGAGAAGAAATAATCAAAATGACTTTTCATCTTTTTCAAAAACGAATATTTAAGGCGCTCATAAAACTTAAGTCCAGGTACTATTCCCAACCATTTTTTAATTTATATTTAACCAAACTTACAATAATCATACTGACCAACGAGAGTATGTACACTTTATGGGAAGATGATGTATAACTATATTTGTGAACGATAAGAACAAAAATTATAAATTACGTATAAATTTTTAAAAATTTCAAAATCCCTAATTTCATGCTATTTTATAATTATTGATTTAATTATGTTTGACTAACATTTTTAGAATTAGTTAGGTTGTTTTAGATTTTTCTAAATTCAAAAAGTTAGTTACAAATAATTTATTTAAAATAGATTAAAAAAAACTCTATGAAATATAAGAGGGGTACAATTGTAAACTAATTTCCATATTAAAAATTAATTAAAATTCGAAAATAAAAAAGACATAAATTTAAAGTCTAAAGATCTTTAGCCACATCCCTAATTAGTTTCTAAATTCTAGCCATTTCCCTAGTTGTCCCATGAAATTTTTTAAAAGCACAAATATTTGTAGTGTGTGGTGGTCCAATTTAAGTATCTTCATTTACAAAAAACGCAAAGAAAATACAGAAGATGAAGTAAAGACAAGTGAAAGATGAAAAGGCACAACAGATGAAAACATCTACGTAAAATTAATATAAGACACCAAACATTTTCGACTTTCATTTTCATATCATAAGAAACGGTGAAAGAGCAGCTTAGTTTGCAACCTAAGGGTTTGTTTTTTGGACATGAGGGGTTTAACCCCCTTCTCAAAAACTCCTCGTTTAAACAACCATTCTTAACCTCTCTTTAACTCCTTTATCAAATCTTACATTAAATTTTATTAAACTTTACATCAAATTTATCACATCCAACCATTATTAACTTCAATCTTCAAACAACTAGTTGATCACTCCACTATTATTAATCTCGATCCTCAAACGAATAGTTAACCACTCCAAACTACTATTTACCACTTCATTCTTTTCTACAAAAAACAAACACACCCTAACTTTAGTATCAAGCACAAACTAATCACGTTATAACTAAATGACAAAAATTTTCAATTTTTTTTAAATAACAATTTTGTTCTTTCCTATCTTATTTAAATTAGAAATAAATGAATTAATTGCAACACTTATCAAACTTAAGAGAAGGTAATAGATCAAATTAAAACTTTAGGATTATAATTGTTACAAATATCATAGTTTAAAGGTGATTTGTGCAATATTCCCAAATAACAAAAGACAGAGTAATAATTCTGCAGATGACTAAATACAAATATTCAAAAACAATTGTGCAAGGATAGCGTTTAAATGCAAAGGACGGTGATAGTTATAGGGTGGTTTCGGGTCATAATATGGTTCCCACCAAGCAGCTCGATCAGGATAAACAAGACCAAAGTCTATAATAAAGTTATTAAAGTCACATCAATGGGCTTATTAACTCAGTTGGTTAGGCCGTCGTCCTAATAACGTGAATCACATCCAAACGAGCACAACATTTCCACAAACATCATTATCCAAGTGTGCTATTAAATGCAACCCCTCTAAAAATAACTATGTCAAAATGAACTATTACTAAAACTCAAATTTCTAATCACTCAAAGTAACTTCTCATTTATAATTAATCAAAATAATCACTCTACACTTTCACATCCAAACACCATATTAGGGGGTTGGGTGTTTGGATACAGATTTGTAGGAGTGATTAGAATGAGGAGTTATTTTAAGGGATTATAAATTGAGATTTGTGCAGTAGCGCGTTTGGATGGGGATTTTGGCGAAGGATTTGCCAACAATCATCAATTGGCCTATTAGCTCATTTGTTTAGAGCGTTTGGACGTAGGTTCGAGTCTTGACAGGGCCACCATTACATTATTCAATCATTCATTTCTAACCATTCAAAATAATAATCACTAATTTCCAATCATTCATTTCTAGTCACTCATTTATGACCTCTCAAAATAATCATTTATTTCTAATCACATTCAAACGAGCTACACTTCTACAAAAATCATTATCCAAAGAGCTATTGACTGCAACCTCTCTACAAATAACCATATCTGAATGAGCTATTAACTGCAACACCATCTTAGAGGGTTGGTTGTTTGGATGGAGATTTTAGGGGTGATTAGAATATGAAGTTATTTGAAGTGGTTGTAAATTGAGATTTCTACAGAAGTTCGTTTGGATACGAAATTTTTGTGGAGAAGTGGTAAAAATAACTCGAATGAATTGGAATGTTGGCGAAGGAATTGCCACCCATTATCAATTAGCCTATTAGCTCAAATGGTTAGAGCGTCGTGTTAATAATGCGAAGATCTCAGGTCTGAGACCTGCATGGGCCACCATTACTTTTATCTCCAATTTTGCACCATTTTAATATTTATTAGGGCATGTTTGGTTAAAATAATTAAAGAGCTATTACAAATGAGTTTTGCAACTACTCTTCTAACAATCACATCCTGACAAGCTATTGTAATCACTAAATTTCAATCATTCATTTCTAACCATTCAAAATAATTGATCATTTCTAATCACTCATTTATGACCTCTCAAACAAATCATTTATTTCTAATCACATCCAAACGAGCTACATTTCTACAAAAACCATTTTCCAAAAAACTATTGACTGCAACCCCTCTACAAATAACCATATCGAAGCGAGCTATTAACTGCAACACCATCTTAGGGGTTGGTTTTTGGATGGAAATTTTTTAGGAGTGATTAGAATTAGGATCGAAAGGCAACACTAGAGGGGGGTGAATAGGGTTCACTAACTTTTTAAGTTATTTAAAAATAATACTTTTACGATCTAAGTTTTGTTAATCTAAGATCACCCAACAAAAATTATAATATGCAAGAATTAAAATCACGAAAAGTAAAGTTAAGGAAGAGAGAAAACAACGAAGTTTATAGTGGTTCGAAAATCCTACTCCACTCCCCAAGGCTACTTCTTAAGTATTTTACTAGGCGATCCTCTTGCGGGTGAGAACCAAACCGACAGGATCCTCTTTTTCCTATGCTAAAGAGAAACCTAAATCCTTTTCACGGGTTTAGGATTAAACCACCTACTACCCTCATTTTTTAAGGCTAAAGAGAAACTCAAATCCTTTTACTGGTTCAAGATTAAACTAATTGTATTTTCTCACAACTCAAGGTGTCCCCACACCTTAATACAAATCCCAAATAACAAATAAAAATGAAATCTTACAATATACCTCTGGTAGGCAAAATACACAAGTTGAGCGTAGACAGCTTCTTCACAAAATTTGCAATGCACCGATTCAAGAATGTGTGAAGCAAATAACACTTTTTGAAACTTTGAGAATGATAATGATCTGTTTAAAAATTAGTTATGGAGGCTATGGATTTTATAGGGAGAAGATGAAAAGGTGTTTGTTGGATTTAGGGCAAAATGATCGACGGATGAGATTTGATGAACATATGATGAAATGGTGGCCATTGGATTTAGGACAAAGGTGTATATGGTTGGGATTGAATGATTAGAAGATGAAATGAGTTTGGGTTAAAAATAAAACAATTTGAAAATGAAAAACTCATTTTTTTCTTAGGCGATTTTTCCAAATCTTCATTTGTTCATACCTTCTTCATTTTAACTCCGATTTGCATGATTCAAAATGTGTTGGAATCTTCTCTCCAAGATTAACATAATAAATACTTAAAAACTCCAAAAATATCAGTACAAGACAAAATACATATTTCTTTAATGATCCCCAAATTTCTCCTCCTTAAAACAATCAATTTAATACTCTCTTCTCATAAAAGACAAAATACATTTGATGCAAGGATATAAAAAGTATAAAACACAATTTCAAATGAATCCTTCTTTTAAAATGAATTTTCATTAATGCAATAACTCCCCTTAATTAAAAAGATATACAATGAGAAGTATACTCAACAACAAGTTACTTTATCAATATTAAATTCACACAATAAATGATTTAAACTCCCTTAAAAATAAGCATTCTATTTATAATAATAATAATATAATAATAAATATAAAAGAGATACCAATTTTTGAAAAATAATGATACCTAATAGTAAATCAATATTGTAAATAATTATATCATATAAAGAAGATATTTTAAAACAATGAAAAGCATGCCAGTATTACAAATAAGAAACATATCAATTTTAAAAAGTTCTAGCGAGATTCAAGTATATTAATCAATTTCACAAAAACTCCCTCTATTTAGAAAAATAAAAACTCCCCTTGTAAAATAGAATTCAACAATCCTTAAAAAAAACTTTGCACATATATTCAACATATAGGACAATCAAACTACTCAAATTGAATTTAAATCAATAAACTTCATAAATAGCAAAAATAATCATCAAAACATAATTCATGGCCAAAAGACATACAATATTTTATTTTATGATATCCATATTTCATTTCTCAATAATTATAATTCCAATCAACAAAAGATCATATTCTCAATAGTTTAAATAATCTAAGTATTATGAAATTCTAAATAAATCAAATTTCATATGTAAGGAATATAATCATGTAGCAAAAATAGATATTCAACTTTTAATCATGGCATCACTAATTCAAATAATAAGGTAATAAGAATTATTGATAAATTTGAAAAATAATTGATTATAAGATTGAGTAAATAATACATAATCATAATATGCAATTATTTAGATAGATGTCAAAAGTATTCTCAAATTTCTCAAGATATTCTAATTTAATAATCAATCAATTTAAGAAATCAAATACAAGCATAATAACCATTTTAGAGATGCAAATTCCATAAAAGACATCAGTAGAATATTTATGTCAATAATAAAAATATAAAGTTACCTAACATGCAAATTTTCCTTTGTTGGATTCAAGAAAGTCATAGTTGCTTCATTTGAAAATTTTCAAATTTGAAATCTAAGCAACCTATTTGACTTTTGAAATGACACCTACAAGGAAAGCTCAATAATGGTACTCATTTTTTGGGTCATTCATTGTTAGTAATAATAGATTTTGTAATCCATTTAAAATTAGTTCCAACAATTTTAGCATTCAATTTTAACAAATAACAACTATGATATTTATGACCAACTTTTCCACAAGAATAACAAACAACATGTGATAAGAACTTATTTTTCACAAAATTATTTTGCACAATATTTTTTTGAGGTTTTTTTATAAATAAACCAAATAAAAAAAATATTTACAATTGTAGGCTCCTGAAAAAATATTAGCAAAAAACAATTTCACTAATGATATTATTAATTACCTAAATTATTCATTTACTACAATACCCTTCAATTTTTAATTTTGGAATTTAGAATTATTAACAAAATAGGAAAAATTCTCCAACTTCTATACCTATTATCCCTAAAATCGTGCCACCATTATTGCGATATTTGATTCAAAATAGAAACTATCACCATTTCTCTCCTCATTTCCAACTTTCCATCTTTTCATCTTCTTCTTCATTTCTCTGCAAAAAAAGTCTGGTTCATTCGCAAAGATTGATGTCGTTTCATCTTTTTCAAAGTTGTGACGATCAGAATCGAAAAAAAAAGGGAGAAAGCATGCATAGAGGCATACATACGATACTATGCAATCTGAAAATACCGTAAGAGAAATAGGGCAAAGGGATTTTGTACTGTATGGAAATATTGTAAGTGGTGGCTGAGGCAAATACTGAACATGCGATAGTAACACCCTGTATTGGTACCTATCAGGTATGATTTTAAAGGATGAAAATATGAGGCATTAATGCACTAGTAGGAATATATTGTATTGACATGTGAGTAAATATTTGCATGTAGGAATGACTCCATTAAGAGGTTGAAGAAAAAGTATCAGAAAAGGTACATAAAACGATCAGTAAGAAGCATATTGCATTGTTTGTGTATACATACAAGACTGTAGAGCTTGTACTGGATAAATCGTATGCAAGACGCGACGTCGACATGTTAGCATCAACAAAAAGAAAGGAAGATTGGGCCAAGAATGGAGATGATCGTGCTGTGGACAATTACGTAACGATTTCAGTTATAGAACCTAGAGGTAAATAAGTATAGTGTTACCAATAAGTACAAGCAGTACAGTTTATTGGTATATATTCTAATATTTTTTAAATGGTATGTTGAACTATAATGTACTGATATTAAGTGAATAACGACATGGATGTTGGGATAATGTTACTTGACCATATCGTATGTACTACTTATATATTACTAAATTGAATGAAACATCTAATATTTTTTAAATTATATTTTGAACTACAGTGTGTACATTTTGATTCCACTTAACACTTTGTACAATGGGAATGGGGATACTTGCAGAACCTATGAGGTAAATAAATATAGTATTATACATAGGTATACACAATACGGTATAAAACTACATTTTAATATTTTAAAAGATGGATTTGTAATGAATAGAGTATAAATACAGTATAAACACAATAAACAACCAATACGGTATCGTGAAATGAAAACAGACGTGAGTAAATAATACTACAATTTTCTCGTATTCATGTTATAGTGGAATGTCATAATTAATTAAATGTATAATATACACGGTACATAACATACAACAATAACAAGAAGTTTGGAAGATATAATTTGATATACAATAACCATTTCCGTGATACAGAACATAAATGTATAACTATTTCCACGATTTATCATTCTCATAATCAACTACAACGGGAGCCAAAGGGAATATTTGGTTGTTTCCATCGCTGGTTGTGGCCGCGAGCAAAGTAACATCGTATTTGCTTTTAATGAAGGTACCATCGATGCATATACACGGGCGACAATATTTCCAACCATCGATTGAAGTAGCAAGTGCAATGAAGTTGTACTGGAAACGATTGTCATTAGAAAACTGTATTGTCGCTTTGGAACCTGTTGACGAAAACGTATGCGTCAAATAAGATGTAATGGATGGTACTGTACAGTTATACAGTAAGTTATGTAACATAATAAATATACGGTACATTATATGCAGCTAGTAGTTGTTACCAGGATTTTTCTTCGTGAGAACTTCATAGAAATTTAGTAGTCGAGCATACGAATCATCTGCATTCCTCCTAAAAGGTACGCATGAAGAGGTTGTATGGGGTGCATGGATCTAAATATAACTCAAAACCCTTGTAATCATAGTACATCTCATTTTTGTTTCACATGCCACTATGTGCTGGGTGAATGAGAATACGGAGGGAACCTGTTCAAAATAATGAAGACAGTATAAACATGGGGTATAGATTATGTCGTGTGTTATGTTAGATAGTATAAAACTTATGTAGGTTTAGTATGTAAAAAGTATTGGGAAGAATAGTCTACATTGTGTAATAAATTCATGTTGAACAACTACACTAAATGGTACAATACTACTATATTTGAGAAGCAGACATATCTTAAAGTATGGAATTAGAACTACATAACACCTGTGTTGTATACACAACACTAAAAGTACCTTAACTAACGGAGAGTATACTATGCACGGAGAGTATAGTATGTAATAAGATTATAGTTCTCAATAGTACCGTACTAATACTAAACTATATTTTGAAAACATGATATACTAAAAAAATTAATGTAGTATACTTTATCATATATGGGTTATTTAGATTATATAGAATTTGTGATGATAAAAGAACAAATACAGTTTATTAAATGCGGTTAATTTATATTAAAGTATGCTCGTTAAGATAAATATAGAAATGAAGAAGGACATTTTCTAAAAAAAACAAATGAAGAAGAACATACCAAACTGTACCATGTGCGACATCGTCATCTCTGTAATTGTTGAAATTTAAGTGCGAGGGTGGAAATAGATGGAAAATTAAAAAAATGAGAGGGAGATGGAAATGAGCACAAGGAACAATAGGGGGCGATGTTATCAGATGTGAGAGTGGATGACGGAAATGGAAGGCCAAATACGAAGATCTGAGTGCCGGAAATGAAAACACAACATCGAAAAAACTTTACTGAGATTAGAAGCTTCTACTGCCGTCAATGGAAGAAATGATGTTAGGTAGATTGTTCCTAAAATGATGGTTACAAAAATGGCAGAAAATTTTATGGAAATTGATCTAAAAACATGAAAAAGAAAGACCAAAGAGAGTTTGTTATGGAATGTTATTTTAAGAAGGAAATGAAACATTAATAGGGAATTAATTATGGAATATACAAATTTTGAAATTTAAATTGATAGGGGCAAAATAGGATTATTGAGAAATAATATTGTAGGATTTATAAATAGAAAATCACAATTGCAATAAGAAAAGAAGGTTGAATAGATTGGTAATTATCTTTTCGAAAGTGAATATTGAATATAAATCCCCTATTTTTTTGCAAATAAATTCTTTTTAGGAGCATTTTTCAATTTATAACAATTTGGTCTAGTATGACCTTTGACTCCACAATAATGACAAGTAGGACTAAATTTAGATTTTACATGTAGATGTCCAGCTTTTCCATGTTTATGAACCAATTTAGCACTATGCATACATTTAGATAAGTCATGATCGTGTATAGGCTCAAATTCTATTTTTTCATTCAAATCCTTAACTTCTTCATGCTTATGTTCAAATTTCACATTATGAACTAACTTTGATCTAGCATGAATTTGTCTAGGCATAGTGGGAGTGACTCTAACAAAGCTAATATTAGGATTAGTTAAAGATTTTTCATTTGCACGGCTTAATCCCTTTTTATCATTACAAGATTTACTAATGTCAATAATGTTATCTAATTGTTGAGCACCAATAGTCAATTTCTTAATGAATTCTTTTGCAATTTCAACCTCTTTATTAGTAAATGATTATTTTCTCTAAGCACATGCAAAAGACTATTTTTCTCTTTGACTATCAAATTCAAAAAATTTAATTTTGTCAATTAAGACAAAATTTTCACTTTCTAAAGATATATTGCTAGTTTCTAAATCAATATTTTTATTTTTAAGGCTAGCAATTTCCTCTATAACTTCAAACAATCAGAATCATTTTTCTCATTTTTATTTTTTAAATAATTTAATTCCATTTTCAAATCACAAGATAAAAATTTAAAATTTCATTCTCTTTCTCAAGAAATTTGATTTTAAGCATCAATTTCATTTTGCAACAATAAGTTTTTAGCTTCATTTTTCAAACATGCATTTTTATCTACCAAAGATTTATTTTCATTAGACAATACTTTATATTTCTTTGATAGTTTGACATAATTCAAGACAAAAATTTTGGTCATCCCACTTTTAGCGTGTTTTAAAACTAAATAAAGGATGTTTGTATTCTTGTAATAACCCCACTTTTAGTGTGTTTTAAAACTAAATAAAGGATTGAGGGCAATTTTGTGATTATCTCTAAAGGAGGGGCATTTTGGTCATCCCAACCATGGATATTTAAATGGATTTTGACATTTGGAATCCCTAGGTTGAAACTACTGTTCATGTTACTATTCACCGTCTTATTCGCCAAGGACATCGTGTGAAGCTTGTTGGAGTGTAGGTCAAGTTCGATCGGGGGCTGTTTGTCAACGTTGCGTGGGTTCTTCGCGAGCAGTGGCGACATTGAGTTCGTGGTGTATCGAGGTTCGTCGCGAGTTCGACATTGCAACCGTCGTCTTGTTTCGACGTCGGTTGAGCCAAGACATCGCGGGTGTGTGCCGAGTCGTCACTGGCGTTGTGAGGTTGCGTGTGTCGTTGTAGCAAGAGCAACCGAGAACGTTGTAGAGGGTGGGCTCGTGTGTGTGAGCTATCGTGCGGATCTCGTCGTCGGTAAGCTTGCGCAACAGTTTGAGTTGGGTCGAAGTGCCGCGGTCTGCGCCGCTAGTTCGAGCATCGTGGTGGGCTGGTTCGAGGCTGAATTGAGTCGCGTGTGGGTTCCGAGTTGTGGGTCTCGAAGTCGCAGGTGAGCCGCCATCGGTGGTTGTGTAAGTCTCTCTCTCTCTTTCTCTCTCTTATTTGAGTTTAGGTTGTAAGAGGTTGCTAAATGAAGGAGAAGATGGGTGTTTGGTAAATGGGTTTTGCTATTTAAGTTGGGTTAAGGCTATTCTAATGTGGAATAGGGGTTGTTTGGTTCAGGTTCAAGCTTATTTAAATGAGGTTTTAGGCTTGTTTGGTTATAAGTTTAAAGATAATTAATTAAAGAGTAAGGACTGTTTGGTTGTTGGTTTATGGACATTCAAGTTATGGATATGTAGTGTTTGTTTACAAGGTGAAAGCTATTTAAATTAAGATTAAGGGTCGTTTGGTTGCATGTTTAAAGTTATTTAAATGGTGGATTGTGCTTGTTTGGGTGTGGGTTTAAAGCCATTTAAAATTGGATTAAAATCATTTTATTGATTTATTAAGCTTGTTTGGCTAGTAGTTTAAAATCATTCAATTTGTGGATCAAGAGTTGTTTGGTTCGAGGTTTAAATACATTTTAAGTATGTGTGTAGGGGTTGTTTGGTTTAGAGTTTGATGGGTGTTTGGCTCGGGTTAAATAGTGAGTTTGACTCATTGACTTTTATTAACTAGATTTGACCTGAACCATTTTCTATTCTTCAGAGCCGAGTTTGTGAGGCACGTGTAGCCGTCGGGTGTCTCTAGGGCACGTTTTTTGAGGTTCTTCCCAGTTTGATAAATTCGATTTTCTGAATCCGATTTTGATGTTCTGAGGTACTAGTTTTGACTGGTTTGTTCGTTTCAGGGCTTGGAGTTTTGTCTGGCTGTTTGGAGCTTCTAAGTGTACTCTTGGAAAGTTGTAGTGGATTGGCCAAGGTAAGAGACCCTTTACCCCCTTCTCGAGGACCTGTGGTTAATACATATGCTAGTTTACTTGCATTAGTTGATTTGTATGACTGTAGCATAACCATGTGCATTGTATGTTGCATTTAATTTCTTCAAGAGCATATACATTTCATGTTTGTCTCATGTATGACTAGTGATGCATGAATAATGTATGTCTGCCTGATATGGTCGAGTTGCATGTGGTTGCATGATTGTCCTGATATGGACTTGCACATCTGTCCTGATATGGACTTGCATGATGTTTGATGCACGGTTTAATGCCTCGTTTGGACCCAAACGAGTCATGAAGACCGGATAGAGTAGACTAGTAGATGTGTGTGGACGATGATATTCGGGCTCACACCCTGGCTTGAGGTGATATTCTCTCGCTCCGCAGGACTTCCATGGATGGTCGGCCGGCTAGGCTCACGGCCCTGGATGGTTTCTATTACTAGCCTAGGCTCTCTCCAGGTAGGTGGTATGGGCCTGATATGGTTCCTTGGAGATTGGTGTGGCACCACCTCTCACCGTGAGTACGGGGCCTGGGCCAACAGGTTGCTCGACTCACTAGTTCCCTCTAGAGTAGGATGCCAGATTACTCTCGAGTCAGAGGACTCTTGTGAGCTTTTGGTCTTGGGTCTACGATCCTTAGACTGCTCTGCGTGGTGCTCGTCAAGGACAAGGTTTCTAGACCTAGCACCAAGGAGCTTTGGTTTTGTATACCCCTTGGTTATGTTGCTGATCATACTTGTTTGCTGATGTTTGTATTCTTGTGCATGTCTCTCCCCGAGCTGGGTAATCTTTACTGAGTTTGCAAAAACTCACCCTTTCCACTGTGGAATCCCCATAGGTACTACTAGAATGGACACCGAGATGGATGATCGACGAAGCTGGAGATGACCATGAGACCTACTGCATTACTTTGTGTAAAGTCTTTTAATTTATTCTCTCTGTATGAACTACTTAAGGACATGATAAGTGGAATATGTTTTACCGAGCTTTTATGTTTTGATTTTTGGGTACCCTATAATTGTTTTAATGAACTTATGGTTTTATAAACTTGTTCTTCTGAGTTGTTTAAAAGGAGTTTTGTTTTAAATTTACATACCCGAGATGTCAAGTACTATTTTCATGTACTTAAAGTTAAAGACTTAGGTTCAGACCCTGGTTTGGGTCGGGTCATTACAGTTGGTATCAGAGCTCAGAGTCATAGATTCTGTAGACTAGCTTACATCGTAAGCTGTTGTTTTGGTCCCCATGGTCTTCAGCTGTAGATCGACATCAGGTATTCTAGTAGGGAGGTTAAGGTTTTGTAGCCTGTTTAGTATGATCAGCTATGTTTATAGCATTATGACACTTACTTGCTAGCCTGGAGTTTGTGGATGGGACTGAGATGTCCACGAGACTGTTGTACAGTGTGGAGATACCTAGTAGAGTTACTAGAAGTGATGTTAAAAGTGCAAGAGTCGTCGAGCAATGCGAGCTTTTAAGCTCAAGAGGTGCACAAATCTTGAGGTGCAGCCCAGAGTTGAGTAGTAGAGACACCCAGTATTGTTGACAATTGCTGTAGTTGCAAGAGTTGGGCTGGAAGCTGAGATGTTGGCTGCATGAATGTTAATTAGCAGTTGAAAGATGCTTTTCAGATCGGGCAAGGTGTTGCTCAGGCGTCTACACCAGTTGCAGATGCGCAAGTTAGGCGCAATGATGGGAATTGTAGAATTTTCAAAGACCTTAGAAGAGTTTAAGAAGTGGAATTCGTACCACTTTGTTGGACTATCTAACTTTCCTTGGTAGCCGAGGCGTGTTTGTCACTGTTCGAGATGATCTTCAACCACCGAGTTTGCCAAAGGGGCAGAAGATTCAAAGTGATGTTTCACTTGAGAGTTCGAGACAAAGGTCTGGCGATGGCTTGTGGTGATTTCGACCTAGAGGGTTCGACCGTTTCAAAGTTGTTTACCCTTAGAAAGCTGTTTCTTGGTTGGCTTGCCAAATGTTGATAAGCAGAGGGCGTTAGCTTAGTTCCCCTACTTGGAGCAGGGGAACAACGTAATGTCAGTTTATGAGATATATGGTTTTAACCTTTCAAGGTGTGCCAAGATTTGATTGGTATTTTTGGCAAAAGAAAAAGTGTGGGACTGTCAGATCGTATAGGTCTGGGAGTCAGCAGCAATGTTGCAAGTATGGCCAAATGTCAAGTTCGAGTTGTATCTCAAGTTTTCTGCGTTTAAGATCGAGGCCAGCTAGCGGCTTGTGCTTGGGAAATCATTAGATGTTGCCCATGGTTGCCTACGAGTGAGTCAGATTTGATTATTTGTTTGGAGTGACTCTCAGAGAACTATGTTGCGATTACCAACAGCGTAAGGAAATGTTCTTTAGGCATCTCAGAAAGTTGAGCTATTGGTTCAAAGACGAGAAGTAAGAGAGAGTCTCTTTTCGATTTCGATCTAGAAGGTGAGGAATCAGTTAGCTAAGGAAGCGTGGACTTTCAAGAAATAAGGGTTTATCAATACAATGACTTTCAAGAACACTTAAAATTGCCATAACTCTAGCTATTAAGCTTTTCAAAAATACAAATACCAATTGAAGAAGTAAAACTCAAACAAATGATATAAAATACACACTTTTTGAAAAAAATATTTTCTATTAAGAACAAGAACAACCCACTCTAATACCTAATACCAATTGTAGGATCGAAAGGCAACACTGGAGGGGGGTGAATATGGTTCGACAAGTTTTTAAGTTATTTAAAAATAATACTTTTACGATCTAAGTTTTGTTAATCTAAAATCACCCAACAATAAATTATAATATGCAAGAATTAAAATCACGAAAAGTAAAAGTTAAGGAAGAGAAAAAACATCGAAGTTTATAGTCGTTCGGAAATCCTACTCCACTCCCCAAGACTACTTATTGGGCATTTTACTAGGCGATCCTCTTGCGTGAGAACCAAACCAACACGACCTTCTTTTTCCTAGGCTAAAGAGAAACCTAAATCCTTTTCACAGGTTCGGGATAAACCACCTACTACCTTCTTTTTTTAAGGCTAAGAGAAACTCAAATCCTTTTACTGGTTCAGGATTAAACCAATTTTATTTTCTCACAACTCAAGGTGAACCCACACCTTAATACAAATCCCAAATAAAAAAAATGAAACCTTACAATATACCTCTCTTAGGAAAAATACACAAGTTGAGGGTTGACAGTTTCTTCACAAAATTTGCAATGCGCCGATTCACGAATGTGTGAAGCAAATGACACTTTTTGAAACTTTGAGAATGATAATGTTGTTGTTTTAAAATTAGTTATGGAGGTTATGGATTTTATAGAGAGTAGATGAAAAGGTGTCCGTGGATTTAGGGCAAAATGATCGAGGGACGAGATTTGATGAAGATATGATGAAATGGTGGTCATTGGATGATTAGAAGATGAAATGAGTTTGGGTTAAAAATAAAACAATTTGAAAATGAAAAACTCGTTTTTTTCTTAAGGGATTTTTCTTCAAATCTTCATTTGTTCATATCTTCTTCATTTTAACTCTGATTTGCGTGATTCAAAATGTGTTGGAATCATCTCTCCAAGATCTACATAATAAACACTTAAAAAAATTCAAAAAATGTAAGTACGATAAATTCAAGTTTGTTATCATCAAAACATTAATTAATTAATTTGAAATAATTTGCCAAAAAGCCAACAAGGAGAAATTAGAAGTGATTGTAAATTGAGATTTATGAAATATCTCGTTTCGATAGGAAGTTTTGTGGAGAAGTTGTCAATAATAACTCGTGTGGATGGAAAATTTGGCGAAGGATATGACAACAATAATTAATTGGCCTGTTAGCTGAGTTGGTTAGAGCGTCGTACTAATAACGCGAAGGTCACAGGCAAACAATCACATCAAGGCGAGCGATTGTAATCACTAATTTTCAATCCTTCATTTCTAATCATTTAAAATTATCATTTATTTTTTATCACTCATTTATGACCTCTCAAGATAATCATTTATTTCTAATCACATTCAAACAAGCTACACTTTTACAAGAACCATTATCTAAAGAGTTATTGACTGCAACCCCTCTACAAATAAGAATATTTAAACGAGCTATTAACTGCAACATAATCTTAGGGGGTTAGTTGTTTGAATGGGGATTTTTAGGGGTGATTAGAATGAGGAGTTATTTGAAGTGGTTGTAAATTGAGATTTCTGCAATAGCTCGTTTTGTAAATACCCAACTCGTACTAGAGTCTCATTCTAGGTCTCTACCCTAAATTCATGAATTAAACACAACGTACAGGCATATTGAAAATACTCGTCATTTGAATTTAAAACTGAACTTAAATTTTGAAAAGTTATCAAACAACCAATTTGGGTACCCTAAGTTATTAAACGTAGAAAACAATAAAATACAAGACATCGTGCCTTATTAATCTAGTTCGTGCGGAAACATAATAAATAAAATAAATGACGACGAGACTAAAAAAAACTTAGTCAACCAATGGTCTGTCAGCTCCAATCAGCCACCCTAGTGTATCACGCGAGTACCTGTGACAATTCACAGAAGAAAAAGGGTGAGTCTTTAACTCAATAGAGATCCACGTGAGGAATATAATACTTAGGCAAAACTATCAAAATAAACAATTGGGCAATAATCCTTGGATTATAAATAATAGACATAAACCCCTCAATTGTAGATAATAGTCATAAACCTCTCATTTTTAAATAGTTGGCATAAACCCCTCAATTGTAATTAATTGGCATAAACCCCTAAATTGTAATTTAATAGGCATAAACCCTCAATTGTAAACAATAGGCATAAACCCCTCAATTGTAAACAACATGCATAAACCCCTCAATTGTAAATGATAATTTCATAACATTATTATAAAACAATAGTAATGGCATTAAACTTCTCCAACATACTAGTGGGTATTAAACACTTCAACAATACCTCCAACAGCATGAACAACTTTGTGATATTCAAGATAGCATTAATCATTCAACCAATACAAGCATTACTATAACTTAGAACAAATTCCCTTACCTTGACCGAGTCCAAAGATTCTACAATTTTGACTCTCGAGGCTACATGTCAATTATGGTCAATCCAGTCAATGGTCAAAGTGGAGGTGGCTGGTGAATAGTCAAAGGTGGGTTAACCTCTAACAAGGTTCAAATAATCAATTGAAACAAGGGTTAAAAATCAACAAAACTTATTCACCTTGGTCAAAATCTGGAAAAACGGTGGCGAACTCGGCAGACGGTGGCGATAGCAGACTCGTTGGACTACGGCGGCAGCGTGAAGGCGATCACGGGGGAGGTGTTGCGCGCAGAATCGCGTGGGCAGTGGCGTGCACAGGTGGCCGGTAGTGGATGTGGGTGTGAGCAGATGAAGAAGAGGGGGAGGGACTGCAGGGTTTTGTAGTGAAAAAGAAAGAGAGAAACCGAGGAGGATGAAGATGAGGTTTATTTGGTGAAGGGGATCTATCTAGGGTTTTGTGCATTCCTTTTAACAAAAAAAAAAGGTTTACATAAACCCCTTCCTCTATTCTCTTTTCTTTTAAATGGAAAACTAAAATGATTTAATTGCCACATTTTCCTTATATAAAAGAAATATGAAAAATCTATATTTTCCAAATTAGATGATTCTACTAAATGGAATAAAATATCCTTTAATTCATTTAGAAGTCAAAAAAATTAATTTAATTTTAGGGAAACAATAACAAATGCATATGGACTAACCTAATTATAAAACTTGAAAAATTCGGGGCACTACACGTTTGAATATAATTTTTTTTGTGGAGAAGTGGTCATTAATAACTCATATGGATGGGAATGTTGGCGAAGGAATGGCCACCCATCATCAATTAGCCTAATAGCTCACATGATTAGAGCGTCGTGTTAATAATGCGAAGGTCGTAGGTCCGAGACCTGCATGTGCCACCATTAATTTATCCCTAATTTTGCACCTTTTTAATATTTCTTAGGGGATGTTTGATTAACTTAATCAAGGAGTTATTATGAGTTTTGAAACTCCTCTTCTAATAATCACATCTTGACAAGCTACTGTAATTACTAATTATCAATCATTCATTTCTAACCATTCAAAATAATCATTCATTTCTAATCACTCATTTATGGCTTCTGAAAAAACATTTATTTCTAATCATATTCAAAGCAACTACACTTCTACAAAAACCATTATCCAAAGTGCTATTGGCTGCAACCCCTCTACAAATAACCATATCCAAACGAGTTATTATATGCAACACCATCCGAGGGGATGGTGTTTGGACGAAAATTTTTAGGAGTGATTAGAATTAGAAGATATTTGAAGTTATTGTAAATTGAGATTTATGCAATAACTCGTTTAGATAGGAAGTTTGTGGAGGAGTGGTCAATAATAACTCGTGTGGATGGGAAATTTGATGAAAGAATTGACATCAATAACCAATTGGCCTGTTAGCTCAGTTGGTTAAAGCATTGTGATAATAACGCGAAGGTCGAAGGTACAAGACATGCATTGAGCACCACTGCTTTATCCCCAATTTTGCACCTCTTTAATATTTCTTAGCTCGTTTGGTAGAAAGTGGTAAAAAATAACTTGCATGGATGGGAATGTTGGGGGAGGAATTGCCACCCATCATCGTCTATTAGCTCAGATGGTTAAAGCGTTGTGTTAATAATGAGAAGGTCGCAGGTCCGAGACCTGTATGGGCCACCATTACTTTATCCCCAATTTTTCACCTCTTTAATATTTCTTAGGGGATATTTGATTAACATAAGTAAGGAGATATTACAAATGAGTTTTGAAACTCCTCTTCTAACAACATATCCTGACAAGCTATTGTGATCACTAATTTTGAATCATTCATTTCTAACCATTCAAAATAATCATCTAATCACATCCAAACGAGCTACACTTCTACAAAAATCATTATCCAAAGAGTTATTGACTATAACCCCTCTACAAATAACCATATCTAAATTAACTATTAACTGCAACACCATCTTAAGGGGTTGGTTGTTTGGATGGAATTTTTAGGAGTGATTAGAATTATGAGATATTTGAATTGACTGTAAATTGAGATTTGTGCAATAACTCATTTAGATAGGAAGTTTTATGAAGGAGTGGTCAATAATAACTTGTGTGGATGGAAAATTTGGCGAAGGAATTGCCATAAATAACCAATTGGCCTATTAGCTCCAGTTGTCAGAGCGTCGTGCTAATAACGCGAAGGTCGCAGGTTTGAGACCACTACTACAATTTCAGCTTTCTATGACAATTTTTAATTGTCATAATTAACTTATTATGACAATTATCTCAAAAATCTGCTATGTCATGGTATCCCCTATCATGGTAAGTCTTTTATGACATATGATAACAATGTCATAAAATATAATTTATGACAATTATAAAACTGTCATAAATATGTTTTTATGACAACTAAAAATTGTCATGAACCAATGATAAATAGGGTTTAAGATCTCTTTTTATGACATTTAATAATTGTCATAAATTATGTTATTTTTGTAATTTTAACTTTTTTTACCATGACAGTTTTAGTATCTCATAAAGTAGAGTTATTTTTCCAAATAAAATTACATCGTAAACTGTCATAAATTCACATTTCATGACAATTGTAATAGTCATGGTTTCTATTTCTTGATAGTTTAAAATTGTCATAGAAAAGATAACATGACATTTTTTAAATTATAAAATTTAATATATTCTATTTATTTATTCATAAATTTATTTTATATTAATTACATTTAAGCCTATCAATTAAAAAATGACAATATTTAAATTTGTAAATAATCATTCATTTGTAAGATAATATCACAATCTACATAGATGTCAAGCTTACTTCATTGATCACTGTTCAAATAAAGTCTTATACACAGTAACTAATATATAAATTTTATAAATTACAATTAATCATTCATAAACGAAAGAAAAAAAATATTTTGACAACTTGTAGATAAGTGTAGACACACACGATCACCTCGAACAAAATACCTACAAAATGTAATAGTAAAACTTTGAATTAGAAATCACAGTTATTCATCCAATATGTTTTCTAATCATATTGAAAACACTCGTTATAGTTTCCAATCGAAACAACTTAGTCAAAATTTGAATCATAAACGCACCAAAACAACATCATAATTATTAAATCTTTGAATTATAAGTTGCAATGGAGAATAAAAGTATTTCTATAACAATAACTCCTTGTTCTTTCCAAAAACTAAATTTCTACGAAGTCCTTTAATCTCTATCAAGTAGATGAAACATAAATAGGTGCAAGAAAAATTACTTGAGTTAAATTTCTCAATAGCAGTTTGAGCTCCATCTAATCAAAGCCAACGAAAATCATAATCCCTAAAAGAATGGGCTAAAAAGGATGAATTAATAATTTGTACCTGTACAGAAACTGAAACTTGGCCATATATCAATACTATTTGTTCCTCTTTCTCTTTACATCCTTCTTATTCCCATGATGCTTCTAACCCTAGAGATGAGAATTGAAGAATGAAATGTCATTCGGGTTGCCTCTGAAAAAATAAAGACAGAAATGTGTATACAAAATGAAATGTGATTAGTGTATAAAAATGAATCAATTAATCAACACCCAACTAGTATTATAAGATAATACAAAAAAACTCAAACTCAAAACCAGCAAAAGAAGACCAATATTCCAAGCTACGAAGAAGGAATTGGAATACTCATCGAACCAGTGCCTGGGTTAAGCAGGTATGACCACAGGTTGAGCTTCACGACAATCACAACTCCGTTGAAATCAAACACCAAACGCAAAACCGTTGAAATCAAAGGTAGGGAGTTTTTTTTTCTGTTCAATTTTGATCGGTATTAGTTAAGGTTTGTGAAAATGAACCTTTTGCCATGGCCATATGAGAAGAAGCTTGAACGACTTAAGAGCTGTCGGAGAAGAAGAGGATGCGTTGTTTGATGCGGCTGCAGCTGGAGATTCGACAACGGGTAGAAAATTTGAGCCTGGACATATATTACATAGAGACTTTAAAATTAAGCTTAAAAAAATATAGTTAATAAAAAAGATAAGCAAAAGATCATTCGTACTATATTTAAAAAGTAGCTATACAAAGTTGGAGAAAATATAGTTGGTAAAAAAGATTGAAATGACTAAAGCATATTTCTAGAAGCAACAGCTTTGCACATACCTTGGGTGGTAATTGAAACCTTACTAAGGCAAGAAAGCATGAGACTAAAACAACATCTAGAATCTAGGTATAATCAAAGATACATTCAAACCTAATTTTTTAGAACATCAACATTAAAATTATAAATCGATACCGTGAGAACAGGTGAATCTCATTCCCAATCATAATTTTCCTTAGAACAAGATAAAATAAGTGAGGTATAACGAAGTTAAATTGTTCACAAATAAATAAACGCTACCTACTAAATAAAATGGAGAGTCTCATGTGCATTTGTCCAAAAAGTGAAACAAAAATTTACAGATATCCTCATCTAATAAACGATTGCCTACTCGATAAGTGTTTGCAGATATGTGAGCACTCAAAAAGGGATTGACATAAGTGTATCAGAACATATCAATGGAATGAAAGAGAGAACAAAACATATTCTCAAATTCTACTCCTAATAAATTAATAGCCTTACAAGATCAAATTATAAATTAATTGTTAAATACTTTTCAAAAATCAATTACTTCAAAACAATTAATCCAATTTATCTTGGAAGGCTTTTCATAAAAAAAAAAAAATCAAATGAAATAAGTACTTAAGAAAAAATATGACATTGCATGAAAAAGGGAGTATTTTAGTAATATGCACATAGTATTAAGTTAAGAATATATATAAGAAAGAGCTTACCTGATCTTGGTAAAGTTAGGCTTTCAAATACAGTAGCTACAAAATGAAGACTTGTCCTGCATGAATAATAATAAACGTGTTCAAGTTTTTTATTTCCTTAAACTGAAAAATTGGAATTTCGCTCCACTATACCCGAAATAATCATGTGTCCGTTCCTACGCTACAAGATAAAGACTTGTCCTGCATAAATAATTATAAACGTTGTTCACGTTATAGAATAAAGTTGAAAAACATTTACCTTTTTTGTAAATTTTGCAACTATACTCCAATCAATAATGGACAATAACATTCGGTCCTTAGAATTCTTCCAACTTATAACAATTGAATTTGTATCTTCAAGTAAGAAGACAATTTTCATGGAATTGTTTGTCACACTTCCGTTGAACATGCATCTTTTGGAGAGTCACAAGTTTCCCAACTTTCATTGACAAAATCATCGAATCATATCCTCCATGCCATCATAAACACCAAATAATGAAATGACTTTCAATTTGGGTGGGACTTTGATAACATTTAGGTTTCTGAAAAAAATTCCTTCCGGAAGCTATAAGGTGAACCGTTAATAATCATACACTTAAAAAAATTAAACAACCAAATGACTAAAACTCAAACATCAATTTTTAAAAATATAAGGACCTACTTTCAAAATTATAAAATTTCCAGCAAAGAACGTGATCATAAAATTTCCAGCAAAAACTGTTATAGAAAGTCATATTTGTAGTAGTGATCTCATCCAAATTTTAGGACAAGTAATATGGGCTTAACTGGCACCCATATTACTTTAAGGAACTCGTTGGATTAGATAGCATATAATAGACATCAACCCTCATCAGTTATGGATACATCAGAGGAAAGCAGTCAAGGGAACATATTAGGAAGTAGATAAAAAGTATTCTAAATGGTGTACAATCTTATACCTGTGCCATGAATTGATTTTTCTTGTTCGTATTTGTCTCCAAGAACTCCTAATTAAAATGAGTTCTTTTTATTCACTACACCATAAAACACAAAAAATGACATAATCAACTAATTAATATAGCAACTCAAATGAGGTTTTAATAGAATAGAAGGGAAAAAAAAGAAAGAGAGAGAGACAAGTTAATCAACAAAATGTGTACACAAGTTCAAGCCAAATAAAGAAAACACTATGACAAGAAAATTACTTGAGCATATAGTACACAATCTCAACTTTGTGATAACAAACTCAAAGAACTTCAATATTCAGATGACCAGATATAATAAAACCAATAAACGATTTAAAAGAATAACAAGATTCTAAATTTATTGAGTCACAACATTCAAACCCATAATAAAAAAAAATGACTCTTCTCTTGAATACTAAATGATTTAGTAAAGGGCATAGAACTTACAATGATTGATTGTGCACAAAGGGTCAATGCCTTCAACACATTTGTTCCTTACAACACGCCTCCATCTAAGAGTAAAGCATGAACAAACTTGTCCATCAAACTTCATGTTATGCAACAAATTAATTACAACAAATCCATAAACTCATAATCATGCTAACCTTATCCATGAAAACTTCAGGCTTAAGAACTCACCTACTACTTTGTCTAGTCCAAAAAACTATAGCATAAAGCAAGTAAACTCTCACAAAATTGAAACATGATATGTGCATATATATCTATATCAAATAATAACATAGTGAATTTAGAATACCTTAAATTCTATCATCGGATCCTTAAACTTTTTTGCTGAGGCACTGCCATTCAAAATATAATTCTACAATAAGAAATATTTTAATGAAATTGTTTCTTATAAAAAAAAAAGCAAGCAATAAAAATAAAATTTCTAAGTACTACCAAAAAAAGACTTTCAAACATGAGATAGAATCCAATAGAAGTCAGACCACCATCGAAACCTACAAGAACAACTCTTCAAAATCAACCCCAACAAACATACATAGTGAGACCACCATCCAAACTATTGTCAACTAACAACCACCATCTTTAGATCAATCCAACACAACACAACACCCATCGACAATACAACCAAATCAAAACGATCAACAGTAGCAAAACAGTGCCAAAAACCTTACCCAAGAACTCTAAGGACCTGCTGCTGTAAGGTGCACCTGAGGCGACGTCGAATCAAAACCGGCACGGCTTGGAGACGATGTGCAGCACGCGTGAACATGGGCTGGACTAGACCTGCGGCTGGAGAGATGTGCACACGCGGGCGTCGGCGTGAGAGGAGTTGCGGCGTGGAGCAGAGATCACACGCACAACACGACGACGAGGTGGAACGGCAGTATACTCGTGAAGCCGCGGGGCTAGGGCGAGAGTCTGGTTCGCATGGGTTCAGCAAGGGGCAGCGAGCTCGGTGCAGTAGGGTGCGGCTGGGGCGACCGGATTTGTGATGGCGGCAGTGACGGAGAAGGGTGGCGGTGAGGCTTGGCGGTTATGGTTTGGGGGTGGAGAGAAAAAGAAGAAGGAGAAGGAGGAAAAGAGATTTGGGTTTTGTTTTGTTTTTTTTTTTTACAGAAAAATTAGGGCAGGGAAGGGTCTTCGGGAAGTTATGGGGGGAGGTTTTGTTAGAGAAGATTAAAAAATAAAAATTTTGGTAAAGTAATTCTTTTATTATTATTATTTTTTTATGATAGTTATTTTTCTTTAGATATTTATGACAGTCATTAGAATGTCATAATTTTATGATCTAAAAAAAGTTATAATTTATATATACTTTTTATGATAGTTAAGAAAATGTCATAAGTTTATAAGGATTATTAAAATGTAAAAAAAAAGGACTTTTTTATGACAATTATTAATTGTCATGAATTTTTTATAACTTAAAATTATCCATCTTTTCTCTATAAACACGTATTTTTTTGTTTTTATGACAGTTTTTTTACCTTTTGCATATTTATTAGTTTAGTTAACTGTCATGGAAAGCCAAATTTATAGTAGTCGACCTACATGGGCCACCACTATTTTATCCCCAATTTTGCATCTTTTAAATATTTCTTAGGGTATGTTTAAATAACATAATTAATGAGCTATTATAAATGAGTTTTTGCACCTCTTCTTCAAACAATCACATCCAGACGAGCTATTGTAATCACATATTTTCAATCATTCATTTCCAACCATTTAAATTATACAGTTTTTTAAAAAAACTGGGAAATCGGAGCTTCGCACCGCTATACCCAGGGTACCACTGGCCCGTCCTAAGACTGTGGCACCGAGATACTTTGAAGGGTATTCGAGTTTAAGCACTTTTCAGCGGCCTCGAACCAGTGATCTCTCAAGGAAGCATGCCTTGAAGCCCTTAGTCTTAACTGTTGGGCTGCCCTTTAGGGACAAATAATCTTTTATTTTTTATCACACATTTATGACCTCTCAAAATAATCATTTATTTCTAATCACATTTAAACGAGCTACAGTTCTATAAGAACCATTATCCAAAGAGCTATTGACTGCAACTTCTCTACAAATAACCATATCCAAACGAGCTATTAACTGTAATACCATCTTAGGGGGTTGGTTGTTTGGATGGGGATTTTTAGGGGTGATTAGAATCAGTAGTTATTTGAAGTGGTTGTAAATTGAGATTTCGGCATAACTCATTTTGTAAATACCCGACCCGTACTAGGGTCTCATTCTAGATCTCTACCTTAAATGCATGAATTAAACACAACGTACGAGACATATTGAAATTACTCATCCTTTGAATTTGAATTGAACTCATTTTTGAAAAGTAATCAAACAACCAGTTTGGGTACCCTAAGTAGAAAATGTAGAAAACAATTAAATACAAGACATCATGCCTTAAAAATCCAGTTCGTGCAGAAAAATAATAAATAAAATAAATGACGACGAGACTAAAAAAAACTTAGTCATCCCATGGTCCCTCAGCTCCAATCAGCCACCCTGGTGCATCACGTGAGTACCTGTGGCAATCCACAGAAGAAAATGGTGAGTCTCTAACTTAGTAGAGATCTCAATGACATATAATACTTAGCAAAACTATCAAAATAAACAATTGGGTGCAAACCCCTCAATTAAAAATAATAGGCATAAACCCCTCAATTATAGATAATAGGCATAAAGTCCTCATTTGTAAATAGTAGGCATAAACCCTTCAATTGTAAATAGTAGGCATAAGTCCCTCAATTGTAAATAGTAGGCATAAGTCCCTCAATTGTAATTAATAGGCATAAACCCATCAATTGTAATTAATAGGCATAAACCCATCAATTGTAATTTAATAGGCATAAACCCCTCAATTGTAAACAACAGGCATAAACCCCTCATTGTAAATGATAATTTCATAACATTATTATAAAACAATGGTAATGGCATTTAACCCTTCAACAATACCTCCAATAGCATGAACAACTTTATGATATTCAAGGTAGCATTAATCATTCAACCAATACAGGCATTACTATAACTAAGAACAAATTCTCTTACCTTGGCCGAGTCCAAAGATTCTATAATTTCGACTCTCGAGGCTACGGGTCAAATTTGGTTAATTCAGTCAATGGTCAAAACAGTGGTGGGTTTGCGCGCAGGTGGGCGGCGACGTGCTCGCATTGGCGATGGCTTGTGCAGGTGGTTGGCGGCGCTGTGGTTTGAGTAGATGAAGAAGAGAGAGAGGGACTGATGGGTTTTGTCATGAAAAAGAGAGAGAGAAAATGAAGAGGTTGAAGATGAGGTTTGTTTGGTGGTGGGGATTTGTCTAGGGTTTTGTGCACTCCTTTAAACAAAAATAAATAATAGGTTTAAATTGTAATGACCCTAATTTACTAACTAGAAACTAGAATAATTACCATGCATACATTTAATACAAAAATTCAAGTAATGAAGACTTTTACCGAAAATTACTGGAAAAGGTATTAAATATGCATTATATAAATTTAAATAATTATCGGGGACCCCCTTGAAAATAATGAAGGCAGAGTTTAATAATAAAATACTAAAATTTTAAAATACAAATTCCCTAAGTTTAATGCAGAAAAATAAATGACTCAGGACGGTCCCCATGATCTCATCAACCCTCCTCAATCAACCACCACGATATGCACCATTACCTGAAAAATATGTTTATAAGAAAGGATGAGTATTGGATACTCAGTAAGGGACCCCAATATAGGGTGTTACACATAGATTAAACATACAAATAAGATCAATAAAGAACATCATAACAACAAGAAACTTAATTCTTCAAGTACCTTACTTATAGCATATTATTGACCATCATCTTCAATATAAAAAATTTAGCAAAAAAAACATAAGGATTCAACCAAAAAATCTAAATGGGATATTAACCCTCCCATAGGGACCCGCAAGCCCGTAGTAGCAAGGACAGTGTACTTATATGACGACTTAGCTATAAAAAAAAACACAGGAGCGAGCCCTTGCGATTTAGCTAATACACTCCACGTCGAGCAAGGACAGTGTACTAGCTTTATCACCCAGTAGCTATCCAAAAACAAGGTTTAAAACAATTTTATTAATCTCCTACATCATAGGTTTTTGTAAGAAAATAATAGTTCAGAAAATACCCTCTCGGTATGTGCTTGAGAAAGTCCAACTGGAAGTGCGTAAGCTATTTCTCTAAAGGAGGAAAGAATCAGCAGTTTAGCTTCGCTCGCTCAGTCACGGGTTCCAAGTTTCGAGTTCTTTTCCTTTGGTTGCAGACGGCGGCATGGCTGAAGTTTCATCAAATAGAGCTGT
This sequence comes from Sicyos edulis, assembly GCA_036507275.1. NCBI lineage: Eukaryota > Viridiplantae > Streptophyta > Magnoliopsida > Cucurbitales > Cucurbitaceae > Sicyos > Sicyos edulis. Next base: position 38,600,179 of record CM071847.1, read on the forward strand.
CCAAAGCGAGTCAACAAATATTTTCGAGTGGAGGAGAACTCTACTTCGACGTTAGTGGTGTTTTAAGGAGGATTTTGTCTGAAGTGGTTTGAGATTAGTGGTTTTGCCAAACAAGAAAGTTTAAGGTAGTGGTTTTTGTGAGAACCAAGGTGAGGAAATTATAAAGGCTGTAAAGTGTGGGTTCAGCACTCTACAAATGTGGAAGTAAATGGCAGGAAAAGTTGATTTTATATTATTATTTGTTTTTAAAAGGTTTTCATACCATTTCTTTTAAGGATAGTCATTCGTAATATATTTTATTCTAAAGCAAATATATATTGTTTTAAGAGCATTTCTAAAAAAACGTTTTGTACCATTTAAATGTTGTATTCAATCATTTAAAGCAAATGGATTTAAGATTCCATATTAACTTTTCTTTCAAATAAACTGTCCATGTTAAATTTATTCATAATAAATGTTATTATGGCTAGAAAAATCAAATCAAATCATTTTATTATTATTATTATTTGAAAAAAAATGCCAACGACACAAATAAGGAATGAGATTAATTGCATTCAAAGTAAAAATATGGTTCATTACAATTAAACCCCTTCCTTTGTTCTCTTTTATTTTAAATGGAAAACCAAAATGATTTAATTGCCACACTTTCCTTAGATAAAAAAAATATGGAAAATCCATAATCCATATTTTCAAAATTAGATAATGCTACTAAATGGAATAAAATATCCTTTAATTCATTTAAAAGTCAAAACAATTAATTTAATTTATGAAAAACAATAAAAAATGAATATGGACTCACCTAATTATAAAGTTTGAAAAACTCGGGGCGTTACAATATTCCCCCCTTCGAAACATTTCGTCCTCAAAGATTAACTAAGTTAGGCACAACTCCGGGTAACAAACACGCATATCCTCCTTGCGCTTCTAAGTAGCTTCCTCCCCTGTTTAACAAAAACATCATGCACTCATGATAGGGACGGAGGTAAAGCTAACCTATAAGTAAAATGAACCAATCCTCTCTAGGATTTCAAACGGACCAACAAATCTAGGACTAAGCTTCCCTTTCTTGCAAAATCACAACCCCCCCCCCCACCCCAGATCTCGATGCCAAACATCGACGTAACTTTTCTGCTGACTCTGTGCTGTAAGCATTATGTCATGAATTCTCTTAACAACATCATTTGTCAACTGTAGGTGTTTAGGACCTAACAGTTTTCTCTCCCCGACTTCCTCATAGAAAACATGCAATTTGCATCTTTTAACGTAAAGAGCCTCAAAAGAAGCCATCCCCATGGTGGAATGATAACTATTTTTAATGCAAACTCTATAAGATACAACCATTTATCCCAACTGCCTGGAAAGTTAAGCACACATGCTCTCAACATGTCTGCTAAAATCTGATTCACCCTTTCGGTCTAGCCATCAGTCTAGGGATGAAAAGTTGTACTAAACTTACACGTTGTACCAATGCCTTCCTAAAGGATCTTCCAGAAACAAAAAAGTGAATCGCGTGTCCCTATCTGAAACAATCCTCACTGGGACCCCGTGGTACCGCACAATCCCCACCAAGTACAATTATGCCCATTTCTCAAAAGAGTAATCAATCATCCTTTGAATGAAATGTGCACACTTTCTAAGTTAGTCTACAATCACCAAAATCACTATGAAACCCTTCGGCATCCTAGGAAGTCCAGATATAAAATCCATAGAAATGTCGTTCCACTTCCACTCTGGAATACTCAACGGCGGCAACAACCCTGCGGCTTTTGTCTTGGCGCTTTTACTTGCTGGCAAGATATGAACTTACTAACAAAAGCTGTTGTATCTCTTTTCATATTATTCCACCAATAACACTATCACAGGTCCTGATACATCTTAGTACCCCTTGGGTGCAAAGAAAACGGTGAACTGTGGGCCTCAGTCAATAACTCAGTCCTAACCTCAGTATCGTCGGGGACAACTAACCGCTACCTGAACTGTAAACCCCCATCTGAAGCCACTGACCAATTAGTACCCTCACTAACATGTGCTCTAGGGAACAAAATTAGCAATTCATGATCACTCTATTGCCTCTCCACAATCCTCTATCTCAAGGACGACTGAATCGAGCCAACTGTGTAGTAGCCTGTAAGAACCCGACCCAAAATGGTTCTAAACCCGGTTCTTACTAGAATGCTTACAATTTAAAACTTTTAAAACATTAAAAGAACAGCTCAAAGATAAAACTCATTTAGACCTCGTAAGAAAACATTCATTTAATAAACTTCCTTAAATCATTCTTGGCCAGTATTTCAAACAAAACATTTTAAACAAGTCACAACAGTAAACAGTGTTCCCAGCATGCTACTACATAATAAAAGACTCCAAATGAATAAAGACAACAGAGTACGCCGGCAGCTCCCATGATCACACAGCTCCCTCCACTAGCCATCCTGGTGTTGTCCCAAGTTACCTGAAAGATAAGAGAGGGTGAGTATAAACATACTCAGTAAGAATCCCCAACCGGGATACAATACGATACATCCTTCATCTAGCACCCTAGTTGTAACGGCCCGGAAAATTCATCCCGGCCTTCCCGGGAGGCCCAGGGGCATTTTGGTAATTTTGGGTCGGGCCGGTTTTGAAATTTAAAATTTGCCGGAATAATTATGAGTCAATTCGAATAGGATCGGGATTTTTGGTGAAGGCATTTGGGCTTGGGGAAGAGTAAAATTAAATAGGGAATTAAATAGGGCGTCGAGTGGGAATCGAACCAGGGGCGTGTCATGTGCTAGGCAGAGGGCTCAGCCAGCCGAGCCACCGCGCGCATTTGTTAATCTAAACGCGCATTCTATTATATAAGTCTGCTCGTCCCCTGTTTTGATTTAAAGGCAGCTCGCCCGAGCTTCGCCCCATTTTCTTCTTCTTCTTCCTCGCGATCACCCCCGACCGACAGCCAAGTTCTCCCGATCTCTTCCTTCTCCAGCCCTGTTCGACCAAGTCTTGCCTCCAATTTGAGGTCGTCTTCCATCCCAGAGCAGCTGGTAAGCTTCTTTTTCTCTTTTCTTTCAAAAAGAATTCCGATTTCTTCTCCCTGGTTTTGATTCCGTTCATCGGCCGAGTTGAGGCGATTTGAAGTATGGGTTTTGTGCAGCTAGTGTAGGGGAGTTCTTCTTCAAAGAATCGCGCGTTGAATCCCCGTGGATTGCTTGAATTTGTCCCTTTTGTTCGCCTCTGTTCGCGCGCAAAAACAGAGCCCCTGTTCGTCGAGCCCGCGCCAACAGGTTGCGTCTGTCGCGCGCCGCGCGCCCACGCAACGCGTCGCCGCCGAGCCCTCGCTCGCCGAAGTCGTGCCGGCTCGAGCGCCCAGTAGAGCTACATTCGCCGCCTGCATCACCGAAGAAGCAAGCGCTCCGTCCTACGCGCGCGCGCCGCGCAGCGTGCGCGCACCTAACGCGCCACGCGCCATTTTCTGCGCCCAGTAGCGCCAGTGAGCCTCGTCATTTGCCGTTCGTCTGTCGTCGGCTCGTTCGATGCGTGCGTTCGTCGTGCCTCGTGAGTTGCTCCCAGTGAGCCTCATTTATTTTATTGTATTTAGGCCTATTGTGTGATTATTGTGATGATTGATAGGTTCCCTGTAGCTAGATCGAGATTGTTCGCGACTTAGGATTTCGTGTCAATCCGTCCCGACCAAGGTAAGGATTTCTTACACGGAGTTGTGTGGACCTGCGATATATTATGCGATTCTTTGATTGATTGCTTGTTTGTGTTTATTGACATGTGTAGCTAGGTTCTCGATTCGAATTCCCGATTAGCATGATTTTCTGATTTAATTCTCATGTTAATCCATGCTAGGTTGTTTCTTTCTAGCATGCTCGTATCATTCCTTGCTTCGTAGTATCATGCTAGGCTCGTTGTATTCTTATTGAGCACGTATTGGATTTTATGGAATTGTTTCTTTGTTTGCTAGAGGCGAGTTAGAAATTGCGGTAGATAGCATCATCGGCCCGATGCATAAAGTACCTTGCATCCATGGCGGGGACGTCGAGCAAGTCATTCCGTCCCTGGACCCGTGAGGGATTAGCTAACCCAAGCGGTAGGCCCCGCAATCTTGGGTGAGGGTGGCGATTGTTAATGCCCCAGCGGTCGGGATGATGACTTGGCATTGCCTCGCGCCCCGACGATCGGCACGTCCTCGGCGTGTCGGCCAGTAGCCCCCGATTGCCACTGTTAGGCGGGGGCGGCTTCTGGTGTAAGCCTACCACGACCGTTCCTTGGCCCAGTGCGGTGGTTCAGCCGACATAGTTTACGTGTCGTGTCTCACACCCCTATGTCGGTGACACCGATCCAAAGATTTAGTTAGGCGTGGTGGATTGGACATGGGCAACTTGCCTCGGACCGGCAACCCCCATGGTGCAGTGAGCACGCGTGTGCATGCCGACGCTCATTCTGTGCACGATCGGAGAGCTCCTCGGGATTGTGAGCAGTGTACCTTTCGTCGACAAGAGATGAAGCCGAGGCCGAGACTTGTTTCTCGTATAGAGGCGTGTGTGTGTGATATTATTACAGAACTAAGACCCTAGTTTGGCATCCGAGGCCCAAGTGTGGGCTAAGCTATGTGCTCTATTACGTGTTTTTATTCATAGCTTGCATACACTCATCGAGATGACCATGTATATCGTATTGTACCGGTTGGGGATTCTACTTGAGTAATTCGTTACTCACCCTTATTTTTGTGGTTTTTCCACAGGTAACCGAGTTGCGAGACAGGATGGCTGAAGGAGGAGCTGTGATCATGGGGCCCAGTCTTCCAACTCTGATTTTTGTATTATGACTCTTGTGTGTTTTGTTTTCCCCTGAATGCATGTAGCCGGGCACGGAGTCCTAGGATGTTTTGTAAATATTTGTGGATTCCAGCATTTTGCATCTGAACAGGTTTTGAATGATTTTAAGAAATCTCTGATCGGAGTATACTTTGGAAATGTATTTATCTTGGAACAGGTGCTTGGAAACAGAGGGACGAGTTCAGGAAATTGTCTAATTTTTAAAGGGGTTATTTTGAATGTTTTGTTTTAATTGGAATCCGAAATCATGTCTGTTTAAATTTCCTTTACTTTGAATGCATGCATTGGGGTAAGAGCCCATTTAGTGCCCCATTCGGGTCGGTCCCTTACACTAGTATACATCCAATCAATCACCAGAACAGAATATTACTCATCAAGCTATTCAAGACAAGTCCAGAAACCTCGGAAGTCTCCTACTTCTGCCATATCTTATTCCAAACTAATGGGACAAAGTGTGTTACGTCCAAGCTGATGAGACAAAGTGCGTTATGTCCAAGCTGATCTAGCAAGATAAGTCCTGGAACTTCGAAACTTTCCTACTTCCGGCCTACTGATTGGCTCTCCTAACCAATCCCAAATGACATCCTCGAGGGTCTTTCTCCCTCGACCAATTGATCAACTTAAAAGCCGATCCCGAATAGATGTTAGACACCCTCGAGGGTCTTTCTCCCCGGCCAAATGACCAACTCAAAAGGTGATCCCAAATAGGTGTCCTCGAGGGCCTCTTACCCTAGGCCAAGTTGTTCCTAAGACAACGGAAGAGTACCCGAAGTCAGGCTCTAAACAAGAACATAAGCGGTGTCACTGAACTACAGTAGTACGAAACCCTCGACACTCAGCTGTAGCAGCCTGTACCACCGGCCTAAAGTTAAGAACTGTCTCCGGGCAGGCTTACGCCCGTGACAGATCCGCTTTAGCAGGCTAAAAACTAGGCTTATACCAATGCGGGAGCTAATCTACACTGGCTGCTAGGGGCGGGGGCAAGGTACGTTATGCCGCTTAGTGATCCAGACCTGTGGGGACAAAGTACGTTATGTTCGCTCTCAGCCTCTAAATGAAGACAATTCTAACTAACTATCTAATATCATAGAGAAGACAATATCAAGTAGTTCAAACATGCTCGACAATATACAAGTACAACCTAGCATGATACTACACATTTAAACAGAGATCTCAGAACATGCTGGAAGGACAAACCTAGCATGGCATAACATGTAGAAACAGGGGCAAACATGCTTGCAAAGTTAAATAAGGAAACAATACTATCCACTAACATGCTCATAACATATAACACATAAACAGAATGCAATCAAGACATATCGTAGGGACCACACAACCCTGGTAAGAGATCCTTACCTGGAACAAGCAGAAATACAAACAGTAAAGTGCTCCTTGAGCTGTAGTGTCTCACAATCTAAACGCATGCAACACACAAATTAACCTAGATAGCTAAACACTTATCTATCAACTACAAACTAGAAGCAAGGGAGCAAGAGGCTACCCCTACTAGCACCTAGTGCTCTCGGCATCAACTCTTCAGTACTTGATCTTGGCTAGGGCAACACCACCAACACAACCAAGAGATAGGTCTCGGCTACTCATTGCAACTAGGTGTCTCGGCTAGGGCATCAACAAACAACAAACACAAGTTAGATCTCTTATCCATGAAGCAAGCGAACACTCCTAACAACTTCATGAAGCTCTCTACCAAACACACCCCTTGGGGCTCTTGGCCAACCAACATACAAGCAAGGCAAAACATCAACTTACCAACTCACCTATGAAGATTCGGCAAGGCTTCCCTAATGAACAAGGTGGTCTCGGCCAAGGAAGAGCACAACCAAGATGCAATCGGCTAGGGTTTGGATCTTGCACATGGAGGATGAACAAGGTTAGATCTACACATCTACAACTCAAAGCACAACAAAAACACCATCCTTCTTACCTTTGAGCTCTCGACAATGGAGGTTGATGAAGGAAGAGCGTCTCGGATCCAACCCAACAAGGAAGATGCAAAGAGCTTTAGATCTATCTACAAGATGAAGGATCTCCCAACCAAACAAGGTGCTTCTCGGATCTACAATGAGGAGAGGAGAAGAAAAACATCTCCTCTTAGTTAGAGGTAGGTTCGACCATGGCAAGAGAAGAAGAAAAGAGTGAATTTGCAAATGCTTACCTTGGAAAAACAATGGAGAAGTTGAACTACACTTGAAGATCTTGAGGTTGGAAGCAATGAAGATGGAGAGAAATTGAGAGGAAGTGCTCGGCCAAAGAGAGGAGTTGGGAGAAGAAGGTAGTTGGCCAAGGGGGAAGGAGGAGAATATGATGGAACCCTAATGCAATTTCCCTTATTTTCTAATTATAAAATACCTCTAAAAATCTCACATTTAAATCCCACCAAGATCATTTATTAAAACTATTTTATTTTCTCTACAAATGGCTCATATCCAACTTCCAAACCATCAAGGTTCGAATCCTAGCTCCAACACAATTTATTTTATTTTTCTTCTTTATCCGGAAAGGTCTCCAAACTTTCCATAAATGGAACTCTTGCCCTAGAACTTGAAACCGAAGAATAAACTGAAGTCCACCAACTCATAAAAATTCATGAAACCCTGTCTTACTGCAAAACTTTCTCGGGAAGGCAAAATGACCAAAATAACCCTGGAGGACAAAATGACCAAAATGCCTCTAGAAGCACAAAAGCCCTAACAGCCCAACCAACTCACTAGAGGAACAACCGAATAAACCTGGAGAACTGGAAGGCAACTCACTAGAGGAACAACCGAATAAACCTGGAGAACCGGAAGGAAAATCTTGGGCTGTTACATAGCCTTTTCTGCCTAAGGCAATCTCATACCGATCTAGATCTTGTTGTAATTGTGCCGACAACACCAAAAATGCTACAGAGTGGGACTTTTTCCTACTCAAAGCGTCCGCGACAACATTAGCTTTACCTGAATGATTAAGGATTTCACAATCATAGTCCTTCATTAGCTGTAATCAACGACGTTGTCTCATGTTCAACTCTTTCTGAGTGAAGAAATACTTCAAGCTCGGGTGATCTGTGAAAATCTTAATCTTCTCCCCATACAAAAAATGCCTCAAAAGTTTCAAAGCAAACACCACTGCTGCCAACTCTATATCATGAGTCGGGTAATTATGCTCATAAGTTTTAAGCTTCCTAGAAGCATACACAATCACTCTTCCTTTCTGCATTAAAACACAACTAAGCCCAAACTTTGAAGCATCACTGTAAATTACAAAGTCACCTATCCTTTCAGGAACTACTAACACTAACGCGTCTGTCAAATGTCTTTTCAATTCCTTAAACTGGCCTTACATTTGTCAGACCACATGAAGGGTTGCCCCTACTTAGTTAACTGAGTCAACGGTCCAGCTACCCTGGAGATACCTTCCACAAAACGCCTGTAGTAACCAGTTAGGTCTAAGAAGCTCCTTACCTCGGCTACTGTCGTTAGGCTAGCCCAATTACTCACTGCCTAAATCTTCGTAGGATCTACCGATATCCCCTTGCTAGAAACCACATGACCCAAAAATTCAAATATGTTAAGCCAGAACTCGCATTTTGAAAACTTGGCATACAATTGATATCCCCTCGACGAACTCACTGAAAACTGACACGACATTAATTGATAACTCTGAGCTCTATCCTCCTGATTTCGATGCTAGGTAACCCCATGCTTCCCGAGATAATAATCTATTAGTCTTTAAAGCTGAAAATAGTTTGGGGCATTCCCTAAACCTTCTATCTATGAATTTAAAGCTCAGCCTTGATGGAGGACTAAAGATAACTTCCTTTCGACGATAGTCGATGATGGCGTGGTTCTCGGATAGCCACGCAGTTCCAATAATAACATCAAACTCACTCATAGGAAAAACTATGAGTGTAACATCTAATGACTGACCTGCTATGACTAGCTTGCAGATCTTAACCTGCTCACAAGCTGTCATGCTAACTCAAGCTGCAGTAGCTACAACTAACTCAAAACCAATAGAATTCACAAAACATGCAGAAATAAAAGAGTGTGAAGAACCATAATCAAATAATACACAAGCAAAAGGTCCAAGAATACGCAACGTACATGTGACCGCTTTGGCCGAAGCATCGGCCTCTCCCCTAGTCGTAGCATAAATTCTGCCTTCCTACTATGCCAATCAACCTGTAGGTGTTTTTGCTGTCACTAAAGTTCCTATCTTTTCTGTAGTATCTTTCGAAAAACAATACTTTGCAAAGTGGCCTTCCCTGCCACACTAATAACAAACTTTCACTCCAGATTCACAATGTCCTAGGTGTTTCTTGCCACACGACTTACAGTCTCTAAAGATCTACTGATCGAACTTTTGATTGGGCTGCTCAGGCCTACTACTTTCCTGGTCATAATTTTGATGGTGTTGAACATGCCGCTTGCCCCTATACTTATCATAATCATAACTTTGTCTGGATCCCTCTGGCCCAGATGGCCTAGATGGCTCAAACTTCCTCTTAACACCCTGACTAGTGGCATGTGAAGTGACAGTAATACTTTTCTTCTTGAACTTTCTATCTAAATACCTGACTAACTCTACACAGTCTTTGAAAATGGTTGGCTTATGGGCTAACACGTCACCCTGAATTCCCATGTGCAAGCCGTTAGCAAAGTATCTGATCTTTTGCTTTTTAGTCGGGATTAGTTCCAAAAAAAAAATGGCACAACTCATTGAACCTCGTTTCATAAGCCTCCACTGTGCTATTGCCCTGCTAAATGGTAGTAAACATGATGATCTTTTCATGTCTATCAGCCTCGGTGGAGTACTTTTCGAAAAACATCTCTTTGAACTCATCCCAAACGATAGGTGGCTCACCAGGCAGCCTTCTCTTAAGCTCCCGCATATGTCATTCCCTTGCTTCGTCCTACATGACGAACGTAGAGCACCTCACTTTCTACTTGTCAGGGCACTCCATATCGTGAAGACGATCTCCATATGGGCAACAAATTTTTGGCTACTAACAGGCCTTCAACTGCCCCCATTAAACTTAATAAAATCTTTTATAATCTAAATGTTCTCAGAAATGCCCTTACTGCTTCCAGCCTCATCCCGCTTTTTAGCTAGATAGTTTGTACTCCCTCTAAGCTCTCAAATACACTCGTTCGAGCTGGGGGTATGGTCTTTGAGGTCGGGTCAACTGAAGTAGAACTTACTTCCTGAGCCGGTGGTGGAGGGGCTGCCTGGCTAAAACTTGCAAAATACCTTGAACATATCGTTGAATCATTGCTTAAATAGTTGTAAACCCAGAGCTTCTGACACTGTCCATACGCCAAATGGTATCTGCTGAAAAGGGTGGCTCGCCGATCAGGTCATTCTAGGCACTAGGGCGCGTAACTGATCTCCTCAGTCCCTTCCACGAGCTCTCCCACTGGTAGAACTACGAGTCACTCGTTCAGACATAGTCAAATTCTACAATAGAAATGCAACCTCTCAGTCCTACCTTATACTAGCAGGCCTAAATAATCATGGAATCTGTCACATAGGCATCATACAATAAAAGTAACCACATAAACATGTATCATAATCATACTCTTAATAACCTTAACTCTCAAAATTACCTGGTGACAATCGACTGCTGATGACCTTGGGACTCAAAACAACTCATATTGTAAGTCAGTCTATAGAATCTATGACTCTGACCTCTAATAACAACTGTAAAGACTCGACCCATACTAGGGTCTCATCTAGGTCTCTACCCTAAACTCATGAATTAAACACAATGTAAGAGACATATTGAAAAGAGAAAAACTTGCCTACATATGGATGTGTAGGTAGACCCAACTTATTAACTATGTGTCACCATTTTCGACCACACAAATCATTACTTTTTTTCCCTTTTTGTTTATATATATAAAAAATGTGTGGTTCAAAATGGTGACACATGGTTAATAAGTTGGGTCTACCTACACATCCATGTGTAGGCAAATTTTTCTCTATTCAAAACATTTGTCTTTTTGAATTTAAAACTAAACTCAAATTTTGAAAAGTAATCAAACAACCAGTTTGGGTACCCTGAGTAGTAAACGTAGAAAACAATTAAATACAAGACATCATGCCTTAAAAATCTAGTTTGTGCAGAAAAATAATAAATAAAATAAATGACGATGAGACTAAAAAACACATAGCCATCCCATGGTCCCTTAACTCCAATCAGCAACCCTAGTGCATCACATGAGTACCAGTGGCAATCCACAGAAAAAAAGGTGAGTTTTTTTAACTCAGTAGAGTTCCTAGTGCAGGATATATAATACTCAAGCAAAACTATCAAAATAAACAATTGTGCACAAACCCCTCGATTATAAATAATAGGCATAAACCCCCTAATTGTAGATAATAAGCATATACTCCTTAATTAATTGTAAATAATAGGCATAAACCCCTCAATTATAATTAATAGGCATAAACCCCTCAATTGTAATTTAATAGGCATAAACCCCTCAATTGTAAACAATAGACATAAACCCCTCAATTGTAAACAACAGGCATAAACCCCTCAATGGTAAATGATAATTTCTTAACATTATTATAAAACAACAGTAATGGCATTAAACTTCTCCAACATACTAGTGGGTAGTAAAAACTTCAACAATACCTCCAACAACATGAACAACTTTTTGATATTCAAGGTAGTATTAATCATTCAGCCAATACAAGCATTACTATAATTTAGCACAAATTCCCTTACCTTGGCCGAGTCCAAAGATTCTACAATTTCGACTCACGAGGCTATGGGTCAAATCTGGTTAATCCAGTCAATGGTCAAAGCGAAGGTGGAGGGTCAATAGTTAAAGGGTCAAGGTGCGTTCACCTCTAACATGGTTCAAATAATCAATTCAAACGAGGGTAAAAAATAAACAAAACTTACCCAACTTGGTTGGAATCCGGCAAAGAGGCGGCAAACTCGGCAGAGGTTGCTGGTAGCAGACTCGTTGGACCACAGCTACACCGTGCAAAAGGGGGTTCGCGGTGGTGGGTTTGCGCGCAGGTGGGTGGCAGCATGCTCGCGTGGGCAGTGACATGCTCAGGTGGCCGGAAGTGGCTGTGGGTGTGAGCAGATGAAGTAGAGAGGGAGGGGATTGCTGGGTTTTGTCGTGAAAAAAAGAGAGAGAAAGTGAGAAGGTTGAAGATGGGGTTTGTTTGGTGGAGGGGATTTGTCTAGGGTTTTGTGGACTCCTTTAATAAAAAATAAATAATAGGTTTAAATAAACCCCTTCCTTTGTTCTCTTTTCTTTTAACTAGAAAACCAAAATGATTTAATTGCCACACTTTCCTTAGATAAAAAAAATATGGAAAATCCATATTTTCCAAATTAGATAATTCTACTAAATGGAATAAAATATCTTTTAATTCATTTAAAAGTCAAAACAGTTAATTTTATTTATCGGAGACAATAGAAATCGAATATGACTCACTTAATTATAGTTTGAAAAATTCGAGGCGTTACACGTTTGAATATGAATTTTTTGTGGGCAAGTGGTCAATAATAACTCGTATGGATGGGAATGTTGGTGAAGGAATTGACACCCATCATCAATTCGCCTATTAGGTCAGATTGTTAGATAGTCGTGTTAATAATGCGAAGGTTGCAGGTCTGAGACCTGCAAGGGCCACCATTACTTTATCCCCAATTTTGCACCTCTTTAATATTTCTTAGGAGATGTTTGATTAACATAATCAATGAGCTATTACAAATAAGTTTGGCAACTCCTCTCTAACAATCACATCCTGACAAGCTATTGTAATCACTAATTTTCAATCATTCATTTTTAACCATTCAAAATAATCATTCATTTCTAATCACTCATTTATGACCTCTCAAAAAATTCATTTTTTCTAATCACATCCAAACGAGCTACACTTCTACAAAAACCATTATCCAAAGAGCTATTGAGTACAACCCCTTTACAAATAAACATATCAAAACTAGCTATTAATTGCAACACCAGAGTAGGGGTTGGTTGTTTGGATGGAAATTTTTAGGAGTGATTAAAATTAGGAGATATTTATAGTGATTGTAAATTGAGATTTGTGCAATTAACTCGTTTAGATAGGAAGTTTTGTGGAGGAGTGGTCAATAATAACTCTTGTGGTATAAAATTTGGAAAGGAATTGTCATTACTAATCAACTGGCCTATTAGCTCAATTAGTTAAAGCATTAGGCTAATAACGCGAAGGTCGTAGGTTCGATACTTGCCTGGGCCACCACTACTTATCCTAGTTTTGCACCTCTTTAATATTTCTTAGCTCGTTTGGTAGGAAGTTTTTGTGGAGGAGTGGAATGTTGGAAAGGAAATTGCCACCCATCATCAATTAGCCTATTAGCTCAGATGGTTAGAGTGTCGCATTAATAATGCAAAGGTCGGTCCGAGACATGCATGGACCCCATTACTTTATCCCCAATTTTGCACCTTTTTTATATTTCTTTTGGGATGTTTATTAACATAATTAAGAAGCTATTACAAATGAGTTTTGCAAGCCCTCTTCTAACAATCACATCTTGACAAACTATTGTAATCAATAGCTTTCAATAATTTATTTCTAACCATTCAAAATAATCATTCATTTCAAATCACTCATTTATGACATCTCAAAAAAATCATTTATTTCTAGTCACATCCAAACGAGCTACACTTCTACAAAAATTATTATATAAAGAGTTATTGACTGCAACCCCTCTACAAATAATTGTATCCAAACTAGCTATTAACTGTAACAATATTTTAGGGGTTAATTGTTTGGATGGAAATTTTTAGGAGTGATTAAAATTAAGAGATATTTGAAGTAATTGTAAATTGAGAGTTGAGCAATAGCTTATTTTGATAGGAAGTTTTGTAGAGGAGTGGTCAACAATACCTCGTGTGAATGGGAAATTTGGCGTGGAATTTCATTCAACTCGCTTATTAGTTCTATTGTGTAAATTGTTTTGCTAATGTCGCATTGGTCACAGGTTTGAGAACTACATGGGCCACCATTACTTTATCCCCAATTTTGCACCTTTTTAATATTTCTTAAGGTTGTTTGATTAACATAATTAAGGAGCTATTACAAATGAGTTTTGCTACTCCTCCTTTAACAATCACATCTTGACAAACTATTGTAATCACTAATTTTCAATCATTCATTTTAAATCATTCAAAATAATCATTCATTTCTAATCAATCATTTATAAGCTGTAAAAAAATCATTTACTTCTAATCACATCCAAACAAGCTACACTTCTACAAAAACCATTATCCAAAGTGTTATTGACTACAATCCCTCTACAAATAACATATCCAAACAAGCTATTAACTGTAACACCTTCTTAGGGGTTGGTTGTTTGGATGGAAAGTTTTAGAAATGAGAATTAAGAGATATTTGAAGTGATTGTAAATTGAGATTTGTGCAATAGATCGTTTATATAGGAAGTTTTGCGGATGAGTGGTCAATAAAAACTCATGTGGATGGGAAATTGGACGGAGGATTTGCCATCAATAATCAATTGGCCTATTAACTCAGTTCGTTCGAGCGTCGTCGCGAAGGTTGTAGGTCTGAGCCTGCATGGGCCACCACTACTTTATCCCCAATTTTGCACCACTTTAATATTTCTTAGGGGATGTTTGTATAACATAATTAATGAGCTATTACAAATGATTTTTTGCACCTCGTTTTCAAACAATCACATCCAGACGAGTTATTGTAATAACTTATTTCTAATCATTCATTTCTAACCATTCAAAATAATCATTGATATCTAACCTGTCATTTATGACCTCACAGAATATAATCATTTCTTTCTAATCACATCCAAACAAGCTTCATTTCTATAAAAACCATTATCCAAAGAGCTATTGACTGCAACCCCACTAAAATAACTATATCCAAACGAGCTATTAACTGCAACACCATCTTAGGGGATTGGTTGTTTGGATATGGATTTTTAGTAGTGAATAGATTAAGGAGTTATTTGAAGTGATTGTAAATTGAGATTTGTGCAATAGCTCGTTTGGAAAGGAAGTTTTGTTGAGTAGTTGTCAATAATAACTTGTATGGATGGGAAGTTTGGCAATGGAATTGCCAACAATCATTAATTGGCCAATTTGTTTAGTTGGTTAGAGCTTCATATACTAATAACGTGAATGTTGCATGTTCGAGATTTGTAAGGGCCACACTACTTTATCCAAATTTTGCACCTATTTAATATTATTTAGACAATGTTTAATGAACATTATTAAGGAGCTATTACCAATGAGTTTTTTCAGCTCCTCTTCAAACAATAACATCTAGATGAGCTATTGTAGCCACTAATTTCAATCATTCATTTCTAATCACTCATTTATGACCTCTCAAAATAATAATTTATTTATAATCAAATCCAAACGAGCTACACTTCTACAAAAAACCATTATCCAAAGAGCTATTGACTGTAACCCCTCTAAAAATAACCATATCCAAATGAGCTATTACTTGCAACACCATCTTAGAGGGTTGATTGTTTGGAAGAGGATTTTTAGTAGTGATTAGATTAAGGAGTTATTTGAAGTGATTGTAAATTGAGATTTGTGCAATAGCTCGTTTGGATTGGAGGATTTGTGGATGAGTGGTCAATAATAACTTGTGTGGATGGGAAATCTGGCGAAGGAATTGCCAAGAATCATTAATTGGCCTATTAGCTTAGTTGGTTAGAGCGTCGTGCTAATAACATGAAGGTCGCAAGTTCAAGAACTTGCATGGGCCGCCATTACTTTATTCACATCCAAACAAGTTACGAAAAGAAATGTGTAGATTTTTCACAAAACAATAAGGTCATCTCTGGACAAGAAATTTGTGTAAAGTTAATGAAAAAAAGGGCACATAAAATCTTCAATTTCTCACCTAACTTCAAGGTTACTAATCATACAAGATGTCATGAAAACTATGCTTCAATCTTTCGGCAATGTAGTTCAAATTAACAATATTTTAATATAAATTTTAATTTTCAATCTTAAATCTTTGAAATTATAATTTATTTCTATTTTTTTTAAAACAAACTATTTCTCTCGTCATGTTTGGGATGTCTCTTTATTACGTCTCTCTATCAAACATCTTCTCTTTGAACCTTTCGAGCAGAACATTAGCCATTTAAAAGTTTTTTTTTCTCCTTCGGTGTTGAATCTTGCATGACTTCTACATCTGGATGCCATAGAGTAACTCATCATTATCTCGAAATTTTGTTTTTGTTGATACCGAGCCTCTGTGTCGATAAATTACCACCACTACTATAAAATTGGGGTATGATGATTCTAAAAAAGTACACAAATACTTTAGATGATATTTTTTTGCAATCATTGTATCGCACATCATCTATTGTCTTAAGATGACCCGCCTTATGAAGTGCCATTATAATTCTTTAAATGATATTTTTCTACCATCATTATATTCCACATCATCTATGCTCCTAAGATGACATTTCTTATAAAGTGTCATAAAAAATCTTTAGATGAAACTTTTCTACAATCATCATATCGCACATCTATCTATTCTTTTAAGATGATACTTCTTGATAAGTGTCATTGATTATTCTTTAATAACATTATTTTATCATCATCAATAAACAATAGATGACTTTTAAAATACATCATCAGTGCATTATCGATGACACATTAACATAATCAACAATAATTTATATTGATACTTTTACATAATCCCAAAATACTCAAACACTCTTTATTATAGTTGTATCTCTCTCATTGATGACAAATATATTTTCTATTCATACCTTCCATTACACATACACAACTATTAAATATAATTTGGACACCTCAAACCTCTACGAAAAAGGTCACCACTTGAAGAAAAAATAACAATTAATAGGAAGCAAAGAAACTATCATATTTGGTTGATAGTAAAAGTAGGCTAAATTACTAAAATAATTATGTTATGAATGATATGTTGTTTATGTCAACGATTTAACATTTAATAATTATACACCATAGAGAAAAACCTAAGTTAAATATGAAATAAGTTGATAATAGCTTATTTACAGAGATAAGGAGATCTCAAGAGGATAAACCTTCTCCATGAACTCTAAACAAATAGCCCACTTTTAACTGACAATAATTACTGACCTGAAATAAGGAAATCATATTAAAAGTAAAGTTATAGTTTGGAATAGGTTTTCACTGTTAGAGCTATTGAACTTCAAATTTTCATGGTCATAAACTCTTTATAGTTTATAATTGAAACAAGTGAGACAATTGGTATCTTCGGCATAATAAAGTAAGATTGTTAGAAAAAAACAATAAGAAAACAAAAATAAGTAAGATTATTAGTTAAAAACAACAAGAAAACAAGATTATTAGGTAAAACAATAAGGGTGTGTTTGGAGCACCGGTTTGGCTATAATAGACGGAAAGTTATGATAAACGGTGAGTTATGATAAACGGTAGGTTATGATAAACGGTAGGTTATTATAAATGGTGTTTGAGAGGCAAGTTATTATAATAGAGATTATGATAAACGGTGTTTGAGAGGCTGGTTATGTAACAAAAAGTAATATATGTAAGACTTAAATAAACAGGCACGTAGGTTTAGATAAACGAGCACGTAAATTTAAATAAACGGGCACGTAGGTTTAGGTAAACAGGCACGTAGGTTCAGGTAACCACCGTTTATAATAAACAGTGGGGCAAACATTGGTTGGGTTATTATAACCAATTCGGCCGTTTACATAAATGAGATCCAAACATATCCTAAGAAAACAAAACTCACTAAGATTATTAGTTAAAACAATAATAAAGCAAAACTCACCTAAATGTGGAGTTTTTGTATTCATTTCATGAATCAATCCTGTAAAAAAACAAAACTGGAAGAATATCAGAATTTATGAATAAATTCTTGTAAAATATCATAATATTAGAAACAAGCATTGCCTGAAATGGAATGCCTAAGTTTAATACTTCAATGGTCAATAACCAGCCACCATTTGATTTACATTTACCAGCCACATGACTACATTTCCAAACTAAAGTAAGCTACTAGAAGAGGTTTTTTTAACTGGGAAGGCAAGCGATCGACAACACAAGGTGGAAAGGAAAATTAGGGTTAAGATTTAGTAATTTGCTGAAAAGGCCCCCCAAGTTTCAAACAACTTCTCAAAAGAATCCACTTTTTTAAGTATGTCAATCTGATTCTTTTAAATTCTATAAAAATAAAAATAAAAATAAATCAAATGTTTTTTTTTTTAAAAACAACACTAACCATTTTAATTTGGGAATTTTGCATGTATATTAAAAAAAAAAAAATAATTCCATGTATAGCTCAATTCCCAAACTTATTCATTGTGGCACAAAAGTGATTGAAGTCTATCAATTTGCATTGTTCAATCACTCAAAATCTATTGAAGTCTATCAATTGAATTGATAGAAATCTAAAGTCTATTAGTTGAACTGCTAAAAATCTATTAGTTGAAGTGATAGAAATCCATTAGTTGAATTGAGAGAAGTCTAAGTCTATCAGTTCAACTGATAGAAGTCTAATGATATTAGAATAACAATTTTGGGTAAAATGTGCTATGAATGAAATTATTTAAAAAAATGTACTACAATTGTAATAAAGAGCAAAAAATATGCTATGGAGGACAAATTTCCTTTAATTTCCATAACTTCTCTTTTTAATAAAGAAATATTTTAGATTTTGAAACAATAACAAGCAAAATTAAAAAGAGAAGACGCACAATTTCAAAATTAAAATTAAAATTACCTTTGAACTCTACATCAGAACACACACAACTTCAATTTAATGAAATGATTGGAGTCAATTAATCAATTCATAAAAATTAATCAAGTAAAATTGATTGAAAAATAAATAATGAAATCGATCGAAGTCAATTAATTAAATTGATTAATTATGGTGAAAATTAAAACATATTTCATTGTCACATTAAATCCTAAACAAAGAAAAGGAAAACTCCATGCTATATATCATGGTTGGGACAGAACTGGAAATAAGAACACTTAGCAGATGCATCCTCCATCGGAAACAATTAAACTATCTATCTATCTATCTATCTATATATATATATAAAAGTTTAGAAGTGAATAATGTTTTAAAATATCAAAATTAAACTTATTTTTAAAAAAATTTGACTCAAAATTACTGAATGAGTTGGTGACACGTTGATTATCTTGATTAGTGATAATCCATTTAACCCTATGACGCGTTGATTATCTTGATTAGTGGTAATCCATTTAACCCTACGATCACGTGTTCGATTAGTAATATCGAAAGTAGTACTTTCTATGTAGGTTTTGTGATCCCCTCTTCCAATTTAATTAAATTAAAAAAGAAGAATATAATTGAAAATGAGTCTCATAAATTTATGATTATATAGTCATAAAACGCTTGTTTTGATTTATGACATTTTAATTCGTTCTCCCTATTAAATTTTATTTAACATAAGCGTCATCTAATCCTTTTTTTTTCTAGTAGTGAACATGGGTGACACTAATCGGTTTATTTTTTGAAATAAATCGGTTTATTCTTTGTTGTATATGATAACATATATTTATTGATTGGAGACCGTTTTTATGAGGTCTACTTTTTTATAGGCTATTCTTTGTTCTTGTATTATCTTTTATTCTTTTTCTCAGTTAAAGTTTTAGTTTTCATTAAAAAAAATAATCTTAAACTCTACATACAAGACACAACTACTCTCAAATAATATGAGAGTCAAATATCGATTTCCGGGCTCAAACTCGTGATCGTGGAGTTGAAATAGATTAATACCAGACAAGATAACCAACTGCGCCACTGACCCTCGGTTAAATTTTAATTGTGGACATTTTATCTATTAATTATCGACTCACTAGTCTCGACGCAAAGATGTTCAATATCTTGTTGGAGATAACACCATTATTGTTCTTTTACCCTTATTTTTCTTTTGATTTTAATAATCTTTATAATCAGTTTGTGGTTAATGGTCTTTCCCATTTCTCTATTATCTTTCTTCACTTCTTGTTTCAATAGGTTTTTGTAACAATTTCATATATAATGAATTATTATTATTTTGATTCTTATCAGGAGAAAAATATCATTATTTTTTATTATATATAATTTTATTTTATATTATAGAAAAAGAATCTACATTTGGAATTTAATAATTTAAAAGTAATTATTAATCAAACACAATTGTTGACGTCAACATTTCAAAGGTGTTTGGATGAAGTTTTAGTTTGATAAGTTATTTAGAAGAATTATAAATTGAGAGTTCTAGTCAAATACTTGTTTGTATGTAATTTTTATGTGTAGAAGTTAGAGTTAAAAACTTGTTTGGATATGGATTTAAAATGAATAGTTATTTGAGTAGTTAATAAAAAGAATGATTAAAAATAAGTGGTTAAAAATAAATTAATTTGAAAAATGAGAAATAAATGATTAGAAATGAAGAGTTATTTTGAGTAGTTATAAATAAATGATTAAAAATAAGGAGTTATTTTGAATAGTTACAAAAAAATCGTTTGATTATAGTTTTTTAAAGACAAGTTAGTAAATCTTCTATCTAAATCTTCCTTAAATATGACAAACAAACACCCCTTTCAACTTGATCTAAAAAAAAAAAAAAACACACCTCCTTCAACTTACATAAAATAAAATGTCTAAAGATAACAAAATATTGAACTTTTAAATATTACCTACACCAATTTTTTCAGTAACCTTCATTGTAAAAAAGGAATTATTCGCAATACATTTTTTTATTCTTCATTTTATTATTTAGAAAATAATTAATAAAAAATAAGAAATGATTTCATTTGAAATTTAAAAATTTATAATATTCTATAAGATTTATGAATCAATTATGTTATAAATGGCCTATTAGCTCAGCTGGTTAGAGCGTCGTGCTAATAACGCGAAGGTCGCAGGTTCGAGACCTGCATGGGCCAATATTTTACATCCATTTTTCCTATCTCTTTGATATTTCTGATTTAAAAAAAAAGAAAAGCAAAACCCTACAATCGTGGTTTTAACTTTGAAGCCGCTCTTTTCTTCTCCTCCGGCGTCGTCGTCTTCTTCCTCTGCCGAAATCGATCATTTTTGGTTTGCCCTAATTTCTTGCTCTCTTCTCTTTTTCACTTCCATTCATTATCGCTTCATTTGCGGTCTTTGTTCTGCAACGATTCTCGTTGTTTCCTTCAAGGGTTGTTCATTCATTGTCTTGCAGCTACAGTTAATCAGATTATCGTGTTGTTCGTAGGTTTGGTTCTGTTTTCTAAATTAGATTTTTGTGTGCATATATGAATAATCTGCTCAACCCGAGCCTCCAATTGGAAGCTCAGTCTTGACATTCTGAAGTTTTGTTGTGATTTGAATTTTTGGCTGATTCTGGATGTGGGAACATAATTTCAGTGATTTTGTTAACCATCCTGGAATGAACTAGTCTAGTGGTCAAGAGGGTCTTGGGGAGCTAAGTGGTTATAGGTTCAGCCTATTGATAGCAACCAACCTAGGAATTACTTGACATCCAAATCATATAGGGTCAGACAACATGTCCCGTAACATTTGTCGGGGTGCTTGTGAAGATGGCCTGAACAGTCTCTGTGATATAATCATTGATTTTGTGTAACCATCATGGAGCAGTGGTGGTCACCTACCTAGGAATTAATTTTCTATGTGTTTCTTTGACATCTAAATGTTATAATGTCGAACGGTATGTTCCGCGACTCGTGAGAATAGTCGAGGTCTGCTGCTTAAGTGGCCCAGAAAATTATGGATATCTAAAAATAAAACACTGATTTGGTTTCTTTTGTTTTTACTGAAATTATTTCTTATGAGAAATTGTCCTCTTTCACCGAGTTATGATATATACTGCAGGTTGATCTAGGAGTATAGATGGGAGAGGAGAAGAAGAGCAGGGGTATAATCCCCTCAATGATAAAGAACAAAGAAAAGAGGGCAGAAGTACATGCCAATCTCAAGAACCAGAAGAGGCTTGAGAAACGCAAGAGGGTCAAGGCTCGCGATGCTGCTGAAAAACAAGCCCTTGAACTTGGAGAAGAAGTATTGCATTATCTATTTATCTACTCTATTTATCTTGCATCTCAGAGATTCTGACTTTCTCTTTTTTATTTTTGTTCTTTCTGTAGCCTGCACCTAGGAAGACTCCTCGCACCATTGAAAATACGAGGGAGGTCGATGAGACGGTTTGCAAACCAGATGACGAAGAGGTTCTTCTGCTTCATTTTAAAATCTTAGTATATGGCATTTTTGCAGCTTTTGTTTAAATACATATGTTTTTACTTTGTAATTATTTTAATATAGAGTACACACTTATAATCTGTCCAGTTTTGATTTTCTGCAGCTATTTGCTGGAAATGATGCTGACGAATTTAGTGCCGTCATTAAGCGGGACATTTTACCAAAAGTTTTAATTACTACTTGTCGTTTTAATTCTACTGTAAGATTCTTCATGAATCATTATTATTAGCTATTCAGTAATTTTTTTTAGAAACTTGCACTTGTTAAGCAACCTAAAGTGTTCAGATTTGATAAGACTTTGTACCTTTGTATTTAAATCTTCTGTCTGTTTGTGACTCATTTTGCAGATTGGACCTGCCTTTATATCAGAGTTGCTTTCAGTGATACCAAATGCACATTACTACAAGAGAGGAACTAACGATCTGAAGAAGGTTCTACTCATAACTGTGTTTTCTAATGAACGCACGAAGGAAAAGGAAGATTAGAAGATTAAGAAAAAACAAGAAATAGTATAGAAGAAAGACGTGTGGCTCGTTATTGTAGCAATAATTTTGTGTGTGTGTTGCTTGTAGATTATAGAATATGCAAATGCCAAGGAGTTCACTTCTTTGATGGTTGTTCATACGAGTAGGAGGAAATTGGGTAAGTTGATAATCTTTCATAAAGCTTGCAGCTTTTTCTTGCATGATAATTTGTTTATTGCAAACGTGTTCTCTTTTTTCTACAATATTTTATTTTTGGCTTTTTAGTAAATTTGATTCTTTCCTCAATCTCTTCAATGTTTTGAATTTTTTTTCAGATGGCCTCCTAATTATTGGCTTACCTGAGGGGCCTACTGCCCATTTTAAGATATCAAATGTTGTCTTACGTAAGGATATTAAGGTATGTTGTTTCAATTCAATGAAGTAGTGTGCTCCTCTTAGTTTGTTTATGTATTGTTGTGCAGTATGCTAACAACTATTGGATTTTTCAGAGAAATAAATTTCCATGAAACTTTAACCACTTTATGTTTTCTTGCTTGTAGAATCATGGAAATCCAACCAGCCATGAGCCAGAGCTTGTATTGACTAACTTCACAACACGCCTTGGTCTTCGTGTTGGAAGGTTGCTTTCATACCCAAATTTCATTATTTAAATCTACTGCCTCTTGTGAAGATTGTATTTCATACTTAAGATTTCTTGTTACTTTCCTTGTTTGTTACGGTTTTATGTTTATGATATTCTATTCTCAAGTCTTTCTTAATGCCGTGACTTCTATTGTTGTCTTGTTTCTTTTAGATTAATACAGTCACTGTTCCCTCAAGACCCTAAGTTTCGTGGTAGACGAGTTGTTACTTTTCACAACCAACGTGATTTTGTATTCTTTCGGCACCATCGGTATGATACCAGCTCCGGTTCAAATATTTTCTCTCTGTATTCCATAGAGGTTGGGTTATGATGAATTTGTGCTTTTGTCTTCCCAGATACATTTTTGAAAGCAAGGAAAATAAAAAAGAGGCCGACTCCAAAAGTAAGTCCAAGGATACGAAGGGTGAGAAAGTTTCTCAGCAGAAAGTAGTTGCCCGGCTTCAGGTCAATATTAATATCTCCCCTTCCACATCACACATAAACTGATAAAATGATTCTTTTTTGTGATTTATATGGTGGTTCCACTTTTAATCAGGGGACTACAATATTCGCTTACCTGTTTTTGTCTTGTCTCTCTTATTGGGGGTGGTTGTTACTTGTTAACAATCGTTTATTCATCATACTCAAAGAATCGAATAGTACAACAGAGGGGACTATGAAAATTTAGAAACTCGGGTTTTGTGAAAGAAGCCAATAGAAACAAGACAACAATAGAAGTCACGGCATTGAACGAGGAACGAGTGGGGGAAAATTCACTTGAGAACATGCTTAACTTTATGATTTCATTATCATTTTTGCACGATCTATTCGCCTTTTCCAGATATTATAATCACCTTCTCTATCCATTAAATAAACAACTTTTAGCTCTCTGAGGGGGTTGGGAAGAACAAACTGCACTACTCGGTGTGTCCATAACTGTCATGCTATTCTGTGTCAATTTGGTTTCATGTGTTAGATTTGAATGAGAAAGTGATATTTAGGAGAATGTAAAGCAGGAGAAGTCATTCGAGAAAAAATAAACTGAATAGTGCGAGGGAGGAATACTAGTATAGTTACAAATAATTCTGAGACTCGATTTTTCAGGAATGCGGTCCTCGTTTCACAATGAAACTGATCAGTTTGCAGCATGGAACTTTCGATTCGAAAGGCGGGGAATACGAGTGGGTTCATAAGGTAAGTCTAAATGTCCATTTTCCATTAGGATCTTGATTCGTTCTGTTATCTGATTCGTTTTTTCCAACTTTAAATTCCAGCCTGAAATGGATACAAGCCGCAGAAGATTCTTCTTGTGACATGCTCAGTGGAGTTTCATTGCTTGTATTTCCGTTAGTAAGAGTTGCTGTGCTTATGGTAAGCAAACCCTAATAACTTCTTTTCCTTTCAATAGAAAATTAAAGAATCTCATCAACTCTGAGGGTTAAAAAGAGATATGAGAACACCAAATAGTGGAAAACAATCAAACTTGTTCCCCAAAAGTACATCGTCCTAAAAAGTCATTTGGTGACATCATGGAATTAAAACGTTATGGGTTCAATCTATAAATGATTATCTGTCTAGGAATTAATTTTCTAAGAGTTTCTGCGACGTCTAAATATTGTAGAATTAAACAGTTTTTCTATTTAAAAATCGATGGTTTTTCTTATGAGAACAATCAAAGTGCGCATAAATTGGTTGAACTCTCATGTATATTTTTTTCTTTGTTTTTTTTCCTTTTGCTTTTTTCATGCTAAGGTCTGCACCAGTGTTTAAAAGGTGCGCTTAGGCGAGCGTCTGAGCTCAAGTCCCACCTCTAGCGCCTCGCTTGTCCTAGGCGAGACGCCTTTTATAAGGCGTGCGCCTTATGGCGCCTTACGTGAAGCTTTGGGCGCCAAAAGGCGCGCGCCTTGTGGAACTGTTTATTTTCTTTGCGCTTCTTGTGTTTTAGATCTCCATACTAGGCCATTTGAAGCGTGTGAAGATTGATAGTTCATTATTATGTATGTTTTATATATTATTTTTGGTTAAAACTTCATTTATGTCTATGAAAAGGGTTTTTATTGTGTATATATATACATATAAATTTTTTGTGTTTTTTTATATAGTGCGCTTTAAGTAAAAAAGCCTTCGCCGTTGGTGTGCCTTGCACAAAATACCTTATAGTACAAAATTCTGGAAATTTTCTGAAGCAAGTTTATTATTTGGGTTTTATTTAACTGTGGACTTGGACTTATTTGGGTTTTATTTTGGAAGTGGCTAACCAAGATCTTTAAATTGTAGGAGTTTTGTGATGATTCAATGTAGGTTAAATGGTTGTTTTATGATAGATTTAAAGGCTAAATGAGACCATTTTGTAACTGATGTTGTTGTGATATTGTGCAGGGCAGACCGTCGATAAAATATAAATCTCCTTTTTGGCCTGCTTGTATGTTACAAGTTCATTTATTTTCACTAAAAATTTTGTAGCATTGTCTTTAAGGTTGTTTCAAAATTAATTAATTGATCATATACACATCTCCCAAATCCCCTTCACGATTAAATCATATCACTCACCAGAACTTTGGAGAATTCACTCTTACAATTGTCAGTATTATTTTTTATTTATTTTTACTTTTTTTGTGTTTAATTTTTCTTCGTATTGGCTAAGTTCGAGAGTTTAAAATTGTGTATTTTTTTCAATTTGCCTAATTAAAATTTAAGAGTTTACTATAACAACTTTCAATGTTAGTGGTAAACTTCGGAAAAATCGCAAAATCACCAAGGAGTAATTTTAGCTGGTAGTTTTGGTTTTTAAAATCAAGCCTATAAATATCAAACCAAATTATTCTAAAAAAAAATCAAACTAAATTTTTGTTTTGAAGAAATAGATATGATGTTTTTTTTTTTTTTGAAATTTGGTTAAGAATTTAAATCTTATGTTAAAGAAATATGAAGTCAATGGTGGAAAACAATTGCATTTAAATTTAAAAGTTGTATGGTTATCAAATTAGTATATGCACGTAAGGGTGATATTGGTTCGGTTTTAGGTTAAATTGATAATCGAACTGATTCAATCAATTTGACAAAAAGAAAAATTGAACTAATGTTCAACAAAATACAAAACTATTGGTTCGGTTTTTCTTGAATTTTAGGCCAAATCGATAATTGATTCGGTTCGATTGATTTGACAAAAAGAGTAATTGAATCAATGTTCGATAAAGAATAAAATCATTGACTTGATTTTCTTCCATTCGGTTCTCTACATTTTAATTGTTTTTTACTATTTTACTTGTTATTTCACTTCTAATTCATATTTGAATGGTGTTTTTCTAAAAAATCTCATAATTTATAATTAAATTAAGCAAAAATAATTAGTCACTTACTAATAAAAAGTTTAACTAACATGTAAAAAGAAAAATGAAAGTAAAAAAATCAATATTGGTTTGGTTCGATTTTTATTGGTTTTTACGAATAGAAACCGATCCGATCCAATAACTTTAGGTTTTCTCTAAATAAAAACTAATATGTCTAATATTATGTGAAATATTTGAATCGATCCAATAAATCGGTTTGGTTTGGTTCGATTTTGTCGGTTTTCGGTTTTCATTATCACCCCTATATGTGTGTGTATTTATATATAAATTTTTTAAAGACAATAAATTAAGAATGTAACTCTATTTATTATTATATCACTTTTGAAGATTAAATTAACAGTTACACCAAAAGCCTTTGAATCGATAAACTTGTGTAAGTTAGAATTAGAAGATACAATTATTAGTTCAAAAGTAGAATTTATACAAGTTTCAAAGTTTAGTAGTGTAAATTAAATTCGTTATATCATTGGTTCAAACAATTAATTTTGACTAATAAATCTCAAACAATCAATTTTGAATGGGTCGGTGACTGCAATTGGAGAGTCAAATACCGACTTTCGGGTTCGAACTCGTGACTGTGGAGTTCAAATGGATTAACACCAGACAAGATAGCTAATTGCGCCACTGACCCTCGGTATTTATGGTTTGATGTTAATCTATTTTCACTTTATAGTCACTAGTTCGATCTCTGAAATTGATTTTTATAATTCACCTTCCCCAACTTATAATAAAAAAAGTAGTGTAAATTAAATTGTCCTAACATTATACTAGGGATAAATTGAAAACATAATTCTATAAACACTTGTTTCTTTTGGCGAAAAAGAAAAAAAAAACATTATTGCCATAACTTTGTAAAGAAGTTTTAGAAATGACTCAAATTTGTAGATTATTGATGAGTCATTATAGATCTCTCAAACTCTTAAACGATTTAAACATAAAAATAACAACTAAACATGATGGGCTAAATTTAATTTAGCCCCTTAATTTTCTAGCAATGAAGGCAAGTAAGGAAATTGGTTTGTGCTACCTTCTTTGGAAATTCAATTTTCCAATACAAAATCCAAAAAGAAGAGCAAATACAAGAGGGAAGAGGATGAGAATGACACCCACAAGGGAAAGTTGATTGTGGTGAAACCCAAAGTAATCTCTCAAGAAAGCTGAAAGTGTTGTCTTTTCTTCAAACACCATAATTGTTTTGTGTATATCTCCATATTGTGAAGTTAGCAAACAATTCAATGTCCATGAGGTTGGGGTCATATAATACAACCATTTCCACCACTTTGGAATTTTCTTCATACAAAAAGGAATAAATTTTCATCAGAACTTAATCTCAATATAGTAAGAAATAATGGAAAAAAATTCACTTCTTTCTTTCTTGTTAGCATAACTAAGCCTGAATTTGTTCTAGCTCAATGACATCAATGTATTCCTATGACCAAGAATTCATGGATTTATATCCTCCCTCGTTGAACTAAAAAAATGGCTTTGACTGAAGTTTCTCATCTTTTTGGTCCTTATCATGAGATTTTTGTTTCAAGAACGATCCAATATTCCTTGTGTGTATCAGGTCTAATTATGAGGATTTGTGTTTTAGAGGCGTTTGGGGGCAAGGAGATCGAATTGGGGGATAAAGAATAATTCCCTTATCCACGCTTGAACCACCGATAATCATTCCCCCCTATACTTTCCTTCCCCTAATAATATCATTCTCCCATAACCACTTTTCTTTTCTCCCCATAATCATTTATCATTCCTCCCCTAAGCAATATTTTGTTCCCTATACTTATTCTCTTCACCATAAATATACGTCCGGATTCCTCTTATATTCATTCTCTCACTCAAAACGCACTCAAAATGCAGGTAATGGTTCCCTCTTATATTCATTCTCTTCTCCATTATCTGTGTTAATTATTTTTCCATATTTTCATTCTCTCATAATCATTTTTTTAGTTTTGTTGACATTTGGTACTAGAACGGAGCTTTAGTTAACGAGATATGGCTTACCGGATTCGGAATGAGAAAGCCCGAAAAGAGATTGAACATGGTGTAGAAGGCAGATGACAAAATGTTGGCAATTTGAAAGTTTGGTGTGATGGAGACAAGCAGCATCCCAAGATAATTGAAGTAGAGAAGTGCACAGAAGATTGAGTAGAAACACCAAAGTACTTTGGATGCTGATCCATAGTATCCAATCATTGGGTAAATGATAATTACATAGGCAACTACTTGTATAAATATGTAAGGAACCTCAACAATCACCTGCAAATGTTTTGAAGTTTCAGCTTTAGTTTATGGAAGGATTCACAATATAAAGCTTCATGTCTTTTTAGCTTGTAAAATAAAAGCTTGGTTAAATTAAAATTTGGGTTTTATGGTTCTAAGAAAATTAGAATTTAGTCCCTATGATATAAAGACAGTTAGAATGTAATCTCTTAAAAATAGATTTTAATTTCTATGATTCGATAAAATCTAAAAAATAGTCACTGTCTTTCATAATCAATGGTGAACTAAATATGTAGAAATTAGTCATTCATGTGTCAATGTCAGTGAGAGTTAAGTGTCTAATTGGACATTAAAATCGCATCATTTACACATGAACAATTTATCTCCACATTAATTGACCAATATTTACAAATGACAAAAACTATTTTCTAGTTTAATCAAAGCATAAGGACCGAGTTCTAATTTTTAAAACCATAGGGTCTAAATTCTAGCTTTTAAAATGACTAAATTCTCAAATTTATACTTTATCCTACAAGATTCAAGTTAAGATGAAGAATATGTACCTGTGCAAGTGAATAAGCCCATGAAGAATACATCCCAGCAAACCTTTCTCTATACATAACAGTTCTCTCCATTGATACATAAGGAAGAACTGATGAACAATTGTCGATCCCAAGGAAGATTACAGTCGTGTACATCGAACCGAAGATGTTGAACAAGTTCTGCTGGATTTCTCTTCAAACACAAACAAAAAGAAGATAAAAAAGTGGACAACTGAAATGAAAATAGATATCAAACAAGAGCACAAAGATACTAACAGTTTCTTTCCCTGTTTCCAAAATAGTATCCCAAAAATCAAAGATGATACAACTGTATGCGTGAAACGAATCAAGTTATAAGAAGGGCTTCTCCAGTAAGACAAGTTTTGTTTCCAAAGACAAGCCTTGAACTGTCCGACGAAGCTTCGTGAAAAGACGTTCGAAAAATGCAAATCCCTCGAACCGGGCAGTGGGCTGCTCAGCTGCTTTACAAGCTGTTTGTTGTTCCTGCATAACAAGAATTATAGAAAAGTTTGCTTGATGTCTTTTGTTCTTATTTTCAAATGATAACAAAATAAGAATGTAATCTTATGGAAAAGTTGTAAAGCTTAACTCACTCATATAGAGCAGAGTTTCTATACAATTGAGCAAAATCTATGCCAAGTTTAGATTCTGCTGAGGGAGAGGTAATCTCTAACATCCATGTTGCTGGATTGTAGTTTTCTTTGATCTTTGGAACCCCGGGAACAAACTGTGTATAATCGAAAATGAAACGACGCTCACAAATGGCGAAAAAACGGAATATATGTTCACAAACAACATTGCTAGCTGCAGAACAAGCTGACCTCAAAATATTCTATAACATTTCTTGAACGTTGTCCAAGTGGTCCACAGTAGATCATGTGCCCACCAGTTTTCAGAAGTATCAACTGCACAAAAAGGTGAAAGCCAGCCTTAAACAAGTGAGTTCAAAAAAAGTATTTGTTTTTTCCTTTTTCCCTTCTCTCTTTGCTTTGAGAACAGAAATTCAGTATTTTTGTTTTGATGTGGGTGAGTATCAAGGCTAGCTTACGCCCACCTCGACTATTCTCACGGGATAATCCACCTAACCCTATAACATGTGAATGTCAAGAAAATTTGTAGGAAAATATTTCAGACAGATGGCCACCATGGATTGAACCTATAATCTCTTAGATTCCCAAGGTCCTCTTCGACCGTTAGACTAATTCATGATTTTTTTTTTTTTTTTTATAATTATGACTGTTTGGACCAGCTTTTGCATATTACGACTATTGTCACGGGACCTGACCCTACAACATTTGGATGATAAAGAAACCTGTAGGAAATTAAATTCTAGGTAGGTGACTACCATAGATTGAACCAATTATCTTAGGAAACTCCATGATAGTTAACAAAAATTCAGTATAACCACATATTGTTGTTTTTTAAACTAAAAAATGCATTCAAAATCTCACATCAATGGGTTTCCTATTCATCTAATTAAAATAACTAAAAAAAATTCCATTTGTTTGGTTTAAAGTTGTCTTGAACTTCTATGAATGCATAAATGAAAGAATTGAGCATGAAAGGATTTGAAAGATTGTTACCTCATCAAATGATTCAAAAATGTCAATGCTTGGCTGGTGGATAGTACAAACTATTGTTCTTCCAGTATCAACGACGTTCTTAACCGCTCGCATGACAATGGCAGCTGCTCTGGCATCCAAACCAGTCGTAGGCTCATCCATGAAGATGATAGAGGGGTTGGAAACAAGCTCCACGGCTATGGTTAACCGTTTCCGCTGCTCGGTCGAGAGACCACTAACACCAGGTATGCCAACCAAAGAATCTTTTATGCCATCAAGCTCAATGGTCTCAAGAACTTCATTCACAAATTGCTATGAAACAAGAAACTAACATCAACGTCAGAAACAAAACAATTTTAGCTAAAGAGAGAAGAAAAAGAGCATACAGCTTTTGTTTTCGAGTCGATATCAGACGTCAAACGAAGCGAAGCAGAGAAGATCAATGATTCTTCCACTGTTATTTGAGGAGAATGTATATCAGTTTGTTCACAGTAACCGGATATCCGAGCAAACGTTTGTTGAACTTTAGGAAAACCGCCAATTTTGATGTCTCCTTCGATGTATCCGCTCGTCTTTCGTCCTGCAAGAACATCGAGCAGAGTTGTTTTCCCAGCTCCACTTACACCCATCAATGCTGTGAGGACACCAGGCCTTAAAGCCCCTGTTATATCAGAAAGGAGTTGGAGTTTCTTCTGAGTTGAACCCTTTACTCTCATTTCCTTGAACCAAAATACACAAGTTAGTACTTCAAAACATGGCGCCGTTTGTTAACTTTTTGGTTTTCGAAAATTAAGCGTATAAGTTCTACTTCCAACTATGAATTTCCTTGCTTTATTATCTACTTCTTACCTATGTTTCAAAAACCAAACTAAGTTTAGAAAACTAAAGAAAGGAGGCCAAGTTTGATAACATTTGGTATTTGAAAATATTATTTTTGTTTTCTTACAAAATTCTCCCCAATAGCTATATTTTTTCTTAAGAAAGCTTGAGTTTCTAACCAAATTCCAAAAGCAGAAACTGGTTTTGAAAAACTATTTTTTAGATTTCATTACTTTTCTTGGTTTTTGAAAACATTAAAAAGTGGATAACAAAAATTCATAAGTGGTATGTATAAGCTTAATTTTTGAAATCTTAGTTTTTGATTTTGGAATGTATTCAAATGAGCTTCTATAGTAGAAATGAAAGATATCATAGAGAATTGTAGAAAGGAAAAGAAAAATTTCAAAACCCAAAAATAATAAAAAAAACAAAAAACAAAGGCCCATTTGATACCTATTTTGTTTTTGGGTTTTGAAAATTAAACCTACAACAATTACTCCAACTCTCACATTGATGTCTACCTTTTACCTATGGTTTAAAAGCCAACACAAATTAAATTAGAAAACTAAAAAATAGCTATAAAAAACTTGTTTTGATTTTTAGAATCTGGTCAAGATTCAAATACTTCCTCAAGGGAAGAATTTGAGGATAAACAAGTTTGTATTTAAGAAAAATCAAATGATTATCAATCGAGAATCGAGGAGCAAGTGGTGATCAAACAAGAAAATGGGCATCTCAGAGAGGTTCACAAAACAGTTTTCCCACTTTGAAGAACACAAAATGAAACAAAAAGTAAATCTCTGAATAATAAACCAAAAACAAATAGTTTCTAAAAACAATGTCACAAAGATAGAATCTAATTTAGTTTTTTTTTTTTTTGTTTTTTTGACAGAAGAAGCTAATTTAGTTTAAAATTACCAAAGGCATGTCCACATAATACTGCAAATCTTGAAACACTACTGTCAAAGGTGTGAAAGGCAACCCTATTGATCCTCCTGTTTTTTAACCAAAAAACAAAAATGAATAAATTGGAAAGTTTAAAACCAAAAAAAGGGACAGATTATTATGTGACCTTTGCTTGATTCCTTGTTGGAAGAAATAGTTTGTTCCACAGAATTGGATTCTTCACTGCTCTTTGCTTGTGTCAGCTTTTCATATGAGATAATAGCTCGAGAAGATCCAGGAGCTAATGCACCATACAACATAATTCAATTTGTTCATTTTAAGGGCTTTATTTATTTATTTTCTTTTTTTTCACAACCTAAAAAATTAAGTGAAAATGATATATAAACTTTTATTTTATTGTCGTATAGAGCTTTTGTGGAATTTGAAAATGGTTTAACATCAAATAAGATAACTATCTGAGTTACCGACGTATTCAATTTTGACTTTATAATATATGAATGTCAAATAACCCTCTTTTTTAATTAGGACACTTTTTACTAATAACCAGATGAATTGATTTTTCAAAAGAAAGTTTCCATACTTTTTGTAAAGGTTGGAAAATCTTGTTTTTAAATGTTTTCCTTTTTCTTTTTTCTGAGGAAAAATGTTTTTGTTCTTTCTATCAGCTTTGACTCTCAAATTGACACACAGCGACAAAAAATAAAAAAATGTTATGAATTTAATTTATAGTGATTGACTTATTTATCTAGAAATTAATTTCTTAGGTAAGAAATTAGTTGTAAAGAATAATCTAAATATTATAAAATCTATCGCGAAAGAATAATCTAAATATGATTAAAACAAGAAGGAAAAATAATAGAAAGATATATAACAAAGGGGATTTTGCATGTATAATAAAAATTGGTAAAATATTTTGATTTATAACACTCATCAAAATTAATTTATAGTAGAAAATCTAAATTGAGTTCTATCCTTGGTTGAGTTCTGTTAATGATAGAATTCAATGCGTGGTAGACTCATTTTATCACTGGTTAAGTTCTATCACTTGTAGAATTCAATCGAGTGGTAAATTTTTTCTATCATTGATAAAAAAAATTATGTGTTATAACTTAATTATTATAGAAATTATATTACAAATGTATAATATAAGAGGTAGAATGTGTTGTTTAAGATAAATTCCCAATAACAAACTATGATTTTGAGTGATGTCAAACCAATAATAATTCATGAGAAAGAGAGGGAGGGAAAAAAGTAGAAAGGACGAAAGGGGAAGAAAAGAGAGAAAAAGAGAAATTTCTAGTCTTACAACTAGAGACAATGGGATAATTTTTCATTATGGAATGATCTAGTAGTAAAAAAAGACATTTAGTAACTTTTTTTTTTTTGAGATTTCTAAAATCAATCGGAGGTAAAATTTAATTAATGGTAGTCATTTATTTAAAAATTAATTTTTTACAAATTTCTTTGATATCCAAATGTTGTTAGGTCACACAATATTTCTGGCGACAATAGTCGAGATGCACATAAATTAATCTCAACCATCATGGATATATAAAAAAGAGTATTTGACAAAAACAAAAAATTGCATAACTTTATTTTTAAAACATGACTCAAATATTATTTCGAGCCAAAATTTTGGGTCATCCATGTTATTATCTTTAACTTTATCTTGAAAAGCTAGGTCAAATTATATTTGGATCCGCCAAAAGTAGTAGTATTCCAGTGTGATTATATAGTACATAATAACCTGATGGTTATGGATTCAAATTTTAAATGTTGTTAAATTAAAAAAGAAACTGTTAAGGTATTTCTTGAATACCGAATACTCTATCATTAGTTAATCGGGGGTCTCGCTGCCTTGTTAGTGAGTGGGGGTGCGGGGCAAAGCTCCCATTGCGAAAATGTATTCTATGTTTGTCTTTCGTAGCCGCTTTCCTCATTGCAACAACACATTTTTTATTGCAGCAATACGTTTCACATTGCAGAAACGCAGGCGTCATGCATTCTCGTTTTACGCATCTGCATTGTGTTGCACAATCTATTTTACGATTATGCATTTTGTAATAGGGTTTAATGAGAGTGCATATATAAACTCGAATTAAACCTTAGCCGATTATGATGTTCATTTTGTATTCTGTATTCGCCTTTTCTTAATAAAATTGTTCCCACCCTCTGTCTGTGAACTAGTTAAACACAATGTTATTAAACCACGTAAATTCTTTGTGTTGTTTATTTTTTTTTATGTTTTCTTTATCTTCGCATCGATTTTTTATTGCCGTTTTCATAACAAAATCATATTTGAATCCAATTTTTTTTGGTATCTCCAAATTTCTTAAAATTAGAGTTGAAAGCAATGAAAAGTAAACTTACAGTTGAAAGTTAGAGCCAAAGCAAATCCAATATTGAAAATGAGGGCAAATCCAAACAAGGCTCCAAGTGAAATCCAATAAAAGTATTGATCATAATCCAGTCCTCGACTTTGAAGCACTTCATGACCTATTGTAGTGTTTACCATTTGTACCTACCAAAAACATTTCTACACAAATTAGTGAAATTTAGAACTTGTTTGGTAAAGTTTTTTTATTTTTTTAAAATTATTTTTCTTTATTATTATTTTTTAAATGTGCATATTTAGAATCATTCTCATTTATATAGGAATCAACCTTGTTCAATAAAATAATAATTAGGTAAACATAAAATTAATGATGATGTAAGTTAAGTAATTAATTAAACAAAAATAACACAACTTCCACGTACTTAATTTGTCAACAATTATAAAAGAACTATCTTTTAGGTTTTATAAAAAAATATGAGTTGTTAAAATTATATGTAAAAACTCAATTCTAGAGATTAAATTCTAACTTTTTCTAAAACTTAAAAGTCAAATTTATAATTTATATATCCATTTAAAATTAGGGACTTTTGCATATATATTACAAAATAGATAAAATATTACATGAATAGCACAATAATGAAAATATTTGCACATATAACAAAAATTGTAAATTGATAGACTCCATTAGATTCTATTAAGAGTCTATCAATAAGGACCGATAGAATCAATTACTGATAAAATTGATAGATCTCCATCGCTAGAGAATGATAGATTCTATCAAAGTCTTCTATAAAAAAGGTAAATAATTTTTTTTTTTAAAAATGGCAAAATTTGCTATAAAAAAATTATTTTAAAAAATGTGCTATAATTGTAAACTACAGTAAAAAAAAGTTGCTATACAGCGCAAATTCCCTTAAAATTATTTAGCTATATTATATTATATTATGGCCAACAATAATATAATTAGTGTCAGTTGAAGAATTTATGAATTCAAATTTATCAAAATATATATATATATATATATTTAATGATAATTTGTTGTAGATAGAAAATTTTAGTATCTTTATTTTAATTACATCAAATCTAAAAGATAATTATAAACATGATCATTTTTAAAAAAAAAATTAGGTTATTGGTATTAATGTCTATTGCATGTACTTTTATATAATATTAGTATTAATGAGTATTTATAAGACATATACTATTTAATGAACATTTATAATAAAGTAGTAGAACCTAATAATGACTATGAATGCAAATAAAATTGATTGAGAAGAATCTATCTAATACCATTTCTTTAAAAAAGTATCAATTTTATATGTAATATTTTAATTGACTATTGCAACAAGAAAAAAAAAATAATAAAAAAAGGGGTGAATGTGTGACCTTTTGCCATCTTGGAGCAAGAAATTCATTAATAGAAAGACCAATTTCTCCATAACTAATAGGCGAAACCCAAAACACCCATTCCAACCAACCTGGCATGGCCGCTGCAAATTCCAAAAAAAAACAAATCAATAAAGAGTTTCAATTTATCTTTATGGAAAATATTTTGTAACAAATTAAGTACATTTTATTTAGATTCAAATCAAGATTAGGGATCAGAATTCAGTGTAACACATTTAACATTTACCTACATTTCCTATGATCTCATTTGTAATCTTAAACTACTTTTAAGAATATAAATTGTCTCAATGTCATACTAAATGACTATTTCAAGTCAAAACAAGCTTAATTATGAAGTTTATATGATTGAACGGATAAATATTGCATATATGAGTAATGCTAACAAGTCAATAAGAGAAGTAGTTCAACAACCTGTGTGTACACCTAGTGACTAAAGTGTAACGGGTTTAAATCCTCCTCCCCAAACGTTATAACTCAAAAAAATGTAATGCCAACAAGAAAGGATCTTAAATGTATGGCCTAATCACAATCAAGAGATTACAAGTTCGAATCATTCTTCATTTTAAAAATTGTTAAATTAAAAAAACTTACAATGTGCGATGATGAAGCCACCAAATAACAAGACAAGTAATATTGCAAAGCTACCGATTGCCATGGCAGCAACAATGGTTTGAAACACTGAGGCTATTAGTCGAAACATTGATAATGATGAAAAGTGCACCGCAAACAGAAGAATAAACTGCTTAAAGAACCTAAATAAACACAAAAGTGTATTATATAAGACAACTTATAATTACTTTAAATGCAAGCTATAAATAAAATAAAATAATTAAGACTCTTTTTGATAACGCTATTTGATTTTTGGTTTTTGAAAATTCTAACTTGTTTTCTCTCGATTTTACTACTATGATCAATTTTTTATCTCTCTTACATTAGAAGCATTATTTGTGTTGAATATCTCGCATTTCAAAAGATAAGGAGGTTTAACAACCTATATATAAGATACACATTATTAGCTATTTTATTGTCAATTAATTTTGATATGAAACTTCACGTTAATCTTAAAATTTATTAAACTCAAACAAAGTATTCGATTAAAAAAGAAGAAGAAAAGAAATTGGGATGCCAATGCATTAAAAAATTGTGAACCTGAGGATGCACTCGAGTATGTTAAGGATCACACATTAGAAGAAAAATACTCAAAACATTTATAAGATATATAAATATTCTTCTCATTGCTAATTAACTTTGAGATAGAAACCTTACTTTCTCTAATAATTAGACATCTTAACAAAGAAAAAAGAACTATATATATATATTTTGTTGTGTAGTTTTCGAAACTTGATTTTGTTTTTAAAACATAAGTAAAAGTTGGATAATAAAAAACATTGAAAAGTGAAAGTAGTATTAAATAATTCGAGATCCTATCTCAAAATCAATAAATAATGAGATAAGTAGCCGTATTTATGAGTCATAATCCTTCTAATGTGAGAATCATACTCACTTAGGTGGATTCGAATATTCACTTAAGTTTAATAAGTTATGATATCATATTAGACAATATGAGTTACATTTCAATATCAATTTCAAGATCTGGTTCAAAATTGATGAATCAAAAGAGACATAATCTTGATTGAACATATTAGAGATTTCATATTGAAAAAATGAGAAAGCCGAGCCTCACAACCTTTATAAAAAAGTGGACTACTTCCCGCATTATTAATTAATATCGTCTATATGATAAGTAGTATTTAAAAACTTAATTTTCAAAAATAAAAAATAAAATAGTTATCAAAGAGAACTTAACGAGTGTTGCAACGATAAACTGACCTGGTAAGCTCGGGGGTGAAACCGATGACATAGTAAGTAAGACATGTCCAAACCAGTGATTCAAGAAGTGAAAGAGGGAGCTTCAAAATGACAGAAGGAATTGCATAGGCCCAAGCTGGGTAGAAGTAAAATTCTTTTTGTTTATAAAATATTTCCAATCTTTGAATGGTCATTGCCAACTCTGGAACTCCATCAACAAGCAGTAAAATCAGTGAAAAAAACAGAGCTCCCATGTAGTAGTTACCATGCTCAAGATCAACTTCCATTCTACTTCGCAGAAACACAGTCATTGCGATCAAACCGATAATGAAAAGCTGCTCAAACAAATTAACACGACAAAATCGACAAGAAAAGTTAGAATTTATTCTCTATGGATTCATAAAACCTCGTAAATGGTCTCTTTTGATTGCAATAGTTGACAAATTAAGTACATAACAATTAACTATTAATAAGGCCCGAGTTCAAGAGGTACATGAATGAACCATTAATCACATTCGATTGAAAAAG
Source organism: Sicyos edulis (assembly GCA_036507275.1). NCBI lineage: Eukaryota > Viridiplantae > Streptophyta > Magnoliopsida > Cucurbitales > Cucurbitaceae > Sicyos > Sicyos edulis. The sequence continues at coordinate 38,638,873 of CM071847.1, forward strand.
ATCTTAAGAATATGAAAAGTTATGATAAAGAAGTGCTTAAAATAATCGATCACTACTACCTACATTAATAATGTCCGCACCGGTGACTCAATCATAAAAATTTTAGAGTTAAATATGCTTGAGGGTTGACTCTATAGAATTATTTTAAAAATAAAAAAAAAGATTATTTCATTTATAAATGAATAACGTTTTGTGGTGTATCAATGATATATAGTAAAAAGACTATTTATTAGATTTTTAATGACCTTAGGAACCATATTTGTAATTAGTCCCTTTTTGTAAGTGTTTCACCATAAAGTCATACTTATAAAAGTCAACACAATTTAAAAGCACTTACCTGACATGTTTTGAAGACATAGACAAACGAATTTCTTTTCATGAGGAGGAGTTCTCTTGATGCACAAGCCTTGAACACTTCCCATTTCGAAACACTATCCACACCAAATGAAGCAGCATTGATCTTGTGGCCACTGTCCAATTTATCGAAAGGTTTCGAGACTTCCTCATCGAGCTTCTTTCCAAAACTTGACGATTTGAAGTTCCTACGAAACATGTCGACCGAGACATACGTATAAGGAACTTCACTAGAGTACCAAAACTGCGGTTGATCTTTTTTTGATATGACCTCTTGAAGAAAATCTGCAACCCCTTTTCGCTCGGGGCACTTGAATCCGCAATCTTCGAAAAATTGAAGAACTCGATCGCGAGAACCGTGGTATATGACCTTGTTTTGCGCCATCAAAATTAGATCGTCGAAGAGATCGAAGATTTCAGGAGCTGGCTGAAGAAGAGAAACAAGTATTGTAGCATTTGTGAGATGGACAAGATGTTGTAGAGAAGCAACAATTTGGAATGCATTGGAACTGTCCAATCCATTTGTTATTTCATCCATGAACAAGGCTCTGTATGGACCAACAATCATTTCCCCTGCATGTTTTTTTTTATATAAATGTTCTAAATTTTAATCCAACTTGAAAAGTGGTTAAAAATCTTACAGAATATCAACTTTAATGTTTAATTACCAGTGGTTAATCTCTTCTTTTGACCACCTGAAATACCTCTTCTCATTGCATCTCCAATTAGAATGTCAGCACAAATATCAAGTCCAAGAATCTGCATTATGACAATAATTGGAGTTTAAGCCATAAGATTTAGAATAAACATTTAAATTTTTATCTTAATACTCAACTGAGGAGTTAAAGTTATATCTATATTTAATTTCAACAAATTGAACACATATACTATTGTAACACACATGCTTAGGTACCTTATAACAAACAAATTTAAGAGGGAGAGACAATTAAAAAGGCCATTAGAACATTAGATGACACTTATAACAAACAAATTTAAGAGGGAGAGACAATTAAAGTGTCATAAATTAAAACACGCGTTTTATGATACTTTATTAGAATCATCTAGTAATCAATAATTAAAATAAAATTACCATCACAACAAAGTGTCATAAATAAAAAATGCTCGTTTTATGACACTTTTTTAGAATCATAAATTTATGAGATTCAGTCATGTTAAATTTAGAAAAATAAGTATAATTTTGATATTTTTAAATATTATATATTTTTCTTATATATTTGTTTTGTTAGATAAAGAAAAAAAATTATAAATGGTTTTTTTGTTTAAAGAATTTGAAGGAGAAAACAACTCATTTAAATTAAATGAAAAAGAAAACCATTTAGGGAAGTTTAATAATAATATTAAAAAAACCCCAAAATGTTACAATTATCTTTTGTAGAATCATAAATTTTTAAAACAAACTTAGAAAAATAAGTATAATTTTGATATTTTTAAACATTATATATATATATTTGAGATTAACCTTATATATTTTGTTACAATTATCTTTTCAACCACTTCTAAATTATAATTTTTGTAACAATTAACTCCCTAATTTTGTTATATATATATATTATGAAATTGATTTTGTGGTCTCCTGACTTTATTAAAAAAAATTGATTTTGTGACAAAATTTAGTCTATGACAATTGTCATAAAAAATTAATTTTTAAAAAATATTTCATATTAAATTATGACAATTTTACAATTTTCATAAAAAGATTATGTAATGCCCCAAGTTTTTGTAAAAAAAAGAAAAGAAAAAGGGGAGGATTTACTTTTATTTAAGTTTAAGAAAAATAAACAATTGAGTTTTATGGATTATTTGAAAAAGCCCATAGGATATTGAAAAGTAATAAAAAAAATGGGGGCTTTAGTTTTAAAGGAACGAAAAAGAAAAAAAAAACAATTAAACCCATTTTCTCTCTTTCTTTTTTTCTTCTTCTTTTTTCTTCTTCTTTCTTCTTCTTTCTTCTCTTTCCCTCACCACAAACCCTAGCCCCTTTCACCCTCAAGCAGCCGTTGCCGTTGACGACTCTGACCAGCCCACGCCGCCGCACCCCTGCACAGATCGAGCCCACGCTCGCGATCCCACCTCCCCGACGTAGCCGCAACACACCTCCTCCCATCCTCGCGAGCAGCAGCCGAACAACCCCCCCTCTCTCGCCAACAGCCGCGGTTCAACGTCGTGCTCGTGGTTTAGCCGCCTCGCACGTCTGTTGCGCCTTGTTCGTGTCGTGTTGTTGTGATCTATCACTTGGGTAAGTTTGCAACCTCGATCTCATGTCTAATTGAAGGTTATTTCAGGTTTGGTTGTTGTTTGGGTCTTGTTATTATGCTGATTTTGAAGTGTTCTTCGTGGTAGAGCTCGATTTCGTTTCGATTTCAAGCCTCACTTTGTTGGACAGCCGTGTTCGAGTTCGGGTTTGAGTAAGTTGGTGGCTATTTTTATGAAATTAAAGTGTTCTTGGTGTTTTTGATTTTTGGGCATGTTCGAGACTGATTCGTTTAGGTGTTTTGTATTATATTTTTGGGCATGTCGAGCATGATTCTCCATATCAATATATGCTTCCTCCATGTCTTATTCTTATAAACCCTCAAATATTCTCTAACTCTCTTTGTGTTTTGTGTTTAATTGTTTTTTTGGTTTCTTCTACTTTGTGATCAACTTTGTTTGTCCATCATTAAAGTGGGGGCTACTTTTGTGTGTCTAAAAAATAAAAAAGGAAGAAAAATAAATTTTATGAAAAGGAAGAAGAAACCTGCTGGAAAAGAAAAATCATGGAATTTGTTTGTTGCTTGAAATGCTAGTGGGTTTGAAAGTTTTGATTAGTTTTATTGGTAAAATTATGAAGCTTGGATTTCCATTACATAATTTTCATAATTTATGAAAATTAATTTTCCAAACAAATTTTCATAATTTTATAATCAAAGCTTTGATTATCATGAACACAATTTTATAAACACAAAGTTAGATTAATTTATTTATCTACGAGTGTACATATATCGGTGAAGGTTTTTAGTTCTTCAAATTTTATAATTTTCTCATTCCTCATCCTTCTCTCATTTTCATTTATTATCCAATCCCTTAAAAATTTTCATAATTGTCATGAAAGTACTTCATTTCACTACTTAACATTTATTTTTGGTGATGGTGGTGCATGTTGAACCAAGAATAGTATTTATATTTCTTACTCTTTTTATAATCCCTTCTTATCATGGTTGTTTAAGAATTATCTTTATGATGATGCAATGTTAACCATTTTCTTGGATGATTCTTGATATTATTCGCTAGGATTGCAGGTCATTGGAGTTCATGCATGTCTTTCGAGTTAACCGACAAGGGCTTGTAATTCTTGAATTTTTATGTGGTTTACTGATATCTTCCAATATAATGGTTATCTATTATGAGTTAAGGAGACTATCAATGTAACAGATTGATTGATTCTTTAAAAAAAATTGTATTTTTCTTTGCTTTCTTGAGTAATTTTCTTATGAGTAACTTCTCATCTTATCTTGGTGGTGTTTATTACATTCTTACTTAAATAGTGTACTTTTTAGGATTATTGAAATTTAATTATGCTGATATGAATTGCCGAATATGGTGGAAGATAGTGCATTTGTTATGATCAGGACGATATGGATGAAGACTGGTCCTTCGGGTGGCTATGAGTTGGACTAGGGTGTCACCATTGATATCTTCAATATCTTAGAAGCTGACAATAGGAGATTAAGTACTCTGAGGTAAAATTACATGTTATTTGGAGGTAACATTAATATTTTGTTTGTTATGTCAAAATTATTTATTTGTTTGTACTATAGCTAGAGACATTTAGATTTGAGTTTTTTTTTTGTTGTGTCTAATTTTTGGAGATTTGTCTTATTGGACCAAATTAATTTTTTGGAGTTTATAGATCCCAATGAACTTGGGTTAGTATCATTTTCCACTTTTTTCATGCATAACATCAATTTGCTTCATATTTAATTTCTTGTTGTTATGTGAAATTGAAGGATTAAAGGAGGCTAAGGGTTATTTTTTTGTTAAATGTGTCGATACTTAACATTTGCAGGTATCGCAAATTGTTAGTTGAAAGAAATCTTGGCAAGCTAATATTTGCAGGGATCTTGAGAATGAGAAGGAAGTGTATGTGCATCTTGGAGGTAATTTTGATGTTCCAAAGGGTTATTGATTTTTTTAAAAATATTTCTTTATTTGCAATAAGTTGCAGGTTGGGTCTATTTTTGGAAACTTGGGAAATATGTGTGGCTAACATATTAGGAAGAGTACGATATAACTATTGTTTATTTAGTTTATTTTTGCAAGTACATCTCTCCAAATCTTGTGAACTAAATATTTAACTAATTTCTTTTTATCTTGAGCAAAATGGTATCGGTGGTACCAATTCTTCCGATTGGATAATGATCATGGATGTAAGGTTTTACTTTTTTTTTACGCCTTTCTTTATATCATATATATTTTTAATTATAATCACCTTCCTCAATCAAGTATCTCTTGGTTGAATTATATTTATGTCTCTTTTGCTAAATTATGTTTTTATCAATTTGAGAGAGTATTTAGGAAGATAAAGTAGTAAACTTGAGATTGATAGCTGGTAATTGATTTGTACTATTAGAATTTGCTAGGTACTAATTGCACCTACATGATTGGAAAGGTAGAGAAGTTGCAACTCTATTCAATGTTTTGGTTCAACATCGTGAAGGTAAGAGATTAGATCTTAATGAGATTTTCATTTGTTTTTTTTTTGTTCTTTTTTTAATTTCATTCTTCTCGTATTTTCTCACATCATTGAGATAAGGTTACGGGAATCTGGGATCTTGAAGGGAGCACACCTTCAAAACCTAAGTCTTCAACCACGGTGTCTCCCCTTGGGGACAATCTTTGTTCATGAATTCAACTACCATTTATATTTTTTCTCCATTTCTCTTAGAAATTTATGCCACTCCTATAGTGACATTTGAAGACTTTCCTTTTGTTTGCTTTGCATTTTTATTAAGGTACGTTTAAAATCTCTTAAAAAGTTTCTTATTTGATTTGTCTTTGCGTTTTTGAGGAATCTGTTTGGGTGCCAACTCGTGGAAATCTTCTAAAGTTGAACTTGAGGTAATTTGATATCTTACATGACTTGTGTTGGGTATATTTGATTATGCGAATCTTGTTATTTACTTTTACTAACTTAATAGTGTTCTTATCATTTATATTTCAATTTTTTTTTCGTCTTCAGCTTCATGATGAACGATGGGAAATTGAAGAAAGCTTTCTTCTATTCAAAAGTCAACTATACTTGTGTCCATATTTTCTTTTGAATTGAGACAAGAATAGAGGCAACATTAGTTATTATGTAAATTTCTCCCAAGTTTTATTGTATTATATATGTTTATATGTAAAAATTTTATCAAGATTAATATTTATATATAGAAGCTGCCTTTGATGTTTTTTTTTTAAGTTTGAAGACCATTAATATAATAGTTGTATGTGTAATGGAAGGTATGATTTGAAAATATATTTGTCGACAATGAGAGAGATACAACTAAAATAAAGAGTCATGTTTGAGTATTTTGTGATTATGTTAATGTGTCATCAATAATGCACTGATGAAGTATTTTAAAAGTCATATGTTATTCATTGGTGATAATAAAATAATGTCATTAAAAAATAATCAATGACACTTATCCAGAAGTGTCATTGATTATGTGCGATACGATGATTGTAAAAAAGTATCATTTAAAGATTTTTAATGACACTTTATAAGAAGTGTCATCTTAAAAGTATGTATGATGTACGATATAATGATTGTAGAAAAGTATCATTTAAAGAGTTTTAATGACACTTCTTAGAATTGTCATCTTAAGAGAATAGATGATGTGCGATACAATAATTGCAAAAAAGTATCATTTAAAGCATTTGTGATACTTTTTTAGAATTATCATACCCCAATTTTGTAGTAGTGGGTTTTCAATCAAGATTTAAAATATGTTTCCCTATTCACGGTGACCTTGATCATGTTACCTACTAACTTTGAAAGGTTTCTAAGAGTGAAGATAATTTCATAGATTAATAGACGAATCCTTTGGACATGTTTATTGTCGTTTCACTCACATAGCTTTTAAGAACATTCTCAAAGTAGTCACTTAATATAAGAATGCTCCAAGCCAAACACGTTAAATATGAAATTCTTATAATTAAACTATCAATTCTTCTCAACATTTCTTAAGCATGATTTAAAAATTCAAAAAACGAAATGACAATATATAGTGTTTCTTTTTGGAACTTCATACTCATAAACGACCAACTAGAACAATGGAGAAACCATTTATTTTTACTAATTTTGACCTATTTTTGTTGTTGAATTTTAGATATGTTTGTAGAATAAATTTCAGGGGTACTTATATATGTTTACAAAAATATGCAATTTTATTACCAAGGAAGGTATTTATTTTATAATTTATTAAAATTAAATGTTTAAATTTAATATGAACAAAATTTTAAATACTGACCTTGAGTATGTAGTCTGTTTGAAGACTCTGTCTCAGTCCTTCAATAGAAATGGCCTATTCGAAAATTTTATTCCATCAGTAATGCATTAAACATAAACAATTAAAGAAAAAACGTTTAGTTATTTTATTTTATTTTTTTGGTTAGAGTATCATTTCCTTCCTTATGTTATGTTCGTGATTTCACGCCTTTTTACTCTTAAATTTTTAAATATTAAAATTTATTTTTATATAAAAAAACTTCAACTTAATCTTAATAAGAAATTTAAAGTTAATTTTTATCGATTAAATTCAATAATATTAATAATTTTAATATAAAAAAGTATAAATGTGAATATATATTTTAAAATTTAGGGGTTTTTGCATGTATATTAAAAAAAAATAAAAATAATTTCATGTATAGCACAATTCCCAAACTTATTCATTTGTGGCACAAAAGTGATTGAAGTCTATCAGTTGAACTGATAGAAAACTATTAGTTGGCTGATAGAAGTCTATTAATTGAACTGATAGAAGTCTAAAATCTATTAGTTGAACTTATAGAAATCTAAAATCCATAAGTTGACTTGATAGAAGTCTAAATAGGAATTTTGGACAAAATGTACTATGAATGAAATTAATTTTATAAATGGGCTACAATTGTAATGAAGAGCCTACGGAGGATAAATTCTCAAAGTATTATTATAAGGGAATTTTGCATGTACATTAAAAAAAACAAAATAATTCCATGTATAGCACAATTCCCAAACTTATTCATTTGTGGCACAAAAATGATTGAAGTCTATCGATATTGCATTGTTCAATCACTCAAAATCGATTGAAGTCTATCAGTTGAATTGATAAAAGTGTAAAGTCTATCGGTTAAACTGATAGAAATCTATTAGTTGAAGCGATAGAAATCTATCAATTGAATTGATAGAAATCTAAAGTCTATCACTTGAACTGATAGAAGTCTAATGATGTTAGAATATCAATTTTGGGCAAAATGTGCTCTGGATGAAATTATTTTTCAAAAATGTGCTATGGATGAAATTATTTTTAAAAATGTACTATAATTATGATGAAGATCAAAAAATATACTATGAAGAATAAATTTCCTAAAATTTATGGAAGAAACCTAAAAGAAAGTATTTTAAAAAAATTAACAAGAAGCCCGATCAATTAATTTAATTTAATTTTTGTAAGTACATACACTAAAACTAAATATTCAAGAACAAAATAAAACACTCCAATCATCGTGGCCACGACTGAATTTTAATCTCTTTTTTATTTTTATTATTTTATTATTTTATTATACCTTCATGTAAGTATCAACATCAGGATCTGGAATAATTCCTTGTTCCTTCTCCCTTTTACAAACCTCTTTCATCATATCTCCATAATGAAACAAAATAACAATAAAACTGTAAGAAGTAAATTCATAAGTAAAAATGAAATAAAATAAAATATTTTTTCTTTGAATATATAAGAAATAAAGAAGAAGAATATGAGTTAAATATAGTAATCAAGAAAAATTGGAAAACTGACCTGCTCTATTTCCAATGCCTTGGCATCGAGCTGAAAAGTCCAAGGTTTCCCTGACAGTCATCTCAGGGATATGTAGGTCATTTTGGCTTATATATGCACAACTTTTTTGGGGGACCCATTTCTTTATTTCCTCACCATTGTAACTAATTTCTCCCCTCATCTTTTTTTGGTCACAAGAAAGGGTTAGAAAAAAGTTTAAAACAAACAAATAATCAATTTAATGGTAGATTCAATCGCATTCTCGAAATCAATTTGATCTATTGATCTCATGGATGACCATTTAGTTTTGGTTAAAATACCATTTTGGTCCCTCGACTTTGGTCTTTGTTCCATTTTGGTCCCTAGACTTTCAAATGTTCAATTTTAGTCCCTCAACTTTGTTGTTTGTCCATATTTAGTCCCTTGACTTTTAAAAAAGTTTAAAAATGGTCCCTTCAAATATTTTTTTTTATAAATGAATATTTTCTCACTCTTAATTTTATTCTCTCTCCTCCATTTTTCATTCTCTCTCAACAAAATTTATCTCTCTTCAACCAACTCTCCTCTTCCTTATCACTCTCCACTCTTCCTTCTTTTTTTCTTTTTTTTCCATTGTTTACTTTTCCTTTTTTTTGTTGAATAGTCCGAATTGATGAAAACATACCGAGTTGAATTTTAATGAGATTTGCAAATATATGAAATTGAACTCTGTGGTTGCTAATTATCAGCTTTTATTTTCAATTCTTAACAATTATATGCTGTAGGCAGTTAGAACATATTCCTAACTCATTTTCGTAAGCGTTGATGTCTTGAACACATATTTTTTTCTCTTGTCGTTTCCTTCAAAGTTTCTGAAAAACAGAGCTCAAAGAAAACTCCCACAACCTAACCAAGCTACAAGAAGCATCTCTCCAAATCGCATAAAAAATGGAGTACATGTCTAAGTTTTACGACTTGAACTAATTAACAAATATATTAGCATTTTGTTACTTTAATTGGCTTCTATTTTCAAACTACAGAGTACATGATTGTAGTTTGCTCATCCTCTCCAAAGTTGAAACTTTATAGGTTTGTATGGATTTTGGACCATGGAACTACAAACCAAAATAAAACAAAGGAAAAGAAAATAAGGAAGGAAGGGGAGACAGGTGCCCCGTGGGTTGAACAGAGAAAACTTGTTAAGAGGGAGAATGAAAGAGGGAGGTGAGAGAATAATTTAGGAGGGAAAAAATATTTATTTATCAAAAAAATTATTTCAAGGGAGCATTTTTAAATTTTATTAAAAGTTAAGGGCCTAAATTTGAACATTTTTAAAAGTTAAGGGATTAAATTTAAACATTTGAAAGTTTAGGGACCAAATTTAGACAAATAACAAAGTTGAGGGACTAAAATTGGACAAACAACAAAGTCAAGGGACTAAAATTGAACATTTGAAAGTCTAGGAACTAAAATAAAACAAAGACCAAAGTCAAGGGACCAAAATGGTATTTTAACCTTTAGTTTTTTATTTTTGTTATCGTAAAGCACAGATTAAAAAAAAAAAGTCAATGGTGACCAAGTAAACTTTGACCAGGTCAACGGTTGACACGTGGCAAGATGATGGCTTAGCAGATGACATGTGGCCCATGACTCAGCCTAAGTTGGCGCTGAGTTTTGGATAAAAAAAATGTGTCATTTTTGGGTTGCATTCGACCCAAGATATTTCGACAAAACATGCATAAAAGGGGAGTTTTCTGACGAAACTTCAAAGGCTCATATCTTTTGATTTAGAGGCCCTTTTGAGGTGATTCTTGTTGTGTTGGATTCGTCGTCTCGATCTCTTTCTTTTGATATGCTGCTTGACAAAAAAAAACAATTGGGTTTTGAGCACTGGGTGTCCCGATCTCCGACAGGTGTTCAAATGAGGCTGTTTAAGCGTTTCAGGTTCATTTACCTCAGATATTTTGCAGAATTCGCCATGAATCAGTTGTATGAGGATGTTGGGTGAGTTTTCTCTATTTTGATTGAGTTTAAGACGATGATTGTGAGTGTGTTTAATCTAAACACGAAGTTGTTTGGGGGTCTTTGTAGGGATGGAAGCGTAAATTAGCCGTAGTATTTCGAGCTTCACTCCAGGTAAGTAGCACGTTAAGTTTATTGCTTAAGCCTGTTTACGTTCATGGAAAAGCGTTTCCTTTTATTCATAAGAAAGTTTCATGATATGAGTTAGCGTATCATAAATGGAAGTTGAATGTTTGTTTACCAGGCATGCTTGGTATCTTCGCTATATATGTTTGACATAGAGTTATAAGTGAGATTTGTAAGTTAACTGTTGTTTATATATTTACCACGGATAGCGTGTAGGGTACTAGATGCAGTGGTTAGATTTATGTCAAGAGTAACTTCTATGCTCATATCGAGGCTGCCACCAGCCAAGCTAGGAGAATGTGATTGCATATATGCTAAGAGAATAGATAGTTTGTGTGAAGTGTGTGATGGATTGTTCGCCTATGTCTCATCCTACTCACTAGGGTAAGCGTATAATATAAGTGCCTTACAGCCGAGTTTACTAGTGGCGGTGTTTGGTTGTCAAAGAGTGGAATGGTGACTTAGCTATCTAGTATGACTACTAAAGAAAGATGTAGTGGAATTTAAGTATGAGGAAATAGGAGAGTTTGCGAGATGACATAGGGGTGTTTAGTCTTCACGGGGTAAGTGAATGGACTTTTGCTGCCCAAGGTGAAGGAAGAGACAAATATGAAGACCTTAAGAGTCTTTTCCCTATCATTTCGGCGAGATGAGATGCAATCTACCACATCTTAATGGTGTTATAGGATCATAACTCTAGTTGGAGATAGAGTTCCCTAGCTAGATTCGGTTGAAACTGTAAGTGAGTGCTTTGGGTCACAAATTGTTGTAGGTTGGGCAAATATAAAAGCTTAGTGTATACTGAGTTGTATTCTAGCATGGATACGAATTTGAGAGTGTGGTGAGAGTCGCTAGCGGCAGTTCATTCTTCAGAGTACAACATGGGTTGTTAGCAGTGTTCTACTCATTTGTTGTGCCTCTCTTTTGAGAATGTACTATGAGTTACAGTTGTGCCTCTCTTCTATAAGAATGCTGGGTGAGTTGTTGGTCGTGTTTCACTTATTTAAAAGTGCATGGTGAGTTGCTAGATATGATTCATTCATTAAGAGTGCAGTCGTATTCGTGGTTTGAGGATTGCATGTTCTCTTCTCATAGGTATGAGTGCAGTTGTGATATTATATATTTATTAACAAGCATTAGACTCATCATATGGAAAAGCTACTTACTGAGTATGTTTATACTCATCTTTCTTTTTGCTATGACGTTTTCTCTTGCAGGTTTGGTGGGGTTCAGTGGACATGACTTGATTGTGTCCATAGAGCGCTGTTATGAAAGATCGTGACCTAGGTACTTGTAACATATGATGAAACAAATTCAAGGCATTCAAGTTTAACAAAATGCATAACAATCAAGAATGAAAGCTAAGAAAACATCTCAATATCCTTCACTCTCAAGGAGTTACTAAACAAAGTAAATTGCTTTGAGAGTTTTTTACATCTTCATTGATTTCTACTTATTTTATTCATGTATAAATAAGACTTCAAATTGCTTAGAATACACAACAAGTCTTCATCTAAAAAAGTAGAGATTGTAAAGAGTGTGTAAAGAGGGTGCTTTGTATTTGGGATCTACATGCTTTGAGGAAAACAAAATTGGTGGCAATAATATGGTTATCTCAAGTGGACGTAGACGCTCTTGTCGAACCACTATAATTTGAGTGTTAGTTCTTCTTCTCTTTAATTTTATTTTCTAATTTTAAAGCTTACAAAATTGGTATCAGAGCCAGGTTCTAGAAATTCAGATCTTGTGAAGAAGAAATTCAAGAATGAGCCGAAATTGAGAATTTTGAATTCTTGATTTCAAAGGAATTGTAGAAAATCTCAAAATAAGAAGTTTCCATTCAAGTATATCATTATTTAGTTTTAAACTCAAAATGGCAACGACCACGAAATATGAAATTGAGAAATTTAGTGGAAAAGGGGATTTCACCCTATGGGCAAAGAAAATCAAAATTATTTTGATTTCTCAAAAAGTTCACAAAGCTTTAGAAGATCCTGATTCACTTCCTGCAACAATTACTAAAGAAGAGAGACAAGACATAGAAGAAACAGCTACAACTACCATCATGTTGAATCTAGCAGATAATGTTTTTCAACAAGTGATGGATGAAAAATCCATGTATGACACATGGAATAAGCTTCACACTCTTTATGACAAGAAGGATTTGCCTAACAAAATTTATCTAAGGGAGAAACTTTTCTCCTTTAAAATGAACCTTAGAAAATCTCTAGATGAGAACCTTGATGAGTTCAAGAAATTGACATCAAGCTTTAATCAATCAGATGAAAAACTAGGGGCTGAAAGTGAAGCTGCAATTCTGATTAAATCCATACATGATGCCTATAAAGAAGTAAAGTCGGCCCTAAAGTATGGGAGAGATAGTGTGACAGTTGATTCCGTGATAAATGCTTTGAAGTGCAAAGAGCTGGAATTGAAAGCAGAGGTCAAACCTTCTAGCAATGCAGAAGAACTTTTTATTAAAGGGAGAAACTTCAATAAATAGCCACCAAAATACAATAACGGCAAAAGGTACCATAATGACAAAAACTCTCTTAAATGTTTTAAATGTGTCATGAAACAAGACATTTTCAAAAGGATTTCCCAGAGAATGAAAGTGAAGAAAGACGTAGTCATGGTGACGACTCTCAAAACTCTCAAAAGGGTTATAGAAAACATCCTTATAAAAAAGAAGACAACTATCACAAAAGAAGTCGTAATCCTAGAAGAGATTCATATTACAAAAGAGACTCCAATTCTAAAAGAGGCTATAAAAAGCCTAAGGAACATGGTATAGGAGAAGTGTCTATTGGGGAGGTTCCATATGAGTATACTGAGGTGCTTGAAGCCACATCAAATAAGACCATGTATGAAACTGAGGTGTGAAAAGACTGGGTCTTAGACTCAGGTTGTACATACCATATGACCTCAATAAAAGATTGGTTTGTTGAATACAAATCATGTGAGGAAGACTCAGTTTACATGGATGATGGGCATGAATGCAAGATAGTGGGAATAGGCTCAGTATTACTAAGACTCCCAAACAATAAAAAGATTCTCCTAAATGAAGTAAGGCATGTTCCAAGTCTAAGGAGAAACTTGATCTCTTTGGGTATGTTGGATAACCAAGGATGCTCATTCTTGGTGAGAATGGTGTTTTGAAAATTGAAAAAGAAGGTAGAATAATTTTAAAAATTGGAAAAGCGAATGGTCTTTACATCTTGAAAGATGTTTCTTGTCCCAATTATGCATTAGTGTCTCAAGCTTTTAAAGGTGGAAGTCTTCAGTTGTGGCATAGAAGACTCTCACATATTAGTGAGAATGGATTAAATGAATTAATGAAGCAAGGCCTAATAAAAAATAGAGGAACAAAAAGGCTAAATTTTTGTGAACATAGTATTTTTGGCAAGTTAAAAAGGCTGAAATTTACAAAGCACATACTTCAAAAGGCATTCTTAATTATATACATGCAGACCTTTGGGGGCCAGCAAGGACTCTCTCATGGAATGGATCCAGGTATTTTCTATCTCTTATTGATGATTACTCTAGAAAAGTATGGACTTATATGTTGAAATCTAAAGATTAAGCTTTTGATAACTTTAAAGAATATGTGATCAAAGTTGAAAAGCGAACTGAAAAGAAAGTTAAATACCTAAGGACCGATAATGGTCTAGAATTTCTAGGTAATAACTTTGCTACCTTTTGTGTTGAGCTTGGAATTACAAGACATAGAACTACAACTTACACACCACAACAAAATAGAGTTGCTGAAAGGATGAATCGAACCCTAATGGAGAGGGTGAGGTGCATGCTATCAGAAGCCAAACTACCTGAAGTGTTCTGGGCTGAAGCATTAGCTACAACTACCTTTACAATCAATAGAAGCCCATGTGTATCAATTGAGATGAAAACACCTCAAGAGAAATGGACTGGAGTTCGTCCAGATCTATCGTACTTAAAGCCTTTTAGTTGTACAGCCTATGTACACACTAAGCAAGGCAAGCTAGAACCTAGGACATTGAAATGCATGTTCCTAGGATATCCTAAAGGTACAAAGGGTTATAAGTTGTGGGACTTCAAAGCTAATAAAAGTCTGTTAAGTAGAGATGTTGTTTTTAGAGAGGAATATCTCTATATGGATTCTGAAAAAGAATGGAAACTATGACTAACTTAAAAGATGAAGCAACTACTAGTTTTCAGGTGGAGCTATAAAGAGATAAAGAAAACTTGCACATAAATGAAGTTTCTATACCTACTATTCTAGAAGAAACAATGAATGAGGCACAAGAACCTCATCAACATGATCAGGAAAGAGATATATCTGAATATGCACTTACAAGAGATAGACAAAGAAGGCAAATAAGGCCACTGGCAAGGTATGCACATGCTGATTGCATAGCTACAACATCCACTGACTTTCTAGATGAAGAACCTCAAAATTTTGAAGAAGCTATGCAAAGTAGAGACAATTCTAAATGGGTGAAGGCTATGGAAAGTGAGATCAACTCACTTCATAAGAACCAAACATGGAGTCTTATGAAACTGCCTAAAGAGAAGAAAGCAATTACCTGCAAGTGGATATTTAAGAAGAAGCCTATTAATGAAAAAGAGTTTAACTTCGAAGCCAGACTTGTGGCAATAGGGTTTAAACAAAAAGAAGGTGTTGACTATACAGAAATATTCTCTCCTGTGGCCAAGCACACTTCCATAAGACTTCTACTAGCTATCGTTGCTATTGAAAACTTAGAGCTAGAGCAAATGGATGTAACTACTACTTTTCTACATAGAAGTCTAGAAGAAGACATTTACATGGAACAACCAGAAGGTTTCATGTCTAAGAAGAATGAACATTTAGTTTGCAAAGTGAATAGGTCTTTATACGGCCTAAAGCAGTCTTTAAGATGCTGGTATAAGAGGTTCGATGATTTCATGGCTAAAATAAATTTTACTCGAAGCCTCTATGATGCTTGTGTTTACTTCAGAAAATCGAGAGAAGGAAAATTTGTGTATCTCCTACTATATGTTGATGATATGCTTCTAGTTGGTCAAAGCATACAAGAGCTTAAAGAAATTAAAAGAGAATTGAGCTCAGAGCTTGAAATGAAGGACCTTGGTCCTGCCAAAGTCATCCTAGGGATGAAAATTATAAGAGATAAAAGAAAAGGAGAGCTTTTTGTTTCTCAGAGGACCTATGCAAAGAAAGTTCTATCTAAATTCATCATGAACACCTCAAAGTCGGTGGGCACTCCTCTTGCTCAACATTTCAAATTGTCAGCCAAAGATTCTCCTAAAGATAAAAAAGGTAAGCTCTTAATGAGCAAAGTTCCATTTTCTAATGTTACTGGTAGTTTGATGTACTTAATGGTGTGCACAAGACCTGACTTAGCACATTGTTCAAGCCTAGTTAGTAGGTATATGGGGAACCCTGGTAAGAATCATTAGGAGGCTACTAAGTGGGTACTTAGATACCTAGTTGGAACAGTTAACAAAGGAGTCCTATACAAATCTTCTACATCTAATAAACCAGTTATTAAAGGATACGTTGATTCTGATTTTGGTGGAGACCTAGACAAGAGAAGGTCACTTACAGGTTTTACATTTCTCTTTGGGGGAAATGTGATTAGTTGGAAATCTACCCTACAATCCGTGGTTGCCCTTTCAACAACTGAAGCTGAATTCATAGCTACATCAGAGGCAGTTAAGGAAGCTATGTGGTTAAAAGGCATTGTAAATGAGCTAGGCTATGCACAAGACAGTGTAGATATTCTATGTGACAATCAAAGTGCAATACATTTAACAAAGAACCGACAATATCACGACAGATCGAAGCACATAGATGTAAAGTTGCATTTTGTAAGAGATATAGTTAAAAAAGGGAGTGTTCAAGTCTTAAAAGTAAGCACAGAGGAAAATGCAACTGATTTTTTAACTAAGGCCCTAACAAGAGATAAGTTTGATTATTGCCTAAGTCTACTCAGAGTAGTAGACTATCCGTATGAGTAATTGCTTTGAGAACATGGAGGTAACACATATTGAATTTGATTCAAAGGTGGAGATTTGTAACATATGTTGAAACAAATTCAAGGCATTCAAGTTTAACAAAATGCAAAATGATCAAGAATGAAAGCTAAGAGAAACATCTCAATCTCCTTCAACTCTCAAGGAGTTACTAAACAAAGTAAATTGCTCTGAGAGTTTTTTACATCTTCATTGATTTCTACTTGTTTTATTCATGTATAAATAAGACTTCAAATTGCTTAGAATACACGACAAGCCTTCATCTAAAAAAGTAGAGATTGTAAAGAGTGTGTAAAGAGGGTGCTTTGTATTTGGGATCTACATGCTTTGAAGAAACAAAATTGGTGGCAATAATATGGTTATCTCAAGTGGACGTAGACGCTCTTGTCGAACCACTATAATTTGAGTGTTAGCTTTTCTCCTCTTTACTTTTATTTTCTAATTTTAAAGCTTACAGTACTGGACCTAAGTTTTTATTTTCACGTTTTATACCTTCAAATGTTGCATTGAATCAGTCAATTGTGGAGGTTCTTTTTTTTTCGGGGTGTTACAGTTATCTACCTTTCATCTATGTCTGTAAAGCATATGTCTAGGATTCTAATAAGATTAAAAATTTGATTCTCCTGATTTAATATATTGTTTGTATGTGCCAACATGAGTCATTTCAATATGTTCTGTTCTCACTCATATATTTTTTTAGGAAAATTTTTAAAGGGTCATCCAATCTAAAATTGCTCCAAGTTAAATACGCTTAACATTGGAGTTCTATACATTAGACACCAAAAAAGAATATATACTTTGTTGATGTAGGTAGCTATTTTCAATTCTTTTTATACATTTCTTAACCATGACTTGCTTCTTCGAGCTGTCTCTCAACTCGTATGTGGTTACCGTTCATTTATATCTCTCTCTTAATTTCAGAGGTTACAATATTATCCAAAATTAAGCAAAATTAAGCAACGTTCATTCGCATATATCTCTCCTAATTAATTATGTATACTTAGTTGTTAATCCATAATAATTATGTACTAAAAATATATATATTATTATTTTTAAGGTACAAACTACACACAAAATATAGAGAAAAATTGATAAAAATATAAAATTTTATAAAAAAAAAAATTGTGAGGGCAAAAGTGTTTTTAAGGATGTTGTCTATATGGGCATCCTAAAAATCCATGATGTAGGAGAACATCCAAATTATACTTAGATAAACATCCTAGGATGCGGTAATCCATATGCCCACCTCATTGGAATATAGTAAAACAAAACTGAAAGTAGAATAACCAAAAATGATATTTTAAATAATTTCAAAGCCATAATATAAACAATTTCAAAAAAAATAGTTTTTGAAACTTTTCTCAACTAACCTCCTTTATAATCAAGAAGGTGTGAGTTTGAATCTCTAAAAAATTGTAAAATCTTTAAAAAAAGAAAAATGGAAACCATGTTAAGTTGTCATCTCAATTTTAGAATTAAGAAAATGTTTTGAATTCTATAGTTCAATAACGATTTGATATGGGAACAACCCCTTACAATTCGACCAATCTAAAATATAAAATGTGATGGTAATAACTCCCATTATTGTAAAAAAAAATGTTAGTTTTGCAATTTATTTTTTAAATAATAAAAAAAAAGGAAGAAAAAGAATACCTTGAGAGATTTGTTAAGATTTCCAGAGAGGGCTTTAAGTAGTGTGGTCTTACCACATCCTGGGGGCCCAAGCAGCAGAGTTAGCCTGAAACCCAACTGCTTGCTTTAAACAATCTATGTTTAAATTTTAGAATTTTATTACAATTTTACCCTTCCTATGATGTTGACTTCTTTCTTTTTCTTTTTCTTTTTGTAATATTGTGAATGCTAACATTTGATAAATTTCACCTTTAAACTAAACAAATGGGTTGATAAATGAATATTAAGGTTCAATTATGCCACATGAAATCACATTTCAAATATAGGTAAAATGATCAAATTTCAAAAATAAAAAATGTGATTAGAGATCTATGAAAGGAAATATAAAAAAGAATTAAAGAAATACCTTCCTGGCTTTATGACACCACTTACATCCTCAACTATATCAAGTTTAGCTTCATGAGGCTTTGCACCACAAAAATTGATGATGTCCTAACAAAATAAAACACATCATTAAAATAACCATAGTAATGAACATTCTATCTTAACAAAAATATGAAGATAATCGAAAGGGATGGTTGTCCGATAGTTGTATTATTTGGTGGTTATTCAATTCAATATCAAGAATGAGTTTGATTGTGAGGGCTCTCAAAATTTTTTTAGAGCAATAATACCCTCTTTATTTAGCAAATAATAGTTCCACAATTTTAGATCAATTAAAAAAAATCTTTTTTTTGTATTCTAGTTTTGAGAATAGATATTTTGCCAAATATATTTTTGTTTTTACCTTTTCATCTATACTTTTATGGTAGAATATTATTTTTCAGTAATACTTACGTACATAGAAATATCGATTTAAAAAAAAAGCATAAAAATATACATTATGAGAGGATATTTATTTATTTTTATTTTTTTGAAAAGAGAGGATATTTATTTCCTTTAAACTTTAAAGTAGATTGCGGAAATGATGGAATATGTTCCACATTAGAAAATGCGTTTTTTCTTTTTCTTTTTTTAATTTAAATGAGAGAGGAGACATAAATTACCTGTTTCATCCTCAATTAAATTTACTATATTATTATATGACTTATATCTCTAATTGTCGTGTCAATAGAGCAGTAGTTCAAGTGATATCAATATACACTTAATGATTTAGAGGTTATAGGTTCGCTTTGTCAGTGTAAATATTGTAAATCTTTTTATTCATAAAATTAAAATTTTAGAATAACAACTAATACACTTTACCTCTTTAATTTTTCATTTTACATAATTTGCTATGCTTGAATAAGAACAAGAGAAAAATGAACCAAATAAAAAATGAACTCAACTAATACAATTTATGATAGGATAATCATAAAAGTTACATATTCAAATCTTGTGTTAGAAAAAAATGAGAGATTAAGAATGAGACTTACAAAAAGATTGGTTCGAAGAGAATTCCAAAGCGTTGGAAGAGCTTTTCCTCGGACAACCTCACACTTCGCCTCAATATTCACATTTTTGTACTTCACTTCCACGGTCGAAAATTTTACACCAACTCTACAAAAAAAAAAAAGTGACATATTTTTTTATTTTTTTATTTGCTTCATTCTGCTAATCTAAATTTATTTAATTAAAATGCTAATAAGAATATATGATTATTTCATGTGTAACAAACAAAAATTAAAGAAATTATATGAATAATATATATTTTTTTAAATTGTTTATAGCAGAAAAATGACGAATCCTTCTAAAATGACCAAAATGTTCAATATTAAAATGAGTGAATTGATTATTTTCGCTTATTTCAGTTGATTAAAGACAATAAATTAAGGTAATTGAAGTCAAGTAAGAGGAAAAAGACAAATTTCGAATATAAAAAAGACACAAATTTTTTGTATAAATAAAATATTTTAAAAAAAGAATACTATATCTGAAACTATTGAGGGAAAGACGTTATCCATCTACAACAATTTTTCTAAGAATATATTCCATTTATTGTTTTTTTTTTTTTGTTTTTTGAGGATTCCATTTATTGAATTAATTGAATTGAATTACATCTAATCCAATAAATCAGCTCGTAACTTATTCGGTAATTTAAGAGTAGTTTAAAATTTATGAAAAATACGGTTTGAAATTTTAAAGGTACCTTCAAAACCTAAGTCTTCAAACACTGCATCATCTATAGGAGACAATAATAATAATAATTATTATTTTATATTATTACCCTAATGTGTGTACTTTACTACTATTCTTCTAAAAGTACTATTTTGATTTCTTATCAATCAATCTTTTTGAAATAAATCCATTTTGATTCTTAATAAAAGTCTTTTGCTAACGACTTTAACAAAAAGATGACACCACGTTTTAAAATTGATTCACCCTTGTTTTGCACTATCGGTCGCTCTCTCGCCCCTAAACCCTCATTAACTCTCATTCTGATCTTTGTCTCTGTTTCCTTTCTCTACTCATAGATTTTTTTTAAGAACCCAAAAATCGAGCTTTGCTCTTCTATATCCAAAGATCCGATATCACATCTCAAGCCCCAAATTCGAGATACATGAAAAAAAAAAAAAAAAATTTAAACACTTTTCAGCAATCTTGAATCAGGAGCGTCTGATAAAGTATATCTCGAAGTCGGTGAGCTCACCCAACTATCCCAATTTATAAATACCAAAATAGAAGTTTTATATTATTGAAACATATTTTTAAAAAAAATTGGACACAACCATCAGGGCCTCATTAAAACCAAAGCTAATAAGCATAAAAGTATAGGAAATAAAATGAGCTTACTTGTGGATTCTTTCCCTAACTTTTTTCAAAAGCTTGAGATTATCATTCTCAATGTGTTTGATGAGTTTCTGAATAAACAAATGGCGCTCCACATCTCCAAGCTTACTGACATCTACAACTCTTCTCCCAACTTTCTCCTTCGCCTCTTGATCTCCGTCGTCCAATAATGACGATCGCAGCCGTTTGAATGTTGGTAATCTCTCGAGCGACGCCCATAGGGAAGCATCTACACCGTCGCCCTCCTCTTCCATCGCCGCCACCGCTGCGAAACTGCTTCGAAAACTCGAAGTCTGTCGGCGAAATGATGAACTAAAGCTTCCTCTTCCTATCTCTTCCATCTCAATCATTCTCACTGGCTGGCTCTCATCTGTTGTTGGAGTCATTTTTTGGATGATGTATCAAATATATGCTGAGGCTCAATTTCAAAAGAGAGAGGGAGAGAAAAGAATTGGCTCAAGTGTTGCCATCTTTTGATTCCCTTTTGTGTTTAAAGTACTAATAGAGTGGTGATGTTTATCTTTTTGTTTTTTTTTTGTGTGTGTTATTTTTAAATTGTTAATTTTTTAAAGAAAAATCAAGAGTGATATACTTCGAAGATTTAGACTGGAATAGACCAAAAACGTAGCGATAGTTTGAAGTTATTTACTATTCACGTCAGGATTGGTGTTAATAGTGATTGAGGTAATTATTTAGTCGCTATATTAGGGATTAGGGATTGTTATTTGTAATGGTTATGATAATTATTATTTTTTTTGAGATAAATAAAAATTAACAAGTTATTTAATAATAGTCTAAGTGGTTAAGTAGAATTTGATAGAAACTAATGGTTGGTTATTTACCAACATTAAACAAAGAGTTCGATCAACTCCAACTACTTCCACTCTTCTTCTACCAAAAACAAACTTATATAATAAATATGGGTGTAATTTACAAAAGTTTAAAATTTAAAATATATACTTTTTGGCCCGTGAAAAATATATTTTTCAAGTTTATTCCATTTCAATTAATAATTTAGGGGAACTATTCCTATTATAATTTTTTTTTTGTTGTCATTCATAATTATAGCATTTTTTTTCAATATATATAAATGCTAGATTTAGGAGAAGTTTATTTTTTTCTTCCGATTTTTCCCTTTATTGATAAAGTTATCAACAAATTAATTAAATAAAGCTATCAACGAATTGATTGAAATTTATTAGTTGAACCAATTGAAACATAAATATTTTGATCATTTTATTAAGATGGACCCAATTTTCTGCCACATACATAATTATTTTTTTAAAAGTGCTATTGATGATTTTTTTTGTTTGTTTTGTTATACATCATGTAAAATCCTCAAAATTTCAATATAGTTAATAGTTAAAATGTGATTATAATTTTAAAATTTATAGAAAATCAAAATGGAGTGTTTGGATGAATAGTTGCATAAAGAGTTACTCATTTTGAGAGATTAGATTAATGAGTTATTATAAATTAAGTTTGTAGTAATAACTCATTTGAATGTAAATTTTGTAAAAAAGTTGAAGATAATAGTTTGTTTTGGATGTAAATTCTTGTAAAGTAGTTGCAGCCACTAACTTGTTTGGATGTAGATTTTGTAGAGGAATATATTGCATAAATGAGCTATCAATGAGCTACTCAAATAAAGCTATTATCGACATGATTGAATTTATAATTATGGGCAATTTTGAGTGATTATATATTGAGTTTATAGTAATAACTCATTTAGATTTTAGAACAAATAATTTAATTCGAGCCTTTATTAAAAAAATTAAATTACCTTGATTAAGAATTTAAAATTGATTTTTAAATTAGTCTTGGCCCTTATTTTGCAAGCAATTTAAATCTCCCATAATGGTAAATTTGAAATGAACCAAGAATTTAATAATAAATAAGAAAAAGATCTTATTTGGCATAATTATAAATACTCACATTTATTTTTATCCTTTTAAGTTAGCCATGCATTTTGGCATGTGGCTCAATGGAAGGAAAGTCAAGCAAAACTAAATAACCTCATTTAAATTCTCATAACTACAGCCAAGGAAAAGAGATTTAAAAAGAGTAAAGAAAATGGCCTTTTTGTTTTGGGGATAAATTAGGAAAATAGTTTTCACTTGGCATTTTGGTAAATTAGTTTAACTCATGCCCCTTTAATTAGCTTTCCATTTTGCTTCCCTTTTGCGTGTGGCCTTGTTTATTTAAAAGGAATAAACTAATGGAAAACAAGAAAGTATTATAGAAAAGGCAGTAATAAATTTTAAGCAAACGAAAGTGATTTTTATGATTATTTTCTCTTGAAACCCAATCAGCCCCTTTTGTTTATGGAGCTATGGATATTTAATTAATGGGCAGACTTCTTTAGCTAGAGGTGTAAATTTATTTAGTTTGTAAATTAAAGTGTGTTTGGCTATGAGTTTAGTGGTTGTATGACTCGAGTTTAATGAGTGTTTGGCTTGGGTAAAATAATCAGTTTTGACCCATTGACTTTTATTGACCAGATTTGACCCGAACCATTTTCTGTTCTTCGAGCCAAGTTTGTGAGCCACATGTAGCTATCGGGTGTCTCCGGGACACGTTTTTCGATGTTCTTCTCTATTTGGTAAATTTGATATTCTAGATCCGATTTCGATGGTCTTCTCTGTTTGTATTCTTGTGCATGTCTGTCCCCGAGCTGGAGAAGCCTTACTGAGTTTGCGAAAACTCACCCTTTCCACTGTAGAATCCCCACAGGTACTACTAGACTGTACCGAGATGGATGATCTACGGAGCTGGAGATGACCATGGGACCTGTTGCATTATTCTGTTTAGAGTATTTTAAATTCTTCTTTCTGCATGAACTATTGCAAGATAAGTGGTTTTTTACCGAGATTTCACGTTTTGACTATCGGGTACCCAAGTGACTGTTTTAATGAATTTATAATTTTTATAAACTTGATCTTCTGAGTTGTTTCAAAGAGGTTTTGTTTTAAGTTTACATGCCGGGACACCGAGAATTATTTTCATGCATTTAGAGTTAAAGACTTACGCTTAGACCCGGATTTGGGTCGGGTTTTACAATTGGTATCAGAGCTCAGAGTTATAGATTTTGTAGACTAGCTTACATCGTAAGCTGTGTTGTTTTGGTCCCCATGGTCTTCAGCTGCCGATCGACATCGGGTATTCTAGTTGGGAGGTTAAGGTTTTGTAGCCTGTTTAGTATGATCAGCTATGTTGGATTGCATTGCATTTTTATTGCATTATGTCACTTACTTGCTAGCCTGGAGTTTGTGGATTGGACTGAAATGTCCACGAGACTGTTGTACAGTGTGTGGAGATACCTAGTAGAGTTACTAGAAGTGATGTTAAAAGTTCAAGAGTTGTTGAGCAGTGCGAGCTTTTAAGCTAGGGAGGTGCACAAATCTTGAGGTGCAACCCTGAGTTGAGTAGTAGAAACACCTAGTATTGTTGAAAATTGCTGCAGTTGCAAGAGTTAGGCTGGAAGCTGAGATGTTGGTTGCATGCATGTCAATTAGCTGTTGAACGATGCTCTTCAGACCGGGCAAGATGTTGCTCGGGTGTCTACACCAGTTGAGATTCGCAGGTTAGGGGCAGTGATGGGAATTGCAGAATTTTTGAAGATATTAGAAGAGTTTAAGAAGTGGGATCCTTACCACTTTGTTGAACTATCTAAACTCTCCTTAGTAGTTGAGGCGTGGGTGTTACTGTTCGAGATGATCTTCAACCACCAAGTTTGCCTAGAGAGCCGGAATATTCAACGTGATGGTTCACTTTAGAGTTCGAGACAAAGGTCTGACGACGGTCTGTGCTCATTCCGACTTAGAGGGTTTGACTGTTTCAAAGTTGATTGACTTTAGAGAGCCGTTTCTAGGTTAGCTTGCCAAATGTTGATAAACAGAGGGCGTTGTTCAGTTCCCTTACCTTTAGCAAGGGAATGACGCAGTGTCAGTTTATGAGATAAACTGATTGGACTTGCAAGTTTTGCCAAGGAGCTCACTCTGGTCGTTTGGCAAGAGAGAAAGTTTGAGACTACCAGATCGTCTGGGTATAGGAGTCAGCAGCATGGTTAAGGACTCGATAAGTTAAAGTCAAGTCTAGTTACCGGGTTGTGTTTGGGGAATCACCAGATGTCACCCGTAGTTACGTGCGAGCAGGTCAGATTTGATTCTTGGTTCTGAGTGGTGGCTAGAGAATCAGGTTGTGATTGCTAGCAATTGTAAGTAAGTGATTTCATGCGTCTTGGAAAGTCGAGCTTCCAGTCTAGAGGTAGGAAGTAGGAGAGAGTCTCCCATCAATTTCGGCTTGAAAGGTGAGGAAGTTGTTAGCTAAAAGAGCATGAGCTTTCTAGCCTCAGTATCAGGAGTAAAGTTTTGTGTGGGCTATCTATTCAGTTCCAGTAGTGAGTGAGTTTGTCGTTGTGCTTCCAGAGAGTTTTCCAAGGGTGTCCGCCCCGAGTAGTGTTCCTTTAAGTTGAGGTTAAGCTGAGGAATGACCCCATCTCTAGGTTTCTATTTGTGATGACCCTGATAAGGTTAGGAGAACTTGAAGGTTCAGTTGCAATAGTTGTTTGATAGTGGCTTCATCCGTCCCACTAGGTCATTGAAGAAGCACATGTGCTACTTCTTAAGGAGAAGGATAAACCTATGAGTTTTGTGTTGGCCATGGAAAACTTGTTAAGGTAACAGTTGAGATCAGGTACTCGTTCGATCAAATTTAGAGTGTTGTAGTGTTTATCGAGGTTGTTTTGTTATGGTTTCCATCAATTGAGGATCAGGGAAGAGGACATTTCTAAGGCAGCTTTTAGATCTTGTTTCAGTTACTAGTAGTTCTTAGTGATGTCGTTTGATTTGTCAACTGTCGTTCAACGGCTATGGACATGATGGATAGACTGTTAAGGATTTCCTGAGCAACTATGTGTTCGCACATGAACTATATCTTGGTTTGTGAAGTTATAGTTAGATCATGAGGAGTTATCAGAAGTTTTATTAGCACTTCGGGAAAATGGCTTGTTTGCTAAGTTTCTAAGTGTGAGTTTTGGTTGGACTAAGTTGCCTTCTTTAAGGCCATATGGTTCTTGTCAAGGAATTTCCGTGGATTCTTTTGTGACCAATGCAGTGAGCAATTAGACCAGATTAGCATCAGTTGTAGAGGACCGATGGCACAATACGCCAGAGAGGATCAGGCATTGTGTAATCAGTTGGATGTGAGACTAACTCAGTATTTTGAGAAGATGTTTGATTTTAGCACCGTTTGGTCAATACCTGAGAGGTCAGATGGATTGTGGCTTGTAGTGATGCTTCTAGGAGGGTTTGTGTTGTGCTCTTGCTAAGCGAGAAAAAAGTGTTAGTGTGGGCCCAGACAGCTTAAGCTGTATGAGTAGATCTCTGATTCATGTTCTGAAGTTAGCATTTGTGGTGTGTGCTTGTAGACCCTAGAGCCGCTTGTGCTTGAGAGAGGTTGTAGTTTTTCATGGTTTATAAGAGATTTGAAGTTTTATTCCACATAGAAAGGTCTGCATTTGAGATAGCGCAGATGGTTGGAGCTTGTAAGATTATGCTGCAAGATTCTTTACCACCCTGGTAATGCTTTTATGGTTGCTCATGCGCTGAGTAGAGAAACTTATTTTTGGTGGCGTTGTTTCCCTGTCTTGTTGTGGTCTTTTTCGATCGAGCAGAGTTGTGTTGATTGGAAAGGTTTCAGTCCAGTCAGCTCAGTCGTTAACGCAATTGTTTTTTTAGGCCGAGAATTGCAGAGACTCAGAATGGTGACAATAGTGATGGGTCAGTTTGGGAGCTGCAGTTAGGAGAGGACAACAAGTTGTCGATTTAAATCCCGTTGTTGGGTTGCGATCGATTCGATTGACCTGATTTGTTAGCATAGTTGTTGGGTGCATTGCGAGATGGCGATGTAAGATGACGAGAAGATGTCAATGACTTTTGTTGATGAGTTGAAGTTCAGTTAGAGACTCTATGCGCATGTTGATGCTTAGATTAGAGTTGAGTTGTTGTTCAATTCTCATAGTTTGTTGTTTGCTTGGCACCCCGAGAGTACCAAGATGTATCGAGATCTGAAGATTTTGGCAGGTGGAGGTGTCAACTAGTGAGATTGCTAGATTATCAGTTTGTGTTACTTGTCAACAGGTGAGAGAGTGCGGAGACAAGAGCATGCACAGATGTTGCATCAGTTAAGTGTTCTAGGGTGGAAGTGAAACGAGGTCTCTATGAGTTTCATTTCATGATTCCTAGAACTTTGAGAGGTTTCACCATGGTATGGGTGTTTGAAGATCGGTTCACCAGGAGTGTTCACTTAATTCCAGAGATGTTGGATTGTTCCGTTGTTAAATGAACACAGTTGGTCTTGGTAGAGATCGTGAAGAATCATGAGGTCCATGTAAGTAGTGTTTCAGATAGAGATGGTCAGTTCACTTTGCACTTCTAGAAAATCCTACAAGAAGGTTTATGTACTTCTTGTAAGTTCCATGCAACTTTACGTCCACAAATAGATGATAGGAACAAGAGAGTCAGCTAGATCTTAGAGATTATGTTATCAGTTATCAGTCCATTGTCTAGTTGGCACCATTTGGGGCATTGGTTAGGAAAGATGTTGTTCACTTTTCCATTGGGACGAGGTTTGAGAGAGAAGTTGTAAGTTATGAGTTATCCCATTTGTGTTATGGGGCAGTTTAGGAGGTCCGTGTTGGAATGCTTTCAACTGAAGCCATCAAAAAAGTTATAACGATGTTCGTCATAAAGATATAGAATTCAAGGTTAGTAGTCTTGTGTTCTAAAAGTGACATCCATTTGGGGAATGCATGGATTCGAGATTTGAGGAAAGTTGAGTCTCAGTTGTACTCTCATTATGATTCTTGACTGAGTTGGTGCAGTACTGTGTCATTCAGTTGCTTTTATTGTTGTTTGCAGTGCTTTTGCACTTCATGTTTTGATACTTAGGCAATATGTAACGATCTGTGTCATGTTGTTGATCTTGAGCCTTCAGTGATTAAATGAGGATTCGTCTTATGAAGAAAAACCAATGCAGATTTTGGATCGAGGTTTTAAAATTTTGGCAAATCATGAAATTGCTCTGGTTATAGTGTTGTGAAGGAGTGAGTTGGACTAGGTAGCGGCTTGAGAGCACATGGGAATTGTGTGCTCTTGTTTTCCTTGAGTTTCTTAGTCAATCTTCGAGGACGAAGATTTTCTAAGGGGGAATATTGTAGTGACCCAAGATTTTAGAATAAATAATTTAATTCGAGCCTTTTTAAAAAAAATTAAATTACCTTGATTAAGAATTTAAAATTGATTTTTAAATTAGTCTTGGTCCTTATTTTGCAAGCAATTTAAATCTCCCATAATGGTAAATTTGAAATGAGCCAAGAATTTAATAATAAATAAGAAAAAGATCTTATTTGGCATAATTATAAATACTCACATTTATTTTTATCCTTTTAAGTTAGCCATGCATTTTGGCATGTGGCTCAATGGAAGGAAAGTCAAGCAAAACTAAATAACCTCATTAAATTCTCATAACTACAGCCAAGGAAAAGAGATTTAAAAAGAGTAAAGAAAATGGCCTTTTTGTTTTGGGGATAAATTAGGAAAATAGTTTTCACTTGGCATTTTGGTAAATAAGTTTAACTCATGCCCCTTTAATTAGCTTTGCATTTTTCTTCCCTTTTGCCTGTGGCCTTGTTTATTTAAAAGGAATAAAATAATGGAAAACAAGAAAATATTATAGAAAAAGGCAGTAATAAATTTTAAACAAAAGAAAGTGATTTTTATGATTATTTTCTCTTGAAACCCAATCAGCCCCTTTTGTTGGAGTTTTCAAAGCCAACCCTAAAGCGCCGTCCACCTCCTGAAATGCCAAAGAAGAATAAGAGCAGTCACTGTAAATTTTAGCCTTTCACCGTTGCAACACTTCGTCTCAATAGTAGAAATTTGTGAGAAGTTGTGGTGAGTTTTTTTTTAGTTCTGGCAAGAAGTTGTGAGCGTTGTCATTTTCTATTCTACTCGTCAAAATCTGGGTCCAAGTGCCGAGCTTCACCTTGAGACTTGCAGGTGAGTTGTTTTCTTCATTCTCTTGTGTTTAGATAGCATTTGCATATGTTTAAAGATGGCACCAAAAGGTTGAAGAAGAAGATTGGTGTTTGGGAAAGAGTATTTGTTATTTAAGTTGTAAATAAGGGGTTGTTTGTTTAATGGATCATCAAGATATTTCAGTTGAGATTAAGCTTGTTTGACTGCTAGTTCTTGGTTATTCAAGTTATGAATAGGTAATATTTGTTTGGCTAGAGGTGTAAATTTATTTAGTTTGTAAATTAAGGTGTGTTTGGCTATAGGTTTAGTGGTTGTATGACTCGAGTTTAATGGGTGTTTGGCTTGGGTAAAATAATCAGTTTTGACCCATTGACTTTTATTGACCAGATTTGACCCGAACCATTTTTTGTTCTTCGAGCCGAGTTTGTGAGCCACATGTAGCTATCGGGTGTCTCCGGGACACATTTTTCGAGGTTCTTCTCTATTTGGTAAATTTGATATTCTGGATCCGATTTCGATGGTCTAAGGTGCTAGTTTTGATCAGTTTGTTCGTTTTAAGGCTCGGAGTTGTGTTTGGCTGGAGCTTCTAGTGGATTCATGGAGAGCTGTTAGTGGATTGGCTAAGGTAAGGGACCCTTTACCCCCTTCTCGAGGATCTGTGGTTAATACATGTGCCGATTTACTTACATTAGTTGATTTGTCTGATTATAGCATAACCATGTGCATTGTATGTTGCATTTGATTGCATTGAGAGCATATACATTTCATGCTTGTCTCTTGTATGACTAGTAATGCATGAATCATGTATGTCTGCCTGATATGGTCGAGTTGCATGTGGCTGCATGATTGTCCTGATATGGACTTGCACATCTGTCCAGATATGGACTTGCATGATGTTTGATGCACAGCTTGATGCCTCGTTTGGACCCAAACGAGTCACGAAGACCGGATAGAGGAGACTAGTAGGTGGGTGTGGACGATGATATTCGGGCGCACACTCTAGCTTGAGGTGATATTCTTTCGCTCCGCAGGACTTTCGTGGATGGTCGGCCGGCCAGGCTCACGGCCCTGGATGGTTTCTATTAGTAGCCTAGGCTCTCTCCAGGTAGGTGGTATGAGCCTGATATGGTTCCTTGGTGATTGGTGTGGCACCACCTCTCGCCGTGAGTACGGGGCCTAGGGCCAACAGGTTGCTCGACTCACCAGTTCCCTTTGGAGTAGGATGCCAGATTGCTCTCGAGTCAGAGGACTCTTGTGAGCTTTTGGGTCTTGGGGTCTACGACCTTTAGACCGCTCTGCGTGGTACTCCTCATGGACGAGGTTTCTTGATTTAGCACCTAGGAGCTTGGGTTTTGTACACCATTTGATTATTGATCATACTTGTTTGCTGATGTTTGTATTCTTGTGCATGTCTGTCCCCGAGCTGGGGAAGCCTTATTGAGTTTGCGAAAACTCACCATTTCCACTGTGGAATCCCCACAGGTACTACTAGACTGTACCGAGATGGATGATCGACGGAGCTGGAGATGACCATGGGACCTGCTGCATTTTTTTGTTAGTCTTTTAAATTCTTCTTTCAGCATGAACTATTGCATGATATGTGGTGTTTTACCGAAATTTCATGTTTTGACTATCGGGTACCCAAGTGACTGTTTTAATGAATTTATAATTTTTATAAACTTGATCTTCTGAGTTGTTTCAAAGAGGTTTTGTTTTAAGTTTACATGTCGGGACGTCGAGAATTATTTTCATGCATTTAGAGTTAAAGGCTTAGCTTAAACTCGGATTTGGGTCGGGTCTTTACATTTTGTAGAAAAGTTGAAGATAATAGTTTGTTTTGGATGTAAATTCTTGTAAAGTAGTTGCATCCACTAACTTGTTTGGATGTAGATTTTGTAGAGGAATATATTGCATAGATGAGCTATCAATGAGCTACTCAAATAAAGCTATTATCGATATGATTGAATTTATAATTATGGGCAATTTTGAGTGATTATAAATTGAGTTTATAGTAATAACTCATTTAGATGTAAATTTTTGTAGAGGAGTTGCATAATAATTTATTTGGATGTGATTTTTTTAAAGGAATTGCAACCATTAGCTCGTTTAAATATAACTTTTGTAGAAGAATATATTGAAAATAAATGTTTTTGAAATGAGTTATTTTAAGTACTTAAAAATGATCGATTAAAATTTATTTGAGTGATGTACCCCAACTTAAATAATATATATATATATATATATATAATGAGTTGTAAATGCTCGTTTAAACTCGTGTGCAAAACAAAAAATAAAACACCCAAATGGAACCAAATAAAAATACATAAATAAAATATTATTATAAATTTGATAAAATATGCTATCGTCTTCTAACACATAGAGAGAAAAATTTTCATTTTTATATAAGTTCATATAATATTATAAAAATCAACGTGTATTTATTTTAGTTGAAAGTTTCAACAAGAGGATTGACGGTCGAGGCTTCAAATATTTTTTTTTTTTTTTTTTTTTTAGAAACAATATTTTTATTTATTTATTTATTTGAAACAAGGGTTCAAATATTTTAGTAGAGGATCAGATGAACCATTGCATGATGGAACATGTGGGTTGTTCAATGAGAAATGAGATGTAGATATGAAGCCAAATATATATTTTAATCTATAACAAATGTTAAAGATTTTTATTGATAATAATAATTTATTCTATCCTTGTTTTGAATTTTGAATTGAATATCTGTATTTAATATTTTGAAATTATATCGTTGTCGACATGATAAATGTCATAATTGGCTGCATGTACATGGCATAGGTTGAGTATTCCACCTTAAAAAGATTAAAATATTTCTTAGATGGGTTAAATACTCTATTCATAGTCAAAATTTTGAGATGAAATTCAATATTATATTATACATCATATGCTATTTAATATGGATGTACATGAGTTGTTGGTTGGGTTAAGAGATTTTTTTAGACCAACTTAAAATTTTGGAGTTTGTGAATCCATCAATACATCCATCCTTATGAGATTGTGGTATATTAAATATTGTTTGTTTAGCTCCTATTCTTTGGCCTCCCTTGTTTTAAATTGGAAGGCCTTCTTGTTTTGTATGTTCTTTACTTATATTTTTTGGATGATATAATCTTTTTTTTGAAAAGGAAAAAAAAAAATCCAAAAAAGGGTTATAAAAAAAAACCCCAGAATGTTATAAATAGATGTTCCTAGCTTTAGCTACCCTTGCAAAATCAAATTATATTATAATCTATCTGTTTTTTTAGTTCTAACACATATATTTCTTAGATTTTAGTGTTTAAGATTTAGAGAGAGAGTTAGAATTTAAAGCATATGATTTTAAAAATTAGAAGTTTGAATAAAGTAGTGGAAGGTAACTATTCGTTTTGTATTCAATCAATTATTTAATTTATTATTATTATTAATACATGAATAGCTAATTTTGACATATTTAATTCATTGATGATAAAAAAATGGCAATGTTTATTTTGTAGATTTAATCAAAGTATAAACATTATCATTTTTTTTACTGTCTATTTTATAGATTTTATCAAAGTATTAAAATTTAATTTAATTTTTAAAATTATAGGGATTAAATTCAACTTTTCTTTAAACCATGCCCACTGCACATACTAAATTCAAGTTTTATAATTATAGAAACTAAATTTTAACTTTCTTCGAAATATAGAAACCGAACTTATATCATGACATATGACAATGCTTAAAACTTATATATAGATTAAAACTTAATTGAAATTCATGTTTTTTAATTAATGTGAAATTAATCGAAAGAGTTAGTGGTCTAGTGGTTTAATTGTTTGGTGGTAATTCAGTGCGCAATATCACGGTCACGGGTTTGATCCTTGAAATTTGTATTTGACTATTATATATTTGAGATCAATTTTTTTAAAGTATAAATTAGAGGAGGGGAACTAACAAATCTTATATAGAGAGTACTATTGATCTCAAATAATATGAGAGTCAAATATCGATTTATAGAATCGAATCCTTATTCGTCGAATTGAATGAATTATCACCATTCGATATAACTGTTAAAGTTTTAAATAATGGCAGAAACATTAATTTTGTAAACATTAACAAAGTATTAGACCAGGTGGATTAAGTTTTAATTTGAAGTATAGTAACAAAATTGAAAGCTAAGTCAAAAACAAAAAGTAAAAAATTTGAGAGGGTAAATAGTCACATCTTAAAAGTTAAAATATTGTTAATTAATTTAAGGAGAATTTTCTTGAATAATAAAAAAGAAAAGAAATTGATGAACGTAAAAATTTTTAAAAAATTAAATGGAGTAAAATCTGATTCAAATATAGCCAAATTTGGAAATGAAAATTTAGCTTACTTGTGATATTCTAGCCTACAAATTGATGATTCAATAAAAACAAATGGAAAACAATTAAGTAAAATTGATTCGAGATAATGAAATTAAAGTTAAAATATTTTAATATATAAAAAATATTTTTAAATGATGAAAATTAAAATAAGAAAACTATTATTACACTTTCAACACGTGCATAGTTTTGATTCCTAAATAAAATAATGACTTTTTTTAGTACAATAAGTAATAACATAAATCACTTTTATTTAAAATAAAATAATAATTTTTTTTTTAAAAGAAACAGAATCAAATTAATGATGTAGGGATCCGAAGATATCATCCAAAAATGGTCCAAGCTTTGTTCTAAAGATCAAGTAAAAACTGGATTGTGTAGATTGTTTTATTTGTTCAAACACTTTTTCCAAACAAATCATGTGCATCAGATCCCATTTTTATATATAAATATATTTTTATTGTGAAATAACCATCATAATAATAATAATAATAATAATTTTTTATTATTATCATTATTATTTTCTATTCGATATGCATGACATGCACTACAAGTCTTAAAAAACCGTGTGCACTACTAAAATTATTTATAAATTTATATTTTATGTTTTTGTTGATAGGAAAATTTCGAACGTATAACTTTTTTTTATCAATTATTATATTATATAAAATTGGCTTGTTGACTTGCATCTAAAACCATTTTAAAAACTATGCGGATATAAAAATATATATATTTTCAAAATTATTCGTAATATTGTGTGAAAATTTAAGGGGCCGTTTGATTTGCCTATTTAGGCAGGAATTTGTATTATGATTTATCAATTCTTCCTTGAAAATTTACGTCCAAACGAGTTTTTTCAAACTCTTCCTCAATTTTATTTTTAAAAATAACTCTCATTTATAACTATTCATTTTTAATCATTCATTTATAACCACTTATTTTTAATCATTCCTTTCAAATCATTTTCAACCATTCATTTTTAATCATTTCTTTTTTAACTATTAAAAATAACTACTCATTTTTAAATCTCCATCCAAACAAGATTTTGATTGTAACTCCTCTACACAACTACATCCAAACGAGTTTTTGATACAACTCTCGATTTTTAACTACTCAATAGAATTAACTTTGGAATATAACTCCTTAACCCAAAAACTATCTAAATATGACAAACAAACAACCCCTTAACAGAGTGATTCTAAAACATGCTAATAAATGTATTGGATCATAGTTCTCAAAAAAAATATATATATATATATATATATATATATATATATATATCGAATCATAAATATTAACTAATTGTAAAACATGCTAATAAATATATCGAATCATAGTCCTTGAATAATAAAGGCTCGTTTGATAATGTTCATGTTTCTTATTTCTTGTTTCTATTTTCTATTTTTTAAGAAATACAATTGTTTGATAACCGTTTCTGTTTCTTGTTCCAAAAAATAGAAGAAACGTTTCTCAAATTAGCTGGAAAAATGAGAAACTGTTAAAGAATGGTGGCTGTACTGTGATGGCCGTTCTTTTTTTGTGTCCTTCTAAAGCCTAGGTGTTATTAAATTTATATTATAGCGTTTAAAAAGTTTAAAGAATGGTGGCTGTACTGTAATGGCTTTACACTGAACTTTTTTTTCAATTTTATCCATAGGGAAGGTTCAAATCCTATGTTTGCACTTTTTTTTTAATTCTTTTAATTTTGTATATTTATTAACTGTTTTAATTTATAAGTTTTTAATTTTTTATTGTATAAATTTTTAAGTTTGTAGTGCCTGATACAATCTGCAATTTTTTTTATTTATGATTTGTGATTTGATTTAAAAATTTTGTAATATGTGTACTTATTTATTAAGTGAAAAAAAATTAGTATTATGAAGAAAAAAAAATCATTAAAATATACATTTGATACTCTTTATATTTTCACTACTCAAAATAACTCCTCATTTCTAACTACTCATTTTTAATAATTCATTTATAACTACTCAAAATAACTTCTGAATAATAACAACTCATTTTTAATCATTTATTTCTATTTTTTTTAAATAGCACATTTTTATCTACTTATTTCAATTTTTTTTATCTACTCAAAATAACTTTTTATTTTAAATCTACATTTGGTCTCTAACTTCTCTACAAAAAAAAACTATATTCAAACGAGTTTTTTGCTACAACTCTCAATTTTTAACTTCTCAATCTAACTCTTCATTCAAAACTTCATCCAAACACATCGTTGAGTTATTTTGAGTAGTAAAAATTTTCAATTTTTGTAATAGCTCGTTTCAATGTAGATTTTTAGAGGAGCTGCAACCAAAACTTGTTTGAATGTATTTTTTTGTAGAGGAGTTAGAGATTATAACTTACTTGGTTGAGCATTTGAAATTAAGAGTTATTTTGAGTAGTTAACAATGAATTGTTAGAAAATAAGTGGTTAAAAATGAGTTAATTCGAATTGTTTGAAATGAATGATTAGAAATTAGTTGTTGAAGCATTATTTTGAATAGTTAGAAATGAGAAGTTATTTTCAATAGTTAGAAATGAGGAATTATTTTGAATAGTTATAATAGCTTGTTTGAATGTTTTTTTAGGAGTAGTTAGTAAACACTCATTCTAAATCGTCCTTAAATTTGACAAACAAATAGCCCCTGAAATTATTTTTAAAAATAATAAAAAATAAGAAACAAGAAATAATTATCAAACATGAGTGTTCCTGTTTTTATTTTTTTTAAGAAACAAGAAACAAAAATAGTTATCAAATATATTTTCGTTTGTTATTCTAAAAAAACAAGAAACAAGAACTAAGAAACAAGAAATAGGAAACAAGAACGTTATCAAACGAGCCCTAAGTTATTCAGTAATTTTTTTTTGGAAGGGGTATGATAATTAAACAAAGCTTAGTTTTCTCAATAAGTATTATAAAAATTAGTTACTAATATTATAAAATGAAATTTTATGATGCTAGAAAAAATGGCATGAGATGAGACCGAGCTTATTGAAGTTGATGGGTTCCGCATGAAGCATGGTTGAAATATTTCTAAATAACTTTGTATGCTCAATTTTAGAGGTGCATAATGTGTTGTCGAAATGTTACTTGCTATTTTCATATATATTCCAATTGAGAATATACAGTTTTATTTATTTATTTTTTAATACAAAGTGGGGAAAGTGGGACCAACAAGCCCTACATAAAAGGCACAATTAGAGCCAAATACCAATATCTGAGCTAAAATGGATTAACACCAGACAAGATAACCAATTGCGTCATTGACCTTCGGTAGAATAAATAGTTTTATTAATGTGAATTAATCATACTTTTGTACTTAAAATTGTTTCATTGATGTACTTACTCTTTCTAAATTTATGCTATTTTTTTAGTATAAATTTGGAGGAGGAGACCAACAAATCCTACGTAGAAGGCACGCACTACTACTCTCAAATAATATGAGAATCAACTACTGATTTTAAAGATCAAACCCATAATTGTAGAGTTGAAGTGGAATACCACCACAGAAGATAAACCAAGGCTACACCAACCCATTCAGTTTTCTAAATGGGAAATAGTAATAAAGGTCTAAAATTAGAAATTATCTCAAGCAAAAGTCTATTCATTTTTTTACTTTAAATTTTTGTCTAAATCAAAATTAGGTGAAGAGAGATAATATTTACATTTCCATAGTGCCCCTATTTTACATTTTTTAATATTAAAAAACTATAACAAAATAACAACTTCTATGGTCAACCATCCCCCTTAATTTAAGGAATAAAAAAGAAAAAACATATGCTCAAAACTCTCCCTAAGGAATATATCTAACTACCAATATAATTTTTTTTTTTACTTTTTTAATTGCTTTTGCTTTTTTATACTCTTAATATCTAACAAGTTTTGAATCAAATACATAATATCTATGTCATTCAACACTCAATCTCGATCATTGATTTTTATTTTTTTTATCCTTTTATTCGTTTTACAGCATTGTATCTCACACTTGCCACATTTTTCGGTCTTAGATTGATCCCACTCCCACTCCCACTTTCGATTTTGATTTGTTGGATCTCGCTTTCATTCAGCTAAGATTTTCACAAGGTTTTGTTTTTTTTTCTTCGATTCTTTGTTAATGGATGCAAGGTCGATTACAATTGCTTTTAACAAAATTTGAGACGATGCGATTGTATATTCCAATGACAACACAATATGTTTTGAAATTGTTCACGGATCCAACCATATCTCAACCTTTATCCATCATCACTGCATGTCTCGAATTGGATGAAAATTCAAGTATCTAGTCTTTTTCCTTACAAATACGGGAATAACAAAGCAAATGACATACTGATAATAAAATATAGAGGCTTGGGATGGATATTTAATGGGGTTGCAAACAGTGTGTACACGACTGATGTATTCTAGCTGAAATCACGACAGTATGTATTCGTACACATGGATATATATCTAGGAAGAAGAGATGCAAAAAAGAGGGAAAAATACATGTAAATAAACCTACATAGTAGCCTCGCCTACATCGCCAAGGAGATGAAGACGTGTCATGGAACATGAGATGAAAATCACGGCCGTGACTGATGTGTTCCGACTAAAATCAAGGCACTATGTATTGGTACACATGAGTATATAACTAGGAACATGAGATGAAAAAAAAGGAAACAAATAAATGCACACCTACTAATGTGATTGAGTACGGGTACGGATAGTCGTATATAAATCCATGTGCATTCTCTGATCCAAGTTTGACGCATAGATCAGTATTTGCAACTGTACAGACAGTTACACACGACCAAAGGATGCAGTTGCCTCAAATGGTGTTAGATGTTTCAGGGTCTGGAGAATTGCTTTCAAAGACGTATAACCAAGCTTTGAAAATAGTGGAGCGAATAGCCCTAAACGCAAGCCAATGGAAGGAAAAGAGCAGATTAAGGCTATATCAATGATTGCTAGGAAGGATGATGAAACTGAGCTGTAGGTTGTTGATCAAATTTTGACGGGAAGGACAATTGTTGATTCGCAAGAACGAATGACTACAGAGGTGAGTTTGAAAGAAGAAGTTAAGGATGAACAATCCGAGTTTGGTAAGGTTGAGAAATTTGCGGTCGCAACTGAGAAGATTGAGAAAAAGGAGTTCACAGATCCCTGTAATGTGAGAGCGAACAAAGTGAAAAGTAAGGTGGTTGAGTATAAACCCCCACCTCCTTTTTCGTAGAGATTGAGAAAGAAGAAAGAGGGATTAGGATTCGAAAAATTTATGGATATTCTCAAAGGAATACATATCAATATTTCGCTGTTAGAGGCATTGCGACAAATGCCCAACAATGTGAAATTCCTAAAAGAAGTATTGTTGGAAAAGAACCAAGTAGAAGACTTCAAAGTCGTTTTGCTAAATGATGAATATAACACTCTAATTAACAACAAACTTCCAACGAAGGAGAAAGATCCAGGAGTGTTTATAATTCCAATTTCGATAGGAGGACGGTATAACTTGTTGCCTTTATCCGTCTATAAAAAATTTGGCATTGGTGAAGCCAAGTCAACATCTATGAAAATTTAGTTGTTTGATCGCTCTTTAACTAGACCGAAAAGGAAGATCGAAGATATCTTAGCCAGAGTGGACAAGTTTATTTACCTCGCAGACTTCATAATTATGGATTATGAAGCGAATAGAGAGGTCTCTATTATCTTGGGGAGATTATTCTTGAAGACGGGGCGAACTTTTGTTGATGTTTAAGAAGGCACAATCACTTTACAGATGAATGGATGAAAGATTTAGTTCAGCATCTGTGACTCTATGAAGTACCCAGCAGCAGCAAAGGAATGCTCTGCAATTACTACGTTGGAAGATGACTTCAGCACAATTTACGCAGGCAGTTTGCTTGAGTGAAGAGAAAATGTCAACAACGATTATGTGGGACTTTGCGAAGATGAGTTATTAGAGGTTTAAAAGGAAGTTCATGAGATTCTGAGTGTTGTAAATGACTTGCTGAACTTATTTGATAGAATACTGTAAATTAAGCCATCTATAAAGCAAGCACCTGAGTTGGAGCTTAAGCCATTACCAGAACATCTGAAGTACACCTATTTTGTCAAAGAAGCATAAATTAAGCCTTATCAGTGATTATTTCCGCTAAACTTGTGCCGTAACATGAAGAAGCATTGCTGGAATTCTAAAGCTGCACAAATGGGCAATTGACTAGACTCTCGCCGACTTGAAGGGCATAAGTCCATCCTTTTTTCATGCATAAAATCAATTTGAAGGATGAAGGGTTTCGCTCTGTTGAGCATCAACGAAGACTGAACCTCGCTATGAAGGAAATAGTCAAAGAGGAAATTATCAAATGGCTAGATGTTGGAGTCATCTATTCTATTTCTAATAGTAAGTGGGCCAGTTCAGTGCAATGTATACCAAAGAAAGGAGGCACAATAGTTGTGAGAAATGAGCAGAATGAACTTATTCCAATGCACATAGTATTTGGCTTTCGCGTATGCATGAACTATAGGAAAATAAACGTTGCAACTAAGAAGGACCATTTTCCTCTACCATACATTGATAAAATGTTTGATTGTGTCATTAGACAGGAATACTATTTTTTTAGATGGCTATTCCGGATACAATTAAATTACAATAGCTCTAAAGGACCAAGAGAAGACAACATTCACTTGTTCTTATGGAATTTTCTCTTTTATGTGAATGCCCTTTGGATTGTGCAACGCTTTGGCGACCTTTCAGCGATGCATTGTTAGCTATCTTTTCAGATATGAATGAGCAAATTATGGATGCCTTTATGGATGATTTCACCATTTTTGGGTCATCTTTCATGAATTTCTTTGAAAATTTAGGAAAGGTGCTTGAGAGATGTGAAGAAATGAACCTCGTGCTAAATTGGGAGAAATGTCATTTCATGTTGGGACACAGAATATCTAGTGAAGGGATGAAGGTCGATTGAGCGAAGATTGAGGTCATTGTAAAGCTCGAGCAACTTATAAATGAAAAAGGGATAAAGAGCTTCCTAAGACACGTAGGATTTTATCGTAGATTCATTTAAAAATTTTCAAAGATTTCTAAGCCCTTGTGTGAATTACTTGAATTATACAAACCTTTCAATTTTGATTTCGCTTGCGCGAACGTGCTCAAGGCATTGAAAACTGCACTTATTTCAGTGCCCATCATCAAAACACCAAATTGGGATAAACCATTTTGCATCATGTGCGATGCAAGTGATTACTCTACGGGTGCTATGCTGGGCCAGAAGGGCGAAAATTTGATCCATCCAATTTATTATGCCATCAAGATGATGAATGAAGCACGGTTGAATTACACTACTACAGAAAAATAATTTCTAGCAGTTGTCTTTGAGTTAGATAAATTTAGCTCGTACTTGATCAGTTCGAAAGTAACAATTTATAATGATCATGCAGCGATATGTTATCTACTATTCAAGAAGGCTGACGCAAAGCTAAGATTGTTGAGGTGGATTCTATTATTGCAAGAGTTTGGTTTAGAGATAGTGGACAAGAAAGGAAGCAATAATGTAGTAGTAGATCATTTGTCTAGAATAGAGAATGTGGTCAGTTCGTTTGAGCGACTAGACATCAAAGAATCATTTTCTGATGAACAGTTATTCGCAGTCGATCACATAGCAGAACCTTGGTTCGCTGATCATGCTAACTATTTGACCAGTGGCGTATTGCCAGAGGATGAGGCAAAGTTAATCCTGTCGGAATGTCATGCGGCAGCTTATGTGGGCCACTCTGATGGAGCTAAAATGGCAGCGAAGGTATTCTAGTCAGGGTATTATTGCCCGTCTACACTCAAAGATTCCTACCATTTTTCAAAGACATGTGATTGCCAGTGGTTGGGAAACAGTGGAAGGCAGGACGAGATGCCTTTGAAGTACATCTTGGAAGTATAACTATTTTACGTATGAGGAATTGATTTTATAGGGCAATTTCCCAATTCTAATGGGAATCTCTATATTTTGATTACTATCGACTATGTCTTTAAATGGATAGAGGCGATGGCGTGTGGGAAAATGATGCTAAGACGGTGATTACATTTCTGCAAAAGCATATGTTGACGCGATTTGGAACTCCATGAGCTCTGATCAGCGATGAAAGTACGCATATCATTGAAAAAGCTCTAGAATCTATTTTGCATAAATATAACATTCGCCACAAGATTACTACGGCGTACCATCCCCAACCGAATGGCCAAGCTGAGATTTTAAACCGAGAGATTAAAAAAAATTTGGAGAAAGTAGTGAGCCCCACAGGAAGAAGTGGTAAAGCAAGCTTGTTGATGTTGTCTAGGCCTA
Organism: Sicyos edulis; assembly: GCA_036507275.1. Classification (NCBI taxonomy): domain Eukaryota; kingdom Viridiplantae; phylum Streptophyta; class Magnoliopsida; order Cucurbitales; family Cucurbitaceae; genus Sicyos; species Sicyos edulis. The sequence continues at coordinate 38,680,501 of CM071847.1, forward strand.
TAGAACTACTTATAAAACACCGCTAGGAATGCTTCCATTTCACTTGGTGTTTGAAAAAGTGTCGCCTGCCACTGTAATTAGAACATAAAGCATACTAATGGTGAAGGAGTTGAACCTGCATTCGCGAGGCATTTTGCCAACGCGAAACTTGCAACTACTGGAACTTGAAGAATTTTGTTTATTCACTTATGAGAATGCCAAGCTATAAAAGGAGAAAACCAAAAAGTGGCATGACGAGAGGATTAAGCCAAAAGAATTTGCGGTTGGCCATAAAGTCCTACTTTACAACTCCCGCTTCAAACGTTTCCCAGGAATGTTGGAATCTCGATGGTCTGGACCTTTCCAGGTAATCCAGGTAAATCACACAGTACTATTTTATTAAGAAATGAAGTTGAGAATTCAGATTTTTTTGTGAATGTTTACTGGTTAAAACATTATTATAGCGAGGAGGCCACGAAAACGGACATCACCAATTTAATTAATGTTTGAGGTGATCAATTTGGTTGGGGCGAACGGTAAGAAAAGTGTGATTTCTCAATTCATTTTTGCCTCAGGCTAGGTTATTATAAAAAATGTACTTCTACATTATTTTGTTTATTTCCATCTTAATTGTCTATAGTTTGCTATGCCATTTTTAGTTGTTTAACTAAGCGAGGAAGAGGAATTATGCATTTGAGGGAGAATTTATTTCGCTATCGTTGTATGGGTGATTATGCATACTGACCTCGCGATTCCACTGCTAATATATTGAACAGTAACTAATTCCATTGCGAAATGTAAAATAAAGTGTTTTGAAAACTAAAAGTTTTACCCAATATGGTCCAGTTATAGAATAACTTTACATAGAAATTCACTTGAATTCTTAGATTGATGTGTTAATTTCTTTAGCAAAACTGAGGAGCAATAAGTCGCTATCGTGAAGGAAGATAGGAAAAGGCAAATATTATCAATTAGAAATTAAGCTATTACTAGAGATGAGTAATAAAACAAGTTTGAGAGTGTGATAACTCTCAAGAATTGAAAGTTAAAGTACCTTAAAATAATATAAATTAGTATAAACTTTGCTATAATTAATTAATTATGTATTGAATTTTGCCCCACATAATTAAAACTGAGCATAAGCGAAATATTCTATAGTTTTCTGTTTATAATGATTTTAGAGGTTTGCTACAGCGAAATATGCATGAATGTGTGAAATTTACTAAGTGTTTAAAAGAATTTATATTTTCAATTTGTTCGCTGCAATTCTGAGGAAGAGAAGCAAATTCAGAGAAGGGGAACCTCGCTCAAGCAATGGCAAGTCTAGTGAAGCAATCCTGGAAAACGTCCCACACCGCCTACAGTAAAAGAGGAATTCAACTAGATGGGATGACTAAAAAAATACCTCAACAAAGAGACACGTAGCAAAGATCCAAGGCTTATACTTTCAATCTCATTCGTCGCTTCGCCCCACTTTGATGCACTCGACAAAGTGGATCGTGGTGTAGGGAATATGAGAAGTGGAAAAGCATTTTGCAGATGTTGTTGGGAGCTTTATAAATAGCGAGTTTCTCCTCTGTTTTGACTGTTGGAAAAATTGGAGAAGGAAGTTAGAAATAAATGATCAAGAGATCAAAATTCTCCCTAGCTCCGACCAAAATTTCTTTCTTTCTGTTTTAGCTTTAGGTCACCTACGTGATTTTTTCTGAGGTATAGTTGTTTTGTATTGCGTTTTTCACTTAGTTTATTTGCATTCTGTAGACGTTACTGCTTTTGTAACCAGAGATTAGCATCACTGGAGACTTCAGAGTTTTATCAATACCAGGAGTTTTTGCTATGGTACTTAGCCTTTTAATGTAATGAACATGACCTTTCCCTTTGTTTCTATGTATTTTTTGTTATTGTTTCACATTATGAGTAGCTAAATCTGTCGTCGAAAGGTTACATGGAAGTAGGGTGTTTAGGTGGGTCATAGAGGTAGAAAAATGATCTCATTATGCATGTTGTATGAATTTTAATACATTTTTTTTATCAACAGTTTTTATATCTTTATTTCTCTTTGGAGAGAAAAGAAATAGGCGAACTTGCATGCCATAACATTAAGATTGTTAAGTTTTGTTTACTAATCAAAGAGCACTTAGAGGTAAGGTTTTCCTAATACTGATTGCGTAGTTATTTGTTGTTTGAGTTTGAGAGAACCAAACTAGGATCTCGAGAGAGCCAAGAGTAAACCCTCAACCGTTCGCTACTTGTTATCCTTTTTCGCTACATCAAAACAATAAAAAATCTTATACCCTTATGATATTTAGTCTCATTCTAGTTCATTCATCATTTCGCTATCTTTAGATTATTTTTCAACACTTATATCACAGTATCATTCACATTTGACTCTTACAGGAACCTTAGTGAAAACACACACAAAACAAATTCCTTTGGAGATGACCTTTACTTACTTAAAACTTGTTGCAACAAGGATTGCATATACTTGTGCAAACTAGGGAATTCACACACACGCGTAACATCTTGAGATTGAGAGTTTGTGTCAGCAAAGTCAAATCATTCACATCACACCATATTTTATAATTTTCTATTGCGTTGTGTCGAGAATTTTTCGAATGGTTCCCCTTTTCTTCTTTATGAAAGTTTCGAGAAAATTTTAAGGGCACCTACTTTAAGAAAGTAATAAAAAATATAAACAAAAAGTAAACTAATTGTAATTCATTTTTCCATTTAGTATTAATCAATTTGACTTTTCTTGTAACATCATTTTACAATAATACTCATAATCTTCTTTATTTTGTTTAGGGTTTTACATTTATCAAGTTTTTCTCCAACCAGCCATTGTTGATGTCGCTGGCATCACACTACCGTCGTTCAAGTTGGTCGTCCTAGTTCAAGTTGTCGTCGCACCATCCCATTCAACAAAGAAGCCCATCGATGTCAGATATGCTTACTCGTCATTGTAGTAGGAGATGCACGCATGTGTCGTCGTAGTCAGAGATGGAGATACCTCCTCGTAGTCGTTCGGGGCATGTTATGTAGACATCGAAGACTACGTGCTTTCAATGGTGAAATAACGAAATCGATCAGAATTGTTGAAAATTCAAGGGTTGAAACACAATTTGTGCATCCTTATTTTCCACTAATATTTGCAATAGTTGAGGACATAGACCAACTTGCGAAACCCTAATTTTCGTCATTGTGGAATTCAAATAAATATTGTATTAGTAATTAATAGCGTATTATAAAAACTAGGGTAATAATAAACACGTCAAAAATAAATATGAGACAAGTGTTTCTTGGTTCATACAAATCAGAGTAAAGCTGCAAGACCGAGTTCAAGAGTTTACTCTGAGCAAAGCCCATCGGCTAGAAGGATCAAAGCTTAGCAACTTACCTTCTTATAAAAGGAAATGAGCAAAGACAATTACTGAGTTTACGAAGGATCAGAATTGAAGCAGCTCGACCTAGTATTAGTTATTAATAAGAAACACTACTCTATTTTATATAATGTTAAGTTGTCAATATTAATACTGACATTATTAATAAATACGATTTTTTACAATTTATTCACAGATTGTACTATTTTTCAATACAACTTTTTTTTTAAACGTTTTCAATATGACATTAATACCTTGAATACATACATCCCTATACTTAATAAATGCTATTGTATATGCTATTGTATGATGATATTGTTAAATCCTTGATATTATTAAACCCTTAGTATTAATACCTGGTATTAATAGTAAATACTATTTTTATAGTGTATTTATTGTTAAATACGATTATATTATTGTTCAATACAACATAATACAAATAATAGGTAAATCCTTATACTTAATAACAATATTAAAAAGTATACTGATATGTATGTATTAATAAACATAACACTATATTATTATATTCATAATATAAATATTAGTATTGTGTTACAAGACTAATCAATATGTATTGCTTATGAGTTCTTATATGACAACAAATGTGTGTGGATCCATTTATATCTTAAATACCATAATTGTTACATCCTAATAAATATGAAAAAAACGAGGGTATTTAAGTTCTTATATTAAGAATATAGTATTGATCTACCAAATGTGTTAGGGTATTCTTGTAATTATTTTAGACCTCGGATTGTCTTCATCATAAAATACAATGGTGCTTTGGTTTTTGGTGAAGAAGACAAAGACCATTGGTTTTTTATGAAGAACCAAGCATAGATAATTGTGGTTATAGACTTTGAGGTATCCTCCCTTGAAGCTCGCTTGTTTGAGACTGTTGGAAAGTGCTTAAATTAAAAAAATTGTTCGATGTATCTTGGTGCCAAGTCCTAGGGACGGGCCAATGGTGCTCTGGGTATAGTGGGGTGGAGCTCCAACTTCCAGTTAAGAAAAACAAAAAGTCCAATGGTTTTTGGTGAAGACACCACCAACAGTCGAGATTTCGAAAAAAAAAATCGCAGGTGATCAAAGCAACCATATGATCAATGGCAATGAATTTGCAGCGAAGCTTCAATTGCTAGTGATGGGAAAATTCTCGATCTTCATTTGCAAACCATTCTCGATCTCCATTTCTTGTTCAATAGTGACTAGAATGACGAAGCTATGTGAGGAATATCTGCGACGAAGGCCGATAGCGCATGTGCAACAAAGCTCTATGATGACGATCAATGTATGTGAAACTTTTAAATATTTCATTTTAATCTTTGATAAAAATAAAGTTGATCAATATGATAAGTTTGAAATCAATTTTTTTGTTCGATAAAATTAATAGTTTTAATACAAGAAAGGAAAAAAATAGCAACATTAAAGATTAATTTTAAGCAACAATAAAACTTAAATCTAATTACCGAAAGGTTTAGTGACCTAATAATTTCATTGTTGGTGGTAATTCAGTTCAATACCACGATTCATAGATACAATCCTAGGCTCTTAGAAGAAAAGGTAAATTGTAATGGTTGTCAGAATTAGATGTCATATTTCGAAAAATATTCACAAATAAATATTTAGTAAAAATGACAACCTTTCAAATTTAAGTCGCATATTAGGAAAAAAAAAAATCTTTTTCCTGCATTCTATCAATGATTGACCATTTAGTAATGTTCTGTCTCAATCATGTTAGATTTGTAGCCAAAGTTAAAAGTAAAATAAGAACCAACTGAAAATCCTTGATTTAAAATTACTTTATTTAGGCTTTAATTCTCTACCCATGAAAGTTAGGAGATAGGTTCGTTCATCTCCTTTGGAAGTTCAATCTTCCTATAAAAAATCCAAAAAGACAGGCAAATACAAGAGGAAAGAGAACGAGAATGAATCTCACAAGAGGAAGTTGATTGTGGTGAAATCCATAATAATCTCTCAAGAAACTTGATACTCTTTTCCTTTCTCCAAACACCACCATTGTCTTGTGTATATCTCCATATTGTGAAGTTAGTAAGCTATTCAAACTCCATGATGTTGGGACCATATAATAAAACCATGTCCACCACCTCGGAATTCGCTGCATAAAAACGAAGAAACATAAGAAATTTTGATCAAGGGTTACATCTGATGCAAACATTTATTTTTATGTAGCTTAACAATTATAAAGAGAATTGAACCAATAATTGGGATCTTATCAGCTCAAATTGGCTAATGTATATTTTTAAGCCCTCTTGTTGTATGGTTAAATGCTAAAAGTGGATATTATCTTAGCTTTTGTACTCTTTTGAAATTTTAAATTCTATTCTAATGTTTACCTATGAATATATAACTATCATGGGTTGACCACACCCGAGAGGATTTTGGGGAACCAAAAGACTATGGTTTTAATCATGGTGGCCCCTACTACCTAAGAATTAGTTGAGATGTGTGTAACCTAACCTAAACAATCACGAATATTTAATAAAAAAAATGTATTTATAAACATCCTTTTACTCCTGGTCATTAAATTTGTGTCAAACATTTACATGTAGAATACCTAGACTTGTGCCGAAAAACTAACCGACTTCCCAATATGTACCTTGTACATACTTTTCAACATATATGAGAATAATAATGTACCACTTAGGTCTATAAAAAAATATAATAAAATAATAAATAAAAAATGATGATTTGACTAATGTCACAATACCTATGTGGCACATTATTATCCTCTCATTGTATTGGGAAGTATGTACATAATACGTACTAGGAAATTTTGCTCTTTCAGATTAAGAGAACAATTTAGGTATGCTTAAACCTTTGACAATCACCTAAATTTTGAAACTTGTTCAATGAGAGCCACACTTTAATTTTCTTTAATTTATCTTTCTATTTTTTTAAATTAGAGAATAGTAAGATGTGGCTCCCACTTAACCACGTAGGTGAGCTTTAAAATTTAGGTGATGTCAAGGCATCACTGCTCTCTCAGATTAATTATCTCAAGTCTATGATGAAGCATACAAATTTAATGGTGCAAGCTAAAATAGACAACTTTGAGTGAAAGTTCAAGGACTAATAAATACTCCAAATGTTGTAGATTTTAGTAGAAATTATAGCTTTAGTCCCTTTCAATTATAGTTGCTAACCAATTTAGTTGTGAACTACTCTTCACATAGAGGGAAAAACAGACATCTTATTCAAAATAAACACAATCTTTTCCTTTCTCAGTGAGAAATGGCGTACCGGTTTCGGAACGAGATATCCAGCAAAGAGATGGAACGTGACGTAGAAAGGCGAGGCGAGAATGGAAGTAATATGATAGTTTGGTGTGATGGAAACGAGCAGCAACCCAAGAGTTTTGAAATAGAGAAGGGTAGAGAACATTGAGTAGAAACACCAAAATATTTTCCATGCTGAACCATAGAATCCAATCATTGGGTAAGTGATACCTACATAGATAGCTGCTTGTACAAACACGTAGGGAACCTCAATAATCACCTGCAGAGTTAGAATAAAGTTTTCCTTTTTTAAATTTTACAGCTAAACTCATGAAAGGACGTCACAGTGTAAAATCTAGATGCGAATAGAAACACAAATAAAACAATCGCGTAAGCTTTTTACTTTGTGATTTGAGAAACAAGACACAAATTCTCTAAACATTTTCTCTTTATTTCTCTACTTGTTTCTCTACTTGTTTCTCTTGCTTTTTTCTCTACACTTTTTTGCTCTACATTCTACAATGAAATGAGCCATCTATTTATAGCCCTATTACAATTTGGTTTCCAAGTTCTTACCAAAAAACGTTTCCCACTAATTGCTCGATTAAGGATCCGCTATTCCTTAATTAGGTCCTAAATTGACAACCCATTAATTTCTTAATGGACTCGTTAATTGACAACTCATTACAACAATATTTTAATCACATTAAAAATAGCATTAAAGTTTATTCAACAAAATTCCCCCATAAACTTAATGCGTCTGCCATCTGCCATGTCAATCATCTTCTTGAATTTGTCGATAAAACCTTCGGTAACGGTTTGGTGAAAATATTCGCAACTTGATCCTGGTTTGCTACATGCTTTAGTTCCACACTTCCTTCCTTTACATGATCTCGGATAAAATGAAAGCGAACATCAATATGTTTGCTCCTTTCACGATTCACTGGATTCTTTGCTAACTCAATTGTTGCTCCGTTGTCAACTCGAATTACGGTTGTACCATGTTGCTTTAGCTCCATCTTGCTCAATAAATATGCACCAAGTAGCTGCAACATATTGATGTTGTTTCTTTGACAACATGTCGAAAGTGTACAGAAGCTGTAACTTTCGCATGTCGAAAGTGTCACAATCGGTTGTTTCTTTGACAGCCAAGTAAATGATGTGTTACCCATAAAGAATGCATATCTCAATGTGCTTTTCCGATCGTCTATGTCTCTGCACCAATCGATGTTGGAGTAACCAATAAACTTGTAATCTTCTGCTTTCGAATAAAACATCCCAATTGACACTATTCCTTGGATGTAACACAAAATTTGATTCAATGTTGTCCAATGCAACTAAATCGGCTCTTCCATGAACTGATTAACAATTGCAACACATAATGTGAGATCCGACCTTATGCATGTGAGATAATGAAGGCTTTCCAACAAACTTCGATATTTGCTCGCATCCATGCGTTCTCCTCCATCAAACTTCGAGAGTTTCGTACCTAGTTCCATTGGTATTGAACCCGGGTTGCAATTCTCCATCTTGAACTTCTTCAAAATCTCTTCGTATATTACTCTTGCGATACAAAGATGCATGTCTCCCCTTGTTTAACCTCAAAACCGAGGAAAAACTTCAGCAAACCCAAATCTGTCATCTCAAATTCTCATGTCAGTGTGCTCTTAAACTTAAACTTTTCTATCATCGCAACACTATTACCCACAGAAATAAGGTCATCAATATAAAGAGCAACAAAAATCGTGTTACCTTAATTCTGCTTTGTATAAAGTGCATGCTCGTAAGGACATTTCTTGTATCCATTCTCCTTGAAATATGTATCAAGTATTCCAAGCTCGTAGTGCTTGCTTCAACCCATAAAGTATTTTCTTCAATTTTAGCACTTTCTTTACTTCTCCAACTTTCATATATCTTGGTGGTTGTTCAATGTACACTTCTTCTTTAAGCACACAGCTCAAGAATGTCGTCTTGACATCTATCTGAAAAATTGGCCATTTGAATTGAGCCGTTGGAGAACTAAGTAATCTGATTGTCTCCATTCTCGCAACATGAGCAAAGGCTTCATCATAGTCAATTCCCGCTTTTTGCTAATATCCCTTCGCAAAAAGTCTCACCTTATAGCACTTTATCTTGTCTTAAGCATTCATCTTCTTCTTGAACACCCACTTCACACCAATCTGCTGACTTGCATTCGACAATTTTGTCAGCTTCCATGTATCATTGGGCTCAATCGCATTAAATTTCTCATCCATGGCAGCTTGCCACTTCTTATCTCGCACTGCTTCCTCAAAGCTAATGCTTTCAGCATTTGGCAAAAGACATACAAGATGTACCTCATTAGTCGCCTCATACAAATCTTACAAACTCCGCATTCTGGGTTGTTGCGGTTCATCTTCATCTTTAGTTGTTTCAGAATCTCTTTGCATACTCGTTGATGCAACGACTGATAATCTCCAACTTCGATGCCAACTTCCATTGAATCGTTCCAGTCTCATTCGCTTTCTTCATTTACGGGCACATCGCAGCTCACCATCACCTTCTTGCTAATTAGGTCAAGTAGCTTGTACTCTTTCGTTTTCTCATCATACCCCAGAAAACATACTTTTGCTTTTGTCTTAGAGCTTTGTTTTTTGCTGATTAGGTACGTGTGCATAAGCCACACTACCAAACACTAAAAGATCTGAAACTGTCAGCTTTTGTCAGCTTCATGCTTTTTGTGATGTCTGATCATCTAGCTTCGCATGTGGACATCGATTTTACACATAAATTGCGCATTACACTGCTTTCGCCCAAAATTCTTTTAGCATACGTTTTCTCTTCAACACTGCTCGAACCATATCAAGAATGGTTCTCTTCTTTCTCTCAGCCACACTATTTTGTTGAAGAGTGTATGGTAGGGTTAGGAATCGTCTTATGCGTTGCTTCTCGCAATATTCCATGAAAGTTGTTAAAGTGTATTCACCACCACTATCAGATCGCACAACTTTGATTTGTCTACCAGTTTCTTTCTCCACCTTCACCTTGAATTTTTTGAATGCCTGTGATTTTTTTTCCAAAAAATACACTCAAGTTTTTCGTGAGAAATCATCAATAAAGGAAATGAAGTACCTTTTACCACTAAAAGATCCGAGGGAAATTGGTCTGCATATGTCCGTATGAATCATCTCGAGCGGCTACTTCGCCCGATATTTCGCTTCCTTCTTAAACGAGGTTCTTAGATGCTTGCTGAGCTCACTTTCTTCAAAAAAGGTTCCGTCATAATCCATGTTGGGTAGCCGTGCACCATATCCTTCTTCGCTAACGCTTTTAGTCCACCATGATTTAGGTGACCAAAACGAAGATGCCAAAGCAATGTTTTATCTTCTACATTGACTCGCAAACATTTTCTCATACGCTTCTCAAATTGAATCTGTACATTGGATTTCTTCCCATCTCGACTAAATGCTCTTGCTTATCGTTCAGATGTAACAACCAGTCTTTCAAACATATCAAAAAACTCTTTTCCGTGAGTTGACCTTAAACTCAAAATATTGGCTTTGAGATCTGGTGCATAGTAGACATCTGGGATTGACCCTATTACGCCATCCTTTTGCAAATAAGAAATCATCCATTTTCCTTTTACCTCTACTTTTGACGCATCGCCAAAAGATACATGACCATCTTCTATTTTCCACATTTCTTTGAACAGATGCTCGTGACCGCACATATGATTGCTTGCCCTTGAGTCGAGATACCACAAAGTATTATTGTTTGCGTTGTCATCAATTTTCACCATCAAGAGAAGACCTTCATTCGCTTCGTCTTGAAATGCTAGGATGGTTGTTTCTTCAACCATTTTAACTGCACAACAATCTCTCGCAAAATTCCCTACTTTTCTACAATTGTAACATTTGTCAGAATCACAATCACTTGCATAGTGACCATACTTGTGACATTTAGAGCATTCGATGTTAGACTAGTTCGATCGACCGCCTCTTCCTCGACCGCACCCTTTTCTGCGCCAATTCGCTTGACTCGTCTATCCTTTCACATCATAACTATCGCTTTGACTACTACGACAAAATCCACGACTTCCACGGCCACTGCCACTACCCTAAAATTGTTTAAAATAGAGTACCTTTTCGTCTTTGATTGACGCATTGGTTTGAAGTGCTTGCTCTAGCGTTTCCTCCTTCTTGTTCTTGCATTGGTCGTGTGCCTCAAGCTATCCGGTGAACTCGTCAACAATAAGCATCGCAAGATCCTTTGACTCTTTTATTGCGCACACAATGTTCTCTAAATTTTCCGTCAATGATCTCAAAATCTTCTCAATAACTTGTGCATCAGTTAGCTTTTCTCCGTTGCGATTGAATTGATTTACCACCATCTGCACACGTGTGATGCAGTCAAATACACTTTCTGACTCCATCTTAATGCTCTCCAACTCTCCCCAGAGAGTTTGAAGACGCACTTTCTTTACTCGGTCAGCTCATTTAAACACTTTCTCTAAAGTGTCTCACACTTTTGAAGTTGTTGCACTCGCAATCTTCTTAAAACCCGATTCGTAAACTGCACGGAACAACATGAACAATGTCATTTTATCCTTCGAATGCATCTCTTTCAACGCTTTGGTTTGATTCGTCGTGTAATTCGAGGTATCTTTTGGTTCTACGAAAACTTCTTCAACTATTTCCCATGCATCATGAGATCCGAGAAGAGTTTTCATCTAGATGCTCCAATTCTCGTAATTTGCCTTCGCCAATCGTGGCAATGGAATTTGACCCGTCATGTTCGCCATCGACTCTGATACCATTTGTAAAATCTAAATGTGAATATAAACACAAATAAAACAATCGTGCAAGCTTTTCGCTTTATGATTGGAGAGATAAGACACACAAATTCTCTAAACACTTTCTCTTTATTTCTTTACAAGTTTCTCTTGCTATCTCTCTACGCTTTCTTGCTCAACATTCCATAATGAACTGAGCCACCTATTTATAGCCCTATTACAACTTGGTTTCCAAGTGCTTACCAGAAATGTTTTCCACTAATTGCTCGATTAAGGATCCACTAATTCCTTAATTAACTCCTAAATTGACAACTCATTAATTCCTTAATTGACTCCTTAATTGACAACCAATTACAATGACATTTTAATTACATTAAAAATAGCATTAAAGTTTATTCAACACACAGTACAGACTTCAAGACATTAAGAAAAATAAAGCCTTTGCTACTTTATGAGTAATGAGAGTGGGTTCTTGGGATGTGTAACATTTACCCGAGGTTCAATTATGTCCTCTATGTCTATGAGATATAGCGAAAGAAGATTTGATCTCTTACTTATACGGACGTAAATTGAAATTTTTCTGTCAATTCCCCTAACCTTCTTTTCTACCCCAACTTAACAAGTACTTTAGGGAGATAGAGAGGATAGAAGTCAAAGGTTTGGAAAAGGGAAGGATTAAATAGACTTTGACCGCTTTTTAGCTCTAGAATGTTTCTCTTTATGCTTCTTCCTATTGTCTGAATAAACTATTAGATAAAGTGGGGTTCCACCTCAAAACCAATAGGTGATAGAGGAGTAACCCACTTATCTTATAAAGATGTTAATAACTTGTCATCTTTCCAATGTGAGACAAGGTGAAAACCTCTAACATGGCTCCCAAGTTGGGATCAAATACCTACATGCTTACGTTTTACCAGCTTTGGTTGGATCCGAATTTATGGATCAAATACCTACTTGGGTCGGATCCGAATATGTGGACCAAATACCAACTTAGAGCTTTGAGACCATATTAGATAATGTGGGGTTCCATCTAAAAACTAATATGGTATCAAAGCTTCAAGTAGGTATTTGGTCAACATCTTCGGATCCAACCCACGTGGGTATTTGATACTGAAGAAATTTTGATTTCTTGATTTTATTCCTTCAAAACGCACGAATAAATACACGTCCTAACAACCAAAAGTCCTAGATTTTCTCCTTCAAGATCTAACCAAAATAACAAACCTAACAAACCTAACAAACTAACAAATAGATATATTTACACATTACAAAAAACACCCTAACTTTCAACACTCCCCCTCAAGCTGGACTATATATGTTATAAAAACCCAGCTTGCTATTTAGGTCTTCAAAGTTAGGTCTTAGCAATGGTTTAGTGAGAATATCTACCACTTGTTGCTTGGTAGGAACATAGAAGAGTTGAACCACTTTATTGGTGACTTTCTTTGAGATAAAATGGCGATCAATTTCAATGTGCTTCGTCCTATCATGATGAACAGGGTTCTTGGCAATACTTATTACTGCTTGATTATCGCATATCAATTCAACCGGAGATGGACAATCTTTTCCTAACTCATTAAGGACCCTCTTGATCCAAATGCCTTCACATATGCCTTGGGCTAAAGCTCGATATTCAGCCTCAGCACTGCTTCTTGCCACCACAGGCTGTTTTTTACTTCTCCAGGTAACAAGGTTTCCCCATACAAATGAGCAATAACTAGAGGTAGATTTTCTATCTGTGGATTTGAGTATATTCTAACATTCCTCTCATCTGCCCTTTTGAATAGTAATCCTTTTCCTGGAGTCATCTTCAAATATCGGAGGATTCTGTATACTACTTCCATATGCTCTTCATTAGGACTATGCATGAACTGACTCACTGCACTAACAGCAAATCCATCGAGTGTGAGAGAGAGATATAAGGCGTCCTACCAATCTTTGGAATCTCCCCCTATGCACAGGGATGCTTTCACAGTCCAATCCAAGTTTTCTTTGAGGATCCATAGGAGAAGCTGCTGGTTTACATCCCAACATGCATGTCTCGGTAAGAAGATCTAACACATACTTCCTTTGAGATACCACTATACCTGACTTGGATCGTGCCACTTCCACACCTAGGAAATACTTGAGATTCCCGAGATCTTTGACCTCAAACTCTTGAGCTAGGTGCTTCTTCAAAGCTTGCAACTCAGACTTATCGTTCCTAGAGAGGATGATATCATCCACATACACAATCACCATGGCCAGAGACGTTTCAGTTCTGCGTTTGACAAATAGTGTGTGATATGACTGACATTGTGAATATCCCAAGCTGAGAACGACACTTGCAAACCTGCCAAACAAAGCACGGGGTGATTGCTTAAGTCCATAGAGGGATTTTTTTAGCCGACATACCTTGGTTGGATCGAGGCCTTCTTTATATCCTGGAGGAACTTCCATGTAAACTTCTTCTTCTAGATCCCCATTCAAGAATGCATTTTTTATGTCCAGCTGTTGGAGCCTCCACTCGAGGTTAACTACAAGGGACAATATAATTCGTATGGTGTTGAGCTTAGCATTAGGTGCAAATGTCTCTTGGTAATCGATTCCATATGACTGAGTGAATCCTTTGGCTATCAGCCTAGCTTTCAACATTTCAATACTCCCATCTGCATTATGTTTTACTGTAAATATCCACTTGCACCCAACAGTCCGTTTTCCACTTGGTAGTTCAGTCACTATCCATGTATCATTTTCCTCGAGAGCCTAATTTCTTCTCGTACTGCTTTCCTCCAACCAGGATGTTTTAATGCTTCGACAATATTAATCGGAACCTGTAAATTATCAAGCATGGTCACAAAGGCACGATAGAAGTCAAACAAGTTGTCAACGATACATAATTCCCCATAGGATGCATGGTGCAACTCCTAACTCCTTTCCTTATCGCAATTGCCAGGTCCAAATCATCAACTACAACATCTATCTCATTGGTGAGTTGTTCGGAGTTTGGAGTTGGTTCAGACTCTTGAAGCACTTCATCTGTTTGAGTGTCTATATACCCAACTTGGTTTCTCCTCCTTGTATAGGTGAGGAGTTGATCACTGACAATTGGAGACGGTGACGGTTCAAGAATGAAGGATTCAAGTATGGAGGTATTAGGATCTGGAGTCGTTTCTGGAGTTGTGGATTCAGGTATGGAGGTGGGAGGATCTGGAGTCATTTCAAGAATGGATGACCACAACTAAGTGTCACTCAACTTCTCCCTCTGACAGTCAGTCTCAGAGTAGAATGGAAAACTTGAAGGCATATGGTTGATAAGATAGGTAGCTGTGAGAACCGCTTCTCCCCAATAGAATTTAGGGACTTGTGAAGAAAACATGAGACAGCGAGTGACTTCCAGAAGATGGCGATTCTTTCGTTCAGCCACTCCATTTTGTTGAGGGGTTTCAACACAAGAGCTTATATGAATAATCCCTTCTGTCGGTAAGTATTTCCCCAGAGAATAACTGAAAAATTCCTTCGAATTGTCTGTTTTGAGGACACGGATTTTGGTCTGGTATTGAGTCTGAATCATGTTATTGAGGCGTTGAAAGTGTGAGTATACTTCAGACTTTTCTTTCATGAGAAAGACCCACGTAATATGTGTGTGATCATCGATGAATGAAACAAACCAACGAGCTCCAGATATATTTTTTATCTTGGAAGGACCCCATACATCGTTGTGGATTAACGAAAAAGGGCTAGAAGGTTTATAAGCAATATGTGGATAGGAGTTCCGAGTGTGTTTTGCAATTTGACAAATTTCACATGAAAAAGAAATGAGATCTTTATTATAAAAAAATTAGGGAACACTTTAGAGAGATATGTAAAATTGGGATGACCTAGACGATAATGTAACAACATGACTTCATTATCGTTATTGATGCTACGAGAAACTAAATTGCTAGAAATTGAAGATGATAAAAGGAAAGACTTGTCTTTGATTGTCAGTGGATCGAGATCATAGTTGAGCAGGTAGAGTCTCGAACAGACTTTAGCATTGCCAATCGTCCTCCCCGATTCCAAATCCTGAAAAACGCACGAATTTGGGTAGAATTTAGTTACACAGCTCAGGTCTCGAGTCAATTTACTGATAGAAAGTAGGTTACAGTCCAAATCTGGAACATGAAGAATAGAATTTAGAGTTAAGTTTCGAGTGATACGAATGGAAACTGTTCCTGCTACTTTCGAGTGTGACCCATCTACAATTTTTACTGAATTGTTGGATGTGTCAGTTTGATATTGATGGAATAATGACTTATTCCCTGTCATGTGGTCTGATGCTCCTGTATCGATGATCCAAGGCTGAGTTCCACCTCTGCTAGCAGTTAGGGCAGTTGGTGTGACTTTCTGAGCAACCAAGCCTGTTCCTTGAATTGTGTTACCTATGATCTTCTGTAGCACATCGATCTGCTCCTTGCTAAATGAAAATGACTCAATTCCAGCATTATTCTCTAGGATAGCATTAGTCATATATGCTCGATTGTCACGGTCATTACGATTTCTCGGTTTCCAATCAATTGGTTTTCCATGAATTTTCCAGCATGTGTCCCTCGTATGACCCGACTTCCTGCAATGGTCACACCAGGGTCTCCCTCGTTTCTGCTTATTTTCTCCTGTGAGATTAGAGTTCCTCGAGACAAATGCAGATGCCTCTGAGATTGGAGTACAATCTTACTTATCCATCATAATATTTTTTCTGCTTTCCTCTCGTCGTACCTCTGAGAATGTCTCACGAAGAGATGGCATCGGCTTGATTCCCATAAGTCTTCCTCGAACTTCATCAAGGTTATTGTTCAGACCAAAGAAAAACTTAAATGTCCTCTTTTGCTCCACAATCTTGTATATTGTGCGGTATCATCAGCACACTTCCACTTATGGAGTTCAAACAAGTCCAACTGTTGCCAATGTCGAGAGAGGCTGTTGAAGTACTCAGTGACTGATTGTTCTCCTTGACGAAGATCATGCAAAATTGACTTAATTTGAAACAATTCTGAGGTGTTTTCCTTACTCGAATAGGTTTCTCTAGCTGCGTCCCAAATCTGATACGCAGTGATGTATAACAGGAAGTTTTCTCCTATCTCAGTCGTCATAGAATTAATCAACCACGACATCACCACATTGTTTTCTATCTTGTTTGAATTCGGGGTCACCTACTTCAGGTTGTGTCTTATCTTTTGACAGGTAATCACCTTTACCTTTCCCACATATGAACATGTTTACAGCTTGTGACCATTGGACATAATTTTGGCCATTCAATTTATGACCCATAATATAGGTTGATGGCGAATCAAATGTGTGGTCAATGGATTTAGAGGAAGCCATAACTCAATAACAGTCTAGTAAAAACCAACTATGTATAGTAAATTGAGATAAGCCCAAAGCAACAATACCTTTTCAGATTCATTATGTTCGTTACCTCTGGTTGGACAATAGGAATTCAAGGCAGTAGAAATTCGAAATCAACCACCCACCGTCTAATCTCGATCATCAACCAGAGTCGAGAGACTGGGTAACAGCGGTGGAGGTAGGTAGCAACGGCAAAGATTTGGGAAGTTGGTTACAACAGCGGCGGATGTGATCGATTGATCGATGGGAGATGGATTGACTGGGATTCCTTGGAGTTGATCGATCGGAGGAGGAACAGAGTTGGGTCACCGGTTGAACTGCCTAATTAATTTTGATTGAGTTGATCGACGATTGAGGAGTGATCGACGATTGAAGAAATCCCGATTTTGATGATCGATCAGAGGAGGAGGGAGGGTTGATCGATTAGTTTAATCGATGGTTGACGAGTTGATCGATCGATTGAGGGAGAGATTTTTTTTATTGTTATTCTTTTTCTTCAGCTCTGATACCACGAAGAAATTCTGATTTCTTGATTTTATTCCTTCAAAACGCACGAATAAATACACATCCTAACAACCAAAAGTCCTAGATTTTCTCCTTCAAGATCTAACAAAAATAACAAACCTAACAAACTAACAAATAAATATATTTACACATTACAAAAAACACCCTAACTTTCAACAGATACATAAATTCAACTCAGATTCGACCCAATTGATAAGGATGACAACTGTTGAGGATCTCCAACATATGTCAAGAAAGATGTACAGTTTAATAAGGCTACTACGAAATATTTACACATGGATGGGACATGTTCTTCTATTCTGATGAATGCTTTCGCTTGGGCTATATGGTTCATCCAAGGGAGAGATTTGAGCTTTTTCAATGGTCTTCTCAATACAAAAATGTTTCACGCCCTAAGAGTTTCAACTTTCAATAGCGTTCATATATAATATAATTAGTGTTAGCTTTGTAGTGTTCTTAAGCTTATTTTTTCCTCTTACATTCATTTTTCATTTCTCTGATTGCACAAATAAAATCCCAAACCAAAAGATCTAAGAAGTTAAGATGTGTATGTACCTGTGCAAGTGAATAAGCCCATGAGGAATACATTCCAGCAAACCTTTCCCTGTACAGAACAGTTCTCTCCCTTGATACAATAGGAAAGACTGATGAGGAACTGTTGATGCCGATGAAGATAACGCTGCAGTACATCACGCCGAAGTTGTTGAATAGGTTCTGCTGGTTTTCTCTTCAAAAACAAGATAAAATGCGGTTGCACATGTGAGTCAAGTCAATCTCCTAATTTCCTTTTGAGAACTAAAATGAAATGACACCAAAAATTTTCACATTCAGAATAGTATAAGATACTTACAGATTCTTTCCATGTTTCCAAAATAGCATCCCAAGTATCAAAGAGGTTGCAGTTATAGACAACATATTCAACAAGTTATACTGAGGAAGCCTCCAATAAGATAAGCTTAGTTTCCAAAGGCAAGCCCCAAACTGCCCTAAAAAATTTTGTGCAAAGACACTCGAAAAGTGCAAATCTCTCGAACCGGGTGGTGGAACACTCAACTGCTTCAAAAGTCCTATGTTGTTCCTACAGAACAAGAATTGGTGAACCGTCTATGTCACAATACACAATAAATTGCTTCTTATTTTCTCATCTAAAGACTGCACTTTTTCAATATGAGACAATCGTGGGATCCTAACATGCCCCCTCGAGATGGTGTCTCTTTTGAGTTTCACTTATCTTGAATCGAATCCCAATTTTATTTTGTTGGACCGAATATTCAGTTGGACTTAATGTGCTCTGATACCATATTAGATAGTGTGGACATTTATCTCAAAATCAATCGGTGATGAGAGGAGTAGTCCACCTATCTTATAAATGCTTGTTGGACTCTCAACTTTTCTAATGTGATACACAATTGTGAGATCCTAACCATAAATAGCTTCTTATTTTCTCGTCTTAAGAAGATAAAAAGAAAGAAAAATGTAAATCTCAACTCACTCATATAGAGCAGAGGTTTTATACACTTGAGCAAAATCTATGCCCAGTTTAGCTTCTTCTGCTGATGAGGTAACCTCTAACATCCAAGTTGCAGGATTGTAATTTTCCCTAATCTTTGAAACCCCAGGCACATGCTATATTACAAGAAATTAAATAATTAGAACAAAGAAAATGGAAGATATGGCAATCAACATGACTAGTTTGTATGGCAGACTGACCTCGAAATATTCTATGACCTTACTTGAATCACGTCCCAATGGTCCGTAGTAGATCATATGGCCGCCAGCTTTTAGAAGAATCAACTGCATACAAATCCAAAAAGCCTAAATTAGTCAATGTTAAAAAAAGTTTTAAGATTCCATGACAAAAATTTAATGTAAGCATGTACAGGCTAGCTAGAAAGCACTGACACTTCTATTTTGACGAAGTATCCGTGTCGAACACGTCATGTCTGACACTCGAAATTCCATAAGCTCCTTTATTATTATTATTTTTAATTTTGGATACGTCACGGACACACCATGGACACTACATGGACACCTCATTTAAGATTTATTTGTTTCAGATGGTCAATGACACAACAATGGGTAGAGTTGGTGGAGGCCATCAACGACGATGTCCATCAAAGATAGGTAGACTAAAATGGAAAAAGGAAAGAAAGAGAGAAACTAGAATGGAGAGAAAGGAAAATGAGATCATAATTAAAAAAAATTTAGATTGTTAAGGATACGTTTATAACTAACTAAAATATTTTTGATTTGATCTTTTAATAGTACATTATAAAAAATAATAATAAATAACATGTCCTAGATGTATTCATCTCCTGCATTTTTAAATAATAGTGTGTCTAGGTATCCTTGTCGTGTCGTATCCATATCTCGTGTCCATGTCCGTATCCGTGCTTCTTAGCAGGCTAGAAATTATTTTCTCTAGTTTGTTTATATGAATGCTACCTCTAAAACACATGGCCCTGTGATTATAGTTTTTACTTGTTTGTTTGCACAAGCTACTTGATGAGTTGTTGAAAACAAAAACATGAAAACAGTTTGAAAAGAGCATCCAAAACAATCGGTAATATTTTAAAAGAAGAAAGATGTGGAAAAATCCCAAATCAAATATTTTCCTAACCATCTCGTCAACATAAACTTACATTCCATTTTCCTGGTTAATAGAAGTCTTAAATTTCTAGAAATGCCTCATTTGAGAACAACAAGAGTAAGAGTTTTACCTCATCAAATGATTCAAAGATGTCAATACTTGGCTGATGGATAGTACAAACTATTGTTCTTCCAGTATCAGCCACATTCTTGACTGCTCGCATGACAATTGCAGCTGCCCTTGCATCTAAGCCAGTAGTAGGCTCATCCATGAAGATGATAGAGGGGTTGGAAACAAGCTCGACCGCTATGGTTAATCGTTTACGCTGCTCGGTTGATAAGCCATTGACACCAGCCAAGCCAACTAAGGAATTCTTTATGCTATCAAGTTCAATGGTCTCAAGGACTTCATTCACAAATTGCTATAAATATGGAATTAATGTCAATTTCAAGATCATCACATTATCCTTAGTTACTATAATCAATAGCCATTTAAATTTTAGCTTAAGAGGGAAAAGAAGACCATACTGCTTTTGTTTTTGAGTCAATGTCAGGTGCTAAACGAAGCCAAGCAGAGAAGATCAGAGATTCTTCCACTGTTATCTGTGAAGAATGTATATCAGTTTGTTCACAGTAGCCAGATATCCTAGCAAACGTTTCTTGAACTTTCGGAAAACCACCAATTTTTATTTCGCCTTCGGTGTATCCGCTTGTTTTTCTTCCTGCAAGAACATCAAGCAAAGTTGTTTTCCCAGCTCCACTGACACCCATCAATGCTGTGAGGATGCCAGGCCTTAAGGCCCCTGTTATATCAGAAAGGAGCTGAAGTTTCTTCTGGGTGTAACCCCTTTCTCTCATTCCCTTGGATCCAAAGAAAAAAGTCAGTTGTGCTACAACAATGTTCTTCAGTGTTTCAACCATAAAACTAGAGCTTGTCTGAGATACTACTTTTTATAACCAGGAATCGGAGTTTCCTCCCATTACATGCTAGCGGGCACTCACGCCCATCTCATCGTCTCAAGGCTTGGACCCAGAAGACAGCAAGGAATTTTACAATTAAGCTTATTCGTGGGATTCAAACTTGGGACCTCCAACGGAACATATCTTGAAACCCCAAACCTCATCTGACACGAGACAGTCTAAGAGACTAATCCTAAAGCAATTCTCTACTTTCTAGAACAAAAATGAAGTGAAACAACTAATCACAAGTCATCAAAATAAAAACAGTTATAAGAAAACAGCAAATCAAGGACCATTTTGAAAACAATCTAGAGTCTTGAGACTATTACCGATGGCGTGTCGACATAATACTGCAAATCGCGAAACACTACTGATAAAGGAGTAAAAGGCAGCGGTATTCTGCCTGTTTATTGACCATGCAAGAAAATCAAAAGGAAAGCTCATCAATAAATGTGCATACAAAATGTTGGGTTAAGAAAACGAGATAATGTGACCTTTGTTTGATTCTACGGAGGTTTTAGGAGAATTGGGTCCGCCATTGCTGCATTTCTCATTGTCGTTTGCTTTGGAGAGCTCTTCATACGAGACAATCGGCAGCGACAATTCTGGAGCTGAATTGTAGAATGAAAGTATTAGATAATATGGGGTTACGATTAAATAAGGATGCCACATCGGAAAAAGTAGATAGCTCATAACAATTAGTAGTTTTGACGTGGAACTTATATTATCTAATATGGTACCAAAGCTCATAGCCCAAACAGGTATTTGGTCTGTTAGCTACCCTCACATTTTCCAATATGGAACAAAGTCACAATATGAGTATGGATAAAAAAAATTTGAAGTATATTTGAACTAGGAACTTCAAATTAGGGCTTGAAAGAAGGGAAGAAATGAACTTACAATTGAGGAAGGTTAGAGCCAAGGCGAATCCAATGTTGAAGATGAGAGCAAATCCGAACAAAGCTGCGAGTGAAATCCAGTACAAGTATTCAGGATAATCGAGTCCTCGACTTTGAAGCAAAACATGCCCAATCGTCGTGTTCGAACCTTGCATCTACACAAAATAACATCAAACAAGCAAGCCATTGTTAGAGATGTACACCGAGAGGAGCTCAGAAATGGCTTTCCCATCTCTACCACCAAAATCAAGTCCTCACAGAATTCATCAACAAAAATGGCTTAATTTTATAAGAAGTTTTTCAAATGTATGACTTTTCATCAAAAAAAAATATTTATCGATTTGTATTTAAATAGTTAATTAATAAAGAAATTTTTTTATTTAAATAAGTATTGATAAAAAAAAATATTTAAAAAAAAGTTTAAATTGGTAAAAAGAGAGAAAAATATATAAATTTTAAAAATAAAATAAATAAATAATGTAAACTGGTGGAGATCGAGGATGGGGAATGCATTCCCCGTCCCCAACCCCCATTCCCTGCCTGTAGGGATTCACTGTTCCTTTTGGAGCGGATCAAGGAAAATGGACATCTCTAGCCACTGGTTCAGAATCCAAACTTTTGGAATGGTGAACAATCTTTTGTTTTGACATTTAGTCAAATATCGATTTCGAGGATCGAACTCGTGATCTTGATATTGAATTGAATTTTCATGAAACCATTAAACCGCCAACCTTTTGGTGCAAAGCTTGGTAACCAATCGTTGATGAAAAATCATTTTTGTGTGCAAAGCTTTACTACGTCGACATTTTTTGGCAGTTAGTGTCATGGGTGAAGGTTCTTTTCTTATACAATAAATGCCTCGTTAGTCACATTTTTCAAGTACAATAAGAAGTTTGAAAGAATTGAAACTAAATATCTCGTGGTTCTTAAGATATCAAGATACAAGTTGGGTTATTTTTACCTTTGTAATCTCATTTATTTATGTAATTGTAAAAATATATTTTTATAAATATAAGTTAAAATTTTTATTTTAATCTATATACTTTCAATTATCTAATTAATCTTAATCCATATATATATATATATTAAAGACATCTCCTATGACAAATTGGAAGTTCCACTCAATAAACTAAATTGTCCCAAAATTATTATGATTAAACACATCAGGTAAACTTAGTGATTTCTATAACTATATATAATTAAGAAATAAATATAAGCATCTTTAGTGACACACCTTTTGCCATCTTGGAGCAAGAAATTCATTGATAGAAAGGCCAATTTCTCCGTAACTAATAGGTGAAATCCAAAATCCCCATCTTATCCAAGGTGATATTGAGGCTGCACAATTATGATAATAATAATATCTCTCCATCAAAATAAATGAATGAAAAGTGTAATGCAATTTTCGAGATCTAAACTAATCCAAGAAAAAATTGTATAAAGAGAATCAAACAATAGAGAAATAGAAGGATGGAGAAGAGAGAACATCGAATTTATAGTGGTTCGGGAACGTCTCAACTCTACTGTTATGGATCGATTGAGCTTGATCGATCCACCATCATAATATCATTGCAAGATTTTGCAATGGCTCTCTAGGTACTAGGGTTTCTACTCTCACTCTCAAGCTTGAAGAAAACCCCCAATGTGCTTGATATATGAGCACTAATACACATCTCTCATGATTAGTAAAACTAGCCCTTAATTAATCCTAGTTAAACATTAACTCATCGTAGGGCTAATATATGATGTGTAATTCAACTTGAGAAAACTCCCTTCATATCTTCACTATCTTCCTTAGAAGATGGAGACTGACTAGATGTCAATTTGCAATGCTGAGCAAATGGAGTCTTCACTGACTTGTAACTCTCCGTATGAAAGCGTTTCATAATACCAGTCAAATAATCAGGTTGACTAATACTAAAAAAGTGACTATCTCGGTCTTTGATCAACTCCATTCCCAAAATCTTCTTAGTATCACCCAAATCTTTCATCTCGAATTTACTGTTCAACAAATTCTTTACCCTCTTAATCTCTGCAACACTGCTAAATGCAATCAGAATGTCATCCACATACAACAGAAGCAAGATGAAACAACTTGCACTAACAGATTTTTTGTATACACAAGAATCGAAAGAATTCTTAGCAAATCCATTCTCAAATATAAAAGAGTCGAAACACTTATTCCACTGCTTTGATGACTGCTTAAGGCCATAGATGGATCTCTTCAAATGAAAAACCTTGCCAGACTCCCATCTAATTCATAACTAGGCGGCTATTTCATATAGATATCCTCGTCCTAAGTTCAATGCAAGAATGTCGTGGTCACATCCATCTGTTCCAATTCAAGGTTGAATTGAACCGTCATAGTAAGTAAAGCTCTAATAGAGGAATGTCTGACTACAAGAGAAAATACTTCAATATAATCTATCCCCTCATTTTGCTTGAAACCTTTGGTAACTAATCTTTCTTTGAACCGAGGCTGAGCAAATCCTCTAATACTCGGTTTCACCTTAAACAACCATTCGCAGTCGATGATCTTACAATTCTCTGGATGATCCACCAAAATCCAAGTTTGATTCTTCTGAAAAGAAGCCATTACCCTGTCCATCGCTTCCATCCATTCCACTGAATGCTTGGAATTTAAAGCTTGCTTGTAGGTGTTCATTTTAGAAATTCTCTCTTCATCATAGTAGTACAGAGCAAAACCTACAAACTGAGCTTCATCAAATCTCGATGAAGGTAGAATCACCCTTCTCTTTCTATCTCTGGCTAATTGATAAGACTGAATATCATAACTCACAATAGGGGCAATCTCCTAAACATTACTCTCTAAGCTAGAAAGAACATCCTTTAGCTTAGGAGCAACAACTAGGAGATCAGAATGTGCAGTATCATCGATATGCACTGATGGCTCAACTGAATAATCTCTCGATGTGGAAGCAAAAGATGATGTCAAATCAGTTCTCGAATCATTGCTAAGTAACTCAATCTCATATGTGATCTGCTTGGCGATTTTTGAGTTATCTAAAACTTCACTAGAAATCTCTTTCCAAGGGAATAACTTTTCATTAAACTTAACATCTCTGCTAACAAAACATCTTCTGTCACCAGATTCAAGGGACCAAAGTTTGTAACATTTCACTCATGAAGGATACCCAATGAAGATACATCTCTTGTCTAGCGAATCCAGCTTATCTTGCTTGGTATGTGCATAAGCTGCACAATCAAACACCCTCAAATGTTCTAGGTTTGGTGGAGAACCTGTCCAAAGTTCTTAAGGAGATATGAATTTCAAAGCAGTCGCAGACTTCTATTTATGATATAAGAAGTTGTATTAACTGCTTCACCCGAAAACACTTTTGGCAACCTAGCAAATGGTCCTATTGAACCTTCTACAAGCCCATTCTGTTGAGGCATGCCTAGAACAGTTAGAAATCTCTTGATCTCAGATTGCTTACACAAATCATCGAAGTTCTGATTAAGAAATTCTAACCCGTTATATGCTAATAAAGCTTTCACTTGCTTCCCAGAATTATTCTCAACCATAATCTTCCACTATTTGAATTTCGAAAAAGTTTCATCTTTGGTCTTCAACATAAAGACATATAACTTTCTTGAGTGGTCATCAATCAAGGAAACGAAGTACCAAGCTCCACCATGTGTTTGGACCCGAGCTAGGCCCCAAAGATCAGAATGGATATAATTTAATATCCCTTCTTGTAACAACCTAAACATATTTAAAAATATATATTTGAATTTTATAGAGTATTTCATTTTTCATTTTTTGTTTGAGATTTGGGTGTAAATAATTAAATGTTTCCAAATTATGGAGATGTAAAACAAGAATTTGAAATTTATAATTGAAATTGTTGTTTTTGGGTTAATGTGGTTTTGTCTTTAAAGGGTTAGGGTTTTATGCATCTTAAAAAGGAAAAGGATTTTGTTATAAAAAGAAAAATAGTTTGGTTTATTATTTATTATTTTTTTATCCTTCCACCAAAAGTAGCAGCCAATTCTCTCTCTCCCTCCTTCCTCTCACCCACGACTCAGACCCTTCCCAACTCTTTTCCCTTATCGCCACGTGGCCACATCTGGTTCTTCCATCCCTTTCCCCTCTCCTTGAGTGACAACTACTACCCTCCTACTAACCCATTACCATCGCAGCCCCCAACTCCCTTCTCTCTCACGTGTTCTTCTTTGTTTCCCCTTCGCCGGCCAAACCTCACCGGAGTTCTTCGACAGCCGCCGTCTTTCGACCATCTTCTCCGCCTGAAAACCATGCTGCTGCCACCATTTAAACTAGCGGCATCCGGTTCGTCAAGTCTGAGTTTTCGGCGAGTTCAAGATAGTCGAGTTGCGTCCGCCATCGTCGATCTCTAGCCTTCATCATCGTGAGTCTTTTCGAGCACCTCTACCACGGTTCTTGCCCTTCTCGTTATGGGTAAGTCATTTTCCTTCCTCTTAGAGCTCGCTTTCAAGCTTCAACGACCTTTAATGGAGTTTTCCGACGAGATGCTTAAAACCTTCTTTGAGTTTTCTTTCTTTATTCATAGATTCCGAGAGCTAGAGAAGTCCGATCGCAAATCCGAGATCTGTTCCATGATTCTGAGCTTGAGACATTTCCAACGAGGTATGACCCGCCCCGTTCCATGATGACACGCCACAGCCGGCCACCAAGCACTACCGTTCTCCGACGAGGTGTTTTTGGACAGAAGGTTTAGGTCGTGGGCTCTCGTGGTGTTTCGGTGGAGTTGTCGGGAAGGTAAGGAGCTTCATTATGATTCGGCTTTGTGGTTTAAAACATGTGAATAGTTACATGATAGAATTTACAATAATTGAATGTTGGATGACTTGTCACATGTATGCTTTGGTGTTGTTATTCACTGTGTGGGCCTATAACTACTCGTGGTAGCACGAAATCATGTATAGCTCATAAAATGTTACATCTCTCCTGTTGTATATCTTGTAATTCGTATCATCATTTCCCGATTGGTATCTTTGCTCGTATATGTGATGAACTGTTTATCTGTTTAACCTGTTCATTGACTGAATTGCCTTGGGTTTATGCATGTTCCATGTTGTTGACTTCATCCATGTTTGACTGCATACATACTACCATGATTATGGTCGGTTTCTCTTTTCGTTACCTAATGGGTTGTCTGTATGTTGTTTTGGCATTAGAATAGCTAGGTCTGGTTACCGTGTTGACCACCTAGAGGAGTAGTTAGCTCACACATTTTAGGGCTCGAGATTGCATGATCGATATTTTTTGTTATTATGACTCACTAGTGCCCCTCTGGAACCGAGCGGGGATATGAATCCTCTTTGCTTCAAGACACGTGGTTGGGTTGTACTAGCCTACAGGTTGACTTTTGACTTCGACCAAGGGGTCAGATCTCATCCACGTGTCACCTTGTGTGTGGAACAACAGGTTCCTTGGTTGTGAGCACACATTGCAGGTCGCACCAACCCTCGGGTGGGCCGGGTGCACTCGCCTAGGCTAGGCTAGATCTCATATGACTCTGGTGCTAGTTATTATCACTCTGTGTGTACTCGTGGAACTTCATATGTTGTGTGCATGGTTCCACCAGGTTACCTTTCCAGTACGTTGGAAGGGGGGTCGGCCATGCCGTGCTTGTCCCTGAGACTACTGGAAGAGGCCACTGGGACAGATGAAGGAGCGAAGGAATGCATGTCGGTAAGCCTACATGCATTAGTGGGGATGTTGTCTGCAGGCAGGTCGGTCCTCCCGCATGCTAGGGGTTAGCAGTTGGCGCCCTGAGCCCGAAGTTTAGGAACCCTGTACTTTTTCTCACTCGTGGCTCTCCCTGATAGGGTTAGGTGATTTTTCTTGGCATTGTGTATGCCCTTGCTGTCACGACTCGTGTGTCGTTGTCCCGACCCGAGGCATTCGGGTATGTTTCTGTTGATACGCTAATTGGAGTTGCGCAGCAGTAGCGTGGTGGGTCCCTGATGTGGGCCAGGCTACCCCAAGACACTAGAGTATGTCTCCGCGAGCACAGCGTTATGGGTCTCTGATAGGTCAGGCTACCTGAGGCATTCGTGTATGTCTCTGCTGATGCAGTTTAGCGGGTCCCTAGCAGAGGTCAGGCTACCCCCGAGGTAATTGTGATTGCCCTTTAGGACACGGTATGGGACGTGTCTGACCTGAAGGTTAGGGAACTTGTGTATTCTCCTCACTTGGGGTCTTTGTTATGACTTTGTTCAGATGATTGCTCGGCATTTAGCCGTAACTTGCTCACGGCTTGCACGCCATTGTTTGACATTGATTGATCGTGACCGGCTTGAGGGCCGGCCACGCATGAGCGAGGCATTTAGCTTTAGTTGCCATATTTTCTATCTGATTTCTATTTACATGCTTAACCCCATGGTGGGGCTCCTTACTGGGTATATTTTGATATACTCACCCCTTACATTTTTAGGTACTGATCCATTCCGAGGTGGCTAGGCTGGGAGCTGGATCGTTCATAGACACGGTGTCGACATTTTCTTTTCCACATTGTTCTATTTGTGTCAAACCTTATGTTTTACGTTTTAAACTCTGCTAAACTATCTTTTGTTTTGAACTATCGAGATCCCGAACCCTGTTTCGTATGTTTTCGAACTATTAGTACCATTTCATGTTTTTATGAGACTTTGCTGGAAAACGCATGTGGTTGTTAAATAGATTTTGATGATTTTAATATGCATGCACCTGTAACACC
The DNA here is from genome assembly GCA_036507275.1 of Sicyos edulis. NCBI lineage: Eukaryota > Viridiplantae > Streptophyta > Magnoliopsida > Cucurbitales > Cucurbitaceae > Sicyos > Sicyos edulis. The sequence goes on from CM071847.1 coordinate 38,708,935, forward strand.
CCATTAGAGTATATTTAGGAAGTCGGGTCGTTACACTTTTGATTTGTACTGCGAAGCTCTAAAACTCAACCTTGTGGACTTGTTTAAGATTCAATGTTCACAATTCTCAATTGTTGTTGGCTTCATATTTCCCAAAAGTCCTTGTTTAGATAAACAATCAAGCCCTCTGTGACTGATGTGAGCCAAACGATTATGCCATAATTTCGTAGCCTTCAAATTGAAGTTAGAGACTACATGGATCTCGCCATGGATAGCTCGACCTTAAAGAACATACAGTTCTTTCACCAGCTTCCTAATCATCTTAACTTTGTTATTTTTATAGATCAACAACAAACCACGGCGAGACTTGTAGTCATAACCAGCAGCATCAAAAGTCCCCAAGGAGATGAGGTTACATCTTAGGGTTGGCACATACCGAATGTCAGATAGCACTTTGACTGACCCGTCATCCATGTTGAATCATACTGAACCGATGCACTTAACCTTACACTGTTGGCTATTTCCCAAAGTGACTTTGCCTGTCTCAATTTTTATCAAATTCTCAAAATGGTGCTTATAAGGGGATATATGGAAGGTACAACCAGAATCCATTATCCATTGACTTTCATAACGGTCATTAGAATTTCCAGCCATAAGCACCTCGGCTGAATCATAACCATCGAGGATATTGACAGTTTCTTTGGGCTTCCTAATAATGAGCATTCCCATCCTCTTTAGGACTGGAAAATTGTGCTTAATGTGTCCCTATGCCTTGTAGTAATTACAGGTAAAACTTTTTTCTACTCTTTCTTCTTCTTTGCAGATTTCGAGCTGGTTTTGCCTAATTTACTACTTTGGCCTTTGGCAAGTTTGACCGACTTTCCATTCGTATAAAGAGCCTCATAATCCTTCTTCTCTACTTTCATCTCTAAGTCCCTAAAACGAAGTGAGTCAAGAACTTTGTCTAGGGTCAATTTCTCACTGCCATACTTAATCATTGATTTCAGCTCCTTGAACATGTCAGGTAATGAATTGAGAAGAATCACTGCTCGATTCTTAAAATCAAGCTTCTCCCGGGTGTTTGTAAATCTACACAAATCTGGTTGAACTTATCTATGTTTTCCTCCAAACCTTTGGACAGATCCATTCTGAACCCAAATAACAACTCTTTCAGATATATCTTGTTAGACAATGATTTTGACATATAGAACTTTTCTAATTTGACCCATAGAGTAGCCACATCATCAATCTCACCAAGTCTTCTTAAGACATTATCAGCCAAATGAAAAATGATAGTGCTATTTGCAATCTCACATGACTCGGCTTTTTCTTCTTTTGTCATGGTAGCAGGCCATTTAGGATAGTTGTCCAAGGCTTTTGCAACTTTCTGTTGCACTAGCAATGTCTTCATCTTCCTCTTCCACAAACTGAAAATCTCCTTTCCTGTCAAACTTGTCAATCACAAATCTTGTCGTCATCTTTGCAGATCAAAACACAAATCAGGAAATTAGTTTATTCAAAGGATTACTAGCCTCAACACAGAAAACAACGACTCAACGATCAGAATTACCCAACAGAATCACCGAGCAGCCTATCTCAAAATCAGTATCAAAATTTCAATTAAATTCTCATCAAACAAAATTCCTTAACAATACGCAATTGCTAATTCCCGAATTTTTTAATATCAAAATTCTTATAGCAACCTGATTTGTCAAAATAAACCAAGCATGACAATCCAATTTCATTAAGGCAACAACTTACAAATTAAGTCTAATAGCCCAAAATATCAAATCTCCATCATGAATATGCAACAGTCAAGGAATTTGAAATAATTTCAATTGAAATGGAAATTACCTTTTACACAATTCGTGATAATTTGAAAGCACAAAAACTGCTTATTAGATGACCATTAAAATTCAGCTGCTCAATTCACAAGCTGCCGAAATCAAAATTGTGAAATTCAATTAGCAATCATAGGAGAAAGTGCCCAATCAGATATGCCTTCAACAAACCAGCAGCTACAATTTGTGTAAAATTAATCATCGCTGTTCAAAACTCCATGCTGAAGTCAAAATTGAAAACGTCAACCACTGATTTACTAAGTCGGATTCACCGAAATCAAAATACCACAATAAACTTTCGTCGATTTCAATGATTCAAAGTCACCTCTACAGAATCACTATTCAAAGAATCGGAGTCGACCACATCGAAAAAGAGCTCTCCAAACAGAACAAAATCAATTTCATTGCAGACTCACCAATTTCGACTTCTCTGAACTTCACCTGAAAATAAACCAAGAGAATCGGAAATCAATTTCCTTTTTTATGATGCAAATTCTTCTGCCGTCGACTTCAGATCTACCACAATGAGACTGTCAAGACCACTTGATTTCACGACGAAATACCAAATCGCCGTCGCAAGCTTCCAAATCGAAGAACAAATTGCATAAAGAGAATCAACACAATAGAGAAATAGAAGGATGGAAAAGAGAGAACACCGAATTTCTAGCGGTTCGGGAACGTGCTTACTCCACTGTTATGGATCGAATGAGTTTGATCGATCCACCATCGTAATGCATTGCAAGATTTGTACATGGGCTCTCTACGTGCTAGAGTTTCTACTCTCACTCTCAAGCTTGAAGAAAACCCCAAATGTGTTTTATATATGAGCACTAATACACATCTCTGATGATTTGTAAAACTAACCCTTAATTAACCCTAGTTAAACATTAACTCATCTTAGGGCTAATATATGATGTGTAATTAACCTATTACAAAAAAAGATTAGTTTTAATTAGCTAAAGTGAATTTAGAAAGTCTTAATTAAAAGATTAAAAAGGAACTTACAATAAGTAATGATGAAACCACCTAATGTGAGAGTTAATAATATAAAAAAACCGCACACGGTAATGGCAGCATTGACATGAATCGTAGAGGCCATCAATCGAAACAATGACACAGATGTGGCGTGGACCGCAAACAAAAGAACAAAATGTCGAAAGAACCTACAAATAATAATAATAACAACAATAATAATAATATAATTGAAAGTGTCAGTCACATGTATAATTTTTATTCATGAACTTTTAACTTTGTTTCATTTTGATTCCGAACTTTCAAAAGTTTAATTTAAATCTAAAATTTTAAGATTTATTTCATTTTAATCATCAAAAGTTTAATTTTAATGTTCGTGCTTTTGAAAAAAAAACTATTAAAATTGATTCGTATAATAAATTTGACATTAATTTTAATTGAAATTGGTTTAATATTGCTAATAGTTTTGATACAATCCAAAGATAGAATGTGAATATATTTTTAAGATTTATATGCGAAGATGGCAAGTTTTTAGAGAAAAAAAATATAAAGACCAATTTTAATTTTTAATTTTTTTTGAACGTTTAGGGACTAAACTAAAATACACCTCAAACTTTAAGGACTAAAATTGAATTTTTGAAAGTTTAAATACTAGAATGAAATAAATCTCTAAATTCATAAACTAAAATTAGACTTTTGAAACTGTAGAAACCAAAATGAAATAGGTGTCAAATTCATAACCTTAAAAACATCCATAATTTTTATAGAATTATAAATAAACAAGGAGTAAAAGGCCTATTTTTCATTAAGTAATTTAAATCTAGATAAGTTTATAATATTTACACCACTATGTATTTTATTATTATGGTGTATTCATATCTATTAAAGGAAAACAAAAACGGGAGTGGATTAACCGAGGGTCAGTGACGTAGTTGGTTATCTTGTCTGGTGTTAATCCATTTCAACTCCACGGTCACGAGTTCGAACCTAAGAATCAATATTTAGCTCTTATATTATTTGAGAGTAGTTGTGCCCTCTATGTAGGGAAAAACAAATGGGACTGGATTAGGGTTGTGGAGTTATTTGACAAAACCAAGGAAATTGTTTTCAAATAAAATGAATTGGTTTTTCTCTCAGCAACAACCCCAGCCCCATCTCTGGCGTTCCTCTCTGCTTTTTCCTTCGTTGGCCAAGCCTCACCAATGATCTTCCTACTGCCGTTTCGCGAGTTGTAGCCACCGTCGACGAGTTCTCTTGGACGACATTTGACGTTGGCGCTGTATTTGTCGTCAACCCATAGCCAGCCACCGTAGTTCTTCGACGTGTTCTTCGTCGCGGCAGCCTTGTCCCAAGTTTGCCAGTGAGAGAGCTCGATTCCGTTCGGTGAGCTCTTCGTTCACATGTTAGTCTCTTGCTTGTTCATCTTCATCCTTGGTAAGTTCTTCTCCTCCTCTTTAGAGTTTGTTTCGAGCTTCGATAGCCATTAATGGAATTTTCCGGCGAGTTTGCTCAAACCCACCTTAGATCTACCTTCTTTATTCTTAGTTTTTGGGAGCTAGAGAAGTCTATTTGTAAATCCGAGACCTTTTCCGTGATCCTGAGATCGAGACCTTTTTATGGAGGTATTACCCGCTTCATTCCATGATGCCGCACCGTCGCCGTGCTTCGGCGATGTGTTTCCGAGCAGCAACTTCCCCTCGTTCCCATGATGTTAACCCCCTTTGTGGCATGTTTAGCTTGTCCCTAACAAACACTCAGAGCTGTTGTGTTTAGGTACTCTCGGGTTTCATCGTTTGGCTCGTCATTTAGCTTGTGGGTTCTTGTTGTGTTTCGGTCGAGTCTTCGAGAAGGTAAGAAGCTTCATTATGATCCAGGTTTGTGGCTTAAAGCATGTGAATAGTGTCATAGGATTTATGAGAATTGAATGTTGGATGACTTGTCGCATGTATGCTTTGATGTTGTTATTCACTGTTTGGACCTATTACTACTTGTAGTAGCATGAAATCATGTGTAGCTCGTAAACTGTTAAATCTCTATTGTTGTGTATCTTGTGATCATATCATCATTTTCCTAATTGTATCCTTGCTCGTGTATGTGATGAATTGCTTATCTGTGTTAACCTGTTGATCAACTGAATTGCCCTAGGTTTATGCATGATCTATATTGTTAACTTCATCTATTGGCTGCATACGTACTGCCATGATTATATGCTCGGTTTTCTCTGTTTGTTCGTATATGTTGTGCTTGGCGTTAGAATAGCTATGCCCGATTATCGTGTTGACCACTTAGAGGAGCAACTAGCTTACCTATTTTAGGGCTTCGAGACACGTGCACAGTGTTGATCTTGAGCCTTGTTAGATTATTTGGTTGCCCAGAGAGTGGTTGCAAGGTTGGTAGCCTCGAGGAGGTTGATGAGGCATCTTTTTGCTTCTTTAAAGTGTTGTTGTTTGCAGCCAGTAAGCCGGAACCCTGTGGGTAAGGGTGCAGCAAGCAGTGTTCTCTACGGACTGGATCCGTTAGTGGTTTCCTCAGTTGTTTGGTAAAAATGAACACTCTTCTTTTGGTAAGCCCTAGAGTAGGGCTAACTGCTGCATGTTGAGAGAGTCGGCCAGAGTTTGTTGAGCATCCTGTGGAGATGCCTTAGGCATGGTTGTTGAAGTTGAGCCCTTGTATGCCTAGCCAGAGTCCCTGTCACTTGAGGTTGTGACCTTGTTGGCCCCGTTGTAGTAAGATGTGGATTTGGTAGTAGTGGCACTTGAGGTGCATTGGTTGGTGTGCCGCTTCGGCACTAAATCTGGTTCAGGCCTGAGTTTGGCATGGGCATAGCAGATGGTTCTATGCCGTTCGGAGTTTAGCACACTCCTTTAGCCCTGGATCCGTTTATGGTAGTTGTACCTGTGTAGGTCGTGCAAAAAGGGCTAGTTCAGTGGTAATCAAAAGATTTCAAGCGAAAGGATGTTCGAGAGGAGCCGGAGCCATTTCCCAGTGTTACTGGAGGTTGAGTAAGTCAAGCAGGTTGACGGTTGGTAAGTGTTAGTGCGCGTGCATCTCACGCTAGTGTTAAGGCCAAGAGATCTTTGTGGTTGGTAGTGCGGTCAACTACCTTCGAGTGCCTAAATCTCAGGAGAGTTGAGCATCGAGAAGCAAGTTTGGGTTCCAGTGAGGACCATGAGTTGGATGCCTATGAGGTGAATAGGATGCCCTGGTGAGAGGAGTTGGATGCCTTATGGGTAAGCACCCTTGGTAGAGGCTTGGTATAAAGTAAGTTTGGTTTGGCATGGTTATGCTTTGGTAGAGCAAGGTTGCCACAGCTTCGAGCATCGTGTGGAGATGGAACTTTGGGTGTTTCGTTGATTGGTTGTATCTCTGCCAGGAGCTAGTGTGGCTTTTGGGAAAAACATTTGTTAGTCTTGGATCGCTAAATGAAGGTTGGGAGTTGTGCACACAAGTGTGTTTTGTGTGGTTTGTTCTGTGGCGAGAGTTTGAGATCCATGTAGGGTTTGCTTTGGGGATCCGTGCTCAGTTCTTGGAAAAGTTGGACTTCTGTGGATGTGGTAAGGCTTTAGCGAGGTGGTAAGGGTACCATGCTCGTGGTATCGTGTTGTTGCTTAGGTAAGATTTGTTAAGTTGGACCTAAGCTTGGTTGGCGGATCTTCTTGTTGGTCGTCATGGTAGAGAGTTGTTCGGATCCTTCCTTGGGTAGAAGTTATGTTGTGATTGTCGTCCGAGTAGGAGGATGACGATTCGGTAGCATTTCGGGTCCTCTTGGTTTCCAAGGAGTTGGAGTTGGCCAGCATGGTTGTGTTGCTCGAAAATGGAGTTGTTGTTGTTCGTGCAAATTGGTCGTTAGTCCGTTAGTTGGCAGTGGGTGTCGAGGGTTGCCGGAGAACCCTAGGTTGTGGAGAGCCTCTCTAGAGCTCAGTCAGGCCCAAGTAGGGAATTTCAGTTGGCAAGCTGGAGCCGTGTAGTTTGTAGCCTCGGGTGAGTTGTTGGCAGTCTTGGTAGCCTAGCAAGCTGGTATTTGTTTGGAGTAGAGTCCGGATTGGTTCCAGTATGGTAACAAGTTGATGCTTGGTGTTGACCAAGGTGTGGTTTGGAATTGCTAGAAGTCAGTTTTGCTCGTGGGGCGAATGGTTCGTGCCCTGTTGGTTGTCTTCCTGTTTCCAGGAAAGTTGAGAGTTGCCCCGTTGGTATTTGGAGGTTCAATCCGTGGTAGACCTCTGTTGCTACCCCGTAAGATTTAGATCTTGTTGCCTTAGTGGAGCAAGACAGAGAGTGTATGTGGAGCTCTCTGTCCTTCGGTTGTCTGCTTGTAGGAGCCGTTTCTTTCTGGGTTTGGCAGTTTGCTTCCGTCGGTTTGTTAAGGACTTTTCTGCCATAGCCTCGCCCCCCACTCGTCTGACGATGAAGGGTGTCGAGTTTGTTTGTGACGGTAGGTGTGATGAGAGCTTTGCCAGGCTCAAGCGCAGTTTGATTTCAGCACCAGTGTTGGCAGTCCCGGAGGGGACAGGTGGTTTCGTGGTTTACAACGATGCTTCCAAGTTCGGGTTAGGTTGTGTGTTGATGCAGCACGGGAAGGTCATTGCTTATGCTTCCCGTCAGCTGAAGCCATATGAGCAGAACTATCCGACTCATGATATGGAGTTGGCAGCAGTGGTCTTTGCACTGAAAATTTAGAGGCATTACCTGTATGGTGAGCGGATCTAGATGTTTACCGATCACCAGAGCCTCAAGTATCTGTTTACTCAGAAGGAGCTGAATATGAGGCAGAGGAGATGGTTAGAGTTAGTGAAAGATTATGACTGCGAGATTCTGTACCATCCAGGTAAAGCCAATGTTGTAGCCGATGCTCTGAGTAGGAAGATGTCGCACTCCGCGGTGTTGTTGAGTTCCCAGCCCAGATTGCAAAGAGAGTTCGAGCGGGCTGAGATTGCAGTGTTGTTGGGTAAGGTTACTGCCAGAGTAGCTCAGTTGTTAGTTCAGCCATCAATTAGACAGCGGATTATTGATAGTCGGCTGAATGACCCCGCACTCAAGAAATTGGGTGACAGAGTTAGTGCTGATGGAGATTTTGACTTTGTGTATTCACCAGACAGTGGGCTGACGTACAGAGGTCGGATGTGTGTACCGGATGTTGCAGGTTTGCGAGCAGAGTTGCTCTCAGAGGCCCACTTGTTCTCATTTGCTTGGCACCCGGAGTACCAAGATGTATCGGGACCAAGCGACATTCCGTGGATGGGTATGAAAAGAGATGTTGCAGAGTTTGTCATCGATGTCTCACTGCCGCAAGTGAAGGCACCTGTGCAGAAACCAGCCGGTTTATTTGCTGCGTACTGAGTGTACCTCAGTGGAAATGGGAAGAGATCTCCATGGACTTTATTTCTGGTTTGCCGAGGACTCCGAGGAAGTTCTCTCAGATTTGGGTGATAGTCGATCGATTGGCTAAGAGCGCACACTTCATTCCCGGTAGAGACACTTATCTTTGTGGAACAAGTGGGCGCAGCTTGTTTTTGGAACAGATTGTTCGTTATCACGGTGTGCTGTGAGGATTGTGTCCGACCGTGATTCGAGGGCTTGTGTGTTGGATTTCGGCGATTGGGACCATGACTCAGATTCGATGGAGTTTGCACATAACAACAGTTATCAGTCGACGATTCAGATGGCTCCATTCGAGGCTTTGTATGGTAAGCGTTGCCGATCTCCTGTGTTTTGGGAAGAGGTTGGTGATAGGCAGGTTTTGGGTCCCGAGTTGCTGCAGTTGACCAATGGTGCCGTGCAGAAGATTAGAGCTCGTATGTTGACAGCTCAGAGCAGACAGAAGAGTTACGCCGATGTTCGGCGTCGGGGTTTGGAGTTTGAGGTTTGGCAAGCGTGGAAAGCTGAGTCCCCGTTTTGTTGGTCCGTTTGAGATTCTGGAGAGGATCGGCAGGGTTGCTTATCGATTAGCCTTGCCTCCGTCATTGTCGGCAGTGCACAGTGTTTTTCATGTTTCGTTGTTGAGGCAGTACGTGCCGGACCCGTCGCACATTGTGGATTTTGAGCCCTTGCAGCTGAATGAGGAGTTGAGCTTCGAGGAAAAACCAGTGGGGATTCTTGCTTTTGAGACAAAGACACTGCGTAATCGTGAAATCCGGCTGGTAAAGGTTCAGTGGAGGAGTCAGAGTTCAGAGGAAGCCACTTGGGAGCGGGAGGATGAGATGAGATTGCAGTATCCCGAGCTGTTTCAATCTTAAGTGACTTTCGAGGACGAAAGTCTTATAAGGGGGGAGTATTGTAACGGCCCAGAAATTTCATCCCGGTCTTCCCGAGAGGCCCTGGGGCATTTTGGTAATTTTGGGTCGGGCCGACAGGGCCGGTTTTGAAATTGAAAATTGCCGGAAAAATTATGAGTCAATTTGAATGGGATCGGGAATTTTGGTGAAGACATTTGGGCTTGGAAAAAGGTAAAAATAAATAGGGAATTAAATAGCGCGTCGAGTGAGATTCGAGCCAGGGATGTGTCGCGAGCTAGGTAGGGGGCGCTGACAGCCGAGCCATTGGGCGTGTTTGTTAATCTATGCACGCGATCTCGTATATATGCCGTGGGCAGTGGTGATTTTATAAAAGCAGAATTTCCGCCCGAAGCTTCTTCTTCCTCGCGATTTTCCTTCTCCCTTTCTCCCCGACCGACCGATCTTCGTCCTTGTGATTTCTTCCTTCTCCAGCTCTGTTCGACCGAGCTTCTCTCCCAAATTCGAAGTCGATCTCACCCCGAGCAGCAGGTACATCTTTTTCTTCTTCTTCTCGTCCAAAATTCGAGCTCTTCTCCCCTGTTTTGGGCTTCGCCATTTCCGGCCGAGTTGAGATAATTTGAGGTATGGGTTTTGTGCAGCTAGTGTAGGGGAGTTCGCCATCCAAGAATCGCTCGTCGAAACCCCATGGATCGCTCGATTTCGGGTTTCTCCTTCGCCCCTGTTCACGCGCAGAAACAGAGCCCCTGCCGCCGAGCCGCGCCGCGCATCGCCTCGCGCCCGCGCGCACGCCTCGCCCAGCTCCGTGTCACGCCGCTCGCCGCACGGGCGCGCGCGCGCTGCATCGCGCGCGCGCGCGCCCGCGCTCGCGCCCAGCCCGCTGTCTCGCGCTTAACGCGCCACGCGCACTCCTGCGCCCGCGCGCGCGCCGCCCACCCAGTTCTTTGCTGTCGCCGTCTGTCGGCAATCGTCGCTGTGCGTTAAATCGCGCTCGTGAGTTGCTCCCAGTGAGCCTTGTTTATTTTATTATATTTAGGCCTATTGTGTGATTTTTGTTGTGATTGATAGGTTCTCGATAGCTAGTTCGGGTTCGTTCGCCATTTAGGTTTTCGTGTCAAATCGTCCCCGACCAAGGTAAGGATTTCTTACCGAGTTGTGTGAACCTCGCGATATATTATGCGATTGCTGATTGATTGCTTGTTTGTGATTATTGACATGTGTAGCTAAGTGCTCAATTCTGAATTCCCGATTAGCATGTTTTCCTGACTAATTCTCATGTTAATCCATGCTAGGTTGTCCCTTTCTAGCATGCTCAGATTCTGCTTCTTTGCTTCGTAGTATCATGCTAGGCTCGTTGTATTCTTATTGAGAGCACGTATTGGATTTTATGGAATTGTTTGTCGTTTGCTAGGGCGAGTTAGAGTTGCGGGTAGATAGCATCATCCGGCCCGATGCATAAAGTACCCACCTTGCATCCATGGCGGGGACGTCGAACAAGTCATTCCGTCCCCGACCCCGTGAGGATTAGCTAACCCAAGCGGTAGGCCCCCGCAATCTTGGGTGAGAGAGGCGGTTGTTAATGCCCCAACGGTCGGGATGATGACTTGGCATTGCCTCGCCCCGGCAGCCGGCATGTCCTCAGCATGTTTGGCAGTAGCCCCTGATTGCCACCTGTTAAGGCAAGGACGGCTTCCTGGTGTAAGCCTACCACTACCGTTCCTTGGCCCCAGGTGCGGTGGTTCAGGCTGACATAGTTTACGTGTCCAGTCTCACACCCCTATGTCGGTGACACCGATCCAAAGATTTAGTTAGGCGTGGTGGACTGGACATGGGCGGCTTGCCTTGCACTGCAACTCCCCATAGTTCTGCAGAGCACGCGGTGCATGCTTACGCCATTCTGGCGCCGACCGAGAGCTCCTCGGGATTGTGAGCGGTGTACCTTTCGTCGGCGATGAGAGACAGCCGAGGCCGAGACTTGTTTCTCGTATAGGGCGACTTGTGTGGTGATATTATTCCGGACTAAGACCCTAAGCTGGCATCCGAGGCCCAAGTGTGGGCTAAGCTATGTGCTCTATTCTGTGTTTATATTCATAGCTTGCATACGCTCATCGAGATGACCATGTATATCGTATTGTACCCGGTTGGGGATTCTTACTTGAGTAATTCGTTACTCACCCTTATTGTGGTTTTTCCACGGGTAACCAAGTTGCGAGACAGGATGATCAAGGAGGAGCTGTGATCATGGGGCCCATCTTTCCAACTCGATTTTTGTATTATGACTCTTTGTGTTTTATTTTCCCCTGAATGCATGTAGCGGGCACTGAGCCCTAGGATGTTTTGTAAATATTTGTGGATTCCAAGATTTTGTATCCGAATGTGTTTTGAATGGTTTTTAGTAAATCTCTGATCAGAGTAAACTTTGGAAATGTATTTATCTTGGAACAGGTGCTTGGAAACAGGGACAGGTTTCAGGGAAATTGTCTAGTTTTTAAAGGGGTTATTTTGAATGTTTTGTTTTAATTGGAATCCGAAATCATGTCTGTTTAAATGTCCTTTACTTTGAATGCATGCATTGGGGTAAGGGCCCATTTAGTGCCCCATTCGGGTCGGTCCCTTACATAACCCCAAGGTGGGGCTCCTTATTGGGTATATTTCAATATACTCACCCCTAACATTTTCAGGTACTGATCCATTCCGAGGTGGCTAGGCTGGGAGCTGCATGGATCATGGACACGGTGTCGTCATTATTCTTGTTTCCGCATTGTTTTACTTAGAGTCAAACTTATGCTTACAACTCTACTAAATATCTTTTGTTTTAAATTATCGGGATCCTGAACCATATTTTGTATGTTTTGAACTAGCAATACTATTTTTCATGTTTTTATGTGGTTTTGTTGGAAAGTGCACGTGAATATTAAATTGACTTTTGTAGATTTTAAATGCATACACACGTAACACCTCATTAGAGTATTTGAGGAAGTTGGGTCGTTACAAAAATCGTTAGTTATATACCATAATGTCAACTAAAATAATTATTAAACAAATTTATATTTTAATATATTAATGAAGTAAACTGTTTTCATGTAAATTTAATTCTTAAAAGAAAATAAATATAAAAATAAGCTAAAAAATACACGGATTAAAAGTGAGTATTATTGAAATATCATAGATAAAAATATTCAAATTTAGAATATAGGGACCAAATTGAAATTAAATTTCAAACATAAAGACTAGGTCATTTTTCTTTAATTATGCAATTATAATAAAATTACCTGGTGGGTTGAGGGGTGTAACCAATGACATAATAAGTAAGAGAAGTCCAAATTAAGGATTCAAAAAGTGAGAGAGGGAGCTTGAAAATGGCAGTGGGAATAACATAAGCCCAAGCGGGGTAAAACTGTAATTCTCTCTGTTTATAGAACACTGCTAGTCTTTGAATGGTCATTGCCAGCTCTGGAAGAGCATCCACCATTAGTATAATGAGGGAATAAAATAGTGCTCCCATGTAGTAGCTGCCATTCTCAATATCAATTTTCATTTGGGTTCTCATAAACACTGTCATTGTGATCAAACCCACCAACAAAAGCTGGCTCACAACAAACAACACAATCCAACATCAACATTTTAGTCAAATAATAAAGGGTAGCATATAAGTTTAGTCTCTATATTTCGAAGAAAGTTAGAGATTAGTGTTCATACTTTGAAAAACTAGAATTTAATTCTTATGGTTTGAAGAAGAATAGAAATTTACCTTTGTAGTTTTAAAAACTAGAATTTAGTCTCTAGATTTGGTAAAACTTAAAAAATAGCCCTTGTCATTTTTAGTCATTATGAATTAAGTATTTGAAAGTTAATTATTCATGTGTGAATGATAAAATTATGAGTAAAATAACTAATATAAAAAAATCATATAATTTAAGTATGAATAGTGAACTTTCATGTATATAATATGTCAGCAATTACGTACAATAAAGACTATATTTTAGATTTTATAAAATCATAGGAACTAAATTCTAAAATTTTAAAATTATAGGGACTAGGTTCTAACTTTCTTCGAACTATATATAGAAATTAAGAATATATTTTACTCAATAATAAAATTATAGAAATATTCATATTTTTAGATGAGAACAATAGCATTAAAGACTAAGTGTAAGGTTTAAAATTATGTAGTTTTGTATAGCTGTTTGTCTAAGTCTCATTTATTATTTATATTTAAGAGTTTTTGTAGTTGATATGGATGATTGAGTCCCTTTTGTATACTTGTATTAAAAAGTGTGGGCATCCAATATCTTAAAATCAATTGGTGATGAGAAGATAAGTAGTTCACCTTTGTTATATATTGCTACGCATGAGGTCTACACTCTTTCTAATGTGAAAATCCTAAAACTTATATATAGAATTTTTTAATTGATTTTAAGAGTTGAGTCTCATTTATTCTTATGCATATAGAGTTTTGGTATTTGATTTGCAATATTAAGTATCATTTATATTTGTATATAAGAGTTTTTGTAGTTGATCTAAGGGTTTTGTCTCATTTATATATAGAGTTTTGTAGTTGATCTGAATGACTAAGTCTCCTACTTGTATTCATGAGTTTTGTAAACATGTGAACTTTATTTGGAAATTGTAAATTTAAGTTGTTATGCTGCTAATTTTGTTTTTAGAAAAATTTACTTTTTAATGTTGGACATCTTTAATGATGGACAACTCGTCATTAAAAAACTTAACAACTATGATAATCACTTTTATTGATGAACAACCCATCATAAAAGATCTTCAATGACAAATAACTATTATGACGACTATGTTCGATGATGAAAAAAACACGTCATCAAAGTGACAAGAGAATGATACAACTCTTCCTGACGACATTTTCATTGCCGGGCAACTTTTTATGACGAGTTCATTTTATGTTGAGCGCTTTCAAAGACGGGTACTTTTAATGTCAAGTTGTTCGTCATAAGAGGATGTGCATCATGAAAACCCTTTTTATGTTGCCTTTTTTTGATGTTGAGCGTTTGTCCAACTTGAAAGTCCTTTGATTTCGAGTTTGTCCAACATCAAAGACTTTTTTGTAGCAATGGCTTTTGGTTCAATTTATGATGGATAACTACCTGTAAATTAATTTTCTACAAAGTTCTTTCACATTCAAATGTTGTAAGATTCTTTTGAGGCAAAATCGACACAACCACTAGTGTTGGGAAATCGGTCAAGGGACCTCTTCTCTACTTTCATTAAACATGGAGGGAATAGAGGAAAAATATCTTAAAAAACTAAGCACGAGTATGTATGAGAATGTTCTTCTCTCCAATCCTTGTCCTTTTTAAAAAAAAAAAATATATTATTATTTAAAATTATATATATGTATGTATTTTTTTAATGAACTTTGATTATAAATTGTAAGCTTTGAATTTACGTTACACTAATTTTCCTTTTTTTTGAAATCGTCACATTAATTTTTTTAGAGACGTTATATTAATTGTTTAATAATTTATGAGATGTTTAAATTAATTGATGTGTTTGAATAACTTAATATAAAATAGGGACTTTTGCATGTATATTACAAAATGGATAAAATATTACCTGAATAGCACAATAATGAAAATATTTGCACATATAGCAAAAATTATAAATTGATAGATTTCATATTGATAGATTCTATCGATAAAGGGTGATAGAATCAATTACTAATAAATAAAGTAAATTGATAGATTTTCATCAGATTCTATCAAGAGTCTATCAATAAGAACCGATAGAATCAATCACTAATAAAATTGATAGACTTCCATCACTAGAGAATGATAGATTCTATCGAAGTGTTCTATCAAAAAGGTAAACAATTTTTTTTTTAAAATGACAAAATTTGCTATAAAAGAATTATTTTTAAAAATGTGCTATAATTGTAAACTGTGGTAAAAAAGTTGCTATACAGCGCAAATTCCCTACAAAATATTATTTTGTTTTGTCTTATTTAAGAGATTTAAGATATTTTCATGAGAAGTAATTTTTTTTTATATAGAATATATTTTCATTAGAAGTTAACTATTTAAATGAGGATTTAGAATGTATAATTAATTCCAAATTTTCTTAAAATCTTATGCAATTAGTATTTAAAAAAAAAAAGAATTTGTCCTCTATAGCATATTTTTGGCTCTTCATTACAATTATAGCACATTTTTTAAAATAATTTTATTCATAGCACATTTTGCCCAAAATTCATATTCTAACATTATTAGACTTCTATCAGTTGAACTGATAGATTTTAGACTTCTATCAGTTGAGTTGATAGATTTTAGACTTCTATCACTTGAACTGATAGACTTTAGACTTCTATCAGTTCACTTGATAGACTTTAGACTTCTATCAGTTGAACTGATAGACTTTAGACTTCTATCAATTCAACTGAAAGACTTCAATCGATTTTGAGTGATTGAACAATGCAAATTGATACACTTCAATCAGTTTTGTGCTACAAATGAATAAGTTTGGGAATTGTGTTACACATGAATTTTTTTTTTAATATACATGCAAAATCCCCTAAAAATAATAACACAGAATCTGACTCGTGAATTCTTTTATGATTATCAAATTTAGTTTATTTCAAAAACTGAGACAAGATTAGGAAAAAAAAAACTAACAAACAAACAATAGCAAAACAAATATATGAATCCAATTAATAGAAAAGTGAAAAAAGAAGTGTTTATTAGATAGTTAAAATACAAATTAATTGAATTAGAACTACTAACCTGGCTTGTTTTGAACAGATAGATAAATGAGTTTCTTTTCATGAGGAGGAACTCTCTTGATGCACAAGCCTTAAACAATTGCCAGCTAGAAACGTCATTCACATTGAACACGAAACCATTTTCAAGGCTCATCGATTCGTCGAAAGGTTTCGATATCTCCTCGTTGAGCATCCTTCCTAAATTCGACGTAGCAAACTTTCTACCAAATGCTTCAACTGAAATATATGCATAAGGAGTTTCATTACGATACCAAAACTGTTGTTGATCCATTTTAGAGATGACTTCTTCAAGGAAATCTGCAACACTTTTCCTTTGGGGGCACTTGAAACCACAATCCTCGAAGAATGGAAGAACTCGATCGCGAGGACCGTGGTATACGATCTTTTTCTGTGCCATTAAAATGATATCATCAAAGAGATTGAAGGTTTCTGGAGCTGGTTGAAGAACAGAGGCAAGTATTGTAGCATCTGTGAGATGAGCTAGATGTTGTAGACAAGAAACTATTTGAAAAGCAGAGGAACTGTCCAACCCATTTGTTATTTCATCCATGAACAATACTCTTTTTGGACCAACCATCATTTCTCCTGGATATAAAATTTTATTTTTTAATTCAATCATCCACTTTAATTGGAGAAAAATTTCGAATTTGCAACATTTTGGTTAAGATGCATCCATACTCTCATTGGCATAAAAATATACCTCAAAATTTTGTAAAATGTGTGGTCTTAGGGAGGGGCCATTTTTTTTAATTAAAATATCATCGTTGGTGTCTCTAATTTGAAGTTTATTTTATTTTGATCTCTATAATTTTAAATGTTGAATTTTAATTTATGATAATTCAATAATGGTTAAAATTGGTTCTTGTACATGTTCTTAAGATGTCTTTTTTAGATTAATTTTGATTTAAAACTTACCATAGAAATTGTATTAATTTTAAATTTGACTGAAAGTACTTGAATCACCGAATGGGTAAGTGGCACAATGGTTTCATTGTTTGGTTGTAAACCAGTTCAACACCAGCGTCACAAGTTCGAGCCCAAGAATCGGTATTTGTTCCCCCTCCCCCAATATGTACTAATAAAAAGAAAGAAAAGAAACTACTTGAATCAAAACGGTTCAAATTCTAACATACAAAAACTAACTTAATATCAGATTTCATTCTCTCGTAATGGGAGTGGTTAGGGTTTTTTTTAGAGATTTTTTAATACTGGTTGGCATGAATCTCTTTACTGGTTCCAACGACTCTACCTCTCAATTCTAGCGTCTTGTTGAATCTTGAACAACGACTGGTTTGGCATTTTAATCGATGATGGATGAGAAGGGTGGGCAGAGATTCTGGGTTTTAAACGGAAGTGAAAGCTAGTGTGGACTGCGATTTTGAAGGTAGTGATGACCGATTTCTTCTGGGATTCTTCGACTGGCGATGCGTTTGTGGCTGGATTGGATGGTTGTTTTTGTTAGGGGTGGTGACTGTGTACTTGTCCATAGTGTATTTTTGAATAGGTAGGAAGTTTTACGGGGAACCTCAGTATGAGCATGCCTCTCTTGCTCAACTCGGTGGCCATTGAGGAATTGGTGGAATAGTGGCGATCGTGGACTCGAACAGCGGCAGAAGGAAAGGTGATATGAGCGGGTGATTGTGAGCACTTATTAAAGTAGGACAAAATTGGCTTCACTATTGTAGTGAAAGTTTTATCTAGTCGTGCAAGTAAACTTGATGCCTATGCCTTTATGATGCGCTCAATGTGGCGTGTACATCATGATACAAGAATTGATTATGCAGGATTAAATAGAATTGTTGTCCAGTTCCTTTCGGCCAAAGAGAAGAATCAAGTCCTAAGCAAAAGAGAACATTTGATCGAGCTCTTTTGGTGTTAGCATCCCTAGAGGAAGAGGTACAATTGAATGATATTTTTTTCCCTTAGTCCGTTTTGGCTGCAGATCCACCAGGTTCCTACAAACTATCGATCCCTAAAGATGGCCAAACTGTTGGGGAAAAAGATGGGGAACATGCTAGAGATTGATAATGAGTTTGACGACGAATGGACTCGACCGATTATGCAAATGAGAGTGGACCTGAACTTGTCACTCAATCAGGTTGAGCCTAGAGTGAGCCTCAAAGCCATCGTAGATAGTGTGTTACCGAGTAGGGAATGGCTGAAAGTGACCTTTGTTTGGAAAGCACCGATACCACTATACTGTAGTCGAGGATTTACTAAGGGGGAAGAGATAGCTAGGAGAGGGCGAAGAGGAAGAGGGAAAGGGAGGAATTGGAACAATCGAGAAGATTGAGAGAGGTTGTCATGGAGAAAGAGTGATGGCATTCAAGGGATAGAGAGGGTGATGTCTTAGAAGGTGAGGGTGTTAGGAGGGGGGAGACTGGTGTCTAGCCTGTGGAAGGTGTTGCAAAGGAGGATGACATGGGAAAGAGGGAGGGGGGGGGGGGTGAGAAGGAAGGGGAACGGGTGGAGGGGTTTATGATTGAGAAGAGAGTAGAGAGCCTGCCATGGTTGTAACGAACCTAACTTTGATAAGGGCTAGTGAAGGAGAGATGGATTACACTTCTTCTAGGGGTGGCGATGGTGGATAACACTATAATGTCTGTAGGGATTGACATAGTTATATCTAGAGTCTAAGACGGTGAAGAAGAGAGTGATTTGAATGATCTACTTAAGAAGGATAATTCATTGTGTAAATTGTTTAGGCTGCCACAATTGAATAGGCTCGATGATGACAGAAGGTACCCAAAGGTTGTTTATAGTGATAAAGAAAAGTGGAAGGTAGTTGATGATGTAAGGGAAGTAGCATTGAAAAAAACACGTCAGATAGACATGGCAGAAGCTGGTTTCCAGCCTCGTCAGTTGCCATAGATACTTTATGTTGAAATGCATGGGTATAGGGAACTCAAACACATTCAGTTATCTGACAATGTAGTTATGCCTCATTTTTTTCTGGTTGAATCGGGGGGGCAGAGAGACCTGAACAAGTGTCTATGATGATCTTCGTTTGATGGACCTAGGCTATTTGAGTGATGGTTTTACATGGATAGATAGAAGAGTGAAGGGTCCTTCAATTTTTAAGAGATTTGATCGTTTCCTCGACAATATGAACTTATATGACCTATTTGAGCAATACACGGTAAGGTATTTGGATTGGCTAGACTCGAATCACTGCCCTATTTATCTAAAAGTGGAGGGGAGTACTATGGTCATGTATCAATAGAGGGGTAAGACTCAATTTCGGTTTGAGTAGTTCTGGGTGAGTGACAAAAAATGTGGTGAGATCATGAATTCATGTTTGAATGGTCTGATTCAGAATGACCAAGGGGATGGTTTGGTAAATAAGCTTGCTTCATGTAGGAGGTGGCTTGGCCATTGGGGTAAATAGAAGCAAGCGACACATCTTGCTAATATCGGTTGTTGCGAACTCAGATTAGATCAGCGTACGTATAGAAGAAGGGTCTTGACACTTCCACCATATAAATAATCTAGAAAGAAAGCTGTCAGATGGCGTGCATAAATAAAAGCTATATTGGTGGAAATGATCCAAGGTGAGTTGGTAGAAATGTGGTGACAGAAATAGACGCTGGTTTCATTAACATGGCTATGTACGTATAGGAAAAGGAATACGATTCATGGAGTTACCAACGCATAGAGACTATGGACTGAGGATGATAAGAAGATGGAAGACACATTTCTTGCCGACTTTAAGGAAGTGCTTAGATTTGACAGGTTGAGTCAAGCAAAGGTTGAGATGGCTTGTGTAGTGATTCCCCAGTGGGTTATGAGGCTATAAATGATTGTTTAACTGCACCTTTCACTGTGGAAGATGTTCAATGTGCTCTATTCCAGATGAGACCAATAAAGGAACCCGACCTAGATGGGTTCCCTATACTATTTTATCAGGTTATTGAGGCATGCTTGGCTATCATAGCTCAGAAGAAATCAACAAGCTATCTAAATCACACCAATATAGCCTTAATCCCTAAGAAGACTGCCCTAGAGTGCGTTAGGGGCTACCATCAAATTAGTTTGTGCAACATCGCCTACGAGGATGTAACAAAGGTGCTAGCAAACAGGCTTAAGAATGAGCTCTAAGATATTTTATCTGATTTTTAGAGTGGCTTTGTCCTAAGAAGGCTAATATTTGACTGTGTTTTGGTAGGGTATGAATGCATCCATCATGTATAGAATTATAGACATGGGAAGCACGACCTAGGTGCTTTCAAATTAGACATTCATAAAGCCTACAACCGTGCTGAATGGCTTATCTGAGGGGTGTTATGCTCAAGATGGGGTTTTGTGAGTTTGGGGTTGGACCTTGTTATACTATGTCTTATTATTCGCAAGACCCGTAGGTCTATCTCTCCATAAAAAGGGTTTCCGACAAGATAATCCCTCATCATCGTATTTGTTTCTCCTTTGTGTAGAAGGGTTGTCGAGCATGTTATTTGATACCCAATGACATGAGCTTCTCTCAGGGTGTAGGTTGGCTAGGAGAAGCCCAACGATCTCCCATCTTTTCTTTGGTGATAATAGTCTATTGTTCTGTAAGGCTATTGTCAAAGAGATCAAGGTGATTTTAGAGATACTAAGGGTGTATGAGAAAAACCTGTGCTAGATGGACAACAATGAAAAATTAGCTATTCTATTTAGTCATAATGTATGGTGCCCTATTAGAATGGATATCGGTCTTGCTTGACATGGAAGTGGTAGCCAACTTAGGTATCTTATTGCACTTCTCGCATAATAAAAGAAGACATTTTAATTTGCTTAAAGAATGGGTAGCAAAGGTGGTGGCGGATTTGAAAAATAATTTTTTTCTCGGTGGGTGGTAATAGGTCTTGATAAAAGTAGTTGCCCAATCAATTCCACATATGTCATGTCGTATGTGAGGCTACCTAAGTAGTTGGAATAAAAAAAATTACAGGTATCATGACCTCTTACGAGAAGTATATTCGTTATGTATGTGGGGATTCTAATCCTTCTTAGGAAGTTCATGTGGAAAAGTAGAATAACTTCCAGCGCAAGATTCGAAAAAATTTTGTGAATTTAAGTTTCCTTCCATATTGGTCTGCTGAGCTTGTATCATTGCCTCAATCTCCATCTTTTCGAGGGGTTTCCACATAAGGACCACTTAGCGATCACATTATAACTCTTCCATAGGAGATTCATAAGCAAAGTACCTTTAAAGAGTTGTTAAGAGTAGCGAAGTAAAGCTACTTTACTTATTTAGCTTGGTGGCATGGTTCTAGTGGGGCTCTGTGCCTGGTAGGTCAAAAATTCATCTAGCGAGATGAGACCGCTTATGCCAACGGTAGGAGGATATGGGCCCTCGACTTCAGGTATTTGGTAGGCTTCAACTAAGAACTCTTGGCCAAATGGGCATGACACCTTCTCTAGTGTCCATCTTCTTTTGTGGGAAGATTGTTGAGAGGGAAATATTTTGCGGACACCTCTTTTCTAGATGTCGGGGTAAGGGCAAACCCATCTTATACGTGGCGGAGTATATTGTGAGACGTGATCTATTAAGACGTAGGGTTAGGCACATAATCAGCTCGAGTGAAGATACTATGATTTTTGGCTTTCGCGGTTGATGAGGGAACAAACGTTTGCTGTCCTGACTAGACCGAGATGGGGGGTGAGAATTGGGATATGGAGAATGTGGGCGAGGTTTTGTGGGAGTGTGACGTTGGTCATGCTTTATCTGTTCCTATTTGTCAAACTGACCATCCTGATAGGTGGATCTAGCATTACACTAGGAGCAGTATATTTGAAATGAAGAGTGCCTACAAGTTATTTTCCTTTCTAAAGTTTAGAGGTTCTGGGTCGAGAGAAGGTGAAACTAAGATGTGGTGGAATAAGTTTTGGTCTTTTCACAATCTAAATAAAATTGAAGAGACCAAAATTTTGTGCAAGGAAAATGGATGTAGAGCCATGGTGTAGTGAATGTGGCCTAGAGGCCGAGGCACTCATACATGCATTGTGTAGGTGTACGCGAACTACGACTATGTTCAGTGTGCTATTACCGAATGTTAGATGGTCTGAGGTTAGATATGCTACAGGTTTTTTTCTAGAAATTAATCTGTTGCTGACTTCTGACGAGTTGAAGTTGTGTTGTATTACTTTGTTGTCCCTTTAGGGTGATCGCAATAAGCGGCGAATGAGTGAATTAATTAGATCAGTGGCTGAAAGCTCGACATGGATTGCTGAGTATAGGGTCGATTTTTCGTGCTACTAATAGTGTCTACAAGCCTCGATTGGCGGGTTTGGCTGATTAGCAGCCCCTTCTTCGTTTTTTAGAGGTACCTAGATTGTTTTCTGTGTTTGTTGACGAGACTTACCAACGATTAGGACAGGTTTGGGTGAGTACTTAGAGATTGGAATGACCACCTTGTGAGAGCAAAGAGTGGCTTCCCCGATTATCGATTCGATGTGACCTCAATAGAGGCCATGTCAATGATAATGGGTCTCAAACTTGCTGCCGAGTGCGAACTTCTAGCCTTCATCTTGGTGTCAGATGCAAAGTTATTAGTTGATGTTATTGGATGTCATAGATTATTGGAATCGCAACATGGAGTTTTACTTTAAGAGGTTAGTTTTCTTATGAGCTCCCTTCAATTCCAAAATATTTTAGGCTCCATTTAGGGAATCGAGCAGCGCATGAAGCCACACGCTAGGCTATTATAGTTCATTCTTCTTCTCAGGTGTGGGCTAACCAACCTCCTCGCTGGCTGTGAAGGGGATACGCCATGATTTTTTGCATTGTGTCCTGGTAGGTAGTTTAGCATCTTAATAAAATACTACCTTTTTGTTTAAAAGAAAAAACTAAAATGCTATTTTAACTATATTTTGTATGTTGATAAATTTAATGAAAGGTTTCAACTATGAGAAGAATAAAAAAGACGATAAATTATAAAAATAGCTTTGAGCCCCATCTTTGATTAAAAAATATTTATATTTTTTTCAAAATTACGATATTATTTTTAACTTTCATAAACCCTTCAAAACTATTTTTAAAATTAAAAATTGTATTAGAATATTTGATGGAAAGTCACAATCAAGAATGTCGATTTACTATTTAACATTTTAAGAGAATTATATTTTACCCCAATAATAATTTTGAAATGTTATGAAATGTAGATTATTTTGAAACCAAATGTAAAGTTCAAAAGTTTTCTTTTTCAACTTAAAAAAGAATGGTGTGGTTAATCTTTTCTACCGTTATTTTCCTTTAAAGTGTTCTTTCAAATTTTTTTCTTTTAAAAAAAATAATTTTCAAATAGTTGGTTTATTTTTTCACAATACCTGTAGTTAATCTCTTTTTTTGACCACCTGATATACCTCTTCTCATGGCATCTCCCACTAGAGTGTCAGCACAAATATGAATCCCAAGAATCTAGAGCAAATATGAAAAAGAGAAAAATATGATTTATCATACTTTCTTTGAGTTTATGAGATAAGATGATATTTAATCTAAACTAACTTAAATTTAATTCACTATATCTAAACTCAACCAAATTGATAAGTCAATTAATATAAGCACACAATCCAGAAGTTATGATTTTTAATGGCCTAATAGATAGTATGAGTTCCATTATAAAATTAATTGAGAATGAATGAAGTAACCATTTATTTAATAAATGTTAAAGAAGTTTTACAAAGAGAGTACGATTGTTCTTGGGATCGAACCTGTAACCATAATGGTGAATTAGATTACCACAAAATAATAAAACCATCAAGCTATTGTCCCTCTCGGTAAATCTTCTCATTTTTTCGATATAGAATCATCACCATTTGCATCCCTAATATTGAATAATATTGGAATATGCTAGATCATTCAACTTTATCTTAGATGGCCAACGAAGGTTCTAAATCATACACATATGTTCTAGATTGGTGGAGATAATTCTAGAAAACCTTTTGTCTAAGATTGTTGAAGAAAAATCTAGATATTAACTTGTCAAGAAATATCTACTCATACTTATTCAAAGTGAAGTTGTGGTGAAATCATGGCCACATGATTTACTTGATCACCAAGGAAAAATGTGAACCATTGGATCATACTTGGAGCCCAAGTTTATGAGTAGTATAAATAGGTGATGCCATTAGTTGGCAAACCATCCTAAAATCTCCCAAGACATCCCACATCTAAGTGAGTGAAGGCGTGAGATAAGAATAGAGAGAGTTTCTCCTTATAAGATAGTTGTTGCTACTTTGTAAGAGAGAAGTTTATAACTCCTATTTTTATAATGACGTTCTTCTATCATTGCCCATGGTTTTTACCCTAATTCGTTTAGGGGTTTTCCATGTAAAATCATTGTGTCGTTCTTTCTCTTCTTCCTCTTCGTTATTATTGTTATTCTCTATCTCTTTTAGCTGCGATCCTGCTCTATTCGATGCATACAATCATAACAAATGGTATTAGAGCCTAGTTCTTGGTGTAAATATCTACTTATCGTATGCTCTGTGGTTGCCACTAGAAGTGGATCCTCCACATAAAAAAATAAGTTAGATATTTTCACTGTTATTGAAAGGCACGTGGATTGTTTACAGTTCGTGGTAGAAGCAATGGCAGCAAGGTTCGAGATTGAGAAGTTCAACATGACAACTTTCTCGTTGTGGAAGATAAAGATGGAGGCTATCTTGAGAAAAGATTATTGTCATGCTATTGCAAATCTCATCTAGCACTTGCAGATAGAGTGTTGTGAAGCATGGAAGAGAAGAAACCTGCGAGGGAGATTTGGGATCATCTCACAAAATTGTACGAGGTTAAATCACTTCACAACAAATTTTTTCTTTAAGAGGAAATTGTATTCTCTCCAAATGTTTGAAATTCTCCTTCAAAGTCTTCCTGATTCGTATCATCAACTTGTCATCAACTTGACAAATGAGGCTCTGGTGGTGATAAGAGGCGGATCAACAGAACGTGGTTTCAGTGGGAGTTTGAACCAAGGAATGGAAAAATCGAGTAAGAAGCATGTGAAGTGCTACCATTCTCATAAGAAACGATATCTGAAGAAGGATTGTTGAAATCTAAATAAGAAAGATTTCAATCCTCAAGAAAATGTAGCAAGCACCTCTAACGAAGATGGTGTTTTATGTTGTGAAGCAGCGACAACTATCGAAGGCAGAAAGTGTTTGGTGATGAATGGTTTGTCGACTAAGGAGACGGTTATGATCATTGCCTTGAAGATTGTCAATATTGGAACTATCAAGTTGAAGTTCCATGATAGTACTACCCGTATAATTCAACAACCGAAACACGTAGAAGACCCTGAAAAGAACTTGCTCTCGTTAGGTCAACTTGAGGACCTTGATTGCAAAGTTGTGATTGAGAGGAGGTTTGAAACTTATGAAGGGAGAAAAAGTTGATACAAACTTGTACATGCTGGTGGGAGAGACTTTGCAGAAAAGAGGAGGCATATGTTGCCTCAAGAAGTTCTTGCAGAGGAAAATCTACTCCTAAAGTTCACTAAAGTATGTTTACCTTTGTGTGGGCATCGTGTGACAAGTGGGCAACCCGGATGAAAGTTTAACACATCAAATTCTAGAAATGGAGTTGTTCTAGAATTGGTTCATTCTGATGTATGGAAAAAACCAGTTACATCCTTAGGAGAAGCAAGGTACTTTGTGTCTTTTATAGGCGGTTACTCCAAGAGGTGTTGGGTTTATCTCATCAAGAAGAAGGCAGATGTGCGACTGGTCTTCAAAGTAATCAAAGCGCTAGTTGAACTTCAACCAGGAAAGAAGGATAAATGTATGCTGATGGTGTGAAGGGGTATACCTATGGGATCCCACTACCCACAAGGTTATCATCAACATGGTTCTCGAAAAAGAAATGTGTATTCTCCAACCACAAGGAAAAAAAAAGAACTTGGTTTAACTCATATGTTTTTTTAAGTATCAATTTCGTTGGGTAGTATATGAGATAGTATGTGTGCTGTGTGGGGAGAGGCCAACCATCAAATTTCTAACTAATTTAGTCCATTGAGCTAACTCGAGTTTTCCAAGTGAGTAAAGGTCATTATCGTCAGTGTCGAGTTTAGAAAACTTGCTTGGTATGCTTCAATTGTATTTTGGAAGAGCATAATCTTCGACTTCATGGATTCCAAAGCTCGCTCTCCTTAGTCCATTCATTATGCTTTTCTGTAATTCAACAATAATTGGGGTAAGAGGCTTTGAACTTGTATCCTTTTATTTATTGGGTCATACATGATGTGTCGCGCCCTGTATTCTAGATACAATCCTCTAGATAATTCTTTATAATTATTTCTTTAGGCTCAGTTGAGTTTTATTTTCGTCTTTTACTCTAGGAGTATTTTGATAAATGTATCCATAAGGGCTCTATTATAAATAAACTAAGTCTTGGGTTGGTTTTGTATTTTCAAGAAATGTTGGGGAAATTTGTAAATAGAGGAAGTTAAGTCTTTAACTTCAAAGTTTAGTTTTGGAGTTTCATTCAAGATAATCAAACAAAAGAAGAGAGACAACTAGAGAGGTTATCAACCCCTTAGTGTCGCACGTCACCCTGAGACCAACTTCATGTTGTCGGACAACCTCAATTGTTGCCCAGCGCAGGCATACCTCGTCGTGCTCAACTCCTCACTCGCCAAGCAAGCCACCACGCTCGAGTAGCTCAACAATTGCACCTCCCCTTCTCGCCTCGTGCGCGCACGTACCGCACACGATGTTATCTCTGCCTGCACTAATCTCGTGCGTAATTTGTGATCCGATAAACCATCATGCACGCTCATCACATGCCTTGATCGAGCCTCCTTATGTGTAATCACGATGTGATTCAGCGTCTCAGACTTGGCCACACACATGCACACCGACCAACTCCTTTGTGCCCCTCAGTCGGGCTTCCAAACACATACACTCTTGTGTGCTCTAGCCTGCTCACTTGGGCCCGTGACTCGACCCATGTCGAGGCCCTGTGCCCTTGTAGTCTGTCGCGCGCATCCGAGCAGACGTTGCACTTGCACCGTATCAGTGACTCACAATGCATTGCGAATTGTGTGACATGTCGTTACATGTTGATCGTGATTTTACATCCTCAAGTAATTTCTCAACCTCAATCCTCATGTTAGGTTAGTTTTATTTTTTATGCATGATTTAGTGATGTTTACTTAGGTTGACTTGTTTTAGGCTACTAGGATGTTTGGTGCTCGTATGAGCAGTGTTTTGTAATTTGTTCGAGTAAGAACCTCTTACGTCCTCATGTTGTGTGGACCCTATAATGGTTTACTATTGCTGCGTATGTGCCTATATGTTTGTGTTGCCAGCTTGCATGTTATGGATTATGAGATCTAAATCATGTAGAGTTAGGTCATGTCTTTGAATATTTAGGTAACTTAATTGTGTACTCTTAGTACTGAGTATGCAAGTCGATCTTGATCTATTGTTTGCTGACAGCTCATATCTGTGTTAGGGATAAGATGATATTTGTTGTCTGAGCACATTGTGATGATCTGTTAGAACTAAACATGTAATATTCTTAGTTTAGATTCAGTTAGGTCGTCATCTAGAGGCTGCTACAACGATGTAACATGTTGTTTATCAGGGAAGCCTAGTTTGTGGCCTATGCATACTGTGACTAGGTTAATCTTATGGGTGATGGGTGTGAAGAAGTTGTTCCAAATAGGATAGTATTGTGGTCCTTATTTTTGCATTAATATATCTATCTTTGCAAGAAAAAAGAAGGCTTAAAGTTATTTATGAAAACTAATTTTAATGTAAAAAAGAAAATTAACTTGAGGTTATAGAATTGACCTTGAGTATGTAGTCAGTTTGAAGGCTCTGTGTCAGTCCTTCAATAGAAATGGCCTGTTTGAAAGGGTACAAAGAAAAATAAGTAATGGCTCTAGTAGATAAGAGTGTAAATTCCAAATTTAGCCTCTAATTTTTCGTATTTCTATTGAGTTCTTGAACTTTAAAAATAGTCAAATGTAAGAAATTTCGGACACTAACTTGTAATATTCCTTACCGTCCATGAACTCTTAGACATTTGTGCTCATTTAGTTATCGAACTTTAAAAAGTATTTAATAAGTTTATATTATTTTTTTTAGCCTAGATAAATTCATAAACTTTACCTAGATACAAAATTATAAATTTAGATCGATTAGATATAGAATTAATTTGGATATCTAATTTTCTCAAGAAAAAAAAAATTGGATACCTAATAAATCAAGGGGATTTTTGCATGTATAATAAAAAGAATGTCAAATATTTCCAACTATAGCACAAAATAAAAATTAATTCATTATAGCAGTAAATTTAAATTGAGTTCTATGATTGATAGAATTCAATCAGTGGTAGAGTTCTAACACTGATTGATTTCTACCACCGATATAAATCATATGTTATAGATGAATTATTTTAGAAATTGTGTTACAAATATTATATGTGCGTTGAGGGTAAACTCTCATAAATCAAAAAAAAAAAAATTTTAAAAAGTTAATTAACTTGTTAAATACTTTAAAAACAAGTGACCAATTAAACACGAAATGGAAGGTAAAAATATATATATATATATTAAACGCTTTTTATTTTTATTTTTTTGGAACACTTTTTATTAATTTTGAGACCAAATAGATATGAACCTCCTTAAAAAAAAAGAATCTTAAAAAGTTTTAGAATTAAACTTGTAATTTAAAGAGCATTCTATATATTATACCTTCATGTAAGTATCAACATCGAAGTTCGGAATAATCCCTTGTTCCTTCTCCCTTTTACCAACCTCCTTCATCATATCTTCTTGGCATTAACAAAATGACCACAAAAATGTTGTTATTTTCCTTTGAAATAAGCATCATTGAAGTTCGTCAAACACGAAATATGCCTACATTCTGTTTTTTTTTTCAATATAAAGAGTAAAGAAATAACAAAAAATAATAATCAAGAAAAAATATAGTTAAGATATAAATATCCAAATAAGAAAAAATATATGGTAAGATAATTGTTGTAGGCTTAAATTTTAAAACCAATATATATATATATATTATAAATACTATTTTGGTCCCTAAATTTTGAAATCTATCATATTTTAATCCCTAAATTTGTACTTTAAAAAATACTTAAAATTATGTTCCATATGATAGATTTAAAGTTAATATTAATCAAAACTAGTTCAATAATTAATGTCAATAATTTTAATACATTCAAAGTCAAAGTATAATCATATTTATAAAATTTATAGAGGCGGGTGATAATCTTTTTGAAGAAGAAAAACAAATTTTCATCCTAAAGACCCAACTTTAAGCTTGTTTTCAAAGTTTGAAAACCGACAGAGAACAACCTTCAGTTAATGAACTATAATTATATTTTTAAAAGTGAAAAGAGAAACAAATCTGAAAGTTGATGAATTAAAATTGAACTTTCGAAAATTTATGGACCAAAATAGAATAAATCTTAAAGTTTATGGATAAAAAGGTATTTTAACCAAATATATATAAATATATATGAAACTCACCTGCTAAATTTCCAACACCTTGACACCTAGCTGCAAAATTTAAGGTTTCCCTTACTGTCATTTGAGGATTATGCAAATCATGTTGACTAACATATGCTGAAATTTTTTGTGGGATAAATTCTTCAAGTTTCCTTCCATTGTAACAAATTTCTCCACTTATCTTTTGTGTCAATGAAACCAATAAGAAATAGTTAGAAATTGGTAATTTCTTTTTCAATTTAATCTCTACATTTATTTTTAAATAAAATAAAATACCTTGAGGGATTTGTTAAGATTTCCAGAGAGGGTCTTTAATAGTGTGGTCTTCCCACATCCTAGGGGACCAAGCAGCAAAGTTAACCTGAAAATCAATTATGAAAATACTTAGAAAATAAATTCTCATATCATTGGTTTTCATTTGAGTTGTATTTTAAACAAAACCTTATTGCAAGGTCACAACTCTTAAGAGAAAAAACTTGACTAATAGAGAATGTTAATAGATTCATTTTTTTCTCTCGTTTTCTGAGAGTCTTCCCTCGTTCTGGATTCAAATTCATTATGTACCTTTGAGAAACTTATCCATTGTAGGAGCAAAGTTATTAGGCTACAGTATTGGACATAGGGAGGAAATTGATTGAGATGGAGTAAATGATTGGATGGGTCTTGTTTTAAGGGTGGGAAGAAATATCATATCTTGGAACCAATCCAAATAGGCTTATTCTTGAAAAGCAAAGATGGAGAGAAAAGAGATAAAGTTAATGAGATTAGATCTCCTTTAAAAGAAAGTGATTCAGAAAGGGCAAGAAAAAATGAACAGTGAGCTAACTGACTTTTGGTTCCCAAAACTTTGAGATGGTTAGATGGAAAGTCTGAAGGTTTAAACAAAAACAAAGTAAAGAAGTTTAGAAGATTGATTGGTAAAAAGGTTGAAAAAATTGATGGAATGGAGTTGATTAGTGGTGTGGGCTTTAAGAGAAAGGCTGATGAAGTGGAAGCTAATAAGATGGCTGGAAAGAAGATTTGTGTGGCCCTAGAGGATGCTTGGAAAAATTTCGTGCAGGCTAGTGTGTTCAGCCCCACCTTTGATCATGAAAATCTTATGTTGAAACGTTCGGGGCTTAGACAGCTTGATGGCGTTCTCAGATCTTTTGGAGGTTGTTCGTCTTCATAGTCCTAGGAGATATTATCTCTAAGTTCCAAAGTGGGTTTATTCTGAATAGATTGAACTCGAAAAGCATCCTAGCGGGATACGAATGTATTCAACATGTCATGTCTAAAAATCTAGATATGGAGGTCAATGACTTTGAAGATTGATACGAGTAAATCATATGATAGCGCTGAATGAGATTTTTTGGAGAAAAGTAATAGCTTGGTTTTGCCCCTGATTGGGTTCAGCTAGTTATAGATTGTGTTTCCTTGGTGACCTTTTCTTTGCTATCAATGGTGAAGTTTGTGGATACATTCGTCCAGAGAGAGGCTTTCGTTAGGGGGATCTCTTCTCCTCTTATTTATTTGTTTTTTTGCATATAATGTCTATCGTTTTTGTTGCCTATCACTCAGAGATCCGACTCCCTATCTCGTTGTAAAGTGGCTTGGAAAAGTCCTGCTATTTCCCACCTTTTTTTCACAGATGACAGTCTACTTTTCTATAAGGTAGGGGTGTTCATCGATCGGTTGGTGTCGGTTTTCGGTGAAAACTGAAACCGAACCGACCTATTGGTTTCCTAAAAAATGAAATCGACACCGACCAGTCAGTTGTAAAGTCAGTTAAAATCGGTTAATTAATATTAATTTTTTCTTTTTTTATTAAAAAAATATATTCATCATGCACTTTTATAATGAAAATTAGAGAATTAATTTTTAAAAATGAACATATAGAATAATTTTTGGAAACACATTTAAATTTAAGTTAATTATGCAATAATTTAATCAGGAATATATTTAATTATATGAAAATATCAATATTTTATAAAGAATTTTTTCAGTTAACCGAATGAATCAACCGACTTAACCGAAATTTTTTTAGTTCTCGGGAAATGTATGAACAACCCCCTACTATAAGGCTTCTACTCAAAGAGGTAAAAATGATCAAGAATTGTTTACGTATTTACGAGGAATGTTCAGGGCAGTGTATAAAATTTTTGAAGTCAGCAATGATTTTAAGTCCTAATACTCCTTTAAGAACCCGAGACGAGATCGTTGATGTGATCCATTTGATCGTTGTTTAAACTTTGGTAAGCATTTGGGTTTACCTTCTCACCGTTCTTGGAGTAAAAAAGTAATTTTCACTATCTTAAAAAGAAGGTCAAAAGGTTGCAGAGGGTTGGAAGGAGAATCTATTTTTAATTTTTCAGTTGGTGGTCGCGAGGTTTTAATTAAAGCAGTAGGCCATTCTATCTCTACATATGCTATGTCACGTGTTAGACTCCCTAAATCTTTGTGTTATGACCCATTCGGTATTTTGGCTTGTTTTTGGTGAGCCTCTTCTAAGACAAAATCTTGTATTGTTTGAGCAAAATGGGACAAACTTTGTTGGCCTAAGAATTTGATAGTAATTGGGTATGGGCTTTCAAAATTTAGAAGCTTTTGATAGTAATTCATTGGTCATTCCAAACGCCCTAATGAAGCTTCTGAAGAATTTGTCGTCTCTTGCTATTTACTTTTGAAAGCCCATACCTTCTCGCCATCTTCTACTTAGTATTTGCTATTTGATATTTACTTTTGATAGTAATTCATTGGTCATTCCAAACGCCCCTTATGTTTATAAGCTTAAGGCCTAATGAAGTAAATATGTAATAAGAAAAGGAAAGGTAAAAAAAAAAAAAGAAATCAAGAGTTAAAAGTGCTGTTACCTTCCTGGCTTTATGACACCACTGACATCCTCAATTATGTCAATTTTAGTTTCATGGGACTTTACACCACAAAATTTGATGATGTCCTAACAAAATAAATAACCAAAAGTAAAAACAATGGAATTTAGGAGTTGCAAAATTAAGGAAAGAAACCATTCCTTCTAGCCAATAGAGTAGTAGCTCAAACGACATTGTTGTACACCTAATGACCTTGAGGTCTTAGGTTTGAGTCTTTTCCACCCCCAATTGTTGTAATCTAAAAAAAAACCATTTCTTCTAACTAGATTACATCAAATTTA
Organism: Sicyos edulis; assembly: GCA_036507275.1. Classification (NCBI taxonomy): domain Eukaryota; kingdom Viridiplantae; phylum Streptophyta; class Magnoliopsida; order Cucurbitales; family Cucurbitaceae; genus Sicyos; species Sicyos edulis. The sequence continues at coordinate 38,741,310 of CM071847.1, forward strand.
TAATTTTCAGAGTTCCATTAATACTCAAATGATAAGATCCTAGTTTTGAAATCAAATCTTAAATTTTAATTGTAAATTTTAGTACAACTCAAACTATAGCAACTCAAACTATAGATCTTGTAGTAATAAATACATAAAAAGATATTATTGAGGTATTGCTCTTATAATCTAATTTCCCTCATTATTGTTATTATTATTTGAATTGAATAATTCGTTTTGCTTAATTTCTTTTAGTGTTCCCTACCAACCACACCAACCTTTCAAGGTATTGTTTTTGGTGTGCTCAATAGCAAAATGATATATTTTTTCTATTAAGTTCGAAAATAAGTTTGAGTTTTTATTAAAAAAAGAAAATAAGATTGATTCAATAGGTTGAATGTATTAACTTGAATTGACTTACAAGTTAGATGATTTTGAAAAGCTTAAGAGTATATTTGGAACATCCATTATGTTAATATAAGTAATAAATTATTATAAATAACGAGTTATAATAAACCATGTTTAGAAAATATTATTATAATAATAAGTGAGATTTGAGGTACAAGTTATTATGATATATCAAATTATGATAAACACTATTTAGAGTGTAGATTCTTCTAGTGCCCTATCAAGTTTTTTATGGAAGACCCTTAAAAGCTCCACTGCCTTAACCTTTGAACTATTCTAAAAAAAAATGAGTAAGTTTGTCTCTAAAACTCTCAAATTCTCTTGAATCTTCCTCTTCTTCAAAGAAAAAACAAGCAAACCAAAAAAATGTTATCTAATCTCTTTTCTATTTTTTTTCCCTATCTAATCTCTTTTCTATTTTTTTTCCCTAACACTGCTTTCTCTCTTCCATTAATTTTCTTGGGATGAAATATAATTTTGGTTCCTAAATTTTAACATTTTTTTCATTTTTATCCTTAAACTTTCAAAATCTTATTTTGTTTTTTGATTTTTGAGATTTATTTTATTTGGTCCTAAAATTTTTAAAATTAAATTTTAATCTACTTTAAAAGTTTAAAATTGGCCCTATAATAAATTTGAAGTCAATATTAAAATTGATTTAATAATTTTAATGCAATAAAAAATCAAATGTAACACCCCTATTCTTTTTAATATTAAGTGCTATAGTAAAAGTTACCATCTTGAAACATCCCATTTCGTCTTGGAGTGAAATGGTGGATTTAAATTCAATATATATTTCTACACTCTTAATTTCCTAAACATGCTAAGTGTTTTAAATTCTTTGAAACCTTTGTCATGGAAAATTAATTGATGCTTTGCAAAAAAATCTTTTTTGTGATTTATAGTTAAGAAATGGATTATTTTCAAGGGTTCCTAGCAGGGTTTATGGATTTAAATGGAAAGCTTTTGAAATATAAAAGGGTATTTTGAATCCTCTTTCCCATCTTTAATCTTCGGCCGACACATGACCTTTATCCTCTAAACCTCATTCCTAAAAGTTCTCAAACCCCAGCCTTACGCGTGTAGCTCACCAGCAGCGGAGAGCTGTCTAGTTTCTACGCTGGGTGTGCCTACCTACGTCGTCCGTCTTCAGCCTCCCTCATCGCTCGACCCGTGGTACGTCCTTGTGTGTTGGATCAGTTCCACGCGGATTGCCACCGTTAGCGCCTCATTCCCTCCCCATATTCGTCATGGATCTCTACCCCGACCGTACACGTGTCGTCTTCGAATTTGACTCTAGCCCTCACGCGGATTCAACCCCCCATCGCACGCTTTGTAGTGTCTCTGTCAACAGGCTCCCCATGCATTTCAAGTGAGTTGTTCCATCAACTTCCCGCCTCTTTTCGTCTATGCAGACGCTAGTTGTCACTAGTTCGTCGAAGTGAGCCACCGTCGTTCCAAGCTAGTCGGAGTCGCGCTCTAGCTCTACCGCACCTTCGTCTGAGTTCTCGAGCGTGTGTTTTGTCTCCGGCATCCCCTTCAATGGTGAATACTCTTCATCCCTATTAAAGCTTAATATCTTTCAAGTTTCGAGTGATTCTCGACAATGTTGTGCTCAGCTTCGACTCGTTCAGCTTCGATGAAGTGGGTTTCTTTTTCATCTTGACTCTTAGATATACGATGTTTGGAGGCTTGTTTCAGCATGTGGACACCAAATCTATGACAAGGAGCGCGAGGCGAAGAAAAAAAAGACATGATTTGTCAGTTTCCTTGGCGACGCGCCGCCGCCATCGCTGTCGTGTTCTGACGACGCGTTGTCGCTCAATTTCTTGCTCTAATGGCATGGTGAGCTCCGTTTGGGCTCGTTCAACCTTGTTTATGCCTTCGTTTGACTTTTATACATAATTTCATGTTTAGGCGATTCACTGTTTGGCTCGTGGTTTATTTGGGTGGTTCGGTCGAGTCGTCCGGAAGGTAAGAAATTCAACCATGAATTCAGGTTTTGTTGCTTTTAGCATGTGATGTAGTAGCAGGTTAGACTTTACGGGAAATGAATGATTGTAGAGTTGTTGCATGTTTGAGTGATAACTTAAATATGTCTCTAATCACTTTTAGGTAGTTTCGAAATTAGATATAGATATGTATCGTGGTTGCTCGAGCTGCATTGATTTCTTGTATTTGTGTTAGACTGTTTATCGAGTTGTATACTTGATTGAGATGCCTTGATGGATTCATTAGGTTTCATGCTACGAATATGTGTATATATATATATGCATGGATAGATATTACTTGGAATATATCGTTGAGCTTGTTAGGTCGCATGATGTGTGCATGATATCCAGTTTACTATTATGTCTCACTAGAAATCTCGCTTAGCGTTGCCCGTTGTTCATTGACTGGTTATTTATGTAGTAGGGTTATTGTGTATGGGATACCCATGATGAATCAGAGGCAGCTATGTAACAAACATAGACTCTATCCTTTTCATTAGAGATTGCCTATAGATTGCCCTGAACTGATATGTTTAGGACGTTAGGCTTGCGCTTGATTCTCATTATAAAGCTAGGGAGCTGTGTGCAACCCCTAGTATCCTTCTAAAGCTAGGGAGTTGTGTGTAACTTCAAGTATTTTTCTAAAGCTAGGGAGCTGTGTGAAACTCTTAGTATCCTTCTAAATCTAGGGAGTTGTGTGAAACCCGTAGTATTCTTCTCAAGCTAAGGAACTGTGTGAAACCCCTAATATCCTTCTCAAGCTAGTGAGCTATGTGAAATCCTTGGTATCCTTCTCAAGCTTGAGAGCTGTGTGAAAGTCCTAGTATCATTCTCAAGCTAGGGAGCCATGTGAAATCCCTAGTATCCTTCTCAAGCTAGGGAGCTGTGTGAGACTCCTAGTTCTGTTCATATCTAGGGAGCTGTGTTAACCTCGAGTTTTGTTCATATCTAGGGAGTTATGTGATCTCGTAGTTCAATTTTTATCTAGGGAGCTGTGTGATCCCCTAGTTCGGATCTTATTTAGGGAGCTATGTGATCCTCTAGTTCGGTTCATATTTAGGGAGCTGTGTGATCCCATAGTTTAGCTCTTATCTAGGGAGCTATGTGATCGCCTAGTTATGCTCTTCTCTAAAGATGTTATGTAAAACCCCTAGCATGTGCTTGCTTAGAACTGTCATGTGAGCTCTTGCCCCTCACAAGGTCTTTGTGTAAGGTGGTTGTGTGTTACCTCTTATAATTGTACTTTTGGGTGACAGAGGTCAGGCTACCTCGATGCATTCGTGTATGTCTCTGTTGATGAGATGTCTGATGCTTGTGGTCCGATGAAAAAAAAAACATTTGAAGGTGTGTCTAACTTTGTGACATTTATAGATGATCATTCAAGGAAAATGTAGGTTTATACCTTGAAGACTAAAGATCAAGTGTTGCAAGTATTTAAATAGTTTCATGCTCTTGTTGAAAGAGAAACTGTTAAAAAATTGAAATGTATTAGGATCGATAATGAAAGAGAGTATATTAGACCTTTTGATGAGTATTGCAAAAATCATGGTATTCGATATCAAAAGAAGCCTCCTAAGACTCTTCAGCTAAATGGGCTGGCTGAGAGAATGAACATGACATTGGTGAAAAGAGCTGTACATGTTTAGAATCTCACACCATGTGTTCCTTTGGTTAATAAAGTCCCTAACATAATTTGGTCAAAGAAAGACATCGTACAGTCATCTACGTGTCTTTGGTTGTAGAGTTTTCCTTCATGTTCCTAAAGATGAGAGATCGAAGGTGGATGCAAAGACAAGACCATGTGCCTTGGCTATGGTCAAAATGAGTTTGGCTACAAGTTGTATGATCCAGTGAAGAGAAAACTTATTAGAAGTCGAGATGTTGTTTTTGTTGAAGACCAAACCTTACAAACATAGATAAAACTGATGAAACTGAGTTAGAAAATTGTGATGATCTGATTGATTTAAATACAGTTTCTTTGGCACAACCTTCTACACAAATTGAGAATGAAACTCAGAATGATCAGTTTGATAATTCATATGAGGTAGAAGGTCATGAACATGTTGAAGTAGATGATGATATTTAGGAATAGTTGTCAGAAACTGAAGTTCTTATTGATGTTCCACTCCGAAGATCTGTCAGAGACTGTCGCCTATCAACAAGATATTCTGCTAATGAATATGTGTTATTGACTAACGGAGGAGAACTTGAGAGTTATGGAGAGGTTATAGAAGATGAGCACAAAAGAGAATGGATTGATGCTTGAAAGATGAGATGAAATCTTTACTTAAGAACCACAATTTTGAGCTTGTTAAATTGTCTGAAGGGAAAACCGCACTGAAAAATAAATGGGTTTATCGAGTGAAACAAGAAGAAAGCACCTCAAGACAGCGTTATAAAGCGAGACTAGTTGTCAAAGGGTTCAGTCAGAAAAAGGGTATTGACTTTGATGAAATTTTTGCTCCAGTTGTTAAGATGTCTTCGATTCAAGTTGTTATGGGTTTGATAGCTAGCCTTAACTTAGAAATTGAGCAGATGGATGTTAAGACTGCATTTCTTCATGGAGACCTAGATAAAGAAATTTATATGGAACAACCAGAAGGTTTTGAAGAGAAATACAAAGAGAAACTTGTGTGAAATTGAAGAAAAGCCTTTATGGGTTGACACAGGCACCGAGACAGTGGTACAAGAATTTTGAGTCTGTTATGGGGGAGCAAGGCTACAAAAAAACTACTTCTGATCATTGTGTTTTACACAAAAATTTTATGATATTATTGCTTTATGTTGACGACATTTTGATTGTTGGCAGGAATGTTTCTAGAATTGATAGGTTGAAGAAACAGTTGAGCAAATCCTTTGCTATGAAGGATTTGGAGCCAGTGAAAAAGATTCTTGGAATTCGAATTGTTCGAGATAGAGCATCCAAGAAGTTGTTTATGTCGCAAGAGCAATACATAGAGAAAGTGCTTGAAAGATTCAACATGGATAAAGCTAAAGTTGTTTGCTCCCCTCTCTCCAATCATTTTAAATTGAGTAGCAAATAGAGTCCTTCTAATTATAAAGAGAAGGAAGAAATGAGGAAAGTCTCATATGCTTCAACAGTTGGGAGTTTGATGTATGCCATGGTGAGTACGAGACCTGATATTGCTCATGTTGTTGGAGTTGTTAGTCGATTTATGTCCAATATAGGAAAACAACATTGGGAGGTAGTCAAGTGCATCATGAGATATTTGAAAGGCACTTCCAGTTTGAAGCTCACATTTGGAAGTGGAAAGTCCTTACTTACAGGCTATACTGATGCAGATATGACAGGAGATTTAGATAACCGACGGTCTACTTCGGGTTATTTGATGACGTTTGTAGGTGGTGCAGTGTCTTGGCAGTCAAGACTACAGAAGTGCGTTGCACTTTCTACTACAGAAGCAAAATATATAGCTACACCAGAAGCGTGCAAAGAGATGTTGTGGATAAAGCAGTTTATACAGGATTTTGGCTTCAAGCACACGGTATGTGATATTTTGTGATAACCAGAGTGCTATTCATCTTGGTAAGAACTATACATTTCATTTCAGAACTAAACATATAGATGTGAGGTATCACTAGATGAGAGATGCATTATTAAATGATGGTTTGTTTGAGCTCGAGAAGATACATACCGATTATAATGGATCAAATATGTTGACTAAGAATCTACCAAGAGAGAAGCTTCAGTTTTTTCGTTCTGCTACGAGAATGACAAGTTCCTCCACACGGCGAATAGGGGGAGATTTGTTGGGTTTTATTCACTCTTGTAAAGGCCCATCAAATAATGCTCATTAGGGCTAAGTGTTTTAAAGTGCATTTTGTCACTTTGGTTCATAGAACACAAAAAAGAGAAAACATGGAAAATCAGCAGCCAGAGAGAGAAAGTAAATAGAGAGAAAAGAGGATTTCGCCCAATTTCGGTATTTTGGCGTTTTCGAGCGATTACACCGTCGGATCGAGCTGAAATAAATTTGGACAGCGTGTTCTTGACACGAGGGTCTTCAATCTGAATGGTGGAGATCGGGTTCGGAGCTTTCTACGGCCAGATTCCAGTGGCGATTCGGTTCCACATTTTTGTGAGATCTTTCTATTTATCTCTCTTGCTTTGCTTTGTGTTGTTTGTTGTCAAGATTGTTTATCTTGAGTTGTTATATGTTGTATACCTCTAGTTGTAACTAGAGAGAACCTCTTGTTGCTCATTATCGATTATAGTGGAAATTTGACTTCGGTCCGTGGTTTTTTACTCTTCGCCTTGAGAAGGTTTTTCACGTTAAAAATATATCGTTGTGTGTTGTGCTTGATATTTCTACCATACTATATGCTTGCTGATTTTTCCATTAGGAACACAAGAGAGGAATAATTGATTCTATTATAATAGTGTTTATTCCCAACATATATATATATATATATATATTATTCTATTTAACTTTTATTCTAATTCTTTTCTCCAATTTCGTAATTCGCAGTATATGAAATTACAAAAAGAAAGGAAACTCACATAAAGCTTTGTTTGAAGAGAATTCCAAAGTGTTGGAATGGGTTTTCCATGAACAACCTCGCACTTTGCCTCAATGTGCACATTTCTGTACTTCACTTCAACCGTTGGAAATTTCTCACCAATCCTACAACAATTATTTAATTAATTACTAATAATTTATCAAATAATCAACCTTAAATTATAAATTTAGTTCCATACTTTACAAATACAAAACTTATCACTATCATATAGTTCGGCGGTAATTAAAATGCTTTTTTTAATTATATATTAATCATTTACAAAATATGCACATATAATGTATGTTTCATGTTTATATAGTTGTTTGCTGCTACATGCTTGTTGAATAAAAAATAAATTATATCAAACAGGCAGGGTTAAATAATCAACATTTTGTTTTTTTTTTAGAAAATTATCAACATTTTGTATGATGTATAATGTTGATAACTTTATATTAAATTAAAGCATGATTAAACTCAACGATGACGGAGGGTCAATGACGCAGTTGGTTATCTTGATCACGAGTTCGAGTCCGTAAATCGATATTATTTAAAAGTAGTTGTATCATTTAAAAAACGAATAGTTTAAGTTTCGTTTAATAATTATTTCATTTTTTATTTTCATTTTTAACTTTTTAAAAACACATTTGTTTATAACAAATTTTGATTTTTAAAATTTTAAAGAAGTTTTCAAAGTATTAAAGGAATTTTAAAAACTAAGAAATGTAACTTTTAGACCCCGTTTGATAACTATTTTGTTTTTTGTTTATGAAATTTAAGTATATTTCTATTCAAATTTCCTACCATGTGTTTCATCTTTCCTACAATGTATCCATCTTTCATTAAGAAATTAGGAGAATACTAACCAAATTTCAAAAAAATAAAAGTTTTTGGAAGCTACTTTTTTTTGTTTACAAATTTTGGTTTTGTTTATTAAAATATAGACAAGATGTAGATATCCAAATAAGAAAAAATGTATAGTAAGATAGTTGTTGTAGGCTTAAATTTCATAAACAAAAAATAAAAAACAAAATGATTATCAAACGGGACCTTAAAAGTCTTATTTTGTTTTTTGTTTGTTTTTTCTGGAAAGTACTAGAAAAGTAATAAAAACACCGTACAATTAAAGTTCGAACACAAAAAATTTGAGGTTTATTAAATGAATAATATTTTTAAATATTAAAAATAATAAATTTTAATTTTTTAAAAAACACCAAAAACCGTTATCAAACATATATTTTTTTTTTAAAAAAACAAAAAACAAAAAGTAATTATCAAACGAGTATAATTTTTATTTTTTAAAACTACAAACTAAAAATAAAAAACCTAAAAACGAAAAATAAAAAACAAAAAACAAAATGATTATCACGACCTTAAACTCCATTTAATAATTATTTAATTTTTTTCTTTTTATAAAAAACAAGTTTATGTACAATTTTCACATATAGTCTTCCTTATTTTTATTATCTATTTAGCACATATATTTTAGGGAAATTATTCCATTAATCAATTTTTTTTTTTGTGATTTATAATTATGGCATATGTCTTTTTTTCTAAAAACAATATATTATATGTATACCAAATTTAGGTGAGATTTTTTTTCTTCCAATTTTTCCCTTGATAGCTTTCTGCAGAACTGAGAAAACTCAATAAATTGATTTAAAAACTATAAACTAAATTGATTGAAGCATGATTTTTTTAGTTATTTTATAGGGCCCACCTCAATTTTCGGGTACATACATAATCATTTTTAAGAAGCTGCTATTAATGATATTTTTTTGCATTTTTTGTTATAGTAAAATCCCCTATAACTTCTTTTTAAAATAAACAAGGTCATATTTTGGTAACAAAAAATTTAAAACCTCTTTTTTATTTTAAAATTTGGTTAAGAATTCAAAACTTCATGTCTAAAGACAAAAACCATAGTAGATAAATGGTGAGTAGTCCAGTTTAATTTTTTTTTTTAAATAATAATTATTAAACGTGGGCATAGAATTTATTACCTATTTTTAAGGTTTATATAAAAATTTGATGAATATAATTTAGCTCAAATGGTCTATCAACAACTTGAAAATTAGAAATTGGATTCTCAATCCAATCCTATATATTAAAAAAAAATGCATAGGCATAAGTTGTGATACCAACTTAAAATTGATGATTTTGTTAATTTGTTCTTAAGCTTTCAAAAACCAATTATGTAGACATAATGCTCAAAATGTATGGATGTCATGGTTAGAGTCTCTCAACTCCCCATTATTTTCCAACTAAAAAAAAGCTCAAAATATATCATGAAAATGTGATGTATTAAAACAGTACTACGATAACCAAACTTCAAAAGCAAATTAGACTAAAGTTAAAATAATTAAGCCCAAGAAACTTACTTGTAGATTCTCTCTCTTACTTTCCTCAATAGTTTGGGATTATCACTCTGAACATTTTTTATGAGTTCATGAACAAAGAGATGGCGCTCTTCATCACCAAGCTTACTAACATCCACAACTCTTCTCCCTTTCCCCTCGGCAACATCAAACAATGACGATCGTAGTCGTTCGAAGGTTGGTAATCTCTCGATCTCTGCCCATAGTGAAGCATCTTCAACGTCACCGTTGTCACTGCCGCCCTCTACTGACGAGGAGCTTCTTGCTATCTTAGCCTCAGCCATTTGAGCCAGTTCTTTGGGAGACTAAAAGAGATCAAGCTTAGATGGAAGGAGAATGGACTTGGTTGAATATTTTTGTTTAAAATAATAGAAGTGAAAAGTAATATGCAATTTTTCTAATGTATAATATAGGGAGAGATTGCATCACTTTCTTTTTTAGATCAAAGTTTGAGAGGAAGAGAGTACACAAAAAAACAATATTATTAAGTTTTTAATTTTGTTTTTGGTTGACATGGAGAAACTAAAGAGAATTTACCATCAGCGGCACATTTTTCCTTTTGTATTACATTTGCAGCACAATTTCTAAAATAATTTCATCTATAGCATATTAATTTCTATCAGTGATAAAACTTAACTAGTGATAGAACTTAATTTAAAATTCTATCATTAATAGAAAATTCAAGTGGTGATAGAAAAAGTCTTTCATGGATTGAATTCTATCACTAATAGAACTCAACTAGTGATAGAATTGAATTTGAATTTTTTGCTACTAATGAATTAGTTTTGATTTTATGCTATAGATGAAAATATATATTTTTTTTTTTGTTATACATGCAAAATCTCCGAAACTAAAGGTCATTGATAAATATCTGTGTGAAATTGTGTGACTTTTGAAACAATTAGACGTGAAAATTCCAATCCTATAACTTACTAGTTACTAGATTATGACTTTTTTTTTCTTTTAGAGAATTGATAATAAAATAGTTTTTATGGCCAACAAGAATAATAATTAAGCAGTGTAAACTTAATGATCAAGATGTCATGGAATCGAATCTTCTGTTTGTTACTTCAAAAAAAAAAGAGATTCTATTAAATTTTTATGATATTATAAAATTTCCATTAAGAAAATTAGGGTGATATTGAAAAATATGTGAAGAAAAAATCATATTTGAAAAGTTTTAATTGAGAGAGTTGATGAGCAACTTTTTTTCTTTTCATTTCATCATGTATTGGGCTTATCTTGGTTGATTTGAGCGACTAAAAAAACTATTAAATACATTTTTTAACTTATTTTATTGTCATCAAAATTTAAATTTGTCATATTGATAAGTAAACCATTTTATGTTTACATAAAAGAGAGATTATATTAACTATTGTGGAGTAACACGTAGTCAAAGAGAATCTCGAGATATTTTAGGTAATGGGTGAATATATGGTGGTTATCTATTTAAGAATAAATTTTCTACCAATTTTTTTGACATCTAAATATTGTGGAGTCTGGCGGTATGTTCCGTGACATTAATCAAGATGCACGTAAGTTGACCGGGATAATCACGAATATAAAAAAAAATCATATCAATTTTTAATATTTATTAGAGTTGACTTCCTTACTTCATTTTTGGGTTTTCTATACTCATCAATTAACATTTATTATTTTATTTAATTTTCTTTTGAGAACATTCATTATTTAATATTTAGCATGTGGGCTATATATAACTTTTTTTTTTTTTTTGAAGAACTATCGATTAGGTGTAAATTAATGTGACTACAAAAGTATCAATAGTTCGAGATATATAGAATTGGTTGAGTTTTGAGTTTAAACCTCATTTATTTTCTTTATAAATGTTATATCCTTTTGAAAAAAAATCTTAATAATGTTATATCCTTGTAAAAGTTTTAAAATAAAAAGCTAACTAAGTCGTATTGGGCATGAAAAAAGAATTAAAATAAGGCAGCTTCTTCTTGTTTTTTTTACTCTAATTATTATGTGGAATATGTTCTTTCTCACCAAAATGTATCATTTTATACCAAAAGTTGCTTTACAAGGGTATACTCCCTGTCAAAAAGAAAAAGATGGTAAAAGATGCTCAACATTCTATATTTATTATCTAATCAATATATAGATTTTTTATTTATGAAAATCCAATACACTCTTGCTAGTTGTTTGTTTGTTTTCTATTTTTTAAGCAATCGTTTCTATTTCAAAAAGTATATGTAAACTAATCAAAAGACAGAAATAAGTTTTTCAGAAAGCCACTCTTTCTAATTTTTAAAACTTAGAATATAATTCAAAATAACTATATAAAAGTTCATCAATATATTCTCATAACCAAAAGATTATGAATTTGAATTTATTTCCACTACTACAATTTCAACAATAGATGTCGGGCTAAAAATCTGGGTTTAAAAAATTTCCACTACTACAATTTCAACAATAGATGTCGGGCTAAAAATCTGGGTTTAAAAAAAACAGATGATAGATGGCAGGCCAAAGAAATGGTGGTGGAAAAGGCCCGCCCACCACCTTTTCCTCCTCTTTCTTTCCTTCCTTTTTTTTCCTCTCTTTCCTTTCTCTTTCTACCTGAGCCTAAACTTTCTTTTTCTCTCTTCTCTTCTTCCACAAAACCCTAGGTTCGCCGCCTTTTTTCGACAATAATCGTCGTCACCACCGCCACTAGCTTTCTTATTTCTCAAATTTGTGTAATTCTTCACAAAAATTTGGTAATTTCTTAGGCCATTTCTTTCTTAAAGTTCTTTTTAGGTTATTTTTTTACCAAATCTTGTTGTAATCTTTCATATATGTTTCAAATTTGTGCTTTTATGGCAAATCTTTCTATACGTATTTCAAATTTGTGATAAATATTAGCCATTTTCTCTATTTTTTAAAGTTCTTTTTGGTTCATTTTTCTTGAATGTAATGTTGTAATCTTTCCATATATGTTTCAAATTTGTGCATTTGTGCTTCAAATCTTTTCATATATGTTTCAAATTTGTGATAAATGTTAGCCATCTTCTTTAAGTCTTTGTTTGTTTCATATGGACATTTGTTTCAAAAGTTAGTTTAAGAAACTTAAATTTGGGACATTTCTTCAACTTGTGGCTTGTGTATTATGGCAAATCTTTCCATATGTGTTTGTTTCATTGTGCCTTTTTATATTAGTTTAATTTTGTATTATATTAGTGCATTATGGAAAATCTTTCCATGCATGTTGGGTTGATTTTAGCTATATTCTTTGTTGATTTAATTTAAGTTGAGTTAGAGTGAGATATGTGACTCGACTTTACTTTTTTTTAAAAAATTTGTTGGTTGAGTTTCTCTAGTTGACTAGATTACTAACATGTCTATGAATAAGTCGTGGATATTTAAGGATCGAATGTTACCAGAATATGGTTTAGGAGTTGAGATATTTATAAACAATGCAATACGACATTCAAAAGAGTTAAATGTCGTCTGTTGTCCATGTTTGAAATGTGTGAATGCCAAATACCAAAATATGAATGTAATACGAGACCATTTATTTTGTAATGATATCGATCAAAGTTATAACACATGAATTTGGCATGGAGAATCAGTTTCAAGGAAAAGAAATAGTGAAAGTGTTCCAATAGATCAAGTTGTAGATGAGAATGTGGATGACCCGAATGAACCAATAGGGATGTTTGAGGCTGCACAAAATTATTTTAACGACAAATCCCCTATATTTGAGGAAGCATTAGAGGATGCCAAGAAACCATTGTACCCAAATTGTAAAGATTTACCAAGATATCAACACTAATTAAGCTTTATAATTTGAAAGCAAAGTATAGATGAAGCGATAAAAGTTTCACAAAGCTCTTAGAATTATTGAGCATTTTATTGCCTAATCCTAATGAAATTATGATATCCGCCTATTATGTAAAAGGATTTTAAGTACCTTAAGAATGAATTATAAAAAGATTCATGTTTGCATCAATGACTGTTGTTTGTATCGAAAAGAACTTGTCGATGCAGAATTGTGTCCTACATGTAGAACATCAAGATGGAAGGTTCAGAAGAATATGAAAGAAGTAAAAACAATTCCAGCAAAAGTTATGTGGTATTTCTCCCCTATTCCAAGTTTTGAACGAATGTTTCGAAGTAAAGAAACTTCGAGATTATTGATGTGACATGCTACGGATCGTCAGGTCGATGGGTACATACGACATCCAGCCGAAAAACGATCATGGAAAGAAATAGACGAAAGGTGACTTGATTTTAGTTTAAAAACAAAGAACATTTTCCTAACCCTATCAACAGATGGAGTCAATCAACATGGTGACCAAAGTATTAGATATAGTTGTTGGCCAGTTATGTTGGTGACTTACAATCTACCTCCATGGTTGTGCATGAAACGTAAATTTTTTTATGTTAAATTCATTAATCTCAGGACCCAAACAACCTGGAAATTATATAGATGTCTATTTAGCTCCGTTAGTCGACGATTGAAAATGTTATAGAACACTGGCATTGAATGTTTTGATGTAATCGAAAAGAACACTTCATCTTGAAAGCTATTTTGTTGTGGACCATTAATGATTTTCCAGCATATGACAACCTGTGTGGGTGTGCCACAAAAGGTTATAAAGCATGTCCGATTTATGGAGATAATACATCATCAATTTATTTACCTAGCAGAAAAAAGAATGTGTATCTTGGGCATCGAAAATATTTACCAATTGAGCATACATTTAGAAGACAAAGAAAGGCATTTAATGGAGAACAAGAATATGGAATACCTCATAAACCGTTAAGTGGTGAAGAGATTCTTGCACAATTAAATTGTCTTCAATTTATGTATGACAAGGGAAAACAGCCTACATAATCTTATTGGAAGAAGAAATCGATCTTTTTTTAATTGAAGTATTGGAAACATTTTCACGTGCGACATTGTTTAAATGTCATGCACATTGAGAAAAACGTGTGTTCAAATATTATCAGAAACCTTCTTGATATTCCTGGAAAAACAAAGTATGGATTAAAAACTCGTGAAGACTTGGCTAAATTAAGACCTGAATTAGCCCCAATTAAAATGGAAGAAAAAAAGACATTTTTGCCTCCAACATGTTACACACTATCGAGAATAGAAAAGATGAGTGTGTGTAAAAGCTAATCTAAACTTAAAGTGTCTGAAGGTTATTCATCCAACATAAGCAAATTAGTGTCCGTTACTGATTTGAAACTTTATGGGCTTAAATTGCATGATCACCGCGATTTGATGCAACAATTGTTACATGTAGCGATTCGTGGTATTTTTCCTAAAGTCTTTGTTTCTTCTTTAAATCCAAATGTAGTAAGTCGATCGATTCATCTCAATTGAAGGGATTGTAGGATGATGTAGTGATCACTCTATACCTATTAGAGAAGTATTTTCCACCAGCCTTTTTCACAATTATGGTTCATGTTGTGGTGCATCTTATAAGAGAGATTGAATTTTGTGGACTAGTTTATTTGAGGTGGATATATCCTTTTGAAAGGTTATATGAAAGTTTTGAATGAAAGGTTATGTATCCATTTCAGCTCCATGGTATATCGATATTTGACTCTCATATTATTTGAGAGCATGCAGTTGTGCCTCTATGTAGGGTTTGTTGGTCCACTCCCCCCAATTTGTACTAAAATTTATAAAAGTATAGAGCAAAAGTGAATAGGACAGAGATTAAAAAAAGTTAGAAAATGCATTCAAATTATATGTAGGGAATTTGTGCTCAATAGACCAATTTGAGAAAATAATTACAAAAGTAGCAAAATAATAATAATAATAGCAAATATGATTTTCTTTATAGATTTATAGACTTTCGAAATAATGTTAATACTATTTTGCCATTACCCTACATTTAATACCATTACAAATATTCCTTTATTCTTTTTTCTTAACTAAACATTTTCCTAAAATAATTTTTCCAATATGATTTTCTCTCCCTTTGTCTTCAACCTCTTACTTTCTGTATGAGACAAGTCAATTTTGAAGCATTTTTTTGGCGAAGGTAAAGACCATTATCCACCTCCGTCTTTGTTTCATCACTTGTCGACTATTCTTCTGCCACTATTTTCGGCGAATGTAAACCACCCATTTTCACCGTCATTTTCCCGATTACTAACTAGTGGCTCTTTCCAACCAAGTAATACCGAACGTCCCGCCAAGTAAGACAAACTTCTTGCGATTGAAACTTATAAGTTCTTCAATCCCATTTTCAAAACTCTATTTCGGCGTCTACAAGATTTTCGTCTAAATTTTTTATCAGAAACTGTCATTATTCCGACAAGAATCATTTTTGTCCAGATCGTATTGTTATGTACTAATTCAAAAAAAAAAGTCAATTCCATGGATGATTTCTTGCAGATTTTTGAAGTGCGCCAGCTTCGTTGTGATTGATGGCGATGCTCTCACAAAACCCTAATTCGCACTAATGAAGAAGATGAAAATAATACGGTTTAACTATAATATTGTATTATAATACTCATAACACAAATAATAATATTGTATTACAATGTTCATTACATAAATACAGTATATTTATTATAATACCTAAAATTGTATTGTTCATGAGTTATATACAACATTATATGTGTGTATTCATTTGTATTATAACCCTAAATTTGCATGGATGTAGACGATGAAGTTAATATGTATTGTTAATAATAATATTAATAGTCTTATAGAAACATTATTAATATTTTGTTAGAGAACAACATTTTATGTTTGTAATGTTAAACCTTTATGAAATCTATTTAACCAATATGTCGTTTATTTAAATTTTTTGTTACCAAACAATCACTTGTTTTTTTGTTTCATTTCTTAATACTTTGTAGTATGTGATTCATCAACAGATGTTTTGATTGGCTCAATAAGTTTATCGAACTATCCTATTATTTTAGTAAACATATTGCATTACATTTTCATTGGTACAAGGATTTTGCATTTAATAATACTGTATTATTTCAGCCAAATTGATTTTGCATCACGTATTTATCTTTATAAACCGTATAAGTATCAAAATTTTCTATACTACTGTATTACAACAACACATCAAGAAACATTTAGGAAACCAATAGTTAACATTCAAGAGTATATCAATAACAAAGTAAATTAACCATCCATTCATTAAAAAAAAAAACAAGTTGAATCATTGTTTGACAACATCAAAATAGACAGAACATAGAGTGTTCAAGCTATACATCTTCAATTCCCTCTTTAACCACAACTACTTTTGGTTCCACTATAGGTTTCATCGCTGCATTAGTCATAGCTTCTTATTGGACTTTTTCTTTTCCAAATTTAATCATGTTGTGTATCTGACAATTAATACATCAATCATAAGATTTATTTTAACTGTAATGACCCGACTTTCTAAAATACTCTAATAAGGTGTTATAGATGCATGCATTTCAAAATCCATAAATTTAATTTAATAAATACATGCAGCTTCCAACAAAACCTCGTAAAATCATCAAACACGACCGGAAGTTCAAAATCATACAAAACATTGTTCATGATCCTGATATTTCAAAACAAAATATAGTTCAAACGAGTTCAAATTTAAAGTTTGACACAAAGTAAAGCAATGTAAAAAGGAAATAACGACACCGGGTCCATGATTGTTGCAACTCCCAGCCTAGCAACCTTGGAATGGGTCCGTACCTGGAAAATGTAATGGGTGAGTATATCGAAATATACCCAATAAGGAGCCCTACCATGAGGTTAAGCATGCTAGCAGAAACAAGTTAGAAGATACGACAATTGAAGCTAGTGCCACGCACATATGTGCCTGGTCCACGAGCCGGTCAAGGGCAAACAATGTCAAACAACGACGTAGAAGATGTGAGCAAAGGTATAATTGAATACTAGAAAATCATCTGACAACTATCATAGAAGGACCATGAGTGAAGAAAACACGCAGGTTCCCTAAACCTTAGGTAAGGACACGTCTCATATTGTGCCCGCAGTGACATACACAAATGTCTCGAAGTAGCCTGACCTATGTTAGAGACCCGCTATACGGCATCTGGAAATACATATACAAATGTCTCGGGGTAGTATGACCTTTTGTTGTGCAACTCTGATAGCGTATCAACAGAGACATACACGAATGTCTCAGGGTAGCCTAACCTATGTTAGGTACCCACCACGATTCTACTCCGCCACTCTAATAACATATTGAGGGAAACACATAGGACCCTTAAACCTCGGGTCAAGTCAACGACACTAATGTCGTGTCAGCAAGGGCATACTCGAATGTTGATAAAGTCACCTGACCCTTTCAAGGTGGGCCACTAGTGAGGGAAACATGCAGGATCCCTAAACTTCGAGCTAGAGGCCCCATTTGCTAACCTCTAGCATGCAGAGACAGGCTGCCTGCAAACAAGATCCCAAGATGCATGCAGGCTCCCTGATAGGCATCCTTGCGCGCCATCGTATGTCTCAATGGCCTCTTTTGCCCATGTGCAAGCTAGTTCCCACTAGGGTGGGTACCACAATTGACGGGTCAGACAGTAGGTGAAGGGGTCAAGCGAGTCATGACTAGCTCCCCCTCTCACGTACTACATATAGGAGCAATAAGTGAAATTATTCCATAATGCATATGAGATTCCATGAGTATAACAGAAGAGGTTTAACTAGCATTAGAACACACAAGGTCCAGCCTAGCCTTGATTGGTGCACTGCTAACCCCAAAGGTTGGTGCAACCCGTGACGTGCGCCTATCAACCAAGGAAAATCGTTATTCTGCACACAATGTGACACGTGGATGAGATCCGACCACCTTGGTCAGATAGAAAAGTCAACCCGTAGGTTAGTGCAGCCTAACCGCGTGTCTCGAACTAGGAAGGGTCTATATCCTTGCTCGATTTATAAAAGGGAACTAGCGAGCACATCAATAACACGATATTGATTGCATAACACGAGTCCTAATGGAGTTGAGCTAGCTACGCCACTAGGTGGTTAACACAAGAACTGAGCCTAGTTATTCTAACGCAGAAACATAATCAATCCAAACTTGGTATAATGATAACAGAATGCTACAAGCAAGTCCTTTAACGAAAGTACAAACAAGCAGAACATATATTCACTATAACATGTATACATACATCGTAGGTGAATCCGAACACATAATCAATCTAGCACGAGAACGACCAATCAAAGATGAATCATGCAACATCGAAACACACGCATATCCATTCATGAGCTACCTAACACATTAAGGGCATTATAGTCACAAAATAGCATGATTTCCTCGTAGGCAATAAAGCATAACAACAATCGGCTAACCTTGAATTCAATCAGCCAAACGAGGCCATAAGCTTGAGGTACAACCTAGAAGGTTACAAATCATTCTATCACTACGAGTCTATCTAGTTCATTACAGGGTTCCAATAACAAATATTTATGTAACAAGTCATAAAGCATCCATTTCCCATAAATTCTAAAAAGCCACTGCTCACATGTCATAATAGATTAATAACACACATTAATACGGTACCCACAGTGTGTCCAGTCCTTGGTGTTGTTTTATTTGATTAGATTCCTTAATTCCAAATCAAAATAACATCAACAATAATACCATACATATACAATACATGCATGCAACACAAAACATAAATTGACACACAAACAGTACACAACACAATCGGATACCCCAAAATCCTTAAATCGCAAATGAAAATTTGAAACCCGAATAACAAAACCCACAAATCGATACACAGACATTCCATAGAAATCGATAAAGTACATGCATTATATAAAATACATACATTTAACAAAATTCAGAAATCGATACAAAATAGTCAACATCACAACAAAATACCCCAAAATCCCCAAATTTACATAGAATCAGAAATCCTAAAATCTCCATATCAGAAACCATATTCACAAACCATAGAATCCCAAACAACACTACAATGAACTACAATATTGTATTAAACAAATTGATTTAAAAAATTTTGACAATTTAAAACTTAAAGAACATAGTACCTTGAAGATGAAGTCCCTTCTGTAAGACGAAATGACGCTTTTTCTCTACTATTTCTTCGAGAAAATGTAACATGTTCCTATTGTTTGTTGAAAATGATCTGCTTAAACATTTTTTATTAACCCCAAATTGTGTATTTTAAAATAATAATACGATTTATTTGAGTCTAAGAGTAATTTTGAAGTTCTTTGCTAAATGAGGGCAAGTTGGCCATTTTGCTAGGGGATATTTAAGCACAATTTATTTGTTGAACTCTAGGTCTAAATGTCACTGTTCACGCACTGTTCATCTTTAAACTTTGTGTCTAATTCTCCTTTGTTTCGACCTCCTTTCATAATTTCTGACTTGGTTCATCCTCCCCATTGTTCTATCATGGGTTGTAGACATCATGGGTGGTCTTCGCATGTAGTTTTGAGAGCTCTTCATTGCGAGTTCTGCTGTGGGTCGCGTGTGTGCAGTGTTCGCAAGCAGTATCTGTTGTTGCCATTCGTCGTGGGTGTGTCACAGGTCATCAAGGTTTGCGCTGAGGGTTCGTTCGATCAGCTGCGTTGTGCAGCTTGCAGTGTAGCATAGACATGGAGTTTTGTTGTCGAGGGTCGAGGAGTAGGTAGGTCCCCGCCGAGTGGTTTGTGTCAAGGAGGAGTGGGTTTCTGCCATCGTCACCGTAGTCATCAACCACGTTGAAGCCAAGCTCAGGTGAGGTGTTTGTTCTTCCCATTTGATAGTTGTTTGATCTCAAGGTAGATGAAGAAGGGTGTTTGGATGCTAGCTTAAAGGTGTTTGGTTTTAAGTTTAAAGCTTTTTAAATAAGGAATAAGGGTTGTTTGGTTGTGGTGAGGCGTGCTACTGCTGAGCAGCCAATGCGACTTGTGTATTAATATAGTTGTCCATTAACTAAATAAAGACGTGTTGGTGTAACTTAGAATCGCATTACGTGCAAGTATACACAGTCGAATTACAGCGAACAAGTATATAAATTATCGATCCCACAAAGATTGATGCTCTAGAATTAGTAGTGTTAAGACGAGGGTTATGCAGAAAGTAAAAAGCATATAGTTGAAATTTGTGGTTTGTTTTGGGTACTTTAATAAAGGTTATGAAAATCTAGTAGAAATAAATATGAATGCAATGAGAAGCAAAAAATAATAAAGAATCAAAGATATTAGGAACGCATAACTAGTTATCAAATTTCTTGCTTTCCAGATCTTACAAGCATTTCCATACTTGATGATTTATGCAGATCCAGCTCTCACTGAGATCTCCATACTATCTTAGGCCAGCGCAAGCAATAGTGAGGTTATTCATAACACTCTAAATGATATGAAGATTTATGCTCAACCTATTGTAGTCTACTGGGTCATCTTGTGGTTCCTTCTTCTGAACTCACCACAAGTCATATGCGTGGGTAGCTAAACGATGCACATATATAATTTCGTAAACAGATGCAATAGTATAAAATTCTTTAACCTACGCTCTTAACTTGTTCCTAATCATGAACATTCATTAGAAACTCCAATAGCATAGTATAGTAATAAACATAAGCAAGAAGTATAAACCAGATGATTGTATTGCAACTACTAATGTTTAGAACTACAACTACTCCTAAATAAAAACAGTAAAATGGAATTGGTGTGGATAAAGATGTGCAGTCCACTTGGTTCTCTCCACAATAGGTTTTATGGCCAACTGACCAGCTCGCCTCTTCTTGGCTCCTTGCTTTGATATTTATAGAGTTGATTTACTTGGCCGACAAGTTGAAGTGAGCTGTAAAATCTACATTAATGCGGGATCTCTTAATTTTTGCTAGTATTTATTTGATTAACGCCAACTTAATTTCTGATTGATTATTCGATTGTTTCCTTGTTGGCGTGTCTTTTCCAAACGTATTTTCATTTTGAATTCGTGTCTTTCTCCGCTGCTAGTCATCGTTCGCGCTGTTTTGTCCTTCCCACGGTTTAGCTTCGTATTTCCTACAATTAGCATTGGTTAGGCATAGTTTATTCAAGATTTATGCTAAAAATGAAAAACCATGCTTCCGATGCTATTTTATTCATGTATGCGACTGTTAATAGCTTTTACTCGTAATTTGACCACTATTGACCTTTATTTCTCCTATTTCTTAATATTAAAGTACTTAATAACAACCTAAAATATGCTCTAGTTGAGAGTTACCACACCCCCAAACTTGAATTATTGCTTGTCTCAAGCAATACATAACTGCTATTTTGGCAATCACCTTTTCCTCTTTTAATCTTAAATAAAAAAATCTTTTTGCATATCATAATTTTAGTGGAAAAATTGCAATTCTTTTGCTTTTCAAACTTTCCCAAAGATTCAGGTCTTGCCTTAAAGTCTTCCATATTTTGACTAGCAGATTGTTCCTCATCACAATTATTCTTTATCACTCTATGTATCGCACACAATCATTTCTAGTTTAAGTTTTCCCAACTTACTCTGCTAAGGTATTTATTGAGGCCCTTATATCCGTCGAAGATTTCGGTTATGCTTTTTACATTACTTTTGGGTTGCACTCATATCTACTAAATTTCGTAGTTCTTAGAATAAATCGCTTAAGCATCAAGCAACTCACCTAAGCAAAAGAATTTCAAGCTTATGCTAATTCGTAGACAGCGAAATACTTAAGGCTTCTTTAGGCTTATATGCCGTTCCTTTTGGCTTCTTATTTTGCTAGAGTAGGTTGATCTTTATATTATAAACTCTCTCTCTCTCAATTTTTATTTTGTTTTTTATTATTATTATTATTATTTTTAAGTATATCATTCCTTGGGTTACCCTCACCCCAAAACTTAAATTCTTCATTTCTCTCAATGAAGGTGAGACTTAATTCCTCCAAACTTAGTTATTACTATGATTGTGGTGGTTTATCTCAAGCTCCAAGATTTCGTTGCGAAATATTGGTTCTTTCTATCATTCCTAATAAGGATTACTCTAATGCTAGATTTGAATCTAGGGGAACTTAAGAATTCCTCTAATGGAAATTGCGTCTTTCTACTAAATACAATTTTGCAATAATAATGCTAATTAATCTTATAATAATTGAGGAAAAATAATAATTGAATCCTAATAAAATAAAATGCATGGTCTTGCAAAATAAATTGCGACTACAAATGAAATGCATGCGAAAAGATAAAATGCGTAAAATGAATAAAAAGAGAATAGGACTTCCGTCTAAGTTTCTGCATTGCTGCTACTCCCTTTGCCTCCCGTTGTTTCGAGTAACTATTCTGGAAATTCAGGCCATTCGGAGTATTCAGTAAGTGCTGCAGCTTCTTTTAGTATGACTTTGTTTCTTTTATTCACATACTTTCAGAAGTCTCGTGAATTTATGAAGAGCAATTTGAAGAGTTTGATCAGTTTGTCATTGGCTGGAAATTCATCAGATTTCTTTCTTTTCTCTCTATTTCTCTCCTTCATAGTCTTTTCATGATGCTTAGTGTGCACCTTTAAGATTCTGTCAGTTGGCTGTGGTTGTACTCCTTTCTCCAAACACAATCTTGTGATAGTGTGTGGGTAAAACATCTTCCTGCGTCTGGCTGGAGCCCAACGCTGAATCTGCTCTTCTATTATCTTGCCTCCGTCCACATGTAGTCCAACTTGTACTACAAAGAATAATAAATCTTGATCCCTGCTAACTATCTTTGCATTGGTGGACGGGATTGTCGCATTTTTAATGAATTTAATGGGCATTACTAGCTGTGACCACTTCATCTTGCATATTTGGTACAAAGTTGCTACTGGTATGGGTGCCTCTAGCCATTCAAGATCTTGCCAAAACCTTTTGCTTGCCAACACTATCTGAAGGCTGGTTAATCGAACTTCCTCATGTTCTTTGTCTACACCTAAAGTTTTTTTGCCCTTGTTAGGTATCATGCTACTTGAGGCCATTGGGTGTTGCTACTGTGCCTACAAGTTCGAAAAGGGTAATCGATCCATCCTTTCTCGAGGTTTATATAAGCGTTTGAAAGATTTAAAAAATCTTTACGCAAGGAATGGAATAATCACAAAAGAAAACTAATATTTGCATGATTATTTCTAAAAAGTCATACCAATCCTTTCCTAAACTACGTAAATAAATAAAATTGCAATAAAGAAAACTTTCCTAAAAAAAATTGCTGTAAATTTTTGCATAAAGTCAGAGATACCGAATTTTCGCATTCCTGGAATGCTGCGATGTAGGACCTAGGCAAAACCTTGTGCTAATTCTGTCCGGATTGAAAACTTTCTTACTTTGGCCATTTGTATATCTTTGGAGCGACGCCACCTTTGGTAGCTTTTTCCTGTCTTTTCTCATATTGCGCATTGATGCGTGGTTGTCCTATCCATATTAGCATGGATAAGATCTGTTGTACAACTGTGTAGCTCAATTGAATTGTCCACATGTCATTTGTTTGACTAATCAATTCTTGTTGTGTATTTCGTTCTGGTAGCGTGAGAATTATGGGTACCATTGCAAGTAGCCCATCATATAGTGCACTCTCCTTCTTTTCTTGCAAACTCGTTGACTCTGCATCTCCCCTGCTGGGTTTATGCGAAACTTTGACAAAAAAAATATGCAGGTGCATTATTCACCATGTTGATTCGAGGAAGACTTTCATCATCGCCTTGGCTTTCATCACTGGAAATTTGCCCAGTGTCAACTCTAGAACTATCTTCTTCTGTTTCTTCAGTTGTTCTCATGTCTTTAGTTTCTAGGGCAGCGAACGTTTCCCAAGCTTCCTCCTGTTATTGAAAATGTCTTTCTTGCTCCTTCTTAATTTTTGCTACAAGCTGTAATTCTGCGGCCTCTCTATCTCGTTGGATCATGGTTAGCTGGAAATCTTCCTATGAAAGTTCTCCTTCAATGAAACAATCTACCGCTGCAGCCCTTCTTAGTATATCGGCCCTTAAATATGTCTCTTCTGCTCGTACATTGCTTGCTTCTATGTATCTTTCTCGAGGTGCTTTATGCTCATTATTGGATTGTTGAGGTTCTGATATAATACCATTATCCCTTATCCATTTTCTCCGTCTTAGCTGCTCTTCTTCTTCTGAAGTTATGTCTTACAGAAAAGGCCCATGATCGTTTACAGAATGTCTAGGTTGATGACTTCTATTCTCCCATATATTGCTCATGTTGCTGCACTCTCTTTGTAGACCGTTCCAATGCGGCATGCTGCTATGATCTTCCTCAAACTGTGGTTGATATTCCCAGTTAGGATGTTGAACAAGATGGTGTTGTATTGATATTTTTCGCATAGCCTTGTCGCTGAAATTGTAGTGTATATTGCAGTTTATTGTAATTGTTCCATCGCTAATTCGATTTAATGCCATATATCGTGCTCGTGGTAATATTTGGTTGTGGGACTTCCTTCCCTACTGGTTGCTATATATTGAGTCTCAGCTACCCTGAAATTCAAGTTTCAACCTTTAAATCAATAAGAACTACTCTCTTCCTAATTACTCTAATTCTAACAATCAATCCCCGGCAACAATGCCAAAAACTTGACCAGGTGGTAACAGGCTGTTGCTAAATGCCTCATGTGTACTGGATTCCACACTCTCACAAGTATACGCCGTCTGTAGCAAGTAATAAGTAAATTATCGTTCTCCACAGGGACTGTAACTTATCCAAGGCAATGTTCAGGATTAAATAGGAAGTAAAAAGCATACAATGTAGAGATTTTTGGTTTTTAAAGCACAAAGTAACTTAACAATTGAAATAACAAGTCAAGAAAGTAAGGCTAAGCTAAGATACTCATGGTAGCCATTAGCAATGCATCAACAGAAACTTTTGGTAAGACCTATTATCATGCTACGCCACACAAACTTCCGCTTCTACTTAAGTTTTCATCAAGTCCAACTTCCATTGTAACTTGATGTGGTGAAAACCCAGCGCTTCGCATGCAATAGTGACGTGTTTATTCCTAAACTCTTATTTTAAGTACTACAACCCTCAAAATACTAACCTATTGGACATGCAACTAGACTTAGGTTATTTCCTCTTTCGATTTACAACCTATTAGTTCGTGTGGATGGCTGGTCAACACTTACTCTTGATTTCTTGCACCTAGTTAACATGCCATGGATAGACCCTTCCTATTTCTGATTAACACATGCAAGACAACTCCACTTTTTCCTAGTGTTGTCCTAATGTATTTAGTTCATAAGGGAGAAAAAGAACATAGACAATATAAAAGAAATCATGATAAAATAAAAAAAATAAAAACAATTGTCTTGTTCACTCTCGTTTTTCGAACCCTCTCCAAGCTTCCACTCAGGGTCTCTCTCGTTACAGAATCTCTCCTTTTTATAACCCTCGTCATTAACTCTAGAATCTTCCAAGATGGTAAAAATCAATCAATGCAATTTTTCCTTGCTCGAGCTTGCCAAATTTGTGTTTTTTTGTCCAAGGTAAGAATCCCTTGATTTCAAAAATCTGCTTCATAATGTCTGGTTAGTCAACTTCTTGCTCCCAATTGATTCTTTCCTTATTTTTCTTGTCCGTGCTTTGAAATTTCCTTTCAGCATGCACTGCTCGCACTTTGCGCCTTTTGATCCTTAGCTCCGCATCGCTCCGCAAATGTGAATTCTGGCAAAAATAGTATATCAGCATAAGTTGTGCTAAATATGTGCTAACCATGCTAATTTTACTCAGTTTTCACACTAGTTTTCATATCTCGCATTTTATTCCCCTGATGCGCGAGCATACCGAATTACACTTTTTTCTCGCGTGATTAACCTTTTCTCGCATAATATTTCAATAAAATCTGCAATCAACAATCCTAATTTACAAAGAATTCTGACTCTTTTTTAGAGTTATCAAACCCCCAAACTTGAAACATTTCTCGTCCAGAGTAATGCTAACATAGGTGTAATAACTGATAAATAATTAAATGCGTATCACAATGTTGTGCTTTTCCTCTTCCTAAAAAATTTTATTTTAAATACAATTACCTTAATATGCCAATAGCTTAATCATTTCGTTATTTCTCTCACAAGAGTCCCTTCAATCTCATCCCAGTTCTTTTCCTGATCGCTCTTATCTCAAAGCTCACTCTTTAAGTCAGAAACTTTTGCTCTATTGTAAATCAATTAACCCTTTTTTTATCAATTAAGTTTGTTCAAGACATCCTGTCTGAGGCTTAATTACTTGGGTTCCTTTTGAGTATAATTTCTGCTTGGCTGCTATTATGTAGTTTTAGCATGGTTAGCAGAATACTTGGATCACCCAATAGTCTTAGCCGTTTCACTTTTACCCAGAATGACTTGATTTTTATTTTACTCACTTATTATTTTCTTTCTTTGTTTTTTAAAAAAAGAAATCAGATCAGATCACTTCTCGGGCTGTCGTCACCCCCAAACTTAAAGTCTTCATTGTCCTCAATGAAGGACAATGAAGATGAGGCTTAGTTCCCCCAAACTCATTTGAATCTAAGGTTCTTAAAATCACTACTTTGAGTTAATTGGTTTCTACCTAAAAACAGTGTACTTTGTTCTAAGTTTAAAAAGGATTTTTCCCAAGGTGATTTCGTTAGGAAACTAGCAGTCAGAGTCCTAGGGAAGATTAAATTTCAGCGTATTGAAGACAATGTTTTAAAAGCACAGAATTAAAAGGCAAGATTCTAACAAGCATTGGTCAAGGCATAAAATTAGACAGTGAATAAAAGGAAAGCAGAAATAACATTATTGTAAAAGATAAGAATACAAAGAAAGAAATGCAGCAGAGAAAAGAACTTCCTTTATAACTCATCATTTTCTAAGATTTGTTAGAGTTAATGGAAGAGACAATGTCTTAGAGTTTTGGGAAGGTGGGTCTTCAAAATTGAGGGTCCAAACGAGCCAATATGTCAAAGATCACATTGTCTCATTCTTTCACATATTTTAAAAACTCCTCATATTATTGGCGAGCAGCAAAAGGCTGCGAGCAAATTTCTAACTTGGCTAAGGTCCCGCCGCATCTGTCAAGTTTGCATGTTTAAATGAGAACTCGACCATTAGCCGCTGGATGATGCCTTCCACTTCATCAGGCTCGCAGCCTGATGGTGCATTCCCCGTCCTTTGCCACTTAGCGAGGCTCACCTTAGCCTCGTTTGCTTCGTCTCTGATTCTGTGACCGAAAAAGTCCTCTAACATAGACATTTCTCGTCTGGTTCTTCCCTGCCATACCTCCATCGTTGTTTTCCCTTTTCGATGAGGTATGACATCTTCCTCTACATGAACTGAAACCTCAACAGGTCTAGAGGTGCCTACATTTGCGCTTCTTCTTCTTTCTTCCTCCATTCTTCAGTCAATCTTCTCTATGTCTCTCTCCTCCATTCTTCGATCAATCTCCTCTAGGCCTATCTCCTCCATTGAAGGCATCAATCTTAAGGTTTTGGGGCTATTAATCTACAATACTTGTCTTGGTGCTGAAGTAACAACCCTTTCCTCTCCAAGAACCTCTGAAAATTCCTCCACTGTTGCAGTACGTTCTTCCATCCGTGAGGTTGGGGCAATCACTTGCCATTGTATGATTGCTCTTGCTCGTGACTGTCTATCTTCACTATGCACAGACGCAACGTCTATTGGCTCAGGATCCGGATTGAAGTCTACTTCTCCTTATTGCTCAATTCGAATTTGCCATCATTTCCTATAGGTTTTTGCCATAATTTCCTATAGGTTGTTGCAAGTCTTCGCACCATGGTGTAGTTTATGTTAGAATTGCAAGGCAGGAGTTATTGAAAGAAAATGGAAAATAGGTAAGTGGAATTCTGAGGGTATTTATCAATCAAAATGAAAGGGTGTGACGATTGAAACAACAATTGTCATATGTGTCAGGGCGACGATCGGATTTTTGGCGGCCATGTACTTTATGTGCAACGTTGGATAAAAAATCATGTAATCCTACTGCTCAATATCCGTCTGTAATTAATCGCCGATATGATTGTGGTTACCTCCACATTTCTCGATCTTAATTGATTCATCTGATTGTAAACAAAGAGTTATTGAACTTATTAAAATTTAAATTGCAAAGAAATAATGAAAATTAAAATTAAAAAGAAATAAACAGTAAAATTTAGGTAACTTCTCGCATAAGTAAATAGGATATATTTAAACTTAGCATGCGTGGAGCATAAAAATTAAAGGATACCGATCTACGCTAGATCCACACGCACACTCATGCGATTATCCTTCAGTTAATGCAAATGAAGATATTCTGCGTTGAACACCTTCATTCCAACAGTGCTTAAATCTTTGTCCATTAACTGCGAACTCGTTCCTACTTGCCTAGTTCTTAATCCAAATTGCTCCTCATGGATTCACCTGTGAAACTCTAAATGGTCTTGACCATTTGGATTTAAGCTTATTTGGAAACAAACGAAATCTAGAGTTAAATAACAAGACTTGCTGACCCACCTCGAAAGTTTGAGCTGTCAACTTACAATCATGCCACCTCTTTGTCTTTTCCTTATACAATTTTGCATTCTCGTAAGAGTAGTGTCGATGCTCTTCTAAGTCCAATAGTTGCATCATGCGAGCACAACCTGCTTTTTGAAAATCAAGATTTACCTTCTTAAGCCCCCAGAAAGCTCTGTGTTCCAACTTAATTGGTAAATGGCATGCCTTTCCGTATACTATTCTATATGGTGACATGTTCAGTGGTGTCTTGAAAGCAGTGCGATATGCCAATAGTGCGTTGTCAAGCTGTAGAGACCAGTCCTTTCTGTTAGATCCAACAACTTTCTCTAGTATGCTTTGGATCTCTCGGTTAGATATCTCAACTTGACTATTGGTTTGTGGATGGTATGGGGTAGCAATGCGATGCTTAATGTTGTACTTTTGTAGTACATGAGCCATTTCTTTATTGATGAAGTGTGTTCCTTCATCACTAATCAGTGCTCATTGTGTACCAAACCTAGTGAAAATGTTCCTGTGAAGGAATTTAATAACTGATTTAGCATCGTTCAAAGGTGTAGCAATCGTTTCAACCCACTTGTACACCTAGTCAACTGCAACCAATATATATAAATTCCCATGCGAAGGAGGGAATTGGCCTATGAAATCAATTCCCCTGACATCGAATAATTCGACCTCTAAGATGGATGTTAATGGAATTTCATCCCTTTTTCCAAAGTTTCCTCTCATTTAGCATTTATCGCATGTCTTCACGTAATGATGCACACCCTTGAATATACTTGGGCAATAGTATACTGATTGAAAAAAATTTGCGGCCGTGCGCATCCCTCCAAAGTGTCCTTCATATGGTGATGCATGGCATGCTTCCAATATTGCATTCATCTCGTGTTCTTCCACATATCATCGTATTATTCCATCAACACATTGCCTGCACAAAAATGGTTCATCCCAGAAGGTAAAGCGAGTTTCATTAAAGAAACGCTTAACTTGCTGACGTGTTATCTCAACTGGAATGACATGGCTGGCTACGTAATTGGCAATGTCTACAAACCAGGGTGAATTCTTTGTCTCTACCAAATTGATCATAAAAAGTTGCTCGTGTGGAAACCTTTCAGTTATGTTTAGCAAATTTGTATCAACCACTTTGTTCTTCAGGCGAGATAGATGATCTGTGACCACATTTTCGCACCCTTTCTTATCTTTGCTCTAAACATCGAACTCTTGTAGTAACAAAATCCATCTAATCAATCTTATTTTAGTAGTTGCTTTGTTCATCATGTATCTGATTGCTGCATGATTAGTGAAAACAATTACTTTCAATCCTACTAAGTATGATCGAACTTTTCCAATGCATAGATTACTGCCATAAGCTCTTTTTTAGTGGTGGTATAATCAGAGTTCTGCTAGCACACAGTGAATTGAATGAATAAGTTTTTCACCTTTTTGTCCAAGGATAGCTCCTATTGCATAAGCACTAGCATCACACATAACTTCAAAAGGCTTCCTCCAATCTGGTGTTACCATGATAGGTGCATAGTTAGAGAATTCGATCAGACGCATGCAAGCAACATTTATCGAAATTGAAAGGTCTCTCAGCTTCTAAGAGCACGCACATTGGTTTCGCTATATCAGAAAAGTCCTTAATGAAACGTCTTTAGAAACCAGCGTGGCCTAAGAAACTACGCACTCCTTTCACATTCCTAGGTGGCTCTACCAGCGTGGCCTAAGAAACTACACACCCCTTTCACATTTCTAGGTGGCTCTAACTTTGTTATAGCTTCTATTTTTGCATGGTCAACTTACATTCCATCCTTTGAAATCTTATGACCGAGTACAACTTCTTCTCTGACCATGAAATGGTATTTTCCCCAATTAAGCACAAGATTTGTTTCCTCACAGCGTGTAACATCTTTTCAAGTTGACCAAGCATTTAGTGAAATCGTCTCCAAACACCGTGAAGTCATCCATAAATACTTTTATGATATCTTCCAGCATATCAGAAAAAATTGACATCATACATCTTTGGAAAGTTGTTGGAGTGTTGTACAGCCCAAAAGGCATCCTTCAAAATGCAAAGGTTCTATAAGGACATGTGAATGTAGTTTTCTCCTAATCCTTTGGATCAATTGTGATTTGGTTGTATCTCGAATATCCGTCCAGAAAGCAATAGTAATCTTTTCTAGTAATGCAATCCAAAATTTGGTCAATGTAGGGCAATGGGAAATGGTTCTTCTTGGTTGCTTTGTTCAACTTCTGGTAGTCCATGCATACTCGTCATTCCGTCATTGCTCTTATTGGAACTAGTTCATTTTTTTTCATTGAGTATGGCGGTTGTGCCTACTTTTTTTGGTACACATTGAATATGACTAACCTGTTAATTGTCTGATATTGGATAAATGAATCCTGCATATAACCATTTAATGATTTCCTTTTTTACTACTTCCTTCTTAGGAGGGTTTAATCGTCTTTGATGCTCTACCAACTTCTTGGCACCCTTCGCTAGTAAGATTTTATGCATACAAAATGTAGGATTTATGCATGTGATATCTTCCAATGTCCATCCAATCACTTTCTTGTGTTGCCCAAGTAACTCTAAAAGAAGTCGTTCTTCCTCTAATGTTAACTGTGATGATATGACAATCGGTAATGTTTTATTTTCTCCAAGGTAGGCATACTTTAGATGTTCAGAAAAAGGTTTTAATTCTAGTGTTGAAGGTTTTTTTATCGAGGGGCGCTGTTGAGAATTGACCTTTGTCGCCTCGCCAAGTGCCTCGTA
Source organism: Sicyos edulis (assembly GCA_036507275.1). Taxonomy (NCBI): domain Eukaryota; kingdom Viridiplantae; phylum Streptophyta; class Magnoliopsida; order Cucurbitales; family Cucurbitaceae; genus Sicyos; species Sicyos edulis. The sequence goes on from CM071847.1 coordinate 38,772,742, forward strand.
TTGATGTACTTCTTCAGATACCAAATCCTCGTCTACTGTGGTTTGTAATTCCTCTTCTATTTTAATTGTCTCTTGTTGCTTTTATTGAATTGCTTCTTCCAGCATCACTTCTAGTTGACCGTTGTTAGGAAGGGTCTTCCTAAAATGATAGGTACTTCCAAGTATGCTTCGTAATCGAGAATGATAAAATCAACTGGGAAGATAAACTTGTCAACCTGTACCAGAGTGTCTTCAATTTTTCCAACAAGGCGAGTTATCGACCTGCCAGCAAGTTAAGTTGTGATAGTTGTAAGTCTTGCTTCTCCTAATTCGAACTTCTTATAGATAGAAAGCAACATAAGATTGATACTTGCACCAAGATCGCAGAGTGCTTGTCCAATGTTATGGTTGCCAATCTTAACCAGAATTGTAAATTGTCCTGGATCAACCTCTTTCATCGAAATTTTGTTCTGAACAATTGCGCTACATTATTCGTTTAGAGCTACTAACTTGATTCCTCGAACTTACTTTTTTCACTAAGTTCATATTTAAGGAATTTCATGTAGTTCGGCATTTGTCGTAACACATCTACCAATGGTATGTTGATGTGAATTTTTTTAAGAATATTTGTGAATTTTTCGAATTGGGATTCGTTTCATTTCCTTCTAATCCACTGAGGATATGGTGGAGGTGGTGGTTGGTAAATAGGCAATGGTGTGGTCGTGTTTGTTGCTTTATTTGACTTGGTTGGTTTTTCTCAAGCTCCTCTTACTGTTGGTTTTTCGGCTGCTAGGTTTATTACGAGTATCATTTCCTGATATTTTCGAATTTCCAAGCTATCCACCAATGGTTTTCCACATCTTAACTCAATTGAATTTATTTTCTCTTGCCACTCCGTCTAGATCCTTCCGTATCCGACGACAGTTGTCCTAGCGGTCTATTTTTTATATCGCTGCGATTTGGCCTAATTGTAGTTCTAGCACCCGAAAGGTTACTTGTTGAGCCTTTAACAGGGTTTGATGTTCCATCATAACCATGTCATTCTTTGTTATGTAGTCCTTCAGTGCTGAATCTGTATGTTAAGCTTGCTGATAGTTGTTCTCAAATTCAGGTTGCGATGGCATACGCTGCTGTCCCAATTGGTTAGCATTGCTGCCTTGTCCTCCCCAAGAAAAGTTAGGGTGTTGTCTCCAAACCGCATTGTAGGTATTTGAATAAGGATTATTTTGGGGTTGCGAATTCGAATTTTCGATGTAATTAACTGACGCTATGTTTTTGCTACAGAATTCGTACAAATGAGCACCTCCACAAAGTGTGCAGAAACTAGGTGTTGATTTCTCAAGAACCGATATATTATGAACATTTGCGGTGTTTTCATTTGTATATTCTTCACATAATTAGTGAATGTAGCCAGTTGGGCTTGTATAGCAGAAATTGCACTCAATTCAAATTTACCGCATGGTTTATCTTGGGTTCGACCTTGACCTATCTTAAGCGCTTGATTTTTAGTAGTTGTTTCGATTATTTTGTACTCCTAATTATAATTCTTGTCCATAAGGCACCCTCCCGCAGTTGCGCTGATGATGGCCCTGTCGGTTTCATTTAACCCATTGTAAAAATGTTTTATTGGAAGCGTATAGGATAACCCATGGTACAAACATTGTGCTATAATCTTTTTTATCAATTCCATGCACCTCCTATAGTTTCATCATTCTCTTGTTTAAAACTAGTGATTTCATGCATAGAATTCATACTTCTTGATGTGGGGTAGTATTTTGCTATAAAACTTTCAACCACTTGTGCCCAAGTGTAATTACTTGACAACGTATTTGCCCAGTGTCTAGCCTTATCCTATAGGGAATATGGAAATGGAAATAGTCGAGTATCTTCTTTAGAGATACCGACCTCCTGGTTAGCATTACAAATAGATAAAAAGGTACGCAAATGTTGATGCAGATCTTTAGAAGGAAGTCGTCTAAAAGGCTCACTGACCTTTAACATGTTATACATATTATTAGTCAAAACAGGGTATCTACCTTCACCATTAGGTCTAACCATACCTGGATAAGCTATATGATTGAATCATTCTGGATGAGTTTGCATGACTCTGTCTCTTTCATCTACCTCCTGTAGTGGTGGTGGATTAGGATTTAAATTTGCATCTACTCCAACTTTCGCTCCTCCTGCTGCTACAACTGGTGGATCTATTACTCCAAGGTGATTTTGTGTTATTGGGTCCATCCTTTTTTTGTTTCTCCTTCTCTGTTCACGTAGCCTCCTTTAAAGGTTCGTTGAGGTTCTGGATCAAACAAAGAAGTTGTCCTCAACCAATCACACTAGAATATTGAAGTAAATAATTTCTAACTAGAAAAATAAAATAAAGATAAAATAAAATATCCTAAACAATCTTGTCTCAAAGATAATTTGACACAGTCCACAACAACAGAGCAAAAAACTTGGTCAGGCATGCTACAAGAGAAGCTGGTGCAACTCGAGTGTTAATATAATTGTACAGTAACAAATTCGGAGAGACTTGTTGCTAAGTGTGACTCATAATCGCATTATGTGCAAGTATACACAGTCAAATTGTAACGAGCGTGTAATGACCCGACCCGAATAGGGCCCTAAACCTAGGTCTTAGCCTCTTGTGCATGAATTAAAACTTGAAAACATAAGCGCGGAATTACAAACTTTAAATCGGTGCAAAACATTCATAAATATTTCATTAATTTAGACTTGTTCCTGTTTTCAAACACCTATCAAAATATTTATCAAAAACCAACCCTGGCCAGAGTATCGTTTATTTACATAAGAAAACTTCCAAAACGAGTTTTCAAAGAAAACAGAAATACAACATAATGCTTCTAAGGGTTCCATGCCCTACCTACATGCAAAAGAACTGAAAACAACATGACACGACCCAGAGTACTTTGTCCATGATCATCTAGCAGCATCCTCCTAGCCATCCCGTCGTGGTCCCAAGTTACCTGGTGGAAAACCACAGAAAATAAGGGTGAGCAATGAGTCGCTCAGTAAGAATCCCCAACTGGGGTACAATACGAAAAACCAATCATCCAGCACACAGATACAAGCAGCCACAATACGAGCTCAGAAGAAAACAGTTTGGCTCAAGCTATCCGTCAATCCAGAACTTGCCTAATCAAAGACTTATTAATGCAACACACTTTCGGTTTTACCTTTGGTTGCCCATCGGGGACTTACACCAACTAACACAAGGAAGCCCATCGGGGACTTACACCTGCAGGATGCCCATCGGGGTCTTACACCTGGTGAGGCCCATCAGGGACTTACTCACTTTTTAAGTGTGATGACGCCCAACAGGGTCTTACTCAAACAGCACTCACAATTGCCCATCGGGGACTTACACCTGCAGGATGCCCATCGGGGTCTTACACCTGGTGAGGCCCATCAGGGACTTACTCACTTTTTAAGCGTGATGATGCCCAGCAGGGTCTTACTCAAACAACACTCACGGTTGCCCATCGGGGACTTACACCAGCTTAAGCACAAGGATGCCCATCGGGGTCTTACACCTGATCAATATACGGAAGCCCATTGGGGTCTTATACCAGCTCAAGGATGCCCATCGGAGACTTACTCCTACTAGGTTTATAAGCTGCCCAACAAGGACTTACACTCCCTAGAAGCACTATGATGCCCATCAGGGACTTACACATACTGCTACAGTGTGATGCCCATCGGGGACTTACACTCACTGACCTACACTAACAGTTCTTAACAGTCTTCTAAACACAATCTTCCAAATAGTAGTGCAACAGGCAGAGATCTATGACTATACTGTACTAGCAGGTTCTACGGAACGTAAATAGGAAACATGGATAAACAATGAACATGCCGGCATTTCAGAAACAAGAATCCTATCACTAGAACACTCATACATGCTTGCAAGATATACATATGCTTTCAGGGTATTTTTGCAGGGCCCACACAACTCCGGTAAGAAATCCTTACCTGAACGAGCAGAAATAAAAACAGTAAATTGCTCTTGGAGCTGCAGAGACACACCAACCAAAAATGGAAGAAAAAGGTCTCGGATCTTGGCCTTGGCGAAGGTGTTGGAGAAGGCTTTGCGGCTGCGAAGCTTGGCGAGAGCGAAGGCGATGCTGCTGCAGCGAAATTGGGAGAGAATCTCTCGGGTGGGATTTTAAGAAAATGGGAAAAAGAGTTTACAAATGGGCTAAGCCCTCTATTTATAGGCAAATGTTGATAACTATAATTACAAAACTCCCCCTAAGGGTAAAAATTACCAAAATGCCCTTTAGAGGTTAAAACGGCCCTAACGACCCAACCGATCAGCCGAAAAACTCATCGAACATACCTGGGGAACCAGAACGGAGAACTGGGCCGTTACAGAGTGAGTATATAAATTATCGATCCCATAGGGATCGATGCTCTAAAATTAGTAGTGTTAAGACAAGAGTTATGTAGAAAGTATAAAATAGTTTGTTTTGGGTACTAAAATAAACGTGATGCAAATGTAACAAAAATAAATATGAATCCTAGATTGAACAAGCGTTTCCATACTTTATGATTTATGTAGATCCAGCTCTCACTGTGATCTCCATACTATCTTAGTGCAGCGCAAGCAATAGTGAGGTTATTCCTAACACTCTAAATGATATAAAGATTTACGCTTAACCTATTGTAGCCTATTGGGCCATCTCGTGGTTCCTTCTTCCAAACTACCACAAGTTATATGCGTGGGTAGCTAATCGATGCACATATATAATTTCGTAAACAGAAGCAGTAGTATAAAATTATTTAACCTACGCTCTTAACATGTTCCTAATCATGAATATTCATTAACAACTTTTATATCATAGCATAGTAATAAACATAAGTAAGAAGTCTAATCCAGATGATTGTATTGCAACTACTAATGTTTAGAACTACAACTACTTCTAAATAAAAATAGTAAAACGGAATTGGTGCAATTTCAAACTCGTTATTAGTAAGTGATTCTTTTTCTCTAAACACATGCAAAAAAAACTATTTTTCTCTTGACTATCAAATTCAAGAAATTCAATTTGTCAATTAAGGCAAAATTTTCACTTTCTAAAGATATATTGCTAGTTTATAAATCAATACTTTTATATTTAAGTCTTGCAATTTATTCTTTTAACTTCAAAGAATAAGACTCAATTTTCTCATTTTTATTTTTCAAATCATTTAATTCTATTTTCAAATCACAAGATAAAGATTTAAAATTTTCATTCTCTTTTTCAAGAAATTTAATTTTATCATTCAATGAATTTTTCTCATTATTACAAGCATCAATTTCATTTTGCAACAATAAATTTTTAGCTTCATTTTTAAAACATCCATTTTCATCTATCAAAGATTTATGTTCATTTTAAAATATTTTATATTTCTTTGATAGTTTGACATACTTCAAGACAAAAATTTTAAAATCATGTTGCATGCTTTCTAATGCATCAAAAAATTCATTATATGAAACTAATTCTTGATTTACCCCATCGTTATCACTTTTGTCATCGAAATCATCACTCAAATGTTCCGTTAAGCATTGTGAAGCTCCATCACATTTTTCATATTCTACTTCATAAAAATTTCCTTGATTTTGAGAGCTACAATTCTCCTTCACATCAAATAGATCGTTAGTAGTACAAGAAAAAATTTCTACACTATACATATTTTCAAGAAATTAAATACCAAACATCATAAACATATTAAAAATGTGCAATTTTATCACATAGCTTATTATCTAGAGCATAATACATGACATTCATAATTTGAGCATTGCAAGAGATCAAATTTTCATTCAATTTCAATTTTGATAAATCATGTTCGCACACATACCAAAAATTGAAATTAATACCGTGAAAAAATATTTTCATTCTCTTTCTCTAAACTTCATAATTTGTACCATAAAAAAATAAGGGTTTATCAATACAATGACTTTCAAAAACACTTAAAGTTGTCATAACTCTAGCAATTAAGCTTTTCAAAAAAAATATTTGTAAAAAATATGAACACCAATTGAATAAGTGAAACTCAAAAAAATGGATACCAATGTAACACTTTTTGAAAAAAATATTTTGATTACAAATCAAAGCAATCCACTCTAGTAACAATTTTAGGATCGAAAGGCAACATGGGGGGGGGGGGGGGGGGGTTGTGACGAACCCGACCCAAAACATGGTCCTAAACCGGGGTTCTCACTCAGCATGCAAGTTAAATATGATAACAAGCGGTTTAGTGCTCATATTTAAAAACCTTTCAAAACATATAAGAAGGGGGAACCCTTAAAACATAGCCAACAGTTTTCATTTAAACAAACCAACAGTAGTAAAACATCCTGGCCAGTATTTATAAAAATATACAATACAATTTAAACAACGTTTTAAACAATGTTCCCCTAGGACTCCTGTCCATCTACATGCTGAATAAACAATGCAATAATAAATGACAGAGTGTCGGCGGCTCCCCATGATCAATCAGCTCCCTCCGCTAGCCATCCTGGTGTTGTCCCTACCTGAAAGATAAATAAAGGTGAGTATAAAAATACTCAGTAAGAATCCCCAACCGGGGTACAATACGATACATCAGTCATCTAGCACCTCAACATGCAAGCAAACAGCTATCAACACAGATCATAGCTCAACGAGCTCATAAAACAAGATCTCGAGCCATCAGAAGTCTCTTTCTTAGGCCTAAGCGGGATTGGATACACCGACCAATCTCGGGACATCACCGAGGGTATCGTCACTCGGGGAATACACTGATCCCTAGAATGTCCTCAAGGGCCTCCTTGCCCTTGCACTAATCTGGACTTACAAGAGAGTACCCGAAGTCAGGCTCTAACGGAAAGAATGGTGTACTCACGACATTAGCCCGGGGGAGCTCTCCGAACCGGCAACTAACGCGTGTGCGCGGACACCGCATGCTCTCTGCAACCGGCGTAAATACGGGGGCCTAAGGGCAAACTACGCGGGCCAGGTGCACATGCCTATGACTCGGAAGCGGTGTCACTGATCACAGTAGCGCGAGGCCCTCGGCGCTCATCTGTGCAGCCTGATCCACCGACCTGAAGCTAAGAACCGGCCAAGGTAGGCTTACACCGTTGGCAGGGTTCCGCTCTAGCAGGCTACAAACTAGGTTATTGCCGAAGTGGGTAGCTAAGTCCACAACCGGCGGGTCGGGGGGGGGGGGTAGCAAGATACGTTATGCTGCGCACACTTTACTCCCAACCTGAGCTAAATCCACCTTAGCGACCGGGGGGGGGGGGGGGAAGTAAGATATGTTATGCTGCGCACACTTTACTCCCGATCAGTGGGGACAAAGTACGTTATGTCCGCTCAGCCTCTGGATGATGACAAACCCTACAACTCTATCTAAGAGTACAGAGCAAAAATCAATGATTCCTGGCTAGCAAGCAATGACCGACATAAATCACATTACCTAGCATGATACTACAACTTAAGCAGGAATCATAAGCATGCTGGCAGAACAAACCTAGCATGGCACTAACATGTAAAATCAAGCAAACATGCTAGCAAGAAATCAATCAACTGCTCTATCTCTAACATGCTCATAACAATCAGCAAGCATACAAAGCGCAATCGAGATATATCGTAGGGTCCACACAACCACGGTAAGAAATCCTTACCTGGAACAAGCATAAAACAATAATAAATCATCAAGCAAATCAAGCGATCCTCGAGCCCCTAATCGATCCCGAACAGCCTATACATCAAATAAAGCACCCAAATCAAATACAATAAAATAGCCCAATAAATCAATAACCAGCAGCCAACAAATCCGGGCCCAACGAAGAAAAGACTCGGGAAATACCATCCTAGAAGCCACAAGGCTCGGGCCAAGCCAACACACATCAGGCAGGCTACTGGGCGCTGGGCTGGGCGCAGGGGCGCTGGCGCAGGCACGGGCGCGAGCTCGACAAGCACAGGTGACGGCGCGCACGGGCGCGCGAGCGACACGAGGCGCTACAGGGACGCGCGCGCGGGGCGACGCGACGCGATGGCTCGGGGCGCTCGGGCTGGCACGGCACGGCAAGCTACAGGGCGCACGGACCAGGGCGAGGGCGACGCGGGGTTGGGCGAGGGCTGTGCGTCGCGACTCGGGCGGCTTGGGCGACTCTGTGGGACGCGCGGGCGGGCGGCCGGGCGAGCGGGGCGGACACAGGCGCGCGCACTGCACAAGATCTTGCGGTTGGGCTCGAAGCTGGCGCTCGGGCGTGGCGCGGCCGGGCGGCCGAGGATGGGCGACCAGGGGCTGGTTCGGGCATGGGCAGGTGCTGGGGTCGGGCTGGAGGAGAGAGAAAGGGGAAAAATGGAATTTTGGGGAAAAATGGGAAAAATAAAGGAAAATGGGATTTTTAAATAAAAAAAAGAAATTTCCTTTTTCTCTTTTTATCCTTATCCAAAATAAATCCAAACTTATCCAATTTTCCAATTTTCCAAAAATCCTTAAAATTCTTAAATCCCATTTCCCGGCTTCCTCCTTCGAGACCCGACTGAAGCAACCTTTCCAAACAACAAATCTCACTGAAATCAACCTCCCAAATCAACACTGAAGGCCCGGGCTCGAATCCCAAAGGAAACACCCAAACAACCATAACTTTGCCCAAAACCCAAATGACAACCGAACTCCCAAACGAATAGCCCAAACATCTCGGGACTCGCAGTCCAGAACAAACAAGCCTCAACAAAGGCAGGAGCTGCCTCGAAGCCCTGAAAAACCACAAATCCTGCCCGGGGAGCAAAAAGACCAAAATACCTCTAAGGGTCAGAACAACTCTAACGACCCAACCGAACCACTGAATTTGAATCAGAAGCTCCTCGAGAACCGGGATAGAAAACTGGGCCGTTACAGGGGTGAATAAGACTTTTATGTTATTTAAAAATATACTTTTAAGATCTAAACTTTGTTAAACTAAAAATCACCGAACAAGAAATTATAATATGTAAGAATTGAAGTCACAAAAAGTAAAAGTTAAAGGAAGAGAGAAAGACACCAAAGTTTTTAGAGGTTGGAAAATCCTACTCCACTCCCCAATGCTAGAAGATTTTCTTGCTGGTGAGATTCAAACCTACACGACTCTTTTTTTCCTAGGCCAAAGAGAAACCTAAATCTTTTTCACGGGTTCAGGATTAAACCACTACTTCCCTCTTTAATTTTTTAAAGTTAAAGAGAAACTCAAATCCTTTTACTTGTTCAGGATTAAACCAATTACGTTTTCTCACAACCCAAGGTGCTCCCACACCTTAATAAAAATCCTAAATACAAAATAAAAATAACTTTCACAAAGTACCTCTCGTAGGCAAGATTCGCAAGATTGGCTTTGACAACTTCTTCACAAAATTTACAATACGCCGATTCAAGAACGTGTGAAGTAAATGAGACTTTTTGGAGCTGTTTTAAATATGATAGTTTCTGTCTCATTTTTGTTATGGAGGCTATGGATTTAATAGGGAGAAGATGAATGGTGTCCGTTGGATTTAGGGCAAAAGGATCGACGGACGAGATTTGATTAAGATATGATGAATGGTAGTCATTGGATTTAGGACAAATATAGTATATGGGTAGGATTGAATAAAGATAAGATGGAAAGAGTTTTGGTTCAAATGGAAACAATTTGAAAATGAAATTTCTATTTTTTTTCATAGGCGATTTTTCTTCAAATCTTCATTTGTCCATACCTTCTTCATTTTAAATTCGATTTTCATGATTCAGAATGCATTGGAATCGTCTTTCCAAGATCTACATAATAAACACTTACAAACTCCAAAAATATGAGTACAAGAAATTCAAGTTTGTTATCATCAAAATATTAATTAATTAATTAATTTAAATTAACTAATTTTAGATAATTTTCCAAAAAGCCAACACCGCCAGATCCCTCTTCTGAGTTTGCTGGTAGCTAACATACATGGGTAGCTAGACAACACATACTTAACATAAAAATGCAACATCATAAAATTTAATCACCCGTAATCCTAACATGCATTCTACACCCTCAGATTCCACCAATTCCTTAAATTATGAAAACATGATGAACGGGAATATAAGTTTAATATGTTGAAATAATATTATGAAATTGTCTATTCTACACTACTCTTAATACAGTAAGAAATAAATTGAAATGATGCGATTGTGGTAGATGAGCAGACTCCATTGTCAATTATTTCCACGAACACCTTCCGATTATCCTCCTCAACAACGGATTGCTTCGGGTGAAGTGACTCCCTGCCAACCAACCAGATACTTCATTCTGGCCGTTAGTGCTCCTTAAAAATTGTCAAATTTCTTGGTGAGTAAGTTCGAATGATTCTGGAATTGTATTCATCAATGCTTGATTTCTTGATTTAAGCTGAAATTTCTTAGATTATGATGGACTTCATGCTGATTGATTATCTATTCTATTTTTAACGGCGTGATTCTTCAAATGTGGTTGTCTCATGAATGCAGAATATTGCTTTGTTTCTCTCTTTGTTGCATTCGGTAAAAGCTTCTATCTCCAACATCTAAGCTTTGGGCTTCTGCATTGCATAAATGTATATTAGCACACTTTATTCTTCCTTTTATGCCGTAAATGCAATGCTAACCTTTCTAATGATAAATAGTGGATGCATGTGATTTCTAAAAGTTTTATTCCCCTTTTGCTCTTAACTATTTAATTATTTCCCTTGAACCTTAGAAAAATGCTAAATAAAGTAGCCGAATTTATGCTCTATTTGAGAGCTATCACCTACTTTCGAAATTTTATGCCTATGGACACCATCAAGTGGCATTTTTCCCAATTGAGAATATGATGCATTTCCTCACAATATGATGCATTTCCTCACAGCGATGTAACACTTTTCTCAAGTTTTCCAAGAATTTGGAAATATTATCTCCAAACACTATAAAGTTGTCCATAAAGACTTCCATGATATTTTCTACCATGTCCGAAAAATGGACATCATGCATCTCTGAAACGTTGCCGAAGCATTATAAAGCCCAAATGGCATTCTCCTAAATGCGAATATTTTGTAAGGACAAGTGAAAGTTATTTTTTCTTGATACTTGACATCGATTGTAATCTGATTATAGCCTGAATACCCATCCAGGAAGCAATAGTACTCTTTTCCTGCAATACGATCCAACATTTGGTCTATGTATGGTAAAGGGAAATGGTCATTCTTAGTTGCTTTATTCAGTTTCCAGTAATCCATACACAGTCGCCATCCAATCGCCATCCTTATTTGAATTAACTCATTCTTCTTGTTCCAGATAATGGTTGTACCTCTTTTCTTTGGCACACTTGCACCAGACTAACCCACTGACAATCTAATATATGATAAATCACCCTAGCATCTAACAATTTAAGATTTCTTTCTTAACTACCTCTTTCATGGCGAGGTTTAGACATCTTTGGTGTTCTAATGATCTTCTAGAATCTTCCTCGAGATTAATCTTTTGCATTCAAAATATAGAAGTGATGCCTTGTATGTCCGTCAAAGTCCATCCAATCGCCTTGGTATGTTGCTTAAATAACTCCAACAATAATATCTCATGGGTTGTGGTTAGTTGTGAAGAGATAACAATTGGTAGTGTTTTCAGTTCTCCAAGATAAGCATACTTTAAATGTTCAGTAAGCGGCTTTAGTTTGAAAATTGGAGTCTTTTCAATTGAGGGACATAGAGGTGGGCTAGCTCTTCCGATGACGTCTAGTGTCTCATAATGGTAAATTTATTCTACAATAGGGTCTTCTAGCATATCGCCTTGCACTTCCTCTTCCTCCTTTTCGTTGCTAATGTTCAACATTTCTAATTTATGCACGTCTTCTATTGCTTCCTCAAATAGCACTTCTATTCAGCTAACATTGAGACCTTTTACTGAGTCAACTTGCTTCATAGAGTTGAAAATGTTGAATTATATCTGTCGATCATTCATTCCCAGCATAATCATTCCTTCATAAACATCAACCAAGGTGCGACCAGTCTTTTGGAATGGTCTCCCTAAAATAATTGGAACATCTTTCACCGCATCGTAATCGAGAATAATGAAATTTGCTGGGAAGATAAATTTTTCCTCTTGTACTAATAGATCCTCAATCTCCCGTAATGTACATTTGCACGTGCTATTCTTTTGCTTCTTCATTCAGTCATAGTTGTGCACGTTCATGGGGATCGTTAGGTTATTTTCTTTTCTTTTTTTTTTCAACTAAGTTTCATTGTTATTTTGTTTTCACAGCAAGGACCTGCTTTATATCAGACATTGTCTTAAGTTTTTACAAAAACATAGTAAAGTTAGTATTTTTTGTATATTTGATATTATAGCACCTTTTGAAGTTCTTGATTTGTTTCTGCCACATAGCTTATTTTATAGTTCTCAAACTATCCTTTTATAATTGTCACTACTTTTAGTATTGACTTATTGTTTTATAATTGTCTCTACTTTAAATCTTAACTTATTATCTTGTAGTTTGTCGTAGACATTGTTGATAACGAGAAGTTGTTTGTCTAAAAAAGTGAGTTTCATGAGTCTTCACTAAATAGAACCCCCTACTGGTATTAAACAACAAGATTGACAAATAAGGACTTACTTTTTAATGATTATTCTTCACCTTGTAAGGGACTGAAGTCTTTAATTGATAGAGAAGTCTGTTGCTTTATGATATCCTGCAATAACTCCACCAATATCGACACCCTTATTGACGGGCTCATAAAGCATTAAAAGTCGAAAAAATGAGGTACGATGTCTACAGTTTCAGGTTATAAACTTTAATCGTTTAATTGATTTGGATTTTTTTTTTGTCGATTTTTCATTGGTTTGTACCCACCTGATGATTATAAATTAGAGGGGGTTATGTTGTTAAGACCATGCTTGGTGAAGGCATATCTTAGTCGAATGCTTCTGATTTTGGATTCTGAAAATAACAATGTTTACGAGATTTCTATGCCATTTTCTCAATGTAAGTCGTTTTTCTATATTGATCTATTAGTTCAATATTGTATTTCTAACTTAGAATTTTTTTTCTTATTATAACATAGTATTATGGATGTAATGTAGGGTTAAGAACTAATTCTTATTAGTATAGTTAGTTATATAAACTACTGTTAGTTTTATAAACATCATAAATGGAGTCTAGTTTGGGAATTGACAGATGACTTTTTTATCATCTTATCCATAGTACTATTGAATAACCATATTTGATAATTTACTTTAGTTTAGCAGGTTAAGTATTTTTATTATGTTCATAAGTTCGATAACTTGATTTGTTTTATTGTTTTGTTTTGTTTTGTTTTTTGTGAATTTTGATTAGGTGTTGCTTGTGTTTTTCTCTTGATGGGTTTACTTCAAAGTGGAAATAAGCCTTGAAGTATGTATGTAATCTACTTTTAGGGGTTTCGATGGAGTGATTATTTGCAAAATCGCTTATTGGGAGGTTAGTTAAGAGCTTTAATCTTTCAACAAGTAATTTCTATAATCATTTATCTACAAGTTTTTATTATATAAACAAGTTATAGAATTATTTTTAGAGTATTCAATTTAAGGATAATGCCAAAGAGTAATTGATATGTTGCTTTGTGAATTTAGGACAATAATTGGGTTAGTGATGGTTACATTTGTGAAGTCTTTCTCAATCTTGGAGGTATGCCACTACAAACTTATTTGTTTGTATATTTCCTTTGTTCTCGTTTTCTTTTTCGTAAGGAATATTTATTTCCTTATAGAGTGTTTGTTAGATATTACACATTCGGCTATCTTTTGAAGTATTTGTTATGATCTTATAGTTGAGTTGACCAATATTCAAATGTTTATGTTTTCCCTACTTTGACTATGGATATTTATATTTTAGATATTTTTTTCTTCTACTTGACATGATGTGATGTGGTTTTGAAACAAAGTTTTCTCCCCTTTGAAAGTCGGCTAGAGTCGTGTGTCTACGTCTTCTTTTGAATCGAGGCAAGAATTGAAACAAACATTAGTTATATTTAGTTATCATGTAAAATTTCTACCATGTTTTGTTGTAGTTTCCTTGTTTAACACCCTAGTTCGTTAAACATATTTATGTTTTTATTGAAATTTATAGATTTAAAATATCCCTAAATTTTTATTCTCATAGATGGATTAACCATATTAGCTAAACAAATGGTTTAAAAATAAATGTTGAATTATTAGATGAGTTGGGGTTAAATAAAATAAAATATCAAACTAATGTTGGTTTATTTTTATTCTATTTGTTTTGGGCATTTGAGTTTTTTGGAAATTTATTTAGGTTTTTCCATGGGTTTAAAAAGGCTATACCTTAAAATGGAAAAAGTATTTTTATATATTGTTATGAATAATAGCTATATATTTTTTGATAATGTAACTACCCCACTCACCACTAATAGGTATTCTTTCCCTATTACCCACTACCCCTTAATTTTAGCCATGATTGATTATCTAATAGCCAACTTAACATCTTCACAACACTATAAATATAAGTGTTGAAATGCTTGTAGATGATACCATTGAATAAGAATTCTCATAATTTTCTCTCTATATTCTCTTTTCTACTTATGATCTTTACTTACTTTCATATCAGTTTATAACACGTTATCAGCACGAAGTTCTAATCACTGAGATCTTCATTTCATAAGAGAAAGAGACATGACACATGATCAATTGGATGGAAAGGAAAAACATTCGTTGAAGATATATGGTATTTTATTCATTTGTTAAAAAACATATCAATTGTTTTGAAAAATTTCTTCACAATGATGTGCTGCAATAGATCGACAATACTATGGAGGTTATTTTTTACCTGTGGAGAACAATAGAGTTCAAGCTAAGGGGAAATTGGTCAGGTATATATCTTGTTTTAATTAATTGATGCCTCATAATTTCTTTTATTTCAGCTTTATACATGAACTGTACTAATAAAAAAAAAATTAAGTATGTATTATTGCATGAACATTTTATTTGGTTTAACTAATCAAATATTTCACTTTCTAATTCATAAAAAAAAATCTATATGTAGCTCTATTATTAATGCTTAGTCTTTAAATTTATTTTATGAAATTTAGTCATTGATTGAAGAGAATTTGACTGACTTTAGAAATTAATATGTATCTATTTCTTTACCATAGCTATGAGCTAGTGCTTAGATTAATCCAATCTATGAAATATATTTTCAAGAGTCCTAGTATTACTATTTATATGATTTGAGTTATTATAAACATTATTGAATTATATACGTGTATCTATGATAATCCCAAAGATTTTTTTATTAGTTTCGATCTAGGATTTGAGGTTAAGTTTTGATCTAGGAGATCATTAATTACTTTTATTATTTCTCACAAAAGTAGATTCAATGAATGGTTTCTTCTTGTAATCATGTTTTTTTTTTGTGTACTATATATATTTTTCTAAAAGAAATTTAACATAACAAATAGATGAATATTATGTAGATCTTAATTCTTTCCCTCCATATGATATCTTATGCTTGATGAGTCTTAAATTGTTCAATAAACTTAAAAGTTTTTAGTTGTTTGAAGAATATATTTACTCATTTTCCTAAAAATTGAATTGTTTTTATTGAAAGCTTTTAGAAGAATACAATTTCGAAATGTTTTGAATAGAATTAGAAGACTAAATTATTGGTGTATGAACACGATTACACGAAATTTTAGTATTTTCTAGCCTCATTTGAAATTCTACTTTACTTTTTCGTTCTCTTAAACGTGTGGCACGAAATTTGTTCCAATTTTTTAGGCTAAAACAATGTGTGGATTTTAAATTTTCTTTTTTTGGGAAAGAGAATATTACAATGTAAGAAATTTCACTTTTTATTGCTTTTGTTACATTATGTAGTCATTGGATTTTCACACTTCACCCAATTTATTTGTAAAATCAGCATTATTTAGAGCTTGAGTTCTCAAATATGATTTTAGTTTTTTTTTTAAAGCAGACACAATATTTTTTTTTATTTTTGTGAGTATTATTTCCAAAATTTGAGGTGATTATACCATTTTAGAAGGTAAAAAAAAAAATGATATATTTCAGTTTAATGATGGTTAGATTTGTATCAAATATTATGGTAATAGATATTTAAGATAAGTTGCATGATTTATACTAATATTGAATTTAAATTATATCATAAAATATGTTTCGCTATATGCATGGGTTAATCATTTCTTAAAATATGTTGAATTTTATGCATTAAATAATACACATGATTTAAGTAATGTTATACATCTTAAATGTTTTTAATATAGTTATGGTATTCATTCTGGTATCATTCATGTTCATTATTCTCTAGAAATATGTGGTTAATCATTCACCTCATAATTAGTTTATATTTGATGCGCTCGAAGTTGCATCGACAGTAATTATTTTATATTAATGTACCAGAAGTTACGTGATTAAAAATTAAGAATTGTATATGATAAAAGCATAGGTAGTTGCACAATTCTTGAATTGAGAAATGTTCATCACTTTAATTATATGCATTTGTAGTTGCATGTTTGTACAATAATAAATAATTTTGATTTAATGAGCTCATGTAAATATGATATTGTATTAATGATATCAAGAAAAGTGTTATTATGTGATGAGAAAGTATTAATGATTAATTATCAATATCATTCCTCAAGTGAATGTTATAATGAAATAATAATGTTTGGAAGTAAAACTTCAAATTTGCAAGAATCTCCTAAAGAGATCATGATCAATTTTTTTTTACCCATTGAATATGACATATTTGGTGATTTAAGCATAAAAATGATTAATTTCAACTTTGTCTAAGGATTGTTCTGTCTAATTTGAGGTATTTAAGTTGTGAAATGGAACACCTCTACCTAGAAACTAACCTCGAAAGTTGAATTAATTGAATTAGAATCCAAAGTCAAAATTACATAAAGTCTAGTAGGCTTTCTTTAAATTTTCGAAAAATAAATATTATTTTGCATAGAAAAGCGAAGTTTACAATGATATACTTTAGAAAGTATACAAAACTTTAAAGAACCTGAAGTTCATGTATTAAGATATGTGTATACTAATTGGTATAAATAGTTATATCATGACAATGTGTTGTACACAAGTGTTGCCTATATATATATTAGACATGCAACCTACCATAAATACTCCCAATACAATTAGCTTATGACTAGAAACCAAATATATTACATCTGCAAATGTTTAATGTGCATTAACTGTTTAAATTGCTCCACCACAATATACTAAATCCAGTCTCCAGATGAGACTAGAAATATATATTTTCTTAATTATTAGATATCTTGAACCCTTGTTGGGTTATGTTTATTACACAATATGCTAATTGATATTGATGAGCAAAAGTTTTCCAACATTAGGGGGAGAATTGAGAAAAGTTGGAAAAATACTCATTTAGATCTTCATACAGATCAATGTGAACCAGAAGTTCAAAGACAAATTATATATTGTCTTATTTAAGTATTCTACATATCATTGTGAACCAGAAGTTCAAATGATAATTCATTTGAAAATCGAATGCTAGATGTATTTAGAGGTGATAAAGAAAGTAATTAAGATGCAAATGCATCATCAAGAATTGATATTACAACATGTTGTCACAACTAATAATTTATCACATGCTTGAAGCATAGTAGAGTAATGAGTTCCAAAGGTAAAATTTCTCGAGAATGTGGATTTCCAGAAGAAATCTTAAATTTGACTAGTCAAACGAATGTTGAAAATGTATATGAGAATAATAAAGAGATCTCTCGATCGGTTATGTCATGACATGGAAAAATGGAACCAAATTGATATAGTTGTTGACAACATTCTGAGTTATAATGTTGTTCTTGATATTATTTATGAAAGTGAGAATTCTGACATAGATTTATCAAAGACTGTTGACACTTAAATGATTATCTATAGTAGTAAGAAGCAATATAAATAGAATTACACCCACTTTCAAAACAAAGAGTTCTGGACTTGTACTCCATACCTCTAAAGATGTAAACACATGTTTGATGAAAATGAGTATTTGTTTATAAAAGAAATGAAAAAAAGGTCATGAGATAAAACAAGACTTGGTACACAAAAGTTCTTGTAAAGACTTGATATTGATTGTGAGGAGAAATATTCTCTTATGGTGGATGCAATAACTAACATCAAACTATCTAATCATCGTGACATATGTAAAAAGATCATGCACATGATCTTATGAATATAATTCTAAAGAAACCACAATCAAGATTTATTATTATTTATGTATATATATTGGTGATATAAATATAATAGAAATTCTTGAAGAGCTTCTAATTTCAATAGAATATATATTATGAAAGAATTTGAGTTGTAAGATTTCAAAAAATAAAGTGTTGCATTGGCTTTCAAATTAAATATTTAGCAGATGAAATATTTAATTATCAATTATTTCATAATTTTTTTTATATATCGAGATTTTATGTATATAAAAACATATCTCTTGAACACTAGAATGATGTTTTGTAACTTAATATAAAGAACAACATTTTACATGCTCGAGAAGATGTTGATCAATAAATACTTGGTCCTTGATCAAGTGTCGTATCTTATTGCAATAACTGTACTTATGTTTTCTAACAAATTGAACCTTGATTATCTAATTAGTCATGCAGATAAGAGAAATTTATTTGATCCTCACAAAGCTAGATCTGAAGCTAATTATCTATTTACATGTGAAGGAATCGTTATATCATGAAGATTCATAAAACAATAGTATTTACAAAGACATTGATTACTGCAACATTCGAGAAATTGATTCTTAAAGTTGGAATGCAAACTCAAAGTGATGCTCTTATGAGGGGGAGCAAAAGTATTGCACTCTTTTTCCCTTGACTAAGGTTTTTCCCAAAGGGTTTTCCTAGCAAGGTTTTTAATGAGGCAATACTTGTTCAAGTACATAAACTTGTATATAATAGATAGCTAAGGGGGAGTGTTATGAATAATAGCTATATATTTTTTGATAATGTAACTACCCCACTCACCACTAATAGGTATTCTTTCCCTATTACCCACTACCCCTTAATTTTAGCCATGATTGATTATCTAATAGCCAACTTAACATCTTCACAACACTATAAATATAAGTGTTGAAATGCTTGTAGATGATACCATTGAATAAGAATTCTCATAATTTTCTCTCTATATTCTCTTTTCTACTTATGATCTTTACTTACTTTCATATCAGTTTATAACATATATAAGAATATTGCTAGTCTCTCTCTCTCCCTCACTAAACTCTTCAGCCGTAAAACATAAACCCCTCCCCTATTAATCTCAGCCGTAAGCGTCCATAGCCCCTCAAGATCTTCCGCCACGTGTCAACATCCAGCCCCTTCCGATCTTAACCGTCCATTCAACCTTGCAGCGCAGCCGTCCGATCACCATCCAGCCGCCAGCGTGTCCTCAGCCACCACACGCAGCAACAAGCAAGGTAGAGAGCGTTTTTCTTCTCGGGCGTGCGTTGCCGAAGCTCGTTTTTGTCACTCCTGCCTTGGTTTCTTCGTTCTACTCTACTTGGGTAAGCCATCCTCCCCTTAAATCTGTCTTTCTGCTCGTTTAGCCATGGATTCCGGCGAGAAGCTCATGAAAACTCAATTCTTCTTTTGTAGTTTCCAGGAGTTAGAGAGCTCCGTTCGCAAATCCGAGAGTAGTTCCGTGCTCAGGGCGTCGAGAGCTTCAAAACAAGGTAAGACTTGCTGGTTTTAATGGAGTTTTCTGATAATGAGGTTTTTGAAACCCGTTTCTTGTTTCGTAGCTTTCGGGAGCTAGAGGAGTCCGATCGCAAATTCGAGACCTGTTCCGTGATCCTGAGCTCGAGACCTTTCCAACAAGGTATGACCCACTCCGTTCTGTGACGACACCGCGCCACTGGCCACCACGCACCGTTGCCAGTGCCGCCGTGCTCCGGCGAGGCATTTTCGGGCAATAGCTTCCCCTTGTTCCCGTGATGTTAACTCCCTTTTATGGCTTGTTTAGTTTGTCCTTAACGAATGTTCGACGTTGTTTTGTGTTTAGGTGCTCTCGGGTTTCATCGTTTCAGCTCGTCGTGTAGCTTGTGGGTCCTCGTGGTATTTCGGTCGAGTCGTCGGGAAGGTAAGAAGCTTCATTATGATCCGAGTTTGTGGCTTAATGCATGTGAATAGGGGCATGATAGGATTTACGAGAATTGAATGTTGGATGACTTGTTGCATGTATGCTTCGGTGTTGTCTTTCACTATTTGAACCTATTACTACTCGTGGTAGCATGAATTCGTGTATAGCTCGTAAACAGTTAAGTCTCTATTGTTGTGTATCTTGTGATCATATTATTAGTTCCCGATTTGTATCTTTGCTCGTATATGTGATAAACTGCTTATCTGTTTAACCGCTCGATCGCGAAATTGCCTTGGGTTGATGCATGTTCCATGTTGTTGATTCCATTTATGCTTGACTGTATACGTGCTGCCATGATTATATGCTCGATTTACTTGTATTGTGATCTAAGGGTTGTTCATATATGTTGTGTTCGACATTAGAATAACTAGGTCGATTATCGTGTTGGCCACCTAGAGGAGCAGCTAGATCACTTATTAGGACCCGTGGTTGTGTGTTTCAATATCGTGTTGATGCTGTGATGCACTAGTTTCCCTTAGGGACCGAGCGAGGATATGGATCCTCTTTGCTTTGAGACACGTGGTTGGGCTTCACAAACCTACGGGTTGGCTTTTACATCCGACCAAGGGGTCGAATCTCATCCACATGTCACCTTGTGTGCGGAACAACGGGTTACTTGGTAGTTGAGCACACGTTGCGGGTTGCACCAACCCTCGGGTGGGCCAGGTGCACTTGCCTAGGCTAGGCTAGATCTCGTGTGACTCTAGTGCTAGTTATTATCTCTCTGTGTGTACTCGTCGAACCTCATATGCTGTGTGTATGGTTCCACCAGGTTACCTTCCTAGTACGTTGGAGGGGGGACAGTCATGACGTGCTTAACCCTGAGACTGTTGGAAGAGGCCACTGGGACAGATGAAGGCGCGGAGGAATGCCTGTAGGTGAGCCTGCATGCATTAGTAGGGATGTTGTTTGCAAGCACGGTCCTCCCGCATGATAGGGGTTAGCAGTTGGCGCCCTAAACCCGAGGTTTAAGAACACTACAATTTTCCTCACTCGTGGCTCTCCCTGACAGGGTCAGGTGATTTTACTTGGCATTGTGTATGCCCTTGCTGACACGACTCGTGTGCCGTTGTCTCGACTAGAGGTTTAGGGATGTTATGTGTTCCCCTCACTCGTGGTCCTCCCCGACAGGGTCGGGTGATTCTTTTGGCATAGTTGTATGCCATGCGGATACGCTATGAGAGTTGTGCAGCAGACGCGTGGTGGGTCCCTGGCGTGGGCCAGACTACCCCCGGGGCATTCGGGTATGTCTTTGTTGATACGCTAATTTGAGCTGCGTAGCGAAAGCGTGGTGGGTCCTTGGTGTGGGCCAGGCTACCCCGTGTAAGAACTCGACCCAAAAGTGGTCCTAAACCCGGTTCTTACTAGCATGCTTACAAATTAAAACATTTAAAATAGTAAAGAAATTGTTAAAAATAAAACTTGATTCAACAACATGAAGAAAACATTCATTCCATAACTTCCATAAATAAATCATGGCCAGTATTTCAAAAGTTAAACAGTCTAAATAATTCTTTAAAACAAATCAGTTTTCTCCCAGCATGCTACTACAGAATGAAAGACTCAAAATATAAATAAATGACAGAGTATGTCGGCAGCTCCCATGATCAGCCAGCTCCCTCCACTAGCCATCCCGGTGCTGTCCCAAGTTACCTGAAAGGAAAGTAAGAGTGAGTACGAAGGCACTCAGTAAGAATTCATGACCGGGGTACAATACGATACATCAATCATCTAGCATCCTAGTATACATGCAATAGTTACCAGCACAGAACTTTGCTCAACGAGCTAACAAGACAAGTCTGGAATCCCCGAAAGTCTCCTATTTCCAGCTTAATGATCAACTACCATATCTTATTCCAAACTGAGGGGACAAGGTGCGTTATGTTCAACCTGAAGGGACAAAGTGCGTTATGTCAAGCTGATGGGACAAAGTGCGTTATGTCCAAGCTGTGGGACAAAGTGTGTTATGTCCAAGCTGATCTAGCAAGATAAGTCTGGGAACCTCAGAAGTTTCCTACTTCTGGCCTAATGAATGGCACTCCTAACCAATCCAAATTGACATCCTCAAGGGTCTTTCTCCCTCAACCAATTGATCAACTCAAAAGCTGATCCCAATAGATGTCAGACACCCTCGAGGGTCTTTCTCCCTCTGCCAAATGACCAACTCATAAGCTGGTCTCGAATAGGTGTCCTCGATGGCCTCTTACCCTAGGCCAAGCTGTTCCTAAGACAACGGGAGATTACCCGAAGTCAGACTCTAAATAAGAACGAAAGTAGTGTCACTGAACTACAGTAGTGCGAAGCCCTCGACACTCAACTGTAACAGCCTGTACCACCGACCTGAAACTAAGAACTGTCTCCGGGCAGGCTTGCACCCGTGACGGGTTTCGCTCTAGCAGGCTACAAACTAGGCTTATACCGATGCAAGAGCTAATCCGCACCGGCTGCCGGGGGTGGAAGCAGAGTACGTTATGCTACTCACTGATCCCGACCTGTGGGAACAAAGTACGTTGTGTCTGCTCTCAGCCTCTGGATGATGACATCCTATCTAAACTATCCACTAATAAGTAAGTAATTCCTAACAGTTCAAAACATGCTCAACAAGTATATAAAAGTAACCTATCATGATACTACAACTTAAAGTAGGAATTACAGAACATGCTGAAAGAACAAACTTAGCATGACACTAACATGTGGAAACAAGAGTAAACATGCTAGCAGAGATGAACAACAAAGCAATCCTATCTACTAACATGCTCATAACAATCAACATATACAAAGAATGCAATCAAGACATATCGTAGGGCCCACACAACCCTGGTAAGAGATCCTTACCTGGAACAAGCAGAAAACAACAACAGTAAAGTTCTCCTTGAGCTGCAGTGTCTCACAACTTAATAAGCATACAACATACAATTAAACCTAGCTAGCTAAACACTAAACTATGGACTATAAACTAGAAGCAAGGGATTCAAGAGACTACCCCTACTTGCACCTAGTGCTCTCGGCAAAGCACTAAAGAAGCTATAGGAGCTCGGCTACAACACTTGAACCACTTGATCTTGGCTAGGGCAACACAACAAACACAAACAAGTTAGATCTCGGCTAGGAAGCAAGTAACACAAACACCCAAACCAACTTGGAGCTCTCGGCCAAAGGAAGGGCAACACCCATCTTGCTACTAAGTAGCTCTCGGCCAACAAACACCACAAACAAATCAACACCACAAGCTCATCTAACTCACCTAGGTGGATTCGGCAAGGTCTCCAAGGTTGTAATGAAGTCTCGACCAAGATGAAAGCACAAGCAAGGGAGATTCGGCTAGGGCTAGATTTGCACAAAGAAGAAGAACCTTGTTAGATCTACACAACCATTCAACTAACCAAAGCAAAAACACCATCAACTTACCAAAGGGGCTCTTGGCAATGGAGGTTGGAAGAGGAGTGTGATTTCAGATTCCACCAACAAAGTGGAGTAGTAATAGGCCTCGGGTCCAAAGTGATTGAATAAGCAAGATCTTCAATCCCCAAGGCAAGGAGCTCTCGGATCTACAATGGAGAAGAGAAGAAGAACTTCTCTTGGTTAGAGCTAGGTCTCGGCCAAGACAAGGAGAAGAAGAAAAGGAGTTTTGTAAAGACTTACCTAGGAGCAAGATGGAGAGAATGAGCTATAGAGGAAAACTTGAGAGCTTGGCAATGGAGAGCTATGGATGAAGTGAAGCTCGACCAAGGAGAGAAATGGAGAGGGTGTGGGTCGGCCAAGAGGAAGGGGAAGGAGAAAATGATGAAATCCTTCTTTTCTTTTTCTTATTTTTAAAATGCTAAAATGCAAAAATCCCACCTTCAAATCCTAGCCTCAACACTTTTTTAATTTCATTTTTATTTTCCTTCATTTGGCTAAAATCCACCTTCCAAACCACCATGGTTCGAATCCTAGCTCCAACACAATTTATTCTTATTTTTCTCTTAACCGGAAAGCCTCCAAACTTCTCAGAAATGCAACTCTTGCCCTGGAATTTGAAATCGAAGAATAACTGAAGTCCACAATTAACAGAATCAGTCTTGAAACCCTAGTTAACTATAAAACCGACCCGGAGGGTGAAATGACCAAAATATCCCTAGAGGCTCAAACAACCCTAACAGCCCAGACACTAACTGGAGAATCAATCGAACAAACCTGGAGAATTGGAAGGAAAACCTGGACTGTTACAGTATTCCCTCCTTTTAAGACTTTCGTCCCCAAAAGTCCTAAGACTGGAACAACTCAAGATAATGCGTCCTTATTTCGTCCTCTAACTCCCAAATAGCTTCCTCTACCCTCTGATTTCTCCACTAAACCTTCACTAGGTTAATCTCTCGGTTACGCAAAGCCTTGCGCTCCCGAGCCAAAATCTGCATAGGCTTCTCCTCGAAACTCAAATCTTTGTTGAACTCTAAAGGCCCATGATCCACGTGTGTCGGGTCTGCCACATACTGTCTCGACATCAAAACATGGAAAACATTATGAACTGCTGCCAAAGACGGAGGTAATGCCAAAGGATAAGCAACTGTACCAATCCGCTCAAGGATCTCAAAAGGCCCTACAAACCTGGGGCTCAACTTTCCCCGTTTACCAAACCTCAACACACCTCGCATCGGCGCTACCTTCAGGAAAACATGCTGGCCAACCTCAAATTCCAAGTCTCTACGTCAAACAGCAGCATAACTTTTCTGCCTACTCTGAGCTGTCAACATGCGAGCCCTGATGTTTTGCACTGCATCGTTTGTCATCTGAAGTAACTCAGGACCCAAAACTTGTCTGTCACCGACCTCTTCCCAGAACACTGGAGATCTGCAACGTTTGCCATACATGGCCTCAAATGGAGCCATCTGAATGGTAGACCGATAGCTGAACGGAGCATTTAGCCGTAACTTACTCACGGCTTGCACGTCGTTGTTTGACATTGTTTGCTCTTGATTGGCCTGAGGGCCGGCCACGCATGAGCTAGGCTTTAAGTTTCAGTTGTCGTATCTTTTAACTTGTTTCCGTTTACATGCTTAACCTTATGATAGAGCTCCTTATTGGGTATATTTCGATATACTCACCCCTTACATTTTCAGGTACTGATCCATTCCGAGGTGGCTAGGCTGGGAGCTGACAGGATCATGGACACTGTGTCGGCATTTCTTTTCTGCATTGTTTACTTGTGTCAAATCTTATGTTTTACGTTTTAACTCTACTAAACTATCTTTTGTTTTGCACTATCGGGATCCCGAACTATGTTTTATTGTTTCGAACGATCAGTACTGTTTTTCATGTTTCATGAGGTTTTTGTTTGAAAAATGCATGTGGTTATTAAATGGGTTTTGTGGATTTTGAATGCATGCACACGTAACACCCCATTAGAGTATTTTAGGAAGTTGGGTCGTTACAAGTTGGTATCAGAGCTCAGAGTCATAGATTCTGTAGATTGGTTTACGATGTAAACCATGTGTCCATGATCATCAGCAGATCAGCAGCCACCAGGTATGTGAAGTAGGGTAAAGTAAGAAGCATTTTAGTTGTGAAATTGTCTTGATTTTTCTTTGGTATTGCTTGCTTGCGGGTCTTGATTAGGATCCTTTTTGTGTTCGATTCCAGCTTCGTGACCTCTTTCTGTTATGTCTTTCGAGGGAGAGTTACCCAGCGGGGGTACCTCGGTCTAGTGGGACTAAGTCACGAGAGAGTTTGTAGAGGCCCGTTTTGCCCCAGCTGTCGCACCAGAGACAGGGTCTCCCTTCATCGCTTAAAGGCACGAGGTTCGCGCCATCACCATTTACATGCAAGAGATCATAGGCCAGCCTCTTGCTGCATCTGATCCGAGCTTTGCAAGGGGTCCGCATGGAGTGTACACTCAACTGCATGTGGCTCGCACCTCTACTGTCAAGTTTTAGCATCAGATAACCACGCAGATCGCCAGCGAGTTCGTAGTCTTTGGGAGTTCAGGTAGCACATCCGGGCATAGGCAGGAACCCGAGTCATACCCTAGGGTTCCTCGTGCAAGAGACCAATTTGGTCAGGGGAATCCCGGTCGTGTAAGAAACCAGTCCTGCTAGAGGAATCTTGGCCAATCGAGGAGGCGTTCCACGAGAGTAGGCCCCGGGCAGCACGAGAGGTAGAGGTATCATCTAGGCCATCATCAGAGTTCATCGGAGGAAGTGTCGAGTGCCACAGGTGTTCGAGAGTTCACTATGGACCATGTCCGCCCAAGGTAAAAGTGTGTTGCTGGTGTGGTGAGGAGGGCCACTTTGCATTGCACTGTCAGTTGTCATTTTCCACCGAGGAGTAATCGCGCGCATCACCAGTCACGTCAGTCACTTCAGTTGAGCCTACATCAACCGATGAGTCTGTTGTCGTGTGCACAGGTTTCTTGTCGTTTATGTATGCTTCATTCGTGTTTGGTCTGACCTTGTGTTTCATGTTTCGTTCGACCTTGCGTTTCTTGCCATATATGCGTGCCACTGATCTCTAATCTGTGCTATTGAATGTGTTTGTGGTTTGGCCTTGTGTTGCGTGCCTTCATATATTTTCCATTGATCCATTATACATGTGGTTTGATGTGTCTCTTGTTTGAATTGTTTCATATGCGTATACTTGGTAAGTGATCGTGATGCTTTATTAGTTTCGTGTAGATCGTTGCTCTATTTGGTTGAGTGATGAGTGTAATATGCATGCACCCGTAACACCCCATTATAGTATTTATGAAGTCGGGTCGTTACACCTTGTATTATATATGTTTATCTGTAAAAATATTATCAAGCTTAATATTTATATATAGAAGTTTCTTTTGATATTTGTCTTAAATTGACTCAAATTTAGAGATATTAGTTTAATAGTTGTCTATGTGTAATGACAGGTAAAATAGAAAATATGTTTGTAATCAATGAGGGAGATACAACTGAAATAAAGAGTCATGTTTGAGTATTTTGTGGTTATATAAAAATGTAAATATAAATGATTTTTTGATTATGTTAATGTGTCATCGATGAAGCAATAACGATATATTTTAAAAGCCATATGTTGTTCATTGGTGACGATAAAATAATGTCATTAAAGAAGAATCAATGACACTTGTCAAGAAGTGTGATCTTAATGAAAAAAATGATGTACGTTATAATGATTATAGAAAAATATCATCCTAAGGGTTTTAGTGGCACTTCATAAAAGTGTCATCTTAAAAGAATAGATGATGTGCTATACAATGATTGCAAAAAAGTATCATCTAAAACATTTGTAATAATTTTTGACAATCATTATATCTCAGTTTTGTAGTAGCGCTTAATTGGAATTTATATTTTTAATTAATGTGAAATTAATTAAAAAGGTTAGTGGCCTAGTGATTTCATTGTTTGGTACTTGTGTGCAACACAACAGTCACAAGTGTGGTCCTTGAAATTGGTATTTGGTTCTCATATTCATATTTTTTAGAACAATATTTTTAGTACATAAATTAGGGGAAAGAAACTAACAAACCCTACAAAAGGGTATTACTGTCTCTAATAATATAAGAGTCAAATACTGATTTCTAGGATCGAATCCTTAACCTTCAAATTGAATGGATTATCACCAAACAAGATAACTAACGCGCCACTTAATGTTAAATATTTTAATGATGGTAGGAACATTAATTTTGTGACATCAACAAAGTATTAGACCACGATGATTTAGTTTTAATTTGAAGTATGGTAACAAAATTGAAAGCTATGTCAAAAACAAAAAGTAACAAATTTGAGAGGGTAAATAGTTACGTCTTAAAAGTTAAATTATTTTTAGGGAATTTGCATTGTATAACAACTTTTTTACCACAGTTTACAATTATAGCACATTTTTAAAAATAATTCTTTTATAGCAAATTCTGCCATTTTAAAATATATATATATATTTACCTTTTTTATAGAAGACTTTGATAGAACCTATCGTTCTCTAGTGATGGAAGTCTAACAATTTTATTAGTAATTGATTCTATCAGTTCTTAGATAGAATCTAATGAAAGTCTATCAATTTACTTTATTTATTAGTAATTGATTCTCTATCAGACTCTATGATAGAACCTATCAATATAGAAGTCTATCAATTTACACTTTTTTGCTATATGTGCAAATATTTTCATTATTGTTCTATTCATGAAATATTTTAATCATTTTGTAATATACATGCAAAAGCCCCTTATTTTTAATTAATTTAAGGAGATTTTGATGAATAATAAAAAAGGAGAAAAAATTGATGAACGTAAAATTTTTTAAAAATTAAACGGAGTAAAATCTGATAGAGTAAATTAAATGGAGTAAATTAAATTAAAAAAATTTGGAAAGAAAATTTCACTTGTGATATTCTAGCCAACAAATTTATGATTGAAAAAAACAAATAGAAAATAATTAAGTAAAATTAATTCTAGATAATGAAATTAAAGTTAAAATATTTTAGTATATATTAAATATTTTTAAAAATGATAAAATTAAAATAAAAAACCTATTATTACAGTTTCAACACGTGCATCGATTCCTAATTAAAATAATAACTTTTTTAGTCAATAAATAATAACATTAAATCACTTTAATTAAAACAAAATCAAGTTTTATTATTTTTTTTTTAAAACGAAACATAATCAAATTAATGATAAAGGGATCCCAAGATATCAACCAAAAATGGTCCAAGCTTTGTTCAAAAGATCAAGCAAAAATTGGATTGTGTAGATAATTTTATTTGTTCAAATATTTTTTCGAAACAAATCATTTGCCTCAGATCCCATTTATATAAATAAATATATTTTTGCTGTCAAATAACCTATTATTATTATCATTATCATCAGCTATTCCATATGCATAACATGCACTACATGTCTTTAAAAAACCGCGTGGACTACTAAAATTATTTATCAATTTATTTTTTATGTTTTTGTTGATGAAAAAATTCGAATATATAATGTTTTTGGTCAATTATTATATCTAACATCCTTAAAATGTGTCTTAATGTGTAAATCATTTTTTGACACATTTACCTTTCTTATTTTAACAAAATTTCATTTATTTTGCTCACATTCAACTTTAAACTTTCAACCTTCAAGTAATTTTGTCTATGTTCATTTTACTAATTATTTATTATTAAAAATTAATAATTAGAATACCACCTCTTTTCATCCTTGAAATAAATGCCCACCTTCATTTTAATTTATTTTCTATTTAATACTCAACCTTCTCCACTTCATGTTTCATTGGGTTGGTTACAAAACAATGTAACTATAATTGTCTTTAATTTGATGTTTTACTATTAAGAATTGATTACATTAATACCACCACCTTTTAACCTAGAGGTAATTTAATACTAAATTGATTAGAATACCTCACCTTACAACCTTCAATTAAATGTCCACTTTCTCCACTTCATTCTCCATAACCTTCAATTAAACACTCTAATTTAATATTGAAAAGTGGTACCTTCTCCACATTTTTCATTGGATTGGTTACAAAACAATGTAACTATAATTGTCCTTAATTTGATGTTTTACTATTAAGAATTGATTGCATTAATACCACCACCTTTTAATCTAGAGGTAATTTAATACTAAAATTGATTAGAATACTCACCTTACAGCCTTCAATTAAATGCCCACTTTCTCCACTTCATTCTCCATAACCTTCAATTAAACACTCTAATTTAATATTGAAAATTGGTTATAAAGCAATAAAATGACTTCATGCTAAATTGATGACCAATCAAATTCCACTACTATACATTTCATAACCACAAAAGAAAAATCATACAAACACATATTGTATTTCCTAAGCAATTTGTCAGTAGAATTTCATTCTTTGTTTACTAACAATCAAGTTGATCTATATATATTCAGGTATATTCCTTAATCTTTAATTTAATTACTTCAATATCAATATTTATATACTTATATTAATATATTAATTATTACTAATACATTCTTTTCTTCAAATTACAGGTATAATGGAGAGTATGTTGATACAAGACCTAAAACTTTTCAAACATATTTGGGGTTTGAAAGTAAGCATTATTCGCAAAGGTACTATTAGAGATGTCCACGGGGCGGGGCACCGGCGGGGATCGGGTTCCCCGCGGGCATTTTTTACAATTTTTTTTTTTTTTCATTTTTTAAAATATTTTTTGGATAAAAAATTCAAAAAATTAGATTTAAAAAAAAATATATCTATAAGTTTCAATTATAATGTTAATTATCAAAGAAAATATTCATATGTATAGAAAATATCATCAACAAAAATATATTTATTTGAAAATTAAAGGAGTAGAATTAAAAAAATATATATTAAATAAAATAAATAAAATAATCGGGGCGGGGATCGGGGAATCGAGGACGGGGAGTACAATCCCCGTCCCCGGCACCGTTTAGCCAACGGGGATTTTTTCTCCCCCATCCCCGGCCCCGTTCCCCGCTTAATCGGGGATTTCCCGCCCCGTTAGGGGCGGGTCCCCGCGGGGAAAATGGACATCTCTAGGTACTATTGAGAAATACCAAATAAAAAAGGGTGAAGTTCTCTAGGTATTGAAAGTCATCCAAGTCATCATCATGGATGAAGAGGTAATTTGCCATTCTAAAATTCACATATTTGTTTAGAGTAATTATAATTCTTTATATTATATTTCTCCCTTCAACTATTCTTACATTATCTCTAATGATATTTTCAAACATTTTAAAAATGATTCTTTTTGTATCAAAATGTATGGTTTTTAAAATTCATTTTTGGCACTAATGTTAGAAACAAAAAAATAAAATATTTTTCATTTAAATCGCATATATAATAAAATACTAATTTATGAATATTTTAAAATGGAGTAAATGTTCTTTTGTGAAACATATTAAAAAAAACTTTAAAACATTTTGACAATGATAATATATGATTTGTAAATTACAATTTTGGCATTAATGCTAGAAACAAAAAGGCAAAATATTTTTCATTAAAATAGCATACATAATGAAATATTAATTTATCAATATTTTAAAATTGAGAAAATGCACTTTTATTAAAATATCATTTGTAATGCAATACTAATTGGCCAACATTTTAAAGTATTGAGTTTAAGCCGTTTTTAAGGTTAATAGATAATGTATTTTATCTTTGTCACTTTTATTATACTTCATTTTTTCCTAATGTATCATTAGTTAAATGTTCTCTTTAATATTTGCAGGGAGTGAAGATTCAAATTACTCTTTACAATGAGTTCATCAAAAAGTTCAATGCCTTTTAGAGAAGGACAAAGTTTATATCATCCGTAATGGAAATATCAGTACAGTGAGTGAATAGTAGATATTTGAGTGTTCATAATGAAATAGAGATTGTATTCACAAATAATAGTGAGATTGAGATGATTGAAGATATGCCATTTTCAAATATAAAAATTAATTTGATTTTTCTTGCATTAGCACCAATTTCAACACTCAAGTTTTTGGTAAGTTTTTTTATATTATAAATATAAGTTTGATTATTTCTTTGGTATATAGTTTACCTATTTCTATTATTTGTAGATATTGTTGGAATTGTAATAAGTGTAAGATCATTCACACTAATCAAATTTAGAATTTCGAAGGAAAAACTGACCTAGAAATGTGATATATTCCTTCCCATGCATTGGTGGGGTTAGAATATGAAAAGTTTTATTCTTATTTGTACAACTTAATTTCTTTTATCAGTTTATATTTACTTTTTTCATGTGGCATTTTAAAGGTTTTATATCTTTGATTTCCTACCAGAGTTTTCTTTTACATTTTTTTTTGGAACATTTGCATTTTTTTTCTTTTTGATTTACGTTTATTTACTTTTTTTTTCTCTAATTGTTTAGGGTTTAGAGAAAAAACAAAATAAATACACCATTAAAGAACATGATCAGTTATGCTTTAATATTTATATAAACTTTTCTATTTAATTGGTATATCGAAAGTTTTGTACTCTTAAATTTTTTATTGATAATAATTTATAATGAAATGATGGAAACTTATAACTCTAGAATTCAAAAGTTTGTACATAAAAAAAGGTGCAACTCCTTAGCAATTTCTACTATACAATGTGTTTTCCTTATCATTCATTCCCACTATTTTAATCTATGATTATTTCTTTAAAATATTGACTTAATTCTTAGTTTTTCAAGGATGACCAATCTTCAAGATCTTATAATTTGATGGTATAGTTGTCTTAATTTTTTGTTCGATTACTTATTTAACCTTTTATCTAACTTTCTTTTTTGCAATATTTTATTAGGGATCTTTTATTCCAATGTTATCATCAAATTGCAAAAGATGCACATGCCAAACCATTATTTGAATTCGACTCGCAACTTTACAAATTTATTCGATAAATTATTAGATGATTAATTTATCGATTACTTTTATAATTGGTAAATTGTTATTAATTAAAAAGTTTGTTAGAATATCTTTGCATAAAACTGTTTATCCTATCATTCTTTTCTTCAAAATCTTCACTCAATTCTTATAGTTTCTAAAATACTCTTCAAAATCTTATAATTTGATGTTGTAATTGTCTTAATTTTCATTGGATTGCTTATTTTAAAATTTTTTTTTGTTAGCAATGTTTTAAATAT
This sequence comes from Sicyos edulis, assembly GCA_036507275.1. Taxonomy (NCBI): domain Eukaryota; kingdom Viridiplantae; phylum Streptophyta; class Magnoliopsida; order Cucurbitales; family Cucurbitaceae; genus Sicyos; species Sicyos edulis. Next base: position 38,805,499 of record CM071847.1, read on the forward strand.
TGAAAGATTTGAATATAAAATTTTACAAAATAAATATTTCACGTGCTGCACGTTGGTATTTTCTAGTTATATAAAATGTGGCTTGTTGACTTGCATCTAAAAACATTTAAAAACTATGCGGATATAAAAATATACATTTTCAAAATTATTCGTAATATTTTGTTGAAATTTAAAAGAGTGATTCTACTGATCTTACATGTATATTAAAAAAAATTATAACTAAACAGAAAAAAGTATATATTTTTAATAAATATATCAAATCATAAATATTAACTATTTCTTTCAAAAATCTTTGAACAATAAGTTATTCACTATTTTTTTTAAGGGGCATGGAAGATCCCGTTGAAAAAATAATTTAGTCTTTGCAAACAAAGCGTAGTTTTCTCAATAGTGTATTATAAAAATTAGTTAATAATATTATAAAATGAAATTCTATGGTGCGAGAAAAAATGGCATGAGATAAGACTGAGCTTGTTGAATTTGATGGCTTCCGCATGAAGGATGGTTGAAACTTTTTTTTTTTTAGTACATATCAAGGAGGAGGATAAATATCGATTTTTTTTATCGAACTTGTGACGTTGATGTTGAACTAATTAACAACCAAACAATGAAATCATTGTGCCAGTGCCCCATTCGATATGGTTGAAACATTTCTAATTAACTTTGTATGCTCAATTTTAAAGGTCTATAATGTGTCCAAACCATACTTGCATCTAATGTGTCGAAACCACATTTCTATTTTCATAAATATATATATTGTACTTCAATTGAGAATATATAGTTTTATTAATGTGAATTATTGTACTTAAAGTTTTTCATTGAAGTACTTACTTTTTCTAAATTTATGCTATTTTTTTAGTACAAATTTAGGGAAAGAGACCAACAAATCCTATAGACACTTGATTACCATAAAACAAGATAACCAACCCGCCACCAACCCATTTGATTTTCTAAATTTATGTTATAGTTATAACAACTTGGGATCAAAATTTACTTATGCTTGTTTAGGTTAGAAATTGTTTTTTCCAACCTCTCATTTAAATTTCTCACTCCACTGCTCCTTCTAACCCCATGCTTTAAATAATCTTTTCCAAACAAAATTTTCTTGCAACTTCTCTCAGAAGCAACTTTTTTTTTCCTACGACCACTCCTACTAACAACCTTGTTCAAATACGATTTTCGTGCCACAATTCATTAAAACATCTTTATCCAAACATAATTTTTTTTACAAGTTTTTTTCAAACAATCTTATTTAAATATGGTTTTATTCGATATGGTTTTCGTGCAACCATTTATTTAAATATCACATCCAAACCACTTCATATTTTACTTTTCATTCAATCTGTCCCATCCAAACATGTCTTAAATTATTTTGAGACAAATAAAATGTATTAATATTAAAAGCCTTGAATTGTAGAGTAGGAAGAAACATTGGAATTTAACAACATCACCCATTCTAGAAAATTTATTATTGAAAGAATAAGCCATGTGGAATGACATGACTCAAAGTGACACATGATGCACACAAGTACTAACTAAAAAAACGACTAGCGAGGAGGAGACCTGAAAAGCTTGAAAAGTTCATCATAATCCACACGAAGACTTGTGAAAAAGAAAAGTAATTAGCATAATCAACAGCCTAGACCTTTTTTTTTATTTTTTTTTAAAGGGATAAGCCAACAGTTTTTAAACTGCCTTTTCATATAATCAGAACAGAAATTTGAATCTCACTTGTGTTTCTCCCTTTTTTTTTTCTCTTTCTCTCTTTCTCTCTCGCCACTCTGTCGGTTGTCGCTGCTCGTAGACTCGCCTCCGATCGCTGCCACTCGTGGAGTACCTCCGGTTATCGCCAATGCAACTCGTGTCCTTGCGCTGCTCTTGTTGCTCTTCGCCCTAAAATTCAAGGTTAGCATTTTTTTCTTTTAAAAACGTTTATAATTAGAATTATATTATTTTTTAGGGTTAGATTATAATTTGGAGTTAGATTAGGTTAGATTAAGTTATTTTCAAGTTTAGATTAGCGTATGTTAGATTATTGACTAAGTATTGGATTAAAGTATGTTAGGTTTTAGGGTTAGATTAAAAATTAGTTTATGTTAGGGATACATGTAGATTATACATTTAGATTCGTAATTAGATTAGTTTGTAATTAGGTTAGTTTTAATTTAGGTTACATTAAAATGAAGTTAGACTTGTAATTAGGTTAGTTTCAATTTAGGTTACTTTAAATTAAGTTAGATTTGTAATTAGGTTAGTTCTACTTTTGGTTATGTTAGATTAAATTACATTTGAATTTAGGTTAGTTTGTAATTAGGTTAGTTTCAATTAGTTTAGTTTAGGATTATGTTCGGTTTAATTTAGTTATAATAAGGTTAGGTTTAGTTTTGATATAGGTTAATGTTGAATTAGATTAATTTTATTTTAGGTTAGATTAAATGTGAATTAAGCTAGGATTTAGGATTAGATTAAAGGTAATTAGAGTTAGATTTATAGGTTTAGAGAGAGAGTAATGAGCAGAAAAATGAATTGTCTGTTGTATTATGCCTTGAACCCACTAACGCATTCTGCATTCGCTTGCGCGAATACATCTGCATTCCCTTAGCACATCCCGCGCGCAAACTCATCTCGCATCGCAGCGCATTGCTGCAATGCGTTCCGCATGTGTTTGTGCATCAACATTCTGTCTCCTTAGTGCTTTTACGCATCCACATTCTAATTTAAGTTTACGCCCTCTGTAATAGGGTTTAATGAGCGTGCCTATATAAACTCGAATTAAACCCTAGCCATATTATGACATAATCTTTGTATCTGTAAATTTCCGTCTCTCTCAATAATATTGCTCTCCTCCTCTACCCATGGACTAGCCAACACAACGTTGGTGAACCACATAAACTTATGTGTTCTCTTCTTTCACGTTTATCGTTATCTATTTTCATATCTTCGTTTATCGATTGTTTATTGCCTTTTGCATTACATTGCTCTTTATTGATAAAAGACCATAGTATTTATACACAAAATGCAACTTATAAGGCATTTAACCAACTGTAATATAAAGAACAAATAAATCTACCAATATCCCCCTTCAAACTAAGGTTGGAGTATACAAAGGCATGAGTTTGGTTCGAAGTGTCTGGAACCAAGCTACAGCCAAAATGTCAGCTATCTGAAAATAGGATTATTGGCTAGTTGTATTACAGATTGGCTGTCACTATAGAGAATTGGTGCTCGCATAGAGGAACCTTGAGTTCATTGTAGGGTTGTCGAAGCCCGCAGATTTCAGATGTCATGACCGCCAAGGCACGATATTCAACGTCTGTTGAGCATTTTAATATTGTCACTTGCTTTTTGGTTTTCCATGAAATGGGATTTGTACCTAGATTGTTGACAAAATCTGTTGTTGATCTGCAGTCTGAAGAATTCATGACTTTTCTGCATCCCCGGCCTAGTCTAATTTAGAAAAGCCATGAATTTCAATTGAAATGGTTTAAAATATAAACCAAGAGAAGGGGTTGCTTGAAGATAGCGCAAGATTCGTTTAACAATTGGAAGTTGGATTGTTGTTGGATTTTTCATGAATTGTGATAGTTCGTTTACTGCATATCTTATGTTCGGGCGAGTAAATATTGCATAATGAAGGGAACTAACAAGCTATCTAAAGGAGGTAGTATCATAAGAATACCAAGGTTGTGAAATTTCGATTAAATCTTGGGTAGAATAGGGTGTTAAGCAAGATTTTGCAGCAAACATACCAAAAATTTATGTAATAACTCTTGAATATACCTTGTTTGAGTGGCATGTATTCCATTACTCTTATGAACACCTAAAAATCAGTCATATCAAAGGTCCTATATAGATCTGTTACAAGTTGCTCAATGAACATAGGGTCATTTCCTGTCAAGACTATATCGTCAACAAAAAGAAAGAGGTAAGCTATGAAGTTATTTACTTGCCGGATGAATAGAGAAGGATCAGATAGGGATGGAACAAATTTATAGACATATATATGAGATGTGAAACACTCGAACCAAGCTCGTGGAGCTTGTTTAACCCATAGAAGGATTTGTTGAGTTTGCATACTAATGAGGGACTATATTTGTCAAGAAAACCTTAAGGTTGAAGCATATACACCTTTTCATGTAAAATACCCTGAAGAAATGCTTTTTTAATGTTAAGTTGTCTTAATGACCAACCAAAAAAGGAAGCTAAGGATAGTATAACCTAGACGGTTGGTTTCTTGACAACAAGGCCAAAGATTTCATTGTAGTCGATTTCTTCTTCTTGATTATACCCTTTGGCTACTAAACGAGCTTTTTAGCGAGCTATAGTTCCGCCTGGATTCATTTTTATGCAATAAATCCACTTACAGTCAATAGCTTGTTTATTTTGAGGAAGAGGAACTACGTTCCAATTTTTTTTTATGAATAACAGCTTTATACTAATCTTTCATTGCTTCTGTCCATTCTTAATGCTTTTTAGCTTGAGAGAATGAGGTAGGTTTAGTGTTTTGAGATGCAAATAAATTTGGTGAGGAAAGATAGGCCTTTCTTTTTTAAATGCCTGACTTTGCTCGAGTTTGCATTTGATGAGTGTTTTGTGGTGCAAGTGGCAAGGTGGGTGAGGTTTTATGGGGAAGAGATATCGAATTGTCAAGAGGTTTTAGGAGTCCGGTCGGGCTATGATGTTCTTCATGAAGTCTTAGATTTAGTGGATCAATGAGTGTGTGCGAACATGGTGAAGGAGGTTGAATGTCATCAACTTTGTGGTTGAATTGGAGATGGGTTAAAAGATGATGGTAAGAGATTAGGTTATGGAATTATAGGTACTATGGGACGAGTTGTAGGTTGGGACAAAGTAGTGAGTTGTGTACTCATATTTTGAAAGGGAAATTTATTCTCAATGATGTCGAGAGACATAAAATTTGTTGGAATTTGGTTCGAGGCAAAGGTAACTTTTTTCTCCTAGCGGATATTCTAGGAATATGCATTATTGAGTTCTAAGTTGTAGTTTGTTGGTGTTGTATGGTCGTAAGAGAGGGTAGTAAGCACAATCGAACACTCTTAGGATAGAGTAATTAGGCAGCTGTTTATATAAGCATTCATGAGGGGTTTTATTTCCAAGAACTCGGGTGGGTAGTTAGTTTATCAGAAACACACTAGTGGAAAAAAAGGAAGGGCTAGAATTGAGGAAGAGTTTTAACCTTAGCATTTAAGGAGATTGAGGTGTCCGCAATGTGCCTGTGTTTTCTTTATGTGAGACTATTTTATTTTGGTGTATAGGGACATGATTTTTCACCTTCACTATCACTAGTAGCATCACTAGTGTATTCACTTCCACTATCACTACAAAAACATTGGACCTTAGTTTGAAGTTTATTTTCAATGAACATTATAAAGTTATTAGTCACCTCAGATTTATAGTAAAGGGGAAAAAGTCAACAAAAGCGAGAGAAATCATCAATTATAGACAAGTAGCAGCGTTGATAATTTATTGACAAATCAGGGAGTGGACCCAATACATTATTGTGTAACAGTTGTAAAGTTGTAAAAGTAAAGGATAATGAATGTGGAAAAACAAGCTTACTACTTTTACCAGCTAAGCAATGAGTGCATACATCAAAACTTACTAATATGGAAAGGAAAAGTAGAAAAAAAAAGTTTTAAAAACACTATGTGATGGATGGCCTAAACTATCATGCCAATCTTGAGAAGTACGTTTGACACTAGTGTGAGCTTCTAAGGTATTAGGATTCAATGAATTGTAGGAAATTGGATATAACCCATTGATGCTAGAACCATAGTATAGAGTTTTACTGGTTAGTTTGTCCTGAATAACAAAATGTGTTGCATAAAATATAATTTGACAATTGTTGTCATGGCAAAGATTACGAACAAATAGTGTAGGTGTAATATGAGGTGCTCTAAGTAAATTTGATAAAATGAAGGAGTGTGTAGGTGTAGAAAGTATACCAAAACCTTGATGAGTGATGTGAAGTGGTTGACCATTACCGATTGCTATATCATCTTGTCCATTGTATCTAGTAGCAGTTTTGAATTGTCTAAGGTCGTTAGTTAAATGGGCATTATAGCCTGAGTCCGAGAGGCAAACCTTTGATTCTTGTTAAGTAGATGCAAAATTACCTACTGATTGTAAGTGATTTGATGATGAGGCAGCTGTAGCTGCCATTCTTAATGGAGGCAAGCGACGTTGGAAAGAAAATTTCATTCTATTGTAACAGTCCAAAGCATTATGTCCATGTTTTTATTGCAATTTGACATGGCATTGGAGGAGTAGCATTGTTCGAGTCATGTATCTATTGTTGATTTGGAGAGTTGGAAAATTTTGAGAAAAGTCAATTAAAAAATAGCAGTTGATATGAAGGATGTGGTTGATACAAAGTCTATGGTTGATTTCTACCACGACCACCATTGTATCTACCTCGACCTCAATTTGATCCTCTCCATCCTCCTCTATTACTATTATTGTAATTTGCATTCATTGTATTGACATAATATCGGTGGATTCATCCTTCTTGATTTGAATATCCAGGGCATTTTATTCATTCTTAAGCATAACGTGTAATTCATCAAATAAGACATTTGTGGATCATGTGTGGGGAGAAGTCTTGAATACATTGTAGGCATTTTGAAGACCATTTACATCATATATGACAACATCCTCTGGATCAATTTTAACATTGACAATAGCTAGGTGATGAACTAAGTCATTAATTTGCTGAACATAAAGTTTGATGGATTCACCTGATTTCTTTGTAATCCTTGCAATACTGATTTCAACCCAATGATGTTGGTTTTTGTTGATGAGGAAAAGTGCTTTTCAGAGTTTTCAAGAGTTCTTGAGAGGTTTTGCAATTGATTGCAAAGGAAAGTGTCGTAGGAGACAAAGTGGCGTTGATGAATGTGATTAGAGGTTGATCTTTTTCTCAAACCAATTTTCATACTCAGTTGAATCTGCTATCTCTTTTCCTCTATTAGTGATCTCTGGTTGTTTGATTGTTCCATCAATAAATCCAAATAGTTTGTGAGCTTTGAGAACAGGTGAAATCTTGAATTTCTAGAGACAAAGTTTGTTGAGTCTAGTCTGATAGATGCTAAATTAATGATATTTGTCAATAGGTAGATCGAGGAATTGGAAAGAGACAAGCTTGCTGCCATGAATGTAGGTCATATACAAGAAGGTAGAAGTCGAAAGAAATGGAGAAGAAAGTTGATTCAAGAAAGGGTAAGTTGATTTGTGAATGAAAGAAAGAAAGAGAAAGCTAATTTGATTTTTTTGTGTCAAGGAAAATTAACAAGTTTGAAGCTCTGATACCATATAGGTTTAGAGAGAGCGAGAGAGAGAGAGAGAAATGAGAAGAAAAATAAATTACCATTTATTGATAAAAGGTAACAATATTTATACACAAAATACAACTTATAAGGCTTTTAACAATTGTAATATAAAGAAAAAATAAATCTATTTTAATATCTCCTGGTATGATTTTATATATTAGAAGGTTAGATTTAGTTATAAGATAGAATGTTAGTCTTTAGTGATAGATTGAAGACTAGATTTAATTAGCTTATTATAAACTAGTTTGAAATTAGGTTATACTTAATTAGTTTAGAATCAAGTTAGTTAGTCCTATGGAAGACTTGCGAAATTCTAAGGAATCACTTTAACTAAATAATGTACGATGATTAAGTCAATCTTAATTCATCAGCACAACCACACACTTAGTAATTACTGATTTTAACAACGAGGTTAAATCTGGGGTGAACAAAACATGAATAAAGATTGGATGAAGAACAGAGACAGATTGACTCGAGAATATTTCGGCAGAGTGAAAAAAAAATTTAATACGACAAAGTTTTATGTGAACTGACACGAAAAAACTAAGTGTCTATGTAAAAAAAAATGAATGCACTTCATCAACCAATAAGTGGAGTTGAACTTATCTCTTCACGCACAAAATGTTAGTCGTACACTCGTTAGGTGTTCCATGGAAAACCTATGAATATCCCTTGACCCGAGCAATGTTGCACTGTTACACTGGTGGTTGAGAATGTGACAAATATTAGCGAGTATAGTGATCACACTGATAACAAGGAGATCAAATAAATGTTGAACGATAATCATCGACAAATGATTGAGTCTAATGCATATATAGAAGAGACCTTCGAGAATGTTGATTCAATGTCAGTCTTAGAAAATGAGGGATCAACCTCGTTTGAGAAGTTGTTGACCCAAGCACATGATGACTTATATGTTCGATGCCTAAAATACTCATTAATTTTTTTTCGTCAAGTTGATGCATATGGAGGCCATGAACAATTGAAGTAACACGTCATTTGATGACTTGATGAAGTTTTTGAAATACGTATTTAGTCAAACCAATGCACACATATTTGCTTCATTCTACAAAGCGAATTGTAAATTAAGTGACTTGGGGTTGACTTATAAATCATTACATGCTTACAAGTATGATTGTGTTTTGTATAGGAATGATTAAAAAGATTATGCTCATTGTCCAACATGAGGTGAATCTTGATATAAGATTGAAAAAAGAGAAGATAACGAAGATACTGTAAATTTGTTAAAGAAATTTTTTTTGTATATATGTGATATATGTAAGTGTTTTAATTTAAAAAAAATAATAATAAATTGTCAGTTGGGGGTAAATATGTGATGTGTAAGGTGTGGGTTAAATGAGGGAAACAAAGTCGTGTGTGGGGGCGTGATTTTAAAAGCAGAACGAAAAGAAAATAGAAAAAAGGGTGAAGCAAACGGAGAACTTCGAAGAAGGAGGGGAAAATTGGTGCCACATCGACAACACTTAGACGAAGATCTTAGTGGATTAACGACATGAATTATGGTCTAAGTTGCAAAGAAGTAAGTGTTTGACTCTCCCTTTTACTCGTTGGTGGGGGAACAAATGGGGAGGGATTATTGATGAGATAAAATCTATTTTTCAAAGACGATTTGACTAGAATTTAGCCCTAAAGGGGGCATGTGTTCTTCTTAGGAAACAAGAAGTTCAAGGGGGCAAGAGAATTTTGAAAAGAAGGTGGAAATCCGTTAGGGATTATTTTCTTCGTTTAAGCCCGAATTTAGTAGGAAATATGTAGAACCAATAATTATTTATAAATGAAATAAAAGTGGATAGTTAGAGTTTAATATGTGATTTAACTTTTGGTTGATGAAAGAATTTATAAGTGTGAATTTGATGGAATGATGTGCAAGTGTGTGTAGGTAGCTCAAAAGAGACGAGAATTGGATTAAATCGTGGGGAATCATCCTCTCAACAGGTGAGGTTCCTACATTATGTAGTAGGCCTTTTGTGTATTTTTTTTTATGTTGCAATATTTTTCTTAAATGGCGGCAAGAAAAGAAGTCAAATTGAAAATGAATGTTGGCTGGAGTAGGGTGTGACTTTTTGGGTGTTTAATTAAATATGAATTAGATTGCTATTGAATTTTTGAAGTAACCATAGGTATGGTGTATGAGTTGTATGTATTAAGATGTGTGTGTTGTTTACGAAGGGATAGACGATGGAGTAGTAGAATTCTTGTAAAATGGGTTTGTGAATCATTTTCTTTTCATATCTATGAGAGAGAACGGGTTGTTTATGACAGATAGTAGAGATTGAAACTTGTAGAGTGAGTTACGAGTGGCAATAAAGGTTTTGGTTGTTTAAGAAATGTCCACTCATATGTTTGAGAGAATAGAATTGTACTTGATGTTGTGTTATTTTTAATAATTGTGTACATGTATCCCACGTTGATCATTGGCAAGGCCTTTAAAGAGTCGACAAACCAGTGTTATCATTAGATATGTGGTCTAGGATTAGTATAATGTGTAGTATGTACTAAACTTTGAATCCTAGACTTTGTGTATAAGAAAAGGGTATGGGACTTTTGTTTGTTTCTTGTAGATGTTACAAGTCCTTATAGCTACTAATGGTTTTCTTTTAATTGTAAATAACTTTAATATTGTATGCTAATAAAGCAGGGCGTTCAACCTACTACATGACTGATAAACTATAGGTGTGCAATAACTAGATACAATGTATCACAGATACCACAAAAACTTCAACAATATTGGTCGTTGATGCCAAGACTTATTCAAATGTTTGCTTCTAAATAATGTGCATCTAATGTGAGTTGACATAAAGATAAACATGTAAAAGAGTCTGGTATGTTATGGCATACAATAGATAGTGAAGAGTGGAAACATTTGGATATGGGGTTCCCTCAATTTCTGTGGATCAAATAAATGTTATATTAGGATTATCTTTAGATCGATTCAACCCTTTGGGTCATATGAGTACATCGTATAGTGTGTTGCTTGTGATGCTAGTTCCATACAATATTCTACCCCTAGAAATGCATGAAAGAAATAAACTTAAGCATCTCATTACTAATCCCTAGTTTTAACTCTTCATGAAAAGAGATTGATGTGTCCTTTCAACACTTAATTGAAGAATTGAAAAGGTTAGATGTTCGCATTTATGACTCGTCAAAGAACGAGTACTTTAATATTCTAGTTTACTATGGACCGCCAATAATTTTCCATCATACAGTGACTTGTCTAGTTAGAGCACCAAAGGACATAAGATATGCTCTATTTGTAAAGAACAAGCTCATTATTCACCTATATGTTATAAAATTTCTTACACCGCGCATCAACAATATCTTCCAAAAAATTATAGTTGGCTCAAGAGTAAATTATTAAACAAGAAGGCATAACATTTAGAGCCTTTAAAAACATGGGATAAAGATGACTATTTTCAACAAGTTAGTTCGATGAATTTTCTAGTGTTTAGTAAGCACCCCTCAAAACATGTTAAGAAGCGAATAATTTGAGGAAGAAAAGCATTTTCTCCGAGCTTCTATATTGGTCTAAACTGTGTTGATAAAACATAAGTTAAATGTAATTCATATAGTAAAAATGTATGCAACAATTTGGTCAGAACAATGTTGAATCTTGATTGAAAGACAAAAAATACATGTAACGCTCACGAAGACCCCAAAGATTTAAATATTTGAATAGAATACTTGCAATGTAAAAAAGACAAGAAAGTTAGGTTACATGCCTCACACACTCTTAAAGGAGAGTAGAATTTCTAAAGTTCTTGAAAGATGTCGAATTTTCAGATGGATTTGCATCAAACATATCTTCATGCTGTAATGGAAGATGGAAAATTGTTTGGGTTGAAGACACACGATTGTCATATTTTGCTCCAACGGCTTCTATCCATTGGTGTTATAAAAATCCCTTTCCAAGGATATTTAAACTATAATTATCGAGTTTTGTGCATTTTTCAAGGATTTATGGCCACCGGCCTATAAAAAATACGAACTAGAATTTCCAGAATGAGTTAAGACAAAAGTTTTATTATTGCAGAAGAATGAAAATAAGGTCGATGATTTGAATGCTATGGCAATGGGACCTATATCTTTGTGTCGGTCATATACTGATGTGTTGTTAATAAAGTGAGGTTTCACATACACAAGAATTATAAGACTCGTACTATGGAAAATAATGAGGGTTATGGTTCTAGGTGAAGGTAGAATAGAAAATGACTCACTTAATTACTACGAGGTGTTGAATGAAGTTTTGGACGTGGAATTTGTTAGTGGAAGATGAGTAATGATATTAAATGTTAGTGGTATAACACAGACTGTAAAAAAAAATCACACTATGAACTTGTGTTAAGATCGATAAATATATCGCAACATTGGTTCAAAGACGAGCCATATATCTTTGCTCGTCAAGCCCAACAAGTCTTCTTTATAGATGATCCCAAGTATGGATCACATTGGAAAGTGGTACTGGTGATCCTTAATGCATGTTTATGGAATATACCAAAAGTAGAAGAACATGGACTTGACTAGGTTTAAGAGATTACGGTTGAAGACAGAATTAGAGTTGAGGAGCCTATATTACAAAATAAAGATCATGACACGCTATGTAAGACTGATATTTCATCTACAACAATTGAACATGAAGATGGTGAAATAGGATTGGAAAATTCTTATAACGTCGATGAAGAGTTCATTAATGACGTCTATGATGAGGACGTTCATGCTTCAACTAATAGTTTACCGTTAGATGATTCAGATTTTGGATCATAGTAACTTATTTCTTTCACTCATACTACTTTGAGACTCTTAATATATTATATATCATTGATCATAAATATCAAATCGCTTGATGGTCAGGGTGGCATCCACTTTTGACAATGAAGAGAATCTTACTTCTATTCCTGCTACAGCATCTTCTAGTGGAAATATACTAAAACATGTATTTCTCAGGTAGTGGAAGTCGACCTTAGTGAGGCGTAAATAAAGGGAAAAAGTTGGACCGGCGTGTGATCAAACATGAGAAAGTCGGTGTGAAGTTCAATGAGGAGTACGAGAAATGCGTATATGAAGATCCATTTATACTGATCTATCATATTGGGCTGCTGGTGTAGAAATTATTTCCACTTTGTTTGCATACATGGAAATAGGTTACTATTGAGATGAAGGATCTCGTGAAACAATTGTTGTTGGTTAGTTAGTTTAATTCCTGTTTTAGTTATTTTGAATTGTTTTTAGTCTCATATACTTTAAATTCTTTGATTATGTAGACATATTTTACCTTGGATTTACAAGATCTAGGAGCTATTAGAGCTATATAGAGTATGTGATGAAATCAACGTTCAAGGGGAATCGACATCAAATGTACAAATATTATTGGTACATAGTTTATATCACTTTACTTATCGTTAAGTTATTTTATAATGTTATTTATTCTAATACTTCTTTTCCAACATCAATACGTCTGTTGAACAACGTCGATTGAAATCTCATAAGATAGTAGATGACCGTGATTATTGAAATTTTTTATGCAACTACTGAGAATAATCGACCTGGATGGAAAATAGTAAAAAAGAGAAAGAGAGTCAAGCGCCGCTGAAATGCCACCACGAGCTGGCAATAGGTCTTTCTTGTCTATTCAAGAGAAGGTCGGTAATTTTATAACTACATATTTATATCATTGTATTACTCCATAATTTTAATGTATTTTCTTTTTCATTCTAGAAAAGTAAGAAATGGGTCAAGAAATTAACGTTGTGGAACTGTTGAAGGCAGTTTCCTACAAAGATGGTGCAGAATGGTTGAGTCCTAAAGTCATCGAGCTTCACGTAAGTATTCTTTACGATAATTTATGTTTTTATTTAATTTTATATGTTGTTTTGAACAATTAATAAATGTGTTTACATTTTTGTAGAGTAAGATGATAGTCCTTCAAAAATCATCCATTTTTTAAGGGCCTCAACCTTTAACTCATGCCGAAATCTATGAAACCGTGTTAGGGAATTGGTATTACTGTTAAAGGTATGGGTTGGCTCTCCATTGGAAAGAGGAAAACAAATACCTCATTTTCATCTAGTTTGTCGTCAAATCGTGAACGTAAGCTTGATGACACTGTGATAGCACTGAGGATGGACCATATGGTACTAGAAGACAATTTCTAAAACTACATAGAAAAACAAGAACAAAAGAAGGAGGCATTTAGAAAAGAACGAGAGGCAGGTAGAGTGCAATAGGAGAAAGATAGAGCACAAGAGGAGAAAATTAACGCTTGCAAAAAATGATGCAAAAGATGTATTAGAAGTTTAATCAAGGGGGTGGCTCATCGAGTTAGGTATGTTTACTTAGTTTATTTTCTTAGTTGCTTCTAGTTTATAGATTTTTTAGTTTTCCTTACTTAGAGTTGACTGTAAATAAATTAAGTTGTATTTTGTTTGTTGTTTGTTTCCAAGTGTAAAAGTTTATATTGAGATATGCCTTGAACGATTGAATGCCCTACGATTAGTTAGTTGGGGAACTTGTTGCCCGGTCAGCGAGCGCGGGTATGTATTTGTTATTTGTTATTTAATGATCCCTATTATCTGTAATAAGGTTTAATGAGAGTGTCTATATAAACTTAAATTAAACCCTAGTTGTCCTATGATCTTCATTATGTATTTCCGCTCCCTTTATTAAAATCGTGTTCTCTCTCTGCCCATGGACTAGCTAATATAACGTTAGTGAACCACATAAATTCTATGTGTTTTTCTTCTTCTTCTACGTTTTCTTTATCTTCGTTTTTTATTGTTGATTGCCATTTACACAACAGGTTAATTCAATTGTGCTTTATTTGATTAAGATTTATTTTTCTATGTGTGAATAAGATGACTTAGTTGTGTTGTGTCTTGTTTTGTTTTGAGATTGAGTGTTGCATAACTAACTTCATGATTTTTGTATTAGTTTTTGTAGATATATATGTTTCTAGGTGTGAATATGTAAGTATAAAGTGTAATGATGTTTATGTTTGTGTTGTGTTTTAAGCGTGAATATGTTAGTTTAGTTGTGTTTGTTTGATTTTAGTGTGTATCTTGCAGCAAAGTTAGTCACTAAATTTTATGTTTTGTTTTCTTAGAGTATACTTTTGTTATAGTGGCTATCTTGCAGCAAATTTTTCCACTAATTATTGAACAAATAGGTGTTTAAAGTTTTTGATAACTTGTAAACATTTGTTATGATGCCGAAAATTTTATACTTGAAGACTAACTTATCTTATTTTTATTGTAATTTTCACGTCTTGTTGATTCACCATATGTCTTTTCAGGAAACTTAGCGCAATCAACTTCTTTTTGTTTGATCTTTCGTATTGTTTATTTTAATTATGACATTTTTTGTTACTTTGACCGCATTTTTAGGTAACTTGTAAACATTTTTCGCACATTTGTATTTGAACATTAGTTATGTTTTTTATTCAATTATGAATATCATATTTCAGGCTATTTTGAATTATATAATTTATGTGACAGGTTTTTCAATTTCGTAACAATAGATATTTATAGCGAAAAATAATTTTACCGAACCAAAACAAAAAATTTAAAAAAAAACATATAACAAGTTATAAGGTTATAAAGCGTCGGCATATTCTATTACAAGCCAACGATTAAACGAATCGTCGGTTTACTTATAATATGCACCGACAACTCTCTATAGATGTATAAGCCGACGATAATACAACCGTAGGCATACAGTAAGATAGGGCGACAATATACAAACTGTCACCTATAACGGTATATAGGCCAACGGTATGCTAACCGTCACGATAGAGTATGATAGGCCGATTTTATGTCAAAATTGTCGACCTATCCTCCCTCGACAAAGATAGGCCGACGGTTTCTTCAACTGCCAAAAAACTATTGATGTATGTTAGGACAACGACTTTTTGAGCTTACACTAATGAATCTAATTGTCAACGTATAATGTTTCTCTTGTAGTGAATATTTGAGGATTGAGAAATTTGATTATACAACTTCTTAATTGAAAATACATACAAATTATCTTTAGACTTGACTCACTTTTGCAAATAAGAAAGTACTTCAATGAAGATGCCTGAAAATTATAATTATAATCTTAAGCCTTCCAAAATGGATGAATTTAATATTTGCAATTTGTCATAGCAACTATCAAATGCATTCATACTTAAAAACAATCCCAAGTACAGTAAATTATCATTTATCATTTGATTTCATTTCCCTTTCTTCTTTATGAAAGTTTCGAGATAAATTTATGAGCAATTGTATTGGTGACCTACATTAAAAAAGTAATGACAAATCTAAGCAAAAAGTAAATTAATTGTAATTCATTTTTCTATTTAATACTAATCAATTTGACTTTTCTTGTAATATCATTTTACTAGAATATCCCTGATCTTCATCTTTTTTTGTTTAGGGTTTTACATTCATCAAGTTTTCTCCAACCAACCATTGTTGATGTCGCTGCATCACACTACTGTCGTTCAAGTTGGTCATCCCAGTTTCAGTTGTCATTATCTTCGCTCCATCCCATTCAACGGAGAAGATGATCGATGTCGGAGGTGTTTACTAGTCATCGCCGTCGGAGATGCAGACGTGTGTTGTCGTAGTCGGAGATGGAGACACCTCCTCATAGTTGTTCGTAGCATGTGATATAGACAACAAAGATAATGTCCTTTCAGCAGTGTAATAACAAAATGGGTCAGAGACGTTGAAAACTCAATGATTGAAACACAATTTGTTCATTGTTATTCTCCACTAATATTTTCAATAGTCGGAGGATGCAGACCAACTTGCAAAATCCTAATTTTTGTCATTGTGGAAGTTTAAATAAATATTGTATTAATAATCAATAACGTATGATAAAAACTAAGGTAATAATAAACACGTCTAAAATAAATACGAGACAAATGTTTCTTGCTTAATACGGATTAGAGTAAAGCTACGTGACAGAGTTCAAGAGTTTACTCGGAGCAAAGCTCAGTTGCTCGAAGGATCGGAGCTTTACAACTTACCTTGTTGTAGGAGGAAAGGAGCAAAGACATATACAGAGTTTACGAAGGATCGGAACTGAAGCAACTCGGCCTATGGTTAATTTTTAATAGGAAACACTACTCGATTTTTTATAATGTTTAAGTCATCAATATTAATCCTGATATTCTTAATAAATACGATTTTTTACAATTTATTCACACGATTGTACTTCAATATGACATTAGTACCTTATATACCTACATTCCTATACTTAACAAACACTATTGTATGTTGATCTTATTAAACCCTTAGTATTAATATCTGATATCAATAATAAATATTATTTGTACGTTGTATTTATTGTTAAATACGATTATATTATTGTTCAATACAACATAAATATATATAATAGATAAATCTTTATACTTAATAACAATATTAAAAAGTATAATATAATACGTATGTATTAATAAACTTAAAACTTATTCTCAAAAAAAAAAAAAAAAACTGAAAATTATTTTATTATACTCATTATATAAAAATTTACCGGACTAATCAATGTGTATTGTTTATGAGTTTTTATATGACAAAAAATACGTGTGAATTCATTTATATCTTAAATACCATATTTGTTACATAATAATAAATAATATGGGAAAACGAGGGTATTTTAGTTACCTACGGTATTAACAATATAATATTAATCTACCAAATGTGTTAGGGTATTCTAGTAATTATTTTAGACCCCAAATTATCTTCATCATAAATAAATAAAAAAAAAAAAAAAAAAAAAAAAATATATATATATATATATATATATATATATATATATATATATATATATAACGATGCTTCGGTTTTTGGTGAAGAAGACAAAGACCATTGATTTTTTTCAAAATTTTTTATGAAGAACTTGCCTAGATAATTGTGGCTACAAACTTCGAAGTATGCTCCCTGAAACGTCCTTGTTCGAGAGAATTGGAAAGGGCTTAAATTAGAAAATTGTTCAATGTATCTTGGTGCCACGTCCTAGGAACGGGCCAATGGTGCTCAGCGTATAGTGGAGCAAAGCTCCAACTTCTAATTATTAAAAAAAAGACCAATGGTTTTTGGTGAAGAAGACGAAGACCATTAATGGTTGAGGTTTCAGAAACAAAGCTGTGATCAGAGCAACCATATGATCAATGATGATAAATTTGCAACGAAGCTTCAATTGCAAATGATGGGCAAATTCTCAATCTTCATTTGTAGAGACCATTCTCGATCTCCATTTCTTGTTCAACAATGGTAGGACCAGGGGCGGATCTAGCGTCTGAGGTTTGGGGGGGCCGGTTTTTTTTTTCGACCTTCACAAATATATGGATAAATATACTTAAACTACTTTTACGAGATAAATCTTATTATCCAATAATATTTGGTTGTTTATGAAATCGGTAGTAAATTAATTGCTAGAAATGTGGTGAGTATGTGTAACACCCCTAAATCTATAAGGTTTTAAAGAGATTAATCAATTAATAAATAAAAAATGCTTGAAATACATGTACAATTATTATTACTAAATACTTATGTTGATTTCAAGCTTAACAAATTATTCTTAATTATAAATTCTCTTATTTATGCAAAGACAAAGATTAAAGTTAAAAGAATACAATTAAACTTTTTAGGTAAATAGGGAAGCTACTTTATTGGCATAGGGTTTTTAACTACTTAAAAATGGAAAATATTTTTTATATAAAATAAATAGTTTTTCTCTCTCTCTTTCTCATTTAATTCTTGTCCAGCCACCACCATAAACCCAAATCCCTTCCCAACCTCTTTCTCTTTTGTGTGTTGCATCAACCATAGCCCTCTCCAGATTGCGACACGTGTCGCGATCTCAACGCCCTCAGCCCCATTCAATCTCAACCCTTGAACTCGCTATTCCAACCAGTCTCCGTCGCATGGGTTCTTCTTGCGAGCAGCTCATCTCAAGCTCTTCGTGCGACCACTCCTTCTCCAACAGTAGGTTAGGAGCTCCGTCAAGCGTGGTTCGTCTTGGGTAAGTCGTTTTTCCCTTTTATAACTCGTTTTCAAGCTTCACCTTGGCCTTTAATGGATTTTTTTGGCGAGTTGGCTTGAAAATCCATTTTAAATCCATTCTTTCTCCGTAGTTTCCTGGAGCTAGAGAAGTCTGTTTGCAACGAAGTATGACCTACTCTGTTCCGTGATGATTCGTCGCCGCCTCCGTCGTACTCCAACGAGGCGTTTCCGAGCAGTAGCTTCTCCTCGTTTTTGTGATGTTAACCTCATTTGTGGCTTGTTTAGATTGTCCCTAACGAGCGCTCGGCGTTGTTTTGTGTTTAGGTGCTCTCGGGTTCATTGTTTCGGGTTGCCGTTTAGCTCATGGGTCCTTGTGATGTTTCGGTAGAGTCGTCGAGAAGGTAAGGAGCTTTATTATGATTTGGGTTTGTGGGTTAAAGCATGTGAATAGTGGCATGATAGGATTTACAAGAATTGAAGGTTGGGTGACTTGTCGCATGTATGCTTTGGTGTTGTGATTCACTGTTTGAACTTATTTCTACTCGTGTGTAGCTCGTAAACTGTTAAATCTCCATCAATGTGTATCTTGTGATCGTATCATCATTTACCCGATATGCTTCTCTACTCGTATATGTGATGAAATGTTTATCTATTTAACTTGTCGATGGACTGAATCGCCTTAAGTTTATGCATGTTCTATGTTGTTGACTCCATCCATGTTTGACTGTATACGTGCTATCATGATTATGCTTTGTTTCTCTGTTCTTTACCTAAAGGGTTGTCCGTGTGTTATTTTCGTGTTAGATTAGCTAGCCTTGGTTACCGTGTTGACCACCTAGAGGAGCAGCTAGCTCACACATTGTAGGGCTCGTGATTGCATGATCGATATCTTCTTGCTGTTATGACTCGCTAGTGCCCTTAGAAATCGAGCGAAGATATGGATCCTCTTTGCTTCGAGACACGTGGTTGGGTTGCATTAGCCTACAGGTTGACTTTTGCATCCGACCAAGGGGTCAGATCTCACCTACGTGTCACCTTATGTGCAGAACAACGGGTTCCTTGGTTGTTGAACATACGTTGCATGTCGCGCCAACCCTCGGGTGGGCCAGGTGCACACGCCTAGGCTAGGCTAGATCTCGTGTGACTCTGATGCTAGTTATCTCTGTGTGTGTACTCGTGGGACCTCATATGCTGTGTGTATGGTTCCACCAGGTTACCTTCCCAGTACGTTGGAGGGGGGGCGGTCATGTCGTGCTTGTCCCTGAGACTATTGGAAGAGGCCACTAGGACAGATGAAGGCGCAGAGGAATGCCTATCGGTGAGGTCGGTCCCTAAGACTAAATGCATGCATGCATTTAGTGGGGATGTTGTCTGCAGGCAGGTCGGTCCTCCTGCATGCTGAGGTTAGTAGTTAGCGCCCTGAGTCGGAGGTGTAGGGACCCTGCAGTTTCCCTCACTCGTGACTCTACCTGACAAGGTCAGGTGATTGTTAATGGCGCTGTGTTTGGCAGTGCTGACACGACTGTGTGTCGTAGTCTTGGCCCGAGGTTTAGGGACCCTGTGTGTTTTTCCTCACTCGTCGTTCTCCCCGACAGGGTCGGGTGACTCTTATTGGCATTGGTGAATGCCCTACGGATACGCTGATTGAGTTGAGCAGCGGAAACGTGGTGGGTTCTTGAAAAGTCAGGCTACCCTCGGGGCATTCGAGTACTTCTCTATTGATACGCTAATTGGAGCTGAGCAGCGGAAGCGTGGTTGGTACCTGGCGTAGGCCAGGTTACCCCGAGACACGGTAGTATGTCTCCGCGAGCACAGCGTGGTGGGTCCCTGAAAGGTCAGGCTACCCGAGGCATTCGTGTATGTCTCCGTTGATGTAGTTTGGTGGGTCCCTAGCAAAGGTCAGGCTACCCCGAGATAATTGTGATTGCCCCTTAGGACACGGTATGGGACGTGTCCGACCCGAAGTTTGGGGAACTTGTGTGTTCTCCTCACTCGGGGTCTTTGCTCTGACCTTGGTCAGATGATTGCTTGGCATTTAGCCGTATCTTGCTCACGGCTTGACGTCGTTGTTTGACATTGTTTGCTCGTGACCGGCCTAAGGGACGACCATGTATGAGCGAGGCATTTAGCTTCAGTTGTCATATCTTCTAACTTGTTTCTGTTTACATGCTTAACCCCATGGTGGGGCTCCTTACTGGGTATATTTCGATAAACTCACCCCTTATATTTTCAGGTACTGGTCCATTCCGAAGTGGCTAGGCTGAGAGCTGAATCGATCATAGACACAGTGTCGACATTTCCTTTTCGCATTGTTTACTACTGTTGAACCATACGTTTTTATGTTTTAAACTCTTTTGAACCGTATTTGTTTTGAACTATCGGCATCCCGAACTCTGTTTGTATGTTTTCGAACTATTAGCACCGTTTTCATGTTTTACGAGGTTTTGTTGGAAAAACGCATGTGATTAGTGAATTGGTTTTCAGGATTTTAATATGCATGCACCCGTAACACCCCATTAGAGTATTTTAGGAAGTCGGGTCGTTACAGTATGAATTTAACTTATAATATTTTGGTTCCACAAAAACCAAAAACTATAATAACTTAGGCTGAAAATTATATTTTAAAGTATTTAAAAATTATCTTCAAATGTCAATCTACTATCTAATATGTTAGCTTCAACTATATAATATTTATAGTTTTTTTAAAAATATATAATTAAATATTAATTTTTATTTAATGACTATAAAACTACTTATTTTGATAACATTTAAACTATTTTAATATCATAAATACTTGGATTTTTTTTAGTTGTACGTAGTCTAGTTTCTATTTCATCTTTATATTTTAAAAATTAAATATTTAGAACTCAAACATTTCAATATTGCACAATTTTATTATTGGTGTATCTTTTAAGTTTACTTTTATACTAATTTTATTTTAAAATTAAATCCACATCAAAATTAAAATAACCACTTTATCAATAGGATGAAATTTACAATTAATCTAGATTCATCATTTTATTTCTCAAGATACAAAATAAAATTTTAAAAAAATGATGAAAAAAAGAAAGAGAATATGTTCAAAATAAACAAGAAAAATGTGAAAATAAACGAACTCTAGTGGCATAATGTATAACCTTCTAAATAAGAGACTACCAGTTCGAATCTTTATAATTTAATTTAATGGTAGTTGTATTAAAAAAATATAAATAAAAATCAATTTTATAAAAAATATAAAAAACCTATAAAATTATTATTGAATAAAAAAATATATGTATTTATAAAAATAAAAAAGTATATAAATCAACCAAAGAATAAAAGAAATTAAATTAAGTAAAACGGTATATATAAAAAAGAAAATAAAGTATATAAATAAGTTTAATAAATATAGAAAGTGGAAGAAAAAAAAATAAAGACAACAAATAATATTCATAAAAAAAATTATTTTAAGAAAAGCACTCAAAAAAATTGAAACAATATTATAAAAATGAATGAAGAAAAGAAAAATGAATGAGATGTAAAATTAAATAGTAAAAAAAAGAACAATGGAGGATCAAACTCTTCCCACTCAAAATTTTGAGGGGGCCAACCTCCATTACGCCATTAGCAATAGTACAAAATTATAAAACTTTGTTTTAATATAATGTAAAAAATAAAATATTTTGGGGGGGTTGGCCCCCCCTAGTCTCAACGGTGGTCTGCCAGTGGGTAGGACAAAGCTATGTGAAGAATATTTGTGACGAAGGTCGGCGACGTATGTGCAACCAAGCTCTATGACGATGATCGACATATGTGAAACTTTTAAATATTTAATTTTAATCTTTAGAGGAATTTGTATACTTTTCTTATTCATTCAAGTGAAGTAATATACATATTTATACAAGAAAGTTGTAAACTAAACTCCTTAATAATAGAATGTAAACTAACCTCTCTAATTAAAGAATGTAGACTAACTTAATTAACTTAGGGAAATAGAAGAAGAAATAAAAGGGGTAGACTCTAACTAGCTTGACTTTCTAAACTCCCCCTCAAGCTGGACGATATATGCTCCACATGTCGAGCTTGGATATTAATCCACCAAGACTAGGTCGATGAAGTGCTTGGTCAATATATCTGCAACCTGTTCTTGTGATGGTACATATTTC
Organism: Sicyos edulis; assembly: GCA_036507275.1. NCBI lineage: Eukaryota > Viridiplantae > Streptophyta > Magnoliopsida > Cucurbitales > Cucurbitaceae > Sicyos > Sicyos edulis. The sequence continues at coordinate 38,827,999 of CM071847.1, forward strand.
AATGCAATGATATTAGCCTCGATTTTCTCACTGATGAAGTGACAATCGATCTCAATATCTTTCATTCGATCATGATGCACTGGATTTTTTGCAATAGCTATAGCAGATTGATTATCACATAAAATTTCTATGGAGCCTTCAATCTCCATCTTTAATTCTGTGAGAAGACGTTTCAGCCAAATCCTTTCGCATATTCCAAGGGCCAGTGAGCGAAACTCAGCTTCGACACTACTTCGAGCTACAACTAGTTGTTTCTTGCTTTGCCAGGTGACTAAATTTCCCCACACATAGGAACAGTATCCTGAAGTTGACTTCCGATCAATGGGAGAGCCAGCCCAGTCTGCATCTGTATAGACTTCCAACAATCGACTTGTGGTTTTTCTGAACATAATACCCTTTCCAGGATCATTCTTGAGATATCTCAAGATTCGATACACAGCTCCCATTTGTTCTTTAGATGGTTTGTTAAGAAACTGACTTACCACACTTACTACAAAGCTAATATCTGATCGAGTGTGAGTTAAATATATTAGCTTCCCAACTAGCCGTTGATATCTTCCACGATCAACTATCTCATCTTCAGGGTTTATTCCAAGCTTGGTATTCCCATCCATAGGGGTGTCTACTGGTTTGCAACCACTCATACCAGTTTCTTTCAAGAGATCTAGTGTATACTTCCGTTGAATGACAGAAATCCCTTCACTGGACCTAGCTACCTCCATCCCTAGGAAGTATCTCAAATGTCCCAAGTCTTTTACTTCAAATTCGGTTGAAAGAAGTTTCTTTAGACGAATAATTTCTTCAAACACATTTCCTGTAAGAGTGATATCATCAACATATACTATAAGTATGACCATTTCATCAGATGAGAAATGTTTAATAAACATGTTGTGATCGGACTGGCATTGAATATAATCATCACGTTTTAACACAGTGGTAAACTTCTCAAACCATGCCCGAGGTGACTGCTTCAACCTGTAAAATGATTTCTTGAGCTTACATACTTTTCCACTAGTATACCAGCCTTCAAAACCTGAAGGAACATCTATATACACTTCTTCAACTAAGTCACCATTTAGAAATGCATTTTTTACATCAAGTTGAACTAATGACCAGTCTAAATTGGATGCAATAGAGAGAAGTACCCAGATGGTATGTAATTTGGCAACTGGCCCGAAAGTCTCTTGATAGTTGATCCCATATGCTTGGGTGAAGCCTCTAGCTACCAAACGAGCTTTGAATCGCTCTATACTTCCATCTGGTCTGTGTTTGGTAGTGAAAACCCATTTGCATCCCATTGTGTGTTTCCCTAGAGGTAAATGGATAAGACTCCACGTACCATTCTTTTCAAGTGCTCCCAACTCCTCTAAAGTGGCTGCTTTCCATTCAGGATTCTGTAAAGCTTCATGTACAGTGTTAGGAATTTGTATCTGATCTAGAGTCGTTGCAAATGCTCTAAAATTTGGTGTCAGATTTGTGTATGATAAATGGTACTGTATGGGATGTTGAGTGCATGAACGAATACCTTTCCTCAAGGCGATTGGTCTGTCATTTTCAACAGTCTGAGGGACATCAGGATGGTGATTCAAATCTTGACTTTGTTGAACTTGTGAGGGTTGCACTTCAGGTTGTTTCGATCTCCGAGAATAAACTTGAAATTCAGCCTGATAGGTAGACTTGGGAATGATTTCAAGAGAAGGTGACTCGGGAATGATTTTGGGAGAATGTGACTCGGGAATGATTTAAAGAGAAGGTGACTTGGGAATGATTTTAGGAGAAGGTGACTCAAGAATGACTTCATGAGAAATTGGCTCAAGAATGATTTCAGGAGGGGACATTCCATATGAGGTTAGAGAAAAAAGAGGTAAGCAGCCCCAATTTTGTTGTTCACAATCATTATTCTCCCTATGAACTACAGAATTGGGAAAATGAAATAGATTTTCAAAGAAGGTAACTTCCATGGTATGAAAGAACTGATGTGTGGGAGGATAATAACATTTGTAGCCTTTCTTATTAGGCGAGTATCCGAGAAAGACACATTTGATAGACCGTGCATCAAGTTTAGTACGAAGCTAAGGATAGACATGAACAAAGGCTGACATCCAAATATTTTAAATGGGATGTGAGACACAAGGTGTGATGTAGGATACAGAGTAAGTAAACTCTATAAAGATTAATTAGGTAAGTAGCTTCTAGAACAACTTCACCCCAGAACTTCTTTGGGACTTTTGAAGTGAGCACGAGAGATCTAGTGACATCAAGGAGATGACGATTCTTATGTTCAACCACACCATTTTGTTGAGGTATGTAGACACAAGAACCCTGATGAACAATGTTGTTAGATTTAAGAAAGGTGTTGAGGTTTGAATTAAAGAAGTCACGAGCATTATCTGTCATAAAAACTTTGATATTGGTTTGAAATTGGTTTTGAATCATTTTATGAAACACAGTGACTATATGACTTGTTTCGAACTTATCTTTCATAAGAAATGTCCAACTTAAACGAGTATGATCATCTACTAACAATAGGAACCAAAGTGACCGAGTAATATTTTTTACTTTTGATGGTTCCCGAATGTCCCCATGGATAAGTGAGAAAGGTTGAGATGGGATATAAGGACACGGTACATATTGGGTGCGAGTATGTTTGGATAGTTGGCAAATCTCGCATTGAAAATATTTACTATTTTTATTGGCAAATAGTGATGGAAATAAGAGTTCAAGGTAGGAAAAGTTTGGGTGACCTAAACGATAATGTCACATCATGACAAGACTATCGTTATGTAATGGATCTAGAGAATGTGAAACACATGCTGACTCGTTACTCGACTGAATTTTAGGTTTATTGCACAAAAGAGGTTTTACCTTTAGAAGATACAACCCTCCACATAATTTAGCACTGTCAATCGTCCTCCCCGATCCCAAGTCCTGAAAAGTACATGAATATGCACGAAATTTAATCTCACAATTCAAATCTTTACGCAGTTTACTCACAGACAATAGATTGTATTCAAGCTGTGGCACAAACAAAACTAATTGAAGGAGCAAAGACGCTGATACTTGAATACTCCCAATACCGAGAACTTTGGTAGGACTTCCATCGGCGATGCGAACTAAAAGATCTCCATTATGTGGAGTGTAAGTCTCAAACAATGATTTATCCCCTGTTATATGATCGGAGGCTCTAGAGTCGACTATCCATTATGATGAAGAAATTTGTGTGTAAAGCAAAGTCGTCAATCTTGTTGACTTGAGTGACTGACATATTTAAATATGAGGAATAAAAAAAATTGAAATTGATTTGAAGATGAGCTTAAATTGTTGACCGTTGACTGTTGACAGTTGACCGTTGACTGTTGAAAGTTGACCACTGACTGTTCTCATTGACTCGTTTGAACAGGTTTGATTATACCGGTCTAATTGAATTTGAATCGTACCGAATTAATCTTGAATAACCTAGTTAAAAGAAAAACTAGTTGTGACGATGAACCAATTTGAGTTGTATGAGTGGCGAGGCTGTGGATAATTGCCAATGAGACCCGTGAGAGGCTGTTGGGAGTCAAGGACATATATATGACACTAGCTTGATGATTAGCTATGTCTTGAAAGTCCAATAACTGTGAATATAATAGCAGATATGGTTGAAAGAGTTTCAAGGCTCTAATACCATGAAGCTATGTATGAGAGGAATTTGTATACTTTTCTTCATTCAATTGAAGTAATATACATATTTATACAAGAAAGTTGTAAACTAACTTCCTTAATAATAGAATGTAAACTAACCTCTCTAATTATAGAATGTAGACTAACTTAATTAAGTTAGAAAAATAGAAGGAGAAATAAAAGGGATAGACTCTAACTAGCTTGACTTTCTACAATTTTAAATATTTAATTTTAATCTTTGAAGTTAATTTTTTGTTTGATAAAATTAATACTTTTAATGCAAGAAAGGAAAAAAATAGCAACACTAAAGATTAATTTTAAGTAATATTAAAACTTAAATCTAATTATTGGAAGGAGGGTTGTGGCCTAGTAGTTTCATTATTTGGTGGGTAATCAAGTTCAAAACCATAGTTATGAGTTCGATCCTAGAAATCCGTATTTGGCTCTCAAAAGAAAAGCTAAATTGTAATGGTTCTCAAAATTAGTTGTCATATTTCACAAAAATCGTCACAAATAAACATTTAGTAATAATGGCAACCTTTCAAATTTAGGGCACCCTATTAGAAAAGAAAAAATAAATCCTTTTTTTTTTTTTACCTTCTATCAATGGTTGATCAATGATTGACCATGTGTCTCAATCATGTTAGATTTGTAGCCAAGTTAAAAGTAAAATAAGAACCAACTGAAAATCCTTGATTTAAAATTACTTTATTTAGGCTTTAATTTTCTACCCATGAAAGTTGGGAGATTGGTTTGTTCATCTTCTCTGGAAGTTCAATCTTCCTACAAAAAATCCAAAAAGACAGGCAAATACAAGAGGAAAGAGAATGAGAATGAATCTCACAAGAGGAAGTTGATTGTGGTGAAATCCATAATAATCTCTCAAGAAACTTGATACTCTTTTCCTTTCTCCAAACACCACCATTGTCTTGTGTATATCTCCATATTGTGAAGTTAGTAAGCTATTCAAGCTCCATGATGTTGGGACCATATAATAAAACCATGTCCACCACCTCGGAATTCGCTGCATAAAAACGAAGAAACATAAGAAATTTTGATCAAGGGATACATCTTGTGCAAACATTTATTTTTGGTTCAACAATTATAAGGAGATATTTTTTAATCCGTGACTGTCCGAGCTAGTTTGCGCGCACCTTGACTAATATCACGAGACATATCGCCTAACGCCATGACATTATCAGAAGGAGAACTGTACCAATAATTGGTATCTTATGAATTCAAATTGGCTTACATATCTTTTTAAGCTCCCTTGTTGTATTGTATGGTTAAATGCTAGGAGTGGATATTATCTGCTTTTGTACTCCTCTTTTAAAATTTTAAATTCTTTTATAATGTTTTTATAACTATCATGAATTAACCAAATGGTAAAAAAGGATCTTAGGGAATTAAAAGGTTATGATTTGAATATACTGTGACCACCTACCTAAGATTAGTCAAATTCAAACATCCACAAATTATATATTTTTATTAAAAGTTTTTCTGTGTGAATATATATACAAACATACTTTTACTTCTAGTCATTGAATTTCAGTCAAACATTTACACGTATATTACCTAGATTTGTGACGGATTGAAAAAAACTTACCTACTTTCCATTATTTTTTAATGTATTTTTTATATACATATGTGGTACATTATTTATCACCGTATTGAGAAGTATGTATGAAGTATGAGGAGGTAGGTAATTTTTGCATTATCAGATTAATTATCTCAATTCTATGTAAAACATACAAATTTAATGGGACAAGCTAAAATGGGCAACTTTGAATGAAGGTTGAAGGACAAACAATTACTCCAAAAGTTGTAATTTTAGTCTCCATACTTAAAAGAAATTATAGCTCTAGTTCCTTTCAATTATAGTTAGAAATATAGGAGTGATGCCACATGTAAATCTCGAACTCAAGACCTTGAGAGAAGTATACCCTCAAAGCTCAAGTCTTCAACCCCTGTTCCATCCCTTGGGGACAGTTCCTTTCAATTATAGTTGGTAATCAATTTAGCCGTAAACTCTCAATCACATAGAGGGAAAAAAAATAGGCATCTTATTCAAAATAAACACATAATCTTTTCCTTCCTTGGTACGAAATCACTTACCGGTTTCGGGATGAGATATCCAGCAAAAAGATTGAACGTGACGTAGAAAGGCGAGGCGAGAATGGAAGTAGTATGATAGTTTGGTGTGATGGACACAAGCAGCAACCCAAGACATTTGAAATAGAGAAGGGTAGAGAACATTGAGTAGAAAAACCAAAATATTTTCCATGCTGATCCATAGAATCCAATCATTGGATAAGTGATTCCTACATAGATAGTTGTTTGTACAAACACGTAGGGAACCTCAATAATCACCTGCAGAGTTACCATAAACCTTTTTTAAAAATTTTACAGCTAAACTCATGAAAGGACTTCACAGTACAAAGAGCTTCAAGACATTAAGAAAAATAAAGCCTTTGCTACTTTATGAAATTTTTCTGTCAATTCAGTTTCAGTTTATGCTCCTACCTATTATCTGAATAAACTATTAGATAATTTGGCGTTTCACCTCAAAACCAATTAGTGATGAGAGAAGTATCCCACTTATCTTATAAAGATATTAATAACTTGTCACCTTTCCATTGTGAAAATCTTTAACATGCCTCTTCAAATTGGGATCAAATACCCACCTGCTTATATTTTACCAGCTTTCGTTGGATCCGAATTTATGGATCAAATTCTTACTTGGGTCGGATCCAAATATGTGAACCAATTACCCACTTGGAGCTCTGATACCGTATTAGATAATGTGAGATTCTATCTAAAAAATAATATGGTATCAAAGCTTCAAGTGGATTTTTGGTCAACATCTTTGGATCCGACCCACGCGGGTATTTGATCCATAAATTCAACTCGGATCAAACCCAATTGATAAGGCTACTACGAAATATTTACACATGGATGGGGCATGTTCTTCTATTCTGGGGAATGCTTTCTCTTAGGCTATATGGTTCATCCAAGAGAGGGATTGAGATTTGAAAAATAGTAAATGGTCTTCTCAATACGCAAATGTTTCAGTTCCAAGGAGTTTCAACTTTCAATTGCATTCATATATAATATAATTAGAGTTAGCTTTGTAGTGTTCTTATGCTTATTTTTTCCTCTTACATTCATTTTTCATTTCTCTGATAGTACAAATAAAATTCCAAATGGTACCAAAAGATCTAAAAAGTTAAGATGTGTATGTACCTGTGCAAGTGAATAAGCCCATAAGGAATACATTCCAGCAAACCTTTCCCTGTACAGAACAGTTCTCTCCCTTGATACAATTGGAAAGACTGATGAGGAACTCTTGATGCCGATGAAGATAACGCTGCAGTACATCACGCCGAAGTTGTTGAATAGGTTCTGCTGGTTTTCTCTTCAAAAACAAGATAAAATGTGGTTGCCTATGTGAGTCAAGTCAATCTCCTAATTACCTTTCGAGAACTAAAATGAAATGACACAAAAAAATTTCACATCCAGAATAGTATAAAATACTTACAGATTCTTTCCATGTTTCCAAAATAGCATCCCAAATATCAAAGAGGTTGCAGTTATATACAACATATTCAACAAGTTATACTGAGGAAGCCTCCAATAAGACAGGCTTAGTTTCCACAGGCAAGCCCCAAACTGCCCTGAAAAATTTTGTGCAAAGACACTCGAAAAATGCAAATCTCTCGAACCGGGTGGTGGAACGCTCAACTGCTTCAAAAGTCCTATGTTATTCCTACAGAACAAGAATTGGTGAAAAGCCTGTTTTATGTTTTTCTTGCAAACCGTCTATGTCACAATACACAATAAATTGCTTCTTATTTTCTCGTCTAAAGACTGCACTTTTCCAATATGAGACAATTGTGGGATCCTAACAAGTCCCTTCAAGATGGTGTCTCTTTTGAGTTTCACCTATCTTGAATCGAATCCCAATTTAATTTTGTTGAACCGAATATTCGGTTGGGTTTAATGTGCTCTGATACCATATTAGATAGTGTAGACATCTATCTCAAAATCAATTGGTGATGAGATGAGTAATCCACCTATCTTATAAATGCTTGTTGGACTCTCAACTTTTCTAATGTGAGACACAATTGTGAGATCCTACCCATATGTTATGAAAACGGCAATCAACAATTGATAAACGAAGATATAAAAATAGATAACGGTAAATATGAAAAACGAAGAAGAAAACGACACAGAAGTTTACGTGGTTCACCAACGTTGTGTTGCTAGTCCATGGGCAAAAGAGGGGGCGGAGTTTTATTAATTAAGGACAACGAAATTACAGATACAGAGATTATGTCAAAATACGGCTAGGGTTTAATTCGAGTTTATATAAACACTCTAATTAAACCCTATTACAGGATGCGTAAGCATTAAACAGAATGCGGATGCGTGGATGCACTGTGGAAACAGAATGCTGACGCGCAAACACATGCGGAACGCATTGCAACAATGCGCTGCAATGTCAGATACGTTTGCGCGCGAGATGTGCTAAGCGAATGCTGATGCATTCACACAAGCGAATGCGGAATGCGTTTTTGCATCGGGGGCGTTGCCCCCGTACCCCTATTCGCTGACCGGACAGCAAAACCTCTATTCACTGACCGGGCAGTGAGACCACCAACTACTAATCGCAGGTCATCAATGCGTTTAAGGCATAATACAATACCATAAATAGCTTCTTATTTTCTCTGTCTTAAGAAGATAAAAAGAAAGAAAAATGTAAATCTCAACTCACTCATATAGAGCAGAGGTTTTATACACTTGAGCAAAATCTATGCCAAGTTTAGCTTCTTCTGCTGATGAGGTAACCTCTAACACCCAAGTTGCAGGATTGTAATTTTCCCTAATCTTTGAAACCCCAGGCACATGCTATATTACAAGAAATTAAATAATTAGAACAAATAAAATGGAAGATATAGCAATCAACATGACTACTTTGTACAACAAACTGACCTCGAAATATTCTATGACCTTACTTGAATCACGTCCCAATGGTCCGTAGTAGATCATATTGCCGCCAGCTTTTAGAAGAATCAACTGCATACAAATCCAAAAAGCCTAAATTGAGTCAATGTTATAAAAAAATTTAAGATTCCACGACAAAAATTTAATGTAAGCATGTACAGGCTAGCTAGAAAGCACTTACACTTCTATTTTGATGCGAACACGTCATGTCCGACACTTGAAATTTCATGATCTCCTTTATTATTATTCTTTTTAATTTTGGACACTTCACAGACACACTATGGATACTTCATGGACACCTCATTTAAGATTTATTTGTTTCAGATGGTCGATGACACGACAACGGGTAGAGTTGGTGGAGGCCATCAACGACGATGTCCATCAAAGATAAGTAGACTAAAATGGAAAAAAGGAAAGAAAGAGAGAAACTAGAATGGAGAGAAAGAAAATGAGATCAAAATTAAAACATTTTTAGATTGTTAAGGATATGTTTATAACTAACTAAAACACTTTGGATTTGATCTTTTAATAGTACATTATAAAAAATAATAATAATTAACATGTCCTCGATGTATCCATGTCGTGCATTTTTAAATAATAGCGTATCTAGGTATCCGTGCCGTGTCGTATCCATATCTCGTGCCGTGTCCGTGCTTCTTACCAGGCTAGAAATTATTTTCTCTAGTTTGTTTATATGATAATGCTACCTCTAAAACACCTAGACCTGTGATTATAGTTTTTACTTGTTTGTTTGCACAAGCTACTTGATGAGTTGTTGAAAACAAAAACATGAAAACGGTTTGAAAAGAGCATCCAAAAGAATCGGTAATATTGTGAAAGAAGAAAGATGTGGAAAAATCCCAAATCAAATATTTTCCTAACCATTTCGTCAACATAAACTTACATTCCATTTTCCTGGTTAATAGAAGTCTTAAATTTCTAGAAATGCCTCATTTGAGAACAGCAAGAGTAAGAGTTTTACCTCATCAAATGATTCAAAGATGTCAATACTTGGCTGATGGATAGTACAAACTATTGTTCTTCCAGTATCAGCCACATTCTTGACTGCTCGCATGACAATTGCAGCTGCCCTTGCATCTAAGCCAGTAGTAGGCTCATCCATGAAGATGATAGAGGGGTTGGAAACAAGCTCGACCGCTATGGTTAATCGTTTACGCTGCTCGGTTGATAAGCCATTGACACCAGACAAGCCAACTAAGGAATTCTTTATGCTATCAAGTTCAATGGTCTCAAGGACTTCATTCACAAATTGCTATAAATATGGAATTAATGTCAATTTCAAGATCAGCACATTATCCTTAGTTACTATAATCAATAGCCATTTAAATTTTAGCTTAAGAGGGAAAAGAAGACCATACTGCTTTTGTTTTTGAGTCAATGTCAGGTGCTAAACGAAGCCAAGCAGAGAAGATCAGAGATTCTTCCACTGTTATCTGTGAAGAATGTATATCAGTTTGTTCACAGTAGCCAGATATCCTAGCAAACGTTTCTTGAACTTTCGGAAAACCACCAATTTTTATTTCGCCTTCGGTGTATCCGCTTGTTTTTCTTCCTGCAAGAACATCAAGCAAAGTTGTTTTCCCAGCTCCACTGACACCCATCAATGCTGTGAGGATGCCAGGCCTTAAGGCCCCTGTTATATCAGAAAGGAGCTGGAGTTTCTTCTGGGTGTAACCCCTTTCTCTCATTCCCTTGGATCCAAAGAAAAAAGTCAGTTGTGCTACAACAATGTTCTTCAGTGTTTCAACCATAAAACTAGAGCTTGTCTGAGAGACTACTTTTTATAAGCAGGAATCGGAGTTTCCTCCCATTACATGCTAGCGGGCACTCACGCCCATCTCATCGTCTCAAGGCTTGGACCCAGAAGACAGTAAGGAATTTTACAATTAAGCTTATTCGTGGGATTCAAACTTGGGACCTCCAACGGAACATATCTTGAAACCCCAAACCTCAACCGACACGAGACAGTCTAAGAGACTAATCCTAAAGCAATTCTCTACTTTCTAGAACAAAAATGAAGTGAAACAACTAATCACAAGTCATCAAAATAAAAACAGTTATAAGAAAACAGCAAATCAAAGACCATTTTGAAAACAATCTAGAGTCTTGAGACTATTACCGATGGCGTGTCGACATAATACTGCAAATCGCGAAACACTACTGATAAAGGAGTAAAAGGCAGCGGTATTCTGCCTGTTTATTGATCATGCAAGAAAATCAAAAGGAAAGCTCATCAATAAATGTGCATACAAAATGTTGGATTAAGAAAACGAGATAATGTGACCTTTGTTTGATTCTACGGAGGTTTTAGGAGAATTGGGTCCGCCATTGCTGCATTTCTCATTGTCGTTTTCTTTGGAGAGCTCTTCATACGAGACAATCGGCAGCGACGATTCTGGAGCTGAATTGTAGAATGAAAGTATTAGATAATATGGGGTTACAATTAAATAAGGATGCCACATCGGAAAAAGTAGATAGCTCATAACAATTAGTAGCTTTGACGTGGAACTTATATTATCTAATATGGTACCAAAGCTTATAGTCCAAACGGGTATTCGGTCTGTTAGCTACCCTCACATTTTCCAATATGGAACAAAGTCACAATATGAGTATGGATAAAAAAAATTTGAAGTATATTTGAACTAGGAACTTCAAATTAGGGCTTGAAAGAAGGGAAGAAATGAACTTACAATTGAGGAAGGTTAGAGCCAAGGCGAATCCAATGTTGAAGATGAGAGCAAATCCGAACAAAGCTGCGAGTGAAATCCAGTACAAGTATTCAGGATAATCGAGTCCTCGACTTTGAAGCAAAACATGCCCAATCGTCTTGTTCGAACCTTGCATCTACACAAAATAACGTCAAACCAGCCATCCTTCACTATCCATCAACACTTTTGAATTCATTGTTCGGTGAAAATTCAGTTCAACAGAAAAGTCACGAATTCGATTATAAAAATCGGTATTTGACTCATTTATTTGAAAGTCCTCTCTGCGTAGAGTTTGTGGTCTACTTTACATCCGTTAATGTCATGGGTGAAAGTTCTTTTTCTCATAAGATACATGCTTCTAGAATCACGTTTGAAATAATCTTATTCATTTTTCAAGTACAATAAGAAGTTTGAAAGAGTTCTTAAGATATCAAGATACAAATTGAGTTATTCTCACTTTAGTAATCTCATACATTTATATATTTGTAAAAATATCAATTTGATAAACATATTTTGAAATTTTTATTTTAATATTCTATATACTTTCAATTGTCTAATTAATCTTAATTCATATACATAAATAAAGATATCTCATATGATAAATTTGAAGTTTCCAAATATAGAGTTTAAATCTCAATAAACTAAATATATACTTCACCCAAATATATTATAAATTTGTGATTTCTATAAAGTATATGGAATTAAGAAATAATTATAAGCATCTTTAATGACACACCTTTTGCCATCTTGGAGCAAGAAATTCATTGATAGAAAGGCCAATTTCTCCATAACTAATAGGTGAAATCCAAAATCCCCATCTTATCCAAGGTGATATTGAAGCTGCACAATTATGATAATAACAATACCTCCCCATCAAAATAAGTGAATAAAAAGATTAGGTTTAATTAGTTTAATAGAAAGTCTTAATTAAAAGATTAAAAAAGGAACTTACGATGAGTAATGATGAAACCACCTAATGTGAGAGTTACTAATATAACAAAACTGGAGACGGTAAAGGCAGCAGTGACATGCATCGTAGAGGCCACCAATCGAAACAATGATACGGATGTGGCGTGGACAGCAAACAAAAGAACAAAATGTCGAAAGAACCTACCAATAATAATAATAATAATAATAATAATAATAATAATAATAATAATAATAGAATGTTATTTTTTTTAGTTCTATCTTTCATTTTGGTCCCGAACTTTCAAAAGTCTTAATTTAAAACTTTGAATTCTTTTTTTTTTTTTTTAAATCAAGAAATCGGAGCTTTGGCCCCTATACCCGTGAAAACACTGGCATGTAGGCTGTGGCACCGGGATATTTAGAAGAGTATTCTAGTTTAAGCATTTTCCAGTAGCCTCGAACCAGATAAGAAGCATGTCTTGAAGTTGGACTGCCCTTTGGGGACGTTTCATTTTACTCATAAAAAATTCAAATTTAATCTTCCTATTTTTGAAAAAAAAAATTAAAATTTATCGGTACGGTAAACTGGGCGTTAATATTAATTGAAATTTATTTAATACATGTTAATATTTTTTATACAATAAAAAAAAAAGTGAACATATATTTAAAATTTATAGAGGAAAATGGTAATTTTTTTAGAGAAAAAATATATATAAAGACCAATTTTAAGTTTTTTTTAAAAAAAAAAATTTAGGGACTTAACCAAAAATACCTCAAAGTTTAAGGGCTAAAATTGAATTTTTGAAAGTTTAGGAAATAAACCAATACAAACTTTAAAGTTTAAGGATTGAAATTGAACTTTTGAAAGTTGTTCGAAGACTAGAATAAAATAAATCTCTAAGTTTAGGGACTAAATTAGACTTTTGAAAGTGTAGAAATCAAAACGAAACATATGTCAAAGTTTAAGGGCTAAAATGGCATTTTACCTTATAATTATTTTTTTTAGAAGACCTTATAATTAATTATAGTGAAAAATACATTTTTAATTTTTAGATTTATAGGTTAGTTATAATTTGGTCCTTAAATTTTAAAATTAAACATTTTTACTCCTAACATTTCAATAATGTTCATTTTTAGTCTCTAAGATAACAAAATCGTTGGTTACATATCATAATGTCAACTAAAATGATGATTAAATGAATTTAAATTTTAATATATTAATGAAGTAAATTGTTTTCATGTAAATTTAATTCTTAAAATATAATAAATATAAAAATAAACTAAAAATTATATCCGACTAAAAGTGGGTATTATGAAAATATCATACCCAAAAATGTTCAAATTTAAAATATAGAGGTCAAATCGAAACTAAATTTCAAGTAAATTTTTCTTTAATTATAAAGCTAAAATGAAATGAATTAATATGGGATCATATGATATAATGAATTACCTGGTGGGCTGAGGGGTGTAACCAATGACATAATAAGTAAGAGAAGTCCAAATTAAGGATTCAAAAAGTGAGAGAGGGAGCTTGAAAATGGCAGTGGGAATAACATAAGCCCAAGCGGGGTAAAACTGTAATTCTTTCTGTTTATAGAACACTGATAGTCTTTGAATGGTCATTGCCAGCTCTGGAATAGCATCCACCATTAGTATAATGAGGGAATAAAATAGTGCTCCCATGTAGTAGCTGCCATGCTCAATATCAATTTTCATTTGGGTTCTCATAAACACTGTCATTGTGATGAAACCCACAAACAAAAGCTGCTCACAATAAACAATTTAGATGAAATAAGTAGCATTAAAGACTAAGGGCAAGGTTTATAGTTATGTAGTTTTGTTCATTGTTGTCTAAGTCTCATTTAATAATAAGAGGTCTTGCAGTTGATATGGATGATTGAGAGTCCCATTTTATACTTGTGTTAAAAACTGTGGATATTCATCTCAAAATCAATTAGTGATGCAAACAGTAGTTCACCTTTCTTATATATTGTTATAAAGTTTGTACTCTTTCTGATGTGGATCTTAACAACTTGTATATAGAATTTTGCAGTTGATCGGGAGGAATGAGTCTCATTTATACTTGTATATGAGATTTTTGTAGTTGATCTAAAGAGTTGGGTCTCATTTATAAAAAAAAAATTTACAATTGATCTGGAATGACTAAGTCTCATACTTGTATACATGAGCTTCGTAAACCTGTAAACTTTATTTGGGAATTGTAAATTTATGTTGTCAATTATTATTAATTTTTTTAATAATTTACTTTTTAATATCGAACATCTTTAATGGTTGACAACCCGTCATAGGAATTTAGCTATATATACTTTTATTGACTAACAATCCGTCATAGACGACCTTCAATGACGAACAACCCGTCATAGACGATCTTCAATGACGAACAATTATTATGACGAGCATGTTTGATGACGAGAAAAACATGTCATCAAAGGGACAAGAGCAGGGTACAAGTCTTTCATGAAAAACATTTTTAATATCGGGTAGTCTTTATGACGAGTTCATTTCATGTTGGGCGCTTTCAAAGATGGGTACTTTCAATGGTAGGTTGTCCGTCATTAAAGGACGTTCATCATAAATCCTCATGTGCCACCATAGCTAGGAGAACCTTGATAGAAGTGTTCCTGACTACTAGTGAGAATATCTCATTATAGTCAACACCCTCCCTCTGAGTAAACCCTCTTGCAACTACACGAGCTTTATACTTTAATCCCTCTGTAGGCGATATTCCTTCATTTTTCTTGAAGACCCACTTGCAAGTCACAATCTTCTTTTCTTTTGGTCGTTTGACTAACACCCAGGTCCGATTCTTATCCAGAGACTCCATTTCATCACTCATTGTAGCAAGCCACTTCTCTAACTCACTACATGAAACAACATCTTTATAGCTAGACGGTTCCTAATTGTCCACCTCTTCAGCGACCTGCAATGCATAAGCAACCATATCCTAAAAAACATATCTGACTCGAGCTCGAACTCCAGTTCTTCTAGCTCTGTCAATAGCTATACTCGGATTTCGGATTTCCAGACTAGAAGATTGACTAGTGGTATCAGTTTCTGTAGCGGTATCTGGCTGATCAGTAAGAAACTCTAACTAATTAGTAGGCATATATGACTCATCTGTTGTAACGGCCCGGAAATTTCATCCCGGTCTTTCCGGGAGGCTCGGGGGCATTTTGGTAATTTTGGGTCGGGCCGACAGGGCCGGTTATGTAATTAAAAATTGCCGGAAAAATTATGAGTCGACTTGAATAGGATCGGGAATTTTGGTGAAGACATTTGGGCTTGGGAAAAGGTAAAAATAAATAAGGAATTAAATAGCGCGTCGAGTGAGATTCGAGCCAAGGACGTGTCGCATGCTAGGCAGGGGGCGCTGCCAATCGAGCCACTGAGCGCTCTTGTGCTTCTAAACGCGCGATCTTGTATATAAGTTAGTTTGAGCTGGGTTTTGGTTTAAATCAGAGCAGCCCGAGCTTCTCCTTCTTCTTCCCCATTTCCTTCGCGATTTTCTTCTCCAACCGACAGCGAATCTCCTTCGCGATTTCTTCCTTCTCCAATGTGTTCGACCGAGCTTCCTCTCCCAAATTCGAAGTCGATCTCACCCCGAGCAGCAGGTACTTCTTCTTCTTCTTCTTCTCCTTCAAAATTTGAGTTCTTCTCCCCTGTTTCGGGCTTCCCCATTTCCGGCCGAGTTGAGGTAATTTGAGGTATGGGTTTTGTGCAGCTAGTGTAGGGAGTTCGTCATCAAAGAATCGCTTGTCGAATCCCCGTGGATCGCTCGAATTAAGATTTTTCTCCTTCGCCCCTGTTCGTCCCGTCGCCGCGCGCAGAAGCAGAGCCTCCGCCGAGCCACGCCGCGCATCGCCTCGCGCCGCAGCACGCGCCTCGCCGCCTCGCCGTGCCACGCCGCGCGCTGCCCTCGCTGCGCTCGCCTCGCTCGCGCGCGCCCGCGTCCTCACGCCCCAGCGCCCGTCCGCGCGCTCGTCCGCGCTTCAGCGCGCGCACCCAGCGCACCCACGCGCCATTTCTGCGCCCCAGCTCGCTCAGCCAGCCCCGTTGCTGCCCCGTTCGTGCAATCGGCTCGTTCGTGCGTTCGTAGCGCCTCGTGAGTTGCTCCCGAGCTGAGCCTCGTTTATTTTATTATATCTAGGCCCATTGTGTGATTTTTGTTGTGATTGATAAGTTCTCGGTAGCTAGTTCGGGTTCGTTCGCCGTTTAGGATTTCGTGTCAAATCGTCCCCGACCAAGGTAAGGATTTCTTACCGGAGTTGAGTGGACCCTGCGATATATTATGCGATTGCTGATTGATTGCTTGTTTGTGTTTATTGACATGTGTAGCTAGGTATTCTATTCTGAATTCCCGATTAGCATGATTTTCCTGATTTAATTCTCATGTTAATCCATGCTAGGTTGTTCCCTTCTAGCATGCTCGTATCTGTTCCTTGCTTCGTAGTATCTTGCTAGGCTCGTCGTATTCTTATTGAGCACGTATTGGATTTTATGGAATTGTTTGTCTTTTGCTGCTAGGCAGTTAGAATTGCGGGTAGATAGCATCATCCGGCCTAATGCATAAAGTACCTTGCATCCATGGCGTGGACGCCGAGCAAGTCATTCCGCCCCGGACCCCGTGAGGATTAGCTAACCCAAGCGGTAGGCCCTGCAATCTTGGGTGAGGGAGGCAGTTGTTAATGCCACAACCGTCGGGATGATGACTTGGCATTGCCTCGTCCCCGGCAGTCGGCATGTCCTCAGCGTGTTCGGCCGTAGCCCCTGATTGCCACCTGTTAAGGCAAGGACGGCTTCCGTGTAAGCCTACCACGACCGTTCCTGGCCACAAAGTGCGGTGGTTCAGCCGACATAGTTTACGTGTCCGTGTCTCACACCCCTATGTCGGTGACACCGATCCAAAGATTTAGTTAGGCGTGGTGATCGGACATGGGCAGCTTGCCTCTAGACCCGGCACCCCCATGGTTCGCGAGAGCACGCGGTGCATGCTTAAGCTCATTACAGCGCCGACTAGAGAGCTCCTCGGGATTGTGAGCCAGTGTACCTTTCGTCGACAGTAGACAGGCTGAGGCCGGGACTTGTTTCTGGTATAGGGCGACTGTGTGTGATATTATTTTCGGACTAAGACCCTAGTTGGCATCCGAGGCCCAAGTGTGGGCTAAGCTATGTGCTCTATTCTGTGTTTATATTCATAGCTTGCATACGCTCATCGAGATGACCATGTATATCGTATTGTACCCCGGTTGGGGATTCTTACTGAGCGATTCGTTGCTCACCCTTATTATTGTGGTTTTCCACAGGTAACCAAGTTGCGAGACAGGATGGCTGTAGGAGGAGCTGTGATCATGGGGCCCAGTCTTCCAACTCTAATTTTTGTATTATGACTCTTGTGTGTTTTGTTTTCCCCTGAATGCATGTAGCCGGGCACGGAGCCCTAGGATGTTTTGTAAATATTTGTGGATTCCAGCATTTTGTATCTGAACAGGTTTTGAATGATTTTAAGAAATCTCTGATCGGAGTATACTTTGGAAATGTATTTATCTTGGAACAGGTGCTTGGAAACAGGGACAGGTTCTAGGGAAATTGTCTAATATTTAAAGGGGTTATTTTGAATGTTTTGTTTTAATTGGAATCCGAAATCATGTCTGTTTAAATTTCCTTTACTTTGATTGCATGCATTGGGGTAAGGGCCCATTTAGTGCCCCATTCGGGTCGGTCCCTTACATCCGTAGCGACATATTGGTCCAATTCTCCACCTTGGAGCTGTAATTCATTTCTGTCATAATTGAAGTCCAGCTCCACTTGTTTATCAACACCACTAATTTTCCCTGAAACTGTGGACTGCACGATGGAGTTAAAAATAGATTTCTCATCAAAGGTAACTTTTCGGCTGAGGATAACTCTGTCTCAGAAGGAGACCATATTCGGTATACCTTAACTCTACTACCATAACCTACAAAAACACCCTTCTTGGCTCAAGGCTCTAACTTTCCTTCACTAACATGATAGTACACATTACAACCAAAAACTTTTAATGAAAAGTAATTTGCAAGCTTACCAAACCATATCTCGTATGGTGTTTTACAATTAATACCTGTGTGAGGCCCACGCTTGATTAGATAACACGCTGTATTCATAGCTTGTGCCCAGAATCTTCTAGTTAGCCCAGCATTAGAGAGCATGCATCTTGCTCTCTTTAGTAAATTTCGGTTCATATGTTCCGCTACCCCATTCTGTTGAGGTGTGTCCCTGATAGTATGATGCTAAACAATCCCTTCAATTTTGAAGAATTCATTAAATTCATAGCTATAGAACTCAAAGCCATTATCAGTTCGAAGTCTCTTGAAGTCTTCACTTTTGTGCTTCATCATGAAAATCCAAGTCATTCTTGAAAAATCATCAATAATAGACAAAAAAAAAAAAAATACCTACTACCTCAAACTGATTCAACTCTAGAAGGACCTCAACAGTCAACGTGGATATAATCAAGTGTACCCTTGGTACAATGGACTTTCTTTGGAAACTTACTGCAACGTTGTTTCCCAAAAACGTAGTGTTCACAAAACTCTAAGTCTTGCACTTTGTGTCCACATAGAAGATCTCTCTTCGATAGAATCTACATACTTCTTTCACTCATGTGACCAAGTCTCATGTGCTAGAACTTAGTCATGTTCTTTTTCTGAACTATAGTCGATGCTACTGCAGCAAACTCAGTCAACGTTGAACCTGCAAGAAAATACAAAGTTCCACATTTTGTACCTTTCAGAACTACCTTTGAATCCTTGCAAACATACATGACTCCACCTTCGCCTTTAAAATTGAAACCTTTGTTGTCCAGTGTACTAAGAGATTTCAAATTCTTGGTCAATCCCAACTACTTTGCAGGCTGACTGTTTGAGCCAATCCCAACTACTTTGCAGATTGACTGTTGCCACTGATACATTACCACCATCGTTGAAAACCACTCCATGTTCGAACACATGTGGTACGGAGCACTTGAATCGAGGACCCACACACCTTTCGAAAAAGTGTGATC
Organism: Sicyos edulis; assembly: GCA_036507275.1. NCBI lineage: Eukaryota > Viridiplantae > Streptophyta > Magnoliopsida > Cucurbitales > Cucurbitaceae > Sicyos > Sicyos edulis. The sequence goes on from CM071847.1 coordinate 38,847,364, forward strand.
ATTTGCAACTAGGGCCAGATCTTTCTCTAAGCTGCCACGGACCTCAGCGACAACTGCTGAAACATCCTTTTTTGTTAGATTGGTAACTATTAATACAAGGACAATCACGCTTCCAATGTCCTTTTTCTTGCAATAAGCGCAAGTGTCGTTAGCTCTAGAATTATACGTCTTTGAGCCTTTAGAACTTGGTGTGGATTCCATCGACTTCTTCTTTCCAGAGTTTCGACCTTTGCTTCCTATTGTAACCAAACCAGACGCATCACCTTATGTTGTAGCAGCAACCTTGTGGCGGTCTTCTCTAGTAAGTAGAGCATTCCTTACTTCATTTAGAGATAACGTATCTTTACCAGAAACAAACGGATCTACAAAATTTTCATACGGCAGCGACAAAGAGACTAACAAAATTAGAGCAACATCTTCATCAATCTTAACTTTGATAATATGCAGATACATTAATATCGTATTCAATTTATCAAGATGATCCTTCAGAAATGTACCTTCAGACATACGAAGGTAGAATAACTGTTGCTTCAAAAGCAACTTCTTGGTCAAAGACTTCGTCACATACAGACTCTCGAGCTTCAACCACAAAACGACAGCCTTAACTTGATCTACGTCTTCAGCGATGACATCATCAACAAGACAAGGCATGGTAGTCGAATACGCCTTTTCTTCTAGGCTTAATAACTTCTCAACTTCGTTCAACTTCGCATCCTTCCCCTTGGCAGTTAGGGGCTTCCACAGACCCTACTGCCATAAACCGAAACTGCTCCCTCTGGTAAATGTTTCGAATTTTATGTTAACGCTAGACATCTTCGAAATGATTGCTGAAAAATAATAGTTGCAGAAAAATGAACCTGAGGCTCTAATACCAGATTTTTATGAAAATGTCAATCAACAATCGATACGAAGTTATGAAAATAGATAACAATAAATGCAAAAGAAAAATAAATAAGAATACACTCGGATTTACGTGGTTCACTAATGTAGTGTTAGCTAGTCCCGGGCAGAGAGGAAGAACAATTTTATTAAGGAGAGGCTAATTACAGAGTTACAGAATAAACGTCTTATTACAGCTAGGGTTTAATTCAAGTTTATATATGCACTCTTATTAAAATCTATTACAGAGGGCATAAATGTAAAATAGAATGCAGAAGCGTAGACGCTCTGCGGAAACAGAATGCTCTGCCGAGTACGATTAGTGGATGCGGAATGTAGACTGCAACGTGGAAAGACGGAATGCGTTCATGCATAAGAATGCGTCCACGCAATAGCCAACTACTAATCGCAGGACATTGATGCGTTCAAGGCATATCTCAACACTTTCATTGAACATGGAGGGAGTAGAGAGGAAAAATATCTAAAATCCTAAGCACGAGTATGTATGAGAATATTCTTTTCTCAATTCTTGTCTCTTTTTTTAATTATTTTATTATTATTATTAAGGAATTTTGGATTGGATGGTCCAATTTCACAAAATAATTGGAGATCTAGGCAAATTTAAAAATATTTGCATTAAAATACAATATTATTAATACTCATTATACAATATTATTTTATTAGTAATACATTATTTTATATTATTAATACATTATTATGTATTATTAATACAATATTATATGTTATTAGTACAATATTGTGTACTATTATAGTAATATGTATTAATAATACTATATAATTATTAATGCCTATGATTGTTTTTTTTTTTTAATTTATTTTTTGCCTAGTATGGTTAGTACTTTTTCAATTTGGCTTATTCCAATTATTATTATTATTATATTATATATAAATGGTAAGCTTTGAATTTAACGATATATTGATTTTTTTAGACACGTTATAGTAATTGTTTAATAATTTATGAGATATTTAAATTAATTGATGTGTTTAAATAGTTTAATATAAAATATTATTTTGTTTTGTCTTGAGATTTAAGATATTTTTGTGAGAAGTTTTTTTTTTTTGACAATATATTTTCCTGGATAATTAATTGCAAATTTTCTTAAAATCTTATGCAATTAGTATTAAAAAAAAATTAAATTAAGCCTGGAATCCCACCCGTGAATTCTTTTATGATTATCAAATTTTAGTTCACAGAAGGATTGGGGTGAGCTTAACTACATCCCTACCGTGATGTCACTCATGTATTTTTATTTTATATTTAATATAAAAAAAGTGTAAAGAAAAAGAATATGTGTGACTCCATGTGGATGACATCATTGTGGGGATGCAGCACGGGTTACACCTAAATTCTTCTCTATAGTTTATTTCAAAACTCGAGACTAGATTAGAAAAGAAAAAAAGCAAACAAACAATAGCAAAATAAATATATCATTCTCATGAATAGAAAATTGAAAAAAGAAATGTTTAATAGATAATTACAATACAAATTAATTGAATTAGAACCACTAACCTGGCTTGTTTTGAACACATAGATAAATGAGTTTCTTCTCATGAGGAGGAACTCTCTTGATGCACAAGCCTTAAACAATTGCCATCTAGAAACACCATTCACATTGAACAAGAAACCACTGTTTTCAAGGTTTATCGATTCATCGAAAGGTTTCGATACCTCCTCGTCTAGCATCCTTCCTAAATTCGACGTCTGAAACTTTCTACTGAATTCGTCAATCGAAATAAATGCATAAGAAGTTTCATTACAATACCAAAATTGTTGTTGATCCTTTTTAGAGATGACTTCCTGAAGGAAATCTACAACACTTTTCCTTTGGGGGCACTTGAAACCACAATCCTCGAAGAATGAAAGAACTCGATCACAAGGACCGTGGTATACGATCTTTTTTTGTGCCATTAAAATGATATCATCAAAGAGATTGAAGGTTTCTGGAGCTGGCTGAAGAACAGAGGCAAGTATTGTAGCATCTGTGAGATGAGCTAGATGTTGTAGACAAGAAACTATTTGAAAAGCAGAGGAACTATCCAATCCATTTGTTATTTCATCCATGAGCAATACTCTTTTTGGACCAACCATCATTTCTCCTGGATATAAAATTTTATTTTTTAATTCAATCATCCACTTTCATTGGAGAAATAAATTTCCCGAGAAATTCCAATTTGTAACATATTGGTTAAGATGCATCTGTACTCTCATTGGTATAAAAGTATATCTCAAAATTTTGTAAAATGTGGGGTCTTAGGGAGGGGCCATTTTGTTAGATTTTTTTTTATAATTAAAATATCATTTTTGGTGTCTCTAATTTGATGTTTATTTTATTTTGATCTCTATAATTTTAAATGTTAAATTTTAATTTATGATAATTCAATAAGGGTTAAAATTGGTTATCATGTTCTCAAGATGTCTTTTTTAGATTAATTTTGACAATTCAATAAGGGTTAAAATTGGTTATCATGTTCTCAAGATGTCTTTTTTAGATTAATTTTGACTTAAAAATTACCATAGAAAATGTATTAATTTAAAATTTGATTGAAAGTACGTGAATCAAAATTGTACAAATTCTAAAATACAAAAACTAAATTAATATCAGATTTTTTTTCTCGAAATGGTAGTCATCTCTCGTAATGGGAGTGGTAAGGGTTTTTTAGAGATTTTTTAATACCGGTTGGCATGAATCTCTTTACTGGTTCTGACGACTCTACCTCCCAATTCTAGCATTTTAATCGACGATGGACGGGAAGGGTGGGCTGAGATTCTGGGTTTTAAACAACAGTGAAGTCTAGTGTAGGCTGCTATTTTGAAGGCATTGATGACCGATTTCTTCTGGGATTCTTCGACTGGCAGTGTGTTGTGGCTGGATTGGATGATTGTTTTGCTAGTGATGGTGACTATGTACTTGTCCCTGGTGTGTTTTTAAGTAGGTAGGAAGTTTGAAGGGGAGCTTCAGTATGAACATATCTCTCTTGCTAAACTCGGTGGCCATGGACGAATTGGTGGAGAAGTGGCAATCGTGGACTCTAACAACAGCAGAGGGGAAGGTGATACAGGCGGGTGATTGTGAGCACTTATTAAAGTAGGACAAAATTGGCTTCACCATTGCGGTGAAGGTTTTATCCCGTCGTGCTAGTAAACTTGATGCCTTTGCCTTTATGATGCGCTCAATGTGGCTTGTACATCAAGATGCAAGGATTGATTATGCAAGATTAAAGAGATTTGTTGTCCAGTTCCTTTTAGCCAAAGAGAAGAATCGAGTCTTAAGCAAAAGACCATGAACATTTGACTGAGCTCTTTTGGTGTTAGCTTCCATAGAGGGAGAGGTACAATTGAATGATATTTTGTTTTCCCATAGTCCGTTTTGGCTGAAGATTCACTGGGTTCCTACAAAACTGTCAATCCCTAAAGATGGCCAAACTGTTGGGGAAGGAGATGGGGAACATGTTAGAGATTGATAATGAGTCTGACGACGAATGGACTCAACCGATTACGCAAATGAGAGTGGACCTAGACTTGTCACTCAATAAGGTTGTTCCTAGAGTGGGCCTCAAAAGCCATTGTAGATAGTGTGTTACCGTGTAAGAAATGGCTGAAAGTGAGTTTTGTTTGGAAAACACTGGTACCACTATAGGGTGGTCGAGGATTTACTAAGGGGGAAGAGATAGCTAGGAGAGGACGAGAAGAAAGAGGGAAAGGGAGGAATTGGAACAATCGAAATGAATTCATAGAGGATGTCCTGGAAAAAGAATGGTGATATTCAAGGGATAGAGAGGCTGATGTCTTAGAAGATGAGGATGTTAAGAGGGGGAGACTGGTGTTTCGCCTGTGGAGGGTGTTGCAAAGGGGGATGACATGGGAAAGAGGGGTGGTGAGAAGGAGGGAGAACGGGTGGAAGGGTTTGTGATTGAGAAAGGAGTAGAGAGTCTGCCATGGTTGTAACAAACCTAGCTTTGATAGAGGCTAGTGAAGGAGAGATGGACTACACTTCTTTTAGGGGTGGTGATGGTGGATAACACTATAGTGTCTGCAGGGGTTGACATAGTTATACCCACAGTCCAAGACGGTGACGAAGAGAGTGATATAAATGATCTACTTAGGAAGAAGAATTTGTTGTGCAGATTTTTTAGGCTACCACGATTGAACAGGTCAGGTGATGACAGAGGGTACCCAAAGGTTGTTTATAGTGATAAAGAAAAGAGGAAGCTAGTTGATGATGTAAGGGAAGTAGCATTGAAAAAAGTACGTCAAACAGGCCTGACTAAATGTGATGTCTCATTGGTAGAGGCTAGTTTCCAGCCTCATCTGTAGCCATGAGTACTTTATGTTGGAATGCATGGGGTATATGGATCTCGAGGACATTCAGTTATCTGAAGAATGTAGTTATGCTCGATCTTTTTTTTCTGGTTTTACATGGACAGATAGAGGAATGAAGGGTCCTTCAATTTTTAAGAGACTTGATTGTTTCCTCGAAAATATGAACTTCAGTGACCTATTTGAGCAATACATGGTAAAGCATTTGGATTGGATGGACTCGGATCACTGCCTTATTTATCTGAAAGTGGAGGCGAGTATTAAGGTCGTGTATCATTAAAGGGGTAAGACCCAATTTCGGTTTGAGGAGTTATGGGTCAATGACCAGAGATGTGGTGAGATCATTGATTCATGTTTGAATGACCCGATTCAAAATGAGCGAGGGGATGGTTTGATAAAGAAGTTTGCTTCATGTAGGAGGTGGCTTGGCTAGTGGGGGTAAAAAGAAGCGAGCGACACATTTTTCTAGTATTTGGCTGTTGTGAAATCAGATTAGATCAGCGTATGTATAGAAGAAAAGTCTTGACACTTCCATCATATATATAATCTAGAAAGACATTTATCAGATTGCATGTATGAAAAAGAGCTATATTGGCGGCAATGATCCAGGGTAAGTTGGTAGAAATGTGGTGATAAACATACATGTTGGTTTCATAAGCATGGCTCAATACGTATAGGAAAATGAATAAGATTCTTGGAGTTACCTACGCACTGAGACTATGAACTAAGGATGATAAGGAGATGGATGACACATTTCTTGCTTACTTTAAGGAAATGTTTAGATTTGACAGGCTGGGTCAAGTAAAGGTTGAGATGGCTTGTGCAGTGATTCCCTAGCGGGTTATGAGGCTATGAATGGTTTCTTAACTGCTCATTTCATTGAGGAAGATGTCTAATGTGCTCTATTCTAGATGAGACCCATAAACGCACTTGGCCCAAACGGATTTCCTGCACTATTTTATCAGAGATATTGGCAAACATTGAAGGGTGATGTTATTGAGGTGTGCTTGGGTATCATAGCTCAGAGGAAATCAACAAGTTATCTAAAGCACACCAATATAGCCTTAATCCCTAAGAAGACTGCCCTAGAGTGCGTTGGCAGCTACCGTCTAATTAGTTTGTGCAACATCGCCTACGAGATTGTAACAAAGGCATTAGCAAATAGGCATAAGAAAGATCTTTAATATATTTTATCTGAATTTTAGAGTGGCTTTGTCCCAAGAAGGCTAATATTTGACTATGTTTTGGTAGGGTATGAATGCATCCATCATGTAAAGAATTATAGACATGGGAAGAATGACCTAATGTTAGACATGCATAAGGCTTACAACCGTGTTGAGTTGCCTTATTTGAGGGGTGTTATGCTCAAGGTTGGGTTTTTTGTATGTGGGTGGATCTTGTGTATACTATGACTTCTCAGTTAAATTCTTAATTATATTGAATGTCAAGACCCGTGGGTTTATCTCTCCATAAAGGCGTTTCCGACAAGATGATCCCTTATCGTCGTATTTGTTTCACCTTTGTGTAGAAGGGTTGTCGAGCATGTTATTTGATGCCCAATGACGTAAGCTTCTCTCAAGGTGTAGGGTGGCTAGGAGACGTCCAACAATCTCCCATCTTTTCTTTGGTGATAACAGTCTACTATTCTATTAGGCTTTTGTCCAAGAGATCAAGGTGATTTTGGAGATACTAAAGGTGTATGAGAAAGGCTTGCAAAATCAGCTATTCTATTTAGTCCTAATGTATAGTGCCTTATTAGAATGGATGTTGACCTTGCTTGATATGAAGGTGATAGCCAACCTAGCTAGGTAACTACTTAGGTATCCTGTTGCACTACTCGCATAATAAAAGAAGACATTTTAACTTCCTTAAGTAACGAGTGGCAAAGGTGGTGGTGGATTGGAAAAATAACTTTTTCTCGGTTGGTGGTAAATAGGTCTTGATAAAAGCGGTTGCCCAATCGATTCCCACATATGTCATGTCGTATGTGAGGCCATCTAAGTAGTTGGAATAAAAAAATTACAAGTATCATGACCTCTTACGAGAAGTATATTCGTTATGTATGCGAGGATTCTAATCTTTCTTGGGAAGCTCATGTGAAAAAATAGGAAAACTTCCAGCTCCAGATTTGACAAAATTCGTGAATTTGAGTTTCCTTCCATATTAGTCTTTTAAGCTTGTATCATTACCTCAATCTCCATATTTTCGAGAGGCTTCCACATAAAGACCACTTAGCGACATAGTATAACTCTTCCATAGGAGATTCATAAGCGAAATGGCTTTAAAGAGTTGTTGAGAAAAGAGAAGCGAAGCTACTTTACCTTGTTTAGCATGACGACACGGTTTTGGTGGGGCTCTATGCCTGGTAGGTCCAAAATTCATTGGGGGAGATGAGACCACTTATGCCAACCGTAGGAGGATGAGAGCCTCGGCTTTAGGTCTTTGGTAGGCTTCAACTAAGCAGTATTGGCCAAACGGGCATGACGCCTTCTCTAGTGTCCATCTTCTCTTATGAGACAATTTTTTAGAGGGAAATATTATGCGAACACCTCTTTTCTAGATGTCGGGGTAGGGGGCAAACCCATCTAGGCGTAAAATCAGCTCGGGTGAAGATACAATGATTTTTTGCTTTTGTGGTTAATGAGGGAACGTACTTTTGTTGTCCTGACTAGACCGAGATGGGAAAACATAAACTTGAGGGTCTACGATTTGATGGATGGGAGTGAGAGCTGGGATGTGGAGAATGTGGGTGAGGTTTTGTGGGAGTGTGACGTTGGTCGTGTTTTATTTTTTCCTATTTGTCAAACAGACCATCCTGATAGGTGGATCTGACAGTACACCAGGTGCAGTATATTTGAAATGAAGAGTGCCTACAAGTTGTTTGTCTTTCTGGAGTTTAGAGGTTCTGGGTCGAAAGAAGGTGGAACTAAGATGTGGTGGAATAAGCATTGGTCCCTTCACATTCCCAAAAAAATTGAAGTATTTATATAGAAGCCTTTTTTTTCTTTTTTTTTTCTTCTTTTTTTCATGAATTCCTACATAACAATCACACCTTTTGTGCTAGGAAAATGGATGTAGAGCCATGGTGTGGTGAATGTGGCCTAGAGGCCGAGACACCCATACATGCATTGTGTAGGTGTACGCGCTGCGACTATGCTTAGTATGTTATTACTGGATGTCAGATGGTCTAAGGTTAGACATGCTACAGGTTTTTGCCTAAAAGTTAGTCTGTTGTTGACATCTGGCGAGTTGGAGTTGTGTTGTATTACTTTGTTGTCCCTCTACGGTGATCGCAATAAGTGGCGAATGAGTGAATTGATTCGATGGGTGGTTGAAAGCTCATCATGGATCATTGAGTATAGGGCCGATTTTTCATGTTGATAATAGAGTCTACAAGCCTAAAGTGGCAGGTTTTGCTGAATAGCAGTCCCTCTTTCATTTCCACAAGGTGTCTGGAATGTTTTCTATGTTTGTTGACGCGACTTGCCAGCAGTTAGGACAAGTTTGGATGTAGTAGTTAGAGATTGGAATGGCCACCGTGACAGCAAAGAGTGGCTTCCTCGACTATTGATTGGATGTGACCTCAACCGAGACCATGGGAATGATAATGGGTCTCAAACTTGTTGTCGAGTGCGAACTTCTAGCTTTCATCTTGGCGTCGAATGCAAAGGTATTAGTTGATGCTATTGGATGTCATAGTTTAATGGACTCGCAACATGGGGTTTTACTCTAAGAGGTTAGTTTTCTTATGAGCTCTCTTCAATTCCAAAATTGTTTAGGCTCCATTCAAGGAGTCGAGCGACGCTCTTCTCGGGTGTGGGCTAACCAACCTCCTCGTTGGCCATGAAGGCGAAACGTCATGAATTTTTGCATTGTGTCCTGGTAGGTAGTTTAGCATCATAATAAAATGCTACCTTTTGTTTAAAAGAAAAACCTAAAATGATATTTCAACTATATTTTTGTATGTTGATAAATTTAATGAAAGATTTCAACTGAATATGAGAAGAATAAAAAAGAGGATAAATTATAAAAATAGCTAACTCATATTTGATTAAAAACATTTATATTTTTTCAAAATATATTATTTTTATCTTTTCATAAACCCTTTAAAAATAATTTTAAAATTTTAAAATTGTATTAGAATGTTTGATGGAAAGTCACAATCAAGAATGCTGATTTACTATTTAACATTTTAAGAGAATAATATTTTACATCAATAATAATTTTTAAACGTTATAAAATGTAGATTATTTTGAACCACATGTAAAGTTCAAAAGTTTTCTTTTTCAAGTTAAAAAAAATGGTGCAGTTTATCTTTTCTGCTGTTATTTTCGTTTGAAGTGTTCTTTTAATTATTTCTTTCTTTAAGAAAAATAATTTTTAATAGTTGGCTTATTTTTTCACAATACCTGTAGTTAATCTCTTTTTTTGACCACCTGAAATACCTCTTCTCATGGCATCTCCCACTAGAGTGTCAGCACAAATATGAAGTCCAAGAATCTAGAGCAAATACGAAAAAGAAAAAAATATGATTTATTATACTTTATTTGAGTTTATGAGATAAGGTGATATTTAATCTAAACTAACTTAAATTTAATTCACTATAACTAAACTCAACCAAATTGATAAGTCAATTAATATAAGCACACAATACATAAGTAATGATTTCGAATGGCCTAATAAATAGTATGAGTTCCATTATAAAATTAATTGAAAATGAATGAAGTAACCCAGAGATCAAATCCATAATCATAGTGGTGGATTAGATTACCACAAAATAATGAAACCATCAAACTATTATCCTTTTCGATAAATCTTCTCATTTTTTTCAATATAGAATCATCACCATTTGCACCCCTAATTGTTGGGGTAATTAATATATATATATATATATATATATTAACACTAAATTAAATAAAGTCGTGAAATTAACAAAAAATAGTTTGTGTTTTTTTCCTCAAAACTCAAGAATCTCTGCTTTTTTTTCTTTTTGATTTTTTTTTGAGTAAGTGATTTTTTTTAATGATATATAGATGATAGAAAATTTTATGATATAGATATTTTTACTATTACGACTATGCTTAAGGTTTAACCTTTGACTAGATTTTGATGTATTTGTTGAGTATGCCTTCAACTGTTTGATGCCCCACCATAGTTTAGTCAGAGGTTTCGCTGCCCGGTCTATGAGTGGGGTTTCAAGGGCCAGGCCCTGAAACCTAGACGAAATATGTAATTGGGTTTCTATTTTCGTATGTGGGCTTTTATGTAATTGAGCCTATTCTATAAAAGGATTTTATGAGAGTGCACTATATAAACTATCTTAAAACCATAGCCCCCATATGATTGACATTTTGAATTCACACTTTCCATAATAAAATGTTCTCTCTTCTGCCCATAGATGTAACTAATACAGCGTTAGTGAACCACGTAAATTCTGTGTGTTTTTCTTTTATGTTTTACTGTTTCCTTATCGATTGTTGATTGTTGTTGCCATAATAATATTGTTGACATTGATTATTTGGTGTGGATTTAGAAATTTTAAAATTGAAAGAGAGCAATATTTCACACTTTACCGTTGATTAGATTAGAAGATTTGAACTCATAATCTCTTAATCATAAGATTACACTAATGTCGCTGAACTACTACTCTTGTTGACTATTTAATGTTCAACTCATATATTTTTTTTTAAGTATCAATTTAGCTGGGTAGTATATGAGATAGTGTGTTGTGTGGGGAGAGGCTGATGTCTCTCAAATAGAGACAAAATTCTTGCTATTTTAAGATCATTGTTTGTAGTTATTATTTAAAAATCAATGCGAAAAAGATAAATATAATGAGAAAAGGTTTAAATAGCTAATGCTTACGCAATAGAGGAATAAATTAGAAGAAATGAATTTAAGCGCGAAATAGAAGAATTAGCACACTTAGTCCATATTTAGCAAGACTTATGGAGATAAACTGTTTTTGTACGAATTTGCGATGTGGAGCTGAGAAGAAAGACGTGTGATTGCAAGCGTCGAAACATTCGAAGAAACGCCAAGATGTTGTAAACGAAGAATCAAATGAAAGCAAGATATTGACTAACAAGACACTAGAGAGACAAATTTCAGAAATCATGAGGTTCAAAGAATCAAAACTCTCTTTCAATATGTAATTAGGTTTCTATTTTCGTATGTGGCCTTTTATGTAATTGAGCCTATTCTTTAAAAGAATTTTTTGAGAGTGCAATAAATAAACTCTCTTAAAACCATAGCTCCCATATGATTGATATTTTGTATTCACACTCTTCTTAATAAAATATTCTCTCTTCTGCCCATAGATGTAACTAACACACCGTTAGTGAACCACGTAAATTCTGTGTGTTTTTCTTTTATGTTTTACTGTTTCCTTATCGATTGTTGATTGTTGTTGCCATAATAATATTGTTGACATTGATTATTTGGTTGTGGATTTAGAAATTCTATAATTGAAAGAGAGCAATATTTCATACTTTACCTTTGATTAGATTAAGAGATTTGAACTCATAATCTCTTAATCATAAGATTACACTAATGTCGTTGAACTACTACTCTTGTTGACCATTTAAAGTTCAACTCATATATTTTTTTAGTATCCATTTAGCTTGGTAGTATATGAGATAGTGTGTTGTGTGGGGAGAGGCTGATGACTCTCAAATAGAGTTAGAATTCTTTCTATTTTAAGATCATTGTTTTTAGTCATTATTTAAAAATCAATGCGAAAAACGATAAATATAATGAGAAAAGGTATAAATAGCTAATGCTTTTAGTCATTAGAGGAATAAATTAGAAGAAATGAATTTAAGCACTTAAAATAGCAGAATTAGCACACTTGGTGCATATTTAGCAAGGCTTATGCAAATAAATTATTTTTGCAGAAATTTGCGATGTAGAGTGATGCAGAGCTGAGAAGCAAGACGCGCGATTGCAAGCGTCAAAACATTCAAAGAAACACCAAGGCACCGTAAAAGAAATAAGGAAAGAATCAAATGGAAGCAAGATATTGACTAACCATACACTAGGGAGACAAATTGTGGAAATCACGAGATTCTTCCCTTAACCACACAAACATAATTGGCGAATTTATGTAAGGAAATAGATCACGTCGATTGATCTATGCTTATTCTAGAAGATTCAAAGGATGATTATACAAGGAGACCCTCTGTAATAGAATAGATACGAGAGAAGAGAGGAGAGAATTTCAAGAGCCTAGTTTATATTGATTCTCTGTTTCTTGTCAAAACTCATTTCAATTCAGTAATATTTTTTCAGCATGTTTCCCATGTTGTTATTTGCATTTCTTGTTTGTATGAGAAACTAATTTTGTTAAGGCAACACTAGGGAAAAAATGGTTAGTTCTAGCATGTGTTGAGAAGGAATAGGAGGGGTGTAAATAGATCATGTTAACTAGGAGAAAACCATAACCAGTAAGTGTCGACCGACCATCCACACGCACTAATAGGTTGTAAATCGGAAGAGGAAATAACCTAAGTCTAGTTTTCATGTTCAATAGGTTAGAATTAAGTCTTTAATACTTTAAATTGGAGTCTAGGGATAAGCGTGTAACTACTGCATACGTAGCGCCAAATTAGCACTACATCAAATCATGGTGGGAGTCGGGCTTGATGCGAACAGAAGTGGAAGCGGAAGTTTGTGAGGCGTAGTATGATAGTTATCCCTTACCACATGTTTCTTTGAAAATGCATTGCTACTACTTTCCCTGAGTATCCTGGTTTAGCCTTATTCGCTCACTATCTGCTTTACAACTGGTTTTATTTTACGTACACTATTCAACCAATCAATCACACTAACTATTCGTTTTACTTTTGTTCAATTCTAAACACCGCCTTAAATAAATCGCAGTCCATGTGGAGATCGATAATTTACTTATTACTTACTGCAGACCGCGTATACTTACGGAAGTGCGAATTATTTGCACACAAGGCGATTAGGAATTAGCAGACCAGAGGCCAGCCATCAGATTTCTAACTAATTTAGTCCATTGAGCTAACTCGAGTTTTCCACGTGAGTAAAGGTCATTATCATCAATGTCAAGTTTAAAAAACTTGCTTGGTACGCTTCGATTGTACTTTGGAAGAGCATAATCTTCGAATTCATGGATTCCAAAACTTGTTCTCCTTAGTCCATCATTATGTTTTTCTTTAATTCAACAATAATTGGAGTAGAAGGTTTTGAATTTGTATCCTCTTAGTAATGGGGCCATACATGATGTGTCACGCCCTCTACTCCTCGATAAAATCCTCTAGATAATATTTTATAATCATTTTTTTAGGCTCAATTGAGTTTATTTGCATTTTTTACTCTAGGAGTATTTTGATAAATGTACCTACAAGGGCTTTTTTGTAAATAAAATAAGTTTTAGGCATGATTTAGTGATGTTTACTTAGGTTGACTTGTTTAAGGCTACTAGGTTGTTTGGTGCTCATGTGAGCCGTGTTCTATAATTTTTTCGAGTAAGAACCTCTTACATCCTCATGTTGTGTGGACTCTATAATGGTTTATATTGTTGCATATGTGCCTACATGTTTGTGTTGCCAGTTTTCATGTTATGGATTATGGGATCTAAATCATGTAGAGTTAGGTCGTGTCTTTAAATATTTAGATAACTTAATTGTCTACTCTAATTACAGAGTATGCAAGTCGATCTTGATCTATTGTTTGCTAACAGCTAGTATCATGTATTAGGATAAAATGATATTTATTGTTTGAGCACGTGTGATGATTTTTTAGAGCTAAACATGTAGTACTCTTAGTTTAGATTTAGTTAGGTCATCATCTAAAGGCTTCTACAACTATGTAACATGTCGTCTACCAGGGAAGTCTAGTTTATGCCCTATGCATAGCTTAAACGTGATTGCAGTGCAACGTACTGTTACTAGGTTAATCTTATGAGTGATGGGTGTGAAGAAGTTGTTCCAAATGCTGGCGAGGGCCTCCACCAGTTGAGTTTCAATATATACCTTTCCTTTTTAGGCATGTCTATACTTGGACTGGGTTAGATTGTACAGACCTACCCCTTACTTGTTACAACTACATGCGTTGTATGCGTACACATACTTAGTGTCAGACGGATGGCTCCTTGGACTAGTAACATCAGTACACCATTCATTTCTAGAGTCCATCACACGGGGCGTCCCTTAAGTGATCAGACCAAAGCAAGTTCACTAATTGTTAGGATGAGGCTAGCAGTGCCCTCATTGAGAGGTCATGTACGAGCTGGTGGCGTTTCATGATCTGAGATCATGAGACGTATTTCATGACCCTAGCTATTGTCAATGTTTTGATAGATGTTGAGATTAGCTATATGTTGCATGTAGTTGTTAGGATGCTTATCTATGGGTTTATTGTGCATATTGTATCCCGTTGCAAGTTTTTATTGAATTTGTCAATACTCATTCTTATTTATGGTTTCTCATCAGGTAATAGTGAGATGTATTGGGACAGTTGAGATGGATAGATCATGAGGGATCTTTTGTGAGTCTCTTATTTTTTGAGTTTTTTATTCATTCATGAACTATTTTTGTTATCTTGTTTAAAAGTTTGAAACTATTTTGACATATGGTCAGATGCTTGTTTTAATGTTTTTCCTAGATTAAGACTTCATTATTTAATTTTGAATAAATGTAGTATGCTCTGGTAGATTTCTTAATATCTCTTATGACAAGGCTATATTTCTAGCATGTTGAGGTAAGAACTCCATATTAAGACTGTTTAGGAAATCAGAGTTCTTACAATTTTTCATTAGAGCTATGTTCCTTTTGGCATCCATTCTTTATGTTATTTAGGCGGATTTCATTCTAATTTCAAAGCGTCTCATCGGATTTATTTCGGGGAATAAGGTTTTCTCCGAGAGAGATGAACCGCATAGCACACAATTTAGCTGCATCTGCTTCATCAGAATTTCCAGCCCATGTTTGGATGTACTATTGTCCTTTTTGGCTTAAACATTTTATAGATTTGATAAGGATAACTGTATCATCATTCCTATATTGAATTAATCAAATGCACCTATTTCTGTCCAAAAAAAAAAAAAAACCCTTTGCTCTCGGTATACTTTTTTTGGTTAGAAGCTTTACTTAATTAATTTTCGTTAGTTTTTTTAGTATTGTGGTCCTCATTTTTGCATTAATATATATCTCTTTGCAAGAAAAAAGAAAGCTTGAAGTTATTTATGAAAACTAGTTTTAATGTAAAAATGAAAATTAACTTAGAGGTTATAGAATTGACCTTGAGTATGTAGTCAGTTTGAAGGCTCTGTGTCAGTCCTTCAACAGAAATGGCCTGTTTGAAAGGGTACAAAGAAAAATAAGTAAATCAATGGCTCTAGTAGATTTTTTTTTTTGAAACAAGGGTAACCACGTCCTAGGGGAGACATCGAAAAAGTAATGTTACAGCTGAGTCTCGAACCTGAGACCTTAAGGAGAGCATACCCTCAAAACCCAAGTCTTCAACCACTGTGTCACTCCTTGAGAACGATGTCTCTATGGATAAGAGTGTAAATTCCAAATTTTGCTTTGTTTGATAACCATTTAATTTTTTGTTTTTGGTTTTTAAAATTTAAACCTATTCTTATTCAAATTTCTTACCATGTGTTGCATATTTTTTTACAACATATCCATATTTCTTTTTAAAAAAAGTATATGAATGCTAACCAATTTACAAAAACAAAAACAAGATTTTGGAAATTACTTTTTTTTTTCAAAATTTTGGTTTGATTTTTAAAAATATAAGTTAGATATAGATGTTCAAGTAAGAAAAAACATACGATAATATAATTATTGTAGCCTTAAATTTCAAAAAACAAAAAACAAAAAACTAATGATTATCCAACCGGGCTTAATTTTTCACTTTATTTTTTAACTCTAAAAACAGTCAAATGTAAGATATTCAGACACTAACTTGTAATGTTCCTTACTCTACTAAAAAAAAAAAAGACTTGTAGTATTTCTTATCGTTCTTGAACTCTTAGACATTTGTGCTCATTTAGGCCTCATTTAATAATTATTATTTTTTAAAAAACATTTTAACCTACCACAATTATCCTACTATGTTTTTCTTACTTGGATATCTACACCTTACGTATATTTATAAAAATCAAACAAAAATTTAGAAACAAAACAAGTAGCTTCCAAAATCTTGTTTTTGTTTTTGAAATTTGGTTATAGCATTCACCTACTTTCTTTAGGAAAGATCAATACATCGTAGGAAAGATGGATAAATTGTGGGAAAGATGAAGCACATTGTAGGAAATTTGAGTAACGTAAGCTTAAATTTCAAAAATCAAAGACAAAAATCCAATGGTTATCAAAAGAGGCCTAATTTTTCACATTTCTATTTGAGTTTTTGACCTCTAAAAATAGTCAAATGTAAGATTTTCAAACACTAACTTGTAATATTCCATACTCTACTAAAAATAAAAATAAAAATAAATCCTTACCGTTCTTGAACTCTTAGACATTTGTACTCATTTAAACCTCGCTGGATAACCATTTTGTTTTTTTTTTCAAAATTTTAACATATTACAACTATTGTACCATATGTTTTTCTTACTTGGATATCTACACATTAGTTGTACTTATAGAAACCAAACAAAACTTTGGAAACAAAAAAAAGTAGCTTCCAAAATCCTGTTTTATTTTTAAAATTTTGTTAGCATTCACCTACTTTCTTAAGAAAAGGTGGATACTTTGTAGAAAAGATGGAGGATATTGTAGGAAATTTGAGTAGCTTAAATTTCAAAAAATAAATAAATTAAATGGTTATCAAACAAGGTCTTAGTTATCGAACTTTAAAAAGTATTTAATAAGTCTATAATATTTTTTTAGCCTAGATAAATTCATAAACTTTACTACAAAATTATAAATTTTTATATCGATTAGACATAAATTAATTTCGATATCTAATAAATTAATCATTTAATATATATATATATATATTATAGGGAATTTTGCATGTATAATAAAAAAAGAAAAATATTTCTTTCTATAGCATAAAATAAAAAATAATTCATTTGTAGTATGAAATTCAAATTGAATTTTATTATTGATAGAATTTAATCAGTGATAGACTTTTATCACAAATTGAATTCTATCACTTGAAAATTCATTAAATTATTTTTCATTGATAGAAAATCATGTGCTATAGATGAATTATTTTAGAATTTATGTTACAAATATAATACAAGAGTAGAATGTGTTGTTGAGCATAAATTTCCTATATTATATGGACTTATTGAACATAATATAAAAAGTTAATGACTTGTTAAATACTTTTATGACCGATCGTGTTTAATTGAAATTTTAAAAAAAAATCTCACTTTTTATTAACTTAGAGACCAAATAGATATGATTTTTTTTTTTTTTTTAATTTTTAAAAACTAGATATGAATCTTAAAAATTTAAGAACTATTTGTAATTTAAAGAGCATTCTATATATTATACCTTCATGTAAGTATCAACATCGAAGTTCGGAATAATTCCTTGTTCCTTCTCCCTTTTACAAACCTCCTTCATCATATCTTCTTGGCATTAACAAAATGACCACAAAAATGTTGTTATTTTCCTTTGAAATAAGCATCATTGAAGTTCGTCAAACACGAAATATGCCTACATTCTGTTTTTTTTTTCAATATAAAGAGTAAAGAAATAACAAAGAATAATAACCGAACATGTTTGATAATCATTTGACTTTTTAGTTTTTGTTGTTACAATGTAAGCTTATTTTTACTCAAATTTCTACGATGTATTTCATTTTTCCTATAATATATCCACATTCCCTTAAAAAAATATGTGAATATTAACTAAATTCAAAAAACAAAAACAAACTTTTAGAATACTTTTTTTTCTCTAAATTTTGGTTTGGTTTTTAAAAATATAGTTAAGATGTAAATATCCAAATCCGAAAAAATATATGGTAAAATAATTATTATAGGCTTAAATTTTAAAAACCAATATATATACTTTTTTTTTTTTTGAGAAAGACCAAAATATATATATGGTTAAAATACCATTTTGGTCCCTCAACTTTGGGATTTGTTACATTTTGGTCCCTAGACTTTCAAATGTTCATTTTTAGTCCCTTGACTTTGTAGTTTGTTCAATTTTGGTCCCTTGACTTTGCTATTTGTCCAATTTTGGTCCCTCGACTTTCAAATGTTCAAATTTAGTCCTTAGACTATGAAAAAAGTTCAAAAATGGTCCTTTCGTCAAATAATTATTTTCTCACTCCTAAATTATTTTCTCTCTCTTCCATCTTTCATCATTTCTCTTTCTAAAAGTTTTATCTCTCTTAAATCCACCTCTCTAATCCTCTTCTATTCTTTTTTTTTTCTCTTATTCTCTCCTCAATCCATCTCATCAAATTATTTAACATGAGATAATTTTTCTAAATAATAATTTTCCGACTTTGATTTGTCACTTTTTGTTTACTAAAATTCATAGTCTACCATGGAACAAAAAAGAAAAAGAAAGAAAATAAAGAAGAAGAAAAGAAAAGAAAAGAAAAGAAAAGAGGGGAAGAGAGGTGGATTAAAGAGAGGTAAAATTTCTAGAGAGAGAAATTATGAAAGATGAAAGAGAGAGAAAATAATTTAGGAATGATAAAAATTCATTTGACCAAAGGACAATTTTTGAACTTTTTTTATAGTATAAGGACCAAATTTGAAAACATTTGAAAGTTGAGGGACCAAAATTGGACACTTGAAAGTTGAGGGACCAAAATTGGACAAATAGCAAAGTTGATGGACTAAAATTGAACATTTGAAAGTCTAGGGACCAAAACAGAACAAACCCTAAAGTCGAGGGACCAAAGTGATATTTTAACCTATATATATTATAAATATTATTTTGGTCCCTAAATTTTGAAATTTATCATATTTTAGTCCCTAAATTTGTACTTCAAAAAATACTTAAAATTATGTTTCACAGGATAAATTTAAAGTTAATATTAATCGAAACTAATTCAAAGTCAAAGTATAATCATATTTATATTTATAAAATTTAAAGCGGATGGTGAAAATTTTTTTGAAGAAAAAAAAACTAATTTTCTTCCCAAAGACCAACTTTAAGCTTGTTTTCAAAGTTTGAAAACCGAAAGAGAACAACCTTAAGTTAATGGGCTATAATTATATTTTTGAAAGTCAAGAGAGAAACTAATTTCAAAATTGATGAATTAAAATTGAATTTTCAAAAGTTTATGGATCAAAATAGAATAAATTTTAAAGTTTATAGACTAAAAAAGTATTTTAACCAAATATATATATATATATATATATGAAACTCACCTGCTAAATTTTCAACACCTTGACACCTAGCTGCAAAATTTAAGGTTTCCCTTACTGTCATTTGAGGATTATGCAAATCATGTTGACTAACATATGCTGAAACTTTTTGTGGGATAAATTCTTCAAGTTTCCTTCCATCGTAACAAATTTCTCCACTTATCTTTTGTGTCAATGAAACCAATAAGAAATAGTTAGAAATTGGTAATTTCTTTTTCAATTTAATCTCTACATTTATTTTTAAATAAAATAAAATACCTTGAGGGATTTGTTAAGATTTCCAGAGAGGGCCTTTAATAGTGTGGTCTTCCCACATCCTGGGGGACCAAGCAGCAAAGTTAACCTGAAAACAAGCCTTGGTCAAATTTTGTATTCTAAATTTAAATAAATGTGAAAATCAATTATGAAAATACTTGAAAATAAATTCTCATATTATTGGTTTTTATTTCAGTTTTTTTTAAACAAAACCTTATTGCAAGGGCACAACTCTTAAGAGAAAAAACTTGATTTATACAGAATATTACTTTGGCCAGTTATTTAAATCCAATGTAATTTCCATGAAATTCAAACTTGCAATGTTTGGACGCATTTTGTCTTATTTCAAAAAAAAAAAAAAAACTAAATGTATTCTACAAAGTGGTGACAAAAACGCAAGAAAGAAAAGGATCTGCATCATTAATAACTATTTGGTTTTCATTTTAAAAAAGTATGACAATCCCAACCAAATTGCATAAATTAAAAGAAGTGTTCTGAAAGTATTTTCCTTTAGTTTTCAAATTTTAATAAGTAAAATATAGCTATTAAATTTATGAAAAATATAGGTTGGAATAGTAGTTGTATGCTTAGATTTAAAAATTAAAAAAAAAAATCAAATGGTCGTTAAGTTGGGCTTTATATTTTTTTTATTTTAGTTCTCCAACAATTAGTATGTGAATATTCAAATTCATGAATTTTTTATCATTGAAAATACACATTTATGTCGTTGAGTTATAGTTGGCCGAAGCCTTAGATTCATAACCATTTGCTTTTTTTTTAAAAAATATACTATCATTTCAATTTTAGTCAAATTCTGAAAAACGTGATTTTTTATTATTTCTAAGGTTGGGAGTGTTTGGGCGTGTTTTAGGGTAGGCCAAGTTGACAAGGTTGGGAGGTGTTTGGACCGGTTTATGGGTAGGTCAAGTTGACCCAATCTGTGTTAACTCATCTCTTATAATAACCAGTGTATTAATTTAAAAACTTTTTCTCCCTATTATAATAATTTTATATTTTAATAATTTACTTTAATAATAACTTGTTATGTAATACAGATTATAATAATCTTTTTTTTTATTACTAGATTATAGTAATTTTGTTGTAATAACTAACACTGCAAAAGTAGGAATATCTACTTTTGATAGTAATTCAATGGTCATTCCAAACGCACCTTATGTTTATAAGCTTAAGGCCTAATGAAGTAAATATGTAATTAAAAAAGAAAAGGTAAAAAAAGAAATCAAGAGTTAAAAGTGCATTTTACCTTCCTGGCTTTATGACACCACTGACATCCTCAATTATGTCAATTTTAGTTTCATGGGACTTTACACCACAAAATTTGATGATGTCCTAACAAAATAAATAACCAAAAGTAAAAACAATGGAATTTAGGAGTTGCAACATTAATGAAATAAACCTTTTCTTCTGTCTAGATTAATCAAAATTGTATTTTTCACAGAGTACTATTAATACTCAAATTATAAGATCCTAGTTTTGAATTTCAATCTGAAATCTCAATTGTAGTTTTTTAGTATAATAGAGAATCGAAGGATTCAAACTATAAATCTAATAATAAATGCAAAAGAAAAATATCATTGAGTTATTACTATTTGAATTGAGAAATTATTTATTCTTAATTTATTTTTAGTTTTCCTTACCAACCTTTCCAGGTTTTTTTTGGTGTGGTCAATACCAAAATGATATATTTTTTTTTATTTAAGTTCCAAAATAAGATTGATTATTATTATTATTATTATTATTAAAAAGGTAAAATAAGATTGATTCAATAGGTTGTATTTGTTGGGAATACAAACAAAGTGGTGTAGTAATCTTACATTGGTTAAATAAGAGGTAGATCATGAGTTTATAAGGGAAGATAAGCATCTTTAGTGGTATGAGACCTTTTAGGTGAAACCATAAACTAAGTCACGAGGTTTATGTCCAAAGTGGACAATATCATACCAATGTGGAGATCTAGGTTGGGTTTGTCCTCCCTCAACAATTGGTATCGGAGCCTAGAGTTCGTTTTTCCGCATTTGTTTTTCAACAATAGAATCGAAGATGTTTGGGAAAAACGTAAAAGAATAACACCAGAATTATGTGGTTCACTAACGTTCTTTTAGCTACATCCACAAGTAGAGGAGAGAATAGTTAGGAGATAAGAATACAAATGTTTGATCTACTGAAACTAGGGGTTTAAGAGAGTTTTTATAGAGCACTATCATAAATCCTATAACAAATAGACTCAAATACATTGTCCAACTACCTATTTCTTTAAGGTTTAAGATAATCCAACTACCTATTTCGTTTAGGTTTAGGGTTCAAAGCATATCTCAACAAATCTCCACCTTGACTTGAACTCTCCTTCAAATCAACTAGATGTATATCAGACGTATACTAGATGGTTCCCTTAGGGACCTCAACAACTGTAAATGTTCAATAAGTGCAAACAATGTTGGAACTTGCTATGTGGCACTGCCTTGGTGAACATATAAGCAGGATTATCAGTAGTGCCCACTTTCAAAACCTTTACTCTCTTTTCTGACTCACTATATGAAACAAATTTTTTATAGGTAGATGTTTCGTAAGTATCCACCTTTTCACCAACCTATAGTGCATAAGCAACTATATACTCAAAACCATATCTATTTGGAGGTCGAACACCAGTTCTTCAAGCTCTACCAAGGGCTATACTTGGCTGTCTGGCCATGCTAGAAGATTGCTCAATGGTATCAATTTCTATAGCAGTAGTACCTTGCATATCTGACTCATAAGCAATAACATGTTGATCTATTTCTCCACCTTGATGTTGTGATTCACCTTCGTTCGAATTGAATTGCATCTCCACCTTGTTATCAACACTCCTATTATATCCTACAATAGTGGACTGGCAATAGAGTTGAATGTAGAATTCTCATCAAAAGTTACATTTTGACTGTGAATAACTCTATTCTCATAAGGAGACCGTATTCTGTACCCCTTAACTCCATTTCCATAACCTACGAAAACACCATATTTTTTTCGCTATTAGCTCTAACTTTCCCTCACTGACCTGGTAATAGACATTACATAAAAAAAAAAAAAAAAAACTTTTAACAAAAAGTAATCTGGAGGTTTACCAGACCATACCAATGAGGGCTCTTGGAAGATGCCCAAAAATAAAGTCATGAGGACTTATGCCCAAAGTGGACAATATCATACCAATGTGGAGATCCGGGGTAGGTTTGTCGTCTTTATCAAGTGGTATCAGAGTTATGCTCATAACTTAGCCATATCAAAAGAACTTCGAGTATGTAACAAAGATTTGTAAGCCTTAATATGGGGTATGAAATAGTCATGATGAAAATCTGTGGTTGAGTTGCCTTATGTGTGCTCTAGTGGGACTGCTTCTGAACGTGCTCATGATTGAGCATCTGTGCACTTTGGTGTGAGAATGCTTCTGAAATAAGTGCTCTATTGAGTGGTGCTTCTGAAATGGTTGACTCGGTGAGAGGTAGTTGTTGTGCACTAAAACATAAATTTTATAGATCTGTGGTTGGGCTTTACAGTTTGCTCAAGTGTAATTTGGAAGGTTTCATGGTTTGAGTTAAAGTGTGCTCAAGTGTAATTCAGAAAATGACTATGAGTATGAGAGGCTCGCATGCAGTACTTCGTTCGAGGGGAGGATTGTTGGGAATACAAATAGAGTGGTGTAGTAATCTCACATTCGTTAAATAAGGGGTAGGTCATGAGTTTATAAGGGAAGACAAACATCTCTAGTGGTATGAGACCTTTTAGGTGAAACCAAAAACTAAGTCACGAGAGTTTATGTCCAAAGTGGACAATATCATACCAATGTGGAGATCTAGGTTGGGTTTGCATCCCTTAATAGTGTATTAACTATCGTGAATTGATTTACAAGTTAAAGATGGTTTTGAAGAACCTAAAAATATATTTGGAGCATCGATATATTAATGTAGGTGATAAATAATTATAAATGATGAGTTATAATAAACGATGTTTAAAGTGTAGATTATTATAATAGAATTTATGATAAATGAGGCTTAAGGTGGTGCAAATTATTATAAAATATCACGTTATGATAAACGATGTTTAGAGTGCACGTATCTTCTTTCTCGATGTGTCTTTCTCTACCTTCTCAATTTTTTATGGAAAGACATCAAGTAATATTCTAACCACCTTAAATGCCCAACCTTTGAACTATTCTGGAAAAAATGAGTAAGTTTGTCTCTAAAACTCTCAAATTCTCTTCTTCCCCTTCTTCAAAGAAAAGACAAATAAACAAAGAAGTGTTATCTAATCTCCCTCTCTTTTTTTCCTTAATTAACATTGCTTTTCTCTCTTCAATTTGTTTTTTTTTTGTTTTGGGATTGTAATAACATTTTGGTGTTTGAACTTTAACATTTATTCCATTTTAATCTTTTGAAAGTTTAGAAATCTAATTTTAATTTCAAAATTTTCATATTTATTTCTATTTTGATCCGAATTATTAAAAGCTAAATTCTAGTCTACTTAAAAAAAAAAACTTAAAATTGATTGCTATAATAAATTTACCATCAATATTAATCCAAATTGGTTTAATAATATTAATAATTTTAATACAATAAAAAATTAAGTTCGAATATATTTTTAAAACTTATAGGGTAAGACAGTAATGTTTTTTAAATAAATAAATAAATATATTATAAGGACCAACTATAAAAAAAAAAATTCTAAGGGAGTCACCAAAAGAGCAATATTTTGGAGTAAAGATCCAAATATTGTGGGTAAGGGCCCAAGCTTTCCTTATCCATATTTATGGTCACAAATTTAAGTCTTATTTATTCACATTTCCTAAACTCAAAAAAATCATGACCATAAATGTGGGTAATAAGGGCTTGGTCTTTATCGGTAGAGATGTCTATTTTCATCACAGTGTCGGGCACCGCAGAGACCCACTCCATTAGAAGCGGTGAATCCACATTTAGGTTGGAAATGAGAGAATTAGTGGGGCCAAAAATTTCCCACGAGCTAAATGAGGATAGAGACGGATAATGTATTCCCCATCTTTGTTTCCTATTCTCGGCGCTCCTTTTATATTTTATATTTATTTTTCTTATATATATATATATATAAATAAATAAATGTATGAATATTTTCTTCAAAGAATTCAATATATAATTAATAATTAATTACTATTTATCATTAAAAGTTAACTATTGTTTTAAATGGACTGAAAGTTAACTATTTGACCATTTATTAGAAAAAAAAAATTAAATTGAGATTTAAAAAATAAATAAATGGAGAATAGTTCCCTACGGTGAACCCCATCACTACAATTTTCCAGTGGAAAAACTTTCAACGATGAATTTCGCGGAGATAAAAATAAAAAATTAGTGAAGGAGATGAGGACGGTAAAATCATCTATATCCTTGGACATCTCTACTTATCAATAAGAACTTAAATATTGCTTCGACATAGAACAAAACTAAAAATTTAAGGATTAAAATTAAGTATTTGATATTTTATAAACTAAATTAAAATAAATCTTAAAGTAGGAATTATATTAAACTTGTGAAAGTTGAAGACCTGAATTATAAAAAAAAAAAAAAAAAAAAAAAAAAAAAAAAAAAGTCCAAATTCGTAAATAAAATCATTGCACCTCTACCACTTAAATTAAAAAAAAAAAGAGTCCAAATTCGTCAACAGAATCATTGCACCTCTACCACTTACATTAAAAAAAAAGAGCCCAAATTCGTCAACAGAATCATTGCACCTCTACCATATGCGTCTACGCCCTCTTTTTTCTCTCTTCTTCCCCACTTTTCATCCCATCATGTCTCTACGTTACCAATTTGAGAAAAACTTACCTACACATGAACGTGTAAGTACGTCCAACTTATATATATATGTGGCAAATTTAGAGCCACACAAAAATTTCTTTCAAACAAAAAAGACACAAACAAAATTCATTTGTGTAGCACTAATTATACCTCATATATAATAAGTTGGGCATACTTACACATTTATGTGTAGGTAAGTTTTTCTCTTACCAATTTACCTTTTCTTTACCTCACATTATTTGATTTTTTATTTTTTAAAATTAAGCTCAATATTTAAATTTTGTAAAGAAATTTTTGAATTTTTAGTCAAATTTTAAAAAATAAAAAACATACTTAGATTTGATTTTTTATTTCTGTAAATATGATTTGACTTTTGAAAACACATATAGAAGATTTAGACAACAAAACAAAGAATTTTATGGTGAGAGCACCGATTTGGTTATGATAGATGAAAGGTTATGATAAACAGTGATTTATTATAAATGATGTTTGGGGGACAAGTTATAATAATAAAGATTATGATAAACGATATTTGAGGAGCTCGTTATGCAAGAAAAAATAATATATATAAGGTTTAGATAAACATCCATGTAAGTTTAGATAAACGGACACGTAGATTTAGATAAACGCTAAGGAAAACATCGACTGGGTTTTTATAACTAACCCAACCGTTTACCAAACACACCCTTATAAGTTGAAATAGTTTTTTTTTTTTTTTTTTTTTGAAACAAGTTGAAATGGTATTTATAGACATATCTTTCAAAACATATTGATGCATATTATTCTAATTCTTTTCTCCAATTTCATAATTCGCACTCAATGAAATTACAAAAAGAAAGAAAACTCACATAAAGCTTTGTTTGAAGAGAATTCCAAAGTGTTGGAATGGGTTTTCCATGAACAACCTCGCACTTTGCCTCAATGTGCACATTTTTGTACTTCACTTCAACCGTTGCAAATTTCTCACCAACCCTACAACAATTATTTAATTAATCACTAATAATTTATCAAATAATCAACGTTAAATTATAAATTTAGTTCCTTACTTTAAAAATACAAAACTTATTACTGTCATATAGTTCGGCGGTAATTAAAATGTTTTTTAATTATATATTAATCATTTACAAAATATGAACATATAATATATATCTCATGTTGATATAGTTGTTTGCTGCTACATGCTTGTTCAATTCAAAAAAATATATTTATATATTTAACAGGCAGGGTTAAATAATCAACATTTTGTATGATGTATAATAATGTTGATAACTTAATATTAAAGCATGATTAAATTCAACAATGTAATTAATCTTCTGTTTTCGAAAAAGGTTTTTACTTTTAAAAATTTTAGTAATAAAGCCATTCCTATGTTCAATATCTTTTCAAATAATTGAATCATTTCCGTGCTTAGGTATTCATGGTAAGCTTTTTTTTTCGAATAGACGTAAAGTTGAATTTTGTGTCTATGAAACTTATAATTTTGTTTAAATATTCATATTCATGAAACAAAAAATTGAAATTTTAAAAATTTATTAACGAAAAAATGAATAGTTTAGATTTTTTTAATAATTATTTGATTTTTTTTTTATTTTTAAAAACAAATTTATGAATACGATTTTTACGTAGGGATTTTCTTATTTTTATTATCAATTTAATACATATATTTTAGAGAAATTTTCCACATACCAGATTTTTTTTGTTATTTATAATTATAGCATATGTTTTAAAAAAATTACATGTATATCAAATTTAGGTGAGATTTTTAATTTTTTCGATTTCTTCCTTATTTATGGATATCAGCCAATTAAGTACTTATTAAAGCTGCGTGATCATTTTAGTTATTTTACAAGTATTTTCTCCTACGTACATAATCATTTTTTAAACAACATACGTAATCATTTTTAACAATTTTCTATTAATGGTATTTTTTTGAATTTTTTTTGCTATACATATAAAATTCCCTATATTTGTTTTAAGAAAAACAAGTCCATATTTTTGTAACTAAAAATTAAAAACCTCCTTTTTATTTTAAAATTTGGTTAAGAATTCAAAATTTCATGTTGGAAGACAAAAATTATAGTAGATAAATGATGAGAAGTCCAGTTTAATTTTCAAAAAAGAAAAATTAAATTAAATCATTATCAAGCATGGGCTTATAATCTATTACCTACTTTTAAGGTTTATAATAAAATAAAATTAAAAAAAAAAAAACTTAATGAATACAAATTTAAAAAATGAGCATAGCTCAACATGCTATTAACAGACTTAAAGTTAGAAATTGGATTCTCGATCTTACTCGTTATCAAGAAAAAAACTCATGTGTAACACCAACTTAAAATTCGACTAATGTCAAAAAACATATCATCTAATCCTACAACATTTGAATGTTAAAAAAATTCATTAGAATCATGGATTGAACTCATCATCTTAAACACCTCAAATTTCTTATTGACTTTCTCAAGCCATCTATAATAATTAATTTATTTTAAACTTTAATAAACATAATATTTAAAATATAGGGATATCATGGTTCGAGTTTTTCAACTCTCCATTATTCTCCAACTAAAAAAAGCTCAAAACATATCATGAAAATGTGATGTATTAAAACAGAATTGAAAGTAATTAAGAGCCCAAGAAACTTACTTGTGGATTCTCTCTCTTATTTTTCTCAATAGTTTGGGATTATCAATCTCAACATTTTTTATGAGTTTTTGAACAAAGAGATGGCGCTCTTCATCACCAAGCTTAGTAACATCCACAACTCTTCTCCCTTTCCCCTTGACAGCGTCAAACAATGACGATCTTAGCCGTTCGAAGGTCGGTAATCTCTCGATCTCTGCCCATAGTGAAGCATCTTCAACACCATCGTTGTTGCCGCCGCCTTCTACCGATGAGGAGCTTCTTCCTATCTCAGCCTCAACCATTTGAGACAGTTTTTTGGGAGACTAAAGGAGATCAAGCTTTGATGGAAGAAGAATAGACTTAGTTAAATATTTTTGGTTAAAATAATAGAATTGAAAAGTAATATGCAATTTTTCTAATCTATAATACAGGGAGAGATTACATCACTTTTATTGTTCGATCAAAGTTTGAGAGGAAGAGAGTACATAAAAGACAATATTATTAAGTTTTTCTTTTTCTTTTTGGTTGACATGGAGAAATTAAATGTCGTTGATAAATATTTGTGTGAATTTGCGTGACTTTTGAAATAATTAGAGGTATAAATTCAAATCTATAACTTATTAATCAAAAGATCATACAAAAAGTTATTAGAACTTTTTTCTTTTAGAGAATTAACAATAAAATAGTTTTTATAGTCAACAAGAGCATTAGCTCAGAGACATCAATATAGAATCTATAACTAAGAAGTAATGGATTCGAATTGCCCTCTTCTTATGATTGTAACCTCAACAAAAAAAAAATCTGTTAATTTTTATAATATTATAGAATTGCCTTTTTTTTTTATAATGATAAGTAAATCATATTATGTTTTTTTTTTTTTGAGTAGAAGTTGGGAGAAAGGATTACAAATACTGATTCCAGGGATCGAAGCCGTGACATTGGTGTTGAATTGGTTTACTTAAAGAGAGATTATATCAAATTTTACTATTTATTAGAGGTACAATAGAAATGTATAGAATTTAATATTCTTTTGAACACAGTCAAATATATTTAGCTATTATAGAGTATTAATACTTGACTTCTTACTTCCGTTTTGGGTTTTCTATACTCATCAATAAACATTTATTATTTAATATTTAACATGTCGGATATATATTTTTGAAGAACTATCGATTTAGGTTTAAACTAATGTGACTACAAAAATATCAATAGTTCAAGATATATAGTATTGGCTGGGTTTTGAGTTTAAATCTAATTTATTTTCTTTATAAATGTGACATCCTTCTAAAAAAAATTTAAAAATTAATAATGTTATATATCCTTGCAAAAGTTTTAAAGTAAAAAATAAAAAAGCTAACTAAACCGCACGGGCATGAAAAAAGAATTAAAATATGGTAGCTTGTTGTTGCTTTTTAAACTCTAATTATTATGTGGAATATGTTCTTTCTTACCAAAATATATCATTTTATACCCAAAAGTTGCTTTACAAGTGTATACTCCATGTCAAAAAGAAAAAGAAGGTAAAAGATACTCCATATTCTACAGTTATTATCTAATGAATATATAGATTTTTTATTTATGACAATCCAATACAATCTTGCTAGTTGTATGTTTTTTTTTAAAGCAATGCTTCTTTTTCAAAAAGTATATGTATAAACTAGTCAAAAGACAAATAGTTTTTCAAAAAGCCACTCTTTCTCATTTTTAAATTTAGAATATAATTCAGAATAACCATATGAAATTGATTATTGTTATTAATACCATAAATGTCTAAGCATAATATTTGATATATAATTGTCGTCTATATATTTATTTACTTATTGTTACAGTCTAAAAATAGGCCAATGATATCTCAAAGTATAGGGAAGGGAAGTTTTCATTTCTTAACTTAAAAAAGAAAAATTAAAAAGAACAAAAGAAAAATAATTAAAGTCACTTAAAAAAGTAAAAGAAAAAAGACAAACTATTAAAGGATTGAAAATTAAGTATGATAGTGCTCTCTTTAATATCTTATAGGTGAACAATAGTAGTAGTGGATTCCACGACAAATTTGAAGTGACAGATAAATACGTAGTTTTAACATTTAAAGTAACCTATTCACCAATAGATGCCCCAACTTAGGTTGGATTAGTTAAACTATTTTTAACCAACTTAAATTTTTGTTGGTCAATTTTGATTGATCAATTCATTAATGTGTTCAATTTTATGTATAAAAGTAATCGCACTCAAATGAATCCATAAAAATATAGTACAAAAAGGAAAAATATATACAATATAATAATTCAAAAAACTTGATTAAGTTATATGGTGATGCTAATAACAATAATGATGATTCGTTGTGAACCAATAGGTAGAATTGTAAGGAGGAGTTTGGCTGCAGATGAATTGAGATTAAATATTCATAGTTGAAATTGTTTATTTGAGGTGCTCGAGATGAGATAAGATGACAAAAAAATTTGTTTGGGGTGCACTAAGTTAAAATGAGATAACAAAATCTTGTTTAAGATAAAAAATTTTAAAAACCAGTCTTATGTTTTTTTTTTTGTTGAATAATAAAGTTATCCTCAAATCTTTAGCCATTAATATAAGTATGGAAAAATAACCACTATCTTAAAGAAATGGCAAAAAAATATAAAATTAATATTATACCACCCTTGATAATATTTAATTATGGGAGAATTTATCCTAGGTAGCAGATTTTGCTTGTTGTATTACATTTGTAGCATTTTTTCTAAAATAATTGCATGTATAGCAGAATTTTGGGCATTACTTTTTATTTCCAATTTTTCCCTTTTCCTCCTCTTCCAACGTTCGACAATTTTCCACAGCTTCAAACTCTAAATTGTTTTACGCTTCAATCGACAATTTTTTTCCACAATTTTCATGGAAAAATTGTTTCCAATTTAGCTTCAGATTTCACAGAATTTGTTTCCAATTTGGCTTCAGATTTCACAGAACTCTGTCCCAATTTGTTTCCAATTTTCCTTCAGCTTTCAATCGATTTCACAGAACTCCGGCAACTTTGGCTTTAGATTCAATGCGATGATAACTCTCTTTCCAATTTTGCTTCAGATTCTATCGATTTCACCGAAATTCATAGCCAATTTCGGCGATTTTGGCATTCACACTAATTTCTGGCAACTTCGACAAATTCGAATTTCTTACCCAATTTCAGATCTCCGATGAATTTGAAATTCAATCACAAATTGAATCGATTTCACTCAACGATTTCTAGACTTGAGCAAAGTTCACCGCAATTGATTTCACTTGGCAATTTTGCAGACTTCAACAAAGTTCACCGAAAATTCATCCATTCTCCTTTGAAATTCTTCTTTCACTCTGTTTTGAAAGTATTTGTTTTTCCAATTGTTTTATTGATTGAATATATTATAATTGTTATTGATTGAATCAATTGCTATTGTTTTACTATGTGATGGAATGTTTATGCCTAGGTGATAGAATGTTTCTTCCTAGGTGATAGAATGTTTCTTCCTATGTGATAGAAAGTCTATGTATGGTATGACAAGTTGTAGTGTAGTGGTCAAGCCAAACTTATTGTGATTTTGTATCTGTGATCCATATTACAAGATTTTTATTGAATGAATCTGTTATAATTGTTATTGATTGAATAAATTCCTATTGTCTGACTATGTGATAGAATGTTTTGTACCTAGGCGATAGAATGTCTATGTATGGTATGACCAGTTGTAGTGTAGTGGTTAGGCCAAGCCTACTGTGATTTTGTATTTTGTGATCCATATTATAAGGTTTTTATTGAATGAATCTGTTATAATTGTTATTGATTGAATCAATTGTTATTGCTTGACAATGTGATAGAATGTTTCTACCTAGGTGATAAAATGTTTCTGCCTAGGTGATAGAATGTTTCTGCATAACTTATAAAATGTCTATGTATGATATGACAAGCTTTAGTTATATTGTTTGAAGTCAATATTGATTAACATATTTCATTTTTCTTTCAGAATTTTTCAACATACGGATAAGATTCTTATTGTTGTTTTCCATGGTGGGCAATGGAATGTTAATGGTTCTTATGAGGAGTATAAGATTAGTGAAGTTTTGGTGGATGAAGTAATGAGTTTTGAAGCTTTTGGTTTTCTGATTTTAAATGAATTAAAATTGGATGTACATCGATCTTCTTCAAAATTATCTGTTTTATTGGATTATGGCCAAAGTACCCCCTCTTTGGAAATTTTGGAAGATAAAGACGTAAATTGGTTCTTAACATTAGTTAAGAATAATGGTACAAGACATCCATTAGTGGTTGTTGATGTTAAGGAATTTTATTTAGAGGGGACATCTAGTACTGTTGTTAGCAATTCAACTTTGTTGGTGTCTTCCTCAACTGTACATGATAACGATGGTAATGATGTCCCTTTTCATGTGATGAAAGATATTTGGTTGGATTGTCTTTGATGTAAAAGATACATTTGCTAGCAAAGAAGTGTTGTGTAGTTGTTTTAAATACTTGGTTGTGAAAAATAATTTCGAGTTTAGGACTCCTAGATCCAACCATAAAGCAGTTGAGTTTCAATGTTGTAAAGCTGATTGTTTATGGACTGTTAAGGCATCTCGTTTCAAAGATAATGATTTATGGATCCTTAAGAAGTACGTTTCTATTCATAATTGTCCTTTGAATAGTATTCAAACATCTCATAGGCAAGCATCATCTATTTTGATTGGGGA
This sequence comes from Sicyos edulis, assembly GCA_036507275.1. NCBI lineage: Eukaryota > Viridiplantae > Streptophyta > Magnoliopsida > Cucurbitales > Cucurbitaceae > Sicyos > Sicyos edulis. The sequence goes on from CM071847.1 coordinate 38,880,305, forward strand.
TTATTTCAAAGAAGAATTTAGGTTTGGTTCCTTTAGAATTTGACCTCGAAAGAAATTAAGCTTAAAGCGCATTCAAAACTTGGTGTTAGTGTTAGTTTTGCAAAAGTATATAGGGTAAAAGAACACATCATGAAGGTGTTGAAGGGTGATGCAGCTGAATCCTATTCCTTGATTCCAAAGTTTTTTAAGAAGTTAGAAGAAATGAATCCAGGTTAGTTTAACTTAATGCTTTCTATCACTCACGTTTGTCTCTTTGAATTCTTTTTAGGTCGATTTTTGGTATATATGCAGAAACCTTCTATCACCTATGCAGAAACCATCTATCATTTAGGCAGAAACCTTCTATCACCTATGCATAAACCTTCTATCACCTCTGCAGAAACCTTTTATCACCTATGCAAAAATCTTCTATCACCTATGCATAAACCTTCTATCGTCTATACATAAATATTCTATCAGCAATGCATAAACCTTCTATCACATATGCATAAACCTCGGTAAGAAATCCTTACCTGGAAACAAGTGGAGAATAACTATCACGAATCAAATAACGACCCTCGAGCTTTAAAGCGAACCCGGGCAACCTAGGCATACAATAAAAACATCCTAAATAAATAAACAGCAGCCAGCAGCTTTAAGTCTAAAAGGGGAGAGGCTCGGGATTTACCAACCAAGAAGACACGCGGTCTGCGTGCAAAGAAAGAGCGTGAATGGGCGCTGGCTGGTGCGGTTGGACTGGCTGGCGCTGCGCTGGCTGCTCGGGCGCGCGGTAAGGCAAGCAGACGCTTATTTGGAGCGGCGCGCGGGCAAAGCGAGTAGACGCCTTGAGCGCGCGCGCGGCAAGGCGCTGGGCGTCGACGGCGGCGGGCAACGCGGCGGGCGGGTGGGCTACGGAGAGGGCGCACGAACGAGCGTCTAGTGCGCTGAGGCGCGGGCGTGCAGACGCGACGACGCTTGGGCGCTGTCGTGCGGTCGCAGCGACGGCGTGGCGCTGGGCGCGATCTTGGCGGCGACGGGCTGGTTGGGCGCGCGCGCGCAGCGACGGTTGGTTGGGGAGCACGGCGCAGCGCGAGCACGAGCCGGTGGCTGGGCGCGGCAGCGACGGCGGGGCTGGCTGGTGGGCACGGTGCGGCGACGGGCGGCGTGGGTGAGGGTGCTTGGCGACGACGGCGTGGGTGAGGGGGAGAGGGTGTCGACGGCTAGGGTGAGGGGGAGAGAGTGAGTTTCTTTCTTTTTTTCTCTTTTCCTTTCCTAAATTAAATAGGCTTTGGGAATCTCAAAATCCCTTCCCAAGGCTTCCCCCTTCGAGCCCTGGCTGACGCGTTTATTTTCCTTATTTAAACCCAAGCTTCCAATACCCCTTTTTAGGCCAAGGGTTCGAGTCCTCCAAATAACACCCTTCAAAAATAAAATATATAAAACCCCTATTTTACATTTAGCTGAAAACCGGGCTGTTACAATACTCCCTCCTTAGAAGACTTCCGTCCCCGGAAATCGCTATACTAAAACATCTCCGGGTAGTTCCTCCTCATCTCCCCTTCCAACTCCCAAGTAGCTTCCTCAACTCCCTGATTCCGCCACTGCACTTTTACTAAATCAATGGCTCGGTTCCTCAAAACCCTTTTCTCAAATGTTAAGATCTTTATGGGTTTTTCCTCAAAGCTCAGGTCACGGTTCAACTGCAAAGGCTCAAAATCTATGACGTGCGAAGGGTCTGCCACATACTGACGGAGCATCAAAACGTGGAACACACTATGCACTGCAGCCAAGGACGGCGACAATGCTAACCGATAAGCCACAGCCCCAATCCTCTCAAGGACCTCGAAAGGTCCAACAAACCTGGGGCTCAGTTTCCCCTTCTTACCATACCTCAGAACCCCACGCATCGGAGCTACCTTAAGGAAAACATGCTGGCCAACTTCAAACTCCAACTCTCTACGCCTGACATCGGCGTAGCTCTTCCACTGCTCTAGGCGGTCAACATCTGAGCTCGATTTTACGGGATGACCTCATTGGTCAACTGAAGCAACTCCGGACCTAATACCTGTCTATCTCCAACCTCTTCCTAGAACACCAGGGATCTACAGCGCTTACCATACAACGCCTCAAACGGTGCCATCTGAATGGTCGACTGAAAACTATTAATGTAGGCAAACTCCATCAAATATAAGTATTGGTCCCAACTACCTGGGAAGTCTAACACACAGGCTCGCAACATATCTTCTAAGATCTGGTTTACCCGCTCTGTCTGACCATCGGTCTGTGGATGGAAGGCTGTACTGCAGCTGCACTCTGTGCCCAAACCTGCCTGAAGGGCTTTCCAAAACCGTGATGTAAAACGGGAATCTCGGTCGGAGATAATCTTAACTGGCACTCCGTGGTACCTAACTATCTGCTCAAGGAACAACTGTGCCCACTGCTCCACGGTATAGTTTATCCTGCCGGGAATGAAATGTGCACACTTGGTCAACCTGTCAACGATCACCCAAATCTGTGCATAACCTCTAGGAGTTCTGGGCAAACCCGAAATAAAGTCCATGGTAATCTCCTCCCACTTCCACTGTGGCACCCCAAGCGGCTGCAACAAACCTGCTGACTTCTACCTAGGCGCCTTCACTTGCTGACAAGTGAGGCACCGACTGACAAACTGGGCAATCTCTCTCTTCATCCCCATCCACCAAAAAGTATGCTTAAGATCTTGGTACATCTTGTTACCCCCTGGGTGCCATGCAAAAGGCGAGGTGTGAGCCTCGGTCAACAACTCAGTGCGAATATCGGCATCGGCTGGGACACACAGCCGACCCTTATATTTCAAGCCACCGTCTACAGATACCACAAAATCGAAGTCACCATCGGCCTGAACCCTCTCATACAAACTCTTCAATGTAGGGTCGTTCAACTGGCCGTCAATAATCCTTTGCCTTACCGAAGGCTGGATGGTCAACTGAGCTACTCTGTGTGAGGAACCCGACCCAAAACATGGTCCTAAACCGGGGTTCTCACTCAGCATGCAAGTTAAATATGATAACAAGCAGTTTAGAACTCATATTTAAAAACCATTCAAAACATATGAGAAGGGGGAACCCTTAAAACATAAACAACTGTTTTCATTTAAACCATCCAACGAAGTAAAACAACCTGGCCAGTGTTTACAAATATATACAATACAATTTAAACAACGTTTTAAACAATGTTCCCCTAGGACTCCTGTCCATCTACATGTTGAATAAACAATGCAATAATAAAAGACAGAGTGCTTGGCGGCTCCCCATGATCAATCGCTCCTCCGCTAGCCCTCCCGGTGTTGTCCCAAGCTACCGAAAGATAAATAAGGGTGAGTATAAAGATACTCGGTAAGAATCTAGCAAGGGGTACAATACGATACATCCGTCATCTAGCACCTCAACAAGCAAGCAAGCGACTATCAACACGGATCATAGCTCAACGAGCTCAATAAAACAAGATCTGGAGCCATCGGAAGTCTCTTACTTCCGGCCTAACTGGGATTGGATACACTGACCAATCCGGGACATCACCGAGGTATCTGTCACTCGGGGGGAATACACTGATCCCTAAAATGTCCTCAAGGGCCTCCTTGCCCTTGCACTAAAGCTGGACTTACGAGAGTACCGAAGTCGAGCTCTAACGGAAGGAATGGTGTACTCACGACATTAGCCGGGAGCTCCGAACCGGCAACTAACGCTGGCGTGTGCGCGCGCACACCGCATGCTCCTCTCGCAACCGGCGTAAATGCGGGGCCTAAGGGCAAACTACGCGGGCAGTGCACATGCCTATGACTCGGAAGCGGTGTCGCGATCACACGAGAGCGCGAGGCCCTCGGCGCTCATCCATGCGACCTAATCCACCGACACGAAGCTAAGAACCGGCCAAGGCAAAGCTTACACCGTTGGCGGTGGTTCCGCTCTAGTGAGCTACAAACTAAGCTCACGCCGAAGTGGGTAGCTAAGTCCACAACCGGCGGGTTGGGGGTAGCAAGATACGTTATGCTTTGCACACTTTACTCCCGACACGAGCTAAATCCACCTTAGTGACCTGGGGAAGCAAGATACGTTATGCTTCGCACACTACTCCCGATCGGTGGGGACAAAGTACGTTATGTCCGCTCACCTGCGGATGATGACAAACCCTACAACTCTATCTAAGAGTACTGAGAGCAAAATCAATGATTCCTAGCTAGCAAGCAATGACCGACATAAATCACATTACCTAGCATGATACTACAACTTAAGCGGGAATCATAAGCATCTTTGTGAGAACAAACCTAGCATGGCACTAACATGTAAAATCGAGCAAACATGCTAGCAAGAATTCAATCAAGCTGCTCAATCTCTAACATGCTCATAACAATCAGCAAACAAGCAAGGCATATCGAGATATATCGCAGGGTCCACACAACCACGGTAAGAAATCCTTACTTGGAACAAGCAGAAAAACAATAATTATAATAAATCTACGAGCGAATCCTCGAGCCTCTAATCGATCCCGAACGCCTGAACATCAAACAAAGCACCCAAATCAAATACATAAACACCCAATAAATCCATAACCAGACCCAATAAATCGGGCCCAACGAAGAAAAGACTCGGGAAATACCATCCGAGAAGCCACAAGGCTAGGGCCAACCAAAGACACACAACAGGCAGTGTGGTGGCTGGGCGCAGCGCGCTGGGGGGCGCAGCGCAGAGAGCGCGCGAAGCGCTTGGAGCCGAGCGCGGCGAGGCGGGCGGAGGCGAGGCAGGCGGCGCGCGGCCAAGCAAGGGAAAGCGCGCGCAGCGCGAGCTCGGCAAGCACAGGGGCGCGCGCGCGCGAGGCGACGAGCTACAGGGTGCTCGGGCGCGAGCGACACGAGCTACAGGACACTCGGGCTGGCACGGCACGGCGGCGGAGGGGCGGCGACGGACTAGGGCGAGTGGCGAGCGACGGCGACGCCTGGGCGGTGGGTCGGCGACGCGACTTCAGCGGCTGGGTGACACTTGTCGCGGCGCGATCGGGCGGGCGGGGGGAGAAGTGGGCGGACTCGGGGACGCAGGCACGCGGCAGATGTGGCGGTGGGCTCGGCCGCTCGGGCGTGGGCGAGCTAGGCGACCAGGGGTAGAGTGGGCGCTGGGAGAAATTTGCTCGGGTTGGAGGAGAGAGAAAGGGAAAAAAGGGAAAAAAAATGAGATTTTCTTTTTTTTTTCCTTTTCTTTTCTCTCTTTTATCCTTATCCAAAATAAAATCCAAACTTATCCAAATAAAACCCATTTTATCCATTTTCCAAATTTTCCAAAAATCCTTAAAATCCTTAAATCCCATTTCCCGGCTTCCTCCTTCGAGACCCGACTGAAGCAACCTTTCCAAACAACAAATCTCACTTAAATCAGCCTCCCAAACCAATACTGAAGGCCCGGCTCAAATCCCGAAGGAAACACCCAAACAACCATCACTTTGCCCAAAACCCAAATCACAACCGGAATCCCAAACGAAAAGCCCAAACATCTCGGGACTCGCAGCCACCAACAAACAAGCCTCAACAAAGGCAGGAGCTGCCTTGAAGCCCTGAAAATCCATAAATCCTGCCCAGGGAGAAAAAAGACCAAAATGCCCCTAAGGGTCCAAACAGCTCTAACGGCCCAACCGAACCACTGAATCTGAACCGGAAGCTCCTCGAGAACCGGGATAGAAAACTGGGCCGTTACACCCTGGAGGTAACATCCCCTAACAACACTGCTATTTCTGCTCTCTCGAGGTCTTTCCTTATAATACTTTTGGGATTTGCCAACGTTGCTAGATGCAAGGTCTTTCTACTTAGTGCATCTGCCACGACATTTGCCTTTCCAGGGTGATACAGGATCTCACAGTCGTAATCCTTTACAAGCTTCAACCACCTCCTCTGTCTCATGTTCAGGTCCTTCTGAGTGAAGAAATACTTGAGGCTTTGGTGGTCCGAGAAAATTTGAATCTTTTCCCCATACAAGTAGTGCCTCTAGATCTTAAGTGTAAAGACGACCGCTGCCAACTCCATATCATGAGTCGGATAATTCTGCTCGTGCAGTTTCAACTGCCTCGAGGCGTACGCTATCACTCTACCGTGTTGCATCAGAAAGCAACCCAAACCAAACTTGTTGGCATCACTGTACACCACGAAACCCCCTGTTCCCTCTGGAACTACCAACATTGGCGCAGGCGTCAAACTGCTCTTCAGCTTAGCAAAACTCTCATCGCACTTCTTATCCCAAACGAAATCGACGCCCTTCCTCGTCAATCGAGTAAGCGGGGTTGCTATAGCAGAAAAATTTTGAACGAAGCGACGATAATATCCGGCCAGACCCAAAAAGCTACGAATCTCTGACACAGTCGTCGGTCTGGCCCACGAACTAACGACCTCTATCTTGAAAGGGTCCACAACCACTCCCTCCTTAGAGACAACGTGTCCTAGAAAAGCTACCTCCTCTAGCCAAAAGTCACACTTTGAAAACTTCGCATAGAGCTGGTTCTCGCGCAAGGCTGTCAAAATCTGCCTTAGGTGCGAAGCATGGTCCTCCTTAGACTTAGAGTACACAAGAATGTCATCTATGAACATAATGACAAAGCGGTCCAAGAACGCCTTGAACACTCTGTCCATCATGTCCATGAATGCAGCTGGGGCGTTCGTCAGTCCGAAAGACATGACTACGAACTCATAATGACCATACCTCAACCTGAACGTTGTCTTGGGGACATCTGCATCAGCTTGGGACGACGTCCCTCCAGTGTTAGAGTCAATACGAATGCCCTGGGTGGTTGGCCTCGAGCCTCCCTACCCCCTACGAGTAACTTGCATGCTGACAATCTACACCCAAACCAATAATGAGTCAGAACCTGTTTTTCCCTGCTCTACAACAACAAGTCATGAACATGCAGAGTGCAAACGGTATTGTAATTCTTAACCCTTAACCTTAAACTTACGGACATACCGATGGTCCGCTTGAGTACTGATGATCATGGAAAATAACCTACAACTGCAGGTCAGTCTACAGAACCTATAACTCTGAGCTCTGATACCAACTGTAAGGACCCGACCCAAGAATCAGTCTCTAACCTAGATCCTTACTTAGCATGCATGATTAAGAATGAAGAAAAAAACATCGTTCGGAGTACCAAATTTAAATCTTTTCAATCAACACATTTAAAACAAACCATAAATCCATTAAAATAAAAATCAACAAATAAGTGACTGATCAATACTTTCTTAAGAAAACAAAGGAAACGGTTCGAGAACATAAAATAGTTTTTGAGTGCTTTCCTAGGGACTCAAGTCCCACTACATGCTAAATAATAAAACACAATAAAAGAACGTGCAACTCAGAGTCAGCTATCCATGATCATCCAGCAGCCTCCTCCTAGCCATCCAGCCTCTGTCCCAAGTTACCTGGTGGAAAACCACAGAAAATAAGGTTGAGCAACGAGTTACTCAGTAAGAATCCCCAATCGAGGTACAATACGAAAACATCTCATCTAGTGCACTGACATGCAATCATACAATAACTTAGAGCAGAAACGGTTGGTTTAGGCTATGAGCTACTTCTAGAGCGAGCCTATTCAAGGGATTTCATCTACAGCCTATCCTAGGTTCTACACCTGGATGCCCTTCGGGCCTTACACAACCTAGGACTTAGTGATGCCCATTGGGGCCTTACACACCTAGGATGCCCATCAGGGTCTTACACCTCCAAACTCAGTGATGCCCAGTGGGGCCTTACACACCTAGGATGCCCATCGGGGTCTTACTCCTCCAGACTCAGTGATGCCCAGTGGGGCCTTACACACCTAGGATGCCCATCAGGGTCTTACTCCTCCAGACTCAGTGATGCCCAGTGGGGCCTTACACACCTAGGATGCCCATCGGGGTCTTACTCTTTCAGACTCAGTGATGCCCAGTGGGGCCTTACACACCTAGGATGCCCATCAGGGTCTTACACCTCCAGACTCAGTGATGCCCAGTGGGGCCTTACACACCTAGGATGCCCATCAAGGTCTTACACCTCCAGACTCAGTGATGGCCAGTGGGGCCTTACACACCTAGGATGCCCATCAGGGTCTTACACCTCCGGATGTCCATCGGGGTCTTACTCGAGCGGGACCTAAACTAGTTACCCCTACAGTCTTCTACACTATACATCACCCGCATATGCCTAGCATGGAACTAACAGGATAAAATAGGACAAGGTATGACAAGATAATTAAACCCCTAGCATGGAACTAACAAAATATATCATGAATACAAGCACAACACCATCTGGAAGCAAGAAAGAGCATGCAACCTATCCACTAGGAATTTCATACAATCACAAGATATGGCATGTTATCAAGTATTCGCAGGGTCCACACAACCCCGGTAAGAAATCCTTACCTGGAAACAAGTGGAGAATAACAATCACGAATCAAATAACGACCCTCGAGCTTTAAAGTGAACCCGAGCAACCTAGGCATACAATAAAAACATCCTAAATAAATAAACAGCAGCCAGCAGCTTTAAGTCTAAAAGGGGAGAGGCTCGGGATTTACCAACCGAGAAGACATCCGGTCTCGGCAGCAAGGAGCAGGAATGGGCGCTGCTGGTGCGGCAAGGTCTTTGGCGGCGGCAGGCGCGCGGCGCTCGCACGCCGCAAGGCGAGCGACGCTATTTGGAGCGGGCACGCGGCAAGGAATCTGGATGGCGGGCGTCGCGGCGGCGGATCGATCTGCGAGACGGCGCGCAAACGCAGCGTCGGCGCATTTGGGGCGCGAGCGTGCTGACGCGACGCGCGGCGTTAGGCGGCGCGGTCTTGGCGACGGTGGTGGGGGCACAAGATGCGGCGACGGGTGGCGTGGGTGAGAGTGCTGGGCGACGGCGGCGTGAATGAGGGGGAGAGGGTGTCGGGGCTAGGGTGAGGGGGAGAGAGTGAGTTTCTTTCTTTTTTTTTTTTCTTTTCCTTCCCTAAATTAAATAGGCATTGGGAATCTCAAAATCCCTTCCCAAAGCTTTCCCCCTTCGAGCCCTGGCTGACGCGTTTATTTTCCTTATTTAAACCCAAGCTTCCAAAACCCCTTTTTAGGCCAAGGGTTCGAGTCCTATAAATAACACCCTTCAAAAATAAAATATATAAAAACCCTATTTTACATTTAGCTGAAAATCGGGCTATTACAAGTATACTCAACCAGTTATATAACATAAATAGAAACTAGTGAATATGATTGAATTCTATCACTAATAGAACTCAACTAGTGATAGAACTAAACTCAACTAGTGATAGAACTTTATCACTGCTTGCATTCTATCACTGATAGAAATCAACCATTGATGAACTTTATCACTGTTTCGGCTTAGGTGATAAAAGGCTTATGCATAGGTGATAGAAGGTTTATGCCTAAGTGATAGAAGGTTTATGCATGGGTGATAGAAGGATTATGTAAAGGTGATAGAAGGCTTATGCATAGGTGATAGAAGGCTTATGCATATGTTATAGAAGGCTTATGTCTAAGTGATAAAAGACTTATGTATAGATGTGATAGAAGGCTTATTCATAGGTGATAGAAGGTTTCTGCATCGGTGATAGAAGGTTTATGCCTAAGTGATAGAAGGTTTATGCATAAGTGATAGAAAGCTTATTTATCGGTGATAGAAGGCTTATGCAAGGTGATAGAAGGATTATGTATTGGTGATAGAAGGTTTTTGCCTAAATGATAGAAGGCTTATGTAGTGGTGATAGAAGGCTTATGTATAGGTGATAGAAAGCTTATGCCTAAGTGATAGAAGGCTTATGTACTGGTGATAGAAGGTTTATGTATAGGTGATAGAAGACTTATGCCTAAGTGATAGAAGGATTGTGTACTGGTGATAGAAGGTTTATGTATAGGTGATAGAAGGCTTATGCCTAAGTGATAGAAGGCTTATGTCTAAACGGTAGAATGTCTATATCTAAGTTATAGACGGCTTATGCATTGGTGAAACAAAAGTAAAGTATAGATTATAGTATCTATTTCTAAACATGATTACAGTATCTATTTCTAAATATGCATAGGCGATAGAAGGAGATTGAAGGATTTCGATTCATAGTATCAACCTTCGTCGAATCACAATTTCTCCCAAAACTAAGTGAAAAGTATCAATTCATAGTTTGATCTAAAAGTAAAGTAAAAATAAACCAAAGAGAGTGAAGAACATACCGAGAGTTTTGATTGAGACGAATTGTAGAAGGAGATTGAGGACGAACGCTGAAATGAGGAGAGAGTTGAAAGACAAAAGATGAAAGACGAAATGAGGATGAACGCTGCTTGATAGAAAATCGCAAAGAAGGTGATTGAAATGGGCTCTTTCCAAAGATTTTCGAAGGTGATTGAAATTGCAGAAAGAACAGATTTTCGACGTAGAGATCGTGAAAATGGGTTTAGGGCTGGGCTGCTTTCATTTATTTCGACACGGGCTTCTTATATTTTGACGTGGGTTGTTTTCTTTTATTTCGACATGGGCTTTTTCGTCATTTCAACCGGCCCGTTTGAAGATTCTGCTACAAAAGAATTATTTTTCAAAATCTGCTATACATGGAATTATTTTACCCTAATTTGCTATACGTGAAAAAACCCCTAATTCTAGTTAGCCATTTTTTTTAATTAAAAAAGAAACTATTTCACATTCATAATTATTGAAAGTTCAAAAATATTTCAATAAAATATAAAAATCACCAACATTAAATTAAACTATTTATTTTATTAGTCATTGATAGTTTTAGGTAACCAAAAAAACCCCTAAATTTTGTAATTAGTTATTTTATTTATTTATTTTTAGATAAAAGTGAACTCACTTACTTTTTATTATATAGAGGTAAAATAACCGAATGGGTCAATGACGCGATGGTTTCAGTGTTTGGTTGTAAACCAGCTCAACACCAGCGTCATGGGTTCGAGCCCGAGAATCGATATTTATACTCCTCCCCCAATATATACTCAAAAAAAAAATATTTAAAGTCTAAAATAGATCTCAATCTCCCCCAATATATACTCAAAAAAAAAATATTTAAAGTCTAAAATAGATCTCAATCTATATTGATTCATACAAATCTTGAAGTTTATAGTTTTTCTCATTTATCAATTTCCCAAAAAATTCTTGAACTGCCCCTACTAGTGTAGCTTGTGGAGTAAATAAATTTTGTACCCAAGTAAAAATTTGGAGTCTCATTTTTATAACCAACAAAATCATTTCAATACTTTAAATTTATTGTTAATTACGAATTTGTTATAAACTATACTTTAAATTTATTGTTAATTACGAATTTATATTAAACTATTTAAATTTAGTTGTCATTTTACTAATACATTGATGTACATATTATTAGTATTAAAAATTAAGACATGATTTTATATCAATGATTTAATAATAATTATTATTTTTAATTTTAAATTTGTAAATATGATATTTCTAACCATTTCTAAACAAATGAAGTTTCATAAACTTTTTTGTTATTAAGAATGATCAAATAAAGAAATAAAAGTATTCATTTTTTTATAAATAAAAAAGAATTAAAATTTATTGTCTTATATCAAAAGATAATATATATTTATTTTAATTTTTAAATTAAAATTTATTGAAATAAACATTTGATATAATAATATAATTACAAGGATTATATACACGTATATTAATATATTTAAATAATAATATTATAACCACAAATATATCAAACACAAGAAAATTAAATAAGAAAAAAGGAAACAAATACAAATAAAAAGATCAAATAGGCAACGCCGCTAAAATCTTGATTGGTTGATATCAGACTCGTGTGTGGCTTAACCCACAGTCGCGCAAGTATACATGGTCTGCAGCAAATAATAAGTAAATTATCGATCTTCACAAGGACTAATAACTTAAGCGACACAATAAAAGTTTTTTCTATTCTTTTATTAACTGATTTATGTATAGGATTCCATTCGCCCCATGGTTGGGAACTAATGATTGGTTCTGATCTTCTATATAAAACTTATTCTACTTCGCTTCCCTACTTTCTTAAGATTAAATTACGCATAAAAAGTTACAGGAGATCAATTCAAGAACGAAGAACTTGTAGATTTAATTCAAGAAAGCAACAACTATGAATAAAACACAAAACAGAGTATGAAGTGACAACTACTACAATACCCATCTATGGCGTAACAGAGTCAATCGCCATTGTTGCCAATGACGTCTTCGTCTACGACACTACATTGGTACTCAATTCTTCAAGGTCTATAGATGAACAGAGGCCGTCGGGATCTCTAGTAAGACCCCAGCGTCTCAAACGCTCATCAATCGGTAGCTTCCTCTCTGAACTGGCACACCTTCTTCAACTCGTCTTCTATTTATAACTGTCCAATGTTTCTTATCAACCACGTCCTTCTAGAGTATTCTCCTCACCGATTGTTTCCGTCTTGGTTCCCTTGATTTCGTGATTTGATTGCCAATTATGTCCTTTCTTTTCTGTTCTGACGACTCAACTTTTCCTTCCTTGCAGTGATGATTATCAATTATCTCCTTCCTTTTCTATTCTGATGACTATTCCGTTCTTTCCTTGTAGAAATTTTTTGTGAACATAAGACGCGTCAGTAGATTCATGCTTAATAACCTCGTTTTCTCGCGTATACGGGCATTTTGCATCTTAAAGATCGTTTTTAGCAAAGATTTTGTCATGCGATGCTGTTAGCATACATGTCCGGATAATGTGACTATTTGCGCTGAATTTCCTTCTTATATTATTCACATACTTGCCATTATTTAACGCTATGCTAAGGTCTCACACTCTTGAACAACATTCTACGTAAGTATACACAGTCGAAGGTGTAGCAAGTGATAAGTATTTAAATATCGCTGTTCTCCCCAAGGATTGATGTATAGAGTTAGTTTTACTAGCTTAAGAGTCGTGCTGAAATAAAGGTTTAGATTGGGGGTTATTGGAGTGATTTTTCTAAATGCAAAAATAACTAAGGCTTCGGCTAAGTCGTAATGCTTAACAAACATAGTATGCTTTCTGTGGTAAGTTGTGACTCCGTACTTCCATAGGTCTAGTGTTTAATTTCGTATTCACTCGTTTATGGTGATTCCAACTCTCACTGTGAATCAACATACCATGCAAAGGGCTCTGTGCGCATTAGTAGGTTCGTTAACCCTAACTATTCCTCAATTACACAAGAGATCTAGTGTTAACCTAATGTATTAAGCCAAGGTTCTTGATTGGTGGGATTCCGATACTAATATAATGTCCTTTAACTAATTCAAAGTCAACTTATGATAATTGTAACTCGGAATCACTTACATGCAAGTATACGCGGTCGGAAATTGCAGCAAGTTATAAGTATATAATTTTATCGATCTCACAGAGATTAATGTCTAGAGCTAAAACTATTAAAATAAGAGCATTGCAGAAACATAATGCATGAATTGTATAAGTTGTTGTGATTTGTTTGAAATTGAATTCATAAATAAATATGATGCTAAGACTAAAATAAATATGATGCAATGAGTAATGACAATTAACAATCCTAGAAGACACTAAGCGCGCGGGCTTATCAAAGAGAATCTTGCTGCCCTAACAAATAAGTACTTTCGTAGTTAATAATTTATGGCAGTGTCAGCTTCCGCTTCAAACTCTATACTAGTAATAGGGCGACACAAGCATTTATTCCTAACACTTTAAACGGTGAAAAGACTTTCACATAACCTAATGTAGTATATTGGGTCAACATGTAGTTCCTTCTTTCGAACTCACCATAAGGTACATACGTGGTAGCTAATCGACTCATATATATATATATATATATATATATATATGTAAAATAACATGCAGTAGTGTAAAATTCGATGACCTACGCTCTTAGCATACTTCTATTCATGAATAATTAACAAAAACACCTACAACGCAACCATAGAGATAAACATCAAATAGAAGTTAAATTATACGATTTTATTGCAACTATGAAACGTTTAAAACTACAAGCTACTCCTAATAAAACAGTGAAATGGAATTGGCATGGCTGAAGATGTACAGTCCCCTTGTCATCGGCTCCTACGAACACCACAATTTTCTTATCTTCACGATAGGCTTCATAGCCAATCGACCAACTCACCCTTCTCAGCTTCTTGCCTTGGTACTTACAGAGTTCTTGGCTGACAAGTTAAGGTGAGTTGTGAAATCTCTATTAATGCAAGATCTCTTGATTTTCGCTGAAATTTATTTGATTGACGCTGCCTTAATTACTGATTGATTCTCGATTATTTATTTATTGACGTGTCTTTTCTGAACGTGTTTTCATTTTGAATTTGCACCTTCCTGCGCTGCTAGTCATCGTCTGCGCAGATTGTCCTTTTCGCAGTGTAGTTTACTTAGCATTAATTAGGCACAATTTACTCAAGATTTATGCCAAAAACGTGAAACTATGCTTTCGATGCTAATTTATGAATGCATGCTGATTTTCTATTTTATTTCATCGCATTTCTTCTATTAGCACTCGTTTTCCCCTTTTAGTTCTAAAATAATGCAAACTAAAACAGCCTAAAATACGCTCTAAATGAGAGCTATCAAACCCTCAAATTTAAATCATTGCTTGTCTTCAAGTAATGCTCATATGTTTAGTTAGCTATTCTTCAACAATTTCTTCTCTTCAAACTTAAATCCGCATTTCTTATTGCTTATCATATTCCTAGCAGAAAAAATTCTTTCTCTTTTCAGTTTTCAAACTTTCCTAAAGATTCAGGTTTAACTTTAAAATCCTACTTACCATGTCTGACAGATTGTTCCTCATCGCAGGTATTTCACATTGCTCAATCTATTGTATCACGATCATTTCTAGTATGTGTTTTCCCAACTTACTCTGCTAAGGTGGTTTATCCAGACCCTTTATATCCCTCAAGGATCACCATTATGCTTTCCGCATTCCTCTTGGTCTGCACTCATATCTACTAAATTTCGTAGTTCTTAGAATAAATCGCTTAAGCATCAAGCAAGTCACCTAAGCAGAAGAATTTGAAGCTTGCGCTAATTTGTAGACAGTGGAATACTTAAGGTTGCTTAGGCTTATGCGCCTTTCTTTAACTTTTGCAAGAGTAGGTTGATCTTTATTTTATAAAATCTCTTTTTTTTCGAAGTTTAATCTCTCTTTTCACACCCTTTTTTCGAAGTTTAATTTCTCTTTTCACACTCTTTTCACACTCATCGGGCTACCCTCACCCCCAAACTTAAATTCTTCATTGTGCTCAATGAAGGTGAGGCTTAGTTCCCTCAAACTTAGCTATTACTATGATTTCTCTACTCTATCTCAAGCTCTAAGACTTCCTTGCAAATTTTTTGTTCTTTCCGTCGTTCATGATAAGGACTATTCTATTGTTGGGTTTGAATCTAAAGGAACTTAAGAATCCTTCTAATTGTAATTATGTTTTTTGCTAAATTCAGTTTTGCTATAATCATGCTTAGTTAAACTTTCAAAGGGAAATTACTGAAGTTGATATAAATTTTAAAAAAGGGAAATAAAACAAATTGCATCCTAAAATGAAATGCATGTTCCTATCAAAATAAAATTGTAATTCATCATGAAATGCATGCAGAAGGGAAATAAAATATTGAAAATATTCATAAGAATGGGACTTCCATCTAAGTTGTCGCATTGTTGCCTCTTAGCTTGCCCATTTTGGAATCTCATGTCATTTGGAGTAATCTGTGAGTGTTGCAGCTGCTTTTAGTACGAATTCGTTTCTTTTATTCACACACTCCCAAAGGTCTCGTGAATTTATGAAGAGCAATACAAAATGTTTGATTAGGTTGTCCTTGGCTAGGAATTTCTCGAATGTCTTTCTACACTCTTTGATGCTCCGCTCCATAGCCTTTTCATGATAGTTAGTGTGCACCTTTAGGATTCTGTCACTTGTCTTTGGATGTACTTCTATCCAAACGCAATCTTATGATAGCGTGAGGGAAAACATCTTTCTGCATCTGGCCGGAGCCTAACACTGAATCTGTTTTTCTATTATCTTGCCTACATCCACGTTTATTCCAACTTATATTGTATAGAGCAATAGAGCTTGTTCTCTGCTAACTATATTTACATTGGTGGATGGGATGATCTCATTCTTAATATTTTGACCCAGTTTTGCAGTTCTGGTTTAATATTCTCCATTCAAAATGTCCATTGATTTTTTCAATTGGCCTTTTCTATTCCAATTGTCCTTGCACACTCCTACAACAGCTTCTTCGTTGGTATCTTGATCATCTTTCATTCTCTTCTCCGAAATTTTCAGGAAGTAGGAAAGGTTCGTTTAGAGCTGTGGCTCTACAATTTATCAATTGTCCTTCGACTCGAGAAAAGAATTTCCTTTCCTTGTTAAGGTTTGCATAGAATTCGCAAACCCAATCCTGCCTTGCATCCGTCATTGGCATGGCTAAACTTCTCCACCCTAGGCTCCCAATCTAGTGTAAAGTAGCTTCCGCCATGAGTGCTTCGGACCAACCTCGATCCTGCCAAAACCTCTTATTAACCAATGCTGCATACTTACCCTCAACTAGTGCCTCAGTTTCCTTATCACCATTGCTTTCAACTGCCTTACCATTCCAAGATAAATTGTTGGTTGATGCCATTTGAAGGGAATACTCAGAGTTTCTTAATTTCCAAGGTTATGGTCGAATTACAGTGGTTGATTCATCCACACATGAGGTTTTTTTTTTATAGAATTTTTAAAAAATTTCGAAAATCTTCGTGCAAGGAAAGATATAATCACAAAAGGAAAACTAAAATTCTAAACCTAAATTAAAATATCCGAACCAATTCCTTCCCAAACTACGGAAATTAAAAAATAAAATAAAATAAAAGAAAATTTCTAATATAGAAAAACTTCTTATTCTAATTAAATCCTATAATTAAATTTCACAAAGTCAGAGATACCAGATTTTCGCATTCCAGGAATACTGCTGAGCAGATATGGGTGGAACCTTTGCGCTAATGTTGTCTGGCATAATACCTTCGTGCTTTGGCAATTTAAAATTTTTTGGGGAAAAGCCATCTTTGATCGAATTTTCTTGCCTTTTTTCAGCATGTGCCTTGATGCGTAAATGTCGTACCAACCCAAGCATTGATAAGGTGCGGAATTCTGAGTTAAAGCTCATTTGAATTTTCCAAATGTCGCTTTCTCGACTAATCAATTCTTACTACATGTATGCTTCTGATAACGAGAAAATCTCAAATACCATTGCTGGTAGGCTTTGATCTTTGGCACTTTAACTATCTTCCTGCTGAATAATTGATTCTGCATCTCACTTTCGGTTTGATGTAGAACCTCCTCAATTGGCTCCGTAGGTTCATTATCTTCCATGCTTTCTTGTTGAAGATTTTTATCTTCGTTTTTTCTTTCATCATTTAAGTTTTACTCAGTATCAACATTAGAACTTCCTTCGTTTTCTATCACAACGTATTTTGTTTCGTCAACCTCAAGATTGGCAGGGGTGGAAAACCTTATCCATGCTTCCTCCTATTGCTTAAAATGTCTTTCTTGTTCTCTGTCTATTTCTGCTGCAAGTTGTAATTCCTTTGCTTCTCTTGCTATTATGATTGTGGTCAGCCGAACATTTTCCCATGAGAGTTCTCCCTCGCTAAAAAGATCCATCGTTGCTCTTTCATTAAGTACGTCGGCCTCTAAATATGTCTCTTCTACCCTTATACCACTTGTTGTGCATTTTTCTGTTAGTTTCGTCAGAGATTGTTGATGCTCATTATTGGTCCATTGAGGTTCTGATATAATACCATTGTCCCTCATCCATTTTCTTCGTCTAGCTGCTCTTCTTTTTCTGTAGTTGCGTCCTCTAGAGACAACTCATGTACTCTAGATTCTTAGGTTCATGACTCCTAGTGTCCCATGCATGTCCCATGCTGCTGCGATCTCCTTGCGAATCGAAATGATGCTGATAGATGCTGTTATGATCTCCCCTATACTGCAACTAATAGTTCTAGTTTGAACAAAATTGTGTTGTGTTGATCTCCACCACATAGCCTTGTTGCTGAAATTTAAATGTCTGCTGCGTAATGTTATTATGCTTCCATTGTTGATTTGCAAAATGATTGAATGCCATTTTTTATGCTCGTGCTTGTGGTAATGTATTGTTGTGGGACTTTACTTCCCTATTTGTTGTATCAACCTTAATCTCGATTTTCGTGAAATTAAAAAATGCAACATTTTAGACAATAAAGAACTACTCTTCTCCTAATGATATTAACTCTAAATAATCAATCCCCGGTAACAACGCCAAAAACTTGATTGGTGTGATTCTGGTTCTAATATAATGTCCAGTAACTAATTCAAAGTCAACTTATGCTAAGTGTAACTCAGAATCACTTACGCGCAAGTATATGCAGTAAAAAATTGTAGCAAGTAATAAGTATATATTTTTATCGATCCCATAGAGATTAATGTGTAGAGCTAAAACTATTAAGATAAGAGTTGTGCAGAAAAAAAATAAAGCATTATTTGTATAAGTTGTTGTGATTTGCTTGAAATTGAATACATAAATAAATATGATGCTAAGACTAAAATAAATATAATGCAATGAGTAATGACAATTAACAATCCTAGAAGATACTAAGCGCGCGAGCTAGTCAAAGACAATCTTGCTTCCCTAAAAAATAAGTACTTTCACACTTAATGATTTATGGCAAAACCAGCTTCCACTACGAACTCCATACTAGCAACAGGGTAACGCAAGCATTTAGTAAGGTTATTCCTAACACTTTAAACGGTGAAAAGACTTTCACACAACCTAATGTAGTATACTGGGTCAACATGCAGTTCCTTCTTCCGAACTCACCACAAGATACATGCGTGAGTAGCTAATCGACGCATATATATGTAAAACAACATGCAACAGTGTAAAACTCAATGACCTATGCTCTTAGCACACTTTTGTTCATGAATAATTAACAAAACCTCCTATAGTGCAACCATAGAGATAAACATCAAACAAAAGTTAAATCAGACCATTTTATTGCAACTATGAAATGTTTAAAACTACAAGCTACTCCTAATAAAACAGTAAAATGGAATTGGCACAATTGAAGATGTGCAGTCCCCTTGTCATTGGCTCCTACGAACACCACCATTTGCTTCTCTCCAGGATAGGTTTCATGGCCAACCGACCAGCTCACCCTTCTCGGCTCCTTGCCTTGGTATTTATAGAGTTGATTTACTTCACCGACAAGTTTAGGTGAGCTGTGAAATCTCCATTAATGCAAGATCTCTTGATTTATACTGGAATTTATTTGATTGACGCCACCTTAATTAATGATTGATTCTCGATTATTTCCTTATTGACGTGTCTTTTCTGAACATGTTTTCATTTTGAACTTGTGCCTTTCCACGCTTCTAGTCATCGTCTGCGTGGATTGTCCTTTCCACGGTGTAGTTTAATATGTTCTGCCATTAGCATTAATTAGGCACAGTCTACTCAAGATTTATGCCAACGATGCAAAACTATGCTTCTGATGCCGATTAATGAATGCATGCTGATTTTCTACGTTATTTCATCGCATTTCTTTTGTTACCGTTCGTTTTCCTCCTTTAGTTCTAGAATAATGCAAACTAAAATAGCCTAAAATACGCTCTATTTGAGAGCTATCTGTTCTCCTATCAACTACTCTTTTGAGATCATTGACAAACGAGTAGATGTGGGTAGCTAATCATGATTTGCTTATTAAAATTGAATCAAGATGATAAAATTGTCAACTTCCAAGCATTCCTAGCACATGGTCCTACACTTGTTCCCTTACCTTTTCCACCTACTTAGTTACACATAAAAGAAGATGAATAAGATACATTTAAATGAAAATTTAAGTAATGCATTAAAAAAAGTATGTTATGTACGAAACGAAGAAAATTATCTACACCTAAGCTATTGAAAACAAAAAGATAGTGAATAGTAAAGATGGCGGATGCTTGAAGTGTGTGGAATCCTTGTCACTGATTATTAAGAATGTCTTCTGGTCAATCCTCTACGTGTGGTGGGATACATCTAGAAGGCAGTCATGCCCTCTAGGGTTTCATTTGTGTCTTTATATAGGCAATATCATAACCGGCATGGTTATGCCCCAAACAGAAATGTCGAGTCGTCATCGGGACGATGTCAAGTTTAATAGGGGGAGAATGTCATAACCGGCATGGTTGTGCCCCGTGTTGAGTCATCGAGGATGATGACTATTTTAAGTGGGGGAGAATGTCAAAGTCATAGAATATGATCTGACAACCCATGTTCATGAAAATCCATGATGCGACCATGGAGGATGGTGCATCATCCAACACACCAAGAAAAGCATCATATAGTGTCAATTGGAGCCATTGAGAAGCAAGCCACATTGATGTCGACAGTGTCAATGCTTAGTGAGGGCACTGAGGCCCTGGGCCTTACCGACGATGTCAAGGCTCGAGATAGAGTTTTGACGAGCGGCTTTGGAGTTATGTTCGTATAAAGCAAAGATATAAGCTCGCCAAGTTTGGTGTCAATCGGACGCCTGACGAACTCTCCACGCTGGCGTATGATTCTTCGCCAAAAAGACATGCAAGGGTGAAAGATAGGAAATTTCTCATAATGTACTATAGAAGGAGGCATGGTGTCAGCTCTCCACCACCCTTGGGCCATGTGGACTAAGTGAGCTACCACATGGCACACGAGTGTGGCATGGTGTGGGCGAGCGCTTGCAAGACGAATGTCTTGGGCGTCTTATTTCGGGACTGGAAATCTGGGGACAGTGTTGGACGGCACGGGTGTGCCGACATTGTGCCCTTGCCCATGTGATAGAGGTTGGTCCATATATCGAGTGGTAGCACGCCATCTCATAACTAACACCCATGGGCCGAGTTGCATAACCAAGAGTAGTTCCGCTGCATATTCGATGAAGCTTGGTTGAGGTCGAGAGAACCTCACTTGTCAATCCGACGAGCCAAGAAGTATGGGCAAAATGAGTTTGGGGCGAGAGCTCCCCGTAAGGCTGGCCATGAGGCTTAGATACTTGGAGATCATAGATATTCTCGGTGCTAAAATCACATGAACTGGGTCTCGAGTTATGTTACGAACCATTCTCGGTGCTAACCACTATAGGACACTAGGAGTGGCATACGACCCATCGACTTCCCTGATTAGGAGGGACATGTCCCCCGACATCCCCAACTTGGAGGCAGCACAGTCCATCACGCCTCTAACCATAGGCGGGATTTCCCTCAACTTCTCTGGTTGGAAGTGGCATCATCACATCCTAACTCATAACAAAAAAAAACACAAAACAATGCATACAACCAGATGTTGTTGTCTTAGTCAAGCCACGACTACTATCACATGTGAACTTAAACACAACAATACGGTTCCACAAGCTAGGAAATTATAGGGCAACAATACATATAGTAGGAATACATGCACAAGGTCAACATAACCCAATGTAAAGAATCCTTACCTAAAATAATATGCACAACAAGGCTTGAATGAGATCTAGATAGCAATATGACAACCTAATAATGCAACCTAAACAAATACGAATAATCAGGCATTCATGTCGATCTAGCTAACTAACAAGGACTTAGGGAATAGAAGTTACCCAATCACAGAACAACATAGGCATGTAACACGAGGTGGTAGCAGGAGTATGGCTACTCTAGCTCGGTTGCTTGAGGGTGCTGCTGTGTTAAGGGCGCGAGAGTGGTACGACAGCAAACATCTCGAAGGGGCAACATCAGTGCAAGGCTACAATGGCAAATCGGACGGTGTTGTGTCGTAGTCGCACACAAGGTGGCACGACAAGGTAGGATAGGCACACTACGCTGTTCGGTTCGATACGACGATCGATGAAGGCATGGGCGAGAGCAAAGGGGCTAGCTTTTGTTGCGAATCTGTGGCTAACAATGCAAGGAGTTGCATGACGGGTTTGTGGTCGAGGCTAGAACGTTAGCTCCTCTGTGCATGCGGGGGTGACAGAGACAGATCCACAGTGATGGAAACTTAGGTGGAGGCGGCTTCTGTGGCACAAATTGCTTGGAGGTGGCAGTGTCCTCTCAGGCCTCGTTCTCCCTTTCTCAATGACTTCTCCCTTTTGCGATAATAATTTTCCAAAAGCCTAAATAACCTAGCGATACATTTGAACGCCTTAAAACCAACTTCAATCTATTTATAGACTTGCCCAAAAAAACCTGAAATTACAAAAAAAATAATAATAAATAAATAAATAAATAAAAATTCACAACTGTCAAATAACTACGAATAGTTCCCTACTGGAAAAACTACCAAAATCTCGCTAAGGTCAAAACTGTCCAAAAATTCAGCTGAAAATCCCAAAAATCAAAATAAGTGTACCTTGAAGGTCTAACTGAAAATACGGGGCATTACAAAAAGGGAGCAGTCTAGTTGTGTAAGTAGCCAAACCCTTCTCATGCATAATAGAGAGGAAAAACCAAAAACCATAGAAACAAATCCATGAAAAGGCCATAAACCAAACCAGGTGCCAATTTGGTTTTAGCGAATAAGTTGTAGGATCGAAAGGCACACTAGAGGGGGTGAATAGAGTTTGCCAACTTTTTAGTTATTTAAAAATATACTTTTATGATTTAACTTGTTAAACTAAAACCACACAAAAATAAAAGACTAATATGCAAGAAATTAAATAGAGGAAATTAATAGTTAAGGGAAGAGAGAAAGACACCAAAATTTTCAGTCGTTCGAAAATCTTACTCCACTCCCCAATGACTTTTCCTTTGGTATTTTACTAGATGATTCTCTTGCGGTTGAGAACCGAACCTACACGATAATCTTTTTCCTAGGTTAAAGAGAAACCTAAATTATTTTCACAGGTTAAGGATTAAACCACTACTACCATCTTTTTTTAAGGCTAAAGATAAACCCAAATCCTTTTTCTGGTTCAGGATTAAACCAATTACGTTTTCTCACATCCCAAGGTGTTCCCACACCTTAATAAACATCTCAAATTCAAAATGAAAATAACTCTCGTAGGCAAGATTCGAAAGCTTGGTGTTGATAAATTCTTCACAAAATTTACAATGCACCGATTCAATAACGTGTGAAGTAAATGGGACTTTTTGGAGCTGTTTTGAATATGATAGTTGTTGTCTATTTTTTTATGGAGAATATGGATTTAATAGGAAGAAGATGAAAGGTTACCGTTGGATTTAGGGCAAAATGATCGACGGACGATATTTGATGAAGATATTATGAATGGTGGCCATTGGATTTAAGAAAAATCTAGTATATGGCTATGATTGAATGAAGATAATATGAGAAGAGTTTTGGTTCAAAAGGAAACGATTTGAAAATGAAAATCCCGTTTTTTTTATTGACAATTTTTCTTCAAATCTTCATTTGTCCATATCTTTTCATTTTAACTCCGATTTTCACGATTAAAAATGCGTTGAAATCGTCTCTCCAAGCTCTACATAATAAACACTTAAAAACTCCAGAAATATTAGTACACAAAATTCAAGTTTGTTATCATCAAAACATTAATTAATTAATTTGAGATAATTGGCCAAAAAGCCAACATAAGTGGTTTAGTCAATACATCACGTTGGTATGTATAAAAACCCACGGCTTAGACTTCACATTAAGATAGTTCAAGAAAATGTTGATTTGGTTCAAGGTCCAAACCGAAACTTGGTTCAGAACTATGGATTGAACGATCCAACACTTCAACTTGTGATAGCATCCCTCGAACTCCACAAAGGGTAGAAGTCTCAGATCAAGGCCATGCAATCAATATCCTCGATCATGGCAACGAATATCCCTGAAACAAATCCTCACGCGCGTCTCACCAGCACACGTGATGGTGACAAGTACCACTTTCTCTACCATCTTCCACAGTTTCATCGATCTCGTCACTTGCTTCACTACCATCGACTTCAAAATAACGTTCCACTTGTTTCTTCACCTCACCTCAAGCACCTTTCACTCAGAAAAGGGTCAATCTTGCCTCCTCAGACCCTTCACCATTGTTGGAGACGTTTCCTTACCCTCATTGAAATTTTGTAGAGACTCAAATCATAAATAAAATACAAATAACACAACCGCGCAAGCTTTTTGCTTCGTGATTAGAGAGATAAAATATTCACAAATTCTCTAAAATAAACAATTTCTATTCTTTTCTCAACTTGTTTTCTTACTCTTTTTTCTCTCAATTTCATAATGGAATAAACTATCTATTTATAGTCTATTTCAAGCTTGTTCTACCAGACACTACAGCCATAAATTTGTAACCATTTTGAAATTCACTCTAAATCACTAGCGCACCAGGTTGCTTTAACTTCATCTTGCTCAACAGATTTCTAAGCCATATTGCATGACATACGCACCAAGGACCTGCAACATATTCAACTTCGCATATCAAAAGCGTTCCAATTGGTTGCTTCTTTGATAGCCAAGTAAATGTTGCATTGCCTATAAAGAATGTGTATCCCAAAGTGCTCTTCTGATCGTCTATGTCTCTGCATCAACTTGTAGTCTTTCGCTTTTGAATAATACATCCCAAGTGATATTGTACCTTGGATATATCGTAGAATTTGCTTCAATTCCTTACAATGCATATAAACTGGCTCCTTCATGAACCGACTAACAATGCCAACACTCAATGTGATGTCTGCCTTTGTTCATGTAAGATAGTGAAAGCTTCCTACCAAACTTCTGTATCTACTCGCATCTACACGTTATCCTTCATCAAGCTTTGAAAGTTTTGTACCTGGTTCCATTGGTATTAAAACTAGGATGCAATTCGCCAACTTGAACTTTTTAAAGATTTCCTTCGCATAATTCTCCTGCGATAAAAAAAATGCATGTTTCTTCTTGTTTAACCTTCAAACCGAGGAAAAAATTCACCAAGCCCAAATCTGTCATCTCAAATTCTCGCGTCATTGTTCTCTTAAATTCTTCGATCATCGCATCACTGTTACCCATAAATATTAGGTCATCAACATAAAGAGCAACAAAAATCGCATTACCTCCACTCTACTTTGTGTAAAGCGCATGCTTGTAAGAACACTGCTTGTACCCGTTCTCCTTGAAATAAGTATCGATGCGAGTATTCCACCCTCGTGGTGCTTGCTTCAACCTCTAAAGCGCTTTCTTCAATTTTAGCATTTTCTTCTCTTCTCCAACTTTCACATATTTGGGTGGTTGCTCAATGTACATTTCTTCTTCAAGCACACCGCTCAAGAATGTCGTTTTGACATCCATCTGAAAAATTGGCCATATAAATTGAGCCGCATGAGAAATAAGCAATCAGATTGTCTCCATTCTCGCAACGGGAGCAAAGACTCCATCATAGTCAATTCCCGCTTTCTTTTGTACCCCTTCACAACCAGTCACGCTTTATAACGCTCTATCTTGCCTTGAGCATTCACCTTCTTCTTGAATACCCACTTCACGCCAATTGGTTGACTTCCATTCAGCAATTATGTCAGCTTACATGTATCATTGCGCTCTATCGCTTGGATCTTCCTATCCATGGCACTTTGCCACTTCTTGTCTTGCACTGCTTCTTCAAAGCTAATATCTTCTGCATCTGCCAAAAGACATATAAGATGTACCTCATTTATCGCATCATACAGATCTTGCAAACTTCACATTATTGGTTGTTGCGGTTCATCTTCATCATCAGTAGCTTTAGTATCTTGTATCCTTTTGTTTTCTCATCATAGCCAATGAAAACGTACTTCTTACATTTTTCTTTCGAGCTTCGTTCTTAGCTTATCTGGTACGTGTACATAAGCCATACTACCAAATACTTTTAGATGTGAAACTGTCGGCTTCTGTCTGCTCCATGCCTCTTGTGGTGTTTGATCACCCAACTTCGCATGTGGACATCGATTTTGCACATAGATAGCGTATTGCACTAGTTCTGCCCAAAACTCCTTTGACATACTTTTGCTCTTCAGCATTGCTTAAACCATGTCAAGAATGTTCATATTCTTCCTCTCAGCCACACCATTTCTTTGAGGAGTATATCATGTGGTTAGAAATCGCCTTATGCCTTGTTTCTCGCAATACTCCCTGAAAGACATCGAAGTATATTGGCCACCTCTATCAGATCTGTCTACTTGTTTCCTTCTCCACCTTCACTCTGAATTTCTTGAACGCCTTAAATGCTTTTGATTTTTCTTCTGAAACGAGGGTAATTGGTGCGCATATATCAGTATAAATCAACTCGAGCGATTACTTATCCCGATATTCTGCTTTCTTTTGAAACGAGGTTGTCGTTTGCTTGCTGAGCACGTATTCTTCACAAAACTTTCCATCGTAATCCATGTCAGGTAGCCCGTGCACCATATTTTTCTTCGCTAACTCTTTTAGTCCACCATGATGTAGTTGACCAAAAAGAAGATGCCAAAATGATGCTTTATCTTCTATATCGACTCGCAAACACTTTTCTTGCACGCTTCTCAGATTAAATCTATACATGCAATTTCTTCCCATCTCAACTTGAGCAACGAAACACTCTTACTTCCCTTTAAATGTAATAGTTGGTCTTTCAAAAATATCGAAACATGCTTCTCTATCTGTTTCCCTAGACTCAAAATATTTGTTTTGAGATGTGGTACATAGTAGACATCCTAGATTGACCGTGTTGTCAAGCCATCGTTTTGCAAATAATAAATCGTACATTTGCCTTTGACCTCCACTTTTCACGCATCACCAAAAGAAACATGAACATCTTCAACCTTTCTCATCTCTTTAAATAGATACTCGTGACTGCACATATGGTTGCTTGCTTCTGAGTCAAGATACCATAAGGTATCATCGGTCGATTACTAGAATTTTCTTAAGACAGAGAACTTCGATATATAAAATTTCAATCAACAATTAAAATGTATATGAGCCACAAATGGAAAGAGTATAATGAAGCAAAACTCGTAACATTCAAAAATGAAAATCGTTCATCCAACTATTTAGTGAGAGGAGCATTCCCATTTCAATTACCCTTTCTTTTAAATTTTTTGGAAGGTTTTTTTCATTGCCATTTCACACATCATTTCAATTGCTAAAACCAAAAATTTAAAATTTCCAACCTTCGCAAGCTTTGACTTCTATAAATAGTTTCTCAAAATCTATATTGCAATACAATAAGAAAAGTGTTAAATCTAAATTCGAAAAACAAATAATGAAACACGAATTCTAAAAATACTTTACTTTATTTTTCTCTAAAAACTCTCTATTATTGCTTTCACAGTTTTCTCTCTACTATTTTCATTGAAGGAACACTCCATTTATAACCTATTATAAACTTGGTCTCCAAGTTCTTTCCAGAAGTATTTCCCACTAATTGCTAAGTCAATAAAATCTATTAATTCCTTAATTAGTCTTCTAAATTAACAATCCATTAAATCTTGAATTGTTTACCCACTAATTCCTAAATTAACTATTCCAAAAATACATTAAAATATATTTTAAGTTTATTCCTAAAAAACTCCCCCATAAACTTAAAAGCTCTTGTTGTCTGCCATGCCAATCATCTTTTTGAATTTCTCGAACAATGCTTTCAACAAAGTCTTTGTGAATATATCTGCAACTTGATCTTGACTCGCTACATGCTTCAATTCTACGCTTCATTCCTTCACATGATCTCAGATAAAGTGAAAAAAAACATCAATATGCTTGCTCCTTTCATGATTCACTGAATTCTTCGCTAACTCAATTGTTGATCTATTGTCTACTTGAATCACTGTCGCACTAATTTTCATTAGCTCCATCTTTCTTAACAAATTTCTCACCCATATCGCATGACAAACGCACCAAGAAACTACAACGTATTCAGCTTTGCATGTCGATAGCGTCACGATTGGTTGTTTCTTTGACAGCCATGTAAATGTTATGTTTCCCATAAAAAAATGTGTATCCCGAAGTTCTTTTCTGATCGTCTATGTCTCCGCACCAATCGCTGTCGGATTATCCACTCAACTTGTATTCTTCCACATTCAAATAAAACATCTCAAGTGACATTTTTCCTTAGATGTATCACAAAATTTGCTTCAATGCTTTCCAATGAGAATAAACTGGCACGTCCCTGAACCGACTAACCATGCCAACACTCAATGCGATGTTTGGCCTTGTGCATGTCAGATAGCGAAGGCTCCCCACCAAACTTCGATATTTGCTCGCATCTACACGTTTTCCTCCATCAAATTTCAAAAGTTTCGTACCTGGTTCCATTAGTATTGCAACCGGATTGCAATTTTCCATCATGAACTTTTTTAAGATCTCTTTTGCATACTGCTCTTGTGACACAAAGATTCTCGTCTCTTCTTGTTATACCTCAAAACCGAGGAAATACTTCAGCAGACCCAAATCTGTCATCTCAAAGTCTCGCATCATCGTGCTCTTAAACTCTTCTATCATCACATTACTATTACCCATAAAAATAAAATCATTAACATAAAGAGCATCAAATATCGCATTACCTCCACTCTGCTTTGTGTAAAGTGCATGCTCGTAAGGACACTGCTTGTATCAGATATTCTTGAAATATGTGTCAATGCGTGTATTCCATGCTTGCGATGCTTGCTTCAACCCATAAAGTGCTTTCTTTAATTTTAATACCTTATTCTCTTCTCCAATTTTTACATATCCAGGTGGTTGTTCAATATACACTTCTTCTTCAAGTAGACCATTTAAGAATGTTGTCTTAACATCCATTTAATAAATTGGCCATTTAAATTGTGCCGCTTGCGAAATTAAATTCTCTCCATTCTTGCAATTGGATCAAAAACTTCATCATAGTCAATTCCTTCTTTCTGCTTGTATTCCTTTGAAACAAGTCTCTCCTTGTATCGCTCTATCTTCCCTTGCACATTCATTCTCTTCTTGAACACCCACTTCACACCAATCGGCTGACTTGCATTCGGCAATTCTTTCAGCTTGCTTGTATAATTACGCTCTATCGCAGTAATCTCCTCGTCCATCACAATTCTCCACTTCTCATCTCTCACTGCTTCCTTAAAGCTAATATTTTATGCATCTGCCAAAAGACACACAAGATGCACCTTATCTGCCGCATCGTAAAATTCTTGCAAACTCCGCATTTTTTGTTGTTGTGGTTCTTCTTCTTCTTTTTCTTATGTGGTTTTCGACTCCCTCGACATACTCGTTGATGCAATGGCTAGTAATTTTCCACTTTCGATGCTAACTTCCATCTAATTGTTCTAGTCCCATTCATTTTCTTCATTTACTCGCACATCCCGACTTAACATTACCTTCTTGCTTTTTGGGTCAAGTAGCTTATATCCTTTTGTTCTTTCATCATAGCCAATAAACACATATTTCTTGCTCTTATCTTCAAGCTTCGTTATTTGCTGATCAGGTAAGTGTGCATAGGCCACACTACCAAACACTCTAAAATGTGAAACTGTCGACTTTCGTCTGCTCCATGCCTCTTGCGGTGTTTTATCACCTAGTTTTGCATGTGGACATCGATTTTGCACATATATTACCCACTACACTGCTTCCGCCCAAAAATCCTTTACCTTTACTCTTCAGCATTACTTGAACCATGTCAATGATGGTTCTATTCTTCCTCTCAACCACACCATTATTTTAAGGAGTGTATGGTGCAGTTAGAAATCGTATTATACCTTGTTCCTCGCAATACTTCCAAAACATCGTCGAAGTATATTCTCCACCTCTGTCAGATCGCATAGCTTTGATCCGTCTACCAGTTTCCTTTTCCACCCTCACTTTGAATCTTCTAAATGTCTCGAATGCCTCTTACTTTTCTTTCAAAAAATACACCCAAGTTTTTCGTGAAAAATCATCATTAAACGTAATGAAGTACCTCTTGCGGCTAAAGGAACCTGGGGTAATCGGTCCGAATATATCCGTATGAATCAACTCGAGCAGTTGCTTCGCTCGATATTCCGCTTTCTTCTAAAAAAAGGTTCACGCATGCTTGTTGAGCACGCACTCTTCACAAAAACTTTCGTCATAGCCCATCTCTGGTAGCCCATGCACAATATTCTTCTTTGCTAACTCTCTTAATCCACCATGATGTAAGTGACTAAAATGAAGATGCCACAACACTGCATTATCTTCTACATCGACTCCCAAACATCTTTCTTGCACACTTCTCAAATTTAGGCTATACATGCGATTTCTACCCATATCTACTCGAGCGACTAAAGGCTCTTTCTTGTCCCTTAAAAACAACAGCCGGTCTTTCAAAAATACATAATAACCCTTCTCTGTGAGTTACCCCAAACTCAAAATATTTTTTTTAAGATCTGGTACATAATAAACATCTTGGACTGATCTTATCAATCCATCCTTCTGCTCAAAAGAAATTGTACCTTTGTCACAAAAGTAGAGAGTTTAAGAGAGAAATAAAGTAAAGTATTTTTTGAGAATTTGTGTTCTTATTATTTCGTTTTTTCGAGTTTAGTTTTTATAAAAAGAAAACCCTTGCACGCAGAAAAGGGGAAAGAAAAGACTCGAGAAGAAAAGAAGATGTTGCTAGGGTGTTTATTTTTCTTTATATAAAATTGGTTCGGTTTGGTTTTTATGTCAATTTTTATCTGAAACCGAATCAAACAAAAAAACATCAGTTTTCTACCATTTAGAACCAATTGATCTATTGTATTTTAAAACAAATCGGTTATCAGTCGGTTCTTGGACATTTGTTTCACCCCTAGCTAAATCATTAATCGGGAGGATCTAGGCAAGTAGAGTGTTTTACTATAGCATAGAGATAGCGAAGAGGTGAACCATATATACATGCTAAACCAATCTTAAATACATTCTGTTTGATCAACTTTATTTTGTTTATACGAGAGAAAAATGAGGTGAACTTGCAAGTCATAACATTAGGTTTTGCTAAATTTACCAGCATTTTAAGAACGCTTAGAGATAAAGGTTTCCCTAGTGTTGTTGGCTCAGTTATTTGTTTGTTAGAGTTTGAGAGAACCTAACTAGTACTCGAGAGAGCCAGTCTATAGCTCTAGTTGAGCAAGTCAATAGTTCGCGTTACGCTAACACCTCGTCACTACAGCGAAGCATCTGAAGGTCTTATCACCCTCTCGATACTTAGTCACTTGTTAACTCACCTCATTATTCTCTTGTCTACTTACTGCCTTTTAGTATTTTGCGTTTATAATCATTTCGCTTCAACATTATTATTTTGCGAATCGTAGTTATAATCCCATCCAATCAATCATACCCATCACTGACTAATGCTATGAAAACTAATTTGAGATCTCACAAATTCCCTATGGAGATGACTTGTACTTAATATAAAACCTGCTACAACAAGACTACGTATACTTGCGTAATCTAGAGTTTAGGCATACGACTTAATTCATTCCATTTACCTCTCGCTAGAGCGAATCCAGAGGCGTTGTTTTGAGTGGCCTTGTACACACCTAACAGTGGCATATAATGATAATAGATAACATACGATAAAATGATTGCACAAAATTATTAGAGATTTAATGAAGTATCATCTAAATAGAATAGACGATATGTAATGCAATGATTATAAAAAATAATATCATCTAAAGCATTTGTGATATTTTTCTATTATCAGTATATTCCAGTTTTGTTATAGTGACACACTCCACAACCTCCACACTCCAACTTTGTTATAGTGACACACTCCACAACCTCCACGTTCCAGCTTTAACTAAGCTCTTCATAAAATCTTCCTTGAGCTCCCCACACTGCTACAAGAAATATAAATATGGCTATTGAACGTAAACTTATGGAAATTAGGAGACTTTGTGTTGCATTGGATGACTATTTAATTTTTAGTTCAATTTTTTTAAAATTAGTCTTTTAAGTGTGTGTTTTCGGAATCAAACCAACTTTTGAAAATTGTAAAAAAAAAATTAGTTTTCGATCTTTGTTGACTTTTTTTCAATAAAATAAAAACAGAGATTAACTTAACTAACATGATGTATATAACTTGATAACAATAGTTTATAGAATTGGATTTTATCCCAAACAATTTTTTTAAAATGCAAATTTCATCTTAACCTCAAAACAAATTATTCAATGAAGTTGCCACGATGAAATTTACTTCCAATAACAATTTTTGGACGTTATATTTTAATTATAAAATTTTTTGTAAAATATTCCATGTATAGCAGATTTAGGTTTTTTTTAATATTCTATTTTTTTTTTCTTTCCACATCAAATAATGATTGAACTAATTGAAAGTAAACTTTCATCGAATTGATTGAACACTATCAACAAAAAAAATAATTGAAGACTAACGGTTAAAAACTCATTGAAATATATGCATTTTGGTCATTTTACACGGATCACCCTATTTTTCTATTATATACATAATTATTTTTAAAAAAATTACTATTTATGAGTTTTTTTTTCTATGAGTTTTTTTTTCCTATACATGTAAAATTCTCTTACTCCAATGTGACTACCACAGTTCTTGAGTGGCCTTTGAATTATGGTTAGATGTTTTTTTTTATTGAGATAAAATAATAATAATAAAATGCATATCGTACATGGACAAAACATAATTATTATTTGGCGAGTGGACCTTCACAAATATTGAGGGTTGAGAATTGTTTGATATCCTTGTGAAAAACAAAAGGGACAAAAATCAAAATCTATCCATATCTAAAGAAGTCTGATCGAAAACATCCGCCAATGTGTGTGAAGTTCTATCTTCTTCCACACCATAAGGCGAGGTTTCCCTCTGTCTACAATGACATTTCGACTGAAACTTCTTCCACCAAGAAATCAAGTAAGTCTGAATTATCATCCACACATGAATGAACTAATTGTTTATACGAATCAGACAACTGATTCATTGCATGTACCTGAAGGACCTATTACAAGAAGCAAGACAAAGAAGATTCAAGAGGCATATATATTACATCTTTAAATGCTTGCCAATGCACAAGAAGAGATAAAGCTTTTTCATTCCAAATTTATTTACAACATTAGCACAACAAGTGAAGAAGAGATTGAAGTGAAGATGGCATGAGAGTAGTCATTTATTTTGGAAGATGACAACATGACATAATTTTAAATAAAGAAATTTCAAGATTTCTTATTTTGGGACTTTTTGATTTCAATGCTTGCCAACCATGCTCATAATTGCAAGGGACCTTCTAGAAGAGTTGGTTGAATCTATTTAAAGCATATCTACCATTTTGTCTAGAATTTAAGCCATGCAATTGAGTTTTGGTTTCCTATTTTCTACAAAATGCATTTAATAGCATTTTTAGTCCTTTTGTATTTCAAGGCATGCACGAATTTTGGCCTTTAAAATGGCTTGTAATTCATCATTTTGGACAGATTTATGATTGAAAAAAACTTGTTTTTTCTTGAACCCCATTTGGTGTTTCATTTCTTTCAAATCTTGTTTTAGGTTTGAAGTTAAATCAATTCATTGGATTAGTCTTGATCAAACTAATTCTGGAGGAGTTGTCTTAGGATCTAAGAGTGATCATTTTAGATTTTGAGTGTGATCTAAGTTAGCTATCATTGTGAGTTTTTACAAGGATCCTAGAAGGACCTTTAGCTTTGTAAAATTCAAGCAACGTTTGGCGCTTATCATTTGGTATCGGAACCACGACATTCTTTGGCCGAATCTTGAGGTGAACTATCTTTACTTTGTGTTAGTTTGTTATTTATTTATTTTTTTTATTCAAGCAAGCTCATTTGTATTCTTTAGAAGTACTTTGTAGAATTCATTTGTATTGCTCTTGGATCATCAAAAAAAAAATCAGTAGCAAAAATAAAGTAGCAAAAGAAAAAAAAATCTGTTGCGAAAAAAAAAAATATTGAAAAAAAAAATATCAAGGATCCAAGGTACATTGAAGTTCTTGTTATTTGTTTATGTTTTGTTTTTAATTAGCTGCTGGTCCTTAGTTGAAATACTCTACTTTAGTTTGTGAAATTTGATTGTTGAATTGGTTTTATATCAAATTTAAAGTAAGATTTCACCAAATTCTTAGACTAGCCCTTACATCTTTGACCTAGTACCAAAAGCCTACCTTTGAGTGTTAAACACGAGTGTCCCGAGTGAAATCTTTGTGAGAAGTGTGGTGAGGTCCATTTTTTATATTTGCAACATGTCACATAATGAGGAAAAAGCACCACAGGTTCCGGATGTTAATGTTGCTATTCTTCAAGCCCTTTAAGGTATGATGGAAATGATAAGGGAAGATAGAGAGGAAAGAAGAGCACATCACTGACAAGAAGAACAAGCATTGCAAGATGATGAAGGTATGTTAGACTTGGTTGGACAAGAGAGACTAGGTGGAGGAAGAGGTAATGCAAGGGGAGGAAGAAATAATCATGCAAATATCATGCAATCTAGCAGGATAAAAAAAATGCATGAAGATAGAAAAGCTTGAGTTAAACTCAAAATTCCACCCTTTAGTGGAACGGCGGACTCTGAGGCATATTTGCAATGGGAAAGAAAAATAGAACATGTGTTTGATTGTAATTCATATAGTGAGAACAAGAAGATGAAGCTTGCTATTGCTGAATTCACAAACCATGCTCGTGAATGGTATCAAAATCTTAAATCCAAAAGAAGAAGAAAAGAGGAGGATCCAATAGAGACATGGAAAGAACTTAAAGAAGCTATGAGAAAGAGGTATGTTCCCAAACATTATGAAAGAGATTTGAAACTAAATTGCAAGCATTGAGGTAGGGAACAAAAAGTTTAGCTGAATATTATCAAGAGATGGAGTCATTGATGGAAAGAGCAAAAATACGAGAAGACGAGGAGGACACCATGTCTAGGTTTCTTGGAGGTTTAAATCGAGAAATTGCTCATCCGGTTGATAGGAATTCACTACCTTACCTTGAAGATATGTATCATTATGCCATAAAAATTGAAGCTCAATTAAAGGAAGAAAATGAGCATTCGAAAAGGTATTCATCTAAACCTCATACTTTTTCAAATTCTAATACTTCGAGGAAGGATAGTTTTGTGCATAGGAATGAATCAATGCAACAAAAAGGAAAGTTTGGGGCTGCCAAAAGAGTAGAGGCTGAGAGCTCCAATACTAAAAAGAATGAAGTTCCAAAGGAGGTAAGGGAGAAGTCTAGTTCTATTCAATGTTAGAAGTGCAAAAGATTTGGGCACATGAGCAATGAATGTGCCAATAAAATAGTTATGGTGATAAGAAATGGTGTAATTGATTCGGATGATGATTGTGAGGAGCATGATGAAGAACTTGAGGCAGAATATGGAGCACATGATGATGAGTACATTGAAGAAGGTAACTTCATTTCTTTTATCACAAGAAGGGTACTTAATGGGGAAAGAAAAAGTTGAAGATCAAAGGGAAAACTTGTTTCATACAAGATGCTTGGTTAAAAGAAACCCATGTAGTGTGGTAATTGATAGTGGAAGTTGTACAAATGTGGTGAGTAGCTTTCTTGTTAAAATGCTCCAACTAACTACTCGTCCACATTCGAAACCATACAAGCTTCAATGGTTGACCAACAAAGGAGAGCTTAAGGTAAACTCTCAAGCCCTTATTCCTTTTACTTTGGGAAGATATAAAGATGAAATCCTTTGTGATGTTGTACCTATGCATGCGGGGGATATTTTGTTAGGCCGGCCTTGGCAATATGATAGAGACGTCACTTTTGAAGGATTGAGAAATAAGTATACTTTTACTTTGAGTGGAAAAAAATTTACTTTACTTCCATTGTCACCATATGAAGTACATTTTGATCATTCGAAATTGGAAAAGAAAAGAAAAGAATTTTAAGAACAAGAGAGGAGAGAAGAAAGTAAGGTAAGGTAAGAGAGAAGAGTGAAAAGAGAGAGAAAAGTGAGGGGCAAAAGGTGAGTGAAAATAAAGAGAGAAAAAGAGTGATTTTGAGGAAAAAAAAAAGAATGTGAGTTTGGTTATACAAAAAAGGGAAGTGAGGAAACTTTTAGCTCAAGAACCAAAATTTGTACTTATGTGCAAAGGGACGTGTTTGGTAAATGAGCCCAAATCTAAAAATATTTTGCCAAGTGTTTTTAAGTCTCTTTTGCAAGAATTTAATGACATGTTTCCACATGAAGATGCACCTATGGGATTACCCCCTCTAAGAGGAATTGAGCACCAAATTGACTTCATTCCCAGAGCAACTCTTCCAAACATGGCTGCTTATAGGACCAATCCATCCGAAACAAAGGAGATTCAAAGGCAAGTGGAAGAACTCATGGATAAAGGCTATGTTAGGGAAAGCATGAGTCCTTGTTCGGTTCTGGTTATTTTAGTACCAAAGAAAGATGGCACTTGGAGGATGTGTGTTGATTGTCAAACTATCAACAAGATAACGGTAAAGTATCGACATCTCATTCCTAGATTAGATGATATGCTAGATGAATTACATGGTGCAAACTTGTTTTCAAAAATAGATCTTAAGAGTGGTTATCATCAAATTAGAATGCTTGTAGGAGATGAGTGGAAAACTACTTTTAAAACGAAGTTTGGGCTTTATGAGTGGCTTGTTATGCCATTTGGCCTTACTAATGCACCAAGTACTTTTATGCGATTAATGAATCATGTTTTGAGATAATACATTGGGAAATTTGTTGTGGTATACTTTGATGATATCCTTGTTTACTCAAAAAGCTTGAATGATCATGTTTTGCATGTTAAGATAATTTTACTTAAACTTAGAGAAGAGAAGCTTTATGCGAACTTCAAAAAGTGTAGTTTTTGTCTAGACCAAGTTAATTTCCTAGGATTCATTGTTGGAAAGAATGGAGTGCAAGTTGATGAAGAAAAGGTTAAGGCTATTCGAGAATGGCCAACACCCACAAATGCAACCGAGGTAAGATCTTTCCATGGTTTGACTAGTTTCTATAGGAGATTTATTAAGGATTTCAGTAGCATGGCCTCACTATTGAATGAACTTGTTAAGAAGAATGTGAAATTTGAATGGAAACAAAAGCAAGAAAATGCATTCAATGAACTTATAGAAAAATTGACTAATGCACCTTGTCTTTCTCTACCTAACTTTGATAAATCTTTTGAGATTGAATGTGATGCAAGTGGAATAGGTATAGGGGTTGTTTTGATGCAAGAGAAAAGGCCAATCATGTTCTTTAGTGAAAAGCTAAATGGAGCACAACTCAAATACCCGACATAGGACAAAGAGCTACATGCACTTGTTAGGGCTTTGCAAGTTTGACAACATTACTTGTGGCCAAAAGAGTTTGTCATCCACACTGATCATGAAAGTTTGAAGCATCTCAAGAGCCAAACAAAGCTAAAGAAGAGACATGCGAAGTGGGTAGAATTCATTGAGACATTTCCTTATGTCATTCATTACAAGAAAGGTAAGGACAATGTGGTGGCTGATGCATTGTCAAGAAGGTATGCATTATTTTCTTCTCTTAGTGCAAAAATTCTTGGTTTTAACACATGATTGAGTTGACAAAGTTGAAAAATCTGAATTTCATGATGTTTATATGCAATGCTTAGGAGGAAACAATGTCCATGATCATATTGTATTTGATGACATGCTTTTTAGAAAAGGGAAGCTCTGTATTCCTAAGTGTTCAATTAGGGAGTTACTTGTAAAAGAAGCTCATGGGGGAGGACTTATGGGACATTTTGGGGAATTTAAAACATATAGCATGTTGAGTGAACACTTTTATTGGTTGAAAATGAGGAAGGATGTGAACAAAGTATGCAAACAATGTTTCAAATGTAAAGAGGCTAAGTCTAAGACACAACCACATGGTCAATACACACCTTTAGATGTTCCTAGCGAACCTTGGGTGGACATTAGCATGGATTTTGTTCTATGATTACCAAAGACTAAGAGACATCAAGATAGCATTTTTGTTGTTGTTGATAGGTTTAGTAAGATGGCACATTTCATTCCATGTAACAAAACAGATGATGCTATTAACATAGCTAATCTTTTCTTTAGGGAAGTAGTTAGATTACATGGATTTCCCAAAACAATTGTGAGTGATAGAGATGTCAAATTTTTAAGTCTTTTTTGGAAAGTCTTATGGGGAAAATTGGGTACCAAGCTTTTGTTTTCTACAACATGTCACCCCCAAACTGATGGACAAACTGAGGTGGTTAATAGAACGTTAGGAGCCCCACTTAGATCCTTAATTTCAAAGAATATGAATGTATGGGAAGAGACTCTACCATTTGTGGAATTTGCATACAATAGAGCGATACATAGCACCATTCATTGTTCACCTTTTGAGATTATGTAGGGCTTTAATCCTTTAACAACACTAGATTTATCACCATTGCCGCCTAATATGTTTACTAGTGATGCATCATCTTCTAAGGCCGAATATGTAAAGGAATTGAACAAAGAAATCAAAGAAATGATTGAAAAGAAAAATCAGAAGCTAATCACTACCAAAAATCATGGGAGAAAGCAATTGATTTTTAAAAAGGGGGATTGGGTTTGGGTTCATCTACGAAAAGAGAAGTTTCCTGATCAAAGGAAGTCTAAACTACAACCAAGGGGAGATGGTCATTTTCAAGTACTTGAACGAATCAATGATAATGCATACAAGCTAGATCTTCGAGGTGAGTACAATGTAAGTTCTACTTTTAATGTGGCTGACTTGACTCCTTTTGATGTAGGAACTGTAGATCTTGATTTGAGGTCAAATCCTTTTAAAGAAAGGGGGGATGATACGAATCAGACAACTGATTCATTGCATGTACCTGAAGGACCTATAACAAAAAGCAAGACAAAGAAGATTCAAGAGGCATATATATTACATCTTCAAATGTTTCCCAATGCACAAGAAGAGAAAGCTTTGTCATTCCAAATTTATTTACAACATTAGCACAACAAATGAAGAAGAGATTGAAGTGAAGATGGCATGAGAGTAGTCATTTATTTTGGAAGATCACAACATGGCAGAATTTTAAATAAAGAAATTTCAAGATTTCTTATTTTGGGATTTTTTGATTTCAATGCTCGCCAACCATGCTCATAATTGCAAGGGACCTTCTGGAAGAGTTGGTTGAGTCTATTTAAAGCATATCTACCATTTTGTCTAGCATTTAAGCCATGCAAATGAGTTTTGGCTTCCTAGGCCTTATTTTCTACAAAATGCATTTAATAGCTTTTTTAGTCCTTTTGTATTTCAAGGCATGCACAAATTTTTGGCTTTTATAATGGCTTGTAATTCATCATTTTGGACAAATTTATGATTGAAAAAAACTTTTGTTTTCTTGAACCCCATTTGGTGTTTCATTTCTTTCCAATCTTGCTCTAGGTTTGAAGTTAAATCAATTCATTGGATTAGTCTTGATCGAACTAATTCTGGAGTGAGTTGTCTTAGGATCTAAGAGTTACCATTTTAGATTTTAAGTGTGATCTAAGTTAGCTATCATTGTGAGTTTTTACAAGGATCCTAGAAAGACCTCTTGTAAAATTCGAGCAACGTTTGGCGCTTATCAATTGTCGTTGCAATCTTATGTGTTGTATAACTGACTACATAATATAATTCACTATCAGTTTATTATGTTGACCAGAAGTACAAATCTTTACATATTTATGACGCCTCAAGACTAGTGTTTTCTGCTCAATACTATTTTGCATAGAAACTTCTTCAACTCATCCTTGTTTGACAACATGAGCCTAACTTTTAACGCAACTAAGACATTAGAGTTGTTTGCGTTATACGTCTCAGTGTGTACGAGTACATTTTCTTCAAGGATGAAGCAATCGTTATACATGGCACTGGAAAATCCACTGCACATTACTGTTATGGTCTAACTTTCGCCAATATCAAGCGCAAATGCAACTAAATCGATAAGTTGACTGATTGTTGTACCGTATGTTATTTCAATCGTCACCGTCTTATAATTGGAGTAGATATCATTTTCATCCCATACCCATTAAAGATAACTGGATGGTTGTGACCTCCATTGTTGCAGAACCAAAATGCTTTCGATGTGAAATTTAGGGAGGATTGCAAATGTATGGATCAGGGAATAGAATCATAATTTTCATTAGTGATCATAAGTGTGGAGACGTTGAGGGAAAGATCGTAGAATTTTGATCTTCAACCGGTGAGGTGGAATGTGGTTAGGCGACAACTTTTTTTCCTAAAAATTCATCTTTCTTTCATCAATATTATTTATATAGATATTTTTTCAAAATTTAATTTGAATTAACAATAAAATATGAAATAGTCATTATTCAATATAAAATCTATTTTCTTCAAAAAAATTTAATTGAATTCCATTAAAAAAAAAGATATTCAAAATAAAATAATTAAATATTGAAGAGGGTTATGAGAGAAGAAATTTCCTTCAATGTATGTTATTTCATAATTTTTTTCAAAATTTTTAAAAGTCTCCTCAAATGTAGGCTTGTATGGAGGATTTTTTAAAAATAATGTTGATTATTACTTAGACAAACTCGTTGGATATGAAGGGACATTATGGGAGTAAAAAACCTTTCTTCCAAGTAGACATGGATTTAATTGCAAAAAATGAGTAAACATTTAATGATTTTAAAATGTTGAAATATTTCCTTGAGAATAATGAAACCTATCGTAAAAAATTTGAGAATAAACCAACTTAATTTATAAAAATAAAATAATTATAATGAACCTAAGTAATCAATGTAGCATTGCCACCAAAGTTAAAGTTACAAAAAAATGCTCTCTCATAAAAATGTGTAATTTTACCCTGCCTTCTATTCATAGATGAATTTGTAAATAAAAAGCTAACCGATTAACATATTTTCAAAAAAAATCTTCAAAAACTAATTACCATTTCTTTATAAGGCTCCTTCCTACCACCATTTCGAATGTGTGATTATAGAGTGAGGTTGTACAAGTATATACAAGGTGTTAAGCCTTGATCTCGACAAATAACTTTTTTTCAACGAAAATTAGAGGTGGGGGATGATCAAACTCATGACTTTTTTGTCATGAACATAGACTTATATCGATCTAGTTATTACTCTTGTTAGCATCTCGACACATAACTTGGTAGGCTAGCATGAGTCAAAGTCATACTCCCTTGCTACAGGGTTCAAATCCTCAATTCCTAACACTTGTTGTGTATCTATAAAGAAAAACTTGGATGTACACCCACAAGAGAGGGTTCATAAATATCACACAAAATTCACATTCTTGGAAGAAAATGAGAACTATAAATATGTTATGCAATAAGTACCAATAATCAGAACAAAGGAATCTTGAGCAGTTCTTTTATCATCAAACAGAAGACCATTTCTGCAACCTATGAAGATTCAGATCATCTCCACTTCAAAACAAATCCAACTTGTTGCAGATCAGATTTACTCTCCTCAGCTCCAAATTTCCACAAATTTAACAATCAAAGCACCAATTAGAGCTTAGTTGAGAAAATCCTACCTGCAAACTGCCTGAGAGAAGGGAGTTCAGAGTCACTACAACTTTACATTACCAAATGCTCCTTTGAAGGAGCCATAAAGTGGCTGTGATCTTCTGAAACTGAAAATGTCATCTATTATCACTGTGTTGGGTTGGATTGGTTGATTTAGATCTGCGGAATACTCCGAAGAATGAAGATTTCCGTAAACCCGAACACTCAAAGACTTCTTACGAGGTGCACCAACTTTTATATGTTCATTGAAGAAGTCGACC
The DNA here is from genome assembly GCA_036507275.1 of Sicyos edulis. Lineage (NCBI taxonomy): Eukaryota > Viridiplantae > Streptophyta > Magnoliopsida > Cucurbitales > Cucurbitaceae > Sicyos > Sicyos edulis. The sequence continues at coordinate 38,921,918 of CM071847.1, forward strand.
AACTCCTGATGTGTGAGTGTCTTTAATGCTGCAACCTGGTTAGAACCAACGGTAATAGTCAACAATACCTTCCCTTTTGAATTAAAAGGCAGAGATGAACATTTTTTTCCTCTTTGCGAAAAAAAAAAATACAGCTTACAATTTTCATTAATAAAGATAGTCATTATTTTGAGTTCAACGACAATCAGAGGGGAGGATTTGAATCCATAACCCTCTTTGGTCGTAAAATATTTTGTCATTTGAGCTATACTCTTTATTAGCAAATCATGTTGATATTTTGTGTTTCAATATTTTACAAAACCATTAAAATCCTTTAGTCAAATTTAGTAAACAAAATGGAAAAGTTCAATCTTGGTAAAATTAATGTCAATGTTTGTATCATGAGAGTTTAATATAATACAAGAACTTTAAAATTATTCACGGTATCAGAACTCATGAACTCCAAACGAGTATTCGAGTGAATAAAAAGAAATTGAGATTCAATCCCAAAATGGTTCTTAAAAAGGCACGTTGAGCATCACATATTGAAATGTGAGAACTAACATTTATGAGATAGGTGAGCGATGCCACTTATTGCCAATTGGTTTAAAGATAAAGAGAATGTACCATCAGCAGCACATTTTACCTTTTGTATTACATTTGCAGTACAATTTCTAAAATAATTTCATCTATAGCATATTAATTTCTATCAGTGATAAAATTCAACAAGTGATAGAACTCAATTTGAAATTCTATCACTAATAGAAAATCCAAGCGGTGATAGAAGTGTTAGTATTATTCTATATTTAGTGAGTTGTTAGGATTTGCATCATTCTTAGTATTATTCTATATTTAGTGAGTTGTTAGGATTTGCATCATTCTTAGTATTATTCTATATTTAGTGAGTTGTTAGGATTTGCATCATTCTTCTTGTATATATATATGGACATAGTTATATCAATAAAAAGTACGACTTCTCTGAGTCCCAAAATATTGCGTAACATGGTATCAAAGCCATGCATAGGGTTTTAAAATATTGAATTTAGGGTTTGGGTGTGTGCTTCTCGGGGTATTCGAATAGTACTCTTGCTGTTCGAGATAGCCGTCAGAAACTGCGTCAGGATCGCCGGAATCTGTCAGAACCGCCGCCGCGCCTTGCCAGAGTTGGTCGCCATCGCCACCGTCATTCGAAAGCCCGCCAGCCGATCTACCTGCATCTAGAAGATCGCCACCGCACGACGAACAGGGACCTCACACACGCCGCCGGAAGTTCCAGATCTCCGCCGCAAACGGAGGCGCGTGAGAGCGCGTGGAGGGGTTTTCCGATGAGATTCTTCCTGGGCTTTGAGCGCGACAAGCCTCTCTTCGTGTCTGTGTGGTTTGTTTTTGGTTTTCGGCGATATTTGGTCTTGGGATTGAGGTTTAGAGCATTTTTTTTTTGGTAATTTCCTGCTGTGTTTTGTTTAATTCGACGTTGATTCTCTGATTTCCAGATTTTAGATTGGTGTTTTACGCTTGGAAGAATATATGGTTGATTCTAAGCACACGAGTGTTATTTCTCACTCGTCGGAAATCACGAAGCGTAAGTTGAATGGCCTCAATTATCGCGATTGGAATAAAACAATTCGGTTTCATCTTCTGAGCATGGAGATGGGGAGTCATATTAAGGATGAGGCACCAGCGGATGAGTCAGAGAAAAGAATATGGCTTCGAGATGATGCTCAACTATATAATCAGATTCAAAACTCAATAGAAGATGATGTGGTCGACCTGGTGACTCATTGTAATAGCGTCAAGGAATTGATGAAATTTCTGGAGTTCTTATATTCTGGAAAGGAGCAGGTGACAAGAATATATGATGTTTGCACATCCTACTTCCATGCTAATCGAAAGGGACAATCAATAACGGCGTACTATATGCAGCACAAGAGGAACAGTGCCGAGCTCACGGCTCTTATGCCTTTTGATGCAGATATAAAAGTTCAACAGAGTCAGAGAGAGAAGATGGGTGTTATTAGTTTTCTACAGGGTTTAGGTCCTGAGTTTGAAATGACAGTCCACTTCGATGTGTTTAGTTCTCTCATGAAACACTAATAGAACTCAGCTAGTGATAGAATTCAATTTGAATTTTTTGCTACAAATGAATTAGTTTTGATTTTATGTTATAGATGAAAATATTTTGTATTTTTTTGTTATACATGCAAAATCCCCTAAGATAAAACTAGATATATCTTTTTACAAAAAACAATTTTCTAGTATTTTTAAAGTTTAACCAGGATTTTAAAACTATTTAAAGATTTCGATTAAAAAAATAGGCAAGAAGAAATATATATATATATATATATATATATATATATATATATATATTTTGAAACAAGGGTAACCACGACTGTCCCTAAGCCAGGTACCGAGACAGGAGCATACCCTCAAAGCCCAAATCTTCAACCACTATGCCACCCCTTGGGGACGGGAGAAAGATTATTTTTATAAACTAAAAACTAGGAAATTTATCCTCAACAACATATTCTAAATATTTATAGAACAATTTTAAAAATAATTCATCTATAGCACGTAATTTTCTATCATTGATAGAACTCAACAGTGATATAACATAATTTTCTATCAATGATAGACTCAACCAGTGATAAAACAATGATAGAACTCAACCAGTGATGGAATGAGTCTACACTTATTAAATTCTAACACTGATAAAACTCAACTAGTGATAGAACTTAATCTGGATTTTTTCTGCTACAAATGAATTAGTTTTCATTCTGTGTTATAGATAGAAATATTTTGCCATATTTTTGTTATACATGCAAAATCCCAAAAAACTATAGTAAAATGGTTGTTGAATGAACTAAAATTTCTGATAAGACAAAACTGTGCATAGATCACGCCCCAAAACATTAAAGGAAAATCAAGCGCAACATTTAATATCATACCTCTGATTCTCTCCTATCGAATTTCAGTGTCCCATCATCAATCTCTCGCCAGTAAAATCCAGATTCTTCCCTCAAGTTCTTAAATTTCTCAAGCTTCATATCTACTAGAGCATTTACATTGCTCTGCAAAACCATGAATCAGCAACAACGATATTAAACCACACATCAACAGCAAGCTTTTGAAAAGTTTAGCAACTGACCAAACTTGGCTACAAAGCAACATGATACTTCTATGAACATGAAATGAAAAATTTAAATCACGGGTATATTAGATATTCCTTTTTGTTCCTTGAGTATTACTCATGACTATCTGCACTGACCTATGTAATAAAAACATTTATGGCTAATTGCTGTCAGAAAAAAAGTGGCCACCACATTGTTACAAGTTCACATGCAAATGGCAAATTAACACAGTATGTCATCAGGTTATCAAATTATTTGGGGGTTGAGAGATTTTCAACCTACAACCTCTTAGTCGAGCCTCGATGATACATGTCAATTACCGGGGACTCGGTGAGCTAAGCTAACTTTAACATCAGGTTATCAAATTCTTTTTGATATTCGTGAGTTCGAGCCAGCTTACGCGAACCTCGACTAACATTTGGTTGTCCAGAAAATCATACAAGGATAGTTACTGCTCTCACCTTGAATTCATCAATTGTCATCTCAACGAGCTTTTTCTCAAACATCTCTAGGAATGCTTCTACTCTCAAATCAATATTTCGAGGACCCTACAACACCAAAATAAGGAGAATATGCACGAGGTGACAAGGATACAATGGAAGATAGGATCATGATGCTTACCTTAACAGTGGATTGAATAATAAATTGAACACCACGGATACCAGAGTCATTCCTGCATTTGAAGGTAAATTACTTATACAGTAAATATTCCAAGGAGAGTTTAAAAAAATTCTAACCTTTGCATTAGAAAAGTAATGTAGCCAAGTTGTTCAACAGTCCTAAGCTGATGAAATGCTGCTTGTTTTGCCACAAGAGCAAAAAGTTGAAGCTTCACATTCTGTAGAAAATCATCTCGATGCACCTAAATATTAAAGACAGGATGATTAGAAAACTGCATTTAACTTTAAGAAAAGAAGAGTTTAGCAGGAATTTCTCTGTGCAATAGAGCGAGTTCCTTTTTTTTTCTCTTTGTACATGTTACCATGTACATCTACATCAACGAAAGTTTGATTGAATCTATTACTTCCCTAACAATGACTTGGACTCGCACTATTTCTCCTTCCAAGAAATATAGTTTTGTAACTCTTAATGTTCATTGGAGAAGTTTCTTCAATTATTGATAGGAGTATTTTTGAAGCTTTTTATACATATAAATGAAAATTTTGTTTCCTATAAAAAACATGTACATTTACTATAGTAAATAGTGCATATGAACATTATAGCTGTAGTTTTTAATTTATCATGTTTCCAACATAGCATAAGGCTTTCTTTGTAATTTCTCTTCATATATCATAACAAATACTTATTCTTCTACATGCTGTGGAAAGACCTAAGCACGCAGCTTGACTTGCATTCAATAAACATTAATTATATATTGGCCATGTACTATGTTTGGCCTAAATTGCTTCACTACGCTAAGCTCTTGGGCCTCTTTGGTCGGGTGTGAGGTGGGCCACTTACCCTCTACTTATCTTGTGCTGTCTCTACTAGCAGGCAACCTGAGGAGCATTGTGTTCTGGAGTCTGGTTTTGGATAAGGTTCAGAAACGGTTATCTTCTTGGAGAAGGCCTTATTCTCTAAAGCAGGACTCATTCTTATCCAAGCAGAGTTAAGTAAGATTCCCAGTTTTTCTTATCTCTTCAGAACTGGGAAGGGGTGGATGATGTGGTGGTCAAGCTGGTGGAGTGGTTAAGTGGGATGTGGTGGTCAAGCTGGTGGAGTTAGGAGGATCAGGAAATGGTAGCTTGAAACATCGTAGCGGGGCTCTTTTGGCTAATGACAGTTGTTCAAAGAGCCTAATGCTTTAGGTCATAAAGTTATGGTAAGTCAAAGCCAATTTTTAAAAAGCTACTCTTTATTGAAATATGCAAATCAATGTGATTGAAAAAGTGAATCTATTAAAATTAATAAGTCATGTTTGATAATCACTTCGTTTTTTATTTTTTGTTTCTAGTTTTTCATTTTTGGTTTTTAGTTTTTTAATTTAAAAAATTAAAAAAACAAAACCGTAAATGTTTGATAACTGTTTTTAGCTTTATGTTTTTAAAAACTAAAACCAAAAAACAGTTAAAAAACATGTTTGATAACTGTTTTTTATTTTCAAACATCACATTTTGTTTTGATTTTTTTAATTTTTTACTATTTATTCTCGATTTTTTTTCATACTTTTTTATAACAAAAACAAAACTTGCTTTTAAAAGCTACTTTTTTTTACCTTTTAGAATTCCTTTAATATTTTTAAAATTTTAGAAACAAAAACCAAAATTAGTAATCAAACAAACTTGTTTTTAAAATTTTAAAAAAAAAACTAAAAACGAAATTATTATCAAAGGGAGTCTAAAAAATTAGATTTTAAAGCATTAGATTTGATTAACATTCTCCTGCAATCACTTTTAAGGTTTTCAAAATCAACCCAAACGAGATCTATGTTTTGTTTCACTAGACACAATATAAAAACGGAAAACTAAAAAACGAAAATATTAATCATGAAGGAAGAGAAGTGGATTAGTTTATAACCTGAATATAGTGGACAAGAGCCGAATTTTCATCATTTGGGTTGAGACCCTCTGCTGAATAGAAATAACTATTGCCTCTCTGAAGCTTCACAACTCTATTGGTTGGATGCTGTGATGGATATAATGGTCTGGATATTGGATTTGGCCCGTTGAAGAACGTATCTTCAATGTGTTGGATCATTGATTCAGATTCACTCCTTTCAATGTTTCCTGAATAATTAACCATGTAAGCTAAAAGCATGTGATCCGTGAGATGTTGAAGACGAGAGAAAGTAATACAGACCAGCAATGTAACATTCCAAGTAAGCACTTGAGAGCAAAGTGGGAGCAAATTTTACTAGATCTTCAGCACCCAAATGTGGAAGGATTGCAAGTTCCTCCATAAATGGCCACGAGTGATCTTCAAGTATTAATGAACAATAATATAAAGCCTGCTGATAGGGCTTCTGAAACTTGAAATTTTGGTACTCCTTCATCACTGTTTCCTAAAAGAAAAATCTGAGTGTTAAATAAGATAATTATTTTATTTAGTTACTGTTATTAAAAAAATCATTTATGGTTCAAGTATTTAATATTTACTTCCATAGATATTCTTTTGGATAAAAGAAAAATTGAACATTTGTTTTTAGTTCAACATCAGGATGGGGATCAAACCCATGACCTCTTGGTTCACAGGTATACATTGATGTCATTTAACCATTGTTTTTATTGGCCAAAAACCTGAACATTTAATTGAATGTAAGAAAAAAAAGTACAATATTATTGGTTTACTTCTATAGTCGTTCACTAAATTATGAAATTTCTTAATGTACCATAATATTTATATACTGCTCTAGTCTTGTTCTATCTACTGAAATTTTAATATCTCAACATTTGATAGATATGATTCTAGTTCAGTGTTAAACTAGTACATAAATTAAGGTTTCAACTCTAATTAAGAAGATAAAATTTCAATGTTAGATAGTTTATGAAAATTAATAGTAATAATACCTTGATGACGAGAAACCTATCAGGTTTCACACTGAATTTTGCAATTTTTTCAACAACAGTTTCCAATAGAATCCTTAACTTGTGGTTGTAACCAACCAGAATCACCTAAAGAACAACAATTTAAAAACAAGAGAGAAATTATGATAGTAATATGTAATATCAGTTTCGACAGATCATTTACCAAAAAACAGAGAGCAGATGACAAAAACTAGTACATTTCTTTGCAAATTACCGGTAAGATTATAAAATAGGTACTCTATATCTGGTCGAAAACGAAATACTTATCCCATTTTTACCAATTGCCTTTTTAGGATATGAGAGCAAATTATGTCCTTTTCCGGATATGAGAACAAATTATGTCCTTTTCCGGATATGAGAACAAATTATATATGTAGTTCACAAAGCTACAAGTTCACTCCTCATACTCTTAAGTTAGTGGTGTGAGACAACATTGTATGCACTGCAACTTTTGCATTATATAAAAAAAATGCCTAGAATGAATTATAAAATGGTACCTGGAAACCCGAGTCTGCAGGGCTTATGCCATAATATAGTCCAGCAACCTGAGCACTATAAGCTGCAAGACAAGAAAAGTTTAGCTTCCATCCCTTTAGATGCTTATAAAATAAATTAGAAAAGCTTACAAAATAAAAGATTCATTTAAAATTATATATCAGATTGTAAATACAAGTAAAGTCTCAAGATGGATAAGCAGAAGATCTATCCTGAGAATATTAAACAGAACCGCCCCAACAAAACAATAAAGAAAAAACTAAAAATAGGAACAAGAACAAGAAGCATAGCCAAATTACTTAGTTTCTTGGAGTAACTTACCGTACTCGTTCAGATAATCCATCAATAACCTCGTAAAAATGTCTGTTAGGACTTCTGCTTCAGGTGAGATGTCAGCATGGGGACATTTAAAATCAATCTTAACATATGCTTTGGGCGTGAAGAACTTCGTATCAGGTTTGTACCATATTGTCGAATATGATGACTTTCTTAACAGAACTGGAAACTCAGCCTATTCCAATGGCCAATTGTATTAGGAAATACATAATCCAGCAAAATGAATAACATCTTCATAATATAAATAGAACTTCATATTAAACCTTTTCACATGCACCCTTAAGTGATAAATCAGTGGGGATGAAAATGTTTGGAGCTGGTAGGTGCAATTTTACATCAGGAGCAGATTTCATCCATTCCTACAGACAAGTAAAATCACAACTTTCATTTCATTTTCTTTTGATAGACTTTCCAGCATTTTAATAAATACCAAAAATATACAACAAAGAAACTTGTCAAACTTCCAGAAAAGGGAGCAAATTGGGCCTAAAAATAAGCATCTCAGTCGAGAGAAGAAACAAATCAAGTCATTTGGCAGGAAAGACAGCCTCTAAGACACCACTCTGGGTGTTCCGAGCATCGCATACACCACCTATTCAAGCCAGAAAGACTGCAGAACTAGCATTTAGATGCTCATGCTACATTCAACGTTGTTTGATAACTCAAGAGAGGCTCACTTGACGCTTCAGGGAGGATTTGCTCAACGCTTGTAGAGTCGAGACGCAAACATATATTCAGCGATTTACTGCTTATTTAATGAGGACAGCCTCTTGATGCTGCCATTGGTGCTTTGATGCATGTATATAGATCCCTTTCTCCTAGGAAAAAAGGTGTGTTATTTTGGACAGCCTTGTTGGTAGACATTCTTAGGAGCTCTTTTAGCTTATACTTTTCAATTCAACTTTTATCTGTCGAGCCATGATGAATTCTTGTTACTGTGAGAAACTAATACATTGGCTCCCTTGGGAAATCGACATGGCACTTGTACGAAAAATTAGCGACTTGCCATAGTGAATTGGCTTCAAAATGTCCGATACTGAACCTTGTAGTCACAAAACCTCCCACTGACAAAGTGTTGTATACTTCCTTGCAAACAAATTTACTTGTATTTATTGTCTACAATACTTTCTTTCAAGATGTTTTCAAATGTTTATTCTCTCATATTCTATAACAAAATCTCTTGAATGTGAGTGGAGGCAAGACCCTTGTTAGGAATTATAATTTATAATTTCTAGATTTATGCAATTTAAAGTAGTTAAATATTGTTAGATATTCTGTCGGATTTGATAAGAAAATTGTTACATATTCTTCAAGTTTGTTAGGAGATCTTGTAAAGTTTGATACTCCGAATATTATATCTATTTGGGTAAAATCAACAGAAAGGTAGAAGAAAACACCTCAATTTCTTTGAATTTAACATGGTATAGAGTCTCTGTCAAATAGAGAAAATATTTGTTTTAAACCTTGGCGGCGATGTGTCCGTTGACGATGTGTGTCGTGCAACATGTTTGACGGTGCGTGACATGAAACGTGATCGGCGTCCATGAGTTTTCTAATAGCATGTTCACTAGCCGTTTATGAGTTGCGAAATGTTCAGCGGTGTGAGATGTGCAACATGATTGGCATCCTTGAGTGTCTCAGCAATGTGACATGTTCGACGGTGTGTGACGTGCAACATGATCGGCTTCGTGAGATTTTTTTTTAGTGTTGTTCAACGTCCGCGAGTTTCTATTCAAGTGCAGCTCGACGTCCATGAGTTTGCTGGTAACTATCATGTGTGCTCAATGTGTGCATGTTCAGTTGTTTGATCGATGTGTCGTCCCTTATGTGTGCGTGTTCCGTTTGGGTGCAATATAATGATGTTTATTTCTCCAAGCCATTTCATGCTCCTATGCAAGTTGAGAAACAACCGTTCTTACTCTTTTTGTTCAATTTGGGAATTTGTAATTAACATGCTCAACCTTGAGAGTAAGTATTTTTTTTTAAACAAGGTAACCACGCCCGTCCCTAGGCCAAGCACCGGAGACATCGAAGGAATAGTATCACAGGTGAGTCTCGAACCTAAGACCTTAAGGGGAGCATACCTTTAAAGCTCAAGTCTTCAACCACTGCCCCACCCCTTGGGGACCTTGAGAGTAAGTATTAAGAGTTATAGGAATATAATTCCTAGATTTATGTAATTTAAAGTAGTTAAATATTGTTAGATATTCTCTAGAATTTGTTAGGAGATTTGTTAAGAGATCTGGTATGAATTGGTACTCTATATACTTGTTGAAAGGTGGAATTCAAATTCTTCAAATTCTTCATTTAATAATGAACTCAGCAATGGGTTTAAATAGAGTACAAGGGATGACCTAATTATAAAAGGAAAATATAATATCTAATCATAAAAGGAAAAGATTCTACCTAGTTATAAAAAGAAAAGATATAAAATAATATTTAATCTAATTCTAAAAGGAATAAATAATTAAAAAAGATGAAAATACAATTATACTAAAAATAACATAAACCAACAATACTATGTATATATACACACATAGGAAAAATCAATAGAAAGGTAGGAAGTTTTCTCCTCAATTTCTGTGAGTTCAACAACCCTGTACCAAAGTTCTCTGTGAATTTTGATTTTCAGCAGTTAACTTGCTTGTCGGGTCAGAACAAGTGCAAGCTCATCTAGTGGATTTGTTTGGAGTGACATTTTGTAATCTATCTCTCTCCCATGGACAGTTTTCCCCTTTCTTTAGTAATTTCATACATCAATGAAATTGTTTTTTATCCAAACAAAACTCCACCCCTTCCTGGTCTTATTGGTGTTGTAGAACTAGGCTGCTGTAATACCGCTGGTTTGATATTGAATTTGGGTTACCTTTGTTGGTTTTGACTTTGGATTACTTTGTTAGTGTCCGTTTGGATTACTTTGTTACCTTTTGTTTTTTATTACTAAGTTGGTTATGGTTTATTCTAAAGGCTACAACTTGTGAATTGATGACAACTCAAGATTAAGTATTTACAATATACATCATTTAAATAAGAAAATTTTAGACCAAATAATAATTGATATAGTTAACAGCACCATTCCTAAACTATTCTGCAGCCCCATTAGTGAATGGGGTGGAGGCAGTTTACAGCAGCCCCATTTATAAAGCAACACCATCTTTACATGAGACCAATTTTTACCCAGTAATTTGCACTTTTGAGAAGTGACATAGATGAATTTTTGTTCATCGAAGGTCCAATTTGATAATACGAACGTTTTATTATATTAGTCATATTTCAAAATTAAGAGTAAGATTGTTTCCCCAATCTATTAGAAGTTTCTTCGAAAAATACACTTCAAATAAAATGGATTTAAGGGAACCCTAGTAAAATGAAAATAACCAGAAAAGACAAACCTGAATTGAAGATGAGGAAAATTTATCAATGGAGTAAGCAGTTCCATACCACCGCTCAACCTTATCAGTTTCGCCTTCAAATTTCTTTGATTCCCAAAAGATGCTTCAGAAAATAAATCAATCAGGGAACTGCTGCAATATGTTTTCTTTAATAGGAAACAAATATTCTACTGATAGTTATTATAAATGGGAGGAAAGCCAAACACTTAGCCAATATTACAGAAAAAATCTCCCAAGTGGCTAACAGGTCTTTATGTTAATTTCCAAAGGTACCGTACAGTAGCTTTTTTTTTTTAGTACATATTAGTGGAGGGGACAAATACCGATTCTCGGGATTGAACTTGTGACACTAATGTTGAACTGGTTTACAACCAAACAATGAACGTACAGTAACATTTATACAAGATCTCAATCATAGATCCTTTAAGCTATGTATAAAAGTATTGTTACTCATGTTTTATCCACTGAAAAATCGTAATATTTATATGACACCAAACTCGAGCAACTTTTATAAATAGAGTGGGTGAGGGTAGGGTTTAGGATCCAAATTATTGAGTTATTGAGTGATTTATTGTACGGCTCAAGAGATTCTCTTGAGAGGGGAGGTTCCAAGACCTATCAAACTTGGCTTATCTTTATTCTTTTACTTTTGATATAATCTAGATCCTGCATCATATCACTATTTTATGGAAGGACTCTCTGTTTACCACTACAAACATCATTAAAGGTACTTACACCCTCTCCATTCACTTCTCACTTCATGCTGGTTTCTCTTTTTGGGTGATAGGGGTATACGGGCCTAACAATCCAAGAAAAAGAACATTGTCTCCAAGGGGTGACACAGTGGTTGAAGACTTGGGTTTTGAGGGTATGCTCCCCTCAAGGTCCCAGATTCGAGACTCAGCTGTGGCATTACTCCTTCGATGTCTCCTAGTGCCTGATCTAGGGACGAGCGTGGTTACCCTAGTTTCAAAAAAAATAAAATAAAAGAGAGAAAGAACATTGTTATGGGCAGAATTTGACAATCTGAGTAACAGCTGCAATCATAACTGGATTAAAGGAGGGGATTTTAATATTATCTGATGGACCAATGACAATATCAACATCAACAAGACTGAATTTCTATCAATTGGTTTGACTGATGTGGAATCCAGCTTTTTTTCTCAGCCATATGGTTTTTCTATTAAGCATTGGTCGGCTTCTTACCTTGGCCTCCCCCTATATGGAAAACCCAAATCTATGGAATTTTGGAGCCTGATTATTGAAAAGATTGAGAAACGGCTTCATTCATGGAGTAGCAACAACCTATCTAAAGGAGAGAGGCTCACATTAATCGATGCCACCTTATCCAACATTCCAGTTTATTATCTCTCTCTTTTTGAAGCTCCATCCAAGGTCTCAACTGCCACTGAAAAGCTCTTTCGTGATTATCTCGGGAGAGGCAATAGTGGTAGTTCTATCAGCCATTTGGTTCGTTGGAATGAGGTCAAAAAACCGATTGTCGATGGTGGTTTAGGAATTCTTCACATTGAACTTAAAAACCGTGCATTGCTAGCAAAGTGGCATTGACGCTATGGTTTTGAATACGAAGCTTTGTGGAGGTTGGTCTTAATTCACAAATATAGGGGTAAGGTTGAATCTAAAAGGCATGGCGGTTTTTCTCTTGATAAAGCTTAAGTTCCATGGAAAACCATATCTAAACATGGTAGCCTTATCCCTAACAATGTTGCTTTCAAACTTGGTGAAGGAAATCAGATTTTGTTTTGGGAAGACACTTGGAAAGATGGAATTGTTTTAGATAGCACAAAATGGCGAGGAAAGACGAGGTCCTGATTGAAGGAGCTCGCCTTAGCTATGTTAGAGGCGCAATACCCACTTATGTGCAAGGTGATGGCCATAGGCAAGGAAAGGCGATGGCCTTGAAAACACTGCTTATGGGGTATCCATTCAAAGGGGACGTTGAAACTATGCGGCTTAGCATTATATATGCATTCTTTTGGACCACTTGGAGGGAGCGAAATAATAGACTTTTTGTAGAAAGTCAAGCTAGTTAGAGTCTACACCTTTTATTTCTCCTTCTATTTCTCTAACTTAATTAAATTAGTCTACATTCTATAATTAGAGAGGTTAGTTTACATTCTATTATTAGGGAGGTTAGTTTACAACTTTCTTGTATAAATATGTATATTACTTCACTTGAAGGAATAAGAAAAGTATACAAATTCCTCTCCTACATAGCTTCACTTTTCAATGATGACTACACATACAATGAATCGATTCTTAAATCTATTATATACATGGCATTGTATTGGTGTCACTTTATCCCTCCCTTTTGCAATTATGACTTAACCACGTGAATCTCTCAGTGGTATAGTTTTTTGTAATGTATCGATAGGATCAGTGTTTAAAAGGCACGCCTGGGCTCAAGTCCCACCTTTTGCGCCTCGCTTGTTCCAGGCGAGGCGCGTGTAATAAGGCGCGCACCTTATGGCGCCTTACGTGAAGCCCCAGGCGCTAAAAGGCCCGGGCCTCGTGGCCTTTTTAATTTTCCTTTGCATTTTTTGTATTTTAGATCATCGTACTAGGTCATTTGAAGCGCGTGAAGGTTGATAGTTGAATATTATGTATGTTTTATATATTATTCTTGGTTACAACTTCATTTATGTCCATGTAAAGTGTTTTTATTGTGTATACACACATATATATAAATTTTTTGTGTTTTCTTATAAAGTGCGCCTTGAGTAAAAAAAAAAAAAAAAAAAAAAACTCTCGCTTTTTAGTGCGCCTTGCGCCTCAGGCTCCAGAGGGCCATTGCACCTTGCGCTTTTTAAAACGCTGGATAGGATGTAACTTTTCATCCATCAATGAAAGTTTTTGTTTCCATTAAAAAAAAAACATTTTAGTACACCATATTTTATGGTACAATTTTGTATCATGTTTTGTTTCATCAATTTCCTCTATTTCAATAGAAACATATTCATCTATTTTATCACTCACATTTCATCGATTTAATTTTTCCTTTCGCTATATTCATTTCATTTTTCTTTCTTTTCTTAAAAATGGTATCCAAGCCTTAGATTTCAAGGATTATGATTTTATTTGAGAGTGATTTCTTTCTTTTCTTTTTTTGTATTTGAATGTCTAGAAATGTGGTGTCACCTCTCCTCCCCATTTTATAATGGTGATAATTACCCAATTTTGAGTTGTTTAAATGCAATCCTATCTCAAGGCACTTGGCCTTTGGAAATCCATTCCTACTGAAGCTGATTCTAAAATTCTCAATCACTAGGAGAAAATCCAACATCGAATCAGATCATAGTACATGAAGAGGAAAAATTAAAGAAACCCAAAATTTTGATTCATACCGCTTTATCCGATCCAAAGATTATTTATTGTAAAACAATAAAATAAGCTTGGGATAAATTGCCAGACTAATTTGAAGGAAGCGAAAGGTAAAAGGTATCAAATTATTGACTCTCAAGAGAGAGTTTGAAGTGCTAAAATAAAATATTCAAATTTTGTGAGGGACTGTGCAGCAAAAGTGATGACCATTATAAACCAGATAAGACTTGGTGGTGAAAATTTTCTTGATAAAAGAGTTAAGGAGAAAATAATAGTCAATAAATTTGAGTCAAAGATCTCAACTATAGAGAAGTCTTTTGATTTGACTACAGTCACCATAGTTGAGTAACTTGGCAAATTACAAGCCAAGGAGCAAAGAGACACGTTGCGTATTACAAGTTTGAAAGAAAGAATCCTATTGCAGAAGATGATAGACAAACAACCAAAGGTCATCTGCACTAAATATCAAAGTAGAAGAAATTAAAATAACAATTAAAAATTAAAAAAAATGGGCATCATTGCTTGGTCACTACAACAACAATGTTTTGAAATCCTTGTAGTTGATGATTCCCAACAAATTTGGGAAAGATGCTCAAAAGGGAAGATGCATAGACTAATATCTTTTTACAAAAGGTGGTAATTTTAGAGCCAAAGACAAGCTTGAATTGGTTCATAATGATGTTTGCAATTTCATCTGCATTCCCCTTATTGGGAATAATTTATCCACTTATCGATTATTTTACCAGAATATTTTTTGATTAAGTTAACTCACGTTTATGGTATTTTCAAGAAACTTGTGAACCTAGTTGGCCATTATGAGTGATTTCAAGCTCAAAATCTAGTTGCCATTTCAAAATTCGTTTCACAACTGAAACATTGCTAATGTGATACATTTGGTAGTTCTTACTTATTTATACCATACATATGATGTGTGTCATACTTCTTTAGCACAATTTTAATTAAACTATAGCAACAAAAAAGAAAAGCAACTGCATTTCCCGATAAACATTAGTTGTGAACAATTACAAGAAACATATATTTATAGAAAAGATATATCCTGTTAACTCCCTCCATTTTAAGGCTCTAATGCTTTAATAAGAACTTACCGACAATTATCTACAGAAAGCTGATCCAGAACCGTCTCTATCACGTTTGGATTGAATTTTGAAGGCAATGATGAACCAACTAGCCAATCCTCCGGAGGATATAACTGCAAACAGATTCCAAAGTAAGCTTTTAGGCCGCCTTTCATCAAACACTCTGCTTTTTATTTTAATAAATAAGAAACAAAAGCTTCAACCTTGATTAAATCAGCACGAATGGAGTTGAAAGAAAGTTACTTTAATAGGTAAGAATACGAGATATCCAATGTTTTATGTTTTAAAAAAGGGAGTTTGATCATGCTCATGCCATTTTGTCTGCATTTTGTATCATGTTAGTACCCCACGGTCTATATTTTTTAACTTATAAACAAGTGAGCAGCGTGCTTGGTTTTAGGGGGTATGCATTAAGATTTATGGTACCAAATGGATTTAAATTAATTAACGGCAAGCTACTATTTGGTTCCATAGGTTAGATTTCAAGATGTGTATTTTTAGTCTCCAAGGTTTGGAAAATAGTTCTATATCATCTCTAAGTCCCAATTAATTGATGATGTGGCAATTACTAGATGACAAAGATTCATCATTCATGACTCCATGATCTGGTAAATTTTATTAATTTCGCCGGTGTCTCCATCTCCATCCTCTCTATCAATATTCATTGTCCATCTCCATCCTCTCTATCAATATTCATTGTTGTCGCACCACTTCCATTTCCATATCTCAAAAGGCTCCCTTCATGGGACTCCATTGGCTCACTCGAACGGAGTTGTGAAATAAGGAATTATGTATGAGTGAGAACCTCTGTGTGAACATAATAATTAAGTGACGTCCTTTCCTTTTCCAGGTTTACGACATAGTAACTCCTCATTAAGGCTCCCTTCGTGTTTCTTTTGCCCACCTTTTTCTTTTCTTTTCTTTTTTTTCTTTTTTTTTTTGCCCAAAATCAGGCCTTTATATTTGACCCATCCCCTTTTTGTCTTTATACTTTCTTCTTCCTTAACTTGTTTTGAAATCTATATTGCTTTATTTTAATAAATCAAATTTTCATTGAGATAAAAAAATAAAAGAAAACACAGGCATACAAAAAAAAAGCCCACAAAAAATGGAATAAGGAACCTACAACAAGAAAGGTTTTCAATCCAAAATAACCTGCCCTAACGAATAATTTCAAAACATTTTGGTCACTAACACCCCAAGAGAAACATTAAATCTGAGGATAGATCAAACATCATTTGAAGGTCTCTTCTCCCCTCGAAATATTCTATTATTTCTCTCGTCCCAAAGACCCCATAAAATAGCACATACCCAGCTGCCACAAAAATTTTCCTTTCTCACGAAATGAAAGATGAACTTGAAAGCTTCCCTGTCAGCTAGGTTCCACGATCCCTGATCCCCATCCCAGCAATCAGCCACAGTGGCATCATTGTTCAAGGAAATATTTACAATATTTGGAAACAGCAAAATTCTCAAGCCATATTTATCTTTCCAAAACCTTATACGTTGCCCATGTCCCACCTAAAATTTGATAAACTTCATTCATGAGTTGAATCAGCAAGGTAAAACCATGGACAATTGTTGGAGCTTTGGGCATCTCACTCCTCCAGCCTAAAGGTTCTTCTCCATAAATACTAGACACCACCTGCCTCCATAAAACATTCTTCTCCTTGGAAAATCTCCAGCACCAATTGGTAAAGAGGCCACATTCCTAGCTTCAAGGGATCTGATTCCAAGATCTAAGTGATGAAGAGGTAGGGAGGAAACTTTCCGATTCACAAGATGGCAGCCTTATTTATAATCACCTCGCCCAAAAGAAATCACTAGTCACCTTTTCCTAACTCTTAAGCACTCTTTAGGAGCTTTAATAAGAGAAAAGAAGTATAAAGGAAGACCATTGAGCATCTAAGTAAGGAGAGAGCGGACCTCTTTTCATAAGCAAAAGATTCTTCCACTCAGATCCTTGAAAGAGCTTGGCCTTCAAAGACGGTTTTTACCAATTGTTTATCAGCGGATGAAGGACCTCTTTACTTCTAAGTCAATGAAGGACGTCTTTCCTCCTCCTTCCACTAACTTACCACCATACAATAGATCTTGGGATAAGCTACATATTTTCAAATCGAAACAGGGTGTGGTCCCACTTCTGAAAGTTAAAGGAGAGAAGGAAAGGAAAGTGATCTCAAGTAATCTAAGTCTGCCAATAAAGAGAGACCTATTAAAGGCCTTACACACCCTTCAAAAAGGAGGAACCACTCAATTCTAAAATTTGAAAGCATAACTCTCAAGTGAGTACAACACCCGCCCTTCATTGAAGGATAAAACGGTTTTAATTTGTCAATAAACCTATTAAAGGCTTTCAACCCTTTTGGTAACTCTTCTGCTAAAGGAACTTTCACACACCCATCTCACCATATTGTAGTCACCTCCTACACACCAACAATTTTCACAAACCCCCTGCACGAGTGTTTTCAAGGTGCAAGGTACAACGCTAGGCAACATTCCTTTGATCGCTTTACGGCGAGAGACGATAAAAAGGCGAGGCTCGAGTGAAGCAAGGCGCATAAATATATAACTATATGTTATGTATAAAGCATAAATTGATTCATTCATTCATTGAAATAATAATTCAAATAACAAAAAAAAAATATTTAATACTATACAAAACTAAACAAACATTTAAGAGCAATACTTACCTAAGGGTGGGTAAGTATCTTGGAAATACTTACCCACCTTAGAACTGCATATTTTTAATTTTAAGAAAAAATTGGTTTTGATTGATGGAGAGAGAAATGCAAAAAAGTAAAAATATGCAGTTCTAAGGGTGGGTAAGTATTTCCGGAATACTTACCCACCCTTAGGTAAGTATTGCTCAACATTTAATGATTTAAAAAAAATATTTAATATTATTCAAAACAAAATAAACATAATGGTTCTTGAAAATAAAATTTTATTATACAATCTTTCATTATTTTTTTTTAAAACAAAAGATTTAATATTATAAAAAAGAAGAATATTTAATAGTAAAAATTAAAATTTAAAGAAAAAAGGACTTATGATAAGGACTTCAAAGTTAACGTTCTCTTTTAATAAAACAATGTTAACATTTTTTTTTTTTAGTAGCGGAAGGAATTACAAATACCGATTTCAAGAATCGAACCCGTTAACATTATTATTTATTAAAACTATGTTAACATTATTATAATAAAGAAAACCAAATGGAGCATGATTGCCCAAGTGGGCCTCGTCAGTGTACTTTTATTCTATAGAAAAATAAAAATAAAATCACAATATTTGAGTAAAGAAAGTAAATCATAAAGTTTGATGGAGCCAAAATGAAATCTCCTTCAAATTCTAGTGAAGAAGAAACCAGAGGTTGACCGATGTCAAAATCTTGAGTCCGCACCATGCAGAAGTTGACAATGAAAAAGCAAGAGGTAAGAGTTACTATTGTTTTCTTTCAATTTTCATGGAACCGATGGATTTTCAACTTCATCAGACTTTTTTTTTTCTTTCTGTTAGTTTTAGTTTAACAAAAAAAATTAATAATGCCCAATCGACAATAATGCACAGTCGAGCGAGCACCAGACTGAAATTGGCTCATCATGGCTTGTTGCGAGATGCATGACCCAAGAGTCGCCATGCCCCTCGCCAAAGGCGAGCACCTGGGGTTGCCTCAAGACATTGCCCTACACTTCATACAACTCGCGCAAGAAAAGATTCCAATCCTTAAGAGTTTGAACAAGGATACACCATTGCAAACTTCCTATCCTTGGAGTTAACCATACACCTTTTTCACAAAATCCTCCTTCCACACAATCAAAGCACAACCCGCAGCTCCAATTGAATCCTAAGCCCACCCAATTCTTCTTTTTGAAAAGGTAACAAACTTTTCATTAAGAAGGTGAAAAAAGGCAAAAGCTCTTGGTTACAAAAAACCCACCGGGGAAGAAAGAAAGAACAAAGCAAAACAAAGCAACTAAGAAAAAGGATCCAAACGTGGCTGTAAAAACAGAAAGCAGGGAAACGAAATCAAAACACTACAAAAAATGCAAAAGATATGAATTAAACGCCTCGGAAAGAGAGCACCATGATGAGGCCTTAATCTTAGCTTGCTCGTACCTACACCCACCCAATTCTCCTAGATAACAACACCAATTTAACCAACTATATCATCTATCCACTTAAGCTTGGTCTCCTGAAGGATAACAACATCCACACTAATACTAAAGATAAGATCTTTGATCACAGATCTCAAGGAGATGGTGGTTTGCATAACGTAAATTGGGAGACTATAGAGCTTCCTCATTAATGGGAGGCCTTGGGATTAGGAATTTGTAACTTCGTAACACAACTTTATTAGCTAAGTGGTTTGGCGGTTTATTCATGAAGAACTAGCTCTTTGGAGAAAACTTATAGACGCAAAATATTATGCTTCTTCTGGTTCTGGTGACCCAGTTTCTTCTTATAGCTTAGCATTTTTTAGTACCAATTTGAGGTCTTTCTTGTAACAGCTAACGCACCTATATTTTCCCTATTTTTAATTTTTTTTCATTGTGAGTGTTTCTTCTTCAAAAAAAAAAATCTTTGGTAAGCACATTTTAGAGGGAGCACTTCCCAGAAGATTGTTAATGGTATTCTCTTCCCTAAATAACTACAAAGGCCCCTGTACAATTGTGAACAACAGATCTCTAGAACAATAACCCCGGCCAAATCCAAAATTTCCAACATGGGCTTGGAAAAATACTTTCATGCTGGTCTTCTATGATTTCGAAGAAACATGTTCCACGCCAAATATGATTTAAACGAAGGAAGAAAAAACTATCAACAACAAGAAATAAGAGAAAAATATTTGACGATTAGTATAAACTAAAGGTTATTCAGAAGAATGATAAATACCTGCATATTTAATGAGAGATTGACTACATAGTCAATTGGCCGGATTTTATCTCGATAATGGAACTTCGTTTCACAAATAGCTGAAAGCTTGATAAAGGTAGATGAGTTGCCTCAGAATCTTTGTGAATCAAAGCCACAACATTAACTTTATAGAAAATGTGGACCGTTAAATAGGAAGTAAAAACAAAGATATTTTCATTAAAGAGATGGAACAAGTCACACTTGCTTTTGTTCACTACAAGAAAATATAGAAGCTGTAGTCTTAAAAATATAGAAGAAATAAGCAAATAAATTTTGGAAGAATATGTGGATGGGAATTTCCTCAACGAGCCTTACGCAAAAATTACTCTAATTAGCTTATAGGCTGCGAGGTCATAGTAATGCCGCATACCTCATCAAATATCCATTCACATATACCAGATTGCTTCAAGAGGCCAATATATTTAAAGAGCAGCCCAACAACATCCTGCATGTGTTCTTCACAACACCAAGAGAATAAGACTTCAGATTAAACTAATGACGATGATAAGAAAGAAATAGAGATCGAGAGAGAACCTTGACCAACATCAGTGAGATCTATTATTACTTTGAAAAAGGAAAATTCTGTGGTGGAATCAGATTCACCGGCTGAAAGCCCAGTTGCCCATCCTGTATTATTTTCCCCGCAATATAACTCATATCAGTTTCCAGTGAAAAATAATCACGGCTAAAATATGTGATAGAAAACACAGGAAAACTATTAGTTTGATAATAATCGTTTTTTTAACTAGAGAGATAAAAAACAAATAATAGAAGAGAAGTATCTTAATTACTGTGGGAGTTGGCTACATGGGGAGACTTCATTATGAAACCACTTGAAAACTCAAAAGAGAAAAGGAAGGGTTGCAAGGAAAACCAAGTTTAGCTATGATATATTGATCAACAGTTGGAGATCCCTTTTGTAATAGGCCACAGGCCCCTTTTGTAATTTCATACGGCCACAGGGCCCTTATGTAATTTCATACCTATAATGAAATTGTTTCTTATCAAAAAAATAAGAAGCAAGAGGAATATTGGTTCTTATCATTTCTAAAGGTATTGTTAAAAAAAGAATTGTTTTGGTGAAAAGTAAGATGCTCTGTCTTCTCTTCTCTTCTCTCTCATTAGAATTTGCATTTTTGTTTTCATCCGACTTTGTCAATCATCTGCTAAGACTTCCTTACGAGTGTTTCATATAACTCATGGTTTTAAGTAGTTGTGTGGGTAAAAGATTATTTTTCATCATCTAGTTGGGTACTAAGTTTTTCAAATTTCAAGCTTGAAGAAAGAAATGGAAACTGGCACTTTCGTATCTACCAACCGTAAGCAACTTCACTGTTATCCATTCAGGATCTTAGCTCACGGTATTTGTGAAATGTATATGGATAAAAAGACTGCTTTAAGAATTGAGAGTTATTCAAAAAGCACTCACACAAGTTATTATGACAACAAAAAGCTTTTATTTTAGAACTAGGAATCGGAACTTCGCTCAACTACATACCCGGGAGCACCAGCACCTGTTCCAAGGCTCGAATCCGAGAGTCAACAATGAATTTTACAAAGCTCACACATGGGTTTTGAACTTGAGACCTCCAAAGGTGCATACATTGGAGACCTCAAGCCTCTACCCATGACCCTTGGGAACAAAAAGAACTATTATTTTCAAAGCTCATAATCCACTTCAACGTGATAGAATATAGCATATTAAGGATATTGAAGGTGACAAACACTTCGTAAAGGAAACACCAGTGTAATACGTATACTCTTTCTCCCAACAAGAAAGCAAATTGTTGATGTGTTTATAACAGAACTACCAACTGTAGCGTAGACTTCCCCAGTAGGTCCTTTTCACTTATCTTATTAATTTCTCCCTTTTTATTCTGAGGGGAGTTTGTCATCACCTCGTTGAGGAAGTTGATTTGAGATTATCGAGGAAGGTTAAGTTTTTCACTTTACAGGTTCATGGCAGAATTAATCCTTAGATAGGGTGGTGAGAAAGGCATCTAACTATGTGGGTCATAGTGTTGCATTCTTTGTAGGAAGGAGGTTGAGGATCTTGATCACGGTCTTTGACGGTGTGACATGACCTATGAAGTTCGGATTCCTTTCTATAAAGAGTTCAGTATAGCTCTGACTAGGCAAAGGGACTGTAGAGGCATGATTGAGGAAGGCTTTCTTCATTCCCCTTTGGTGAGAAAGGAATTTTTTGTGGCAAGCAAGGGTGTGCTATTTTTTGGGAGGTTTTGAAGTGAGAGATACCTTTTGAGGGATGGAGAAGCCTTCCGATGATGTTTGGTCACTTATTAGATTCTATGTTTCTTTCTGGACCTGCGGTGAAACTCTTTTGCAATTGTTCTTTATGCTTTACTTTGCTTGATTGAAGGTCTTTTTTGTAGATTGTCCTTTTGTGGGCTTCTCCATTATTGTATGCCCTAGTTTTCTTTTCTTTTTTTTAATGAAAGCTCGAATTTTATCCAAAAAAATAAATAAATTTAAACTGTCAAATTTAAACAGCTAGAGGAGAGAGTTTGGTTTATTATTAGTAAATATTAGCTTCAAATATTTATCTTAGTTAATGTTTATTCTTATTCTTATTCTTATTCTTCTTTCCATTTTTATATTGGTTATTTCTCCCATGTAAAAGGACCATGTAATTCTTATATTCATTGGAATACAAAATATTTTATGCTATCAAAACTAAGACTTATATTTCAAGCATGCTTCTCAAAAGTAATACAAGAATTGAAGAATAAAATATTGTTACCAAACATATAATAAGCTGTCCACTGATAGACAAACAAAACTTTTTTAACAAAAGAACTGCTTTGATTTAGATAAATGAAAGAACTGCGAAGTAAGGTCTGGCCAAAAAAAGTGGGCAACCAGAAAATAAAAAGAAAATTACAAATGGAATCCCAATCTTGGCAACCTAAGAGGCTGTTGGATTTTTGGTCTTGTGGAGGAGTTACAAATGAGAATTTACAACTCCTCAAAAAACCAAAATCCAGCTGCCAAATAAATACTCATTTCTAATCACTCAAAATAACTCTTCATTTCAAAACCACTCATTTCTACAATCCCTCTACAAAATCCATATAACTCCTCAAAAAACATCTAAACGCAAAATAAATACTCATTTTTAATCACTCAAAATAACTCCTCATTTCAAAATCACTCATTTCTACAACCCCTCTACAGAATCCACATCCAAATAATTGGCTGCAACTCTACAAAATTTCACATCCAAACGAGCTATTGCCTACAACTTTACAAAAATCCACATCTAAAAGAGCTATTACTACAACCTCAATTTCTAATCACTCAAAACTCCTCGTGCAATTACTCATCCAAACACCCTCTAAATAAATTATGGTCCAACATGAAAATAATTAGGATGAATAGAGGATATTTACTCCAACATGATGTCATCTAATATAATCAAACAATAAGTTAATATATGAAAGTTGAAGTAATCTCACTCTTCTTAATGTGTACAAGAACGCACCTAATGTTTTAAGAACGTAATACAAGGATCCTTCTCCTTCATGGCCAATAAGATGTCCGAGATACCGGCACGGCCCTTCCTTGTAATGATGAATTTCAGGAGTTATCGGCCAAACAATTCTCAGCTTGTGACCTTGTTTAATTGGGATGGATTTAACAAGGACCTGAAAGGCAGAGAAATAATATAAGGTAATAACCAGTAGTCGCATTTTACGGTTTCCCCTTTTCCCCCTATATTTAGAAAGTGAAAAGTGCATCTCCTTTTTCAAAAAAAAGTAGTCGCATTTTGCATAACAAAAACCTTCCAATGATGATAGACTTCCAGAAGCAATCACTTCAAAATGGAAAACAAGTCCGGAAAACAAAATGAGCATACCCAATCCCTTATCATCATTACGGTGATGCAATACACATACCTGAAGATGCTCTGACAGGCATGGCTGACCAGGGAAATTAGCGCGATTGCAGGTATGATTTGGAATTTCTTGAAATATGTTTTCCACTAGGATTTGTGCTTTATCAAGGTTTTCTGAATAAGGTAAAAATAAAGTATACGTACTTCAGCACAGAAAATTAGAAATTTAAGTCGCTATCAATTCATTCTGCATAGCACCAAAACCCAATTTATCATGGGCAGAAAATGATTACTAACCTTTTGAATATACAACCAGATGCATGATGTTGGATGAATAATTATTGTCATAGAATTTTAGAAGCTCCTGTCTTGTATCCAGTCCTTTAGCTTTTGGTTGAACCTCCAAAGTGTCCCAATTCCCTGTGTAAGCACAAATATCTAGTACAATAAGGAAACTAGTGGCCTTCTGCACACTGCCATCAAAGCTTAAACAATTCAACAATCGAGAGGTAAATGGCATGAACTAGAAGAGTTCCCTGGAATCAAATCATGAAATAGTTAAGCTAATTCAACAAGTATTATCTGCTAGAAAAGTAGTCACAGTTAAAATACAACCATTTTTTATGTAAATTTAGAGGGGGAATTCTTAATTTGAAGAAGTTAACGAGGAAGAAGATAACAAACCAATGACCAAGCCTTCATCCACACCAATAGTTCACATATTATGAGATGCAATAAAAATTGTAGACTAATCAAATCAATCAAATTGCAACTCTTATGAAATCCATATAATGTTATAACCTGTGCTGAATTTATGAAATGGATGACTTTCAGAACTTATATGTCTCTCAAGCTGCACAAAGTAATAACTTTTAGTCAGAAAGGTGATTCACAGAAATTTCTCTAAATATAAATAATTCCAAACTTCAGACTCAAGAAAAAGGGTAAATGGAAAGGTGAAAATTCCGAAAAAGTATAGTTGTTAACAAGGCAAGATTGCAGGAGGTATGAGAAAGGTTAATAAGATTTTATCCTCAGAGACCGGAGTGAACTGTCAACTGGTGTGGTGAGGTTTATTTGGAAAACAAAGTTCTCGTGCTTCTTTATTGGGCTTCCAGATTTCTTTCAGCATTCTTGAAAGCTTCTTTATGGTTTTTGCATTGTTTACTCTTTGCTTTTGAATTTGAGATGCTTCCCTGTGTCTCTCTTAGTTTTATCTTACTGTTTCTGGTCATTTCTTCTCTTTCTATTTTTTTCTTTCTTTTTCACTCCTTTGGAAATTTGTATCATTGACTGATTGAGTATTAGTATCTATACATTTTACTTGATGAAAAGTTTGTTTCTAGTTTTAAAATTCTAAAGACCATTCAAGATTAGATTGACCATTTTACCTATCCCTCCGAAAATTTAATAATAATAAAATAACATATCTTGCTTCTTCTTTTTTTTGATAACCGAGAATCAGAGCCTTGCCCCACTACATTCTCGGGGGCACCCGCACCAATCCTAAGGTCCAGACACGGAAGACAATAAAGAATTTTACAATTAAGCTCACTTATGAGCAACATATCTTACATTAATGCCCATCCAAAATACGTAATCAAGAGGGAAAATTACCTGATGTATTCTCCACCCATCAGACAATAAATTCTTTTGATTTTCTACGATACAAATCAAGCTTTCATTAAAAAAGATGAAAGTACGAGATGCCAGAAAAAATATAAATGTAAGACTTATAAATCATAAAATAAACTATAGAACAAATTACATTTATTAGAATATTTAACTCTTGTTCATTTGTTGACTGACATCAATTTGGCTAAAAGATAATATGATGTAAACATATAGTACCAGAATCAACAGCTTTGATTTCTCTCGTTGTAGCGTCAGGAGACATTAAGGGTTTAATGAAAAATTGAGCAAATCTGGAAGTACAAAAAGGTAAATCGTCATCGCTGTGCAGGCAACAATGAGAAGTGAAATAGTATATACTTAGATGATAAAATTGCTAAGGCCAGTTCTCTCCCGACTCTAACCTCCCCCCCCCCCTCAAACCCTAAATCATTGCTCTACCTCCCCTCTCGCCAAACCCTAACCCCTCCCACCTCCTCCGTTGTGCCGGCGACCTTCCGTCGACGACGTATCCCCGTCGGCCGCCCCTTCCGGCCTTCCTGTGAGACTCCTCGCCGGAATTGTTTTTTTTATTATTCTTCTTCTTCTTCTCTGGGTTTCATCATGGTTAGTCTTTTTTTTTTTTTTTTTTTTTTTTTGCTTGCTCGTTTCTTGTGTTTCATTTCCTTCTTTCTCTTGATGGAAATTGCTCGGAGTTCTATTCTCGGTGATCATTACTGTATTTGTCAAGAGGATGCTCTTTATTGGTGTTGGAAGTTAGGGTAGTTCGGTAATCTATAAAATATTTATTTACATTTATTTAAATCTGATGTAGGCTTGATAGTTAGGTGAGATTTTTAAGGAGAAAATCCTGTACTTTGATTTCATTAGATTGTATATTTATTCGTAGGCTTGGAAGGAATAAAATGAGAAATCTAAGTTTCTTCATGGTATCAGAGCAGGAGGTCCTAAGTTCGAGTCCCTGCCGAGTTATTTCATCCCCATTTAAAATTAAAGTCCACTTGTAGGGCATTTCTCAAATTTCAAAGCACACAAGTGAGGGGGAGTGTTGGTCGATATAAATAAATTTACCTCAATCCATCAGCTTAGGCTTTTGGATTGATCGGTGGTTTATCATAAATCAACATGGTATCAGAGCATAAGAAAATAAAAGATCTTCCTTCATCGAAAAAAAATCGTCGATCAGCCACAGATTGCAATCGATCGATTAATTTCGTCGATCAAATCCTCCAATTGAAATCCCACCGATCAATCAAGCCCGTCCAACCCTAAATCTGCCGGTCAATCGTCCATAGCCACCGAGCAGAGGGCCATCCAATCCGTCGATCGTTCATCCTAGCCACCGAGCAGAGCTTCCTTGCCGTCAATCCTCCCGTCGACAGCTTCTGTCTCTAACCTATCAATCGTTTTCTCCGATCACAGGTCAGAATCGATCCAGGCTGCAATCGAATTCAGAATTCACTTCCCTGCGCTGCACTCGAATTCGGCCACTCCTACAACAGGTTTCCTATCAGCGAGATTGAAGTCATCAACCAAACAGGTTTTTCCTTCTTCTTAAAGGTTTTTGTCGTAGTGTGGTTTTCAAGTTTTTTTCCAGATCAGTGAAGAATTGTTTTATTGGCCTTGCATCTATTATAAAGCACCTGTTCATCAAGATTAATATCATCTGTGAAAATTTGTTTGCCTTGATCTTACCACGATTTATTTCTTAATCTTGGTTCATCACTACGTTATGGCCTCCTCTAAACTTGTTGATCACACTTTTGATTCATCGTCATCATACATTACGGATCATAAATTAAATGGCCATAATTATGTCCAATGGTCCCAAGCAATAAACATGTTCATATGTGGTAAGGGTAAAGAGACTTATACTCTTTTATTATTCACCACCTTCCAAGAATCAGAGGTATAAATACAATGGGAAATAACTTATTATGAGAAATTTAAGCAACAACCCTAACCAACTTGATTAAGGAATTAAATAATTACAAAATCCTAACTTAAATATCCTAACTTTCAACACTCCCCCTCAAGTTGGATTGTATAAATTAAACAACCCCCAACTTGTTATTCAGGTCTCCAAAGTTAGGCTGTGGTAATGGTTTGGTGAGAATATCTGCTAGCTGTTGTTTGGTAGGCACGTAGATCAGTTGAATGACTTCTTGGTTGACTTTCTCATAGATGAAGTGCCGATCAATCTCACCATGCTTGGTCCTATCATGATGGACAGGATTCTTGGCAATACTGATGGCAGCTTGGTTGTCACACATCATCTGAATCGGTGAAAAACAATAATTCCCTAACTCACTTAAAACTCTGGTGATCCAAATCCCTTCACATATGCCATGAGCAAGTGCCCTGTATTCGGCCTCAAAGACTACTACGTGCAACCACAAAGTTGTTTTTACTCCTCCAAGTGACAAGATTGCCCCACACAAATGAGCAATAACCTGAGGTGGATCGTCTATCTGTAGCACTGTCTGCCCAGTCTGCATCAGAATATACCTCAATGTTCCTCTTTCCAGTCTTCTTAAACAACAATCCTTGTCCGGGGGTCATTTTCAGATACCTGAGGATTCTGTATACGGCTTTCATGTGCTCTTCATTTGGGTTATGCATGAATTGACTAACAATACTCACCGCAAAACTAATGTCTGGTCGAGTGTGAGACAGATATATAAGGCGCCCTACCGGTCTTTGATATCTCCCTCTCGTCCACTGGATTGTGCTCTGGTCAAACTTGAGTTTCGTTGAGGATCCATAGGGGACGCTCTTTGGTTTACATCCTAGCATACCTGTTTCTTTGAGGAGATCTAACACATATTTCCTCTGAGAAACTACTATTCCTGACTTAGATCGTGCAACTTCCATTCCTAAGAAGTATTTGAGATTTCCTAGGTCTTTGACTTCAAACTCTTGAGCTAATCGTTTCTTCACTCAACTTCATCATTACCAGAGAGGATAATATCATCCATATATACAATTAGAAGGGCAAGAGAGGTTTCAGATCTTCGTTTGACAAACAAAGTATGATCTCGATCGACATCGTGAGTACCCAAGATCGAGAATAAAGTTTGCGAATCTCCCAAACCAAGCCCGAGGAGACTGCTTTAGGCCATAGAGGGATTTCTTAAGTCTGCACACCTCAGTTGGTTTGGCATTTGTCCCATATCCAGAAGGGATTTCCATGTAGACTTCTTCTTCCAAGTCTCCATTTAGAAAAACATTTTTTATGTCTAGTTGTTGGAGGACCCAATCAAGGTTGACTGCTATAGATAGGATAATTCTTATGGTGTTTAATTTTGCAACAGGTGCAAAAGTTTCCTGGTAATCAATCTCATAAGACTGCGTAAATCCCTTAGCTACCAGTCTGGCTTTCAATCTCTCAATACTTCCATCTGCATTGTGTTTTACTGTGAATATCCATTTACATCCAACGGTCTGTTTCCCACTAGGGAGATCTGTCACTACCCACGTGTCATTCTTTTCAAGCGCTCCAAGTTCATCTTGCACGGCTTTCCTCCAACCAGAATGTTTCAAGGCTTCATCAACATTATGTGGAATTTGAACATCGTCAAGGATGGAGACAAAGGCACGATATGGCTTAGACAGTTTGTCATATGATACATGGTTGCTTATAGGATGCATGGTGCAACTCCTGACTCCTTTCCTTACAGCAATTGGCAAGTGTAAATCATTAACTTCACCTTCTGGAACTCCAACCTCAACGGTATCATCATTCACTGTTTGTTCCGGATGTAGAGTCGGTTCAGGCGCTTGGGCGACTTGATCCATTCCAGCATCTATACTCTCAACTTGCCTATTTCTCCTTGTATAAGTGAGGAGTCTGTCTCTGGAAATTGGCACAAGTGAAGATGGAGTAGAATTAACAGGAATTATATCAGGAATAACAGGAATCATATCAGA
Source organism: Sicyos edulis (assembly GCA_036507275.1). NCBI lineage: Eukaryota > Viridiplantae > Streptophyta > Magnoliopsida > Cucurbitales > Cucurbitaceae > Sicyos > Sicyos edulis. The sequence goes on from CM071847.1 coordinate 38,951,546, forward strand.
AGGACTCGACTGCGGACTGGGAGAAGATGACTCGAGAATAGGAGTTGTCTCGAGAATAGAGGACCAAAGCTGTTTGGTATCGCACATCTCCCCCTGACAGACAGGCTTAGAGTAAAAAGGGAGAGTTTCTAGGAACGTGGCATCCATAGTGACATAGAATCTTCTTGTATCGGGAGAGTAAACTTTGTACCCTTTTTGTGTTGGTGAATATCCCACAAAGATTCATTTATGAGCTCGGGGATCTAACTTTGTACGGTTGTGGGAATAAATATGGACAAAGGCACTACACCCAAACACTTTCGGAGCTAAATCACAAGAAGGAGTTCGAAGATGTGGGAATGATTGAAGAAATACTTGACGAGGGGTGTAGAAGTTAAGCACCCGAGAAGGCATTCGATTAATCAAGTAGGTGGCAGTGAGAACGGCTTCGCCCCAATAAAATTTAGGGACATGGGAAGAGAACATCAGACATCGAGTTACTTCGAGGGGATGTCGATTTTTTCGCTCAGCTACCCCATTTTGTTGGGGAGTTTCAACACACGAGCTTAAATGAAGTATCCCTTCGGTGGATAAGTAATTTTTCAGACAAGAGCTAAAGAATTATTTTGCATTGTCTGTTTTAAGTACTCGAATTTTAGTTTGATATTGAGTCTGGATCATGGTACTAAAATTTTTGAACACTTGGTACACTTTGGATTTTTCTTTCATAAGGAAGACCCACGTGATCCGAGTATGATCATCAATGAAGGACACAAACCATCGTGCCCCAGAAATGGCCTTTGTTTTCGAAGGGCCCCATACGTCATTATGTATTAAAGAGAAAGGACTAGATGGTTTATAAGTAATCCCAGAATATGAACTTCGAGTATGCTTGGCGATTTGACAAATTTCACAAGAGAATAATGATGGATTTTTATTACGAAAGAGACTTGGGAACAATCTAGAAAGATATAAGAAATTAGGGTGACCTAATTGATAGTGTAACAACATGACATCACTATCTTTATTACTAGAAGAAAAAATTAAGAATTGTCCTATAATTGCCAGAGAACCTTGAGCAAGAGTGAGAATGTAGAGTCCGGAGCAGAGTTCAACATCGCCAATCGTCTTCCCGATTCCAAATCTGAAAAACACATGAAGTAGGATAGAATTTAGCTATGCGATTAAGATCTCGTGTCAATTTTACTCACCGACAATAGGTTGCGTTTATATCGAGGACATGCAAAACATTTTTAAGAGATATGTGCTTAGTGATACCAATGTAACCTGTTCTCGCTACATTGGATTTGGATCCATCCGCAATTCTTACTAATGAGTCGAAGCGTCGGTCCGATAGCCCGAAATAACGACCTATCTCCGGTCATATGGTCGATGCTCCGAAGATCAATGATCCAGGCTGTCTTGTTTTCGTGTTAGCTTTCGTACGAAGAGGTTACTTTTTGAGCTACAATGCTCGTTCACGACGACTGTGTGTCCGAGGATCTTGTGTGCGGGCGTCGATCCGTTCTTTGGTAAACGGAAAGGATTCTGTACCGGTGACATTTTCTCGGAGTAGTGTTGGCCACATAGCCTCGACTATCACGCTCATTCCGATGCCCAGGTTTCCAATCGGTAGGTTTTCCATGAATCTTCCAACACGTTTCCTTTATATGACTGGTTTCTTGCAGTGTTCACACCAAGGTCTTTCTCGCTTCTATTTGATTCTCCGTAATCGTTGAATTAAGGCTCCGAGAGACGAGTGCAGATGCTTCTGCAATTAGAGGGACTGACTCTGTCTTCCCCATCACAATATATTTTCTGCTTTCTTCTCTTCTTACCTCGGAAAAAGCTTTCTGAGCGATGGCAAAGGCTTGGTTCCCATGATTCTTCTCGAACTTCATCAAGACAGCTTATTTAGACCAAAAAGAAATTTGAATGTCCTTTTTGTTCCATAATTTTCATGTATTGAGCAAAGATCGTCAAGACACTTCCATGTATGGACCTCAAGCATATCTAATTGTTGCCAATGACGTGAGAGATTATTAAAGTAATCGCCATGCATCGATCACCTTGGCGTAAATCATGGAGAACCGATTCGATGCGAAACAATTCAGAAGTGTTCTCTTTGCTAGAGTATGTTTCTTTGACAGCCTCCCAAATTTCTTGAGCGGTGCTATATAAGAGAAATGTCTCGCCAACTTCATTAGTCATAGAATTTATTAACCATGACATAACCATATTATTTTCAATTTTCCATTTTTTGAATCCCGAATCAGTTGCCTTAGGTTGTACGTTTTCCTTATCTAAGTATTCATCTTTGCCCCTCCCACATATAAACATCAAGACAGATTGTGACCATTGAACATAGTTTCGGCCATTTAATTTGTGTCTCGTGATATATGTGGGTGTTGAATCAGGTAGATCAATTTCTTTAGAAGTCATAATAAAAACAAATTGACCCAAATAAAGCAAAGGAAATAATTTGCAAACCTATCGATGTCCTTGAAGGAACCAAAAAAATATTGATCCGCCACGTAGTAGCGCGAGAAACCAACATCTCAAGCAAAGAGGGAAGGAGAAGCTCTTTGATCCTTCGATGAACCCACACAAATGCCGGAGAGAGGAATTTTCTTTCCTTCCCGATTGGGCCACACACATGCGAGAGAAGGAAACAAGACTTTTGCACGGATCGCTCGAGATCTCCAACAACAGTGATGGAGAGAATCGATGGAAGGAAACCCACTTCTGACAGGAATCGATCGTTCGCCTGAGATGAGATTGCACACAACAAAGGAACCTCGGAGATTATTGGGGCGATGATTGTCGATTATCTGAAGTGGAAAAATGGGTTTCCTTTTGTTTTTATTTTTATATTTTTCCTAAGCTTTGATACCATAAAGAGACTTATACTCTTTTATTATTCACCACCTTCCAAGAATCAGAGGTATAAATACAATGGGAAATAACTTATTATGAGAAATTTAAGCAACAACCCTAACCAACTTGATTAAGGAATTAAATAATTACAAAATCCTAACTTAAATATCCTAACTTTCAACAAAGGGTAAAGATGATTACTTGTCAAAAGATAAAACCCAACCAAAGGTAGGTGTCCCTGAATTCAAACAGTGGAAAATTGAGAATAATATGGTGATGTCCTGGTTAATTAACTCTATGACCACTGAGATAGGGGAGAACATCTTGCTATACAACACAGCTTATCAAATTTGGGCAGCAGCTAGAGAAACATACTCGAGTAAGGAAAATACATCAGAGTTGTTCCGAATTGAGTCAATCTTGCATGATCTTCGTCAAGGAGAACAGTCGGTTACTGATTATTTCAATAGTCTCTCCCGCCATTGGCAATAATTGGACCTGTTTGAACTCCATACGTGGAAGTGTGCCGATGATACTGCATAATATGGGAAGATTGTGGAGCAAAAAAGGACCTTTAAATTCCTCTTTGGTCTAAACAACAACCTTGATGATGTTCGAGGGAGAATCATGGGAGCCAAGCCACTGCCATCCCTTCGTGAAGCCTTCTCAGAGGTACGACGAGAAGAAAGCAGGAAAAATATTATGTTGGGCAAGTCAAAATTTGTTCCAACCTCTGAGGCATCCGCACTCGTCTCTAGAAACTATAATCCAACAGGAGACAATAAATAGAGACGAGAGAGACCCTGGTGTGACTATTGCAAAAGCCAGGTCATGTAAAGGAAACTTGCTGGAAGATTCATGGAAAACCCGTTGATTGGAAACCAAAACCTCATAATGATCGTGACAATAGGGCTTATGTGACTAATACTACCTCAGGTCATAATGTTGGGATCGAATCATCTCCGTTTAGCAGGGAGCAGATCGACACATTACAAAAGATCATTGGTAACACAATTCTGGGAACAACCTTAGTTGCTCAGAAAGTCACCCCGACCGCCCTATCTGCTAGCAGAAGAGGAACTCAACCTTGGATTATTGATACTGGAGCATCAGACCATTTGACAAGGAATCTGTCACTATTTCATCAATATCAAACAGACGGATCAAACTCTTCCGTCTAAATTGCCGATGGGTCACACTCGAAAGTAGCAGGGACAGGTTCCATTCGTATCACTCAAAACTTAATTCTCAATTTTGTTCTGCATGTGCCAGACTTGGACTGTAATCTCCTTTCAATTAGTAAATTGACTCAGGCCCTTAATTGTGTAACTAAATTTTATTCGAATTCGTGTGTTTTTCAGGATTTGGAATTGGTGGGGAGGACGATTGGCAGTGCTAAAGTTTGTTCGGGGCTCTACCTCTTCAACTATGATCAAGATCCACTAACAATCGAAGACAAGTCTTCATTTTTTTCATCTTTCGTTTCTAGTAGTCTAGGTTCTCGCAGCATCAATAATGATAATGAAATCTGTTGTTACATTATCGTCTGGGTCATCCCAATTTTTCATATTTATCTAAAGTGTTTCCACATCTCTTTTCTAATAAAAATCATATTTCATTCTCGTGTGAAATTTGTCAAATTGCAAAGCATACTCGAAACTCCTATCCACATCTTGATTATAAACCTTCTAGCCCATTTTCTTTAATCCACTGTGACGTATGGGGTCCTTCCAAAATAAAGACTCTATCTGGGGCTATCTATCTTATCAACCGTATGCCTTCCCGTGTCCTCAAATTTTCCAGTCCTCGACATGCCTTTCTTTAAGCTTTTCCTCACCTTCGAATCCCATCTCTTGACTTAGCTCCCAAAAATATTTGGGTGCAGTGTCTTTGTCCATGTTCATTCCCAAAATCGCAGAAAATTGGATCTTCGAGCCCATAAATGCATCTTCTTGGGATACTCTCCAACTCAAAAAGGTTACAAGTACTACTCGCCTGAGACAAAACGAGTATATGTCACAATGGAAGTCATGTTCTTCGAACACCTTCCATTCTACTCCAAGACTGACTGTCAGGGGGAGAAGTTGAGTGACACTCAGTTGTGGTCATCCATCCTTGAAACAACTCCAGACTCTACTACCTCCATACCTGAATCCATAACTCCAGAAACAACTCCAGATCTTACTACCTCCATTCCTGAACCGTCACAGTCTCCGATTGTCAGTGATCAAATCATCACCTATACAAGGAGAAAAAACAAAAACCAGGTTGAGCAGGTAGACACTCGAACAGATCAAGTGCTTCAAGAGTCTGAACCAACTCCAAACTCCGAACAACACACCAATGAGTTAGATGTTGTGGGTGATGATTTAGACCTGCCGATTGCAATTAAGAAAGGTGTTCGGAGTTGCACCATGCATCCTATAGGGAATTATGTATCATATGACAACTTGTCTGAGTCCTATTGTGCCTTTGTGTCCACTCTCGATAATGCACAGGTTCCGGTTAGTATTCCCGAAGAATTGAAACATCCTGGTTGGAGGAAAGCCGTGCAAGATGAAATTGAGGCTCTTGAGAAAAATGTGTAGAAAGTCAAGCCGTGGAAGTTGGGATTCTCCTCTTATTTCTCTATTTCTATATTAAGTGAATTCTATTTAGATAGTTTGTTAGAACTCTATTTATAGATGGTTTGTTAGAACTCTATTTATAGATGGTTCGATAGAACTCCTATAGTATAAATGTATTCATCTTGTAATCATTTCATTGTGAATAAGATTATCCATTTATACATAGCTTCATGGTATCAGAGCCTTAAAACTCTCTCAACCCTAGCTGTTGTTGTATTCACAGTCATTGGACCATCAAGACATAGCTAATCATCAAGCTATTGTCACATATATGCCTGACTCCCAACAGCCTCTCACGGGTCTCATCGGCGATTATCAACAGCCTCGCCACTCATACCACTCAAATTGATTCATCGTCACAACTAGTTTTTCTTTTAACTAGTGTATTCAAGACCAGCCCAGTGCGATTCAAATTCAATTAGACCGATTTAATCAAACCTATTTAAACCGGTCAACGAGAACAGTCAGAGATCAACTGTCAACTATTAGCAGTCAACGGTCAACGGTAAATTGTCATCGGTCAATAGTCAATTGTCAGCTGTCAAAAGTCAAAGTCAACTGTCAGCTGTCAACAGTCAAAGTCAACTATCAGCGATCAACAGTCAAAGTCAACTGTCAACGATCAGCAGTAAAAAATTTAAGCTTATCTTCAAATCAGTTTCAATTTTTTATTCCTCATATTTAAATATGTCAGTTTCTCAAGTTACCAAACTTGGAGATTTTGCTCTTCACACACAAGTTTCCTCAACATAGTGGATAGTTGACTCTGGAGCCTCCGATCACATGACAGGTGATAAGACATTGTTCACAACTTACACTCCGCATAAAGGAGATATTTATGTTCACATTGCTGATGGCAGCCCCATTAAAGTTATCGATGTTGGAAATATTCAAGTATCATAATTTTTGCTACTTCAATCGGTTTTCTTTGTGCCTAAACTTGAATATAACCTACTATCTGTGAGTAGATTGAATAAGGATTTGAATTGCGAAACTAATTTTTGTGCAAATTCATGTACTTTTCAGGACTTGGATCAAGGAAAGTGATTGGTCGTGCCGAATTATGTGGAGGATTGTATCTTCTCCAGGTAACATCTCCTTTGAATAAACTTGTAAACCAGCCTAGGAAGAGTCAGCATGTGTCGTTTCAAATTCTTTAGATCTCTCGAATAGCGATAATCTTTTTATGACGTGGCATTACCACTTAGGTCATCCAAATTTTGAATACCTTGAACGTTTATTTCCATCGCTATCTATTCATAAAAAGAGCAAATCTTATCAATGTGAAATTTGCCAACTCTCCAAACACGCTCATACTTCATATTTGCCTCACCCTTATATACCTTCCCAACCTTTCTCCCTTATCCATGGAGACATTTGGGGACCTTCAAGAGTAAACAATGTCAGTGGAGCACGTTGGTTCCTCCTATTTGTTGATGACCATACTTGACTAAGTTGGACATTTCTTATAAAAGATAAAGGCGAAACAAGTCATTTATTCAAAGTCTTTCATAAAATGATCCAAAATCAATTTTCAGCAAATGTCAAAATCCTTAAGACTGACAATGCTCGAGATTTCTTCAACTCTAATCTGGGAGAATATCTTCAAACTCATGGTATTGTTCACCAGAGTTCTTGTGTCTACACACCCCAACAAAACGGTGTGGTCGAATGCAAAAATTGCCACCTTCTCCATGTAGCTCGATCAATTATGCTCACTTCAAATGTTCCAAAAAGTTTTTGGGGTGAAGCGATCCTAGCAGCTACATATCTTATAAATCGCATGTCATCTCGTATCCTCAAATTCCAAACACCCTTACATACCCTACTTTTTATACATCCTACATCCCATCTTATGTCTCATCTGCCATTCAAGATATTCAGATGTAATGCCTTTGTTCATGTCCACTCTCAGCATCGAAGTAAACTGATATGATCCAGGATCTAGATTATATCAAAAGATAAAAGAATAAAGATAAACCAAGTTTTGATAGGAACTTGGAACCTCCCTTCTCAAGAGAATCTCTTGAGCCCTACAATAAATCACTCAATAACTCATTTAACAATTGGATGTCTAAACCCTAACCTAACCCACTCTATTTATAAAAAAATACTAACTTATTCTCCAAGTAATGGCTAAATAGAGCCCTAGGCCCAATCGAGTCCTAGGCCCAACCTTATCAATACCCACCCCTTTAAAGCACCTTGTCCTCAAGGTGGGCATACACAAAAAATAGAAAAATAAAAATTGTTGGGTTTTTTTTTTTTTTTTCTGGCTGCAGCAGCGGCGCGTCAGTGGTGGAGGCGGCGGTGACGGAGGTGGTGGCGATGGCGGTAACGGCAACACTGGTGGTGGTGGTGGCGGCAGTGTCGGAGGTGGTGACGGCAGAGATGGCAGCGGCGATGTTAGAGGTGGTGGCGGCGATGGTGGCGGCGGCGCAGCAGCCGCCGCAGTGGGATTGGTGATGGCAAGCAGAGGTGGGGGCGCGGCGGCAGAAGCGGTGGCGGTGGCGACAACGAGGAGGCGGTGGTGGCGGGGTGAAAACCCTAGCCGTCATTGTTTTTTCCATAATAATTTCCTCTTTGAGCTCTCTAAGAGAACTATTTAGGTCAATGCAGCTCTCCCTCATTTTTCTGAGATCTTCTTTCATTGAAGTTATCTCTTCTCTGATATCTTTTCTTAGAGAACCAACCGAGGCCATCAAACTTAGCAACGCCTCTCGAAATAAACGAACCTCTTCCTGATCCATCTCTACAATCAAGAATCGAACGGCTCTGATACCAATTGATATGATCCAGGATCTAGATTATATCAAAAGATAAAAGAATAAAGATAAACCAAGTTTTGATAGGAACTTGGAACCTCCCTTCTCAAGAGAATCTCTTGAGCCCTACAATAAATCACTCAATAACTCATTTAACAATTGGATGTCTAAACCCTAACCTAACTCACTCTATTTATAACAAAATACTAACTTATTCTCCAAGTAACTTATTTTTTTTTTCTATTTTTTGTGTATGCCCACCTTGAGGACAAGGTGCTTTAAAGGGGTGGGTATTGATAAGGTTGGGCCTAGGACTCGATTGGGCCTAGGGCTCTATTTAGCCATTACTTGGAGAATAAGTTAGTATTTTGTTATAAATAGAGTGGGTTAGGTTAGGGTTTAGACATCCAATTGTTAAATGAGTTATTGAGTGATTTATTGTAGGGCTCAAGAGATTCTCTTGAGAAGGGAGGTTCCAAGTTCCTATCAAAACTTGGTTTATCTTTATTCTTTTATCTTTTGATATAATCTAGATCCTGGATCATATCATAAACTTGATGCTCGATCCATAAAATGCATTTTTCTAGGATACTCACCCAATAAAAAAGGATATAAGTGTTATCATCGTCTGACTTGTCAGTTCTTTCATACCATGGATGTCACGTTCTTTGAAAATCAGCCATATTTTCCCAAATCTATGGTTCAGGAGGAGCACAATGACATTGAACCCCAGAGTTTGGATTGCATTCCACTTCAGTCTACTGAAGTAATTTTTTCCGATCTTTTATCCGAATCAATCCCTTTTCCCGAGTCTTCTTTACCTGACTCCATCTCCTCTACTGACCCTCCATTATTCGAGTCCGTCCCTCTTTCTAGCTCCTCTACTGACCCTCCGTTACTCGAGTTCGTCCCTCTTTCTGGCTCCTCTACTGAACCTTCGTTACTCGAGTCCATCCCTCTTTCTGGCTCACTTAACGACCCTTTTGAGTCAAACCTTGAGGCTGAATTACAAGTTTATTCACGGAGATCAACGCAACCTGAGGAACAATCTTCACATACTCAGCAAGGTCATGATCTGAACCAAAATCTTGTTGTCTCTCAAAGCGAGACGACACTTCAAGCACGACACACTGAGAAGATAATCTGGACATACCGATTGCTTTGAGGAAAGGAGTCCAATCGTGTACTCAACATCCGATGCGGTATCATTTATCTTACAGTAATTTGTCTCCAATGTTTAAAGCTTTTGTGACGACATTAGATCAGATACAAACACCCAATATTGTACAAGAGGCCTTATAGAGGCCTGAATGGAAAGCAACCACCCTAGAAGAATTGGGAGCACTTGAGAAAAATGGTACATGGATTTTGACTGATTTGCCTGCAGGAAAACGTACAATGGGATGTAAATGGGTGTTCACTACTAAACACAAACCAGATGGAAGTATAGAACGATTCAAAGCCCGTTTGGTAGCTAAAGGTTTCACTCAAGCCTATGGGATCGACTACCAGGAAACATTTGCACCTGTTGCTAAGCTACACACTATTCGAGTACTTCTCTCTATTTCTTCTAATTTAAACTGGCCATTATTCCAGCTAGATGTAAAGAATGCCTTTCTGAATGGTGACCTAGTTGAAGAAGTGTACATGGATGTTCCTCCTGGCTTTGAAGATCGATATACAAGTGGAAAGGTATGTAAGCTCAAGAAATCTCTTTACGGGCTAAAGCAATCACCTCGAGCTTGGTTTGGAAAATTTACTAATGTCTTAAAGCGAGATAACTATACTCAGTGCCAGTCAGATCACACCTTGTTTATCAAGCATCTCTCACATGATAAAATGGTTGTATTAATAGTATATGTAGATGATATTATTCTCACAAGAAACGTGCCTGAAGAAATAACTCGTCTCAAGAACCTACTCTCAAGAGAATTTGAAATTAAAGACTTAGGTCATCTAAGATACTTCCTAGGAATGGAGGTAGCAAGGTCAAGTCAAGGAATTTCTGTATCTCAACGAAAATATACGTTAGACCTTTTGAAAGAAACTGGGATGAGTGGATGTAAACCAGTAGGCACACCCATGGATGCAAATACAAAATTGGGAATCAATTCGGAAGATGAAGTTGTTGATCGCGGAAGATATCAACGACTAGTTGGAAAGTGAATTTATCTAACTCATACTCGACCAGATATCAGCTTTGCAGTTAGTGTGGTAAGTCAATTTCTGAACAAGCCCTTTAAAAAACATATGGAAGCTGTGTATAGAATCTTGAGGTATCTCAAGAATGATCCTGGAAAGGGCCTCATGTTCAAAAAAACCACAAATCGCTCGTTAGAAATCTTCACTGATGCCGACTGGGCTGGCTCTCATGTTGACCGTAAGTCAACATCTGGGTATTGCTCTTATATGTGGGGTAATCCGGTCACCTGGCGCAGCAAGAAACAACAAGTTGTAGCGCGAAATAGTGCGAAAGCTGAGTTTCGTTCGCTGGCTCAAGGAATATGTGAAGGAATGTGGCTAGAACGTCTCCTCACTGAACTAAGAGTAAAGATAGAATGTCCTATAAAAATGTTGTGTGATAATCAATCATCTATAGCCATCGCAAGGAATCCAGTACATCATGACAAGATGAAGCATGTCGAGATAGACCGTCATTTTATTAGTGAGAAAATTGAAGGTGATGTTATTACTCTAAAGTATGTACGCTCCCAGCAGCAAGTTGCAGATGTCTTAACTAAAGCACTACATCAACCCAGCTTGTGTGGGTTAATTCTCAGACTCGGTATGACAAGTATATATCGTCCAGCTTGAGGGGGAGTGTAGAAAGTCAAGTTGTGGAAGTTGGGATTCTCCTCTTATTTCTCTATTTTTATATTAAGTGAATTCTATTTAGATAGTTTGTTAGAACTCTATTTATAGATGGTTTGTTAGAACTCCTATAGTATAAATGTATTCATCTTGTAATCATTTCATTGTGAATAAGATTATCCATTTATACATAGCTTCAAAATGATACATGGACGATGATTTAACTACCAAGTGGAAAACGAACTGTTGGGTGCAAGTGGATATTTACAGTAAAACATAATACAGATGGAAGCATTGAGAGGTTGAAGGCTAGACTAGTGGCCAAGGGTTTCACCCAGTCGTATAGGATCGATTACCAAGAGACCTTTGCACCCGTTGCTAAACTCAACACCATTCGGACTAAATCTTGAGTGGGGTCTCCAACAGCTGGATATCAAAAATGTTTTTTTAAATGGGGATTTGGAGGAAGAAGTTTACATGGATATTCCACCAGGATACAAAGAAGGTTTCAATCCAACCAAGGTATGTCGACTTAAAAAGTCCCTCTATGGACTCTGTCGCCCCGTGCTTGGTTTGGCAGATTTGCAAACTTCATTCTCAGCCTGGGGTATTCACAGTACCAATCAGATCACACACTGTTTGTCAAACGGAGGTCTGAAACGTCCTTTGCTCTATTAATAGTGTATGTGGATGATATCATCCTTTCTGGAAATGATGAGCCTGAGTTGCAAACATTGAAGAAACACCTAGCTCAAGAGTTCGAAGTCAAAGATCTCAGGAATCTCAAGTATTTCCTAGGTATGGAAGTTGCACGATCAAAGTCAGGTATAGTAGTGTCTCAAAGGAAGTATGTATTAGATCTTCTCACCGAGACAAGAATGTTGGGGTGTAAACCAGCCGCCTCCCCTATGGATCCTCAAAAGAAATTTGGACTTGGTCTAGAAAGCAGGCATGTGGATAGGGGGAGATACCAAAGATTGGTAGGACATCTGATACATCTCTCTCATACTCGGCCAGATATTAGATTTGCAGTCAGTGTCGTGAGCTAGTTTATGCATAGTCCTAATGAAGAACATATGGAAGCAGTATACAGAATCCTCTGATATCTGAAGATGACTCCTAGGAAAGGATTGTTATTCACGCGAGCAGACGAGAGAAATGTTAAGATATACTCAGATGCAGATTGGGCAGGTGATACCATAGACAGAAAATCTACCTCCGGCTATTGCTCATTTGTATGGGGCAACCTTGTTACCTGAAGGAATAAAAAACAACCTGTGGTGGCAAGAAGCAGTGTTGAAGCTGAGTATCGAGCCTTGGCTCAAGGCATATATGTGAAGGCATCTGGATCAAGAGGGCCCTTCGTGAGTTAGGAAAAGATTTTCCATCACCAATTGAGTTGATGTGCGATAATCAAGCCGCAATAAGTATTGCCAAGAACCCTGTTCATCATGATAGGACAAAACACGTTGAGATTGATCTTCATAAGTCACAAATGGAGTGGTCCAGCTTTTCTATGTTCCTACCAAGCAACAGGTGGCAGACATCCTAACTAAACCACTACCAAGGCTTTTCTATGTTCCTACCAAGCAAGCTAGGTTTGTATAACATATACAAATCAGCTTAAGGGGGAGTGTTGGAAGTTAGGGTAGTTCGGTAATCTGTAAAATATTTATTTACATTTATTTAAATCTGTTGTAGGCTTGTTAGTTAGGTGAGATTTTTAAGGAGAAAATCTTGTACTTTGATTTCATTAGATTGTATATTTATTCGTAGGCTTGGAAGGAATAAAATGAGAAATTTGAGTTTCTTCAATTGGATTGAAGATTCTCTATTCACCAAATCCATCCTTCTTTCCATTCAACTTTTTAATTGGATGGGAAAATCCATTGCTTCTCTTCTTAATCTTCCCATTAAAAATTTCTTCTATGAATCATTTTCTGACAGTTTTGGAACTCTAAAATTAAGCAAGTTCTACTACTCTAGTTGCTTGTTTTGTCGTTGTGTGGGTTGGCCTAAGAAAGGTGGCAGACACCTCCGTGCTTTCTGGGAGTTGATCAATATCTCATCCCCACTCCTCCTCTCTCTCTCCCCCCTCCAGCTAAGATCGCCTCAAATCCCATTCCATCATCTATTCTTGGCTCTATATCCGATTCCCAGCCCTCTGTCAAATCTTCCCAAAATTGTAAAAAGGAGTTCATATTTCCTACAGATTGATTTTGAAAATTTAAGGATTGTGAGCAAACTTTTTGCACATGATGATTGGTCTAATATTGTTGCTTCTCTCTCAAAGGCCTTTAACTCCTAGGTGACTATTAATCTTTTGCACGTTGATATGGGCCTGATCTCACTATCTGTAGGTGATCTTTCTAGTCTCATTGACTCTCCTGGCAAATGGGCGGCATATGGTTTTTACCACTTGATTATTGAGAAATGGAACTCCGATATCCATTCCCATAGTCGTCCTCAATTTTTCAAAGGTTATGGTGGATGGATCTCCATCTCCAACTTACCTTTGGACTTCTGGCTCTTTTAAAGCTATTGGGAGCTACTTTGGGGGCTTGGAGGAAATTAGCTCAGACACCCTCAATTTGATTAACGTTTCGCAAGCCCATATCAAAGTTAAGAGAAACTTGTGTGGTTTTATGCCTTCTACTATTATGATTTCACATTCTACAAGGGGGAAACATTTTCTTGCACTTTGGTGATATAGTGGCTCTGGATTCTCCCTTTTCTCTACAGCCCAACCTCCTATTGAAAGACTTTTCCAATCCTATTGACCTTTCTAGGCTAAATAACGTTATAATTGATGAGGGTATTGACCCAAATCTACGTGGCTTTGATTCTCGTTATTGTGAGCCTCCTAAACAAGTTTATTCCTTTTCCAAAAATCTTTTCCCTACTCCTCCCCCGGAGGATGTCCCACTCCCCCCCCCCCCATTGATTTGTCTTCCCCTTTCTCCCCTACTCCCTCGGTCGTCCCTTCATCAGAGCATGTTGCCTTTATTGATCTGATTCCTCCTTCTCCTCCCTCTCCTCTTGATCCCCCTTCAATTACCCCTATTCCCCTTCCTCCTAAATCCTCTCTTATTAAACCTTTTCCCTTTCATTATATTAGAAGAAGTAAATCCACCCCATCCTTTGAAAGATACTCTTCCCTGAATTCAGATTGTATTGAAACCCACTATTCATCCCTTCTATCCGATCCATCCTCTAAACACCTTCCTTCTTCTTCTCCTCATCCTTTTGAATACACCCCTATCCTTCCCTCATCGATCTCTCAAAGCTCTATGATACATGGGCTTGTTTCTCATCCTAAACTTCCCCCCAAGGATTCAGATCCTCCCTCTCATCTTGAGTCGGACTTCGAAGAGGACATTAGTGTTAGTAGTATTGACTCAACACCTGAATGTTTGGACGATGCCTTCTCTCCTATTCAAGAGGAGTTTATCTCCCCATCCGATTTAGCAGAGCTTGCTATTTCTTCACCTTTTCCGATTACTAAAGGCCAACAGCTCTCTTCAGTTGAAAAATTCCAGAAAATTTTGCTAACATTATCGCCACTTGTGGAATTCAGTTGAAGGAATGTCGTGGATCTGAAGTTTGCTTAGCCAGCTAGAATTAAAGGGAGTGTTGTGGATTTTCAGTTTGCTCAGCCAGTTGTTGTTGGTTTTTTTTTAGCATCTCATTTTTTTGTAGTAGCATTAGTAGCTAGCAGTGTTTTTTTCTTCTGGCATCGTGGTCTTAGTTGCATTTTGTTTTGAAAGATTGAAGTCTATTGTTTTTTAAGTTTGAAGCTTGCATTCTCTTATGATTGTCTTCCCATCCCATTATTTGCATTTTTGTTCGTTTTTTTCATTTTGTTCATATTTGCATTTTGAAGCTTGCAGTCTCGTATTCCCATTATTTTCATTTTGTTTGTTTCTGCATTTTGGCCCCAATGGTACTACAGTTGAGATCCCAAGATAGTTTGCTAGCATTATCTCCATGGGTGGCTTTCAGCTAATAGAACATCCTGGATCAGCAAGCTGCTCGACCAGTGAAGTTCCTGTTTGATGATTATTTAGCTTGAAATTATTTTGTTGCTGTGGTTTTTTTGAAGATTTCATATTGAAGTGTTTTTTTGCTTTATATAGTCCTCTTTGTTGTGTCATGATTGGATTCGCTAGGCTTTTTGTTTGTTGTTTGGATTTTTTGATGTACTTGCCTTCTTTTGTTGTTTGTTTGTCCTGTATACTTTGTCAATTGTATCCCGTTTTAATTCTCTTTCGAGTTTATTCAAAGCTTTTACTTCTTTTCATTCTCTTAATGAAAATTTCTTGTTTCTTGTTTTAAAAAAAAATATACCTGTCCAACGCCTCCTCAAAACAATCAACATTGACCTCAAAATAATAATTTGTCTGCTCAGATGCCGTAAAGGCATTCATGCTACCTCCATGCTATATGTCAACAAAGAAAACATAAAATAATTTTAATAAAGCACACATGAAGAATGAGAATTCTAATATAAGTTCCAACACACAAATCCAAGAATTTAAACCCAATATCTTTCACATAAAGACATTTTTATATCTACAACTACTGACCTTAAAAACCAATATTATTATATTACTACTGATAACTGTAATACTACAGAGTGGACAAATCTGAACAAGACTTCTTCCCTTGTCTAGAAATAGACAGCGCTAGTTTCACAGTACATGCATGAATACAACTAAAAGACTTTTAACTTTCATTCCAAGTTTTACTGTTGCACATCCATGTCTAAATATTATTATTTCATGCTTTTGATGCCCTTTGCTCATGCCGGAAAATATCAACATTAAAACTGATCAACCAAATAAAGAGCAAATTAACCATGCTTTTCAGCATGGTTTCAAAAAAGGAAAAAAAAAATAAACCTATGCTTTCACCATCATAACTTTCCCATTGGTCCTTCGATACTTCCTCTAATCTTTTGTAATTTCATACATTGATGAAATTGTTTCTTATTCCAAACAAACTATGCTAACAGTGATCCATCAATTTCACATGAGTGCATGAATGAATAAGTGCAATGAACCAAATGAATTTCTGTTAACAGTTATCATAGGTACCTCTGTGATATATTTCGAGTAACTATCCTCTAATGGATACTTTTCACTTGCATAAAACAGCATATGCTCTGTCAAGGAAATGTAAATAAGTTTATTAAAAACAAACCAAAAAAAGAAACTGGCGTACAATAACAACAAAACACTACACATCCCAGCAACTCCAATCATAAACCTCCCTTATGTGGTTCTTCCCCTACATGTCACTACTTAGCCGCCTTGGGTGAATTTTCTAAACTTGTTTCTTGAAACTGTTTGAACTATTTTCAACTTTTTAACTGCAAAATACATATTTACTCCTTGTATTTTCATTTATTTCCCCTGCATTAATTTAGCATATCATATTTGAATTTTGTTTTTCTTTACTAAAAGACCAACTTTAGAAGAAATAAAAGAAAATATCACATATTTAAAACAAATTACACTCAAAACTAATTAATGACCATAATTGAACAAATAGTTTCGAAAGCATCAACTAGTCTAAAAACTGCTTTTAGAAATTATCCTCTAAAAAATAACTTCAAAACAACCGGGGAATTAGGGCTTTTTCCTACTACATACCTGGAGGCACCCGCCCAAAAATAAATCCAAAAATTGTTTTAGTCATAACTTCTAAACCAACCGTTGACTTGATCCATTTCTCTCAAATGTTTTATCATGTGTTACATAATAAGCATTCTCAAAATACATAAATGCTGACAAACGAATAGAGAACTACAAGCGTACAAACGAATAGAGAACTACAAGCGTAGGCATCAGCAATGAATATCCAGAGAAAGATAATGGGGTTTCAGTTACAAAGTGAATCCAAGTTCTTACCAAGAAAATGAGCTAAACCCTCTAAGCCTTCAGGGTCGCTGAAGGAACCTACGTTCACAGTCATGGAAGCAGCACTCTGAAATCCAATCAGATAAAGCACATACACACATGAATTCATGAAACACAGAGCCCTAATCAGATTGAAAACAACGAAACGAAAAAGAACAATGAAACTCGGCTTTGCCTTATCGGTATCAGGATCGCTAACAAGCAAGACTTCAAGGGCGTTCCCTAGGACGATTCTCCTGTAATCTCTTTCATCAGTACGGGGCTTCACTATCTCCTTACAAACCTGTTCCTTCCCAACCGCCATTTCTTCAATCAAAGATCCAACAGTACGAACAAAGATAAGTAAAAATTTGAGGATATTAACGAAATCAATCGGCAAAATCAGAATGTAAGGACGATTACTTACACAGAGAAGGAGATTATTGAATCGATCACTGGTTTGTGCAAAGTTTTGCTATGAATTTTGCAGGAAACGATGATCGAACCCTGGGAGAGAATGGATTTGACCGATTGGCGACGACGACTTTGATTTTATGGTCTCATCTGTTTTGGCCGTTATAGAATGGTTTATTTACGAAAATGCACCTTTCGGTGGGGGACTCATTTGAAAAGTTTCTTTTTCTCCAAGTAATTTATAAAAATCAAGTTAAAAAAATGTCTTTTAGGAAAGATTAATCATATTATAATTGAATAAAATCAAGTGTTAATTGATTGAGAAATGACCTAATTTTTAAAAGTGTTACCTTTTGACTTGTGGATTAAAAAAGTTAGGGATAAAAAATATACTTTCTCCTTCTGTCAATTATTAAAACATATAATAGCGAGGTTTGGTAAATTACCAAAAAAAAAACTCATCAATAGTGTTCTTAAGAAATGAGTCTATTGGTTATCATTTGAAGATTTTGATTTATTTATTATCATGTATTGAGGTATGTAGTTTAATAGAAAAACATGATCTTTAAAGATAGGGAGGATGGGCACCTTTCAAAATAAATTCATGATTAATTTCAGGCAGTTAATGCTCAAACAACTTTTAGCAAGATTGTAGTAGTAACTCACCTTGGTCCTTCTAGACTTTTATCTTATCTTAAAACTTTTAAGTGTGGTTAGAGTAGGAGAATCATTTGTAGACTATTATATTCATTGATTGTTTTAAAATTTCAAACATGCCACTCATGAATATTAATATTATTAAATATATAAAAAAAGATGAATTAATATATAAGTAAGTGGGGTTGATTTTGCATTAATTAAAAATTAACCACTCTCAATAAATAGATAAAAGGTTACAAGTTGGAGTTAAAAGCCATTTTCTTCCCCTCTCAATAAATAGATAAAATGGTTACAAGTTGAAGTTAAAATGTATTTTCTCCCATTTATGAATTCATAATCAATTTTTTAAGTTTTAGAATTCAAAAGGTTTTGTTATGAACTCTAATGGTCTACTATAAAATGGGGTTTCATTCTCACTTCCTCTCCAATATATTTTGTTTACATTTTTTCTCAAGTTCTCAAATGTTTTCACTCTTCAAAGTCTATATAGATGTTGTGTTGTTGCATTCAAGTTGTATGTGAATCAAGGGTTGAATCAATATTTTGAATTCGTTTTATGATTGTCAACTTTACTTTTATAAAGTTGAGCAAAAATATATGTATAGCAAACGATAGTGGATGTATAATTTGAGATTCGAATATTTCTATGCTGTTATTATTTATGTTTTCGTTGTATTTATATCATTATTGTATATTTTGTTAAAATACTAATTTCTTTCTCAAATAAAACTTTTGTAATACAATATGTTATCCAATTTTCATCTATTTTAATGCTTCTTACTTCTTTATATCCAATCTTATTTGGTATTTAATTTTATTAGCAGTCTTCTATCACTTTTTTATTATGTTTGGAATTGGAGGAATCATTTGGCATAAGGTCAATACGTCTATCTTTAGTTGTACAAAAAAACTATGTTATTTATTTATTTATTTATTTTTATTTTTTAGAAGTACTTTGTTTTTTATTATTACTCTAAGGTGTAATCATTTTTAGACTAATAATTTTCCCTAAATGATAATTTTAAAAAATCCAAATATGTCCCTACATGAATTAAAATTTATCACTTAACTTGACCCTTTCATATCCACCTACACCCACAAATTCAAGTTTGCATGTTGTTTTAATATTATATATAATAACTTTCATCACATTATTATATTTAATATATTGTATAATTATTACTTATAGTTTAACCTCTTTTCATATTCCTACCTTCATATTAACCTATCCAATATTCAATATAAATGATTAGTAAATGCAAATGTTTTTTAATAATGTAAATGAAAATGTTAGAATATGATAAGTTGTATCATTTTATTTGTATAACTTAATTTTTTAAATTAATGAGTATATCTTTAATTATATTTAATGGTGAAACTTAAAAGGTTTTGTAACCTTTTTAGTTTCAAAATGATTTTGAAGATGGAAGAAAAAATAAAGATGACAACCATAAATTGTAATTGGTTAAAGAAAGAAAGAATTTGTGCAACTATAGATAGAAAGTTGCATGTACCTTTAATGAATTTTGTTTATTTTGTTTTTTAGGAGTTGGGTAAGATGGAATTCAACTTCTTCCTTTCTTTCTCATTTTAATATAAATATGTAATCGTATTCTTATTGAACCATAGTTATTGATATTATTTCAAAAAAACCAAAAAAAAATATATAGTTATTAATATTTCTTATGAAAAGATACTATTGATATTGATTTTAAAAAACAATTAATAGTCATTGATATTTATTTAAAAGAATTTCAATTTTGAATATGTTGGATAACATTTTTTTTCATGTTTAATTTGATTTATTTATAATGTAATGACAATAAATTTAAAGACACATGTAAAAATATTTACAAGGTTATAATTATAATAAATTAAAGATTTGTAAGATAAAAAAAAGAATATAAGCAATATATATTACTAGCATTACTAAAAAAACAAAAATTCACATTCAAATAGCTTACATCATAATGTTCTACATAGAACAAAAAAGTAAAAAATAAAAAAATAAAGAAAATGATGAATAAAATGCACAAGGATGATGATAAAATCCTAAACATTATATAAATGGACAAAGAAAGTTTTTTAAAAAAACTTCATTTATTGATTTTAGGGCAGACAAAATTAGTTCAATATTTCTTAGTTTATTATTTTATATTATAAAAGAAAAATCAATTGTATCCTTAACATATTTATAATATTATTTAATGAAAACTTGAAAAAAAAATATAAAAAAATTATAAGAATATAAATGTAAAACCCAAATTTGAAATTGATTATCAGTTATATACTTTTTTTAAAAAAATGAATAACAATTATATACCTTCTTATATGTTTCAATGTTTCAATTCCCTCAATATATATTTATTATCTTTAAAAATAAATTAAAGATACGTTAATTATAATTTATGTTAACAAGAAACAAATGTTTTATCCAATGATTAGAATTAAAACTAAATTTAAATACATAGATTGAAATGTGATGAAGAAAGTTATATTAAAAATAGAATAGAGAGAAATTTAGTGATTTGAAAAGGAATATATTTATTAAAATATAAACACATGCATTGTACGTTCAAATTTGAGGAAGACATGACAAGGAAAATCACGTGCAAAGCACGTTCTAAATTTCTAGTAGTTTTTAGTTGAACTCTCATGCTCCTATAAATTTTGCAGGTCAACATTTTAGAATGGATGTTGTTGTTAGAAACGAAAGGGGTGAGATAGTGGCATCCTTCGCAAAAAGCGTGAAGTCGATTCATGATGTGGTTCCGTTGCTATTGCTTGGATAAAAATGTATATAATCTGAACAATTACGTCTCACAAATAGGCAATCTTCCAACTATTCAACAGATTAATACGCAAGTATATGTAGTCGTTTTGCAATCACGTGATAAGTTCACAAGTCGTTCTCTGATAGCTCTCAAATAGAGCGTATTTTAGGTTGTTTTAGTTTGCATTATTCTAGAACTAAATGGGGGAAACGAGCGCTAACAGAAGAAATGCGATTAAATAACATAGAAAATTAGCATGCATTCATAAATTAGCATCAAAAGCATAGTTTCGCGCTTTTAGCATAAATCTTGAGTAAACTGTGCCTAATTAATGCTAATGGCAGGATATATTAAGCTACATCGCAGAAAGAACAATCAGCGCGGACAATGACCAGTAGCACAGGAAGGCGTGAATTCAAAATGAAAATACGTTCGGAAAAGACATGTCAACAAGGAAATAATCGAGAATCAATCAGCAATTAAGGTGGTGTCAATCAAATAAATTACAACGGAAATCAAGAGATCTTGCATTGATGGAGATTTCACAGCTCACCTGAACTTGTCGCCCAACTAAATCAACTCTATAAATACCAAGGCAGGGAGCCGAGAAGGGCAAGCTGGTCGGTTGGCCATGAAGTCTATCGTGGAGAGAAGAAAATGGTGGTGTTCGTAGGAGCCGATGACAAGCGAACTGCACATCTTCAACCTTGCCAATTCCATTTTACTATTTTATTAAGAGTAGCTTGTAGTTTTAAACATTTCTTAGTTACTTTAAAATCGTCTAATTTAACTTTTATTTGATGTTTATCTCTAAGGTTGCGTTGTAGGAGTTTTATTAATTATTCATGAATAGAAGTATGTTAGGAGCGTAGGTCATAGAGTTCTACACTGTTGCATGTTACTTTACATATATATGTATCGATTAGCTACCCACGTATGTACCTTGTGGTGAGTTCGGAAGAAGAAACTACATGTTGACTCAATATGCTACATTAGGTTGTGTGAAAGTCTTTTTACCGTTTAAAGTGTTAGAAATAACCTTACTAATTGCTTGCATCGCCCTATTGCTAGTATGTAGTTTGCAGCGAAAGCTGACTCTGTCATATATCATTAAGTGCAAAAGTGCTTATTTGTTAAGGAAGCAAGATTCTCTTTAACTAGTCTGCGCGCTTAGTATCTTCTAAAATTGATTAATTATCATTACTCATTGCATCATATTTATTTTAGTCTTAGCATCATATTTATTTACGCATTCAATTTCAAACAAATCACACAACTTATACAAATCATGCTTTACTTTTCTGCACGACTCTTAATTTAATAGTTTAGCTCTAGACATCAATCTCTATGGGATCAATAAAATTATATACTTATTACTTGCTGTAATTTCCGACCACATATACTTACACGCAAGCGATTCCAAGTTACACTTAGCATAAGTTGACTTTGAATTAGTTACTAGACATTATATTAGCACCAGAATCACAACTGATCATTCTCCTCAAGAACTAAGGGTTATCTAAAGTTATGATTCTTAAAAAGTCTAATGCATTAAAGTAAAGGGAGTTCTGGCGGTTATGTAAACTATAAATTAAGTTAAAAACTTTGGAATCACAGTAATCAAACAAATGTTGTAAACATTGGAAAAAAAAAACAAGAACGCAGGCAACACTCTAAACTTCACAAAAACAAACATTAAATAATTGTCACAATGTCTATATACATTCACTATAAAGGGAATAAAATAGAAACATGGGAAAATAAGGGAATACTTCTATTCAAAGATAATGCTCGAGGGTAAGTTTATGGTGAGAAGAGAACTCCACACAACACGTGATCAAATGATCTTTCTCAAGAGTCATTTTCTAAGAACATAGGCTCTCATGCCATGCTCGAAGCAATAAAACAATGTAATATGCACTAGTGGGATGATTACCTTTAATATACTCTTTTAGCATGTAAGAGCTCTTACACATGAAGATAAGGAACATGGATAATATGTCTCTAATGCCCAACTCTC
Source organism: Sicyos edulis (assembly GCA_036507275.1). Classification (NCBI taxonomy): domain Eukaryota; kingdom Viridiplantae; phylum Streptophyta; class Magnoliopsida; order Cucurbitales; family Cucurbitaceae; genus Sicyos; species Sicyos edulis. The sequence continues at coordinate 38,974,373 of CM071847.1, forward strand.
TCGAGTTAGAGTGAAAAACGAGTATGAATGGATGGCTAATCGAAACATGCTTTTTTTAATAAAATGCCTACCACATTTAGTTCAACATCCCTCGCTTACCCAAGATATATGCAACACTCATTTTTTTTCCTTAACCTATGCCTAAATGCACTTAGCTCATGCTTATAACAAAAAGAACAAAACCAGAGTACAATGATGCAGATAACATTTTACAGCCTAAAATTCAGAACAACACACAAAGCAAAGAAGAAAGTTTTCAAAATTAACCAAGAAGTGCAGAGATGCAATCTTAACAACAAACTGAACATAAACAGATATGCTAGGAATAATAACAATAATGAGGGACAAACAGAAAAGAACTTCAAGAAATTTATTTCCAGCTGAAACGAGCTAAAAATAAGCTCATAGCTTTCAAATTACTACCCATAAGTTTCTAGCTCGAAAATATATTACAAGGAGGAAAACTAACGGGTAGAAAAACAATAAATAAGAAGGTTCTATGTTAAAGAAATGCAAAAAAAAAAACTCTGCCTAGAAAATAGATAGCTCCCTTTTCATCTGAAAAACTCAATGATCGATCCTCTTTTCCTTCCATAAATTATCTCTTTTATATCACTCAATTTTATCCAAGATCAACGACTCAGATTGTAGGAAAAATGCCTTGATTTCCTCTCTCTAACTCCCCAGGAATGACATGTGTTTGAGGGATAAACATGCCTTTAGTTTCATGTCTCTTATTCCCATGTGCAATTTTTTCCCTTTTTTGGAAGATTGCTACGTTTTGGGAATATATAGAATGCTCTTGACATTGCAATTTTGGAATTCTCCTATTGTGAGTGCTCTTGAATTTGCTATGCGTTAGATCCAGCTTTAGAATTTTTGAAGTTCTGCTCCTCTGATTTAGGCTTTATTCGAAGCTTCCAACATTTTAAGATCCTGAAATAAATAAAAATACAAAGTGAGAACAAGAATTCTTATAATGCAATATAAAACTCTTCAAACCTTTACTTTTTAGCACTAAATTCACACGTTATCCTAAGTTTCTAATTCTAGCCTCATAATAACCATGCAACATATTTAAAGTATAATTATCTATTCTAAGGTGATTCTAGTTATCTAAATAAGTCAATAATGCACAATTCTTTGTAGAAAACACCCTAATGGAGGACTAAATAACTCTTTGATTGAGAGTATCACCCTGGAAGTTCACAGTAGTATTCAATGAGCCTCAGAGCTTGGTTTCCATCTCCTCATTGTGAAAATCGATGTCGCTTTAGTCATTAACAAGCTAAAAAACAAGAAAGAAGATCTTTCAAATTTGTTAGGGATATTTTCCTTCTTTCGAAATCGAGAAGAATAATTTCGGACATCAAAATGGTGGCACTTGCTCGATGTCTGTTGTTTTTCTTGGTATTGCAGACAAGCTAATAATATGGCACATGGTTTAGCTGAAGAGGTGCCTAAGGAAGAAGAGGAACAATGTTGGATTGAAGAACTCCCTCTAATAGTGTTTTCCAGTTTGAATCAGGACATGAGACTTTTTGGCAATTAAGCCTTCTAGCTTCTTATTTTCTATCTCCGTCAAGTTTGTTGCCTTTTAATTTAATCTAAAAAAATCACTCTATCCATGCCAAAAAAGAGTAGTACATTAGCGACATCAATATACATCTAATAACTAAGAGGTCATGTGTTTGAATCCTGCACCTCATTTGTTGAAAAACTAAAAAAAAAAAAGATCTTGATTGACTTGCTGATAAAAATAGATTGACTTGCAAAGCTCTATTGTCTCCACAATTCCAAGTTCATATTCTTTCCCAACCTGTAGTTCACTACGCACATGCTTGCTATTTCCTTTTCCATTGCTCCTCAGAATGAGATTGCCTTTGTTGCTACTCCACCAATTTCACTGTTCAAACCTCAAAAGTTGGGGGAAAATCAAAAGAACAAAAGGGACCCATTACTTTCCTCGTAGCAATTTTTTGCTCATTTGCTGTGGAAGGATAAAATATGAGGAAAAAAATATAACAAAAAGCAATTTTAACCCAATTTGGCATGTTGATTTTTTTTAAAAATTCTACTCTAGTGAGATATGAAACTAAGGGGGTGTTTGGTGCAGGGATTAGGATTAAGTTAAGAGGTATTAAGTTAAGTTGGGGATTAAGTTAATCTGTGTTTGGTAGACAAATTAAGTTAAGTTGACTGTTGTTTGGTGCAGGGATTAAGTTAAGCTGAGTATTAAGTTAAGCTGTGTTTGGTACGAATATTAAGTTAATATGAGTTTCTAAACTTAATTTTGTTAATCTAAGTTTGCTTTGAATATTATTTTAGTTGTTTTTTTGGCAATATATAAAATGACATTCATTTTAAATTGTGACAACATAATATTCATTCGATAGCCAAATTATAATTTAGACATAATACATTAAATATCAATTCAACCAAATAAGAGATAATAATAAGATCATTCACTTACAAGTAGTACATTATAAAATTGTTTCATTCACTCATTTAATGAGGTTTTCCATTTAGTAAACATTCGTTCTGTCATTAAATCTCGAAAGTATGACCATTCAGTTGAAGATTCGTCCATTATCGCTCTAGTGAGAGCAACTCCAACATCATCCCCCATTTGTATTTGCCACGTGTACAATATCTTCCATACTATTAAATTCGTTCAATGCTCCATAATCTAAACAAAGAGTAATTTAAATTGCTTTTTATCAAACTTCGAAATTAATTATAATACTTCTTTTTTATTTTATCAAACTTATATTTTCATGCATTTTATAAGAATTTTACCTAAGTGTTTATGTTTATTTATTTCTCATTAAAATTTAAAGTGCAGGCAATAAATTAAAGGAATTAACATTCCATTTATAATAAAATAGAAAATATGCATTAACGTTCATTGCATAATAAAAGAGGAAATATAAATCAAGTCAACTCCATACAATAAGTAATCGATGGTTCAACAAAAACAGCTTTTTCGTTCTTTAATTAATATAAAATGTGGGGTCATTTTCTAGGCAACCATCGACGTCAAAAAACAGATAGAGAAGGTCATCATCTGGGTCTTTTCAATAGATAATCGCAGTAGCTGGCCCAATCATTTTCAGGGACTCCAAGAAAGTCAGAAGCTTCGTCGAGATTTTTTAAAAGGATGTTCATCAGTACAACCTGTTCTGGACTGGTTAATGACGGTGATAATTTCTTAAGAATTGTAGTGACTTCGACTTTAGTAGATTTATTATCCTCCTTTGTCACTTGTAGGGTTGTGACAGGCCAATCAGCAATCTTCACGATTTCTTCGTGCTGCATGTTCATGCAGGCATGCAACACATCAAACATTTCCTACTTTTCTGAGACCCTTTTTCTTTTCTCTACCACAGAAGAGGATGACGGTGTAGCTACTCTACTTGTGGGGGTATTTGGGTCTTCTTCTTCAGCAACTGAAATCTTAGGTATGTAATATTCTTGGGAACCGCCCGCCTCACCGACCTCTGCATTCAAATCTTATTCTGCAATATCTCTAGCAGACTAAGATATTGACCTGCATGCTCTATCCTTTAAAAAATATAAGTCAAGTCATCGTAATGTGGAAAAGGCTGGTTGTTGAGACCCTTTGCATTTGGGTGCGTTTGACAATGAAATTAAGAACATACGATTCATAAATAATTTGAAATTTCATTTTGTTATATTATAACTATTCTTTAATACCTGAACCCAATTTTCGAAAATAGTTGGCTCCACTTCAATGCACTTATATTTATCATTCCAACTGAATCCACTACAAGTATTGCCCAGCATCTCGGAAATAGCTTGGTATTGTCGTTTCAGACTCTTCACTCTAGTATCAATCACAGTGGCCATTATCTTATCTCCACCCCCCACCGTGTCGAATGTTTCTCCCTGTCGCAGCCATGTTGCTACAAGGAAGTTGTACATAAGAGATAAAGAGTAAGGAATATCAATCATTTAAGTTCATTACATAATACAAGACAAGTATCATTTCCCATAAAAGTCATGTTATGTCATTCATGATTCATAAAAGTTATAGTCACTAAAAAAAAAAAAGATTAGAAGTCTAATTCCTACTAGTTTTGGGCTGCGTCAAACATTCTTTGGGCCATGGAATCTCGAAATGCGGTCCGAAAAGGCAATGTCTCGACGAAATTAATCGTTGGGGGTATCATCCATTTCTTCTCGGTATAGTGTAGCATAGTTTTCCCCTAATATCTCTAAACCAATCGTAGAGCCCATCTCCCTACATATTGAATTATGTAGGAGACAACAAGTTGTTATGATCTTCACTTGCACTTTCGGAGGATAGTAAGACTTGTGTCGCAGAATAGCCCAACGGTGTTTTAATGCACCGAACGCTCTTTCTATCATATTTCGTGTCGAGGAGTGTGCTTTATTAAAAAACTCTCTTGGATTCCGTGGTGGATTGCTACCCTTCCAATCCGATAGATGATAACGTTCGCCTCCATAGGGAGCTAAGAATCCATCAACATTTGGATAACCCGCATTACAAAGGTAATAGTATCCTAGATCAATAAACACTAGGTTATTATACATTCACTATAAGTGAAAGTAGCATTTTCTTTTAGTCCTCAATTACCATGAGGGACTTGAAATCCATTGTTACGGGATAAAGCATCCCTAAGAACTCTAGAATCAGCTGCTAATCCCTCCCACCTAGCTAGTACGTATATGAACTCTTCGCTTGGAGCGCATACAACAAGAACATTCGTTGTGATGATACCCTTCCTGTTTCTAAAAGAGGCACGATTTTCAACTGGGACTTGTAACTCTATATGAGTACCATCCAATGCACCTAGACAATTCTGCATAGTTCGAAGGAAGAAATGAAATTCGGTTCCTACAAGGACTCTATTTTATAAAGGTAAAATAATGGTATCTCAAACCACTTTCATCTACTATCGGTGCATAATGGTTGGATAGGTTCAGGTTTCTTGTACAAAATGTCATGACAACAAATAATAGCAGTAAGGACAGATTGAAAGTATCGCGACACTGTCTCGCCGGATCTTGTAAATATTCTTCGAATGACACGGTTCTTAACATCATGAGCCAAGATATGTAGAAACATGGCTACCATTTCCTCCACGTCGATGTAATCCGTATTTCAAAGATCACCGTGGGTCCTTAGCATGTCGCACAAAGTTTCAAAGCAGCTGCGATTCATTCTAGTTGTCTCACAACAAGCTAAATCGCTTTGTCTTATCATCGAGAAAAAGGTCATTTGGCGAAAATGGTGTCTAAAGAAAGAGCTATAGTTTTTTATCCTAGGGTTGTAGTTCATTACAAAATTCGCAAGAAAAAGAAACTGGTTCTGCCATGTGTAGAGTATTGTTAAAACTGCTAATTAGTGGTATAGATAAATAGTTCGAAGAAAAATGTCAATCAGAATCAAATTAAGTCTTAAAAAAAAGTTCATTTTAACTTCAAACTAGTGGTATAGATAAATTTGAAGTCATTTTTTAAAAAAAAATGTATGTCTTTGCTAATTCTTTTTTCTCGCGATAGAGATTAGGCCTTATTTTTTTTTCCTTAAATAGAGTTCATTTTAATATTCAAATTGATGTCCTTTCAAATCAATTGTATAGATAAAATTGAAGTCATTTTTTAAAATAGTAATGACTTTGCTATATTTATTATTTCTTCAAATACAGATTAAGCTTTTTTTTCTTAAAAAAGAATTTCATTTTAATATTTAAAATTGATGTCATTTAATTACAAAAAAAGTTATTTTCTTTCTTGTAATAGGGATTAACCCGAGTTTTTTACCCAAAGAAGTTCATTTTATCTTCAAACGAATGGTGTACATAAAATTGAAGTCATTTTATCTTAAAAAAGAGTTCATATTTTAAAATAGTATTTACTTTCCTATATATATATATTGTTTTGATAGAGATTAAGCTTTTATTTTTCAAAAAGAAGTAAATTTTAATAGTTAAAATGGATATCATTTCAAACCAATCCTAGATTTTAATACTAAATTATTTAAATTACAAGTTTACTCGAGAAATTTAATCTTTTTATAAAATGATAAAAAACGAAAAAACACCGGCATAAATAAAAATAAATAAATTAAAGATACTAAAAAAATGAGAATAAAAGATACTCAAAATTTATTCCTTAAAAATAAGATTTATTTAGTAGATAACAAATTTTTTTCAATTTAAAATATAAGATCTTTTAGATACTCTTGATTCATTCACCCAAATAAATTGTTATTTGCAATATAATTAGATACTCTTGATTCATTCACCCCAAATAAATTGTTATTTGCAAAAAATATATATATATATATATATATATATATATATACATATATATATTTAAGTAAGTTATTTTAACGGTAACCTATCTTTTAGAATGAAGAGTATATATTTTGGCAATTTTTTATATATTATCTATGTGTTGGTTTAAAATGCTAATTATCTCATAATAAGGAGGGGTAAGGGTTTATTTATTTAATTTTTATTTATTTTAGTTTTAATTTTATGGTTTTGATGGTTTTAATTTTTAAAAAATTGGTCACTTTGATGGTTTTTAATTACCCAATTTGATATAAGAATTGAAACACATAAAATTGATTTCAAACGCATATCATAAAATATAAAGTCCATAATCAAAAAATGTTCATCAACATAATTCCAACAATTCACAAGAGTCCAAAATAATACAATATGTTTTTCTTTGGAAAGTATTCAAATTAACAAGTACATATAACATGTTCAATAACACAAACCTTCGAGTAGAGTCCACTGTACTGGTGTGCTAGAGTTCGATTCTAAAAAATAACAACAAAATATTCGTTGTTAGAAACGCATTTATGTAAATACAATTTTTTCATGATTACCTTTTACAAAGTAGGGGAGAAACGAACAACTTTACAAGTCAAAACTTAATAATATAAACCTAAAATCAAAACTTAATAATATAAACCTCAACCTCAGGGAATGGATATATTACTCATTTCTCGTAAGAAATCAAATACTATCCATGGTACTTTTGCATTTAAAAAAATAATAATAAGTATGATGCAACAGTATATAAATTATAGTTGAGGCATAGATTAACTAAGATCAGAACTAACAAGCGAAACGAAATTAACTAAGATCAGAACTAACAAGTGCAACATGGCAAAACAAAAAGGAATAGATAATAGACAGTTGGAAAATATATTAACTTAAGATCAAAACTAACAAGTGAAACAAAGAGCAACATGGTAAAACAAAAGGAATAGATAATAGACAGTTGAAACATAGATTAACTTACGATCAGAATGAACAAGTGAAAAAAGAGCAACATGGTAAAACAAAAGGAATAAATAATAGACAGTTGAAATAAATATTAACTTAAGATGAGAACAAACAAATGAAACAAAGAGCAACATGGTAAAAAAAAAAATGAATAGATAATAGACAGTTGAAACATAGATTAACTTAAGATCAGAACAAACAAGTGAAACAAAGAGCAACATGGCAAAACAAAAGGAATAGACAATAGATAGTTGAAACATAAATTAACTAAGATTAGAAATAGCAAGTAAAACCGAAGTTAAAATAGAGAGCAACAAATGGAAAAACAAAAGATAGTTTAAACATAAAGCAATGAAAGAATACTCTCACATAAAAAACAGAGAGCAGTGAGTTAGGTTGTGTAAAATAGAAAGTGAAACAACAATTATATAGAAATATCTGAGGTATTTGGTTTAACTAAAATAAATGATGTCTTACCATCACATTAATGAGAGAGACAAGGTTTTCAATCAGGGAAGATTTGTTATCATTGAACATATCTAAGGATTTCAAAGGTGAATTCAAATGCATTTAAAGTAGTAGTTGAATTAATACTAAAAAAATCCTACATAACAGAGAGCAAATCGAACTATATTTATGACCAACAAGTATATAAAGAGATGGAAGTGAGTTATTTCACTTAGAAATTTTTTTAAAAAATAATAAATAAATAAAAACAGCAATTGAAAACAGAACTATCCAGAAAAATTGATGAGATGCAAAGAATTGGGGGAGAGAGGCGTGGGGTTTCTCATCATCAGCTGAGGGGGGGGGGGAGAGGGTTAGAATCATACCTGGATCTGACTCCCTCACCGAGCCAATTTCAGAACGAACCCTACCTGGTCGTCGTCTTCAATACCAATTTCTATATATGCAAGCCCATTTGGAGGTCGATTTTGCACATTCGAGCCATGTAGAAGTCAACGACAGCAAGATTTGAAACTGAATCGGCAGTGAAAGCACTAGATCTGTAAACACAAAGGAAGATCAGACATAGAATGATCCAAAATCGAAACAAATGTCAAGACAAAAATGTCTTACCTAGCCGAATCCACCCAAACCCTTCCCAGCTGTTTGAACTTTCGTCGATTTCTACACATACAAGCCCAAGGAATGTAGATTTGTACGCATGCAAGTCCCAACGAAGCCCTAATAGCGGAAAGATTTAAGCCACCATCAAACACGACGTAAAGATTGAGTTTGGAAAGAAGGAGAGAACAATAGAATAAGAAAAGAGATTAAGGCTCTGTTTTTTCTCTCTCTTAAACTACAGGTCTTGAAAGAGGTGTGAACGAGAAGAAGATGATAACAATTTATTATTATTATTACTTTTTGCCACCTCATCCATTTTAAATAGGGTTAAGTTTTATTTTTAACTTAAGGACTATTTATAAATTTTTTTAATGACTAAAATTAGACATTTGAAACTTTATAGACCAAAGTGAAACAAAAATAATAGTTGAGAGACTAAAATTAAACTTTTGAAAATTAAGGGACCAAAATAATATTTTACCCAAATATTTATCAAACTTTTCTCTTGAAGTTGAAAGCTGGAATCCCCATACCTCTACATTTGTTTTAAAAAAGAAAATAAAATAAAAACAAAAATTTATGTTTAGCAAATTTTATATATTTTTTATTCATCAACATCTGAAGGAGGATTTTCCAACCAATTACTTAGCAAGGGTGTCAAACTAATAACCTCATGTTTCTAAGTTATATAAACTATGCTCTTTTATATTGTTTAGCAAGTTTTCTCTCGATCTTGATTGCTCATTTTGTTTAGAAGTGTAATTCATGGAATTTAAGCTTTAATCTCTGAAATGGACTAAGGTCCTACTCCCTCTAACTGTGATAACGCAAATAATTTAAAATAAATAGTTGGAAAATAAGAACACTAATTAAGGACACATCTTTGGCCACATAAAGACCTAAAACCCCTAATTAGGTACACAGGTAAAAAAATTTAAAATAATAATAATAAATAAATACCATAAAAATAAATACGTTTACAATAGTCAATTTCTCCTTTAAGGTCCATAGTCTCCTCGACACTATCTCTACTATTTTAATGAACAATTACTTAACCCACAATATTTAGCTATCAAAAAACTTTTGTAAACAACTAATTATTAAGCAGGTGTTCACCGTTCAAAAGAAATCAACGATTTATGATATTGTAAAAGCAACCTGAATCCGGAAACTTACAAGCAACATCTCTAATAGAACATACTATGTTTAAGAAATCGAGCAGCAATATGTGATTTCATTTCGACAACGCAATAAACAGACAATTGTTTGTAGAAATTACAACTAATATTAAGGGTTCTGAGTCTATTTTCAAAATTTACTCTACAATGTGACATAATGTTCAACCAATGAAGATCATATTATAGAATAATCTTCCCCCAAAAGTGATCACAGCATCACTTTAGAGCAAAATCTTTACAGAAATCATAGCCGTGAAAAGGCATCAAGCACCACGGTTTGGGCAAACATTTGCAAAGTGTGATGGATCGCCACAAACAAAACATCTTCTATCAGATATTGGCTCACCAGTTGCTGACACGAATGTTGCTGCAATCTGACCCCGACCACGACCACGCTCGCGCCCGGTGCTCCGACCAGGGTTAGGATTAGATGATGCTGAGCCTGAGCTCCTGATATTTGACCGAGCACTATTTCCTCCATTGCCATTGCCCAGGTCGTCTTCCCATCTGAAAAAGGGAGTGTTCTTTACATTTAAGTTAACAAGAGATGTAACAAGGTAACAGTGCAAATGGGAACCCAAGGAATTAACTGTGAAAACCAAAGTTCAGCATTGCTATTTCAAGTAAAGCAATGACAGAGTACTTTGTTTTTTCCTATTTTTTTGGATGATTAAAAAAAATGATAGAAAACGAAAACAATTTGATATGTCGAAACAAATACTCGAAAGAAGGATATTAGAGAAACAAGGACGCTGATAACCACAGGCCGATAGGCCTAAACCCTAAAATAAAGTTTTGAGCTATTTGGTTCAGTGAAAAGTCTTTGAACTTATATTGGCAGATAGGATCTACTCATGAATGGTTGTTGTTTGACAGAGGAATTTTGATTGTTATATCATGGTAGATTATAATTATTGTCAAATACTTGAGTTTTTCATGTTTAACTTGATGATGAAAAAAAAATCTAATAGATCAAATTGAATTTAAAGGGGGCTACGTACACAAAGAAATTGCACTCTTGAGATGAACATTTGTAGAATTTTCTTCCCCTGTTATTGGCAGTATTTGCAGTCCGTAAGACGCATGGTGTGCTACAGTTGCTACATGAAACTGAAGATTCCCCTGCCAGCAAAATACAAAAATGAATAAATAAAAACAACGATGATAATAATAATATTCATTGTAATCAAGAGTTTGTGGCTAAAGAGTCGTGATTTATTAATGAGAGATAACGTCTTTATATAAGTGTTACAATGGGCCTAACGGGCCTAAATCTATTAAGCAATAAAACCTACTAAATACATATATACATTAACTCTAACACTCCCCCTCCATGTTAGAGCAAATATATCTGTCATGTCCGATTTGTACGGACACGGAGGTAGCTTATCCAGTCTTCATTCAATGTTTTGGTGAAGATATCACTCAACTGTTCTCCAATCTTCACATAACTGGTCGAAATCAAACCCTGTTGTATTTTCTCTCAAATAAAATGACAGTCCACTTCAATGTGCTTAGTTCTCTCATGAAACACTGGATTTGAGGCAATGTGGATCGCTGCTTGATTATCACACCGTAGTCTTGCAGGTATTGTGGTTTTCACTCCAATTTCATTAAGTAGTTGAACTAGCCATACTATCTCACATGTCACTTGAGATATAGCTTTGTACTCTGACTCAACACTTGAACGAGACACCATGTTCTGTTTCTTACTCTTCCATGATACCAAATTTCCTCCTATAAATGCACAGTAACCTAAAGTTGACCTCCTATCCTCCTTAGACCCTGCCCAGTTAACATAAAAAAACATTCAATATTGGAGTGTCCATGGTTCTTGTATAATGAGAAATGAGAAAACATTTAATCTTATTCCCTAGGATAGAGGATGCCATTCCATTAATGAGAAAACATGTTGTGGAAACAATATCCAGTGTTTTAAAAAGCGCAAGGCGCACTAAAGAAACATGACCTAGTACGGGGATCTAAAACACAAAAACACAGAGGAAATTAAAAAATCCCACGAGGCGCACGCCTTTTGGCACACGGGGCTTCACGTAAGGCGTCATAAGACGTGCGCCTTATTATCGCCTGGGACATGCGAGACACAAAAGGTGGGACTTGAGCCTAGGCACGCCTTTTAAAATACTGACAATATCCACCTAAAACTGTTTTGGAACATTCATTTGAAAAGACAAGGCCCTACTAGCTGTTACAAGCAAGTGCCTGTTTTTTCGTTCGGCCACTCCAAAATGGAGTGTCCATACAAGATGATTGATGAATGATACCCTTCACACGTAGGTAGGAACTAAGGATACCCAAAAAATATTCACCTCCGTTATCAGTACACAAAATTTTGATAGACACATTGAATTGGTACGAATTTCAACATCAAAAGCACAAAAGTGAGAAAACAATTCAGAACGATTTTTCATGAGATTCAAGTAAGACGAGAAAAGTCATCAATAAATGTAACAAAATAACATAACCCTTTTTTAGACACAACATGACTCAGACCCCAAACATCTGAATGAACTAACTCAAATGGAGCGTCAGGTCATTTATTAATCCTAGGACTAGAACTCAAACGATGGAACTTTGCAAACTGACATGACTCACAATTTAAATACGACACCTTATTAAACTCTGGAAACAAATTTTTCAAGACGGACAACGATGGATGACCCAACTGACACTGAACGTCAAACAGAGACGTAGGGCTTGCACATGCTACAGCTTAGACTTGTTGATTTAAGATGTAGAGATCCCAGCATCATGCCCCCTACAAATATTCTTCTTCGTCAAATGATCGTGAAACAAGCAATAACCAAGAAAAAACGAAACAAAACAATTTAAGCCAAGAGACAGTTGACTTACAGAAATCAGATTATACGAGAATGTAGGTAGACATAAGACAAAAGATAATGATAGTGTAGAGGTGAGTATGACTGATTCTAACCCCTGGATGGGAGACAATGATCCATCAGCCAAGGTAACAGCAGGGAAACGTACAGACGACGATGAAGAAGAAAACAAGTTTTTGTTACTTGTCATATGAGCAGTCACCCAAGAGTCTATGACCCACTTTGTAGACGACGAAAGAAGACAATGATTGTTACCTGATTCAGTCAGGGTTACAACAGGAGGGGGTTCTAAAGACGATGATTGCGATGAAGTGTCAGAAGCTCAGAGTTTAACAAACTCGTCAATAGGAACCTTGCCATTTAGCTTGCGTTTCGTGATTTCCATTAAATAAGAAATAACGCTAGTTTGCTTAATCTCAACCATATACATTGGACTAAACAAAAATAGGAACTATTCTGGAAAAAAACAAAACTGAAAATAGGAGAAAAACAAACCGAACGAAAATACCCAGAATCGTCTCTGTAAGACTTGAGATAGATGAAGGCTGAAACTGAAAAACTAACTCCACGGACTCATAGGGCACGACTTCACGAGAAAAACTCACAAAAATCACGAGAATTGGAGCTTAGACACACCGTCACACTCAATCGCAAGTTTACGATGCGCAGATTCTGCGAATAGCACTGAAAAAGCAAGATCTGGAACAAACGGGACCCAAAAATTGAAAACTAACCACTCAACCTTGTTTTTTTGAAACAATGGTAACCACGCCCGTCCCTAAGCCAAGCATCGAAGACATCGAAGGAGTAATGTCACAGGTGAGTCTCGAACTTGGGACCTTGAAATGAGCATACCTTCAAAGCCCAAGTCTTCAACCATTGTGCCACCCCTTAGGGCCAACTACTCAACCTTGTTAACCTTGACGCTACAAACAAAACCCGATAAAAATCACCCTGATCCGACACTTGACGCACCTACACACATAGCTCAAAGTTTCTGACAGCCACAAGCTTCCGACAATAAGTGTGGCTTCCCTGCTCGTCCGTTGGCCACGATATTTAGTATATGTAGATTGGGATGTGGGCTTTTGGAAAATGTAGGTTGTGTCGAAAAATTCTGGTGGACGGTTGCAAAAATGACCTCTGACAGCAGCGACAAATTTCTGATGCAAATTCTGACGACTTTTGGAACAAAAATCTCTAATTTCAAATTTTGAAAATCCCTAATGGCTCTAACACCATGTAACTGAGAGTTTGTGACTAAAGAGTCGTTATGATTTATTAGATTAGGGGCAATGCCTTTATATAAATGTTACACAATAGGCCTAGATCTATTAAGCAATAAAACCTACTAAATACATATATGCATTTAACTCTTAACAATAATAACTGTAGCAACAAATGGAATCAGAAAGCATGCAAAGATGATCCGCAATCACAGAAGTTTTAAATTTTCTTAGATCACTAACATTTGTAGATTCCCACAAATTAGTTATTTCATGGACTGTGAGCTTGTGACTATATGCAAACGACCCAAAGAAAAATTTATGCACCTGACAGTAAAAGCCTCCATGTTTACAGCATTTGACGTACACGCATAATATATAATAAATCTAAAAGCCACTAACAATATTTTAAAAATATGTCAATTGAACGATAGACAACAAAGAAAGTCCCGCTTACCACTCTGTCGATGACGAGCACTTCTGGACCCTACACCTTGTGAAGGGCAAACGTTTGAGGTATGGCCTACTTGTTGGCAGAAACTGCATACACTTCGCCCGGTGTTACCTCGCTGCATGCTGGATGAAGAAGTCCCTCGACCTCTCGCTGGAAAACATTATTAGAATGTGCAAAAAGTTAAAAAAGTGGACTGAAGATTGTTCCTTTTATGCTGAAGCTGAAATCCAGTTTGCAAAAGGATATTTTCTCGGGTCGGGCAGATTGTCTCATTTCAAAATCCAGTTTATAAACATACACATCTAAGTCAGATTTTGCAAATAACGCATTCAACATTCAACAACCCACTGTTACTCTTACTCCCCATGAACTTGACAAGGTAAAAACAGTTAGGGAGGATTGGATGGTAAATTTATTCTTAAGCTTAAGTGTGACGTAGAAGAAACTTTCAACAGCCAAAAAAAATTTCAGGACATCTTAATGAAATAGTAAGTGAAGACAATTTATCAGTCATAAGAAAACAAGTTCATACTGTTTCGTTGATTTTTAACTCCCAAAAAAAGGAACCAGCGCATCTCAAAGAAATAACTGCAAAATGATACGTGCCTGATACGCGGGATCCAGTACCACAGATTTCTGTCAATTGCCTAAGAATATCATCGCAACCACCTATACAGCCTGATCATGCAATTAAAAAGGCCAGAATTTAGTATAAAATCAAGAGAAAAAAGGAGAGTAAACTATATATACGTTAAATTATGTTAAACCACCAATCAACCCAAAAGCTTAGGTTGGTGGGTTAGAGTAAATTTAATTTTATCAACCACAATATAAGTAAAAAAATTTATAAATAAAAAGAACACACACAAGCGACAATAAAGAGTTGTGTTCTACTTTAGGTAGGGAAAGCAAAGACAAATGGCGAAATAGGCGTATTGAGCTTTCAACAAAAAAATATGTGAAGGATTCATTAATTTTTTTTTTGTTGAATAAGAAACAATTTCATTGATAAATGAAATTACAAAAGGTACAAAGAGAAGGGGTCAATGGACCCAATGGGAAATTACAAAACGACTCTCCAATTGACTAAAGGAGAGGTGGAACTATAATTGTGGAAAATGGGAGAACATTTTCACCAATTCAACCAATAGGATAATTGTATGAGTATCTATAAAATTGAAGAAAGTAGTGGTTTTCCCTATAAAGATTCGACTGTTGCATTTTTGCCAAATAGTCAAAATAAGGCTCGTTCAAAACTCTCACATACATACTACTCTTTCTTGAAGGGATGTTCTTTAAGAGCATAAGATAGAAGTAATTTTGGTTCACTAGGGAGAGCTGTGTATTAACCGAAAGATGCTTAAGTATAGTCCCAAAAGTCTTTGCATAAGAAAAAATTTAAAAAAAGGTGTGGCTGCGATTCCCGACTGTTTTAACATAAAATGTACCAATGTGGGGAGAGGCCATGTGGGGCAGTCTCCTCTGTAACTTGTCTTGTGTATTGATGGCGTCACGAGGCAATTCCCATAGGAAAAAGATGCTCTTTTTTTGGATGAGAACCATTCCAATTCAAGTCAAAGAGCGGTACGATGCCTGAGATAAATCCTTCAACAGAGAATCCGTAGAGAACAGTCCATGTTCTTCCAATTTCCAATACCCAACATCTTGACCATTTGTAAGAGAAACCAGATTTAAACAGTTGATAAGGGCTTCAGATTCCTCAATCTCCAAATCTTTCAAATTTCTTCTCAACCTCATATCACAACAGCCGTGTTCATAGCTCCACACATCTTTAACCGATACATCTTTTTTACTAGTTAATTCAAATATGAAAGGAACTTTTTGGTAAAGTGGCTCATTCGTAGTAATTCTTTCTTGACAATGATGAAGCAAGAACAAGAATGGAAAAAAATGATAATAGTAATAATAAAATTAAAAATTAAATCTTAGATTCTCCAAGCTTAATATGTAAAGCAGAAAAAAACATGCACACATATCTTTCATCATTTTAGACAAGCAATCTCTTAACGCATATACGAATTATTTGCTCAACTCCCATGTAATATCCATAGTTCATGAAAAAAGATAACTTCAAATAGATTCACGTACAAAATTATATCACAAGGAAAAGACAGCTGATGCTTAACAAAACTTCAAGTGAAGTCCCATGAATAAAGTAGTACGTACCCAAGTAGTTAGCATCGTAGTTTGGTGGTATTTCCAGCTGACGAAACTTAAACTGGATCAAGTAAACAGGACCTATTTGAAGATTATTCAGAAAATAAAAGATCATTCATTATTTCCAAAATCTATGTAGAAAAATCAAAAGAAACTGTACGGTAGTTGACCACATTGTAAGAAAATATGGAAGTCGAATCGAAGCTAGGCAAAGACAGAAACCTGGAGTGCATGAGTTGCAACAATTAGAGGTTACCGCAGCTTCTGCAACGGATCCAGGGAGCCAGATAACATTTCTACACTGAAAATTTGTAGGTAATATACGTTAAACAACTATCTAACACATAAATAGGGGTAATGGTAGTTGCTAACACAAAAATTCAAGTATAGGTTCTCATTAAAAAAAAATTGGTACTCATACCCCGTAGGAACTATTTATTCAGTACAAGTGTTCAAAAATTAATGTGACCTGCATGCCCACATGAAAACCACATAATTACCTGAATATAGGAAAGGAAAGTACCAAGTTTCTTAAACTCTTGATTAAAAAGTAATAAAAGATTGCAATTAAAAGTAAAAACCGAGGTGTCTGGATAAGGTTTTGGATGAGGAGTTAATTTGAGTAGTTAGAAATTGAGTTGTAGCCAAAAACTTGTTTGGATGTGGTTTTTTGTAGAGGAGTTAAAGACAATACATTTTTTGGATGTAGATTTAAAATGAGTAATTTTTTAGAAGTTAAAAAAAGAATGATTAAAAATGAGTGGTTAAAAATAAGTTATTTTCAAGAGTTGAGTAGTTAGAAATGAGGAGTTATTTTGAGTAGTTATAAATGAATGATTATAAATGAGGAGTTAGGAATGAGGAGTTATTTTAAATACTCATTTTAAATCATCTATAAATTAAATTCAACAAACAAACACCCCCTGAGACACCGCACCACATGCCTTGGTGAGAAGAAGCAAGATGATTGGAATGTCCAATCTTATTAAAAGTGAGATAAGAAATACTAAATTCTATTTGGAAAAGGATGATAGGAATGTCCAATCCTATTAGAAGTAGGATGATAGGAATGCATAATCCTATTCCTATTAGGATTGGCCATGCTAGAATACTGTTTGGCTAAAGAGTCTTCTGAACAGTATGATATCATTTTCTAGACTAAAAAGCAAAATAATGCAAATATTTCTTAGTGTGTGGCTGTGTGCTAGAAGAAGGGAGGGGAGAGTGAGGGTGGACAAAATAACAATTGATTCCTAATTCTTCATGGAAAATTAATATGGTACAGGCTATTTATTATAAAAAACGGCATCCATGCCTGCTCTGTTGTCAGAATAAAGAATCAGCCAACCATGTTTTGTTCTCTTGTCCCTACTATTTCTCATGTTGGCAGGAATTGTATGCTATTTTCAATCTCAGCTGGGTTTTTCAAATTCAGTCAAGGATAATGCATACAGTATCTATTTGGGACCGAAACTAAATAAGAAAGCCCAACTTCTATGGACAAATTTTGTTAAAGCGCTGTTGTATGAGATTTGGTGATAAAGAAATCAGAGAATCTTCCAAGGCATTAGCATTCCAAGATCAGTCAGATTGGATTCCGCAAAACTAAAAGCTTCATCATAGTGTTCCTCATCCAAGCTCTTTGAAAATTACTCTATCCAGGACATAGGCACTAACTGGGATTGGGAAGCCTTTATTTAGCCATGATATTTTGTTATGTTATTTTGATGTTTTCTTTTTTCATTGTTTCTTCATGTTCTTTTGTAATCTTCTTTTTTCCCGACTTGGGGCTGTAATTTTGAGGTTGGTCTCTTTTCATAATCTTAATAAAAAGCTTGTTTCTTTGTCAATAAATAAATGTAGAGATTTGACGCAAAAGGTATTCCTATTTTTCTTATATCTTTAACCCAATAATACAAGAGTGTATATAATACAAGAGAATGGAACAAAAAAGGAAAAGATGTATTCGAAAATAAAATCTATTCTAACGAAGGAAAAAAGTATAATTGGAATAAAATCAAATCAAATAAATTTTTAATTACATAATTCTACAATCCTCCTCAAGCTGGATTGTAAATACTATACCAGCTAAGCTTGGAGTTGAATTCTTCAAAAATTACTCTTGGTAATGCTTTGGTGAGAATATCCACAACTTGGCGACGAGATGGTACATAGTTCAATTCCACAATGTTATTAATGACCTTCTCAAAAATGAAATGTCGATCTATTTCTGTGTTTTGTTTCGTCATGCTGAACGGGATTCTTTGCAATACTTATGGCGGATTGACTATCACAAAATATTTTAGCTGAGTTTTGAGTTTCAACTTTCAATTCAGTTAAGAGTTTCTAAATCCATATTCCTTCACACATTCTCAAGGCGAGAGCTCTATATTCAGCTTCATCACTACTTCTTGATACAACAGCTTGCTTCTTACTTTTCCATGTAACTAGATTACCTCAAACATATGAGCAATATCTAGTAGTGGACTTTCGGTCAGTTAATTCCCCTGCCCAACTAGCATCAGTGTAGAGTTCTACTAATTTGTTTAAGGACTTTTTAAATAATAAATCATGACCAGGAGTGCGTTTCAAATATCTCAGTATTCTATTTACAGCACCAAAATGTTGTTCATTTGGGTTATTCATATATTGGCTGACGATACTAACAGAGTACGCTATATCAGGTCTTGTATGTGACAAGTAGATTAACTTTCCAACCAGTCTTTGCTACATGCCTTTTTCAACTGGAAGGTCATCTTCCCTTTGCCGAAAGACCAGATTTGGATCCATAGGAGTCTCTGCATATCTACAGCCAAGATTTCCCGTCTCTTTTAATAAGTCCATGATATATTTTCTCTGAGAAATTACAATCCGTCATTGGATCGTGCCACTTCCATACCTAGAAAATATCTTAAGCTTCCCAACACTTAGATTTCAAACTCAGTTGCAAGTATCCTTTTCAATGTGTATATCTTTTCACTGTCATTCCTTGTAATGATGATTTCATCAACATAAACAATTAAGACAAACTTTGTTAGTTGAAGATTTAACAAACAAGGTATGGTCAGCTTGACATTGCTAATAGCCACTTTTATGAGAGTTTTAGAAAATCTGTCAAACCATGCACGAGGAGATTGTTTCAAATCATACAATGTTTTGTTTAGCTTACACACCAAATTTCTATTGGAATCATCTTTCATTCCAGGAGGAACTTGCATATAAACTTCTTCTTCAAGATCACCATTCAGGAATGCATTTTTGACATCAAGTTGGTGAAGTGGCCAATCTAGGTTCATAGCTAGTGACAACAAAACACGTACAGTATTCAATTTTGCAACAGGGGAAAACGCTCTTCGTAATCTATCTCGTAAGATTGTGTGAACCCTTTCGCAACCAGTCTTACTTTGAATCGTTCTAAAATCCCATCAAATTTGAATTTTACTATGAAAATCCATTTGTAACCAACTAGACTCTTTCCATTGGGAATTCTTGTGAGAGTCTATGTCTTATTCTTTTCCAACGCTTTGATTTCTTCACGAATAGCCTCTTTCCATTTTGGATTTTTAAGAGCATCTTGGATGTTATAAGAAATGTGAGTTTTGTCCAACTGAGTCACAAAAGCTTTATAAGAAGGAAGTAATTTTCTATATGCAACATACTTTTCGATGGGGTGGCTAGTACAGCTCCTAACACCTTTTCTCGAAGCAATAGGTAATGTAGAAAGTCAAGCTAGTTAGAGTCTACCACTTTTATTTCTCCTTCTATTTCTCTAACTTAATTAAGTTAGTCTACATTCTATAATTAGAGAGGTTAGTTTACATTCTATTATAAGGGAGGTTAGTTTACAACTTTCTTGTATAAATATGTATATTACTTCACTTGAATGAATAAGAAAAGTATACAAATTCCTCTCATACATAGCTTCAGGTAATGTTAAATCGTCAACCACAGGTATCATAACAATAGTATTCTCATTAATGGAATTTACTGGTGATGAATCTGGTTCAGATGATTGGAATTCTTGGTTTTGCACGATAACCTCTTTTCTTCTAATGCAGACAATAGGCATTCGAGGTTCAGAGACTTCAAGGACGCTGGACTGAGAGACAGGTTGCTCATTTTCAGGAATAATAGGAATATTGGGCAGAGGAACAAATGACTCTATTTGAGGAATGATGGGAATAAAAAGTTCCATAGCAAAAGGCTCAAATTTCTTCGTATTCTCCCCTGAATTTGAGATTTGGTGAAGAAATGTTGGTTTTCAAAAAAAGTGACATCCATAGATGTGTATAATTTCCTAGTGATTGGAGAAAGCATTTGTACCCCTTGTTGTGGGATGCATACCCTAGGAAAATACACTTAATGGCTTTCAGATCAAGTTTGGACCTTTGAGGAGAATGGTTATGGACAAAAGTAGAGCAACCAAACAATCGAAGAGGTAAGTTTGAAGAGAGGTTTTAGAGTTGTGGATGAATTCGGATTAGAACGTCGCAATGGGATTTAAACGTGAGGACGCGGTTGGGTAGACGATTTATGAGAAAGGTGGCCGTGAGGATAGCTTACCCCCAAAAATGCTTCGGGACATTGTAGGAAAACATGAGAGAATGAGCTACCTCAAAGAGATGTTTGTTCTTCCTTTCGGCAATACCATTTTGTTGAGAAGTGCCCACACATGAACTAGTGTGTACAATGCCATGAGATAAGAGATAAGAGCCAAGATTGGAACTAAAATAGTCTCGAGCGTTGTCTATCCTAAAGACTTGGATTTTACTCCCAAATTGAGTAGAAATCATGGCATGGAAGGAACGAAAGAGATTGGAAGTTTTAGGTTTGTCTTTCATTAGGAAGGTCCAAGACATTCTGGTATAGTCATCAATAAAGGTGAGGAACCATCGTGCTCCTGATATATTTTTCACCCGAGAAGGTCCCCATATGTCACTATGAATTAGAGAAAAAGGCGTAAAAGATGTATATTGGAAACTCGAATAAACATTTCTTGTATGTTTAAAGAGTTGACAAATTTCACAATAAAAAAGGTTCGATTTAGATATACAGGAAATAGTTTTTCAAGGTACATGAAGTTCGGATGACCAAGACAAAAATGCCATAACATGACTTGACTTACAATTGATAAAGACTCAGATTTAGAAAAAAAAACTAACAAACTTAACACAAACAATAGGAATTGAACTGGCGACCGAACTCGAATGTCATTTGTCTTGAAGAAGATAGAGGCCACCATGTTCCCTATTACAGCCATCAGTGTTTTAAAAATCGAAAGAGGCTGATACGAACCCGGGGTCGTTGAAAGTTTACTCAAGGCGAACCAAGAAGTGACAGATCTCTTTTATTGCTTTATTAAATATAATTATGTTTTGTTATTTAAGTTGTATTGGGCTTTTGGGCCTTAATAGGGATTATTTACTAAATTAGGTTAAATACTAGGTTTACTATAAATAGGTCATGTTAGGCCTCTAGCAAGGGATTCAAACAGTTGTTGTCTTTGTATTTGGCTCTTTGAGAGATCCTCTCGAGAGATTATCATAGTTTCTTAATAATAATAGTAGTAGATTCTATCATTTTGGTATCAGAGCCATTTGCCAATCCGGGGATGGTGAGTACTAAGATGGAGACCAGGATGCAAGAGTGTGAGGAAAACGGTACCGAGATGCTAAAAAAACAGAAAGAGTTCGAGGTTCAGTTGGCAGCTATGGGGAGTCGGATGGATCAGGAATTTGGACAGTTGAATCTCAACATACATAAGCTTTTAGAACGCAAACCGGAACCGTCGAATCCCGAACCAGCTGTCGCGGATAAAGGGAAAGGGGTTGCGGCAGAACCGGAAGGGGAGAGCGGTGTGCGGGCGTCGGCGGCGGAGGAGCTGAGCGGCGTGGTCGGTCCGACTGGGCTGGCGACCGAAGGTGGGGGGCGTTTGGCGAACGGGTGTGGCGCGAGAGGGCGACGGCGCGGGCTCTGGCCGCGCACGGAGGGCGAGGGCGGCGCGCGCGTGGCCGCGGCGCGGGGAGCGGTCTTGGGGGTGCGGCGAGCGGCGGCTGGGCGGACCGAGCGCGAGCGAACAGGAGGAGTGGGGGCGAGGGCGCGCGCGCGCGCACGGTTCGAGCGCGGGTGAGCGGGGGTGGTCGGGGCCGGTGGGCGAGTGGGGCGCGAGCCCTAGCAGGGGTGAGCGGGGTTGGTCGGGGGATGCGACCGGAGGTGCGGGAGAGTGGGGCGCGGGCCTGGGCGCAGGTGGGGCTGAGTGGAGCGCGGGCCCGGGCGGTGGTGAGCGGGCGAGGGCATGGGTCAGGCGGGGCGGCCGTGGTCTTTGGGGCGAGCGGTCGGGTCGGGGCGGGGTGGAATCAGCCGGTTCGGGTCAGCCGGGGTGGACCGGAGAGAAAATTTTCGTGGCTTGACCGATGGGGACAATTATATGAGTTCGGAATTCGAGCGAAGGGGAGATGGTCGGTTCGATGACAGGGGGAATGTTTTTCCGGAGGAGAGGAAGGTGCGCATAGGCTATGAAAGGCCGATTGCGCATGACGGTTGGAACGAGCGGGAGGATTGGAGGGACAGGCAAGAACGGGGTGACCGAGGGGGACCAGGAGCAGGCGGATGGGATGGACCAACTGTTGATAGACGGTTACGGAAATTGGAAATGCCGGTGTTTAAGGGTCTTACTGATGAGGACCCGGACGGGTGGCTCTGCCGAGTAGAAAGGTATTTCTGGGTAAATAGGTTGACGGGCCATGAAAGGGTCGATGCAAAGTGACTTCGTGTATGGAAGGGGAGGCATTGGAATGGCTCTGAGATGAAGAGGATCGAGCTCCGATTGCTTCGTGGGAGGAGTTTCGAGAATTGCTATTGCATCGTTTCCAACCAACGATCAATGACAATAAATATGCCAATTTGATGAGTCTGCAACAAGTGGGAACAGTTAAGGAATATCGCCGGTTGTTTGAGAAATATGCAAAGGGTATGCGCGATATCGGTCACGAGTGCCTTGGAAGGGAAATGGGAGAGTGGTCTAAAGGCGTAAATACGGCGAAATGAAAAGCGAGACCATCGGCATCCGTGATAAGAAATTCATGGCACAGGTAATCGAAGATGACTTGGCTTTTCGAAATCAAGCCAAAGGAGTCAGCACGACGTCAACGGTTAGACCAAGCCTGAGTTCGGGTACTATGGGTACAAGAGTAGCAGGGGGTACGAACCTGAAAACCATCCCACCTGCCTCAGTCTATTCTAGCCGATCAACACCGTCGAACAACCCCACCCCCGCCATCCCGTATAAACGTTTAACAGATAGTGAGATCCGCATTCGTAAAGACAAAGGGCTATGTTTTAGGTGTGATGAGAAGTTCGTACCGGGGCATCGATGTAAGAAAAAGGAACTGCAAGCTCTGGAGATTCTTGTTGTACGTGATGCAGAGAAACACACGGGAAAATGAGGAAAATGATGATTCCCAAGAATGTGCGTTCAAGATGCTTTTGTTGAGGAAATGGTGGATACACCGAATATGGCAGCCCTTTCATTGCACTCCATGGCTGGACTAAGCTCTCCAAAAACTTTGAAGGTGACAGGCTCGATACGGGGACATGAAGTAGTAGTATTAATCGATAGTGGGGCTACGCATAACTTCATATCCGAGGACATGGTTGCTAAGTTGAATTTACCGGTAGAACCATCTGATGATTATGGCATTATGTTGGGGACTGGGGATTCTGTGAGAACTGCTGGCATTTGTAAGAATGTGGAACTTCAGTTGACCAAGATGAGGATAGTAAATGATTTCTTGCCCTTACCGTTGGGTAGTGCGGATGTGATTTTGGGCGTTGTGTGGCTTGCCACATTGGGAAAAATTGAATTTGACTATCGCACGCTTAAAATGAAATTCAAGCTGGGGTCAGGGCAGGTCGAATTGCAGGGCGAGCCACGGCTGGTCAAGGCCCAGGTTTCATTGAAATCTATGATGAAATCCTTACGTTCCGAAGAGCAGGGGCTTCTAGTCGAGCTGAATATGATTGAAACCCCGATACCGTCTCGTGAACAGTCCGGGACCCTACCTGACTTGTCTCAGGCTACAAAGCACAGACACCTTAAAAATGGCCAAGAATCGGTTTTAGAAACGTTTCGGACACGGATACTCCAAGATACGCCCCGGACACGTGTCCGACACGCCAAAAAGAGTTTCTGATTATTTAATTTATTTTTTAAAATTTTCGATACTCATGGACACGTTTTGGACACTTTCTTTAATTTTTTTTTAAAAATAAGATGGTTTGCTCTCAGCCCATTATGTAAGGCCCAAAGGCTTTTTACTCTTCATTTAGTTAATGTATATACAAGAATAAAAGAAACTTCTTCAATACTCTAACTCTTAAACTTCATTTTCTAAACAAACAAAAAAAAACCCCTTTTAACTTACTTCATCTTCAACCTGGCGACAACCAACAACAAAAAAACCCCATTGAACTTACTTCATCTTCCACGCAAGTGACCAGCCGAGAACCACCGCACCAACCTTTTATTATATTCTTTTTAAATTATTAACTTGTTTTTGTTGACATTGGAATTTGAATGGTAACATATATTTTGTTCAAGGTCAATCATTTATCGTATGTTTATTTACAATTTATATTAATTTTATATATAAAAAATTGACGTATCTCAAACGTATCCGTATCTTAGTTTTTATGAAATTGACGCATCGCCGTGTCCTGTCGTATCCGTATCCCGTATCCGTGTCTGTATCCGTGCTTCATAGGTCTCAGGTACCCACAGAACTCCACGCCGTACTTTGTTTATACTCACCGGTTTTTGAATCATTGACAGGTCTTCCTCCACAACGTAATTGCGACCATGCTATTGCGCTATTGCCGTGCAAAGACTCGCGGAATGAATATCGTCCGTATCGGTACCCGCATACACGTAAGAACGAGATTGAAAAATTAGTGGGAGAAATGTTATTGGCAGGTATTATCCGTCCCAGCACGAGCCCATTTTCAAGTCCAGTTCTTTTGGTTAAAAAGAAGGATGGGAGTTGGCGCTTCTGTGTCGACTATCGCGCCCTGAATCAGGCGACAGTGCCCGATAAGTATCCGATACCACTGGTGGATGAATTATTAGATGAGTTGCATGGGGCAACGGTATTTTCAAAAATTGATCTTAAGGCAGGGTACCATCAAATACGTGTTAAGCCGGCTGATGTACACAAAACAACATTTAGAACTCACGAGGGCCACTACGAGTTTGTAGTCATGCCTTTCGGATTACGCAATGCGCCTGCGACATTTCAATCAGTTATGAATGAGATTTTGCGTCCGTTCCTACGCCGTTTTGTGCTAGTATTTTTTGATGACATCCTGATATACAGTGTGACCATCGATGAGCATAAGGAGCATTTAGTCAGCGTGTTTGAAGTGTTACAGACACATGCCTTGGTGGCAAATGCCAAGAAATGTCAGTTTGGACTGCGCAGGATTGAGTATTTGGGGCATTTTATATCTGCAGAGGGAGTGGCTGCCGATCCTGAGAAAATTGTGGCCATGGAACGTTGGCCAAGCCCTAAAAACATTAAAGATTTACGGGGATTCCTTGGGCTCACAGGTTACTATCGTCGTTTTGTGGCGAATTATGGGTCAATGGCCTTTCCATTGACTCAGCTGTTAAAAAAAGGAAGGTTTGAATGGGGCCCAACAGCGGAAGAATGCTTTCAGAGACTTAAGCATGCAATGAGTAGTGTGCCAGTATTGCGATTGCCGGACTTTGATCAGTTGTTTGTTGTGGAGACGGATGCTTCCGGTATTGGCGTGGGTGCAGTCTTGATGCAACAAGGACAGCCGTTGGCCTATTTCAGTAAGGCCCTTCCCCTTACACATCGCGTGAAGTCAGTTTATGAGCGCGAGCTAATGGCTATCGTGTTTGCAGTCCAGCGTTGGCGAGCTTACCTATTAGGACACCACTTTATTGTACGTACGGACCAAAAGAGCCTTAAATTCCTGCTAGAACAACGTGTAGTTGATGGAGAGTACCAGCGATGGATAGCGAAACTACTGAGTTATGATTTCCATATTGAATACAAGAAAGGATTAGAAAACAGAGCGGTAGATGCCCTTTCTCGTATGCCATCGACCGGGGAATTGAGCATGTTGAGTTGTGTGGCCGGAGTTAACACGGCAGTGTTCGCTCAACAAGTGCGGGAAGATGAAAAATTGTTTGCTATTTATAGTGTTGTAGTTGCAGGAGAGGAGGGTCCGCCAGGTTATTCCGTCAAGGGTTATGTGCTATTATACCAGGGACGGTTGGTGCTACCTCCGGCTTCGCCTACGATTCCTCTGTTACTTAATGAGTTCCACGGGGGAGCCATCGGGGGGCATTTTGGGGTCCTAAAGACGTACCAACGCCTAGCTAAAGAGGTTTATTGGCCTGGAATGAAGGCTCGCGTCCGCGCATTTGTGGCCGAATGTTCGATCTGTGTGCAAGCGAAGCATCTATCGTTGTCACCAGCTGGTTTTTTGCAACCGTTACCGATTCCGGACAGGATTTGGGAGGACATCTCGATGGATTTTGTTGAAGGACTTCCCCGTTCTGAAGGTTATGACACTATCTTTGTGGTGGTGGATCGGCTATCTAAGTACGCGCACTTTATACCCCTTAGGCACCCATTTACTTCTCTTTCGATTGTCACGCTGAGGTCTTTATCAGGGAAGTGGTCCGTTTGCACGGAGTGCCTAAGAGTATCGTGTCGGACCGTGACAAGATATTCACTAGCCTCCTCTGGGAAGAGATATTCAAGGCTTCTGGGACTCAACTACGTCGTAGTACTACCTACCACCCACAAACTGATGGCCAAACTGAGGTCGTCAATCGCTGTTTAGAATCGTACCTACGATGCTTTGTGTTGACACAGCCGAAGGCCTGGTACCGATGGCTGGCTTGGGCTGAGTTCAGTTTCAATACGTCTTTTCACTCATCCATGGGGATGACTCCTTTTGAAATTGTTTACGGGCGTTCTCCGCCGACCATTCTGGGTTATGATTATGGGGCTAGTCCGGTAGCAACCGTGGATTCCTTAATGATGGAACGTGATCGAATGTTGGAGAAGCTTAAGGCAAATTTGTTGCGTTCACAGCAATTAATGACGGAGCGTGCTAACGCAAAGCGCCGGGATGTTCAGTATGATGTGGACGATTTGGTGTATGTTAAGCTCCGACCCTACCGCCAGTCGTCCTTGGCGAAGTTTACACACCCCAAGTTAGCACCACGGTTCATCGGGCCATATCGTGTGTTAGCTCGGGTGGGGCCAGTGGCGTACCGGTTGGACTTACCACAGACGGTCAGGATTCACCCGGTTTTTCATGTTTCCGTGCTACGCAAGGCGGTGGGTTCCTCTGGGCTGGTTTTCCCGACACCGGCTTTGGTAGGAGATGATCTAGGCGTGCTCGTTTGTCCCAAGGCTATTTTGGGTCTACGAGAGTCCTCGCAGGAGGGAGGTTCGCGCCAAGTTTTGATCCAATGGGAAGGATCCACTCCGGACGACGCTACTTGGGAGTTTGCTGCAGATCTAGAGCTCCAATTTCCGGATTTTCACCTTGAGGACAAGGTGGCTCTTTGGGGGGGAAGTATTGATACGAACCCGGGGTCGTTGAAAGTTTACTCAAGGCGAACCAAGAAGTGACAGATCTCTTTTATTGCTTTATTAAATATAATTATGTTTTGTTATTTAAGTTGTATTGGGCTTTTGGGCCTTAATAGGGATTATTTACTAAATTAGGTTAAATACTAGGTTTACTATAAATAGGTCATGTTAGGCCTCTAGCAAGGGATTCAAACAGTTGTTGTCTTTGTATTTGACTCTTTGAGAGATCCTCTCGAGAGATTATCATAGTTTCTTAATAATAATAGTAGTAGATTCTATCAGAGGCATACACCTCGAGGCGAGGCGGAACTAAAATGCCTCAAGGCTTACGCCTTGAGAGTGAGAAATGAGGCTTACGCCTCTTGGAACAAATGTGTACGCCTTGATTTTTCACTTTGTGGAGGTAGTGATTTGATTTGGTAAAACAAATTTTAAAAAAAAACGCACAAACCTGAGACGTTTCATAAGCTTCGTTTAGAAACCATTGGAGGAGAAGAGTAGTGTGATAAAACCAGAGATGAAGAAGAAAGAGAGAAGAAGGGGGAAGAAGAAGAAAGTCGTAAAATGAAAAGGTTGTTTGAAAGAATAATTAATATAAAAAGGAAAGGAAATTGTAAAATGAAAAGATATACATAGAAAACTGAAAAATAAAGCTAAAATAATATTTAAATTAAATTTGTACTGACATTTGGGTGGCTCAAGGCAATTAACTTTTCACATTCTTTAAATCTATGGTTTTTATTGTTGTTAAATTTGTTTTTTTACTAAATGTTCAAACAGTTACTCATAAATAATTTACCAACAATTTGCTGCTCTAAATTTGAACATTTTATTATTACCATATTATTATTATGTTATGATATTGTGAACTATTCTTATTATTAAATAAATGTTATTATAATATTATTATGAGTTTTTTTTTTCTTTTTAAAGTTTTTCTTTTCTTTTTAAAGTTTTTTTTTATGTTTTATTATTACTTCTATTACCAGTCTATTTACACTATTTTTTTTCTTTTGATTATTCTAATTTTTTAATTTGTTTATTATTAGATTAGATATATTTATTTATTATTAAGAATTTTATATATTTTAGAATAGCCATTGACTATCTTTTTTTTATTATATTTATTTAGAATAATTTATTTTTTCTGTTTTATATAATCAAATTTATATTGAGTTTTTTTTTTTATATAATTTTAAGAAGTATTACATGGTTATGAATACAAAAGGTTTTATGTTTTATGATTTAAATATATATTTTTTAATCTAAAAATGAGGCTTACGCCTCATACCGCCTCGAGGCTTATGCCTCGCCTCATTGGAAGAAAACGCATCGAGGCCGCCTTAAGCCTTTTAAAACATTGACAGCCAATCACCTTCCTTGAATCCACCTCCTAAAATTTACACATTTGAATGAAAGTTAGATGTGCAATTTGAGTCACTTGTAATTGCTAACAGAAATCAAATTGAAGTTCAATTTAGGAACATAAAGCACATTAGAGAGATTGAGGTCATCCGTCAATTTTATAGATCTTGTTCCTGTAACTTCGGAGAGAGAACCATCTGCGATACAAACTGATGAGTATCCAGGATGGGATTTGAAGTGCTAAAAAAGGGTGATGTCCCCGGTCATGTGGTCAGATGCTCAAGAGTCCACGATCCTAAGTTTATGGTTGTCATGCTGCATAGATAGACAAGAAAAACTTGTACCTTGGTAGGCAAGATTTTTGGAGGGTTTCCCGCCTGAGGATGAGGATGTGGAGGCTGAGAAGGAGAGGTGGCCAATCATAGACTATAATGCTTCGAGTCTTTCCATTGAGAAAACAACGAAAGATGAAGAATTATGTGAAGGAGTAGTAACAACATGAGCATGCACCTGACTATCAACATTCACTTTCTTAGTAGGTTTCCAATCTGCTGGCTTGCCATGCATTTTCCAACAAATGTCTCGTGTATGACACAGTGATCACACCAAGGACAATTCCATCTCTAAGATCTATTGTCTTGAGATGAACTATGTGTTAACATGGCTGACGCTTCAGGTCCAACAAATGACTCTGTCACAGGCATCATTAATTCCTTTCTGGTCTCCTCCCGTCAAACTTCAGAAAAAGCTTCTCTGAGAGAAGGCAGAGTTTTTGCACCCATAATTTGTCCTCTTACATTGTCTAATTCCTTTTCGAGCGCCAGAAGAAATCTAATAGAATCTACCACAAAATATTATTAAACTACGATAATCTCTCGAGAGGATCTCTCAAAGAGCCAAGTACAAAGACGACAACTGTTTGAATAATCATATAATCACCTATCCTATCCTATATATAGTAAACATAGAAGTTGACCTAATTTAGTAATAACTCTACTAAGGCCCACAAGCCCAATACAAATGAAATAACAATTAAAGAATATTAATAATAAATAATAAATAACTAATTCCGTCATGTCTTGTTCCGCCTCGAGTAAACCTTCAGCGGGCTCGGGATCGTATCAATACTTCCCCCCCAAAGAGCCACCTTGTCCTCAAGGTGAAAGTCAGGAAATTGCAGCTCGAAATCACTGGCGGACTCCCACGTAGCATCCTCTGGAGTGGAACCCTCCCACTGGATCAAAACTTGGCACGATCCCCCTTCAAGCGGGTCCTCCCGTATGCCCAACACAGCCTTAGGGCCAACCACGACACACAAATCTTCCATCACCAGGGACGGCGTAGCCAAAACTAGAACTGAAGAACCCACCGCCTTACGCAAGACGAACACATGAAAAACCGGATGAATCTTCACAGATGGAGGCAACTCTAGCCGATATGCCACTGGCCCAACCCGCGCTAAAACACGATACGGACCAATAAATCGTCGTGCTAACTTGGGATGTTTAAACCGTGCCAGAGAAGATTGACAGTAAGGCCTGAGTTTAATATAAACCAAGTCATCGACAGCAAACTGAACATCTCGGCGATTGGCATTCGCGCGATCCGAAATTGACTGTTGCGCACGCAACAAATTAGCTTTCAAAGAATCCAGGATTCGATCTCTTTCTAACATCAACGAGTCCACAGCCGCCACTGGACTAGCTCCGAAATCATATCCCAAAATCGACGGCGGAGGGCGACCGTAAACGATCGCAAAGGGTGTCATGCCCGTGGACGAGTGAAAAGATGTGTTAAAGTTAAATTCAGCCCAAGACAACCATTGATACCATGCCTTGGGTTGAGTCATCACAAAACATCGTAGGTAAGACTCCAAACAGCGATTGACAACCTCGGTTTGGCCATCCGTTTGGGGATGGTATGTAGTACTGCAGCGAAGCTTCGTCCCCGAAGCCTTAAACATTTCCTCCCACAGTAAGCTAGTGAAGATTTTATCGCGGTCAGACACAATGCTCTTCGGTATCCCATGCAAGCGAACCACCTCTTTTATAAAAACCTTAGACACCGATAAGGAAGTGAAAGGGTGGCGCAGGGGAATGAAATGTGCATATTTAGACAGTCTGTCAACCACGACTAAAATAGTGTCGAAACCCTCCGAACGCGGAAGTCCCTCAACAAAGTCCATGGAGATGTCCTCTAAAATTCGTTCTGGAATCGGTAACGGCTGTAACAACCCTGCTGGGGATAACGACAGGTGTTTGGCCTGCAAACAGATCGAACACTCCGCCACAAAAGCGCGGACACGAGCCTTCATTCCTTGCCAATAAACTTCCTTAGCAAGTCGCTGATACGTTTTTAAGACTCCAAAATGCCCTCCGACAGCCCCCCATGGAATTCTAGCAATAATAAAGGAATCGTCGGGGATGTCGACGGTAACACTAACCTGCCCTGGTAAAGCAACACATCGCCCACCACTGAATACCTAGGCGGACCCACCTCACCTGCCTTCAAAGTCGTAAAAATAGGCATTAATTTCGCGTCTTCCTTAATCTGCTGCATAAACACAGCTGTGTTAATATCGGCCACGAAACTCAGCATCCCCAACTCACAAGACGGAGGCATCCGGGAAAGAGCGTCAGCTGCCCGATTCTCAAGACCCTTCTTGTACTCAATACTGAAATCATACCCCATAAGTTTAGCAATCCAACACTGATAATCACCATCCACCACACGCTACTCTAGTAAAAACTTAATGCTTTTCTGGTCAGTACGTACAATAAAATGGTGTCCCAACAGGTACGTCGTCCATCGCTGAACGGCGAACACAATGGCCATTAACTCACGCTCATAGACAGGCTTTACGCGATGAATGATCGGCAAAGCCCTACTAAAGTATGTCAATGGTTGGTCTTGCTGCATTAACACCGCACCCACACCAATTCCTGAAGCGTCGGTTTCTACCACAAATACCTGGCTAAAATCAGGTAACCGGAGGACTGGGACACTGCTCATGGCATGTTTCATTCTCTAGAAACAGTCCTCTGCAACTGGCCCCCACTCAAATTTTCCCTTCTTTAGCAACTACGTCAAAGGAAAAGCCATCGATCCATAATTGGCTACAAATCGTCGATAGTATCCCGTTAGACCTAGGAATCCCCGTAAGTCTTTAATATTTCTGGGACTCGGCCATCCAACCATTGCTTCAATCTTTGCTGGATCAGTAGACACGCCCTCAACAGATATGAAATGCCCAAGATACTCAATACGGTGTAACCCAAACTGGCATTTCTTGGCGTTGGCAACAAAAGCATGTTTTATCAAAACCTCAAAAACCCGAGCCAGGTGCTCTCTATGCTCTACAATGGTCATGCTGTAAATGAGAATATCATCAAAGAAAACCAACACAAACTTACGCAGATACGGGCGCAAAATATCATTCATAACTGACTGGAAGGTGGCTGGAGCATTTCTCAATCCGAAAGGCATGACAACGAACTCATAATGACCCTCATGAGTTCTGAACGTTGTTTTGTGCACATCAGTAGGTTTAACGCGAATCTGATGGTAACCGGCCTTCAAATCAATTTTGGAAAAGATCGTCGCTCCATGAAGTTCATCCAGAAGCTCATCCACCAAGGGAATGGGGTACTTATCTGGCACTGTGACATGATTCAGAGCCCTGTAATCAACACAAAATTGCCAACTATCATCCTTCTTCCTTACATGTAACACTGGACTCGAGAAAGCGCTCGTGCTAGGACGAATTATCCCTGCCAGTAACATTTCCCGCACCAACTTTTCAATCTCATTTTTCTGGTATTGTGGATATCGGTACGGACGCACATTCACGGAATCCGTTCCCGCCATCAAGTCGATGGAATGGTCACTGTTCCTCGGTGGTGGTAACCCTGTCAATGACTCAAACACGGGTGAGCAAGATTTAATTAAGGAGTGCAGTTCCCGAGGTACCTGAGTTAAGTCGGGCAGAATGTTTGTCTGAACAGCATCGAAACATGTGGTCTCAACCATATTCAATTCCACTAAAAGTCCCTGATCCTCGGGTCGTAAAGATTTCATCATAGATTTCAACGACACTAAAAGTCTCCGACCAAGCTACCCCTAGGATCCCCCTGTAATTCGGCTTAACCAGGCGTGGATCCCCTTAACCAAGCTACACTAAAAGTCCCTTAACCAGGCGTGGATCCCCCTGTAATTCGGCATCCCATGAGCCCAACACAAATCGCATCTGCAAAGAGCGGAAATTGAATTCAATTTTTCCCAAAGTCTCCAACCAAGCTACCCCTAGGATCACATCAGCACTTCCAAGGGGTAAAGGTAGGAAATCGTTAACTATTTTAAGCTCCGCCAAGTGCAGTTCCACATTTTTGCAGATTCCCGCTGTCCTTACTGACTTGCCTGTTCCCAACATAATACCATAATCATGCGATGGTTCCACCGGAAGTTTCAACTTAGCCACGATCACATCGGATATAAAATTATGGGTGGCCCCACTGTCGATAAGAACCACTACCTGTAGACCTTGAATAGATCCTGTGACTTTCAAAGTCTTTGGTGAGCTTAACTCCGCCATCGAATTTAATGACAGCGCTGCTAAGTCCCGTGCGTCCTCCGTGTCACTGATATTCCCATCACTGTCATTTTCAGAAACTGCTCCCTCGGTAATCACATCCCCTACGACGAGTATCTCTAGAGCCTGGAGCTCTTTCTTTTTACAACGATGCCTTGGAACAAATTTCTCGTCACAACGGAAATACAATCCCTTATCTTTGCGGACCCGAATCTCACTATCTGTCAAACGTTTATAGGGTAATGTGGACGGTGTACTCGTGGTCACAAGTCTCTGGGAACTTAGGGTTATAGTTCTCAGATTAGCACTTCCGGTCGTCCTCGCGCTCGTAGCCCCAGTTCCCATGCTGCTAGTGGATGGCTCAACAACTGATGAAGACCCTGCCCCTTTCGCTTGAGCTCGAAAAGCAAGGTCATCCTCAATTACTTGAGCCATAAATTTCTTATCCTGAATACCCACGGGTCGCAACTTCCTCATCTCACTTCGGATTTCTTCCTTCAAACCGCTTTCCCACTTTCCCTCCAACGCACTCGCACTAATATCGCGTATTCCCTTTGCATACTTCTCAAACAGGCGCCTATATTCTTTCACTGTTCCCACCTGTTGTAAACTCATAAGGTTTGCATATCTGTTGTCGTTGAACGTCGTTTGGAAACGATGCAACAATAATTCCCGAAACTAATCCCATGAGGCAATCGGGGCTCGGTCCTCCTCATACTGCAACCATTCTAATGCCTCTCCTTCCATGCATAAAGCTGCAGCATCAACCCGTTCATTCCCCGTTAAACGATTAACCCAAAAATACCTCTCGACCCGGCACAACCACCCGTCCGGATCCTCATCCGTCAGATCCTTGAACACCGGCATTTCTAACTTCCATAACCTCCTATCGAACATTGGTCCATCCCTACCGCCTGTCCCTGGTACGCCCCTTTCAAATTGATCCTGCCTCTCTCCCCAATCCTCGCACTCCCTGTCTCGGTGCCATGTATTCCGCCCACGATCGTTCCAACCGTCATGCGCTAACGACCTTTCGTAGCCATTGCGCACCCTCCTCTCCTCGGCAATCCTGTTTCTTCTTCTATCGAATTCCGTTCCCGACACATTGCCCCCGTCACAAGGCCCATGAAACCCGTCATTTCGGTCCAACCCGACTAGCCCAGGCCGACCCAATCCAGCCCCACGCCCCCTGGCCCACTCTCCGCGCCCCAACCCAGCCCGACACCCCCTGGCCCACGCTCACCGCACAAGCCCAGCCTGACACCCCCTGGCCGGCAACCCCTACCTAGCGCGCCACCCCAGCCCACGCCGTGCGCACGCACACCTTCAGGACCCCACGCCCCCACATCGACTCACCCCTCTTCCGCGCCTCGACCCACGACCTGCGCTCGAGTCCCCTCAGCGCCCCACACCCCCGCGGTTCTGTCCGCTCCCCTTCGCGCCCACGTGCCCGTCCGTGCCGCCGCGCGCCCGTCCCATTCCTTGCCAGACCGCGCCGCCTCCGCCCGACGTCGCTCCCGCCGCCACCACCCCACCTGCAGCAGCATCGCCCGGCCCCTCCTCCGACTCCTCGGTCATCAATCCCTTCCCTTTGTCAACCCGGATCGATTCCATTATTAGTTCCAAATTCCGGGTTATCGACTCGAACTTTAAATCCTGGGAATCTATCTTTTTCCCCAAACGCTCCTCCATCAACTCCATCTTCGTATTCGTCTCATGCAACTTCCTCGCCAAGTCGGCCGCTCCTTCCTCACACTCTTGCATCCTTGTTTCCATCTTAGTAGTCACCATTCCCGGATCGGCAAATGGCTCTGATACCAAAATGATAGAATCTACCACAAAATATTATTAAACTACGATAATCTCTCGAGAGGATCTCTCAAAGAGCCAAGTACAAAGACGACAACTGTTTGAATAATCATACAATCACCTATCCTATCCTATATATAGTAAACATAGAAGTTGACCTAATTTAGTAATAACTCTACTAAGGCCCACAAGCCCAATACAAATGAAATAACAATTAAAGAATATTAATAATAAATAATAAATAACTAATTCCGTCATGTCTTGTTCCGCCTCGAGTAAACCTTCAGCGGGCTCGGGATCGTATCAAAATCTCAAAACTCTCTTTTTTTCAACAATAGCTATGCAAAGTTTCATGTCTTTTCCACACTTCCATGTGTAAACTTCATACATATCTAATTGTTGCCAATTGCGAACAAGAAGGTTGTAATGTTGAGTTACATTGAGCTCTCCTTGTCGCAAATTATACAACTTAGTTTCAATTGCCAAGAGAGCAAATGAGTTCTCATAACTGGAATAGGTTTCACGAGCAGCATCCCATATTTCTTTTTCACTTTTGAACAGAAGAAATTTTTCTCCAACCTCGGGAGTCATGGAGTTTAAAAGCCAAGACATGACTAAATGATAATCAATTTTCCACTGCCAATATTTTGGATCTTCCTCTTTAGGGACATGAATATCTCCAATTTAGACCATCTTCGCCTCGACCAAATATATATATATATATATATATATATATGAACACTGATTGATTCCATTGGATAAAATTTTGACCTTGAAGATTATGATTCATCACAATTTGAGAGGAGGAATCATGAGATTAAGATTGAGATTGAGATTGAGGTTGCAGTTGAGATTGTGATGAGTTGTCGAAACTCACTCTTCCAAGCCCATGTGTCACCATTCTCCATGAAGAATTGTGCAAGAATTTTGGAAGGCTGAAATTTAGATTTTTTTTTTTTTTTTTGGGGGGGGGGTCTATTATGGGTCGTGTTGACTCAGTATGGGTTAGGATGGGTTAAACTTAAAAGGGATAAATAACCCTTGTCGCTAGAAAAGAAAGGCTAAAGAAGAAAAAAAACGCAAAGTGACAGACCTGCGAACAAGATCGAAGAGTTGACGAACCTGGGATGACACGCGAAGACTTGCGCAAATACTTCTCTCGTTACAGAGAACGTGAATGGTCGTCGGAGGAAACGATCTTGCCAGAAAAGAAGTTGTCGGAGGTTGAAGGTAAGGTTGATGACGGCTAGGGTTTCAAGCTCTCTGATACCATGTAGAGATTTGAGGCAAAACGTATTCCTCTTTTTCTTATATCTTTAACCTAATAATACAAGAGTATATATAATACAAGAGAATGGAACAAAAAAGGAAAAGATGTATCCTAAAATAAAATATATTCTAACAAAGGAAAAAATTATAATTGGAATAAAATCAAATCAAATAAATTTTTAATTACATAATTCTACGATAAACGGCACCCATCATGGAAGATGATCACACCTGGGGAAAGCCCAAACATCCAACCATGTAATTTCCATCCTGCAGATTGTCAAACTAAACTATTCAATATGGTAACTATAAATAATAAAATTGAATAAAATAAAAACTAAAATATTAGGACAAACATAGCTTACATAAAATTTTAAGAGATTGACCAAATTGAGAATTACCAAAAAAATTAAGTACCATACCGTTATTTAGCCTATATAATTTTATCCACAGTTATAAATTTGACCAGCTTTAGGGTTTTTAGTTTCTAAAACCAAATTGTTTTCTCATAAGAGAAAGAAAAAGATGATGATGGTGGTGGAAAATGTCTTTTTATTCAAAGAGCCAAGTTTTCATTGAAAAGAAATGAAAGAATACACAAGGTAGAGAACCAAAACTGAAAGACACGTACATATATCAAAAGAAGCCAAAGTAGCTTAATGGCCTAGCGCCAAATGCATGCAGATTTTCTAATTTTATTGAAGAAAAAAAAAAACAAAACATGAACCGTACTTCTCTTCATTATCTTAATGAAAGATCCGTTTCTTGTTTCAAAAAAAATAAATCGCTCGTTAACCCAAAAGCTTGAGCGGATGCTTTATGGGTTACTGTAAATTCAACTATATCAATATTACACTCCCGTTTACTAGTGGGCTTAAAAACTTGAAGAAGGTCCAACAAGTAAAAATAAATATTAGTTCCGGATATTGTATCTCAGAGGTTCGAACATAAGATCGGTGTAAAAGAAAGAATGTTAATTACATTCCAAGATATTAAGAAATAAGATGCATATTTCAGTAATATAAGACGCCATATATGTCATTTTTACTACGAAATGTAAGAAGTAAAGTACTTAAGTAACCTTTTAAATGTTAAAATTTGGTGTTCATGTTCTCACCCCAAGCTTTTTATGGGTTTTCTCTTTAAGATATATGTTAAACGGGAATGCTTTTATTTTCCCATAATCTTTTATTTTCCCCCAATTGGTTGATTACTTTATCTGATTTTTGTTTCACTACTTCGTAGAGTTTATTCAATGAAAAGTTTCGCGTTTTGTTAAAAATATGTATACAACGGGATTAACATCAAGAGCCCACATCAAAATCTTGTCTTTCAAAGTTTGTTGTCCATATTTAAAAAGATGATAGATAATAAATAGATGTGGCAATGAACCCCTTAAAAAAGAAATGAATCTGAGTTCCGAAGGTTTTATAATGAAATCGATGTAAAGAAGTTGGAGTTTTATCTTAGAGCAGTACAACAGTAAAATCTAGTTTCTTGCTAAAAAATCTGATGTAAAGAAGTATGGGCAAATCCAATTTAATTTGAAAGGGTATATGATTTATTTCCTGAAACAACTAATTTGCCATGAACTTGAATTTACAAGTCATTACCCTATTTCTTTTAAGCGCCATATCCGAGTCCTGACACAGTCCACATCGCCGAACAACTTCTCCAACTGCATGATTTTCATCTCCACCAGAACCATTAGATCTGCATAAGTGAAAAAAGATGCATCAACATGAAAAAAGATCTACAAAACAACATTTGATAAGATAATAAAGAAACACCTCTCAAAGAAAACCTCCATGGCTTCAAAAAGTTTTAGCTTATTCAACCTTGCCTGCAAATATTTCCAAGCTTATATGAGGGGGAAAACGGAGTAAAAATGTCAGAGCATAAATACAATAAATCCTTCATGATTCTTAGAAGAATAAACTAACTAGTCATTTTTATTTTAAAAGGTTTAAAAGTTAAAATCTAGCACACCTAATATAACAATGTTTAAGGGCATAGAGAATCCTCTATAATAAAGCAGAGAGAATTAATTTTTCATTTCTTACCAGCCAATTAACTTTTTCTTTCTTTAGCATCAATTAATTAAAAAGTTGTTTCCCTTATAAACCACACTGTAACGACCCATCTTAATAGACCTAGCTCGGGAGTTATTTCTCGAATCCTAAACCCAAGAGAAAAGAAATTGTCTAAGTTTTTTTCTTGAAACGGAAACACTTTATTCATTGAAGAGATGAACAAGAATACAAAAACTGAAACCAAAAGAAGAAAAGAAAAAATCCAAACAAAGAAAAAAAGCAAAAACACATTGCTAAGCAGAAAAGAAACAAGCTAAAGAAAAGCAACCCAATTGAGAAAAATTTCTTGGGAGGAGCAGCAGGAATAATCCTTTGAATTAGAAGCCCAAATAGAGGCCTTCAAACGAGCCAATTCCAGTCTAGAAAACTATGGCTGCTGCAAGACGTGAAAAATGCGCTGGTTTCTTTCTGACCATAGCTCATATAACATACTTTTGACAGCCGTAACCCATAAAAAATGAGCCTGGAGCTTTATTCTTTCCAAGAGAATTGATTGCAAGGTAAATTTCATCCCGAGTGAAAGGTCCAATTAGACCTAAATTTGTTATGACAAAAGTCTGGAGCTATTGAAATTGCATGGGATAGAGCGGTGCCCCCAGTGTTTTCAAAGCGCAAGGCACAACGCAAGGCGACACTCTTCTTGATCGCCTTAAGGCAAGAGGCGATAAAAAGGCGAGGCCGGAATGAAGCAAGGTGCAACTTATAAACACATACCAAAATAATATACATAAAATAAATTAATATAGAAAATATATTTTTATTTATATAAAATATCAAATCCTTACATATTAATACTAAATGGTAGGATTCAAATAATAAATGTTAAATATCAAATGTGAAAAATATTTAAGTTATAAACCATTTATGTATATTTTGTAGATTATCAAAAAGTCAATAGATAACAATAATTAAAATTGTGATTTAAAAAAAAAAAAGGTGAAAATATTAAGTTAGATGGGAAGTTTTAAACAACCCATATATGGATATAATTAACCGACCTAAAAAAATAAAAGAAGAACGACAAAGTAAAATAGAAGTGACTTTCTTGAAAAAACAATGCTGGTCTTTTTTATACTACAGAAGCTATAAAAAAGAAAAGTAAAAAATAACAAAGAAGATTGTGTGACTTATTTTAGATTGACAAGACAAGTAAGAATTAGTAAATTGATAAGACTTAAGTCAGTTTTTAAGAGACAAAAAAATTAAAATGTAAGAATATAATAAGTGTCTTTTCAAACTTTTTTAAAATCGTATTCCCCTCGTCTTCTCCTTCTTCTTCCCCTCTCATCTTCTTCTTTTCATCTTTTTATTTCTTCCATGTAACTTCAATGGTGTTTTTTTAGAAAAAAAAAATTGATCTCATCAAGCGCACGCCTTTATTGTAGAAGAAGGTGTCTCAGGCGGTTGTGAAGCGCAGCAAGGCAAGCGCTTCATTGAAGTCGCTCGCCTGGGCTCTCTACAAGGCAAAGGTACCCCAGGTCGCCTCACCCCTCGCCATAGGCGAGCGCCTGGGGTCGCCTTGAAAACACTGGGTGCCCCGAGTGTTTTTTATACAATCTGATGAAGAAATTCAAAATTTCCTTTTCAATTTCCACTGGGAAAATGAGTGAGGTACCTGTATATGCAAAGAAGAAATCAACAGTTTCCTTTTTCTTGCTGCCAACCTATGAAAGAACCTTGTATTCTCATCACCTTCTTTGAGCCAATGTAACTTACAATTCTAAATATTATTCCGTTCCTCAACACTAAGCAAGTTAAGGAGATCACATTTAGCTGCTGACCAACTGAAATACTCTTGAGAGGATAGAGGAGATACATCAGCCTTATGATCTAATGAGTCAATTACTACCAATAATGAAGATTCAGCTTGCTTTCTGTTATTTTAATACTCCAAATGCCAAGATTTGAGTGCTACTTTAAGCTTTCTAAGCTTTGCATTGATAACAAAGGCCGCCCATCCAAGTGCAGGGTTTGAAGAGACCTGAACGTCAATCAACTCTCACCAAGAAGGTATCGAAAGCCCAGTATTATAGAACCGAAATGGAGGAGGTCCCCAATCAAAAGAGCCAACTTCCAGTAGCAAAGGAAAATGATCCAAAATAGTGCGTGACTTTTTTTATACTTCATAATTATCATAAGTTATTGAAAGTTGGGACAATTTTGTAATAATGAATAAATTATTTGACTATTTCTTTAGGTGGTTAGGTGGCTTATTTGAATTTATCTTTAGGTTGTTAGGTAGTTGAGCCTTTTAAGGAGTTTTTCTTGCTCCTGATGTATATTTATTGAACCATTTGAGAAGAAATCAAATAAGAAAGCAAAACAGAGTTTCTTCATGGTATCAAAGCTGAGTTAAAACAAAAAAAAAAAAAAAAAAAAACTTTTTCCTTCTTCGCTCGGCCGCTCCGACCTTCGCCGCGTCGAAAACTCCAGGCGTCACCCTCGCTCAATCGATCACACCCGATCGATCGACCTCTCACCGCTGCTACGCCCTCGATCACTCAGATCGTCGTTTCAACGACATCGCCAGTTGTCACCAACATCTTGCTCGATCGATCATTTCCGATCGACAGTCGCCCTATTCGCTCGTGCAAACCCTCACTGTTGTGCTACATCGATCATTTTTTATTGTCAGTCGCCCTATTCGCTCGTGCGAACCCTCACTGTTGTGCTACAACGATCATTTTCAGTCGCCCTATTCGCTCGTGCGAACTACCGCGACGATCTCCAATCGCTCTATTCGCTCTTGCAAACCTTCGCTGTTGTGCTTCCGATCTCCTCACCTTCGCAACATCGATCGCTTCATTCGCTCGGGCGATCGACTTCGTTGTTGCCCTCCCATTCGCCAAGAATTTGCTTTGTTGTGCTGCTTAACCCGAACCATTACACCGCCTCTTGGTTCGATGAACTCTTCTGCCGCTTCTAATTTCGCTGCAGTGAAACCCTCTCTAAAGTTCTTCGCAAGGTACCAATTTTTTTTGTGTGTGATCCATATACAGTTGTCTTGATATCTTGTTCATTACTGTACAATGGCCTCCTTGAAATCTAGTGAGCACACACTCGATTCATCATCATCGTATATCACGGGTCATAGATTAAATGGGCACAACTACGTCCAATAGTCTCAAGCGATAAATATGTTTATTTGTGGAAAGGGTAAAGATGACTATTTGTCAAAAGATAAAACGCAACCAGGATCAAAGGAACCTGAATTCAAACAATGGAAAATTGAGAACAACATAGTTATGTCTTGGCTAATCAACTCTATGACCACCGAAATAGGTGAAAATTTCCTACTATATAATACAGCATACCAAATCTGGGAAGCAGCTAGGGAAACCTACTCAAGTAGGGAAAATACCTTGTAGTTATTTCGAATTGAGTCGATCCTGCATGATCTTCGTCAAGGAGAATAGTCAGTCACCGAGTACTTCAACAATCTCTCTCGCCATTGGCAACAGTTGGACCTGTTTGAACTCCATACATGGAAGTGTGCTGATGATACTGCGCAATATGCAAAAATTGTGGAGCATAAACGAACAT
Source organism: Sicyos edulis (assembly GCA_036507275.1). Lineage (NCBI taxonomy): Eukaryota > Viridiplantae > Streptophyta > Magnoliopsida > Cucurbitales > Cucurbitaceae > Sicyos > Sicyos edulis. The sequence goes on from CM071847.1 coordinate 39,016,936, forward strand.
TTAAGTTTCTTTTTGGTCTGAACAATAACCTTGATGAGGTTCAAGAAAGACTTATGGGCGTCAAGCCGCTGGCTTCCCTCCGTGAAGCATTTTCTGAGGTACGACGCGAGGAAAGCAGGAAAAATATTATGATGGGCAAGTCAGAATCAGTTCCAGTCCTTGAGGCATCCGCCCTTGTCTCTAGGAACTATAACTCTACAGGAGAAAACAAACAGAGGCAAGAAAGACCCTGGTGTGACCATTGCAAAAAACCAGGTCATACAAAGGAGACTTGCTGGAAGATTCATGGAAAACCAGTTGATTGAAAACCAAGAAATCGCAATGATCGTGATAGTAGGACATTTGTGACTGCTACTCCTTCATTCTTTCTGCAAACTATGAGACTGAGTTACAAGCCTTGAAAAACCACCTAGCTCAAGAGTTTGAAGTTAAAGATCTCGGGAATCTCAGGTATTTCTTAGGTATGGAAGTTGCACGATCCACGTCAGGCATAGTAGTGTCTCAAAGGAAGTATGTGTTAGATCTTCTAACCGAGACAGGCATGTTGGGATGTAAACCAGCAACATATCCTATGGATCCTCAAAAGAAGTTTAGAGTGAATCCTGAAAGCAGTCCCGTGGATAGGGGGAGATACCAAAGACTGGTAGGACGTCTTATATATCTATCTCATACTCGACCAGACATTGGATTCGCAGTCAGTGTAGTTAGTCAGTTCATACATAGTCCCAATGAAGAACATATGGAGGCGGTATACAGAATCCTTCAATATCTGAAGATAACTCCCGAGAAGGGGCTACTATTTAAAAGAGCAGACGAGAGAGGTGTTTATTACTCAAGAGTTTGGACTGAAATAGTCGTACACTGATTATTAGATGAGGCAAAGCCTATTTATAGAGTACACTGATTATAGAGTAACCCTAAACCTACGAAAGCGATAGATACAAATACATATACACATAATTCTAACACTCCCCCTCAAGCTGGAGCAAATATATCTATCATGCCCAGCTTGTTGCAGAGGTAATATATGCGAGTTCCATTTAGCGCTTTGGTGAATATATCACCCACCTGTTCCTCAGTCCTCACATAACTTGTTGAGATCAAGCCTTGTTGAATCTTTTCTCGAACGAAGTGACAATCAACTTCAATGTGTTTCGTTCTTTCATGAAACCCTGAATTCGATACAATGTGAATAGCAGCCTGATTGTCACACCACAATTTTGCCGGTACTATAGTTTTTATTCCAATCTCGTTCAGTAGCTGAACAAGCCATACTATTTCACATGTTACTTGTGACATAGCCTTGTATTCCGCTTCAGCACTCGAACGTGACACCACATTCTGTTTCTTACTCTTCCATGACACTAGATTACCTTCCATGAACACACCGTACCCGGAGGTCAATCTCCTATCTTCCTTAGATCCTGCTCAGTCAGCATCTGAATAACACTCGATATTGGAATGTCTATGATTCTTGTATAACATACTAACTTTCCAGGAGCAGATTTTAAATAACTCAGAATCTGTTTCACTGCTGTCCAATGTTCTACTGTGAGAGATGACATATTGACTCACTACACTCACAGAGTATGATATGTCTGGCCACGTGATTGTCAAATAATTCAATTTTTCGACTATCTTCCTATATCTCTCAGGATCATCAAAGCTTCTCCTTCCTTGACAAGTTGTTGATTGGGTACCATTAGAGTGCTACACGGTTTCACACCCAACTTTCCTGTTTCAATCAATAGATCAAGAACTTACTTTCACTGTGACAAAAAGATTCCCTTCTTACTCCACATGACCTCAATACCTAGGAAGTATTTTAGATTCCCGAGATCCTTGGTACTAAATTGGCTATGAAGGAAAGTCTTTAGTGAAGCTATCCCAGTGTCATCACTACTAGTGATTACAATATCATCAACATACACTACCAACAGAACAATCTCGACACTCGATAGGCTATAGAACACAGAATGATCGGAATAGCACTTTTGCATTCCAAACTTCTCAAAAGCTTGGCTAAATTTTCCAAACCATGCTTGTGGGCTCTGTTTCAACCCATACAACAATTTACGAAGGCGACAAACTTTACCATTCTCCCCCTGAGCAACAAACCCAGGTGGTTGCTCCATATATACCTCCTCCAGGAGATCACCATGCAAAAACGCATTCTTAACATCTAGCTGAAATAACGGTCAATCATTCGTTGCCGCGAGAGAGATAAATAGTCGAATGGATGACATCTTTGCCACTGGAGAGAAGGTCTCACTATAATCAATCCCATAAGTCTGAGCATACCCCTAGCAACCAAGCGTGCTTTGAGACGAGCAACAGAATCGTTCGAATTCATCTTGACAGCAAATACCCACTTACACCCAATTGTTTGTTTCCTTGTCGGGCGAGCAACTAGCTCCCAAGTACCATTTGCATCCAATGCTTCCACCTCCTCAACCATTGCCTAGTGCCACCCAGAATGGGACAAAGCCTCACGAGTATTTGTAGGAATCGACACAGAATCAAGCGAAGTGAGAAATGAAAAAGAGGGTGAGGATATCTGATTATACGACACAAATGAGGAAATAGGATACGTACAGGAACGTTTACCTTTGCAAAGGGCAATGAGCAAATCAAGATCATCACTCGGTGCGAACCAGATGGCGAAGACGGCACAAGTACGGGGCATGAAGATGGCACGGGTGCCTCAGACGGCGGCACGGATGCTTCTGACGAGCGAGGACGTCAAGTATAAACCTGAGTAAGAGGTGGAGAAGAAGGAACAGGGAGTGACAAAGGAGGGTCCGAAGTCCCGGATTAACAAGTCATCCTCCTCAGGGGGAGGATTGGACACTGGACTAAACGGTGTATCCTCAAAAAAAGTGACGTCAGATGAAACAACATACCGACTAGTACTTGGACAATAGCAGTGATAACCTTTTTGAACCCTAGAATAACCAAGAAAGATACACTTTAGAGATTTAGGGTCAAACTTGGTCCGTTGAGGATGAACATCACGCACAAAACACGTACACCCAAAGGTCTTAGGGGAATGTGAAACAATTCTTTCGAGGGAAACAAGACTTAAAACGGAATTTGATTATTGAGAACAGAAGATGGCATTCAATTAATTAGAAAACACGCCGTTGTGACAGCATCGACCCAAAAAAATTTTAGGACGTTCATATGAAAAGACAAGGCCCTCGCAGTTTCAAGTAAATGCCGATTCTTACGTTCAACCACTCCATTTTGAGACGGAGTGTCTGCACACGACGATTGGTGAATAATACCCTTTTCACTGAGATAAGAACTAAGAATACGCGAAAAACATTCACCCCCATTATCAGTACGTAATACTTTGATAGAAACATTAAATTGAGTACGAACTTCAGCATTAAAGGCATTAAAATACAAAAATAACTCAGAACGATTTTTCATTAGGTAAACCCAAGTAACTCGAGAGAAGTCATCGACAAAAGTAACAAAATAACGAAACCCTGTTTTAGACACAACAGGACCCGGACCCCATACATCGGAATGAACTAACTCAAACGAAGCAATAGCTCTTTTATTGACTCGAGAACTAGAACTCAAACGGTGAAACTTTGCAAACTCACAAGACTCACAATTTAAAAAAGACACATTACTAAACATGGGAAATAATTTTTTCATGACAGAAAACGACGGATGACCCAGCCGACAATGAACGTCAAATGCAGATGCAGTGCTCGCACAGGCTACAGCTTGGTATGGTTGTTGATCCAAGATGTAGAAACTGCCAGCTTCATGCCCCCTACCAATAGTCTTCTTCGTCAAATGATCCTGAAATAAGCAATAACCAGGAAAAAACAAAGCAAAGAAATTTAAGTCACGACACAATTGACTCACAGAGATTAAATTACATGAAAATTTAGGGAGACACAAGACAGTGGACAAGGATAGGGTAGGGGTAAGTGTAATTGACCCTGAGCCCTGGACGAAAGACAAGGACCCATCTGCTAATGTAACAACAGGAAAACCATCTGACGATAGCAAAGTAGAAAACAAATGAACATTAATGCGCAGTGGCTCCAGAATCTATAACCCACTTTGTAGATGACGAAAGAAGGCAATGATAGTTACCTGACTCAGCTAAGGTGGCAACATGACGGTGGTCGAAAGATGAAGACGATGGAGCATTGGAAACTCGGAGGTTAGCTAACTCATCAGGTAGAGTTTTATCTCCGGAAGCAATATGAGCTGTCTGAAGCCGCTGATTCTGATACTGTAACCTTCTGCAGTCTCTCTTGAGATGCCCTGGTTTATGGCAATAGTAACATTCCATGTCACTTCTAGCTTCCGGACACTTCTCATTACTAAAATCTTGACGTCGATCATAACTAGGTTTCCCAGTCGTATTCTGACTCCTCCCACCTCGAGTATCTCTCTTGCCAATTAGGGCACTATTCGACGAAACTGCAATAGAACTCTCTTCAGTTCGTGAAAGCCTCTGATACACATCATCCAAGCTTGAAATCTTAGTTCCAGACAGGACCTGAGTTCTAGCAGTATCAAACTCAGGTCCAAGACCCTTCAGAAAACTAATAACTCTCATCTTCTCTCTCTGGGATTGTTGCACTGCAATATCAGCAGTAAAGGGCATTAGAGAGTTCAACTCAACGTCATTTTTCTTATGTCTGGTGTAATAACTAAAAAGAGATTCCCCATTCCGATCAGCATGGAAGTAAGCAGAGCACACATCATAAGTCTTCGTGACCTGTTCCTTCCGAGGCATACAAGAATTCCACATACTTCATCAGCTCCTTGACGGTAGAACAATGACTTATCAAGTCCACAATGCCATCGTTCATGGAGTTCATAATTTGATTATAGAGACATGCATCATCCCTATCCCAACTCTTCTTTTCTGTCTCATCCGTAGGTTTTCCATCCACATGAGCCTCCAATTCATTGCAGAGTTTGAACCATTCAACTTGTGTTTCGTAATTTCCATCGAGTGAGAAATCACATTCGTATGTTTATTGTCACCCATATTACTTTGATTAGATCTAACCGTGCTATAGAGAACTCGATTTCACGTAAAAACACATAACAACCCCATTTAACACCAAACCCTAACTCCACAATGGCTTAAAACGGCAAATCGGAGACCCTACGATGCCCAAAACCAAAATAAACTAGACAGACTTGAAGTATACCTCAACGCGAACAAAACCCACAAAACAATTTTTCGATCGGAGCAACGGCAGCGGCGCTAGTTTTGCGACGGCGATTGCGTCGTCATGGCTGCTCGGATGGTGACGATTCTTCGACCACTTAGTAGATCGGCTTTTCCTGTTCCAGAAATGATCGACGGAAAATTTTCAGGCGGACAGTGGTCAACGGCAGAAAACCCTTAAATTTTCCCTTACAGCTCTGATACCAAGTTGCTCGAGAGTTTGGACTGAAATAGTCGTACACTTATTATTAGATGAGGCAAAGCCTATTTATAGAGTACAAGGAACCCTAACGGGCCTACCGAGCCTATTTCGTCTAAACCTACGAAAGCGATAATACAAATACATATATACATAATTCTAACAATGTTAAAATATACTCTGATGCAGATTAGGCAGGTGATACCACAGACAGGAGGTCTACCTTAGGTTATTGCTCATTTGTATGAGGCAACCTTGTTACTTGGAGGAGGAAAAATGAGCCCGTGGTGGCTAGAAGCAGTGCTGAGGCTGAATACCGAGCTTTGGCTCAAGGCATATGTGAAGGCATCTGGATCAAAAGGGTCCTTAGTGAGTTGGGAAAAGATTGCCCATCACCGATTGAATTGATGTGTGATAATCAAGCTGCAATAAGTATTGCCAAGAACCTTGTTCATCATGATAGGACAAAACACGTCGAAATTGATTGCCACTTCATCTCAAAGAAAGTCACTAATAAAGTGATTCAACTTTTCTATGTACCTACCAAGCAACAGGTGGCAGACATCCTGACTAAACCATTACCAATATCTAACTTTGAAGACTTGAAAAACAAGCTGGGTTTGTACAACATATACAAATCAGCTTGAGGGGGAGTGTTGAAAGTTAGGGCAGTTGTGTAATTTGTACATATATTTATTTATGTTTATTTGAGTCCTTTGTAGATTGTTAGACTTGTTAGTTAGGTGAGATTTTAAAGGAGAAGATCTTGTGATTTGATTTCTTTGAATTATGTTAAACCACCAATCAATCCAAAAGCCTAAGCTCATGGATTGGGATAAATTTAATTATATCAACCAAAACTCTCTTTCACTTGTGGGCTTTGAAATTTGAGAAATGTCCTACAAGTGGACTTTAGTTTTAATTGGGGATGAAATTACTAGGCAGGGATTCGAACTCATGACTACCATGTTGAATTATGTTAAACCACCAATCAATCCAAAAGTCTAAGCTCATGGATTGGGATAAATTTAATTATATCAACCAATAGTTTATGTTTCGTTTAGGGTTTATTCTAGCATGAATTATTTATTTATGTTAGACATGTGGATCTTTTGAACTAGTTTTTATGGACTTGATTCATGAGATTTTCTTTTAGTTAGTTCGATTTGGATGCATGAGTTAACTTCCTTATAATAGACTAACGTCTATGGGTTGGGTCATTACCACTCATTGTATTTGTTTACTCAGTGAATCAATTTAGGCCTCAATTTGAAAATGGTTATGGAACCAATTCTAATACGTGCATACCCTTCTTAAAAATCAAACCTTCCATTTGAAAAATGCCAATAAGAAACGAATAGTCTAAATTTTTTTGATAGGGAAACGAATAGTTTAAATTGACTCATTTATGAAAGTGTAATTGATACAATCATATAATTATAAGTTTGCACACATGTAAACAAGTGTTTTTCAAAAGAAGTTCAAAACATGGTGTAATTTTTTTAAAAACAAGAAACAATTTTTTTTTTTTGAAAACCGGAAAATCGAAGCTTCGCTCCCCTATACTCGGGGCACCACTGACCCATCCCTAGGCTGTGGCACCGAGATACTTCGAAAGGTATTCTAGTTTAAGCGCTTTTCTGTGACCTCGAACCAGAGATCTCTCAAGAAAGCATGTCTTAAAGTCTTAAGCCTCAACCGTTGGGTTGCCCCTTGGGAACAAGAAACAAAAATTCATCCATTAAGAAAATGAAGAAAGCACATGATACAAAGATTAAGACAAAAAACAAATCATAAAAAATAAAAACCATAAAAAGTAGGCATCTTTTTTAGACTAGGAGAGCATTATCCTTTGAAATGAATGTTCCAAAGATTTGTTGGGTTGACGTCATTTCAACAGTTTTTTTCTGATTAATCAAACGTCGTCTTCTATTCTTCAGTGTAAAGTTCCTTATAATGTTCTCCATCCAAAGAAACCTTTGTTTCTTATGAAGCCAAAAATATTTGTTGGTGTTTGTTTTGTTCGAGATGTCCGTCCTCATCTAACCAATTGGATCCCGAATCTTTGAGGTGCATTTTCCTAGGCTACTCGCAAGTTCAAAAAGAATACATAAGTTGTTGTTCTAGTTTGAATAAATATCTTGTTTTTCGTGGTGTCACTTTCTTTGAAGATACGTCTTTCACTCCATCGGTGTCTTGTATGAGTCAAAAGGAAGAGGTGGATGATTTTTTATAAACATAATTGTGAGCCCCTCAGAGTCCCCTAATCCATGCCCAACATTTGTCCCTCCCCCTAATCCACCCATTATTCAAGTCTACTCTACACGACAACCACAAGGCGAATGCAATATCCCAAAAGATTCTTCATCGCCATACCCAAAAATAAGTGATGACCTTCCTATTGCTCTCCATAAAGGTAAATGTTCTTGCACTTGACTTACCATATTTCTTCTAGTGTTTCTTATGCACAATTAACTCCATCTGTATTCTTTCATTCCGTCTCTTGATTCCTATCAATTCCTAAAACCTTTCATGAAGTCTTGTCTGGCATAATGCTATGACAGGCCTTAGACAATAATGGCACTTGGAATTTAGTTTCTCTTCCGGTGATAATAAGGTTGTCTAGGGTGTTTGCCGTTAAGGTCAATTCCGATGGGTCAGCTGCTCGTTTAAAAATTTGTCTTATTGCTAAAGGCTATGATACTCAAACATACGAGATTGATTATTTTGATACATTTAGTCATGTTGTTAAGCTTACTATTGTCAAGTTATTCATATCTATGGCGGCTTCTCAAGGTTAGCATTTGCATCAACTAGATATAAGAATTCATTCCATATCAAAAAAAAAAATTATATATATAAGAGCGCATTCCTTCATGGTGATTTTCTAGAAGAAGTATATATTAGCGACCACCTGGGTTTTTTGCTGAGAGGGAGAAGGATAAAGTATGTTGTCTTCGAAAATCTAACAGAGACTGTGACCGTGGTTTGGGAAATTTAGTCAAGCACTTGAGCAATTCGAAATGGAGAAAAGCAAACCATATCGTTTTATCTTCTATCGACGATCTACGAATGGTATTCTTCTACTAGTTGTATATGTTGAGGATATCATCATTAATGGGAATGATACATCAGATATAGTGTTAAGTCTTTTCTTCATAATAAAGACTTGGGTTGTTGATATATTTCTCAAGAATTAAAGTCGTGAGAAGCAAGAAATGTATTTTTCTATCACAAGAAAAATATGTGCTTGATTTGCCATCAAAGATAGAAAATTAGGAGTTAAGTCATGCAATAATCCAATGATGTCTAGTGTGCAATTTACAAAAGATGTAGAACAATTCGAAGATCCTAAGAGATAAAGAAGATTGGTTGGAAAGCTGAACTATCTTATAGTGATACGTCCAGACATAGCATTTCAATAGACAATGTGAGTTCGTTTATGTCTACACCTACTTTGGATCATTTGATAGCAATGCAACAAATTCTATGTTATTGGGAGGTTGCACAAAGATGTGGGATCTTGCATAGAGATCATGGTCATACGAGGATGAAGTGTTTCTCCAATGCTGATTAGGCAAGATCAAGGAAAGATAGAAGATCCACTTCAAGATATTGTGTTTTTGTCGGAGGTAATTTGATTTCATGAAATAGTAAGAAACATAATGTTGTCTCGCAATCAAGTGTTGAATAAGAATATCGAGCTATGGAAAAGTTAATACGTGAAGTAATGTGCATACATCAATTAATGATTGAATTAGGCTTCAACATTTCAACTTCGACCAAGTTGTAGTGGAACAATGACAACCAAGTTGCTATTCATATTGCATCCAATCCAGTATTCCATGGACGAACTAAGAATACTGAGATTAATTGCCATTTTGTTCGTGAGCAAATACAACAAGGTTTGTTGTCGACTGGTTATGTGGAGTCTAGAGACCAATCACAAAAGCTTTAAATGGAGTAAGAGTGGATTATCTTTGTAACAAGCTGGTCATGATTAACATATATGCTCCCGCTTAAGCTTGAGGGGGAGGGGAGTGTTAGAGTTTATTAGTTGTTTAGTAATACATTAGGGTTTTTTCCTTTATTGTAATTTTACATTCTTAGTTAGGGTTTTCTTGTAGGATTAGGGACTTTGTTTAGGGTTTCGATTAGACTTCTTACATTCTTATATACATGTATTGCAGCAAATTCACATTTGATTGCCTTCCATACTTCACAAGCAGCAGTTTACTCTCCTAAATAATGTATGCTACTATTTAATCTCTCTGAGGTTTACACACGGGAGAAGAATGAAGTCCAATGCTGAAAGAAATGAAACTGAAAGGAAGAGAATTAGTTATGGGCGCCGGAGAAAGAGAATCTGATAAGTAGATAAGAAACAGAGCCCATTGTTGGTGAAGAGAGGTCCCCAGAGGAGGAAGAAAGATGCGGTGCACTGGGATTCCTTCGAGAGAGAGATTTTGTATGCAATAAGTAAAGAACTTCAATCAATTTTACAAAAGTTTCATTCATAAAGTGGAAACAAATCAGAAATTAAATTCATGGTGAAGAATTATAAACACAATTAGTTCTTACATCTAAGAAGCAAGTTTTCATTTGCTGCAAGCATGTAGCCAACACTTCATCTTTTCTCTTAGTGCCCTCGCCAACTGCTTTCATCTCATGCTCCATGAGGGCTCTAAGGTGAGGTTTCCACAGTTTATACCTAGGCAAAAAATAATAATAAAAGAGAAAGACATTTCAGTAGAATTATAGATCTATCCGAAAGATAACGGATGAGAGTAGTACAGTAAAATTCATCAACTCTACAATATTTATAGCACTGTTTTTTAGCCAATACAATTGATGGCGTCCTTTGTTTTAATAAGACGGCAGGCTAACCTAACTTATAATTGTTTCTTCTAATGAAATTTCATTTTCTGTGAAAAATAACAAAAATAATAAATTTTTGAAACAAGAGACTGATCATTCATTAAGATAATGAAGAGATAGAATAAATACAAGTAAGAGGGAAACAAAAAACAAAAGAACAAGTTTTCAAAAAAAAAAAAACAAAAAAAAGAACAAAAGATCAAAGAGCTAATGAAAAAGAAAAAGATCCTAGGAGCCAATGAGAGCATAGAGCATAAAGAAAACAAAATATGGCTAAGAAAAAGCAGCCCAGTTCGAGAACACTAATAATAGATTTGAGAATAAACAACTAATACAAGTAACTCTTTACACTAGTCATGTACCCATTACCAATCCTCTCTCTCTGAGAAGAGTACAATATCGATCGTTTACAGTACCAAAAATCAAGCCAAGAAACATGCGGTGATATCTAATTATGACAACCAGACCAATTATTAAAATATTCTTCATTGCAAAGGGAACTTCCTTCAGAATTTTACTACAAATGACTGGATAACATATTTCTTTTCATGCTTTAAAATGTGGATGCAATCTGCCATTAGACTCTCAAGCATACACTTTCTTAATTTCTTTAGTACAAATATCAGTTCAATCAGTTAATGAAATTCATATCAGGAAATAAAATAACTTAATGTTCATAAAGTACGAATTAGTATATAAATGTGAATGACTTCCAGGCTTTCACCTGTGATAGAATCCAACAGAGAGTCAGAAAGCATCCTCATTTTAAAAAAAAAAACTTTAGAAAGCATCATCTTATTTTTACGGAAATTATCTAAACCACAAGCTACTAGGTTACTATAGTGAAGGGTGTTTGTTTTAACTAGACATCTATATAATACCTTAAAGAAAAGTACTCACCCCATGTCATCATATCCCATAACCAGAGCCTCACCCTGAAAGAATAATGGTAAATTTTTACAAGAAACAGAGAAAAAAACTAAATGATGGTTTAGAAAGAAGTAAACTACTTCAACAGCTCCTATAGATAATTTAAGAAATCTAATCCAATAAAGTAAGAAATAAAAAATGTCACCAAAACGACAATACATAGACACTCATACAAAGAAACTGAATGTTTTAAGAAACACTGGCCAAGCCAACTTTGCTACAGAATTTTTTTTTTTTTTTTTTTAAACAAGAAACGAAGCTTTCATTAAGGAAATGAAAGAGCTAGAGCTCAACGATACAATTCCCAAAGAGGGAGAGATGAAAACAAAGAGCAAAAAATACAGAACAAAGAAAGAAAATAGCAGAGAGAATGAGAGAAATAATCAGCAGACCAAAATGTTTAAGGAAATAAAAACATAAAAAACCAAACAAAAACAGCAGCTACATCAGATAAAAGCTTCCCAATTTGATACGATTTCTTGGATGAGATAGCCAGAAAATAGAGGTGACAATGAGCACCAGGATGATAATGAGATACAAGCTACAGAAATTTTTTTATATCCGAATCTTTAAGTAATATTAGAAACAAATAAAGGAGATATAAAGTGGGTGGAAGTGAGGGTGAAAAATCCTGAATAAAGAAGTCCCTAAAGAGAGTCAAGGTTTCAACTGCATGTATCCAAGCAGGAGAGAGCAAAAGATCAAAGGAACGTATTACACTTCTTAGTCATCTTTACGACCCATAGAACTTCACAAATGTGGGTGGAAAGAACAAATTCCTTTTAATTATGGAAAAACAATGGGATTTCAATAGGAAGTAACCAGATATAGCGAAATGGCTTAAAGAAAAGAATAATTTTGGCCGAATTTACCTAAAAGAGTGGAGCAAAGAGAGCTAGTTGTGAAAAAAAAAGGGACCAATGGTAAAGGGAAATGAGAAATTTACCGATTTTCATCAATTATGATAAAGGTAGGCCTAAATATGGAGGGGGCATGCAAAGGGACAACCACCTCAAACTCTAGCTTTCTGCCTCCAACTAATTGTTTTTTTCCTAATTGTTGAATTATGTTAAACCACCCATCAATCCAAAAGCTTAAGTTGATGGGTTGGGGTTAATTTCATTATATCAACCAACATTCCCCCTCACTTATGGGCTTTGAAATTTGAGAAATGCCTTACAAGTGGACTTTAATTTTAACTGGGGATGAAATGACTCGGTAAGGGCTCAAACTTAGAACTTCCTCCTCTTATACCATGATGAAAGATGGAATTCAAATTCTTTATTCAATAATGTACTCAACATTAAGTTTAAATAGACCACAAGAGATAGTCTAATCATAAAAGGAAAAGATAATATCTAACTTAATCATAAAAGGAGAAAATAAGATTTAACCTAATCCTAAAAGGAAAACATAATTAAAAAGATAAAAATACTAAAATAAACCTAAACCAACACTCTCACTCAAGTTGGCTTGTATATGGAGTACAAGCCAACATTGGAGTTAAATTCATCAAAATTGGTTCTTGGGATGATGATGCGTCAATTGAGATGATGATGCGAATTAGGATGATGCGCCGCCAACTGGGAAAAACGTTGTCAAATGGGATAGGATTTTATGAGGAGAGCACAAAAGGCGACCTAAGAGACGGTGGTGAGAATAGCTAGAGATGGAGAGATGTATTGGAGTAGAGGCGTTAAAATAGTAGACGTTGGAAAGAAACACCAGGGTAGGGATACATCGGTGAGGATTGTTAAGATTATATGTGATATATTTGTATATATATTATTCTGTAATTATTATATTAGGCCCACAAAGGCCCGTTAGTAACTAGGATTTCCAGCTATCCTCTTGTATAAATATAGACACAGTTACATAATAAAGTTACGACTTTTTTGAGTCCCTATATTGTGTTACATGGATGAGGATGCAAACATCACTAACGACAAAAGAAGAAAGATGCGTCGGAGGATCCATGTGCTACTGGAGGAAAGAAGAGGCTCTATCGAAGATTGTGGTGCTTGTAGGAGGAAAGAAGAAAGTGTGTCGCTGGCATTGCTAGTGGCACCAATGAAGGACCCTTCCTCCTCCCTGGCACCGAAGGAAGAGGAAGTTAAGGGAGAAAGAGATTAGGTTTTTTTAGAGAGTGTTTTTAGAGAGATTTTAAATAGAGGGTCAAAAATTGTATAATCACTTACAAACAAGGCCACACAACCCACCAAGCTCTTCCCAAAAGTTTTTCCCACTCTTAGGCCTAGGACTATACATCAATCCACCCTGCTAACAAACAAACTAAAGAAAACCAATATATAATTAATATTATTCACAATTTCTAACTCCAATGATTGAAAAGCAACCTCATCCAAAAGAACAAGGATGCTTGAGAAGACCCACCCAACCACTTAAAACCTCGTTCACTCCACTCTTTTTCTACTCTACATACTTTAAATCATCCCGACAATAACTAGTATTTTTAAAACAAAAATACAAGTTTGTTTAGCCTTAACTAAAATATCAAGGTATGCCTCCGGTAACACTTCTTTAACAGCCCTATGTTTATCCTCGTATTCCAAGATATAAAATGACTAAGTATGGCCTATCTTGTGATATCACCTCTTTAACCAACCTACACATATTTCTACCTCCAAGACTCCTCACATTCCAAGACAGTAACTACTCTGTTTAGTCTCAACTAAAATGATTAGGTTTGGCATCATCGCATACATTAATGTTTTTTTTTATATCCGTGACTGTCTGGGCCAGCTTGCGTGCACCTCAACTAATGTCACAGGACATACCACCTGACCCTACAACATTTGGATGCCAAGGAAATCCATAGGAAATTAATTCTTAGGTAGGAAACCCACATACATTAATGTTAACGTTGAAAGCATTCATTTTATTAATCACATTTAGAACTGAAAGGAGCATAAGAAAGAAAGTAATTGCTGGACAAAATCCAAGCTCATTACAAGGTTAGTTGGTGAGAAACGAGTGTTTGCATCCTTCGTTGCATAAAATCTATCCAACAGCTTCTTGATGTGGTCATGCATCGTTGCATCAGTACCTATTCCCTCCTTAAATAACAAACAAAAAAAAAAAAACTTGGTCAAAAATAAAGGCTTCACCACTTGATTGCAATATAATTCTAGTCAAACATAAAGGTTCATGCCCCAGAATTTGATAAGTGCAATTGACAAATACATCTTACTTACCTTATCCATACAAGAAAGCAAATCAGCTTCACTCAGAAGAGGAGGTGGTCTCGTGACTCCCGAATCAAGAGTTAATGTTGTAGGAACAAACTGTAAAAGAAACAAGCAAAAGAGACATAATCATCGACTCCTCTAATCAAAGGCACATATTTTCTCTACAGAAGAAATCCTAAGTTCAACCTCCTCGCTCAAAAGTTCAAAAATAAAGGAAATAAGCCTTCTAAGTGTACGTTTATTTTAGTTCAACAAAAACTAGTGGGGATTCAAATCCATGATCTCTTGGTCAGGAGCACACACTTATGTCAGTTGAGCAAGTTAGGTTAGAAGTTAATGCTTAGTTAAAAGTTGATAATAGATAGTGTGAAAGAAGCCCCATTATGCATGAGAGAGACAGAGATTGCAAAACTTAAGACCGACTCCCCCGAAGACGTGGAAGAGCTCACCATCCTATCGACAAGAGAAGCCTTCCGAGGACTGGGAATTGTTGAATTATGTAAACCACCAATCAATCCAAAAGCCTAAACTGATGGATTGGGGTAAATTTAATATTATCAACCAACACTCCCCCTCACTTGTGGGCTTTGAAATTTGAGAAATGCCCTACAAGTGGAATTTAATTTTAATTGGGGTGGAAACGATTTGGCAGGGATTCGAACTCATGACCTCCTACTCTGATACCATGAAACTTTTTGTACAAGAGATGATTTTTATTCATAATGAATTGAAGGTACATTTATACATAGAGCATTCTAACTAACTATAGACTAAATATAGATAACCAACTACAATGAGCATCTAGGGGAAAGAGGTACAATAGAGAGAACATAGGGAAATAAGTTATAACAGCTTGCTTGAATTTCTACAGGGATCCAACAAAAATCTCTACCATGGGGGATCACAAAAAAATCACCCAACAAGGTCTATAAATCAATAAGATCATACGACTCCCTATTGGAAAGTGGACAGAGAAATCGACGAAAGATTTCCCCCACCAGAAAGGACATGTAGAAATGAGGGAAAAGCTCCAAGCCTCAACCAACGAAACTACCCCTTGGAGGAGAAAATGACAACAATATTAATTGAGGTAGAAATGACTTCACGACAGTTTGAACCCAGGACCTCTTACTTTGATACCATATTAAATCACTCATCAACCCAAAAGCTTAAGTTGATACGTTTTGATTCAATTTATTATATCAAATCTTTAAGCAGACTTCATTAAAAATATCTTTCAATTTTTTGGAATAAGAGGAAAAAGATCTTGGATAACGGACAGCCTTCCCTTTTCTTGGAATCAGGATTTTTTTTTCTTTTTTGTCTCGAGGTGTAACCACATATTCTTTTTGTAGTTTTAGTCCCAACGTCTTTTTTATCAATTGGAAGGCCTTTTAAAGGATAATTTGTTTTGCATATGAAAAAATTTACTCTAGTAAATGATCTCACCATTTACCCCATCAATATGATCGATTCTTTTTCCCAATGCAATAATTGGGTACATAAATTCTAATCAATTAAAAATATTATAAATTAATTTTGGGTCAATTTAAAGGATAATCTGGTTTGCATATGAAATACTTACCCATATGCTGAATAATTATGTTTGGTATGGAACTTGACTAGTTATTTGTATTAATCATTGTATATCTTTTTTTTATTTTTTCAGTGAAAGTACGATTTTACATCCAAAAACAAATGATTGCATGAAACTTCCCATGTATGAATAATGAATGAACTCACGTGTTTGCATGATTGTGATTGACTTGCACAAAAGAATGCAGGACTACCATGGTAGAGTAATCAACATGAAATATAATGAGGGAATAGAAACCTGTTGCCCAGAAACGTAAGTTGGAATGGTTGAACCTCCCCATGATTCAAAGCGGTAAACATCCAGGTAATTTCTCTGGTCAAAGAAGCAATTAAGTCAAACAAAATCAATGCTTCAATGAGTTAGTCAGAATGTTATGTGGAACGGGAAACTTCTTTGCCACCAATACTTGTGTCATTCTCAAAAAAGGGAGCAATTAAGTCATGTGTGTGTATGTATGAGAAAGAGAGTACACTTGGCTGCCTGTTCGGTCATACTTGATACTACACAATTATTTTGCACATAACGCGATGTCATTTTCAATGAAAAAAATGGTAATTTGACTAACTTCTACATAGTGTTGCAGAAGATCATTTACCATCTGCCAGTGCATTAAATAAAAATTGGCATTTTTCAAAAGAATAAAAATAAAAATTGGCATCTATTTTTAGTTAACAATTCTCATTTCCAGCTAAGATCTTCAAAATAAGCGAACTAAAATCACTTACAGCCACTTTACTAGCAGCACATTCCACCAACCCATGAGCATGCTTATGTTCTAAATTGCCACCCAAAATCAATTCAACATAATATTTCAATTAAACTACATAAAACTCCTCATCACCATGCAAATCCCCCGGTAGACTTTCACTAGAAAGAAAAATCTTGATGGAAATAAAATCAGCTATAATCGAAATAGAAATATAGAAGTAAGATCAAGAATTAAGTAGAGCAATCAGATCAACAAAAAAAATCTAGTATTCGAGTCAGCCTACGTGCACTTCAATTAATCTCACAAGACAAACCGCTTGACCCTATAATATTTGGTTGTCAATGAAACCCATAGAAAATTAATCCATAGGTAGATGTCCATCAGAAGATTGAATTCATGAACTTTTGATTCCTCAAAATCCACTTGGCCATTAGGCACGCAGGATAGCAAAATGTTTTAAATGTAAACTTTAGAGTGACAGAGAAGTCTTCTTCATTTTATTCATAATGGCTATATATATATAGGAATACAGCATTAAACCTAGCTACTAAAAAGGCCTAACGAACCTAACGTAAAAATACAATAGTTACATGAATATACACAAATACATAAGTATATAAATAAACTCTAAACATTAAACACTAAAACTTCTTTATAAATGCAGTACTATTCCTTGTATTTCTCATATAGAAGCCGATGATAAACTAAGAGAAACAAGGCAGAAACAGTAAATAAAAATTGAAAACAAAGGAAACTATTTGCAAAGATTTAAATCCATAAGAAATCATGGATATATAATTGGATTTACTTGAACGGAGATAAAATATCATAGACATAGTCAAATGTACTACGAAACCTAACAATGGTGCTTGTTCTGTAAGACACAAGAGTGGAGACAGTCAACATGGTGGGCTGTCATGTACATGCAGCTCATCCCTTCTTGCCAATAGCCAAGGCATTATCTCAAAATAGTATTAGCCATTATAAAAATAAAAGATTCAAGAAATCTATACAGAGAACTTACTGCCAGTATCATTCTCCCAGATGTAGAAAACAATTCACCAGCAATATCAATTTCAACGGTAGTCACAGCACCTACAGCTGGTTGTGAAACACATGCAAGGAAGTGGCGAACAACTAGCTCATATAATCTCTGGGAAGAAAAAATCTCACAATTATTCATGACTGAGAACTATAAGATAACAACTTACCTACCAAAGTAAAAAGATGGGGAAAAAATCAAGATAAATATGCAATACAATTTAACAGACAAGTAAAAAAAAAACTTTTACATGATGATCTTGGCTCCATCCCCGTTCCCCTGCCGAAAACTTTGTTGGGTGAATAGGTGGATGGGCTTTGTCATCATGGCCACCACCACTAGGATTCCTCCAAAGTCCTGATCCAGGATCCAACAACCTTTGTGCATAGGCTCCCCATATTTGGTGTTCTTGTTGTTCTTGCACAATCCCCTGCATTATTGAAATTCTTAAACAGCCGTTAAGTCAAAAAGCTAACGAGAACAAAATTGCGCTCATTCGACATGTTTACCACTTCACATTTTCACTAGAAAATGTTACGATTGCAGGGATAAAGTAACAAATGAATTTCTAAGATGAAATTTACGCATAACTAATAGCTTTAGACTCATGTTTTAAAGTAAATTAGGCAAGTCCTTCTACAAAACTTTATTTTTTTATGAAGAAACTTTCATTGAGAAAAAAAAATGAAAGAACCAAACTTTCAAGTGGTAACCATGAGTGTTTCCCATTATAAGGTAGCTCATAATGAAAAGCGTCCATCGATTACCACATTCTACACATTGAAAACTAAGAAGCCTTTGTTCAAATTCAATGTTGAAAAATGTGAATGTTTGACCCCAGAGATGGAAAAAACGCAATAAGTGATTACATGCTTTGTTTAAAAATAATGAAAAGAGATTAATGAAAAGAGATTAATGCTCAAAATAAAACCGCCAAAAAGAAAAGAAAACTAATCAAAACATAAAATTACACTGAAACAATAAAAGCATGTCAATTAAAACAAATATCTTGAATACTATATGCCACCAATAGTGTTCTACAAGTTTTATTTCAGTAGTAATAAAAACATTACTCCAGTGACAGTTGTTTAAGTTTGCTCCAGTTTAAGAAAAAAATTACTTCATTTGTGCCCACGGAAAACGAGTTAAAAGTAGCTAAATAGTTCAGATTCAAAATTTTTAGTTCAAGTAAACAAAAGTTGTCAGTGAGATTGGTTATGGAGAGCATCACCAAAAACATATACCTACATGAAGATCGGTTCTTTGAGAAAAGCCATCAGTCTCTGTACGAGGATAACTAATGAAACCTGCTTGGTAGAGATCTTCGGCCACCTAAAAATAACCAAAACAAGTTTTTTTTTTTTTAGTTCAACAAGAAACAACCAAAACAAGTTAGAACTTGTTTGTAACCAATATGAAAAGGTTTAATAGTAAATTAAATAACAGAGCATTATCTAATATACATATCTCCATAAAATGATGTTGCATGAGAAACTCAAAAGGCACAATAAAATAAAATAAGTTGATGAATGTAAACTTAAAAGTAATGAAGCAAAGATAAGCCTTGGCTGCTAACCTTCATGGTATGTTCAGAACTCATTCGAAAGTACCGTGAAGCTCGTTTTTCAAGCTCAATTGTATTCAATGGATGTGGAGGATACTTCAACGTCTCTTGTCGTCTAACATTTATAACCTAAATCGAATTGAAAAATTGTAAAAGCAGGAGCACCATGCATTATGTTAATGCCTAGTTAAATTTCAACATACTCACAGTAGCAGTCGATTCTTGTACACACATTTCATATAGTAACACAGCACAAGTATAATCAAATAGATTCCCTCTCCTGCAAAATGAGTATATCTAATAATTATCAATAGTTACAGATTAGCTGGAAAAAGTTTGAAATTATGAAATTAATCAAAGCCATTAGCAATTTACGTCCAACTAAATGTAGAAAGTCCATCATCGGAATTGTGTGAACAGTTGATCGTCCAAAATTCTTCTGGCTCGTGGGACTGAATATCCCAGTACCGCTCAACAACAAAACCAAGAGTAGGAAACTAAGGAAGAAAGAAAGAAACCATACAAGTAAGCTCACAAGTTGTGGAATACAAGCAAGAAAAGAATTTAAGACAAACACATTCAACTACCTGACATGGCCCATAACTCAAAACAATATTTTTGTCATCAGTGACAGAATCAATATTAAATGCATCTTTCAACAGCATAGTTTGGAACCTAGTGAAAGAAGCACCAATTCTTAGATCAATTTCCTGCAAGTATAAAGGCAACTGTAGTTATAGTTATAGTAGTAAACAGAATCCACTTCCACGAAGCCAAATTCTATAATATCTTCCTTCTCAATTACAACAAAATGAAAGTTCTACAGGAAGTGCCCTTACTTGTCTAGCATCAACTGCATCAGCAAACCACTTATTTGGTTGGACAAGATTTTGCGCAGCTTCATGAATATCCCTGAACTCAATATTATCATACACAACGTAAAAGTTATGAACTTCCCACAACTGCATGGCAAAATAAAAAAGAATTAGGATATAGAACCTTTCAATCAAAGCAGAGAAGTGAGCCCTCTTAATGTTAAGATGACGATTCACTGCTGTGCAAACTTCCACAACTTCAAATGCAATATTCTCTCCTTCTCTATCACAATCAAGCCAAAGGACGAGCCATTGGCACCTTCTAGCTTCTTGTTCCAACGTCCTCTTTATATCCATCTTGTCCTAACAACAGTTTAAACTTGAATGAAAAATCCAGCACAAAATTTGGCATGTACTGCATGGACTACAAAGCAGACCTTATATATCTTTGTGCAATAGGGGCACACCCATGTGGCAAATTTATTTTCTTGTATAATCCAAGGAATTCACTGTTGTGATGCTTAGAAGTTAAGGTAACCATTGTTGTGGTTTAATGAGAGTGATGGTTAGCGTGAGCGTGAGAGCATTTTGTAACCCCTCCAAAAGAAGGATGCATTGACGTAAATCAAGAACAACCACATGAAACTTGCCGAGGGTGGAAATTCATTAATGGCCTAACATGTTGAAATACTTTGAACTATGTTGCACAATGATCACTTAGTTGGGAGTCTCGCTGCCCGGGCAGCCAGCGACAAAACCTAGTCGAAATATGCAATTCGGTTTATACTATTGTATAGGCCTTTTACGTAATTTGGGTCATTTGGTATATTAGAGTTTTATGAGAGTACACTCACTATATAAACTCTCTTAAAACTCTAGTATCGTTTGACCAAGTATTAGCATTCTTATCTCCTAAATAAAAAAGCGTTTCTCTCCTCATGGACGTAGTTAACAAAGTTTTAATGAACCACATAAATCACTCTGTTCTTCGTCTCATGTTATTCTTTATTTTATTTTTTTCATAACATAACAGTAGACTTCTCCAAAAGCCCATAACTTGGGCTGGTGAATAGGATGATCCAAGTGACACTCAAGGCAAAGAGAGGAACAACAGGATTTTCAAAGATAAAGCTACACCATTTGATCGTTTCATTGAAAATATAACCTACATGGTGATATCTTGGTGTAAAATATCTCCTCTATTTTGTGACTATAGCTATGACTCTCTTATCCATAATTGGAGAGCTTTATTATAGACAACTCTATGTACTATGTAATTTCAAATCACTAATGAAACTGTTTCTTATCCAAAAAAAAAAGGCACTCGAGGCAAAGAGAAGGGAGCTTTTCACAGAAATGTGCAAACCCTAACACGGATTTTTTTGACATAAACGAGGGTAATAATAGTAAAGAACATAGGCCTTATTTCAGAATCTTCCACAAGCTAAACTAAGAATGCACTGAACGCCACACATCAAATGCATCAAGAAAGCAACAAAGAGAGAAGCGAATGAAAGAAGAAAAGGAGACAGACCTCGGGGACAGATTTGCTAACGGGAGCCCGGAAGAGCTCGGCCGGGTCACAGGAATGCCATTTGCGGTAGCGTTCATCGAACTCGAGCTCCATCAAATGGCCAGTGACGGAGGTGACGAGCATATTGCAAGACTGGCCTCGAATGGCGTAGTTGAACTCGAAAATCTTGTTGTAGCGAGAACGACCTTCGCGAACTCGAAGGCCCTGGTTCCTCGAGAGTATGGTGGCCACCGCCTTCGCCACCGATGGCTTCTCCGCTACGTTGAGGACGGTGATCGGACGGCCGCCGGACATGGCTGCTGCGCCGCCGGTGACCGATCGACGGCACTGATGAGGTGTTGGAGGGCTTTGAACCAAATGGCGGGAAGGTATTATTGGGGTTTTCCCATTACCGTATAGAATCGATGTAATAAAATTAGAGCAAACAAATTTTGCGGGAAAGAAGATTTTAGAAAAAATACTTTTTTTTTGTTCTCGATTTCAAAAAAAAATTCTTTAAAATTAGGTTTCAGTGTTGGTCTTTTTTGTTTCAAAATCTAACATCTTTTGTATGATATTTCACTGGTACTCAATTGTTCTTGTTGGGGCTGTTTGTTTGTTGTATTTAGCTGGGGTTTAGTCGGAGGATTTATCGATTCTTCTCGAAAATCTATATCAAAATGAGTTTTTATAATTATTCTTTTTTACTTTTAAAAATAACTTTCATTTCTAATCATTCATTTATAACTGTTCAATCATTTTTAATCATTCATTTCAAATCAATCAAAATAACTCATTTTTAATCATTATTTTTTTAATTACTCACTTTAATTCTACATCCAATGAAGGTTTTGATTCTAACTTATCTATACAAAAACCACATCCAAACGATTTTTTAGTTACAACTCTAAGTTAATAACTCGTTGATATAATTTCATGAGCTAAATCTTCTTTAAACATGACAAACAAACACCCCCTTGAGATAAAAAAAACCTTGTATCATTTAACATTTTTTTAATATAACAACAAATTTTGGGATCGAGGAATACGAACCTATCGTCTCTTAATCGAGGAATTATCATTTGAGTCAATTCAGTATAGTTATGTTATTTAATCAAATCGTCATAATAATAAAAACAAAAAAAATCAAAATATACCATGTAATTGATAGGTAATGTCTCGGTATTAAGAGCACTTTATGGGTTTAATGGTTGGATCTTGAAATGAGATACAGAGAGGATTTCTGTTTGAGTCATGCTCGAAACAACACATTGTGGGTGAAGCTTCTCGATTTAATAAAATAAGCAACTCCACATAGTAGTCTTCCTATAAGTGTGATGTGATGCAGCTGTGGTGTATAAATATTCTAATGATTAATTGTAAGTGCAAAAATAGGTCATATGCTCTTGAATCGCATTATTACGCAAGTATACGCAGTCGAATATGCAACAAGTGATAATTATTTATTTTATCATTCGCCATATGGAACTAGTAATTAATAATTGTTAATTTAAGAGTCGGTACAGAATAATAGACAATTTCAATTTGTGATTTTGGTTTGGTTTTAAATCTAAACATAATAAAATTAGAGGGCGAGAAGATGACTTCAAAGCGTTTAAGATTAAACTAAATAAAAATGTTGAAAAGAAGATTCATTCATGCTACGCTATTACTTAAAGATTTCACCTGTAATACTCTACAACAACCCTCTTGTACATTGCTCGTCGCGAAAGACCTATATTTCCAAATGGGTGTTCAAGATAATGTGAAATGAAAAATGAGAAGTGGAGAGACATAAAGCGAGATTAGTTGCAAAAGGCTATTCTCAAAAGAAATGCATTGATTATGATGAAGTGTTTGCACCTGTTGCACGCTTGGAGACCATAAGATTGCTAATTGCATTAGCTCCTCATAAGAAATGGAAAATCTTTCAGATGGATGTAAAATCACCAATAAAAAAAATGGAAAATCTTGAATGATCATCTTGAAGAAAAAGTTTACTTGGAACAACCTCTTAGTTATGCTGTAAGAGGTCACGATGATAAAGTTTTGAAGTTGAAGAAGGCGTTATACGAATTGTAACAAGCGTCAAGAATGTGGAACAGCAGAATCAACAAATACTTCCTTGATAATGGGTATTTGAGATGCCCTCATGAACATTCGCTTTATATTAAGACTAATGATCATGGAGATATGTTGTTGGTTTGCTTGTATGTAGATGACTTAAGTTTTACAGGAAATTGTCCAAGGATGTTTGAAGATCTCAAAGTAGCGATGACGAAAGAATTTAAAATGACAGATATTGGGCTTATATCATATTATCTTGGCATTGAGGTGAAGCAGTCTGAAAAAGGTATCTTTATTTCTCAAGAGCGTTATACTAAAGAAATCCTTGAAAAATTCAAGATGTTTAATTGCAAGCTTATAACAACTCCGATGGAAACTGGGACAAAGCTGGTCAAATATGAAGATGGAGATGTTGTAGATCCTTCATATTTCAAAAGTTTAGTTGGAAGTTTAAGGTAT
The DNA here is from genome assembly GCA_036507275.1 of Sicyos edulis. Taxonomy (NCBI): domain Eukaryota; kingdom Viridiplantae; phylum Streptophyta; class Magnoliopsida; order Cucurbitales; family Cucurbitaceae; genus Sicyos; species Sicyos edulis. Next base: position 39,041,133 of record CM071847.1, read on the forward strand.
TTAACTTGCACAAGGCCAGATATTCTCTACAGTGTTGTATTGGTGAGTCGGTTTATGGAAACTCCTACAATTACTCATTTGAAAGTGGCAAAGAGAATCCTTCGTTACCTAAAAGGTACGCTTGACTATGGATGATTTTATACACCGTCTAAAGAATTCAAGCTTAAAGGTTATATTGATAGTGATTGGGTTGGAGATCTGAATGATAAGAAAAGTACAAGTGGATTTGTATTTTTTGTTGGTAATACATCTTTTACTTGGAGTTCTAAAAAGCAACCTATTGTGACATTATCTACTTGTGAGGTAGAATATGTCACTGCATCATCATGCGTTTGTCATGCAGTTTGGTTGAGAAATTTGCTTAACGCAATTGAAATTTCGCAAGAGGATGCAACCGTTATCCATGTGGATAACAAGTTAACAATTGTTCCAGCCAAGAATCCAGTGTTCCATGATCGTAGTAAGCACATAGATACCAAATTCCATTTCATTAGAGATTGCATTTCAAGAAAAGAGATTCAAGTTGAATATGTGAAGACAGAAGATCAAATTGCTGATATCTTCACAAAGTCGCTCAAAGTTGATGTGTTTAACAAGTTAAGGACGACGCTTCGAGTTTTTGGAAAAAGAGGGGATATTGAAAGTTAAACATGGTTTTAAGTTTTGCAAATTCAATTTAGGAGGTTAAGAAATTAAATAAATGTAAGTTTTATATTTTAATGTTGTTGAGTTAAAAGGAGAGTTATGTAAGAAATAAACTCAAGTAAGTTATCAATCACACATTAAGTTAGAATATGAGTTAGATCTAGATGAAAGTTATTGATCTAGATCCTTCCATGTAATCCTATAAATAGGATATGTTTATGAATTGAAGTATCAAGCATAAAGCAAAAAGTATCAAACATCAATAAAAGAGAAATAAGATTGAAAGAAAAAGTGTGAATCAAGTTTGTAGCTTTTCAAGAAAAGTTCTCCAATACAAGTGAATTATTTTCCTTGTTTGGTTCTTTGTTTTGTGAGTGTTTATAACACGCTTCCAACAATCTACTCATGGAAGTGCCATCTAGCCTTGAACAAACTAAGAAAATGAACTTAATAATAAAAAAAAAGATTTTAGGGCATAAACGAGTAAAACATGGGAAACAACAAGTTTGAGATCTCATAATTACCTAAAACTGGCAAAAAAGAACTCGGGATGAAAAACTAAGCAAGTTGGACTCAGGTCAAAAATCACTAGTCAGAACAGAGTGGCGCCTGACCCACATGTAGTGGAGACGACGATGTGTGGCTGCCACGTGCGACAACTGAAATGATTGCTACGTGCGTGTTAGCACAAGCGGATAACTAATGGATTAAGCCTCGCAGATATTGGCTCAGATCTGACACATTTCTTGGCTATGGCTACGGATCCTCGCCAAATATGAATTGTGATGCGGGTTTGAGTTGATTCATAGGATCCTCAACTGCGACGAAACATCCTAACTCAAATTTAGATGATTCGGGTGGAGCTAGTCTCGAATTTTACAAACAAAGAAACGAGTTATCGAGATATTGCAACAGATTTGGTTTCAAGTGAACACTTGAGCGAATAAGACTGGCACATAAATTTATGGTGGAAGAAGACGAACCATGACCCTCGACTTCACGGTTTCCACTCTCGGAATTGCATCCCAAATGGTAGTGTGAGGTTGATTTTTGGCAAGATTTGGCGCGAAAGACAATTATTTAAGAGATTTTGCATGTATAATAAAAATAATAAAATACTTTTTTTTAGTACATATTGAGAAGGTGGGACAAATACCAATTTTCGGGATCGAACCTGTGACGTTGGTGTTGAATTGGTTTACAACCAAACAATGAAACTACCGTGTCATTGACCCATTTGATAAAATAACAAAATATTTCTATCTAGCACAAAATTAAAATTAATTCATTTGTAACAAGAAATCCAAATTGAGTTTTATCACATATAGAATTCAACCAGTGATAGATTCATTCTATCACTGGTTGAATTTTACCATTGATATAAATCATGCGATATAGATAAGTTATTTTAGAGATTGTGTTACAAATATAATATAAGAGGTCAAATGTGCCATTGACAATAAATTCTTTATTATATATTAATAAATCCTATTAATTTAAGACTTTATATAATTCAAAATAAGCTTTAGTTTAATGCAAAAATGTCATTTAATATATTTTCTTAACTAATTAACCCAAAATTATTTATAAATTGCAAAGGAGACCCTCAAGTTTAGAATTTACCACAACTCATAATATATGAAATTGCTCATAATTTTAATACGAATCATGCTATGGACTTTTAAAAAAAGCAAATAAAGTTAGGAATTAAAAATCTCTAGAAGAATCATTTTGATTGTTCGTCGTTATTATAATTTGTTTATTTATTTGGAATCAAGATTAGTCAAATCTAAAAGTAATGGTAAATATAGTTAATTTTTTTTAAAATAACAAATATAGTCACGAATATTATTGAGTATTGTCAAATACTTTTTTATATTATTTATATAAATGAGTATTTATTATACATAATATCGTAGGATGCAATACTTTAAAATTTACCTACATTTGTAATTAGTTTATGAATTTAGCTCGTACAATACTTTTCTTTTGGGAAATCGTAGTAACTAGACTACATTGGAAAAGTATTTACAAATATAGACGTCCAAGTTTTTTTTTTGCAAAGTTAATTTTTTTTATAAAAAATTGTAATTATTAATTTTTTCTTAATACCATTTTTCCCTTTCTCATATTTAATATTAAATTTTCGAATTAGATGCCTCATTTTGCATACTTCTCATCATTTTAAAACATACCATATATAATTGTCAACTCTTTTAATGCAATGAGATTTAATTCTTTTTCTCATTTATCTCTTATCTTTGTTCCTATTCCATTTTCATTTCACTTTTCTTCTTCCATTCTCCATTCCTCCATTTTTCGTTCCTTCAGCTCCATTCAATCTTTCTTTACACATTTCGACCACCACGTAAATTGTCGTCGACCACAAAGTTTCGATCGGACGGTATAATCATACGTCTTTAATCATCTATTCTAAATAATTTTCATTTTTCACCGTATTTGTATTACGTTTTTGTTCCTTATTCATCACCATTAGTAGGTTTTTGTTCGTTCCAGTATAATCGTGATTCGATATGTCTCAGATGGTTTAGTATGGTATGTTTTATTCCTATTCTATTATTTCTGTACCTTTAACTCATTTAAATTCAAGTATTTAGAATGTCAAAAATCATGTTTAGAAATGCAGTAAAATCATATGTAGAACAATAGTTTCTTCGTACTTTGATTTTCATATTCTGATATAATTGATTGTATACACATCTACAAAACTGTACAATTGAGTATATACCGTATGTTCATACAATGTTTTTAGGTTAGTTATATTGTACATCTTCCCCTTATAGGTTCATCAATCATTCCATTTGTATAATACCATTAATATTGTTGTTTGCCATGTAGAGTATGATATGTTTGACTCCTACTTTGTCATTTCTCTACATTTAATTTATTTATTTTTCAGTATTTAGAATGTCAAAAATCATGTTTAAAAATGCAGTAAAATCATATGTAGAATAGTAGTTTCTTCATACTTTGATTTCCATATTCTGATATAATTGATTGTATACACAACTACAAAACTGTACAATTGAGTATATACCGTATGTTCATAACGGTGTTTTTAGGTTAGTTATATTGTACATCTTCTCCTTATAGGTTTATCAATCATTCCATTTGTATAATATCATTAATACTATTGTTTGCCATGTAGAGTATGATATGTTTTACTCCTACTCTATCATTTCTCTACATTTAATTTATTTATATTTCAGTCTTTAGAATGTCAAAAATCATGTTTAGAAATGCAATCAAATCATATATAGAACAGTAGTTTTTTCGTACTTTGATTCCCATATTCTGGTATAATTGACTATAATTTTTTTTTTAAAAAGACTATATCTACATATATGCAAAGCTGTTTAATTGAGTACATATCGTATGTTCATACTGTGTTTTTAGGTTAGTTATATTGTACATCTTCTCCTTATATGTTCATCAATCATTCCATTTGTATAATACCATTAATATAGTAGTTTGTCATGTACTGTTATATTAATGTATAAACTATACAAAACTCTATATATTTTATTATTTTATTATACATACTGTATAACTTACATGATACATTTATGGTTTATTATTCATTTTATTCATGTCTACTACATTTTTCGAACTCATATTACTATCCATTACATTTCTATTATGTAATACGGTATTGTTTATATACATGTATATTACACGACTTATAATATAAGACAGTACTGTTTGAACATTTTTGTAATACTATACAACTGTTCCTTATAGGTTAAACAAACATCTCAATCCCTATTGGACATAGTGGTCAGTGGGATGAAAATGAAGATGTACCATAATCATGAATTAGCTGAAGAACGTTGCATAAACATTGAGGAATGCATTCACCCAATAATGATTTTACATTATAGTATTTTTTTTCTGCCGAACACTTTCAGTTTCAATTTTGTAACCCATGAGACCTTTTTTATTTACTACTGATCTCACTTGCAATATTAATTTTGTGTGAAGTTGCTCCAACGGTATAAGTCTCTATCAATTCAAAAATATTACGTATATTATTTCTAAACGTTTTACTATACGGTATTGTACATTAAAAAATTTATTCATTTAAAATTACTTGTTCGTTGTCACAAACATATTAAATCACACTATAAGTATCTATATCGGCAAATTAAACATTTAAAAAAAAAACATAAAATTTTAAAATACAGTATGATACATGATATATTATAGGTGTACCGTATATACCAAGTTACTTAAGTACTGTGTGGTTATTAAACGGGTTCTGATTTCAATCAAAAAAATTGAACGTTCAACAACTCATACGGTCTATTTATGAACAAAATTACCAGAATCAAATAATATGTAAATTACTAACTATATTGTACATGTACACTACTAACTATACTGTATGTAAATGACAACTCTACCTCCAAGAATATATTGTCGTCACTTTCGTTAAACAATTAATGCACCATAAATTTATAATTTCTGGTTTTCCATAATTAATGCACCCTAAATTGTCGATTTCTAGTATTTCACAATTAATGCACCATAAATTGGCAGTTTCTAGTTTGGAATGTGAGATAGATTTTCTTTCCCAAATGAAAAACCAATAAATTAAGGGTATTGTTGTAATTCGTTATTTTCGGAATTTATAAGATATTAAAATAAATTCCAATTTTGCTAATATTTTTTAAGATGCCTATATTTGCAAATACTTTTCAAATAGGGTCTATTTATGAAAAAAAAAACCTTTTTTTATTTTATATCAAGTTCATCCAATATAATGTTTCTTTTCTATTTTTAATAATAAAAAATGTCAAATTGTAATAAATTTAGTAATTAATGAGGGGTATTAATGCAATTACACAATAATCCTAAATTAGTAAATGAAAATTAGTTTGGCTAATATTTCCTTAAATCTGATTTTTAAATATTGTCTAGATTCTACGTATTCCTAACAAAAATCTAAAAATAATTACAACAATAATTTTATTATTATTTCTCATTTATATAATACCCTTGTTTCAATTATTTAATTTAAAATTAAAACATTTATGGCAACAATATGATATTCGATACAATGAAAGATTTTTTTAGAAAACAAAAATTGTTATTTTAGAATATGTATATATATATAAATAACACAAAAAACAAAAACAACCAAGTAAATAAAAAAGACAAAAATGTATACAAAAACAAATACAGAATTCACATCATTTACACAGTGGCACACACATGGCTGTAGAGTGGCTCCACGGGGTCCGCCCCAATGGGACTATGAATCCTCATTTAGCGGAGGAACCAGGGGTGAGCGAGTTAAAAAAATTTATGGCAAGCTAAATGGGGTTGGGGATGGGAAATGTATTTACCATCCTTGATTCTCCGATTTTTGCACCGTTTATATATATATATATATATATATATATATATATCTTATTTTTTAAAATTATATATTTTATCTATTTTTACCGATTTAATCTTTAGAAATGTTTTTTTTTTGTAGAAATATTTATTTAAATAAATACTTTTCCTTAATAATGAATTATTTAAATGAAAATAAATATATGTTTTTCATTAAAAATCATCTACTTAAAAAGTATATTGATTTTTTTTTTATAAAATTAAGATTCAAAAATTAAAGAAAAAAATGGAGAAAAATTCTCCACGGTGAACCCAAACCGCATGAAAAAAATGGTGAATTTCACGAACACAGAGATTAATTTTGGTAGTGGGGACGCGGATAGAGAACCTATTCCCCGGCTCCACCCCGCCCCGTAAACATCTCTGCACGACTGTGTTATATATTTGCATTTAGTCAATTATATTATAAAACAATTTTAACTAAAATAATTTCAAATTTTGTCGAATATATCAATTATTAGTTTTTCTTTTCTTTTTTTACATGTAAATACTAAAATTAATATTTAATAATACAGTAACAAAAATCATACCAATTTTAACATTAAAATGATATTCTAACTTCCCATATTCAGGTCAAAGGTCCTCCACTCCACATTTGTTGAAAATAAAAAGGAAAAACTAAAGGTAGAAAGTCAACAAAAAGGAGAAAAGTTCAACGCGGAGAAACTGAAGTTTCGTAGCCATCCATTTGGACTTTTTTGGCCTTTGGAACTTTAAAACACCCAAAACCATAATTGCTCATGGTCCCTATATTTTTCCGTATTTATATATCTGTCCTTCCTTTTTATTTATTTTTGGTTAAAATACCATTTTGGTCCCTTGACTTTGGGGTTTGTTCCATTTTGGTCCATCGACTTTCAAATGTCTAATTTTAGTCCCTCAACTTTGTTGTTTGTTCAATTTTGGTCCCTCAACTTTCAAATGTCCAATTTTGGTCCCTCAACTTTGTTATTTGTCTAATTTTGGTCTCTCAACTTTCAAATGTTTTCAAATTTGGTCCTTAAACTATAAAAAAAGTTAAAAAATTGTCTTTTAGTCAAATGAATTTTTTATCACTCCTAAATTATTTTCTCTCTCTTTCATCTTTCATAATTTCTCTCTCTATAAATTTTACCTCTCTTCAATCCACCTCACTTCCCCTCTTTTCTTTTCTTTTTTTCTTCTATATTTTCTTTCTTTTTCTTTTTGGTTCCATGATAGACTATGAAAATTTAGGAAAACAAAAAAGTGATAAATCAAAGTAGGAAAATTATTATTTAGAAAAATGATCTCATTTTAAATAATTTGATGAGATGGATTGAAGAGAGAATAAGAAAAAAAAAAGAGAAGAAAAGAGGATTAGAGAGGTAGATTTAAGAGAAATAAAACTTTTAGAAAGAGAAATGATAAAAGATGGAAGAGAGAGAAAATAATTTAAGAGTGAGAAAAAAATTATTTGATGAAAAGACCATTTTTGAACTTTTTTGATAGTCCAAGGACTAAATTTGGACATTTGAAAGTCCAGAGACCAAAATTGGACAAACAACAAAGTTAATGGACCAAAATGGGACAAACAACAAAGTCAAGAGACTAAAATTGAACATTTGAAAGTCTAAGGACCAAAATGGAACAAACCTCAAAGTTGAGGGACCAAAATGGTATTTTAACCTTTTTTTTTTCATAATTGGTTATACATTTTTGTTTAAAAAACTCGTTAATATAAATACATATGCTCACGTACTTTCTAATTATAAGAGTTATTTAACTAGTAAATTAAAAAAAACATTTGCAAAATTTTTTACAACTTAATTTATACATTAATCAAGTTTAAATTTGTATAGGTCCTAAAATTATTGTGAATATTAAATTGATATAGACAACTACATGGCTAAAAAAAGTACGGTTACATAACTTTTCTTTTATAAAATTAGTGATTTTCTTTTTTAAATGAGGGAAGGCTTGATTTAAATACAATAAGCCCAAATTAGTTTTAAAAAAATTGTACATTTAATCATTCTTGTACATAATGGATAATTATTCCCTCCGTAAATCTCAGGTCTATATAATCAATTTTTTCCCATTTTATAATTACTTCATAACTATTTTACATTCTCATAATTTCAATCACATATTTTGATAATCATTATTTTTACTTTAAATACAGATAATATTTTCTTAATAATGATTATATTTCCTATCATTTCCATACACATGTTTACTTGGCCCAAACCCCCCATATTTACCAGTTTAACCAAAAAAGCCAAGGGAGAAAATAGCAAATAAGAACAAAAGAGGCCCTTCATTACAAAAAAGCACAAAAACGAAAGAGAAACGAAACCAACAAATTAATTAACAATAAGTCCAAAATCAGCGAAGTATATAAACTGACTCTCGGCCCGGTGTTTTCACATCCCAAAATCAATTTAATTTCTCTCTCCTCTTCTTCGTTTCTCTCTCAACAAAGTCGTAGAATCAACGGCGCAGAGAGAGAAATCAATGGCGAAATTGGTCGAGTTGTTGGACGTAGGGGTGAGAATGGCGGCCAGATTTCAAGCTCACTGTCCGCAAACCGCTCGCCTCTACTACCATCCGCCCTCCGATCACGACGCCGACCACCGCCATAGCTGCTTCAACCAGATTTTCCACGCCTACGTCGGCGGCCGGCACGGCGGTCACTCGCCGGACCTGGCGGCGACGTGCGGCGTCGAGACGGCGGCTAGGGCTAATTTTGATATGGAGATCGTGTTTCATTCCGCGGATTTCTGATGATTTGATTCGATTAGGGCTTTTTTTTTTGGGGAGGAATATTGTTTTTACTGAGTGTAATTGATTTGAGCATGCCATTACACATGCCGATTCATCCGTGAAATTGTTAAAATATTATTAAATATACCCATTTTGTTCATGTACCAATTATTCAAATTTTAGGGAAGTGGTTGCTTATTCTTCATCCATCAACGATCGAATATAGAATAAGAAAATGCAGAAGAGAAAAAAAACATTCATAATTTATGGTACGAATGAATATTATGGGACATTTAGATTTTAATTTGAATTTATATAAATACTTTTATTATCTCTATTATAGAAAATAGACCTAAAATATATAAAAATATATTAAATAACAAATGCATATTATGCAGAGGTTTTGGGGGCGTTGTTCTTGACCCCATTCACTGACCAGAGAGACTTCAACTAACTCATCGTAGGACATTTGATCGTTCAAGTCATATCTCAACATAAATTGTTCTTCATCTGAAAATAAATAAAAGCCAAATATAGAACCTTTTTGGTATATGAGCTGGTTCATTTATATTAATCACTTAATAAGTGATGATGAATAATTTAGTTGATTTGTAAATTAATGGAGACTCACAAATAAAAGATTAAAAAAAACTTGATTATATTTTAGTGTAGATGAGTGTACTTTGAGGAAGATAACTAAGTATTTTTTAAAAGAAAAATGAACAAGAAATTTATTTCATACATCAATTCAGTTTTTGTTTTAATTTTTTTGAAAATACAAGATTAATATTTGATATGTAAAAGGGTATGGACTAAAATTCTATTTAATTTTAATTTGTTATCAATTCTAGGTCACCTCACCTGGGTTAGTTAGAAATAGTGCAGAAAAAATAAAAACACAGACATATATAGATAAATATTAATCAATATAACCAATATAAGTGAAATCAAAATTAGAGTTAGTCCATTTTTTTTTAAAAAAAGTTGGAAATAATAAAAGTGATTTGTGGTGGTTGTATTGTCTTGTTGTGGTAGTTCAAAGTTTTGAACAACTTTTTGTTGGAGAATGAAGAGCATGTAGTCAAGGCCTTCACGAGTTGTTGTCATGGTGATCCATATTTGCAAGAATTCGGCGAATATTGAGCATCACTTGACAAAGAGGCAATAAAATTCATAATGCTTGAAAACGTGTGCCTAAAAAAGAAATTGTGACAAATGTCACATTAGTCATAATTAAAGCAAAATTTTGTTATAAGAAAAAAAATCGTATACCCTAAATTTTAGTTTTTTTTTATTCAATTTAAATTAATTTATCAAGTGAATGAATCGATTTAGATTAGCTTCAATTAGGAGTGATATTGGATCGATTTTCTTTGATTTTAGGTCAAACCAATAACCGAACCGATCCAATCAATTTGACAAAAAGAGGAATCGAACCAATGTCCAACAAATAAAAAATCATTGGTTTGGTTTTCGTTGATTTTTAGAGCAAACCGATAACCGATCCGATTGATTTGACAAAAAGAGGAACCGAACCAATGTCCGATAAAAGATAAAATCATTAGCACGACTTTCTTCAATTCGGTTCCCACGGTTTAATTCTTTTTTACTATTTTACTTGCTATTTCACTTCCATTCATATTTTAATGTTGTTTTCCTAAAAACAATCTCATAATTTTTAATTAAATTAAACAAACAAAATTAGTCACTTACCAATAAAAAGTTTAACCAACATATAAAAAGAAAAATGAAATAAACAAAAATCAATATTGGTTCAGTTCAATTTTTATTGGTTTTTACAAGTAAAAACCGATCCGATCCAATAACTTTCGGTTTCTCTAAATAAAAACCAATATGTCTAATATTATGTAAAAAATCCAACCGATCCAATAAATCGGTTTGGTTTGGTTTGATTTTGTTGATTTTCGATTTTCATTATCACCCCTAACTCTAATGAGGAAATAAAACTAATAGTATGGACTATTATATTTTATTAGGTCCTACATGACATCGTTAAAATTCTGGTAATGACCTTAAACCAATAGTATAGGTTAGTATATTTTATTAGAATTACGTAAACTAAAACACAATGAACTGCACATTTCAGAAAAGAAAGAAAAAGTTGAATAAACCATCAAAATAATATTTTAACCTAAAAATATTTTGTTTGAGAAATTGATTTTTTATTTTAAAAAAAAATTTAAAGGAAAAAGATTCAAACCCGTAACCACTTGTTACCATATTATACATCTTGAGAAAATTCATACAAGTCGAGAAGGGAACAAAAGCTGATTTTGTTCTACGAATCTCAGGGGGGAAAAACAACACCAAAACTTACATTCCAACAGTTATAGATGATCTCTCAAAAGGTGGCCTATTAATCTCTATAATCTATGTTCATTAATTGAAACTTAAAGGTAGACACATCTCCTATCTAAGGAAGGGATTTTGGGACTCATTTTGATGAACCTAACATTTTTCGAGGCCAAAAGGCAACATGTGTAGTTGCAAAAATTTCAACCTTTTTGCTTCATTCCCCCTTTGAATTTTCCCTAACAAAATCCTTGTTGACAGACAAGGGAGCTTGATTACTTCCCTTCAACTTCGAACTCTTTGATCAAAATTCTGCTAAAATGAGCACAACTCAACTGACATAAACATGTATGATCAACCTCGAGGTTTTCAACATACATTTCATGAAGTGTAATGTGTATTCTTTACTATCCAGTTGATTATTTGAATACAAGAATATACAAAAAAGAGAGCCAACCAAGGACGAAGATTATCTACTTGCACAAGGTCGAATAGTGGTGTACTTGGGGTGACTCAGCACCAAATCCGAACAACATTCATATTCTGATTATCTTTCATTTTGTGAAAGAGGAACAAAAATGGAAGGACAAAGAATATGGATGAGAGAAAATATAAGCAAACTATTCACCAGAAATCCTTACAAGAACAAGCTCCCTTTACAAACTTATGGAATCGAACTCGATCTCGTACAATGATTTCCCTTTCGTATATCTTACTAATTAACTTAATCACTTCATGACAATCTCCACACACCCTCAGATTCTTCACTACTCTAATAACTACAGGTGTTCTAGTTTTCAGTAGGCCATATGCAATTGCAAACCTTTCACTATGCTCACCTACTAGAACACCTTCCTCTTCATCCATTACTTTGTGAAGTACATCTAAAACACTAGGCCTATACCCGGTATCACGGACTCGCTCGGCCATTTCTTCCATAAACTCACTCAACAGCTTCACCTCCGGATGGGACTGGCCACCCATCATAAACTCATGCACAACACCGCCAACTTCGATCGAGCTACAACAGGGTATCGACTTAATGCCTTTCTCCTCCATCTTTTTTCTTACTTCACTCATCTTCTCCCATTGTGAAAAAGAAGAATACAAATTTGAGATCAGAATATAGTTCTCTCCATTGAAAGGTTCTAGTTCAAGAAGATACCTGGCGACCATCTCACCTAGATACAACAGCTTTTTCTTCTTGCAACCTACAAGCAAAGTCCGCCAAGTTGCAGGTCTTGGTGGAATGGTCGTTTTCGTAATGATTCTATAAGCTTCTTCTACAAGACCTGATCGGCAAAGTAATTCAACAACGTAACCATAATGCTCAACTGATGGATCAATGCCAAATTCAAGCATGAGTAACCAAAACCTTCGACCTTGCGAGATTAGTCCACCGTGAGCACATGCTGATAAAATCGCAATGAAAGTTACATGGTCCGACATCACCTGAAAATCACCACCAGATATAAATAGCAAAAGTAAGAAAAATAAATTTTTGTCTGTATATATGTATAACCGATAAAGAAACGAATGTCCTTGTAAAATTTGTAAGGAAAAAAATGTATCGCTAGAGATTTCTAATTACGTCCATTATCTTTCAACTTTACTTCGAAAATCTCTATCGTGATCTAAATCTTGATGTGACTCGTCGATTGAACTCACAACCACTCCATGATGATAAATGATTATCCATGGTGGTGGCTTAGTGGTCAAGAAGATCTGAGGTGTTGTATTCAATTCATGGTAGACACCTATTTTAAAATTAATTTTCTATGAATTTCCTTGTCATATCTAAATGTTGTAGGGTCATGTGGTATGTCTCGTGACAATAGTCGAACTGTGCATAAGTTAGTCCGGGCAATCACATATATCGGAAAAAAAACCATCGTAGATAAACTAAAATATTTGATTTAGAATGTATTTAATCTACTTGGTCATCTATTTTTTTACCTCGCTCACTTCATTTTATTTAGTAGGCCTATTCTCTTGCACTACGCCACAGCATCTCATTACACGTTAGTCTATTCACTATGCAGCATCCATATTTAAATAATAAGGTGAATTTTATTAGAAATTATAAATGATCATAGGTTGATCTAAGAGAAATCAAAAGGTTACAAGTTGAATTCCATCTACTAATAATTAATTTTCTGCGGGTTAACACCAAAAAATGTTTACGATTTGACCGGTTGTACTATGAGAAAAATCGAGGTGCCTTGCTCGAACATATATAAAGAAAATAAATTCATAAATGTAATTGAAACCTTGCGCATCTTGGAATATTACCTCAGCTTCCAACATTTGTTGAAACGCATCTATAGCATCCTCTGAACGTCCATGATATGCAAACCCCATAATCATGGAGCTCCAAGCTCTTGTATCTTTCACAGGCATATCGAAAAAAACCTTCTTCGCCCTCTCAATGTATCCACATTTAGCATACATATCTACAAGTGCAGTACCAAGCTCAAGATCAATCAAAACAAAGCATTTCTCAACATAAGCATGCAACCAGCAGCCAACATCGAAGGCCCCTGCCACAGCACAAGCCGAAACCACACTCGCAAGAGTCGCTGCATCCGGCTCAATCCCAGCCTTCTGCATCTCCCTAAACAACCCCATAGCCTCATCCACTTCTCCAACTCTCACATACCCACTAATCATGGCAGTCCAAGCCACCAAGTTTCTCTGAGACATTTCGTCGAACACCTTCCTCGCAAGACCAATCTCTTCACATTTCCCGTAAAAGCTAACCAACCCAGTTAAAACAAAAGAACAACAACCAAACCCATGTTTGAAAACGCCGCAATGGACCTGCAAACCCTCTCGAAAAGCGGAAACAACGGCACAGGCCTTGAGAACAAAGGCAAGAGTAAAGGAGTTCGGAAGAGGGCAGCCTGTTTGAGTAAGGTCCTTGAACAAAAACAGCGGCTCTTTGGAGGGGTTTTGAGAGCAGCCCTTGATCAGAGAGTTCCAAGAGAAGATGTTGGGGGATGGGATTTGGGCGAAAAGCGAGCGGGCGTAGGCGATGCTGCCGAGGGGGGAAAGGGCGCAAAAGGCGAGGAGTTTGGAAAGGGCAAAGGAAAATGTGGAAAGGGGGAGTGAGCGGGTGAGGATGTGGGCGTGGAGCTGGCGGAGAAGTCGCATATTCGGACATTTTTTGATGAGAGACGCTAATCGTTCTTCTTCTACTTCCAGTTCTGAACGGTTTCTCAAGGCTTCCACTGGAACTTGAACGTTTTATGCGAGATGAGGAAAACGAGAGGGAAAAAAATTGAGGGGCCCATGAAATTTTCTTCTCTTATATTTGGAGTACCTGTTTCGTTATTACGAGATTGAATTTAAATGGGTCAATCTCTTATGACTTAATATTTTAATTCGTTCTCTCTAAATGTTCTTGACATGAAGAACAAGAACAAAAGAACATTCAGAACAAGAACAAAATGTGCGATTTTCAGAGATCTCAACCAATGTGAATCTCCTCTCTAGTTCCAAAATTTTTCCACATTTCAAAGAGAACTCCACTATTTATAGAGTTCTTATGAATCGTGGGCTTGGGCCCTGATGAACTTTTGGGCCTGACCATTGGGCTTGGATCTCATGGTTTGGTTCACTAAATGGACTTGGTCTCCTTTAATTTTGAACCAAATCTAGTATAAACCAATTTTTGGCCTAAAATAATTTTGAGAAATATTGCCCACAATTTAATTTAAATTCGCCATTAAATTTGAGATAATGATGTGACAGCTTGTAATTGGCCGAAATTTCTCAGTCAACAAATGCCCTCTTTTCGAGGTTTATGCACAAACATGTGTGGATGAATCTCGAAAGCTATAGTATCGAGTTGAAGCAAGAGCTTGTTTATTCTTGCTTTAGACTTCAATTCTATGAAGCGTCAATTTAACCGAAGTAAATGAGTTTAGGTCATAATTTCTATTGTTTTGACATATTTTCTCGATGCCAATCAATCACATTCTAGAAATTGGTCAAAATCATGATTTTCTATATTGGCATGAAAAGTTTGAAATTTAGTATAATTTATGTTTCACTCAATTCCAAAATGACTTTTTGGAAATGTCAAAATTTTAACCCAATTTTACATTTGAATGGGCAAAATTTAAACGAGGCCTATATTTGGATAAAATTTAAATTCTATAATTTTGATAGAATTAATTTTATCAGATATGAAATTGGGGTAAGATTTGAGTTGCACCCAATTATTTTGAACAAAGTCTACTTAAATTGGAAGTAAAATTCGATTAGCAATTTTCAATCTAATTTGAGGAGATTGATAGTGTGATAGTTTCTTTAACTTGTAAACTTCGAGAAGAATTTAATAAAATGTTTGAAATTTAGTAGAATTATGCTTACTTAATTTCAAATTGACTTTATGGCGATACCAAATTTAAACCCAATTTGTATTTGAATTGGTAAAATTGGAATCATGCCAACATTTGAGAGAAAATTAAAATTCTATAATTTGGATAGAATTAATTTTATCGAGTTTGAATTGAGGTAAGATTTAGATTACACTCAACTATTTTGACCAAGCCCTACCTAATTTTGAAGTAAAATTTGAGCTAAATCATGAACACAACTTAAAGTGATAAAAGTTTTGTTCAATTTATTTAACCTACATTGGAGAGAACTTAATTGCCCCCAAGTAGTTGTCTAAACTAGAAAATTTTCACTTTGTGTTTCAAATTTTAGATTGCACAATTTTAAATTTGAGAAGTTCAAACTCCTTTTTTTTTTTTTTGTATAACCTGGAGAACTTAAAAAAAAAAGAAAAAAAAATTGAACAAAATCTAAATTTTAAACTAAAAGGAACTTGAAATTTCAAGTGAACGTTAAGATTCTTCCCATTAATTGGTCATATTATTAAAGTATTTTCAAATTTTCAAGGCTCAAATTTTAGATAAATTTTTTTTCAATAAAATATATATGAATATATATGCATCTTTGCTGAAACAATTGCCTTCTATTTCTCATGTTATGAAACAATTAAAAAAATCTCAACAGCGATAAAAGTTTAAATGATCAAATCCTCAACCATATAGTAGATTTTCTAGCTCTTTAAATACTTGAGTTTTAGCAACCCAAAGCCTCAAACTCAAAACTCATACTGAGAGGACGTGAGTCCATTCGCGTACAGAACGATCTGTTCGGAGTTGGGTTGAAGAACAACACAGTGAGATTATAAGGTAAAGAGAGTAAAAACCTTTGATTTATTTTTTATTTTTTATTTTTGGCTTTGTGTTGCACCACTTTTTTTAATTTTGTTTTTTAAAAAACTTCATTTAACATAGTGTGGCGGTCAAAGTGCTGCCTGATTTGTTTTTTTTTTTATTTATAATCTTTTTAATGTTTTTCCATTTCTTTATTATTAAAAAAAACATCAATGTTTCTTTATTTATTCATTTATTTTCTTATTTGCAAACAAATATTCTTTTTTTTTATTTTTTTTATTTTACCCTTTCACAATCAAGATAACAGTGGCTTAAGATTTCTTTCTTTCCTTTTTTTTTTAAGAAAAACAACACATTTTAATGTGTAATTTTCAGTCAAGATTTCAAATATATTTTTTTTCTAGTGGTCATTTTATTTATATATTTAAAAAAAAAAAACCATTTTTAGTTTTTTTTTAAAAAAGTAAATGGACTCCGCACTTTTTTTACCAGTTTATTATATATTTTTTCCTTAATGATTTCTGTATGTATATTATTTTATTTCTTGGAATAAGTGATGGCTTTTTTTGATAAAATCCTGATATTTTCTTGTTTTTTTTTAATTGCATACTTTTTTTTTCACGTTAATCTACATCGATACAATATATATTTTTTCCTTTTTTTTAACTTTGAAGTGAAAGTATGGAAAATAGAAAAATAATTTCAATAAGTTTATTTAAGAATTATTATTTAAAAAAACCATTTTTTTTTCCAAAAACCGTTTTTCCATGATTTTATGTTTGTGTTACTTTAATTATAAAAAAAACTCTTTTTTATGCGGGAATTTTTTACTTATTTTTTTGCTCTTTCAAAATTCTAACAGAAGCTTGCATGTTTTTTTTAATAAATAAAATCCTACAAATTCTTTAGTTTCTCCCCAAATTTCAAATCCCCCTTTTTTTAAATGGCCAGCACTGTTTTTTGTAAATTTTCTGTACAATCAATTTATTTAAGAAACATTAAAAAAAAAAAAAAAAAAATCAAAGCCCCTGTTTTTTAATCATGATTTTTTTTTTTGTTTTGCCTCATAAAGAGATACTATTAAAGACCCTTCAAATTGATGTTATGAACGACCTTTCGGATTGATGTTATGAAAGACCTGTCGGATTGATTCTATGAACGACCCTGTCGGATTGACGCTATGAACGACCCTGTCGGATTGACGCTATGAACGACCCTGTCGGATTGACGCTATGAACGACCCTGTCGGATCGTTGCTATAAACGACCCTGTGAATTTACGCTATAAACGACCCTGTCGGATTGGTGCTATAAACGACCATATCGAACTATTTCCATGGATGACCCTGTCGGATTGTCGGTCTCGCGACGGGATGCGCTATAAAAGACCTTGCGACGGGATGCGCTATAAACGACCTTGTGGCAGTATGGGCTATAAACGACCTTGTGGCAGTATGCGCTATAAACGACCTTGTGGCAGGATGCGCTATAAACGACCTTGTGGCAGGATGCGCTATAAACGACCTTGTGGCAGGATGCGCTATAAACGACCTTGTGGCAGGATGCGCTATAAACGACCTTGTGGCAGGATGCGCTATAAACGACCTTGTGACAGGATGCGCTATAAACGACCTTGTGGCAGGATGCGCTATAAACAACATTGTGGCAGGATGCGCTATAAACGACTTTGTGGCAGGGTGCGCTATAAACGACCTTGTGGTAGGATGCGCTATAAATGAACTTGTCGCGGGACGCGCTGTAAACGACCTTGTCGCGCGGTGCGCTTTGCAATGGAATGTGCTATAAACGACCTTGCGACGGGATGTGCTATAATCGACCTTGTTGCGGGATGCGCTATAAATGACCTTGTTGCGGGATGCGCTATAAAGGACCTTGTTGCAGGATGCGTTATAAACGACCTTGTTGCAGGATGCGTTATAAACGACCTTGTTGCGGGATGCGCTATAAACGACCTTGCGACAGGATGCGCTATAAACGACCTTGCGACAGGATGCGCTATAAACGACCTTGCGACAGGATGCACCATAAACGACCTTGCGGCGATGGATGCGTCATAAATGACTTTGTTTCGGCAGCGGTGCTCGCTATGTCCCCTTTAAGTGATGTCATTGCGACGTATCGGCAACGGTTCTCATTAACCAATAAAAGAGACTTTGGGAACAAAAAGTTGTTATAAAGTCACTTTCCACCTCACAGAGACGCCATAAATGACTCTATGTGTTAACAAACCCTTTATGCTCTAAGAGACCCTCAAATCTCTAACAAGCCTTCAATGTTGAGGAGAAGTTGTGAGACATTTCTCACGAAATTAATGAAGAGAGTCATGAATATTTAGGGGTGCACAAAATGAGGAGTTTAAAATTTTATCAAAACCTTGGATTTTTTTTTTTTTTAGAGTTTCAACCCCCTTTATTTTTTAACCTTCAGCGTACTATTTTCAAATTCAGCTTGTACTTATAGATCGCTTACTAAACCCCGGGATTCTAATGATCCTACTTTTTTAATGCAGGATAATGACCTATTTCACAGAGATTTCAAACTCTACCGAGCATAGTCTCGTTGTTCTAAGCCACAAGGACTAGCCTTTTCGCGAAAGAACTATTCTTCCCATCGACGAACCATATAGAGAGATGAGGCTTGACTTCAAAGATTCGGTTTTTCTATCAGATTGGTCAACAAAAAGATCTCTACATAAACATACATCTTCTACAACCTGGCTCCTAGACTCCTCTATACATACAACAAGTCCATTTGTGAAACCAGAACCGACGTTAGGGCGTCAAATCATAGAAGGAAAAATTTGTTGGGGTTTCTCACTTAAGCTTAATGGTGAATTTTCTTATGTGGCTCTCTACTGGGAATGGTTGGAGTTTACTGAGTCTCTGAAACATCAAGCATTGAAGAATGCTAGACTAATTTCAAAGAGTAATGACCTCCTTGTATACCTATGACTGCAATAGTCACGTGATGCGAACCTTTTTTGAAGCCTAATGTTCGTCTACAAATACCCTTCATACATCAACTGGGGAAGTATCCATTTCGTTGTGGGATATGTGGCAATTGGGCGGTCTTCCTATAAAAGATGCATTTTACGTGACTAAATGGACAGTCTGAATCCCTCCCAACTAGTTGCCGTACCTTTTGATGCATACCATCGCCTTGCTCCCAAAAAAAAGATAGGCAAACGATCTCAATAGACTCATGGATCTCGTTTTTGGTTTAAAGGGAAAAAAAAATCTGACAGCCTCATAGCGTAAGATCAAAGAAGAAGTCATGTCTGCTTCCACTCATAATCCTAGTGGATCTATTCGAGAGACTCACAATTGGACGGAAAAAGAACAGGAGATTTTCCATCTACTTGGCATAAAAGAAAATATGAGGGATGAGACATACTTGGCTGCCTTTCTTTCCTGTTGGTTATGCTTATGCGCTCACTCTGTCCTGGTGTGTTTAAGGTCACATCCCTCATGGCTGAAGGAAGACTTTTCAACCTTGCCGTGCTAGCTTTGTCGAATATTTATTATGGTCTTGGCCAAATATCAAACACGCCTTCCTTTATTGAACACTTGGATAACTGCTTTCCTATTCATTATGTTCATGGTTGGCTTGCCCGCTACTTTGGCAGTCATCATAAGATCATAAACCCCGTCAGAGGTCATGAGATGGCTTACTTCTCTAGAGAAGGGGGTGCACGATACTTAAACAGTTTTGAGGCTCGCCAATTGGTCCATCGAGGTGAAGCAATAATGTGGCATGCGAACACCCCTCCAAGAGTTATGGCTGAAACTATCCATGATATCAAAGGATTTATCATTTCCATCAACCTCCTTTTCATGAGTCTCCGGTTGTGCTACTTATCTTCTCTCGTCACGGGAAGTTGATGACTCTTGAGGCATATAACCTATATAGATTGGTTGTCAATTTGGCTTTTATCAAGATGTGCCCAACCAATTCAACTAGAATTTTCCTCGCATCAATCTCAATAAGATCTTTTATTATTGGAAAAGTTGCAGCCAACTTTCAACATCCTCCAAAGTATACATTCCAACACGTGAGCTAAACCCACATACCCAAATTATCGACTCTTACAAAGAATGGTGGGCGAAAAAGCATGGCAAATACATGAAAGATGGTATCTAGATTCTTGTGGATAGTTTTAGCTCTTCTTCTGCTAAACATAAAACCCACAAAGATTTGAATGTAGAAGAAGTCAAAGAAACTGAACATGCACCCACGCTCGAGGTTGTGATTCACTCTAAACGCATTCGTGAAGGTGAAGGTAAGAGTTGTAGTAGCAACAAGCATCATCACTGGAACCGTCGGAGGCAGGTAGGCAAATCTCCAAAAATTGTTCACATCTAGAGGTATTAAAAAATCGACCCAAACCGAACTAACTGGTTTGGTTCGGTTTTTGCCCTTAAATTCGGTTAGTCGGTTCAACTAATTTAAAAACTGAGACTTTCGGTTCGGTTCATGGTTTTTTTTATCCAAAAACCGTGTAAAATTGAACCAAGTCTATAATAATAGTATTTTCCAATTTTTCCACTTGTGATCCATGCATAGTAAAATAGTTTAATCCTCCCACGTGTCCATCATGCTATGAAGTTTAAAAAAGTTTTTTAATTTCTTCAATTACCATTATTCTCCTGTCCCATGTGTACATCATGCAATGAAGATTTGAAAGGTTGCTTTAATTTTCTTAATTATCATTCTCTCTCTATCATACATGGAAGTTGAAAAATGTAAAGAAATAGAAATTAAAGAGGCCTTCAACAACAACCTTTAATTTTTTTCTCTCTCTCGTAATTCAAAACTCCTCTTATTTAAACTCCAATAAATTTTTTATGGGAATTGTTTATCACATTTTGTTACTTTTAAGCCTTATTTTGATCTCATTTAATTGTCATCAAATCTTCTGCTCTCAATTAAATCTTCACCATTTTTTACCAAACTTTACTTTGGAGAGGAAATGAATTGATCGAGGAATAGAGATGAAATGAAGCTAATCACAACCACAATCCAAGTTTGAGTGAATTGTAGTGACAAAGAATCCAAGACTTTTGATAAGTTCACTTTTTTTTTTATGAGTTCTTTCCTTTTCTCATTTCTTTTAGATGAGTTCTTTCTTTTCTCATTTTTGTTCTTTGCTTTACTTGTGAGTAATTTGATTTCCACTAGCTAGGTTCTTCTTGATTTTCTAGGTGAGATTGTTGTGTATTGTAATGCTATTTATATTGAAATTTTCTTATGCATTTTTTAGCTGACAAGACTTATTAGATTTTTTTTTTTTTTTTTTTTTTTTTTTAATTTGAGTTGATTTCAACTTTCACTTTCGTCTCAAGATCCATTTCTCACCTTCTTTTTATACTTTTATCGGTTATAACCGAACCGAATCAATCCAAATTGAAGTTTTTTGATTCGGTTCTAAACTCAAAACCGTAAATATTTGATTTTTTCGGTTTAAGATTCTTTGAAACCGAAAGGTTCGGTTCTGTCCATGGTTCGGCAAAAAACCAAACTGTGAACACCCCTAATCACATCCCCTTTGAAGGTCATTCAAATGATGTAGAGCGACCAAAGTTGACATTGCCTATGGTGAGCATCATTCTTTTTAATGTTTCATTTTTTCAACTATATATATGTATGTATGTATGTATGTATGTATGTGTGTGTATATATATATATATATATATTTTCTGTTGACTCTTTGTTCTTCCTTGCAGACATCACACTCGGCTATTGGTCCTACTCCTCCTATTCATAGGGAAAAACTTAATATGCCGATTATTGAAATCGATCAATCCACTAGGAGCCAGGAGCAAAGGGACAATGAGGATCCCTGCCAGGAGTAAGGGGACACAAACACTATGTATACGACACCCTTACATCGTATCGGTGACGAAATTGTTGCCGCGGCAAATCGAAAATCTGCCATCCGCATGTGTGCTCAAGCCAAAACTTTGTTAGAGATTGAAACCTTTGAGAATGTAGGCTCCCTTGAGTCAACTATGAAGACGGTATTTCAAGGCTTCTCAGATATTACTACGACTAATTTAACATCGATGAAGGAATACCTTGAGAAAACAAGCACATACAATGACTTGAGGCATTCGACCGTTCCCCAACATGCTTCAACCAGTGATGATGAAGATCTATCAGAGTTTAAAAAAGGTATTGAGAAGGCATTGTCAGATATGCGAACCTCAAACGAGAAAAAAAGTTCCATTCGCAAGCAATCTAAAGACCTGTCTCGAAAGATAAAGAAGTTGAAAGCTAAGCGTAAAACCGTTTCTGAACTTATTTCTATAGAGGCAGCACTATCAGCTCAAATACAACAAAAAGTATCTAAACTTGAGGAAGCGATAAGTGCAACTGAAGAAGCTCAGGGTGCCAGCAACAATAGGCAGACACTAGCAAGACTTGAAGAAGCCTTTACAAGTCAACGACGAAGGTTGCTGGATTTTAACTTGACGTTTTAGCTTCCCTTTTTTTTTCTTTTTTTAGACTTGTGTATCCTAGGAACGATATTTTTTTTCATTTACCATATTTCATTTATAACATTTTTTCCTCATTGTATCTGCCGATTCGGCCTCTTCTATCATCAATAAAATAAGAGCTTTTATTTTGACCTTTTTTTTGCTTTACTATGACTGAACTTAAAATTCATTAAGTTACCTACGTACCATTTCATAATGAAGGGATCAAGTCATAACGTAGTTCATTTACATGACTTGGGTCGATCATTTTCATTTTTTTTTTAAAAAAACGACTGAACTTAAAATATATTAAGTTGTCTACGTACCCTTTTATAATGAAGGAATCAAGTGATAATGTAGTTCATTTACATAGCTTGCGATTTATACTGACGCCAAGAAGTGTTACATCACTAAGCATAAATTTTTTTAAGAAACTTTCCGTTGATCGGGCCAATCTTTAGTCCATTTTTATCCACAATCTTGTAAGCTCCGTTAGTGTAAACTTATTTAACCACATAGGGTCTGTCCCATTTAGGTGTGAACTTATTACCGGTATGTCGTGTCATGATGATAGGTCTTCTAACGTCGAGTAAAAGATCCCCAACTTGAAACGAACGAGGCTTGATATTTTTGTCAAAAGTCTTGATCAATTGTCATCCCCTCTTATACGACCATTCGGAGTGACGAAAGTTCTCTTTCTAACGAGAGTACAACTTCTACTCCATAGACTAAGGAATACGAAGTGACTCTTGTAGGTGTATGATGTGTAGTTCGATTGGCCCACAACGCTTCACTGATTCTTTCTTGCCAATCTCTCTTTGCCTCGGAGACTATCTTTTTCATTAGATTGCACAAGGTCTTGTTGAATGCTTCAGCCAACCCATTTGCTACTGCATTGTAGATGGACTAGTTGTGCTGTTTGAAGTGGAATTTTTCACATAACTTATCCATCAAGCTATTGGAGAATTGTCTTCCATTATCTGTGACAATGCGATGGGGAATGCCGTAACGATAGATAATATGTGTTTGGATGAAATTTGCAATATTTTCGTTCTTCGCTTCTCGTAGAAGGATCGCTTCAGCCCACCTTGAAAAGTAATCAGTTGCAGTTAAAATATAAGAGTGACCTGCTGATGACTTTGGAGTTATATGACCCACGAGATCAAGTCCCTATGCTTCAAATGGCAACGAAGCGATGGTTGGATGAAGAGGCTCTAACGGTTGATGTATGAAATTTGCATGAAACTGACAGGCTTCACATTTTTTTGCATGTTCCATCGAATCTTTAACCATAGTAGGCCAATAATAACCCATTCTCTTTAGCTGGAAATGAAGCTTTGGACCAGATTGATGAGCTCCAGAAATGCCTGATGCACCTCCTCTAGTGCTATATTCGATTATTCTTTTCTCAAGCATCGGAGAAGAAACCCTTCATATGAGTGACGAAAAATGTCTATTTGTAATTAACAAATTGAGCAGCTCTCCTTCGTACATCTGCTTTGCGCCGAGGTTCTGTAGGGAGTTTCCCATGTTGAAGATAGTTAATGATAGGTTGGCGTCAGTCTTCTTCTTCAATCTCACAAACAAATATTGCATGAGTCTCATGATGTTCATGTTCGGCTGGTGGCATGACCCATCTTTGACAAAATGCAATGCTCATAATTTTCTCATTAGAAATCGTTAAAGTAGTAGCCAAGTTAGCTAATGCATCTTCCTTACGATTCTCTAACCTTGGAACGTGTTCTATGATGAAGCTGTCGTTCAGTAATTGTCTGACATACATAAAATATGGCTTCAAATCCTCATGCTTTGTATCGTACTGGAGTAGGACTTGGCTTATCACCAATTTTGAATCCCCGAATATCTTTATGTACTTTATGCCAATTTCGGTGGCCATTTGAAGACCGATTATAAGGGCCTGATACTCTGCAATATTGTTCGAACATAGTTCGCTAAGTGTGAAGCTATAAGGCAACATATGAATTTTGGGCGTAATAAAGACAACGCCTGCACCTGCTTCACTTTTTTTGTGCTGCACCATCAAAATACATAGTCCATGGGCTCATGATTTCAACATGGAAAACCTCTTTGTCAAGAAAGTCTTCACATAACTTCTAATTTGAAGAGACGGGATGGTCTTCACATAACTTCACATAACTTCTAACTTGACCTTTTATAGCCTTCATGGATATAGACAATGTCGATCTTCTTTGAGCGAGAATCGCCCATTTAGTAAGACGCCCTGAAATGATTGGTCGGGACAGAATGTACTTGATTGGGTTAGCCTTTGCAACTAGACGTACAGTGAATGCCTGCATGTAATGCCTCAACTTATCAATGGAGAAGAATATGGCCAAACACATTTTTTCGGTTTAGATAATATAATGCTCGCTCTTGTCCTTCTTCTCATTCTTGTGCGAACAATGCCCCCAATGATCTTTCTTATGCAGTGATGCATAAAATCAATGGTTTTTCGACTATAGGCACTCCTAAGACGGGTGGGTTAAGCAAATACTTCTTTATTCTTTTAAAGGAGTTTTGGCATGCTTCATCCCACTCGAATACTTCTCATTTATTCATCAATCTTTGGAAAGGATGGTATCTACCTACCAGATTGGAGATGAACCTTCAGATATAAGCTAGGCGCCCTTGGATACGTCTAAGCTCGTGTAAGTTTTTTGGCGGCTGCTTCTTTTGTATGACATCAATCTTTGACTGATCTATCTCAATTCCTCGTTGTCTTACAATAAAACTTAAAATTTTTCCCGAAGTTACTCCAAATGCGCATTTGAGAGGATTCATCTTCAGTTGATACTTTCTAAGTCGATTGAAGACCATATTTAGATCTTCTAAGTGATCTCGTCGCTTTATATATTTAACCACGAGATCGTCAACTTAACATTCAACATGTCTATGTAGCATATCATCAAAAATCTTTTGCATTGCTCGCTGATAGGTTACACTAGCATTCTTTAATCCGAAACGGCATGACCTTGTAACAGTATATTCCCTTCGGAGTTTGAAAGACTGTCATTTCTTCATCTTCAAGAGCCATTCTTATCTGATTATAGCCTGATGATCCGTCCATGAAGGACAAAGCTTCATACCCCGTAGTGACGTCAACCATGATTTCAGTGATGGGCAATGAAAAATCATATTGTGGACATGCTGTATTTAGGTGAGGGTATCTACACAGACACGAAGTTGCCCATTCTTCTTCCTTACTGAAGCAATGTTGGCGATCCATGTTGGGAATTTTACCTCACGGATGAACCCAGCTTCAATCAACTTATTCACTTCAGCTTCTATCTGCGAGATAAGTTCTGGTCTAAAATGTCGTTGAGCTTGCTTGATTGATCGAGACCCAAGTCTAATAGCTAGGCGATGGACCGCCACTTTTGGATCAAGTCTTGGCATTTCCTTATATGAACAAACAAAGATGTCTTTGTATGTAGTAAGTAGACTCAAATACTCAGTCTCCTCCTCGGGCATAAGCAACGTGCTTATGAAAGTTGGGCGCGACTCCTCATTCGTGCCAAAGTTTATTTCTTTAAGGTCATCCACTGTCGACTGAATGCAATCTTCTAATGGAAGTGGAGCTTTATCAACATCCTCTTCACCCATCTCAACCTCTGTCTCTTTTACAATAGTGATGTGATGGCACGAAAACTCATTTTCCTTTTGCTCTATATTCTCTTCTCTTGAGTTGGTGAAGATGACATCATGTCGCTTTACTCTTAACGAACCTCCTTTTTCAACTGTAACAAACATTTTTCTCTTCATACGAGATGGAACAACACTGCATATGTCTTTATTGCTTCTTATTTTACTCGATGACTTGTTTTTGAAAATTTCTCTAAGGCTTTCATGGGAGATTCGGTCAAAAACAGATGTGGTATTCCCTTCAATCTTTTTCGTGCTTATGCTCAATCTTTGAATAGCTGACGGTCGGGTCTTATCAGTAGTTGGATCTATATGTTCTATTTTTCTTTTCGGCATGTTTAATCTTTGAAAGGCCGATGGTCTAGCTTCATTTAAATTCGGGGACGTTCTCGCTTCACCCGTGGATTTATTCAACCTTTCAAAGATACGTGAATGCGTCTTATTGGCGATAGCAGATGTTTCAATCTATTTTCTTTTTTATGTACCCAACCTTTGAAGCGCTGAAACACGAGATGTTGACGGTCCATTACATTTAAAGGTGGGTACTCTATGAACGAAATTCTTCTTTTTCTTTGATTCTTCAAGATCTTCAATTGTTATGTGGTTGGCATCAACCACCTTTTCCTTCTCTTTTCGTGTTATGTGTACTGGTTCGGGAGACTTATATCCGAGTCCCTTTCTTGACGTTGACAAAGTATAACCCTTCTTCAACAGTTTCTTTTGGGTCGATGAAAGCTCACCTTGATCGTCAAAGATACTTAAGCGCTTGAACTCAGTATGAGTCGTGAAGTTGTACCCTTGCAGGCCAGAAGTTTGTATGCATTGGGGTCGAACCCATCTTTAGTTCGTCTTTAAGGCAAAGTCAATTTCACTTTATCATCAACATTTCTCTGGCTCCATTGCTTTTTCATTTTTTTCAAAGGAGTGGTGAAAGTTTCTTTCAACATTTCAATATCACCCGCTTTCAAATTTTTTGAACATTGAGTAAAAGGTGCGTCGCCCTTTTTTCGTCGAGACAAAGGAACATAGCGTAAGATAGGTGACGTTGAAGCTTTCTCGTCTTTCAAAATCCAAGGAGCTACTGGGTTAGTTGAAGTCTCACTCTTGATATTACATGACTTATCTTCTCCCTCTACACTTTTCTTTTTGACATCGGGTTCTGCTCTAGTTTAGCTTTATCCTTTTCTTTTATCGAGGCTCTTCCGCCTTGCTTTGTTTTTCTACGTCCTTGTTCTTTGTGTTGGCTATTTGGCCATATCTTAAATTAATTAATTTTAATTAATTAATTAATATTTTGATGATAACAAACCTGATCTTATTTGCTAATAATTTTGATGTTTTAAGATGTTAACAGTGTAGTGCTCGAAACAAGGATTCCAACGCAATTTGAATTACTCAAATCGAAGTTGAAACAAAGAAGTTAATGTCAAAAGAAATTTGAACAAGAAAATCCCGAGACGATGATGTGGCAACTAAGTGTACATCGTGGACCACTTAAGTTTTTGAGTAATTCAAATTTTAAATTTTGGAGAACTTAAAAAAAAAAGAAAAAAAAATTGAACAAAATCTAAATTTTAAACTAAAAGGAACTTGAAATTTCAAGTGAACGTTAAGATTCTTCCCATTAATTGGTCATATTATTAAAGTATTTTCAAATTTTCAAGGCTCAAATTTTAGATAAATTTTTTTTCAATAAAATATATATGAATATATATGCATCTTTGCTGAAACAATTGCCTTCTATTTCTCATGTTATGAAACAATTAAAAAAATCTCAACAGCGATAAAAGTTTAAATGATCAAATCCTCAACCATATAGTAGATTTTCTAGCTCTTTAAATACTTGAGTTTTAGCAACCCAAAGCCTCAAACTCAAAACTCATACTGAGAGGACGTGAGTCCATTCGCGTACAGAACGATCTGTTCGGAGTTGGGTTGAAGAACAACACAGTGAGATTATAAGGTAAAGAGAGTAAAAACCTTTGATTTATTTTTTATTTTTTATTTTTGGCTTTGTGTTGCACCACTTTTTTTAATTTTGTTTTTTAAAAAACTTCATTTAACATAGTGTGGCGGTCAAAGTGCTGCCTGATTTGTTTTTTTTTTTATTTATAATCTTTTTAATGTTTTTCCATTTCTTTATTATTAAAAAAAACATCAATGTTTCTTTATTTATTCATTTATTTTCTTATTTGCAAACAAATATTCTTTTTTTTTAATTTTTTTATTTTACCCTTTCACAATCAAGATAACAGTGGCTTAAGATTTCTTTCTTTCCTTTTTTTTTTAAGAAAAACAACACATTTTAATGTGTAATTTTCAGTCAAGATTTCAAATATATTTTTTTTCTAGTGGTCATTTTATTTATATATTTAAAAAAAAACCATTTTTAGTTTTTTTTTAAAAAAGTAAATGGACTCCGCACTTTTTTTACCAGTTTATTATATATTTTTTCCTTAATGATTTCTGTATGTATATTATTTTATTTCTTGGAATAAGTGATGGCTTTTTTTGATAAAATCCTGATATTTTCTTGTTTTTTTTTAATTGCATACTTTTTTTTTCACGTTAATCTACATCGATACAATATATATTTTTTCCTTTTTTTTTAACTTTGAAGTGAAAGTATGGAAAATAGAAAAATAATTTCAATAAGTTTATTTAAGAATTATTATTTAAAAAAACCATTTTTTTTTCCAAAAACCGTTTTTCCATGATTTTATGTTTGTGTTACTTTAATTATAAAAAAAACTCTTTTTTATGCGGGAATTTTTTACTTATTTTTTTGCTCTTTCAAAATTCTAACAGAAGCTTGCATGTTTTTTTTAATAAATAAAATCCTACAAATTCTTTAGTTTCTCCCCAAATTTCAAATCCCCCTTTTTTTAAATGGCCAGCACTGTTTTTTGTAAATTTTCTGTACAATCAATTTATTTAAGAAACATTAAAAAAAAAAAAAAAAAAAAAATCAAAGCCCCTGTTTTTTAATCATGATTTTTTTTTTTGTTTTGCCTCATAAAGAGATACTATTAAAGACCCTTCAAATTGATGTTATGAACGACCTTTCGGATTGATGTTATGAAAGACCTGTCGGATTGATTCTATGAACGACCCTGTCGGATTGGCGCTATGAACGACCCGCCGGATTGGCGCTATGAACGACACCGCCGGATTGGCGCTATGAGCGACGACTCGCCGGATTTGACGCTATGAACGACCCTGTCGGATCGTTGCTATAAACGACCCTGTGAATTTACGCTATAAACGACCCTGTCGGATTGGTGCTATAAACGACCATATCGAACTATTTCCATGGATGACCCTGTCGGATTGTCGGTCTCGCGACGGGATGCGCTATAAAAGACCTTGCGACGGGATGCGCTATAAACGACCTTGTGGCAGTATGCGCTATAAACGACCTTGTGGCAGGATGCGCTATAAACGACCTTGTGGCAGGATGCGCTATAAACGACCTTGTGGCAGGATGCGCTATAAACGACCTTGTGGCAGGATGCGCTATAAACGACCTTGTGGCAGGATGCGCTATAAACGACCTTGTGACAGGATGCGCTATAAACAACATTGTGGCAGGATGCGCTATAAACGACTTTGTGGCAGGGTGCGCTATAAACGACCTTGTGGTAGGATGCGCTATAAATGAACTTGTCGCGGGACGCGCTGTAAACGAATTTGTCGCGCGGTGCGCTTTGCAATGGAATGTGCTATAAACGACCTTGCGACGGGATGTGCTATAATCGACCTTGTTGCGGGATGCGCTATAAATGACCTTGTTGCGGGATGCGCTATAAAGGACCTTGTTGCAGGATGCGTTATAAACGACCTTGTTGCAGGATGCGTTATAAACGACCTTGTTGCGGGATGCGCTATAAACGACCTTGCGACAGGATGCGCTATAAACGACCTTGCGACAGGATGCGCTATAAACGACCTTGCGACAGGATGCACCATAAACGACCTTGCGACAGGATGCGTCATAAATGACTTTGTTTCGGCAGCGGTGCTCGCTATGTCCCCTTTAAGTGATGTCATTGCGACGTATCGGCAACGGTTCTCATTAACCAATAAAAGAGACTTTGGGAACAAAAAGTTGTTATAAAGTCACTTTCCACCTCACAGAGACGCCATAAATGACTCTATGTGTTAACAAACCCTTTATGCTCTAAGAGACCCTCAAATCTCTAACAAGCCTTCAATGTTGAGGAGAAGTTGTGAGACATTTCTCACGAAATTAATGAAGAGAGTCATGAATATTTAGGGGTGCACAAAATGAGGAGTTTAAAATTTTATCAAAACCTTGGATTTTTTTTTTTTTTAGAGTTTCAACCCCCTTTATTTTTTAACCTTCAGCGTACTATTTTCAAATTCAGCTTGTACTTATAGATCGCTTACTAAACCCCGGGATTCTAATGATCCCACTTTTTAATCTTGAGGATAATGACCTATTTCACAGAGATTTCAAACTCTACCGAGCATAGTCTCGTTGTTCTAAGCCACAAGGACTAGCCTTTTCGCGAAAGAACTATTCTTCCCATCGACGAACCATACAGAGAGATGAGGCTTGACTTCAAAGATTCGGTTTTTCTATCAGATTGGTCAACAAAAAGATCTCTACATAAACATACATCTTCTACAACCTGGCTCCTAGACTCCTCTATACATACAACAAGTCCATTTGTGAAACCAGAACCGACGTTAGGGCGTCAAATCATAGAAGGAAAAATTTGTTGGGGTTTCTCACTTAAGCTTAATGGTGAATTTTCTTATGTGGCTCTCTACTGGGAATGGTTGGAGTTTACAGTCTCCTGAAACACTGAAGCATTGAAGAATGCTAGACTACTTTCAGCAGTAATGACCTCCTTGTATACCTATGACTGCAATAGTCACGTGATGCGAACCTTTTTTGAAGCCTAATGTTCGTCTACAAATACCCTTCATACATCAACTGGGGAAGTATCCATTTCGTTGTGGGATATGTGGCAATTGGGCGGTCTTCCTATAAAAGATGCATTTTACGTGACTAAATGGACAGTCTGAATCCCTCTCAACTAGTTGCCAGTACCTTTTTGATGCATACCATCGTCTTGCTCCCCAACAAAAAGATAGGCAAACGATCTCAATAGACTCATGGATCTCGTTTTGGTTTAAAGGGGAAAAAAAATCTGACAGGCCTCATAGCAGAAGATCAAAGAAGAAGTCATGTCTGCTTCCACTCATAATCCTAGTGGATCTATTCGAGAGACTCGCAATTGGACGGAAAAAGAACAGGAGATTTTCCATCTACTTGGCATAAAAGAAAATATGAGGGATGAGACATACTTGGCTGCCTTTCTTTCCTGTTGGTTATGCTTATGCGCTCACTCTGTCCTGGTGTGTTTAAGGTCGCATCCCTCATGGCTGAAGGAAGACTTTTCAACCTTGCCGTGCTAGCTTTGTCGAATATTTATTATGGTCTTGGCCAAATATCAAACACGCCTTCCTTTATTGAGCACTTGGATAACTGCTTTCCTATTCATTATGTTCATGGTTGGCTTGCCCGCTACTTTGGCAGTCATCATAAGATCATAAACCCCGTCAGAGGTCATGAGATGGCTTACTTCTCTAGAGAAGGGGGTGCACGATACTTAAACAGTTTTGAGGCTCGCCAATTGGTCCATCGAGGTGAAGCAATAATGTGGCATGCGAACACCCCTCCAAGAGTTATGGCTGAAACTATCCATGATATCAAAGGATTTATCATTTCCATCAACCTCCTTTTTCATGAGTCTCCGGTTGTGCTACTTATCTTCTCGTCACGGGAAGTTGATGACTCTTGAGGCATATAACCTATATAGATTGGTTGTCAATTTGGCTTTTATCAAGATGTGCCCAACCAATTCAACTAGAATTTTCCTCGCATCAATCTCAATAAGATCTTTTATTATTGGAAAAGTTGCAGCCAACTTTCAACATCCTCCAAAGTATACATTCCAACACGTGAGCTAAACCCACATACCCAAATTATCGACTCTTACAAAGAATGGTGGGCGAAAAAGCATGGCAAATACATGAAAGATGGTATCTAGATTCTTGTGGATAGTTTTAGCTCTTCTTCTGCTAAACATAAAACCCACAAAGATTTGAATGTAGAAGAAGTCAAAGAAACTGAACATGCACCCACGCTCGAGGTTGTGATTCACTCTAAACGCATTCGTGAAGGTGAAGGTAAGAGTTGTAGTAGCAACAAGCATCATCACTGGAACCGTCGGAGGCAGGTAGGCAAATCTCCAAAAATTGTTCACATCTAGAGGTATTAAAAATCGACCCAAACCGAACTAATGGTTTGGTTCTGGTTTTTGCCCCTTAAATTCGGTTAGTCGGTTCAACTAATTTAAAAGCGAGACTTTTCGGTTCGGTTCATGGTTTTTTTTATCCAAAAACCGTGTAAAATTGAACCAAGTCTATAATAATAGTATTTTCCAATTTTTCCACTTGTGATCCATGCATAGTAAAATAGTTTAATCCTCCCACGTGTCCATCATGCTATGAAGTTTAAAAAAGTTTTTTAATTTCTTCAATTACCATTATTCTCCTGTCCCATGTGTACATCATGCAATGAAGATTTGAAAGGTTGCTTTAATTTTCTTAATTATCATTCTCTCTCTATCATACATGGAAGTTGAAAAATGTAAAGAAATAGAAATTAAAGAGGCCTTCAACAACAACCTTTAATTTTTTTCTCTCTCTCGTAATTCAAAACTCCTCTTATTTAAACTCCAATAAATTTTTTATGGGAATTGTTTATCACATTTTGTTACTTTTAAGCCTTATTTTGATCTCATTTAATTGTCATCAAATCTTCTGCTCTCAATTAAATCTTCACCATTTTTTACCAAACTTTACTTTGGAGAGGAAATGAATTGATCGAGGAATAGAGATGAAATGAAGCTAATCACAACCACAATCCAAGTTTGAGTGAATTGTAGTGACAAAGAATCCAAGACTTTTGATAAGTTCACTTTTTTTTTTAAGAGTTCTTTCCTTTTCTCATTTCTTTTAGATGAGTTCTTTCTTTTCTCATTTTTGTTCTTTGCTTTACTTGTGAGTAATTTGATTTCCACTAGCTAGGTTCTTCTTGATTTTCTAGGTGAGATTGTTGTGTATTGTAATGCTATTTATATTGAAATTTTCTTATGCATTTTTTAGCTGACAAGACTTATTAGATTTTTTTTTTTTTTTTAATTTGAGTTGATTTCAACTTTCACTTTCGTCTCAAGATCCATTTCTCACCTTCTTTTTATACTTTTATCGGTTATAACCGAACCGAATCAATCCAAATTGAAGTTTTTTGATTCGGTTCTAAACTCAAAACCGTAAATATTTGATTTTTTCGGTTTAAGATTCTTTGAAACCGAAAGGTTCGGTTCTGTCCATGGTTCGGCAAAAAACCAAACTGTGAACACCCCTAATCACATCCCCTTTGAAGGTCATTCAAATGATGTAGAGCGACCAAAGTTGACATTGCCTATGGTGAGCATCATTCTTTTTAATGTTTCATTTTTTCAACTATATATATGTATGTATGTATGTATGTATGTATGTATGTGTGTGTATATATATATATATATATTTTCTGTTGACTCTTTGTTCTTCCTTGCAGACATCACACTCGGCTATTGGTCCTACTCCTCCTATTCATAGGGAAAAACTTAATATGCCGATTATTGAAATCGATCAATCCACTAGGAGCCAGGAGCAAAGGGACAATGAGGATCCCTGCCAGGAGTAAGGGGACACAAACACTATGTATACGACACCCTTACATCGTATCGGTGACGAAATTGTTGCCGCGGCAAATCGAAAATCTGCCATCCGCATGTGTGCTCAAGCCAAAACTTTGTTAGAGATTGAAACCTTTGAGAATGTAGGCTCCCTTGAGTCAACTATGAAGACGGTATTTCAAGGCTTCTCAGATATTACTACGACTAATTTAACATCGATGAAGGAATACCTTGAGAAAACAAGCACATACAATGACTTGAGGCATTCGACCGTTCCCCAACATGCTTCAACCAGTGATGATGAAGATCTATCAGAGTTTAAAAAAGGTATTGAGAAGGCATTGTCAGATATGCGAACCTCAAACGAGAAAAAAAGTTCCATTCGCAAGCAATCTAAAGACCTGTCTCGAAAGATAAAGAAGTTGAAAGCTAAGCGTAAAACCGTTTCTGAACTTATTTCTATAGAGGCAGCACTATCAGCTCAAATACAACAAAAAGTATCTAAACTTGAGGAAGCGATAAGTGCAACTGAAGAAGCTCAGGGTGCCAGCAACAATAGGCAGACACTAGCAAGACTTGAAGAAGCCTTTACAAGTCAACGACGAAGGCTGCTGGATTTTAACTTGACGTTTTAGCTTCCTTTTTTTTTCTTTTTTTTAGACTTGCTGTATCCTAGGAACGATATTTTTTTTCATTTACCATATTTCATTTATAACATTTTTTCCTCATTGTATCTGCCGATTCGGCCTCTTCTATCATCAATAAAATAAGAGCTTTTATTTTGACCTTTTTTTTGCTTTACTATGACTGAACTTAAAATTCATTAAGTTACCTACGTACCATTTCATAATGAAGGGATCAAGTCATAACGTAGTTCATTTACATGACTTGGGTCGATCATTTTCATTTTTTTTTTTAAAAAAACGACTGAACTTAAAATATATTAAGTTGTCTACGTACCCTTTTATAATGAAGGAATCAAGTGATAATGTAGTTCATTTACATAGCTTGCAGTTTATACTCGTACGCCAAGAAGTGTTACATCACTAAGCATAAATTTTTTTAAGAAACTTTCCGTTGATCGGGCCAATCTTTAGTCCATTTTTATCCACAATCTTGTAAGCTCCGTTAGTGTAAACTTATTTAACCACATAGGGTCTGTCCCATTTAGGTGTGAACTTATTACCGGTATGTCGTGTCATGATGATAGGTCTTCTAACGTCGAGTAAAAGATCCCCAACTTGAAACGAACGAGGCTTGATATTTTTGTCAAAAGTCTTGATCAATTGTCATCCCCTCTTATACGACCATTCGGAGTGACGAAAGTTCTCTTTCTAACGAGAGTACAACTTCTACTCCATAGACTAAGGAATACGAAGTGACTCTTGTAGGTGTATGATGTGTAGTTCGATTGGCCCACAACGCTTCACTGATTCTTTCTTGCCAATCTCTCTTTGCCTCGGAGACTATCTTTTTCATTAGATTGCACAAGGTCTTGTTGAATGCTTCAGCCAACCCATTTGCTACTGCATTGTAGATGGACTAGTTGTGCTGTTTGAAGTGGAATTTTTCACATAACTTATCCATCAAGCTATTGGAGAATTGTCTTCCATTATCTGTGACAATGCGATGGGGAATGCCGTAACGATAGATAATATGTGTTTGGATGAAATTTGCAATATTTTCGTTCTTCGCTTCTCGTAGAAGGATCGCGCTTGACCCACCTTGAAAAGTAATCGATTCAGATTAAAATATAAGAGTGACTGCTTGATGACTTTGGAGTTATATGACCCACGAGATCAAGTCCCTATGCTTCAAATGGCAACGAAGCGATGGTTGGATGAAGAGGCTCTAACGGTTGATGTATGAAATTTGCATGAAACTGACAGGCTTCACATTTTTTTGCATGTTCCATCGAATCTTTAACCATAGTAGGCCAATAATAACCCATTCTCTTTAGCTGGAAATGAAGCTTTGGACCAGATTGATGAGCTCCAGAAATGCCTGATGCACCTCCTCTAGTGCTATATTCGATTATTCTTTTCTCAAGCATCGGAGAAGAAACCCTTCATATGAGTGACGAAAAATGTCAATTTGTAATTAACAAATTGAGCAGCTCTCCTTCGTACATCTGCTTTGCGCCGAGGTTCTGTAGGGAGTTTCCCATGTTGAAGATAGTTAATGATAGGTTGGCGTCAGTCTTCTTCTTCAATCTCACAAACAAATATTGCATGAGTCTCATGATGTTCATGTTCGGCTGGTGGCATGACCCATCTTTGACAAAATGCAATGCTCATAATTTTCTCATTAGAAATCGTTAAAGTAGTAGCCAAGTTAGCTAATGCATCTTCCTTACGATTCTCTAACCTTGGAACGTGTTCTATGATGAAGCTGTCGTTCAGTAATTGTCTGACATACATAAAATATGGCTTCAAATCCTCATGCTTTGTATCGTACTGGAGTAGGACTTGGCTTATCACCAATTTTGAATCCCCGAATATCTTTATGTACTTTATGCCAATTTCGGTGGCCATTTGAAGACCGATTATAAGGGCCTGATACTCTGCAATATTGTTCGAACATAGTTCGCTAAGTGTGAAGCTATAAGGCAACATATGAATTTTGGGCGTAATAAAGACAACGCCTGCACCTGCTTCACTTTTTTTGTGCTGCACCATCAAAATACATAGTCCATGGGCTCATGATTTCAACATGGAAAACCTCTTTGTCAAGAAAGTCTTCACATAACTTCTAATTTGAAGAGACGGGATGGTCTTCACATAACTTCACATAACTTCTAACTTGACCTTTTATAGCCTTCTGCGGGATATAGACAATGTCGTACTGCTGAAGCAGAATCGCCCATTTAGTAAGACGCCCTGAAATGATTGGTCGGGACAGAATGTACTTGATTGGGTTAGCCTTTGCAACTAGACGTACAGTGAATGCCTGCATGTAATGCCTCAACTTATCAATGGAGAAGAATATGGCCAAACACATTTTTTCGGTTTAGATAATATAATGCTCGCTCTTGTCCTTCTTCCCATTCTTGTGCGAACAATGCCCCCAATGATCTTTCTTATGCAGTGATGCATAAAATCAATGGTTTTTCGACTATAGGCACTCCTAAGACGGGTGGGTTAAGCAAATACTTCTTTATTCTTTTAAAGGAGTTTTGGCATGCTTCATCCCACTCGAATACTTCTCATTTATTCATCAATCTTTGGAAAGGATGGTATCTACCTACCAGATTGGAGATGAACCTTCAGATATAAGCTAGGCGCCCTTGGATACGTCTAAGCTCGTGTAAGTTTTTGGCGGCTGCTTCTTTTGTATGACATCAATCTTTGACTGATCTATCTCAATTCCTCGTTGTCTTACAATAAAACTTAAAATTTTTCCCGAAGTTACTCCAAATGCGCATTTGAGAGGATTCATCTTCAGTTGATACTTTCTAAGTCGATTGAAGACCATATTTAGATCTTCTAAGTGATCTCGTCGCTTTATATATTTAACCACGAGATCGTCAACTTAACATTCAACATGTCTATGTAGCATATCATCAAAAATCTTTTGCATTGCTCGCTGATAGGTTACACTAGCATTCTTTAATCCGAAACGGCATGACCTTGTGTGATATATTCCTTCGGAGTTTGAAAGACTGTCATTTCTTCATCTTCAAGAGCCATTCTTATCTGATTATAGCCTGATGATCCGTCCATGAAGGACAAAGCTTCATACCCCGTAGTGACGTCAACCATGATTTCAGTGATGGGCAATGAAAAATCATATTGTGGACATGCTGTATTTAGGTGAGGGTATCTACACAGACACGAAGTTGCCCATTCTTCTTCCTTACTGAAGCAATGTTGGCGATCCATGTTGGGAATTTTACCTCACGGATGAACCCAGCTTCAATCAACTTATTCACTTCAGCTTCTATCTGCGAGATAAGTTCTGGTCTAAAATGTCGTTGAGCTTGCTTGATTGATCGAGACCCAAGTCTAATAGCTAGGCGATGGACCGCCACTTTTGGATCAAGTCTTGGCATTTCCTTATATGAACAAACAAAGATGTCTTTGTATGTAGTAAGTAGACTCAAATACTCGAGTCTCCTCCTCGGGCATAAGCAACGTGCTTATGAAAGTTGGCGCGACTCCTCATTCGTGCCAAAGTTTATTTCTTTAAGGTCATCCATTGTCATTGAATGCAATCTTCTAATGGAAGTGGAGCTTTATCAACATCCTCTTCACCCATCTCAACCTCTGTCTCTTTTACAATAGTGATGTGATGGCACGAAAACTCATTTTCCTTTTGCTCTATATTCTCTTCTCTTGAGTTGGTGAAGATGACATCATGTCGCTTTACTCTTAACGAACCTCCTTTTTCAACTGTAACAAACATTTTTCTCTTCATACGAGATGGAACAACACTGCATATGTCTTTATTGCTTCTTATTTTACTCGATGACTTGTTTTTGAAAATTTCTCTAAGGCTTTCATGGGAGATTCGGTCAAAAACAGATGTGGTATTCCCTTCAATCTTTTTCGTGCTTATGCTCAATCTTTGAATAGCTGACGGTCGGGTCTTATCAGTAGTTGGATCTATATGTTCTATTTTTCTTTTCGGCATGTTTAATCTTTGAAAGGCCGATGGTCTAGCTTCATTTAAATTCGGGGACGTTCTCGCTTCACCCGTGGATTTATTCAACCTTTCAAAGATACGTGAATGCGTCTTATTGGCGATAGCAGATGTTTCAATCTATTTTCTTTTTTATGTACCCAACCTTTGAAGCGCTGAAACACGAGATGTTGACGGTCCATTACATTTAAAGGTGGGTACCCTATGAACGAAATTCTTCTTTTTCTTTGATTCTTCAAGATCTTCAATTGTTATGTGGTTGGCATCAACCACCTTTTCCTTCTCTTTTCGTGTTATGTGTACTGGTTCGGGAGACTTATATCCGAGTCCCTTTCTTGACGTTGACAAAGTATAACCCTTCTTCAACAGTTTCTTTTGGGTCGATGAAAGCTCACCTTGATCGTCAAAGATACTTAAGCGCTTGAACTCAGTATGAGTCGTGAAGTTGTACCCTTGCAGGCCAGAAGTTTTTATGCATTGGGGTCGAACCCATCTTTAGTTCGTCTTTAAGGCAAAGTCAATTTCACTTTATCATCAACATTTCTCTGGCTCCATTGCTTTTTCATTTTTTTCAAAGGAGTGGTGAAAGTTTCTTTCAACATTTCAATATCACCCGCTTTCAAATTTTTTGAACATTGAGTAAAAGGTGCGTCGCCCTTTTTTCGTCGAGACAAAGGAACATAGCGTAAGATAGGTGACGTTGAAGCTTTCTCGTCTTTCAAAATCCAAGGAGCTACTGGGTTAGTTGAAGTCTCACTCTTGATATTACATGACTTATCTTCTCCCTCTACACTTTTCTTTTTGACATCGGGTTCCTGCTCTAGTTTAGCTTTATCCTTTTCTTTTACTGAGGCTCTTCTGCCACTGTTTTTTCTACGTCCTTGTTCTTTGTGTTGGCTATTTGGCCATATCTTAAATTAATTAATTTTAATTAATTAATTAATATTTTGATGATAACAAACCTGATCTTATTTGCTAATAATTTTGATGTTTTAAGATGTTAACAGTGTAGTGCTCGAAACAAGGATTCCAACGCAATTTGAATTACTCAAATCGAAGTTGAAACAAAGAAGTTAATGTCAAAAGAAATTTGAACAAGAAAATCCCGAGACGATGATGTGGCAACTAAGTGTACATCGTGGACCACTTAAAAGTTGACATGTGGAGTTTTGAATGAGTGACAAATGGTGGCTTTTGGTTTTTTTGAAAAGAAAATGAAAAAAAAAATAATAATAAAAAAATTAAAATATCTATATATATGTTTGCAACGGTAAAAAAAAAAAAAAAAAAAAATAGAAACGGTCAGTGACCGTTATGTGTTTTAATATATAATAATAATAATAATAATAATAATATATTATTATATATATATATTATTTATTTATTTAATTTTTAACTTTTTAGCTTTTACCTTTTAACTTTTAACTTTTCGCCTTTTATCTTTTTACTTTTTATTTCTTTTAACTTCTAATCTCCACCATTCATTTTATATTTTATATATCCAATGTCTCAAATTAATTTTTTTCTTTTACTCCATTTCCCTCTCTTTTTAAACTCAATCTTCTTCTTCAAAATTTTAACACAACTTTTATTATTCAATCATCTAAAAATCAAAAGCTCCATTGTTGCTCTCTCCAAGCTCTCAACTTTTTCTTTTAGATTTTATTCTTGAGAGACATATTGTATTGTGAGGATTCGGTTGTGTGAGATAAAACTTGTATATCCACTCTTTTGAGAGAGTTGTAAATCGTGTTCTAAATTTTTTTTATACTTTGTAACGGTTTGATCTTGATCCGTGGAAAAGATCGAGTTTGCTATTGAACTCGTAAAAGGAGCGGTTTACGGTTGGACTCTAATTCGTGGAAAGAGTTAAGCAAAAAGGTTTTTCAAAATCCCAAGAGGCGCTTGGGTAGTGGAGTAGGCTTGCCGAACCACTATAAATCACGATGTCATCTTCTCTAACTCTTTCCTATTTAATTGTGAAATAATTTTTAGTATTGTCTTTCATGCTTTAATTTGTATTGCTTTAAATCAAATTGGTTGTACAT
Source organism: Sicyos edulis (assembly GCA_036507275.1). Taxonomy (NCBI): domain Eukaryota; kingdom Viridiplantae; phylum Streptophyta; class Magnoliopsida; order Cucurbitales; family Cucurbitaceae; genus Sicyos; species Sicyos edulis. The sequence continues at coordinate 39,082,057 of CM071847.1, forward strand.
AATCTTTATCAATTTTGTTTGGTGCATTATTGTTTCTTTTTAATCACTTGTAAAAAGTTTAATATTTAGAATATCTTAAGCTTAGTCACCACCCCCCCCCCCCTAGGGTTGTCATACCGATCCAACACTTTGTATAGAACTTTGCATCAGCAAGGTAAGACTCAACTTCTAAGAATGGATTTGTGTCAGCTTCAACTTTCTTGATACCATATTGGTAAAATTTAAAGCACTGATGCAATGATGAAGCAACAACTCGGTTTTCATGGATCCAAGGCCGTCCCAACAGCAGTCGATATGTTATCTTGCAATCTATGACATGAAATAAAGCATTAGTTAAAACCTTAGTTAAAACCTTGAATTAACAATTTGGTGTCCGAGAGCTCTTCCATAGAAATGCCTAGCTGCTTCAAGGTAGCCTTGGGCATTATGTTGACCGCCAAACCATTGTCGATGAGAATTCGTCCAACTCTTTGTTCTTGTATGTAGCTCGAGACATACAAAGGATGATTGTGAGGCTTTGATCCCAATAACAGGTCTTCATCAGTGAAACTTATCGACATACATGGCGAACTAGGCACAATTACTGTAGATGTTTTATTATTCCCACCACTTGAGTCCAACAATGCCTCAATAAGAGAATTTTTGTCTTTTTGAGTGAGTGCTAACAAATCGTCTATATTAAAGAGGAATATACTTTTAGGCTCAACATGAGCCTTTGAAGAACTTGTTGGGTCATCACTTGTGCTAATCACATGACAAGTAGCAACGTCTATTTCCTTTTCTTTTCCATCACATAAAAAATTCTTTGGAAAGAAATCAGCCAATGTTACTGCATGAGACACTCGTAGAAAATCTTTGCATTCCTCTATGACGGGTTTGGATTTCCTTGCGATTCTTTTGCCTCGTTTCTTTGGAAACCTATTCCTCTTGGCTCTTGGAATAAACACGCTTCTTTCTAGACATAGGTAAACTTTTGCCTCATTTGGCGTGTTACAACGGTCCAACCTCCATTTTTATCTTAAGTTAGCACTGACATGGATCTTCCTAGAGTACAAACCTGTCGAAGGGTTTCTTCTTTAAGATTGTAGTTTAAGGATTTCTTTTGAGAATGAACAGCAACTGGCTTCAAAGATCCAAATTGAATCAAACATGGAGATTCAAGCGGTGTTGCACTTTTGGGCTTTGGGCTGAGCAACCATAGTGGCATGATTTGCCCGTGCTACCTCCTCTAGATCCATCTCGATTTTCTTTTCTCTGGCCAACCACAGAATCAACTCTTTCAGAATGAAGAATTTCTCTATGGGATGGCTGACGATGCGATGATACATGCAGTAGTTAGGATCATTTACTTTGCCTAACTCATCAGAACGCTTACATTCGGGAAGCTCGATGACTTTTGCTTCCAATAGTTTCTCTAACATGTCAGCAACATCGAAGTCCAGAAATGGATAGAATTTTTCTTGTCTTTCCTGAAGTGTAAGACAACGTCGTTGCTCTACAACTGGTCGTTTCTTGACTTTTGTTTCCTTCGCTTTTGAGGAAACTTTTAACGGAGTTACACCGATGGTCATTGACTCCTTTGCCACATTTTTTTTTCCGTGGGTTTGAAATCTTTCTTTTCCTTGCGTGTTTCTAAAACTACGGAATCTTTGTTCCCCTTTGCATCAATGCTCAGCTCCATATCATGAGCTCGGTTGGCCAGCTTCTCAAAGGTGCGATGCTTGATTCCCTTCAAGATGTATAGAAGTCCACAATGCATGCCCTGGATACAGATGTCAATCGCAGATGTTTCAGTGAGGCGGTCTTTGCAGTCAAGACTAAGAGCTCGCCATCGGCTGATATAGTCGACAACAGGCTCACCCTTTCGCTATTTTGCATTTGTCAGTTCGATCATGTAGACAGTTCGTCTTGTGCTGTAGAACCGGTTAGGGAACTCTCTTTCTAGTTCTTCCTAGCTGTCTATTGTCTCAGGCTCTAAGTCAGTATACCAATCAAACGCGTTCTCTTTTTATGTCCTAACAAATTGCTTGACGAGAAGGTCACCTAGGTGGCTGTTATTCTACATGCATTCTCATGTTGTCTATTATCTTTGTTTATGGCTTGGAGTATAAAAGAGAAGTTTGAACATGTCCACCACCTTGAGCTCTAATTGTGTTTGCGATCATGTCGAGCAGTTGTCGGACGAACAAGGAAGCGACCGAAGTTGAGTGTTGTTGTGGTTGTTCTTCTAGAACGTTCTTCCCTTTGTCATTAACTCCTTGATATGGGCTCTAGCTTGATGCAACTGTCTCTAGATTTTGCATCTGATTTTTTAGGTAAGCGATCTCTAAATCTCTTTCCTCAATTGTTTTCATCATTTGTTCGAGATTTCTTTCAAACTCTACCATTCGATCACCACTTCCTTCACCAGCCATCAAAACAGACATCACATCAGGATTCGATTTCTCTTTCGGTTGAACGACAGGAGGAGTGACTTGGTCAAACAATGGGTTTTCTTTGATAGAAATTTCATCAGAAAACCCTTCAATGCCTCACAATCCTTTTTGCAATTCCCTTCAGTGTCAATTGTTGTTCATTAATCTCGATGAGCTTGGAACGGTTGCGTATGATAGGTCCAACATAGATTCTTAGAGCCGACACCTTTGAAATAGTGTTTCTTTTTGTGATTGAGCCTTCTAGAGCAACAATATTTGATGTGGCTGGTCCCACTGGGCGTGCCAATTTATTCACATGAGATTTCTAAAGAAATTTAGTTTTGTTGAATTGAACTTGAATTTGAGATGATTTTTGTGAAAATGGGTCGATCTCTATGACTTAATCCTCTGATTCGTTCTCTATGAATGAATGTTCTTGATATGAAGAGCAATTTGAAGAACAAAATGTGTGTTCTTCGTATGCAACTACTCGTTTATGGAACTATTTGTCTTTCGAAGTAATTTTTGCCTTCGAAACGACGTTTGATCTTTAGAACCATGGAGAGTCCTCAACAAATGTGAATTCCCTCTCTAGTTCCAAAATTTGTTCTCCCTTTGAAATGAAGAGAACTCCTCTATTTATAGAGTAATCATGAATCGTGGGCTTGGGCCCTGATTGGCTTTTGGGCTTAGCCCTTGGGCTTGGATTTCGTCGTTTGGTTCACTAAGTGGACTTGATCTGGTTTAATTTTGAACCAAATCTAGAATAAACCAATTTTTGGCCCAAAATAATTTTGAGAAATATTGCCCCAAAATTTAATTTAAATTCGCCATTAAATTTTAGATAATGACGTGACAGCTTGTAATTGGCCGAAATTTCTCAGTCAACAAAGATTATGATAAACGGTGTTTGATGGGTTAGTTATGTAACAAAAAGTAATATATGTAAGGTGTAGATATACGGGCACGTAGGCTTAGGTAAGCACAGTTTATAATAAACGGTGCAAACATCGGTTGGGTTATTATAACCGACTCGGCCATTTACATAAACTGGGGACCAAATACATCCTAACAGTTTTATACCATGGAATGTTTTTAATTTTTTTTTTTAATATAGCTAATTAAATGAGAAGTTACTCTCAACATCATATTCTATTTCTAGTATTATATTTGCGTTGAATAGTATATTCTATCTCTTTTATTATATTTATACCATTATTTCTAAAATAATTAATTTATAACATATAATTTTCTATTGATGATAAAATTCAACGAGTGATAGAATGAGTCTTCTATTAGTGATTTAATTTAACTAATGATAAAATTCTATAGTTGAATTCTAGCGTGATATAATAAAATTTAGATTTTCTGCTATAAATGAATTAGTTTTGATTTTGTACTATAAATAAAAATATTTTACTTTTTTTTATTATCCATGTAAAATCCTCTTATTAAATAAAGTATCTTATTAAAAAGATATTTTTAGAGTTTTTATTTATTTATTTTTTGAGAGTCTTTTAGAGTTTTTATTTAAGAGTGAGCTTTTATTTATTTATTTTAAAATTTAATAATAAATATATTTTTTAATTCAATATTTTTTGTTTTGAGTACTCTTTAATTTAATAATAATTTTAGGAGAAGGATTGAAACTCATAATTTCATGATTATTGAATTATATAAAATGTGATTGAAGCTCTGCTAATTTTGACAATTAATAGATATTTTAAAGTTTAGACGAAATAAACACAAACTTCACTAGACCTATGATTTAAACGATGTTATTAAAAATACTACAACTTAAACACTTGCAGAAAGTCCTCTAGAAATATTATTAAAAAACATTTAGGGTGTGTTTGGGTCCCCGTTTATGTAAACGGTCGAGTTGGTTATAATAACTCAACTGATGTTTGCCCCACCGTTTATTATAAACGGTGGTTACCTAAACCTGCGTGCCCGTTTATCTAAACCTACGTGCCTGCATATCTACACCTTACATATATTACTTTTTATTACATAACCAGCCCCTCAAACCCCGTTTATCATAATCTCTGTTATAATAACTTGCCCCTCAAACACTATTTATAATAACCTATCCTTTATCATAACCTTCCGTCTATAATAACCAAACCGATGCTCCAAATGCACCCTTAATGAAAATATTGTCCAAGAAAGAAGTTCAATATTAGATTTTTTTTTCTAATTTAAGAAAAAAATATAAGTTTAGTCATTTGGTTTGAGATCTAGTTTCAATTTAGTTATTAGGTTTAAAAAGGAACACTTTATCTTTAATATTTCAATAATATACACTTTTAGTCATTGAGATAACAAAATATTTAATTTCTCAAAAAAAAAAAAAATTCGTTGTTTATATGACGTAATATGGACTAAAATGATTATTGAACTAACTTTAGTTTTCAATATAATGATGAAATGATTATTTTAGTTTTCACACGAATACAAAAATATAAAAAATATAAAAGTAAATTAAAAAAATAGACTACAAGCAAGCATTATTAAAGTGACATGTTAAAAATGTTTAATTTTGAAATAGAAGAGCCAAATGATCCCGAAGCGTGAAAAATAAAAAAATTGTTTTCAATAAAAGAAAAAGATCCTTTAATTTATTTTATGATTCAATATGATAAATTACTAAGATATGATATATGATTCAATATCTAAAGTTATGTGTTCAAACTCGTTCATAAAAAAAATTTAATTCAAGAGCATTTGAAATCTGAACCTGCAAGCAATTAGTTATTGTTCCATACACATGATGAGATTCGAGTTCTACTCATTTTAACCTCACACAAATACTATTAAATTATCGGTTCAAATATCACCCAAATATAGTTTTCTTAGAAATAATAACTTCATTAAAAAATAAGGAAATAACAACCACAAATGAGGATAACCCCCAACTCATTTACGAGCACCATACCACATAACGGAATATGACCACCTATAAAGCAGAAGCCATAAATAGAAGCTACCATATTCAACAAAGAACCACTCCGAACCACGACTATCGCTTCCATGAGGATTCCAAGCGACGAGACCATTACAACAAGGTCAACACATTCATGGTTGACTCTAAAAGATCTTTAAGGGATAATCTTAAATCCGTATCAACAATTGAGGAGCATGACCCCACCAAGGAGCATGCCTAAACCCTTCTGGAGCGCTCTCCAGAAACGAGAAGTGAACCTTGAATCACGGTCAGATACGATCCTCACAGGCACACCGTGATAGCGAATGATCTGCTCCAAAAACAAGCTGCGCCATTGTTCCACGGTATAAGTGTCTCTACGGGAATGAAGTGTGCGCTCTTAGTCAATCGATCGACTATCACCCAAATCTGAGAGAACTTCCTCGGAGTCCTCGGCAAGCCAGAAATAAAGTCCATGGAGATCTCTTCCCATTTCCACTGAGGTACACTCGTGGTACGCAACAAACCTACTGGTCTCTCGCTGGGTGCCTTCACTTGGCGACAAGTGAGACATCGTGACAAACTCCGCAACATCTCTTTTCATACCCATCCACCGAATGTCTCGCTTAAGATCTCGATACATCTTGGTACCCCGGGGTGCCAAGCAAACGGAGAATCTGTGGCCTCTCGAGAGCAACTCTGCTCGCAAACTCGCAACATCCGGAACACACAATCAAGCCTCTGACGCCGCGGCCACCGTCTCGCGAATATACAAATTCAAAATCTCCATCAAGCACTAACTCTGTCAAATAATCTTTTAAGTGCGGGGTCACTCGGTGACTATCAACAATCCATTTGTCTAATCGATGGTCGGATCATCAATCGAGCCACTCGGCAAGAACCTCACCCAACAACATTGCATTCTCGGCCGCTCGAACTCTCTCCGTGTCTGGCCTGGAGCTCAACAACACCGCATGAGTGCGACGTCTTCCTACTCGGGGCATCGGCTACAACATTGGCTTTACCGGATGGTACAGAATCTAGCATTCATAATCTTTTACTAACTCTAACCATCTCCTCTCGCCTCATATTCGGCTCCTTCGAGTAAGCAGATACTTGAGGCTCGGTGATCGGTAAACATCTGGATCCGCTCACCATACGGGTAATGCCTCCAAATCTTCAATGCAAACACCATCTGCGCCAATTCCATATCATGAGTTGGATAGTTCGCTCATATGGCTTCGGTGGACGGGAAGCATAAGCAATGACCTTTCCGTCTTTGCATCAACACACAACCCAACCCGAACTTGGAAGCATCAGAAAAACCACGAAACCACTGTTCCCTCTGGGATCGCCAACACTCAGTGCTTGAAGTCAAATCGCGCTTGAGCACGCAAAGCTCTCATCACACCTACCGTCCCAAACAAACTCGACACCCTTCCTCGTCGGACGAGTGAGGGGCGAGGCTATGATGAAAAGTCCTTAACAAACCGACGGTAGTAACTCGCCAAACCTAGGAAGCTGCGTATCTCGTGGCGAAGTCGGCCTGGCCCACGAACTCACGGCCTCAATCTTTGCAGGATCCACGGCTATACCATCTCTCGAGACTACATGACCTAAGAAGGCCACTTGTTCCAACCGAACTCACATTTGGAAAATTTCGCATAAAGTGGTTTTCCTCCTCAAGAACATCAACACTTTCCTCAAATGCTCGCATGATCCTTCCCGGTCCTTGAATAGATCGGAATATCTTCAATGAATACGATGACGAATTTGTCCAAAAATGCTTTGAACACCCTATCCATCATGTCCATGAACTTCTTTGGTGCATTCGTCAATCCAAACGACATGACCCCAAACTCGTAGTGCCCATATCTAGACACGAACGCTGTCTTAGGAATGTCGGCGTCCCTAATCCGCAGAATCGATGGTACCGAATCTCAAATCTATCTTGGAGAACACGAAGCTCACGAAGTTGATCGAACAAATCATCGATCTGGGCAACGGATACTTATTCTTCATTGTCACCTTATTAAGCTCACGATAGTCAATGCATAGGCGCATCGAACCATCCTTTTTCTTCACAAACAACATCTGGCGCTCCCACGGGGACACACTCGGACGGATGAATTCTCTATCTAACATTTTCCGCGGTGAACCTTGATTCCTTTAGCTCATTTGGCGCCATACGATCTGAGCCTTCGAGATAGAGAGGGTCCGGCTCGAGCTCAATTATGAAGTCAACCTCTCTTCGGGGGCAACCCCGGTAATTCCTCAGGGAACACGTCAGCAAACTCCCGCACAACCGGCACTTGATCAATAGTCAGTGAGGGACGGCTCTCTCCGGACAATTTGGCTAGGTAGCCCCAAGCTCCATGAGCTAGCAAACAACGAGCCTTCACAGCTGACACCATTGGCGGGAAAACTCCACCCTGGACTCCACGAAACTTGAAGCTGGGCCGACCCGGCGGCCTGAACACTACTTCCTTCCGGTGGCAGTCAATCAATGCGTGGTTAGCGGCTAACCACTCCATACCAAGAATCACATCGAAACCACTCATGGGTAGAACTATGAGCGTAGCTACCAGCAATTCTCCGGATATCTCGATCCGGCCATCCTTAACCTTATCTTTTGCTAACATATTAACTCCCGAAGGAGTTGCAACAGATAATTCAAAACCTAGAGGCTCTAATCTCAACCTAGCATGCTCAGCAAACAAAACAGATACAAACGAGTGCGTAGAACCAGAGTCAAACAAGACAAATGCACAATGATCCAAAACAAGAAGCGTGCACCGCGCGCTGCGGCATCTGCACGCTCAGCCTCCTGACGGTTCGTAGCGAACACCCGGCCCTGCTGCTGCTGCACCGGCTGAACTGCCATAGCTGGCTGATCACAAGAACGGATCATATGCCCCTCCTTTCCACATCGGAAACACCGCCTGAGCCCGGTCTGACAAGCTCCGAAGTGGACTCTTCCACAAGTGACACATGCGGGAATCTGCCTAGGACCGCCCTGCTGGCGAGGCTGGAACTGGGCCGGAATCCTACGCTGATCCCGGTTCTGGAACGGCCCTTGGCGACGCTGGCCGCCTCCTCTGAACTCAAACCTCCTCTTCTGCCCCACTACAGCTTGGACGGGACGTTTGCCGGAGAGCGAGCGCGCCATCCGCTCAACAGATACTTTCCATTGTAAATAGTGGCGGTGAACGACTTTAGCATAAGTGGTAGTGGCTCTGTGCGGACATCCCGAGACACACCCCGCCTCGGACAGAAATGAACTTCCGAATTTTCAACTCGAGGGTCGCTATTAGTCATGAGCAAAATAACCATACTCCGAAAACTTCCTCTCGTATTCCTCTATAGAATCAGAACCCTGCTGCAGATTCTGGAAAAACGCTACCATTTTTTCTTGAGCCTCATCACTAATGTACTTGGCTTTAAATTCTGTCTTGAAGAATTCCCAGGTAGCAGGTGGAGACCCAGCTGGTCTCTCACTCAAGGTGGACTCCCACCACCATCTAGCCACGCCCCCTAACACATGGGCTGCACACCTCGGCCTCTGCACATCGGGGCACACCATAATCAGGAAGGTGTACTCCAAATGGGAAATCCATCTAGCTGCTGCTAAAGCATCACCTATGGCATCAAACTTATCAGGGTTCCACTTTACGAAGTCCTTCAACCATTTACCAAGCTCATCGGCACCTTCTGCCACTTCTGCCTCAAAGGCTGCTGGCTCTCATGAGTGAAGTCTTCTTTGCGCCTCTTTGAAACAAACGGGTCACCGCTCGATCCGAGCTCGGGACTCTTCCCATTGCGGCGCCAACAAAGCTCGGGTCTCGCCTCTGGCCACTCAACAGTCGACCACCATAGACCTCATAGAATTAGCAAATTACGCTCCGGGAGCGATCTCTCACGCCGCATGATCGCCTCAATGCCTACTCTGGGCTCAACGGGAGGAGCTACAGGCGCGAAATGCTATCGATCTCGGCTTGGGACGATGTCCTGCGGTGTCGATCCGATCGACACCTCGGCCTCTCTCGGGCGTCCTCTTCCGGCGAATGGTAATCGACATCTTTGGCGATCTACACCCAAACCAATAACGAGTCGAACTCGCTGCTCGTCTCTCGCTCCACAATACTACACAAGGCATACACTAGATGATGGTATTGTAAATTCTTAACCCTTTTTCTCAACAACAATTTGTAAACTTAGGCGTACACTGATGTAGCCTGAGTGCTAGTGATCATGGGAAAACGACCTACAACAACAGTCATACACGAATTTATGACTCTAAGCTCGATACCAATCTGTAAAGGGACCGACCCGAATGGGGCACTAAATGGGCCTTTATCCCAATGCATGCATTCAAAGTAAAGGACATTTAAGCAGACATGATTTTGGATTCCAATTAAAACAAAACATTCAAAATAACTCCTTTAAAAACTAGACAATTTCCCCGAACCTATCCTGTTTCCAAGCACTGCTCCAAGATAAATACATTTCCAAAGTTTACTACGATCGAGATTTACTAAAAGCCATTCAAAACTGTTTAGATACAAAATCTTTGGAATCCACAAATATTTACAAACATCCTAGGGCTCGTGCCTGACTACATGCATTCGGGAAAACAAAACACACGAGAGTCATAATACAAAAATCGAGTTGGAAGACTGGGCCCCATGATCACAGCTTCTCCTTCGGGCATCCTGTCGCGCACCACGATTACCGTGGAAAACCACATAATAAGGGTGAGTAACGAATTACTCAAGAAGAATCCCCAACCGGGGGTACAATACGATATACATGGTCATCTCGATGAGCGTATGCAAGCTATGAATATAAACACAGAATAGAGCACATAGCTTAGCCCATACTTGGGCCTCGGATGCCAATTAGGGTCTTAGTCGGAAATAATATCACCACACACACAGTCCAATATATAAGTCGCCCTATACGAGAAACAAGTCCGGCCTCACTGCATCTCATCGTCGACGAAAGGTACACTCGGCTCACAATCCCGAGGAGCTCTCGGTCGGCGACGCATGTAATGAGCGTAAGCATGCACCGCGTGCTATCGCAGACTATAGGGGTTGCCGGGTGCGGAGGCAAGGCGCCCATATCCGATCACCACGCCTAACTAAATCTTTGGATCGGTGTCACCGACATAGGGGTGTGAGACACGGACACGTAAACTATGTCGGCTGAACCCACCGCACCGGGGCCAAGGAACGGTCGTGGTAGGCTTACACGAGAAGCCGTCCTTGCCTTAACAGTGGCAATCGGGGGCTCTCGCCAAACATGCCGAGACACATGCCTGCCAGGGGCGAGGCGGTGCCAAGTCATCATCCCGACCGTTGGGGCATTTAACGATCGCCACCCTCACCCAAGATTGCGGGGCCTACCGCTCGGGTTAGCTAATCCCTCACGGGGTCCAGGGCGGAATGACTTGCTCGACGCGTCTCGCCATGGATGCAAGGTTCTTTATGCATCGGGCCGGATGATGCTATCTACCCGCAATTCTAACCGCGCCTAGCAAGCAAAGCAACAATTCCATAAAATCCAATACGTGCTCAATAAGAATACAACGAGCCTAGCATGATACTACGAAGCAAGGAACAGATACGAGCATGCTAGAAAGGAGCAACCTAGCATGGATTAACATGAGAATTAAACCAGGAAAATCATGCTAATCGGGAATTCAGAATAGATTACCTAGCTACACATGTCAATAAACACAAACAAGCAGTCAATCAGCAATCACATATAATATCGCAGGGTCCACACAACTCCGGTAAGAAATCCTTACCTTGGTCGGGGACGAATACACGGAAACCTAGGCTGCGAACGAACCCGAACTAGCTACCGGGAACCTAACAAGCACAACACAATTACACACAATATCTAAATAAAATAAAATAAAATAAAAATAAAATAATTCGGCTCGGCTCTCACTCTGCTCGGCTCGGCTTGGCTTGGCTTGGCGGCTCGGCTCGCAGCGGAGGACGCGACACTGCACTGTGGTGGCGCGGCTTAGCGACAACTGCAGCGACACAGAGCACGAAACAGGGGCAAATGAGACAACCCAAAATCGAACGATCCACGGGGATTCGACGAACGATTCTTCGTTGGAGAACTTTCCTACACTAGCTGCACACAAACCACCCAGAAAAACACTTCACCATGGCCGTGAAACGAAGCCCGGAAGAAGGGGCTCGGAACGAAGAAGAGAAGAAGAAAGGAAGGAAAATTTACCTTCAACCCGGAAAAGGATCGACCTCGAGTGGGGAAGACAACCACGATCGATTCGAGTGGAGAAAGCGAAATCGCCGGAGATCGCGATCGATCGAAGGAGAAACGAAGGAGAAATCGCGAGGAAGAAGAAGCTTCGGGCGAGCTCTGCTTTTATATGAAAATCCCACTACGCACGGCATATATACCAAATCGCGCGCGTAGATTAACAAACACGCCCAGTGGCTCGGCTGGCAGCGCCCTTTGCCTAGCACGCCACACGTCCCTGGTTTGAATCTCACTCGACGCGCTATTTAATTCCTCATTTAATTTTTACTCCTTCCCAAGCCCAAATGCCTTCACCAAAAATCCCGATCCTATTCAACTTGACTCATAATTATTCCAGAAATTTTCAAATTTCAAAACCGGCCCTGTCGGCCCGACCCAAAATTACCAAAATGCCCCTGGGCCTCCCGGGAAGACCGGCATGAAATTTCCGGGCCGTTACACCTACATCGCTTACCATACAAGGCCTCAAACGGTGCCATCTGAATTGTCGCCTGATAGCTGTTATTGTAAGCAAACTCCATCAAATATAAGTACTGGTCCCAACTACCTGGAAAGTTAAGCACACAGGCTCTCAACATATCCTCCAACCCGATGTTAGCTGAATGGGGAACTGTGAGCCTCAAAAAGCAACTCAGCTCACAGTCCAGCGTCCACTGGTACGTAGAGGCGCCCTCTATACCTCAAACCACCATTTGGTGCCACAACAAAGTCAAAGTCTCCGTCGGCCTGCACTCTGGCAATTAGTCGGCTCAACTTGGGATCACTCAGCTGACTATCAATAATCCTCTACTCGATGGAAGGCTGAACAGTTAATTGGGCTACCCTAGCGGTAACCTCTCCCAACAACACTGCTATACCAGCTCGCTCTAACTTCTTCCGGAACGGGATCTGTGAACTCAGTAAGGCTGCAGAATGTGAAGTCTTCCTACTCAAGGCATCAACCACAACATTGGCCTTGCTTGGATGGTACACGATCTCGCCGTCATAGTCCTTCACCAACTCTAGCCATCTTTTCTGCCTCATGTTCAACTCTTTCTGAGTGAAGAAGTATTTGAGGCTCTGGTGGTATGTAAACATCTGGATTTTCTCTTCATATAGATAGTGACTCCAGATTTTCAAAGCAAACACCACTGCTGCTAACTCCATGTCATGCGTCGGGTAGTTCTTCTCGATGGTTTCAGCTGTCTCGAAGCATAAGCAATAACTTTACCATGCTGCATTAGAACACAACCCAACCCTAACTTAGAAGCATCACTGTATACCACGAAACCACCTGTTCCCCCTAGAACTGACAACACTGAAGTGGTAGTCAAACTGTGCTTCAACACGGCAAAGCTTTCTTCACACTTATCATCCCAAACAAACTCGACACCCTTCCTAGTCAACCTAGTCAAGGGTGCTGCTTTGGCAGAAAAGTCCTTGACGAACCTACTGTAGTAGCCTGCCAAACCTAGAAAGCTGCGAATTTCTGCGACCGTGGTCGGTCTAGCCCAAGAACTCACTGCATCGATCTTGGTGGGGTCCACTGCAATACCATCTCTGGATACAACATGTTCAAGAAAAACGACTTGCTCCAACCAAAAATCACGCTTGGAGAACTTGGCATACAACTGATTTTTCCTCAGAGCTATCAGTACTTGCCTCAGGTGCGTAGCATGATCCTCTCTGGTCTTAGAGTAGATCAGAATGTCATCGATGAATACAATGACAAAGCTGTCCAAGAATGCCTTGAACACTCTGTCCATCATATCCATGAAAGCAGCTGGGGCATTGGTTAGCCCAAAAGACATCACGACGAACTCATGGCCATACCTTGACCTGAAAGCTGTTTTGGGAATGTCTGCATCCCTGATCCTCAACTGATGGTAACCAGATCTCAAATCTATCTTTGAGAACACAGAAGCTCCTTAGAGCTGATCGAACAGATCATCAATACGAGGCAACTGGTACTTGTTCTTCACTGTAACCTTGTTAAGTTCCCTGTAGTCTATGCAGAGGCGCATCAAACCGTCTTTCTTCTTTACAAATAGTACTAGCGTTCCCCACGGGGACACACTGGGACGGATGAATCCTCGGTCCAACATCTCCTGCAACTGAATCTTGTTTCAAAGCTCTCGACTCCCTAAGCAAAGATCTGGTCTCGGAATCGCAAATAGAGCTCTCTAACTCCGTGAAAATGAGAAGAAAGAAATGGGTTTTAGGTGGTGGTGGTGGTGGTTGGGGTTGGATGAAGAAGAGAGAGAAAAGGTGACCAAATAAAAAAAAAAATACATAAATGAAACATTCTTTCCATTTAATCCATAAACCATAATTTAACTTTAAAACTCCAAATTTCATAACCCACAATAACTTTTGCATTTTAGCTTTTATTACTATAAATTTCTAAATAACTTATCAATGTGACTCATAGCTTAAATCTCATGGAGCATTAAATAATATAATTAGTTTGAGATTTATTAGCATATTCAATAAAACATTAACTATACTTAAAAATTATCTAGAGTGTTATAATATTATAAAAATAAATTCAATAAAAACTCTTAAATGATTTTAGAATTATCTAGGGTGTTACAATATTCCCCTCTTAAAGAGACTTTCGTCCCGAAAGCCAGTTTAAGACACAACACCCAAGAGAACGAGATTGCACATCCTTTCCTCTTTGATCCCCAATGCACCCTCTAGTGCCACCACAAACCCTTTTTTTTTTTTTTTTTTAAACAACCCGTAGTTATTCAAACCTTTTCAACCAAAACAAAAATACTGAAATAGTTTAAAGCTCATCTAGTTATTTGGGTCCACAAGATTATTAATGATCAGTTATAGGTTAACACGTTTGTTCTTATTGTTGAAATCATCTAGGTAAACATTTCAACCCAATAAAACTTTACACTACTTTCAAACTCATTTAGTAAACTGGATCTTCAAGGTTATTAAAATTCACTATGGTTTAAAAACCCTAAATTCTAATTACCTAAACGTTAGAGTCACATGGTTCAATTTGAATTGTTAAAACATCATGGTCATCACTCTTATTTTCAAAATAGTGTTTTCTCATTAATACTTTGGTTGGTTTGGTTCAAGCCAAAAACTTTCAAGAGTTAGGGTAAACATGGTTTTATTGCCAAGGAACTTTTGGGAGAACTCAGGTCTCGATGTTTTAACACTAACAAAGAACTTGAAACAACAGAACCAACTCGCACTTAGCTGCAACACCGAAACGAATCAATAGCCTGACCCCGTTGGGTCCACCACACTGAAGAGAGATAGACACTCACTCTAGCTCCTAAAACCTCCCGCGCATTTCCCAAAACAAACTTACCATTTTTCAACTTTGACTATGATCAAACACCACAAAAAAAACTGACGAGACAAGGCCCCACACCTTGCGGGAACACAACAAACTAGCTTGGCTTGCAAAACAAACGAGGGCGATCCCCTAACCTCCACTCTCTAAACTCGAAGCTCGGGAAAGAAGAAGGACTAAGGTTGACCTTCTTCCAACGGCAGTCAACGACTGTGTGGTTATCAATAAAGCACTCCATGCCACACATGGCATGGAACTCGAACAGGGTAAAGCTAAATAGAGCAAAAATGCTGATAGCTGGTCGGATACACGTGTCTGACCAACTCCAACTCTCCAAGACAACACACAACAATACAACTAATATGGAATCAAGAGTACAATGCAATCACAATAACTAATAAAGTAGTACAATCATAATTAACATGCAGGACAACACAGTCTTTATACAATACCAGGGCCATAAAGTCATCATGCATAACAAAACTATGACATCGCGAGAAGGGCGAGCACAAAGATTTAAGCAAGACGAGCAGGCAAAGTGGTATAGTCACCATGAAACACGAATATGGTAATACGATCGTGATAACAGACAACACAGTGCGGCTATGATGAATGAAAAGAGCACATAAATCGTAATAAAACAAATAAGCAATACAACCATGACGAGAACGACTACAACTATACGAACATGGTGAATAGGCCACACAATGTGATCATGGAAACCAAACATAGCAACACAGTCATGATGAGTATATGTGGTGAATACTAATAGGACAAGAATGAGTACAATAATACAAACATGATAACCTCAGAGAGTCATGCGACCACAACAAAAAGATAGGGTCATACAATCATGGTGAGAACAATTACCACAATACGATCATGATGAACAAGAAGGACAAGATTAAATACAACAATACAAACAATGTTGAGCTCAAAGAGATATAATAATGATCGAAAGAATACGATAATACAATCATGATGAACAAATAGAGTAGTAAAAATCTCGAAGAAGTAATAAGAATGGTATGACCATAACGAACAGAAGGAGCGATACCAACGTGAAAATACCAATAGAGCAATATAATCATGGTAACAAATCGTGCAATACAATCATGATGCGGACGAATACCACGATACCACCATAATGAACATACCGGTCGGAGTGACACGATCATGTAGAATGAACATGGTCATAAGATTATGATAAATAAACAAGACAAAGTGATACAATCATGCATAATGAACATGATCATATGATTATGATAAACAAACAAGACCGAGTGATACAATCATGCATAATGAACATGACCATATGATTGTGATGAACAAACAAGACAGAGTGATATGAACATGCATAATGAACAAGATTATACGATCATGGTGAACAACAATATAGAGTGATACGATTGTTATGAAATGAAAAAGGCGTAGTAATCCCATGCAACAATTCGAGTAATACGATTTTGAAGAAACAAAAAAAACATTACAACTGTTTACCAAGTCTAAGGAAACGAGACCATTCAATCAAAAGACTCATTAAACGACATGGTTAATGGATCAACGACAAACATATATATGCATACAACAAAAAGGACACAATCACAAACACATTAATTAACATGGATCAGAGATCAAGAGGGCGCATAACAAGGTAAAGAACGCAGAGTAGAACAAAGATGAATTCACGGCACTAAGATAGCAAGGAACTTGTGAACACGACAATTGACAGCGCAATGCAAAGTGGCCCTCCTAACCACACCAGCAACACACCTTTACCCTGGGCGGACATGGTCCCTGGTGAACTCTCAAGCATCTGCGACACTCCGCCACCTCCTCTGAAGAACTCCGATGACGGCCCTGACGAGACCTCTGCCTCTGATGTGGCCCGGGACCCACTCACCTAGAACGCCTTCTAGACTGGCCAAGATCTCTCTAACAGGACTGGTTTCTTGCACGGCCGGGATTCCCCTGACCAAAGTGGTCTCTTGCACGGGAAACCCTGGGATATGACTCGGACTCCTACATGTGCCTGGCTGTACTGCCTGAACTATCGAAGATCACGAACTCACTAGTGGTCTGCGTGGTCACTTGATGCGAAAACTGGACAGTAGAGGTGCGAACAACGTGCAGCTGAGAGTACACTCCATGCCGACCCCATGCTAAGCTCGGATTGAATGCAGACGAAGGCTGGCCTAAGATCTCGTGTGTATGAGTGGTGATGGGTTGGAACTTCTGCCTCTGTACGACGAAGGGCGACACTATCTCCGGTGCGGCAGCTGAGGAGGCGAAGCGAGCCTCTACAAACTCTCTCTTGACTTGGCCCCACCGGACCGAGGTACCACCACTGGGTAACTCTCAATAGGAAGACATAACGAAAGGAGAACACGAAGCTAGAATAAAACACGAAAAGGATCCTAATCAGGACCATCAATCAAGCAATACAAAAGACAACCCAAAAATACTTTCACTACTAAAACATGCTTCTTACTTTACCTTACTTCACATACCTGGTGGCTGCTGGTCTGCTGATGATCATGGACACACGGTTTACCTCGTAAACCAGTCTACAGAATCTATGACTCTGAGCTTTGATACCAACGTGTAACGACCCGACTTCCTAAAATACTCTAATGGGGTGTTACGGGTGCATGCATATTAAAATCCTCAAAACCAATTTACTAATCACATGCATTTTTCCAACAAAACCTCATAAAACATGAAAACGGTGGTAATAGTTCGAAAACATACAAACAAAGTTCGGGATCCCGATAGTTCAAAACAAATACAGTTTAAAGAGTTTAAAACGTTAAAACATATAGTTTAACAGGGGTAACCAATGCGGAAGGAAATGTCGACACCGTGTCCATGATCGATCCAGCTCCCAGCCTAGCCACTTTGGAATGGACCAGTACCTAAAAATGTAAGGGGTGAGTATATCGAAATATACCCAGTAAGGAGCCCTACCATGGGGTTAAGCGTGTAAACAGAAACAAGTTAGAAAATACGACAACTGAAGCTAAATGCCTCGCTCATGCGTGGTCGGCCCTCAGGCTGGTCACGAGCAAACAATGTCAAATAGCGGCCTACAAGCCGTGAGCAAGTTACGACTAAATGCTGAGCAATCATCTGACCAAGGTCAGAGCAAAGACCTCGAGGGAAGAGAACGCACAAGTTCCCCAAACCTCGGGTCGGACACGTCCCATACCGTGTCCTAAGGGAAATCACCATTATCTCGGGGGTAGCCTAACCTCTGTCAGGGACCCACCAAGTCACCTGACCCTGTCGGGGAGGACCATGAGTGAAGGGAACACATAGCATCCCTAGACCTCGGGTCAGGACAACGACACACGAGTTGTGTCAGCAAGAATAGGTCACCCGACCCTGTTGGGAGGACCACGCGTGAGGGGAACACACAGCATCCCTAAACCTCGGGTCAGGACAACGACACACGAGTCGTGTCAGCAAGAATAGGTCACCCGACCCTGTCGGGGAGAACCACGAGTGAGGGGAACACACAACATCCCTAAACCTCGGGTCGGGACAACGACACACGAGTCGTGTCAGCAAGAATAGGTCACCCGACCCTGTCGGGAGGACCACGAGTGAGGGGAACACACAACATCCCTAAACCTCGGGTCGGGACAACGACACACGAGTCGTGTCAGCAAGGGCATACACAATGCCAAGTAAATCACCTGATCCTGTCAGGGAGAGCCACGAGTAAAGGAAAACTGCAGGGTTCCTAAATCTCGGGCTCGGGGCACCAACTGCTAACCCCTAGCATGCGGGAGGACCGACCTGCCTGCAGACAACATCCCCACTAATGCATGCAGGCTCACCGACAGGCATTCCTCCGCGCCTTCATCTGTCCCAGTGGCCTCTTCCAATAGTCTCAGGGTCAGGCACGACATG
This sequence comes from Sicyos edulis, assembly GCA_036507275.1. Classification (NCBI taxonomy): domain Eukaryota; kingdom Viridiplantae; phylum Streptophyta; class Magnoliopsida; order Cucurbitales; family Cucurbitaceae; genus Sicyos; species Sicyos edulis. The sequence continues at coordinate 39,100,919 of CM071847.1, forward strand.
ACCGACCCCCCCTCTAACGTACTGGGAAGGTAACCTGGTGGAACCATGCACACATCATATGAGGTTCCACGAGTACACACAGAGAGATAATAACTAGCACTAGAGTCACACGAGATCTAGCCTAGCCTAGGCGAGTGCACCCGGTCCCACCCGAGGGTTGGTGCGACCCGCAACGTGTACTCAACAACCAAGGAACCCGTTGTTCCGCAGACAAGGTGACACGTGGATGAGATCTAACCCCTTGGTCGGAGGCAAAAGTCAACCAGTAGGCTAGTGCAACCCAACCACGTGTCTCGAAGCAAAGAGGATCCATATCCTCGCTCGGTTTCTAAGGGGCACTAGCGAGTCACAACAACAACAAGATATCGATCATGCAATCACGAGTCCAAAATGTGTGAGCTAGCTGCTCCTCTAGGTGGTCAACACGGTAACCGGGCCTAGCTATTCTAACGACAACATAACATAAACGGACAACCCTTTAGGTAACGAACAGAGAAACCGAGCATGATCATGGCAGCACATGTGCAGTTAAACAAGGATGGAGTCAACAACATAGAACATGCATAAACCCAAGGCACTTCAGTCAAAGAACAGGTTAAACAGATAAGGAGTTTATCACATATACAAGCAGACATACAAACGAGAGATGATGATACGATCACAAGAATACACAACAATAGAGTTTTAACCATTTATAAGCCATACACGATCTCATGCTACCACGAGTAGAAAATAATAGGTTCAAATAGTGAATAACAACACGAAAGCATACATGTGCCAAGTCATCCAACAATCAATTCTCGTAATTTCTATCATGCCACTATTCACATGCTTTAAACCACAAACCCGAATCATAATGAAGCTCCTTACCTTCCCGAAGACTCGACCGAAACACCACGAGCTAAACGGCGACCCAAGTCGATGAAACCAGAGAGCACCTAAACACAAAACAACGCCGAGCGTTCGTTATGGAAAATCTAAACAAGCCACAAAGGAGGTTAACATCACGAGAATGAGGGGAAGCTACTGCTCGAAAATGCCTCGCCGGAGCGCGGCGGCGCGTGGTGGCCGGCGGTGGCGCACTGTCACGAAACGAGGCGAGCCATAACCCGTTTCGAAGGTCTCGAACTCAGGATCAAGGAACAGGTCTCGGATTTGCAAACGGACTTCTCTAGCTCCTGGAAACTACAAAAGAAGAAACGGGTTTCAAAACCCTCTCGTTGGAAAACTCCATGAAAACCAACAAATCTTACCTTGTTTCGAGCTCTCGACTCCCTGAGCACGGATTTGGTCTCGGAATCGCAAACGGAGCTCTCGAACACCGGGAAACTACGAAAGAAGAAACGGGTTTCAAAACCCTCTTGCCGGAAAACTCCATGAAAACCAACAAATCTTATCTTGTTTCGAAGCTCTCGACTCCCTAAGCACAGATCTGGTCTCGGAATCGCAAACAGAGCTCTCTAACTCCGGGAAACTAGGAAAGAAGAAACGGGTTTCTAAACTCGCTCGCCGGAAAACTCCATGAAAACCAACAAATCTTATCTTGTTTCGAAGCTCTCGACTCCCTAAGCACATATTTGGTCTCGGAATCGCAAACGGAGCTCTCTAACTCCGTGAAACTGAGAAGAAAGGAGTGAGTTTTAGGTGGTGGTGGTGGTGGTTGGGGTTGGATGAAGAAGAGAGAGAAATGGTGACCAAATAAAAAAAAAAACATAAATGAAACATTCTTTCCATTTAATCCATAAACCATAATTTAACTTTAAAACTCCAAATTTCATAACCCACAATAACTTTTGCATTTTAGCTTTTATTACTATAAATTTCTAAATAACTTATCAAGGTGACTCATAGCTTAAATCTCATGGAGCATTAAATAATATAATTAGTTTGAGATTTATTAGTATATTCAATAAAACACTAACTATACTTAAAAATTATCTAGAGTGTTATAATATTATAAAAATAAATTCAATAAAAACTCTTAAATGATTTTAGAATTAACTAGGGTGTTACACAAAATAAAAGGGCCAATTAGGAAAATGTCTACTTTTAGAGAAAATAAACATAAAATATCTATCAATTATTCTTATTTAAATGGGAAAAATGCACAAACCACCCCTAATCTATGATCTTGTAACAATTAACCCTCTAAACTTTTGATTTGAGCAATCATCTCCCCTAAAGTAAGTAGAATAAGTATTGCAATTAACCCCATAAACTTTCAATTTGAGTAATCACCTCCTCTAAAGTTTAATAATTGTAGAAATTAACCCCATAAATTTTTAATTCTGAGCAATCACCTCCCTCAAATTTAATAAAATTTCAAATTTGTCATATAATTTTTTTTTTCTTTTGAGTTAATAAATTGTTGTTTTCTAATATTTTTTTGGGAATTTATCTACCTTAGCATATTTTTTACTCTTTATTATAATTATAGCACATTTTTAAAAATAATTTCATCCATAACACATTTTGCCCAAAATTGCTATTCTAACATTATCAATAGTTTTTTTATTTTTCAATAGTTTGAAATCTTTAATTATTTTTATTTTTATTTTCTTATTTTGTTTTAAATGGTTTATGGTATACATCCTTAAAAAAAGAAATTCTTCTCCTTCATCTAATATTATATTTTATTTAATATATTTCGTATTTTAAATTATGTTTTTTTTCATGATTTAATTTTTTTTTTAAACTTCTAATTTATACATCTTTTTTTTTTATCTATTTAATGATGAAAAAATGAAAAACAAAACATTTAAAACAGGAAAAATAAATTTAAACTGATATTTTGGAAGAAAAATAAAAATTTTAATTTAAAAACAAAATTTTAAAAATAGTAGTTGTTGAAATTTAAAAAAAAAAGTTAAAAAATAATTGTGGTTGAAATTTGTTGAAACTTAAGTGAATTAAATATCACATTAAAATTTAAGTATTAATTTAAATTTGAACTGAAAATATAGTATTCTTTTAAGTATTAAAAAGTAATTGTTGTTTAAAAAAAAACAATTTATTAACGCTAAAGAAATTTTTTTTTTTGCCAAATTTTAAATTTAAGGGGTTAATTGTAACATTTATTAAATTTAAGTGTAGGTGATTGGTCAAAATTGAAAGTTTATGAGGTTAATTCAACATTTATTAAACTTTAGGGGAGGTGATTGCTCAAATTGAAATTTTAAGAGATTAATTGCAACACTTATTAAACTTTAAGGAAGGTGTGATTGCTCAAATCAAAAGTTTATGGGTTAATTATTACAAAAACATAGTTTAGGGGTGGTTTGTGTATTTTTCCCTATTTAAATTTATGTCTAAATCTAATATTCTGGAATTTAGTAATTAAATGGTTATATTGTAAATGACATTCGTACCACTTTATGTATTTATTTTTTTATTTGTTTAATATTCCCATTATACCCAACTAACCTAATTAGAATCGGAATAATAACACCTAACTAACTTCCTTAGAATCTGAATAAAAAATATTAAAGTTATATCGTTTGGAATCAAAATATGAGGAATTAAAAATACATCGAAGATTTGAAATAGAAAACTTAAAATAACTCTTAGAATCCCTTCCAGCCATTTTCATATGTGTACATAACACATGCAGTAATGAACGTTCAACTAAGTCCCCACGCGAGTCTGAGATTCGTTCTCTTCCACATCGTCTTCCTCCCCTGCTGTTGCGGCTTCTCCCACCAAGAAGTCGCCTTGGATGTTGGTTGATTTTTTTAAATGAGATAAACAAAAATTAAGAACAATTAAATACATACCTAATAGTGCATACCGATAATGATTATTTGATAGTGTTGAGTTATTGTTCAATGTTCTTGTGAAACCCCAAAGGGGACAAAGCTAAAAATTCATCCCTTCCGAAGAAGCACGTTCGAGTACATCCACTGGCGTGTTTGAGTTCTATCCTCTTCGACACCATAGGAGGCGCTACATCCACCAACATGTTTGAGTCCCGTCCTCTTCTACACCATAAGGCGAGCCATCTCCTTTCCAAAGAAGCATGTCCGACTACATCCACCAGTGTGTTCGAGTTCCGTCCTCTTCTACAACATAACAACATAAGAGGTGACTATGGTAGGTAATGTAGCTACGATTAAATTGATGAGTTGAGTCACTATGTATACATCCAGCTTAGAAATTCATTATCATTACTATACATTAAGTGTCATCTTGGTATAATGAAATGTCGGATAACTGAGAGCTACCATCAATGGCAAGTGCTGCTGAGATTAAATCAATGAGTAGAGTCACTATTGTGACATATGTAATTTTGATGGAGGTAGTCTTGTAATGAGAGTCTATATCTCTCTCATCCCAAACTTTAATTACTCTTCTTGAAACTCCTTGGACGGTGAGAATGAGGTCTTGCGATTAAGTGGAAATGAGGTATTGCGATTTAATATGAGATGTGTGGTTCGTTGTTTGTGCAAAAAGTGAGTCGCCAAAGTTGCATTGTTACAAAAATTAAGGAGATGAGATGCACTATGAGTGTTACAGAGTTGCAGTGTTACAAAGTTGCAGAGTTACAAAAATTAAGGGTTACAAAAGTTGTAGGGTCAATGAGGTTTTCACTGTGATCCATAGAATCATAACCTGTTTATACGGTTGTTTTTATTATAAAAAAAAATCTAATATATTATAAAGTTCTAAATATTTGTTAATTTAAAATCTAAAAAAAAAGGTGAGATATTGATCGAAGAAATTATAGTCATGAGATAAAGCTTGATTTAAGATGTGGAAATATTTTAAATTAACAAATAAATCAATTAATTAAAAGAAATAAATTGTTCAATGCTTCTTTTATTAAAAATACATGAATTTAAATGAAAAAATGGGTAGACATTTGATATTTTATTTTCTAAAACCTAGACAAATCTTACTATTTCCCAAAATATAATAAGGCAACCCAAAATTGAATTATAGTTTACCTTTATTTAAAAGGAATTATAGTTTACCTAATCGATTAATTAAAAGAAATATATATATATATAGATACATGCATACATATATATACACATGCGCGCACACACACACACATATATTTACATATTTACGGGCTATGAAAGTTTAGTTGAAATAAAAGATTAATACGTTCTCAAAAAAAAAAAAAAAAATACAACTCGAAAATTCAATTTTAAAATATATGGTTGGTTTGGATTGCTCCAATCGATAGAGTTAGACAAGTTAGTGAATTGATCAACTCGAAAATTTGAATTGATCCAAGAAATTCTCTAAATCTAATCTAACCCGAATCATATGCACTCTAGTAATTTGATCAATATTTTTGCCAACTATTTTCCTTTTCGAAAATTTAGCTAATTTCCTCCAAAAATAGTTATGAAAGTTTTTTTTATTTTTTTTTTAAATTTCTAAAATGCGACTTAATTTTTAAAAAATATAAGCAAATGATAGGTAATACAATAACGATTTATAAGTGAAAGTAAGATTTATACACTTGATTTTCAAAAATCAAAAGTCAAATGATTTTTAAACGTGGTCTTTATTTATAGTTTTTGAAAATTTAAACTACAACCATTTTTTTAATCTATAATTTTTGTTATTTGATATCTGTATTTTATTTATATTTTTAAAAACAAAATCAAAATTTGATTTTTACACAACATCAGAAGTTGACTTAGTGATTAAATAAGTCTTAAAATAAATAAAGTGATTAGATAATATGAGTTTAATCTAGACCAAATCTAATTTCTGTTACTATGAAATGATCAAGTTCTTGTAGGGAATTTTCCCCATTTATTTTTTTTTCCTTTTTTATAAATATTTTTTAATAATTAATTTTTCATGAAAAAATGCATTAAATTTCAATTATATAGTCAATTATTGAAGAAAAATACTCATGTATATTTTTACGAAAAAAAATTTAAAAACAAAAAAATAATTATTCTCACAAAATAATTATAAATGTAATCATTTAAAAAAAAATTAGCAACCATAATCATTCGTATTAATGGTAGTAGTGTATTAGTAATATTTAAAACTGTATTAATAATACATAATAATGTATTAAGCGTATTATTATACAACATTAAAATATATTAATAATTATAATTATTTTAAAATTTGCATATGTTCACACAAGATTTTCAAAGAAATTTAAGGCTCGTTTGGTAACGTTCTCGTTTCCTGTTTTTCGTTTTTGTTTCTTATTTTTTAGAAACAGACTTATTTGGTGACTGTTCATGTTTCTTGTTCCCAAAATAAATGAGAAACGTTTATGAAATTTGGCTAAAAAAAGAGAAACTCCAAAATTGTTCCGTTTCTATTTTGTTTTTTTTAATAATATCCGACGCTTATATATATATATATATATATATATAAAATTCTGTACAATTAAAACAAATAGTTAATCTTTGGCACAATGGTAAGCTGAAGTTTGATTCTACAATATATACTTACTCAACCCAAGTTCGAACCACGAGGAAGTTCTATTTGTTTTTTTATTAACTTTTTAGTTTTAATTCATTAAATATATACTCATATATTATTTTCATTCTTTTTAAAATATCTTAATTAATATAGAAATAATGTTTATATTTACTCATATATTTAATTCTTTTATTTATGCTTAAAAAATTATTTTTATTTCATTTCTTAACTTGTATATGTATTTATATCTTATTTAAATTTTTTTATGAATTGATTTTAAAAATTTGTAATAGGTGTATTTAAAATTTTCGAATTTTTTTATATTATTTTAATATTTTACAGTAACAACATTTCAATTTAATATTTTACAACTACAACATTTGCAAAACATATCATTTCTAAACAATGATTTAAGTGAAGATAACATATCAAATTTGTTGTTAAATTCATATTAAAACTTATGTATTTTTTTACTAAAATAAAATTATATATTTATGCTAAAATATGTATCCTTTTAATAATGATTTTAATGTATGTAATATTTATAAAAAAAAAATTTAGAAACAAGAAACAAAAAATTGATACCAAACAAGTTTGTTTTTGTTTCTTGTTTTTTTAAGAAACAAGAAACAGTTTTCAAACATATTCTTGTTTCTTATTTTTAAAATACAAGAAACGAGAAACAAGAAACAAGAACTCAGAAACAGGAAACAAGATCGTTATCAAACGAGCCCTTAATTTCGTGGAGTTGAACTTGAAGTTGAGATGATTTTGAGAAAATGGGTCGATCTCTATGACTGGATCCTCTGATTCGTTTTCTCTGAATGAATGTTCTTGATATGAAGAACAATTTGAAGAATAAAATGTGTGTTCTCCGTATTCAACTGATCGTTTATGAAATTATTTGTCTTTCGAAGTAAGTTTTGCCTTCGCAACGACGTTTGATCTTCAGAACTGTGGAGAGATCTCAACAAATGTGAATTCCCTCTCTAGTTCCAAAAATTTTCAATCATTTGAAATGAAGAGAATTCCTCTATTTCTAGAGTTCTACATCATGGGCTTGGGCCCATATGGACCTTTGGGCCTGACCCATGGGCTTGGCCTTTTGAGCTTGAATTTCAAGGTTCGGTAAACTTGGTCTGATTTTATTTTGGCCCACATTCAAGATAAACCAATTTATTTTTATTTAAATTAATTTTGAGAAATATTGTCCCAAAATTTAATTTAATTTTGCCATTAAATTTGAGATAATGACGTGGCAGCTTGTAATTGGCCGAAATTTCTCAGTCAACAAATACCCCTTTTCGAGGTTTATGCACAAATATGTGTGGATGAATCTCGAAAAATATAGGATCGAGTTGAAACACGAGCTTGTTTATTCTTGCTTCAGACTTCAGTTCTATGAATTGTCAGTTTAACCGAAGTATATGAGATTAGGTCATAATTTCGATTGTCTTGACGTATTTTTTCCATGCCAATCAATCACATTTTGGAATTTGGTCAAAATCATGATTTTCTATATTTGGCATGAAAATTTTGAAATTGGTTGAATTTATGCTCCACTCAATTCCAAATTGATTTTTTTTGGCAATGTCAAAACTTTAACCCAATTTTGCATTTGAATGGGCAAAATTTAAACCATGCCTATATTTGGATAAAATTTAAATTCTATAATTTTGATAGAATTAATTTTATCAAATATGAAATTGGGGTAAGATTTGAGTTACATCAATTATTTTGAACAAATTCTACTTAAATTGGAAGTAAAATTCGAACAACAATTTTCAATCTAATTTAAAAGGATTGAAAGTGTGCATAATATCTTTGACTTGTGAATTTGAGGAAGAATTTGATAAAAATGTTTGAGATTTAGTAGAATTATGTTCTACTTAATTTCGAATTGACTTTATGGCGATACCAAATTTTAGTCCAATTTGTATTTGAATTGGTAAAATTGGAACCATGCCAACATTTGAGATAAAATTAAAATTCTATAATTTGGATAGAATTAATTTTATCGAATTTGAATTGAGGTAAGATTTGGATTACATTCAATTATTTTGACCAAGCTCTACTTAATTTTGAAGTAAAATTTGAGCTAAATCATGAATAACTTAAAATTTAAAGTTGTATCCAAATTATTTAATTTGTGGGAGAGAAGTTGATTGCCCCATGAATTCAGTACAAACTTCCACTTTAATTTAAATTTTAGATTGTTCAACTTAAAGCTTGAGAAGTTGAACAAGGCTAAAATTTATCTTGCACAAACATAAGATTTATGCTTGACTTAATCAAGAGTGAGCCAACTCCATTCCCTTGAATATGGTGGAGATTTGAAGTTCTTCAAATTTTAAAATAATTTGAAATTTCAAATGCATTTTGAAAATTGTTCCACCTCAATTTTGCCTTGGTCATCATTTAAAACCTTCTAAAACTTTCAAAACTTCATTTGATTGAACGAACTTGAATCACACTGCAAAAATTTGAATTTTGATTCCAATGTTTGAATTGGCTTGAATGTGATGCTTAAATAATTACATTGCTTGAATTTGATGGAATTTTTTTTAATTTTTTTTTAATTTCACTTGCAAAATTACTTGGTCTAAACCTCAAAAGATTTGGGAGTTTCACATGAAGCTTGAACTTTGTCCATTAATTTAAAGGGACAACTAGGGAATTGTCTACTTTTTAGATAATTATTTAGTATATGCCTACCACTTAAAAGACTTTAAATGATTGTCTAAATCTGATTTTCTATAAATAATTAAATAATTAATTGAATTTCATTTGACTATTATATCCTTATTAATAATTTTAATTAATGTGAATTATTAAAATAGATTTTAGATTCATTCCTAACCACCAACAAAAAAATTAAACATTTAAATAATATAAAACCTAAACTTCTTACCACCCAAAAATAAATTTGATAATTAAAAAAAAAAATTTGAACTCTTCATTCCGTTTTTTTTTAAAATAAAAAAGTTGTTAAAATTAGTTTATTATGAAATATGGAAAAAAAAACAACAACATAAATTTGACGGTACATATGGTACACATCTTTACGCACATTGTAATAAATTAATGAATGCTAAATTCTAAAACGAAAATTTAGTAAGATCCAACAATACAATAGCTAGAATTGTAAATTTTGCTAGAATTCACTATGTATTCATATGTATACCAAATGATGCATGTTAAACGTACTTACAATTATGTGTACTCTCTCCACAAAAAATTATATGAAATCAGAAAGATTGTAGGTTGAAGGAGTACACGACGGTAGGAGTACTCTCCTTGTTACATAAATCATGTGAGACCACTGGAACGTTGATGATGACCAATCTGCAAAAAAAAAAAAAAAAAAAAAAATCAAATTTGAAGAATAACTGTGTACACCAAAGTCAGCAAGTTAAACGTGCTTACACTTGTGTGTATACTTGTGGATAGCGGTTGTTCCATTTGAAACTAGACTGTAGGAGTACACGAAAGTGGAGATAGCCTCCTTGATACATCAAATCATGTGTGGCCACTAACACGTTGATGACAACCAATGTTCAAAACAAAAATCAAATTTTACTGAGATTCATTGTGTACTCATATGTACACCAAGGAATGCATGCTAAATGTGCTTACATTTGCGTGCGTACTTGTGGACAACATTTGTTCCACCTGAAATTGTATAAAATCAGAAATATTGTAGGCCGGAAGAGTACACAATAGTGAGGATACTTTCATTCTTACATCAAATTGTGTGTTACCAATGGAACATCGATGTAGACCAATCTGAAAAAAAAACATTAATACTTATCTGGAAGTGTAGTGTGGTAAAGATCGAATTGCCTATAAGTTGAACAAAAAAAATGGTTGTATGTGAGAGGTGACGTCTAAGTTGGAATACGAAGAAATTATAAATAAAAATACGTAGAAACAAAAAAGATCTACACCCCTTATTTGGGAGAGAAATGGTTAGAGAAAGAAAGAAGTTACAAGAAAAACGAAAATAACTTAACTTTTCTTAGATTGGATGAGTGAAGAACTCTAAGAACGGATGCCCAATCTTGTAACTTGAATACAAAGTTCCCTCATTTCGATCTCCATTGAATGCAATTGTGATTGAAAATAATGAGGATCAAGAGATTGGAAATGAGGAAAATAAATAAGGTAATTAAGATTAGAAAATGAGAACAGACTCACTAGAATAAGATTTGAAGATCTTGAAAATGTTGCCAGCAGTGATGTTGATTTTTGAAAGATAAAATATTTTATAATAAATGTTAGATATTTTATACACAAATGAGATCTTATTTGATCACATATATTTTTAGTTGAAATGAGTTATTTCATGCTTATTTTATGGGTGTTGAATTTGACTTATTTTAATGAAGATTTAATTATGTTTTTTAAAATTATTTAATAGGTTAAATAATTCAATTAAATCAAAGGCATTTTGGAGATAGTATAATTATCTCTCCTTTCAAAATTTTAAATTAGACACTTATTTAAAATGAAAAACAAAAAAACCATTAAGTATAAGAAATGTAGACATTTTCTACAATTTCCCTAATTTAAAAGTGAAACAAATATTGAGATATTTCTAGAACTTCAATGAGAATATGGATTAGGTTGACTTTAACTTGAATCTTGATCTCACAACTTATCATTGGTAGAAGGTGTCCAATTTTGATTTGAGGCAAAATTTTAAACTGACTTGATCTTGAAACTTGACCTTCTTGAATTTTGTTGAGAATTAAATTTTAGTATTTTGAAGTTTCAAATAGAGCACGGAAATTTTTTCCCTTTTAATAAAATTAAAATCTGCCCTTCGACTTTTGTGGATTTCAATTTTTTTTGTATATTGATTTTGGTAAACTTTGAATTTGAATCTTGGCCGCATCTAGACTTTAAAATTGAACGGTAAAATATTCCAGACTGTTGACAATAAAATTGATTTAAATTTAGACTCATTTGAACTTCAATGAAGGGTGGAATTGAGCCAAATCTCATATCATAATCCAATTCAACCTTGAATTCAAACCAAGATATTGGAATAATTTATCCATGTGTCTTCAATCAAATCTCGTATCATAGTTCAATTTTGAACTTCAAAGCCAAATCTATATCACAATCTAATCTTGAATTTGAATTGGGAACGAATTTGAATCAAATATCACATAATAATCCTATTTAAATTTGAAGTTAAATTTATTGTTTAGATTTATTTGTTTCATTGTGATTGCTTTTCTCCAGTATAAATACATTATAGCAGCAGATAAAAAAAAACACATCGAAAGTATATTGCTTCAGAATTTTTTTTCGTTATGTTGCTAATTTAAATCTACGCCTCATTTATAGTCATCTTGCCGATTTTTGTAACAACCCTTTTCTTTTCTCTTGACTTTTTTTTTCCACTGAAATTTTAATACTTTTCTTCCAAGCTAATTTTATTCCACAAATTTATGGTAAATATTGGCTCTTTTCGCCATCTCAATTTTATTGGGAGTATGGTTGTTGAGTTTTATTTTTTTTCCTTCAAATTTATTTTATTCTCCGATGTGAGACACTTTGCCCAAATGCCTTTTTCTTCTCTTTCTCAACCAATTTTTTTTTTGAAGGCAGTGCTTCTTTTACTCTTGTAATTTGTTTTCTTCAAAAATGGCTTTTTTGCGTAGATCTTCTGAGTCATTATCTATTTTTGACCGTACTTTTCTTTTTTTCATTTTTTTTCCTATTCCTAAATACTGCCATTTTTTTTCTTTTGTTTTTTCCTTGCCACTATTTGCATCTTTCACCCTGGCTATATTTTTTTTTCGTTGTCATTTTTTTGCTTCTATCGGTAGTTAAGTATATCTTCATGTTGGGTTCGCCACCGTGATGCCCAATGTTGGCATTTTGAGAGAGAATAATTGAATGTATGCATAGTGAAAACTCAACTCTTATTTTCAAATTACTCAAACTGGAATGTAACCGATTCTTTGGATGAACCCGAATAGATATTTATGTTGAGGAGAAGTCGCGAGACATTTCTCACAAAATTAACGAAGAGTGTCGTGAATATTTAGGGGTACACAAAATGAGGCGTTTAAAATTTTACCAAAATATTGGCCCTTTCTTTCTTTTTTTTTTTTCTTTTTTTTTTCTTTTTTGGAGTTTCAACCCTTTTTTTTAACCTTCAGCGTACCATTTTTAAATTTCGCTTGTACTTATAGATCACTTACAAAACTTCGTGATTCTAATGATCCTCTTTTTTTTTTAATGTAGGACAATGACCTATTTCATAGAGATTTCAAACTCTATCGAGCATAGCCTCGTTGTTCTTAGTGGACTAATCTTTTCGTCAGGGAAATTTTCTTCCAATCGACGAACCACCAGAGAAAGGAGACTTGATTATGGAGATTTCATTTCCGAACTTATTTTTATAGAGTCAACACTTTCAGGCCAAAGATAACAAAAGTTTCCGAGCTTGAGGAAGCAATACGTGTAACAGAGGAAGTCTAGACTGCCAGCAACAATAGGCAGACACTAGCAAGGAGACTTGATCCTCTTTTTTTTAATGTAGGAATTATTTTTTTTATTTACCATATTTCATTTATAGCATTTTTTTTCTCATTGTATCTGCCAATTTGACCTCTTCTATTATCAATAAAATAAGAGCTGAGCTTTTATTTTGACCTTTTTTTTGCTTTATTATGACTGAACTTAAAATTCGTTAAGTTGCCTATGTACCCTTTTATAATGAAGGGATCAAGTCATAACGTAGTTCATTACATAGCTTGGGACGATAATTTGTTTTTAAATTGTGACTGAACTTAAAATTTATTTAGCTACCTACGTACCCTTTTATAAGGAAGGGATCAAGTTATAACGTAGTTCAATTACATAGCTTGCAGTTTATACTCATACGGTAAGGAGTATTACATCACTAAGCATAAATTTTTTTAAGAAACTTTCCATTGGTCGGACCAATCTTTAGTCCATCTTGTAAACACCGTTAGTGTAGACTTCTTTAACAACAAAAGGTCCATCCCATAAAGGTGTGAACTTATTGCCTGTATGTCGTGTTGTGATGATAGGTCTTCTAACGACGAGTACAAGGTCCCCAACTTGAATCGAACGAGGCTTGATATTTTTGTCAAAAGCCTTGATCATTCGCGCTTGATAACATTGTAATGTTTGTTGCGCTTCAAGTCTTATTTCATCCAATGCTTCAAACCTTGGAGGCGGAGTGTTGCATTTTCTTCAACTGTCAACCCCTCTTGTACGACCATTCGGAGTGACGAGAGTTCTCTTTCTAACGGGAGTACAACTTCTACTCCATAGACTAAGGAATACGGAGTGACTCCTGTAGGTGTACGTGTGTAGTTCGATATGCCCACAACGCTTCACTAATTCTTTCTTGCCAGTCTCTCTTTGCCTTGGAGACTATCTTTTTCATTAGATTGCACAAGGTCTTGTTGAATGCTTCTGCCAACCCATTTGCTGCTGCATTGTAGATGGACGACTTGTGTTGTTTGAAGTGAAATTTTTCACATAACTTATCCATCAAGCTATTGGAGAATTGTCTTCTATTAACCGTGAAAATGCGATGGGGAATGCCGTAACGATAAATAATATGTGTTCGGATGAAATTTGTAATATTTTCTTTCTTCGCTTCTTGTAGAGGGACCGCTTCAGCCCACCTTGAAAAGTAATCAGTCGCAGCCAAAATATAAGAGTGACCTGGTGATGACTTTGGAGTTATGGGACCCACGAGATCAAATCCTCATACTTCAAATGGCCACGAAGCAATGGTTGGATGAAGAGGCTCTAGCGGTTGATGTATGAAATTTGCATTGAAACTGACAAGCTTCACATTTTTTTGCATGTTTTATCGAATCCTTAACCATAGTAGGCCAATAATAACCCATTCACGTTAGTTAGAAATGAAGCTTTGGACCATATTGATGAGCTCCACAAATGTCTGAGTGCGCCTCCTCTAATGCTATATTCGACTCTTCCTTTCCCAAGCATCAGAGAAGAAGTCCTTCATATGACCGACGAAAAAATGTCTCTTTGTAATAGACAAATCGAGCAGCTCTCCTTTATACATCTGTTTTGCGCCGAGGCTCTGTTGGGAGTTTCCCATGTTGAAGGTAGTCAATGATAGGTTGACGCCAGTCTTATTCTTCAATCTCACAAACATATATTGCGCTGGTCCCATGATGTTCAATTTCGGCTGGTGGCATGACCCATTTTTGACAAAGTGCAATGTCATACTTTCCACATTAGAGATCGTTAAAGCAGTAGCCAAGTTAGCCAATGCATCTGCCTTATGATTCTCCTACCTTGGAACGTGCTCTATGATGAAACTGTCTAACTTCTCCAGTAATTGTCTGGCATACATAAAATGTGGCTTCAAATCCTCATGCTTTATATCATACTAGAGTAGGACTTGACTTATCACCAATTTTGAATTATCGAATATCTCTATGTACTTTATGCCAATTTCGGCCGCCATTTGAAGACCGATTATAAGAGCCTGATACTCTGTAACATTGTTCGAACATAGTTCGCTAAGTGTGAAGCTATAAGGAAACATATCCATTTCGGGCGTAATGAAGACAACGCCTGCACCTGCTCCACTTGTTTGTGCTACACCATCAAAATACATAGTCCATGGGCTCGTGATTTCAACAAAGAAAACCTCTTCATCATGAAAGCCTTCACACAACTTCTAATTTGAAGGGACGGGATGGTCTGCTAGAAAGTCTGCCAACGCTTGACCTTTTATAGCCTTCTGCGAAACATAAACAATGTCGTACTGCTAAAGCAGAATCGCACATTTAGCCAGATGCCCTGAAATGATTGGTCAGGACAAAATGTACTTTATTGGGTCAGCCTTTGCAACTAGACGCACAGTGAATGCTTGCATGTAATGCCTTAACTTATCGATGGAGAAGAATAGAGCTAAATACATTTTTTTCGATGGGAGAGTAGTTTAGTTCTGCTCGTGTAAGAGTTCGACTTAGATAGTACATTGCTTGCTCTTTTCCCTCATCTTCTTCTTGTGAGAACAATGCCCCCAAGGATCTTTCTTGCGCAGTGATATATAAAATCAATGGTTTTCCGACTATAGACGCTTCTAAGACAGGTGGGTTAAACAAGTACTTCTTTATGCTTTCAAAGGAGTTTTGGCATGCTTCATCCCACTCGAATATTTCTCCTTTCTTCATCAATCTTTGGAAATGATGGCATCTACCAGCAAGACTGGAGATAAACATTCGGATCTAAGATAGGCGCCCTTGGAGACTTCTAAGCTCGTGCAAGTTTTTTGATGGCTGCATCTTTTGTATGGCATCAATCTTGGACTGATCTATCTCAATTCCTCGGTGTCTTATGATAAAACCTAAAAATTTTCCCAAAGTTACTCCAAATGCGCATTTGAGAGGATTCATCTTCAATTAATAATTTCTAAGTCGATTGAAAACTATCTTTAGATCTTCTAAGTGATCTCGTCGCTTTACAGATTTAACCACGAGATCGTCAACATAACATTCAACACGTCTGTGCAACATATCATTGAAAATCTTTTGCATTGCTCGCTGATAGGTTGCACCAACATTCTTTAATCTGAACGACATGACCTTGTAACAGTATATTCCCTTCGGAGTTCGAAAGTCTGTCATTTCTACATCTTCAAGAGCCATCCTTATCTGATTATACCCGGATGATCCGTCCATGAAGGACAAAGCTTCATGACTCGTATTGGCATCAACCATGATTTCAGTGATGGACAACGGAAAATCATCTTTCGGACATGCTGTATTTAGGTCACGGAAATCTACATAGACACGAAGTTGCCCATTCTTCTTCCTTACTAGAATAATGTTGGCAATCCATGTTGGATATTTTACCTCGCGGATGTATCCAGCTTCAATAAACTTATTCACTTCAACTTCTATCTGCGGGATAAGTTATAGTCTAAAACGTCGCTGAGCTTGCTTAATTGATCGAGACCCAGGTCTAATAGCTAGGCGATGGACTGCCACTTTTGGATCAAATCCAGGAATTTCCTTGTATGACCAAGCAAAGTTGTCTTTGTATGTAGTAAGTAGACTCAGATACTCAGACTCCTCCTCGGGCGTAAGTAACGTGCTTATGAAAGTTGGGTGCGACTCTTCATTCGTGCCAAGATTTATTTCTTTAAGCTCGTCTACTGTCGACTGAATGCAATCTTCTAATGGAAGTGGAGCTTTATCAACATCCTCTTCACCCATCTCAACCTCTGTCTCTTCTACAATAGTGATGTGATGGCACAAAAACTCATTTTCCTCTTGCTCTATATTCTCTTCTCTTGAGTTGGTGAAGATGACATCATGTCACTTTACTCTTAGCGAACCTTCTGTTTCAACTGTAACAAACATTTTTCTCTTCATACAGGATGAAACAACACTACATATGTCTTCATCACTTCTTATTTTACTCGATGACTCGTTTTTGACAATTTCTTTAAGGCTTTCATGAAAGATTTGGTAAAAAACAGACGTGGTATTCCTTTCAATCTTTTTCGTGCTTATGCTCAATCTTTGAAAAGTCGACGGTCGGGTCTTATCAGTAGTTGGACTTGTATTCTCTATTTTCCTTTTTGGCTTGCTTAACCTTTGAAAGGCGGATGGTCGTGCTCCACTTGAAGTCGAGGATGTTCTCGCCTCACCCATGGCTTTATTCAATCTTTCAAAAATAGGTAATGGTGTCTCATTGGCGGTAGCAGGCGTTTTATTATCTTTTCTTTTTAATGTACCTAACATTTGAAACGCTGAAACACGAGATGTTGATGGTCCAATGCGTTTAAAGGTGGGTACCCTATGACCAACATTCTTATTTTCCTTTGATTCTTTGAGCTCTTCAATTGTTAAGTGGTTGACATTGGCCACATTTGCCTTCTTCCTTCGTGTTATGCAAACTGGTTCGGGTGACATATATCCGAGCCCCTTCTTGACGTTGGCAAAGCATAACCTTTCTTCAACAGTTTCTTTTGGGTCGATAAAAGGTCACCTTGATACTTAAGCACTTGAAGTTAGTATGATTCGTTAAGTCGTACCCTGCATTGGCAAGAAGTTTGTATGCATTAGGGTTGAACCCATCTTTAGTTCGCCTTTCAGGAAAAGTCACTTTCACCTTATCATTATTATTTCTCTGGCTCCATTGCTTTTTCATTTTGTCAAATGAGTGGTGAAATTTTCTTTAAACATTTCAATATCACCTAGTTTAAAATTTTTTCGAACATTGAGCAAAAGGTGCGTCACCCTTTTTTCGTCGAGACAAAGGAACATAGCGTAAGATAGGTGACGCTGAAGCTTTCTCGTCTTTCAAAACCTGAAGAGCTACTAGGTTAGTTGAAGCCTCACTCTTGATATGGCACGACTTATCTTCTCCCTCTACACTTTTCTTTTTTGACATCGAGTTCCTGCTCTAGTTTAGCTTTATCCTTCTCTTTTACTAAGGAGGCCTCTTCTGCAAGTGTCTTTTCTACGTCCTTGTTCTTTGTATAGAACTTTGCATCGGTGAGGTAAGACTCGGCCTCTAAGAACAGATTTGTGTCAGCTTCTACTTTCTTGATATCGTCTTGGAAAAATTTAAAGCATTGATGCAATGATGAAGCGACAGCTCGGTTTTCATGAATCCAGGGGTGACCCAACAGTAGTAGATAAGTTGTCTTGCAGTTTATGACATCAAATAAAGCATCAGCGCTCAACTCGCCAATGATGACCTCTAATAGAATCATACCGATTGCCCGTTGCCCACCTTGGTTGAAACCTTGAATTAACAACTTGGTGTCCGAGAGCTCTTCCATAGAACTGCCTAACTGCTTCAAGGTAGCCTTGGGCATTATGTTGACCGCCGAACCATTGTCGATGAGAATTCATCCAACTCTTTGTTCTCGTATGTAGCCCGAGACATACAAAGGACGATTATGGGGCTTTGATCCCAATAATAGGTCTTCATCAGTAAAACTTATCGACATGCATGGCGAACCAGGCGCACTTACAGTAGATGTTTTATCATTCCCACCACTTGAGCCAACAATGCCTTAACAAGAGAATTTTTATCTTCTTGAGTTAGTGTTAACAAATCCTCTATATTAAAGGGGGATATACTTTTTGGCTCAACATGAGCCTTTGAAGAACTCGCCGGGTCATCACTTGTGCAAATCCCATGACATGTAGCAATGTTTATTGCCTTTTTTTTTCCATCACATAAAAATTTCTTTGGAAAGAAATCAGCCAATGTTACTGCATGAGGCCAATGTTTATTGCGTGCTACAACAGTCAAACCTCCATTTTTATCTTCAGTTGGCACAGACATGGATCTTCCTAGAGTACAAACCTGTTGAAAGGTTTCTTCTTTAAGATTGCAGTCTAAGGATTTCTTTTGAGAACGGGCTTCAAAGATCCAAATTGAATCAAGCATGGAGACTCAAACGGTGTTGCACTTTTAGGTGGTTTTGCTTTGGGCTGAGCAACCACAGTGACGTGATTTGCATGTGCTACTTCCTCTAGATCCAGCTCGATTTTCTTTTCTTTGGCCAACCTCAGAATCAACTCTTTAAGAACGAAACATTTCACTATAGGATGGCTGACGACACGATGATACCTACAGTAGTTGGGATCATTCACTTTGCCTAACTCCTCGGGACGCTTACACTTGAGAAGCTGGATGAGTTTTGCTTCCAGTAGTTGCTCTAACATGTCAGTAACATCGGAGTCCGAAAATGGATAGAATTTTTCTTGTCTTTCTTGAAGTATTAGACTACGTCATTGTTCTACAACTGGTCATTTCTCGGCTTTTGTTTCCTTCGCATTTGAGGAAAATTTTAACAGAGTTGCACCGATGGTCATTGACTCCTTTGCCACATTTTTTATAACTTTTTCTGTGGGCTTGAAATCCTTTTTTTCCTTGCGTGTTTTTAAGACTAGAGAATCTTTGTTCTCCTTTGCATCAATGCTCAGCTCCATATCATGTGCTCGGGTGGCCAGTTCCTCAAAGGTGCGAGGCTTGATTCCCTTTAGGATGTATAGAAATCCCCAATGCATGCCCTGGATACAGATGTCGATCGCAGACGTATCAGTGAGGCGGTCTTTGCAGTCAAGATTAAGAGCTCGCCATCGGTTGATATAGTCGATGGCAGGTTCACCCTTCCGCTGCTTTGCATTTGTTAGTTCGATCATACTGACAATTCGTCTTGTGCTGTAGAACGAGTTAAGGAACTCTCTTTCTAGCTCTTCCCAACTGTCTATTGTCTCTGGCTCCAAGTGAGTATACCAATAAAAAATGTTCCCTTTTAATGTCCTGACAAATTACTTAACGAGAAGGTCACCTCGGGTGTCAACAGTTTCATACGTTTCAATGAAATGAGCAACATGTTGCTTAGGGTTGCCATTTCCATCATACTGTTGGAACTTAGGAGGCTGGTATCCTGCAGGCATTCTCATGTTGTCTATTCTCTTTGTATATGGATTGGAGTACAAAAGAGAAGTTTGGATGGGTCCACCACCTTGAGCTCTAATTGTGTTTGCGATCATGTCGTGCAGTTGTTGGACAGACAACGAAGCGACCGAAGTTGAGTGTTGTTGTGGTTGTCCTTCTAAGAGAACGTTCTTCACTTTGTCATTAACTCACTCATATGGGCTCTAGCTTGATGCAACTGTATCTCGATTTTGTATTTGATTTTTGAGGTAAGCGATCTCTAAGTCTCTTTCCTCAATTGCTTTCATCATTTTTTCGAGATTTCTTTCAAACTCTGCCATTCGATCTTCGCTTCTTTCACCAGCCATCATAACAGACATCACATCAGGATTCGATGTCTCATTCGGTTGAACGACGGGAAGAGTGACTTGTTCGAACAATGGGTTTTCTTTGATAGAAATTTCATAAGAAAACCCTTCTAATTGCCTCACAAGCCTTTTCGCAATTCCCTTCGGTGTCAATTGTTGTTCATTGATCTCGATGGACTTGGAACGGTTGCGAGTGATAGGTCCAACATAGATTCTTGGAGCCGGCACATTTGAAATAGTGTTTCTTTTTGTGATTGAGCCTTTTGGAGCAACGGTCTTTGATGTGGCTTGATTTATGTGAGAGATTGAGATGAGAGGTAGAGAGGTCCCACCGGGCGTGCCAATTTGTTCACACGAGATTTCTGGAGAAATTTAATTTCATGGAGTTGAACTTGAATTTGAGATGATTTTGTGAAAATCGGTTGATCTCTATGACTTGATCCTCTGATTCGTTCTCTCTGAATGAATGTTCTTGAACAAAATGTGTGTTTTTCGTATTCAAATGCTCGTTTATGGAATTATTTGTCTTTCGAAGTAATTTTTACCTTCAAAACGACGTTTGATCTTCAGAACCGTGGAGAGACCTCAACAAATGTGAATTCCCTCTCTAGTTCCAAAATTTTTCCACCATTTGAAATGAAGAGAACTCCTCTATTATAGAGCTCTCATGCATCATGGGCATGGGCCCGTATGGGCCTTTGGTCCTGGCCTTTTGGGCTTGAATTTCATGGTTCGGTTCACTTGGTCTGATTTTATTTTGTCCCAAATTCAAGATAAACCAATTTTTTTTATTTAAATTAACTTTGAGAAATATTGTCCCACAATTTAATTTAATTTCGGCATTAAATTTGAGATAATGACGTGATAGCTTGTAATTGGCTGAAATTTCTCAATCAACAACCTACATTTATAATTATTTTGTGAGAATAACTTATCCGATATAATTTTTTTAAAAAAACTAAGACGAAATAAAATTCCCCTAGTGGATAATTTATAAACAGTTAATTAAAAAAATAATAGCACGTAATAAAATAAGAAGGTCACGTGCAATTTGGAGATCAGAAATATTCACAAATCTACACTAGTGGGGGTTGTTTGGCTTTTGGGAAAAAGCAAAATTTTCTCGTCTCGTTAAAATTCCCCTAAACCTAATTAATATTTTAATATAAGAGAGATTCGTTGAATTAAGTTTTTGAAACCTTGTTTTTTGTAATTATATATATTAAGAAACTAATTTCTTCGAAAGAGTAAGAAACAAGACATTATGCTCGTTAGCTTAATCCAATAATTATTATACTGCATTAATTAGTTCATTAAAATATTAATGTTGGATATAGTATAATTTAGAGTAAAATACTATTTTGGTTCCTGAACTATTATGTAAATTTCGTTTTGGTCCCTAAAATTTCAAAAGTTCAATTTTAGTTCTTAAATTATCATTTTTATTTCGTTTTGGTCCCTCAAATTTAAAATGTCCAATGGTTCTTCAACTATCTGAAAATAATTTAAAAATAGTCCTTGGTTAGAAAAACAACTTAACCCTAGTTAAAATAGGTGAGGTGACAAAATAATAATAAAAAATAAATTTATTATCATCTTCTTCAACTTTTACTCTCCCCCTCTCTCTCAAAATCTGTACATTTCAATTAAAAAAAAACACAAATCTTAAAATTTGATTACCTCCCATCTCAACTCAATCCATTCTAAATACTATAGTAAGATATTTCCTAACAAATCAATCTCCAATAAAAAAGAAGAGAGTTATATTTTGAACTTATTTTTTAAAAAGCATTAGACAAAATTAGAAAAAATGGTGGACTAATGTATATATATACATATTTTTTGTTTTGAGTACGTGGACTAATATTAAAATGGTGTAGCAATTCCATTTTTACAAAAGGCAACGTAAATATCAACTACCCATAAAATAAATTATAAAAGAAAAAAACCTAATGCTATACTTTACTGCCACAAACCACAAAAATGCTAAGAAAATCATCTATAATTTTCATTATTTAGAAACATCAAACATACATGAAATCAAAGAGAAACCTAAAAAGCTCTCCATTAAAAGTTTCAAAAAATGTAGGCATGTTTTTCTCCTCATCATTTCTTTAATAAACCTCTCCATTAAAAGTTTGAAGGATTATACTCTGTTTCTTTAAAAAAAATTGAAATGCACAAATGTTAGGAGAGAGGTGAGAGAGAAGAGCGAAGAAGATGATAATAAATTTATATTATTATTATTATTATTTTGCCACCTCACCAATTTTAATTAGGGTTAAGTTGTTTTTCTAATCCAAGGATTACTTTTAGACTTTCTTAGAAAAGTTGAAGAACAAAAATTGTACTTTTGAAAGTTAAGGGACCAAAACAAAATAAAAATAATAGTTTAGAAACTAAAATTAGACTTTTGAAAGTTTAAGAACCAAAATAAAATTTACGTGATAGTTCATGGACCAAAATGGTATCCCTATCATTTATTATAATAAAAATTGGTTCTGTGTGATCTTCATTGGAGCCTTGGAGCATTTGTGTCCGTTGATATTATTAAAATATACTTATTTTATTTGGTGTAAAATTCAGGGCCATATATATATATAAATGTATTATATAAATAAATTCTACGCACGTCGCCCTCTTCATATATAATTAAACCATGCTATATAAAAGAAATTACGTTTTCTAAATTTTCTTCTCATATATATATATATATATATTATGAAATAAGAAATACTTGACTACACCGAATGGGTCTGCGTTTTCTAAATTTTCTTCTCACACACACACATATATATATATATATATATTATAAAATAAGAAATACTTGACTACACCGAATGGGTATGTGGCGCAATGGTTTCATTGTTTGGTTGTAAACCAGTTCAACACCAGTCAGAACTTTTAAGATAAGATATTTGCTATAGAATTTCGAAAAAGTTGTGGTAAGAGATTTAATGAAGGAAGAGAGGATGACTATTAAATTTAGTTACCAATTAAGCTGGAAATTAGAGTTGGAATTCTTTTTTTTTTTTAAGGTAATTAGAGTTGGAATTCTTCTATCATAATGTTATTGAATTAAAGAAAAATCATTTTTTTAATCTTTTAGATGGAACGCTATTTCTATTTATTCTTTAAATTTGAGAATCAAATATTTTTATCTTTTATATTTAAATAATATTTAATTTTAGTCATTTAAATAACAAATTTGTTAGTTATATAATAGAATGTGTATTAAAATAATAACTAAACTAATCTTTGTTAGTTATATAATGGAATGCGACTAAAATGATAATTAAACTAATCTTAAATTATAATATATTGATTATTTTAATTTTTAAAAGAAAACAAGTATATAGACCAAATAAATTGAAGATGATTGAAATATCAAGAGTAATAATGATTAATTTTAAAATAGTGAGATCAAATAGAAATTAGGTCTTAAGCCTAGAGATAAAAATATTCATCTTTGAAGTACTCTATTAGTTAACCAACTTTGAGCTTATTTCCCATTTTTTCTTGATTATAACACATCATATTTTTGCTTAGATAATTTCATTGGTTAGCCTCAACCGTTGCATTGTTTTCGAGACAAGAGAAAAAAAATGTTATCTAGTAGTTAAATGGTTGAGAAGAAAAAATTAAAAAAAATGGGGTGAAAAGAAAAAAAGTAAAAACAAAAGCTAAAAAAATAGGGAAAGAAAATACCTTGAAAAAAAATACTAGTCTTCAAGAAAAAATATATTTTTGGAGAACATTTTGTCAATAGAAATTGAGTTCTTATGGTTTCTCCAAGGTTCTTAGTGCAAGAATGAAATGTGGGATAAATTTTATCTTGAGTAGTATGTTTTGTGTTTGTTATTTGACATTGCTACTATGTAAGATTAACTCTAGGTCTCTTGATCATAAAAAACCTAAAATTTTCCTCCTATCCTAACTTGATCAAGAAATAGAATTAATCTTGCGTGGTAGCAATGTCAAATAACAAACACAAAACACCTAAAATTTCCTCCTATCCTACCATTACATAAGGTTACAACCCTTATGAAATCTTTTTGATAATTGCATTCAATTCATCTATAGTGGTCGAGATTTGATTCTTTTGCAAGTCTATGGTAATAACATGTATAGTTTTGATTTTAAGCATAAAAACATCCTAAATATTTTGAGAGAATATTGAGCGACTTCAGAAGGTGTTGATTCTTGTTTAATAATTTTGATGAATTGATGAGATACTTAGTCTTAATATAAACTGCTTCCTATGAATACTCATTTTTTTTTATTGTTACTTAAATTCAACTTTGATGTGTGATTGAATTTATTGATGTTCTTTAATATTAAGAGAGATGAAAAAGGAAGTAGAAAGAAGATTTTATATGTTGATTTAATGCTTGCTTGAGGACTAGCAGTAAGATTTAGGTTGCAAGTGTTTGATCAGACCAAATTGGACCCACTTTCATGTGTTTACATCTCATTAGTTTGGAAGTTTTTAATTTTAATAAACTTATATTTTTCTGGAAATTGATCAAGTAGGACATCAAAAGAAAGTATATCGAAATACAGTTTCAATACAACAAATTGGAGGTCAATCGAACACCTGGCAAAAATTTATTGTAAAAACAAAAAATGTTGTGCAACTGCCTAAGGTTAGCCGCGAGATGGGTACGAGAGCACTATAAAATAAAAAATGCAATTTTCTTATTTTTAGGTAATTGGGAGCTAGAAAGCTCCCATTGAGATGCCATTATTTTGCTATTTTTTCATCTCTTTCTCTAGTTTTCTTCCATTAGATTATATTTTGGTGTTTAAGTTTAATTGATATGATGATTACAGAAAAGTGTCACAAACACTTTAGATGATACTTTTTTGCAATCATTGTATCGCACGTCATTTATTCTCATTAGTTGATACTTCTTAATAAGTATCATTGAAATGCAATAAATGATACTTTTTGGCAATCATTAATTCTTATTTCATGACACTAATTTTTTGTCACCAACGAGCAATATATGACATATAAATTGGGTCATTAATGCATTATCAACGACACCTAAAGATTATCAATAAATATAATTTATTGACACTTATTTTTAATCACCAAATAATCAAACATGGCTCTTCATTTTAATCCTATATCTTCAATTGATGACAAATATTTATTACCAACAAATTTCATTGGATGATCATAATAAATCGTCAATTTATATTATTCCATGATGCTTGTTGTGTCTATTTGCAACCTTATTTTGTTTGCTCTTATCTATTATTATGCATACACAATATTCTTCAACAAAATAAATTCACAAGTAAAAGACTTGTCCAGAAATAAAATTTCATAGATGACTTAAAATATTTGTAGGCATTGCCACTTGAACAAAATAACAAAGGGAAAATAATATCACACTTGTGATAAATGTTCACAAAGTTTTTTACAACAAAAAGTACAAGCAAAGAATGATTCTTGAAATGTGTTTCTTCACTGCTTCATTAGTGAGTTTGTGCAAAACCTAAGAAAAATTGAGTTTCAAACAACATTCACATATTACATATTACCTAACAATAACATGTGAGATTTGGCAAAAAAAATAAATAATAACATATGAGCTTTCTTATTAATAAGAAAAGAACTATGACCATTTACATTACATATAAACCAAAGAAGTTTTTTTTTAAAAGTATAAGAAACATGTAAATATTGCATAGAAAGTAAGTTATTGAAAATGAAGACTAAACCTCTCATTTTTCAGCTTGACAAACCCGACAACTTCCTGCAAGATTGTTTAGAAGTATCCACAACATTATAATGAAAGCATGCAAATAAATTAGAAATTTTAATACATACATTGATTATGAGAATGTATTGGTACCTGAGACAAACAAACAATCATACAAAACCAATGATAAGACATGAGAAAATTGTACACCCTGAACAAATAATCATCAATTTGACTAGAATTACTTCATAAAATAGTTAGATTTTTATACCTTTCAAAACTAAGTTGACAGACAAGCAATCCCACAAATGTAAAGTATAGAATTTATTGGAAGAATAGAAGTTTGAACTTTGAACAAAATCAAAGTAAATTCCTTAATAGAAGCAATACCAATTCGAAAATTCAAAGAACACTAGTTTGAAATTTACCTCTTTTGCAACTTAAGCTCTACAACCTACTTAAGGCTAGTTAGGATCAATAAGCAAATAATATTTATAAAAAAAGGTTGAAATTTAAAAAATGTATGGAAGAAACGAACCTTCACAATAAAGAAGAATCAATTGATGGTAGTACTTTCAATCTACAAGTAAACAAGGAAAACATATAATTAGTAAAAGTTTAACAAAACAAAACACAAAGATATGCAAAAAAAGTCATTAATGAGGCTTTAAATAAATAAATAAAAATTGTTAGAGAAAAACAATATGCCATCAAGTTAAAATCCATGTATTAGTGTGCAGCGCACATAACTTGGAATAACAACATTGTATACTTGGAATAAGAAGCCAAGTCTTATGTCAAACAATTAAGCTTAAAAAAACAAAAATCACTTCGAACCTCTCCACCTTGACTTGTCCCCCTACAAAAAGTCACAACATTGCAAGACTCACAAAACCAAATCACAGTAAGTACAAAGTTAATTTATGTACAAAGTTAAAGACTAAAAAAAAACCAAAAAAAAAATAAAATAGAAAGTACAAAACTAACAACTGGAAATTGGTGACAAAAAACGTAAACCTATTTCTTTTTTCATATTATCCTTCCTCGCCATTACAGCAGCCGGACACCTATCTCAAAATATTTTAGACAAGAGTAATACTTACCTAATGGCTTACCACCATTTTGGACCACATCTTTTTATTGTTTAAAAAAATTGACTTTGAATGATGGAGAGAGGAATGTTAAAGTGTAGAGTTTTTAAAAAAATAATAAAAAGATGTGGTCCATTTTTTAACATGTGGTGGTAAGTATTTCCAATATACTTACCAACCCTTAGGTAAGTTTTTCTCAAGAAATAATTAGGAGAAGTATTGATGAACTACACAAAAATAAACACATCGACATACCATTCGTTCTAGATTTAAAAAAAGTGGTTGAAATGTGAAGCTAGCATTGTCATCAAAGCTTGTACACACATTGAACAAAGACTTCAAAATTAAGCTTAAACAATATATCTAATAAAAAAGATAAGCAAAAGACCATTCGTACTAAATTTAAAAAGTACCTACACAAAGTTAGAGAAAGTATAGTTAATAAAAAAACTTTAAATGACAAAAGCATATTTATATAAGCATAAACACAATTCTTAAAAAGAATATATAAGAAGAGTTAGCAAAAGACTACATGATTATGTGCTACCTTGAAATTTGCTTGGTCAATATGCAAGTTTTACATTGAACGCCAAGTCCAAATATCACTCTAGCTTACCAAAATATATGGAAAAGTATGCATTCTATGAAAGAAAAGAGTAGAGAAGATCAAACTATGGAAGAAACTATAATTTTCTAGAAACATTGAGATGCGCATGTAAACTTAAATGTACAATGATATTTTACTTGATTTACTTTGGCAAACTAGAAAAAGAACTTGAGTTTTCTAGAGTTACAAAGCCAAAAAGAAAGGTAGAATTTATACATAACAACTAAGATAAGGGGGGGGCACAGAAAAAAAGAATGAAAATTTGCATGCAGCTTCATCCATTTTTCACTTAATGGCCACAAGTGCAACAACTATAAATTAACAAGAAGAAACGACATAGAAATGAAAATGAAAAACATTTATTGCATGAGTATCAAGCATTGCCTTTAAACTTCTTTCTGGTGAAATTCATTCAAAGTGAAGATAGAAAAGCATATTGAGAATAATAGAGCAAGAAAAAAAAAAAAAAGCTATCAAAACCACAATTGTTTCATGCATTACTAATGTGTCGTCATGAATATGATGAGTATCACCCATCGAATGAGCACAACTAACACCAAGAACACCAAGAACACTTTAATTTCATAAAAATGAGCACAACGAATTAGTCTCGACATGCTAAAAAGCCAAGAACACCAAGAACACTTTAATTTCATGAAAATAGCCACCAACTTACCCAAACCCGAACTCGAACATGGCTGTCTAGCAAAGCGAGGCTTGAAATCGAAACAAAACCAAGCCCTACCACGTGAACACTTAAAAATTAGCATAATAACAAGACCTAAACAACAACCAAACCCGAAACAACCTTCAATTAGACACGAGATCGAGGTTGCGAACTTACCCAAGTGATAGATCACGACAATGCGGCACGAACAAGGCGCAAAGGATGTGCGAGGCGGCTGAACCACGAGCACGACGTCGAACTGTGACTATTAGCAACTGGGGGGGGGGGGGTTGTTCGGTGGCTGCGGCGAGGATGAGAGGAGGTGTGTTGCGGTGGGATGGGCGGCAGAGTTACGGCAGATCGGCGCGACGGTGGGCTGAGCTTGGCGCGGGCGACTCGCACGTGGGCTGGGCTTCGTTGAGGAGGTGGGATCACGAGCATGAGCTCGATCTGCGCAGGGGTGTGGTGGCATCGATGAAGAAATCGTGTCCTAAGACAAATCCTAGCAATTACTAAATATAAATAGGAATTATTATGGAGATAATAATTAAAATTATTATGGAGATAATAATTAGTGTATTTTAGTAATTAATAATTACTTTCTAGAGAATAATTATTATAGTTAGACTAGTTTGATTGGCCTAACAACTAAAATATCTAATTCCTAAGAGGTCACACATAAAGCAATGAGTTGAACTAAATATAAACCCAAAAAGTTTTATATTGGATTGCAATTAAGATTACATGGGTTTTGGTTTTCTCTGCTAGCCTAACCCTAAATATATATGGGGCCAGGAGAAATGATACGACAGATCAATTTTTCTATTAGATAGAAAAACCCTAACCCCATTTTCTTATTATGACTCCACATCCCAATAAAAGTAAGAGAGGAAAACAGTTCCCTGTCTTCCGTACTAGCATACGTGGGACCATTCCATTGTTGGTGGACTAATTGGAGGGGTTGCAGTTGGAGGCCTAACATATCTTGGCAGCAGCAGCGTACTTGTTTGGGAATCACACATCAAAGGTTGTAATTCTTTACTCCCTATTTAATTCATATAATTATTATGCATGCGATTCTGTGATAGATGTTAGGAAATTATTTCTTGAAATTCCGTTTTTTACATCTATATTTTCCTACAGTGGTATCAGAGGAGAATGCGTAATGTTATATGATTATTGTTTTTGATGCTGTAAATTAAGAATTTGATAATTCTCATTCACAATTAAATCACAAATTCAGAATTTGATGATCAACACAGTAGAAACATTTTATGCGTTTAGCTGCTAAATTAAATTAAATCACAAATTTAGAATTTGATGATTTCCACAGTAGAGAATATTTGATGAGTTAATTTGCTAAATGAAATTAAATCACAAATTGAGATTTGTTGATTATTTGGCTATCAATCACTGAAATGCTAATTAATTTTCTGAAATTTTGTTAAGTGTTAATAAACTTTAAAATTTATTAACTTCAAATTGAGAATTTGTTAATTTTCGGTACTTGGTATTTCATCCAAATAATAATTTTTATATTTATTTTTCTGAAAATTAATTAAAAGTTAATGAATTTTCAGAAATTATGATTAAATTAGAAAAATAAGATTTTGTGATTATTTGGTAATATTTTCCTTTAAAATATGGAAATTTGTTTTATGATTTTGGCTAAATATTGAGTAATGTAATATTAAAACTGGAATGATTTTTGTTTCCATAAAATTTGGAAAAGTAATTCCTAAAATATGTAATGTTTACTATTTCCTTGGATATGACTCTGTTTTAGCAATTTGTTGTTAGACCACTCAACAAAATTTTAATTAGTTTTTTTTAAAAAAACTTTTGATTTAGCAAATTAATAAATAATGGAGATTATTTCCATATTAAATTGTTTAATTGTTCCTAATTGAAAATTGACTTATGTGTTAAGTTTATTGATTAGGAAAGGTTTATGGAATTATTTATTCATTTGTTTTGCATACTATTATAATATTTGATATTATTATGTGTGTGGTGATTAGTATGACCAAATTAGGATTTTTATTAAATACGATCTGCGCATCGTTATGTATTTTTGTAATTTAAATTTTAGTGATTCAGATTTCTATAATTTTTAAATTCTAAATTTATGTAATCCAATGAAGAATTCAAGGAGTTCAAGGATGGAGATCCAGTAGAAGCTCAAAGAAGATTAATGAAGTTTAGTAATTTCCTAGGTTTAGGGGCCATACTATGATCATGGTTTATTTATTGCATATAATTTTTTTATAATTTTATGCTTTATTTAAGTTTATTTTTGTTGTTTTATTTGTTCGATGTGTTCGCCTAAATAAACCAACATAATGAACTTGGGTCCCAATTATAATTTTGAGTTTAATTGTTTTTCTAAACAAACAACTATGAAGCCTTTGATCATTAGTAATAGGTTCTGGCAAAGCAGGGTGTTACTTTTAATCTAAGGATAGTAGTGTAGGTTTAATGAAACTTGCACGTTCATGTTTGGTTTAACTCAACAAAACTATCAAAAGACAAAGTTTTGGGTTTTGAAGCAAAGAGATAGAATTAACGAAGAGTTGTTAACCTATCTACCAAGAATTACAAAGAGTTGTAATTAGTAAAAAAGTTTACTTACCTCTAATATTATTAATAAAAGGCAGGGCCAAAGTCCGTTTTATTAATAATAGGAAGAGGGTCTTGGTTATTTCTTTATTCAAAATACAACATTAAAATTTGAATAAAGTGTTAGTAGTATTTTAATTTTTAAGCACTACTATGATAAATATTTATTAATTTCTTGCAATTTTTTCTTTTGTTGAAGATATTATGTCTAGTAACAACACCAACAACTCAATTTTTAATATGCGTTCAATCCTTTAGAAGGATATACTAAATGCATGCAATTTTCTCGATTGGGAAAGAAATTTGAGAATTGTTCTCAAATGTGAAGGAAATGAGTCAGTTCTTGATAACCCAATTTTTGAACCCTTCCCACAAGGAGCTAGACAGGCTGAGAGAACTACGAGGCAAACTCTGTTAGACAATTCAGTGTCTGTCACATGTCTAATGCTAGCATGTATGGAACCTAACTTTCAAAAACGTTTTGATGGGATGGATGCATACAACATAATCCAACAGCTGAAAACTATGTTTCAGCGTGATGCTAGGTTGGATTCATTGCATGATGGGTTTAAAAACTTCAGTTTGAACGTTTACATGCAAGGAGGGCAAGCAAACCTGCAAGAGTTGCATGGGATGCTGATTCAGGCTGAAAGAAACATCCGTAACGAACCTAAAAAACATAAGGATGTTTTAAGGGTTCAAGAAAACTAGGGCTGCTAAAAAAGAAAAGGGTAATGGTAAGAAAGTTGCTTATACTACTTCTTCTAAAAAGCTAAAACCCAAACCAAAAGTAGCTGCAGAGCATAAGTGTTTCTATTGCAACGAAATTGTCCATTGGAAAATAAATTGCCCCAAATACTTGGAGAAAAAAAAGAATGATAATTCTACTCCAAGTATTTATGTTATAAAAGTAAACTTAACAATTTCTAATTCTTCATGGGTATTTGATACTGCATGTGGTACCCACATTATTAGTAATGTACATGGACTAATAAGAAGTAGAAAATTGGCAAAAGGGAGAAGCTGTACTACGTGTTGGCAATGGAGCAAAAGTTGCTGCATTGGAAGTAGGAGTTTTTAGCTTGTCTTTGCTGTCTGGCCTACTTTTGGAACTTAATGATTGTTATTATGTTCCTGCTTTTACTAGAAACATTATCTCGATCCATGTTTTGGATCGAGAAGGATTTTCATTCATATTAAAAGAAGGAATTTGTTTTGTTTATTTGAATGATTTATTTTATGCCACCGTTAAGCTATTAAATGGTTTGTATGTTCTAGATTTAGATACACACATCTATAACATCGAAAGCAAGAAACATAAATCAAATGACTCAAACCCAACCTACCTATGACATTGTCGATTAGGCCAGATAAGCTCAAAACGCATTGAGAAGCTCCATCAAGATGGTGTTCTCAACTCTTTTGATTTTGAATCGTTTGATGTATGCGAATATTGTTTAATGGGGAAAATGACAAAATCTCCTTTCACAGGTTCAAGTGAAAGGGCCAATGATCTCTTAGCTCTCATACATACAGATGTATGTGGACCTATGAGTATTTTGGCTAGGGGAGGGTATACTTACTTCATTACTTTTACAGATGATGTAAGCAGATATGTATTTGTTTACCTTATGAAGCAAAAGTCAGAATCGTTTGAAAAGTTCAAACAATTCCAAAATGAAGTAGAAAATCAACTTGGGAAGAAGATTAAAGCATTACGATCAGATCGTGGTGGAGAATATTTGACCCAATAATTTAAAGATCATTTGAAGGATTGTGGAATACTTTCACAATGGACTCCTCCAGGAACACCTTAGAAGAATGATGTTTCTGAGTAGAGAAGTCGAACCTTATTAGATATGGTTCGATCAATGATGAGTCTTGCTGATCTCCTCATTTCCTTCTGAGGTTTTGCAATCGAAACTGCTGCATTCACACTTAACAGAGCTCCATCCAAAGCTGTGGACAAGACTCCACATGAGATATGGACAGGAAAAGTTCCAAAAATGTCTTTTCTAAGGATATGGGGTTGTAAAGCTTATGTAAAACGTTTACAATCTGATAAGCTATCACCCAAATTCGACAAATGTCTCTTTGTTGGTTATCCTAAAGAGACAAAAGGGTATTACTTTTATAGCCAAAGCGAAAACAAAGGGTTTGTTGCCCGCGATGGTGTCTTCTTGGAAAGAGAATTTATTTCAAAGAAGACAAGTAGGAGCAAGAGTATGTTTCTCGAAGAAGTTCAAGAAGAGCAACAAATGGATGAGGTGGTGCATTCCATTCACGTACCTCCTACCGTCCCACATGAAGATGATTCATGCCAAGTTTTTAGATTTAACATAGTAACCTCTCCTATTGTTCCCCAACGTAGGTCTAGTAGGTCGATAATTCCACCAAAGAAATACGTTGATTTCTTGTTGACGGACATTTCCGAAATAATGATTTTGGAACATCAAGAACCTACTACTCTAGAGAGTAAGGACTCCGATAAATGGCTACAAGTCGTGAAATCTGAAATGGATTCTATGTATGAGAATCAAGTATGAGACTTGATTGATTTGCTTAATGGAGTGAAACCTATTGGTTACAAATGGATTTTTAAATTAAAAACAGACAAAGATGGAAACCTTGCAGTTTTCAAAGTAAGGTTATTGGCAAAAGGTTTTAGAAAGATTCATGGTATGAACTATGATGAAACCTTTTCACCAATAGCAATGCTGAAATCTATAAGAATGCTCCTTGCGATTTTTGCCTATCATGATTATGAAATATGGTAGATGGATGTTTAAACCACTTTCTTGAATGAGTTCTTGAAAGAGGATGTGTATATGACACAACTTGAAGGTTTTTAAGATCCAGCCAATCCTGGAAGAGTATGCAAGCTTTAGAAATCTATTTATGGATTGAAGTAAGCATCTAGAGTTAGAACCTCAAATTTGATGAGGCAGTCAAACAGTTTGGTTTCCTTAAAAATGAAGAGGAATTTTGTGTATATAAGAAGTTACGTGGGAGCAGTGTTACCTTCCTTCTTCTGTATGTGGATGACATACTACTCATAGGAAATGATATAACCATGCTTGAATCAGTCAATGATTGGCTTAAAAATTGTTTTTCTATGAAAGAAGTTGAAGAGGCTGAGTACATTCTGGGAATAAGAATCTATAGAGATAGATCCAATAGAATGATTGGACATAGTCAAGAAACTTATATTGATAAGGTTTTTACTAAGTTCAACATGGAAAACTCTAAGTGAGGTTTCATTCCCATGCAACACGACATATCAATAAGCAAGGCTCAGTGTCCTACAAGTCTTGATGAGGCTAAGCGTATGAGTAATGTTCCTTATGCTTCGACAATAGGTTCAATCATGTATGCCATGATTTGTACTCAATCGAACGTTGCTTATGCTTTAAGCATATGTAACATATACGAATCTAATCTAGGTGACACACACTGGATATCAGTAAAGAATATCCTTAAGTACTTGAGAAGAACTAAGGATAATTTTCTTGTTTATGGTGGTGATAATGAGTTAGTTGTTACTGGATAAACTGATGCAAACGTTGCAGATCCACGGACTAAACCATTACCTCAGCCCAAACATGAGAGTCATACTAGGGCTATGAGTATTAGACATGTGAGAGAATGACTTTAGATTGTAAACTAGATGTTATCAATTGTAAAACCATTGAACATGTTATTCAAATATTTATCAATAAAAATTATTTCTTATTTGATATCGGTTTAGTATTAAATAAAATATCCAAATGATTTGTGTTTTTTATAGGATTATCAAAACTGTTTTGATAATTGGAACCCTATAAGGTGAACTAAAAACACAACACATTAAATGTTCCTAGTCTAAATCACTAAGTTGGACATAAGTGATTAGGTTGAATGACTAGCATATAATTGATTGATAGCGTAGTTCCATGGGCTATAGGGACATGGTGATGTCTAGTCATTTATATGGATATATGTGATATATTGAAACATGACTTAACAAATTTCTAATAGTAGAATCGTTCTTTTGTGTTTAGTGGATTCCTTAGACATGAGTATAACATTAAAACCATGTTAAGATTGATTTGACTTTGACACTGTTAAACGCCGTGCTGTAAAAGGAGGTTATAAAAACAGTGATCAGGTTGGCCAAGATTTGAGTGAGAGTTTTGGTCATACAAGAGTGCATAAATCCTCCTATTATATAGGACTAATATCTGGGCCCCTTGATGAGCAAGAATTGAAAAATGCATGACCATGCTCTATGGATTAAGAAGTTAATGTATGTATTAACAATTCGAACTGGGATATCAAGGAATAGAATTTGAGAAACATCATGGATTACATCAGATGCT
Source organism: Sicyos edulis (assembly GCA_036507275.1). Taxonomy (NCBI): domain Eukaryota; kingdom Viridiplantae; phylum Streptophyta; class Magnoliopsida; order Cucurbitales; family Cucurbitaceae; genus Sicyos; species Sicyos edulis. The sequence goes on from CM071847.1 coordinate 39,136,191, forward strand.
AATCATGTTGTCAAATTCTAGTATTAAGAGATTTAAGGAATTTAGTATTGCTAACTTGTCTATGAACAAGTGGGAGATTGAAGGAATTGTGTCCTAAGACAAATCCCAGCAATTACTAAATATAAATAGGAATTATTATGAAGATAATAATTAGAATTATTATGGAGATAATAATTAGTGTATTTTAGTAATTAATAATTACTTGTATACAACCTGACTTCCTAAATATACTCTAATGAGGTGTTACAGGTGCATGCATATTAAAATCCTCAAAATCGATTTAACAACCACATGGATTTTCCAACAAAGTCTCATAAAAACATGAAACGATACTAATAGTTTGAAAACATACAAAATAGGGTTTGAGATCCTGATAGTTCAAAACTAAAGATAGTTTAGCAGAGTTTAAAACGTAAAACATAAGGTTTGACACAAGTAAAACAATGTGGAAAAGAAAATGTCAACACCGTGTCCATGATCAATCAAGCTCCTAGCCTAGCCACCTCGGAATGGATCAGTACCTGAAAATGTAAGGGGTGAGTATATTGAAATATACCCAATAAAGAGTCCCACAATGGGGTTAAACATGTATACATAAACAAGTTAGAAAAATACGACAACTGAAGCTAAATGCCTCAGCCTCGCTTAGGCGTGGCCGGCCTCAGGCCGGTCACGAGCAAACAATGTCAAACAACGACGTGCAAGCTGTGAGCAAGTTACGGCTAAATGACGAGCAATCATCTGACCAAGGTCAGAGCAAAGACCCTGAGTGAGGATAACACACAAGTTCCCTAAACTCGAGTCGGACACATCTCATACCGTGTCCTAAGGGGAAATCACAATTATCTCTTGAGTAGCTTGACCTCTGTCAGGGACCCGCTAAAGTGCACCAGTGGAGGCATGCCTTGGGTAGTCTAACCTCTGCCAGGGACCCATAATGTTGTGCTCGTAGAGACATACTCTAATTTCTCTGGGTAGCCTGGCCCTCGCCAGGGACCCACCCATAAGTCACCTGACCCTGTCGGGGAGGACCACAAGTGAGGGGAACACACATCATCCCTAAACCTCAGGTCGGGACAACGACACACGAGTCGTGTCAGGAAAGGCATACACAATGCCAAGAGAATCACTGAACCCTGTTAGGGAGGACCGAGTGAGGAGAACACACAACATATCTAAACCTCGGGTCTGGACAACGACACATGAGTCGTGTCAGCCAGGGCATACACAATGCCGAGTTAAAATCACCTAATCCTGTCAGGGAGAGCCATGAGTGAGGAAAATTGTAGGGTTCCTAAACCTCGGGCTCGGGGCGCCAACTACTAACCCCTAGCATGTGGGAGGACCGACCTGCCTGCAGACAACATCCCCACTAATGCATGCAGGCTCATCGCAGGCATTCCTCCGCGCCTTCATCTGTCCCAGTGGCTTCTTCCAATAGTCTTAGGGACAAGCATGACATGACCGCCCCCTCCAAAGTACTAGGAAGGTAACCTGGTGGAACCATGCACACAACATATGAGGTTCCACGAGTACACATAGAGAGATAATTGCTAGCACTAGAGTCACACGAGATCTAGCCTAGCCTAGGCGAGTGCACCCGACCCACCCGAGGGTTGGATCGACCCGCAACGTGTGCTCATAACCAAGGAACCTGTTGTTCCGCATACAAGGTGACACGTGGATGAGATCCGACCCCTTGGTCAAAGGCAAAAGTCAACTTGTAGGCTAGTGCAACCCAACCACGTGTCTCGAAGCAAAGAGGATCCATATCCCCGCTCGGTTCCTAAGGGGCACTAGTGAGTCATAACAACAACAAGATATCGATCATGCAATCTCGAGCCCTAAAATGTGTGAGCTAGCTGCTTCTCTAGATGGTCAACACGGTAACCAGACCTAGCTATTCTAATGCCAAAACAACATACGAACAACCCTTTAGGTAACAAACAGAGAAACCGAGCATATTCATGGCAACACGTGTACAATTAAACATGGATGAAGTTAACAACATGGAACATGCATAAACCCAAGGCAATTCAGTCAATCAACAAGTTAAAAAATAAGCTGTTCATCACATATACGAGCAAAGATACCAATTGGGAAATGATGATACGATCACAAGATATACAACAACAGAGATGTAACAGTTTACGAGCTATACATGATTTCGTGCTACCACGAGTAGTAATAGGTCCACACAGTGAATAACAACACCAAAGCATACATGTGACAAGTCATCCAAAATTCAATTATCGTAAATTCTATCATGCCACTATTAAGATGCTTTAAACCACAAACCTGAATCATAATGAAGTTCCTTACCTTCCCGACGACTCGACTGAAACACCACGGGAACCCACGAGCTAAACGACGACTCAAACGATGAACCCAAGAGCACCTAAACACAAAACAACGTCGCGACGCTCATTAGGGACAATCTAAGTGAGCCACAAAGGGGTTAACATCACGGGAACGAGGGGAAGCTACTGCCCGGAAATGCCTCGCTGGAGCACGGCGACAGTGGCATGTGGTGGCCGGCGGCGGCACGACGCCACGGAACGGGGTGGGTCATACCTCGTTGGAAAGGTCTCGAGCTCAGGATTACGAAACAAGTCTCGGATTTGCAAACGGGCTCCTCTAGCTCCCGAAAACTATAAAAGAAGAAACAGGTTTCAAAACCCTATCGCTGGAAAACTCCATGAAAACCAACAAATCTTAACATGTTTCGAAGCTCTTGACTCCCTGAGCACAGAAATGGTGTCGGAATCGCTAACGGACCTCTCTAGCTTCGCTAACTTACGAAAGAAGAAACGGGTTTCAAAACGCTCTTACCGGAAAACTCCATGAAAACCAACAAATTTTACCATGTTTCGAAGCTCTCGACTCCCTGAGCACGGATCTGGTCTCGGAATCACAAACGGAGTTGTCTAACTCCATGAAACTAAGAAAGAATGAGTGAGTTTTAGGTGGTGGTGGTGGTTGTTGGGGTTCAATGAAGAAGAGAGAGAAAATGTGACTAAATAAAAAAAATACATAAATAAAACCTTCTTTCCATTTAAATCCATAAACCCTAATTTAACTTTAAAACTCCAAATTCCACAACCCAAAATAACTTTTGCATTTTAATTTTTATTACTATAAATTTCTAAATAACTTATCAAAGTGACTCATAACTTAAATCTCATGGAGCATTAAATAATGTAATTAGTTTGAGATTTATTAGCCTATTTAATAAAACACTAACTATACTTAAAAATTATCTAGAGTTTCTAGTTGTAAACACAATACTTTGTTATTTCATGAGATTTTTGTATTTTTCAAGAATTTTTCAACATGTTCATTTGTTCTTATTCTATTCATATGTTGCATTAATGAATGAATGACCATTGTTGAATGTTGTGTTCATATGTTTAAGCTTCCATCAGATTATACTGATGAATACCGTTCTTATTTATTTTGTGAGTTTTCAAAATTTTTATAAACACGGTATCTTTAGATTTTTGTTCTTATTCGCATCATATGTTCATTTTTTGATAGATAGACAACCTATTACTTCCAATTGAATGTATGACCATTAAATTTAACTAACAACGGAGTTGTCGCATGTTTACATAGAGATCGATTTTTTCTCTTCATTCATGTAGTTTGCACGTTAGGATCTAAGAATTAAGACAATGAATTAATCAAATTATGAGTGCACGCCTAATTTAGTTAATTTATCTTAATAAATTCATAGAACTTAAAGTGATTAGTTACTTAACGTTGTCGTGACCAACTAATTAAAACTAATTATACTATTTAACTCAATTATGAAATGTTATCGTATCTAGCTAATCGAGTTAATTGTGATTTAGAGGGCTTAAAGGTTACCAATTATATTCTACTATGCTGTATTAATGAATGAACTGTATAATATGTATCAACTTAGGTATTGGTGTTGTGTATTCACATTAAACACCAATACGTGGAATGAATAATTTCAATACTATTCATATTTTGTATTTCCAACAAAATCGTGATATGATAGAAGTCTAATGATGTTAAAATATGAATTTTGGGCAAAATGTGCCATGAATAAAATTATTTTAAAAAATGTGTTACAATGGTAATTAAAAGCAAAAACTATGCTATGAAGGACAAATTCTTTTTTCTTTTGAGATTAGGACAATTAAAAATGGAAGGATTCGAACTCAAAATCTTTTGGTCATTCAATTACTCGGTTGAAGTGAATTTAGTTTACATTTTAGTCCAATAGTTAGTGTAGAAAACGGGTTAATTGTAATAATGAGTCTTTTAAAAAAAATTACTATTAAAATGGGTCCTTTTTTAAACATGCTGTCAAAATGGGTCTAATTTTTTGTCTTTATGCGGTGGTGACTTTAGTAAAGACACCACCATCTTGAAATTTTCAAAGGTGTTAAAATAAAATTTGTGGTGATGACTATAGAAGAGATCTTTTTCTTAATTTTTGATGATGACTATAGAAAAGTCATCTTCTTCTTAACTTTTAGTGATAACTATACTAAAGTCATATTCTTCCTTGTAAAATAATAAAACATAATATTAGTAAAAAAAATTATTTTTTTCCCTTAAACTAATGAACCATCTGAAAGTGTCTCCACCAAAAGATTATACCATTCTTGATTGATTTATTAAATAATATTTTAAAAAGTTACTTGGAAACTTTAAAAATAATTTAAACAGATGTATTTTAAAATAATATTTTCAAATTTTAAAAACTAAAAGTTAAACAATAGAATTTAAAGAAAAAATTTTAAATAATTTTTTATTTCAACTTTTAAAAATAATTTTTTACTTATATTTTAAAATCCTAATTTTGAAATGTAATGTTTTAAATATTATTTTTTCAAATACTATTTTAAGTAATCATATTTTAAATCATAACAAAATATTTTTAGAATATGATTATTTAAATACAGGTAAGTATATATTTTTAGTTGTAATGCATTTTCACTAATAACATAAAGTTTAGTAAAAAAAAAATTTATTACTAAAAAAAGAATTTAAAAAATTTAAAAATAGTATTTGAAAAAATAATATTAAAAATATTATATTCCAAAATTAGGCTTTTAATATATATGTAAAAAAATATTTTTAAAAGTTGAAATAAAAATTTATTTTAAATGGTTTTTTTTTTTGTAATTCTATTGTTTAACTTTTGGTTTTAAAAATTTGAAAATATTATTTTAAAATACATTCATTTAAATTATTTTTAAATTTTTCAAGTGAGATTTCTAAATATTATTTAATAAGTCATTTAATCTTTTGATGGAGTTACTCTCAAAGCTTTTAACTAAAGGAAGAAAGAAATAATCTTTTTGTTAAAATATCATTTTGGTCCTTCAACTATCATCTTTATTCCATTTTAGTCCATAAACTTTCAAAAGTCCAATTTTGGTCCCTCGACTTTATCATAAGCTTAAAAATAGTTCTTGAGTTAAAAAAAAGTTAACTATAATTAAAAATTGGATGAGTTGACAATAAAATAATAATTAGGGTTTAGGGTTGACAATAAAATAATAATAATAAATTTATTATTATTATTATTTTATTGCCAACTCATCTAATTTTTAACTATGGTTAACTTTTCTCTTAATCCAAAGACTATTTTTAAGCTTATGATAAAGTTGAGGGACAAAAATTGGACTTTTGAAAGTCTATGGACTAAAATGGAATAGAAAGGATAGTTGAGGGATCAAAATGATATTCTAACCTAATTTATTTTACTAATGTTATGTTTTATTTTTTTTTACAAAAAAGAAGATGACTTTATTATAGTTATCACCAAAAATCAAGAAGAAGATGACTCTTCTATAGTCATCACCACAAACTTTATTTTAACACTGTTACTTTTTTTTGAAAATGTCAAGGTGGTGGTGTCTATATTAAAGTCATCACCGCATAAAGACAAAAAATTAGACCCATTTTAACAACATATTTAAAAAAAGACCTATTTTAATAATAAATTTTTAAAAATAACCCATTCTCACAATTAACCTGTAGAAAACATAAATTAGTGTGACGTAAGATGGGCACTACATTTCAAATCGGCTAGGATTCCATTTCGCTTTTTTCACAGAAATATCGTTACCACGAGTGCACCCCGCACATGTGAGGGACACGCTGATCGGATCTTCTTCGAAAACCAATTATTATTGGGGCTTTTGCATGTATATTACAAAATGAATAAAATATTACATGAATAGCACAATAATGAAAATATTTGCACATATAGCAAAAATTGTAAATTGATAGACTTCATATTGATAGATTCTATCGATAAAGGATAATAAAATCAATTACTAATAAATAAAGTAAATTGATAGACTCCATCAGATTCTATCAAGAGTCTATCAATAAGAACCGATAGAATCAATTACTGATAAAATTGATAGACTTCTATCACTAGAGAATGATAGATTCTATCAAAATCTTCTATAAAAAAGGTAAATAATTTTTTTTTTAAATGGCAGACTTTGCTATAAAAGAATTATTTTTAAAAATGTACTATAATTGTAAACTGTGGTAAAAACGTTGCTATACACCGCAAATTCCCATTATTATTTGTGTTATAAATATAAACAATTTCTTACTGTCACAAAAACTCAAAAAGTATGAGACAAAAAAATCTCACTCCCCCCCCCCCAAATTAATGAAATCATGGAATTGTAAAAGAGATTATTAAAAAAAACAGATTAAAAAAAGTTTCAAGAAAAAAAAATAGTTAAGTTAGTATGCAAACTCACCATTTACTTAAAAAAAAAACACCTGAAAGTAAAAGATTTAGGCAAATCATTTTGTTTTTAATTGTTGGTTTTTCAAATTTACACCTACTATATGTTTTTCCTTGTTTGCATATTTACATCTTACCTATATTTCTAGAAACCAAACTAAAATTTGAACAAAAAAAAAATCCAAAAATTTATTTTTAAACTTTGATTAACATTCACCTACTTTCTTGAGGTAAGATGAATGTATTGTAGAAAAGATAAAAATATATTATAGAAAATTTGAGTAAAATAAGTTCAAATTTCAAAAATAAAAAACAAAAAAGCAAAAAACCAAATAGTTATCACAAGCGGTTTTAAGTTTTTTCATTTTGGTCAAAAGATAGACAATTGAGTTAGATTATTTTCTTTTGAATTTAACAAAAGTTAATCTTGATCAGTAGATCATAAATAACCACTAAAATTAAACTCTTGTTTGCTCAATTGAGTTAGACTTAATTCGATGAACCTGAATAAATAAAAACATGTTTTAATAATTTTGATTTTTTCACCATTAAATAGTGTCGATTTATTAAAAGATGGATATATATGACATTTTAAGATACTCATGTGAGGATAGGTTTTCACTAAGAATGTGTTTTAGATTTGGAGAAAATTAAGAAGGGAGGGGAAGAGAAAAGTTTGGAGTAGTTTGAAATTATTAATTCTCATTTGTGGATTGATGTTAAGAGGGAAAGAGATTAGAAAATTTTGTTTGGGAATAGAGATTGGGAGGAGATAGACATGAAAACTTTGTTTATGGTCAAGAGTAGAGGAAGAAGAAAGATGAATAAAAAAACTTTGTTTACCACCACGGTTGAGAGGGAAAATGACAGACGAGCAGATATATAATATGTCCCCTAGAGGCAGTTCAGTGGTTAAGCTCCTAGACTTTAGAGTGTATCTCCTTTATAGATATTTTGTGTTCAAGTTTAGTATCATGCAATATTTTATTTTACATATTTATGAATTAAGAGGTAGACTTTAATTCGGTAGAAAAATAGAAGATAAATACAATCCGATAACCAAACTCAACCAAATTCGAAAAGTATATAAATTTGGATTGGGTTGAATTGATCTAAATAATTATCTTAACCCAACGAAATCCGAACCACGCACACTCCTACTTACAGACGTTGGGATAGAAACATGAGCAAACTAGCGGGTTTATGGGTGCCTTGAGTTAGAGAAGTGGTAGCAATATTTCTATCCAACCTGTAAGTCTAAAAAAAATGCAAATAGTATAGTTTGGGTAGCAATGTTTGATTTTGTTGGCTTATGTTTTAGCATTTCTCAGTTTATTTTCTTCCTGTGGACCACCTTTTAGCACACACAATCTTCTGCTATTGGGATTTGAGTGATCAATTGTACAAAACCTCTCTGCTTCCATATCTTTCTTTGGTTTCTTTTTCAACTTTACTTTTATTTCCTTTCACTTTCACTTTCTTTGTTCCCTTTTATATTTCTGGGTCATGTTTGGTTCTACTTGCACTCTTCTGAATCCTATTGAAATTAAAGGTAACCAGTTTTTTTTTTTTTTTTTTTTTTTTTAATACTACAATTTTAATCCATGTAATTTGAAACTATTATGTATTTATAAATGTATCAAATCATAGTATGTACATTTCTAAAAAATATAATCATAAAATTAGCTCAGTTCATTACGAACACAAATATTTGGTTTTAAAAAACACAAATATTAAAATGTAATGTATATAGTTTTATTTTTAAAATTTTTTTTTAGTACATATCGGGGGAGGGAGGACAAATACCGATTCTTGAGATCGAACTTATAACACTGATGTTGAACTGGTTTACAATCAAACAATAAAGCCATTGCGCTGTTGACCCATTCGATGTAATATATATAGTTCTATTTTTATTTTTATATTTTTTTTATCATCTATAAGTACGTAACAATATGAACTTTACGACATTAATATGCATTTATGAATCATGGGTTCGATCCCACCCCCAATTTTTAAATTAAAAAAATAAACTTTGCATTTAATATTTTAAAAGGTTTTAAATTATTAGTCTCTAGTGTAATTTGGGTAAATTTGAAGTTAATATTAATGAATAATATTAATAATTTTAATACCCGTAAAAATAAAATGTAAATATATTTCTAAAATTTATAGTGAAAAATTTTAATTTTGTTAAAAAAAGAAAAATTGTAGGGAAATTATATTGGATGAACTCTTCCCACACACTAATTACAAATGCAGTTAAATTTTAAAGAATTTGCATTTATAATTATTAATATTAATATTGTATTATAAATATTCATTAATACACTTACAATATTATGAGAAAGTATGTGACAATACTCATTAATACCAATGACCATATTTCTTTTTTTTTTTTAAAAGTGATCATATTTGTAATATTTTCTATATTCTGTAAACGTAGCCCATTAAGGCCTGTTTTTGGTTAGGTTTGTCAGGGCTGTTAGCATTAGTTGCTTATCTGTTAGTGTGGTTACTTTGTTGTTAGTGTAGTTACATTGTTTTGCTGCTTTATAAATGTGTAGCTCAAGATCATTTTATTCAATATAGAAATTCATTCTCTTGTGATCCATACACTCTTTTTTTCTCTCTCTCTCTCTCTCAAATCTCTTCTTCTCTTCAGCGTGAATCTTGGCATGGTATCAGAGCATACAACTTAACAGCTATGGCATCCTTAGGCTCACATCAAACTGGAAATGGAAGTTCCACCTCACTAGGGCACAACAATTTGATAATCAATCTAGGTCACCATCTCTCAATTTTCAAATTGACCGATACAAACTTTCTCACATGGAAGATGCAGATCTTGAATTTTGTCTATGGACATTCTTTAGAGAATCATATTCTGGGTAAGAATCAACCAGATAAGACGATTCAACAAATGGTGAAAATCGGTGAAACTTCTTCTGAAACTACGAGTGGAAATTTGATGCGAACTGCGATAATCCTGAGTTTATAACCTGGATGAGGCAAGATAGGTTACTGTGTTCTTGGATCATCAGAGAAATGAATGAAGAAATAGTCTCCCAAATGATAGATTGTGTTACTGCTAGAGACATTTGGGTCACGCTAGAGCAGACCAATTCTACATCCAACACTACCACAGTTATGCAACTCAAGGGTCAACTTCAGAATCTGAAAAAGGGAGGTGAGTCAATCCAAGATTATGTTATGAAAATTAAAAAGATTGTTTCAGCTCTTAAAGAAATTGGATGCAGTGTTTCTCTCCAAGAACATGACCCAATCGTTTCTGTAATTTCTGCTAAGTCAAAATCGAAGCCCTTAAAAGAAGTGTATGCTTTGCTGATGACTCATGAAGCTCGTTTAGAAAAGAATAGTGTGATAAATGCTGATGGCACATTACCAACGGCAAATCTTGTATCCTAACATTCTGAAAAGAAGTTTGCAGCATCAAGTTCAAACTCAAAACCCCCTAGTTCGTAGTGGAATGGTCAATGGAATAATAATGGTTGAAACAGAGGAGGCAGATCTGGAGGAAAAAGTAGAGGTGGAGGTAGATCCTCATGGAACAATGAAAGGCCCCTCTGCAAAATTTGTGGCAAATCTGGGCATTCGGCTATCAAGTGCTACACATCATATGATCCGAATTTTCAACTGAATTATGTTGGACAACAGATACCAAATCGATATCAAGGAGGTCAGCGATCATCAAATGGGTATTGCCAACACATGCTTCCTCAAATCAGAACACTGATCCAAACGGTTGGTATCCAGATTCGGGTGCTTCTAATCACCTAACGAATGATTTGGAAAATCTCTCTATGAGTAACGCATACACGGGCAATGAGCAAATGCATATAGGAAATGGAACAGGTTTGGAAAGACTACACACTGGTCAAACTTTTCTTATTCCTTCCAATAAATCTAGTCTTGAATCTAAATCAAATTATATGTTCTTTGTCAATAATATTCTCCATGTACCCTCTATAACAAAAAATTTACTAAGTGTAAGTAAGTTTGCTAGAGACAATCACTGTTTCTTTGAATTTCATCCAAGATTCTGCTTTGTTAAGTCTCAAGAAACTTGGAAGATTTTACTCTAAGGACATCTCCATGAAGGGCTATATCGCTTCTCCTTACATCCAGCTAATTCATCTCATTCAAATAAATCTTCTACTTCAACAGTTCGGGGTACCTCTAGTGTCTTTCTCGCATCAATTCCTAATAAAGCTTGGTCTAATACATATGATCTCTCGCACAGTCATTTAGGACAAGCTTCTAGTTCTGTTGTTTCTAAACTTCTATCAACTTATAATGTTTCTTTGTTGAATAATAAAAGTATCTCCTTTTGCAATTCCTGTGCTATTGGCAAAATGTGCAAACTTCCTTTTTCTCCCTCTCAAACTAAATATACAAAGCCTTTACAACTTATAGTTTCTGACCTTTGGGGTCTTTCTAGTCAAATGTCTACAAATGGCTTTAAATACTATATTAGCTTCGTTGACATGTATTCTAGACATACGTGGATTTATTTTCTAAAAACAAAATTTGAGGCCTTAAACACCTTTATAACCTTTAAAACCATGGTAGAAAACCAATTAAACTCTAAGATAAAAGTTCTTCAAACAGATGGGGGTGGAGAATTCAAAAGTTTTTCTCAAGTTCTTAAAAAATATGGCACATTACATAAATTTTCGTGCCCACATGAATCCGAGCAAAATGGTGTGGCTGAAAGAAAGTATCGACACATTATCGACATGGGTCTCACTCTTCTCACTCATGCTTCCTTACCTCTAAAATACTTGGATGATGCTTTTCCACATTTGTTTTTCTTATAAATCGATTGCCTTCTACTCTCTTTTATGGAAAATGTCCCTTGAAGTTACTTTCTCAAACAAAGCCAAATTATTTGGAATTCAAAGTCTTAGTTGTTTCTGTTTTCCATACCTACGTCCATATAACCAAACCAAACTTCAACCTAGATCTTCTCCTTGCACCTTTATAGGATACAGTAATTCTCACAAAGGATACAAATGCCTTGACAAAAGTGGCAGAGTTTTTGTGTCCAGACATGTTGTTTTTTATGAAACCTCATTTTCTTTTGCAACCAAACAAATAACCTCTACTTCAACATGTTCCTCCTCTCACACCCTCCATGATCTTCCTCTGTTACAGACAAACTCCTCATCTTATACTATCAATGCACCTCACATACAACCATCTGTATCATTGAGCAATGCGCACTTACCACCTTTGTTGCCTACTCCATCAATGTCTCCTACATTAGGTCTAGTACAAAATTCCCAATCTAATGAATCGGTCTCTACTCCTCCTATCTTGAGTCCACCTATAAGTAACTCTGTTCTTAATAATGTAACTAATCAGTTGCCAAATACTCAAGTGTATATTTCTCCACCTACTTCAATTCCTACTGCATCTGTTGTGCACAACAACCATGGCATGATAACACAAAGCAAGAAAGGTATTAGAAAAGCCAAAGTATTTTTGACAGAAATTGGAGACCATGAACCAACTCCTGTTAAACAGGCTTTACAAAATCCTAAGTGGAGGACTGCTATGGAGGAAGAGAATCAAGCTTTAATAAAGAACAATACTTGGGAGTTAGTCCCAACTCCTTCAAACAAGAAACTCATTGGGTGCAAGTGGGTTTTTCGAATTAAGAAAAACTCTGATGGCTCTGTTGCTCGCTATAAAGCCCGGTTAGTGGCTAAAGGGTATCATCTAATTGCTGATATATATTATACTGAAACTTACAGTCTTGTGGTTAAACCTATTACTATAAGAGTGTTACTCACTCTTGCTCTTGCTCATGGATGGTCGATGCGACAGCTTGACATATACAATGCATTTCTACATGGTGTCTTGCATGAAGAAGTGTACATGGAACAACCTTCAGGCTTTGTTGTTCAAAACTCCAACTCTCCAATGGTTTGTAAACTTAAGAAAGCCTTATATGGTCTTAAGCAGGCCCCTAGGGCATGGTTTGATCGGCTGAAGATATTCCTTCTCCGTTCTGGATTTCAAGTATCAAGATCTAACACTTCATTGTTTTACAAACATAAGTCTAAGAGTGTGCGTTATGTTCTTGTATATGTAGATGATATAGTTATAACTGGTTCGTCTTTAAACAAGATTGAATAGCTCATTACTTCCCTAGCACAAACTTTTTCCTTGAAGGACCTGGGACCTCTATCAATTTTTCTTGGAATCGGGGTTTCACACAAGAAGGATGGAGGATTATTTCTGTCTCAAGAGAATTATGTTCGTGATCTGTTAGAGAAGTACAACATGTCCAATGCTAATCCAACGCCAACTCCAATGATTAGTTCAAGTATATTGTCCCTCACTTATACAGAAGTCTTGTTGGAGTGTTACAATATGTGACTGTTACAAGATCTGAAATTTCCTACTCTGTAAATAGAGTTTGCAGTCTATGCACTGTCCAAAGAACTCACATTGGGAGGTTGCAAAGCGTATACTAAGGTATTTGAAAGGTACAGTAACGCATGGCCTTGTCTTATCCAAACCAACATCTCTCACTGTTCAAGCCTTTGCGGATGCCGATTGGGCATCAGATCTGGATGATAGAAGATTAACGTCAGACCTATGTGTGCTCTTTGGAGGCAACCTTATAACATGGGGCTCTAAGAAACAACAAACTATTTCAAGGTCAAGTACAAAAGCTGAGTTTCGCTGTCTCGCGCACGCTGCTGCTGAGCTAATGTGGCTCCATTCTCTATTCTCTGAACTTAGAATCACTCTTAATCAACAACCCATCTTGTGGTGTGATAATCTCGGGGTCGTGCATCTAAGGGCTAACCTTGTTTTTCACTCAAGGAAAAAACATGTTGAATTGGACATCTACTTCATCAGGGACTTAGTGATTCAACAAAAAATAAAAGTGTTACATCTCCCAACTTCAGCACAAATAGTAGACATTCTTACCAAGCCATTGTCTGCACCATCTTTTTTAGCTCTTCGAAAAAAACTTCATGTTTTAGAAGTTGCAACCATTGGCTTGAGGGGGGACGTAAAGGTAGCCCATTAATAGCATTAGTTGCTTATCTGTTAGTGTGGTTACTTTGCTGTTAGTGTAGTTACATTGTTTTGCTGCTCTATAAATGTGTAGCTCAAGATCATTTTATTCAATATAGAAATCCATTCTTTTGTGATCCATACACACACTCTCTCTCAAATCTCTTCTTCTCTTCGCCGTGAATCTTGGCATATTCGACTAATCTTTCAAGTTTCCCAAAATTCTATAAGGACTAATTTTGAGTTTATTTATTATTTTTTTTTCTAAAATTAGGGACTAAAATGAAATAGATAGAATTATTATTAGATAGATTGAAAATGACAAATAAAAATTTCATAAATCCCAAATCTTTCAAATCAAATTTTATCTTTTATGTCAAAATTATAATTTCAATAGGAAAAGAATGTTATTTTATTACAATATAAAATGAATATTATTTTATTACTGTGTAGACTGCTTCTATTGTATTGTGACAACCATACTTAATGAAGTGGTTCAATGATTCTTGCGCTAAATTTCAAGAACAAGCTCACATTTTTTATGCAATTATTTTAAAAGCGAGTGGTGCTGATGAAACTAGTATTAAAATAAATATTCGTAAAAAAAATATATCATGTATTTTTTTTTTAATTTTATAAATACTAAAAATGAGTTGATGGTATCAAATGGGCCGGTGACGTGATTAATTATCTAGTTTGATATTAATTCATTTAATTTTTTATACAATAATAACTACGTGATACAAACATACACATAATAGTATTAATCATAAACACTTGTTATACTCTAACATTTTTTTTAGTATATCTTAGAGGAGGAGCGACAAATATCGATTCTCGAGATCGAATTAGTGATTCTGGTGTTGAACTGGTTTACAACTAAACAATGAAACCATTGGAACCACTAATCTATTCAGTACTCTAACATTTTTCTTCGAGCTAAATACTTATATTACTAATCATAATATTTTTGCTAAAGGTGGAAACCTGAATAATCATATGATCAACTTTTTGTTTTTGAAAAGAAATCATATGATCAACTTTGTATTATTATTATCATTATTTTTTTGAATTCAACACTAGTAGGGGTTTGGAATTCGAACTTGAAACCTCTCATTATCGAATTGTAAATAATGTCAATGTACCTTTGCTTTAAATTTTCTAATCAATTTAATTGTGAAAAAACTTTTATAAGGGTTAAAGAAGGCAAGTTTGCCGGAATTAAATTACTATTATTTTTTAAATTTTAATTTCAATTTTAAAATTTCTTTTTTCAACATTTTTATTATGTATTGTAATTCTAAATGAGTAGTATTTTTCTGATCATTTTATTTTTTATTTATCAATTTTATTTATATTTTTTATCTATCTAATTATATTTTTTTCAAATAATTATACGAAAGATTTTGTCTGCATAATAAAATATTTTTAAAACATATTTTTTGGAATTAAAATTAATGATAATTTTATACGTAATTCAAAAATATATTTCATAATTTAAAATTAATTGTAGTTTCATAATAAACTTTTTTATTAATGTTTTTTCATCTATTTAATATAATATAATTTGAATTAATTATTTTTATTTTTTTTCATTCACATAATATCATGCTTTCAAAATATGTTTCATAATTTGAAATTAGCTTTTCAAGCAAAAAAACAAGGGTTTGGGCAACCTTTATTTCCGACTGGCAAAGGATCTGTTGAGAGTTAGGAAGGATATGAATCTTGCAAGAGGTGCCCCTCTCCCCTTCTCTCAATTTCTTTATTGGTCTACTTAAGCTCTGATCCCTAATGATCTCATGCTTCTATCCTCTCGCGAAACTTCTAACACACCTTTTCCCTTTGGTCGAGCAGCTCCCCACCTTTTGTAGGATCTTTAAGTGATCTTAGACGGGGTGAATAGGGTTGCCGTACTTTTTTTTGAAATTACTAGGGTTATCTATTAATATATGCTTTATTAATTACTTTTTTTTTAATAATAAATCTATCTTTGTTCAACTAAATGATAATTTAATTGCAAGCAAGTCCAATTTCATGAACTAATAAAAATAATATGCGAATTGAAATTGTAAAAATAAAAGATAAAAGAAAGAAAACACTGAAGATTTATAGTGGTTCAAAAATTTTCTACTCCTTTTCCCAAGTCTCCTTCTTGGATATTTTATTGACGATTCTCTAACACATGTGAGATCCAAACCTACACGACCTCATCTTTCCTAGGCTAAAGAGAAATCTAAATTCTTTTTAATGGTTCAGGATTAAGTCAATTCAATTTTCTCACATCCCAAGGTATATCCTATACCTTAACACAAATCCTAAAGAAACACAAAAATAAATTTCACACAAATTGCTTCTTGTAGGCAAGATACACGAATTGATACAAAAGTAAGAATGTTCTCACAAAAATTGTACTATGCCATTTGAAGAGTATGTAAGAAGTAATTTGAGAGAATACAACAATTCTTTTTTGAGAGTTTGAAAATATGGAGGCTTGCTTAGAGAGAAAAGTTTGAGAGATTGATGCAATATATTTAACCGGCGAGAAGTTTAAAACATAACCATTAGATTTAGGGTAAAATGAGTGAATGAATGAGATTTAATCAAGATGGGATAGAATGTGGCCATTGGTTTAAGGAAAAAGGTATGGATGGTTGAGATTCAATGTATAGAGAATAATAGGAAAATGTCATTTTTGGTTAGTTATGTATTTTCTTTTTCGCCAATCTCATTTTGCTCATATTTTCTCGTTTGAGCTCTCATTCGGACAGTTCAAAACGTGTTGGAATCTTCTTTTCGATATCTACAAGATAAAATCTTTGAAACACTAAACTAACAGTATAAAAATTGAGTTTGTTATCATCAAAACATTTGAATTGATTTGAGGCCTTAAAGCAAACACCTTCTACACCTATCGATCAAGTAGATTATACACCTTACGGTCTTGATATTTCAACCTTATGGTCGAGACTTTGTACCTCTCTCCCTTACGATGAGACGTACCGTCAAGAACTTGATTTAGCAATTCTTTCCAAAAGGTCTGAATGCAAATTATAAAAAAAAACATATCTTGGATAAGCTTCTCAACCTAGAGGTCTTCGTAAAGAAGAGACATTTGTCAATAACCTTGTGCTTGTTTGGGGGGATCGTCATAAATGATTGAGGTGTGTTGTTTTGTGTACATAAAGTATTCAGGCAAAGCTGCTTTAAAGATTGAAAGAGAAAAAAGGATAGAAGCAAAAGGACAACTTAAAAGAGTTGTTCGGGTTCAGAGCGAAGCGAAGCAAAGCAAAGCAACTTTACCCTGTATAGAATAAATAAGGAAAGAAGAAAGAAGGGAAGCCATTTCATAATTAATATTTATATATTATCAGAAATGAGTGAAGCGAAGCATTCTTATTTATCAACCTAAGAGGAGAGAAGGTAATTTCATAGATCATTTTGTTTATTTTTTAAAACTTTTATTTATTTGTCTTCATCTAACATAATATCATTAATTCACTAATTATCATCAAATCAATTAATATGCAAAGATTTTAGGGGGTTTTGCATGTATATCAAAATAGGGCAAAATATTTACATGTATAGCAGAGTTTCAAAAGAATTTATTTTGTTGCAGAAAATCAAAATCGACCCAGTGAAATGACTAAAAAGCCCATTTCATGACTAACAATCGCAAACAACCCATTTCAGTCTTTCCATACATAGACATTTCTATCACCTAGGAAGAAACATTCTATCACGTTGTTAGAAACATTATATCACCTAGGTACAAACAATCTACCATCTAGGCAGAAATAGATGTATGACTTGAATGTTCTTAAGATATCTCAATTAATTTTGTTCCCATTAGTATTGATGTGCTTGTTTGAAATAGAGGTATGACCTCGATTTGAAATTGATATTTGAAATCTTTGTTTCTAAAAAAATTCCTTATATGTGCGCCTGTTTTCATTGAGTCATACTAAACATTCTATCACTTATGTAGAAATAATCTATCTCCTAGTAAAAAACAATTTTTCACCCAGTCAAAAATATTCTATAGATTATGTTATGTTTCTAACTCCATAACGTGCTTACTGTTTTTCAAAATCAATAGCCAAGAGCTTGATTAGTTTAGTGCCAAACAGATGGAGAAAAGAAAATTAGTAAAGGGAGAAACTTCTTCTTCTAAGAAGATGAAACATACAGAAGTAATTAATAAATAACTTCAATCAATTTAATAATTCTTTAAATTCATAGAATACTAAATGATAGACATTGTTTCAACAAGAAAAAATGAATTTCATAGTACCAAAAGAATATTGGAAAAGGCTATCACTGTTTGAGTTCAAAGACTTCAAAGATGAAGTTCATAGTGTTGAAGAGGAACAAAGAGATTAATATTCAAAGGTATCTATAGAGAATGAGTCTATCACTTATTGAGTTCTATCACTGATAGAATTCAATCAGTGACAGATTTCTATCACTGGAATAATTGAGTTCTATCACTAGACTGATTGAGTTCTATCACTGGACTGATTGTGTTCAATCAAAGTCTTAAGAGTTATCACTCAAGTCCTCACCACCAAGGCAATCACCAAGGTTGCATATGGAACCTCTATCTTTCAATTTAAAGATTACTCAAATGAATGAATGATTGAAAATGTCAATATGTTAGTTTTGTATGTAGTTTGAACATTTATACCATTTACTTATGTTTGAACAATTACTTATGTTTTGACTGTAATTGAACAATTACTTGAAATTGAATCAAATAAAAGCTTTTGTTCTTTTGTTCTATCTCTGTTATGATATTGCTTCTTAAATTTGGACATTTTAGGTATTGTTTGTTGCTAAAGTAGTGAAGGAGAAACAGATAGATAGTAGCAAAATGTCTTGGTCGCCTATTTTTCAACTTTTGGATGATTTTCTTTCCATATGGAATTCATTCATTTTAGCTTTGTTGGCGCTGTTCAATAACTCCCATCATTCAATTCAAACTTTATAGTTTTCATTGTTCATGATTTTCTCTTCAAAGTGGACTATCTTTCTGCTGCAGAAGTTGTAAGCCCTTGGTTATTAATGTTACATGATTAAAATTGTTGCTTAATAATACATCAAATGTCTTTTAGATTCTATCAATGGCAAAATGATAGATTCAATCACTAAAAAAACATATAGATTCAAATCATTGTGAAAAACCAGATTCCTCATCAACTAATGTGAGAAAGAAACAAACTAATTAAATTTTATTCTTAGTCATTCAAGAATCATTACAATGTAAAGCATAACAAAGTGATTCTATTTAAAAAGCAAGATAGGACTTGAATTTGATTGAATTCTAATAGTGATAGAACTCAAGCATTGATTAAAGTCTATTAGTGATTGAACTCAAGTAGTGATTGAATTCTATAAGTGATAGAACTCAACTATATGTAGATTAAGTTTGTCACTGATTGAATTCTATTAGTGATAGAACTCAATGAGTTCAGTGAAAGAAATCTATGACAAAACTCAATCAATGATAGACTCATTTCCTATCTAAAAAGCAAAATAGATTTGAATAAGTTCATGCATAGGTCAAGAATGGTTCTGCTTAAGTGATAGAATGTTTATGCATTACTGATAGAATATTTATGCGTAGATGATAGAAGATTTCTGCCTAGGTGATAGAAGTCTTATGCATAGGTGATAGAAGATTTCTACTTAAGTGATAGAATGTTTATGCATATGTGATAGAAGGTTTGTGCTTAAGTGATAGAAGATTTATGCATAGGTGATAGAAGGTTTATGCATAAGTTGATCCGAAATTCATGAAATCAATTGCATTTTAGTCGTACAACATCTCTGTTATTCAGGTCTCATCTCCGATTCAAGTTCATGGAATCGAAACTAGGTCAAAATCTCCAGTGAAGTTGAATGATTTTACAGAAAAACAAACCAAATTGGATGGAAGCGAAGCCTTTCAACGAGAGGGAAAAGGCAAAATAGGAAGAAAAAAGGTTATTTTGACCTCAACACCGCCATTTTTATCAATCTCTAATTCTGCTCTATTTTTCGACGACCCATCTTCCTTTCTACTCATCATTTCCTTCATCCCATTAGTCGTATGTCTCAGCGTCGCCATAGAGGGTAGAATAAGAAATAAATATTTAACACGGAAGAAATTGCTATAAATGAAATATTTATTAAAAAAAATGCTATAAGTGAAATTATTTTGCTAAATTCTGACACAAAGATCAATTTCCCAAGTTTGTATGTGATTCTTTAAAGTTTAAAATCAAATTCATATCATAAAAAAATATTAAGAAAGAAAAATAAAAATACGCTTAAATTAAAAAAAATGAATTAATATTAGCAAAAAACGTTATAAACATAAATATAATATTGGGGCTTTTTCATGTATAGAAAAATAGGGTAAAATAATTTCATCTATAGCAGAATTTGAAAAATAATTTATGTATAGCAAAATCTTCAAACGACCCAAGTGAAATGAAAAAAAAGCCCACACTGAAATAAAGGAAAGGACCCACAACGAAAACAACCCAAGCCTCACGAGTAGTTTTTCATATTTTCTTTCTTTGCGATTTCAATCAACTTCGAAAGTCACCTTCTCTGCTCATTTCAATCTTCTTCTTTGCGATATCTGCTCATGATTTCTTCTCACGATCTCTGCTCACGATTTCTGTTCACGATCTCTGCTCAATTCAATCACGCTAAGTGATTTTCTATCAATTGTCGATTCTTTCTATCACTTAGCGTTCGACACTACAACATTTACGATTTTCGTCTCTCGTCTTCAACTCTCTCAATCAAGCATCTTCAATCTCCCTAAACAATTCGTCTCAATCCAAACTTTCGGTATGTTCTTCACTCTTTGGGTTTTCTTACTTCACTGTTCACTCAAACTATAATATCACTTAGGTAATCTATACATAGGTAATCTAAAATTATGAATTGATGAATTTTGATCGACCATTTATGTCGTCTATTAGAAATAGATACTGTAATCTGACTTAACTTTTGTTTCACCTATGCATAAGTCGTCTATCACTTAGGTATCATTAATGCATAAGTCTTCTATTAGTGATAGAATGCAAGCAGTGTTAGAGTTCTATCACTAGTTGAGTTCTGTTCTATCAACACTAGTTGAGTTCTATTAGTGATAGAATACAAGTAATGATAGAATTCAATCATATTCACTGGTTTCTGTCCATGTTATATAACTTGAGTATGCTATTACTTGAAATTGACTTCTATTGATTGAAGGAAAAAGAAAAAGGTGACAAAAAAGAAGAAAAGAAAGATGAAGAGAAAGAAGCTGAACAGAAAGAAGATGAACAAAAAGAAGATGAAGAGAGAGAAGAATTTCAAAGAGAAAATAGAACAAAAAAACTTAATGACAAAAAGGGAAAAGGGAAAAAGGTGGTAAGAATGACTTTTTCTTTATTAAATTCTTCAACTGATTGAATTATGTATATAATGATTAAGTTATCAACTCAAATGAAGTTAACTTTTGTGTGTTTCTCTAATTCTTGCAGACTGTGAAAAAATATAGACCAAAGTTTGCTGCTGAAAGGATAAAGAGGCAAACTAGGCCGACTAAGAAAATATTGAAGAATGCATCTACAAAGAGGATGGCCAAAATAAGAAAGGAAAGGGCAAGAGAGACGCAATTCAAGCTGCAATTCAAGCTATAGATTATCTAGAGAAGAATTCTCCAACAAAGAAGTCTCAAGAGTTATAACCCAAGTCTCCACCAGTTAGGCATTCACCAAGATTGCATGTGGAAGCTCCATCTTTCGATTTAAAGATCACTCAAATGAATAATGATTGAAAATCTGTTAGCTTTCTTTAGTTTGAATAATTAGTTTGTATAGTTTGAACAATTAGTCCATTTACTTTTGAACAATTACTTTTGAACAATTCTTGTATAGTTTTGGTTGTATTTGAAAAATTACTTCAAATTGAATTAAATGAAAGCTTTTAATCTATCAATTTACTTTTGCTCTGTTATGCCTAACTGATAGAAGACTTATGCATAGGTGATAGAAACTTTGTTAATGAATTATATGAAGATCCAAAATCTCAATGAAACTTTGTCATGGCTCATGCTGACTCCCCCAGCTATCTAGTGACAGTCATGGTTCCTTGGAGTCTTATATTGGCAGTCGTAGATGGATATTCTATTTTTGTTTTCCATTTTACCCTCTCAAACGAGAGTAACATCGATCATTATCACTGGAGATTTGGTAAGGTCGTGCGAAAATTATCATATCCTCTAGGAAACAAAATATAACATGTCTCCATATGAGATAGAAGGTTTATGCATAGGTGATAAAAGGCTTATGCATAGGTGATAAAAGGTTTATCCATAGGTGATAGAAAGTTTATGCCTAAGTGATAGAAGGCTTATGCATAGGTGATAAAAGGTTTATGAATAGGTGATAAAAGGTTTATGCCTAACTGATAGAAGGCGTATGCATATGTGATAGAAGGTTTATGCATATGTGATAGAAGGTTTATGCATAGATTATAAAAGGCTTATACATCGGTGATAAAAGGTTTATCCATAGGTGATAGAAAGTTTATGACTAAGTGATGGAAGGCTTATGCATAGGTGATAGAAGGTTTATGTCTAACTGATAGAAGGCTTATGCATATGTGATAGAAGGTTTATGCATATGTGATAGAAGGTTTATGCATAGGTGATAGAAGGCTTATGCATAAGTGATAAAAGGTTTATCCATAGGTGATAGAAAGTTTATGCCTAAGTGATAGAAGGCTTATGCATAGGTGATAGAAGGTTTATGTATAGGTGATAGAAGGTTTATGCCTAACTGATAGAAGGCTTATGCATATGTGATAGAAGGTTTATGTCTAATTGATAGAAGGCTTATGCATATGTGATAGAAGGTTTATGCATAGGTGATAGAAGGTTTATGCCTAAGTGATAGAAGGTTTATGCCTACGTGATAGTTGAGGCTGTTAGCAAAATGCCTCCAAATTTTCCCTTCAAGAAAGTCTTATCCACAGATATATTAGGCCTACAAAAATCCCAACCTTCAATGGAAGCACTCATGGCCGTAAAACAATATTTGAAATGTCCATCATCATTGGTTTCAAATGTTGTGTATGTTCCTGCAAAAATAAATTTTAAGAGTGGGTGAGTGATAGACTTCAAGGTTTGCTTGATAATGCTCAATCAGAAGTGAGTCATAGGTTTCAACATAAATGATATAATATTTTTGCAGAGGTGATAGAAGGTTTATGAATAGGTGATAGAAGGTTTCTGCAAAAGTGATAGAAGGTTTCTGCAGAGGTGATAGAAGGTTTATGCATAGGTGATAGAAGGTTTATGCATAAGTAATAGAAGGTTTCTGCAGAGGTGATAGAAGGTTTATGCATAGATGATAGAAGGTTTCGGCCTAAGTGATAGATGGTTTCTGCATAGGTGATAGAAGGTCTCTGCATACCAAAAATCGACCTAAAAAGAAATCTAAAGGACAGAAGTGAGTGATAGAAAGCAACAAGTTAAACTAACCTGGATTTATTTCTTCTAACTTCTTGTAAAACTTTGGAATCAAGAAATAGGATTCAGCTGCATCGCCTTTCAACACCTTCATGATGTGTTCTTTTGCCTTATATGCTTTTGAATAACTAACACTAACACCAAGCTTTGAACGCGCTTTAAGCTTAATTTCTTTCGGGGTCAAAATTTTAAAGAACCAAACCTAAATTGTTCTTTTAAAGAATCCCCAATTAAAATAGATGATGCTTCCCTATGAGTTGTTTGAATACTATTCAAAGGACAATTATGAATGGAAAAGTACTTCCTAAGGATCCATAAATAACTATCCTTGAAACGAGATGCCTTAACATTTCATAAACAATCTGCTTTGCAACATTGAAACTCAACTGCTTGATGGCTAGATTTAGGAGTCCTAAACTCGAAATGATTTTCACAGCCAAGTATTTAAAATAACTACAAAACACTTCTTTGCTAGCAAATATAAATTTTACATTAAAGACAAAATCCAACATAATATCTTTAATGACATGAAAAGGGACACCATCACCATCGTTATCATCTACAGTTGAGGAAGACACCAACAAAGTTGAATTGCTAAAAACAATACTAGATGTCCCCTCTAAATAAAAGTCCTTACTATCAACCACTAATGGATGTCTTGTACCATTATTCTTAACTAATGTTAAGAACCAGTCTACGCCTTTATCTTCTAAAATTTCAAGCTGGGGTACTTTGGCCATAAACCAATAAAACAAATAATTTTGCAGAAGATCGATGTACATCCAATTTTAATTCTCTTAAAATTAGTAAACCAAAAACTTTAAAACTCATTAGTTCATCCACCAAAACTCCACTAATCTTATACTTCTCATAAGAACCATTAACATTCCATTGCCCACCATGGAAGACAACAATAAGAATCTTATCCATATGTTGAAAAAATCTGAAAGTAAAATGAAATATGCTACTCAATATTGACTTCAAACAATAAAACTAAAGCTTGTCATACCATACATAGACATTCTATCAGTTATGTAGAAACATTCTATCACCTAGACATAAAAATTTTATCACATAATTAGACAGTAGGAATTGTTTCAATCAATAACAATTATAATAGATCCATTCAATAAAAACCTTCTAATATGGATCATAGATACAAAATCACGGTAGGTTTGGCCTAACCGCTACACTACAACTTGTCATACCATTCATAGACATTCTATCACCTAGGCAAAAACACATTCTATCACATAGTCAGACAGTAGGAATTGATTCAATCAATAACAATTTTATCATCTAAACATAAGTCATCTATCAATTAGGTAGAGACATTCTATCATTTATGCATAAGACTTCTATCACTTAGGCATAAGTCTTCTATCACCTATATATATAAGCCTTCTATCACAAATACATAAGCCTTCTATCACTACAACTTGTCATACCATACATAGACATTCTAAACAGAGTGAAGAAGAGTTTCAAAGGAGAAATACCTTCAAAACAGAGTGAAAGAAGAATTTCAAAGGAGAAATACCATCAAAACAAGAAGAATTGAGTCAATTTGTGATTGAATTTCAAATTCACAGGAGATCAAATCGATAGTGCAGCTGGTTCTGTGAAATCGAGTTCTATGGTATGGCAATGAATTATGTTCAATCGATTGTGATTGAATTTCAAACTCGTCGGAGAAGATAGCGTCGCCGGCAGCGAATTTCGGTGAATTTCGATTCTGTGAAATCGGTTATGTGAAATCGATTCAAGCTGAAGAAGAAATCGAGTGAAGCTAAAGAAGAAATTTATTGAAGCAGCATGTGAAGCCAATTTGCAAGCAGTGAAATCAATTGATTGAAGACTGAAGCTAAAATTTGTTTCGGTGAAATCGTTTGAAGCTGTGGAAAGAGGAGATTAGCTAGAAGAGGAGGGAAAGGGCAAAATTGAAAATAAAAAAATGCCCAAAATTCTACTATACCTGCAATTATTTTAGAAAAAATGCTACAAATATAATTCACCAAGAAAAATCTGCTACCTAGGATGAATTCTCTATAATATTTGAGATTTGAATAAACAAATAAAAAAATATTTATTAAAAGAATTTATAAATGTCACATTACTCATAAATAATAAAACTCTCCTACAACGTCTCAACGACCATCCAAACAAGTTATAATTAATATTATAACATCTTTATAAAAATAAACACACTCAAACGAGTTCTTATTATAAATTTTTATTAGTTCTTCTCCAACTTTTTATCCAAACACCTCCAAAATAATAGAATGGCATAAGAATAATTTGTATAAACTCCAGTTTTAAAAAATATTGGTATAGACTATTTTCAGTCAAATTTCAAATTTTCGAGTTCAAAATTTCATCATGAAAAAAAAATGAATCAAAGTTGGCCAAATCCAACAATGAATGATATATATATATATATATATCTCCACCATAAAATCATTAATTCTAACCCTCCAATTCAAAATGTTTGTTGATGTAATAATAAAAAAAATAGATATAAATAAATTGGTATTGATTTTGAAAAAGAAAAGAGTAAGATGGGGAAAAAGACAAACAGTCAGTTTATTTTTTTCCCCAAAGCCCGAGAAAAAGCAAAACCCCAATACACGAATACTAAACTTTGAGCAATCAAAAGCATTTGTGTTAGTTTTCTTTTAACAGACCCCACTTTCTCCACACGTGTGCTTCTTGATTCCCACTCCCAATTTCAAAAACTCAATATTCCATAAATGCTCACAACCAAACACTAACCTCTCTTCTTCACTCTTTTTTTCTCTCTCTTTTCATCCTATAATGAACCTTCAATGCTTCAATCATGGCTTTCACACCCATGATATGCTTCAAAATGTTATCTTCATGCCTCCTCCTCCCTCGGCCGAACTCTTACCGCCCTGGCACGACGGTAAGAATGGCAGAAGAGGTGGTGAGAGTAGAAAGAAAGAAGAAAGAGACGACAACGACAACGACAGTAGCAACAATACTTGTCGCCGTACTAAGCTTTGTGCTAGAGGCCATTGGAGACCAGCCGAGGATGACAAGCTCAAAGAGCTTGTCGCCTATTATGGGCCTCAAAATTGGAACTTGATTGCAGAGAATCTCCGGGGTAGATCAGGTATGTTCTATACATATGTCATGTTTTGTATAATAGTTTAGTTAAGTTGATGGTTTTTATTTTTGTGTGGGTGAAGGGAAGAGTTGTAGATTGAGATGGTTTAATCAGTTGGATCCAAAGATAAATAGGAAGGCGTTCAATGAAGAAGAAGAAGAGAGGCTTTTGACTGCACATAGACTGTATGGAAACAAATGGGCTATGATTGCTCGTTTGTTTCCCGGTAGAACTGATAATGCAGTCAAGAATCATTGGCATGTCATCATGGCTAGAAAACATAGACAACACTTCGGTCTTCATCGAAGATCGTCACGAAAATCTCGCTCTCTTCCTTCTCCTTCTCGGCCTAACGTCGACGAAAAAGAGCTTGACGTTAAGGCCTTTCAAGAAAATAATGCGTATGGTGAATCTACTCTTTCGAGCAACGTTAATGAATCCACCACCACTTACCTTTCTCTCTTGGCCTCTCCCTCGGCTTCGGCTTTCTTCTCCTCCTCCTTCGGCCTATGCCTCGCCCCAAGTAAGTCGGTCATTTTGAATTAATCAATATAATTCTCTTAACTAGTTGAGCTATATTTTAAATGAATGGTTATGGAATTGTTGTAGGATGGTGCAGCAGGAAAAGAGCAATGGCGGGGATGGAGGAGCTTCGATATTGGGCAGGGACAGAGAAGGAGAGAGCGGTGGGGCAATTGGGGAACTCGGAGTCGAACTCGGAAGGTTCGGGGGCGGAGTCAGTGATCTCCACAAGCCTCTCCTTAGGATCTGGCCAGGAAAACAGCAATGGCAATGGTCACCACCATATCAAAATGCAGTTTATTGATTTTCTAGGAGTAGGAGCTTCATAAAATTAAAAATAAAAATATCACTTTAGTACTCCAACACTCACATGAAACTTTCCTTCTTTTCTTTATCAAAAGCAGAGTCTAAATGTAATAAAAAAAAATCTCTATTTTCTCTCTTTTTCTACAATGTAAAGTGGAACTATGAAAAAGAAAAAAGAAACACTAAAAAAGAACAGTGAAAGGTAGATTGTGTTAGTGGTGTTTGTGTTGTAGTGCTGAGATGCAAAAGCCAAAAGGAAATCAAGCAAAACACAACTTGAATTTTTTTTAAAATGGACTTTTAAAGAGATTTTTGAGTGACCTACAAAAGCAATAAATTAAATAACAATATTAATGTATACATATGAATCATGAGTTCATAGGTTCGATCCCCGTCCCATTATTAAACTCACAAAATATAGATTTGTGAGTGTTAGGTAATGTTTGTACGTTTGACCAGGTTTAGAGCTTCTATTTTTGCTCGAGCAATTTAAAGCCCTTCCTCTACCCCATACCATTCTTTAATGAACCCATTTGAAGTTTATTGTAGCTCCCCTGACAAATCAAGTTTTATTATTATTATTTTAAAATTTTGAATTTGTGGGCTTTACTCTATCCATTTTTTTTTTTTTCAATTCGAACTCATGACTTTTTAATTAGAAATATATATTTATGTTAGTTAAGCTATTGATTTTGTTGGTAACTTTTCAAAGCTAAATGTATTATTAAGTATGAGAATTTGAACTTTCATAGAAAGAAGATATTCTTAGAGTTAAGCTATGTTTATATTAAGTTTCAAAATCGATACTGTTAGACTCGTTTGATACTTATTTGATTTTAATTTGATTTTTTATTTTCAAAATTTGAGCTTGTTTTTTACTCACATTCACGATAAAAAAAATGACATATTTACTCTAGAAAGTATATAAATTTTAACTATATTCCAAAAATTAAAAATAAATTGATTCAAATTTTAGTTTGGTTTTTAAAACCATTAACAAAATATAGAGTAAGTGAAACAAATAGTTGGATCACTTGTTCTAAGCTTAATTTTTTCAAAATAAAAATAATGATCAAATGTGACTTAACTTTTAAGTTTGAAATTTAGTTTTTTTTAGACAAAAGAGATCAATATATATTGTATGCAAATTTGAAATTTAGTTCAGAAAAACTTCTCTATTTGTTCATAGAAGCATCTACATTTTACCTATGTTCATAGAAAAACTTCTCTTTTATTTTTTAATTTTATTTTGTTTATAAAATTAAATTTGTGTAGCTCTAAATATACCATATAAGTAAAATGTAGGTGCTCAAAAGTGAAAAAGTTTTTCTCAATTTAGTTATTAGTATTCAGTAATCTTTAAGCTCTATAGACAGTCGTTTGATTATACGTCCACTTTTAAGTTTTTTTTACAACAGACTGAAACTCGATATTTAAGAGGGAAAATGAAATAAATCTAAATTATACTAACCAAAAAAACAATTTCTCTGATTTTTTTATTTTTATTTATTTTGTGATTGGATAAATTCGAGAGGAGCTTCAGACTGTGTCGTTTACTCTTGGGTTGATTTTGAATATTTTGTGTGTCCAATTCAATAATTAATTATTCAACCATCTTCTAATTGAGGTTCAGAATTAACTAACTTGAATTGAAAGTTCAAATTTGATTACTAAGGCTCCATTCCATAACTATTTAGGCCCTCTTTCATAATCGTTTTATTTTTAGTTTTAGATTTTTAAATTTAAGCCTACAACATTCTTTAATCACATGTTTTTTTTTTGCTTGGATATTTACATCCTACCTATATTTTTAGAAACTAAACCAAAATTTGGAAAATTTTTATTTATTTATTTTTTAAAATTTTGGTTAGTTTTCACGTACTTTTTAAGAAAAGACGAATACATTGTAGAAAAGATGGACACATAAGAAATTTGAATAAAAATAGATTTAAATTTCAAAAATAAAAAACAAAAAATCAAATGGTTATCAAATGGATCAATTTTTTTGTTTTTCGTTTATGAAATTTAAATTTATTTTTATTATTTTTTTTGAAAACCAGGAAATCGAAGCTCCACTCTTCTATACTATACCCGGGGCTGTATATATTTTTATTTTTTATCATGTGTTCAATTTTTCTTATAATATATTCATATTTTTTTGAAGCAGTAAATACTAACCAAATTTCAAAAATAAAAATAAAGGTAAAATAAAATACTTTTTAATTTCTAAATTTTTGCTTAATTTCTAAAAATATAGGCATCTAAGTAATAAAAAACTATGATAAAAGAGTGGTTATAGTTTTAAATTTCAAAAAAAAAAACTAAAAATAAAATGATTATATCAAATAGCCCTAAATTGATAAAGAGTGAGTGAGAACCAAACATGATTTTCTTTCCTAATTTTATATAAGGATTTTTAAATTTTTTTAACTTTATAACTTAAAATGAAACACTATACAACTTTCTGAAAATAAATAAAAATGAAGCACTATATAGTCGGCCACCGCTCATATATTGATGAATAATGTTAGTCGGCACAACTTTAAAAAGTTTAAGTCAAGATTTTACAAAGTATTTTGATGCAATAGTTTAAGGATGAATTAGTATTGTTCTCGAGTTTAGAGATTTTTTTTTGAGGATATTGAAAGAAGGGAATAAATACCGAGTTTCGAGCTCGAACGCTGGTGTTGAACTGATTTTCAACCAAATAATAAAATCATTGCGCAACTGACCCATTCGATGAGTTTAGAAAAATATTAGATAGAGTGAATATTTATCTTAAAATTAATCGATAATAATAACAGTAATTGACATATTTTATAAATACTTATATTTTTTATGTGGGACAATAGTTAAATTTTAAGAAATCGTAAAACTTTGAGATTTCAAGTTACCTAGGAAAAGAAGTTTTGAACTTACGACTTTTTTTTAACAAAAAATACGTATTAATTACTACTAAATAAAACTCACTTAGGTCTCGTTTTTAACAATTTCCTTTGTGGAATTGAAAAATTGAAAACTTTATAACCACTAGAAATCAATTTTTTATATTCATTAGAAATTAATAATAAAAAAGGAAAAATTAAACAATTGTTCGATTGTAATAACTTTCCAGTGATATCCATATGATAAATCTCGGATTAATACAAAAAAACTTATGTTGATGAATTGCATTAAATTGAGTTGTTCGTGAGATTATCCAATATCAAATTTCAAAGAGATGGAAAAGTTTGACGCTATATCCTAGCTATGATTTGTTTTTTAGGTTCATTTTTGCTATTTTTTAGGTTCAAATTTTAATTTTCCCACATACATTTTAAAATGCATTTCATATATATATATACAAGTTCTAAGATGAAGATAATGTTGATTAATCTTTTAAATTCAATAATTTTAAACACTAAACTCTAAAAATGATCTAAAATTTACTTTTATTATGGGTATGGTCTCACTATTGCCTTGTGAAGAAAAAAGTATCCACCAACTTTACCCTTTCTAAATCAAAGCCTAATTTAGAGATCGAGCACACTAATCAATTAGTTAATATATCAAATCCCACAATTATTAAGATTTGAATAATGTTCATTTAGAAATCATTTTAATTTGACCACTAAATTGCTTTCTTATTATTTATTTTTGTTTTATTTTAACTCCAATCAAATTACTATCTTTAGTGACATTATTCTAAGAACCACATTATGATCTTTGATTTATTGTCTGCAAATTGTGATGTACGATGGGAATTATAGATAATGAGAAAAAGGCTAATCATCGTATTTTGACACAAACTTTGTTTAGATAAACACTTTAAAATGTTGTAAAAGAACAAAACTAAGAAGATAAAATTATAAAACAGATGCATTTTCACCAATTCGTGTATGTATGTGTGTATATATATAGATATATTAAAATAAACCTAATTCATGTATAAAATCATAACTTATCCAATAAATATGTGAGGCCAAGAGAAAGATCCAGATAAAAGAAAGCTTGACAAGGGCCAAAGGCTGAAAGAAAGGTCTGCATGAAAGAACCCATCCTTGGCCCAAACGACTGACCTCAGGTTCTTGACTCGATCGTAGGCCAGAACAGGCTTGACTCATGAGCCATGCGAGTCGGGTCAAGCTCGACCTATAGGGTCGAGACAAGTGTGACCCTTAGGCCCATGCAGCCCAACCCTTAGGCCCATGCAGCCCAACCCTTAGGGTCGAGACAACTTGACCCCTGAGCCAGTGGGGCTCGACTTATGGGGTCAAGACTAACACGACCTCCAAGCCCTTAGGATTCGTCCCCAAGTCTATTATGGGTCAAGCATATCCCGATTAGGGTCAGTTCAAGTCCGACCCTAAGTCCCATACGAGCCAAACATAGCCTGATCCTAACTCCTAACATTTGAGCTTCATTCGACTCAGCGAACTCGCATTTGATCTGCACCTTGCTTGTATATGGATGATTCCTACGCCCTTCGCACATAAGTTTTGGGCGAGAACCACGCTCTCACCAAGAATCTGCCAACATGTGGAGAGGAAAAGAGGGGTGTCTGTTACATGCAACCTGGGGATAAAAGACCAAAGGGAAGAAGAAGATTGCTGAGATTTCTTAATTCCTAACTATAGTACTCTCCCACATTCTTCTTTGTTCGAATCTTGTTGGCTTAAATTAATTAATTTTGATTAATTAATTAATGTTTTGATGATAACAAACTCGAATTTTGTTTACTAATATTTTTGGAGTTTTTAAGTGTTTATTATGTAGAGCTTGGAGAGACGATTCCAACGCATTTTTAATCGTGCAAATCGGAGTTAAAATGAAGAAGATATGGACAAATGAAGATTTGAAGAAAAATCGCATAATTAAAAAAATGATTTTTTCATTTTCAAATTGTTTTATATTTCACAAAAACTCATTTCATCTTCTAATCATTCAATCTCAGCCATATACACATTTATCTTAAATCCAATGGTCACCATTCATCATATCTCCCTATAAAATCCATAACCTCCAAACAAAAATTACGCAGCAACGTTATCATTCTCAAAACTTCAAAAAAAGTTTCATTTGCTTCACACATTCTTGAATCGGCGCATTGCAAATTTGTGAAGAAGCTGTCAACGCACAACTTGTGTATTTTGCCTACGAGAGGTATATTGTAAGGTTTCATTTTTATTTGTTATTTGGAATTTGTATTAAGGTGTGGGGTACACCCTGGGTTGTGAGAAAATGCAATTGGTTTAATCCTGAACCAGTGAAAAAGATTTGAGTTTCTCTTTAGACTAAGAAAAGGAGGATTAGAGTGCTTTAATCCTGAACCTAGTAAAAGGATTAGGGTTTCTCTTTAGCCTAGGAAAAAGAGGGTCGTGTCGGTTTGGTTCTCACCCGCAAGAGAATCGCCTAGTAAAATACTCAAGAAGTAGTCTTGGAGAGTAGAGTAGGATTTCTGAACCACTAAAATCTTCGGTGTCTTTCTCTCTTCCCTTAACTTTTACATTTTTGCGATTTCAATTTTTAAATATTATAATTTCTTAGTGGGTGATTTTAGGTCAACAAAGTTTAGATCTTAAAAGTATTATTTTTAAATAACTAAAAAGTTGGCAAGCCCTGTTCACCCCCCCTCTAGTGTTGCCTTTCGATCCTACAAATCTGTCTTAAGTATCATAGGCTACGTGGCTCGCACAACACCGATATCTAAATTTCTCTCTATTTTATAGGCATTTTGTTCTTGGTAAAGTTACAAATTTTCTATTGATCAAGAAGCCTAAATATCAACATCAATAGTTGACGTGTTTGTGGGGACGATTTGTGCTATACATAGAAGCTAATTTTTTTACTTTGTTCTTCATCCTCACCATGAACACCATAAATCACAACAATAATGTCCATGATGGAGAGTCTGACAATGAGAGTGTCTCGAGAAGGATACCCACTAGAAATGTAAATGAAAGTAATATGGAAGTCTACCCAGATAGGAAGTTGATATGCTAGCCCTACGACGGAGGAGTCGACTGATCCAAAAAATGGTGGCATTAGAGAAAAAGGTAAAGGTCATGGTTGAAAAAACTGATTGAAAGAACTGGTTTAGCGACCTAATCTAAGCATGACCACTATCATTGAAAACTAAGAAGGGCCTCAAGCAAGAGAGCAGCCTCTAACAAGGGCAGAGCCTTAAGCCATCGAAAAGCATTAAATAAGAGAAGAAACTCAAGTAAGAGTGGAATAACCAGCCATATAGAAGTGGGTAGTAAGGTAGGAAACAAGGTAAATCTAACAATGTAGGTAGAGTATCGGAGCGACAACTAGCAATACCACCACTAATGTGAAATCTGTCTAAAGGAAAAACTTTGAAAGTCAATGAATCCACCAAGTCCACCACCCTACATAAACGGCTAGGTGAAAAACTCTAACTTAGTAGGTATGATCGATGAAGAGAGCGCACAAAACACATTTAAACTACATCTAGAGGTGGCAAAATTCTCGATCCTGGATGCGACATATTCAAATTCCCTATCTCACCTTCTAGGTGACAAAACTTAATGTGTACCTAACTTACAAAAGTCAAAGTGCAAGCATCAAGCTTAGGGATTAACCTTCGAGAATTGATTAACCCGTGTAGGAAAGACCTGCGAGACCATGAAGGTTAGAGTCATCTATGAGCTGCCGAATTGTGCCACCTCTAGAATAAATTAGGCGACATCTTGGAAATCTTGTAGACCAAGTTGATCCTCCATTTACTAAGAAGATTATGCTTGTGGAAGTGGTAGCAAAGCTCAAGTTACTCACAATGAAATTGTATGATTGATTAAAAGACACTGTAAATCATCTCGATACCACAGTTATGGGTGGAGCTCAATGGAGTCTAGTATGTGATCAGGTGAAGGGCATTCTCTTTTACCCTTCACTAGGGCGGATTGAAGATGGTTCAAGCAATTGAAGTGTAAATCTATAGCCTCGTTCAAGGAATTGAGAGGGCCTCCATCACAATACTCTTGAGAGGACAAGACCATAAATTTCTATGACCGTTGGATAATAATGCTTCTACCACTTACGTGGCACACTTAAACAATGAAGCAGTTTAGGTAGAAGGGTGCACTAATAGGGCGACCCTAATAACCATTATAGTCAAACTAAGGGACTAAAAGTTCATATGGTGCTTGGGTAAAAAAGCTCCTACCAGTTACGTTGAAGATTTGACCTAGGCTAAAAAATACATTAGTGTAGATGAATTATTGAAATTTAGACAAGCCCTAGAGGAAATACATGTATCAACGAAATAAGATAGATAGATGGATCAAGAACGAAAGTATTATTGAAAAGATGGATCAACGTTCGATTTTACGTCTGATACAAGCCTGTACAAGGATTGCCACAAAAAAGTTAGACAAATATAATTTAATAGTGGTGTCGTTGGAATAGATCCTGATGGAAATTAAAGATAAGGAGGAACTTAAGTGGCCTACTAAGCTAAAAGTAGGGTCACATAAGAAGAATAAGAACAAATATTCTCTATTTTATTGAGACCACTACCATATCACCTATGAGTGCTAAAATTTGAAAGAGGTCATAGAAACACTTATCTAGAAAAGAGATCATAAAAAGTATGTTAGCGAAGGATGCAAGTCCCAAAAACTCCCTAGTAAGAGACGAGATGCCAAAGATTCATAACTCTCTCATGAAATTTGAACCATATTGAGAAGGCGATGTAGAGGCAATTCCAACCAGATGCAGAAGACGATGACCAGGCAAGTGCGTGAAATTTCTATACCTGAAGAGGTATGGATAATGGCAAGCCTAGTCGATGCCATCCACTTTTCACTTGAAGATGCAAGATCCTGATCGTGCTCACATACTTTCTTTACAAGCTTATGCTAGATGGAACTAAGGCATGAACGACTAATAATATGCTCCACCTCGTTGGTAGGGCTTGAGGGCAACATTGAGTACTTTGAAAGGAGAATCAACTTTTCAGGATCTTTGGCTAAGACAATAATACTATACTAATTTTGTTAATTTTCTTGCGATTAATGATAGCTCAACCTACAATGTTATTACAAAGTACCTGACTATACTTCAGTTGAGGGAGGTATCATCAACAAACCACCATCTATTGAAGTTTCTCACCCGAAAAGTAGTGAGGAAAGTGCGTCGTACGCTAAACCGAGCCCGGGCAACGCCCGACCACACCCCCACAAGCAAGGGTTAACGTCGTGGAAAAACCATTGAAAATGACGCTTGGAATATGAATGCATAATACCAGTTGTTTGATGCGAAGCTAAACTCGAGTTGTAACGCTGTGGACATACAATATCCATGTCTCTAGAGAGAATCTAAAGGATGTCTTAGGAGCACTACCATACAACTCTTTTGAGTTATGGTAGGCATAACAGAGGTGAGGATGTTGACTTAAACATGAGAAGACACTATTGTCTCAAGAAATTCCATTGATAACTCTCAAATAGAGCATTATTTAGGCTAATATCTTAATATATTTTTATGGTATTGTGCATTAATTAAATGAATTTCAAAATTAGAATAACATTAAGATGAGAAATTTATATAAATAAGATGCATGCATGATTTATGAGCTAGGAAGTCTAAGGAAACTAGTGCATTTTAGAGTACAATTTGAATGAAGAATGCCTTTTGTACTTAAATGCCAAACAACCCACGCTTCGCTAATTTATTGCTATATCTATAAACTTGGAAACCTTATTTGCATAGCATCCAGGGGAATTTGAAATGCTAAAAGTATCACGAATTAGAACAAGAAAGAAAAAAATTGTAGAACCTCGAGATCTTCCGCATATTCAAAAAGGGAAAACCGAGAAGATAAAAATTTAATGCGAAGAAGATCTAGAAACATTAATGCGGAAATATCATATTAGATCAAATACCAAAGCCTCAATAACCAAATAAGAAAAGAATCGAATGTAGAGCAAATAACAACTACAAACTGCGGTAATCATGAGATTCATACCTTAATCAGTAAAGACGTGATCAATCAGAGGAAATCTGTCGCGAAAATCAGAAGATAAGCTGCCAAAGATAAAATGCAATAAAAAGCAATAAAATATATTTCCAAATCCAACCTTGCCTTCCAAGTATCCGATTCCTTAGCCCTCAAGCATTTCAAAGCCTATAAATAGGAGAAGAACCAAGAGAGAAAGTTTGCTTGCTTTTGAAGTTCATCTCCCACCTCGGGATTAGATTCTAAAGCTAAGTTCGTGTTTCTATTGACACCAAGTCCTGTTCTTCAAGCAACCCTCACCATTTATTGCTTTCTAGTTTATCTTTTCTTTGTTTATTTTATGGTTTATTAATTTTCAGCATCATTGTTTCCCTTCGAAGTTTTCTTCTATTTGAAATAATTCAGTTTTCTTTTGCAATGTATTTTGCTTATTTCTCATTTATTCTTTTCTTTAATTTCATGTCTAGCCAAACATCTTAGGCAAAGGTCAAGGGTACGGGTTGTAGAAGCATGAACTAGGGTAATGGAATTTGTTAATTGAAGCATGTTGAATTAGGATCTTAATTAAATAGTAAGTGTCGATCGACCATCCACATGCACTAATAGGTTGTAAATCGAAAAAAGAAATAACCTAAGACTAGTTTGCATGTTTAGTAGGTTAGTACTGAGTCTTATGTACTTTAGATCGAAGATTAGGAATAAACACATGACTATTGCATACCTTGCAGAGTTTAATATTTACATTGAGTTGCAACTAAAGTTGGACTTAATGCAAACAAAAGCGGAAGCAGACGTTTGTCAAGCGAAGTATGGCATATGCTACTTACTATAATTTATCCTAGAAAATGCTAAACGCTTCTCATAACCTTAACTCGAGCCTTACTTAGTAAATTTCGCATTTTAATTTTACTTTCGCATCTAAATATAAACAAAACCAAAATCCCAACACCATTGTTTTTACTTTCTTGCACGACTCTTAGATAAATGACTGATCATAGACATCAATCCTTGCGAAGAATGATAAAATATAAATACTTATCACTTGCTACATTTTGACTGCTTATACTTGAGTATTAATGCGATTCAAAGCGTAGAACTTAGTTTAACACTTAAAATTAAATATTAGCTTATTTATATCACACCGAAAAATTGCATCAACTATGCATAGCACACAAAGCACACTGATTGAAGAATGATGCCCATTGGAGTCAAAACGAGAATTGAGAAACCTAACTAGGGAATTTGAATTAAACCAAGGAGAATCTTCCGAGAAATTGGTAGCCATATCCCTACTAGGCGATGCCCTAAGTAGTATAATTTTGAATGTGTATTGACCTAAACCAACAGGCCAAACTCATTGCATTTCTTAGATGCAATGCTAGCGTGTTTGTATGTCGGTAGAGGACATGTCAAGAGTGGATCCAAAAATTATGGTCCATAAACTCGCGAGGCAGTAGTGTAGAGCTTTGAACTATACGAGGAATGAAGTAATTATTATTGAAAAGTCAATAAACTACATAAGGCGTTTAGTAGTATTTCCCAATACTAGGGAAAACGATGTGATTAGGCCAAAGTTTGGGCTTGGGACAGTTCAAAGCCCAAAGTATCTAGAGTCGACACACCAAACAAAGATATTTTTAAAAATTTTATTATTATTATTATTTTTTTATTATAGAATATCTACCAAACAGTTTAAAGTGATATAATTGAACCGAATGAGTCGCACAATGGTTTCATTGTTTGGTTATAAAGCAGTTCAACACCAATATCACAAGTTTGAACCTAAAAATCGGTATTTATCCCCCTCCCTTAATATGTTCTCAAAAAAAAATAAAGATATAATTGAATGGAATTAAAATTTGTATTTTTGAAAGAGGATTTTTTTTTCTTATATAGCCCATTAACAGAGACGCCCTTCAAAAAAAAATCACAAATAAGATAGACCGTGAAGTTTCATTGGTCAAATTGAAACAAAAAGAAAAACTTAAAAATAAACTATATACATATATTGATATTGATATAATAATTAAAAACTGTAAAAATAAAGTACAAATAGCATTTTTTTTGGAGTTTTCTTTTTTGGAGTTCGTAAAGTACAAATAGCTGGGGCCACCAATTCAGTATAAAATAGTGATTTTTTTCCCTTTTTCGCAACAGTTGGTAAGTTATACTTATTTATTTTACTTATATTTTATAAACCAATTTAAAATTTGAAAACTAAAAAAAATGGCTTAGAGTTTTTTAAATTTTTAAATTTTGATTTTTATATATATATATATATATATATATTTATTATAAAATATAAGAATTATAGAAAATTGCTATGCATACCAACTTTTAGTCCACATATTATAATTATAATATTTTTTAAAAATATTTTGTTTATAGTACATTTTGATATTATTTTTTTAGAATTTTAATCTTATATTTCTTTGGTGAACTGAGTGAAAACTATTAGCAAATTGATTTTATATATAAAAAAAAATTTGATTGAATTTGTGAGCCAAAAGTTTATTGAAATATGGACATTTTGATTATTTTACCGTAACCATTTCATTTTTCTGTTTTGTATCAAATATTTAAAAAATATATATTATTAATGATGTTTTTTTTCTACACATATAAAATCCCCTAAAATTATTTAAAGAGATTTTGGAATGAAATTTGGTACAATTTCAAAAGTCAAAAAATTAAGAAGGTGATGAAGTTTGTATATATATAGTCAGTTTGAAATTAAGAGTAGTTATGTTTAAAAAAAAAAAAAAGAAGCAGAGTACGAGTAGTAAAAAAAAAAAAAAACAAACAAACAAACATCCGACAAATTTAGATTGGTTATATTGGTCGGCAGGAAAAGCCAAAGTTGGTGATTTTTCTTTGCATCTTTTTTTGAAGCTTTCCCTAATCCACGTACTCACCATGCAGTTTTTCATCAACTTCCAACATTATTTTTATTCTCTCTAATATAAATATTGAAATTTAGTAATATTATATTATACGTCCTATATTGTATTTATTTGTCAGTGAATATCTAGTTTTTTAATAGATCATCATCTTAGTGAGTATCCAATTTTTAATTAGTTTGATATAATAGAGATTGATGGGTTGTGCAAATAAGTACACTGATCTTCATAGAAAGAAAAAAGGATTTGGATGTATATATTAGGTTTGTTGTTTAAGTAATTGTTGGAATATAAAGATTGCCTTATTGAAAAGAGGAAGAATCATGATGCATTAGTGAATTACTAGATTTTTAACAGTATTAAATTTTAGGGTAAATTATAAATTTGGTTCTATGATTTCAAAAGGTCGGGAATTTAAGTTCTATGATTTCAAAAATAAGAATTTAATTTTTATAGTTTGAAGAAAGTAAGATGTTTTGTCACTTTGGTTTTAAAAACTAGAATTTAATTTATATAGTTTACTAAATAAAAAAACAAGTAGTCTTCCTTGTTTCTAATTGTTAGCGAATTAAGTGTGTGAAAGTTAGTTATTCATGTGTCAATGATGACAATGTGAATTAAGTGATGGAATAAAAAAAAATCACATTATTTATACATGAATAGCTAATTTCCACACATATATTTTACCAATAATATTATGAACGACAATAACCAATTTTTAGATTTTGTACAATCAAAGGAACTAAATTCCTAGTTTTTAAAATTATAGAAATTAAATTTTAACTTACTTCAAATCATAAAGATTAAATTCTAATTTTTGAAAATATAAAGATTAAATTCTAACTTTCTTCCGAGCATAGATTCAAATTTATAATTCACTTGTAATATGAGAAAAATTGTGTTTTCCTTCTCACAATTTCAGTATCATGCATTGGACTTAGATTTAATAATAGAATCCTCAAATATGGAATTAAAAGGGGAGTCTTCAGACATTCTCGGAAAAAAAAAAAAAAAAGTCTTCAGAAACTAAGAAAATTTTTCATTGGTAAACGAATGATCTCTTCAATATTAAATCAAACTAAAGGCACATACTATACAATTTATTCATTTTGTATCTATCATTACCCATACAACCATTAAAAACTACTTAAAATAGTCTCAAAACATGATACAATATAAGAACTTTTAATTTATTAAAATCATCATTCGTAATTAAGTATTCTTCTTGATATTACTTTATATATATATATATATATATATATATATATATGATTGTAATCCAATAAAATTACCATAACATTTGGTAGAAAAAAGTACATAATTTTTTGTACTTAACATATACAAAAAAGAACAATGTATAATGTCCGTCACTATGGTTTCATCACTTCACTGTATTTGTGCAAGACCTAATAAACAAAAGTAAGAATTATATAGATATTAATAAAATGTCAAGAATTGTAACATGTTATGTAGTTAACCTTCATAGTGTTTCAATCTTGCTAACTGTCATTTTGTAACGATCAAACTTTCTAAAATACTCTAATAAGGTCTTATGAATGCATGCATTTCAAAATCCCAACAATTAATTTAATAAACACATGAACACTTCCAACAAAACCTCGTAAAACGCAAAAACACGATTGATAGTTCAAAAACATACAAAATAGGATTTGGGATCCTGAGAGTTCAAATAAAAAATACAGTTCAGTTGAGTTTAAAATATAAAGTATGAAACAAAGTAAAGCAATGCGAAAAAGGTAATGATGATGTCGTGTCCATGATCGTACAACTCCCACTCTAGCCACCTCGGAATAGGTCCGTCCGTACCTAGAAAGTGTAAGGGGTGCGTAAATTGAAATATACCCAGTAAAGAGCCCTACCATGGGGTTAAGCATGTAAGTAGAAACAAGATAGAAGATACGACAACTGAAGCTAATTACCTCGCAAATAAGTGCTCGGCCCATGGGTTGGTCACAAGAAAACAATTTCAAACGACAACGTGCAAGCCGTGAGCAAAAGTATAATTGAATACCAAGAAAAATCATCTCACAACTGCCAGGGGAGGACCACGAGTGAGGCAAACACACAGGTTTCCTAAACCTTGGGTCGGGACACATCCATACCATGTGTGTAGAGACATACACAAATTCCTTAGGGTAGCCTGACCTATGTTAGGGACCAGCCATACAGCATCCGCGGAGACATACACAAATGTCTCGGAGTAGCCTGACCTATGTTAGGGACCCACCACACTGTGCTCGCCCAGACATACACAAATGTCTCGAGGTAACCTAACATATATCTCGAACTCGCCACGCTTCTGTTACACTACTCTGATAGGGTATCAGTATAGACATACACGAATGCTAATAAAGTCACATGGCCCTATCAGGGAGAACCACGAATGAGTGAAACACACAGGATCCCTAAACCTCGAGTCAAGACAACGACACTCATGTCGTGCCAGCAAGGGCATACTTGAATGCCCATAAATTCACCTGACCCTATCAGAGAGAACCATGAGTGAGAGAAACTGCAGGATCCGTAAACCTCGGGCTAGGGGCGCC
Source organism: Sicyos edulis (assembly GCA_036507275.1). NCBI lineage: Eukaryota > Viridiplantae > Streptophyta > Magnoliopsida > Cucurbitales > Cucurbitaceae > Sicyos > Sicyos edulis. Next base: position 39,177,902 of record CM071847.1, read on the forward strand.
ATCTGCTAACCTCTAGCATGCGGGGACTGACTGCCTATAGATAACATCCTGAAATGCATGCAAGCTCACCGTCTATCGCAGCATCATCTATCTTAGTGGCCTTTTCACCCCTGGGCAAGCCATCCCCACGAGGGTGGGTACCACAATGGACAGGTCAAACAGTAGGTGAAGGGGTAAAGTGAGTCATGATTGTCTCCCCCTCTCACATACTGCAACAGGAAAGTAAGTGAAACTATGCACAAAGCATATGAGATCGCACGAGTATAAAAGAAGAGATATAACTAGCATTAGAGTCACACGAAGTCTAGCATGACCTAGGTTGGTGCACAACAAATCCCGAGGGTTGGTGCAACCCGTGACGTGCACCCAACAACTAAGGAACTCGTTGTTTGGCACACAATGTGACACGTGGATGAGATCCAAAAACCTTGGTCAAATATAAAAGTCAACACATAAGTCAGTGTAGCCCAACCACGTGTCTCGAATAAAGAGGCTTCTTATCCTCGCTCTATTCCTAAGAGGCACTAGCTAGTCACATTAATAACACAATATTTATCACGCAACACGAGTCCTAAAAGAGTTGAGCTAGCTGCTCTTTTAGGTGGTTAAAATGATAATCGAACCTAGTTTTCTAATGTTGAAGATCACAGATCTAAACTATAGCATAATACTAACATAACACTACACATAAACGCCGAGGCGGCAAAACAAAGAACAAGAACATATATTTGTTAAGACATGTATACAGTTAAGCATAGATGAAACCGAACATGGAATCATTCTAACACGTGCACAACCAATTATAGGTGAAACAAGCAACAATGAAACATACACATGTCCATTCATGAGCTACCAAACACATTGGGGGCATTCCACGCAATAACTTATCATGTTAACACAGACGAATGATCAACAATCAATCATTCCATCAGAGAAAAAATGAATCTCAAGAGCGAAAGTGTGTCGCCGAAACACGGCGGGGCATCACCATGAAAACCCACAAACCTTATCTATTTCTCTTTTTCTCGCTCTCCTGGTCACAGATTTGGTCCCGGAATCGCAAATGGGGCTCTCCCAAAAAATGCCATTAACGACAAAAAATGGAGCTTTAAGGAAAGAAAAATAGATTACCCAGCGAACAACAATGAAGAGCAAGGAAAAGGAGCTCGATTGCAAGGAGGCACGAACTCATCGCTAGAGTGTCAGAGCCCCATTAGGCGACGACACATTTTCGAGCATGACTGGCTCGGCGACGTTTGGTGGACGGAGACAAAATAAAGGAATGTGAGGGAGTGACTAAAATACCTAAGCCTTTGTGAGTAATTTGAAGAGGATTTTCATTACCAACCATGACAATATTGTCCTCATCTGTTTATGTCAACGATGAAGCAAAGTTGTGAAGATCATCTATTATATGGGCATTACATCCGGAATCTATTAGCCAAGTTCTTAAACCTTGGGAAGATGAGGCAGGAGTAGTAGAATTACGCGAAGAATATGAGGCTGCCACTACAGCTAATCTGACGGTTGGAAAACGACCTTGGTATGAGAAGTTCATATGGTTGTAGCAATCCAACACATCGTGACCGAATTTTTTACAAATTTGAAAAGGTAGTTCGGTTGGTGATGCCAAATTAACATTTTGTGGACTGTTGAAAGTATTGGATGAATTGGTATTCATTAGTGGAGATGAAAAATTAGATTGGCCCCTTCCTCTATGATTATTTGATGCAGAAAAAAAGGATCAATGCGGAGCAAAAAATCTAAAAACACTAATACGCGAACAGCAAGATCGAAAGAGACGTTGAGGGTCATATAAGCAAATAAGGAAAGAATCAAATGAAGAGAAAAATGTTGACTCACCAAACAGCTATAAAGATAGATTGCAGAAATCACGAGAATCATAACTTAATTCACAAAGAAGAGATTGGAAAAATCAATAAAAGGAAATCTGTCGCATTGATGAAGCCATTGATTCAAACCTGGGAATATTAAAAAAGCCTTGGAATGAGAGAAAATGAGGGGGGTTGGAAGTTCTCCACTGCTTTTTTACTGTTTTATTGTTTTCATTGTTGGATTCATTATTTCATACGATTTTAGTATGTCATTTTCATGTCGTTATTTGTATGTCTATTTGCATTATGAACTAATTTAGTTTAAGGCATCGCTGAGGGAAAATGGAGTAGCTAATGCATGTACTAAGAACAAGTAGGGAGGATTTAACTGGAACATATTTAAATTGGATCGAATACTGATAGTAAGTGTTGACCGGCCATCCACATGCACTAATAGGTTGTAAATCAGAAAAGGAAATAACCCCAAGGCTAGTTTGCATGTTCAGTAGGTTAGTATTAAGTCTTTTGTACTTTGAATAAGAGTTTAGGAATAAATACGTAACTATTGCATACACTACGTCGGTGAAGATTTACATTGAGTCGTAACAAAAGTTTGGCTTAATGCGCACGAAAGCGGAAGCCGACGTTTGTTTGACAAAGTATGGAAGTTAATCCTTACCACATTATTTCTTCACGCGCATTTCTAACGCACCCCATGAGTACCTTAGTTCAGCCTTTTTCTCTGTAAAGACCCGGCCCAAAAGGGGCTCTAAATGGCCTTTACCCCAATGCATGTATTGAAAATAGAAGACATTATAAAAAAAAACACATTTCGGATTCCAAGTAAAAACAGAAACATTCAACAACCAAAACATACATTTCTAAAAGCATACTCTGATCAGAGATTTATTTAAACCATTAAAACAATCCACAAGTGCAAATATCTTTGGAATCCATAAAACGTAAGAAAACATCCGGGGCTGTGTGCCGTCTACATGCATTCAGGGAAATAACAAAAGTCAAGAGTCATGATAAAATAAAATAGTCGAGAGATGACAAAGAGGATTCCATGATCACAGCTTCCCCTTGACCATCCTGTCTCCCGCCTTGATTACTGTGGAAAACCACAGAATAAGGGTGAGTAACGAATTACCAAAGAAGAATCCCCAACCGGGGTACAATACGATATACATGATCATCTAGAAGAAAGTATGCAAGCTATGAGTACAAACACAGAGCGGAACACATAGCTAAGTCCACACTTGGACCTCGGATGCCAACTCGTGGTCTTAGTCCGGAAATACCACAAAGACACTATACGCACTATACGGGAACAAGTCCGGCCTCGGCCGCCCTCGACGATACGAAAGGTGCATCGCTCAAGATCCCAAGGAGCTCTCCATCGGCGTTTGTAATGAGCGTAAGGATGCACCGCGTGCTTCTACGCACTATGGGGGTGCCGGGTCAGTGGCAAGCTACCCATATCCGGATACCACGCCTAACTAAATCTCGGATCGGTGTCACCGACATAGGGGTGTGAGACTGGACGGACACGTGAACTATGTCACTGTACCACCGCACCGAGGCTAAGGAACGGGTCATGGTAGGCTTACACCAGAAGCCGTCCTTACCTTAACAGTGGCAATCAGGGCTCTTGCCGAACACGCCGAGGACGTGCGGCCGCCAGGGGACTAGGCATTGCCAAGTCATCATCCCGACCGTTGGGGCATCGCTTAGACTACCACCCTCACCCAAGATTGCGGGGCCTACCGGTTGGGATAGCTAATCCTCACGGGGTCCAAGGACGGAGAACTGTCTCAATCGTCCTTGCCATAGATGCAAGATACTTTATGCATCGGGCCGGATGATGCTATCTACGAATTCTAAACCCTAACAATAATAACGATTCAATCAATGCGGTCCAATACGTGCTCTCAACAGATACAAGGAACCTAGCATGATACTACGAAGCAAGGCAGATATCGAACATGCCGAATGGAACAACCTAGCATGGGCTAACATGAGAAACAATACAAGAGTTCATGCGATCAGAATACGACGAGCACCTAGGGCTAAACATGCTAGTAATCATACACAGCATACAAAACAACAATCACAAATATACCGCAGGCCCACACAACACCGGTAAGAAATCCTTACCTTGGTGGGAGGCTTCTACACACAAATCCTAAGCTGCGGAACAATCCCGAGCTAGCGGAGGGAACCTAGCAAACCAACAATAATCGGCATCTAAAATGTCTAAACAACAATAGAACGACAAGCTCGGGCCGGGGAACTCACGCGCACGACGACGACACGAGCTTGAGCCGCTGCAAGTGGTTGGCGCTGGCCGCGCTGGCTGGCACGGCAGACGGCGACGGACGCGCTACGGTGCGCTGGCGAGGACCTCTGGCGTGGCGAGCGATCGGGCGAGGACGAACGACGATCTGGCTGCCTTTATTCTTTGGCGCGATCCGCGTCTTGCGATCGGCCGTTCGGACGTCGACCGGCGGCAGTGGGCGATCTGTCTTCTTTGGACGAAGCGGCAAGGTCGCTAGGCGGATCTGGCGCGCGGGGGGCTGGTTCGACAGATCCGGGGCGCGGCGAGGTGATCGGCGATGATGTCGATTCGCTCCTCTCGGGGTTGCAACCAACACAAACACACACACACTCTACATCTTACCTTGGCCAAAGATCAAAACCAAATGAGGAGATGAAGAGGATGAAGACTTACCGGAATGATGATGATCGAACCCAAGGAGATGCAAGGGAAGAAGAATTCGGCAAGGCAATGGAGAGGGAGAGCTTGTGCGGCCAAGAGGAGTTTTGGAGAAGAAGATGGAATAACCTAATTCTATTTCATTTAACCAAATGCACCAAAACTCCAAAATCCAAGGTTAACTAAGATGTGATGCAGAAAGAGTAACAAGAGCACCTAATGGCTCAATTGGCACACATCTCTACAAGCTTCCCGGGAGACCGGGTTCAAACCCCCATTGCAAAGACAAATTCCTTTATTTTTACTTTTGCACCAAACCTTGCTCAAACCAAACCACAAACCCCTCCAAAACCTACATAAAACCATCCAATAATTTTAGTAATCGAAAGAACACAAACGACCGACGGCCCGACCAAATTACCAAATTACCCCTAGGGCATACCGGAAGACCGGGAAGAAAAACACTGGTCGTTACAATATTCCCTCCTTTTTATGACTTTCGTCCTCGAAAGTCCTTAAAACAGAAATAAAGCTCGGGGTAATGCAATCTCATCTCGTCTTCCCGCTCCCAAGTGGCTTCCTCGTAACCCCGACTCTTCCATCGAACCTTTACCAAACGAATCTCGCGACACGCAACGCCTTGGTCTCAAAGGCAAGGATCCTCACCGGCTTCTCCTCGAAGTTCAAATCCTCATTCATTTGCAAAGGCTCAAAGTCCACAATGTGCGGCGAGGTCCGGCACATACCGCCTCAACATCGATACATGAAAAACACTATGCACCGTGATAGTGACGGAGGTAGGGCTAACGGTAAGCAACTCGCCAATCCTCTCTAGGATCTCAAATGGACCAACAAAACGGGGACTCAACTTCCCACGCTTACCAAACCTCAGAACACCTCGCATTGGAGCAACCTTAAGGAACACATGCCGACCAACCTCAAACTCCAAATCTCGACGCCGAACATCGGCGTAACTCTTCTACCGCTCTGATTTGTCAACATACGAGCTCTAATCTTCGTGATGCGCACCATTGGTCAAGCTGCAGAAACTCGGGACCCAAAACTCGTCTATCACCGACCTCTTCCCGAACACGGGGGACCGGCTAACGCTTACCATACAATGCCTCGAATGGAGCCATCCGAATCGTCGATCGTAATCGTTGTTATAGGCAAACTCCATCAAGTACTGAATCTTTGGTCCCAATCGCACGGGAAATCCAACACACAAGCCCTCAACATATCCTCGAGAATCGATTCACTCTCTCGGTCGACCATCCGTTTGAGGGTGAAAAGTCATGTCTTTGGCGCACTCTGTGCCCAATCCCTTCGGAGCGCTCTCGAAACGAGAAGTGAACCGCGAGTCACGATCGGACACAATCCTTACCGGCACACCATGATAACGGATGATCGCTCCAAAAACAAGCTGCGCCCACTTTGTTCCACGGTATAAGTGTCTCTCACCGGGAATGAAGTGTGCGCTCTTGGTCAAACGGTCGACTATCACCCAAATCGAGAGAACTTCCTCGGGGTCCTTGGCAAACCAGTAGATAAAGTCCATGGAGATCTCTTCCCATTTCCACCGGGTACACTCGGTCATTTGCAACAAACCAGTGGCTCTGCTGCAGGTGCCTTCACTGGCGACAAGTGAGACACCTACCGACAAACTCGCCACATCTCTCTTCATTCCCATCCACCGGAAGGTCCGCTTAAGGTCTCGATACATCTTGGTACCCCGGGGTGCCAAGCAAAAGGGGGCTGTGGGCCTCAGAGAGCAACTCGCTCATGAAACTCGCAATGTCCGGAATACACAACCGGCCTCTATAAGTCAACCCACCGTGCGGTGAATATACAAAGTCAAAGTCAGTCACAAGATCGACTCTGTCAACCAATCTCTTAAGTGCGGGGTCCCCAACTGGTACGTCTATAATCCATTTGCGCTTAATCGACGCACAATAGCAATCGTGAGAGCTACTGGCGGTAACCTCACCCAACAACATCGCAACCTCGGCCCGCTCGAACTCTCTCCGCAACTGGGCTGAACTCAACAACGCCGCAGAGTGCGACGTCTTCCTACTCAAAGCATCGGCCACTACATTGGCTTTACCGGATGGTACAAAATCTCATGAGCCATAATCCTTTACCAACTCTAACCATCTCTCTCGCCTCATATTCAACTCCTTCGAGTAAAGCAGATACTTGAGGCTCGGTGATCGGTAAACATCGAATCCGCTCACCATACGGGTAATGCCTCCAAATCTTGATTGCAAACACCACTCGCACGCCAACTCCATATCATGAGTCGGGTAGTTCGCTCATACGGCTTGGTGGCCCGGGAAGCATAGGCAATGACCTTCCCGTCTTTGCATCAACACACAACCTAATCCAAACTTGGAAGCATCATCGTGAGACCACGAAACCACTGTCCCCTCCGGATCGCCAACATCAGTGCTTTGAAGTCAAATCGCGCTTGAGCTCGGCAAAGCTCTCATCACACTCTTTGTCCCAAACGAACTCGACACCCTTCCTCATCGACGAGTGAGGGGCGAGGCTAAAGCAGAAAAGTCCTTGACGAACCGACGGTAGTAAACCTGCCAAACCCGTAAAGTCTGCGAATCTCGGCAGAATCGAAGTCGGCTTGGCCCATGAACTCACGGCCTCAATCTTCGCGGGGTCCACGGCTATACCATCTCTCGAAACCACGTGGCCTAGGAAGGCCACCGCTCCAACCGAAATCACATTTGGAAAACTTCGCATAAAGTGGTTTTCCTCAAAGCCGCCAATAATCGCCTCGGATGCTCTGCATGGTCTTCTTTAGACCTCGAATAAATCAGAATATCGTCAATGAACACGATGACGTTTGTCCAAAAATGATTTGAACACCCTATCCATCATGTCCATGAACGCGCTCGGGCATTGGTCAAACCAAACGACATGACCACAAACTCATAGTGACCATATCTAGACACAGAAAAGCTGTCTTAGGAATGTCGGCATCCCTAATCCGCAGAATCGATGGTAACCGGATCTCGAGATCTATCTTGGAGAACACGAAGCTCCCCGGAAGCCGATCGAACAAATCGTCGATCACGGGGCAGCGGATACTTATTCTTCATTGTCACCTTATTAAGCTCGCGGTAATCAATACATAAGCGCATAGAACCATCCTTCTTTTTCACAAACAGAATCGTGGTGCTCCCACGGGGACACACTCGGACGGATGAACCCTCGATCTAACATCTCCCTGAATCGAATCTTCGTTCCTTTAACTCATTGGCGCCATACGATCACGGAGCCTTCGAGATAGGAGGGTCCCCGGCTCGAGCTCAATTGTGAAGTCAACCTCTCTCTCTTGGGGCAACCCCGTAACTCCTCAGAAACACGTCCGCAAACTCCCCGCACGACCGGTACACGATCAACAGAGCGAGGGGCGGCTCTTCCCGCACAACTTGGCTAAATAGCCCCAAGCTCCATGAGCTAGCAAACGACGAGCTTTCACGGTGACACCATCGGTGGCAAACTCCACCCCGGACTCCACGAAACTTAAAGTTGGGCGACTGGCGGTCCGAACACTACTTCTTCCGGTGGCGGTCAATCAACGCGTGGTTAGCGACTAACCACTCCATACCAAGAATCACATCAAAACCACTCATAGGCGTAACTATGAGTGTGGCTACAAGCAACTCTCCGGATATCTCGATCCAGGCCATCCTTAATTTTATCTCTAGCTAACATACTAACTCCCGAAGGAGTTGCAACAGATAACTCAAAACCTAGAGGCTCTAGCCTCAACTTAGCATGCTCACCAAACAACACGGATACAAATGAATGCGTAGAAACGAGAATCAAACAAGACAAATGCGCAGTGATCTAAAACAAGAAGCGCACTCGCCACAGCGGCATCAGATGCGCTCGGCCTCTGACGGTCGTAGCAAACACTCGACCTGCTTGCGCTGCGTTGGCTGGAGCATTGTCATAGCTGCCGAGGATGAAACGGATCATATGTCCTCTTTACCACAACGAAAACACACTGCGGGCCCCGTGCTCGCAAGCTCCAGTGTGGGTCCTCCGCAAGAAGCAGCAAGGGAACTCGCTCGGGACCGCACCGCTTTGCGAGGGCTGAAACGGATCGGGGCCCTATCGCCGATCCCGCTTTGAACGCGCCTTGGCGACGCCGGCGCCCCCCTAAACTCAAACTTTCTCTTCTCGCCCCACCGCACTGGAACAGACGCCCGAACAGAGCGGCAACCACCCGCTCAGCAGGATACTTCCCATTATAGATCGTGGCCAATCGACCGGCCCTAGCATAAGTGTCGGGGGCACGAGCCTCGACATCTCGGGAAACACCTGCCTCAATCCGGATATGAACTTCCGAATCTTCACTCGGGGTGGCAATCAAGCGAGGAGCAAAATATCCATACTCGAGAACTTGCGCTCATAATCCTCAATGGAATCGAACCTCGCTTGAGGTTCCGGAAGAGCTCCACCATCTTCTCTTGAGCCTCATCACCGATGAACTTTACCTTGAACTCGGCCTTGAAGAACTCCCAAGTAGCGGGTGGAGACCCGGTGGTCTCTCGCTCAAGGTGGACTCCCACCACCTTCTCATTTTGTGCCTCCTAGCACATGAGCCGCACACCTCGGCCTCTGAATATCGGGGCACACCATGATCGGGAAGGTGTACTCCGGATGGGCAATCACACTGGCCGCCGCTAGCGCATCACCGGTGGCATCAAACTTCTCGGAGCTTCCACTTCACAAAATCCTTCACCACCTACCCAATTCCTCGGCACCTCGCCATATCGCCTCTGGGGCTACTTGCTCTGAGGAGCTGGAGGTGCTATCTTGAGCTCTCTTTGAACCAATCGAGTCACCGCTCGACCGGGCTCGGGACTCTTCCCGCTGCGCGCCAATAAGGCACGGGTCTCGCCCTCTGGTCACTCAACATGCGACCATAAAAGCCCTCATAGACTCGGCAAACTCTGCTCGGGAGAGCGATCTCCACGGCGCTCGATCGCCTCAACGCCCGCTCTAGGCGTAACAGGAGGAGCTGGCGGTGGAATGCCATCGATGTCACTTGGGACGATGTCCACGCGAGATCGATCCGATCCACGATACCTCGACCGCTCTCGAACCTCCTCTCCCGAGACGGGTGGTAGCATCTTTGGCGATCTACATCCAAACCAACAACGAATCAAAACCTGCCTGTCACCATTCCACAACACCACACAAGGCATACACTAGATGATAGGTATTGTAAATTCTTAACCCTTTTCCTACAACAAATAGTAAACTTAGGCGTACACTGATGGTCTCGAGTCTTGATGATCATGGAAAAACGACCTACAACAAAAGGTCGGTCTACAAAATCTATGACTCGAGCTCGATACCAATCAGAAAGACCCGGCCAAAAAGGGGCTCTAAATGGCCTTTACCCCAATGCATGTATTGAAAATAGAAGACATTATAAAAAAAAAACACATTTCGGATTCCAAGTAAAAACAGAAACATTCAACAACCAAAACATACATTTCTAAAAGCATACTCTGATCAGAGATTTATTTAAACCATTAAAACAATCCACAAGTGCAAAATATGCTGGAATCCATAAAACGTAAGAAAACATCCCGGGCTCTGTGTCCGCCTACATGCATTCAGGGGAAATAACAAAAGTCAAGAGTCATGATAAAATAAAATAGTCGAGATGATGAATAGGATTCCATGATCACGGCTTTCCCTTCACCATCCTGTCTCCCGCCTTGATTACTCGTGGAAAACCACAGAATAAGGGTGAGTAACGAATTACCAAAGAAGAATCCCCAACCGGGGTACAATACGATATACATGATCATCTAGAAGAAAGTATGCAAGCTATGAGTACAAACACAGAGCGGAGCACATAGCTAAGTCCACACTTGGACCTCGGATGCCAACTCGTGGTCTTAGTCCGGAAATACCACAAAGACACTATACGCACTATACGGGAACAAGTCCGGCCTCACCGCCATCGACGATACGAAAGGTGCACTCGCTCAAGATCCCAAGGAGCTCTCCATCGGCGCAGAATGAGCGTAAGGATGCACCGCGTGCTTCTACAGGACTATGGGGGTGCGGGTCTAGTGGCAAGCTACCCATATCCGGATACCACGCCTAACTAAATCTCCGGATCGGTGTCGCGACATAGGGTGTGAGACACGGACACGTGAACTATGTCACTGTACCACCGCACTTTGAGGCTAAGGAACGGGTCATGGTAGGCTTACACCGAAGCCGCCCTTACCTTAACAGTGGCAATCAAGGGCTACCTTGCCGAACACGCCGAGGGCGCGCGTTTTGCCGGGGACTAGGCATTGCCAAGTCATCATCCCGACCGTTGGGGCATCGCTTAGACTACCACCCTCACCCAAGATTGCGGGGCCTACCGGTTGGGATAGCTAATCCCTCACGGGGTCCAAGGACGGAGAACTGTCTCAATCGTCCTTGCCATAGATGCAAGATACTTTATGCATCGGGCCGGATGATGCTATCTACCCGAATTCTAAACCCTAACAATAATAACGATTCAATCAATGCGGTCCAATACGTGCTCAGCGGATACAAGGAACCTAGCATGATACTACGAAGCAAGACAGATATCGAACATGCCGAATGGAACAACCTAGCATGGGCTAACATGAGAGACAATACAAGAGTTCATGCCGATCAGAATACGAAACGAGCACCTAGGGCTAAACATGCTAGTAATCATACACAGGCATACAAAACAACAATCACAAATATACCGCAGGCCCACACAACACCGGTAAGAAATCCTTACCTTGGTCGGGAGGCTTCTACACACAAATCCTAAAGGCGCGGAACAATCTCGAGCTAGCGAGCGGGAACCTAGCAAACCAACAATAATCAAGCATCTAAAATGTCTAAACAACAATAGAGCAGCAAGCTCGGCTCAAAGGGAACTCACGCGACACGACGACCACGAGCTTGGAGCTGCTGAGCAAAGCCGGGAGTGGGCTGGGCTGGCTGCACGGCGGCACGCACAGCGCAGGACGCACGCGCGCTGGCGCTGGCGAGACCTCTCGGGCGTGGCGAGCGACGGGCGAGGACGAACGACGATCCGGCCGCTTTATTCTGGCGCGATCCGAGGCGGCGGTCCGACCGGCCGGATTTGGGCGTCGACGGTGGGCGAGCGTCTGTCTTCTTTGGCCGGGCGAACAGCAAAGGCTGCTAGGCGGATCTGGCGTGCGGCAGGGCTGGTTCGACAGATCTGGGCGTGCGAGCTGGTCGGCGATGATGGCTGCTCCTCTCGGCTGGCTGCAACCAACACAAACACACACACACTCTACATCTTACCTTCGGCCAGCATCAAAACCAAATGAGGAGATGAAGAGGATGAAGACTTACCCGGAATGATGATGATCGAACCCAAGGAGATGCAAGGGAAGAAGAATTCGGCAAGGCAATGGAGAGGGAGAGCTTGTGCGGCCAAGAGGAGTTTTGGAGAAGAAGATGGAATAACCTAATTCTATTTCATTTAACCAAATGCACCAAAACTCCAAAATCCAAGGTTAACTAAGATGTGATGCAGAAAGAGTAACAAGAGCACCTAATGGCTCAATTGGCACACATCTCTACAAGCTTCCCAGGAGACCCGGGTTCAAACCCCATTTGCAAAGACAAATTCCTTTATTTTTACTTTTGCACCAAACCTTGCTCAAACCAAACCACAAACCCCTCCAAAAACCTACATAAAACCATCCAATAATTTTAGTAACTGGAAAGGACACAAACGACCCTGACGGCCCGACCAAATTACCAAATTACCCCTAGGGCATACCTGGAAGACCGGGAAGAAAAACCTGGGTCGTTACATTCTCATCTTGAGAGTCTTGAAGTTTGAACTTTGGGTCTGATAATTTATCATCTTGAGAGTCTTGAAGTTTGAACTTTGGGTCCATCGGTTGGGCCTCAGATTTGGTACCCAATAAGCCTACATCATCAAGCAGTTGAAGGGTGTAGTGTCCCTGTGAAACAAACAATCATTTTGTTGATCTAGTAAATTCTAGACCAAGGAATTACCGTAAAGATCCCAAGTCCTTGAGCTTAAATAACATGTACAGAACTTTCTTCAAGTCATTAATAAGGGTTATATTAGCGCTAGTCAAAATAATGTCACCAACATACACCAATATGAAAACAAAAGTAGAACTTTTACCACAAATGAATAACAAATAGTCTGACTTGGATTGAGTGAACCCAAGGGTAATGAATGTAGAGGAAAATTTGGCATACCACTGATGTGAAACATGTTTGAGTGCATAAATAGATTTTTGTAAGCGAAAAACCATCTAAGTATTAGAAGGAGCAATACTACTACTATTGTACCCTAGTGGTAAGTTTATGTATACCACTTCAGTCAAATCCCCATTGAGGAAAGCATTATTCACATCCAACTGTACCAGTGGCCAATTTGTGGACACTGTTAAGAGAAAGAGAACTCGGACTATCGCTAATTTTACGATGGGAGCTAAAGTTTTGATAAAGTCTAATCCTTTTTGTTGTGTATAGCCCTTAGCCACCAATCTCGCTTTGTAACGTTCTACTGAACCATTAGCTTTATGCTTGAACTTGTATATCCATCAGCGACATACAAATTGATTGATGTGGCACCACTGACCAAGTCTTATTTATTTCCATAGCACATAGTTCATCGTCAATCACATCTCTCCAATGAAAATAAGGTACGACTTGATAGTAATATTTTGGTTCATACATGGAGGAAACTTGCAAGGAAAGAGGTTTGTAGGACGAACCAATATGATCATAATGAACATGATACTGCAAAGGGTGCTAGTTAACAACTAAGGCAAAGGTAGATTAGACAACAATCCATAATGATAATCATGAAGGTACGATGATCGTTTGGTAGAATTAATAGATTTTGGGACTGCAAGTGTGCCTAGAGGTTCTCTACCGGTTTGTGCAACTGGGTCAACAACGAAACGTTCAACAAAATAAGCGGAACCGTTAACAAGGGTCTCAACATGAACTTCTACATTAAAATGTGGGCTGACATCAGGCACATCAGAACAAGGATTAACATCAATACGAGGATTAAAATCTGTACGAGGAGTATCGTTTGGAGGGACCATTGAAGAAGAAAGTTCAGATTGTGAATCCTGCTGGCAGGTACCCTGTTGTAATGGCAAAACTACATCAATATCAAGAGAATTAGGAAACACAATGGACTATGGAACCGGGAGAACGATTGTTCTGAGTTATGCTGAACATTTGCATTTCCTCCATGAAAAGGGTAAAAATCCTCATGAAACACATCATGATCCTAAGATAATAAGATATCATTAGTTTCTAAATTTAGTAATTTGTAACCTCTGACACCAGGAGGATATCCCAAAAAAATAGAATGAATTGCTCGTGGTGAAAATTTACGTCAATGGGCTAACAACGTTGATGCATAAACTAAGCATTCAAAGTTTCTGAGTAGAGAATAGTCGACAGATTGTCCCTTGAGAAGTTGAAAAGGAGTTTGCCACTTCAAAATTGGTGAATGGATTCGATTAATAAGATGCATATCTGTTAGAATGCATTCATTCCAAAAAGTCAAGAACTTTTGACTAAAAAAATAAAACTCTAACAACATTCAAAATATGTTGATGTTTTCTTTTCATAATTGAATTATGTTCAAGCCTAAAATAGAGAGGAAAATGCCATCTATTTTTATTCATTAGAGAGTTGTGAATATATGTAACATATACACCAGATAATCAGTTCGTATCATAATAAGATACAAAATCTAGGAAACCTTAACTTAGATACTATAATGATGATGACAAGGAAATAATAAATAACCATATTATGTTACATTTATCTAATAGATATCTAAAGACAGTTCTTGTGTAGCAAACTCATGCCTCATTGAACAGCAGGCTTTCGTTTGAAGGGGTTTGTTATCTATCAAATAAGTTAGGTTTTGTTATTAGCTTTCATTTGTGTATTTTTTTTCTTTTTTTTAAATATAATTTGTATTCACATTTATTTTAGTCAATGTTTGTTAGGGCGTAACAGACTCCTCTCGTATAAATATGGCCCATTAGGTCCCATATCTTTGTGTAATTCAATTGAGGAATTATACAAATCTTCAAGCATCTTTAAAAAATAGATTGAATAATTTATGAGGGATTTATTTGATAATCAATCATTTTTATTAAAAAAAAATTAAAAATATTTGTTCTTGAAGGGGTGCCCTCATGTAGGTAGAGAAAGATTCCAAACTCTTAAGTGAGTTTAATTGTAAAAAAATTTGGTTTTTTCTTTCGGATCCGAGCTTTAGAAAAGATGAGGTGTCTTTAGATATATAGTTAAAGCCAACTATTATGTCTAACAATTCTATGCGGCTGTCATTTTTTTATTACTAAAAAAAAGCTATTTATCTACAGTTTCTTTTGTTTGGTAGAGTCCTTTATAAACAACGCTAGTGAATGTTTCCTTTTAAATTTCTGTTTTTATATTGAAAGTACCATTGAGAGATATTGAATAAATAAATAAATGAAATAAAGAATAAAAAAAATATGAGACCTAATATATGATGGAAAATATAGATGCAAAAAGCGGAATTTTAAGTAAAAAATTTCCTAACATCTATCACACAGAATCGCATGCATAACAATTATATGAATTAAATAGGGAGTAAAGAATTACCACCTTTGATGCGTGATTCCCAAGCAAGAACGCTACTGCTGCTAGGAGATGTTAGGGCTCTAACTGCAGCCCCTCCAATTCGCCCACCAGCAATGGAATGATCCAACGTATGCTAGTACGGAAGTCAAGAAACTGTTTTTTTGTCTTTTATTGGGATGTGGAGGCACAATAAGAAAAATGGAGTTAGGGTTTTTCTATCTTATGGGAAAAATCAATCTCACGTATATTTGTCCTGACCCCATATATATATATATTTAGGGTTAGGCCAGTAGACAAAACCAAAACCCACGTACTCTTAATTTTCCATCCAATATAAAACCTTTTGGGCTTTATATTTAGTTCAGCCCATTGCTTTATGTGTAAGAACCCGATCCAAACTAGGGTCTAAACCTACGTCCTTAACTCAAAATGTGTGAAAATAACACTCGACATCTCGGGCATGTAAATTTAAAACAAAACCTTTTAAAAAAATCTAAGTATAACGAGTTTATAAAAGCCACAAATTCATTGAAACGGTTGTAGGGTACCCAATGGTCAAAACATAAAAGCTCGATAAAACATGTTCAACCTATCATGCCCTTAAATAGTTCATGCAGAAAGAAGAAATTTAAAAGACTCTAAACAAAATAATGCAGCAGGTCCCATGGTCGTCTCCAGCTCATCCGATCCCCCATCTCAGTACGATCTCGTAGTACTTGTGGGATTCCACAGTGGAAAGGGTGAGTCTTGCAACTCAGTAAGGATTCCCCAACTCAGGGTAAAGACATGCATCAGGTCAAAAGAAGCACAAACATGTAAGATAAGCACGTAATCAAGGGGTCCACAAAACCCAAGCTTCTGGGCAGAAAGGGGGTCAGGAACCTTGTCCAAGATCCACGCCACGCAGAGCGGTCTGAGGCTACAAACCAAAGACCTAAAGGCCAATAGAGAAGCCTGGTAGCTAAGGGACCACAAATCCCACAAGTCTCATACTCACGATGAGAGTGGATCCAGCACGCTCACCAAAGGGCCACAAACCCAACCACATACCTGGAGAGCACCATAGGCTACTAGTAAAATGCCGACAGGGCCGTGAGCCTGGTGGGCCAACCATCCACGGGAACCCGACGGCGAGGGACCACAAATCCCCCATCGAGAATGTGTCGGCCATAAACCATGCACATCCGCTTACTAGTATCCTCTATTCTGTCTCCGTGTCTCGTTTACGTCAAAACGAAGCACCAAGTCGTGCATCAAACATCATACAAGCCCCCAATGGGACATAAGAACTATCATGCAAGACCGACTTTATCAATCAACATACAGTAGTTCATGCATATCCATATGATCAACATAATCTACATGCTTGCCTTAACATGATATCAATCATATATTGCATGCTCTCAGTATAATCAATACAAGCACAAACAACACAGATTATGCCACATCAAACACGTAAGTGAATACAGTCAATCCAACACATGTAATAGCCATGGGCCACGGTCCTATGAGTAGTATGTCATCCACATACAAAACAAGAAAGGTAACACTGCTCCCACTTAACTTCTTGTATACAAAAGATTTCTCTTCATTTTTAAAGAAACCAAACTGTTTGACTGCCTCATTAAATATGAGGTTCCAACTCCTAGATGCTTGCTTCAATCCATCAATAGATTTTCGAAGCTTGCATACTCTCCAAGGATTAGCTGGATATTGAAAAGCTTTAGGTTGTGTCATATACACATCCTCTTTCAAGAACCCATTCAAGAAAGTGGTTTTAACATCCATCTGCCATATTTCATAATCATGATAGGCAGCAATCGCAAGGATTATCCTTATGGATTTCATCATTGCTACTGGTGAAAAGGTTTCATCATAGTCTACGCCTCTAACCTTGCTTTGAAAACTACAACGTTTTCATCTTTGTCTATTTTTAATTTAAAAATCTATTTGCAACCAATAGGTCTCACTCCATTAGGCAAATCAATCAAGTCTCATACTTGATTCTCAGACATAGAATCCATTTCAGATTTCATGGCTTGTAGCCATTTATCGGAGTCTTTACTCTCCAAAGCTTCTTTATAAGTAGTAGGTTCTTGATGTTCCAAAATCATTATTTCGGAACTGTCCGTCAACAAGAAATCAATGTATTTTTTTTGTGGAATTATCGACCTACTAGACCTACGTTGGGGAACAACAGGAGAAGTTTTTATGTTAAATCTAGAAACTTGGCATGAATCATCTCCATGTGGGATGGTAGGAGGTACGTGAATGGAATGCACCACCTCATCTGTTTGTTGCTCTTCTCGAACTTCTTCGAGAAATATACTTTTACTCCCACTTGTCTTCTTTGAAATAAATTCTCTTTCCAAGAAGACACCATCGCTGGCAACAAACACTTTATTTTCGGTTTGGTTATAAAAGTAATACCCTTTTGTCCCATTAGGATAACCAACAAAGAGACATTTGTCGGATTTGGGTGATAGCTTATCAGATTGTAAACGTTTTACATAAGCTTCACAACTCCATATCCTTAGAAAAGACATTTTCAGAACTTTTCCTATCCATATCTCATATGGAGTCTTTTCCACAGCTTTGGATAGAGCTCTGTTAAGTGTGAATGCAACAATCTTGATTGCGAAACCGAATAAGGAAATGGAGAGATCAACAATACTCATCATTGATCAAACCATATCTAATAGGGTTCGATTTCTCTGCTCAGAAACACCATTCAGCTGAGGTGTTCCTGGTGGAGTCCATTGTGAAAGTATTCCACAATCCTTCAAATGATCATTGAATTCTTGGGTCAAATATTCTCCACCATGATCTGATCGTAATGCTTTAATCTTCTTCCCAAGTTGATTTTCTACTTCATTTTGGAATTGTTTGAACTTTTCAAACGATTCTTACTTTTTCTTCATAAGGTAAACAAATCCATATCTGCTTATATCATCCGTAAAAGTAATGAAGTAAGTATACCGTCCCCTAGCCAAAATACTCATAGGTCCACTTACATCTGTATGTACGAGAGCTAAAAGATTATGGGCCCTTTCACTTGAACCTGTGAAAAGTGACTTTGTCATTTTCCCCATTAAACAATATTCGCATACATCAAATGATTCAAAATCAAAGAGTTGAGAACACCATCTTCATGGAGCTTCTCAATGCGTTTAGAGCTTATGTGGCCTAATCGACAATGCCATAGGTAGGTTGGGTTTGAGTCATTTGATTTATGTTTCTTGCTTTCGATGTTATAGATGTGTGTATCTAAATCTAGGACATATAAACCATTTAATAGCTTAGCAGTGACATAAAACAAATCATTCAAATAAACAGAACAAATTCCTTCTTTTATTATGAATGAAAATCCTTCTCGATCCATAACAAGGATCGAGATAATATTTCTAGTAATAGCAGGAACATAATAACAAGCATTAAGTTCCAAAACTAGGCCAGACGGCAAAGACAAGCTAAAAACTCCTACTTTCAATGCAGCAACTTTTGCTACAGTGCCAACACGTAGTACAGCTTCTCCCTTTGCCAATTTTCTACTTCTTGTTAGTCCTTGTACATTACCAATAATGTGGGTACCACATGCAGTATCAAATACCCATGAAGAAGTAGAAATTGCTAAGTTTACTTCTATAACATAAATACCTGAAGTAGAAGTACCATTCTTCTTTTCCTCCAAATATTTGGGGCAATTTCTTTTCCAATTGCCAATTTCGTTGCATTGGAAACACTTATACTCCGCAGCCACTTTTGGTTTGGATTTTAGCTTTTTAGAAGAAGTGGCATTGGCAATTTCTTGCCATTACCCTTTTCATTTTTAGCAGCCCCAGTTTTCTTGAACCCTTTCCCTTTTTGAACCATAAGAACAACTTTATGTTTCTTAGGTTCGTTAGGGATGTTTCTTTCGGCCTGAATCAGCATCCCATGCAACTCTTGCAGGTTTGCTTGCCCCCCTTGCATGTAAAAGTTTAAACTGGAGTTTTTAAACCCATCATGCAATGAATCCAACCTAGCATCACGTTGAAACATAGTTTTCAGCTGCTGGATTATGTTGTATGCATCCATCCCATCAAACGTTTTTGAAAGTCAGGTTCCATACATGTCAGCATTAAACATGTGACAGACACTGAATTGTCTAGGAGAGTTTGCCTGGCAGTTCTCTCAGCCTGCCTAGCTCCTTGTGGGAAGGGTTCACGAATTGGGTTATCAAGAACTGACTTCTTTCCTTCACATCTGAGAACGATTCTCAAATTTCTTTCCCAATCGAGAAAATTGCTTGCATTTAGTTTATTCTTCTCAAGGATTGAACGCAAATTAAAAATTGAGTTGTTGGTGTTGTTACTAGACATGATATCTTCAACAAAAGAAAAAATGGCAAGATATCAATAAATGTTTATCATAGTAGTGCTTAAAAATTAAAATACTACTAACACTTTATTCAAATTTTAATGTCCCATTTTGAATAAAGAAATAACCAAGACCCCCTTCCTATTATTAATAAAACGGACTTTGGCCCTGCCTTTTATTAATAATATTAGAGGTAAGTAAACTCTTTTACTAATTACAACTCTTTGTAATTCTTGGTAGATAGGTTAACAACTCTTTGTTAATTCTATCTCTTTGCTTCAAAACCCAAAACTTTGTCTTTTGATAGTTTTATTGAGTTAAACCAAACATGAACATGCAAGTTTCATCAGACCTACACTACTATCCTTAGATTAAAAGTAACACTCTGCTTTGGTAGAACCTATTACCAATGATAAATGGCTTCATAGTTGTTTGTTTGGAAAAACAATTAAACTCAAAATTATAATTGGGACCCAAGTTCATTATGTTGTTTATTTAGGTGAACACATCGAACAAATAAAACAACATAAATAAACTTAAATAAAGCATATAATTATAAAAATTAAATGCAATAAATAAACCATGATCATAGTATGGCCCCTAAACCTAGGAAATAACTAATCTTCATGAATCTTCTTTGAGCTTCTATTGGATCTTCATCCTTGAACTCTTTGAATTCTTCATTGGATTACATAATTTTGGAATTTAAAAATTAGAGAAATCTAAATAGCTTAAATTTAAATTACAAAAAAAACTTAACGATGCGCAGATCGTATTTGATAAAAATCCTAATTGGGCCATACTAATCACCACACACATAATAATATCAATTATTATAATAGTATGCAAACAAATGTATAAATAATTCCATAAACCCTTCCTAATCAATAAACTTAACACATAAGTCAATTTACAATTATGAACAATTAAACAATTTAATATGGAAATAATGTCCATTATTTATTAATTTTCTAAATCAAAAAAATAAAATAAAAATAAAAATAAATTTTAACTAATTAAATTTTTTTTTTAGGCCTAGCAACAAATTGTGAAACTAGAGTCATATCCAGAAAACAGTAAACAGTTACATATTTTAGGAAACAATTTTCCAAATTTTATGGAAACAAAAAACATTCCAATTTTAATATTACTCAATATTTAGCCAAAATCAAAAAAAAAAAATTTTAGATTTTAAGGGAAAATATTACCAAATAATCACAAAATCTTATTTTTCTAATTTAATCATAATTTCTGAAAATTCATTAACTTTTAATTAATTTTCAGAAAAATAAATATATAGATTATTATTTGGATGAAATATTAATTACCAAAAATTAACAAATTCTCAATTTGATGTTAATTAATTTTAAATTTTATTAACACTTAACAAAATTTCAAAAAATTAATTAGTATTTTGGTGATTAATAGCCTATAATCAACAAATCTCAATTTGTGATTTAATTTCATTTAGCAAATTAACCCATAAAATATTATCTACTGTGGGAATCATCAAATTCTAAATTTGTGATTTAATTTAATTTAGTAAAACCCAAAAAATTGTTTCTATCTCCAAATTCTCAATTTGTGATTTAGTTGTGAATGAGAATTATCAAATTCTTAATTTACAGCATCAAAAACAATAATCATATAAGATTATATATGCATTCTGGTTTGATACCACTAATGGAAAATATAGATGCAAAAAGCGGAATTTCAAGAAACAATTTCCTAACATCTATCACACAGAATTGCATGCATAATAATTATATGAATTTAATAGGGAGTAAAGCCAAGCAAGAATGCTACTGCTGCCAGGAGATGTTAGGTCTCCAACTAGTACAGAAGTCAGGAGACTGTTTTCCTATCTTTTATTGGGTTGTGGAGGCACAATAAGAAAAATGGGATTAGGGTTTTTCTATCTGATGGGAAAAATCAATCTCACGTATATTTCTCCTGACCCCATATATACATATATATTTAGGGTTAGGCCAGCAGACAAAACCAAAACCCAAGTACTCTTAATTTGTCATCCAATATAAAACCTTTTGGGCTTTATATTTAGTTCAGCCCATTGTTTTATGTATGACCTCTTAGGGAATTAGATATTTTAGTTGTTAGCCCAATCTAATTGGTCTAACTAAAATAATTATTCTCTAGCAATAATTATTAATTACTAAAATATACTAATTATTATCTCCATAATAATTCTTATTTATATTTAGTAATTGCTGGGATTTGTTTTAGGACACGACTCCTTCATATATTCTAGGATAACACTATAGATAAGTAAAAAATAAAGAGCAAAACTTACCCACTTATTGGTAAATATAGTGTCCATACTTACCAATACATGAACTACATATTTTGACTAATAGAAAGAAAAATATTTGATAAAAAAATTGATTTAACATGTTTAAAGATAAATAAATAAAAATATGTGGTTCATTTGTTGGTAAGTATGAACATCGTACTTAAACTTTGCTCAAAAACGAAAACTTAAAATTGGACATATATCATGAATGGACATGTATAAATCTAATT
Organism: Sicyos edulis; assembly: GCA_036507275.1. Classification (NCBI taxonomy): domain Eukaryota; kingdom Viridiplantae; phylum Streptophyta; class Magnoliopsida; order Cucurbitales; family Cucurbitaceae; genus Sicyos; species Sicyos edulis. The sequence continues at coordinate 39,200,051 of CM071847.1, forward strand.
TATATAATTCAACCTAAATCGAGGGAAATGAAATCCCATCTTCTATTATAAAATTAATTAAAAAAAAACACCTAAACAACAAATGGAATCAAACATTATTTTGTCTCAAAGCTAAACTTCTGCTTTTGGTATATATCTTAGCTTATTTTAGTTTAAGTTCAATCTAATGGTAATCAATCTATCCAGTGGCGGACCTATGTGGGCCCCTCCAAATAATTGAAAAATAGTATAGATACTATACAATTCAAACTAAATTTCTATAATCTTCAATGGACCGGCAGTTATTTGGCCCCCGTGCCACTTATTTGTAGTTCTTTTCTTTTTAATATAAGTTTTTCTTTATTTGGATATGTATGCATATTTATAAATATATATTTTTTCTAATATTTTTTCTGTGCATATTTTTTTTGTCTCCCCTTTAATATTTCTCTCCCTATATTCATATCCTTTTATGTCCTTTATTGTTTCTTTATATAGTTTTTTTAATAAACATGTTTTTTTTAAATCTTATAATAAACATGTTTGATTAGACACCCATCCTTACTTTTTTTTTAAACTTTATTTTCATGGATATATTTATTAAAATTTATCATTTTTATCTTCTAAAAAATGCAATTGAGAACTTTTTTTTTTTTTTTTTTGAGAAACAATTGAGATCATATTTAATATAATTAAAGGGAGGCTAATTGACGAATTTAGGAGTGTCCAAAAATTCAAAGCATAGGAATTAAGCTGGATTATAATTTTCTTTGGGTTGTTGAGTCATAATTTTAAATTTTCTTTTGGTTGGGTCAATTCTCTAGTTTGTTATTTTTTTTTGGCTCATTCCACCTAACTCAACTTGCCCTAAGAAAAATGTTATATATATATATATATGTGTGTGTGTGTGTGTAACGATATATGTTTTTTTATGGGAGCATGTATTAACAATACAAGCATATTGAGTTTGAATCTAGTATTATGCAATTTTTATTCTTTTTTGTTTTTTTTTAATAGATTTATTAATTATGGGTCATGCCTTAAAGAGGAAATAGTAGATAAACACAATCTGATAACACAACACAATATAATCTAAATATATGATTGACTTGAATTACTATAATACATAGGGTTAGACGAGTTGGCAGATTGACCTACCCAAAATTTTGAAAAATTCATTCTAATTCAACTCGAACCATGATTTAAAAGTTTACTATTCTATTAATGTTTGGGGGTGGAGAACCTTTGACATTTTGAAATAAAAGTTATATGATATCATCTTTTGCCCCCAAACACTAAAACCTACATCCTCAACCATTTGGTGGAGATTCGAACTTTATACTTTTGGGTCATAGATACGTTGAACTTTATTTTGAGTTTAACATTTAAATTCATAATCTCTTGATTGTAGGTATACATTTATATCAATTGAGCTAATAATCTTATTAGCATATCAAAAGTTGAGTTTGAAATCTCTAAACTAGATATTTTTTTTTTTTTTTTTTTTTTTTTGAGACGACAACAATTAGGAGTAAGGAGATACGAATATAAGACCTCTTGATGTATACTAATATCATTGAGCAACTACTCTTGTTGACAAGACTCTTCAAATTTGAACTATAGTTAAGATGACATGATTTTACTATTAATTGCATTTTTTCGAAAAAGGATACTTATCTAACTATTATTTACTATTAAATTACATTAATGCACCATTAATTTTCTCAAAACAAAGATAAGTCAACTGATATTTTGTACTAATGACGTCAGGATTAGAGGTTCGACTCCCCATCTCGCATATTATCAACAAGAAAAAAAAAAGTGCATCACAAACTTTGAAATCAAGCATGAATTAATTTCAGGTCTCTCACAACATAAAACCCAAAGTACTCTTACAAACTTTTCCAAATGATCATGAATTGTATTCTATAACCAAAAAAAAAAACAGTTCCATTTCTTTCATGGGTTGGATGAAAAGACTTCTTCCATTTAGGGTTTTGAAAGAAGTAAATAAAACTAATCTCCCATAACATAAGCATATACCAAAAGAGAGAGAAAAATTAAAGAGAGAAGAGACATATGTATATAAATATGAAATGGGTAGGCTAGCTATAAGCTTTATGATAGTGTTTTTTGTTTCAGATCCAATTTCTCAAAGAAATTTAAAAAGAGACCAAACCCAAAATTAAAAACATCAACACCCAAAAAAAGCTTAAAAAAAGGCAAATCATTTGAAACTCTGAGATCTCTTTTGTTTCTGCTGCAGCTGCTGGTTTATTCCTAACTCATGTTGGTCTTGAAACCTGTGAGACCAAAAATTCAACACAAAATAACCTTAAATCTCAAAATCATCCTCATTGTTCTTTTTTCTTTAGGCCTTGTTTTTATGTTTTGTGTTTTGTTGATTCATTGAATATGGAATAGAAATTAAAGAATGGAAAACATGATTATATGACATGCCATTTCAACAATTATATCAAAGTTTCCTACTCATACAGCAGACAAACTTCCATGGAATCCTGGAAAGTTTCTTTTTTGCCAAAGACAAAACATTTATGTCTATTCCTTTGAAATTTTTGCTTTTTTTTTTCGGGCTTCGCACTCAGGTGTATACAAAAAATTAACAATCTCAACAATCCAGACTACCCAACTTAAGTCGTAAGGATTGAGTTAAGTTATAATTTTCTTTGAATTTAGTCGAATTTTGAGCTACCAATTTTTTGCTAGTTCAACCCAAAACCTGAACTAAGAATATATGTGGGTAAGATTAATTAATAAAATATTTCTTTAACATGTTTATAGGAAGCATCTACTAATAATATTGGAGTACATTATAGGTTTAAATCTAGTACCATATAGTTTTTCTTCATTTTTTTATTATAGAGTTCATCAGATATGAGTCAAGCAGGCAATATGAGAGATAAATATTACCTGACAACTCAACTCAATTCAACCTGAAAATATATATAGGTTGAGTTAGGTTTGAATAGAAAAATTGACCATCATACAACTTGGAGTTGATTAGAAAAACATTCTAACTCAACCCAACCTAGACCACATACATCCCTACTCACTTCTTTTTTATGATCGAGAAATATAATCAAAACCACCATCTTACCATTTGGTGTTGCATCCGGTGATCTAGATACTAGAGATAATAAGAGATTTTTAGTTTAGCTCATTCAATGACTTGAATTTGAACTTCTAAGTCGGTATGATCAAGAGACCCCAAGTCTTAAGGCTACTCTTTCGAGACTTTTCTAGCCTCACACTTCATTCACAATTTCGCTTGCGAACTCAATGATGCAATCGAGCTTCAATTGATAAAAATTTAGTGGATAAGATATTCATAACTTTTTTTTAAAAGTTAAAAGATTCAATTACTCACCTTCATATTGGTTGAAAAAAATTGATGGATTATGACATGGTCTTTGGAGTCCATTAATTGATATATATATATATATATATATATATTGAATAAATATCAAAGAAATACAAAGACAAATAACAATAATACTAGCTCATAGTTTATTGAAGAAGTGCTGCTAAATAAAATTATGTATCCATGTATTTTTTAAGAAATTGGGACCTCCATATTTTTTACAACAGATAATTGTAGAATTGAAATGCAAGATAAAGGGCAGAAAGAAAAAGGTCAATGGATTCATATGGATATAAATATTTCAAGTGCAAGTTTCAAGTTTTGTGGTTTGTTGTTATTTTATGTTTTACATATACCCTTCTTCTTTTCCTTTCCAATGAAAAGATTCCTAAGCAATTAATTGCACCTAGTATATACTTTTAATCCTGAATTTGAGAACATCATTTGGATTCATTTGCACAAATTTACATCAAACTAAGAAATATTTTATGGTAGTCCTGAATTCCTAACCAATTATGAGTCTAGGAAGTGTGATTTTCTTAACAGTTAATTAAAATTTGTGGTTTAATTGCACATTTTTACCTTCCATCTTTGTTTTTATGTTTGAACCATTTTGTTTCGGCTCACATTTCATCTCACTGACTCAGCTTTCTCGGGTTTTTTTTTTTTTTTTTGGATATCCATAGCTATCCGGGTCAGCTTGCGCACATCTCGAATAATGTCACAGGATATACCGCCTAATCCTACAACATTTTAATTTTTTTAAGATTATGATGTCTCTATTATTTTTCAAAGTTGAAGTACTTTATTTTCTTTTCCTAAATACTGATTTCATTAAAGGGCTGGCAAGATGCAAAGCCACAAAAGAGAACAAGATTATATTACAAATAATGAGGATCTCCAATTCAAAATTATATTTTTAATCTTTGAAGTGGTTCGATTTTTTTGTAATCTCATGTATTTGGAGAGCTTTATTTTCTCTCCATCTATTGTTCATGTATATTTTTCAAATACCCTTTTCTTATCAATGAAGTACTTTTTCCAAAAATTATTTTCACTAATTCTTCCCAACATATATTTTCTTTCTTATATTTACCTCTTTCTACACACATTTCTTACCTTGTAATTATCTCTCTATATATACACCTACTTTTCTTTATCACACATTTTCCTTCCTAAACATTCTCCAATAAGTTTCTTTCATCTTATACTTTCAAAATCTGTTCATTCACATTTTCATTCCTCTCTGCAAACACAAGTAGTAGTTCAGTGATATCGGTATAAACCTAATGACTAAGAAATCTTCGGTTCAAATCCTTCCATCCCCAATTGTTGTAAATCTTTTTTCCCCTCTCTTAATTACATTATGTTATTATGTACCTCTCTTAGCAATCATTATAGATTTTCCAAATTTCCAAATGATTAGATCTTGAAAAATTCTATGGTGACCACGTATTTAGAAACTATGCATAAATGTAGTATGCATATCCCTCTTAGCAATCTCCTAATTTAAAAAATACAAATTTAATCTACTAACCATTCTCCAAAAACCCTCTTCATAACTCCATCAATACACATCCAAAACATTAGAACCAACAACAAAAAAGTAGCTAGTAATTCACATCAAACATCTTCCAAAAAACAAAAACCAAAAGAAAAAAACCAACTCACATTTGTAAAATCTCTTTGATTGTATTTATCTCAATTTTAAAAAGAGACTTAAAAGCTTAATTTTTTACTTGCTCAACAAATAGAGAGAAAAGAGAGAGGAATAATTGTTACCAGAAAATAGCTTTCACCATGCTGCAAACTGTGCAGTGAGATTCCAAATTCATTGGTAAGAACTGGGAGTCCTGATGAATGAACCAACACTGTCTCTTGCCCTAACATTGTCTTCATGTCCACTGGTCCTTTTGGAACTTCTGTTGGAACTCCATTTATGAATATTATAATATAATCTGTAAAAAAACAAAGCATCATTGTCGACATCAAATCACTCGTCGCCCACAAGAATAGAGTTCTGGCGATATCTGGTATCATCTAGTAACCATTTGATTATAAGTTTGAATTTTTCATTCTTCAAATATTGTTGTGGAATAAAAACAGAAATTTTTTAGATGAAGATATTCTAATTTATGATCTTTTTGTCATAAAAATATAATTTATAGGTTTAGATTTGGATTCAATTTTATGATTTCTTGATGACAAATATCTACTTTATATCAATTTCATTATGCTTTTGTTGACATCCAATTCCTATCTTTTTATTGCCAAAAAAATATATTTATTTTTGTTATTAAAATGGCAATCAACAATCAATAACGAAGATAAAGAAATCGTAAAAGAGGAGGAAAAATAGAAATCACGCGATTTACGTGGTTCACCAACGTTGTGTTGGCTAGTCCACGGAGAGAGGGAGAACGAGTTTTATTAAGAGAGGCGAATTACAGAGATAAATGTTATAAAAACGGCTAGGGTTTTAATTCGAGTTTATATATGCTCTCTAATTAAACCATAATTACATAATGATAATTTACGTTTTCGCCACGGGGGCGTTGACCCTGCACCCCACTCGCTAACCGGGCAGCGAGACCCCCGACTACTAATCGTAGGGCATTAGCGCGTTCAAGGCATAATGCACAATTTTATTGCAATTTTCTTAAAGTAAATGTTGAAACATCAAATCGACAACCGGGGCAGCAAAATCAATCTTTCAGAACTTCTCCCGTGAAGTGTTTGTAATAATAAAATAATTAAAAGGAAAATAGACAAACACATATTCAAAGTTTCTTTCTTTGATTTTAGTGTTCAAAAATGCCAGCCCAACAACGAACTGTCACATCATTAAAAAGTTTATTCTGGCTTGTGATTCTCTAAGGAGAAAGAGAATTTATTAAAAAGGAAAAATATTAAATTCATCCTAATCCATGGATTTAAATTTTGAATCTTGCAATTACTTAACATGGTATTGAAACCTCATAATTCTTTGTTTTCTTCTCATTAATTTAAGCTTTTAGGTTTTGTAGTTAATCTAGTATAATTTAGTAATTAAGAGATTATAGATTTGAAGTGATTGAATTGAAAAAAAAATCAAGGGTTTGAAGAAACATGCATAAGCATATATACCTGTTTGAAACTCTAAATCTGATGTTTCCGAAGGGAAAAACGACGAGGTCGCAACCATTTGTTGATCAATTTCGGTGAACCCTATATGACCCGACATCGGAAAACCACCGCTGCCATTTCCACCAACCTCAGAAGCCGAGGAGGAGGACGACCCTCCTCCTCCAAGGTAAGAAGAGGAAGCAGCAAAATTTATAACACTACCACCACCACCACCACAACCGTCATCGTAATTAGTTGCACTACCGCCACCTTGGTGACTCGCAGCTGCCTGCAACTGACGTTGGCGGCGGCGAGATCGAGAGCGGCGATTCTGAAACCAGTAGAAAACGTTGGCATCCCCAACAGAGCCAAATTTCTCAAGCAACTTTCTAATTCTAACAGTCTCATCCTTAGGAGGATTAACCATTCCACTGTTGAAAATAGACTCCAAAATCAAAATCTGCTCCGGCTTCGGCGACCACCGCGATCTCACCGGCCCCACCCTGTCGGAGCTGTGATTTGGACTGTTAGGCTCATCGCCATGATCTTCCATTACACAAAATACCAAAAGAATTGAAAGCGTTTTTTTTTTTTTTGTATAAAAATGTTCTCTTTCTTCTCTACTTCTCTCTGTAAAAACCTAGAGATCGCAAATACATATATAAATAGAGAAGAAAGGTTTATATGGAGTGTAAATATTTGTTAACTTAATTATTGCCCTTGGTGTTTTGGAAAACTATACTTCCCAACAATATTCTTGATTTTAACAAATAATATATTGGATGATAAAATTGTCTTTTCACACTCCAAGGGCTAGAGGTTTTCTTTTTAAACTTCTCATCAGGGTTTGTTAAATATATTTATGTTTTTGTTTATGTATATTCTTTTGAGAAAGTAAAAATATGAATGATAAAACAAGGGTGTTGGGTTAGAAACTTCATTTGATTTGATTTTGGTTTAGTGAGATCTTAATTTTGAATAATTTTAGCCTGACTCAACATAATTCAATCTAAATAAAACATCTATTATTAACTAAAAGGTTAGATGTTCAAATTTTAGCCTTCTTCTCTTGAACTTCTAACCATTCAGCATAGTTTAGTAATAAGAATTGTGGACAATTTCTAGATTTACACTAGTATTGTGAAGACTAATAAGGGTTTTTTGTTTTTTTTATCAAAGACTAATAAGGGTCTATTTGTGTGATGTGTTAATGCATAATTTTTTTAAGTAGGAAGTTTGAGATTTCTTGTTCATAATATTGTTGGAGTTAGATTTTTTTTGACAACGTAAGAAGTTCGTTTTTAAAATTAAATCTTTTTCTTTTTCTTTTTGGTTTAATCAAAATATTATTAAATATTCTTAGAATTTTTTTTTTCCTTAATTATTTTTTGGAAAGGTCCTAGTCCACGTAGCTACATTCACTGTCAATGTAGGTACGCAACATTGACAGTGACTTTATCATCGGTATTGATAAAACATCTTCGTCGACATAGATATTATTTCTTGTAGTATTACTTAATTTCACAATATTCAAGCTCTCACAAATATTTTACTATTCTAGAACGCAATGTTTTGAGTAAGGACGAAAGTTCTATCTCAACTATATAATTGTGAAGATTATGTATTCAATAAGTAAGAATATTGTATAGTATATATATTCGATTTAAAGATAAATTCACACTAAACTAGTCTTTTAATTAGTAGATAATATCATCAAATAAAGATCGATTGTTGTAACATAACTAATAATTAACAATACTATCTAATTGTCAAGTAAGCATGACTCAATTGATGCAATAAATATAGTAACGATTAAGAGATCTTGGTTCGAGTTTTTCCATCCCATTGTACTGTAGAAATTTATAAGATCAAATTAATAAAGTAAAATTATATATGATGAATGTTGATAAGTATGGGGGAACAAGATATCCAAAATTTAGCCTGTTTTTCAAAAGCAAAGTCATAAAACATATCTCTTTTGCTGGTTGATTAAGGAAGTAGTCTAGCCTAAGCCTAGCTACCCTCTAAAATTCAAGTGGGTAATATCATTAAGAATGAACAACCCCTCTCCCTAGCTTTTAAATGATTAACTTGTTTGAATCAATATGAAACTTGATTATTCACCTCTATTAATGTTTACCATGTATTATTTCTAAGTCATTTTGAAATCTACATGATCACAACTTTTGAATTTTAGAAATAAAAAATAAATTGTGAGTTACTTGTTGCTAGATACTAATATATTAGCTACTTTAATTTCATTTATATATATATATTCTCACATTGGTTAGAAACAATGAGAAGATTATAAGTGACTTGCTACCATTTTAAAAGATTTCATCCATCATCTTACAATTGTTGAACACATTTTTATGCACCCTACATATAAATACCATTTATAAAGAAATTGAAAAAGGTTATTCAATAAAAAAATTTAAATAGATGATAAAATCAGATACTAAGTAAATTTAGATAATGTTTTAACATACATTAGGTAGCCTACAAAATCACTGGCTCGACCTCATGAATGTATTTCCATTAGGTATCAAGAGGTCATAAATTTAAATTTTCCTCCTTCGATTGTAGTTGAATTAAAATTTAAAAAAATGTAGGTTATGCAAGTTTTTTTTAAAAAAAAAATACATTACGTAAGTTTTAATTTAATATTAGGTTAGAAGTAATAAGTTAGGGAAATTTTTTAAGTTGTGTTAATAGATCTTTGAAACTTTAATTTTGTGTTTATTAGATTCTCATTATGTGTTTGTTTTTTTTAATTCAAGGATGTATGAGACATATAATTGAAAGGCCATTGGTTAAGATAGAAAATTTATATGGTGCCTAATAGAATTTTATGAATTCTATAAAATGTTCAATACGTTTGGAATTTACTAAGTATAAAACTATCGGACACAATTATAAAAGGTTTGAGTTTTTTTTAGTTCAACAAAGAATTGGAGATGAAGATTCAAACACATGATGTCTAGTTACAAAGACTAAAAATATATTCACATAATCTTTAAAAAAAACAATAGATTCACATATATGTGTGTGTGTATATATATATATATATATATATTTTTTTTTTTTAAAGATAGATTCACATATTGAGTTACTAATAATAGTTAATTAATCTATTAGGAGTTTTTTTCTAAATAAAAATTGAAAAGTGATGAAAATGAAAGTGTAAATGGTTTGTACTTATAAGCGTACTGTGAAATAATGATACTTATTAATGAACTTATTGTATTAAATTGTGTGCATGCGTGCGTTCTATTTTTCTTTGTTTAGTGTTTCCATGGTTTCAAAAAAATAATAATTAGTGTTTCCATTTTCAACTGCATAAATAATCATCAATTATTGGTTTGATTTAGGAAGAATGTGTGAAGAAACTCTTTTAGACAAGAAAATACTATAACTGTTTTGGAAAATGAAATATTTTTAAATCATAAAGGTTAAAGCCTGAGTATCGATTGAGTTATTATACACGATGAATTATTATGAATTGTGTGTTAAGAATATATCTTATTAGAACATGTGTTCAGATGAACGATATTTAAGATACATGTTAATATTATAGGAGTTCATTATGATAAATGGTGTTTGAAATATAATACAAGATATTATGATAAAAAAAAGGGAGAATAATTACCGGGGGTCAGTGGTGCAGTTGACTATTTTGTCTGGTGTAATCCATTTCAATTCCACGGTCACGAGTTCCAGCCTGAAAATCGGTATCATATTATTTGAGACTCGTTGAAAACTATGCAATCTAGAGTAGGTCAATGACAATCACGTTATTTGTTCAAAATAAACTCGGTTTATTGATGGTAGCATTTCATTGTGGATACTAAACAACCATATGGTAATTTTAGAATAATTGCTACCTTTCAATGAGAGAGTTATTTAGACTACAACTACGAGAAACTATCACTAACCGTACTTGAACTAAGGGATATTTAAACTACAATTATGACAAACTACCACTAACCATACTTGAATTAAGGGACTTATTAGGTTAAAAGAAACCTTTAATAACAAGAAAACTATTTCTTTTATAATGGTATGGGAATTGAGAAAGCAAATTGATTTATCATGAATTTAGAGTATTTTCTACATGAATGAGTAATATTATAATTAGGAATTTTAGTGAAATGAATTCATGTAGCTCTAGTTAATGTTGTAGGAAAAGCATCAGCAATCATAGAAGTTATGAGCTGTAAAAGCGCCAAATTCTGATCTAGCATCCTAAATCCAGCAAAACAAATAAAAAATTCTTGCACGACCAAATCTTCGAAAATCATTGGAAAAATCCTAGAAATATTGACAAAAAGATGCATGATCACTTTCGATATAATAGCCTCAGTCGATGATCACATTTTATTTAGGATATAAATACCAATGGTGCGTTTGGAGCACCGATTTAGTTATTATAGATGGAAGGTTATGATAAACGATGGGTTATTATAAATTGTGTTTGAGGGGCAAGTTATTATAACATGGATTATGATAAAAGGTGTTTGAGGGACTGGTTATGTAACAAAAAGTAATATATGTAAAGTGTAAATAAACGGTCACGTCGGTTTAGATAAACCGGCACACAGGTTTAGGTAAGCACCATTTATAATAAATGGAGGGGCAAACATTGGTTGGGTTATTATAACCAACTCGTCCGTTTACATAAACGGGGTCCAAACACACCCCAAGTGATTTTAGGGATGGAAAGAGAGCGTACTTGACCATAATTCGAAGACCTTTCGCTCCATTTGTCTTTGCATTCTTTTGTTTTCGCTTTTTCCCGCATTTAGTTATTTAGACATCTTATAAAATCTTTTCCATTTTTAATGAGTGTCTCTACTTTGTTTACTCTTGCTTTGTTTTACGATATAATGAGCTAAACTTCCCACGAGGAGGAATAGGGGTTTATGAAGTAGTTTTTCATGTAGAATTTTGACTGAGGGATGTGTTTCTTTATGACCGTGATGAAAATAATTGTAAAAGAGATCCGTTGACAAAAATGCGAAAATAATCCTTAAGCAATGTGCAAGCATACAATGTTATTGCATCAAGTGATAAGTAATAAAAATAATCTTCGTAAGGACTGAATTATGAGTTCAAGTTTGTGATTAAATTAAAGTCAAATTGCATAAAGTAAGAAAATATTTTTAATGAAGATTTTGATGCTAAGAATAAATTGTTGAAGTAAATGTTGAAGAAAAATAATAAAAATAAGTAAAGTTCAAATGACTCAGAATAGCATGATTGAATTAATGAAAACATGTCATGTAAATACTTGCGTATTCTTGCAACTTTTACCGGTCGATTTATTCCTACATAGTCTAAACTCTGCTTCCGCAACTCTTTCAACAAAAGGTTATTCATTTGTCAGATTAACTTCTTTAAGTATTAAGATCAAGTATTAGAACACTAGTGTAGTGAATATTCCTGAACTCCTGCTGAGTGCTGGCAGATGTACAAACCTAATGAACGTCCATGGATTTCTCAATCAATTCCCCTTTTCCGAGATAGCAAATAGAAAGTGAACACTATGTGGTTTCTCAAACGACATTATGCTAAGATTAGTTTAGTATGCATATTATCATCATCATACCTCAAGTGCAAATTAACAATTAAATACACTCCAAGTTCACCCTTATCTTTTCCGTGATAAACTCAATTCAGGCTAATAAGAAATATAGCAGTATAATAAGCATTGCCATCATAAGAAAACATCTTAATAAACCAATTGTAAATGTTCAACAAGTGCGTAAGTAAAAGGCGTGAAGTAAATGCGTAAATAAAGTGTCCCCAAGGAGTGGTGCAGTGGTTGAAGACTTGGGCATTGAAGGTATGCTTCCCTCAAGATCTCGAGTTCGAGTCTTCCCTGTGACAGTACTCCTTCGATGTCTTTGATGCCTGGCCTAGGGACTGACGTGGTTACCTTGTTTCAAAAAAAAAAGCGTAAATATGAAGAAATTCCTATCCAGCAACACTCATGCTCAAACCACCCATTTAGCTACTAGCCTTTAAAAATTCTCATTTCTTACTTCAGAAAAATGACTACTGCCCAACTAAATTTTCTCATTCCTGAATTCACTTTTCTTCATTCTTTTACTTAGGAAAGCTCACACCCCCAAACTTAAAATTTTCATTGTTTCAATGAAAACGCACAAACATCTTAATAAACCACCTGTAAATTTTCAACAGGTGGGTAAGCAAAAGGCGTGAAGTAAATGCGTAAATAAAGTGAAAGCAATGAAGAATGCAATAAATAAAGTAGTCAAGAATGTGCTGCCAATGAAGCTTCTTGCTTAGTCAAAGCCAACAACCACCAAGAATCTTTGCAAAATTCCTATCCTGCAACACTCATGCTCGAATACTCAAACTCTCATAGTTCTTAGATTGGCATACTTGAACAAAGGAGCGCCTAAGCGAAAAAAAAAACATATAAATAACTGAAGCAAAACGATCAGTGGAATGAACCAAGAAATTAGCTTGGGTTACTAGCCCTTTGATTCAACTTCACACTTAGAATTTATTTTTTAAATCCACCCATTTAGCTACTAGCCTTTAAAAAGTCTAATCTTTTACATCAGCAAAATTGCTACTACCCAATAAAATCTTCTCATTCTTGAATTCATTTTTCTTCATTCTTTTACTTAGAAAAGCTCACACCCCCAAACTTAAACTTTTCATTGTCCCAATGAAAACACACAAACCCTAAAATTTAAAGTTTAAAAAAGTTTGAATTTAAATTATGTCCTCTATTGGAATGTTTAAGTTATTCAGTTTTCTATAACAAAATTTCTTCGACAGATTGAACTTGTTTGAAAAGGATTAAGACTCAATAACAAAGCATAGAATTCTTCATTTTAAGGTGTTTGCTTCATATAGTACATTATAAATTTAAAGGGAAGAATTCTCATGAAAATTAAAAAAAATAATGTTCCATTACTCTATCCAACAAAAAAAACAAATTAAAAAAAAAATCTTTAAATGAATTGGGAATTTGTAGTGTTATGGAATATTGAGGATTTTTTTTACTCTTTTTGTTATGTTTTCTTCGCTTTTTGTATTGGCTGCGTTTTATTTTTAGTGGGTTTTTTTTTTTGTAAATCTTTGAGTTTGAGCAGAAATCGAGGAAAATGGAGCACGCCCATTTGAAATTATCGACCAATGTTAAGTAAGTTGTGTTGTTTATTGGTTTTTCTGTTGATTTCAATTGGAATTAGTCCATTGATTTGCATTGTTGTTTTGAATAATTTAGTTGTTTATCCTTGTATTTTGCTCCTACGAGTTGGTAGTGCTAGTTTTCTTGAAATTTTGGATGAAATTGACTTAGAGGAGTGGTTTCTTGCTTTCTGGATTTAAGTTTAACAAGCTATGGAAATTTCGTAATTGCTTTTTGAACTTGTGAAAATGTTTTAATTAAGTTATGTGTTATGACTCTGCTAGTTTGGAAGTTTATGGGTGAATTATATTTAATATGTTATTTTTTGGAATGTAAAATTGTGTTGGACAATGCATATTATGGACTTTGATAAATGTTTTTTGTATCATAAATATTGTTTTGATATATTAAAAAATTGGACATTGGATCAGATCCAAATTCGAACTGAACCAATGGTTCTATATTTTATTGGACATTGGATGGATCGAATCTATTTTTTTAAAACCAAAGATGTCAGTTCGATTGTCGATTTGCTACAAAATAGACAAAATCGAACCAAAATCACTCCTATTACGAGGCATAGATTCGTTTGTCAACAATATGCTACAAATCAACCTAAAGAGTCAAATCATGAAATAAATATAAACATTTAACAAACAACCAAGGTTTAAGAATTGAAATAACATAAATCTAAGAAAATAAACCTACATGAGGCCCGAGATACCATCCCATTCGGTGCCACTCATACATTGGAGGTCGAGGAGTAAAGTTTGTTCACCAAAATGTAAAGAGATAGAGTTTCTCTCCCTAAAACCCCTAAAACTTTCTCTACGATAATCTTGTTTTCTTTCTAAAAACGACCTAAAAATCCAAAACAATAGGGTTCTATTTATACAAAATTGGGGGCATGTTGCGACACAATGTTTGAAATGATGAGTGCTAGCTCAGTCCCATCGTGGGATGTTGCAGTGCTCCTTCATTGAGTACTGCACGCACTTCAATCACGCCACGACGTTTATTAATGTGGGCATTGAAGTGTTCATCAGCTACACTGTGACACTAGATGACCCCATTATGGCTCACTAAAAAACATCAACTACTAAGTTTGGGGTTGTCAGAGTTTAAATGTATAATTGTGTATAATCTACTATGTAATATATCTAGGCCCGCTAGGCCCATTGTAACTCTTATATAAAGAGGTTGCTTCTTAATAATAAAATATACGGTTTCTAGTCACATTGACAACATGGTATCAGAGCCCTCGGGGCAGAAATAGGATTAGGGAAAAGGGAGGAAAAAACCCAATCGCCGCCGCCGCCGCCCGCCGGAGTTGGGAGTCACCGCCAGTACCATTTGAAAGCTCGGCCGCCGATCTGTCCAGTCGTTCGAGTCGCGACTCCGTCCGAGCAACGACGGAGCCGCACGCGCCACCGAGGGTTTTCGCCAACCGCCAGCGTCCGCCGCGCGTGGAGGCGCGTGGTAGCTCCGCCGGGTCGGGTCTTCTCTGGTTTTGTGCGCTCCGACGTGTTCTACACGTGTGTGAGGTTGGTTTCGCATTTTACGCACCAGGGTGCCTCGGTTTTGCCATTTTTTGTTATTGTGGGTGCTATTTTTTTCGATTTCCAAATTCTATTTTGTTTAATTTATGAAATAATCGAGTTATCTGCTGTCCGTTGACACTAATCGAGGTAATATGAGTGATACCAAGCATACCAGTGTGATTTCTCATTTGATGGAAATCACAAAACAAAAACTAAACGGGACAAATTATCTCGACTGGCATAGAACGATTCGAAACCACCTGCTGAGTAATGAGCTAGAAGGACACATGGATAGTGATCCGCCTAAAGACGAAGTTGAAAAAAAGAGGTGGGATCGCGTTGATGCACGATTGTATAATCAGATTACTAACTCAATGAATGATGAGATTGTCGATCTGATTAGTCATTGCACTACGGTGAAAGAATTCATGACGTATGTGGAATACATGTACTCGGGGAAGGAGTAGGTAACAAGGACGTATGATGTTTGCTCGTCCTATTTTCATGCTGACCAGAATGGTGAACCGTTGTTGACCTATTACACGAGGCACAAGCGTAATAGTGCTGAGTTAAATTCTTTCATGCCTTTCAGTGCAGATATTGCAGTCCAGCAGACCCAGAGGGAAAAGATGGGGGTTATCAGTTTCTTGCATGGGCTGGATTCGGAATATGAGAATGTGAGGTTTCAAATCCTATCGGGAACTGAACTACCGTCTTTGGATGATGTGTTTCGCCACCTGCAACAAACAGAAGTTAATTTAATTGAACAGTCGAATAGTGTCTTGCTTGGAAGGAGTGTGGTTCGTGGTGGGAGGAACGTGAGTTTCTCTGCATCAAAGTCTGGGAATGACCGACGTCAGGATATTCCTAATGACAACCGACGTCCGGATGCTCGAATCATTACTGTCAAAAACCCGGTCATTTAAAGAGAGATTGCAGAAAGTTGCAATATGACAATCGGAAGCTTCAAAAGGCCCACCTTGTGTCTAGTGAGAAAGCACATGTTGATGAGTTTCTTTGCGCTCGAAGTTCCTCTCCGCTTCATCACGACCATCATCCTCGGAACTCCTCACTCTTTGCAACCTGGGGTGAAACAGTAACAACCATTGTCTTCTTTCGTCGTCTACAAAGTGGGTCATTGACTCTGGGCGACTACTCATATGACAGGTAACGAACAGTTGTTCTCTACATCGTTGTCATCTGTTCATTTTCCTATCGTTACCTTAGCTGATGGATCCTTGTTTCTAGTAAAGGGAGCTGGGTCTATTACTTTTACCCCTACCTTGTCATTATCTTCCGTGTTGTGTCTGCCTACGTTTTCATATAACCTGATCTCAGTTAGTCAATTGTCACGAGACTTACATTGCTTTGTTTCCTTCTTTCCTGACTACTGCTTGTTTCAGGATCATTTGACGAAGAAGATTATTGGTAGGGGGCATGCGGCTGGGGGTCTCTATATCCTGGATCAACAGCCAGTCCAAGCGGTGGCATGTGCAGGTTCTGCGTCACTTTTTGAAGTTCATTGTCGGATGGGTCATCCTTGTTTGTCTGTTTTGAAGAAGTTATTTCCAGAATTCAGTAAAGTGTCTTCTCTCGATTGCGAGTCATGTCAATTTGCAAAGTTTCACCGATTGAGTTCTAGTCCTAGGATTAATAAACGAGCAAATGCTCCTTTTGAATTGGTCCACTCTGATGTTTGGGGTTCGAGTCCTGTTGTGTCTAAAACAGGATTTCGCTATTTTGTCACGTTTGTTGATGACTTCTCCCGATTTACTTGGGTCTATTTAATGAAAAATCGTGCTGAATTGTTTTCTCACTTTTGTACCTTTAATGCTGAGATTCGTAATCAATTTAATGCTTCCATCCAACTTTTACGCACTGATAATGGGGGCAAATATTTTTCGGGCACCCTTCGTTCCTATCTTAGTGAGAAGGGTATTATTCATCAATCGTCGTGTGCGGACACACCATCCCAGAACGGTGTAGCCAAGTGTAAGAACAGGCATTTGCTGGAAACAGCTTGTGCCCTATCGTTTCAGATGAAGGTTCCAAAACATTTTCGGGTTGACGATGTGTCTACATCCTGTTTTCTCATTAATCGAATGTCGTCGTCGATTTTGGGTAGTAAAATTCCATTCTAGGTTTTGTATCCCTCCACGGAGATGTTCCATCTTCCCCTGAAGATTTTCGGGTGTACGTCTTTTGTTCCCGATGTTCGTCCTCAAAGAACCAAGTTGGACCCTAAGTCGTTGAAATGTATCTTCCTCGGGTATTCTCGCGTCCAGAAGGGTTATCGTTGTTTTTGCCCAAGTACGGGTCGGTATGTCGTCTCTTCTGACGTTACCTTTTTTTAGGATACTCCTTTTGATCATGTGTCTAGTCCCTCAGCTGTGGAGGATGATTTGCTGGTTTATGAGATTGTGTCCTCGTCCGATGGTTCCGACCCCCCTCCTCCTAGTCCGTCTCTTACTCAAGTATACACCCGGCGAACGCGACCCTCGGCAACCTGTCCCATGCCAATAGATTCTTCGTCATCTGACTTGTAAGCTAGTAATGATCTAGACTTGCCCATTGCTCTTCGCAAAGGTAAACGTTCTTTCACGTATCCTATCTCCACATATGTGTCATACCATCAATTATCCCCTCCTTCGTTTTCATTTCTGACTTCCCTTGATTCTGTGTTTGTACCTAAAAATACTAGTGAAGCCTTGTCCCATTCAGGTTGGCATCAGGCGATGGTAGAGGAGGTGGTTGCGTTGGATGTAAATGGTACTTGGGAACTGGTAGCTCGTCCAGAAGGAAAACAGACAATTGGTTGTAAGTTGGTGTTTGCTGTCAAAATGAATTCTGACGGGTCCGTTGCTCGCCTCAAAGCACGCTTGGTTGGTAAGGGGTATGCTCAGACATATGGGATTGATTACAGTGAGACCTTCTCTCCTGTTGCCAAGATGTCGTCTGTTCGCCTGTTTATTTCTCTCGCCTTATTTCAGCTGGATATTAAGAATGCGTTTTTGCATTGTGATCTTCTTGAGGAGGTCTATATGGAGCAACCACCTGGGTTTGTTGCTCAGGGGGAGAATGCCAAAGTTTGCCGTCTTCGTAAATCTCTGTATGGCTTGAAACAAAGCCCACGAGCGTGGTTTGGTAGGTTCAGCCAAGTTCTTGCGTAGTTTGGAATGCAGAAATGCTCTTTAGATCATTCTGTCTTCTTTCGTCGGTCTGACCATGGGATTGTGTTACTTGTGGTATATGTCGACGATATTGTGATTACCGGAAGTGATAGTTCAGGGATGGCCTCACTAAAGGTTTTCCTTCATAGCCATTTCAGTACTAAAGATCTTGGAAATTTGAAATATTTCTTTGGTATTGAGGTCCTGAGAAGTAAGAAAGGAATCTTTTTGTCCCAACGAAAGTATGTTCTCGACCTACTGACTGAAGTAGGAAAGTTAGGTGTGAAACCATGTAGTACACCAATGGTGCCAAACCAACAGTTCGTCAAGGAAGGTGAAGCTTTTACTGATCCAGAAAGGTACAGGAAACTAGTTGGGAAGTTGAACTACTTGACAGTCACGAGACCAGATATTTCGTATTTTGTGAGTATCGTGAGTCAGTTTATGTCGTCCCCTACAGTTGAACATTGGAGAGTTGTGGAACAGATTCTGAGTTATCTTAAGTTTGTTCCTGGAAGGGGCATCTTGTACCGAAACCATGGACATTCCAATATTGAATGTTTTTCAGATGCTGACTGGGCAGGTTCTAAAGAAGATAGGAGATCAACCTCGGGTTATTGTGTGTTTATGGGAGGTAATTTGGTTTTATGGAAGAGTAAGAAGCAAAATGTGGTGTCGCGTTCCAGTGCTGAGTCGGAATACAAAGCTATGTCCCAAGGAACGTGTGAGATAGTATGGTTGGTTCAACTGCTGAATGAAGTTGGAATCAAAACCGCAACGCCTGCCAAACTATGGTGTGACAATCAAGCAGCAATCCATATTGCCTCTAATCCGGTATTCCACGAGAGAACTAAACATATTGAAGTGGATTGCCACTTTATCCGAGAGAAGATACAACAAGGGTTGGTTTTGACGAGTTATGTGAAGACTGGAGAACAGTTGGGTGATATCTTCACCAAGGCATTGAATGGAGCTCGGATAGACTATCTCTGTAACAAGTTGGGCATGATAGATATATTTGCTCCAGCTTGAGGGGGAGTGTCAGAGTTTAAATGTATAATTGTGTATAATCTACTGTGTAATAGATCTAGGCCCGCTAGGCCCATTGTAACTCTTATATAAAGAGGTTGCTTCTTAATAATAAAATATACGGTTTCTAGTCACATTGACAACAGGTGTGTCATGACGCATGTTTAGAGGCATTTTGGTCATCTCCTCTTTCTTTTTGTCCAAACTCTAAAATGACTCCAATCAATTCAGTTTCATCGCAAAAATACTTCATTGCTTATCAAATTGGCCTCAAGTGCTCAAATCCCTATAAAATAGATAAAATAAAACTTAAATAAACTCGAAAAGGCACCATTTCGACACAATTTATCTGATCAAATTTACCCTAAACCTTAAACTCTAAGACGTGGCTTTCTTATCCGCACCATGGTCATCTCTATACGCCGTGCAATTGGTCCTCTTTTGTTTTTTTTTTAGTTAAATGCAATTAGTACTATGATGGTAGGAAAAAGATTTTTTAGTTAAATTGCATTAGCACTTCAGTAAGGATTTCTTACTAGATTTAATGGTAGGAAAAAGAGAAAGATTTCATTCAGAACATTAATTATTGCTACCATAGGCTAAATCATTTTGTTTCTTACATGACCTCTCTCTTTCCAAATTTAAAATTAAAATTCTACCAACCCAAAATTTAAAATAATTAATTCGAATAATAAAATAATGGAAGTGCAAATATATATACAAATAAATTAATAGAGGATTAAATTAAATTATAATTTATAAACCTCTTTCCAATACGATACGTGTACACTAGTGATTTGATATACCACTTTCTCGAATTTATACACTTCCAATTCTTTAAAGCTTCAAAACGTGCTGTTTATGGTAGCTTTTAGAATCTTAAAAGTTTTCCAAAAATGTACTGTGGTGGGTTTCGGCCTCGGGGACATAATTAAAATTAAATAATCAATTTAATGTAGAAATTTATATAAAATGTTATTAATTCAGTCATGCATTTAGTTTTTATATTTGGAAATAAGTTTTTATATTCAGTCATGGATTTTTCGATTATTTTTATTTTTCTAGTATCCACCAAATGAAATAAGTTGTGTAATGTATTAATAATTCTAAATATATTAATATTGTATTTTATTTTTTTTTACCTTGATAGATAAAGTATCTAATTGCCGTATTTTATAATTAAGACATCTTGAAAATTGCCAACAAGTGTCGTTGCTTAGCGGCATTAATGTGCACTCAATAATCAGAGATATTGGATTTGAAGTCATTCATAGATATTAATAATAAAACGCTATTAATAATACATAATATTTTATTAATACGCACAATATTGTATTAATTATACATAATACTGTATTAATAATATATAATATTCTATTATTATTATAGTATTATGTATTATTAATACTCCAATATTTTCTATTATTAATAATGTATTATTAATATTCATTTATGTAATATTATGTATTATTAATATCGTATTATAAATACTCAATAATACAGTGTTATGAATTATTAATACAATATTATGTATTATTAATTCAGTATTATATGTTTATTAATACTGTATTATAAGTTGTAGTATTATGTATTATTAATACAATCTTTTTATCAACACTTATAACTATGTTTACTAATTTTTTTAAAAAGTGAACATTTTTGTATTATTTTCTGAATTGGACTAATTTGATAAGTTTTTTTTTTATTATTAAGAAATGAAAATATATTATTGAAAATAGTTTAATAACTTATTATTAAAAGACATTGACGAATACTCTCATATCCAAATACAGTTATATAATAATATTATTTCAGTATTTATCGATTTAAGGTTGAACATAAACAGGCATTCAAGAATTATGTTGATATTATATTTGCATTTATAGTTATTAATATTATTATAAATATTCATTAATACAGTATTTATATTATTAATACCTATTATAAGAAAATATTATTAATTAAGCATTATAAGAAAATAATATTATTCATACCAAAAAATACATTTATAAAAGAGAAAAATAAGATCAGTTAACTATATAATTGTGAAAATATTGTAAAAAATAATTTTACCTTCTAATTTCAACATAGAAAAGATAAAATAATTAATTTTCTAATTTTTTATCAATGAAAAAAAAAACTGAACGAAATGATTAATTAAAAGTCAAAGTATTGCACAAAAAAAATAATAACATTATTAGTTGTAATCAAACCTATTTTTAAGAAAAAATATAAAAAAAGCCTATTTCAAAAAAATAGTTACAATCAAATGGTTCTGATTAAAAAAATGAAAAATAAAAATTCAATAGTAAGCATAGTTTCCGCTTCTTGTTTCATGCTCTGCTAGGAGTAAAATGGGGATAAGATAATTTGTATTTTAATAAATTATAAATAGAAAAATAAGATTGCAATTGTTATAGAATTTGCCTATATTTGTAAATATTTTATAAAAGTAGATTATCTACTACAATTTCCCTTAATTTTAAGACAACTACTTTATCATATGTTTTTTCTTATTAAAATATCTACATCTTACCTATAATTTAGAAATTAAATTAAAATTTGGAAACAAAAAAAAAGTAACTTCCAAAAGCTTTTTTTGTTTTTTAAATTTGTCCATTCACATATTTTTTTTTTTTTAAGGAAAGATAGATATATGGTAGGAAAGATAAACGATGGTAGAAAATTTGAATAAAAATAGGCTAAAATTTTGAAAACCAAATAATTATCGAACGGAACCTTAACTTTTAGTTTTTAGTTTAATACATATGTGTGAAATACCTTGTATTCGAACTAATATATAACATATATCGAAGGTCTATAATTGTTTCAAGTGAACGCTTATAAGTCAATAAAAGTAGAGCATCTTGTACAACTTAATATTTATGAAGTTATAGGTTCAAATCCTCCTTCCCTAAATAAAGTCGTATAAAAAAAACGTTCTAAGTATATAAGAATTAGTTTGATCATTCAAAAGTTTCCAAATTGGTTTCCTTTTTTAATTAAATTTGTTTTCACTCCATTTTTTAAATGGTTTTCATCTTTTTAAAGAATCCGTTTGAATTCATTATCAAATTTGAAAAAATATATATATAACAAATTTGAAAACTACTTTTTGTTATTAATTTCTCAAATATGACTTGATTTTTTATTTTTGAAAAATACTTAATTATACTAATAAAGTAGGTCGCACGTATAATTATAAACTTCAAAATCTCTTGTAATAGTCTAACTCTAATAACATGATGTACCTAATAACCAACCGGTTACAGATCGATACTTTCATGAGTTCAATTACTACAATGTTATTTTTTTTCTTCTTTATTTAAATAAGGATAACCACACTCGTCCCTAAGTTAAATTGCTACAACATTATTCTCCTTCATAATTCTTTTGTACATGGTAAAATTAATACACATGAGAATCCTAAAACAAACTTTGTAAACATCTTTTGATCAAATGCTCCAACTAATAACATAACTCAACTTCTTTCACTCGCTTTTAAGATAAGCAACTCGTGTAAAATTAATTCTCGATTTTTTACTCTTTTATTCAAGCACGAAATTCTACGAGATTCAACCTAAAACAATGTAAAAAAAGGAAAAAGGGAATAAAGAAAATTGTGAAAATGGTAAATTATTTAAAAATATATATTATCATGAATGGGTTTAACAGTCTAAAAAGTCTTGGAGAACCAAAATATAATGAGATAAAATAGATGATGGTCGTCTATTTAAGAATTAATTTACAACACATTTTTTTGACACCCAATATTCTAAAAAAATATATAGTTGAGATACATGTAACATAATTTGAACATTTAAATATTATACCGAACGGGTGAGTGATAGTAATGGTTTCAATGGTTGGTTGTAAACTAGTTCAACACTAATATTACGGTTTCGATCCCGAAAAACAGTATTTATCCCCATCTACTAAAAAAACACTTAATATATAAATTCTAAAAAAGAGAGAGAGAGAGAGAGAGAGAATAATAATATAGAGAGATTGTGCGAATGGTAGACAAGAAATGAGGTTTAGGGTTTCGGCGGGGAAAAAAGTGCATGGAAAGGCGGGTCATATTTTTGTTTAAAATATAGGAACTTAATTATTTAATATTTGTTTTAGGGAAAATTCCAAAATGAATGGTCAAAAAAATCATGCAATAATTTAAGAAAAATTTCGTTTGAGAAGAAACGTATGGCTAGCAGTGGCAGGTTGGGTGTAAACAAATCAGAACAACAAACAAAAAACACAAATTTTTAATATTAAAAACCTCGAAGTGGGCTTTGAACTATTAAAAAAAACACACATTTTTTTCTTCTTTTTTTGGCATTTCAAATTTCATATTGATTTTCTTCCCTTTTTAAATCTTGATTTTTTTTATGTCGTTTAAAACAGTACAACACAACATGAACCGATCACTCTGTTCCTTAGCTGCAGTTTCTGCCATCTGCTGTTTCATTGTTTGTTTTTTAGGGTGCAATGCTCTTCTTGTCTTTTTCCTTTTCTCTAATCTCTAATATGAGACATAATCATGAACTTGACCATTAGGAGTTAGGTCTAATACTCTAAAAAAATTTGAAAAAAAAAAAATGGATCTATGATAACACCTACTTATAGGAATTAATTTTTTTTAAGAATTTTCTTAACGATTAAATATAATAGGTTATATGTTGCCTTGTAAATTGAGACAACTATTCTGAGTACTCAAATATTAAAAAATATATTTTTTGTTTTTCCTAAATGCACCATGAAAATTGAATCAACAATCAAAGAAAAACAATAAAGAACCTGAGACAAAACACATTAATTTATGTGATTCATTAATAATTTTTTTAGTTATGCCTACATGCAAAGAAGAGAACAGTTTTATAGAGAGATACGAATACAATAATGTCAATAAAATGGGACTTGAATTTTAAGATAGTTAAATGTATAATGCACTCTTATAAAACTCTTATTACAATATATGGCCTAAAATATATAAAAGCTCAAATACAAAAAAAACATAAATCTAATTACATATTTTATCTAAGCTTCGCATATCTCAACAATTCATGTGTAGGTTAATGGGTGATATGGAGAGCTCCATTATTGAAGCTATATCGATAAAACCTTCATCTCGATTGTCCCTTTAATCTTTAGTCTTAGGGAAATGTTTTGGTAATTTTAGTATGTCATTTTTACTTGTATGTATCTTACAAATAACTTTTACACTCTATCCTTAATTTTAGAAAATAAGACTTTGTTGACATAATTTCAAACTTCATGTATTTTTTCAACAAAATTAAAGGGTAAAAATAAAATCTTTTAAAGTTTAGGTTATAATAGAAATCTATCTCAAAGTTAAAGAGTGTTTTGTACAGCTTTACCTAGTTGTTTATATGGACTCATAATTAATTAGAGGGCTAGGAATAAAATGTTGGTAGGCTCTTGATGACTTTACCCAAAAAGGACTTTTCATATCTATGAAGATAGGAACCAATGGAAATTATTTTTAAATTCTTAATAAAAGAAATACTTTTACAAAATGAATTATATATTATTGTCAGACACATTTACATTCACATATATTGTCGACATATTTTCGATAATTTAGATATTTTTTTTGGCATCTGTTCAATAATTTAAAAGAAAAAGAAAAAGAAAAAAAGGTATTCTCTTTATTGATATACAATCCTTTGGTTTATGAAAATGTTAGACATATGCATGTGTTAAAAGATATTACATTATTAGATGTTGTTTCTCTTTGTTGGTGCAAGTTTTTTAATAGTGCTTTTGCCTCATCAATTTTGTCACAAAACTATACTTAATCAATTAATACATCTATGCCTAGTCCAATTTAGGTGATTATTTAGCTAAAATGATCACAGTTCAAAACGACAAAACACATTTGTGGTTCAAATTCTCTCAATCCTGTCATTCTTATTCAAAAGAAAAAGGATAGTTTTAATTAAAACCAAGATACAAAATAAAAGATAAATTAAAGGTCTTGGTAAAATACTTGGATCTTATTTTATTTTATTTGAAGAGAATGTTTCATTTCTCAACAATTGCCTGCCACCTATTTTAGTTATTTTATTTGGTAAATGTTGTAAACTAAATAATGGATTTTTTATGTATGATAAAAGAAAACTAAAAAAAATTTATAAATAACAACTTTTTATAAGAAATTTTTCCATAGCAGGAAATTGGGACGGACCTACTAAAAGGATGAAAATTATCGTATGTTTGATGACTTCAATCAATGTAATAGATAGTTTTTAATTAGTGTATGTATATTTTTCAATCAATACCACAAATAGTCTTTGATCACTATAATATTTAATTTGTACGACAAATAGTCTTCAATCAATGCATGCACCAGATAGTCTTCAATCAAGAGACAATAAAGGGTATAAATGGAATATGAAAAAAGACACCCAAAATTCTACTATGAATGAAATATTTTTTAAAAAGGGATATAATTAAAATAGACAACCAAAAAGCTACCACCTAAAGTAAATTCTCAATTAAATATTATATTTATAACTAGTTTAGTGATAAAAAAGATTGTTAAGTAATTAATCGGAGATCGGTTCAATCCATAATAGTTGTCTATTTAAAAATTAATTTCTTACAAATTTCTTTGACATAAATATTATAAGACTAGACAATACGTCCCATGAAAGTCCCATGAAAATAGTCATAAAGACAATCAATGTAAGCATGATAAGCTACTCTAACAACATTTAGAAATTAGAAGAATCAAACATGCAACCGTTTACTATGTCATACATAATACTACCAAAGTCATAAAGTCATAGTCTGGTTGATTCTCATATCCCACATCTTTATTGTACTAAAAAAAAATTATTAAAAATTCTTTTACCACATTTTTTATTTGTTAAAATTTTATCGAAATCTCTACTGAAATTTCCAAATAATAAAAATAATAAAACAAACAAACAAATCTGAGAAATCAATGTCTATAAGATGGGCTGAGTTTAGTCAGGATTAGCATTCTAATGTTTGAATTCTACACAAATGATATTAAGTAATTTAGTACTCCCTCTACCAAGTGGGTGTTATTAGAGAAGACATTAAAGAGAAATCAAGAATTAAGATCCCCAAAGCTGCATATACAACAAGAGCAACATTAATTTAAGGGTGAGTACATATTTTGGATATATTTAAGTAATACTTACCATAGTATACTTACCACCATCATGGCCACATTTTTATTACAATCAAACAATCTAACATTTCTCTCTCTATCCATCAAAGTCAACTTTTTAAAACAAAAAATAAAAATAAAAAGATGTGGCTTACAAGGGTTGTAAGTCAAAATACTTACTCACCCTTAGGCCAGTTTTGCTCATACAATAAATGTTATGGAAAGTTGAATTTTTTTTAAAAAAAACAAAAAGAAAACAAATGTATTGAAATTGAAGTTACAGAAGATGTAATAGCAAAGCAACATTTATCTAAGGTTTTTTGTGAAAGAAGAGATGGCCCTTACCAGCAACCAAATATTCTATGCTTGAGACTTTTTTTTTTCGAGACTAATGTTGTCAAGGGCATTATGAAATTTCGGTACATAACATGAAAAAGATGAAAATAGGACGTTAACCAGAGCTTGACTTAACGGTATGATGTATGACTTATAATTAAAAGGTCATAAGTTCAAAATCTCCATCGATGTTTAAAAAAAATAAAAATAGGCTGGCCACTCAACTTCTCATTTGGAGTCCTCTAATGGGTTGAAAGATCATGAATGAAAAATAACATATGGAAGAAAATTTTCAAAACTACAATTCTAGTAACTTCAATGTCCTGAATAAATTTCCATACCAGTATATATATATATATATCAAACAACAAAAATGTCATTCCTTGTATAAAATAGAAGGCATACAACATAACTGTTTAATATACAACCCGCAGCCTACTAGCAAATGAAAACGACGACAGTAGGGCGAAAAACTTGCAAATAAACTACTAGAGGACCAAATCAAAGAATTGGCTGCCTGGTTTTGTAAACTACAACTTCGTAACATTACATAGCAGCAACAATGATCAAAGAGATAAATATAGAATCAAAAAAGAAAGGACAAAAGAAAAAAATCACTCTTCAGGCAGCAGCATCACAATTTGAATGACAGTAACACTACTATGACTATGTTCATCAATGGCAAATAACAAAATGCCAATAGATTTCGAGCCCAACCAAGATACACAAGTAGAACCACAGTTTCTTTTACGGGAAAAGTCGAAAACAAAATGACGGAACGTAGATTTGAACCTTAGAGCAGAGCGGCAATATTGGCTAGAATAAATCAGCTTTCTTCTTCAGCAGGTCTTGTTTCCATCTTGGCAACTTGTAGAATCCTTCCTTTGTCGGCAATATTGGCTAGAATAAATCAGCTTTCTTCTTCAGCAGGTCTTGTTTCCATCTTGGCAACTTGTAGAATCCTTCCTTTGTTGTTCCAAATACAGTTTGGAATTCTTCATCTGACAGATAGGCCTAAGACAACATGCCCAAACAGTTGGCACAAGCAAAGGGATATATCATATATGTATATATTAACTCACTAAGAACACATGCAAAACATACCTCTCTCTTTTTGAGATCAATCCCTGTTACTGGATTATCAGATTTGGCCTTTAGTCGATCGTAACTGAAAACAGTCAGATTTTGATCACTACCATTCTCCTCCAAGCTTTCTTGATTTGCATCTGCATCCTCGGAGTTGTTTTTCGACTCAGCAGTGGTTTCCTCTGGTTCCTTAAGTTCCAAGACTTCTTCAGGACTCTTTATTTGTTCTGTGGCATCATCATTCTTTTCTTCTGCTGTCAATTGTTCAATGCACTCGCATTAAGTCCTTTGATATTCAACTGTACTATTCTAACTCAATCTAAGTACTAAAAGAAGAGGTGCTACATTAAGTCCTTTGAAATCATTAGGATCTCGAAAGCTATGAGGTGCTACATATTTTCACAAACTGAGTATCTCTTCTTTTTAAATGAAGCAAAAATAACTTGAATCAATATCCACCCGAAGTTTCCTGTTCCATACGTGATCGGAGGCTCGAGACTTAGAATAATTCTATGATATAGCAACAATCCTAAAACAGCAGTCCATGAATGTTGCATGAACCAACATTGAAAAAAATTGAACTTGAATGAGAAAAGGCACATGAAACTCTTTTTACAGATCTCAGTGAAATCATGTTTCAAAACAAGTTTCTATTCTTTGTGAGTGTCAAGGCCGCTTATGTGCACCCCGACAATTCTCACGGGCCCTACAACATTTGAGTGTCAAGCAAACCTGTAGAAAATTATTTCTTAGGTAGGTAGCCACGATGGACTGATCAACGCCCTCTTGAAACAAGATTCTGTTCATACACATATTTTTCTTTTAAAGTAGAAACGGTATCTCGTGGGCTCTTAATTTTTCTTCATCACAACTTAAGCTGAATAGAATCACAGAACTTGAAATATACTACTATGACGATTTCAATCTCTTAAACAGAGAAAAAAATGGTAAAAGTCTTCTTGCCTGGGATGTCAGTCTCTGGAGGGGTACTGCTATTCGATGGCGGAAGAGAGGAATCGTTGGCCCTTTTCTTTTCAGCCGTAAGAACAGATGAAAGAGCAGCTACGGCTGCTGCTCTTTGCGAGCCCTTACCTCTGCCCGATACTCTTGAAGTAGAAGTCATCTTGGTGGATGCAGACTTAAAAGCAGAGGTCAAGGCAGCTAGAGCTTCAGCTCTTTGCCTAGGGCCACTTCCCTGGCTAGATCCGTTGGACTTATCTGGACTCTGCAAGGAAAATATATATTTTCTTTCATTCAAACAACATTTGGGACTCAAACGCATAGCTAACTGGTTACTATTTAAAACATGATGCCATTGGAGTGCTACTCCTTTTGGCGCAAGGAAAATATATATTTTCTTTCATTCAAACAACATTTGGGACTCAAACGCATAGCTAACTGGTTACTATTTAAAACATGATGCCATTGGAGTGCTACTCCTTTTGGCGCAAGGAAAATATATATTATATAAGTATTATTCCATATCTTTGCAATAATGTGATGTTACACTATCATCAACATCAACAAAATTGACATCTAATTTTGTTTAAACATTTGACAACCAATGGCCCATCAAATCAACTTGAAAATTAGACTTGCTCTCTAAACATCCCATAAAAGTTATTTTGTTTAACAAGGAAACCATGACCATGTAGTATTCAATAAGTGTGCTGTAACATTTCGCTTACCACGTGGGTGGCTTTATCTGTAGATGGATTAAATGCCGACGATAAAGCAGCTAAAGCTGAAGCTCTCTGCGTTGGTCCTCCTTGGTTTCCATTGGATTTTTCCTATCTCAACCAGAGCATAAAATATCAGTCACCTTGGTATATATAATGAACAGCTGTTCGAAAGAGTTATACAGCAAAGACTTGCACCAAATAGTCACAACATTTTATGCACTAAAATCCACATATCTTGTGTGGTCTTAACTAGAGAAAAGAACTATAATTCAAGGGGGAAAAAACATGGTAAAAGAAAAAATTTACCTCCACAACATGTCCAATACCAAAGAGTAAAGTCACCTTCTTTTGGAATGAGTTCCCTTGAACCTGCATTCCATCCAAAGATGAGGAGAATAACCACGTGGTAAAATTTAAAAACATTTTCTTTCAATTCCATTTGTAGGGGTAAAAACAATTACATATGGGAGCTCAAATAAATCTTTTTATGAATTCTTTCCAGGCACCAAATTTCATTTTGGGTAGATAAAGTATGTATATGCTTCTAGAATTAGAGCAAATTAACTTGGATGCTCAAAACGTCAATTAGTAACAACTAAAGATAAAGTCTGTATTAGATGCTTCTACTTTTTGGAATCTATTTGTTTGAACCGATAGAATCGTACTACTGCAGCTGATGCCGTTCCTTCACACCTGAGATGCTCACAACTTGTATAAATATAAAAAAGGGCTCTTTATCAGCTGGATCCAGAGGCTGCTCTTGCACTTTTATTCTTTTTTACTGTAAATACCAGTCTTTGTTTCCCTTTTACATTTCTTATATCAATGTAATCAGTAGCCATCCTACTGTACTCATTTCCAGTAATTTGATAGGGTCTCTAGCATTCACATAATCATGAAGTATGTAACAACAAGACCATGGATAGTTCTAAATCTAAAAAATGAAGTTTAAAAACGTTATTTGTTGTGAAAACGGAAAACATACTTAACAGCAGCATAACATTTAATGAAGTTTGCAAGATATATATGATAAGCAATAATCATATAACCATAGTTTGAGCACATACAACAGCCTTGGTGTAATCCCATGAAAAATATGTCGTAAAGAAGCATGGCTCATTTCCTTCCGAGACTTTATATAATGGAACATTAGGCGACAATCCCTCTAGAGATGCAGCCATCTCCACATATTTCTGGAAAACAGAAACCGAAAATAAGGTGAGTGAAATCAAATTGTTTAGAGAAATGTACACAGTATCCTGCAACTCCTACCTGACCAATTTCCCAAGCATTCTGCTTTTCTTTGGGGTCAACAGATTGACCAGTCCATATAAACACTTCAGCTTGAGTGTCAAGTATCAAGATATCCTCCGTTAACAGATCATCCTGAGAGAAGTTGTAAATTTCCTCTACCTGCACATGATGAATATATAAGATCATAACACTTCATCTAATTAACTTCTATATTAACAAGAAATTCAAATATTCACCTGGAACTTTCCTATAAGGACAAATGCGAAGATCAACCACCAAAATGGAAGCGGTCAAATCGAATAGTCAGCACTGATAATAGTTGAATATCAATTGATATAATTTTTTTAAACTTATGAGAGAACACATGTCACCTCTACTGAAAGCAAATGCGTATAAATGGGGATCCCTGACAATTTCCTGAGATGCACTTTTACTGTTGTAACTTTGCTTTCCTCCAAGTGCAAACCAGAAAGTTGAACTCTCTGTTCCTTCCTTTGCATGTTTCAAAGTAACTCCTGGCTGTATTTGGAAGAAAATAACTGAGTTAGTAAATATCAATATACGTATACAAAAAGAAGAATGCGAAGAAAATTTTAATTATATCAACCAGCAAGCACATCATTTGTGGGCTTAGAATTTTGAAAATGCCCAACAAGTAGAATTCAATATTAATTGAGGATGAAACGACGGGATTTCTGTTCAGATGGTCATCTGCTAATCTGATACCTTTTTGAATTATGTCAATCTAAAAACTTAAGCCGATAGGTTGAGATAATTATATCAATAAACACTCTCCCTCACTTGTGAGCTTAGAGTCGAATAAGTGAAAATCAATGTTAATTGGGGAGGAAACGACTTGACAAGAATTTAAACTCGGACCTCTTGCTCTAATAGCATATTGAATCATCAATCAATCCAAAAATTTGATTTCGTAGGTTGAGGTAAATTCAATTATATCAACCAGGCATCTTCAAACTATATATATTGAAAAACAAAACAAAGAAGGAACAACAACAATAGTTCAAATCTATGAACTACCAAAAGAAGAAAATCTATGCAAAAAAACTACAGTTGGCTTGGCTCCTTTCATTGGGCTATCTTTTTGTATGCCCTTTTGTATCCTTTCGTGTTTCTCAATAAAATTTCTTATTTTTATAAATATCTATATGCAAATTTTAAAAATATAAATTATTGCTTTTATACATTTCAATGATTCTAACATTTTTACAAAAAAAATTGAAGTTAAGATATTATCATAAGAGAGACCATGTAAGAGAAGTAATAAATATGCCAACAAGAGTATTAGTGTACACCCAATGTCCCAGAGGTCTTCAGTTCGAATCCCCCCACACCCAATTCTTGTAATAAAATAAAAGAATATGAAATACTTCATGAGCTTGATGAAATTCGTTATCGATTTCAAATAATAAAACACCTAATTTTAAAACATTTGAATAATATCCAAACCAACTTATCAATTCTCTAAATAATTTAAACTTTTTTTTTTTTTAAATGTGCACTCATATGTTTAAAAAACCAGTTTGATATAATACATTCTCGACAATGGACATATTTCTTTGTCTTTTTTTTAAAAAATAAGTGAATAAATAAATAAACGTTTGACCACTTTAGCTGAAGTGTCTTGCTACACATGTTCGCAAATGTCCAAAGCATACCATTGTGCACAACAAGTATTCACTATTCTCCAATAAGGCATCACAATTATTGAACAAGTACCTGTCATGTGTCTATTGTGCTTAAAAGGTAATCCAAGAGTTATTCCAACATGTGTCAGACACAAACACATGGTCCAAACCGAAGTTTGAACGTGACACATGCAAAGGAAAACTCATATCCATCAAAATATATTTATAAATATACAAATGGATAAAATATTTGAGACCTCACCTTGATAAACTCTCCAACTTTTGCAGCTAACTGCTGCTGCTCGAATGTACTTTGGTTTCCATGCCATGAGAAAACAGAAGATCCAGATTGCAGGACAAAACACTCGGTAGAGTTCAGAGAGGTTGCAACCTAAATAATCATAAATTGACACATTACATTACAGTTATAATTGCATATTAAATGGCTCAAATGAAAATCAGACTTTCAATATAAACATGAAGCTTGACCCAATTACAATTTTAAAGCATCATTTGCAGTCAGCTTGAATATGTATGCACACACTTATATTTCAAAACCTCGATAATGCAGACGAAAACATTTACAAATACATAAATCGCATGTAACAGACAGAAATAAGTAAAAGCACTATGAACATACAGCATCGACTTGCACAGCTTTATTGTTGTGAATGGATGTCTGTGATATCCTAATAAGGGCAATGGAATCCACCGTGTAAGTTTCATCTCTCAGACCTTTATCTGCTATGGCTTTCTTGTAACCAGAGCTCAAGCCACCCTGCACCAGAATTCATTAAGAAATTAGTTTCTCTCAAGGACTCTCACAGTCACAATCCCACATCAGAACCTTGTAAAGTAAATTATAAGGTGATTTTAATTTAAAGAGAAGAGTTAAGAAGGAAGCTTTAGAAGACTACCCACCTGGAAGACCACCATAGGTTGAAAGAGGGCGATAAATTGGGGTGGTTCTTTGCCTTGAAATATGCGACCCTGCAAGAAAATACATGATAAGAAAATTCTCAATGGTAGAAACTGTTTTGTTTTCTATCTTTTATGCTTATGCTACCTGAACAGGTCTCCCTTTCAGCGAGTTGAACATCGTATTAGTCAACCGTGTAGCCATCTTCTGATCCTCCTGAGGTTTGAAATATATAGAAATGGTTTGGTAGGTATAGAATGTATAAATGCACATAAATATGTTGTGATATTAAAATCTGAGGTTAATGAGAAAGATTCACCACAATTACAATTTTTCCAAGGAAACAAGAGTAACTTTCATTAGATCGTCAAAATATTACAGTGATGAGAAATTCACCCAAAGCCTAGGAAATTATAGAAAACTCCTTCAATTGGCTCTGGTAAAGAAAGAAACATAGTTACACAAAACTAGTGCAAGAACCAGAGTAGAAGCATTGAGTTACATCCCAATTCCCATCCCCCATTTTTTTATAAAAGTTCAACATCTGATCTAACATGTACAACACACAGATGTAAGGCTAGACCCATGGGAGAACCAACACTAGGAACATGAGTTAGTGTTGCCCATGCCCATGATATATCTTTCTGATTAAAGAATCAAGAGATGTATCTTTATCCCATCAGATGAATGCAAGTGTGGTCAGATCATTTTTCGGGAGATGCTCTCTAACTTCCAAAGAAAATTTGGAAGTGAGGGAAGTAAAGAAAAAAAACATAACCAAAATTGGAAAAAATACTATTGAGAACAACAATTCTAAGAGTTATATAATCAGAGAATTACGTTCCGGGAAAATTTAAAAAAGAGACTTAGGTGGAGTTCTTACTATCAAGTGGTGAAGGAAACCAGAAAAAGAATGATTTACAAATCTTTTTTTTACAGGAAACAACAAAGATTTTCAATGATGAGAGAAAAGGTTACAAAGACCTATAGAACATAGATAAGAAGGAAGGGAGAGATTGGGGAAGAGGCCAATAACAAAGGCCAAGAAACGAAGGGATAAAAAACGTAAAATACAAGCCCATACACCAAAGATACAGAGAAAGATCTCAAACGAGATAAAGAAACATGAAGATGGGTGTCGTCCAAGACTTGTGGGTCGGTATCACCGGTGAAAAAGGAAAAAGTATCATTGTATTATTCCTAAATAATTTTTCTGCCATTTGAACATCTGCCTATGGTGACGATGTTGTCAAATGATGACGATGAAGAAGATGTGAGGAGTCTCCAACAAGTAGCCTCATTGGTAGAGGCTTAACGTCTCCAAGGTATACTCCTTTGGAGATCTCAAGTTCAAAACCTACGAGTGCTTAATTATAAAAAAATTTGTTGTCCACTGAGTCTGGGTCTTGGGCCAGGCCAAGAGCCTCGGGTATGTAGTGGGGCGAAGCCCTAGTTCCTCGATTATCAAAAAAAAAGATGGAAGGACTAGGAGGGTGTGTTTGTGTTGCCAAATGTTGGCTAGTGAAAAAGGTAAGAACCCTTTGGAGCTCGACCCTTGCCCTCGCACCAGCCCCCAAGTAGAGCCTTGCGCTCTCGGGGTTGGAGAAAACTCGGGTTCTCATGCTCGATGAAGACAAGCCTGATCGAAGCTGTCAATGATTGGAGAAGGTGAAAGAAATGTTGTAGGAGGCTTTGAGGAGCGCCAGAAAAGAACGGCGGTCAGGAAAAGTAGAACTTAGGAGGATGCTTCACCACCGCTAAACTAGAAAGATCGTTCATGATGGTGGAGATGAAGAGAACTCATTGCACCGAAGGAAAAATTCTTCCCTGCTCCTCCCCTGTGCTGGAGGAGGAGGGAAGATCGGCAAGCTAGGGTTTCATTTTTGTCGAGAGAGTTTAGGAGAGATGATGTTTTCGAGAGAGTTTGGGATCATAAGTTAAGGATTTACAAATCAAATACTTGATAAAGTGGTTAAAGATCTTTGAAAGAAAGTTCTTATATTTTTTGTGCATCTCTTTGTGTGTTTGGCAAGTAGACCACCATATTAGAAGTCAGAGCAGTATTTAGTTTACAACAATAAGATTTTCGAAAAAAAAATAAATTCCAAACGATAACCAACCTCAATGCTATCTTTTCCAAACCAAGAGCACAAGAAATAATCTTCTTTCCTCTCACTGGAGTGGTAGGTGTAAAGAATGATGTAGCAGTCTCCACTATAAAATTTACCAACATCCTCAGGGAGCAATGGAGTTTTGGCGCTGCCATTGATTTTCCATACCTGAAAAATGAAAGCCATCAAGAACCCAATTGAGCAACCAAAACTTATCTAGCCGTTTCAATCAACTAAAACAGAGTATCATCTAAACCTCCAATTTTCCACCTCCCTCCAGCAATGGTGGAACTTCCTCATTCACTGGCGCACTTTTTGCCAATCCCTTGAGACCAACACCTTGCTGCTTCAATAGAGCTGTTACCAAAAATAGTAGCATAATGAATAATATTTAAAAAAAAAAAAAAGAATAGTCAACTCATTTGATCAATTAGATGTGGTAACTACCAGCTACTTTTCCCCTTCCTTCTTCTGTGCCTGTAGTCACTGATCCAACTGGCCAGGACTCAAAGTTGGACTTAAAAGAATGTGTTTCATAACCTTGTATAACCCGAGTAACACGAGTTGACTTTGGCCTATTTTGGCTAGCAATAAATTCCTGAATATAGAGTATTGTTTTGATAAGTCCCATATTATATATATTTAATTACTTGAAATTTTGGCACAGGAGCTTACCTCAGCAACTTGGATTGCTACTTTTCGATCCTCTACTTGGGTTACTCTTCCAACCCAAACAAATACTTCAGCACCACAGTCCAGCAGATAGCACTTGTTATTTTCCAATATGGATTTTGATAGTTCACCATCAACAACTTTTACCTCTCCACCATCAATGCTTCAGAAACCATTGAAAGAAATTAGAAATACGTGCCTCCATGTATAAGATTAATAGGCCATTACCAATCCTATTCAATTGCAACACGAAAAATACTTCAATAATGTCGTACTACTGAATTAAGGAATGCCAACAAATACCTATGAAG
Source organism: Sicyos edulis (assembly GCA_036507275.1). Taxonomy (NCBI): domain Eukaryota; kingdom Viridiplantae; phylum Streptophyta; class Magnoliopsida; order Cucurbitales; family Cucurbitaceae; genus Sicyos; species Sicyos edulis. The sequence goes on from CM071847.1 coordinate 39,236,601, forward strand.
CTTAGCAGGAGCAGATTCTGGAATTATATCATCTTCACAAGCAACTTTCTTCCCAATCGGCGCAAAGCCACCGAATAGGACCCAAAATTCACCAGAGTCAGACTCAGTATCCAACTTCCCATCATCTAGTACGTTCAAAATAATGTTCAACTCAATGTATTGCAAAATGAAAATGAACAAGCATGAATATAGAACGTAATTGAAAAGGCAAAGGGGATTGGCTATTATTAGAGAATATGGAGTTCCACCTCAAAACCAATTGGCAATGAGGGGAGTAACTCATATGCCTTATAAATTGATGTTGGACTCTACAACTTTCCAATGTGGGATATTTGTGAGATCTCAACATGCCCCCTCAAGATGGTGCCTCTTTTGGGCTCACCATTCTTGAATCGGATCTCAATTTCATTCTTATTGGACCGATACCCGTTTGGGCTTTATGAGCTCTGATACCATATTAGAGAATATGGGGTTCCACCTCAAAACCAATTCGCAATGAGGGGAGTAACCCATATGTCTTATAAATTGATGTTGGACTCTACCACTTTCCAATGTAGGATATTTGTGAGATCTCAACAGCTATGAAACAGGGGGAGGGTCAAAACAATAGTGTGTCTTCTATTCCTACCAACAATTGCAACATCGCACTTCCCCTCATGATTTGTATCCTTCAAGAATTGAACCACTTCCAAAGCTTTTGCCCTCTCTTGGATATTGGAATTTGCACCATTGAACTGATATATCTTGCTCTCCGTATCTAAGATGAACACATCATCATGATTTAGTGACGATCGAGCAAAAGTAACCTGGATAGACCAAATGCAAAAATAAACCTCAGTAACTCCATGTCACTGGAAGAAACACTGCTGAATACAGAAACTCTGGCAAAGAAAAAATCAATTACCTGCTTCATTCGGACAACTCGCTTTCCTCTACAAACATACAATCGTGTTTCAAAGTTTTCTTCCTCAGGTTTCTTAAAACCGGATGCAACACCTCCTTCCAATGGTATGATACAAGGTTTGAAGTAAGACAAGAATTTTTCTGATTCGTGGCCTTGGATTTCTCTATGTTGCACTGCACGTCCTCCAAGAGATGCATCCAGCTCAACAGTTTTAATTGCTGCAGTTCCTGCTTCATCCTAATATAGCAAATAAAGGTTGTAAAGTCAGAAATCTAAATTTTCACAATCAATTTTAATAATGTATTATTCAACTTTCAGTTCTCAATGAGAAGAGGAAGACAAAATAGGGAGAGAGAAAATACCTGACTAGTATCTCTTCCAATCCAAAAGTGTATATCATAGAGGTAAGAACCACCTTTTCCTTGTGATGTCTGCAAAAAAAGTAAATAGCTAATTAAAAAACTTATGAAAAAAAATAGTTTGGAATCCTCATGTCTACAAAAATCAAAAAAGAATAATATGTCCTGTTTAGACCATTCAAGTTATCAACTTTGCTGATAGGATTATTACATTACAACATACCAGGAAGACATTTGAAGATTAGCAGCTTCAAAGATGAGAAAAACTAAAAATGAAATACCTGCAATATTATGTAGCTATCTCCCATGTAAAATTTCCCATAGTCAGCCTTTGCCAACGGAACAGGCTGAAAATTCTCAATGCGCCAGATTTCTGTCCCACTAAGGGAAATTAAGTTCAACATTTTAATCTTTTGAGATATGCCCAAAATATAAATGCACCAATCAAGAATTTCATCGCATGCAAGCAACTTAAGCTAAATATTCAACCAAATCAACTTCCATACTAGTGTCCATTGAACACAACATGCATACAGCTCTAATCTGAAATAAATTAAGGAAAATTTTCATTTTGCATGTGATCCATTTTCTAACTTTCGTAAGGATACACTCTCTGTCCAACTGCCTGAAATGCAGGATCCAAGACTTTGGCAGAGCTAGACATTGGAAAATATGTCTGTTACTGTCTCCTTAGTTGCAAAAGAAACTAATAGTTTTTAAATTATTGTATCTGATGTTTGGATATGCCGCAAGACTTCACTGCAAGAGAGGAGAAAACAAGAGTGTCAAACAGAGTACAATGGCGCAGATCAATGGAAACCCCAGCAAATGAACTGGAAAATAAAAGAAACATGAACAAGACTATAAATTTCAAAGCATAACAAAACAAGGAAGAAAAACGGGCAATAATAATATGGGTTATTTTGTATTGTATTTACTTGCAGAATTGGAGCTTTTTTTATTTCTTTACTTACAACATCACTCTAAGAAACATGCTAGAACTTCATCTGACATAATTGATCCTTTTAATGGTGATTTAGAAGTGGATTGGATATTCAATCGCTAATTAAGTTGGCTTCACGACTTGCAAAAAAACAATTCTACTTTGTAGCTTGAACAAAAAGTCCACACTCAAATCTATCCTACAAACCAAAAGAATGAACAACTCCACCACATTACAAACATAAGTCATCACAAAACTTACAAGTAATAAGATATCGTAATGTTCATTAAAAATTCAATCTATCCCGCCCGATTTTCTCCAACAATGAATGTACAAAATACCAAATTACAATTTAGTAGTATAGTAATACTCAAGATCCTCCACACAAGTTACCATATCCAATAACCCAAGTTGATAAACGAAGGGAAGATAAATTTCAATGCATTCAACATCCAATTTGTCAAGTGTCAAACCAAGGTGACTGACAGATCCATTAATTAACGATTGAGCCAAGGAGGAGCTAAAGACAAATAATTAGAGCAAATCAGCTATAAAAGAGTGATCTAAGAACTGTGATGATGATAAAGCCACAACATCCCAAATTGATGGCTGAACTACAGTATCGAACTTCCAGTGCACAGTAAGAACACATCCAAACGAGATACACCAAATCCAAAACACTCCCAAATCACCATTAACAAAAGGATCAACACAAAACCAATAAAAGGGTACACAAAAAAACACAAAATGGGCAAGTCCCAAGTACCAATCAGATCAAACATTGAATTGATTCTAAACCAGATATGAACAAAACAACAACAAACAATCAAATCCCAGATAGAAAAAGCCCAAAAAACACCAGATCAAAGCGAAAAATCACATGGGGTTAGCGATCAAAGACGAGATCAACCAAGAACTGATCCCAAAACAGCTGACCTGAGCGGAGATCTCTAACACCCTTTGGAAATGAAGGGTGGAGGAGAAAGAAATGATTAGGGAAACACAAGAGAAGGGAATGGCTGGCAATAAAGAGAGATGTAGAAGATGGTTGGGAAAAAGAAAAAGTGGGAATTATTGCAGTATGTTGTGTCTGATTTTTCCTTTTTCTCTCTCTCTCACAATACAACTTTTTCAGGCTTTTGAGATTACAATTCAGGGCGAGAGAGAGAGAAATCGAAGGTGGGTTGGGTCCGATTGAAGAACAGTGGAACCAGAAAATTGAAACTCGTAATTTAAGGGAAGGGATCCGTTGACGGTGGCACCGCCCAAATCGGTCTCTGTGTTTCTTTCCTTCAATGGGTTCTTACGATTTTGTCGAGTTTAGCAATTGGGTGTGAGAGTTCTTGGGAATGAAGATTGAAAAGAGAAACTTTGATGAATATCCCATTATTATTCAAGCTAGTTTGCAAATTTTATTTCATGGGGGTGGAGTAGGCAATCACTAGGTAGGGTTTTTGTGTTATGCTATATTTAATTTACTTGCCATTTTTACTTCAAAGTCTTGTTTAGATTTTAAAATAGCTTTCAATCAAAAAAATAATAATTAAATAACCGAGATTAAGTGGCGCAGTTGGTTATCTTGTCTTGTATTAATTCATTTCAATTCTACGGTCACGAATTCAAGCCCGAAAAGATCTGTAGCACAACAAATTCCTCCATCGCTCACTCCTTCATTCCCATGATTCGACCGCTAGTCCCATGGAAGAAATTGACACCCTTCCAATTGGGTTCATCATATGTTTCAAAATTGAATATTTTTACTTTTTAAAATTTCAATAATGCTCACTTTTAGTGTTTGTCAGTATTTTTAGTTTACTTTTATATTTGGTTTCTTTTAAAAATTTCACATGAAAACTAAAATAATTACTTCACTAATATATTTAAATTTTAAATTAGCTTAATTATTATTTTTGTCAAAATTACTTTATGTAATTAAAGGTCTTGTTATTGCAAGGACTAAAAGTGAACATCATTGAAATGTCGTTACAGGTAAAACATAAAGACCAAATTGAAAATAAACACCAAATCTAAGAATTAAAAATGTATTCATTTCTATATATGCATGTGCGTGTGTCAAGATCGATTTGCGTGTACCTTAACTATTTTTACAAAACATATCGCCCAATATTATAATATTTGGATCAAAGGAACTATATGAAACTATTTATTAAACAAAGACTTATATATAGATTGAACTCATATTAACTTAAATCTTGTGCCCTTTCTTGTTTGCCAATTTATGATAGGTTTTAGACTTATATAGTTCAAGTTAAGTAAGAAAATTGAAAATGACCCATGTTTTTCATACTATTGATTATATACATATTAATGCATATTGTATTATTAGTCTGGTTGACTTTTCATCTTCAATTTTCAATGTATGTTATGTTATTTACATTTGCTTTTGAGCACATTTAGTAAAAAGATATTTTATTTGAAACCATGATCAAAATCATGTAAGAGACTTTCTTTCATAGTTTCATGAATAGTGCAAGAACATATAGGATTATTGGATTCTTTTCACAAAAAAAAAGGAAATTTGGATGAACATAGAGACATTAATGTTATCTTAACCTAAAATTGTAATCACTACTAAATCTTAAGCATTAGATTATGACAAATTTAATTATGTAATAAATTATCGAAGGAGAATGATGGATGATTTTACCAACAAAAACAATAGTCGAACGATATCTTAATATATTAATAACTACAAAATTTGTGGTTTGAATCCTTCGATCTTTTATTGTACTAAAAAAAAGATACTAATACTTTTTTATAAACTTCATTTGTTTCGCTTAACCTGTTTTATACCTTGTATGAAATTTATAGGTTGATGTTATACACTGATGTTATTATTTAATTATTTTTTTTATATTTATAAATGTCAAGGTCAACTTACACGTACCTTCGTTATTATTACTAGACATATTATTTGACCTTACAATATTTAGATGTCAAGAAATTGATAAAAATTTAATTTATAGGTAGATTTGCATCATACATTGAACAATCATATTTTAATTACTTATGATCATTTTGAATACAGGGGGTCGCTAATGACTCTTTTACTACGCTTATGTCACTTTATGATAGTTTATTTTTACTATTAAAGTTATATATTGCTACAAAAACAATAATTCAACTATATAAATGTGTTATTTTCACTAAAAGACTTTAATGCATATCTCCAACCTTAATTATGGTTATTGAATGGATTGATGGTGCGATTGGTTATTTGGCTTGGTGTTAATTTATTTTCACTCCATAGTTATGGGTTATGGGTTTGATCCCTAGAATTTGTACTAAAATAACATTTGTTTTAAACCAAAAAGAAAATAGGTTACTGTTGTCGATTGAACCTAATTTTCTACACCAATTTTGTATGTTGCTTAAATCTCTTTCAACCATATTATTAAAGTATTCATAAATGAAATCTGGTGAAATAATAGAGGATGTCCTTTTACCATCTCCACCCCAAAAGTAGTTATTTCCACCATAAATACTATTATGTCATTGTAGAGTAATGTTGTAATTTTTTTTCTTTTTTCTTTTTAATTTTTTCATTATTAATTATCTATAAAATCTGCAGAGTTAACATCATTTTAAAACTTCAATAAAAACAATAACTCAACTAATATAAATATTATATATTGTCGGATTCTAAAATATTTAGATGCCCGAGAAATTATTTCTTAAATAGATGACTATCGTCTATTAAATTTATATCTCTTACCACTAAAGCTTTTCATAATCATTAAAAAAAACAAACAAATTATGGTAATTCATTTCTCATTTGACAAATAAATTGGGTTGTAATGAAAGAGTGGATCTGAGGTAAATGCTACTAAAAGCGTTTTACCACTTTGTTAAGCTAATCAAAAGAGTCCATCAAAATTTAGCATAGAAAGAATGACCTCACAAATGTGTTTCCTTGATGGTAAAAAAATATATATGTATATATATTATAGAAGGTAAACGATTATCATAATGTGTTAATGTCCTACCTCTATCATGGTGTCATCTATAATTATATTAAAAAAAAAAAAATCGAAAGGTGACGGACCAACAAAAAAATTGATAACTATGTTAATCATGGTAAAAAAAAAACAATCCTAATCAAAATCAAAGTCTTAACTAACAAAGAATTCAATAATTCTAAAGAAGGTCAATATCGTCACCACCATGAAAATTAGACTTTCTAAATACGATGGGAGTAATCCTCGAAGCATGAAGACTACTAAGGTTCATGATCCCATCAAAGATTAAAAAAAAAATGGAGCCTCAAATAAGCCAACTCCAAATTAACAAAACACTTTCTATCCTATCCAAACAAAGTCAAAGCCACACCACACTAAACAAAACAACCTAAACCTATATAATTTTCCCTATAGTGAAAGAAAATCACAAACAAAACATCTGTTGCTGGTTGTTCAATTTCATCTTTGTGTGGTATACTTATGTTGTTTTTGTGGTTTCTGCTTTGATTTCATATCATGGGAAATTATAGATTTAGATTGTTTTGTTTAGTGAATTGCTTTGACCTTGTTCGGGTAGGATAAAAAATGTTTTATTGATCTACTTGTTTTGAGCTCTATTATTCTTTTTTTTAATCTTTGGTGGGGTCACGAACTTCAACAGTTCTCATGCTCCAAAGATCACCTCCAAAGTGTTTAGAAATCAATCAATGTGGTGGTGACGATAATTTACCTTCTTTAAAATTATTAAATTCCTTGTTAGTTAAGTTTTAGATTTCGATTAGGATTATTTCTAATCATGATATCATAGGCTCTGGGGGGCTATCTCTATTTGTGGTCGGTCCTCTCATGAGAGGTGAGGATGTAATGCTTGTGGTTGGTTTAGTTACATTAATTATCATTCAATACGAGCAATATTTAGTTTCTACATACGTATACGAAAACTTTAGTGTGAAAACTAGTTTATGGTCTGTTATGGGTAGAATTAGGCCCGAGTAGTGGTTCGCGCGTCAAAGAGTCGGACCCATGAGGGAAACTCTCTAGTACTAGACCCGCATTGGCGCGCACGGAAGTCCAGGCCCACATCGGTACATTCGTAAACCCGGATCCACCCCAGTGCGCCCGTAGCTCACGCGCAACTCATGCGCAGGGCCCCCATGCGCGCGAGCCCCAGGCGAGCGCCACTCATGCCTGGGGCCCCCATGCTCGCTCGAGGCCCCAGGCGCGCGCGACTCATTCCCGGGGCCCCCAGGCGAGCACCAGCCCAAGGCGTGCACGGGGACCCCAGGCGTGTGTAGGGCCCATGTGCGCGGGCCTCATGTGCTGGCCCTAGGCACGCGCGGACCTCATGCGCAGGCTCAGGCCTTGTGCGCAGGCCCCAAGCGCGGGCCCTCGTGCGCTCCCCCCAAGCGCGCACCGGCCCTAGGCCCGCCCCTGCGCTTCACGTGCAGGTCCGCCCAGCTGAGCATCGAAAGCGGGTCGCGCTGACCGACCCGGCTCAACCCGCTTACCTTTTCTGTTGTATCTCCCTCGTTCTAGATTCGATTTGCATGCCGTTTTCGCCAACGTTCGTAATATTTTCCTTATCTACGGTTAGACCCTATTTAGGGCTCGGCCAAGAAGAAATATTTTCCTAAAATGGAAATATCCACCTAAAAAGAAGATATTTCCATTATTATAATATTTCTACCAAAAGTGACCACCTACCCACCTTCTATATATATGTAAGCCAATTAGTCTTAAGGTAAGCAATTCGAAAACCCTAAACTCGACTAACCTACTCACCTCCTTCAATCTCGACTGACTTAGACATCGGAGGCGGCGTGGCTCACACCACACCGGTGTCTAGTTATTGTCTATTTTGCAGGTAATTCGTCCCTATATCATACAAATTCATCGTTGATCTCGAAGACAAAATTCGGCATCAATAGTTGGCGTCGTCTGTGGGGACGAGTTCGTGCTTTAACCAAAAAGACGTTGCTAACACCGTACCTCGCCATTAAGAGATGAGTTCGAGTCCTAATACTCGAGGTCAAGAGGTCGAGTTTGACGACGAGAGGCACCCTAGAAGGATACCTATCCGAAACGATATTAAAACCCCGCACAGTGAAAGGGTTGGCGAAGTCACCCAGACTGCTACCGAAGAAAGCCCGCTAGATCCGAAGGTAGCCGCGTTGGAAAAAAAGGGTGCATGATATGTTAGAGGCGATTAGCCGGCTGACTGAGTTGTTCCGAACATCGCCACCTATCACTCCAGCGGTCACGAAGCACCAGAAGCGTGCTCTACCAACGGCACAACCACTCATTAGAGTGGAGACATTGGCAGAATTAGAGAGCAAGCGAAAGGCGCAACACCCAAGAAAGGACTGTACCAAGCGGATACCGCCAAGGAGCCCGAAACAGCGCCTCTATGCAGAGATCCAACAAAAGGGAAAGCGCATCTGACCAACAGGCCGACTAGGATAATAAGCACGAGAGTGAGGCCTGCTGAAAGATTAACCCTCGGGGGAAGCCACCGACGTAGAGGACCCATGGAGCGACCCCAGGTTGCCTCTGAGGTAGGAGAATCTCGACCACATACTAGGTCGATCCTAGACCGCAATAGGTACTCTCGTAGCTCACTGAGCAGGTCAAGATCAGGAAGGAAAACCAGACCAATAGAAGTGAAGAGTAGCCAAACCGATCTGGGAACCGACCTAAAAGAGTTTATTAACCTTCGTCGAAAGGCATTAAGAGATGAAGCGGAAAGCCAGCCCTGGATGGTCGAATTAAAAAACATCCAAGATCAGCTAGGTGACATGAAGAGGGCTCAAGATCAACATGGACTCGACCTAGACAGCCTTGTAGATCAGGTGGACCCGCCCTTTACCGATGAGATAATGGCAGAGGAAATGCCAACCAAGTTCAAGCTACCCACGATGAAGGCATACGATGGTTCAAAGGATCCAGTAAAACACCTAGATACGTTCCGGTCATGGATGGAACTCCATGGAGTCTGGGATGCTGTCAAGTGCAGGTCGTTCTCTTTCACTCTCACTGGAGTAGCTAGTAGATGGTTCAGACAACTGAAATGGAAATCCATCGCTTCCTTCCGAGAATTGGCAAGAGCATTTATCACCTAGTTCTTAGGAGGACGCAACCAGAAGAAGTCAGCGACGCATCTGCTTACAGTAAAACAAGGAAGCTACGAAACACTTCGAGAATATGTGGCACGATTCAACAATGAGGCACTACAGATTGAAGGATATACTGATGGGGTAGCGCTGACTGCAATCGTCGCAGGGTTGAAAGATGAAATTTTTTTGTGGTCCCTAGGAAAAAAGGCGTCTGCCACCTATGTTGAGGTACTGACGCGAGCTCAGAAGTACATGAGCGCGGGGGAATTATTGAAGTCGCGAAAGGCTCCAGAAGAGAAACGCACCCACAACGAACGGGAAAGGCGCGTCGACCGACATGAGCTTGAACGAGTGGAATCTCGTAAAAGACAAGTGAATGATAGGTCAGAAAACTGGGATAAGTCTGGCCGCCAAGGGCTGCCACCCAGCAAGTTTGACAAATACACCCCCACCATGGTTCCATTGGAACAAATACTGATGGAAATTAAAGATAAAGAAACCCTCAAGTGGCCCAACAAGATGAAAATGGGGTCGCACAGGAGAAATAAGGAAAAATACTGTCTTTTCCACCGTGACCACGAACATACCACTTCTGAATGTTACGACTTGAAAGAAGCCATAGAAGCCTTAATCCAGAAGGGACATTTGAAAGAGTACGTGGGCGAAAGACGGAAGTCACCCGAGCGACCCAATAAGAGGCAAGACACTAGGGATTCACCACCTCCCCAAGAGATCCGAACTATCTTAGGTGAGCCTGCAGGGGGCGACTCCAACAGAAAGCGAAAGGCCTGTATGAGACAAGCTCATGTAGCACCCGGATGTGAAGAAGTGAGTATAATGGCAATAGCTGACGACGACATCAACTTCTCCAATGAGGATGCGAAAAGAGTGCACCAACCTCACAATGACGCTTTGGTGGTCTCGTTAATCATATCTAATATCAAGGTCCGAAGGATATTAGTTGATGGAGGTAGCTTCGCCGGCATACTCTCACTGCAAGCGTTCAACACAATGAAAATAGGGCGAGACAAGTTAACCCTATGTTCCGCACCGCTAGTAGGGTTCGGAGGCTATACCGTATACCCGGAAGGAAATATCGAGCTTCCTGTGACCTTCAGCGAAGATGATAACATTGTCCTAATTTTTGTGAATTTCTTGGTTGTGGATGACAGGTCATCGTACAATGCAATACTCGGACGTCCATCATTACACCGACTGCGAGACATCCCATCCACTTACCATCAGATGATGAAATTTCCAACCCTCACAGGAGTAGGAAAGGTCAGGGGTGAACATGTGTCGCGAGAATGCTATCACACTACTTTGAAAAACGTGCCCAGCGTGGCGGAAGTAAAGATGATTGCTAACTCCTCAAAGCCCGTCTCGGCGGCAGAACAGGCCACACTCGCCCAACCGAGTGCTGCGCCTGAGAAGGCCGAGACAGCAGAAATTGAAGTAAAAATCAGCAATCCTATCAAAGAATCCGAATTGAATAGAGGAGAACCTGTTGAACAACTGGAGACAATAACTTTGCTGAGTGAAAGTCAATAAGTAAAAATTGGAACAAATCTAGGTGCAACTCAAAGAGGCAAGCTCATATCTTTCCTTAAAAGAAACGTCGACGTGTTCGCCTGGTCAGTTGAGGACATGCTCGGAGTAGATCCCAAAGTCATAACCCACAGATTGAACATCGACAGAGACTACAAGCCGGTAAGACAGAAACGACGGGCCTTCAATCATGCTAGGAACGAGGTCATCTCCGAACAGGTCAACGAGCTCCTGCGTACCCGGTTCATTAGAGAAGTGCACTATCCAGAGTGGCTATCCAACATAGTGCTAGTAAAGAAACCAAATGGCAAGTGGAGAACTTGCATCGACTTCACGGATTTGAATAAAGCATGTCATAAGGATAGTTTTCCGTTACCTCGCATAGATCATCTAGTAGATGCAACAGCAGGACATGAAACCCTATCATTCATGGATGCCTACTCAAGATACAACCAGATAATGATGCATCCAGCAGACCAGGAGAAGACCTTATTCATAACTAGTAGAGGGTTGTACTGATACAACGTGATGCCTTTTGGCTTAAAAAATGCTAGAGCCACGTATCAGAGACTAGTTAATAAGATGTTTGCTCACCTCATTGGTAAAAATATGGAAGTGTACGTGGATGACATGCTGGTAAAAAGTAAGGGAGTGGAAGACCACGCGAGTGACCTATCTCAAGCGTTTAGCACCCTCAGACAGTACCGAATGAAGCTCAACCCAAGCAAGTGCGCATTTAGTGTTAGGTCGGGAAAATTCCTAGGTTTCCTAGTGCATCAGCGAGGACTAGAAGCCAACCCGGATAAGATCCGTGCAGTAATGGAATTAGCACCACCTCAAACTCTAAAACAACTTCAGAGCTTAAATGGAAAGGTAGCTGCCTTAAACCGCTTTATCAACAGGGCAACAAACAAATGTTTACCTTTCTTCAAAGTGCTTAAAACGAAGGGAAAGTTTGAATGGACAGAAGAGTGTGGAAAAGCTCTTGAGCAGTTGAAATTATACTTGAGTGAAACGCCCCTCCTATCAAGCCGGTCCCAAGCGAGGAGTTGTTCTTATACCTGGCTACATCAGAACGTGCAGTTAGTTTAGTATTGATAAGAGATGACAATGGGCGTCAGTTGCCCATCTACTATACCAGCAAAGCAATGGTAGACGCCGAGACCCGATACCCCCAAATGGAGAAGCTTGCGCTGGCTTTAGTTACCCTGGCAAGGCGCCTAAGACCGTACTTCCAGGCGCACAAGGTAAATGTGCTGACAAATTTCCCGCTGAGACAGGTACTGCAAAAACCAGAAACGTCCGATCGACTGCTCAAATGGGCATAGAACTAAGCGAGAACGATATAAGCTATCAAGCCAGACCCTCTGTCAAGGGGCAAGCAGTAGCAGATTTCATAGTGGAACTGACGCCGGAGGGGGCTAATGAAATGTACAATGTAGAGGCTAAAGTGTGGAACTTGTATGTGGACGGTTCATCAAACAAGAAAGGATGCGGAGCAGGACTACTGCTAGAGTCACCCGAGGGAGACCGCCTCGAGTATGCACTCCAGTTTACATTTTGGACCTCTAACAACGAAGCCGAGTATGAAGCAATCATCGCTGGACTCCATGCTGCCATGGCAGTGGGGGCAAGCCACCTACATGTCAGAAGTGACTCTCAGCTCATAATTAACCAGATCTCCGCCACCTACCAAGCAAAGAAGCAAGGATGGTAGCCTACTTACAGAAAGTGAAAGAATTAACTATGTCCTTCGTAGAAGTGAAATTTCAGCAAGTCCTCAGATCCCAAAATGCCAATGCCGACTCTCTAGCCAAGCTGGCCGCATCATTTGAGACAGAGGTAAGCCATTACGTCCCGGTGGAAATTCTGACCAAGCCTAGTGTAAACGTGGAGAAAATTCACGACATAGTCACAACCTCGAGTGCTAGCCAAGCAACATGGATGACTCCAATTATCGATTATTTGACAAAGGGAACGATCCCTGATGACAGAAAAGAAGCTAGAAGATTGCGCTATCGGGCAACCACGTACTTTATGAACGGAGAAATTCTATATAAATGAGGGTACTCCCTGCCCCTACTTCGGTGTCTCAATCCAGAAGAAGCGGAATACGGTATGAGAGAGGTGCATGAGGGAGTGTGCGGGAACCACTCTAGGGCTCGGTCGTTAGCTAAGAAAATAAATCGACAAGGTTACTTCTAGTCGATGTTAGTCGATGATACGAGGCAATTCACACGAGCATGCGACAAATGTCAGCGCTTTGCTACAATCATGCACCAACCCCCAAAAACTCTTGCCAGCATGGTGGGACGATGACCCTTTGCTCAATGGGGAATCGATCTAATTAGACCACTAGCGTCTGCTAAAGGTCAAGTCAAGTTTGTTGTAGTGGCCGTCGACTACTTCACCAAGTGGACAGAAGCGGAAGCGCTAGCCACCATTACCAAGAGGAAAATTACGGAGTTTGTTTGGAAATGTATCGTCTGTAGATTTGGAGTACCCCACACTCTAATAACTGAAAATGGCAAGCAGTTTGACAACGCGGCATTCAGAAGATTCTGTCAAGAATTGAATATAAGTCACCACTGTTCATCGTCAGCCCACCCACAAGCAAACGGGCAAGTGGAAGCGGTCAACAAGATTATTAAGAAGAACCTAAAAACCAAACTCGAAGCCCTCAAAGGCGCGTGGGAGGACGAACTCCCAAGGGTCCTATGGCCGTACCGAGCAACGCCCAAAACATCAACAGACGAAACACCGTTCTCTCTAACCTATGAGGCCGAGGCTGTGATTCCGGATGAAATCGGTATCCCTTCACCACGAACAGAACTCTACAACTCGGATCAAAATGATCAAGAGTTGCAGCTAAACTTGGACTTGTTAGAAGAACGGAGAGAAGCAGCTAGCATCAGAACTGTAGAGTATAAAAATCGGACTGCCCAGTATTACAACTCAAAAGTGAAAATCAGGCACTTCAAAGAGGGCGATTTGGTCTTAAGAAAAGTTATGCCGATTACCAAGAATCCCACTGATGGTTCACTAGGTCCAAATTGGGAAGGCCCATACTTGATCGTGAAGGTACTGCGCACAGGCACCTACCACCTCAAAACATTAGATGGGATAACAGTACCACATCCATGGCACGCTGAGCATCTGAAGAAATACTACCTGTAGCAAAGCCTACCTGGACGTCAAATTCTACATTTTTTCTACTACTTAGAAGAGTTAATAGATATTGTCGCTTTCATTTTATTTACAAAATGTAATAGAACATTTAGTTCGACTCATTGTTTTGTCATCTAATCCGTTATCTTTTAATACAATTCAAGTTACCTTTTTTCTATCTAGCGCGTGTAGAGAAAACTGTCTTGAATGGGGGCAACTACCTAGATAGATAAGGCCAAAATGGCTACCTAAATTCTACTAAGAAGGTAAGGCCAACCAGACTACCTAAGTGGATAAGGCCGAAATGGCTAACCAAGGTCGACTACAAGGGTAAGGCCAACCAGGCTACCTAGATGGATAAGGCCGAAAATGGCTATCCAAGATCGAATACAAGGGTAAGGCCAACCAGGCTACCTAGATGGATGAGGTAGAAACGGCTATCCAAGTTCTACTAAGAAGGTAAGGCCAACCAGGCTACCTAGATGGATGAGGTAGAAACGGTTATCCAAGTTCTACTAAGAAGGTAAGGCCAACCAGGCTACCTAAGTGGATAAGGCTGAAATGGTTATCCAAGATCGACTACAAGGGTAAGGCCAACCAGGCTACCTATATGGATAAGGCCGAAACGGCTATCCAGGTTCTACTATAGAGGTAAGGTCAACTAGGCTACCTAGATGGATAAGGACAAAATGGCTATCCCAGTCCTACTATGAGGGTAAAACCAACCAGGTTACCTGGATGTGTAAGTCCAACTAGGCTACCTAGATAAGTAAAAGCCAAAATGTACAAGTTTAACAACAGTCACCCAGTCACCTAGCCGATGCTACAGTCACAAAATGGAGTTGAAGAAACGAGGTAGTACACAACCAATCGGTTCTAGAATAAAAAGGAATACCCAAAAGAAGCGCAAGCATATTCATTAAAACAGTCCAAAAGAAAGTAAAGACATAAATACAGACATGACCACAACGACATGAACTAAAGCGATAAAAAACTTCTTAAAGATAGCAATCCTAAAGGCCGCGACTTCGCAGGCCCACCGACATCACCCTGACAGCACCCAAGATCAACCTCTTAAAAAGCTCTGATTTCTTGGGGCAGGCGCGATCGAGCTAGAGCCTCCAGGCTGGACCGAACTAATGTCGAAGACAGGCAGTTGACACTGCCTAAAGGTTGAGTGCTCTCCGGAACTCCCTGAAAGAAATGAACATTATAATAAGGGACGTGCATAAGAGAACACTCACCACTCGAAGAGGTAAGCACAACAATAGAAAGAGAAGGAAGAACCTGGAGCTCCGCCTCAAGCCGTCGGATATAATCCTCGATGCCAGGCAAGAAGTTATTTGGAGGCAAATCTGGGTATGCAGCACGATACTGCTTGATGGTCCATATTACGCCCTGTCGCATAGCCTTATTTTCTGCCTTCAAGAAAGCCAGAGTGGATCGGGAAGCTTCAAACACGAAGTTAGTGTCAACCAACTTCCCTTGAGCCACCGACAATTCTTGAGCCAAGCGAGAAGAAACAACCTTCTCCTCGTCAAGCTCTCTCTGGGTAGTTAAATGAGAAGTCTGGCTGGACAGAAGAGACGCTTGAACCCCCTTCAATGTGGTCCGACAGGCCTGAAGAGCTTCCTCCGAGGTGCGGTAAGTCGAGGTCAAACGTTCCACCTCCGCCTCCAGACGAGCAAAGTCGCTCCTCGTACTATAACCAACACGCATGTAAGACAGACAGGTCAGCAGAAAGTTGGTGGAACCCTCGAGTGAGATACATGTACGACTGCCACAAAAAACAGACACCGTCAGCAACTCCCAAGGAGAACACATAAAAAATGGCGTCCGATTACCTGATAAGCATGTCGTAACCCCTCATCAAAGTTACGCGCTGCCGCGTCTTGATAGCGGATGGGAACATTCTCACGAAAACCACTCCACTCCTCGAAAGAATGAGTCAACGAATCCACAGAATAGGGAACGTTATGATAAGGTGGATCAGGAATGTTCCAGCGAGACCTTTCCCTAGGCACAATCGACCATTGGGGGTTCAGGCGTGCCCGCCGAGATGGGGGGTCGGAGGTCACCTCACTCCTAACAGAGATCGGACCCACCGGAGCATTGATCATGCCCTCCTCCTCGTCAGAAAACATTGAGTCTGAGTCAACAGTAAAAACGACACCGTCTAGTCCTGTGACGGCAAAGTCAGTAATGTCAAGGGTCCCGAAATCGACAACACTCAAAGAGGGGTTGGGAAGGGAACTCATGTCTGCATCATAAGCACCACAACAACGACATTAAGACAATCCCTGAATGAGAGAGGAAAAAACGACAATGTCTACTCACCAGGAAGGATGTTGTGTCGGGCCAATGATTCTTCAGTCACGTACTACAAACTATCCCGCGTCCTGACGTCTAACCTCGAAACCCGACTAAAAAATTCAAACACTTCAGGGCGAGCAGTAAATAATCTATCCACTACTGAAAGAATATCGTTAGTAAGAGCATACCCGCATACAAAAAACAACAAAAAGTCTATTATTTGGTTCTATGAACCTAAATTACCAGGCTTCACATATTTAGTAGGGATGGTGTAGCGAGCAATGGGACAAGGAGCACACCAAACACCCCCCATGTAAAACTAGGAATCCTTCCAGACCTTGTGGCTCAGAGAAGGTTTTACTACAGGTTGAAGGTGAGAAGTGAAATAGTGAGTCCCGCAAACATCCTCAAGCCCAATTAAATTTTAAAGGGAAAGGAAGTCGGAAACACTGAAAGACCCTTCCATTCCCAGAACATCCCATAAGCAAAAACATCCAAAAAACACATTCCATGTGTTGGGGCCGAGCTGTCTAGGAGCTATCCTTAAGGTGGCCAACAACTCTTGAACGAGGGGAGTAAAAGGGAAACGAAATCCCCTCTCTAGCATAATGGTGTATACCGTCACCCACCTTACCGGGGGACTTTGAGGGACCTCACCTCCCATCGGGAGTCGAGTCAACACGAAAGGAGGGAAATTATATTTTCTCCTTATTTCCTCTATATCATGTTCAGTCAGCTGTGAAGCATCATCCCGAACAAACCCCGGACCCCTGGTGGTTGTACGGTGACGAGGTCTTTGAGAGCGTTGAATCTTCGTAGACCCCGTCTGGATCTCGACTTCATTAACGTAATCGGGATCCATAAGTCGGCTACCCGGATAGATGATGGAACAAGCAAAGGCAATGCAAAAATAAAAAAGATAAGGTTCGAGTGAAGTAAAGGTTTGAGCGAAGCGAAAATCTCGTGAACAAAAAAGAAATGGCTAATTTGAAGACTTAAAAAAAAAGGTAAAAAAAGAACAAGAAGCTCACCTTAAGAGGAAGAGAAAAGGAAAAAGTTTGAGTAAATAATGGAAGAAATGAAGGGTATTTATAGAGTTTGGAAGGAAAAGTAGGCCATTAGGAAACCAGGTCGCCAAGTAGATCCCGAGCTCACCTGGACGCCGGCCCCCCAAACCCAAGAACACTTTCAGAACTAACATTACATTAAGAAGTTGAAGTCTAAAAGTGGGGGCAACTGTTTTGGGTAGAATTAGGCCCGGGTAGTGGGCCGCGCGTCGAAGAGTCGGACCCATGAGGGAAACTGCTTTGTACCAGGCCCGCATTGGCGCGCACGGAAGTCCAGGCCCACATCGGTATATTCGCGAACCCGGATCCTCCCTAGTTCGCGAGCAGCTCACGCGCGGGCCCAAGACGTCGCAGGGCTCCCATGCGTGCGGGCCTCAGGCGCGCGCGACTCATGCCCGGGGCCCCCATGCGCGTACGAGGCCCACATGCCCTCGCGGGGCCCCCAGGCGCGCACCTGTCCAAGGCGCACACGGGGCCCCTAGGTGCGTGCGGGGCCCATGTGCGCCGGCCCCAGGTGCTTGCGGGCCCAGACGCGCTTAGGCCTCGTGCGCAGGCCCTAAGCGTGCACCAGCTCGCCTCTGCGCTGCACGTGCGGGTCAGCCCACCTGGGCGCCGAGAGCGGGTCGCGCTGAGACCCGGTTAGCCTGACGCGGGTCGACCCGCTTACCTTTTCTGTTGTATCTCCCTCATTCTAGATCCGATTTGCATGCCGTTTTCGTCAACATTCGTGATATTTTCCTTATCTACGGTTAGACCCTATTTAGGGCTCGGCCAATAAGAACTATTTTCCTAAAATGGAAATATCCTAAAAAGAAGATATTTCCATTATTATAATATTTCTACCAAAAGTGATCACCTACCCGCCTCCTATATATATGTAAGTCAATTAGTCTTAAGGTAAGCAATTCAAAAACCCTAAACTCGACTAACCTACTCAGCTCCTTCAATCTCGACTGACTTAGGCATCGGAGGCGGCGTGGCTCACACCACACCGGTGTCTAGTTATTGTCTGTTTTGCAGGTAATTCATGCCTATACCATACAAATTCACCGTTGATCTCAAAGACCAAATTTCGGCATCAACATGGTCAATTTAATTTTCTTTCTATATTTTATATGCGAATAGTTTGATAAATTACGTATAAACAAATATAATCTCATTCTAAGCATGGGTCTTAGCACTTATTACTATTTTATAGGTTAAGAGTTTGATCATTCAACTCTTCAATTGTGAACAAAAATGATGTATAAATATAAGAATTAATTGTAATGAAGAGAAGTGTACAAACAAAATTTTATGGTTACTTCTACTGCTAGTGCTATATATATATATACATATATAAGTCTGAGTAGTTTGAACTGTCCAACTCCAATTACGGCGGTTGAATTGAAGGATAATTTTATAATTTTATTTAGGTTGGATTCACAAATTTAATATTTTTATATATAATGAAGTTAGGTTGAGTTGAGTTATCCAAAAAAAAAATTCTCTTAAAAGCTCACCCGTAATTCATAAATATGTAAAATAGAAAATAATAAATAAAATTACAGCTTCCTGACTAATAGGATTAGTTAGACTTGAAAATTTGAATTAGCTTAAAAAATTCCTTTTACCCAATTCAATTCAAATTATGTACACTCTTATGATTCAAGTATATAGGTTGTCTTGCCTCGAGCACATAGATGTAGATTTATTAGTGTCTCTAAATCATCAAAATAATAATAATAAAATAATAAATCATTTATGTTGTAAACTAAAGCCCCGGTTCATAACTATTTTGTTTTTCGTTCTTTGTTTATGAAATTTAAGCCTACAACCAATTGTCTTACTATACCTTTTTCCTTATTCGGATATCTACATCTTACCTATATTTTAATAAACAAAACCAAAATTTGTAAACAAAAAAAAGTAGCTTCCCAAAACTTGTTTATGTTTTTGAAATTTGGTTAGTATTCTCCTACTTTCTTAAGGAAAGATGGATACATTATAGGAAAGATGGAGCACATGGTAGGAAATTTGAATAGAAATAGACTTAAATTTCTTAAACAAAAAACAAAAAACAAAATGGTTATCAAACGGGGCCTAAGGGTGTGTTTGGGCTCATTTATGTAAACGACTAGGTTGGTTATAATAACCTAACCAATGTTTGCCCTACCATTTATTATAAATGGTGGTTATCTAAACCTGCATGCTCATTTATCTAAACCTTACATATATTATGTTTTGTTACATAACCAGCCTTCAAATACCGTTTATCATAATTCATTTATAATAACTTGTCCCTCAAACACAGTTTATAATAATCCATCGTTTATTATAATTCACCGTTTTTCATTACCTTTCATCTATCATGACCAAACCGGTGTTCCAAACACACCTCTTAGACCTTTTTTTTTTTTTACTTCTTCCTTCTAGCAAAAAAAAAAAATCAATTATCCTTGTATATCAACTTAGGTTGTCAGAAGCTCCCTAGCTTTTGGGCTTTGGCTCGTTGTGAATAATAATGTAAAAATCATTAATATTTTTAGTCAACGAAGATTGGATGGATGGGACCAAATTTTCCTTGCTTGGTTTAATTTGTTTGAGTTTGCAATTTGAAAAGAGTCTCTTCATGGTTTATCACACATCCACTCCCCTTTAAACCTCAAGACAAAAACTTGGATTTTAGCATGAGTTTCAACAAAAAGTTCCAACATCTAAGCATGTCTATAAAAATTAATAAATCTATTTTGTAATATTTGGTTCCACACTTTAAAAATGATTTTGATATAACTAAAAGTGATTTTGAGTAAGTGATATTTGTTTTATAAATGTTTAGAACCATCAAACTATAAAAGAAAAAAAAAATGGTTATGTTGGTTAGGAGATTCTTGGTCAAGTACTTTACAAGAAATCATTTTAAAAGTGTTTATGGTTGAAAACACTTTATCTGATTTTAGATTTTTTTTAAATATACTTTTCATTATCACTGCTACAAAAATACGTTTAATGTCATGCAAAATTCGACATGCGTTTAAATATTCCTATTAATTAGTCATTTTCTCTATTATTTCTTAAAATCTAGCCTTTTTTTTCATCATTTCTCTTGTTTAAAATAAATAAATATATATAAAAATAATTTGTCGATTGACATAATTGGACCCGATGAAATGATGGTCCACTAAAAATTAATGGACGAGCCTAATATCTATTTGGGTCTGAAACCAGTAAACCATTTTTTATTAAAAAATATATGAATTCAATTCAGTTCAGTTCTTCGATTTTTGTAAACACTAAATTGAAAACAGAACTGATTTTTTTATTTTTGAAATTTGTGAACCAATACTTTGATTTTTAGGAAAATCTAAACGAAATCGTCAATTTTAATTTGGTTCGTCGATTCGATTCGGTTTTTGAATACCCTTAGGATGAACTAATTTAACTATTATATATATAATAGTTAAATTAATCGGTACCAAAAGGACCAAATCGAGTAAATGGAAAAAAGGTAGTAAAACAACCAAAAGATGTGCCAACGAGAGCAACAGCTGGATGCATTAGTGTGACATATAAATTAGGTCATGATTTGAATCCTCCAAACTAATTATTGTTGTTGAATTAAAAAAAAATCACGAGAAAGATGCTTGTTTGGGAGCAAAAATGTCTGTTGGGAAAGAGGAGAAAAAAGAAAAGAAAAGAGGGAGGTCCAATAGTTTTAATTTTGAACTCCGTCAAAAAAGCATAATATATCCTCACTCTGTTTTTATGTCCTAGCACGAAATATATAGTCTGATCCTATAACATTTATTTCCTTATATAAAAGATATTTTTTTTCTAAAATAATATAAAAGTCGAATATCAATTTTCAAGATTGAATCGGTAATAGTTGAAATAAATTATTACTAATCAACCAAGTCAACACATCAATAACATTTTTCGTAGCCATACAATATTTAGTTAAAGAGCTACATTTGCATGCTGTCTGGACAGCCCATTGCTGCCCAGCGCATGTTCTTTCTTTTTTTAAAAAATAATAATAATTCCATTTTACTTTACTTTTTTTTTTGTTCAAGGTTCATTATATTTTACTTTAATGGCCTCAGACTTTTAGAGTTTTGTTTTTTTTTTCTTTTCTTAAATCGATTTACCAATTTCTTCATTTAATATATATATATATATATATATATATTTATTTATTTTTTTTATTTTATTTTTTTTTTCGTGATTGTCCGGGTCAATATTTGCACAGCTCGACTAATGTTACGGGGCATATCCTCTTTAACCAATTGAACTATTCCATCATGATTAAACATCGAATTTTTAATTTTTTATACCAAGATCATTTTCACACTTACCATTTCACATCAAATTTCAAATCTTAAATCTATCACAAATTTCATTTCCAATTTTTCCATTTCTTCATTCAATAAACTTTATTTTTATTTTCATTTTATCCTTTAATCTTCTCTTCACACCTCAATTTCATCTTTCAATTTACTCTTCACACCTCCCTTTCATCCTTCAATCTTCTATTCTTACTTCTATAGCTAAAAAATTCAAACCTATAAATTGCATATGTTAATGTTGAAAAAGAAAAAAAAACAAACTTACATTTTAAGTTGATATTTAAGATTTAGAGATAATAATTTATTTTTCATAACAAAATATTAACCAAATATAAACATTGAATAAAAATTCTAGCATTGTTTTGTTAGAACTTCCGTCTGTTATTATTCACAACATTTCATATTTAATCAAGTTGAAAGTGTTCTTAAATAAACTTTGCTTAATATCATGGAAATTGAAAGTTTAATGTAACACCACACCTCTACCTCCTTCATTACATACAAGGAACATCCTACTTTATTGATTACTCAAAATAAAATGTACAACCAAAATCCTAGCTAGTTGTTTAGTGTCCTGTTACATTCTAATCCCACCAAAATAAAATTCACACAACCTATACAACAAATCTATAATACTAAGTATATGTACATCATTCATATATCTAATATTCTTTTTTTATATATATATATATATATATATAAATATAGATTTAGGTTGTTTTGTTTAGTGAATAATATACATACATATATATATGTATATATATATATGTATGTATATATATGTATGTATGTATGTAAAGCATGCTCGACATCCTAAGCACCTCGTCATTGCTCATCAGGACAAACCTGTAACCATACAACAAGAAAGAATTACCAACAAGAAAATTAGATTTCAACCACAACATAACAGTACACATCAACACTCATCACCAAGCAACGCACATTAACCCACCCCACCAACCACCACTTCAAAATAAGTTTAATCAAAATATATTTATGCTCTAAGTTATCAATCTTCATCCGGTTGGATTTTGTTGTCAAATACCAATGCATCCAGCAATGCATCCAAAAAAAAAAAAAAAAAAAAATATATATATATATATATATATATATATATATATAATCATTAATAAATCATTTCTACAATGTAACTAAGTATTTTGAACCATAAAGATTACCTCGTGAATGACATATTGTTTTGCATGTCCATAGATATTTGATTGGTTTACAATCGGCAAGCTAGTGTTATTGTTGCATGTTTCTCCGCAATA
The DNA here is from genome assembly GCA_036507275.1 of Sicyos edulis. Taxonomy (NCBI): domain Eukaryota; kingdom Viridiplantae; phylum Streptophyta; class Magnoliopsida; order Cucurbitales; family Cucurbitaceae; genus Sicyos; species Sicyos edulis. The sequence continues at coordinate 39,259,592 of CM071847.1, forward strand.
TTTTCCTAATTGAAACAATAAACAACCGAATAACTAAATATTTTCTTTGAAATTCATTGATGATTATATATTTATATATAGTTTAATTTGGTGATACCTGATTTAACGAGGAAGCTGAAGATTTATCTGACTTCACATTTTCCCTGTATTTCCTCTTTCCGAGTGGATCTTTCAATCTTTTAGGAGGACGACCAATAGTAGGTTTTCTCTTAACTCCGCGTGCTTCTACTAAATTGTCTTCAATGAAACTAGTATCTTCAACATTGATTGCTTTATTATTTTCAACCAAAACATTTATCTTCATCTTCTCCAAATCTTTGAGCAAATGAATAAGCTCAAACAATTTTTTATGTTCTACTGCTAGTGAAGTAATTTGACTAGCACTACGACACAAGTGGATATAGCACTTTCCAACTAACACCTTTGAATTTTCACTAACATCATGTTTGTAATCTTTAAATCCACTTGAAACTCTAGCCTCTTTTGTCCATCTTTTCAAAACATATGAAATAGAAATTTTGTTTACATTCTTCTTATCAAACACTTTAAGCGCGTGAGTCCATAAAATACTCATAAAAGTGAATTTCATGCAGCCACAAGTGATTGTTTGTGTTGAAGCCTCAAGTTTAACAAACCAATGTTGTCTTCTTCCAAAAATTGACACTTTGTACTCAGATATATCATCCAGCTTACCAATCTTATGGAGGTTACACTTAAGAATATCTATATACTCCTTTTGAAACAATTTTAAATATCTCAGGTGCATATATTTCAGCTGCATGTTGTAACATCTGTGTATTTGTTAATAAGACTGGTGTTGTTTAATTCATCTTAAAATCTGCCATCAACTCATCATATCTTCGATTGGCTAGAACTCATGCTCAAGAAAACGTAGGATGCCATGACTTGGCTTTAAATATTTTTTCATTAAACTATTCAAACTATCACTTTGTTGTGTACTTTTCATATCATCCGTAAAAGCAATGTCGCTCATACACCACCGCCCACTTTTCTCGCAATTCAAACAAATTTCTTAACCATTTATTTTCTTTAAGATTATAAATGTCCAACATTTGTTTCCATGCTAATAACCAATCATTTTCATCTTAATAATCATACACACAACGACTGAAGTCATGAACAAACTCGGTTAATCTATGAAACACTTGGCTTAAGTTTTTTGCTGCATTTTGAAAAATATGTCCAACACACAGTCGATGTTGAGTTTCAGGAAATACGTCGCTTATTGCTTTAGCCATTACTGCAGATTGATCTGTAAGAATTGTCTTAGGTTGTTTTTTTGACATTGCACCAAGAAAGATTTCAAACAACCATTTAAATGATTCTATAGTTTCATCATACAGTAAGGCTGCACCAAATCCCACAGATTTCTTATGATGATTCACTCCAACGAATGGAGCAAATGGCCGACTGTTATTTCTTTCTAATGGTTGTTATTTCTTCCCTTTTGTTACCATTGTTATTATATTAAGTTATGCTTGCTTTTTTTTTTGTTGCACCAATCTATTTGTGGGTGGGTATTTTAGGGTTTGAGGCCTTTTAAGAACTAGCATCCTAAAATGGGGGTTTTATTTTTTGTTTTACATTTAAATATGGAATAGTGTCCCCTTCCCCACAAAATACCCTCCCACCTCAAGATTTGTGCAAAAGCGCTTCCCCATAGCCACCACTAGCACGCGACACCTGCCTCCCCAGCCGTCGAACACGTGGCGTCCTCCCAGCCGTCGATCTCCACCTTCTAGGACGCTTGTCCTAAGCAGTCGTGAGCCATTCGTCCTGCAGAAGCTCGAGCAGGTCTTCTCTCACGCGAGCCATCATAGCCACAAGCCCTGCCATGACCCTTCGACACAAACACTTACACGCCACCGGAAGTGGCACTCAGTGCGAGCGAGTCGTCGTTGTCTTCCACCCAGTCGAAGTTGCGTCACGCTCACGCACCAAACCAACTACGATCTTCTCCGCTCGAGTTCGTGGGTCTTCGTTCCAAGCAGGCTGAGCTCGTTCTCCGACCAATCTCCCTTAGTACCCTGCTCTTTCTTATGGTAAGACCCTCTTAAGCTATCTCCGTTCAAGTTCTCTCTGTGTTCCCCATGGATTCCGGCGAAAACCTTTAAGCTCAAATCACCACTTCTTTTGCATTTTGTCGAGGCTAGAGAGCTCCGTTTGAAAATCAAGACCGGATCCGTGATCTAGTGATTGAGAACTTCAAAATGAGGTATGACCCGCCCGGTCTCGCCTTGTTCACGTGATCCTAGACCCCTTTACGGTTTGTTTAGCGTGTCCCTAATGAACTCTCGACGTGGGTTTATGTTTAGGTGGCCCGGGTTGATCAAATCGTAGCTAGCAGATTAGATTCGGAGTTTGGTCGGGCCGTAAAAAAGGTAAGGGATTTACTATGAGCCGGGTGTGGTCATTTCATAGCAAGTAGTGACATGACTAGGGTTCTCCGAGCTTTGGTACGATAATGATGCATGTTCATTTGGTGTTTGGATCTTATGTTCTGGCTATTTGTTTGTATGAAGCATGATAGAATTAACTTTTACCTGTTTTTCCCTGATGTTAGTTTAGGGACTTATATGCACTGCTTTAATTCCATTTCCTGTTCGATTTCACTAGTGCGGATCATATATGCCCTGTTTACTTTACTTTCTTACCGTTGCGTACGTGGGAAGGAGGTCGGGGCATGACTCGCCTGACCCTGACACTTACGACAACTGCCCAGTACGTGGGAAAGAGAGCAGTCATGACCTGCATGACCCCGACACCTATTGGAAAAGGCCACTGGGATAAATGACGGTGTTGAGGAATGCATATGGGTGCGCTTGTTGCCCGAGGTTCAGGGATGTTGTGTGTTCCCCTCCTTCGTGGCGAGGTCCCTGATAGTGGTCAGGCTACCCCGAGACATTCGTGTATGTCTCCTTGGACATGGTATGAGACATGTCCCGACCCGAGGCTCAGAGTACCTGCGCATACTCTTACTCACGATCCCCTCCTGACAGAGGTTAGAAGACTTATTGGTTTCTCTTTTGCTCGAGCCTTTGGTTGTCACAGTACTGGTACCGTTGACCCAACTGTCGATCAGTGGATTGACCATGTTTTGATTGGTATTGTGCTCTTAGTTCGATTATTCGAGTCCTGTTAGTGCTTGCATGACTTCCCCCATAGTGAACTTCTTACTGGATATATATATATATATATATATATATATATATATATATATATTTATTTATTTATTTATTTATTTATTTATATATGTACTCACCCCTTATATATCTTTCAGGTATGTGAGTGCACCGAGGTGGCTGACTGCGGAGCTGTTTGATCAGGGGCACGACTTCTGTCTTCTCTTCTCCATTATTTTTCTTATTCAGTTATCTTATACTTGTTTTGACTGTATTTGTTTTATGACTGTTGGGATTCCAAAAAAAAAACCTTGACTTTGGATGTTTTTCTTTTGTTTCCAAACTATCTATTTTATTTCCACTAAATGAGAATGCATGACGTGCTGATTTTATCTTAATGTTTTCCAAATTCATGCATGAGTAACGTCCCACTAAAGTCATTAGGGAGTCGGGTCGTTACACCGACCAAGTTCATTTGTTCGATAAGTAGTGTCAAAGTAAATAACATCTCCAAAAAGCCTATAATCACAAATAGAGCGTGCATCTATCCAAAAAATATTTGTGATCATGTCATCTTTATCAAGTTGTATTGCATAAAAAAAAAAAAAAAAAATCCCTATTTGCTTTTTTTGAAAATATTGCAACAAAACACTAGCTTCCCCCTTCTCAATTTTTTATCTTCGCTCTTTATGTATGTAATTTCTAAAATCCATATCCAAGAATCCCAAATGTTTTTTACCACCAACTTCTCGACTCATTAGTTCCATGGTTGCTTTAATTGAAATTCCCGATCTTTCTGCATCATAAGCTAAAGCCTTTTGAGCATTGGAAATTCTTCTATTAACTTTTAAAATATGTTTCATTGGAGTTCTAACGAGGTCATGATTGTGGATCCCATTGAAAGACACTACTTTATACTTGCCATTCTTTCCAAGTACGAAAGCTATATCAGCTTTACATCCTGTTTTTGAAATTGGCCTAGTATATGAATTGTGTAGGACTAGTTGACGAAACCCTTCTTTCGAGCAACAAAAACCATTCTAGAAATATCCCAACTATCGGCGGTATAAGTTCACATTCAGTATTGTTAGTAGTCTTATCATCTTCCAAATTGATGGTAGACACATTTGTATCTTCTATACTTTCCATAACTTTAAGAAATGAAGTTTTTTTTTAGTACAAATTGGGGGAGGGAGATTACATATACCGATTTCAAGGATCAAACCCGTGACGCTGATGTTGAACTAGTTTACAACCAAACAACAAAATCACTGTGCCATGACCCATTCGGTTCAAGAAATGATGTTAAAATCACACAAAATCATTACAAATCAATTAATTAAAAAAAAAAACTCAACTATGAGATTCAAATTTAAATTTGATTCAATAAATACAAAACAAATTTTCATTTTATTATGTCAGAACCAATAATTAAATTAAGTAGTTGAATTTTTTTTAAAAAAATTCATATATTGAGTAGAACCTACCACAAATAAACAAATTCACATATTGAAAAGAACCCGAAACTATAGTCAACATTAAACCATAAAATTAAACTAATTTAAGGCTCTAAATTCAACTACTTTACCATCACAATCTAACATTTTACTATAAGAGAAAAATAAATCACGAAAAATTACTCTATTCCAACAAAAAAAACATCATAAAATCCTATATTTCTCATTTTAAATTAAATAAAAAAAAGTATGAAATGCACTCACTTGTATAAGTCAGGATTAATAGTTGCATAAGTTTCCGTCAATCTTCCAATACTGGCAAAATTAGAGAGAAATAGTTATATATAACAAGATGATTTGAGATTTAACAAAGAAGAACTCAAAACTACACTTCACATTAAATATGAAATTAAATCGATCAACAACTCTACATCCAATTATTTTATTTATCGCAATGTAATATTTATTAAATAAGTCTCTTAAAACCATATCCTAACAAATATCATAAAACCCCCCCTTTTTTTTCTCCTTTTATGTTAAAAAAAAATTTGAAATCACTTGTCTAAGTTGATATTTATAGTGCCATGAACTTCTATCTACTTTCTAATACTATTAAAATTAGAGAAGTGAATTAAAAAAAAAAAAAAACAAACCTGAAACCAGTAGAAAAACCTGGGGTGTTTGGTTGCAGGTGAGATGAGATGTTGATAGCAGAAAATCTTGTTTGGGGTGAGATGAGATGACAGAAAAACCTTCTTTGAGGTGGAGGGAGAGGAGATGAGATATTAAGAATTTTTTTTTAAAATCTGTTCTTATATTTTTTTTTTAACAATAAAATTGTTCTTTTTCTTTTTTTAAAAGTAATTATTCTCAAATATTTAGCTATTAATATAATAAGTATGTAAATATTACTACTATCATAAATAAAATGTAAGTAATATAAATTTAATATCAAGCACCCTTAATCATATTAGAATTTTTAACACGGTCTTGCACGTGATAACTTTTAAATAATAAAGTATATATATATTTAATAAAATATATCAATTGAGTGCAATAAATATATATATATATATATATATATATATTTATTTATTTATTTATTTATAAATTATTTCCTACATTTTTTCCCTAAATATAAATCATCAAATAATAATTTCAATATAAATTAAATTTTATAACTATTTTTTCACATTAATTAAATTCATTAAAATTCATGTTAAAAAACGGTTAATATTTTATTTTGAACTTAAAAAATAATAGATGTTATTATTTAAAAAAAACTTAATAAAATTTATGGCATTAAAATTAAATTTTATCTGTGATTTTTAAAAATCGATACTCTTTAGTTTTTTCTCAATTTATCTATTAATAGACCAATTATTATTGAATTATATAAAATTTATAGGAGTTATATCATTATTATAATTATAAATATAAATAAGCTAAATATATTTTTTAGTATAAATCTATGGACTTACCTTAACTCCAATGATAATTTAATCATTCTTTAAAAAAAAAAATCCACATCTCCAAGTCTGAACAATTAAGTAACAAAAGATCCCTATAAAAATGATTGCAACAAAAAAAATGTTAGATGAAAGTTAAGGTAAATAATCCAACAATAAATTTTTATTATAAAATAAAAAGAAACCCAGAAAGGTAACCGAAGAAAAAGTTTCAAATGTGTTTATAAACAAAATATAGAGAACTATTTATAGTAAAATAGTAGGAAATAATTGTTACAAACTTTGAAACTGAAGAATTCATGCAATTTAGCCTCAGTCTTCAAACATTTTTTTCAAGATTTCCAAGTCTATTTTTGAAAGGCAACAATTATGCAAAAAAGATTCTACAAAAATTATTGCAACAAAAGAAAAATTAGATGAAAGTTAAGTTAAATAATCCAACAAAAATAAGATAACTTATTATAAAAAAAAAACAAACAAACAAAAACAAAGATATCAAAAATTTTAAATGATATTGAAAATATTTTCATTTAATTATTGAAATCTCTTATCTTCTAACTTAGTCATAAAATTTATGAGATTTAATAAAAATATTTTATCTTCTACGGATGAAAATCTAAATGATATTGTAAATATTTTCTACATTCTTTACATTTAATTTTTTATATATATTCCAATAAGTGACATGTTTGTAATTTAGAGTATGATTTAAGGGGTAAAATCATCCAAAAATGATTTTCTCCTCAAGCCACACTTTAAGGTAGTATGATTAATGTTTTTATTAAAAAAAACATAGTTTCAATGATATTATGTACGACATAATAACCATGAGGTTAAAAGTTTATAATCTTTCATACTTAAATATTGTTTAATTAAAAACAATTATGAGAAAAAACAATTCACACCACCAAAATAAAGTTTGACTAATCTAAAATATTTGTACATCATTAATAACTTTTTAAAAAAAGATTTTGTAGACTTAAATAATTAAAAAAATTAAAAAAATACCAAGATTCTATTTATTAAAAAATAAAAATAAAACCATTTGGTTAAACTAGTCATTATAAAATCTTAATAGCAATTTTTATTTTATTTAAAAAATATTATTTTCTTATACGTTTTATACATTCATATTCATATTCATAGTTACCGAAGGTCAAAAAATTATTAATAAAATACACTAATTAATAGGTAATAATAAATTAAATATATTTATCTTATTAGTCATTGATATTTCTAGGGAACCATAGACACCCCTAGAATTTTTTATTTATTGCTTTTTTTAATTAAAAGAGAACTCGGTCACATTTTGATAATAATTATTAAATAAAATGTCCCTCAAATTTTGGAATTTATTGTTTTTTTATGTAAGGGACCGACCCGAATGGGGCACTAAATGGGCCCTTACCCCAATGCATGCATTCAAAGTAAAGGACATTTAATCAGACATGATTTCGGATTCCAATTAAAACAAAACATTCAAAATAACCCCTTTAAAAACTAAACAATTTCCCTAGAACCTGTCCCTGTTTCCAAGCACCTGTTCCAAGATAAATACATTTCCAAAGTTTACTATGATCAGAGATTTACTAAAACCATTCAAAACCTGTTCAGATACAAAATGCTGGAATCCACAAACATTTACAAAACATCCTAGGGCTCCGTGCCCGGCTACATGCATTCAGGGGAAACAAAACATAAAGAGTCATAATAAAAAAATCAGAGTTGGAAGACTGGGCCCCATGATCACAGCTCCTCCTTCGGGCATCCTGTCGCGCACCACGGTTACCTGTGGAAAACCACAGAATAAGGGTGAGTAACGAATTACTCAGTAAGAATCCCCAACTGGGGTACAATACGATATACATGGTCATCTCGATGAGCGTATGCAAGCTATGAATATAAACACAGAATAGAGCACATAGTTTAGCCCACACTTGGGCCTCGGATGCCAGATTAGTGTCTTAGTCTGGAATAATATCACCACACAGTCCAATACATAAGTCGCCCTATACGAGAAACAAGTCCCGGCCTCAGCCTGTCTACTGTCGACGAAAGGTACACTGGCTCAAGATCCCGATGAGCTCTCCGCCGTGGCGCAGTAATGAGCGTAAGCATGTACCACGTGCTACCGCAGACTATGGGGTTGTCGGTCCGAAGGCAAGCGCGCCCATGTCGAGTCACCACGCCTAACTAAATCTTTGGATCGGTGTCACTGACATAGGGGTGTGAGACTTGGACACGTAAACTATGTCAGCCTGAACCACCGCACCTGGGGGCCAAGGAAACGGGTCGTGGTAGGCTTACACCAGGAAGCCGTCCTTGCCTTAACAGGTGGCAATCAGGGGCTACTGCCAAACATGCTGAGGACATGCCGGCTGCCGGGGACGAGGCAATGCCAAGTCATCATCCCGACCGTTGGGGCATTAACAACTGCCACCCTCACCCAAGATTGCAGGGCCTACCACTTCGGTTAGCTAATCCCTCACGGGGTCCAGGGAGGAGAACTGTCTCGACGTCCCTGCCATGGATGCAAGGTACTTTATGCATCGGGCCCGGATGATGCTATCTACCTACAACTCTAACCTGCCCTAGCAATCAGCAAACAATTCCATAAAATCCAATACGTGCTCAATAAGAATACAACGAGCCTAGCATGATACTACGAAGCAAGGGACAGATACGAGCATGCTAGAAAGGAACAATCTAGCATGGATTAACATGAGAGTTAAATCAGGAAATCATGCTAATCGGGAATTCAGAATTGAGTTCCTAGCTATACATGTCAATAAACACAAACAAGCAATCAATCAGCAATCACATATAATATCGCAGGGTCCACACAACTCCGGTAAGAAATCCTTACCTTGGTCGGGGACGATTGACACGAAAACCTAAGCGGCGAACGAACCCGAACTAGCTACCGAGAACCTATCAATCACAACAAAAATCACACAATAGGCCTAAATATAATAAAATAAATGAGGCTCAGCTCGGGAGCAACTCACGAGGCACGACGAATGCACGAACGAGCTGATTGCACGAACGGGGCAGCAACGGGGCTGGCTGGGCGCGCTGGGGCGCAGGAGTGGGCGCGTGGGTGCAGAAATGGGCGTCTTTGGCGCGCTGGTGCGCTGGCGCGCGACGCGCGCGCGAGCGAGGAGAGAGCGCAAGAGCACCGGGGACGGCGCGCGGCGCGGGCAGAGCTGGCGAGGCGCGGCGCGCGCGGCGCGAGCGCGAGCGCGCGTGGCGTGGCTCGGTGGAGGCTGCCTCGCCTGCGCGCGCGACGGGGCGAACATGGGCGAACAGGCGGCGGGGAAACTCGAATTCGAGCGATCCAAGGATTTGACGAGCGATTCCTTGATGGCGAACTCCCTACACTAGCTGCACAAAACCCATACCTTAAATTACCTCGACTTGGCGGAAATGGCGAAGCCCAAACAGGGGAGTAGAGCTCGAATTTTGGAGGAGAAGAAGAAGAAGAAGCTTACCGGAATGAAGAAGATCGGACCTCCGGCAGCTCGAGATGAGAACCGGCTTGGAATTGGGGAGGAAAACCTGGCGAATCGCTGGTCGGCCGAGGGAGAAAACGAAGAAGAATCGCGAGGAAGAAGAAGCTGAGGCGAGCTCTGCTTTTATACCAACCGCCTTCGAAAACAAGGATATAACGATGCTGGCGCGTTTAGAAGCACAAAGACGCCCAGTGGCTCGTCTGGCAGCGCCCCCTGCCTAGCACGCGACACGTCCTTGGCTTGAATCTCACTCGACGCGCTATTTAATTCCCTATTTATTTTTACCTTTTTCCAAGCCCAAATGTCTTCACCAAAATTCATGATCCTATTCAAGTCGACTCATAATTTTTCCGGCAATTTTTAATTACATAACCGGCCCTGTCGGCCCGACCCAAAATTACCAAAATGCCCCAAGGCCTCCCGGGAAGACCGGGAGGAAATTTTCCGGGCCGTTACAATATTCCCCCCTTATAAGACTTTCGTCCTCGAAAGTCACTTAAGATTGGAACAGCTCGGGATACTGCAATCTCATCTCATCCTCCCGCTCCCAAGTGGCTTCCTCTGAACTCTGACTCCTCCACTGAATCTTTACCAAACGGATCTCACGATTACGCAATGTCTTGGTCTCAAAGGCAAGGATCCCCACTGGCTTCTCCTCGAAGCTCAAATCCTCATTCAGCTGCAACGGCTCAAAGTAAAAGAGAGTCTTTTGTCGATTTCGACCGAGAAGGTGAGGAAGCAGTTAGCTAAGGAAGTGTTGGATTTATTACCTCAGTATTAGAGGTATGAGGTTTTGAGTGGGCTATCGATTCGATTTGATGTGGTGATAAAGTTCGCCGATGTATTTCTTGTGGATCTGACAAGATTGCCTTCGCCCCGAGCAGTGTTCTCTTAGGTTGAACTTGAGCTGGGGAGCGACCCCATCTCAAGATTTTGTTTGGATGACCTCGATGGGGTTAAAAGAACTTGAAGGTTCAATTGCAGGAGTTGTTTGATAGCGGCTTCGTCCGTCCCTGTATGTCATTGTGGAAACACTTGTGCAGCTTCTTAAATAGAACGATGGACCTTTGAGTTTTGTGTTAGCCATGGAAAGCTTGTTAAGGTAATAGTGAGATCAGATACTCGTTCGATCAACTTCAGAGTGTCGTGGTGTTTACCAAGGTTGTTTTATAATGGCTTCAATCAATTGAGGATCAAGGAAGAGGACATCTCTAAGACAACTTTTAGATCTTATTTCGGTCACTATTAGTTCTTAGTGATGTCGTTTGAATTTTTGAATTGACGTGCAAAGATTATGGACACGATGGGTAGAGTGTTAAAGATGTCCTGAGCAAGTATGTGTTCGTACATGAATGATACCTTGGTTTTCTAAGTCGCAGTCAGATCATGAGGAGTTGACATGAGTTTTGTTAGCACTTCGGGAAAGAGGTTTGGTTGCTAAGTTTCTAAGTGTGAGTTTTGGTTGGATTCAATGACCTCCTTAGGGCCATGTGGTTTCTCGTCCAGAAATTTCAGTGGATCTTATTTTGACAATTGCAGTGAGCAATTAGGACCAAGTTGACATCAGTTGTAGAGGATCGATGACACAGCTCGCCAAAGAGAGAGTCGGGCGTTGTGTGATCAGTTGGGTGTGAGACCGACTAAGTATTCGGAGAACATGTTAGATTTTGGCATCGTCTGGTTGGTACACGAGAGGTCGATTAAGCAGTGGCTTGTAGTGATGATTTTGAAAGGGTCTATGTTGTGTTTTGTAGAGATAGAGGAAAATGTAGCGTGTGGACCCAATCAGCTTAAGCCTGAAGAGCAGATTTGTGCTTCGTGTTCTGAAGTTAGCATTTATGGTGTGCTTGGAGATCCTAGATGCATTGCTTGTTTAGAGAGAGTGCAGTTAATTGTGAACCATAAGAGTCATGAGTTTTGTTCCACCTAGAAAGGCCTGAATTTGAGAAAGCGTAGATAGTTGGAGCTTGTAAGATTATGCTCGCAAGATTCGTTACCACCTTGGTAAAGCTCTTCTGGTTGCTCTTGCACGGAGTAGAGAAGTTCATTTTCAATGGCGTTTGTTATTTCTCTGTGTTAGGGTGGTCTTAGTTTGGCCGAGCAGAGTTGTGTTGATTGAAAAGTCTCAACTAAGTTGGTTTAGTTATCAGCGTAGCTTTTTGGGCCGAGTTTTGCAGCGAGTTAGTTGTATGCGAGATTGCAGACAAGAGAGCACACTGAGATTTCTGTTGCTTCTAGTGTGAGTGGCAACTCAGTTAGAGGCTCTGCGTGTTTGTTGATGTCGAAATTATACCTGAGTTCTTGTAAGGGGTTTATAGTTCGTTGTTTTCTTGGCATTCCGAGGGTACCAAGATGCATGGAGATCTGAGGATTCTGTGGCTATATAGTGTCGAGCAGCGAGTTTGTTGGGTCGCTAGTTTGGGATTGGACTGTTATCAAGTGAGTTGCATTGTTGTTGCAACCCTCTTAGTTCCCAGAGTGGAAGTGGAACGAGGTCTCTATGAGTTTCATTTTAGGACTGTTTAGGACACCGAGAGGTTTCACCATGATATTGGTGATCCTGGATCGACTTACCCAGTGCGCTCACTTTATTCTAGGAAAGCTGGTTTGTTTTGTTGAGAAGTGAGCACAGTTTTTCTTGAGAGAGCTTTTCAAGTAGCATTGGGTTCCTGAGAGTATCGTTGTGGATAGAGACATTCGGTCCACTTCGCACTTTTGGGAGAGCCTTCAGGAAGGCAGTGGAACTACTTGTAAGTTCAGTTCAGCTTTTCACCCGCAGATAGATGGTCACATTTAGAGAGGCAGTCAGATCTTCGAGGATATATTGAGTTCTGATGAGTTTTGCTCTTTATGCAGTTGAGATAGTAGGATGTACCTGAGCGAGTTGTTTGCTATTAGTTATCAGTCAATTATCCAGTTGACATCGCTTGAGAGGTAATCTTGACTTGAAGAGTTATGGATCAGTTGTCCAGTGGAATAGAGTTGAAGGGAGAAAAATGTTAAGGCCTGGTTGTTGCAATTGTCTAATGAGGCATTTAAGAAGGTTTGTGCTATAATGCTTTCAGTTCTGAGTTATTAGAAAAGTTGCACAGATGTCCGTCACAGAGATATAGGATTTGTTGTTAGCCGTCTTGTATTTTAAAAGTGGCATTGATGCGGAGAATGCAGATATGTGAAGTTAAAAGAAACCTTGGTCTGGTTGTTTGGTCGATGTGGTTCTTGAGTCAGTTGGTGTAATAGTGTGCTGTTAAGCATGCCTTTAATGTTGTAGTGCATTTGGTGCTCCATGTTTCGATAGTCAGTATGGGTGGATCCTCGACATGTCATCGACCATGACCTTCTAGTGATTAGAAATTATTTGACCTTAAGGAGAAACTTGTACAGTTTTGGATTGAGATCTTAAAGTTCTAAGGAACAGTGAAAGTTATTTTGTTAAAGTGTTGCAGAGAAGGTGTTGCACCCTTGTTTGATGGGTTATTTGAACCTTAGTCAACTTTCGAGGACGAAAGTTTTCTAAGGGGGGAATATTGTAATAACCCCATCTTTCGTAAGTTTAATAAGATTTGTGGCTTGTTGGAATTTAAAACAATAAAGGAGGTTAAAATTTTGGAGTTTAAATAAGGGTTGTGGCACATTTGTAGTTAACTTAAAGGTGGAGGGCATTATTGTCTTTTCAAACCTTTGATATTTAAGAAAAATGATGAGTTTGCAAATCCCTAAGGCGTGTGTGTTCTATCGTTCATCCGTCTCCTTCCCTTGCTCTTCACATTGTTCGATCGGAGGCGCGTCGTGGTCTCGTGGTTGTGCATCGCAGGCGGCGAAGAAGCGACTTTCGCCTCCCGACGCGAGTGTGTCGCGTGGGTCAATCGCTGGTTCGTGGGTCTCCTCGTTGCGGTCCGAGCCCAGACGCGGCTTCACCGGCGTGTGCGTGTGTGTGTGGATCGAATGCCGCCGCGTGAGGTGGGGTGTGGCTTCATCGGAACTTCGGTTGTGCGTCGTGGGTGGAGCTCGAAATCGCGAGTAGAGCTCGTTGGTGGTCGCTTGTGAGTTCGCCGCCGTCTCCGTTTGAGCTCGTCGACGGAGTTCGCAAGCTTTGCACCGTGGTTTGGGTTCGTTTTTTCGCTTGGGTTCGTGTTTCGTCGGGGTTGCGTCGCGTGGGTGCAAGCAAGCAAAGCACTGGTTCGCGGGTGGGCTCCGCCGTCGGTGTATAGGTCCAGCAGCAGCTCAAAGTTTCGGGTTTGAGCGCGCTTGTGTGAAGCTTCGTCGGGTTCGTCTCCAACTGGTCAGCCACCGCGAAGCGCGTCGGCGCACACGCGAAGAAGCAACGCCGCCGCAGTCCGCCATTCACCGGTTTCGCACAAGGTGAGCTTCCATTGTTGGTGTTTTAAGTAAATGGGTTTGGTTTCATTTGAAGAAGAAGAAGTGTGTTTGTTTAGTGGACATAATCTATTTAAGTTGTGAATATGAGCTGTTTGGGTTCAAGGTTAAAGTAATTTAAATGAAGATTAGGGGTTGTTTGGTTGCTAGTTTTAAGACATTCAAGTGAGGGTTTTGTCTTGTTTGGCTAAAGGTGTAAATTTATCTAAGTTGTGAATTAAGGTGTGTTTGCCTATGGGTTTAGTGGTTGTATGACTCGAGTTTAATGGGTGTTTGGCTTGGGTAAAATGAAGAGTTTTGACCCATTGACTTTTATTGACCAGATTTGACTCGAACCATTTTCTGTTCATCGAGCCGAGTTTGTGAGGCACGTGTAGCCACCGGGTGTCTTCGTGACACATTTTTCGAGGTTCTTCCCTGTTTGATAAATTCGATTTTCTGGATTCGATTTTAATGGTCTAAAGTGCTAGTTTTGACCAGTTTGCTTGTTTCAGGACTCGGAGTTATGTTTGGACAGTTGAAGGCTTCTAGTATATTCTAAAACGTTGTTTGGGAGATTCAGTCGAGGTAAGGGACCCGTTACCCCCTTCTCGAGGCCCGTGGCTATTACATGTGTTGGATTGACTGTATTCACTTACGTGTTTGATGTGGCATAATCTGTGTTGTTTGAGCTTGCATTGATTATATTGAGAGCATGCAACATCTGATTGATATCATGTTAAGGCAAGCATGTAGATTATGTTGATTATATGGCCATGCATGAACTACTGTATGTTGATTGATAGAGTCGGTCTCGCATGACAGTCCTTATGTCCCATTGGGGGCTTGCATGATGTTTGATGCACGGCTTGGTGCTTCGTTTGGACGCAAACGAGACACGGAGACCGGATAGAGGATGCTAGTAAGCGGATGTGCATGGTTTGTGGCCGACACACGCTCTCGATGGGGGATTTGGTCCTCGCCGTCGGGTTCCCGTGGATGGTTGGCCCACCAGCTCACGGCCCCTGTCGGGCGATTTACTAGTAGCCTAGGGTGCTCTCTGTATGTGGTTGGGTTTGTGGCCCTTTGGTGAGTGTCTTTGGATCCACCTCACCGTGAGTATGAGACTGTGGGATTTGTGGTCCCTTAGCTACTGTGCTTCTCTACTCGCAGGATCCTCGGCTGGAGCAGTATCCCTGCATTGCCTTAGAGATTTGTGGTCTCTATTGGCCTTTAGGTCTTTGGTTTGTGGCCTCGCATCGCTCTGCGTGGCGTGGATCTTGGACATGGTTCCTAACCCTTTTCGCCCGAGGAGCTCGGGTTTTGTGGACCCCTTGATTATGTTGCTATCTTGCATGTTCGTGATGCTTTTGACTGATGCATGTCTTTACCCCGAGGTGGGGAATCCTTCATCGAGTTGCAAAACTCACCCTTTCCATCGTGGAATCCCACAGTACTACGAGATTGTATCGAGATGGGTGATCGGACGAGTGAAGATGACCATGGGACCGGTGCATTATTCTCATTTAGAGTCGTCTAAATTTTCTTTTTCTGCATGAACTATTTAAGGGCGTGATAAATGGAACTGCTTTTTTATCGAGTTTTTATGTTTTGACTTTAGGGTACCCTAAGATTTATTTTAATGAATTTATCTCTTATAACCTTGTTCTTCCGAGTTGTTTTAAAGGAGTTTTGTTTTAAATTTACATGCCCGAGATTGCGAATACTATTTTCATGCATTGTGAGTTAAGGACTTAGGTTTAGACCCTAGATTGGGTCGGGTCCTTACACGGAGAACTGTGGGCCTTTGAGAGCAACTCGGCTCGCAATCCTGCAACATCCGGAACACACAACCGGCCTCTGTATGTCAGCCCACTGTCTGGTGAATATACAAAGTCAAAATCTCCATCAGCACTAACTCTGTCACCCAATCTCTTAAGTCGGGGTCACTCAGCTGACTCTCAATAATCCATTGTCTAATCGATGTATTTGGACTATCAATCGAGCTACTCCGGCAAGAACCTCACCCAACAACATCGCAATCTCGGCCCGCTCGAACTCTCTCCGTGTCTGGCTGGGAACTCAACAACACCCGGAGTGCGACGTCTTCCTACTCAAAGCATCAGCTACAACATTTGCTTTTCCCGGATGGTACCAAATCTCATGATCATAATCTTTTACCAACTCTAACCATCTCCTCTCGCCTCATATTCAACTCTTTCGAGTAAACAGATACTTGAGGCTCGGTGATCGGTAAACATCCGAATCCGCTCACCATACGCTTAATGCCTCCAAATCTTTAGTGCGAACACCACTGCGCCGCCAACTCCATATCATGAGTCGGGTAGTTCGCTCATATGGCTTCAAATTGACGGGAAGCATAAGCAAAGTGACCTTCCCCGTCTTTGCATCAACACACACACCAACACAAACTTGGAAGCATAATTGTAAACCACGAAACCACATGTCCCCTCCGGATCGCCAAACATCAGTCTTTGGAGTCAAAGCGCGCTTGAGCACTGCAAAGCTCTCATCACACCTACCGTCCCAAACAAACTCGACACCCTTCCTCGTCAGACGAGTGAGGGGCGAGGCTATGGCGGAAAAGTCCTTAACAAACCGACGGCAACAAACTGCCAAACCCAGAAAGAAATGGCTCCTACGAGCAGACAACCGAAGGACAGAGAGCTCCACTTACACTCACTGTCTTGCTCCACTAAAGCCAGAAGATCAAAATCTTACGGGGTGGCAATAGGGGTCCACCACGAACTGAACCTTCAAATACCAACGGGCAACTCTCAACTTCCTGGAAACAGGAAGACAACCAACAGGGCACGAACCATTCGCCCCGCGAGCAAACTGACTTCTAGCAATTTCAATCCACACCTTGGTCAACACTAAGCATCAACTTGTCACCATACCGGAACCAATCCAGACTCTACTCCAAACCAATACTAACTTGCTAGGCTACCAAGACTGCCAACAACTCACCCGAGGCGACAAACTACACGGCTTCAGCTTGCCAACTGAAACTCACTATCTGGGCCTGACTGAGCTCTAGAGAGGCCCTTCACAACCTAGGGTTCTCCGACAACCTTCGACATCCACTGCCAACTAATGGCCTACATCCAACTGCCTGAACAACAACAACTCCATTTTCCCCGCATCATAACCATGCTGCCCAACTCCAATTCCTTGGGAACCAAGAGGACCCGAAACGCTACCGAATGTGTCATCCTCCTATTCAGACGTCAACCACAACATAACTCCTACCCAAGGAAGGATCTGAACAACTCTCTCAGTCATGAAGATCCCCCAACCAAGCTTAGGTCCAACTTAACAAATCTTACCTAAGCAACAACCTGATACCACGAGCATGGTATCCTTACAACCTCACTAAGCCTTACAACATCCACCTGGAGTCCAACTTTTCCAAAAACTGAGCACCAGATCCCCAAAGCAAACCCTACATGGATCTGACTCTCTCGCCACAGAACAAACCACACAAAACACACTTGTGTGCACAACTCCCAACCTTCATTTAGCGATCCAAGACTAACAAATGCTTTTCCCAAAAGCCACACTAGCTCCTGGCAGAGATACAACCAATCAACGGAACACCCAAAGTTCCATCTTCACACGATGCTCGAAGCTGTGGCAACCTTGTTCTACCAAAGCATAACCATGCCAAACCACACTTACTTTACCATGCCTCTACCAAGGGTACTTACCCATAAGGCATCCAACTCCTTTTACAAGGCATTCTACTCACCTCATAGGCATCCAACTCATGGCCCCTCAGCTGGACCCAAACTTGCTTCTACGATGCTCAACTCTCCTGAGATTTAGGCACTCGAAGGTAGTTGACCGCACTACCAACCACAAAGATCTCTTGGCCTTAACACTAGCGGGAGATGCACGCGCATTAACATTTATCAACCGTCAACCTGCTTGACTTACTCAACCTCCAGTAACACCGGGAAAAGGCTCCGGCTCCTCTCGAACCTCCTTTCGCTTGACGTCCTTCGATTACCACTGAACTAGCCCTTTTGCACGACCTTCACAGGTGCAACTACCATAAACGGATACAAGGCTAAAAGAGTATGCTGAACTCCGAACGGCATAGAACCATCTGCTATGCCCATGCCAAACTCAGGCCTGAACCAGATTTAGTGCCAAAGTGGCACACCAACCAATGCACCTCAAGTGCCACTACTACCAAATCCACATCTTACTACCAACGGGGCCAACAAAGTCACAACCTCAAGTGACATGAACTCTGGCTCGGCATACAAGGGCTCAACTCCAACAACCATGCCTAAGGCATCTCATCAAGCTGAAGGCTCACAGCCTACTCTTGCATCTCCACATGATGCCCAACAAACTCTGGCCCGCTCTCTCAACATGCAGCAACTAGCCCTACTCTAGGGCTTACCAAAAGAAGAGTGTTCAATTCTATCGAGCAACTGAGGAAACCACCAACGGATCGGATCCAAATTCAAGGAAACATCGCTCTTCGCACCCTTAACTACTGTGGTTCCGCCATCTTGGCCGCAAACAACAACACTTTAAAGAAGCACAAAGATGCCTCATCAACCTCCTCGAGGCTACCAACTTGAAACCACTCTCTGGGCAACCGAATAATCTATCAAGGCTCAAGATCAACACTTGAGCTACCCAGGCTAGTCCACACGGGGACCTGCTCCACAAACATTCACATCAGCACAACCATAGCTAACTTCTCTCTTGGAGTGGCATTCCAAGGCAAAGCACCTTCACCCTCTCACTAGGGGAAAACCAACAACTGGGCCACAGTTGGCCTATGGGAGTCCAATCTCTACCTCCCTCTGGAACGATGTCCCAGGGCATCCGAATCTATCTGGATACCACAACAAGCCACAACATACATCACACACTGCGGGAAGTTGGCATGATGGCGCTCTAAACCCAAACCAATAATGAGTCAGAACCTGCTCGTCTCCGCTCCACAACACTACACAAGGCATACACTCGATGACAGGTATTGTAAATTCTTTAACCCTTTTTCTTACAACAAAAAGCAAACTTAGGCGCACTGATGATCGCGTCTGAGTGCTAGTGATCATGGGAAAACGACCTACAACAAAAGGTCAAACTACAGAATTTATGACTCTGAGCTCTGATACCAACTGTAAGGAACCGACCCGAATGGGGCACTAAATGGGCCTTTACCCCAATGCATGCATTCAAAGTAAAAGACATTTAATCAGACATGATTTCGGATTCCAATTAAAACAAAACATTCAAAATAACCCCTTTAAAAACTAAACAATTTCCCTAGAACCTGTCCCTGTTTCCAAGCACCTGTTCCAAGATAAATACATTTCCAAAGTTTACTCTAATCAGAGATTTACTAAAACCATTCAAAACCTGTTCAGATACAAAATGCTGGAATCCACAAACATTTACAAAACATCCTAGGGCTCCGTGCCCGGCTACATGCATTCAGGGGAAACAAAACATAAAGAGTCATAATACAAAAATCGAGTTGGAAGATGGGCCCCATGATCACAGCTCCTCCTTGGAGCATCCTGTCGCAAGACCATTTGTTACTGTGGAAAACCACGAGAATAAGGGTGAGTAACGAATTACTCAAGAAGAATCCCCAACCGGGTACAATACGATATACATGGTCATCTCGATAAGAGTATGCAAGCTATGAATATAAAACACGAATAGAGCACATAGCTTGGCCCACACTTGGGCCTCGGATGCCACTTAGGGTCTTAGTCCGGAATAATATCACCACACGACCCAATACATAAGTCGCCCTATACGAGAAACAAGTCCGGCCTCACCGCTACATCTCATCGTCGACAAAAGGTACACCGCTCAAGATCCCGATGAGCTCTCCGGTCGGCGTTGTAATGAGCGTAAGCATGTACCGCGTGCTCTGCGCAGACTATGGGGGGTTGCCGGGTCTGAAGGCAAGCTGCCCATGTCCAGTCACCACGCCTAACTAAATCTTTGGATCGGTGTCACTGACATAGGGGTGTGAGACTTGGACACGTAAACTATGTCAGCCTGAACCACCGCACCTGGGGCCAAAGAAACGGGTCGTGGTAGGCTTACACCAGGAAGCCGTCCTTGCCTTAACAGGTGGCAATCAGGGGCTACTGCCAAACATGCTGAGGACATGCCGGCTGCCGGGGACGAGGTAATGCCAAGTCATCATCCCGACCGTTGGGGCATTAACAACTGCCACCCTCACCCAAGATTGCAGGGCCTACCGCTTCGGTTAGCTAATCCCTCACGGGGTCCAGGGCGGAGAACTGTCTCGACGTCCCTGCCATGGATGCAAGGTACTTTATGCATCAGGCCCGGATGATGCTATCTACCTACAACTCTAACCTGCCCTAGCAATCAGCAAACAATTCCATAAAATCCAATACGTGCTCAATAAGAATACAACGAGCCTAGCATGATACTACGAAGCAAGGGACAGATACGAGCATGCTAGCAAGGAACAACCTAGCATGGATTAACATGAGAGTTAAATCAAAAAATCATGCTAATCGGGAATTCAGAATTGAGTTCCTAGCTATACATGTCAATAAACACAAACAAGCAATCAATCAGCAATCACATATAATATCGCAGGGTCCACACAACTCCGGTAAGAAATCCTTACCTTGGTCGGGGACGATTGACACGAAAACCTAAGCGGCGAACGAACCCGAACTAGCTACCGAGAACCTATCAATCACAACAAAAATCACACAATAGGCCTAAATATAATAAAATAAATGAGGCTCATGGGGGAGCAACTCACGAGGCACGCATTTAACGCACGAACGAGCCGATTGACGACGAACGGGCAAAGAACGGGGCTGGCTGGGGCGCATTGGGCGCGTGACGCCTTGACGGACGACAGGAGGCGTTGGTCGTAACGACGCGGCGTTGGCGAGCGAGGCAGAAGCAAGATACTGTGGGGGCAGCAGGCGTGGCACTGAGGCTGGCTAGGCGTGCGCGCGGGCGCGAGGTGATGCGCGGCGTGGCTCGGCGGAGGCTCTACTTCTGCGCGCGGCGACGGGGCGAACATGGGCGAACAGGGGCGAAGGGGAAACTCGAATTCGAGCGATCCAAGGGGATTCGACGAGCGATTCCTTGATGGCGAACTCCCCTACACTAGCTGCACAAAACCCATACCTTAAATTACCTCGACTTGGCCGGAAATGGCGAAGCCCGAAATAGGGGAGAAGAGCTCGAATTTTGGAGGAGAAGAAGAAGAAGAAGCTTACCGGAATGAAGAAGATCGGACCTCCGGCAGCTCGAGATGAGAACCGGCTTGGAATTGGGGAGGAAAACCTGGCGAATCGCTGGTCGGCCGAGGGAGAAAACGAAGAAGAATCGCGAGGAAGAAGAAGCTTCGGGCGAGCTCTGCTTTTATACCAACTGCCTTCGAAAACAAGGATATAACGATGATGGCGCGTTTAGAAGCACAAAGACGCCCAGTGGCTCGGCTGGCAGCGCCCCCTGCCTAGCACGCAACATGTCCCTAGCTCGAATCTCACTCGACTCGCTATTTAATTCCCTATTTATTTTTACCTTTTTCCAAGCCCAAATGTCTTCACCAAAATTCTTGATCCTATTCAAGTCGACTCATAATTTTTCCGGCAATTTTTAATTACATAACCGGCCCTGTCGGCCCGACCCAAAATTACCAAAATGCCCCAGGGCCTCCCGAGAAGACCGGGAGGAAATTTTCCGGGCCGTTACATTTTATTAGGTAGAATAGATCTCAATCCCTATGACTCATAGAAGTCTTGAAATTTATAGTTGTTTTTTGTATATACAACAACGCTCTCAAAATTATTTAAATTAATTTATCCTTTCAAAAAAAATATATCTACTCTTACTATTATTTCAAAGTGCAACACTGAATACAAGAGTATAAAATCTGAATCTCATTTTTTTAACAAACAAAATAAGTTTAATATTTTTAAGTTTATTGAAAATATGTTCATACTTTTAAATCTATTGTAAACTACAAAAAAAAATTCAATGTATATAAATTATTTAAATTTAATTTTTATTTTAATAATAAATTGATATATTTATTGTTAATATTACAAATAAACACATAACTTTTCATTATTAATTTTCAAATATGATATTTATAATCTATCTCTAAACAATTGAAATTTTATAACTTTTTTTTGTTATTAAAGACGATTAAAAAATGAATAAAAAAATGAAAATTTTTTAATTTAAAAAAAAAAGAGGATAGAGAAGATGAGATGAGATGAAGAACGCCTTGGGCCAAACAAGGTGTTGGGCTTCCAACACCTCATCTCATCTCCTCTTCAAAAAAAACTTAATCGATTAAAAAAATCATCTTAATTCGGTCAAATCCAGATCATGCTACATGGAAATGAACCTTGTGAAATACTCGTTTATATTCAATCCATTTCTGCAAGAGATTTTCAAAGCTGAAGTAAAAAAGTATATATAAAGCAATTCTATATGATCCTAATATCAATGATGCATGCCAAGTCGTTAATAGATGTGAAAGATCGAACGTTTACTTATGAATAAAGTATAAGGATTCTTCGAGATCTCAGTCGGCGAGATCAAACAATAATAATTACATATTTAAGAATTAATTTTGTAGAATTTTATTAACTAAAGAGAATAATTTAGGTTCTGTCCGGGCAGTTTCCATTTTTAATGCCCATCCATGCGTTATTTTTTATTGGTTATCTTTTTGTTAATTGTTTCTAAATTGTCTTTTTCTTGTGATGCTTGGAATATATTTTTTCAAACAAATTTTACCGTTCTTGTACTTTTTATTATTTTGTTTAATCAAAACTTCCTCAACAAGTTAAGCTAATTATCTTTTGCATTTTCACCAAACCCTTCACCTTCTACATTTTCACCAAACTCTTCGGGGGTGTTTGTTATTTAGGTAGGAGTTTGTATTAGGAGTTATCAACTTCTCTTCGAAAATCTACATCCAAACAAGATTTTTACTCTAACTCCTCGACACAAAAATTACATCCAAACGAGTTTTTGACACAATTCTCAATTTTTAACTACTCAATATATCTCCTCAATCTAACTCATTAACTAAAAAACTACCTAAATATGTCAAACAAACAACCCCTTCTTCTCTTAGTTGGATTAAGTTGAATATTTTAAAAAATATATTTATCTTCTATTTTTTTTAAAACAAAAAAAGAAAATTTGCCGGAAGTAACAAATTTTAGCATTCTTTCATCCAAATGTTGTAGGGTTTAGTAGTATGCCCCGTGACAATAATCGAGGTGCGCATAAGCTGGTTCAGACAGTCACAAATATCAAAAAGAAAAAAAATCTAACATTACTATTTTAATTATATCAACTTTAAAAATATTTTTATATATAGCAAAAATATAAAATATCTAAATTAATAGAAGTTATGAAGTCAACTTTCATTAAATTGAAATCTATCAATTTTACTGGTCTCAAATCTATCAATTTCACTTGTTTTACCTATTTGAAACTTAGGAGGTTGTTTGTCTGACGTTTTTAGTTAGAAGTTAGGTTTATGATTTATTAACTCCTCATCGAAAATCTATATCTAAACGAGTTTTTACCAACTTCTCCTCAATTTTACTTTTGAAAATAAATCTCATTTCTAACCATTCATTTTTAATCATTCATTTCAAATCAATTAAAACAACTTATTTGTAACCGCTCATTTTTAATCATTTCTTTTTTAACTACTAAAAATAACTAATCATTTTAAATCTACATCAAAACTAGGTTTTGACTATAACTCCCCACATAAAAACTACATCCAAAAGAGTTTTTGACACAACTTTCAATTTTTAACTACCAAATATAACTCATCAATATAACTCCTTAACCTAAAAACTAGCTAAATATGTTAAACAAACACCCCCTAAAAGTTTTGTGACTGTCCATTTAAAAGGATTGAATCACATGGAATTTAGTAGTATTATTGTTATTATTATTATTATTTGCTACTCATGAACAATAATAATAATTTATTTATATATAAACAATTCCACACAAAAACTACATCCAAAAGAATTTTTGGCACAACTTTCAATTTTTAACTACTCAACATAATTCCTTAACCTAAAAACTAGCTAAATATGTTAAACAAACACCCCTAAAAGTTTTGTGACTATCCATTTAAAAGGATTGAATCACGTGGAATTTAGTAGTATTATTATTGTTATTAGAGAAATTATGGTGGATAACCACTTGTAAGAAAATAGTTACAAATCTAATCACATCTTAAAATATTTGTAAATCTATTTTTTGCTTAAAATTTAATCAATAATATCTTTTTATAATACCCATTATACCCTTTCTTTCCACGGTTTTTTTTTCTCTCGTCGGAGGTTAAATTTCACACGTTTCTTTTCTCCGCTCGGTGGCCATGTGACATTTCAATGAGTTGTTATAATTTTTTTTCTATCATTTTATTTTTTGAAATCTTACATTTTCAATTTTTTAACTTTATTATTCTTATTTCTTTGAGCAATTTCTTAAAAAAAATAATTACAGTTCTTTCATTTTTCAAAATTACATGATTTTCATTATTTTTTTTTTCTTTAAATCTTAATTTTTACTTCATTTTTTTTTCTGTCATTGGATGAATTTCAATTTTTTGGATTTGATGCTCAAATATCAAATTGTCTAAAATTCTATTAAAGTTGCATTAGGAATTTTTGAAGAACACAATTATAATGACATCTTCCATAATCTAATAATCATATGACTACTTTGTTCATCTTTTTAAAAAAAATAAGGGGACTCTAAAAAAATAGCAAAAGAATTCATTGATATTAATGAGTATTGTCACATTTTTTTAGAATACAATATTAAACTATATTAACCATTATGAATGAAAATATTTTACCATTTGTCCACATTTGTAATTAAATTGTGAGAAGCAATACAATTTTCCTTTTAAACAAATTATAGTACTCATACATAACATAATATGATCAATACCACAAAAGTTTTATCCATAAAAACTTCTTTATATTAAAACTTTTGTATTACTAAATAAATAAAAATTTAAAATATTAACGGCAACTTCTATAACCTAATAATCATATGGCTATGTTCATTTTTTTTTATAAATATGGCCGCTTTAAAAAAAAATTAACAAAAGAAGTCATTAGTATTAATGAGTATCTCACATGTTTTTCTTATAATACTGTATTTATAATAACGTATTAAAATATATTAATAATTGTGAGCATTCAGATACATAAACCTAACTTTTGCAATTTCTTTCATTTTCCGTCAATTTCTTCATCGTTACTTTTATTTTCGGCGCACAAATCAGTTTCTTCTTTTTTCGGTGGGTTTCCATCTAATTGTTCTATCCTTAACCATCTAATACAATAGAATTATTATAAGATGCAGAATTAATCCATAAATAATACTTTGCATAAACAAATATAGTATTAACAATTCAATACAGATTTTATAAATCTCATACATCATTAAAAATCCAATACATATTTCTGAAATCTCATAGAGTATTAAACAATCAATACAGATTTCAGAAAACTCATAAGTATGAAAAGTTCAATACATACCTTATAAATAAATACGGTATTAAAAGTTCAATACACATTTCTAAAATTGCATGCATTATTAAACAATCAATACAGATTCTAGAAAACCCATACAATATTAAAAGTTCAATACAAATTTCAGAAATCTCATACAGTATTAAACAATCAATAGAGATTTCAAAATTCAATATTAAAAGTTCAATACATATATTAGAAATCTCATACAATATTTAAGTTTTCATTTGTGGTCTACTCATTGTACTATAGAAAAAAAATATTTATGCAATTTTAAAAATTTTAATATTAATGAGTGAAACTTAATAATACTGTCAACAACTGAGGTGAAAAAGGAAATTGATAGAAATAACGACGATATCTAACGAAGATAGAGAAATTGAGAGGAATAAGTTTCTCAGATGGTTTGAAAACGACGGAAATCAACGAAAGCAATAACGGTCAGAAGCAATCGAAAATTGTGGTTTGAGAAATTGAAAGGAATAAGCTTATGAGACGGTTTGAATGCAATCAGAATGATGCAGCCCAAACGTGGGAAGAAGAAAGTGATAATGAGCGCGTGATTTTTTGTCTAAAGCAATTTTATTTATGAGACAGATTTGCAATTATTTTGGTATTTTAATCTACTCTTAAAATTTTCTCAAATAATAATAATCTAGAAGTTTTTTTTTTACAAAATCAAAAGAATTATCCCTACAAAAAAAATATAGTGTATTTCAGTTAAAATGTTATTTATAGCATTTGAGCAAATTTTTAGGGATATAATATTGGGTAGGAATCCGAGTGTGAAAAGTGACGAAGTTTTTTTTTTTTTTTTTTTTGAAATTTGGTGCTTTTTATTTTAATAAATATTAGTTTAATGAGAGAGGATATTGATGTAATTTAACAATAAAACGAATTTTCTTCTTTCAAAGTAGTAAATTAAGTTTGCTAAATTTTATAAATGTGAACACGCTTGCGAAAGTTTTCTCTATTTCACTTATTACTGAAAAAAACCCTTGTTATTATTATTATTATTATTTGCTACTCATAAACAATAATAATAATTTATTTATACATAAAAAATTCCACACAAAAACTACATTCAAAAGAATTTTTGACATAACTTTCAATTTTTTACTACTCAATATAACTGTTTAACTTAAAAACTAGCTAAATATGTTAAATAAACACCCCCTAAAAGTTTTGTGACTATCCATTTAAAAGGATTGAATCACGTGGAATTTAGTAGTATTATTGTTATTACTATTATTATTTGCTACTCATGTACACTAATAATAATTTATTTATATATAAAAAATTAAAGGAAAGAAAGTGAAAAGGTCGAAAAAAGAAAAATGTTCTTGAAATAAAGCCTGTTGTTTAAAATTGACACTAACAAACAAAATGGTTTAAAAAATTCTGAAAGAGTGCTCGCCCACTGGCGTTCACGAACAAATTGGAATTGAAAATGGGAATTGATTTGTGAAGGAATCGGCGAACTTTGTCTAGGGTTACAGGAGGAAGTAGCCGATTCAGCCATGGCTTCGCCAACATCGATTGTAGAATCGAGTGATTTGGATGTTTCTCAGTTCCGCCATACGCCTTTTTATTGGTAATCAATCGAACAACCTTTAGTTTATCTGCTGCCATGGCGTTGACATCAATTATTCTCTGTTTACTCATTGTTTCTTTGTTGTTGGTATGGTTTTTGTGAATATCTTCCTGAGGTTCTTTCTTTGATATGCTGCTAAATTTTCCCATGACCTAATGATGTTATGGAGAAGAGTGTTGAGGATCCCACGTTGGAGAAGTTAAGAGACCGCCTAGCATTTATAAGTTAAGTGGGTTATTCGTCCCCAAGGGGTGACACAGTGGTTGAAGACTTGGGCTTTGAGGGTATACTCCCCTCAAGGTTTCAGGTTCGAGACTCAGTTGTGACATTACCATTCGATGTCTCTCGGTGCCTGGCCTAGGAACAGGCGTAGATACCCTTGTTTCAAAAAAAAAAAAGAGAAAGTTAAGTGGGTTAATCCTAAAAATTGATTATTGGTTTTGAGATTGAACCATGTATGGTCTAATATGGTATTTGAGTTCGTTAAGCTTAAATGGGTATTCGGTTAAATAAAAATGAAATTGTGAGATCAAAGATTGATGAATCGAAAGAGACACCATCTTGAAAGGCATGTTGATGATTATTTGTTGAAAAAGTGAGGAGACCTCGTGTTTATAAGGTAGGTGAGTTAATTTTCTAATTGCCAATTAGTTTTGAGATGGAATCATGTACTATCTAATATGTTATGTTATTAGAGTCCATTAAGCCCAAAAATAGGTATTCGGTCCAATAAAAATGAAATTGAGATCCGGTCCAAGATTGGTGAACCCAAAGAGGCTCCATCTTGAGAGGCATATTGAGGGTTACTCCTTTGATTGTCAATTAATTTTGAGATAGAACCTCGTAGACTAAAATTTCTTGCTAGTGTATTTTCATGATACCCTTTTTGTAGTGTAGTTCTCATTGGAGCTTTGGACTTTAGCCTAACTAACAACTAGAAATTAAGTTGGTGTCCTAGCCTTAACAATTTTGAACTGCTATGGAATTTGATAGGGTTTATTATTTACTTTTGAAGTTTCATACTTGCAACACAGTTTGCATTGGTATTTCTACTATGCTCAATCCCAGCCTAACTGACAACTAGAAATTAAGTTGGTGTCCTAGCCTTAACAATATTTGAGCTGCTATGGAATTTGATAATGTATATGTTGGTTGATATAATTAAATCTACCCCAATCCATAAGCTTAGGCTTTTGGATTGATTGGTGGTTTAACATAAGTCAACAATATATTATTTACTCTTGAAGTTTCATACTTGTAACACAGTTTGAATTGGTATTTCTACTATGCACAATCTAGCGACAATTCATAGTATAATTTTTGTTAGTTAGCTTGAAGTATTCGTGTCTTCAATTTTGCAGCGAGGAGAATGCATATTTTCTATGCAAGAAGTTGTGTACAAATAGAATGGTCGATGCTGCGGGAGCTGATCTTTTTGTTGTTTTCATTTCTAATGAGAAGAAGCAGGCACGTATGATGTTGTTTCTCTGATAATTTGGCCATTTCTGTTCTGAGGATAAATTAGTTCTGCTAAATGACTCTCTTTCATTCTTATTAATATTCTAAGTGTCATTTTTGGTCATTTGTAGCCTTAGGTTGAATAATCATGCCAAGATTTTAGAGAAATTCTATTTAGACTCTTTTATTGAAAGTTTGGTTAGAAAGAAATAGGGTAGCTGTTTAGAATGTCAGAACATGGTGGAAAACATTTGGAACTTTATACTTTTTGTAGTAGTTCGAAGATCCCCTATGGAATTGTTGTTTGTTTCTTATTTCAAGAAAAAATAATGTATTCCCTGAAAGCTAGATGATTAGCTAACCTTCAGGATTAGTACTGATCATTTTGTTCAGGTCAAATATAATCTTGTTAGATTCATCTTTCCCTAAGTGAAATTCGTGTGCTAACAAGAGCTGAGCTCATTTAGCATGATGTATGACGTGTTACGGGTTCAAATCTCCCACCCCCAGTATTGAATTAAAAAAAAGAGAAAAATCCTTGTTTACTAATTGATTGTCTAACTCTTTCAAATGGTCTAACTCCCCACAAAAAAATGTTTAGATTCCCTTTTGGCACCAGAAAGCCAGTAAAAGAGCAGACGGTCTTGTTTTGTGGGATTACCATGTCATTTGTGTTCAGGTAAGCCAATCTATCCTTATTCCTTTGTCAATAAGAGTTGTTAGAGTCATAGTTACCTAGAAATTTTTATTGAACATTGCTTCAAGTTTATATTTATTTATTTACTTATTTATACTTGTGAGATATTGAGTTCATTTCAATTGACAGAGAAAGAGAGAAGGTGATTTTCCATTTTTAGTGTGGGATTTAGACTCAACTCTTCCTTTACCTCTCCCTCTGGGCAGCTATGTGTCGCAAGCTATCAGGCCATCGTTTCAAATCTCCCCTGAGTATCAAAGGTATAACCTGCCTGTTGCAACTCATTTTTTCTAATGCATTCGTTCACAATGATTGAGCGTTGTATTTTATTGGTTAAAAAAGTTTGTCATATGTGTCACTAAATCTTAGAAGTTGTGAGATGGAAATTTCTCACTTTTTATGTACTATCATGGGCACTATTAGCAAGTAAAATGCTATATGCAAATAGCTTAAGCTCAATGAGCACTGCTATCTGATGTTGTTTGTATGCGAGTACTGCATATATCCAATTAAGATAGAGATGAGATTACCCTGGCAATACGACTTCAACCAAAAAGATCCCAGAAAAAAAAAAATCTACATCTGCACTGATTAAAATAAAACACTAATTACTAAAGAAATTTGAGAGGGAGCTCCAAAGGGCGACTTTAAAGTGAACGATATTCCACCCTTTCTCAGTTTCTTGAATCTAAAAATGTCACAACATGTTCTATTGTTTTTTTCCGTTCTTATTTTCTGAGAAACTTCTTTAATAGAATTTCCCAAGGTTGACCATTTTGAGGATCCCACGAGATATATGAACTACTTCACTCATTACCAATTAGTTTTGAGATGAAACTGCATACTATCTAATATAGTATCAGAGCTCATTGAACCCAAACAAGACTTCAATCCAATAAAAAAAA
Organism: Sicyos edulis; assembly: GCA_036507275.1. Taxonomy (NCBI): domain Eukaryota; kingdom Viridiplantae; phylum Streptophyta; class Magnoliopsida; order Cucurbitales; family Cucurbitaceae; genus Sicyos; species Sicyos edulis. The sequence continues at coordinate 39,289,783 of CM071847.1, forward strand.
AAGAAATTGACATCCGATCCAAGAATGGTGAATCCAAAAAGGTACCATTTGGGAGGTCATGTTGAGGATTTTACATGATAAATGAGCTACGCCACTCATTGTCAATTGATTTTGAGATTAAATCTCATATTATCTAATAGACCACCTAGACAGTGTTTGGGGTGAATCAGTACTCAAATTCACTTTTAAAAATAGTAATAAAATAAAATCTAAGCTTCCTACACACTTAATTCCCGAGGCTTAAGATACTTAATTCATGAACAGAACGCCCCTTCTGAAGTTGTTGAAAGACTAGTGAAGCTGAGCCAAGGGAGCACGAGTGCCACATCAAATTGAAGTCTTGAACAGAAGAATTACAGGAGATTTGATGAATCTATACTTTGAAAGAACTATTTTTATCTGTTGGTTGATATAATTAAATTTATCTCAACTCATCAACTTAAACTTTTGGTTTGATTGGTGGTTTAGCATAATTCAACATTATCTATTATGTGTCCCATCTATGTCCTTGTTTTCCAATAAAAAAACAAAGTGACATGGTGTTTGTGTTTATATTTCCTAGTGTAAACACAAGTTTTTTAATATTTATGTCAGTATTATGAATTGTTGCTGCCTTGCTGGGCAAGTTCAAAACTGATTACTACGTGTTATTATTGTTCATATTGAATCAGCTTTAATTTGGACACAAACTGTTCTGTAAGTCTATCCGTCAAGAATTAGATATAGTATTCTCTTAAAAAAAGAATTAGACACAGTATTGCAATGATCTTTTTTCTAGTTCGACATCAATTCGAGATGAAGGGGTTTGAACCATGATCTTTTGGTCTCAGAAATGCCCTTATGCCAATTGAGCTATGGCTCTTATTGACAGTATTGTAATGATGTTGTAGTACGTCAGACAAGTTTTTTTCAATATAGACTGTGGTCCTTTTCTATGTGAAGAGTGTTGAATTTTAAGTTTTTTTTTTAATAATTAAATTTGAGTTTTTTATTTAATGTTTAAGTTTCTTTAGAATTAACTTTATTTAAGTTTTGTTTTTAAGTTTTTTAAGTTTCTATTCTAAATGCTTGTAAGTTATTGATATTGATTGGGTTAAATTTTTGTATCCATATAAGGATGAACATTCCATAAGAAAATTGTAACACCATACATTTTTGTACTATAATTGTGAAATCGCACTTTACTACAATTGTGAAACCACATTTTAGAACACCATATGTCATGATACAATTTTGTACCACATTTTGTATCACCAATGTCCTTCATTTCAATAGTAGCATATTCATCGTTGCTTCACTCTCTCATTTTCTTTCTTTGTTCAACAAACATTGTGGCTTTGATTTGATTTTTGCTTCCGCAGTATTCATTTTTTATCTTTCGTTCTAAACTTAAAATATTGACACTTGTTCATAAAAAATTAATAAAAAAGTTGCTATTCCTGGGGGCTGGAACAGGCTTTTTAGAATCATCCATGCTCCAGTACTTTTTCGTCACTTCGCATCTGATAGAAGACACATGAAAGATTCCAATGGAAATTGGATTGCAAAACCTCCCGACTATGAAGCCATTGTTGCTGAAGGTAAATACCTGCTCCTAATGTGTAATCAATCTAATCTGTTCTGTTCAGCGTATTGTGTTTCCCTATCCTTAGGAAATAGTCTTCTTGGGGGTCTCAAATGCTGTGCTCATGTACACCATCGATCCATGTTTGTTTTGATGATAAGATAACCTTGTTGGTTATTGCTTCTGAATTTTTTTTGGCAATGTTCTGCAATTGAATAACTTGAACTTTTAAGGGTCATATGATAACCATTTGGTTTTTTGTTTTTAGTTTTTGAAATTTAAGCTTGCTCTCACTCATTCAATGCACATGGCTTATCTTCCATTTGAATCCTAACCAAATTTCAAAAATCAAAACAAGTTTTTAGAAGCTACTTTTTTAGTTTTCAAATTTTGGTTTGCTTTTTAAAAACCTAGGTTATACTAGTTGTTGTAAGCTTAATTTTCAAAAAAAAAAAAAAAAACTAAAAATAAAATGGGATCAAACAGGGCATTAACGGTTCATGACTGTTTCTGCCAATTTACATGCTGACATAAAAGACCGTAGATGCATGCTTTGCTTTGTCATGACTAACTTGGTGATAAGGTATGAAGGAAGCAAATGCTATTTACATATATGACTTAACTTACATTTTACAATTTTCAAGTATCAAAAGTTGCTTAACTTTGAATTATGTTAAACCACCAATCAATCCAAAAGTATGGGTTGGAGGAAATTTAATTATATCAACTAACATTTAATATATCTTTATTTAACCTTTGCTATTAGGGTGTTTGTTTTGAAATGACCACATTTGTTTTGGCCACCTGTGATTCTTAATGCTCAGACTTGACGTTAGAATATATATCGAGTCGATTATTGAGGATTCTATAGATCATGAGAACATTGAAAAGGAACATTAGATTAGTGGGTTTATTGTAAATCGTTCACCAATTAAAAGGAATTGGCTAGACGGACCAAGAATGGATTCACCATTGCTTGATTTAAATTGTCAAAAATTCATCATCATAAGGACAACTTGGGAAATTTTTCTCATTGTTTAAAGTTGCTTCATCAGTAGAGAGTGATGCAAAAATATCGATTCCTCACTACATTCTTGCTTGCATCACTTACATAACAACCTTCACATGCACGTTGACTAGGAAAGCCTTACCTTGAAAGTCTCTTCTATTCGTCTTATCTAAGTGAATTGGATTGGAGACAGCTTTCCCTACCAGAATCCTAGTGGGATGTTTGCAGTGTTTTCAAAGCGCAAGGCGCAACGCAAGGCGACACTCTTCTTGATCGCCTTAAGGCGAGAGGCGATAAAAAGGCGAGGCCCGAGTGAAGCAAGGCGCAACTTATAAACACATACCAAAATAATATACATAAAATAAATTAATATAGAAAATATATTTTTATTTATATAAAATATCAAATCCTTACATATTAATATTAAATGGTAAAGGAATTCAAATAATAAATGTTAAATATCAAATGTGAAAAATATTTAAGTTATGAACAATTTATGTATATTTTATAGATTATCAAAAAATCGATAGATAACAATAGTTAAAACTGTGATTTTCAAAAAAAAAAAGTGAAAATATTAAGTTAGATGGAAAGTTTTAAACAACCCATATATGGATATTATTAACCGAAGAATGACAAAGTAAAATAGAACTGACTTTCTTGAAAAAACAATGCTGGTCTTTTTTATATTACAGAAGCTATAAAAAAGAAAAGTAAAAAATATCAAAGAAGATTGTGTGGCTTATTTTAGATTGACAAGACAAGTCAGTAAGAGTTAGTAAATTGATAAGACTTAAGTCAGTTTTTAAGAGAAAAAAATTTAAATGTAAGAATATAATAATGTGTTTTTTCAAACTTTTTTAAAATCGTATTCCCCTCATCTTCTTCTTCTTCCCCTCTCATCTTCTTTTCATCTTTTTATTTCTTCCCTGTAACTTCAATGGTGCTTTTTTTAGAAAAAAAAAAAATCGATCTCATCAAGCGCACACCTTTATTGTAGAAGAAGGTGTCTCAGGCAGTTGTGAAGCGCAGCAAGGCGAGCGCTTCATTGAAGTCGCTCGCCTGGGCTCTCTACAAGGCGAAGGTACCCCAGGTTGCCTCGCCCCTCGCCATAGGCGAACGCCTGGGGTCGCCTTGAAAACACTGGATGTTTGGATGAGTAGTTGAATGAGGAGTTATTTTGAGTGATTAGAAACTGAAGTTGTGGTAATAGTTTGTTTAAATGTAGATTTTGTAGAGGTTGTGGTTAGAAATGAGTTTTTTTGAAATGATAACTTATTTTGAGTGATTAAAAATGAGTGATTAGAAATTTTTAGAGATTAAATGTTTATTGGTATTTAGTATGGTTTATTGTATAGTTTATTGCTTTAATAGATCTAGGTTCATTAGGCTCGTCGGGTCCATTGTAACTCTTATAGTTTATTTAAGATATTTTTGACACAACCGATATATTTTGATAGCCCACGTCTCGATCTACCACAATTCAAAAATCGCGACCAACGGATAATCGATGATTAGTGTTTTGGCGCGCCTGGCCTCAAGTCCCACCTTTAACGCCTCGCTTGTCCCATGCGAGGTGCGCGCCTTATGGCGCCTTGTGTGAAGCCCTATGCGCCAAAAGGCGTGCGCCTTGTGGGATTTTTTATTTTCTTTGCTCTTTTTGTGTTTTAGATCCTCGTACTAGGTCATTCGAAGCGTGTGAAGGTTGATAGTTGAATATTATGTATGCTTTATATAATATTCTTGGTTAAAACTTCATTTATGTCCATGGAAAGTGATTTTATTGTGTATACGCACATATATATAAGTTTTTTGTGTTTTTTTATATAGTGCGCCTTAAGTAAAAAAGCTCTCGCCTTTTAGTGCGCCTTGCGCCTTGCGCCTTAGGCTCCAGAGGGTCATTGCGTCTTAGTGCACCTTGAGCTTTTTAAAACACTGGCGAGGAGACCACACTCGCCGATACAAAGTTCGGACAGCTGCCACTTTCGATGGCGCGTGTTGGTGTGTGCAACCTCCGATCGGTGCGTTCTTGTATGAGTTTTGATCGTGACTTCATGCTCTACATGTATATGTAATTTGTTTTCGATTTCAGGTTGTTTGTTTCAGATCTGATGTTTTGTTCTCAGGTGTACTGTTTGCGGTAGTCAAGGTGTTTGGCCGAGTTCAGGTGCGTTAAGGCTTGTTTGCTCACAGATTCTAGTGGTGTTTTCTTGCAAAAGGGTGATCTATGAGGTTGTGAATCAGTTTTTGGTTTTTCGACATCGGTTTCTCTCAGATCTGACCGTTAAGGACTATTCTAGTAATATTTATGCTGTTTTTCAGATCTGTCTATTCAAGATTACTTGCTTTTTTTTTTTTACGTTGGTGACATATGACTGAGAATAAGCAAACAAGCATTATTTCCCATTCGATGGAAATCACGAAACATCAGTTGAATGACACAAATTAGCTAGATTGGAATCGGACAATTCGAAATCACTTGTTGAGTAATGAATTGTAAGGACACATTGATGGAGATCCATTTAAGGGAGATGTCAGAAAAAAAGGTGGGATCGAACTGATGTGCGCTTGTATAACTAGATCACGAACTCGATGAATGATGAGATCGTGGATCTAGTGAGCCATTGCACTACTGTGAAAGAATTTATGACGTATGTGGATTTTTTGTACTCTGGAAAGGAGCAAGTTACAAGGACATATGATGTCTGCTCATCCTATTTCCATGCTGATCGCAATGGTGAGACTCTGATGGATTATTACACATAGCACAAGTGAAATGGTGTTGAGTTGAATTCTCTCATGCCTTTTAGTGTTGATATCGCGGTGCAACAAGCTCAAAGAGAAAAGATGGGGTCATCAACTTCTTGAGGGGTCTTGGCCCAGAATATGAGAATGTAAGATCTTAAATCCTGACAGAAACTAAACTTCCATCTTTGGATGATGTGTTTCACCATTGCAACGCACAGAAGCGAATATTGTAGAACAGTCGAATAGGGCCTTGCTTGGGACGAACGACTTCCGTGGTGGGAGAAATGTAAATCCTCTTGTGTCGAAATTTGATCGATGCTAGCATACTAGTGGTGACAACCGGCATTTGGAGGGTCGAGGAGAAATGACCTGTCATTACTGCCATAAGCCAGGTCACATCAAGAGGGATTGTAGAAAACTGCAATATTAGAATCAGAGGCTCCAGGTAGTCCATTTTGTTTCTATTGACAAAGCTCTTACTGATGAGTTTGCTAAACTTTGAGTTTCTTCTACTCCATTGCAGCCATCGTCTTCAGAACCCCCACCTGCTGCAACCTTAGCTGAATCAAGTAACAATCACTATCTTTTTTCGTCGTCTACAAAGTGGGTCATTGACTTTGGGGCGACTACTCATATGACAGGTAACATATATTTGTTTTCTACTTTGTTGTCGTCTGTCCGTTTTCCTGTTGTTACCTTAGCTGATGGATCCTTGTCTCCTGTCAAGGGGTCAGGATCGATCACACTCACCCCTACTCTGCCATTATCTTCTGTCTTGTGTCTTGTTACTCGAGAGTTTGGACCGAAATAGTCGTACGCTTATTATTAGATGAGGCCAAGCCTATTTATAGAGTACAAAGAACCCTAATGGGCCTACCGGGCCTATTGGGTCTAAACCTACGAAAGTGATAAATACAAATACATATATACATAATTCTAACACTCCCCCTCAAGTTGGAGAAAATATATCTATCATGCCCAGCTTGTTGCAGAGGTAATATATGCGAGTTCCATTTAGCGCTTTGGTGAATATATCACCCAACTGTTCCCCAGTCCTCACATAACTTGTTGAGATCAAGCCTTGTTGAATCTTTTCTCGAACGAAGTGACAATCAACTTCAATGTGTTTCGTTCTTTCATGAAACACTTGATTCGATGCAATGTGAATAGCAGCCTGATTGTCACACCACAAATTTGCCGGTACTATAGTTTTTATTCCAATCTCGTTCAGTAGCTGAACAAGCCATACTATTTCACATGTTACTTGTGACATAGCCCTGTATTCCGCTTCAGCACTCGAACGTGACACCACATTCTGTTTCTTACTCTTCCATGACACTAGATTACCTCCCATGAACACACAGTACCCGGAGGTCGATCTCCTATCTTCTTTAGATCCTGCCCAGTCAACATCTGAATAACACTCAATATTTGAATGTCCATGATTCTTGTATGACATACCCTTTTCAGGAGCAGATTTTAAATAACTCAGAATCTGTTTCACTGCTGTCCAATGTTCTACTGTGGGAGATGACATATACTGACTCACTACACTCACAGAGTATGATATGTCTGGCCGCATGACTGCCAAATAATTCAGTTTTCCGACTATCTTCCTATATCTCTCAGGATCATCAAAAGCTTCTCTTTTCTTGACAAGTTGTTGATTTGGTACCATTGGAGTGTTACACGGTTTCACACCCAACTTTCCTGTTTCAGTCAATAGATCAAGAACGTACTTTCGCTGTGACAAAAAGATTCCCTTCTTACTCCGCATGACCTCAATACCTAGGAAGTATTTTAGATTCCCGAGATCCTTGGTACTAAACTGGCTATGAAGGAAAGTCTTTAGTGAAGCTATCCCATTGTCATCACTGCCAGTGATTACAATATCATCAACATACACTACCAACAGAACAATCCCGACACTCGATCGGCTATAGAACACAGAATGATCGGAAGAACACTTTTGCATTCCTAACTTCTCAAGAGCTTGGCTAAATTTTCCAAACCATGCTCGTTGGCTCTGTTTCAACCCATACAACGATTTACGAAGGCGACAAACTTTACCATTCTCCCCCTAAGCAACAAACCCAGGTGGTTGCTCCATATATACCTCCTCCAAGAGATCATCATGCAAAAAAACATTCTTAACATCTAGCTGAAATAACGGCCAATCATTCGTTGTCGCGAGAGAGATAAACAGTCGAATGGATGACATCTTTGCCATTGGAGAGAAGGCCTCACTATAATCAATCCCATAAGTCTAAGCATACCCCTTAGCAACCAAAAGTGCTTTGAGACGAGCAACAGAACCGTCTGAATTCATCTTGACAGCAAATACCCACTGACACCCAATTGTTTGTTTCACTGCCGGGCGAGCAACTAGCTCCCAAGTACCATTTGCATCCAATGCTTCCACCTCCTCAACCATTGCCTGATGCCACCCAGAATGGGACAAAGCCTCACGAGTATTTGTAGGAATCGACATAGATTCAAGCGAAGTGAGAAATGAAAAAGAGGGTGAGGATATTTGATTATACGACACAAATGAGGAAATAGGATACGTACAAGAACGTTTACCTTTGCGAAGGGCAATGGGCAAGTCAAGATCATCACTCGGTTGCAAACCAGATGGCGAAGACCAATGTTTTAAAAGGCTTGAGGCGACCTCGAGGCGTTTTCTCCTTGAGAGGCGACGCGTAAGCCTCGAGGCGGTACGAGGTGTAAGCCTCATTTTAGATTTAAAAAAACATGTATAAATCATAAAACATAAAGCCTTTTGTATTCATAACAATGTAATACTCCTTAAAACTACACAAAATACTTAAAATAGAAACATTATAAAAAAAATCTCAATATTCTGGCAAAGATTGTGTTCATAGTTATCTAGAGATCATCAAAATTTTCATCATCACTATCACTAGTAGGATCGTCCATTGAATCATCATCATATCTAATATTTTCATTTTCGCTGTTGTCACTCTCTATATCCACCCATTCTTCTTCATCCAATGTCATTGGCCTTTTCCCTTCGTCTGTTTACAAAATAAATTTTAAAAATAGAAGTTAGAAGAGAACTTTGTTATTTTAGTAAACTCGGTAAAACTTCAATTTAAACCTTTCAGTAAGCCACATACCTATGCTTCTAACATTACTACTCCTTCGTTGAGTACTACTTCCTTCTCCAAACTCGCCAACATAAATGTTTGAATCATCATCGTTATCAACATCGAAATGAACTTGATTTTCACTATTGTTATTAACAATCCACTCATCATCGGATGGCACATCATCCACTACCAATGGATCTTCTCCTTCTTTTAGACCTTTTCGCTTCAAGTGTCTATCCTTTAATCGCTTATTGTACATGATATAAACTATGTTGTTTAGCTTAGATGTGCTCAAACGATTCCTTTTCTTTGTATGTACCTATTATCCATGAACATAACATTTATCATTGAAGGTAAAAATCTTAGATCTTTGCAAGCTAGGAATTATAATTGGAAACTTTAACTCACTTGATTAAATGTACTCCAATTACATTCACACCCAGATGCTGAACTAGTAAGACTTCGTATCTTGATTGCAAATTTTGCAAGTTCTGGTGTTCCATCACCAAATTGAGTCCACCAATCGACTACATTGTCACACATCAATCTAAGGTAAGAAAACAAAAGAAATAAAGATAAAATTATATTATATTTATGATGCTTACCTGGAGATCGCTTTTTGCATGATGAAATAGCTTGTTGGAATCCGAAAAAGCCTTCTCTTTTTCGAAATAAATCTATTTGAAGATCAGCTTTTGTCCTCTCGTTTTCATCTACTATCAATTTGTCCATACATGTATATAGCCCTAATTTGATCTCCGGATGATTAGAGAAATTATCATCATATTTTTTTTTTGAATAAAGTAACCACGCCCGTCCCTAGGCCAGGCACCGGAGACATCGAAGGAATAGTTTCACAAGTACGTCTCGAACTTGGGACCTTGAGGGAAGCATACCCTCAAAGCCCAAGTCTTCAACCACTGCGCCACCCCTTGGGGACAGAAATTATCGTCATATTGAAAATGTGGGTTCAAAAAATATGCTGCAGCATGCAAATGTGTATGTAGTTGAAACTCCCATTTTTCATCAATGATGTTCCAAATCTCCTTATAGTTGGCTTCTTCTCCCCCAAGGTTCTTAGCAATTTCCTCTTTGGCTGAATCCATGGCACCATATATAAATCCCATAGCTGGCATTTTTTCAGAATCGGTGCATCTCAAAACACCCACCAAAGGTTTTGTGGTCTTAATTGCATAGACGACATAGACGACAGCAGGCCTAAAAACTTTTTCACTTAAAACTATTTTCCTAACTTCCTTTCCTTCGGGTTTTTTTGCCCAAACACTGTCTTGCCACTTTTTTGAAGTAAACATTGCTTGTAGTGGTTGTTTAGATTGATAAATACTTTGCAATGTTAGGTAAGCGGTAGCAAATCTAGTAGCTGCTGGATGAACAATCTCTCTATTCGTAAAAGGCCTCATTAATGCCAAAACCCATCCATGATTGTAGATGAAGTTACTAACCTTTTTTGCCTTGATCAATGCATTCTTATGCTGAGGCAATTCACCAAGCTTTTCAAGCATCAGATCAAGACAATGGGCTGCACATGGTGTCCAATACAAATGCTTCCTCTTTTCCATTAATTTCGTTCCAGCCACTTTGTAGTTAGATGCGTTGTCTGTCACAACTTGAACCACAAGCTCCTCTCCAATTTCCTCCACTACATCATCAAGAAGTTGAAACATTAAATTTGCATCCTTTACTGCATCTGATGCGTCGATAGATTTCAAAAAAACTGTTCCACTTGGCGAGTTCACAAAAAAGTTAATTAAACTTCTTCCCCTCATATCCTTCCAACCATCAGATAAGATGGGCACTCCAGTTTGCGCCCATGTCTTGCGTATATCATTGATAATGTTTTTTGTAGTTGTCATCTCTTCTCTCAAAATCCACGAACTTAGTTCATGCATGGTTGGTGTGGTTTCAAACCTCGACCATATAAACCAATGGATCGACACATGTTCACAAAAGGACTTCTAGCCATATTAAATGCAATACCATTTTCAAAGAAGAACCTCCCAATATCCATACAAACAGCATTACACGCTTCTTTCGCACTTAAAGGATTTACTTCAGGTTGAATCTTGTCAACACCACTTACATCACTAGCATCGGCCACTATAAATTGATCCATAGGTCCTCGAATTCCCCTTGTAAAGATATTATTACTTGAATCTCCACCTTGATAGTATGCCCCATTGTCAATCATATCTTCAAATTGCTTCTGTTTAGAGATCTTTGACGTTTCTTGTTTTCTGAGGTAGTCTTGCATCTCTTCTTTAACTTCATCTGGTACTTTATCACATGCTACAACATTTTTATTTGTTGCACCAAGATGATCTTTCATTCTCTTAACGCCCCCTTTGATAACTTTGTTACAAAAGTTACATTTTATATAAATGTATCCTTTTCCAATTCTCCCTTCTTGCACTTCAACACCATATTTCCAGGCGGGATCTTTCCTTGCACCTTTATTTGTTTTGATAGTATTTCCAACCATCTCTATGAAAAAGAAAATGAGAATGAAATAATAAAAAGTTAAAAATGCTCAATATTTGTTTTAGAAACTAGAAAGATTTAGAAAGAAAAGAAAAATCAATGATTTTATTCAAATGAAATATTAAACGGTAGGTAGCTTTAAGAAAAACAAAGTAACGACTTCTATGTAAATATAAAAAATCATTCATAAGAAAAAATATAGAAGATAAATGAATAAATGGTTTTAAAAAAATAATAAAAGAAAAGAATTTTATGAAAATATCCACTGTTAAAAAACGTCTATTAAAAATATAGCAAAAAATTAAAATAAATAAAATCATTGGAACCTCTATCTTATCAAATAAAATAAAATAAGTTCAAAAAGAGGAAACTGAAAAATGATTAATAAATCCAAACTCACCTTAAAAGAGTTGAAAGTGTGAAATGAAAATGATTAAGAAAACCCAAAACCCACCTTCCAAAAGTTGAAATGGTAAAAAAAAACCTAAAAAATGATTTAAAAAAAGAAAAGAAAAAAAAAAACTAACGGAGAAAAGGAAAATTTTAAAATATGAGTTTAGAAAAAAAAAATAGAAAGATGAATGGTGAAAGACATTATAAAAAATGGGAAGATGAACAATGAAAAAAAACAAAAAGCAAAGCCAATCTTGCCAAAGAAAACTTAAAAATAAGAGTTTAGAAAAAAAGAAAAAAAAAGATGAACAATAAAATAAATATAATAAAAAACAACACACCTTGCAAGTTGTGTTGGCAAAGAAAAAGAGATAAAGATGCTTGTCTTTTTTGTCTTCTGTTGCTGTCGAAGGAAGCTTCAAGATGAGGGGAATGATTGGAGTTGGAGAAGAATCTTTTGTCTTTACCGTGAGACAATTAGGGGAATGATAAAAGTTACTTTTTAACAAAGACCTTTCATTTTAGGTCAACCAGGAATAATTTTTAATTGGTTTGGGCCCACAGTAATGGGTCACTTGCTATAAATTTACAATTGAAGTTCAAATTTCCAGCCCACGTGAAGAAATAGAGAAAATAATTAAGGGCTTAAGCCTTTCGCCTCTTCATTTTGAGCCTTAAGGCATACGCCTATCTACTTGAGGCGTTCGCCTCATTTTCTATTCTTGAGGCTTACGCCTCAACCGATTTTTGAAACACTGGCGAAGACGGCACATGTACGGGGCATGAAGACGGCACGGGTGCTTCTGACGAGCGAGGACGCCGAGTATAAACCTGAGTAAGAGGTGGAGAAGACGGAACATGGAGTGACGAAGGAGGGTCCGAAGTCCCGGATGAAAGCACCACTTCATAGATTAACAAGTTATCCTCCTTAGGGGGAGGACTGGACACTGGACTAAACGGTGTATCCTAAGAAAAAGTGACGTCAAATGAAACAACATATCGACTAGTACTTGGACAATAACAGTGATAACCTTTTTGAACCCTAGAATAGCCAAGAAAGATACACTTTAGAGATTTAGGGTCAAACTTGGTCCATTGAGGACGAACATCACGCACGAAACACGTACACCCAAAGGTCTTAGGGGGCATGTGAAACAATTCTTTCGAGGGAAACAAGACTTGAAACGGAATTTGATTATTGAGAACAGAAGATGGCATTCGATTAATTAGAAAACACGCCGTTGTGACAGCATCGACCCAAAAATGTTTTGGGACGTTCATATAAAAAGACAAGGCCCTCGCTGTTTCAAGTAAATGCCAATTCTTACATTCATCCACTCCATTTTGAGACGGAGTGTCTGCATACGATGATTGGTGAATAATACCCTTTTCACTGAGATAAGAACTAAGAATATGCGAAAAACATTCACCCCCACTATCAGTACGTAATACTTTGATAGAAACATTAAATTGAGTACGAACTTCAGCATTAAAGGCATAAAAATGCGAAAATAACTCAGAACGATTTTTCATTAGGTAAACCCAAGTAACTCGAGAGAAGTCATCGACAAAAGTAACAAAATAACGAAACCCTGTTTTAGACATAACAGAACTTGGACCCCATACATCGGAATGAACTAACTCAAACGGAGCAGTAACTCTTTTATTGACTCGAGGACTAGAACTCAAACGGTGAAACTTTGCAAACTTACAAGACTCACAATTTAAAGAAGACACCTTACTAAACACGGGAAATAATTTTTTCATGACAGACAACGACGGATGACCCAGCCGACAATGAACTTCAAACGCTGATGCAGTGCTCGCACATGCTACATCTTGGTCTGGTTGTTGATCCAAGATGTAGAGACCGCCAGCTTCATGCCCCCCTACCAATAGTCTTCTTCGTCAAATGATCCTGAAACAAGCAATGACCAGGAAAAAACGAAGCAAAGCAATTTAAGTCACGACATAATTGACTCACAGAGATTAAATTATACGAAAATTTAGGGAGACACAAGACAGTGGACAAGGATAGGGTAGGGGTAAGTGTAATTGACCCTGAGCCCTGGACGGGAGACAAGGACCCATCTGCTAATGTAACAGCAGGAAAACCAATGGACGACAGCCAGTGTTTTCAAAGCGCAAGGCGCAACGCAAGGCGACACTCTTCTTGATCGCCTTAAGGCGAGAGACGATAAAAAGGTGACACCCGAGTGAAGCAAGGCGCAACTTATAAACACATACCAAAATAATATACATAAAATAAATTAATATAGAAAATATATTTTTATTTATATAAAATATCAAATCCTTACATATTAATATTAAATGGTAAAGGAATTCAAATAATAAATGTTAAATATCAAATGTGAAAAATATTTAAGTTATGAACAATTTATGTATATTTTATAGATTATCAAAAAATCAATAGATAACAATAGTTAAAACTGTGATTTTTTTTTAAAAAAGTGAAAATATTAAGTTAGATGGAAAGTTTTAAACAACCCATATATGGATATTATTAACCGAAGAATGACAAAGTAAAATAGAACTGACTTTCTTGAAAAAACAATGCTGGTCTTTTTTATATTACAGAAGCTATAAAAAAGAAAAGTAAAAAATAACAAAGAAGATTGTGTGGCTTATTTTAGATTGACAAGACAAGTCAGTAAGAGTTAGTAAATTGATAAGACTTAAGTCAGTTTTTAAGAGAAAAAAATTTAAATGTAAGAATATAATAATGTGTTTTTTCAAACTTTTTTAAAATCGTATTCCCCTCATCTTCTTCTTCTTCCCCTCTCATCTTCTTTTCATCTTTTTATTTCTTCCCTGTAACTTCAATGGTGCTTTTTTTAGAAAAAAAAAAAATCGATCTCATCAAGCGCACACCTTTATTGTAGAAGAAGGTGTCTCAGGCAGTTGTGAAGCGCAGCAAGGCGAGCGCTTCATTGAAGTCGCTCGCCTGGGCTCTCTACAAGGCGAAGGTACCCTAGGTTGCCTCGCCCCTCGCCATAAGCGAGCGCCTGGGGTCGCCTTGAAAACACTGACGACAGCGAAGTAGAAAACAAATGAACATTACCTGTCATATGCGCAATGGCTCCAGAATCTATAACCCAGTTCATAGAGGACGAAAGAAGGCAATGATAGTTACCTGACTCAGCTAAGGTGGCAGTAGGAAGGTGGTCGGAAGATGAAGACGATTGAGCATTGGAAACTCGGAGGTTAGCTAACTCATCAGGAAAAGTTTTATCTCCGAAAGCAATATGAGCTGTCTGAAGCCTCTGATTCCGATACTGTAACCTTCTGTAGTCTCTCTTGAGATGCCTTGGTTTATGGCAATAGTAACATTCCATGTCACTTCTAGCTTCCGGACGCTTCTCATTACTAAAATTTTGACGTCGATCATAACTAGGTTTTCCAGTCGTATTCTGACTCCTCCCACCTCGCGTATCTCTCTTGCCAATTAGGGCACTATTCGACGAAACTACAATAAAGCTCTCTTCAGTTTGTGAAAGCCTCCGATACACATCATCCAAGCTCGGAATCTCAGTTCCAGACAGGACCTAAGCTCTAGCAGCATCAAACATTTGTCCAAGACCCTTCAAAAAACTAATAACTCCCATCTTCTCTCTCTGGGATTGTTGCACTGCAATATCAGCAGTAAAGGACATTAGAGAGTTCAACTCAGTGCCATTTTTTTTATGTCTGGTGTAATAACTCAAAAGAGATTCCCCATTCCGATCAGCATGGAAGTAAGCAGAGCACACATCATAAGTCTTCGTGACCTGTTCCTTCCCAGAATACAAGAATTCCACATACTTCATAAGCTCCTTGACTGTTGAACAATGACTTATCAAGTCCACAATGTCATCATTCATGGAGTTCGTAATTTGATTATAGAGACGTGCATCATCCCGATCCCAACTCTTCTTTTCTGTCTCATCCGTAGGTGGTTTTCCATCTACATGAGCTCCAATTCATTGTAGAGTAGATGGTTTCTAATCGTTCTATTCCAATCGAGGAAGTTTGAACCATTCAACTTGCGTTTCGTAATTTCCATCGAGTGAGAAATCACACTCGTATGTTTATTGTCACCCATATTACTTTGATTAGGTCCAATCGTGCTATAGAGAACTCGATTTCACGTAAAAACACAGAACATCCCTGTTTAACACCAAACCCTAACTCCACAACGGCTTAAAACAGAAAATTGGAGACCCTACGATGCCCAAAACCAAAAATAAACTAGACAAACTTGAAGTATACCTCGGCGCGAACAAAACCCACAAACCAATTTTCTGATCGGAGCAGCGGCGACGGCGCTGGTTTTGCGACGGCGATTGCGTTGTCGTGGCTACTCGGATGGCGACGATTCTTCCACCACTGTGTAGATCGTCTTTTTCTGTTCCAAAAACGATCGACAGAAAATTTTTCGGCGTTGTGTCCTCCACCTGCTAAGGATGATTTGTTGGTTTATGAGGTGGTGTTTTCGTCCAATAATTCAGACCCTCTTTCGTCGCTCACTCTTCTATCTCATCCACCTCTTACTCAAGTGTACACTCGGCGTCCATGACCCTCAGAGGCATTGCCTCGTACCTGTGAACTCTTCGTCATTTGACTTGCAACCTAGTGATGATCTTGACTTGCCCATTGCCCTTCATAAAGGTAAACTCTCTTATACATATCCTATTTCCTCCTTTGTGTCGTATCATTAGTTGTCCCCACCCTCTTTTTCATTTCTTACTTCATTTGATTCTGTTTCGGTTCCTAAAACCACTAATGAAGCCATGTCCAACTCTGGGTGACACCAGTCTATGGTGGAGGAGGTGGTTGTGTTGGATGCGGTTGGTACTTGAGAACTAGTAGCTCGTCCAGAAGGAAAATAGACGATTGATTGTAAGTGGGTGTTTGCTGTCAAGATGAATTCTTACGGATCAGTTGTTCGGCCAAAGCACGCTTGGTTGCTAAGGGGCATGCTAAAAAATATGAGATTGATTATAGTGAGACCTTCTCTTCAGTTGCAAAGATGTCGTCCATTCGACTGTTTGTTTCTCTAGTGGCAACGAATGATTGGCCGTTGTATCAGCTTGATGTTAAGAATACTTTTTTGCATGGTGTTCTCCTTGAGGAAGTATATATGGAGCAACCACTTAGGTTTGTTGCTCAAGGGGAGAATGCCAACGGAAGTAAAAAGGGAATCTTTTTGTCTCAGTGGAAGTATGTTCTTGATTTATTGACTGAAATAGAGAAGTTAGGTGTAAAACCGTGTGCTACCCTGGTGGTAGCAAACCAACCGCTCGTCAGGGAAGGTGAAGCATTTATTGATCCCAAGAGATATAAGAAGATGGTTAGGAAATTGAATTATTTGACAGTCAGAAGACTAGATATTTCTTACTCTATGAGTATCTTGAGTCAGTTTATGTCGTCCACTACAATCAATCATTGGACAGTCGTGGAATAGATTCTAAGTTATCTCAAGTTGGCTTTTGAAAGAGGTGTTTTATACCAGAACCATGGGCACTCCATATCGAATATTTTCGGATGCTGACTGGGCAGGTTCTAAGGAAGACAGGAGGTCAACCTCAGGTTATTGTGTGTTTATATGAGGTAATTGGTATTGTGGAAGAGTAAGAAACAGAACGTGGTGTTTCGTTCAAGTGTTGAGTTAGAGTACAGAGCTATGTCTCAAGTGACATGTAAGATAGTATGGCTGGTTCAACTGCTTAATGAAATTGGAGTGAAAACCACATTGCCTCATCAGATATGGTGTGACAATCAAGCAGTGATCCACATTGCCTCTAATCTAGTGTTTCATGAAAGAACCAAGCATATTGAAGTGGGTTGTCATTTTATTCGAAAGAAGATACAACAAGGTTTGATTTTAACAAGTTATGTGAAGACTGGAGAACAATTGGTATTAAATGGAGTCCAAATAAGCTACCTCTGCAACAAGCTGGCCATGATAGATATATTTGCTCCAACTTGAGGCGGAGTGTTAGAGATTAAATGTTTATTTGTATTTAGTATGGTTTATTGTATAGTTTATTGCTTTGATGGATCTAGGCCAGTCGGGCCATTGTAACTCTTATATAGAGCGTTGCCTTTCATTGAATGACACAATGACTCCTTAAAGTCACGCACGATTACAGAAATGAGTAGTTATTAATAACTCGTTTGGATGTAATTTTTTGAGGAATTGTAAATGCTCATTTGTAATTCCTCCACGTAATCAAAATTCAATCACCCCCGAGGAGTTCTAATTGCTAGAAAGCTTACTTCTGATTGACATGCTAACTGCAGGTATGTCGTTTAACTTATCTGTTAATGGTGACCTGTTTCAGCCATCTTCTGGGTCATGAGTTGTGAGGTGAACCTTTTTCCTTCCTGTAGTTTGGGCTTCCGCTTGTTCATAATTCAAGGTGTGTTTCTTTTTCGTTTCCATTCTTGGAGAAGTATCAACAGTGTTTGTCCTATTGGGAAAGGGTGAAGTTATGAGTCATGTGAATATTATTCATAACATGGTATGAGAGTAGGGGGTTATGAATTCAAATCTCTGCTGAGTTATTTCATCCTCAATTATAATTGATTTCCATTATAATTGATTTCCATTTGATGGACATTCTCAAAATTTCCAAGCCTACAAATGAAGAGTAGTGTTGGTTAATATAATTTAATTTAGCTCAGTCCATCAACTTAAACTTTTGAGTTAATTGATGGTTTATCCACAAGGAGAAGCATTTATTCGACTTGTGTTAACTAAGATGTCTACTACCTCTCCGCTTTTAGGGCTCCGCAATTGGTGCAAAAAGATTGTGAGGGATTTCTTATGGAGAGGTGGAGGGGATAGGTCACACTTAATTTGTTGGGAGGTGGTTTGCCACCCTTACCCTTATCCAAGCTGAAGAAGGCACTTCATCAAATTCATTTTTAACTTTTGAAAATTAAAATGTTATTACATAGACTATTTATTGAATGACCTTTAGTTGTTTAAGCACAAGGCTGATGATATTCTTCTATCATTGTTTCTTCATGTACTGTCTTTGGTATCAGATGGAACTCTTCACAACCTCAATGAGTACATGGAAATCAAGGCGGCTGATGTACATACAAACAGCAACATTGATGTGAAAGATGCAATTTTTTCTCTAAAACTTGGATTGGTAGCAAACGATCTAGAGGAGTGTTTCTCTCAAATTCCTTAAAACAAAAGTGAGAAAAATCTGGTATGATGTTAAGTTTATGGTTTCCTTGAAAATCTGAAGATTACTTGAAAGTTGGATGAGGAATTTTGTAGTCCTTTTTAAGTTTATGCAATTTTTTTTGTACCTACTGATACTGACTGGGGATGGATTATTGTGCTAGATTGTACATCAAATCTTCCTCTTCTACATATCAACAGCAAGAACTTGGCTTCAATTGCTACACCCTCTACGGAGCTCATGCCCGATCGTGAAACTGCTTATCGAACGTCTAATGACCCGTTGTTATGACCCAAGTCATGTAACAGTGAGATTTCTTCACCCTTTTCCTCTGGTTCTTTAGAAAGATCATACTGTTCGTGCATGTTCAGCATTTTCCCCCCTTTAAATAGACATTATAGTGGAAATTATTATTGAGTTGATCTCTGGGATTCTAATGCATACTTGATTGAAGGATCTTATTAGGGGATTATACAGCATGTTTTTTAAAACTTATATTTTAAAATTAAAGTGATTAGTAAACACTTTTATAAGTGGGAAATTGTTCGGTCAGGCAAAAAGGTCGGTGACGTGAGCTTGATTGATTGGTTGTAATCCAATTCAACTCCACCGTCACAAGTTCGATCTTGAAAATCGACATCCTCTCATCTTATTTGAGAGCAATAGTGCCTTCGATGTAAGGTTTGTGTCCTCTCCTATTTGAACTAAAAAAATGTTCCAAATGATATAGTATTCATAAAAAATAAGTATATATTGCAATAAAAGTTTTGACTGATTGAAGGCAATCAATATCATATTTTAATGAGTAATATTGATTGAACTCTAAGTCAATTAATGATTCGGATCAATGGTAGTTTATCCGATAGAAGTTTAAAGTTTTGTTGATTGTACTTGAATTGAATAGGGAAACTTGCTTGAATAGGGAAACTATAGTTCGAATATTTATCCCAAATCAATCAAAAGTTCAATATTTCAATCAAAGTTATTCATTGAATTATTTACTTACAGAAGAGTATTTTCGTAATTTCACAAAGGTCTTCTACCTTTTTGCCATGTGCAAAAAAAAGTTGCTATATTTGTAACTTGTTTGAATTGTTACCACTTTTTTAGTATTACAACTGGTAAAAGTCTCTAGAAGTATATGTTTTAAGACAAAGATTGAGGCCTACATATATATGTTGACCTTATTTATAAATATCATATAGACTATTCTAGATTTCAAGTCTATGTACCCTGAGGTCCACTTTAGTGTCTTTTATTGCACAAAAGTTGTTATTATGTAAAAAAAAAAAAAACTATATTAAAAAAATTGAATAATATTATGTAACTAATGCTAATGATATAAAATTGGGTTTAAAAATATATTATTGAAAGTACAAATATCAAAACGAAGATTTTGGCACCTTGCAACCTATAAATAACAAGCCCTTATCTTATCATTAGTTTAGGGAGAAAAAAAAGAAGCAAAACTTTCACCCACCAATGAACTTCTTATTTACATATTTAGTTGCTCAAAGCTCTAATTATTTATAACATTTTCATGATATCTCAAATTTAGGCAAGATGTTTTTTTTTTTTAGATAACAAGAAGATAAGAAATTTGCTGGAGATTTCAAATTTTAATGATAAGGACTTTTTATAAGTATCATACCTAATAAAATATTTAATTTTTGCTTGGCCTAGAGATTGGCGTGGTTACCTTGTTTCAAATAAATAAATAAATAAAATATTTTTTTATTTTTTTATTTTCAATTAATTTCACTTGATTGTCTTCAATTAATTGAAGCCATCAATTTCACTAGATGAAAAGTCATTAATTTCACTTAATTAAAGCCATCAATTTTGTGGTCATCAATTAAACTTAATTGAATTCATTTTTGCCATATTTCATTTTTTTTTTCTTTTCTTGAAATTGGTATAGATTTTTTTTCCTTTTTTATTATTCAATTTGGATGAATGATTAGAATGAAAAATTATTTTGAGTGAATAGAAATTGAAATTTTTATAATAGCTCGTTTAGATGTAAATTTTTATAAAGAAATTGTAGGCAATAATTAGTTTGACCGTAGATTCTTGTAGAGTTACAAATAATAACTCACTTGAGTGTAGTTTTTTTTTTAAAAAAATAGTTTATGGTTTAGAAATCCAGCCTCACCCCATTGACATCTCTAGTCCCAATCCAAAAATCCCTAGTTCCCCTTTTTCATTTAACCTGCTGCACAACCCTGTTTTGTTTCCTATCTTTCTCTGGTGTTTTGGACAACTGATATCCAACTCTTCAATCACAAACCAATTCATACACCAAAATCCATAAAGAAATTCAAAACCTCAATATCATATTCAGACTCCATGGCAGGTAGGCAAATCAAATCTGAGGAAGAACGAGAAATTATCAGACAGATAAACGCCAAATCTATGAACTCAAATCAATCAACAAAATAAAAAACAAGGGGGCAAAATGAAGGAACAAACAAGTGAAATGAAAGAATCAGAAGAATGGATCGTAGACGTGGCGATAACGAAGGCGAAAGGTGAACACTTTTTTAGACATGAAGAACAAGGATCAAATCTCTCTCCCATCCACGAGAGAGGAAAAGAAAAGTAAAACGAAAAATAAAAACAAGACAAAATCCTTAAGGAGCCAATACAATAGTAGGTCTATGAGAAGACTAATGACACAAAAACTGCTTGGAGAGTCTTATTTTCATGATTTACACATAAATAATTCATTGTGGATCTATTGGAGGAAGGTCTACTAAGAGCAAAGAACTCGCTCGATATACCATCTTATCTCGTGCATTACACTACGAAGAGTTATGACACTACAGCCCAAGTTTTTTGAGAAGTTGAGTCCATCTCGGAGTTTCTTCGTTGAAAATGTACGTCAGTGGAGATACTAGAACCCCACTTCCTCCAATCTGCATCAATTGGTTCTACGTGAGAAACTAACTATACATGGTTTTCATGCATATGATGGCATTGAAGGAGAGAAAATATATGCAGTTAAGATAATGTCACTGAAGGGATAAGAATTGTTCAAGACAAAAGCTAATTGCTTACTGCTCTCAGTTGTTGAACTGACTTATAGAGGAAGTTTTTGGGGACACAAATGACAATGGCATAGTAATCAGCTACTACCTTCCCATCACGTTTGCAGAAAACAGGACTAATAGTGGGGCCCTGAATAATATTATCAATCATATTGTAACTAACATCAAAAATAAAAATAAAAATGTACAAATTATTCCTTTTCCCACCTGCAACCCAGACAATGATGGTTGACTTAAAACACGCTCAGCCACTTCTTGTGCACTATTTCCTCTTATATTTGCAGTCACCTGCCAGTTAGAGCATTATAATATCAAGCTTAGAAGGTTTTTTTTTTTTGAAACTGGAATATCGTTCGCTCCATTATTATACCCAGGGTAACCACGCCCGTCTCTAGGCCAGACACAGAGAGACATCCAAGGAATGGTCCATGGAGATAAAAGGAAAAAAGAATAGACTCCAACATATCAGCTTAAGCTTTTAAATTGATTTGTAATTTAACATAATCCAATATCGTATCAAAGTAAAGGTGGTTATGTGTTTCAAGCTTTGGATTGATCGATGATTTAACATAATTCAACTCACCGTGAACTGACCAACAGCCTTCAGATGTGCCTCCAGCCTTTCAAGAATCTCATGGGTTATATGTAAGGCACCTTTCCTTTGAATCAAAGACTTTCGGCTGGCAAGAAGAACAGCCTAAAAACCATCATCTTTGTGGTAAGAAAGCAATCGATATAAATAAAACTTAAAACAACTATCTAATGGCAAGCTTCCCATAGAAACTCAGTTTGACTAGACTAAAGACAGAAATCAATCGAATAGTTCGTTCACCTGGCTTTCCAAAACAACCCCACCTTCAATTTCTTTCAAATTGTTTTCTCTCAGCGTGATTCCGCTACTTACAAGGTCCAAAATAGCATCAGCTATCCCCATCTGCATTTCAAAGGCAATACATAGTTCTGTAAGTATAAAAGAGTACTGCTGAGGCAGTGAAGGTTGTCCAGATTACTATCTCTTCTTCAACCATAATATGATCCGAAAAATCCTATCAGGGAATCAGCAATATCTATCTTTGTATCAGACATCTCAATTCTTACCACAATAGCAAGAAGTTTTGACCTAACTAATCTTTCCTAGCTGAATACGAGGGGGTACTGCGTAGTAAATGGGGCAAAGCATTTTAGTCTTAGTAATGCTTCTAGACAGCTGAAGCCTGAAAGATTTTCCAGCTTGCACACACCTCGAATATTGTCACGGGACATACCGTCTGACCCAAGAAAAACATGAGTTACTTGAGACATGCATGATGCATATTTTTGGAACAACTAAGACAATTACTATCTTTTTTTTTACTTGCTTGTTTTGATGTGTTCTTTTGCAGTTGTTTTTACTTCAGCTATGTATATTATATGTGGCCTACAATGACATCATGTTTCAAGAAAATGGTTTTATAGTGATGACATGCTTAAGTAAATGGTTACAAGGATAATATCAATATGCTTCAAGTAAATGATTACTTTGTCCAAAATAGAACCACTATAAAAACTTAACTAAAAGCTACCCGGATTGAGGAAGGTTTGCCCACTGGCAACAGCATCAGGCAATGCATTGATGAATCAGACACTAAAAGTCAAGCACCGTGTGGCAATTCACAATCGACTCGAGATAAAAACTCAGCATTTGAGAAAGAAATATTACCGCAGGGGCAGCTTCTAATGCTCCATCAGCCGTTGAAAAACTCACGTGTTCCAACCCATTTTCTTTAAGAAATTTGGGGCCAAGCTGTGAATAAGAACATTATTAAACTTATCCAATTAGTACTTCATTCAAACTCCAAACTGAAACAATTTTTTACTTTGGAGAAAAAAAGGCAGTGATGTGATGGGGATAATAAAGAAAAGCACCATACATAAGTAAAGCCAGTAGCAACTCGAAGAGGCTTCTCCTTAGTCCATTGGGGCATTTGAGCTAAATCCTGGATTGAATTTATATTCTCGAAAATTCCATACTTGGGTATCTAGTTAGAAAGGAATAAGGATAAATCGAAAGTGTCAGAACAGAACAGAATTGTCGATAAGTTCATGAAATTAAAAACGATGTTGATCATATCAAGGGAGGAGAACATACAGCAAGCGATAAATGGCAATCCCCATAATCAAGAGCCTCATGAACAATGATAAGATCATCATTACCCTGTGGGGGGGATAGAAAATAACAATTAGAAGCAGTAAGATTTATTTTGGCCTATTGTCTTTCTTCATAATGGTTGCAAGTAGTTCATTCTCAAACTAATGAAAACAGAACCAATTCAGCAACAACAAGAGAATTGTGGCATTCCCACAAAAACTAACAACATTATACACAGAGACTCTCACTTGCCCATATTCGCTGGCCGTATCGAGACCGACGATACCGAGATCCAAATCTCCGGATAACAATTTCCGAACAATGTCTTTAGGCCTTTGAAACCAAACTTCCAAGGACGATAACTGTTAGAAAACAGAACGAATGCACAAATAAGAACAACACAACACCCAACAAGAACAAATCCAGAAATCTCGACATGAATCGATTGCTAAAAGTAAAAAAGCAAAGCACCTGCGGAATATTTGCAACATACTGGCGAGGATTCACTTGTTTTACAGACAATTGACAGTCCTAATGCGGCAAAAAGAGCATCATCAAACAATTGGGGGGAAAATGAAACAGAAGAATGAAGAAGAATATGCGCACCTTGAGAAGTTCTAGGGTATCGGTGGCCATTCGACCTTTGCTCGGCAGCCCTAAACGAATCTCGGTTCTGTCGGAGATTCCATTCCGTTCTAGGGTTCCGTTCAGAGTCTCGACCTGAGACTGTACGGCGGAGCAAATCAGCGTCGGCGGTTGCCGGCGAACGCCGGTGCTTGACGACGGCGAGGTTATGGCAATCAACGGAATCCGGGTAGTCGGAGATTGGTGAAATGTCGCCGTGAAGGTCCACATTTCTGGAATGAAGATTCTGTGGTTTGGTTTGTTGGATGATTATGAACCCTATGATTTTAAATGAAATTTAAATTTAAGGTTGAGATTATGACAATACTCCACACTCATACAGTCACAGATATTTAAATTAAAAAAATATTAAAAGAATTTATTACATTTTTTAGATGGATACAGTAATATCAACTTTGTTTGGTGTGGGGGTGTTTGGTTTAAAGAGAATGAGAATGACTAGAAAGTGTTCAGGTTAAAGAAAATATGGACGAGATCACAAAGAATGATTATCAGAGAATTATATGTGATCATCGGTGGGTTGTGTCAGTTTCAATGAGACGTGAACAACGATCACTAGTAGAAATTCCCCTATAGGTGGCGGGCTAAAAAGAAGAGGTTTAAAAAACACGGATGAAAGATGGCGGGCGAAATTGGGCCCGCCTTGTTTTTTTTTTTTGTGGCGGGCCCAAGCCCGCCATTAAAGGCTTTTGGTGGCGGGCAAGGACGCCTGCCACCTTTTCTGTTTGGAGGCGGGCCTGGGCCTTTTGGGCCCGCCTCCTTTAGCTTTTGGTGGCGGACCCAAGTCGCGCTCGAAAAAATTGGTGGTAGCGGGCATGGGCCGCCCGCCACCTTTTTCTTTTCCTTTCTTTCCTTTTCTCTCTCTACCCGAGCCATTTTTCCTCTTTTCTCTCTTCTCTTCAACCAAACCCTACCCTCACGCCACCGCCGCCACTTCTCCGATCATTTCCCGGCCATTTTTCGACCATCAACGCCGCCGTCGCCGCCGCTTGGTTTCCCTTTCTCAAATTTGTGTATTTTCTTCCAAAAAACTAGGTAATTTCTAGTCCATTTTCATTTTCTAAAGAAAGAGTTTTTTTTTTCAAGGAAATTTTTCATGGATGCATTTTTGTAATCTTTCCATATATGTTTCAAATTTGTTCATTTGTGCTTCAAATCTCATATATGTCTCAAATTTGTGATAATGTGCTTTAAATCTCATCTATGTCTCAAGATGTGCTTCAAATTTGTTTGTTTCATATATGAACATTTTTTATATAATTTAAGAAACTTTTGTTTCCAAAGTTAGTTTAAGAAACTTAAATTTTCATTATGCCTTTTGTATTAGGTTAGTTTTGTATTATTAATGCATGATGAAAATTTTTTCCATGCATGTGTTGGGTGTTGAGATAGCATATAAACAATAATGCAATACGAGTGAGATGTGTGACTCAACTTTACCTTTTTGGAAAAAAATTGTAGGTTAAGTTTCTATAATTGACTAGAATTACTAAAATGACTATGGATAAGTCATGAATGTTTAAGGATCGAATGTCACCGGAATACGGATTGGGTGTTGAGATATTTATAAACAATGCCATACGACATTCGAAAGGATTGAATGTCGTTTGTTGTCCATGTTTGAAATGTGTGAATGCCAAGTACCAAAATGTGAATGTAATAAGAGACCATTTATTTTGTAATGGTATCGATCAAAGTTATAACACATGGATTTGGCATGGAGAATCAGTTTCAAGAAAAAGAAATAGTGAAAGTGTTCCAATAGATCAAGTTGTAGATGAGAATGTGGATGACCCGGATGACCCAATAGGGATGTTTGAGGCTGCACAAAATTATTTTAATGACAAATCACCTTTATTTGAGGAAGCATTAGAGGATGCCAAGAAACCATTGTACCCAAATTGTAAAGATTTTACGAAGATATCATCACTGATTAAGCTTTATAATTTGAAAGCAAAGTATGGGTGGAGCGATAAAAGTTTCTCATAGTTGTTAGAATTATTGAGTATGTTGTTGCCTAGTCCTAATGAAATTCCGATATCCGCCTATTATGCTAAAAAGATTTTAAGTACCTTAGGGATGAAGTATGAAAAAATCCACGCATGCATCAATGATTGTTGTTTGTATCGAAAAGAACTTGTCGATGCAGAATCGTGTCCTACTACTTGTGGAATATCGAGATGGAAGGTTAAGAAGAATAAGAAAGGAGGAGTGAAAAATATTCCAAAGAAAAGTCATGTGGTATTTCTCTCCGATTCCAAGATTTCAACGAATGTTTCAAGTAAAGCTGCGAGATTGTTGACGTGGCATGCAACGGACAAAGAATGAGATGGGTGCATACGACATCCAGCCGACACAATTTCATGGAAAGAAATAGATGAAAGGTGGTCTGATTTCAGTGGAGAAACGAGAAACCTTCGCCTAGCCCTATCAACAGATGGAGTTAATCCACATGGTGACCAAAGTACTAGGTATAGCTGTTGGCCAATTATGTTGGTTACTTACAATCTACCCTCATGGTTGTGCATGAAGCGTAAATTCTTAATGTTAAATTCATTAATCTCAGGACCCAAACAACCTGGAAATGACATAGATGTTTATTTAGCTCCGTTAGTCGACGATCTGAAGATGTTATGGAACACGGGCATTCAATGTTTTGATGCCCATCGGCAAGAACACTTCACGCTCAAAGTTATTTTGTTGTGGACCATTAATGATTTTCCAGCATATGGTAACCTGTGTGGGTGTACTACAAAAGGTTATAAAACATGTCCTATTTATGGAGACAAAACATCATCAATTTATTTACCTAGAGGAAAAAAGAATGTGTATCTCGGACATCGAAAATATTTACCAATCGAGCACTCATTTAGAAGACAGAAAAAAGCATTTAATGGAAAACAAGAATATGGAATACACCCTGAACCTCTAAGTGGTGAAGAGATTCTTGCACAATTGAATAGTCTTCAATTTACGTATGGCAAAGGACAACAACCTACATAATCTTATTGGAAGAAGAAATCGATCTTTTTCGAATTGGAGTATTGGAAGTATTTTCACGTGCGACATTGTTTAGATGTCATGCACATTGAGAAAAACGTTTGTTCGAATATTATCGGAACTCTGCTTCATATTCCTGGAAAAACAAAAGATGAAATAAAAACTCGCGAAGACTTGACTAAATTAAGACCTGAGTTTACACACTATCGAGAAAAGAGAAGATGAGTGTGTGTAAAAGCTTATCTGAACTTAAAGTGTCTGACGGTTATTCATCCAACATAAGTAAATTAGTTTCGCTTACTGATTTGAAACTTTACGGGCTTAAATCGCATGACCATCACGTTTTGATGCAACAATTGCTACCTGTAGCAATTCAGGGTGTTTTGCCTAAACACGTTAGATATGCGATCATTCGGCTATGTTTCTTTTTCAAAGCTATATGTAGTAAGTCGATCGATTCATCTAAGTTGAAGGGATTGCAGGATGATGTAGTGATCACTTTATGCCTATTAGAAAAGTACTTTCCACCAGCATTTTTCACAATCATGGTTCACCTTGTGGTGCATCTTGTAAGAGAGATTGAATTTTTTAGACCAGTTTATTTGAGGTGGATGTATCCATTTGAAAGGTATATGAAAGTTTTGAAAGGTTATGTTCGAAATAGAAATCGTCCAGAGGGATGCATTGGAGAAAATTATATATTGGAAGAGTCGATAGAGTTTTGTTCTGAATTCTTACAAGGAGTTGAATCAGTAGGGTTGCGAACATCGAACAAAATGATAGATTCAAATATCGATCGACCATTATCTGCCTCCAATTATAAAACACCAACTAAAGATATGATTGATCAAACACATATGTATATACTTCATAATGTAGATGAAGTGCTTCCATATATAGATCAATACATGGAAATGTTGGCTAAAGTGAATTCTACTAAGTCTAAAAATAAAAAATGGCTTCAAGATGAACATAATCGTACCTTTAGCAGTTGGTTGCGTGAACGTGTTGGGTTGGCTATAGGAGTTCGAATACATTCTATATCATCTACATTAAGGTGGATATCACATGGACCTCGTTCAGAAGTTACCACTTATGAAAGTTATATGGTTAATGGTATTCAATATCACACAAAAAACGCGATGATCTTAGAAGTGTGCAAAACAGTGGAGTTATGATAACAGCTCAAACTATGCAAATTTCTAGTTCGAAAGACAAAAATCCAATCATGTCAGACATGACCTTTTATGGCATAGTACAAGAAATTTGGGAGCTTGATTACAATAGTTTTCAAGTCGTCTTATTCAAATGTGATTGGGTTGAAAACAATGGTGGAATTAAAGTAGACGACATGGGATTTACGACCATAGACCTTAATCGCATTGGACATAAATCCGACTCCTTCATTTTAGCCACTCAAGCCAAACAAGTATTCTACATAAAATATCCAATTAACCCTCGTTGGTCAGTGGTGCTAATGCCTTAACAGAGAATAGTTGTAGAACACGGTCATGATGAAGTTGATATTAGCCAAGATTGTGGGTATGGAATCATAGAATCTCTACCTAATATTGTTGATGATGACTCAGACACCTATGTTAGAACTGATTGTGATGGTATATGGATTAATAAATAGGTTTATGATATTATTTTTGTGATTATTTAACTCATATTATGTATATAATCTTTTCTATTTGTAATTAACATAAATTCTTTCTTATGCAGGTTTACATTATGTCTCAGTCGGATAGCGATCATGCCGATGATGTTCCCAATGCCAGACGGACTTCTCGAAACCGAAATACCAGAGGAGTTCTGATTACGCGTGCTTGCTCAAGACCGGATGGCGGAGAGCGCCGCGACCGCATACAATACAACTTCATGGGCCAAGATATCGGTGAGTCTTCAACCAAGTTACGTAGTTATATTGGTATGTGTGTTAGGGCCCAAATACCTATCACATACGAAGATTGGTATGATGTTCCTGATGCACTAAAAGAGTTGATCTGGGATTCTATAGAGGTAACTACATATCATCTAAATTTCATTATGTATTTCAATACTAAATTATTAATCTAACTTATTCTATTGTTAGCAGATGACGTTTCAAGTTGATCCTATGTCCAAACATAATGTCATGATGTGTATGTCGACGACGTTCCGAACGTTTAGATACAATCTAAACAAGAAGTACGTCCAACCATTTCTAGACCAACCCGAGAGATTAAGAACACCACCTGTTAAATACACGACGATCACACAAAAGCAATGGGATCAGTTTGTAGACATCAGATTGTCAGAAAACTTCAAGGTAATTATTGTTTTATGAGTGTAATGTCTATAACCTTCAATATATTCATATAATTATATGTTATACAGAAAGAAAGTGACGGGAAAAAAGCATTGCAAGCTAAACAAAAGTATCATCATCGTAAATGCGGCTCGAAAAGGATATGCTCAACTCGGTCATGAACTAGTAAGAAACTATCTACCCTAAGAATTTATGTTTCTTATCATGTATTTTCTACTTTACTAAATCTCATGTGTTGTTAATTTTAATTGTAGCATATAGATATCAAAAGTAATCCCTCAGGTCGTGCTGAATTATGGAAAGCAGCTCGAAAGGGGAAGAATAAAGAGTACGTTGACGAAGACACAATTGAAACGGTCGAAAAAATTGTAAGTTGTTGTTTCATTTCTTTTGTATATTGTTTGGGTTCAACTCTTTGAATGTGAATCTAAAATATTTTTTCAACAGGATAACTTGGAACATACAAATGAAGGTAAAGATATTTTGGCTGAAGCATTGGGAACGCCAGAACATCGTGGGCGTGTAAAGGGAGTTGGTCGCTTTGTAACTCCATCAGTTTTCTTTAAGATATCTCATCCGAAGTCGAAGATGGGTGAACGACCAACTCAACCAGACCCTCAAGTAGATTTCTCTCAACGATTTAACTCTCCGTGTGAGGGAAGCAATAGAGATGGCATAAGGGAAGAAAATCAAATTCTTCAAGGGGTCGACATTGTTGAAGAACAAATTGATCATCCTAATGATGTCCCAGTTGATTTCAGAGGAGTAAGTATTATATTATTGAACTTTAATAATATAGTTGAATCATTGTATGTTAATTATGATTTTTTCCCTTTTTTTAAAGTGCGACACATGTAAACTAGCCGTTGAACACGGAGGTGACATTGTTGCCATTGGTACATTGTATGAATCGAACGACCTATCTGATAGGATACATGGTATGCCTTTGGGGAAATTCAATGCGCGTGTCATGATCGATTTGATACTTGAAGGCAACGAGGACCTATACTTGCCCATCCCTTTAAATGAGGAGATGCAATACCTCAGACAAGCTTGGAACACTTTCGTGCCATGGCCAAAATCATTAATTAAGACACATACTACAACAACGGAGGTATATATAATCATACATTATAATAATTTAATATGTAACACATTTATTTTACTAATAATCGAAAATCTTTATTGTCAGCCATCTAAACCCAAAAAAATGACTACTAAGAAGTCTATATCAGCTACTAGTAAGAAGATAGTTTCAGATTCGCAATCCCATCAATCAAACACGACCATTCCAATTATGATCAAGCTAGTGCGTAACTACGCTAGAGATCAACTGGGTGTTGGTGGACTAGTACGTATCCCACTTACCATAACCGGTTTTCTTCCCGATTGTTATATTGCACAAGACGAGATTTTGGAATATTGTAATATGGAAGAAATTGGATATACTTCCATACTTTGTTACATCGGGTAAGTAAACTGTTTTCTTCCTCAAATATTATATTCGTATACCACTTTAATAACGTTTCCATATTTTATTTCAGTTACATATGGGAAATTTGCGATAAAGAGATACTGGCTAACTATATACTAGTAGACGATGACGATTTTGCAATGGTTTCGACGAAACAAAATCTAGAAGAACGGGTTGAACGTGTAGTTGATAAGTTCAACACGTTGGTTGATATGAATCAGCGAATATTTTTTCCCTTCAATACTGGATATGTGTTCTACATTTTGGATTTTTAATACTTATGATTATGTTTATATCAAACTCAATATTGATTAATTAATTTCTATAGACACCATTGGATTTTGGTCGTCATCATTCTTGCGGAACATACGGCATACATTTTCAACTCGTTGGGCGAAAATCCGGTCCATGAGAGTTTATACCAAATCATAACTTCGTAAGTTTCTAAATAGAAAACTTTTGGACTTTGAATTTATATTTAATCACCCTAATGTTTAGCATTATTAATATAGTGCTTACCGAGTTTGGCATTTAAGAACAATTTGAGGCCGAAACAATTATTTTGGAAATGGGTGAAGGTAAAGTTAAATCAAATTCGTTTGTTTATAGTCTTTTTTTTTGTGATGTTGATCAATTATCATTTACGAAGTATATGTAACTATTTTTTCCCCCAGTGCCCTCAACAAATTGGATCAATAGTATGTGGATTTTACGTCCAAATATTCATACGGAAGATGATATACAACACATCCACGCACGTATTGAGACTTGTAAGTTTTATTTATATGTTAAATAGCATCATATAGAACATATACTAATTTGGTGTTTTTATTTATGTCTTAATACTTTGTAGTTCAAGACTGGCCCAAATACATTCACTCAAGCGGATATTGATGAGGTACGAGTTGAATGGGCAGAGTACATAGGTAGACATATGATAGAAAATTAGTGTTTATGTATGGAGGAATGAATTAGTTGTAGTTTAAATGTTAATTGAATAGCTAGATGCATGTTAATAGATTCTGGAAGGATAAAAGTCTCATTTGGTGTGTCTTTGGATTTTTCATTATGTTCATATACAGTGGAGAGTTTTGTTATATAACAGTGAAATTTTTGGGATCGCATTATTGCTTGCCATCATCATGTCAGCTAAATTTCGTGTGCATATCTATTATTGTGTTAAGAACACATGCATATATGTTTAGAAGTTAGAATTTCATATAAGTTAGTGTGTGGGGTGATTGATTTCATTAAAAACTAGAGTTTAATAGGGGATTGGATAGTTATTAGATAGTTTAGAATTGACTGCCTCTATATTCCTTTTTTTTTATAAAGTATAATAACTTTTAATGGCGGGCATAATATATATCATTTTTAATAAATTATATCTATAGTGTCTTTTAATGGCGGGCACGACATTTTTCTGATCTTTTTGTTTTTTTTTATAAATATAATGTCTTTTAATGGCGGGTACCCGATGATTGACCATCAAATTCTCGATAATTGACCATTCTTTAAAAACAGCCCGAACCCCTTTTGTTGGGGTGTTTTAAAAAAAAATAAAATTAAAGGTGGCGGGCATAAATGGGGTGTTTAAAAAAAAAAAAAAATTAACGGTGGCGGCCATAAAAGCCCGCCATAAACAATTATTAATGGCGGGCAAGAATGCCCGCCTTTGAAACGTTTTAATGGCGGGCAAGGCCCGCCTTTGTATTGGTCCCTATTGGTGGCGGGCGTGCCCTCCATTTTTTCCCTGCCCGCCACCGAAACGTTACGATGACATGGGCATTGATGGCGGGCTTGTGCCCGCCATCTATAGTGAAAATTGTACTAGTGGATTGTTCTGGCCGATTGTTTTTGCGCTTGCATTTTATGAACATTTATTACGTGGTGTAATTATAAGATGAATGTGTTGACACGTGAACAACTAATTAATTTAATTTTAAAGGGTAAAAATGTATAGGACTCTTTAAATGGTCTTAAGTAATCATCATACCAATGATATATAAGAAGTTGGACTCACATATGTTGTTCATTAATTTCTTTAGAAGCAATTATGATAGTCAACAAATTTTTAAGTTTGAAAATTATTGCAATGTTACTTGCATGCCATTCTATGCATGAGATTAGTAAGTTAGAAAATCTTGTAAGAAAATGAGTCTAGCATGAAAGACTTACGTGATGTAATGCAGAAAGAATATTAAAAATAGACATTAGTAAAGATTTAAAAAAAATAAAAAATAAAAAAGAAAAAGAGAAGAGCAAACTATATTTGTCAAAATAAATATGTTTAAGGCTAGCTAAAAAGTTAAACATGCAATAAAGTAAGCAAAGTTAGTACACTATTTGAAAAATAGTTTATTATATATGTTATGGTGTGTACTAGATTGCCCATCCACTTAGTGTCGTTGTTAGTTTCTTTTTTTCAAATTCAGGTAAATTACGGTGCAAATCCTACTAATAACAGTAGAATGTTGTAAAGTGAATACTTGGATATCTTGTATATCATATAGATTTATGTATTGCATATGATGAATAAAACATGGTTGACAACAACTCGTGACTGTAGAGTTAAAATGAATTAATACCAAACAAGATAATTAATTGCGCCACCAACCTATTCAGTTGTTGATTATGTTGTTGATATACACTAACATAAGATTTTGTTTGTTTTTGTGTTTAAATTATTAGTTGGAAAGGTTATATTACAATTTATTGTTGTTTTATCTACTATTGAAAATAGTTATTCAATATAGTTGTAATGGTTTTTTTTTTTTTTTTGAAATGGAATATAGTTGTAATGGTAAAGTATGTGCAACAATTTAATGTGATAGTTAAATTGCATTACATATATCTAAAATTCATCATCTTTATTGAAGCACTAAACATATTGATATTAGATATTATTAATTATGAAAATAATAGTTTATTTTCTCTTTTAGTTGTGATTTTTTTTAGTTCTAATTGTGACTATTTGGACTATAGTTTATTTTCCCTTTTAATCGTGAATATTTTTTTTTTAAGTATGAATTGAGACTATTTGGACGCAAGTCAAATATGGTACATCTTAGGTGGAGAATCTTGAATTTGGTTTTAAATGGTAGACATTTCACCATAAAAAGATAAGTGGGGTGCAAAAAAGAGGAAAAACATATTCAAATAATTTAAAGTGCAATGCATATCCACTAAGAAAAAATCAAATAAAGAACTTTAATTTGGTGAGATAGTGGGAATATGTGAAAGCAAACAATCATATGAAAATATCATTTCCAAAAAAAAAAGATCATGAAAATAAATTCCTATATATGTTCAAAAAGTAAAGAATAATAATTATAAAAAAAGAGGAAACGGTAAAAAATAGAAACCAAAAACAAATCAATGGAATATTAAAGAAATTTTCAAATTCAAGCAAATGTAGACTAATTAACAATTTTACCAAGAAATAGAGTGGAAAATGATATAGTAACGGCAATCAAAATATATATATATATATATATATATATATATATAATTGAGTACATGTTGGGGGAAAGAGACAAATACCAATTCTCGGGATCGAACTTGTGACGCTGATGTTGAATTGGTTCACAACCAAACAATAAAACTATTGTGTCACTGACCTAATTGGTATATATATATAAATGAACAAAAAAAAACTAATAATATGCATATCTCTGTGCAATAAAAAAAACAAGGATTCTTAGTTGAGTCCGGTAAAGTTATAAGTTTCAAACTTCTTCTTTTCTTTTTTAATTATGCTTTAACGAATTAGATAATGAAAACCTAAATTAATATTGGATAATCTCTCGATTTAAATTTAGTAATCCAAAATATTTCCTTGGCTGCGTAAATTATTTACTCACATGTATATGTGACAAGAGATCAAAACTTACCAGATATTTTCATTGTTATGTCTCAACTCTATCGAAGAAACAATAGGAAATTATAAGAAAAGAGAACTATGAGTGCTAAATCAATTCATAAACTTATTCCTAGTTAAATCATAAATACATCAACGCTAAATCTTTTCATACACTATATATACAAACATATATTCAAAAATAGATGATGGAGAGAGAAATACTAAAGTGTAGAGAGATGTGGTCCAAAATGGTGGTAAGTATTTTCAATATACTTATCCACTCTTATCTAAGTTTTGCTCGGATCATAAATGCCTAACTTGGAAAGGAAAAAATGAAATTGGTGTGTTCTTAAAGCCTTGGTAAAAATGTGTGCAAGCTGAACCATTGTAGGAACATAAGAAGAGATAATAGTTCCATCCTGGATAGCATCTCGAACAAATTAACAATCTGGTTCAATGTACTTTGTTCGTTCATGGAATGTTGGAATTATAATTCTTTATTAATTAATAAGTGGTTCATGTTTTGAGGCCCACTTCCTACGATTTAGTAACCTCCCACCTTTTCAGCTTAACCTAATCGATTAATTCTCTTAGTGGTAGAGGATATTTGAGAAGTTTGTTCGACAACTTATTACGGGGGAAAATAGAGAGTTTTACAAGGAACTCTTCTGGATTCTCTACTCTAGTTTTTGGTCCTCTATACCTACTTATCCATTAAGAAAAACCACATCATTTGAGTTAGGGAGAGTTAGGGTGTAGAAGAACTAAGAACTTCGTGTTCGTGTTGCAGTTACAGATGCACATTGGGTTTTCATCTCGGTTTCCAAAAGCAATGGTTGGAGGTACGCTTTAATTATTAATTACGTTTCCGCTACAGGTGATTTTAATAATTACATTTTGATTTTTGTGTTAGAAATTTCTAACATGGAAGACAGGATTTTGTGCAATATGTAAAGCTGACTAACTATCACAATACACACCAATAGCAGTTGGATGTTTAATCTTCACCCGAAAAAGAATACCTTTTAACCATTTTAATTCACAAGTAAGGGAAGCCATAGTGCAATATTTAGCCTTCGCTAAAGAATGAGCCACCATGAGTTGTTTATTAGTTTTCCAAAAGATCGAAGAATGACCAAGAAACACAAGCCAACTGGTGAGAGAGCGACGAGTTATAGGGCAAACTGCCCAATCAGAATTACATCAACCTATAAGAGAGAGCGAGCTATCATATCAAAGTAAAATTTCTTGTCTAAGAGAGCCATTCAAATAGCGAACAACACGAAAGACCGCTTCCCAATGCTCATGTCTAGGTTCCTATAAGAATTGTGATAAAATATGGACAAAGTATGCCAAATCTGAACGGTGACTGTTAAGTAAATCAAACCACCAATAAATCGTCGATAAGGTTCCGGATTAGACAAAGGTTCTCCTGATGCATGAGCAAGCCCATGGTTCTGCTCAATAGGAAAAGATGCTGGTTTTGCACCTAAAAGACTTGAATGATGCCAAGAGAATATTTTTGTTGATAAAGAAAAATAAGAGCAGAACTATGTGCTACTTCAACCGCGAGAAAATATTTAAGTACCCAGAGATCTTTCATATGAAAACATGTGCTCAAATAATTTTCAAATAATCTCAAAGCAATAGATTCATTTCTATAGATAATTAAATCATCAACATACACTAAAATATTAATTTGGATAACACTATTTCGATTAGGGGTGCAAGGTAAAATCGACCGCCCAAATCGTTCAAACCGACCAAAATCGACATCAATTCAAGTCAAAATCGAATTTAATTAGCAGTTTTGATTTTAAAATATGAACAACCGAATAATTTCAATCGGTTTCGGTTTTTGCTGAATTGGAATCGAAAATAACTGAACCGAACCGATCGATAATATGTATATTAAAATAAGAAATAAAAATTAATAAAGACGTAGTTGCTCAGTTGGTTTGTATCTCGCCTATTTTTCAACTTTGCCTAAGTTTGAATCACATTAATAGCGCTTTTTGTTTCATTTTTAAGAGGTCATCTGA
Organism: Sicyos edulis; assembly: GCA_036507275.1. Taxonomy (NCBI): domain Eukaryota; kingdom Viridiplantae; phylum Streptophyta; class Magnoliopsida; order Cucurbitales; family Cucurbitaceae; genus Sicyos; species Sicyos edulis. The sequence goes on from CM071847.1 coordinate 39,326,823, forward strand.
AATATAATATATTTATTGATAAAAATGTACTAGATTCAATATTTGCGTGTGGTAGAGTGGTCAGGTGCTTAAAGTTTAAGGCTGTTTTTCATGGTTTGAATCTCAAAACTGCCTTAATATTTTAAAATTAATATGCTTTGGTCTTTCCATCGTTGAACCGCCTAAACCGTCGATTAATCGGTCAAGAGTGGTTTGGTTGGTTTATAGGGTGGTTCGATTTCAGTTTCCAATTTCCTTCCATTAATTAATCGGTTCGATTCCAGTTTATCCAATAAACTGAGCTGAAATGAACCGTTTACACCCTAATTTCGATAAGTGAAAAGAGAATAATAGCAAAGATTGGAGAAAAAACCATAACTCTTTTAAACATTAACCAATTTGGAAAACCAACACCGTGGTGAATGTTTCAAGCTATATAAAGAGTTGCTAAAATGGCACATCATATCAGGTTGGGACGTACTAAAACCAGGAGGAAGTTTCATATAGACTTCCTCATTGAGATCTTCTTGCAAAAAAAGCACTATGCACATCCATTTGATGCATCTCCCAATTTTTAGATGGTGCAATGGTTAAGAAAGCACGAATCGTGACCATTTTTTCAACTGGTGCAAATGTCTCAGTACAATCAATCTTGCCGATTTGATGATTACCAAAAAAAACTTAAAGAGCTTTAATTTGTTCTACACTGCCATCAGAGTTGTACTTGATTTTATAGACTCATTGACTACCAAGGGCACGTTTATCAGATGGTAATTTTTCCATAGTCCAAGTACCATTATCCTCTAAAGCACGAATTTTTGTTTGCATAGCTTGATGCCACCCGACATCTGTCATTGCCTCTTTACAAGATTTTGGTTCACTACCTGTAATAACAGCAACAATAAATTTCCTATGGCTAGTAGAAAAATTTGCACAGTTAATATAATGTGTTATTGAAAAAAAAGTACCAGAGAAAGTTGAAGATGTGGGTGAAATTGGAGAGACATTGGATGGACTTTTAGTGATAGTAGTGTTTGTAGCATAGTCACAAAGGCGAGTTAATGGAACTTTCACATGAAATCCTCATTCCATGTGAGCCTCATGTAACGACCCAGGTTTTCATTCTAGTTCTCTAGGTACGTTCGGTCATTTATTCAGTTGATTGGTTGGGCTGATAGGGCTATTTGAGCCTCTAGGGGTACTTTGGTCTTTTGGCATTCAAGGGTGGTTTGGTAATTGTCCAGGGTTTCAGATTGTTTTTTGACTTGTGTGAGTTGGTATTTTATTTTGGTTTCAGGTTCCAAGCCGGGGAGTTACTGTTGAGAGGTTTGGAGGTCGTCCGGGTTTAAATAGAAAATAAGAAATTAAAAGTGTTAAAGTCAGGACTCGAATGAAGGATTTTTCCATTTATTTAATAATAATAAGAAGAAAAAAAAGAAAAATCACTCTTGCCTCCCAAGAAGCCCTAGCCGACCAAGCCTCCTTCTTCCTACCTCTCTTAGCCGAAATCCTCCTCTCCATCCACACCATTGTCGAAATCTCAAGCTTTCCCCAAGTCTTCTTCTTCTTCCTTCCCCTCTTGGTCGAACCACTCCCTTTGTTGCTGAAAATCAAAGCCCTAGCAATTGTTTCTCTCAACTCCATTGCAAGAACTCCATTTTCAAGCTTGGCCGAGAGCTCCATTGCCAAGGGTTTCTTCTAGATCTCCTTTTCATGTTGGTTTAATCTGAGAGCACCATTCCATAGCTTCATTGCCTAGATCTCCAAGGTGAGTTTTTGTTGTTGTTGTTTGTGATGGTGTTTAACCCTAGCCGAGAGCCAACATAGCTTGGTTGGGTGTGTTCTAACCGAGATCTTTTATGTGTTGTGCATGCTTAGCCTAACAGAGATCCATTGTTGCTTGTTTGGGACTGTTCTAGCTGAGACCATCTTGCTTGCATCTCCTTCATTGTCGAGATCATCAAGGTGGAGTGTTGTGGTTGTTGTTTGTAATTGTGCACCCGAGATCTATATTGTGTTTGTTGGATGTGTGTTGCTTACCCCTTGGTCGAGACTATGGAGGGTGTATTTGAGGTGTTGTTGAGACTAACTTGTGTGGTTTGTTGTTGCTTGTAATGCCATAGCCAAGACTTGGTAAGTGGACTTGGGAGTTGCTTGGCCGAGACCTCCCATGGAGAGTTGGTGATTGTTCGAGTTTCGATAAAGCCCTAACTCTTGTTCCAGTTTGGTTGCATAGTTTGATCAGCATTGGATATTAACCGTTTGTTGGCTTAATTGTTAGGTTAGCTAGGTTGGTGATCTGCAGCTCAATGAGCACTCATCTACTGTTCGTCTATCTGCTTGCTTTAGAGGTAAGGGTTCCTTGCCGGGGTTGTGTGGACCCTGCGCATGATATCTCCTAGTTGTTTGCCTTGTATGTTGTATTGCTAGTGGATAGGTTTGTGCAGATTGACTGAATTATACTGTTATTGGATAGGTTCGTGCAGGTTTCCTAGATGCTGCTCTGTTAATGTTTATGTCATGTTTCTTATATCACTGTTGATCTGATCTTATATGTTGTATGTCCTGGTTCATATGTTGTGTTGTAAGCATGTTAGTTGATAGGGTTTTCTGGATTGTTTGTTAGGGCTTGTATGTAGAATGATAGACTCTGTTAATATTCTGTTTCTGATGTACTCACTGTTACTGTTGAACTACGCTAGCTCTAGTTTGTGTTGTCATAGGTATTTCTGCTTAAGATTACCCAGGACTAGCCCATTGTGTAATGTCCAAGGTTGGCCCAGTGTGTTGTTGCCCATGTTGGACAAGTGTGTGCTGACAGGTATGAGTCGGACGTCCATTTGTTGGCCCAGTGTGTTGCTGATCTCGGGCAAGCCCAGTTTGTGCTGCCCGAGTTGTTCAGGACCAGCCCGGTGTGTTGTTGTCCCCTATTGGCCCAGTGTGTGCTACCAGGTATGATCAGGACTTGCTTAGTGTGCAGTCCAAGACTAGCCTAGTGTGTTGCTGTCCTTTGTTAGCCCAGTGTGTGCTAACCTTGTTTGCTAAGTGATAGTGCTTATGAGATTACTTAACTGTTTCTCCTGTTTGTCAGCCCATTGTATGCTAACCCTGTCTAGCTATGAGAATAGACTTTGTTGTTGATGATTCCTGTGTTATGCTTGTATGCTAGGATGTTAGAGGATTTGTCTTGCGTATTGTACTCCGGTTGTGGGATCCTTATTGAGTGCAATTGTACTCACCCTTTCTGTAGTTTTTTCCACCAGGTAACTTGGCACAACATCGAGGTGGCTAGGGGAGAAGCTGGATGATCATGGGGAAAGTCCTCTGCATTAGTTCCTTTCATTTTTCCTTTGTTGGTTTTCATGTTGGAACTGTAAAACTTAGGGATTTGTAATTGTTTTTGTTGAACTCTAGCAAGTGGCTTAAACTATTTTACTATTTTCTTAACTATCCTCTCAAATATGTTGAGTTTGAATTATTTATAAAATATGTTGAATTTCCAATTTATTGCTTGTATTTGAAATTGCATCTTGAAGTGAAGGTCATTTAGGACCATTTAGTGTCGGGTCTTTACACTTCATTTGAAGACTCTATAGTTTACTCTATTACCTCCCTTGTAGATGTTTGTTGGAGCGGAGATGCGGACTGAACTAAGGCCTCATCATTGTCCTTGCTCATTGAGGTTCATAAAGAATAGTTGGGAGAAAGATGGGGGTAGGCTCTAGTGAGGTAGATGTTGAAATTTGGGTGGTGGTATCTATAGAGAGGAGGAGTCATTTGTGGGCTAAATTTCATTAGGCAACGATTAAGGATCTCCCAAAATATTAAAAATCAAAATCGTCATCACTCAAAGTAATGCTTTCTTAAAAGATCCCTAGTTCGAGGCCGATGGAAAGCGCTTAAACTAGAATACCCTTCGAAGTATCCCGGTGCCACAATTTAAGGACGGACTAGTGGTACCCCGGGTATAGAAGAGCGAACCTCCGATTTCTTCTTTTTTTTTGTTTTGTTTTTTTAAAGTAATGCTTCCAAAACTAGTACAAAAGCTAGTAGTATTAGCATTTTTAGCAAAAGGAAATTGATTTTAAAAAAACTTAACATCCCTATAAACGAAAAAAGTTTTGGTTTCTAGATAAAAAAGTTGCCACCCTTTTTAACCAAAATGATATCCAACAAATACACATTTTCAAATTCGACTTGCAAATTTATCATTCTTTGCACATTGATTATGGGCATAACAAAGTGAACCAAACACTCGCAATTCATCAAAAGAAGTCAAAGTACTAGACCAAATTTCATAAGGTGTTTTATTATGTAGAACACTAAAGGGTGTACGATTAATTAAATGAGAAGCTACCAGAACACATTCGCCCCAAAAATAAAGAGGAAGATGACTTTGAAAATGCAAGGCCCTTGCCACCGTTAAAATATGACGATGTTTATGTTCAACCCGACCATTCTAGCGTGGAGTTCCTACACATGAGGTTTAAAATAAAATGCCATTTGAAAAGAAATAATCTATTCCATTATCACTTCAAACAACCTTAACCTTTTAACAAAATTGTCTATCAACCATTGCCAAAAAATGACATAAACATTTTAAATACCTCTAATTTATCAAGTAACAAAGCAACCCTAGATAGTAGAGGAAGAATCATCCACAATATTAAAAATAAAAAATAACGACCTCCAGGAGAAAAAACGGTATTGTAAGGGCCTCATAAATCATGATGAACTTATTAAAAAATTCTAGTTGTCTTATTATCACTTACGGAAAAGGAATTTCTAGATTTTTTGGCACGAGGACACACATCACATGCCTTATCTAATTTATCACTTAAATTACTAGAGAAAGGTAAAGACTTTACTACTCTCTCTAACCCATAAATAGAGTTCACGATCCGCACGACTGTGAGCTCTCCGATAACACTGATTGAGCATTCTTTGCTCTGCAATAACACCTAAAGAAATCCATCTAAACTAAAAAACTCCATTAAAGCTTCTAAGCTCGAAAGCAAGAAGATATTCGTCTAAACCCACGAACTAGAAACCGAGCTCTCCTACAAAGACCCAAAACTGATTCACCAGCCAAGGTTTAACAATGCAATAAAAAAACGGGAAAAAAAAAAACCAAGATTGTATTTCCCCAATTAACTCAAATAACTAACAATGGTGATGTGGGGTCACTGAAAAATTTGAATTGAAGCATCAAATTGCTTTGAAAAGAGGTTTTCTTAAGGATCAACGTTGGTGATTTCGAGGGTTTTGTGAAAATGGGGGAAGTAGTGGAAATGAAGAAGAAGAAAAGGAATGTCTCTTTAAGAGGAGAAGGTGATATGCATTCTCCTTTGTGGGGGATGTTTTTTTTTCTTAAAGTGGCTTTGGGGATAAAGTTTCCTTAAAAGGGGAATGTTGTAATACCCCTAAATTATAATCTTTTTTAGATTAATCTATTAATCTACCAAGATGCTTGAAAATTATTTAAATATTTGTGGGTAATTTCTCTTGCAACTCCTTCTTTAATTCATTGTATTTTTTAGTAGGCGTGGTGCTAAACCTTATCTATATTTCCCATTATAATTTTTCAAACCAATAATTAAAATTAAATTGAAATTTGGTTATTTTTTTGTTAATATTGAAATTACTTAAAAGGTTTAGGGTTTTATGTATTATGAAAGGGGAAACATTTTTATTCTCACCCTTCATCCAATCGACACTTGGCCCCTATCCCTAACCCTCCTTGCTACATGATCGAAACCTTCACCACCCCAGCTTCACGCTTGTCATCTAGGAAGCGAAGGAGAAAGAGCACTTAAGCTGCAGCGTGTGCCCCTCGCAGTCTGTTACTATAATGTGAAGCCAAAATGGGCCTATGAGGGACCATTACCTTCACTACAACAATCAAGGTATTGGTCGACGATTTTTTAACGTCGGTAACAAACCGTCGGTAAACACCATTTTAGGCGACGTTTTCTAAACCGTCAGCCATATTTTTTTTTTATTAAATATTAGCCGGCGTTTTGTTAAACCGTCGGCTAAAACAATTTCATTAAAAAAAATTAGTAAACTTTAGCCGACGCTTTTGAAAACCGTCGACTAAAATAATTTAATTTAATTTTTTATTTTAAACTTTCATTTCCCTCCCTTTTTTCTTTTTTGGCGGCAATTTATTTTTCATTTTAGCCGACATTTTTAAAAATTGTCAGCAAAAAATATTTAATTTATATTTTCCACGTCATCGATCTGCCAACAAACACATTCCCCTCCCTACAAATCCTCTTTTTCCATTCATTTTTTTAAAATTCTTCCTCAGAAATAAGGTTTTTCTCCTCCCTCATCTCCACCCCAAAGTTCCCTTCCACCTTTTTCAACGCATCAACCTTCTCTATTGCTTTCGTCGTTGCCATTACAAAGACAAAGCTTCTTGTAAATGGATTTTTGTTCTTGGTGGAGCATAGTTATGGAGGAGGAAGACAAGGGATTATTTTATGGAAGATGAAGACGAAGACAAAGACGGGGATGTTGAATCAAGTTGAAGGATAAATTTATTGGCATCAAGCTTAAACATTCTATAAAAAGAAAGGACTATCAAATTTTAGGTACTTGTTTTAATCATTTTCTGCCATGTTAACTGCACTCTTCATTTTTATCTTCGTTTTCTCTTAATATATATATATATATATATATATATATATTATTTTTTTTATTTTATATGAAGTGTGAGCTTAGTTTTGAAAACGGTCAAATTATAATATGATTGGATTTTCATATTTGTTATTTTCTTGAGGTGTTGTCCATATTAGATTCTTACTTTTGTTCATATGAAATCTTACTTTTGTTTCTCCAAAAAATTCCAGAATAACCTCATAAACTGATAAGACGATTTTTTGTTGTTAAAAACATATAATATATTTTAGTCGACAGTTTTCAAAACCATCGACTATATGAATATTTGGACGACGGCTTAAAAATCGTCAGTCTACTTTTTAAATAACCGATGGTTTCATAAAAACGTCGATCAAAGATATCCCGACGAGGATTGACCAACGTTTTTTCCGACGATTGAAAAAACGTCGGCCTTATTATTCGCAACGGTTTTTAGATCTTAGTCGACATTTAATACCGTCGGTTAAGACCTTTTTTCTTGTAGTGCTTATTTCCTATTTTTTGTTACCCTAAACAGCCGTGAATGACACTTATAAAAGGAAATTGCAATGGCAATTATGTGTGTGTCGTGTGTGAGATTGAAGCAGTTGCAGACATGAGATAGAAAAAAAAATGATAAGAAATAAAAATCGTTAGCTTGGTGTAAGTTTGATTGAGAAGAACGTTGAGTTCATTTTCATTTTTCTTCATAAATATTTTAGAGTAGATTTGTTTCATTGATGAGTCTGTATTTTTCTAGAATTGCTCGTGAGTCTTTTTTCTTGAGAGAAATGTGAGAAACCATTCTTGAAGGAGTTGTAAAACTCTTGTATCTTTCTCCCTGATATTTAATGGAACCTGTATCGATAGCGGAAGACTGGAGGTAGTCATAATTGGGTGAACTAGTATAAATTTGATGTCAATTTCTCTTCCTTTGATTTGATTTATTTATTGTTCTTATTGCTTGAAAGTTTAGGTTGCTTTAGGTATACTTTCTGGCTTAACTTTTTCCATATTATTTACTCTGCCGTTATAATTTGGAATACGAACTTGATTTGGGATAAGGAAAAAATATATAATTATCTGAATAAAGATTTTTGGATTAATTATATTTTGACGGCATTGAGCCAATTTTGCCTAACACAGTCATCCATCTCTAACCCCTCCCTTGGGCCTTCGTTCTAGCACCTCCAGCACGCCACGTGGCATCCTCTACTTCGTCGTCTCCCTTTCACGCAGATTGCAAAGACCCGAGCCCTTCAACTGTCTATTTTCCAACAATCCAACGCGCCAGATCGTTGCATTTGGCACCGCTTCATCGGCGAGCTAAGCAACACGCAGATTCATCTCCTCCCTATTTGTTTCTTTCAACAGCTTCCATTCACGTCTCCTCATCTCGAAGTGAGCTCGCCGACGTTTGGCTCCTTTTTTTGTCCACCGAGAAGACATCGCTGGCGAGAGCTTCGTTTGCGATTGCTCATCTACCAAGTCTGACGACGTAGGTACCATCTCAACTGTAGAACTTGCTTGAAACCAAGCTCTTCTTCCTTTGATCTTCATCGTCATTCAGTTTTTATGAATTATTATGTTTTGAAACTCTTTGTTTGACAGTGAAATGAATGATTTCGTAGTTTTTAATGATTATGAATGGTATGGAGCTTAGAATGTGTATCATATAGTGTATATTAATTTATAAATTTATAATTAAAAAAAAAAAAAAAAACAATTACAATTGGCCGGTGGAGCTTATTCCATCGTCATAGAGTTTTACCCCAATAGAGCATTTCTCCATCGCCCTAGATTATAAGCTATCTCGACAGATGACGTTTCTCATCGGGATTGACTACCCCAATGGGTCTATGCCGACGGAAGTCTTGATAGAACTTTTCGTCGTGGTAAGCTACCACAACAGAAGAATGCAATTATGCCGATAGATTCTTTAGGCCCTGTTTGATAACCATTTGATTTTTGTTTTTTGTTTTTAAAATTTAAGCCTATTCATACTCAAATTTCCTACAGTGTGTTCCACCTTTCTTACAATGTATCCATCTTTTCCATAAGAAAGTATGTGAATTCTATCCAACTTTCAAAAACAAAAACAAGCTTTTGGAAGCAACTTTTTTTTTCTTCCAAATTGTGGTTTCGTTTTTACAAATATAGGTGAGAGGTAAATATCCAAGTAAGAAAAAACATATTGTAAGATAGTTGTTGTAGGCTTAAATTTCAAAAACCAAAAACAAAAAATCAAATGGTTATCAAATAGAACCTTAGTCATCTATTATTACTTTGCTTGTAGTGCATATCATTTTAGTACAAGCAAACATGAGCATAGTCGAGTTTGGCGGGTGTTGTTCTCTACCACTCGTGGCATAAAAGGTTGTTCTCCATGTTGTGTAGTTGAATGTCTTCCTTCAAATTATAAGTTACATATATTCAAGCCACCATAAACATAGTTCAAGTCAAAGATTTAAATATCACTTTTGAATTTCACATCTCACATGTTATGATCAAAACTAAAATAATAACTTTATTGGTGTCGTGTTGGCTTAACTAATTGGTTGTAGTCTAATTCAACTCAATGATCATGAATTCTATCTTAAAAACTGATATTTGACTCTCATCTTATCTAAGAGTATCAGTACCCTCTAATGTAGGATATGTAGTCTTCTCTCTAATTTGAACGAAAAAAAAAGTTGTATATTGATAACTCTCAATTAGAGAGTTATTTAGTCCTCTTTTAGGGTGTATTTATTGAAGAAATCGTGCATTATCCTTGCACATTGATGCATAGAACAACCTTAAGATAGAGAATTATACTGAAAATACAATGCAAGTAGGATAAGAGGCAAGAATTAGAAAGTTAGGATAATTTAGAGTTTTTGTGCTGAAAAGTGAATGTTGGAAGCATTTTATATAACATTTCAAGATTCCTTGTTCTCGCTAAGTTGTTTTTATTATTTCAGGATCTAAAAATGCAGAAATCTTTGGACTTATGCCTTCATTAGAAGAGTCGGATGAAAGAAAAGAAGAGTCATTTGGAAGCAAGTCAATGTCTACAGCATTCGCGCCGACCAGAATAACAGTTTCCTGCAAAAAAAAAAAAAAAGCATAATTCCTGCGCATATGTCAGATGGAGCAGAGGTTGTAGACTCGTTTGTCCCCTCGGACATGTGTCAAAAAGGCATATTTTGATGGGGAAAACATGCATTTTTCATCTTTTAATCTTAGCCATTGATTATATTTGACCTAGACCTTTAAATGGGTGATGAAAAACATTAAACCCTAGCCTCCTTGGAGTCTCATTTCCTAACTTTCTTTTGGCCATCTCTTTTCCTTTCTCTTCTCTTGAATTCCAGCAACTTTCTTACCCATTTTCATCTTGTTTTCTTTATTTTATTCTTAGAGTTAGATAGTTTTATTGTAATAGAGTAGTGGGCTTTCACAAGGAGCTTGGATGAGCACCATTGGAGACCATTTTGGCATTCTTTGGAGACTTTCCTAAGCTTTCTTCTCCCTTTTTCTCTTTATTTTCAGTTGCAATAACTTTAGTTTTGTAAGACTTGATTTCATTGCTTTATACATACCTTGTTGGTAGTTTTCTTTCATTGTTTATAACATTTTGTTTCTGTTTTGTCTGGTAATCTATTGTGAAATGTTTTCGGCATTATACTATGTTTCTGTTCTTTCCATTATGAGCATGAGCTAAACGCATATAGGTGAGGGTTGAGGGAAGAGTGTGTGATACATGTATCTTTGGTGAGTAGGGGGATGTTAGGCTAAGACATAATAGGAATTTTAACTAAAAGCATGTTTCGACTGATCATCCATTCATGTTTACTTCTCTTTTCATCTCGAGAGAGAGGGGGATTAGAGATAATCTATTCATGTCCATTAGTTTCAATGTTAGGAACTCCTACTTGTTAAAAATGGAGGCTAGAGATAGTCACCTCGCTAGTGCGCATTTCATCGTTTTTAGCTTCAAGTTTAGATGTGAAACCTCAAGCTCGAAGAGAATGAATGCATCTTGAGAAAGAGCATTTGATCACATGTTGTGCGGAGTTTGCTTCTCACCATAAACTTACCCTTGATGCATGTTAGGCACACTCGAAAAACCTTTAACCAGAACCTATTCTCTTATTGAAGTATTTCCTCTGTTTTCTGCATTCTTGTTGTTATCTTCATATCGAACATTTGTAGCATTGTGATAGTTTGCTACCTGGTTCTGTGAAGTTGTTAGCATTGCATGTGTTACTGTTTATTTTCCAATGTTTACGGCATTTGTTTCATTACTGTAGTTATATAGTTTTTAGGCAATTAGTTAGTACAATCACCCACCACATTTTCTTTTAATTTTTGTACTTGACTTTTCGATTAACACTTATTTAGAGTTAAACTAGTCCCTGTGGAGAATGACTTTTATCTTATCACTTGACTACGATTGACTGCGTATACTTTGCGTATTAATCTGTTGAATGTTTGCAACATCATGTGTTATTGTGTAAAACGACCAGATTATTACTTATTTATTAAGGCAGCATCAACACGATCATATATATTATGTAAGGACCTATAATTTTAAACTACGATTCTTACCTCATGCTGACTCAAATTCAGTTACAAACATGCAATTTTTAAATTTCAAATTCAAAACTTAAGATAACTACTCATGTTGCATTTTATTTCGAATAATAAAATAATAAAAGCCCTTGGCCAAGGTAGTTCTAAAACACTTTCAATTAAATAGATAATAGTGTCAGCATCCATGTCCAATAGTTAGCAAAAATTTGGAAACATAAATAACATAAGTCTAAAACCTAGCATGCTTTTGAATGAAAGAAACATATCTATCTTATTAACTATTCAAAGAAAAAAATGCAGCAAGCTCCACCCATGATCACTTCAGCATCTCCCAGCTAACCATCTCGGCATTATCCTTGATTACTTGGTGGAAAACCACAGTAAGAGTGAGTATAAAAGAATACTCAGTAAGAACTCTACAACAGGGGTACAATACACAAGGTTAGAATCTAACATGCTAGCACATACATATTTATAACTCAACTAAACTTAGCACAAATTCTAGTAAGAAGCTACGTTGCAACTCTTTCTTATGAGGCCCTAAAGACGCTCACCTAAACTCAACATGACAGGTTATGAAGTGCAGTACACAACTCTCTTATGAGGTCTTTAAAACACTCACCTAACTACAAGATTAGGACAGGTCATGAAGTTCGTTTCAATTTGGTCGATTAAGTCGATTAGGTCGATTCATTAACTTTTTTATGTTTTTTAATTTAAAAAACATATTTATCATATAATTTTGAATTAAAATTTGAAAAAATCTAATGTACCAAACAATTTTTTGAGACACTTTTAAATTTAAATTAATTTTGCAATAAATTAAAAAAAAAGTTTTTAATTATATGAAAAACATTAATATTATATAATGAAAATTTTATTTAACTGACCGAACAAAACAATTTAGACAAATCTTCAGTTAATCATTTTTCTAGTCAACATTGACCGACATATACTTGAAAATCGACCAATCAATCTTAATTAGATCGCTTTCAATCGGTCACATCAATTTTAAAAAATATGCATGAACACTCCAGAGGTTGTTTGTTTGACATATTTAGGTAGTTTTTGGGTTAAAGAGTTATATTGATGAGTTATATTGAGTAGCTAAAAATTGAGAGTTGTGTCAAAAACTCGTTTGGATGTAATTTTTGTGTAGTTGAGTTAGAGTCAACATCTTGTTTGGATGTAGATTTAAAAATGAGTAGTTAGTTTAGTAGTTAAAAAAGAAATGATTAAAAATGAATGGCTAAAAATGAATTATTTTGATTAATTTGAAATTAATGATTAAAAATAAGTGATTATAAATGATTGAGTAATTATAAATGAATGATTAAAAATGAATGATTAGAAATGAGAGTTATTTTTAAAAAGTTTAAATGAGGAGGAGTTAATAAAAACTCGTTTGGATGTAGGTTTTGAAGAGAAGTTGATAACTCCTAATACCAACTCCTACCTAAATATGTCAAACAAACAGCCCCCTAAGTATGTACCCTCTCTTATCTAGTCTCCTTGATATGAGAGAGAGTTGGTTGTATTCGTTTCCCATTCACTTAGATTAGTTTGGTTTATTAAAAGAAAATTGGCTTTTTTTTTAATACAAAATTGGAAGAAGAAAAAAGGAAAATCAATGTGGAAGAGTCCAACTTTGTCTTTATCCACTTTTATTATTACTAGAATTTTAGCACAGCGTTACACGTAATAATTTCTTAAATAATAAATTATATATATATAATTATAAATATAATTATAAATTTTTTATTACATTTTTAAGCTAAATTTAAATCATCAAATAATAATTTCAATATAATATTGAATTTTATAACCATTTTTTCACGTTAGTATTCATGTTAAAAAGCAGTTAATTATTTATTTTGAGCTTAGAGGTGTTATTATTTTTTAAAAAAACTTAATAAAATTTATTGAATTAAAATTAAATTTTATCTCTAATTTTTAAAAATTGATGCTCTTTAATTTTTTTTCTTAATTTATCTATTAATAGACCAATTACTCTTGAATTATAAAATTTATAAGAGTTATATCATTATTATAATTATAAATATAAATAAGTTAAATATATTTATTAGTATACATCTATTAACTTACCTTTAACCTTAAATGACAATTTTATCATGCTTCAAAAAAAAAATTTATCACATCTTCAAGTCAACAATTATTAACCAACAAAAGATCCCTACAAAAATTATTGCAACAAAAAGAAAAGTTAGATGAAAGTTAAGGTAAATAATCCGACAAAAATAAGATAACTAAATTTTTTATTATAAAAAAAAAACCAAGAAACAAAATATAGATAAATATATATATAGTAGGAAATCATTGTTACAAAACTTTTGAAATTGAAGAATTCATGCACTAACCTCAGATGATAATCTTATAATTCTTCAAACTTTTTTTTCCAGATCTCCAAGTATTTTTTTGAAAGACAACAATTATGCAAAAAAAAATCCCTACAAAAATCATTGCACAAAAGAAAAATTAATAAATAATCCAACATAACTTATTATAAAACAAAAAATAAAACAAATATAAATCCAAGCAAACAAAAAGTGTTCTTGTAAACAAAATGTAGACAACTATTTATAAGATTGGAAAATTCAATTTATTATTTTAATTAGAATATAAAATGTCAAATAAAATCTATGAGATTTGGTAAAAATATCTTATTTTCTACGTAAAAATTTAAATGAAACTGTAAATATCTTCATTTAATTGTTGAAATTTCTTATCCTCTAACTTAGTGATAAAATTTATGAGATTTGATAAAAAAAATATCTTATCTTCTACCTATGAAAATCTAAATGATATTGTAAATATCTTCTACGTTATTTGATTTTTTATATATATATTCCAATAAATGACATTTTTGTAATTTAAGGTATGACTTAATGGTAAAATCGTCTAAAAATAATTTTATCCTTAAACCACATTTTAAAGTAGTACGATTATTATTATTATTATTATTTTGGAAATAAACATCTTCATTAAACAGAAAAACAAATACAACCTATTCTTCTACAAACACCACAAACAGGTTCATTTTCACAACGTTGTCCTTATCCACTGTTGTTGTGTTTGTGAGGCACGTGATTGCCCTCCTCCTTTATCTCCCATTCATTTTATTTTAATTTAATTTCTTATTTTAACCTATTCTTCTTCGTTCTTCCAAATCTTAACTGCCACAATCTTCACTGGGCCCCATCTGCTCTCAGTTTCTTTTTTACACATAATAATTATGTCCTTTCAACTTTCTTGTGTTTTGGTCAAACTCTTATGATAGCTACTTGTTTTTTTCTTCTATCTTTCTAGTTTTTATTTTAAATAATTATTTTGAATAATTAAAAATTTGTTTATATAACATATATATTAAAAAGGAAAATGGTAGCAAATAGCTAGATTTAGAGAAAAATGGATAACATGCTTACTTTGTATTAAACTTTAAATGGATGGCTAAAAATAAATTTGGAAGGGAGATGAATATTTCTCTCCCTAAACTACCATTTAATTTTTTTTTTCCTTTTAGATGTTTAATGAAACAAAATAATTTTCTCCTAAATCTAAGCCTAACAAACCACCTTTTATTTTATAATATAATATTTCATTTTCCCTAAATTTAAGCATAATTAACCACTTGCTATCAGTTAATTAGAAATAGATCTTTAAGATTTAGGGGAGGTGACTAAAAAAATGAAATTCACGATTGTTGCACCTTCAATCAAAGTTGTCGAGCATGATGTATAGTGGATGTACAAACATAGCGCATATTGATAAATTGTATGGATTACATATGCAGTGTATAATTTTGGAAAACACAAATAGTGTCATGGTTATCATGGGCACATGAACATATTCAAGGGGGAAAGCGAACAGTATATTCTAATGATGCAATTCATATGTATATACACATTCCAAACAACAGTTATAACACAACAAGAACAAATAAATGCATAATATAAATGGGGCCTCAGTCTTACATATACATATATAGGCAACACTAGACCAAAACCAATGATATCAACGCCAAAAAAAATGCACTAAGCAAAGTTACAGAAACTAAGTAGTCACAAAGGACGACTAGAAAAAGTTTATATGCTTCACGCATTACGTGACTAATCAATCACATGTGCTTAAATCACGATGTACAATAGGTGTACAAACATATAGCACATATTGATAAGTTGTAGGTACTACATATGTGGTGCATAATTTCGAAAAACAGAAACAATGTTAAGGGGTGATAGAGGGCACATGAACATATTCAGGGGAACAAGTGAACAATGTATTATAATGAACCAATTCATACATATATACACATTTCAAACAAGATTAATAGCTATAACATAACAAGAACAATTAAACACAACATAAATGAGGTCTCAGTCTTACATATACATATGTATACAATCCACAAGGCAAAAATCAATGATGTAAACCCTCAAACAAAATGCACTAGACAAAATTACAGAAACTAAGTAGTCACAAATGATGACTAGAAAAAGCTTATTTGTTTCACGCATTACGTGTTTGATCTGTCGCATGTGCTTAAATCACGATGTACAGTGGATCTACAAAATATGTGCTAACAATGTCGAATTTATGCAAAAAAAAAAAAAATCAAGGAAACAACGTTATTCACGTAATATATACAAGTGACCACAATAATTAACCTATGTGCCCTTACTATGAAATGTACATAATAGGTTTTTTTTTTTTTTGAAACAAGGGTGATAGTGTCACAACTGAAGGAGTAATGTCACAGCTGAGTCTTGAACCTGGGACCTTGAGGGGAGCATACCTTCAAAGCCCAAATCTTCAACCACTATGCCACCCCTTGGGGACCAAATGTGAAGAATAGGTGCCGACTATAACTAACATAGGATATGTACATAATACATACAACCAATGTCTAACCTTTGCGAAATAAAAATAAAATAATGGAAACAAAATTCCTACAAAGTAGAGATTCTATTAGGTATAAATTATGTGTCAACCATGTTTAACATATGAAAAAGCAAAAAAAAAGGCAAAAAAAAAAGGCAAAAAAAAAGGCAAAAAAAAAAAAACCAATAAAGTAGGCATTTAATTTTAGACGTTAATATATTCAAATAATAGAGGCATTCGAGAAATTTGGAAGATTATACTGGAAAAAATGTCGGAGCACCTAAAAGGATCTTGAAGCTTACACTAGAAACATTTATATCTTCAGAAACATGGCTCCGATACGAGTCATTTTTGGAGTCTCGAGAATCGACGTCTAACGAAATGCATGAATGTCTCTTGCAGCTGATTTTTGCAATGTGGGGCTATCATCAATTGCAAATACGTGGGCGAAAGATTTTTGTTGGGGTTGTTCAACCAGAGAAATAATCAAAAGTTCATATTCTTCAAAAATGGGTATTTAAAGTCCTCATAAAATCCAAGCTCACGTACTATTTTCAACCATTTTTTAATTAAAATTTAAGCAAACTTACAATAATCACACCAACCAATGAGAGTACGTACATTTCATGGGAAGAAAATGTATAGCTATATTTGTAAACGTTAAAAACAAAATTTCTACGTAAAATTTTTTAAATGTTCAAAATCCCTAATTTCATGGTTATGACTATTTGATTTTATAATTATTGATTTAATTTTGTTTGACTACATTTTTTAGGATCACTTAGTTTGTTGCAGATTTTTTTAGATTTAAAAAATGTAGTTATAAATAATCTATTTAAAATAGGTTTTTTTAAAAAAATCTATGAATTATAGGAGGGTACAATTGTAAACTACTTCCCATATTATAAATTAATTAAAACGTGGAAATAAAAAAATGAAAAAATTTAAAGTCAAAAGATCGTTAGCCACATCCTTAATTAGTTTCTAAATTGTAGCAATTTCCCTAGTTGTCCCTATTAAAAAAGTTAGGGCACGTTTGGTCCACCCACATCAGCCCGGGAAGGGAAGGGAAGGGCACTTCCCGACGTTTGGGCCGCCGGGTTAACCCAGCGCGTAACCCGGCCCTTTCCCGGCGCGTGATGATCAAATTTCTTTTTCTTTTTTTTAAAAAAAAAACTATTCTCTCTCCCTTTGTTCCGTTTCATCTTTACTTTCTTTTCCTTTTTTCCTTTTTCGTTTTCATTTTAATTTTCTTCTTTCAAATAGCCATTAATATTTAATTAAATTCATTTTTATTAATTATATACTTTTTTTTAATTGGAAGTATTATTCCAAAATAACAATTTATTAAGATTTAAACCTTTTTTTCATGATTTTGTCCTCTCTTCCTCCATTTTATTCTTCCGAATGGATCAATTTTTTTATCATTTGTGTGTATTGGCTTTCTCTGTTGCGAAGATCTAACTTCATAGTCAACAACGATTGAAAAAAAAAACTCACAATATTGGGCAAATCTAAAAAAAGCTCAAAAAATTGCCATCAATTGAAATTTGAGGAATTTGACAAATTGCTCAAAGTCTTGGGTTGAGAAGGAAATTTGACCAATTATAGAGTAGAAGATGAGAAGGAGCCTTGAAAAATTCAATTTTTTTTTAGATTTTAATTCTGAATTAGAACTCAAAGGATACCTTAAGCTTCACCCCACCATTTTTCAAGTTGTTGAACACATGATGAGAAGGAGGGAGGAAGAAAAGAAGAAACTATTGGAGTTGGAGGCGGAAGTCATTTTGATTGCCGATAATCGACACTCGCATCTATAGTGGAAAATTTTTGGCCCCTCATTGCCACGTTCTTTCTTCCATTGATTTTTTTTAATATATAAGTGCAAATATTACTGAAGTTTATTTTCAAAATAAAATCTTTATTCTATTTACAAAATCGGGAAAATTAAATATATTTTCTTTTATAATGATTCACTTCTCAAAATTATGATTTATTGATGGAATTAAAAAATAAAAATCATTTATTTATTTATTTTTAAATAGGCAAAAATTAATTAGTATTCTTTCAAGTTAGTTGTTTTCTAAATGTACTAAAAAAAACTAATAATTAAAAATGAATTGATATAAGATATGTGAAAAAGAATATGAAAAAGTCTACTTATTAAAAATATATATATATATAACATTTGACTAGTTTGTTATAAGTTTAACAAAAATACTTCTTCTTTTTTTCTTGAAATTACAAAAACAAAAAACAAAAAAATTTCGTAATTTCAAAAAAAAAATCATTATTTATTTCTATATTTTAAAATCTAAATTAAGAAATTAAAAAGTTAGAAAAAAATATATTAATAACCCTTCCCATACCACTCAACACTAATTTACTATCATTTCACTTTTCTTCCCTTCCCACCAAACACCAATTTACTCTCACTTCTCTTCCCTTCCTTTCTCTTCGCTTCCCACCCTAGCCAAACAAGCTCTTAGAAATAATAGTTTGTTTGGATATAGATTTAAAATGAGTAATTAAAAAATAATAATTATAAATGAGTCTTTAAAAATTAGTTATTTTCAATAGCTAAAAGTAAATGATTAAAAATTATTTGTTAGAAATGAGAAATTATTTTGAATAGTTAGAAGTGAATTATTCAAGATTTGGTTTTTTTATGAATAATTAGTAAATACTCATTTTAAATCTTTCTTAAATTAAACAAACACCCCTTGAAAGATTTTTTTATTCCTAAATCAATTCGTGATAATTAAATGAGTATTTGAAAAAAAAAGAGAGAGAGAATAATGATTATTTTTATATTTAGGTCATCAAAAATTATTTTTCATAATCTCATTTGTTTAGAACTACATTTTATTGTACTAAAAAAAAACTACATTTTATTCTAGGCATACGTGCTTTCTTCTTTTTTTTCTTTTTGAAATTGTGGTATACACTACTTTTTTTTCCTACTATTTTTTTTTTCATTTTTCATATAACATACTTGTTATCTTCCCATACCTATTATTTTTATTTTTCTTATACTCATCTTTATTCTCATAATTATTCTCTATATGTTAAAGACAATGATGATTGTTGTTGCAATCATTCTCTTCCTTTAAAAATATACAAGATAATCATTCTATCATATATTCTATCATAATTTTGATAATTTATTTAAAAACTTTGATATTTTGAATATATATATATATATATATATATATATATATATATATATATAAACTTTGATATTTTGAAAACATAACGAATATAGTTATCAAAACATCAAACTTGTAATTACAAGCAATGCTTACAAATTTACTATTTCAAATAAAAACTTATTCACATAACAACAAACTTGTAATTACAAACAATGCTTACAAATTTACCATTTCAAATAAAAACTTACGCATATTTGTTTTGTGGAAGTAGAGTGTAAATGGAAAGTTGAGGTGTTTGAATGTCTAAAAAAATTGTGCTATGAAAATGTAACAAAAATTAAATGAAAACCGTAAATAAAGTAAAAAAAAATAGCTCACATAATTTATGTGGTTAATTAATGATGTGCTAGCTATGTTTACATGGAAATGAGAACGACTTAATAATTTTATGACATATAAGAATATATAATGTCGATCAACAAAAATTAGAATTTAAAAAGAGTTTATATAATACACTATTATAAAATAATATTACAGATAATGCTGAATTACATAAATGACCACATATAAAAATACAAACATAATTACATATTTTGTCTAGATTTTAGAGGCGATGCCCTCAAATCTCCACTAGGGATTTTGCCCGTACTCGGACTAAATAATCTTGGGGCATCAATTAGTTCAAGAAACATCTTGTCACTTTATTCAAATAAAATTCTTCGGAAGATGAGTTGGGGGAATATTTGGTAAAAAAAAACTTTGTTAAAAAACGTTAAAATGAGAGGTTGGAATTATAATTTCGGCGGACATTACATTCAACATTTAAAAAAAAAATAATAAATCAACTATAAGATAATAAATCAATTCACTTGTCACATTGCATTAAAATGTGTTAGTAGTGTATAAAATGTGTGGAGCATTCTATGAACTTAGACTAAAACAAAAACCTTCATCAAAATTAACCAAAGTTGAAAATACACCAATCAATACCATTATGAATTGGCCCACAAGTAAAAGAGTGATTTTGTTGATTAAAAAGAATTAGGAGTTCAATTCATAACGATTATCGATAAAATGAATTGAAAAATATGAGAAATACTTATTTAAGGGTGAAAAATACTTACCACCATTTTGGACTATAAAACTTTACACTATAAAATTTATCTCTTCATCAATCAAAGTCAATATTTAAAAAAAAAAATGTGGTTAA
The DNA here is from genome assembly GCA_036507275.1 of Sicyos edulis. Classification (NCBI taxonomy): domain Eukaryota; kingdom Viridiplantae; phylum Streptophyta; class Magnoliopsida; order Cucurbitales; family Cucurbitaceae; genus Sicyos; species Sicyos edulis. The sequence goes on from CM071847.1 coordinate 39,347,286, forward strand.
AAACGATGATAAATATTTCCAATATACATACAGTCAAGTTTTGCTAAAAAAAACAATTATTTATAAGATAATTTTATACAATTTTCTCTGTAAATCTAGCGGCATGTTTAATAAAAATATTTGAGACGTATATAAATGGATTCAGACACTCACAAATATCAACAAAAATTAATTTATTAGGATTAAATCTAACCAAGGTTATGATTAATTTCAACTTGACCTTTATTGCTAATGTTCTATACATTCAAAATGTTAGTTGTTTATAACTTTGTTAAATATTTGAAAAATATTTTTGTTCTTAATAAATTATTGATAACATCTTTACATCATTTTTTTTAAGAGAAAAACTTACCTACACATGAATACGTAGGTAAGTCCAACTTATATACATATGTGGCAAATTTAGAGTTACACAAAAATTTCTTTCAAACAAAAAAGATATAAAAAAAATTTCATTTATATGTCACCAATTGTGCCACATATATAATAAATTGAGGATACGTACATATTTATGTGTAGGTAAGGTTTTTTTTTTTTTTTAATAACAGTTATAATAGTAATGTAAGGGTTAAAATATTGATTTTTTTTAATCGCCATTTATTTTAACTTAATCTATATGCTTTCAAATGTAAAATTTTAAATTATTTTGTCTGAGTCATAATTAAAAATTTATTTTAATTAAGATTTCTTTAATAATTATGATTGTTTCATAGTAATAATAAAAAAAGTGATTTCTTAAAAAAAAAGTGATTTAGTTATAAGAAAGTGTAAAACAAATATTATTTTAAAGACAAGTTTTAAGAATTTATTCAAAATATCTTTTTTTTATTATTAAAAATACAATAGGACGGTTTGTTTTGCATATTTAGGTAAAATTTAGTTTTATGATTTATTAATTTCTCCTAAAAAATTTATATCTAAACCTGTTTTTACTAACTCCTCCTCATTTTTAATATTAAAATATTTGTAGTTATTCAATCATCTTTTTTTAATCTAAAAAAAAACTATTCAATCATTTTTAACTATTCATAATTTCTTTTTTAGTTACTAAAAATAACTATTCATTTTAAATTAAATCTAAACAAAATTTTAATCTAATTTTCCTACACAAAAACTACATTTAAATAAATTTTTTGTTATAATTTTCAATTTTTAACTGTTCAAAATAATTTATCGATATAAATCTTTGGACTAAATCCTACCTAGATATGTCAAACAAACAGCCAATAAAGATCTATAAAATTAATAATAATAATAGTAATAATGGAAATTTTGATGTACAGCAAGAAGAAACCAATGGTTTTTTTTTTCTTTTAAAGCATTTAGTTCAAATTCTAAAAAACAAATTAAATTTAATTCAATCTTGTGATATGCTACAATTAACCAGAATTGACTATCATCTGATGTCCGCTTCCGTACGATAAGATCCAGAGCTACGAACCTATCTGATTGGCGGACGCCAGTCTTCATTACATTCCAATTTATTCCCAACTCACGCACGCGCGTCAACCGGGATCTCCCGGTTCCCTTTCTCCCCCTCGTTTCCTCACCGAACCGGTAACGCCTCAGTCCTTCCCACCTTCCCTCCCGGTTCCCAGTCCCTTTCTCAAATCCCCACTTCTATCCTCTGCACCCACTCCCACCACTTCTCTACCACGTGGCCTTTTCTAACTAGTCGCACGTGTGTCTCTTCTCCCACGCGCCGCGTGTATAGATATGCCTTTAAAAAAATTATCAAGTTAAAAGCTAAAATTTGGTTTAATTTCTTGTGTTTGAGGGGTTATGAATGAGATTATTATTATTATTTTTTTTCAGAATTATAAGTGGGATTAATATAACTCAATCTATATAATGAATTTAGATGATTTAGAAAAAGTTATAATTTAGTTTATATAATTTTAATATCTAAATTTAATGCATGCAGTTTGATAAAATTTTAAAAAAGACAATAAATATCATTTGCAATCATTGACAAATTACTTGCAAGGAAATAACTTACATAAATCGATGTAATATTTTATCTAATAATTCATTTAATTTAAAATATTATTATTGAGGTATAAATAAATAACATCTACATATCTAATTTGCCAATGACTACGAGCTATTAAATTTATTTTTCAAGTTTTGTCAAATCATTATAAAGTTAAATTATAGATTTCAAAATCATATACATTAAATTCCATATTTAAAAAAAAAACAAAATTTTTTATTTATTCAAATGAAATGAACACCAAGTTATTTGTTTTACGTATTTAGGTAGGATTTAGCTTCAAGAGTTATATTGAGAAATTATGTTGAGTAGTTAAAAAGTGAAAGTTTTAGTAAAAAACTTGTTTGAATGTAGTTTTTGCGTAGAAAATTTAGAGTCAAAACCTCGTTTGAATGTAGATTTAAAAGAAGTAATTATTTTTAGTATTTAAAAAAGAAATGACTAAAAATGAGTTATTTTAATTAATTTCAAATAAATAATTAAAAATGAATTATTAGAAATGATTGATTAGTTATAAATGAATTTTTAAAAATAAATAGTTAAAAATGAGAGTTATTATTAATAGTAAAAACGAAGAATAGTTAGTAAAAATTTGTTTGAATATAGAATTCGAAGAGAAATTAATAAATCATAAAACTAAATTTTACCTAAATATGCCAAACATACAACTTCGAAAAAAGTCGGCCGCATACTAGTTTCATATTTATGGGTAAATCACATTACTTCATTGTAATAATACTTATCTATATAGAGTTTAACGATCTCTTTCTCTTAATTCGTACTAAAAAAAAAGCAAACAAAATGAACTAAATTATAATCAAGCTTTTATATCCCAAATAAATTCTAATGATTCGTTATGAAAAAAAGTCTAATTATTTAAAATCATATATATCCTGCCACGTCAATAGATACTTTAAATGATTTTATTGTGAACGCGTCGCACTGGATTCCCACCACTGTCCACTTTAACTTTCATGTCGAGTGAATTTAGGATGAATTTGCTTGGAATTTGACAAAAAAATACTTGCAGTTAAATTATTCAACAGGCATATTTTCCCTCCGTTCAGCCTCATAATTTTATCATGACCCAACCAATCAAAAACCCTTTCAAGCACGTGGCAAGACATTATTGGGTGCAAGCAAATTATTAAATATATATGAAAAGCAGACGAATATTTCTCAGTACAGAAAATTTACCATCCACACCTATTCTACCTGCTCTATTATATTTGAAACACAATTTTTAAAATAATTAATCTATAATATACAATTTTTTATAGATGATAAAATTGAACCAGTGATAAAATGTCATAGAATTCAACCAATAATAAAATTCAACTTAAATTTTCTATAACAAATTAATTTTAATTTTGTACTATAGATAAAAATATTTTATCATATTTAATATACATGCAAAATTCCTTTTTTTTTTCTTCACGTTCTCTTTTTCTCATACTGGATAGGCGATTTTCTCAAACAAGGAAAATACTAAAAAATAAGAATAAATAAGGTAAATTATGTATATATATTTTTTTAAAAAAAGTAAATCATAAATGTAATTGTTATGGTTGAAAAAAAAGTTATAATTGAGTTCTTATAATTTCACAAATTAAAATTTAGTTTTTATAATTTTAAAAATTAAAATTTAGTTTTTATGATTTTAAAAATTAAAATTTAATCTTTATCATTAAATAAAATTGTAAGATTAATCTTTGTCCTTTGTAATTACCATGAATTATGTATTTAAAAATTAGTTATTTGTGCTAAATGTTTTGTCCAATAAATTACTATATTATCATTGACACATGATTAACTAATTTTTATATTTATTCAATTTACTAACGATTAGAAATAGTAATAATAATAAAAAGATCATTTTCTAACCTTTTTCAAGCATAATGACCTAAATTTTCATTTTCAAACTTATAAAGACTAAATTTCTAACTTGTTTTTCAAATTATAGGACTTCTAATTTACCATGAAAAAAAAAACAATGAATACTTTTTTTGTGGGATATTTTTAAAATTATAATGAAATTAAATTAATTTTCCATGGGAAAGCAAACCATAGGGGTTGGAAATGGAGGAAAAACAAGCTTTCTCTTCTTCTTCTTCTTCTTCTTCGCTCTTTCTACTCCCAGTTGCTCCTCAGTCAAACCCTCACTTCCAAGCTCTGGATCTCACTCACTCTTTCAGTCATCATTGATTTCAATTTCTCCTCCAATTTCTGGTATGATTTATTGTTTCTCTTCGATCCCTAGCTAGTTGTTCCTGCTTCGGTTCGCGATGTTCTTGCCATCTTAATCGAATGGGAAGACGTAGAAATGTTTTGATTGCTCTTCAAATGATCTGAGCTGCTATTTTTTGGCTTTGATCGTGTGGATTACTGTTTGATGATCGATCCGCGGTGTTTTTTTTTTTTTTTTTTTTCCAGATTTTGTTGTATTTTTTGGTTTGAGTTTTCTGTTTGATCTTAGATCCATGTTGTTTTGGTTTCTCCTTCTCGTTGCTTGTTTTGTATCAATCGTTTGGAAAAAAGAGGATCCTGGATGGTTTTTTTTATGGTTTTTGGAATTATTGTTTTTTTTAATATGTTTATTTTTGGAATTATTGTTGACTGTTGTTTTTCTGTTATGATTTTGGGATTCTCTTCTGCTCTTAATTAAGTTTAATGTTCGAAAAACAAAATTAAAAAATTGTCTATTTGTTTATTTGGGGTAATAGGTATTGGATATATTTTCCAGGCGGAAATGAAAGTCGTTTATTGATATTTGTTTTACAGAAATTGAATTCAGGTCGATCTCAATGATAGATTATTGTATTGTTATTTTAATTTTCATAGTTTTTAATGTAAATGGAAGAATTGGAAAAGATTGGCTGGGATAATTATGTTACTAATTAACGGTCTGTTCGTTAATTCTGTTTAATTCCTAAGAAAAGAAAATGAAAAGAAAAATAACAAGAAGATGGATTTATTTGCAGTTTGTTTTTTCATTTCCTTTTAATTTAATTTACCGGTCGGAACGTAATCTAGGAATTTATCTGTATTTCAGTGCTCACAGAATCTGATGAATATGTCTAAAGTTTATATATTCAGTCTCAATTAACTATTTTTTTTTAATATTATTAATTTTATTTATTTATTTTATGTATCTTTCTAGTTATCTTTGTTTACATGAATCCTATTCTTCTCCCGTTTGATTCCACTGATATTAACATTTAAATTATGCTAACTTTTCCCTTCTGGTTTTATATATTAGTGTTCATTGTTACTCACTACAGTTACCTTATGTTTGAACTTTCGTTTTATCTGCATGGTATCTCGAGTTCAGCTGGCATTCTCTCGATGAAGGAAGCATGTTCTGTGGTTCAGAACTGAAGTCGATATCTTCCGCAAGAAATTTATTCTGTAGGTTTGATTGTGTAACCCCTCGGATTCAGCCATGAATAACCTGACTGTTGAAACAGAAGATGCCTTTTCCAGTTTTCTCGAGTTTGCTGCGAATGATGACATCGATGCCTTTAAGAGGTCAATAGAGCGCGACCCTTCTGGTATTGATGAGATTGGTTTGTGGTATGGCCGATTGCGAGGCTCAAAGCAGATGACTCATGAGCAGAGAACTCCTTTAATGGTTGCTGCTACTTATGGTAGCATTGAGGTTCTGAAGCTTATTCTTTCTCTTTCTTGTGCTGATGTGAACCGTGCTGTTGGCCTCGACAGAAGCACTGCCCTTCATTGTGCAGCCTCAGGTGGTGCTGCAAATGCTGTAGAAATTGTGAAGCGGCTCTTAGCCGCCGGTGCTGATCCAAATATGGTTGATGAAAATGGTCATCGACCTGTTGATGTGATTGTTTCCCCCCGAGGGCACGTGGAGTTTAAATCAATCCTTACAGAACTTCTTAAAGCAAATGGTTTGTCTGGTGAAGGAAATCTTGATGTTTTAACAGGTTGTAGGAATTCATATTCTCCTTACCCTGTGTCTCCTCGGAATGTCCCATCTACTGCATCGGAGTTCGTTTCTTCTCCAACAAAGACGAAACTGAGTGATTTTTCTATGTATTCTGCATCTGAGAAGAAAGAATACCCTGTTGATCTATCTCTTCCAGACATCAAGAATAGTATCTATTCGACTGATGAATTCCGAATGTATTCGTTCAAGATTCGACCCTGCTCACGGGCTTACTCTCATGATTGGACTGAGTGCCCCTTTGTCCACCCTGGAGAAAATGCTAGGAGGAGGGATCCAAGAAAGTTCCATTACAGCTGTGTACCCTGTCCTGAATTTCGGAAGGGCACTTGTCGGCGGGGAGATATGTGTGAATATGCTCATGGGGTGTTCGAGTGCTGGCTGCACCCAGCACAATATCGGACTCGCCTTTGCAAAGATGGCACAAGTTGCTCAAGGAGAGTTTGCTTCTTCGCACACATGACTGAGGAACTTCGACCACTTTATGTTTCGACTGGCTCTGCTGTTCCTTCACCACGTTCTTGTACTTCTGGGGCTTCTGCTATGGATTATAATACAGTCATGAACATTCTCCCTGGTTCCCCATCTTCGGTCCATGTGATGTCTCCGTCACCGTTCACTCCACCGATGTCTCCCTCTGCTAATGGCATGTCTCACTCATCTGTGGCTTGGTCTCAACCCAATGTTCCTGCCTTGCATCTTCCAGGAAGCAATATTCAATCCAGCCGCCTAAGATCTTCTTTGAGTGCAAGAGACATTCCTGTGGAGGACTTTGAGTATCTGAGTGATTTTGATCTGCAACAACAGCAGCTCCTCAATGACTTGAATTGTATTTCTCAGCCACCTTTAAGTTCAAATTCACTGAGCCGTTCCGGTCGGTTGAAAACTCTGACCCCTTCAAATCTCGACGATCTCTTCTCTGCTGAGAGTTCATCTCCAAGATACTCTGATCAAGCTTTGGCTTCCGCTGTTTTCTCCCCTACACACAAATCAGCAGTAATCAATCAATTTCAGCAGCAACAGAATATGTTATCACCAATCAATACGAATTTCTCTCCTAAAAATGGTGATCACCCTCTATTGCAGGCCCCTTATGGTGTTCCATCATCTGGGAGGATGTCTCCACGAAATCTGGAACCAATCTCTCCGATGGGCTCTCGGTTGTCCATGTTAGCCCAAAGAGAGAAACAGCAACAGTTTCGCAGCCTAAGCTCGCGAGAACTTGGTTCTAATTCTGCTTCTGTTGTTGGTTCCCCTGCAAGTTCTTGGTCTAGATGGGGACCATCTAATGGAACTCCTGATTGGGCAGTCAATGCAGATGAAATGGGTAATCTTCGGCGATCGTCGATGTTTGACCTCGGCAACAATGGTGAAGAGCCGGATTTATCATGGGTTCAATCACTTGTAAAAGAATCTCCGACTGAGATGAAAGAAAAGCAGGCTCATCCCAGTTCGGGTGGTGATAGTTTTGTATCTGCTGGTGAGAATTCTAACATCAACTCCCAAATGGAGTCGGTGGATCATGCTGCACTAGGAGCATGGCTTGAACAAATGCAGCTCGACCATCTCGTCGCGCAGCAAAACTGAAGCCATGTCAGTGGAGGTAGTTTACTACAGTTATATTTTGGTATATAACATGCCTTTTTTTTCGATATTTGTCGTCGGGCATGGGAAGAAAAAGATGCATAGTAACAAAGCGAAAAGGGGGGAGTTAGTCATGATCCATTTTGGTTACCTTAATTCAAAAAAAAAAAAAAAAACAGAAAGTAAGTCTGAAAGGTGAGGAAAAAAAGCCTCTCTAGTTGTTAATGTTGAAATTTTAGAACCCAGGTTAGGTTTTATTCTTTTGCTTTCAATATTTTGAAATTTTTTATATCCTATTAGGTTGTCATTTATTTTCTCTCTGTTGTGAGGAGCTTCATGTTTAATTTTGTAATGAACATCATATCACATTCACATCTTGATTCATCACTTCATTCATTTACATAACCAAGCAATTTTAAGTTCTTATTCTCTTATCAATCAAATCTACAAACTCTGTCAATAACTTACTGATAAAGTTTGTGGATTTGATTGTAACCTGTTTGGAGAAGGAACTTGGTTCCCAAGTAGTGGGTTTTGGCCTTTTTCTTGTGAAGATAAAAATGGAATCTTAATCTTCTTGTAGATTGATTATATCTCAATGGAATGATTAGTTTATGGGAATTTGGTATAGTTTTTTTAATGATTAAGTTATACTCATTTCTTTAATGTGCATTGCTATTTAAATAATCTCTAGAGATATAATATTCAGGTGATTAAATCTTGGTGTAATCTTAGATTCTTTCTTTGTTTTCTCTTTTGATATCTTGTATATCATTAGAGATTACATCAAATCAGCCATTTTGGAATCATTATGTTCTTGCTTTAATAGAGTTTAGTTTTGTATGCGCTATTCTAATTTTGTATCCTTTAAATTATAGTTATTTTATAGAATATGGTTGAAGGACAATTTGTTTGTTTTTTGAAAATTAGGTTTAAAATTTTATTTTATTGTGGGATTTGGTCTTTTAAAATGTATTAGATATATAAGACCATTATCATTTTAGTATTCAAAAGTTAAAGGATAAATGAAGGGTTGTTGTTTTCTCAAAAAAATAAAAATAAAAATGAAGGGTTGTTGTCTTAGATAAGGTTATATATAGGCTTGTAGGCTTGCCATTGTCTGGCTCCGTTAAATCTTTTCTTTTTATGGTTTTATGGTCTTTGGCCTCTGTCACTTTATCTAACGTGTAAATTTCTTTTTTTTATTAGTAGTTTAATTATTTGTCCGAGAACCGATACCACCAACCAAACCAATCAAATTAGGGTCGATTGATCGGTTTTCAAGCTTGTGTTGGTTACAAAAATGATTAACTAAAATTTTTTTGGTGAAGTCAGTCGGCTTATTTGGTTAACCGAAAATTTTTGTTATAAAATGTTATATTTTCATATAATTAAATATATTCTTTATTAAATTATTGTAAAATTAATTTAAATTTAAAAGTGTTTTTGAAGGATTATTCTATATGCTCATTTTTTTAAATTAGTTCCCAAATTTTCATTTTAAAATTTTATGATGAATATATTAACTAAATTTTTTTTGGTTAAGTCAATCGGCTTATTTGGTTAACCAAAAAATTTCGTTATAAAATGTTGATATTTTCATATAATTAAATATATTCTTTATTAAATTATTGTAAAATTAATTTAAATTTAAAAGTGTTTTTGAAGGATTATTCTATATGCTCATTTTTTTAAATTAGTTCCCAAATTTTCATTTTAAAATTTTATGATGAACATATTTTTTAATAAAAAAATAAGAAATTTTTTTAATACTAATTAATCGAATTTAATTGACTTTACCAACTGAATTAATTGACCAGTCGTCGGTGTCAATTTCATTTTTTAGGAATCGATAGGTCAGTTTGATGTCAATTTTTACATAAAATTGATATTGGCTGATAAATCCCCTAGTGATTATTTAAATTAATTTAAAAGTATATCTTCTCTTTGGATTATTCTTTTATCATCTCTTTGGATGTGGGCACAAACTAGCTAATATTTTTTTCCTAGCCATACAATATAAAGAGTTTTTCAAGTTTCAAATTTAATTTCATTAAAAATTGATAAGAAGAATCTAAATATAATTTAATTAGAAATGAACTTTACATTTTAGCATTAATTTTAAGATAATGATATACTATAAATCTGATATGAAATTAATAAGTGTGTTAGGAAAGTTCAATCCTCATTAAACATTAAATTCAAACATTCTGGTAATTAAAGTAATTAAATAATTTGAAGTAAAATTGAATTTGCATCTTACTAGTTACGTTTATAAATTATCACAACAAGAAGTTAATCATTTTTTTTTGTCATCGAAAAAATAAAACTTATTTAATTAAGTTGTTAATAGGGTTTTTGCTATAGATGCCACTTTTTTTTTGTTTGAGTACAAGTTGAGGGTAGGGAATTACAAATATCGATTTTAAAGATCGAACTCGTGTTGAACTGAATTTCTACCAAAGAATGAAACCATCGATCACCAATCCTTTTGGTATAGATAGCACATTTTAGTCCAACTATTATAATTACAGTTTTTTTATAAAATAATTAATATCATTTTCTTTTTAAAATATTCCTCTCTACTCTTTGAAGCGCTTGCATCTCCGGTGTGTTCATCACTGCCATCAAAGCCTAGAAGAAAAGTGAGTCATTGATGCAACCAACAACCTATTAAATGGCTTTCCTAAAACGCTCAAACATCATATTTTTGTGGTTTTTAAAATGAAAAAAGAAACACAAAACTTGTCCAAATCGTTCAATCCCTTAATCTTCTTCCCAATCATTAATGGAGGTTTTGTAAAGATCACCTGCATGGTCAGTTTTGTGTGTTCTGTTTCGGAGATGATCATGTTTGATTGTTTTTATGATTCCGACCCTAGTTTCTTTATAGGTGTTTGAGCTGAATTCCATTTAAGTTTTGTAGATATGTGATTGAACTTGAAACATGCAAGATACTTAAAATTCACACACACACAAAAAAAAAAGTATATCGATAACATCCGTTTAAACTTATTGAATTTGAAACATAGTGATTGAAGTTTGAGTTCCATACAACACGAAAGATACCTAACATGCAACAAGTAGTTAATAGAATAAAATCGATTGAAGTAGAAAAACAATGACCTTACTACAAACTTAGTATTAATATACAATGACTTGAAAATAGATAAAACAAAATAAGTAACGTTGCAACGACCTACGTTTTCTAACCCTAGTTTTAATTGTACTGTTTGATTTTATAGTGTGGTTCTCATTAAAATTTTGACATATTATGGGTTATTGAATCTTGTAAAAGCTAGTGAGTTCCCTCTCATTAAGCAAGGAGGGTTATAATCAAATACATATACGTATACATATACATATACGTATACATATATATACATATACATACATACATGTATATACATGTACGTACATACATACATACATATATACATACATATATATACATACATACATATATATACATGCATGCATACATACATATACATGCATACATACATATACATGCATACATACATACACATTTATATATATAGACATACATACATACATACATACATACATACATACATACATATATATATATATATATATATTATAAATTTTTTGAATTTAATAAGTAAGTTTAAGCTTAATGCAAGAGTATATATATATATATAAAGGTTTCAAAAAAAAAAAAAAAATATATATATATATAAAGGTAAATTATAAATTTAGTTTGTTCGAAGAAAGTTAAAGTTTATTCTCTATAATTTCAAAAACTAGAATTTAGGTTTTATGATTTGAAAAAAGTTAAAATTTTGTTTTTATAATTTTAGAAAGTAGAATTTAATCTCTATAATTTGATAAAATCTAAATACTAATCATTGTCATTGTAATCACAGTCAATTATGTAGTTAAAATTAGCTATTCATGCTAAATACTAAATTTTTTGTCCAATAAGTTACTTAAGTCATTCTTCTATCATTGACTCATGAAATAATTAACTTTTAAATACTTAATTCCTTAATAATTAAAAACGATAACAACTACTTTTTAAATTTTATCTATACTAAATTCTAGTTTCTAAAGTCACATACATCAAATTTCATAGGAACTAAATTTTATTTTCTAAAATAATATGGACTAAACTCTAACTTTTTTTATTGGGTTTTAGTCCTCTCAAGGATCAACACGTGTCCTCTTCTTTTTTCTTTTTTCTTTTTTCTTCTTTTTTCTTTGCGCCGCAGCCTCCCGTCTTCTTCTTCGAAGAAAATCGCATTTCTTCTTCGCCAAACTTCGCCGGAAAACACACCTCGCCGGTAATGGACTGCGATCGGAATCATTTTCCCCTTTATTTTTAGTTGATTGATTTTCACCAATTGGGCCATACAAAGTTTTTCCTTTTACAAACAACGATCGATTGGCCTACTGACGATTTTCAGTTTTTGTAGGTGGAACACAAAATTGGAGCTGAAAATGCTTGGAACGGTGATATAAGCGAGAAAATCCGTTGCAGGAATGAAGGCGAGGATCGTTTTGAGGAAGCTTTATGATTACATTCGCTATGACTTGAAGGAAATTGCATTTCCTTCGTCATTGCCGGATCCTCCGCATCTGAAGAAGCGTCGAAAGCTCACTTGGCATGAACGGTTCTTGGTAACACTCTTATTCTTTTTTCTTCTCGTTTTCATTTGCGATTCTTTTACTTTCTTTTGCAATTCGTTAAGGTAAGGATTGATAAGTTGCAATTGGTGTTGTCCCCAAGGGGTGATGCAGTGGTTCGAGACTTGGTTTTGAGGGTATGCTCCCCTCAAGGTCCTGGGTTCGAGACTCAGCTGCGATATTACTCCTTCGATGTCTTCGGTGCCTGGCCTAGGGACGGGCGTGGTTACCCTTATTTCAAAAAAAAAAGTTGCAATCGGTGTTGGAAAGAAAGAGTTTTATTGCTAGGGAATGGCTTGCGTATACTTCACTCAAATTCTAATTGAATACATGCTTATTGTTTAGGGAATTTACTTCCAATAGTAACTTTTGGGCATTGCCTTTTAAGTATAGCATTTTTTTAAAAAAGATTACATGTATAGCAGATTTCGGTTCGTTTTGTTTTAGTTTTCCAATTTTTCCCTTTCCACATTAAGCATCATTCAAAGGCTATCAGTGAATTGATTGAAGTCTATCATCAAACTGATTGAAGTCTATCAATGAACTGATCGAAGGCTATCAACGAATTGATTGAATGCTATTGCTAACCATTCAAAACTGATTGAGGCGTAGACATTTTGGTCATTTTATAGGAACTGCCCCATTTTTCTACTATATACGTAATTATTTTTTAAAAAAGTGCTATTAATGATATTTTTTGCTATACATGTATAATCCCCTATTATCTAATTGGTCATTGAGCTATTTTTCTGTTCTTATACTAGTTCTTTAAGTATTGCTGGGATTCCAATGTTTATTTTAGGTTTTGAAGGAGGCTTCCAGGTTATATGCTGCAAGCTGGGTTCGGGACATTGGTCCTGACCTGCGACCAAATGACTTTAAGGTGGAAGAAAGTGAAAACAAATCAAATGCTGCAAAAAGTGCATCCAAAGAGAAAGAACATTCAACACTCGAAGACCTTGGTAACTGACCTTTTGTGTTTAAGTTTGATTCATATGCATTATGTAGGAGTGAAATATTTACTAAAGTTTGAAACTGCAAACCAATTTTTATCCCAAGATTGGTTGATGTTAAGGAAATGACAAACCCTCGAGGAATCTGCACACTGATATGATATTATTTCCCCCTTTAGACATAAGCCCTCGTAGCTTTGTTTTTTGTTTCACCCAAAAGGTCTCATACCAATAGAGATATTTATTATCTCTAATAAACTCATGATCTACCCCATTATTTAACCAGTGTGGGATTATACTTTGTTTGCATTCCCAACAGTTGAGATGTGTGTATGGTGGTTTTTTTCTCTCTCTTTTAGGACTATATATATTGTTTGTGGTCCGGTCCGTAATGTATTAAAGTTTTCTCTATACATAACAGTCGAGGTCTTATCCTAGTAAACTGTAAACACACCACTCTAATAGGAGAACCATCGTTTTCTTTATTCAAGTTAATCATGAATTTTTAGGCCCCGTTTGATAATTATTTAGTTTTTAAAATCTAAGCCTATTCTTACTCAAATTTCCTACAATGTGTTCAATCTTTCCTACAATATATCTATCTTTCCTTAAGAAAGTATGTGAATACTAACTAAATTTCAAAAAAAAAAACAAGATTTTGGAGGCTATTTTTTTTTTCTTTCAAATTTTGGTTTAGTTTCTAAAAATATAAGTAAAATGTAGATACGTCAATAAGAAAAAACATATAGTAAAGTAGTTATTGTAGACTTAAATTTAAAAAACAAAATGGTTATCAAATGGAGCATTAAGTTTTCTTATTCGGCTATCTTATTTTGTTGTCTGGAACATTATGGGTGCATCTTTTACTGCTATTAATTTTTCTATATATTTTATTTTGTTTTCACCTGTTCACTAACTCTTTTGGTATTTATTAAATTGGATTATTCCTGATAGATTGCCCATATTTCTTTTGATGCAAAACAAAAATCCAGCTCTGGCTGCAAGAGGTGGAATGGAGACATTAAAACCAGCTTTGCAGCGAGTGTATATGACCAGAGCTTCTGCATATAGAGACGCTCTAAAAAGTTTTATAGATGGCTATCAAGAAGGTATTCAGCAAGTGATGGAGAAGAAGGAAGCTTCTGATTCTCTAAAGGGAGGCGATAAAATCAAATAAAAAATTCTGGTCGTGTTTGTGCTTTATTGTAAGAGCTGCAGAACTATGACTAAACTACTTTAGAGGATTAGGCTGTTCAGTTTGCAGTTTAAAAATTGGTTGAGTTGAGTTTTTAGTTTAGTTTCTGGAGGTTCAATTTGATACATATCCAATTTTAGGTATTTCCTAAATATACACTACAAGCACACAGTCATGAGAAGGATAGCAAGTTTAACCTTTATGTATACTACAGAACTAGTTGCATGACTTCTATGCTTATTTTCCCCTGCTTCTATTGTAGAATTTTCTAACAAGAAGGCATGTAAATACTTGTGTGAAGAAAACTGCTTTGTCTGCTAAATGAATGGTTCAATAGTTTACTAACAAGAGCATAGCTCTAGTGGTATTATGTACAATCTAATACTTTAGAGGTTATGGGTTCAATCTATTACTTTAGAGGTTATGAGTTCAAATCCTTTAATGTCCGAAATGTTGTTGAGTTCTACATAAAAATTAAAAAAAGAGAATAATTCAATTGCTCTTTTCTTATTTCTCCTATGTGCATGTGGCCTCCTCTTGGACTCTCGAGGCTTTTTTTATCTTTGGTCTTCTTAGAAATTGAATGGTTGATTCAAATTTACTAACTACACATTTGAGACAGATCTGGTTCATCATTTGCTTCAAGTTGGGTAATTTTTCAACTTCATATGCGAATTCTACATTGCAGCTTTTGAATTATGTCATGAGGTACTGCATGGTGGATTGAATTTCCTGTACAACCATACTTTATGATTGGACACGGAAGAGTTGGACGCTGATTTTGCAATCGAGAAAGAAATGTAGTATTAGAGTTCTGTCACAAGATGCCGTGGAGATGCTTGAGTACTCATGAGGTACCAATTGCTCCATATTTTTTATTCTCTTTCCGACCCTATGATTATAAAAAGATATCAATAGTGAGGTTGCTGTCCTCAAGGGCTGGCACAGCGGTTGAAGACTTTGGGTTTTGAGGGTATGCTCCCTTTAAGGTCCCAGGTTCGATACTCGACTGTGACATTACTCTTCGATGTTTCCCGATGCCTGACCTAGGGATGGACGTGGTTACCCTTGTTTCCAAAATAATAGTGAGGCTGCTCAATATCATGTCTTCTGTCTAGTTTCATGCTTGGCGTTGCTTCTAATCTTTTCAAGCACAAGGTTCTTGCTTTTAAGTCTTATTTTGATGATAAATTAAAAGTCTTTTTTTTTCTGGAGACAATAACCAGGTGATTTTTCTAAAAGATAGATAATTTGAAATAGGATCATATTTTTTCCCTCTTGAGTTATTTATGTTAAGATAATCGATTAATGTAGCGTGAGCCGAACAATCGTCTAGGCTCATCTCAATATATAATCTGAAAGAGCTATGTCCAAGTATTGTAAGTATGCAAGATCCTGGTAAAGAATCGAGTGATTATTATCTTTATTGACAAACTAATGATTGTTTGGCGTTGTGTGACATAAACTTAATGGCAATTACCTTCAGGTGAGCACAAATATTTATCGTTAATTTTGGTATAGTTGCTTGTCTCAGTCTTCCAGACTATTCTTGAGTGGTTAATGAGTCTTTTTAAGTCAACTGGATGAAGTTTGGTTGGCCAGAGATCCTAAACCAAATGATCTGATTTATGACAAGATAAGTGGAATGTGATAGGCCCCCCATTCGACACGTGTACGCCCCCGTAGGAATCCTTGGAGTGAACTCTTTTGAGGCTATCATATTTTGTACGCTTGATTAGGAGTCCTGGTCGGAATCCTTGGAGAGCCCCCACCCTCTCGAATGGTGATTTATCTTCGTGGTGAGCTTATCTTTACATATATCTTGCTGTTTTTGTGCCATTCTTGTGTTGTTTGCGTTCGTTATGCGTAGGTACAGGTAAGCGATAGGGTTCTATCAGAATGGCCTTGGACAAATTATCTTTGCTGCTACCATGCATGTACTAGTACGGTTTTGTAGTGTAACAATAATATTTGGAGGTTAGGAATTCAAGTTAGTAGAGTCTTCCTTTTAATTAAGTTAGTCTACATTCTATTGTTAGAAAGGTTAGTTTACATTTTATTATTGGGGAAGTTAGTTTAGAACCCTCTTGTATAAATATGTTTGATACTTCACTTGAATAAAAAAGAAAAATATAAATTATTCTCATACATAGCTTCATGGTATCAGAGCCTTGAAACTCTTTCAATCCTAGCTATTGTTGTATTCACGGTTATTGGACCATCAAGACATAGCTAATCATCAAGCTATTGTCACATCATACTTCCTTGACTTCCAATAGCCTCTCATGGGTCTTATTGGTGATTGTCAGCAACCTAGTGTCTCATACCACTCAAATTGGTTCATCTTCACAACTAGTTTTTCTTTTAACTGGTGTATTCAAGATTGGTTCGGTACGATTCAAAACTCAATTAGATTGGTTTAACAAGAGCAATTCAAATCGGGCAATTAGACAGTCAATAGTCAACGGTCAACTATAAAAAAAATCAACTGATTTTTTTCCTCATATTTAAATTAGTTTCAACTTTTTATTCATCATATTTAAATATGCCCATTTCTCAAGTTAGCAAGTTTGATGACTTTACTTTACACGCAAATTTCTTCTTCAGAATGGATAGTCGACTCTTGAGCCTCAGATCATATGGCAGGTGATAAATCATTGTTCAAGACTTACACTCCACATAAAGGGAGATCTTTTAATTCACATCGCTGATGGTAGTCCTACCAAAGTTCTCGGTATTGGGAGTATGCAAGTATCATAATCATTTCTCCTTCAATCAGTTTCGTTTGTGCCACAACTTGAATATAATATATTGTCTATGAGTAAACTGAGTAAAGATTTGAATTGTGAGACTAAATTTCGAGCATATTCATGTATTTTTCAAGACTTGGGATCGGGGAGGACGATTGGCAATGTCAAATTATGTGGCGGGTTGTATCTTCTAAAGGTAAAACATTTTTCGTGCAATAAACCGAAAATTCAGTCAAGTAACGAGTCAGCATGTGTTTCAAATTCTCTAGATCTATTGCATAAGGATAGTCTTGTCATGATGTGACATGATCGTTTAGGTCATCCAAACTTTTTCGACTTCGAAAGCTTCCCATAAAAATAGTAAATGTTTTCAGTGTGAAATTTCTCAACTCTCCAAACATACTCGCACCTAATATGTACCACATCCTTATATTCCCATCTCAACCTTTCTCACTTATCCACGGGGACATTTAGGGACCGCCGAAAGTAAGAGATATTAATGGGGCACGTTGGTTCCTATTGTTGGTTGATGATCATACTCAATTAAGCTAGACATTTCTTATGAAAGAGATTACTGAAACTAGTCATATATTCATTGTGTTTCATAGAATGATTCAAAACCAATTTCAAACCAATATCAAAGTCCTTAAGACAGATATTACTCGTGACTTCTTTAATTCAAACCCCAACACCTTTCTTCAATCTAATGGCATTGTTTATCAAGGTTCTTGTGTCTACATACCTCAACAAAATGGTGTGGTTGAATGCAAGAATTGTCATCTCCTTGATGTGGCTAAATCCCACATGCTCACTTCAAAAGTCCCAAAGAAGAGTTTGGGTGAAGTTGTTCTAACAGCTACATACCTAATTAATCGCATGCCATCTCGCATTCTCAAGTTTCAAACGCCTTTAGAAAGTTTACTTACTTTGTATCCTACATCTCACCTTGTGTCCCACATCCCATTTAAAATATTTGGATGTACAACCTTTGTTCATTTTTATCCTCAAGTTCGTACTAAAATTGGTGTGCGGTCTATTAAATGTGTTATTCTTGGATACTCACCTAATAAAAAAGGCTATAAATGTTATTATCCTTCAACACAATCAGTTCTTTCATACCATGGATGCTACCTTTTTTGAAAACCTATCTTATTTTCCCAATTTTGCAATTCAAAGAGAGAATAATGATAACCACAAAATTGAGATTGCATACCTCTTATTCCCCTTACCTCATCTGAACCATCCTCTTCTATAATCATTCATGAGTCACCTTCTCTTGAAATCATTCTCGAGTCACCTTCTCTGGAAATCATTACTGAGTCACCTTCTCCTCAAATCATTCCTGAGTCACATTCTCTTGAAACCATTCACGTGTCAACCCATCAGGCTGAATTTCAAGTTTATTCTCGGAGATCAAAGCTACCTAAAGTGCAACCCTCACATGTTCAACAAAGTCAAGATCTGAATCACCATCTTGATGTTCCTTTGACCATAAAAGATTACATACCCATTGCTTTGAGAAAATGTGTTAATTCGTGTACTCAACATCCTATACAATACCACTTATCATACACAAACTTGACACCAAACTTTAGAGCATTTGTGACGACTCTAGATCAGATACAAATTTTCAACATCGTACGTTAAGCTTTTCAGAAGTTTGAATAGAAAGCCTCCACTTTAGAGGAGTTGGAAACACTTGAAAAGAATGTTACGTGGATTCTTGTTGATTTACCTCTAGGGAAACACATAGTGGGATGAAAATGAGTTTTCACTACCAAACACAGCCCAGATAAGCAGTATAGAATGACTCAAAGCTCATTTAATAGCTAGAGGCTTCACCCAAACATATGAGATCGACTATCAGGAGACTTTTTCACCAGTTGCCAAATTACATACCATTCGGGTACTTCTCTCTATTGCATCCAATTTACACTAGCCATTAGTTCAACTTGATGTAAAAAATGCATTCCTAAATGGTGACTTAATTGAGGAAGTATATATGGATGTTCCTCCGGGTTTTGAAGACCGTTTTGCTTTCAACAGAATTTGAAGTAAAAGACTTGGGACACTTGAGATATTTTCTAATGATGGAGGTAGCAAAGTCCAGTGAAGGGATTTTTGTAACTCAACGGAAGTACACACTAGATCTTCTGAAAGAAACTGGTATGAGTGGCTGCAAACCAGTTGACACGACTATGGACGCTAATGCCAAGCTTGGAATAAACCCTGAAGATGAGATAGTTGATCGTGGCAGATATCAATGACTTGGGAAGCTAAGGACCCGTTTGATAACGTTCCTATTTCTTGTTTCTTGTTTCTCTTTTTTGAGAAACAAACATGTTTGATAACTGTTTCTGTTTCTTGTTTCCAAAATTGGCAAAAAAAAAAACACCAAAATAATGTTTCTGTCATTCCGTTCTTTTTTTTTTCTTCCCAAATGTGCCATCTCTTCTCCCTAGTTTCTAGGGTTTTGTTGAGACGTTCTTTTGAATGTGAACATCTCCAAATGCCGATTTCTCCAATGATTCTACAGATTTTTTAGCTTAATCTTGTTTGGACTTCCAATCATCTCTCATCTTTAAGGTAAATCGTTGTTCTTATTTTTTTTTTCTTTTTTCTTTTTGCTATGTGTCTAAACTTCTGTCTCCATTTGGGATTTTGTGTTTTGTGTTTTATCTTTTACTCTTTTTCCGTTTGATTTCGACCCATATGGTGTTCTATTTGTATTGATCTCTGTTTTTTTAACTTTGCTCGAAAGTTTTTAGATTTTTTTCTTTTTTGTTTGAAATTTGGGCTTAATCTCATTTTCCTGCTATCATTCTCTTCTCTGGATTCAGTGAAGGTTTGTTTCATTTTAGCCCCATCTCTCTTTTTCTCTATTCCTGCAATTTCTTTTCCTTCTTGATCGTGCCCTGAACTTTTTAGATTGTGGGTACATTTTCTTTTGCTTAATTGTTGTGTTTTATTATTGATTATTGTTGCTTGTAATATTGCCTTACCTTGACTTGTCTTCTCTATTCTGTTTCATTGAGTTTCATATTCCGTTTCATTGTGTTCCATTGCAAAATAGTTAGGGTTTTCCCTTTAATTAATTTTCCACCATGGACGATGTTCAGAAATAAGCTATCACAAATTTGTGCCAATTCTACTGATTTTGATTTTTTTTTCTTTTGCTAAATCTTGCAATTATATATTTTAGTGTTGATGTGGTTGACAGATTTGATATCATCTTGATTTTGAAAGGTCAGGATGTTTATTCATGGTAAAGAATGAAAGAGATTTGGTTGATTTTTAAATATTAGAAACGCATTAAGAACTGTCATATTCATTAGTAAATATTTGTTGAAGTCTATTTATTGCTTATTATTCCTATAATGTTTAATGCATTAAAATTAGTTTGCAACTTGAATATGACAGTTCTAGTAAGTTCTTAAAAATTAGAATTAGATGCAGATTACCTATAGTTTCTTTCTACACCACTCCCAGAAATTCTAACAACATTGAGGTATATATAATTGGTAAATTAAACTTAACAATAGTGAGGTATATATAATTGGTAAATTAAACTTAGCAACAATGAGGTATATATAATTAGTAAATTAGAGTTAATATTATGATTTGAAATAGGATTTTGGTGGTTTCAAGTTGGAATGATGGGTTTGTTGTTTCTTCGATTTGGTTGTTGAACTATGTTTTTAGTTCTTGTTTCTAGGTGTCTAAGAAAATATTAGAAAACCATTGCGTTGACGATGATATTGAAATTGATGGGTTGAAAAGTGAGGGACCATGGCCAGACAAGAATGAGACTTTTTTTTGTTAATTACTTGATGGACGAAGAAGTTGCAAAGGGTAATCATCCAACCACAACATTTACAAAAACTAGTTGGAATTATATGAGAACCAAGTTAAACGATAGCACTGGTTATGCTTATACTCACGATCAACTGAAAAATAAGTTCAACAAATTAAGACAAGTTTATAGGGATTTCAAAAACAATATTGAGTGACATGTCAGGTAGTGGTTGGGATCCATTGTTAGGCACTATCACCCTAGAAGAGGAGCAATGGATTGATCTTTTTAAGGTATAAATTATAACCACCATTTCACTTTTATTGACTAATCATCTATTACATTATAACTAGTTATGTATTATTATTGTAAAATTTATTATAGGTGAATAAGAGAGCTAAGAAGTTTAGAAAAAGTGGTTGTTCGGACTATGTAAAGCTTATGAGAATTTTTGGAGATACCACAGCTACAGGTGTATGTACTGGCCCATCGGCAAGATTTCCTTCAGATTCTGAAAATGAAAATGATGTTGGGAGCAATACAAATTGTATTGGTGAAGATAGTGGTCCTGAAAAAAGTAGAAAACGAGTTCGAAACAAGAGAGACGAGTTTGGTAGTTTCATGTCAACATTTATAAATGTGTATGCTGAAAATTCCAAGAGAACAAATGACATTCTCGAGAAAAGATCTGTTAATGTCACCACTAGTCCAGTTGTGGAAACTCAAACCTCAAAAGAAAAAGATATTGACGATAAAGAGTTAATGGAATCGATATCTTGAATGCAATGGATGAGCTAGATGGAGAGACTTATGCCAAAGTACTCAAACTTTTGCATGGAGATGTTACTTGGAGAAAGATATTTTTGCGCATACCCGATGCAAGGAAGAGAGATTTGATTTATAGTCTTTAGATCTTACTATGAGCTTTTGTTGCCATCTCATTCATAGGAAGAAAATTGTTTGAGAATGATATCTTTGGTATTTTTTATATAACTTACTTTCTCGCGTACTAAACGCATTTTGCTATGTGGTTTCATTATATAATTTCATGTTGTCCATGTTTTATTCAGGGATATCTTTATGGATTTAATTGAAGAAAATGACTTGGATTATGATTCTGACGGCGACGATGATGTTGTATACATCTTTTTTGGTTTAATAAATGGTTTTCACAAGATGTCTCTTCTAGACAACTATGTAGAACGTCTTTACTCAAAGGTTATGATTATGTGATTGAGTTATTAAATGTGAACGACACAAGATGTTTTGATTGATATAAGATGAAAAAATATACATTTGTAGCTTTTTGTGAAGATTTAAAAGCAAAGACGAATTTGAAAGCATCTAGATATCTTTCTGTTCAGGAGAAAGTTGCCATTTTTTTATTAGTCATGTCACAAAATGAGAGAAATGGTATAGCAGTTGAAAGGTTTCAACATTCAGGTCAAACTATTTCTCGAGTTTTTAACATTGTTTTGAAAATAGTTTGCATACTTGGTGTTGAAATTATTTGTCCACTCAATGGAGATAATATACCACAAGAGATTAGATCGAAGTCTAAATACTTCCCATTTTTTAAGGTAAGATCTTAATGTTTTTTCCCCACAAACATGATATTAAAAAATTATACTTATGTAATGCTTGTTTTTCAGGATTGTATTGGTACAATTGACAGAACTCATATTGATGCACGTTCCCCAAAATGAACAAATACCTTTTCGGGGTAGAAAATCTAATACAACATGGAATATAATGTGTGTATGTTCATTTGATATGTTATTCACATATGTCATGTCGGGTTGGGAAGGATCGACTAATGATTCTCGCATATTCTTGAATGTATCAGGCATCTCGAGAATAAATTTCCTATGCCTAAAGGAGGTATATAATTATGTGTTATTTAACTTGAGTGAATAATATATTTTACTTCAACATTTTTCTTCATAAAAAAATTTATGTGTTCTATATTATGCAGACCAATATTATCTAGTTGATTCAAGATATTCAAATATGCCAAGATTTTTAGCACCATATCGCGGTCAAAGATACCATTGGCGAGATTTTAGAGAAAGGAGACATCAACCTCGAGGTAAGGAAGATGTGTTTAAATATCGACGTTCTTCACTTTGAAATGTTATTGAACGTTGTTTAGGCGTGTTGAAAGCTCGATTTCCTATCGTTAAACAAATGCCCCCTTATCCATTCAAAACACAAAATATTTACTGATAGCATGTTGTACTATTCACAATTACATTAGATTGCATGATTTTCATGATGATATCTTTAATGTTTTTAGCAACAAATCAATGATTGTTGAAGATGTGCAGAGTTTGCCAGATAATTTACCAAGTGATGTAATTGAATTAGATGTGAGTCAACACAAATACGGCGAATGGCAGGAGTAAGAGACAACATTGCAAATCAAATTTGGGCGACTTTAGAACGATAAATATAGTTTTGTTTTTGTTTTTAATTTTACCATTGGGAATTTTTTGTATGTTTATTTTTTTGAAATTGGGACTTTTTTGTAAGTGGTACTTATTTTAGTACAATTAATATTCTATACTTTTTAGGGCAATTTTATACTGTGATATTAACCATTATCTTTTGTATTATTGTAATGCAATTTATATATTTGTTTATTTATACAAAAATTGAAGGAAAAAAAACAAAGAAACAAGAAACGGTTATCAAACAAATTTTGTTCATGTCTTGTTTTTTCAAGAAACAAGAACAATTATCAAACAAATTTATGTTACTAACTCTTTATAAAGAAGAAACAAGAAACATAAACGAGAAACAAGAAACAAGAACATTATCAAATAGGCCCTATTATACTTAATTGGCACTTAACTAGATATTAGCTTTGTAGTAAGCGTGGTAAGTCACTTTCTAAACAAACCGTCTAGAGAACAGATGGAAGTTGTGTATAGAATCTTGAGATATCTCAAGAATGATGCAGAGAAAGGTATTATGTTTAAAAACCACAAGCCATTGTTGGAAGTCTACACAGATGTAGATTGGGCTGGTTCTCCAATTGATCGGAAGTTAATTTCAGGGTACTGTTCTTATGTGTGGGGAAATTTGGTCAGTTAGCGAAGCAAGAAACAATCAGTTGTAACTCGAAGCAGTACCGAAGGTGAGTTTCGCTCACTAGTCTATGGAATATGTGAAGGGATCTGGCTGAAACGTCTTCTCATAGAATTAAAGATGGAGATAAAAGGCATGATATGGATCCTATAGTGCCGCCCAAGACAACATAAAGCTTCAAATGAAGTTGAATTGAAGTTTCATTGAATTTATACTCAAATGAAACTCATGATTCATTAAACATAAGTCAAGCTTCATTTATGTAACAAAACTTCAAACTACTTCAAGTGTACCTTCATTTATTCATGATGGGATGATTAGAAACTCCAATTTTCGGATTTATGGTGCCATGTAAATGTATTTTCAGTTTTAAGACAATTTATAACTTTTTAGGTTACAATTAATTAATGGCTGATTATAGTCATAAAGTTAGAATGTTACAACTCTTGAATGCTTCATGGAAGTTCTAGAGTTTCATTTTGAGGCTTTATAAAACCATGTAAGTTGTAATATAAAGGAGAATTGGAAAATGTAGAAAAAAGAGTCGTGCTTTCGTATAGCCTAGAGCTATGTTTATTTGCAATTTTATGTGATTAGGTTGCATGTTTAAAATCATTCGAGCTTGACTTGATCAATTTTGCTTGTGGAGTGATTCGAATCTCTGCCTTGAGATATTTGATCGATAAGGTAATCTGATTTTACTTCCTTTAAGTTGATTTTCAAAATTGGTTTTGGGGTTTTTTGGTTTGAATTCTAAAGATCTTGTTCTTCAACAAGGTTGTTAGATCCAATTCCAAGGGTTTTGGAAACTTGCATCTTGTTGCCATCAATGGATTCATTAACTCTTGTTGTGCAACAATCTTCAAAATAATGGCAACAAGATTGTTCCACAACAATCTTAAATGTATGTAGACACAACATGATATCATGTTAATCATCAATGGACGATCCAATTACTTACTTTCCTTATGAAGAAAATAAGATGGACTCCTAGGGCGCCACAGAAGTTGAACGTCTAATGATAATCTTAAATAGGAATTTTTAGGTCTAGCTCATATCCTTTTGATGTCTATGTCGTCTGACCTTGGGACGATATGATTATCCCAAGTATAGTGAAGCAAAACACCAATTTTCCTATTTCATAAAAAAAAAAAAAAGATATCCCTTTGACTTTTAGAAATAAAGATGGATTTTCTTACAATTTCTCTGCCATATTTAGACGTAAAATATTTGAATTCCTTTTTTTGATAATAAAGATGGGTTTTTTTACAATTTCTCTGCCATATTTAGACGTCAAAAATTAAAACAAGCTTTTAAAAGTTGTTTTTATAATTTCCGAAATATGATTTGTTTGGTAAAATATATGTACTAAGTAGATAACAAAACAAAAATATAACGTGTGAAAATTATGTATGTAAATTTAACATATTCTTTTTTTAATTTAAAAATCAAATGATTATCAAACAGATTTAATAATTAGCTTTAATTTTGGTACCAAGGTTTTGAGATTTGTATTAGTTAAATGAAACAAGATAAGGTAAGATTTCTGTGTTCTAAGGGTAATGTATCGAAATCAAATGGTGATTCAAATTTTTCTCTTTGTTCCCTAACCCTATTCTTCAAATCAAACATTTGAATACCAAATTTACAATAAATAATGAACAACCCATTTCAGTAAATTGTTGGTTTCAATGAGAAAAAAACAATATATTTTTGGGAAATTGTAGGAAATGTCTACATTTTAGATACTAATTAAAAGAATGTTTTTATTTTATTTTATTTTATTTTTTCACTTTAAAGGCATGTCTAAACCCAAATTTCAAGAGGTGGGAGAAGAAATATGTTCCCATAATGCCCATATTCTTCAGTTAAAAAAAATAAATAAAATTCCAATTTGTTAACCCTAACCCTTGATTCAAGGATAACTAACTATCAATATCCCAAAACAAAAATAAAAAATTCTAGAAAGAAAATGGGTGGCTTGTTTTTTAAGGATGCCCCTCCCTAAATATAGGAATAAATTCCTCTTTTATTTTATTTTTTATTTTTTTAATTTGCAGCCACTCTTCGTTGTGTAAACTCTCTGCAAAACCAATCACCCACCCCACCACACCACTTTCAGCCCAAAATTCACGATTCATGGAAGCTATAACCACCATCACTATTGCATTCAACAAGATTTGGGATAGAGGTAATGTATATTCAAATTATAGTACCACATGTCTTCATATTGGAGATGGATACACAATCGTCGAACTATTTTCATCTGTAGCTACACGTCTTGAGTTGAGCGACAGTTCAAAACTTGATACCCTATCTGTTTACAAACGCGGTGCTAGCGTCTAGCAATAACAGAAGATAGAGATGTTCATTGGATGGTCAATGGGTTTCCAAACAGGGGGTGTAACGACTGCTGCCTCTTTGTCGAAATTACGACTCCAATTAAAGATTTGTACAGCGTGAACACATCGCGGGGGACAGGTGTGATTAGGGTAGGCTCAATGTTACCGAAAAAAGATGAGTTGAAGGAAGCAATGTGTAAGTTAGCACTAAGCAGAAGCTTCCAATATAAAACTATGAAGTCTAGCCCAAAACAATTTACTGCGTGCTGCATTCACGAGTCTTGCAGCTGGTACGTTCGTGCATCAGTATACAGAGGAAACAGTCTTTTGGTAGTCAAAAAGTTCATAGACTCTCACACATTCCCCGTTGACGTTGTTCAAGACGAGCATATGTAAGCCACCCCCGCAACAGTGTCTGGATATGCTGAATCCGTTATTAGATCCAACGAAAAAGGGTTGTGCACACCCGCCGATGTGATTAAGTATGCTAAGGATAATCAATGTGTTGTCATAAGTTATTATAAAGCCATGAAAGGGAAAGAAAAGGCACTTGAACGCATGATGGGTAGCCTGAAAGATTCATACGCATTCCTTTCGAATTTCGTTGCAAAGCTGATTGAAAAAAATCCAGGTATATTCTCACTTTCTTGCTTGTTTAATATGTACAGTAAATATATAAAGTATACGGACCATACGGTTGCTAAACATGACAGATTCTTTCTACGTCGTGTACCCCACACACCCTGTTATGATCAACATTTTACATTCTGCAGTTTCCTACACTGCACACGACGTCGATTGCGACAACCGATTCAAGTACTTTTTCATGAGTACAACAAACTCCATTAAGGGATGAGACCATTGTCTCCCTATCATAAGTGTTGACAGGGCATCCTTAAAAAACAATTTTGCAAGGTCTTTGATCACTGCATGCACATTCGATGGGAATGGGCGCATATATCCCTTAGCCTTTGCAGTAGTCGACTCAGAGAATGATGCATCGTAGAGATGGTTTTTTAGAAACTTGAAAGTTATCTATGGCGAACACGAAGACCGAGTTGTAGTATCCGATTGTCACCAGAGTGTAGAGAATGGGTTCTCAAGTACATATCGTACAACGCGCCAAGTAATGTGTGTATTACATCTCCTTAAGAACATCTGATAGCTCTAAATATTAGCGCTATTTAGTCCTTAAAACGCGCGCTAAACAAAGAAAGCAAAGGAAACAAATAGCATAACGCGTAAAAGAAGCACATTTAGCCATTTATTTGGTTGTATGTGCTATTAGCATCGCATGACGTCACCTTTGCGACAAATTGATATTTTGGCTATAAAATGCGCGTATAAACGCAGAAATAGGGTGATTAAGCAGGAACTGCTAATGTGTCCTATTTTTCACAGGAAAGCATTGCACAAGGATTGGCTGAAACAGAAAAGGAAAAAAAAATGATAGATAATTTAGTCGTCGTGTGAAAGGAATAAAGAAAAGAGAAAAAGGAAAGCAATAATCGGAAATCAACGGATGCACAGAAGGGATGATTGAGAACAAAAAAGGAAACAAGAAAAAGACGATCGACAATCAAATCGAGTAATCAATAGAAACTCTTAAAGGAGAATATTCGAAAAAAACGTGGTCGACAAGAAACCTTGGACGACTATAAAAAGAAGAAGAATCGAAGGAGAAAGATGTGCCAGTTTGGAGAGGAAGCTACCATTGATGAGCAATAAGACGTCGGGGTCTCACTGGAGATCTCGGCGGCCTCCGCTCATCTATAGGCCCTGAAGAATTGCATACCAACGCGGTGCTGCAGATAAGGACACCATTAGCAATAGTGTTGACCGAATCTCTACACCATAGATAGCTTGTTAACTATTATTGTATTTTTCATTTTCATACTTAGTTATCGAACACATCATGGTGGTTTTCTTTCTTGAATAAATCTAAAATTATTTGTTCAAACTTGATCTCATGCAACTTGTGTGTGTAAGTTAATTAAAAGAAAGTTAGCAAGTGTAAGGACCCGACCTGAAATACGGTCCTAAACCTAGGTTCTTACTCAGCATGCAAGTTAAATATTCCAACAAGCGGTTTAGAGCTCATATTTAAAACTTTTCAAAACATTAGAGAATGGGGAATACTTAAAACATAATCAACAATTTTCATTAAGCAAATCCAACAGAGTAGAAACAAGCCTGTCCAGTATTTATAAAAGAACACTCAAAACAGTTTAAACAACTTTTAAACAACATTCCCCTAGGACTCCTGTCCATCTACATGCTGAACAAATAATGCAAATAATAAATGACAGAGTGCCGGCAGCCCCCATAATCAAACAGCTCCCTCCGCTAGCCATCCTGGTGCTGTCCCAAGTTACCTGGTGGAAAAACCACAGAAATAAGGGTGAGTATAAACATACTCAGTAAGAATCCCCAACCGGGGTACAATACGATACATCAGTCATCTAGCAATCTAGTATACATGCAAACAATACGAGCTCAGAAGCAACAAGTTGTCTCAGGCTAACCGCTGATCTAGGAATTTCCTATTCAAGGACTTACAACCACAACCTACACTAGGTTCTACACCTTGATGCCCATCGGGGTCTTACACAACCTAGGACGCGATGATGCCCATCGGGGTCTTACACATAAGGATGCCCATCGGGGTCTTACACCTACTAGACTTAGTGATGCCCATCGAGGACTTACACACAAGAATGCCCATCGGGGTCTTACTCCACAATTCAATGATGCCCAACGGGGTCTTACACATACGGATACCCATCGGGGTCTTACACCTCAAGCTATCAATGCTGCCCAACGGGGTCTTACACATCTAGGATGCCCATCGGGGTCTTACTCCAGCTAACAATGATGCCCATCGGGGTCTTACACATACGGATGCCCATCAGGGTCTTACACATACAGATGCCCATCAGGGACTTACACCTCTAGCCATCAATGCTGCCCAACGGGGTCTTACACATCTAGGATGCCCATCGGGGTCTTACTCCAGCTAGGATCACGGAGATGCCCATCGGGCTCTTACACTCCCTAGCAACCTTATGAAGCCCATCAGGGACTTACACATAAGCCAACAGTGTAGTGCCCATCGGGGACTTACATACACTAGCAACGCATTGGTGCCCATCGGGGACTTACCCAAGCGGAACCTAAACTAACAACCCCAACGGTCTTCTAAGTACAAGGACACAAACTAGCCTAACAATCAAACAATCAACATTACCTGTCTAACCCTAGCAAGAAACCAACAGAATACGAGCAGGAAACATGGATATGCCAGGGTAAGGAAAGTCCCTAGCATGATACTACGAACTCAAGCAAGAATAAAAAACATGCTGGAGGAACAAACCTAGCATGGCACTAACATGAACAACAAGCAAACATGCTAGCAAGATTTCAAACACAAGCTGCCCTATAGCTAACATGCTCATAACCGTAACCAAGCATACAAGGCACAATCCTGAAAGCATCGTAGGGTCCACACAACCACGGTAAGAAATCCTTACTTGGGAGCAAGCAGAAAATAGCAACCACAACCTATAAGTGACCCTCGAGCTTCTAAGTGAACCCGAGCAACCAACCGAGAAGGCACTAGGTCTCGGCCCAACTCTCTTGGCAAAAATAGGCTCTCGACAGCAAGGGGCAGGCAGGTCGGGCGGCAGAGGCGATCAGGCTGGGCGCTGTTGGGCGCACTGACGCGGCAGGACGACACGGACTGGGCGCGCGGGCGCGGCACGGGCAGGCTGGCGGGGCTTCTGGGCGCGATGCATGGGCTATCTTTGGGGTGTCTGGAAATTTTGCTCATTTGGTGTCTTTGGGTGGCAAAAGCAGCGTCTTGTGTGGGGCTAGTGCTGCAGGCGGCGGCCCGGTCCGATCTTATTTGGTCTTGGCTCTCGGTTCTTGATTCTTAGAGGACGGCAAGGTGAGAGGGAAGGAGTGATGGAGGGTGAGCGGCAAAACAAGGGAAGGAATTTTCTTGGTTTTCCTTCCTTTTCCTAATTTAAATAGGCCTTGGTGACCTAAATCCCTTCCCAAGGCTTCCTCCTTCGAGCCTCGGCTGAAGCAATCTTTTTTTTTCTTAATTAAAACTCATTTAAATCAAGCTTTCAACTTACCAGTAGGTCAAGGGTTCAAATCCCATGGAAGCACTTTAATTAACATTAATTTTGTTAATAACCACAACACCTTCAAACTTCCAAACAACTAGCACAAACTTCTTGAGTCTTGCAACCAACAACAATCAAGCCTCGATAAAGGGCAGGAATGACCCTGAAATCCTGAAAATCCACAAACCCAGACCGGGGAGCAAAAAGACCAAAATACCCTTAAGGGTTAAAATATCTTTAACGACCCAACCGAACAACCTAATATTGAACCGGAAACACCTGGGAAACCGGAATAGAAAACTGGGCCGTTACAATACTCCCTCCTTTTAAGACTTTCGTCCCCGAAAGTCCTAAGACGAAAACAGCTCTGGGAGATCTCCACTTATCATTAACCAACCGGACTCCCGGTTAAGACAACACTAGATCTTCTTTGAAATCCAAACCCACTTGGGTTCCCAAAGGCTCACGGCCATAATGACATCGAGTCTGCCACAAACTATCTCACCCAAGACTGGACATACACTGAGTTCCAAGGGAAGAGATGCGATAGTGCTAGTCGGTAAGCCATATCCTCAAACTCGCACCAACTCACAAACGGTCTTCCAACCCTAGGGCTCTCTTATCCCTGCTGACCCAACTCAGAACGCCTCTCTACGACGCTACTCTCAGCAAACTTGTGGACTGGTCAAAAGCTCTAAAACTCTACGCCACGCACTGGCATAACTCCTCTTAATACTCACAGCTGTTTAACGAACAACCTCAACCCTACACCATGCTGGCCAAACAACTGAACCTCTCGGGTTCCAGAAACCAGTCAGCCTCCTCTCTCTTCACAGAAGACCAGCGAACTCCAATGTTTGCCTACAAAACTCAACGGAATCCTTCCGAACCACCATCTGGCGACTGATCCTAAAGGAAAACTTCACCAACTGGTACGAGTCCCAAACAACTAAGCCACCACCTTAAAGAGAAATCGGCGTACTAAGGTCAAGGCACAAACTCCACTCGGCCAAACCAACAAACTGGGCCCCTCAACGGCCTACCGCCATCATTCCAACGCAATCCTACCAACAACTGGTCCAAGAGAACATCGCCAGCCAATGAAGTAACCAACAACCCTCTCATGACAATCTCGAGAAGTAAGGAAGAAAACAACACGGGGCTACCTGCAACTCAACAGCTTGAGGATATCAACTCAAAGGTCTAACCAACCAATGCCACGGCACCACTATGCCAACCCACTTAACTTTGGCTCAACTATATGCCAACCACAAACGCGCAAAACTAGGAGCAAAGCCTGAGAAAGGCTTGCTCTGCAGAACTCAACTCAAGCTTACAACGGGCGAAGCTCGCCTCCAAGGACATGCCACTCTCAAGTCCAACTGGCTAAACAAAAGACTTCCTCCTTTTAGCTTAGGCCTAACTCATCTTCCAACCAGAGACTCCACACCAGGAACATCTCAAGGAATATGAATAACGACAACCACGATGCTGGCGAATCGCAAGCATCATGAACCGACAAGGCTACCTCAAAAGTTAAGGCTCGAGGCTGGCACCCACGGTGCAACTCAACCACCATAGAAACTAGGAGTTCCTCAAACTCCAATGATCCAACAACTTCTAACAGCAACTCAACCACTTAAACTGGCTGACCACCGTCCTCACGGGGTCGAACAACTAATTGCTTGCTATCAACTCCATGCAGGAATTCCTCTGGCTAGGCTGACCGCTGCGCCACTCTGATCAACTACACAACTCAGGATCTATGCTGCTTCTCCTAAATGGGGACGATTCCCCAGCAAGCGGACTTCCGAAGGACAACGAACTTTGCACACGCTCGCTGTCTTGCTCAAACCCAAGGGCAACAACCTAACTCTCTCAGAAATAACAGTAGAGATATTCCACAATCGATTGAGCCACCAACTTAGAACTAGCAGTACTTATCCAAACACCGAAGGAGGTGCCAACTTCCAAACTTTCCAAACAAGAACAAGTCCTCAGGGCCACGCCCGCTTGCTCCAACCAAGCTAGCTCTTACAACAGCATAGCAACCAAACCTTGGCCAACGCCAAGCACCAACTGATAATAGTTTCGAAACCAACGCGGAGGTACTAAAAAAAACAACACTAGCTTGTCAACCGACTACAAGCTTCCAGCAACTCAACCGAGGAACACTGCCTGGGTCTGACTGAGCTCTGGTGAGGCTCCCCACAACCTAGGGTTCCTCCGATCACCCTCCGACACACACTGTCATCAAACGGTCTAACAGACAACCGGCTACACGGCACAACTCTCTCTCCAGCATCTCAACTATGCTGGCCCGCTCCATCTCTACGAAAAATAAGAAGACCAGAAATACTACAGAATGTGTCAACCTCCACTCACGCATCGACCACATCGTAGCTTTTACCCAAGGTAGGGATCCGAACAACACTCTTAGCAATGACGATCAGAAACTACGCGGCTTTGCTACCACCGCCCTTGTTCAGTTCCAACTGAACTCCAACCATCGCTCAACAAGAAACTCCTCTACCCAGGTCAAGGGCCAACTAACATAACGTGCCTAAGAAACAACCTGGCTACAAGCACGGTATCCTTACAATCAAAATTAGGGCACTTGCCAAGAACTAAAGCCCTAACACCTCAAGGACTGAGCACTGGTTTCTCAACACGAACCTTTCGTGGTTCCCAAAACATACACCACGGTACGAGCTACACAAACGTACACTGGCGTGTACAGCTCCAACTTGATTCCTTAAGATCCAACAAGAACTCTCACACAAGGCAACCTTTGCCTCCAAAAAGAGCCACAACTAGCAAGGGAGCAACAAGAGTTCAAACCCACTCGGGGTCAACTCACCACGAAACGCCACTTTGGCCAACTCACTCTACAAGAGCATAACCACACCAAGCTAACAAACCTCATACCAATGTGTCTATCAAATGTGCTCCGCACAATCCATCCAACTCATGGCTCCCACGCTGGACCAACCACGCATCATCGATGCCAACTCTACTCGTACTAAGGAAACTCAAGGGTAGTTGAATCACTCTACCAATAAACTGGCTCACAAGGCCACATCACAAGCGCGAGAACTCAGACGCGCTAGCCCTTAACAACCTACAACATCCTTTGTACCCAACTCTCGGTGACCCCGAAACTCTTGCTTTCCCTCGAACGACCTCACACAAGTAGTCATCCGACTACCATCGAGCTAGATCTCTTATGCAACCCAAACATGTGCAACCTCAGGAAATGGGTACAAGGCTAGTGGGGATGCTAAACTCCGTGTGGGTCATAGAACTACCTGCACATCTGGTGCGAACTGGCCTGAACCTAGGCCTCCTTACCAAGCTTGGTGCCAACAAGCACTACATCTTTTACAACCCAAAACAACTATATACGAGCTTTGTGTCCCACTAAGGGTAGGAAAGGTCACACTCCAGGTGACGGGGACAATGACACTAAAAAAACAAGAAGCCCAACACTCGGGCAGTCTAATCTCTGGCATTTCGTCTACCAGGCATGCCACAGCCTACCCTTGCATCCCACTCGATGCTCAACAAATACTCAGGCCAACCCTCGAGTGGCAACAACTAGTTCCACATTTGGAACATGCTAAACAAAGAGTGCTCCACTCTACTAGCCCACTGAAATCCACGAACGGATTAAGTCCCGACAAGAAAACTTCACTCTGCACCCTGACTACGGGGTACTAACCGAGCTGGCTGCAAAATAGTAGCGGGCTTGCAAGGGTCAAGATGTCTCTACATCTTCCTCAAAAGCTACTAACACGGCCACTTGCCAATCGACCGGGCGACTGGTGGAGACTCTGCTGGTCCACCTCTCTCAAGGGACTTCCACCACCAAACTGATGTATCAACAGCACCAGAACGGCACGCCTTGGCCTCTGAACAACAGGTCATCCCAACACTCTGATGATAAACTCCATCCTGGCCAATCACCTTGCTTCTGCTTGCCAAACTCGGCGACTCCATCAACGCCAACTAACTCATCAGCATAAACCTGCTGATCATGCCCTTCCGGGAACCTCCGGGGCTACTGAAGCTACTGGGGGTGTCTCCTAAATAAACTCTATCAGCTGGGCTATCTGTGCCCGGGACTCCTCACTACGCGCTACAAACTGCGCCTGGGTCTCCGCTCTCTGTTAGCTAAAAAGACCTGCCATCGACTCTCTCATGGCTGGAGCACACTCTGCTCAAGGAGTCTCACTCTGAGGCATGCTAGCCTCTACCCTCTTCTCTTGGCAACTCAACTGCCAGGGCCAAGGTGGCCTACGGGTCTAGACAACCCTGGACGTGGTCTCATCATCAACATGCGCAGTCCAACTCCTCGGTTGGAAATACCAAACGTCCCTGCTTCTCTATGTGTAATCAGCATAAGTGATCTACACTAAACACAAAGCTAGTCCACACCGAGACTCTCACTACCCAACAGGGGTAACACATGTATACTAGATGCGGTATTGTAAAATAAAACCCTTAGCTTAATGAACTCAAACAAACCTGACGGCCGTGGAGTGCTGATGATCATGGGGACAACAACCTACAAAGCAGGTTAGTCTACAGAATCTATGACTCTGTGCTCTGATACCAACTGTAAGGACCCGACCTGAAATACGGTCCTAAACCTAGGTTCTTACTCAGCATGCAAGTTAAATATTCCAACAAGCGGTTTAGAGCTCATATTTAAAACTTTTCAAAACATTTGAGAACGGGGAATACTTAAAACATATTCAACAATTTTCATTAAGCAAATCCAACAGAGTAAAAACAAGCCTGACCAGTATTTATAAAAGAACACTCAAAACAGTTTAAACAACTTTTAAACAACATTCCCCTAGGACTCCTGTCCATCTACATGCTGAACAAATAATGCAAATAATAAATGACAGAGTGCCGGCAACCCCCATGATCAAACAGCTCCCTCCGCTAGCCATCCTGGTGTTGTCCTAAGTTACCTGGTGGAAAAACCACAGAAATAAGGGTGAGTATAAACATACTCTGTAAGAATCCCCAACCGGGGTACAATACGATACATCAGTCATCTAGCAACCTAGTATACATGCAAACAATACGAGCTCAGAAGCAACAAGTTGTCTCAGGCTAACTGCCGATCTAGGAATTGCCTATTCAAGGACTTACAACCACAACCTACACTAGGTTCTACACCTTGATGCCCATCGGGGTCTTACACAACCTAGGACGCGATGATGCCCATCGGGGTCTTACACATAAGGATGCCCATCGAGGTCTTACAACTACTAGACTCAGTGATGCCCATCGGGGACTTACACACAAGGATGCCCATCGGGGTCTTACTCCACAATTCAATGATTCCCAACGAGGTCTTACACATACGGATGCCCATCGGGGTCTTACTACAAAATTCAATGATGCCCATCGGGGTCTTACACATCTAGGATGCCCATCGGGGTCTTACACCTCAAATCAATGATGCCCATCGGGGTCTTACACATAGGGATGCCCATCGGGGACTTACACCTCTAGCCATCAATGCTGCCCAACGGGGTCTTACACATCTAGGATGCCCATCGGGGTCTTACTCCAGCTAGGATCACGGAGATGCCCATCGGGGTCTTACACTCTCTAGCAACCTTATGACGCCCATCGGGGACTTACACATAAGCCAACAGTGTAGTGCCCATCGGGGACTTACATACACTAGCAACGCATTGGTGCCCATCGGGGACTTACCCAAGCGGAACCTAAACTAACAACCCCAACGGTCTTCTAAGTACAAGGACACAAACTAGCCTAACAATCAGACAATCAACATTACCTGTCTAACCCTAGCAAGAAACCAACAGAATACGAGCAGGAAACATGGATATGCCAGGGTAAGGAAAGTCCCTAGCATGATACTACGAACTCAAGCAAGAATCAAAAGCATGCTGGAGGAACAAACCTAGCATGGCACTAACATGAACAACAAGAATACATGCTAGCAAGATTTCAAACACAAGCTTCCCTATAGCTAACATGCTCATAACCATAACCAAGCATACAAGGCACAATCCTGAAAGCATGGCAGGGTCCACACAACCACGGTAAGAAATCCTTACTTGGGAGCAAGCAGAAAATAGCAACCACAACCTACAAGTGACCCTCGAGCTTCTAAGTGAACCCGAGCAACCAACCGAGAAGGCACTAGGTCTCGGCCCAACTCTCTTGGCAAAAACAGGCTCTCGGCAGCAAGGGGCAGGCAAGTCGGGCGGCAGGACGACACGGACTGGGCGCGGCATGGCGACTACTGCATCGGGCGGGCGCGCGCGCGCGCAGCTGGCGGGCGGGCGTCTGGGCGCGGCGTGGGGTTGTGTTGGGGTGTCTCGAGGCTGCTCGCTCGCTGCGATGTGCAGGCGGTATCTATCTGGGCAAAGAGCAGCGCGTGTGGGCTGGGTGGTGGTGCGGGCGTCGCGGCCGGGTCCGATGCGCTGGTCTTGGCTCTCAGTTCTTTATTCTTGAAGGACGACAAGGTGAGAGGGAAGGAGTGATGGACGGTGAGCGGCAAAACAAGGGAAGGAATTTTCTTGGTTTTCCTTCCTTTTCCTAATTTAAATAGGCCTTGGTGACCTAAATCCCTTCCCAAGGCTTCCTCCTTCGAGCCCCGGCTGAAGCAATCTTTTTTTTTTCTTAATTAAAACTCATTTAAATCAAACTTCCAACTTACCATTAGGTCAAGGGTTAAAATCCCATGGAAGCACTTTAATTAACATTAATTTTGTTAATAACCATAACACCTTCAAACTTCCAAACAACTAGCACCAACTTCTTGAGTCTTTCAACCAACAACAATCAAGCCTCGATAAAGGGCAGGAATGACCCTGGAATCCTGAAAATCCACAAACCCTGACCGGGGAGCAAAAAGACCAAAATACCCCTAAGGGTTAAAATATCTTTAACGACCCAACCGAACAACCGAATATTGAACCGGAAACACCTGGGAATCTGGAATAGAAAACTGGGCAGTTACAGCAAGTCATATATTCTGGTTATGAGTCTAAAATCAAGATGTGGGGATTACAAATAAATGCGGCGGTTGTTTTATTTACTCTGAGTTGATTGCACTTAGAAGGCAATGTATCGGCAGGTTATAGCCAAGTATTCCGGAAGGGAGCTTGGAGTTTAGTCCAACATGTGTTTATTTTCTCACGACAACTCATCTTGCTTAGAAACATTATCAGCTTATGTCTTCTTTAGTTTGCATTTTCATAGAGTCAAAATAGCACGATTAATTGGAATTGAGACAACTAAACTATGGGTGATCCAATTTATAATGTTAAAATTAAATTAAGTGTGCGTCGGCTCGCTACCCACACATGCTAGCCTCCAGCTGACTCGGAAGAGGAATCTGGCAGAAGACCCAGCAGGTTACGTTAGTATTGCACGAAGAATCCATCGTGCTAAGCAGTGGGAAGTTACGTAGTAACCCCACTCTCGCATGCGAAACCCAGAATTTAATCATGTAGTGCTGCAGCAGAAGCATTGTGAGGTTGGGCGGGATGAATTCTGCATCACCAAGCAACACGTTTGTGTTTAGTCGAAATCTCTAATTAAGCCAAGAACTTAGATTTACATTAGCATTTACATTTGCATAAGCGTCAGCATAGTGTCTGCATTATCCTTTCCATCATTCTGCATAAACCAAACCACTCTCTCTCAACCAATTCGTGTCTTTTATGTTTTTGACCTTTAATATAAATCAGTCGCTTCAAATTATTTGTGAGATTGATAAATCTATATACTTATTACTTGCTGCAATTACCGACCGCGTATACTTGCGCATAAGTGATTCCAAGTGCATTTTGCATAAGAATTAGTTATTGTTCAATATATTAGCAGTGAAATCGTCCGGTCAAGTTTTTGGCACCGGGGAATTTGTAAAGCAATATGATGCATATTAAAGGTGGTTTATAAAAGTAGAAGACTGACTTGTTAAATTTTGCAAGCAGGAACACGATGAAGCAGAAGCAACATCAATGAGACCACGTGGAAAAGGGCAGTAGACTTCCATATTAACTATATCTGGAGAACACACGTGTCAGATAACAAGTAGAATAAAAAAATATAATATACATCACTTTCAGGTGAAGAATGCGTAAACTATAAAAATTGAATAGAAAAAGCGCATTCCTGGAATGTGGTAAGCATTAAGGTAGCAGATGTTACCGCTTTGCTTAGCAAAAATTTGTATTGATTGGAATTCTCCAATGAAATTACGCGCGAGCTGAATTACACATATCTTTATTAAGGAAATTCTATGTTTACATGCTTTTTAGGCTTTAGATAAATAAGGAATAGCAATTTGAATTCAAAATAGGCAATCTTAGTATTTATTTTGTTCAAAAAAAAAATAGAGAGAAAACCTTCGTTCATGATTAAAAAAGAACTGACGTTGTAAGAACATGAAACCCAAGAGTCGGCATGCAACGTTTAATTAAAATCTAACCGTTGGGGGGAAGCCATCATATTTACCAAGGGGTAAATCAGTAATTTTAGCGGTCAGTAATTCGTCTACAAAAGGAATCGATATTGTCGTTTGAATTCACGGAAACTCTTGAATCTCTCTAAAACCCTAGCATTCGAATCGATTAATTCTTTCCTTTACTACACAATATTCTGTTTCGTTGTTTGCTTGTTTCTTTGTTTTCTTTTGTTGTCAAACTAACCTTGCATGAACGAATTCTATGGCATCCAACAATAACATGACTAAAATTTCAACATCTAGGACCAAGAAGCAAGTTGCCCCAAGGCAACTTGTCGCGCACGAAGCTTCAGAAGAGCAAACTGGGCTTTCATTCCTAGAAATTGCCGCATTAGGCCAAACGAATTGTATGAAGATGGATGAAGTAACCACCGCCACAGACGAAGGATCCAGTACACGGAATTGGGCACGCAAAAGCCAAGACTGGCTCAAGTAATGGCTATGTCGAGAATACTCGAAAGAATCAGTGGTACAGAAGCATCTCAGATAGCAGAGTTGGCTAAAAAGCTTGAAGAAGAAGAAGAAAACTACAATAAGGACTTAGAAGAAAAGGATACAGAGTTGACTGAATAGATTGACGAAGAAGAAAAGGGAAAAGGTTAAAAAAAGGGCAAGAAATTGATGCGAAGGAAAAAGGGAAAAGGAATTGTTGATCCGTTAGTAAGAAAACCTCGATCACAGCAAAAAAAAGCGAAGCGAGGAGGCAGAGACAAGGCGATAGGAATGACCGAAGTCGAGAAGTGGGAATTTTTGCAAGATCAGGGCTTTGTAAGGGCAATGCTCGAAGATGACATCCAAGAAACCATTACGATGTGAGGATGGGATGATTTCTGCAGACTGAGCATTGACGCAAACTCGACTTGGAATGGGAGACAAAAGTTGCTGCGCAATAATTGCAGGGAAGCCAATCGACTAGAATGCAGAAGTATAGAATGAACTGTTTGGATTTCGAGGTTACGAAGAAGCACAGTTCGATAGGCTAATAAAGGAGCCTACTCCAGTGGATTGGCCAGCATGCCTACGCATAGTGGCTCTACCAAGCACAGAATGGGGGAGGAATAGACCAATTCCACTCTCCATCCTCAACTTCCAAGGGCATCACTAGAATAACTTCATTAAAACAAGTATCATGCAAACAACGCATGACACAACGCTGTCCCAGCCAAGGATGCTTCTAATATATGCTATTTTTGCAGGTCTAACAATTGACATAGGGCGAATCATCGAAGAAGAAGTACAGAAGCACATGGAGAGCAGGACAAGAGAAAGTTCTTCCTACACTTCATCAGGGCGCGATGCCTTCACCAAGGGTTGCACTATGACAGAAGGGAATAGACGCTGAAGGTTCGAATAGTCGTCCAAATGGCAAGCAACAAACGGGGCCTCAAAGATTTGAAGATCAGGGAACAAATAATGCTGATAAGGGCAACTTTGAGTGCAGAAGTGCTAGAAAAACTAGACACTGAGAATCAGCAAAAACGAAGAAAGCAAGGAGTACGACATGTACAACAGATAATGTCGCATGCCTCAATGCTAGTTACTCTTGAGCCAGCATCGCAACAACATGGCAGCGATGACGCTAGTGAGCCAGAAGCCATTGACACCTAGCCACTAAAAAGAAGACGGAGGGCAACCAGAAATGTTGAAGAAGTAATGGATGCGCCACCAGAGCAGCAGGAACCCATAGGACAGTCAGCCCAGCAAAAACCTCTCGAGCAAAGAGGGGAACCCTCGTAAAAAATTCCAGGAATCGTGGATTCCACACCACCACCACAACAAGATCATTAAGTTTTTAGTACTGTCGTGGATTCTACATTGTCACTGCCGCAAGCAGAGGCATCCACACATAGAACCCCAAGCACACCAGACGACGCATTACAAAAGCTAACCAACCTATGGAGTGCGGTAGATAGAAGGATGCGAAATTCCAAAGTTAGATGTTGTACTTCACTAGACAAGCGCGAATCGCCTGGACATATATGCAGGCACGAGATCGCAGCATC
Organism: Sicyos edulis; assembly: GCA_036507275.1. Taxonomy (NCBI): domain Eukaryota; kingdom Viridiplantae; phylum Streptophyta; class Magnoliopsida; order Cucurbitales; family Cucurbitaceae; genus Sicyos; species Sicyos edulis. The sequence continues at coordinate 39,388,263 of CM071847.1, forward strand.
AGAAGAGAGCTACAAAGAAGGAACCCAGCCTTTCACCTTCCTCCTTTCCCAACAGAAGTGCTACAGGAATGGATACCACATGCAGACTTGCCCATAGACAACGAGGACGTAGAGAACTAAAGGAAGTATTTAAATTTTTGGTATTTGCATTAGATATTTTTCTTTCAGTCTTTTCTAGTTAGACTCTACTTAGCACGCACATATACTTACATAGGTAGTAAAATTTGATTACTTTAAAATTTGCAATCCATTGATTACTGTTTTATAGATAAAAAAGGCATTAGGTAAATCAGAAGTACCGAGAAAATGAGTTTTCTAGTAACAGCGGAGAATTAGCAATAGCGAGTGTTATGAGTATCACCTTCATTGGGACAATGAAGAATTTAAGTTTGGGGGTGAGAAGTGTGCACATTGTACATGATATCAACTTAAAATATTGTGTGCAAAACAAACGGTGAACAAGCGAATGAGCCATGGGTGATCCAAGTATTTTGCTAGCACTGTTACATAACCTTTTAGCGGCTAGCAGAACATTTTACTCAAAAGTACCCAAAAGTTGTGGACATGATATTTTGAGTGGATAACTGAGCAGTAGAGAACATTAAAAAAAAATGCAGTCGTAAGTAGGAATTCTTGAAATGTCCAATCTAACAACCAAAAGTAGAAGAAGTTAGCGCTAATAAGACAAGCACACTAGTTAACCCTATGATTCTGTTCACTGACGAGGAACCTGATGTTCTAATTAGAAGTAAAAAAATAACAAGTGGATTGCTGTTTTTCAAAGCTGAGAAATTATTCTTACACCTGTACTGCTCGAGGCGAGCAATAAGTAAGCTTGGGGGGTCTGATAGCACTAAATAATAGCACTATTTAGTCCTTAAAAGCGTGCACTAAACAAAGAAAAGCAAAGCAAGCGAATAACATAATGCGTAAAAGAAGCGCATTTAGCCATTTATTTGATCGTATGTGCTATTATCATCGCATGACGTCACATTTATGACATATTGATATTTTAGCTATAAAATGCGCGTATAAACGCAGAAATAGGGTGATTAAGCAGGAACTGCTGATGTGTCCTATTTTTCACAGGAAAGCATTGCACAAAGAATGACTGAAACATAAAAGGAAGGAAATGATAGACAATTAAGTCGTTGTGTGGAAGGAATGAAGAAGAAGAGAAAAGGCAAAGCAATAATCGAAAATCAACAGATGCATAGAAGAGATGGTTGAGAACAGAAAAGAAAGCAAGAAAAAGACCATCGACAATCAAATCGAGTAATGAATAGAAACTCTTAAAGTAGAATATTAAAAAGAACGTGGTCGACAAGAAACCTTGGATGCTATAAAAGGAAGAAGAATCGAAGGAGAAAGGTATGCCAGTTTGGAGGGGAAGCTACCATTGATGAGCAATAAGACGTCGGGTTCTCACTGAAGATCCTAGTGGCCGCTGTTCATCTATAGACCCTGAAGAATTGCATACCGACGCGGTGTTGCATATAAGGACGCCATTCGCAACAGTGTTGACCAAATCTCTACACCATAGATAACTTGTTAACTGTTATTGTGTTCTGCATTTTCATACTTAGTTCTCGAACACAACATGGTCATTTTCTTTCTTGAATAAATCTACAATTATTTGTTCAAACTTGATCTCATGCAACTTGTATGCGTAGGTTAATTAAAAGAAAGTTACCAAGTCATATATTCTGGTTATGAGTATAAAATCAAGATATGAGGATTACAAATAAGTGCAGCGGTTGTTTTATTTACTCTGAGTCGATTGACAATCCGTTTAGAGGTGTTTTGCATCAACCTTGGAAAAGGGGATGTTAATGGATTAGTCCGCCTGTTCTCACTAGGCAAGTTTATGTTTATACTGAGCATTTTTCAGAGGAGAGTTAGGAATAACCTCCTCACTAGTTGCATGCTTATGATTGGTGCCTAGCAGCAAACTTACGAGCATTGTACCAGCAGGTTGTAGCCAAGTATTCTGGAAGGGAGCTTGGAGTTTAGTCCAGCATGTGTTTATTTTCTCACAACAACTCATCTTGCTTAGATACATTATCAGCTTTTGTCTTCTTTAGTTTACATTTTCTGTAACGACCCGACCCGAATGGGGTTCTAACTAGGCCGTTACCTCAATGCATGCATTACAAATCTACAGAAAATTTGCAAGATGGTGTTCGGATTCTAAGTAAAAACTAAAACATAAAACATCCATTTAAAATCAACAACAATTTCCTGAAACCTGTCCCTGTTTCCAAGCACCTGTTCCAAGACAAATACATTTACAAAGCTTACTCTGATCAGAGATTTATTTAAAACATACAATCTTTACAACAATGCTAGAATCCGGAAATACATTTAGAAAACACCCTAGGGCTCCGTGCCCAACTACATGCATTCAGAGAACATTTAAATCATACACATAAATCTCAGAGTTGAACAACGGGTTTTTCATGATCACAGCTCCTCCTCCAGCCATCCTGTCTCGCACCATGGATACCTGTGGAAAAACCATAGAAATAAGGGTGAGTAACGAATTACTCAGTAAGAATCCCCAACTGGGGTACAATACGATATAATCAGTCATCTAAGACCAAAGCATGCAAGCAAACAGCTACCAACACAGATCATGGCTCAACGAGCTCATAAAACAAGATCTGGAGTCATCGAAAGACTCTTTCTTCCGGCCTAGCTGGGATTGGATACACTGACCAATCTTGGACATCATCGAGGTATCTGTCACTCGGGGGGAATACACTGATCCCTAGAATGTCCTCAAGGGCCTCCTTGCCCTTGCACTAATCTGGACTTACGGAGAGTACCGAAGTCGGGCTACTGGAAGGAATGGTGTACTCACGACATTAGCCCGGGGAGCTCTCCGAACCCGGCAACTAACGCGGCGTGCGCGCAGACACCGCATGCTCCTCCGCAACCGGCGTAAATGCGGGGGCCTAAGGGCAAACCACGCGGTCCAGTGCACATGCCTATGACTCGAAGCGGTGTCGATCACGAGCGCGAGGCCCTCGGCTCATCATCATGCGGCATGATCCACCGACACGAAGCTAAGAACCGGCCGAGGCGGTGCTTACACCGATGGCGTGGTTCCGCTCTAGCGAGCTACAAACTAGGCTATGCCGAAGTGGATAGCTAATTCCACAACCGGTGGTCGGGGGTAGCAAGATACGTTTTGCTTCGCACACTTTACTCTCGACCTGAGCTACTGGGACAAAGTACGTTATGTCCGCTCAGCCTCTGGATGATGACAAACCCTACAACTCTATCTAAGAGTACAGAGAAAAAGCAATGATTCCTAGCTAGCAAGCAAAGGCCGACATCAATCACACTACCTAGCATGATACTACGAGCTTAAGCAGGAATCACAAGCATGCTGGTAGAACAAACCTAGCATGGCACTAACATGTAATATCAAGCAAACATGATAGCAGAAAATCAATCAAAGCTGATCTATTACTATCATGCTCATAACAGTCAGCAAACAAGCAAGGCAAAATCATGAAAATATCGCAGGGCCCACACAACTCCGGTAAGAAATCCTTACCTGGTCGGAAGGCAACAACACACAATAAAATACTGCGATCGAACCCGAGCAACCTATAACGAACCAAGCAAAAACATCAATAATCATAAAATAGCCCTAAATAATAATAAAATAAATAGGGCTCGGCTTGGGAGCAACTCACGAGGCGCGGCTGACACGCGAACGAGCCGGCCAGACAGGCTAGGCGCAAAGTGGGCTGGCCGGGCGCGCTGGGCCGCAGGGGCGCTACGCACACGGCGCTAGGCGCGGAGGGGCGCTGGGCTGCGCGCGGACGGCACCCGAGCGACACAGGGCGCGCGGGCGCGGGCGCTGGCTAGTCTGAGCGCTGGCGCGCGGCGCGGCTCGGTAAGCTACAGGGCGAGGGCGCGCGACAAGGGCGCTGGAACGCGCGATCGAGCTGGGCTCGGCACAGGGCGACGCGGCTCGATGGCTACAGGACACGCGCGCGGGCACGGCGAGCAACGAGGACGCAGGGCGCTGGCCGGGCGGCGCTGGGCGAGGGCGCGCGAGCGGGCGACGACATGCGCGGCGAGGCGAGCTCGGCGCGACATGCGAGGCGGAGGCAGCGCATGGCGCTGGCACGGTGGGGCGACACGGGCCGGGCTAGCTTGGCCGGGCTTGGGCGAGCTGGGGCAGACGGCCTGGGTCTGGGAGAGGCAAGGGGCTGGCCTGCCAGGTGGGAGGCTAGGTCGGGGAGAGAGAGAGAGAGAGAGAGAGAGAGAGAGAGAGAAATGAATTTGGGAAAAAAAATAAAAGAAAAAGGTAAATATAAAGGAAAATGGGAAAATAAAAAGGAAAAGGGATTTTATCCATTTAAATCCAACCTTATCCACTTAAAACCTCAAAATCCCATTTTCCGGCTTCCTCCTTCGAGAGACCGACCAAGCAACCTTATCCAATCAAATCAAACTCACTTAAATCCAACTCCCAAAGCAACACTAAGGGCCCGGGCTCGAATCCCAAAGGAAACACACAACCAACCAACACTTTACCAAAGCCCAAACCACAACCGAGCATCCAACCGACTAGCCCAAACACCACGGGACTCATGACCACCAACAAACAAGCCTCGACAAAGGCAGGAGCTACCTCGAAGCCCAGAAAACCACAAATCCTGCCCGGAGAGCCAAAAGACCAAAATACCCCCAAGGGGCCAAACGGCTCTAAAACCCAACCAAACAACCGAATCTTGACCCGAAGGCACCTCGAAAAGCGGAATAGGAAAGCTGAACATTACAATACTCCCTCCTTTTAAGACTTTCGTCCTCGAAAGTCCTTAGGACAAAATGACTCTAGGAAAACTCCACCGATCCAAACCAATCGAACTTCGCGGCCAACAACACTAGCCCTCTTCGAGAACCAAACCTCTTGGGTTCTCAAAACTCAAGGCCACAATGCCATCCATACCGGGCACAACTATCTCGACCAAGACAGGGCATACCGAACTCCAAAGGAAAAGACGGCAAACCACGTCCTCTACTCGCACCAACTCTCAAAGGGTGCTACTCCCAGCAAACTCGAGGACGGGCCACAAGCTCTAAAACTCAACGCCACGCACTGGCGAACTCCTCTGGAAGCTCACAGCTGCTAACAAGCAGCCTCAAACCAACAACAAACTGGCCAAACAACTGAACCTCCCAGGTTCCAGAAAACCAAACGGCCTGCAACACTCACACCAGCTGAAACTTTAGCTACGGCCACCTCTAAAAGACAAGGGCCAGACACAGGCTCAACTCGGCCAAGCCAACAAACTGCAGCCTCTCAACGGCCGAAAGCAAACTTTCCAGAGCAAACCTACCAGCAACTGGCCAAAGAAAATACTGCCAGGCCAGGAAACCACCAAAATTCCTCTCAAGGAAAACTCGGGCTGCAAGGACTAAACCATCACGCAGCTCTCTGCGGCACAACACCTTGAGGAAAACAGCTCAACGGCTTACCAACCAAAGCCACGACACCTCTGTGCCAACTCACTCAACGGCTCTGCTACGCCAACTGCGAGCGCACAAGCCCGAGAAGGGCTTGCTCAGCAGAACTCAACCAAACTCATAACGAGCAACGCTCGCCTCCAAGCTACTACTCAACTTCAAAAATCCAACTGGCTACTCAAAGGACTTCTCCTTTAAGCTTAAGCCTAACTCAGCTTCCAACCAGAAGCTCCACTCCCGAAACCTCACAAGGAAAACGGATATCAACAACCTTAAAGCTTACGGATCCTAAGCCACACGAATCCGCAAGACTACCTCAGAAGCTAACACTCGAGGCTGACATCCAGGGAGTAACTCAACCACCACCGAGACTAGGGGGAAGGGAAATCTTCAATCCCCAAAGAACCAACAACTTGCCATAAACAACTCTTACTTGCTGGCCACCGCCCTTGCGGGGACAAACAACTCTTGCTTGCTAACAACACAAAGCAGGGACCCTCTCACTGGGCTGACCGCTGCACTACTCTGACCAACTCCACAACTCATGACCTAAGCTGACTCCTGCCAAACGGGAAACGACTTTCAGAGCAACCAAACTCTGAAGGGCAGCGAACTTCACACAAGCTCGCTGACTAGCTCAAACCCAAGGCAACAGCAACCAACTCTCTTGGAAGCAACAACCAAGGGAAAGCTCAACCAATCGGATCACCAATCCGAAACAAACAAAACTTACTCAACTACCGAGGGAGGGGTCAACTCCCAAAACTTCCTGACTAGGAACAAGACCTCAGGGCAACGCCCTCCAGCTAGAACCGAACTAGCTCTCAAAACAACAAGAGGACCAAACCTTGGCCCAACACTCACAAGAGGCAAAACAACCCTTACTGCAGCCTCTAGAACACCATCCAAGAGTCCACCTAACTGGACAAACTACTGCTTCCAAGCTGCCAACAAACGTTTCCTTCAAGCTAGCACCTCTACCATCAACTCATGGCTACGGGAGGAATCTGACAACTCCCAGAAAGAAACGGCTCTTACAAGCAGACAACCGAAGGACAGAGAGCTCCACATACGCTCACTGTCTTGCTCCACCAGAGCAACAACATCTAATCTCACGGGGCAACAACAGGAGTCCATCTCAGACTGAACCTCCAAATGCCAAACGGGGCTACTCAACATCCTGGAAACAGGAAAGCCACCAACAGGGCACGAACCATTCGCCCCACGAGCAAAGCTAATCTCTAGCAGCTCCAAACCACACCTTGGTCAACACCAAGCATAAACTAGCCACCGCACCGGAACCAATCCGGACTCTACTCCAAACAACTACTGGCTTGCTAGTCTACCAAGACTGCTAGCAACTCAACCGAGGCTACAAACTACACGCCTCCAGCTAGCCAACTGAAACTCACTAGCTGGGCCTGACTGAGCTCTGGAGAGGCTCTCCTCAACCTAGGGATCCTCCGATCACCCTCGACACACACGGTCGACAAACGAGCTAACAAACAAAGCGCACGAACAGCACAACTCTCCAAAGATCTCAACCATCTTTGGCCAACTCCAACTCTTTGGGAACCAAGAGGACCTGAAATGCTACCGAATGCGTCGTCCTCCTACTCAAACATCAGCCTCAACAAGGCGACTACCCAAGGAAAGGATCCAAACAACTCTCTTAGCCAAGGCGATCCGAAACTGCGCGGCTTTGCTACCACCGCACTTGTTCAGTTTCCAACTGAACTCCAACCGAAGGAACACCAAAGGTTCCAACTCTACACGATGCTAAAAGCTGAGGCAACCTTGCTTTACCAAGGCATAACCATGCCAAACCGAACTCACTTTATACCAAGCCTCTACCAAGGGTGCTTACCCATAAGGCATCCAAATCCTCTAGCAAGGCATCAGCTCATCTCGCCTCAAAAGCATCCAACTCGCCTCATAGGCATCCAACTCAGGGTCCCTCTGCTGGACCAAACTCGCATCTACGATGCTCAACTCTCCTCAGATAAGGCCCTCGAAGGTAGTTGACCACACTACCAAGCACAAAGAAACTCTTGGCCTTAACACTAGCGCGAGACTCACGCGCACCAACACTTGCCAACCGACAACCTGCTGACTTACTCAACCTCCAGAAACACTGGGAAGAGGCTCCGGCTCCTCTCGAGCATCCTTTCGCTTGTAGTCCGTCGACTACCACTGAACTAGCCCTCTGGCACGACCTAAACAGGTGCAACTGCCATAAACAGATCCAAGGCTAAAGGAGTGCGCTGAACTCCGAACGACATAGAACCATCTGCTATGCCCAAGCCAAACTCAAGCCTGAACTAGACTTAGTGCCAAAGTGGCACACCAACCAATGCACCTCAAGTGCTACTACTACCAAATCCACATCATACTACAGATGGGGCCAACAAGGTCACTATCTCAAGTGACAACAACTCTGGCTAGGCATACGAGAGCTCAACTCAAACAGCCATGCCTATGGCATCTCATCAAACCGAAGGCTCACAGCCTACACTAGCATCTCCTCATGATGCTCAACAAAGCTCTGGCTGGATCTCTACAAGCAGCAGCTAGCTCCTCTCTAGGAGCTCACCAAGGAAGAGTGCTCAACTCTACCAAACATCTGAGGAAACTGGGCTGTTAAACAACAGCAGGCTTGCAAGGGTTCAAAGATGTCTCTACATCTGCCTCAAGCCACAAACACGGCAACTTGCCAATCAATCGGGTGACTGGTGGAGACTCTGCTAGTTCACCTCTCACAAGGGACTACCACCACCAAGCTCTTTGTACCAAACAAAGACAGAGCAGCACATCTCGGCCTCTCGAGCAATGAGGCATCCCAACACATGGATGCTAAACTCAAACCTGGCCAACTGCTTTACTACTAGCAGCAGAACTTACAAAAACAAACAACACTTTATGGGAGCACAAAGATGCCTCAACAATCTCCTCGAAGGCTGCCAACTCTGCAGCTACTCACTGGGCAACCAACAATCTGCTAAGGCTCAAGATCAACACTTGAGCTACCCAGGCTAGTCCACACGGGGACCTGCTCCACAAGCATCCTCATCGGCATAAACCTGCTGATCATGCTCTCCCGGGAACCTCTGTGGCTACAAAAGCTACTGGGGAAATCTTTGAAACAAACTCTGTCAATTTGGGCTATCTGTGGCTGGGACTCCTCACTACGCGCTACAAATCGCGCGCTGGGTCTTCGCTCTCTGATAGCTAAAGACCTGCCATCCAATCTCTCATGGCTGGAGCACACTCTGCTCAAGGAGTCACACTCTGAGGCGCTGCTAGCCTCTACCCCCTCCACTAGGCAACTCAACTGTCAGGGCCAACTCTGGCCAACGGGTCTAAACGACCCTGGACGCGGCCTCAACATCAACACGATCAGTCCAACTCCTCGGTCGGACATGCCAAGCGTCCTGCTCCTCTAGGTGCGATCAACATACTGGCGATCTGCACAAAGAACCTCCACCCTCTCACTAGGAGAAAAACAGCAACTGGGCCACAAATGGCCAATGGCCACGACGTCCCAGGGCATCCGAATCTATCTGGATACCTCAACAAGCTGCTAAAACATGCTCACTGCGGGAAAGTTGGCATGATGGCTCTCTAAGCCCAAACCAACAACGAGTCAGAACCTGCTCGTCTCCGCTCCACAACTCTACACAAGGCATACACTAGATGAAAAGTATTGTAAATTCTTACCCCTTTCTTTAAAACAGTAAACTTAGGCGTACCTGATGACTGTCGGAGTGCTGGTGATCATGGAAAAACGACCTACAACAAAGGTCAGTCTACAGAATCTATGACTCGAGCTCGATACCAACTCAGTAACGACCGGCCGAATGGGGTTCCAACTAGGCCGTTACCTCAATGCATGCATTACAAATCTACAGAAAATTTGCAAGATGGTGTTCGGATTCTAAGTAAAAACTAAAACATAAAACATCCATTTAAAATCAACAACAATTTCCTGAAACCTGTCCCTGTTTCCAAGCACCTGTTCCAAGACAAATACATTTACAAAGCTTACTCTGATCAGAGATTTATTTAAAACATACAATCTTTACAACAATGCTAGAATCTGGAAATACATTTAGAAAACACCCTAGGGCTCCGTGCCCAACTACATGCATTCAGAGAACATTTAAATCATAAACATAAATCTCATAGTTGAACAACGGGTTTTCCATGATCACAGCTCCTCCTCCAGCCATCCTGTCTCGCACCATGGATACCTGTGGAAAAACCATAGAAATAAGGGTGAGTAACGAATTACTCAGTAAGAATCCCCAACTAGGGTACAAAACGATATAATCAGTCATCTAGTACCAAAGCATGCAAGCAAACAGCTACCAACACAGATCATGGCTCAACGAGCTCATAAAACAAGATCTGGAGTCATCGGAAGTCTCATTCTTCCAGCCTAGCTGGGATTGGATACACTGACCAATCCTGGACATCACCGAGGTATCTGTCACTCGGGGGGAATACACTGATCCCTAGAATGTCCTCAAGGGCCTCCTTGCCCTTGCACTAATCTGGACTTACGGGAGAGTACGAAGTCAGGCTCTACGGAAGGAATGGTGTACTCACGACATTAGCCCGGGGGAGCTCTTCAAACCGGCAACTAACGCGTGTGCGCGCACACCGCATGCTCCTCTGCAACCGGCGTAAATGCGGGGGGCCTAAGGGCAAACTAGGCGGGCCAGGTGCACATGCCTATGACTCGGAAGCGGTGTCACTGATCACAGTAGCGCGAGGCCCTCGGTGCTCATCTCATGCAAAGATGATCCACCGACACGAAGCTAAGAACCGGCCAGGCGGGCTTACACCGATGGCAGGGTTCCGCTCTAGCAGGCTACAAACTAGGCTATGCCGAAGTGGGTAGCTAATTCCACAACCGGCTGGTCGGGGGGGTAGCAAGATACGTTATGCTTCGCACACTTTACTCTCGACCTGAGCTATTGGGACAAAGTACGTTATGTCCGCTCAGCCTCTGGATGAGGACAAACCCTACAACTCTATCCAAGAGTACAGAGAAAAAGCAATGATTCCTGGCTAGCAAGCAAAGACCGACATCAATCACACTACCTAGCATGATACTACGAGTTTAAGCAGGAATCACAAGCATGCTGGCAGAACAAACCTAGCATGGCACTAACATGTAATATCAAGCAAACATGCTAGCAGAAAATCAATCAAAGCTGATCTATTACTATCATGCTCATAACAGTCAGCAAACAAGCAAGGCAAAATCATGAAAATATCGCAGGGCCCACACAACTCCGGTAAGAAATCCTTACCTGGTCGGAAGGCAACAACACACAATAAAATACTGCGATCGAACCCGAGCAACCTATAACGAGCCAAGCAAAAACATCAATAATCATAAAATAGCCCTAAATAATAATAAAATAAATAGGGCTCGGCTCGGGAGCAATTCACGAGGCCCGGCTGACACGCGAACGAGCCGGCTGCACGGGCTGGTTGGGCGCGCTGGGGCCGTAGGGGGCGCGCTGGCACGGGCGCTGGGCGCGAGCTACGCGAGGAGGGGAGCTGGGCTGCGCGCGGACGGCACGCAAGCGACACAGAGCGCGCGGGCGCGCGGCGCGGCTCGGCAAGCTACAGGGTGAGGGCGCGCGACACTAGCGCGGGGACGCGCGACAAGGGCGCTGGGACGCGCGATCGAGCTGGGCTCGGCACAGGGTGACGCGGCTCGATGGCTACAGGACACGCGCGCGCAGGCGCGCGAGCTCTGAGGGACGAGGGCGCGCTGGGCGAGGCGGCGCGTGGCGGCGGCGACTGCTGGCGAGCGAGCTCGAGCGACATGTGCGAGGCGAGGGGCTCGGGTTTGGGCGAGGCGCAGGCCGCGCGGGGCGCTGGGCAGCGCGTGGCGACACGAGGCTGGGCTAGCTCGGGCTGGGCTTGGGTGAGCCAGGGGCTGCACGGGCTGGGTTGGGCTAGGTGGGAGGCTAGGTCGGGGAGAGAGAGAAAAATGAATTTGGGAAAAATAAATAAAAGAAAAAGGTAAATAAAAAGGAAAATGGGAAAATAAAAAGGAAAAGGGATTTTATCCATTTAAATCCAACCTTATCCACTTAAAACCTCAAAATCCCATTTCCCGGCTTCCTCCTTCGAGACCCGACCGAAGCAACCTTATCCAATCAAATCAAACTCACTTAAATCCAACTCCCAAAGCAACACTAAGGGCCCGGGCTCGAATCCCAAAGGAAACACACAACCAACCAACACTTTACCAAAGCCCAAACCACAACCGAGCATCCAACCGACTAGCCCAAACACCACGGGACTCGCAGCCACCAACAAACAAGCCTCGACAAAGGCAGGAGCTACCTCGAAGCCCAGAAAACCACAAATCCTGCCCGGAGAGCCAAAAGACCAAAATACCCCCAAGGGGCCAAACGGCTCTAAAACCCAACCAAACAACCGAATCTTGACCCGAAGGCACCTCGAAAACTGGAATAGGAAACTGGGCTGTTACATTTTCATAGCGTCAAAATTGCATGATTAATTGGAATTAAGACAACTCAACTGTGGGTGATCCAATTTATAATGTTGAAATTAAATTAAGTGTGCGTTGGTTCACTACCCACGTATGCTAGCCTCCAGTTGACTCGAAAGAGAAACCTGGCGGAAGACCCAGCAGGTTACGTTAGTATTGCACGAAGAACCCATCGTGCTAAGCAATGGGAAGTTACGTTGTAACCTCGCTAATGCATGTGAAACCCAGAACTTAATCATGTAGTGCTGCAGAGAAAGCTGGGCGCTACATCCACAAATGTGGAAACATTGTGAGGTTGGGCAACATGAATTCCGCCTCACCAAGAAAAATTCCACATCACCAAGCAACACGTTTGTGTTCAATCAAAATCTCTAATTAAGCCAAGAACTTCGATTTACATTAGCAGCATTTGCATAACCGTCAGTATAGTGTCTGCATTATCCTTTTTATCATTCTGCATAAACCAAACCAATCTTTCTCAACCAATTTGTGTCTCTTATGTTTTTTTCCTTTAATATAAATCAATCGCTTCAAATTCTCTGTGGAATCGATAAATTTATATACTTATTACTTGTTGCAATTCCAGACCGCGTATACTTGCGCGTAAATGATTCCAAGTGCATTTCGCATAAGAATTAGTTATTGTTCAATATATTAGCAGTGGAATCGTCCGGTCATCATCAAATCGAGTCACATGACTAGAGTGTTTACTAGAACCTATTTTGATTGTGTCGAAGTGTTTACACTAGAAGACTATGAGTACCATTTAAGGCTTCTAGAACAGATGTCTTCAAATGTTAGGTTCAAGCTAGAAGAAGTGGGAGTACATAGGTTTACACGGGCATATACGTTGAAGAGTCGGTATTTACTTATGACAACGAATGTGTCCGAGACCATGAATGCGCGCCTACTTGGTCCACGCGAGTTGCCAATCATCACATTGCTAGAGCACATGATAGATCTTATGCAATCTTGGTTTTATAAGAGGAGGAATAATGCCAACTTTGAATAATTAGATATTAGTCGTAAATGCTCCATAATTCTACGTGACAACTTATACGACAGTCGTACCATGAGTGTAAGTTCTTTAAATACCTTTTTTTACTCATACTATTCAACCTTTTGTTTTCTTATTAAACATTATCTGCACATTAAACAAGTAAATCCTATCAACAACTCCCTATGCGAAGTACGTGGCTCTCGCGAACCATACGTGGTGAACATACGCGAACACACATGCACTTGCAAATAGTGGCAGATGGACTTAATATCGTGCCCGCATGCATGTCGAGTGATCACACACAAAAAGTTGAACCTACATTCGTTTGTTCATGAATTTTATAAGACGAGCACACTGGGGACGATGTATGAGGAGGACATATATCCTATTGGAATGTCTCACAATTCACCACCTGTCGAGGGGTCCTCGGGTGTCCACCCCCCCCCCCCCCAACGTAAGACATCGTGCTAGAAGACCCTAAAAGAGGCGAATCTGATCACACAACAAAGCAAGTGCCAGTGTAAGGTGTGGGATGTGTGGCAAATCAGGCCACAACAGAAGAACATGTAAGGATCCACATCGTAGGTGATCACTTGCGTCATGGTCATTTATTTTTTTTCTTTCGCACTCATGTTTCATTTGATATTGGTTTATTTTTACATTATTATGCACTTAAATTATGATTTTATTTGCTATTTGTAGGTGTCACTTGTTCACCAAAACACTTATATTTTCCTATATCGATTTAATTTTACATGCTTTTTAGTGGTCGATTCCATTGTTGTGTGCCCACATTATCGATATTGCCTAGGTTGATATGTTGGATTCGAATTTCATGGAAAGTACATAAAGCATTCAATTAATGGCCACGCACATTAGTGTACACTTGTATGTATTTCGATACATGAACCACTAATACAACAATTCCACTTCAATGATTGCATTTACATTCGTACGGACGTTCGACCGAGCCACTACAGACTGAATCACTAGAGTACACACATACAAGACATCTGATTTGTAAGAAATGTACAAAGACAACTTACTTCATGTTCATACATAGTCAATTATTTATAAGTATATACATTGGTTTATTGACAATATGTGGGGTGGAGAATTGAACCGCTAATCTCAAAGTCATTGGTGGTTCCTTCAAAGATATGCTTAATGTGACCATTCATATAAACCTGAGTATAGCAAGTGAATTTTGTAGAATAAAGACTCTTGAGGGACTTAACCTCATATCCTTCAATCACATAATCGACTCACGTTGGAAGCTGCAAATAACACACAAAAATACAAAGAAAGCAAAATACATATACTAATCATAAATAACAGAACATCACTCTTTTGGCATCCAAAGCAAGCAAACTACATGTACTAATCCATATAAACAACCAACTTTCATTGGTTTATGTTTGAATTTTGACGAATATGATCCATAAAACACTCAAGTAAACAAGAAAATAGTAGATAAACTATAAATCAATTCATTAAAAAAAACCAAAATGTTTCGGGTACACTTGTAAATCCATAAATGCATAAATATACGAATGGAACAAAGTAAACGTAACACACATGATTTTCGGGGTTCCATTTCCAAAAACAACAAAAAATAGTTCAAGGCAGCATAGTCCAATACGTAAAAACACAAAAAAAACATAAAATTATCCTAGCAACACATTGTCTAGTTTGCCAATAGTCTAGATCGGAGTTCTAAAACAAAAAAATATTACGGGCGCGCTGGCTTATACTTGACTCAACTTCAGGTCAAAGGAAGGTTCATCGAACTCACATGACAACTCAAATGGGTGTTTTGAGCTGGGTTCCCCCTTTTTGTGTCGACGTAAAGCACATTTTGATGAGGCATCATTACCACTTTGCGCCTACCACTTGGTGGGATACGCCCATTCAGCTACACCAAACTAAAGACAGTAAGTATTGAAGTATAATATAATTATTTCAAGAACATAGGTTTCAATGGACGATTTCAATGTGTACCTCTGATAAAGCTGGTCTCCTTTGATTCGACACTACTTGTTCCCACATCCATGTCCCTCGTATCGGTACTTCATCACGAGGGATTGGATTGTTTGGGTTTTCGCTCATTTGCTGCAAAACACGAAGGCATGGTTCCCGACATCCAATAGCACAAGCATACTCACACTCCACATTATGAATATAGTCCAGAAGGTATACACATACACACATGCATTCAATTTCTAAAACTGAATACACCATAAACAAAAGTAGATACCAACACACATAATATAAATGAGGGGTATATAATTGTGGTTTTACTCGTAGTAACCGAGCCCTTATTCCTTGTGCTTTCAGTTTGGTCACCACCGTTCGCTCGTCTATGTTTGAGATCATGTTATCCATCATTATGTCCTCTTCGGTAGCCTATTACACATTACAAACATAGTTAGCTTACAATTCATACTTATTCTTGAATTGGAAAGTGCCACAAAGGAAAATAAATATGATATTGGCATTGCTCTTACCTCTTCCTTCATTACATGTGTTCCATCATTCGGTGTTACAGGTGTAGGGCCAGTGCCTATACCTTGTGTCAAGGGACGTGGCGTCGTAGAGCTTGATGTACCCCGTCCACCATTAGGCTCGGTATCATCATCGGCATCTTTTCTTCAGTCAACCTTATGCACTGCGTGATCATCAACCACCCTAGTTGTCATCTTGCCACTTTCTTGATTTGCACCCTAGACGAATTAAATTCAACCATTTTAATCTGTGCAATGCGAATAAACATAAAATAGTGTAAGATATTGTGTACACTCACCTCTGGTTCGTCCTTAACTATTGGTACAATTTGTGTGCTAAGGTTGGTTCTACTGTCAAAATCAGCCTTATAGACCAGCTCCATGCATCATGCCATGTTGTTTAAAGTAGTAGTCAACATTGCCAATTGACGGTTTATCTCCACTTGAGTTTCTTCCAACTTATCGAAACGCCTTGCAATCTCTAGATTTATTGGGGATGTAGAGGAAGATCTCATGTAGAAAGAAAGGCTAGGTGGCTCGTGTCTCGTAGATCAACTAGTCCTATCCCGGCAGCCAACTCAGCAGCTAAAAAAGGGGTGAATATGGCATTGTTAATTCCTCATCGTGGCAACAAGTAGACGCACCTCAATCTGCACATCCAACAAATTTTGTTAGTATAATAGTAGAATAAAAATATTTGGTGGAGTAGAGGGGGGGGTTGTTACTTACTGATGGGTTCTCAAAGACATTAGTTAGAAGATCACACCACTCGGGCTGCATCTCCGAGTCCCAATTCAATATCTCAGGGACCAAGTTTCTCGTCCTTCTTGCGTACAACACAGAGTCTGCACTCAACGACGAGATAACCTCGTATGCCCAACACAACAAGGCGTAAACCAGACCTCCCATGCCCATAGTACAGTTCCTTTTTGACAACACAGTAGCTTGTATGTTCGAAACAAGCAGGTCATACGCAACCCTCCCACATGGGTAGCTATTGAACACTTCCAAGTCATCAACCATATGAATGTGATCTTCTTCAATAGCAACCCGGTCTTGTTTCGGCAGTAGGAAACTTTCTAAGCAATACATGAGGGAAATCTTGAGCACATTTTCCTCACTTGCCCTTTTGTTGCACTTGAACGTCATGTTCAATAGTGCTCGTCTCACCACTTCAGCGTCTTCAAATATTCTTGGCGAAGCTACCCCCACCGCTTATGGAAGCTCTATTAATTTTTGTAATTTTGTCGCAGTTCCGACCGGTTATAAGGCAAAACTCTCTAGTCCCAAACGTCAGGAATTTCCCCCCTAGTTTGAACCTTAGCTCAGGGTACCTTTTGGGTTTGCACCGACGTTGAATCAGATGGAGCAAGAGTTGCGAGGATGTTTTCTTCACTGTAAAATCGAGCAAACTACCAAAACACGTCTGGCGGAAACGTGTCACGGAGCCCTCATCAAGATTCCATAATATCTCATGCATTATAGTACTCTTGCAGTATAGATTGATCTTAAATGGCTTCAATCGTCGTAAGGTAGTCATCACGTATGCATCATCTTGTATAACTGTATTCGGTATGGTTGCAAATGTATGTTCAACAACAAACATCTACCCAAAATGCACCGCACTCGTTGCATAAATGAAGGCACACACCAATATTAAACACAATTAATATGCACAATCTATACAACAGTACACGATGAAGACAAAGTAGTGGCACAATACATGTTGGCAGATATTATAAATTTTGGCAAACAGAAAAACATGTCGGGAAGCAAGCGGTGTACGCCAGGACCCAACATTAGGCGTATTGTAAATAGTTAATGTCAAGAGCATGTATGCATCGTAAAACCACAATCCCTTTGACTTTTAGAAATAAATATGGGTTTTCTTACAATTTCTCTACCATATTTATACGTAAAATATTTGAATTCCTAACAAATTTTCAAAAATTAAAACAAGCTTTTAAAAGTTGTTTTATAGTTTCCAAAATATGATTTTTTTGGTAAAAAATACGTACTAAGTAGATAACAAAACAAGAAAATAATGTGTGAAAATTGTGTATGTAAACTTAACATATTCTTTTTTTAATTTAAAAATCAAATGATTATCAAACGAATTTAATAATTAGCTTTAATTTTGGCACCAAGGTTGTGAGATTTGTATTAATTAAATGAAACAAGATAAGGTAAGATTTATGTGTTCTAGGGGTAATGTATCGAAATCAAATGGCGATTCAAATTTTTCTCTTTGTTCTCTAACCCTACTCTTCAAACCAAACATTTGAATACCAAATTTACAATAAATAATGAACAACCTGTTTGAGTAAATTGTTGGTTTTAATGAGAGAAAAAAAAAACAACATATTTTTGGGAAATTGTAGGAAATGTCTACATTTTAGATACTTTTAACTAGTATGGAATGAACCAACCAACAACACCACTTTAACAACTTTTTGTACAACTCAAGTCTTGTTTAATAAATGTTTGTTTTTTATTTTTATTTTTAAAAAAGTTAGGCTTGCGTTCACTCAAATTTCTACAAAATTGACTTTATCTTGTTTTGAGAAGGTATTTTATTCTTAACTAAATTCCAAAAATTAAAATAAAGTTTTAACTTCGGAAAATCATAAGTTGGATAAATTGTTGTAGTCTGAAATTTTAAATACAAAAAATATAAAACAAAACAATCGTTAAACAGGGCCTAAGGTATATCATTCTACAATTATTTGATTTTTGAAAATAAGCTTTTTGAATACAACTCTCACATAAATTTTATTATTTTGTATCTTACTTAGACTATATATTAAAAAAATAAGTAGCTTTCAAAAGGAGGATTTTACATGTATAATAAAAAGAGCAAAGTATTTTTATTTATAGCATAAAATAAAAAATAATTCATTTGTAGTAGGGAATTTAAATTGAGTTCTATCACCGGTAGAATTTAATGAGTGAAATAGTTCTACACTAGTTAGTTCTATCGTGCTCCCAAGGGATGGCATCGTGGTTGAACGCTTGAGCTTTGAAGATATGCTCTCCTTAAGGTCTCAGGTTTGAGATTCACCTGTGACATTATTCAAATGAATTATTTTAAAAATTATGGTGCAAATATAATATAAGAGATAAAATGTGTTGCTAAGGGTAAAATTCCAAAATTTTATTTTTGTTTTTTAAATTTAATTAGAAATTCAAATATTTCACTTAACAATACAAAAACTGTCGGATAAATGGAAAAACAAAAACCCACATAGTTATCTAAGAGGCTTAATTTTGCTATTTTTAAAAAGTTTAGACAATTTTAGAAACGTTTACAGAAATATGAGAAACAATTCTTACCAAATCTGTTTGCTAAACAAGAAACAAAGAAAGCTATCAAATAAGAAACTAAAACAATTACCATTGTTCATGTGTATTGAGTCTACAATATTATCATTCTAAAAAAAAAGTCTACAATATTAACAAACAAAACAAGAAAAAAAAAAAAAAAGGACAACAATTTGCAAGAATGAGTAGTTGAACCAGTTATATTAATGTTTAAACTAGTGTTCTTTTGCATATAATTCATGGACGTTTTCTAAACTTCAAATTACATACCAATCACCAATAGTCACCACAGGAGCATTTTCCATCTTCAAACCGATGAAATCTGTTGTTGTCTCTAACAATCAGAACCCTTCCACAACACTTGGACATGAACTTTATTGCTTCATGACAATCGCCACAAACTCGCAAGTTCTTCATTACTCTTATCGGTCTCCCTGGCGGGAAGGTAATCAGCCCGAATGCAATGGCTAATCTTTCACTGTGATATCGTATCGTCTCGCTTTTCTCCTCGCCGTCGACTGCTCGCAGCACAAAACTCGTGTCTGCAACATAACCAGCTTTCTCCATTTCCTCCTCCAATTCTTCCAGTTTCTGATATATCTCCACCCTTTTAGCATGAGATCTATCACCTGCGGTGAACGTGTGAACTTTGTTTCCCTCCTCAACCCAGCTCAACCCCGTCTCCTTCTTCACGCCTCGGTCCCGCAGCATCTTTCTCATCCGGGCCGCTTCTTCGTATCGTCCAGCAGCAGCATACGCATTTGATAGCAAAACGTGTAGACCTGAGCTAGTGCTATTTAGTTCTAATACTCTATCAGCCACAAAAGCTGCCATTTCTGTATCTTTATGGATTCTGCACCCTGTCAACAAAGCTCCCCAAACTGATTCAGGGGGTTGCATTGGCATTTGTTTGATCACAGAAACTGCTTCCTGTAATTTTCCAGCTCGTCCAAGCAAGTCCACCAAAGACGCATAGTGCTGAGCTTCTGGTTCAATCCCATAATCCCTCATTCGATCGAAGTATTCTCGCCCCTTCTCGACCAACCCGGAATGGCTACAAGCATAAAGAACAGATAGAAACGAAATGAAATTCGGCTTCATCCCCACGCTTTCCATTTCTTCAAATAAACCAAACACTCTCTCTGTATGAGCATGTTGAGCACAGGCAATCAGCATTGAATTCCACATGCCAAGATTTCTAATGGGTATCTCATCAAAAACTTGATAAGCCCCTTCTATAACCCCACATTTGGAATACAAAGAAATCAAAGCACTCCCAACAAAGCTAGAGGAATCAAAGCTCATCTTCAAGCACAACCCATGAATCTGCTTCCCCAATTCAAGAAGCGTGGAGCCGCTGCAAACCCGAATCACACTCGAAAAAGTGAAGTCATTAACACCAACATCCCCAACCAAAGCTTCCTTAAACAACGTCAACGCCTCAACACTCTCATCCAACTGCGCATACCCACAAATCATCCCACTCCAAGACACCACATTCCTCTCAGGCATTTCGTCGAACACGTTACGCGCATCGCCAATCTCCCCGCATTTCGCATACATATCCACCAGCGAACTTCCCACAAACAAATCACAACCATATCCAGTCTTGAAAACAAGACAATGCAAAGATTTCCCAAGATCCCCCCTACCCAAAAACCCACAAGCCTTAGTGGCACTGGGGTAAATATGATCATCGGGGCGGATCCCAACACTCACCATTCGGCGAAAGAAGTCAAGGGCAAGCAAAGGGGCCTCATTTTGGGCAAAAGCAGAGATGACGGAGCTCCAAGTGGTGGAAGATTTGGCCGGAGCTTCATGGAAGACCTGTAGAGAAAGAAGTGGGAGGTGGGTTTTGGAGTAGAAGTTGATTAGATGATGGGAAACGAGGGGAATGGTTTGCAGTCCGGATTTGAGGATGTGGGCGTGGAGGTGGAGGCCTTGGAGGAGAGATCGGGAATGGGTGAAGGATTGAAGAAGGATGCAGATTTGCCTGTACTTTTCCTCGAAGCTGCTTTGGTTGAGAGGGTTTTGTGAGGGTTTAATGGCGGTGCTTCTCTGAAGTTGAAGAAGAAGCATTTGAAAACTTGATGTTTTGTGAACAATCATCCTTTATATTGTGATATGACTAAAGTGTTTTACACAAACAAATAATCTAATATTTTTCAAAATATAAAAAAGGGGCTAAAATACCATTTTGATCTTTCTAACAATTATTTTCGTCCCTCAACTTTGTTGTTTGTCCAATTTTGGTCATTTAGCTTTGGTGTTTGTCTAATTTTAGTCTCTCGATTTTTAAATGTCCAAATTTAATCCCTAAGGTCATGTTTGATAACCATTTGATTTTTTGTTTTTGAATTTTAAGTCTACAATAACTATCATATCGTATACTTTTTCTTACTTGGTTATCTACCTCTCACCTATATTTGTAGAAACCAAATTAAAATTTAGAGAAAAAAAGTAGTTTTCCAAAAGTTTGTTTTTATTTTAAAATGTTCGTTAGCATTCACCTACTTTGTTAAGGAAAAGATGAATAGATTGTACGAAAAGTAGACTTATATTGTACGAAATTTGAGTAAAAATAGACTTAAATTTCAAAAACCAAAAACAAAAATCAAATGGTTATCAAATAGGGCCTAAACTATAAAAAAAAAGTATTTTAGTCAAATGAATTTTTTCTCACTTTTATATTATTTTCTCTCTCTTCCAAGTTTTTATCATTTCTCTTCCTAAAAGTTTTTTCTCTCTTAAATCCACTTTTTTAATTCTCTTTCCTTCTTTTTTACCTCTTATTCTCTCTTCAATTCATCTCATCAAAATTGTTTAATATGAGTAATTGTTTTGTAAATAATAATTTTCTTACTTTGATTTGTCACTTTTTGTTTTAAAAAATTATAATCTACCATGGAACCATGTAGAAAGAGAAAGAGAATGAAGGAAAAAGAAAAATAGTAGAGAAAGGAAGACATTAAAACTTCCACAGAGAGAATTTATGAAAGGTGGAAGAGAGAGAGAGAAAATAATATAGGAGAGAACAAATTCATTTGCTTACAAAGATTATTTTAGAACTTTTATGATAGTTTAAGGATCAAATTTGAAAATATTTGAAAGCTGAAGGACTAAAATTGAACAAATAGCAAAGTCGAGAGACCAAAGTTAGACATTTGGAAGTTGAGGGACTAAAATTAGACAAACAGCAAAGTCGATGAACTAAATTGAACATTTGAAAGTTCAGGGACCAAAATATAACAAACTCCAAAATCGAGGGACCAAAATGATATTTTAACAAAAAAAAAAAAGGGAAACAAAATAATACATAATCCTATTATTTTATGAGAAAGTATATAGAATAAAAGTAAAATCGAAGATCAGTGGTGCAGTCGATTATCTTATTTGGTGCTAATCTATTTCAACTCCACTATTTAACTCTTATATTATTTGAACTGCCCTCTATTTAGGGTTTATTGGTCCCCTATAATGAAAATAACTATTTTTTAAAATTATTTTTTTTAGTACATATGGAAGGAGGAAGTAAATATCGATTCTCGGGTTTTTTTTTAAGTAGATTTAGCATGGGTTCTTAGTTAAAATTACAAACATATTGGTGGCTCGCAGCGACAAATTCGAAAGCCTAACCTCTGATTTTCTTTTACTTCCCAACTCAAACGCCAATCTTCTTCCAATTCCAATTCCAATTCCAATTCCTTCGTAATGATCGTGTTCATCGCCTTTTGATGCTCCTCTTTGTGGAAATTGCTTTCGATTCCGCATACTTCAAATCCTCGTTTGCAAATTTGCTCGAGTGCGGTACCTTTTTTGAACTCGTTCAGTGAATTGATTCCTAATGGAGAATGTAATGGAATCTGCTTCAAGTTCAGCTCTCGCTTGGCGTTGGACCATTGAAGCCCTTGCAAGTTTTACGGATCTGAAACCCTCTCTTTTACATGGTATGGTATTTGCTCACTCTCAGTTCTCCAAATTCTGTAGAATCGTTGTTTTTTCGTGTTAATTGATTGTGTAATTTAGGGGTTTCTGTTTTTATAGATGTAATTGATCAGGCTGAAGAACTACCTGAGGATGCGAGAAACAATGCTGGGGAAATGGTTGCCTTGAAATGCTTAGAGGGGTTGTTTGGTTCTTTGGATTGTAGTGGACCAAATGTTCCTCCTGCTCAAGAATCTAAAGTTGTGTTTGATTCATCTGAGAGCTGTGAGGATGTCGTTAAACGTGTGTTTAAGGAGGTGATATTACTTCTTCTAAACTTTGTTGTAGATTTGCTGAATTCACTTGCTTATATAATGTTGTGGGGGTGATATAATTAAATTTACCCACTTAAGGGGATGTTTGGGAGAATGGAAATGAGAATTAGGGGGAGAATAGGAAAATGAATGATTATGGGGAGAATGGTTATTTGTGTTTGGAGTGAAGGGAATGGTTATGAGGAAAATAAAATAATTAGTATGATGAGAGTGAAAAATAGTGATGTGATGTAGAAAGAGTTGTTGTGGGGAGAATGACAAGTAGTTAGGAGGAGATTGAAAAAAATGATTTTTGGAAAACACAATTATGGGGTGAATGATTTTCAGTGGCCCAAATACGGGAAATCATCCACATTCTCATTCTCCCTCTTATTCTTGGTGGCACAAACACACCATAACTTTTATGTTATTGCTAGTTTAACATAATTCAACATGATATGAGAGTAGGAATCGTTTAATCACCCAGTAATGTTGATTTCTACTTGATGGGCTTATACAATTTTGGGTTGATTGGTGATTTAATATAATTCACTAAATGCAATGTGTTTTTTAAGCGAGCTGAGCTTGATTTTATCTCCTATCAGATACATATATTCTGGCTTTCTAGAACTGAGTATGAATTGAAATGAGATTTTCATTTTTTTTCCCTTTTGTTGTTGTTAGACTCCAAAATCTGCCTTGAGAGTGGCTGGACCAGATATGTCAAAATGGGATGGTAGTCCCTTTATCGCACAAAAAAGAGCATCCATGCGTTGTACATTACATCAGGTGAAGAGAATTCAAGGCTTGTCTCGATTTCATTGCGTCCATCCTCTACATGATGTGTGGCCCATTTGTAAAGTTGTTGTTTTGTTTCTTTTTTGTACAGCTGAAAGATTCAATTCTCGATGGTACACATCCGTCTGCTGATTTCTTAATGCAGAAGAGTGGGTTGATGCCCGTAAATAAGCCGGATAGGAATTCTCTGAATACGGACAATCTTAACGAGCATTGCAGGATAGTTGATAGCCGCTCCTCTGATCCTCAAGCTCGAAAAGAAACAAGCGAAGGAAGCCCTCTACATCTTGAGGATGAAAGAAGACCGTCTGTGGCAGACCCATCTAGTTCTAGTTTGTTACCATCTAAAAGGAGTATTGTTGACTTAACATCTGAAAATAAAGCAAGACAGTTACCTGGTTGTGATGATGGTTTTGCAAATGTTAAGAAGCTTAAGCATCATTCTGCCCATACTTTGTATTCAGGGCAGGAAGAGGCTTCTTCACATGGAATAGAGGTGCTTGAAAATTCACCTGAAAGAGTTGTGTCACAAAATGAGAGAGATGGTACTGATCACTTGGATGAACATCCAATGACTTCAGTGGAAGACAGAGTTGTAGAGGAGGAGCATTTTGGGTTGAAGAAGTCCGGACAGAATACTACTACTGATGAATTGCATCCGGTTGATTTAAGTACTCCTCGTTATACTATGCCGAATCCTACAGAAGATGATGAGATGCATGGCGTTATTAGCATTGAGAAAGAAAAAGATGGAAATGAACTGCCTATTGAACCAAAAGCATTTAATAAATCTCCTGCTGTTGGAAACCTGCTCAATATCACCACGAGTGATTCTGAGCGTAACTTTGAAGATGATAATCATAATGCAAATGAAACGAATACTTTGTCTCATAGTGAATTTCAGCCAAATATTGTTACTCCGCTGGATCCTATAGAAGATGATGAGATGCATGGCGTTATTTGCGCCGAGAAAGCAAAAGATGGAAGTGAACTGCTTATTGAACCAAAAGCATTTGATAATTCTCCTGCTGTTGAAAATCTGCACAATATCACCACTAGTGATTCCAAACGTAACTTTGGAGATGATAAGCATCATGCAAATGAAATGAATACTTTGTCTCATAGCGAATTTCAGCCAAATTCTGTTACAACTCCATATCCTACGGAAGATGACGAGATGCATGACGTTATTAGCGCCAAGAAAGCAAAAGATGGAAGTGAACTGCCTATTGAACCAAAAGCATTTAAAAATTCTCCAGCTGAAGGAAACCTGCACAATATCATCACAGGTGATCCCGAGCGTAACTTTGGAGATAATGATCATGTAAATGAAATTAATACTTTGTCTCAGAGTGAATTTCAGCCGAATACTGTTGCCATTGATGGTGATGTTGGCATGGATGCTGATTTGGAAGGGAAAGATAAGTTAAGTGATAGTGATGGATATCGTAACAGACGGGTAGATATTGCAGTGAAAAAGAAAGAATTCCTTAGTTCTCAATGTATGGTCGAGGCTGACGGGAGAGAGCTAACTGTTTGTGTGAAATGTAATCAAGGTGGTCAGTTGTTGTCTTGTGACATTAGTGATTGTCCTTTGGTGGTTCATGATAAGTGTTTGGGTTCCTCAGCTAGAATCAACGATGAAGGCGATTTTATTTGTCCTTTCTGCTCATATTCACTTGCTATATCAGAATACCTTGAGGCTAAGAAAAACGCTGCATTGGCAAAGAAAAACGTTGCTACTTTTGTTCGCACTGGTTTTGGACATCAGTCGATAGTTATTAAAGAAGCATTGCAACAAGAAGATCGTAATCCTTCACGAAAAGCTGGAGTTGAGGGAGTTTCTAAAGTTTGTGAAGATGTGGACTTGGCAGATAAAGACAATCAAGTAACTCTAGATGGAGAACAGGTAAATCAAGTTGTTGACCATGCATTCCCAACAGTTACAAATATTGCCAATTCCAATCATAGAGAAACAAAGGAAAGTCCTTTGAGGGTAGCACATGAATTGGTGGACCAAGAGTGTGAAGGCAATGTTGCAGAAGCCACGGAGCAGCATGACATTTGCAAAACTCTCCACGAAGGTCAATGGCCAGTTGAAGTAACGGATACGGAAGAAGGATTACAGTACCAAACTGATGACAACGAAGAGGAACCTTCTTATGCAAGTAATATTGAAAGTGATGACAATGATGAATCTATCATTTCTAGATATTCCATTAGATTTCGACAGAAATATCACCAGTTAGTTTCTTCATACTTCCATGGTACTACGGCATCCGGAAGTGCACTTGGGGCAACTGGGTGGCTGAGATCTGCGAGCCCAAGAAGCACACCAGGCTCTGGCTCGGCTCCTTCGCCACTGTCGAAGCTTAACACTTGAGTTTAAGCTGCCACTACGACTCCATGGCCCCAAGCCTCCAATCTTCCCCCATTTGCTTCATAACCATCGTCAACAGCCCGATTCTAATATTGCCTCTAAATCTAATCCCTTCAAATGGGTTCCTTCTAAAAACTTCATTTCGACGATCCCTCATCATCATCATCTATCCCCGGGGCTTCATGCTTAATCTCACTTCTCACCCTAGTGTTCGTCTAATTCACCAGAGGCGCGACAGTTTCCTTTCTCCCACTCCTCTTTCCTCTTCCAAGGTATCCAGTTCTGAATTTGAATTTTTGTTGATATGTATTTCTATATGTTTGTGAATTTGATATTAACATACTCAGTAAGACCAGACTGTATGGTTCCTTGATCCTCCAGGGAAATTCACCACCCAATCTCTTATGAGTGACATTGCTGCCAACCCTGAGCCCCACAAAAAATATGTCCTCACGAGCATACGGAATGGGAATTTCTAAAAGTTTTTTCGATAACTGAGAATTGGACCTTCACTCCACTATATACCTAGAGTCCTACACCCATTCCAAGGCACGGATTCAGGAGACGACAAGAGATTTTACAATTAAGTTTATTTATGAATTTTAAATTTTGAAATGAACATACTTTGGAGACCTCAAGTTTCTACCAACGAAGCTGTTCTTCATCGCACACAAGGAAGACTTCCCACACCTATTTTTGTCTACTCAATGGGGTGTCCTATGCCAGCCGAGTCTGGAATCACAAGATCAATTGTTTTTTATATATATATAGAAAACTGCATTATGGTTGTATCTTAGTTAAAGCAATCTCCCATTTTCTGGACCATAGCTATTCTTCTTGTAATTTGTTTCTTATATTATATATAAAAAAAGTTAATTATAAAATATAATTTTCGATCAATTTTATCTCAAAACTAATTGATCATTATTTTTTTTTATGAATATTGTGAGGCATATTTATTTTTTGGATGTGAGAACTTTAGTTAGTTTTTTTTTTTTTTTTTGAGAAATGTGAAAATTTTAGTTAATCAATAGATATAAGAACTTGTAGTGAGAACATAGCATAGCATTACCACGATATAGTTCCTTTTTTTCCTTTTTAACTCAGCTAAGTGTGCTGAAATGTTTATTTTGTTAAGTTTTTTATTTTCGTCAATTCCGTACAAAAACTTTTATTTTATTTTGTTCTTGCTTGCTTCCGGTTTTTTGTTTTTTTTTAGAGCAAGAAACAAGAATTTGATAACTATTCTTATTTCTTATTTAGATAAAGATATTAGAATAAAACTTATATGATAACTATTTTTTTGTTTTTTTTGGGAAGGGAAGCCACAAATTGTTCAAAATTTTATTTTGAATTATTCCTGTGTTTAGGATTTTTTTTTTTTAGTACAAAGTGGAGAGAAGGGAGACCAACAAATTCAACATAGATGACACAAGCCAAATACCGATTTTCGAGTTCGAACTCGTGATCGTGGAGTTGAAATAGATTAAATCAGACAAGATAACCAACTACGCCACTGACCTTCAATACAATATTTTATTTTTAGATCATTAATCATATGTACTCGTATACTTTCATTCGGAGCTGAGAGATAAAACAATTATTATTTTATATTTTTTTGCAAAATTTGAAACTATTATGTGTAGTCTCTTATTTTCTTTTATAAAATTCAAAATGTCAAATTCAAAAACAGAAATTGCTTCCCTCACACATATTAGATCACATCATTATCTCGTTTTAAAATTAAGCTCGCCAATTAGACATTTACTAAATAAGTATCTCGAAGACATTACCTATCAAAACTTAAGTGTATGGTTTTAAAAAAAAAATCAGTAATTAGAGTCAATTTGCACGTATCTCAATTCAAGAGTAGATTTAATCTGCCCATTAAAATGTTTTAGTATTTTCTAAGCCGAATAGTGTTTGATTAAATTTCAATTGAAAATTAGTAAAAACTATCTTGAATATATGAGAGCAAAAGTTGCCAATTAAAGACAACAATTCAATTGACAAAAATGTATATTCATGACCGAGAGATCATGGATTTAAATCTCTCCTTCCCATTGTTGAACTAAAAAAAACGAAGACTTTGCTAATGAAACAAGCGATTGCCATCAATGAAATAACTATGCTACAATGAAGCATATAAATATTGTCATCAATTTTTCTGCTGTTAGGAGAAACATGAAAATTCTATAACTTCCACTTTTCAGATAACAGCTCCCCCAAATCCCAGCCTCAACTAGATGGAAGAAACAAGCATATGAAGTGAAGAGCCATATTACCAGAAGTTATACTATTCATTTTGATACTCAGAGGCACTAAGGTATTCACCATTTTCTTCAAAATATTCGACTAATCGCTTCAAAAATGCATCGTGAGTTACTGTATCAGTGTCGCAAACCAGACAACATTGCCTTCTTGCTCGAGTCACAGCTACATTCATTCGTCTACGGTCGCTCAAGAACCCAACCTGCAATGTTTATTTAGAGAAGAATTGCCTTTTTATAAGTCCTCAAAATTTTGAAGTTCATAAATTTTTGTACAAGAGATGATACCTCCTTCTTTGAATTTGATCGAACCATTGAGATGATTATAGATTCCTTCTCTCTTCCCTGGAAGCCGTCAACTGTAGAGATTTCAATATGTTTTAGTTTGTCATCATTGCTTCTCAACATTTTCAATAGCACGACCTGCAATTTAGAAAGATCGTAAGGCGAAATACATGTTGCCTCGGGCTCGAACATCGTCTCGAGAAGATTGACTTTGTCGTAAAAGCCTCAGTTCTAGAACAATCTGAGTAAAAGAACATTTTGAACCTGAGCAGCATAAGGAGTGATAATTCCAATATCAGAAGGTTGGACTCCACTTTGAATCAGTCTTTTTGCATGAGCAATAGCAACTTCAGCTTCACCTTCATTCAACGTGCTTTCTTCTTCGTCCTTCTTTTCTTCCATTTCACACCTGAAGTTCATTATGAACCATCATAATTAGCCACGCAAAGATATCAACAATTTTTTTTTGAAAATCGGAGTTTCAGTCCACTGTACTCGGGGTAACTACCCCGTCCCTAAGCTAGACACTGGTAGACATCGAAGAAAAGGAGACACGGAAGACGTCTACAAATTAATGTCACATGTGAGTCTTGAACCTGGACTTTAAGGGGAGATTAGTATCAATAAATCAGTCTCAGGCAACCACATATTGTAATCATCTCTCTTTCCAATAATATAGGCAATGCAACCTTGCTTATTGTCATTTTGATTAAAAACCGTGTAATAATTTTCGCTTCAAGCAGAGAGAGATGGAGTTACTTCGTGTCTTATATCCAATGTTCAGTTAAAGTTGGAGAGCAATACCCAGCTGTGTCTATGAGCAGAATGGTAGGTTCAGTTGATGATGTCTTTTTCACATCCTCAAGGTCATAAAGTGTATGTGCAGCAACACTTGAATGGGCTTTGATCTGTAATTCAGCAATTGAAGTCCATAATTCTTTAGTTCACAATCAGCCAAACAGTTCTAAGTACAAAATAAAAGTAGAATTTATAGATCACATTCAGGTATGATACTAGTACCTTATTAAATAGCATAAGGTTCTATCTCAAAACTAGGAATGGATCATCTATCTTATAAATGTTAAGCGGATACTCACCTTTCCAATATATGATCGTCAACTTGCTCTCTCAAGATCGTCACCAATCTTGGATCAGATCTCACTTTCATTTTTTATTGGACCAAAATACCCATTTGGATTTAATGGAATATGATACTATATTAGATTACATGAGATTCCATCTCAAAATCCATTAACAATGAATGGAGTAGTCCATTAATCTTATAAATATTAAGAGGTATCCTAACCTTTCCAATGTGGGATCCTCAACATACCTTACTATCGTAAAGCTCCTTTGATGACCAATCCATGATAAGTTCGTGCATGCGGTACTGAACAGTGAGCATCGACGTCACTTCATCTCCATACATTTCAGCCAGGCGTTCAAATAGGGTTTTTCCCAGTCCCTTCTTCTCTGCTTCAACACTTTGAATTGTTGGAGGAAGCTGAAGATGGTCTCCAACAAGAATGCATCTTGTCCCCTGAAACAAGCACCATCTCTTTTAAATTATGCTGGACACAACTACAAATAAAATTTCTATATTTGCCAACAACTTTCGAATCTGAGAAACTCGTTGAACTTCTAGAAAGCATTCTCCACGATCTCCTTTCTTAGGAAACCAGTAAAAACTCAGCATTTCAAATAAGAATGTCTTCTTTCAACATTATATATTTTTTTTCAAGTCAATGTCTCTAAGATAATATCACTAACCAAACAAAAAAGTCAGCTATTTTCTTCAGAAATCTAAAGAACGCAGACTCAAGTGTAGAAATATGTGAAAAAAATGTAAAGGTACATCTAGTACACTAGTATATCTATGTTTGAAAAACAATCTGTCTCCACAGTCCACTGCACTAGAAAGACGTCAATACGTTATACGCATACTTCAATAATACTTTGTTAACCATTACCTTTAACAAAGCCATCCAGCATGCAATTTCAAGTGCTTGGGCAGCTTCATCAATTATTACCAGATCAAATGAAATACTATTCAGTTTCCGAGTACATGCCCCTGTCAAAGTTGTTAGAACAACATCTGAATTTTTTATTACATCTGTTACAGCCAACTGCTGTCTATTACGCTCTTCCTTTGACAGTGTTCTAAGCTCCTTCTGGATGTCTCTCCGAGTGTTTCGGTCCTTGGCTTTCAGAAGTTTCCCATTCAATGCCTGAAATAGTTGCTCAGAAGAGCTAGATGTCAGGAAAGGGAACAAGAAATCTAATAACTTGCTACAATCTTACATGCAACATTTGGTATGTAAGAAGCAAGACTCTGAAGTGTAGGAATTGTAAAAGTTTTACCTTCATCTCTTTCCGGATGTCATTTGCAAGAGAACTATTATCCCCCCGCAAGACCTAATGTACAAGAAATTTGTGAGAAGAATATTTTACTTTGGTAACTGACAATAAATATTATCAGCCAGAGAATTAGCCAGCAAGTAGAAAACTTAGTATAGTAGAGTTTAAGCAAAGAATGGCACAATCTTAGTCAAATACAAAACAATGTCATTTTCTGATAATTTCCAGGATAAGCTTGAAGAATTCGTCTGGAAGCTTTAGGGTTATGCTGTCAGGTCTCTCTTGTGGAGTTGTTGGTTCGACCAACCATTGAATTTTTAACGATACGTTTTCTTCTAGTAATATATTCTTAAAGAACTATTATCCCCCCGCAAGGCCTTAATGCTTCTCGGTGGTGTCACAGTAACAACAAATTCTTTTGTAATTATCTTTGTTGATGTTACTCAAGGTTTCCCCTAGGCTAGCCTTTTTCTGTCTTGTGAACTTCACTACAGGTTTTTCAATTTTGGTTGGAAAGGATTCATCGGATTGTTCATTGGTTTAATCACTTCGAATCTCATTTAAAAACTTTGTTTTGGCGTTCTCTTTCAAAGCTTTTGTTAGGCTTTCTCTTCAGAATTTATGCTTATTTGGTTTGTTTTTATTTTTCCTTTGTAATATATTTTTTTTTCTTGTCTCACTCCCTTAAACACTTAGTATCTTTTTCATCTTTTTAATTCTTTCAATGAAAAGTTTCATTTCTTGTTAAAAATCTTACTTCAAGTTTCTTATAAAACAAAAAAGAGATATCCAGACAGGTCAGTTCCTAAAATCAGATGTTAACTGAGATGTCTTCAATCTTCATATGATCATTGGAGTGGATCCATTATGTAACATGACTACTCACATGATCAAGTAGAGAAAAATAAAGCCAAAAAATTTGAACTTTTTGGTTTACAGTACAGGAAAAACAAACGTCGTGAAATAAGGAATCTGCTTTACTGCCTAATAGATGATTATGTACCTGGGCATCTAGAGCACTCTCCAACACTTGAGGAAGTAAACGAGCAGGATGTCCCACTCTCACCAACTTTACTCTAATCATAAGCATGTTAGGATAAGTGATCATATTTTTCTATTTACTAGCCACTTTGGGGAGGGGAAAAAGAAAAGAGAGTAATGCAAATAATAATACCAGGGCGGGAAAAAATGACCACAAGTCATGATTGGTATCAAGCCGTGCCAAGTGGTTATGACAAACATGGTAATTCAATCAAAAGATATACCGATTGTTTTTCTAACAAATATTATTAGTTACCTTTGGCTCATACATACGTATCGCATACTGACATACAAATATACACACGTGCTGTATACATAGTGCATACACATGCATACATGTATACACACATACATAAACATCTATATAATGTAATGCCAATGCGCAATTGTTAGTTGATATAATTAAATTTTTCCCAATCCATCCGCTTAGGCTTTTAGATTGATTGGTGATTTAACATATTTCAACATGGTATCAGATCCTCAAATTTTTCCTTTTGATCCGGGTAAACCTTTTCTCTTCCCCTCCTAAACTTCCTTCTTCTCCATAATCAACTTGATAATGAACCAAAGTTTGGTATACTGGTAAACCAGCAAATGGAAAGAAGTGTTTCAAAAGGAGAATACCGGTCAACCACAATGGATTGGTTTGTTGGTTAAGAAGGGTCATGTAAATAATAAAGAGTTTAGAGGAATGGGTTTAAGACATGATGGTCACTTACCTAGGATTTAATTTCATACGAGCTATCTTAGAACCAAATATAGTAAAAAAAAAATTAAGTAAATTAATAATATAAAAATCAACATATAAGTTGAAAACAATAAAATATAAGATGAGATTTGACCAACTCCTACACATAATCATGTTTAATACTATTTGCGACAAAAAACTTAAAAATACCCACCACATTGTTAGTTCCATCAATCATTCTTTGACATTAACAAGTTAATACAACTAATTCTCTTATACCTTCAATTAAGGTAGTTGGGTCAAGTCCTCTGAGATTAGTCAAAGTGTGCATGAATTGGTCAAGACACTCATGAATAAAAAAAATAGTTTATTCGTTCGTATTTTGTACTAGTTCAAGATTTTGGAGATAGCTTTATAGCTGTTCAGTGAATGCAAAATGCCACAGATAAACTGCTAGGCTACACTCTTCTCTCCCGCAAGAGGAAAGTTTTTCTACAAACTAAACTTTTACCCGTTATCCTTGACGTAGTTTAGAGGGGAGTACAAGGAAGTTGCTCCACCAAAGGATTTTGTAACAATTTCTGGGGGAGTGGGAGGTAGAGGTAGTGTATAGTACATTTTAATGCTTTAATTTGAGCCCTAATCTTCTAAAGGTGGAAGAATTCCCCTCTTTTTTTTAATTACTGATCACTGGAGTTACCGTTTTCAGTAATAAGAAATTGCAAACATTGTAAAAATAATAATTGAAAAGTGCAGCATCTAGAGTTACCTGTGAGGAACAAGTCTTTCAACAATGTTGTCAACAGCAATATTTGAAGCGGCACATGCTAGAATTTTGGATCCACGCTTTATTTCTTGTAAAATAATTTCCACCACTGTTGTGGTCTTTCCGGTTCCTGGGGGACCATGCAGCAGAAATACATTTTTTGCTGATAGGGCTTTCGAGATGGCTTCTTTCTTTGAAGATAGGAGAACAATGAGATTAAACAAATAATACAATGGTGCTTAAAATGAGTAAATTATGTCAACTGTAAGCATAAACAGAAAGAAATTAGTAGGGGAACACTCTATTGTTTCTAAACCAGGCTTATATCAAAGACTCAAAAGCATTAGCCGGAAATGTTTACATAGACTCCACATTTCTTCTTTACTTCAGAAAATTATGCATTAAGAATAACAATGTACAACGGGAAGGACATATTGCAGGTCAATCCCAAGCCATGTGAAATTATGAATAATGCTCCCCAATTGGTCAAAATACAAAACGTAGTAGATTTACTAAGGTCTTATACTAGAAGCCCTAGTGATCTTCAGGTTCACAACAATTTTCCTTGCAAATAATCTCCCCCTTTCCCTCTTTATTTTTTTGTTTCCTGATTGAGGAACGTTTTCTAAACTCAAGTAGAAAATAGACTTCAAATATAAATTGCCATCATACCCAACTGAAAGTTTCTCATAAGTTTTCTAGTAATGAAAGCATAATTACATGTATTAACTGCAAACTACCCACTTAAAAGAAAAAGAAACGTGAAAATAATAATAATAATCTATGAGGAAAATGTAAATATGTAAGAAAATGCAAATAATCAGCTCATTAACCTGAGAGTGATCAAGATTGGAGTTGAAGGGCTTGAATTTAACATCAGTTTTGGACACGGATGGTTGCCTCTCGCCAAATAATACAGGAATAAGATCAGCAGCAGGTCCTCTATGAATCCCTTTGCTCAACTGTATCAGGGCATCCTTCATCCTACGATATGTCACCTGCATAAGAAGTAAATGTCAGAATAGATTATACAGTGGATGGTCAAATTATCCCTGGTTCTTCAATTTGTTGTAGGGATGAAAAGGGTAAATTATAAATAGAAAAAATATATCTTCCTTAAACATATAAATGACAAAAAAAAAAAAAAATCTAATTTGAACTTCATGATTGCTAACAAAAATAAAAGCATCATAGTAGTAAAAGCTTTGTGCGGTCAAACCTCATTTGCCACTTTCTCCAGCCGTAGAGGACTAGCTAAACCCTCCTCTGGGATGTCATCAAAAGCAACCGTAATTGATGAGTCCTGTAGATATTACCTCTAAATTAAGAGTCCGTGAAAGGGAGAATCACTCATATCAAGCGAATCACAAAGAAAAAAAACAATCTTATATTTGAAGTGAAACTTACCTTCAACCGATAAACTACACCTTGCCCAAGAGAAGGAGAACCTAAATCAGCTTTGTTGGGTTTCAAAACAACTACATCATGTGTGCTAAACTGCAACAATAGTAACATAAGCCACCAATTAAGGGAGGAAGTGGGGCAATACAAATACAGCCTACAGAAACAAAAATGGCCTTCGATTGAAATTGAGGGGACTTTAAAATCATTCTCCGGTTCACAACTATATAACAAGCAAAGGAAAATAGATAGAATGGGAAGAAGAAATGAAAAAATATAGGGAAACCATGACATTAGTAGGAGGTGCATGAATCAACGAGTGTTAATTTGCATGCCTTTGGAAAAATTTGCAATCACTTGCTTCTAAGCACAATCACTTAAAACGTTTAATTCTATTGTCTTGACAAGAAGTACTCTGATACCATGTCTAGGCTACGTGAATCATTGCAAATTTTCTGTTTACAAGTTATGTAGTTAAAATTGGAAATAATCATTCTCCTTTGATTTTTTGATAGGAAAAGCAAACTTTTCATTAGTATATGAAAAAGTACAAATGGTCATGTACGAATGCCGTATCGAAATATACTAGAAAAAGCTATTCCACAGAGAAATCAATGTGGGTAAGTGTAATTTTTTCATAAGAAAAGGAAACATTTTCATTGATAAACATGAAAGTATCTCAGAGGTTATGGGTCATATTCTGAACCATGAGATAATACGGTAAATACAAATCTGGATCTCTCAGGAAGTTCAACATCCAACTTTCGGTCCTAAAAAGGATGGATAAGTTGCAGTAACAAAATGGGGGAGACGATGACTTCATAACATAGCAATATAGATAATAAATTGAAAGATAAAATCATTCCAACCAACATTTCCAAAAGAAGGCATTGAAAATGAAATTTGTTTTTTCTGACCTTGTGAGGAGGAAGAACATCTCCCTTGTTTGATTGAAACTCAAGAAGGGTCTTTCCCATGAGGCCACTCTAACAAGTAACAACAAAATTGAAAATCCAAGTAACAAAGCAAAAGGAAAGCACAATGACATTGAAAGGGTTTCAGCATATGAAGTTAAAAAATGTACCGAAGCATCTACACACTTCAAGTTGAGAATAGTAGAGCCCTTTTTCTGGGCAGTCTCCAAGTTCCTGGATGCACCTGAGCTGATAGACGCAGATATCTCAGCATCCTGCGAAATCAGAGTCGCAATATATCAATCGCAGAGTAAGATGAAACACAAACATTGAAGTCTCACAAACAATCTTGAACTTGGACACTCAAAGTAGATAAGAAATTCAAATGAAGAGGACCTTTTCGAGGTCTAAAAGTGGCGCCGTGATGGAAACGAATTGCTCCACAGTGATCGGAGCTGATTTCTTCTTCGTTTTGCTTCCCTCCATTGTCGTTGCCGCTCTTCTCATCGAATGAGCGATTCAGTCGGAGATGAATTCCTATTGGAAATTTATGATATAAATATAGTCGGATGACGATCTTCTATATATATATATATATAATAGAGAATTTGCTTTGCATAACAATTTTTTTACCACAATTTACGATTATAGTACGTGTTTCTTTTATAGCAAATTCTGCTATTTAAAAAAAAAAATTATTTACTTTTTTTTATAGAAGACTTTGATAGAATCTATCATTCTCTAGTGATGGAAGTCTATCAATTCTATCAGTGATTGATTCTATCGGTTCTTATTGATAGACTCTTGATAGAATCTGATGGAAGTCTATCAATTTACTTTTATTTATTAGTAATTGATTCTATCACCCTTTATCAATAGAATCTATCAATCTGAAGTCTATCAATTTACAATTTTGGCTATATGTTCAAATATTTTCATTATTGTGCTATTCATGTAATATTTTATCCATTTTGTAATATTCATGTAATAGTCTATATAATAAGTAAATTACTTTACCCTCTTTGATTTTCACATAAAAACGCTACTTTACCCTCTTTGATTTTCACATAAAAACGTATTTGTTGGCGAAATTATTTATGTATATGAATATTTTTCTTGTTGAAATTTATAAATATTTTTTAAGAAAATCTAATTATTTAAAAATACTGTTCAAAAAATTATATAAAAATGTAAAAAAAAAAAAAATTAAAATTTATTCAATTAAATGTCTAATTTTAAATTATGTACTTTTATAAAAGTTTTAAAAAATTTCTTATAATAATTTTTTAAGTTAATATTAATCAATTTTTTTTTACTGATATTAATAATTTTAATACATGAAATGAGAACACATTTCTAAATTGATAGAAAAATATGTTAATTATTTTGATAAAAATTAACAAAAAAAAAACTTCTCTCAAGATTGATATTAAAATCCAACATTAGAATGTTTTGGAATTAAAATAGAATATATCTAACCGAAATAGTATTACAAAAAATCAAATCATCAATTAATTACTTTTCAACCAGAGGTGAAACCTTTTTTGGTTCACTATTCTCTTCAAGTTTAGCTTATTTGAATAGGTTAATTTCTATATCTACCTATTTTTAATATTCTTGTTTGGTTCATTCTGGTTTTAGCTCATGAAATAGTATAGTGGTTAAGAGAGTCTTAAGTAACTAAGAAATGATTAATTCAATCTATAGTAACCATATACTTAAAAGTTTAATCTTTTATTAATTTTGTTGACATCCAAATATTGTAAGATATGTGGTATGTCTCGAAACAATAGTCGGAGATCTTGAGATGAACGTAAGATACCTCAAAAGAGATAGTCATGAATAATAATAATAATAATCAAAATGTGATTCAATTAAGTCTATTGATGAGGAAAATGATTGATCTGCTATTTGACTGGAGCGTGAAAGAATAAATATTTTTAACTCTATATTTTTACTGAAATAAGTAAATAAACTATTT
Source organism: Sicyos edulis (assembly GCA_036507275.1). Taxonomy (NCBI): domain Eukaryota; kingdom Viridiplantae; phylum Streptophyta; class Magnoliopsida; order Cucurbitales; family Cucurbitaceae; genus Sicyos; species Sicyos edulis. The sequence continues at coordinate 39,426,236 of CM071847.1, forward strand.
TTTAACTCTTTTAAAAAATGATAAATATTTTTAAGTATCTCCAAAAAAAATTATTATATTTTAAATATCCATTAAACCTTTATAGAATAAATATTTTTATAATACAAAAATTAAAGTTGTTTTTAAGAGTGCTTATGTAAGTTTTTGGTTAGTAAATGAGTTGCCTTTCGTTGTTTTTTTTGCTAACAGCAGAGTTTCGAACTGAATGAGGCCTAAGAGCAAGAACTTGTATTGCATTTCTTGATCATTCTAACTACAAAAAATAACAAGCAGCTACCAAAACAAAAAAACTTTCTGTGGTTCTTCACATTTGGTTAAAAAAATCAATCATAAATTTGAGAAGAGGGAGAATGATGCCATCTACTCGGGTTGTCGTGTACTCGAGGAACGCCTGGAAACAAAAAAAATAAGCTGCCATCTTCTGCAATGCCATCGATGAATGCAGCAATGAATTTTGTGTTTTGGATATGTGTAAAGGACTGTTTTTTCTGTTTTTTCAGTTTTTTATTAGGCACTCTTGGGGTAGCCCAAACTCCTTTTTCGACTGAATGCGCCGCCTCCAAGGATCGTTATGTAACTTGTAGTGTAGAACCTACTCAAGACAACAACAGTTACAAGCCAAATAATGTCAACTAATAGGTTTCAAACATTGAAGAGAATTTTAAGATTAAGAAATAAGCTCATATTGAGATGCAATAGAGAGGACAAATCATGCTCAAATATGCAGTTCGCTCAGGCTTCAACAACTTATCACAATTCAAATTTAAGCTGTAATATACAAGATTATTTCAGCATTGTCAAATGCCCATCAAGTAGTTGGAAAAGTCACCTCACTTATTTTGGTATATGAGTTTGAATATACCAGTGAGTGTTGTCAAGTTAATTGAACATTATCCTAATTTCACAACAACTTCTCCTATAAGTAAACACAGAAAGAAAGTGGTCACGCTGCACTTCGTGCCTAACGCTTGGCTTTTAGCTTTATCACTCCTCTCGGGTGAGTGTCAAAGCTCTCTTGCCGGACAACTCTAAGACCGATCGGCCAAAAGCTAAGCATAGATGCACTCTTACGAATCGTTAACTCAGGAAAGAATATTCAATCCTCCCTCCCTGTCAAGCCTATTTTATCCCCCTCCTCTTGAAGGAGGAGTATATTCTATCCTCGCTCTGAACCTTTCAAGTCGAGCTGCTATGTGTCTTACAAAACTTTTTTCCACTTTTTAATATCCTAGGTATGTGGCTACTATGGATTTATAAGGACATTTCTAGTTCTCCAAAAAGCAACCTATTGTGGTTTGCAACCATATTACTTGAGTTCAAGAAATACAGTTAAATTCATTATGAAATATTATTTTTCTATCATTGGTTCTTCAGATGGCAAGCTGGGTGGCACCCAGTTCTTCAGTGACAGATTAGAAGAAAGATTTAGCATGGAGTTTAATCAGAAGATACCCAGTTCTTTTATCATTTATCAGAAGAAAAATAATTATTACCTGTAAAACTGTAGCAACAACATCATCATCAATTAATTGAGAAAATTCATCTGCCCAATCCTCTTGCAAGCCATATATGGCTTTCTGTCTCTGAGCTTCCAGCATAATAGCTTCACCGTACATGAATCTCTGCCATATTTTTCGAACGTTCGACAGCTTGAATTCAATTTCTGATTCGTTAAATCCCTATTAAAAACCAAGATCCATATACAAAATTATCGGCATTTCGTCGGTGTAAGTTTCAACTTCATTCACAAGTTAAGTTAAGCATAGCATTACCCTGAGAATGTTGATCAAATTTGGAATATCATCTTCTCCTATTCGAACAGCAAAACTCTCATAGTTGAGAACATTCTCATATGGAAGAAAAATTCCATCCTGCAAAATAGGGAAAAGAAAATAATCATAATATAGAAACAAGAAAGATAATTGATGGAGGAAAGTTACAAGAATAAAGAAAAAGAGGCCAAGTCAAGCACATGCTAAAGATAAAATAACATGATAAAAATAAAAAAGGTGAGCATAGCTCAACTGTATGTTCAACCAAAAGGTCACAAGTTCAAATCATTTATCGTTTCTACCTAGTCTTTAGAAGAGCGTAACAAAACTAGGAACGAGTATAAGAAGGCACAGTTAACCTGAATGATGACAGGAATGCATCCTTGCAAAATACTGTCTTCCATACGACCACTCCAACCATCACCTGGCATCACACCACAGAAAACTGAACTTGCTAAATCTTCGTGATAATTTCCCGAACGTAATGGGGTGACAACAACATCGCCTGCATGTTGTTTCCCAAATTTTCCTTCTTTGTTTGGGCTGGATCCGAACTCATCTGCTACTTTTTGTCTAATACCCATGCTATACCTGGATACAATCAAGCTATTCATTAGGACATCTAGGCAAATTTGAAAATATCTAATTCTTGACAGCTGAATCCATAAAGAACTTTTAACAACGAGTTCAAAGCATGAAACGTTGAAAAACAAATTCCAAGGTCCCGTTTGATAACCATTTGGTTTTTTGTTTCTAGTTTTTGATATTTAAACTTATTTTTATCAAATTTCTTACGATGTGTTTCATCTTTTCTACAATGTATCCATCTTTCCTTAAGAAAGTATGTGAATGCTAACCAAATTTTAAAAACAAAAACAAGATTTTGGAAGCTACTTTTTTTTGTTTCCAAATTTGGATTTCTAAAAATATATGTGAGATGTAGGCATCCAAGTAAGAAAAAACATATGATAAGGTAGTTGTTGTAGGCTTAAATTTCAAAAACAAAAAACTAAAACCAAAATGGTTATCAAACGGGGCCAAACGAATCAGCACAATTTTGGAAATAACTGTTATATATCTTACGTGGACTCTGGTCTTCCATTTTCATAAGCAGGTCCAAGATTTCCATTGAAGAAGAATAATGTCTTCCGCTCTTCACGTGGTCTGCAGATTATTGTATTGCGAATTTAAACTAACAAATTTAGAGAGAAGACTTGAAGGGATGTTTTAGAAGAACAATGAAGTGTACCTAGTCCAAAATTTTTTGCTCAATTCACTCGCATCAGGACGCTTCCATGCTGGAACCACGAGATCTTTGTCGGGGTCAAAGCAAGGGTGATTTCCCCTTCTGGTAGAAGGTATATTATCCCAAACATCACCCCAATAAGCTGTGGTTGAATGGTTATGCTTAGAGTTTGTGTTACCCCAGTGAACCAACATAATGCTGTTCCATATCTCCTTGGGGGCATAGCAAGCACCTTCATCCCATGAAAAGAACTGTCTTCAAAATAAAGTTAATATATTAGTAAAATACCATTAGAATGCAAGGTTCATCCAGAAAAAATACTGCTCAGCGAAAACGCACCCATATATGATCTCGTCCAGATGAGCGATTCCAGTATGGATACTGCTCAACAATGTGATCATGTGCTCTCTTGTAGAAATCCAGTGTTAGATAACTCCTCAAGCCCATGTGGTCCTGAAAAGCACAAGCAATTTGGGCCTTAATTTTTTTTTTTAAATCAGGAAATCGGAGCTTCACTCCACCATACCCAGGGTAACCATATTCGTCCCTGGGCTACGCACCGGGAGCATCAAAAGAATGGAGACGCATGAGGTGTCTACAAATTAATGTCAATGGTGAGTTTCAAACCTGAGACCTTGAGGGGAGCACACCTTCAAAACCCAAGCTTCCAAACCACTACGCCACCCTTTGGGGACGCAACTCCGGCCTTAATTATCATAACAAAAAGAGTAGTTTGTCTACTCATGACAATATTTAATTTGCATGATATCCAGAACAAAATTAAATTTAATGTGTCTGTTGCATTTCTTTTTTCCACATAACTCTATCATTCTCGCTTGGCATGTATCCAAGGCCATCGGGTATTCTATTTCGTGGTTTTAGATGGAAAAGAACCTGAGAACAATGACAGTAAAAGACCAACATTTCCATCTAATAGTTTAATTATTATTTTTTTTTTATCAGACTGTATATTTAAGCATCATAAAGATGGAGAAAATCATATCACACATAGACATAAATAAGTAATATGATAACAGATCTGGGGTCAATTTTTGTTTGGGTGTACCTTCAAACTCAAGTGAGGAGCATCATCAGCCCGAGCTATGATGCATGAATCAAGAACTGGGACAAAGAAAAAATCTGCTTCATCACCATTCAATGTTCGATGTGGACTAGCTAAGATGCTTTCGTAGAAAGCCATCTACAAGGAGATAAACACACAACCTTTGTTATAATGTATCTTAAAAGTTAATCACTCACATAATCAAAAGTTTTGAGTCAGAAACAAGATTTAATAAGTCATACCTCGGCACCATACAAATCATCTGTCCATATTGTTGCATTCCTCTCGTCGTAGATTCTGTTAACGCACTCAAACTTCCAGTGGCGCCCCTGCAATACCAAATCCATGTTGTGTATGAAGTTTGCTAAGGAATGAGACTAGAAATGAAAATTTATCTTCATCCAGACCTCAAGTAGATGACTGTTGAAATCAGGGGGCAAATCATAGACATATATCAAGGGCCTTCTTTTATTTACAGTTGCTTTAAAATTAAAATCTTTTTCAGTAATATGCAGATGATCAGGTACATCAATGTGAGCCGGTAGTAGCCACTGAGGCCATTCTCTCACAGATGTTTGAATAGATGGAATGCTGCAATCAACTCCAAACCAGCCCTTGTAACACTGTAGTACATGCCAGATTTAGCTTCAATAACAGAATAATGATAAAACACCAATGATAATGCATATGTGAAAGTTATGGATGTAGTAATAAAAAAGGCTTGCAGTTTAACAACAAAAAGTATCTATCTACGACCACGTTTAATGGCTTTGTTGATGTGTACAAGTAGGAGTTGGTTAAAATACCATTTTTGTTCCTATTCTGTTAAGTTTGTTCCATTTTGGTTCTTGTACTTTCAAATATCAAATTTTAGTGTTTGTACTTTCATTAGAACTTAAAATTGGTCCTTATAATAAGTTTGAAGTTAATCTTAATCGAAATTTGTTCGATAAGAATTATTATTTTATTACAAGAAAAAGACACAATGTGAACATATTGCTATTTTATAACAAAAGATTGAAAGATCTTAAACATGATAGGTTGAAGGTGTCTAAGATATTTCTGAAAAATGAGTCATCAACTGTTGCAGTAATGAAATCTAAATTTATAGTTCAGCTTCCATTAATCCAAAAGGGTTAGGGTTCAGTTGTTATAAAATGCCACAACATTTCAAAATGCTCTTCCTAAATGTTCTTGAATTTTACATTTATCCCTAACTTAAAGTTCCATACATTTTTAATTTGTTTCTCCCTGTTCCTCATCTAACATAGAATTGGCAAAAAAGAGAAAAGATAAGAGAGGAAAATAATACATAAGAAATTACCTGACAAAACCCACCCCTGCAATGCCCATGTCCAGAACACTGATTGATACAAATGCAAGATACCGGTGTTTCACAGAACCGCCCCACCGTACAGTCATATTTACAGTCACATGCCTCTTTATATTGCACCTTTGAAGCATAAGCTTCAGCTGGGTCTACATTACACCACCCTGGTTTGCTTCCATTTGTGGTGAATATGTTATCCAAATCAGCTTTTGCCCAATCAGTAACTTTAGGAGCATGAGGGTCAGAGGATGACCTAAAACAGATATCTTGACATCATCAATCAAGCCAATATATACATCCAAGAGAAGATACATTGCAGTTCAAGAAGATGGATTAGTTACTTCAATTGAAAACCACATCCCTCAGCTGCTGGACGATTCGGATATTTTGTGCCTTCCCCACAAAAACACATTGCTCTTGTTGTGTCACAATAAGCAGAGCAAATTGAGACAACCCAGGGCCCATATGGTTCCCCTAGTGAGCCAGGTTTGTTGCATTCTAGCTTCACCTTCTCAGAGCATCCTTCACCTATTGCAACATCAGTTGTTATGCAGCCAAGATTAATATAAAAGAGTTCAACAATGTCAACCTCAACCGCTCTCCTAAAAAATTGAGTTCTGAAGAAAACTGTCTATAAGTGCATATAAATATATATTTCTCCTTTTTAAATCCTCAATACAAACCTCAAACCAATTAGATTTTGCCAATGGAGCCATTGTTAGTGAGTGAAGTGCATAGCCACTAAATGTATTGGTTTGTATCCAGAAGAAAAGCAAATAAGGTATAACTAATCAAATCAGAATAGTTACCTATGGAAATTCAATCAAGAGACACATAATTCAATCAAACATGAGCAAAGACCAAAGTTGTTTCTTGTTTTTTAAGAAAAAAATCAATACGTTTTGTGGTACTTATTACTTAATGTCAACATTCTGATACTGTATATAAGAAGGAAAAGGATTTTGATCTGCACTCTTTGTTTCTAGAAAAAAAAATTATGAATATCCACCAAATCAATAAACAAGAGATATAAAACTAACCACTATAGCCATGAAAGCACCGACATTGTCCGAATTCATGGTTACAAACACCTTGCCCACTACAGTCATTTTTGCAACTACTCCCACCTAATGACTGCCAGAAGAGAATTAGTTAGTAATAAAGTGATCGATGTCGCCCAACAGAAATCAAACCGATAACTTTCCATGAAAATCTATAAAGAAACTTAATTAGAAAGTGAGCAATTACCATTTGACATTATTTGACATCTAGTTTAAGTGAAAAATAAAGAATATCGAATCGAACAATTAAAAAAGAAGCTTGTTAGACAAAAAAAACTGTTACTCAAGCAAGAGAGATGAATCATAAAGATAAATTTTATCAAGTTCTCACTACCTCTACAATCTGAAGCTCCTTAGTAGTGGCATCGCAACCCGAAAGCCACTGCCCAATATGAGACTTCCAAGGTGCACCATGGTAAACAACTGCATGATGAGAATCAGGAGGAAACTTAAGACTCAAATCAATGGCTGGACCTGAACTTTCTTTGCCATGATTGTTATAGTCATAATAGGCTTCAGTAGACGAGTTAATAGGAAAACCAGGGTTCGAAAATCGCCCAAAGTAATCCAAAGAAGGCACCAAAGGGAAGAAGAACAAATGAACCAATGTAACCAATGCAATTATAAAAGCAATTGAAGCCCCAATAGACCATGAGCAATTCAATCTCTGAGTAATAGCCATGATCTCAGTTTCCTCCTAGCGGGTCGGTAGAATTGACGACAAACTCAAAATAGCCCTTCCACCCTGAATCAAGTTCCCAAGAACCTAAAAGAAAGAAAAAACGATCAAAACATGGATTAAACCCTACAAATTTCAAGAAATCTAGACTCCAATTCCAAGAACTCAAAATGCAGCAATGAACATCATCTTTCAAACCAAGAAAGCATCAAAACCTAACAGAAACCTTCCAAAAGCATAAAAACCAATACCCAACAAATGATATACAAGAACAAAATACAGATTCCAATTCCAAGAACTTAAAAATGCAACAATGAACATCATCTTTCAAACAAAGAAAGCATCAAAACCCAACAGAAACCTTCCAAAAGCATAAAAACCAATACCCACAAATGATACACAGGAACAATATGCAGACTCCAATTCCAAGAACTTCAAAATGCAACAATGAACATCATCTTTCAAACAAAGAAAGCATCAAAACCCAACAGAAACCTTCCAAAAGCATAAAAATCAATAACCAACAAATGATACACAGGAACAATATGCAGACTCCAATTCCAAGAACTTCAAAATGCAACAATGAACATCATCTTTCCAACCAAACAAGCATCAAAACCTAACAGAAACCTTCCAAAAGCATAAAAACCAATACCCAACAAATGATATACAGGAACAATATGCAGACTCCAATTCCAAGAACTTCAAAATGCAACCATAAACATCATATTTCCAACCAAGAAAGCATCAAAATCAATCATTTACCATGAAAGAAACCTTCCACAAGCCATAAAGACCAATACCCAACAAATGATATACAATAACAAAATACAAATTCCAAGATCTTCAAAATGCAGCAATGGACATCATCTTTCCAACCAAGAAAGCATCAAAACATAACATTCTACCATGAAGAAACCCTCCACAAGCCATAGAAACCAATATCCAATAATGATATACAATAACAAAATGCAGACTCCAATTCCAATGACTTGAACATCATATTTCCAACCAAGAAAACATCAAAACAGAACATTTTACCAAGAAAAAACCCTCCACAAGCCATAAAAACCAATACCCAACAAATAAAATCCAAGAACAAAATCAGTCTCCAAATATTTCCAGTACCCCATACCAATTCTTCACAATGATCAGACTGAGTTGACCAGAAAAAAAAAAAAAAAAAAAAAACCCCATTGATATCAGAATTCGAAAATGAAACAAAGAACAAGTACCCGAATCAGAGGGTTGGTAAAAGAACACGCCAATGAGAAATATTCAACGACTGATTGAGATTTCCATTGGCAACGACTGAAGATTAAATAAAATCGCGCGATTCTGAGGTTTCAATGGCAAACCCAGATACCAAAATAAATAAATAAATAAAATCAATCATTAAATAATAAAAAAAATGAACGAAACAAAGAAAAAAGAATCTGACACAAAGAGAGAAACCGCCAAATATGAATATGCATTAAAGAGAATCGACGGTAAAAATAAAATAATACTTTCTTTCTTTACAGAATTTTATTTATTTATTTTTAATTGGCGTAAGCCCGTTGACCCTTGGGCAGTTGGGTTTGCCCGTTGTGGATAGATGACTTTTTAATTGTGTTCCAATATTGCTAAATCTTTCTTGTTAAGGTTTCTCAAATATTAAAATTCATTCTTAAAAATCCTTTTCAAACAAATTAAATAAAATCTCATTGTTGCTCAAGAGTAATAATTCAATGGTATTAATGTATGCTCAATGGCTCGTATCATTAGTTCGAATTCTCAACCTAAAATATGGTAGAATTTAAAAGGTATATTATTTTATATATAATGTTGTGATACATATTATTTTTCTATTGTTATAGTATTGGAAAAGAAAAATAAACTCAGGATTTAAACATACGCGTCACATATTTTCAAATCTTTCATTTTGAGTTATCTTTAAAGTTACAAAATTAAATTCTCAACAAAAAAAAAAAGTTACAAAATTAATGTAAATAAGACTTTATACTAACAAAATGTCAAAATGGTTTAATTGCTCACAATTCATTAAGGGTCGTTGATGATGAAATTTGGTAACGGTGAATTTGTAATCTTTGAGATTGATTACCTGCAAAATAAATAACAATTTGGACATACTAATGTGATGTGAGTCTCGTGACCTGTCAAATAAGAACATAAAAATGTAGGAAGTGTAGTTCTGTTTCTTTTTTTTCAAAAAAAAATTCAGAAAATCGTAGCTTCACTTCTCTATATCCGAGGCACCATTAACTTGTCCGTAGAATGTAGCACCAGAATACTTCGAAGAATATTCTAATTTAAACGCTTCCCAATAACCTCAAACCAGAGATCTCTTAAAAAAGTATATGTCTTAGGAGTTCATAGCTTCAATCGCTAGGTTGTCCTTCGAGGACAAGAAGTGTAGTTTCTAGGGTTGCTCCTAACTTATCTTTTTTTAATTTTTTGGCTCATTATTATAGGTTGTGAGAGACATTTTCCATGTAGTTTCAGAACATGGGCTAGACACGCATTGGGCAGAGCCCAGTTTGGGTTTAGCCTTATTTATACGGATATGGCGTCAAAGCGGGCTCGTAAACGATGCATAAGGGCTGGTATCTCGGGATCCACGCCCAATCATAGTCGAATTTGGCCATTTTGAGGGGTTTGGGAGTCGAATTCAAATTGACTTGAGCCAATTCGGACCGAACCCACCTTGGGTCGGGCTTAGAGATGTCCCCATGGGGACCCGCCCCTAACTGGGAGAAAAATAGGGCCGGGGATGAGGAGAAAAAATTCCCTATAGGGAAAACGGGGCAGGGGAAGGGGAATGTATTCCCCATCCTCATTTCCCCTATCCCCGCCCTGTTTACAATTTTTTTAAAATTTTTTTATTAATTTTTTTTTTTATCTCATTTAATTACTTATAAAATAAATATTTTTAATGAAATTATATATTCAAATGAACTGTTTTTTATAGGTAACAATATAATTAAACCCTATAAATATTTATAAAAAAAATAATTATTTAAGATTATAATTAAAAAAGTATTAAAAAAGAAAAAAAATTGAATGGGGAATCCCTGCCCGGATCCTCGTGAAAAAAATGGTGAATTTCGTGGGGACGGAGAATGATTTTGGTGGCGGGGACAGGGATGGGGAAGCCCTTCCCCGACCCCGTGGACATCTTTAGTCGGGCTTGTTAAGTGCACGGTTAAGCTGACTCCTCTCAAGGCAGACTCATTTTGACTTGGACCTGGGCTGTCGTGCAGTTCTCGAGCCTCAATGGGCCTCTCTACCCTACCAGTCTACCTCTCAACTTTACGTCGTAGCTGGGTTGTGATTGTGAATTGTACTCGTAACACGGGTGTTCATAAAAATCGACACCGACCTATCTATTTGTTTAAAACTATATATCTTATCTTAATACCTAAAAGTGTGGCTTAGGGGGAAAATCATTTTTAGACGATTTTGCTCCTAAGTCACATTATATATTTACATATATGCCATTTTTATTTAAATTAAAAAAATAAAAAAAAAAACTCCTACATTTTAAAATAAATGCAATCCACTAACTTTTGATGTCCATTGTAAATTTAAGAAGAACAAAAAAACTCCCCCACATATTCATTCATTATAAATTTCCATGAAACTCTTAATTAATTTACTACATAATCAATGTAAGAATGTAATAAATAAAAAAAGTTACAAATAATAAAACCACTTATTTACTTCATTTTTTATAACTTATGAATTTATCATTAATTTTCTTTTTACAAATAATAATTTACTACATAATCAATGTAAGAATGTAATCTTTTTTTACCTTACTATCTTAAAATGTGGCTTGTGGGGAAAATCATTTTTAAATAATTTTTCCCTTAAGCCACATTATATATCCACAAACATATTATTCTCTCCTTAAAAAAAACAACAAACCCACGTTTTTTTGTTTAAATCTAAATCCTCACCCACTAAGTAGTACATTAATTGTATTTCAATAATTTTTAAATTTTTTTTATCATAATATTACTAATTAATGAGTATTCGAATTTGGAAAGTTTATGAGTTTTCTTATGTCATTCTCTTCTTAAAAAAACAGCAAACCCACGCTTTTTTTGTTTGTTTAATTCTATATCCCCCACCCACTAAGTAGTACATTAATGGTATGATTTTTGAATATTTAATGTTTTTTTATCATAGTATTATTACACTGAATTAAATGGGGATTAGAATTTGGAAAGTTTATGGTTTTTTCTTTAATTTTTTTTAATGTTGAGTTTTAAAGGTTTTGTAACTTTCTTTCTACCACTATATATAGAGCTATGTTTCATATTTTTTTTTTGCATACAATTGAGTTTTTCTTTATTTTTATGTTTTTTCTTTCTACAACTATATATAGAGCTATGCTTCATTTTTTTTTTCATACAAGTGAGTTTTTTCTTCTTTTTATGTTTATATATTGTGTTTTGTCTCATTATTGTTTACTTTCCTATTGTTTTTTTTTTTTGTTGCTTTTATCTAACCTTTGATATTTTGTTTTGTTTTGGTTTCTTTGTTGCAAGCTCGATCATTTGTAGCTTATAACAAAATTTGAAGACGTGTAACAAAGGAAAATTGAAGATGATCTATAATGTTATAAGAAGGTAAGCGTAAATAATTTTATAATTCTTTCGTCTATCAACTTTTATATGGTATTTAGCATTTTTAACAACAATAGTTTTACAAAATTTGTGTTTGCTATAATAGTTTTAAAGTTTTATTCATACTATATAAATATATTTGATTTTATATTCTTATTAAGAATTTGAAAGATTTCTTTTAATTATTTCCCTAAACATGTGTTATTAAAATATAATTTATAAAATAAAATAAACAAGAGTAAAAAACCAAAGTATTTTTTAGTTTTTAGTTTTTTTTAAAAAAATAAAACTTGAGGTTTGTCATTTATTCGTTTAGCATTTGATTTTTGCTTTATTATAATAAAATTAATTTAGAGAATTGAAGAAGAAAGATTAAAATTAAAAAAAAAAAAGATGTTATATTTGTTCTTCTCATACTAAATTTCACCCAACTATTTTTAAACCCTCCTTAATATTGAAATAAGTTGTTCGATATGTAAGTATGAAATCAATATCAATTTACCTTACGGCTTTATTTGTTTGTCAATTCAGATGTGATGAAGTTATGTAACAATATTGTATTTTTATTGTATTTATTTGGGCATCATTAATTTTATTGTACATTTATATATTGTATTTAATGTCGTTGAACAACTATTCCAAGTAATACGGCTCATTTCTAATATTGTTTGGGCATAAAATAAATAATGATGCTCACACATGTTATCAAATACAAACCACAATCTATTTTATTTTAAATAAAAAAGTATAATAATATAATAAAGAAAAATAGAATGTTCGGGCATGACTTAAATAATGATGCCCACACATGTGGTCCAATACAAACCACAATCTATTTTATTTTAAATAAAAATGTATAATAATATAATAAAGAAAAATAGAATGTGATCCATATCTGGTCACTTGACCTTATTATTTAGCTCGGACATAGCTTAAATATTTCGTTTTTTTAATTCTAAAATTGTATTATTATTTCATTTTATAATATAACTATTCTCTTTTTTTTAGTAAATTAATAATTATCTTACAATATGCTAAATTAAAAAAAAAACTATCTTTTTTTTAAATTTATCTTACAATGTAATTAAATTATAACTTAAATTTTAATAATATTTACGTTAAATTAAACACACGTGCATAGCATGTATTAAATTTCTAGTATGAAAAAAAGGTGAGTACTACCGTTAATTTTTTTTTTATAATTACTATATTTTTATAAAACAACATATTTATCATACAATTTTTTTTATGAAATTTTAAAGATTAACTAACCTAAATTGGTTATAATAAATAAAATTTTAAAGTTCATTAAATTTAAATTAATTTTACAATAATTAAATAATAAATTTAATTAATTATAGGATTATAAGTTAGTTAAAAAGTAATTTAGAATTAAAAAATATTAATATTATATAAAGAAAATTGTTAACTAACTAAACTATCCAAATTGGTTGACTTAATAGACAAACTTTAGCTTAATTATTTTTTTAAACGATAGTGATGATATATAGTAAAAAAACCGACTTTGATTGGTAGATTTCAGTCGATCGATTCAATGTTTTAGAGAAGATATGAACACTCTTTTTTGAAAATTTTGTTTTTTTTAATAGTTAGAATAGTTAATAACAAATTTGTAAGTTTATTTATTTTTTTGAAATGCAATTTTCTAAGTTTAAGAATATGGTCGTGATAACTTTTTTATAATCTAAGTTTGGTTTTAGCCTTAGGGTTTTTTTTTTCTATGTGATTTTAGGATTTAGAATAATTTCTCTCTCTTATTACTATTATTATTATTATTTGAGTTCTACAAGAGGTGGGGATTCGAATCATTATAACAATTTTATAGATCTCCAAAGATTATTTCTCGAAAAGCTCTGAGTATTGAAGATAAGAAACTCAATTAATGAATTGCTGACTCTTACATTTCTTTTTGTTCTATTTTTTTTAATTAATTTATTTTTTAAAGGAGGTTCTTGGAAATGATTGTGTTGTCAAAATTTTAAATAACACAAATAATAAACTTTTATGTTCCTAATCAAATATAGACTAGTTTAAATTCAAACTTTTTTTTTTTTAGATTACAACATTGAAAATGATTATTTATTTATTATTTTTTTTTTTTTTTTTAGAATCATAAAATTGAGAAATTTAAATTCTAAACTTATTGGTCATTAAATGTATATGATATGGTTAATTAGTTACTACTCTACCATTTAAATTCAAACTTAACTTTGAATGTTTATAGTATATATTTAGGGAAATTCTTTATTTTAATGGGTTGTGTAACTCCATTAAATTTGGAAACAAATTATTATGACTTAAACAACTTTCTTATGGTTTTGGAAACAAATCATTATGACTTTAACAACTTTCTTATGGTTGTGTGATTGGCCATTCTGTTATATCTTTCATAGGGCAACTTATTATTGTGATTTAATGTCCTATGAGTCTAATACTTTATTTCAATTTCACCACTATTTGATAGCCGTCCATTATTTATTTCTCTATGATTTATAAAAATTTATGGTTGACTTTGTATACTATCGAAAAATCCTTGGTGGTTATTTTTTTTTTATTGAGAAACTCGTTAGAGGTTAATTTGAGTATAATATTTTATTTTGGGTATAATATATGGGTTGAAAACATTAATAGCTTGCCAACAAAACTAGTTGCTCAACGACAGTAGTCGATATCTAATGACTAAGAGGTCATCGGTTCTAGCTTCTTTCATAAAATATTATGTTTGAATCTTCTCACACATTATTTGAAGGGAAAAGTTCACACTTAGATCATATTTGAAAACTTATTGCAAATAATCGAATAGATCAATGACGTAATAGTTTTATTGTTTGATTGTAAACCAGTTCAATACCATCGTCACAGGTTCGATCCCGAGAATTGATATTCGTCCCCCTCTCCAAAGATGTACTAAAAAAAACTTATTACAAATCGGTCTATCTTTAAGAAAATTAGCAAAACTAAATTTTGATTTAAAAAATAATTATTGTATCAATAGAAAAAGACGGAATTGTCCTCCTATTATTATTAATATAGTATTGTTGACTTTCTTTTTATATTATTAAAAATTAAATATTTTTTAAAAAAACTTTCCTAACTTGCTTCTCCAAGATTCATGCCTCGTATAATTAACCTATTTTCGTCAAGCTCTTAAAAAAACCTTGATTGTGAAGATAATTTTTTTTTTAAAAAAAATATCCTTTAGTCGTGTTTTAAAATACCTTATTATTTGTATTAATACTTGCATGTATTAATTTGTTTTGATAATTCAATGTATTTAAGTGAATTAGTGAGTGAGGCAGATGATTATTTTGATTGGTGTTAATTCATTTTAACTACATGATCATATTTTTTTGACAAAAAATTTCATTAGAAAACTCCATTAAAATGAAGTAAACGAAGAAATCCACTAGAAAGAAATCAAAGAGATATAGTGGTAGGAGATGAAGAAGACAAGTTTTGGGATTACAGAGTCCCCCCCCGGCAACTATTTCTCTATATTCCTTCGATACTGAATAAGGTACATTATGCTTCTATTTATAGTATTTGACATAACCTACAAATAACTTACATTTACATTTATACCCCTCTCATTTATATTTGTACCCCTTATTCCTATGTTGGTACACCAAACGTACAACGGGTCTATCACTTCCTGGCCCCCAAACAACCATCTTGTCCTCAAGGGAAAAATCAGGTAACTGTTCTTTGATAACGGTTGCATCCTCCCACGTAGCATCATCCACGTTAGTACTTCCCATTTAATTAAAAATTCAACTTTTGATGGCTTAGTAGGATTCTAACACATCCCCAAAACGTCTGCTAGTGAAAAAGATACGTTGAGGTCACTACCAACATTAGGCTGCATCGCAGTCATTGCGAAGGTAGACCCAAGGGCCTTTCAGAGTTGAGAAATGTGAAAAACGGGATGTATCTTCACATTATCAGGCAGAGCCAATTTGTAAGCCATCGAGCCGATCTTGTAAAAAATCTCATAAGGACCAACATAACGAGGAGCAAGTTTGGCATTGATTCGTCGCAATAGAGTGCCTTGCCTATACTACTGAAGCCTCAAATATACCCATTCACCAATTTCAAATGACACATCTCGTCGTTTTTTATCAGCTGTTTGCGACATATATTGTTGCGCTTGAAGTAGATTCTCACGAATTACTTGAAGCTGGGCGTCCCTCCATATCAATTCTTCATCGACTGCAGCGACCACATAATCCATGGATCTGTAGGGAACCAATGCAGGGGGCGGCCGATCATAAACGACTTCAAAGGGGGTGGTCTTCAAACCTGAATGATATGAAGTGTTATAACTGAATTCTGCCCATGCCAGCCACTTATACCAAGTAGTAGAGGCTGTCATTGTAAAATACCGGAGATAAGCTTCCATTCCTCTATTAACCACTTCCGTTTGACCATCTGTTTGTAGGTGGTAAGCCATACTTGTTCCTTGTGCTTTAAATAACTCTTTCCAAAACAGGCTAGTGAACGTGGGATCCCTATCGGAAACAATAGATAGCGGAACACCATGAAGGCGCACAATCTCTTTCAAGAATACCTCTGCTATCGTTATAGCCGTAAATGAGTGTTTTAGTGCGATATAGGGACAATATTTAGATAGGCGGTCCCACTATAACCATAATTGTGTTATAACCTTGAGATTTAGGTAATTCGTTGACGAAATTCATTGAAATATCACTCCAAATCTGAGTTGGTATAGGAAGTGGTTGTAACAGACCTGCCGGAGCCAAAGTCAAATGTTTGGCTTGCTGACAGACCCCGCAAGACTGAACAAACATCCGGATTCTGGATTTCATGTCAAGCCAATAAAATTCTTTCCCAATCCGCCGTAGTGTACGAAGCACTCCTCCATGTCCACCAATTGGGGAAAAATGATTCATTTCTAACAATAAGGGAATTGTAGGAGAATTTGGAGGTAGTACAACTTTTCCTTTATATTTTAATAGACCTTCCTTCAACTGATAACCATCAGGAACAACTTGTACTGTGTTTATTTTTTCAAGTAGGGATTGAATATCAGTGTCATTCCGTTGTTGATCAAGTAAGTGCTGGATGTTGATATTACCAAACAAGGACAAAGCAAAACATTCACTAGACGTAGGTAAACGAGACAAGGCATCATCAACCACATTTAGTCTACCTGGCTTATATCGAATTTTGAAGTCATATCCCATCAATTTGGACAACCATTTCTGATATTCACCAACAACCAATCGTTGATCCATAATATACTTAAGGCTTTGTTGGTCTGTTTGCACAAGAAAATGTTGTCTCAATAAATATGGTCACCATTTTTTAATAGCTAATACATTAGCCAAAAGTTCTCTTTCATATACCGGTCGATTCCTGTGCAACGGGGCTAAACCATGACCGAAAAATGCTATAAGTCTGTTTTCTTGCATTAAAACTACTCCCACTCCCACTCCCGATGCATCAGCTTCCACTACAAATTGCTTAGAAAAATCAAGTAATTTCAACACTAGCACACAAGACATAGCTTGTTTTAATTGTTCAAAAACGTCGGTTGCTGCTGGAGACCACTCAAAACTGTCTTTTTTAAGCTGTTGTGTTAATAGAAAAGCAATTTTACCATATCCTTGAACGAAATTTCTGTAGTAGTTCGGTCCCAAAAACCCGCGAAGGCTTTAATATTCTTCAGAATTGGCCAATTGCTCATAACAACTATTTTGGCAGGATCTGCTGCTACTCCTTTACTCGAGATAATGTGGCCCAAATATTCAACTTCATGTAGTCCAAAAGAACACTTCTTTCTATTGGCGACTAATTGATTGTCACACAATATTGCAAATATTGTACTCAAGTGTTGGACATGATCTGCAAGGGTCCTACTATAGATAAGTATGTCATCAAAGAAGACTAAGAAAAACCTCCGCAAATACGATGCAAAACTGTATTAATCAAAGTTTGAAATGTAGCCGGCGCATTACGAAGTCCAAAAGGCATAACCACAAATTCATAATGGCCTTCGTGAGTACATAATGCGATTTTCTCAATATCTTCTTCTCGTAACTGTATTTGATGGTATCCCGATTTTAAATCAATTTTAGAAAAAATTGTTGATCCATGTAATTCATCTAAAAATTCATCCACGACCAGAATTGGAAACTGATTTGGGATCGTTACTTTATTGAAAGCTCGGTAATCAATACAAAATCGCCAACTACCATCTTTTTTTCGTACTAACATAACTGGACTAGAATAAACACTTTGACTTGGTCTTATTAATCCTGCTAACAACATCTCTTCCACTAATTTTTCAATTTCATCTTTTTGACTTTGAGCATATCGATAAGGCCGAATATTAACCGGATTCGTTCCTGACTTCAATTCTATTTTGTGGTCCCATTCTCTGCTAGGAGGTAAATCTTTAATAGGCATAAAAACATACGAATAGGCAGTTAAAAATTTATGGATATCATTTGGTAACAATTCTGTGGCTTCAATGTTGGATAAGTCAGTACGTGTGGTAATAGTATTCAATTCCACTAAAAATCCTTCTTTTTCCAGTTTTAGCATCTTGATCATAGACCTCAATGATATTTGAGAACGTGCTAAGGATGAATCCCCTTTTAAAATAATTATTGACGTGCCAAGTACGAAACTCATATCTAATCGATGATGATTAGTAATGACATCACCCAAAGTACTTAACCATTGCACTCCTAAAATCACATCTGCACTACCTAATGTCATCGGTAGGAAGTCTTAAATGAGTGTTAGTTCACCCAATTGGACTACAACATTCTTGCAAATTTTTTATCCTCGAATCGAAGACCCTGATCCCAACAAAATACCATAACCATCACACTCATCCATTGCTATGTTTTGTTGTTCTACTAGCGTTTTAGAAATAAAGTTATGTGTTGCTCCGGAGTCAATAAGGACAATGACCGATTGTCCTGCTATCATCCCTCTCATTTTTAAAGTTTTTGGAGTATCAATTCCGACTATCGTATGAAGAGCTAATTCAACTGCCGTAAGATCTTTTTCATTACCATACTCTCTGTCTCGAGTTTCAGAATTTAAGTTGTGGCATTCAACATAAATCACGACATTGGGATCTGTTCAATGATGATTTCCAATTTTTGATGTTCCTTTTTCTTGCATTTATGCTCATCTTCAATTTCTTCAGCACGTTCCATGATTGGAATAAGCCCCTTTGGAGTTCCGACCCTGAATTTGACTTGGATATCTTCCCGCAACCCTTGAATAAACTTTCCCTCCAATGTATCATCATCCAAGGATATCACAACCGAAGAGTCTTCAAATTTCTCCCTGTATTCCTTCACGGTTGTGTCCTGTTTTAATGAAAAGAATTTTTCGTGTAAAGTTCCTGCTTTCTTAGGGGTATATCGACGTAGCAATGCTCTGCAAAATCCATCCCAGCTTTCAATTAGTCTACGAGCTTCAGCCCACGTATACCACTTCAATGCCACTCCCTCTAAATAGAGAATCGCAGCTCCCAGCTTCTGCGGTTCTGTCAATGGGTTAATCGAGAAATATCGCTCAACCTGTTGTAGCCATACCTGAGGATTTTCTTCGCCAAAAACGGGCACTTCTAGTTTCCTTAATCGTAAATTGATTATCAGTGCTAATGTTTTTCCCAAATTTGTACCGGTCTTGTCTGGGGACGATTCCTCTGTTTTCTTGGAATCTTTATTGCCATCGATTCCTCCAAAATATAGAAGAAAAGGAATTCAGATCGCCAGAAGAAAGAAGAAGACGAAGATGAAATTTGAAAAAAGAAACGAATAATGAAGATGAAATCGCCATTGGGTGAAGTGCAGAAGAAGAAACATGAAGTGTGGAAGAAGAAACGGTAAAAATTCTATTTGAAAAATGTATGAAAAAAGTAATATTATCATTAAAAGAAGGGTAAAATAGTAACTAACAATATTCTGATTTAAAATTAAAAAAGAAGAAAAAATATGATTGCAAATAAGTTGAGATTTGAGTAAAATACTTTTAAGTGGTTATCCACTATAATTGCACTTATTTTATTTGAATTATAAAATGTAGGGGCCGTGTACATTATCCGAACTAAGTTGGTCAGAGAAATTTTATGCATCAACCTAAAATTCTTGTTGGCCAACTTATCTAACCTTATATATTAGAGAAATTCAATCCAACCTGATCTTATATTTTCAAGTTTGGTTGGGTTGAGTTCACGAGTTGTAAAATCTTTTCTTTTCTTTTTAAAACTCAACTCTCATAACTTGTAAACAAATTTAAAAAAAAAAATAATCATGATATTATATTTAATTTTAGGTTATCTATTAACCATCATGAAGTGATCAAAGTGGGTCTTGGAGTGCTTAATGTGATGAGTTCAATTCATGATACATAAGTCTTGAGTTCAAATCTAACCATGTCAAAATCTTAGAAAAAAATATATAGATATCAAAATCTTACAAAAATGTTCAAATATAGAAAAAATTATAGTAACCAAATTGATAGATGTCAATAACATAAAATTGAGACTTGAATGATGTGAAACTTGAAATGATATGTTTTAATCGAGCTAAATATTTCATAATTTATTATATATGAAATATTTGTAAAAAATAACTCACATTAAAATATAAATGCTATAATTTGTTATCTGCCACTGTTTTTGTATACAATTTCTATTTTCCGCTCAAAGGTGGACTTTCCTTTTAATGAACAAATTTGATGACTCTTTGATTCGAAAAGTGGATGTAGATATCATTGAACTACACTAAACTTGTTGGGATCTCTTTGCTCTTACCTTGTTATTATTATTTTTATTCTTGTAATTTATTATTATTATTATTATTATTATTATTTTGAAATCAATTTTTATTCGTGTAATTTGTTGTCCTCACTAGTGGTACTATGCTTGAATTTTTCGATATTGATTTTATCTAAAAGATTTTATAAATAAATATGCTAACCTTATTTATATATTAATGATTTTTTAAAAATGTTATCATTATTTATATATTCATAATTTTCTATTTGGTTAAGTCAAAATTTCATATTTGTTTAATTTATTATGACTTTCTAACTTCAGAACACGAGAGATTCCAAATTTACTGACATACATCGAACTTAAATATTTTGGAAATCTTGTCTAAATTTTTTTTTGTTGGATATTTCAATATAGTAAGTAATGAAGATGTCTCCTTGATTTGATTGAATAACTCTTTTGGAAAGACTTCATTTGAAAAATTGTATTTGAATTTCTAGTTTTAGCAATAATACCTTTTGGATAGAATTTGTGGTTCTCTCCCTTAATTTGAGATTATATATATATATATATATATATAAGGAAATTTGCGTTGTATATCAACTTTTTTAGTACAGTTTATAATTATAGCACATTTTTAAAAATAATTCTTTTATAGCAAATTCTGCCATTAAAAAAAAAAATTATTTGCCTTTTTTATAGAAGACTTTGATAGAATCTATCATTCTCTAGTGATGGAAGTCTATCAATTTTATCAGTGATTGATTCTATCGGCTCTTATTGATAGACTCTGGATAGAATCTGATGGAAGTCTATCGATTTACTTTATTTATTAGTAATTGATTCTATCACCCTTTATTGATAGAATCTATCAATATGAAGTCTATCAATTTACAATTTTTGCTATATGTGCAAATATTTTCATTATTGTGCTATTCATGTAATATTTTATCCATTTTGTAATATACATGCAAAAGCCCCTATATATAAAAGAGTATTAAGATTTTTTTTTTAATTTTTTTTTATATTTGATGTCAATTTTTTAACATGTCATTCAAGATGATATCGTTTTATAGTTTACCATTCTTAGATTTTATCTTAGTTTTTTTGGATTATATTTTCATTTTAGACTTTATAGAATGCCATATATATATATATATTAGATAATACACGATTTAAATCTCATCTTTTTAATGTAGAATTTACCATGGTTACGTATCTGTTATTTGATGGCTAATTTGATTTGTATAAGTATTGAATAATGGCACAATAATTTGATGATTTTTTCAAAAAGCTATCATTAAGTACTTTCACTGTCAACTAATTTTTGGTGTAGTTGTTTGATTATTGTGATAAATTTAATTTGACAGAGACAAAACAATATTCTACATAGAAAGATTCCAAACTCAATACATTTGTTGGCATTTTGGAAAATCTAATATATTGAGACTAACATCTCAATAAAAAAAAATTAAATAAAGTTTCCCAAATCATTATGAGTATCGAAATTTGAGTAGAAATAGACAATGTGGGAATAAATTTGATAATAAATATTAGAAGAAATAAAAAAAAAATACAAAATACAAAACGGAAGAAAGTGAGTGATGAACTTGAAAAAGTACTATAACAAAACGTCCTTATAATTTCTAACAATATTAGAGAACATTGTATTATGCCTTGTACGGATCTCGCTGCTCGGTCAACGAGTAGGGGTCTTGGGAGCGTCGAAAATGGATGGGAATTTCACTTTCCGCGTTGCAGTCCGTAGCGCATCTATGCATTATGGGTTCTAATACCATATTAGACAATATGATGTTCCACCTCAAAACCAATTGACAATAATGAGAATACCTATATCTCTTATAAATATTTGTATGACTCATCCACTTTTATTGTGAGTCCTAACAAACCAGTCCTTAGACAAAATCTAACTAGGATGATTAACACTCAAAACTTCACTTAAAAAAAACACTTAAAACTTCAAGGACAAGTTCTAGTTAAATTTTCTTTTGTACCATTTATTTGATTATATAAAAATAGGGTTGGATTTTGTTAATTAGTTATTTTGGTTTGTTGTAGATCGGTCATTTTGGTTGATGGTTGAAAAAAAAAAGTCCATTGTCAATTATTAAAGTGTGCAGCAATTGAAGTGGACTACACGGAGCTTGCAGTCGACAAAATAAAAAGAGAAAATGAAAAGACCTTGCAATCTATGCAATAAATGGTGAATGGAAATTGAAATTGAAACTTTTTTAAAAAATAAAGATTGAAATTGAAAATGCATAAGAAAATTGGAATTTAAATTGTAATTAAGATGAACGCAATGAAGATTGCAAAACAGTTTATAAATTATTGAATGAGTTGGTGGAGTGTTGATTATCGAGAATCGGTATTCGTCCCCCCTTCTTCGATATGTACATTATTATGTTTCTATGTGTTTATAAATTATGTAATAAACCATACATCTAAACATTTTATAAATTATTGAATGAGTTGGTGGAGTGTTGATTATTTTGATTGGCGGTGATTCATTTCAACTCTACTATCAAAGGTTGGACCGTGAAAATCGGTATTTAGCTCTCATCTTGTTTGAGAGCTACCTTCTATGTAGGGTTTGTGGGGAGTGGTCCCCCTTTCCCGGTAAGAACCCAACCCAAATGAGGGGTTTCAAACTAGGTCCTTACCATAAATGCATGGATTCAAGTACAATTACACATGCATGTATGAAATAACATCTTTATTTAAAAAGGTAAATAGTAAAACTGAATCCAATCTATAAAACTGTTCCTGCCCATAAATTCAATTCATGCAGATAAGAAATGACGAAACCGAATAAGATTTAGAGAATAAATGTCAATATCCCATTATCCATCCAGCTCCTGATTAGTCATCATGGTACAGCTTGTGAGTACTTGTGGAAGCCCACAAAAGAAAAGGGTGAGTTGTTAACTCAATAAGGATCCTGACACGAGATTAGTATGCACATTTATTAGAGCAACATATCACAATCATAAATTAGTACAAGCTAAGAGTCACAATTAGCTAAATGTATCCCTGGGTAACATGCACAAGCATGCTTACCTACTAGAAGAACATAACCACGGTATTCCTAGGTAACATGCCTAACCGTGTTTACCTACCATAATACACTATGAAGATATCTTTGGGTAATACGTACTAACGTGCTTGCCTATCAGGGTACACTATAAAGATACCTCTGGGTAGCACGTACTGATGTGTTTATCTACAAGAGTAACAATATAAAGATACATCTAGGTAACACGTACTAACGTGCTTACCTACCAAAGTAACAATGTAAATATACTTGGGTAACACGTACTAGCGTGCTTACCTACTAGGGTAAATATCAAACAACATACTCAGCCCATAACAATATACACAATCATTCATCAATACTCTTGTGTAGCATCTATCACACTCTTACCTAAAAAGGAAAACACAAACTATAAGATAACTTTGTCCTAAGTCAATCCACTGATAAATAGAAAATTAATTCATCTACACTATTATATCGGTGCAATCAAGTATCTAAATTCTTGATCATCCACATGTAGCATGCTCAACGACTAACTATCATGTGTAACATATATCATATGCTTACCTAACAAGAAATTTGCAATATATACATCATTATCAATCTAAGCAATTCAAAAGATAACAAACAAGTCGAGTCGCATCTCATTTATAACTGATCAACCAAATAACACAATATTTAGACAGGCCATCTATGACTAGTAAAAGTGTATTAACAATTAAAGCACACATATCAGAGTAAAAGTCCCTAGCCAAATTTAAAGGATCTACACAAATTCCAAGTTAAAGCACATCTATAAGCTTTTCTAGACACGAATGGATCAAAACGAGCACTTCAAACCATAAGAAACAGATTGGGAATGTCAAAATTACCCAGAATGGACTATCTAGAAAATTTGGTCAACAATCAATGGGGCTAACAGTCAACGGCAGCAGCAGTACGTGGCCAATGCATATGGTAGGCTCAGACGGATGGTTCAATTAGTGCACAGGCTCGGACCAATCAGTAATTTTGTCTTTTATAGTTGTAGAAAATTCCAAGTAAATTACTAAAATGCCCCTTGAATTTCAAAATGACTTTTTTACCCTTATTTTTCAAAAAGGACCACCTTGCCCCTCTTGGGATAAGGCTCCTTTTAGCTCTCCAAGGTAAAATTAAATAAAATAAAACAAAGTCCCTCCAAGAGTCCCGAGAACCCCAAAAGTCAAACAAAACCAAGAAGAAAAGTTTGAGTTGTTACCCACTTTGTTTTTTTATTTTTTTTTAAAAAGAAATCTAACTCATAATCTCTTGTCATAGAAATACAAAAATTTTGGAGTTGAATTGAATTACAACCAATCAACAAAGCTAACATACCATGAATCCTTTCGTTCATATATTCTTAGTTAATCACATTCGTATTTAAAAATAATTTTTTTTTTTTTTTTTACTCATTTTAATAACAATCTTATTTTTATTTTTAAAAATTATTTAAAAATTGTTATGGATAGCAACTTTTAAACCACATATTATAATTATAACATTTTTCTTAAAATATTTCATTTATAACATATTTTAGTTTCCTTAAGGAAAAAAAAAAACTTATCTTACCTATTTCTACGACAAACTTATTGAGTTTATCACCGAATTGATTGAAAGCTAACAACAAATAGATTAAATCTATTTACTGAAAACTCATTGAAGAGTGGACCTTTTGTTCATTTTACCGAGAACACCTAATTTTTCTCCTATATATGAAGCTTTTTTTAATGGTATTGATGATATATTTTTTTAATTTTTTTTTGTTTTCGCTATACATATAAAATTCTCATTATAAAAATAACAAAATTATAGGTGTATAATGACGTATAATTTAAATAATTTATAAAACATATATCGCACTATATGAATAACTAATTTATCGTCTGTATTATAACACAACTATTATATTAGTGCCAACCTAATTTATTAGTTTCAGTGAAAGATGCTCAACATAAGTGTCCATGACCCAAAGTCAATGAATTTAAATTCCCTTTTTTTGGATAATGAAATTCCCACTTAAATCATTAAAAAAATTACTATAATTAGATGCGTAGAAAATGATTGATGGTTAATATATAGCATAATAAAATTTAGTTCATGTGATCAGTCGATAGAAATTAGGTTCTATGATTTTAAAAATTAAAAATTTAATCCATATAGTTTGAAAAAGTAATAATTTAATTATAATTTGATCAAACTAACAAAATTGTTCGTCTTCTACAAATTAAAATGTATCAATAATTGAGAATTATTGGACCAAAAAAAGCAATTTTTTAAGCACACTTGTCCCCATCTCAGGCAACACAAGACATCGAAGCAATAAAGACATAAGAAATGTCTATAAATTAATGTTACATGCGAGTCTCGAACTTGAGACCGATCTTCACAACACGAGTCTTTGACCACTATGCCACTCCTTCGAAAAGAAAAACACACACATAATCTATACACAAATAGCTATATCCACGTACTCAATTCACCAGCAATATGATTTTATAAAACCATACATTCTAAATTCTAGTTGTAAAACCATAAGGCTTTTAAAAAAAAAAAAAAGTTGTAAAACAATTAGGACTAAATCTATATTTTTAGACTAAATTGATAATTTACCTATTAATATACTCTGTGTGCATGCAGCCGTGTATTAACTTCTTCTCCACCGAATTCTTCTCATGCAGATGATTACAAAGCCAAATCCTTCAAGTATGTTGTAACTAACACGATCTACAAAACGAAAGCACATCACTCTTCGTGATTCATTAGTGAAAACAGTGAAGAACAAGATGTTCAGACCAATGGGAAAACCAATCGCCATGCTGACAAACAAGCCAAACATTACTTCCGAGTCATTTCCCTCGCCATCGTCTTCTTCACTCGTTGAAACACGAACACCATAATTCGCATCTTCGCCACTCGACCCGCCCTTCGTTAGAAGAGGATTGCCTTCATAAATGGAGGGATCATTCAAAGTTTGAAGCTGACTGCCTGTGGGTATGGTTCCAGTCAAATTGTTGAACGACAAATTCAAATGTGTCAAAAAATTTAATGATGCTAAGCTGGTTGGAATGGTTCCAGAAAGATGGTTAATGGAGAGATCAAGTGTTCGTAATTGTTGCATGGATCCGATGTTTACTGGTATGATACCGATGAGAGCATTGTTTGACAAGTTTAGAGTACCCAAACGGTGGAGATTTGCTATCTCATTTGGAATTGTACCATTCAGTTTATTGCTTGAAACATCTATTGTCAATATGTCAGGGAGAATGGTTTGATATTCAAACTCTCTTCCTTGCATTACCAATGTTGTTTTTTCTAAATAGTTCTGGGTGCTATTGAAACTGCTATGATACCACAGGTCACTGTAATGGCTACGAGCCATAACTGTCCAATTATTCAAGCAACTTGGAATTCCCCCAGAAAGATTGTTGTTCGAAACATCGAAGACACGAAGTAAAGGAAGGTTGCACCAATTTCTTGGGATGGTTCCACTGAAATGGTTAGATCTTAGGTTTAGCAGCCACAAATCCGACACGGCTCTGCCTATCCACACAGGAAGAGTTCCGTATAGTCTATTTTCACTGAGGTCGACGCTTCTGAGAAGAGAGCAGTTTTGTAAAGACTTGGGAATTTCTCCCTGGAGATGGTTGTTGCTCAATATTAGATTTTCGAGCGATCTCGACAAACCTATTGAGCTTGGAATTTTCCCATATAAATTATTGTTGGCCAAATCAATAACAGATAATGATTTGAATTCTTCCCAAGAATCAAAGAGCTCTCCTGAAAATTGATTATCCGATAGTGAAAGTACTGCCAAATATTTCATTTTTTGAATCGATGGAGGAATTGTACCACTAAGTTGATTGTTGGACAAATACAACATCATTAATTCGGGCATCAAATCACCAATGTTTGAAGGTATAGAGCCTGAAAATAGATTGTGTTCAAGATACAGGACAAATAATGTGGGATACTTTGAGGAGATTGAATCCTCAAGAAGATTATTATGAACTGTGTCTTGAGATGCCAATAATAGGTGAGATAATTTTCCGTCCAGTAAGTTGTTGGATAAATCCAAGGTAAAGATATTAGAGGATACGTTACAGATCCAATCTTTTGGTACAGAACCACGAATTCCAGCATTTGAGATAATGACCTCGCCAAACAGTTGATTTTGAACTTGAAGCCAAGCAGGGAATTGAGGACCGAAAAAGCAATTTCTCAATTGAAGATTCTTGAGCCTAAAAGGAGGAATCCAATCATATGACACGTTGAAAATCAAAGCTTGATTCCCGTCAATTGTAATTTGAAGTAATTCCAACTTCGTCAAGTTAATCAAATGAGCTTCTGTTATAACTCCGTTCCACGAATTGTTGTAACCAACAAATTCATTTAAGTTCGAAAGCTGCCCAAAACTTGAGGGTATAGTTCCATTGAAAAGATTACTAGAGACATAAAGATATTGCAATGAGGACAAGTTACCAATTGAAGCTGGGAGAGAACCCCAGAACACGTTATTTGAAAGATCTAGATATTGTAGGTTCTCAAGTCTCCCAAGTGAATTTGAAACCTCTCCCACCAATCCATTTCGACTCAGGACCAACCGTTCCAAACTAACGTGGGAACAATTTGAAGATCTTCCCAAAAGCTCATCGATCGTATAGCTAAAACTGTTATCAGCAAGGTTCAAGATCCGTAACTCGCAAAGATTCCATAACCAACTCGGCATATGACCTCCCCTGTTCCTTAAGTTGTTCCCACTCAGATCAAGATATTGAAGATTTTTCAATTTCACAAAATCTTGAGGAATGGTACCATCAAAACTTTTATAGTGCAGATCAAGTTTTGTAAGGCTAGTAAGATTAGATAGCCACAAAGGTAACACAGAGGTAATCCAATTTTCAGACAGATCAAGAACCCTAAGGGAAGTGAGATTCATAAACCCAACTGAACTATCAAAACTTGGGATACTACAATCACTCAAGTAAAGCTCTGATAATGAAGAAAGGCTATTAACTTCATGCATCCAATTTCGTTGTAAACTACCCAGATCCAGCATTCGAACATCAAGATACTCCAAAGAAGAAAAACCAGAAAGCCATTGCAAATTTTCAACTACAATATTCAACCAAGCATCATATGGAAGCATTTGATTATACGCAGAAAGATCCAGAAACCTCAAATTGGACAAATTCCCTAAATGGGGCGGAATCATTCCACCAAAATAAGCAGAAGAAAGATTAAGATACCTCAAGTTTTTTAACATCCCGAAGAAATCCGGAACAGGAGCGCCATTGAAATTGTTGAGACTCAGATCCAAATAGCTCAGATCCTCGAGCCGAAGAAGAGAAGAACCAATCTGGCCGCCCAAACATGAACGCTTGAATTGTATGAGTGCTTCCGAGCTTTG
Organism: Sicyos edulis; assembly: GCA_036507275.1. Taxonomy (NCBI): domain Eukaryota; kingdom Viridiplantae; phylum Streptophyta; class Magnoliopsida; order Cucurbitales; family Cucurbitaceae; genus Sicyos; species Sicyos edulis. Next base: position 39,455,286 of record CM071847.1, read on the forward strand.
AACATCGTCGGAAAAATCCGACAGCTGATAGTTGAAGAACCCTAAGGAGTTTCGTAGATCGATTTTGGTGACCTTTCCAGAAATGGAACTGCAAGTTACGCCTCGCCATTGGCAGCAATTTTCGCCAGTCCAAGACGAAAGCCGAGCTGAAGGATCCGTTAGGGTTCGTTTGAACGCTGTGAGCGCTTCCCTCTCGTTGAAGGTTCAGTTCTTCACAGCGTGGGTTTGGAGAATTATTGCATAATAAATGCTGCACATCCATAGGATATGGCGGGGGTTCATGAAATTGTTGTCTATCGCATTTGATTTCAAATTTGTATTAGTGTGACAAAGGAAAATGTTATTCATTATATACAATTCGGGAGTGGACCAACAAATGTCGTTAAGATGGCACATATACTATCTAAATCAAATATCAATTTTTAAGATTGAATATGTAACCGTGGAATTGAAATAGTTCAATATCAAATAAAGATAACAAACCCATCATCAATTCATTCGATTGTATTTGTTAATAATAGATATCGTAATTATTAATATGTCAAAATATAATTAAGTTATTGATCTTATTAGGAAGCTACCATAGTCAACATGTATCATTTTTTTATGTTATTTGATTTTTTATTTTTAAAAACTATATATATATATATATTAATTTTAGGAAATTTTGTTCCATGACAATTTTTTGGTCCTCTATTTTAATTATACATTTTTAAAAATAAATATTTACTTTATAAAATGATTTTGTCATTATTTCACATCCTTGGTTTATGTCATTATTCATTGTTTCTTGATTTATAAACTGATCGAAGACTATCTATAACATTGATTGAAAATTATATTGTTTGAAATTGTTTGTAACATTGATTGAATATTATATGTGCACTAGTTGAAGACTATCGATTGTATTTGGAGACATTCATTTTTACTAAGGGACCCAACTATAACTTGGTGAGAAATAGGGACGGGATTCCTTACTAAACGGTGACAGAGACGGAGAATATATTCTCCGTAGGGGCGTTCAAACAACTCGACAACCTTCGAGATTTGTTGGTATGTCTCCCCCAATTTGGGTTCGAGTTATTCGATTTGTCACACTATTTGAACGCACAAAGTTGATTTAATTTTAGCTACAACAATTGGGAGAATGAAGATTCAAACTCATGAACTCTTAATCATTAAATGTCCAAAGATGCTGTTGGCAATGCTCCTAATTGATGTTAGGGGTTTTTGCACTTTTCCAAAAGAAAGAAGAAAAAAAATCCAGAAGTTGACTCAGTAAAAGTCTTCTTGGTGCTCATTTTTCCGAAAAAGAAAAAAGCAAAAAAAAAAATAATAATAATAAAATATATATATATATATATATAAAAAGTTAGTTCCATATCCCGTTACCTTTGTAATAAAGTTAACATTTCACCCTAATACGAGGCTTATTTCTAGATGAGGTCGTGAGTTCAGCCCAAGTAAAATAAAAATGTTATATCTATATTGGGCGGTTATTTTTCCAACCTAACTCAACCTAACCATTATTTTTTGGGTTGAGTTATTGAATTCATCCACACAAATACAAAGACAAATATTTTTCATCAAATCAGTTATATACATACACAAATAAAATACAATATCCAATCATTATCTTATAATGAAATGGATATAAACTTTAAATATGCAAAATATTTAATCAAAAGTTAGTCACCATTAATCCTTATTTGATAGGTTGGGGTTAAAAATATTTTTCTGTTGAGTTAGTCCAAAAATGTAGATTACATAATTTAACTTTCATAAAATAAATAAATAATTAAAATCAACAAAAATATATGACATAGTTTGATTATTATTATCATGATATATATCTTTTAAAGACTTAAAAATATTTTGAAGAATATTACAAAATAAAAAGTAAAAATATAGTTGTAAAAAACTTAATATTCAATTAAGTCAATTTTTTACCCAATTCAATACATAAAAGTTTGATTAATTTGAACCTAACTTAATTGAAAAATATTTTTAATTCAATCCAACTTATCAAATTGAGTTAGGTTGATTCAAATTATTCGTGTGGTCGAATTAATTAAACATCCGAAGATGGTTTTATATAAACTTATGGGGGGTTTTCCAAAGAAAAAAAAAATCTACAAATGGTCGAGTTGACTCGGTAAAAGTCCGCGGCTCATTTTTCAACCAAAAAAAACAATTTTAAATGCTAACAAGAAGAATTTAATATAACTAGAATTTTAACACGGTGTCGCACGTGATAATTTTTTAAATAATAAATTATATATATTTATAATTATAAATTGTTTCAAACATTTTTGCACAAAATTTAATCATCAAATAATAATTTCAATCTAATATTGAATTTTATAATTATTTTTTCAGTTAGTTAAATTTATTCAAATTCACATTTATATTAAAAACCGGTTAATATTTTATTTTGAGCTTAATAAATAATAGGTGTTATTATTTAAAAAAAAAACTTAATAAAATTTATCGCATTAAAATTAAATTTTATCTCTGATTTTTAAAAATCGATGTTGTTTAGTTTTTTTTTTTCAATTTATCTATTAATAGACCAATTACTATTGAATTATAAAATTTATAAGAGTTATATCATTATTATAATTATAAATAACTATAAATAAGCTAAATATATTTAATTAGTATACATATATGAACTCACCTTTAACCTCAAATGATATTTTATCATTCTTCAAAAAAAAAAATCACATCTCCAAGTCTGAAAAATTAAGCAACAAAAGATCCCTACAAAAATTATTGCAAACAAAAAAAAAGTTAGATGAAAGTTAAGGTAAATAATCCAACAAAAATAAGATAACTAAATTTTTTATTATAAAACAAAAAAACAAAAAGAAACCAAGAAAGTAATCCCAAGGAAAGAGAAAGTTTCAAGTGTATTTATAAACAAAATATAGAAAACTATATATATATATAATAATAGTAGGAAATCATTGTTACCAAACTTTTGAAACTGAAGAATTCATGCACTTTAGCCTCAGTCTTCAAACATTATTTTCAAGATCTCCAAGTCTTTTTTTGAAAGACAATGCAAAATAGATCCCTACAAAAATTATTGCAAAAAAAAAAAGAAAGTTAAAGTAAAATAATCCAACAAAAATAAGATAACTTATTATAAAAAAAACAAAGAAAAGTAAATCCAAGCAAATAGAAACAACAAAATGTAGATAACTATTTATAAGATTGGAAAATTTAATTTATTATTTTAATTAGAATATAAAATTCCAAATAAAATCTATGAGATTTGGTAAAAATATATTATTTTCTAGGTTATAAATGTAAAGACCCGACTAAAATAACTAATTTTAGTAGGACTTTACTAGCATGCATGATTAAAAACTCAAAAAGTCTCAAATAATTTAAAATCAAAACATGCTCTTTATTAAAACCAACTGAATATTCAATAAGGGTAAAATAGTAAAACGTTCTCCTGCCCAGGAATGATTCAAAATATAAATACAACTTTCAAAATTGAACTAAACATTTATTAAATAGTTCATGCGGAATAGAAAGACAGTTAATAAATAATAGGGCACGTGACCTTCATGATCCAACAGCCTCGTCCAACTCATCTGTCTCGGTATACCTCAACACCTGGAGGGGGGAAAATGATAAGGGTGAGTAATAGAAATTACTCAGTAAGAACTCTCACCTAGAGTACAAAAATGCATACATCAGCTCAACATCTAACCAACAACTGCCCTCATTATCTACAACACACTCAGAGCTCTAAGCTGAGAACCTCTAGGCTCAACTAATTGGGGAAGCACAACTGATCTCACCTATTCAGGTACTTTTCTGGCTTATTTACGTAAGGAGCTCAACTGGTCCAAGTGATTTCTAATAGGAAACACAACTGATCCTACTATAGCTTATAGGAAACGCAATGGTCCTATAAAAGTAACTCTACTGGTTCTAGCTAGTTAGGGACGCAACTGGCCCTACCACAAAATCAAGAACACAACTGGTCCTGCTATAACTTATAGGAAACGCAACTGGTCCTACACAATTAGGGAACACAACTGGTCATAATAAAGGTCAGGAACATAACTGGTCCTGCTTGCTACAACTTATGAGAAATGCAACTGGTCCCATAAATTACATCAAATCAGCAAATTAGGTACGCAACTGGACCTGCTATAATCTTATAGGAAACACAACTGGTCATATAAGGCAGTAGGAACGCTACTAATCCTACAGAATTAGAGAACACAACTGGCTCTAATTAAGGTCAGGAATGCAACTGGTCCTGCTACAACTTATGAGAAACGCAACTGGTCCCATAAATTACATCAAATTATTTACCACTCAACATCCCATACTACTGAGCAGTATCAAACCAAGGAACATTTTGGTATGTAAAAACATTAAATAAACTATCAGTAGCTCAAATATCCAATATAGAGGTCAACGAGGTCAAACTAGCTCAAATACTGAAGCCATGCATTTTATAGGAAATATATACATCAAGCTCAGAAGTCAACGAGGTCAATCTAGCTCAAAGATTAAAATTCATGCATCTTATAGATAAACTAGCAATTTAATCAATCAGATATCAAGCAAACAATGCATTTAAGGACCACACAACCCTAGGTAAAAGTCCTTACCTTTGAAGATACAGAACTCCTCAAATGACGTGCTAAAACCCTCGATTGAGCTACGAGTTTGGACCTAGAATAACCAACAACCTATGATTAATTTTCGAGCCTAACCTCGTAATGTTTTTTTTAGAACATAAAACGCCCCAACCCAAAATTAAAAGGATAATGGTTAATCATTAAAATTCATATTATAAAATAACACATTTTCCACATGGCTCTTGCTTAAAAGAGATTTAAATATTTATTTCCTCAAAATCAAAATCAATGATTTTTAAATATTCAATTCATCAAATCTTTTGACATTTTAAAAATATAGCCCAAAGCCCACAATTAAATTGTGATTTAAAATGTCATTTAGCTTTTAAAAATCAATACTACAAAAATGAGCCCAAAATCCTTTTAAATAAAATGAACTAAAGAAACCAAACATTTAAGTAAAATTCAACAGCCCAAAATTCTATTTATAAACAATAATTAAAGCCCAATATTTGATTAACTAATTCCAGCATATTTTATAATAGTTCCCAACCAATACATTAAGCCCAACTAGATTTATTAAATAGGAAAAATAAGGCTCAACAGCTTAACATATAAGAATTTCTAGCAGTCCAAAAACATTAAATAAATCCCAACATTTTAAATCCAAAGCCCATGAATTCACTTGCAAGTAGCCCAAAACCTCATTTAAAAACACATATATCACCTAAATGATACTACACAATCCACACCGTCAGTTCAAGCTCAACAACTCAAGAAATGAAACAAAGCCAAAACCACCAAGCGGGTCGTCGGATCTCGGGTCTGCGAACACAGAAACAGCGCAAGCTGCACGGGTTGTCGGGTTTTGGCCTATTTCTCGCGCAAACGCAGTTGCGCTACACAGACACCCATCGGGAAGAACCCGACATTTACCACAAACTGAAACCGACGATGTTTAGAGACAAACGGCGACGAAATCCGACGGATTTTGTGGTTCGAATCTACAAACAAAATGGCTTTTCTTGCAGTCACCGAAGTGATGGATGGCAAAACGATTTCGCGGCTGGGCTCGCGAAATCTGAGCTCTCATGGCGGCGAGAGAGTGGTCACTCGAGGGTGTGCTCGCGAAGAAGATGAAAGCACTGCTTTTATTATTATTTTTTCTTTATTAAACAACTTCACTAACGTACAGGTAAATGGACAGTTTATAAAAGAAATTTGCCAGCTATTGTTTTTTTTTTTTTTTAAAACAAATAAATTTCTTTTCTCTTTAATTACTTGCATAGTAACGGAATAACAATGAATTAAGTTCCAATCCAATAAAATTTGGAAAAAAAAAAATACAAATAAATTAACAATAAAGATGATGAAAATTTAAATGATATTGAAAATATCTTCATTTGATTGTTAAAATCTGTTATCCTAACTTAGTCATAAAATCAATGAAATTTGATAAAAATATCTTATCTTCTATGAATGAAAATCTAAATGATATTGTAAATATCTTCTACATTATTTGTATTAATTTTTTTTTATATATTTTAATAGATGACATGTTTGTAATTTAAGGTATGACTTAAAGGGTAAAATCGTTCAAAAATGATTTTTTCTTTAAGCCACAGTTTAAGGGTAGTATGATGTGGACTAAAAATGTAACTTTTTTTTTTAAATAGGGGTGTTTGGTTCCTCCATTCGAGCATTTTTTCGTGGGATTATCACTTTCGGGGATGTTTATTTCAGTCATGATTTGGTTTGAGGATTTACCAACTCTTTTTCACAAATGTACATTCAAACAAGTTTTTATATTAAATCATCCTCTTTTTTATTTTTAAAAATAACTTTCATTTTTAATCATTCATTTATGGTTACTCAATCATTTCTAACCACTTATTTTTAATAATTCATTTCAAATAAAAAAAATATTTTTAATCATTAGTTTTTAACTACTTAAAAATAATTGCTTATTTTAAATCTTCATTCACATAAGGTTTTGATTCTAACTCTTCTATATAAAAATCACATTCAAACGAGTTTTTGATTACAACTCTCAATTTTTAACTAATTATAATCCCTCATTATAATTCCATAAGGTAAATTCTCTTTAAAATATGACAAACAAATAGCCTCTTCCAGTTTTCCCGTTTTCCACGAAATCAGGATATCAACATATAGACAATTTTAATTGCAGGACGACTTGCCGTTTTGTTTGAAAGGAAAATTACGAGGCCATATTCAGGCCCACGAAGACCTGCGTTTTTTTAAAATAAAATTGGGAAATAGTAGAAAATGACTTAATTTAGTGAAAAAACAGAGTTGATGACTTTTTTGTATTAGACTTTAAATTCATGACTAAAAAAAATCACGAAGGAGAGATGAATATTTTCATTCCCAAAGTACCATTGAATTTATTTTTCCATTTAGTTGTTTCACCAGAAAAAAATCAAAATTTACCTAAATCTAAGCATAACAAATTTTCTCTTAAATCTAAGCATAACTAATTTGATAATATTTCAAATTTAAAATACTAATAATAGTCAACCCAAGATTTAGGAAGTGGACTAAAAATAATGAAAACCACAAATCAAATTTGTTTATCGCAATATACAATGAATTTACAAGCATAATGCATGTTGATAAATTGTAGGGACTACATATGCAGTACGTACTTTCAGAAAACATAAGCACTGTTAGGGGTGATAGAGGGTACATTGACATATTCATGGGGTAAGCAAACAATGTATTATAATGAAGCAATTCATACTTATATACACATTCCAAACAAATTAATATCTATAACACAACAAGAACAGATAAATACATGACATAAATGAGGTCTTAGTCTTACATATACATATGTAGACAATCCACTAGGCAGAAACCAATGATAACCCCCAGAAAAATGCATTAGGTAAAATTACATAAATTAAGTAGTCACAAAGGATGACTAGGCACAATTTTTATGCTTCACGAGTTACGTGTCTGATCCGCCACTTGTGCTTAAATCACGATGTACAATGGATATACAAATAAAGCGCATGCTAATAAGCTATAGGGTCTACATATGCAATGCATAATTTCAGATCCATCGCATGTGTTTAATTTTAAGCCACTTGAACTCAATGTCGATATTACCTTTGAAGAGAAACTCATGCCAACATTATCTAAAATATGCACAAACTAAAAAAAACTTATTCACAAAATATATAAATAGGCAATAGTAATCAATATATGCACCCTTATTACAACATGATTTGTACAAAATATGTGCCAATAAAGTCTAACTTATGAAAAAAAAACAAAACAAAAACAAAGAAATGAATGTTACTCACATAATATATACAAGTAACAACACTAACATAACTAATATATGCGTCAATACTCTATACATAATAGGTACCAACAGTAACTAATATAAGATATGTACAAAATACGTGCAACCAATGTCTAACTTATGCAAAATTAAAAAAAATAAAAAATAAAAGAAAATGTGGGGATTCTATTAGGTACAAAATACGTTCAGGGTTTAGGAAAAAACTAACAAAAAAAAAAAAAAAATCTCAATAAAGTATGAATTCGATTTTAGACGTTAATATCTTTGAAAACTAGAGTCAATTGAGAGATTTGAAAGCTTACACTTGAAAAAATGTCATAGCACCAAAATGGATTTAAAGGCTTACACCAGAAACGTTTATATCTTCATAAACATTGCTCCAATGTCTGTTCCTTTCAAAATCTCGAGAATTGGAGCCCAACAAAATGCATGCATTTCTCTTGTGGTCAGATTTTTCACCGAGGCTATCATCCATTGCAAATACATTGGTGGAGGGTTTTCACGGAGGTTGTTCAAGGAGAAGAAATAATCAAAATGAACTTTTCATCTTTTTCAAGAATGGATATTCATAAAACTCAAGTTAGGTACTATTCCCAACCATTTTTTAATTTATATTTAACCAAACTTACAATAATCACACTGACCAACGAGAGTATGTACAACTTATGGGAAGGGGATATATAGCTATATTTGTGAACGTTAAGAACAAAAATTATAAATTATGTATAAATTTTTAAAAAATTCAAAATCCCTGATTTCATGTTATTTTATAATTATTGATTTATACATTTTTAGAATTAGTTAGGTTGTTTTAGATTTTTCTAAATTCAAAAAGTTAATCACAAATAATTTATTTAAAATAGATTAAAAAGAAACTCTATGAAATATAGGAGGCGTACAATTGTAAACTAATTTTCATATTAAAAATTAATTAAAATTCTAAAATAAAAAAGACATAAATTTAAAGTCTAAAGATCTTTAGCCACATCCCTAATTAGTTTCTAAATTCTAGTCATTTTCGTAGTTGTCCAAATAAAATTCTGGTTATCATATCTGTCTACATTTCATGTGTTAATTATTATTTTTTCTTTAGAAAATTGCATTTTTTACAGTACAATTTGGAGGAGGGGGCCAACGAACCTTACATAGAATAATTATCTCTTAAATAATATGAGAGCCAAATATAAATTTTCAATCTCAAATTCGTGACTATGAAGTTGAAATGAATTAACACAAAACAAAATAACTAACTCTGTCATCGATTCATTCAATTAAAAATTACTTTAATCTGATTTTAATTTGATTTGATTCTTACATTTCAATAATACTTGCTTTTGATCATGATATTTTTTTAGTTTACTGTTATATTTTTTTTAGTTCCAATTCCACTTTGACCTTTGTAATAAAGTTCAATTTATTAGGCTTATTTCTATGGTGTTTTTTTAGTTTACTGTTATATTTTTTTTTAGTTCCAATTCCACTTTGAACTTAGTAATAAGGTTCACTTGACCCGATGTTAGGCTTATTTCTAGATGAGGTTATGAGTATAGCCTAAGTTAAATAAAAATGTTATATTTATTTTTTAAAAATAAATATATTTTTTATATTTATAATTGTTTGAGTCAATTTACGTCCACTTCCATTATTACCACGTGTCATTAAAAGATCCTTTTGACTATTAGGACACTCTAAGATAATTTAAATAAATTAGAATATTTGAACGTGCCTTGTAATTGATATTTTTTCCCCTAAGTGTAGTATGTAAGATTATATTTTTATTTATTAAAATACTTATAAATAATAATATATATTTTAATATAATTTTACCTGTACGCATTTCTTTTTTTTCATTCGTTTATTATTTTAGTTTAATCTACAAACCTTGAAATCATCACCTCAATCTTTTTATTTAAATAGTTAATGCGTAAATCATCCTTTCAAATTTCTAACTCTTTTAAAAAACTATAAGACTGATTAGTTAATTGGAATATATAATATATTTTTGCTATTAATTGCAATATTTGAAAATTCAATTTTAATACCTCAAATTTATTAATTTCTATATTTATTTGTAGTTATCAAACATTTCACTAGACGTTGAATTATGCAAAATAAAATACAATTTCATTTAAAAAAACACACAATCTAAAATCTCAAAAATCCCATTTGGGCTTTCTTATTTCACCTTATATTTTATAAATAATAAAAAATAAAGAAAATATTGAAAAAATAATAATAAAAAAAGATAAAATCTATTATCTGTCTCTTATCATTTTTTGCTAATAGAACAAATTTTGATGAAACATCAAATTTTTAAATATTAATTTAACACAAATTAAGTAAATAATATAATTATATTATATTTTTATTTTAAAATCTATTGTTCTCTACGAAAATGAATAGTGGTGTATAGATTTATATTTAAAATTAAAAAATATATATGAATAAATAAATAATTAGTAAAAATTGATCAAATTTAAATAGGTACATATATCAAAATATGTGTAGTACTCTAATGACATCACATATCAAAGAATAATCGACAAATTACATGTTCAAGTCATATTTATTATAATAACAAAAAATAATAATTATAAAAAATTATCTTTCACTAATTTGAAAAATGTTATAAACACTTATTCAAAATTATAAACACTTATTCAAAATTTTAAATACTGCATAAATTTTAAAATATATATAAATTAGTTTTAAACCATAAAATAAATAGGAATACAGAAAGAAAATATAATAAAAATAAAAATAAAAATAAAGGAAGAAAAAGAAAACGAATTAATTACCGATTGAAAGCTATTAGTCAAAATATTTTAATTATAACATTTTTTAAAAATATTTTTGTACCAATCCGAGAAGAATTATTAGTAATTTGAATTAAAAAAGATCCTTGATAGAGTGAGGAAGAATTATAAGTTTGTGGTATTTATAGAAAAATCTAGAACCCAATATCTTCTTTAAATTTGAAAAAAAAAACTCAAGATCTTCATTTGATTTTATACTTATTTAGTTTGAAAATGCCATACGATTTTAATGACTAATAATAAGTTGTGGTATTTATAAAATAACCTCAATCCCAAGATTTTCTTTAAATTTGAAAAAAAAACTCTAGATCTTCTTTTGATTTTATACTTATTTAATTTGAAGATACTATAAGATTTTAATGACTAATAATAAGTTTATGGTAATTATAGAAAAAGCTTCAATCCAAAACATTCTTTAAATTTGAGATTATACGATTTAGTTTGAAGATATTGTAAGATTTTAATGACTAATAATTATAATTGTTGATATGACCTGAAAAAGAGAATCACAATAATAATTCAAAATTGAATTTGTAATATACTATTTTTTTTGTCAATTTGTTTTTGGTAAATTTAAAATAAAATCAATTAAATAAAGGATGGTTTAAATAATAGGTAGCATATTTAAAATTAGGAAGAATCACTTGTGGACAAAATAGTCAAAAAAATGATTCTTCCTATTAAGCTACATTTTAAGTAGTAAAGATAATTAAATGATGATGAAAATAAATGCATGATAAGGATGTAAAAGTGTGGAGAAGGAAATTTAAAAAATTTAAGAGAAGATGTTATGAAAAAGAAAATTGAATTGTGTGGTAACAAAATAAATTGATGGAAAAATTGTGAGGAATTGTGGTTATAAATGTAATATTTATGTTGTTTTTTAGAGATAATATTTATGTTCCTCAAAATTATCTTTTAGGTGCTACATGGTCATAATTTAATTTAATGTAGTTTTTTTAGAGTTAATGTAGGTTTTTTTTGTATGAGCGTTTTGCTTTTGTTTTTGTTTTTTTTTTAAAATTTAATTTAATGTAAGGTATTTTTTTTAAAAAAAAAATGTTAATTTAATGTACGTGAGTTTTGCTTTTTTTTTTTTTTTTTTTTTTTTTTTTTTAAGAAAATAATGACATATTTGTAGAGATATAATATGGAGGCAAAATCGTCCAAAAATGATTTTCCATTTAAGCCACATAAGGTATAAAGAAAGATAATAAAAAATAAAAAATAAAAAAGTAGCAGCTATAAAATAATTATAATTATAGTAAAATTATAATACATGTAAATGTTATCTAAAAATGAGAGAATACATATAAATACCAAATGAGTTGGTCGCTCATTGATTATCGTGTTTAGTGGTAATTGATTTCAATTCACTGTCACAAATTCGATCATGAGTTAGGTCCCCAAATTTGTTCTAAAAAAAAGAGAGAACACATAAACATTAGATCTTGTTTTTTTGCTTTTTCCACACATATGAACTCAAATTTATTACCTATTTTTATAAGAAAACATTGTTATAGATAATAAATTATAGTGTTTTTATTTTAATTATAGTAATTTTTAAAAAATATTTCAATTTTTAATATTTTCAAATCGACTTGTTTTTAATTTGTTTAACTTGATTGAAACTATAGGTCATCAGTTTCAATTGAATAAGTTTTTGTTATATTTAATTTTTTTCTAAAATTTCGATTACATATAATATATTTCCAATTTTTGTTATTTGTAAAAATCCAACTTCTAAAGGTTATATTTACTTTTTAACTATTGTTTTACTTTATTTTTTTTTATAAGAAATTCATGAGATTAGTCAAATCTAGAAAATAATTGTAAATATGATCAATTTTTAAATTTTTTTTTAACAAATACAATCAATAAAAATAGTGTATTAATAAAGCGTATTAATGACTATGTTAGAGTATTTATAATACATAATATTGTATTGATGAGTATTTATAATATTCTATTAAAAAGTATTATTGACTATGTATGCAAATATTTTAAAATTTACCTACATTTTGAGGTCGTTTACTTCGTGGTAATCCAAGATTTCAATAGAATGAACATCTGAATTACCACGTTCATTTTGTGATAATGACAAATATTTAAGGTATCTTGAGAGGTTGGGTACCCTGAAAGTCATTTGGATGCCCTCCTACAACATGGACTTTCAGGATACCCATGAATAAGGCATCCTCAAATGACATTTTTACCATCACGACTTATATATATATATATATATATATATATATATAAATTTTTCTTCTACATTTTGTAGCTTAAAATTAACTGATATGTTATTTTTTTAGTATACGGTGATCATAATTATATTTATATTTTACATTTTGTTTTAAAATAATTTTTATTAAATTAAATAATATTTTGATTATTTTTAATAATAATTTAATGTGCATTGTTTTTATTTATTATATTTTTCAAATATAATTGTCTAATAAACTCTCTATATTAGCCAATTTTATCACTTGTTCGACTAATGAAAGTTTTTTTACTTGGTAAATTTATTTTAAACTATAATAATTATATATATATATATGAATAAGGTATAACTGAATGTGTAAATTAAGGTATAAAGACATTTTTGTAAGAACTCAACTTCTAAAATTGCCTTAGACTCGGTTCTTACTCAATATGTATAGTTTAAAATATAAGTAACTGAAAACTGAAAATCACTTTAGTCAACATGACCAGAGTTTATTAAATAATCCTTGAATTAAATAAAGAATAAATGGGAGAAACCTCTCCTAACTAACATGTTGGAAATAATAATGAAAATAATAAATAATACGACAACGCACTCCCATAATCCATCGATGCTTATTCTAGCCATTCGGTGCTGTCCTAAGTAACCTGGTGGAAAACCATAAGGGTGATCAGTACAAAGGTATTCAGTAAGAATCCCTAACTGGGGTACAGTACGCATATCATCACATCATCTACCATCATAGCATTACATGAATTACAACCAAATCAATCATTTGAGTTATCAACACAACTTTTTCGTGCGGTCTCTTGGCCTCTCGCCTTAATAATTAGCTCATCGCACTAATCTGAACGCTTAGGAGACGCCCCAAGTGTTCGGCTCTAGAAAAAACTGGAAAATGGTGTGCTGACGACACTAGCCCGAGGGAGCCTTCCTTTCGGCATTTAGTGCATGTACGTGCACATCGCATGTTTTTGTAAACTGAGTTGATGTAGGTCTATATAGTCCTATCTCATTCCAGGTCCACATGCCTAATAAGATTCGGTATGGTGTCCACTGATCTACAACTGGTGGGAGGCCTCAACACGCAATTATGGCAGCTTTTTCACACCTATCACCTGAAGCTAAAGATTCTCCAATGGCAGGCTTGTACCATGATATGAATCTTGCTCTAGTAGGTCTAAAACTAGGCTATACTAGGGGCAACATGTTACATCACATCCTTAAACCTGAGAGGGTGGCATGTAACATCACATCTTCTTATAGCCTCTTGATGATGACAACCTAATGCATATACATACTAAGAATATGAAATGCTCAATTCCCTAACAAGTCACCAAAACATGCTTAACAAATAAACAATCATCCCTAGCAAGGTACTAATAAGCAGAAATTTGGAACAGACAGGTTATTCACATAAGGCTAGCTACCTACACATATTCAATAACAATAAAACATACAAAACATCAAATATTTATCAACGAAAGAAAAGTGCAGGGCCCACACAACCCAGGTAAAAAATACGCACCTGATAATTAATGTAGAACAGACAAATGCTCTTTGAGCTGCAGATACCAGCAATGAACAATTTCATAACCTAAACAATAATTTACTAAACAATTAATAATTTATCCAAACATCTAATCCAGCAGGGAACTTAGGGAAACTCAGGAATTACCCAAGGCTTGCTGCACAGAAGACCATGAGATGACTAATACACGACGGTTCGGTAGATGACGTAGGAACGAGCGTGAAGGGTGTTATTGCATTGGAAAAGGCGATCGAAGTGTGGTTGTGACGCCGAGCGGCTGCGTAGTGCAGGCGATGAACGTCAGAGGCCAAGTGTGGTGCGGGAACGTCTGCAAATAATTGGAGCAGGCTAGAAAGCAGCGTTACTACACTGCGACTCGGTCCCAGGTGCAACTAAATGCAAGTAGGTACAAGGTTGAGCGTGTGGCTATTGCTGGGGCGCTCGGCGAGGAGACAGCTTGCAAGGGAGAAGTATATTTGTAACATATAAAATATACTACACAAATTTATGTCTGATTTATATTTGTGTATTTGAAAATTTAGTCATGATTTTTTAGAATTGTAAATACAGTAACTTCTTAAATCTGATTTATATTTTTTATCATTTCAATTTTAACCATATTGATGTATGAAGAAGTATATTAGTAACATATACAATACACTACATAAAAATTTATAGGCATTAGTAAACATAATATCTATGAGCATTGCATAAAGAGAAACTTTTTGTTGTTTTCACTGGATGGTGAAGAGCTATTAAGCGATTTTATAGCATAGAAATTTGATGGTATCGAAAAATGGTTCCTCCAGATCAAGGGTAATATTTATATTACCGGGATGGGAATGTCAATAAAACGACAAACAATGTTAGACATCGGTGTGGTGTGAGACACGCGACCTCCGTTGCCTAAGTTAGAAGTGGTCGGAACATGTGTAGTGTATTAAGAGCTTGAAAATTTGAGAGTAGCTTAGCTTAGAATGCTTAGCATTAGTTTATCGTCGAATGACAGACTTCTGATCATTATATAGCCATCAGTTTCATAACTACCATGAACGCATTTAGTGTTGCGCATTATGACACTGATTAATGAGTTATGATATTTGTGTTATTAAATCGGAGATAAATATATTTGTAACTTCCGATCGTTACTCATTTGCTTATTTATTTTGTCTTATAACCATCGAAATTACTTGAAGCGTAACAACCTTGGATCAGAGTCCTATTTGGCCGACCACTAGGGTCGTTTGTCATTAGTCTGACCCTTCGAGGGTTGGGGGTCGACTCTTCCTTTGGGCGACCCCAAGGGTTAGTTCCTCTTTTGGCTGACCTCTTAAGGGTCGGATTCTTCCGTTTCTCTTTGGGTCTCGGCGACTTCTGGGAGACTGACTCTCTCGAATAGGCCTCCTTTTAATTTCTCGAGAAGAGACTTCAATTTACTTCTATTAAGGTTTTGCAGTTTTTTGTGCTTGACAAATATTTTACCAACAACATTATCCTCGCTCTTAAATTTAGCTCATGCTTTTTAGGAGAAGCATTTTTAAGAGTAACCTTTTGATTTTTCTTGGGGATTCCTTAACATTTTTCTTAGACTAATAATTTTCTAGGAACATTGTTCCATAACCTTTCTTTAGATAAGCTGTCTTTTAGGGTTTATTCGTAATATTTTTGAAAACACATGGTCTTTTAAAAATATTTTCTACAAGCTTTAACATTTTTTAGATTAAATCAATAATCTCCTAAAAAATACTTTCTATAATTTGGACACTTTTTTTAGATTTAATAATCTTCTAAAAGTGTTTTCCATAACTTACATTTTTTGGATTAAATGAATATTCTCCTGAAATTGTATTCTATAATTTGGGACACTTTTAAGATTTAATAATGAGAAATTGTGTTGGATGGTCCAATTTCAAAAAATAATTGCATATCTAGGCAAATTAGAATTTTTTTTCATCCACAGTCAAATGTACGGTATAATTGATACTTATTGTACTGTATAATTTAGGGTATTAATATAGTATTTTCTATTATTAATACAATATTTACAATTTCCCTTTTATGTATTATTAATATAATATTATACGTTATTAATTGTAACATCGCCGATTCTCCCGTACGAATAAAAGGTAACTGCTTCCCTTATCCTCTGCCATTTGGCACTTACGTTTAAAAAAAAGAAATAATAATTAATAAATAATGATTCTAACCGTTTGGCATTTGACCAGTCAAATAGAGAATTTGTTAAGAGGGGGATCGATTGGTTTTGTGGCACGTGTAAGTTGGGATTTAATCGACAAATTTTACCCTAACTGCCACCCAGATTCAGTTGATCGATCGATTCAGAGATCTCTCTCAAGCCTTCTCAAAAGAAAATTGTAGATTATTCCATTCCTAATTCGTAGTTCTTGCTCGGCTACATCCCGAGATCGAAATCGTTGCCTTCAATAAAAAAAAACTAGTGCTTTTGCTTGGCAATTCGTGCCTTAGGTTGTCCTGAATAGTTGTGAAATTCAAGTAATCAGAGGAGAAAGGTTACTTTTTTAATTTCTTATGGTTCTATTAAATTATGCTCGAAATTTGGAGCAAAACCGAGGTTGTTTCATTGAAAACGGAGGAAAAATGGGACTTTTTTTTAATAGAAATCGAACCAGAAAGTCGAATCCTGACCTAAAACAAAACCAGAACCCTAGCCTAGCTCCTATCCGAAAACTGAGCCACGCGCGCCGTTGGATGAAGGGTTGGACACATGTCGGCCATCGCGCGCGCAACGTCGCCTTCCCAAGCCTAGCTCCGAACTGGCCGATCCACTAAAGCCACACACGTTGTTGGATGAAGGCCTGAACACGTGTCACCCATCGCACGCACCATGTCACCTTCCCTAGCCGCGTCGCCTTCTCTAGCCGCTCCGAGTCGTGTCGCAGTCGTTGACTCCTGACTGTTGACCGTTGACCAAAAAAATGAAAATTTTCCTTTTTGTTAATTTCGACGTTCTGAATCCATTTTTTGTAGTCTAAGGTGCTGATTCTAAATCGTTTGTGATTTATAGGACTCGAAAGTCAGCAAAGGCCTAAGAAGAGCTGTAGTTAAGGAATTTGGCTAAAGTAAGGAAATTTACACTTACAACACTTGCAATACTTCGATAATCTAGCTGCTTGCTAGATAGGTTGATATCTTGTTTAGAATTTAGACCCTAGTTGTTGCTTGTTACGTTTGAGGGGTCTTGTGCCCATTTATCTGAGGGGTCTCGTGCCCATTTATCTACGGGGTCTCGTGCCATTTATCTTAGGGGTTTTGTGCCCAACTGACTGTTACTGAGGGATCGCGTAACCATTGATGCTTAGAACCTTGTGTCCATTGCTATTCATTATTGTGGGGCCCAGTGCTCAATGCATTGGTGGGGGTTTGAGAACAAGAACATGTGTTTTAGGCAGTTGATTCCTAGTGGGATCCTTACTGAGTTTGTGAACTCACCCTTTACTTTTCTGTGGTTTGTCCACAGGTACGCATGTGATATACCGGGAGGGATGATCAGAGCTGCAAGAAGACCATGGGCAAAACTAGTTACCTTAAGTCAATGTTTTTTTTATTATTCCTTTTGAATCTGGCAGAAATGGCTGATAAGCTAGTGTTAGATGTTTTTTTATCCTATTTTCAATTTTAAATGTTATTTAACTGTTTTCCAAGGGTACCATGAATACTATCTGTTCTGAATAAAAAATGTGTTTTTAAATGTGGTTGAACAATAGTGGTTTTTAGCTAACTAATTTACGGTTATAAAATTTGGGCTAAAAGTTTAAGTGAAGGCCTAGGTTAAGACCTTGTCAGGTCTTTACATTAGTATAATATTGTGTATTAACATAGTATTATGTATTTATTATATCGTATAATTTTTATAGAGTATGCCTATGATTGCTATTTTTTTTTGTCTAGTATTTTAAATACCTTTTCAATTTGGCCTATTCCTAAAAAATCTCCTTTAATAATCTCTTGAAAGTGTTTTCCATAAATTTACATTTTGGGATTAAATGAATAATCTTCTAAAATTGTTTTCTATAATTTGGGATACTTTTGAGATTTAATAATCTTCTACAAGTGTTTTCATAACTTTACATTTTTGGGATTTAAATGAATAATATTTTTTAAAAATTTTAAATAATTTGAGACACTTTTGAGATTTAATAATGTAACACCCTAGTTAATTCCAAAATCATTTAAGTGTTTTATTAAATTTTTTTATATAATATTATAAGACTATAGATAATTTTTAAGTATAGTTAGTGTTTTATTGAATAGGCTAATAAATCTCAAACTAATTATATTATTTAATGCTCCATGCGATTTAAGCTATGAGTCACCTTGATAAGTTATTTAGAAACTTATAGTAATAAAAGCTAAAATGCAAAAGTTATTTTGGGTTATGGAAATTGGAGTTTTAAAGTTAAATTAGGGTATATGGATTTAAATGGGAAGAAGTTTTTATTTATGTATCTTTTTATTTGGCCACACTTTCTCTCTCTTCTTCATTCAACCCCAACAACCAACTCCACCACCTAAAACCCTCTCCTTCCTTCTTAGGTTCAAGGAGTTAGAGAGCTTCGTTTGTGATTCGGAGACCAGATCCGTGCTCAGGGAGTCGAGAGCTTTGAAACATGATAAGATTTGTTTGTTTTCGTGGAGTTTTCCGGCGAGAGGGTTTTGAAATTCGTTTCTTCTTTCGTAGTTTCGCGGAGCTAGAGAAGTCCGTTAGCGATTCCGAGACCAGTTCCGTGCTCAAGGAGTCGAAAGCTTCAAAACATGGTAAGATTTGTTGGTTTTCATGGAGTTTTCCGGTGAGAGGGTTTTGAAACCCGTTTCTTTTTTTTTCGGGAGCTAGAGAAGTTCGTTTGCAAATCTGAGACTTGTTCCGTGATCCTGAGCTCGAGACCTTTCCAACAAGGTATGACCGGCCCCATTTCGCGACGGTGCACCGTCACTGGCACCGCCGTGCTCCGGCGAGGCATTTTCGGGCAGTAGCTTCCCCTCGTTCCGTGATGTTAACCCCCTTTGTGGCTCGTTTAGATTGTCCCTAACGAGCATCGTGACGTTGTTTTTGTGCTTAGGTGCTCTCGGGTTCATCGTTCGAGTCGCTGTTTAGCTCGTGGGTTCCCATGGTGTTTCGGTCGAATCGTCGGGAAGGTAAGGAACTTCATTATGATTCAGGTTTGTGGTTTAAAGCATGTGAATAGTGGCATGATAGAATTTACAATAATTGAATGTTGGATGACTTGTCACATGTATGATTTGGTGTTGTTATTCACTGTGTGGACCTATTACTACTCGTGGTAGCACAAAATCATGTATAGCTAGTAAACTGTTACATATTTGTTGTTGTATAGCATGGCACCCTTACCACCTCGCTAAAGCCCTACCACATCCACCTGAAGTCCAACTTTTCCAAGAACTGAGCACCAGATCCCCAAAGCAAACCCTACATGGATCTGAAACTCTCGCCACAGAACAAACCACACAAAACACACTTGTGTGCACAACTCCCAACCTTCATTTAGCGATCCAAGACTAACAAATGCTTTTCCCAAAAGCAACACTAGCTTCTGGCAGAGATACAACCAATCAACGGAACACCCAAAGTTCCATCTCCACACGATACTCGAAGCTGTGGCAACCTTGCTCTACCAAAGCATAACCATACCAAACCGAACTTACTTTATACCATGCCTCTACCAAGGGTGCTTACCCATAAGGCATCCAACTCCTCTCACAAGGCATCCTACTCACCTCATAGGCATCCAACTCATGGTCCCTCAGCTGGACCCAACTTGTTCCTACGATGCTCAACCCTCCTCAGATTTAGGCACTCGAAGGTAGTTGACCGTACTACCAACCACAAGGATCTCTTGGCCTTAACACTAGCGTGAGATGCACGCGCACTAACACTTACCAACCGTCAACCTGCTTGACTTACTCAACCTCCAGTAACACTGGGAAAAGGCTCCGGCTCTTCTCGAACATCCTTTTGCTTGAAGTCCTTCGATTACCACTGAACTAGCCCTTTTTGCACGACCTACACAGGTGCAACTACCATAAACGGATCCCAGGCTAAAGGAGTACGCTGAACTCCGGACGGCATAGAACCTTCTACTATGCCCATGCCAAACTCAGGCCTGAACCAGATTTAGTGCCAAAGCGGCACACCAACAAATGCACCTCAAGTGCCACTACTACCAAATCCACATCTTACTACAACGGGGCCAACAAGGTCACAGCCTCAAGTGACACGAACTCTGGCTCGTCATACAAGGGCTCAACTCCAACAACCATGCCTAAGGCATCTCATCAAGCTGAAGGCTCACCGCCTACTCTTGCATCTCCACATGATGCTCAACAAACTCTGGCCGGCTCTCACAACATGCAGCAGCTAGCCCTACTCTAGGGCTTACCAAAAGAAGAGTGTTCAATTCTATCACACAACTGAGGAAACCACCAACAGATCCAGTCCGTAGAGAACACTGCTTGCTGCACCCTTACCCACAAGGTTCCGGCTTACTGGCTGCAAACAACAACACTTTAAAGAAGCACAAAGATGCCTCATCAACCTCCTCGAGGCTACCAACTTTGCAACCACTCTCTGGGCATCCAAATAATCTAACAAGGCTCAAGATCAATGCTTGAGCTACCCAGGCTAGTCCACACGGGGACCTGCTCCACAAACATCCACATCAGCACAACCACAGCTAACTCCTCTCTTGGAGTGGCATTCCAAGGCAAAAGCACCTCCACCCTCTCACTAGGGGAAAACCATCAACTGGGCCACAGTTGGCCTATGGGAGTCCAATCTCTACCTCCCTCTGGAACGATGTTCCAGGGGCATCCGAATCTACCTGGATACCTCAATAAGCCACAAAATACATCACACACTGCGGGAAGTTGGCATGATGGCGCTCTAAACCCAAACCAATAACGAGTCAGAACCTGCTCGTCTCCGCTCCACAACACTACACAAGGCATACACTAGATGACAAGTATTGTAAATTCTTAACCCTTTTTTCTCAACAAAAAGCAAACTTAGGCGTACCTGATGACTGTCGGAGTGCTAGTGATCATGGGAAAACGACCTACAACAAAAGGTCAAACTACAGAATGTATGACTCTGTGCTCTGATACCAACTGTAAGGGACCGACCCGAATGAGGCACTAAATGGGCCCTTACCCCAATGCATGCATTCAAAGTAAAGGAAATTTAAACAGACATGATTTCGGATTCCAATTAAAACAAAACATTCAAAATAACCCCTTTAAAAATTAGACAATTTCCCTGGAACCTGTCCCTGTTTCCAAGCACCTGTTCCAAGATAAATACATTTCCAAAGTATACTCCGATCAGAGATTTCTTAAAATCATTCAAAACCTGTTCAGATGCAAAATACTGGAATCCACAAATATTTACAAAACATCCTAGGGCTCCGTGCCCGGCTACATGCATTCAGGGGAAAACAAAACACACAAGAGTCATAATACAAAAATCAGAGTTGGAAGACTGGGCCCCATGATCACAGCTCATCCTTCAGCCATCCTGTCTCGCAACTCGGTTACCTGTGGAAAAACCACAAAAATAAGGGTGAGTAACGAATTACTCAGTAAGAATCCCCAACCGGGGTACAATACGATATACATGGTCATCTCGATGAGTGTATGCAAGCTATGAGTAAAAACACAGAATAGAGCACATAGCTTAGCCCACACTTGGGCCTCGGATGCCAAACTAGGGTCTTAGTCCGGTAATAATATCACACACAGTCGCCCTATACGAGAAACAAGTCTCGGCCTCAGCCTGTCTACTGTCGACGAAAGGTACACTGGCTCACAATCCCTAGGAGCTCTCCAGTCGGCGCTGTAATGAGCGTAAGCATGCACCGCGTGCTACTGCAGACCATGGGGGGTTGCCGGGTCTGAGGCAAGCTGCCCATGTCCAGTCACCACGCCTAACTAAATCTTTGGATCGGTGTCACTGACATAGGGGTGTGAGACCTGGACACGTAAACTATGTCAGCCTGAACCACCGCACCTGGGGCCAAGGAACGGTCGTGGTAGGCTTACACCAGGAAGCCGTCCTTGCCTTAACAGGTGGCAATCAGGGGCTACTGCCAAACATGCTGAGGACATGCCGGCTGCAGGGGACGAGGCAATGCCAAGTCATCATCCCGACCGTTGGGGCATTAACAACTGCCTCCCTCACCCAAGATTGCAGGGCCTACCGCTTGGGTTAGCTAATCCCTCACGGGGTCCAGGGACGGAATGACTTGCTCGACGTCCCTGCCATGGATGCAAGGTACTTTATGCATCAGGCCCGGATGATGCTATCTACCTGCAATTCTAACCTGCCCTAGCAAACAGCAAACAATTCCATAAAATCCAATACGTGCTCAATAAGAATACAACGAGCCTAGCATGATACTACGAAGCAAAGAATAGATACGAGCATGCCAGAAGGGAACAAACTAGCATGGATTAACATGAGAATTAACCAAGAAATCATGCTAACCGGGAATTCAGATTGAAGCACCTAGCTACACATGTCAATAATCACAAACAAGCAATCAATCAACAATCACATATAATATCGCAGGGTCCACACAACTCCGGTAAGAAATCCTTACCTTGGTCGGGGACGGATTGGCACGAAATCCTAAGTCGCGAACAATCTCGATCTAGCTACCGGGAACCTATCAATCATCACAATAATCACACAATAGGCCTAAATACAATAAAATAAATGAGGCTCAGCTCGGGAGCAACTCACGAGGCACGCATTTAACGCATTTAACGAGCCGATTGCACGAACGGGCGGCGACGAGGCTCTCGCTGGCGCGCTGGGCGCAGAATGGCGCGTGGCGCGGACGCGCGCTGGACGACGGGCGCGCTGCGCATGGTGATGCAGGGGCGAACGAAGCTTCATTTGGGCGCCATGGCGCACGACTCGGCGAGCGGGGCCCGGCGACGCGTTGCGTAGTCGGGCGAGGCGCGCGCTACGGACGACGGACGGCGCTGTTGGCGGGCTCGACGAACAGGGGCTCTGTTTTCGCGCGCGAACAAGGGCGAACAAAAGGGACAAATTCAAGCAATCCACGGGGATTCGACGCGCGATTCTTTGAAGAAGAACTCCCCTACACTAGCTGCACAAAACCCATACTTCAAATCGCCTCAACTCGGCCGATGAACGGAATCGAAACCAGAGAGAAGAAATCGGAATTCTTTTTTGAAAGAAAAGAGAAAAAGAAGCTTACCAGCTGCTCTGTGATGGAAGACGACCTCAAATTGGAGGCAAGACTTGGTCGAACAGGGCTGGAGAAAGAAGAGATCGGGAGAACTTGGCTGTCGGTCGGGGGTGATCGCGAGGAAGAAGAAGAAGAAAATGGGGCGAAGCTCGGGCGAGCTGCCTTTTAAATCAAAACAGGGGACAGACAAGCATACATAGAAGATGGCGCGTTTAGAAACACAAGAGCGCTCAATGGCTCGATTGGCGGCGATGCTTGCCTAGCTTGCTTCACGGTCTTGGTTCGATTCCTGCTCGACACGCTATTTAATTCCTTATTTGTTTTTGCCTCAAATCAAGCCCAAAACCTTCCCAAAACTTCCCGAACACATTCAAATTAACTCAATATTTTTCCGACAATTAACAAACACATAACCGGCCCTATCGGCCCGACCCAAAATTACCAAAATGCCCCTGGGCCTCCCGGGAAGACCGGGATGACCTTGTGTGCGGAAAAATGAGTTCCTTGGTTGTGAGCATACGTTGTGGGCCGGGTGCACTTGCCTAGGCTAGGGTAGATCTCGTGTGACTTTAGTGCTAGTTATTATCTCTCTGTGTGTACTCGTGGAACCTCATATGATGTGTGCATGGTTCCACCTGGTTACCTTCCCAGTACGTTGGAGAGGGGCCGGTCATGTAGTGTTTGTCCCTGAGACTACTAGAAGAGGTCATTGGGACAGATGCAGGCTCGAAGGAATGCTTGTCGGTGAGCCTGCATGCATTAGTGGGGATGTTGTTTGCAGGCAGGTCGGTCCTCCCGCATGCTAGGGGTTAGCAGCTGGTGCCCCGAGCCCGAGGTTTAGAAACCCTGCAGTTTTCCTCACTCGTGGCTCTCCCTGACAGGGTCAGGTGCTTTTGACTCGGCATTGTGTATGTCTTGGCTTACACGACTTGTGTGTCATTGTTCAGACTCGAGGTTTAGGGATGCTGTGTGTTCCCTTCACTCGTGGCCCTCATCGACAGGGTTGGGTGACTTATTGGTGGGTCTCTGGCAAAGGCCAGGTTACCCCCGAGACATTAGAGTATGTCTCCGCACAACGTTATGGGTCCCTGGCAGAGGTCAGGCTACCTGAGGCATGCCTCCGCTGGTGCACTTTGGCGGGTCCCTGACAGAGGTCAGGCTACCCCTGAGATAATTGTGATTTTCCCCCTTAGGACACGGTATGGAACGTGTCTGACCCGAGGTTTAGGAAACTTTTGTGTTCTCCTCACTCGGGGTCTTTGCTCTGACCTTGGTCAGATGATTGCGCAGCATTTAGCCGTAACTTGCCCACGGCTTGCACACCGTTATTTGACATTGTTTGCTCGTGACCCGCTTGGGGGCCGACCACGCATGAGCGAGGCATTTAGCTTCAGTTGTTGTATCTTCTAACTTGTTTCTGTTTACATGCCTAACCCCATGGTGGGGCTCCTTACTGGGTATATTTCGATATACTCACCCCTTACATTTTCAGGTATTGGTCCATTCCGAGTTGGCTAGGCTGGGAGCTGGATCGATCATGGACACGATGTCGACATTGTCCTTTCCGCATTGTTTACTTGTGTCAAACCTTATGTTTTATGTTTTAAACTCTGCTAAACTATGTTTTGTTTCGAACTATTAGTACTATTTTTCTTTTTCATGTTTCATGAGGTTATTTATTGGAAAAATGCATGTGGTTATTAAATGTGTTTGTGGATTTTGAATGCATGCACACGTAACACCCCACTAGAGTATTTTAGGAAGTTGGGTCGTTACAAATAATCTCCTAAAAGTGTTTTTCATAACTTTACCTTTTTGGAATTAAATGAATAATTTCTTAAAAATGTTTTCTATAATTTGAGACACTTTTGAGATTTAATAATCTTCTAAAAGTGTTTTGCATATTTTACATTTTTGGGATTAAATTAATAATCTCCTAAAACTGTTTTCTATAATTTGGGACAGTTTTGAGATTTAATAATCTCCTAAAAGTATTTTCCATAATTTTACATTTTGGCAGTAAATGAATAATCTCTTAAAAATGTTTCTATAATTTGAAACACTTTTGAGATTTAATAATCTTCTAAAAGTGTTTTACATAATTTTATATTTGTGGGATTAAATGAATAATCTCCTAAACAAAATTTCTATAATTTGGGACACTTTTAAGATTTAATAATCTTTTAAAAGTGTTTTCTATAATTTTACATTTTTTTGAATTAAATGAATAAACTCATAAAATCTTTTTCTATAACTAAGACACTTTTGAGATTTAATAAGAGATTTTTGTAAGAATAGACCAAATTGAAAAAGTATTTATAATACTAGGCAAAAAAAAAAAGAAACAGAAATGATAGTCAAACATAATTAATACTCATTATACAATATTATTAATATATAATATTCACTACTACAATTTTGACATTCTATGACAGTTAGCTTAACCCAAAAATTTTAAAAAACATAAAAACTGTCATAAAATATCTAAGAACACACATACTGTAGAAAAACATATAACTTTTAAGTTATTGACAGTTATTAATATTTTGATAATTGTCATAAAACAATTGTAATGACTGTCATGAAAATTTTTACTTTTAGATAATAACATTTCATATTTTCATAAGATTATGACAATTTTTGAAATTGTCATAGAAAATAAATATTTATAAATTTATATATTTTATTTTATTTTTTATTAAAATAAAATATAAAATCTAAAAAAAGAAAAATAAAAAGAAAAAAAAGACCTTTTTAGTTGAAAAAAGGTCATTAAAATATAAAATCAAGAGATTTTGGATTGGTTTGTTTCTTTTTTTTTTAAAAAAAGAAAAGAAATATCAAAATCCCTAACCCATCCCTTCTTCTTCATTCTTCTTCTTCACCCACCCAACATTGCCACCGCCGTGCTTCTCCGTTGCTCATCACCGCTCACTCGAGGTCGTCGCCGCACAAACCTACTCGTAGCACTTGTGTTGAGTCGTCTCTGCCCCTATGCGCACGCACACCTCGTGCGAACGATCAACGAACTCTGCTCCTTAATCCCGCGCCAGCAGCCGCTCGGCGTTGCTCCAACCGCACGCACCAGACCCCACCGACACCAACCCATGTCCGCACAGCACCTCGATGACCCCTGCGCACGTGTCCCCTACCTGCGAGCAGCCCCTAATCGCATCCCAGATCTGCCCCAATGGTCGTCCGTGCCACGCCTCGCGACCTGCTAGGGTTGTCGTTGGTTTTTCCGTGCTGGTGTGAGTGTGGGTAAGATTTCAAACCTGGTCCCATGATTAATTACTTGTGGGTTCTAGTTGTTGATTAATGGTGGTCCTGGTTGGGTTGTTGTTTGGATTTTGTTGATAGGTTGGTTTGTATTGTTCTTCGAGCCTTGCAAGATTGGGACAGCCATGGTTACTCCTAGTTTTGGGTAAGTTTCGAAGTCGAAAATCGTTGGTTTAAGGTTCGATATTGTTGTTGAACTTGGATTTAAGTGGCTTATTTTGGAAGTTAATTGCTAGGTTGAAACTTGCTTATGGATTAATCTATTGTCTGCAACTCAAGGAGTGTTTTCTTAGTTGTTCTATACTGTTGAAACAGGTAAGGATTCTCAAGGAGCTTGTAGAGAAAGAGATGAGTTGCTTGTTGTTAATTAGAAAGTGTTGATTTAATGCTCGATTTATAAAAAACCCATTAGAGATTTATAATGGTTAAAAAAATTGTTAAACATGTGGGTTGTTATGAAATTACTCTAATTTGTAGTACTCTTGTATGTAGGAGGTTCGAAACAGGGCGGTATTAGGCTACTCAACGAGTGATCCTCTCAACAATAGGTGGGTGGATTCAATTTGGTAAGGTTTATTGGGTGTTTTTCTATGTTGGCTGCTAATTGCAGGCTGTGGAATGAAGTTTCTATATGAATTTATAGCTTATGATTGGGGTATTTAGGAAACGTGTTGGCTATGGATGTTAATTAATGTATATGAGGAGTGTGTGTGAAGATGTTGTAATGGCTGTTAGTTAAACTTCAAATGTGCAGGTATCAGTTATGTTGATATTAATAAATGTTGAGAAGAGGGATTCTTCTTGAGTAGGAGGCAAAGAAATGTGTGCATATTAGAGGGAGTTAAAAAAGAGTTGGATTGTTGTAAATGCTCGAGATTTGGGAAAAACTCTAGAGGAACTATTTTGCCAACTTTTTCAAAAAATGCTATTGTAATAGGGGTGTGATATTTGGTTTTCTAACGTTTTGTGGTGGTAGGTTCCTGTCAATTTCGATGAAACGCCAATGGGGAGACCAAAGATTTCTAGCACAACGTATTATTTTCTATGATCTAGTTGTTACTCCAGTTCTTATTCAAATAAATCCCAATTAGTTTACTTTTCTAGAAACTAGACTAATACACTTTATTTCTCTCTCTCTCTCTCTCTCTCTCTTTATTGTAGGCATAGAAACCAAGATTCAAGTAAGTCTAATTTCTTACTTCTAAAATAATGTCTCACTCATACTTTTAATGCATTTTAAATAGTGTTATGCGACTATCCTGCATGTATGATAGTCTATGATGAAGATTGAGGTAATTATTAGAAGTTCGTGACTTTTTTCGTTTTTATATATTTGGTAACATTTTGTTTTTATTTACTTAATGTTTTATAATTATATTGTGTAGGTATTTTATTCAAGGTAGCTTATGGATACTGTTTTTTTTTTTTTGCCATGGGACATATGAGCATTTTCCTTAGATGATTTATTGTCATGGGACATATGAGCATTTTCCTTAGATGATTTATTGTCATGGGACATATGAGCATTTTCCTTAGATGATTGAAGAAAATGGCGAGGATTCGGCAGCTTATGGATACTGATTTTTTTTTGTTCTTTATTGTTATAGCCTTACAAAAAATATAGAATTGATTTTTGCATATAATTTTTTAGTAGAATATTGTTTAATAGAATCATATTTTACCCACTAATGATATTTCATTTTGAGTATACTCTTCTTTCTTGTTGGTCGAGAGTTTTAGTGAGTTATTTTAGCTTATCTATTAATTAAAAAAAAAGTTCAATGCTCTATGTATTTGTTTTTCTTTTTTGGAGTAAACCAACAGACTTAGCAAAGTGATGAGTCTTTGTACAATCTAATGTTGCTTTTCTCATTGCAGGGCATTCTTGATAAGAAATGGCCAGATGCCTAGATTGGGCAAGTAGGTTATAATCTTACTTTGAGTCAAGGACTTAAGGATGTTTGTAGATTGTTGATGTTTTATTTTTAACTCAGGTCTAATAGGCTCATTTGGCTTGTATGTCTTAGGTTCAGTTGATGGAGTGCAAATGCTTGTGTAGCCAATGATTACTACTTGGAGTTATTAATTTTCATACAATGATGACTTGATAGGTTTGTTTATTCTTCACGACGTATGAATGTGTTCCAGGAATTTTGAGCTAGTTGTTAGAATATGTATTCTGAATTGTGCATGCCTATGATTTTTATCGGAGTTCAAGTGAGAAAAGAAAATATGGTACTAGCCAATTTTGTACTTGTATAGTTGTATTTTCTTTTGTTTACACGTATTATTTTCTATCATCTAGTTGTTACTCCATGATTTCATATTTAGCAAGGTTGAGAAACTTATAATTTTTTTTTTTTTGTAGGTTGATACAATGAACTCTATGAAGTAATGGATTTTTTGGGAGGTGTTAACACCCACAACAACGTATCAAGTAAGTTTAATTTCTTACTTCTAAAATAATGTCTCACTCATACTTTAAATAGTGTTTATGCGGCTATCTTGAATGTATGATAACCTACAATGAAGATTGAGGTCATTATTAGGGGTTCGTAACTTTTTTTGTTTTTAGAATTTCATCGACCATGGTCTTGTATCTTGAAGTTTTGATACTATTAATTTTGATCTTCAATAATTTCATCGACCATGGTCTTGTACATGTTTAGTGTTAGTTTATAGTCTTCTCTATTTGAGTATACTCTTAGTGACTTTGTATTTATATTGCGAAATTTACATAATAATATATTTGGAAACATTTTGTTAATATCTACTTAAAGTTTTATAATTATATTGTGTAGGTCTTTTATTCAAGGTGATGATCAAAGTTGTGAGTTATCGTACAAGTTGCCAAAATATTTGATTTTCGTTCTAGGCTTTATGAAACATTAAGTGTAATTTCACTTACAACTTTTATATAAACTACTTTGTAAAGAACTTGTTAGAATTTTATTTGTATTGTGATGAATGAAATTTATTTGGCATTTATGTGGATTGTGACATTATTTATTAAATGCACAATTATTGGCAAGTTTAAATGTTTTTTTTGAATTATTGGTTTAATTGTAATTAACATGAATAAAATGAATAAATTAATGAAATATATCCAGTTTTAGAATTTAAAAACTGTCATGGTATACCTTTTATGACAAATTTAAATTATCACAAAGTAGAAATCATAATTATTAAAACTGTTATGATATCTAACATATGACAATTTAAAACTATCAAGAATAGAAATTATGACGATTACAACTGTCATGAAATATGATTCATGATAGTTTATGATTAAATTTTATTTGGAAAAATAACTCTATTTTATGACATTTTAAAACTGTCATCGTAAAAAAAGTTAAAATTGTAAAAATAACACCATTTATGACAATTATAAAATGTCATAAATAGAGATCATAAACCCTATTTTTCATTGATTCATGACAATTTTTAACTGTCGTGAAAAAATATTTATGACAATTTTATACCTGTCATAAATTATATTTTATGACATTTTTATTATATGTCATAGAAGACTTACCATGATAGAGGATACTATGACATAACATAATTTTGGAATTGTAAAGACCCGACCCAATCTAGGGTCTAAACCTAAGTCCTTAACTCAATATGCATGAAAATAATATTCGCAATCTCGGGCATGTAAATTTAAAACAAAACTCCTTTAAAACAACTCGGAAGAACAAGGTTATAAGAGATAAATTCATTAAAACAGTCTTAGGGTACCCTAAAGTCAAAACATAAAAACTCGATAAAACAGGTTCCATTTATCACGCCCTTAAATAGTTCATGCAGAAAGAAGAAATTTAGACGACTCTAAACAGAATAATGCAGCGGGTCCCATGGTCATCTTCAGCTCGTCCGATCACCCATCTCGATACAATCTCGTAGTACCTGTGGGATTCCACAGTGGAAAGGGTGAGTTTTGCAACTCAGTAAGGATTCCCCACCTCGGGGTAAAGACATGCATCAGGTCAAAAGCATCACGAACATGCAAGATAGCAACATAATCAAGGGGTCCACAAAACCCGAGCTCTTGGGTGAAAAGGGTTAGGAACCATGTCCAAGATCCACGCCACGCAGAGCGGTCTGAGGCCACAAACCAAAGACCTAAAGGCCAATAGAGACCACAAATCTCTAAGGGCAACCGGGATACTGCTCCGGTGCCGAGGGATCCTCGCGAGTAGAGAAGCCACGGTAGCTAAGGGACCACAAATCCCACAGTCTCATACTCACGGTGAGGGTGGATCCAAAGACGCTCACCAAAGGGCCACAAACCCAACCACATACCTGGAGAGCACCCTAGGCTACTAGTAAAATGCCGACAGGGCCGTGAGCCTGGTGGGCCAACCATCCACGGGAACCCGACGGCAAGGGACCACAAATCCCCCACGAGAACGTGCCGGCCACAAACCATGCACATCCGCTTACTAGTATCCTCTATCCGGTCTCCGTGTCTCGTTTGCGTCCAAACGAAGCACCAAGCCGTGCATCAAACATCATGCAAGCCCCCAATGGGACATAAGGACTGTCATGCAAGACCGACCCTATCAATCAACATACAGTAGTTCACGCATATCCATATAATCAACATAATCTACATGCTTGCCTTAACATGATATCAATCATATATTGCATGTTCTCAGTATAATCAATACAAGCACAAACAACACAGATTATGCCACATCAAACACGTAAGTGAATACAGTCAATCCAACACATGTAATAGCCACAGGCCTCGAGAAGGGGGTAATGGGTCCCTTACCTTGGGCAATCCACAAACTACCCTCCATGAATCCATTGGAAGCTCCAACTAGCCAAATAAAACTCTGAGCCCTGAAACGAACAAACCGGTCAAAACTAGCACCTTAGACCATCAAAATTGGATCCAGAATATCGAATTTATCAAACAGGGAAGAACCTCGAAAAACGTGTCACGGAGACACCCGGTGGCTACACGTGCCTCACGAACTCAGCTCGACGAACAGAAAATGGTTCGGGTCAAATCTGGTCAATACAAGTCAATGGGTCAATTACTTGTTATTTAACCCACAACCCAAACATCCATCAACCCACACTTAAAAGTATTTAAACCTCGAACCAAACACCTTTACTCCATTACTTGAATGATTTTAAAGCACTAGCCAAACAAGCACAAATCACCTTCTTGAATGGTTTTACGTCATAAACCAAACAAGCATAATCCACACTTTAACTAACTTTAAACTAGTAGCCAAACAACATTAATTCATTACTTGACTGCTCATAACCCAAGAAACAACAACTTCAATTCACCACTTGAATAGTCATAAACCCGAAACAAACAAACCCCCCTAAACCACATTTGAATAACCTTAAACTCAACTTAAATAGCCTAATCCACATTTGAATAACCTTAAGCACCAAACCAAACACAACTTATTCTTTATTTAAATAGCCTTATACTTATAAACAAACAACCCTTATCCATAACTTAAATAACTTAAGCCAATAACCAAACAAGCCTTATTCCTCATTTAAATAACTTTAAACTTAAACCAAACACACTCCATCTTCTCCATTTGGTGAAACCTAAAACCAAAAGAAAGAGGGAGAGCTCACCTTAGCTCCAATGGCGGCGGCGGTGCTCAACCCGACTTGCGGTGGCGTCAACACAACACCGGCGCCACGGCGACCACGAACCCGGCCCCACCTACGACACTCATCGAACGTAACGCGAAGACTCGACGCGGATGGATTGGGCGGCAACGCGAGCTCTGGCACTGCTCCTCGGCAGCTCACGGCGGGACGGACATCGAGACGGCGACGCTGAAATGCAACTCATGGCGGCTACAAACCCACGTGGATAGAGACACGACGACGAAACCCGAACAAACCCACGCGAACAACCCCTCCTCGACGGCAAACAGAACCTCGAAACACCACAGCCCGAATGCGACGACGCCGCTTCAACTCCGGCAATGCTCTCGCAATAAACCCGCACAACCATCGAACCACGGCAGCGGTGCTAAGCTCGCAACAAGGTGAAACTCACGGCTGAACGTCGAACTCCGGCGAGCTTCACAGCGAAGAAGATGATGAATAGTAGCTGCGTGAATAGTGGATTTCAGACCTAGGGATTCCAAAATTGTTTTAAATACTAGGTGTTGAAAGACAAACTTGCCCCTCCTATCCAACATAACTACCAAATGCCCTTTTTACCTTTTATTCAAATGAAATCCAACAAAATTGGGTTATTACATGAATAATTGTCATGATAAGTCAACTATGACAATAAAAAATTTTCATAGAAAGCCAAAATTGTAGTAGTGATTATATTAATACACAATACTAATTACATATAGTATTGTATTAATAATACAAAATATTATATTGATACCCTAAATTATATTGTTAATGAGTATTAACTATACCGTAACTTTTACTGTGAATGAAAATATTTTCAAATTTGCTTAGATCTACAATTATTTTGTGAAATTGGACTATACAGCACAGTTTCCCATTTAATAATCTCTTAAAAGTGCTTCCATAATTTTCCATTTTTGGATAAATGAATAATCTCCTAAAGATGTTTTCTATCATTGGGACACTCTTAAGATTTAATAATCTCCTAAAAGTGTTTTCCATAATCTTACATTTTTTGGATTAGATGAATAATCTTCTAAAAATATTTTATATAATTGAGATGCTTTTGAGATTTAATAATCCCCTAAAAGTGTATTCCACAATTTTACCTAGATTAAATGAATAATCTCCTAAAAATATTTTCTATAATTTGGAAGCTTTTAGATTAAATGAATAATCTTTAAAAATGGTTTTTTATTACTTTGTTGGAGAATCCTTTGAAGATCGTAGTCATGAATTTTCCATAGAATTTTTTATTATTTGTGATTAAAATGAATTTTCTCATACGATTTTTTGACAAAGCCTTTTTTAGAAAATCTTTCAAAAATCTCTTCCATAATGCCACCTCTTTTGAGATTAAATGAATAATCTTCAAAAAATATTTTTCATTATTTATTGGAAGATCTTTTTAAGATTTCAGTTATGCTTTTTCCATAGAGTTTTTATCATTGAACAAAATGAATTTTCTCATACGGATTTTTCTCACAAAACATTCTTTTGGCCTCGTTTTGAGGTTTGACTTATTTTTTGGCTGCCTTGTGCAGCTCAGCCTCTTTTGGCCTCATCTTCAGGTTCGATCTCTTTTGGCCTCCTCATGAGATTTAACCGCTTTTTAGCTGCCTTTAGGGGTTCAACCTTTTTTTGGCCGCCTCTTAGGGCTTGACCTCTTTTGACATCCTCTTGAGATTTAACCTCTTTTTAGGACACATGTTGGGGCTCGACCTCATTTTTTACTGCTTCTTGGGCTCGACCTCTTTTGACCTTTTCTTGAGGTTCGACCTCTATTGGCCTCCTTATAAGTTTTAGCCTTTTTTATGCCTCTTAGGGCTCGACCTCTTTTGACTTCTTCTTGAGGTTCAACCTCTTTTGGCCTCCTCATGAGATTTGACCTTTTTTGTTGGCTGCCTCTTGGGTTTTAGCCTTTTTTTTAGCTTCTCCTTAGGAGTTGACAAGCTATGTGGGACCAACCTTTTGGGGGTCGGCCTCCTCCTTTGGCTTCTTGTATGAGGAGATCGATTCTATTCGACTTATCCTGGGCTGCCTCTTGGGGTTCGGCCTCTTGTTTAGCCTCTCCTTAGAAGTCAGCAAGTTTTGGGGGACCAACCTTTTAAGGGTCGACTTCCTCCTTTGATATCTCGTATGAGGACCGAAAAGCTTTAAAGGATCGACCCTTTGGGGGTCGACCTCCTCCTTTTTCTTCTCGTTTGAGAAATTCAGCTAGCTCTGGGGACCAACCTCTTTCGGGTTGACCTCTTCCTTTGACTTCTCAATTGCTGGCCTCTAGAGGTCAACAAGCTCTAGGGGATCGACCCTTTGGGGGTCGGCCTCCTCCTTTGACTTTTCATCAGTTAACCTTCTAAAGGTTGACAAGCTCTAGAGAACCGGCCTTTTAGGGGTCAGCCTCCTTCTTTGGCTTTTCATTGGTTGACCCCCTAGGGATAAAAAAGCTCTAGGGACCAGCCCTATGAGGGTTGGTCTCCTCCTTTAGCTTTTCATTGACTGACCCTCTAGTGGTCAATAAGCTTTGGAGGACTAACCCTTTAGGGGTAGGTCTCCTCCTTTGGCTTTTCATTGGCTGATCTCTTAAAGGTCGACAAGCTATGGGGTAACACTCTTTTGGGGTCAACATCCTTCTTTGGCCTACCTTTAGGGTTTGGCCTTTTTTGGCTCCCCTTTGGGGCTTGCCCTTTTTTCATTCGCAAACATGGAATATGATCCCACCTTGAAATGAACTTTTGATGCCATGTTTCATTATTCTACTAAGGATGAATCTTCTAGGCCGCCTGTTGGTGTTACTATGAAAATTTTGTTTGAGGCTCATGTAGAGCGTAATCAGTTTCCTCCGATCCCAATAGATGTGAACCTTGAGGCTGCCTTGGGTTATGGTGAAATAAGTACCACTTTGGATTGTGATTTACCTCATGTGCACGTTAGTTCTCTTGCTCTTCCAAGGTTCCTTTTGTTCCACTTCCAGCTTCAACTCCATATTTGGTGTCAGCACCTTATGACTCTATCTCAAGCTCTTGTTGAAGAGATGACCTAAGCCTTTGGCTTGTAATCCTGCATTGTCCTTTATTAACTGAGAAGTAACTCAACTCTTGGCAAATGAGACCCGCCTACTGTATGAGGTATACTTTGTAAAAAAGATTCTTTTGCATCTTTGTCAATGTTGACTTCTCACTTTTTGTGCTTCCTTTCTTGGGGCTTCATAAATTATATGTTCGTCTCTCGATAACTATCTCAAAGCTTAGAGGAATGGCAATCGTCATGGGCTCTTAACTTGAATATAAGCTAGTTGATATGAGAGCTTGCTCAAGCTAAAGAAGTTCATTACTTAAGTGAAATTGCATTGAATGAGTGTAGAAAATCCTCTTGAAGACTTTCAAAAAGCTCATGGGACAAACTTATCTACAATTTCTCGCTTCCAACAAGAAAAGGGAGTGGTAAAAAGAAAGCTGAAGAACGCTACCTTTCTAGCCGATTTGGTGAAGGGTTCTCTTACTATTACAATTTTGGAGAACAACGTCAGTCTTAGTCTTACTACTGTTAGCTTAAATTGGGATCGCATTCGTGAGGGAGTTTCTCTTTAGGTAATTTTGCCTCTTTTCAACTCCCCATGTTATGTGCCAACTTAGTAGATTGTCACTCTTTATGCTCCTGCTTTCAACCCAGGTCTTCCCAACGATTCTATGCACCTTGCTTATTATGATCCACATATTTTCAGGGGGGTTTCTGATAACTCTCAAATAGAGTCAATATTAAGACACTTTAGAATCATTGTTTTACTTTATTGCATAAACTTAATGCGAAAAAGGTGAATATAATTAATAAAAAGGTGGAAAAGGCTAATGCTTACGCATTAGGGATGTTAGTGAAGAAATATGAATTATTATGCGGAAAATGCTTACTTTACACTCTGAATGCTTATAAAGAATAGTTATGCGCTAATGAGCAACTTTTGAAATGCGAAGCAGAAACTAAAGTAAGAAGGCGAGAAGAGCTATGCAAAGCAAATATGGAAAAACTAATGTGAAAGCAACAAATCGGATCAGATGCCAGAGTATTAAATAGATGAATGAGGAAAGAATCAGATGTAGAGCGAATGCCAACTATCAGATCTTTGGGTGAGACAAACTGCGATAATCATGGGATTCATACCTTAATTAGCAAAGATGTGATTGAAGAAATTAATCAGAGGAAATCTGTCGGGATAGCTCAGTTTTCGTTCAACATGGAAAGTGTTGCAAGCATCTCAAGAAGCCCATAAAAGTAGATCAAGACAATCATATGAAAGGGTGGACACGCATAGAGTTCCCACTCAATTAGATAGTTTTAGTAGTTTTATTGCTTTATAGTTTGTTTAAGACTCATTTTTGCAATTGATTAATATGATTTCAATATGTTATTTTTCATGTCGTTGTTTTTGTTTTTCCATTTGCATTATGAACTAATTCTGTTAAGGCAACACTAAGGAAAAGTGGGATAGTGTACGCATGTGTTAAGGGGATCTAGGGAGGAATTAACCAAAGCATGTTTAATTAGGAGTTAATTTTAATAGTAATTGTTGACCGACCATCCACACGAACTAATAGGTTGTTAAATCAGAAGATGAAATAATCTAAGGCTAATTTGCATGTTCAGTAGGTTACTATGAAGTATTTTATACTTTAAACCAGGGTTTAGGGATAAACACTTAACTACTGCATACGTCGCACCGGATAATCTTACATTGAGTTGCAACTGAAGTTGGACTTAATGCAAGCGAAAGCAAAAGCTGACGTTTGTTAGGCGAAGTATGATAGTTAATCCTCACCACATTATTTTTCCATAACACTGTGAACGCATTCTATGAGTACCTTAGCCGCGTCTTTCCTCTTAATTTAACTTTGCATAATCCTTTTCCCTTACTTAAATGCAAAGATAAAACCAAAATCACAACCCCTTGTTTGTTTTTAGTCTGATTATAAACTTCAACTTTTAGTGAAACACAATCCTTATGGAGATCGATAATTTACTTATTACTTGCTGCAGACCGAGTATACTTGTTCTAGGGGTTAATTCACACACGAGTCTAATATTAATTAGTCAGTTGCCGAGAGTGATTCCAGTACTCCCTCATCGGGGTAGAAAAGGATCAAACTCTACTCAACCTCGTTCTAGCATGCCAAGTACGAGCATGTGTAGCTTAGGGTCTTAACCGTTTTTCCTTTGTTGAATTATGCTACTTTTGATGTATTGCTTTTCCTTTTGCAATGTTGTCTTTCTGCAACATTGCTTTTTTCGTAATGAGAATTTTTAGTTTTCTTTTTAAGCCTCAACTGTTTTCCTCTCTACCCCATTCAAGTTTAGATTTATATTAAATTAGAGCTTAAATCTTGTACTTCTTATCATTCTTTGAACTATTTTGAATCCAGATAAGCGCATCGTATAATAAATTTGCTCAATTTTGAAATTTGGCTAACTTTTATTTTAAATCTTGCTCAATCTTCTGACCATTCATTTATAATCATTAATTTATAACTACTCAATATAACTCCTCCATACCAATCACTCATTTCAAATCAATCAAAATAAATCATTTTTAATCATTTATTTCTAATCATTTTTTTTAACTACTCAAAATAACTACCCATTTTAAATTCACATCCAAACAATCAATTGCCTCTAACTCCTCTACAAAAAAAAAACCACATCCAAACGAATTTTTGGTTACAACTCCCAATGTTTAACTCATCAATTCCTCATCCAAAATCCCATCCCTTAACATCCAAATGTTGTAGCGTCAGACGGTATGTCCCGTGAAATTAGTTAGAGGTGCATCAAAACCGAAAAACGATCCGAACCAATCCAATCCAATCCAATGGAACGGATCAATTTTTAGCACAAAGTTGGACATGTCGTTTTTTAATTTGAAAAAACCGAAAATATTGGATCAATTCTGGTTTTCATTTTAGAAAAACCAATAAAAACCGAATAAAATATATATATATATATATATATATATATATATATATATATATATATATATATTATCAATAAGTCACATAAAGTCATCTTCCTTTCATTATTTAGAAGATTTCCTAAAGTCTTGAAGATCAATCTCTTATAGTAAATATTTTTTTATCCTTCAAATGTTAATATATTTCTCTAGTAACTTTCTCAAACTTTACTCTCCTTTTTTCTTCCATACTAGTTGTCATTATCTATTTGAAACTAATTTTAAGAAAGAAAATCGGATACAATGACCGAACTTGTTAATATTCAGATCCTTCTCATTTATTGACAAGGTGAACAAATGAACCATAAAAGTAAATCACTTTCATATCGAAATACATCATTTTAAAAGCATTGACAAAAAAAAGGACATTGGATCGGATCCAAAACTGAACCAATTGAAAGTCGAACCAATGGTTATATACTTTATTAGACATTGGATCAAATCCATTTTTTAAAAACCAAAGAATTTAAATTAAGAGAAATAGTGAAATATATATATATATAATTCCAATTTTGTTGTACTATATGACGAAACATGACTTGAATGGGAAATTTTGGAAAGTTTTGGAAAGTAGGTTAGAAATTAAAAAACAATTTATAACAATAATTTTTTTAAAAATTACTATTAAAGTAAATGAAAAAAATGGAGATTTTTCATGAATAATTAAAAAAAAATTATGGATGTTGAAATTTGGTTGTGTTTGGGCTCCCGTTTATGTAAACGGTCAGGTTGGTTATAATAACCCAACCGATGTTTGCCCCACTGTTTATTATAAACGGTGGTTACCTAAATCTGTGTGTCCGTTTATCTAAACTACGTGTCTGTTTATCTAAACCTTACATATATTACTTTTTGTTACCTAACCAGCTCCTCAAACACCGTTTATCATATTCTCTGTTATATTAACTTGCCTCTCAAACATCATTTATAATAACTCACCGTTTATCATAACTCACCATTTATCATAACCTTTCATCTATTATAACTAAACTGGTGTTTCAAACGCACCCTAAGGAAAAAATTTAAATTCTCAAAAATTGATAGTTTTAATCAAGTTAAATAGATTTGTTTGAAATAATGAAAGTTGAAATGTTTTGTTGTGTATAAAATATTTTTATTTAAGTTGCTATAATTAAAATAGAGATGCTAGAATTGTTATCTACAACAAATTTCTAAAAAAATATTCTTCTCCCAACACCAAACCACAAACAAGGTAAATACATTATTGTTTTTGGTAGAAAAGAGTGGAGTGGAATATAATAGAGGGGAAAGAAGTGTTAATAGTAGTCTGTAGTGGTTAACTACTCCTTTGAGGATTGGGGTTAATAGTGGTGAAATAATGAACTACTTGTTTGGGGATTTAAGTTAATAGTGGTTGATATAATTTTTTTTTTTTGAAAATGTTGTTGGAGTAAATAACAACAATTATATGTCTATAATTAAAAGTTTATGAATTTTAATTATCTACCTTGTTAACTGAACTTAAAAGACATTTTTGTAGTTGATCATTTTTGTTTAAAAAAAATCAATTTTATATTTTGTTACTAAACATATGAGTAACAAATGAAGCAAACAATAATAAATTTTAAAAATTTAAGCTAAATTTACAATTGAATAGACTTTTAAAATGTGAATTATTAAAGAAATAGTAGAAGATATATTTACATGAAACTTGTAAAAATAAATTATTCCAGAAAATAGATAAATAGGAAGTACTAGGATATGATGGTCTTCTTGTTTAAAAAACATTTAGCAATCATAGTCAAGCATACGGTATAATTAATACTCATTATACGGTATTGTTGATACATAATACTATATTAATACACAATACTGTACTAATAACATATAATATTGTATTATTAATACCCTAAATTATATTGGACAATGAATATTAACCATACCGCATGTTTTAATTACTATGGATGCAAATATTTTCAAATTTGCTTAGATCTACAGTTATTTTGTGAAATTGGACTATCGAGCACAATTTCTCTTTAGTTTACGTACTTCTAATTTTATTTTGATTCTTTTACTTTTAAATGTCAAATTTTAATTATTATAACGATAATAAAGCTAAAATTTAGTATTTGTTGTTAATTTATTACTATATTTCATTTGTAAATTTTTTCTTATTGTCTTTTCAAAATTTTAGAAATATGGCTACATCAAATGTTTTATTAAAAAATGAGTTTTTTTTTTATGAATTAAAATTATTATTCATTGATAATTTTTTAATAAAAAAATTTTTAAGATCGAATTTTCGAAAGTAAAATTAAATTGGATTACAACCAATCTAACGAACCAACCCGCTATTGACTTTTCGATAGAGTTAAAATTATTTTTAGAAAGAAGAATTTAAATATTGATGTTAGCCGAGATTAAAAGATAGCCTAAATTTTTTAAAAGGTGTACATTTTACATATATAAATGCACCTATATTGTATTTAAATATATATTTTTTGTCATATATGTCATGGTGTGGTTCCTCTAATTTTTTTTAATATTCTTTTATAGGTAAAGTCATTATTATTGTGAACCCAAATAATATTTGGCCGCCAAATTTTAATTGTCTAGATCCGCCGCTAGAAGAAGTGGCTTTAGATCAGTTATGGGTGAAATTCGTGGTCAAGACCTAATGAAACTCACTAACTCAATTACAAGAGGTTAGACCCAAAAACGGGCTCGGCCAACAAAGAATATTTTCCTAAATTAGAAATATTTTCCTAAACGGGCTCGGCCTAAGCTTGGTTGGCGGATCTTCTTGTTGATCGTTGGTTGGAGTTCAGTTGGAAACTGAACAAGAGCGGTGGTAGCTAAGCCGCGTGGTTTCTGATCTTCATGGCTAAGAGAGTTGTTTGGATCCTTCCTTGGGTAGAAGTTATGTTGTGGCCGATGCTTTGAGTAGGAGGATGGCGCGTGCTCAGAGCGCCGGGCCCTCTAGGTTCCCAAGGAGTTGGAGTTGGCCAGCATGG
The DNA here is from genome assembly GCA_036507275.1 of Sicyos edulis. NCBI lineage: Eukaryota > Viridiplantae > Streptophyta > Magnoliopsida > Cucurbitales > Cucurbitaceae > Sicyos > Sicyos edulis. The sequence goes on from CM071847.1 coordinate 39,496,968, forward strand.
TTGGGATGCTGGAAATTGGAGTTGTTTGTTCAGGCAGTTGTCTGTTAGATCGTTTGCCGGCAGTGTGTGTGTCGAGGATTGTCGGAGAACCCTAGGTTGTGGAGAGCCTCTCTAGAGCTCAGTCAGTCCCAGCTAGTGAGTTTCAGTTGGCTAGCTGGAGGCGTGTAGTTTGTAGCCTCGGTGGAGTTGCTAGCAGTCTTGGTAGACTAGCAAGCCAGTGTTTGTTTGGAGTAAAGTCCGGATTGGTTCCGGTGTGGTGTCGACCAAGGTGTGGATTGGAGTTGCTAGAGGTTAGTTTTGCTCGTGGGGCGAGTGGTTTGTGCCCTGTTGGTTTTGTTCATGTTTCAAGATGTTGAGTTGCCCCGTTTGGCATTTAGAGGTTCAGTCCGTGGTGGACCCCTGTTGTTGCCCCGCGAGATTAGATGTTGTTGCTCTAGTGGAGCAAGACAGTGAGCGTATGTGGAGCTCTCTGTCCTTCGGTTGTCTGCTTGTAAGAGCCGTTTCCTTCGGGGAATTGTCAGCTTACTCCCCTGGTTTTGGAGTTGATGGCAGAGGTGTTAGCAAGAGGGAAAAGTTTGTTGGCTGCTTGGAAGTAGTCGTTTGTTCGGGCCATGCATTCTTGGATGGTGTTCTAGAGGCCGCAGCAGTAAGGTGGTTCTGCCTCTTGTGAGTGTTTGGGCCAAGAATTGGTTCTTTTTGTTGTTTCGAGAGCTAGTTCGGTCTAGCTGGGGGGCATTGCCCTGGGGCCTTTTTCCTAGTCAGTTAGTTTTGGGAGTTGACCCCTCCCTCGGCAGATTGAGTAAGTATTGTTAGTTTCATTGGTGGTCCGATTGGTTGAGTTTTCCCTTGGGTGTTGCTTCTTCAAGAGAGTTGGTTCTGTTGTTGCCTTGGGTTTGAGCAAGTCGTGAGCGTGTGTGGAGTTTCGCGCCCTTCTTGAGTTTGCTTGATGGGAAAATCGTTTCCCGTTTGGCGTGAGTCACTTAGCTCCCGAGTTGTGTAGTTGATCGAGTAGCGCAATGGTCACCTTCAAATGACGTGAGGGTCCCCGCTTTGTGTTGTTAGCAAGCAAAGTTGTTTGTTCCGCAAAGCGGTGGGCCACCGATTTAGAGTTGAGTTTTTGCTGGTAAGTTGTTGGTTCTTTGGGGTTTGAGGAACCCCTAGTTTCTTTGGTGGTTGAGTTTCACCATGGATGCCAGCCTCGAGTGTTAGCTTGCGGGGTAGTCTTGCGGATTCGTGTGGCTCAGGATCCGTAAGCTTGGAGGTTGTCGTCATCCGTTTTCCTTGTGAGGTTTCGGGAGTGGAGCTTCTGGTTGGAAGTTGAGTTAAGCCTAAGCTTAAAGGAGAAGTCCTTTGAGTAGCCTGTTGGACTTAAGAGTTGAGTGGTAGCTTGGAGGCGAGCGTTGCTCGTTATAAGTTTGGGTTGAGTTCCGCTGAGCAAGCCCTTCTTGGGTTTTGTTCCTTGTTGTTGTGCGTTCGCAGGTGGCGTTAGCGGAGCCTCGTTTGAGTGAGTTGGCACAGAGGTGCCGTGGCTTTGGTTGGTAAAGCCTTGAGCTGTTTTCCTCAAGGTGTTGTGTCGCTGAGGGCTGCGTGTTGGTTTAGTCCTTGCTTCCTGAGATTTTGGGAGGAAGGTTGGTTGTTCCTTGCCTGGCAGTGTTCTCTTTGGCCAGTTGCTGGTAGGTTTGCTTCAGAAATGTTGCGTTCGGCCGATGAGGAGTTCTAGTTTGTTGGTTTGGCCAAGTGGAGCCTGTGCTTGGCCCTTGTCTCTTTGAGGTGGCCGTAGCTGAAGTTTCAGCTGGTGTGAGTGTTGTTAGCCGTCTGGTGTACCAGGATGGTGCCCTTTGCCTTTGGTTTGGCGATTTCTCCTTAAGATGGTTGCTTAAGCGTTGTGGTCGTGTTCTAGTTGGAGAAGTTTGCCTTTTTGGATCAGTCGCCAGTTGGTGGTTCGCTTGTATCTCGTTAAGGCTGTAGTCAAGGTTTGAGGTTTGTTGGTCTCTTGTGAAGTAAGAGTAGGCCGTTTAGTTTTGGAATCTGGAAGGTTGGGGTTGTTGGTGATTTGTTGTAGAGTTGAGTTTGTTTGTTGTCAGCTGTGAGTTTCCTTAGGAGTTTTGCCAGTGCGTGGTGTAGAATTTCAGAGCTTGTGGTCAGTCCTCGAGTTTGCTGTGAGTAGCACCGTTTGAGAGTTGGTGCGAGTTGAGGACGTGGTTTGCCGTCAGGATTTTTCGCATTTGCTTTCCTTCGGGGTTCAGTGTTTGGCAGTCTGGATGGCATTGTGGCCTTGAGTTTTTGAGAACCCAAGAGGGTTTAGTTTTCGAAGAAGGTTGGTGTTGTTTTAGCCGAGAAGTTCGTTTGGTTTGGATTCAGTGCAGTTTTCCTGGAGCTGTTTCGTCTTAGGACTTTCGAGGACGAAAGTCTTAAAAGGAGGGAGTATTGTAATGCCCGCTTTTCTATCCCGATTTGAGGTGCCTTCGGGTCAAGTTTTGGTTGTTGGTTGGGTCGTTAGAGCGGTTTTGACCCTTGGGGTATTTTGGTCCTTTGGCTCTTGGGCGGGATTTGTGGATTTTTGAGCTTCGAGGTGGCTCCTGCCTTTCTTTGTGGCTTGTTTGAGTTGGACCCGCGAGTCCCGAGATGTTTGGGCTAGTCGTTTGGAAGTTCGGTTGTGATTTGGGATTTTTGCAAAGTGATGGTTGGTTGTGTGCTTCCTTTGGGATTCGAGCCGGGCCCTTAGTGTTGCTTTGGGAGTTGGGTTTAAGTGAGATTTATTTATTGGAGGAGGAAATTTTGCTTGATCGGGTTTGAAGGAGGAAGCAGAATTGGGATTTTAAGGTTTGTTTTGGATAAGGTTGGAAATTAGGATTAAAATCCCTATTTTTTCCTTTTATTTTTCCCATTTTTCCCTTTTCTTTTCAAAATCACTTTCTCTCTCTCTCTCTCTCTCTCCCCCCAGCCCGAGCCTAGCCCGGCCGAGAGCCCCGCTCGCCCAGTCGCCCCACCGAGCATGCTGGTGGCCCAGTCGCCGCGACCGAGATCGCAACCCAGATCGCGTCTCCGGCCAGAGCCCGCCCAGCTAGGTCGCGTCGCCCAACCCGTCGCGCATGTGCCGCGCCGTCCGTCCGCGCGCCGCGCGCGCCCGATCCGAGCGCCTCGTGTCGATCGAGCGCCCCTCGCAGCTCGTCGTGCCGATCAGCGTCTTGTAGCCGTCGCGTCGCGCGTCGCGACTCGCGCTGTCGTGCTGCGGCCGAGCCGCGCAGACGCCGCTCGCCCAGCCGAGCTCGCGCGCGCGCGCCGCTCTCAGCCCGGCCGCCGCGCGCGTTCGCGTCGCGCGCCAGCGCGCTGCTCGCCAATGGCCGTGTCAGGCGCGCGGCTGGCCGCGACCTCAGCGCCCCTCAGCGCCACCGCTTTGCCTAGCCCGAGCAGCCGGCCCGTTCGCGTGTCAGCCGTGCCTCGTGAGTGCTCCCGAGCTGAGCCCTGTTTGTTTTATTATATTTGGGCCTTTTGATTGTAATTATTGTTATTTTTGTTAGGTTCTCGCTTGCTAGCTCGGGTTCGATCGCAGCTTAGGTTTCTTGTGTTTAGAGGTCTTAGGCCAAGTAAGGATTTCTTACAGGAGTTGTGTGGACCTGCGATATATTATGCGATTCTTGATTGTATGCTTGTTTGTGTTTATTGACATGTTTGGTGATAAGTGCTCTAATCAATTCCGATTAGCATGACTTTCTGGTTATTTCTCATGTTAATCCATGCTAGGTTGTTCCTTTCTCGCATGCTCAGATTACATTCTTTGCTTCGTAGTATCATGCTAGGCTCGTTGTATTCTTATTGAGCACATTTTGGATTTTATGGAATTGTTTGTCGTTTGCTAGGGCGAGTTAGAAGTGCGGTAGATAGCATCATCAGGGCCCGATGCATAAAGTACCTTGCATCCATGGCGGGGACGCCGAGCAAGTCATTCGATCCCCCCGACCCCGTGAGGGATTAGCTAACCCGAGCGGTAGGCCCCGCAATCTTGGGTGAGGGTGGCGATCGTTAAATGCCCCAACCGTCGGGATGATGACTTGGCATTGCCTCGCCCCCGATAGTCGGCACGTCCTCGGCGTGTTCGGCCGTAGCCCCTCATTGCCACTGTTATGGTAAGAGGCGGTTTCTGGTGTAAGCCTACCACGACCCGCTTCCTTAGCCTCAAAGTGCGGTGGTTCAGCCGACATAGTTTACGTGTCCAGTCTCACACCCCTATGTCGGTGACACCGATCCAAAGATTTAGTTAGGCGTGGTGGACTGGACATGGGCAGCTTGCCTCTAGACCCGGCACCCCATGGTGCAGAGCACGCGGTGCATGCTTACGCTCATTACTGGCGCCACACCGGAGAGCTCCTCGGGATCTTGAGCTAGTGTACCTTTCGTCGACGATGAGATGAAAGCCGAGGGCCGGGACTTGTTTCTCGTATAGGGCGACTTGTGTGATGTGTAGTGTGGTGATTGATTTCCGGACTAAGACCCTGAGTTGGCATCCGAGGCCCAAGTGTGGGCTAAGCTATGTGCTCTATTTGTGTTTATATTCATAGCTTGCATATCTTTCTCGAGATGACCATGTATATCGGATGTGTACCCGGTTGGGGATTCTTACTGAGTAATTCGTTACTCACCCTTACTTATCTTTCAGGAAACCATGGCGCGAGGCAGGATGACTGGAGGAGGAGCTGTGATCATGGAACCCGTTGTTCAACTCTGAGTCTTATGTTTATGTTTATGATTTAAGTGTCCTCTGAATGCATGTAGTTGGGCACGGAGCCCTAGGGTGTTTTCTTAATGTATTTCTGGATTCTAGCATTGTTGTAAAGTTTGTATGTTTTAAATAAATCTCTGATCAGAGTATGTTTTGGAAATGTATTTGTCTTGGAACAGGTGCTTGGAAACAGGGACAGGTTTCAGGAATTTATTTTGATTTTTAAATGGATGTTTTCATGTTTTAGTTTTTACTTAGAATCCAAACACCACCTTGCAAATTTTATGTAGATTTGTATGCATGCATTGAGGTAATGGCCTATTTAGAACCCCATTCGGGTCGGGTCGTTACACTAAGCATGAGCGTCCAGTAGTACAAGTTGGATAAGCGTAAGTATGAGCTATCCAATACTGTAGAATGGAAAAGGCTAAATGCAAGCTATCTACTATATAAGTTGGATAATTCTAAGTGCGAGCTATCAAATAGCAAGAGTTGGATAAGGCTAAGTATGAGTTATCCAGTGCTATTGAATTGATATGGCTAGTGCGAGCTATCCAATTCTACTAGTAAAATCAAGCTAAGTGCGAGCTATCAAATAGCAAGAGTTGGATAAGGCTAAGTATGAGTTATCCAGTGCTACAGAATTGATAAGGCTAGTGCGAGCTATCCAATTCTACAAGTAAAATCAGGCTAAGCATAAGCATCCAATAGCATAGGTTGGATAAGGCTAAGTATGAGTTATCCAATGCTACGGAATGGAAAAGGCTAAGTGCAAGTTATCTACTATATAAGTTTGATAAGGCTAAGCATGAGCATCCAGTACAGGTTGGATAAGGCTAAGTATGAGCTATCCAGTACTATAGAATGGAAAAGGCTAAGTGCAAGCTATCAAATAGTACGAGCTATCGAGGATAAGGCTAGGTACAAGCTATCTAGGATAAGGCTAGGTTGTTGGCTTTTTGGCCATCTCAAATTAATTAATTTTAACTAATTAATTAATTAATGTTTTGATGATAACAAACTTGAAATTTATTTACTAAAAAATATAGTGTTTTGAAGTATACACTTTGTAGAGCTTGAAATAATAATTCAAACTCATTTTGAATTACTCAAATCAAAGTTAAGATGAAAAAGTTATGGCCTAAAAGATTTTGAATGGTAAATCCCGACGTGATGACGTAGCAAAAATTGGCCAATCCAAGAGCAACATGTGGAGCCTTAGATGTTTGACATTTAAGATTTTTTTGTGTTATAAAAAGTCAAGGTAAAAGCAAAATAGAAATGGAAAACAAAGGTATCTATTATTATATTATTATTTGAGGATGTGTCTAACGGTAACTTTCTTAAAAGGGAAAGAAAATTATATGTTGTTATACTACTTTTATGTATTTGTCCAAATGCAACTTTTTGAATATTATATTATTATAATACATTGTGTCTAACTGTAACTTTTTTAATATTATAATATTATTATGTCTTGTGTCTAACGGTAACTTTTTTAATATTATAATATTATTATGTTTTGTGTCTAACGGTAACTTTGCCTCTTCATGTTTATTTAAGCTTCATCTTCTCCACCAAATGTAGAGACCAAGTTTCATATTTCTCTATCCTCCAAAATAAAGAAGTCTTCATTGTTGCTCTTTCCAAACTTTCAATTTTCATCTTATTCTTCAGAGAGAAATTATTGTGTTGTGAGGATTTGAGTTGTGAGAGTTAAATTTGTAAAAATCCACTCTTTGAGAGAGTTTGTTCATCCACTACTAGAAAAAGTACATTCCATGACTATAATTTATAGTCATAAACACTTTCCATGACTAAAATCAAGAGTCATTGTATCCGCTGTCACGGAAGATTCAACCATGACACTATAGTAAAGTGTCATGCTAGAATCAATTATGACACTATATTATAGTCATAGATTAACCATTAATAACACATATACAGAGTCATTGATGTAATAATAACGACAATTTACAAATGTCATCGTAAAATCAGTTATGACATTTTATTATAGTCACGGTTGATCTATTAATGACACATATACATAGTCATGGTTGAGTTATTTATGACATTTTGTTTTAGTCATGGTTGAATCATTGATGTCACACATATATAGTCATTGAAGAAGTATTAACGACACGTTAATATTGTCATTATAGCTTATATATTGACATTTTTTTATAGTCATCAATTTATGTAATATGACCATTTATTCATGTCAATTTATTAGTTTTCATGACACTTTTTTATGGCTATTTAAAACCTATTTTGTTTGTGTTTTTACCTATCAAGAAAGATTTATAATATGCAGCCCACAAATCTTATTCAACAAATATTATTTCATATATGACTAAATAATTTGTACATTACACTTGAACAAGAAAAAAATCAATATCAACAAATTTATAATTCTTAAAATGTCTACAATGAGTTTGAAAAATGTAACACCCCAAGACTTCATAAGTAACTAGTTCATATGAGACCACATAAAGCTTCTAAAATGAAAGAAATCACACATAGCATTCAAATAACAAACACCACTAAGAGCTTGTCATTCCATGGTTTAAACTTCGAACTAGACACCGACTCTCATAGCCCAACGAACTTGATCATGTCTCGTCACCTTGCACTTGACAAAATCTGCATAAGAAAAGTGAAACAGACATGTGAGTATAAACTATAAAGTAAATAGCTATCGAGGAGATGAAACGAACTCTCAACTACATAAACTAACGAAGTTGTTACAAAAAAAAAAAAAAAAACCTTACCAATAACTTGAGCTCTCTCAGTCTATTAAGACCTTCTAACAACATTGATCTCAAACTTAACACATCATTTATCTAAAAACCAGCTTCACCTCACTCTAGCCTTTAAAGCAAAAATCATAAATAGGGAAAGACCACATGTTGCTAATTCTATTTCTATTAGGTATGTTTTACACCACACCTTAACTTCCAAACGATATCCAACTATCAAGCACAAAAATAAAATAGAGTCTTTAGCTACTTACCAGAGTGAAGCTCGGAATACTAAGACCATTCGACGCTTCCTTCCTACAAAGAGACCCCAAACTTCTTAGTGTTTAGATTAAACGTACTCACCCATCATCGTTCAAAACTCAACCAAAGTAGAGAAAACTCACCCAAAATCCATATATAAGTGATTCACAACATATTCCGCAAAAGACCCGAGGTAAAATGAGTCCAAAACAGCCCCGAAATGCTTAAACAATCTCATTTGAACACTTGTTGGAGATCAGGAAAAAAAAAGATTGAAACTCACTTGTTTTGGGTCATACAGTATAGCAAAAGAAAGATAACAAAAAGATGAATCCAACACAACAAGAATCACCTCAAACAGACCTCTGAATCAAAAGATATGAGCCGCTGAAGGTTCGTCGAAAAAAACGTACCCATATACACGTCTTGCCGAAAAAAATGGGGTTAAAGACAACCAAAACGACACTATTTTTACACCAAAATTTGCCGCCAACTTCAGTTGAGTCATGGGCCACACATGTCATCCTCTCAACCACCATTTTTTTCCATTTTTTCTTTACAGAAAACTAGCAAGTTTACAATATAACATGAGCATGACCAACAAAAAGTTTGCATAATAGCATTGTGTACCAATTCCCAATAAAAAAAATATAAGTTATTACTATATTAATCAGTTACCAACCTTCAATAAGTACTAAAAGAAGGAATCACTGCTTGTACCAATACCTGTCTCCTGTGAAATAAGTAATGAAGAGAGTTTTTTAGGATACCAGTTTTTATTAGATACCAAATAGTACACAAAAAATGAGGATAAAATACTTGTCCCACAAATACCAAAAAGACTTGAATTAAGAAATATGAATTTTACAGGAGGGTTAAGAGAAAGAAAATAACAGTTTTTCAATTTGACAAACATGCGATGTGCAAGAAGTGGTTGGTTTAGGTGTTGATGGAGGTGATGAACCAATCTGCAAAGACGTTGGAGTTGAGAAAAAAAATAACAGAATTACAATAAAAATTAACTGAATTACATTTTTTTTTATGAAACTAAAAAATCATTGAAGCCACAATCAATGGGGTTTTCGGGTCCTTATCAATCTAATATACATATATTAAAGTAAGAACAAAAACACAAATTAAAGTGATCACACTCCTATAGAAGAAAAAAATTCAATAATTACCTCAAGGCCTATACCCTTTCGGTAAAGGACTTTAATCCCTCCTATATTGTCATAGCCTTCTTGCTAGTGCTCTGATCCAGGTCTTTCATATCAACACTCTTGCCAGTCTCAGTGTTAGAGTGAATTTACCTTTGCAAAAGTACCTTCCCCAATTGTCATTCGAACCTCAGCGATCTTGACCACTAAGTAAATCCATAATGGTTAGTTGAAGAAATAGATATTCAAAAGAAATGATTGTTTGATTACAATATTGATTTTGGAGCAGCCATGAAAATCCCCAAATCACATTCAAACAACACGAAAACACAATGGTAGTCACATAATTTGAACACAACAAATAATTTCAGACTTAGACAGCATGAACACAATCAACATTAGAGAGAATCCATGCTCATACTCCATCAACAAACAATAAATTAACTAAACAAAAGCCTAATAGGAAAAATAGAAAACTCACGTTGAAAAAGGGAAAAGAGATAGATTTCCGGCGTTAGAAAATTGAAAAAAGTTCTCTCTAGTGATTAAATGAGGATAGGGACGAGGGTTATATTCCTCCAACCAAACATTAATTAGCAACTTGCATCAAGTAGTTATTATATGTAAGCTTCGACTTAATTCTTCTCTTCTAAATGGCATCTACCTTCCCTAACCTATTTTAATTCATTCTTCACGCTAACCTTACTTTTAACCCATATTTTATTTACATTGTATTCATTGTTCATTTAAAAAGCATAATCCAATATTTAAATCTAATAATAAATCTTCTTAAATGTTCGATCCAAGGCTGAATTCATAAAGAAATCATATAAACAAACTCCAACGTTTAAAATGGACTAAATTATTCTTAAAATGATGCAAGTTCCGACAAAGCCAAGACAATGAAAACATTAAATAAGAAAACAACCTGTCAATGGCTCAACATCGTTTACAATCCTATAGGGACCCTGTTATAAACAAGAAAAAACACTCAATAAGTTGGGTTGCACTAACTGGGGTTTCATTATGCAGTCCTTGCTGTGGAGCTCCACTTCTGATAACATTGGAACTCATGTGCTCTCCTCTATCTCATTGCCTAGACACAACAAATCGACATTCTCGTAATCCTCATCTCAAAAACCACATCACATCATACATAACCACAACTAAAACTAAGATAGTGAAAGAACAAAGAAAGGAAGCAATTGAGATTATGACAAAGACATCATGTTAGTCTATATAAAAAAAGCAACAAGGACTAATAAACTTAATTCTCAAAACAAAAAAACAAAATCAAATTTTTATCAATCGCATACATCATTTAATACGTAAATTTGACACCAACATATAAAGAAATCATTAAAAAGTAAATATTTCTGCTAATTAAAAAAAAAAAAAAAGCAAAATCAAATTGTCTTCCACCAGAAACAAACAAATAGACCCAGAGAGCAAAATCATATGTTTTTTCTTACTTTGATATCTACATCCTACCTATATTCTTAGAAACCACACAAAAATTTGAAAGCAAAAAAAAGTTGCATCCAAGAGCTTATTTTTGTTATTGTAGTTGGCATTCACATACTTTTTTAAGGAAAGATGGACACATGGTTTGAAAGATGAAACACGTTGTAGGAAATTAGAGTAAAAATAAGTTTATATTTCAAAAACCAAAAATAAAAAACCAAATGGTTATGAAAAGAAGCCTAAATAAGTGATATATAGAATTGATAAACACATCTACATACAACTTAAAACCAATAAAATTGTTTAAAAAATAAGAACTAAATCAATCAATGAAAGAATCCTACAATATGGTAAGTTAAATGCCAACTATGTGAATGAATTGTTTGAAAGATCTAAAAGTTTCAAGCATAGGTATGTTACCAAACTTCATGTACATTGTTCCTGATATATTGTTGTATTGCAGAAGTCTGTAAAAAAATGGTACAAATATGTTTCTTTGTTTCCTTTGCAAGATCTATACCCATTTCAAATTCTATTCCACTTTTCCAAAACTTTTAGTTGAAAATAGAGCTTGAATTAAGAGCCCCCAACTCTATTGTCGATCTGAACAAAAACAAAAGTACATAAATCATGTCAACGATAATATCTCATAGAAGAGGAATGAAAAAGAAAGGAAAACATTCAGACAACCAACATTTTTACAATCAATTTCAAAGATAAAAGAAACCAGCACATTCAAATAACCCGACACACTAGGAAAAATGATAATGACAAACATATCTTACATGATAAGGACTTGAAACTAATCCAGGCACACTAGGAGAAATCTACTAGGTAAATATTAAAGCATTATAACTATTAACATAGAATTGATATCAACACTATGGCCAGAATCATACCCACCAAAGTTTTGGAACAAATGACTAAAAAAGTATTTCTCTAATCATAAACAAAATCAGAGAAGGCTTGTGGCATAATAGGAACAACATGAGCCAAAAAGAACATCAAAAGTGTTGGTTGGATGACTGTACATGGCCTCCAGGTTGTTGGAAATGGGATGGTATAAGTAGTTGTGTTGCAAAAACATTTTGAACCTGATTGGATGATACCAACATTGTCGAATGTTGCTGATTTTGGTACATATGAGGTTGGGTTGGCATATGAGGTGGTTGTGGTAATTGAGGCTGCAATTGAACGGGTGGTTGGGATGGTTGGTGAGCCTCACCTTGAGCATGCACTGACAGGACATTTTGAGGAACTCCTAATTGTATTTGTTGGTGATTTTGCGGCTGGGGATAATAATGATAACCTGTTGCAGTATATGTTGGTAGATTTTGTGTTTGGGATTGTGCATTAGGCGTCATTGATATAGATTGATTAATCTGTGGGTTGGGAAGCTGAGAATGGTGTTGAGTTGGGGCTTGAGAATGGGGTGGTGGCTGAGCAACAGGATAGTGAGGTGGATGACAAGGAGGATGAACCTCTTTGAATTGAATCAGATACATGACAGAAAAAGAATTGAATCCTAATTCATATAAAGAATTGATTCGATACCTAACATAAAGAATTGATTTTCACTAATTCTAATACTCATGATCAACTGAATCCTAATTCATATATATTATATGAGCCTCGTCACATGCTATAATTTAGACTGTGTTATCATGCACTAGCACACCTGTTATTAAAACACTCGAAATCATAATTTTAAACTACTTTATGCCATGTGCAAAATAACATAGAGAACTGATATTTTTACTATATTCACAAATATGAGATGAGTGTTTCTTGAATTAAAGAAACTCCCAATTAGAAATAAGAAAATTTAACAACAAGGAAAATAATGTGGAGTCTGTTTATAAATTAGAAGGAACAAAAAAATATTTACAATAAGGAAATTTCTTTATGACGGCTATTGTAGGCGCACAAATCAGAAAGAACAATTTTTTTTTTTTTTTGCAGCAAGTAAAAAGTTTAGGTTTTAATTGCAGCCTAAAATTATAGTTCCAGCAACATCAACAAAAGCCAACAAGTATAATAAGGTAAACTTATATCTATAATCAGAATACAAAACCCTAGAAATCAAAGAAGCTTAAAACTTCATGGCAACAGAATTAGGAACAATTACATAAGAAATTGATATAAAAAACACAATACCACATACAAATCATAAACCCTACCTCAAAACAAAAACACCCACCAAGTGTTTGTGAAAATTCCCAAGTGAAAAATGCCAGGAAACTTCAATCTCCGCTCGATGATCATTTCCCTAGCCTTCATCGTCTTGGCAACAAGCTCCATGATGGTCTAGCGCTGTGTGAGGGGTTCATCAGTGGCAGCGACTGCAATGGCGCTAAGAAGGTGTTGAGCGGCGCTAAAATGAAGGAACATAAGGTTGAAGAATTGGAGAGGCGTGAATTGAAGAAGAATGAGAGATAAGTGAAGTGAAGGAAAAGAGAACCAAATGTCGGAGGTGGGTGCAGACGCCATTGCCTTAGGAGGGGAGGGAGGATTTTTTTTTTGGGAGAAATAAGATATTAATTTTCCTTTTGAAACCCCAAAATGTAGCGTGTTTTTTCAAAGTGATAAAATAAATATATAATGTAATGTTATTTCATGACTCTAAAATAGAGTCAAAGTTTGGTCAAATATAAAAAAAAAATTCGTCTTCTCCTCCAAACACGCGTGTTTTTGGCTTTCATGACACAATTATTTTCTTCCTACACTTAATTCTAAGTGGAAAGGTGTCATGGAATGTGAGAATTCTAGTAGTGATCTTGATCTTACATTTCCAAATCATTGTACGGTTTTCTCTTGATCCATAAAAAGAGAGGTTATAACGGTTTGATCTTGAGCCGTGGAAAAGATCGGGTTTGTTCTTGCTCTCGCAAAAGAAACGTTGTAACGGTTTGACTCTAAGCCGTGGAAAGAGTCTTCATTGTTTTAGTGGAATACCCAAGAGGAGCTTGGGGAGTGGAGTAGGTGCGTTGAACCACTATAAATTCACGGTGTCAATTTCTCTATCCTTAACTTCTTTTATTTTTGCAATTAATTTATTGTTATATTATATTAATTGTTCTTATGTTTTGTTTGGTTGTTATAATTTTATCTTGACATATTATTTATAAATCTTAATAGTAGAATTAAATAGGGTACTTAAAATTGGTCTTTGGTAATTTCTATGGTATTCTTGATTAAATTGATTGTTTAGTCAAAAGTAAATTGACTTGTTTATTTGGGCCCACATTAGGAAAAAGTTTTATAAAAGTTTAAGAAACCCTATTCACCCCCTCTAGGGTTGTCATACCGATCCTACATAGGTACCAGCTATCCAGTGCTACAAATTGAAAAACACTTTTAGGAGATTAAAAAATCTCAAAAGTGCCCCATTTATAGAAAACATTTTTAGGAGATTATTCATTTAATCCCAAAAATGTAAAATTATGGTAAACACTTTTAGGAGATTATTAAATCTCAAAAGTGTCCCAATTATAGAAAACATTTTTAGGAGATTATTTATTTAATCCCAAAAATGTAAAATTATGGAAAACATTTTTAAGAGATTATTAAATCTCAAAAGTATCCCAATTATAGAAAATATTTTTAGGACATTATTCATTTAATCCTAAAAATGTAAAATTATGGAAAACACTTTTAGGAGGTTATTAAATCTCAAAAGTGTCCAATTATAGAAAACATTTTTAGGAGATTTTTATTTAATCCCAAAAATGTAAAATTATAGAAAACACTTTTAGGGGATTATTAAATCTCAAAAGTGTCCAAATTATGGAAAACCTAGATTAATGAACCTACTCTTGAAATTTAGACTAAGTATCTTGCCTAAACCCAAGAGTGGGAGCTGTTATGAGTGAAATTCGTGGTCAAGACCTAATGAAACTCACCAACTCAATTACAATAGGCTAGATCCAAAAACGGGCTCGGCCTAAGAAAGGATATTTTCCTAAATTAGAAATATTTACCTAAAAGGAATATTTCTATAATTATAATTTATTTTTACCAAAAGTGGCCACCTACCCACCTCCTATATATTCGTAAGCCAATTACTCATGAGGTAAGCTAATTCAAAACCCTAGAAACAACTCGTCTACACTTTTTGACCTCGACTGACTTAGGCATCGGAGGCTACGTGGCTCACACCACACCGGTGTCCATTGATTATTGTTTGTTTTGCAGGTATTCGTCCCAACGAAATAAAAATTCATCGTTGATCCCGAAGACCAAATTTTGGCATCAACAAGATCCATCGAAAAGGTGTGGATAATGAGTCGGCTCTGGAGACTGCGATGGGCTTGGAGAATGCCAAGAATTTAGATAACAAAGGTAAAAGGAAGAGTGATTATTATTGTAAGAGACCGACCCGAATGGGGCACTAAATGGGCCCTTACCCCAATGCATGCATTCAAAGTAAAGGACATTTAAACAGACATGATTTCGGATTCCAATTAAAACAAAACATTCAAAATAACCCCTTTAAAAACTAGACATTTTCCCTGAAACCTGTCCCTGTTTCCAAGCACCTGTTCCAGGATAAATACATTTCCAAAGTTTACTCTGATCAGAGATTACTAAAAGCCGTTCAAAACCTGTTCAGATACAACATGCTGGAATCCACAAATATTTACAAACATCCTAGGGCTTCGTGCCCGGCTACATGCATTCAGGGGAAAACAAAAACACACGAGAGTCATAATACAAAAATCAGAGTTGGAAGACTGGGCCCCATGATCACAGCTCCTCCTTCAGGCATCCTGTCGCGCACTCGGTTACCTGTGGAAAAACCACAATAATAAGGGTGAGCAACGAATCGCTCAGTAAGAGTCCCCAACCGGGGTACAATACGATATACATGGTCATCTCGATGAGCGTATGCAAGCTATGAATATAAACACAGAATAGAGCACATAGCTTAGCCCACACTTGGGCCTCGGATGCCATCTCGGTGGCTTAGTCCGGAATAATATCATCATATAGTCCAATACATGAGTCGCCCTATACGAGAAACAAGTCCCGGCCTCAGCCTGTCTACTGTCGACGAAAGGTACACTGGCTCAAGATCCCGAGGAGCTCTCCGGTCGGCGCTGTAATGAGCGTAAACATGCACCGCGTGTGCTACTGAGACCATGGGGGTGCTGGGGGTCCAGAGGCAAGTCGCCCATGTCCGATCACCACGCCTAACTAAATCTTTGGATCGGTGTCACTGACATAGGGGTGTGAGACTACTGGACACTTAAACTATGTCAGCCTGAACCACCGCACCTGAGGCTAAGGGAACGGGTCGTGGTAGGCTTACACCAGGAAGCCGCCCTTACCTTAACAGGTGGCAATCAGGGGCTACGGCCGAACACGCTGAGGACGTGCCGACTATCGGGGACAAGGAAATGCCAAGTCATCATCCCGACGGTTGGGGCATTTAACAGTCTGCCACCCTCACCCAAGATTGCAGGGCCTACCGCTCGGGTTAGCAAATCCCTCACGGGGTCCAGGGACGGAATGACTTGCTCGACGTCCCTGCCATGGATGCAATGTTCTTTATGCATCAGGCCCGGATGATGCTATCTACCTGCAATTCTAAACCGCGCCTAGCAAACAAACAAACAATTCCATAAAATCCAATACGTGCTCAATAAGAATACAATGAGCCTAGCATGATACTAAGAAGCAAGGAACAGATACGAGCATGCCAGAAAGGAACAACCTAGCATGGATTAACATGAGAATTAACCAAGAAATCATGCTAACCGGGAATTCAGATTGAAGCACCTAGCTACACATGTCAATAATCACAAACAAGCAATCAATCAACAATCACATATAATATCGCAGGGTCCACACAACCCCGGTAAGAAATCCTTACCTTGGTCGGGGACGGTTTGGCACGAAAACCTAAGTCGCGAACAATCTCGATCTAGCTACCGGGAACCTATCAATCAACACAAAAATCACACAATAGGCCTAAATATAGTAAAACAAACAAGGCTCAGCTCGGGAGCAACTCACGAGGCACGACGAACGCACGAACGGGCCGACAGACGAACGGCAAAGCAACGGGTTGGGCTGGCGCGCTGGGCGCATAATGGGCGAGCTGGGGCGTCTTTGGCGCGCGACGCTGGGCGCGGACGCGCGCGGACGAACGCGGGGCGAAGCAGGGGCGCGGCTGGGCGCTGGCGATGCGACGCGACGCGTAGCTGGGCGAGGACGCGCGCGCGAGGACGAGGCGATGCGCGGCGTGGCTCGGCGGAGCGCTCTGCTTCTGCGCGCGGCGACGGGCGAACAGGGGCGAACAGAGAATCGGAGGAAACGAACTCGATTCCGGGCGATTGGAGAAGATTCGACGGCCGATTTATAGATGGATGAACTCCCCTACTCCAGCTGCACTAAAACCACCCAACGTTTCACCTCGACACGGCCGGAAAAATGGAAATCAAAAACAGGGGAAAGAAATGGAGAAATCGGAGGAGAAGAAGAAGAAGAGAGGAGAAAGGGAGGGAGAACTCACCGGAGGGGATCGATCGGCCGAGGGAGAGCCGGCGAGCTGCTGGTCGGCGAGGGGGAGGCCGGTCGGTGAGGAGAAACGCGAAGGAGAAGAAGAAAGGAAATGAGGGAGAAGGCTCGGGCGAGCTGCCTCTTAAACCAAAACAGGGGACAGACAAGCATACATAGAAGATGGCGCGTTTAGATTAACAAACGCGCGCGGAGGCTCGGCTGGCTGTGCCCTCTGCCTAGCATGCGACACACTACCGGCTCGATTCCTGCTCGACGCGCTATTTAATTCCCTATTTATTTTTGCTCCTTCCCAAGCCCAAACGCCTTCACCAAAAATCCCAAATCTTTTCAAATTGACTCATAATTATTCCGACAAATTTAATTTCAAAACCGGCCCTGTCGGCCCGACCCAAAATTACCAAAATGCCCCTGGGCCTCCCGGGAAGACCGAGATGAAATTTTCCGGGCCGTTACAATTATGTTGATGATTGTGTTAATGAATTTTTGTCTCTTTTTACTAATGAAAAGAAGACAAAAAAAAAAAAGATTATGCAACAAATGGAGCTTAATGAGCAATTTGTATGTTGAGATGGAAAATAACACTACGAAATTTTTTTAGGAAGGTACAACGTGTCTTGTTTGTTCACTTGTGATACACTTCCATGTTTACGGGTGTTGATCACCGTGACCGTCTTAAAGGTGATTGTCCGAAGGTTGGACAACTCTTGGGCAATATGACATTTCATGAAAATGGCAACACTTTTAAGATCTATTTTAATGTTTCTAATTAATTTTATTATTGTTATTACAATCTTTGGTGATGGAGTACCAAACCATGAAATCTTATTTTTTTGTGTCTTTCAATTATTATAGTTAGAAGATGAACAGATTGATAAAGAAGTTCCTAATCTAGTGATGAATTGGTGTTATTGTCGAAAAAGTTTTAGTTCCTCCATGATTTTGAAGCTCTTATTTTCTACTTTGGCATATTCTTATTCTTTAGTGGTTATCATGTTCATAGACTAATCATCAAACTTTCTTCAATGTTAATCAATGTAGTGTTGACTAATTACTATTGGCTTTATATGTTGGGATTTCTCATTCTTTATGTAAAAATTTCAGTTCAAAAGGTCTCATATCTTTTAGAAATTCTTTTATTTACAATTTCTGGTCTTTTACTTTTTCTTGGTTGAGACCACGATGTTCTTTATATTTTTGTTTCTCTCTCGAGGGAATATTGTTGTAAGATTTGTTTCGTTTCTTAATGAAGTGCTTTGATTTTAAAAAAAATAAAAACAAAACAAACAAGGTAAACAAATAACAATTTTACCCAATAAAAAGTAAAAATTGAAACTTTATAATATAATATAAATTATATTAAATCTATACCTAACTATTAGTAAGTTAATATTCAAAAGAGAGGAGGAGTATTAATATTATAAATTACTAAGTTAAAAAATAAAAATAAATAAAATCAATTTATTTTCCTAGATTAGTAGACTTAATCAATTAAAACTAAAATATTTTCACCATTTAAATTGAATCTTATAGAATGAAATTTTTATATTAATTATTGGCTAAATTATTAAAATGTTGTATATATATATTTTTTGTTAGAATTACAATATAAAATAAAGTGAAAATTAAAATGCATAAACTCCTACCAACATCAATCCTCAAATAAAGTTTCCACAATACTTTTCTACAAACATCAATTCTCAAACAAGTTTTCACAACACTTCCCTTACAGACATTAATCCCCACATAAGGTTTTCTAAACATTCCTTCTACCAACACTAATCCCAAAATAAGTATTTCACACTTCTAAATATCTTCCACACCAACTTTTCCTTCTACTTCCTCTTCTCTCCACCAAATCCAAACACTCCCCAAAAATAAGCTGAAAGTATAGTGCAAAATATATTCCTTTGTTAATAAAAGCTATTGAAAGAAAAAAGCAATATCATTAAATGGGATTATCATAAAATCAAAATGAACTTGCTTTGATTTGGTTTTTTCCATTTAAAATTGATATGTTTGGGGTTATTAGATAAAATAGAGTGGCTTATATATAACTTCCCATTTTGTACAACCTATTAAATATTTACATTTTCTTGCTTTAATTTGTTGAATATTTTTCTAGACATCTAATTGGATTGGAAGCACCTATCTGTGTATCAAGTTATGTTACATCAACTAATAGATACTTCACCTCATAAAGTAAACAAAAAGAACTATATAGAAGTATAACTTGCGATATGCAAAGAGATAATTTAAATCTCTTAAATTTTGATAGCAAATATAGATTGATTGATAATTTTTATAATTTTATTAAGGGAATTTATCCTCAGCAGCACATTTTACCTCTTATATTATGTTTGTAGCACAATTTCTAAAATAATTTATTATAACACATGATTTTTTATCAATGATAAAATTCAACCAATGATAGAATGAGTGTGATAGAACTCTATCACTGAATTCTATAGGTGATAGAACTTAATTTGAATTTTCTGTTACAAATGAATTAGTTCTTATTTTATGCTGAAATATTTTTCCCTTTTATTAACCTAAAATTTCTAAAATTTCTAGTAGATGTCATATATATCTTAAAAAGGAATTGCTACAAATGAATTAGTTTTTATTTTGTAAAGACCCGACCCAATCTAGGGTCTAAAGCTAAGTCCTTAACTCACAATGCATGAAAATAGTATTCGCAATCTCGGGCATGTAAATTTAAAACAAAACTCCTTTAAAACAACTCGGAAGAACAAGGTTATAAGAGATAAATTCATTAAAACAGTCTTAGGGTACCCTAAAGTCAAAACATAAAAACTCGATAAAACAGTTCCATTTATCACGCCTTAAATAGTTCATGCAGAAAGAAGAAATTTAGACGACTCTAAACAGAATAATGCGGCGGGTCCCATGGTCATCTTCAGCTCGTCCGATCACCCATCTCGATACAATCTCGTAGTACTTGTGGGATTCCACAGTGGAAAGGGTGAGTTTTGCAACTCAGATAAGGATTCCCCACCCGGGGGTAAAGACATGCATCAGTCAAAAGCATCACGAACATGCAAGATAGCAACATAATCAAGGGGTCCACAAAACCCGAGCTCTCGGGCGAAAAGGGTTAGGAACCATGTCCAAGATCCACGCCACGCAGAGCGGTCTCGAGGCCACAAACCAAAGACCTAAAGACCAATAGAGACCACAAATCTCTAAGGCAACTGGGATACCGCTCCAGCCGAGGGATCCTCGCGAGTAGAGAAGCTCGGTAGCTAAGGGACCACAAATCCCACAGTGTCTCATACTCACGGTGAGGTGGATCCAAAGACGCTCACCAAAGGGCCACAAACCCAACCACATACCGGAGAGCACCCTAGGCTACTAGTAAAATGCCGAGCAGGGCCGTGAGCCTGGTGGGCCAACCATCCACGGAACCCGACGGCGAGGGACCACAAATCCCCATCGAGAATGTGCCGCCACAAACCATGCACATCCGCTTACTAGTATCCTCTATCCGGTCTCCGTGTCTCGCTTTGCGCCCAAAGCGAAGCACCAAGCCGTGCATCAAACATCATGCAAGCCCCCAATGGGACATAAGGACTGTCATGCAAGACCGACTCTATCAATCAACATACAGTAGTTCATGCATGTCCATATAATCAACATAATCTACATGCTTGCCTTAACATGATATCAATCATATGTTGCATGCTCTCAATATAATCAATACAAGCACAAACAACACAGATTATGCCACATCAAACACGTAAGTGAATACAGTCAATCCAACACATGTAATAGCCACGGGCCTCGAGAAGGGGGTAACGGGTCCCTTACCTTGGCCAATCCACAAACTACCCTCCATGAATCCATTGGAAGCTCCAACTAGCCAAATAAAACTCTGAGCCCTGAAACGAACAAACCGGTCAAAACTAGCACCTTAGACCATCAAAATTGGATCCAGAATATCGAATTTATCAAACAAGGAAGAACCTCGAAAAACGTGTCACGGAGACACCCGGTGGCTACACGTGCCTCACAAACTCGGCTCGACGAACAGAAAATGGTTCGGGTCAAATCTGGTCAATAAAAATCAATGGGCCAAAGCTCATCATTTTACCCAAGCCAAACACACTTTAATTCACAACTTAGATAAATTTACACCTCTAGCCAAACAAGCTTGACCATTAATTAAATAGCCATAACTCCACAAACAAGCATATTAATCCATGACTTAAATGATTTTAAACCATTAGCCAAACAAGAATTAATCCACCTTCAAATATATTTAAACAGGCAGCCAAACAAGCTTAAAGCTCAACTTAGAATATCTTTAAACTCCAACCAAATAGTCTTTAACCATAACTTGAATACCCATAACCCAAGAAACAAACAGATTTAATTCACCACTTGAATAGCCATAAACCTGCGAACAAACAGCCCCTAAACCATATTTGAATAACCTTAAACCCAACTTAAATTGCCTAATCCTTCATTTAAATATCTCAACATAATAACCAAACAGTCCATATTCCTTATTTAAATGAGTTTAAACCAAAACCCAAACACACCTCTACTTCAACCTTTAGGTGCCATTAAAGGTAACAAAACAAACAAGTCAAGAGAAGAGTAAACCTTCACCTTGCTCCGACGAGTGAAACTGGACGGCGACGACCTCAACGGCTAGAACTCGTGGCAACGCCGCTTCAACCACACACGCGGCGACGAACTCGACGGCGGCTAAAATGATCCATGGTCGCGAACTCCACCCGACGGCAGCGGTCCTTCGACGACGACATTCGGATGGCAACGATACTCACTAAAAAAAGCGGCGGCGCTCTAGCGCGACGACTCGAGCCCACGACCCTAAGTCGCGCACGACGACCGCACCTCGGCGGCGTAATCCACGAGCGAAACCCGGGCCACATGCGCGACGAGCTCGTGCCCATGCGACGCATCCCTAGCAAACCCACGTCGAACACGAACCCATGCGGCAACCAGGTGACAACAGTGAAGCTTGCGGCGCTACTCAACCCATGGCGAACACGAATCCACATGGCGGCGTAGCTCGACTCCGACGATGGCGGTGCTGCTCAGTACGAACCCGTGCGACCCAGCCGGCGGAAATCCTCAATGGAGAAGACGATGAACAGTACGCATTTTGGGTCTAGGGATTTGAGGTTCTCAAAAGAAGCTTAAATATCTCCTTACAATTGACCAAAATGCCCTTTAACTTTAACTTAACTACAAGTGTGCCATAAGTCTTATTTCAAATACAAAACCTTGGGTTATTACAATATTCCCCCCTTAGAAAACTTTCGTCCTCGAAAGTTGACTAAGGCTCAAATAACCCAAAGCAACAAGAGTGCAAAACCACCTCAACAATACTTTAACGAAAGCAACTCACAGATCCTCAAAACTTTACGAATTTGATCCAAAACTAAACTGGTTTCTTTCATAAGTCGGATCCTCATTTAACTTAAATACTCGTGATCAACATGGAACAAGCTTGACACATACTGACGAAGCATCAAATATGGAACACAAAATGAACCGTACACAACAACAAAACAAGCTAATGACATGCTACTGCATCAACTCATTTGAGAATCCCAAACGAGCAAACAACTTATTCTCAGCTTCTCTCTGATCTCAAATCTCTACATTCCCTGCATCGATCCACTTTTAGAACACAGGACTGCCAACCTCGAATTTTATACCTCTGTGACAAACGTCTCCATTACTCTCCTGATAACTTTGAACTGAAAGCATTCAAGCACGAACCTTCAAACTGCCTCACTAGCCAACTACAACAATTTTTGGTCCTAACAACTTCCTTTCTTTTATTTCGTCTCAATGGACAAGTGATCTGCTACTTCCATACAATGTCTTAAATGGTGCCGGCAAGACAAAGAACTGATAACTGAAATCATTTTAGCACAAATCTCCTTACGAGTGCAACAATAACAACTCAGGTCTCATCAACTTTCTCTTTTCAACCTTATCCCCATGGATAAGTGATCTACATTTTCCCATGCAATGCCTCAAACG
This sequence comes from Sicyos edulis, assembly GCA_036507275.1. NCBI lineage: Eukaryota > Viridiplantae > Streptophyta > Magnoliopsida > Cucurbitales > Cucurbitaceae > Sicyos > Sicyos edulis. Next base: position 39,519,878 of record CM071847.1, read on the forward strand.
GTGCCAACTAGACAATGGACTGATAACTGCTAACAAGAAAAACCCCACAGATACATCCTCTTGTCTCAACCGCATAGAGAACAAAACTCATCGGAACTCAACATATTCCCCAAGGTCTGACTAGCTCTCTAGATGTGACCATCTGTCTATGGATGAAAATTTGAACTGCACCTATAGGTAGTTCCACCGCCCTCCTGAAGGATCTTCCAAAAGTGCAAAGTGGACTGAATGTCTCTATCAACAACGATACTCACATGAACCCCATGCTACCTGAAAATCTCTCACAAGTACGACTGTGCTCACTTCTCAATACAATAATCCAGATTCCCTAGAGTAAAGTGAGTGCACTGGGTAAGTCGATCCGCAATCTCCAATATCATTATGAAACCTCTCGATGCCCTAGGAAGTCCTGAAACGAAACTCTTAGAGACCTTATCCCACTTCCACTCTAGAACACTTAACTAAGAGGTTGCAACAACAATGCAACCCACTTGCTAACAGTCCAACCCAAACTAGAGACACAACAATCTCGCTGCTCGATACTCCGTAGTCACAGAATTTTCATATCGTCATACGTCTTGGTACCCTTGGGGTGCCAAGCAAACAACAAACTATACGCCTCTGACAAGGACTCGGGCCTGATTTCGACATCAACAACACACAGAATCTCTAACTGAATTGCCACTCACATCAGAAGCAACAGACATCCAAGTGAATTCTCCTTATTGCAATCTCGCATACAACTAACTCGTTGCAAAACTTGGCCCAAAAACAACTATGCTGATAACTGAACCAACTGAGCTAAAACTTTTTCAATCAACACAACTCTACTCAGTCGAACTAAGGCCACAACAAAAGAGAAACAACAAACGCCACTGAAAATGAACTCTTCTACTCAGTGCAAGAGCAACCACAAAAGCTTTACCATGGTGGTAAAGAACCTCGCAAATCATAATATTACAAGCTCCAACGGTCGGTGTCATCTTATATCAGCTCATTCTAGACGAGACAATACTTTAGATCTCTTATGAACCATGGAAACTACATCCTCACTCCAAACAAGCGACGCCTCTAGGATCTCCAAGCAACCCACAAATGCTAACTTCATAACACGAATCAAAGATCTACTCATACTGCTTAAGCTGTCTAGGCCCACAAGCAACACAACCTCTTTCCCATTAAGAGCATAACACAACCCTCTCAGAAGCATCACTGCAAGCCACAAAATCATCTAACCTCTCAGGTGCTGACCAAACGGTGTTGAAATCAAACGTCTGCTCAAAGTACTGAACTGGCCTCATCCCCAACTGATCACATAAAGCCCGACCTTCTTTTATTAACGGTGTTATCGATCCTCTACAACTGAGGTAACTTGGTCAAACTGCTCACTGCATTTGTTACAAAAGATCCACTGAAATTCCTTGACAGAACCCCATGGCCTTAAAGAAGGCCACTAAGTCCAACCAAAACTCACACTTAGAAACTTAGCAAATAAGCCATTTTCCCGAAGCCTAACAAAACTCATGTCAACTCCTCGTGATCTGACTATAACTTAGCAAACCAAGATATCGATCATGTGCGAACACATACTTGCTCAAAAAATCCTTAATACTCTATCCATCATGCCCATAACCGTTGCACGACAATTGACAATTCAATTGACATCACTAAGAAATACCAGTGACCGAAGCAAGATCTAAAAGTTGTCTTAGAGACGTCTCTTCCTTGATCCTCAATTGATGGAAACCACAACCAAACAATCTGGATAACCACTATGACGCACTGATGTTGATCGAATGAGTATCTGAACTCAACTGTTACCATGCGACGCAGAACCCTAAGCTGCTGGATAACCCTAAGCTGCTGCACGACCTGCACCTCGGCGAAGCAGAACCCACGAGCGAAACCCAGCGCTGCGACGAGCTCGTGCCCATGCGACGCATCCCTAGCAAACCCACGTCGAACACAAACCCATGCTGCAACCAGGTGACAACAGCGAAGCTTGCGGCGCTACTCAACCCACGGCGAACACGAATCCACATGGCGGCGTAGCTCGACTCCGACGATGGCGGTGCTGCTCAGTACGAACCCGTGCGACCCAGCCGGCGGAAATCCTCAATGGAGAAGACGATGAACAGTACGCATTTTGGGTCTAGGGATTTGAGGTTCTCAAAAGAAGCTTAAATATCTCCTTACAATTGACCAAAATGCCCTTTAACTTTAACTTAACTACAAGTGTGCCATAAGTCTTATGTCAAATACAAAACCTTGGGTTATTACATATTTTGTGCTGAAATATTTTTCCCTTTTATTAACATAAAATTTCTAATGGATGTCATATATATCTTAAAAGGAATTACATATGTTCTTGGTCACTAAATTATATGTCATGTCATCTGAGTTATATTCTTGTTGACCTTTATACTTTGAGCATACTGGTTGCAATAATTGGATCTCAAAATAATTCGTTTATTTAGTTTTAAAAGTCTGGTTTTGTAGTATTTTATTTTTGCCACACAAAGATTAAATTATAATTTTTTTTAAAAAAATTAATATTTTCTTTATATCGACGAATGTCTAACTTCCGCATACTTCAATTATTTTTATGGAACAGCCACATAATCGGATAACATTTAATTGTTAAGAAACTCATAAAAAATTAATTTTTAAGTAAGTTATCACAGTAGATTGAAGCTATATCAACTTTCTAGTGCCCTACTAACACATTAAAATTTACTTTTTAAGATGTTTAAAGTTAAAAATTCTACATTATGATTTGATATAACCTCTTAAAAGCATTTATGATTTTGTAGTTTAGTTTTATCACCATAAAAACATAATTCTAGTATAAAAGACCATATTTCTAATTTAACTTGTGAGATCTATTGAATCCATTCCAAATGCTTTGTCAATTAAAAAAAGAAAGAAAAAAAATACCCACACACCTTATCCACTGGAGTACAAACTGGAATCAACTTTTCAGTGCCAAAGCCTCATCCATCCATCATTCAAGCTTCATTCCTATGATATCTGATATTACATACATGTTCAAACAGCATACAATCCATCAGGGTTGTGTAATAGAATTCATCCAAATTTTTGAACCATGTTCAACTGATGCCCTACCTCTAAACTCATATAAACAACACTGAATTTCACTCACTTTGAAGCACAAAAAAAGGTTGATTAGGCAGGTTCATTCTGATTTAAATCGAAACAAATTCCGAAAGAATTGACAAATTATTCAGTAAGCCTGCCTAACAATGTACTACTTGTTCATAAGTAAATATTACTTCCACGCGATAAACATAGCTCGAAATTCAGCACGGCGACGCTTCAGCCCCATCGTGCAGGGCACAACAAATAGTTGCTTTATGATGACCTTGATAAACTTTCATCTCTTTGCCGGTTGACATGGACCAGAGCCTTGCAGTAGAATCAGAAGAAGCTGCATTCACAAGCATCCCAAGTTATTTGCACAAACATACAGGAAAGGCTTAACATGCATGCCAAAATAGAAATAATTAACTTAAACAAATAACAGAAGTTTGGCAAGTGGTTCTTGTAAAAAGAGTATATTTTATAACCATCATAGGTTGTAAGAGAAGGGATTCCAAGAGATCATATCCAGTTCAATCCATAGTCACTACCTACTCAACAAATAATTTCCTACGGATTTTCTTGACATCCAAATACTGTAGGATTAGAAAATATGTTACTTGAGAATAGGCAAAGTGTGCATAAACTGGTTCAGACACTCACAAATAGAAAAAATTAGTGTATATTTTCTTTATAACTGAGCATATCCCCTTTTTTGCATACATCAGAGGGCAACCAACTTGGCCTTAAATTATTTTTAAGGTTAAAAAGGTTAAGATAGCAACTTAAGTTTGAACCTTTGTTATCTGGATGTATTGCTTACTCCTTTACCCACTACGCCAAATAAAAAATGGTTCCCATAATTATCAAAAGAGATCAAAGCTTTCCAAGCAACTAGGAAGGAAAATAGAGCCTAAGTTGATCGAGATGATAAATGGTGGTGGCTGCTTGAAAACGATGGCATTTTCTCCTCGGGTTCCTTGACTAAGAAAGAATCATCTGGCTATCATTTGAATTCTAGTTAAATCTACGAGACTTTATGGAAGGGCCCCCACCTAAAAGGATTAAGTTTTTCATTTGAAAAACTCAGCCATGCAGCTATTAACATGAATGATGTTTTTCAAGGAAAATCGCCTTGAGCTTCTCTTTCCCCTAGCTACTAGCTGCTGCCCATTTTGTTAAGGGAGACCATGAAAATCAAATCCACATTTTCCATCAATGCTCCTTTGCTGCTGATTTTTGGAAAATTATACAAGCTGATTTTGGATGGACCTGTGTTTGGCCTGGCAATATTCAGTCCATGATCGATTGTCCTCTTGGCGGCCACCCCTTTAAGAACGAGAAAAATTTGATGCAGGAATCTATGGTCCAAGCTTTTCAATGGACTCTGGTTGGAAAGAAATGATAGGGCCTAAGACAAATCGCTAGCTTTAGGAAAATTTATGGATTCTACTTTGTATCTAGCGTTTTTTTGGATTCATCGGGCTCATCCCTTTTGTGATTACTCTCTTTCTTTTCTTATCTCCCACTGGAGAAGCTTTTTGTAATTTGTCATTGTTTTCAATAGATTTCACCTATTCATTTATCAATGAAGTTTTGTTTCCTATAAAAAAAAAGGAAAATAGAGCCTAATAAGGCTCTCTCAGATTTTTCAAGAACCAATCACCTGTTATAATATATGCGCCATCTACTGAGAAGACGCAGTCCCACACCCAGCGTTGGTGTCCTGAAAAGCACATGAAATTGCAAAATCAAACAATACACTTGCTTCTCATTTACAGCCAATAAGATCCAATACAACAGTAATTGAATAGACTAGAATAGAATTGTCTTTTATCGAAACAACATTACTTTTTTTTTTTGAAATAAGAGTAACCACGCCCGTCCCTAGGCCAGGCACCGGAGACATCAAAGGAGTAATGTCACAGGTGACTCTCGAACCTGAAACCTTGAAGAGAGCATACCTTCAAAGCCCAAGTCTTCAACCACTGTGCCAACCCTTGGGGATCATAAAAACAACATTATCATAATGAGAAGTAGGTACCTGTAAGTGTCTTCTCTAATGTGAAACCATCGACGTTCCAGATTTTGACAGTGCTGTCAGAAGAAGCAGTGGCAAGGTATCTAAAAGACGTGAAACCATATGAATGTTATAATTTGTCAAATTACCTAAGTCGCAACAATCGAAAATTCAAACATATATATTGTTGAAGAAGAAAAACAAAATGAAAAGAGAAAGGAGTGCAGAGGAACAAAACCGGTGGGGTTCACAGAACTCAGGTGAAAGAAGACACTTAAGAATGTATCCGTTGTGTGCTTGAAGTTTATGAAGTGGCGCAAAGTTTGTCATCGTCTGAAAGAGAATAAGGAGTTACACTGTTTGAATTGTACAACATCCCTTTTGGGAGATCCAATAAGTAGCATTTTGCATTTAGGTAAACCTGGGTGCCACGTAACAAGCGCCAGACATAGCATGTGCCATGATTATTAGCTGCAACTACCAAGCTTCCATCCCACATAACCGTCAAAGATCTCACAGCCGTATCCGCTTCTGGCACCTGGTATCAAACTAGATTATTGAGATGAATCCATGATAATCCATGCCACAAGTTAACCTTCTGATTCTGAGTCTTAACAGATTTCTGAATTTTTATTTTTAATTCTCTAAAAGTCCCTAAACTAACAACTTTTGTTTGACATTCAACGTTTATAATAATTCACAGACTAATTTTTTAAAAAAAACTGGACAATCGAAGTTTTGCTCCACTATCCAAGGTACCTACGCCCGTCCCAAGGCCTGTACCCAAGAGACAATAAGGAATTTTACAATTAAGCTCACTTATGAGGTTCGAACCTGAGACCTCCAAGGAAGCATGTCTTGAAAGCCTCAAGCCTCAACGAACGAAGTTGCCCTATAGGGACAATAATTCAGAGACTTTGTTTTTATATTTGTGACTGTCCAAGCCAACTTGCGCGCACTTTGACAATTGTCACGAGACATACCGCCTGATCCTATCAATTTTTCCTGAAGTATTGAATGTTGATGGTGATCTTTACCTTGTCGAAACGTATTTCCGGAATAAAAGAAGAAATTATCATATATAATTTTTAGATCCGACACTGATGCACCTCTATAGATTTTACCTAAGCCTTTGCATTTGGGTACCCCTTTGAACATTAAGCAATAACATTTAAAAACGGTAACAAATATTTTTCATCTAGAGATGTTATTTTCATTTAAGTAATCCTCAATATAATAGCCCGTCAGTCAAACATCACAAAGAACCTGAACAATATGGCAATCTACAAGCATCTGCAACACAAAATAACAAGGCACATTCAGTTATGATTGCACAAATGAAATGCTCAAAGTAATACCAATTCACAGCTGCATGAATTTGCAGTCAGATCCCACACACGGATATTCCCATTTTGATCTCCAGATATCAATTCCGTCTGCGAATGAAAGAAATTTTAGTCAACAATGCAAAAGAAAAACAAGGTAAGATAGTCTTTTTCCCTCGGAGGAAGCAAGACAGAATTGGTGAAATGAAAATTGTAAAATTAAGATTCCTTAGCATGCCTAAAAAGTTAAACAAATAAATTACATTCAGAAGAGGCTCTAATGCACTGTTTGTGCAGTATATTATTATTCTTATTATCATCATTATTATTAAGTAATGATTATGGTAAGAAACAAATTTCACTAACTTAAAGTAGGAAAAAAGGGGTTTGAAGTAAAATGCCAATGAACTGCTAAAAGGGGTAGAGATGTGATAAATGACCTGATTTGGGTGTAGAACAACAGTGTTAACTGCAGCACGACTTTCGTATTCCCTCTGACAACCAGGAGCCCTGCATTTCTCAAAGTAAGTCCAGATTATCTTGAATGCAAACCTAAACAACATCAAGCACGTGTACATAATCAAATAATGACACATTAATTTTAGCATTTTCTCTACCTCAAATCCCATATTTTTACTGTGCCATCCTCAGAACCTGAATACATCCAGTTCCCATCACATTGAAACCCCACTGACATTACATTATTAGTATGTGAATCATAACTCATTATCTGCCATGTAGTTCGGGGTGAAAATAGAAAGAACACTCATTAGAAAGAGATTTATTCACTCAGCTTCCATCTAAAGAGATTCTGGTAAAAAAAACATAGAAGAATTAAATATTAACAGTATGGTGTTAAAGAAATATGAGCAGGTTACATACTGGTTGAGGGCTGTTTGAAGTGATATCAAACAACCGTATGTGAGGATTACCAGCAGCAGCCAAATATCTTTTGTCTGGGGTAATCTCCAGTCTATTAACTTGCTGCACACATAAAGGTAATTATTAGGCAAATGAGAGTAAAAAACATTCACAAGTTTTTTCAGTATGAAACTATACTTTCATTGATAAAAATGAAAGAATGCAAAATTGCATAAAAAAGAAGTCCCAACAAAAGGAGTCTGAACCTAACTAGAGAGAACGACTCCAATCCAAATTCAAGAACAAGACCAAGTGGTCTAAGTTCATAATTACAATACAACAACAACAGACAAACAAAGTTGTGGGGGCATTTAGCTTGTAAAAAAAATCCCAATTAACTGCTGCAAGAAAAAACCAAGGAGTAAGCCTAACTTCTAGTTCGATAAGCAAAGTCCTGAGACAGAACTACCACCCTGCTCAACCAATGAGAAATCGCACATTCATTGAGAATAATGAATATACAAACCAAGAAAAAGGCGTACAAAAAATACCTCCACAATATAACCGTACAAAGAAAGGCGTACAAAAAAACCTAGCCCCAAAGAAGGGGTCCATCCTCAATTACAGGGAAATATATTCCAATAAAAAATAATATGATCTAAGTCTAACTGATAATAACAAAATTCCTTACAAACTGATGCCCAAAAAGAGTAATTTAATCTAACAATATCCCAAACCTGTTTATTAGGCTTCTCACTAAAGGGCTCAGCCCTTGTTTAGAAAAGGAGGATTCAAGAGAACCTCCTCCATCATCGAACAACAATCTCTATTCCTTATCAAGCAAACCCAGAATTGCACATTAATCTTCTCCACCAAAATTTTTTTTTCCTAAAACGAAGACCTGAAGAGTTGGTGGAAGAAATTTAAGCATCATTTATATAGAAGGATTAATAGTTGGAAATCTGAAAAGGTCTTGGTCACTTTTTGCAGCTTGGTGGGAGTGGCTTTTGTTGCTTTGGCCTGTTCTCTTGTTGAGACCTTCTAATATATTGTCCTTCAATGGCTTATTTATTTATTTATTTGTTTGGCTCTTTTAATACTTTGAGATTTTTAATTTATTACGTTGTTTGGTTTTTTATTCACTCTCTTAGGGAGATTTTTTCGAAAAACTTTTTTCTGTCCTTCCATCTATCAAAGAAAAGTTTGTTTCTTGTTTTAAAAACATACTTATAAAAATTAGGTAGTGCTTGTAGATGATGGAGAAAAGACCAGCATCTATGAATAGGAGATTGTTGAGAGAGAGACACACACATCCCAATCCAATGGCCTTTATAAAGCTTTTAGAAGTACTATAAGAGAGGGAAGCCAACTAAATTATTTTCAAGAATGATGAATTAGACAAGGAGATAAATGATCACCTTGATAGGTACCATTCATAGAACTTCAACTCGTGATTTACGGCCGATAACAATGGAGCTTTCACTTTACAAGTCCAGGCCCAAAGCCTTTACCATGTTGAGTCATATTAAATTACCAATCAACCCAAAAGTTTAAGCTAACAAGTTATGGTATATTTAATTATATCAACTAACAATCCTACTTTTCCAACATTTGATAAGATAACTTCCCTATTTCAAACTTGTAATCTGGGAAAAAGTTCTTACAGAATTTCTAACGGAAGAAAAAGAGAAACAAAATGCAAAATGAAAAAGCAGTGAGAAAGAAGTTATGAACTGACAGAATCCGGGTATTGTATAGTTCGGTAGCAGCGACCGCCTTTGGCTTCCCAAAACTTAATGGTGTGATCATAGCTAGCAGTTGCAAGTATCACAGATGGTTGACTCATCGTAATCTCCTGCTAGCAACCAACAACAAAAATTACAGAGTAAATAAAAAAACCAGCTACAAATTCGACGCAATTCTCCACTACAGCCACAAACTGACAACACATTTGCATCAGATTAAACTGAAACATACTTACTTGCTGATTTTCAGAACATAGATCCTCGTTTAAAACGGGGAAGGGGCTTTAATAGACCACGAGGAGGAAGTTTGTGTACTCCGGCAACAGTGTCGATCAGAGCGAGGTCGCGATCACTGTCGGCGGATAGGATCGGAACTCCGAGGAACCCTAATCCATGGAAGAGATGGCGGCGTTACCGATTGATCAATTTCCTGTGTACTATCTCCGGCAACAGTCCGGCGAGAGAGCTTTCCGATGCCTTGGCGCCGCCGTTGCCGCCTCGCTGTTTGCTATGAGAGAAGATTGTTGGTCCAACACCTTTTGTTTTTCTTATGACAAAAGATGAAATAGTAAAAAAAAGATTTATATATATATATATATAATTTTAAGGGCTGTTCGGATGAAATTTTTAAAGAGCGTTTTAAAGAGTGATTATTAATATAATAACTTGTTTGGATGTAGTTTTTCATACAGTATTTTGAAGAGTGATTGTTAATAGCTCGTTTGGATGTGATTTTTAGATTGAGGAGTTATAAAAGAGGTAGGTTACTTTTTTAATGATGTGACAATTTATAATTTCACTTTATTTATTTATCATTTGAAAATCTAAATTATTTTTTAGACTTTGAAATTTCTTTTAAAATATTTATTTTATTTATATTTTTAAATTTTTCAGTGAGAATATGTTTTATTTTCTGTAATAATATTATCTTATTATCCTAAAAAATAATATCATCTTATTTATTTATTTTTGTTGATAATATCACTTTTTTTTAATAAAATCATTTAATTTACTTTTATTGGAATAAATAATAAAAATACAATATTATTAATGAGAATACTCTCTAATTAATTAGTTGAAAATTACTAATATTAAATAATTAAAAAAGAAATATATATTTCTTTAACAAAAAAATTTTCAATTAACTTCTTTAAAATTAAAGATATTTTTCATTTATAATCTGCGTCATTCACTTTAACAAAATTCTATTATTTTTAACCGAAAAAAATGATACTATTTATATGAGAATAGTTTTCGACTAATTAGTTTAAATTAAAGATATTATATACATAAAAATATATGTACAAGTTATAAAATAAATTACGGAATATATTTTCTAAATAATAATATTGGATAAATAAATAGAATATATAGTAATAATAATAAAAAATGAAAAATATCATAATTATTTTTTTAATAAATAATTTTTTATAAAAAAAAGTGTGAAAACAAAAATATTCAAAAAGAAAATTAAAAAGGAATCGCAGCAAAAAAAAAGAAAAATGTTAGTGTAAAAAAGAAATAAAATAATAATACAAAAAAAACATATAATATATATTTCTTAATAATAGTATAACAAAATAAAATTAAAATATTTATTATAAAAATGTTGGGAAAAAATCAACTCAAATTAAAAGAAAAAAAGCAAAAATATCTGAAAAATATTGAAAAACGAAATTAGAAAAACAAAAATGAAAAAGAATTAGAAGTGAGAAAAAAAAGTGGGCACATGGCGCATTGGAGTTGCGCCACATGAACCACCTCATCTCTCCTCAAAAGCGCGCGTTTCACTTAAAAAAAAATGAAAACCAGCTGACAGCGCACACCAAACAGCCCCCGACCGTCTAATCTTACAATATTGAGTATCAATAGTCTTATAATATTGAAATAAAAAGTCATGATAGATTAAATTTATAGTCTCTTAGGGTGTATTTGGAACATCGGTTTGGTTATGATAGACGGAAAGTTATGATAAACGGGGATTATGAAAAATGGTGGGTATAAATGGTGTTTGAGGGACACGTTATCATAACAGAGATGATGATAAATGGTGCTTGAGGGGCTGGTTATGTAAGAAAAAATAATGTATGTAAGATTTAAATAAACAAACACGTAGGTTTAGATAAACAAGCACGCAAGTTTAGGTAACCACTGTTTATAATAAAGGTGGAACAAACATCGGTTGAATTATTATAGCCAACTCGTCTGTTTACATAAATAGGGGCCCGAACGCACCCTTAATTTGATATGTCCGTCTTAATTACAAAATCACCTAATAATAGTTGAAATGAAAGAATATTTAATATTAAAGTTTATGTATCCAATAATAAACAAATTTATGATCTATACCTCATAATCCTAATCAATTATATGAAGGGATACCTTATAACTAATGTTTTGAATAAATTAAATTATTTATCATATGCATTTTTGTAAATGTAATAATTAATTAATATTTTGAATAAATTAAATTACTTGTCATATACATTTTTGTAAATGTAAGAGTTATTTACTATTGTAAAAATAATTCAGAACCATTTTATATTGATATCCTCCTAACAAGAGTTGCTATATAAACCTCGCAATTATAGGCATCCATTCAAAGCAAAGCAAGCCTGTATCCATATTGAACTATGCTTTTGTTAGCTTTTTTTATTTTTTTATGTACTTAACACAACACCTACAATAATCCCTACAACACCATATGATTTAGGATTAGATCCCTCCCACCTCCTTAATCCAAACAAAACTGGTTCAAACTTCTTAATCAAAACCAAATATTCTATGTCCCTCCCACCTTTCCTAAACTAAATACATCTTCTTATGACACTTCTTTTTCATTTCATATGTATCTAAACCAGCTTACGAGTATTTTGACTATTTTATCAGTGTCACTCATTTTCTTTAAGCCCTTATTATTTACCTGCACACTTACCACTAACAGAAATATATAAGTTATGGATCTAAATCACCTGATATAGAAACAAAAATGGTAACATCAAGTGTAGAAAAATCAAATAACTTCTCCAGGGCTGTTTGTTTGTCATATTAAGCTAGGATTTGGTTGGAGGACTTACCAACTCCTTATATCCAAATGATTTTTTATTAACTCCTCTTTTTTACTTAAAAATAACTCTCATTTCTAAAATTCATTTCTAATCATTCATTTATAACTACTCAATCATTTATAACCACTCATTTAATCATTCATTTCAAATTAATCAGAATGACTCATTTTTAAACACTAATTTTTAATCATTACTTTTTTAACTCCTCAAAATAACTATTCATTTTAAATCTACGTCCAAATAAGGTTTTGATTCTAACTCATCTACACAAAAACCACATCCAAACGAGTTTTTGATTAAAACTCTTAATTTTTAAGTACTCATAATAACTCATTAACATAACTCCATAAGTTAAATCCTCTTTAAATATGACAAACAAACAGCCAGCCATTCACAACAGAAATATCCCAGAAAAAGAAGCATAATGAAACCATTCAAATAATCTTGCTTTTCTCATTATAGCTATATGGGCATCAAGGATGGGATTTGGATGATTCAGCTGCAGTATCAGATGCAAACATATATACACAAGCAAATGAAATTTCAGCAAAATTTATGTAAAACTGCATTGGTTATTCAAACAAGATCCATTTATAGGGAAATCAAATCTATCTCTTCATTCAAAACCCTCCTCTCTCAGATGTCTAAATACTTCTACTTCGCCCCAGCGCTTGCTATGATATACAGAACAAATACTGCAATCATGATCATTTCTATAGCTCGCTCCGAGTTTGGGGCAGGGCGGATTTGCAACCAATGCCTTGTGGGAGCTTTCTGAAGCGTTCGCGTTGTTCTTCATATGGTATCAATCTCCAAATATCGATGGCCATTGACCGCGCTGCATAAGAAACTAGTTGCACTTAAATGGCACAGGAAATACTTTTGATGCAGTGAAAAGAACTTGAGATGAAAGAGAATATTGGGGAAGCATGACAGTTAATAAGCAACCAAATACTCACTCAGTGGCAAGGCTATATAGGATGCAACAGTTCTTGCTCAATGGATTCAAATTCTTTAAGGTTGGTAACTACATTTTGAACTTTTCTCGACAATTGGTCTGTATGGTCTTCAACAATTTTCATAAATGTAGCAAGCTGTTCTTGGTATGTCGAACATAACCGTTTCTTATTCCGCAGCTCTATAGTAAGTTCCTGTATTAGTTTATCTTTCTCATCCTAGAAAAAAATCAAAATTAATGACTTTAATCATGATACAAAATTATAAAGATAGGTCAATCGCCCACAGAAATTTTAGCCGTGAGCATACAAATTATCCTAAAGACGCCTATAATATAATTAGGCCCTTTTCCTTCTTTTTTTAATCTTTTAAATGTTAAGAAATCCCCAATCTCTTGTATAGTAAAATATTCAGGAGATGATTGGATTTTGGTGTTGAAAAGAGGAGAGGAGAGAAAGTTGAAGAGAAAGAGGAAATAGAGTAATTTGGAGATATGAAGTAGTTGTTTGGAGATTGATGTTTTGGAAAGAAGATGTTGAAAAGTATTTATTTTATATTGATTTTTTATAATGTAATGATTGTAGATTTCGGATTCATTGATAAATATATTATATTTTATTTTATATTGTGTGGTTGAAGATTAGAGAAAGTTTGATGTGATATTTGATAAAATTAGATAAAAGATATTTTATATTATATTATATGGTTGAAAATTAAAAAAAATGTTTGATGTGACATTCAAAAGATTAAATAAAAAATTTGATGTGATATTAGAGAAGAGGTTGAAGAGAAGTTGAGGAGAGGTTGATGTCCTAAAACCAAACATGAAGTTAAGCTTTCTCCTTTCTTTCTTCTCCTCAACACCAAATCCCAAACACCGCCTCATGAGTAACTAAATATGTTAGGTATTATGGTTCCAGGTCTAGTGAAAGTAAAGCATATTCTAATTGCTTCAATGGATCAGAAAAGACAGATGTCAAACTCAAACAATGCGGGACATAACATTTGAGATCATACTACGTAGGCATCATAACTGAAAGCATCAAAACATGTTAAAATACACACAAAGTCAATCCATTTCAATTTATACAAAAAAGGCAAGAAAACATCATGGGCGAGGTGTTGGAAGGAATCTCATAGGTTTGGGCCTTAGGAATATTATTGAATAATTTAGGGGTATGCTAACAAGTACTTGGAGAACAAGTTAGAGGCTAGTGGTTATAAATAGAGAAGGATAGCTAGTGAGGAGGCATCTTTGGAATTGTATGAGAATTAGGGTTTGAGAGTGATTCTCAAGAATGGGAAGTTCAAGTATCTATCAAATACTTAGTTAGTTTGTAGTTTTTTTATCTTTTGATATCAATCTAGGTTCTGGATCAATTTGTGGTCGAAAGAGGGAAACATGCCTCAAATGCTTTACTTAGTATGAACAAATTTCATTTTCCTAATGACGGGGTTGAATGAATTCTAGAAATTTTGTCAGGTAAGCCATCACTAATAGGTTTTAGCCCATGGGAAAGACTTCGAGTGATAGCTCTATATGCCATCTTGTCATGTGTGGATAGTTATCCGACAAGGTGGCACTTGACAGTAGGTTACTGCACTCCAAATGGCTGGAACAACAAAGAATACAAAAATGAGTAGGATCAAGGATGTTTGTAATTAACAAACAAGTTGGCTCATTGTAATCTGTTCCACAATCTGTCCATGAAATAGAAGCAAGAGAGGCACGTTTTGTAAAGAAATTTGAAACAAAATGAGCCAGCCATTTTTCATCTTAGTTAGCCTGTATAAGTCTGCAAGTCCTATACAACATTTGCTTTGCTAAACTAAAGCAGCCTAGCCAAAAAGTGGACTTTTCTTTTCTTGAATAGAACAACACTAGAGGATTGAGGGATTCGAACCTGCAACTTCTAGTGAAGGATACATTTCAATTATTGTTGGGCTATGTCCGCTTTGGCAAGTGGACTTATCTTTTCTCCTTCATAAACTGATAACTGACCGTGTTCAGGTTGTTTTTATTCAACTGATATAATATATACTCATTTCAGTTGGTTAAAGGACGGGATTCTTCCTAATAAAACTGAATCAAAATCATGGTTACGCCATACTTGTAAGTTAAAGAGATAGCAGTGGCATGAGCCTCAATAGACTATGCAAACAATAGTTCAACGAGCCGCTAAAGGGAAACTTTGTGTAACACAGTGAACATATTATTATTCTTATTATTATTATTATTATTATTTGAAACAAGGGTAACCACGCCTGTTCCTAGGCCAGGCACTAGAGATATCGAAGGAATAATGTCACAGGTGAGTTTCGAACCCAGGACCTTGAGGAGAGCATGCCCTCAAAGCCCAAGTCTTCAGCCATTGTGCCACTCCTTGGGGTCGTAACAAAGTGAACATAAATATCTAGCAATACAGAAAATGAGAAAATTGTGGTTTAAATGTCTTCAATGACAAACTTTTTTCCGATAAAGATAAACTTCACAAACACATCTCTTTTTCCTCTTTTTAGCAATCCATCAATTCTACTGGGACTAATTTAAATATTATGCATAATCCAGAATCCTTCATACTAAAAAAATTGTTCAAGTGTCGAAACCCCTAGTCCTCTTGCCTCTTGACAAAAAAATTTCTGCTTCTTCAGTATGCTTGTTCTTTTAAAAAAAATGAAAATTCATGCCCATCGAAGAGAAAATTAACACCCATTTTTATCTGCAACACATTGAGATGTCTATGAAATGGCCATAACCCAACAAAATTGTTTTTCATTTAAATTCAAAAAATTCAATTGATGTAATGAAATAGACGTCTCAATGTGTTAGCAGATAAGAAATTCTAAACGGACATTAAAAAGAGAAAGGAAAAAATGGACCGTACTCCTCTCCCTTCTCCCCCCCTTCTCCTCCGATGAAATCTAGATCCATTTATTATGCCGATTCAGAATTTCCCTCGGATCACCTCTATAGAAAGCAAAGATTATTCAGTGGAAATTGATTGTCGGTATAGGGGAAACAGAATTAGAATCACTGAAACTACAAGAGATAGAGCCTTCTTCTTGTCATTACTATGGCCTACCCTGCATTGGCTCACCAAATGCTTTAACGCTCTCCTTGCTGTTAATCTGAACCACAAGTACTTCACTACGACAAGGGCAGACGATTACACCATCTGGGTCGAAAAGATCAACAACAGGAAAGGGTATTTTGCCGAGATCTCTAAGGTCGACAATAACGGCAGGCATAACAAACTAGTTGTTCCTATTGGTGACAATAGATGGGGATGGCGTGCTTTTCATACTCTCCTAGAAGGCTTTTCACAGCCAGCTGATTTAAAGAATGGAGCTTAGAGTAACAGATCAGAGCATTCATCCTCTGCTAATCTCGCTGTTGCAATTAAAGCCCCGACATTTAAGAGGGAAGAGGAGATGCTCCCATTTAATGAAGAACAGATTAAATTAAAAAAGTCATCCTATTTGAATGCTCTTACTAAGGGGAAAAGCTTTATAGCTCAACAACCATCTCCTCGTATTTGCCATCAACATTATTCGGCATCATCCTCTGCTCGACAGCCCTCTGACCCATGTAATACGACGAAGAAAAACAAAAGTAAATGGGTTTATCGGAAGATTGACAGGTACAGAGCTCCCTCCCCGGATCTTGTAGATCCATCTATCTTCTACCATAGGGTGATGTCCCCAGATAAGCACGATCTTTTCTTTTTGGCGGAATTCGGAGATCCTCCGGCGACCGGAATCCCATCACAGAATCCTCCGACGATCATTGATAGGGGCGCGAGGTTCGTAGAGCCGACTGAACTAGTCTTGTCTGTAACAACATCGAGCCACTCCCCGCAGGAAGAACAGGTTCTTGGTCTAAGAGTGGGTCCATCTCTGCTGCTATCCAATCAATACCATCCTCTATCCCGGACTCTCTCCTCTTTACCCAGTGGTTATTCATCTAACCCAATACCCATCAACCTCAATCTGCCTAACCCATCCTCTATAAACAAAAAACCATCCAAAACCATATCTATAAACCAGAAACAAACCATTTTCGTTCCCGGAACAAAACTAACCACCAACCCACCTATTCTAGCCATCACAGATACCGAAGGCCTATCCTCCCCATACCCATCTTCTCCTTCCCATTCCTTCCCCGAACCAGAAAATCCTTATCATTCCCAATCTGAACCAGAACATCCTCACCCTTTGCAGATTGCTTACCCAGCTGAGATTGGCCACTCTTACACTATGAACGACTCCAAGAATTATTTTAAGAGGAGTAGAACCAAGCTGGATCCTAATATTCATCCTTCTGCTCTGTTAGGGGTCATTATTCCTTGGTTGAAAACCATGGGATTGGGTATTCTTCCTCTCCCCACGAAGCTTACTAAACTGATGAAGGAAGGCAGGAAGAAGAACAATGCTTACAGAGAAATTATCAATCTTACTTCTAATGTGAATTATGATTGCTCTCTTAATGAGGCAGAACAGGGGGGGTCGAATTATTCTACATGATTTACATCTCCTGGAATGTTAGAGGCCTTGGAAACAATGGGAAAAAGGCAATCATCAAGAGTTCCTTATTGAAGTATAATCCTACGGTGGTGCTGCTACAAGAGACTAAATCTAAGGACATCGATCGAGGATTTATTAAATCTTTATGGAGTGCTAGAGACGTTGCTTGGACAACAATTGATTCTATTGGAGCATCTGGAGGTCAACTGATTATGTGGAATGATCCATCCCTTGTTGTAATTGATATCAAAAAGGGTATATACACTCTATCTATTCATATTTCTATGGCTGATGGTTTCTGTTTTTGGCTCTCTAGTGTGTATGGTCCATCTGCATCTGATCCTTCTCCTGACTTCTGGGAGGAGCTAAATAAGCTTGGGGATGATTGTGGTAGCTATTGGATCATAGGCGGCGATTTTAATGCTATCAGATGGGCACACGAAAGGACAAGTCTTGGCCCTGTCACACCGGATATGAGGAGTTTTAACTCATTTATTGGCAGATATGAGCTTATTGATATTCCTATTACCAATGGAATTTATACCTGGTCAGATTTTAGATCTCCTCCTACGTTATCTAAACTTGACAGGTTCCTGGTTACACAAGAATACATGGATCATTTTAAGGAGCTTCATTGTAGAAGGATTGAAAGACATACTTCAGATCACTACCCTCTTTTACTTACCATTGGTAAGCAGAGATGGGGTCCCACCCCGTTTCGGTTTCAAAATATGTGGATGAAACACAAAGATTTTTATCCTATGATGACTGAATGGTGGAATAACAACGCGCTGTCTGGATGGCCTGGTCATGGCTTTATTAAAAAGCTGAAAGATTTTAAACTTGTGATCAAAGAATGGAATAAGGAATCTTTTGGTAACATTTCGGAGCAGAAAGATAAGCTTGCCCTTGAGTTATCTATTCTCGACGATTTTGAAGAATCTGGGCTCCTCATGCCCGTCCAAGCACAACAAAGAATTTCCATAAAATTACAATTATTATCAATTGCCATCAATGAAGAAGCTCTATGGAAACAAAGCTGCAAAAAACTTTGGCTCGAACAGGGCGATGAAAATTCAAAGTTATTTCATCGTATTGTAGCTGCAAGGAAGAGGAAAAGCTCTATTATAGAAGTTCTCTCACCCAATGGTGATAGCCTTACTTCAGATTCCGAGATTGAAAAGGCTTTCATATCCTTCTATGAAAAACTATTCACGAAACAGTTGAGGAAAGGTTCTTTCCCTTTGCAGCTTGACTGGTGTCAGATCACAAATGCTCAAGCCCTTTCTTTGGAAGAACCTTTTTCGGAGAAAGAGATTTGGGAGGCCATCTGTAATCTCGGCATCAACAAATCTCCTGGGCCAGATGGCTTTACTGTGGAATTCTACAAAAACTCATGGCACATCCTTAAACCCGATATTCTGAGAGTGTTCCACGAGTTTTTTAAGAATGGCATAATTAATGCTAGCCTCAACGAGACTTTCATTTGTTTGATCCCAAAGAAAGTCGACGCTAGAAATGTTACTGACTTCCGACCTATTAGCCTCACCACTGGTTTAAATAAAATTATCGCTAGAGTTCTTTCTCAAAGACTTAAGAAGGTCCTCCCGTTTACTATTTCTGAATACCAGTCAGCATTCGTGGAAGGAAGGCAGATCCTAGATCCTATTCTTATTGCCAATGAACTGATTGATGAATGTCACGGTAAAAAGAAGAAGGGTGTGGTGTTAAAACTTGATATTGAAAAGGCATTTGATACTGTCGATTGGGAATTCTTGGACGACGTCCTTAGAATTAAAGGTTTTGGTACCAGGTGGAGGAAATGGATTCGAGGTTGCATATCATCAACGAACTTCTCTATCATTATTAACGGCAACCTAGGGGCAAATTTCGTGCCTCCAGAGGCCTTCGCCAAGGCGATCCACTTTCCCCTTTCTTATTCATTCTGGTTATGGATGGATTTAGCAGAATCATGTCTCAGGCCGAGAAAGATAGTCACATAAAGGGTTTTTCGGTGGGCAATCAACTCTTATCTATTAACCATTTACAATTTGCAGACGATACATTGCTTTTTTCTAATTATGAGGACGGAGACATTGAAAGGATGTTTAAGATTATTCATGATTTCGAAATACTATCTGGCCTCTTTATTAATATCAATAAATCCGAAATGCTTGGCATTAATGTAGAGGATGGAGAATTGAAAAAATTGGCGGATAGATTTGGATGCAAAAGGGGCAATTGGCCTACAAGCTACTTGGGTCTCCCTTTACAAGAAAGCCAAAATCTATTTCTTTCTGGGAACCTATACTTGAGAATGTTGAGAAGAAGATCTCTTCTTGGAAGAAGGGCCACATTTCTAAAGGAGGAAGACTTACTTTAATCAAGGCCACCCTCGCTAATCTTCCTACTTACTATATGTCGATATTCAAAATGCCATGTAAAGTGGTTCAACGTCTCGAAAGATTAATCAGGAACTTCTTATGGAAAGGCAACATCGATGACAGAGGTATACATCTCATTAAATGGAAATCGGTCACCCTCCCACATGATCAAGGTGGCCTCGACATTGTGAACATGAAAATTAAAAACGAGGCTCTTCTGTCGAAATGGATTTGGAGATACAACACTGAAAAAGATGCCTTATGGAAAAGAATTATCGATGCCAAATATGGCATTTCCACATGCATTAACAAGCCGGCTCTCGTTTCCAATAAGATCTATAAGGGTCCTTGGAGATCAATCCTATCGATGAGATAATTGACCCTTGATAATATCTCCTACAAGGTTAGGAACGGGAAAGATACCCTTTTTTGGGAAGATGTCTGAAGGGATGAGGCCCCACTGGCAATAAATTATCCGCTAATCCATTCCTTATCAAGAAACAAGGGATGTGTGGGGAGCTCCATGTGGAATCAGGGACAGTCGGCTTGGGACTTGGGGCTTAGACGGAATTTGAAGGAAGGGGAAATTGTTGAATATTGTGCTTTATCTTTGCTCCTCAATTCGGTGGCTATAGTTGATGATGATGATTTGGTTGTTTGGAGGCGAGATCCTCTAAATCCTTTTCTGTGAATTCTATGGTGAAAGTTTTGTCCCACAGTCCAGATGGCCACCCACCCAATCTCTACGAGCCAATTTGGAAAGGAAAATATCCTAAGAAGATCAAATTTTTTATGTGGGAATTATCGCATGGTGCTTTAATGACAAATGATAAGCTCCAGAGGAGGCTTATGCATAGAGCCTTGTCTCCGCATTGGTGTTCTATTTGTAGAAATGATTCTGAATTCACTCTCCACCTATTTAGCAAGTGCACATATGCTACAAGATTTTGGAACTTTATCAGAGACGCTTTCAATTGGCCGATTACTCTGCAGCCGGATCCATTTTCATTGTTATCAATTACTCTTATGGGCCACCCATTCAAGAAGGAGAAGAAATTATTATGGGAGCATTTTATCAGAGCTTTTTGCTGGAATATATGGCTTGAGAGAAACAGAAGAATCTTTAAGGATATATGCTCTACTTTTGATAATTTTTTGGACACCATCACTTTTAATGTCATATCTTGGTGCAAGCTGAATCCATTATTTTGTACTTATAGCTTTGAAACTTTATTTAATTACTGGAGATCGCTTATCTGATCTCATGTAATATATATCTCTATATTGTAATTTCATGTATCAATGAAATGGTCTCTTATCCAAAAAAATGTGTTGCAGATAAAAATGGGTGATCTTTATCCAAGAAAAAAGGAGAAGACAAGAAAATACTGAAACAAAAACGAACACACAACCAAGCAAATATAAAAGACTAAACTAGTAAATAGTAATAAACTAATGATGAGCAAGAAAGACTGTCAGTTAAGATGAATAGTAGGCAGAGAATATCCCTCAAAAGATTTGGATACGCCAGAGACATTAAAATACATCACTCACAAACATGAGTTTTTCTATCTTTTCTAGATAAGAAACAATACTATTGTGAAACAGAAGGATTCTGGATTGTACAAGACACCATGAAGGTATAAAGCAACCCCAACAAAACACTGATTATAAGAGTAAGATCAAACAACACTGCATAGGGACAAACAGAAAATGCTAAAAAAATGCAAAGATTATAAGAGTTGATGAAACTAGAAGCTTCTTCCTAAAAGCGAGGTAACAAATGTGGTTAAGATACATGATCTATAATCTTATAGATGAAGAAACAAATATATTTTCACTTCCACCTCCCTAAACAATATAATTGATTCTCTTAAACGATCTATTGAATAATATTATAGAATATGAGGTTCCACCTCAAAACCAATTGGCAATGAGGGGAATAACACATCCTTTATAAATGTGTTGAAGACTCCTCACCTTTCCAATGTGGGATAATTGCACCACAAGGTGAGTATCTCCAACATGCCCCTTCAAGATGGCGGCCATATCGGGAAATACCATCTTGAATTGGATCCAAATTTGTGGACCGAAATACCCACTTTGGCTTCCTTTGGCTAGCTGTGGATCCGAATTTTTGAGATCAAATACACGCTAAGCTTATGCCCGCTTGGGTGGAGTCCACACCCACTTTTTTGAATTCAAAGCATTTTGGGTTGGATTGGAATTTGGGGACCAATAACCCGCATAGAGCTCTAATACCATATTAGAGAATATGAGGTTCCACCTCAAACTCAATTGGCAATGAGGGGAGTAACCTATATCCTTTATAAATGTGTTGAAGACTCCTCACCTTTCCAATGTAGGATAATTGCACCACAAGGTGAGTATCTCCAACAAATAAGCTTCCTTGTTTTATAAAATCCACAGTTATGTTTCCACAAAGCAGGTTCCAATTCTTACCACTATGCACATTATAGTACATTGTTTTTCAGGCCTCGTCAGAAAGCATACCAACAACGAATACAGTCTAAATGAGAACAAGAGTAAGGAAATTGACAATCGTGATATATGATGTTTGATTGAAGTTAAAAATGGGGGAAGAGAAACACGCACCAGGGTCTGCCGAGCTTCACGAGGAGAAACCACGAGAGGATGATTATGTTCCTTTACAAATTTTGTTATCACCCATTTCCCAGACTTATCAAATTTGACATGAATCATCGCCTTACAGCCTTCTCGTGTGCTTGGTCGTGGCTTCCGAACTGCCCCAAATTTACCTCGGATACTGACACAATATCCTTCTTTGTTGCATCCAAATCTTCGGGCAAGTATCCTCCCATCTTTTTCAGATCGACGACAGGACATCACACGCATAACAAATCCCACTTGACGAGCATACTTATCATAGAAAATTTTTGCAGCATCTTCAGATTCAAATTCCATACCCTCATAAGGCTCAAGAATAATATCTCCATCACATTCAATTAGTTCTGTTCCCGGTGGACTCTCAAATGATCCTCCATCTACCCCTTCTTCTCTCTCATCTGCTTCCACTGCCAGAATACATCTTTCACTATTATCTCTCAAATCCATCTGAAAGTTATCAATTTCTAGATAAATTAACTAAATCACTCAAGAAACAAGTAGAAAAAGAAATATAGATGATTGCACATTGATATCTATAACCATAGTGAAAATGAAAGGAAAAACACACATCCCACTTTTTTTTAACCGAGAAATTGGAGCTTCAGTCCACTATATCCGGAGCACCCACGCCTTTCCCAAGGTCCGGACCTGGGAGACAACAAAGAATTTTACAATTACGACTCGAACTTTATAGGTCCAAGGAAGCCTGCCCTGAAAGCCACAATCAACAAGGCTGTCCCATGGGGACAAATCCCTCTAATGTTTTTTTTTCTTTTGGAAATTGGGAAACCGAAACTTCGCTCTAGTATACCCAATGGCATCCACACCTTTCCCAAGGCCAGAACTCAAGAGACAACAAGGTATTTTACAATTAAGCTCACTCTTGAGACTCGAACCTGATACATCCAAGGAAGCACGCCTTGAAAGCCCAAGCTGTCCCTTGAGAACACATTCCTCGACTGAATTAGTAGAATAGGAACGGGGGAAAGGTTAAATTCATCAGCAAAATGAAAGGGAAACAAAGAACAAAAGATACAAAACATAACAGAAACCCCATTTGCAAAATTAGATCATCCAAAAAGAAAATGGCGGCAGACCCAAGTACCAAAAACCACAAAACAACCAAAATTGGAAAACAGTTCATCAATAACTTTCAACTCTATGAAGCCAATTTCACTCTATGTCAAGTTTACAAAAAAACAACAATTCAATTTCCATTAAACGATGAAACCCAGAAGAACAAAACAGTTTACAAGCGCATTCAATTCAATCCTCGGATAAAAACTTAAGTCCGCAACCCAGAGGATTGGCGGAACAGACAAAAGGGGAAAAAACCAGCGATTAGAACAAGTGGAAGAAACAATACCCTGATCGGAGGTTGAAGAATTGATTGTGCAGAAGCAAGAAAGTGGGCGAGTGGCGGCGTCTGTGTTCTGTGAAAGAAGCTTTTCCAAGAGAGTAACAATGGAGAAAAATGGGTCTCAAAAAGAGGGGAAGGAAAGATAAGAAGTGAAAACAGAGATGAGTGTTTGCTGTTGCTCCAATGGGATGGAACTTTGGGCTTAGATCCAAAATTTGGGTGGTCCATAGGTTTTTAATTTGGGTAAATTACAGAATTTAATTTTTATTTATTATTTTATTTTATTTTATTTTTGAGATTGCATCAATTGGAACGGAGGATTCAAACTCAGGACCTCTTGATTATTGAGTGTACAATAATGTCTTTTTGGCAATTACATAATTAATTTATATCTTAGAAAATTTTAGAATGCTTTACTTTTTTTTTTTTGAATTTTTCGATCAATAAATATTATCTTTATATTTCTTTTTTCCTTTTGTTTTTCGAGCCTCTAGAAATGATGTCGAACAAATTAAGGAGATTTTGTGATCGATAAGAAGGCTTTTGGGTAAACGATTAACTGCAACAAATCTTTTTTTTTTTTATGACCTAGATAAATATTAATGGATAGATTGTTTCTAACATTGAAGTTACTTTACGGGTTCACAATACGGATAGTCTAGGTTCTTACTTGGACATGACTAGAATTGAGAAGTATCATTAAAGTTGAAAAAAGAAAATCTTTTATTAAAGGGGTAAGGAGGTGCCCATCAAGATGGTTGCTTAAGCTATCTCGACATATACCATGAGTTGCTTCGAACTCCCAACGCATTACATGTATGAGGTCAATCGCTCCTATTCTTAATTCTAGTAGGTTTCTTGGGATAAAGGCAACATGAGAGTGGAATGAGGATTTCATCCACTCAATCTTCAGTCTTTAGGAATTAGTTTTGATTATTAAGGATCGAGTGAACTGATATGATTCCCAAACCCTACGTGATTCTTTTATAATGAAAGGTGTCTACTATCTTGCTATAATTAACTCATGTAGAGGCAAAAACAAAGTCTTTCCCTCATATAATTTAACTATTATATCCCTCAAGAAAGGTTTTTGGAAAGTCCAAAGCCTCCTTAGGATGAAACTTCTTGAAAAATGGGATTTTGATGGAGCATAAAATGGCCAAAAGAAACAACAATATTTATACTAAATGTGGTGTATGTAGAAAAGATACTTAAATAACAATGCATCTTTTAATGGAGTGTGAGTTTTCAATCTTTTATTTGGATTATTTCTTTCTAGACTTGTTTAGGTATGTTTTCAGGTGTAGGTCGATAGAGATATGGGATGATGTATGGAGTTGGATTTCCAAGAGAACAAATGAAAAATGCAAATCATTGATCATGATAAGATATTTATTGTAGTATTACATTTAACAAAACAAAAAATAAAAAATCAAATGGTTGTATCAATGGCCTTAAATACTTTTCAACATCTTGTGGCTCATAAACCAATGTTGTCTCTCAAAAGATAAAACAAGTAGTGAGCTAGTCATAACTCATATTTAGCAAAGTTTAAATACTTTTATAAGGTTTCTACAAAGGTTGAGATAGACGTCGATCCCTCATTCTATTTCTCCTCATTTCATCCCCTTGCCATAAACACCCGTTAATAGCTCTATCATTTTCCCCCAAATGCCTTTTTAGTGAGATGTATGATATTGACCAAGTCCCTATAATTTTTTTTTGTCTTTTTTAAATTAGACCCTATGATTGGAAAATTTATTTTTTGAGTCTTAGCTTTGAGATCTAATTTTAATTTAGTTCATATATTTTAAAATTAAATATTGTGATATTTCAACAATGTTTATTTTTAGTTTTGGTGTATTTTTTTAGTTTACTTTTATACTTATTTTCTTTTATAAATTAAATTCATGTAAAAATTAAAATAATCATTTGATAAATGTATTGAAATTTAAAATTAGTTTAATTATTATTTAGTCAACATAATTGTTTGTAACTAACCATTTTGTTATTTGAGAGACTAAAACCAGCATCATTGAAATGTCGGAGCTAAAGTGTTTAATTCTAAAATTATAAGAACCAAGTTGAAACTAGACTTCAAATGAGGTTTTTTAGAACTAAGCTAAATTTAGAACATAATGGCACATTTAGGATTGAAACAAAATATTAGCCAATCTAATTTTCATTATATACTAATTATTATAATTTTGTATTTATTATTAACAAAAAAGAACATTTGTAAAAACTTTTCAACTTCTTTCCCTAAACTTTCGTGCCTCATTATTTCCATCTCCTTCAACCTCATATTTCACATTTTTTAAAATTAATTATCATTCTTGAGCTTTTAACTGCCATTTTTCTTTTAAAATTTCTTCATGAAATCGTCTTCTC
Organism: Sicyos edulis; assembly: GCA_036507275.1. Lineage (NCBI taxonomy): Eukaryota > Viridiplantae > Streptophyta > Magnoliopsida > Cucurbitales > Cucurbitaceae > Sicyos > Sicyos edulis. The sequence continues at coordinate 39,546,261 of CM071847.1, forward strand.
TGTACCATATAGAATTCGTTTATCAGTCCAAACTTTCTAGAATCATCAGATTAATACGGTATGAATCTTTTTTCTCGATTCCCTTTTGTTTTTGACAAACAATAATATGAGTTTGTTTTATTTTGAGGTCGACTGTATTTTAATCCATGAATTTTATGTATTTCAGAGGTTTTTTGCCATGTGTATACTTGTATTTTATGGTTTATTATCCATGAGTTTTCCTTTACTATTGAAATCGATTATGCCCATGACTGTTTTGGCAGAATTGTAATGTGTATATTATATAATATGGGTTTATTTATGTTTTTTTTACTAGGAAATAAGTATTTTGAAGGATTTGGGTTACTATTTCATTTTTTTTATATGTGGTTGTTTGATGGATTTATTTATAGTTTTCAAAAGGTACTTGAGAGAGTTCTTTGATTTGTATGTACAATATTGTTGGATTATGATATTTAGAATTTTGTGAAGTTTAATGTATCATATCTGATATGCGGTATTATGTGTATTTGTAATTATTGATTTGTCTTTAAAGGATTTTTTAAACTATATTGAAGTTATAGTCGACTTTTATATTGTTGGTGAAATTAGCGTTCAATAATGTGTTGTTACTGAAAAGTAAGAAAACTTCACTATTTTTTGGTATATATTGCATTACTTGTAATTGGTATTATTAAGATAGTATTAATTGACATGTAATAATAGTGGAGGAGGTATTACATTGTATTGATATTTCTATATCAGTTATATTGTAATATATTCTTACTTTAGTTTTTTAATCTGTAGATAGCAAGTTCATTAAGTTTCTCTCGTTAAAAGAATAACACTTCTATTGATGTGTCCATCACTCCACTAAATGCACCTTAACTATCGTATATACAAAGTTGAAAATATTACAAGTAATTGCTTTAAGGAACAGAAGACACGAAGGAAATTGAAGAGTTCACAAATGAACAGAGTGTCATTACATTAGTTACATTAGTTACATTAGTTACTTAAGAGAAAACACAAGAATATTATAATAAAACCGTATTATTTTCGTCGAAATTAATAACGTCTCAAAGAAAATAAGAAAGGTAGAGTATAGAGAAAGTAAGGAAGAATTGGGAGGAGGGAGGAGACGATTTTTTTACATTCATATTTAAGGGAAAAAAATCTTGATTAGTTGAGTGTAAATTAATGAAATTAAATGCAAAAATCAGAATTGCAAATCTTTACTTTTTTGCCTAGTATTGTAATTATTTTCTAAAATAGTCTATCTAGTACAATTTCTCAAGTGTTCAATTTTAAAATTATGTGAACCAAGTTGAAACTAGACTCCAAATTTAAGAACCAATAATGTCTTTTTCCCAAATATAAAGACCCTATGTTTGTTTTGAAGAAAAACCAATGACTCTTTCTTTTAGGTGTTTGTTTGTCGTAACTAACGAGTTATTACAAATAAGGGAGTGATTGGATTTTGGTGTTGAAAAGAGAAGAGGAGAAAAAGTTAAAGAGAAAGAGGAAGTAGAGTGATCTGGAGATATGATGTAAGAACCCGACCCAAAATGGTCATAAACCCGGTTCTTACTAGCATGCTTACAATTTAAAACTTTTAAAACATTATGGAAACAACTAAAAGATAAAACTCATTTAGACATCATAATAGAAACAATCATTTCATAAACATCATTAAAACAATCCTGGCCAATATTTCAAACAAAACAGTTTAACAAGTCTCAACAGTAAATAAAGTTCCCATCATGCTACTACATAATAAAAGACTCGAAATGATAAAGACAGCAGAGTACGCCGACAACTCCCTCCACTAGCCATCTCGGTGCTGTCCCAAGTTATCGGAAAGATAAGTAAGGGTGAGTATAAACATACCCAGTAAGAATCCCCAACCGGGGTACAATACGATACATCCATCATCTAGCATCCTAGTATACATGCAATCAGTTACCAGCACAGAAACTTTGCTCAACAAGCTAATCAAGTCAAATTCGGGAACCTCGAAAGTTTCCTACTTCCGGCCTAATGATTGGTTCTCCTAACCAATCCCAAAGACATCCTCGAGGGTCTTTCTCCCTCGGCCAACTGACCAACTCAAAAGTTGATCCCAAATAGATGTCAGACACCCTCGAGGGTCTTTCTCCCTCGGCCAATTGACCAACTCAAAAGCTGATCCCGAATAGGTGTCATCGGGGGCCTCTTACCCCCGGCCAGGCTAAACCCTAAGACAACGGGAGTGTACCCGAGGTCAGGCTCTAAACAAGAATAAGAATGGTGTCACTGATCTATAGTAGTGCAGAGCCCTCGGCACTCAGCTATAGCAGCCTGTACCACCAACCTGAAGCTAAGAACTGTCTCCGGGCAGGCTTGCACTAGTGACGGGTTCCGCTCTAGTAGGTTACAAACTAGGCTTGTACCGATGCAGGAGCTAATCCGCACCGGCTGCTGGGGGCGGAGACAAAGTACGTTATGCCTTTCACTGATCCTGACCTGTGGGGACAAGATACGTTATGTCCACTCTCAGTCTTTGGAAGACAAGTCTAGCTAACTATCTAATATCACATAATATACATCCCTAGCAACTGAACATGCTTATCAAGAATACAGGAACAACCTAGCATGATACTACGAATGTAAACAGGGAAGTCAGAACATGCTGGAAAGACAAACCTAGCATGGCACTAACATGTAGAAACAGAGCAAACATGCTAGCAGAGATAAACAGTGAAACAGTCCTAACCACTACATGCTCATAACAAAAAACATATATATATAGGATGCAATCAAAACATATCGTAGGGTCCACACAACCCTGATAAGAGATCCTTACCTGGAACAGGCAAAAATACAAACAGAAAAATGCTCATTGAGCTGCAGTGTCTCACAACCTAAAAGCATAAACATACGCATTCAATCTAACTAGCTATACACTTAACTAAGCACTAATTCTAGAAGAAAGGGAACCAAGAGATTACCCCTACTTGCCCTAGTGCTCTCGGCCACAACACTTCCACACTTGATCTTGGCTAGGGCAACACAACACAACAACCAAGTTAGATCCCATGTCCATGAAGCAAGCAAACACACTTCCAACTATCATGAAGCTCTCGGCCACACACCCCCATCGGGGCTCTCGGCCCAACCAACACACAAACAACCAAAATTACACACTTACCAACTCACCTAATGAAGATTCGGCAATGATCCCTAAATGGACTAGGTGTCTCGGCCAAGGGAGGTGCACAACAAAGTTGGCTTGGCTAGGGCTTGAATCTTGCACAAGGATGAAGAACAAGTTAGATCTATCCCATCTACAACTCAACCACAACAAAAACACAATCAATCTTACCTTGAAGCTCTCGGCAATGGAGGTTGGAAGGAGAGTGCTCTCGGATCTCAATCAAACAAGGAGAACAAACAAGATCTCTTCCACCCAAGCAAGCTTCTCGGATCTACAAGAAGAGAAGAGAGGAAAAACAACCTCTCTTGGTTAAGGCTAGTCTCGGTCATGGCAAGGAGAGAAGAAAAGAGAAGAGCTTGCAAACTTACCTTGGAACAACAACCGAGAGGAAAAGCTAGGGAGCAACACTTGAAGATTTTGAGAATGGAAGTAATGGAGATGGAGAGAAGTGGAGAGGAGTGCTCGGCCAAGGAAGAGAGAAAGAACAAATGGTGGGTCGGCCAAGGGGAGGGGAAAGGAGAAAATGATGAAACCCTAGGTATTTTTTCCCATATTTTTCATTATAAAAATACCTCTAAAATTCTCACCTTCAAATCCCACCAAGAGCACTTTTAAAAACTATTTTATTTTCCTCTACACAAAGCTCAAACTCAACTCCCAAGCCACCATGGTTCAAATCCTAGCTCCAACACTTTTATTTTCATTTTTCTTCTTTTAACCGGGAGGTCTCCAAACTTACCATAAATGGAATTCTTGACCTAAAACTTGAAACCAAAGAATAAACTTAAGTCCACCAACTCATAAACATTATTGAAACCCTGTCTTACTGCAAAACTATCTCGGGAAGGCAAAATTACCAAAATACCCCTGGAGGACAAAATGACCAAAATGCCCCTAGAAGCACAAAAAGCCCTAACAGCCCAACCAACTCACTGGAGGAACAACCGAATAAACCTGGAGAACCGGAAGGAAATCTTGGGCTGTTACATATGAAGTAGTTGTTTGGAGATTGGTGTTTTGGGGAGGAGACGTTGTAAAAATAGTTATTTTATATTGATTTTTTTATAATGTAACGATTGTAGATTTTAGATCAATTGATAAATATAATATATTTTATTTTATATTGTGTGGTTAAAATTAGAGAAAGTTTGACGTGATATTTGATAAGATTAGATAAAAAAAAAATTTATATTATATTATTGAAAATTAAAAAAAATGTTTGATGCGACATTTGAAAGATTAAATAAAAGATTTGATGTGATATTAGAGAAGAGGTTGATGAGAAGTTGGGGAGATGTTGATGTCCTAAAAACAAACATGGACTTGAAATTTCTCTTTCCTCTCCTCTCCTCAACACCAAATCCCAAACACCCCCTGAGGTTTTACAACTCATCTTCAAATAATTACATCCAAACGAGCTATTATAATTACGAAAAAATATTAACTCATTTTTAATCACTAAAAAAACCATTAATTTATAACTAGTCATTTCTAATCACTCATTTTAACTCTTCAAAACAATCACTCATTTGTAACTAACTTGTCTTCGATCCCTCTAACAAAAATCATCATTCAAACAAACTATTAATTGAAACCCTCTACGAATAATAGTTATTAGGTTAAAATATCATTTTGGTCCTCGACTTTGAGATTTGTTTTATTTTTAGTCCCCCGACTTTCGAATGTCCAATTTTGATTTTTTTGACTTTGTTGTTTGTCTAATTTGATCCCTCGACTTTGTTGTTTGTCCAATTTTGGTCCCTCAGTTTTCAAATGTCCAAATTTGATTCCTAGACTATCAAGAAAGTTAAAAAATGGTCATTTAGTCAAATGATTTTTTTTTCACTCTTAAATTATTTTCTCTCTCTATCATATTTCATCATTTCTCTTTCTAAAAGTTTTATCTCTTTTAAATTCACCTCTCTAGTCTTCTTTCCTTTTTTTTTTCTCTTATTCTCTCTCCAATTTATCTCATCAAATTCTTTAACACGAGACAACTTTTCTGAATAATCATTTTCCTACTTTAATTTGTCACATTTTGTTTTCAAAATTTGTAGTCTACCAAAGAGAATGAAAGAAGGAAAAAAAGCAAAAAAGAGATGAGGATTGAAGAGGAAGAAATTTTTTAGAAACCAGGATCAAGAGAAGATTGGCTTAGGTGGGGGGATAAAAACACTGAATGGTTTCACATGAGAGCTTCTCAAAGAAGGAAACAAAATTATAATGAAAAGTTAAAGGATTCCAATGGAACATGGCATGATGATGTGGGGGGAATCGTGAACATCGCAAAAGACTACTTTGAGAAAAAAATTTCGTCTCAACCAAAAGATGTGGTGGCTTCTAAGCGAATTTTTGTTGCGATTGAGAGAAGGTTGTCGACCAGTGACATTCTTTTCCTTGCAAACCTTTCTCTAGAACTGATTTTGAAATGACGCTAAAAAATTTGGATCCCTCTAAAGCCTCTAGGTCTGATGGAACTAATGGTTTATTTTTTAAAAATTATTGGGAGATCGTGGGTGACGAGGTGGTCAATGTCTGCCTGAGTGTGCTGAATGATGGTAACCCTCTAAATTCTTTGAACAACATGCTTATTGCTTTAATTCCCAAGGTTCAATGCCCTAATCAAATGGAAGATTTTTGGCCTATAGTCTTTGTAATATGGTGTATAAAATAATTGCTAAAGTCATGACTAATAGATTGAAGGTTGTTCTTGATAAAATTATTTCTCCTTTTAAAGCGTCGTTTTTTCCTAGGAGGCTTATTACCGATAACGTCGTTCTTGGCTTTGAATGCATTCACACAATTAACAAGAGAAAATCTGGTAAGGATGGTTGGGCAGCTTTGAAGCTTGACATGAGTAAGGCGTATGATAGAGTGGAGTGGAACTTTTTCTTTGGGATGATGAATAAAATGGATTTTAATCAACACTGGATCAAGCCTATGGGCAGGTTTATTTTTTCGATTAGTTATGTTGTGATGGTTAATGGGGCTCCTTATGGAAATATAAGTCCTCATAGAGGGCGGAGACAGGGTGATCCTCTTTCTCCCCATCTTTTTCTCATTTGTGCTGAGGAGCTCTCTACGCTCCTTAAAAAAGAAGAAGAGATGAACACCTTTAAGAGTCTTAAAATCAATAGTCATTGGCCGTCAATTTTGCACTTATTTTTTGTTGATGATAGTTTGCTGTTTTTCAGAGCTAAAAAGGATGATTGCTTAAAAATTAAAGATATTCTCAATTGTTATGAAAAAGCCTCCAGTCAAATGATTAACTTTGATAAATCTGCTATTATTTTTAGTAGTAATGTTAGTACACAAGCTAAAGGTGAGATGAGCATGCTATTGGGAGTTAAAATCAATGAGAATTTTGGAGTTCACCTTAGTATGCCCTCTCAAAACAGTAGAAATAAGAAAGTGCCTTTTCATTCTGTCAATGGGGGGCTAGAAAAGTGCTTGCAAAATTGGAAGGGTAAAATGTTGTCGAGAGGGGGGAAGGAGGTTTTGATTAAGGTTTTTGGTTAAACAATTCCAACTTATGTAATGAGTTGCTTTCGATTGTCTAAATCTTTTAATGAGGACTTCCCAAAGATGTGTGGTAGATTCGGGTGGGGAGAAGAGTTGAATCGGAACAAGGCGCATTGGATGAATTGGCAGAATATGAGCAAAAGTAAGGACTGGGGGGGGGGGGGGGTGGCTCGATTAAAAAATCTTAACACTTTCAATCAAGCCCTCTTAGCTGAGCATAGTTGGAGAATTCTTAGGTATCCAAATAATTTGTTATGCAGATTTTTGAGAGGGAAGTATTTTTCTAATAGTGATTATTTATCAGCTCCTTTGGGCAACAACCCTTCCCTTGCTTGGAGAAGCATTCTGTGGGGGCATGGTTTATTCAAAAAAAGGGTACAGAAAGAAAGTGGGAATGGTAAGAGAATCACTATTGGAAGTGATCATTGGATTAATAGAAATGGTGATCTTTGGATTAATAGAAATGGTAATCCTTTTGCAGTCGGGGTTAGGGAGGAGTGGAAGGATCGTCGTGTGGCTGAGTTAATGCTAGATAATAGAACCTGTAATAGTGAGCTTATTTCGACTATCTTTTGCGATAGTGATGCTAACATTATTTCTAATATTCTTCTGGGGGAGAGGGATTCAAATGATGAAGTTATTTAGAATGCTTGTGCAAAAGGTAATTTTTCTATTAAAAGTGATTATCATGTTGGCATTAACCTGGAAAACTCTAAGGATGAGTCTCCTTCTGACCTTAAAATCACTTCAATGTTATGGAAATTTATTTGGCAAATCAATCTTTTTCCCAAAATTAAGGTGGGTGCTTGAAGTGTTCTTGCTGATGCTATTCCGACTCATTTCAATATTTCTACAAGGGGGTGCACATAGATATCTTATGCCCTCTTTGTCACAAAGATTGTGAAACAAACTTGCACATTATAAAAAGTTGCAAGGTTGTTGTTTGTACTTGGATTCATATATTTCCTTAGTTCTCTGACTTTAAAATATTTTTAAAAAAGGTGGAAAAGGGAATCGATTTATGGAAAGGTCTATGTGATAAAATTCCTAAAGAGGAAAGATTTAAAGGTATTATTGTGATCTGGAGCTTATGGAACTTTATAAATCAAAAGATAAATGTAAATTTGGATCTAAAGTTCCATAATCTTCGGAGTATTATCGATAAGGCTATTAATTCCTTTATTCTTTCTGATACAGGTACGACAAAGAAAGCCTCCTCTATTTCTAATGTGGATATCAATTGGGTAGCTCCTCCTAAAAGCTAATGGAAGTTGAATGTTGATGCCTTTGTTAGAGCTAATTCTTCTATGGAGGCATAGGATGGGTAGTTCCGTGACTGGAAAGGTCATCCCAAGATGGTGGGGTGGAGGTAAAAGTTTAAGAATCAGTCTGTGAAGATTTTGGAAGGCATTGTTCTGAGGGACGGGCTTAATCATTTGAGGATTTACAAAGTTTGTTTTTACCTCCTATTCTGGTGGAGTTTGATGCTTAAGTGTTATCAAAGCTTTAGAAGATGACTTCTAAGATATTTCATAATTCAACAATATCATTGTTGATATTAAACATTTAATTGTTTCTTTTGGCGTTGTGAGAATTTCTCATTGTAATAGACTTTGTAACAAGGTGGCTGATATGTTAGCCAAACAGGTTTCTTCGAATTATTTTTGTTAGTTGACTCCAATACTCTCTATTGAAGACGAGTCTCGTTTTTTGAGGGAGAATCTCTCCCTGACATTGGCTCTACTTTGGAGAAAAATTGTATTGGTTTGCATTTTGGTTAATGAATGTTTTTTTTTTCAAAAAATGAAAAGAAGATGCAGATTGAAGAGAATGAAAGAAGAAGAAAAAGTAAAAAAAAGATGTGGATTGAAGAGAGATAAAAACTTTTAGAGAGAGAAACGATGAAAGATGGAGAGAGAAAATAATTTAGGGTGAGAAAATTTAAATTTGACTATAAGGACCATTTTTTAAACTTTCTTGATAGTTTAAGGATAAAAATAAGACAAACAACAAAGTTGAGGAACCAAAAGTAGACAAACAATAAAGTCAATGAACCAAAATTAGACATTTAAAAATTAAGGGACCAAAATTGGATAAACAACAAAGTTGATGGACCAAAATAAAATAAATTCCAAAATAGAATAACCAAAATAGTATTTTAACCGAAATATTACTGAGACTTAAATTTCTAACAGATAAAATATGTGCTTATTCATAATCATTAAAACAAATGGCTCTATAATTCCACGTCTAAACATCTTCATTCAGTTTATGGAGCTAGAAATTTCAAAGTCTTGACCACTATTCGAGTTTTCCAAATCAACAGTGCCAAATTTGTGAGCAGACCGCTCGAATGCATAAATCAGGAGAAGAAATAAAGTTCAACAAACCTGAAAATGCCATGGAAGAGCTTCCGTTTATACTCCCATGTCAAACATCGATTCTTCTCTTCCCACTACACATTCTCCCGCCAAATACCTCTTTCCCCATCACCCAATTTCAAAGCTCTGTGTTCCAATGGCCAATTGAAGGAGGCATTGCTGCAAATGGCCATTTTAGGCCCCGAAATCAAGTTCGAAGGTTACGACACGATCTTGAACGAGTGCGTTGCCCAAAGGGCCTTTAGAGAAGGCCAAAGGGTTCATGCCCACATGATTAAAACTTGTTATTTGCCTCCTGTTTACCTCAGAACCAGGCTGATTGTGTTGTATAATAAGTGCGAGTGTTTGGCTGATGCACACAAGGTGTTTGATGAAATGCCTCTGAGAAATGTGGTTTCTTGGACGGCTATGATTTCGGCTTATTCGCAGAGGGGGTTTGCCTCTCAAGCGTTGAACCTGTTTGTGGAAATGTTGCGTTCAGGTACTCTTTGTTTTTTGTTTTCTTCTATTTGTGTTTGTTGGGTTTGTGAGATGGATAATCTGGTTTCCTTTCCTTAGAATTGGCATTTTTTTTTACTTATGTATGCATAAGCCTTGAATCTGTTTGTGGCATTTTGTATGGATTACTAGAGTTTCCTTAGAATTGGCATTTTGTACTTTTGTGTTAGTTGGTAGTGGGGATTCAAACCATGACCGGTTGAAATGACTTGAACTATGTTGTGCTACAATTACTTAGTTGGGGTCATTGCCCAGTCAATGAGTTGTATTAGAGTTTTATGAAAGTGAACTATATAAACGTTTTTAAAACCATAGCCCCATTTGACCAAACATTTATATTCTTATCTCCTTAATAAAATGTTTTCTCTCTTTTACCCATGGGCGTAGTGTAGCTAACACAACATTAGTAAACTACGTAAATCATTATGTTTTGTTTCACGTTTTTCTTTAATTCTTGATTATTTTTCTGATTTATGACATGTCCTTTGGGTCCTATGCTGCATTTTTATATGGCAGTTGAACTATGATCTTGTTGGCATTTGTATAGTTATTATCTGTTACTCCAGGCCCCCAAAAGGATTGCACTCCCTCTTCTAGATTTTTAATGAATGTCTGAGAAGATTGTTGTTGTCGAAAAACAATTGTGATAGGAATATTATTTGGACGAATTTGAAGTTGTTAGTGACTAACTAGTCATTAGACCAAAATAGTGAGTAGCGATTTGACTCTGAGATTAGTTGAGATTCATGTGAGCTCACCTAGGCACTAGTAGATGACATGTAAAATTGAAACAAATGGAGTGGGTTATATTTATAGGAAGTTAAAAGTTGACAGTTCTTTCAAGTTTCAACGGTTTGTGAGATAGTCAAGACCAATGGTTCTCAAAGTGCTTACCCTCAGCAGCACATTCTACCATTTGTATTATGTATTTCTAAAAATAATTCATATATAATACATGATTTCTATCAGTGGTAGAACTCAACCAGTCTATCACTGATTGAATTCTATCAGTAATAGACTCAATCAGTGATAGAACTCTATCACTCATTGAATTCTATCAGTGATAGAACTCAATTTAGATTTCTTGCTACAAATGAATTAGTTTTGATTTTGTGTTATGGATAGAAATACTTTGCTATTTTTTATTATCCATGCAAAATCTTCTTAATTCATCTCTTGAAATTTCCATTTCAATTTCTGGCTCCTATCCTAAAAATGAATTCCACACCTCATTCTACTGTGTCATTAATATTATTTGTTATTTGGGAGGGAAAATGAAATTGTTAGACCACTATAGGTTGATCTAGTGGTTAATAAAGGCCAATATGAATAAGAAAGGACCAAGAGGACTTGAGCTCAAAAAGTGGTGGCTACCATATGAGTTTTTTTTAGCAACTTAATATAGTAGGGTCAAGTGGTTGTTTTGTGAGAATAGTTGATATGCACCCAGACACATATGAATATTAAAAAAAAAAGTCATTATTGTCATTCTTGGATGAAATGATAATTAAAGAATCACATATTGATTGACTGATCCTGTTGTCTTAAATCACATTTAATATGGTAATGATAAAAATGTCATTTTCGCAGATACAGAACCAAACGAGTTCACTTTTGCTACCGTACTTACTTCTTGCGTAGGTAGTTTGGGATTTGAAATTGGTAGACAAATTCATTCCATTGCCATCAAAAGAAATCATGATTCTCACATGTTTGTTGGAAGTTCACTCCTTGATATGTATGCGAAATCTGGTAGAATTTATGAAGCTCATGAAGTTTTCCAATGCCTGCCCGAACGAGATGTTGTTGCGTGTACTGCTATCATCTCTGGCTATGCCCAAATGGGTCTTGACGAAGAAGCATTGAAGTTATTCCGTCAGTTACAAAGTGAAGGAATGCATTCAAATTATGTAACTTATACTAGTGTTTTAACTGCTCTATCCGGACTTGCTGCGCTAAATCATGGCAAACAGGTTCACAACCATGTCCTTCGATCCGGACAATCTTTGTATGTGGTTCTTCTGAATTCTCTAATTGATATGTACTCAAAATGTGGGAATGTCTGCTATGCGAGGAGGATATTCGATACCATGCCTGAGAGAACTTGTATATCATGGAATGCGATGCTTGTCGGGTATAGTAAACATGGAATGGGGAGAGAAGTGCTCGAACTTTTTGAATTAATGAAAGAAGAAAATAAAGTCAAACCGGATAGTATCACGTATTTGGCTGTTTTATCTGGTTGCAGCCATGGTCAACTGGAAGATAGGGGGCTTGAAATTTTTTATAACATGACAAAGGGAAAGGATGGAATTGAACCAGATATCGAGCATTATGGTTGTGTTGTTGATTTACTTGGGCGTGTGGGCAGAGTAGAAGAGGCTTTCGATTTTATAAAAACGATGTCTTTTGTGCCAACTGCTGCTATTTGGGGATCACTGTTGGGTTCCTGTCGGGTCCATTCGAATATCGACATTGGCATAATTGTGGGTCAGAAGCTTATTGAAATAGAGCCTGAAAATGCAGGGAACTATGTTATTCTCTCAAATTTATATGCTTCTGCAGGAAAATGGGAAGAAGTGAGAAATATTAGGGACCTGATGCTAGAGAACGCGGTGGTAAAGGAACCGGGTCGCAGTTGGGTAGAGCTCGACCAGATTGTCCATACGTTCCATGCAAGTGATCACACTCATCCAAGACGGGAGGAGGTGGTGAGGAAGGTGAAAGAATTATCCATTAAATTCAAGGAAGACGGTTACGCTCCCGATTTGAGTTGCGTGTTGTATGATGTGGATGAAGAACAGAAAGAGAAGGTACTTCTAGGCCACAGTGAAAAGCTAGCTATGGCATTTGGGTTGATTGCTACTCCAGAAGCAGCAACAATCCGAGTCATAAAAAACCTCCGAGTTTGCGTCGATTGCCACAGTTTTGCCAAATTCGTATCAAAGCTTTATTCAAGAACGGTAATCCTAAGGGATAAAAACCGGTTTCATAATATAGTTGGAGGAGTATGTTCTTGTGGAGATTACTGGTAAGCTTAGAAAGTTACAAATGGTAATGAGTTCTCTCATCTCTGCTACCACTAAAACGCATGAATTGAAGTAGCCTGTGATTCAGAGCAGGTGAAAAACAGTTCAAGATCAGTGTTTTCGATTTTTCTGAAACTATTGAGTTTGGTATCGGAAGTAGCTGCTGCAATATTAAGGACATTAGCGTTTTTCGTTCGCTTGGAGCTCGAAACAAGTGGAGTATCTCTCCGAATAGCTTGAGATCAAGGCGTTTACTTTGAGGAAATGTACATTAGAAGATGGACAGAACTTGGATATCTGCTGATGGGAACTGCAGAGCTTGTCATTTTAGGTATGTTGCATAACAACTCATAGATATGAAAATAATTCAATTTTTAAAAATTGAGCTTATAAAAATATTACTTCATGCAACCATACTGAATTTGACCAAGAATGAAAGGTAAGGAAATCATGAAATGCTGAGAAGCAAGGAGTTATAGGAGTTTGGGGGAAAGAGTTGCAGAAAAAATCATGTGATAAGCTAGGTTCATTTTTTTTAACAACAATTATGATGTTGTCAATTATTTGAATAATTTAAGAATCGTTGGATAATCATTTGGTTTTTTTGCTTTTGGTTTTTGAAATTTAAGTTTACAACAACTATCTTATCATAAGTTTTTTTCTTATTTTGATACCTACCTCTCACCTATATTTGTAGAAACAAAATCAAACCAAAATTTGGAACACAAAAAATGTATCTTCCCAAAAGTTTATTTTTGTTTTAAAAAGTTTGTTAGTATTCACTTACTTTGTTAAGGAAAGATGATTACATGGTAGGAAATTTAAGTGAGAATGGGCTTAAATTTCACAAAAAAAAAAAAAAAGAAATCAAATGATTAACAAACATAGCCTTAGTTATCCAAATCTTTGGATTTAATCTCAAACTCCATGATAAAAAAAAAAATTATCGATGACTGCCTATTGCTTTCAAATCCATATTTGTCATATCATTGCTACAACATTAACATGAAAATTTAGAGTTCATTTGTAACTATGTGATTTATTTAAGCACGTGTTTATCGTCTCCAAGGGGTAGAACATTTATTTTAAAAACTTTTTTTTAAAAAAAGTTTGGAGCTGGTTATTGTCTTTTATCCTTTGTATTTTTTTTGGTTTGTTGAGAGCTTCTGGTTTGAAAAGTGGGTGTGGCTAATTGTGAAGTTAGAAACAAGCATCATTTTGGTGGTGGAGGAAAGAGGAGCTGGAGCAAACGCCGACGGAAGCTATGCAATGGTTGAGAATTCTAAAGCGTTTTCATTAATGGAGGAGGGAGAAATTGAAGTTTTAATTAAAGAGAGAGTTATGGAAAAGAAGTTGGGGATGGAATTTCTTTCTCTAATTATAGTTATTTTGGTGGAGAATTTGAAATTCGGTGGTGGAAAGTTTTTTACAATGGAATTTATGGTTTTAAAAAAAGATGGGCCCCACTCCAATTTTGATGGAAAGGCATCAGACTGCATTGATTTTAAAAGAGGTCCGGACCGACTGTTGCAATTTGTTTGTTTGGAAGTGCGATTTTGCAAAATCTCAAGCTAATTAATGGGAATTGTGGCGCGAATATTTTCGTTTTGTGAGTGAAGATCTGGTGAAGGAAAGCCATTTGAATAATGAAGTTTTTTGTGGTGTTCAAATTTCGAATACAATCTTTGTCCTGTGTTCTTTGGTGGCGAACCCTGAAATTCAAGGTCGCCAGGCATTATGAAAATCTTATTCTGGAATGTCCGAGGTCTAGGCAATCCGTAATCTCAGGAGAGTTGTTTCACTTTCCATGCCTGATGTTATTTTTATTTCTGAAAGCAAATGTTGTGGTACTCGTGCTTGTTCTGTTAAGATGCAAATAGGTTTCGACAATGGTTTTTATGTGGACTGTTGTGGTAAAAGTGGAGGGCTATGTCTTTTCTAGAAAAATGGTATTGATGTTTCGATTAGTTCGTATAATAATTTTTATATTGATGCGATGGTTAATAGTTGTGAAGGAAAATGGAGACTTACTGGTTTCTATGGGGAACCACAAGTTTCAAAAAGAAATACTTCATGGGAATTGTTGAAACGTTTGAGTGGAATGTTTGATGGTCCGTGGTTAATTGCCGGCGATTTTAATGAAGTTTTGTACGATTTTGAAAAATGGGGCGGTGCTAATAAACCTCAGTCTCAATTGGAGGAGTTTAGACCGTCAATTCAGACCTCTGAGTTGGCAGATATGGGTTATAAAGGAGCCCCTTATACTTGGTTTCGTTCCATGCATGGCCAAGTAGTTTTGAAGGAACGCCTAGATCGTGCTTTATGTAATACTTCTCTTTGGGATCTTTTCCCTTATTCATCGGTAAATCATCTAGAATTTTGGGGATACGATCATTGCCCAGTTGAAGTGACTATTTCAGCTTTTGCTCCAATTAATAAAAGGCAAAGAAAGAAGATATTTCATTTTGAAGAGGTTTGGGCTATGCAAGGAGATTGTTTCGAAGTTATTGATAATTTTTGGAAAAAAGATGCAGGACAACATTCTTTTGATCCTACAAGGGATTTTACAGTAAAATTAAATTTGTGTGGACAATCCTTGTCCACTTGGGGCGCTCAAAGGAAAGGTGGGTACGAAACTAAAATTCGAAAAGCTAGTCTCGAGCTTCAATTTGCTATTGATCACAATTTGGATGCAAAAAAGGCTAGAGGAAGTTTAGAGAGTCTGATGAATGAGGAGGAAGTGTATTGGAAGCAACGATCTAGAGTTGATTGGCTCAAATGGGGAGACAGAAATTCTCGATGGTTTCATGTTTGTGCTTCCAAACGGCGACGAACTAATATGATTGACAAATTATGTCGGGAGGATGGGAGTTGGGCACGTAACGAAATGGAGATCGAAAAGGAGGTTGAATCTTATTTTAATACATTGTTTACTTCAAATGGTCTTGCCAACAAGGAAACGTTCCATGAATTTTTTGACGAGATTAATTGCACCCTTTCGAATGAACAAAGAGCTCTTATGTCCAAGCCGTTTAATGAAGAGGAGATTTTAGAGGGCTTGACACATATGGGCCCCTCGAAGGCTCTAGGTATGGATGGTTTTACAGCTTTATTTTATAAAAAATATTGGACTGTTGTTGGTGATGATGTCTTGTCTTACTGCTTGAGCGTCTTGAATGATGGCAATCCTATTGATGATATCAATAGGCCTGTCATCACATTGATCCCTAAATCTTCGAATGCAAGCTACATGAAAGATTTTCGACTATAAGTCTTTGTAATGTAATTTATAAGTTGATATCCAAAACGATTGCGAATCAGCTAAGAGAATTGTTAAAGTCGATTATTTCTCCTTGTCATAGTGCTTTTGTCCCAGGTAGAAATATATCAGATAATGCTTTGTTGGGCTTCGAATGTCTGCATTCTTTGAAGAATAGAAGGATTGGCAACTCGAGCTATTCTGCCCTCAAACTTGACATGAGTAAGGCATATGATAGGGTGGAATGAGAATTTCTTAAGCAGTTTATGAAGCTTTGGGTTTTGAGTCTGGCTTCATTGATTTAATTATGCGTTGTGTTATGACTGTTTCATACACTTTTAATATTAATGGGTGTAGGAAGGGGAATGTTAAACCTTCAAGAGGTTTGCGCCAAGGAGACCCTTTATCCCTCTATCTTTTCCTTCTTTGTACCGAGTGTCTATCCCGCATTTTATCATTGATGGAAGATAGAAAAGAAATTATAGGTATAAAAGTTGCTCGACGATCACCACCGATTACCCATCTTTTCTTTGCCGATGATTGTCTTCTATTTTTTAAGGCAAATCAGAGAGAGACAGACCATATATTGGAATCACTTCGATTGTACTCAGTTCTGACAGGTCAGGAGATTAATTATGAGAAATCTGCTATTTGTTTTAGTCCTAATTCGAATGAACGTATTACTGATTCAATGGTTAAAAAGCTCCAAGTGAAGAAGGTGGTTTGCCATTTAAATTATTTGGGAATTCCAGTACATTTATCGTCGTCTAAAAAATTATTGTTTAAATTCATAAAGGACAAATTATGGAAGATGCTCTTTAAATGGAAGCATAAAAAATTTTCAGCAGGTGGTAGGGAGGTATTGATCAAAGCTGTCCTTCAAGCCATTCCTACCTATACTATGAATTGTTTCAAGATTCCAAAGTCGATAATACAAGATTGTCATCGTATCATATCACAATTCTGGTGGGGAGATAATGATTTTAAGGGTCGAATTCATTGGGTGACTTGGAAGAAGGCGTGCATGCCTAAGATGAGCAGTGGTCTCGGCTTTAGAGATCTTGGATTATTTAACCAAGCACTTTTGGCTAAGCAGGGGTGGCGTTTGACTACTGAGCCGAACTCTCTTTTAGCGAAAGTTTTGAAGGGTAAATATTTCTATTCGACTTCCTTTCTTGAAGCAAAAAAGACAAGTAATGCTTCTTTTACTTGGAAAATTATTTTATGGGGACGTGAGCTTCTCTCTAAAGGGTTGAGGTGGAGAATTGGTAATGGTCATAAGGTTAAAGTCATCTCTGATAATTGGCTTTGTCAAACTCCATCTTTAAAGCCAATATTTATTGCAGGAATTGACCCGAATATGCATGTTAGTGATCTTTTGAGGTTGGACGGAGGATGGGATGATGCTGTTTGAATGATATCTTTTGTGAAGTAGATGCAGTGCAAATAAGACAACTTCCACGTCCTAGATTTTTGGGGGAAGATTTATTAGTTTGGCACTATGAACATGATGGTTTATTTAGAGTCAAGTCAGCACATTGGCTTGCTACTACATTGAGAAACAACCCTTCGACATAAAATGAGGGTCCTTTGAAGAATTGGTGGAATGCTCTTTGGAGCTCAAAAATTCCTAATAAAGTTAAATATTTTATTTGGAAGATTTATAACAATTTTGTTCCAACTTTGCTCAATCTCCATAAGAGAGGTATGGGAAATGATCCAAAATGCCCACGTTGTCATAAGGATGTTGAATCGACATTCCATGTTATTTGGGAGTGTAAATGGGCAAAAAAATCATGGAGAAACACTCCGTTCTCACTCCTAAATGTTCCTTCCTCTATTACTAAAGCGGCTGATTTGTTACTATGGTTTTTTGAAATTATCCCTATGTCTCAAATGGAAAAACTCATGTTAATGTGTTGGAGGATTTGGAGAGGCAGAAA
The DNA here is from genome assembly GCA_036507275.1 of Sicyos edulis. Classification (NCBI taxonomy): domain Eukaryota; kingdom Viridiplantae; phylum Streptophyta; class Magnoliopsida; order Cucurbitales; family Cucurbitaceae; genus Sicyos; species Sicyos edulis. The sequence goes on from CM071847.1 coordinate 39,564,068, forward strand.
TTGGGCAATATTTAAAAATGGTTCGGGTGATCAACAAAAGACACAACAATTTGCATCCCAAGACTGGGATTTTTGCCAGCAGTATTTGCAAGACTTAAAAATGGCTAGAGGCAAATTGGTAACTTGCCTAAATTCTCCTTTGGCAAATTCTTTGAACACTAAAAAATGGAATCCCCCGAATTGCTTAAATTACAAAATAAATACAGATGTTGTTGTGAATCTTTCAGAAATGAGATGTGGTTTTGGGATAATTATAAGAAATAATTTTGGTGAAGTTATGTTTTCTCTTTTGAAGCCGATAACAGGGATTTTAAATGTTGAGATTGCGGAGGCCATGGCTATTCGTGAAGGTGTAGAACTTGCGGTGGATCTAGGCTTTAGGCGGATTGAGATTGAGACAGACGAATTACGAGTTTTTAATCTACTTCAAACGCGGAACCCAAATCGTTCGGAATTGGGGAGGATCGTGGAAGAGGTGCTGACTGCAACAAAGAGGTTGGCTTTCGTCTCATTTTCCTGGTGCGGTAGAGGTGCAAACTCAATTGCCCACAAATTGGCGCGTATGGCGGTGATGAACAACCAAGAAAATTTATGGATGGAAGAAATTCCATTTGATGTCAGTAGAGAGTATGATTTAGAACTATGCAGGGAAGAAAACCTCTGCGTGGGTGATCTCCTTTCTTAATTTTGTTAAGTTATTCTCATTTTCAAAAACAAAAAAAAACTTTTAAGTTTTTAAAAAATGATTAACTCTAATAAGGATTGCTCTGCGGTTATAAAAAATATATTATTGATCTCGAGATACAAAGTTCGAACCCCTTTTTTGTATTCTTTTTTTTTTTTTTTTTTAAAAACCCCTTTGTATTGTTTTCCAAATATTTTTTTTAAGAAAATCAGTGGAGTAGTCTTTTTTTTTTTCTTTTCTTTTTCTTTTGAGTTGTACAACAAATTCAGTGGTACAGTCTTCTACGAAGGCTCTTAAAATTAGCGATTCAAATATTTCAAAAAAAAAAAATAGCGATTAAAAAAAGAAGCTCTTACAATTAATAAATCTGGCGTTTTATTTTTTTAGCGGAACAGAAGGCAAAATATAAATTAAAAGGGGAAAAAACGGCGTCAGAAAGATGGAAAGAAAAATATTTCAAAACCGTAACACGTGGCGTCAAATGATTAGACCCACTTTTCCATAATTTTACTCTTTTATTTAAAACTTCGTAATTTTAATATAAATAAAAGAAATGCGCATCCGGGGAATCGAACCCCGGTCAGTACCGTGGGAGGGTACTATGATACCACTACACTAGATGCGCTAAGTTGCGGTCTAACTTTTGTCATTATTATTTAATACCTATGTTTATGTTTTTTTTTAAATTTTTAATATTTTTTTCATATATTGTTTTTAACTACATTTATGTAACTTATGTTTCCTTTTATGCAGCTCGGATTTGTAACGGTAAGCCTATAAGTTTTTTTTTTCTTTCAGAAGAAGTAAGCCTACAAGTTAAATGACTGGCTATCCTTTTTTTTAAAAAATAATTATTTTAACTTTTAGTCCTTTGGTTTTCATGTTAATTTTTTTTAATTAAATCCACATATATTATTTTCATCTACATTATCAACTTTTTACATGAATGTTTTCAATACCCAACCCAAAAAATATATATTTCAAATTTTGATTTTATTTTTGAAGCTTAGCTTAAACCTTGAAATGCTTTTTAAGGGTCGAGAGATGAAAGTTAGTGTTAAGAATGATAGAAAATTAATGAAAAAACAAACACAATTAAAAAAAAATCAAATTAGAGATGAAATGAAGCGTTAAAGTCTTCTTTGATAATCATTTGATTTTTTATTTAAAAAAAAATGAAGTTATAAATACTATTTCGACTCGTAAATTTTAATAATTTTTTTTTTTTTTAATATCAATCTCTTACCCATATTTTAAAAAATCATTCATGTTTTGAAAATTAAAAACATAGATATGTAAAAAACACATACAATTCTGTAAAAAATTCAAGTCCTTCTCAAAAGAGAGATGATATATATGATCATGATGCCACTCGGGTACATTTCCTTTTGACGATTAAATATAGTTTTTTGTGTAATCATAAAAAAATTAGAATAAAAAGTCAAGTAACTGTTCAAATAGTATATATCGTTGTATGAGAATCTCTAGTAAAAAAGATTCAATAGGAGCTCGTAAGGGACCCGAACACCAAAGAGGCTCGGCTCAACTCAACGGCCCAAGAAAGACGGAGAAAACGGCATGAATGACGGTCGTAAATGTGCACGACCTGTGCAGGTGAAGGTCGGACACGTGTTCGACCGTGCGAATGCGACAACTATTCCTTTACCTCAGGTTGAATCGCATTGGAAAGAAAAATGGGGATAGATGGTTGAACACAGCTCCTATGAAAGGTCTAAGTGAGGAAGGTGAAGGTAAGCTAATTTGAACCTGAAACTACACTACTTTCTGGATCCTTTTTAGTTGTAAACTGATTTAAGCATTAAGTTGAGGAGGCCACATAATCTATATATATATTACTACATTGTTTTTTTTTTATTGTAATCATAAGAAAAGAAGTTCAAATAATAATTAATACCGTTTATTACATTATTATACATAGTTAGAAATAATAATTATTAAAACACATAAAAAAAAGTAAGAAAAAATAAAAAAGAGATATTTTTTTTAGTGAGCAATAACATGAGAAATATATATAAAGAGATATATACAATTTTTCTTATCTTCAAAGTTAAATTAAAAATAAATAAATAAATAAAAATAAATACTTAATTTATAGGTTTAAAATACCTTTCCTTTTTTACCCATATTATCAATTAAAAAAAAAGTAAGGAAGGAAAATACTTCAAAATTTTGAAATTACTTGCATTTCAGGAGGACTATACGTAAATTGTTATTAGTGAGAGCAATATTTCAAGAATATAAATGTCTATCGAATAAATTTATGGTCATAAATTCGAATCTCTCACCTCTAATTATCGTAAAACTAAAAAAAAACTTCAATAAATATTAAGTTTTGACTTGTGATCGATAAAAAAAAAATTATATGCTTGAAATTTCTACTCTAAATGTTGAAAAAAATATCTATAAACCTATAACTATTCTTTAAAAAGAGTATAATTAATAATCTATTTCTAAAAAATAACTCTAATTTTTTTTTAGTATAAATTGGGGGAGGGGGACCACAAATTCTACAGAGAGGTACTGCTCTCATGTAAGGACCCGAATTTTTCAAAAACTAAAACAAGAGACCTTACTTAACTCACATGCATGTAAATTAGTTAAAACCAACTGTAAGGAAATGAAACTACGTTTTCTTGACAAAATAGTTGAATACAGTTACAACAGTATGTCAATAATACAATATAAGCCATATGATTTTATCAAGGGGTATGAATACCCATGCTCCTATGAGCGGCAATGGCCAAAGGCAAAAGACCAAAATACCATTTAGAGTTATATGACCCACTTAGGTAATCTCTATAGCCAATACTAGGGAGAGTGTTGGTTGCGATTCGACAATGATATAAATATTCTAATGATTAATTATAAGTATAAGACGCTAATGTCAAGGTCCTAAGTTTAGAATCACAATATTACGCAAGTATACGTAATTGAAATTGCAGCAAGTGATAAGTATTTATTTTATTGTTCTCCATATAGATTGATGTCTAAAATTAGTATTCACAACTTAAGAGTCGTACATGAAATGTCAATGCAATGAGTGGTTGGCTGCTTTAATTTTGGTCCTACGATGAGACACTTAAATAGGCTTACGTGAAGAATGCGAATGTAGACTAGTCATGCTTTGATGATAAGTATGATTTCACGCTTCTTTATTCCTAACTAAAGCTTCCGCATTCATTAATTTATATTGAATGCAACTCATGTTGTGATTCGCTACACTGGGTTCTGGATGATGGAATATGCATTAGTAGGGTTATCCCTAACTCCTTGAACGATACAAGAGATCTCGCACTAACCTAACGTAACCTTCTGTGATCTTCCTTCAACTTCCTCTTTCGATTTACTGATGGTTAGCATAAGTGGGTAGCTAATCAATGCACACTTAGTATTTTTTAACAACATTATAAAATATACTTACTAGCATTCCTAACATGCATCCTACATATCATTCCCAACCTGTGCCCCCTTACTTAGTGAAACATACTGAACAACATGAATGGAAATAAAATATGATATAACGTTACGAAATGATATAACTATGATGTCTACAATCTACTCCTAATTACAAAATGAAATAACGATACGAAATGGTGCAGTTGCTGCGGATGTGCAGACTCTTGTCATCAGATTCCACGAACACCTCCTGATTGTCTTATACGTACGACAGACTAGCTCCGGGCGAACCGACTACGGGTGCACCCTTTGACTCCTTTTTAGGGTTTCTTGAGCTCTTTAAATAAGGTCAGTTTACTTGGCTCGATGGTTCTAAAATGTCTCTATTATCACCTAGATTTTCTCTAATTGATTCTTCGAGATTCTCGTGGTGACATGGCTCACCGATGGTAGTATTTTCTTAGCGACCTCAATTTTGCTGCGGTTTCTTGTTACTTTGATTTCCTTGAATTCTTGTTGTGGTGAGATTCTCTAAGTGTTGTAATTTTGTTGACACTTTAGGGATTTTTGTTGACAATTTAGGGATGCGATTATTTTCTACTACACTGATCACTTTGTTCAATGCGGTTCTGTCTTCAGCTTCTCAACCCTGCATAGCGAATATACACGTATTAGCCTAGTTTATTCTCTCTTTAACTTAGAAATTGCGATGCTACCTTTCCTAATGCCTAAATGTGGATGCGTGTGGATTTTATGTTTTTCGTCGTCCACATTTTAGCTTCTACCTAACTCAGTTGTCCCGAAAATCCTAAGAAATGCTCAAGTTAACACCCCAATTTATGCTCAATTTGAGAGCTATCAAGTTTCCTGACGAGCTGAACTACATGGCGCCTTTCAGGCCCTACACTTTCGCAGTGAGTTGATAACTTGCATTGCCCACCATGTGAAATAATAACACTGCATCGCTTATAATGGGATATGACCCACACACTCCCAAAATCGTAGTAAGGCATTTGGGTTACAGTCAGGTGTACTACGAGTGGTATATCTCCACTTGTATTACACTTAATCAGTAATCTCTATCTAAGGCTCGAAACGTGCTTCCCGAACATCAAATCGTGCTATCAACTCATATGGTCATCTATAAGACAACATATAGGTTCCCTATGGAATAAATGAGTCCCCTATGGGAAGCCGGATAAACAGGTCCCTAAAGGGACGGTTGTGCTAGGTTAGTTCACCATGGAACATCCTAACCTATCATGAAACAACCATAAACTCATGCATAACAAATGCCAATGTAGTATAATAACATAGACACTACTAGGCTAGTTCATTGTGGAACATCCTGGCCAAACATGCAACAACATAAGTCGACCATATCTAGATAATATCAATAGTACAATGGTTCAAGCAAGGTACGTGCTATCATACATGCAATCATAAATACGAGTCAACAATGATAAACATACAATTCTAGGCCACAGTTACACATGTTATTAGCCACATACAATAAGTAAGGAGAATGAATCTCTTACCTTGGCCAAATCCATAGAATATGCACTTGAAAGTACTAAACTAACCTTGATCGAGCTAAGAAATCGATCCTAACAAACATGTAGTGGAATTAAGACCTAAACGAGTAAAATAGAGAAAACAACAAGATCGGGGTCTCAAAATTAGCTGAAACTGCCAAAAATAAACTTGGGATGAAACTTGAGCAAACGAGACTCGACTCGACGGAGTAGATAACAAGCTCTGACTCCCACATCGGCGAAGACGACAAAAGCTTCTAGGCGGTGACGACCTAATGGAGACGATGAAGAAATATGAAGGGGGTTGTTTGCGGCGTGCAACATGAATGAGAGAGAGAGAGAGAGTTTGGAGAATGGGGTGTTTGGCTAAGGGTGCGAGTGTTTGGCTTCAAGAATAAAGCATAGGGATTTGTGTAAAAACATTTGTTTTTATATGGTGACTAAATGAGAGGTCTAGATCATTATGGATTTTAAATTCAATTTAACTATAAGAAATCTATTTTTTTTAGTACATTATAAGAAATCTATTTAATTTATTTAATAACTAAAAGCTAGATAATTAAGAAAACTCGGGTTGTAACATCTCAAGTAAATGAGAGTTAAATACCATTTTTAAGATCGACTCTTTGACTGTGAGTTCAATTGGATTACCACAAAACAATGAAACCAACACTCCACTAACCAAAATCAACTCTCTATTTAATACATAATCAATATCACTTTTTTTTAATGAAAATAATCAATATCACTTATTTATTGTTGTGTTGAGTTGCTGGTTGTTTTGTACACCAAAAAATTTGAAGGATCATAGCTCTTCTTGTCTTTAATGAGATTCATTCCTCTTGTTTGAGTTGTTGGTTTTTTGTACACCCCTACTTTTAATTTTGAATAGAAAAAGAAAGAGACAGTGACTTGATCATTTCATTGTTTGGTGGTAATCTAGTTCAACGTCATAATCACAGGTTCAATCCCTCAACTTGTACTAAGAAAAGACATTATTTTGATGCAGTTAAAATAATCATGGAATGACCTACTAGTCCAGATCTTAAACAAAATTTTGTAGGATTGAACAACCACATATATTAAAATAAAGGATAAATTATCAAACATACTCCTAAACTTTGGGCTTTGTGTCAAATATACCCTCAAACTTTGAAAAGTTTCAACAATACCCTTAAACTTTCATAATTGTTTAAAAAATACTCTTACCGTTAATTTTTTATGGAAACCGTTAAAGTTTTGTTTCAAATATACCCCTAAACTTTGAAAAAGTTTCAAAATTACCCTTCAACTTAAAATTTCCTATAAAAAATCTTTATCAATAATTTTTTTATGAATATATTAAAGTTTTGTTTAAAATACTCTAGACATAATTATAACTATTCATCGTAACTCTTTGAAGACAATTTTTTTTAACTTATTGAGATGAATTTAAAAAATTAACTAGCAAGGTGTGAATCGATTTTTATTTGAATTATTTAAATACTTTTACATTTCTCCAAATATTTGAATTTAATGTAAAACTCTAAATATGATAACTAAACTCTAATAAGACACCTAAAATTTTAAATCAAATTTTTTGTTTATCATTGTATCAAGATTAGGGTTATAATTAGGCAAATACCAATTTCTAAGATCGAACTCGTGATTGTGGTGTTGAACTGGATTACTAACAAACAATGAAATCACCACACCACTAATCCAATTAATTAAATTGCTAGTATGATAATTAGAAATAATTTCTTAATATTTTCTCTTTTGATTCTTCTTGTATCCTTTATTTTATGTCTTTATCATAGAAATTTATTGAATAATAATTCAAATTAGCTAATATTTTTAAATTTTCAAATTTAATGTCATATTAAAAATTGATAGGAAGAATCTATAAAGTTCAAATGTATCACATAATTACAAATAAACTTTTAATTCTAGCGTTAATCTTGATTCAATGATAAACAACAAATCTACTTAAAATTGATAGGTATGTTATGAGAGTTTAATTTTCATCTCTGAGTTTGACATTAAATTCAAATATGCGGGGTAGGTAAAATATTTAAATAATTCAAGGTCAAAATTGATTTGCACCTTGCTAGTTAAGTTTTTAAATTCATACCAATAATTTTTTTTTTTTTTTTTTACTTTAAAGAGTTATGATGAATAGTTATGATTTTTTTTTTATTTTGAGATATGAATAGTTATGATTATGTCTAGGTTGTTTGAAATAAAATTTTAATAAATTCATAAAAAAATAATAAAGATTTTTTTCCAATATTTATAAGTCTAAGGACATTTTTTAAACTTTTTTCAAAATTCAGGCGCATATTTGAAATAAGACTTGAATGGTTTCCATCCAAAGTTAATGTCAAAAGTATTTTTGAAATAATTCTAAAAGTTTAGTTTAGAGATATTATTGAAACTTTTCAAAGTTTAGAGACATGTTTGACACGAACTCCATAATTTAAGGACATGTTTGATAATTTAGAGATATGTGGTGACAACATTGAAGGTGTGCATTATAATCGAAATGAAGGGTTGTGATCAAATACAGAATTCCATTGACGCTAAGGGCCGGTTGTGTAAAGATCATCGCGCGGGAAACGAGCAAACCCTGGCGGGAAAAAAAGGGTTAAATCAGCAAACAAGAAACTATCGGCGACTGAGAAACCAAAAACTCGATCCATCACACAACCATTGTTTTCTTCATCGGATCATATCCTTCTCAAGCTTCTTCGATTCTTGTTTTCGCCCAATTTCTATGGCGAAGAAGAGGAAATCTAGGGTTCCGATCGACGAAGAACGAGTTGAGACTCCGACTCAGTCCTCCGCCTCTCAGAACAGCCTCTACCAGGTACGGAATCTGTGCTTTTCTGTTTATGTTTGTCGATTGACGGGCCATTTAATCTTGAGATTCCTGTCTAGGGTTTTCGAGATTTGTTATTTACGGGTTCGATTCTCGTACTATCGTGATGGATGTCTTGTCTTATGATCTGTAGCTCTTGCTTGTTTTTTTGGTGTTTTATCTCTAAATTCTATGAGGGCTTAGGCTTTAGGGTTGTGCTGGCCTCGAGGTCCATGTTCGAGACTCCCTTGTGACATTAATTTTTATTTTGTAGACACGTATCCATTTCTTTGCCTGGGGATGGGTGTAGGTCAAAGCTCCGTTTTCCCGGTTTCCAAAAAAAGGGGAAAGAAATGGTTGTTAGTGCTCAAATTTCAAGCGTTTCTTTGAATTTGGTGGGAAATGTTTGATTTTGAGACAGGGGCTGAGTTAATCTGATCAATTGGTGGTGTCTAAATGAAATGTATAGGGAAGTGAGCAAGGGTTTGGAGAAAAAAAAAAGACTTTAATCACCAATCACCAGTTTGTTGTCGTAAGAAATTAGACTGCTGTTGGGAGATTAGAAAATTATAGCAATCGAGTCGAGTGAGAGAGATAGAGAGAGATTATAATTTGAGAAATACCTTGTGCTGGGGAATAAATCACTTGCTCTTTTTGGGAGAATGAAGAAATTCAGTTGCCTGCCTACATCAATGAAATTGGATAGGGTCCCGGATTTCTTGTAGGCATTATGTGCTAATGGCATTTTTTGAATGCAAATTAAGACTACTTTTTTGAGCTTTACAATAATTAGGTAGGGGTGAGAATTCGAATTCATGACCTCTTCATCATTGTGATACATTTATGTTATTGAGCTATTGCTCTTATTGGTCTCACTCTATTTCTTACACAATTTTAGTTTTGTTTGTTTTTATTTTTAACTGATACTTGTTTAAACACTGGGATTTCCCACCTATAACTTTTGCCTATAATTTCGACTTAATGGGTTGCAATTGTTTTATTATTCCTAATGTACCGATGAAAGAACAAATACACATGAGTTAACTGTCACTTTAGTGTAGTTGGCCAGTTCTTGTCATTCACTTCCTAACTTACCACATAACACTGCTTGTAGGTTCTTGGAGTGGAGAGCACAGCTTCTCAGCAGGAAATAAAGAAGGCCTACTATAAGTTGGCGCTGCACCTGCATCCTGATAAAAACCCTGGAGATGAGGTGAATGCAAATTTTACATGTGCAAATTTTAGTTCACTTCAATTTAGTTGCTAATTTAATTTTTGTGAAGTTCGTTTTATTGTATTGTAGAAGTTATCTATAGTTGTTTACTTGTTACTTTTATCTCTTCAGGAAGCAAAAGAGAAATTTCAGCAGTTGCAAAAGGTTATGTCCATTCTCGGGGATGAGGAGAAGCGTGCAGTTTATGATCAAACAGGCTGTATCGATGATGCTGTGAGTACTCACTGAAATTACAATTAGTAGATCTGAATGGTACATTACATCGATGCATAAGTTAGCTAGTTTGTATATACATGTGCATGCATCATATTGGTTCATTTTCGAGACACTTCGGAACATACAATTAAGCATTCAAGTTTTTTATCAGTGCCCTATTAGAACTAGTGTAAACAAAATTGCATGAAGTGAATGGTTTTATTTAGCAAATTGGTAACATTTGAAGGTGACCCTCTAATTTATTTCTAGATTATTTATTTTCACATCAGGACCTCGCAGGGGAAGTTGTCCAGAATCTTCATGCGTTTTTCAGAACCATGTACAAAAAGGTTTCATTTTCACCATATAGAAATATCAATACCTTCATAGTATCATTGAAATTAGTTTTGTCTATGACGATATATGGTTAATTGTAGGTCACTGAAGCTGACATAGAAGAATTTGAAGCAAATTACAGAGGATCTGAGTCAGAGAAGAAAGACTTGATTGATTTGTTTCAGAAATTCAAGGGTAATATGAACAGGTAATGAGAGTGCATTTACTGTTCTGTTTCTCTGTAACTTGTTGTTAAGTTGTATTTTAAGATTTCTTCTGTCACAGGCTGTTTTGTTCAATGCTTTGTTCGGATTCCAAGCTTGATTCACACCGGTTCAAGGATATTCTAGACGAGGCTATAACTGCTGGTGAGCATTCATCTTGATTTTGTATTTGTAGCTAGCCAGGCAAGGGAATCACCTAGCTCCCTTTTTTGTACAAATGAAACATTTTCAAATCAGTGTTAAGTTTATTGTTTGGTTATCACCTAACCTTATCTTTTACTTATGCTGCTCGAAGGTTGCTATTGTTACCTCATTCAGTGTTCAGTAGGAAATTTACCCTCCAGGATTTTTTGTTTGTTTGATACTTTGTCATACATTTCTTTGCAACTCCCTTTGACCTGATGATGCTAATGTTTATCCTTCATTAGGGGAACTGAAAGTAACGAAGGCGTACAAGAAATGGGCTCGGAAAATATCGGAAACAAAGCCACCCACCAGTCCTTTGAGGAAAAGGGTGAAGTAAGTTTTTGCTGCATCTACAAGTTATCCAATTGCTACATATAGGGCAAAATGTGGTATAGAGTACCAAAGCTTACCAAGTGCTTGGATTTGTTTACAGATGTAATAAAGAGTCAGGAACAGATCTGTATGCAATGATATCTCAGAGACGGAACGAGAGAAAAGAACGATTCGATTCCATGTTCTCATCCATGGTATCTAGATATGGGGGAGGGGATTCGTCGGAACCGACCGAGGAAGAATTTGAGGCTGCTCAGAAGAAGCTAGAGAGCCGAAAGTCCTCTAAAAAATCCAAGAGGAAGTAGTTTTCTAATTCTGTACAAACGTTTTAGCTCTCTGTCCTACTGAATGACTTTAGAAATGTTGAGAATGATTTTGCATGATGTTATTTTGTTTTTTTTGAAACAGATGTTATTTTGTTTTTAATTTTATGATTGTAGGTGTTTCAATTTGGGGTCTGTCTATGTAGTATGTATCCTTTGGCTTGATCTACTTTTGATTTTCACATTACCCTATCACAACTATGTTCCCATTAAGGTCTCGAGTTCGAGTCTTCTTCGTGACAGTACTCTTTCGATGTCTTCGGTGTTTGGCCTAGACATATGCGTGGTTACCCTTGTTTCAAAAAAAAAAAAAAAAACATTACCCTATCAATATTGGTTGTAGCTAACTCAACTATTCTGAGTAGACATTATCCTATCGCATTTAGTTGTAGGTAACTTGTAGGAAATTATTTTTAAGATAGGTGATTACCATCAATGATTGAATTGATCTTATCTATAAGTTCTTTTTACCATTATATATATTGAGAAATAAACTATGAAGAGTGTCAAACAAAATAATTCATGGAGATGGAGGGCTTGAACCCAAGATCTCTTGGTCATTTGGTGTACTTTGATGTAGCTTGAACTACTACTACTATTTTTGTTGGCTATAATATTGCCTACTTTAAATATAAGGTTTCATGGTTTATTTTTTATTTGACCTAAAAGATATTGTATCAATGAAAATGTTTGCCATGCCTTTTAACTCAGATATTGTATAAGATATTGTATCCTGACAAATTTGTAAATGCATTATTTTTAAACAATCAATTATAACATAATTAAACCACAAGGGTCAAAGTGGGTTGAGTCTAACAATTAATCCTTGACCCAGAGGTCGAAGGTTCCTCCAACCTCCAAATTTTGTTGTACTAAAAAAACCAAAATTAGCATTTTATTTTTATTCAAATAATTTTTACAAATTCCAAACTAAATTGCTCTGTCCAGACTGTTTATTTTAATAAATGTTTTTGGATTTAGAAAAGGAAACCAGGAGCTTGGGATTGGATTCTTGAAAATTTATAGTACTACGAGAGTACCATAATCTTTTTATATTCTTGCTGTTTGCACTACTTTTGGGCTTTAAATAATCCTAAAATGTCCATGGACATCACATAATAATAATTTTTTTTTTAGAAAAACAGAAAATTAATTAGAAGCAAAAAATGTGCACTAATTTTTTGGAATGTAACTGTGTTTGCAACTCTAGGGTACTGATTACATTGGGCTAGACAAGGTTTTGAACTCTAAATTCAAACATTTTGGTTGCATTACACTAACTCCAAATCTTTATTTGTACCATAGTTTTTTCTTTCCTTGTCACTCATTCTGAGGTAGAGGAAGAGAAAAATAGGACTAATCATTTACAACAAATGTAAAATCTTGAACATACCATTATGCAACCACCCTCCAAAATGGGTTTCTTCTATTGATTACTAAGATGTACATTATACTACAAGAGCTGGTATGTTAAATCTTTGCAGAGTAAAATTATTCTATACACATTTTTACAAAAAGAAAAGAAATCAACTTTTGGATTCAAATAATCCACAAACCTCATTCTCTTCAATTACCTGAATGAAAGTTGAAGAAAGAGATGTTATTCACAGTTGATGGTCTGAAATCCAAAGGATTGTTCCACTGTAATGATCCATTATCATCATCAGACCATTTCATATCAACATTTTCAAAACTCAATCCTTGAATGTGCTCCATTGTCATCCCTGCCATCCCATGTTTAACAAAGCCTTGGCATCCTGGTCTGTAGTCTGCTAATCCACCACCAAATTCTGTCCATCTTTTGTAGCTCAGCTTCATGTTGGCGAATTTCAGATTACTCAGAACCCCGGATTTCGATCCGGATAAGAAAATGCCATTTTCAGAGGTTGCCGTGATGTTTATGAAGTTGATGTTTGAGATTGAACCCTCCTTTGAGCCTGGATCTCTCGGGCAAGTTGTGACGTAAATTGGCTCGGCTCTTCCCCACCATGAAGGATCATAGTATCTTGTAGTGATGTTCATGTTGGAGAATGTAATGTCATTCGCACTTCCTGCAGGAGAAATTATTGAAGAGAGAATTTCATTATGGTTATGAAAATCTTAATGGCTATTGGCTGGAAATGAATCTCTGTTCAGTTTTCAGGTTGAACAAGCACATTGAATTCAGAAACATGAGGAGAGGAGGAAAGCTAAGAAGAGCTAGCTTAGCTAGTATTATAACTCTTCAAAATGCTTTTATTTATAATCGAAAATCGGAGGTCGCTCCACTACATACCTGATGGCACTACGCTCATCCTAAGGCATAGACCTAGGAGACAATAAAGGATTTACAATTAAGTTTACTTCTAGATTTCAAATTTGGAATCTCCCAATGAGTATATTTCAGAGATCCCAAGCCTCTACCAACGAGGCCGCTCCCCCTTAAAGGCAACTCTACCGAAATGTTCACACCTGGTTTCAACATGTCTATGAAGTGTGAGATTAGAGAGTCTAAGGTTGTGTCATCCGTTTCTTAATGGTATATGAAAAGAGTAAGAGAATTTTAGATTTGTGAACTTGTATTAGATTTATAAATTTAATATGTACATTAGTTTAAGCATAGTTTTTTTAGGAGTCCCTTGTCACAGTCAACATTCGAATCTCTAACCTTTTAATTCTAAATAAATGCAGTAGCACGTATCGACAAATCTAACAATTTAGGATCAGTTCTCTAACTAAATATAAACTTTATTTTGTAATCTAAAATTCACAAAATAACCCATGAGTCAAATATAGATTTATAATTCAATTCAATGTAGAGAGAAAAAACCAAAACTAATTAGAAACTAAGGAATAATAAAGCTACTGCACAATTCAATGGGGGTTGAACAAAAAATGATCGTCTGGCTAAAATCATCAGACATTATTGAAGATATCTATAGATATTGTTTTCACTTTTCAAACAAACTTTCTAGTTTGTACTTTTGTTTTTAAACTCTCCATGTTATCTAAAATGGCTCCAAACAAACTCAAGATTCAGCATCACAACTAGAAAAGGAAGCAAGAAGTTACCTCCATCGCGCAGCTGGAACCCGATGCCTCGATGAGAATCAACAACGGTGATATTGTCGAAGAGCATTCGGGTGAAATTGAACCAACTGGCGCTGCCGAGCTTAATGGCAGACGATTTAGTTCTTATCCAGCTGTTAGTGGCAGTTAAGTTGAAGACAGGGCCATTAGATGTCTTGGGACAGATTGCATCATCCCCAGTGTCAATTCTGCACCTTGTAATGAAGGTATTATTGGAGTCTTCAATATCAATCCCATCGTTGTTGGGCGTATTGAAATCTCCATAAATTGAGACATCTTCTATAACCGTGTTCTCACATCGAACAAGATGCAAGCTGCATAAATTTCACTTTCTTAGTGCATAAAATTTCACTTTCTTAGTGCAAAATGCAGACAAAGTCTGTACTTGGTTGGCAGGTTCACTTAGTTTTTTAGTTCTAACAGTATGAGGGGCTAGAGGAGTTCGAATCCCTGACTTTTTAGTCGAGGTTACATGTTTTATGTCAGTTGAACTATACTCATGGCATGTTAGATTGTGTTTGTTATTGTTTATCTTATGAACTATATAGAAACTCGTGTCATAAACCTAGACTTATGAATTGCACTATCTTTCCATTATCATAGGTTGGCCAGTGGTGGTTAGGAGGGTCATGGAACAAAAAAGTTATGAGTTCAATTCAAGTGATTACTTACTTAAAAATTAATTTCTACGAATTTTCTAGACAACAAAATATCGTAGAGCTAGACACTTTGTCCAGAATAATTGAGATGAACATAAATTGGCCCGAACATACGAATATAAAAAAACAAATTATACTATCTTTTAGAAAAACACAAACTCATGTCAACCAAACACTTGAAGCAAATTTCTAAAGAACTCATTCTGTATACAACTCAAACAAAGATTATAGATAAACTTAGGCTCCAAAGATCTAAACTTAGCAAACTAGTGAGCCTAACTGATATAATTCCAGACAATGTTTTACACAGTTATTAAGGCATACGTCTTGAGACTTGTCTCGAGGCAAGACTAATTGTTAACATCGAAACTTGCACCTTCTTTAAATCACAAGAGATGTTGTGCTGCTTAATTTAAATCCCACATTGGAGATTTTATATTTTGATGGCTCTTTGTGTATTATATATAGACTTCTCCCATGTTTAATTTCAAGCAAGCAAGAATTTATATAAGAATTCATTAATTCTTATATTTCATATTTCATATTTCATATATTATTTATAATTCCATTTAGAAATTAATTTTGATGAGTTCAAATATTTGGGTGTATTGGAATTTTGGTGAGTGCTTGAGTGTGCTATTTTGTAATCCCGTTTGAAACTCTAGTGGAATATTCTTGTCGTCTTCGCCCCTGGATGTAGGCTTCATCCGAACCACGTAAGATCTTTGTGTTATTGTTTTTTCTCTTTTTACTCCATTCATTTATTTTAGCTATTGCCATAATTTTCCGCTGCATCGATATTAAGTGGTATATGTGAAGATCGAGTAATTTTATCAACAAGAGACTTACACCTCTCATAGAAAAATTTACATTTCTATAAAACACATTGAGGCTTAAAGCTCGTATAATGGTTAAAAGAATAACATTAATTTAATTCATGGTGGTCACTTATCTAGAAATTAATTTTCTACGAATTTTCTTAACATTTAAAATGTTGTAGGGTCAGCGGTATGTCTCATGACATTAGCTTAGATGTACGCAGGTAGGCTCGGACAGTCAAGAATATCAAAAAAGAAAAAACACAATACTTTTTTTTTTTCATTCTTTAAAAATATTAAGATTTGAATCATAATTTTGAACTTATTACTATTTTTATACTTGCACTTTGAAAACATTAAAGATATTAGATAAAAAAAAATTTAGGATAACTCAATCTTATTAATACTAGTAGTGGTGATGTTAAATATATCTTTTTTGAAATTATTTCAAGTGGCAATTGCTGGGACGACTTGCTTTCCTACTTTTATATTGTAGTGTTTTTAATTAACATTGAGGTTTACGACAAAAAATTAAGACTTCGAAGCCATCTTTCAACCTTTTAAAACAATGGTTCCAGATATTTATTTTGGCCATTTGAGCGCGTTAGCAGGAAGTTAAGGCTCAAACTTTGATTACTTTTTTTAATTTTCTTTCTGTTGGAAAGTTGGTCAGAAGGCCCTTATATTCTTTTTTCTTTTTCGAATTTATTGAGTTACTGTTCTTGTTAACGATAACGTTATGTACTTAAATTCTTTATGTAGACTAATTCCACGTAAATACTTAATCGTAATGAATGGTCTAATAGTTAATAAAGGTCATGAAAATGATAAAGAGGATTTGTTAAGCTAAGATGGTCACCAAATTAGCTTGTTCAAATTTATAACCGGGTTTGAATTTTGAACTGTAATATTCTTGGCAAGCAACTTCAATGGATAACAAAATTAAATCTAAACTCTTCAAAAATACTTTCTAATTTTAACTCGTTTTAAAAATTAAAATAAATAAAATCAGCATAGTTTTTTTTTTTTAAAGAATAAAGGTTAAAATAATACCATTTTGGTCCCTCAACTATTACCTTGGTTCCATTTTAGTCTCTAGACTTTCAAAATTCCAATTTTAGTCCCTCAACTTTGACAAAAGCTTAAAAATGGTCCTTGAATTTAAAAAAAAATGGGAACTATGGTTAAAAATTTGATGAGTTGGCAAAGAAAAATAATAAAAAAAAAAAAATGATGTTGTTCATTTCATCTTCTTCCTCTCTCATTTTTCTCCTCTTTTCCATTTCATTTTCTATGGATTGATTCTTGAACATTTTTTCAAAATTAGAAAACATAAACACTAAAATAAGAACACCTGCAGGTTCTAATTTCAACATAGTTTCAAATCACCAGCTGCCTATTTTCTCATTTTGAAGATTCCTAAGTTTCAAATGCAAGTGTTTGTCCATGGTGAATGCATAAATATTGCTGAAACGCTTTCAATTCCTCCACATCTCACTCCAAACTGTACCCAAATATTGCCATCATTCTCCCACAAACCCTAAACCCAAATTCACATTAAGAATCTCAGCTTCACGCGAGTGTTCAGTAAATCTAACTTCAAATTGAGATTCTGAAGCCCTAATTGGTTGAGAAAGCGGAGACACAGGTCGAATTCGGAAAAGAGAAAATGCTACTGATATATGTGAAATTTATAACAGGTGGGTGTTTTTATTTTCTAATTTTGAAGAAAAATAAAATGGAAAAGAGGAGAAAAATGAGAGAGCAAGAAGATGAAATGAACAACTTAATTTTTTTTTTTATTATTTTTCTTTGCCGACTCATCAAAATTTTAACCATAGTTGCCATTTTTTTTTTTAACTCAAGGACCATTTTTAAGTTTTTGGCAAAATTGAGGATCAAAATTGGACTTAAATGGAACCAAAGTGATAGTTGAGAGATCAAGATGATATTTTAACCAAAAACAAATTAGCTTAGAATAAACAATGTAAAAAGAAAATATAAATAAATTGTTTTTCATGCCAATCCGACAGATTAGTTTATAAACACGTGCTAAGAATTCTTATCAAAAGGGTTGGTTGATTAATTGTAATCAAATTCAACAATCCACATTCGATCCTGAATTTCTCTATCTAGTTTATAGTCTCTCCCGAAGATTTTAAATTTATACATATTAATTATCATTTATAATATGCTTAGTTAGTTTAGGGGCAGTTTGTTTGACATATTTAGGCAGGATTTATTAACTATTATTCGAAAATCTACATTCAAACAAGTTTTTACTAATTTATATCGTATTTACTTTTAAAAATAACTCCCATTTCTAACTATTCATTTATAACTATTCAATCATTTCTAACCAATCATTTTTAATTATTCATTTCAAATCAATCAAAATAATTTATTTTTAACCACCCATTTTAATTTTTTTTTTAACTACTAAAAATAATACTTATTTTAAATCTACATCAAAACAAGATTTTAACTCTAACTCTTCTACACAAAAGCTACATCCAAACGAGTTATTTGCTTCAATTCTCAATTTTTAACTCCTCAACATAACTTCTCAATATAACTTCTTAAGGTAAATCTTACTTAAATATGCCAAACAAACAGCCAAAATATTTTTTTTAGTAAGGAAATCTAATAAATAAAAGAAAAAAAACCCAACAACAACAAATAATAATAATAATAATAATAATAAATGGAGGAATTATGTAAAAGAGAAAAGGAGAGAATTGGCACGCACCACCAGTGAGCAGGCTGGTTGAAGGTAACATTAGAAACCCTAACGTTGACAGAGTCGATGAACCCAACCAGATCCGGCCGGCACTCGTCGCCGTAGCACGCCCCAGTGTGGTTCCAGCTAACCATCACGTTCTTCCTCTCATCGAACCTCTCCACGAACCTCATCCCCTGCCCCTCCACCGCGCCGCCGCCGACAATCCCCACGTCGCTCGCGCTCTCCGCCACCACCGCGTACCACCTCGAGTACTCCGCCGGATAGTCCTCCATCCTCGCCCCGGCCACCACCGTGGCGCCGCCTTGGATCTCTAACACCACGCCCGATCGGAGCCAGATCGTGGCCGTTAAATACCTTCCCGGCGGGAATACCACGAAGCAGCGAGCGGGGGAAGGGCAGGCGTTGATGGCCGACTGAATCGCGGCGGTGTCGTAGTGGACGCCGTCGCCGGTGGCTCCGAAGTCGGTCACGGAGAGGGAGCTGGATCGGCCGGGGAGCTGGATTGTGGAAATGGCGGAGTTGAGAGGGAACAGGAAGAGGAAGAGGATGAGTTGATTGGCCATTGGATCTTGAATTATCTTCTTCATCTTTTTCATCCTTTTTTTTTTGAGAAATTTATTCAATTATTGGATTTATTTTCTTTTGTTGGGTACATAAGGATATTAATAAGTATATTTGTTAGGTTTCAAAAAAAAAAATTGTATTTGTTGCTTTCACTTTAAGAAACCACTGTTTTTGTGCTCTATTTTTTTAGGGCTTGTTTGGCTAGGATGGGATGGGATGGGATGGGAAGGGAAGGGAAGGGAAGGGAAGTGAGAGTAAATTGATGTTTGGTGGGAGGGGATATTAAAAGAAGTGATAGTAAATTGGTGTTTGGTGGGATGAGAAAAGTAGTAAAATGATGTTTTTTTGTTAAAAAAATAGATATTTAATATTTTTAATATAATGTTTATAATATATCATTTTATATTTATTTTATTTATTATTTAAATAAAATTTAAAAATATAATAACTTTCATTATCAAAATATATAAATTTCATAATTGTTAAAAAAAAAAGATAAATATAATTTTTTATAATGAAATTAAGTTTAGAAATTCAAATCAAGATAGATGTAATAAAAAGATAACTATTTTAATTATTTTGAGTAATTATTTTAGGATTATTTAAATATATATTTCTATTTATTTTATAAAATGTATAAATTTTAAAAAAATTGATAAATAATAAAATTAATATATATTTGTATATAAAATTTTTTAAATGCATACATTGTCCATAAAAAGTCAAATATATAAACAATTACAAATATTGTTTAAAGAACTTGATATATCTATAAAAATAATAATAATAATAATTGTTGCATTTTAAAATAAAAAAAATATATAAATAGCATATAGTATAAATTTAATCAATTAAGTGGTTCTAAAAAAAAATCCATTAACTTAAATGTATGAATTAGTAAAAATTAACAAGCTTATTATTTTATTTAAAATAAAGTTTATGATCAAATCAAATACATCAAATTATAATTATAAAAACATCAAACTACAAATATGTTTTAAAAAATAGGATGTATTTAGAAGAAAAAAATAGATAAATATTGTATTTTGAAAAAAATTGATACTAATAAATAAATAAAGAAATAAAGGAAAGTTTGTATTTAGAAGAAAAAAAAAATTAAGAAAGAAGGAAAGTGAATTTAAAAGAAATAAAGCAAAAAAAAAAAAAAGTGAACAGACGCGCGCCTGGTTGGGCCGGGTTACTGTATTTGCTGGGTTAACCCGGCCAGGTAAACCCGGCGGCCCGAACGCCGGGCAGGGCCCGCCCCTTCCCTTCCCGGGCTGATATGGGCGGGCCAAACAAGCCCTTAGTTTCTTTCATTTGTCAAGTTTCATTGATTAATAGATTTTTTTTTTCTTTTTTAAAAGAGAGCTCGATAGTATAAATTAAATTAGCTCATTCATGAAATTATCTCTAGTGTAGTTAATGATGTATAATCTAGTAACAAAAAAAAAATCTTAAATGTTAAATAGTAAAAAAGTTTTTTAAAAAATTATAAAAAAAACTTTAATAAGCTAGTATACACCATAAATAAGAACTCATGATATATGACAATCTTACTTCAATGAATTTGCATAAGAGCATACCATAATGTATAACTTGAAAATGAAAAGTTAAATGTTGTTATATATAAATATATATATAATAAAATTCAATTAGTTTGTATACACAATAGACAAGAACTCGTGATATATGTAATTAATGAGACATCAAATTACTTGAATTTAGAGAAAAATGAGTGGAGAAAGTTGCATTAAGCCATCTTTTTTAAAAAAGAGAGATCATACCAAAATGAAAAAAATCATAGCAAGAACTTGACACTCCCAATAATAGTATTCAGCCAAATGTTCACCCAACATACAATATCATGATATTAATCCTAACTACCATTTCCCCAATCAAAGATGAATTTGACCAACTCATAACCAAAGTTCATCTTTACAACCTTGAGTATTCTGGGTTCTATATGGCATACATTAAGTTAAGAAACTGAGGAAGACATTAGTTTATTCGATCGATATAGGCCTTGACATTCAATGAGATAAACGACTCGGGGAAGGTAAGCACAAGGTTGTGTTTAGATTCATGGCTGAAATTGGGCAGTGACAGAGGCATACTATATAGCTATCATCAATATAACTGACTACCGTCCTCAATGGGTGGCGCAGTAATTAAAGGTTTGAGTTTTAAGGGTATACTCTCCTCAAGGTCTTACGTTCGAAACTTACCTATGAAATGACTCCTTTGATGTCTTCGGTTCCTGGCCTAAAGACGGGCATTGTTACCTTATTTCAATACCTCAAAAGAAAATGAAATTAACAAGTGCTATAAAGGGAGAATCAGAAGAACAAAAGTTTGGATGGACACATAAGTGCAGTAAGGACATGAGCCAAGTAGCTATTGCAATCACAATCAATAGAATTATAATCTGGCAATCTCAGTATTAGGCCTCCAAATTAGTATACATATAAAAATTTAGTTATTAAGAATTGGAGATACCAAATCTTGTTCCTCTCCGGTTGATAGCAATCCGGTTTCCAATGAAGTCGACTCTGACAATTAGAGCGAACCTTGGAGATCCAGTTGAATGTGAAGGCAGATTCTCTACTTCTCTGCTGGCTATTACTATTATATATTTGGCTATATACACTAGTAGCTACAAGTAAAATATAATGTTGCCTTCACAGCTCCATCTTCAATTGATTTGAGTGCAGAGATGCTGTTTCATAACAGTTATATCAAGTTAGTTTCAGCTCAAACCAAGCATCGAAAGGGATACGAGGAGGGTGTGTTAGATTCTAGCATATTAGCATGAAAATTGTTGCACAAAATCAAAAGCTCTGAGAGTGAGAGTTAAATACCTGAATTTGCTGAAGAGTCATAACTTAAAAGAGAGTTTTCAGTAGGGCTGAAATTATGATGATTATTATGCTCATCCCTTGCCCAGACTTGCTGGTTAACTGCGACATCGAAATTCCATTGCGGTTGATATTGTTGTCTGTTTCCACTTAGAGGGATTTCTGGCCACATCAATGGCGTAACCATGGCCGGAAAGTTGCTATCAAGTACAGGTTCACTCTGAAAATTTCAGTTGCTAGTTCAGAGACTTTTGAACAGAAAGTGAATATTCTCCCCCCCTTCTATATACACCCAAATTAAAGTTGGCAAAAAAAAAAAGCAACTTACTTCTGCAGCCAATATGCTATCAATGTTGAAATCAACTCTGGGGTTAACTGCTGCTAGCCTCATTGACAAAAACTGAAACACAGCAAGTTCAAAAGAGTTGGTTGATAGAAGAAAAAAAAACAAATGGTTCAGGTAATGCTGCTACTGAAAATAATGCATTTCAAACTCTTGTTCAGCTTAGTATGACAGATTTTACATTACTTTTTTTTTTAGGAAACGATACTTTCATTGATAAATGAAAATTACAAAAGATCATCTATGTCATGATTACAAAAAAACTTTGCCAACGTGACAGCAAAGTCAAAAAGCTATAATCTTCCAATGGTAGAATAGATTTTACAGTGGGACAGAATTGACAGCAACTAGAATGCGACAGATTTTACAATACTCTTAATTGAATTTCCATCTTCAAATTTAAGTTGGGGGAAAACAAAAGGTTATACTGATATCATAATAAAATATGAATTAAAACTACAAGCAGAAGAGGAAAGTCTTATGCAGCCTGAAGCCAACTTCTTTGAAATCTATAGTTAGTGTCATATAGTGTTTTAAAAAGCTCAAGACACAATGGACATCTGGGGCCTGAGGCGCAAGGCACACCAAAAGGCGTAGTCTTTTTTACCTAAGACGCACTCTATAAAAAAATACAATTTTTTTTATATATATGTGTGTATACACAATAAAAACATTTCCATAGACATAAATGAAGTTTTAACCAAGAATAATATATAAAATATACATTACATTTAACTATTAACCGTCATTTCATGAAAAGAAATGAAGTTTAACTAAGAATGTATACAAAACATACATAAGATTAAACTATTAACCTTGTATTTAAGCAAATGTTGTCTTTGTGAGTTGAAGAATTAAGTAATTTAAGGTATTGAAATGTCTTGAATCAGTTATCGCGCTTATAGAGACTCTAAAACACAAAAAATTAGGCAAAAATAGTAAAAAGCCCCAAGGAAACACAAAAAGCCACACGCCTGGGGCTTCACGTAAGGTGCCAAAAGGCACGCACCTTATTAAGCGCAAGGCGAGGCACCAGGGTTGCACCTTGGTCCTAGGGCGCACCTTTTAAAATGCTGGTGTCATAGAGGTTTTTTAGTGTCACAGAGGTTTTAGATTTTCATTACCAATTAATGCAAGAAATCTATCATAAAATCTGATGAAATGTGGGGAAGTTTTATTCCACAATACAACTGAGTACATTTAAAAAATTGTCAATGAAGCTACTAAAAAGCCATGCAGCTAGGGAAACAAAAGCCATGTGACTGTGTCACGGGTTGTGATGTGACACAATGACATCCAAGAATCAGAACAATGGGATCGGCAAAGATCAGTATCAACAAGAAAAAAAGGCACCAAAAATTGCTTTCCCAATCCCAATTCTCGTGGAGCATATAATAGATAATATTAGGCTGAAGTGAATTTCAGCTAAACCATCAAATTAATGTCCACTTAAAAACTGTTCAATATATTTATTTTTTTCTATATCTGTGAGTGTGTAGGTCAACATGCGCGCACCTTGCCTATTCTCACTAGACATACTATTTGACCTTACAATATTTGGATGTCAAAGAAACATGTATGAAATTACTTCGTAGTTGATTACAATTGATTGAACTTATCGCCCCTTCGATTACTAAGGTTTTTTTACCACTAAATTAACACATGATAGTATTGGTTACGAGTTACAAGTGACGACTTATAACTACGATTCCAGTATGAGTAGTTTATATATCCAGGAGAGAGATTTTATCACATTTCTCATTTCCACCAAACCAAATTCAAAGAAGCTTAAATCATTTTAATTTTTGTCTCGGTCACAATCTGTAAGTATTTAGATTCTGACCTCCACTTGACGTTGCAACGATTGTACATGGTTGATGATTTCATCCAACACAAGGGCTGTACCTGAGATCTACACACAAACACAAAGGGGGAGGAAGGGAAAAAAAAAAAAAATCAGTTTCTAACTTGCAGAGTACTTAATTGCATTTGTCAGTGTTAAACAACAGCTAAGTACTTAATTGCATGTCTATACTAATTATTTAATATCATGTATTAGAACAAGGGAGATTTTAATTTCTTTTTCTTTTATCATGAAAATGGAAAAGTCTGAATATGTACACATTTTATGATTGGCACAATCATAAAAGCATAGGAGACCAATAATTTGATTTGACAGCCATTCTGTGTAGCCAGACTAACTTGAGCTGTTTCAGCACTTTATAAAGTAAAATTCTTGGCATCATAATATCCACAAAAATAAAAGGGACCAAAACGAACTTAAATAAAATTAATGAATAGACTTTACAAAAGCAATAAACACACACAGTTGTGATGCCAAACACTATTATGAAAATAAATCTAAACATACAACCTCAATCATTCATGGTAAAGTAAAGATATACAAGAACAGATTCTTGTAGAAATACTAAAAGTTAAAATTTTCTAAATTTTTACAGTCACAGCCACTGGTCCACCAACTTATCCTAAAAATAATCAATTATGCATGATTATCAGGAGTCAAACAAAACTAAAATTCCCCAAGTGCTGCAAATGAGCCTTGAAGTTTTTGAAATTGGATAGACATTTGGGCTGCATCTAATCCAACGAAACTAACTATGGTTGTTTAATTATATGGTAATATATGATCGAGTCATGCAGTCTCAGTCAGCTTATTACAAAACACCTGGTTATTTGCTTGTTTCAAACGCATCGTAATTCTTCGATGCACTCCGCTTTGGCTATTCACAACTCAATCTTTAAAAGCTAGAGGGGTGGATATTTTCCTAAAGACTGTCACGTTTTCCACATCCCTGAGAAGTTAGGTGAAAGAAAGTTTGGTATATATGCATATACTCTGATAGAAGTTGCTTTTCTGTCATGCTATATTCGTCGTTCGGTTTATGATGGATGCCTAACTCAAAACAGATGGAAAATACCAGGACCCTCATAAGAGAACCAACAATCCAACAAGAACATGGGACCCCTTCTGATTCGACATACCCACTATAGATGTCCCCCAACTGCTTTAAGGTAAGTCCAGCCAGCACATTCCTTTGGAACTAAATTTTCCAGCCAAGCAAGTTGAAAATTGCTGAGATTTCAAGCGATCTCTAAGGATGTAAAAAGATATCGCCATATCGAGCGAGCAACTACGAGTAGAATAGACTATAGAGGATAAAGTTGACTACAATTTTTTAATGATTTGAGCTCTTCTAGTCTCCAGACCAAAATAGACAAATAACATCTAACTTCATCTTCCCATTTCTTAAAGCTATCATCCAAACTTCCATACAAGTTTTCACCCCCCAAGTCTCCAAGTAAAAAGATAAGCCCACATGAGAAATTGATATTTAAGAATTTGGGTTGTGGGATGCAAAAGAAGGTAAGTGTAATTTTATAAACAAGAATTTAGTCTAAATTCTAAGTTTCGACAAGTGATATGGACTAAATTTATAATTTACGCCTACGAAAAAGACCCACAGGCACCATCCCTTGGCTCAAAAGCAACCACTTTACTGCAGAAAAGGTGACAATGACAAAACCGTTGTTAAAGGCTTAAAGCTCATAACCCACTTTTTGGTAGACAATTAAACAGAAATCATAATAAAACTACACAGATCTCAATCAAAGAGAATTTAATTATGATAAAGACTGCATAACTACGTTGATTACTGACCTTGTTGCATCCAGGGACCAATTCTTGAAGAAGCTTCATCCGAGCATTAATTTTCTCTCTCCTTGCCTTTTGAAACCAAAAAGCAAAAGAAAGAAAGAAAAAGTGTTAATCCAGCACAATTAAATGAAAATCAACTCTTAAATACAGATTAATTAACATAATTACTCGCTCTGCTAGGCTATGGCTGTCTGTTGCTTGACCACGGCGAGCTCGAACATGAACGTAAGGAAGCTTTTCGGCATCTTCATTGCTCTCGTTCTTGATCTTCTTAGGTAACCCTTTTTCCTAAATTGATTCAAGATTGTAATTGATTGAAAATTCAGACATATGGGAATTGCTGAAGAACACCATAGAAACTCAAACCCTAGATTTCTTCTATGTTTTTGTTTGCTGCCCGGGAATTGGAGCTTCTCTCCCATATATTCGACCCCGAACTCCAATCCGTAGCTCTTGAACCCGGGACCTCCAAGGAATCATACCCAGAAGCCCTAACCTCAACCAACAAGGCCACCCCTTCGGGACTAGATTTCTTCTTTAATTTTGCTTGATGTACGGGAATTGGAGCTTGTCTCCCATATATTCGACCCCGAATCCCAATTCGGGGCTCTCGAACCTGAGACCTCCAACGAATACCCTGGAAACCCTAGCCTCAACCATCGAGGCCGCTCCTTCCGGATTAGATTAGATTTCTTCTTTTATGTTTTTTCTATAAAATGTTTTGAAATTATTGATGATTGGTTACCTTTTTCTCGCGCTCCTTCCTCTTCGTCGATCTTGGGTTCGTGTTGTTCTTCACCGTCGGATCGGAGATTAATGTCTGCAAGTGATTAGGGTTTGAGTCGGTTTCAGTGGTGGGCTCGTTCTTCACCTTCTCCAAATTCAACGGCACTGAATCCGTCGTCTCCGGCGACGCCGAGTTCGACGGAAAGGTCAAGTCGCAATTGAAGGCACTGAAGTAGGGTTTGGGAACGTCTTTGACAGAATCCTCAGCCACAACCGCCGCCGCTGCGCCGCCGTGGGAATCCGGCGAGTGGAGGAGCTCTAAAGCCTGCGTCGCCGGAAGCTCCAACAGCGCAGTGAAGGAGCTCGCATTTTCCGGCGGAATCGACATCAACCCTTGAATTTCTTCACAGAATTGAAGCGATTCGAGCCCAGAATCATCCGATTGACGCCCGACGGGACTGGATCCACTTACAGTCCCCACTTGGATCTCCATGAACAGCAACGAAAACTTCAGAAACCCACCAAACCGCTTCAAAATTCAGCAAAAACCCACCAAAACCCGAGTGGTGAAATGTGGGATTAATGCGAATCTGGGTGTGATTTGGTTTGATTGCTGGGTTTTTTTGAATAATCAGTGAATTATTATCATCTTGCGAAGAGATTACTTGTTGTTCTCGTTCTCGAGGCCGTTTGAAAGCAACGTTGCTTGGTGGTACCGTTTTCAACTTGGACTGATGAATAATTATACGCAAAACAGAGTATTCTTTATAAACATCACAGACAGGAGAGAAAAAAAAAGAAAAAAAAAAAGTTTTCTATGGTTTTTACTCCCTACTACAGTTTTTATGGACCACCAACATAAATTTTTGTCTTTTTAAAAAAAAAAATGAGTCCGATATCGATTTCCAGATTTAACACTTATTCGTGAAATTGAAAGGATTGTCAAATAAGATAACCAATGACGCTATTAACGTATTCAATTTTTTCAAATTTGAGAATTTTATTAAACATGTGACTTTTTCGAGAGAATTTGTATTTTTATAATTGAATTAGCAAAAATGCGAGTTTGATTAGGTGGCATAAAGTGATGTAAAGAGAGATTTTCAAGTGTTATATACAAGAGATAAATTGTTTTATAAGAAGCTAAGGTTGAGAGAAAGAGAATGTTTAGATATTAGTAGATGTTGATGCTCATGGTATTAGATATGTATCAATTTTTAGTTATAATTAATGATGTTGATTTCCAGTTTTTATGGTTTATGTCTTTGAGTCCATTCACTCAAATCTAATTGTCTTATTATGTTGATTAAGAAAACTGGGGATAAAGAGATGGTGGTGTGAAAATCTAATTTCAGTTATATACTTTTTTTTTAAGCAATTTCAGTTATATACTTAGTAGGTATAAGCTTGTTGTTTCAAAACAATTGATTTTTTGAAGGGAAAAAAGAAGTTGATTTTATTAAGTTAGTTGATGAAATTAATGATCATATTAAATAATGTGAGACCTAAGTTGAATTATGGTTTTCAAACTTCTTTTATTATTGTGTTAGAACTTAGGTTAATGTCTCAAAAAAAAAGAACTTAGGTTAAATTAATAGGATATATATATATATACATATATATATTGAAAAAAACTAATAGGATATATGATTTAATAATTAAGATATTATTTGTTCGAATATTTTATTTTCAGTTATTATTGAATATTGAAGATATTCACTTTGTTTTAAAGGAGTTTTTAATATCTTTATAAGATATATAGACTACTCTTTTATCTAATATAGCATAGAATTTCTTGTGATTATTTGGTCCCAAAATTTTGATCTTGGTCAGCTGATTTTTTATATAAAATATTTAGATTTTCAATATAACATCCATTTTGATGGACATGTTTGAGATATTTACATTGTTTACCTTATTCCACATTAAAAATGTGAACGATCATGAAAGCAGATTGTGTTTTGCCTTTTATCTTTTTATTTATATTGTTTTATTTTACTTATTTTTGTTAATTTTTATGATTAATATTTATAAATTTTAAATTTGATTTAAGTAATTAATGAAATAAAATAAATTTTAAAATCTCACTCGGTTAAGACATATGCATAAAATATAAATAATTTTAAAACGTTTTGGTGAAATATAATAATTCTAAATTAATTAAGTATATTTATGCATATATTTTAAATGAGCATAATTATACCACTAAACTAATTAAATTCTTGTATAATTTTATTTATATAAAATTTATTTACATCAAATTATTTTTATTTATTATTATTTAAATATGAAGTCTAATTATTTAAATTTTTTAATTTTATTTGATCATTGTTATGATCTACTAAATTTCAAATATTATTTAAATAGTAAATTAAATTAAAAAATTTTAAAATAATATTTCATCAATAAATAAATTATATATTCAATTATTAATATATTTAAAAATGACTAAATATCTATTTTATAAATAAATCAAATAAAAAAATTACATATCTTTTTATCTCATTCCACCAAACACTTATTTATTATCATATCTCTTTCCATCGAACATATACTTACTTTTACTTCCCTTCTCTTCACTTTCTTTCCCATCTTTTTCCTTCTCATCTCACTCTACCCAAACATGCTCTTATTAAGAAGAGAAATAGAAGGATGGGATGAGAAAATAGTCATGAATGTGGATTGTGTTTGGATCAACTACGAAAATGGCTATAATGGAAAAACTTATTAGGAAAATAATTAAAATTAATTAGACTTTAAATAAATATCCCTTTTCATTTCTGAAAATAATAATTAATGATTTACATGAAAGAATAACAGACAATTAACACTAAGCTGGTAATTCGAACCCAACTCAAAGGATATTTTGATCAACAAATTTAGATCTAATTTATAATAGTTTTCTCAATATGGCATTACAATGAGAAGCAAGTTGGAGAGATATATCACTTTGTCCCACAATTAAAAGACAATGGATTTTCAATATCTTTATAAGATATATAAAATATTTTTGTCATCATTCATTAATTTTGAGATGATTGTATATACTATTTAATACAAAATATAAATTTAAAAAAAAAATCACAAACCACTCCTAAATTATAGATTTTGTAACAATTCCACCTTTAAAATTTCAATTTGATCAACTACCTTCTCTTTATAGATGTTGCAATCAATTTCCAAAATTAAATTAAAGTAATGTGAAAATCGTCATTTCAAACTCTTTACTCTTCAATCTAGAGCTATCTCTCATGACATTTCTTCATTCTTTATCTATCTATTCTTTAGCCTTATTTCTCTCAACCTGGAGGCGCACATTTCTACCCATTTATAGAGGTGTTTGGATGAGATTTTGAATGAAGAATTCTTTAGAAAAGTTAAAAATTGAGAATTGTAACAAAAAATTTGTTTAAGTGTAGTTTTTTTATATAGGAATTAGAGACAATAATTTGTTTGAATGTGGATTCAAGATAAGTAGTTATTTTGAATAGTTAAAAATAAATAGTGATAAGAAATATGCCATTAAAAATGAATTATTTTGTAAAGGTAGAAATGAATGATTTGAAATGAGGAAATATTTTGAGTAGTTATAAATGAGTTGTTAGAAATGATGAGTTATTTTGAGATGACAAACTTT
Organism: Sicyos edulis; assembly: GCA_036507275.1. Classification (NCBI taxonomy): domain Eukaryota; kingdom Viridiplantae; phylum Streptophyta; class Magnoliopsida; order Cucurbitales; family Cucurbitaceae; genus Sicyos; species Sicyos edulis. The sequence continues at coordinate 39,594,468 of CM071847.1, forward strand.
GCGTTCTACTACAGAGTGTTATAAGCGACTATTCTGAACTGGGTTTGATCGCGAGGGATATCTTGGCTATGGCGAGTCAGTTCTAATTCATCTCGTTTTGGTGGTGTAATCGAAGGGTAAATTGAATCGCTCATGCTTTGGCTGCAGATGCGATCTCAAGGGAGGAAGAAATGGTGTGGATGGAAGACCTTCCAGCTTGTATTTATTATTTGTTTCCAGAGTCACTTGTTGCAGTCCCCTCTCAACCTGTGGAAGGGATTTTTTTTATTTTATTTTAGTATGGTTTATAGAAAAAAATGATAAATTATTTTGAGTAGTTACAAAAATTCATCTCTCAATATAAATTTTTGACAAATAGTTAGTAAATATTTATTTTAAATCTTTCATAAATTCGACAAACAAACATCACCTTAAACACCATAAGAAAATGTCACCTACTACATTTTCTTCACTTTTTCCAATCCTTCTCCATCTACCCAGCCATCCTCTTCTCCTATGTCCATAGATTTGATGTTGGAATGTGTTAATTATCAAGTTCACTCTTTTTTTTTTCTTTCATGAAATGATATTGTATTCTTAAAATGAAAAAGCAATTGTGGAATCTTTAAATGTAGGTCGAGAAACAAAGAATTTGAGATGGCAACTTTGTTTTTCTTCAGCATCACTCAAATGTAATTTTGGAAATTGATCGCAACACTTACGAAGAGATAATTGATTGAATTAAAAGTTTGCACATATAATTATTACTAACCTTATGATTTAAGATGGCTTGCAATTTTTTCTAAAAAATCTAAACTTTGATGTGTCAAAGAAATCTAGGAACCAAGAGAGTTAGTGGGATATAGAGATCATACAACATCAAAGAAAAAGTGATTTGTGCTTATATATAATAAGTTTAATAAGAATAAAATAAAACTTGCTTGTATAATAGTTAGGAGTGATGTTATATGATTATCAAATAATGAGATGGGATTGAATTCTTTACTACAAATTTATAAAGATGACATGCTTCTGGCATAATGATGGGACCTTTCAAGGCAAAATTTATCGTTGATTTCTATGTTATTTTATTTGAAATGTGGGTCATAAATATTTAGCTTAAATTTTTAATAAGTTGCTTTGAAGCTTTTGATTACTTTAGATATTTTCTTGAGTTTTCATTTTCGATATACTATTTTTCTCAATATAAATGTATTTTTTTAATTAAATTTTCTTACCTTAAATAGTGTTTTTATAATATATATTTTTTAAACTCAACAATGTATTTAAAAATGAAGAATTTCAATCTATTAACTAACTATAAGGTTATATATCATGTTAGTTTAACTCAATTTATATTGATTTTATTACCCTGAATTACATCTTGGGTAGTTAATCATTTTAACTTTGAACTTTAATTTTCATCTAATTAATCTTCACTTGAATAATCATAAAAATCACTTCAAAAATTTACACAAAACATCTTGTAAGAAAATCACTTTTCAAATTCCTATATATGATGGATATTCAAATAGTGGTCAAGTCTCAATTATGTGCTTAATTACCAAACAATCCTTTAAACAACAACAAAATAAAGATTAGCACATAAATAAATAGGGTTAGGACACAATAAATAAGGTAAAGAAGCTTACCTTTTTGGGCCATCTCCTACGAAGGAAAGACTTTTGTAGGCAATCCCTTCCTCTTGCAAGAAACTCACCGTCTTTATTCGTTCCTTTTTCAAGATTCCTTTTTATTATTGGAACTTGTTTTGTATGATAACATCCACAATTGATTTAACATCCTTGAGTCATTAGTTTTCTTTTCTCCTTTTCTTTTTGTAACTTTTGTTGACCAAAGGAGGAGCGTTCACATCTTCTTTTTTGTAAAGTGGGAAAGAATTAATTTTCAAGTACGTGGACACCATAGATTGAGTTTGTTCATATTGATTTTAAAAATGTAGAATTAACGATGAATTTGTGTGCTGAGAGGACAAAAAAAGCGAGTGAGAAGAGCTGGTTATGTGAAACAACACTACGACACTCAAGTCAGTATTTTGAAAAATTAAAAAATTTAGAGAGAAGTTGAATTGTAACCTGAGAATAAGTTATCTTCTTCTTAGTATCATCGCATATAAATAACACTTTTAAAATGAAACTATTGTCGTCGGACTAGTGGTGAAATTAATATGTAACATTTTTAATTACATATTAAATGAGTGGTTACACTTCTTTTGAGAGTAACTCTTATTGGTTGAGTTGATTTCAATTATGGTCGGGTCATTGTCTTCATTTGATTAATTTTGCTCTAGGTCGAGTGTACCTCACGCTAGATTTGGGGTTTCTCGACCACTTTTCTACTTTTAAATCCATCGATGGGTCATGGATCTGATCTTATGGGATCAAACAATGACATGTTGCACTTGAAGCCGATCCATGTAAGGATCGACGATGGTCCCCGACCTGAGGGTTTGGCTCGATCCCTTAAATAGATCGTCAATGTCATCCAACACCTTGTAGGTCGGGTGTCGATCTAATAGGTTTTGAGATATAACATCTAGGGCAATTTGTCATAGTAAAATGTTTCTTCTATGTATAAGGTTTATAAGAAAAAATTTAAAAAGAAAAATTAAATTAAAATATCATTTTAATCTAACTATTTTGAGATTTGTCTCATTTTTAAATATTTAAGTTTAATATTTGTACTATCAAAATTTTTCAATTGGCTATATTTAAGTTCAACAACAATTTAGAATAAGAGGTTTAAAAAAAAGAGAACAATTTAGAATAAGAGAATTAAAATATGAACTTTTTTCATAAATAGACCATATTTGAAAAGTATTTGCAAATATATGCATCTCCAAAAATATTAGCAAAATTAGAATTTATTTTAATATCTTATAAATTCCGAAAATAACGAATTACAACAATACCCTTAATTTATTGGTTTTTTATTTAGGAAGGGAAAATTTAAAAAAGGAAATTCATCTCATAATTCAAACTAGAAACTACCAATTTAGGGTGCATTAATTGTGGAAAATTAGAAACCGCCAATTTATGGTGCATTAATTATGGAAAACCAGAAATCACCAGTTTTATGGTGCATTAATTGCTGAACGAAAGTGGTGACAGTATATTCTTAGAGGTAGAGTTGTCATTTACATACAGTATGGTTAGTAATGTACATGTACAATATAGTTAGTAATTTACATGTTGTTTGATTCTGGTAATTTTGTTTCGTATGAGTTGTTGAACATTCAATTTTGTTGATTGAAATTGGAACCCGTTTGATAACCACAAAGTACTGAATAATTTGGTATATATGGTACACCCATAATATATCATGTACCATATTGTATTTTAAAACTTTATGTTTTTTTAAAAATGTTTAATTTGTTGATATGGATACTTGTAGTGTGATTTAATATGTTTGCGACAACGAACAAGTAATTTTAAATGTATAAATTTTTTAATGTACAATACCGTATAGTAAAACATTTGGAATAACATACGTAATATTTGTGAATTGATAGAGATTCATACTGTTGGAGCAACTTCACACAAATTACTATTTAAAGTGAGATCAATAGTAAATAAAAAAGGTCTCATATGAGTTACAAAATTGAAACTGAAAGTGTTCGACATAAAAAAAAACTGTAATGTAAAATCATCATTGAGTGAATGCATTCCTCAATATTTATGCCGCTCTTTCAGCTACTTCATGATTATGGTACATGTTCAATTTCATCTCACTGATCACTACATGCAATAGGGATTGAGATGCTTGTTGAACCTATAAGGAAAAGTTACAAAAATGTTAAAACAGTACTGTCTTATATTATAAGTCATATAATATACATGTATATAAACAACACCGTATTGCATAATAGAAATGTAATGGATAGTAATATGCGTACGAAAAATGTATTAAACATGAATAGAATGAATAATAATCCATAAATGTATCATGTAAGTTATACAATATGTATAATAAAAAAATGAAATATATAGAGTTTTGTATAGTTTATATAGTAATATAACCGTACATGACAAACTACAGTATTAATGATATTATACAAATGGATTGATTGATGAACATATAAGAAGAAGATGTACAGTGTAACTAACCTAAATACACAGTATAATCATACGATATATACTCAATTATACAGTTTTGCAGATGTGCATATAGTCAATTATAACAGAATATGTGAATCAAAGTACGAAAAAACTACTGTTCTACATATGATTTTATTGCATTTCTAAACATGATTTTTGACATTCTAAAGACTGAAATATAAATAAATTAAATGTAGAGAAATGACAAAGTCGGAGTAAAACATATCATACTCTACATGGAAAACAACAGTATTAATGATATTATACAAATGAAATGATTGATGAACCTATAAGGAGAAGATGTACAGTATAACTAATCTAAAAACACAGTATGAACATACGGTATATACTTAGTTGTACAGTTCTGTAGATGTGTATACAGTCAATTATACCAGAATATGAAAATCAAAGTACGAATAAACTATTGTTCTACATATGATTTTACTGCATTTCTAAACATGCTTTTTGACATTCTAAATACTGGAATTTAAATGAGTTAAATGTACAAAAATGATAGAATAGGAATAAAAAATATCATACTCAACCATTTGAGACATATCGAATCACGATTATACTGGAACGAACAACAACCCGCTAATGGTGATGAATAAGAAACAAAAACGTAATACAAATACTGTGAAAAACGAAGATTATTGAGAAGAGATGACTGAAGACGTATGATTATACCGTCCGATCGAAGCTTTGTGGTCGACGACAATTTGCATGGTGGCCGAAATGTGAAAAGAAAGATTGAATGGAGCTGAAGAAACGAAAATGGAGGAATGAAAAATGGAGGAAGAAAAGTGAAACGAAAACGGAATAGGAAAAAAGATGAGAGATAAATGAGTAAATGAATTAAATCTCATTGCATTAAAAGAGTTGACAATTATATATGGTATGCTTTAAAAGGATGAAAAGTATGCAAAATGGGCATTTAATTCGAAAATTTAATATTAAATGTGAGGAAGAGCAAAATGGTATTAAGGAAAAATTAATGATTACGATTTTTTATAAAAAAATTAACTTTGCAAAAAAAAACTTGGACGTCTATATTTGCAAATACTTTTGTAGTCTAGTTACTACAATTTCCCTTAAAATATATGTTCGGTTTGTTGAACCAAAAACATATTTATGATGTCAGTTATTACTTTTGTTGACAAAAATTGGTATTTATCAGATTTACTTTTTATTTTTTTAAAAAAAAAATCATTATTAATTTTCTCTCGATAAATTTTAAAAATATGTTCGTATTTATTTATTTATTACAATTATTAATAAATCAGTTTTAAATGTTATTGAAAGAACAAAATGACTCAAATTGGATATTTGCACATATACCAAAATTTAAAATTCAATGATGAAATGGTAATTTAAGCTAGTCTTTATTTTATTTTTTAGTTAAACAAGAAGAGATAAGGTTTCAATCTCATAATAAACATACATTCATATTAGTTGAGTTATGAATCTTGTTAGGTTAACTAAATCTTTATTCTATTAAAAAAAACTAAAACTTTATTAATGTAAAAGGTTATAAGTTGTGACATCCTGTTTTTATTTTTGATTTCGTGCAAACCTACAATTTTTATTATATTAGGTCTTATCCTACAATATTTTGATGTCATTTTTTTCATAAGTAGCAAAAAGATTTTTTTTTTCATAAGTAGCAAAAAGAAAGAAAAAAAATTCTAGGCATGTCATTTTTTTTAAAAAAAAATATAGAAAAATTAATTCAATTCAATTAAATTGATAAAGTCCAAAGTTAAATATTTTATATTTTACTAGGTATGAATTTTTTTAAAGAATTACTCTAATTAAAATAAGAATACTAAAATTTGTTATTTAATTTTTAAATTATTTTATAAGTAAGTGAATATTATTGATTGAATCCACTAGGGGTGATAAAAAAAATCGAAAATCGAAAAAACTAAACCAAACCAAATTGATTTATTGGATCGGTCCAAAATTTTCATATAATATTGGGCATATTGGTTTTTATTTAGAAAAAGTCGAAATTTATTGGATCGGATTGGATTCTATTGTAAAAAATCGAATCAAACCAATATTGATTTATTTACTTTCATTTTTTTATGTGTTAGTTAAAATTTTTATTGGTAGATAATTGATTATTTTTGTTTAATTTAATTATAAATTATGATTTTTTTTTTAAGAAAACAACATTAAAATATGAATTGAAAGTAAAATAGTAAAAAAAAAACTAAATATTGCAGGGAACCAAATCGAAAAAAATCGAGCCAATAATTTTATGCTTTAACGGACATTGGTTTTCTCCTCTTTTTGTTAAATCAATTGGATCGATTATCGGCTTGGCCTAAAAATCAAAGAAAATCAAACCCATAGTTTTGTCTTTTGTTAGACATTGGTTCAATTTCTCTTTTTATCAAATTAATTTAATCGATTCGGTTATCGATTTGACCTAAAATCGAAGAAAATCGAACGAATATTACCCATAGAATCTGCCGTTAAATCGTTTACATAAGTCAAATATGGTTTCTTGTGACATGTAGCAATCAAAGTAAGGCTACTTCTCCTTTCCCAACACTTATAAACCTTTCATGAATATCATTACCAAGCTTCCTTGATCTTGCTCCTAGAAGTGGACAACATGCAACTAATTTTGCAACCTTCAACAACAAACTTAAAGGGTTTAAATTATGCCTACCTCTAGATCGAGAATGTACTGTTAGATATTTTATGCATAACATGAATCCTAAGATTTTGAATAAAATGATTATTACGAAATGTAATTGAATCTAATTAGGATTAAAATATACCTCATGACATTGTGATTCAAGAACCTTTTGATTCAACACAAAGAATGGGTGTTGATATTGAAGCTTTCTCACAATTGCTTCAATAGAAGAAATTGGTTTCTCCCTCATTGCCTATAAGCTTGAATGCGTTTTTAAGCTTTCTTAAGGCTTCTTTCTCTTTCACTTTCACACTTTTGAGATGGAAAAATGTGTTCCTATTTATACGTAGAGGGAGGACCAATGTTGAACTTCATTTAACATAAGTTTAACTTTCCATCAAAGTTAACTTAAACAAACATAAATTCAAGAGAAATGAAACAAACAATGAAACTCATAATCTCATAAACATTTGAATAACATATCCATTTGAAAACATATTTTCTTAATAGATCATCTTAATGGAGAAATGAAGGTTTAATTTTTAATAAATAATGAAACCACCTTTTAGATTTTTGTTTTTTTTAAAAAGTCTCCCACTTGGTCGATAAGAAAATCCATATTTTTTTTCATATTAAGATCATAAGGCACGCATGATATGTCAAACTAGTAATCGCTATCTAAAATAAGACGAAAAGTTTGACATAAGTCTAACTAGTAATCGCTATTTAAAATAAGACGAAAAGTTCAAATAGCTTTAACTAGAGCTTTGTCTTTATTTCCCATAAAAATGAATTTTTCACTTGAATTTGTGACTTGGATTGTAATGAATCCCTGCATAGAATTCAAAACAATGAACATTAGCACATGTATCAATCCACCAAGTAGAAGAAGGTACATCAATAAGATTCGATTCGAAATGACTTACGAAACCCATAGGGTTACCTCTCTTTTCGAACCATGTTTTACGCTTAGCGCAATATACATGGTAATGTCCAGGTTTCTTGCAGAACTTGCAAGCATCATCTTTCTTTTTCTTCTTGGTGATTGAGAAGAATCATCAAATTTGGGTGGTCCCCTTTTATGGGTTGAATTATTCTTTTTCCCAAATTGTTTTCCAACTCCTTGAGTGAAATGAGCAACTTTAATGCCTTGAACAACTTTAATGAGCAACTTTAATACCTTGACCTTGTCTAGACTCCTCTTGAACTAATTTGTTAGTTGATTCATTCAAACTCCACTTTTCCGTAATAGTATTATAATGAATCTTGAATGGTTCATACTAAGGAGGTAAACTAGTAAGGATGAATTGGACGAGAAATGCATCATCCATAACCAATCCCAAATTCTTAAGTTTGGCATTAATGTTGATCATTTCAATTACATGAGCATTCATTGAGCAAGAACCATCAAACTTCATGGTTACAAGATCTGCCATAAGTTTCCCAGCGAGGGATTTATCTGCAATCTTGAACCGATCTTCAAACGCTTGCAAATATTCTTTTGCACTCTCAATATTAGGTAGGGAGGTTTTGATATTGGTATATATTACCATTCGTAAAAACATTAGGCTTAGTCTATTAGATCGATCCCAATCATTATGAAGCATGTTTTCCTCAGGAGTACTTTCGTTAGTGAGTGGAGCTGGCTTCTCTTTAAGGAGAGCCGTGTCAAATTCAAGTAACCCCAAGGAAAACTCAACTTGTTCTTTCCATTCTGAGTAGTTGGTTCCATTGAGTTTTATAATAGACGTAGCCACTGAATTAAAAGTGGTAGGAATGTTTACTACAAACAGAGATTCAATAACTTAGGCTTAAAAAAATGCAACATTTTAGTATATAAACAACATAATTATAGGTTTTCCTGTAGGTAGTCACCTAAAATTATATACATTATACCATCTTTGATCATTATATCTTAATGAACATATCTATTGAACAATTTACTTTATTATTGCTTAATAAATATATGAATGAATTCATCTATGGACGAATATTGATTCATGTATTTGACCAATATGTATTGTTCACATAAGATAATGTTTGTAAGAAAACCAAAGTCCAAATTTAAAAGTAAACATGTTTATAACATTAATATATTAATGTTTATAACTTATATAAGTCATAATAGTAATTACTAATTATTATTATTTTCATTAATTATGTGATCTCAAAATATTAATAATATCATTAGAGAACATTAAACCATAAACATTAAAAATAAAGTTTTTTTTAATCCAAAATTGATAATAATAGTAATAATAAAGAAATCTTGAACATAAAATTACATAATTTGAAAGATAATATATGATCTAACTATATGGTGTTTAGCCCTTTATGAATCATATGTCTTTATAAGTTTTCAAATTTCTTTTAGTCTTCATAATATTATAAATTTTAATTACACATAATCGTGAACAACCCTTCGTGCCAAAATTGCATAGTTCAAATGCATTTTCACTATCAAACAAACGTGCCCAAATTAACATTGCGGAATTATAAAATATACATTCAGGTCATAACAGTTGGATCGAGATTTACTATAATACAAAGTTCGTGGTTAATCTATATATGTTGATTTGATTCAATTCATATAAACTCGTGAATAAACAATCATGCATTCTAAACATCGCTCTGATACCACATGTTAGATATTTTATGCATAACATGAATCCTAAGATCTTGAATAACATGATTATTACGAAATGTAATTGAATTTAATTAGGATTAAAATATACCTCCTGACATTGTGATTCAAGAACCATTTGATTCAACACAAGGAATAGGTGTTGATACTGAAGCTTTCTCGCAATTGCTTCAATAGAAGAAATTGGTTCCTTCCTCCTATAAGCTTGAATGTGTTTTTAAGCTTTCTTAAGGCTTCTTTCTCTTTCACTTTCACACTTTTGAGATGGACAAATATGTTCCTATTTATAGGTAGGGGGAGAACCAATGTTGAACTTCATTTAACATAAATTTAACTTTCCATCAAAATTAACTTAAACAAACATAAATTCAAGAGAAATGAAACTCATTTATCATAGACAATGAAACTCATAATCTCATAAACATTTGAATAACATATCTATTTGAAAACATATTTTCTTAATAGGCCATCTTATTAGAAAAATGAAAGTTTCATTTTTAATTGATAATGAAACCACCTTTTAGATTTTTGTTTTTTCTAATATGCACATCAATTGTCGCTAAATATTAATACACTTCACGAACTATATTGAAATTAAGATATAATTTGTTATTTATTTTTATATAAAAAATATGATTTAAGAAGAGAATTATTTTTAGATGGTCTTATTGTTAAGTGTCGCATCTTTAATTTATAAATATATCATTGATAATAATAATATTTATATATTTAATTTAGATAGACTTTGCTTATTAAATTATTACAAAATTAAACTAATAATAATAATAATTAAAATGCGCACATCTATCAATGTGCATGATTCTTGTCAATAAAAAAAATCAATGTGCACGATTTGCTTTGTTTAATTATAATTATGATGCTTGCCTCAAATTTTTTTTTATAAATATGATGCTAAAAAGTAAAAATAAAATAAAAAGCATAGTTAATATAAATATTCTAATGAACTAACAAAAAAAATAAAAATAATAGTAGGCCACGTCCTCTCAATAAATTTTGTAATTTTATTTAATAGTTATTACATATTATTTACCTTTCTCAAGTCTTTAAAGAATTTTCATAGATCATGTGATCTATACATTTGTAAAGCAGGTTACTATTTATATATATTATATATAATGCATTATCATTAGAAATTTTAAATGTAGAAAATAATTATAAATATGATTAATTATTAATATGAATAAGTATTACTCATACTTTCTATAATATTTGTACCGATAAGTATTTATAATAATAATAATATTTATAGTAATGAATATTTATAATATAATATTAAAAAGTATTAATAATTATACTTTAAATTGGAGTATATAAGTGGGTATTAAAATTTATAGTGTCATAACCTAAATTTTCATAGAGAAAAAAAAACAATGAAATGACATGTAATGTGAAAATAAACTATTAACAACCCCTTTTTTTCTTTTGAAAATCAAAAAATCGAACCTAGATGTCGTAAAGTTTTTAGTCTTAACCGTTGAACTGTCCCTTAGAGACTGAACAAACCCCTTTAGAAAATGAGTTTTAAAATATAAGAAAAACTTTCCTACATCTTGAATGTATCACATCACTTTATTTTACTAATCAAAGTATGAAAAAAGTAGTTATTTGCATGATTTTCAAAAAAAAAAAAAAGTTATTTGCATTTAAAAAAAAATTATTTGTATGATAATAAATAATGTCACAATGTGTTATTCTCTTAAAATAATTATAAATAGAGATAAATTTTAAAATATTTGCATCTATATTTATTAATAGGGACAACTAGCAAAATGTCTAATTTTTAGATAATTATTTAGTACATGTCTACCATTTAAAAAACTTTAAATAATTATCTAAATTTGATTTTCTATAAATAATTAAATAATTAATTAGATTGCATTTGACTATTATACCCTTATTAATCATTTTAATTAAAGTGAATTATTAAAATAGATTTTAGATTCATTCCTAACCAGCGACAAAAAATTAAACATTTAAATAATATAAAATCTAAACTTCTAACCACCCAAAAATGAATTTGATAATTAAAAAAAAAAAATTTGAACCATTCATTCCGTTTTGTTTTTAAAATAAAAAAGTTGTTAAAATTAGTTTATTGTAAAATATGGAAAACAAAACATCAACATAACGGTACATATGATACACATCTTTACGCACCTTGTAATAAATGAATACTAAATTCTAAAACGAAAATTTAGTAAGATCCAACAATACAATAGCTAGAATTGTAAATTTTGCTAGAATTCACTATGCATTCATATGTATACCACGGGATGCATGTTAAACGTACTTACAGTTATGTGTACACTTTCCACCTAAAATTATATGAAATCAGAAAGATTGTAGGTTGAAGGAGTACACGAAGGTGGGGATACTTTCCTTGTTACATCAAATCATGTGAGATCACTAGAATGTTGATGATGACCAATCTGAAAAAAAAAAAAATCAAATTTGAAGAATAACTGTGTGCACCAAAGTAGACATATTAAATGTGCTTACACTTGTATGTATACTTGTAGATAGCGGTTGTTCCAACTAAAACTAGACGGTAGGAGTACAACCAATTTGCAAAACAAAAATCAAATTTTACTGAAATTAATTGTGTATCATAAGTACACCAAGGGATACATGTTAAACGTGCTTACATTTGTGTGCGTACTTGTGGACAACATTTGTTCCACCTGAAATTGTATAAAATCAGAAATATTGTAGGCTAGAGAAGTACACGATAGTGAGGATACTCTCATTCTTACATCAAATTGTGTGTTACCAATGGAACATTGATGTCGACCAATCTGAAAAAAAAAACATTAATACTTATCTGGAAGTGTAGTCTGGTAAAGATCAAATTACATATAAGTTGAACAAAAAGAATGGTCGTCTGTGAGAGATGACGTGTCAGTTGGAATACGAAGAAATTGAAAATAAAAATATGAAGAAACAAAAAAGACCTACACCTCTTATTTGGAAGAGAAAAGGTTGGAGAAAGAAAGAAACTCCAAGAAAGACGAAAATAACTTAACTTTTCTTAGATTAAAAGAGTGAAGAACTCTAAGAACGAATGACTAATCTTGTAACTTGAATACAAAGTTCTCTCATTTCAATCTCCATTGAATGCAATTGTGATTGAAAATAATGAGAAGGATCAAGAGATTGAAAATGAGGAAAATAAATAAGGTAATTGAGATTAGAAAAGGAGCACAATAAGATTTGGAGATCTTGAAAATGTTGTCAGCACCGATGTGATTTGTGAAAGATAAAATAATTATAATAAATGTTAGATATTTTATACACAAATGAGATCTTATTTGATAAAATATATTTTTAGTTGAAATGAGTTATTTCATCCTTATTTTATGGGTGTTGGATACGAAGAATTATGAAACATCAAAAACTAAATTGATACGTATGTATGGAGCATTGCCTCATCAACACAATTTTACATTATTCTCATAAAATTACATAATTTTACACCTAATTGCATATATCACATGTTTTATTATCATTGTCCACAACTAAATTTAGTAACCATTAATTTTTCAATTTTTTTTTTTAATTAATAACCATTAGACTAATAAAATCTAGCAATAATTGTCTAAAATCATCTACTTTAAATTATAAGATATTTCATAACTAGTCACTAAAAAGTTGGAGGATTAAAATAAAATAACAATATATTATAAAACTAGACTACCTAATAAATTAACACAAAAATTAGTTATTCTAAAGAAACATATAGTTATGCTTTTTTTTTATTTAATTTTTTTGAACTAAAAAAGTAGCTTTTTTTTAAAGGCATGTAGCTATGTTTTTTTTTAGAATAAAGAAAAATAGTTATGTTTATATACGACAAAACATATATTTTTTTTTATGATAAACATAAACTATATCTCTTATCAATTAAAAAATATATTATATTTAATTATCAAATATTATATTATATTTTAAAATAAATAAATAAATGTTAATAATATTTATATATATACTAAATATACAATTTATGATTAACATCTAAAAAATATTTAAAAAGATAGTTAAAACTTATCAATAAATTTTAAAATTTAGAAATTTCTAAATGTTAAGGCAAAATTGATATTATGATATCGAATTCTTCAATAATTAATTTTTCTTATGTTTTATTAATTTGTGGACATGATAAAAAAATATTATTTAAAATAAAATTTGATTTAATAAAAAAGAAAATTTTAAGTGTTATAAATAGGATGAAAAAGGTCCAAAAAAGTAAAGTGAAAATGAAAAGGAAAAAAGATATTTGGAAATTTCGTAAGAAAGGAGATAAAAAAAAGTTAATAGTGAAAAAATAAAATTAATTTAAAAAAAAAAAAAAGAAACGAAAATGAGAAAAGATCGTTTCCATTTTTAGAAAAAAGGCAAAATAAAAAAAAGGAAATAATAAATGAAAACGATATTTTATAAAATCATGGCTACTTGGAGAATTTTTTTACCTTTGAGTAAGTTGGCAAGTTGTTCATAAAAGTTTTACTCTTCAATTATCATATGGACACGTGGTGAGTTGTAATTAGAAGAAGGCACGTGTGTGGACCATGGACACGTGTGTCACAGGGGAAGAGTTGAGTTCTGACATGTGGGCCCATAAGAAAAAAATGTCAGGCAATTGGTTTTGGCAGAATGAGTCATTATCTTAACTTTATTGCCTCTTAATTAATCAACTTTGCTCTTAACACTCTACTTTAATTGGGATCCTCTCATATCTCCAGCTCATCACTTTTTGTTTTTTTTCTTCTTCTTAATGCTGAATTAAAATAAATAGGATCTCAAAAATAAAAAAATAAAAACAAAACATGGGGTCAAAATAAGTCTAAATATATCTGTTTTTAAAAAGGTAATCTTCCCTAGATAATTTATGCACATCTCCACTATTATCATTGAATAATTGTATGATTTCAACAATATTTGACAGTCAATAAGACATATAAAAAATAATAATTTTGAGATAAAAAGTCACAGTACATTAAGCTTATAATCTTTTAATTTCTCATCTTATTATTTATAACCTGATCAATTTATAATAGTTAATTTTAGCTAGATTATAAAAAAATGCTTTAAAACTTTATAACCTTTATTTAAAAATGATTGTGTTTCTTTTTTGTAGAAATTTGTGGAGCAGAGGGGAATAGAGTGGTTAATAATAGTTTGAAGTGGTTAACTACTCGTTTGGAAATTAAGGTTAATAGTAATAAAGTAATCAACTATTTATTTGAGAATTGAAGTTAATAATAATAGAATAATAAATTTGATGTGAAGTTTAATAAAATTTAATATAAAATTTGATAGAGGATCAAAAGGTGGTTACTACAAAAAAAACAAACGAGAAAGTTTTTAGGAATGGTTATGTCCAAAAAAATAAACATACCCTAAAGTCGACTAACCTAAAATGTGGTTGTCATGATTAGAACATTTGCTTGATAAGCTGGAAAAGGACAATGTTCAACTGTATTGACTTTTTATTTCACATTCTAATAGATTGTATATTAGGATAATAATTTTGAAACATTAATAAAAGGTTTTTTTTAAGTACATAGTGAGGGAAGGGAGATCAACAAACCCTACATAGAGGGCACAACTACTCTCAAATAATATGAGAGTCAAATACCAATTTTCGAACTCAAACTTGTAACCGTGGAGTTGAAATGGATTAACACCAGACAAGATAACCAACTGCGCCACTGACCCTTGGTAAAACATTAATAAAAGGTAAAGAATAATGCGTCTTAATTTATGTTAATTGAGCATAAGCTCTTGTTAAAAATTCAATACATTAAAGGTGAAGATTCCTAACTCATAAGACTTTTTAATCACACGTTCACAATTTATGCCAGTTGAAACTAAGTTCTTGTTGAAATTCATTTATACATTGAAACTTTTTAGGGTTGTTCATGTTGTCATTGGATTTATACTTCATTTTGTCTTTTATCTTTTCAAAAAAAAAAAAAAAAAAAAAAAATATATATATATATATATATATATCTTTTATGATATTGTTTTTGTATAAAGTTAAAATATCATGAACTTTAAAATTTGTTTCATTTTTGTTGATGAATATTCAAAAGTTTCATTTTAATTCATAAACTTTGAAATTTATTCTATCTTTAACTTATTAAATTTGAGGTGTTTTTTTCTTCTTCTCATTTTGGTCCTCTCATTGAAGAGAAAAGATTAAAATTGATAAGTAGAATTATATATATATGATAAAAATATACTTGTATTTTTTTTTTGCTGGTATAAAATTATTAGTATTAATGAATTAATTTCGATTAATATTAACTTTAAATTTAGGACTAGTTTTAGATATTTTTTTTCTAAAGTCCTTTTTTCTTACTTAAAAGACAGAATTTATGATGACTACTATTTAAAGTTTAATCTTTTTTAGGTTTCGTTGTTATCTAAATATTATTGGATATATTTCGTGACAATATTTAAGATGTACTCAAGTTTTATCGGACAATTAAGGATACATAATTTTTTTTATTGTATCATTTAAGCATCGTTCGGTTTGTGGGTTGGAATCCTAATTCTCCGACATCTAAATTCCCTGAAATCGTGTACAGTAATGAAATTCCCTGGAATCTATTGATTACGATGTTTGGTTTGCTCAATTTATAATCGGGAATGAATTCCTAATAAAATATTTAAAATAATATTGTATTTTGATTATAGTCTATTTTAATTTTGAATTATCAAAACTTATTATTGATTTTTTTTACTAAAGAAAAGATTTTCTCATATTTTTAAATAATTTTAAAATGACTTGATTAAATGAAAAATATTTGATGCCCTAAGGATGTTGAAAATAAAAATAATTATGAAATAATTTTTTTTTCATTAAAATATTGGATAATATAAAGAAAAAAACATAAAAAATGAGATAGTTTACCATTATTTATTTTCTAACAAATTTTTTCAAACCATGTAAAAAAAATGTGGGTTAAAAAAAATTCACCTTTTAAAAATACTCTAATATTTTTATTTAAATTATAAGTATAAATAAAATATATGCCTAATAATAATATATTAGAAGATAAACCTAAAAAAGAAAAAATCAATTAATTTTATATAAATTTTTTAAAAAATAAATAGATAAACCTAATATATTTTTTTAACTAGGGTTCATTTGATTGATTCCATTTATGATTTTTTTTTTTTAGAATTTTGATGAAATATGCCCTCTATTTTTATTTTATTCGAGAAAGAAATACGCAAAAGAGAGTTTAAAAGCAAGATAAATAAAAACTAAAAAAGAAAGAGAAATGAATAAGAGGTGAAGAATGAAAATGCACAAATTTTTTTTTAATTTTTAGATTTATGTGTGACCCACGGTAATAAACCTCTTAACTCTCGAATTTACATCCTTCAAAACCGATGAATCAAATTCTATCATTTTTACATTTACCAAGAACGATTTTTCAGACCCAAACCTTAAACAGCAAATTAAGGTCCCATTTGATAATCATTCCATTTTTGGTTTTTTGTTTTTTGTTTTTTTGTTTTTACTTTTTTAAAAATAGGTTTGTTTGATAACCAGTTTTGGTTTTTATTTTTAAAATTTTTAAAATATTAAAAAAATTCTAAAAACTGAAAAAGTAGCTTTTAAAAACAAGTTTTGTTTTTGTTTTTAAAAAAGTATGAAAAAAACAAGAATAAATAGTAAAAAACTAAAAAAATCTAAACAAAAATATGATAATTGAAAACAAAAAACAGTTATCAAACATATTTTTTTGGTTTTTCATTTTTAAAAACATAAAACTAAAATGAGTTATCAAATATACACGATTTTTATTTTTTTGATTTTTATTTTTTAAAACAAAAAATGAAAAACTATAAAAAAAATAAAAAATAAAAACAAAATGGTTATTAAACGGGATCTAAATAACGCGACAAAAAAAAGAGAAAGAATTTGATGATTAGAGATTATAAAAGGTTTTTATTTTTATTTTTTTGAAAAATGTAATGGAAGCAAAGAAATTGGTATTGTGGAGTTGTTAAGGTTGAAGGTTTTAGGCCCAACAAATCAAATCAAAATGGAGCATTTGATTGATTGATTAAAGCAATGTTTTTTGGAGAATGGATTTGATTTTTCATTTTAGAGTGCTGGTTTGCCAACTACCCACCTGACCATTCTTGTGCTTTTGTTTCATTTTCTTTCTTTTTGAACTTTCATGAATATCTTTAATATTTGTTTCAAATACTAGGAATATTTCCTTTAAAAAAATAAAATAAAAATAAAACTATGAATATTTAATTAGTTACATTTCTATTCTTAATTTATGAATGCTTTTTTATAATTAATATTAGTCGTTTAATTAATTAAAATTAGTTTCTTAATATATTTCTCTTATAATTGTTCTTTATCATTTTATTTTATTTTTTATATCCCTAACAACTTCATCTTTATTTTTTAATTTATAAAAAGTTATTGAATGTTAACTTGAACAATCTTTTTTTTTTGTTGAATGTAAATGTGTTTTATATTTACAACTCTAATGTTATATTACTCGAAAAGAAAAAATTAGAAGTTTAAATAAATAACATAGCTATAATTAAACTTTAAATTATAGTTTTATTTTTTTTATGGAAAACTAAATAAAAAAATTTATATTTGAAAACATATGTGAGCAATCAAGAATTTATTTTTATCTTAGAGTTTAACTAATTTAAATATTTGAATACCTAAATCAGTTAAATAATTCAAATTAAAAATATAACTTTATTTTTTTTAAACCGTCGATGACATATATTATTAAAACAATTTTTCAATAGTGATATTATTTATAGAAAAAAAAAGAAAAAAATTGAAAGATATTTTTTAAACAAAACTTAATGATTATAATATTTTTAAAATTTAAGCAAAATTCATAATTAAAAAGTATTTTTGGTAATTTAACCATCTAATAATAAATGGATAATATGTAAGATTGAAATCTTGAAGATAGAATTAAAATTAAAACTAATTTTAATCTATATATATATATTAAATTGAAATTTTTTATACTATATTAATCTAGGTTTTGTTTCTAAAAAAAAATCTAAGTTTTTTTTTAAAAAAAAAATTAAGAAAGAAAAATATATTGATTGGAAATTTTAATGAGACGTGAGATAGATGAGATGGGAGAGCATTATCAAATGAGCTGGAGCCATCATTTCAAGTGGCTCCCACCATAAATAAATAAATAACACTTCAATCAATTTCACCAATAATAATACAAAAGCCACATTGCATATTACCAACCACATTTCAATTTCTTTTTATCTCTTCTTTCAATTTTTTCAACTATATATAAATATATATATATATATTTAAAGAAATCAAATATCATTAACAAACCAAAGAACCAGCACTCTTCCACTACGAGGGAGACAATACAAGGGGGAGAGAATCCCTCCAAAACGGCAGACTTATCTCTCAATATCAGACAGAACCGCATCAAAAGAAAAAAATTAAGGATCCTTACAATGGGTTAACTTATATTATTTGTTTCTCAAGTATAATATTTGTTCCTATTCAATGCTTTGTTTTATTTTCTCCTTTTGTTTTTAATCTTTTTCTTAATTTACAATAAAACTTTTTTTTAACTTTCCAATCAATCTATTTTCCTTTTTACCCCAATAAAATGGGTTTAGTTAGAGAGCTTGATTACAAGTTGACCAAGTCTCAAGCTAATAAAACAATTTTAAAAGAAATCATAAAAACTTTTTATAATAACTTTCATATATTTCATTTCAACTATTCATAACTCATCGTAATTTTTTACTATAACCACTCATAATTTATTTATTCAATAAGATTTTCAAACACAACTGCTTATAACCTCATCCAAAAGATACCTTTATGCTACAACAACTCATAATCTCCCAGTTCAAACATAATTTTATTTTCTCTCATAGAATATTGAGAGTTGGAAGAAGCTATTAGGGGTGTACATGAGTTGGGTTGGGTAGGGTTAAGGGTAATTTTTGGACCAACCCAAAAATTTGGGTCGATCAACTTTTTAATCCAACCCAACCCAATTAGAGTTTCAACCCAACCCAACCCAACCCTCGGGTTGGGTTGGGTTGGGTTCATCGGTTCAAAATGATTAAAAGTTGAAGGTGAGATTACAAATTTGACGAAAATACTAATTATTTCAATATTTGAAAGTCAAATACCGGTATAAAATTTGACTAAATATAAAGCTAATTTTGTAATGAGTATGAGATTTTTTAAAAAAAGAAAAGAATTAGTTTCAAATTTAAAAAAATATTGTATTTAACCTAATAAAAGATAAAAATATTGGATAAATTCTTGAGGGAAAAAAAGTTTGAAAAAGATTGAAGTTTACTTCTTATAGAAGGAAAAAAAAACAAAAAAAGAAAAAGAAAATATAAAATAAGAAAAGATGTACAACCACTAGGCTATCAACGACTCTACACTACAAAGATATGTTAAGAAATATATATTTATATTCGGGTTCCGGGTTGAACCCAACCCAAAACCCGTGAACCCGCGAACCGACCAAAAAATCTG
This sequence comes from Sicyos edulis, assembly GCA_036507275.1. Classification (NCBI taxonomy): domain Eukaryota; kingdom Viridiplantae; phylum Streptophyta; class Magnoliopsida; order Cucurbitales; family Cucurbitaceae; genus Sicyos; species Sicyos edulis. The sequence goes on from CM071847.1 coordinate 39,614,423, forward strand.
GGTTTACTAAAAATCTAACCCAACCCAAATTTTAAAAAACATAACCCAACCCAACCCTTACGGTTTGGGTTGGGTAGTCCGGGTAGCTCGGGTTACCGGTTTTTTTGTACACCCCTAGAAGCTATTGTAAAGAATAAAAAGAATTCCATTAAGATAGAAGATGAAGCGGTGGAGACACATGCGTTCTCACAAATTCATACAACCCGAGTCATATCTATATATAATAAAATTTAAACTAATTTAAGGAGCTTAATAGACTTTACACTCCGAAACCAAAATACATTAAATAACCTAATATTACTTAACTATGTTAATCTTATTCTAATACTCTAACTTTTCTCCAAAAAAAAAGGTTTGATCTCTCTATATATTTTAGAGAGAATTACCTTCTTTATGTTAAGAATTGTGGAGCAAACCAGTTGAGCACATTTTTTTGTTTTGTTTTCTTATGTGTGTGTCCAGCCACGATGAGTGGTTATTTTTTAAAGAGAAAACTTGGAAAATGTCTAAATTTAGAAACTTAATTTAAGAAATATCTACTTTATTTTAGATTTTAAATTATTGTCTAAATTTTATTTTGGAATTATAATTATTAATTATATAAAATTAACTTCACAATTCTAGCCTTATCTCTATTATAGTATTTTCTAATTAATTAGAAAAATTAAATATATATTTTGTAACAAACTATTCAACAACTTTTCAAATCTTTTGACTATTAAAATTTAATATTATTTTGACCTATTCAAAATCTAATATATAATTTATCTGTAAATATTATTTTAAACTTACAAAAATAGTGTGTATGGATAAATAAAAAAAATGTTTCTAAAAAACAAAACAAGGAGTACACGCCTCATGCATTCATGATGATTTTTGAAGTTGTGAGTATGTATCATTAAATTCTAGCAAACTCATAATAATAATCTATCCCTCGACAATTGATAATATAAATTTGACAATTAAAATCTAATATTATTTTAAACTTTTAGCAACTATATACATTACGTACTCTTATAAAAAGATTTTGTGATATAAAAAAAAGGGAGTACACACTTTATGCATTCATGATGAAATTTGAAGGTGTGGCTTGTGAGAACCAATAAATCCCTTAAAAATAAAAAACAATCATGATAATTTTTTTGAAGATCTGAGTACCATTAAATCACAACAAACTTTTAAGTTTTTAACAACTGCATAGTACTCTTATAAAAAAAATTGTGAATGAATATAAAATATATATTCAAAAAATGAGTACACACTTCATGAATTCATGATGATTTTTTTGGATGTGTAAGTACCATTAAATCAAAGCAAACTTAAATAATAATAATCTATCCATCAAAATTTGAAAATATTATTTTGATAATGAAAATTTGTTATTATTTTAAACTAAGTTTTTACTAAGAGTACCATATGTACTCTTATAAAAAGATTTTTGTGAGTAAATATAATATATATATAAATGAGTACACACCTTATGTATTCATGATGATTTTTGTGTCGTATTAGTACCATTAAAACCCATAAAACTCGAAATAATGATAATAATAATAACAATCTATAATTATATTAAGATTCCAAACCTTGGCCAATTGAAAATGACTGCACCAATTTCAAAATCAAATATGTACAACACTTATTTTGATTTTAATTTGAATTAAAAAATCAATTTCTAAAGTCCTAATAAATTTCAAATCATCATTGATGGAAAGCCTAAATGGAATCAAAATATTGAAATAAAATTGCTCTACATAGGAAAAACTCAAGTTAGTTTTTTAAATGATTTTATGTTGAAAATACCAATCGTAAAGCGCAGAACCCATCCAAAATACCAAACCAAATGCAATTTTAAATCTAATTTGCTAAAAACGCAATTTTGAAGGGTGTGAGTGTTATTAAATTCCGAAAAATTTGATCAAGAAAAAAAATCAACTCATCATTCTACACTTGCATGCTAACAATTTGATTTTCGTTGAAAATTCTTCCACCCCGCCTCCGATCAAACTCACTCAGTCACTTCCAACGTCGTCAGTATGTGTCCTGCCCAAAATCTTGTGTACAAACATTGGTACAATCTAAAGTTGTGGTTTTAAACGCTTCTTTTCTCCAAGTCAAGAACCCTATTTTTATGGGTTTTTTTTAATTAGATGTGAATTTGTTAATTAAATGCCAAATGAGATTTATTTTTTCTATTTTTAATTCCTAAGATCAGAAAGTGTGAGAGTTCTTGTGTGATTTTTCTTCTTGGGTATTTTTTGTCCATTGAAGAGTATTGTAAACTCTTGTAATTTCTCCCGATAATTTAGTGAAACCTGCAATTGGTAGCAGAGAGCTGAAAGTAGCCATCATTGGGAAAACTAGTATAAATTGGTGTCAATTTCTCTTCCCTAAACTTTTATTATTGTTCTTGTTGCTTACAAATTTAGATTCCTTTATCTATATTTTGAGCATGTCGTTTCCAAATTGTTGATTCCTTATTTTAATTTGGAGAACGAATTAGATCATGGAAAAGGCTAGACTATATTTTTGTCTGAGTTGCTGGAAATTTAGATTGATTATATATTGTTGGTACTGTGACCATATTAGCCTATCAAATGGTATCAGAGCTGTGTTGAAGAACGATGGCTGGAGGAGATGAGAAATTAGTAGTATTTAATGGATCGGATTTTAGCTTTTGAAAATGTCAAATATTGGATTATTTATGTTCCAAGGATTTGAGTTTACCATTGGAAGGAAAACCCGATGATATGGGAGAAGCCAAATGGAAAAAATTGGACAGGAAAGTGTTAGGGATTATTCGCTTAACTTTGACAAAGAATGTGCAAAGTAGTGTTGCGAAAGCGACTACCACGGAGGAGCTGATGACAGCTTTGTCCAATATGTATGAAAAACCCTCGGTAAACAATAAGGTGTATCTTGCCACTAGATTTTTCAATTTGAAAATGAGTGAAGGTACATCTGTCACTGCTCATATCAATGAGTTTGATTTATTGATGAATAAGTTAGCTGTCGTTGATTTAGAATTTTCAGATGAAGTTAATGCAATTTTGTTGTTGAGATCTTTACCTGATAGTTGGGAAACTATGAAAGCTGATGTTTCAAATTCATGTGGAAAAGAGAAATTAGAGCTTTCACTAGTTCGAGATTCTGCTATTGCAGAACAGATTCGCAGGAATGATTCAGGTGTTGCTTCTTCTTCTAGTTCCGCATTGAATGTGGATAGAGGTAGAAACAATAACAAAAGTCAAGGGAATCGAGGTAAATCGAAAAACAACAGAAGAAAGTCAAATAATAGAAAATTTGACTATTGGAACTGTGGTAAAAGTGGACATCTAAGAAGAGATTGTAAAGCCATAAAGAAAACAGATGGGAAAGAAGCTGGTGCAAACGTTGTTGCTAATGAGGAACAAGATGCTCTAGTTTTGGCAGTTGAATGTGCTCATGATACATGCGTTATAGATTTAGGTGCATCATTTCATACTACAGGTCGTGAAATTCTTGAAAACTATGTTGCAGGAAATCCTGGAAAGGTGTATCTAGTAGATGAAGAGCTTTTAGACATCATTGGGATCGGTGACGTGAAATTGAAAATGGCAAATGGTTCAACTTGGAACATTTGCAAGGTACGTCATGTTCAGAGTATGATGAAGAATTTGATTTCTGTGGGGCAGTTAGACAATGATGGATATGAGATATCCTTTGGCCAAGGAAACTGGAAGGTTATAAAAGGTGCCATGGTAATTGCTCGAGGAAGCAAGTTAGAGACTTTGTATGTCAACAACAATGACAGAGATATGGTTGTTGTTGTAGACTGTTTTGTTGAAACTGATTTATGGCACAACAGACTAGGACATATGAATGAAAAAGGAATGAAAATTCTTCATTCTACAGGGAAGTTACAAGGACTGAAGGCAGTTGAACACAAGTTACGTGAGGGCTGTGTATTTGGGAAGCAGAAAAGGGTCAGTTTCTCAAAGACAGGGGCAAAGCTAAAATCAATGAGGTTGGAGTTAGTTCACAGTGGTGTATGGGGTCCTTCAGAAGTATCTTCGCTTGGTGGTTCCAGATATTATGTGACCTTCATTGATGACTCAAGTAGGAAAGTATGGACTTATTTTCTCAAACATAAATCTGATGTTTTTTCTATTTTCAAAACATGGAAGGCTATGGTTTAGAATGAGACATGTCTGAAAGTCAAGAACTTGAGATCAGATAATGACGGCGAATATGTTAGTGGGGAATTTAAAAAGTATTGTGCAGACAATGGAATTGTGATGGTAAATACTATACCAGGGACAACGCGACAGAATGGTGTGGCAGAAAGAATGAACATGACACTAAATGAGCGTGCCAGGAGCATGAGGTTACATGCTGGATTGCCTAAGACATTATGGGTTGAGGCAATCAACACGACGACCTATCTGATCAAAAGGAGCCCGACCATACCATTAGACTTCAAGTTGCCTGAAGAAGTCTAGAGTGGGAAACAGGTAAACCTTTCTTATCTAAAGGTTTTTTATTGTGTGTCCTACATTCACATTGATGCTGTAGAGAGGAGTAAACTTGATGCTAAGTCCAAAAAGTGTTACTTTATTGGATATGGTGGAGCTGAGATGGGCTACAAGTTTTGGAATGACCACAACAAGAAGATAGTTAGAAGCAAAGATGTGATCTTCAATGAGACAGTTTTTCACAAGAACAGAACAGTTGATTCAGAGACAGATGAGAAGACTCAGTATGTAAGTCTCCCTGATGTTGAGACTAGAACAATAGGTATTGAAGATCAAAATGTAGCTACTCCTGAGGAAACAGTTGTGGAAACTGAAGGATTAGTTGTTGGAACTGATGAGCAGATTGTGAAACATGAGGAAGTTCTGAGCACGCCACCTTCAACAATTAGAAAATCTAGCAGAACTATCAGACCACCACAGAGATATTCCCCTAGTCTAAATTACATATTTTTGACTGACAGAGGTGAACCCGAATATTATGATGAGGCGGTTCAAGTAGATGATTATGTCAAGCAGGAGTTAGCCATGAAGGATGAGATGGATTCTCTTATGACGAATCAGACATGGCAACTAGCTGAGTTACCTAGAGGTAAGAAAGCTTTGCAGAACAAATGGGTTTATAGAATCAAGCAAGAACCCGATGACAACAAGAGGTACAAAGCAAGGCTTATAGTCAAAGGCTTTCAGCAGAAAGAAGGTATTGACTTTAATGAAATATTTTCTCCTATAGTTAAGTTTACTACTATTAGAATTGTATTGTCAATAATGGCAGAAGAATATCTGTTCCTAGAACAGATGGATGTAAAAACAACATTTCTTCATGGAGATTTGGAGGAAGAGATTTACATGGTACAGTCATAAGGTTTCATAGTTCAGGGACATGAGAAAATGGTTTGCAAACTTCAGAGAAGCTTGTATGGTCTCCAGCAAGCACCTAGACAGTGGTATAAGAAGTTTGACAGTTTTATGTGCAACAATGGATTTCAGAGATGTCAGGCAGATCATTGTTGCTATATTAGAACTCAAGGTAACTCATATGTTATTTTACTGTTATATGTTGATGACATGTTGATAGCAGGTGCGAATGAACAGGAAATTCTTAAGATAAAACTTGAATTATCTCAGGAGTTTAACATGAAAGATTTGGGAGCTGCCAAACAAATCTTAGGAATGAGGATTGAAAGAAAAGATGGTATTTTGACACTGTCACAGAAAGAGTATGTGGAAAAGGTGTTGAACAGATTCCACATGAAAAATGCAAAATCGGTGAGTACTCCTTTAGCTTGTCATTTTAAATTATCTAAGGAGCATTCACCCACTACTGATCAAGACCGAGATTATATGGCTAGAGTGCCATATGCTTCAGCTATAGGTAGCCTGATGTACGCCATGGTTTGTACACGACCAAACATTGCACATGCAGTGGGAATTGTTAGCAGATATATGATTAATCCAGGAAAACAACATTGGGATGCAGTGAAGTGGATTTTCAGATATTTGAGAGGAACAACTGATTATGCTTTGCATTTTAAGAAAACCGATTTTAAACTGCAGGGTTATGTTCATGCAGATATGGCAGGTGACACAGATGGCAGGAAAAGTACTACCGAGTATGTTTTTACTTTTGGTAATACTGCAATTAGTTGGGTATCGAGATTGCAGAAGATAGTAGCTCTTTCTACTACAGAAGCTGAATATGTTGCAGTTACTGAGGCAAGTAAAGAGATGATATGGCTTTAGTCGTTTCTGAGTGAACTTGGCTTTAAGTTGGGAAAAGAAACTTTGCATTGTGACAGTCAGAGTGCTATTCATTTAGCAAAGAATCCAGTGTTTCATTCGAGAACGAAACACATACATGTTAGATACCATTTTATCAGATCAGCTTTGGAAGATAGACTCTTAGTGCTTGAAAAGATTCCAGGAAGTCAGAATCCAGCTGATATGTTTACCAAAACTGTTCATGTTGATAAACTGAAGTTGTGTGCAACTTTAGTCTGACTTCTCCATGAGTAGAGAGGAGTCGCTACTAGTGCAGAGGAGACATGTTGATTGTTTTGTCTTCAAGTGGGAGATTGTTAAGAATTGTGGAGCAAAACAGTTAAGCACATTTTTTAGTTTTTTTTTCTTATATGTGTGTCCAACCACGATGAGTGGTTATTTTTTAAATTAAAAAATAACTGCAACTTTTGTGTATGGGGTTTAACGAGAGAAAAAAAAAAGAAATAGAATTGTGAAAGGCAGTAGCTTGTGTTCTGTGGGTTTTTATGAAAAATTACAGTGAGTAAGAAAAAGAATTCTAAGAGTGTTCTTATGTGATTTTCTTCTTGGGTATTTTTTGTCCATTGAAGAGTATTGTAAACTCTTGTAATTTCTCCCGACAATTTAGTGGAACCTGCAATTGGTAGTAGAGAACTGGAAGTAGCCATCGTTGGGTGAACCAATATAAATTGGTGTCAATTTCTCTTTCCTAAACTTTTATTATCGTTCTTGTTGCTTACAAATTTAGATTTCTTTATCTATATTTTGAGCATGTCGTTTCCAAATTGTTGATTCCGTATTTTAATTTGGAGAACGAATTAGATCTTGGAAAAGACTTGAATATATTTTTGTCTGAGTTGTTGGAAATTTAGATGGATTATATATTGTTGGTATTGTGACCATATTAGCCTATCACTTTAGGCTCCAAGATAATCTCTATGATGGGGTCCTTTTTCTTTAGTCATTGAGATCGATGAGCAATTACCCTAGGGATATGATAACTTGTTCATCTACCCAGATGGAGTGTCAATTCTCGATAGTGGTGAAAATGTTGATTCGAAAAGTTCAATTTTCACGGGTTGGTTTGGTATGGTGATCAATTTTATCTATAAGTGTAGTCACACTCTATCTTGTGGAGCTAGGTTTGTTTGTGATCAATTTTAACCAATTTCCCTCCTCCCTTTCATCATAATTTCCAATCCTAGTATCTCTTTTTTATCTTTACATTGTTTTGAAAACTTCCTCTTTTATAGCTCAATAATTCTGTTTACCTTTCATAGTGTCCTAGTTTTTGTTGTTTCCATTCTAGTTTTTGGGTGTGGATTCTTACAAATTATTCATATATGTCTCACTTGAAATGCTTTTGGTCTTCAATTATTGAAATTTTAAGTTTTCCAAATTTTGGCATATCAAAAGCCTTTCATTCCTATGCTAATATGGAAAAGTCCACGAACAATGGCATAAAGGTACATATATACTAACAATTCAATAACAATAATAAGAAAATAATAATAATATAGGCTGGGAGAGATTGGGAAACATTTCATTTAGTCCGAAAGTATTTATGCCTATTTTGTAAAGTTATGTCATTCATCTATTTAACCGCCTGTTGAAGTGATTTATGAGTATGTGGACCATTGGATATCGACTTTCATTAACATTTATTGTATTTTTCTAAAGAAAATGAAAAAACAACTACTTCAATATCATATTCTCCCCGTTTAATTAACAACACGGTCGTGTTTTGGGCACGAATGAGTTATGATATACGACGGATTATGAATTGATTATTTTAAATAATGAATTATTATAATATATTAGCTTGGCTTGGATCAACTGACATATTATTACAATCGATAAGTCAAACATGAAGTGGATTATAAATTATGACAACCCAATCCACATTTACAAAACAACCTCTAAACATGCTCACAACTTCTAATTTTGTTATACTAAACAAAAAAACTTCTAATTTGCTTTTTTTTCTTTTGTAAAGTTTCTAATTTGATTTTCATAATGTACTTTTTATTTTTATTATTCTCAAATATGAGATGTTTTCAAAAAGTAAAACATTATAAATATCTTCATTGGGGGTAAAAAAATAGTACATTTTGAAAATGTAGAGAAACTAGAAAATAGTGTGAATAATAATAATAATGCTAATTAATATGTACTTGAATTTGGTTGGGTGTGTATTTGAGAGGATAGGGAAGCAGCAGCCAAACAGAGCACAAGGAGTTTTGGTTTTAAATAATAATGAAATGTCGTCGTTTTGAGGCCCATTAGCCCATCCTAGAGGTACTTCCCCCACTTGTGTAGGACCCCACCCCACCCCTCCAATTTCACTTGATGGCCCCACACCTTTTTGGGCCCATTTCAATTTCATTTTTAAAAAAAAAGGAAAATGGTAGCTTGTCTCACCCAGAAAAAAAAAAAATCTTTAAAGGTAGGTAAATTATAAAATATTTGTATCTATACTCATAATATATTTTAATACTATATATTCATTAGTAAAGTACTATATACTTATGAGTAGAGTACTATCTATTATTAGATAATATGTAACAATATTCTAATGATTATATAAAAGAAACAATGGATTGAGGATGAATAAAAATTATGTCTCCATTTAGTTGGTGGATAATTTTCTTCTTCGTTCTTTGCTTAATTGAGGATTCTAGGGCATATTAAGAGTGGTACTCCTACCGCCTTAATCTCATAAATGAATTTACATTTTTAATTATTAAATTAGATTTCTATCAAACAATAAAACAATCTACCCATCTATATAACCATAATAGTTAAATTAAACAGTTTTTTTACTTTATTCCTTCCTTCATTTCAATTGAGTTTTACAACAATTGAGGATGAAAAATTTGAACTTATGACTTTTTAGTTATTGAGGAAACACAGATGTTAATGAATGTTTTTGTTGGAGATACAAATATATAATTTATCAAATAAATAATTTATTTTCACCATTAAATTTGAAAATTTATACAAAGTTTTATTATACATTTTTAAGTATTGTATGGTCACTTTATGTATATCTCGACCTTTTCTTACCCGATAATGTTTAATCGTACTACAAAAAAAACTTTAGAAAATTAATTCATAAGTAGTTAACTGTTGAGGATCCTATATAAAAAAGTGAGGAGGCTTCTTAATAATATATAAGATATGCGAGGTACTTCTTTCATCATCAATTAGTTTTGAGGTACAATTTTATATTATGTAATATATGATATGGGAGTTTCATATAAGTAATACAAAAAAAAAAGAAAAAAAAGGAGACATTCTAGCAAATGGGTTATCAAACAAACTCATTTTTCAAAAGTTAAAACTAAAAACATAATAAAATATGAAATATTTAACTAGGTCGAAGTTTATTCATTCAAGTTTCTCTTTATTGAAGGCTCTTTATTCACGTTTCCCTCGATTGAAAGCTATCAATATCATTGGACGAATCCTATCAATTTTGTAGCTTGTAATTTACCAAAGAGAAAAAAAAAAAAAAAAAAAAAAAAAAAAAAAAAAAAAACTAAGGCAACAGGAAGTACTCTCTATTTATTAAATTATCGTTTGGCATACACATCATGATAAAAATAAAAAAGTACTAAAACATTATTAAATTTTATTATTATTATTATTTTTGAAAAAAAGAGAGGCTGATGGGCCCGAGGTCCGACAAGTGGAGTGAAGTGGTGGGCCGGAATGTTGGGAGGACCAGTTTAGAAGGGCCCATAACTGAAGACGTAGACTAAAGTAGGGGTGGGCCCATGTTCGAGTTTTTTTTTAAAAAATTAAAATATTTTTTTTTATTAAAAAAAAAAAAAAAATTAATAAACAAAAAATTTTGAGATAGAGAGAATAGAGGTACAAGTAAATAAAAGCAAGCTGTTATCAAGCTGTCTTAACATATGTCTATCTTTTATTTTGAGTTGTCCTTGTACTTTTACTACCCTCTATTTCTTTTCTTTTTTTTTTTTAATTTTATTTTTGGAGCTTTAATTTCAAAGTTGGAAAAAATTTGTGGTGCTATTTGGGTCAACCACATATATATTTCATGTAAAAGCCCAAAATTTAAATTTCTCAACTTTTAAATATTGTTGTGGTATTAAAATAAGACATGTCAAAATTCGACTACAAATTGAGTAAAAGACTATTAACTAGACTTAACAAGGTAGACTCGCAAAGCTCTTTATAGGTCGAACCACTAATAACTAGGTCATGGATTTTTTTTCTATCTAATTTGAAGGCATGGCTAGATTCACTTATGGATCAATGTATTAGAAAACTATTTTTGAATTATTTTAAGTTAAATTTTGATTAAAGTTCTTTTAAATTTGTTGTATATAGAGAGAGGGAGGTTTGGATTATGAATCAAGCCTTTAAGCCTTGTTCAAATTATATAAATGGATAATTATTATGATCATTAGAAAATCTAGCTTACGCTATTGTATAGGTTTCATAAAATTCCTAGCTTATCAATATCCCCCTAAAATAGGGTTTAAAATTTCATTTCTGCCCTTTAAAATTAATGTAAATTTGAAACAAAAAGAAGTCCCCACAATTTTCCATCCCTCAATTGGTTTGTATTTCAAATACATAAAGTTTCTGAGTTTTTTTTTTTTTTTGTTAATTTTTTTTTATAGATGACAAAGTGAAAGTATGGAATCTTCTCCAATACAACCATTCAAGAGGTAAAATTTTAGAACATAAGTTAAAAATTCATAGATATAGTTGAAAATGTTTGAATGAATATCGAGAATTTAAAAAAACAAACAAAAATTCAAATGAATAATTATAAGTGTTTGAATCAGTTTAAGCCCATCTTAACCACTAGACTATTCTATGATGATTTGAAACATATATATATATATATATCATAAGAATAGTTTTACATTTTTCAATATTTAAGTGTTTAAAAGTAACAATGGTATAAATTTAGAAGAGTGCGATAGATTAAAATGAAAGTAAAAAAATCAGATAATAGTAATAGTAGCTTTTGCAAATTTCCCAATAAACTATTATCTCACCTTATCAATCTTTGATTTAATTACCTCATATATTTAAAAAAATAAAATGATTGAAAAATAAAAAAGAAAAAGAAGTAGAGGGTAATGGGCCCAGGGAGGGGCGACTTGTCAGAGTCAAGTGGTGGGCCTGGAAGTGGGCCGACATGTTGGGAGGACCATTTGCAAAGGGCCCATAGAGTAGGCTCAAGTAGAAGTAGGTCCATCTCATTATTTTAATAGTGAAAATGAATAATTAATAATTAGAAGTAGGGCCAAATAAGGGAAATTATAGTGTGAAATTGAGTGAGATATATAGTCTCTGCCAAAGTTGTCAAGTCTCACACACTACATACTAAACCCTATATCTATGTCCATGACATTGTCCATCTACTTCCATGTGTTGTCTTCTACCCTTTTTAATTTACCTCTACTCTTTACTCTACTTTATTTTTTTTTAATCTATTGTACTATTTGGGTGAACTACTTCAATCACGCATCGTGCTCATCATTGGACGGAACAAAACCCGACACACAAGTTTAGCTGACCTAGGATTTTGTTTAGGCTTAGGCTTCAACCTAGGTCGAATTGTCCTAAAACAATGTTCGAATCTAAGTTGAGCTAGCATAACTTCATATATGATCTAATCGCTAAGTATTCGATCATGGATTCATTTGATTTGAAAGAATGAACAAATTATTAGTGAATACTGCTTCTCTCAAATAAGACGAAAGTCAAATATCAATTTTTAAGATCAAACCTATGATTGTAGAGTTGTATTGAAATACAATCAGTCAAACAAGCCAACATGCTATTGGATAAATAATTTTATAATTAATAAATCACTGCAACCAAATAAATTTTTTTCTTAAAATTTTTTTCTAAAAAAATGTAAGACATAATATTGTTTTTTATATTTTATATATTTTTAAAAGTGTTTTAACTAGGGTATCAAATAAATGGGTGAGTATTTAAAATAAAATAAATTTTTTTTTTAAAAATCTTTAAAAAAACTGTCTAAGATACACACACTCATCCCAAGGCCCAACCCGAGAAGAACAATTTTTTTTACCATTAAGATCACTCGTGTAGCTCAAATTTAAGACCTCCAAATAAACATGACTTGAAATCCATTTTTTCAAAAAAAAGAAAAGAAAAAACCCTCAAGCTTCAACCAACGTTCAAGCACTTTTTCTACAACGGTGTAGATAACTTGAATTTACAACTAATTGAAAAATGCTAAAAGGTGCAGATTTGAAAATATTCAATATAAGTAGGCATTAGGCAATTGTGTTAAAAATCACTCTAAAATCATATTAGTTTGAAAAAAATAAATTCAAGAGAAACTCTTCTATCCTAATAATAACTTTTCCATTAACATTGAATAAAGCAGATGTTGGATTCTGGAAAAAGAGATTTATTTATCGAATAAATAGGGCTTAATTCATTTTTTATTCACAATGAGAAACATTAAAGTTTTGATCTACCTGCCCCTTGATTTGCAGGGATTTGCAGAGCATCATAATGGCCAAAACCATGGTACAGAACTCTGATTGGATTTTCTTTGCCATATTCATCACCATATTCAGCAATTGATATCAACCCATCACAATCTTTATCATACATGTACACTATGATAGGGGCACTGCACCAAAATCAAAGCATTCATATCATGACAATTAATTGATATATACCACACACTAGAGAGAGGAACTGAGCAAGCACTTACTGAAGAACGCGTGAAGCCATGAACAATTCGGGCTCGCCTCCCCATACATGCGGTTTTCGCATATTTGATACGTAGGTGTCGAAATCACCTTCGACGAACCTGTTGAAAATGCAAGCAGGAAAACCCAATTTTGTCTAAAAAGATTCAATTTTGCATAGCTACATTGACAATCATATAACAGCTAGTAAACAAGAGATTACAGTTCAAGATTCAAGTTTGTCTAAAAAGATCCATTCACTTTAAAAAGTGTTTAAAAGTCCTTGAACAATGAAAATGTCTCATAAGTCCATTCACTTTCAATTTTGTGTCCAATAGATCTTTCACATTTTCAAATTTTTCAAAACGAACTGGCTATTAGATATAAAACTGAATTTTATGTCTAATAGAGCTTCATACTTCCAATTTTGGATGGATGTAGTAGGTTTATGAATTTTGAAAAATGTCAAATAGGATTTATTTGACACAAATAGAAAATTAAAGTCCTATTGAACGCAAAATTAGAAGTTCAATGGCCTATTGTCTTAAAAATTCAAAGACCTATTGCACACAAAATTGAGAATTCATAACATATTAAAGGACTAAATAGACAATTGAAAGTTAGGGGCTACTTTTTTTTTTGGGAAACCAGAAAATTAAAGTTTCGCTCCACTATTCCCAGAGTAATCATGCCCACCCTTAGGCTAGGCATCGGAAGACATCGAAGGAATGGAAACACAGTAGGTGTCTACAAATCAGTGTTTTCAAGGCCATCACCTTGCACATAGGCAGGTATTGTGGCTATAAGAAAGCCAAGACGAGCTCCTTCAATCAAGCCCTCGCCTTTCCTTGCCATTGTGTGCCTTGCATCGCCTTCGCCTTAGACTAAGGCGTGCGCCTTGTCAAAGTTTTATTTATTTTTCAATATGTTAATTTAATATCTACAAAATAACCTAGAATTAGCCCAGGAAGAAATCTAATAACCATGTGAAGTCTTTATTTAGGATATTGAATTTGTTTGATTATTATTTCAAATGTACAATGTACAATATATATATATATATATATATATATATATATACACTTTTGGTTAACTTTAATTTTTTATACAAATAACAATTCAATATGTATGGTATATTTTGTAATAACATAATTTGTGTGATTTATGCATGAATTTAAAATTTTATAGGAATAGAAATATATTTTATTTGTCCATTTATGAGCAATATATTATTTAGTTATATGCATTTATTTGTTGCGCCCCTCTTCACTCGAACCTCGCCTTTTTATCGTCTCTCTCTTTGAGGCGATCAAGGAGCGTATCGCTTTGCATTGCGCCTTGCGCTTTGAAAACATTCACAACTCAAGTCTTTGACCATCACGCCACCCCTTTGTCGGGCCTACTCTAGGAGACTAAACTTATATTTTAAGCTTTAAACTTATATCCTAATACACAGGTTTTTTATCCCACAAAAGTAAAGCCATTGATGTGAAACTCATTCTGAGAGAGAGAGAAAGAGAGGATCACCATTCTGTTTCTTCACGTCTCTTGATAAACTCATCTGCAACCTGAAAAATGTGTGATCTATCATTACATAAGTAAATTGGCCTGAAATATGGAAGCTGGAGAGCTACAGTAGGACGTGTGTAACTGCGATATACTATTAAAAAAAAACTAACAAAACGTACTTTTGTCCGCAGCTCATCCGCCAAATCTCTCTGAAGGCTCTCACTTGGAGCTGGTTTCCCGGATCGCAAACATGCACCATGAGCGACCGAGCGGAACAAACATCTTCCATCTCCAGGAATTCCTGTCCAGAACAAACAGTTTGCTTACATTGTCACATTTCCCTTTAATCTATGGTACTTAGCTAAGGATATAACAATCAACTATCAATTTGATCATTTAACATAAAAGAGAGAAATCAAAGATTTTGAAGCTCACCGATAACAGAATAGTCGGTGTAAACCTTCTTTCCATGAGAGAGTTTGACATGAGAAGAGTCAGAGCTTTCTTCACTATCCTCTTTCTCACAAGCTGCTTCAGCATGAACTGGTTCAGAAGTTGAATAACAAACCACGCACCCAAAAATCAAGCCAGCAGATGCACATCTTTCTGGCCATCGTATGTTATACTTGATTTTGCTAAACATCCCATCATTGGGGATTGAAAGCTTCACGTTCATACCTTTGCTCGCCAATGAAATTTCAAGTCCTCTTCCGCACAATCCTCCGTCCGTGATCAAATCTTTAACTGTTAAAGCCTTGAAGTCAATTGGCCGTCTGGAGAAGCAATAACTGAGACAGCTTCCTTGAAATCTTTGGCTAGTGTTTGGGGAACAAGATGATATTGTGGTGACGGATTGATCAGCATACTTTCGTCTTGAAATGCCATAAGAACAGCATGAGTTTGATGTACTTCGGGACAGCACAGTACAGATGTTGCTGCCCATCTGTGAGTGAACACGAAAGTTTAGAGGAACAACATTCCTCGTGCAAACATTTATTGAACCAATACTCATCCTGGTGCAGCCTGAAGAATTAGCAGAACAAATCAGAAGTAAGACTAGAGAAAATCTAAACAAGCTAATGGTATTTCGAAAAATAGGATGAAGTGAAAGGACCTTGGCTACTTAGTCCTGGCATTTTTCTTAAACCTCATAATATTCTGAGAAATGAGAATCATACTCTCAAAAGATTAGGGTCATCATAGATGTGCGTAGGGATTTGGGAAATACAAAGAAAACCTTCCGATCGATAATCTAGAACCTTAAGGAAAAAAAGAGAAAGCCCACTAAGCTGGAGGAACTCCTACAAAATAAAATACTTGTCCACACCATGACACGATTTATTTACACATTGTTTGGCTCCCCCAATCTGCTGCTTAACATGAAGCACCACAATTCTCTTGTTGGCTTGGATACCATGAAATAAAATCAAGAAATAGATAAACCAATGCTCGTACATCATCTATAGCTACAATGGCCAAAGAGGTAATAGTTAACTAAATGCTCCAAAAGTAACGACGGAGTATATGAGTCTATAAATTGTGAAGTTAGAGCCCCTAATCATATGATAGAGGTGACTCCCTTATATTTAATTACACTCCTTGAGGGGAATGATTTCAATGTTAGAATTGCTAATCATATCCCCTTTTTTTTATTCACTTGAACAGATTTGATCTAGCAATAGCAGGAAGTTTCTCCTATAAGTATAAAGTCTTTCCTACATGAAAAATAAATGTTTTTTTTATAGGAAACAGAACTCTTTCATTGATCAAATGAAAAAGATACAAAGAAACCTATCAAAATGAGATGTGAGTAAATGAAAAATCAATGTATACAAAAAAGCAATGGTATAGAATTGTACAGAATGACCATATTTCCTTTTTGTAATTTAGATACTGATGCAACACAAAATTAGCTGAAGGTGTAACTTGAATTTCACAGATTCCTAAAACTGAAAGCCTTTAACAATAGTGAGGTTCAGATTTTCAGCTTTGGAAATTTCCAAAAATGGCAACCTACCATATTATAAATTTCAAGGTGAGGGTTAAGATTCTAGTCCAATTTAGCTTAAAATTTTGATGTTGTCTATGTGCAGCATAACGAAAATGGAACTCCTAACAATTTATTAGTAACTGTCGAATACATCCTTAACAGTTGTAAAACTTTCCCCAGATGCCCTTATCAGGCAGAGGACTTGTTTCACCAAAAAGAACTAATACATAATGCAATTTCATATCACTCATTGTTTTCCCTTCAATTTTCATGCTTGAAAATAAAACTTTATATGGTTCCAACGTTCCTTGTAATAAAGATTTCATCAAGCAACGATTTCAACAGAACAATTTCAGTATCCATTGATTTTTCTTTTATAACCAAGAATCATAGTTTCACCCCATATACTTGAGGGCATTCTGCCCTTTCAAAGGCTTAGACCAAGAAGACAATAAGGACCTCTCAGAGAGCATACCTTAGAATAACTCAAATCTCTACCAACAAGGCTGCCTCTTGGAAACTTCATCAAAATCGAAATTATAATAAACAACCATAGCATGTATGACTTCAATTTTAACTAACACAATCACAATGCATTTGAAGTTTAAGAAGGTTCTGACCTTTTAGTCAACAACATATTCACCAATCACCTGAGCTATGTTCAAGATCACAAATCTCAAATACCCACAACTAGAAATTACATTTCAGCTTTAACAAATCATTCACAGCCAATATGAATTTCGCATTACATCAGTGAAATATAAACCAAAGTTTCATCATATGGCTATAGCCTATAAATGCACAAACCCAGAAGAAAATCAACAACAAAGAACAAAAGGGTAAAAAGAAAAAACAAGAATAACGAAGATAACAAGAGTTCCCATTACCATAAGTCAAGAATCTGCAAACCCTGAACAAAGCTCAAGAAAGAAGAAGAATCAAAATCGAAAAACGAAACCAAACGGCGAAGAGGGGATGAGATTTAAAAAAGGAAGAAAAACCCAATCACGTGGAAGAAAGAAAGAAAAGGAAACCCAAAATTGGGCATAAGATTCAAGAAATGGGGTTAAAGGAAAGAATACCTGCGATGTTAACTTTGCGATGAATGTTCTTTTGAGGTTTCAGGGTTTTAGGTACTCCAATTGATTCGGAATTAGGGAAAAGGGTAATTCCAGATTTTGCCTTCTTGGATTTGTGTATTGAAGAAGTTGAAAGATGGAACAGGAAGATTTTGGCACTCTTCAAAATTGCTCGAACAGTTGCTGTTCGAACTAAGAAGAATTTTTTTTTTGTTTTCGTTAGAAAATGGCCTAAGTAGAAAAGAATAAAATAGTTAATTGTAATTTGGAGTGGTTAACTATTTGGGAATTGAACTTAATAATGTTAAAGGTTCTATTAATACTATTTTTCTCTTATGAATTAATATGTAGATATTCATTTTAGGCACTTCACTCACCTCGCACCTTAATTAAGTTTCCATTATTTCTTCTATGATGAACCACTCAAATGTCTATGTATACACTTATGAATACTATAAATAAGTGTTATTTTATCATCACACCAAGAATCAATAAAAATTCTCACCATTTACTATTTATCATCTCATTTCTCTAAATTTTTGTTCTTTTGTTGTTAGCTTTTGTTATTAATTTCATAACACGTTATCAGTCCGTGTCTCTACTGTTCCTTCGATAAAATAATCGTTCAAGATTTCGTTGCAAGTTGGTCACACAAATATCTCAAGTTTTCAATTGGCCAATCAAGTACATGTGAGAATTCAATTGTCTTTGATATGTATTTTCTATAACCGTAAGATAGTAAAACTCATACAACTGAAAATCATAAATGATGATTATGTTTAATTGAACCGCATATTTTATGTTTAAATTTGTTCAAAGTTCATTACCATACTCATCATTGCACGCTTCTATTTATGATAATGCACATGTACAAAATCTTTTATAATCGAACATTTTAATTATATCAGTGTTATATTTTATATTGCTTTCACTTGACACGTCCAACTGGTAGTATATTCCTAATTAATAGGTGATTTGCATTTGAGTAGTTTTGCCTCGGAGTTGTGTGCACATTTTAGCGAGTTTTTGGCCAATTTGATTTTCTTTTGGCAGCATTATTATTATTAAAAAAAAATTGTTGTTTAGTTTCCTATTTTTGGCATTTTAAATTTTCTCCCGAACACGTCTTCACTTTTGTGCGTTTATCTTTGACCATAAACTCTATAATTATAGGGAGCATATTTGTGGAAGGGTTTTTTTTTTCTTTACTGTATTTACAAAAAATCATTAAGTTTACCAAATTTCATTTGTCATTTTAGAACTATGGGAAGTTTCTATGATTTAGATTTCAACATAATTTGAATATATATTTACAACATTTATAACACTTTATTTTAGAATATTTTCAAAATTATTGTATTGATTGGTTTGGGTATTTTTTCTATTTGGTTTCAATTTTATCACAACTCATTTGTTAAATATTATTGCGTTTTAATATATGACTACATTGAATTAAAAAAATGATGATGATATTGGAAATTTCTTCTTATAGATGTACAAAAAATTGTCACGGCCTTTGATGCAAGTAAGTTACATGTTTCTATTATTAGTTTTCTAGATGACTTGCATATAGTTTTGTTTAAGTTTAATTGATGTTCCTCTTCTATCCATGAAACATGTGAAAAAAAAAAAATATAATAAGATTATTATATGTGGAAACTCATTGGAATCAATATTTTGTTTCTTTACCTTACTATTTGAAATATTTAATTTTGCTTGTGAATATGTTATTTAAATATTTTGCTTATGAATATGTTGTTTAAATTATATACTTAGTTTAGGTTTTTATGTTTTAATTCATAGTGTTACCATTATTATTTTGTATGTGATATATTTCACGTGTTACAATTCATTCATTTTATTTTATTAAGTTATCCATATGCGAATTGATCACATGCATAATTTAAAGGGTTGTTAACCTAATAAAAAATGTAGTTGAATTGATATTATCTAATTACCCATAAGTTATAGTTCAATCATTTTAATACCAATTGTATTTAATATATTATTCTATTAGTATTTATTCTAATTTTAATTTTTTTTTATGATATATGCATGTTTGAAATTATATCATAAAATATGTTTCGGAATATGTATGTTTTAATCATATAAAAACATATGTTGAATTTTATGCATTAAATATTATCACATAATTTAAGTAATGTTATACATCTAAATATTAATAATATGGTTGATTCCTAATATATCTATTAGGATTTTTTTTTTTCAATATGAGAATATTTAACTATTTAAAAGTGATAAAAAAAATCTTAAAAACTAAATAATATTAAAAATCTTAAATAATATATCCTTAAATATAGAAGATTATTAACAAGATCTCAATTGTGGCTTATTCTTAATTCTATTTTTGGTTTTTTTTTGTTGAGTCACTATTCAAAGCTGTTATTTTTGTGTGAAATTAATTGATTTAGTTTTGAATCAATCAATTTTAAAACTATTGAATTTTATTAATAGTTATAAATTTCACTCATTTAGAATTTTTTTCTTTCCATTTTAGTACTTGATATTGTTTCGATATCAATTAATATGAAGTATTATTTTAATTTTAAAAAAATAAAATAAATTATGAGTTCAAAACTCTATATTTACATTATAATTAGCTTTATGATATATGCTTCTATTAATGCATAAACATGTTTTATTTACTTATTAAAATTTCATTATTTAAGCATGTCATTAATATAATTCTCATATTCAGTATGTGATGATTATTAAGATGTTTTTAATAAAATTAAATTAGTTAGTATTTAACTACTTAAAGGTCATAAAATGTTTAGAAATTTTTAATTTTTAATTTTTAATTATGAATTATTAGACTCGTGAATATTTGGTAATTGATTTATATTTGATCATATGTATTTCAATTATTTTCTTGAAGTCTAAAGCATGATATATACGTATGTGTTTAAGTTATTTAATAACAAAGTTTGAATTAATATATGGTTAATTATTTCTTCCAAAGTTGTTTTTACTTTGCTGCACTCGAAGTTGCATTTAAAGGGTTCATTTTATATCAATGTACCCAAAGTTACATGATTTTAAATGAATACGTGTTTGTGATTTAATGCACCTAAAGTTGCACAATTCTTCTATTGAGGAATATCCATAACTTTGATTAGATACACATGTAGGTGCATAATTATAAAAAAAAAAAAAGATTTTGAGTGTATGAGAATTTATTAAATATGTCAAATTTGCAAGAATCTCCTGAAGAGACATAAGTGATTTTGACTCATTAAATATGATGTATTTGGTGTTTTTAACATAAAATTTTATTATTTTCAACTTTGTCTAAGGATTGTTCTACCTAGGTTGAGGTATTTAAGTTAACAGAAATGGAACACCTCTACCTGGGAACTAACCTGGAAGTTAAATTAATCAAAATGGAATATTAGCCTGGAATTTGAATTAATCAAAATGGAATATTATATTCAAAAGTCCATAAACACAAAGTCCAGTACACTTTATTGAAATTTTTGAAAATACACATTATTTTGCCTAGAAGAGCAAAGTTTGCCATTCATACTTTATTCAAAACAAAAGTATAATTAAGCTATAAAGAACTTGAAGTTCAAGTATACTATTTTGAATAAAGAGTCATATCATGTCAATGTGATTTAAATTAATCCATGAGAATACACATGATCAACATCTATTAAAGAACTTGAAGGTTCTTCAATTTATTAAATTGTGATGAGATACTTGCTCTCTTAAAATTAATTATTTCATCAACTAAATTTTGATTGAATTCTTCACATATTTCGTGAAGAAATTTAAGAAGGTGGACTTGATTCACGCATCTGACAGATAGTCATTATTATCAAGTTGAAACCTTGCATTTACAAGATTGATTGTTCAAATAATTAAGTTAAGGAGAAAAATCTTATAATTTTTGTAAAGGAATTACCTTGGTAATGCTGACCAGTTTTCATCTCAAACAACAAATAATTATATATTATATATAGTTTGAAATAAGTGTTGAACATTTTGTAGTTTGTGTTCATTCACAAAATGGTAGACTTAACAATTTGTGAGCAACAAAGATTCCAATAAATATAAAAGTCATGTGATTTTTCATAGAGTGATGTTTATATGCATGAGCTAAGTACTCTATTATAAGTTGTAACAACCCAGTTTTCTATCCCAGTTTTCGAGGTGCCTTCGGGTCAAGTTTCGGTTGTTGGTTGGGTCGTTAGAGCGGTTTTGCCCCTTGGGGGTATTTTGGTCTTTTGGCTCTTCGGGCAGGATTTGTGGTTTTCAGGGCTTCGAGGCAGCTCCTGCCTTTGTTGAGGTTTGTTTGTTGGTGGCTGCGAGTCCCGAGATGTTTGGGCTTTTGGTTTGGGTGTTTCCTTCGGGATTCGAGCCCGGGGCCCTTAGTGTTGCTTTGGGAGTTAGGTTTAAGTGAGATTTATTTATTGGAAAAGGTTGCTTCAGTCGGGTCTCGAAGGAGGAAGCCGGGAAATGGGATTTTAAGGATTTTAAGGATTTTTAGAAAATTGGAAAAAATGGATAAGGATGGAAAAAGGATTAAAATCCCATTTATTCTTTTATTTTCCCATTTTCCTTTTATTTTCTTTTTTCTTTTATTTTTCCCCCAAATCCCTTTTCTCTCTCTCTCTCTCTCTCTCTCTCTCTCTCTCTCTCCAATGAGACCCGGCCCCATCCAGTGAGCAGCTCGTCGCCAGCCCGGCCATGCCGGCCAGATCTCGCCGTCGCACGCCCAGCAGCCGAGGGGAGCCCTCCAGCCGGCCAGATCTCACCCGTCGCACGCCCAGATCCGCCCTGCCGCTCGCACCGCAGCAGCCCATCGCCAGCTAGCAGCGCCAGATCGCCCCTGCCGCACGCCGTCGCAGCTCAACGCACCAGCTAGCAGCGCCGGACTCCCCATCGCGCGCCCAGCCCCTACCGCACGCTGTCGTGTGCCGCTCGTCCGCACCCTCGCCCGTGTAGTGCCCCAGCGCGTGTCCGCGTGCGCAGCTGCGCCCCTACGCGCCTGTCTGCGCCCAGCAGCTGCCTAGCCCGTGCAGCCGGCCCGTCCGAGTGTCAGCCGTGCCTCGTGAGTTGCTCCCGAGCTGAGCCCTGTTTGTTTTATTATATTTGGGCCTTTTGATTGTAATTATTGTTGTTTTTGTTAGGTTCTCGCTAGGTAGCTCGGGTTCGATCGCAGCTTAGGTTTCTTGTGTTTAGAGGTCTTTCCCGGTAAGGATTTCTTACCGGAGTTGTGTGGACCCTGCGATATTATATGTGATTGCCGATTGTATGCTTGTTTGTGTTTATTGACATGTTTGGTGATAAGTGCTCAATTCTGAATTCCCGATTAGCATGTTTTCCTGACTAATTCTCATGTTAATCCATGCTAGGTTGTTCCTTTCTAGCATGCTCGTATCTGTTCCTTGCTTCGTAGTATCATGCTAGGCTCGTTGTATTCTTATTGAGCACGTATTGGATTTTATGGAATTGTTTCTTTGTTTGCTAGAGGCGAGTTAGAATTGCAGGTAGATAGCATCATCCGGACCTGATGCATAAAGTACCTTGCATCCATGGCAGGAACGTCGAGCAAGTCATTCCGTCCCTGGACCCCTTGAGGGATTAGCTAACCCAAGCGGTAGGCCCTGCAATCTTGGGTGAGGGTGGCAGTTGTTAATGCCCCAACGGTCGGGATGATGACTTGGCATTGCCCTCGCCCCGGCGGCCGGCATGTCCTCGGCATGTTTGGCAAGAGCCACGATTGCCACTGTTAAGGCAAGGGCGACTTCTGGTGTAAGCCTACCACGACCGTTCCTTGGCCCCGGTGCGGTGGTCAGGTGACATAGTTTACGTGTCGAGTCTCACACCCCTATGTCGGTGACACCGATCCAAAGATTTAGTTAGGCGTGGTGGATGGACATGGGCGGCTTGCCTCTAGACCCGGCACCCCCATGGTCTGCGGCAGAGCAGCGGGTGCATGCTTACGCTCATTCTGGTACGACCGGAGAGCTCCTCGGGATTGTGAGCAGTGTACCTTTCGTCGACGATGAGCAGCCGAGGCCGGGACTTGTTTCTCGTATAGAGGCGACTTGTGTGATGTGTGGTGTGGTGATTTATTTCCGGACTAAGACCACGAGTTGGCATCCGAGGCCCAAGTGTGGGCTAAGCTATGTGCTCTATTATGTGTTTATATTCATAGCTTGCATATCTTTACGCTAGATGACCATGTGTATCGTATTGTACCCGGTTGGGGATTCTTACTGAGTAATTCGTTACTCACCCTTATTATGTGGTTTTCCACAGGTAACCATGGTGCGAGACAGGATGGCTGGAGGAGGAGCTGTGATCATGGAACCCGTTGTTCAACTCTGAGTCTTATGTTTATGTTTATGATTTAAATGTCCTCTGAATGCATGTAGTTGGGCACGGAGCCCTAGGGTGTTTTCTGAATGTATTTCCAGATTCTAGCATTGTTGTAAAGTTTGTATGTTTTAAATAAATCTCGATCGAGTATGTTTTGGAAATGTATTTGTCTTGGAGCAGTGCTTGAAAACGAGGGATGAGTTTGAGGAATTTATGTTGATTTTTAAATGGATGTTTTCATGTTTTAGTTTTTACTTAGAATCCAAACACCACCTTGCAAATTTTCTGTAGATTTGTATGCATGCATTGAGGTAATGGCCTATTTAGAACCCCATTCGGGTCGGGTCGTTACAGTTGGTATCAGAGCTCAGAGTCATAGATTCTGTAGACTGACCTTTCGTTGTAGGTCGTTTTTCCATGATCATCAGCACTCCGACAGTCATCAGGTACGCCTAAGTTTACTATTTGTTGTTGAAAAAGGGTTAAGAATTTACAATACCTGTCATCTAGTGTATGCCTTGTGGAGTGTTGTGGAGCGGAGGCGAGCAGGTTCTGACTCGTTGTTGGTTTGGGTTTAGAGCGCCATCATGCCAACTTCTCGCAGTGTGTGATGTATGTTGTGGCTTGTTGAGGTATCCAGATTGATTCGGATGCCCTGGGACATCGTCCCCGTGGGAGGCAGAGCTTGGACTCTCGTAGGCCAATTGTGGCCCAGTTGTTGGTTTTCCCCTATTGAGAGGGTGTGTAAGGGACCGACCCGAATGGGGCACTAAATGGGCCCTTACCCCAATGCATGCATTCAAAGTAAAGGACATTTAAACAGACATGATTTCGGATTCCAATTAAAACAAAACATTCAAAATAACCCCTTTAAAAACTAGACATTTTCCACAAAACATCCTGTTTCCAAGCACCTGTTCCAGGATAAATACATTTCCAAAGTTTACTCTGATCAGAGATTTACTAAAAGCCATTCAAAACCTGTTCAGATACAACATGCTGGAATCCACAAATATTTACAAACATCCTAGGGCTTCGTGCCCGGCTACATGCGATGGGGAAAACAAAACACACGAGAGTCATAATACAAAAATCGAGTTGGAAGATCTGGGCCCCATGATCACGGCTCCTCCTTCGAGCATCCGGTCGCGCACCACGATTACTGTGGAAAACCACAGAATAAGGGTGAGTAACGAATTACTCAATAAGAATCCCCAACCGGGGTACAATACGATATACATGGTCATCTCGATGAGCGTATGCAAGCTATGAATATAACACAGAATAGAGCACATAGCTTAGCCCACACTTGGGCCTCGGATGCCAACTCGGTGGCTTAGTCCGGAATAAAATCATCACACAGTCCAATACATAAGTCGCTCTATACGAGAAACAAGTCCCGGCCTCACCGTCTCTCGTCGACGAAAGGTACATCGCTCAAGATCCCGAGGAGCTCTCCGGTCGGCGCCAGTAATGAGCGTAAACATGCACCGCGTACACTGCGAGACCACCATGGGGTGCCGGGTCAGAGGCAAGCCGCGCCCATGTCCGATCACCACGCCTAACTAAATCTTTGGATCGGTGTCACCGACATAGGGGTGTGAGACACGACACTTAAACTATGTCACTGAACCACCGCTTTGAGGCTAAGGGGCGGGTCGTGGTAGGCTTACACCGTGAAGCCGCCCTTACCTTAACAGGTGGCAATCAGGGGCTACGGCCGAACACGCTGAGGACGTGCCGACTATCGGGGACAAGGCAATGCCAAGTCATCATCCCGACGGTTGGGGCATTTAACAGTCTGCCACCCTCACCCAAGATTGCAGGGCCTACCGCTCGAGTTAGCAAATCCTCACGGGGTCGGGGACGGAATGACTTGCTCGACGTCCCCGCCATGGATGGAAGGTACTTTATGCATCGGGCCGGATGATGCTATCTACCGCAACTCTAACTGCCGCCTTAGCAAACAGCAAACAATTCCATAAAATCCAATACGTGCTCAATAAGAATACAACGAGCCTAGCATGATACTACGAAGCAAGGAACAGATACGAGCATGCCAGAAAGGAACAACCTAGCATGGATTAACATGAGAATTAACCAAGAAATCATGCTAGCGGGAATTCAGATTGAAGCACCTAGCTACACATGTCAATAATCACAAACAAGCGGTCATTCAACAATCACATATAATATCGCAGGGGTCCACACAACCCCGGTAAGAAATCCTTACCTTGGTCGGGGACGGTTTGGCACGAAATCCTAAGTCGCGAACAATCTCGATCTAGCTCCCGGGAACCTATCAATCATCACAAAAATCACACAATAGGCCTAAATGCAATAAAATAAATGAGGCTCGGCTCGGGGGAGCAACTCACGAGGCACGACGAACGCGCGAAACGAGCCGATTGCACGCGGGAAGCAGCAACGGGGCTCGGCGGCGCTGGCCTGGGCGCAGAAATGGGCGCGTAAGCGCGTTGGGTGCGCGCGCGTCAAGGCGCGACGGGCGCTGGCTGCTGCGCGGAGATGCAGGGCGAACAGAAGCTCGGCTGGGCGCTCGCGCTGGCACGACTTCGCGAAAGCGAGGGGCTCGGCGACGCGTTGTGGAGGCAGGCGAAGCTTGCATGTGACGGACGGACGGCACGCTGGCGAGCTCGACGAACAGGGGCTCTGTTTTCGCGCGCGAACAGGGGCGAACAAAAGACACAAATCCAAGTGATCCACGGGATTCGGACGCTCGATTCCTTGAAGAAGAACTCCCTACACTAGTTGCACAAAACCCATACTTCAAATCGCCTCAACTCGGCCGATGAGCGGAAACGAAACTAGGGAGAAGAAATGGATTCGGAGGAGAAGGAAAAGAGAAGAGAAGAGAAAGGAAAGCTTACCGGAGGGAGACGAGCGGCGAGGAGCTCGGCGAGTCGAGGTCGGCGTGGGGAAGGAGAATTCGCGAGAAAAGCCCCGGTCGGTCGGTCGGAGGATTCACGAAGAAGAAGAAGAAGAAGAAACGGGGAGCGAACTCGGGCGATTTTGGCTTTTAAATAAAACGCACGAAGACAGGCATAAATACAAGCTCGCGCGCAAAGATTAACAAACGCGCGCGGTGGCTCGGCTGGCTGTGCCCTCTGCCTAGCATGCGACACGGCCCTGGTTCGATTCCTGCTCGACGCGCTATTTAATTCCCTATTTATTTTTGCTCCTTCCCAAGCCCAAACGCCTTCACCAAAAATCCCAATTCTTTTCAAATTGACTCATAATTATTAGGAAATTTAATTTCAAAACAAGCCTGTCGGCCCGACCCAAAATTACCAAAATGCCCCTGGGCCTCCCGGGAAGACCGAGATGAAATTTTCCGGGCCGTTACAATACTCCCCCCTTACAAGACTTTCGTCCTCGAAAGTCACTTAAGATTGGAACAGCTCGGGATACTGCAATCTCATCTCATCCTCCCGTTCCCAAGTGGCTTCCTCTAAACTCTGACTCCTCCACTGAACCTTTACCAGCCGGATTTCACGATTACGCAGTGTCTTTGTCTCAAAGGCAAGAATTCCCACTGGCTTTTCCTCGAAGCTCAATTCCTCATTCACCGCAAAGGCTCAAAATCCACAATGTGCGACGGGTCCACGCGTCATCGCCTCAACATCGATACATGAAATACACCGTGTGCACCACCGACAATGACGGAGGCAAGGCTAATCGATAAGCAACCGGCGATCCTCTCCGGGATTTCAAACGGACCAACAAAGCGGGGCTCGGCTTCCCACGCTTGCCAAACCTCAAAACTCCTCGTATTGGTGCGACCTTCAGGAATACATGCCGACCAACCTCAAACTCCAAATCCCGACGCGAACGAACATCGGCATAACTCTTACATGCGCTCGCTCCGGGTGTCAACATACGGGCTCTAATCTTCGCGCACAGCATCATTGGTCAATTGCAAAGCAACTCGGGACCCAAAACACGCCTATCACCAACCTCTTCCCGAACACGAGGAGATCGGCAGCGCTTGCCATACAAAGCCTCGAATGGAGCCATCCGAATCGTCGATCGATAATCGTTGTTATATGCAAACTTCATCGAGATCTGAATCTTTGGTCCCAATGGCCGGAAATCCAACACACAAGCCCTCAACATATCTTCGAGAATCTGGTTCACCCTGCGCCTCGACCATCGATGCGAGGGGTGAAAAGTCAGTCTTGGCGCACTCGGTGCCTAAACCCTTCTACGAGCGCTCTCGAAAGCGAGAAGTGAACCTCGAATCACGGTCGATACGATCCTCACAGCACACCGTGATAGCGAATGATCGACTCTAAAAAAGCAATTTGCGCCCACTCGCTGTTCCACGGTATAAGTGTCTCTACCGGGAATGAAGTGTGCGCTCTTAGTCAAACGGTCAACTATCACCCGGATCTCGAGTGAACTTCCTCGGAGTCCTCGGCAAACCCGAAATGAAGTCCATGGAGATTTCTTCCCATTTCCACCGAGGCACACTCGGTGTTTGCAACAATCCGTTGGTCTCTGCTGGGTGCCTTCACTTGGCGACAAGTGAGACATCGACCGACAAACTCCGCAACACCTCTTTTCATACCCATCCACCGAATGTTCGCTTAAGATCTCGATACATCTTGGTACCCCGGGGGTGCCAAGCAAACGGAGAACTGTGGGCCTCTCGAGAGAAACTACGCTCATAAGCCGGCAACATCCGGAACACACATCCGCCTCTGCATCGTCCCCACCTTTATGCGGTGAATATACAAAATCAAAGTCGCCGTCAACATCGACTCTGTCAACCAACCTCTTAAGTGCGGGGTCACTCGGTGACTATCAATAATCCATTGCCTAATCGATGGTGGATCATCAATCGAGCTACTCTGGCAAAGTAACCTCACCCAAAGAATATCGCAATCTCGGCCCGCTCGAACTCTCTCTCGCAACTGGGTGGGAACTTCGCGATCAACAGAGTGCGACGTCTTTCTACTTAATGCATCGGCTACAACGTTGGCTTTACCCGGATGGTACAGAATCTCGCAATCATAATCTTTCACTAGCTCTAACCATCTCCTCGCCTCATGTTCAACTCTTTTTCGGGTAAGCAGATACTTGAGGCTCGGTGATCGGTAAACATCCGAATCCGCTCACCGTATAGATAATGCCTCCAAATCTTGATTGCAAACACCACTCACGCCAACTCCATATTATGAGTCGGATAGTTCGCTCATATGGCTTGGTGACTGGAAGCATAAGCAATGACCTTCCGTCTTTGCATCAACACACAACCCAACCCGAACTTGGAAGCATCATTTGTAAACCACGAAACCACTGTCCCCTCCGGATCGCCAACATCAGAGTGAAGTCAAAGCTGCGCTTGAGCACGGCAAAGCTCTCATCACACCTACCGTCCCAAACAAACTCGACACCCTTCCTCGTCGGACGAGTGAGGGGCGAGGCTATGGCGGAAAAATCCTTAACAAACCGACGGTAGTAACACCGCCAAACCTAGGAAGGCTGCGTATCTCAGAATCGAAGTCGGCCTGGCCCACGAACTCACGGCCTCAATCTTTGCGGGATCCACGGCTATACCATCTCTCGAGACTATATGACCTAAGAAGGCCACTTGTTCCAACGAACTCACATTTGGAAAATTTCGCATAAAAGTGGTTTTCCTCAAGGTCATCAACACTTTCCTCAAATGCTCTGCATGATCCTTTTCGGTCCTTGAATAGATCGGGATATCGTCAATGAACACAATGACGGTTGCCCAAAAATGCTTTGAACACCCTATCCATCATGTCCATGAACGCTGCTGGTGCATTTGTCAATCCAAACGACATGACCCCAAACTCGTAGTGCCCATATCTAAACACGAGCATTTGTCTTAGGAATGTCGGCGCCCCTAATCCGCTGGTGATACCGGATCTCAAATCTATCTTGAGAACACGGAAGCTCCTGAAGTGATCGAACAAATCATCGATACGGGCAGCGGATACTTATTCTTCTTCGTCACCTTATTAAGCTCACGATAGTCAATGCATAGGCGCATCGAACCGTCCTTTTTCTTCACAAACAACACCGGCGCTCCCCACGGCGACACACACTCGGACGGATGAATCCTCGATCTAACATCTCTGCGGTGAACCTTGATTCCTTTAGCTCGGTGGCGCCATACGATACGGAGCCTTCGAGATAGGGAGGGTCCCGGCTCGAGCTCAATTGTGAAGTCACCTCTCTCTCTTGGGGCAACCCGGTAATTCCCTCAGGAACACGTCCAAGCAAACTCCCGCACAACCGGCACTTGATCAACGATCGGTGAGGATGGCTCTCTCCGGACAATTTGGCTAGGTAGCCCCAAGCTCCATGAGCTAGCAAGCGACGGGCTTTCACGGTGACACCATCGGCGGGCAAACTCCACCACGAACTCCACGAAACTTGAAGGTGGGCCGACGGCGTGGCTGAACACTACTTCCTTCCGGTGGCGGTCAATCAATGCGTGGTTAGCGGCTAACCACTCCATACCAAGGATCACATCGAAACCACTCATGGGTAGAACTATGAGCGTAGCTACTAAAGAACTCCCGGATATCTCGATCCGGCCATCCTTAATCTTATCCTTAGCTAACATATTAACTCCCGAAGGAGTAGCAACAGATAATTCAAAACCTAAAGGCTCTAATCTCAACCTAGCATGCTCAGCAAACAATACAGATACAAACGAGTGCGTAGAGCCAGAGTCAAACAAGACAAATGCACAATGATCCAAAACAAGAAGCGTGCACGCCCGCTGCGGCATCCATGACGCTCGGCCTCGACGGTTTCGTAGCGAAACACCGACCTCGCTGCTGCCAGACAGTGAATTGCCATAATTGGTGATCGCAGAAACGGATCGTATGACCCTCTTTTCCACATCTGAAACATCGCCTGGGCCCGGTCTGACAAGCTCCAAAGTGGACTCTTCCACAAGTGGCACAGGTGGGAACGCCTCGGACCGCCGCCGCGAGGTGGAGGCTGGGCCGGCATCCTCACGCGATCCCGGTTCTGAATCGCCCTGGCGGCGGCGCTGGCGCCCCTCGAACTCAAACCTCCTCGCGCCTACTACTACTGGTGGGACAGGGGCGCGCACCGGAGGCGGCGCCCGGCCCGCTCGACGAGGATACTTTCCATTGTAAATAGTGGCCAGTGAGCAGCTTTAGCATAAGTGATAGGGCTGTGGTTCGACATCCGAGACACACCGCCTGCCTCGGACGAAATGAACTTCCGAATTTTCAACTCGGGGGTTGCTATTAGTCATGAGCAAAATAGCCATACTCAGAAAACTTTCTTTCGTATTCCTCTATAGAATCGAACCTGCTGCAGATTCAGGAACAGCGCTACCATCTTCTCTTGAGCCTCATCGCTAATGTACTTGGCTTTAAAGTGCGTCTTGAAGAATTCCCGGTGTAGCAGTGGAGACCCAGTGGTCTCTCACTCAAGGTGGACTCCCACCACCATCTAGCTACGCCCTAACGCATGGGCCGCACACCTCGGCCTACACACATCTGGGGCACACCATAATCGGGAAGGTGTACTCCAAATGGGCAATCCATCCGTCGGCGATAAAGCGTCACTGTGGCGCCGAACTTATCGGGTTTCACTTAACGAAGTCCTTCAACCATTTACCAAGTTCATGGCACCTTCTCGCCACTTCCGCCTCAAAGGCTGCTGGCTCATGCGGAGTGGGTGTCTTCTTTGCGCCTCTTTGAAACAAACGAGTCATTGCTCGATCCGAGCTCGGGACTCTTCCCATTCAACACGCCAACAAGGCACGGGTCTCGCCTTTGGCCACTCAACAGTCGACCACCATAGACCTCATAGAATTAGCAAAGTACGCTCCAGAGCGATCTCACGGCGCCGCGATCGCCTCAATGCCTACTCTGGGCTCAACATGGGGAGCTACGGGCGAAATGCTATCGGGCCTCGGCTTGGAACGATGTCCTGCGGTGTCGATCCGATCCCCGACACCTCGGCCTCTTCTCGGGCGTCCTCTTCCGCGGGTAAGCGGCATGTTTGGCGATCTACACCCAAACCAATAACGAGTCGAACATGCTCGTCTCCGCTCCACAACACTACACAAGGCATACACTAGATGCCAGTATTGTAAATTCTTAACCCTTTTAAACAACAAATAGTAAACTTAGGCGCACTGATGACTATCGGAGTGCTAGTGATCATGGGAAAACGACCTACAACAATAGGTCATACTACTGAGAATTTATGACTCTAAGCTCGATACCAAGCGTAAAGGACCGACCGAATGGGGCACTAAATGGGCCCTTACCCCAATGCATGCATTCAAAGTAAAGGACATTTAAGCAGACATGATTTGGATTCCAATTAAAACAAAACATTCAAAATAACCCCTTTAAAAACTAGACATTTTCCCTGAAACTCGTCCCCCTGTTTCCAAGCACTGTTCGGGATAAATACATTTCCAAAGTTTACTCGATCAGAGATTTACTAAAAGCCATTCAAAACTCATTCAGATACAACATATGCTGGAATCCACAAATATTTACAAACATCCTAGGGCTTCGTGCCTGGCTACATGCATTCAGGGGAAAACAAAAACACACGAGAGTCATAATACAAAAATCAGAGTTGGAAGACTGGGCCCCATGATCACAGCTCCTCCTTCAGGCATCCGGTCGCGCACCACGATTACCTGTGGAAAACCACAGAATAAGGGTGAGTAACGAATTACTCAGTAAGAATCCCCAACCGGGGTACAATACGATATACATGGTCATCTCGATGAGCGTATGCAAGCTATGAATATAACACAGAATAGAGCACATAGCTTAGCCCACACTTGGGCCTCGGATGCCAACTCGGTGGCTTAGTCCGGAATAAAATCATCACACAGTCCAATACATAAGTCGCCCTATACGAGAAACAAGTCCGGCCTCGGCTGTTTCTTCATCGTCGATTTAAAGGTACATCGCTCAAGATCCCGAGGAGCTCTCCGATCGTATTTGTAATGAGCGTAAACATGCACCGCGTGCTCACTGCGAGACCATGGGGTGTGCGGGGTCAGAGGCAAGCCGCCCATGTCCGATCACCACGCCTAACTAAATCTTTGGATCGGTGTCACTAACATAGTGTGTGAGACGGACACTTAAACTATGTCGGCTGAACCACCGCACTGAGGCTAAGGGAACGGGTCGTGGTAGGCTTACACCGAAGCCGCCTTACCTTAACAGTGGCAATCGGGGCTACTACGAACACGCCGAGGACGTGCCGACTATCGGGACAAGGCAATGCCAAGTCATCATCCCGACGGTTGGGGCATTTAACGACCGCCACCCTCACCCAAGATTGCGGGGCCTACCGCTCGGGTTAGCAAAATCCTCACGTGGTCCAGGACGGAATGACTTGCTCGACGTCCCCGCCATGGATGCAAGGTACTTTATGCATCAGGCCGGATGATGCTATCTACACCGCAACTCTAACCCGCCCTTAGCAACAAACAAACAATTCCATAAAATCCAATACGTGCTCAATAAGAATACAACGAGCCTAGTATGATACTACGAAGGAAGGAACAGATACGAGCATGCCAGAAAGGAACAACCTATCATGGATTAACATGAGAATTAACCAAGAAATCATGCTAACCGGGAATTCAGATTGAAGCACCTAGCTACACATGTCAATAATCACAAACAAGCAGTCATTCAACAATCACATATAATATCGCAGGGTCCACACAACCCCGGTAAGAAATCCTTACCTTGGTCGGGGACGGTTTGGCACGAAATCCTAAGTCGCGAACAATCTCGATCTAGCTACCAGGAACCTATCAATCATCACAAAAATCACACAATAGGCCTAAATGCAATAAAATAAATGAGGCTCAGCTCGGGAGCAACTCACGAGGCATGACGAACGCACGAACGAGCCGATTGGACGAACGGGGCAGCAACGGGGCTCGAAGGGCGCGTTGGGGCGCGAAAATGGGCGCGTGGCGCGTTAGGTGCGCACGCTAGAGGCGCGGACGCGACATGGACGGAGGCGGCCGCTGAGATGGAGATGCGGGCGGCGAACGGCTTCGGCTACTGGGCGCGCGCTGGCACGACTTCGACGAGCGAGGGCTCGGTTTCGCGACGGCGCTGCGGAGCTGGGCGCGCGCGCATGACGGACGGACGGACGGCACATTGGCGAGCTCGACGAGCGAGGGCTCTGCTTTTGCGCGCGAATAGGGGCAAAAAGACACAAATCCAAGCGATCCACGGGGATTCGACGCTCGATTCCTTGAAGAAGAACTCCCTACACTAGTTTTGCACAAAACCCATACTTCAAATCGCCTCAACTCGCCGATGAACGGAAACCAAACTAGGGAGAAGAAATGGATTCGGAGGAGAAGGAAAAGAGAAGAGAAGAGAAAGGTGTAACGACCCGACCGAATGGGGTTCTAAATAGGCCATTACCTCAATGCATGCACAGTAAATCAACACTAGAATTTGCAATAGGGTTGTTTTGATTCTAAGTAAAAACCAAAAACCCGGCAAGAGTTCATTTAAAAGTCAATACAAAATTCTTGAAACTCATCCCTGTTTCCAAGCACTGCTCCAAGACAAATACATTTCCAAACATACTACGATCAGAGATTTGTTTAAAACATACAAACTTTACAACAATGCTAGAATCGGAAATACATTGAGAAAACACCCTAGGGCTCCGTGCCCAACTACATGCATTCAGAGGACATTTAAATCATAAATATAAATCTCAGAGTTGAACAACGGGTTTCCATGATCACAGCTCCTCCTCCTCCACCCATCCCGCCTCGCGCCATGGTTTCTGAAAGATAAGTAAGGGTGAGTAACGAATTACTCAAGTAAGAATCCCCAACAGGGTACAATCACGATACACATGGTCATCTCGAGAAAGATATGCAAGCTATGAATATAAACACAGATAGAGCACATAGCTTAGCCCACACTTGGGCCTCGGATGCCAACTCAGGGTCTTAGTCCGGAAATCAAACACCACACAACACATCACACAAGTCGCCCTATACGAGAAACAAGTCTCGGCCTCGGCTGTCTCATCGTCGACGAAAGGTACATCGCTCACAATCCCGAGGAGCTCTCCGATCGCTGTAATGAGCGTAAGCATGCACCGCGTGCTACTGCAGACTATGGGGGGTTGCTGAGTGCAAGGCAAGCGCCCATATCCAGTCACCACGCCTAACTAAATCTTTGGATCGGTGTCACTGACATAGGGGTGTGAGACCTGGACACGTAAACTATGTCAGCCTGAACCACCGCACCTGGGGCCAAGAAACGGTCGTGGTAGGCTTACACCAGGAAGCCGTCCTTGCCTTAACAGGTGGCAATCAGGGGCTACTGCCAAACATGCCGAGGACATGCCGGTTTGCCGGGGCGAGGCAATGCCAAGTCATCATCCCGACCGTTGGGGCATTAACAACCGCCTCCTCACCCAAGATTGCGGGGCCTACCGCTTTGGGTTAGCTAATCCTCACGGGGTCCGGGGGACGGAATGACTTGCTCGACGCCCCCGCCATGGATGCAAGGTTCTTTATGCATCAAAGCCCGGATGATGCTATCTACCGCACTTCTAAACCCGCCCTAGCAAAGCAAACAAACAATTCCATAAAATCCAATACGTGCTCAAAGAGAATACAACGAGCCTAGCATGATACTACGAAGCAAAGGCAGATCACGAGCATGCCGAGAAAGGAACAACCTAGCATGGATTAACATGAGAATTAACCAGAAAGTCATGCTAATCGGGAATTCAGATTAGAGCACTTATCACCAAACATGTCAATAAACACAAACACGCATACAATCAAGCAATCGCATAATATATCGCAGGTCCACACAACTCGTAGAAGAAATCCTTACCGGCCGGAAGACCTCTAAACACAAGAAACCTAAGGCTGCGAACGAACCAGAGCTAGCTAGCGAGAACCTAACAAAAAACAACAATAATTACAATCAAAAGGCCCAAATATAATAAAACAAATGGGGGCTCGGCTCAGGAGCAACTCACGAGGCACGGGTGACACGCGAACAGGCTAGGCAAAGAACTGGCGCATGACAGTATGACAGGCGCGGGGCGGGGCTGGGCGCTACTGACACACTGTGTGCTGGGCGTACTGGCAGCGGCTACTGGGCGCGCGTGCGCGCGCGCAAAGCAGTGAGGCAGGAGGCGAAGGCGCTGGCGCTGGAACGGCTTCGGATCTGGCGACGCTTAGGGCTCGCGGCGACATGTGTGCGCGCTCGGCCGGGCGAGGGCGAAGCCGGGCGGCGACGAGCGTCGGGCTCGATCGATCGTGCGATAACGACGAGGCTGAGGCGCGAGCGGCAGGGCTGGCGGATCTGGTGCGACCTGGGCGTCGGGCTCGGGCGGTCTGGCTGCTGGCGACGCGCGATGGCGTGCGGCCTGGGCGAGCGGCTCCGGCGGTGGTGCGGCGGCGTGCGGCAGCTCGGGCGGATCTGGCCGACGGGGCTGGGCTGCTCGGGAGAGATAGAGAGAAAGAGAGAGAAAAGAGAAAAAAGGAGAAAAGGAAAGAGAAAAAAAAGAAAAAGAAAAAGAAAAGAAAAATGAATTTGGACAAAAAAAAAGGGAAAATGGGAAAATAAAAAGGAAATGGGGATTTTATCCCAAAAATCCAACCTTATCCAAAACAAACCTTAAAATCCCACTTCCCGGCTTCCTCCTTCGAAACCCGACTGAAGCAACCTCCTCCAATAAATCAAACTCACTTAAATCCAACTCCCAAAGCAACACAAAAGGCCCGGGCTCGAATCCCAAAGGAAACACACAACCAACCATCACTTTGCAAAAATCCCAAATCACAACCGAACTTCCAAACAACTAGCCCAAACATCTCGGGACTCGCAGCCCACAACAAACAAGCCTCAAAAAAGGCAGGAGCTGCCTCGAAGCCCTGAAAATCCACAAATCCTGCCCAGGGAGCAAAAAGACCAAAAATGCCCCTAAGGGACAAAACAGCTTTAACGGCCCAACCGAACCACTGAAACTGAACCGGAAGCTCCTCGAGAACCGGGATAGAAAACTGGGCCGTTACAATACTCCCTCCTTATAAGACTTTCGTCCTCGAAAGTCCTAAGACGAAACGGCTCTAGGAATACTCCACTGATTCCTAGCCAACTGAACTTCTCGGCTAATACAACACTAGCCCATCTTCGAGAACCAAACCCTCTTGGGTTCTCAAAGGCTCAAAGCCACAAAGCCATCCAGACTGCCAAACACTAAACTCCGAAGGAAAACAAATGCGAAAATCCTGACGGCAAACCACATCCTCAACTCACACCAACTCTCAACGGTGCTACTCACAAGAAACTCGAGGATCGCCACAAGCTCGAAATTCTACACCACGCCTTGGCAAAACTTTTTCGAATGCCCACAATGTAACCTTCTAGATTCCAGAAACCAAACGGCCTACTCTTACTTCACATGAGGCGGCGAACCACAAAGCTTGCCTAAAGCCTCAACGAAAAGCAAACAAATCACCCATGGCGATTGATCCAAAAGGCAAACTTTTCCAACAAGCACAAGTGAAACTTCACTACGGCCAACCCTAATCGGCCAAAACCAGCATGAGCTCCACTCGGCCTAGCCAACAAGCAGGAGCCTCTCAACGGCCGAACACAAACTTTTCCATGAAAACCTACTAGCAATCGCCAAAGAGAACATTGCGGGCAAGGAAACAACCAACGCTCCTCTCATGGAAATCTCGGCGAAGGACCAAACCCTCATAGGGCTAAAGGCAACACAACAAACTTGAGAGAGAATAAAACCCAAAGGCTAACCAACCAATGCCACGGCACCTCTGTGCCAACTCTCTCAATCGAGGCTCACTAACGCCAAGCTGCGAAAGCACAACAACAACAAGCAAAGCCCGAGAAGGAATTGCTCAGCTGAATTCAACTCAAGCTCATCGCGAGCAAAGCTCGCCTCCAAGCTACCACTCAACTCTTAAAATCCAACTGGCTACTTAAAGGACTTCTCCTTTAAGCTTAAGCCTAACTCAACTTCCAACCGGAAGCTCCACTCCCGAAACCTCACCAGGAAAACGGATATCGACAACCTCAAAGCTTACGGATCCTGAGCCACACGAATCCGCAAGACTACCTCAAGAGCTAACCCTCGAGGCTGGCATCCAAGGAGCAACTCAACCACCACAGAGGCTAGGGAAAAAGGAAATCTTCAATCCCCAAAGAACCAACAACTTGCCAGAACAACTCAACTCTTCTTGGTGGCCTGCGCCTCTAGAGAACAAACAACTCTTGCTTGCTAAAAACACAAAGCGAGGACCCTCTCATTGGTGACCAACTGCGCTACTCGATCAACTACACAACTCGGGAGCTAAGTCGACTCCTACCAAGCGGAAACGACTTTCCCAAAGAAGCAAACTACGAAGGGCGTGAACATCACACAAGCTCGCTGACTAGCCCAAACCCAAGGCAACAGCAACCAACTCTCTTGGAAGCAACACCCAAGAGAAAACTCAACCAATCGGACCACCAATCCGAAACTAACAAAGACTTGCTCAATCGCGAGGGAGGGGTCAACTCCCAAAACTTACCGACTAGGAACAAGACCTCGTATAACGCCCTCGGCTAGAACCGAACTAGCTCTCGAAACAACAAAAGAGCCAAATCTTGGCCAAACACTCACAAGAGGCAGAACAACCCTTACTGCAGCCTCTAGAACACCATCCAAGAATCCGCTTAACTGGACAAACAACTGCTTCCAAGCAGCCAACAAACTTTTCCTTCTTGCTAACACCTCTGCCATCAATTCCAAAACCAGGGGAGTAACCTGACAACTCCCCGAAGAAAACGGCTCTTACAAGCAGACAACCGAAGGACAGAGAGCTCCTCATACGCTCACTGTCTTGCTCCACTAGAGCAACAACATCTAAATCTCACGGGGCAACAACGGGGCCCATCTCGGTGAACCTCCAAAAGCCAAACGGGGCAACTCAACATCCTCGCAGCGGAAAACAACCAACAGGGCACAAACCACTCGCCCCACGAGCAAAACTAATCTCAAGCAACTCCAATCCACACCTTGGTCGACACCAAGCATCAACTTGCCACCACACCGGAACCAATCCGGACTTTACTCCAAACAAACTCTGGCTTGCTAGCCCACCAAAACTGCTAGCAACTCACCCGAGGCTACAAACTACTCGACTCTGGCTTGCCAACTAAACTTACTACCTGGGTCTGACTGAGCTCTGGTGAGGCTCTCCACAACTAGGGTTCTTCGACAACCCTCGACACACACTGTCGACTAACGGCCTACAACCAATTGCCTGAACAAACAAAAACTCCATTTTCTAGCAACACATCCATGCTGGCCAACTCCAACTCCTTGGAAACCAAGAGGACCCGAAACGCTACCGAATGCGTCATCCTCCTACTCAAACATCAACCACAACATAACTTCTACCCAAGGAAAGATCCGAACAACTCTCTTAGCCATGACGATCAGAAACCATGCGGCTCAGCTACCACCGCTCTTGTTCAGTTTCCAACTGAACTCCAACCAACGATCAACAAAAAGATCCATCAACCAAGCTTAGGTCCAACTTAACAAATCTTGCCTAAGCAACAACTTGATACCACGAGCACGGTATCCTTACCACCTCAACCAAAGCCTTACAACAACCACCTGGAGTCCAACTTCTCCAGGAACTGAGCACGAGACCTCCAAAGCAAACCCTACATGGATATGAAACTCTCGCCACGGAACGAACCACACAAAACACACTTGTGTGCACAACTCTTAACCTTCCTTTAGAGATCCAAGACTAACAAGCGCTTTTCCAAAAAGCAACGCTAACTCCTGGCAGCGATACAAACAATCCAAGGAACACCAAAAGTTCCATCTCCACACGATACTCGAAGCTGAGGCAACCTCGCTCTACCAAAGCATAATCATGCCAAACCAAACTTACTTTGTACCAAGCCTCTACCAAGGGTGCTTACCCCTAAGGCATCCAAAGCCTCTCACAAGGCATCAGCTCATCTCGCCTGAAAAGCATCCAACTCACCTCATAGGCATCCAACTCATGGTCCCTCAGCTGGACCAAACTCACATCTACAATGCTCAACTCTCCTCAGATTTAGGCACTCGAAGGTAGTTGACCGCACTACCAACCACAAAGAAATCTCTTGGCCTTAACACTAGCGCGAGACTCACGCGCACCAACACTTACCAACTGGCAACCTGCTGACTTACTCAACCTCCGAAACATCGGGAAGAGGCTCCGCTCCTCTCGAGCATCCTTTCGCTTGTAGTCCATCGACTACCACCGAACTAGCCCTCCGCACGACCTAAACAGTGCAAGCGCCATAAATGCAGATCCAAGGCTAAAAGAGTGCGCTGAACTCCGGACGGCATAGAACCATCTGCTATGCCCAAGCCAAACTCAAGCCTCAACCAGACTTAGTGCCAAAGCGGCACACCAACCAATGCACCTCAAGTGCCACTACTACCAAAACCACATCTTACTACCAATGGGGCCAACAAGGTCACAACCTCAAGTGACACGAACTCTGGCTAGGCATACAAGGGCTCAACTCAAACAACCATGCCTATGGCATCTCATCAAGCCGAAGGCCCACGACCTACCCTTGCATCTCCACATGATGCTCAACAAAACTCTGGCCGGCTCTCTCAACGTGCAGCAGCTAGCTCCACTCCAGGAGCTCACCAAAGGAAGAGTGCTCAACTCTACCAAACATCTGAGGAAAACACCAACGGATCTAGTCCGAAGGGAACACTACTCATCGCACCCTTAACCACGGTGGTTAAAACATCGGGTTGCAAACAACAACACTTTAAAGGAGCACAAAAATGCCTAAACAATCTCCTCGAGAAGGTCGCTAACTCTGCGGTGCGCCACCGAGCAATCAAACAACCGCTAAGGCTCAAGATCAACACTTGAGCTACCCAGGCTAGTCCACACGGGGACCTGCTCCACAAACATCCACATCAGCACAAACACAGCTAACTCCTCTCTTGGAGTGGCACTCCAAGGAAAAACACCTCCACCCTCTCACTAGGGGAAAACCAACAACAGGGCCACAATTGGCCTAAGGGAGTCCAAGCTCTGCCTCCCACGGGGACAACGTCCCAGGGCATCCGAATCTGTCTGGATACCTCAACAAGCCACAACATACATCACACATGCGGGAAGTTGGCATGATGGCGCTCTAAACCCAAACCAACAACGAAGAGAACTCGCTTCGTCTCCGCTCCACAACACTACACAAGACATACACTAGATGACAAGTATTGTAAATTCTTAACCCTTTTCAACAACAAGTAGTAAACTTAGGCGCACTGATGGATCGCCGAGAGGCCGATGATCATGGAAAAACGACCTACAACAAAAAGGTCGGTCCTGAGAATCTATGACTCGAGCTCGATACCAATCAGAATGACCGACAGACCGAATGGGGTTCTAAATAGGCCATTACCTCAATGCATGCACAGAAATCAACACTAGAATTTGCAATAGGGTTGTTTCGGATTCTAAGTAAAAAACCAAAAACCGGCAAGAGTTCATTTAAAAAGTCAATACAAAATTCTTGAAACCTGTCCCTGTTTCCAAGCACCTGTTCCAAGACAAATACATTTCCAAACATACTCTGATCAGAGATTTGTTTAAAACATACAAACTTTACAACAATGCTAGAATCCGGAAATACATTCAGAAAACACCCTAGGGCTCCGTGCCCAACTACATGCATTCAGAGGACATTTAAATCATAAATATAAATCTCAAAGTTGAACAACGGGTTTCCATGATCACAGCTCCTCCTCCAGCCATCCTGCCTCGCGCCATGGTTTCCTGAAAGATAAGTAAGGGTGAGTAACGAATTACTCAGTAAGAATCCCCAACCGGGGTACAATACGATACACATGGTCATCTCGAGAAAGATATGCAAGCTATGAATATAAACACAGATAGAGCACATAGCTTAGCCCACACTTGGGCCTCGGATGCCAACTCAGGGTCTTAGTCCGGAAATCAAACACCACACAACACATCACACAAGTCGCCCTATACGAGAAACAAGTCTCGGCCTCACTCACCTCTCATCATCGACGAAAGGTACACCGCTCACAATCCCGAGGAGCTCTCGATCGGCGCCAGAATGAGCGTAAGCATGCACCGCGTGCTACTGCAGACTATGGGGTTGCTGAGTCTCCAAGGCAAGTGCCCATATCCATCCACCACGCCTAACTAAATCTTTGGATCGGTGTCACTGACATAGGGGTGTGAGACCTGGACACGTAAACTATGTCAGCCTGAACCACCGCACCTGGGGCCAAGAAACGGTCGTGGTAGGCTTACACCAGGAAGCCGTCCTTGCCTTAACAGGTGGCAATCAGGGCTCTCGCCAAACATGCCGAGGACATGCCGGCCGCCAGGGACGAGGCAATGCCAAGTCATCATCCCGACCGTTGGGGCATTAACAAGCCGCCTCCTCACCCAAGATTGCGGGGCCTACCGCTTGGGTTAGCTAATCCTCACGGGGTCGGGGCGGAATGACTTGCTCGACGTCCCTGCCATGGATGCAAGGTTCTTTATGCATTAGGCCCGGATGATGCTATCTACCTGCACTTCTAACCTGCCCTAGCAAACAGCAAACAATTCCATAAAATCCAATACGTGCTCAAAGAGAATACAACGAGCCTAGCATGATACTACGAAGCAAAGAATGCAGATACGAGCATGCCGAGAAAGGAACAACCTAGCATGGATTAACATGAGAATTAACCAGAAAGTCATGCTAATCGGGAATTCAGATTAGAGCACTTATCACCAAACATGTCAATAAACACAAACACGCATACAATCAAGCAATCGCATAATATATCGCAGGTCCACACAACTCCGGAAGAAATCCTTACCGCCGGGAAGACCTCTAAACACAAGAAACCTAAGCTGCGAACGAACCCGAGCTAGCTGAAGCGAGAACCTAACAAAAACAACAATAATTACAATCAAAAGGCCCAAATATAATAAAACAAAGAGGCTCGGCTGAGGGAGCAACTCACGAGGCACTACGACACGCGAACGGGCCACGGCAAAGACGGGTTAGGCAAAGAAATTATGCAGCAGATAGCGCGCGCTGGAAGGTTGGCGGGCAAGGGCGCTGCTATGTGGCTACGGGCGCTACTGACACGCGCTGCGGCGCGCTGGCTGTCGGCTGTTGCGCGCGCGTAACGCGCGTAAGCGAGCAAGCAGGAGGAGGAAGGCGCGCGGGCGCTGGAATGGCTCGGATCCGCGACGCTAGGCAGGGGGCGACGACCGTGCGGCCGGGCTCGGGAGGGCGAAGAAGCTGGCGCGGCGACGAGCGTCGGGCTCGATCGATCGTGCGATAACGACGAGGCCGAGGCGCGAGCGCAGTGGTGGCGGATCTGGTGCGACACGGGCGTCGGGCTCGCGCGCGATCTGGCTGGGCGGCGACAGCGCGATGGCGTCGCGGCTGGGCGAGCGGCCCGGCGGTGGTGCGGCGGCGTCTGGCGCAGCTCAAGGCGGATCTCGCCGACGGTCGGGCTGGCTGCTGAGAGAGAGAGAGAGAGAGAGAGAGAAAAGAGAAAAAAAGGAGAAAAGGAAAGAAAAAAGAAAAAGAAAAAGAAAAGAAAAATGAATTTGGACAAAAAAAAAGGGAAAATGGGAAAATAAAAAGGAAATGGGGATTTTATCCCAAAAATCCAACCTTATCCAAAACAAACCTTAAAATCCCACTTCCCGGCTTCCTCCTTCAAACCCGATCAAGCAACCTCCTCCAATAAATCAAACTCACTTAAATCCAACTCCCCCAAAGCAACACAAAAGGCCCGGCTCGAATCCCAAAGGAAACACACAACCAATCATCACTTTGCAAAAATCCCAAATCACAACCGAACTTCCAAATAACTAGCCCAAACATCTCGGGACTCGCAGCCCACAACAAACAAGCCTCAACAAAGGCAGGAGCTGCCTCGAAGCCCGAAAATCCACAAATCCCGCCAGGAGCAAAAGACCAAAAATGCCCCTAAGGGACAAAAAGCAGCTTTAACGGCCCAACCGAACCATCGAAAATCGAGGCTAAGCTCTCGAGAACCGGATAGAAAATCGGGCCGTTATAAAAGGAAAGCTTACGGAGGAGACGAGCGAGCGGCGAGGAGCTCCGCGAGTCGAGGTCGGCGTGGGGAAGGAGAATTCGCGAGAAAAGCCCAGTCGGTCGGTCGGAGGGGATTCACGAAGAAGAAGAAGAAGAAGAAACGGGGAGCGAACTCGGGCGATTTTGGCTTTTAAATAAAACGCACGAAGACAGGCATAAATACAAGCTCGCGCACAAAGATTAACAAACGCGCGCGGTGGCTCTACTGGGTGTGCTCCTCGCCTAGCATGCGACACTACCTGGTTCGATTCCTCGACGCGCTATTTAATTCCTTATTTATTTTTTCTCCTTCCCAAGCCCAAACGCCTTCACCAAAAATCCCAATTCTTTTCAAATTGACTCATAATTATTCCGGAAAATTTAATTTCAAAACCGGCCCTGTCGGCCCGACCCAAAATTACCAAAATGCCCCTGGGCCTCCCGGGAAGACCGAGATGAAATTTTAGGGCGTTCACAGGTGGAGGTGCTTTGCCTTGGAGTGCCACTCCAAGAGAGGAGTTAGCTATGGGTGTGCTTATGTGGATGCTTGTGGAGCAGTCCCCCCGTGTGGACTAGCACTGGGTAGCTCAAGTGTTGATCTTGAGCCTTAGCGCATTGTTTGATTGCCCAGTGAGTAGCTGCAGAGTTGGCACCTTCGAGGAGATTGTTGAGGCATCTTGGTGCTCCCTGTAAAGTGTTGTTGTTTGCGGCCGCAGTTTTAACCCACGTGGTTAAGGGTGCAGTGAGCGATGTTCCCTTTCGGATTGGATCCGTTGGTGTTTTTCTCAGAGGTTTGGTAGAGTTGAGCACTCTTCCTTTGG
This sequence comes from Sicyos edulis, assembly GCA_036507275.1. Lineage (NCBI taxonomy): Eukaryota > Viridiplantae > Streptophyta > Magnoliopsida > Cucurbitales > Cucurbitaceae > Sicyos > Sicyos edulis. Next base: position 39,659,368 of record CM071847.1, read on the forward strand.
TGAGCCTCGGAGTGGAGCTAGCCTGCCGCATGTTGAGAGAGCCGGCCGAGTTTTGTTGAGCATCATGTGGAGATGCAGGGGTAGTAGCTGTGAGCCTTCGGTTTGATGAGATGCCATAGGCATGGTTTTTGAGTTGGAGCCCTTGTATGCCTAGCCAGAGTTCGTGTCACTTGAGGTTGTGATCTTGTTGGCCCATTGGTAGTAAGATGTGGTTTTGGTAGTAGTGGCACTTGAGGTGCATTGGTTGGTGTGCCGCTTTGGCACTAAGTGCGGTTCGAGGAGCTTGAGTTTGGGTTGGGCATAGCAGATGGTTCTATGCCGTCCGGAGTTCAGCGCACTCCTTTAGCCTTGGATCCGTTTATGGCAGTGGCACCTGTTTAGGTCGTGCCAGAGGGCTAGTTCAGTGGTAGTCGATGGACTACAAGCGAAAGGATGCTCGAGAGGAGCCCGAGCCTCTTCCCAGTGTTTCTGGAGGTTGAGTAAGTCGAGAGTTGGCGGTTGGTAAGTGTTGGTGCGCGTGAGTCTCGCGCTAGTGTTAAGGCCAAGAGATTTCTTTGTGGTTGGTAGTGCGGTCAACTACATTCGAGTGCCTTAACTCGAGGAGAGTTGAGCATTGTAGATGCGAGTTTGGTCCAATGAGAGGACCTTGAGTTGGATGCTCATGAGATGAGCTGGATGCCTATGAGGCGAGATGAGCTGATGCCTTGCGAGAGGTTTTGGATGCCTTAGGGGTAAGCACCCTTGGTAGAGGCTTGGTATAAAGTAAGTTCGGTTTGGCATTGTTATGCTTTGGTAGAGCAAGGTTGCCTCGACTTCGAGTATCGTGTGGAGATGGAACTTTTGGTGTTCCTTGGATTGTTTGTATCTCTGCCAGGAGTTAGCGTTGCTTTTTGGGAAAAGCGCTTGTTAGTCTTGGATCTCTGAAGGAAGGTTGAGAGTTGTGCACAAGTGTGTTTTGTGTGGTTCGTTACGTGGCGAGAGTTTTCGAGATCCATGTAGGGTTTGCTTTGGAGATCTAGTGCTCGGTTCTCGGAGAAGTTGGACTGTGTGGTTGTTGCAAGGCTTTAGTCGAGGTGGTAAGGATACCGTGCTCGTGGTATCAAGTTGTTGCTTAGGCAAGATTTGTTAAGTTGGACCTAAGCTTGGTTGGCGGATCTTTTTGTTGATCGTTGGTTGGAGTTCAGTTGGAAACTGAACAAGAGCGGTGGTAGCTAAGCCGCGTGGTTTCTGATAGTCATGGCTAAGAGAGTTGTTTGGATCCTTCCTTGGGTAGAAGTTATGTTGTGGCCGATGCTTTGAGTAGGAGGATGACGCGATTCAGTAGCGCCGGGTCCTCTAGGTTCCCAAGGAGTTGGAGTTGGCCAGCATGGTTGGGATGCTGGAAATTGGAGTTGTTCGTTCAGGCAGTTGTCTGTTAGATCGGTTGCTGGCAGTGTGTGTCGAGGGTTGTCGAAGAACCCTAGGTTGTGGAGAGCCTCTCTCCAGCAGCTCGGTCGAGCCCTGTAGTGAGTTTAGTGGCCGGTGAAGGCGTGTGGGTCGTAGCCTCGGTTGAGTTGCTAGCAGTCTTGGTAGACTAGCAAGCTAGTGTTTGTTTGGAGTAAAGTCCGGATTGGTTCCGGTGTGGTGGCAAGTTGATGCTTGGTGTCGACCAAGGTGTGGATTGGAGTTGCTTGAGATTAGTTTTGCTCGTGGGGCGAGTGGTTTGTGCCTCGTTGGTTGTTTTCCCGCCTGTGATGTTGAGTTGCCCACAGTTTTGGCTTTTGGAGGTTCAGTCTGAGTTGGACCCCTGTTGTTGCCCCGTGAGATTAGATGTTGTTGCTCTAGTGGAGCATGACAGTGAGCGTATGTGGAGCTCTCTGTCCTTTGGTTGTCTGCTTGTAAGAGCCGTTTCCTTCGGGGAGTTGTCAGGTTACTCCCTTGGTCTTGGAATTGATGGTAGTGGTGCTAGCAAGAAGGAAAAGTTTGTTGGCTGCTTGGAAGCAGTTGTTTGTCCAGTTAAGTGGATTCTTGGATGGTGTTCTAGAGGCTGCAGTAAGGGTTGTTTTGCCTCTTGTGAGTGTTGGGCCAAGGTTTGGTCCTCTTGTTGTTTCGAGAGCTAGTTCGGTTCTAGCTGGGGGGCGTTGCCCTGAGGTCTTGTTCCTAGTCAGAAAGTTTTGGGAGTTGACCCCTCCCTCAACAGTTGAGTAAGTTCTGTTAGTTCTAGATTGGTGATTCGATTGGTTGAGATTTCCCTTGGGTGTTGCTTCCAAGAGAGAGTTGGTTGTTGTTGCCTTGGGTTTGAGCAAGTCAGCGAGCGTGTGTGGAGTTCGCTGCCCTTCTGGAGTTTGCTTGCTGAGAAGTCGTTTCCCGTTTGGCAGGAGTCAGCTTAGCTCATGAGTTGTGGAGTTGATCAGAGTAGCGCAGCGGTCAGCCCAGCGAGAGGGTCCCTGCTTTGTGTTGTTAGCAAGCAAGAGTTGTTTGTCCCCGCAAGGGTGGAGGCCAGCCAGTAAGAGTTGAGTTGTTCTGGCAAGTTGATGGTTCTTTGGAGATTGAAGATTTCCTTTCCCCTAGCCTCTGTGGTGGTTGAGTTGCTCCTTGGATGCCAGCCTCGAGTGTTAGCTTCCGAGGTAGTCTTGCGGATTCATGTGGCTCAGGATCCATAAGCTTGGAGGTTGTCGTCATCCGTTTTCCTTGTGAGGTTTCGGGAGTGGAGCTTCTGGTTGGAAGTTGAGTTAGGCCTAGGCTAAAAGGAGAAGTCTTTTGAGTAGCCAGTTGGATTTTTAGAGTTGAGTGGTAGCTTGGAGGCGAGCGTTGCTCCTTATAAGTTTGGGTTGAGTTCTGCTGAACAAGCCCTTCTTGGGCTTTGTTCCTAGTTGTTGTGCGTTCGCAGTTGGCGTTAGCGAGCCGCGTTGAGTGAGTTGGCGCGAGGTGCCGTGGCATTGGTTGGTAAGCTGTTGAGCTGTTTTCCTCAAGGTGTTGTGCCGCAGAGAGCTGCGTGATGGTTTAGTCCTTGCTTCCTGAGATTTTGAGAGGAATGTTGGTTGTTCCTTGCCTGGCGATGTTCTCCTTGGCCAGTTGCTGGTAGGTTTTCGTTGGAAAGTTTGCGTTCGGCCGTTGAGGAGCTCTAGTTTGTTGGTTTGGCCGAGTGGAGCTCGTGCTTGGCCCCCTGTCTTTTAGAGGTGGCCGTGGTGAAGTTTCACCGTGTGAGTGTTGTTAGCCGTCGGGTGTACCAGGATGGTGCCCCTTGCCTTTGGTTCGGCGTTTTCTCCTTAAGATGGTTGCTTAAGCATTGTGGTCGTGTTCTAGTTGGAGAAGTTTGCCTTTTGGATCAATCGCCAGCTGGTGTTTCGCTTGGATCTCGTTAAGGCTGTAGGCAAGATTTGAGGTTCGCTGGTCTCTTGTGAAGTAAGAGTAGGCTGTTTGGTTTTCTGGAACCTATGAGGTTCAGTTGTTTGGTCAGCTTGTTGTAGGGTTGAGGTTGTTTTGTTGTCAGCCGTGAGCTTCCAGAGGAGTTTTGCCAGTGCGTGGTGTAGAGTTTCAGAGCTTGTGGCCAGTCCTCGAGTTGTTGAGAGTAGCACCGTTTGAGAGTTGGTGCAAGTTGAGGACGTGGTTTGCCGTCTAGTTTTTCGCATTTGTTTTCTTTCGGAGTTCAGTGTTTGGCAGTCTGGATGGCTTTGTGGCCTTGAGTTTTTGAGAACCCAAGAGGGTTTGGTTTTCGGAGAAGGTTGGTGCTGGTTTCTGTGGAGTTTTCCTGGAGCTGTTTCGTCTTGGAACTTTCGAGGACGAAAGTCTTAAAAGGAGGGAGTATTGTAACAACCCAGTTTTCTATCCCAGTTTTTGAGGTGCCTTCGGGTCAAGTTTCGGTTGTTGGTTGGGTCGTTAGAGCGGTTTTGCCCCTTGGGGGTATTTTGGTCTTTTGGCTCTTCGGGCAGGATTTGTGGTTTTCGGGGCTTGAGGCGCTCCGCCTTTGTTGAGGTTTGTTTTTGGTGGCTGAGTCCCGAGATGTTTGGGCTTTTCGTTTGGGTGTTTCCTTCGGGATTCGAGCCGGGGCCCTTAGTGTTGCTTTGAGAGTTGGGTTTAAGTGAGATTTATTTATTGGAAAAGGTTGCTTCAGTCGGGTCTCGAAGGAGGAAGCCGGGAAATGGGATTTTAAGGATTTTAAGGATTTTTAGAAAATTGGAAAAAATGGATAAGGATGGAAAAAGGATTAAAATCCCATTTATTCTTTTATTTTCCCATTTTCCTTTTATTTTCTTTTTTCTTTTATTTTTCCCCCAAATCCCCTTTCTCTCTCTCTCTCTCTCTCTCCCCGACCAGCCCCATCCAGCGGAGCCAGCTCGTCGCCCAGCAGCCCAGCCGGCCAGATCTCGCCGTCGCACGCCCAGCAGCCGAGGGGAGCCCTCCAGCCGGCCAGATCTCGCCCGTCGCACGCCCAGATCCGCCCTGCCCCTACCGGACGCCCCATCGCGCGCAGACGTAGCCATCGCGCGCCCAGCCCCTACCGCACGCTGTCGCGTGCCGCTCGCCCGCGTGCCCAGCCGCTCGTTCGCGCCCTAGCCGTGTAGTAGCCCCTCAGCGCTGCGGCCAAAGAAATGCCTAAGCGTGCTGGCCCGTCGTCCCGCCCGAGTGTCAGTGCGTGCCTCGTGAGTTGCTCCCAGTGAGCCACATTTGTTTTATTATATTTGGGCCTTTTGATTGTAATTATTGTTGTTTTTGTTAGGTTCTAGCTAGGTAGCTCGGGTTCGATCGCAGCTTAGGTTTCTTAATGTTGTTCTTGATAGTATTTATAATAGTGAGAATTCTGACAAAGATTTGTCAAAGACTGTTGACACTAAAATGATTTGCTATAGTAGAAAGAAACAATCTAAAAAGAATTACACTCAATTTCAAAACAAAAGAGTTCTAACCTTGTACTCTATACATCTGAAGATGCAAAACATGTTGGATGCAAATGAGTACTTGATTGTAATAGAAATAAAAAAAGAGTCATGAGATAAAACAAGACTTGGTACACAAAAGTTCTTGTAAATACCTAATATTGATAGTGAGGAGACATATTCTCCTATGGTGGATGCAATAACTAACATCAAGATATCTAATCATCCTGACATATATAAAAAGATGATGCACATCTTATGAGTATAATTCTAAGAGAATCACAGTAAGGATTTATTACTATTTATGTATATGTTGATGATATAAATATAATAGAAACTCCTGAACAGCTTTCAAAGCCAAAAAAATCTATTAAAAATAATTTGAGATGAAATGTCTCGAAAAATAAAATGTTGCATTGACTTGCAATTTTAAAATTGTGCAGATGGATTATTTAATCATGAAACATTTCATACATAAAGATCTTAAATAGCTTTTACATGAATAAAAACACATCCATTGAACATTTCAATGAAGTGTCATATTTTAGTGTGATAATGACATTTGTATGTATATTAATTATGCAACTCATATAAAACTAGATCTTATACAGATTAATTTTTCATGTAGAATTTTTGCAAATCATGAGGCTAATCGAGAATGTGTATGATCAATACCACTTACTCAACACATCTGTGGAACCCGTGGCTTAGCTCACAAATTCAAAGGATAATTTGGCAGAGTTAATTACAAATGCATTACTAACTGCAACATTCCATATGTTGGTGTATAACATTGAAATATAACGAGTCTGGTATTTTAAGTGATGTTTTAATAAGGGAGAGTAAAACTACTGCACTCTTTTTCCCTTGCTAAGTTTTTTTCTCACTGGATTTTCCTAGCAAGGTTTTTAATGAGGCAGTTGTTAAATCTATAAATACAATGGATATTTAAGGGGGAGTGTTATGAATTAATATGTAGATATCCATTTTAGGCACTCCACTCACCTCACACCTCAACTAACTTCCCATTATTCTCCCCTGATGAACCACTCAAATGTCTATTTATACACTTATGAATACTATAAATAAGTGTTATTTTATCATTGTATGACACACCAAGAATCAATAAGAATTCTCAAAATTTACTATTTATCATCTCATTTCTCTCTCTATTTGTTATTCTATTTGTTCTTTTGTTGTTAGCTTTTGTTATTATTTTCATAACAGTAAAAAACTAAAAACATTCAAATAAAATGAGATAATTGAAAACAATAAACAGTTATCAAACATGTTTTTTGGTTTTTCATTTTAAAAAATATAAAACTAAAATGAGTTATCAAACATACATGATTTTTATTTTTTAAAATAAAAAACCAAAAACAGAAAAAGAAAAATTATAAACAAAAAACAAAAAACGAAATTGTTATCAAACATGCTCTAAATAATCAATTATTTGTTTGGGATTGAGAATAACAGTGATTGAGTGACAAATTTGTTGTGAAATGCAATAAAATTTAGGAAAATTGTACTAACTAGCCACTTTTAGGAAATTATTTGCAATTCTACTTAAACTTAAAAGTATTTGCAAAACTATTTATCAATTTTAAATTAAAAAAATAATCTTTCTCCAAAGGACCATCTTACCCCTTACGGAATATTTTTATTTAATTACAAAAACAGCTATTTACTCCAATCTCTCAACAATTAATTCTAAAGGAATGTTTACCGCTTCCAATTATTCACCAATTTTGGAAAACTTATATACGCACATGCCAAGTAGCTCAATTAATATGAACATTTTGAATGATAATTCATATGTATTTATCAATCAGACGCCTTTTTATCTAAATATTAATGTATTAAAGTTTAGGATTATGATTTTTTAATATTGTACTATCACAATTTTTTAAATTAGAAAATTATATTGTTAAATAATACAAATAAATATCAAGTTTATGAATTAATACTCATCTGTGAGATAAATACGTATACATACACAAAACAATATCTTACTCGTGAAATACCATATTAATTCTATATATATATCCAAGCAAAAACAATACAGTACTTACACCTAAACTAACATGATAGATACTACAAAAAAACAAAATCCCATAAACATTATTTATTTAAAACTCGTATTTATTTATTAATAAGTGATTATTGGTTTTTTGCACTTCAATGTATTTGAATAATTAAATCGTAAATTCATTTTCATGAATCTTTTTTACTTTTAAAAAGTAAAATTTTAATGGTTCAGTTTTATCTACAAAATAATTAAAAATGTAGTCAAATTCTTAAGTATTCATATTTATTTATTAATACTCGTATTAATCATTAACACGTGTATTTATAAATACTTATTAATACTCGTATTAATCATTAATATTGTATTATAAATATTTATTAATACTCGTATTAATCATTAACACGTGTATTTATAAATACTTATTAATATTCATATTAATATTGTATTATAAATATTTATTAATACTGTATTAATCATTAACCGTGTATTTATATATACTTATTAATATTCGTATTAATATTATATTATAAATATTTATTAACACTTGTATTATTCATTAACACTGTATTATAAATACTTATTAATGCATGTATTAATTATTAATATTGTTTCAAAAAAATTATTAATATTGTATTATAAATACTTATTAATACTTGTATTAATCATTAATACGTTTTAATAGTGTATTGCAGTACTCATTAATATCATACTGTAAGAAAATATTTAATAATACTCGTTAGTATAAATGATTACATTTTTTTAATTTTTTTTAATGGACCGTATTTATAATTATTTTCTAAATGATTAAATAATACAAATAAATATAATGTTTGATGAATTAATACTCTTAAATGAGATAAATATATCTTAATTGTGAAATATGATATTAATTCAGTATTTATACTCTAAAAATATATAATATTTATGCATAATATAACTAATACCACAAAAATAACAAGAATCCATAAATACTTATTTATTTTAAATTGTATTTATTTATTTATTTTAACATTAAAAACTTGTATTTATTTATTAATACATATTAAAGTTTTTAAGTATTTGACATAATCAAAATAATTATCTACAATTTTCCTAAAAAAACAACTACGCACAAAAAAATAATGTATCAAATTTAAATAAATGAAAAAAAAACTCTTTAAAACCTCACCGATATGGAGAGAACCCATAAGAAAATACGGCAGATTTAGAGGCAACTTTACATGAGATAATTCATGCAGAAATTGACAAAATCTAGGAGATATTTATTTCAAAATGTTAATTTAAGGTGTGAGGGTATTTATGTATTTTACTACTAAATGAAAAATTCCATTTAAATGCCGTCGATTAATTTTGCTATACTTTGTGAATATGACTATTTTTGTAAATTTTTCCTATATTTAGTTTACTCTTGCCAATAGCCCTAAAATTTAATGTAAAATTTGATAGAGGAGTTAAGGAGCGGTTAAAAATGTTGTTTACTAAAAAAAAAGAGTGGTTTTTTAGGAATGTCCAAGAAAACAACCATCCCTTGATTTTGTTTGGGACAATTTACGACCAAAACCATTTTATTTTTTATTTTTGGTTTTTTATTTTTGATTTTCCACCATGCCGACTTCACTACGATCAGCTTATGGGGCACACACGCAAGGGCAATAGTGTATCATACTCCACTTACAAAAACTCTCCAATGCACACTATTTTATTTTATAAGTACATACCAATTTTTGGGTGTTTGCATAGTGATCGATTCTAGGGATATACCAGTAATGATGATGATTTTTGCAATAGGTTTCAGAGTGTTGCTGAAACTAACAAATCTGATCATGTAGATACTCCAGACAAAAAGATGGAGATTATGCCAGTCATAGTGATTTCTAGTGGCATGTATAGCGGGTGTTGCATCATTGTAGAGATTGCACCCAGATACACTCCAATGCATAGCATAAATACCCCAGACATCCTTGCATCACTAAAAGATGGATGAACATTATATAGCAAGGACGAATTGATTTTTTGTTTTGTTTTGTGTAAACTAGCAATGAAAAAGAGCATCCAATTTTAAACATGTTATCTCGGTGTGTACATGAGACTTGCGACTGGTATGTTCGTGCACCGTTATAGATAGGCAACAATTTATGGGTTATCAAAAAATTCTAGGCAAGATAGTATCTCTATTTTAGTTTGGGGATTATTCGTTTTTCACAAACACATGTTTATTTATGAATGTCATAACATTTTCTCATTGATTTCTCTGCCAAGGTTTTGTGTTTTCTCATATTCGCATATACTAGTATACACAATGCTCGAACAGTTTAAGATTGTATAGACGGGTATACATGAGACATCCTTGAGGCGCTGAAAGATGGATGAATATTATATAGCTAGGACGAATTGAATAAATATTTGTGTAAACTAGCACTGAACAAAGAGCTTTCAATTTAAGACATCGAAATAAAGTCATCTCGATGTGTACATGAGACTTGCGACTGGTATGTTCGTGCATCGGTATGAAGAGGTAACAATATATGGGTTATAAAAAAAAAATTAGGTAAGAAGATATCTTTGTTTTAGTTTGGGGTTATTCGTTTATTATAAACACATGTTTATTTATGAATGTCGTAACATTTTCTCATTGATTTCTCTGCCAAAGTTTTATGTTTTACTCATATCCGCATATACTAGAATACACAACGCTCGAACAGTCTTAAGACTGTATAGGCAGGTATACATACACCTATGATTGGAAGGTGATTGCTGTCGAAACTGCCTAAAATAATTAACTAACAATCTGATTGTTTTGCACACTCAACACACAATGCTACAATATTCAACAGATTATACGCAAGCATACGCAGTTAAGTGATAAGATAAAGTCATTCTCTACATTGACTGGTTTAATCTCTAAATAAGTGTTAATTGAAAAGCCACGTACACAAAAGTAAATGAGATATTGGGACTAACTGATTCAACTAAAGACTAAAATTGATAACGTGAAAATGCGATGGCAATGCAATAGGCACTGACGATAAAAATATAACGCATGCAATGCTATTAACATTCAGACAACCAAACAACAATTAACAGAATGCCACAAAAGTTCACTACGAAATACTAAAATGAGAATGATAAAAACACAAAAAAATAATCCAAATGAGATAATAGACTCGGGTCAAGGGTCTTTTGCGTGTGATTAACATACGACAAGGGTAAGTTTATGGTGAGAAGCAAACTCCAAACAACATGTGATCAAATGCTCTTTTCCAAGATGTATTCATCCTCTCTGAATATGAGCTTCTGCATCTATATTCGAAGCTAAAGACATTGAAATGTGCACTAGCGAGACGACTATTCCTAGCATTCCTCTTTGTAAGGGGCCGACCCGAATGGGGCACTAAATGGGCCCTTACCCCAATGCATGCATTCAAAGTAAAGAATATTAAACAGAAATGATTTCAGATTCCAATTAAAAACAAAAACATTCAAAATAACCCCTTTAAAAACTAGACAATTTCCCTGGAACCTGTCCCTGTTTCCAAGCACCTGTTCCAAGATAAATACATTTCCAAAGTTCACTCCGATCAGAGATTTCTTAAAATCATTCAAAACATGTCTAAATACAATAATGCTGGAATCCACAACGTATTCAGAAAACATCCTAGGGCTCCGTGCCCGGCTACATGCATTCAGGGGAAAATAAAACATAAAGAGTCATAACACAAAATCAGAGTTTGATGATTGAGCCCCATGATCACAGCTCCTCCTTCAGCCATCCTGTCTCGCAACTTGGTTACCTGTGGAAAAACCACAGTAAGGGTGAGTAACGAATTACTCAGTAAGAATCCCCAACCGGGGTATAATACGATATACATGGTCATCTCGATGAACGTATGCAAGCTATGAATATAAACACAGAATAGAGCTCATAGCTTAGCCCATACTTGGGCCTCGGATGCCAACTAGGGTCTTAGTCCGGAAATAATATCACACACAGTCGCCCTATACGAGAAACAAGTCGGCCTCGGCGTCTGTCATTGTCGATGAAAGGTTGCGGCTCAAAATCCCGAGGAGCTCTCGGTCGGCGCCAGTAATGAGCGTAAGCATGCATGCACCGCGTGCACACTGCGAGACTATGGGGTGCCGGTTCAGAGGCAAGTCGCCCATGTCCGATCCACCACGCTTAACTAAATCTTTGGATCAGTGTCACTAACATAGGGGTGTGAGACCTGGACACGTAAACTATGTCAGCCTGAACCACCGCACCTGGGGCCAAGGAACGGTCATGGTAGGCTTACACCAGGAAGCCGTCCCTGCCTTAACAGGTGGCAATCAGGGGCTACGGCCGAACACGCTGAGGACGTGCCGACTGCCGGGGACGAGGCAATGCCAAGTCATCATCCCGACCATTGGGGCATTAACAACTGCCACCCTCACCCAAGATTGCAGGGCCTACCGCTTGGGTTAGCTAATCCCTCACGGGGTCCAGGGACGGAATGACTTGCTCAACGTCCCTGCCATAGATGCAAGGTACTTTATGCATCAGGCCCGGATGATGCTATCTACCGCAATTCTAACTCGCCTAGCAAACAAACAAACAATTCCATAAAATCCAATACGTGCTCAATAAGAATACAACGAGCCTAGCATGATACTACAAAGCAAGGAACAGATACGAGCATGCTAGAAAGGAACAACCTAGCATGGATTAACATGAGAATTAAATCAGGAAGAACATGCTAATCGGGAATTCAGAATTGAATACCTAGCTACACATGTCAATAAACACAAACAAGCAATCAATCAGCAATCGCATAATATATCGCAGGGTCCACACAACTCCGGTAAGAAATCCTTACCTTGGCCGGGGACGATTTGACACGAAATCCTAAGCGGCGAACGAACTCGAACTAGCTATCAAGAACCTATCAATCACAACAAAAATCACACAATAGGCCTAAATATAATAAAATAAACGAGGCTCAGCTCGGGAGCAACTCACGAGCGCGCGATTTAACGCATTTAACGAGCCGATTACACTAACGGGCCGCAACTGGTTGGCTGGGCGCGCTGGGCGCAGAAATAGGCGCTATTGGCCGGGCGCTGGCTGGACCGATCGCTAACCGGTGACGCGCATGTGGCGACACAATGGAGAGCGGAGAATCAGAGAAAACAAGCTCGATTCCGGGCGATTGGGGAAGATTCGACGAGCGATTTGTTGTTGGGTAACTTCCCCTACACTAGCTGCACAAAATCCACACAATTCCTCACACTCTCGGCCAGCCAAAACGAAAACGGAAAACAGGGGAGAAGGGATTGAAGGAGAAGAAGAAGAAGAAGGAGAGAAGAGAAAGGGAGGGAGAACTCACCGGAGGAGATCGATCGGTCGAGGGAGAAGCGGCGAGTCGCTGGTCGGCGAGGTGAGACCGGTCGGTGAGGAGAATCGCGAAGGAGAGAAATGAGGAAGAAGAAGAAGCTTCGGGCGAAAATCTGCTTTTAAACTAAAATCAGATTGAAATAGGCTTAAATACAAGCTGGCGCGTTTAAAATCACAAAGACACCCAGTGGCTCGACTGGCAGCGCCCTCTGCCTAGCACGCGACACGTCCCTAGCTTGAATCTCACTCGACGCGCTATTTAATTCCTTATTTATTTTTACTCTTTCCCAAGCCCAAATGCCTTCACCAAAATTCCCGATCTCATTCAAATCGACCCAAAATTACCAAAATGCCCCTGGGCCTCCCGGGAAGACCGGGATGAAATTTTCGGGCCGTTACAATATCCCCCCCTTATAAGACTTTTGACCTCGAAAGTCACTTAAGATTGGAACAGCTCGGGATACTGCAATCTCATCTCATTCTCCCGCTCCCAAGGGGCTTCCTCTGAACTCTGACTCCTCCACTGAACTTTTACCAACCAGATTTCACGATTACGCAGTCCTTGTCTCAAAAGCAAGAATCCCCACTGGCTTCTCCTCGAAGCTCAAAATCCTCATTCAGCTGCAACGGCTCAAAGTCAACAATGTGCGATGGATCCGGCACGAACTGTCTCAACATCGAAAGATGAAAAACACGTGGCGCTGGCGACAATGACGGAGGCAGGGCTAATCGATAAGCAACCTTGCCGATCCTCTCCAGAATCTCAAACGGGCCAACAAAACGGGGACTCTGCTTTCCACGCTTGCCAAACCTCAAACACCTCGCATCGGTGCAACCTTTAGGAATACATGTCGACCAACCTCAAACTCTCAATCCCGACGCGCGAACATCGGGCGTAACTCTTCTCATGCGCTCCGAAATTTGTCAACATACGAGCTCTAATCTTCTACGGCATCATTGGTCAACAGCAGATAACTCGGGACCCAAAACACCGCCTATCACCAACCTCTTCCGAAACACGGGAGATCGCAACGCTTACCATACAAAGCCTCAAATGGAGCCATCTCAATCGCCGATCGATAATCGTTGTTATATGCAAGCTCCATCAGATACAGGTACTGGTCCCAACTGCTCGGGAAATCCAACACACAAGCCCTCGAATCACGATCAGACACAATCCTCACAGGCACACCGTGTGTAAGGGACCGACCCGAATGGGGCACTAAATGGGCCCTTAACCCAATGCATGCAATCAAAATAAAGGACATTTAAACAGACATGATTTCGGATTCCAATTAAAACAAAACATTCAAAATAACCCCTTTAAAAACTAAACAATTTCCCTGGAACCGCCCCCTGTTTCCAAGCACTGCTCCAAGATAAATACATTTCCAAAGTATACTCCGATCAGAGATTTCTTAAAATCATTCAAAACATGTCTAAATATAATAATGCTGGAATCCACAACATATTCAGAAAACATCCTAGGGCTTCGTGCCCGGCTACATGCATTCAGGGGAAAATAAAACATAAAGAGTCATAACACAAAATCAGAGTTTGATGATTGAGCCCCATGATCACACAGCTCCTCCTTCACCATCCTGTCTCGCAACTTGGTTACTCGTGGAAAAACCACAGAAGGGTGAGTAACGAATTACTCAAGTAAGAATCCCCAACCGAGGTACAATACGATATACATGGTCATCTCGATGAGCGTATGGAAGCTATGAATATAAACACAGAATAGAGCACATAGCTTAGCCCACACTTGGGCCTCGGATGCCAGCTTAGGGTCTTAGTCCGGAATAATATCACCACATAGTCCAATATATAAGTCGCCCTATCGAGAAACAAGTCCGGCCTCGGCTGTCATCTCATCGTCGACGAAAGGTACATTGGCTCAAGATCCCGAGGAGCTCTGCGGTCGTGGCGCTGTAATGAGCGTAAGCATGCACCGCGTGCTACTGCAGACTATGGGGGGTGCCGGGTCTAGAGGCAAGCTGCCCATGTCCAGTCACCACGCCTAACTAATTCTTTGGATCGGTGTCACTAACATAGGGGTGTGAGACCTGGACACGTAAACTATGTCGGCTGAACCACCGCACTTTGAGGCTAAGGAAGCGGGTCGTGGTAGGCTTACACCAGAAGCCGCCCTTACCTTAACAGTGGCAATCGGGGCTACGGCCGAACACGCTAAGGGCGTGCCGATCGCGGGGACGAGGCAATGCCAAGTCATCATCACGGCGGTTGGGGCATTTAACGACCGCCACCCTCACCCAAGATTGCGGGGCCTACCGCTCGGGTTAGCTAATCCCTCACGAGGTCCGAGGGCGGAATGACTTGCTCGACGTCCCTGCCATGGATGCAAGGTACTTTATGCATCAGGCCCGGATGATGCTATCTACCTGCAATTCTAACCTGCCCTAGCAAAGAACAAGCAATTCCATAAAATCCAATACGTGCTCAATAAGAATACAACGGGCCTAGCATGATACTACGAAGCAAGGAACAGATACGAGCATGCTAGAAAGGATCAACCTAGCATGGATTAACATGAGAATTCGGGGACAACATGCTAATCGGGAATTCAGAATTGAGTACCTAGCTATACATGTCAATAAACACAAACAAGCAATCAATCAGCAATCACATATAATATCGCAGGGTCCACACAACTCCGGTAAGAAATCCTTACCTTGGCCGGGGACAATTTGACACGAAATCCTAAGCGCGAACGAACCCGAACTAGCTACCGAGAACCTATCAATCACAACAAAAATCACACAATAGGCCTAAATATAATAAAACAAACAAGGCTCGGCTCAAGGATCAACTCACGAGGCGCGGCATTTAACGCATGCGAAGCGGGCCGACAGACGAACGGCAGAAGAAAGTGGCCGGGCGGCGGGAGTGTGAGAATGGGCGAGTGGCGCGGACGGCGCTAGAAGCGCGAGAGCCGCGAGACGAAGCGAGCATTGGCGATGCGGCTCTACTGGTGTCGGCGCGAGGACGCGCGTATGCGACGCGAGCGGCAGCTGCGGGCGATGCGGCACGACTTCGGCGAGCGGGGGGCCGGCGACGCGATGCGGCTGGCGCCGAGGCGAAGCCTGCAGCGCGGCGACCGGCGAGGCGATCAGGCGGGCAGAGGACGATCCGGCGAGAAGATGCGCGCGAGCACGGGACGGTGTCGCGGCGAGGCTCGGCGGCTGGTCTGCTGCTGCTGCGCACGCGAGCTTCGGCGGCGATGGCCTCTGTTTATTGCGCGAACAGTGGCGAAGGAGAAGCTCGGTCGAAGCGATCCAGAGGTTTCGACAGGCGATTTGTTGATGGCGAACTTCCCTACACTAGCTGCGCAAAACCCATACCTCAAATTACCTCGACTCGGCCGGAAATGGCGAAGCCCGAAACAGGGGAGAAAAGCTCGAATTTTGGAGGTAAGGAAGAAGAAGAAGCTTAAAGGGATGAAGAAGATCGGACCTCCGGAAGTTTGAGATGAGAACTGGCTTGGAATTGGGGAGGAAAACCCTGCGAATCGCTGGTCGGTCGAGGGAGAAGAAGAAGAAATCGCGAAGGAAGGAGAAGAGGAAGAAGAAGGCTCGGGCGAAAATTCTACTTTTATAAGAAAATCCCACTGCGCACGGCATATATACCAGATCGCGCGCATAGTTTAACAAACACGCCCGATGGCTCACTGGCGCGCCTTGCCTAGCATGCGACACGTCCCTGGCTCGAATCTCACTCGACGCGCTATTTAATTCCCTATTTAATTTTACTCTTTCCCAAGCCCAAATGCCTTCACCAAAAATCCCGATCCTATTCAAATTGACTCATAATTATTCCGGGAATTTTAAATTTCAAAACCGGCCCTGTCGGCCCGACCCAAAATTACCAAAATGCCCCTGGGCCTCCCGGGAAGACCGGGATGAAATTTCCGGGCCGTTACACCGTGATAGCGAATGATCTGCTCCAAAAACAACTGCGCTCTTAGTCAATCGAGCGACTATCACCCAAATCTGAGAGAACTTCCTCGGAGTCCTCGGCAAACCAGAAATAAAGTCCATGGAGATCTCTTCCCATTTCCACTGAGGTACACTCGGTATGTTTGCAAAAGCGGGTGGTCTCTGCCTGGGTGCCTTTACTTGCTGACAAGTGAGACATCGACTGACAAACTCCGCAACATCTCTTTTCATACCCATCCACAAGAATGTCTGCTTAAGATCCCGATACATCTTGGTACCTCCGAGGTGCCAAGCAAACAGAGAACTGTGGGCCTCTGAGAGCAACTATGTTCGCAATCCCGCAACATCGGAACACACAACCGCCCTGTGACGCGTCATTGCCACTGTCTCGTGAATACACAAAGTCAAAATCTCCATCAGCACTAACCTGTCAAACAATCTCTTAAGTGCGGGGTCACTCGGTGACTATCAATAATCCATTGTCTAATCGATGGTCGGATCATCAATTGAGCTACTCTGGCGCGTAACCTCACCCAACAACATCGCAATCTCGGCCGCTCGAACTCTCTCCGTAATCTGGTGAGGAACTCAACAACGCCGCGCGAGTGCGACGTCTTCCTACTCAAGCATCGGCTACAACATTTGCTTTACCGGATGGTACAAACTCTCGCAGATCATAATCTTTCACCAACTCTAACCATATCCTCTCGCCTCATATTCGGCTCCTTACGAGCAAGCAGATACTTGAGGCTCGGTGATCGGTAAACATCCGAATCCGCTCACCATACGGGTAATGCCTCCAAATCTTCGGTCACGAACACCATCTTTGCCATTTCCATTTCATGAGTCGGATAGTTCTGCTCATATGGCTTCTGCTGATGGGAAGCATAAGCAATGACCTTCCCGTGCTGCATCAACACACAACCCAACCCGAACTTGGAAGCATCGCTGTAAATCACGAAACCACCTGTCCCCTCCGGATCGCCAATATCAGTGCTTTGGAGTCAAACTGCGCTTGAGCCTGGAAAAGCTCTCATCACACTTACTGTTCCAAATAAACTCGACACCCTTCCTCGTCAGACGAGTGAGGGGCGAGGCTATGACGGAAAGATCCTTAACAAACCGACGGTAGTAACCTGCCAAACCCAGAAAGAAACAGTTCCTACGAGCAAACCACCGAAGGACAGAGAGCTCTACCTACACTCACTGTCTTGCTTCACTAAAGCACAAGATCAAAATCTCACGGGGTAGCAACAGGGGTTCACCACGGACTGAACCTCCAAATACCAACGGGCAACTCTCAACTTCTTGGAAACAGGAAGACAACCAACAAGGCATGAACCATTCGCCCCACGAGCAAACTGACTTCTAGCAATTTCAATCCACACTTTGGTCAACACCAAACATCAACTTGTCCCCACACCGGAACCAATCCGGACTCCATTCCAAACAAATACTAACTTGCTAGGCTACCAAGATTGCCAGCAATTTCCCCCGAGGCTACAAACTACACAACTCCAACTTGCCAACTGAAATTCCCTACCTGGGCCTGACTGAGCTCTAGAGAGGCTCTCCACAACCTAGGGTTCTTCGACAACCCTCGACACCAATCGCCAACTAAGCGCCTCTGACCAGCTGCTGCACAACAACAACTCTTTTTTCCAGCAACACAACCATGCTGGCCAACTCCAACTCCTTGGGAACCAAGAGGACCCGAAACGCTACCGAATGCGTCATCCTCCTACTCATACCTCAACCACAACATAATTCCTACCCAAGGAGGGATCCGAACAACTCTCTCAGTCATGACGATCAGCAAGAAGATCCGCCAACCAAGCTTAGGTCCACTTAACAATCTCACCTAAGCAACAACCTGATACCACGAGCATGGTATCCTTACCACCTCACTAAGCCTTACAACATCCACCTGGAGTCCAACTTTTCCAAAAACTGAGCACCAGATCCCCAAAGCAAACCCTACATGGATCTGACTCTCTCGCCACAGAACGAACCACACAAAACACACTTGTGTGCACAACTCCCAACCTTCATTTAGCGATCCAAGTCTAACAAATGCTTTTCCCAAAAGCCACACTAGCTCCTGGCAGAGATACAACCAATCAACGAAACACCCAAAGTTCCATCTCCACACGATGCTCGAAGCTGTGGCAACCTTGCTCCACAAAAGTATAACCACGTCAAACCAAACTTACTTTATACCAAGCCTCTACCAAGGGTGCTTACCCATAAGGCATCCAACTCCTATCACAAGGCATCCTACTTACCTCATAGGCATCCAACTCATGGTCCCTCAA
Source organism: Sicyos edulis (assembly GCA_036507275.1). Lineage (NCBI taxonomy): Eukaryota > Viridiplantae > Streptophyta > Magnoliopsida > Cucurbitales > Cucurbitaceae > Sicyos > Sicyos edulis. Next base: position 39,677,898 of record CM071847.1, read on the forward strand.
CTGGACCCAACTTGCTTCTACGATGTTCAACTCTCCTGAGGTTTAGACACTCGAAGGTAGTTGACCGCACTACCAACCACAAAGATCTCTTGGCCTTAACACTAGCGTGAGATGCACGCGCACTAACACTTACCAACCGCCAACCTGCTTGAATTACTCAACCTCCAGTAACACTGGGAAAAGGCTCCGGCTCCTCTCGAACATCCTTTCGCTTGAAGTCTTTCGATTACCACTGAACTAGCCCTTTTTGCACGATCTACACATGTGCAACTACCATAAATGGATCCAAGGCTAAAGGAGTACGCTAAACTCCGAACGGCATAGAACCATCTGCTATGCCCATGCCAAACTCAGGCCTGAACCAGATTTAGTGCCAAAGCGGCACACCAACCAATGCACCTCAAGTGCCACTACTACCAAATCCACATCTTACTACAACGGGGCCAACAAGGTCACAACCTCAAGTGACACGAACTCTGGCTCGGCATACAAGGGCTCAACTCCAACAACCATGCCTAAGGCATCTTATCGTGAAGGCTCACGGCCTACTCTTGCATCTCCACATGATGCTCAACAAACTCACGTAGCTCTCTCAACATGCACCAGCTAGCCCTACTCTAGGGCTTACCAAAAGAAGAGTGTTCATTTTTTACCAAACAACTGAGGAAACCACCAACGGATCCAGTCCGTAGAGAACACTGCTTGCTGCACCCTTACCCACAGGGTTCCGGCTTACTGGCTGCAAACAACCACACTTCACAGAAGCACAAAGATGCCTCATCAACCTCCTCGAAGGCTACCAACTTTGCAACCACTCTCTAGGCAACCAAATAATCTAACAAGGCTCAAGATCAAGACTTGAGCTACCGAGAAGCTAGTCCACACGGGGACTGCTCCACCAACATCCACATCAGCACAACCACAGCTAACTTCTCTCTTGGAGTGGCATTCCAAGGCAAAGCACCTCCACCCTCTCACTAGGGGAAAACCATCAATTGGGCCACAGTTGGCCTATGGGAGTCCAATCTCTACCTCCCTCTGGAACGATGTCCCAGGGCATCCGAACCTACTTGGATACCACAACAAGCCACAACATACATCACACACTGCGGGAAGTTGGCATGATGGCGCTCTAAACCCAAACCAATAACGAGTCAGAACCTGCTCGTCTCCGCTCCACAACACTACACAAGGCATACACTAGATGACAGGTATTGTAAATTCTTAACACTTTTTCTACAACAAATAGTAAACTTAGCGCGCACTGATGGTTGCCGGAGTGCTAGTGATCATGGGAAAACGACCTACAACAACAGGTCATACTACAGAATTTATGACTCTGAGCTCTGATACCAACTGTAAGGGACCGACCCGAATGGGGCACTAAATGAGCCCTTACCCCAATGCATGCATTCAAAGTAGAGAATATTAAACAGACATGATTTCGGATTCCAATTAAAAACAAAAACATTCAAAATAACCCCTTTAAAAACTAGACAATTTCCCTGGAACCTGTCACTGTTTCCAAGCACCTGTTCCAAGATAAATACATTTCCAAAGTTCACTCCGATAAGAGATTTCTTAAAATCATTCAAAACATGTCTAAATACAATAATGCTCGAATCCACAACGTATTCAGAAAACATCCTAGGGCTCGTGCGTCTCGCCACATGCATTGGGGAAAATAAAACATAAAGAGTCATAACACAAAATCGAGTTTGATGATTGAGCCCCATGATCACAGACTCCTCCTTGACCATCTGTCTCGCAACTTGGTTACACGTGGAAAAACCACAGTAAGGGTGAGTAACGAATTACTCAAGAAGAATCCCCAACCGGGGTACAATACGATATACATGGTCATCTCGATGAGCGTATGCAAGCTATGAATATAAACATAGAATAGAGCACATAGCTTAGCCCATACTTGGGCCTCGGATGCCAACTAGGGTCTTAGTTTGGAAATAATATCACACACAGTCGCCCTATACGAGAAACAAGTCCCGGCCTCAGCCTGTCTACTGTCGACGAAAGGTACACTGGCTCACAATCCCGAGGAGCTCTCGATCGGTTGCTGTAATGAGCGTAAGCATGCACCGCGTGCTACTGTAGACTATGGGGGGTGCCGGGTCTAGAGGCAAGCTGCCCATGTCCAGTCACCACGCTTAACTAAATCTTTGGATCGGTTTCACTTACATAGGGGTGTGAGACCTGGACACGTAAACTATGTCAGCCTGAACCACCGCACCTAGGGCCAAGGAACGGTCGTGGTAGGCTTACACCAGGAAGCCGTCCCTGCCTTAACAGGTGACAATCGGGGCTAAGGCGAACACGCCGAGGGCGTGCCGATCGCTGCGGGGCGAGGCAATGCCAAGTCATCATCCCGACCATTGGGGCATTAACAATCGCCACCCTCACCCAAGATTGCAGGGCCTACCGCTTGGGTTAGCTAATCCCTCACGGTGTCCAGGGACGGAATGACTTGCTCGACGTCCCTGCCATGGATGCAAGGTACTTTATGCATCGGCCCGGATGATGCTATCTACCGCAATTCTAACTCGCCTAGCAGCAAGCGACAAACAATTCCATAAAATCCAATACGTGCTCAATAAGAATACAACGAGCCTAGCATGATACTACGAAGCAAGGAGCAGAGATACGAGCATGCTAGAAAGGAACGACCTAGCATGGATTAACATGAGAATTAAATCAGGAAGAACATGCTAATCGGGAATTCAGAATTGAATACCTAGCTACACATGTCAATAAACACAAACAAGCAATCAATCGGCAATCGCATAATATATCGCAGGGTCCACACAACTCCGGTAAGAAATCCTTACCTTGGCTGGGGACGATTTGACACGAAATCCTAAGCGGCGAACGAACCCGAACTAGCTATCGAGAACCTATCAATCACAACAAAAATCACACAATAGGCCTAAATATAATAAAATAAACGAGGCTCGGCTGGGAGCAACTCACGAGGCGCGATTTAACGCGATTTAACGAGCCGATTGCACGAGCGGTGCAACGGGCAGGTGGGCGCACTGGCGCGAATGGGCGCGCGCTGGGCGCGGCGCGAGGCGCGTGGGCGCGCTGCTGCCGCTTGTGGCTGCTGGCGCTGTCTGCTGGACGACGGAACGCGGCGACACAGGGGCGAGCGGAGAATCGGAGAAAATGAGCTCGATTCCGGGCGATTGGGGAAGATTCGACGAGCGATTTGTTGTTGGGTAACTTCCCCTACACTAGCTGCACAAAATCCACACAATTCCTCACACTCTCGGCCAGCCAAAACGAAAACGGAAAACAGGGGAGAAGGGATTGAAGGAGAAGAAGAAGAAGGAGAGAAGAGAAAGGGAGGGAGAACTCACCGGAGGAGATCGATCGGTCGAGGGAGTAGCGGTGAGTCGCTGGTCGGCGAGGGGGAGACCGGTCGGTGAGGAGAATCGCGAAGGAGAGAAATGAGGAAGAAGAAGAAGCTTCGGGCGAAAATCTGCTTTTAAACTAAAATCCGATTGAAACAGGCTTAAATACAAGCTGGCGCGTTTAGAATCCCAAAGACGCCCAGTGGCTCGACTGGTAGCGCCCTCTGCCTAGCACGCGACACGTCTCTGGCTCGAATCTCACTCGACGCGCTATTTAATTCCTTATTTATTTTTACTCTTTCCCAAGCCCAAATGCCTTCACCAAAATTCCCGATCTCATTCAAATCGACTCATAATTATTCCGGAAATTAACAATTTCAAAACCGGCCCGGTCGGCCCGACCCAAAATTACCAAAATGCCCCTGGGCCTCCCGGAAAGACCGGGATGAAATTTCCGGGCCGTTACACTCTTTAACATGCAAGAGTTCTTAACATGAAACTTATGGTCATAAGTAGTAGGTATCTAATCCCCCATCTATTTTGAGAAGAAGTTAAAAGTAAACATGTAAGGGACCGACCCGAATGGGGCACTAAATGGGCCCTTATCCCAATGCATGCATTCAAAGTAAAGGACATTTAAACAGACATGATTTCAGATTCCAATTAAAACAAAAACATCCAAAATAACCCCTTTAAAAACTAGACAATTTCCCTGGAACCTGTCCCTGTTTCCAAGCACCTGTTCCAAGATAAATACATTTCCAAAGTTTACTCTGATCAGAGATTTACTAAAAACCATTCAAAACCTGTTCGGATACAAAATCTTTGGAATCCACAAATATTTACAAAACATCCTAGGGCTCGTGTCCGCTACATGCATTCGGGGAAAACAAAACATAAAGAGTCATAATACAAAAATCAGAGTTGGAAGACTGGGCCCCATGATCACAGCTCCTCCTTCAGGCATCCTGTCGCACACCACGATTACCTGTGGAAAACTAAAGAATAAGGGTGAGTAACGAATTACTCAGTAAGAATCCCCAACCGGGGTACAATACGATATACATGGTCATCTCGTTGAGCGTATGCAAGCTATGAATATAAACACACAATAGAGCACATAGCTTAGCCCACACTTGGGCCTCGGATGCCGACTTAGGGTCTTAGTGCGGAATAATATCACCACACACCCAATATATAAGTCGCCCTATACGAGAAACAAGTCCCGGCCTCGGCGCTTCTCATCGTCGACGAAAGGTACACGGCTCAAGATCTCGAGGGGCTCTCGGTCTTCATTTGTAATGAGCGTAAACATGCACCGTAGCGCCACTGCAGACCACCATGAAGGTGCCGGGTCTAAAGGCAAGCTGCCCATGTCCGATCCACCACGCCTAACTAAATCTTTGGATCGGTGTCACCGACATAGGGGTGTGAGACACGGACACGTAAACTATGTCACTGAACCACCGCACTTGGGGCCAAGGAACGGTGCGTGGTAGGCTTACACCAGAAGCCGTCCTTGCCTTAACGGTGGCAATCGAGGGCTCTCGCCAAACATGCCGAGGACATGCCGGCCGCCGGGGGCGAGGCAATGCCAAGTCATCATCCCGACCGTTGGGGCATTTAACGATCGCCACCCTCACCCAAGATTGCGGGGCCTACCGGTAGGGTTAGCTAATCCTCACGGGGTCGGGGCGGAATGACTTGCTCGGCGTCCCCGCCATGGATGCAAGGTACTTTATGCATCGGGCCGGATGATGCTATCTACCGCAATTCTAACTCGCCTAGCAAAGCAAAGCGACAAACAATTCCATAAAATCCAATACGTGCTCAATAAGAATACAACGAGCCTAGCATGATACTACGAAGCAAGGAACAGATACGAGCATGCTAGAAAGGAACAACCTAGCATGGATTAACATGAGAATTAAATCAGGAAAATCATGCTAATCGGGAATTCAGAATAGAATACCTAGCTACACATGTCAATAATCACAAACAAGCAGTCAATCAGCAATCACATATAATATCGCAGGGTTCACACAACTCCGGTAAGAAATCCTTACCTTGGTCGGGGACAATTTGACACGAAATCCTAAGCGGCGAACAAACCCGAACTAGCTACCGAGAACCTATCAATCACAACAAAAATCACACAATAGGCCTAAATATAATAAAATAAACGAGGCTCAGCTCGGGAGCAACTCACGAGGAACGACGAACGCACGAACGAGCCGATTGCACGAACGGGGCAGCAACGGGGCTGGCTGGGCGAGCTGGGGCGCAGAAATGGGCGTGTGGGCGCGGACGAGCGCTTGAGCGCGAGCTGCGCGCGGACGAACAGGGCGTGGACGTGAACAGGGCGAGCGATCCACGGGGATTCGACGAGCGATTCTTGGATGGCGAACTCCCCTACACTAGCTGCACAAAACCCATACCTCAAATCGTCTCGACTCGGCCGGAAAACGAAATCGAAACCAGGGAGAAAGAAATCGGATTTTTGAAGGAAAGAAGGAAGAAGAAGCTTGCCTGCTGCTCGGGGATGGAAAAACGACTTCGAATTGGAGACGAAGGTTGGTCGAACAGAGCTGGAGAAGGAAGAAATCGCAAGGAAATCGCCGGTCGGTCGAGAAGGAATCGCAAGAAGAAGAAGAGGAAATGGGGAAGGAGCTTTGCCGACTCTGTTTTTATACCAACCGCCTTCAAAAACACGCATATGTATTAGATCGCGCGATTAAAATAACAAACACGCCCGGTGGCTCGATTGGCAGCGCCCTCTGCCTAGCACGCGACACGTCCTTGGCTCGAATCTCACTCGACGCGCTATTTAATTCCCTATTTATTTCCACATTCTTCCAAGCCCAAATGCCCTAATTTTTCCGGCAATTTACAATTTCAAAACCGGCCCTGTCGGCCCGACCCAAGATACCCCTGGGCCTCCCGGGAAGACTGGGATGAAATTTCCGGGCCGTTACAATATTCCCCCCTTATAAGACTTTCGTCCTCGAAAGTCACTTAAGATTGGAGCGGCTCGGGATATCGCAATCTCATCTCGTCCTCCCCGCTCCCAAGTGGCTTCCTCGAGCTCGACTCCTCCACCGAACCTTTACTAACCGGATTTCACGACACGCAGGTGTCTTTGTCTCAAAAGCAAGAATCCCCACAGGCTTCTCCTCGAAGCTCAAATCCTCATTCAGCTGCAAAGGCTCAAAATCAACAATGTGCGACGGATCCGGCACGTACTGCCTCAACATCGAAACATGAAAAACACTGTGCACTGCCGACAATGACGGAGGCAAGGCTAATCGATAAGCAACCTTGCCGATCCTCTCCAGAATCTCAAACGGGCCAACAAAACGGGGACTCAGCTTTCCACGCTTGCCAAACCTCAAAACACCTCGCATCGGTGCGACCTTCAGGAAAACATGTTGACCAACCTCAAACTCCAAATCCCGACGCCGAACATCGGCATAACTCTTCTGTCGCTCTGCCGAAGTGTCAACATACGAGCTCTAATCTTCGCGCTGACGGCACCATTGGTCAAGCTGCAGCAACTCGGGACCCAAAACCTTCCTATCACCAACCTCTTCCCGAACCACGGGAGATCGGCAACGCTTACCATACAAAGCCTCGAATGGAGCCATCTCGAATCGTCGATCGATAAGCGTTGTTATATGCAAACTCCATCGAATCACTGAATCTGGTCCCAATCGCCCGAAATCCAACACACAAGCCTTCAACATATCTTGAGAATCGGTTCACCTCTCGATCACATCCCATCGATGCGAGGTGAAAAGTCAGTATCTGAAGCGCACTCGGTGCCTAAACCCTTCAGAGCGCTCTCGAGAAGCGAGAAGTGAACCTCGAATCACGGTCGGACCACGATTCTCACAGCACACCGTGATATCGAATGATCGCTCCAAAAACAAGCTGCGCGCCTTTGTTCCCACGGTATAAGTGTCTCTACCGGGAATGAAGTGTGCGCTCTTAGTCAATCGATCGACTATCACCCAAATCTGAGAGAACTTCCTCGGAGTCCTCGGCAACCTAGAAATAAAGTCCATGGAGATCTCTTCCCATTTCCACTGTGGCACACTCAGCGGCTGTAACAAACCGGCTAGTCTCTGCCTGGGTGCCTTCACTTGCTGACAAGTGAGACATCGACTGACAAATTCCGCAACATCTCTTTTCATACCCATCCACCAGAATGTCTGCTTAAGATCCTGATACATCTTGGTACCCCCGGGGTGCCAAGCAAACGGAGAACTGTGGGCCTCTGAGAGCAACTCTGTCCGCAATCTTGCGACATCCGAAACACACAACCGGCCTCTGTACGTCAGCCCACTGTCTGGTGAATACACAAAGTCAAAATCTCCATCAGCACTAACTCTGTCACCCAATTTCTTGAGTGCGGGGTCACTCAGCTGACTATCAATAATCTCTTGTCTAATCGACGGCTGGACTGTCAACTGAGCCACTCTGGCAGTAACCTCACCTAACAACACTGCAATCTCAGCCCGCTCGAACTCTCTCCGTAATCTGGGCTGGGAACTCAACAACACCGCGGAGTGCGACGTCTTGCTACTCAGAGCATCGGCTACAACATTGGCTTTACCCGGATGGTACAGAATCTCGCAGTCATAATCTTTCACTAACTCTAACCATCTCCTCTGTCTCATATTCAACTCCTTACGAGTAAAGCAGATACTTGAGGCTCGGTGATCGGTAAACATCCGGATCCGCTCACCATACAGGTAATGCCTCCAATTCTTCAAATGCAAACACCACTGCCGCCAACTCCATATCATGAGTCGGATAGTTACGCTCATATGGCTTGGTGACGGAAGCATAAGCAATGACCTTCTCGTCTTTGCATCAACACACTGACCCAACTCGAACTTGGAAGCATCGGCAGTAAACCACGAAACCACTGTCCCCTCCGGATCGCCAACACAGTCTTTGAAGTCAAAGCTGCGCTTGAGCCGGCAAAGCTCTCATCACACCTACCGTCCCAAATAAACTCGACACCCTTCCTCGTCGGACGAGTGAGGGGTGAGGCTATGGCGAAAAGTCCTTAACAAACCGACGGTAGTAACTCGCGAGCCAGAAAAGCTGCGTATCTCAGAATCAAGTCGGCTGGCCCACGAACTCACGGCCTCAATCTTTGCGGGATCCACGGCTATACCATCTCTTGAGACTACGTGACCTAGGAAGGCCACTTGTTCCAACCAGAACTCACATTTGGAAAACTTCGCATAAAGTGGTTTTCCTCAAGGTATCAACACTTGTCTCAAATGTTACGCATGATCCTCCCCGGTCCGTGAATAGATCGGAATATCGTCAATGAACACGATGACGGTTTGTCCAAAAATGCTTTGAACACCCTATCCATCATGTCCATGAACGCTTCTTTGGTGCATTCGTCAATCCAAACGACATGACCCCAAACTCGTAGTGCCCATATCTAGACACGAACATTTGTCTTAGGAATGTCGGCGTCCCTAATCCGCAACCGATGATACCCGGATCTCAAATCTATCGGGAGAACACGAAGCTCCCTAAAGTCGATCGAACAAATCATCGATACGGGCAGCGGATACTTATTCTTCACTTTGTCACCTTATTAAGCTCACGATAGTCAATGCATAGGCGCATCGAACCATCCTTTTTCTTCACAAACAACAGCGACGCTCCCCACGGGACACACTCGGACGGATGAACCCTCGATCTAACATTTCACGCAACTCAACCTTGGTTCCTTCAATCGGTGGCGCCATACGATCACGGAGCCTTCGAGATAGGGAGGGTCACGGCTCGAGCTCAATTATGAAGTCAACTCTCTCTTCGGGGCAACCCCCTCAGACTCTTCGGAAACACATCAAGCAAACTCTCGCACTGTGGCACTTGATCAATAGTCGGTGAGGGCGGCTCTCTCGGACAACTTGGCCAGTAGCCCTAAGCTCCATGAGCTAGCAAACGACGAGCTTTCACGGTGACACCATCGGCGGGCAAACTCCACCTGGACTCCACGAAACTTGAAGTGGGCCGACCCGTGGCCTGAACACTACTTTCTTCCGGTGGCGATCAATCAATGCGTGGTTAGCGGCTAACCACTCCATACCAAGAATCACATCGAAACCACTCATGGGTAGAACTATGAGCGTAGCTACCAGCAACTCTCCGGATATCTCGATCCGGCCATCCTTAATCTTATCTTTTGCTAACATATTAACTTAGAAGGAAGGAGTTGCAACAGATAATTCAAAACCTAGAGGCTCTAATCTCAACCTAGCATGCTCAAACCAAACAATACGGATACAAACAAGTGCGTAGAAGCGAGTCAAACAAGACAAATGCACAATGATCCAAAACAAGAAGCGTACGCTTGCTGCGGGCATGCTCGCACTCGGCCTCTGACGGTTCGTAGCGAACACTCGGCCCTGCTGCTGCTGCACAAGCTGAACTGCCATAGCTGGCTGATCACAAGAACAGATCGTATGCCCCTCCTTTCCACATCGGAAACACCACCTAGGCCCGGTCTGACAAGCTCCGAAGTGGACTCTTCCACAAGTGGCACAGGCGGGAATCTGCCTAGGACCGCCCTGCTGGCGAGGCTGGAACTGGGCCGGAATCCTACGCTGATCCCGGTTCTGGAACTGCCCTTGGTGTAAGGGACCAACCCGAATGGGGCACTAAATGGGCTCTTACCCCAATGCATGCATTCAAAGTAAAGGACATTTAAACAGACATCATTTCGGATTCCAATTAAAACAAAACATTCAAAATAACCCCTTTAAAAACTAGACAATTTCCTTGGAACCTGTCCCTGTTTCCATGCACCTGTTCCAAGATAAATACATTTCCAAAGTATACTCCGATCAGAGATTTCTTAAAATCATTCAAAACATGTCTATATACAGAAATGCTGGAATCCACAAAATATTCAGCAAAACATCCTAGGGCTCTGTGCCCGGCTACATGCATTCAGGGGAAAATAAAACATAAAGAGTCATAACACAAAATCGAGTTTGATGGTCGAGCCCCATGATCACAGCTTCTCCTTGACCATCTGTCTCGCAACTTGGTTACCTGTGGAAAAACCACGGTAGTAAGGGTGAGTAACGAATTACTCAGTAAGAATCCCCAACCGGGGTACAATACGATATACATGGTCATCTCGATGAGCGTATGCAAGCTATAAATATAAACACAGAATAGAGCACATAGCTTAGCCCACACTTGGGCCTCGGATGCCAATTTAAGGTCTTAGTCCGGAATAATATCACCACACAGTCCACTACACAAATCGCCCTATACGAGAAACAAATCCCGGCCTCACTGCTCTCATCGTCGACGAAAGGTACACTGCGGCTCAAGATCCCGATGAGCTCTCGATCGGTATTTGTAATGAGCGTAAACATGTACCGCGTGCTCACCTGCAGACTATGGGGAAGTGCGGGTCAGAGGCAAGCTGCCCATGTCCGATCACCACGCCTAACTAAATCTTTGGATCGGTGTCACTGACATAGGGGTGTGAGACCTGGACACGTAAACTATGTCAGCCTGAACCACCGCACTTGGGGCCAAGGAAACGGGTCGTGGTAGGCTTACACCAGGAAGCCGTCCTTGCCTTAACAGGTGGCAATCGGGGGCTCTTGCCAAACATGCCGAGGACATGCATTTGCCGGGGACGAGGCAATGCCAAGTCATCATCCCGACCGTTGGGGCATTTAACAGTCTGCCACCCTCACCCAAGATTGCAGGGCCTACCAGTAGGGTTAGCTAATCCCTCACGGGGTCCAGGGACGGAATGACTTGCTCGACGTCCCTGCCATGGATGCAAGGTACTTTATGCATCAGGCCCGGATGATGCTATCTACCTGCAACTCTAACCTGCCCTAGCAATCAACAAACAAATCCATAAAATCCAATACGTGCTCAATAAGAATACAACGAGCCTAGCATGATACTACGAAGCAAGGAACAGATACGAGCATGCTAGAAAGGAACAACCTAGCATGGATTAACATGAGAATTAAATCAGGAAAATCATGCTAATCGGGAATTCAGAATAGAATACCTAGCTACACATGTCAATAAACACAAACAAGCAGTCAATCAGCAATCACATATAATATCGCAGGGTCCACACAACTCCGGTAAGAAATCCTTACCTTGGCCGGGGACGAATTGACACGAAAACCTAAGTGGCGAACGAACCCAAACTAGCTACCGAGAACCTATCAATCACAACAAAAATCACACAATAGGCCTAAATATAATAAAATAAACGAGGCTCAGCTCGGGAGCAACTCACGACGAGCGATTTAACGCACGAACAGGGCAAAGAACTGTATTTGGCTGGGCGAGTGGGGGCGCAAAATGGGCGTCTTTGGCGCTGGCGCGCGGGCGGCGAGGCGCGCGCGAGCTGCGAGACGAGACGAACAGGCGTTGGGCGCGGGCGTGGGCACGCAAGCGTCTGCAGGCGCGCGAGGGGAGAGCAGCATGGTGGGACGGCACGCGGCGTGACATGGAGCTGGGCGAGGCGTGAGCGCGGGTGCGAGGCGATGCGCGGCGTGGCTCGGCGGTCTGCGCAGCGACAGAGCACGCGACTCGCGATGGAAAGAAAGCTCGAATTCGGCCGATATGGGAGGATTCGACGAGCGATTTAAGGTTGGACGAACTCCTCTACTCTAACTGAACAAAACCCACCCAACAAATCACTTCAACACGACCGGAAAATGGGATTCAAAAAAAAGGGGAAGGGGTCGCGTAAACGAAGAAGGAGAAGAAGAGAAAGAGAAACTTACCAGCTGATCGGGGTTTGGCTTCGGATTTGAAGAAGAAACGCGGTCGAATTTGAAGCTGGCGGGGGAGAAATCGCGAAGGGGAGCTCGGTCGGTCGGAGAGATTCGCGAAGGAGAAGAAGAGAATCGGAGAAGAAAGCTCGGATAGCTCTGCTTTTATACCAACCTCCTTCGAAAACAAGCATAAGTATTAGAACGCGCGTTTAGATTAACAAACGTGCGCGGTGGCTCGGCTGGCAGCGCCCTCCGTCTAGCATGCGACACGTCCTTGGCTCGAATCTCACTCGACACGCTATTTAATTCCTTATTTATTTCCACATTCTTCCAAGCCCAAATGCCTTCACCAAAATTCCCGATCCCATTCAAATCGACTCATAATTTTTCCGGCAATTTAAAATTTCAAAACCGGCCCTGTCGGCCCGACCCAAAATTACCAAAATGCCCCTGGGCCTCCCGGGAAGACCGGGATGAAATTTCTGGGCCGTTACACCTTGGCGACGCTGGCCGCCTCCTCTGAACTCAAACCTCCTCTTCTGCCCCACTACAGCTGGGACAGGACGCTGCACCGGAGTGGCACCAGTCCGCTCAACAGGATACTTTCCGTTGTAAATAGTGGCTAGCTGAACAGCTTTAGCATAGGTGTTAGGGGCCAGAGCCCTGACATCCTGAGACACACCCTGCCTCATACCAGAAATGAACTTCCGAATTTTCAACTCAGGGGTTGCTATCAGCTGCGGAGCAAAATAGCCATACTCCGAAAACTTCCTCTCGTACTCCTCTATAGAATCAGAACCCTACTGCAGATTCTGGAAAAGCGCTACCATCTTCTCTTGAGCCTCATCACTAATGTACTTGGCTTTAAATTCTGACTTGAAGAACTCCCAGGTAGCAGGTGGAGACCCAGCTGGTCTCTCACTCAAGGTGGACTCCCACCACCATCTAGCTACGCCCCCTAACACATGGGCTGCACACCTCGGCCTCTGTACATCGAGGCACACCATAATCAGGAAGGTGTACTCCAAATGGGCATTCATCTAGCTGCTGAAAAGCATCACCTGTGGCGTCAAACTTATCAGGGTTCCATTTTACGAAATCCTTCAACCATTTACCAAGCTCATCGGCACCTTCTGCTACTTCTGCCACAAAGGCTGCTGGCTCTCTGCGGAGTGAAGTCTTCTTTGCGCATGGTGAATCAAACGAGTCGGTTGCTCGATCTGAGCTCGGGACTCTTCCCATTGCTGCGCGCCAATAAAGCACAGGTCTCGCCTCGGCCACTCAACAGTCGACCACCATAGACCTCATAGAATTAGCAAATTCTGCTCTAGGGAGCGATCTCTCACTGCGCCGCGATCGCCTCAATGCCTACTGCGGGCTCAGCAGGGGAGCTACGGGCGGAATGCTATCGATCTCGGCTTGGGACGATGTCCTGCGGTGTCGATCCGATCCCGACACCTCGGCCTCCTCTCGGGCGTCCTCTTCCGGCGCGGGGCGGCATCTTTGGCGATCTACACCCAAACCAATAACGAGTCGAGAACACGCCGCTCGTCTCCGCTCCACAACACTACACAAGGCATACACTAGATGGCGGTATTGTAAATTCTTAACCCTTTTTCAACAACAAATAGTAAACTTAGGCGTGCGATGATGGTTGCCGGAGTGCTAGTGATCATGGGAAAAGCGACCTACAACAACAACAGTCATACTACAGAATTTATGACTCTGAGCTCTGATACCAACTGTAAGGGACCGACCCAAATGGGGCACTAAATGGGCCCTTATCCCAATGCATGCATTCAAAGTAAAGGACATTTAAACAGACATGATTTCGGATTCCAATTAAAACAAAAACATCCAAAATAACCCCTTTAAAAACTAGACAATTTCCCTAGAACCTGTCCCTGTTTCCAAGCACCTATTCCAAGATAAATACATTTCCAAAGTTTACTCTGATCAGAGATTTACTAAAAACCATTCAAAACCTGTTCAGATACAAAATGCTGGAATCCAAAAATATTTACAAAACATCCTAGGGCTCCGTGCCCGGCTACATGCATTCAGGGGAAAACAAAACATAAAGAGTCATAATACAAAAATCAGAGTTGGAAGACTGGGCCCCATGATCACAGCTCCTCCTTCAGGCATCCTGTCGCGCACCACGATTACATGTGGAAAACCACAGAATAAGGGTGAGTAACGAATTACTCAGTAAGAATCCCCAACCGGGGTACAATACGATATACATAGTCATCTCGATGAGCGTATGCAAGCTATGAATATAAACACAGAATAGAGCATATAGCTTAGCCCACACTTGGGCCTCGGATGCCAGCTTAGGGTCTTAGTCCGGAATAATATCACCACACACCCAATATATAAGTCACCCTATACGAGAAACAAGTCCCGACCTCGCGCTGTCATCGTCGACGAAAGGTACAGCGGCTCAAGATCCCGAGGGCTCTCTCCCGTGTTGTAATGAGCGTAAACATGCACCGCGCGCTATTGCAGACCATGGAAGTGCGGGTCTAGAGAGGCAATTTGCCCATGTCCGATCCACCATGCCTAACTAAATCTTTGGATCGGTGTCACCGACATAGGGTGTGTGAGACACGGACACGTAAACTATGTCGGCTGAACCACCGCACTGGGCCAAGGAGCGGTCGTGGTAGGCTTACACTAGGAAGCCGTCCTTGCCTTAACAGTGGCAATCGGGGGCTCTTGCCAAACATGCCGAGGACATGCCGGCTGCAGGGACGAGGCAATGCCAAGTCATCATCCCGACCGTTGGGGCATTTAACGATCGCCACCCTCACCCAAGATTGTAGGGCCTACCGGAGGGTTAGCTAATCCCTCACGGGGTCCGGGGCGGAATGACTTGCTCGACGGCCCCGCCATGGATGCAATGTACTTTATGCATCAAAGGCCGGATGATGCTATCTACCGCAATTCTAACTCGCCTAGCAAAGCAAAGCAAACAATTCCATAAAATCCAATACGTGCTCAATAAGAATACAACGAGCCTAGCATGATACTACGAAGCAAGGAACATATACGAGCATGCTAGAAAGGAACAACCTAGCATGGATTAACATGAGAATTAAATCAGGAAAATCATGCTAATCGGGAATTCAGAATAGAATACCTAGCTACACATGTCAATAAACACAAACAAGCAGTCAATCAGCAATCACATATAATATCGCAGGGTCCACACAACTCCGGTAAGAAATCATTACCTTGGTCGGGGACAATTTGACACGAAATCCTAAGCGGCGAACAAACCCGAACTAGCTACCGAGAACCTATCAATCACAACAAAAATCATACAATAGGCCTAAATATAATAAAATAAACGAGGCTCAGCTCGGGAGCAACTCACGAGGCACGACGAACGCACGAACGAGCCGATTGCACGAACGGGGCAGCAACGGGGATGGCTGGGCGAGCTGGGGCGCAGAAATGGGCGCGGACGAGCGCTGGGGCGCGAGCTGCACGCGGACGAACAAAGCGTTGGGCGCGGACGCGGGCGCGCGAGCTATGCAGAGGCGCGAGGGCGAGCGGCATGACACGGAGCTGGGCGAGGCGTGCGCGCGGGCGCGAGGCGATGCGCGGCGGGGCTCGGTGGTAGGGGCTCGCTCTGTTTCTGCGCGCGAACAGGGGCGAAGGAGAAAACAGAAATCGAGCGATCCACGGGGATTCGACGAGCGATTCTTGGTTGGCGAACTCCCCTACACTAGCTGCACAAAACCCATACCTCAAATCGCCTCGACTTGGCCGGAAAACGAAATCGAAACCAGGGAGAAAGAAATCGTATTTTTGAAGGAAAGGAGGAAGAAGAAGCTTACCTGCTGCTCGGGGATGGAAAAACGACATCGAATTGGAGACGAAGCTTGTTCGAACAGAGCTGGAGAAGGAAGAAATCGCAAGAAAATCGCCGGTCGGTCGAAGGGAATCCGCGAAGAAGAAGAAGAGGAAATGGGGAAGGAGCTTCGGCCGACTCTGTTTTTATACCAACCGCCTTCGAAAACACGCATATGTATTAGATAGCGCGATTAAAATAACAAACACGCCCGGTGGCTCGATTGGCAGCGCCCTCTACCTAGCACGCGACACGTCCTTGGCTCGAATCTCACTCGACGCGCTATTTAATTCCCTATTTATTTCCACATTCTTCCAAGCCCAAATTCCTTCACCAAAATTCTCGATCCCATTCAAATCGACTCATAATTTTTCCGGCAATTTACAATTTCAAAACCGGCCCTGTCGGCCCGACCCAAAATTACCAAAATGCCCCTGGGCCTCCCGGGAAGACCGGGATGAAATTTTCGGGCCTTTACAAAACATGAATGGATGATCAGTCGAAACATGATATTAATTAAAACGTCTACTATGACTTAGTTCAACATCCCCTGCTTACCCAAGATGCATGAATCACACACTTTTCCCTCAACCCTCACCTAAATGCACTTAGCTTATGATCATATTAAAAAGACCCAAAACAGAAGATGTGAATGTTGTTAACATTGCGTAGCAGAAACTTCTAACAACAATAATAGCAAGAAAAGAACAAAAAAGCAATGAAATAGTGAAAGCTCAATAAAAAATGCAACAACAGAAGCTAAGAACACAGAACACAACAAGATATCAAAAGGAAACTTTGAAATTACTATAACAAACTAAGGTGAGCTATGAACAAGCTTCACAAGCTAAACAAAATGTTCAGAAAAATCTATTACAAAGTAGGAAAAACTACACCAAGAACTACCAAAAACTAAAAGAAAACATCCTAAAACAGAAATACTGAAATGCTCAATAAAATGCTACGAACATTGTTGTCCTCTCTTTGATTCCAACAACTCTCAAATACCCAAAAATTCCAGAAAAGTGGCAGCCCTAATTTCTTCAAAAAAATGGCGTTATATACTCCTGTTTTCATCGAAGATCAACGGCTGAGATTCTAGGTCAAAAGATGTTCTGCTTTCCATTCCCTAGCCAACCAGATCTGACACATTCTACTCCACTGTCGGTTGCGTAGAGATTTCAGCTTTTGCAGGAAACTGCTTTTCCTTAGATCGAATGTTGCAAAATTGGCTTGCTTCCGAATGGCCCATCATTTCCTTCATTCGAATCTTTTGATCGAGGCATGAGTCCGATGCTTCCAACATTTTCAAACCCTGCAATGATAAAAAGTACTTAGCAAGAATGAGGATTCTTGGAATGTTATCGCGAATGCTGCAAACAGTGATTTTTTGGCAGAAAACTCTAAATTTTCCTAACTTTCTAATTCTTTCCTCCTATATATCATGCATTGTATTTTATGACTAATTCCATGTTAAAAAGGTTGTTCTATGCATCAAAATGTGATAATAATGCATGATTTCTTCAATAAATACACCTTAAAGAAGGACTAAATAACTATCTAATTGTGAGTTATCAGAAGGGAGCATGAAATTTATGTGCAGTTTAGTTTGTTTTATTTTTATTTCCATAAAAAGGCGCTAAATTTGATGTACAAGCATGGAGATGATGCGATAAATGTTTTTAATCAAATCTAAATATTGTTGTCATTTAACAAACTAAATCCATAGTATTTGTAATTGTTGAAAGATAGAAATTCAAATTCTCTAAATTCTTCATTTAATAATGAACCAAAAAATGAGTTTAAATAGAGTACATGGGATGACCTAACTATAAAAGGAAAAGATAAAATCTAACCATAAAAGGAATATGACCTAATCATAAAAGGAAAAGATAATACTAATGATAAAAGAATAAATAAGATTTAATCTAATTCTAAAAAGAAAATATAATTAAAAAGATTAAAATATTATTTACTAAAAGTAACATAAACCAACATTCCCCCTCAAGTTGGATTGTATATGGAATACAAGCCAAGTTTGGAGTTAAATTAATCAGAGTTGCACTACAAGAATTGATGCCTTATACAATGGAAATTTTCGTCGTGATAGGTGATGTTTTTCGTTGTGAATGCCTACTGCGACGAAAAAACATTTTGTCCCCACTTCCGTCGGGGAAGCCACGTCGCGGTAGCATATCGCGACGGAAATATGTTCTTCGTCGGCCAAAGTCTTCAATTCCGTTGGGGAATCGTTCCATCGTCGTTGAAACCTATCACGACGAAATCTTCGTTCGTCATGGTAAGTTCCTACGGTGATGGAATGTGTTCTGTCACGATAGGTATCTATCGGGACGAACTTATGTTTCGTCGTGATAGGTATCTACCGTGACATATGTATGTTCTGTCGCGATAAGGATCTACCGCGACAGACTTTAGTTCCGTTGCGATAGGTTTCTACGGCGACGAAAATTTATAATTTTTTTTTAATTTTTTGTAGTTATTCATTTTTTACCAAAATACTTTAATATGAAATAAATTTAATAACATTAGCCATCAACACACAAATTTAAATACCAAATGTTACTAATTCAATAAAAACAAATTCAACATAAAAGTGTGTACAAATATTACTTAAATCATAATTGAACATAAAGTTCAAATATCCATACAAATAAAATAACTAAATGTGAATGTACTGGACCGCCTTTCATGATTGAACAAAACAACTGGACCGCCTCTCATGATCGTGATTGTAGATAACTACTTGAATCAAACAAAACAACTATAAGTATTTTAATTTAGAAGTTACAAATTTAGAATGCAAAATTTAAAGATTTGGAATCTTGAAATTCTATATACATTTCGGCAGCATAACGACGTATTTTGAATTATTCTCAAATAATTAAACCTGTTATAATACAAATAAAATATGAATTTTAGCTATCTTTACTGTATGATGGCCACAACCAAATAAATAACGCTAGTTTACTAACATATCTTGAAACATTGTAATTAAGCTTAAAGAAGATTGACACTATAAAAAAGTTTTCAAATGTACCTACTTTGTAGAGATGTCCATTTTCCCCGCGGGGACCCGCCCCTAACGGGCCGGGGAACGGGGCCGGGGATGGGGGAGAAAAAATCCCCGTTGGCTAAACGGTGCCGGGGACGGGGATTGTACTCTCCGTCCCCGATTCCCCGATCCCCGCCCCGATTATTTTATTTATTTTTTTTAATATATATTTTTTAATTCTACTCCTTTAATTTTCAAATAAATATATCTTTGTTGATGATATTTTCTATACATATGAATATTTTCTTTGATAATTAACATTATAATTGAAACTTATAGATATATATATATATATTTTTTAATCTAATTTTTTGAATTTTTTATCCAAAAATATTTTAAAAAATGAAAAAAAAAAGTTTGTAAAAAATCCTCGCGGGGAACCCGATCCCCACCGATGCCCCGTGGGGAATCCTCACCCCGATCCCCGAAAAAAAAACCGGGGATTTTTTGGGGGACGGGGATTGAATTTTATGGCGAGGACGGGGCCGGGGAAGCCATTCCCCGGTCCCGCCCCGCCTCGTGGACATCTCTACTACTTTGATGTGTTACTGTCGGCATTCATCTTCCTAAAAAACTCGGCCATCTGGCTTCCATCTTAGCTTGGTGAGCTTCCATCCTAGCTTTTTGAGAATCCATCTCATCTTTTTTAGCATTCAAATCAGCTTGCATCTTAGATTTTTTAGCATCCAAGTCAGCTTGCATCTTAGATTTTTTAGCTTCCATTTCAGCTTGCATGTCCGTTATTTTTATGCTCATCCAAGCTTCTAAGTCAGCTTGAATAGTAGATTGCAACTCCCCATGTAGTACTCCACTAGAATTTGAGGACGATGAACCTTTTCCCCGTTTACTAGCTGGCATATAACACGTGTCTCGAATCCCATCAATGCTCGCCCTTACACAATTGCACAAATCTCAGTTTGTGTTAGGGGTATACATCCTTCACAAGTCGGTGCCTACAACATCTCTACCATTTTCACCTACAGGTATTAAACTTACGTGAGCTTTTCTCGCAATGTCATTTATCCATATGTCATCCTTACAACGAGCTTCTTTGAACATATCGATTGGACCCATTTCAATATCTTTTGTTTCCTTTTTTCTATATTATAAAACATAAAGAATTAGTGTTCAAATATTCACAAAAGACGTTAAACACAAACATAAGTTATAAATAATACATCATCAATGATTGATGCAAATGACTTGTTGCCATTTAGGAACTCTTTTTCCATTTAGGGGTTTCCCACTTAACACACATAAATTCCCAATCCTTAATGTCTTTGACTCGTTTATGAGGTATTAAGCGTCGTTTCTATACACACAAACTCCTAAAACAATACGAACAAGTTAATTAAAAAACTTAAAATTACACTAAAGATTTTTTTCCAAATAAATGGACTTTGTATCACTTACTTGTAGTGTTTGGACATATAGTATCTATGGTCTCTAAAAACATTTTTCATAAGGTTCTCAATACATTTATTCACTAGTGGATTATCCAAGTCAAGCTGGAAATAAACCTGATAGTTTGAAATAATTTGGAGTAATTTTATATAATAATATATTTTCATACTTGTAGTGGTTACAACTTATTTTACTAGTAGTTTCTGCTTGATGAGTTCTATCAGCTCAACGGACACCTCACTCTAGTCTGATATACATACCAAAAAAGACTCACGCACTGTTATGCCAATTTGATTGCTAAGACTAGTCGCACCATGACCTACCGCTGCTTCATACTCTTTACTAAATTTTATCTTGACAGCTCCATGATCACGAACTTGTTTGTCTAACTTATCACCCCTAGTGTAGCCATGAGTATTTCGACTATTACTGCTTGCTGCAACAATTTGTTTTTAAGATTAGTAAATAATTAATTAAACAAACTATAATAGTTAAAATACAATTTACCTCATGTCGACCCTCTTGGTGAATCTACCTTAGAGGGAACGACATCTTCATTCTCGGTGTCATGGAAGGTTGACATCCCTCTATTCTTCAAACCACCCGACATATTGATAACCTGCATTAGGCCATGATTAAAAAGATATACTAACAAAATCAACCATCCAAAATATAAAAAGAAAAGAAACCAACAATTATGCATCAGAATGTGAGTCATCAAACTGATACTATTTGTTGAAGTCTCAACGTCATCATCGTCGTCATTAATAAATTGAACATCGTCGTCTTCTTGGTTATCAATTATCGTTGGTGCAACATCAATTCCACCCAACTGATTGTCTTGTATAGACTTGTCTACTATATTCATTCTACCCAAAAGTTGTATGGATTCAGCCTCATCAATCTCAAGCTCAGGATTTTTCACTTCAGGTACATCCCATAAACTTTTATTTAGCAATACTTGCACAACTTTCCAGTCTCCTCTATGTTTTGGATCGTTTATGTAAAAATCTTGCTTTGATTGATTAGCAAGGATGAATGACTCATTTTTGAACCAATATGATGTTGTATTAATCGATCCAACCCAAGATGATAGTGATATCTTTCCTTCTTATTGTTTGTGCTGTACCAATCACATTTAAACATCATTACTCGTCTTGCACTCACAAATGATACGTCTAATACATCAGTAAGCACCCCGTAGTAATTACAGGGGTTGTATAGAGTTCCACCTTCACCAGGAACCATAATTCAACTATTTTGCGTAGTATGACCCTCATCATTCTTTTTTGTACTAAAACGTACTCTATTAACTGTGCAAGTTGTATATGCACGGTACATAGGATTATGCCCCATTTCCATTGCATACAAATCACTACACTTGTTCCCATTCTTGCACAATAGTATAACCTTTTTTTTAAACCAATCAGGAAACTCTTGTTCGTGCTTTTTATTTATGTCGTCGAAGTTCCGTACACTAGGTTTAATCAATTCTAACTATTTTCTGTACGAAAATTAATGAAAAGTTAGTCATTTATCTCTTTTAAGAATAAATAAAACTAATACTCCGATGAATTAAAAGTACTTACGTAAGATACGTACTTATCTCGTCGTAGTTATTCAGAATATACCAATGCATTTTTCGCATATCTTCTGGATCTAACATGATGTTTGTTTCACCTCTGATTGGTCTGGCATTTTGTCTATAAACCTCATATTTCCCACAATTTTCGTTCTCTAGATTTTGATCATCATTTCTTTCCGGCCTATTGAACCTAGTCTCGATCCCACTCATATACAATGAACAAAAGTTAAGACACTCGTTCTTCACATATTCTTCTGTCATACAACCTTCTGGTCATGCCTTGTTTTTGCACACAATTCTTCAATGTTCCTAAACTTCTTTCGAATGGGTACATCCAGCTGTAGTTTACTGGACCGATAACCTTGCATTCGTATGGAAAGTGCACGACAAGATGCACCATTACATCGAAAAAAGCCGGTGGAAAGATTTTGTCCAATTTACATAGAATAATGATGATGTTAGCTTGTAATCGATCTAACTCGCTAATACGAAGAGTTTTCGAACATAAGTCGGCAAAGAAAGCACATAACTCAACAATCGTAGTAGTCACTTCCTTCGGTAAATACTTTCGAACACCAGTAGGGATAAGTCGTTAGAGGAAACACGATCTGTAAATATTCGTTGGCTGGGTGGCGTCTGAAAATCGAAGGGGAGAAGAGGTTTTGTGGCTGCGTTTAAAAGGTTGAAGAAATGGGGTTTTTTCTTCTATGCGATTTAGGGCAGGAGCCAGGAGGAAATGTGATTTGTAAATATTGGGGCTTTTTTTGAAGTACAATTGCACATTACAATGTCATTTTGGGGTTTTTTTAAATTTTAATTTAGCTAATCATTTTGGGCGTTCTTTTCCTATAACATACAAATAATTTTAGTGTCAAATAACATTTCGATTAACTTTTAAAAATTCAATTTTAACCCTTTAATTTGAAGGTTTATTCAATTTTGGTCTATGAATATTCAAAAGTTCAATTTCAATTTTTATACTTAAAAAAAACATAATTTAAAATCAATATTAATCAAAATTCATCAGTAATATAAAAAGTTTTAATAAAGTTAAAAAAGAAGAAGAACATATGTTTAAAATTTAATGAGAAAAATGATAATTAAAAAAAACTAAAAAAACTTAAAGGACGAATTTTAAGTTTTTTTTTTAAAAAAAATAAAAAATCAACAAAAAATAAAAAATAAAAAATTAGGGATTAAAATTTGCCAAAATGACCCAATAATGTAAGAGCTAAGATCCTCAAACGGATGTGTAAGCAAATCGATTGGTTACATACCATGATAGTGAAACTCCAATGTGTTGTTTGGGACAAATTCATAAACCAACAATCTTTTAGAGCTTGTGATTCAAAATCGGACAAAGGAAATGAGATGTCAATAATGAACTCGACTGATTATTTCAACTTCCACTTGAAATTCACGTTCTCCGAATGAATATTTGATTTCAAAATAATGAACTCGACTGATTATTTCAACTTCCACTTGAAATTCACGTTCTCTGAATGAATATTTGATTTCAAAAAATATATAAAGTAGTATTAAAGTAGAGATTATTTATTAGGTTGATTTCTTAGGATTGTGATGAGGTTTCGTTTTTCAGGGAGTCTAACATATTGTTATCAACAAGAGGAAGCACGACAGTGGCGAGTTAGGGATTTAGGGTGTTTTGAAATGTGAATTAGATATAATTGATTGTTCAGATATAGATTAATATTTAATGTAATTTTTAAAATTTAATAATACATATTTTATTCAATAACTTGCATTATTAACAAAACACAAAAGACTAATAGATCATATTAATTATAAATGAATAGGTGATTTAAAAAAAAAATTGTTTCAATGAATATAGTTTATAATCATATACTTAATTTTTTTCTTTTTTTTGACACAGAGCATATTACTTAATTTGTTAGTAAGTATTAAAAGTAGCGATACTATTTATTAGTTGATTCCTTAGGATTGTGATGAAGCTTCGTTTTGCAGAGAGTCTAACACATCGTACGGAAAGTGGCATGATGGTGGCGAGTTGGGGATTTAGGGCATTTTCCAAATGTAAAGCGAGGTATTTTTTAAAGAGACAAAATCGACAGAGATAAGCTGCATCGACATTAGGTAATTAAAATTTTTTAAATTCCACCTACCGCGACGGAACTTCGTCGCAGAATATAGCCTACCCCGACGGTATTCCATCGCAAAAGGCATCTTACCATGACAGAACAAGGTCCGTCGGCGTAGCTTGCATTTAGCCGACGAATAATGGTGTTTCGTCGGTGAAATCAACGCAAGGCCGACGGAAGGATCTTCCGTCAGCATAGACGGCTTTTCGCGATGGAACTTTGCTTTGTCGCCAAAAGTTCCATCTCCAAAAGTTTTTTTTTTTTTTTTTTTATATTGTTGGTTCTTGGATCATGCACCAATTGTGAATACTGATGCAAGGATCAAACGGGAATGTTGTCATGACCAATCGGGAATGGTGTCAGGGCCAACTAGGAATGGTGCACAGAGCCAATTGGGAATGTTGGTTGTCAAGACCAATTTGAGAATGTTGGTTGTGAGGATCAATTGGGAATATTGTTGACAAGAAAAATTGGAAATGCTGTCATGATCAACAGGAATGTTGGACAGGACCAACCGAGAATGTTGGACATGACCAATCAGGAATACTGGTTTGGTACCTAGATGATTTTTTCGGTTGCGGGTTGTTCATTACCTTTAAAGATAAAAAATTTGTTGATTTTTTTTCTTCGATATGAATTAAAAAAAGGGTAAGGAAAATTAAAGAGGATGGTTACTCGGATGAATTAAAAATTTTGGTTTTCAAAGGATGCTTTTTTTTTTTGGAAAAATATTAGAAATTTGAGGAAAAGTTTTTTTTTTCCCAAAAAGTGGAAGAAATTGATGAAGAAAAGAATGTGATAGAGGAGAAGAGAAAGATTTTATGGTTTATCCGGATCGAAAGAAAAACTTCAAGGCTCTGATACCATGTTGAAAAATGGAAAATTCAAATTCTCTAAATTTTTCATTCAATAATAAATAAAAAAATGGGTTTAAATATAGTACAAGTGATGACCTAATTAAAAAAGAAAAAGATAAAATCTAACCATAAAAGGAAATATAACATAATCATAATAGGAAAAGATAATACTAATGATAAAATAATAAAATAAGATTTAATCTAATTCTAAAAGGAAAATACAATTAAAAAGATAAAAACATAAACCTACAGTGTGAGGTTTTTTTTTTTGTTTCAAATTTAGAGAAAATCTTGGTTTCAGCTTATTTTATAAATACCACAAACTTATTATTAGTCATTAAAATCGTATAGTATCTTCAAATTAAATAAGTATAAAATCAAATGAAAATCTTGAGTTTTTTTTTTCAAATTTAAAGAAGATCAGTTCTAGTTTTTTCTATAAATACCACAAACTTATAATTCTTTCTTACTTTTTTTTTTCAATCTATGATCTGTTTTAATTCAAATTACTAATAATTCTTTTATCGTTGATGTTGTAGAGATTTTGTTCGGGTTGGGATCGAGTCTTAGCATTGGTGCACACGGGAGCCGTTGTCGTCGAAGGTAACAAACAGTTTTTCAATCAATATTTAATTCGTTCTCTTCTTCTTTCTTTATTTTTATTTTTATTATATTTTCTTTCATTTATTTATTTTATAGTTCAACACTAATTTATAATTTTTTTTAAAATTTATGCAATATTTAAAATTTTGAAAAAGTATTTATAACGTTATTCAAATTAGTGAAGGATAATTTTTTATAATTATTACTTTTTGTTATTATAATAAATATGACTTGAACATGTAATTTGTTGGTTATTCTTTGATATATGATGTCATTAGAGTACTACTCATATTTTGACATATGTACCTATTTAAAATTGATCAATTTTACGAATTAATTAATTAATTATTTATATATATATATATATATGTTTAAATTTTAAATATAAATCTATACACCATATCGTTTTCATAAAGAATAATAGATTTTAAAATAAAAATATAATATTATTATTTTATTTACTCAATTTGTGTTAAATTAATATTTAAAAATTGATATTTCATCAAAATTCGTTCTATTAGCGATGATAGAAAAAATAAGAAGAGACAGATAATAGATTTTATCTTTTCTTTTTCAATGTTTTCTTTATTTTTTATTACTTATATAATATAAGGTGAAATAATAAAACAAATAGGATTTTTGAAATTTTAGATTGTGTGTGTTTTTTTTAAAGGAAATTGTATTTTATTTTCCATACTTTCACGTCAAATGAAATGTTTGATAACAAATAAATATATAAAAATAATAAATTTGAGCTATTAAATTTGATTTTTTCAAATATTACAATTAATAGTAAAGATAAATGATATATTTCAATTAATTAATCGGTGTTATAGTATTTTAAAAGAGTTAGAAATTTGAAAAGATTATTTACGTCTATGTAAATGAAAAGATATGATTAGATTAAATTAAAATGATAAACGAATAAAAAAAAAGAAAAAAAGAATTGGGTACAAAGTAAAATTTTAGCATAAATATTAAAATATATATTATTATTTATAAATATTTTAATAAATAAAAATATAATTTCACATACCACACTTAGACAAAAAACTATCATGTGCAAGACACGTTAAAAAATTCTAGTTTGTTGAAAAGAGTCTAGAATCAAATATATAGATATTGAAATAAATGAAAATAATATAGAAGGTCAAAAGGGTTATTTGTATTTTTAAATATTTATTTAATTTCTACCCGATTTTATGTTTTAGACATTAATTTTAATTATTTAAAACATTTGACATTTGACCAATATATTTAGAAAAAGTGGACATTTGCCTAGTTAGCCCTTTTAAGAAAATGGTTAAAATATTTTGCCAAAAATAATTAATTAGTTAAATAATAATAGACCATTGTATCTTTTCATTATTTTTGCTTTTGTTTTTTTTAATTATTTAAAATTAAATTATCTTATAATCACTTTCAAAGTTTATACACGGTAAATTATTAAAAAAAATCATAAAAGAATCTTCCACCAAAATAAATATTTTTTTTTTTAAAAAAAGACGTTAGATATCTTTTAAAAAAAAAATTGAAAAAAAGATTTGAAGTTCATCAAATATTTGAGGTACAACTGGTATGTGTCATACGAAGAAAAATTAGATCAAATCAAAGGAACTTCTGCCAATAATATTTTTAACTACTATATTTTTGTTTCTATGTATGTTTATGTACTTGTTTATACTTCAATCTTAGTAAATTATGTAACGTGTATATATGTTATGTACGTATATGAGTATTATAGTGTATATATAATATACTATGGTATGAATTTACATATTGATCTATATTTGTTGCAATTGGATATATCTTTATCTACCGTATTAATAAATTGACATATGAATTCATATCTACCTTGAATTAAATTTTGTATGTATATAGTATAATTTGATTTGAATATGTATCCGTAAATATAATGCATCAAGCACGTATTTGAATATGTATCACTATGTACGATGATAATGACATGAGAATGGCAGACGGTGGTAAAATTCAATTTTGGATTTTCAAGTATAATTATTTCTTAAATCAAACTATAAAAAAAGTTAAATATTTAAGAATTAAAAAATATTAAAAAGTTTGATAAAATATTTTGAATTAAAATTTTTCAAATATTAAAATAAATAAGGAATTTGCTAAAAATTTTTTGAAACAGGAAGTTAATTCTAAAGTTGATATATTTAAACAATATTTTATTGATTTTTAAATTATATAATTAATAAAACCAGATCTTCATTATTTTAGAATAAAGTTAATTCTCTTATTCTAGATTTTTTAAATAGACATTGATTATTTTTGGATAAGAAAAACAATTTCATTATAATTATGAAATTACAAAGTCATATAAGTCCATATAGAATTACAAAAGAGATCTTCAATTGCTAAGAAGAGAATCATAGCTATAATTAATGAAAAGGGGAGATTGTTTAATCCATATGAAACCATAGAATTAGTGATGTTGTCCATAATTCTTTCAAAAGTAGTAGTTTTGTCTTAGAAAATACGGCAGTTCCTTTCCTTCTAGATATGACAATAGTCAGCTCTCATGAAATTTTCCCATAAAATCTTTTTTATCTTCTTACAAGGATGATAAGTGAGAACAATCAACAACATAGTTGATGGATTGTGTAGAAAGTACCACTCCAAAGTAGATCGAATAAAATTCTAGAAGGTGGTCGCATCAGTGGAAAATAACAATTGGTGAACTTGAGATTCAACATCTTTTTACAAAAGGGCACCATTATGGAGAATAGACACTCATTTAAGTAATAAATAATTTTAATTTATTATCTAAATATTTACTACTGATATTCTCAAACTTTTATTTGATTTTAATATTTGGACAAATAGATTTAATATTTGTTGAAGGATTATACTTATCAACTACAATAGAACTAAACTCATTTGCAACATTAAATATCAAACTTTCAAAGAAAGCCAAAAATAGACAATATGAAAATGTTACATATATATATGTGTGTGTGTATATATAAATGTATGTATATATATGTATGTGAAAAGGTTCAAAGTGCTAATAATTTATAGAGCTAGTTTGATTGTATAGGGACCAATAAACAAAATATACTACTAAATTTGCACCATCAAGCCTACCATACATTGCCAACCTTTTCCTACTTTTTTTTTTCATTAAAAGTATCCATTTTTATATTGAAAAGTTACAATTATGTCAAGTTAGTACTTAGTTTCTGTTTTCATATTTGTATTTAATGTGTCTTTAAAGATTTAATATAACCATTAAAGTAAATTCTTTTTTGAAATAAGTGTAATCATATCCATCTCTAGACCAAGTATTGGAGACATCGAATGAATAATGTCATAAGTAAGTTTCGATCTCGAGACTTTGAGAGGAATATATTCATAAAGTCTAAGTGGTCAACCAAAAGTAACGTAAGTTAAGTCCTATTATAAATAACATGTATTTTTTTATTGAGAAATTGTATGTTTTTTTTTATAAATAAGAAATTGTATGTTTGATTCTTTTATTTCAAATACAATTATTGTATTAAAAAATTATCTAATAAATCTTATAAACTTTACTTAATAATATATTTATTTTCTAACTTCGGAACGTGTGTGAATGCTCCTTAGATACGGTGAGAAGCTTTGGTTTTCTGATTATAAAATAAAAAACATTTAAACTAATTGTTTTTTTTATTTGTAAGGAATGATTTGATATTGTTGTTTTCATTTGTTTTTTCAGAAACATTTTCAGTTAAATTCTGTAAACAAAAGAAAATAAAACAATAAATCATGTTTCTTGCTTATATTTCCTTTTTCTTTTAAAAAAAATTGCTTATATTTCCTTTTTTTTCATAACATAAACAAAATATTATTTTTATATGTTTTTATTTACAAAAATGCATGTTCAAAATCATAAAATAAATGTAACATAAACTTTTGATTTCAGTTTTATTAATTTTTTTTAATCTTATTCAAGATTAAAAAAAACCATAAAATTACCGAATGAGTTAGTGGTGCAATGATTTCATTGCTTGATTATAAACTAGTTTGACACCAACGTGATAGGTTCGATCCCGAGATTCGGTATTTGTCCACCTCCCCCAATATATACTAAAAAAAACATCAAAAGGTTATGGTTTTAATAGGGTTGTACAAAAATGACCATCCACATAATCAAGACACGTGTAAATAAAGAATTTGTGTTTTTATATATTTGAATATGTGGGAGTGGGGAGTACAATCTCTAATTTATTCCTCTAATTCTTTCTCTCTCATATACGTATATCTCGAGAGCTATATAGCTTGTTCGCGAGGTAGAACTTGTCTCAAGGGCTTTGCAACTTGTTTTTTAGGTCGACTTGTTTCGAGAGCTTTGCAGCTTGTTCTCTATGTTGTATTTGTCTTGAGGTCTTCACAGCTTGTTCTCAAGGTTGACTTTATTGATGTTGGATCGGTCTTTGACTTGTTAATCTTTGATCGGTTGTTGACTTGTTGATCTTGTATGAGGACCGGTCTCTGACTTGTTGATATTTGATCGATCGTTGACTTGTTGATCTTCTATGATGATCGGTCTTTGACTTGATGATCTTTGATCGATCGTCGACTTGTTCACCTTTGATCGATCATTGACTTGTTAATGTTCTATGATGATTGGTCTTTGACTTGCTGATCTGTTTGAATGATGGACTTGAAGAATATGATTTATGTTCTTCGTGTTTGCTTGTTGATATTCTATGTTGATTGGTCTGATTTGTTGATTTTTGATCGGTCGTTGACTTGTGTGTGTTCTTCGTGATTGCTTGTCAGTTCATAGGATTTCTTGACCTTCAAAGTGATTTTGGACTTCAAAAGGGTGTTTAATCCTTCCCTTAGAGATTTGGAGAGTCTTTAGTTTGGTGGAATTTTCTCTAAAGCTTCCGATCTCTCTGCCCCTTCAAATGAAGGAGAGCTCCTCTATTTATAGAGCTCCTATGGGGCTTGGGCCTTTGAGTGTAGCCCTTGGGCTTGATCTTTTGGACTTGGACTTTTTGGTTTAGTTCACTAAACAAACTTGGGTCTGGTATAATTTTGGACCCAAATTTGATATAAACCAACTTTTGTCCCAAATTATTTTTTAGAAATATTGTCCCAAAATTAAATTAAATTTTGTTATTAAATTTGGGATAATGACATATCAATCTACGGTTTGTCAAAATTTCTCAGTCAACAAATGTCCCTTTTCGAGGTTTATACACGACCATGTGTGGATGAATCTTGAAAACATAATCGAAAATGTGAGCCTGCCCTTTTCTTTGTAGCTTCTAACTTCGACTCTATGAAACGTCAACTTGATCAGAAATATATGAATTTAGGTCATGATCTTGATCATTTTTCCTGAAGCATATGTTTTCCATGACAATCAATCAAATTTTGGAATTCGATCAAAATTATGATTTTTTTTATTCCGCATGAAAATATTAAAATTTCAATAGAGTTTATTTTCTACTTAATTTCGAATTGACGTCAAAATTTCAACCCAATTTTATATTGAAATGAGTAAAATTTAGAACCTACCAATAATTTGGATAAACTTCAAATTCTATAATTTGGATAGATTGCTTTCGTCAAATTTTGAAATTAGGCGAGGATTTGGGCTATATCCAACTTTCAACAAATTTTACTTAATTTCGAACTAAAATTTGGACTTTGAAAAAAATTGAAGTCATTTTCCATTCTTTTGTCTTGCACCTGAGGAAATTTGGTTGCCCTGACCTGACGAAAAGTTTCAATTGAATTTAAAATTCTAGATTGTACAACTTAAAATTTGGATTGTTTGAACTAATGCTAAAATTTCTCTAACCATTTTCCATTTCCTTTAAATTCAAATTTGATATTTTATCCTTTGTTTAATCAGATAAAAATAAATTTGAAATCAATATTTTCCTTTTCAATAAAAATCTTGCCAAGAATATTGCCAACCTAACTCAATAAAATCCATGAGATAATCAAATTCCAAAAATTCAGCCTACATATTAGAACTTCAAAGCCGGTATGTTTTTTCAAAATCTCTAGAATTTCTTCTATAAATATATGCTTCAAATTGGCCAAGATTTCTTACGCCGTTCACAGCCAAACTTGCAGATCGCGGCTGAAAGTTATCGTCTATCCAGCGTCTAGCCTAAGTTATCGGGACTGTTGCAGTGGGAGACGTGTGTTGACTATTAGGTGTTTGAACACTCATTTGGTTATGACAGACGGAAAGATATAATGATAAATAATAAAGTTTGAGAGGCTTATGTAACAAAAGTAATATAAATAAGGTTTAGATAAACTAACATGTAAGTTTAGATAACCACCTTCTATAATAAATGGTGGGACAAACATTTGTTGAATTATTATAACCAACCCAACTGTTTACCTAAACTGGTTTAGAGGAATAGTACCCTGTTTTTTGCAAATAACAGTCTTATCTTTTTTTTCCCTTCATTTGACTGTATCTTCCTTTTTTTTTCTTTTTTTTTTGTTCTTCTTTGCATTGAAAATTAATAAGAAAACAATTTCAAAGAGCCAAGTTCATCCTTGGGAACTCTTTATATTCTTAAAAATGCAAAGAATAAACTTTGTCATTTTTTTCCTTTTTTTTCACGTTGTTTTCCCAACCAGCCCCACCCAGTTTTTTAATTTAACTTGATTTTTTGGTCAATTGCAACCTCATCAAAATTGGCGGCCAAACTGCCTCCCAGTTTTTTTCTTACTTTTTTTTTTCAAAACAATGTTTTTTTCATAATTTTTGTTTTTATTTAATTTCCAGAATTCCATTTTTAACATTTTTTTTTTTTGTAGGATCTTGCTTTTGCTATAATTCAACCTCTTCTATGATACTATGCATCCATGTAATTTAAAGTCAAAGTTATGTCATCTATACCACCTACGAAGTTGAAGTCACTTTATCTATGCCACGTATGGTCATGCCATCTACGAAGTTGAAGTCATGCCAACTTATTCCGCCATGTCGACTTATTCTGCCATACCGACTCATGCCACCATGTCGTCTCTTGCCGCCATGCCATTTCTTGTCGCCACTACATTTCTTGCCATCACACTGCATACACCGCCACGCTGTTTCTTGATGTCACGCCGTTTGTTGTCGTCACGTCGTTGCTTCCTGTCACGAATAACCTTGTCCCATCGATGCTATTAAGAAGCCATGTCCCATCGACATTATAAGAGGCCATGTCCCATCGCAACTATAAGAGGTCATGTCCCATCGATGCTATAAGAAGCCATGTCCCATCGTCGCTATAAGAGGTCATGTCCCATCGTCGCTATAAAAGGTCATGTTCTATCGTCGCTATAAAATGCCATATTTCAAGGACAACTTTTGACTGACTGCTCCAAGGATAACTACTCAAATGACAACCTTTTGACCAGTTGTTGTTCCAAGGACAACCTCTTGACTAGCGGCTGCAACTTTCAACCTCTTGACCGCTGCTCACCATTTCTTTTCAGTATGGTGCGTGACTGTAGGTGTGGTCACCGACCCAGATAGGCTTGAGGTTGAGAAGTTGTTGTAAATACACTCCTCATCTCACCGAGACCGTATAACATGACCCAAGGCTCGAGGTTGAGAAGTTTTTTTAAAGACACTCCCCATCTCACCGAGACTGTTTAAGATGACACATTTTTTCCTTCAATGATGTCACTTCAAGTTTAGAGGGCACTTCATAGATACTTGATGGGACGAGCCAATTTTCACTTGAAGATGAGAATGGACAAGCCAAATCTCACTTAAAACTGAGAATGGACGTCACAAACTTGAAGAAACCTCAAACTTAAAGAGAACAGCGACAACCTCAAAATTGGAGATATTGGAGAGAGTTGCGACAACCATAACCTTGGAGTTAGCGACGATGACCTCGAACTTAGAGAGAGCGGCGACAACCTCAAATTTGGAGAGATCAACGACCTAGAATTTTAGGGAAGCGTCGGCGACCTTGAATCTGAAAAGAGTAACGATGACCTCGAACTTAGAGAGAGCGGTGACAACTTCACACTTAGCGAGAGAGCGGCGAAAACCTTAAATTTTGAGAGATCGGCGACCTTGAGTTTGAAAAGAGTAACGATGACCTTGAACTTAGAGAGGGAGGTGACGACCTTAAATTTAGGGACCATCGACAACCACAAACTTCGGAAAAGCCTCGACGACCCTAAAATTTTGGAAAGAGCATCGGCGATCTCAAACTTGGATAGACACGCGGTTTCTCGTACTTGGAGTGACTGCCGATGAACTCGAACATGGAGAAGACGACAAAAATTCTAAACTTAAAGAGTGCATACGATGACCTCGAATTTTGAGAAAGCATCAACAAGCTTAAATTAGGAGAAAACATAAACAATCTCGTATTTGGAGAGAGCGCTGATGACCTCAAATTTAAAGAGAGCAATGACGATCTCGCTTTTAGAGACAACGTCAATTATTCACTCTGAACTTGTAAGAGGGAACCGTGAACTCTAAAATTGTACACGAACATTGGACTTAAAAAAGATCATTCTCAAATAAATAAATAGGAAGACCTTTTCGTATCCATCCACCTTGAATGTATTGTTTTCATGGTGTGTAAAAGATCTTTTTTCTTTAGAAAAAGAGACCAGACTTAAAATTTTGTATTAAGTTGGCTACGTACCCATTTGAATGGAAGGGATCAAGTCATAACGTAGTTCATATAATTTTATTTTTTAAATTCTTGGGCCATTTACATTCTTTTACTCATGCGGGCCAAGGGTAGCTTGTAGTCTATATTCATATCGTCAAGAAGTAGACTGTAATTTATACTGATAGGCAAAAGAGTAATACATATTTAATCAAAATATTGCTTTAAGATATTTTTCGTTGATCGGACTAATTTTGGGTCCATTTCCATCAAATATCTTGTGCTTTTCACATACTTTAAGTGATAAAGATGTTTCATCAATACCTTCATTAAATACTTTGATATTTGCTTCTTCGATACATGATGACATGAAGACTCAGTTTTCTATTGTTCAAAGTCTTCATCTAGCGGGTTAGTGATACAACATTGTGACGTTTGACTCTTAATGAACCTTTTATCTCAATGGTAACAAATGTTCATTTCTTCATTTGGGATGGAGCAATGCTATGAATATTTTCATTGCTTCTCATTTCGATCTTTTCTTGTCTTTTGAAGTTTCTCTTGAGCTTTCATGAAAGAGCCAGTAAAAAACTGACTTGGTATGCCCCATATCTTTTGTCGTAGTCATACTCAACCTTCGAAAAATTGATGGCTGGGCTATGACTATTTTTTTAGACTTGTACTTTTCCTTCTATTTGTTGGCTTTCTTAATCTTTGAAAGGCTGATGATCGCGCTTCAACTAAAGTTGGGGAAATTTCTTCTCTCTTTGATGTGAAGACACTTATTTAGGAAGTTGAATGCCAAAACATTGAAGGCTTGGTAAAATCAAAGATGAAAGGCGTTTTCTTGATTTCTTTTGTATCATCAACTTATTTGGCATTGATGCAATATTAACTTTGCCAATTATCTTTTCTCTTTTTTATGGGAAGAAAATATCTTGGGAAGAAATCTATCCACGATATTGCTCAACGCTTCGAAAAGAGATTTCTATTTTCTTCCACTGCATGATTATGCTTCTTTACAAATTTTCTGTCTTTACTCTTTGGGAGTCTCTTTCTCTTTTTCTCTCGATGTAAACGTGATTCTTTCCGAACATAATTTGGCCTTTTCTTCTTGCAACGAGTTTCTACGATCCAACGCTTGTCTTCATCTTAAGCTGAGTAAAAAAAATACATACTTTTTTTAAGACTCAATTCTTGATAGTCGTGGTCGAATGCTTCTTCTTGATACCAAATGTTGATGGGCTCAATTGAACCAAATTGAATCGAGCATTGAGAAATGTTATGTAATAACCCTTATTTAGTTGGGTTATTTTGTGAATAAAAGAGTTCATGGCAGTTTTGTGGTTTGGTTAAAAGAAGAGGGGCATTTGTGGTCCTTTAACCCCTAGTATTTAAAGGAAATTTCAGACCTATACTATTCATCCCCCATCTTCAACGAAATTTCTGTCTCGCCGCTGCTAGCTAGTGGGTTTCATCCAAATGAGTCACCGGAGAAGCCTGCAACGATGTGGGAGCTGCGTCGTCGCAGGTTGTCTTCCGCGAAGGGTTCGTCAAGGAGCAACTCGAGTTCGTTGGGGTGGAAGCAGAGCCGTCGTTCGAGCTGCCAACGTCGTCTCCATCTTTATCTGCGCCGAGGGTTCGTCGTGAGGCTGTGCGTTCAAGAGTAGCTGTTTGCGTCGTTACGTGGAGGAGAGTCATCGTGGGTTCAAGCCACAACGCCGCCGAGCAGCTCATTCGTCGTCGCGTGGGTGTGGTCGTCGTAGAAAGAGAGAGAGAGAGAGAGAGAGAGAGAGAGAGAGAGAGAGAGAGAGAGAGAGAGAGAGAGAGAGAGAGAGAGAGAGAGAGAGAGAGAGAGAGAGAGAGATATGTCATCGCCGAAGATAGCTCAGGTGAGGTTGTTGTTCTCTCCATTTGTTAGTAGTTTAATTCAAGGTAGAAGAAGAAGTGTGTTTGGCTGCTAGCTTAAGGGTGTTTGGTTTTAAGTTAAAGTTATTTAAATGAGGAATAGAGGTTGTTTGTTTGCAAGTGTTAAGATATTTAATTGGTGGAATAACCATGTTTGGTTAGTGGTTTATGGCTATTCAAGTGAAAGATTGGGGGTGCTTGTTATCTAGTTTATGTTATCTAAGTTGTGGATTAGGTTGTTTGGTTGCAAGAGTATGTTATTCAAATAATGGATTAAGAGTGTTTGTTTGTAAGTTTATGGATAATTAAAATGTGGTTTAAGCTTGTTTGGCTAGTGGCTCAAAGCCATTTAAGATGTGATTTAAGGTTGTTTGGCTAGTGGTTTGAAATCATTTAAGTTGAGAATAAGAGATGTTTACTTATTGGTTCAAGATCATCTAAAATATGGATAAAAAGTGGTTGCCTTAAAGGTTGTTTGGTTAAGGGTTTATTAATTGTTTAAATGACAATTATTAATCCTTTTGACCTTTCGTTTGACCAGATTTGACCCGAACCATTTTTGTTCTTCGAACCGAGTCTGTGATGCGCGTGTGGCCACTAGGAGTCACTAGGGCACGTTTTTCGAGGGCTCGGAGTGGTGTTTGGCTATTTGGAGCTTCTAGTGAATTCTTGGAGAGCTGTTAGTGGATTGGCCAAGGTAAGGGACCCTTTACCCCCTTCTCGAGGACTTGTGGTTAATACATGTGCCGGTTTACTTGCATGAGTTGATTTGTCTGATTGTAGCATGACCATGTGCATTGTATGTTGCATTTAATCGCTGCGATAACATATACATTTCATGTTTGTCTCATGTATGGCTAGTGATGCATGAATTATGTATGTCTGCCTGATATGGTCGAGTTGCATGTGGTTGCATGATTGTCCTGATATAGACTTGCACATCTGTCCTGATATGGACTTGCATGATGCTTGATGCACGACTTGATGCCTCGTTTGGACCCAAACGAGTCATGAAGACCGGATAGAGGAGACTAGTAGGGGGGTGTGGACGATGATATTCGGGCGCACACCCTAGCTTGAGGTGATATTTTCTCGCTCCGTAGAACTTCCGTGGATGGTCGGCCGGTCAGGCTCACGGCCCTGGAAGGTTTCTACTAGTAGCCTAGGCTCTCTCCAAGTAGGTGGTATGGGCCTGATATGGTTCCTTGGTGATTGGTGTGGCACCACCTCTCGCCGTGAGTACGAGGCCTAGGGCCAATAAGTTACTCGACTCACCAGTTCCCTCTAGAGTAGGATGCCAAATTTCTTTCGAGTTAGAGGACTCTTGTGAGCTTTTGGTCTTGGGGTCTACGACCTTTAGACTGCTCTGCGAGGTGCTCGTCAAGGACGAGGTTTCTTGACCTAGCATCCAGGAGCTTGGGTTCTATACACCCTTCGATTATGTTGTTGATCATACTTGTTTGCTGGTGTTTGTATTCTTGTGCATGTCTGTCCCCGAGCTGGGGAAGCCTTACTGAGTTTGCGAAAACTCACCCTTTCCTCTGTGGAATCCCCACATGTACTACTAGATTGTACTGAGATGGATGATCGACGGAGCTGGAGATGACCATGGGACCGGTTGCATTACTTTGTGTAGAGTCTCTTTAATTTATTCCTTCTGCATGAACTATTTAGGGGCATGATAAATTGTACATATTTACTCGGGCTTTCATGTTTTGTCTCTTGGGTACCCAATGATACTTTGATTGAATTTTATGGTTTTTATAAATTTGTTCTTTAGTGGATTTCAATAATATTATTTTACCAAATCTAATTATACATGCCCTAAGTGTCGAACACTGTTTTCATGCTTTTAGAGTTAAGGACTTAAGTTTAGACCCTGATTTGGATCGGGTCCTTACAGTTGGTATCAGAGCCCAGAGTCATAGATTCTGTAGACTAGCTTACATCGTAAGCTGTTGTTTTGGTCCCCATGGTCTTCGGCTGCCGATTGACATCAGGTATTCTAGTAGGGAGGTTAAGGTCTTGTAGCATGTTTAGTATGATCAGCTATGTTGCATTGCATTGCATTTTTATTGTATTATGCCATATACTAGCTAGCCTGGAGTTTGTGGATGGGACTAAGATGTCCATGAGACTGTTGTACAACGTGGAGAGACCTAGTAGAGCTACTAGAAGTGATGTTAAAAGTTCAAGAGTTGTTGAGTAGTGCGAGCTTTTAAGCTCAAGAGGTTCACAAATCTTGAGGTGCAGCTCAGAGTTGAGCAGTAGAGACACCCAGTATTGCCGACAATTGCTGGAGTTGCAAGAGTTGGGCTGGAAGCTGAGATGTTTGTTGCATGAATGTTAATTAGCAGTTGATCGATGCTCTTCAGGTCGAGCCAGATGTTGCTCAGGTGTTTACGCTAGTTGCAGATGCGCAGGTTAGGCGTAGTGATGGGAATTGCAGAATTTTCAAAGATCTTAGAGGAGTTTAAGAAGTGGGATTCGTACCACTCTGTTAGACTATTTACACTTCCCTTAGTAGTTGAGGCGTGGTTGTCACTGTTTGGGATGATCTTCAATCACTAAGTTTTCCTAGAGGGACAAAAGATTCAACGTGATGTTTCACTAGAGAGTTCGAGACAAAGGTCGGGCGATGGTCTGTGCTGATTTTGACCTAGAGTGTTCGACCGTTTCATAGTTGATTGACCTTAGAGTGTTGTTTCTCGATCGGCTTGCCAAATGTTGATAAGCAGATGGCGTTAGTTCAGTTCCCCTACTTTCAGCAGGGGAATGACGCAGTGTCAGTTTATGAGCTAAACTGATTGGACTTGCAAGTTTTACCAAGGAGCTTACTCATGTCATTTGGCAGGAGAGAAAGTTTGGGTCTACCAGATCGTCTGGGTCTAGGAGTCAGCAGCATGGTTAAGGACTCGATGAGTTTAAGGCCACGTCCAGTTATCGGGTTGTGTTTGGGGAATCGCCAGAGTTTGCCCATGGTTGCCTGTGAGTGGGTCAGATTGGATTCTTGGTTGACGTGGTTGCCAAAGAACTATTTAGGTGGTAGTTGTAAGTGAGTGTTTTTAGGCATCTTGGAAAGTTGAGCTTTTAGTTCGGAGGCAGGAAGCAGAAGAGTCTTTCATCAGTTTCAGCCTTGAAGGTGAGAAAGTTGTTGGCTACATGAGCATGAGCTGTCTAGCCTCAGTATTCAAGAGTAGAAAGTTTTGTGTGTGTTGTCTGTTCAGTTTCAGTAGTGAGCAGGGTCGTTGTTGTGCTTCTTGAGGAACTTCTAGAGGAGTCTCCGCCCTGAGCAGTGTTCTTTCAGGTTGAACTTGAGTTGGGGAACGACCCCATCCCAAGGTTTTGTTTGTGATGACTTCGACAGGGTTAAAATAACTTGAAGGTTCAGTTGCAGAAGTTATTTTATAATGGTTTCGTCCGTCCCAGTGTGTCATTGTGGAAGCACCTGTGCTGTTTCTTAAGGAGAAGGATGGACCTACGAGTTTTGTTTTGGCTATGTAAAGCTTGTTAAGGTAACAGTTGAGATCAGATACTCATTCGATCAACTTCAGAGTGTCGTAGTGTTTACCAAGATTGTTTGGCTTTGGTTCCCATCAATTGAGGATCGGGGAATAGGACATCTCCAAGACAGCTTTTAGATTTTGTTTCGGTCACTGGTAGTTTTTTTAGTGACGTTGTTTGGTCTGTCAATTTTTGTGCAATGGTTATGGACATGATGGATAGAACGTTAAGGATTTCCTGAGCAAGCATGTGTTCGCACATGAATGCTTTCTTGGTTTTCTAAGTTATAGTCAGATCATGAAGAGTTGACAGGAATTTTGTTAGCACTTGGGGAAAAGGGCTTGTTTGCTAAGTTTCTAAGTGTGAGTTTTGGTTGGACTCAGTGGCCTTCTTTAAGGCCATGTGGTTCTTGTCAAGGAATTTCAGTGGATCCTTTTATGACTAACGAAGTGGCAGTTAGACCAAGTTTACATCAGTTGTAGAGGACCATTGACACAGTTCGCCAAAGATGGTCGGGCGTTGTGTGATCAGTTGGGGATGAGGCTGGTTTAGAAGACGTTTGACTTTCGCATTGTGTGTCCCGTGCTCGAGAAGTTTGATGACTTTGTGGCTGGTAATGATGTTTCTGAAGGGTTTGTATTGTGTTTTTTCTAAGAAAGAGGCATGTGTTAGCTCGTGTGCCCAAATAGCTTAAGTCGTATGAGCAGATCTCAGTTTCGTGTTTTGGAGTTAGCACGCGTGGTGTGTGCTTAGAGACCCTGAAAACATTGCCTTCTTGGAGAGAGGGTGCAGTTATTTGTGGTTTATAAAAGGTTTGAAGTATGTTTCACCTAGAAAGAGCTGGATTTGAGATGGCGCTGATGGTTGAAACTTGTAGAGATCATGCTTGTAAGATTATGACTGCGAGGTTCTTTACCACCCTTCTAAAAAATTTGTGGTTGCTCTTGCACTGAGTAGAGAAGTTTATTTTCATTGGCATTTGTTATTTCTCTGTTTATTGCCTTAGTTTGATCAAGCAGAGTTGTGTTGTTGGAAAAGTTTCAGCTCAGTTGGTTTAGTTATCAGCATAGTTGTTGTTGAGGCCGAGATTGCAATCGGGAGAGCACACTGAGATGTCTATTGCTTTTGTTGTGAGTGGTAGTTTAGCTAGAGACTCAGTGTGTTTGCTGATTCTTAAATCAGACCTAAGTCTCGTTAGATGTGTATAGTTCTTTGTTTGCTTGGCACCTCGAGGGTACCAAGATGTATGGAGATCTAAGGATTCTGTGACTGTGGAGTATCGAGCAGCAAGATTGCTGGAGTACCAGTTTGGGTTGGATTGTTAACATGTGAGTTGCATTGTTGTGGTAGCGCCTTGGATTCCCAGAGTGGAAGTGGAACGAGATCTCTTTGTGTTTCATTTCAGGACTCTCTAGACATCAAGAGATTTCATCATGATACTGGTGATTGTGGATTGACTTACCTAGTGAGCTCGCTTTATTCCAGGAAAGCTAGATTATTCTGTTGAGAAGTGAGCACAGTTGTACGTGGGAGATAGAATGGGGTTCTTGTGAGTATCGTTGCAGATTGAGACGTTATGTCCGCTTCCCACTTCTGGAAGAGCCTTTAGGAAGGCAGTGGAACTTCCTGTAAGTTCAGTTCAATTTTGTTTTTTTCACTCGCAAACAGATGGTCATATTTAGAGAGTCAGTTAGATCTTGGAGGATATGTTGAGTTCCGATGAGTTTTGCTCTCTATGTAGATGTGAAAGGTTGATGTAACTGAATGAGTTTGCTTGTTATCAGTGATCAGTCCATTGTCCAGTTGGCACCATTTGAGGCATGGTGTGGAAAGAGGTAGATCACATGTCCATTGGGATGAAGTTGAAGAGAGAAAGTTGTTAGGACCTGAGTTGTTGTAGTTGACTAGTGAGGTCGTTTATGAAATGCATGCTTGTATGCTTACAACTCGTGGTCGTTTGAAGAGTGGCATCGATATGCGAGGAATGAGGAGATTTGAGATCAGAGAAAAGATGATTTTGAGTTGGTTGCTCGTTTGTGATTCTCGAGGGAGTTGGTGCAGTATCTTGCTGGTAGTTTTGCTCTCGTTGTTGTGTACAATGCATTTTGTGATCCTTGATTGATGCTTCGTCAGTATGCATCAAGCTTGTTCCATGTTGTTTACGAGCATTTGTAGTTAAATGAGGATCTATCTTATGAAAGAAGCTTGTTCAAGTGTTGGATTAAGATCATGAAGTTCTAAAGATAATTGAGATGGATCTTGTAAAATGTACTGGAGGAGGTTTTGTGCTCTCGTTTTCTTGAGTAGTTTGGACCTTAGTCAACTTTCGAGGACGAAAGTTTCTAAGGGGGGAATATTGTAATAACCCTTATTTAGTTGGGTTATTTTGTGAATAAAAGAGTTCATGGCAGTTTTGTGGTTTGGTTAAAAGAAGAGGGGCATTTGTGGTCTTTTAACCCCTAGTATTTAAAGGAAATTTCAGACTGCATCTTTGTTCATCCCCATCTTCAACGAAATTTCTCTCTCGCCGCTGCTAGCTAGTGGGTTTCATCCAAACGACTCACCGGAGAAGCCTGCAACGATGTGGGAGTTGCGTCCTCGCAGGTTGTCGTCCGCGAAAGGTTCGTCAATGAGCAACTCGAGTTCGTTGGGGTCGAAGCAGAGCCCTCGTTCGAGCTGCCAACGTCATCTCCATCTCTATCTGCGCCGAGGGTTCGTCGTGAGGCTGTGGGTTCAAGGCCAGCTACTTGCGTCGTTGCGTGGAGGAGAGTCATCGTGGGTTCAAGCCACAACGCCGCCGAGCAGCTCATCTGTCGTCGCGTGGGTGTGGTCGTCGTAGAGAGAGAGAGAGAGAGAGAGAGAGAGAGAGAGAGATATGTCATCGCCGAAGATAGCTCAGGTGAGGTTGTTGTTCTCTCCATTTGTTAGTAGTTTAATTCAAGGTAGAAGAAGTGTGTTTGGCTACTAGCTTAAGGGTGTTTGGTTTTAAGTTAAAGTTATTTAAATGAGGAATAGAGGTTGTTTGTTTGCAAGTGTTAAGATATTTAATTGGTGGAATAACCATGTTTGGTTAGTGGTTTATGGCTATTCAAGTGAGAGATTAGGGGTGCTTGTTATCTAGTTTATGTTATCTAAGTTGTGGATTAGGTTGTTTGGTTGCAAGAGTATGTTATTCAAATAATGGATTAAGAGTGTTTGTTTGTAAGTTTATGGATAATTAAAATGTGGTTTAAGCTTGTTTGGCTAGTGGCTCAAAGCCATTTAAGATGTGATTTAAGGTTGTTTGGCTAGTGGTTTGAAATCATTTAAGTTGAGAATAAGAGATGTTTACTTATTGGTTTAAGATCATCTAAAATATGGATAAAAAGTGGTTGCCTTAAAGATTGTTTGGTTAAGGGTTTATTAATTGTTTAAATGACAATTATTAATCCTTTTGACCTTTCGTTTGACCAGATTTGACCCGAACCATTTTTGTTCTTCGAGTCGAGTCTGTGATGCGCGTGTGGCCACCGGGAGTCAGTAGGGCACATTGTTCGAGGGCTCGGAGTGGTGTTTGGTTATTTGGAGCTTCTAGTGAATTCTTGGAGAGCTGTTAGTGGATTGGCCAAGGTAAGAGACCCGTTACCCCCTTCTCGAGGACCTGTGGTTAATACATGTGCTCGTTTACTTGCATGAGTTGATTTGTCTGATTGTAGCATGACCATGTGCATTGTATGTTGAATTTAATCGCTGCGATAACATATACATTTCATGCGTGTCTCATGTATGGCTAGTGATCATGAATCATGATGTCTGTCTGATATGGTCGAGTTGCATGTGGTTGCATGATTGTCCTGATATAGACTTGCACATTTGTTGTAACTGCCCGAAAATTTCATCCCGGTCTTCCCGGGAGGCCCAGGGGCATTTTGGTAATTTTGGGTCGGGCCGACAGGGCCGGTTATGTAATTGCTAATTGCCGGAAAAATTATGAGTCGATTTGAATAGGATCGGGAATTTTGATGAAGACATTTGGGCTTGGGAAAAGGTAAAAATAAATAGGGAATTAAATAGCGCGTCGAGTGAGATTCGAGCTAGGGACGTGTCGCGTGCTAGGCAGGGGGCGCTGCCAGCCGAGCCACTGGGCGTCTTTGTGCTTCTAAACCCGCCAGCATCGCTATATCCTTGTTTGCGAAGGCGGTTGGTATAAAAGCAGAGCTCGCCCGAAGCTTCTTCTTCCTCGCGATTCTTCTTCGTTTCTCCTTCGACCGACCGACGATTTCCGGCGATTTCTTCCTTCTCCAGCTCCGATTCGATCGTGGTTGTCTTCCCCAGCTCAAAGGTCGATCCTTTTTCTGGCTGAAGGTAAGTTTTTCTTCCTTTCTTCTTCTCTTCTTCGATCCG
This sequence comes from Sicyos edulis, assembly GCA_036507275.1. Lineage (NCBI taxonomy): Eukaryota > Viridiplantae > Streptophyta > Magnoliopsida > Cucurbitales > Cucurbitaceae > Sicyos > Sicyos edulis. The sequence continues at coordinate 39,721,978 of CM071847.1, forward strand.
AGCCCCCGCCTTCGGCTTCGTTTCCGGCCGTGGTGAAGTGAATTTACGGATGGTTTGTGTGCGGCTAGTGTAGGGAGTTCACCATCAAAGAATCGCTCGTCGAATCCCCGTGGATCGCTCGATTTTGGGTTTTCTCCATCGCCTGTTTTTCGTGCTCTGTCATTGCAGTTGATGCTTGTGAGCCTCGCCAGACACCGCGCGCGCGCCTCGCGCCTCTGCATCGCTTCTTGTAAGCGGCCCGTTGTGTCGTGTCCGCGCGCTGTCGCCGAGGCGTGCCGCCGAGCCGTGTCGCCAAGCTGCGCTTCCCGCGCCGTGTCGCGTGTCTCTGCCGGCTGAGCCGAGCCGCTAAGCCGAGTGAGCCGAGCCGAGCCGCCAAGCCGAGCCGAGCCGAGCCGAGCCGCGCCGAGCCGAGTGAGAGCGAGCCGAGCCTATTTATTTTATTTTATTATATTTAATTTAATTTAGAATTTTGTGTGTAATTGTGTTGTGATTGATAGGTTCTCGATAGCTAGTTCGGGTTCGTTCGCAATTTAGGATTTCGTGTCAAATCGTCCCGACCAAGGTAAGGATTTCTTACCGGAGTTGTGTGGACCTGCGATATTATATGTGATTCTTTGATTATTTGCTTGTTTGTGTTTATTGACATGTGTAGCTAGGTATTCTATTCTCAATTCCCGATTAGCATGATTTCTCGATTTAATTCTCATGTTAATCCATGCTAGGTTGTTCCTTTCTAGCATGCTCGTATACATTCCTTGCTTCGTAGTATCATGCTAGGCTCGTTGTATTCTTATTGAGCACGTATTGGATTTTATGGATTTGTTTGCCGATTGCTAGGCAAAGTTAGAGTTGCGGGTAGATAGCATCATCGGGCCCGATGCATAAAGTACCTTGCATCCATGGCGGGGACGTCGAGCAAGTCATTCCGTCCCCTGGACCCCGTGAGGATTAGCTAACCCTACCCGAGAGGCCCCGCAATCTTGGGTGAGGGTGGCGGTATTAAATGCCCCAACGGTCGGGATGATGACTTGGCATTGCCTCGCCCCGGCGATCGGCATGTCCTCGGCATGTTTGGCAAGAGCCCACGATTGCCACTTGTTAAGGCAAGGGCGACTTCACGGTGTAAGCCTACCACGACCCGTTTCCTTGGCCCAGTGCGGTGGTACAGGTGACATAGTTTACGTGTCAGTCTCACACCCCTATGTCGGTGACACCGATCCAAAGATTTAGTTAGGCGTGGTGGATGGACATGGGCAGCTTGCCTCTAGACCAGCACCCCATAGTGCGCAGTGAGCACGCGGTACATGCTTACGCTCATTCTGGCGCCAGCCGGAGAGCTCATCGGGATCTTGGGCGGTGTACCTTTCGTCGACGATGAGATGAAGCCGAGGCCGGGACTTGTTTCTCGTATAGGGCGATTTGTTCGATGGATGTGGTGATATTATTCCGGACTAAGACCTTAAATTGGCATCCGAGGCCCAAGTGTGGGCTAAGCTATGTGCTCTATTCGTGTTTATATTCATAGCTTGCATACGCTAATCGAGATGACCATGTATATCGTATTGTACCCGGTTGGGGATTCTTATCGAGTAATTCGTTACTCACCCTTATTCTCGTGGTTTTCCACGGTGTAATCGTGGTCTTGTGACAGGATGCACCGAAGGAGGAGTTGTGATCATGGGGCCCAGTCTTCCAACTCTGATTTTGTATTATGACTCTTTATGTTTTGTTTTCCCCTGAATGCATGTAGCCGGGCACGGAGCCCTAGGATGTTTTGTAAATATTTGTGGATTCCAGCATTTTGTATCTGAACAGGTTTTGAATGGTTTTAGTAAATCTACGATCGAGTAAACTTTGGAAATGTATTTATCTTGGAAGCAGTGCTTGGAAACAGGGACAGGTTCCAGGGAAATTGTCTAGTTTTTAAAGGGGTTATTTTGAATGTTTTTGTTTTAATTGGAATCCGAAATCATGTCTGTTTAATGTCCTTTACTTTGAATGCATGCATTGGGGTAAGGGCCCATTTAGTACCCCATTCGGGTCAGTCCCTTACATCTGTCCTGATATGGACTTGCATGATGCTTGATGCACGGCTTGATGCCTCGTTTGGACCCAAACGAGTCATGAAGATCGGATAGAGGAGACTAGTAGGTGGGTGTGGACGATGATATTCGGGCGCACACCCTAGCTTGAGGTGATATTCTCTCGCTCCGTAGGACTTCCGTGGATGGTCGGCCGGTCAGGCTCACGGCCCTGGATGGTTTCTACTAGTAGCCTAGGCTCTCTCCAAGTAGGTAGTATGGGCCTGATATGGTTCCTTGGTGATTGGTGTGACACCACCTCTCGCCGTGAGTACGAGGCCTAGGGCCAATAGGTTGCTCGACTCACCAGTTCCCTCTGGAGTAGGATGTCAGATTGCTCTCGAGTTAGAGGACTTTTGTGAGCTTTTGGTCTTGGGGTCTAGGACCTTTTGACTGCTCTGCGAGGTGCTCGTCAAGGACGAGGTTTCTTGACCTAGCATCCAAGAGCTTGGGTTCCATACACCCTTCGATTATGTTGCTGATCATACTTGTTTGCTGGTGTTTGTATTCTTGTGCATGTCTGTCCCCGAGCTGGGGAAGCCTTACTGAGTTTGCGAAAACTCACCCTTTCCTCTGTGGAATCCCCACATGTACTACTAGATTGTACTGAGATGGATGATCGACGGAGCTGGAGATGACCATGGGACCGGTTGCATTACTTTGTGTAGAGTCTCTTTAATTTATTCCTTCTGCATGAACTATTTAGGAGCATGATAAATTGTACATATTTACTCGGGCTTTCATGTTTTGAATCTTGGGTACCCAATGATACTTTAATCGAATTTTATGGTTTTTATAAATTTTTTCTTTAGTGGATTTCAATAATATTATTTTACCAAATCTAATTATACATGCCCTAAGTGTCGAACACTGTTTTCATGCATTTAGAGTTAATGACATAAGTTTAGACCCTGATTTGGGTCGGGTCCTTACATGTTATGTGTAGACATCTTGAACGATTGTACTTTAGGTTAGAGGACTGCAACGATAGGATTTTCTTGAGCTACTCTATCAAGATCCAACTTTATTTTCTCTTCATGGGTCAATCTCGAAACCAACTCTTTTAGAATGAAACACTTCTCCAATAGATGGCTAACACACGAGGGTAGTTGCAATAATTATGATCATCTGTCTTTCCTAACTCCTCGCGCTGTTTGCATTCTAGAAGTTTGATAGGTTTTAATCCAGTAGTTGCCCCAACATATCAGCTACATCTGAATCTGAAAAGGGCAATACTTGTGATTGTCTTTCTTTCAGAGTTAGTTGTCGCTTTCACTACCTTTCGGTTGTGTCTCTTCCTTCTTGTTCTTTTCTTTTCGGAAAACTTGAATGGAGTTGCATTCATGACAATTAATTCTTCGGTAGTGCTTTTGAAGATCTTCTCAATGTTGACCTTTCTCTTTTCTTTCTTGTTATCTATGGGGAGCACATCTTTACTTCCTCTACTAGCAATGCTCAGTTCTATGTTGTGTGCATGAATTTCTAACTCTTCAAAACTGCTAGAATTTATTCCTCGTAGGATGTAAATAATACCTCAATGCATATCTTGGTTTCACTTATCTATGGTTGATATTTCGTTGAGGCGGTGTTTGAAGTTGAAACTCAGAGCTCTTCAGCGATTGATGTAAATAATACCTCAATGCATATCTTGGTTTCACATATCTATCAGTTCTATCATGTTGATATTTCTTCTTGTGTTGTAGAACCGATTAAGAAATTCTCGTTCTAACTCTTTTTGGGTGTCTATTGTTTCAGTCTCTAAACTAGCACTTTCACAGGTCTCTACAAAATGAGCAACATGTTGCTTGAGGTTGTCTTTTCCATCAAACTATTGAAACTTAGGTGGCTTGTACCCCGTAAGCATTCTCAATTTCTTCTCGTCGCTTTGTTATTTTGGTTTTTGATGTTATTCGAGGTTCCTTTACATCAAGGTATTTGAAGCAACTACGCGTGACATGTTCATTATATGTTCTTGAAACAGCTATCTTTGATGCAGCTTTTCTAGACATGGTTGATTGATTTATGTGAGAGAAGGAGATGAAAGGTAGAGATGGTCCCAATGGGCTTGCCGATTTGTAAACACGAGATTTCGACAAATAAACATAATCGAGACACGTGTAAATAAAGAATTTGTGTTTTATATATTTGAATATGTGCAATTATGGAGTACAATCTCTAATTTATTCCTTTGATGTTGGATCGGTCTTTGACTTGTTGATCATTGATCGTTCGTTGACTCGTTGATCTTCTATGTTGATCGGTCTTCAATTTGGTGAAATTCTCTCTGAAGCTTTCGAACTCTCTGCCCCTTCAAATGAAAGAGAGCTTCTCTACTTATAGAGCTCCTATGGACCATGGGTTTGGGCATTGATGGGCCATTGAGCCTAGCCCTTGGGCTTGGTCTTTTGGACTTGGACTTTTTGGTTTTGTTCCCTAAACAAACTTGAGTCCGGTATAATTTTGGACCTAAATTTGATATAAATCAACTTTTGACCCAAATAAATTTTGAAAAATATTGTCCCAAAATTAAATTTAATTTTGTTGTTAAATTTGGGATAATGACATGTCAATCTATGGTTAGTCGAACTTTCTCGGTCAACAATATATATATATAGTAAAATTAATTAATAAGATCAAAAATAAAATAAAAGTTAATTTTGCATATAGATAGGAGGCATGCACCAGAACAGACTTAGTATATTGGTAGAAAACATGCACTAATAAAATAAATAGATTGATTTCGAGTTTAGTATCATGCAATTTTTTTTTCCATAATTTAATAATTCAATCTAATCCAAAAATAAATAGGTTGAATTGAATTGTTATAATATATAGGATCGTGGGTTCCAATAAAAACTTAGGTTAGTCCATAAACTTCTTCAAATTCAACTCAACTCAAACCATCTACATTTTCAATTTCAATATACAATAACTACCTACAGACAACTTTAATACTCACGGGCATAAAAACGAACCATTTTGAATTAAAATTACCTGTTGAAAATATTATATAAATCCAAAATAAAGTCGACAATTTGAAAGTTAACCACGAAAAATAGAATAATAGCTCAATAACATGATGACAATAAATTATAATTTCCACACTGATTGTTGTATAATTCAACAAATAAAAAAAAAAGAACACTTCAAACAAATAAAAACGCAATGAAACTAAACAAAGGCAAAAAAAAAATTATTATAAAAAATGTTAAAATGTGAATCTATGGAAATGATTGATAACATGTTGATTGTAATTCAATTCAATTGTGATATAATAGTTGGATCCTAAAAATTAATATTTGTTTCATATATATATATATATATATATATATATATTTTTTTTTTTTTTTTTTTTTTTTTTTTTTTTTTTTTTGAGGAATTGTCTCATATCTTATTAATACGAAATAAAAAAAGTAAATAAATAACGAAGTCCGATATCTTAAACTTACTAATTTTCACCGTAAAATTTGTAATTAGGTTCACGTTTTAACATTTTTATAATAAAATTATTAACATTATTTCATTTTCATCAGAATAAAACTAAATCTTTAAAAGTTTAATCAAATAAAACAAATTTAAAAGTATAGAAACTATAATCATGTTTAATGTTTACAGGTATTTGCTTATCTTTTTCTAAAGGAAAAAATATATACACATATAAATTATGGTGATAAATAAATAAAATAAAAAAGGAACAAAAATGCATATTTAATTTTTAATTTTGAAGCATATGTTCTATTTGATTCTTATATTTCAAAATAAGTGTAATTACGTAGTCAGAATGTGTCTTTTCAATTTTCTCTTTATCTTTATTTTTTAAAAAGTTTAATTCATGTTAAAACTAAACTTTTTTTTTTGAGAAACTAAAACTAAATTATTTACTTTATTAATATATTTAAAATTAAAATTATTTTGATTATCATCTTAATCTATATTTCATCATTAACAATTGTGATATCTTAAGATTTAAAAGTATAGAGACTATAATCATTAATGATTTTCTTTTAAAAACAAATCTTTGGGGAAGAGGAACCAACAAACCATACTTAAAGATACAACTACTCTAAAATAATATGATAACTAAATACCGATTTTCGGGCTTGAACTTGTGATTGTGAAATTAAAAATGGATGATACCAAATAAAATAACCGAAATGCGCCACTAATTCTAAAAAAAAAATCCTTTGTAAGCACTAACATAATGCATCATTAACCTATTAAATTTAAAATGAATTTAATCATAGTTTCAATTAAGATTATGTTATCTCATAACAATTTCATCATCTCAAAAGATTAAAATTGAATATTATTATGAAATATTGGACTAAAGTAAAATTGGGAAACATATTTTTTCTTAAAAAATAAAAAGGAGATGTACTGAAGTAAATGCAAGTCTCACGTGGAGCTGTTTCCTTCACACAAACAAAGGTCTTACTTTATTTGGAAGCTCTCACAAAAATCCAATCTCTATTTTCTCTCTCATTCATTCAATAAATAATAAAATTAAATATATTCTATAGAATATAATCAATCTCTCTTTCAAAGTTTACTTTTTTACTTTCTTTTTTTTCTCTTTTAATCACAGGCATCATAGGGAGAGGACCACTTCAATTCTTACATACAAAAACCAAAATATCTATTCCCTTGTTGATGTTTAAATATGTCAATTATGAAAATAAAACAAATGAGTTTGTTCAAATTATCTCAACAAAAAAACAATATTAAAGTGGCCAATTGAGTTGTAGCTCAAACGACACCAGTGTACATCTAACGACCAAGAGGTCTTAAGTTCGAGTCTCCCCCACCCCCAATTATTGTAATCTCAAAAAAAAATATATATATATATATTAAAGTGAAGTCATTTATGATTTTGCCACCGATTTTCGAAAAAAAAAAGTTCGGTTGGATGTTTGCGTAACCGCATGTCGAATGACATTTAAGACCTTCACTATTTAGGTAATTATATATATATATATATATATATATATATATATATATATTGTTGAAAAAAAAAACCCAATTGCAGAAATAAAGTAAGAAAATTAACTAAGAAATTAAAGGAACAAAAAGAAAAATAATCATAACACAATTTGCATGAAAAAACTTCCAATCTGGAGAAAAAATGGACGAAAAAATTCACTACGTGAGTTCGACCCAAATTAAACTCTTCAAAGTATACAAAAAGTTTATATAAATGCTTAAAGTGTATCGAATTGGAATGCCTATTTATTTCTTTTATAATGAGTTGGAGCACACCACATTTGCATCTTTTCAATATAAGACAATTTTTCCAATATTTTACCAAAAGTTTTCATGTGGGAAAACTTTGTTAATATTTTGCCAAATTCTCAATATATATATATATATATTTATTTATTTATAAAAGAGTACAATATATATATCGCTTCATGGTTTATAATAGGCAGAGTCATATTGAGTTAGGAGAGTTTTTTTCGACAAACTCAAACTTTTGGATTAGTTTCACAAAGTATTGAGGGAAGGTAGAAATAGTTATGGTTGAAGTGTTCAAAAAATGCATTGAAAATGAGAAGGATTGGTGGAGATATGAATACTACACACAATATATTTGAAACAAAAACTCTAATCTAAACCTAGGAAGCTCAATAAATTTTACATTAGGAAAAGCATAGATGAACATACAAACATAAATAATCTAATTAACTGACAATTCTAATATTAATGTTAATTATTCGATAACATGAAGTTCCACCTTAAAATCATTTGGTAGCTAGAGGAGTAGCTCATACATCTTATTTAGAGATGTTGAAGACTTCCTACTTTTTGAATGTGGAATAAAAGCCACAAGGTAAGTATCTCAACACCCTCCCCGAAGATGGCATCAAATTGAGAATATTATTTTGGATTAGATCCAATTTTTTGGTCCCTAAGTTTGTTAGATTCAATTTGGTCCTTAAGTTTAAAAAATGAACATTTTTTACTTTTGATATTTAATGAGTGTTCACTTTTAGTTTTCAAATTTGAAGTCTAGTTTCAGTTTGGTATATGTTTCAAAATTGAACATTTTTACTCCTAACATTTGAGTAATACTCACTTTTAGTCTTGATATATTTTTTAGTTTATTTTTATATTAATTTTTTAAAAACAATATATATTAATATCAATATTAAACTAATTATTTCATCAATATATTAATATTCAAAATTAATTTAGTCATCATTTTAGTTAACTATACATTACTTAACTAACAATTTTATTATCCTAATAAATAAAATCAAGCATTATCAAAACTTAACGGTAAATTATTCAATTATCAAACATAGAGATAAAAAAATTAGACCCAAAACCTAATGACTAAAAGTATATTTTTTATTTATTTTTTTTTTTCACATTCAAAAAAAAAAAAAGTATATTTTTTTTCATTATTTATTCAATTTTCTAATAACAAAAAAGATATATTTATATACTATGATTTATTCTAGATAGGGTTCTTGTGATAAACTAACAACAAATATGTTAAATGAGTATCACGTTGGCTTTTCTCATTATATTTTTGTCTATTAATTATTATTTTAATTTAGAAAATTTTATATATATATATATATATATATATATCTACTCTTTAAATTTAGGATTTAATTTATATTAGGCACATATGTTCCAAAATAGAATAACTTTGCTCATAATATTTTAATATTGAGATAACAAATCCTTAGATATATAATGTAATGTTGATTAAATTAATTTTAAATTTTAATATATTGATAAACTGATTATTTTACATTTTAACGTGAATTTATTTATTTTTTAAATAAATATAAAAATAAATTTAAAACAATGAGTATTATTGAAATATTAAAAATAAAAGTGTTAAGTTTTGAAACATAGGATCAAATTAGAACTAAGTTCGAAACGTAGAGACTAGAAACATAATTTTCCCTAAACTTTTTGTTGTTTGCCTGCACGAATTGGACTACAACCGGCTTCCACAATTTACTTTTTTACACTTATGGATATTCAAATAAAAATTAATTTTTTGGGTGGAATATATTTAATCTAATTATATTAGATTGCAAACCTACCACATAAACAACCCTTCTTATACAAATTTACATTTTCTAAGGAATTATATAAATTTATTGATCTGTTATATATATAATTTAGTTTTCATCTCTAATTCAAACTTTTAATTTTGATTTAATATCCAGTAAATTATAAGAGATTGAAGTGATAGTTTTAGGCTTAACTTCAAAAAAGTCAAAATAAAAAATCAAACAAAACCTAATTTATAGGACTATATATTAAAATTTACCTTTTTATGCATTATTAAAAAATATGATAGAAACAAAAAACAGCAGTGATCTAAAACGAATATTTAAAATGAGTGCAAAGAACTTTGGAAATTGATTCTAAATAGATTATTTTAGAATCCCAAAAAACAAATGCCTAATTCATATTCTGTTTTTTACTTTCATTTTTAAGGAACGACTATTCGATTCTATTCCAATACCGATCATATTCAATTCATAATTTATTTTATTTTTTTAAAAGTAAACAATTATTGTGCTCTAGAAATAAAGAAGAAGAAAATAAATAGAAAGAGTAGGAGAAGAGAAGAATGAGATTTCTCCCGCATTTTGTAGGTCTTTGAATGAGACTTCTCATTATAAAGCACTTCCACTTAAAACAAGTTTACAAAAAGAATAAACTATAGGATAAATTATAGATTTAGAAATTATGATTGCATAAAATAATAATAATAAATAAAGAATTTAGTCCTATAATATAAATAAAGATAAATTGTGTTCCTATAATTTATAAATTAAATTTAGTTTTTACGATTTGATAATTCTAAAAAATAATTTAGATAGTTCACAACGGAAACTAAATAAATAGAGATAAATATTTATATGTAGAATAATGTAATTTTTTTGTTCATACGATCATTTAAGTTACATTATCATGATTCTAAAAATTAAAAAAAAAAAAAGAAGTTACATTATCGTTATTAATATGAATAACTAAGTTTTTCACATATTTAATTCTTTTTTTTTTATGATACTATATATTTAATTTGTTAACAATTACCTATAATAATGGCTAATTTTTTAAATATTTGATCTAATCATAAGAATTATATTTGAATTTCTAAAATTATATTAAAAAAAATCTAATCTGTGTAGGTCACACACATCTCTTCTTCAAAAAAAAAAAAAAAAAGCTTACGCACATCTTGACTAATATTACTAGATATACTGCCTGATCTTTTTTTTTTGGAAAAAATATACGGTCTCATTTTATTTCAATAAAATTTATAGGAAATTAATTTATAGGTAGGTGACCACTATAAATTAACTAAAAAAAATTATAAGATAGCTAAATTTAAGGTAAATTATATATGTTTTTAATAGGAGTTGATTTTGTAATTATGTTTTGAATGGTAGTTTATTCTTTAAGCCGACACCCAAATCCTAGATTCAACCTCAACTTAGTTTGCCCTCAATGGTGAAACGTATGGTTTTGTTTTGTTTTTGTTGTTTTCCTAAGATATGAAATCATTCCTATTCTTTTTTTAAATTCCCAATTCCATTCTTAATCTCTCATACTTTGGTTTATTATAATAACCATTTGAGCTTTTTTTTGAAAAAAAAAGTCTTATTTATTTTCTCACTAGGTTCACATTAGCTTATTTATTTATCTTTTGGGTAAGAAAACATTGCATTTAATTCTTCCATATAAAATATATATACAGAGAGAGATTTATTTTTTACTATTAGTAAATTAAATGTCAAAATATCCAAACTCGAGCCTCATAAATTAGCCCAAAACGTTGAGAGGATCCATAAGATAACCAACTCCGTCACTGATCTTCAGTAAAAATAAAATGCCTTTGTAAATCATAAAATAAATAGAAATTATGAATTTACTTTATGATGATCACTTATTCAAGAATTAGTTTGTCTTTTTTTTTTTAATTAATTTAATTTATCTAACATCAATCAAATGTAGTAAAGTTAAATGAAAGTTAAATTCGATGAGAGTTAATGTTGATGAGCAAGTCGAAGCTTATTTTACCATCGAAGAAAATTTTATGAAAAGCTAGAAATGTTTTCAATCCCAAACTTATTGGTAAAAGAAAATGTAAAAATACAATGCAACTTTAAAAACGAATTATAAAATTTGAAGGAATTCTCTAGCATTTTATTGTTTTTTTATGAATTTTTTCAACTAGATATTGCTATTTTGTCTATATATCTATTAAACTTAATAAAAGTTTTTGAGTGGGTTTGTATATTAAATTCTCTCAATCTCAAATACAAGAGAATCCATTCACAAATTAAGTTGATCATTCCAATTTTTTTTATTATTTATATTTCTGTCTTTGACTATTTTGTTAATAATTGATTTTGGTCCGTGGTATAGATTAAAATCAATTTACTTATATAATTGTGTTTTTCTTTGTGCTTCTCATTTGTTAGATAAGTATTTGCCCTACTTTTTTTTAAATATTATTATTAAAGATAGTTTTTTATTTTAAAAAAATTAAACTTAATGAAAAGTATAAAATTTGAGATCTACAAGTTTATAGAAATCAAATATAAAGTGTTAATTTGTAGAGTAAAAGAACATACTCTAATAAGGTCTCATATAATTTTATAAAAATAATTTTGAAACCTCTAATCATTAAGCATAGAGAGTAATTTGGGTGATAGCTGGGCAGTCTTCTATGTTTGCTGTCATGCCACTTGTCAGACTTCTATTTGTTAATGATATATCTTTACTTTTTCTTCCTCTCATTTCTCACTGCGTCAATTAAGTTTTTAAGAATTTATTTTTCAATTCTTTTCGTGTTGCTTTTAAGTTTGTAAGATTTTTGTTTTTTCAAATCTTTTCATGTTGCTTCCACCAATCAATCTCTCCAATTTTCATTTTACTTTTCATTCCATTTTATTTGAGTGGGTTTTTGTTTTGCTATTTCTCCAGCTTATCATTTTCAACCGAATCTCAAAATTCTCATAATCTTTTTTTCAATTCATAATAAAATATTAATCGAGTATAAAGAATAGGTTAATGAAATTTTCAACATCATTTTGTTAGAACTTTCTCATTACTGTTCACAACATTATATTTACTTTTAATAAATTTTGTTTAATACATACAATGAAAGTCAAAGTTCGGAATAATAATACAACAAAAATCACACAAATTATAACTTTATAGCTAAAGATGAAAATAAGATTGTGTATCAAGATTCCCACTGTTTTGTTAGAACTATATTTTACCATGGTTATGTTGAGTTTGTTGTTACCTTAAACCTTGAATTTTGTTCTAAGCTTGAATGACTTTCTGAATTTGATGAGAACATGAGAATTTTGCTCCAAACTCGACATGTCATTTTGTTTCAAAAGAACAAACCAATTTTACATAAAGCAGAAGAAACCCACCATTTCAATTCCCACAAAAAACCCACAAATGCATCTCCAACCACAACAAAAAAGAACAAATTCATTTCAATTCTCACAAAACAACCCAAATCTTCTATTTTTACCGACCGGCTTGGATTTGCAGAGATAAGTTTGAAAAAAACATATATACTTCCAAATTATCAATCTTCAACTTGTTGGATTTTGTTATCAAATGTTATTGTTTCCTGAAAAAAAAAACATTAATATATTGGTTGGTTTGCAATTGGCAACGTACATAAATGACATATTGCAATAAATAATATCTACAATGTAACTATATATTTTAAACATAAAATTTACCTCAAGCATTTGAGTGAATGACATATTGTTTTGCTTGTCCATGGGTAATATTGGTTGACTTACAATTGGCAACATAGATGTATATCTTGGAGTATCTTTCCTCATAATATTTTCCTAATGGAAACAATAAAATTTGAATAACTTGATATATTTTCTTTGAAATTAATTGATATAATATATATATATAGTTTAATTTTGCAATACCTGCGTAAAGTGATTTGACGAGCAAGAAGATTTGTTTGACTTCACATGTTTTCTGCATCTCTTTTTTTCAAGTGGGTCTTTCAATCTACTTCAAGGACGACCAACAGTGGGTTTTCTCTTAACTCCACGTGCTTCTACTAAATTATGATTTTCAATCAAACTGGAATCTTCTACATTTATTGCACTATTATTTTCAACCACAATAATTTTCTTCATCTTCTCCAAATCTTTGTGCAATTTAATAAAATTGTGTGATGCATACTCAAACAACTTTTCATGTTCTGCGGCTAGAGAAGTAATTTGACAAGCATGACGACATAAGTGGTTATAATGCTTTCCAATTGAATCCTTAAAATTTCCACTAACCTCATGTATATGATTCTCAAATCCACTTGAAGATCTAGCCTCTTTCGTCCACCTTTTTAAAATATATGTAGTAGGAATTTTGTTCACATTCTTCTTATCAAGCACTTTAAGTGCATGAGTACATAAAATACCCATAAAAGTGAATTTCATGCAACTGCAAGTGATTGTTTGTGACGAAGCATCAAATTTAACCAACCAATGATGTGAACTTCCAAAAAATGAAACTTTGTACTCTGATGTAGCATCCAACTTACCAATCTTATGAGGTTACACTTGAGATTATCTACGTACTCCTTTTAAAATAATTTAAATACCTCTGGTGTATATATTTCTGCTGCATGTTGTAACATCTGTGTATTTGTTAATAAGACTGGTGTTGTTTGATTCATCTAGATGATTGTTTGAAATCAGCCATCAATTCATCATATCTTCGATCTGCTAAAACTCTTTCGTAATGTTCAAGGAAGTGCAAAATGTCATGACTTGGCTTTAAATATTTTTTCAATAAACTATTCATACTTTCACTTCGTTGTGTACTCTTTATATATCAGCCGTAAAAGTATGCCGCCCATATACCATTGCCCACTTTTCTCGCAATTGAAACAAATTTGTCTACCATTTATTATCTTCAAGGTTATAAGTGTCTATCATTTGTTGCCATGCTTGTAACCAATCATCTTCATATTCACAATCATACATACAACGACTAAAGTCATGACCTAACTCATTTGATCTATGAAACACATAACTTAAATTTTTAGCTGCATTTTGAAAAATATGCCACACATAGAGTCGATGTTGAATTTCGGGAAATACGTCACTTATTGCTTTAGCCATTGCTGCAGATTGATTAGTAAGAATTGTCTTCGGCTGTTTTTCTCACATAGCACTAAGAAATGTTTCAAACAACCATTTAAACGATTCTATATTTTCATCATAAAGTAGGACTGCACCAAACACTACAGATTGTTTATGATGATTCACTCCAATAAATGGGGAAAATGGTCGACCAAGTTCGTTTGTAAGATAAGTAGTGTCAAAGCAAATAACATCTCAAAAAAGATTATAATCACAAATAGAACGTGCATCTGTCCAAAAAATGTTAGTGATCATGTTATCTTCATCAAGCTGCAATGCATAAAAAAATGAAGAATTTCCTATTTGTTTTTTCTAAAAATACTGCAATGCAATAAAACTCTCGCTTCTCCCTTCTCGATTTTTTATTTTCTCTCTTTGTGTATGTAATTTTTGAAATCCATATCTAAAAATCCCAAATGTTCTCTACCACCAACTTCCCTACTCATTAGTTCCATGGTTGACTTGATTGAAATTCCTGATCTATCTCCTTCATAAGTTAAAGCCTTTTGAGCACTGGAAATTCTCCTATTGACTTTTAACATATGCTTCATTAGTCTTCGAACAAGGTCGTGATTGTGTTTTTCATTAAAATACACTACTTTGTACTTACCATTCTTTCCAAGCAAACAAACTATATCAGCTTTACATCCCGTTCTTGAAATTGGCATAGTAAATGATTTTTGTCTGTCTAGTTGACGAAACCCATGTTTTGAGCAACAAAAACCATTCTTGAAATGTCTCCATTTTTTCTCTTTTTGTGATACCTTTTTCGCACATTAAAATCAACTTTCCCTCCATAACTAACATAGAATTGGTATGCATCTTCTACAGAATTAAACTCCATCCCAACTATCAGCTCAACAAGTTCATATTGATTATTTATAGTAGTCTTGTCATCTTCAACTACATCAAATTCAGTACTAACAATAGCCCTTACATTATCTTTCAAATGAACTTCATGAAATCGAGTAGTAATTGTGGGATGTGTATCATATTCCAAATTGATGTTGGCAAATTTGTATCTCGTATATTCTCCATGACTTCAAAAAATGATGTTCAAATCACAACACAAAACAATTGCAAATCAATAAAAATATGTATATATATAAATAACAATCCAAAACATATAATAAAAATCCAACATTTGTTTTTCACTACCCCATAAATAAATGTTCTTGAAAAATTCACATATTCCTAAAAAAAAAACTTCTATTATTAATATAATTTTAAACCTAAAAAATATAACAAATGTCTAAATTTAATACAAAATAACTTATTATATCCTTTAATCATAAATATTAAATTATAACTTCCAAATCCTAATTATTTTCTCTATTAAAAAGAAAAATTAAATATGTTGGTTATTTGATGATTATTCTCAAATTATTTGTTTCCATATTTATTGGATTAGTATCTTGTATTTATGATATTATTGATTTGTAGAGGATATTATCCTAATGTATTATTTGTTTCCTTATTTGTAAAGTAAGGGTTTCTCTATTTAAGAAACACCTATTATCAAAGAATTATATAGAAAAATATTCCTCTCTTTATATTTTGTACATGGTATCGAGCAAAACAAAGAAAAGAGAAATAAAAATATTTTTTCAAAACCCTATAATAACACTGTTGTCAATTCAGCCGCCGCACTGTCTACCTCCACTGCGCCGAGCGAACATCGATTCGCTCTTATCCGGTGATGGACCTCCGGCCGCGAGAACCCAGTTGTTTCCATTCTTTGTCGTTGAAAAAAAAACTCATTCCTAAGCGTTTTTTTTTTTAACTCGCGCTATCGCTGTCCATCGGTGTCGATTTACGTTCATCGGTGACTATTTTTTTCCGGGGAGAACTCGGCGCTGCTGTCCATTCAACTGTCGCGACTCCAAGAAACCTTCTTGCTTTGCTTGTTTCTCAAGTTTGGGTTATTTTTTCAAGTTTTTGCCAACCGATTGGGTTTTTTTCAATCTGTTGTTTTTTTAGTTATCTAGCCTTAAAATCTTGTTTTTTGTTGAAGAATAATGATGAAGACAAGATATCGGTTGCTAGAATTCCAACCCATAGCCCTACTATCCAAATCACAACCATTCGACTTAATGGTGACAACTTTCTTCGGTGGTCACAAAGTGTTCGAATGTATATTCGTGGACAAGGAAAGATTGGGTACCTTCTTTGGAGACAAGGTAGCACCTTCCAAAGATGATTCATCTTTTGCTACATGGGATGCCGAAAACTCCATGGTGATGACTGGCTAGTAAATTCCATGGTGGAAGACATTAGTAGCAACTATATGTGTTACTCTACACACTAAGGAATTATGGGACAGTGTCACGTGAGAGATGTATTGCGACTTAGAAAAATCATCACAAGTGTTTGAACTAAATCTCAAACTAAGTGACATAAAACAAGGGAGTAATCTGTTACTCAAGACTTTCACTTCATCAAGCAAATTTGGCAGGACCTTGATTTGTTTGATAAATATGAATGGAAGTCCATCAAGATAAAAACACTATAAGAAAATTGTTGAGAATGGTCGAATTTACAAATTCTTGGCTGGACTTAATGTTGAGTTTGATGAAGTTCGAGGCAGAATAATAGGTAAAGCTAACCTTCCTAATATCAACGAAGTGTTTTCCGAAGTACGCAGGGAAGAAAGTCGGCAACATGTGATGATGGGTAAAAAACCAGTTGATACAGAAGAAAGCTCTGTGTTAATTGTTGAAGCCACTGCAAACAAGGCATCTGATCAGAAAAATAAGCCTCGTGTGTGGTGTGATCACTGCAACAAACCGAGACATACTGGGGAGACATGTTGGAAGATCCATGGAAAACCTTCCAATCATAAAAGTAATAGACAAGGTGAAAAGAGTATTCGTCCACCAGCTTCTAGTGTCAATAGTGCTGAATCAACTCCATTCAATAAAGAGCAAATTGATCAAATCTGAGTCTGCGCCAAGACCACTACGACTTATGGTAATCCTAGTGTTTCCTTGGCACAAAGCAGTAATTGTCCCCATGCCTTCTCTTGTATCATCTGTGACTCCGTGGATTATAGATTAGGAGCTTCAATATATGACTAGTTCCTCAAAACTCTTGAGTCATAATCTCCATTATATTGTAATGAACAAATTAGAATAGCAGATGGTAGTTTCAATTCTATTTCTGGAAAAGGAACTATTAAGTTATCTCCACACCTTACCTTACAATATGTCCTTCATGTTCCCAAATTAGCTTGCAATTTGCTTTCAGTTAGCAAGATTTCTAGAGATTCTAACTGTCGTGTTATTTTCTATGATTCACATTGTGTCTTTCAGGAGCAGGAGTCGGGGAAGACGATTGGACGTGCTAGGATGTTTGATGGCCTTTACTATTTTGAGGAAGCTTCAACTAGTCATAAAAAGGTTCAGAGTTTAAGTAGTGTTAGTTCTCCGTCTGTTAGGGAAACTTTGATGCTTTGGCATTATAGATTAGGACATCCCAGTTTTTTCTATTTAAAGTATTTGTTTCCAGAACTCTTTAAAGGAATTGATTGTTCTACCTTTCATTGCGAACATTGTGCCTTTGCAAAACTCATCGCACTTCTTATTTACCTCAAAGTTATAAAGCTTACGCACCTTTTATTTAATTCATAGCGATGTCCTGGGTCCATCTAAGGTAGTAACTCAAAGTGGGAAACGGTGGTTCGTCACCTTTATCGATGATCACACCCGTGTAACTTGGGTATATCTTTTAAATCACAAGTCTGATGTTAAGGAGGTATTTATCCGTTTATATAACATGATTGAAACCCAATTTAAAACCAAAATCAGTATCTTACATTCCGAGAATGGCACTGAATATTTCAATACCTATCTAACTGAGTTCTTACACACCAAAGGAGTTTATCACCAATCAACATGTAGAAATACTCCTCAACAAAATGGCATTGCAGAACGAAAGAATAGACATTTATTGGAGGTTTCTAGGGCCATTATGTTCTCTATGAATGTCCCTCAGTATTTATGGGGTGACGCGATTCTTACCGCTACTTACCTCATAAATCGAATGCCTACTAAGGTTTTAGGTTTTCAAACTCCTCTAGAATACCTAAGAACCACCTTTCCTACAATTCGAATTTTCTCAGATCTACCAATCAAGGTTTTTGGATATATTGCCTTTGTTTATGTGTCCAACCCTTCACAGTCCAAACTAGATCCTCGGGCTACCAAATTCATATTCTTAGGCTATACCTCCCATAAAAAGGCCTATAGATGTTATGATCCTGTAACAAAGAGATTTTTTGAAAGTATGGTTGTGTCATTTGTAGAACACCAATCCTTTTTTAAACCTCATTCCCTTCAGGGGGAGACATCTACGTTTGAAGGAAATTTTTGGGATACCTCACCTCTTCCAAATATCATACACTCTGAGGTTGTTATAATGCTCAATCTGGAAGGTTCCTCCTCAGGAGGAGAAACACTACAGAATAATCAACCTGAACTTCAAGTTTATACTATGAGAAAGCTAAGTCAAAAGAACATAGGCAAGATGGCTGATCCGACGCATGATCAATCTGACACTCCGACAACTGATCTTGATAACCCAGGTACTTTATCTGTAACTCTTCCTTCCACTTCTTCTCTTCCTGAAAATAATATAACCAATGGCTTTGACCTTGATGTTCCCATAGCTTATAGGAAAGGAACCCGAAATTGTACCAAATATCCCATTGAGAATTACTTAACCTACAAAAAAATGTCTGACACTCATAGGGCTTTTACCTCTAGGATAACTAACCTGTTTGTCCCAAGGAATATACAGGAGGCCCTAGATGATCCGAATTGGAATTTAGCAGTCATGGAGGAAATGAATGCTCTAAAACAGAATCACACGTGGGACATAGTTGAGCTGCCAAAAGACAAGAAGACAGTAGGGTGCAAATGGGTGTTCACTATAAAATGTCATGCAGATGGGAGTGTTGAAAGGTACACAGCAAGATTGGTTGCTAAGGGATTCACCCAAACCTATGGAATCGATTATCAAGAGACATCTGCCCCAGTTGCCAAAATTAACTCTATTAGGGTATTGCTAGCTATTGTTGTCAATGAAGAATGGCCTTTGTATCAACTTGATGTAAAAAATGCATTCCTTAACGGTGATGATCGAAGAAGAAGAGGTATTTATGGACTTACCACCTGGCTTTGAAATAAATTATGGAAGTAAAAACGTATGCAGGTTACATAAGTCATTATATGGCCTCAAGCAGTCACCCAGAGCATGGTTTGAAGGGTTTGAGAAGGTAGTTACGAGCTATGGATTTCTTCAAAGTCAAGCAGATCACACTATATTTTATAGACATACTAGAAACGGCAAGATGGTCATTTTGATAGTGTATGTTGATGACATAATAATAACTGGCAATGATGATCTGGAAATAACCATTTTGAAGAAAAATTCAGCTAATGAGTTTCAAATCAAAGATCTGGGAGTCCTAAAATATTTTTTAGGAATGGAGTTTGCAAGATCGAAAAGTGGAATTCTAGTAAATCAAAGGAAATATGTAATAGATCTACTAGAAGAAACTGGATTACTCGGTTGTAGACCAGCAGAAACTCCTATTGAACAAAATGTGAAATTGCAAACATCAACATGTGAAGAAGTAAAGGATAAAGAAAAATATCAGAGACTTGTTGGGAGACTTATTTACCTATCTCACACACGTCCTGACATAGCCTTTGCCGTTAGTATGGTTAGTCAATTTATGCATGCTCCACGGTCCCGCTCACTTTGAAGTAGTAAATAGAATTTTAAGATACTTGAAAGGCACTCCAGGGAAAAGGTATACTATTTAAAAACAAGGTCATCTTCATGTTGAAATCTACACACAGCCGATCTGGGCAGAGTAGTACCACGAGATAGAAGGTCAACTTCAGTTATTGCTCCTTTGTTGGAGGAAACTTAGTCACTTGGCGTAGTAAAAACAAAATGTGGTGGCAAGAAGTAGTCTTTGAAGCCGAATTTAGGGCACTAGCTCATGGTATTTGTGAGGGTATATGGATTAAGAGACTATTGGAGGAGCTAAAGTTCACTCAATCAACACCAATACGTGTGTATTGTGATAACAAGGCGACCATTTCCATTGCCCACAATCCAGTCCTTCACGATAGGACCAAACATATTGAAGTTGACAAACATTTTATAAAGGAGAAGATTGAAGCTGGAACCATATGTATCCCATATATGCCTACTTCAGAACAAGTGGCTGACGTCTTTACGAAAGGTCTTCCTAAGCGACATTTCAATAAGATGATCGACAAGCTGGCAATGAAAGACATTTTTAGTCCAGCTTGAGGGGGAGTGTTGGTTATTTGATGATTATTCTCAAATTATTTGTTTCCATATTTATTGGATTAGTATCTTGTATTTATGATATTATTGATTTGTAGAGGATATTATCCTAATGTATTATTTGTTTCCTTATTTGTAAAGTAAGGGTTTCTCTATTTAAGAAACACCTATTATCAAAGAATTATATAGAAAAATATTCCTCTCTTTATATTTTGTACAAAATCTCTTAAACTCCTATTTCATATTTTATGTTAAAAAAAAAAACAATTAACCTGTCCAAGCTTAAATTAGTGGTTGCAAGCAAAAGGTGGAGGTAGTAGCAGAAGCACCAGTTAAGGTTGAAGGCCGGAGCAATGCTGACAGTCGTGGACGACGGAGGGAAGAAGGAAGACGGTGGTGCAATTACCGTTGTATATAAAATCTATTTATCTTCAAATGTTGACAACATTACAGAGAAGAAGGAAGAAGAAAAGATTTGTGTGTAACAAACAAAACCCTAAAAGAAAGCTTCAAAAATGAAAGTGATAAAAAACTAAAATGACTGCTCAAGAAAATTTGTTAGCGTGCTCAAGAAGATTTACTTAAAATAATAATAAAAAATTGAAAAACGTGTAAGATTTGACAAACAAAACAAAACTTAACAAGGTCAAGTCGACAACGTGAGAACTGGAAGAAAGGAAAAAACATTAAGGGGGTGTTTGGGGTAAGAGGAATGGTAATGATTAAGGGAGGAATGGTAATGAGGAGAAGAATATGGAGATGAATGATTATGGGGGTAATGGTTATTTGTGTTTGGGATGAAGGTAATGATTAGGGGGAGAATGATTATTTGTGTTTGAGATAAAAGTAATGATTATAAAAATAAAATAAAATAATGAATATGATGTGAGTAAAAAATAGTGATGTGATATATGAAAAGTTATTAGAGAGAGAATAAAAAGTAGTTATGGAGAGAATGAAAAAAGTGATTTTTGGAAAACGTGATTATGGGGGGAATAATTTCCGGTGGCCCAAACACGGAGAATCATTCCCCTTCTCATTCTCCTTCTTATTCTTGGTGGCCCAAACACCTCATAAGAAATAGAAACCTGACAAGTGGCATGACTGTAAAAATGAGAGGCTGCCCAACTATCACCCAAATTACTCTCTTAAAAATATAGTAGTGTCATTGAGCAACTGCTCACGTTGGTCATATAATTTTATAATTACTAAGTTAGGTTTGAATGATCTCTTTCAAATATTTTCAATAAAAAAAAGAGAGAAAACTTGTGGGAAAATACAAGGAAAAGTTTTTTATTTGATTTAGAGATGGGGAGGCTACTTATTAAAATAAAAATAAATTCCTTAAAAAAATAAAATAAATGAATCTAAATGGTAAGAAATAGAAAGAAAGGTTGAGTCCTTCAAAAAGAAAAAGAAAATGAAAAAAAAAGGGTTGAGTGGGTCAGTGGAGAAAAGGCGGTTGGCTTTTTTGTGAAAGACGGCTACAAAAGAAATGAATATAAAAATTAAATTCACGAGATAGGGAAGGGAGGAATCAGGTGCGGCATCAATTCGGTGCGCACGGCTTCCAAAACGCTGATGTCACAAAAAATTAATTTTCTAATGATAATAAAATAAAATTTATTGTTTATCTTCGTAACCTATATTCTGATGCCTTATCCATGAAAACAACAGCGCCTCGCCCATCACACCCCCGTTTTAACTTTCCCGCCATCATAATATTATTATTATTATTCTTATTTTTTAATTGGGCGTACAAAGAAACCGGCAATCTGAACAACTCGAACTACCTAACCCAAACCATAAGGTTTGAGTTGGGTTGGATTATAATTTTTTTGGGTTGAATTAAGTTATGATTTTATACTTTTTTTTGTTGGGTTGAGTTAGTTATTTGGTTGACTAATTTTTTACTCGTTCAACTCAACACCGAACTAAGAATATTATATATATTATGTGTGTATATGTAAGATAAATTAATCAAATAGGTTCTTTAACTTGTAAGTTTTCTAAAAAAACATATATATATATATATACTAATAACATAGGTAATAGGTGGAAGTACACTATCATTCTTCCTGTAACATATTTATGAGTCTAAGAGTTGAATTTTAAAGAGAAAAAGAATAATAATATAACCCGAGAATCCAACCCGAAAATATAAGGATGAGTTGAGTTACACTAATGCATAAGATTAGATGGGTTGGCGGATTGAACAAACAATAATTTATTTATTAGATATTTAAAATAGAAAATAAGATTAAGATATAAATTAAATAAATTGATGTGATATTGGTCATCAGTTATAAATATTTTTATAAATAAAATCTATAAATATTAAATTCTAATATCCTTATTTTAATCGTAACAATTTTAAAAAACATTTCAATCATAATAATATGTTTTTTTAGAAACATAATAATATATTTAACTCCCATAAATTTTATAGTAATGTTGTCCTCTACACTTTGTGATACGATCTCCAATTGAAACCATTAATTTTGTGGTCATTGATTTAATTTAAATCGGTTTTTTTTAATTAAATATTTTTAAAATTTTTGACATTATAATTTATTTTTTTCATTTTCATTATTCATCCCCTTTGTAGAACGTATTTATATTTTTAATTATTTAATTAACTTTCTCAATCAAATTCGAATAAAACTTGAATAGTTTATTTATAGAACGTATTGAAATGCCTTAGTCCATTCATGTGCATCCTCTATTACAAGAATGAAAAAGACGTCAATCATCTTTTTGTTAATTGCTCATATGCGAGGCAAGTGTGGAATTCTCTCTCAAGCTACTATATTCATGACATTACAAATTTCCAATCAATGGAACACTTTCTCTTTGGGGAATTTTGTTTAAATCCTTCTTCTCAAAAGGTGGAGCTTTGTACGAATTTCAAGGCCGCTATCTTGTGGTGGTTATGGAGTGAAAGAAATGCAAAGATTTTTGAAGAGGAGACAAACCAAGATCTCCGAAGTTTATTTGAGAGAGTGTTATTCTTATGGCGGCTTCTTGGTGTATTAAATCAAAGCATTTTGTTAATTATAATATAAACTCTATTGCCAGAAATTGACATGTTTTCTTGTAATATCTTTTTACATGCTTAGCATGTCTTATCGATATATCGTTTCTTGTTTAAAAAAAATTGTGAATAGTTTATTCACTATAAATACTTTTTTCCCGGTATGAACATATACTAACTATCGAGTTTGAAAACAGATTTATGTAAAAAAATGAGGCTTTATAGAAATTAGTTTTTTTTTGGGCTTTTGCATGTATATTACAAAATGGATAAAATATTACATGAATAACACAATAATGAAAATATTTACACATATAGCAAAAATTGTAAATTGATAGATTCTATTGATAAAGAGTGATAGAATCAATTACTAATAAATAAAGTAAATTGATAGACATAAATCAGATTCTATCAAGAATCTATCAATAAGAGCCGATAGAATTAATCACTCATAAAATTGATAGACTTCCATCACTAGAGATTGATAGATTCTATCAAAGTTTTCTATAAAAAAGGTAAATAATTTTTTTTTTAAATGACAGAATTTGCTATAAAAGAATTATTTTAAAAATGTGTTATAATTGTAAACTGTGGTAAAAAAGTTGCTATACAGCGCAAATTCTTTTTTTTTTTTTTAAAAAGATTTGTGGAATTCATATATATATAAGAAATTATTTTTGTCAAAAGTGTGAAAATAAATATTAGAAGAATAAAAGCAAAGCAAATGTATAATAATTATTTTTTAATTGAAAATGTATACTTTATTAGTCCTTGTCTTTTCTTTTTTATTTTTTAATTAATACTAGACATTTTCATATTATCTTTCCCATTTACTTTCTTTCTATTTTTTTTTAAGTCACTTTCTTTCAAAATTTTAAGAACGGTTGATTGTTTCATATTATTTGCGTCAAATTCAACATAGTTTAATTGATATTTTAATATAAAATTTGTTGTTGGAGTCTCTAATTTTATATGATATTATTTTTAAAATAACCTTTATTGTATTAAAAAAAGTTATTTGTTTCTTATTTTTGAAATTATTTTGGAAAACCTTACATTTTAAAAAAAATTGAGAGTCTCACATTTTCTCATTTCTATAGTACCAAATATTCCAAAGCACAATTAGAGTTTGGAAACACTCTTCCTTTGGCCCCCTAAACTAACACACCTCCATAAATCCAATCTCAATATGTATTTTAGTGAAAAAAAAAATCCATAAAATTAGAGGTATATATTGGGAGAATGCATTCCTCCAAATCAAAAAGAAAAACTTGGATCTTTTTGTGCAAAAGCAATAACTCATGGATATTTGTATGTACCCATAAACTAAAATTATGATTTGAAATCTCCAAAGTCTCAATTGTTGAATTAAAAAAAGATCTCAAAAGAGACAACTAATATTAAGTTAAATATATCATTGATCCTAAGAAACAAATATTAACCTCTGATATAAACTTAACTCTAAAATCATTAAATATATACATATTTACAATATATTATTATTTGACAAGTATTTACAATATAAGATAAAAATAAATTAAGGAGTTTTGCAACTATGGAACTCCTACTATTATAATAATTAGGCTAACAAATTTGTTTATCTATAAGTAAGCATACGCTCGATTAAAAGAAGAGACTCAGTAAATTTTAAGTTTTAGTTCGAATATTTAAAGAAAGATAAAATTTAATCGGTAGAATTTAGTTTGAGAAATTTAAAAGTTAGGTTTATATGATTTTAAAAATTAGAATTTTGTTTTTATAGTTTAATAAAATTTTAAAATAATAATTAATGTTTGTAATTATTAACAAATTGAGTACATAGACGATAATTATTCATGTATAAATAGTGACAATGTAAATTACATGATTGATTTGATAAAAAACCACATCATTTATACATAAAATAATTAATTCTACTTTTATAAATTCCAACAATTATGAAAATTAATCTTTAAATTTTATCAAAGCATAAAAATAAAATCATAATATTAAAATTACAAAGACTAATTTGAAAAGAGGTTTTTGAGACCTCTTTTTTTAAAAAAACGTTTTTGAGAGACCTCTTTTTTTAAAAAAAAGTTTTTGAGACCAAATTTATTTATTTATTTTAGTGCATTTCGGACGAGGGAATACTGATTTTTAGAATTGAAATGACGTTTTAATTTACAACGGAACAATAAAACTATTATACCAGTAATCTATTTGGTGAGACGAAACTTGTAACTTATCATATAATATAACCAACCAAGGGTTAGTGGCGCAGTCGATTATCTTGTCTGAAAATTGATATTTTATTCTCATATTATTTAAGAGTAATTGTACCTTCTATGTAGGGTTTGTTGGTCCACTTCTTTCACTGTGTACTATAAAAAAATAATAATAATATTGTACCAAAATAAATAAAGTTTCTCGTAAATAGAGTATCTTTGTTCATTGTCCCTACCACTTCCCAAAACAGAATTTCATGGGCGCAAAAAAAAAAAAATCATATTATTTTTATAATATTATAAAATATACCGAAAATGGGTTCCGCTAAATTCACAGAGCGGTGACACTGTTCCAAAAATATCGCCCTAAAATAGCAAACTTTGTCACCACCTTCGTTTTTAATGGATCAATGGCGTCTTCTCTAAGTGTGAAATGACCGATTTGCCCCTCTCTCTCTCCTCGATCCGTACACTTTCTCTCTCATCCCAAAACAAGATTGATTTCCTTTTCATCATCATCATCTTCTTCTTCTTCTTCTTCTTCTTCTTCTTCTTCTTCTTGTTCTTTCCCTTTTCATGTTTCGCTCCAATTTGATATCCATGGCTTCTGATTAGTTAGTTTTTTTTTCTTCTTGTGGGTCGGTTCTAATTATCCTTACAAATTGTGGGTTCTTAATCTTTTTCTGATTCAGTGGCTTCTTCGACAAGATCTTATCTCCAATCTGCTTATAAATTAAGCAGTGTGGGACGAATTTTCCGCTAGTTTTGATCTTCTGTGGGGTTGAGATTAAAAGGGTTTTGGGGTTTGAAATTTGTTCGAATTTGGGGGTTTTGATTCATGGGTTCTAATACCCACCAGAATTTTCAGCAGCCCAATTCGGCGTTGCTTCGGTTTCGCTCTGCTCCGAGCTCTCTGTTTTCGGATTTCGCTCAGGGGATTGATCCCAAGCGCTTGAATCTCTTCGACAGCTCCGATTCCGAGCGGTTGGTTTCTAGATTTGGGAACCGTGTCGGCGAAGGTGGTGGTAATGGTAATGGTTCTGAATCTCCGGTGGCCGGAAACTACTCCTCTGGTCTGCCGCCGCATTATCCACGGCTGAACTCCGCCGTGAACTGTTCTTCTTCTTCTTCTTCAACTTCAATGAGTAGCTCTATTGGGTTTTTGGGTTCTAATCTTTCTCGCCAGAATAGCTCACCTGCTGGAGTTTTCTCTCAACTCATTCAAAATGGTAATATAGTTTCCTCTGTTTTCTCTGTTCTTACTTTTGATTTGAGAAGTTAGTTGGGGCGATAGTCAAAAACTTGGATTTTGAGGGTGTGCTCCCCTTAAGGTCACCGGTTCGGATTTGTGGACACCTATCATGTCTCCATTCATTTGATGTCTCCCGTTGTCTGGCCTAGAGACGGGTGTGGTTGTTGTGGATGTAGTGGAGCGAAATTCTGATGTCCTTAAAAAAAAGAAACAAACTTATGAGAAGTTTCAAATTGCATTAATGGCTGAAGATTAATTGATGAATTGATCTGGTATCATTCTACTGTTGAATTGTTTCTTATTTGAAATGGTTTTGATTTGATATATACTTATATACTGTTGAATTGGATTTCTGTTTTGCAAAGGAATTTAGGTTTAATTAATTGTAGGCTATGGTGATGGAAGTTTTAGTAGTAGATTGAACCCTCAAATTAGTTTCTCCTCTTTGCTGCCTTCTTCTCTAGGGTTGCTTGTTGGAAATAATGAAAAACAGCTTGCAAATACCAATGGAGAGGCTCAGTTCTTTAATCCGTTTGCTTCCTGGAACGAATCGTCTCAATACTCCGAGGCTGTGAAACGCGATCCGGATAGTAAACGGAAGTTCTTTTCTAGTAGTCATCAGGTATATATGAGCTGATGAGATAAAATGATCATGAGTTTTGTCTTTTATTTGTTATTTTTTATCTTGTGTGTGTGTGTGTGATGTTTAACATTGAAGAGTATACTTTGGTGTCGACTAGAATGGCGAAATCGGGAACCGAGTTCACCTGCTGTCGCACCATTTGAGCTTGCCTAAGAACACATCCGACATAAATTCCATCGAGAAGTTGTTGCACCTCCAAGACGCCGTTCCTTGTCGAATTAGAGCAAAACGAGGCTGCGCAACTCATCCACGCAGCATAGCGGAACGGGTGAGAGTAGATTCATCTCATGAGTTGTTAGATGACTTTCATATGTACATTATTCATAGTTAAGAAACCTTTGAAGTAAACAGAAAATTACTAATCTCTATAGAATCAAACTCACTCTCGCAGGTGCGACGAACTCGAATAAGCGAGCGTATGAGGAAGCTACAAGAGCTTGTACCAAACATGGACAAGGTATATACCCATAACACATTAGAAATTTCCCATCTACAAACAAATCTTCACTTCGAAACTCATTTATGTCGATCGTGCTACAGCAAACAAACACGGCAGACATGTTGGACTTAGCAGTCGACTACATCAAAGAGCTTCAGAAACAATTCAAGGTACGAAGAAACCGATTATCGAATTCTGAATTC
Source organism: Sicyos edulis (assembly GCA_036507275.1). Lineage (NCBI taxonomy): Eukaryota > Viridiplantae > Streptophyta > Magnoliopsida > Cucurbitales > Cucurbitaceae > Sicyos > Sicyos edulis. The sequence goes on from CM071847.1 coordinate 39,750,334, forward strand.
AATACATTTCCTCTAAATCAAGCCATATGCACATATTTTCTTTTTTCTTGCAGACGTTAAGCGACAACCGAGCAAACTGCGTGTGTTTGAATATGCAGAAGCCGGTATCGAGTCAGATAATGTGATCAGTAGCTTCTGTACAGAAACAATAAGAAGAAGAAGAAAGAATAAGATGATAGAACAAGATGAGAAGAAGAAAGAAGCAAAAGAACTGTTTTTTATTATTTATAAATTAAGGAATAATCACAGTAGAGAAGAAAAAAGGGTGTTAAATGCTTAAAACAGCAACAAAAGTTAAAAAGTTCTTAGGCTCAAAAGGGGAAAAAAGAGAGAAATTTGTAATGGAAATATGTTTGGAATTATAAATGAAATGTGTTGTGTAGTAAACTGATAAACCTCTTTGTGTTATACATTTGTTCTTAGAAAGTTATAATATTTCTTCTTCTTCTTTTTTTGTTTGAAACCAAAAAGTTATAATTTCTTAGTTTACCTTTCATAAACGTAGAAAAGATATTAAATATAAAGCAAATATGATAATCATCATGAAACAACCTAACATGCACTACCTTGATTAAGTCCTAAAAGATCGATATGCGTTAGGATGGTTTTTTGTTCAATATTTTAATCTTGTCTTTCTCAAAGGTCAAAACTAAGTTTTTGCAAGTTTCTAAATAAAAATGAGTTCATATAGCAAGCGTTTGAGACCAAAGAAATAAAATGATTTTAAGGAAATGAGAATATGAAGGATAAAATAAGTGCAAATGTGATTAACTGTACTTGAGATGAAGGTAATTGTTATAAGGAAAATGGTTACTTTAGTTTGTACTACAAAAAATAATTATAGACAACTATTATCTATATTTGGAGTGTATACAATTATTATCGGAGAACAAAATATTTTTTATTATACTATGAAAATTAGTTACGAAGAAATGATTGTTAACTACAAAGAATATAAAACGAAATTATGACCAGATAATAATTGTTTTTTGTAGGCAAAATGTGAATAAGACAATTATTTTCCATTTCTTCAATTTTATCCCAAGCCTCAAACACCCCCAATTATTTTTTAATTTTTAAATTTAAAACATGATTGGGTTAAAAGAAGAAATCCCAAATAAGGAAAGAAGGGGATTGATTTGTTGTTAGATTTGATTTGGGGTGAACCCACCTTTTCAAAGTGTCTATTGATTGTTTGCTGTTGCAACAATCATTGATGTGTTTCTGTACCATTTGTCTGATTGGACTTATGGCTTTTCAATGAGACCACTGGTGTTTTAATCTACCATTGTTTTCTTGTCCTCCTATTTCTACATTTTAGACACAAAATAAAACACAATTTATCTTAAAACATCTTCACTTGAGTGTGGTTATGAGAGCAAAGATAAAAAAAATTTGGGTTGAAGTTTTATAATTAGTTATGACAAAAACTCTATTGTTAAAGTAAAAGTAATATTTTATCAAGTTTATAAATATTTTAGGAAGGATTTTTTTAAATTTTTTGAAGTTTTTTAGAATTGCCCCATTCAAATATGAGGTTTGATCAACACTAACCCTTTATCCAAACATTCATTAATAAGCAAGGATTTTGTTTATCTAATAAACATTAAGAAAATTTTGAAAAGTGTTATAATTGGCCAAAGCAACTTTTCACTTTTGAAAAGTCATCCAAAAGTCATCTATCTATCTCTTAATCTATTTATGCATTGGCTTGATTTGAAAAAATGCTAGATGAGCACAGAATACACGTTTCTCTATCATAAAAAGTAAAATGTAATAAATTCAATAGCTTACGTAAATTTTATATGATATTATAGAGTAGGATATTTCAAGTTAAAACTCGATAATTAATTTTTTTTTTTCAAATTTATATGAAATAGTTGAATGTATATATCAATCGTTGGTTTACCATAAGCTCGAGGAATTTCTTTAAGGTTTCATTAAAAGTAGACTTAGCTGGATTTAGGCTTCATTCCATACTTTCCCAAGATATTGAATGCATTTTATTTTATTTTGATGACATTTTTTTGTGGTTAATGATTAAATGGAACCCTAATTATGGTGGTTGAATATTTATAAGGTGTCCTTTTGTTTGAACTTTACCTTGGATGTAATGGAATGATGTGTGGATACAAGTGTTTGAATTGTCACAAGATTCTTTTGAGAACTTAAAAAATAACTTAATTTTGAGCAACATGAAAATATTAATTGAGTTGATTGTGGAATAGTCCAAAGGTTGGATAGTGGAACATTATCATTTAATAAAGTTTATAATTCTAAACATCAAGTAGCTATTTGATATTAATTTTCAATATTTTATCGAGTTGAGATGGGCTTGAGTATGAGTAAGAGAAATGGTAAGGGAAATCAATGTGTAATTTTTAAAATATTTACAAAAATGTATGTTGATAGTTACTTTTTATTTACGACCTTATTTAAACAAGATCTATACTATAGGTTATACTTTTTTTTTTTAACTTATAATTCTTAGTGTAATAATTGGATACTTACTAGTATAGTATTTACTACGAGACTTAGCATTTATTTATGAGAATTATTGATATGAATCCAACCATCAAGTTATTGTATTCTCATGAAAGGGTTGTTAGAAGAAGCAAGAAGAAGAAGATTCCTAGAGCCTTAGAAATTACAATGCAAAATTTTAAATAATAAAATTTCCATATTTCATATTTTGGGACTTTTTTTATTCAAAGCTTGTCAACTATGCCCATAATTGGAAGAGACCTTCTAGAAGAGTTAGTTGAGTCTATTTAAAGTTTATCTACCATTTTGTCCAACATCTAAGCCTCTCAATTAATGTGCAATTGAGTTTTGGTTTCCTAGGCCTTAATTTTAAGCTTTAGATTTGAATTTAAATCAATTCATTGGATTAGTCTTGATCAAGCTAATTGTGGAGTGAGTTGTCTTAGGATTTAAGAGTGATCATTTTAGATTTTGAATGTGATCTAAGTTAGCCTTGATTGTGAGTTCTTACAAGGATCCCTGGTTGCGAAATCGTGAATACATAATAATTAAAATAATAAGAAAATGAGAATGATGACATGGTAGCTTGGATTTCGCTAAAGCGAAACTTCTACTTAGATTAAGCGAAATGTGTGTGATTTCCCAAGGATGTGCAAGCATACACAGTCTTGTTGTAGCAAGTTTTAAAGTAAGTAAAAGTTATCTCCACAGGGATTAGTGATTAACAACATGCTTAAGCGAAAATTAGAGAGTTATGGTTACAAGGGGAATACTGATGTGACAAAACTAAAACTAAGTTGCTGAAATAAGTTTGCTAAAATAGTTTGCTAAAGAGAAATAAATGTGAATCTCAATTGACAAAATACTTAAGATGCAACGAATGATAAACTAACTTTAATCAAATTAAAGGCATCGGAAGGAGATTAAGACTTTTGTGAGAGTTTCGCTAATGCAAAATGGAATTATGCCAAGAAGCGAACAACTGATGGCTTCTCTTTAGCTCTCTCAAGCTCTAGAAGTTGGCTATCTCGAGCTCCTAGTTCGGTTCTCTTGAACTCAAACAACAAATAAATCAAGCAATCAGCACTAGGCGAACCTTATCTCTAAGTGTTCTTTTTAAAATGCAAGAAAACCTAATGTTATGACATGCAAGTTCGCTCTATTCCTTTTCTCTCAAAAGCGAAAAAATGTTCATACAAATAGTTAGCTAGACAAAATGTATGTCAACACAACATGCATAAATAGTTTACATCTTGCTACCACTTTGCTTAAGCGAAATACTCATATTTGTCTATTTCCTTCAATTAAAAACTTAGCTACACATGATGATAAATAGATTCAAAGAAAAGTAAAAAGAGAAGTTCATTTGCAATTAAATAAGGAAATAACAACGTATGCTTAATAAAACAAAGCTAGAGTGAAAATACTAAAATGAAAGTAAAGAGAAACAAAGTTAAGAAGAAGCTTGATTGAAATCACTCAAACAGTGCTCTGAATCCAGCTTCAGCTATACTCTGCAACGTTGGCTAACTACTTCGCTATAGCTAACTAGCCAAACAAGTGGAAATGGAAAACAACTAAAACGACCAAGCTAATTGTAAAAATGATAATGAATTTGATCTGAAGAAAATTTGACGATGATCTCTCCAGCAAAATGGGTGATGATCTCCACAATGACAAAGGGTTGCTATTTATATTGCTTCAGACAAGGCTCTACTCTACGATCTCATATGCATGTCCTTTGCTCCACGATCTCATGTGCAACAGTTGAGATTGAAAGACTTTTCTCAGATTTTTGACACGTGTCTTCCATTCTAGCTATTTGTCCAAGAGCTCATCCCGCTGGATTTTAGTTTGCTTAAGCGAAACTTTGAGCAACTACACTTAGTTCCGTAAAGCTTTTCCTGCTAGATTTTCGTTATCTTAAGCGGGAAAAGCTTTATGGAGCTAAGTGTTACACTTAGCTCCATAAAGCTTTTCCCGCTTTTGCATTTCGCTCCCTAGTTATGCTAAAGCAAAAAATGAAATATCAAGTTTATAAAGATGAAACTTAAAGATTTACACATTCATGTACTTTTGCTAAAGCAAACCTCTAAAATGTTATCCTAATAAAAAAACTAAAGAATTTTGCAATTCGCTCAAATAATTACGCTAAAGAGAACAAACTTAGTGAATTCTTGCTATGATGTAGCGAAAGGTCCAGCGAAATGCTATTAAACTTAGCCCTTAACTCTCAATTCTTGAGAGTTATCAATCCTAGAAGAACCTCTAGCTTTGTAAAATTCAAGCAACGTTTGACGCTTATCATTTGGTATCAGAGCATTTGGTCGACATTCTTTGGCCGACTCTAGACTTCGTTCCATATGGTGCATAATAAAGAAAAAGCAACACATTTACCAAGTTTTAGTACCGTTCTTGAAGCTCTTATATGTTGGAAATGATGAGAGAAGATATGGAAGAAACAAGAGCACATCGCAAAAGTATGTCTTCAAGGTACACTAATCCTAAATCAATTTCAAATATTCAATTGTCTATGGAAAATGATAGTTTATGTGATGAAGTTCAGCTTATGGTTGAAGAAGAAAGTTGTATCCATGAAAATGAAATGCTCAGTGCTTTAGTTTCAACAAATGCATGTGAGTTTAGTGAAAAATTAGATTGCATGGACTTGTTTGCTTGTAATCCCTCTACTATTGTAACACCTACTATTAATGATGTACATGCTGATGTGTGTGAGTTAGGGAAAAAGGCACAAAAGGCTAAAACGAAAGCATATGATTTTATGGAAAAAAGAATCTTGTGAGAAAATGAGTGTGAGAGATAAACATGTGGTTAATTTATGATCAATAGAGAAAAATGAGAGAAAAGCAAATGTTGTGAGCTTGTGTGAAAGAGCCAATGAGATTAAATCTATTTTGTTTGCAAAGCAAAATATTTTTAGAATTTTATATAAAGGAACTTGCTATCTAACCAGTGAGCTCAAACTATGTTTCTTTAGTGTTTCTATTGAGTTTTTACAAAAGGTAAATGAACTTCTACAACATATTGAATCGAAGCTTCCTTCCAAAGTAAATAATGACAATATACACAATGTCAACTTGTTTATTATGATGAAATACTCCAAATTTGCTTATAAGTTCATCCAAGGCAGCAAGCATAAAGTGTTCAAACAAGGATATAAAGATTTTGATTTGAGGACAAAACTTTTTAAAGAAAAGGGGATGATATGAATCTAACCATCAATTTATTCTATTCCCATGAAGGGGCTATTACAAGAAGCAAGAAGTAGGGGTGATAATGAAAACCGAATACCGACAACCGAACCGAACCAAACTGATTTATTGGATCGGTTTGGATTTTTCATATATTATTGAATATATTGGTTTTTATTTGGATAAAACCGAAATTTATTAGATTGGATCAGATTCTATTTATAGAAACCAATAAAAATCGAACCGAACCAATATTGATATATTTACCTTCATTTTTCTTTTTATGTGTTAGTTAAACTTTTCATTGGTAGATGACTAATTATTTTTGTTTAATTTAATTATAAATTATGAGTTTTATTTTAGGAAAACAACATTATAATATGAATTGGAAGTAAAATAGTAAAAAAGAAGTAAATCGTAGGGAATCAAATCGAGCCAATAATTTATTCTTTAACGAACATTGGTTTGATTTCTATTTTTGTTAAATCAATTGGATTGGATTGGTTATCGGTTTGTTCTAAAAATCAAAGAACACCGAACCAATGTTTTGTCTTTTGTTGGACATTGGTTCGGTTCCTCTTTTTGTCAAATTGATTGGATCGGTTCAGTTATCGGTTTGACCTAAAATCGAGGAAAACCGAACCAATATCACCCCTAGCAAGAAGAAGATTCCTAGAGCCTTAGAAATTACAATGCAGAATTTTAAATAATGAAATTTACAGATTTCATATTTTGGGATTTTTTTATATTCAAAGCTTGTCAACCATACTAATAATTGCAAGAGATCTTCTAGAAGAGTTAGTTGAGTCTATTTAAAGCTTATCCAATATTTAAGAGTCTCAATTAATGTGCAATTGAGTTTTGGTTTTCTAGGCCTTATTTTCTAAGAAAATGCATTTAATAGGTTTTTTAGTACTTTTTTAATTACAAGGCATGCACGAATGTTTGACCTTTTAAATGGCTTGTAATACATCATTTTGGACAAATTTTATGATTGAAAACTTGTGTTTTCTTGAACTCCATTTATTATTTCATTTCTTTCAAATCTTGCTTTAGATTTGAAGTTAAATCAATTCATTGGATTAGTCTTGATCAAACTAATTTTGGAGTGAGTTGTCTTAGGATCTAAGAGTGACCATTTTAGATTTTGATTGTGAGTTTTTATAAGGATCCTTGAAGAACCTCTAGTTTTATAAAATTCAAGCAACGTTTGACTCTTATCAAATATAATGTAACACATCTTTAAATATCATTTATCTTCAATTAATCAATCATGATTATTTTTATATTTTTTAATGCATTATTTTATATCTTAAATAGTGGTGCACTTTTATTATATATTTACTTTTTTTTTTTTTGAAAAACTTATTATATATTTACTAATAAGTATCCAAGTATTTCTCTAATTTTAAATAAAGTCAAGAACCAAGGAGCACATTTGCAATATAAAAAATAAATTATAAATTTAAGAAAAATTTAGGAGATTAGTCGATCCTAAACTCTATTTTTTTTAAATAAAAAAGTGACTATATTTATAGGAGATTTTGCATGCACAATAAAAAGGGTAAAATATTTCATTTATAGTAAAAATCAAAACTGAAGTAAGAAACCCAAATTATACTTTATCACCAATAAAATTCAATTAGTGATAGAATTCTATCAATGATTGAGTTGAATCAACAATAGAATTCAATCAATGATAGTTCTATCACACGTTAGTTTCTATAGCGGATAGAAATCAAAAGAAGAAACAGGTTTAAGGTGGGTTTCTTGAGCTTCTAGCCGGAATTCATAGCGAAACTAGAGACAAAAGGAAGCTATGAGGTCGGAAAAGCTTACCAACGAGGTGGAGAGAGTAGAGGACTAAACGACGAGCTTGAAACGTGCTCGTCGGAGAAAGCCGGACGGAGGAGACACTAACAGAATCAACGATCAGAACCCTCGGAGGAGATGCCGAAAAAGACGCTGCCACGTGTCGTCGATCTTGAGCAAGCTGATGATCCAACGACTGCGAGGCAAGGACGAACAGATGATTGAGTTGGGCCCCGAGATGGATGGATCAGATTGAGGCACACAGCTGGATGGGAAACTGACCCATGAAGGAGAGGGAAAGGGCTGCTGTGTTTAGGATTGGAGAAAAAAGAAAATGGAAAAAATGCCTTATTTATATATAAATTCATTTCTATTTTTAAACCACTAAAAACGCTAGACTTTTAAAGTGATTTCATTATGTACCCAAATAATATTTACTTCTGCCATTAAAAATTTTCAATTAATCCTATATAAAATTAAGATTTATTTAACTAAGAGAATTCAAGGACCAACATTTATTTTTAGAATTTGGAAAATAATGAAGGAATCGTGTCCTAAGATAAATCCCAGCAATTACTAAATATAAGAAAGAATTATTATGGAGATAATAATTGGAAATTTTTATTGTATAGCAATTTTTTTAAAAAAATTGAGTCCATAGTACATTCTGCCTTGATTTTTTTAAAATTCCTATTGTACCACTTTTTTTTAAATTGTCGAGCTCGTCTTTGTTATTCGTCTTCTTCGTCGTCTTCGTCTTCACTTGGTCTTCGTCTTGGCTTCATTGTCTTCGTCGTTGCTTCATCGTCTTCGTCTTCTATTCGCTTCTCTGTTTCGAGCTTTGTTGCATCGACATCATTTTCTCCGTTTCTTACATGTACGTCTTCTTCCTTCTTCGTTTCTATCTTCGAGGTCTTCTTCCTTCTCCTATTTCGTTTCTGAATCCATCAAGATCAGCCAAAGATTAGGTTATAGGTAACAAACAGCTTTAATTCACCACTTGAATAGTCATAAACATGCAAACAAATAGTCCCTAAACCAAATTTGAATGACCATAATCCAACAAACAAACACCACCTATCCATAAATTGAATAGTTTAGAACCTATAAACAAACAACACTTGTCCATCACTTGAATAACCATCAACTAGGAAACAAACATGTTTAATTCTCCATTTAAATATCTTAGCACCAACAACCAAACAACCCTTAATCCTCATTTAAATAGCTTTATTCAAACTTAAAATGACTCTAACCCTAACCCAAACATGGGTCTTCTTCAACATTTGGCTAGATCTAAAACCAAACCAAAGAGAATAAGGAAAGAAACTCAACTAGCAATGGAGACTTTGGCTGGCACCACTCCACGACGAGCGGCGACGATTCAAGCCACACTCGGCAACAAACTCGCAATGGCAGCCCCGCGTTGACGACGACCAACAACCTCATGAGGGATTTGGTTCGAATGAACCCGCACAAGACTCGAGTTCCACTGCTTGAACGCGGCACTGCAATTGGAACTGAAGAACTCGGCTGCTGCAGCGAAACCCACACAACGAACCAACCCGACCTGCTTAGATCTCACCCATGCATAAATAATGCGCCCCCAATGCCGAAATTGACGGTGCTTTCCACGACAGCGGCGAGTTTCCTTGCTGCAGGGAGAACCGACGACGGTAGCTCTGGTCGGGTTGTCGAAGCCAGCCAAAATAAAAACTGATTTACTAACTCTAACTTGTAGAAATAGTGGAACCAGGTCGAATCCCAAAGAAGCTATGAATTAATTTCTCAATCTTTAAAAATAAATTAAAAGGGGGGTTTTGAGTATTTTAATGAAACTCTACGTAAAATAAATAAATAAATAAAATAAACAATTTACGAAAAATTCCAATTCAATGGTTTAGTTTAATCCAATTGTAATTTTGATCATAGGCTACAAAAAAATATTTAATTTTCTTAGGTTCAAAGAATTAGTCTACCTACTTGGAAAAGCCACAATAGATAATTGTTCTCCTACTTTATTGACTCCAACGAGCATCAAAACCAAATCTTATTATCTAATCAATTGGGCACGATAGCGTTCCATACCAATTAAATAATAACATTAAAATTTATGAGAACGACTAAACCAAAATTAACTAACCGAGACGACTACAAAATTAATTAATTTTGTTTATTTGTTTCCCTAGGGCCTATCATGCAAGCTATGTAATTTGGAAAAGCCACAATCACACACACATGAGCCAACCCCTTGCTACAATTATCAATAATTCGAAACAATTACTTATCACAAAATCATGTTTAGCATAGATCAATCAATAATAAATTAAGTCGTCAATTCAATTTACTAACAATCAATCATAAAAATAAGAACAAGAAACAAATAATCTTTGAATTAAAAGAAAATATCAATTAGGTCCCAAGCCTCACAAAATTATAATTGAAATAAAACTAACCTTGAATTGGAAGTAAAACCTAACTAGAAAAAAGAAATAAAAATAGTATAAAAAGAATGGAAATCAAATTAAATTAAAGAAAGAAACACTATGCGGTTGCTTCCTCTCCAAACTCTCGTTCCGCGGCTCCAATGGCTGCCCCCCTAATCTCCTTGCGGCTGTTCTTCAGTCTTCAGCCGTCCCCTGCACATATAAATAGAAAACAAAATCCTTAAAAATCAATGGGCTCAAATGAGCCCAAGTTTAATTTCCTATTTTTCATAGGATTTTTATTGTTTCCTTTTTCATATTTGTTTTTTTTAATGTATTTTTTTTTCTTTTTCTAAATGTGCAAGTGGCAGACGCCACTTGCTTCCCTTTTCATATTTATTTAATTTTTTTTTCTTTTCAAAAACAATTTTTATTTTCTATTTCACTTTTTTTCCAAATTCAAACTAAAATATACATTTAAGCTTACTTCAACAATTTTTTAGCAATTCACCATATAGATTAAATAAGGCATAATACTAATATTTAACCACAATAAACAACCCAAATATAGGAAAATTAGATTCAATAAATATAACTATTCATAACTTATCAAATTCCCCCACACCCAATTCATGCTTGTCCTCAAGCATACCTTAACTCAATATATCAACTCTTCTTCTTAATCCCTTTTCTTCCATCTTAATATCAAGAATATCAATAAAGTCAATCACACATCAAAGTTGAATTTCAATCACAATCAAAAGAATGAGCATTCATAGGATACATTTTGTATAAAAACTCAACCATCTCATCAATTCATCAAAATCAAATGCAACAAGACTTAACACCCTCACATGGTTTCACTAATTATTGTCAAAATATTTAGGGTTTTTTTTTTTTCGCTCAAAATCAAATCATAGCATATTATTACCATAGGCTTGCAAATGAATCAAATCGACACCAATATAAATGAATTGAATGCATAAATCAAAGGGACTTAATCACAAGGGTTGTAATAAGGCTTAGGTAAGGGTAGGATAGAAGGAAAATTTAGGTGTTTTATAATCAAGACCAAGAGTTAATATTGCATGATATCAATGCTACATAAGAAGCACAAAATACACTACCAAAGACATGGGTGCATTCCCACACTTCATTCTTGCACTAAGAACCTTGGAGAAACCATAATAACATAACCTTGTTGGCAAAATTTTCTCCTCAATATTTGTTTTTGTTTTTTTTTTTTTTTAACAAGAGATTTTCAGGGCATTTTTTTTCTCTTTCAATTTTGTGCTTTTTGCCTTTTTTTTTTATCACTTTCCTCCACTTCTTTTTTTTCAATGTATTTTATTTCCTTCACAATCATTAACTACCATACAACATTTTCCTCTTGTCTTGACAAAGGTGCAACGGTTGAGGTTGGCAAATGAGATGTCTAAGGCAAAATATGATGTGTTATTATTAAGAGAAAAAAAAAAGGAAAATAGGCTCAAAGTGGCTAACTAATGGGAAAATTCAAAGGTGGGAATTTTAAAAGCCAAAAAATGGTTAATCCTAATTGCCCTTATCATATTAAAGCATCAATACAAAAATAATGGTCTCAAAATGCATTCAAGAGCAAGTTCTAGAATAAGCACACTAAGTTGATATCACTCAACAAGAAATAAATCGAGCAAAATATATGAGTTGCTCATAGGCTCAAAATCTCACTAGAATGGGTAAATTGCATCAAGTCTTGCACATTTTCAATCAATAAATCAATGAGACACCGTCATATAAAGAAAATCTCTAATCATGCTCACCTCTATCATGCCTTAAAATTCAAACTAATGATGCATTCTTAACTTACATGATATTCAAAGATATTAAAAAAGAATCAAGGTTTCAAAAGAAAAATCAATATGTATGGGTTAAAGCATGCTAAACTTGATCTAAACCTCCCCCACACCTAAATTGTACATTGTCCCCAATGTATAAATAATTAAGCACAATGTTCACAAAACAATAAAAAGATAAGGAAAGTGAACTCCCTGAATTTGTGAACAACTTGAACTAGATAGTTTTTGGTGTTGAGAGAGTCCGTGGTCATGCTTATTGAAAATTAATGCCCTGTACGAAAAGAGAGATGAGAAAATACCAAAAACTAAACAAAACAAAAAAACTAAAGAAAGCAAAATAAATAAATAATAAAAAATAAATAAAAAATAAAAAATAATGAAAATAATGAAAATAAAAAGTAGGAAAAATATTGGGTTGCCTCCCAATAAGCGCAATCATTTAACGTCGTTGTGCTCGACGACTTAAACACATATCAGGGTACATAAAATTCTTCAACTTTCTTCGGTCCCTTTTTGCATGAATCGATGTAGTCTACTAAATCTAGTAGACTTTCTTGTTTCTCAAAGGCATCAGACAGATAAATATTTTTGTTATTTTTTAAATATAAATTATTGAAATCAAATGGCAAAAAATAAGACTCATCAAGATTATAAGAATAAAGAAAAGAAAGATCAATTTTTCGAAGATTTTCTAAAAATAAAATAGAGTTAGGCTTTTCGGCCTCATATTCTATAACCTGAATTTCCTCTTCGTTTGTAGGCTCATTTTCTTCTATCTCACATAACTGATTTTGATATGGCTTGAAATTGTCCAACTCATCTTCACTATCAGAAAATATTACCTCAGAACTTTCTACCTCAATGGTATCAACAAATTGTTGCTCTTGTAGTCTCTCCAATTTTCTAACTGAATTGGTTAATTCAGCAATTTGGCTGCTCAAACTCTCCATGCAAGCTCTGGTTTCGTGTTGAAACTGATGAGTATCTTGTTGAAATTGAGAAACACTCTGTTGAAATTGAAGAGTATTGTTAGCTAAAGTCATAAACATATCATCTAAAGACATACCTGAGCTTGAAGTCTGAGTTTCTATTGAATCTTTAAATGGTTTAGTGAAGTCCTCGAAGTATTGACTTTTTTGTTCTCCTTGATTTCCATAGCCGAAATTTTGGTGATCCCTCCAACCATGATTATAATTATCATAATAGGGGTCGTAGCTCCTTTGATAATGACTATGAAATCCACCAATAGTGTTGCATTGTCTGAAATTTTGTTGCCCTACAGCTATTTGATGAACCAAAGTAGTTAAACTTGAAATTTGACTTTTAAGATCTCTTATGCCATTATCATGAAGAATAACTTCATAATCTCTAGTCCAATATTGTTGAAAAATTCCAGCCATAATTTTTTTTTTCAATTTTTTATAAAATAAAAATAAAAAAGAAACTAAAAATAAAAACAAAAATAAAACAATGAGAAACTAAATTAAGCTCCCCGGCAACGGCGCCAACTCCGGCGAGCTACACGACTGCGAGGACGACGCTGCTGCTCTTCAATTTTGGCGGCGGCCCAAACTGCTCCATGGTAGTAGCAACATGACCGCGACGGCTCACACATGCTCGACTCACTCCATAAATCCCGACGAACCCGGCTGCGTTGAACCCACAGCCTCGACGGCGACCAACGAACCACAACCGAGAGAAAGCTGGACGGAAATTTGGAGACGGCTACTTCGATTTCAGGCAGAAGGATGTTGAAGGAGAAGATTAACAGTGTTAAAGGCCTAGGGATCCTCAATCTCTAAAATGAACTTAAATATTTAAAATAAAAGACCATAATGCCCTTCCAAAAGAACTTATCCACAAAATGCCCTCTTTTAATCTAAAAGAACTCTCTTTTCTCTTTTTTTTTTATTTAACTCAATAACTAAATAATATAATTGGGTTATTACAATAATTTACTATTGATAGAATCAACTTCTTACTCGAAGGAGTAATTCCATAGTGTTGATGATAGAATCTATCAGCACCTACTGATAGAATCTATCAATTTACTATTGATTGAATCAACTTCTCACTCGATGAAGTAATTTCATAACGCTGATGATAGAATCTATCGCACCTACTGATGAAATCTATCAATTTACTATTGATAGAATCAAATTCTCACTCGAAGGAGTAATTCCATAGTGCTGATGATAGAATCTATCAGCACCTACTAATAGAATCTATCAATTTACAAAATGTCTGTTTTTCATAATTGATGCTATCATTCCTTAGTGATAGAATCTATCAATACCTAATGATGGAATCTATCAGTTGTAAGAACAGAAAAATGTAGCAAATGTTCCTTGTTGTTTGTTGTACTTCTCTTAAAGCTGCATAAAAAATATTTACCTATAAAATCAAATGCAATATGTCCAATCATTAAGAGTCAAGTAAATCATTACAATGTCTAATTGCAAAAAAAAAAAAAAGAAAAAAAAAAAAGAAAAAGTTGTGCAAAAGAAGTTTCTAAATTTTTCCAAAGTCAATCAATCTAAACAGAGAACATTGTACTTTGACAGAAAAATAACCAGTGTCTAATTCCAAAGGAAAAATCTGTCCAACAAAAGGTGCTTCTATTGATCTTTATCCATTTGTGTAATTTTCAAATTAGAAGAAGGTGCTTCCACATGCGACCTTGGAGAGTGCCTTATTTGAGGAGACTTTGGAAATAAGTCTTGACATTTTTTCTTTGGAGAATTTTTCTCTATAATTTCAAGCCCTTTGATAGCTACTGCTGCTTCTTTATGTCCAGTTCCTCTCATTTTCTTTTTGTTTATAAGTTTTGCTATTCTTTTTGCCGATTCATTCTCCAATGTCTTTTTCGTTGGCCTTGTTTGCCTTTTTGTCCTTCCTGCAGAAACTTTAGGTCGGTGTTTTGTTGTAACGTCCAAGTATTAGAAGAATAATTTGCTGATAAACATTTAATTGACAATGGCAGGACATTTAAGACACAACTGCATTGAACCTTACCTCCTTTTTCCCTTTTCTATCATTTAACATTTTTGTTCTTTTTTCAGCAAGCAAATACTCTTCTTCTTCTGTTTGGTCATTCTTTTCCTGTTCATTCCCTTTTGTTTCTTTTTCCTTCAAGTAAAAATTATTTCACTTTAAAATCTACTACAACAAAAGTCAATCATTATGCCTTACAATTCAATAAGTTTTACTATGAACAGAAGTCAATCAAACATTACTCAATACAAGTTCAACTGATAGCAACTACAACTAAATGACCTAAATCAATACTACCTAACTCAGTTACAGAATTCAAACATCAGTTAAAATTATAGAATTGAACAAAAAAATAGATATTCAATATAAACTACCTAATTCAGTGACAGACTTTAAACATTTGTAACTGATAGATATCAGTCTAATAGATAACAGAAAAATAGATATTCAATATAAACTACCTAACTCAGTGATAGAATTCAATCATTTGTAATCGATAGAAATCAATCAGAGCATTTAAGTTCATATTTCATAAATAAGCAGACACTCAATCATTTTCCATGAACAAAAATGTACCTTTGGAGCTTCAAGTTCATCTTCCTCTTCAACAACATTCCCATTAATGTTAACATTCCCATCAATAACTCCCATGTTCTACAAAAAAATAAAAATTTACAATCTAATTATTGAAGATAAAGGCAGATAAATAAATTGATTGAAATTAAAAATGAATTCCCATTTTTACCTCAGTTGCATAAGTGGTTGCATAATCAACTACTTTATCAACATCTATCGTAGCATCTATTTTTCTAAACTGATAGGGGGGGGGGGGGGACATTTTTTATGTTGGATTTTTGCTCTTGCGAAGGCTTTCTAATATTTTCCTCCATTAGGTTGTTTATGGCTTTCAATAACTTTTCTTGTCCAATTCTCAATTCCACTTGGCCATTTGATAACTTCTCAACTTCAAGTCTCCATACCTCTTGTACATTTTTCAAATCTTCTAAAAGTTCACTCATTGAACTTATCTTCTTCCTTAAGGTATTTTTGTTTTAAAAAATATCTTCATCATTCAACCTCTTTTTTCCTTTCTCTGTTTCTTCAATTTCCTTCTCCAACTTCATTTTGTTTTTCTTTGTCTTCTTTTTCAATTAAAGATTTGATAGTCTCAAATTGAAGCTCATCTTCAGTTGGTATCAAAGTCTTTACTGTGAACTGTTTAAAAAAAAAGGAAATTATGAAATTGAATCAATTAGTTTACAGTGATTGGACTCCATCTACATCCTTTGATTAAATTCAATCAGTTTACAATGATTGAACTCAATCACCGTCAGTTGATTTGAATTCAATCAGTTTACAGTGATTGAACTCAATCACCATCCTTTGATTGAATTCAATCCGTTTATAGTGATTGAGTCAATCACTATAAACTGATTGAATTCAATCAGTTTATAGTTATTGAATCAATTAAGAAATTGTTATTAAATGAATTTTGGCCTTACCTCAGTAGACTCAAAGATGTTATCCTTCAGTGCCTCCCACTCTTCAGAACAGTTTACTTCCCATCCGGTGATTCTTGGCCATCGAGTTTCTATTTTTCTAGCTATCCCTTTTTGTGCCATTAAAGGTATTACTTCAATGGCCCAAAATATAAGAATGAGAGGAAAACCTTGGAGGGAAATAAACGATCCATTTGTGGAACATTTACGAAAATACTCAACTGTGAAGTTAAAACACTCTCCCCCCATGGATATGTTTGAAATTTCTCTTCATCGTCAATCAATTTGAAATGAGTTGGATTTATTTTGTTATGAGCTTGACGGGGAAGATGTAAACACTCCAATAGGTACAATTTGGCAAGTTTAACTTTGATTTTTTCATTCCTGAAGTGTACTTGGGATAAAAGACCAAAGACAACAACTAATTTTGTTCTATCGATGGATGGTGCACTCTTAAAGAATGTTTGCCTTATCTCCGAGTCTAGGTCATCGTACACTTCTTCTATCGGGAATTCATCACAATTTAACCCCGTTAATAAGCAGAAGTCTCTCAATCGAAATTCTACAATGTGGCCTTCAAGATTGAAAGGAAAAACATCTGTCTCATTTGTTTCACATTGCCTTAAGGCAAGATGTGATAGAATTTGGATGGACAGTTTTTTTGCTTTAATGTCCAAAAAGTGACCAAATGGTCCTAACCTAAACAACTCTAATTCATCATCATCTAATGTCTCTTTGATATGATCTAATACTTCCAAGCTATTGTACATATTTATTTTCGAAAGTCTATTCCAAAGTTCCTTGTCAATTACTAACTTTCCTTCAGTTTTTTTCATCTTCTTGCTTGAAGATGGTTCTCCTTTTATTAGTTTTCTTTTTTATTCCATCTGTTTAAATATTGTCAATCAATTAGTACATATTTAATCTTTTTAAAATACATAGAATACAAAATATTGAAATTCATTCAATCGAAAGTTTAAAACCAACGTCATAAAAATTGACCTAGACTACATGGATATGTTGCTTGTGAGCAATTACAACTAACAACTAGATTCAATCATTGATAGAAAGCAAGAATAACTAACAATCAATATGTCTCAAAAAGATGTGTCATCGAGATCTCCAAATTGCCTATTTTTTAGTTATTGATTCTATCATTCCCTAGTGATGGATTTTATCATCCCCTATTGATGAAATCTATCATTTTAACATTGATTGAATCAACTTCTCTTCGAAAGAGTAATTACTTGTTTAAATCACCTATATGTCTAAACAAGATGTGTCATCGAGATTTGCAAACAGAAAGGAAAATTGAGAAAGACTTCACAAAATGCCTAATTACCACTAAAGAAATCTATAAGTTTATTATTTATTGAATCAACTTCAAACTCGAAGGAGTAATTACTTGCTATTGACAAATATCAAACCTAAACTGATAGAAGTAAAAAAAATGATGCTACTAATAAAAAATCTAACAGAAGTCAATCACTAACAACAAATCAAGCAAAACTGATAGAACGTGAAAAATGAATCATGCAGAAAAGTACTGCTAGAATACATGAAGGAAAAATGCAATCGTGATGATAACACTCAATTGATAGAAACTAAGAGTATGCAGCAAAATATGAACAAAAAACGAAGTCGTGATAGAAGTGGAGTAAAACATGCAGCAAAACTTGAACACTCAATCGAACATGCAGCAAAACGAATAAGTACAATTAAACTAAGAACTAACAATCAATCGAACTTTTGAGTAAGAAACATACCTGTAGAAAGGCTAGAAATCGTGATAGATGTGGAGAACGTGACGAAGAAAATGCAGATTTCGGCTGTAGTTATTGCTATCGATTCTCCGGCGAAGTTCGACAACTACGACAATGTCAGAAAAACAAAACATAAATGGATTTGGGGGAAAGTGATAGAAAAGTGGAGAACTGTGGAAATGGAGAACGTGATGGAAATGGAGAATTGTGGAAATGAAGAACGTGAAGAGAATGGATTTGAGGGAAAGATGATCAGGCGAAAAATTTGGGTTTGTGGATTTCATGGAGAAAAACAGGGCCAAATTTAGGTCTTTGGGACAAATTTTGTGAACAAAAGAAGCCCAACCCCATGGGTTAAAAAGGGCCGATTTTTTAAGTTTCAGGGGCCTTTTAGTCTTTTTAATAGGCTCTTTCCCATTCACTATTTTACTATTCATGTAATATTTTAGATTTTTTCTAATATACATGTAAATCTCGCATAATAATTAGTGTATTTTAGTAATTAATAATTACTTGATAGAGAATAATTATTATAGTTAGACTAATTTGATTGGCCTAACAACTAAAATATCTAATTTCTAAGAGGTCACACATAAAGCAATGAGCTGAACTAAATATAAAGCTCAAAAGATTTTATATTGGATTGCAATTAAGAGTACGTGGGTTTTGGTTTTCTTTGCTGGCCTAATCCTAAATATATATGGGATCAGGAGAAATGATACGATAGATCAATTTTTCCATCAGTTAGAAAAACCCTAACCCCATTTTTTTTATTGTGCCTCCACATCCCAATAAAAGTAAGAGAGCGAAACAGTTCCTGCCTTCCGTACTAGCATACGTGGGATCATTCCATTGCTGGTGAACTAATTGGAGGGGTTATAGTTGGAGCCCTAACACCTTTGGCAGCAACAACGTTTTTTCTTGGAAATCACGCATCAAAGGTTGTAATTCTTTACTCCCTATTTAATTCATATAATTATTATACATGCGATTCTGTGATAGATGTTAGGAAATTTTTTCCTAAAATTCTTCTTTTTGCATCTATATTTTCCTACCGTGGTATCAGAGCAAAATGCATAATGTTATATGATTATTGTTTTTTATGCTGTAAATTAAGAATTTGATAATTTCCATTCACAATTAAATCACAAATTGAGAATTTGATGATCAGCACAGTAGAAACATTTTATGGATTTAGTTGCTAAATTAAATTAAATCATAAATTTAGAATTTTATGATTGCCACAGAAGAGAATATTTTATGGGTTAATTTGCTAAATAAAATTAAATTAC
Source organism: Sicyos edulis (assembly GCA_036507275.1). NCBI lineage: Eukaryota > Viridiplantae > Streptophyta > Magnoliopsida > Cucurbitales > Cucurbitaceae > Sicyos > Sicyos edulis. The sequence goes on from CM071847.1 coordinate 39,769,654, forward strand.
AAATTGAGATTTGTTGATTATTGGCTATTAATCATCGAAATGCTAATTAATTTTCTGAAATTTTGTTAAGTGTTAATAAAATTTAACATTAATTAACATCAAATTGAGAATTTGTTAATTTTCGATAATTAGTTTTTCATCCAAATAATAATTTATATATTTATTTTTATGAAAATTAATTAATAGTTAATGAATTTTCAGAAATTATGATTAAATTAGAAAATAAGATTTTCCCTTTAAAATTTGAAAATTTTGTTTTCTGATTTTGGCTAAATATTGAGTAATATTAAAACTGGAATGATTTTTGTTTCCATAAAATTTGAAAAATTGTTTCCTAAAATATGTAACTGTTTACTATTTCCCATGATATGACTTTGTTTTAGCAATTTGTTGCTTGGCCATTCAACAAAATTTTAATTAGTTTTAAAAAAAAGCATTTTGATTTAGCAAATTAATAAATAATGGGGATTATTTCCATATTAAATTGTTCAATTGTTCCTATTTGAAAATTGACTTATGTGTTAAGTTTATTGATTAGGAAAGGTTTATGAAATTATTTATTCATTTGTTTTGCATACTTTTATAATAATTGATACTATTATGTGTGGCGATTAGTATGACCCAATTAGAATTTTTATTAAATACGATATGCTCATCGTTAAGTTTTTTGTAATTTAAATTTCAGTTATTTAGATTTCTGTCATTTTTAAATTCCGAAATTATGTAATCCATTGAAGAATTCAAGGAGTTCAAGGATGGAGTTTCAATAGAAGCTCAAAGAAGATTCATGAAGATTAGTTATTTCCTAGGTTTAGGGGCCATACTATGATCATGATTTATTTATTACATTTAATTTTTTTATAATTATATGCTTTATTTAAGTTTATTTATGTTGTTTTATTTGTTCGATGTGTTCACCTATATAAAGAACATAATGAACTTGGGTCCCAATTATAATTTTGTGTTTAATTGCTTTTCCAAACAAACAACTATGAAGCCCTTGATCATTGGTAATAGGTTCTGCCAAAGTAGGGTGTTACTTTTAATCTAAGGATAGTATTGTAGTTTTAATGAAGCTTGCACGTTCATGTTTGGTTTAACTCAACAAAACTATCAAAAGAAAAAGTTTTGGATTTTGAAGCAAAGAGATAGAATTAACAAAGGGTTGATAACTTATCTACCAAGAATTACAAAGAGTTGTAATAGTAAAAGAGTTTACTTACCTCTAATATTATTAATAAAAGGCAGGGTCAAAGTTCGTTTTATTAATAATAGGAAGGGGTTCTTGGTTATTTCTTTATTCAAAATGGGGCATTAAAATTTGAATAAAGTGTTAGTAGTATTTTAATTTTTACGCACTACTATGATAAACATTTATGATATCTTGCAAAATTTTCTTTTGTTGAAGATATTATGTCTAGTAACAACACGAACAACTCAATTTTTTATCTGCGTTCTATCCTTGAGAAGGATAAACTAAATGCAAGCAATTTTCTCGACTTGGAAAGAAATTTGAGAATCGTTCTCAGATGTAAAGGAAATGAGTCAGTTCTTGATAACTCAATTAATGAACCCCTCCCACAAGGAGCTAGGCAGGCTGAGAGAACTGTCAGGCAAACTCTCATAGACAATTCAGTGGCTGTCACATGTCTAATGCTGACATGTATGGAAATTGACTTTAAAAAACGTTTTAATGGGATGGATGCATACAACATAATCCAGCAGCTGAAAACTATGTTTCAGCGTCATGCCAGATTGGAAAAATTTGAGGTTAACCAAAAGATCCTCGAATGTCGGTTAGAGAAGGCAAAACCCATTGGACCCTATGTGTTTAACATGATTGGTCATTTTCAACACATGGAAAAATTGGGATTCTCTTATCCAACAGAGTTGTCTACCAAAATTATCCTTAATTCATTGCATGATGGGTTTAAAAACTTCAGTTTGAACTTTTACATGCAAGAAGGACAAGCAAACCTGCAAGAGTTGCATGGGATGCTAATTCAGGCGGAAAGAAGCATCCCTAACGAACCTGAAAAACATAAGTATGTTCTTATGGTTCAAAAAGGGAAAAGGTTCAAGAAAACTGAGGCTGCTAAAAAAGAAAAGGGTAATGACAAGAAAGTTGCTAATACCACTTCTTCTAAAAAGCTAAAATCCAAACCAAAAGTGGTTGTAGAGCATAAGTGTTTCCATTGCAATGAAATTTGCCATTAGAAAAGAAATTGCCCTAAATACTTGGAGGAAAAGAAGAATGGTACTTCTATTCCAGGTATTTATGTTATAGAAGTAAACTTAGCAATTTCTACTTCTTAATGAGTATTTGATACTTCATGTGGTACCCACATTATTATTAATGGACAGGGACTAACAAGAAGTAGAAAATAGGCAAAGGGAGAAGCTGTACTACGTGTTGGCAATAGAGCAAAAGTTGTTGCATTGGAAGTAGGAGTTTTTAACTTGTCTTTGCCGTCTGGCCTAGTTTTGGAACTTATGATTGTTATTATCTTCCTGCTATTACTATAAACATTATCTTGATCCCTTTTTTGAATCGAGAAAGATTTTCATTCATAATAAAAGAAGGAATTTATTCTATTTATTTGAATAATTTGTTTTATGCCACTGCTAAGCTATTAGATGGTTTGTATGTTATAGATTCATATACACACATCTATAACATCGAAAGCAAGAAACATAAATCAAAGGACTCAAACCCAACCTACCTATGACATTATCGATTTGGCCACAGTCAAAACGCATTGAGAAGCTCTATAAAGATGGTGTTCTCAACTCTTTTGATTTTGAATCATTTGATGTATATGAATATTGTTTAATGAGCAAAATGACAAAGTCTTCTTTCACAGGTTCAAGTGAAAGGTCCAATGATCTCTTAGCTCTCGTACATACAGATTTATGTGGACCTATGTGTATGTTGGCTCTGGGAAGGAATACTTACTTCATTACTTTTATGGATGATGTAAGCAGATATGGATTTGTTTACTTTATGAAGAAAAAGTTAGAATCGTTTGAAAATTTCAAACAACTTAGGAAGAAGATTAAAGCATTACGATCAGATCGTGGTGGAGAATATTTGACCCAAGAATTTAAAGATCATTTGATGGATTGTGGAATACTTTCACAATGGACTCCACCAAGAACACCTCAGCTGAATGGTGTTTCTGAGCGGAGAAAGCGAACCCTATTAGATATGGTTCGATCAATGATGAGTCTTGCTAATCTCCCCATTTCCTTTGAGGTTTCGCAATCGAGACTGCTGCATTCACACTTAACAGAGCTCCATCCAAAGTTGTGGAAAAAACTCCATATGAGATATGGACAGGAAAAGTTCCGAAAATGTCTTTTCTTAGGATATGGGCTTGTGAAGCTTATGTAAAACTTTTACAATCTGATAACACACAACCTGAAGGTTTTCAATGTCTCTTTGTTGGTTATCCTAAAGAGACAAAAGGGTATTACTTTTATAACCAAAGCGAAAACAACGTGTTTGTTGCCCGCGATGGTCTCTTCTTGGAAAGAGAATTTATTTCAAAGAAGACAAGTGAGAGTAAAATTATATTTCTTGAAGAAGTTTGAGAAGGGCAACAAACGTAGGAGGTGGTGCATTCCATTCACGTACCTTCTACCGTCCCACATGGAAATGATTCATGCCAGTTTCTAGATTTAACATAGAAACTTCTCCTGTTGTTCCCCAACGTAGGTCTAGTAGGTCGATAATTCCACAAAAGAAATACGTTGATTTCTTATTGACAGACAGTTCCGAAATACTGATTTTGGAACATAAGAAACCCACTACTTACAAAGAAGCTTCGGAGAGTAAGGACTCCGATAAATGGCTACAAGCCATGAAATCTGAAACGAATTCTATGTCTGACAATCAAGTATGAGCTTGATTGATTTTCCTAATGGAGTGAGACCTATTAGTTGCAAATGGATTTTTAAACTAAAAATAGACAAAGATGGAAACGTTGCAGTTTTCAAAGCAAGGCTAGTGGCAAAAGGTTTTACACAGATTCATGGTATAGACTATGATGAAACTTTTTCACTAGTATCAATGCTGAAATCCATAAGGATACTCCTTGTAATTATGAAATATGGCAGATGGATGTTAAAACAGCTTTCTTTAATGGGTTATTGAAAGAGGATGTGTATAAGACACAACCTGAAAGTTTTCAAGATCCAGCCAATCCTAGAGAGTATGCAAGCTTCAGAAATCTATTTATGGATTGAAGCAAGTATCTTGGAGTTGGAACCTCAGATTTGATGAGTCAGTCAAACAGTTTGGTTTCCTTAAAAATGAAGAGAAATCTGGTGTATAGAAGAAGTTAAGTGGGAGCAGTGTTACCTTCCTTGTTTTGTATGTGGATGACATATTACTCATAGAAAACGATATAACCATGCTTGAATCAGCCAAGGATTGGCTTAAATTTTTTTTCTTTATGAAAGACATTAGAGAGGCTGAGTACATTATAGAAATAAGAATCTATAGAGATAGACCCAAGAGAATGATTGAACTTAGTCAGGAAACTTATATTGATAAGGTTCTTACTAAGTTCAATATGGAAAACTCTAAGAGAGGTTTCATTCCCATGCAATATGGCATATCGATTAGCAAGACTCAATGTTCTACAAGTTCTGATGAGGCTAAGCGTATGAGTATTGTTCCTTATGCTTCAACAATAGGTTCAATCACGTATGCCATGATTTGTACTCGATCGGACGATGCTCATGCTTTAAGCATATGTAGCATATTCCAGTCTAATCCAGGTGATACATACTGGATAGCAGCGAAAAATATCCTTAAGTACTCGAGAAGAGCTAAGGATAATTTTCTAGTTTATGGTGGAGTTAATGAGTTGGTTGTTACTGGATAAACTAATGCAAACATTACAGATCCGCTGACTAAACCATTACCGCAACCCAAACATGAGAGTCATACTAGGGCTATGAGTATTAGACAAGTGAGAGAATGACTTTAGATTGTAAACTAGATGTTAGCAATTGTAAAACCATTGGACATATTATTCAAATGTTTATCAATAAAATTTATTTCTTATTTAATATTGATTTAGAATTAAATAAAATGTCCAAATGAGTTGTGTTTTTTTATAGGATTATAATTTTTTTTTTGATAATTGGAACCCTATAAGGTGAACTAAAAACACAACATATTAAATGTTCCTAGTATAAATCACTAAGTTGGACATAAGTGATTAGGTTGAAGGACTAGCATATAATGGATTGATAGCGCAGTTCGATGGGCTATGGGGACATGTAGATGTCTAGTCATTTATATAGATATATATGATATATTGAAACATGACCTAACAAAGTTTTAATAGTAGAATTGTTCTTTTGTATTTAGTGGATTCTTTACACATGAGTATAACATTACAACCATGATAAAATTGATTTGACTTTGACACTATTAAACGTCGTGCTGTAAAAGAAGATTATAAAAACAGTGAAAGGATTGAACAAGATGTGAGTGGGAGTTTTGGTCGTACAAGAGTGGATAAATCCTCATATTAGGACTGATATCTGGGCCCCTTAATGAGCAAGAATTGAAAAATGCATGGCCATGCTCTATGGATTAAGAAGTAAATCTATGTTTTAACAATTCGAACTCGAATATCAAGGAATAGAATTTGAGAAACATCATTGTTGACTGTGAAATTTTGGCCAATCAGAAATTGCCACATCAGTTATAAATCCATAATATTCCAAGAATTAATTGGATTAAAAGTTCATTTGAAAGTCCATTTGAAATTTGGGCCCAAAGATTCACGAGGCCCGAGCCCAACGACGAGATCCAAAGATGCATGAGGCTCCAACCTAATAGTCAAGCCTAAAGATCCATAAGGCCCAAAACCAAGATTTGGGCCCAAAAACCCATGAAACCCATAAGGCCCAACCTAATAGAGAGCTCTCCCTCATTTGCAAGGGACTTGAACTAAAAACTACAGACTGAAGACGCAGAAACTCCAGAGCCTTCAAGATCAGTTAGCGAGTTAGAGAATTTAGAAATCAAGATTCAGAAGGCTTTCTCAAACCGATCGTCTCTTCACCAAAATACTGAAGATTCAATCATCCTTCGTCTGAGAACAAGCTCACAAGCCCTCAGATCGACCTCTTCAAAATCCACATCTCGAGAGAAAGAATTAGAGGACGAATATTAGAGATTGTAACACGTGAAAATCTTGTGTCTCATTTACACCTGTCTCATTTCTGTTTATTTCCGGAAATCTCATGTGAAAAAATTGGCACACCCAGTGGGAAAATCTCTACCTCTCATCTTTTACTCTCTCTCTCAAGAAAACATGAATCCCAAAGAAGTTTCCTCCAAGACTACTGCTTCAATTGATTCTTATATGGGACCTGTTACGCGAAGCCGTTCAAAAGAAATCAACCCCAAAGGAAGCCACACACCTATTATCGCAAATAAAATGTTGAAGCGCATAACAGAATCTTCTAAAGATTACATCTCTGCTGTAGAGGATTTTGAGTTTGGTAAGTATACTCTTTCTTACCATGAGCAAAACAAGATTTCAAATCCTGATGTGATGTCCGTGATGATGACTAATACGTCTTGTAGTGAAGAAAGAGTAGTTGAATGTGGAAAGAAGATTAGCATGTTATTGGAGGTAGCCAAAAAAAATAATGATGAAATCACTTCTCTAAAGATTCATATGGAAAGTCGTGATGTTGTTGAGTCTAGCCATACTGTCATTAACAAAGACAAGGGGAAATCAATCATGCAAGAAGATCACCCACAACACAATGCTTCAATTGCTACACTGTCTTTTCAACAGTTGCAAGATATGATTTTTACTTCAATTAGAGCACCATATGGTGGGCCTGCTCAAAGCTCTTTATTGTACTCGAAGCCGTATACCAAGAGAATCTATAATTTGAGAATGTCTGCTGGTTATCAACCACCAAAATTTCAACAATTCGATGGGAAGGGAAACCCGAAGCAACATGTTGCACACTTTATTGAAACATGTGAAAATGCTGGTACTAGAGGATATTTACTGGTCAAGCAATTTGTTCGAACTTTGAAAGGGAGCGCATTATACTGACCTCGAATCAGAATCTATCGACAGTTGGGAAGAACTTGAAAGAGAATTCCTTAACCGCTTCTATAGCACCTAACGAACTGTCAACATGATAAATCTCACCTGCACCAAGCAAAGAAAAGAAGAGCCAGTTGTCGAATACATCAATCTTTGGAGAGCCTTAAGTCTCGATTGCTGGGGTAGACTCACCAAATTTTCTGCAGTCGACATGTGCATCCAAGGCATGCATTGGGGACTCCTATACATTCTTCAAGGAATAAAGCCACGCACTTTTGAAAAGTTAACAACTCGCGCCCACGATATGGAGCTAAGCATTGCTAATCGAGGAAATAAAGACATTCTCCCTGCAGATGTGTAACTGCCCAGACTTTCGTTCCGGTTCCCCATGTATGTTCAGTTCAGCTTTTGGTTGATTGGTTGGGCCGTTAGGACTTTTTAACTCTGAAGGGCATTTTGGTCATTATGCTCTTAGGGATGGCCTCATGGGATCTTAGAGAATTCGAGATTATTCCTGACTTTGCTAAGTTGGTTAGGTTGTTGGTGCAGGTTACCAAGAGTTGTTGAGAATTGTTTGGAGTTTCGGGAAGCATCCGGTTAAATTGTAAAATAAGGTTTTTAAAAGTGTTTCCGAGAGGATTCGAACCCCTAACCTTAAAGGGAGTTTGAAAGCTCAAATTTAATTATGAAAATAAGGCGCGTCAGCTGGGACTCGAAGGAGGGAATCCCTGGGAAAGGGCTCTAGGTCGCCCAAGCCTAATTAAATTAGGAAAAAGGAAAAAAGAAAATAAGAAACCCTATTTCTCCCCTTGTCGAATTCACACTAATCCTCACTCCCCTTGCCGAATTCACTCTCTCCCTCTCTCACCCTTGCCAAATCCTCCAAGAACAAGAACCAAGCTCAAGATTTAAGTAAGTTCTCTCTTCTCTTTCTTCCTTTCATAGCCGAATGTGATTTCCCTTGGAGTTTGGCCAAACCCTAATAAAAAATTGTATGTTGCATGGTAGCCGAGACTCTTCTTGATCTTTCTTGGAGTGTGCCAAACCTCTTCTTCTTGATCTCTCTTGGTGTAGCCGCAACCAACTCAAGAACCGAGAGGTGAGTCGTTTATTCTTTCTTTCTCTTCTAGCCGAGACCCCACCTTTTGTTATTGTTTAGAGCTTGAGGGTATGTTTAGAGGTGTGTTGTTTTTTTTTCCGGTTAGCTAACTTGTGTTCTTTCCTGTTGAGGTGAAGCCGAGCAAGTTCTGGAAAGTTGTTGTTTGTGAAGGCCAAAAGCCAAGCTTGGCCGAGAGCTTGTGGGACTAGCTAGATAGTTTCCCGGCTCTTGTTTTTCTTGGTTTGTAGCTAGGGTTAGCTAGTTTAGATGTTAATGTATTTTGGTTGTTTTTCTAGGTTGTGTGTTTCTGCAGCTCAATGAACATTATAATTATTTTCTGCTTGTTTCCAGGTAAGGATTCCTTACCGGGGTTGTGTGGACCCTGCGATGTTTTCTTGATTGTGCCTTGTATGCCGGTTTACTTTTATGAGCATGTTAGTGGATAGGAAAGCTTGTGTTTGAATTTCTGCTAGTATGTTTGCCTGTTTGTACATGTTAGTGCCATGCTAGGTTTGTTCTTCCAGCATGCTTATGATTCCTACTTTAAATTCATAGTATCATGCTAAGTTATGTGTGATTGATGTTGATATGTATGTTCAGCCAGGAATCAATTATTATGTACTCGTAGTTAGAATAGTAGGGTTTGTCATCATCTAGAGGCTGAGAGTGGACATAACGTACGTTGTCCCCACGGGTCGGGAGTTAGAGCGAAGCATAATGTACATTGCTTTCCCCCGGCAGCCAATGTGGATGTAGCTACCACATCGCCATAAGCCTAGTTTGTAGCCTGCTAGAGCAGTACCCTGCCAATGGTGCAAGCCTACCTTGGCCGGTTCTTAGCTTCAGGTCGGTGGTACAGGCTGTTACAGTTGAGTGCCAAGGGCCTCGCACTACTGTATTTAGTGACACCGCTTCCTAGTCTTTAGGCATGCGTACCTGGCCCGTGTAGTTTGTCCCTAGGCCCCCACATTTACGTTGGTTGCAGCAGCATGCGGTGTGCGCGCACACGCGTTAGTCGCCGGTACGGAGAGCTCCCCCGGGCTAATGTTCGTGAGTACACCAGTTCCTTCCAGTTTAGAGCCAGACTTCGGGTACTCTCCCGATAGTCCAGATTTGTTAGCGAGGGTAAGAGGCCCTTGAGGACACCCATTGGGATTGGTTTTTGAGCTAATCATATGGTCGAGGGAGAAAGACCCTCGAGGGTGTCGACATCTTTTGGGATCGGTTTTTGAGCTGATCAATTGGCCGAGGGAGAAAGACCCTCGGAGATGTCTCGGGATTGGTTATGAGAACCAATTATTAGGCCAGAAGTAGGAGACTTCCGAGGACTCCGGATTTTGCCTTGTTAGCTCGTTGAGCTAAGTTCTGTGTTGATATCTGTTTACAAGTGTACTAGGTTGCTAAATGATTGATTGCATCGTATCGTACCCCGGTCGGGGATTCTTACTGAGTATGTTTATACTCACCCTTACTGTGGTTTTCCACCAGGTAACTTGGGACAACACCGGGGCGGCTAGCGGAGGGAGCTGGGAGATCATGGATGTTGCTGACACTCTGTCGTGTCTTTATTTACATTTTTGAATTCAGCATGTAGTTAGACATGAGTCCGTAGGGAAAACTTATTTATTGTTGTTTAACTATCGTTTATGTTTTAAGGAAAAAGTACTGATCAGTCACTGTTTTAAATTGGATGGTTTTGCTTAATGATTATCTGACTTTGTTTTAATGTTTTCCACTCTTTATGTTTTGAAAAGTTTTAAATTCGACCTTTGGTTTGTGTCATTTATGCTTTTCACTTGCATGCTGAGTAAAGACATAGGTTTAGAACCGTTTTTCGGGTCGGGTCTTTACAAGATGTCAAAAAAGAAAAGTAAGAAGTCAACCATACTGAGAAGGTTTTCAAAAACACCTCTAAAGAATCCATGGTCGTGATACAAACCCCATTAAGTTTTTCTCTAAAGGAAAGGATATGAAAACGGAAGGGAAACAAGATTATGGTGAGAGACGTCGCTTAACTTTAAAGTAGAGGCAGGAAAAAGTTTATTCGTTCCCAGACTCAGATGTTGCAGACATGCTTGAACGACTGCTTAAGAAAAAACTTATTGAGCTGTCAGAGTGCAAACGACCGGAGGAATTGAAAAAGACCAATGACCCCAACTATTGCAAATATCATAGTGTTGTTAGTCACCCGGTCAAAAAATGTTTTGTGTTGAAATAATTGATTATGAGACTGGCTCGAGAAAGAAAAATTGAATTAGATCTTGATGAAGTAGCCCAAGCGAACCATGCTGCTGTCATATTTCAATCCAAAGTACAGTCGTTCATGAGATCATTCCATGGCCAATCGCACAGCTTGATTCAGTTCGGATCACTTGAGCTCGTTAACGTCTGGTTTCAAGAAAATTCTTCAAGTAAAAGTTCACAAGAAGAAAATTTCCAGAAGAAATATGCTAGAGAAAATAGAGAACCGGTCGAGGATGACAATGAAGGCTGGACCATTGTGACATGCCGTAAAAGGGGGGGGGAACCAAGTTACGCTAGAAAAGAATCACGTCTGTTTCGAGAATACAAGAGAAAGAACAGAATTCTGAAGACAAAGAGAAGAAAGGGTCGAATAAAGTCTAAGTTTGTGGTGGAAGAAAGTGAAGATCTTTTCCAGACACATCAAACGATAACATTAGCTGAGTTCTTTCCAAAAAGGTTTCTAGAAAACAATAAAGAAAAGATATTTGACATTGCAACATGTCATACCATCAGCGTAAGGGAAGATCCAACAAGTTCATCGAAGACAATAACAACCGAACTTGGAGACACATCTTCTTTTAATCTAGAAAAGTTATTGTCACTTCCTCAAACAACCAAGAATGCTCTCACCGATGAAGATTTTTTGCTAGGTTCAAAGCCTCACAATCGACCCTTGTTTGTCTCGGGATACATTTGAGAAAAGAAGGTTGGACGAATCCTCATTAATAATGGATCAACTGTCAACATATTGCCAAAGCCAACTATGAAACAACTAGGCATTACAATGAAAGAATTATCTAGCAGTAAATTAATTATTCAAAGCTTTAATCAGGGAGGACAAAAAGCAATGGCATGATACGTTTAAAGCTTATTATCGGTGACTTGAAAGCTGATACTTTGTTCCACGTGATAGGTTGTAAAACTACATACAAATTGCTACTAGGACGCCTATGGATTCATGGTAACTAAGTAGTAACTTCTACGTTGCATCAATGCTTCAAATTTTATCAAGATGGTATCAAGAAAGTAGAGGCTGATACTAATCCATTTTCTGAGGCTAAATCTCATTTTGCAGATGCGAAATTTTACATGAAACATGACAACGTAACGAAAATGCCAATAATAGATATCCCTATTATCAAAGAACGTGATGAACTCAAGTTAGAGTCGAAGGTTAATACCAAGGGAGAAGCAACCAAAGATATAGACAAGTCTTTTGAAAAGAATAAAGCTTCAACGAGTATCAAAGAGTCCAAAATCGTGAAGGATACGAAAGATCTAAATCCTCATGTGCTACGCTATGTCCCTATATCTCGATGCAAAAAAGGCGAGGCACCTTTCGCAGAATGCTCAAATATTTTAAAGGTCAGTGACATCGAGATCTTAAAAGAAAATTTTACCATCCCTCTTACAAAGATGACGAAGCAAGAAGTCGAAAAAGTTGAAGGTGATTAGATGAAAGTGATTCTACCTAAAAGTAGAACAAAAGATGGATTCGATCCAAATGTGTATAAACTCTTAGCAAATGTGGGTTATGACTTTACGACTCACATTGAGATTAAGCGCCTAAGCATCCTTGATGACAAACCTGAGCTTTCATCGACACATAAGAAACTTGGGAATAAAGGCTGCCAATTACTTGCATCACGAAATGGACTTGGATATAAGCCATCAGAGCCAGTTCAAATAATGAGAAAATGGAAGTTGAAAGTTGCAGATACAAATCACATAACAATTGATGAATGTGAAGATTCAAAAGAAGTGAAAAAGAACAATCAAAGGTTACCTGCACTTAAACGCATTGGACCACCAATTACTCGAGTTTCAACCCTTGAAAGATTGAACAAACCAAAATAAAAGGTAGAAGGCACGACCTTAACCTCATATGTGACACGATTATCTGCCTTTCAAAGACTAAGAAAACTTGTAGAGGAGAGAGATATATCTTCTGCTTCAACGCTGACACAATCTTTAGTCTTTCAAAGGTTGAGTAGAAGTGAAAACAAGAAAGAAAAGTCTACCAAGTCTATTTTTTTACCGACTCTACCATGTGAGATTTGTAGAGACTTTACGAGATGAACCTCTCGAAGATATTAGAAGCAATAAAGACATCAGTAGTGTTGTTCCATCTCGTATGAAAAGAAGAACATTTCTTACTCTTGAGACAGAAGACTCATTAAAAGTAAAGCGACACAATGTGATTTTCACCAATCCATCAAAAGTGAATATAGAACGAGAAGAAAATGAGTTTTTGTGTCATCACATCACGATCATAGAAGAAGGGGTAGAAGAAATTTCTGATGAAGAAGTCAATGAAGTACCGCTGCCGCTTGAAGATGGTAATCAACCGACAGTAGATGAGTTAAAGGAAATAAACCTCGGCAGTATAGAAGAGCCATGCCCAACTTCGTAAGCGCATTACTTGAACCCGAAGAAGAGGTTGAATATATAAGTCTACTTACTGCATACAAAGATATATTCGCTTGGTCATATGAAGAAATACCAGGACTTGATCCCAAAGTAGCAATCCATAACCTTACAGTCAGTAAAGAGGCACGACCAATCAAGCAAACCCAGCGCCGATTTTGACCAGAACTCATTCCTTAGATCGAAACAGAAGTAAATAAGTTAATTGAAGCTGGATTCATTCGCAAAGTGAAATATCCAACATGGATTGCCAATATTGTCCTAGTAAAAAAAAAAAGAATGGTCAACTGCGCGTTTGTGTTGACTTTCGTGATTTGAATAATGCATGCCCGAAAGATGACTTTCCATTGCCTATCATAGAGATCATAGTCGATGCCACAACTGGACATGAAGCTCTATCCTTTATGGATGGGTCATCGAGTTATAATCAGATAAAGATGGCTCTAGAAGATGAAGAAATGACAGCCTTTCGTACTCCAAAAGGCATATATTGTTACAAGGTCATGCCATTCGAATTAAAGAATGCCTGTGCCACCTACCAACGAGCAATGCAAAAGATTTTTGATGATATGCTACACAAAAATGTTGAAAGTTATGTCGATGATCTCGTGGTCAAGTCCGTAAAGCGAAAAGATCACTTGGAAGATTTGAAGGTGGTTTTTGACCGTCTAAGAAAGTACCAGTTGAAGATGAATCCCCTCAAGTGTGTATTCTGCATGACATCGGGAAAATTGCTAGGTTTCATCGTAAGACATCGAGGGAATGAAATAGACCAGTCAAAGATCGAGGCCATCCAAAAAATGCCGAGGCCTAGAAATTTACATGAGCTAAGATGTCTTCAAGGGCACTAGGCTTACATCCTAAGATTCATTTCTAATCTAGCTGGTAGATGTCATCCGTTCTAGAGATTAATGAAGAGAGGGGAAACTTTTGAATGGGATAAAGCATATCAAAATGCGTTCGAAAGTATAAAGAAGTATTTGATGAATCCTCCCGTCTTAGGAGCCCCTATAGCTGGAAAGCCATTGATTCTCTACATCACTACACAAGAAAGATCACTTGGAGCATTATTCGTGCAGGAAGGGGAAAGAGGAAAAGAACATGCACTTTACTGCTTAAGTAAAAATTTGACCGGGGCAGAAGTAATTTACTCTCCAATAGAGAAAATGTGTTTGGCGCTGTTCTTTTCCATCGATAAGTTGAGGCACTACATGCAAGCATTCACTGTGCGATTAGTTGTAAAAGCTAATCCCATCAAGTATATTTTATCTAGGCCAATAATATTTGGACGCCTCGCTAAATGGGCAATCATTCTTCAACAATATGATATCATCTATGTCCCGCAAAAGGCTATGAAAGGGCAGGCACTAGTAGACTTCTTAGGCGACCATCCCGTTCTATCTGATTGAAGTTATGTGAAGATTTTCCTGATGAAGAAATTTTCCTTGTGGAAATCACAGAACCATGGACCATGTGCTTTGATGGTGCAGCACGCAGAAGTGTAGCGGGTGCATGAGTTATTTTTACTTCGCCTGAGAAGCACATGTTGCCTTATACCTTCGCACTCGGAAAAATATGCTCAAATAATGTCACAGAATATCAAGAGTTGATTATTGGTCTCCAAATGGTCATCGAAATCCGAATTTAACTACATAGAAGTATACAACGACTCCAAGTTGATAATTAATCAAGTTTTTCTTCAGCATGATGTAAAACATGAAGAATTGAAGCCATACTTCACATACGCTAGAAAATTGTTAGAAAAGTTTGATAGCATAATCCTGGAACATGTTCCGAGGTCAGAAAATAAGAGAGCAGATGCATTGGCAAACCTGGCTACTGCTTTAGCAATCCCAGATGATGCAACCATGAATATTGCGCTTTTTAAAAAATGGATCATGGCACCAATTGAGGGTGAATGTCAAGAGGCTAACGTGATATAAATCTGTGTAATTGACGAGGAAGATTGGCGACAACCAATAATCGATTATCTTCAACATGAGAGACTTCCAACAGATTTTCGAAGTAAAGCAGACATACGAAGAAGGGCAAGTCGATTCATTCATTATAAATAAACTCTTTATCGACGCTCTTAGAAGGACTTTTGCTTCGATGTTTAGGAAAGGAAGAGTCAAGTAAAGCATTAATAGAAGCACACTCATCTGTAGAGCTCATCTGTCTGGTCGAAAACTACATTTTCATCTAAAAAGGATGGGCTACTGTTGGCCGACAATGGTTCGAGATTGAATGGAGTATGCAAAAAAATGTGAGGCATGTCAAATCCACGCAAACTTCATACATTAACCACCAGAAACGCTCCATCCAACTGTTGCTTCATGGCCATTCGAAGCCTGGGGACTTGATCTTGTTAGCTGTAACTACCCGAATGGGGTTCTAAAATAGACCATTACCTCAATGCATGCATTCAAAGCTACAGTCAAAATGCAAAATGGTGTTTCGGATTCTAAGTAAAAACTAAAACATAAAACATCCATTTAAAAGTCAACATAATTTCCTGAAACCTGTTCCTGTTTCCAAGCACCTGTTCCAAGACAAATACATTTACAAACTCACTCTGATCAGAGATTTGTTTAAAACATTCAAGCTTTCCAATAGTTACAACAATGCTAGAATCCGGAAATACATTCAGAAAACAGCCTAGGGCTCCGTGCCCAACTACATGCATTCAGAGGACATTTTAAAACATAAAGCATAAACACAAGACTCAGAGTTGAACAACGGGTTTCCATGATCACAGCTCCTCCTCCAGCCATCCTGTCTCGCACCATGGTTACCTGTGGAAAACCACAAAATAAGGGTGAGTAACGAATTACTCAGTAAGAATCCCCAACCGGGGTACAATACGATATACATGGTCATCTAGCAGAAAGATATGCAAGCAATGAATATAAACACAGAATAGGGCACATCGCTTAAATCACACATAATCATCAGATGCCAACTCAGGGTCTTAGTCCGGGAATAATCACCACGCAATACGCCCTATACGAGAAACAATTCTTGGCCTCAGCCTGTCTACTATCGAATGAAAGATGCATTAGCTCAAGATCCCGAGGAGCTCTCCGGTCGGTGCTGTAATGATCGTAAACGCGCACCGCGTGCTACTGCAGACTATGGGGGGTGCCGGGTCTAGTGGCAAGCTGTCCATGTCCAGTCACCACGCCTAACTAAATCTTTGGGTCGGTGTCACTGACATAGGGGTGTGAGACCTGGACACGTGAACTATGTCAGCCTGAACCACTGCACTTGAGGCTAAGGCATGGGTCGTGGTAGGCTTACACCAGGAAGCCATCCTTGCCCTATCAGGTGGCAAATCAAGGGCTACCACAGAAACACGTTGAGGACGTGCCGGCTGCCGGGGACAAGAAAATGCCAAGTCATCATCCCGACCGTTGGGGCATTTAACAGTCTGCCACCCTCACCCAAGATTGCAGGGCCAGCCGTTAGAGTTAGCTAGTCCCTAATGGGATTAGGGACGGAGCACCATCTCGTACGTCCCTGTCGTGGATGCAAGGTTCGTTATGCACCCAGCCTGGATGATGCTACCTACCTGCACTCTAACCTATCATAACAATCAGCAAACAATCCAATACAATCCAATACGTGCTCAAATAGAATACAACGAACCTAGCATGATACTACGAAGAAAGAAGAGATACGAGCATGCCAGAAAGAAACAACCTAGCTTGGACTAACATGAGAAACAACGTAGGAAATCATGCCAGTCGGGAATTCAGAATAGAGCACCTATCACTAAACATGTTAATAAACACAACAAGCATACAATCAGCAATCACATAATATATCGCAGGGCCCACACAACTCCGGTAAGAAATCCTTACCTAGTCGGAAGGCAACAACACACAAGAAACTTAAGCTGCGATCGAACCAGAGCAACCTATAGCGAACCAAACAAACACAACAATAATCACAAACCAAATTCCTAAAAAAAAATAAAATAAACAGGGCTCGGCTCGGGAGCAAGTCACGAGGTGCGGCTGACACGCGAACGGGCCGGCAGACGGGTGAGAGAGGTGCTGCTTTGGCGCTGAGTGTAGCGGACAAGCTGACTGGGCGACACACATAAGGCACGCGGCGCGGGCGCGAGCTTAGGCTGGCGGCGGTGGAGCGCGCGCTTGGCGCTGTGACGACGAGCGCGGCGCGGGCGGCATCTGGCGAGCTACTGAGGACACGCGCGCGGGCGGCGCGACGCGGCGGCTCGGGGAGCGCGCGATCGCACAAGGCGCTCGAACCGGGCGACTCGGCGCGGACGGACGAGCGACGCTAGGCTGGGCGTTCGCATCGGCGCGCGCGGCTAGAGCTGGCGCGCGCGACACATTGGCGGCCAGGGGCTCGGGCGACGCGACACTGGGCGAGCAGGGGGCTCGGGCGACGTGAGCTGGGCGGCTAGGGGCTCGGGCTTAGGCGACCTGGCGAGCAGAGCTGGGGCTCGGGGCGGGGGAGAGAGAGAGAGAGAGAGAGAGAGAGAGAGAGAGAGAGAGAGAGAGAGAGAGAGAGAGAGAGAGAGAGAGAGAGAGAGAGAGAAAAAGGGAAAAATGGGATTTTTTTTGGTATTTTTCCAACCTTATCCATTTTTAAATACCCTTAAAATCCCATTCCCCGGCTTCCTCCTTCTAGACCCGACTGAAGCAACCTCTTCCAATAAATAAAACTCACTTAAATCCAACTCCCAAATCAACACTAAGGGCCCGGGCTCGAATCCCAAAGGAAGCACTCAACCAACCATAACTTTGCCAAAACCCAAACCACAACCGAACTTCCAAACGACTAGCCCAAACATCTCGGGACTCGCAACCAACAACAAACAAGCCTCCACAAAGGCAAGAGCGACCTCGAAGTCCTGAAAATCCACAAATCCTTCCCGAGGAGCCAAAAGACCAAAATACCCCCAAGGGGCAAAAACTGCTCTAACGACCCAACCGAACAACCGAATTTTGAAACGAAGGCACCTCAAAAACTGGAATAGAAAACTGGGCTGTTACATTAGCCCTATAACGCCGAAGTCTTCAACAGGGCACTCTTACATTTTAGCAACAACTGATTATTTTTCAAGATGGGCCGAAGCTATCCCTTTGAAAGAAGCAAAGAAGAAAAATGTTGCAAACTTTATTCGAACTCATATCATCTATCATTACGGCATTCCACATCGCATCATGACAGATAATGGGAGGCAATTCTCCCATAGTTTGATAGATAAGTTGTGTGAAAAGTTTGCCTTTAAACAGTACAAGTCTTCAATATACAACGCATCATCAAACGGATTGGCAGAAGCACTTAATAAGACTTTGTGCAACTTGTTGAAGAAGATAGTGTCCAAGGCAAAGAAGGATTGGCAAGAAATAATTGGTGGTATATTGTGGGCTTACCAAACCACACATCGTACACCTACATGAGTCACGCCATATTCTTTAGTATACGGAGTAGAAGCCGTGCTTCCATTGGAAAGAGAAATCCCATCACTCCAAATGGCCATACAAGAAGGATTGACAAGTGAAGAAATTGCAACATTGCGTCTGCAAGAGTTAGAAGCATTTGATGAAAGAAGACTCGATGCCCAACAAGCACTCGAATGTTACCAAGCACGGATGATTAAAGCATTTGACAAGAATATTGGACCTCGATTATTTCAAGTTGGGGACTTGGTGCTTGTTGTTAGAAGACCAATCATCACAACAAGACATACAAGAAATAAATTCACACCTAAATGGGATGGACCATATGTTCTCAGTGAAGTTTACACTAATGGAGCATACAAAATAGTAGATAAAGATGGCTTAAGGATCGATCCAATTAATGGAAAGTTCCTAAAGAAGTTCCATGCTTAAAATTGTAATACTCCATGGCGTATGAGTATAAACTGCAAGCTACTCCTGGCCCACACGAGTAAAAAAGGTGAATGGCCAAAAAAAAAACTTGAACTACGTTATGACTTGATCTCTTTCACCAAATTAAAGGGTATGTAAGCAGCTTAAAAGAAATTTTAAGTTCAGTCCATTAAAAATAATAAAAAAATCTCTCGGACAATACAAATGTTGGAAAATTGCATTCATTATAAATATAAATATATGTGTAACGGCCCAGGTTTCTGTTCCGGTTCCTTAGGTATGTTCGGTTATTATTTCGGTTGCTCGATTGGGACGTTAGGGCAGTTTTAGCCTTAGGGGCAATTTGGTCATTTTGCCCACAGGGCCGGTTTGGCATTTAATCAAAGTTTTGGGTTGTTTTTGTCATTCGTTAAGATGGGTTGTTCCTTGGTTTTAGGTTTTCAGGGATGGAATGCATTTGAAGTAGTTTGGAGGACTTTCGGTTTAAAAGATAAAATAAGATTTATTTGTGCGTCTGTGAGGTTTCAAACTTGTGACCTGTTAGGCTTTTGGTGGCTTGGATTGAAAAAGGAAATTTTAATAGAAAAGTGTTTGAGCCAGGACTCGAACCCAGGTTGCTTGGAGTTGGGGTTGGTTGTTGTTTAAATTAAGACTTAATTTGTGTTGTTGTTCGGACTCGAACCCGTGACCAGTTAGACTTTGGGAAGCTTGTTTTGAAAAGAAGAAAAAGAAAGTTAAAATTGTGTTTGTTGGGATTCGAACCTGTGACCTGCTAGGTTTTTGGGAGCTTGTGTTGGAAAGGAAATTAAGATTTTAAATTGTGTCTTTGCTAGGATTCGAACCTGGGTGGATTTGGGACGTTGTTGCTTAAGTGATTATTAAGAAGAAAATAAGAATGCTCTTGCCGAGGCTCGAACCTTGGTGGTTTTGGAGTTGTGGAGCCTAGTTTAAAAGGATTTTAGAAATAGAAAAATATTGCGTTGGAGCTGGGACTCGAAGGGGAGATGGCCAGGGAAGGAATCGTTAAAACAAAAGGGACACATGGCAAAAGGAGATGAGTTTTACGATTTGGGAGACGTATTTCTTTTTCGTCGTCTCCAGCACATAAGCTTCTTTTTGCAATTCCTCTTCTAGGGAAGTCTCCTCCAAGCGGATTTTCTTCTTGTTCAGGCAATTTCTTCCTCTCTATCGCTTCTCGATGTTTTCGCTTATTCTTGCCAACCATTGTTGCTACCAAGCAGCTTCTTGTTCGTCAAGCCCTAATCGTTTCTCTTTCTCCTTGTTTTGCCAAGATCTCTCAAGCCGACCAGCCCTTTGTAGCCGCTGCACCACGTTGCAACCTCCATCGCAGCACGCAGCCGAACGCCTCGCCCACGCGAATCCACACGCCCCACGAAGCCTTGCCCTTCGCAGCCGATCCGTGCAGCATCGCCATCACGAACCCACAACCGGGAGCATCCCAGCTCGTCGTGCCTACCGTTGTTCACGCCCGCGCCCAGCCTCAGTGCATAATAGCCGTACGTCCGCACAACTTCTCCGCAGCAGCCCCCTTCGCCTTGGCAGCCGCATTGCCAGTCTGCGCAGCAGCACCTCTTCGCCAGGTAACTCTTCCCCCCAACGAACCTCCAAGGCTGTGGAGTTGCCCTTTCCGGTTGTTGTTCGATTCTCGATTTGGGTGTTGTGTCTTGTTGGTAGCCTGTAGCTCGAGGAGCTCTTAGTCTATGTCAATGTTTTG
This sequence comes from Sicyos edulis, assembly GCA_036507275.1. Lineage (NCBI taxonomy): Eukaryota > Viridiplantae > Streptophyta > Magnoliopsida > Cucurbitales > Cucurbitaceae > Sicyos > Sicyos edulis. The sequence continues at coordinate 39,790,120 of CM071847.1, forward strand.
CAGCTCGTTTCCAGGTATAGATTTCTTACCCAGGTTGTGTGGGCCCTACGAAACACTTCAATAGCACATTTATATTTTGCGAGCATGTATGAGCATTCTAGTGGATAGGATATTTGTTTCTGATTTGCTGGCATGTATGTTGTCTTGTCATGTTAGCCTCATGCTAGGGATTTTCTTACTCTGGCATATCCATGTTTCCTGTGTATGTTCTGTAGAGCCATGCTAGGGATTTTCTTGCTTTGGCATAACCATGTTTCCTGTTTATGTTCTGTAGAGCCATGCTAGGATCATGTTGTCATTGATTTCTGCCTGGTCTAGCTGTTAACTTGTATTACTGTGCTTAGGAGACTGTTAGGAGTTTTTAGTGCAGGTCTCACTTGGGTAAGACCCCAAAGGGCACCAATGCGTGTCAGTGTGTGTAAATCCCCGATGGGCATCACACTGTGCAGTATGTGTAAATCCTTGATGGGCATTATAGTGCAGCTAGGGAGTGTAAAACCCTATTGGGCAGCTTGTGAACCTAGTAGGAGTAAATCCCCGATGGGCAACCTTGAGTACCGCTTGAGTAAGACCCTGTTGGGCATAATCTTCTCTAGAGTGAGTAAAACCCCGATGGGCATCACCAGGAATAAGACCCCGATGGGCATCCTACAAGTGTAAGTCCCTGATAGGCAACCTTGAGTGTCGTTTGAGTATGACCATGTTGGGCATCATCGCGCTCTAAAGTGAGTAATACCTCGATGGGCATCACCAGGTGTAAGACCCCGATGGGCATCCTAGTGTAAACCGAATGTAGGTTGTAGTCGTAAGCCCTAAAGGGCAGCTCGGTAAGTCCTTGTTTTGGCAAGTTCTAGAAATGACGGTTTACTTGAACCAAGTTATTTCCTCTGTGCTCGTGTTTGGTTGCATGTATCTATGTGCTAGATGATTGGTTTATCGTACTGTACCCCGGTTGGGGATTCTTACTGAGCGACTCGTTGCTCACCCTTATTTTTCTGTGGTTTTCCACTGGGTAACTTGGGACCGAGACTGGATGGCTAGAAGGATGCTGCTGAATGATCATGGACATAGTACTCCGAGTCTTGTTGCGTTTGTTCTTAGTTCCTTTGCATGTAGACAGGGCACGGAGCCCTTAGGTGGACTTGTTGTATGTCTGAGTATTAAATTATTTGCTTCGGTTTCATTTTGTTGAAATTGTTTTGGATGTTTTCACTTGAAAATAAATGAAGCTCTGCTTAGGGTTGAATTTGATAAATGTTTTGACACGTGCTTGGAAATAGGGGCAGGTCCTAAAACTGAATTTCACTAAATGCTTATTTGTTTTAAAGTTTTTTATCATTCCGCATCTATGATTCGAGTCTATTTACATGCATAAGAGGTTTAAGACCTAGGTGTAGGACCCTATTCGAGTCGGGTCTTTACAATATGTTTGACAAATGATAAATTTGAAGCAACATAAAAGAGTCAACTCTCGTTGATAAAATAAATGTGCAAAAAAAAAAAAAAGCCCTAAAAAACAAAATCATGGAACCCATTTGAAATCTTGCAACTCTTGAAGAGCATCATTCAACATCCCACGAAGCATCTCCAAGTCACAAGCATCTTCATCAGAAATAACATCAGAACGTTCGACATCAGTTATAGCTTCGCGTGTTGCACATCCATCACGTTTGAGTTGAGCCAAATAAGTCTCTATCTCAACAATCGACTTCGAGATTTCTTCTTGTTTGATCTTCAAAGCTTTAAGTTGGGATTCCAACTTTTCTCCCTCACGTAATGACTTTCGATGTTGTTGAATGAACACATCCATCTTAGCCATTGTGCTATTCTGGTTACTTAATAAGTTATCCATGGTAACCTTTGCCTCTTCCAACCGACAAGCTTTGCTTTCTAAAGTGAGTTGAGAAGAATGTAATGATTGCAGCTTGTTGAATTCCTCAACCTTTTGAAAGTATTCCCCGACAAATTTTCGTGGGGACGGGAGGTTAGTTGCGCAAATATTTGAGATACCTTGAAAAATCGTGTATGCATACTTTGTAGCACGTGAAATCTTTTCAAACGGAGTATCTACAATCCTTTGACATATTTTCTCCTACAAAACCAAAGCAGTTTCCTTGTTTACATCCCGCAAGTCAGTATCTGCACAACAATGACTGATCTCACTAGCACCAGGAACTGGTATACCACCCAAGTGCAAAGCAGTTTCTTTCAATGATAATGTCTTCCTCAACTGCAACATCTCTCTCAACTATGGTGTCTCCTTCAACTGCATCGCCTCTATTAACTGTGGTGTCGCTTCCAATCGTGTCTCCCTTATGAACTATGGCGTATCTTTCACATTTGCATCTCCCTACATTGTGTCTTCTCCTTTGATGATTTTATCACTTTATCAGTTGTAGGAACATAGGGTGGAAATCTAGCTTTATTCATTGAAGCCTTGACGTGACCCACTGGCGCAGTCATAGAATGAAACAACTCCGGACTAACGACTGATTTTGGACTGGTTTGCTCTACTGCTTCCATAATTGAATCATTAAGAGGTGACTAAAAAAAAGGAAGTAAATCATCAAGTGTTAAAGAAAACGATTACTCTAGATTAAATAAATCTACAAAGGAAGTCCAACCAAGGTTAATGGAAGATCTTGAAATTGTGAAGCACTTGGAACCCCCTAAAAAAAGTCATCTTCAAAGATTGAAAGTTTATGAGATTTCTTCTACCACTTCCAATGTTGGTCAGTATGATTATTATGGCTCTCCTCATTTTCTGTGGTGGCAAAATTAGCAGGATCAAACATGCAAATTTGTTTGCCTCATTTATCATCACCAACTACCTTAGGGAACTTGGGTTTAAAAGGAATAGGAGCGACACTATCCACCAACCTTTGTATGTTATCCTCAAGATAGCTCCCATTCTTTTCCAGCCACCAATTGTAGCAATGTTCAGTAACTTGATTGTGTGGGTTCATAGCATGCACATGAATATGTACTTGAGAGGATGTCTCTACTTCAACGCATATCATCCAGTGGCGCAATACATTATTTAAAGTAACCCTAGGAATCACTTTGCTCAAATTATTGGGTATGTCTTTGTAACGGCCCGAAAATTTCATCCCGGTCTTCCCGGGAGGCCCAGAGGCATTTTGGTAATTTTGGGTCGGGCCGACAGGGCCGGTTTTGAAATTGAAACTTTCCGGAATAATTATGAGTCAATTTGAATAGGATCGGGATTGTTGGTGAAGGCATTTGGGCTTGGGAATGAGTAAAATTAAATGAGGAATTAAATAGCGCGTCGAGTGAGATTCGAACCAGGGACGTGTTGCGTGCTAGGCAAGAAGTATTGCCGATAGCCACCGGGGCGTGTTTGTTAATCTACGCGCGCGATTTGGTATATATGCCGCGTGCGCGATGGGATTTTCATATAAAGCAGAGCTCGCGAAGCTTCTTCTTCCTCGCGATTTCTCCTTCGTTTCTCCTTCGACCGACTGGCGATCTCCGGCGATTTCTGCCTTCTCCAGCTCCGAATCGATCGTGGTTGTCTTCCCCAGCTCTGAGGTCGATCCGTTTCCGGGCTGAAGGTAAATTTTCCTTCCTTTCTCTTCTCTTCTTCTTCTTCTTCTTCTTCTCCTTGAAAATTCGAGTTCTTTACCCCTACTTCGGGCTTCGCCATTTCCGGCCGAGTTGAGGTAATTTGAGGTATGGGTTTTGTGCAGCTAGTGTAAGGGAGTTCGTCATCAAAGAATCGCTCGTCGAATCCCCGTGGATCGCTCGAATTCGAATTTTCTCCATCTCTCCTGTTCGCTCGAAAAAACAGAGCCTGTTCGTCCCGTCGCCGAGCGCAGAAGCAGAGCCTCTGCCGAGCCACGCCGCGCATCGCCTCGCGCCTGCGCGCACGCCTCGCCCAGCTCCGTGCCACGCCGCGCGCCGTCCCAACTGTGCCGCTCTGCCTCGCTCGCGCTCCCGCGTCCTCGCGCCCCTGCTTTGCCCAGCATCTGTCCGCGCGCGTCCGCGCCCCAGCGTGCGCACCCAGCGCGCCCAGCTCGCCCATTTCTGCGCCCCAGCTCGCCCAGCCAGCCCCGTTGCTGCCCCGTTCGTGCAATCGGCTCGTTCGTGCGTTCGTCGCGCCTCGTGAGTTGTTCTCGAGCTGAGCTTTGTTTGTTTTACTATATTTAGGCCTATTGTGTGATTTTTGTTGTGATTGATAGGTTCTCGGTAGCTAGTTCGGGTTCGTTCGCCGCTTAGGATTTTGTGTCAAATTGTCCCCGGCCAAGGTAAGGATTTCTTATCGGAGTTGTATGGACCCTGCGATATTATATGTGATTGCTGATTGACTGCTTGTTTGTGTTTATTGACATGTGTAGCTAGGTATTCTATTATAAATTCCCGATTAGCATGATTTTCCTGGTTTAATTCTCATGTTAATCCATGCTAGGTTGTTCCTCTCTAGCATGCTCGTATCTGTTCCTTGCTTCGTAGTATCATGCTAGGCTCGTTGTATTCTTATTGAGCACGTATTGGATTTTATGGAATTGTTTTTAACATTTGCTAGGCGGAGTTAGAATTGCGGTAGATAGCATCATCAGGGCCCGATGCATAAAGAACCTTGCATCCATGGCAGGGACGTCGAGCAAGTCATTCCGTCCCTGGACCCCGTGAGGAATTAGCTAACCCAAGCGGTAGGCCCTGCAATCTTGGGTGAGGGTGGCAGACTATTAAATGCCCCAACGGTCGGGATGATGACTTGGCATTACCTCGTCCCCGGCGGCCGGCATGTCCTCGGCATGTTTGGCGGTAGCCACGATTGCCACTTGTTAAGGCAAGGACGGCTTCCTGGTGTAAGCCTACCACGACCGTTCCTTGGCCCCAGGTGCGGTGGTTCAGGCTGACATAGTTTACGTGTCCAGGTCTTACACCCCTATGTCAGTGACACCGATCCAAAGATTTAGTTAGGCGTGGTGACTGGATATGGGCGGCTTGCCTCCGGACCGGCAACCCCCATAGTTCTGCGAGCACGCTTTGTGCATGCTTACGCTCATTATCGCTCCGATTGGAGAGCTCCTCGGGATTGTGAGCGGTGTACCTTTTGTCGGTGATGACAGCAGCCGAGGCCGGGACTTGTTTCTCGTATAGGGCGACTTATATATATTGGGTGTGTGGTGATATTATTTACGGACTAAGACCCTAGTTGGCATCCGAGGCCCAAGTAAGAGGCTAAGCTATGTGCTCTATTCGTGTTTATATTCATAGCTTGCATACGCTCATCGAGATGACCATGTATATCGTATTGTACCCGGTTGGGGATTCTTCTTGAGTAATTCGTTACTCACCCTTATTCTCGTGGTTTTCCACAAGTAATCGTGGTCTTGCGACAGGATGCTGAAGGAGGAGAGCTGTGATCATGGGGCCAGTCTTCCAACTCACGATTTTTGTATTATGACTCTCGTGTGTTTTGTTTTTCCCTGAATGCATGTAGTCGAGCACGGAGCCCTAGGATGTTTGTAAATATTTGTGGATTCCAAAGCATTTTGTATCCGAACAGGTTTTGAATGGCTTTTAGTAAATCTCGATCGAGTAAACTTTGGAAATGTATTTATCTTGGAACAAGTGCTTGGAAACAGGGGCGAGTTTCAGGAAATTGTCTAGTTTTTAAAGGAGTTATTTTGAATGTTTTTGTTTTAATTGGAATCGAAATCATGTCTGTTTAAATGTCCTTTACTTTGAATGCATGCATTGGGATAAGGGCCCATTTAGTGCCCCATTCGGTCGGTCCTTCTGAGTTGGTATCGAGCTTAGAGTCATAAATTACGTAGTATGACTGTTGTTGTAGGTCGTTTTCCCATGATCACTAGCACTCCTACTGATCATCAGCACGCCTAAGTTTACAAATTGTTGTTGAGAAAAAGGGTTAAGAATTTACAATACACTGTCATCTAGTGTATGCTGTGTAGTATTGTGGAGCGCGAGACGAGCGAGTTCGACTCGTTATTGGTTTGGGTGTAGATCGCCAAAGATGCCGTTACCCGCGCCGAAAGAGGACGCCCGAGAGGAGGCCGAGGTGTCAAGATCGGATCGACACCGCGAGGACATCGCCCCAAGCCGAGGCCCGATAGCATTCCGCTGTAGCTCCCCTGTTGAGCCCGAGTAGGCATTGAGGCGATGCAGGCGTCGTGAGATCGCTCCCGGAGCGTAATTTGCTAATTCTATGAGGTCTATGGTGGTCGACTGTTGAGTGGCAGAGAGGCGAGACCTAGGCTTTGTTGGCGTGGCGGGAAGAGTCCCGAGCTTAGATCGAGCAGCTGAACCGTTTGTTTCAAAGAGGCGCAACAAGACACCCCGACTCCGTAGGAGCCAGCAGCCTTTGAGGCAGAAGTGGCAGAAGGTGCCGATGAGCTTGGTAAATGGTTGAAGGACTTCGTAAAGTGGAACCCTGATAAGTTTGATGCCACAGGTGATGCTTTAGCAGCAGCTAGATGGATTGCCCATTTGGAGTACACCTTCCTGATTATGGTGTGCCCCGATGTGCAGAGGTCGAGGTGTGCAACCCATGTGTTAGGGGGCGTAGCTAGATGGTGGTGGGAGTCCACCTTGAGTGAGAGACCAGCTGGGTCTCCACTGCTACCTGGGAGTTCTTCAAGACAAAATTTAAAGCCAAGTACATTAGTGATGAGGCTCAAGAAAAGATGGTAGCGCTTTTCCCGAATCTGCAGCAGGTTACGATTCTATAGAGGAGTACGAGAGGAAGTTTTGGAGTATGGTTATTTTGCTCATGACTAAATAGCGACCCACGAGTTGAAAATTCGGAAGTTCATTTCTCAGTGCGAGGCGGGGTGTGTCTCAGGATGTCCAGGCACAGGCCCCTACCACTTATGCTAAAGCTGTTCAGCTGGCCACTATTTACAATGGAAAGTATCTTGTTGAGCGGGCTGGCGCCGCTCCGGTGCAGCGTCCTGTCCAAGCTGTAGTGGGACAGAAGAGGAGGTTTGAGTTCAGAGGAGGCGGCGGCTGCGTCGCCAAGGCGATTCGAAGCAAGGATCGGCGTAGAGATTCGGCCCGATGCCCACCTCGCCAATAGAGGCGGTCCTAGGCAGATTCCTGCCTATGTCACTTGTGGAAGAGTCCACTTCGGAGCGTGTCAGACCGGGCTCAGGCGGTGTTTCTGATGTGGAAAGAAGGGGCATATGATCCGTTCTTGTGATCAGCCAGCTATGGCAGTTCAGCCGGTGCAGCAGCAGCAGGGCCGGGTGTTCGCTCTGAACCGTCGGGGAGGCCGAGCGTGCAGATGCCGCTTGATGGTAGGTACGCTTCTTGTTTTGGATCATTGTGCATTTGTCTTGTTTGACTCTGGTTCCTACGCACTCGTTTGTATCATTTTTGTTTCTTTGAGCATGCTAGGTTGAGATTAGAGCCTCTAGGTTTTGAATTATCTGTTGCAACTCCTTCGGGGTTAATATGTTAGCAAAAGATAAGGTTAAGGATGGCCGGATCGAGATATCGGTGAGTTCTTTGGTAGCTACGCTCATAGTTCTACCCATGAGTGGTTTCGATGTGATTCTTGGTATGGAGTGGTTAGCGCTAACCACGCATTGATTGACCGCCACCGGAAGGAAGTAGTGTTCAGGCCGCCGGGTCGGCCCAGCTTCAAGTTTCGTGGAGTCCAGGTGGAGTTTGCCCGCCAATGGTGTCGGTGTGAAGGCCCGTCGTTTGCTAGCTCATGAAGCTTGGGGCTACCTAGCCAAATTGTGCGAGAGAGCCGTCCCTCACTGACTATTGATCAAGTGCCGGTTGTGCGGGAGTTTGCTGACGTGTTCCCTGAGGAATTACCGGGGTTGCCCCCGAAGAGAGAGGTTGACTTCACAATTGAGCTCGAGCCAGGGACCCTCCCTATCTCGAAGGGCTCCAGATCGTCGTATGGCGCCACCGAGCTAAAGGCGAAGGTTCATTTGCAGGAAATGTTAGATAGAGGATTCATCCGTCCGAGTGTGTCCCCGTGGGGAGCGCGGTGTTGTTTGTGAAGAAAAAGGATGGTTCGATGCGCCTATGCATTGACTATCGTGAGCTTAATAAGGTGACAGTGAAGAATAAGTATCCGTTGCCCCGTATCGATGATTTGTTCGATCAACTTCAGGGAGCTTCTGTGTTCTCCAAGATAGATTTGAGATCCGGGTATCATCAGTTGCGGATTAGGGACGCCGACATTCCTAAGACAAATGCGTTCGAGTCGGATATGGGCACTACGAGTTTGGGGTCATGTCGTTTGGATTGACGAATGCACCGGCGGCGTTCATGGACATGATGGATAGGGTGTTCAAAGCATTTTTGGACAGGCCGTCATCGTGTTCATTGACGATATTCGATCTATTCAAGGACCGGGAAGGATCATGCGAGCATTTGAGGAAAGTGTTGATGACCTTGAAGGAAAACCACTTTATGCGAAATTTTCCAAATGTGAGTTCGTTGGAACAAGTGGCCTTCTTAGGTCATATAATCTCGAGAAATGGTATAGGTTGTGGATCCTGCAAAGATTGAGGCCGTGAGTTCGTGGGCGAGCCGACTTGATTCTCGAGATACGCGACTTCCTAGGTTTGGCAGGTTACTACCGTCGGTTTGTTAAGGACTTTTCCGCCATAGCCTCGCCCCTCACTCGTTTGACGAGGAAGGGTGTCGAGTTTGTTTGGGACGGTAGGTGTGATGAGAGCTTTGCGTGCTCAAGCGCGATTTGACTTCAAAGACACGGTGTTGGCGATTCCGGAGGGAACAGGTGGTTTCGTGGTTTCTAGCGATGCTTCCAAGTTCGGGTTGGGTTGTGTGTTGATGCAGCACGGGAAGGTCATTGCTTATGCTTCCCGTCAGCTGAAGCCATATGAGCAGAACTATCCAACTCATGATATGGAATTGGCAGCAGTGGTGTTTGCATTGAAGATTTGGAGGCATTACCTGTATGGTGAGCGGATCCAGATGTTTACCGATCACCAGAGCCTCAAGTATCTGTTTACTCAGAAGGAGCTGAATATGAGGCAGAGGAGATGGTTGGAGTTAGTAAAAGATTATGACTGCGAGATTCTGTACCATCCGGGTAAAGCCAATGTTGTAGCCGATGCCCTGAGTAGGAAGATGTCGCACTCCGCGGTGTTGTTGAGCTCCCAGCCCAGATTACAGAGAGAGTTCGAGCGGGCTGAGATTGCAGTGTTGTTGGGTGAGGTTACTGCCAGAGTGGCTCAGTTGACAGTCCAGCCATCGATTAGACAGCGGATTGTTGATAGTCAGCTGAGTGACCCCGCACTTAAAAGATTATTTGTGAGTTAGTCTTGATGGAGATTTTGACTTTGTATATTCACGAGACGGTGGTGGGCGTCTGAGGCGGTTGTGTGTTCTCGGATATTGCGGATTGCGAGAGCAGAGTTGCTCGAGAGGCCCATAGTTCTCGTTTGCTTGGCACCCCGGGGTACCAAGATGTATCGAGATCTTAGCGAGACACTCTGGTGGATGGGTATGAAAAAAGAGATGTGGCGGAGTTCGTCGATCGATGTCTCACTTGTCGACAAGTGAAGGCACCAGCGAGAGACCAACCCGGTTTTGTTGCATTACCGGCTGAGTGTACCTCGGTGGAAATGGGAAGAGATCTCCATGGACTTTATTTCGGCTTGCCGAGGACTCCGAGGAAGTTCTCTCAGATTTGGGTGATAGTCGATCGATTGACTAAGAACGCACACTTCATTCTCGGTAGAGACACTTATACCGTGGAACAGTGAGCGCAGTTGTTTTTGGAGCAGATCATTCGTTATCACGGTGTACCTGTGAGGATCGTATCTGACCGTGATTCGAGGTTCACTTCTCGTTTCTCGAGAGCGCGTATGGTTTAGTTTAAACGCGAATGCGCCAAAGACAACTTTTCACCCTCGCACCGATGGGCGGGATCGAGAGAGTGAACCGATTCTCAAGACATGTTGAGGGCTTGTGTGTTGGATTTTCCGGCGGTTGGGACCAAAGATTCAGATTCGATGGAGTTTGCATATAACAACAGTTATCAGTCGACAATTCAGATGGCCCCATTCGAGGCCTTGTATGGCAAGCGTTGCCGATCTCCTGTGTTCTGGGAAGAGGTTGGGGATAGGCAGGTTTTGGGTCCCGAGTTGCTGCAGTTGACCAATGGTGCCGTGCAGAAGATTAGAGCCCGTATGTTGACAGCTCAGAGCAGACAGAAGAGTTATGCCGATGTTCGGCGTCGGGATTTGGAGTTTGAGGTTGGTAAACATATTTTCTTGAAGGTCGCACCGATGCGAGGTGTTTTGAGGTTTGACAAGCGTGGAAAGCTGAGTCCCCGTTTTGTTGGCCCGTTTGAGATTCTGGAGAGGATCGGCAAGGTTGCTTATAGATTAGCCTTGCCTCCGTCATTGTCGGCAGTGCACAGTGTATTTCATGTATCGATGTTGAGGCAGTACGTGCCGGACCCATCGCACATTGTAGATTTTGAGCCTTTGCAGCTGAATGAGAAGTTGAGCTTCGAGGAAAAACCAGTGGGGATTCTTGCTTTTGAGACAAAGACACTGCGTAATCGTGAAATCCGGCTGGTAAAGGTTCAGTGGAGGAGTGAGAGTTCAGAGGAAGCCACTTGGGAGCGAGAGGATGAGATGAGATTGCAGTATCCCGAGCTGTTTCAATCTTAAGTGACTTTCGAGGACGAAAGTCTTATAAGGGGGGAGTATTGTAACGGCCCGGAAATTTCATCCTGGTCTTCCCGGGAGGCCTAGGGGCATTTTGGGTCGGGCCGACAGGGCCGGTTTTGAAATTGAAACTTGCCAAAATAATTATGAGTCAATTTGAATAGGATCGGGATTGTTGGTGAAGGCATTTGGGCTTGGGAATGAGTAAAATTAAATGAGGAATTAAATAGCGCGTCGAGTGAGATTCGAACCAGGGACGTGTCGCGTGCTAGGCATGGGGCGCTGCCAGCCGAGCCACTGGGAGTGTTTGTTAATCTACGCGCGCGATTTGGTATATATGCCGTGCGCAGTGGGATTTTCATATAAAAACAGAGCTCGCCCGTAGCTTCTTCTTCCTCGCGATTTCTCCTTCATTTCTCCTTCGACCGACTGGCGATCTCCGGCGATTTCTGCCTTCTCCAGCTCCGAATCGATCGTGGTTGTCTTCCCCAGCTCTGAGGTCGATCCTTTTCCGGGCTGAAGGTAAATTTTCCTTCCTTTCTCTTCTCTTCTTCTTCTTCTTCTTCTCCTTAAAAATTCGAGTTCTTCACCCCTACTTCGGGCTTCGCCATTTCCGGCCGAGTTGAGGTAATTTGAGGTATGGGTTTTGTGCAGCTAGTGTAGGGGAGTTCGTCATCAAAGAATCGCTCGTCGAATCCCCGTGGATCGCTCGAATTCGAATTTCTCCATCGCCTCGTTCGCGAAAAAGCAGATCGATTCGTCGTCGTCGCCGCGCGCGCAGGAGGCGAGCCTCTGCCGAGCCACACCGCGCATCGCCTCGAGCCCGCGCACACGTTTCGCCCTGCTCCGTGCCACGCCGCGCGCTGCCCTACCTCGGTGTGCTGCGCTGCTGCGCGCGCGCGCGCGCCGCGTCCGCGCCGCGCCGCATAACATCTGTCCATCGCGGGTCGCGCCCAGCTCGCCATTTCTGCGCCCGGCTCGCCCGGCCAGCCGATTCTTTGCCCGTTCGTGCAATCGGCTCGTTCGTGCGTTCGTCGCGCCTCGTGAGTTGTTCCCGAGCTGAGCTTTGTTTGTTTACTATATTTAGGCCTATTGTGTGATTTTTGTTGTGATTGATAGGTTCTCGGTAGCTAGTTCGGGTTCGTTCGCCGCTTAGGATTTCGTGTCAAATTGTCCCCTGCCAAGGTAAGGATTTCTTACCGGAGTTGTGTGGACCCTACGATATTATATGTGATTGCTGATTGACTGCTTGTTTGTGTTTATTGACATGTGTAGCTAGGTATTCTATTATGAATTCCCGATTAGCATGATTTTCCTGGTTTAATTCTCATGTTAATCCATGCTAGGTTGTTCCTCTCTAGCATGCTCGTATCTGTTCCTTGCTTCGTAGTATCATGCTAGGCTCGTTGTATTCTTATTGAGCACGTATTGGATTTTATGGAATTGTTTGTTGTTTGATAGGGCAGGTTAGAATTGCAGGTAGATAGCATCATCCGGGCCTAATGCATAAAGAACCTTGCATCCATGGCAGGGACATCGAGACAGTGCTCCATCCCTGGACCCCGTGAGGGATTAGCTAACCCAAGCGGTAGGCCCTGCAATCTTGGGTGAGGGTGGCAGACTGTTAAATGCCCCAACGGTCGGGATGATGACTTGGCATTGCCTCGTCCCCGGCAGCCGGCATGTCCTCAGCATGTTTGGCAGTAGCCCCTGATTGCCACCTGTTAAGGCAAGGACGACTTCCTGGTGTAAACCTTCCACGACCGTTCCTTGGCCCCAGGTGCGGTGGTTCAGGCTGACATAGTTTACGTGTCCAGGTCTCACACCCCTATGTCAGTGACACCGATCCAAAGATTTAGTTAGGCGTGGTGACTGGATATGGGGCTTGCCTCCGCACTCCGGCAACCCCATAGTTCGCATAGCACGCGGTGCATGCTTACGCTCATTACTGGCGCCGATCGAGAGCTCCTCGGGATTGTGAGCGGTGTACCTTTCGTCGGACGATGAGACAGCCGAGGCCGGGACTTGTTTCTCGTATAGGGCGACTTATATATTGGACTGTGTGGTGATATTATTTCCGGACTAAGACCCTAGTTGGCATCCGAGGCCCAAGTAAGGGCTAAGCTATGTGCTCTATTCTGTGTTTATATTCATAGCTTGCATACGCTCATCGAGATGACCATGTATATCGTATTGTACCCCGGTTGGGGATTCTTCTTGAGTAATTCGTTACTCACCCTTATTCTGTGGTATTCCACAGGTAATCGTGGTCTTGCGCGAGGATGCGAAGGAGGAGCTGTGATCATGGGGCCCAGTCTTCCAACTCTGATTTTTGTATTATGACTCTCGTGTGTTTTGTTTTCCCTGAATGCATGTAGTCGGGCACGGAGCCCTAGGATGTTTGTAAATATTTGTGGATTCCAGCATTTTGTATCTGAACAGGTTTTGAATGGCTTTTGGTAAATCTCTGATCAGAGTAAACTTTGGAAATGTATTTATCTTGGAACAGGTGCTTGGAAACAGGGACAGGTTCCAGGGAAATTGTCTAGTTTTTAAAGGAGTTATTTTGAATGTTTTTGTTTTAATTGGAATCCGAAATCATGTTTGTTTAAATGTCTTTTACTTTGAATGCATGCATTGGGATAAAGGCCCATTTAGTGCCCCATTCGGGTCGGTCCCTTACAGTCTTGACAAAATCCAAATTGTCGGCTAAATCGACAAGGGTTGTAAGCTTCAATAACTAATGTCGATCCATTTCGCGAAGATAACAAGCATGAACGAAGACTTATAAAGAATGATGAGGACCAAAAAGTAAGACTTTTATCATCTGTCAGGCGTTCACCTTTGTTTCTAGCTAAAAGGCTAGCATACCATGATATCTATCTACCCTTGTGAATGTGTACACGAGCTTCAAAATTAGTAAAATATTTCGCCCCACTTTCGCCAGAAAATTCAACCATCATTGGACCTTTAACTGATTTAGGAACTTTGTAGTGTGTATCGAAATAAAGTGCATGCCAACCGTGTACATAATGTAAAGGAAGACATGCCTTTGATGAACCAATGGGAGATGATGCTTCAGAAAACTGGGCAAGTCCTCGATATATATTAGCTAGAACTAGGACGACAAGACTAAACATATATCCTTCTGCCATAGGAGATGCAACCTTAAAAACCGCTAGACGGATAGTATCTTGTTTAATGGGAAACACAAAGACGCACAACCACCATGAAAGAAAGGCAGCCAAATACGTCTTATCTTGCATGTTTGTCTCTATGTCTAACTCTTCGAATAAAGCTTTCTCTTTTTCAGACCAATGATGATGAATGATAGATACACCGTTTGGATTATGAGTTGGATAAGGACATTTACTCTTCTTTGACTTTCTACTAGGAGGCTTCGCATACTTCAAATCACCCTTGAACCAAAAAGAAACCCACGAGTTGATAGAAATATGAGAACGATCAACTTGTTCAGAGGTGATGTTATAATAAGAAGCAGATAAATGTTCACAACTTTTTGGGCATTGTTCTTCTTCTCGTTCGGGCGAGGCTAGCAACTCTTTTGCACACGGGATAACTTCATCATAAAATCTCCCTTTGATGGTAAGACCCCCTAGTCTCCACAAATCCCACAAAGTAATCGATAATTCTCCTGAAGATGTATGAAGTGTATTGGTTAGTGGACACCATGCTTCGTAGAAAGTCCAAACTATATCAATGTTACGGTCGCATGTATACATAGAAACCATCACATCATCCAATAGACGAGTTTTCTTTAGCACTTTGTCATTCCTGAAAACGATTACCTCCAGCCATTCCCAATAAAATTTGATCCACGAGAATTCTCCATGAATCTTCAATACAGTGCCCCAAAGAACTTTGTTATCTACAATAATACATCGACCTAGTGTTGGCAGCAGATTGTTGTTTGGCATATGATTATGAATTGAGGAGTCTAAAAACCACGCTTTCAACGATGTGTTGGGACCCAAGAATCCTTCATTTGACCACTTGGAGAGAAAATTGAATTTTTCTACAGGTGGCTGTGATTCTCCAAAGTCTCCATATATCGATCTGCCTACAGGAAGAATGATTCCATGATTAGTGTACTGTTCTTTATCTCTCAAGATGACCAAACAATTTTCTTTAGGATCAGGATGATCCGTAAAATACACCATATTTTCACCAAAAGAAAGAAACCTCTGTAATAAAAAAGAAAAGCATTATATTCAAAAGGAGTGCTCAAATAAAAAAATAAAAAAAAAAGAGGAAACAGTACAGAGCAATAAAAAGGAAAACATTGAAAAAAAAAGCTCAATATTGTGCCTTGCGGTATTATTTTTTTAACAAAAAATAGAGAAAAAAAATCAAATACCTTCTCCCCACATTTTTTTTCCTCTTCCCTTATCTCCCAGTAACGCTTCTGTTACTTCAAAAAAAAAAAAAATCCTTACCCATAAACTGACAACGACGATGCAAGGCCTCAACAAAACTTTGATTCACGACCACGGCTTCTGCAAGACTCGATTCTGATGATCAATGGCGCTGCGATAATCCAAGCTACAAAATACCCAAATGCCTCAAAGCTACAGATAAATCCAACAACTCATATGACAAAGGCAATTGGTTCAAAATAGCAAGGGAAGATAGGTGAACTCGAACCGCAAACTCTGGTTCACAACCGGCAAACTCCACAAACAAGATTCACTTCTCAAAAAACTCCTTTTCAAGTCTATGGTACTTCAAACCAAAAGCTTGTTTGCAAAAGTTCACAAATTCCTCCTCATTTATAAGAAAATTTGCGAGAAAAATTTCCTTTTCCATGGAGACCATATCAAATTAGGAATATAATAAGGAAAGTAATTATTTGATATTTTCCATTTTTCATGGAATTGAGCAAAAACAAATTCCTTGCAGACGAGCTTGCTCAATAAGTATCAAATATGGAATGAGCTTTATTCGATTGTGCAAAAAAAAAAAATCAAGAATAAAATGAAAGATTTAGATGTCTTATTTTTAGAGTCTTTCCTTACTATGTTTAAAAAAGAAAAAAAAGCTGTGGTTTTGGGTAAATCATATTTTCCAAATTCAAATGATCAATTTGAATTATGTGGGAGGAGAATTGTGTTTTAATGGTAATCTATTTCTGGGTCAAATTAAATTCTTCATTGAAATATGATTTTTTTTTATGAATTCGGAATGGGGGTATGAACTTTTTATATTTCCCTTTCTTTGATCCAGGATAAAATCACATATTTATTTCTTAATTAGCTCATAAATGAGTATGGACATACTTGTGCTTCTCTACAGAAAGGTAAAAAAAATACATGGACATAAATGACCTAGTTTATTTTGAAAAATAATTACTTTCATCTAACCCACAATAAGCATTTGTTCATCATCCTAGTACAAAATTTGTCCAACTAAAAATTGATTGATGTTTGAAAAGCTTAGAGAGAAGAAAGTATGATAAACATGTCCGACTCTTTTTGCAATTTTAAAACTTTCCCTAATCATTAAAAAAAATCTCTGATATTTTGTATTTAAAATACAATCTTAGATTTGATTAATTTTCAAATTCAATATGGACATTTTGATTCTAAATTCAAGTTTAGACTTTCCGTGTATATTGAATTTTACAGTTTATGGTCATAGCAAATCAATCAAATTCGCGACTCAAGATTCAACAAAATTTCTTATGATCATGATTTCATTATTCATTTCTTATAAAAAATTTCAAGAATTAAGTTTTGAGATTAAGTGATCAGAGCAAGAGTTTGATTGGGGTTCAAGTTCATGAAAATCCTAAATTGTTTTGAGAGTCAAATTCTAACATATTTGAAGCCCAAGACAAACAAAATTTGTGTAATTTTTAGTTAAAAAAAATTGAAATTTACTCCATTCAAATTCAAGTTCGAAATTAAGTAGAAAACCAATTCTACTTTATTTTCAAATCAAGATTTTATGTCAAACAAAAAATAATCAATTTTTGACCAAAATTCAAAAGTTTGATTTAATTGACATAACAAATGTGTTAAAAAAACAACAAACAAAGTTATGAGACAATTTCATATCTTTGATTATAATAAAGCATCAAGTTGGCCTTCAGAATGAAGAGTTTTATGGCAATTTCAAACTAATTTTTTCGAGATTCATTCACGCATATTCGTGAAAAAACTCGAAAACGGGGCATTTGTTAACTGAGAAATTTCAGAAATTGCCACATCAGTTACAAATATATCTAATTAAACATTGGGTCAATTACAAATCCATAATTTTCCAAGAATTAATTGGATTAAAAGTCCGTTTGAAAGTCCGTTTGAAATTTGGCCCCAAAGATTCACGAGGCCCAAGCCCAACGACGAAATCCAAAGATGCATTAAGCTCCAACCCAATAGTTAAGCCTAAAGATCCATAAGACGCAAGACCAAGGTTTGGGCCCAAAAGCCCAAGTCCATAAGCCCATGGGAACTCTATAAATAGAGAGCTCTCCCTCATTTGCAAGGGACCTGAACTGAAAACTACAGACTGAAGACTCAGAAACTCCAGAGCTTTCAGCAATTCATAACTCAGAGCATCCAACCTTCCAAATCCTCAAGCCTTCAAGATAAGTCAGCGCAAATCCTTAAACCTCCAAGATAAGTCAGCGAGTCAGAGAATTCAGAGATCAAGATTCGGAATTTAGAACTCTCAACGACAAAGGCTTCCTCAAACCGATCGCCTCTTCACCAAAATACTGAAGATTCAATCATCCTTTGTCTGAGAACAAGCTCACAAGCCCTCAGATCGACATCTTCAAATTCCACATCTCGAGAGAAAGAATTAGAGGACGGATATTAGAGATTGTAACATGCGCATAAATCAAATCTATAAAGATTCAAATTCATTTACACGTGTCTCATTTTTGTTTATTTCCAGAAATCTCATGTGAACAATCATGGATTACATCAGATGTTAATCATGTTGTCAAATTCTGGTATTAAGAGATATAAGGAATTTAGTATTGCTAACTTATCTACAGACAAGTGAGAGATTGAAGGAATCGTGTCCTATGACAAATCCCAGCAATTACTAAATATAAATAGGAATTATTATGGAGATAATAATTAGTGTATTTTAGTAATTAATAATTACTTGTTAGAGAATAATTATTATAGTTAGACTAATTTGATTGGCCTAACAACTAAAATATCTAATTCCTAAGAGGTCACACATAAAACAATGGGCTGAACTAAATATAAAGCCCAAAAGATTTTATATTGGATTGCAATTAAGAGTACGTGGGTTTTGATTTTCTCTGCTGGTCTAACCCTAAATATATATGGGATCAGGAGAAATGATACGATAGATCAATTTTTCCATCAGACAGAAAACCTTAACCCCATTTTCTTATTATGCCTCCACCTCCCAATCAAAGTAAGAGAGGGAAACA
Source organism: Sicyos edulis (assembly GCA_036507275.1). Taxonomy (NCBI): domain Eukaryota; kingdom Viridiplantae; phylum Streptophyta; class Magnoliopsida; order Cucurbitales; family Cucurbitaceae; genus Sicyos; species Sicyos edulis. Next base: position 39,808,213 of record CM071847.1, read on the forward strand.
GTTCCCTACCTTCCGTACTAGCATACGTGGATCATTCCATTGCTGGTGGACTAATTGGAGGGGTTGCAGTTGGAGCTCTAATATCTCATGGCAGCAGCAGCGTTCATGCTTGGGAATCACGCATCAAAGGTTGTAATTATTTACTCCCTATTTAATTCATATAATTATTATGCATGCGATTCTGTGATAGATGTTAAGAAATTGTTTCCTGAAATTCCGCTTTTTACATCTATATTTTCCTATAAATAAATCAAACTTGAGGATTTTAAAAATAGTTTCAAATACTAAATTTTAATTAACCCACTCTAAATCTTAATAGATATTAAGAATGTTACAATAAATAGAATATAATAGGTAAAATATGGGGTTAAATTCCCAAATTTATAATTAGTTTCTCCATTAAATCTAAAAAATAATTATAAATATGGTTACTCTTATAAAACTTAGTAATATAGTAATTAATATTAATGATTATTGTAATTGATTTCTTATAATATTGTATTAATAAATACTTATAATATATAAAATTGGTATTAATAAATATTTATAATATAATATTAAAATATATTAATAAATATGAATATAAATACTTTAGAATTTGTGTATATTTGTAATTATTCTCTAGAAGAGTTACATTAAATATAATTTTCCAAAGATTTAGAGGAGACAATATATGAGTGACATCTATTGTTTTTTGTTTTTTAGTACAACGAGTGACATCTATTTTACCTAAAAGATAAACAAGAAACTTTAAAAGGGTAATAGTAAAAAATGTCTAGTTTTATAAAAATAAATGACGATATGTCTACTCTTTTTAAATGTTAAATTTCATGTCTTTTTTTATCTGGAGATAGTGAGATGATTTTTTCCTCCCCATTATAAAGAAAATATGATTTTTCCACGTTTGTAAAGAAAATATGGTGATTAAATTTGCCCAAAATTAGGAAGATATCACTAAAATCTTGGAGGTTGTTTATTCTCCACAACCACCCCTAAATATCTTCTATTTCTATGCCAATTCAAACAATTAAAAAATTAAATATTTTGTCTCAAATCTTTATATTACGAATTAAAAAAAATAAAAGCTTCATCCATCTTTCCTCTCTTTCTTAGACTAATTGATTTCATCCTCCCACCGACTAATCTTGTTTCATTCAACAATTTCAATGTTAGTTTTTGTTTTTTTTTTTTTTTACTTTTTAGAGCTTTTTTTATAAGTAGACTAAATCTTAAAAATATTTGCAAATGTAGATACCTACAAAAATATTAGCAAAATTGATTTTCATTAATGATGTTATTAATTAATTTAATTATACATTTACCATAATACCCTCATCATTTGTATTTTAATATTTTGAATTAATAACCAAATAGGAAAAAATCTCAACTTCCATAATCACTCACCCCTAAATTCGTGCAACCATATTTATCAATTTTTGCCAAAAACAGAACACTCACCCTTTCGTCTACCTATTTCCAAGCTTTCATCATTTTATCTTCTTCTCCATTTCCTCGAGAAAAAAATCGTCTGCTTCCACTGCCAAGCTTGACGTCGTTTCAGCTTCTTTTGAGTAGTGACGGTCGAAATCAAAAAATAAATATGTTAAGCGCACGCACAAAGGTCATACATACGGTACGATTATACAACCCTGACAGTATAAACACAACATACAACCCCATTCAGTATAAACACAACATACAACTCAGACCGTAGTGTTGAATAAATATAGTTTGTAAGTTAAATAATACTATATTATGAAGTGGATTTCATGTTATAACAAACTATAGTATGTACTTATATGCATAACATATATCGTACACATTATACATCAATATCGGAAAAGGATGTGAAAGCTATAATTATCATACAGTATATATTATTAATATAGTACTACACAAAATGGAAAACTAGAACATTGAAGCATGATTAGTGGTATTACTAGTTTGGTATTGAGTTGTTCCTGTCGATCAAATATTATATTGTTAGGTAGTCTTACAAGAGAACAAACACTTACCAATCTATACCGTCTGAGAAATAGTCCAATTTGAAACAATGTAAAAACCAAAGATCGATGAAACACGCTGAAACTCGTCGGAAAGTGAATAGAATAGATGGAAGTGACGCTACAGTTTATTAACATACAAACATGTGAAAATGGAATTAGAGCTACAGTATGTAATAGTGTTGGATTATGTTAAACCACCAATCAATCCAAAAGCCTAAGCAACTTATGGATTGGGGTAAATTTAATTATATCAACCAACACTCCCTCTCACTTGTGGGCTTTGAAATTTGAGAAATGCCCTACAAGTGGACTTTAATTTTAATTGGGGATGAAATGACTTGGCAGGGATTCGAACTCATGACCTCCTGCTCTGATACCAGGTTGGATTATGTTAAACCACCAATCAATCCAAAAGCCTAAGCTTATGGATTGGGGTAAATTTAATTATATCAACCAACAAATAGGAATATATTATTAAATATACAGTATGGTAGATATAGTACGGTATATTCTAAATAGTCCTTTTACATACAGTTTTATATTTACATATAGTTCATTTAGATTACAGAACATGTGAAGGTGGAATTAGAACTACATTATGTAATAGAAATATATTTTTAAACAGTACGGTATGGTAGATATCGGACGCATAGAAGGACATATCGAATTGTACCATTTTGCATCATTGATGAAATTCAACCAGACCAACCAGAAGTCGACAATGGTTATACAGTAGTCTGAGAGGTTTGGTGGTGTTGATTGTATATTAGGTTTAGATTTGATTGCATGTACGATATTGTGATGATAGTAATCAGATTTCAACTTGGTTAATTTTTTTTAAAATTTCAAGCTTATGCTGATTTATTTTAATAGGAAAAATGGGAGGAATAACACCAAGGCCGATTAGAAGAATCCAAAGAACGCTTGGAACATTTATAAGTTACTTCGTAAAACGGAAGCAGGATAATACGGGGATTACTATTGGAAAGGTATTATTTTGTAGGGTAGTTATGTGGTATAAACTGTATGGGGGTTTATTTAATGTTTCTTGTTTTACACTAACTACTCAAATGATTTACTTAAGACAACAAGTTCATCGGGTTCTTCGAATTATTACGAACAAGCATCATCAGATGATGAAGTAGGAATAACGATGGAAGGATAAGAAGAGAACAAGGGTGAAACCATAAAGAATATCGGTAATGTAGGAATTGTTGGAGTATTTGTTGAAACTGTAGTTCCTGATGGTAGTAATTTAACTAGTGCTATGGAATTCTTGTTCAATAATGGTTCTGTTTGGTTTTAATTTTAAGGTATATAGTGATTCGAACATTAAATACTCTATATATATGAGCATAATAATGAGTATATACTGGTTTTATTGTTCTGTATGTTTTTAACCATCTGTATTGGAATTCAATCAATGAGCATAATAATGAGTACATTATATACTGTATATATCTGAGCATAGTAATAATTACATACTTATCTGTTTGTTCTGTATATTTTTTAACCATCTGTATATGAATTCAAGGAAGAAACTGGAAAAGAGATTGTGAAGGACGTAACCGAGGACTGTGCCAACAAACTAAGTGAGAATGAAAATATACCAAGTCAGCAAAAATCGGTCGCAAAGTGAATGAAAACGCCAGAAATGTTTGTAAACGGTAGACAGAAGAAGCTATAAACATATGTGTATGTGCGCATGTTGGAAAAAACATCACAGATTCGACTGAGAAAGTTTGTTCATCAAAATATCGAGAGAAGTGGCCAATGGAGAAAAAGATTGAGATGATTCTGCTTGAGATGGATCTGAAACGGCGAGGGGTGAGGGAAGACTTTGAATAGTTAGTTAAGAAATCAATTTTTAAATGAAATTTGTTATTTAAGATCAATTAATTATAACATTAAACATAATTATATGAAATTAAGGTGAGGGCAGAATGGGTATATTGAAAAGTGATTTAGTTGGATTTTTAAATAAGAAATTAGATTTGCAAAATGAAAAGTTAGATGAACAAATTTGTAATTATTTATTGAAAATGGACTATTTAATATAATTTCCCTACTTTTTATTATTTTGAAATTAGATATTATATATTAATATTAGTAATTTTCAATTAAAATTCAATAATAAAACAATCATCTGATTACAAAGATATCAAAAATTTTAAAATAGATAACCTAACCACGAACACCAATTTCATGTTTTTTAAATTCTTTCTCATTACCAATTCGAAAGATCATAATTCACAAAAGATCTTCACCCACATCCAATCAAGTGATCGTTCATCATTCCTTTGCAATTCAGCCTATCAAGATTCACAGCGAGATTTCATCCATAAAAAACTGCAACAACCTCATCATTCTGCAAGCTGCTACTCTGTTTCTTTTTTTTCCAAGTGGAATCCACATCTCACACAAGCTTGTTCATCAAGATCAGTCTGTTACTTCCACAATTTTTCTTCTTCGTCCAATTTGATTATTCTCCAAGTCAATTAGTTTTGGGAAAGGGTAAAGATGCTTCACTTTTGGGAAAATATGCAAAGTTTTTCACTTTGTTTTCTTTTGTGCGGACCTTGTTTTAGCATCTGTTGGAGTTGTTAATGACTTTACCATTAAAGGGGGAATTGAGATTTTTGAGATGTGACATTTGAGTGAAATTTACCAATTGGGGTGGCACAAAACGAATTAAAAATTTAGATCCAAAGTGCCACAGTTAAGCCACGGTTTGAAGATGTGGAGAGTCGGATTGTCGCTGTCTGAAAATGTAGAAAGCTGGATTGCCACAGTTTGAAGATTTAGAGAGTTGGATTACCACGGTTTGAAGATGTAGAGAGTTAGACAACCATAATTTGAAGATTGAGAGTAGAAAGCAGATATTCGTTCGTGAACGATATCATGTAGACTTACCAAATTTCCTGGTGGGAGAAGTTTCACTCAAGATAGAAATCATATACTTCGGTGGTATGGAAGAGGACACACCGATGGATGTAGTCGAACGTGCTTCTTCGGGGGGAGATGACTCGCGTGGATTAGGACGGAACTCAGACAGTGTAATAACCCAACTAATTGAGGATTGTTTTTAATTGAAAAGGATTTCAAATAAGTTTTTTACTGTTGGGAATTGTTTAACATAAAAAGGTCAACTTAAGGGTGTTTTTTTTAAGTTTAATTAAGAACTAAGGGGTACTAGAGTCATTTCATCCTAGATACTTAACTGAATTTGGAATTGAGAACCCTAGGCCATTTGTTACTGTTCACGATCCCCCTTTATTCGAAATTGGAGCTGCCGCCAATGCTTGTCTTCTCCGATGAGTGCACCGTCGTCTAGAATCATCTTCTCCGGCGTCGTTTTCCTCGTTGTCGTCACTACAGGTTCCGATTGTGTGCCGCCATTCGTGGGTTTGAGTAGCGCCGCGAGTTCGCAACTGTTAAGGCCACGATGAGGAGCTGCGTTCGTCGCCATCGCTGGGTTTTTCTTCGTCGGAGTGGGTTCGCGAGATCGTCGTTGCAGCGGTGAGTTTGCGTTGCAGGTGCTGCCGTGTGGGTCTCTTCGCCGTGAGGTTTCGCTCGTGCGTGTGAGCTGCGGATTGGTTGCTTGGTGTGTGTGCGCCGCCGCCTTGTTCTGTCCACCGCGAGGGAGCCACCGCTGCGAGTCTACTCGCCGCCGTCGCCTTGAAGTGAAAGTGAAGGTTCTCTCTCATGGGTTTGGGTTTGGGTTTTAAGTTAGATTGCATTTTAGTTCTAAATGAAGAAGAAGGGTGATGTTTGTTTCCTTGTTTAAGGTTGATTGGGCTTGGATTAAGGTTATTTAAATGTGGAGTAGGGGTTGTTTGGTTATTAGTGGAGAGATATTTAAATTTAAGATTAAGCATGTTTGTTTGTTGGGTTATGGTCATATAAAATATGGATTAGTGTTGTTTGTTTTCAAGTTTAAGTCTATTTAAGTTGTGAATAGGGGTTGCTTCTTTCCAGGTTTAAGTTATTTAATTATGGATTAAGGTTGTTTGGGCTTGGATTAAGGTTATTTAAATGAGGAGTAGAAGTTGTTTGGTTATTAGTGTAGAGATATTTAAATGTAAGATTAAGCATGTTTGTTTGTTGGGTTATGGTCATATAAAATATGGATTAATGTTGTTTGTTTTCAAGTTTAAGTCTATTTAAGTTGTGAATAGAGGTTGCTTATTTCCAGGTTTAAGTTATTTAATTATGGATTAAGGTTGTTTGGCTAGTGGTTTAAAATCACCTAAGTTATGTGTAACGGCCCGAAAATTTCATCCCGGTCTTCCCGGGTTGCCCAGGGGCATTTTGGTAATTTGGTCGGGCCGACAGGGCCGGTTATGTATTTGCTAATTGCCGGAAAAATTATGAGGCGATTTGAATGGGATCGGGAAGTTTGGTGAAGACATTTTGGCTTGGGAGAATGTGAAAATAAATAGAAATTAAATAGCGTGTCGAGTGAGATTCGAGCCAGAGTCGCGTAGGAAGCTAGGCAAGCGTCGCTGCCAATCGAGCCACTGAGCGCTCTTGTGAATCTTATCGCGCCATCTTGTATATATGTCTGTCTTCGTGCGTTTTATTTAAAAGCAGAAAATCGCCCAGCCTTCTTCCTTCCCCATTTCTTCTTCCTCTTCTTCGCGAATTCCCTCCCACCGACTGCGAATTCCTCCCTCGCCGACTTCAATTCGCCGGTTTTCCTTCTCCAAATCGAAGCTGATGCTCGAGCAGCTGGTGAGTCCTTCTCTCTTCTTCTCTCTTCTTCTTCTTCTTCAATTTTACCTCTGTTTCGGGCTTTGCCATTTCCGGCCGAGTCGAAGTGATTTGCGGTATGGATGATGTGCAGCTAGTATAGGGGAGTTGACCATCAACAAGTCGCCCGTCGAATCCTCTCGGATCGCTCGATTTCGGTTCTTCTCCATCGCCCCTGTTCGCGCGCAGAAATAGAGCCCCTGTTCTCCGAGCTCGCGGCGCTTGCGCGGCCCGTGCCGCCGGCGAGCCTCGCCGACACCGAATCGTGCGGTAGCGTGCGTCCTCGCCAAAGACCGTGTGTCGCGTCGCGCCGCCGCGCCGCGCCACCGAGCTCTCGTCGCGCGCCCCTGCATCGCCCGCGCGCCCGCCGCGCGCAGCCAGCGACCTCGCGCACGCCCACGCGCCCATTCCTGCGCCCCAGCGTGCCCAGCCAGCCCTATTGCTGCCCCGTTCGTGCAATCGGCTCGTTCGTGCGTTCGTCGCGCCTCGTGAGTTGCTCCCGAGCTGAGCCTTGTTTATTTTATTATATTTAGGCCTATTGTGTGATTTTTGTTGTGATTGATAGGTTCTCGGTAGCTAGTTCGGGAATTCAGAATAGAGTACCTAGCTACACATGTCAATAAACACAAACAAGCAGTCAATCAGCAATCACATATAATATCGCAGGGTCCACACAACTCGAGTTGCAGGTAGATAGCATCATCCGGGCCTGATGCATAAAGTACCTTGCATCCATGGCAGGGACGTCGAGACAGTGCTCCGTCCCTGGACCCCGTGAGGGATTAGCTAACCCAAGCGGTAGGCCCCTGCAATCTGGGTGGTGTGGTGGCGGATATTAAATGCCCCAACGGTCGGGATGATGACTTGGCATTGCCTCGTCCCCGGCAGCCGGCATGTCCTCAGCATGTTTGGCAGTAGCCCCTGATTGCCACCTGTTAAGGCAACGACGGCTTCCTGGTGTAAGCCTACCACGACCCGTTCTTTAGCCCCAGGTGCGGTGGTTCAGGTTGACATAGTTTACGTGTCCAGGTCTCACACCCCTATGTCAGTGACACCGATCCAAAGATTTAGTTAGGCGTGGTGACTGGACATGGGCGACTTTGCCTCTAGACCCGGCACCCCATAGTTCCGCAGAGAGCACGCGGTGCATGCTTACGCTCATTACAGCGCCGACTGGAGAGCTCCTCGGGATTGTGAGCCAGTGTACCTTTCGTCGACAGTAGACAGGCTGAGGCCGGGACTTGTTTCTCGTATAGGGCGACTTGTGTATTAGACTGTGTGGTGATATTATTCCGGACTAAGACCCTGAGTTGGCATCCGGGGCCCAAGTGTGGGCTAAGCTATGTGCTCTACTCTGTGTTTATACTCATAGCTTGCATACGCTCATCGAGATGACCATGTATATCGTATTGTACCCCGGTTGGGGATTCTTACTGAGTAATTCGTTACTCACCCTTATTATTGTGGTTTTCCACAGGTAACCAAGTTGCGAGACAGGATGGCTGAAGGAGGAGCTGTGATCATGGGGCTCAGTCATCAAACTCTGATTTTGTGTTATGACTCTTTATGTTTTATTTTCTCCTGAATGCATGAGGGACACTGAGCCCTAGGATGTTTTTCGAATATTTTGTGGATTCCAGCTTTATTGTATCTAGACATGTGTTGAATGATTTTAAGAAATCTCTGATCGGAGTATACTTTGGAAATGTATTTATCTTAGAACAGGTGCTTGGAAACAGGGACAGGTTCTAAGGAAATTGTCTAGTTTTTAAAGGGGTTATTTTGAATGTTTTGTTTTAATTGGAATCCGAAATCATGTCTGTTTAATGTCCTTTACTTTGAATGCATGCATTGGGGTAAGGGCACATTTAGTGCCCCATTCGGGTCGGTCCCTTACAGTTGGTAACAGAGCTCAGAGTCATAAATTTTGTAGATTGACCTTTTGTTGTAGGTCGTTTTCCCATGATCACTAGCACTCCGATAGTCATCAGGTACGCCTAAGTTTACTATTTGTTGTAGAAAAAGGGTTAAAAATTTACAATACTTGTCATCTAGTGTATGCCTTGTGTAGTGTTGTGGAGCGGAGACGAGCAGGTTCTGACTCGTTATTGGTTTGGGTTTAGAGCGCCATCATGCCAGCTTCCCGCAGTGTGTGATGTATGTTGTGGCTTGTTGTGGTATCCAGATAGATTCGGATGCCCTCGGACATCTTTCCAGAGGGAGGTAGAGATTGGACTCCCATAGGCCAAGCTGTGCCTGGGGCGATTGTTGGTTTTCCCCTAGTGAGAGGGTGGAGGTGCTTGCCTTGGAATGCCACTCCAAGAGAGGAGTTAGCGTGTGGTTGTCTTTGATGTGGATGTTTGTGGAGCAGTCCCCGTGTGGACTAGCACAGGTAGCTCAAGTGTTGATCTTGAGCCTTGTTAGATTATTTGGTTGCCCAGAGTGGTTGCAAAGTTGGTAGCCTTCGAGGAGATTGATGAGGCATCTTTGTGCTTCGTGAAGTGTTGTTGTTTGCGACGCCAGATGGCGGAACCACAGTAGTTAAGGGTGCAGCAAGTAGTGTTCTCTTCGGACTGGATCCGTTGGTGGTTTCCTCAGTTGTTTGATAGAGACGAACACTTCTCTTTTGGTAAGCCCTTAGAGTAGGGCTAGCTGCTGCATGTTGAGAGAGCCGGCCAGAGTTTGTTGAGCATCATGTGGAGATGCAAGATTAGGCTGTGAGTCTTCAGCTTGATGAGATGCCTTAGGCATGGTTGTTGGAGTTGAGCCCTTGTATGCCTAGCCAGAGTTCGTGTCACTTGAGGTTGTGACCTTGTTGGCCCCGTTTGTAGTAAGATGTGGATTTGGTAGTAATGGCACTTGAGGTGCATTGGTTGGTGTGCCACTTCGGCACTAAGTCTGGTTCAGGCCTGAGCTTTGCATGGGCATAGCAGATGGTTCTATGCCGTCCGGAGTTCAGCGCACTCCTTTAGCCTTGGATCCGTTTGTGGCAGTTGCACCTGTTTTGGTCGTGCAAAAGGGCTAATTCAGTGGTAGTCATAGGAATACAAGAGAAAGGATGTTCGAGAGGAGCCGGAGCCTTTTCCCGGTGTTACTAGAGGTTGAGTAAGTCAAGCAGGTTGACGGTTGGTAAGTGTTAGTGCGCGTGCATCTCACGCTAGTGTTAAGGCCAAGAGATCTTTGTGGTTGGTAGTGCGGTCAACTACCTTCGAGTGCCTAAATTTGAGGAGGGTTGAGCATCGTAGAAGCAAGTTGGGTCCAGCTGAGGGACCATGAGTTGGATGCCTATGAGGTGAGTAGGATGTCTTGTGAGAGGAGTTGGATGCCTTATGGGTAAGCACCCTTGGTAGAGGCTTGGTATAAAGTAAGTTCGGTTTGGCATGGTTATGCTTTGGTAGAGCAAGGTTGCCACAGCTTCGAGCATCGTGTGGAGATGGAACTTTGGGTGTTCCGTTGATTGATTGTATCTCTGCTAGGAGCTAGTGTTGCTTTTTTTGGGAAAGGCATTTGTTAGTCTTGGATCTCTAAATGAAGGTTGGGAGTTGTGCACACAAGTGTGTTTTGTGTGGTTCGTTCTGTGGCAGGAGTTTCAGATCCATGTAGGGTTTGCTTTGGGGATCTGGTGCACAGTTCTTGGAAAAGTTGGACTCCAGGTGGATGTTGTAAGACTTTAGTGAGGTGGTAAGGGTACCATGCTCGTGGTATCAGGTTGTTGCTTAGGTAAGATTTGTTAAGTTGGACCTAAGCTTCGCGTTGTGGATCTTCTTGTTGATCGTCATGGTAGAGAGAGTTGTTCGGATCCTTCATTGGGTAGAAGTTATGCTGTGGTTGATGTCTGAGTAGGAGGATGACGCATTCGGTAGCGTTTCGGGTCCTCTTGGTTTCCAAGGAGTTGGAGTTGGCCAGCATGGTTATGATGCTGGGAAAATGGAGTTGTTGTTGTTCAGGCAGTTGGCTGTTAGTCCGTTGGTTGGCAGTGGGTGTCAAGGGTTGTGGGAGAACCCTAGGTTGTGGAGAGCCTCTCTAGAGCTCAATCAGGCCCAGGTAGGGAATTTCAGTGGGCAAGCTGGAACCGTGTAATTTGTAGCCTCGGGTGAGTTTTTGGCAGTCTTGGTAGCCTAGCAAGTTAGTTTTTGTTGGAGTCGATTCCGGATTGGTTCCGGTGTGGTGACAAGTTGATGTTTGGTGTTAACCAAGGTGTGGATTGGAATTGCTAGAAGTCAGTTTGCTCGTGGGACGAATGGTTCGTGCCCTGTTGGTTGTCTTCCTGTTTCCAGGAAAGTTGAGAGTTGCCCCGTTGGTATTTGGAGGTCCAGTTCGTGGTGGACCCCTATTGCTACCCCGTGAGATTTTGATCTTGTTGCTTTAGTGGAGCAAGACAGTGAGTGTATGTGGAGCTCTCTGTCCTTCGGTTGTCTGCTCGTAGAAGTCGTTTCTTTCTGGGTTTGGCAGGTTACTACCGTCGGTTTGTTAAGGACTTTTCCGCCATAGCCTCGCCCCTCACTCGTCTGACGAGGAAGGGTGTCGAGTTTGTTTGGGACGGTAGGTGTGATGAGAGCTTTGCCAGGCTCAAGCGCAGTTTGACTTCAGCACCAGTGTTGGCAGTCCCGGAGGGGATAGGTGGTTTTGTGGTTTACAGCGATGCTTCCAAGTTCGGGTTGGGTGTGTGTTGATGCAGCACGGGAAGGTCATTGCTTATGCTTCCTGTCAGCTGAAGCCATATGAGCAGAACTATCCGACTCATGATATGGAGTTGGCAGCAGTGGTGTTTGCACTGAAGATTTGGAGGCATTACCTGTATGGTGAGCGGATTCAGATGTTTACCGATCACCAGAGCCTCAAGTATCTGTTTACTCAGAAGGAGCTGAATATGAGGCAGGGGAGATGGTTAGAGTTGGTGAAAGATTATGACTGCGAGATTTTGTACCATCCGGGCAAAGCAAATGTTGTAGCTGATGCTTTAGGTAGGAAGACGTAGCACTCTGCGGTATTGTTGAGTTCCCAGCCCAGATTACGGAGAGAGTTCGAGCGGGCTGAGATTGCAGTGTTGTTGTGTGAGGTTACTGCCAGAGTAGCTCAGTTGACAGTCCAGCCATCGATTAGACAGCGGATTATTGATAGTCAGCTGAGTGATCCCGCACTTAAGAAATTGGGTGACAGAGTTAGTGTTGATGGAGATTTTGACTTTGTATATTCACCAGACAGTGGGCTGACGTACAGAGGCCGGTTGTGTGTTCCGGATGTTGCAGGATTGCGAGCAGAGTTACTCTCAAAGGCCCACAGTTCTCTGTTTGCTTGGCACCCCGGGGGTTCCAAGATGTATCAGGATCTTAAGCAGACATTCTGGTGGATGGGTATGAAAAGAGATGTGGCGGGGTTTGTCAGTCGATGTCTCACTTGTCAACAAGTGAAGGCACCCAGGCAGAGACCAGCCGGTTTGTTGCAGCCGCTGAGTGTACCTCAGTGGAAATGGGAAGAGATCTCCATGGACTTTATTTCTAGTTTGCCGAGGACTCCGAGGAAGTTCTCTCAGATTTGGGTGATAGTCGATCGATTGTCTAAGAGTGCACACTTCATTCCCAGTAGAGACACTTACACCGTGGAACAGTGGGCGTAGTTGTTTTTGGAGCAGATCATTCGTTATCACGATGTGCCTGTGAGGATTGTGTCTGACCGTGATTCGAGGTTCACTTCGCTTCTGAGAGCGCTCGAGAAGGGTTTAGGACCGAGTGCGATTTCAAAGACGGCTTTTCACCCTCGCACCGATGGGACCGGTGAGAGGTGAATCGATTCTCGAGGATATGTTGAGGGCTTGTGTGTTGGACTTCGGCGGTTGGGACCGAGATTCGTGATTCGATGGAGTTTGCATATTAACAACAGTTATCAGTCGTCGATTCAGATGGCTCCATTCGAGGCTTTGTATGGTAAGCGTTGCCGATCTCCTGTGTTCTGGGAAGAGGTTGGTGATAGGCAGGTTTTGGGTCCCGAGTTGCTGCAGTTGACTAATGGTGTCGTGCAGAAGATCAGAGCTCGTATGTTGACAGCTCAGAGCAGACAGAAGAGTTATGCCGATGTCCCGCGTCGGGATTTAGAGTTTGAGGTTGGTCAGCATGTATTCCTAAAGGTTGCACCGATGCGAGGTGTTTTGAGGTTTGGCAAGCGTGGAAAGCTGAGTCCCCGTTTTGTTGGTCCGTTTGAGATTCTAGAGAGGATCGGCAAGGTTGCTTATCGATTAGCCTTGCCTCCGTCATTGTCAGAGGTAAACAGTGTTTTTCATGTTTCGATGTTGAGACAGTACATGCCGGACCCGTCGCACATTGTTGACTTTGAGCCGTTGCAGCTGAATGAAGATTTGAGCTTCGAGGAAAAGCCAGTGGGGATTCTTGCTTTTGAGGCAAAGACACTGCGTAATCGTGAAATCCGGTTGGTAAAAGTTCAGTGGAGGAGTCAGAGTTCAGAGGAAGCCACTTGGGAGCGGGAGGATGAGATGAGATTGCAGTATTGTAAGGGACCGACCCGAATGGGGCACTAAATGGGCCCTTACCCCAATGCATGCATTCAAAGTAAAGGATATTAAACCGACATGATTTCGAATTCCAATTAAAACAAAAACATTCAAAATAACCCCTTTAAAAACTAGACAATTTCCCTAGAACCTGTCCCTGTTTCCAAGCACCTGTTCCAAGATAAATACATTTCCAAATTTACTCCGATCAGAGATTTCTTAAAATCATTCAAAACATGTCTAAATACAATAATCTTTGGAATCCACAAAATATTGAGAGAAAACATCCTAGGGCTCGTGTCTTGCTACATGCATTCAGGGGAAAATAACACATAAAGAGTCATAACACAAAATCAGAGTTTGATGATTGAGCCCCATGATCACAGCTCCTCCTTCAGCCATCCTGTCTCGCAACTTGGTTACCTGTGGAAAAATCACAGTAAGGGTGAGTAACGAATTACTCAGTAAGAATCCCCAACCGGGGTACAATACGATATACATGGTCATCTCGATGAGCGTATGCAAGCTATGAATATAAACAAAGAATAGAGCACATAGCTTAGCCCACACTTGGGCCTCGGATGCGGCTTAGGGTCTTAGTCCGGAATAATATCACCACACGATCCAATATATAAGTCGCCTATACGAGAAACAAGTCCCGTCCTCACTTTCTCTCATCGTCGACGAAAGGTACACCGGCTCACAATCCCGAGGAGCTCTCCCGCCGCATTTGTAATGGCGTAAGCATGCACCGCGTGCTCTGCAGAACTATGGGGGTTGCCGGGTGCGGAGGCAAGCTGCCCATATCCGATCCACCACGCCTAACTAAATCTTTGGATCGGTGTCACCGACATAGGGGTGTGAGACCCAGACACGTAAACTATGTCAACTTTGAACCACCGCACTTTGAGGCCAAGGAGCGGTCGTGGTAGGCTTACACCGTGAAGTCGTCCTTGCCTTAACAGTGGCAATCGGGGCTCACGCCAAACATGCCGAGGACATGCCGGGCCGCCGGGGACGAGGCAATGCCAAGTCATCATCCCGACCGTTGGGGCATTAACAACTGCCACCCTCACGGGGTCTAGGGACGGAATGACTTGCTCGACGTCCCTGTCATGGATGCAAGGTTCTTTATGCATCAGACCCGGATGATGCTATCTACCTGCAATTCTAACCGCCCTAGCAAAGCGACAAACAATTCCATAAAATCCAATACGTGCTCAATAAGAATACAACGAGCCTAGCATGATACTACGAAGCAAGGAACAGATACGAGCATGCTAGAGAGGAACAACCTAGCATGGATTAACATGAGAATTAAACCAGGAAAAGCATGCTAATCGGGAATTCAGAATAGAATACCTAGCTACACATGTCAATAAACACATACAAGCAATCAATCAGCAATCACATATAATATCGCAGGGTCCACACAACTCCGGTAAGAAATCCTTACCTTGGCCGGGGACAATTTGACACGAAATCCTAAACGGCGAACGAACCCGAACTAGCTTCCGAGAACCTATCAATCACAACAAAAATCACACAATAGGCCTAAATATAATAAAATAAATGAGGCTCATCTCGGGAGCAACTCACGAGGCACGGCATTTAACGCAACGAAGCGAGCCGATTGCACGACGAGGCGGCAAAGAACGGGGTGGCTAGGCGAGCCGGGCGCAGAATGGGTGCGTGGCGCCGATCGTGGACGGCGCGCTGGCGTAAACAGAGGCGCGCAGCGATGCGAGGGGCGACACGGAGAGGCTCGGCTGGGGTGCTCATGGCCGGCACGACTTCGGCGAGCGTGGGCTCGAGCGACGCGCGTTGCGGAGGCGAGGCGCAGCGGCGCGCGGTGTCGCGGCGAGGCTCGGCGGCTAAGGCGACTTCTGCAAGACGCGAGCTCGCGAACGAGGCGAAACAGGCGAACAGAGGATCGGAGAAAACGAGCTCGATTCCGGGCGGTTGGGGAAGATTCGACGCGCGATTTGAAGCTGGACCACTTCCCCTACACTAGCTGCACAAAACCCACACGAATCTCCTCACTCCTATGGCCGGCAGAGCGAAATCGAAACCAAGGGGAAAGAAATCGGATTTTTTTGAAGGAAAGGAAGAAGAGGGAGAACTTACCAGCTGCTCGGAGGGAGAATGGCTTCGAATTGGAGAGGAGGAGCTCGGAATTGGCTGGTCGGCGAGGGAGAAAATCATGAAAGCAACGATCGGTTGGAGAAGAAAATCGCGAAGGAAATGGGGAAGAAGAAGGAGAAGCTCGGGCGATTTTTGCCTTTAAATTAAAACTCACCTCGAACAGGCTTAACATAAAGGTGGCGCTTTAGAAGCACAAGAGCGCTCAGTGGCTCGATTGGCAACGCCCCCTGCCTAGCACGCGACACGTCCCTGGTTCGAATCTCACTTGACGCGTTATTTAATTCCCCATTTATTTTAACCTTTCCCCAAGCCCAAATGCCTTCACCAAAATTCTCGATCCCATTCAAATCGACTCATAATTATTCCGGAAATTTTTAATTTCAAAACCGGCCCTGTCGGCCCGACCCAAAATTACCAAAATGCCCCTGGGCCTCCCGGGAAGACCGGGATGAAATTTCCGGGCCGTTACAATACTCCCCCCTTATAAGACTTTCGTCCTTGAAAGTCAATTAAGATTGAAACAGCTCAGGATAATGAAATCTCATCTCATCCTCCCGCTCCCAAGTGGCTTCCTCTGAACTCTAACTCCTCCACTGAACCTTTACCAGTGGATTTCACGATTCTGCAGTTGTCTTTGTCTCAAAAGAAAGAATCCCCACCGGTTTTTCCTCAAGCTCAACTCCTCATTCAGTGCAAAGGCTCAAAATCCACAATGTGCGATGGGTCCGGCACATACCGCCTCAACATCAAAAACATGAAAAACATGCTGCATCGCCGACAATGACGGAGGCAAGGCTAATCGATAAGCAACCCTGCCGATCCTGGCCCGTAATCTCAAGCGGACCAACAATACGGGGACTCGGCTTTCCACGCTTGCCAAACCTCAAAACACCTCGCATCGGTGCGACCTTAAGGAATACATGTTGACCAACCTCAAACTCCAATCCCGACGCCGAACATCGGCATAACTCTTCATTCTCGCTCTCCGAGTGTCAACATACGAGCTCTAATCTTTCTTGACGGCACCATTGGTCAATCGCAGCAACTCGGGACCCAAAACACGCCTATCACCAACCTCTTCCCGAACACGGGAGATCGGCAGCGCTTACCATACAAAGCCTCGAATGGAGCCATCTCGATCGCCGATCGATAATCGTTGTTATATGCAAACTCCATCGATCACAGTCATCGGTCCCAATCGCACGGGAAATCCAACACACAAGCCCTCAACATATCTTCGAGAATCTGGTTCACCCTCTCGACCGTCCATCGGTCCGAGGGTGAAAAAGTCATCTTTGAAATCGCACTCAGTGCCTAAACCTTACGGAGCACTCTCCGAAACGAGAAGTGAACCTCGAATCACGGCCGATCACGATCCTCACAGCACACCGTGATAACGAATGATCTCGCTCCAAAAACAATCTGCGCCCATTGTTCCACGGTATAAGTGTCTCTAGGGAATGAAGTGTGCGCTCTTAGTCAATCGATCGACTATCACCCAAATCGAGAGAACTTCCTCTGAGTCCTCGGCAATCCGTAAATAAAGTCCATGGAGATCTCTTCCCATTTCCACAGAGGTACACTCGTAGTACGCAACAAACTGGTGGTCTTTGCTCAGGTGCCTTCACTTGCCGACAAGTGAGACATCGATCGACAAACTTCGCAACATCTCTTTTCATACCCATCCACCGAATATCTCGCTTAAGATCTCGATACATCTTGGTACCCCCGGGTGCCAAGCAAACGGAGAAGCTGCGAGCCTCGAGAGCAACTCGTTCGTAATCCCGCAACATCCGGAACACACAACCGCCCTCAGACGTCCACCCCACCGTCGTGAATACACAAAGTCAAAATCTCCATCAGCACTAACTCTGTCAAATAATCTTTTAATTGCGGGGTCACTCAGCTGACTATCAATAATCCGTTGTCAACTGAGCTACTCTGGCAGTAACCTCACCCAAAAACACTGCAATCTCAGCCCGCTCGACCTCTCTCCGTGTCTGGTGGGAACTTAACAACGCCATGAGTGCGACGTCTTCCTACTCAAGCATCGGCTACAACATTTGCTTTACCGGATGATACAAAACTCATGAGTCATAATCTTTCACCAACTCTAACCATCTCTCTCCGCCTCATATTCAGCTCCTTCTGAGTAAACAGATACTTGAGGCTCTGGTGATCGGTAAACATCTGGATCCGTTCACCATACAGGTAATGCCTCCAAATCTTCAATGTAAACACCACTGCTGCCAATTCCATATCATGAGTTGGATAGTTCTGCTCATATAGCTTCAGCTGACGGGAAGCATAAGAAATGACCTTCCCGTGCTGCATCAACACACAACCCAACCCGAACTTGGAAGCATCGCTGTAAACCACGAAACCACTCGTCCCTTCGGGATCGCCAACATCAGGTTTGAAGGCAAACTGCGCTTGAGCCTGGCAAAGCTCTCATCACACTTACTGTTCCAAATAAACTCCACACCCTTCCTCGTCAGACGAGTGAGGGGCGAGGCTATGGCGGAAAAATCCTTAACAAACCGACAGTAGTAACCTGCCAAACCCAGAAAGAAACGGCTCCCACGAGCAGACAACCGAAGGACAGAGAGCTTCACATGCACTCACTGTCTTGCTCCTACCAAAGCAACAAGATCAAAATCTCACGGGGTAGCAACAAGGGTCTACCACGGATTGAACCTCCAAATACCAACGGGGCAACTCTCAACTTTCCTGGAAACAGGAAGACAACCAACAGGGCACGAATCATTCGCCCCACGAGCAAAACTGACTTCTAGCAATTCCAATCCACACCTTGGTCAACACCAAGCATCAACTTGTCACCATACCGGAACCAATCCGGACTCTACTCCAAACAATTATCAACTTGCTAGGCTACCAAGATCGCAAAGCAATTCCCGAGGCTACGAACTACACGGCTCAAGGCTTGCCAAGCGCAACTCCCCTACTTGGCTGACCGAGCTCTAGAGAGGCTCTCCACAACCTAGGGTTCTTCGACAACCCTCGACACCCACTCGCCAACTAATCGCCTCTGACCAGCTGCTCGCACAACAACAACTCTTTTTTTCCAGCAACACAACCATGCTGGCCAACTCCAACTCCTTGGGAACCAAGAGGACCCGAAACGCTACCGAATGCGTCATCCTCCTACTTAGACATCAACCACAACATGACTCCTACCCAAGGAAGGATCCGAACAACTCTCTCAGCCATGACAATCAACAAGAAGATCCGCTAACCAAGCTTAGGTCCACTTAACAAATCTTACCTAAGCAACAACCTGATACCACGAGCATGGTATCCTTACCACCTCACTAAAGCCTTACAACACCCACCTGGAGTCCAACTCTTCCAAGAATTGAGCACCAGATCCCCAAAGCAAACCCTACCTGGATCTGAAACTCTTGCCACAGAACGAACCACACAAAACACACTTGTGTGCACAACTCTCAACCTTCATTTAGGGATCCAAGACTAACAAATGCTTTTCCCAAAAAGCAACACTAGCTCCTGGCAGAGATACAATCAATCAACGGAACACCCAAAGTTCCATTTCCACACGATGCTCGAAGCTGTGGCAACCTTGCTCTACCAAAGCATAACCATGCCAAACCAAACTTACTTTATACCAAGCCTCTACCAAGGGTGCTTACCCATAAGGCATCCAACTCCTCTCACAAGGCATCCTACTTACCTCATAGGCATCCAACTCATGGTCCCTCAACTGGACCCAACTTGCTTCTACGATGTTCAACTCTCTTGAGATTTAGGCACTCGAAGGTAGTTGACCGCACTACCAACCAAAAAGATCTCTTGGCCTTAACACTAGCGTGAGATGCACGTGCACTAACACTTACCAACCGTCAACCGCTTGACTTACTCAACCTCCAAAGAACACCGGGAAAAGGCTCCTTCGAACATCCTTCGCTTGAAATCTTTCGATTACACCGAACTAGCCCTTTTTGCACGACCTCCACAGGTGCAACTACCATAAACGGATCCAAGGCTAAAGGAGTACGCTAAACTCCGAACGGCATAGAACCATCTGCTATGCCCATGCCAAACTCAGGCCTTAACCAGATTTAGTGCCAAAGTGGCACACCAACCAATGCACCTCAAGTGCCACTACTACCAAATCCACATCTTACTACAACGGGGCCAACAAGGTCACAACCTCAAGTGACACGAACTCTGGCTCGGCATACAAGGGCTCAACTCCAACAACCATGCCTAAGGCATCTCATCGAGCTAAAGGCTCACAACCTACTCTTGCATCTCCACATGATGCTCAACAAACTCTGGCCGGCTCTCTCATCATGCAGCAGCTAGCCCTACTCTTGGCTTACCAAAAGAAGAGTGTTCAATTCTATCACACAACTGAGGAAACCACCAACGGATCCGGTCCAAGGAACATCGCTTCTTTGCACCCTTAACTACAGGGTTCCGGCTTACTGGCTACAACAACCTCACTTCACAGAAACACAAAGATGCCTCATCAACCTCCTCGAAGGCTACCAGCTTTGCAACCACTCTCTGGGCAACCAAATAATCTAATAAGGCTCAAGATCAAGACTTGAGCTACCTGTGCTAGTCCACACGGGGACCCGCTCTACCAACATCCACATCAGCACAACCACAGCTACCTTCTCTCTTGGAGTGGCATTCCAAGGCAAAGCACCTCCACCCTCTCACTAGGGGAAAACCATCAATTGGGCCACAGTTGGCCTATGGGAGTCCAATCTCTACCTCCCTCTGGAACGATGTCTCAGGGCATCCGAACCTACCTGGATACCACAACAAGCCACAACATACATCACACACTGTGGGAAGTTGGCATGATGGCGCTCTAAACCCAAACCAATAACGAGTCGAGAACCGCTTCGTCTCCGCTCCACAACACTATACAAGGCATACACTAGATGGACGTGTATTGTAAATTCTTAACCTTTTTCTACAACAAATAGTAAACTTAGCGCGTGCACTGATGGTGTCGGAGTGCTAGTGATCATGGGAAAACGACCTACAACAACAGTCATACTACATAATTTATGACTCTGAGCTCTCGATACCAATCTATGAGGGACCGACCGAATGGGGCACTAAATGGGCCCTTACCCCAATGCATGCATTCGAAGTAAAGGATATTAAACCGACATGATTTGGATTCCAATTAAAACAAAAACATTCAAAATAACCCCTTTAAAAACTAGACAATTTCCTGGAACTGTCCCTGTTTCCAAGCACTGTTCTAAGATAAATACATTTCCAAAGTTTACTCCGATCGAGATTTCTTAAAATCATTCAAAACATGTCTAAATACAATAATCTTTGGAATCCACAAAATATTCGAGAGAAAACATCATAGGGCTCTCGTGTCGCTACATGCATTCGTGGGGAAAATAACACATAAAGAGTCATAACACAAAATCGAGTTTGATGATTGAGCCCCATGATCACGGCTCCTCCTTGACCATCTGTCTCGCAACTTGGCTACCGTGGAAAAACCACAGTAGTAAGGGTGAGTAACGAATTACTCAAGTAAGAATCCCCAACCGGGGTACAATACGATATACATGGTCATCTCGATGAGCGTATGCAAGCTATGAATATAAACACAGAATAGAGCACATAGCTTAGCCCACACTTGGGCCTCGGATGCCGGCTTAGAGTCTTAGTCCGAATAATATCACCACCACGATTCAATATATAAGTCGCCTATACGAGAAACAAGTCCGGCCTCGGCACTGTCTCATCGGCGAGAAAGGTACATCGGCTCACAATCCCGAGGAGCTCTCGATCGTATTTGTAATGAGCGTAAGCATGCACCGCGCGTGCTCTGCGCAGACTATGGGGGTTGCGGGTGCCGAGGCAAGCCGCCCATATCCGATCACCACACCTAACTAAATCTTTGGATCGGTGTCACCGACATAGGGGTGTGAGACATGGACACGTAAACTATGTCGGCTGAACCACCGCACTGGGGCAAGGGCGGTCGTGGTAGGCTTACACCAGAAGCCGTCCTTGCCTTAACAGTGGCAATCGGGGGCTCTTGCCAAACATGCCGAGGACATGCCGCCGCAGGGGACGAGGCAATTCCAAGTCATCATCCCGACCGTTGGGGCATTAACAAGCGCCACCCTCACCCAAGATTGCGGGGCCTACCGCTTGGGTTAGCTAATCCTCACGGTCCGAGGGCGGAATGACTTGCTCGACGTCCCCCGCCATGGATGCAAGGTTCTTTATGCATCAAAGCCGGATGATGCTATCTACCGCAATTCTAACCCGCCTAGCAAACAACAAACAATTCCATAAAATCCAATACGTGCTCAATAAGAATACAACGAGCCTAGCATGATACTACGAAGCAAGGAACAGATACGAGCATGCTAGAGAGGAACAACCTAGCATGGATTAACATGAGAATTAAACCAGGAAAATCATGCTAATCGGGAATTCAGAATAGAATACCTAGCTACACATGTCAATAAACACAAACAAGCAATCAATCAACAATCACATATAATATCGCAGGGTCCACACAACTCCGGTAAGAAATCCTTACCTTGGCCGGGGACAATTTGACACGAAATCCTAAGCGGCGAACGAACCCGAACTAGCTACCGAGAACCTATCAATCACAACAAAAATCACACAATAGGCCTAAATATAATAAAATAAATGAGGCTCAGCTCGGGAGCAACTCACGAGCCACGACGAAGGCACGAACGAGCCGATTGCACGAACGGGGCAGCAATGGGGCTGGCTAGGCGAGCTGGGGCGCAGGAATGGGCGCGTGGGTGCGCTGGCTGCGCGTGCTAAGCGCTGACTGCGCGCGGACGGGCGATGCAGGGGCGACACGGAGAGGCTCGGGCGGCGCCATGGCCTGGCACGACTTCGGCGAGCGAGGGCTCGGCGACGCGTTGCGGAGCCGGGCGAGGCGCTGCGCGGTGTGCTTGGCGAGGCTCGCGGTGGGCGGCTCTGCAAGACGCGAGCTCGGCGAATAGGGGCGAACAGAGGATCGGAGAAAACGAGCTCGATTTCGGGCGATTGGGGAAGATTCGACGCGCGATTTGAAGCTGGACCACTTCCCCTACACTAGCTGCACAAAACCCACACGAATCTCCTCACTCCTATGGCCGGCAGAGCGAAATCGGAACCTAGGGGAAAGAAATCAGATTTTTTTTAAGGAAAGGAAGAAGAGGGAGAACTTACCAGCTGCTCGGAGGGAGAATGGCTTCGAATTGGAGAGGAGGAGCTCGGAATTGGCTGGTCGGCGAGGGAGAAAATCGCGAAGACGCGATCGGTTGGAGAAGAAAATCGCGAAGGAAATGGGGAAGAAGAAGGAGAAGCTCGGGCGATTTTTGCCTTTAAATTAAAACTCACCTCGAACAGGCTTAACATAAAGGTGGCGCGTTTAGAAGCACAAGAGCGCTCAGTGGCTCGATTGGCAGCGCCCCCTGCCTAGCACACGACACATCCCTGGTTCGAATCTCACTCTACTCGCTATTTAATTCCCAATTTATTTTAACCTTTCCCCAAGCCCAAATGCTTTCACCAAAATTCTCGATCCCATTCAAATCGACTCATAATTATTCCGGCAATTTTTAATTTCAAAATCGGCCTTGTCGGCCCGACCCAAAATTACCAAAATGCCTCTGGGCCTCCCGGGAAGACCGGGATGAAATTTCTGGGCCGTTACAAGTATCCCTCCCGGGATGAAATTTCTGGGCCGTTACAAGTATCCCGAGCTGTTCCAGTCTTAAGGGACTTTCGAGGACGAAAGCCTTATAAGGGGGGAATATTGTAACGGCCCGGAAATTTCATCATGTATTTGCTAATTACTGGAAAAATTATAAGGCGATTTGAATGGGATCGGGAAGTTTGGTGAAGACATTTGGGCTTGGGAGAATGTGAAAATAAATAGGAAATTAAATAGCGCGTCGAGTGAGATTCGAGCCAGGGTCGCGTAGGAAGTTAGGCAAGCATCGCTGCCAATCGAGCCACTGAGCGCTCTTGTGAATCTTATCGCGCCATCTTGTATATATGTCTGTCTTCGTGCGTTTTATTTAGAAGCAGAAAATCGCCCAGCCTTTTTCCTTCCCCATTTCTTCTTCTTCTTCTTCGCGAATTCCCTCCGACCGACTGCGAATTCCTCCCTCGCCGACTTCAATTCGCCGGTTTTCCTTCTCCAAATCGAAGGCGATGCTCGGCGGTGGTGAGTCCTTCTCTCTTCTTCTCTCTTCTTCTTCTTCTTCAATTTTACCTCTGTTTCGGGCTTTGCCATTTCCGGCCGAGTCGAAGTGATTTGCGGTATGGATGATGTGCAGCTAGTGTAGGGGAGTTCACCATCAACAAGTCGCCCGTCGAATCCTCTCGGATCGCTCGATTTCGGTTCTTCTCCATCACCCCTGTTCGCGCGCAGAAACAGAGTCCTGTTCGCGAGAGCTCGCGTCGCAGGCGACCGGCCAGCCGAGCCTCGCGCTCGCCGACACCGCCGTGCGGTAGCGCGTCCTCGCCAAAGCCGTGTGTCGCGTCGCCGCCCGGCGCCCGGTGAGCCTCGTCGCGCGCGCCTGCGCATCGCCGCCGCTGCGCGACCGCCGCGCCCTCGCATGCCCACGCGCCCATTCCTGCGCCTCAGCGTGCCCGGCCGACCCTATTCTTTGCCCGTTCGTGCAATCGGCTCGTTAAATGCGTTAAATCGCGCCTCGTGAGTTGCTCCCGAGCTGAGCCTTGTTTATTTTATTATATTTAGGCCTATTGTGTGATTTTTGTTGTGATTGATAGGTTCTCGGTAGCTAGTTCGGGTTCGTTCGCAATTTAGGATTTCGTGTCAAATCGTCCCCGACCAAGGTAAGGATTTCTTACCGGAGTTGTGTGGACCCTGCGATATTATATGTGATTGCTGATTGATTGCTTGTTTGTGTTTATTGACATGTGTAGCTAGGTACTCTATTCTGAATTCCCGATTAGCATGATTTTCCTGGTTATTTCTCATGTTAATCCATGCTAGGTTGTTTCTTTACGGCATGCTCGTATTCATTCCTTGCTTCGTAGTATCATGCTAGGCTCGTTGTATTCTTATTGAGCACGTATTGGATTTTATGGAATTGTTTGCTGATTGCTAGGGCAGGTTAGAGTTGCAGGTAGATAGCATCATCCGGGCCTGATGCATAAAGTACCTTGCATCCATGGCAGGGACGTCGAGACAGTGCTCCGTCCCTGGACCCCGTGAGGGATTAGCTAACCCAAGCGGTAGGCCCTGCAATCTTGGGTGAGGGTGGCAGACTGTTAAATGCCCCAACGGTCGGGATGATGACTTGGCATTGCCTCGTCCCCGGCGGCCGCATGTCTCGGCATGTTTGGCAAGAGCCCCGATTGCCACTGTTAAGGCAAGGACGGCTTCCTGGTGTAAGCCTACCACGACCCGTTCCTTAGCCCCAGGTGCGGTGGTTCAGGCTGACATAGTTTACGTGTCCAGGTCTCACACCCCTATGTCAGTGACACCGATCCAAAGATTTAGTTAGGCGTGGTGACTGGACATGGGCAGCTTGCCTTCAGACCCGGCACCCCCCATAGTCTGCAGTAGCACGCGGTGCATGCTTACGCTAATTACAGCGCCGACTGGAGAGCTCCTCGGGATTGTGAGCCAGTGTATCTTTCGTCGGCAGTAGACAGGCTGAGGTCGGGACTTGTTTCTCGTATAGGGCGACTTGTGTATTGGACTGTGTGGTGATATTATTCCGGACTAAGACCCTGAGTTGGCATCCGAGGCCCAAGTGTGGGCTAAGCTATGTGCTCTATTCTGTGTTTATACTCATAGCTTGCATACGCTTATCGAGATGACCATGTATATCGTATTGTACCCCGGTTGGGGATTCTTACTGAGTAATTCGTTACTCACCCTTATTATTGTGGTTTTCCACAGGTAACCAAGTTGCGAGACAGGATGGCTGAAGGAGGAGCTGTGATCATGGGGCTCAGTCATCAAACTCTGATTTTGTGTTATGACTCTTTATGTTTTATTTTCCCCTGAATGCATGTAGCTGGGCACGGAGCCCTAGGATGTTTTCTGAATATTTTGTGGATTCCAACTTTATTGTATCTAGACATGTGTTGAATGATTTTAAGAAATCTCTGATCGGAGTATACTTTGGAAATGTATTTATCTTGGAACAGGTGCTTGGAAACAGGGACAGGTTCCAGGGAAATTGTCTAGTTTTTAAAGGGGTTATTTTGAATGTTTTGTTTTAATTGGAATCCGAAATCATGTCTGTTTAATGTCCTTTACTTTGAATGCATGCATTGGGGTAAGGGCCCATTTAGTGCCCCATTCGGGTCGGTCCCTTACATTATGGATAAAACATGTTTGGTTGATGGTTTATGTTATTTAAGTTGGGAATTAAAGCTCTTTGGTTATTTGTGTAGTGGTTGGTTGGGCACGAGAATAATAAGTGTTTGGTTGTAGGTGTAAAAAGTGTTTGGCTTAAAGGTTGTTTGGTTAAGGGGTTTATTAATTTTTTAAATGACAATTATTAACCTTTTGACCTTTCATTTGACCAAATTTGACCCGAGCCGTTTTCTGTTCTTTGAGTTGAGTTTGTGAGGCATGTGTAGCTGTCGAGTGTTTCTAAGACACATTTTTTTAGGTTCTCCCCGATTTGATAAATTCAATATTCTTGATTCTATTTTTATGGTCCGAGCTGCTAGTTTTGACCAGTTTGTTCATTTTGGAGTGGTGATTGATTAATTGGGCTGCCAAAAGATTGTTGAAGTGTTGTTTGGGGATTCGACTGTATTCACTTACGTGTTTGATGTGGCATAATCTGTGTTGTTTGTGCTTGTATTGATTATACTGAGAGCATGAAATATATGATTGATATCATGTTAAGGCAAGCATGTAGATTATGTTGATTATATGGATATGCATGAACTATTGTATGTTGATTGATAGAGTCGGTCTTGCATGATGTTTGATGC
The DNA here is from genome assembly GCA_036507275.1 of Sicyos edulis. Lineage (NCBI taxonomy): Eukaryota > Viridiplantae > Streptophyta > Magnoliopsida > Cucurbitales > Cucurbitaceae > Sicyos > Sicyos edulis. The sequence continues at coordinate 39,834,616 of CM071847.1, forward strand.
ACGGCTTGGTGCTTCGTTTGGACGCAAACGAGACACGGAGACCGGATAGAGGATACTAGTAAGCGGATGTGCATGGTTTGTGGCCGGCACGTTCTCGATGGGGGATTTATGGTCCCTCGCCGTCGGGTTCCATTGGATGGTTGGCCCACCAGACTCACGGCCCTGTCGGCATTTTACTAGTAGCCTAGGGTGCTCTCCAGGTATGTGGTTGGGTTTGTGGCCCTTTGGTGAGCGTTCTAGATCCACCCTCACCGTGAGTATGAGACCTGTGGGATTTGTGGTCCCTTAGCTACCAGGCTTCTCTACTCGCAGGATCCCTCGGCCTGAAGCAGGTATCCCAGATTGCCATAGAGATTTGTGGTCTCTATTGGCCTTTAGGTCTTTGGTTTGTGGCCTCAGACCGCTCTACGTGGCGTGGATCTTGGACATGGTTCCTAACCCTTTTTTGCCCAAGAGCTCGGGTTTTGTGGACCCCTTGATTATGTTGCTATCTTGCATGTTTGTGATGTTTTTGACCTGATGCATGTCTTTACCCCGAGGTGGGGAATCCTTACTGAGTTGCAAAACTCACCCTTTCCACTGTGGAATACCACAGGTACTACGGGATTGTATCGGGATGGGTGATCGGACGAGCTGAAGATGACCATGGGACCCGCTGCATTATTCTGTTTAGAGTTTTCTAAATTTTTTCTTTCTGCATGAACTATTTAAGGGCGTGATAAGTTGAATCTGTTTTATCGAGTTTTTATGTTTTGACTTTAGGGTACCCTAAGACTGTTTTAATGAATTTATACTTTTATAACCTTGTTCTTCTGAGTTGTTTTATAGGAGTTTTGTTTTAAATTTACATGCCCAAGATTGCAAATACTATTTTCATGCATTTTGAGTTAAGGACTTAGGTTTAGACTCTAGTTTGGGTTGGGTCCTAACAGACAGGCTAGTGGATTTAGTCGAACGTGCTTCTTCGAAGGGGGGATGGATAGATTTTTAGCTTTGTCCCTTTGTGGTTTCTCAAAAACATCAAATGTTCTCAAAAGTATGAAACTCTACACCTGCAAAATAATGACAATCGATCTCTTCTAAGCATTCATTTTGATCTTTATTTTTGTTTATATCAATTAAAAATTTCAACCACCAAGCAATGTCACCACCCGTGCACCACACGTATGCATATGTAAATGGATGTAGGAGATTTCGAGAGTTGTTCTAAATTTTCCATTTCAAATCTTCAACGTATTTTTTACTTCGATATATTTTGATTTTGATTGTTATAATTTATTATTATTATTATTGAGATTTTAAGGGAATTAGTTAGGTGCTATCTAAATATCAAATAAAAATATTAATACATAAAAGGGTACAAATGTCATTTGCAATATAATAATTTAATCACTAAATTCCATAATATTAAATTTAGACATAGATTTAAATGAGAATAATGAGTAGACATTTGATATTTATTTCTTCCAAACGTAGACACTTCCCTATTTTGACCCATTTTAAAATTTGGAAGGCCCAATATTTTTAGAATATAATAAGTAATTTTAAAATCACATAAAATATTCCTTTGCATACAAAAAAAAGAAGCAAATTATAAACTTTTGGGAACTATAGACTAAAAGTTTTCAAGTTTTAAAGTGGCTTTGATGTTGAAAGAGAGTTCAATATCATAAAAATTTCCGAGTATTTGACACATAAAATTTTAGAGACTGTTCAACATTTAAATACTTTAGGCCTCGTTTGATTTGTGCGTTGGAATGCAGATTTCCAATAATTTAATTAAATTTTCCAAATCTATTGATTAGGTATTTGGTTTGTTTTGTAAAATAAAAAATGTTATTTTGTTTGCTATAGTAATACTTTGAAATGGAATTCAAATAAAATATTTAATATAATATTGTATTTTGATAATATTGTATTTTTATTTTGAATTATCAAAATCTAATTTATTTTTAAATGGTCCATATTTTGAAATAAGTTTAAGATGGCATAGTGAAATGAAAAAATATTTGTTGCATGGAGAATGTTGAAAACAAATTATGTTTTGATTAAATTTTCCACCAAAAATACCGCTTTTGGATCGCAATACTAGATTTTCATTATGGCAAGCTAAAATGTGGGCAGTTCTTGTCCAAATGGATTTAGAAGAAGCTTTATTGGAGATTTCTAAAATGCAGCTTCTTGGACTCAAGATGAAAAGAAAAAAAAAGATTGAAATACTCTTAGTTTAATACATCTGCATTTGTCTAATGAAATTTTGCAAGATGTTTTGAAAGAGAAAGTGCTGCTAGGTTATGGTTAATGTTAGAACAGGTTTGCATGACAAAAACTTTAACTACAAAATTGCATTTGAAGCAGCATTTATTTTCTTATCATATGGATGAAGGGTCATCCTTACCATTTAACTGGTATTAAAGGTGTTATGAAAATGACAATCAACAATCGTAAAACGAAGATATAAAAAGAGATAATGGTAAACGTGAGAGAGGAAGAAAAAAACAACACACCGAATTTATGTGGTTCACCAACGTTGTGTTGGCTAGTCCACTCGTAGAGAGGGGGCAGAGTTTTATTAAGTAGAACCAAATTGCAAAGTTTACAGAATGAGAGAATGAGTGTCATAATTTGGCTAGGGTTTAATTCAAGTTTATATAGGTACTCTAATTAAACCAAACAGAATGCAGACGTAGCGCAGGATGCGAAAGACAAAATGCTGATGTGCAACTAATCGCAGTTCATATCTTTTGGGTGTATTGAAATTTTTTTTTTGTTTGAGATTACAACAATTGAAGGGTGGAAGAGACTTGAACCTAAGACCTTTCGGTTATTAGATGTACATTAATGCCGCTTGAGCTACTGCTTTATTGGCGGGTGTATTGGGATTTTGGTGTGTACTTGAGTGTGCTCTTTTGTAATCTTGTGTTTGGAACTCTAGTTGAATATTCTTGTCGTCTTCGCCCATGGATGTAGGCTTCGTCCGAAACACGATCTTTGCATTATTGTTTTTCTCTTTACTCCATTTATTTAATATTTGTCATTGTCATAATTAAAATCTAGTTTACTTCCGCTGCATCGATACAAGTGATATATATTATAAATCGAGTAATTTTTCAACAACTCCCGCTGTCTCACATATCTTCCCTGGCAAGTGAGTGATAAGAAAAAAAAAAATCTTTTTGAACTTTTTTTAATTTTTAATTTTTTAATTTTCTGGTTTAATTAATTGAGTTATTAGGAGAACTTAGGGAATGTTTGGGGAAATGGGTGGGATGAGGGAAGGGAAGAGTTGGGTTAAAATTCTTTGTTTGGGCTGCTGGGATAAAATAAGCTGGCTGGGAAGTGATGAGTTGGCACGTGGGCTCCACGTGTTGGGTTAGTCCGGCGTGTGCATACTTTTTTTTTTTTAGAATTTAAGGCTTAGTCTTTCCGTCCAATTTTAAATCTTCTTTTTACTTTTTGTTTTTTTTATTTATTTGCCTTTAATGTTTTACTATTTTTTTTTAGTTTCTTTTCATTCAATGTTTTTTTGTCAGTATTTAATTTTTTTTTTCTTTTGTCCCTTCGTTTTTCCATTAAATTTTTTACTTATATTTTTAATTTATTATTATTATTATTTAAGTTATTGGTATATATACAATTCCAGTTTTCTTTCTTTTATTTTTTTAAATTTTTTGTGAGTTGCATTTTTGTTATTTTTATATTCGTGACTATTCGGGATTGTCACATACCTCAATTAATGTCCTAAGGCATACAGCCTGATCCTACCATATTTTTTTATTATATTTATTCAAAAGCAAACTTTAAAATTAAGAATTGAACCTAAGTTCTCTCTTAGTTAAGATATAAAATTGAGTTTGTAAACCCATTTATCTATATAAATTTATTTAATTATATTCATGTATTATATATTATTCATGTATATCTTTTTATTTTAAAATGCGAAATTTATCATATTTTTTTAAAGATATATGCACAAAATATAATATGATTTTAAAATGTCTATATTCTTTTTTTATATATATATATACATACATATATAAATACATATTTATATAATTTATTTTGGTGAGATATAATAATTCTAAATTAATTAAATATATTTGTATAATTTGTTAAAATAAATATATTAATATAACTAAACCAATATATTAATATATCGGAACTAAACCAATATAGTTTTGATTTGATTTTGTTTATATAAAATTTATTTACATCAAATTATTTTAATTATTATTTTGATTATTATTATTTCAAATATTATTTTACTTTTTATTTGATAATTTTATGATATACTAAATTTTAAATATTAAATTATATATTGAATTATTATTATTATATTAAAAAAATACTAAATATCTATTTTATAAATAAATCAAATAAAAACAAATTACATATCTTTTCATCACATCCCATCAAATGCTTATTTCTTATCACCTCTTTTCTTTTTCCTTTCCACCAAACATAAACTTATATTCTTACTTCCCTTCTTTTCCCTTTTTTTCCCAAACATGTCCTTACAGAGAAAATAAAAACGTATGCGAGAGATTCATTGAGATTTTCAACTAGTGAGTCAGTGGAAAAAAAATGAATGAATGAAAAAGATTGAGATTGAAGAAAGAGAAAATAATGATGGATGAAAAGAGAGGTTGAGAAAAGAGAACAAAATAATTTTTTTTAATATATTCCCATGCCAATTTAAGTGACTTTTAACTTTTAACTACACATAAGGGATATAAATGAAATAAGTAGCAAAGTTTTTTTTTTTTTTTTGTTGAACATCACGAGTAACTTAGTTAGTTAAGGACCCAAAGTAGTACTTTAATCTAAAATCTTATTCCAATTTTGATAAATTAACTTTTATTATTTGGTTAATTGTCATAATAAAGACGTGTGACCTTTTAATTTAGAATTTGTCCATTTTTGTCTTTGAGGTGAGGTTACCAATTTTAACAACTCCACCTCAAATATTGTTAAATAAAAGAATGAAATTTCAGATACGTATCAAATTCTTAACTGGTCCCAAATTTAAATATTAGTAATTTAGAATAAGGACATGCCGAAAAAGTCATTATAATAAATAAATAAATAATATATATTAAAAATAATTGTAAATATTATATAATTTTAATTAAAAATGTTTTTTTTCCTTCCGATGGGATTTGGTGTGGGATAAGAACAATCTTGACCCTCTTTTTATGAATTGAATAATAAGAATGGATGATCGAACCATCCATCCTTAAAATTAATAAAATATTTTGTAAAATATTTCATTTTAATAAATAAACAATGCATGGTTATAAACTATGTTTGTGTGAGTGTTCTTTTTAAAGAAATTATGTTAGTGTTTGTTTTATGGAATTAATTATGTTAATTGACCAATTAATAAAATAGTAAAACTAATTCAGATATCAATGAAATTCATAAATTATTATATATTTTTTAATTAACAATAATGTCTGAGACTGTGATCACTTTGATGGTTGGACAATTGATAATGTAAATATTAAAAAAAAAAAAATTTGTGTATTCGAATAAATGAAAGTCAAATACCAATTTTTTACAATTGAACCGTGATCAAGATATTAAACTAAATTACCACTAAACAATGAAGCTAACATGTTGTCAACTCCGGTAAATATTTTAAAAGTTATATAAATTAATTTCAAATATTTTTTATTCACAAATTGTAACACCCGAGTTAATTCTAAAATCATTTAAGTGTTTTTATTGAATTTATTTTTATAATATTATAACACTCTAGATAATTTTTAAGTATAGTTAGTGTTTTATTGAATAGACTAATAAATCTCAAACTAATTATATTATTTAATGCTTCATTAGATTTAAGCTATGAGTCATCTTGATAAGTTATTTAGACATTTATAGTAATAAAAGTTAAAATGCAAAAGTTATTTTGGGTTATGGAATTTGGAGTTTTAAAGTTAAATTAGGGTTTATGGATTTAAATGGAAAGAAAGCTTTATTTAAGTATTTTTTTAATTTGACCACCTTTTCTCTCTCTACTTCATTCAACCCCAACAACCACCACCACCTAAAATCTACTCTTTCTTTCTCAGTTTCACTGAGTTAGAGAGCTCCGTTCGCGATTACGAGACTAGATTCGTGCTCAGGGAGTCGAGATCTTCGAAACAAAGTAAGATTTGTTGGTTTTCATGGAGTTTTCCGACGAGAGAGTTTTGAAACCTGTTTCTTCTTACGTAGTTTCACGAAGCTAGAGAGGTCCGTTTGCGATTCTGAGACCAGTTCCGTGCTTATGGAGTCGAGAGCTTCGAAACATGGTAAGATTTGTTGGTTTTCATGGAGTTTTCTAACGAGAGGGTTTTGAAACCCGTTTCTTCTTTTGTAGTTTTCGGGAGCTAGAGGAGTCTGTTTGCAAATCCGATACACATTCCGTGATCCTGAGCTCGAGACCTTTCCAACAAGGTATGACCCTCCCCCTTCCGTGATGGTGCGCCGTCGTCGGTACCGTCGTGCTCCGACGAGGCGTTTCCTGACAGTAGCTTCCCCTCGTTCCCGTGATGTTAATGCCCCCTTTGTGGCTTGTTTAGATTGTCCATAGCGAACGCTCGACGTTGTTTTGTGTTTAGGTGCTCTCGGGTTTCATCGTTTCGGGTCGCCGTTTAGCCCGTGGGTTCCCGTGGTATTTCGGTTGAGTCGTCGGGAAGGTAAGGAGCTTCATTATGATTTAGGTTTTGTGGTTTAAAGCATGTGAATAATGGCATGATATAAATTATGAGAATTGATTGTTGGATGACTTAGTGCATGTATGCTATGGTGTTGTTATTCACTATTTGAACCTATTTTCTACTCGTGGTAGCATGAGATCGTGTATAGCTCGTAAATGGTTAAATCTTTGTTGTTGTGTATTATTGTGATCGTATCATCATATCTCGATTGTATCTCTGCTCGTATATGCGATGAACTGCTTATCTGTTAACCTATTGCTTGACTGAATTGCCTTGGGTTTATGCATGTTCTATGTTGTTGACTTCATCCTTGTTTGATTGTACACATGTTGCCATGATTATGATCGGTTCTCTGTTTGTTACCTAAAGGGTTGTTCGTTTATGTTATGTTGGCGTTATAATAGCTAGGCCCGGTTACCGTGTTGACCACCTAGAGAAGCAGCTAGCTCACACATTTTAGAGCTCGTGATTGCATGATCGATATCTTGTTGTTGTTGTGACTAGCTAGTGCTCCTTAGGAACCGATCGAGGATATGGATCCTCTTTGCTTCGAGACACGTGGTTGGGCAGCACAAGCCTACGGGTTGACTTTTACATCCGACCAAGGGGTTGGATCTCATCCACGTGTCACCTTGTGTGCGGAAAAATGGGTTCCTTGGTTGTGAGCACACGTTGCAGGTCGCACAAACCCTAGGATGGACAGGGTGCACTCACCTAGGCTAGGCTAGATCTCGTGTGACTCTAGTGCTAGTTACTATCTCAATATGTACCCGTGGAACCTCATATGTTGTGTGCATAGTTCCACTAGGGTACCTTCCCAGTACGTGGAGGGAGGGTCGGTCATGTCGTGCTTGACCTTGAGACTACTGAAAGAGGCCACTAGGACAGATGAAGGCGCGGAGGAATGCCAGTCCGTGAGCCTGCATGCATTAGTGGGGATGTTGTCTGCAGGCAGGTAGGTTCTTTCGCATGCTAGGGGTTAGCAGTTGGCGCCCCGAGCCCGAGGTTTAGGAACCCTGCAGTTTTCCTCACTCGTGGCTCTCCCTGACAGGGTTAGGTGATGTTACTTGGCATTGTGTATGACTTTGCTGACACGACTTGTGTGTCATTGTCCCAACACGAGGTTTAGGGATGTTCTGTGTTCCCTTCACTCGTGGTCCTCCCCGATAGGGTCGGGTGATTCTTTTAGCATAGTTGTATGCCATGCGGATACGCAATGAAAGTTGCGCAGTGGAAGCGTGGTGGGTCTCTGGCGTGGGCCAGGCTACCCCCGGGGCATTAGGGTATGTCTCTGTTGATACGTTAATTTGAGCTATGTAACGAAGCGCGGTGGGTCCCTAGCGTGGGCCAGGCTATCTCGAGACACTAGAGTATGTCTCCTCGAGCACAACATTATGGGTTTCTAGCAGAGGTCAGGCAACACGAGGCATTCGTGCATGTCTCTAGTGCACTTTGGCGGGTCCTTAGTAGAGGTCAGGCTACCCCCGAGATAATTGTGATTGCCCCTTAGGACAAGGTATGGGACGGTCCTTCCCGAGGTTTAGGGAACTTGTGTGTTCTCCTCACTCGGGTATTTGCTCTGACCTTAGTCAGATGATTGCTCGACATTTAGCCGTAACTTAAGGCTTGCACGCCGTTGTTTGACATTTTTTGCTAGTGACCAGCATGAGGGCCGACCAAGCATGAGCGAGGCATTTAGTTTCAGTCGTTATATCTTCTAACTTGTTTCCGTTTACATGCTTAACCCCATGGTGAGGTTCTTTACTGGGTATATTTCGATATACTCACCCCTTACATTTTCAGGTACTGATCCATTTCGAGGTGGCTAGGCTGGGAGCTGACAGGGTCATGGACACGGTGTCAACATTTCTTTTCCGCATTGTTTACTTATGTCAAACCATATATTTTACATTTTAACTCTGCAAAACTATCTTTTGTTTTGAACTATCGGGATCCCTAACTATGTTTTATTGTTTTGAACTATCAGTATTGTTCTTCATGTTTCATGAGATTTTTATTGGAAAAATGCATGTGGTTATTAAATGGGTTTTGTGGATTTTGAATGCATGCATGCGTAACACCCCATTAAAGTATTTTAGGAAGTTAGGTCGTTAGACATTTTTTTTAAAAGGTATTCATATATATATATATATATATATGACACCTTCATTCAATTGACATTTGAATGCGATTTTAAAAAGAGAAATTGTAGTGGATGGGTTCTTCTCTAAAAAGAATTACAAATGTAGATAAATTTTAAAATATTTTCATCCATATTCATTAATAAATTGTAATGCTCTATTCTAAATATTTATAGATAAAACATTATGCATTATTAAATACTCATTGATAAAACATTATGTATTATTATCAAAAAATAATTAATGTTCTATTAATATCGATAACTATAATTACTCAATTTTTTTTTTAAAATGACTATATTTAATTATTTTATGAAATTAATTAATCGAGTAAGTTTCTCTTTGAATTTTTTTTGAGACATTCTCTTTTAAAAACTTAAAACGTTAAGCCAAACCGAACTTGAATAAATTTGTGTAAATTATAATTTTGGTCATTGTGATTTAAGAATTTTTTTGAGATCTATAATTAAAAAAAAGTTAATATTTAATTCATATTATTTTATAAATTAAAATTTAGTTTTAGAGTATGAGAAAATTAATAAACAAATGCCTACACTTTTAAAGAATTTAAATAATTATATAAAACTTAAATTTAAATTTAATTAATTAAATAAATAGAATGTATTTGACCATCATACTTCTCTTATTAATTGATTTTTATAACTACTTGTGAAAAGTTTATATATATAGATATATATTTTTTTTGAAAAGTATATATATAGATACACACATATATATAAACTTTTGTAAACAAAATCTAAAAAGAAAATGGGCAGATCAAAGCTACTGTTAAGAATTTAAAAAATAACTAAATAATCAAAGTTAAAAAACAATTTAAAATTATCACCATAAAAATCGTTCCGAGTGTTAGAATTGTATATCTTTAGTGTGTATAGAGACAATCCTTGCAATGCAAGGATGCTTCAAAATTTGAAACTAGAAAACAGTTACACAATTCCAATTGTTGTAGGTTATACATCCACTTATGTACTTACCAATGTAGTGCAAGATGTTTTGTCTTAAAACATGTGCAAAATAATGATTGGAAAAAAACATACCTAACAAACTCCATCATTAGTTAAGTGGTTGAGATTGAGAATGTGTCTAACTTTTGGTGTTTCGTGTGTACTAATACAACATCCATAATAACATTAGCGGAGTGGAGGAAAAAGATGTATAATAATTTTTGTATCCTTACAAAAGTCGTATCGTATCTAACTCTTGGTATTTGTGTGTACTGATACGACTTCCATAATAACACTGGCAGTGGATTGAGATATACACTCTCAATTTGCCATCTAAAACAATGACAATGCCACTAATTTTTGCAATCCAATTTGAATAGCACAAAAAAATGTTGTCTATTTTGTAAAATTCAAAAGATAAAGTTTCATTAGGGGACTTGGGCACTAATTTATGTGGTCCTCAACAATTACAAACCCTCTTTGATAGTTAGCTTCTCAAATTCTGATGGAGTTTGTTCATCCGATAATGGTGGAAAGAACGAGGTAAATTGCAATGACAAAGATGAATTTTGATTTTGGAAGTCAGTCCAATAGGCAGAGTTAGTCTAAACTTGTCGATTTAGTTTGATTGTTGAGAGTATGAAATCGCAAGGTGGTCAGAAATTCTGATGAATATTATTTATATTTAAAATAATATAATAATAATAATAATAATAATAATAATAATAATAATAATAATAATAATGTTTATTGATTTTTTTATTAGTTATCAAGAATTTATTTTATTTATCAAAAAATTTGATTTTTAAAATAATTTAATTTTGTAAGGAAATAAGAATATTATGAGGTGGTTATGAGGAGGATTATCCTTAAATACAGATTATCCTTGATCTTATGCCTTACTATAATGTTTTTTTAAAACAAATTCCACAAATGATAGTTATTGATTGTATCAATACCTAAAACTTTTAATCTCCCATACCTAAAATAGTATCGATATAAAGAAAATATAGTTAATCATAAAATTCAAGCTTTTGACCTTATGAATTTAAATATTGCATGTACCGAGAAAAACTCATGTTAATACGTCAAAAAATGGTTTATTGCATGTTCCTTTAATTAATAATATTTTTGCTTTAATACTTTTCTTTTTCAATCATCATGTGTTAGGCAATTAATTTTCCACTGAAAACCAAACATTATTGTGCAAATTTCACAAATAAGAAATAGAAAGCCATTTAACAAACTTAAATTTTGATATGAAATGAGGCCAAAAACCAAATTTATATTCACAAGCCAAATAAGCGAATGCCTAGTATATTTTCTAATAAATTAATATCCTATCGATTCCCTTAATATACCATACAAGTTTAGAACATTATAATAAACTAACATTAAACAGTCTACCAAATGAGAAAAGGAGAGGAGAAGAAATAGTCATTGATTTTAAAGTTTAGAAACAGTCTACCAATTAAAAAATAGTCATTAATTTTAAAGTTTGTAAAGTGCAGATATCTAGTAATTTACTTTTTAAAATGTAGGAATACTAATTAAAAAGATTAGCTGCATGTTGATTTTATTTTTATTGTTTGGTGATAGTTCAATTCAATCCTAACTTTAATTTATTTAAGAGCGGTAACACACTCTCTGTGTAGGGTTTGTAAAAGAAAGCATTCCTTACTAATACCCCTTGTTCTTATCATTCACAACATTTAACAAATTAAGTTCATGGAAGGAAGCCTAAATTTTAAATTTTAAAACCATAAACACTCATATTGAAAATAAGATAAATCGGTCTAACCTTGCCATTGTAGGACAGAAAATTCTTTTGGTTCAAGTTCGTTGTAAGAGAGAAGAAGCTCCATAAAATAGTTGAGTAGACGAGGAAGAAGAAATTGATGGAATGATTTGAGGACTTCTCAAATTGCGTGAGAGAAAGGAAGGTGACGATATCGATGGGATGACGATATTTGACAATTTGAAATTGAGAAAGATTTGGGTGGAGTTCAGGCTGTACCCAAATCACATGTCACTCTTTAATGATCACAAAAAATATACATATATTTGTGATCATTAAAGGAGTAGTCCAATCTACTTCTTTGAAATTTACTTGTTTCTTTTTTTCTTTTTTAATTAATTTCATTTTCTGTTTTCTAAAATTAAACCAAATAAACATTAATTCCTTTTGCTTTCTTATCTTTCTCATTCAAACGTTTTTATTTAAATCAAACTAAATTTTAATCTTATATTACGATTCCAACTGTAACTTCCTTTTTTTTTTTTACAGAAACGAAGAAGAAGAGAGAAGGAAAATGACACAAATATAATGGTTCCAAGTTATTGAAAGTTATTTAGTGGACATTTTTGGGAATTATATTTGGTGTTTATTATTCAAACATTTTAAAATGGGTTTTGGAGAGGGTAAAAAAACACAGCATTGTTCTGAACTGAGTGTGTTTCCGGCCGTTGTAATCCAAAAAAAGAGTTTCTTTCTAGTCATTTCAAAAAAATAAAAATAAAAAAAAATATAGTGATAGGAAAATTTTGGGTTTCTGAATGGTTCTTGAAGAGTAAAATTTTAAATAATTTTGAATGAACTATTATTAAAAAAAAAATGCTGCCTAACATTGAGATTAGTTATATAAAAATATGTTGAAAAAGATTGATTGGATTTTTATTTTATTCTTTTAAAATGAAGTTATGAAAAGTACAATTTTTTAATAAAAAAAAAGTGCCACTAAAGAAAAATTGTCAATTTTTTTTAAAAAGAACATAAACCCTCTTATAATATCTTACGTCCCAAACATTATTTATCATAATTGATAACGTACCCTAAAACTCTATTTTCTTCTGATCCTACCCTCTCTTTCCAATCAAGTTTGTAAGCCTTTTTATTAGTTCAAACTTGAAAATTTTGAAAGCTGTATAAGTAAATTACTACTAAATTAAGCTCAATAATTTGAGTTTTTTTTTTTTAAAGTTTAAATTACATAGTAAATTTTACCACAAACAAATATTTATAGTGAGGAAACCAAACAAATCCATACTCTAAATGCAAGGAAAAGGATGAAGCCTAGGCACAGGGACTAAAACCAACGAACTAGCTCGCCGGAGAGAAATTCCAGGCCCCTCTTCCATACCGACGTCGCCGCCGCCGCCGTTCACCTTCCACTCAAAGCACTGAATCATCCTCCCGAGCACCGCCGGCATCGCCAACAGAGCCATGGCGGCACCGGGGCAGCTCCGACGACCGCTCCCAAACGGCATGAGATCAAAGCTCTGGAGATCGGAGCCGGGTCGGGTTAAGAACCTCTCGGGTAGGAAGCGGAGTGGGTCGGGCCAATGGGCCGGGTCACGAGCAATGGCCCAGACGTTGACGAGGAGGCGGGTGTCTGCCGGAATGTGATAGCCGGCGACGGAGCAGGGCTGTGTGGCCTGCCGGACAATGAGCGGCGCCGTGGGGTGGAGGCGGAGAGTTTCTTTGACGATGGATTGGAGATAGGGGAGGTTGGGGAGATCGGACTCGAGGAGAAGGCGGGTTTTTCCGACGACGGAGTCGAGTTCTTGAGTTGCTTTGGCCATGGCGGATGGGTTGTTGATTAGCTCTGCTAATGCCCACTCTGTCGCCGCCGCTGTTGTTTCAGTTCCGGCGCCGAATATGTTCTGAAGATGATGAAGACAAAAGCTTATATTACAAAAAAAAAGAGTTTTATTTATTATTTTAATGAGTTCAACAATAATGTTGGGTGTGAGATTAATTTATTATTCTTGGACAAACATCTATTCCAGTTCAGCTCAAACTTAAAAGAATTTTAGAGGAATTAGTTTTTGTTCAATTTTCTTTATTCTACTTCTCATTCTTTTCTTCTTCATTTTGTTCCTATGTATTTTTTTATTCATCCATAATTAGAATTGGGAGAATTTAAATGCGTGTGGTTGATGATATTACTGATTACCAGGATAGGATCGGACATGTGATCAAACTGAATTACTATAAAACAATATGAAACTACTAAGTCATTAATCCTTTCGGATAATTTTGTTGTTTGAAGTTATGTTGTTTCATTATTTATGTTAGGATTATACTGTCAAAAAAAGAAAAAAATTTACTATGTTAACATTAATAATACTTTAGCTAAGATGTTGTATGAACATTAACTTTTGCTGGGAGTCTCTCTCTTGATACTATTTTTCGCTTCGGCATTTCCCCTTGTAGTATAAGTAGGATTTTGGTTGGTTAATGATGTTTTTTTTCCAAAAAGAAAAAAAAACCCTTCATTATTTATGTAATACATACACACACACACATATATATATATATATATAAATAAAAGTAATGTAATATTTTATTAATTAATGGTTAGTTCAAATCCCTTCATACCTTCTAAAAAAAATATCACTTCAAACATCCAAATTTTATCAATAAAAGAATAGATCATATATTCAATATTTTAACCATGAATAAATATAAATAAATTATATCATAGACTAAGATTAGAAAAAAATTAAAGTTGTGTAATCAAATAGATATAAGGGATAAAGTTCATAATTTAACCACAAAAACACTTACCATAACAAAAGCCTTGATATTATCTCTTGAGAGTTTGATTTCTGAGCTTTGATCTTCATAAATGTCAAGTAGAATATCAAGCAAATCTTTAACTCCATCTTCTTTTTCCCTCTTTCTATCATCTTCATGCTCCTTTATGATCTTCTCCATCATAACATCATACTTGTTTCTCACATCTCTAACTCTTCTTCCAAACCCTTGTAAATCCAATCTCTTGCAGAACCAAATCATGTCGGCGACGTTGAGTTCTCCGGCGAGCTCGCACATCTCCCCTACGAGTTTCCCCACTTCTTCCGCTTCACCTTCCTCCTCGGAACACCGTCTCCTCAACGTCATCCTCGATATTATGTTGTTCATCAACCTTGTTCAAGAATATGAACTTACGATTAAGTACATATTGAATAAAATTGTGTTATTATTAAAAAAAGATTAAATAAATATTTTTTATTGATTTAGACTAAGAAGTTATAAATTTGAATCGTGATATACATTTCTTTGTTAATTAAACAATGAATTAAAATAGCATCCGAGTAGAAAAGCTTACATTTTTTTTTAGAAAATAAAAACTTACATGTAAACCTTTGTTCATAACTAATTTATTTTTATTCAACAATCCTTCGCTAATATTAGTAGCCCCGCTTATCATTAATTCTTTATATATATATTTACTTGGATTAGTTCTTTATATTGGGTCAATGATGTCATGGTTTTATTGTTTGGTTGTAAACCAGTTCAACACCAACGTCACAGGCTCAATCTCGAGAATTGGTATTCGTCCCTCTTCCCCAATATGTATTTAAAAAAAAAAAGCTCAAGTAATATCCATATTAAATCATCTCGAATTACTTAAAACCCTCAAGGTGTTTTCAAACTCCTAATTAGGTTTGATTGGTCAATCATTTTGATTTCAATATTTCTTTTATTTTAATTTTTTTTTAGTACATACGGGAGAGGAGGACAAATACTGATTATCGAGATTGAACATATCACTATTGAACTGTTTACAACCAATAATGAAATCATTCTGCCTCTTTTAATCCTTTTTTCATATAAATTTTGAAACATACTTATATTATATGGGTAGAAATTATTATTATTATTTAACCGATGTCAACAAAAATTAACACCAAATGGGTGATTTTTAAAATTAATGAATTTATAAAGACTAAATTTGTTCATTTAAAAATATATAAACCATAACAAAATTAAATAGAATATAATATTATTTTGACATAAATTATCCAAATACTGTTACCTATCTAATTTTTTTTTAAACAAGGGTAACCATGTCTGTCCCTAAGGTCGGACACCCAAAGACATACCTATTTGACAATCAAACTTGAACATGATCTTTTATTATTGTGCCTTTTTGAGTTCTAAAAATACTATTACCTATTTAGGCATATTTTTGGGATGAAGAATTATTTAACAAACCTCGAAAGCTCAAGTCCAACATCGATTGCTACTCCAGCTACATGTCGATCATGAATCTGCTGCACGAACATCCTACTCTCCTCGTCCCTCACGGGGCGGTGGACGTCAAGAATCCGACCGCCGAGGAGCTCGGTCATGCAAAGCTTTTTCAAGAACTTCCAATAGGGTCCATAGGGTGCAAAAGTGAAGTCTTGAGAGTTATAAGTGATATAGTTTATGTTGAGCCTAATGGGTCGGTTCAAAAAGGAGGATTCATTAGTCTTGAGGAACTCTTTAGCCATTTCTGATGAGGAGACAATAACACAAGGCTTAGAGCCAAAGAAGAGATGTATTAAAGGTCCATATTGGCATGACAATTTGTGAAGAGCTTGGTGAGGGATCCGGCCAAGGAGGTGGAGGTGTCCGATCACGGGCAGCCACGGTGGGCTCGGTGGAAGGTGAGATGCGTTCGGTCGTGTTCTAGTGAGGACGGCTTTGATGAAGAGGAAGGAGGCTAACAAAAAAGAGAGAAGGAGAAGGTAGTCTGAAAAATCACCCATGGTTGAAAAACAATGGTATGATGATGGAAACTATAAGGTTTATTTTGTTATGTATTTGATTGGAGAATTAGTTGCATCTAGCCAATTTTATAGAATTATTTTGATTAAAATATTTTCTCTTTTTTTGAAAAATATAGATTTTTCTCTATAAATTTTATAAATACATATATATGGTGTTTTTTCTTATATTAAATTACAACAAAAAAAACTTTAAATTTTATTATAGAAACTATGTTAAATTTTATTAAAATTTAGAAATTAAAATGAAAAATTTTAAAATACATAATCTTAAATGAAAAAAAATTCTAAGTAGATGAACTAAAATAATAAGGAAATAACATATTTAATTCTTATATATTTTAATAATGCTCAATTTTAATTTTTGGGATTAAAAAGATGTTTGTTACACAATAAAATGTTAGTTAAGATATGATGATTATACTAATTTTAAATTACTTAATAGTTTTGGTCTTGATTTGAAATTAAATTTTAAAAGAAAATATGTAAAAAATAAATAAATAAATTCAAAAAATACACTAGAATTAAACTGTTTAGAGAGTAAATAAAAACTAGATTCTAAATTTAGAGACTAAAAATAAATAATTAATTATTTTTTCTTTTAAAAATGTAAGATTTGGAGTTTAGTTGGTATATAAAGAACTATTTGTCCTATGGAATGGAAGGGTAACCTAATGATTTTATTATTTACTGATAATCCACTTTAATACCATGGTCACATGTTCGGATTCAGAGGATGAGTTCTTGCCAACCTCCTAAGTGATTTTGCCACATCTTCGATCTATCATTAGTCAAATCATTATTTTTAACATATTTTTAACAATTAACCACCCTCTACCTACATAATTTTAAATGTTGAAGTGTTTGTTAAGTAGCAACTAGTTAAGACATTGTAAACTTCTAAAACACTTTAAAAATTTGAATACTCTCCTTTCGTTTTATTTAAACTTAATAAGGGATCAAGATTACGTTTGTAGTTAGAAGATTTGAATTACTTTCATTTTATATTGGTAACATAGTATTAATAAAAAATAGTTTTATTGAAGAATATTATTTTATGTTAAGAGATACCAAATACATGTGTTGATGCCAAAATTTGGTCTTTGGGATCAACGGTGAATTTGTATTTCGTTGGGACGAATACCTGCAAAACAGACAAAAGCTAGACACCGGTGTGGTGTGAGCCACGCCGCCTCCGATGCCTAAGTCAGTCGAGATTGAACGAGGTGAGTAGGTTAGTCGAGTTTAGGGTTCTCCAATTGCTTACCTCGAGACTAATTGACTTAGATATATATATAGGAGGCGAGTAGTTGGTCACTTTTGGTAAAAATATTATAATAATGGAAATATCTCCTTTTTAGGTGGATATTTCCATTTTAGGAAAATATTTCTTATTGGCCAAGCCCTTAAATAGGGTCTAACCGTAGATAAGGAAAATATCACTAATGTTGGCGAAAACGGCATGCAAATCGGATCTAGAACGAGGGAGATACAGCAGAAAAGGTAAGCGGGTCGAGCTGGGTCGGGCTGGCCAAGTCACTGCGCGGCCCACTCTCGGCGCCTAGGGCTGGATCGTGCGACATGGGCGCCCCCCTCGCGCATCGCGTGCGAGCGACCTGGGCGCCCCCCGCGCGTGGCGTGCGCGCGACCTGGGCGTCCCGCGCTCGTGGAATGCGCGCGACCTGGGCGCCCCCCGCGAGCGTCGCGTGCGAGCAACCTGGGCACCCTGCGCGCGACCTAGGGGCCCCGCGCGCGTCGCGTGAGCGCGACCTGGGCGCCCCCCGCGCATCGCGTGCATGGGACCTGGGCGCCCCCCGCGCGCCTGGGGGCCCTGCGTGGCTTGGGCCAGCGCTTGCCTAGGGCGGATCTTGGTTTACGATCGTACCGATGTAGGTCTGGGCTTCCGCGCGCACCCATGCGGGCCTGGGACAAGGAGTTTTCCTCGTGTGCTGACTCTCCGACGCGCGGCCCAATACCCGGGTCCAATTCTACCCATAACAACATGTTTGTATTTATGTGTTTGTTAAGTAGCAAATAATTAAGACATTTTAATATAGTTAAAAACGCAAGATATTATAAAATTTTAATACACGTTAAAAATTTGAATACTTGAATACGCAACTCAAATGGTAAGAATTAGGTTTGGGTTTTTTTTTTTTTTAAAATTAGGTTGGATTATGATTTTATAATTTACGTAGAATTAAGTAAATTTTGAGGTCTGATTAAAAATAATGTGTATATTGGTAAAGACATGTACTCTTTCAAAAACAATGCAACAACAAGATAGATAATCTAAGTTTAAGTATAAAATTGTGTATATTTTCAACCTATTTATCGCTTATCACTTGAGTTTTAGAGAAAAAAAAAAAGAGATTAAACTTAATTTGTGAGAACCCAACTCCACCCAACTAAAAATGTATGAGGTTGTCGATGGGTTGAGTTACTTCAATACATATAATTGACGGATTAACCAACTCGAAAATTTGAATTCACCCAAAAACTTTCCCTCATTCAATCTTGACTTGAACCATGTACACACCCAATTAAGGTTACTCTTATTGTTTGAAAATGTGAATTATTTTTATTTCATATTTGTGACATAATTATTCTTAAAAAATAGTTTCATTTCAGATTTTTATGGGTTCTTCTAATGATCTTATGATGTTTAAGATTTTGGGACCAAAATTAAAGAAACATAAATTTGGCGATTATGTTATATTTTATTTCGTGGTCCCTCCAATTAATATTATATTGATTGGATCGCTACTTTTCCTTTTTAATAATTATAGAGCAGTTAAATATGACAATATATAAAATATATCCCATTAATTTGAACTGATTTTTTTTATAAAAAAAATCCTATCAATCTGAACACAATATTAAAAGAAAAAAATCTCCAACTTTCAAAGGACATAGTTTAAGAGTGTGGACCATAAACAATAGACCAAGTAATAGTATTATTCACTATCCAACAATTTTTTTTTTTTTTTTAGTACCTATCCAACAATTTTATGATTTTTTTTGATATCCTAATTTATTAATACGTGATTATCGTCTTAGTGCAGTGGTTATTAATTTACAGTCCAATTATTGTACCATATCATTTTTTTTCCCTCTTTTTGAGTTTTACGATATCATTAATTAATTTTAAGAGACTTACGGTATTTTTTATAAAATATATGCAAACATATATGCACTAAATAATAAATAAATAAAACTTAAGAAAAAACAATAAGAGGTCATTTACTTTCTGATAATATGGATAATCGAAATTCTTAGATTCCATTTGATAACCATTTTGTTTTTTATTTTTTTTCTATAAGATTTAAGCTTATTCCTACTCAAAATTTCTATCATGTGTTTCATATTTTCTACAATGTATCCATATTTCCTTAAGAAACTAGCGAATACTAACTAAATTTCAAAAACAAAAATAAGTTTTTGGAAGCTACTTTTTTTTGTTTTCAAATTTTGATTTTGTTATTGTTGTAAGCTTAAATTTCATAAACAAAAAACGAAAAACAAAATGGTTATCAAACGGAACCTTAGATATCCCCAGAATCATAGATACCAAAAATGATAGATGTCTAGAGTTCTTAGATAATCATGTTTATTTTGTAGGAATAATTTCACAGGTATGTGAGAAACCATTATGAAAATATCTTAAATGCCCTTATAACTTAATTTACACATTAATTTATATAACATATTTTTTTATCAATTAAAATATTATATTTAAAAAAATATTTAATAAAAAAACTAAAATAAATTAATTAGTTGAATAAGTAATAAAATTCACTAAATATAAAAAATGTAGACAATAATATTTGAAAAATATAATAAAAATAACGAACTTTACATTATTTTTGAAAATAATCAAAATACTATTCAATTTAATAAAAATTATTTTAAAATATAATGTCAAATGTAAATAAATTAATTATGTATGATTAGTTGTTAATACACGCACAATAATCATATATAAAAAAGAACATATTATTTTATTTTAAGCTACAAACTATTCACAAAATATGAAAAAAAAAAAACGATATGAATTGATAAAATATAATAAATAAAAACCATGAAGGTAAAAAAGTCATTTGAGATGTCTAATGCATGAGAATCCTAAAAGCCATATCGTAGGAGGGCATCTAAATATCTCTCAAATGAACATCTTATGATGTCCGAAATGTTTATATTTCCCGCTAAATAAACTTGGTAATCCAGATTCCTCAAATTTTTTTAATTTATAATATATAGTCACTATTATAATTAATAAATTACATGAAACTATGCACAATATATGTGTTCAAGTGGTAACTTAACCCCAACAATATTTTATGATTAGTCACGGTTCGAAACCCAAAGTGATGGGTATTTCATATACAATTTTTCCTTCATTTTTTTTGCCTCCTCCAAAATTTGAGCCAAGTTATATGTTTGTACGTTTTTATTTCTTCTTTTTTCTTTTTTTTTTTTGTTTGTATGTGTTATTTAATTGGGTCTTTTTGGCGCTTTCTTCTAGAAATAACAAAAACTTCTTTTTTTATTTGCTTGTTATGTATATTTCTTTTTATTTTCTAGTTGGTATAGTTTTTCATCTTTATTTCTATATAATTTTCTAATTTTTATAAATAGAATTTTTCACTTTTCTTAAAAAAAATTCTGTTTATATATATACGCTTTTATAAACCCATTATTTGCACCTTTTCATTTTTTCTATATTTGTTTTTGTAATTCATTGATTTCTTTTACCAATATTTTAGATATATATATATATATATATTTTTATAAATATGAAAGATAAAGATGCATTTTCTTTAGGAAATATATACCATTTACATTTTTTTGAGTTGTTTACGTATATTTTTAAATATTATAAATCAATTTAAATATTTTAACTCTATAATATACTATGGTATTATACTGATGAATTATTTAAAAAAAATTAATTTATTATATAAAAATTGGAAATTTATAAATTTTGATCAAAAGTTTAAACATATATTATTATAGAGTATATAAAGTCAAACATTTAAAATTTAGTGATAATTTTTTATTATATTAATATAATATTAATTTTTGACCCCCAAACATCAATGTCTGGATCTACCCCTGTACATATATATTTCTTTTAGTAGATGTTTAGGACCACAAATCTTCATTATATAAACTTTCATGATTTCGATTTCAGGTTTATCTAGAGAAAAAAAGTTCAAGCACAGATAAAAACAATATTTTTGAAATATATTCTATGAAACCATATCCTATCTAGTTGATGTAAGACATTTTAATTTATTCCCAACAATCGAAGGAGATTGTCGTCTTAATGTGATAATTACTTATTAAATAATCTACATGTTGTTACTAGAAAATAGATGGTTGGATCAAAGGTAAATTTGAATTATAAAAATTATCGTGCGGGTAAATTAAGAAGACATTAAAACATTAATGTAGTAACGAGCTATGTGTTCTCTGATGGCTAAATCATAAATTGAAAAATGTAGTAGAGATGAATTGTTGAGAGAGAATTTGTTTAGTTCTGATTAGACTTATTATTTTTTACTGACTTGGAAGCTTAAATAGGTACGGTTTAATAACTGTTCTTAATTCATAATGTGACAACTAAGGGCTCGTTTGATAACGTTTCTTTTTCATGTTTCTTGTTTCTTAGTTCTTGTTTCTAGTTTCTTATTTTTTGAGAATAAGAAACAATAATATGTTTGATATCCGTTTCTGATTTTTGTTTCTTAAAAGATATAAAAAATAGAAACAAACTTGTTTGATAACTATTTCTTGTTTCTTGTTTCTTATTTCTTGCTTTTTGTTTATATATACATATATATATATGTATATGTATATGTATATGTATATGTATATGTATATGTATATGTATATGTATATGTATATGTATATATATATATATATATGTATATATATATATATATGTATATGTATATGTATATATTTAGGCTTCTAACAAAATATAACATGCATTAAAATATGACCATTGAAAGTTTACATTTTCTAGTATAATTAAATATTTTATAATTAAAAAAAAATCTTAATATAGAACTAACCATAAATTTAATGTGCTATCTCTCACATAAATTATTTGTCACAAATGACGTGTTTAAAAAATGTTGTGAGTGTAAAATATTAAGGTAGTGTCAATTGTATATTTTAGTGAACAAATTTTTCATAATACCAAATTTTTTACCTATTCCGAGTGTATTATTAACTTAAATAATGAATAAATACACATATACAAAATTTTCAAATCAACCCATAAATTAAAAATACATAATTCCATTAAAAATATAAACAATAAAAGATTACAAAATTTAAAACTAAAAAATAAAATGGTAAAAAACCATACAAAATTAAAAGAATTAAAAATTGCAAAATATAAATATTGCAAAAATGATTTGAAAAAAAAATACAAAGTTGGGATTTGAACCATGGACTTGGTCAAATTCTGGAAAAAAAAGTTGATATCACAACCATCACACCACATGCAAATATTGTTATTGTTTTGGAACGCATAGTATAAACCTAAAACAATACTGGGTTTCAGAAAAAGAAAAAAAAAAAAAAAAAACGGAACAAGAGAAACAAGTTTTGAGAGTTTCTCATTTTTTCACATAATTTGAGAAACGTTTCTTGTATTTTTGGAAACAAGAAACGGGAATAGTTATCAAACAAGACTGTTTCTCAATAAATAAGAAACATGAACAAGAAATAGGAAACGAAAACGTTATCAAACGAGCCCTAACTTACCCCAGTCATCTTTAGTTAATGGTATGGTATGGTAAAGTTCTACAAAGGGTATTACACTAGCCAACTCTTAGAGAGGATGGTTCGGTTACATGTATCATGAAGGCTGACGAACTTGGCCCTCAGGTGGTTGACATTTGGCCAAGCCTTACGTGGGATCAACCCTAAATTGGTTTGCCTTGATCGTTTTGAGTCAATCTAAGGGTCAAGGTTCTTAATTTTGGATATTTTTTCTCTAGATCAGCACGAATTTCAAATTTTGAGATCAAACTTTCAATGAATGTTGACTATTTCTCTTGAATTACTTGGATGCAAGTTATCACTAAGTTGAAAACCACATTCGAACCGAGAATTTCGAATCTGTAACATTTTAGTGAGTAGATTATAAACAATACAACCTGAGCTATGTGTTTTGTTGACTACCAATAAAATAATCAATAAATGAACGATATTAATTAATTTTTAGAAACTTCCATTTTATGTATTCCTTTTACATAAATTTTTTAGTAGATGATTAAGATCATGAATCTTTCGACCATTATTTAGACTAATATTTTCAAAGATTAATATAAACTCTATCCAAAAAAAAGTTCTAGCACTCATAAAAAACATTTCTTAAAGTATATTCTAGTTAAGGTAGAATTTTGAGTACATTGATGATCATAATCTTTCTCGAACAAAGTACTTTTGAACAAAATATTATTGAGTCTCATCGTTCGGTTTATTCAACCACACGTGGGTCGCCATATGGCTATTCCATCGAGACTCACACTCTTGGTCAACACTTGATCCAGGAATTCATGGTTCACTACTCTAATTTGTTGAGAACCCTAATACAATGATAAATATTTTTTTATTTTTTAATATGTTGATATCATTTGTAGTACTTTCTCACTTTTGCTGTCCTTTTATTTCTAGCCAATCAAAATATGGAAAAATTTGCATTTCTTCCATACTGAACTTGGAGATGAGACCATCAATGTTTCAAACAAAAGACCAGTACCCTTATAGTTTAAAGAAATTGATATACTTTTTTTTTCAAATAATTAACTAAGCTGTATTTAGATTGATTTTGAGAGTAAAATTTTAATCACTAAAAAAAATTAGCTATTTCGTTGAAAATAATTAACTAATTTCTTTGAATTATTAAGGTCCCGTTTGATAATCATTTTGTTTATGAAATTTAAGCCTACAACAACTATCTTACTATATCTTTTTCCTTATTTGGATATTTACATCTTACCTATATTTTAATAAATAAAACTAAAATTTGTAAATAAAAAAGAGTAGCTTCCAAAAACTTGTTTATATTTTTGAAATTTGGTTAATATTCTTCTACTTTCTTAAGGAATGATGAATACATTGTAGGAAAGATGAAGCATATGCTAGAAAATTTGAATAGAAATAAGCTTAAATTTCATAAACAAAAAATAAAAGAATTATCAAACGGGACCTAAGTTGGAGATCCTTCATTGTTTCTCATTGATGTACTTTTGCCTTGCTCCTTACATATCCTTAATGAAGTATTAAAATATCTTCTCCAAAAAATAATTCTAAGAGATTAGTAGGTATTATGATGTCCATGCATACTCTTTTCTAAGATATTGGCTCATTTGATAAAAATATTCTAATTTAATAGAGCAATATAATTTGACCTAGATCATTAAATGCTGATCAAATTTGTTTTGAACATAATTATTAGACGTGGCATTTATACACATACTATAAAAATAACACCTTATTTTATCGTAGGATCAAAATAGTAGAAAGCACTGAAGTAAACGATATACATAGAGAGATTTTATTGATATATAATCACTTTGATCTTATGTATATGTGTGTGCGTTTTTTTGGTATTTTACATCACCTTAAATACATGCGCATAAACCCATATATTGTTTTTTATTCCACAGCATTTGATATAGAGAGAATTTTTTTGTTAATTATATATTATGATGCTAAAACTATGCTTTATTTTTACTACACATAAATCTAATCATTTCGTGTATAACCAAAAACACCCATAAAAACAAACATTCAAATTCACCCATGCATATTTATATTACAATACTCTCCTATTGACACAAGTAGCAAGAAATTTTAGGTAAATTTATGAGAAATGACAATAGAAATGGAAAGGGGAGTTTATTTGTTTGTTCACAAAAGTAAATATTTTTTTAAAACTTAGTAGTGAGAAAACTAGAAATACTATTTCTTTTTTCTTTTTTTGATAGGTTAATGTGTTCAAGCCCGCTTATGTATATAATAAGTACTACAAATATGATAATAGCATTGTCATCTGCTAACCACACCCGTCCATAGGGTATGCATAACAAACAAGCGGCATAGCCATCTCCGCAGCGAATCCCGAGCCAATTCTCATATCAACGCCACCGCCGTCCTCCATCTTCCAATCAAACCTTTGCACCATGGCAGCAATAGCACAAGGAAACACCAACAAAGCAAGAGAGGAGCCAGGGCAGCCCCTCTTCCCACTCCCAAACGGAATGTACCTAAAATTCTGCCCCTTCATCTCCATCCTATGCCCGCCGATATTCTCCGCCGAGCCATCCAAGAACCTCTCCGGTAGGAACTTATCCGGGTCGGACCACGACTCGGGGTCTCGCATGACGGCGTACGCATTGACCAAGACTCGGGTTTGGGCCTTGAGGAGCGAGCCGTTGATGGTGCAGTCTTGCGAACATTCTCGGATGATGATCGGAGCCGAGGGGTGGAGGCGGAGGATTTCGTTGACCACTGCCCGGAGATATGGGAGGTTTGGGAAGTCGGATTCTTGGACTAGGGTTTTGTCTCCGACCACAGAGATTATTTCTTTTCTTAGGTTATCCATTGCTGTTGGACTGTTTAGGAGCTCCGCCATCGCCCATTGTATTGCTGTCGCCGTCGTGTCGGTCCCGGCCATGAATAAGTCCTGCCCACAACAAATTACATATTTTATATTTTTCTATTTTTCTATTTTTAAATGTTCAATTACTTCTACAACCAACTTTTGACATATTAAAATGATAATATGAAATTGTTTTGAAACACTAATAATTAAAGAGAATTTGTGGTAGGTAATTCATTTTTGTCTCTTTATTTTAATTTTAGTCACTTTTTTAAAATATTGATTCATTTAGGTTTTACCAATTTTGGATTAGATTTTAATTTTATTTTATTGGACAGCACAATTTGTAAACATTATCTCAAAATTAATTGATGATGAAAAAAATGATATATTTATCTTATGAATGGACTATCTACTTTTCTAACCTAAAATAATAGTGAGATCCTAACCACACATATCTCTTCTTCATATTTATTTTCATTTAAACTTTTCTCCCTATATTTCTTTTTTTTTTTTTTTTTAAGTTTTTAGCGTTAATTTCTCCTTCAAAACTTATCCCTAAAAAGGACTTCATTCTATTTCTTAATTTTTTTTTCTTCCATTTAATAATATCTATTAATGTTTGAGTCAATTTATGTATATTTCGACTATTTGTATGAAAAATTGTCTTGAGTCTTAACCTTAGAATATTTAAGTAATAGATAAATTGATGGACACTCAACTCATAATCTTTTAATTCTCTTAGATTTTTTTGAACACCACCTAAGTCCACCCATGATAGTTCTCTCTAAATTTTAATTTAAATTCTATAAATTTTGGTACATGTGACAAAAAAACATAAAATGAATGGAAATATCAAAACCAAAATACTTATCAAATAGAGCCTATGAAATCGAAAAACTCACCAGCAGAAAAGACTTGACATCTTTTCTGGTTATCTTCATCTCAGCATCTGGATCATTGTAAATCTCCAACAATATATCCAACAAATCTCTTTTTCTCTCCACATCACCTCCATTAATGGCAACCTTATTGTTTTGTTCATGCTCCTTCATTATCCTCTCCACTAACTTGTCAAATCTCTTCATAGTTCTCATGAACTTTCTTCCATTTCCAGAGAAATCAAGAACCTTCAAAGGTCCCAAAATGTCTCCCATACTCAACTTCCCAGCCAGCCTATTGATCCTCCACACCAAATCCTTAATCTCCTCAGCCTCATCTTTACCATCACAACATCTTGTGCTCAAAAGCATCCTTGATATGATGTTGTTTGTCAAAGTGGTGAATTCCAATCTCAAATCTGATGGCTTCTTCTCTCTTGAATTTTCCTCTATTCTCTGCACGAGCTTTGCCACCTCGTCGTGTCGTATCTCGGTGGCGACTGCGAGTTGCGGCAGGGAGAGGAGTCGGGTCATGGTTAGCTTCTTCATGAATCGCCAATAGGGTCCGTAGGGGGCCATGACGAATCTCGACCCTCGGTAGATGAAGTGCTCTGAGGCACCAAACTCCGGTCGGGAGAGGAAGTTGTGTTCGTGAGTTTTGAGGACTTCTTTGGCGACTGTGGCATTGGAGACGATGACGCACTTTGATGCGCCGAGTCGGAGCTCGATTAGGGGGCCGTAGCGGTGAGCTAAGGTTTGGAAGGAGGTAACGAGAACAGGAGTGAGGAGGTGGAGATGACCGATGAATGGGAGGGCCGGTGGGCTCGGGGGTAGTGCGTTGCCGTTTGGAGATGAGGATTTAGGTTTTGAGAGATGTTTTTTGAGGAAGAGATGAAGGAGGAGGGCAGTGATGAGCCAAAAGCACCAAAATTGATAGGAAGAGGTTACCATGGCATCCATTATTGCCTTGAGTAAACCTCTTGGTTTTTCTATGCCAAAGGCCAACATGTAACAATGATATAAGTAGTAATAATCTTAGCATTAAAAGACAAAAACAACAACAAAAAAAGTAGTATAATAAAGTATATTCAAACATTAGGTTATGCATAAACATGTGGGAGGAATAGAAAAGTTGTTGATTCGGCTACCACTATATAATTGACTCTCAATAGTTGTAAGATATAGTATATATATATATATATATAAAAGTATTTTGATACAAAACTAAAGTAGTGACAATATGTAGTCTCATTCAATAATTTCTTGTTATTGGGGATGATTAAAATGCCACCTTTTTTTTTTTAAGTAATTAGAATTTTTTGTGCGAGCCTAAATATGCATAATTCCCAACAAAAGTATTAATAATTAAGATTTATATTCTCAATTCCCATGTTGTTGAATTAAAAATACTTTTGTTGATTAATTTATTTTATTTTAAAATTATTACAGTGCAAATTATAAGGTGATGATCTCTTGAACAGTATGATTTATTGTCAAATTTTATTAGCTAAATTTAATAAAAACTAGAATTTTAGCACCGCGTTGCACGTGATAATTTTTTAAATAATAAATTATATATATATATATATATATATATTTATAAATTGTTTCTTACATTTTTAGGCTAAATTTAAATTACCAAATAATAATTTTAATATAATATTTAAATTTTATAACCATTTTTTCACGTTAGTTAAATTTATTAAAATTCACTTATAATTATAAATAAGCTAAATATATTTATTAGTATACATCTATGAACTTACCTTTAACCACAGATGATAATTTTATCGTTCTTCAAAAAAAAAATTCCCACATCTCCAAGTCAACAATGAAGCAACAAAAGATCCCTACAAAAATTATTGCAACAAAAGAAAAGTTAGATGAAAGTTAAGGTAAATAATTCAACAAAAATAAGATAACTAAATTTTTTATTATAAAAAAAAAACCCAAGAAAGTAAGCCCAAGCAAAAAAAAGTTTCAAATGTGTTTGTAAACAAAATATAGAGAACTATATATATATAGTAGGAAATCATTGTTACCAAACTTTTGAAATTGAAGAATTCATGCACTAACCTCAGATGATAATGTTATAATTCTTCAAACTTTTTTTTCAGATCTCCAAGTATTTTTTTAAAAGGGAACAATTATGCAAAAAAAAATCCCTACAAAAATTATTGCACAAAAGAAAAATTAGATGAAAGTTAAGGTAAATAATCCAACATAACTTATTATAAAAAAAAAATAATAATAAATAAATAAATCTAAGCAAACACAAAGTATTCTTGTAAACAAGATGTAGACAACTATTTATAAGATTGAAAAATTCAATTTATTATTTTAATTATTAGAATATAAAATGTCAAATAAAATTTATAAGATTTAGTAAAAATATCTTATTTTCTATATGAAAATTTAAATGATATTGTAAATATCTTCATTTGATTGTTAAAATCTCTTATCTTCTAACTTAGTCATAAAATTATGAGATTTGATAAAAATATGTTATCTTCTACGGATGAAAATCTAAATGATATTGTAAATATATTCCACGTTATTTGAATTTTTTTTTATATTCCAATAAATGACATTTTTGTAATTTAGGGTATGACTTAAGAGGTAAAATCGTCTAAAAATGATTTTTCCCTTAAGTCACACTTTAAGATAGTATGATAATATAAATTTTAGGTTATAAGTTCAAAAGTTTGAGCCTCCACTTCACTTTTCACAACAATAATACTCGTTTCTATGTTTAGGGGAAGAAAGATTAAAAACAATTACTAGAAGATGATTCTCTTTAATATTATTTTTATATAATTATTCTTTATTCTCTCTCTAATTACTTTTCATTCTTTATAATAATTTTTTATTCTCTTCCTACTTTTTATTTTGACGAAAAAGAAAAAATATGTACTTAGTCCTAATTATGCATGTGATTGTGTGTATATATACGATATATTTATATATAGCACAAAGAATCAAATGATATAGTGATTGAACACGACTTTTTCTGCCAACATGAGCAGTTGTTCATCGACACTAGTATATGATTTATGACTAGAGGTCTTGGGTTTGAGTCCTCCATCTCAAATTGTTGTAATTTCAAAAACAAAACATGACCTTTTTCTTTTGAAACAACCCTAATTTATGCTTTAGCAAAAATTATTTAACGAGAAATAATGCTCGATAGTCCAATTTCACAAAATAATTATCGATCTACGTAAATTATAATTATTTTTTTGAGATTCAAATTTAAAAATATTTGCCTCTATAGTAAAAATATGGTAATACTTATTATTTAGTAAATAAATGTTTTTTAGTAAAATTATATTTTCAAATAATCATTTTTTTCTCTCGATAATTAACAAATATTATAATTGAAACTTGTAGATATTTTGAAGGAAAAATTAATTATTTAAGATTATAATTCAAAAAATATTCAGAAAAAAGAAAAAAGAGAAAACATTGTACAGGGAAAAATTCAAGGTATCCTCTAAAATTTTCCACAGGGAATGCCCGTCCCAATCCCTACAAAAAAAAATTGTGATTTTGGTGGTGGGGACGAAGCGGAGAAGCCATTCCCCAACCTCACTCTGACTTGTGGACATCTCTAATTTCATCATTTAAATAAGGAGGTACGAGATGGGACCATTCATAAAATATTAAAAAAAAAAGAAAAAAGAGAAAATTGTAATAGATATGCATGGACCATTCATAAAATATTTTAAAATTATTAGTTTATGTATACAATTTCCCAGGACTCTCGATCTTATTATTTACTTGTTTTTTTAACAAATATTTTCAAAAGTTAAATTTTAAAAATTAATAAATATGATAGTCTAAACTCATTTGACAGCTATATATATATATACCTAAACTCATTAGACAACTATAGTGTTTTTTATTATGACTTTTTTTAAAAATGTGTTTGTTTTTTATGAGAATTTAACCTAATCAAATTTCTAAACAAAAACAAGATTTAAAAAATATAAATGACTTCGATTTTTCAAACTAAGAAAAAGTTAATAAATAAGAAAATCCAAAAGTTAAAATAATCGTGAACAATATATTAGGTGGAATATAAATTTAAGTCTTTTTTTTATTTTTTATTGAGAGTGTATACACCTTTGAGATGTTTTCACTTGGGAGGACACCCCATCATTTAAGAAAATTGAAAATTCGCCCTCGTTGAAAAAGTGTTACATATTGTGAATACCAATGCACAATTCATCTCATGAGAATGAAGTTTTTGAACATCAACAAACATTCTAACTAAACAACCAGCTCAACATCCTAACCTATTGTAGTTAACATTAGAAGCAATAAGAAATAGTTAAGGCTCTACCCACCTATCAAGTGCTTCATCTTTTCTACTTAAAGACTTGTATATGAATCAGAGCTGTGCAATTCCAATTGTAAATGAGATTGGTGAGAGTGTGTGTAATGACCCGACTTCCTAAATATACTCTAATGAGGTGTTATGGGTGCATGCATATTAAAATCCTCAAAATCGATTTAACAACATGTGTTTTATGACAAAGCCTCATAAAAACATGAAACAGTACTGATAGCTCGAAAACATACAAAACAGGGTTCGAGATCCCGATAGTTCAAATAAATACAGTTCAATAGAGTTTTAAAACATAAAATATAAGATTTGACAAAAATAAATAATGTGGAAAAGAAATGTCGACACCGTGTCCATGATCAATCCAGCTCCCAGCCTAACCACCTTAGAATGGATCAGTACCATAAAATGTAAGGGGTGAGTATATCAAAATATACCTAGTAAGAAGCCCCACTATGAGGTTAAGCATGTAAACAGAAACAAGTTAGAAAATACGACAACTAAAGCTAAATGCCTCGCTCATGCGTGGCCGACCCTCAGGCCAGTCACGAGCAAACAATTTCAAACAACGACGTGCAAGCCGAGAGCAAGCTACAGTTATATGTCGAGCAATCATCTGACCAAGGTCAGAGCGAAGACCCCGAGTGAGGAGAACACACAAGTCCCTAAACCTCGGGTCGGTCACATCCCATACCATGTCCTAAGGGGTAATCACAATTATCTCGGGGTAGCCTGACCTCTACTAGGGACCCTCCAAACTGCATCAGCGGAGCCATATATGAATGCCTCGGGTAGCCTAACCTAAAAGGGATCCACAACGCTGTGTTCATGGAGATACTCTAGTGTCTCGAGGTAGCCTGGCCCACGCTAGGGAACCACCACGCTTCTGCTGCGCAACTCCAATTAGCATATCAACAGAGACATACCTGATTGCCCTAGGGGTAGCCTGGCCTACATTAGGGACACACCACGCTTCCATTGTGCAACTCTCATAGCGTATCTGCATGGCATATACAAATGCCAATAAAGTCACCTGATCCTGTCAGGGAGGACCACGAGTGAGGGGAACACACAACATCCCTAAACCTCGGGTTGGGACAACGACACACGAGTAGTGTCAGCAAGGGCATACACAATGCCAAGTAAATCACCTAACCCTGTTAAGGAAAGCCACGAGTGAGGGACTAACCACATAGAATCCCAACTCCTCGGGCGAGGGATTAAACACACATAATCCTAAATCCTCAGGCCAAGGACTAACCACACAGAATCCCAAATACCACGAGGGGGGGACTAACCACACAGAGTCCCTAATGCCACGAGTGAGGGACTAACCACAGAGAACCTCTAAACCTCTGGCAAACAAGCACACCGACAGGCAATATTCCACACCATCATCTATTCCAGTGGCCTCTTCAAGTAGGTGTTGGGGTCAGGCAGGTCATGGCTACCTTCCTTCCCACGTACCAGGCCATTGTCGTAGGTGTCAGGGTCAAGCGGGTCATGTCATGCGGGCACCCTTCTCACTTACACAATGGGTAAATTGGTGAAACCATGCACACAGCATATGAGGTTCCACAAGTACACACAGAGAGATAATAACTAGCACGAGAGTCACACGATATCTAGCCTAGCCTAGGCGAGTGCACTAGGCCCATCCGAGGGTTGGTGCGACCCGCAACGTGTGCTCACAACCAAGGAACCCGTTGTTCCGCACACAAGGTGACACGTGGATGAGATCCAACCCCTTGCTCGAATGTAAAAGTCAACCCGTAGGCTTGTGCAACCTAACCACGTGTCTCGAAGCAAAGAGGATCTATGTACTCACTCGGTTTCTAAGGGTCACTAGCGAGGCACAACAACAACAAGATATCGATTATGCAATCTCGAGCCCTAAAATTGATAGATAGTTGCTGCTCTAGGTGGTCAACACGATAACCGAGCCTAGCTATTCTAACACCAAGCACAACATACAGACAACCCTTTAGGTAACGAATAGAGAAACCGAGCATAATCATAGCAGCACGTATAGAGTCAAACATAGATGGAGTCAACAACATAGAACATGCATAAAATCAAGGCAATTCAGTCAATCAACAGGTTAAACAAATAAACAGTTCATCAAATATACGAGTAGAGATACACATCGGGAAAATGATGATACGATCACAAGATACACATCAATAGAGATTTAACAGTTTACGAGCTACACGTGATTTCATGCTACCACGAGTAGTAATAGGTTCAAACAGTAACTAACAACACCCAAGCATACATGCAACAAGTCATCGGACATTTAATGCTCGTAAATCCTATCATGCCACTATCCACATACTTTTAGCCACAAACCCGGATCATAATGAAGTTCCTTACCTTCTTGACGACTTGACCGAAACACCACAAGGACTCACAAGCTAAACGACGAGCCGAGCGATGAAACCCGAGAGCACCTAAACACAAAAATAATACAGAGCGTTTGTTAGAGACAAGCTAAAAAAGCCACAAAGGGGGGTTAACATCACGAGAACGAGGGGAAATTACTGTCCAAAAACACCTCGTCAGAGCACAGGGGCAGAGGTGGCGCGTCGTCACAGAACGGAGCAAGTCATACCTCGTTAGAAATATCTCCGTCTCATGATCGCGGAACAGGTCTCAGATTTACAAATAGACTTCTCTAGCTCCCGGAAACTACGAATAAAGAAAGAAAACTCAAATGGGGTTTTAAGCATCTCGTCGGAAAACTCCATTAATGGATGGAACAAGCTTGAAAACAGGCTCTAAAGGGGAAAACGACTTACCCAACGAGAGAGACGAGCTGCGGTGAGCTTGCACTAGCCACAAATGAAACCGCAGCTACTACCCCACGCGACGGAGAAGAAATGTGACGTTTTCGCGGTAGGCAGTGTCCCTTCGGTTGTTGCAACGGACTCGACGAAGGAAGACGACCAGAGAAAAGAAAAACCAACGGTGGCGCTGGACCCGTGAGCTGCTAGACGGCGAAGTGGTGTTGAAGAAAATGTCGAAACAAATAGGAATAGGACGCACACGATCCAATTTGTGTGAAGGAGAAGGTGGGTTCTTAATGCGCGACACGTGGCACCACAAGAATGGCTGAGATCAGGTGAAGATGGGGTTGGTGGAAAGGGAAAGAGGGGGAGAGGAGATTAGGTGGCTGAGTTGTTTTTAAAAAAATGAAAAGGGAGAGAAGAAAAAATAAAAACAAAATATATATATTAAAGCCATTTTCTATTTTCAGTTCCAAATAACCCTAGACCATAAAGTAACTTTAATGTGTATCCAAAATAAGTGTTTAGAACCCATATAAATATTTAGAAATGACCACCCCAATTTATTAATGTTTAATTACTGCTCTCCATTTAATTCCATTCATCACTGCATTATTTATTTACAATTTCATAC
The DNA here is from genome assembly GCA_036507275.1 of Sicyos edulis. NCBI lineage: Eukaryota > Viridiplantae > Streptophyta > Magnoliopsida > Cucurbitales > Cucurbitaceae > Sicyos > Sicyos edulis. The sequence continues at coordinate 39,869,264 of CM071847.1, forward strand.
AAATTGTGGATGCTTAAGGTTATAAGATTTCAATAAAACTCAAAATATATTTTAAAGAACTAGGGTGTAAGAAATAGAGAAAAGAGATACATAATATCTGTGTACCCAGGGCTCCGGTTTTTCTCTCAAGAAATACTGTAGAGCGTGTGAGGAGATGTTTTTCAAGGCCAGACGAATTCCGATTGTGGGGTTGAGTTCTTTGAGGCTCTGGAAGTTTCTTTTTGGAGTCCGGTTTTTTCAGATTGTGTGTGGGAGAGCAAAGGTTTGGGTTTGTTTGCTATTTGGGGATTAAGGAAAGTCTCTCAATGGAGGCCTTTCAATTTGCTCAGATGATGGAAAATTTGGAATTAGCGGAACAAGAAGCCCAAGAGATTTTTGAGCTTGAGGAAGACGAAATTTCAGCTTTCGAGAGTGAATTAGACTGTGTGATTGCATGCAAACTTCTCTCAGAAAACCAGGTTAATCTATCGATGTTTTCAAAAATTAATTCAAGGATTTGGAAATGAGAGAATAAGGTATCTTTTGAAGTAATGGGTGTAAATTTGTTTATTTGCACTTTCTCGAATAAAATAGTGAAAGAGAGGGTGGTGGAAGCGAGCCCGTGGATTTATGACGATTCGTTGATTCTGTTCGAAGCTTTGACGGGAGGTAAAAGAGTTTCAGAGCTGGAGTTTGGAATTGCTACTTTCTGGATTAGGCTACATGATGTACCATTAGCGTGCCATACTGAAAATAATGCTAGGAAATTGGGGAAAATGCTGGGCGAGTACATTTGCTGGGACAGTGAAGGTGATCAGCGAAACAGAGGAAAATTTATTCGGCTGAAAATTTCCATTGATATTCGACTTCCTCTGAGAAGAGCTTTGAAGCTTAAAAGTGGTGCAATGGCTCCTGAGAAGTGGGTTCGAATCTCATACGAAAAACTACCAATTTTTTGTCGAGGTTGCGGGAGAATCGGCCATATGGATAGCCTGTGTAATTTTGTGGTCATTGGAGAAGGACTGGTGTTCCCGTTTGGGGAAGATTTGAGAGAACCAATAGTCTACTTTAGAGGAGAAAAATCGGGGATTCAAAGAGCAGGAGGAAGGGGACGAGGGCGTGGAAGAGGAAGAGGCGAAGAATTTTACGGCCAAGGTAGAGCTTTTCCTGAAAGAGAGGCGGAAGAAGAAGATGGGTTCAATCGAAGAAGAGAAGATGGATTTCGAGGTGGCCATTTTCAGGCGACGATGGCCCGGAGTTCGATCGATAACGGCTCGTCGGGTTTCGTCTCGGGGAAGGGAGAGGGAAAAGTGGGAGTGAGTCAGAGAAATCAGGCTTTTGCAGATGGTCTCGGCAAAGAGCAGGCCACGAGAATTGTTGATGACAAGTCTGAGACGGCTGATGAAACTGCGAAAGTGATTGGTCAGGGACAGATGGCAGGGCAACAGTGGGTTAAAAATTTTGAAAAAGGGAAAGGAAAGGTCGTTGAAGAAAGGCTTGAGGAACTTTTGTTTGGGCCTTTCGAAGTTCATTTTAAAGCCCAAAAAAATGTGATTAATGAACACGTTTATGGGAAATGGAGTGAACCAAACAAGGGAGTGGTTATTAAGGATTTAGAGGCCAATGATTTTAATGGAAATGAAAAGTTTAAAGCTGGAAAGAAAGAAAAATTAAAAAAGAATGGGCCGTCAGCTGAGCAGATGGATGGAATGGTCAAGAAGTATTATGACATGGTGGATTTAAAGGTTGTAAAGGAAGGGCATGTTCCAGAAGGTCAAAAAGAAGAATTTTCTAATTCTAAAGAAATAGAAATTGTTAAGCCGAGTGAAATTTTTTATGGAAACAGTAGAGATACAGGGGTGGAAGGAATGGAAGTAGAAATAGAAAAGACCAGGGAAGTGGATAAAAAAATGGAAGGAGCAAATTGTAGTAAAGAAAAAGGAAAAATGTCCTTACTTAAATGGAAAAGGAAAATTCGATCGGGAGGAAAAATGGAAGAGCGTCATATCAGTGAAGGAGAGAAAAATGATGGAGTTCTAATAGGGAAAAAACATGATATGGATCGGGTAGAAAGAGAGAATGATAGCAAATAAGGGAAATTTGAATACATTGACAATGTCAGTGGGATATCGGCGGAGGCTGCTGAGCAGTCTCGCCGGATGCAATGAAAACCTTATGCTGGAATGCTCGGGGGTTGAATAACCCCCGAGCTATTAGAGCTCTTCGACATGAAGTGCTCAAAGTTAGGCCTCAAGTTGTTTTTGTGTGTGAAACTAAAAGTTGCGAGAAAAATGTGGTTAAACTTAAAACTAGTTTGGAGTTCGATTGTTGTTTTTGCGTTCCTTGTATTGGGCTCAGTGGGGGTCTAATGCTTTTTTGGAATTCTCATTTCAATGTTTGTATTAGCTCTTTCTCTCAAGGCCACATTGATTCCTTAATCAAGGACCAGTTCGAGACTTGGAGATTCACAGGCTTCTATGGAAATCCGGTGTTGAATAAACGAAGAGACTCCTGGAAGTTGTTGAGAAGACTTGCTGAAGTCTCAAACGTGCCGTGGTTGATTGGAGGTGATTTTAATGAGATCCTCTCGGTTGAGGAGCAGCAGAATGAATGTAGTAGAGGTAGGGCAGGTATGGCTGAGTTTAGAGAAGCTACCAATGAGTGCTCGCTCATTGATTTAGGCTTCTCTGGTGACATTTACACTTGGATTAAAAGAAAAAACTGTGATTTAGCTACTCGAGTTCGTCTGGACAGGTATTTTGCTAATCCCCTTTTTGTATCAAAAGTTGGTAAGATTGTTGTCTCTCACTTGAATTTTCATTCCTCTGATCATAGAATTATTTTAGTTAATTTTAATTGGTTGGTGGAGGGTAATAGGATTTTTAAGTCCTCGCGCAAATTATTGAAATTTGAAGACAGTTGGGTTAAGTTCAATGAGTGCAAGGAGGTGCTTAAAAGATCTTGGGGGATGAGGGGTAGAAGTGATTTCCGTGCTTTCAAGCTTATTAATTGTATCAAGGGTTGTCTTATTGATATGGATAAGTGGAATCGTTTTAGATTAAAGGGTTCAGTGAGGAATGCTATTGTGGAAAAAGAAAAATGTCTGCTTGCTTTAGTTAAAAGAAACAACGGGTATAGGTCTAGTCAAATCAGTGCAATTGAAAATGATATTGAGAAGCTCCTTGAAGAGGAAGAAATTTTTTGGAAGCAAAGATCTAGAGAGGAGTGGCTCAAATGGGGGGATAAGAATACAAAGTGGTTTCATTTGAGAGCCTCTCAAAGAAAGAAGAAAAATCGTATAGATAAAATTAAAGACTGTAATGGAGTGTGGCATAAGGGGGAAGATGAGATTGCCAAGATTGCCAAGGATTATTTTGATAATATTTTTACCGCTCAAGAGAAGGATGAGAAGGTTGTTGATCGAATTTTGTCTGGGGTTGAGAGAAGGTTATCCGATAGAGATGTCCAATTCCTAGATAAACCTTTTTTTAGGTTGGAGGTTGAGATTGCTCTTAAAAATTTAAGTCCTTCTAAGGCCCCTGGGCCTGATGGTACTAATGGGCTTTTCTTTCAAAACTATTGGGATATTGTGGGGGAGGATGTGGTTAAAACTTGTTTGGGGGTGTTGAATGACGGCAATTCGTTGGACTCTATAAATAACACGTTAATTGCTTTAATTCCAAAGGTTCAGTGTCCAATTCGTATGGAGGAGTTTCGCCCTATTAGTCTGTGCAATACGGTTTATAAATTTATCGCAAAAGCAATGACAAATAGGTTGAAAGGCATTCTCGATAAAATCATTTCGTCTAATCAAGCAGCTTTCGTCCCTGGGAGACTTATTACTGATAATGTTGTTCTGGGCTTTGAGTGCATTCACTCTATTAATAAGAGAAAATCAGGTAAGAATGGTTGGGCTGCTCTAAAGCTTGACATGAGTAAAGCTTACGATAGAGTGGAGTGGGACTTTGTTCTTAATTTGATGGATAAGTTTGGTTTTAGCCAAGCCTGGATTAATTTAATTAACAGGTGTATCTCCTCGGTTAATTATGCTGTGATGGTCAATGGGAGACCTTATGGGGATATCATCCCTCAAAGAGGATTAAGGCAGGGTGATCCTCTCTCTCTTTATCTGTTTCTCATTTTGTCTTTGAGGGCTTTCTATTCTCTTAAGGAATGAAGAGGAGTTGAACGCTTTTAAAAGCTTTAAAATTAATAATCATTGTCCTTCTATTTCTCATTTATTTTTCGCGGATGATAGTTTGTTGTTTTTTAGGGCTTCTAATGAGGATTGCTTGAAAATTAAAGATATTCTTCTTTGTTATGAAAAAGCTTCGGGGCAAATGATTAACTTTGATAAATCTGCCATTTTATTTAGTAAAAACATTCGGGGTGACGAGCAAAGTAGGCTTAGTAGGTTGTTGGGTGTTAAAGTTAATGAGAATCTTGGTGTGCACCTTGGAATGCCTTCTCAGAATTGCAAAAACAAAAGAGTTCTTTTTCATTCAATCAAAGGTAGATTGGAAAAGTGTCTCCAAACTTGGAAAGGTAAATTGTTGTCGAGAGGGGGGAAGGAAGTCATGATTAAGGCAGTAGGTCAGGCGATTCCCACTTATACTATGAGTTGTTTTCGGCTGTCTAAGTCTTTTAATGATGACCTTCAAAAATTGTATGCTAAGTTTTGGTGGGGGGAGGAGTTTAATAATATGAAAATGCATTGGATGAGTTGGCATAAGATGGGGAAAAGTAAGGAGTTTGGGGGGCTCGGTTTTAAAAATCTAAATCTTTTTAATCAAGCTTTGTTAGCTAAGCATAGCTGGAGAATTCTCAGATACCCTAATAGCTTGTTGAGTAGAGTGCTTAGGGGGAAGTATTTTTCCAATGGTGATTTTTTATCAGCCCCTCTTGGTAATGCTCCTTCTTTTGCTTGGAGAAGTATCTTGTGGGGTAGGGATTTGTTTCGTAAAGGTTATAGATGGAAGGTGGGGAATGGGAGAAGGATAACGATAGGTAGGGACCCTTGGTTGAATAGAGTCGGAAACCCTTATGCCGATGGGGTTAGGGGTGATTGGAAGGATAAATGTGTGGCTGAATTAATTTTAAATAATAACTCTTGGAATGTGGAGCTTATCGATGATATTTTTTGCAAAGAAGACGCTAATTTAATTTTCAATATTCCGTTGAGTGAGTTTGAGTCTAGTGATGAGGTAATCTGGAATGCTAGTGCTAAAGGTGTTTTTTCAGTTAAAAGTGCCTATCATGTCGGTTTTAATTGGGAGAATAAAAATGAGGCTTCTCAGTCTGATTCTAAAGCTACCTCTATGATTTGGAAAAGGTTCTGGAAAGTTGACATCTCTCCCAAAATCCAAGTGGGGGCGTGGAGCGTTATTGCTAATGTCATTCCGACTAAGTGCAATATTTATAAGAGAGGGGTGGATATTAATATTTGTTGTCCAATTTGTGAGAAGGAAATTGAAACAAACATGCATATTATAAAAGATTGTAAGATGGCAAAGTCTGAGCTTGGATTCACTTTTTCCCTGGTTCTCGATTTCAGAATTACTTTAGACAGTGGACAAAGGGGTGGATTTTTGGAATGGTTTATGTGGAAAAATTCCAAAAGAGGAGTGGTTTAAAGCTATTATAATTATTTGGAGCTTATGGAATTTCAGGAATCATGGGATTCATGGAAAGATGGCTCTGAAGTTCCATAATCTCCTGCATTTTATTTATAAAGATATTAATGCTTACAACTTTCTCCGTGCAGGAACAACCAAAAAGACTTCAGCGGCGGTCAACAATGCTTCCAATTGGGTAGCTCCACCTAAAGGAATGTGGAAGTTGAATGTTGATGCTTCTTTCAGTCATAATTTTGAAAAGGGAGGTATAGGTTGGGTGGTTCGTGACTGGAAAGGGCAACCCAAATTGGTGGGGTGGAGAACAAATATGATGAGTCAGTCCGTGAAGGTGCTTGAAGGTGTAGCTTTGAAGGAGGGGCTTAAACAGTTGAGAGGAGTACAAAACTCCTTTTTACCTCCAATTATTGTGGAGTCGGATGCTCTGAATGTTATCAAAGAAATTGAAGACGGTCCCTCTGACATTTCTGAATTCAACAACATTATTATTGATATTAAGCAGTTGATTGCCTCGCTTGGCATTGCAAAAATTGTGCATTGTAATAGGCTTTGTAATAGGGTGGCAGATTTGTTAGCTAAAAAGAACACTTTAGATTTTTTTTGGAAGGCTCCTAGTCTCTCGGTGGAGAATGAGTCTTTTTTTTGGAGGGGGAATCTCCCCCCTGACATTGGCTCCGCTTTGGAGGATGATTGTACTGGCGTTGTTCGGCTTTAAATGAAATTTTTTTTCAAAAAAAAAAAAAAGAACTAGGGTGTTACAGTGTGCATGTATCTCTATTTCGAATCTCTTGAGAAATAAAAAGTGTGTACCTATGTTCTTCTCTGTGGAGTAGGCCTGAGTTGGCAAACCACGTAAACCTTGCACTTTTCTTCTTCTTTGCACTAATCATCTTTTCTCTTCTACTCGTATTTCAAAATAAAGTTGATCCTCGCAATGAAGCTCAAAGCAGGTTAGAGAGATAGAACATTAAAACTTGTAAAGTAAGAATGAATTTGAAGTTAGAGAAGAAAAGAGTCAAATTTTACCATATATGTATCGATTCTCTTATACATATGTTTAATCCATAGATCAGGTGCAACTGATAAAAAAATCCATAGAGAAGTCGCCAGATTTTCGGCAATCAAGCAAAGATCAACGCTGATGAGTGAACACTGAGGAAGAAAAAAGGGTTTTGATCGATTGAAGCTGATGAGCCGTGGAGTTGAAGCCATGATTGTGACACGTACGAGAGCAACATCGAATGCTCTGTGCATTCGTGGGATGCATTAAACGAGTTTAGGAAATTAGGACCATCTTTCTGTTTTTTTTTTTTTTTTGAGAAAAACTTAACCTTCATTAAAATGTGGGTAACCAATACATCCAGAACTCCCATTTATAGAGCCCAAACACTAATCCGTCTCCACAAGCCGGAGCGTGATCACACATGATTGAACTAAATACAAGATCAATTCTAATTTAGAAACTAAGCTTTCGCACCATAGTTCTAACCGAAATGGAGTATCGAGACTCCAAATAAACAAGGAAGAACTCATTACCAATCAACACCCTAAACTCGGGGTTTGTTCGATGGCCTTTGGGAGGTAATCTGACATCCATATCGAACCAAAGATAGAGGGAGAAAGATAACTCCAAAAGAGATTTTACATTTCTCCCACCACGAAGTCTTCCTAATAGACTTGAAACCTTTATCAATCAATTCGAACCATAACCGTACAATAAAATACCAGCCAACAAAAGAGACGGTCTTTCTCAAAATAAAGCATAAAATGTAAAACCTAAGAATTTGGAAAACCAACCTACACAACGACCATAAGCTAAGACATAAACAAAATGAATGCAGCATGTGAGAAATTAAAAACCGGAAGAGAATGAACATTGTAAAACAAAGCAAAATGAACCGCCAATTTGGGTCACCAACCAGTTCGGTTTTATTGAACCGATTGATTGGTTTTGTTCGCCCGGCTCAATGGAATGTTCCAAGTTCTTGCGCCAGCTGTAGATAGGATAGGTCGTACTAACACCAGAAATCCTCCATCAAAGGAGGACTCTCGGAGCCCAGAGAGGATGTTTCTCTCTCTCAAATCTAGAGAGACAGTCAACCTCATTTTTTTTAGGACCATCTTTCTGTTGTTTTAACATCAAGCCCATTTAAAATGTGTAGGTTGTAGGCCTAGAATATTAACAAGAAGATATAATTTTAGCTTTTAAAATCATAGGCTATTTTTAGATTTTATCAAACTATGTAGATTAAATTTTAGTTTTTAAAATTATAGAGACTAAATTTTACTTTTCTCCAAATCATAAAGACTAAATTCTAGATTTTGAAATCATATATAAGAACTAATTATTATCTTTCCTCCCACCATACCAAATCATAATTTACCCAAAATACTTTATAATAATTTGTTTACAAACTAAGCTTTAAACACAATGTCCACAACTTTTTTTCGTCTTATTTTACTCTCTTTTTTTTACATATATTTTCAAAATTCAAGTTGTTTGTATTTCATTTTGATTTTTGAAAAAACAAACGTGTTTGTTTTTATAATTAGATTTTAATCTAACCAAATTTCTAAAAAAAAATTAAAAATTAAAAAAATTGACTTGATTTTTTAAAGTAAAAAGAAAATTCAAAAAAAAAAAAAAAGAAATTCAAAAAATGAAAAATGAAAATAACTTTGATGGCAACAATATTTTGGAAAAATGTGAATGTAAATTTAAGTCTCTAGTTCTAATTTGATTAAGAGTAAATATGCCTTTGTGGAGTCACTACTAGAATTAAGAGTATAGATGACAGAATACATTTTTGTTTTCAAAAAGGACATATGATTAGGGGTGTAAACGGTTCGGTTTATCAATGGGATGAACAACGAGCGAAATTGAAAATAATATACCGCTGGTCATGTTTGAACACAAGACATTGCTATGAATTCACAAGGACCAATTCCACCACCAACGCCTTTTGAATTTCACTTCACTAGGATTATAGGTATAACATATTTCTGGATCTAGCCAATTAAATGAAAAACACAGCATGTTTGGTAAGTTTCAAACCTTGATGTTTTGTAGGATTAAGTACATGCACGCCAACTGAGCCACTTCAATGTTTGAAAATGCAAGTTCTTCTTCATTATACATCCTATCGGTTGGCTCAGTTAAACCTGACACCAACTCTTAAAAAACTGAAACTTGTCGTATTCGTTCGGTTTTTATTATTTTAAAACTGAATCCTAAAAAAAAAATCGATTTCGACTTGAACCAATATTGGTTTAAGTCAATTTTGGTGGTTTGGTTGGTTTTCGGTTTTATCTAGCACCCCTACATCTGATGACAGGTACTTTAGATGTCAAGCACTTTTAATGACGGACATCAAAAGATGACGAGCATTGCCCGTCATTAAAAGTGTGCGACATTAAAAGTATCCGTTATCTTTAGCCTAATTTTTGAAATCTTCATTTCTCTCCATTTTTTTCGTTAAAGCCGAAAATTCTCCACCCCTTCGTGCGTTTTCAACCTTCTGACTAAGCTTTCCTTGACGCTTTCCTTTGACCTTCAACAATTTTTGGCGCCGTCTCCCTTGAAATTGGTTTTTTTTTCGTGTCGCTCAAGTATTTTCGCTTGGTCTAGTCCGATTGAAGTTAGAAGAGGAAGAAGATAAGTGTGTTTTTATCATCGGAGTCACGATTTTGGAGTTCAAGAAGAACCACCAAATTGATCAACTTCAAAAAGATGTTGAACTTAAGGTATTGTAGTTTTTGACTTCAAATATTTTTTTTTCCACTAACAGTAATTATTATGTGATAGATTCATAACTGGTGGAGTTTTAACATAACAAATCTAGATTTAGAGCTTTTTTGTTCTTTCTTTTTCTTTTTTTTTTTCTTCTTTAATTGTAAATGAAATATTCATTTAATAAGAATTGGACATCAGATATTGAAGTAACAATAACAAGCTTTGATGCAACAAGTTTTGCTTTAGCAACAATATCTTTATCATCCTGGTCTCTTAACTCTCCATCAAGTTTGAATTCTTCTTTGTTTTCGTTTTGGTTAGCATTTGTATGATCCATGCATTTTGTATTGTGTACTTTTGTGAGTTGGATGTCGATTTTTGAGATGTGATTGTAAAGTTATGAACATAGTTTTCCTTCTATGAATTCTTCATGCATTAGATTGGTTGCAGCCATATTCAGAATGTTAAAATTTCAACGCATATTTTTAATTTTCTTTTATTCAATAAATATTACATTGATAACAGGCGCATTTGATGGCAGCCACTTTTTATGTCGTGTACTTTCGATTCATTAAAGGGTGTCTAACATTAAACGCTTTTTACATCTTTTGATGTCAGATGTCTGCTCGACATGAAATCTCTTTAATGTCGTGTTTTTCCTATCAGTAAAACTCCAAATTTGTAATAGTGAGTTTCCACTCACGAGAGCCACTCCATCGTTTCTGAAAACTAAAAATTTAAAATCGTTGAGTGAAGATACAATGTCTTTATATAGAAGGAAATATTACTGTTGTTTATTGTCTAATCAAAGTCGAGAGATAATTGTATCACTTATGATATTTATAAAACTCGGACACCTATTTTAAAATGCATGCATATCAAAGTCTAGAATTATGCAAAATTGTGGTTCCACAAGCATTACTTCTGATGTTGTATTTGAAACATTTATTTGAATTCCTTATGATACAGTACGAGTTCGTGTGAATAGTAAAAAGAGCGGTTTGAGTTTGTGGTTTGTTCTTATTTTACCAGAAGAGTTTTGGATGCTACTATCATATTATCAAGAAGATTAGTTGTAAAATATATTTATATCAAGTCGCAATCCTTTAGATTCAGGTGATGTTAATTTCTAATTATCGTTAAACTATACTTTATTTTTTACCATGTACAAATGTGCATCTGTGAATTAAGAAAGAGCTAATTAATATCTATGTTTCTTGACCATATGGATCAGACTTATATATGTGCTTATAGCATGATCTTATAAAATTGTTTCGAGTTTATTTTTTAATCATAAATAAATAATGTTTTCTTCTAAACACAAACAAAATTTGGACAAATGAGATTGTTTTGTTGATCAAAATCAAAGAAACTATAATAAATACACTAAAAACAAATAGCTTAAACCACCAACCGGGTTGGTATAAAGGCCTAATTAACTTTTTATTATTATATTATATATGTCTTGATTGAATGGTTAAATAATTGGTCCTATTTCCAAAAAAAATAAATAATTGGTCCTAAAATTTAATTTTCTTTAAGCGAAAAGATGTCATCTTCATGGCAAATTTAATAGAAAATATTTGATTGGAAATGAATATAATGAGTTTTTTATACTAAATTCAGTAAAATTTAGGGAATTTGCACTGTATAGCAACTTTTTTACCACAATTTACAATTATAGCAACTTTTTAAAAATAATTCGTTTATAGCAAATTCTGTCTATTTGTTAAAAAAATCTCTGTTTATCCTTTTTTATCGAAAACTTTGATAGAATCTATCATTCTCTAGTGATGGAAGTCTATCAATTTTATCTGTAATTGATTCTATCGACCCTTATTGAATCTAATGAAAGTCTTTATCAATTTACTTTATTTATTAGTAACCGATTCTATCAACCTCTATTGATAAAATCTATCAATATGGAAGTCAATCAATTTACATTTTTTGCTATATGTGCAAATATTTTCATTATTGTGCTATTTATGGAATATTTTAGTAATTTTGTAATATACATGCAAAAGCCTCTAAAATTTAACAAAAACGCAAAATACTCTATACAAAAAACAAGGCATTATTATAGAAAATATTTTAGGGGTAATTTGTTTTTAATCTACCTCACCAAAAATTTTGGATTCCTCAAATATACTTATAGATGCCTAACATATTTAGATAGTCAAATTTATTAGGGAATTTGCGCTCAGCAGCAAATTCTACTTCTTGTATTAGTTTTGTAGCACAATTTCTAAAATAATTGAATAAATAGCACATTAGACATCTATCAATAACTAGTAATAGAACTCAATTTGAATTTTTTGCTACAAATGAATTAGTTTTGATTTTGTGCTATAGGTGCAAATATTATGCCATTTTTTGCTATACATGCAAAATCCCCGATTTATTATATAGAATTGTTTTTATGAGTATTTGAGAATATCTAGATAATCACATATTTATTTTATAAATTTTGTATTTAAATTTTTTTTATATGCATTTATGATCTATTCATCTAATTTACATGTTCATTTAATATAATTAAAATTTATATGACATATTTGTTTTTATTAATTTGAATATTATATTTTAAATAAATTTAATTTATAAAATTAACTCAAGAAAATTAATAATTGAACAAGTGAGATAACTCGTTAAATATATAAATTGTGGACAACTATTGAAAATGTACCATAAAAATATTTAAATTTAAATTTCTATTGAAAATAACCACGATAGTATCAATTTAATAAAATTGTATTTTATTATAAATTATAAAATATAAATAGAATTAATTTTGTATGGTCAATTAGGGCATGGATGCACAATTGATTTTAAAAAATAAAATAATATACATTATTTTATCTTAATTTACAAACTACAAAAATTGAAAATAAAGAAAAGAAAATTGAAGAAAAACAAGATATAAATATTTTTAAGAAAAATAAAAAAAAGGACTAATATGTTATTCTAGGATGCCCAAGATTTTATTTTTAATAAATCGGTAAATCGGAGTTAAGCTCCTCTATACCTTGGGATTCAATACCACATCCTCCGCCCAGACTTGAGATATTTCATGGATTTTTTAGTTTAAGCAGTTTTTAATGATCTCGAACCAAAGAAATTTAATGGAGTATATCTCGAAATTCGAATTGTGTCTTATCACTACCAGTTTTGGAAAATTATATTTCATTGATTGAAAAGATATGTAAAACACATAATATTTTAATAATACCGTTAAACTTAAAAAAGTTACAAAACCATTTAAATAAAATACATTTATTACTAAATTTTGGATAGATGTTAGGAGGGGTATTAGAGGTGATTTGATTTGGAAAAAAAAATAGGGGAAGAGAAAGGGAAAGTAAGAGTTTGGAGTTGTATCTACTCGTTAGAGATTGATATAGTTAAAAGGAAGGGAAATGTCGTTCTCAAACTTTCTTCACCCTTCTTTTTCACAAATGCTCTCCAGATTGACAGACACCTCCATCTTTCACAAGGATGTTAAGTGCACAAGAACATGCGCTTGTTTCGACTTAGACTATCGTGTTCTCATCGTTGGCGAGACAACCATGATGTACAACTTGGTGTGTACTAGTACAACCTTTTATAAGGATGCAACAATCATTGTACACCTGCTCGAAAATCTACATCAATTTTACATCTCTATTTTCCACCGATTTATGTATTTTGTGTCATTTCTTAACCATCTTTATATAGGGAGATAACGGTTATCGTAGAAATTTCATCAATGTTGAGAGCAGCTGCAAATAAATCGATAAGTTGACTAATTGTCATACCTGTAAGCTATTTCAAAGGAGGAAAACTCATAATTTAAGTAGATATCTCTTTCATCATTGATTTTATGTGAGAAACCCATGGTTTTTCTCAAGTTTTCTTCACTTTTTTTTTCTATTTATATATATTTTTTTGCAGATGCTCTATATTTATAGACATCTCCATCTTTCACAATGACATTAAGGTCACAAGGGTAGAAACTTGTTTCGACTGAGACTACTATATTGTTCTCATCATTGGCAAGACTATCGTGATACAAATCTTGATATGTACTGGTACAACCTTTGTAATGATGCAACAATAACATTGTACATCCTTCTCGAAAATTGTTGTACATCAAATGTACAGACATCATGGAAGATAATTGTGAGCAATGTGGCTTCCATCGATTTGTTATGTGCACTCCTCTTAGGTAGAAATTAGTGATGGAATATGGCTACAACTCGTTCAAAATGAAAGGCTATATCTACACCTCAAAAGATGCACATGATCCTACTCTATTTCCTGATCGGTTATAATGCAAAGGCGTTGGCGACACTATCTTGATCAGCTTAATTGTAATGGTGTGTGCAAAAATCTTATGTGAATTATCAACATAATCGGGAGATTGGAAAGGTTGATCAACTGTGGAATCAATCTTTGAGGGTATCTTCTGTTGTAAAACTAATACTAAGAGTATTAAAACAAGTAGAGATGAAGAGTAAAAGTTAGATAAGATATAGAATTGTTATTCAATTGGTGTGTCTTACAAATTAGAAAACAACACTTATTTGTAGTGTTCATAATTGTATAAATAGGTATTTGAATGAGATTCATTATGTGGAGAAAATTGAGGAAAATACTTTATGAGTGAGTTGGATATAAGTAGTAGATATCTATATTCATAACACTCCCCCTTAGATATCCATTATACATAAAAATATGTCTGGTTAAACTCTTAATAGGAAAAACTGGTTCCATCCGGCTGTGTAGTATAATTAATCTAATAATGAATTCTAAGTATAGGACATTATTGTTAAGGCCTATACTCTAGAATCACATTCTACACAAGTATACGTAGTTGAATTGTAATCAAGTGATAAGTATATGTTTTATCGTTCTCTGAATGGATTGATGTCTAGAATTAATCTTGCTAACTTAAGAGTCGTGCAAGAATTATAAAATAGGGTGGTTGGTTGTTGTTTTAATGGTTTTACGATACAAAATGTAAATAGGCTCAGGTGAATAATGCAAATGTGATTATGTTGATCATGCGATTAGAGTAAGATAGATTTCATGCTTTTCTATTTCTAATGACTACTTCCACAATCAATAATTTATGGTAAACCCAGCTCCCGCTGCAGTTCTTCTTACTAGAATCCGGGCAACATATGCATTAGTAAGATTATACCTAACTCCTTAAACAATGTGAGAGTCCTTGCATTGACCTAACAGTTGTGATCTTCCATCGGATCTCTCTCCCGAGTTCACTGGTGTTTAGTATACGTAGGTAGCTAATCGACGCACACTTAATATGTAAACAACATATAAAGTCTATATACTCGAAATCCTAATATGTATTCTACATACAAATTCCCACCAGATGCCTCATAATTTAGTGAAACATAATTAAAGCGACAACATATTACAAAATTTGAAATAACATTATGAAAGAGTTAGCTATAAATCTACAAACTACTCGTAATTACACAAAGAAATATAAATAAGGAAAATGGCGGGGTTGTTGAATATGAGTGGACTTCTATTCGTCGAATACCATGAACACCTCCAGGTTTTCTTCTACGACAGAATATCTCCATGGTGAATCGACCTCCGGCCAACCGACTCCCATCAAGGGTTTCTCTTGCTCTTCATATAGGGTCGGTTTACTTGGCTAGCACGCTTAGTTGGTGACCTACGATCCGAGTGCTAATATAATTCGTACAGTAAATAATTCAGAGCAAACTTAATGCTAAGTGTGACTCAGAATCGCTTACGCGCAAGTATACGTGGCCGGAGTGCAGTAAGTAATAAGTATATAATTTATCGATCCCACAGAGAATTTGTAGCACATCAATATAAGTCAAAGATCGAATGTAAAGAACAAGAATGGATTCAAAAGAGTGTTTTTTTTAACAAAATAAATAAATCTATTCTAATTATTATGCTCATGCTAATGCGTGAGATCAACTAGGTTAAAAAATAAACATGTATGTGTTGCTTGGTGAGACTGAAATCATACTTCCCTTACAAAGGAATGCTTCCGCATTCGATGGTGGAGAATTCAGCTTCCGCTGCAATTCCACACTAATAGGCTCAGGGCTTGTATATACTAACGAGATTAACCTTAACCTCATTTAATGATGCAAAAGACATTGCACCAGACTAAACATAACCAGCTGGGTCTTCCAACAGGTTCATCTTCCAAGTAAACTAGAGGCTAGCATGTGTGGGTAGCTAGCTGACGGATGCTTAATGAATAAACAACATTATAAAATCTTTCACCTGAATTCATATTTTACTCAACATCCTAAGTTAACTTAGAATGCATAAATCTAACTAATTAACTAGTAAAGAGAAGTCCGCGTTACAATTAAATTTAAAGCAAGTTAAGTTGTCATGAGAAAATTAGTACATACTAAACTTTAACTTCAAGCCCTCTCTCGAAGTACTTGACTGCAATCTGCCGGTACATTGCCCGTAGATTTACTTTTAAGCACAAGTATTGCGTATGCAGCTAGTGAGATGATTATCCCTAAATCCCCTCTAAAATACTTAAGATTAAGTATTGCATAGTGATTACGGTGAGGTTAAGCCCTTAACATTCCCTTTTCCAAGGCAAATGCTATGCCCTCACGAGTGGACAGTCAATCGACCCGTGATAAATAAATTTAACTGCCGTTCTTACTACTTTTCTCCTTTTACTTGACATTTAAATTGAATGATAATACTACATGATTCTCCTAAGGTTGCTTCTTAATATTAAATCTAATCATAAGTTGCTTAGCAAGAGATCAAATCTAAAACAAAGAAATCATAGAATTAATTTCAACAAAGCGTTACAAACTACTCATATGAAATGCGATAAAACAGAGTATAAAATGAGAAATACAAACTATAGTATACTATATGATAAGTTAAACTATCTATAGATTTGATAGAATCGCAAACACTGTTATAAATGAAATCTTCTTCTAACAAACACCGCTTGGTACTGAGTTTTTCCATGACTACTGAATGGAATCCGCCGAGATCTCCAAAGAGACCTCGACGTCTAGAACGCCCATCAACGGTAATATCCTCTCCGAACCAACACACTTTCTTCTTCGATTCTTCCTTTATTTATAGGGTTTAGGGTTTCTTGTTGATCACGTTCAATCCTTACACAAATCTTTTATCTGAAATATTTGTTCGATGATTCTTTCCTTCTTTGTTCCATTGATTCTGTAATTCCATTGTCGTCCGCCCTTCATTTTGCATCTTAAAAACCATATTCGAGTTAATTCCCTTTTTTAGGCTTAATTTACACACACACACACACACATATTTATACATATTTATTTTTAATTTTGTAATGAGATTTATTATAATTACATGTTTATTTGTAGTATTTATTAATAAAAAATTGTCCTAAGCAAGACTCGAACCTCAACTGTTTTAATTTATCAAGATTTAAAACTGGCATTTTTTATTAACTCATCCATTTAACCAAAGTTATTATAATTATATATTATATTTTATTTATTTGTATCTTTTTTCTTTTAAAATACATTTTTTAGGATTTTAAAATATATTATTTAGTCATTATTAATATATATTTTTAAAAAAAATTAAAATTATTTGATCCTATTGATTGTTTATGTTTCAATTTTAAATTTAATTTAAAGAATAAATGAAATAAAATAAAATTTAATATTCCCTTTTTTATTTCAAGATTGTTTTATTATTATGCTCTTAAAAAAATATTAACAATTATTATGCATTTGAAATTTATTATATAAAATTATACATGATAACTATTAACTTCATAATTATATAAAAGTATATATGATAAATATTTGAAATTTGTTTTATACCATGTATTTTAAATAAAGAAAATATTCTAAATTTTAAATTTTATTTAAATAAAATAAAATAAATTTCAAAATAATAAATGAAAAGAATTTCAAAACAATATTCATAAATGAATATTTATGTAATACCATAGTTAATTCCAAAATCATTTAAGTGTTTTTATTGAATTTTTTTTTATAATATTATAACACTATAGATCATTTTTAAGTATAGTTAGTGTTTTATTGAATAGGCTAATAAATCTCAAACTAATTATATTATTTAATGATTCATGAGATTTAAGCTATGAGTCACCTTTGATAAGTTATTTAGAAATTTATAGTAATAAAAGCTAAAATGCAAAAGTTATTTTGGGTTATGGAATTTGGAGTTTTAAATTTAAATTAGGGTTTATGAATTTAAATGGAAAGAAGGTTTTATTTATGTATTTTTTTATTTGGCCACATTTTCTCTCTCTTCTTCATTCAACCCCAACAACCACCACCTAAAACCCACTTCTTTCTTCTTAGTTTCACTGAGTTAGAGAGCTCCATTTGCGATTCCGAGACAAGATCCGTGCTAAGGGAGTCGAGAGCTTCGAAACATGGTAAGATTTGTTGGTTTTCGTGGAGTTTTCCGGCTAGAGGGTTTTGAAACCCGTTTCTTCTTTCGTAGTTTCGCGGAGCTAGAGAGATTCGTTTGTGATTCCGAGACCAGATCCGTGCTTAGGGAGTCGAGAGCTTCGAAACATGGTAAGATTTGTTGGTTTTTGTGGAGTTTTCCGGCGAGAGGGTTTTGAAATCCGTTTCTTCTTTTGTAGTTTTCGGGAGCTAGAGAAGTCCGTTTGTAAATCCGAGACTTGTATGTAATCCTGAGCTCGAGACCTTTCCAACGAGGTATGACCCGCCCCGTTGCGTGACGGCGCACCGCCACTGGCCGCCGCCGTGCTCTGGCGAGTGTTTACAGACAGAAGATTCCCTTCATTCTCGTGATGTTAACCCCCCCCCCTTTGTAGCTTGTTTAGTTTGTTCCTTGGCGTTGTTTTGTGTTTAGGTGCTCTCGGGTTTCATCGTTTCGGGTCGCCGTTTAGCTCGTGGGTTCCTGTGGTGTTCCGGTCGAGTCGTTGGGAAGGTAAGGAACTTCATTATGATTCGGGTTTGTGGTTTAAAACATGTGAATAGTGGCATGATAGAATTTACAATAATTGAATGTTGGATGACTTGTCACATGTATGTTTTGGTGTTGTTATTCACTGTGTGGACCTATTACTACTCGTGGTAGCACGAAATCATGTATAGCTAGTAAACTGTTACATCTCTATTGTTGTATATCTTGTGATCGTATCATCATTTCTCGATTGGCATCTTTGCTCATATATGTGATGAACTGCTTATTTGTTTAACCTGTTGATTGACTGAATTGCCTTGGGTTTATGCATGTTCCATGTTGTTGACTTCATCCATGTTTGATTGTATACATGCTGCCATGATTATGCTCGGTTCTTTGTTCGTTACCTAACGGGTTGTTTTTATGTTGTTTTGGCATTAGAATAGCTAGGTCTGGTTACCGTGTTGACCACCTAGAGGAGCAGCTAGCTCACACATTTTAGAACTCGTGATTGCATGATCGATATCTTGTTATTGTTGTGACTCTATAGTGCCCTTTAGAAACCGAGCGATGATATGGATTCTCTTTGCTTTGAGACACGTGGTTGGGTTGCACTAGCCTACTGGTTGACTTTTGCCTCCGACCAAGGGGTCGGATCCCATCCACGTGTCATCTTGTGTGCGGAACAATGGGTTCCTTGGTTGTTGAGCACACGTTGCGGGTCGCACCAACCCTCGGGTGGGCCGGGTGCACTCGCCTAGGCTTGGTTAGATCTCGTGTGACTCTAGTGCTATTTATTATCTCTCTGTGTGTACTTGTGGAACCTCATATGTTGTGTGCATGGTTCCACCAGGTTACCTTTCCAATACGTTGGAGGGGAGGCCGGTCATATCGTGCTTGCCTCTGAGACTACTGGAAGAAGCCACTGGGACAGATGAAGGCGCAGAGGAAAGCCTGTCAGTGAGCCTGTATGCATTAGTGGGGATGTTGTCTGCAAGCAGGTCGGTCCTCCCGCATGCTAGGGGTTAGTAGTTGGCACGCCGAGCCCAAAATTTAAGAACCCTGTAGTTTTCCTTTACTCGTGGCTCTCCCTAACAGGGTCAGGTGATTTTGACTCTACATTGTGTATGCCCTGACTGACACGACTCGTGTGTCGTTGTCCAGACCCGAGGTTTAGGGATGCTGTGCGTTCCCCTCACTCGTGGTCCTCCCCGACAGGGTCGAGTGATTCTCTTGGCATTGTGTATGCCCTTGTTGACACGACTCGTGTGTCGTTGTTTCGACTCGAGGTTTAGGGATGCTGTGTGTTCCCCTCACTCGTGGTCCTCTCCGACAAGGATGGGTGACTTATTGGTGGGTCTCTAGCGAGGGCTAGGCTACCCCGAGACATTAAAGTATGTCTCTGTGAGCACAACGCTATGGGTCCCTGGCAGAGGTCAGGCTACCCGAGGCATGCCTCTACTGGTGCACTTTGGCTGGTCCTTGACACAGGTCAGGCTACCCCCGAGATAATTGTGATTTCCCTTAGGACACGGTATGTGACGTGTCTAACCTGAGGTTTGGGGAACTTGTGTGTTCTCCTCACTCGAGGTCTTTGCTCTGACCTTGGTCAGATGATTGCTCGACATTTAGCCGTAACTTACTCATGGCTTTCACACCGTTATTTGACATTGTTTGCTCGTGACCGGCCTGAGGGCTGGCCACACATGCGCGAGGCATTTAGCTTCAGTTGTCGTATCTTCTAACTTGTTTTCTGTTTATATGCTTAACCCCATGGTGGGGCTCCTTACTGGGTATATTTTGATATACTCATTCCTTACATTTTTAAGTACTGGTCCATTCCGAGGTGGCTAGGCTGGGAGATGGATCGATCAGGACACGGTGTCAACATTTCTTTTCTGCATCATTTACTTGTGTCAAACCATATATTTTTACGTTTTAAATTCTTTTGAACCGTATTTGTTTTGAACCATCGGGATCCCGAACTCTGTTTGTATGTTTTCAAACTATTAGCACCGTTTTCATGTTTTATGAGGTTTTAATGGAAAAACGCATGTGATTAGTAAATTGGTTTTGAGGATTTTAATATGCATGCACCGATAACACCCCATTAGAGTATTTTAGAAAGTCGGGTCGTTACAAGTTGGTATCAGAGCTCATAGTCATAGATTCTGTAGACTGGTTTACGAGGTAAACTGTGTGTCCATGATCATCAGCAGACCAACAGTCACCAGGTATGTGAAGTTGGGTAAAGTAAGAAACATGTTTTAGTTGTGAAAGTATTTTTGGGTTGTCTTTTGTATTACTTGATTGTTGGTCCTAATTAGGATCCTTTTCGTGTTCGATTCTAGCTTCGTGATCTCTTTTCGTTATGTATTCCGAGGAGAGTTACCCAGTGGGGGTACCTCGGTCTGGTGGACCAAGTCAGGAGAAAGTTTGCAGAGGCTCACTTCGCCTCCTCAGCTGCCGCACCGGAGACAGGGTCTTCTTTCATCGCTCACAGGCGGGAGTTCTAGACCATCACCATATACACACATGAGACCATAGTCCAACTCTTTTCTGCATCCGATCCGAGCTTAGTAGGGGGTCCACATGGAGTATATTCTCAACCATACGAGTCTCACACCTCTACTGTCCAGTTTTCGCATCAGGTGACCATTCAGACTGCCAGGGAGTTCGTGATCTTTGGGAGTTCAGGCAATACAGCAGGGCACATGCAAGAGTTCGAGTCATATCCCAGGGTTCTCCGTGCAAGAGGCCACTTTGGTCAGGGGAATCTAAGCGGTACAAGAAACCAGTCCCGCTAGAGAAATCATGCTCAGTCGATGAGGCATTCTAGGAGAGTAGGTTTCGGGCAGCACTAGAGCTAGAGGTCTCGTCGGGGCCATCATCAAAGTTCATCGGAGGAGGTGGCAGAGTGCCTCAGGTGCTCGAGAGTTCATCAGGGACCATGTCCTCCCAAGGTAAAGGTGTGTTGCTGGTGTGGTGAGGAGGGCCACTTTGCATTGCGCTGTCAATTGTCGTTTTCCACCAAGGAGTTGGTTGTAGTGTTTACAGGTTCCTTGCTCTCTTCGTGCCGTGAATTCTTCTTTTGTTCAACTCTGCGTTCTTTACCTTGTTATGTGTGCTATTGATCTCTGATCCATGTTAATTAATGTGTTTGTGATTGTGTCCTTTTGTTGTATGCATATACATGTTTGTCGTTGATCCATTAACCGTGTCGTTTGATGAGTCTCTTGATTGAATAGTCTCGTTTCCTTATGTTTGGTAAACAGTTGTAATGTTTTATTTGTTTCTTCGAAATCGTATTACTCGAATTGTTGCATGGGATTACTACGCTTTTTCATTTCATAACAACCGTATCACTCCATATTGTTGTTCACCATGATCGTATGATCCTGTTCATTATGCATGTTCATATCACTCTGTCTTGTTTGTTCATCGCAATCATATGAACATGTTCATTCTACATTATTGTATCACTCGGTCTTGTTTGTTTATCATAATCATATGATCATGGTCATTCTGCATGATTGTATCACTTTGTCTTATCTGTTTATCATAATCTTGTGACCATGTTAATTCTACATGATCGCGTCACTCCGACCAGTATGTTCATTATGGTTATGTTGTGGTATTCGCCCTCTTCATGGCTGTAATGCTCTACTGTGTCTTCATGAGGGTATTGCTCATTTAGCTCGTTATGACCATACCACTCTATTGCTTCATAAGGTTTTTCTGCTCTGTCTATTCATCGTGATTGTAGTGTGGTATTTCTTTCCATAATGATTCTATCTTTTGAGTTTTATCATGTTTGTGTTGATGTATTCATTCTTGTCCTATTAGTATTCGCTCCATATGCTCATCTTGGTTGTGTTGCTCGATTTGGTTTTCATGATCGCATTACTTGGCATGTTCACCATGTTCTTATCCCTCCTAGTCATTCTTATCATGATCGTACTACTTTATGTGTTCTACCATGATTGTGCGCTAGTTCTCATGGTCGCATGATGCCTTCTGTTTAGCATGATCAAATTACTACAACTGCATTTCACCGTGACTATACCGTTTTTCCTGTTCTTTATGTTTGCATTCGCCCTCATCCTGATTGCATTTTTGTAATTGTTGCATCATGATTTTATGCCTCTAATTGTTCATCATGGGTGTCTGGGGCTCTCGTATTGTATTAGGATTGTGTTGTCTTGCATTTTCCTTATGATTGTACTGCTCTATTAGTTACTATGATTGCATTCCACTGTTGGTTCCATATAGTTGTTTCGTTGCTCGTTGTTTTGGGAGTTAGAGTTGGTCGGATACGTGTATCAAACCAGCTACCAGAGTTTTCTCGGTTAGTTTTACCTTGTTCGAGTTTCGTGCCATGTGTGGCATGGAGTGGTTTGTTGATAACCACACAGTCGATGACTGCCTTTCGAAGAAGGTCAATCTCATTCCTTCTTCTTTACCGAGCATTGAGTTTAGAGAGTGCACGTTAGAGGACCGCCCTCGTTGTGTTGCGAGCAAGTTAGTTTGTCTTGTTGCCCCAAGGTGTGGAGTCTTTCTCGTCAGGTTGCTTTGTGTTGTTTGACTAAGGTGGAGTTTGAGAGTGGTGCCCGCAAGGTGGAGTTTGTTGTTGCGCATTCTAAGGAAAGTTTCTGAGTGGTAAATTTGTTTTGGGGAATGCACGGGAGGTTTCGAGAGCTTGATTGAGTGTTTTTCTCTCTTCGATGTGGTGGACCCAGTGGGGTCAGGTGTTTGTTCGTTTCGGTGTCGCAGCTAAGCGCGAGTTGGTTCTGTTGTATCAAATTCCTTGTTAGTGTTAAAGTATCGAGACCTGAGTTCTACCAAAAGTTCCTTGGCATTTAAACCTTGTTTACCCCAACTTTTGAGAGTTTTGGCTTGAACCAAACCAACCAAGGTGTTATGAGGAAAATAAATGATGCTTTAAAAACAAGAATGACGAAATGATGCCTTAACAATTTCAATTGAACAATAGTATTGAATGTTTTAAAACACAGTGGTATTATTAATCCTAAATATCTAGTTGAATAAATAAGTTTTAAGGTGGTGTAAAACTCTTGATTTAAACTAGAATTAAAACTAAACCCTATTCAAAATTATCTCTCCTTTGTTTAGTATGAATGTTTTGTGTAACTTTCCTTTTGAATCAGAATACAAAACCCCAATTGCAGATAAACCAGTAATAAAAAATCATTCATTAATAATAACAATAATTGTAGGAAGGGTAAATTATAAGTTTGATGAATATGATGGCTATGTCATACTTAATCCTTGTGAATTATATACTTATAAATTAGCTATCATGCGTAAATATGATGTAAGTTTTTTGTCCAATCAATCAGTACTTAACTCACACTGTCATCATTGAAGAAATGAATAACTAAGACCTTGTTTGATAACTATTTTGTTTTTAGTTTTTATTTTTGAAATTTAAGCCTACAACAATTATTATGACATATGTTTTCTTCTACATGGATGTCTACATCTTACCTTTATTTGTAGAAACCAAACCAAAATTTGGAAGAAGAAAAAAAGTAGCTTCTAGAAGTTTGTTTTTGTTTTTGAATTTTGGTTAGAATTCACATACTTTCTTAAGGAAAGTTAGAATATATTGTAGGAAAGATAGAGCACATTATAAGAAATATAAGAAGCTTAATATGATAATGACTACTGAATAGAATACCACTTGGTACTGAGTTCTTCCATGACTACTGAATAGAATCCGCCGAGATCTCCCAAGAGACCTCGACGTCTAGAACGCCCATCAACGGTAATATCCTCTCCGAACCAACACACTTTCTTCTTCGATTCTTCCTTTATTTATAGGGTTTAGGGTTTCTTGTTTATTACGTTCAATCCTTACACAAATCTTTTATCTGAATTATTTGTTCGATGATTCTTTCCTTCTTTGTTCCATTGATTTTGTAATTCTATTGCCGTCCGACCTTCATTTTGCATCTTAAAAACCATATTTGAGTTAATTCCCTTTTTGAAGCTTAATTTACACACACACACACACACACACATATATATATATATATATATACATATATATATATATATATACATATATATACATATATATATATACATATATATATATACATATATATACATATATATACATATTTATTTTTAATTTTGTAATGAGTTTTTTTATAATTACATGTCTATATGTAGTATTTATTAAAAAAAATTGTCCTAAGCAAGACTCAAACCTCAACTATTTTAATTTATCAAGATTTAAAACAAACATTTTTTATTAACTCATCCATTTAACCTAAGTGATTGTAATTATATATTATATTTTATTTCTTTCTATCTTTTTTCTTTTAAAATACATTTTTTAGGATTTTAAAATATATTATTGAGTCATTATTAATATATATTTTTTAAAAAAATTAAATTTTTTTGATCATATTGATTGTTTTAATATTCCCTTTTTGTTTCAAGATTGTTTTATTATTATGCTCTTAAAAAAATATTAACGATTACTTTGTATTTGAAATATATTATATAAAAGTATACATGATAAATATTAACTTCATAATTATATAAAAGTATATATGATAAATATTTGAAATTTGTTTTATACCATGTATTTTAAATAAAGAAAATATTCTAAATTTTAAATTTTATTTAAATAAAATAAAATAAATTTCAAAATAATAAATTAAAAGAATTTCAAAAAAATAATCATAAATGAATATTTTATGTATTTGTAATTTATTTATAAAATAAAATTTTTATTAATTAAATAAATTTCAAAAGACCACGTTTATATGTATTTTAAATAAAATGTACTAAAACTTAAATTTTATTTAAATAATAAAAAAAAATTCAAAAATAATATTTTCATTATATTTAATATCATTCATATATATATATATATATATATATATATATATATATATATATATATATAATTGCATCATTTTCTTTCTCTTCCCATCGAATATAAATTTATCATCACTTTTTTTCTCTTCCCTTCTCACCAAACAATAACTTATTTTATTGATCTTCTTATCACATACTATTCCATTCTATCCCATTTGTAGGCAAACATGCAATGATGATGAATAATTAGTTTGACGAGGTAGGATTTTCCGGTATAGTCAACATTACTAAATTTAAGGGCTTGTTTGGCTCATCAATAACAGACTGGGAAGGGAAGGGAACGGCCCTTCCTGCCATTTGGGTAGCCGTCACTTCTTGGGCGGGTTATTAAGTTATAACTTCTTCCTAAATTTTATTTCAATTTTTTAGTTGTATAAATTTTAATGTTTTTACTTTATTAAAATTAGGATCGTGAGTCTTTTCTCAAATAAAGAATTAAAATTTGTTATTTTTCATCAATTTATCCATTTAACTTAATTAAATTTTATGTTACTTAGGTATATTATTTTCTTTTAAAATACAATAATTATCATTTTTTAAGATATATCACGTTCTTTAAATAATATTTATAATTGTTTATGCATTTGATTTGTATCAACAATGTATGAATTTAAAATTAGTTATATAAAAATATATATTAATAAATATTGATTTTATTATTTATGAAAGTTTTCTAAATTCATAAGTTTCTAAAAAAAAATATAAATATATAAAACTAATATATAACTATTCAAAATAATTAACCTCGCTAATTTTTTTTTATGTTTTCTAATTGCAACTTTTATTGATCTGAGTTTCTAAACTTAATTTTTATCATAAAATTATATTGATCCATTTATTTTAATTATTTATTTCCATTTTTTTTAACAATTATCAAATTTAATTATTTAAATAGTTTTTATTTCATTAACTTAGTTATTGTGATATTTTAGATTTTAAATTTTATTAAGATAATAAATAAATTTTTAAAAAATGTTATTGTATGAATATTATATTAAAAAAAAATATATTCTTTTAAACATTCCTTCTCATCTTATCCTATCAAACACCAATTAACTATAACATCAATTTTTTTCTCATCCCACTAAACACCAATTTACTCTCATTTCCCTTCCCTTGCCATCCTCCCCTAAAAGTTCTTCATTTTCTTTCCAATCTTCAAATTCCCAAGTGAAAGTTGAATTTCTGCCAACAAAACCGGTGAAGCGGCGATAGGTAAATAAAAGTTGGAATCTTTGGATAAAGTAAAGAGAGAATTGTTCGCTCAGCGGGTCCCAAATCCGCGTTGTAATCTCCCTGGTTTTATCCTCAATAATCATTCAGCCCACTGTTTTCGTTTCCTTCTAAGCTTCCTTTTTCCAAACTTCAAACCCTTTTCCTCTCTCAATTTAGGGCTTCCGATCTGCAAAACTCACCACATTTCCCCATTTCCCCATTTCCCCATTTCCCCTGGTTTGATTCTGTGTTCTGCGAACTGGGTTTCCTTTTCCTTCAGATCTAAATGGTGGGTTCTTTTTGTTTCCACCCAAATCCGCTTGGATTATGAGGGAATGGTTTGATTTTCTTCTTTGAATTGTGGGTTTTGTTAAAATGGTCACTGTCAATCTTGGAATGCTTCATTATGTGTTGGATCATGTGTATGGTGCGTTTGTGCACCGAACCAAGATCAGCCCACCTTTTTTCTCCAAGGGATGGGGTGGTTCGAAGCTTGATTTGCTTGAGACTATGATCAAGCAGCTGTTTCCAGATATGGGGATCCAGCATTTGCCTCCCGGTTTGATTAGACCGGTTTGGAGAACGGTTTGGGAGAATGAGAGTGCCCGTTTGAGAGAGGGGGTTTTCAAGACCCCTTGTGATGAGCAGCTTCTTGCTGCATTGCCTCCTGAGAGTCACAATGCAAGGGTTGCTTTTCTCATGCCCAAATCTGTGCCTACTCATAAGATGTCTTGTGTGGTTCATTTGGCAGGTATCTTGTTTTGTATTGCTCTTGCTCTACAGCACATCAATCTTGTTTTAGTGAGTTGTTTACTGCTGTTTATGCTTGTTATTCATAGAACATGAATCTTACTTTTAGTGAATAATTCTAGGTGGGTAGGTTGTATATACCTTTCTATACTTTACTTTGTGTTAGTTGATAATTGATATAATTAATTTTAACGAAGCTCTTGGGTTGATTGATGATTTAACATGGTATCTTGTTTGCGAAATCGTGAACACAATAAAAAAGTGACAGATTATGAGGTTGACTAGGCAATTGAATTTCGCTGAAGCAAACCTCTACATAGATTAAGCGAATTGTGTTTGACTTCTCAATGGTGTGCAAGTGTACACAGTCTTGTTGTAGTAAAAATCGTAAAGTCGTCTCCTCAGGGAATTGTAGTTTACTTGTTAACACTACGAAGTACGAGTCAAGGTAACAGGTTTGGAATGAGAAATTTAGATTAAATGTTTATGAAGTCCTAAAGAAATTAGTAATGTAGAATTCACAAGCTAACTTTCGCAGAATTAAATAGCAGGCGATTCACATAAGGCACGTTCTCTCGAATTCGCGACTTAATTACGTTCGCACCTTAGTACTCCTTATCTCTAAGTAAGAATGAATTGTAAGTACTAACTTGACAAGACTTAAGGCAGTTATACAAGATGTTAACTTATTCTCTCGAATATGTTAACAGGGGCTCCTCTCGGATAACTAACTCGTATCTACTCAACTTTTTTATCAACTCGCGAAACACAACTTGTAGGTAAAACAAAGTAAAGTTACGATGTGCAAGAATAATGTAATATCAATTTCATAAATAGCAAAAGTTTCAATCTAACAACAGAAGAAAACAATAAAAATCAATACTTGAGCTAACTAATGCGAAATACAAGAAATATTGGAAAGAGTTAACCAACTAAGGATAGCCTGGCTTGACACGAAGACTTGCTATGGATTCTTCAACTTCTGAGAGCTCTTGCTCACTTTCTTGTTTAACCTCCGTGTGATCACCGTTTTTACTCTTGAAAATTAACTGCCTTCAATCCCGATCTTCAGTGGCTTATAAAGGCTTTGTCGCTGCATCCGTATTTTCCACTGTCCTCCCACGATCTATCAGTTGTTCGTATTTTCCGCCTCAACGTGTGATCGTGGTTTGGCTGAGTCCTTGGTGTTCACCGAGTTGTCTGATTCGCCTAAGTTCCATCCCACGCTGCTTGCTTCTCGCGTTCGCTGTTTGCGGCATGCTCAAAACGCAAAAAACGTTAGAACATTCATATGCAATTATGTTTACCCTTTTGGCTGTCGCTTATGTTGGACCGCGAACCCCTATACATTGACTTGTTATATTTCTCGGTTTATTCTTCTTGACCACTAACTCCCAATTACTTGGGGAGTTATCACCGGGCATGGAGTCCTAAGTGTAAGTTACTCCAACCCATCAACTTAAGCTAATATAATTCAACACTTTGTGTTTAGACTTTAGAGTACTTCAAAATTTTATGGTTCTCCTCGAATAAGATACCAACAGCTGGACAATATCCTCGACCTAGAGGTCATAGATTTTTGTTCCCATCCTTCATGTTGCTAATCCAAAAATTAGAGTTATTTGAAGATATGGTATCGATCGAAACTGAAAGAAATAGAGAAGGAATGGAACCCGAACTCAAAAAGATAAAGAAGAAGATAAATAGTTTTGGGTGATTCCTCTCCGTTTTATTCTTTAGCATTTGACTTGATGAATTACAGCAAAGAGTTCTTTCTCTATTTGTAGAAGAACTAAACGTACTGGAGTGTCGAAACATTAAGTAGAAAGTAAAGGATTGGTACCAACTGAAGGTTAAGTCAAAGGAAACAAGTTATTTAAAATAGTGCAAATCATAGGTAAATGTTTAGTCAGTGACAAAAACATGTCTTAACAGAATCCGTCTCTTTTCTGATCAAGTGCTTATATTCCGTAGTTATGGTACTGTTTGTAGAACTGAATCTATTGAATGAAGAGCTTCTCAATGGTTAAGGTCAGATGATAACTCTGCAGTGTTATTTTGCAGGAACTGGAGACCATACATTTGAAAGGAGACTACGTCTTGGTGGACCCTTGTTGAAGGATAATATTGCAACCATGGTGCTTGAAAGGTATGCCTTATCCTCCTCATGAAACTGGAGTATCTAATGCTGTTATGAAAAACTTTTAAGTCATTAATTTTAGGTCCGATATTCGTCAACAGTCCTTTCTATGGTCAGAGACGACCCATGCTGCAATATGGTGCCAAACTCTTGTGTGTTAGTGACTTGCTCTTGTTGGGAAGAGCAACCATTGAAGAGGCTCGCAGTCTCTTACATTGGTTAGACTGTGAGGAAGGGTTCGGAAAGATGGGCGTTTGTGGGCTTAGCATGGGTATGCCTTAATCTAGATACCTTTGATTATGGTTATGAAAGCTATTGGATCTTAGCTTACAACTCTTTCTGAACATTTAAGTTGACAATAGTATTAAACATAAAGTGCATTTGATCTTGTAATTTTATTAAAGTATCAATTTAGCCTTATGAAGTTTGCAGTGATTTAATACTTGCAGTATAAAAACACGTCTAGTCCCTCAACAATTATTTGATACTCTACAAGGAATTTTATTACATCTAAACTGGTTTTGTCAAGGTAAGGATTAAATTATTTAAGTTTAAACTTATTTTTCGATATCATTAAATCTACTCCAACCCATTAGTTTAAGCTTTGGGATTGATGGATGATTTAATATGATTCAACATGGTATCAAAGTTGGAGGTCCTCTGTTCAAAACTTATGCTAGTCATTTCATCCCCAATTAATATTGATTCTACTTGATGGACATTCTCAGATTTCCAATCTCACGAGTGAGAGAATAAATTTATTCAAACTTTTTAACTTATTTAGGTTGATCAGTACTTAATATGATTAAACAAAACTGTTGCACAATAAATTTTATGGACTAAATTCTTGTATGTTTTTTAGCCTAGTTTAAAATTTAAATTTGTCATTTGTTTTTTGCATTGAAGCAGTCATTTAAAAAACTAATGAAGTTAAACATCCTCCTTTCCTTCTCCATCCCCAACAAAGAGAACTATAATGAATTTCTAAGTTGGACCAATTTATGAAATTTAGGAGGAGTTCATGCTGCGATGGTTGGATCTCTACACCCTACACCAATTGCAACGCTTCCTTTTCTTTCTCCACACTCTGCTGTTGTTGCATTCTGTGAGGGAATTTTAAAACATGGAACTGCTTGGGAAGCATTGAGAAAGGATCTTGCATTGCAGAATTCTGGCATGACTCTCGAGGAGGTTAGAGAACGGATGCGGAATGTACTCTCTCTCACAGATGTCACACGCTTTCCACTCCCAAAAAATCCTAATGCTGTAATACTTGTTGCTGCAACTGTAAGTTCTTGATCCTCCTCTGATGCGTTATGCGACCTAAATACATTTATCAACTGTTCTGTATTGGCCTTTCTCTTTTCTCTAAATGTGTTGATATGGAGTCTTATGACATTCATATATATTGGCCCATGTTACGTCTGTTTGGTTTATTTTGTTGAGAGGAGACTGAGCTTTCAATTGAGATAAATGAAATAATGTATAAGGGCATATTAAAAAACAGTATAAATAACTACAAGAAATGATCTCATCCACACAAATATTAAATGTACAAAATCTAATGAAATCCCAAGTCTCCTCCCTAGACACTTCATCTGACCAACTGACTGTCTCGGAAAATTTTGTTATTTCTCTTCAACCGAATATCCTACAAAACAGCAAGGTGATATGATCCAGGATCTAGATTATATCAAAAGATAAAAGAATAAAGATAAACCAAGTTTTGATAGGAACTTGGAACCTCCCTTCTCAAGAGAATCTCTTGAGCCCTACAATAAATCACTCAATAACTCATTTAACAATTGGATGCCTAAACTCTAACCTAACCCACTCTATTTATAACAAAATACTAACTTATTCTCCAAGTAATGGCTAAATAGAGCCCTAGGCCCAACCTTATCAATACCCGCCCCTTTAAAGCACCTTGTCCTCAAGGTGGGCATAAACAAAAATATATATATATATATATATATATATTTTTTTTTTTTTTTTTCCCGCAGAATGCAAGGCGTCGGTGGTGGAGGCAAAGCAGTGATGAGAGGTGGTGGTGATGACATGAGCGGCAACACTGGTGGTGGTGGCGGCGGCGATGTCGGAGGTGGTGACGGTGGAGATGGCGGCGGCGATGTTAGAGGTGGTGGCGGCGATGGTGGCGGCGGCGCGCAGCAGCGCCGCCACAGGGGTTGGTGATGGCGGCGGAGGTGGGGCAACGGCACAAAAGAAGGCGGGCGGTGGCGGTGGCGACAACGGAGGAGGCGGTGGTGGCGGGGTGAAAACCCTAGCCGTCATTGGTTTTTCCATAATAATTTCCTCTTTGAGCTCTCTAAGAGAACTATTTAGGTCAATGCAGCTCTCCCTCATTTTTCTGAGATCTTCTTTCATTGAAGCTATCTCTTCTCTGATTTCTTTTCTTAGAGAACCAACCGAGGCCATCAAACTTAGCAACGCCTCTCGAAATAAACGAACCTCTTCCTGATCCATCTCTACAACCAAGAATCAAACGGCTCTGATACCAATTGATATGATCCAGGATCTAGATTATATCAAAAGATAAAAGAATAAAGATAAACCAAGTTTTGATAGGAACTTGGAACCTCCCTTCTCAAGAGAATCTCTTGAGCTCTACAATAAATCACTCAATAACTCATTTAACAATTGGATGCCTAAACTCTAACCTAACCCACTCTATTTATAACAAAATACTAACTTATTTTCCAAGTAATGGCTAAATAGAGCCCTAGGCCCAACCTTATCACAAGGAAACACTTGCATATTAGTAATTATTTTTCTATTACTTTTATGTATTATTTGGTAAAGGCGAGGCAACCATCATGGATTTACCTAATGGTAGAAGGCCTTGAGGATCCAAGAGGTTATAAGTTCAATCCATCTCCTGCCCAATAAATAATTTCCTACGTGTTTCCTTGATATCCAAATGTTGTGAGTCAAACAGTATGTCTCATGAGAATAGTGGAGGTGTGTATAAGCTGGCTCAAATACTCACATATTTAAAAAAACATTATTCGGTAGAAGCTTCTAGCTGCTATGTAGAGCTCCTGGATTTTACATTCTGTTAAGTTCGACCTTCAATTCTGAAAACTCATATGTAAGAACTAAGAAGCGGTTGGAAGTAGAAAAATATACGCTGTTGCATGTACTATTTCATTGGTTCTATTGGTGTTATTTTTACTCCTAAAAGGTTTTCTTGTTTTGAAAAAAGAGAGCGAAAAAAGTAGTGGAATCAAATATTGTAAGGTTTTACCTTTAAATGAGTTCAGTAAGGTCAGTAAGGATTCCTTCTCTTTCCTTTCCTCTTTATTTTGGCCTTGGCCATGGATGTCTCTCATCGTAATTGGTTTAGTTTGAGGACTTCAAATTGGTTAGAGATTTTTGCAAATGATGCACTATTTCTCTAATTCAAGAAGTGGGAATTGCAGTCCTTGGTTAGTCATCATGATTGAACCTATAACCTCTTAGATCTCGAAGACCGTCCCTCTATGACCTTTAAGCAAGTCAACTCATGATCTCAGGTTCGAGACTCACCCGTGACACTATTTTTTCGATATGTCCGGTGTGTGGCCTAGGTATGAGCGTGATTACCTTATTTCAAAAAAAATATTTGTTTGTCATGGATGGTTACGAATTAGAGCACTCTTTTATAGGCTTTTGTGGTTAAGAATAAAAACATGATGAATGTAAAGAACAGCTAAATACTTCGTTGCTAACCTCGATTATTTTTTGGTTTCAGGACGATGGCTACATTCCAAAACATTCTGTGCTCGAACTCCAGAGAGCTTGGCCTGGTTCAGAAGTAAGATGGGTGACTGGTGGACATGTATCTTCCTTCATTCTACACAACAATGAGTTTCGTCGGGCGATTATCGATGGGCTCAACAGACTCGAATGGAAGGAATCATCACTATGACTCAACGCTTTGCACCAACATCTCATATCATCCCTTGATTCTCTCCTTCATCATTTGTATCATTCAACCTGTAAATCTGATATGATATTCACGAGCAATGCATTCATCTCCCATTGTAATTGATTGCTTATGAATGTTCTGTTCTTGGTTTTTAATAAAGTTATACAGCTAATTTAGCGTTCGGAACTTGGTAATCGTAGATTCATTTAGGCTCTATTGATAATCCTTATGAGTGTGTTTGGGCCCCCGTTTATGTAAATGGCCAAGTTGGTTATAATAATCTAACTGATGTTTGCCCCACCGTTTATTATAAACGGTGGTTACCAAAACCTGGGTGCCCGTTTATCTAAACCTACGTGCATGTATATCTACACCTTACATATATTACTTTTTATTACATAATCAGTCTTTCAAACACAGTTTATCATAATCCCTGTTATAATAATTTGCTCTTCAAACACCATTTATAATAACTTATCGTTTATTATATCACACCGTTTATTATAACCTTCCGTCTATGATAATCAAGTCGGTGCCCCAAACGCGCCCTATGAATTTTGGTTTTGATTATTGAAAACTGGGTTTATTTTCTCAAAATTTTAATAACAAAAATTTTAAAACTAGAGTTTAGATAATGATTTAAGACTTTTTTTTTTTGAAATCTGATTTAAGACTCATTTGACTTTTTATTTTTACTTGGAAAATTTAGCATATTCTCTCAATTTCTTTTATATTATGGTTTTTGTAAATAATATTGAGACTCAAGAATAATGACTATATAGGGAATATAAATAGTAAATCTAGTTACATAAACAAGTATAACACTCCCTTTCAAGCTTTCAAGCTGGAGCAAATATGACTATCATGTCCAGCTTGGATTAGAGGTAATTTATTTGTGCTCCATTCAAAATTTTGGTGATGATATCTCTCCATTGTTTTCCCAGTCTTTATAGAACTTATGGGGATCAAGGCTTGTTATATCTTCTCATGGATGAAATGATAATCCACTTTAATATAATTGATCTGTTGGGAAAAAACCTTCCCTAATAACAACATGAATAAGTAGAAAATAATTGGAAATTAAAAGGAAACAATAAAAATAGAGAACACAAAGATTTACATGGAAAAACTTCAAATTGGAGAAAAAAACCACGGACTGAAAGAATTTCTACTACGTGAAAAATTTCTACAATCATAAAAAAATTCTCTCTCTCGACCCCAATTACATAAACACTCTCTTCAAAGTTTATACTACTCACACCTTTTGCCCCACTCTCCACAAAAGAATACAAACGGAATTTAATTAGAGTTAGTACACCAAGCTTAAAGTGCTTATGACTGGGATGCTTTGAAACCAAAGTCTTATACTCCTTTTATAGTGCTTGGAGCACACCACTATCTTGCATCTTTTCGATGTGGGACAAATTCACTTTTAGTATTTTGTCAAAATCCCAACAAATTCCACCTTGGCAAGATATTTGAAGAATCCACAGCTTCTGCTACAACATTGTCTTGTCTGACAATCATAATTCTCAACTCTAAGAATTATAACATACTCCACCATAAAAAGTACAGCACTTGAAATCTCATATTCCAAGATTTTTCTTCTTCGTCACATGTCGATATACCTTGCTAAAATTTATGGTGCAACTTCCACCTACTTGGCTTACTTGGAAGTTTTTCAGCCATCGACATAACTTCTACCACACACCTTGCATAATTGTCAAGCCAATGCCCGTGTGCCAACTTGTGGAACCGCTGACATCACATCCTCTACCATGGCAAAACGGACATACCATGAGGATGATTTCTTTCTTTCTTCAGAGGGCATCACTAGATCCCCCGATGAAAGAAACCATATCAACATCCTGACCAGAACCCTTTGACGAACTTGCTCTGTTAGGACAATTGTTTCTCATGTGTCCAGGTTGTCCACATTCCCAGCAACCTCTCTTTTGCACAAAGTTTTTTTTCTTCTTCCAATTGCCAACTACCACTGTTGAATCCTCTTGTGAAGTACGCTCATCAAGCTTCAACCTTCTTTCTTCTGATAGAAGTTTACTAGTTGGTCGGGTTGTCGAAACCCACCAAAATAATAACTGATTACTAACTCTAACTTGTAGAAATAGTGGAACCAGGTCGAATCCCAAATGAGCTATGAATTAATTTCTCAAAGTTAAAAAACAAATAAAAAAAAAGGGGTTTTGGTGTTTGAATAAAATATTAACTAAAGAAATAAAAAGGATGAAATAAACAATTTAATGAGAACTTCCAATTCAAGGGTTTAGTTTAATCCAACTGTAATTTTGATCATAGGCTACAAAATTATTTAATTTTCTTAAGTTCAAGGAATTAGTCTACCTATTTGGAAAAGCCACAATAGATAATTGTTCTCCTATTTTATTGACTCTGACCCAGCATCAAACTCAAATCTTACTATTCAATTAATTGGGCACGATAGCGTTCCATATCAACTGAATAATAGCATTAAAATTTATGAGAACGACTAAACCAAAATTAACTAACCAAGACGACTACAAAATTAATTAATTTCGTTTATTTGTTTCCCTAGGGCCTATCATGCAAGCTATGTAATTTGGAAAAGCCACAATCACACACACATGAGCCAACCCCTTGCTACAATTATCAATCATTCGAAACAATTACTTATCACAAAATCATGTTTAGCATAGATTAATCAATAATAAATTAAGTCGTCAATTCAATTTACTAACAATCAATCATAAAAATAAGAACAAGAAACAAATAATCTTTGAATTAAAAGAAAATATCAATTAGATCCAAAGCCTCACAAAATTACAATTGAATTGAAACTACCCTCGAACTAGAAGTAAACCTAACTAAATATGAAAGAAAATCAATAGAATAAAAGAAACTCTAAGAAATTAAACTATAAACAAATACTTCTTCGGCGCTCCACTGTGTACAACTTTGTTTTCTTGTGGCTGCATCTCTCCCCTTTACTCACTGCCAAAATATATATACATATATATGTATATATAAATTTAGTAAACCTACGGCATTGAGCCCAAATCACGATTCAATTTCCTTTTTCAATTTGAAACAAAGCAACCGTCTATATCTTTTTTTTTTCCTTTTTTTTTAATTCCTAGTTCATTTATTGATTTTCTTTTATAAAATCAAACTAAAATATAACTTTAGGCTAATTTTATCCATATGTAGCAATTAACCACCTAGAATAAATCAATTATAATTTCTATACTTAACACAATAATCAATTGAATTATATGGAAGATTGACTCAATAAACATCATTATTTTAGACTTATCACTAGTAGCCTATGCAAAATTTAAAGACTATTTTTCGTACATCAAGATTACCTCCAGCTCAGAGACAACACCATTGAGAACACTCAGATGATCTGAGATTTTCGTACCTTCTTCCATTCGCAATGTGTAAAATTGCTCTTTCAGGTACAACCGATTTGAAATGCTCTTTGCCTGATACATCGCTTCAAGCTTCTCACAAAGCTCTTTGGCTGTTGATGTTCCATGCACATTAGCAAGAACATTTTTAGCCAAATTTAATCTGATGGCACTTGTAGCTCTGAAATCCATTTCCTCCCATTCGTCATCACTCATGCTGGATTTCTTAGAACCTTTGCTAGAACCACCACTGCACTCTGTTGAACCACCATCACCGCTTGATTTTTCAAAATCACCACCACTTGGTCTTCCCTTCAAAGCCTTATGTAATCCAGATTGTATTAAGACATCTTTGACTTGCACTTGCCACAAGCCAAAATTTATCCTTCCATCAAATTTCCCACATCAAACTTCACTGAACTCATAAAGCTTGCCATTTTCTGCTTTAATCATAGCAAATCTGCAAATAATGAACCACCCAGTTGTAACTTGTTTCAAGAATACTTTTCTCATGTGGAAGCTAGGGGTGAAAGAAAAAAAACTGAACCGACTAAATCGAACCGAACCGAACAGATCCAATGGATCGGTTCGATTTTTTAGAATAACATTGGATTACTCGATTTTAAATTGCAAAAACTGATTTTGTTTGGTTCGGTTCGGTTCCCCATTGACAAAACCAATAAAAAATTGAACCGAACCAATAGTATAAATAATTTAAAAAAAAACCCTAACCCAGAATTCACCTTCTTCAAGCGTATTCCCCCTTTTCTCTCAAGCGTTGTTAGGATTTTTTAGAAAGTCGATCCTTCCAATATTCCTGAGCGTCGTCTCACACATTTTTCCATTTTATTTTTCATTTCTCATTACAATTCCTTGACACATAAGACGCTATATTTCACCGCCGAAATTGAAGCTTGCGTGAGATTTGGAAAGCGAAACCGTGAATCAGAGAAGAAGAATTCCTTCAATTCAAAGCTATTGAGGTTTGTTCCTTTTCTCCTCCAATTTCTTGTGTTGAATTTTTTCTTCTCTATTATTTTTCTGTTGTGGGAGAGCCCAACGAGTCCTTTTTTACCCTCAATTATTTCGGTGTTGTGCTGTGGGCATTTAGATCAAGTGAGTTATTTTTCTGTCTTATTTGAAGAAATATAGAAAGCTGGAATGTCTTTATCGTCGATTGAGAAATAGGGTCTTCGCACGTGTATTTGGTGCTGGAGGATAGTGTTTGGAAATTCATGTTCTAGGCAGTGGCTCTTCGACATTTTGCTACGTCGAATTTGGTTTCCAATTTATAGGGAACGAAAAACAGGGGGTGAAAAAGTGGAGTCTGACTACTATTTTTTAAAAATAAACTATAATTATAATAGACACAAAACAAAACAAAATGATATAAGGACAAAATTCCATTTACTATTTTAGCTTCATTCATGTTTATTTTTCTATCTTCACCCGAATTAATGCCAACTTTTTAAGCATTATTTTTTCCTCTGATCTGCTCATGGGTTTCTTAGATCTGGCATGAATTCACCATGCTCTTTACTTTATTATATGTTTAATTAAGAATTGATCTTTGGAGTTTGGATAATGCCCCTTATTTGGTACTATGTATGAGTTCACCTTTTGCTTTTTTTCATTATTTTTCTTGTCTCTTCCACCCTACTATTTTAAGATCTCGATAAATGAATTATTTGGCTTTGTTTAAGGTTTCTTGGATGCTTCTTATGATAGTTGTGGTAGCTCTTTACTTAATGAAGCTGTTAAATTTATTGATTTGAAACAGTGAGATGGTTAGCTTTAAGTGCTTAATAAAACTCAAATATATCCAAAGTTAAGTCTATTAACTTATCTTAACTACTATTATGTTTAGAATCAGTTAATAGAATGAATTACTATATTGTTTTCGATGAAAATTTAGTTTTCGATGATCGTATTGTATTGGATATTGGATCGGATCCATTGAAAATCGAACCAATTAAAAATTGAACCAACGGATCTATACTTTATTGGACATTAGATCGGATCTATTTTTTGAAAACCGAAGATATCGGTTTGGTTGTCGGTTTAGTATAAAACCGACAAAAACTGAACCGAAATCACCCCTAGTGGAAGCTCAGACAAAGCTGCAACCATAGAGCATACTCAGAAATTCAAGAAACTACAAACCTAAAGCTTTGATGCCACTTGTTGGGAAAAACCTTGCATCTTTCCAATGTGGGACAAATTCACTTCTAATATTTTGCCAAAATCCCAACATTATCTTCTCGTGAAATATTAGATTTGAGGCAATATGAATAGTTGTTTGACTGGCACACCATAACTTTGCAAACACAATGGTCTTTTCTCCTATTTCATTCAATAGTTGGACTAACCATACTATTTCACATATTGATTAAGTCATGTCTCTATATTATGACTCAGCGCTAGAACGAGAGACAACATTTTGCTTCTTACTCTTCCATGACACAAAATTGTCTTCCACAAGGACACAATATTCGAGGTAAACCTTATATTTTCTTTGGAGCTTGCCCAGCCAACATACAAAAACACTTAATATTCATTTTCCATGGTTTTCATACAATATTCTTCTTCTAGATGCAGATTATAAACATCTCGGACTTTGTTCTACAACTGCTTAATGATCCATTGTAGGAGATGACATAAATGAACTTACCACACTTATCGAGTATGATATATCTGGTCATGTATTAGTAAAATAATTTAGTATTCTGACCATTCTCTTCTATTTCTTGGGATCTGAAAAAGCTTGTCCTTTAACAAGCTGGGAATTAGGTATCATCGAAGAACTACACAACTTCACACCCAAGTTTTCTATTTAGTCAACGAATCAAGAACATACTTCTTTTGAGATAAGACGATATCTTTCTTACTTCTCATAACCTCAATACCCAAAATTATTTAAGGGTTCTCAGATACTTAGTACGAAACTGGCTATGAAGGAAAGTTTTCAATGAAACTATACATGAACTATCATCTCAACATAAACACTAGCAAAGTAATGCTTTATTCTGATCGTCGATAGAACACAATATGATCTGATGACCTCTTCTCCATTCTAAATGTTTCTAGTGCTTGATTGAATTTACCAAACCATGCTCGGGGTACTCTGTTTCAAGCCATATAGTGATTTTTTAAGGCAACACACTTTGGTATTCTCCCCTTAAGCAATAAACTCAAGTGGTTGCTCCATATAAACTTTCTTATGAATGTTCCAAAGTAAAAACACATTCTTGATATGTAGCTGATATAATAGCAAAAAATACAAAGCAGCCATGGAGATAAATAATCAAATCAATGTCATCTTTGTAACCGAAGAGAACATATCACTATAATCAATCCCATAAGTTTGAGCATAGCCATTGGAAATAAGTCATGCTTTTAGAGTGCCACTGATCCATCAGAATTTACTTTGATAACGTACATTCATTTACACGCAATTTTTTGTTTTTCTGTTAGGCGAGCTACTAGCTAAGTGTCATTATCTTCTAACGCAATCACCTCGTTAACCATTGTTTGACGCCATTTAGAATGTGACAACGCTTTACCCATATTTAAACGTAAGAAATGAACAAGTGTGGTAGGATACCTGATTATATGACATAAATGAAGAAATATGATAGGTACACGAACCTTTACCTTTATGGATGGCAATAGGCAAGTCAAGATCATCACTCGTTTGGAAGTCAAATAATGAAAAAGTCTCTAGTGCAAGACATGTATGTGTAGGTCGCTGTTGCGTATGCCTGGAGTATACTTGAGTATTAGGAGGACAAGAAGGAACAAACTTTGAAAGAGATCGATCAAGATTAGAAGATATAGAGACAACCTCATAAAAAATTAAATAAATCATCATTCTCATGGGAAGGACTAGACAATGGACTAAAAGCCATATGTTTAAAGAATGTAATATTAGATGATACAAGATACTTATTAGAGAAAAAAAAAAACAACGGTAGCCCTTTTGAACATGATATTTGACTGTGCGATTCCAGGTGCTAATATAATCTATAGTAATTAACTTGGAGAAACTTAAAGCTAAGTATGACTTGGAATCGCTTACACGCAAGTATACCCAGTCAAAATTGCAGCAAGTAATAATTATATATTTTATCAATCCCACAAAGATTGATATCTAGAAGTAATATTGTTAAAATGAGAGTTATGCAGAAAAGTAAATAAATGGGTTGTAAAAGTGTGTTTGTTGGATTTTGAATGCTTAAATAAAAGATGCAAATGCTTGACAAAAATAAATATGAATGTAATGAATAAAGATAAATAGATAGTTATAGAAGATGTTCAGAACGTGAGACTAGTTATCGAGTTTCTCGCTTCCCTCAACTAAGAAGTGCTTCCGCACTTAGTGATTTATGGAAGGGCAGCTTCCGCTATGATCTCCATAGCAAAACGGGACAACGCGAGCAATAGTGAGGTTATTCCTAACTCCCTAAATGATGCAATGACTTGCATTCAACCTACAGTAGTATACTAGATCTTCATATGGTTCCTCTTTCCGACTCACCACAAGTCATTACGTGGGTAGCTAAGCTACGTGTGTATATATATATATATATAAACAATGCAGTAGTGTAAAACTCTTTAACCTACGCTCATAAGCATGATTCTACTCGTGAGAATTCATTCAAGACTCTTATAACACAACATAATAATGAACACCCAGTAAGAAGTTTAATCAACTAATTTTATTACGACTACTGAATGTTTATTATTATAACTACTCCTAAGAAAAATAGTAAAATGGAATTGGCACGGTTGTGAAGTGTATAGTCTCCTTATCATCGGCTTCCACAGTCACCACTAGTTCCTTCTTGAATGAATCGAGTTCCAACCATCTGACTTAGCCCCTACTTCACTTGGATCGACTTTGGCCATCCGACCAGCTCACCAGACTTCAGCTTCCTTCTTGCAATTTATAGAGTTGAGTTACTTGGTGGACAAGGTTAGGCGAGTTGGAAAATCTTCATTAATGCAGAATTTCTTGATTTCGGCTGAAATTTATTTGATTGACATCACTTTAATTATTTAATTGATTCTCTGTTTATTTCCATGTTGGTGTGATTCTCGAGCGCGACCGACTTGTGAACGTGTGATTTTTCTATGTGCGTCGCCACTCGCATTGTTTTGCTCCTCCAACTAGGGGTGAAAAGGAAATCCAAAAACCGAGCGAACCGAATCGAACCGAACCGATCCATTGAATCGGTTCAGTTTTTTAGAAGCATACTAGATCTATTGGACCAAAAGTGTGGAAAATCAAATTTGTTTGATTCGATTCGGTTTCATATGTGTTGAGAATCCCACATTGATAAGTTGAGGATATATCCAAGTGTTTAAAAGGTACATGGACTACTCCTCTCATTACCAATTGGTTTTGAGATGGATGTCCACAATATTTCACATGGTATCAGAGCCCATTAAGCCCAAACGGGTATTCGGTCCAATAAAAATGAAATTGAGATCCGATTCAAGATTGGTGAGCCCAAAAGAGGCACCATCTTGAGGGGGCATGTTGAGAATCCCACATTGATAAGTTGAGGATATATCCAAGTGTTTAAAAGGTACATGGACTACTCCTCTCATTACCAATTGGTTTTGAGATGGATGTCCACAATATTTCACAATATGGAAAAACCAATAAGAAAACCAAACTGAACCGACACTATAAATAACAACTTAAAAAACCCTTAGTTTATTGATTCAGCCATTCTCTCGCCTAAAAATCCTGCTCCACTTCTACACCTTTTACTACACCT
Source organism: Sicyos edulis (assembly GCA_036507275.1). Lineage (NCBI taxonomy): Eukaryota > Viridiplantae > Streptophyta > Magnoliopsida > Cucurbitales > Cucurbitaceae > Sicyos > Sicyos edulis. The sequence continues at coordinate 39,911,681 of CM071847.1, forward strand.
CTTCGACTTATGCACTCTATCTACTTCTCGCCCTCCGTCTACGACTCTTACAATTGTGGTGCCGGTTGCTTCTCTTCGTCGCTCCTCAGGTTGGTCTCGAGTCATCCTCCCAAACTCTTCTATTTCGGCTATGTGGCTTCTTTTTTCATCTTTTAATCTCATTTTTTTTGCATTCAATGTGGAGATTAAGCTCTTTTTGGGTGATTCATCAGTTGAATACTGGAATTTCAATCTATGGTTTTGATTTCATCTCATGCATTGATTTTTTTACTACTTCACTCCTTTGTTTCTTCATTTCCTTTTTGTTTTCTCCCTTTAATTTTGTTTGTATGATATTGAATATTGTTTTTCCTTTTAATATTGTTTGTGTAATATTAAATTGGAACAGTGGCGGTTGTTTTGGTGTTTAAGTTTCATGAACTCCAAGGAATTGGAGTGCTTCAATTTTTCCCTTTATTTGATTTCTTGTGAAAGATGTTGAAATAATATGTTATCTATTATTTATCTCATAGAGGTGAGCTTAATTTCTATTTGTTGATCTAATGAAGGCTAGGTTTCTCATCTCTTTTTTCCTTTTTTTGGTCATTTGTATCTACTCTTGATCTCCATTGAACTTATGAGTATGTTTTAATATGTATTTTACAACCGAGAAAAAATATATGGTGTTTTAAATTCCATGTGTTTTATTTCCTATTTTTCTGTTAATTGTTTCAATTTTTTGTTCTTTCTTTGTGTGCTTTCTTTCTCTGTTCTGTTTGGTTTGTGTGTTTTCTGTCTAACATTTTAGATATCTCAAAACTGGACTAAAAAATCAAACTAAAAATGAGGGAAAAAAAATTAAAAAGGGAATTCAATTCTCTTTGAATTCAAAATCGAAAACCGAACCAAAATCGAATCGATCCAATTAAAAACTGAACCAATGGTTTTATACTTATTGGACATTGGATCGGATTAAATTTTTAAAAAACTGAAGATATTGGTTCGGTTATCGGTTTGGTATAAAACCGACAAAAATCGAACCGAGATCACCCCTACCTCCAACATGCGCGTTTAGTATTTCCTACATTTAATATTTTTTTAGTGCGAAGTTGTATAATATTCGTATCTAATTCGCATAATGCGCTGATGATGCTATTTTCTAGATACGCGCTAATTTCTATACTTTTATTCACAAAATGCTGCTAATAGCTAGAGATATCCACGGGGCGGAAAGGAGCCGATGAATGGCTTCCTTTTAATTTATAAATTCCACTTTATTTTATTAACCTCTTAATAAATATGATAATTATTTATTAGCTATTTAAGAGAAAACTTTGACAATAAATCTTAATTTGAATTAAGATATACCATTTAAAATTTAACTTTATCTTAACCACTCTAGATTTGAGGGTTACTTTATAAAAGATTCATAACCTTTGACCACTAACTCTTGATAAAGGAAATAAAAAAAATTAATAATAACCTCAGACCCAAAACATGCTTACATTTTGAAGATGAAAACTTAGGCTGTTACAATGCCCTAGACTCTAACTTTGTTAGCAAAATCTCAACCATTAAATCATTTGTCGAACAATTATCCACAGTTAAGGTTGATAATTTTCGGTCTATATTCCAATCCAACATACGTTCTAATAATGCATCAGAAAGTAATTCTCCAGTATGTGGATTTGGCACATATACAAACCTAATATGAAGTGATACTATGTTAAAAGTGAACTTATACATAAATAAATTATGATGAAAAGAAATACATAAGACATTTAAATTACCTCAAAAGTCTACTCTATAGCACCAAAGAGTCATCAATAAAATGTGCAGTTATTGTCATGTATCATTTCTTTTGGCTACTAGCTGTGCGCATATCGGTAGCAATGGCAACTCTACTTCGATTGTTATCCATGAGATTCATTGTTTAATTTTCTCTTCTTTATAAATTTTTATGATGTCTCTTCTCATTGTGGTTCTTGAAACCATATTAAACAATGGTTGAATACCACTCATAAAATTTCTAAATCTTTTGTGTTCAACCATGTTAATAACTCTGTATGATTATCATTGTAGCAAAATCTCTTCTTGAAGTATCATAATCAAAACTCTAATTTTTAATCACAACCTTTCCATCATTGGTTTTTTTTTTGTCTCAAACATGATTGTCTAATATCTTTTTGTTTCCTTAATGGACATATTTTAAAATGATCATGTAAACGTCTTGTCCCATTCTTTGAATCTCCTCCTAATTTTTTTGAGCAATAGTTGCGAATTGCTTTAATAGAACCATCTAATTTTTGTCTTTTAAAATGATTTCAAACTACCGATGTTCGACGATTTCCACCTCCTTCATTATTATCACTAGCTATGATAATAGGTGTTGTTCTATCATTAGAAGAAGCACAACTATTAACAGGTGGTGGTTCACTCAAATTATTAGGAGTTGAAGCACTTTCTTGTAACTCATTATTATTGACAAAGACATTATCCGACAACAATAAACAACTTATAAAATTAATATCAATAATACTTCCAATAATAATTGGGTACATGCTTGTTCAAATAAGGCATACTATATAAATAGATATCGCAATGTGGTATGATTAGGAGCTCTCATTGATTCAACAAGAAAATGAAAAAAAAAAAAAAGGTTCAAACTCTACTTAGAAAATATTTCCATTGATTTTTTTTTCCTTTTCTTTTATGTTGATGAGTTCTTCCTATTTTACCTCATTTCTCATTTATGGCTTCTGTTTTTGTCTCCAATCCGATGGGAGTTTTCTTGTTTTTGGTTTGGTTTTCTATGTTTTTGTATTGGTGTCTTCTTTTACTCTAAATTGATGGGGTTTTCCTTTCATTTATATTTTTTCTCTCTCTTGAATGGCTTCTAAATTCTTTATCTTTTATCAATTTTCTCATTAATAATGTCTTCTGGCTTTGTTCCTCTATTTTTGCTTGACTGCTTTTTTTCATCAATGGCTTTCTTTAGTTGCGTTTCCTCTGTTTTTGAGCCTGTTCCGATTTCCACATCTCTAATCAGAAAAAAAAAACATATGATTCTATGGTTATCAAAGTAACCACACACTTTTTACACCTCAAAATGCTAGTCCTTGAAGAAAGAAAGAAAGAAAAAAGTACTAAAATGAACAAAAAGAAAACAAAAAAGAAAAATGACAATTGATGCAACATACACAAACACAACTATGACAAAAGATTCAAGATTAGAAAAAGAAAATTACTTGAAACACACTAAGGAGTAAACTCTACTTGATATTTTGAACTCTTTCGAAGCCTCGTCAACTAGAGAATAAAAAGAAAAAGGAAACAAGTGAAAAAATATAAGAGAAATAGATAAATAAACGAGATTCCAAATTCGAAAATGAACACCGAGCAGTGCAATAACACGATTGTCTACTCAGATATATAACTAAACGAAAATAGTGAGCTGAGAGAGGAGAAGAAGAGAAGAAGTCGTTGACATGCACTTTTCCTATACCCTAAAGCATTGGTGGGGAAAACTGAGAGAGGAGAAGACGTTTTGCTCAGTAGAAAGAGAAGAGAAATCATAAAAGAGGTCTAGCAGCAGAAAAGTGAGAGAATTAATTAGGGTTTCACTTCTTTTTTTATATATATATATATATTGAACATCGGGGTGAGGCGGGGAAACGGGGCCGAGGTTAGGGCTGGATTTAATAATCCTTGTCCCCTGCCCCGTTTAGACCATGGGGAAAATATTGTCCCTGGTCACTCCCCATTCGCAGTGAAATCGGTGATTCCCCACCCCGATCGAGGGGCCCCGACGCCACGGTTTAAATGGACATCTCTACTAATAGCTCGAAAAACTTCATGATCCCTTAATAAAATGCTCAATAAATCAGCCTAAATAATGACCTATTTGAGAGCTATCAATATTAGCCCAAAAAGATACACTTTAAAGATTTTAGATCGAATTTTGTATGGTGATGACTACATCAAGGCCAAAGCATGTGTAACAAATTTTTTAAGGCAAAATAGTAAACAATTCTTTAGTAGGAAACAAAACTTTAAATAGAATCTTACAATCCAAAATAGTCGAAGACATTTGATTAATTAAACAATATAAGTTGTAGATACGACATCGAACAAAAAATGCTTCAGGACATTCATTTGAAATAACGAAACACTTGTAGTTTCAAGCAAATGCATGTTCTTTCTTTTAGCCACTCATTTTGAATAGAGTGTCAAGACAAGAAGATTGATGAATACTGTCTTTGTTACAAAGGTAAAAATCAAGTATGTTTGAAAAATATTCACCACCATTATCTGTACATAATATTTTAATAGAAATATTGAATTTATTTCAAATTTCAACATTAAATGCACAAAAATAATTAATAACAATTTTTCATTAGATAAACCCAAGTAAGACGAGAATAATTGTTAGCAAAGGTAACAAAATTAGAAAAACCTGTTTTTTACACTACAAGACTTAGACCAAGGCATTTGAATGAATTAACTCAAATAGAGTGTCAACTCGTTTATTAACTCTAACTCACGACCTAAGACGATGAAAATTTTAAATTGACTACTCACAATTCAAATATGAAAACTTACTAAACTCGGTTATTTAAAACTAACAACGAGAGATGATCTAACTGATAGTGGATCTCGGACAAAGACTTGGTGCTCAAACAAGCTACTACTTTCACTGGATGTAGATCAAGAATGTTCTTCTTCATATGATTATGAAACAAGCAATAACCAGGAAAAAGGAAACAAAAAAAAATTTCGGTCACGAGAAAGTTGACTCACTAAAATTACATTAAATGAGAATTTTAGCATACATTGGACATAAGACAATGAAAACGTTGAAGTAAATGTTATCGAGCTCGATCCTTGGATAGGAGCAATGGACCATTAGCTAAAGTGACAGCAGAAAAAATGCAGACGACAAGAGAGTAGAAAATAAGTTCATATTACTAGTCATATGGGTAAAGGCACTAGAGTCTATAACCCATTTTGAAAACGATGTAAAAGGACAATGATTGTTACACAACTCGATAAAGGTTGCACTAGAAGGATATGAAGATAATGACTGTGATGAATTATTTGACACTCAGAGTTTAGCAAACTCATCAGTCGAAACGAGATCATTCAATGCAAGATGGGCTACTTGAGACTTCTGATTATGATATTATAGCTTCCTGGCCCAGTTTGCAACAATAATAACATACCAAGGATGGAGTTTCAATCCGAGTGAGAATATGAGATCTGACCATCACATATTCAGAAGAGAGACCTTTGACACAGCTGATAACACCCATACTTTCTCTCTGAGCCTATTGTACTTTGATATCCGCATCAATTTCAACTCACATTATTCTTTTTGTGTTTCATGTAATAGGCCATAATTGGTTGCCCCTTTTGTTTTTCATGGAAGTCTAACATACAAATGTCATACACCTTGGTCACATGTTCTTTCCGTGAATATAAGAATTTAAAAAACTCCATGAGTTCTTTAATGCTATTATAGCGACTCACTAGATCAATCATGTTGTCTTAAATCGAGTTCTTAATTTGATTGTAAATCATGCATCATTCCGAGACCACGCTTTATTTTTCACATGATCCTTGGGGCAGATCTTGATCGATATGATCCGCCATTGCAGTACTCAATGAATAGAATTGAATAGTTCTATTCCAATCAAGATAATTTGATTCATTCAATTTAAGCTTTGTGATTTCCATCGGATGAGATATCACCCTCGTTTGCTTAGTTTCAGTGATATATGAACAACTAAACAAAATAAATCAGCAAAAAAACTAATGATTTTGAATAAAAACTAGATATGGAAAAAATACCCATACACGTGCTCAATGTTAGTCTCGAGATGAAAAGGTGTCGAAAACCAAAAACCAACTCTACAAGCTTGTAGAGGTTATTAGGCTCAATTTTTAAAAACTAGATATGGAATAAAAACTAGGCATTCGGCTCTCATATTATTTGAGAGCATGTGTATCCTCTATATAAGGTTTGTACTAAAAAAAAAAAGCTTAATTTTCAAAGTAAAAAACTAAAACCTAAATACTATATGATTTTTACTAATGGTTTTAAAATAGTTAAGTCTATAAATCCTACCTCCACCTATCAATTTTTATCTTAAAATACGATTTTGGTCTTAAAAAAAAAATTAACATGAGATTTGAAGATATGAAGATTTGAACTACAACCCCTCATTCGAAAGTACATATTATTAATGAGCTAAGTTCACTTAGCTACCATTTTGATCTTTCTCCTTTCCGATTTGTTCTATTTTAACGATGTTACTTTTAGATGCCTAAATTTAATCTCCATACAAGAATTAACACAATTTAATATACATAAACTAATTGACATTGGCGATTATAATTTCATTCAAAGTGTGTGAGAACTATTTTATTTGTCTATATCTATAGTTCTATAGTTATACCTTAGAAGATATATAGATCAAAAGTTAAAAGAAAATTATGAGCTGTGAAGTCAGTCAATCCTGGCTCGGCCGAGCCAGCCACAATGAGCTGAGAGCTCGAAGCCGATGAAAATACTCTGCAATGGCTAACAAACATCTTGCGGCTTGACGGCTTGTAAGAATTTGGAGCAGCCGATGAAGTGTTTGATGTCTCAAATTGTCTGCCTATAATATCAATTATTGAACAGAAAGTCAAATATAACAACCAATTTGAATGTTATTACACAAATATATATGACTTAGGATTAAGTTATTCACTAATTTATTCGGTAAACCTACTTTATATTATTAAAAACAAACTCAAACCTAACATTTTTTTATATTAAACAAGTCGCATTTGACATGTCAACTATAAGGATTCAATCATTCTATTATTTGAATTTGTGTGGTTACCTTATGTTCTTAATTTTGTTTGCTAGGTTGTTTTTTTTTTAATATTGGCTAAAATTCCTTTTTTATTATTTTTATTTTTTTGAAAATTTGGCTAAAATCCCATTACTATGCCAATATTTTGGGTTTTATTGATTATTTTCACTCGTCTAATTTTGGTTTATATAATTAGAAAAACTTTAAAGTTCAATCCATAAAATTATAATATTTTAAATTTCCTTAAATTTGTATAATTAACTTTTCTTTTTCTTTTTCTTAATTTTTATAAATTTAGAATATATTTATTTATTTTCATTTCTTGCATTAAAAGTATTAATATTATTGAACTAATTCTAATTAAAGTTAACTTCAAATTTATAGTAGGAATTAAATTTTATTTTAATTTTTTTTAAATTTAAAATCTAAAATTAGACATTTAAAAATTTAAAAATTTAAAAACTGAAAATTAAACAAATCCAAAAGTACATAAAACCAAAACCACCATATTTTAACTAAAATATTTTATTGGTTGGTTCAATGAGCTATTTTCTACCTTGTAATTAAGGGTAACTTTTATAATACAACTTGTATTAATTAATACAACTTACTTTTTTCTAATACAAAAACTTACGAGGATTAATGTATTCCCATAAAGTAAGAGATCATGAATTTGATCCCCATCCCGATCGTTGTTGAATTCAAAAAATAAAACTTATTTTTTCTTTTTTAATGTCACTACTTAATATAAAGGTTTTTTTTTTTTTTTTTGAAAATAGAATTGGATATTGGAGGGTGGGGTTGGGTTTTTGAAACATTGGTGTTAGGAAAGAAAAGTAAAGAACAAAATGAATAATATGATAGAGAAGAGTAGCTTTCATAGTATCTTTTTTGAAAAAAGATATGAATATAAATATGAGACACGACAATTGAAGAAACAAAGAGGAAGACATATTCGTAGATTCCATGTAACCAACCACATGGGGCATTTTGTGATACAAGGAGAGGTTGCTTTTGGGCATGGGAACGGGTAGGTTTTCTCAACTCAAAATACCGATCCTTCATTTCAAATGACTCATAGAAACGAACATTGTCATACGCATTAAAATTACAAGCTAAGAACTCGTAAGTTTAACCGATATAACAATGCACTTAATTATCCTAAACATAAATTTTAAGTAAAATATATTTGTAGGATTGAACTCGATTAAAACATGTTTTAGACCCAGCTTTATTAATGTGGTTGAAAGTATATTCAACCGAAACAAATCTATTGAATAATGAATCCAACCCAACTCAATCGTGAAATGTTTGAGTAGAATTTGTTTGGGTTAGATTGAGTTAGGTTCGATTATCAGATTATTGAACTTTTAAAGACCTATATTTTAGTCATTTTTATTGTAAATAAAAAAACTCCTAATTCAAATAATATATATTTTTTTGAACAACTAATTTACATATATTATCATTAAATAAATAAATTTGGTGGGGGTATTATTAAAAGATAGAGAGAGAGAGAGAGAGAGAGAGAGAGAGAGAGAGAGAGAGAGAGAGAGAGAGAGAGAGAGAGAGAGAGAGAGAGAGAGAGAGAGAGAGAGAGAGAGAGAGAGAGAGAGAGAGAGAGAGAGAGAGAGAGAGAGAGAGATTGGAGGGGTACCTGTCTTACAAAGGCTTCAAGGTTAGAGAGCTTGTTGATGGCTAAGGTCATGTGCCCCATATAGTTAGCCATATTATTGGGAGGGCCACTCAATGAATCAGAGGTGATGGTTTCTGATAAGGACTGGTTTAGGGCTTCAAGCCCTTGTGACAATGCCTCTTCACTCTCTTGTGTTGATTGTTGCAATCCATAAATGTTCAATATTTGTTGCTCTGTTAACGGCTCTATTTCACCCATTACTATCTACACAAAATTACCAAATTTAATTTATTCTATTAGATCAGTATTTTATATTTATTGCATTAATTTCTACACTCTAAAATAAAATACTTGTAAGCTAGAGATTATATTGTTGTTAAAAAATAACTTTTAGAACTTAATGATCAAAACACAAGTGACCTTGAACTCAAAATAATAATAATAATAATTATTATTATTATAAACAAACAAATAAATAAAACTCTTGCCCTTTTCTAACAATTTTATGCTTATATCATAACAAATTGTTCAATTCTACCCCTTTTTTAGTTCTACATCCTTGTTTAGAAAATGTAAACCTAGTAGGAGTTCACCGACACTACTGTACATATAATGATCAAGAGATCGTTGGTTTAAAACTCTCACTCCAGTTATGGTAAAATTCAAAAAATAAAAAAAGAAAACATGTTATGTTGAGCTACAACTCACTTTAACACGATTAATAATACATTACTTAACTCAGACATCATATATATTTCAAATAAATGCATAAAAAGAAACAAGGAAAATTAACAAGAAAATTTTATTTAGTTCAACAAACTTCAAAAATTTATGCCTACAAGAACAATTGTTCAATGATATAAGTGCATTCTCTTAACTAAAGTGGTTGTGAGAAAAAAAAAAACTCAAAATATTTATTTGAGAAGGCCAGCACAAAATAAGTACTTATATTATGCAACTTAATGAAAATGTGTAATTTTGAATCTCTATTATTAAATTGATTTAATATTCTATCTTTATTTAAGGACAAACCAATTTTACGAGTAGTCACATATTATGCAAATAAATGAAAATGGGCATTTTTGAATCTCCAACTTGTAAGTTAAATAATGTTTTTCACCAACATATATTGTAAACAATTTGAAGAAAAATACACATAAACAACCAGCTCCAATATTCTTTGCAACTACTATTTCTATATTCTTTCTTGTACACAATAAAAAGAAAGAAGGGAATATAATATTCCTTCTATATTTGTAATTAGTTTTTTAGGAAAGCTATATTTTAGAAGACAAAGTTTGAAATGATATTTTTTCTAAAAATATGACTTACAACCAAGGACTTAGGTTTAGAGAGAGAGAGAGAGCCATGCAATTCTTTTCCATTTTCATTTATTTCTCTCTCACAAAAGAAATTTATAATAAATAGGCATTGCCTTTCTAGAATGCTATACCTAATCTTTGCATATTGTGGAAAATTTCAATACACTTTCGTCATTTATTATTAACTTTAACACTTTGGATATTTTTTCACCAACCAAACACCCATCCCATCCCATCCCATGATTTTACCCTTTTCTTGTAACAACATTAATTTTGTGTCTTGCTCTCTAGTGTCGTGTTCCAAATATATCCAAATACTCTTATCTAGATTGAATATTTAAGAACATTTTTTTTTTGTTCTAACAAATAGGGTGGTCGAATCAAATCTCTATCTTTGAAATAATAGTGTTTTATGTAAGTTGAACAATGCTCATTTTAGCCTATTAAGATTGAACTTAGAAAGAGTTCGACATGACTTCTTAACATGTGAAACACATGTCTTTTTATTATTAATTTGAAATCATGTCAAACACGTCTTTTAAAATTAGTATTGATGTTTAACTTATCTTGATCTTTTTTTTTTTTTAATTAAACGATATTTAAAGATAGAGATTAGAAGTTTAGAAGTCAAAATCTATTTGGTTATCATGTCGGTTGAACTAAACTCTTGTTAGTAAAAACTTGTTATATGCTATTCTTATCATCCGTTGATAAAATACTTCTTAGAAACATTATAGAATAACTTGTCACCAAATTGCACATTTTATAACCAAAAAATTATAATAACTTTAGTTCATTAATTTGTCTCATTATATATTTGAGATATTCACGTCTGATTAAAGACCAGAACTCAAAAAATGACAAATAATTTTATAATTAAATTGACTTCTCAAATTCAAATCTTGGAGAAAGCATATTTTAAAGATAATAAGGTGACTATTCAAAGAACACCAAATTGTCTGGTTTGAACAAAAAACAAAGTAAAGTCAATTTGTCATGAATTAGGGTTGCATTAAAGTGTATACAAACGTACGCTATATAATTATTTGTACTATTCTCTTGTTTCTCTTTTGTTATATGAAAATGTTGGACAAGAAATAAAAATTTGGAAGTAAAAAAAAAGATAATAGTGAAGTTACCTTAATGAGTTCAGAGGGCCTGAAATCTCCCATCCACATGAAACACCTCTCGGCCGGAGTCTTCCACATGCCCGACACAAGGTGGAAGACGTCGGACTTAGCCACCATCATCTTCAGGTGTAGAACTTCGTCGTAATGGGCAAGGCAGTTGTCGACGAACAATCGGAGCTCATTCTCTGCTAGATGCTCTTGCACCGCTGCCCGAAGCTCGCACATCAGCCGGTGGTGCTCTTCCTGCCACCGCCCGTACTCGATGTCGAACATTGCAACATCTACAGTATAGTACATTAGTCAATATATTAAGAAGCTTAAGCTGATAGATGTAATTTAATTTTTCTTTTCAAAATGAAGAGAGAAACGTAGAGGATGGGAAAAGAGATAACTTTTACTTTCTTTAAGAAGTAGTTAAATAAATGTAAGAAGATTAATTGTAAGTATTAGAAAATTATAAAGTAGAGAAGTTATTTTTTTAATAAAAAAGAAGCAATCTTTTCACTCTTGTTTTTAACCGTGCCTAGCTTTTGGATTCGGATGGTAGCCAATAAGTGAAGAAAATGAATCATATTATTAGACTAACTTTTAATTATTGTTGTTATTATTATTTAACTAGATGAAGATTTCAAATTTAAACCTATATTGTTTTATACCTAAAATATAATAGCCCAACGTTATTATGTATGGTGAATAATGTTATGAATTCAAATCCTTACGTCTTCAAAAGTTGAACTTAAGAAGAAAAAAAAATCAATGCTCCAATTGACTAACAAAACTAAAAAAAAAAATGATCATAATAATAAATTTAATTTTTTGCTCATATTATTAACACTTTAATCAATTCCAAACTTAGATGTCAATAGGTTAATGAGTGATTTTCAATATTAGTTCATTTAATCTCATACCAAATTATCATTAAACATAAAAATCAAATTAATCGGTTACAATCATAACTTAGCGACATTAATATATTTTGATGACAGAAAATCTTCCTTCCCCCATTTGTTGTTGAATTCAAAAGAATAAGAACTATATATATATAAAAGAAGTTAATTGGTTATGATAATTTAAACTTTTTCTCCTATGGATTAATACCAGAGCTAAGGTTATGGAGGCCAGGAAGAAGTCCTTGGTCAGCTCCTAAAATGGTTGCTCCTCCTCCCATAAACATGCCCTAATAAACAATATATCAATAACACCACATTAATTAAAACACCATTAGAGAATAATTAATTAAGCATCATATATATATATGTGTGTGTGTGTGTGTGTATATATATACCTGAGTTCTTGTTCTTTGCAGCTCTTGCTCCAACTGTGTGAGCTTCATTCTACTCATCTCCAATTGTTGAACATAAGCCTGAAAATCCATTCCAAAATATAAGCCAAAAACAACAAAATTATGTACTTAAAGCCCCGTTTGATAGCCATTTGTTTTTTGTTTTTGATTTTTAAATCTATAACAACTATCTTACCATGTTTTTCTTATTTGGACATCTACATTTCACTTAGATTTATAGAAATCAAACCCAAAATTTCGAGAAAAAAAAAGTAGCTTTCAAAAGGTTATTTTTGTTTTTAGAAGTTGGTTAGAATTCACATACTTTCTTAAGGAAAGATGAATTTATGGTAGAAAATGTGAAATACATTGTAGGAAATTGTACGAAATTGTACGAAATTTGATTAAAAATAGGCTAAAATTTAAAAAATAAAAAAATAAAAAATCAAATGGTTATCAAACGGCGCTTAAATAATTTTGGATTTAAAAAAACTACCTTTTTTCTGAGCCTGCTTTTTCTTGCAGCCTCTCTATTTTGAGCCAGCCTTCTAAGAGTCTGAAAATGACCCAAAAAAAGAAGCCTAATTAAAAGCTAAATGATATCAAAATCAGCCAAATTAGAATGAAATGGGAAAAAAGGTGGGATTTTGAAACCTTGGGGTCTGGAGTTTTGGGTCCTTCTTGCTCTGAACTTGAGGTCACCACTTTCTTGTTAGCCTCACGCTGTGACAAAAAAAGGAAAGGAAAAAAAAGGGGTTTAGTTTAATTAAGTAATTAATAATGTTGATTAAGAAGTTAATTTTGTAAGAAAATTGGTTAATTACTTTTGGAGGCTTGGCATTGGGCTTGGTTGGGGCTGCTCCAGATGGAGTGGCTCCATTGCTGTGTTGGTTGGCCAAATCTTTTGATGGCTCTAATGCTTTCATCTTTGAATCATCATGGTCATTAATCAATGTTGTATTTGCCTACACCAAATCCAAAATTCATATACTCTCAAAAGTTCAAAAAAAAAAAAAAAAAAAAAACAAACAAACAAACAAAAACAAAAGTAGTCTTCTTCCTCTCGATTTTTTTTTATGACCGAAAATTAGAGTTCATCCATCTATAGACCATTATTTTAACTTTATATTTTTCCTCTATTACAAACTTAGTGGTATAGCCACACCTACTTTGAAGTTGAGATTCTTAAGATAACAAAAAAATTTACAATTAAACCCTTATTCGCAGATTTAGAAATTGACATCTCTAATAAAGTAGAGAGATACTAAACTTCTACAAACAAGGTCTTCCCTTTAGGGTTTATTCTCTCTCTCTCTTTCAATTTAATAACATAACTAATCAACTACTTGGAGAAGATGGGGTATGTTTATTTACTCTGGTTGGCAATGGGTCGACATGCATTGGCTGCGACGGGAAGATGTTTAGCGTCGGTGGTCTCATCCCTGAGCTCTCTGCAAAACAAGAAATTTTTTTTTTAACTCAACGATCAAATAAGTATCTGAACACAAAATCTTCTACTATGATATTATGTAAAATAACAATTATTGAACACAAAAGATTAAGTTAATGAATTGCGGTAAATTTAACCGAAAAGGGTTAAAGAGAGGAAGAAAAAGGAAAGAAGGGTTTTTTTGAGATGGGTTTTGAATGCATGTAAACCTTTGGTCCATGTCCCAAGAGAAGAGAAAAGGAACAAAAGATATGGTTCCCCATACCCTTAAAACATGATGAATTTTTATGAAACTTGATGAGATTATTGTCTGATGAATTTTTAGAGAGAAGAGAATAAAATAGAGAGAGAGAGAGAGAGAGTCTGTTATGCTTCTGAAACTGGTCAAAGAAGTACAACCACAGAAGATCAATTCAAAAAATCCCTAAAAACCCATGTTGTTAGTGTGAAAGAATCTTCTCAGAAAAAAAAAAAAAAAAAAAAATTCAAAATTTTCAACAAAATGGAAAATAAAAAAGATGTAAAAAAAAAATACGTCTTTGATCTTGAGTAGTAGTTGTAAAGAGTTCTTGTCCATCGAGAAATAGAAAAAGGGCTCGATCCAATTCCCCCAAATCATCACCTCCTCCATCTTTGCTTCTGAAAAAAAAAACAAAGAAATCAACCACAAAATTCAAAAAAAAAAAAAGACACAAAAAAAGATTGTTTTTTTTAATGAATTACATGAAATTTTGAGAGATGGAAGGGAGATTCATGGAAAAGGGTAGTTGCTGTTGAGGATTATCATGAAAGTTTTGGTTTTGATTTTGGAAGTTGAACGGTGAGGAATTTTTGGGGATGACAAAGTTTGGAGTTTGCAAAAGTTGATGTTGTTGTTGTTGCTGCTGTTGTTGTTGTTGTTTTTTTTCGAGCTCGTTTGCTTGTTCGCTGACAGAGTTGGTTTTGATGTTGGAAGAAGCCATTAAAGTTGAACTCTTTTTTCTTGTTGATGATGAATTCTTTGGAGATTTCTTCAGTAATTATTACTACCCCATTAATGGTGGCACCAAGCTTCAGCTCTCAACCAAACTCTTTTTTTACTCACAAATTTGGATGATCTATAAGAGAAAGAAAGGAATATAAATAATTAAGAGAGAGAGAGATATGATCAGTCTGTTATGAAGAGAGAGAGAGAGAGAGAAAGAGAAAGAAAGAAAAAAAAGGATTGAATTGAATGAAAATAAAACAAGAGGGGGGAGGAGGGGTACAAGGAAGAAGAAAAAAGCTACTTTTTTTTTTGTTCTCATGAATCTATTTTCAAATTCTCAAATATCTCCTCCTTCAACTACTCTCTCTCTTCCAATAGTAAAAAAATGTCTTTTTATTGATTGATTTATTTATTCATTCATGTACTTTTTCTAAGTCAAGAGAAATAATGTAAAATTAAAATTTAGTGTAACTATTTGGCTTTTTACTTTTTATTTTTGAAATTAAAGTTTATTTTTACTCAATTTTTCTATCATGTTCCACTTTTTTTATAATGTATGTGAATTCTAACCAACTTAAAATTAAAAAAAAAAAGTTTTTGAAAGCTAAATTTTTTTCTTCCAAATTTTGGTTTGGTTTCTACAAATATAAGTGAAATATAGATATATAAGTAAGAAAAAATATATAATAAGATATTTGTTGTAGGCTTAAATTTCATACACAAAAAATCAAATGAATATCGAACAGAGCCTAAATTTTTTGTCTTTTTCCAATAATATGTGATAGAGATTTTCGTACAACAAATGAGGTAAGGAGATAATTTAAACATTCGACCTCAAAGAGAGGATCAAATATCTACTATCGATCGATAGATTGCTCTATAGATATCTACTATCGATCAATGAGTTATGCTCATGTTTGACTTGTGTCGTTGGTTATTAGATGAATTTGGGTTGAATTAATGTACATGATATGAGATAGATTATTTGAATTTATAGGTCTTATTAGTGGTGTTAATGAATAGGAACAAATACAAATTGAAGAACACAAATCTGAAGTTCACGAGATTCTATTTAACTTTTTTGAAGTACTTAGAAAAAGTAAATAGAAATAATTTTCATAGAATAAAGACTAAATTTATGATGAAACGAACTTTAAACAAATGTAG
This sequence comes from Sicyos edulis, assembly GCA_036507275.1. Lineage (NCBI taxonomy): Eukaryota > Viridiplantae > Streptophyta > Magnoliopsida > Cucurbitales > Cucurbitaceae > Sicyos > Sicyos edulis. The sequence continues at coordinate 39,927,477 of CM071847.1, forward strand.
GGTGATACATAATATGGTAGGTTGTATTTAATTCATATATATATTTTTAAAAACCCTACATTAATTTTTCACACCATTACAAATAAACAAGAGTTTTGTAAGAATTTTTTGTGTTTTGAAGAATTACTCCGTAAACAAAATATATAAGAACAAAGAATATCCGTTATGGGTCAATGTCATTAAATACTTACATACCACTTTTCTAAACACGCCAACTAAACATCATATATCACGTCATATTACCATTTATGAGTGTAAAACGATTCAAGGCTTTGAGAACGTTACCAAAAGAAATTCAACTTTAAAAGCTAAATCCAATTTTTTTTTTAATATAAACCGTCGAAGGAAGACCAATAAACCTTACATAAAGAACATAACTATTTGATTTCTAAATTCGATCTTGTGACCATAGAGTTGAAATAAATTAACATGAAAAGAGATAACTAACCGAGTAATCAACCCATTCGATAATCGAAAGTAAATTTATATATATATATATATTATCCTATGAAAACAGTAATTAAAATATATGAGTCAACATATCCTTCTTTGAATTAGGTTAAGTTTGCGATTGATACAATTATTCCTTTCGTGATGTGCAGATTAAAATTTTTGATTTGAACTATTTTATAATACCATTTGAAATATATTGATGGTGTGAATGTAATATAAAATTGAAATATTATTTTGTTTAAAAAATTTAATATAAAAAAATATTTCATTTTAAGTAATGAAACATATTTTTTCATATATCAATTTTCAATTGAATTGTTGGAAATAAATATAATATAGGACAAAAGAAAATAAGAAAATAAATAAATAAAATTGATTATAAAATTCGACCAAATGGGTCAGAGGCGCAATGGTTTCAGTGTTTGGTTGTAAACAGTTCAACTCTAACTTCACAGTTCGAACCCGAGAATTGGTATTTTTCCCCTTCCCCCAATATCTATTAAAAAAGATTATAAAATTTGAGATATTAACTTTAAGTTATGAAAATATCTGTCGAAAAATAATATGATGTGAATGAAAAAAAAGAAGAAAATAAATAGATATGTATATTAAAAAAAACTATTAAGAAAAAGAAGAAGCAAATTAGTAAAAAAATTGAAAAGAAAAATTGGTGTCTCTCTTTGTTTGTTTTTTTTTTTTTTTTTTTTTGAAATGGGTGTCTCTCTTTGTTTTTTATCCTTGTGTAAACTTGGCTTTTTGTTGAATAGAAAAAACCACAACTATAGTGTATCGGTGCGGTCAATGTCATTAAATATTTGGAAGGTCTCAAATTCGAGACTCACGTGTGATATTGCTCATTCGATATCTCTAATACCTTTCTAAAGATTTTCAGATTAAGTGGAAAAATGAGAAACTTGTAAAAGTCGTTCTTGAGTTATGTTCTTTTTATCTTTTTTTTCTTAAAAGCTGTAACCTTTTGTGTTTTCTTTTTTTTTTGAGAAAAACCTTTTGTGTTTTACTATTAATGGTTTCTCAAAGTTATCAAAAGAATGTTGTATTTTGATGGGGATCATGTTGTTAACCTAATTTAAAGTTTTCTTACATGGTTTAGGTTCAAATCCTAACTTTGGATTTTCCTTTCGGGTATTTGTTATAAGGCAGCAATTTTTGGGGTGACAATTACAATTATAACACTTTCTTTAATAAGAAATTCATGTGTAGTAGAATTTACATTATTTAAAAAAAAATATTCATTTCCATTTCATGGTCACAGAATCGGTATTTATAATCTCCTTCCCCCAACTTGTAATATATATATCATATACTGCTATTTACACTTCTGCAGCCGCTGCCGTCTTTTTCTTCTTCTTCATTAACCAATGTTTACCCTTTGTCACTCTGTATCAAGTCTTAATTTAAACCAAATCAAAATTCAATTTAAAAAATGACATTTTTCATCCATGCCACATTTTTACTGATTTTACTAAACCCAAATCAAAATTGAAATAAAACCTAAATCATAGTTAAACCTATTTATTTTTCTCAAAATCTAAGGTGTATCCCGCACCTTAATACAAATTCCAAGGAAACACAAAATAAATCTCATACAAATTGTCTTTTATAAGCAAGATACATAAGTTTAATATAAAATATTGAACGTCCTCACAAAATTGCATTATGCAGTTTAAAGAGTATGTGTGAGGTGATTTGAGATAATCAACATTTTTTAGAGCTTACAATATTGAGGCTTGGTGGAAGAAAACGTTTTTGAGATAATCTAAGTTATTTAAATGGAGAGAAAATTAAAACATATAGAGATGTCCATTTTCCCTGCGGGGTCGGGTCCTTGCATGGATCTGCCTCTAACGGGCAGGAAATTCCTGATTAGGCGGGTAATGGGGTCGGGGATGGGGAGAGAAAATTTCCAGAGGGAAAAACAGGGCTGGGGATGGGGAATGTATTCCCCCATCCCATTTTCCCCAATCCTCGCCCTATTTACAATTTTTTTTATTAAATTTTTTTTTTATCTCATTTAATTACTTTACTTTTAGATAAAATAAATATTTTTTCGTGAAATTGTATATTAAAAGGAACATTTTGTTTCTTGATAGTTAACCATATAATTGAAGTAAGGTGTTTGTATCGACAAATGCAACATTCTTAGAAGAGGATTATGTTAAAAACAGTAAACCTGGATCAGCAGTAGTGTTGAAAGATTTGTGTCTTTCAATGATGCTACAAATCCTACAACAATCCTACAACAAGTGTTGTTGCAGGAGGGTCAACAATGGTTCTTGACAACTCACCAGCATTGGATGCTGGAAATTCATCAACTAGGATAGTTGATGAATCCTTGGGATTTGACATACAAATCCCACCCAGTTAAGAAAGACGTCTACATTGGCGTAGTGGGAGGATTATAAATAATCTGGTTCCCTATATAGGTGTCTTGGAGACACACAACATTATTCAGGATAATGTTGAAGATCCTTAGTCTTTTAGAAAGGCAATGAATCGGGAAGAATGGATAAAATCCATGAGCCTCGAAATGGAGTTAATGTACTTCAATTCAGTCTGGTCACTCGTAGATGCACCAAAGGATGTAAGGCATATTGGGTGCAAGTGGATCTACAAGAGAACAAATGGTGTAGATGGGAAGGTGCACACCTTCAAAGCTAGACTGGTAGCAAAGGGCTTCACTCAAAGAGAATGAGTGGATTATGAAGAAACCTTCTCCCCTATTGCTATGTTAAAGTCTATAAGTATCCTCTTATCTATTGCCTCATATTATGACTATGAGATATGACAGATGGATGTCAAGACTGCATTCTTAAATGGCAATCTTGAAGAGGATATCTACATGAACCAATCAGAGGGGTTTGAGTCCAAAAGACAAGAGCAAAAAGTTTGCAAACTCGTTAAATCCATTTATGGATTAAATATAAGTGTCCAGGTCTTGGAACAAGACATTTGATGATGTAATAAAATCAAATGGTTTTGAGCAGAACATTGTTGAGCCTTGTGTTTACAAGAAAATCAATGTAAATAAAATAGCATTTATATTGTTATATGTAGATAACATCTTACTCATTGGAAATGATTTAAGAGTATTGACTGATATCAAACAGTGGCTATCTAACCAATTTCAGATGAAGGATTTGGGTAACGCTTCGTATTTCCTTGGGATCCAGATAATAAGGGATCGGTGCAAGAGAACGTTAGCCTTGTCTCAAGCGTCGTATATTGACAAGATTCTTGTCAGGTATGCATTGAAGGATTCCAAGAAAGGTCATTTATCTTTTAGGCATGGAATCTATTGTCTAAGGATAATAGTCCTAAGACACCTCAAGAAGTTGAGAAAATGAGACGGATACCCTACGCTTCAGCAGTAGGGAGCTTAATGTATGCTATGTTGTGTACAAGACCTGACATTTGTCATGCGGTAGGCATTGTCAACAGATATCAGTCAAATCCAGGAATAGATCACTAGATTGCGGTTAAGAATATTCTCAAGTATCTTAAGAGAACGAGAAATTATATGATTGTGTACGGTTCTAAGGATTTGATCCTTACTAGGTACATAAACTCTGATTTTCAAACTGATAAGGACTCTAGAAAATCCACCTCAAGTTCAATGTTTACCCTCAACGACGCAGCTGTAGTTTGGAGAAGCATCAAGCAAGGATGCATCGCAGACTCCACTATGGAAGCTGAGTATGTAGCTGTTTATGAAGCAGCAGAAGAGGCAGTATGGTTGAAAAACTACCTAGATGATTTAGATGTGGTTTCGCGTATGGATAAGCTGATCACTTTATATTGTGATAACATCGGGGTTGTGACTAACTCCAAGGAACCTAGAAACCATAAACGAGATAAGCATATAGAGAGGAAATACCACCCCATCTGAGAGATAGTGCATATGGGTGAAGTTGTGGTCACCAAGATTAACACGGTTGACAATGTTGCCGATCCTTTTACAAAGGCTCTCCCAGTTAACGTGTTTGAGGGTCACCTAAAGAGTTTAAGCTACGAGGGGCGTCTCCTACGGTCTAGAGCAACTGCGAGCTTGATGTTTGGCTTTACATGTAACAAGTCATACTAAGACTTTAGTGCAAGTGGGAGATTGTTAGGGATTGTGCCCTAAAGACCTAGTAGTTTGTAATTAAAGTACAATCATTTAATGTTAGACATTTAATGCTAAATTTCAGTTATTAATAAAAGTTATTATTTTATTAATTTTGCATTTAATATACAAACTTTGTTCGGCTTTATCGCATTAATTGGATTAATAGTGATATTCCCATGGTTATTTGGATGTCCACTTGGATAAGTATGTGAGACATATAAGTGGATCTAATTCCAAGTCAATAACCTAAAACGTTTACAATATATGGAATAAGGTTGGGGACTAAGTCTTGGTGACACTGTTGGTACGACATGCTTTGTAAAGGTTGCAAACAACCTGATCCTAGTTGTTCATGTGGAGACATGTGAGTGGGACTGCCTATGCAAAAAGGAATTTTTGCATAAGACGAGACCAGAATTTATATGATCGATCTAGTAATTCTATTATAAAATCGTATCAACTACTTCACAAAGGATGATCGTATGTTGATGTGATCTTAATCTTGAGTGTGTTATGAACTCCTGATTTATGAAAGCGTCATTTGATATGCATTGGTGAGACCTAAGGGTGATTTCGGTTCGATTTTTGTCGATTTTGTACCAAACCAAAAACCGAACCGATATCTTCGATTTTCAAAAAATGGATCCGATCCAATGTCTAATAAAGTATAGAACCATTGGTTTGGTTTTCCAATGTCCAAAAACAAATCTGATCCCGATCCAATGTCTATTTTTTTTTTAATATATCAAAAACAATATTTTTCATATAAAAAGAAACTTCACATAAACAACTATTTTTTAAAAGATTAAATGTATTTTTAACTTACTCAAAATTATCTAAAAATATTTTTTACTTGGAATAGGAGTGAATTAAAGAAATATTAATGGAAGAAAGATGAATTTATATAAATTATTGATAATATATATATTTCGGTTTGGATCGGTTTTTATTGGTTGTTTAAAACGAAACCGTAACCGATCCAATATTTTCAGTTTATTCAAATTACAAACCGATATGTCCAACTTTGTGCTAAAAAATTGATCCGATCCATTGGATTGGATTGGTTCGATTTGGTTCGATTTTTTGGTTTTTTGTTTCACCCCTAGTGAGACCAGCCAAACAACGATGGGTCAATAAGCCTCCCACATTGGGGATTGCCGTAGTGAGTGGCTGGGAACGCAACATCACAAGAAGAAATTCACGCCTTCCTGAATTTTGAGGAAGATGTAGAGTTGGTTTATAGTTTGGCTATAAACATTTATTCATTAGAGGAATCAATGGCGTTTAAGGAGAAAGATGTAATCATAGGGGTAAAATGAATTTCTTGTCCTAGTTGGGAATTACGAACAAACTAGTGAAGGATCATATGACAAATTAATGATTATATATGTGGATGTTAACTTGTCCTATAATGCGAAAGAGTTCAGCACAAGCCTTTAGTGGAATAAGTTTAATGCTAATGAATAGGGATTGGACCCCGGGTCTAGTAGCTTTCAACCTATAGGTCCACCGGTCCTAGGGCTAGCTCATACTTGGTGGTACACTCTTTTATTAGATAGTGAGTTTGAACAGTTCAAATTCACATATTAATTATGAGGGACATAATTAATAGGAGCATAAAGTTTAAATTATTAAACTTGCAAATTAATATATTTGATATATTAATTTAATATTTATTAAATAAATATTAATAAAGAGAAATTTATTTATTTGATAAATTAATTATAAATAATTATTTAGTTAAGAGATCACAGTAAATTAATATGTTGGACACATTAATTGGTTTAATAATTATTTGATAATTACTAAATGGAGAATATTGATTAATATGTTGGACATATTAATTGAGTTAATAATTATTGGATAATGATTAAAGTAGAGAATAAATATATTGGATATATTAATTAGATATTTATTTATTTATAATATATTGGATATATTATGTCAATAAATATGGATTTTTCGAAAATTAAATTGGAAAATTCAAATGAAAAAATGCATAATGTTTTTACCCACATCAGAAAGCTCTAAGTTGGAGCCTCCATCACTTCACTATAAATAGGAAACCTTGGAGATTTTCATTCTCATCCCTCTCATTTTCAGAGTAACCTTTCTCATAAGTTGAAAAATCTCTTTGAAAGCTGAGATCTATTTTCTCCTCCTTAGTCAGACTATACTGACAAAGTTTCTAGCTCTCTTCTATAAAGGCTTACCACCAAGCACTCGGTGGTAGCAAATAAGCCATAGCCTGGAAAAGCAGAGGAGATCGTTCAAACTTTTTTTCATGGGAAATAGTCGATCCTACTCAACATAAAAACCTACTAGATTAGATTAGAGGTGACAGTTAATGTAAGTATTTTTTTTCCAATAACATGTCAATCACCTAGGATATTGCATTTAGATTAATCAAAGATAATTAATTGGATTAATTATTATGAAATTTTTATTATTCACATGCTTCCACCACACTAAATGCATGCTCCTACCTTATATTCCCAACAAAAGCATGCTGAAAGGACTCGTGTTGGTTTGTGGGGACAATCTTCATTCTTAGAAGCGATGAAGACTAGTTGCTAATGTGGTCACGTCGCAGGGGAATATCGGTGCCCATAGGGGAAAATCCGAATTCTAAATCCTGAGCCTAGGGCGTTACAAATGGTATCAGAGTCGAACCTCTCCCAGCAAGATGTGGTTCAAGGACGAAATAGAGCTAAAGTTGGTGGGCATGCAATGCCTGCCACGCCTGCCAACAAGGTGCACCTTCCTTTTTGGTGGCTCAATTTAAGGAACTTCATAGTTAAGCATGCTTAGCTTGGATTAGTCTTAGGTTGGGTGACCTTTTAAGGATTTATTCCTAGAATGCATGCGAGTGAGGACAAAGCATGTTGAAAGGACATGTATTTGTTTGTGGGGGACAGTTTTCATTCTTAGAAGCGATGAAGGCTAGTTGCTAACATGTCAGGTGGTAGGGGAATATCGATGCCGATAAGGGCAAATTCGGATTCCAAATCTTAGGCCTAGGGAAGGTTCAAGTTCAGAAATCGATTAATATTCAGTCATGATAACTATTGGTGAGAAGAATATTTCACACTACAGTTAACTCTTAAAGCTCCCTTCTGGAATACAATGAACAAACATCTTGCATAATAAAATTCAAGAGTTTGTGTTACAACCTACTAGTAAGAATTCAAAAAAAAACAAAAGGAAAAATCCTAAACTATGAAAGCAATACAGAAAAAAAAAAAGTAAGAATAACTGCTGAAGAATTGATGTCTTTGTCACTTGTAATCTCTGGACTTTAACAGACACCATGGTAATAGCATGTTCGGGTTCCACAGATTACAGACATGATCGAGGATTCAATCGATACCACTCGGCTACCTTGCAATCCATTATCGACGAAACCCTAACAAACTAGCACACCTTGATCATTAATCTTTCACGTAATTTTGTGTTTGTCTGCCTTTGTAACGAACCGACTTCCTAAAAACTCTAATGGGGTGTTACTCATTCATGACTTAAGAAAGACATTAGGATAAAAAAACATGACATGCATTCACATTTAGTTGAAATAAAATAGATAGTTCGAAACACAAGAAACACATCCAAAATAAAGATTTTGGGATCCCAAAAGTCATAAGGCAAATATAGTCAAAACAAGTCTAAAATAACTGATAATGAAAATAAGGAGGAAGAAAAGACGTCGTGCCCATGATCATGTAGCTTCATAGTCAGCCGCCTCGGTGTAGTCCCATACCTGAAAGATATAAGGGGTGGGTACATATATAAATATACAAAACCAGTAAGAAGTTCACTATGAGGGAAATCATGTAAGTAACAATAGGACTCGAATAATCGAGCTAAGAGCACAATACCAACCAAAGTAGAGTCAAATCCACTAATCGAACACATAAGTCAATGGTACTCGTACCACGACAAACACGGGCATTTGTGAATGCCAACAAGTCTTTTGACCTCTGTCATGAAAGAACCGCGAATGAGAGTAACACGCAAGTTCTCTAAGCCTTGGGTCGGGACATGTCCCATACCGTGTCCACGGAGACATACATGGATGCCTCGTGGTAGCTTGACCACTGTTAGGGACCCGCCTCGAGTGGAGGACTAACTACACAGAATCCTAAATTCTCGAGTAAGGGGCTAACCACACAGAGTCCCGAAAGCCTCGAGTGAGAGACTAACCACATAGAGTCTCGAAATCCTCGAGTGAGAGATTAACCACACAGAGTTCTGAAAGTCTCGAGTGAAACCGAAGCAAGAATGAAATTAATGAAGGACACACAAGCCCCTGACTAGCACAAGCATACGGCATGGTTCATGGCCCAAAATTTATGCATGCAATACTAGATACAGGTTTCTAGTCATTCCAGTAAGCCAATATCATCAAATGGGATTGTAAACATGCAACAGGGGATTTTAGTTAGAGTTATCCCTAACATGCCTCACATAACAAAACAACCAAGAACATAAACATTCAACTATCAAAACATGCCTTTTATCGTGTCATAGATCAAGAATATCTTGTTCATGCCACTATTTGCTATGAAATTGCCACACCGAGCTCTTTGTGAAAACCTTTTACCTCTCCAACGGCTCGACCGAACTCCGAAATGAACTTGACTAGCTAGGATTAAAACTTGGGTCCCCTAAACATAAAAACCACGCTGAGAGTTCGTTAGGGACACGATAAACAAGCCAAAAAGGGGACTAGGATCACGGGAATGAGGGAAAAAACTGTCCAGAAAACTTCGCTAGAGCACGGTGGCAACCGGCGGTGGCTCATGGCGACAAAACAAGGTGGATCATAACTTGTTTCGAAGTTCTCGATCTCTAGGTCACAGATCTGGTCTCAGATTTTTCAAATAGAGCTCTCTAGCCTCGGCAACCTACGAAAGAAGAAGAGGGTTTCATATTTGTAATCTCGCCGGAATCCATGGAAAGTCGTTGGAATCCATGGAGGAAGAAGAGAAACAGTTGAAGAGAGGACCTACCAGCGTATGAGAAATGTGGGATGGCGCAAATAGAGCCGAAAAAAATCTCGAACTCACCAAAAAAACACAAAAGGTAGAAATGAAGACAACAAAGGCTGCGACTCGGCTTGGGATAGACGTCGGTGGCGTGGTCGCACGCTCGGGGGGATCGGGTCGGGTTCATGGCTCGACTACTGGAACGTAGGCTAAAGTGGCTCGGTGTGGATTGATCCACGAGTTGGGGATGGTTGGAACGCGTGAGGCGTTGGAGGAACAGCAGAAACGGCCAGATGGGTGACACGTGGCGGCGGTGGATCGGGGCAGGTGTCACGATCTGCAAGGGAAGGGTTTGGTTGGAGGTTTCTAGTGTGGATTTCTAGGTGGAGAAGAGGGTTTGGATGGCTAGAAAATATGTATTTGTGAGGGAGGGGGTATTTGCTTCAATATAAATAGTAAAAAAAAACATATCCACCCTCAAACCCTAAAAAAAACATCCTAAAAATTATATATGTAAGGGACATTTCCCAAAACACAAAGCCTAACAAATAAAATGGCATTAACACACACACATATATATAGCTAAAATACTAACAATCACCACAATAATACCACTAATAAGTGTAGAATAACTATAACAAAAAAAAACAAGCTCTTACAGCCTTATGGGCCAAGTATAATCTTTAGAAGATTCTCGGAATGTTATCATTATCTTTACGGTGAGATAAAAGATCTTCCTACATTCGTTCGAGTTTGTAGTAAAGATAATTGAGATTTGTGTCTTCCAAAGGCAACGGACTTCGCATTTTGGTCTTTTGTACGACACGAAGCGATCCCAATTCCTGTACATAAAACATTATATCAACGAGACTTGAGTTCTTGACGTGTTGTTGCTTAAAGCATCGGACATTGTCTTTTATTATACCAAAAGTTATTATTTTATCTTATTTTTATCTTTAAAGCTCGTTAAACTGTCTATGCATAACTTATATAAATATCTTTACTTCTTATATCATTTTAACTCTAGAATGTTTCTATTAATGCAAAGATTGCTGAAACGTAATAGAAACAAGGCTTAAATAACTCTATTATTTATACTTATTAGTACGTGTCTTTCATTTGCTCGAGAGGACACTAGTTTATTGTTGGACCATAAACAACGTGTTCATTAAATTAAATGAGTGAATGAAACTTAGGGATAAATATAATTATATGGGTCAAATGGATATTTGACATAGCTGTAAGTATGAAAACCTCTTGAAGGATTAATTAGCATAATTAGTTTGATCAAGACAACTCACTCCCAGAATTAGTTTGATCAAGACTAATCCAATGAATTGATTTAATTTCAAACCTAAAACAAGATTTGAAAGAAAGACAACACAAAATGGGGTCTAAGAAAGCACAAGTTTTTCATTAATAAAATATATCCAAAATGATGTATTACAAGTCATTTTAAAGACAAAAAATTCGTGCAATGCTTTGAAAAACAAAAGGACCCAAAAAGTTATTAAATACATTTTGTAGAAAATAAGGCCTAGGAAAACAAAACTCAATTGCACATTAATTGAGAGGCTTAAATGCTGGACAAAACGGTAGATAAACTTTAAATAGACCCAAATAACTCTCCTAGAAGACCCCTTGCAATTATGAGCATGGTTAACAAGTTTTGAAATAAAAAAGTCTCAAAATATGAAATCTGGAAATTCCTTTATTTAAAATTCTACATTGTAATTTTTAAAAAGGCTTTTGAAATTTTCTTTTCTTGCTTTTTGTTGCTCCTTAATGTGAATGCAATAAGTCGGTGGTTTGATTCTTATCCGTGCAACTCACACCTTTAGTGGAATAAACCTTTAATTAACGAATGGAGATTGATAGGTATGGAAAGATTAATTTTAATGATTCAAACTAATTAAGGAAAATTACCTTATTAGTCCATGTGTTTGGAATCTAGTTTCAATTTCATCCCTACGTTTCAAAAGTGAACATGTTTACCAACTAACATTTTAAGAATGCTCATTCTTAATCTTTGTGTGTTTTTTTAGTTTATTTTTATATTTATTTTCTTTTGAAAATTAAATTCACTTAAAAACTAAAATAATTACTTCATAAATATATTGAAATAGTCTAATCATCATTTTAGTCAACATTACTTTATGTAACAAACGTTTTTTTTTCCTCATAGAATAAAAGTAAACATTATTAAAATATAGATAAAAGGTTTTTTTTATTTTATTTTGAATATAAAACCAAATTGAAACTAAACTCTAAACCGTATTAAACTTAAGGTCTTGTTAATTGTATTCTACATTATTATTAATGTAAGACTCGTTTTATATTAAAAAAAAGATAGTCAAAGTTTTATTAATAGTTATTACAAATTCTAATTATTATTATTTTTTGAATTTTTTACTTTGATTTAATTTGTTTGTGTTAATGTACATAGTATGTGCATGATAATTACCTTTTTTATTAATGTAAGACTCGTTTTATATTAAAAAAAAAGATTTTCAAAGTTTTATTAATAGTTATTACAAATTCTAATTATTATTTTTTTAATTTTTTAACTTTGATTTAATTTGTTTGTGTTAATGTACATAATATGTACATGATAATTACCTTTCTAGCTAGATTTTGAGGTTGTTACATCTTTAACCTTAGATATTGTTATGCCAACAAGAGCAGTAGCTCAACAAACATTAGTATACACCTATTAATCATGAGGTCATGCGTTCGATTCTTCCTACCCTAATTTATCTAATCTCAAAACAAAAAAAAAACTTTAGATATTGTTATTTAACTTAAAAAAGAAAAAAGAAAAAGAAGTATAATGGTATTTTTAATAAAGGTTGTTACACTTTTTTATTTTATAAGTATCATAATTATAATAATAATTATTATAATATTGAAATGTTTTTTTTTTTACTTTATCTTTTATTATATTTAGTTGAAGAAAATTAATTATTTATTTATCATATGAAGCAGTTGACGGGGAAACTGCGCAAAATTAAAGACAGTTGACCTATTACGTGTAGACAAAATCTACCGTCAATATCATGGAGGACGTTAAAAAGTGGGTCCCGCATTTAGTGATCGGACGGGTGAGACTAAGTTTTGATAGGAAATCAATGGTGGGCCCACCAAGACCGCCCCCACCTTTTCTGCTATTTTTCTGTTCTGGATCCTCTAACAACTCCGGAACATAAGCACATTTCTAACTGCACATAAAAATATATATATATATATACTACTACTCTAAAAAAGAATTATTGATAAATTATTTTGGCTGAATTCCAATTATAATTAAGATTTCACTTTTTGTACCACGTTTCAACATTTTTAGGTGGATTGAGTTCCTTAAGAAGGATAAACAATATGCATTATAACAAATAAAAATCGACCGAACATGATATTTAGTAAATATATCATTCACGTTTTTTTAGTACATTTTGAGGGAAAAAGAACAAATACTGATTCTCATGCTCGAACCTATGACGTTAGTGTTAAATTGATTTACAACCAACAATGAAATCATTGCACTAATGATCCATTTGGTGTAAATGTATCATTGACGTGAACCGAATTTTAATAACATATTTGAGTTGATGAAAAATAGTGCAACAAGTGCCAAAATGATAATAGTGATAAATTTGATGCTTAGAAAGTTATGAATTCAAATTTTCCACTTATGACGGCTTTTAAAAATTCAGACACTTTTCTAAAAATAACTTGGACTTCAACTTTAAAATGTTATAAAATAATTAACATTGTTAAATGCTAAAGTATCAAAAATACTTCGAAACTATGGGATTTTTACAAACATTCACCATTTTATTTTCAAAAAAAAAAAAACAAACATTCACCATTTTTGAAAAAAATTCAAAATCTTCGTGAACTTTAAAAAAGATGTTTCAAAAGTGTCTTTGTCATTAAAATTAGATAAAAATAAAAAATACGCTTAAACTTTACAAAAGTTTTTAAAATATCTTTAATTTTAAAAAAATATGATTACCATTAAATCGGGTATAAAATAATATTGAATTTTATTTAAATAATATATTCTTGATCTTCCAAAAACATTAAAAATATTTTAATTCGAAATTGTTATTTTTTCCTTTTTTCTTTTATATATTTTTCTCCATTGAGAACTAAATAGAATGAACATCTTTCTCAAAAAAAAAAAAAAAATAGAATGAACATATTATTGAAATGGCATAATAACAATTTGTTAAAATAAGAAATTAAAAAATAAATAAATAAGCTTCTTAAATTTAAAATTTATAAACATAATCATCGCAAATAACTTTCAAAGACAAAAAAAGAGAAAATTGTTATTTAGATCAATTTGAAAAACTAAATGCCAAAGTTCATTTAAAATCTGTTCATGTGTGTCACGATAACTTATCATTATTGTGCTTGGAATCGATTTTTAATCTGAATTATGTAAATAATTTATTGGTCTAAATGTTTGAATTTAATATCAACTCTATTGATGAAAAATAAATTAATTTAAACTTGTTGTTTATTATTGTATCAAGATGTTAACATAAAAATTTAGAAGTACATTTGCAACTATGTAACTTGTTTAAAACTTCAAGTTTTTAATTATTAATTGTTTATAAATTTGAAAATTTAAAGTTTGTTATGACTAACATTACAACTAGCCAAATAATATTACCTAGTTGAAGTCATAGATTCAATGACTACTAATTTTTATTCATTTTGAAAAAAACACAAAGATAAAAATGATTTAAAAAAATAATTAGAACATAAATATATTAAGAAATTAATTTTATTCAACATATTAACAAATCAACAAATTAAACAATCATCATTGCCATAAAAATAATTAATAAGTTGAGAATATAGAGACACAAATTTTCTTTTATAATTAAATGTTTATAGAGTTTTGAAACAAAAAATATCTTGCACATAGTTTAACAATAATATATTTTTTCATATGGTTTGGGGGTATTTTTGAAATATTTTTAAATTTTAGGAGTATTTTTTAAAACAAAGCTTTAGCGATTTTCATCCATACTTAACCGTAAGGATATTTAAAAAAAAAAAAAAGAATTGTAAATTCATAAGTATTTTTTAAACTTTTCAAAGTATTTGACCGAGACAAAATCCTCATAATTTAAGGGGGTTTTTATATATATATTTTAGCCTTTTTTTCATTTGTTAATAATATTGAACATAATAAGAACAATGTTTTTTTAATGGATTTTTTTAATTTGGTATATCTTGTATATTTTTATAGCTATATACTAAAATAAAATATTTATATTTATATCGTTCAAATTTGAAAATTTTCAATAAATATAGAAAATTTTATTCAAATAATACATTTCATTGGAAAAACGAACTCGTCTATTAAACAAAAATGGTGTTAAATAATGAAAATGATGATATTTGAAACCTACATAAATAAATACACATCTTAACATTAGTTAATTTTTATTTATTAATTTTTGAATTCATGGTTAATAAGAAAATCTACATAAATAAAAATTATTGTTCTCGTCTAATATTTGTCATTATGAAACTAGATTTACAAGGATCATTGAACTTTGTATTTAAGAATTCTAATCCAAGAATTCTAATCCAATGTCAGTTCGCAGTGTTTTGATTCTTTTACCGTTATAAATTTCTTCTATTCTTCGAACTTCTGGAATGTCTTATCTTTAGACCTCAAGATAGATCTAGAGTTTTTCAGTCATCTAAAAAAACATTATACATATATTGTTTAATTGAAATTATTAAAGGTAATAATAAAGTAGTTATTTGTAGTAAATCTTAAAAGGAATTTATATTCAATATTCGAAATAATAATAAAGAAAGACACACAACTTTTAAACAAACACAACATGTACACTGTCGCAACGTCATCACGACGCGGAGCGGCCGACGTCCGTCTCGAAGGGTCTCTTTTGAGGTGAGAGGTTTGGAGTCGCCACCAATCATGTAGCGGGTATGATTGGTCACCCATAAAAATGAAAAAAAAATGAAAAAATGGTCAACAAAATCAGATTTAAAGTTCGGGAGTTGATTGAGTGTAAGGAAGGTGTTAGCATCCCTAGAGGTGTTCAAGCAACCCGAAACCCGAACAACCCGAACCCAACCCAAATTGACGAGTTAGGTTGGGTTAAATATATTTTTGGGTTGGGTTGGGTTCAAAATCATGAAATATTCATGGGTTGGGTTGGGTTAAGGGTTAACCTAAAATTAACCCAACCCAACCCGACCAACCCGAAATTATTATTTTGTTTAAAAATATATATATTTTTACTATGCATATATATATTTTTATTTAATTATTATTGTTAGACTTTTTATTTCTCATAAGACTTTTTATTTCTCATAATCTTTAATATATTTTTGAATCCTTATAATTTATATATGATGATAAATATATAGTCAAATTATGTAAAAAAATCTTCGTTGGTTTTAATTATACATTTGTTTTATAAAAGTCGAATTATGTCATCTATTTTTGTTGTTTTAATTATCTATTTGTTTTATGTTTTATAATTAGAATCTTCTATGTGAACCATGATTATATATTTATCTTCATTTCATTACCTTCATTGAATATTATATTTTGTTTATATATAATGTATCACTAATTTGTTCAAAGATATTTATAATTATAATTTATTTCTGAACCCGATGACCCAACTCAACCCAACTCGAAAATATAAGGGTTGAGTTGGGTCGAGTTGTCTCTTTAATTGGATTGGGTTGGGTTGGAAAAATCACCAACCCGAAATTTTGGGTTGGGTTGAAAACCTCTCTAACACAACCCAACCCAACCCATGTTCACCCCTAAGCACCTCTACAACACCCGTTTTAGAAAAACGGTTACCACAGTTTATTTTAAAATTATCCTATTATTAAAAAAAAGAAAATATTTTTTTATTTTATTTATAAATGTCCCAAATGATATTAATTCACATTCATCGAATAAATATGAATTAATAAATATGGGTGGCTTTAGGCCATTAAGAAAATTATTGAAAATTACTTGGAAAAAAAATGGATTGAGGATTTAAAACGAAGTGTTCTTATTTCAGAAATTCGTTTTAAATAAAATTTTAAAAAATCATTGAAAAATTGGAGGGTTGTTATTTCAGAAATCCAATTTGAATAAAACAACTTAGAAAAATTGAAGGGTTCTTATTTCAGAAATTCAATTTGAAATTGGTAAAGTGAAAACATTGGCGGGTTCTTATTTCAGGAATCCAATTTTGAAAATAACAACTTGATAAAATTGAAGGGTTCTTATTTCAGAAATTCAATTTTAAAAAAAATAACTTAAGAAAAATTGGAGGGTTCTTATTTCAGAAATCCAATTTTGAAATGGTAAATTAAAAAACACATTGGAGGGTTCTTATTTCAGAAATCCAACTTTGGAAACAAAGTTTAGAAAAATTGGAGGGTTCTTATTTCAGAATTCCAATTTTAGCATCTATGAAAAAAGGTAATGAAGCCAGTTAAAAGTTGTTAATTTAATTCTGAAGTCAATTCTCAGGTAGAGGTGTTCTCTACAGTTACTTAAAAACCCCAATCTAGACCGAATTGGCAAGAGAACTATATTTGAGCAATTTTTATTTGAGACTCATTAAGCGTTTGAGTTAAAAGAAAATTTTCATAATGAAAATATAAAATTCTCCAATGAAATATCTTTTGAATTTTTCTTTTTAAAAGAAATTGAGACAAATAATGTCAATTAGAATTACAATAAGTAACTAATTGAACTATTAAAAAAAGATTCAAATTTGATGTTTGACAATCAATGATATTAAACAACTATATATCATAAATTATATGACATGAATCAATTTTAAATAGACAACATATCTTGAATCAATTCAATAAGCATACCATTATGGCCAAAATAACAATATTAAACCAATGTGTTATCTCAAATGTCAAAATTAAACATGTTATGTTTAAAGATAATGTTAAGTGATATGCTACATGTCATTTGCAATGAAACAAGCAAAGAGTCAATTTTAAAATTAAACAACATTGGTCAAATTGCCATTAAAACAACATACTAATTATCAATCAAAGATCAATCGATTACAATTCAAAGGTATTTGTGAATGAATCACAATTTAACAATAGCAAATCATAATTTTAATTAGAATGAATCATGATTCAAATTATAACGAAAATAATTGTAATTTTAATTGCATTACAGTTAGTTCTAATTTGAATTACAACATACTTGAAATTGATAAAAGTGTCAAATGGTTTGATTGAAAATTATCATATAAAAAAGGAAAGATGAAAATGAATCACAAATATAAAAGTAAAATAAGATTGGGAGGAAGAAACCAAAGTCTTCTTCCTCCTTTACCACAACCTCAACTTAGATGTAATAAGCTGTTTGGGTTGCCCTTGAGCTCCTCCGGGACTTGTGTTGATCCTTGCCGATATCAATAGCCAAGACTTCTAAACACTTTTTAAATTTCCAAAATTTTATCTCACAACAATTCTTTCTTGTCTTCTTCCCTCCAAAACTAAATTTCCTTTCTATTTCTCTCCTTTTCTTATTTTTGTGTGTGTTTGGTGCTCTTTTTTGTGTGCCCTTCAACCCCTTTTTATACTAAATTTCATAGACAAATTTACATATCAAAGTGAGGGAGAAATTGAAGGGATAAGTGTGTGAGTGAGGGTGTGGGTAGAAAAAAAATGGTGAGTGGCTAAAAAGTAAAAAGTGGGGTTGGTTATTTAATTTTTTTTTAATATTTACAAAATAAATAAGATATTTTTCAAATACTTTTTCACTATCATTTTTTATGCTTTTTATTTCTTATTTCCTTCATTTTTCATATTTGAAAAACATAAAAGATATTTTTCAATTAAAGTTATATTTTTTCATTAACAACCAAATTGTCAAAATATAACTTCATAATAAAATCGAGCCGGACCAAATCCGGTGTCTACATACACTGGTAACAATTTGGGTTTAGATGTAGGGCATTACCCAACATCAAAAGGTATAAATGTTGGGTAGACGCCTGACATCTATATAAAAAACATTAAAGGGTATAGATGTCGATCGCTTTTGATGACGAGCAACTCTCTCGATTCCTTTATGAAATCAACGCTCAATCCTACATAAGCATAGCGATGTTAATCCCTAAAAAGAAAGGTCCTCATAGGTTTAGAGTACGTACTCTATATCGAACAATAGAAAACCCAAACCCGAATGTTTGGTAACTAATTACAACTATTGTAACAACAACGTTGCAAATGAAATAGGCAACATTAGTTTGGTCATAATCTCCGACATAATTTGGCTTTAAAGAATATAAACTTACCCAGCATCAAAATAGGAGTAAGAAATTTTTCCGATAAAAAGAACATCTGTAATAAAAGGATCGACTGATTTGCACTACTCAAGGCTTAATTATTAAACTCCAAATGCCAATTAAAATTTATTTCAATCAAATATATATAGTTATAAAAATATGCAATTTTTCGTAGTTGACTTTTTTTATATAATGGACTGTCACTATCATATAGAGGCTTTCAAAATTCAAAAAATAATTGTTTAATGAATTAAAACCAAACGAAGAGCCAAAAACTAAAACCCTCAAACCCTCTCTCATTATCTCACTGCTAATTGGAGGGCTTGGTTTGATTTCGTTCTTGTTTCCCTTTACATTATTTTTTTAGTGTCGTATATATTAGAACAAAAGACAAAAGACTTTAGTATTTGGCTTTTATATAAAATACTAAAAGGAAAAGAAAAGAAGAAGAAAATGTAGCAGTTCATGGTTTAATAGTCAGTGGCCTTCCTTATTAAATACTCAAGTTATGGAATATAAATTGAGCATAAAAACATGCTGTTAATTTGAGAAGAAGGGACTTATTATTACTCTTAAATTGGATGAGTTGATCTCTTAATAGAATTTGTCAAATAGGATTGGAGTGTGTATAAAAAGTTTTTAAGAGTGGTTTTTTGGGTAATTTTAAATTTTGGGAGAATCTTACGATCAAGGGTACGATCTATGATTAAGAAATTATATATATATATATATAGAGGATAATTTGTTAGAGATCTTCACCTTGTGATAATTGTTTGGAAATGTGAGAAGTTTTCAACATATTTATAAAAAATATATCTAAACATAAGAGTCGTAGTATCCAGTGTCACGAAAGCTTCTACATTGACACTATAGTAAAAGAGTCATGAAAACATAAATTATGACAGATAATTTTAGTCATCGAAGAACTATTAATGACAATTATAAAATGTCATTGAGTTAGTAATAACGACAATTCATCAGTGTTCTAGACTATCCAGTTATGATGGTTGGTTTTAGTCACGACTGACTCAATAACGTCACATGATAATTGTCATGGTTTATCTATTGACGACACTTAGCCATCATCATGGTTTATCCATTAACGACACCTTAAGCATCGTCATGGTTTATCCATTAACGACACTTCAACATCGTCATTGTTGATATAGTAAAAACACATATTTATAGTCATAGTTGAATGGATTATGACAGTAGGTTTCTGTCATGGTTACTCTATTGTCGCCATATATGCATAGTCATTGAAGTGTGATTAACGTCAGTGGGTAAGTATCATGATCAAGTAAGTTATGACACCCTTTTATTGTCATGGTTGATCGAATTATGACCTGATACTTTTGGCCATATTACAATTTTAATGTTCATAACCTGTTTTCACATCCTAATTTAAAAAAATATAGAGCAGAATGCATTTAATAACTTATTCTCACATCTCGTTTTCAAAAAAATATAGAGTAGAATGCATTCAATTGGAAATGAAATGAGTAATTCTATATATGAATTACTCATTTCATTGCCAAATAATTTTGAAGTAGAAAGTTTATTTTTGTGGTTGTTCACCCGAGATTTCCGGAGAAATTTTGATTCGTGGAGTTGAACTTCAGTTTGAGATGAGTTTGTGCGAAACTGGTTCAATCTCTATGCTTGATCCTCTGATTCAATGTATGTTCTTGATTTGAAGAACAAGATGAGCGTTCTTTGTATTTAGTGGTTTTTGAAGTGGACTTCAAAGGCTGTTTGATCCTTAGAAATTTGGAGAGTCTTCGATTTGGTGGAATTCTCTCTGGAACTTCAAATTTCTGATCTCTTCAAATGAAGGAAAGTTCTTCTATTTATAGGGCTCTTATGGACCATGGGCCTTGGGCCCGATCTTTTGGATTTGGACTTTTTGGTTCGGTTCACTAAACGAACTTCGGTCTATTTTAATTTTGGACCAAGTTCAAGAAAACCCAACTTTTGGTCCAAATCAATTTTGAGAAATATTTTCTCACAATTTAATTTAATTTCGTCATTAAATTTGGGATAATGACGTGGCGATCTATGACTGGCAGAAATTTCTCAGTCAACAGTGGGATTTAATTATATACCATTCAAAATCTAGGTTATCGTGCTTAGAAAATTATGAGTGCTAAAATGTAGAGAATATATTTTTTTTTGGGCAAACTAGTCAAATGTCTAAATGAGTAAAATTTAAAATTCATGTCTAAAATTTTATTTATTAAATTCTAATTTAAATATTTTTATGTGAATTAGTCCAAAATACCCCTATCTTGATTTTTCTTTTAATTTAAAAATATTTATATTAAGATTTTTTCTTAACTAACATGAGAGAGATTGTAATTAATTCAAACTAAAAAAAAATTAAAATTGATAATGCTACTAATTTGAAAATTTGAGAATCAAAAGAGAAAATCCATATTTAAACCATGTTTAATACTTTTTTTTTAAACGAATATAATATATTGTACATCGCCTGTACTTCGTGGGTACATCCCCATTAATAATTGAAATCAGTAAGAAAAAAGTACCTGCAGCCGCTGCTACCATTAATTCACTCCACCTAAAATTTATTTGGCAGTCGAGCGATCAAAAAAGGGTTTCATTTCCTTTATCCCTCCTAGTTGGCCTCGAAGTGCATTCCACCTCCATTTTTGCTCGCACGCCAACTTGATCTTATTCATTATGATATTGGTTGATTATCTTATGATATTGTTCATTCTGTATGAAAAATGGAATGCGAAAGAAAAAGGGAAAGAAAATGCTGATGTACGAAAACTTCGACCAGTACCAGAGGAGGAGCTGCATACGGTACACCTTTATATCTGTTATATATGTCATTATTCACACAGGTAAAATGTATATGTGTTGCACTCGAAGTTTATGTGTTGTCTAACCCTATATTGTACATATGTACATGATACATGATGTAACGGCCCGGAAAATTTCATCTCGGTCTTCCCGGGAGGCCCAGGGGCATTTTGGTAATTTTGGGTCGGGCCGACAGGGCCGGTTTTGAAATTAAATTTGCCGGAATAATTATGAGTCAATTTGAAAAGAATTGGGATTTTTGGTGAAGGCGTTTAGGCTTGGGAAGGAGCAAAAATAAATAGGGAATTAAATAGCGCGTCGAGCAGGAATCGAACCTAGGCCATGTCGCATGCTAGGCAGAGGGCACAGCCAGCCGAGCCACCGCGCGCGTTTGTTAATCTAAACGCGCATTCTATTATATACGTCTGCTCGTCCCCTGTTTTGATTTAAAAAGGCAGCTCGCCCGAGCTTCGCCCCATTTCTTCTTCTTCTTCCTCTCGATTCTTCACCGACCGACCGACTGGGCTTTTCTCGCGAATTCTCCTTCCCCCACGCCGACCTCGACTTGCCGGAGCTCCCTCGCCGCTCGTCTCCCTCCGGTAAGCTTTCCTTTCTCTTCTCTTCTCTTTTCCTTCTCCTCTGAATCCATTTCTTTCCCCTGTTTTTGATTTCCATTTTTCCGGCCGTGCCGAGGTGAAACGCTGGGTGGTTTTTGTGCAGCTGGAGTAGGGGAGTTCGTTCATCCATAAATCGATCGTCGAATCCTCCCCTATCGGCCGAATTCGAGCTCGTTCTCCTCCGTCGCGCCAGTTCGTGTTCGCCCCCTGTTCGTTGCTGCTGAAGCTCGCCCAGCCGCTTCTTCGTCGCGCGCAGAGCGCGCCCGAGACGCTTGTCGCGTGCCTGCCGTCGAGCCACGCGCCGCGCTCGCCAGCCCCGTGTCGCCGCCCTCGTGCCGAGCCGTGTCGCCGCGCCCCACTTCGCGCCGCGCACGCCGCGCGCGCAGCCAGCGCCCTCGCGCGCGCAGCCCACGCGCCCAGCCTCGCGCCCCAGCGCGCCCAGCAAGCCCTATTGCTGCCCCGTTCGTGCAATCGGCTCGTTCGTGCGTTCGTCGTGCCTCGTGAGTTGCTCCCGAGCTGAGCCTCATTTATTTTATTGCATTTAGGCCTATTGTGTGATTTTTGTGTTGATTGATAGGTTCCCGGTAGCTAGATCGAGATTGTTCGCGACTTAGGATTTCGTGCCAAACCGTCCCCGACCAAGGTAAGGATTTCTTACCGGGGTTGTGTGGACCCTGCGATATTATATGTGATTGTTGATTGATTGCTTGTTTGTGATTATTGACATGTGTAGCTAGGTGCTTCAATCTGAATTCCCGGTTAGCATGATTTCTTGGTTAATTCTCATGTTAATCCATGCTAGGTTGTTCCTTTCTGGCATGCTCGTATCTGTTCCTTGCTTCGTAGTATCATGCTAGGCTCGTTGTATTCTTATTGAGCACGTATTGGATTTTATGGAATTGTTTGCTGTTTGCTAGGACAGGTTAGAATTGCAGGTAGATAGCATCATCCGGGCCTGATGCATAAAGAACCTTGCATCCATGGCAGGGACGTCGAGCAAGTCATTCCGTCCCTGGACCCCGTGAGGGATTTGCTAACCCGAGCGGTAGGCCCTGCAATCTTGGGTGAGGGTGGCAGACTGTTAAATGCCCCAACCGTCTTGATGATGACTTGGCATTGCCTTGTCCCCGATAGTCGGCACGTCCTCAGCGTGTTCGGCCGTAGCCCCTGATTGCCACCTGTTAAGGTAAGGGCGGCTTCTTGGTGTAAGCCTACCACGACCCGTTCCCTTAGCCTCAGGTGCGGTGGTTCATGCTGACATAGTTTAAGTGTCCAGGTCTCACACCCCTATGTCAGTGACACCGATCCAAAGATTTAGTTAGGCGTGGTGGACTGGACATGGGCAGCTGCCTCTAGACCCGGCACCCCCATGGTGCGCAGAGAGCACGCGCGGTGCATGTTTACGCTCATTACAAGCGCCGACCGAGAGCTCCTCGGGATCTTGAGCCGAGTGTACCTTTCGTCGACGATGATGAAGGCCGAGGCCGAGACTTGTTTCTCGTATAGGGCGACTTATGTATTGGGTGTGTGATGATTTTATTCGGACTAAGCCACCCGAGTTGGCATCCGAGGCCCAAGTGTGGGCTAAGCTATGTGCTCTATTCTCGTGTTATATTCATAGCTTGCATACGCTCATCGAGATGACCATGTATATCGTATTGTACCCCGGTTGGGGATTCTTCTCGAGTAATTCGTTACTCACCCTTATTCTCGTGGTTTTCCACAGTAATCGTGGTGCGTGACAGGATGCCCAAGGAGGAGCTGTGATCATGGGCCCAGATCTTCCAACTCGATTTTTGTATTATGACTCTCGTGTGTTTTTGTTTTCCCCGAATGCATGTAGCGGGCACGAGAGCCCTAGGATGTTTGTAAATATTTGTGGATTCCAGCATGTTGTATCCGAACAGTTTTGAATGGATTTTAGTAAATCTCACGATCAGAGTAAACTTTGGAAATGTATTTATCTTGGAGCAGTGCTTGGAAACAGGGGATGAGTTCAGAGGAAAATGTCTAGTTTTTAAAGGGATTATTTTGAATGTTTTGTTTTAATTGGAATCCGAAATCATGTCTGTTTTAAATATCCTTTAATTTGAATGCATGCATTGGGGTAAGGGCCCATTTAGTGCCCCATTCGGGTCGGTCCCTTACAGTTGGTATCGAGCTCGAGTCATAAATTTCGTAGTATGACTGACTGTTGTTGTAGGTCGTTTTCCCATGATCACTAGCACTTCGATGTCATCAGTGCGCCTAAGTTTACTATTTGTTGTTTAAAAAGGGTTAAGAATTTACAATACACATCTATCTAGTGTATGCCTTGTGTAGTATTGTGGAGCGGAGACGAGCATGTTCTGACTCGTTATTGGTTTGGGTGTAGATCGCCAACATGCCTTTTACCCGCGCCGGAAGAGGACGCCCGAGAGGAGGCCGAGGTGTCAGGATCGGATTCGACACCGCAGGACATCGCCCCAAGCCGAGACGGATAGCATTCCGCTGTAGCTC
This sequence comes from Sicyos edulis, assembly GCA_036507275.1. Lineage (NCBI taxonomy): Eukaryota > Viridiplantae > Streptophyta > Magnoliopsida > Cucurbitales > Cucurbitaceae > Sicyos > Sicyos edulis. The sequence goes on from CM071847.1 coordinate 39,952,309, forward strand.
CCGGTTGAGGCCGAGTAGGCATTGAGGCGATCTGTGCGCGCCGTGAGATCGCTCTGGAGCAGAATTTGCTAATTCCATGAGGTCTATGGTGGTTGACTGTTGAGTGGCAGAGGCGAGACCCGTGCTTTATTGGCAAAGACACGGCGGGAAGAGTCCCGAGCTCGATCGAGCGGTGACTCGTTTGTTTCAAAGAGGCGCAAAGAAGACTCCCTAGCTCGCAGGAGCCAGCAGCCTTTGAGGCATAAGTGGCAGAAGGTGCCGATCAACTTGGTAAATGGTTGAAGGACTTCGTAAAGTGGAACCCTGATAAGTTTGACGCCACGGTGACGCTTTATCGCTGAGCCAGATGGATTGCCCATTTGGAGTACACCTTCCTAATTATGGTGTGCCCCATGTGTGAGGCCGAGGTGTGCGACCCATGCGTTAGGGGCGTAGCTAGATGGTGGTGGGAGTCCACCTTGAGCGAGAGACCGGTGGTCTCCACCGCCACACGGGAGTTCTTTAAGTCGGAGTTCAGGGTCAAATATATTAGCGATGAGGCTCAAGAGAAGATGGTAGCGCTTTTCCAGAATCTGCAGCAGGGTTCTGATTCTATTGAGGAATACGAAAGGAAGTTTTCGGAGTATGGCTATTTTGCTCGCAGCTGATAGCGACCCCCGAGTTGAAAATTCGAAAGTTCATTTTCGTCCGAGGAGGTGGTGTGTCTCGAGGATGTCGAGCCCCGGCCCCTATCACTTATGCTAAAGCGGTTGGTGGCCACTATTTACAATGGGAAATATCACGTCGAGCTGGAAGTGGGCGCCGCTCCGGTGCCGCGTCCTGTCCCAGCTGTAGTGGGGCAGAAGAGGAGGTTTGAGTTCAGAGGGGGCGGCCAGCGTCGCCAAGGGCAGTTCCAGAACCGGGATCAGCGTAGGATGCCGGCCCAGTTCCAGCCTCGCCAGCAGGGCGGTCCGAGGCAGGTTCCCGCCTGTGCCACTTGTGGAAGAGTCCACTTTGGAGCTTGTCAGACCGGGCCCAGGCGGTGTTTCAGATGTGGAAGAGAGGGTCATACGATCCGTTTCTGCGATCAGCCAGCTATGGCAGTTCAGCCTGTGCAGCAGCAGCAGGGCCGGGTGTTCGCTACGAACCGTCAGGAGGCCGAGCGTGCGGATGCCGCAGTGGCAGGTACGCTTCTTGTTTTGGATCATTGTGCATTTGTCTTGTTTGACTCTGGCTCTACGCACTCGTTTGTATCTGTATTGTTTGCTGAGCATGCTAGGTTGAGATTAGAGCCTTTAGGTTTTGAATTATCTGTTGCTACTCCTTCGGGAGTTAATATGTTAGCTAAGGATAAGATTAAGGATGGCCGGATCGAGATATCCGGGGAGTTGCTGGTAGCTACGCTCATAGTTCTACCCATGAGTGGTTTCGATGTGATCCTTGGTATGGAGTGGTTAGCCGCTAACCACGCATTGATTGACTGCCACCGGAAGGAAGTAGTGTTCAGGCCGGCGGTCGGCCCGACTTCAAGTTTCGTGGAGTTCAGGGTGGAGTTTGCCCGCCGATGGTGTCAGCTGTGAAAGCCCGTCGTTTGCTAGCTCATGGAGCTTGGGGCTACCTAGCCAAATTGTCGGAGAGAGCCGTCCCTCACTGACTGTTGATCAAGTGCCGGTTGTGTGGGGAGTTTGCTGACGTGTTCCCTGAGGAATTACCGGGGTTGCCCCCGAAGAGAGAGGTTGACTTCACAATTGAGCTCGAGCCAGGGACCCTCCCTATCTCGAAGGCTTCGTATCGTATGGCGCCAGCCGAGCTAAAGGAACTGAAGGTTCAGGTGCAGGAGATGTTAGATCGAGGATTCATCCGTCCGAGTGTGTCCCCCGGGGAGCGCCGATGTTGTTTGTGAAGAAAAAGGATGGTTCGATGCGCCTATGCATTGACTATCGTGAGCTTAATAAGGTGATCGTGAAGAATAAATATCCGTTGCCCCGTATCGATGATTTGTTCGATCGACTTCGAGGAGCTTCCGTGTTCTCCAAGATAGATTTGAGATCCGGGTATCACCGATTTGCGGATTAGGGACGCCGACATTCCTAAGACAGCGTTCAGGTCTAGATATGGGCACTACGAGTTTAGGGTCATGTCGTTTGGATTGACGAATGTACCAACAGCGTTCATGGACATGATGGATAGGGTGTTCAAAGCATTTTTGGACAGCTTCGTCATTGTGTTCATTAACGATATTCTGATCTATTCAAGGACCAGAAAGGATCATGCGAGCATTTGAGGAAAGTGTTGATGACTTCCTTGAGGAAAACCACTTTATGCGAAATTTTCCAAATGTGAGTTTCGTTGGAACAAGTGGCCTTTTTAGATCATATAGTCTCGAGAGATGGTATAGCTTTGGATCCTGCAAAGATTGAGGCCTTGAGTTCGTGGGCCAGGCCGACTTCGGTTACCGAGATACGCAGCTTCCTAGGTTTGGCAGGTTACTACCGTCGGTTTGTTAAGGATTTTTCCGCCATAGCCTCGCCCCTCACTCGTCTGACGAGGAAGGGTGTCGAGTTTGTTTGGGACGGTAGGTGTGATGAGAGCTTTGCCAGGCTCAAGCGCAGTTTGACTTCAGCCCCAGTGTTGGCAGTCCCGGAGGGGACAGGTGGTTTCGTGGTTTACAAACGATGCTTCCAAGTTCGGGTTGGGTTGTGTGTTGATGCAAAGACGGAAGGTCATTGCTTATGCTTCCCGTCATTTGAAGCCATATGAGCAGAACTATCCGACTCATGATATGGAGTTGGCAGCAGTGGTGTTTGCACTGAAGATTTGGAGGCATTATCTATACGGTGAGCGGATTCAGATGTTTACCGATCACCAGAGCCTCAAGTATCTGTTTACCCAGAAAGAGTTGAACATGAGGCAGAGGAGATGGTTAGAGCTAGTGAAAGATTATGATTGCGAGATTCTGTACCATCCGGGTAAAGCCAACGTTGTAGCTGATGCCTTAAGTAGAAAGACGTCGCACTCTCTTTGATCATTTGAGTTCCCACCTGCATTGCGAGAGAGTTCGAGCGGTGAGATTGATTGATATTCTTTGGGTGAGGTTATCGCCAAAGTAGCTCGATTGATGATCAAACCATCGATTAGGCAGCGGATTATTGATAGTCAGCTGAGTGACCCTGCACTTAAGAGGTTGGTTGACAGAGTCAGTGTTGACGGCGACTTTGATTTTGTATATTCACCAGACAGTGGGCTGACGTACAGAGGCCGGATGTGTGTTCCGGATGTTGCAGGTTTGCGAGCAGAGTTGCTCTCAGAGGCCCACAGTTCTCCGTTTGCTTGGCACCCCGGGGGTACCAAGATGTATCAGGATCTTAAGCGAGACATTCGGTGGATGGGTATGAAAAGAGATGTTGCGGAGTTTGTCGGTCGATGTCTCACTTGTCGCAAGTGAAGGCACCCAGCGAGACCACGGATTATTGCGTGCGTACCACGAGTGTGCCTCGGAGGAAATGGGAAGAAATCTCCATGGACTTCATTTCGGGTTTGCCGAGGACTCGAGGAAGTTCACTCAGATCCGGGTGATAGTTGACCGTTTGACTAAGAGCGCACACTTCATCCCGGTAGAGACACTTATACCGTGGGAGCGATGGGCGCGGTTTTTTAGAGCGAGATCATTCGCTATCACGGTGTGCTGTGAGGATCGTATCGACCGTGATTCGAGGTTCACTTTCGTTTCGAGAGCGCCCGGAAGGGGTTTAGGCATCGAGTGCATCTTCAAGACTGACTTTTCACCCTCGGATCGATGGTCGATCGTGAGAAGGTGAACCAGATTCTCAAGATATGTTGAGGGCTTGTGTGTTGGATTTCGGGCGGTTGGGACGAGATTCAGATCGATGGAGTTTGCATATAACAACAGTTATCAGTCGACGATTCAGATGGCTCCATTCGAGGCTTTGTATGGCAAGCGTTGCCGATCTCCTGTGTTCTGGGAAGAGGTTGGTGATAGGCAGGTTTTGGGTCCCGAGTTGCTGCAATTGACCAATGATGCTGTGCAGAAGATTAGAGCCCGTATGTTGTGACCCAGAGCAGCGCATGTAAGAGTTATGCCGATGTTCGACGTCGGGATTTGGAGTTTGAGGTTGGCCAGCATGTATTCCTAAAAGTCGCACCGATGCGGGGTGTTTTGAGATTTGGCAAGCGTGGAAAGTTGAGTCCCCGTTTTGTTGGTCCGTTTGAGATTCTGGAGAGGGTCTGCCAGGTTGCTTATCGATTAGCCTTGCCTCCGTCATTGTCGGCAGTGCACAGTGTATTTCATGTATCAATGTTGAGGCAGTTCGTGCCGGACCCGTCGCACATTGTGGATTTTGAGCCTTTGCAGCTGAATGAGGATTTGAGCTTCGAGGAAAAGCCAATGGGAATTCTTGCCTTTGAGACAAAGACACTGCGTAATCGTGAAATCCGGCTGGTAAAGGTTCAGTGGAGGAGTCAGAGTTTAGAGGAAGCCACTTGGGAAGGGAGGATGAGATGAGATTGCAGTATCCCGAGCTGTTCCAATCTTAAGTGACTTTCGAGGACGAAAGTCTTGTAAGGGGGGAGTATTGTAACGGCCCAGAAAATTTCATCTCGGTCTTCCCGGGAGGCCCAGGGGCATTTTGGTAATTTTGGGTCGGGCCGAAGAGGGCAGTTTTGAAATTAAATTTGCCGGAATAATTATGAGTCAATTTGAAAAGAATTGGGATTTTTGGTGAAGGCGTTTGGGCTTGGGAAGGAGCAAAAATAAATAGGGAATTAAATAGCGCGTCGAGTAGGAATCGAACCACGGCCGTGTCGCATGCTAGGCAGAGGGCACAGCCAGCCGAGCCACCGCGCGCGTTTGTTATTCTAAACGCGCATTCTATTATATAAGTCTGCTCGTCCCCTGTTTTGATTTAAAAAGGCAGCTCGCCCGAGCTTCGCCCCATTTCTTCTTCTTCTTCCTCTCGATTCTTCACCGACCGACCGACTGGGCTTTTCTCGCAAATTATCCTTCCCCCACGCCGACCTCGACTCGCCGGAGCTCCCTCGCCGCTCGTCTCCCTTCGGTAAGCTTTCCTTTCTCTTCTCTTCTCTTTTCCTTCTCCTCCGAATCCATTTCTTTCCCTGCTTTTTGATTTCCATTTTTTCCTACTGCGTGCGAGGTGAAATATTTGGGTGGTTTTTGTGCGGTGGAGTAGGGGAGTTCGTTCATCCATAAATCGATCGTCGAATCCTCCTCTATCGGCCGAATTCGAGCTCATTCTCCTCCGTCGCGCCAGTTCGTGTTCGCCCTGCTCGCGCGAAGCTCGCCTACCGCCTTCTTCGTCGCGCGCGCGAGCGCCCAGACGCTTGTCGCGTGCCCTGCCGCCGAGCCACGCCGCGCTCGCCCGGCCCGTGTCGCCGTCCTCCTGAGCCGCCGTCGCGCGGCGCGCCTGTTCGCCCCTGCCGCCGCGCGCGCAGACAGCGCCCTCGCAGCAGCGCAGCCACGCGCGCCCAACCTCGCGCCCCGTGGCGCCAAAGAAGCCCCTATTCTTTGCCTGCTCGTTAAATGCGTTCGTGTGCGTGCCTCGTGAGTTGCTCCCAGCCGAGCCTCATTTATTTTATTGCATTTAGGCCTATTGTGTGATTTTTGTGTTGATTGATAGGTTCCGTAGCTAGATCGAGATTGTTCGCGACTTAGGATTTCGTGCCAAACCGTCCCCGACCAAGGTAAGGATTTCTTACTGTGGTTGTGTGGACCCTGCGATATTATATGTGATTGTTGATTGATTGCTTGTTTGTGATTATTGACATGTGTAGCTAGGTGCTTCAATCTGAATTCTGAGTTAGCATGATTTCTTGGTTAATTCTCATGTTAATCAATGCTAGGTTGTTCCTTTCTCGGCATGCTCGTATCTGTTCCTTGCTTCGTAGTATCATGCTAGGCTCGTTGTATTCTTATTGAGCACGTATTGGATTTTATGGAATTGTTTCTTTGTTTGCTAGGACGGAGTTAGAATTGCGGTAGATAGCATCATCCGGGCCCGATGCATAAAGAACCTTGCATCCATGGCGGGGGACGTCGAGCAAGTCATTCCGTCCCTGGACCCCGTGAGGATTTGCTAACCCGAGCGGTAGGCCCCGCAATCTTGGGTGAGGTGGCGCATCGTTAAATGCCCCAACCGTCGGGATGATGACTTGGCATTGCCTTGTCCCCGATAGTCGGCACGTCCTCAGCGTGTTCGGCCGTAGCCCCTGATTGCCACCTGTTAAGGTAAGGGCGGCTTCCTGGTGTAAGCCTACCACGACCCGTTCCCTTAGCCTCAGGTGCGGTGGTTCAGGCTGACATAGTTTAAGTGTCCAGGTCTCACACCCCTATGTCAGTGACACCGATCCAAAGATTTAGTTAGGCGTGGTGACTGGACATGGGCAGCTTGCCTCTAGACCCGGCACCCCCCATGGTCTGCAAAGAGCACGCGGTGCATGTTTACGCTCATTACTGTAGCCGACCGGAGAGCTCCTCGGGATCTTGAGCGCTGTACCTTTTCGTCGAGATGAAGCGGTGAGGCCGGGACTTGTTTCTCGTATAGGGCGACTTATGTATTGGACTGTGTGATGATTTTATTCCGGACTAAGCCACCGAGTTGGCATCCGAGGCCCAAGTGTGGGCTAAGCTATGTGCTCTATTCTGTGTTATATTCATAGCTTGCATACGCTCATCGAGATGACCATGTATATCGTATTGTACCTCGGTTGGGGATTCTTACTGAGTAATTCGTTACTCACCCTTATTCTGTGGTTTTCCACAGGTAACCGTGGTGCGCGACAGGATGCCCGAAGGAGGAGAGCCGTGATCATGGGGCCCAGTCTTCCAACTCTGATTTTTGTATTATGACTCTCGTGTGTTTTTGTTTTCCCCTGAATGCATGTAGCCGGGCACGGAGCCCTAGGATGTTTGTAAATATTTGTGGATTCCAGCATGTTGTATCTGAACAGGTTTTGAATGGCTTTTAGTAAATCTCTGATCAGAGTAAACTTTGGAAATGTATTTATCTTGGAACAGGTGCTTGGAAACAGGGACGGAGTTTTTCAGGAAAATGTCTAGTTTTTAAAGGGATTATTTTGAATGTTTTGTTTTAATTGGAATCCGAAATCATGTCTGTTTTAAATATCCTTTACTTTGAATGCATGCATTGGGGTAAGGGCCCATTTAGTGCCCCATTCTGGTCGGTCCCTTACACATGATGTATAGAATGTGTACGCCCTACTTCACATCTTGTATTGGAAGCTTCGTGCATCTGCTATGTTGCATAAGACCATTTTCAATTCATCTTTGTTTGGTAACATTGCACCTACTCTTAACACAATGGACCCTCTACTAAATTCTGGATGTACATCTCAGTACGTGTTTGAATGATGTCCGCCAAGATACAACCGTTGTTGTACATAACACCAGCGAACTCGATGTACATCCATTAGACGTCCTGGTCATCCTTCAGTATCCTCGATTTTTCTTTGTGTACCCCATCTTTATATAGTGATATGCTTATGACTTTCTCATTTTCGGCCAACCCTAGATTCCCCTCGATGATGATATCAATAGGGTTTGGGGATGTTGTGTGTGATATCAACCATGACGGTGCTGTAGTTCGAGTAAATATCTTCCTCATCCCAATTGCCATTAAAAACGATCGTAACATATGTGACCTTCATCGAAAATTTTAACGATGACTTCCAACACCTTCACAAAAGACAGAAACAACCATAATATGAGAATTGGTGGTGAGAATCAGAAACACTGTTGTGAATTATGGGATTCGTTGCAGACTTGGGGATTGGGGATGAAACACATGAAAAATGTGTGTAAAAATTACATATTGTTAATGAAATGAAATATAGGAATGGTGATGGAAATGGTGTGCACGTTGTTTATTATGAAATGAAATGGAACAGAGAAATGAAGAATGTCTATGGTGCAATTGGAGAAAACAACTCAATCCTAAAATGGTCGGAGAATATTATATTATTAAATTTAAAAAAGATTACTAAAATATCGGGGGAATTTGATTCTCAATGCTAAAATGATGGGGGGATCTTTTTTATTTTTTTTAATTCTTTCATTTTTAGACATTTTCTTTAATAATTTGTCAAAACTAGATAAATACTATGTTTTCCCCTTTTTTTTTTATGTAAGTTGCCTTTTTTCACTTTTATCTAGGCTCTTTAATCACACACTTCAAATAATTTTGGCGGTCTAATAAATAAAGGGAAATGGTACTAAATGTCTAAAATTAGGAAATATCTTAAGGTGATGTCTACACATTTTTTGTGTTTAAATTGATGTCTAAACTCAAATTCATGGGAGCGAGATAAATTATTTCTTCCCATAATACCCCTATTACCTATTTTTCAGTACAAATGTGATTTTTTAAAAAAAATACCAATTAAAAAAGGAAAATACACTATGTCCCCATGAATTAAGGGGAAAACAACTTTTCCGTGTTCTTAAAATAACTTTTAAAAAAATTAGTAAATTGGTTCAACCAATTATCTCATGGATTTAGGGATAATCAACCACTATATTTAAGAACGATCTCACATATGCTCAGTTTTATTTTCTTCTCTGCTTCTCAATTTTATATGATCCAAAACTCGATGTCAATGGAAAAAACTCATATTACCATTGCATTTGACAGGCAATGGGACATTGGGAATGTGTACTCAAATTAAAGGTGCACAATATCTCAACTTTTTTCATCCATCGGTGCTTGACTCGAACTCAACGAGAATTTCAAAATATCCAGTTTATGCTTTTACAAAATGGGGAAGAATTATGTCATTGATATAATCAAAGATAGGGATGTTCGGTAAATGTTCAATGGCGTTGGCAAAGGGATGTATACTGGCGGTTGCATCATAGCTGAAATCACAACGATGCGTACAAATATGTACAATGCAGACACATTGTTAGGGCCATGTGTGACGAAAGTAGGTTCAATGTTTCTGAACAAAGACGGCTTAAATGAAGCACTTTGTAAGTTAGCATTGAGCATAAGCTTCCATTTTAGAACCATAAAGTCTAATAAGACACAATTTACTACAATATGCATCTACGAGACTTGTAACTAGTACGTCCATGCGTCTGTCTATAGGAGTAGCAACTTTTGGGTGGTCAGGAAGTTCACAGACTCCCACACATGCCCCCATTGATGTTGTTCAAGATGACCATAAGCAGGCCATTCCCATAATAGTGTGTGGATATGCGAAATCTACATTTTGAGCTAACAACAAGGTAAATGCACATCGGCTGATGTGATTTAGTACGGGTACGGACAGTCGTATATAAATCCAAGTGCAGTCTCTGATCCCAATTTACTTCATATGTTATTCTGTGTAGTCATACGAACAATTACACACAGCCAAAGGATACAGTTGCATCAGATGAGTTTTTCTCTTTTTAATACATGTAGCGACCAATAGATTTTCGATGGGGGTTTCGTATTAGTGTTATGTATGTTTATATATAGTAAAGAAATTTAAAGTTGGTTAAAAAATCAAATTTAAACTGGTATATTTCATCCTTATTTTCAATTTTTTTTGTTTAAATCAATTTTTGGATTTTTGTTTAAATTTGGTGAAATTCTGCTGACAAATATTTCATATTCAAACATCTGTAGATTTTTGTTTAGATTTGGTGAAATTTTGTTGAGGATTTTTGTTTAGATTTGGTGAAATTTTGTTTGAATGGTTGTTACAAAAAGTGGAATAATACGTAAAAAAGAAATGAATTTAAATTTCAAGGGTATAAATGTCAATTTTACATTTAGTTATTTAAATTTTATTTTTTAAATTAAAGAATAGACATTTATTTAAAGTCTAAAAAGATGTAGACATTCCGTTGAGATAGTTTCTAATTTTAGATATTTATCTAGTTTTCCCATAAATAAACTTGCTCAATTAGACTTAATAGGAGAAGGGGCAACTAGAGAAATGGTTAGGATTTAGAAACTAATTAGAGATGTGGCTAATTATCTTTAGACTTTAAATTTGTGTCCTTTTTTTATTTCTGAATTTTTAAACTTTAATATGGGGAGTAGTTTACAATTGTATCATTCATATATTTCATAGAATTTTTTTTAATCTATTTTAAATAGATTATTTGTACCTTCTTTAATCTAGAAAAATCTAAAACAAATTAACTAATTCTAAAAACGTTAGTCAAACATAATTTAATCAATAATTATAAAATCAAGTAGTCATGCCATGAAATCAGGAATTTTGAAATTTTAAAAATTTATACGTAATTTAGAAATTTTGTTCTTGCCTTCCAAAAATATAGCTATACAACTCCTTCAGTTGTACATACTCTCATTGGTTGGTGTGATTTTTGTAAGTCTCCTTAAATTTTAATTAGAAAATGGTTGGGAATAGTACCCGAGCTTGGGTTTTATAAGACCTTTAAATACCCGTTTTTGAAGAAGATGAAGAGTTCCTTTTGATTCTTTCTCCCGTTGAACAAACCCGCGAAAACCTTCCACTCATGCATTTACGATTGATGATATAGCCCCGCGTTAAAAAATTTTGCTGCAAGAGAAATGCACGTTTTTTGTTATGTTCCGATTCTCGAAACTCCGAAAGGGACCGGCCTCGGAGCCATGTTTCTGAAGATATAAACATTTCCAATGTAAGCTTTCAAATCACTCGAATGACTTTTTTATTTGAAGATATTAACGTCTAAAATCGAATTTCTACTTTATTGTGATTTTTTTTAAAAAAAAATTGCTTATTTTTTTCATATGTTAGATATGGTTGACAAATATTTTATATCTAATAGAATCCTTACTTTATAGAGATTTTGTTTCTTTTATTTATTCGCATATGTTAGATATTGGTTGCACATATTCTGTACATATCTTATGTTATTAACTATTGGCACCTATTATGTACATATCAGAGTAAGGGCGCATATGTTAGTTAATGTTGTCACTTGTATATATTCTGTGAATAACGTAATTTTCTTGATTTTTTTTTCTTGCATAAGTTAGACATTGTTGGCACATAATTTGTATATATCATGGTATAATAAGGGTGCATATATTGGTTACTATTGCCCATGCATATATTATGTAAATAACATTTTTTCTTTGACTTTTTCTTTTTTAGGTTTGTTTATCCTTTAGACATTGTTGACACATATTCATACATAATCGAAACACTAGGATTATGTTTCTTTGATTTTTTTTATGAGGATGGCTACGGCGATCAATTTTTTGTAGAACGAACTTCTAGCTGTTGACACACATTCTGTACATATCATATTATAATAAGAGCGCATATGTGGGCGGGGGCTTTTCTGATAAAATTTATTTAGTTTTTGCATGAGTTAGACATTGTTGACACATATTCTCTACATATCATATTAAAATAAGAGCGTATATTCTGTACATATCATATTGTAGTAAGGGTGCAAATGGGAAATATCAAGATTTTTATATGTATGGGGTGGAGACTCTTCTAGAAAAATTTGTTTTCCAATACCCATAATCTTAGGGATTTCTTGTTAAGTAACTATTATTAGTATTTTATTTTTTCAATATTATAAAATACATAGTTGGTTAGTTAGGCTTAAATTAAAGAAAATAAATGATTTTTTCATTATTATTTTTTTTGTTGAACAATTAATTCGAAAACCACTAAAGGCTAGTTTGGGTAGAAAAGATTTCTCTCTCCCCATTATTTTTCTTAGCCATAAATTTAACCTCTCATACAAGTAGCTACACTTCCCATTATTTTCCAAAATCTAGCTATTTCCTACCATTTTCCATATGGGAATTATGGAGAAGAAAGTATCACAACCTAACTTCAAAATTGATAAATATAAATTTAATTAATATCAATTAATCTATTCTGATTTTAGTTTCATACCAGTCTTTTTTTATTAAATAGAATAGATTAACTAATATTAATTAAATTATGGGGAAGAAAGTATCACAACCTAACTTCAAAAGCTAGTCATGTTTTATGTTTTGAAGATATATGCACTAAGAGAAAATATTTATCAATTACTTTTTCTTACTACATATCTTTTTCTTTTTTTTTTTGAGAAAACTATATATTTTTTATCGATAAAGGAATAACCGATCGAAAAATAAAGAAACGTGAGAGAAAAAGAGCAAACACAAAAAAATTTACTTAATTCATTAATGTTATGTTAGCTAATCCACGAGCAGAGAGGGAAAACAATTTTATTAAGAAGAGACGATTACATATACAAATTACAAAATGAACGCTATAATACGGCTATGGTTTAATTCGAGTTTATATAAGCACTCTCATTAAACCCTAAAGCATTAAACAGAATACGGATGCGCTAGCTTACGCAGAACGCACAACATAATACAGAAGTGCTAGCGTTGTGGGGTGCGTATGCTGATTGCGCTAAATGCATGCAGAATGCATTGTTGTTATGCGCGAAACAGTGCAATGCAAAAGTTGACCAGACAGCGAAACCTCGACTACTAATCACATGATATCAATGCGTTCAAGACATTTTAACATGTATTAATGATAATCTCATAGGTCGATAGTTAGATATTCAATTATCACCTTAGTTATATTATAATATTGTGCGGTAAATCACATTCCTAATCATATATATATATATATATATATATATATATAGATGTAGTAGCTCACAATATTCAGAATTTCATGTAACGCTTTCTTCAAAAAAAAAAAAAAGAATTTCATGTAACGCTAATTTCAATGGTACGGCTGATGATTGGGAATAAAACATAATTGAACATTGGCATGACCATGTTCATTGTATGACAACATATTATTAATAAAATAAAGTTGTCTAAACATACATCAATTCCCCATATTCTTTTACTTTATATTAAGATATCAAATTTAGTGAATGATTTTTAATTCAATATACTCTATTTTTTTCACTGATTTTTAATTCAATATACTCTATTTTAGGAACATGGACTCTTGGGGGAAAAATAGGGGGAAAAAAAAATCAAACGTGGAGAAAATTTTATTTATTATTTTTTTAAAACTATAAATGGATGCATCTGAATAATTTTAGAACAGACAATACGTAATACTTAAAAAAAAATTGGTTGTTTGGTTTCCAAGATGTTAGAGTAGAAATATATAAGTGCGATTTCTTATTAAAACTTTCTTACTAAAGAAAAACAGTTTTTACGGTTACATTTGTAGATTGTTTTCGGATTGAAAAAAATATATGATTTCTAGGTAATCACTTTTTGAAGGAAAAAAAAACTTTCAAGAGATTATTAGAAAATTTATTTTAAACTAGCTTAAGAACATGTTTGAGATTTGATTTTGAAATGGTCAAAATTACTTTTGTTGTATTTAAAATGACTATGAAACACGGTTTAGTCATTCAAAATCAAAATTTGGTTTGAAAATCTTGTAAGATAAAATATATAGTTGAATTTTAATGATTAAAGAAATTTTAAACATGACAAAAGTAATTACTTATAAACTTGCCTTAATTACCAGGGAGAAGTGCCTAGATATTTAGCAAGTGATGTTGACCACTTTGCATTGTTAGGATAAAGAGTATTGGGTTTTGTCTATAATATTGGGCCTATATGTTATAAGCCCATTATAAATTATGGGCAAACTAGATAATGTCTATATTTAAGAAATTATTTAAGAATATCTAAGTTAGAAAGTACTAAAATGCATGTTTACTTTTAGTTTTTTTAAATATAAAATTAATTTATGTGTAAATGAAAAAGTCCAAAATACTCATATTATTTTGTTACCCTGTTTTTTTCCAACTTTTTCAAATAATATTCTGGTTTAACTAACATGAGAGATGATATTTGTTTTTAAACAACTAACTAAATTTAAAAATAACTAAAGATCTTGATTTCAAAATTTGAAAATTTAAACATACAATTACGTTGAATTTTTTTGTAAAGATATTAAATTCTAAATTATTTTCTAAAAATATATTAAATTTTGAAAATTGTTTTCCTTCCACCAAGCTGAACATGGGTACATACCATGTCCATGTCAATACATCTATCGCCCTAGGGTTCCCAAAACATAACGTAAAGGAAAAAATAGTAAAAAATGTACTTGTCGCCACTGCAATACTTAATTTTTTTTTCACCAATTTTAATATTGGAGCCAAACGGTCGAAATGCATACCCACGAGTGAGGGGAACACACATCATCCCTAAATCTCGGGTCGGGACAACGACACACGAGTCGTGTCAGCAAGGGCATACACAATGCCAAATAAAATCACCTGATCTTGGTCAAGGAGAGCCATGAGTGAAGAAAACTACAGGGTTCATAAACCTCCTGCTCGGGGTGCTAACTGCTAGCCCTTAGTATGCAGGATGACCGATCTGTCTGTAGACAACATCCCCACTAATGCATGCAGGCTCACCGACAGGCATTCCTCCGCGCCTTTATCTGTCCTAGTGGCCTCTACCAATAGTCTCAAGGACAAGCACGGCATGACGGGCCCTCCTCCAATGTACTGGGAAGGTAACCTGGTGGAACCATGGACACAGCATATGACGTTCCACGAGTACACACAGAGAGATAATAACTAGCACTAGAGCCACACGAGATCTAGCCTGGCCTAGGAGAGTGCACCCGGCCCACCCGAGGGTTCGTGCGACACGAAACATGTGCTTAACAACCAAGTATCTAGTTGTTCCGCATACAAGGTGACATGTGGATAAGATTTGACCCTTTGGTCGAGTGCAAAAGTCAACCCGTAGGCTAGCACATCCCAACCACGTGTCTCGAAGCAAAGAGGATCCATATCCTCGCTCAATTTCTAAGGGGCACAAGCGAGTCACAATAACAACAAGATATCGATCATGCAATCACGAGCCTTAAAATGTGTGAGCTAACTGCTCCTCTAGGTGGTCAAAACGGTAACCATACCTAGCTATTCTAACACCAAACATAACATAATACGTACAAACCCTTAGACGGTAAATCGGAGGAACCGGGCATAATCATAGCAGTATGTATGCAGTCAAACATGGATGGAGTCAACAACATGGAACATGCATAAACTCCAGGCAATTCAGTCAATCAACAGGTTAAACAGATAAGCAGTTCATCACATATACGAGCAGAGATATAATCCAGAAATGATGATACGATCACATGATACACAACAATAGAGATTTAACCATTTACGAGTAGAAATAGGTCCAAATAATGAATAACAACACCTAAGCATACATGCGCCAAGTCATCCAACAATCAATTCTCGTAATTTCTATCATGCCACTATTCACTTGCTTTAAACCACAAACCCAAATCATAATGAAGCTCCTTACCTTCCTGACGACTCGATCGGAACACCACGAGAACCCACGAGCTAAACGACAAGCTGAAATGATGAACCCGAGAATACCTAAACATAAAACAACGTCAAGCGTTCGTTAGGGATAACCTAAACAAGTCACATAGGGGGTTAACATCACGGGAACAAGGGGAAGCTACAGCATGGAAACGCCTCACTAGAGCACGGTGGCGCCAGCATTGGTGCGTCATCACGGAACAGAGCGGGTCATACCTAGTTGGAAAGCTCTCGAGCTCAGGATCACGAAACATGTCTCAAATTTGAAAACGAACTTCTCTAGCTCCCAGAAACTTCGAAGAAAGTGTGGATCTCAAAGAAGGTTTTAAGCAAGGTCATTGGAAAACACCATTAACGCCTTAAAACAAGCTTTTAGATAAAGAAAAAGGTTTACCCAAAGAGTTTGAGAGGAAAGGACCTAACAACGGGCACTTTGCCAAGCTCGCCGGAGAAGGACGGGACCGAAAACGGTGACTCCAACAAAGCTCGCGGCGGCGAGTGAGGCTTGTAGGAAAATCTGCTGGTCGGAGAGGCGGTTGCCCGAGGCTTCGCCTAAAAACTCGTGTCTACACGACTGCCAGCAACGAGGCTTGACGGAGATCGATGGGAGAGTGCAGCAGCTCGAAAATGCAGAGAAGAAGGGCTGGTGGCGAGTTGTCGCATAAGGAGAGGGGGCTGGGGTTGTGTGCTGGTGAGGATGGATGCATAAACTAAGCAGATGGAGGGAGGAGATGGAGACACATGGCTCAATGTGGCTGGGGCTGAAGCAAAACAGAGAGGAATAAGGGGGAAATGGTTGTTTTATGGCTGAAAAGCATAAAAAAAAATGAGGAAAAAGTTTATTCTTTTATAAAAAAAAAAAGAGAATATTTCTATTTTAGTCCCATATAAAACCCTTAAGCCATTAAAGTCATTACTCCTTCACACCATAAATAACATGCTTTATATTTTAAATATGGTGAGATTCTCAAAGTGAGATTTGGAGGAATAATTTAAGTTAATTAAATCAAGAGTTTATAAAAAAAATAAGGATATTACAAAATTATAACCTTTCAATCAAACTCATAAACATATTTAAAAGACTAGGGTGTTACAATATTCCCCTCTTAAAGAGGCTTTCGTCCCGAAAGCCACTTTAAGACCTAACACCCTAGAGAATGAGATTTCACATCATCTTCTTTCGACCTCCAAGTGGTCCACTACACCACTTGGTGCCACCACCAAACTTTCTTTAAGACAACCGTTCGTTATGCAAAACATTTCAAACCTAAAATAAAAATTTTAAAACAGCTTAAAACTCATCTAGTTACTTAGGTTCAGATGATTGTTGATTGTTGATCATTGAATCACCCTTTAAAACATTTGTTTCTACTGTTGAAATTTATCCAGGTAAAAATTTGCAACCAGAACACTTATAATTCTCGTTATTTAATACATTTCAATCAAAAGAACGTTGCACTACTTTTAGAAATCGTTTAGTAAACTGGGTCGCCAAGGTGAATGAAATATCACTGTGGTTTCAAAACAGTATTTCTTATTAATATTAAAACTCTTTTCCATTTTGAGGTGTAAACTTTTAAAACCCCAACATAACCTACTTCTTTTCCCTTAAATAAAAGTAAGGAAACATGAGATTTATTTGAAAACTAGACAAACTTAATCCACCAATTATTCAAATAAGACGTAGTTGAAATACACTTTAACCCTAAGTGTTTAAATAATTTTTTTTTTTTTGCAAACCTCTTACTTAGTTAGATAGATATTGAAAATATAACCAATAGTTAAGGATAACATTTGTTTTTAGGGGTAAATAGGGTTTCCAATGACATAGAAATTTAGGAACTCGGATCTTGAGGCTTTAACACTAACGAAGAACTTGAAACAATAAGAGCCAACTCGCACTTAGCTGCGACACCGAACACGAACAAAAACCTGACCCCGCTGAGTCCACCACACTGCAGAGCTAGACACTCACTCAAGCTCTCTAAACCTCCCACGCATTCCCCAAAACAAACTTACTACTTTGCAACTTTTCCTCAGAATGCGCTACAACAAACCTCGTCTTCCGGGTACCATTCTCAAACTCTACCTTGGTCAAACAACAAAAATCACTTGACGAGCAATACTCCACACCTTGTGGCAACAAGAAAAACTAACTTGGCTAGCGAAACAAACGAGGGCAGTTCTTTGACCTGCACTCTCTAAACTCGAAACTCGGTGAAGAAGAAGGACTGGGATTGACATTTTTTCGAAGGCAGTCATCGACTACGTGGTTTCCAACAAACCACACCACGCCACACATGGCACAGAACCAGAACAAGGGTAATGCTAACCGAATCAACACTGGTAGCTGGTCTGGTACACGCATCTGACCAACTCTAACTCCCCAAACAACAAGCAACAAAACACTATAATGAAATCAAGAGAGCAATGCAATCACAACAACTAACAAAACAGTACAATCATAATTAATAGGCAGGACAACACGGTGTTGATACAATACTAGAGCAAAACAATCATGATGCATAACAAAATAGTGAAATCAAGAGAAGGACGAGCACAACAATTTAAGCAAGACGAACAAGCAGAGTGGTATAGACAACACAATGCGGCTATGGCGAATAAGAAGAGCACAGAAATCGTAATAAAACAATTAAGCAATATAACCATGATGAAAACAACTACAACTATATGAACAGAATGAACAAGTCATGCAATGCGATCATGAAACCAAACAGAGCACACAACCATGATGAGCATGTAGAGAAAATACTAACATGATAAAAACGAATACAAAAATATAAAATTGATATATAGACAGAGCGATATAATCACGATGAAGTTGCATACAACCATACAATCACGATGAATAGACGGGACAGTAAAATTCTGATGAAGCAATAAAAATAGTATGACCATAACGAACTAAAGAGCAATACCATTGTGAAGACACTAGTAGACCAATATAATCATGGTAACAAACAGGGCAATACAATCATGATGAGGACGGATACCAGAATAAAACCATAATGAACACACCAAACCGAGTGATAAGATCAAGTAGGATGAACATGGTCATGTGATCATGATCAAACAAACAGGAGTAGTATAATTCATCAAGAAACAAATGGAGCAATACGATTCCCAAGAAAATAGGTAAAACATTACGATCATTTACCAAGCATGCAAAAGTGAGACAATTCAAACAAGAGGTACATCAACAACATGGGTAATGGATCAACGACAAACATATAAATGCAACAACCTATATACGAAAATCATAGACACATTCAATAGCATGGATGAGAAATCAAGAACACGCATAACAAGCAAGGGACACAAGGTCGAATAAAAGACGATTTAACGATGCGAAGAGAACGTGGAACCTGTGAATACAACAACATACCCATCAGTCTGAGAAGCAGACTCCACTGGAGTGACAAGCGCATCTGACGATGTGCGTGAAGACTCCCCAGTGGAATACAGCATCTGGCATCGCAATGCATAGTGACCCTCTTGGCGACACCTGTAACACACCCTCACCCTTGGCGGACATGGTCCCTGGTGAACTCTCGAGCACCTGCGACACTCCACCACCTCCTCCAATGGACTCTGATGACAACCTTGACGAGCCCTCTACCTCCCGTGCTGTCTGGGACCTTCTCTCTTGAAACGTCTCCTTGACTGGCCAGGATCCCTCTAGCAGGACTGGTTTCTTGCACGGCCAAGATTCCCTTGACCAAATGGGTCTCTTGCACTAGGAACCCTGGGATATGACTCGGGCTCTTGCCTATGCCCGGCTGCACTACCTGAACTCCCAAAGACCACAGACTCACTAGCGGTCTGCGTGGTCACTTGATGCGAATACTGGACAATATAGGTGCGAGCCACGTGTAGCTGAGTGTACACTCCAAGCGGATCCCTTGCTAAGCTCAAATCGGATGCAGAAAGAGGCTGGTCCATGATCTCCTACGTGTAAGTGGTGACAGTGTGGAACTCCTACCTTTGCACGACGAAGGGAGACACTGTTGCCGGGGACTTAAGAGTTTTCGTCCAAAACCAACTTTTCGTTGATAGTCGATATTAGTAGGGATAGGGAAGTGTTATGTGTGATACCAACCACGACTGTTGTGTAGTTCGAATAAATGTCTCTTCATCTCATCTACCATTAAAGACGATCGTGACCGATGTAACGTTCATTCGAAAATGAAAAAATGGAAGCTTACTAAGCCCCTGAAAATTGATAGAGAAATTAGAGATCGGGAATTGATGATGGGAGTATGAACAAATATAGTGATAGGGGTAAAATAGAGAAAAATGGTGGATGAAAAATTTGGAAAATGGTGAAAACTGGACCTGTGAATTTGTTAGCCTATCAAAGATGGAGGTGGAGGTAATTGGTTGATCTGGAATTTGATATAGATGAAAATGAAGAAATGTGGTTGCACAATTGGTAGGGGCAAAACTACATCCTAAAAATGGTGTGTGGGGGTCAATTTTGCACGATTCCTAAAATAGTGGGTGTAGGATGTTGATTTCAATTTCTATAAATCGTATTAAGTTGAGAAGGGTACAAATGAAATAAAAGTTTTATTCCTCCTACCCTAAAATAGAAAATAGACATGCATTTTAATAATTTTCAAATTTCCCCAAATACTTTGTGAGAAGTAAACATTTTATATGATTTCCCATAAAGTATTATCAACAAGAGAAGGAAGAAATATCTCAACAACAATGACAAAAAAAATTTAAAAAATAATAAATAATAAAATAAACCCATATCCATAGAATAGTGAAAAAGTTAGTTTTTTTTTTTTTGTTAATTCAATTGCATCCGAATCGTAGTCGAAACTTAAATTCTGAAGAGATGGATCTAATTCAATAACGAAAGTAAATGAGAAGTAGAAGTTGACGAACCTTTAGGTCAAGCAATTGCATAATGAAATTAAGCACAAGGAGTTAGAAACAAGGGCTTGAATGTAGTTGATTGATTGATAACAATTTGAAATAGAAAAAAGGCTCAAGCTCCTCTTAAAGGTAGAAGACAAATGAACAACATTCTTTTAGGGATAGGAAGTCATTTAACATAATGACTTTAGACGGCTAATTCTATTCCCCAATAGCTAAAGCTAAATGGAACTCAATAGGCCTTATAGCTTTAGACATCTATCATTTGAAAAGAATAAAGTATAAATTAATGAATATAATATTCAACAATTTCCCCTCTGGACTGATCACTTTTTCCTTTGAAAATCAAATTCATCTTTTCCCCAAAAATCAAGCAATGCGGTTAGCTCATTTAAGGAACTAGCCATAGCCTAATTTTAGTAGCTCACAAAGGTATAAGAAACTATCATTTCCCAAAGCATTGGTCAAAAGCTCCATAGGGTTATGCTTCATCTCTATCTTGTGAATAGAGATAATTCCTTCTTGAATGGCATCGTGAATGTAATGAAATCTTATGTAACACCCCACTTATTTGGACAAAAACAACTTCTAGTAACCATACAACTGTCATAACGTAAACATAACATTTCAGAATCTTGAATACATTAACTGGTTAACCTATTAATTAACAACTTCCTTGATAATATAACCATTTCTAGCACTTCCTTGATAATCAACAACTTATATTAATCTATAAATTAAACTCCCTAACATTCCCTCATGCCCATTCCCAAACACAGAACATGTTCACCTATATCCCTTAGAAGCCTTTTCACCTCACTTTCCACCTCTAAGTGTAAAAGACAATTTACATACCAAATGGTTGACATTTATAAACAACCCAACTTAGGTGTTCAAATCATGAATACCATTTTTCTGCCTAATCCATGCACACACTTTTCACCTATCATTAAATTAACATAACGCATTAAAGCTATCAACTATCAACTAGATTCTAACGTATGCACCCACCTCAATTATCACAATTTCTATTTAACTTACAATAGTTGCTTTGTGATAAATGTAAGGGTTCTTCACCCTCAAAACCATCCTACCTATTGTTAAGAAAATCTTCCCTTCATGCTGCATAAATCCAATTCCTCTTGAACTTTCTTCACATACAAGGTAACAAACAAGAGTAAATTTCACACTAGAGAAACTTATTTACAATTTATAGGATATCAAACTCAAAGATTTGGAACCCAGATCCTTTATCTCGAAAGTTTCTTTGAGCCTTTGTTTCACATGTTTGATCTAATTTTGACTATTCGAGCATATCAGAATGTCATCAACCATAGAGCAATCGTAAAGTTAATTCTCCATCATTTGTTTCTCTTCTATATATGCAGATATCAAATTGATTTCTCATAAAACCATTAGAGATAGTTGTGTTATCAAAACATTTATTCCATTGGCATGAGATCTGCTTTAATCCATAAATTGCTCGGTAGAACAAACAGACATTGTATTATCTTTCTCGTCTTCGAAACCCTGTGGTTGTGACATCTATATCTTCTCCTCCATATCAGCATAAAGGAATGTCGTTGTGACATTCAATTGTTCCAGCTCGAGATTATCATGAACAGCCATAGAGAGTAATGTTCGAATTGAGGTATGCTTAACAATAAGAGCAAATTTGATTTTTATTTAGTGTTTTTAGTTCCAATAGTATTTGATAGTAACAAAATTCTGGGCATTTTGATATATAATGGATAATTTCATAATTTGGAATGTTAAGGGCTATTTAGTCATTTTCATATGTAGGAGAAATTTATTTAAATAATAATAAGTGAATATCCCTACAATTATTTAAAAGTTGTTCTTAATATCAATATAATGCCAAGAAATCCCAACACCCTTTTGTTATCTCTCACATTTTTATTTATCATTTTTCTAAAAAGTAAGAACTGATACGTACAGCAGATTTTGTCTCCGACCTGCGTCTTACCTGCCTTGTGTGTTTTTTCCTTGGACTTCTTAGTGCGCTTGAATTCATCTTGTGGTTTGGGCCTTTGTTTTACAATTTAGGGAGAATTAAGAAAATGTCTACTTTTTATATAATTATTTAGTAAATGTCTACGATTAAAATAAACTTTAAATGAGTGTCTAAATTTGATTTTCTATAAATGATTAAATAATTAATTGAATTACAATTGACTATTATGCCCTTATTAATACTTTTAAGTGATGTGAATTATTAAAATAGATTTTAGATTCATTCCTAACCACCAACAACAAATTAAATATTTAAATAATATAAAATCTAAAAATCTAACCACCCAAAAATAAATTTGATAATTAAAAAAATATTCGAACCTTTCATTTCGTTTTGTTTTTAAAATAAAAAGCTGTTAAGATTAGTTTATTATGAAATATAGAAAATAAAACAACATAAATTTGACGGTACGTATGATACACATCTTAACACAGATTATAATAAATGAATATTAAATTCTTAAACTAAAATTTAGTAAGCAATAAAAAAATAACATAGTACCTGACAATATGGTAGACAAAATTGTAAATTTTGCTAGAAGTCACTGTGTATCCATATGTATACCAAGGGATGCATGTTAAATGTGCTTTACAACTGTGTGCGTACTCTCTCCATCTGAAACTGTATGAAATCAAAAGATTGTAGGTTGGAGAAGTACACGACGGTGAGGATACTCTCCTCGTTACATCAAATCATGTGTGACCATTGGAACGTTGATGATGACCAATATGCACAAAAAAAAAACAAATTTTGATGGAATTAATTGCGTACTTATATGTACACTAAAGAATACATGTTAAACATGCTTACACTTGTATGTATACTTGTGGATAGCAGTTGCTCTACTTGAAACTATATAAAATTATAGAGATTATAGGCTGGAGGAGTACACGAAAGTGGACATACTCTTCTTGTTACATCAGATCATGTGTGGCCATTGGAACGTTGATGATGACCAATCTGCAAAACAAAAATTAAATTTTACTGGAATTCCTGTGTACTCATGTGTACACCAAGGGATCCATGTTAAACTTGCTTACACTTGTGTGCGGACTCGTGGACAACGTTTGCTCCACCTGGAACTGTATAAAATAAGAAATATTGTAGGTTGGAGGAGTACACGATAGTGGGGATACTCTCATTGTTACATTAAATCATGTGTGATCAATGGAATGTTGATGTCGCCCAATCTGGAAAACAAAAAATGTTATTACTTATCTGGAAGTGTAGTGTGGTAAAGATCGAATTGCATAGAAGTTGAAAAAAATGGTCGTATGTAGGAGATGACGTGTGAGTTGGAATACGAAGAAATTGAAAATAAAAATATGAAGAAAAAAAAAGACTTACACCCCTTATTTGGAAGAGAAAAGGTTGGAGGAAGAAATAAACTCCAAGAAAAACGAAAATAATTTAAATTTTCTTAAGAAGGAATGAAAAATCTTATAATTTGAATATAAAACTCAATCATTTCAATCTCCATTGAATGCAATTATAATTGAAAATAATGAGGAGGATCAAGAAATAGGAAATGGGAAAAAGAAATAAGGTAATTGAGATTGGAGAAAGAACAGAGAACTCAATCAGTAGTATGAGATTTGAAGATTTTAAAAATTTTGGTCATGGTGATTTGTGAATAATTTGATAAAATATTTTATAACGAATGATAGATATTTTATACGGATCTTGTTTGATAAAATATATTTTTAGTTAAAATGAATTATTTCCTCCTTATTTTATTGGAGTTTGATTTGACGTATTTTAATGGACATTTAATTATGTTTTTTAAAATTATTTAATAGGTTAAACAATCCAATTAAATCAAGGACATTTTAGAGATAGTATAATTATCTCTCCTCCCAAAATTTTTAATTAGACACTGATTTAAAGTGAAAAAAAAAAAAACATTCTTTTAATAAGTATATGAAATGTAGACATTATCTATAATTTCCCAAGAAATAATCCAGCAGCCCTTAATGAAATAAATTGTATGGGCAATTAGGCATATGTCTAGTTTTTGGAAAATAAGACATCAAATGTCTAGTCTTTTTTCTCATTTAAATTTATGTCTACTTTTAATATTCTAGAATTTTATGATTAAATGAATGACGTTTGTACCCTTTTTATGTATTTGTATTTTAAATGTTTAATATTCTTAATATAGAGATCAACTAACTAACTCCCTATAATTTCGATAACAAAATATACATAATGGAAAAATACGTTGAAGATTTGAAATATGGAATTTAAAAATGATTTCAAAAAAACAAAAAAATCTGAAATTTACAAAAAGCTCCTTGAATCCCTCCAACCATTTACATATGAATACATATTGTGGCAGAATGGAGGTTGAATAATTAGTTGATATTAAAAAAAACAATTAAGAAGTTGAATGCTTACCTGACATGCAACCAACTAGTTTTTTAAAAAACCTACTATCTCTTTTTTTAGTTTGAGATCGTTCGGATCTTTCTGAAACTCCAAGGGACCAAGTTACTCTTCTTCCCATCATGCGAACCCCTGAATCCGTCCATCTCCTCCCCACTGGAGACGAAGCACATCTACCAACATCTGGAGCGTCCAAAGTTACTCTTAAATTATAACTTTCATAATCGAAATATATGGGATGAGAAAATACGTTGAAGATTTGAAATTTGAAATTTAAAATAACTCTTTAATTCCCTTCCAACCATTTACACACGCGCACATATGATTGCCTGATGGGGCTTGGAATTTTGAATTGATATGATAAAAAATTAAGAAATTGAATGCTTACCTAACATGCAGACCTACCATCATTATTTGGCAACCACTTATTAATTTTAAGACCGTTCAAATTTTTCTAAAATTCCAAATGACAAAAGCTTCTAAACCTATCTATCTCTCCCCCCCCCCCCACCCCTACGACAAAGCACCTTCAAATACATTCGTCTATGTGTGTGAAGTTATATTCTCTGCTACACCATAAGATCAAGCTTTCCCCCCAGTTGCCATGACCCTCCGACTGAAATTTCTCCCACAAAAAAATCGGGTAAGTCTACATTATCGTCCATGCATGAAGAAATATTTGAACTAGTTTTCGTTGCAACCTCATGTGTCATATAGCTGCCTACATAATATAATTCACTATCAATCTATTATGTTGACCAGAAGCACAAATCCTTACATACTCATGACGCCTCAAGACTAGTGTCTTTTTCTCAATACTAGTTTGCATAGAAACTTCTTCAACTCATCCTTGTTTGACAAGATGAGCTCAACTTTTAACGTAACTAGGGCATCAGAGTTGTTTGTATTGTATGTCTTAGTGTGTACTAGTACATTTTCTCAAAGGATGAAGCAATCGTTATACATGACGCTGGAAAACCCACTGCACATTACAGTTATGGTCAAACTTTCTCCAATACCAAGCGCAAATGCAACTAAATCGATAAGTTGACCAATTGTTTTACCGTATGTTATTTCAACCGTCACATTCTCCATTAAAAACAACTGGATGGGTGTGACTGTAAGGGACCGACCCGAATGGGGCACTAAATGGGCCCTTACCCCAATGCATGCAATCAAAGTAAAGGATATTTAAAACAAACATGATTTCGGATTCCAATTAAAACAAAACATTCAAAATAACCCCTTTAAAAACTAGACTTTTTCCCTGAAACCTGTCCCTGTTTCCAAGCACCTGTTCCAGGATAAATACATTTCCAAAGTTTACTCTAATCAGAGATTTACTAAAAGCCATTCAAAACCTGTTCAGATACAACATGCTGGAATCCACAAATATTTACAAACATCCTAGGGCTTCGTGCCCGGCTACATGCATTCAGGGGAAAACAAAAACACACGAGAGTCATAATACAAAAATCAGAGTTGGAAGACTGGGCCTCATGATCACAGCTCCTCCTTCAGGCATCCGGTCGCGCACCACGATTACCTGTGGAAAACCACATAATAAGGGTGAGTAACGAATTACTCAGTAAGAATCCCCAACCGGGGTACAATACGATAAACATGGTCATCTCGATGAGCGTATGCAAGCTATGAATATAACACAGAATAGAGCACATAGCTTAGCCCACACTTGGGCCTCGGATGCCATCTCGGTGGCTTAGTCCGGAATAATATCATCATATAGTCCAATACATGAGTCGCCCTATACGAGAAACAAGTCCCGGCCTCGGCTGCTTCATCGTCGACGAAAGGTACATCGGCTCACAATCCCGAGGAGCTCTCGATCGTATTTGAATGAGCGTAAGCATGCACCGCGTGCTCACTGCAGACTATGGGGTTGTTGAGTCCAAGGCAAGCCGCCCATATCCATCCACCACGCCTAACTAAATCTTTGGATCGGTGTCACCGACATAGGGTGTGAGAGACGGACACGTAAACTATGTCGGCTGAACCACCGCACCTGGGGCCAAGGAACGGTCGTGGTAGGCTTACACCAGGAAGCCGCCCTTGCCTTAACAGGTGGCAATCAGGGGCTACTGCCAAACATGCTGAGGACATGCCGTTTGCGGGGACGAGGCAATGCCAAGTCATCATCCCGACCGTTGGGGCATTTAACGATCGCCACCCTCACCCAAGATTGCAGGCCTACCGCTCGGGTTAGCTAATCCTCACGGGGTCCGGGGCGGAATGACTTGCTCGATGTCCCCGCCATGGATGCAAGGTTCTTTATGCATCGGGCCGGATGATGCTATCTACCGCAATTCTAACTCGCCTAGCAAACAAACAAACAATTCCATAAAATCCAATACGTGCTCAATAAGAATACAATGAGCCTAGCATGATACTATGAAGCAAGGAGCAGATACGAGCATGCGAGAAAGGAACAACCTAGCATGGATTAACATGAGAATTAACCAAGAAATCATGCTAACCGGAATTGATTGAAGCACCTAGCTACACATGTCAATAATCACAAACAAGCAATCAATCAACAATCACATATAATATCATGAGGTCCACACAACCCCGTAAGAAATCCTTACCTTGGTCGGGGACGGTTTGGCACGAAATCCTAAGTCGCGAACAATCTCGATCTAGCTACCGGAACCTATCAATCATCACAAAAATCACACAATAGGCCTAAATGCAATAAAATAAATGAGGCTCACCGGGAGCAACTCACGAGGCACGACTAACGCATTTAACGAGCCGATTGCACGAACGGCAAAGAACGGGGCTCGAAAAGCGCGTTGAGGCGCGAGAATGGCGCTACTGGGCGCGAGGGCGGGCGCGCGTGGGCACGCTGCGCTGCGCTGCGCATGACGGCGCGCGCACGGCGGCACACGGGCGCGTGCGCGGGCGGCGCAGCGCGAGGCTCGGCTGGGCGACGGCGAGGACGCGCGCGGCGCTGGGCGATGCGGCACGACTCGTCAAGCAGGGGCTCGAGCGACGCGTGCGGCTCGGCGAGCAGGGGCTCGGGCGACGCGATGCGGAGCTGGGCGACACAGGGGCGCTCGGGCGCGGCGATGCGGAGCTGGGCGACACAGGGGCGCTCGGGCGCGGCGTGGCTTTCGGCAGCAGCGCGCGGCGCTGGACCGACTCTGCCATACGGGACGGACGGCAGCGTTGGCGAGCTCGGCGGGCTGGGCTGCGACAGAGCACGCGAACAGGGGCGCTGAAGAAGACCCGAATTTGAGCGATCGGCGAAGATTCGACGGCCGATAGTTGTTGGACGAACTCTCCTACGCAAGCTGCACAAAACCCATCCAGAAATTCACTTCAACACGGCCGGGAAGCGAAGCCCCGGAACAGGGGAGAGACTCGCCGGAAAAGAGGAAGAGAGGAGAAGAAGAGAGGTTTACCTGCTGCTCGGGAATGGAAACCGACCTTGAGACGGAGAGGAACTCCGGCAAATTGGAGTCGGCGAGGGAGAAATGGCGAAGGGGGTTCGCTGTCGGTCGGAGGGGATTCTCGAAGAAGAAGAAGAAGAAACGGGGAGCGAACTCGGGCGATTTTGGCTTTTAAATAAAAGCGCACGAAAGCACAGCATATATACAAGCTCGCGCGCAAAGATTAACAAACACGCCCGGTGGCTCTACTGGGCAAATGACCCTTGCCTAGCTTCCAAGGCGACCCTGGCTCGAATCTCACTCGACGCGCTATTTAATTCCCTATTTATTTTTGCTCCTTCTCAAGCCCAAACGCCTTCACCAAAAATCCCGATCCTATTCAAATTGACTCGTAATTAATCCGGCAATTTTAAATTTCAAAACCGGCCCGACCCAAAATTACCAAAATGCCCCTGGGCCTCCCGGGAAGACCGGGATGAATTTTCTGGGCCGTTACAATACTCCCCCCTTACAAGACTTTCGTCCTCGAAAGTCACTTAAGATTGAAACAGCTCGGAATAATGCAATCTCATCTCATCCTCCCGCTCCCAAGTGGCTTCCTCTCGAACTCGACTCCTCCATCGAACCTTTACGAGCCGGATTTCACGACACGCAGATGTCTTTGTCTCAAAGGCAAGAATTCCCACCGCTTTTCCTCAAGCTCAATCCTCATTCACCGCAAAGGCTCAAAATCCACAATGTGCGACGGTCCGGCACGCATCGCCTCAACATCGATACATGAAATACATCGTGCATCGCGACAATGACGGAGGCAAGGGGCTAATCGATAAGCAACCCGACCGATCCTCTCGGGATTTCAAACGGACCAACAAAACGGGGCTCGGCTTCCCACGCTTGCCAAACCTCAAAACTCCTCGCATTGGTGCGACCTTCATGAATACATGCTGACCAACCTCAAACTCCAAATCCCGACGTCGAACATCGGCATAACTCTTCTGTCCGCTCTGAGCTGTCAACATACGAGCTCTAATCTTATGCACGGCACCATTGGTCAACAGCAGCAACTCGGGACCCAAAACAAAACTGACGACCACCAACCCTTTCTCACAGCACTAGAGACCTGCAGCATTTACCTTACCATGCTTCAACAGAACTAAAAGAACTAGCAAATGAAGGCGCTATCCGAGGCGACCTCATAAAATCAACACCGGTTTCCGCCGCCTAACCACGGAAACCCCAACTCACAACAAGCTCCAACGGATGCGGCTCAATCCTCCAAAATACCATCGGTCGGAGGGTGGAAGCACTACTGTAAAATCGCACTCGGCTCATAAGTCCCTTAACCACGCTCTGCCTAGAACAAACCTTTGTTGCCCCACCCCGGTGACAACAACTCCAGCCTGAAACTGACATGACTCTACTCCATAGAAATGGCAACTGAACACGAGACGAGGTGCGAGCTCTCACTACTGAAACCAATCCTCCAAGAATCTAATCTCACACAACAACCTCAACTAATCGACAGCTCCCACCGGAAAACTTACAATCCAACAACTTGAGTGCTACGGCCTCGGGACGCTCAAACAACCACAAATCGCATAGCTATGCCAATCCACACAACTCTAGCTTGACTCAAATCACTGGTTTGGACAAGTCACCGCTAACAACAACGGGCCCCAGAGGGCTCCTTCCACCAAACTTACCTCCATGCAAGCAACGGAACGAAGCTTGCCTCAAATATGAAACACATCTCACAAGTCCAAATGATAGCACCTACAGGCCTAACCCTCTAGCTTAGGCTCAATGCACCTTCCCACCGAAACTTCGCAACGAAACTCCACTACCTGGTTAATACCAACTACCAAGAACCAGAATACCAATAATGGCCGGCAGAGCACAAGCTACACTAACCAGCAAGGATCCCTCAAAATGCCAAGACCCTAGTCCAACCACAATGGTGCAACCTCATCCACAACTGATACAAGGGGTTCTTCAACTACAGAGGTGCAACAACTTCCATGCCAACACACAAAACCTTAACCAACTAGGCCAAACACTCATAGGAGGCAGAACAACTCTTATTGCAACTTCCAGAACACCACTCAAGAGTCCGCTTAACTGGACAAACAACTGCTTTCAGGTGGCCAACAGACTTTCCACCTACTAGCATTGCTACCGCCAAGTCGAAGACCAAGGGATAATCCGACAACTCCAAAAAAAGAAACAGATCCTTACAAGTAGACATCCGAAGAACAAAGAGCTCCACAAATGCTCGCTAACTTGCTCAGCTAAGCACCACATCCAATTATCTCACTGAGGCAACAACAGGGGGTCCACCACAAACTGGACCGCCGACCACGAACAAGCAAAGACTCGCCCTCCAACACCAAATGAGGGCACTCTCAAACTCGGGAACATGAGAGACATCCTCTGGGGCAAACCACTTACCCACGAACAAGGCTAACTCCTTGGCAACTCGAAAAACACACCTTGGCCAACATCAAACACCAACTTGCCACCACACAGGAACCAAATCCGGACTTTACTCCAAACAAACTCTGGCTTGCTAGCCCACCAAAACTGCCAGCAACTCACCCGAGGCTACAAACTACTCGACTCTGGCTTGCTAACTAAACTTACTACCTGAGCTTGATTGAGCTCTAGAGAGGCTCTCCACAACCTAGGGTTCTCCAACAACCCTCGACATCCACTGCCAACTAACGGACTAACAGCCAACTGCCTGAACCAACAACAACTCCAATTTCCAGCAACACAACCATGCTGGCCAACTCCAACTCCTTAGGAACCAAGAGGACCCGAAACGCTACCGAATGCGTCATTCTCCTACTCAGACATCAATCACAACATAACTCTTATCCAAGGAAGGATCCGAACAACTCTCTCAGCCATGACGATCAACAAGAAGATCCGCCAACCAAGCTTAGGTCCAACTTAACAAATCTTACCTAAGCAACAACCTGATACCACGAGCATGGTATCCTTACCGCCTCACTAAAGCCTTACAACATCCACCCGGAGTCCAACTTCTCCAAGAACTGAGCACCAGATCCCCAAGCAAACCCTACATGGATCTGAAACTCTTGCCACAGAACGAACCACACCAAACTCACTCGTGTGCACCACTCCCAACCTTCATTTAGAGGTCCAAGACTAACAAATGCTTTTTCCAAAAGCCACACTAGCTCTTGGCAGAGATACAACCAATCAACGGAACACCCAAGGTTCCATCTCCACACGATGCTCGAAGCTGTGGCAACCTTGCTCTACCAAAGCATAACCATGCCAGACCAAACTTACTTTATACCAAGCCTCTACCAAGGGTGCTTACCCATAAGGCATCCAACTCATGGTCCCTCAGCTGGACCCAACTTGCTTCTACGATGCTCAACTCTCCTGAGATTTAGGCACTCGAAGGTAGTTGACCGCACTACCAACCACAAAGATCTCTTGGCCTTAACACTAGCGTGAGATGCACGCGCATTAACACTTACCAACCGCCAACCTGCTTGACTTACTCAACCTCCAGTAACACTGGAAAAAGGCTCCGGCTCCTCTCGAACATCCTTTCGCTTGAAGTCTTTCGATTACCACTGAACTAGCCCTTTTTGCACGACCTACACAGGTGCAACTACCATAAATGGATCCAAGGCTAAAGGAGTACGCTAAACTCCGAACGGCATAGAACCATCATCCGCTAAGCCCATGCCAAACTCAGGCTCGAACCAGATTTAATGCCAAAGTGGCACACCAACCAATGCACCTCAAGTGCCACTACTACCAAATCCACATCTTACTACAACGGGGCCAACAAGGTCACAACCTCAAGTGACACGAACTCTGGCTCGGCATACAAGGGCTCAACTCCAACAACCATGCCTAAGGCATCTCATCAAGCTGAAGGCTCATAGCCTACTCTTGCATCTCCACATGATGCTCAACAAACTCTGGCCGGCTCTATCAACATGCAACAACTAGCCCTACTCTAGGGCTTACCAAAAGAAGAGTGTTCAATTCTATCACACCACTGAGGGAACCACCAACGGATCCAGTCCGTAAGGAACACTACTTTCTGCACCCTTAACTACAGGGTTCCGGCTTACTGGCTACAACAACCACACTTTGCAGAAACACAAAGATACCTCATCAACCTCCTCGAAGGCTACCAGCTTTGCAACCATTCTCTGGGCAACCAAAAACCTAACAAGGCTCAAGATCAAGACTTGAGCTACCTGTGCTAGTCCACACGGGGACCGCTCCACCAACATCCACATCAAGACACAACCACAGCCTACCTTCTCTCTTGGAGTGGCATTCCAAGGCGAAGCACCTCCACCCTCTCACTAGGGGAAAACCATCAATTGGGCCACAGTTGGCCTATGGGAGTCCAATCTCTACCTCCCCTCTGGAACGAGGTCCCGGGGCATCCAATCTACCTGGATACCACAACAAGCCACAACATACATCACACACTGCGGGAAGTTGGCATGATGGCGCTCTAAACCCAAACCAATAACGAGTCGAGAACACCGCTCGTCTCCGCTCCACAACACTACACAAGGCATACACTAGACGATGTGTATTGTAAATTCTTAACCCTTTTTCAACAACAAATAGTAAACTTAGGCGTGCTGATGATGATCGTCGGAGTCTTTGGTGATCATGGGAAAATGACCTACAACAACAGGTCATACTACGGAATTTATGACTCTAAGCTCTGATACCAACTGTAAGGGACCGACCCGAATGGGGCACTAAATGGGCCCTTACCCCAATGCATGCAATCAAAGTAAAGGATATTTAAAACAAACATGATTTCGGATTCCAATTAAAACAAAACATTCAAAATAACCCCTTTAAAACTAGACTTTTTCCCTGGAAACTCTGTCCCTGTTTCCAAGCACCTGTTCCAGGATAAATACATTTCCAAAGTTTACTCTGATCAGAGATTTACTAAAAGCCATTCAAAACCTGTTCAGATACAACATGCTGGAATCCACAAATATTTACAAACATCCTAGGGCTTCGTGCCCGGCTACATGCATTGGGGAAAACAAAACACACGAGAGTCATAATACAAAAATCGAGTTGGAAGAGCGGGCCTCATGATCACAGCTCCTCCTTCGGGCATCCGGTCGCGCACCACGATTACTACCCGTGAAAACCACAGAATAAGGGTGAGTAACGAATTACTCAGTAAGAATCCCCAACCGGGGTACAATACGATAAACATGGTCATCTCGATGAGCGTATGCAAGCTATGAATATAACACAGAATAGAGCACATAGCTTAGCCCACACTTGGGCCTCGGATGCCATCTCGGTGGCTTAGTCCGGAATAATATCATCATATAGTCCAATACATGAGTCGCCCTATACGAGAAACAAGTCCCGGCCTCACCGCTATCTCTTTGTCGACGAAAGGTACACTCGCTCACAAATCGAGGAGCTCTCGATCGGCGCTGTAATGAGCGTAAGCATGCACCGCGTGCACTGCAGAACTATGGGGTTGCGAGTGCGAAGGCAAGCCGCCCATATCCGATCCACCACGCCTAACTAAATCTTTGGATCGGTGTCACTGACATAGGGGTGTGAGACCTGGACACGTAAACTATGTCAGCCTGAACCACCGCACCTGGGGCCAAGGAACGGTCGTGGTAGGCTTACACCAGGAAGCCGCCCTTGCCTTAACAGGTGGCAATCAGGGGCTACTGCCAAACATGCTGAGGACATGCCGGCTGCCGGGGACGAGGCAATGCCAAGTCATCATCCCGACCGTTGGGGCATTTAACAGTCTGCCACCCTCACCCAAGATTGCAGGGCCTACCGCTCGGGTTAGCTAATCCCTCACGGGGTCCAGGGACGGAATGACTTGCTCGACGTCCCTGCCATGGATGCAAGGTTCTTTATGCATCAGGCCCGGATGATGCTATCTACCTGCAATTCTAACCTGCCCTAGCAAACAGCAAACAATTCCATAAAATCCAATACGTGCTCAATAAGAATACAATGAGCCTAGCATGATACTATGAAGCAAGGAACAGATACGAGCATGCCAGAAAGGAACAACCTAGCATGGATTAACATGAGAATTAACCAAGAAATCATGCTAACCGGGAATTCAGATTGAAGCACCTAGCTACACATGTCAATAATCACAAACAAGCAATCAATCAACAATCACATATAATATCGCAGGGTCCACACAACCCCGGTAAGAAATCCTTACCTTGGTCGGGGACGGTTTGGCACGAAATCCTAAGTCGCGAACAATCTCGATCTAGCTACCGGGAACCTATCAATCATCACAAAAATCACACAATAGGCCTAAATGCAATAAAATAAATGAGGCTCAGCTCGGGAGCAACTCACGAGGCACGACTAACGCACGAACGAGCCGATTGCACGAACGGGGCAGCAACGGGGCTCGAAAGGCGCGTTGGGGCGCAGAAAATGGCGTTACTGGGCGCGGTGGGCGCGTAGGCACGCTGGCCGGCTGCATGGCGGCGCGACGGCGACATTGAGGCGGCGGGCGAGCAGCAGCGCGAGGCTCGGCTGGGCGACGGTGAGGACGCGCGCGGCGCTGGGCGATGCGGCACGACTCGGCGAGCAGGGGCTCGAGCGACGCGTGCGGCTCGGCGAGCAGGGGCTCGGGCGACGCGATGCGGAGCTGGGCGACACAGGGGCGCTCGGGCGCGGCGATGCAGAGCTGGGCGACACAGGGGCGCTCGGGCGCGGCGTGGCTCGGCGGCAGGGCGCGCGGCAGGCGCCTGGACCAGCTTCTGCGCGCGGACGGACAGCGCGTTGGCGAGCTCGGCGGGCTGGGCTGCGACAGAGCACGCGAACAGGGGCGCTGAAGAAGACCCAAATTCGAGCGATCGGCGAAGATTCGACGGCTGATAGTTGTTGGACGAACTCTCCTACGCAAGCTGCACAAAACCCATCCAGAAATTCACTTCAACACGGCCGGGAAGCGAAGCCCCGGAACAGGGGAGAGACTCGCCGGAAAAGAGGAAGAGAGGAGAAGAAGAGAGGTTTACCTGCTGCTCGGGAATGGAAACCGACCTTGAGACGGAGAGGAACTCCGGCAAATTGGAGTCGGCGAGGGAGAAATGGCGAAGGGGGTTCGCTGTCGGTCGGAGGGGATTCTCGAAGAAGAAGAAGAAGAAACGGGGAGCGAACTCGGGCGATTTTGGCTTTTAAATAAAACGCACGAAGACAGGCATATATACAAGCTCGCGCGCAAAGATTAACAAACACGCCCAGTGGCTCGGCTGGCAGCGACCCTTGCCTAGCTTCCAAGGCGACCCTGGCTCGAATCTCACTCGACGCACTATTTAATTCCCTATTTATTTTTGCTCCTTCTCAAGCCCAAACGCCTTCACCAAAAATCCCGATCCTATTCAAATTGACTCGTAATTAATCCGGCAATTTTAAATTTCAAAACCGGCCCGACCCAAAATTACCAAAATGCCCCTGGGCCTCCCGGGAAGACCGGGATGAATTTTCCGGGCCGTTACAGTGACTGCCATTGTTGTAGAACTAAAATTCTTTCGATGTGAAATTTAGGGAGAATTGCAAATGTGTGGATCAAAGAGATTGTAGAATTAAGATCTTCAACCATGAAAGTGAGTGTGGAGATAGTCAACGTTGAAGGAAAGATCCTAGAATTCTGATCTTCAACGGTAAGGTGGAATGTGGTTAGATGACATAACTTTTTTTTCCTAAAAATTCATCTTTTTGTCATTCAGTATTGTTTATATAGTGATTTTTTTAAATTTTAATTTGAATTAACAATAAAATATGAGATATAGTGGTTATTTAATATAAAATCTGATTTTTTTTTTTTTTTTAAAAAAAAATAATAATTTGAATCCCATTAAAAAATAATAAGATATTCAAAATAAAATAATTAGATATTGAAGGTGGGTATGGAAGAAGAAATCTACTTGAATGTAGGTTATTTCAAGAAATTTTTCAAATTTTAATTTTATTTTTTTCAAAATTTTTAAAAGGTCTCCTCAAATGTAGGCTTGTGTGGAGGATTTGTTTTTAAACAATATTGATTATTAATTAGGTAAATAAGTTATGGAGGGGTATTGTGGGAACTAAAAATCTCTCTCTCTTTCAAGTAGACATGAATTTAAATGCAAAAAATGGGTAGACATTTGATAATTTATTTTTCAAAAAGTAGACAATGATTACCATTTCTCTTAATTAAATATCAATTTTGGGTCGTTGGTTATGGTAAGTTTGAATGAGTTTAATGAGCTACTATTTATTTCACAATTTTATAATGGGCCTTGGATTATTTATAAATATGTAATAGTTGGTCTTGAGCTAAGCTAAATCATCGAGATGGGTTATGAGTTCTAATTGCTCAAAATGAAGGAATTTAAAAGAATGTTTAATACCCCTTTTAATGGGAATTTTAATGAATAATTAAATATATTTTTATTATGAATTTTATAAGATATTTAATATATTTTAAAATAATGATTTTGTAGGATATTTTACTATCCTTCAATTATGAGTTTTGGTTCTGTAAATGAAGATTATCGCCAGGTCCTAATTTTAATATTTTGACTGTTAGGATCGTCTGGTTAACTCGTTCAAGGTTTAGTAGGCTTACTTTTCCAGGAGTTCTATATCATCAAAGGTAAGGATTATTGCCTAGGGTTGTATGGTCTAGATTGTTAGAATAGCTTTTAGAAATTATCTCTTAATTGCTAAAATTATTTGTTAATGTTTGATCTCAAGTATGTTGATTTTTAGGAAAACTTGAGCATATAGGCAGTTACTTATTACAAGTTGTATATCATGTTGATTATCTTCTGATTGATATTATAGGTTGTATATCATATTGATTACCTGGTGATTGATTATTATAAGTTGTTTATTGTGTTGATTACTTGCTGATTGATTTAATAAGTTGTATACTGCTTGAATATCCATTATATGTATTTATGAATTATTTCACGTGCTGATTACTGTTTAGTATTATGGGATGCTAAACATGTAGTTAAGACGTTATTATGTTTGTCTATTTTGTGGTATGAAACATTGGACATGTATTATCTTGATAGTTATCTTGTTGAAGCATATCATTACTTAGTTGTCCTAGAGCGGATTGACTACGGTGTCTCTTGATCAATATGGTCATTGGGTTGAAATGCCCCTTTGACTCGTTTTAGGAAACCGAGCTTGGAGCAGATATCAACTCCCTTGTTTAGGACCAATTGAGTTCCTACTTAATCAGGGTCAATTGAGTCCTTGAAGATTGTAGAGGAGTCAAGACTAGTTTGAGCTCCTATTTAGTCAAGGCCAGTTGAATCCTTGAAAATTGTTGATGAGCAAGGACCAGTTGAGTTCCTATGTAGTCAGGGCTAGTTAAGTCCTTGAAAATTATTGATGAGCTAGGACCAGTAGAGTGCCTATATTTTTCCAAGACCTGATAAGTTCTTGAATTTTATTAGAACCAGTAGAGTTCCTATATTTTTCCAAAACCAGATAAGTTATGGAATTTTGTTAAAGTTAGTTGAGTTCCTATACAATTAGATCTAGACATGTACCTAATTAGACGAGACAAGTTATGTTTTCCAATGAATTTAACCTAGAGGTTCCCGAGCTTAGAGCTAAAGAGCTCAAGCTCATTGTTGACTTTTGAGTTGGGGCATGAGGCCCCTAAGTTATTCTGGTCACCTAACAGACGTCTGTGACCAGGGCTGTCTCGTACTCAGGATTATGGTCCCGAGTGTTAGGATGTAGATAACGTATGCAATTACTTGTTTAAATGTTTGGCTATTGTAGGCATTTTGTACCCTATGTAGGGGTTCTAACTAAGTATTTCTCAATACTCACCCTTATCATTTTCCCCTTCAGGTGCTGAGCTAACCGAAATGGATGAGTTGGACGAGGCTGTTGGATCGTGGGGGACAAGTGTTTTGTTATTTATTAACTATCTTTTAATCCACATGAATTGTTTAATAAATTTTTATTTCAATTCAAAACTGAGATTTGAATTATCTTGGCCACGATAACATTTTACAATTTTTTGCTATCTTGAATATTTATTTGAATTTAATGAAATAACTTTTTTTTATTCTTAAATATCTAAGACGTTTGAGATTTTAATCATGCATGCTGGTAAATACCCATTAAAATCTTTATTTTAAGCCGGGTCTTTACATCGTTAAAATCAACTCCATCCTCTTAGGTGTATCCCTTCGCAATTAAGTGAGCATTGTGTCGAGGTTTCTACACTTCTTCAATTCCAGGTTTGAGCTTATAAACTCATTTGCAAGCTACTACCCTTTTGATCACTTGATTTGGGAACCAAAATCCACGTTTTGTTCTTGATCAAAGATTCCTACTCCAGTTTTATTGCATCAATTCATTCCTTTGAATCATGTGCATAAAGAGCCATTTTATAGCTTGATGGTTCATTCACTAGTATTTGTTCTAAAAAATTCAAAGCATAACTTGACTCTCAAATTGAGTCAATATTTAGGACACTTAAGAATCATTATTGTAATTTATTGTGGAAATTTAATGCGAAAAAGGTGAATATAATGAATAAAAGGTGGAAAAGATTAATGCTTACGCATTATGGGGATAACTGAAGAAATATGAATTAAAATGCAGAAAATGTTTAATTTACACTCTGAATGCGTAATAAAGAAATGTAGTGTGCTGATAAACAGTTTTTATAGGAAATACGATACGGAGCGAAAACTGAAGTAAGCAATGCGAAAATGGGAAGAGTAATGTGAAGCGATCGGGAATGAATCTGAGAGTAGGAATGCGGAATCGGCACATCAGATCAGATGTCGAAGCCTCAACAACGAATAAGGAAAGAATCGAATAAAACAAGGGGATCGAGGGAGGAATTAACTAGAGCATGATGATTTATGAGTTAAGTTTTAATATTAAGTGTTGACTGGTCATCCACACGAACTAGTAGGTTGTTAAATTAGAAGAGGAAATAATCTAAGACTAAGTTGCATGTTCAGTAGGTTAGTACGAAGTCCTTTATATTTTAAGCCAGAGTTTAGGAATAAACACTTAACTAATGCATATGTCGTGCCAGAACATAGTATATTGAGTTGCAACAGAAGTTGGACTCAATGCGAGCGAAAGCGAAAGTTTACGTTTGTTAGGAAAAGTATGATAGTTAATCCTCATAGCATTATTTCTTCGTAGCACTATGAATGCATTCCATGAGTACCTTAGCCACGCCTTTCTTCTTAACTTGGTTAGCATATTAAATTTTTCGTGACTTAAATCCATTCACAACCCGATTGTTTGTGTCGGTTTAATTCTAAACTTCAATCTTTGGTAAATCACAGTCCTTGTGGAGATTTATAATTTACTTATTACTTACTGCAGACCATGTATACTTACAGGAGTGTGGGATAATTCACCCATGAGTCTGATTCAACCAGTCAACCCGCAAGTCTTTTGGTTTAAATCTTGATGGAACTCTAATTTCGGTCTCTAGTCAGTTGGTAATTCAATAGATGAATTGGTGCAACACCTCCTGAGCTAGCATTTTCTTCTACATTATCAACAACTTGGATATGTTATGATCCTTCAGCTTCATTTGTGCTTAAGGGTTCTTCTTCTTCAGGTTATGTTCTTGCAAGATGAAAGGTTGCATGTTCTTTCAAATTTGTCAGGCTGAATTGATTTCTCAGATTTTGTTTCATTCCAAGGCCTTGACTCTTCATTGAATGCCACATCTCTGCTCAAGAAACATTTGTTTTCGCTTGATTGAATTGACCATAGCCTATATCATTTCACACCATCTTGATATCTGATAAAAATGCACGTAAAACTCTCAATTCTAGTTTTTCCTATTTTGTGCAACCAAAAGTCCACATATGATTCAACCTAGGTGGTTTGCCATTCCAAATTTCTTGAGGTGTCATTAAATAAATTGCAGAAGAAGGGCTGCGATTGATTACATAGACTATCATACTAGTTGCTTCATCCCAAAACTCCTTTGGTAGTCTTGCATACAACGGATCTTTTCCAATATGGTTCTATTGAACCTTTCAGCCAATCCATTTTGTTGAGGTGTACCTCGTACTGTCAATTGCCTCATTATACCACTAGATTTGCAAAGATCATGAACTTCGTATTTAAGCATTCTAATCTATTGTCAATTCGAAATGTTTTGATTCTTTTTCCAGTTTGATTTTCTATAACTTTTTTCCATTCTTCAAACTTCTGGAATGTCTCATCTTTAGATCTTAGCAGATAGATGAAGAGTCTTCTAGAATAGTCATCTATTAGCCAAATGTAATATCGTGCTCCACCATTAGTATGAACTTTTAATGGTCCCCAAAGGTCTGAATGAATCAACTACAAAACGTCACTAGATTTCGAATTGGATCCATTGAAGCTCTTTCTTAATGATTTTCTTAAAATTCAATGTTCGCAAAATAGGAAGGTTTTGAGTTTTTTAATTCCAATCAGTCCTGGTTTCTTAATGATTTTCGAATTGCTTATATGTGCTAATCTACCATGCCTCAACAAAGCTTTCTTTGCTTTCTTTAAAGATGTTACTGTGTTTACGTTCACAATAGTTGTGATAGCTTCACTAAGCAACTTGAGAGGCCTCCTTACAATTCTCCCTTCAATTTCGTCAATGAATTCTTTGAAAAGAAAGTATGTCTTTCTCAGAAGTGTACAAATATCCATTTCAATCAAGAGTACCAAAAGATATCAAATTTCTTTTCAAATCAGGTACATACCAAACTTCTGAAAGTATTTTGATCAATCCATTGATTAGCTTCAGTGCTACATTGCCTGACTCCTTTTGATCCACTTTAGGTTCTAATATTCTTTCCCTCTTCAACACCGAACATTCAAACATTGTATGTCATTTTTCCCTGCGGTAATTATAATGATTTCTCTTGTGAAATATTGTTCGTACTTGAGGATGGAATAGAGTTTGGCTTCGCATTCTTACACCATATTTATGGCTCTTGAATCCTCCGCTCTTGGAGTTCTTACTCTTGAAAAATAGTGCTTCACACTCTGTTTTCTCGATCTTTAGCTAACTCCTTTAGACTTTTAAGAACTAACAAGCTGATCAACTGTCAGTGTATCTCTTCAATACTTAAAACTGGATTAAGATGAATCTTGCTGGCTAATGTCTTCGAAACATACATATTATCCCCTACATAGGGAATGATCGTACTGTTGGAATTATTTATTTATTCATTTATTTTTTAAATATTAATTAATTAATTTTACCATATTTAGTGGCCCATGAGATGTAACTCCCCACTTTTTCTGTAACACCATGCACGTTATTTATTTAGTTAATTTATCGCTTAATGGGAGAGATAATTTGACTGAATCTACAGATAATAACATAAGTGAAAAGAGAAAAACAAAGAGTTTTTACAGAGAACTCCAATTTTTGGTCCCCTATACCCACTTTTCCATTAATAAACCACATCATTTGAGTTAGGAAGAGTAAGAGTCTAGAAGAACCAAGAACTCCGCGGCCGATGTGTTCGTTGGAAGTGTTCGTTGCAATTCCTGGTCATCATTGGCATTCATCTTTCAGTTACCAAAAATAATGGCGGGAGGTATACACTTTATTTTTAATTACGTTTCCGCTGAAGTGATTAAATTTATTAACCACATTTTGAATTTTGGTGTTGGAAATCTCTAACATTTGGTATCATAGCCATTTTGGCTTCTGCCTTGTTTTTGGAAGCCATTAATAAAGTTATTGACTATTTTTTGATTTTGTGGTAATTTTCAATAATGACAACTTGATTCAGTAGAAAGTTAAATTATATGAATTTTTCATATACAAAATAAAGTTTGAAATTTTAAATCCAAATTTATGGTCAAATTTCTACTGTGAATTTGAATTTAGGTGTTAAAGTAAAATTCTACAAGTTTCTGGTTTTGACAGAATTTTGAAGATGACAAACTAATCCAAATTAAGAAATAAATAAAATCACAGAATGGAAAATCTAGAATATGTGTGATTTTATTTTTGGATTTTTTTTTATCAATATATGTCTTTGGTCAAATCAATAAATTTAATTTTTGGTCACGGTAAGTTTAGATATCATGGTCTTTGATATATTTTAGCGCACAATATTAGGAACGTTATCATGTTGTAGTAATATTTTATATGTCCTTTTGGTTGGATTATTTTGGGTTGTGGTTTTGGTTGATGTACATGCCAAATTTATGGTTTTAAAACAAATAAATTTAAGGACTTTTGGCATCATTAGGCTAAATAAATAAATTTTTTACAAAAGTATTCACATTTGAATAATTTAGCAAAACTAATCACCTGGCATTTCAATAGAAATATCTTTTTATAGGTAACAAGACACAAATACCCTCCCTTTTTCCTCAAATCAACGTTAAAAATATTTGGAATATGAAATTTTTTCAACTTCGGTCTAAAATTGTCTCAGTGATTTTTTTAACTCTTCTTCTGGTTGTTTTGATTTTATCAAAATACTTAATTTTTTTAATCATATATTAATAAATAAATATGAGTTTTAAATAAATAAAAAGGTATAAATTGATGTTCTTTTTCTATATAAGAATGGAAACTTACAATATTGAACAAATTTAGAAAATAATTATAAATATCATCACTTTAAAAAAAATTAACAAATATAGTCATTTGTTTTCACTTATTTTCTTATAATATCAGTATTAATGAGTATTTATAATACATTATTAAAACGTATTATGTTTAAAAAAACAATTAAGACGTATTAATAATTAATACAGGTATTAAAGAGTATTTATAATACACTATTAAACTGTATTAATCTTTAATGCAGGTATTAGTGATTATTTATTATACAGTATTAAAGTGTATTAATAATTAATGCGGTATTAATAAGTATTTATAATATACAATATTAAACTGTATTAATCATTAATGAAAGTATTAATGAGTATTTATAATACAGTATTAAACTGTATTAATAATTAGTGCAGTTATTAATAAGTATTTATAATACAATATTAATGATTAATGCGAGTATTAATAAATACTTATAATACCGTATTAAATGTATTAATCATTAATTAATACAGACATTAATAAATATTTGTAATATAGTATTAAAACATATTATTATTATGGATGCAAATATTTTAAATTTGCCAATTCATAATTATTTTATGAGAAGAACTTATCTGGTTCAATTTTTCTTTTTAAAATTAAAAAATATTAATGAAAATGAGTTTACGAATTAATTATTCCAATAATTTTTTTAGTATAATTATCCAAATACATTGACGTTTAAAACACTAACATTATTCTTGACTTAATGAAAAAATGTGTGAGAAAGATAAGGTTGATTTCATAAAATCAATAATAATGTATTATAAAATAAATATGAATTTCAATAAATAAAGTTTATGGATTATTGAAAAAAAGTGTGAAGAAAAACATGGTTGATTTCATAAAATTTTCGATGTGGCCACTACTGTCATTCATTGAAATTATTGGAAAAGAAAAACACAAATGCCGCTAGATTTGACTTCCAAACAAATAATTATTGAAAAAAAGTGTGAAGAAAAACATGGTTGATTTCATAAAATTTTCCATGTGGCCACTACTGTCATTCATTGAAATTATTGGAAAAGAAAAACACAAATGCCGCTAGATTTGACTTCCAAACAAATAAAGAAAAAAAAGTGAGAAAGAAGGGTATATTAGGTATTATTGAAAAATATTATTATTTAAATTTAAAATAAAAAATAGATTTACAAATACTTTAAGACATGACTAGATTTGTAATTACTTTCTTAAAAGTTACTACCTACCACAATTTTCCTAAATTTAAATGTACATATTTTCCATTTGGTTTGGGTGAATTAGATTTAATTTTTATTTGTTTTATATTTGAGATATAATGCTTAAAAATCTAAAGATTTTGCAAATGTAATTTGGATATCTTTTGTCTATTAATCGATTTGATTTTTATGGAGAATATTGATGGTGCA
Organism: Sicyos edulis; assembly: GCA_036507275.1. Lineage (NCBI taxonomy): Eukaryota > Viridiplantae > Streptophyta > Magnoliopsida > Cucurbitales > Cucurbitaceae > Sicyos > Sicyos edulis. Next base: position 39,996,416 of record CM071847.1, read on the forward strand.
TCTGTATTTGTTTTTGGTCATATATGTCTATTAAAACAAATAAACTCCAATTTGTATATTTACCTTGCTGGTAAATTGGATCTGATTTTTATTTGTTGGTGACATAATGCATGGATATGCCAAATTTATTAATTTAATTTTTTAGTTCATTTGGCTATCTGGATTTTGATTACTGTTTATTAAAAAAAAATCAAATCCATTGTATTCTGGCTTGGGATTTGATTTTTTTGAAGTTTGGCAAAAATAATTTTGCATACGGTAAAAATCTAAAGATATGGCCATTTTTTGTTATATGCATATTGTACTATCTTATTTTTAATTTATTAAAAAAATGGTATAATTGCATATAAATAATATATGTTATTGGGAATTAATCTCTCTGTAGTTGGTGATTTAAATATTATATTATATTATATATATTTAAGTTGCTACAATTAAGAATTGATCTCACCCCTTTAAATGTTCAAATGTTTGGTGAACCACTATGTTGTATGATTAATTTATTGAACATATTGTCTTGTTCAATTTATGCACCATGTTGATGTGGTTCAAAACATGTATTTGATTTGGGGTGCAATGACATGTATATTTAGCTTGTTTAAATTCAATGAATTTAAAAATAAAGTTGCAAAAGTTAGGTATTGATGTCACAATCCTTTTGTACGCGCATATTTATGTTGAACCATTAAGCTAGTTGATTATGGTTCTTTAAATAATTTATGTGTGATTGTTGTCATCAATTTAATACATTATGCTTATTAAATATTTTGGTATTAATTTTAATAAATTACGCATAATGGAATTATTGATAATGACTCAATTTTGTTTATATATTATCTATATTTGGGTTGCAGGATTATTTTTATAATTATTCATGCAATATTAAGTTAGATAATATTATTTCTTTAAAAATATATTAATATTGCTTGAAGAAATAATTGAGTCTAAGTTTTATCGTGTTTAAGTGATCTATATAATTAAATTAAATTAGAGAGTATCGACAAAGGGAACATAATTTAATAGTTTTTTTTTTTTTTAGATTACAACAATTTAAGAGTGGAAGAGACTCGAACCTAAGACCTTAAGGTCATTAGGTGGACATCAATACTGCATGAGCTACTGCTCTATTGGCTAATAGTCTTATTATTAAGTTTAAATGAATCTAATTGAATTAAAACTTTAGCCCACATGCAAGTTTTATGTCACTAAATTCATATTTTTTCATTATTCTACCTTAGTAGAATAATACTTTATTTAATTACGATAAAATATTAAATTATATTTTCTAATTTACCCAGGGATTAGCAAAAGTAACATAATTTAATAGTTTTATGATTAAGTTTAAATGAATCTAATTGAATTAAAACTTTAGCTTACAGACAAGTTTTATGTCTCTAAATTCATATTTTTCATTATTCTACCTTAGTAGAATAATACTTCATTTAATATACTTGATAAAATATTAAATTATATTTTCTAATTTACCCACAAGGATTAGAAAAAGGAATATAATTTGATAGGTTTATCATTATGGTTAAATGAATTTAATTGAATTAAAACTTTAGCCCATAGGCAAGTTTTATGCACTAAATTCATTTTTCATTATTCTACTTTATAGAATATACTTCATATAATTAGGATAAAATATTAAATTATATTTTCTAATTTACCCACAGAGATGAGAAAAAGAAACATAATTTAATAGTTTTATCATTAAGTTTAAATGAATCTAGTTGAATTAAAACTTTGGCTCATATGCAAGTTTTATGTCACTAGATTCATATTATTTATGATTCTACATTGGTAGAACATACTTCATATTAGCTTCAAAGTTAATAAAATGAGCATAATTAAGTCATTGTAGCAATTCAATCTAGGTGTTTCTCTGAAATAAGATGTGTTGTTCCCAAGCTCAAATCCCTTATAAATTTGGAATGGAATAATTGTTCTTCATCTGGGGTGGAGGATTAGGTTTGTGGAATCAAGAAATGTAAAATTTCTTGAGAATGACTTGATTAGTGGGAGCGATTGATCTCAGAATGTTGATTATGAGAAAGATGATTAAGATGCTCATTGTGCCGCTTCAAGTGATGGATTGTTCATTATAGTTAACAATGCGCTTTAAGTTTAAATGTGTATTGAAGAACAAGTCCTATAAAAACCACAATTTGTCCACCATTGGTATTTGATATTCCATGATGTCATCTCTTCATTTGGTTTCGAAGAGAAGATTATGGATCAATGTATATACCAGAAGGTCAGTGGAAGGCATTAAATTTAGTCTTATGCCCTTTCCTAAAAATGAACTCGAACATAAACAAATGAAGAACATTTCATAAACATTGGTTGTTGAGATGTTATAAGGTTTTCAGAGTAACCTAGTTGTTGACCGCTGGAGAGCTACAAAGAAATTTATAAGATTCTTTCAAGGATCAAAAGATTATATGTTCATGTTTAGACGAACTGACAATTTGGAAGTGATTGCCACTTTCATTATGGAGGTCTAGTTCGTATCATGTTTTGTAGTTATATCTCACATGGTGTATGGTTGAAGAGTTTCCCTTTTGGGCTTAGAGTTATTGACTCTATTTGTAAGCCATTAAGAATGTATTGTGACAACTCATGTGTTGTTTTTAGAATGTGTTAAAGATAAGAAAGTGGTCATTTAACACATTAACATTGAGTTGATGATTATTGATCTCTTTATTAAATGCATGCAATTAAAGAATTTCAAGGATCATGTAATCAGAATAGGACTTGGCTCTTATAAATAAATACATCCGCTATTTCACTGAAACTCTTATTCAGTTTATATTTTCTCATTTAGATGTGCACACACATATTTATTTTTGAAAAAATATCACTTCAGTTTGGACCTATAATAAACATAGGGTTTATTCATTTAAGTATGTGGTTTGGGTTAAGAAAAACACGATGCATTGTGATATATGAAAGATAATACTCGTACTAAGAGGACATGTCGCCATAATCCATGTATTTTGTTTTTCATTATGATATTGGTGAGGTGATCATAGGCCAAGTAGGCGAATGTTGGAATTATTTATTTATTCATTTTTTTTAATATTAATTAATTAATTTTCCCATATTTAGTGGCCCATGAGATGTAACTCCCCACTTTTTCTATAACATCACGCAGGTTATTTATTCAGTTAAATTTATCTCTTAATGAGAGAGATAATTTGACTAAATCTACAGATAACAACATACAGTGAAAAGAGAAAAATATAGAGTTTTTACAGAGAACTCTTCTGGATTTTCTACTCCAGTTTTTGGTCTCTTATACCCACTTTTCCATTAATAAACCACACCATTTGAGTTAAGAAGAGTGAGAGTCTAGAAGAACCAAGAACTCCGCGGTCAATGTGTTCGTTGGAAGTGTTCGTTGCAGTTCTTAGTCAACATTGACATTCATCTTTCAGTTACCAAAAACAATGGCGGGAGGTATACACTTTATTTTTAATTACATTTCCGCTGCAAGTGATTAAATTTATTAATTACATTTTGATTTTTGGTGTCTAACATACTGTAAGTGATTTCGATCATTTCTTTGCGTGCTTGTTTGGAAAAAGTTGATTTCGATGATTCTTCCTTAGTTTCCAAAGCCTTTCCTACTTTCTGTTGCACAAGCAACACTCTCATTTTATACTTTCAAAGTTTGAAGTCACTTTGTCCATCAAATTTCTCCAACATGATTTCAACAATTCTTGAGAGAAGAAATTTGGAGCAATCTTGTTTACATCTAGAACTCGAGCTCTGATACCAATTATTGATTCAATTGCATTTGAATCGCAGTTAAAACCTAAATTCCCAAGAGATGGATCTTTAACAATTCGATAATGAAAGTAAACGAGAAGTAGAAGTTGACGAAGCTTTAGGCCAAGCAATTGCATGATGAAATTAAGCACAAGCAGTTTGAAACAAAGTCTTGAATTTAATTGATTGATTCGTAACAACTTAAAACAAAAAGAAGGCGAAAGCTCGTTTTAAAGGTATAAGACAAATAAACAGTATTATTTTAGAAGTCATTTTACATAATGACCTCACAACTGCTAATTATATTGCCCAATAGCTAAAGCTAAATGCAATTCAAATAAGTCCTATAGCATTTAGACATCTATCATTTGAAAAGAGTAAAGTACAAATTAAGGAATATCATTTTTATTTCTTAATAGTAAGTTAGCTCTAGTTATTTCTTTTTCTTTTTCTTTTTTCGGTCTAGTTATTTCTCATCCTAGAATTATATACGAAATACATGAGATTTCGTAGTTTTCTTTTTAAAAGGAAAGTATGATAGAGTTTATATTTCTTTATATTTATGGGACTTTTCATTAGTAGCAAAAAAAAAAGAAAGAAAAAAAAAATTACACTTCAAAATTAAAAAAATAAAAATAAAATCAAATATAACAAAAATGTAATTGATAGATACAAAACCAATGAATTTCAATCAAGTGAAATTGATAAGTTCATTTTCATTTAAGTGAAACTTGAATATGATAGGTTTCAATAAAGTTAAACTTGAAATATTTGGTATGTTTGAAATATTTTTAAGAAGATGCTACAACTAAAATATGGATGTTAGAAATTTACTATTATCATAAATTTCCTTATATTTATATATAATAGGAATAAGAATTACATTCTCTGTTTTTATCCCCACTTAAGTTTTACTAATTATAGTGAAAAAGAAACATTTCTAACTAACTATCTTAACATGTGTGGTTTTTTTTAAGTGGATTCGTTCACAAATAAACATTAATGTCATTAAATAATTGCTTTTGTTGGCACGTAGCATGTGTATTAAGGGAGTTTCGAATTACTTTTTATAGATGAAAAGACACATCATTTAAGCGTGGGGTGTGCTTTTTCTCCAAAAAAAAAAAAAACTGCGGGTTGTGATTTTCAAAAAAAAAAAAGTGGCGGGTGTGTGATACGAAGAAAGGAAAGTCTTTTTCCTATTGATTTCTTTGAGTGAGGTTTGCCCTTTTTTTTTCATTTTTGATAGATTAAGAGTTATTTTTAGTTAATTTACTAATTTTGTTAAGTTTCATTTATTATTGTGAGATCCTATAATATGAACCACGGAAGAACTTTATAAAACCTTAATATTTTTGCAATGTAGCATAGGGAAAATAATTTCCTAATAACAGCAGAATAAACAGAAAATACTAAGAAATCAAAATGAAACATCAAAATAGAGAGCATAAGGATTTACGCGGGAAATTTTAAACTGGAGAAAAAACTACGGACAGAAAGAACTTCCATTATGTGAAAAATTGCTACAATTACACGAAATTCTCTCATTGACCCCAATTACATAAACCCCAATTACAAAGAGAATACAAAAGGAATTTGACTATAATCAGAACACTAAGCTTAAAGTGTTTCTGACTAAGATGCTTTGAAACCAAAGTCTCATGCTCCTTTTATAGTGCTTGGAGCACACCACTACCTTGCATTTCTCCGATGTGGGACAAATTCACTTCTAATATTTTTCCAAAAGCCCAAAAAATTCCACCTTGACGAGATATTTGAAGAATCAACATCTTCTGCTGCTACATTGTCTTCTATAACAATCATAACTCTCGACTCTGAGAATTACAACATATTACACCATAAAAGAGTATAACACTTGAAATCTCACATTCAAAGAATTTTCTTCTTTGTTACATTTCGATATACCTTGCTGAAATTTATGGTGCAACTTCCACCTACTTGGCTTACCTGGAAGTTCTTCAACCACCAACATAATTTCCACCACACCTTGCATAACCACCAAGTCAATGCCCATGTGCAACTTGTGGAACCGCTGACATCACATCCTCTACTATGGCAAAGCGAATATACCATGAAGATGATTTCTTTCTTTCTTCAGAGGAAGTCACCAGATCCCTCGACGAGAGTGTAAGGGACCGACCCGAATGGGGCACTAAATGGACCCTTACCCCAATGCATGCATTCAAAGTAAAGGACATTTAAACAGACATGATTTCGGATTCCAATTAAAACAAAACATTCAAAATAACCCCTTTAAAAACTAGACATTTTCCCTGAAACCTGTCCCTGTTTCCAAGCACCTGTTCCAGGATAAATACATTTCCAAAGTTTACTCTGATCAGAGATTTACTAAAAGCCATTCAAAACCTGTTCAGATACAACATGCTGGAATCCACAAATATTTACAAACATCCTAGGGCTTCGTGCCCGGCTACATGCATTCAGGGGAAAACAAAAACACACGAGAGTCATAATACAAAAATCAGAGTTGGAAGACTGGGCCCCATGATCACAGCTCCTCCTTCAGGCATCCTGTCGCGCACCACGGTTACCTGTGGAAAACCACAGAATAAGGGTGAGTAACGAATTACTCAGTAAGAATTCCCAACCGGGGTACAATACGATATACATGGTCATCTCGATGAGCGTATGCAAGCTATGAATATAACACAGAATAGAGCACATAGCTTAGCCCACACTTGGGCCTCGGATGCCAACTCGGTGGCTTAGTCCGGAATAAAATCATCATACAGTCCAATACATAAGTCGCCCTATACGAGAAACAAGTCCCGGCCTCAGCCTGTCTACTGTCGACGAAAGGTACACTGGCTCAAGATCCCGAGGAGCTCTCCGGTCGGCGCTGTAATGAGCGTAAACATGCACCGCGTGCTACTGCAGACCATGGGGGGTGCCGGGTCTAGAGCAAGCCGCCCATGTCCGATCACCACGCCTAACTAAATCTTTGGATCGGTGTCACTGACATAGGGGTGTGAGACCTGGACACTTAAACTATGTCAGCCTGAACCACCGCACCTGAGGCTAAGAGAACGGGTCGTGGTAGGCTTACACCAGGAAGCCGCCCTTACCTTAACAGGTGGCAATCAGGGGCTACGGCCGAACACGCTGAGGACGTGCCGACTATCGGGGACAAGGCAATGCCAAGTCATCATCCCGACGGTTGGGGCATTTAACGATCGCCACCCTCACCCAAGATTGCAGGCCTACTCTTGCTCGGGTTAGCAAATCCCCACTCGGGGTCCGGGGCGGAATGACTTGCTCGACGCCCCCGCCATGGATGCAAGGTACTTTATGCATCAGGCCCGGATGATGCTATCTACCTGCAACTCTAACCTGCCCTTAGCAAACAGCAAACAATTCCATAAAATCCAATACGTGCTCAATAAGAATACAACGAGCCTAGCATGATACTACGAAGCAAGGAACAGATACGAGCATGCCAGAAAGGAACAACCTAGCATGGATTAACATGAGAATTAACCAAGAAATCATGCTAACCGGGAATTCAGATTGAAGCACCTAGCTACACATGTCAATAATCACAAACAGGCAATCAATCAACAATCACATATAATATCGCAGGGTCCACACAACCCCGGTAAGAAATCCTTACCTTGGTCGGGGACGGTTTGGCACGAAATCATAAGTCGCGAACAATCTCGATCTAGCTACCGGGAACCTATCAATCAACACAAAAATCACACAATAGGCCTAAATATAGTAAAACAAACAAGGCTCAGCTCGGGAGCAACTCACGAGGCACGCATTTAACGCATTTAACGAACGAACGAACCGATTGCACGAACGGCAAAGAACGGGGGTGGTGGCGCGCGGGGCGCGAGGTGGGCACGTGGGTGCAGTGGCTGCTTGCGCATGCTGGGCGCGGACGCGCGGATGGGGCGCCGCTGCGCGCGATGCAGGCGAATAGAGCGTGGCTCGTCTGGGCGCTGGCGATGCAACGCGACACGAGGTGGGTGAGGACGATACGCGAGCTCGAGACGAAGTGCGGCGGCGTGGCTTTCGTGGCCTGGTCTGCATCTGCTCACGCGCGCGGCGACGGCCGAACAGGCGAACAGGGGCGATGGAAAGGAAGCTCGAATTCGAGCGACTGAGGAGGATTCGACGGCCGATTCCTTGAAGAAGAACTCCCCTACACTAGCTGCACAAAACCCATACTTCAAATCGCCTCAACTCGGCCGATGAACGGAAACGACACTAGGGAGAAGAAATGGATTCGGAGGAGAAGGAAAAGAGAAGAGAAGAGAAAGGAAAGCTTACGGAGGGAGGAGCGAGCGAGGAGCTCCGCGAGTCGAGGTCGGCGTGGGGAAGGAAAATTCGCGAGAAAAGCCCGATCGGTCGGGGTGATCGCGAGGAAGAAGAAGAAGAAAGGTGGGGCGAAGCTCGGGCGAGTTGCCTTTTAAAGCAAAACAGGGACGAGCGGGCTTAAATAATAGAACGCGCGTTTAGATTAACAAACGCGCGCGTGGTGGCTCGGTGGTGTGCCTTCCGCCTAGCATGCGACACTACTGGTTCGATTCCTGCTCGACGCGCTATTTAATTCCCTATTTATTTTTGCTCCTTCCCAAGCCCAAACGCCTTCACCAAAAATCCCGATCCCATTCAAATTGACTCGTAATTATTCTGGCAATTTTAAATTTCAAAACCGGCCCGACCCAAAATTACCAAAATGCCCCTGGGCCTCCCGGGAAGGCCGGGATGAATTTTCCGGGCCGTTACAATACTCCCCCCTTACAAGACTTTCGTCCTCGAAAGTCACTTAAGATTGAAACAGCTCGGGATAATGCAATCTCATCTCATCCTCCCGCTCCCAAGTGGCTTCCTCTGAACTCTGACTCCTCCACTGAACCTTTACGAGCCGGATTTCACGACACGCAGTTGTCTTTGTCTCAAAGGCAAGAATTCCCACTGGCTTTTCCTCGAAGCTCAAATCCTCATTCAGCTGCAAAGGCTCAAAATCCACAATGTGCGACGGGTCCGGCACGTACTGCCTCAACATTGATACATGAAATACACTGTGCACTGCCGACAATGACGGAGGCAAGGCTAATCGATAAGCAACCTTGCCGATCCTCTCCAGAATCTCAAACGGACCAACAAAACGGGGACTCAGCTTTCCACGCTTGCCAAACCTCAAAACATCTCGCATCGGTGCGACCTTTAGGAATACATGTCGACCAACCTCAAACTCTAAATCCCGACGCCGGACATCGGCGTAACTCTTTATCTCGCTCCGAAGTTTGTGTCAACATACGAGCTCTAATCTTCTGCACGGCACCATTGGTCAACTACAGCAATTCGGGACCCAAAACCTGTCTATCACCAACCTCTTCCCAGAACACAGGAGATCGGCAACGCTTACCATACAAAGCCTCGAATGGAGCCATCTGAATCATCGACTGATAACTATTGTTATATGCAAACTCCATCAGATACAGGTACTGGTCCCAACTGCCCGGGAAATCCAACACACAAGCCCTCGAATCACGGTCAGACACAATCCTCACAGGCACACCGTGATAGCGAACAATCTGTTCCAAAAACAACTACGCCCACTGTTCCACGGTATAAGTGTCTCTACCGGGAATGAAGTGTGCGCTCTTAGTCAATCGATCGACTATCACCCAAATCTGAGAGAACTTTCTCGGAGTCCTCGGCAAACCAGAAATAAAGTCCATGGAGATCTCTTCCCATTTCCACTGAGGCACACTCAGCGGCTGCAACAAACTGGTTGGTCTCTGCCTGGGTGCCTTCACTTGCTGACAAGTGAGACATCGACTGACAAACTCCGCAACATCTCTTTTCATACCCATCCACCAGAATGTCTGCTTAAGATCCTGATACATCTTGGTACCCCCGAGGTGCCAAGCAAACGGAGAACTGTGGGCCTCTGAGAGCAACTCTGTTCGCAATCCTACGACATCCGGAACACACAACCGGCCTCTGTACGTCAGCCCACTGTCTGGTGAATACACAAAGTCAAAATCTCCATCAGCACTAACTCTGTCAAATAATCTTTTAAGTGCGGGGTCACTCAGCTGACTATCAACAATCCGCTGTCTAATCGATGGCTGGACTGTCAACTGAGCCACTCTGGCAGTAACCTCACCCAACAACACTGCAATCTCAGCCCGCTCGAACTCTCTCCGTAATCTGGGCTGGGAACTCAACAACACCGCGGAGTGCGACGTCTTCCTACTCAGAGCATCGGCTACAACATTGGCTTTACCCGGATGGTACAGAATCTCGCAGTCATAATCTTTCACTAACTCTAACCCTCTCTCGCGCCTCATATTCAACTCCTTACGAGTAAGCAGATACTTGAGGCTCGGTGATCGGTAAACATCCGGATTCGCTCACCATACGGGTAATGCCTCCAAATCTTCAGAGCAAACACCACCGCCGCCAACTCCATATCATGAGTCGGATAGTTCTCGCTCATATGGCTTGGTGACGGGAAGCATAAGCAATGACCTTCGCGTCGCATCATCAACACACTGACCCAACCCGAACTTGGAAGCATCGCTGTAAACCACAAAACCACTGTCCTCTCGGGATCGCCGCCAACAGTCTTTGAAGTCAAAAGCGCGCTTGAGCCGGCAAAGCTCTCATCACACCTACCGTCCCAAACAAACTCGACACCCTTCCTCGTCAGACGAGTGAGGGGCGAGGCTATGGCGGAAAAGTCCTTAACAAACCGACGGTAGTAACCTGCCAGACCCAGAAAGAAACAGCTCCTACGAGCAAACCACCGAAGGACAGAGAGCTCTACCTACACTCACTGTCTTGCTCACTAAAGCCAGAAGATCAAAATCTTACGGGGTAGCAACAGGGGTCCACCACGAACTGAACCTCCAAATACCAACGGGCAACTCCCAACTTTCCTGGAAACAGGAAAAACAACCAACAGAGCACGAACCATTCGCCCCACGAGCAACTGACTTCTAGCAATTCCAATCCACACCAAGCATCAACTTGTCACCACACCGGAACCAATCCGGACTCTACTCCAAACAAATATTAACTTGCTAGGCTACCAAGACTGCCAGCAATTCCCCCGAGGCCACGAACTACACGGCTCTAGCTTGCCAAATGCAACTCACTACTTGGCCTGACTGAGCTCTAGAGAGGCTCTCCACAACCTAGGGTTCTCCGACAACCCTCGACACCTACTGCCCACTAACGGGCTAATGTACCAATTGGTTGAACCAACAACAACTCCATTTTCCAAAGCCAACACATCCATCTTTGGCCAATTCCAACTCCTTGGAAACCAAGAGGACCCGAAACGCTACCGAATGCGTCATCCTCCTACTCAGACATCAATCACAACATAACTCCTATCCAAGGAAGGATCCGAACAACTCTCTCTCAGCCATGACGATCAACAAGAAGATCCGCCAACCAAGCTTAGGTCCAACTTAACAAATCTTACCTAAGCAACAACCTGATACCACGAGCATGGTATCCTTACCGCCTCACTAAAGCCTTACAACATCCACCTGGAGTCCAACTTTTCCAAGAACTGAGCACCAGATCCCCAAGCAAACCCTACATGGATCTGAAACTCTTGCCACAGAACGAACCACACCAAACACACTTGTGTGCACAACTCCCAACCTTCATTTAGAGGTCCAAGACTAACAAATGCTTTTTCCAAAAGCCACACTAGCTCCTGGCAGAGATACAACCAATCAACGGAACACCCAAAGTTCCACCTCCACACGATGCTCGAAGCTGTGGCAACCTTGCTCCACCAAAGCATAACCACGTCAAACCAAACTTACTTTATACCAAGCCTCTACCAAGGGTGCTTACCCATAAGGCATCTAACTCCTCTCACAAGGCATCCTACTTACCTCATAGGCATCCAACTCATGGTCCCTCAACTGGACCCAACTTGCTTCTACGATGTTCAACTCTCCTGAGGTTTAGGCACTCGAAGGTAGTTGACCGCACTACCAACCACAAGGATCTCTTGGCCTTAACACTAGCGTGAGATGCACGCGCACTAACACTTACCAACCGCCAACCTGCTTGACTTACTCAACCTCCGGAACACCTTTGGGAAAAGGCTCGGCTCCTCTCGAACATCCTTTCGCTTGAAGTCTTTCGATTACACCGAACTAGCCTTTTTGCACGACCTACACAGGTGCAACTACCATAAATGGAGCCAAGGCTAAAGGAGTACGCTAAACTCCGAACGGCATAGAACCATCGCTATGCCCATGCCAAACTCGAGCTCGAACCAGATTTAGTGCCAAAGCGGCACACCAACCAATGCACCTCAAGTGCCACTACTACCAAATCCACATCTTACTACAACGGGGCCAACAAGGCCACAACCTCAAGTGACACAAACTCTGGCTCGGCATACAAGGGCTCAACTCCAACAACCATGCCTAAGGCATCTCATCAAGTCAAGGCTCACACCTACTCTTGCATCTCCACATGATGCTCAACAAACTCGCCGCTCTCTCAACATGCAGCAGCTAGCCCTACTCTAGGGCTTACCAAAAGAAGAGTGTTCATTTTTTTTTTTACCAAACAACTGAGGAAACCACCAACGGATCCAGTCCGTAGAGAACACTGCTTGCTGCACCCTTACCCACAGGGTTCCGGCTTACTGGCTGCAAACAACCACACTTCACAGAAGCACAAAGATGCCTCATCAACCTCCTCGAAGGCTACCAACTTTGCAACCACTCTCTGGGCAACCAAATAATCTAACAAAGCTCAAGATCAGCACTTGAGCTACCCAGGCTAGTCCACACGGGGACCTGCTCCACCAACATCCACATCAGCACAACCACAGCTAACTTCTCTCTTGGAGTGGCATTCCAAGGCAAAGCACCTCCACCCTCTCACTAGGGGAAAACCATCAATTGGGCCACAGTTGGCCTATGGGAGTCCAATCTCTACCTCCCTCTGGAACGATGTCCCAGGGCATCCGAACCTACCTGGATACCACAACAAGCCACAACATACATCACACACTGCGGGAAGTTGGCATGATGGCGCTCTAAACCCAAACCAATAACGAGTCAGAACCTGCTCGTCTCCGCTCCACAACACTACACAAGGCATACACTAGATGACAGGTATTGTAAATTCTTAACCCTTTTTCTACAACAAATTGTAAACTTAGGCGTACTGATGGTGCTTCAGTGCTAGTGATCATGGGAAAACGACCTACAACAACAGTCATATTACGAATTTATGACTCGAGCTCGATACCAACTGTAAGGGACCGACCCGAATGGGGCACTAAATGGACCTTTACCCCAATGCATGCATTCAAAGTAAAGGACATTTAAACAGACATGATTTCGGATTCCAATTAAAACAAAACATTCAAAATAACCCCTTTAAAAACTAGACATTTTCCCTGAAACTCATCCCCTGTTTTCAAGCACTGCTCGGGATAAATACATTTCCAAAGTTTACTCTGATCAGAGATTTACTAAAAGCCATTCAAAACCTGTTCAGATACAACATGCTGGAATCCACAAATATTTACAAACATCCTAGGGCTTCGTGCCCGGCTACATGCATTCAGGGGAAAACAAAAACACACGAGAGTCATAATACAAAAATCAGAGTTGGAAGACTGGGCCCCATGATCACAGCTCCTCCTTCAGGCATCCTGTCGCGCACCACGGTTACCTGTGGAAAACCACAGAATAAGGGTGAGTAACGAATTACTCAGTAAGAATTCCCAACCGGGGTACAATACGATATACATGGTCATCTCGATGAGCGTATGCAAGCTATGAATATAACACAGAATAGAGCACATAGCTTAGCCCACACTTGGGCCTCGGATGCCAACTCGGTGGCTTAGTCCGGAATAAAATCATCATACAGTCCAATACATAAGTCGCCCTATACGAGAAACAAGTCCCGGCCTCAGCCTGTCTACTGTCGACGAAAGGTACACTGGCTCAAGATCCCGAGGAGCTCTCCGGTCGGCGCTGTAATGAGCGTAAACATGCACCGCGTGCTACTGCAGACCATGGGGTGCGGGTCCAGAGGCAAGTCGCCCATGTCCATCCACCACGCCTAACTAAATCTTTGGATCGGTGTCACCGACATAGGGTGTGAGACACGGACACTTAAACTATGTCAGCCTGAACCACCGCATCTGAGGCTAAGGGAACGGGTCGTGGTAGGCTTACACCAGGAAGCCGCCCTTACCTTAACAGGTGGCAATCAGGGGCTACGGCCGAACACGCTGAGGACGTGCCGACTATCGGGGACAAGGCAATGCCAAGTCATCATCCCGACGGTTGGGGCATTTAACGACACCGCCACCCTCACCCAAGATTGCGGGGCCTCATTGCTCGGGTTAGCAAATCCCTCACAGGTCGGGGCGGAATGACTTGCTCGACGCCCCCGCCATGGATGCAAGGTACTTTATGCATCGGGCCGGATGATGCTATCTACCGCAACTCTAACCTGCCCTTAGCAAACAGAAACAATTCCATAAAATCCAATACGTGCTCAATAAGAATACAACGAGCCTAGCATGATACTACGAAGCAAGGAACAGATACGAGCATGCCAGAAAGGAACAACCTAGCATGGATTAACATGAGAATTAACCAAGAAATCATGCTAACCGGGAATTCAGATTGAAGCACCTAGCTACACATGTCAATAATCACAAACAGGCAATCAATCAACAATCACATATAATATCGCAGGGTCCACACAACCCCGGTAAGAAATCCTTACCTTGGTCGGGGACGGTTTGGCACGAAATCATAAGTCGCGAACAATCTCGATCTAGCTACCGGGAACCTATCAATCAACACAAAAATCACACAATAGGCCTAAATATAGTAAAACAAACAAGGCTCAGCTCGGGAGCAACTCACGAGGCACGACGAACGCACGAACGAACCGATTGCACGAACGGGGCAGCAACGGGGCTGGCTGGGCGCGCTGGGGCGCGAGGCTGGGCACGTGGTGCGCGGGCTGCGCGCGCAGCTGGGGCATGACGCTGCATGGATGGCGCGCTTGCGCGCGCGATGCAGGGGCGAACAGAGCGTGGCTCGTCTGGGCGCTGGCGATGCAACGCGACACGAGGCTGGGTGAGGACGCGCGCGCGAGCTCGGGACGAAGTGCGGCGTGGCTCGGGCGGCTGGTGGCATCAAGCGCGCGCGACGCCGAACAGGCGAACGAGGCGATGGAAAGGAAGCTCGAATTCGAGCGACTGAGGAGGATTCGACGGCCGATTCCTTGAAGAAGAACTCCCCTACACTAGCTGCACAAAACCCATACTTCAAATCGCCTCAACTCGGCCGATGAACGGAAACGACACTAGGGAGAAGAAATGGATTCGAGGAGAAGGAAAAGAGAAGAGAAGAGAAAGGAAAGCTTACCGGAGGGAGACGAGCGGCGAGGGAGCTCCGGCGAGTCGAGGTCGGCGTGGGGGAAGGAAAATTCGCGAGAAAAGCTCAGTCGGTCGGAGGTGATCGCGAGGAAGAAGAAGAAGAAAGGTGGGGCGAAGCTCGGGCGAGCTGCCTTTTAAAGCAAAACAGGGGACGAGCAGGCTTAAATAATAGAACGCGCGTTTAGATTAACAAACGCGCGCGGTGGCTCGGCTGGCTGTGCCCTCCGCCTAGCATGCGACACGGCCCTGGTTCGATTCCTGCTCGACGCGCTATTTAATTCCCTATTTATCACCAAAAATCCCGATCCCATTCAAATTGACTCGTAATTATTCTGGCAATTTTAAATTTCAAAACCGGCCCGACCCAAAATTACCAAAATGCCCCTGGGCCTCCCGGGAAGGCCGGGATGAATTTTCCGGGCCGTTACAGAGAGAGACCACGTCAACATCCGAACAAAAGCCTTTTAACGAATTTGCTCTGTTAAAACAATTGTTTCTCATATGACTAGGTTGTCGACATTCCCAGAACCCTCTCTTTTGCACAAAGATTTTCTTCTTCTTCTAATTTCCAACTACCAGTGTTGAATCCTCTTATGAAGTACGCTCATCACATTTCAACCTTCAAGTTAACTAGTAGCCTCTACAAAATTTAAAGACTCGTTTTCGTACATCAAGATTGGCTTCATATGTTCATAAGAAAAGGGAAGTGATAAGATAAGTCTCAGTGTCTTATCCTCATCTTCTATCTCCACACCAATCACCTCCAACTCAGAGACAACGCCATTGAGAAAACTCATGTGATTTTCGAACCTTCCTCTATTTCGCAGTGTGTAAAATTTCTCCTTCAGGTACAATCGATTTGAAATGTTTTTTGTCTGATACATCACTTCAAATTTTTCCCAAAGCTCTTTGGCTGTTGATATTTCATGCATATTAGCAAGAACATTCTTAGCCAAATTTAATTTGATGGCACTTGCAGCTCTCAAATCCATTTCCTCCCATTCATCATCATTACTGAACTTCTTAGAACCTTTGCTGGAACCACCACTGGACTCTGTCGAACCACCATCATCGCTTGATTTTTCATAAATTATCACTTGGTCTTCCCTTCAAAGCCTTGTGTAATCTAGATTGTATCAGCACATCTTTGACTTGCACTTGCCTCAGGCCAAAATTCACCCTTCCATCAAATTTCTCCACATCAAACTTCACCAAACTCATAAATCCTACCATTTCTGCTTCAATCCTAAACAATCTGCAAGTTATGAACAACACCCAGTTGTAATTTGTTTTAAGAATTCTTTTGTGATGTGGAAGCTCAGACAAAGGTGTAACCACAAAGCATACTCATGAATTCAAAAAACTACAAACCTAAAGCTCTGGTACCACTTTTTGGGAAAAATCTTCCCTAATAACAGCAAGAATAATCAGAAAAATATTAAGAAATTAAAAAAAAAAAAAAAAACAACAACAAAATAGATAACACAAGGATTTACATTGAAAACTCCAAACTGGAGAAAAAACCATGGATAGAAAGAACTTCCACTATGTGAAAATTGCTACAATCACATAGAAGTCTCTCACCGACCCCATTTACATATACACTCTCTTCAAAACTTAGACTACTCTCACCTTTGGCCCCACTCTTCACAAGAGAATACAAAGGAAATTTGACTATAGTCAGTACACCAAGCTTAAAGTGCTTCTGACTAAGATGTTTTGAAACCAAAGTCTCATGCTCCTTTTGCAGTGCTTGGAGTACACCACTACCATGCATCATTCCAATGTGGGGCAAATTCACTTCTAATATTCTGCCAAAAGCCCAACATATAGCATATGCTTTACATTTCAACCTAGGGTATACCTGTAAATTTCTTTAAGGGTTATTTACTTTTAGATAATCATTATAACTAGAATCTTCTAATGCCTGAAATCTCAGAAGTCTGAAATCACATATGTTTGGCATCCTTAGATGACTATGCTTATTTTGTAGGAATATTTTTTACGAATATTGGGTCATATTTAGATAACTATGTTTCTTTTGTAAGAATAGTACTTCACATGACGTAAATTTCACCTAATATTCCAAGAATGCCTATACAATATTCATATAATTTTGCATAATTTTTTTTTTGAAAAAATTATATAGCATAATTTTTTTATTAAAGTTTAATTTCAAGCATATAATCAAATTATAAATTTTAAAAAGATAATAGTTTGGTTAATTATACTTTTTAATAATTTGTATTTTTTATACATATATAAATCAAAATAAATAAAATTTTGAAAGAAATAGTTTCTACTTTGTTTTTTTTTTTTGTATAAATGTAACCATCTTGGAAAAAGTAAAATAAAAAACACTTCAAATTTCAATTAAGATATATAATAATAATTTAAATAAAAAAAATTATATGTATATTTTTAAATAGATAAATAAATAAAATTGATAAATATAAATATAAATATATATTAAAAAAAAGAAGGGCAAAATCGTCAATAGACGATTTTCTCTTCGTGAGAATCTTGGAAGCCCACCAATCAAAAGGGCATTCAATTCTTGTCGGATGCGTTTCTTACAAAAATTCTAGGATGCCCGACAATGTCAAGATGCCCAATATTCTTCAATTATCACAAAACGAACAAGATAATTCAAATGCTCATTCCATGAAAATCTTAGATTATCTCAAAGTCAACAACTTTAATGGATAGGCCCTAGATCCTTCTAGCAAACCTTTCCAATAAGTGGGAGACAAAGCTGTTAATGATTATGAGTAATCAAAGCCATGAAATGACATAAAGTTTACATTACTACAATGCAAAAAGGTAAAAAAAAATTAGTTGGATAATAGAGGGGCTTGAAAGATATCAAACCCAACAATCATGACAATATTGAGTGTTGTAAAGCTTGCCTTGACAAGAAGGTTTTAGTTCTCTTTAACTTTTTCACCTATTGCAAAATTAGTCACCAAATGAAAAAGAAAATTCTTGTGAGGTTTGAAACTTCATCAATGAAGAAAATGATTGTTTGGGTGATACCCATCCACCAATCCGCTGAAATTGAGAGTTTTGAACAACTCTAAGAGAGCATATCTCACAAAATTGCACTTATATAATTCTACTCAGTCTCATCGATGAAGATATTACAACTTTTTTTTTTTTTGAGTTTCGAACTTGGGACCTTGAAGGGAGCATACCTTCAAAACTCAAATCTTCAACCACTATGTCACTCTTTGGAGACGAAGATATTACAATTTTGATAATCAATAAAGATATTACAATTAAATTTACTTATGAGTTTTGAACCTGTAAACCCTAAGCGAGCACATCTTAGAAACCCTAAACCTCTATCGTGTCCTTTCGAAACTGAAGCTGTTACTAAATTACTTAACTGTCTCAAGGTCTCATAAAAACAAAGAAATGGAGTTGTTTAGACAAAACAAGATGTAATCAAAAAAATAGAGCTAGCCATATATTTTAAAACAAGTCTCAATTAAAAAATTAGTAATAATATTTAATAACAAAGAAAGACCAAAAACCAAACAGATAAGGAACAAAGAAAGTGGACCGACAGAGTTTTGCTTATAGCAGAGTCCAAACAGCCTCGTGTCTTGCATAAACTTGTCTTTCTTCTACATTAATCTGTACAACAAATCACTGTCGCTAAATTCCACACCATCAACAACCTCCTGTGCTACAAAACAAACATAAACATCCAACCAAACACAAAAAACATTATCCCATTCTCATCAAATTTATATCAATTTCATATCTAAGATCACTCTCTTGATTGCGTTCGTATCCAAGATGATACCCTGTTTGATACAGGATGGTCACTTCCTTGTCTCCATCCGATGGAAATGAGTTAGTTTTTCGACTAAAGTGTGTAGATATCATCAGAAAATAACCACAAGGAATTAACCGAGTGATTAAGAGGACTTTGAAAAGCTAAAAAGTTACGGATTCTATCCATAATGACCAACCTCCATAAGAATTAATTTCTTATGAATTTATTTTACTATTAAATGTGGTAAGGGTAGACGGTTTGTCCTTTCAAAATAATCAAAAGGCATATAACTTGTTCGAATTTTCATGTATATCGAAAAAACAAAATAAAAAATAGAAGTTGATTAAGAATGAAACTACCACTATATGGACATGGGAAAGGACTTTTTAACACAGAATATGTTTTGTTCAGGGAAGGGAAGATATCTATTTGAGAAAAAAGAAACCCACATGCCACTGCATTGGCTTTGTTAAGAAGGTAAAATAAAAAAAATAAAAAAAGGCCATACACATCACATAAAAGAACAAAAAATCAGCCACTCTAGATGCAAGAAGCAAAACAAGACTGCTTTTGCTTTCTTTCTTCCCTAGCTACCCTGTCTTTACTATATTACTGAAAAGACATGCAGAAAAAAGTGCAATACCATGGCGATGGCATCGTTGTAGTCGGTCGGTCCAAGGGATCGGAGGGGGGGACGCAGACATTGGTCGACTTTTATCACAACATACAGTCAGTCCTTGCAGGCAGCCTCCTGAAGAAATTCAGAGGAACTGAAGGAAGCTTATGGCGGAATCTAGGGTGTCTCAACACATAAAATCCAGTGAGCAAGGCAACCACTTGGAATGGTGTGACATATAAGACAATGGCAGCAACAAGACAAAACAGCACAAACAAGGCAGTGGCCCTTGGGTCTCTCCAGCTAAGCAAGGACTGCAGCCTCTCCCCTTGTGTCGCCAAATCCCCGACAACAGTCTGAATTCTCCCAGCAATGCTCCTCAGACGGTCATACCTCATCCTCACTATGTCACCAGGTCTCGAGGTTGGGAATGTGTCGAATTCTTCGTCGAGTTCATCAGGGTGTGCAGAGTCTGCGTGTGACAGACGAGTGTCCATGTGTGGCGGATGCCTCGGCCTCCAGCGGTAGTACCAAACTCCGATCAGGAAGAGGTAGAGGAAAATGGTGGGCAGTATTAGCTCAGGGTACATGACGAGTATTATGAACAGAATGTGTATCAGTACAGTGGTGATGGGGTTTTTCCAGTTGCAGATCTGATCAAACCATTTTCCTACTGCTATTAAACTACTTAATACTCCCATAATCCTGAAGAAATTTGCTTTACTTCTACGCATACTCCACATGTGCGAACCAACATCCAGCATATACTCGACTACCTCTTTCCTCAACGGTGGCTCAGCCCGGTTCAGCCTCATTGATACGATCTGAGTTGCCTGATGCCTTAAGCTATCGAGTTGGCTCACTGTCAAAGGATGAATGTAATGCATTTTGGGAAGCAGGGGATGTGTGTACATGTGCATCATGTTCAGCAAGGAAGTGCAAGAGAACCTCACAGCCAAATGTATCTCTCCCATCTTCTTCACTCCATTTGGGTGTAAAACTAGAAGAGGATATGAATGTGTGTAGACCCGATCTGTTTCGAGAGTTGAAAGGCGTATCCTCACCTTCCCAATCCGTGAATCTTTTGTCCCACCAGCTTTATCTCCTCCGAGCAAATGACAATTGTCAAAAACACCAATAGTAACCACTGTACAAGGATCGAAAACTTCCCAAGTGTACTGTTCATTCCACTTGGGCATGAAGCTATCAATGATTGTTCTAGTTCGAACCCACTTTTGCCCATATTTCGCCACGCAATAAGCATCCGTTGTCCCACGCCCATCTTTAGTCTTCATGGGCATTAAACCCTGTGCACTGAGGATGCCTAATTCCAACACCCCAATGCTCTGCTTCCACAATAATTTGGCAGTAGGTCGAAGATCACTGCTATAGTGCGTTGATTCATCCAAAACATGATAACCACCTTCCAAACAGATCCTCAGATGAATCCTACTAGCAAACTTGATTTCTTTTTTCTTATCCCCTTCAATAATGACGTGCTTCTCCATATTGTACCATTTGGTGTTCAGAGGTCTATGGTCCAATCGTCGGTCCACGTGGTGCAAGGAAATCGCACATTTACCCAGGGATTCCTCTTTATTTGGAGCAACTCGATCCTCAACACTCAAAATCAAGGGTTCCTCAAATGGTTCTGCAGCTACAAACATCAAATCCTCATTCCACATTGGATTGATTGTCCTGCTCTGAGAAATCCGAGTTCGCAAAGCTTGATTTCCCAGGGTAGCCTTCACAAAAACTTCAGGGTATCTACCCTTATCAATAGGCTGTAAGTCCTGAGCTTCGATAACATTAACCCTCAAATACCAGAGCTTGGGTGAAAGATACACCTTCGAACGAATATTTGCTAGACCATCAGTTCCACTGACAGTTGCAGCATCTGAATGCCATGCCTCAGGAAATGCTTCATCAGCTTGAGTGCCCATCCAAACAGCCAACATTAGCTCTCCTTTCAGTTTATCGCCTTTCTTGTCATCCAATCTATACCATTGTGGAGCCAATGGACTGTCGGGTGGAACACGTTTTGGAATCTCGTTCATGTCAAACATAACACGACCCATGAAGTCATCCTTGACAAAATCTTTATCCTTCAAGGTAACCTCAAGAACTGAAGACTGAATCCGCTCTTTTGAGAAGGCGAAAACCTGGTTCCACTCAGGATTCGACTTCTTCTCGAAATGTCGAGTTGTACCCTTGTAGTTCCCAAGCTTCACTTCAACATAGGGGTCACAGCTTCCAGTAACATCCTTTCCAGGTAAATCTCTAGCTTTCACAACACGGACATAGAGATACTGCATTTGCTCGACAAGATCATACGTGCTTGCGAGCTTATCTCCAGTGACCTTCCCCCCACCAAGATGGGGTTTGGTCTCCTTCAATAGAAAATCTTCTGGTGGTGGCCTCTGCATCTTCTTAGTAACAAAGACAAAGACGAATATCCAAAATAACTAGCAGTTCAACCACGGCCCAATTTATTCACAGAAACTGAAACCGAATCCGAATTACTTTAAACAATCCTCAAACGCCTATAAAATAAGAAAGAAAAAAACAGAGTCAGCTAGCCGTTACAGTAAGTGATTATACTAAGATCACCCAAAACTATGTATGAAAATTTAAACAAAACTCCTTAAAAGACTCAAAATATTTGTAGTTCCACACAAAGACATGCACTGCTACAAACTCAGGGGATTAAATTAAACAACACAAAAGTAGCTAAGGTACCCCAAACTATGTCCAATATCAACAACTCAAATGGAATCAAAGAAAAGACTTAGATCTTAGTACTTCATAAAATAATGTTACCTCAAAAGTAGTACATAGAAATCCAAACAGTTCCTGTCGGACTGTTCCAGATCTAAGTGCCAGAACCCTGAACACTCCCACACAGAATAACCCACAAATTTAGACCAAAGAACAGAGAAGAATTCATATCTCCAAAGAATCACTCACAAACGAGGAAGAAGAAAAGAGTTTCATCCATATTCCATAAACCCCACAAAAATGCAAGAACTCAAAAGAGAAATGGCTCATTAAACCTTGAGATCATTACGTAATCATCCACTAAAAAGGATAAAAACAAATACACAACCATGAAAATAGCGGCAACTTCGTTATTTTCTCGAAACAAAACAGTCATTCGTGTGTAATGCTAATAACGCCACACCCCCAAAAGAAGCATTAGGGTTTCAACAACTTTCTAGACACTAATCAGAATCAAATTTCAAAACCCACAAAAACCCAAACCACAATCCCGTCCCCCCTTTCAGAAATTCCCCAAATAACCAAACAGAGCGCGAGAAAAAACAGGGTATTACAGCAAAAAACATCAACAACAAAAAAACCATAACCCCAAACACAAAAAGACGAACCCACGAAAGAATCCACCCAAAACAGGCATTTCACACAACAACCAACACAATAACGCAAACCCATTTGAGATTAAGAGAATACCTAAAATGGGGAGAAGCCGAATGTGAGCGAATCAGCGGCAAAATCTTTCACAGCCGACAGAAACCCATGAGAGGAAGATCAAAATGGCGATGTTGAAAGGGGAAAACGAAGCGAATGGAAGTGAGGATTAAAGAGAAAAAAAGGAAAGGAAAGAGCAGAGAAGTGCTTTTGCTTTTTGCAGAATTGCTTTATGGGGTTGGGATCGGATGATGAATCTGCGAGAAATATGCAGAAACTGTTGAAGAGAAAGTGATTAGTATGGAAGGTGGAGGGGCCCAAATGAAGCGTGTGAAGAACCAACAGCCATTGGAGCTCGCTCGCTCGCAGGTGCCAAGCAATTTTTCTCTGTTTTTTGGGTTAATAATGAAATGATTTTTCTCTGTTTCATCTTCTTTCTGCGATGAATTAATTACTTTTCTCTTTCTCCGTGCGATTTTGGGAACTGTAAAAAAAAAGTCATAAAACAATGTTGAAATTAGGCTGGCTGGAGAGGAACAGTCAAGAATGTCTTTGGATTCTTTTGTTTTTGGTGGGCTCTGTATGAAAATCCTTCCATAGTAGGACTACTTGGGATATAATTTCTTTTTTTTATCCTTTGTTGGTAATTGGTGTTTGGGGGAAAAAATTGAAGATGAATATGGAAGTAAAATGATTATTTTAAGAGATAATAATAATTTATTTACATTTGAGGTGAAATTGAATTATTATATGGAAAATCCATACTTGTAGGATGAATGAAAAAAATAAAATATTAAGTAGGAAGTAAATGAAAAATAGTTCTTCAAAAATTAGTTATAGAAAATGAGATTATGGGACAATGATTCTAGTAACATGTAAGAGAAATATTTTCTTCATCATCACATTCATCACCAATGCATTTTGGGGTAATGATGAGGATGTGGATGAAAATTAGAGAAAGAATATGGCATAGAATGATTATATGTTTAGGGAATATTTAGGTCATGCTAAGGTTTGACCTAAATATTGATGCCTACTTATGTTCGATAATACAAACTATATTCTATAAAATAAAATAAAATAGATTGTGATGCATATATGGCCACATAGGTAAACATTAATATTTAGATCATGTCTAAGTATGACCTAAATATTTCTCACATGTCTTTTAGTAAATATAATGATTATGAGGAGAACTATTGGGGTGAAGAGAATATTTATAGAAAATGAAATAGTGTATGTAATGTGAGGGGGATGTTTGAATGTAGAATTTAATGAGTGATTTGAAATGAAACAATTACATAAACGAGTTATTATTATCACTTATTTCTAAACACTCAAAATAACTCATCATTTTATAACCAATCAAAATGTAGTTTGATATTTGATTAATAACTTTGTTAAGTTATCATATAAAATAAAATGTTAATGTATATGATCTTTTATCTTTTATATATACATAAGGGAAATCATATAAATTGTCTACTTTCCACAAAATATTTGAGGAAATGTCTAAATTGAAAAGTATTATAATGCGTGTCTATTTTCTAAATTAGGAGAGGAGAGATAAAACGTTTATACTATTTATGTTGTTCACACTCAATAAATATTATAGGAATTAAATTTACGGGTTCGATCCTTGGAATTGGTATTTGTAATCTCCTTCCCCCAACTTATACTCGAAAAAATATATATAGGAATTAAATTCAATATTCTACCCACTATTTTTAGGAAGAAGTTGCACCCCACCATTTTATAAATTCTTTCAAAATTAAGTAAACAAATTGACCCCACCAATTTAGGATTTAGTTTCTCCCCCCACATTTGCGCAACCATTGTTCTCTACTGTTTGTCAGTATCAAATTAGAAATCTCAGTCTAATCCCTAAAGATTTGGAAGCCTCCATCACCAATTGGAAAAACTAATTCCCAGTACATTTTTCACCATTTTTCATATTTTTCATCCACTATTTTCCCTTGAAGGCGTCTACGGAGAAAACGTGTCCAAGCCTTAGCTGCACATGTTCTTCGAGTTGCACTACACCATTCGATCACTAGCATTGTCATGCATCTCCTCCAGATTCCCGACATTGCTTCCTGAGGCGTAGGATCGTCCCGAGCCTCTGTTGCGCCTCACCGAACCACCGCATGAAGCAGATGCACTTTCTGAACTTGATTCATGCCCATCCGAGTCGTTGATCTACGCTCCGAGGCTCACATGTGCCCCTTGTAACACCCTAGTTAATTCTAAAATCATTTAAGTGTTTTTATTGACTTTATTTTTATAATATTATAACACTCTAGATCATTTTTAAGTATAGTTAGTGTTTTATTGAATATGCGAATAAATCTCAAACTAATTATATTATTTAATGCTCCATGAGATTTAAGCTATGAGTCACCTTGATAAGTTATTTAGAAATTTATAGTAATAAAAACTAAAATGCAAAAGTTATTTTGGGTTATAGAATTTGGAGTTTTAAAGTTAAATTAAGGTTTATGGATTAAATGGAAAGAAGGTTTTATTTATGTATTTTTTTTATTTGGCCATCTTTTCTCTCTCTTCTTCGTCCAACCCCAATAACCACCACCACCACCTAAAACCCACTCCTTCTTTCTCAGTTTCACGGAGTTAGAGAGCTCCGTTCGCGATTCCGAGACCAAATCCGTGCTCAGGGAGTCGAGAGCTTCGAAACAAGGTAAGATTTGTTGGATTTCATGGAGTTTTCCGGCGATAGGGTTTTGAAACTTGTTTCTTCTTTCGTAGTTTCATGGAGTTAGAGAGCTCCGTTCGCGATTCCGAGAGCATATTCATGCTCAGGGAATCGAGAGCTTCGAAACAAGGTAAGATTTGTTGGTTTTCATGGAGTTTTCTGGCGAGAGGGTTTTGAAACCCTTTTCTTTTTTGTAGTTTCCGGGAGCTAGAGGAGTCCGTTTGAATATCCGAGACCCATTCCTTGATCCTGAGCTCGAGACCTTCGAAACGAGGTATGGCTCGCCCCGTTCCGTGACGGCGCACCACTGTCGGCCACCACGCGCCGCCGCCATGCTCTAGCGAGGCATTTTCGGGTAGTAGCTTCCCCTCGTTCTTGTGATGTTAACCTCCTTTTTTGCTTGTTTAGATTGTCCACAACGAACGCTCGGCGTTGTTTTGTGTTTAGGTGCTATCGAGTTTCATCGTTTCGGGTCATCGTTTAGCTTGTGGGTTTCCCGTGGTGTTTTGGTCGAGTCGTCGGGAAAGCAAGGAGCTTCATTTTTATTCGGGTTTATGGTTTAAAGCATGTGAATAGTGGCATGGTAGAAATTACGAGAATTGATTGTTGGATGACTTGGCACATGTATGCTTTGGTGTTGTTATTCACTATTTTAACCTATTATTTTCTACTCGTGGTAGCATGAGATCGTGTATAGCTCGTAAATGTTTAAATCTCTATTGTTGTGTATTCTTGCGATCGTATCATCATCTCTCGATTGTATCTCTGCTCGTATATACCATGAACTGTTTATCTGTGTTAACCTGTTGCTTGACTGAATCTCCTTAGGTTTTATGCATGTTCTATGTTGTTGACTCCATCCTTGTTTGACTGTACACGTGCTGCCATGATTATGCTCGATTTCTCTGATCGTTACCTAAAGGGTTGTCCGTTTATGTTATGTTGCCGTTAGAATAGCTAGGTCTGGTTACCGTGTTGACCACCTAGACGAGCAGCTAGCTCACACATTTTGGGACTCGTGATTGCATGATCGATATCTTGTTGTTGTTGTGACTCGCTAGTGCCCTTTAGGAATCGAGCGAGGATATGGATCCTTTTTACTTCGAGACACGTGGTTAGGGCTGCACAAGCCTATGGGTTGTGACTTTTACATCCGACCAAGGGGTCGGATCTCATCCACGTGTCACCTTGTGTGAGGAACAACAGATTCCTTGGTTGTGAGCACACATTGCGGGTTGCATCAACCCTCGGGTGGGCCGAGTGCACTCGCCTAGGCTAGGCTAGATCTCGTGTGACTCTAGTGTTAGTTACTATCTCTAGTGCTAGATCTTGTGTGTGCTCGTGGAACCTCATATGTTGTGTGCATGGTTCCATAGGTTTACCCGTTGTGTACGTGGGAAGGGGAGCCTAACATGACCCACTTAACCCAGACACCTACGACAATGGCCTGATACTTGGGAAAGAAGGCAGTCATAACCTGCCTGACCCCGACACCTACCGAAAGAGGCCACTGAGACAAAAGATGGTGTGGAAGAATGCCTGTCAGTGCGCCTGTTTGCCCGAGGTTTAGGGATTCTGTGTGATAGTCTCTCACTCGTGGCATTAGGGACTCTGTGTGGTTAGTCCCCCACTCGTGGCTTTTGGGATTCTATGTGCTTAATCCCTAGCCTGAGAATTTGGGATTCTGTGTGCTTAATCCCTCGCCCGAGATTTAGGGAAGTTGTGTGTTCCCCTCACTCGTGACCCTCCCAGATAGGGTCGGGTGACTTTATTGGTGGGTCCCTGGCGTGGGCCAGGCTACCCCGAGACATTAGAGTATGTCTCAGCGAGCACAGCATTATGGGTCCCTGGCAGAGGTCAGGCTACCCGAGGCATGTCTCCATTGGTGCACTTTGGCAAGTCCCTGACAGAGGTCAGGCTACCCCCAAGATAATTATGATCTTCCTTTAGGACACGGTATGAGACGTGTCCGACCCGAGGTTTAGGGAACTTGTGTGTTCTCTTCCCTCGGGTCTTTGCTCTGACCTTGGTCAGCTGATGGCTCGGCATTTAGCCGTAACTTGCTCACGGCTTGCACGTCGTTGTTTGACATTGTTTGCTCGTGACCGGCCTGACGGCCAGCCACGCATGAGCGAGGCATTTAGCTTCCGTTGTCGTATTTTCTAACTTTTTTCTGTTTACATGCTTAACCCCATGGTGGGGCTCCTTACTGGGTATATTTCTATATACTCACCCCTTACATTTTCAGGTACTGGTTTATTTCGAGGTGGCTAGGCTGGGAGCTGGATCGATCATGGACACGGTGTCGACATTTCCTTTCTGCATTGTTTACTACTGTTGAACCATATGTTTTTAAGTTTTAAACTCTTTGAACTGTATTTGTTTTGATCTATCGGGATCCCGAACTCTGTTTGTATGTTTTCGAACTATTAACACTATTTTCATGTTTTATGAGGTTTTGTTGGAAAAACGCATGTGATTAGTAAATTGGTTTTGAGGATTTTAATATGCATGCACCCGTAACACCCCACTAGAGTATTTTAGGATGTCGGGTCGTTACACCCCCGAACCAGATCCAAACCTGTCTTTGCTAGATTCTTCACGCACCGTCATCGTTGATTGTTGACCAAAAAATCCATAAACTCCATTTTGGGTAATTCGACGTTTTGAGTCCATTTTTTTTATAGTTTGAGGTGATGGTTTCGACTCGTTTGCATGATACAGGTTCCAAAAGTTTGGAAGGCTAAAATATCACTTTGACTCATAATGTTTTGTAGAATCTTTGGTTACAGCCAAGGTATGGGACCTTTAACCCAGTTTGAGATTTCAAGGGTTAATTATGAGCACGTATTAGGGCCTGATAGTTTATGGAATATTCTGAATGCATGTATTTGACTAATTCATGATGATGTACTCAATTTTAATGTTCTGGTTTATATCGTATAATCTCACAGACTAAGGATGAGCATCTAAATGCGATATTTGATTGTTTGGCAGATGTGCATGTATAATATCATTCCATAGGGAACCAACTTATTTGCATGCAATATTGCTGTCCCATAAAGGGCATTATGATGTGATAGCACAAGCCGATGTTTGGGTAGCACATGACTTGAACACGGGTCTTAGATAGGGGTTATAAATTAGGTGAAATACGAGTGGAGATATACCACTCGTAGTAGTGTCAGGGACCAAAGAACCAACTTTTTAACTCTACCTCACGAAAGTACACTTGACTATAACCTAGGTGACTTGTTATAGTCGTCGAAGTGTATGGGCGATATCCCACAAAGTGGGTGATGCGATGTTATCATCTCACAGAATGGGAGATACATGTTATCAACTCACTATGAATGTTGAGGCCTAATAGGCTCCCTTAGTTCACTAGGACACTACCCCTAGTATAGGTTATCGAGTTTGCCCAAGAAGGTCATAGGACCACATGGGTATTTTGGTCTTTTGTAATTGACCATTAGACAGATGAATCGGAGCATTGATCTGAAAACCCCAATGTGCATTGATTGGTGTTTTGTTTGTTATTCTTCTTTTGTATGTGTTTATATCAATCTTATACTGGGGATCTTTACTAAATATAACATCTCACTCTTTCCCTATTGTGGACTACCACAAGTACTCACGGGTAGGGGTGTTCAAGCAATCCGACAACCTAAGTAACATGAACCAACCCAACCCAATTTGACAGGTTGGGTTGGGTTAAATATATTTTTGGGTTGGGTTTGGTTTAAAGTTATGAATTTTTCATGGGTTGGGTTGGGTCAAGGGTTGGCTTAAAATCAACCCAACCTAACTCGACCAACCCGAATTTATTATTTATTTAAATATTTTTTACCTATAACATAATTGTTATTTTATCTAATTATTCGGATTATATGTATATGTATATTTATTTTATTTTATTATTATTGTTAAATTTCTTATTTTATTTTTTTTAAGTTTTTATAATCTATACATTAAGATAAAAAATATATATTAAAATTATGTCATATATTTTTTTGTTTTTAATTATCTATTTGTTTTAAGGAAGTCGAATTATGTCATGTAGTTTTGTTGTTTTAATGATCGATTTGTTTTATATTATATAGTTGAGATCTTCTATATGAACCATGATGGTATGACTAATAGTGAACGAGTTTTGATTGAATATTTTTCATATTTAATATTTATATTCATTTCATTAACTTGATATGATAATGATTAGAGATTATATTTTGTTTATGTATAGGGTATGACTAATTAATTTGATAAATATAAATATATATATATATATATATATATATGCATATATATGCAATTTTTTGATGAACCTGATACCTCAACCCAATCCAACCAAAAAAATATAAGGTTGAGTTGGGTTGGGTTGGGTTGGAAAAGTGATCAATCCGAAAATTTGGGTTGGGTTGAAACCTTCTTCCACCCAAACCAATCCAACCCATGTTCACCCCTACTCACGGGCAATACCAAGATGGTTGAATGATGTTGGAGAGTTCATGGGATACACTACATGATTTTGAGCTTATTTTCTTTTAGCATTTTCTTTTTGCCTGAACTGAATTGGAGCCTACTTGGTTTATTGGATTTCATTATGTTTTACGGTTTTCTTGAGGGGGCCCAACGAATTTTATTACTTGGTTTTGGAACTCTGTTTTATTATATTTTTAATGTATTTAAGTATTTTATTCAAACATGTCTGGTTATTTATCGTTTTAAGTCCTTGCATTTAGGGTAAGGACTTAGTTTGAGACCTTAGATTGAGTAGGGTCTTTACATAACCCGAATTGATTGTGAAGTTTAAATAATTTTTTTTTACCTATTATATTATATGCATATATTTATTATATAACCCGATATGATAATGATTGGAGATTTTATTTGGTTTATGTATAGTGTATGTAATTTTATGAAATGGTATTTATATTTGCAATGTATTGATGAACTCAATAACTCAACCCAACTCGATTAGGTTGAATTGGATTGACTCTTTAAATGGGTTGGGTTTTGTTAAAAAGTGATCAACCCGGATTTTTGGGTCGATCAAAAAAAATTTCTCAACTCAACCATATACACCCTATGAGATTATATAAATAATTATATGTGTCCCGAACATAAGGAATCATTTTCCTTCTCAATGTCCACCATTTAACCTCTTTTCCAAAAACACTCTAGGGTTCAAATTAGATTCTAATTTGATATATGGGTTTGAGGGTGCGATATTTAAATGTTGAAGCCTTAATTGTATATAAATATCTGTTAAAATAGGGCTAAAAAATATTCAGGTTTTCGTCGAGTTAAATTGAATTGTAATCAATTAATCAAGTCAACACGTCACTAACCATTTTTCTAACGTACGTAGATATTTAAAACTTAGGTTGGAGGTATTTTAAGATTAAAAATAAAATAAAGAAAAGAAAATCTCACGTTGGAGGTTAAAAGAAGTTATCTGTTATGAATAGATATCCATTCAACTACAAATTATATATTTAGAAGTCTCCATTACCCACTTCTCTTTATAATAGTATGATTTATCTATTTATGGTCAATGTAAATTGTAACTCCCACTTTGTAAACATTATAAATTAGTGTTGTGTAAACTTTATAAAGATACTATTGAATAAGAATTCTTACAATCCCCTCTCTACATTCTCTTCTCTATTTTTGCTTTCTATTTTTCTTTATTCTTTACTCATGATCTTTACTTTCTTTTCCATGAATTTATAACATTATCATATTAATCTCAAAATTCAATGATTTCATTTTTTGTAAAATTTTAGTTCACGTACTTATACAAGGTTTTATTTTAATAGTTCTTATACATTGGGGTGTTAGTTCATTGTAATTCCTCTACTTTGAAGAAGTGACATTTTGATCCATATTCTCAAAATACTAATATAAGTTAAAATTTGTAAGTGCAGTGGTATAATGATATTATTGAAAAAAAAAAATAGATGAAGAGTCCAAATTGTGGTCCATTTTTTACAAATATTGAATCAAAATTGACAATAACAAGGTAAAACAACCAAAACTTAAAAAAATAAAAAGTAAAATAAAAAATTGAAGTTTTATATAATGATAAAAAAGAAGTTGAAGGTCTTAACTTTATTGTAATTCTAAAAAAATAGGTAACTTTATTGCTATTTTGACAACATGAATATCAAGACATTCCAAAAGAATATATATAAATATGACTAATAATCAATCACATCCGATAAAAACATTGATAATAATTCAATTTACCTTTCATTAATGCTTTTGGTAATCGAAATAAGTCAATAATCACTTCGAACAGCAATAAGAATACACCAGTGAACACCAACATCAACACTACTAGAAAAAGCATATTCCATTATTATAATTTATAGTCATGAACATTTTTCATGACTAAACTCAAAGAGTCAATGTATCCGCTGTCATGGAAGACTCAACCATGACACTATAGTAAAAGTGTCATAGTAGAATAAATTATGACACTATATTATAATCATATATGAACCATTAATGACACATATATAGAGTCATTGATAAATTAATAACGACAATTTACAAGTGTCATTGTAGAACCAGTTATTTTATTATAAACACGGTCGATCCATTAACGACACACATACATAGTCATGATTGAGTCATTTATGACATTTTATTTTAGTCATGGTTGAACCATTATTGACACATATACATAGTCATTGAAAAAATATTAACGACACGTTTATATTATCATTATAACTTATATATTGATACTTTTTTATAGTCATCAATTTATGTAATATGACTATTTATTTACATCAATTTATTAGTTGTCATGACACTTTTTTAGGCATATTTACAGCCTATTTTTTGTGTTTTTACCTGTCAAGAACGATTTATAATTTGCAAACCCAAAAATCTTATTCAACAAATATTATTTTATATATGACTAAATAATTTGTACATTACACTTGAACAAAATAAAAATTGCAACGACAACAGAGTTTTTGGTTTTTCTATCCTCTTACTTAATTCAAATGGTGTGGTTTACTAAATAGAAGAATAAGCACCAAAAAATAAAGAAGAATATATATATATATATATATATGTATATATATATATGTATGTATGTATTCTTTGGAAGACTCCCTATATGTAAATCTTATCTTTAGATGTTGTTTTCTAAACAACAACAAGAGGAAAAGATTGAGTGTTTACAAAATGAGGTGGAAAGTTATATAGATCATAGGCTATTAAATGTGAATAAAACAATTAATATTAAAAAATAAGTTAATTAAAAATAATTTCAACACATAGCTCGGAAAATTAAGTTATTTAACCTTGAACATAATATCAATTATAATATGATCATTCACATTTACGGTGTTAAACTAAAAACAAGCCAAAACAAAAAAAAAACAAATGGTTGTGTATATTATTGTGCAATGAGAGATTATAACAACCTTCACTTGGATAGAAAATCTAGAAATTGATTGATGAACTACATTTTTAGGTATAAAGTAAATGAAGAAAAGACATGATAACTCTCAAAAGGGTACCAAACAATAACTAAATATTTATTTTTATTATTCATTAATTATTTAACAATTATTTTGTGAATACAATGACAAGATTTAATACATTAATATTTCATAAAATGTAACGACCCGACTTCCTAAAATACTCTAATGGGGTGTTACGGGTGCATGCATATTAAAATCCTCAAAACCAATTTACTAATCACATGCGTTTTTCCAACAAAACCTCATAAAACATGAAAAACTGTGCTAATAGTTCGAAAACATACAAAAAGAGTTCGGGATCCCGATAGTTAAAAAAAATACGGTTCAAAGAGTTTAAAACATAAAAACATATGGTTCAACAGTAGTAAACAATGCGGAAAGGAAATGTCGACACCATGTCCATGATCGATCCAGCTCCCAGCCTAGCCACCTCGGAATGGACCAGTACCTGAAAATGTAAGGAGTGAGTATATCGAAATATACCCAATAAGAAGCCCCACCATAGGGTTAAGCATGTAAACAGAAACAAGTTAGAAGATA
Source organism: Sicyos edulis (assembly GCA_036507275.1). Classification (NCBI taxonomy): domain Eukaryota; kingdom Viridiplantae; phylum Streptophyta; class Magnoliopsida; order Cucurbitales; family Cucurbitaceae; genus Sicyos; species Sicyos edulis. The sequence continues at coordinate 40,030,226 of CM071847.1, forward strand.
CGACAACTGAAGCTAAATGTCTCGCTCATGAGTGGTCGGCCTCAGGATCCACGAGTAGTCTCAAGGACAAGCACGACATGACTGGCCACCCTCCAACGTACTGGGAAGGTAACCTGGTGGAACCATGCACACAACATATGAGGTTCCACGAGTACACATAGAGATAATAACTAGCACTAGAGTCACACAAGATCTAGCCTAGCCTAGGCGAGTGCATCCGGCCCACCCGAGGGTTGGTGCGACCCGCAATGTGTGCTCGCAACCAAGGAACCCGTTGTTCCACACACAAAGTGACACGTAGATGAGATCCGACCCCTTGGTCGGAGGCAAAAGTCAACTTGTAGGCTAGTGCAACCCAACCACGTGTCTCAAAGCAAAAAGGATCCATATCCCCGCTCGGCTCCTAAAGGGCACAAGCGAGTCATAACAACAACAAGATATCGATCATGCAATCTCGAGCCCTAAAATGTGTGAGCTAGCTGCACCTCTAGGTGGTCAACACGATAACTAGACCTAGCTATTCTAATGCCAAAACAACATTCGGACCACCCTTTAGGTAACGAACAGAGAAACCGAGCATAATCATGGCAGCACGTATACAGTCAAACATGGATGAAGTCAACAACATGGAACATGCATAAACCCAAGGCAATTCAGTCAATCAACAGGTTAAACCAATAAGCAGTTCATCACATATAAGAGCAAAGATACCAATCGGGAAAAGATGATACGATCACAAGATATACAACAACAAAGATGTAACAGCTTACGAGCTATACATGATTTCATGCTACCACGAGTAGTAATAGGTCCACACAGTGAATAATAACACCAAAGCATAAATGTGACAAGTCATCCAACATTCAATTATCGTAAATTCTATCATGCCACTATTCATATGCTTTAAACCACAAAACCGAATCATAATGAAGTTCCTTACCTTCCCAACGACTCGATCCAAACACCACAAGGACCCACGACCTAAACGGCAACCCGAAACGATGAACCCAAGAGCACTTAAATACAAAAAAACGTCGAGCGCTCGATAGGGACAATCTAAACAAGTCACAAAGGGGGTTAACATCACGAGAACGAGGATAAGCTACTGCCTGGAAACGCCTCGCCAGAGCACGGCAGCGGCGGTGTGTGGTGGCCAACGGCGGCGTGCCGTCACAGAACAGGGCAGGTCATACCTCGTTTTTAAAGTCTTGAGCTCAGGATCACGGAACAAGTCTCGGATTTGCAAATGGATTTCTCTAGCTCCCGGAAACTACAAAAGAAGAAACGGGTTTCAAAACCCTCTCGCCGGAAAACTCCACAAAAACCAACAAATCTTACCATGTTTCGAAGCTCTCGACTCCCTGAGCACGGATTTGGTCTCGAAATCGCAAACGGAGCTCTCTAACTCCGTGAAACTAAGAAAGAAGAAGTGGGTTTTAGGTAGTGGTGGTTGTTGGGGTTGAATGAAGAAGAGAGAAAAGGTGGCAAAATAAATAATATATATATATATATATATATATATAAATAAATAAAACCTTCTTTCCATTTAAATTCATAAACCATAATTTAACTTTAAAACTCCAAATTCCATAACCAAAAATAACTTTTGTATTTTAGCTTTTATTACTATAAATTTTTAAATAACTTATCAAGGTGACTCATAGCTTAAATCTCATGGAGCATTAAATAATATAATTAGTTTGAGATTTATTAGCCTATTCAATAAAACACTAACTATACTTAAAAATTATCTATAGTGTTATAATATTATAAAAACACTTAAATGATTTTGGAATTAACTATGGTGTTACATAAAATGTGTGAAAAATGGTGAGGCAAATTTCATAAGTTATTTACAGCGTGTTTGGTGCTCGAATTAGGATTAAGTTAGTCGGTATTAAGTTAATCTGTGTTTGGTGGACATGTTAACTTTAACTTGGATTAAGTTAAGCTGACTGTTTGGTGAAAGGATTACGTTAAGCTAAGTTTTATTTTATTATTTTATTATTTTTCATGCATTTTTTAAATGTCTACCATTTAATTTGTTTACCTTTGACAATAGATAAATGAAAAAATAATAGTAATAACATTTTTTAAAAAATAGTAACATGATATTTATTTAGTAAATATGTTTAAAATTTAAAAACAATATAACAAGATTTATATCATTTCAACACAATTAAGAAAACATCTAAATTATATCAAAATCATTTTAATTTAATTACTTAATTATAAAGTTGATATAAGTTTAAAATTACATGGCAAAATATTGTGAATATGGAAAAGGCAGAACAAAAGATGCCTAATATACAGATACATAATATGTCTTGTTTTTTTAACACCTATTTAGTCTTACTTTTTAAAAGGTTTTTGTTTGATGAATCTTAAAGAATAAATACATTGATTATATGTCAATAAATATTCTTATAAATAAAAAAAATTATAAAAGAAAATCTATTTAATAATTTAATTATTTTATATCTCTTAAATAAGTTTTGAATCTTGTTCCAAAAAATTATATTTAGACAATTATATTAGTTATTAATTGAAGATTAACTTACATGAATATTCTACGAAATCTCACATCTTAAATAAGTTATAAATTAGAATACTCTTTCTTCTATCACTTTTTATTATCCTTATCATTTTTTGGAAAGTAATTTACTTGAAGAAACTATATTTTATAGATATAAACATAAAATCTAAATATAACTAAAACTTCAATGTAAATAAATTATAATTAGATAGATAAGATATTATCTAATATAATGTAATACAAAATGTTAGAATCAATCAACAATGTCTAAATAATATTATAAGAGAATCCAAAAAATTAACAAGTTCATAATAAAATCTCAATGTATCTCAATACAAAAGTGCATATTTTCAATTGTTCACCTTAAGCTCATATGTTTGGAGTGAATCAACAATAGTGTTGGACTTGTAATCTGAAGAAAAAAAAAATAGAAAACAAAAGAAACCATTGTTAATAATATATATATATATATATATATATATATATATATATATATATATATATATATATATATATATATATAAAAGAGCTCATATGATAATTTTTGTTTATTCAAATAAAAATGTTGGACATGTACCTTTTTTGTAATAAAAGAGAGCGAATCTCTACGTGGAATGAAAACAAATTAACAAAATAAAACCAATCTCAGGGAGATGGATGCATATTACTGATTTCTCAATTGAAAACAAATGATATCCATATTGTTTTAAATAAAAGAAAATCTTAATGATGCAAAAACATGGTAGAGATAGATAGATGGACACAATAAATAGATAAACTACGTAAGGCAATATATATATATATTTAAGCAGAGCAAGTATGCATAATAATCATCAGTTCAAATGACACAGACACAAATATTTCAATTGACACAGACACAAATATTTCAATTGACAGATGCATAAAAAACAGTAAGAAGTCAGTAGCTTCAACAAATCATTCAAAATTTTACTACCCAAAAAATTTGAACATGGTACAAATCGTTCAAAATTAATGGCGATTCAACAAACAAAATAGGATTATTGAACCAGAGGGCATACAATCAATACATCCAAAGAACAAAATAGGGTAAAATACACAACCTTTCTTAATTGATGGGAAGATGCAAAAAAGAAAATTCAATTGATGAACCAACAGACAAACAATTTAATAAATAGAGCACATATATTCAACATAATCAGAGAACAAAAGAAGATAAACGTATAAAAAAATTGGTGCAAAGATGCAAAAAATAGGGAGTCAACTAACAAACACAAAAGAAAATATAATAGGCAGAGGACATATATTTAGAGAAGAAAAGGTAAAACAAATTACCATTTTCAATTGATGCAAAAATGAAAACAAAGATAAGAAAAAAAAACAAGAAAAGGGATTCATCATCGACTGGGGGAGGGTTAGGAAACTTACCTCAATCTGAGTTTCCTACCAAGCCACATCCACCACAAATCCTTTCAAGTCGATTAAACTCCATGTTGATTTCTATACATGATTGTCAGAGGAAGGGAAAAGTCGATTTCCACCACATGCAAGGTCAATAGAAGTCCCCGATGGCAGGATTTGAGGGTGAATCGACAGCAAGAACATCAGATCTGAGTATGAAATGCAAGTTTAGAATTAGATCGAACAAAAAATCCAAACAAATGATAAGAGTAAAATTTGAAACTCACTAAAACTATGAAAATCGGAGGTTAAATGATGTGAAATTTAACGTAGAACAAGATTAAAGAAAAAAATAGACCCATTTGAAGCTTCAGTCGAAACGAAGTTGGAAAAGAAAATCAGATTGAGCAATGTTGAACCAGAGATAAAAAGATGAAGGAAGAGAGAGACGATTTTTCACTCGGGCGAGGGCCACTGTAGCAAATCCGTATTATTTTAACCCATATTAGCCCTTTTGCTAAAATGAAAAACAAACACATTTTTTAGTATTAACTTAATTCAAAATAAGTTAATACTTCCACCAAACACGCCCTTAGTCTTGTGTTAAAAGATAGGAATTCTTAACGGTTTAGATGATTACTTTAAAAAAAAAAACTATTATACTCATTGATTATTGATTATTATCACATACTCTCTTATAATGTTGTATTAACAATATATAGTATTAATTAATATTTATAATACAACTCATCCAATATAATTTCTCTAATAAATAAATACAGGTTTTAAATGAATAAGGATTTATGGATATCATTTTAAGAAACGTAGTAGATTAGTCAAATTCAAAAAATAATTATAAATATGGTCATACTTTAAAAAATTAGCAATCATAGTCATAGATATTAATAATAATGATATGGTATTAATAATACATATCGTAATAATACACAACATTTGTATTAATAATCCACAATACTATATTAATAATACATTATATTGTATTAATCGTAATATTATATTAATAATAAATAATACTATATTAATAATCCACAATATTGTATTAATAATATATACTACTGCATTAAATATGTAGCATTGTATTAATAATAAATAATATTGTATTAATGAGTATTAATAATACAATATTTAACTGTATTTATGACGATGCAAATATTTTCAAATCTAACTACATTTGTAATATTTATTTTGTTAGAATAGTCCATCCATTACAATTTTTTTCTTTTATAATAATGGTATTAATGAATATTTATAATACAACATTAGACCATATTAATGATTATGAATGCAAATATTTTAGAATTTGTCTACGTTTGTAATTAAGTTTGAGAAACAATTCAATTTTCCTTTTAAAAGAACTTACATATTTATACATAACATGATAAATACCACAAAACATTTATCAAGAAACATCTTTATATTAAATTTTTTGTATTAATAAATAAATACATATTTTAAATTTTAACAATAACTTTTATAACCTAATAATCATAGGCTACTTGTTCGTTCTTTTTTTTTTCTTTCTAAAAATACGGTAACTTTAAAAAAAAATAACAAAATAAATCATTGGTATTAATGAGTATTTCCCATATTTTTTTTTATAATATTGATAATAATGAATATTTATAATATCATATTAAAATATATTAGTGATAATGAATGTAAATATTTTAGAATTTGTCTACATTCATAATTAAGTTGTGAGAAAAGGTGCAATACGATTTTTCTATTAAAAAAAGGAATATGTGACTATTCATTAATAGCAATGACTTTTTATGCTATTTTTTTTAGAAAAGTATTTTAAAGAAAAAAAAAATGAATGAAAGTAATAGTATAATTTTTTATCATAGAAAATGTCATTATAATTTTGCTCTCCAAAAATCTCTAATGCAACCTTAATAGAATCTTAGACAATTTGACATTTGAAACATCAATCTATAAAATTGAAATTCACCTAATGGCAAATAAGAAAAAGGATTAAGTAAAAACGAAGATTTGAAAAGGAAAAAAATAAAAAAAATAAATGAGGGAAAATCAATTTGTGAATGAATAAATCAAACGTAATTTTTCTTTCAAGAAATTGCTAAAATAAAAAATAAAAACAAGTTTTAAAAAAATGGTAGTTCGTCACATGGCCTCATAAGCAGCTCAATGAAAAGCAAACGTTACATTTAGGTGGTGTTTGTGTGCAAGTGAGATGAGATGAGATGAGAGGAGATGTTGATAGCAGAAAAAATTTGTTTGGAATGAGATGAGATGACAGAAAAACCTAGTTTGGGGTGCAGGGAGATGACATGAGATGACAGAAAACTTTATTTGGGGTGGAAGGAGAGAAGAGATGAGATGTTCAGAATTTTTTTTTATTTGTTCTTATATTTTTTTTAACAATAAGATTGTTCTTTTTCTTTTTCTTTTTTCAAATAATTATTCTCAAATATTTAGCTATTAATATAATAAGTATGTAAATATAACCACTATCATAAATAAAATGTAAGTAATATAAAATTAATATTAAACACCCTTAATCATATTAATGTTTTTATTAAAAAAAACATAGTTTCAATAATATTATGTACGATATAATAATCATGAGGTTAAAAGTTTCTAATATTTCATACTTAAATATTGTTTAATTAAAAAACAATTATGAGAAAAAAATTGCACACCACCAAAATGAAGTTTGACTAATCTAAAATATTTGTAGATCCTTAATAACTTTTTTTTTAAACATTTGTTAGACTTAAATAATAAAAAAAAATTAAAAATAATATCAAGATTCTATTTATTAAAAAATAAAAATAAAACCGTTTCGTTAAACTAGTCATTATAAAATCTAGATGACAATTTTATTTTATTTAAAAAAAATTATTTTTGTATACCTATTATACATTCATATTCATATTCATGGTTATCGAAGGTTAAAAAATTGTTAATAAAATACACTAATTAATAGATAATAATAAATTAAATACATTTATCTTATTAATCATTGATACTTCTAGGGAACCATAACGCTCCTAAAATTTTTTATTTATTGTTTTTTTTTATTTAAAAGAGAATTCAGTCACATTGATAATTATTATTATATGGAAGCAATCACTAGTACAAAATTGAAGAAAGATGGCGGGCATAGCCCGCCATCAATAAAAAGTAATGGAGGGCACATGCCCACCATCAATACCCCTGCCATCAAAATGTTTCGGTGGCGGGCACAAAAACATGGTGGGCATGCCTGCCACCAATTTGTTTTTTGTAAGAGACCGACCCGAATGGGGCACTAAATGGGCCCTTACCCCAATGCATGCATTCAAAGTAAAGGATATTTAAAACAGACATGATTTCGGATTCCAATTAAAACAAAACATTCAAAATAATCCCTTTAAAAACTAGACATTTTCCCCAAACTCGTCCCCTGTTTCCAAGCACTGCTCCAAGATAAATACATTTCCAAAGTTTACTCGATCGAGAGATTTACTAAAAGCCATTCAAAACCTGTTCGGATACAACATTTGGAATCCACAAATATTTACAAACATCCTAGGCTCTCCGTGCATACATGCATTCGGGAAAATAAAAACACACGAGAGTCATAATACAAAAATCGAGTTGGAAGATGGGCCCCATGATCACGGCTCCTCCTTCGGGCATCCTGTCGCGCACGGTTACTGTGGAAAACCACGCAGAATAAGGGTGAGTAACGAATTACTCAGTAAGAATCCCCAACCAGGGTACAATACGATATACATGGTCATCTCGATGAGCGTATGCAAGCTATGAATATAACACGAATAGAGCACATAGCTTAGCCCATACTTGGGCCTCGGATGCCAACTTCGGTGGCTTAGTCCGGAATAAAATCATCACACGATCCAATACATAAGTCGCCCTATACGAGAAACAAGTCCCGCCTCACTGTCTCATTGTCGACGAAAGGTACATCGCTCAAGATCCCGAGGAGCTCTCGGTCGGTTGTAATGAGCGTAAACATGCACCGCGTGCTACTGCGAGACCATGGGGTGCCGGGTCTAGAGGCAAGTTGCCCATGTCCGATCCACCACGCCTAACTAAATCTTTGGATCGGTGTCACCGACATAGGGTGTGAGACACGGACACTTAAACTATGTCGGCTGAACCACCGCACCGAGGCTAAGGGAGCGGGTCGTGGTAGGCTTACACCAGAAGCCGCCCTTACCTTAACAGTGGCAATCGGGGGCTACGGCCGAACACGCCGAGGGCGTGCCGACTATCGAGGACAAGGCAATGCCAAGTCATCATCCCGACGGTTGGGGCATTTAACGATCGCCACCCTCACCCAAGATTGCGGGGCCTACCGCTCGGGTTAGCAAATCCCTCACGGGGTCAGGGGCGGAATGAATTGCTCGACGTCCCCGCCATGGATGCAAGGTACTTTATGCATCGGGCCGGATGATGCTATCTACCGCAACTCTAACACCGCCCTTAGCAAGCGACAAACAATTCCATAAAATCCAATACGTGCTCAATAAGAATACAACGAGCCTAGCATGATACTACTGAAGCAAAGAGCAGATACGAGCATGCGAGAAAGGAACAACCTAGCATGGATTAACATGAGAATTAACCAAGAAATCATGCTAACAGGGAATTGATTGAAGCACCTAGCTACACATGTCAATAATCACAAACAAGCAATCAATCAACAATCACATATAATATCGCGAGGTCCACACAACCACGGTAAGAAATCCTTACCTTGGTCGGGGGCGGTTTGTACGAAATCCTAAGTCGCGAACAATCTCGATCTAGCTACAGGAACCTATCAATCATCACAAAAATCACACAATAGGCCTAAATGCAATAAAATAAATGAGGCTCGGCTGGGAGCAACTCACGAGGCACAGCGAACGCGCGAACGAGCCGATTGCACGAAGCGGGCAAGCAACGGGGCTCGAAGAAGCGCTGGTTGGGCGCAGAAATGGGCGCGTGGCGCGTTAGAGTGCGCGCAGCTGGGCGCGCGGACCTTGTGTGCGGATGAGCGCTTGCTGCTGCGCGGAGATGCGAGGGGCGAAGCGAAGCTCGGTTGGGCGCTCATGGCTGGCACGACTTCGCGCGGCGGGGGTGGGCGACGCGTTGCGGAGCTAGGCGAGAGGCGCGCGCGTGAGACGGACGGCACTCTGGCGAGCTCGACGAGCAGGGCTCTTTTCGCGCGCGAACAGGCGAACAAAAGACACAAATCCAAGCGATCCACGGGATTCGACGCTCGATTCCTTGAAGAAGAACTCCCTACACTAGCCGCACAAAACCCATACTTCAAATCGCCTCAACTCGGCCGATGAGCGGAAAGCGAAACTAGGGAGAAGAAATCGAATTCTTTTTGAAAGAAAAGAAAAAGAAGCTTACCAGTGCTCGGGGATGGAAGACGACCTCAAATTGGAGGCAAGGCTTGGTCGAACGGAGTGGAGAAGGAAGAGGATCGAGAGAAATTGGGTGTCGGTCGGGGTGATCGCGAGGAGGAAGAAGAAGAAGAAAAGTGGGGCGAAGCTCGGGCGAGCTGCCTTTTAAAGCAAAACAGTGGACAAACAAGCATAAGGACAAGATCGTGCGATTAAGTTAACAAACGTGCGCGGTGGCTCGGCTGGCTGTGCCCTCCGCCTAGCATGCGACACGGCCCTAGTTCGATTCCTGCTCGACGCGCTATTTAATCCCCTATTTATTTTTGCTCCTTCCCAAGCCCAAACGCCTTCACCAAAAATCCCAATTCTTTTCAAATTGACTCATAATTATTCCGACAAATTTAATTTCAAAATCGGCCCTGTCGGCCCGACCCAAAATTACCAAAATGCCCCTGGGCCTCCCGGGAAGACCGAGATGAAATTTTCCGGGCCGTTACAATACTCTCCCCTTACAAGACTTTCGTCCTCGAAAGTCACTTAAGATTGGAATAGCTCGGGATACTGCAATCTCATCTCATCCTCCCGTTCCCAAGTAGCTTCCTCTAAACTCTGACTCCTCCACTGAACCTTTACCAACCGGATTTCACGATTACGCAGTGTCTTTGTCTCAAAGGCAAGAATTCCCACTGGCTTTTCCTCGAAGCTCAATTCCTCATTCAGCTGCAAAGGCTCAAAATCCACAATGTGCGACGGGTCCGGCACGTACTGCCTCAACATCGATACATGAAATACACTGTGCACTGCTGACAATGATGGAGGCAAGGCTAATCGATAAGCAACCTGGCCGATCCTCTCCAGGATTTCAAACGGACCAACAAAACGGGGGCTCAGCTTCCCACGCTTGCCAAACCTCAAAACTCCTCGCATTGGTGCGACCTTCAGGAATACATGTTGACCAACCTCAAACTCCAAATTCCGACGTCGAACATCGGCATAACTCTTACATGCGCGCTGCCTGGGTGTCAACATACGGGCTCTAATCTTCTCGCGACAAAGCATCATTGGTCAATTGCAAAGCAACTCGGGACCCAAAACACGCCTATCACCAACCTCTTCCCGAACACGGAGAGATCGGCAGCGCTTGCCATACAAAGCCTCGAATGGAGCCATCAGAAATCGCCGATCGATAAATTGTTGTTATATGCAAACTCCATCGATCTGAGATATTGGTCCCAACTACCCGGAAATCCAACACACAAGCCTCAACATATCTTGAGAATCTGGTTCACCCTCCGATCGACCATCGATGCGAGGTGAAAAGTCAGGTTGGCCGCACTCGGTGCCTAAACCCATACGAGGCGCTCTCGAAAGCGAGAAGTGAACCTCGAATCACGGTCGATACGATCCTCACAGCACACCGTGATAGCGAATGATCTCGCTTAAAAAGCAATTGCGCCTTTTGTGTTCTACGGTATAAGTGTCTCTCACCGGGAATGAAGTGTTCGCTCTTAGTCAAACGGTCAACTATCACCCGGATCGAGTGAACTTCCTCGGAGTCCTCGGCAAACCCGAAATGAAGTCCATGGAGATTTCTTCCCATTTCCACCGAGGCACACTCGTGGTTTGCAACAATCCGGTGGTCTCTGCTGGGTGCCTTCACTTGGCGACAAGTGAGACATCGACCGACAAACTCCGCAACACCTCTTTTCATACCCATCCACCGAATGTCCGCTTAAGATCTCGATACATCTTGGTACCCCGGGGTGCCAAGCAAACGGAGAAGCGTGGGCCTCACGAGAGCAACTACGCTCATGAACACCGCAACATCCGGAACACACATCCGGCCTCTGACACGTCCCCCACTGTCGGTGAATATACAAAATCAAAGTCGCCGTCAACATCGACTCTGTCAACCAACTCTCTTAAGTGCGTGGTCACTCGGTGACTATCAATAATCCGCGGCCTAATCGATGTTTGGATGTCAATCGATCTACTCTGGCAGTAACCTCACCCAACAATACCGCAATCTCAGCCCGCTCGAACTCTCTCTCGCAATCTGGGTGGGAACTCAGCGATCACAGAGTGCGACGTCTTTCTACTTAATGCATCGGCTACAACGTTGGCTTTACCGGATGGTACAGAATCTCGCAATCATAATCTTTCACTAGCTCTAACCATCTCATACGCCTCATGTTCAACTCTTTACGGGTAAGCAGATACTTGAGGCTCGGTGATCGATAAACATCCGAATTCGCTCACCGTATAGATAATGCCTCCAAATCTTGATTGCAAACACCATCACGCCAACTCCATATCATGAGTCGGATAGTTACGCTCATATGGCTTGGTGGCGGGAAGCATAAGCAATGACCTTCCCCGTCTTTGCATCAACACACAACCCAACCCAAACTTGGAAGCATCGTTGTAAACCACGAAACCACTGTCCCCTCGGGATCGCCAACACTAGGGCTGAAGTCAAACTGCGCTTGAGCCTGGCAAAGCTCTCATCACACCTACCGTCCCAAACAAACTCGACACCCTTCCTCGTCAGACGAGTGAGGGGCGAGGCTATGGCGGAAAAATCCTTAACAAACCGACGGTAGTAACCTGCCAAACCTAGGAAGCTGCGTATCTCAGTGGCGAATTCGGCCTGGCCCACGAACTCACGGCCTCAATCTTTGCAGGATCCACAACTATACCATCTCTCGAGACTATATGACCTAAAAAGGCCACTTGTTCCAACCAGAACTCACATTTGGAAAATTTCGCATAAAGCTGGTTTTCCCTCAAGGTTGTCAACACTTTCCTCAAATGCTCTGCATGATCCTTTCTGGTCCTTGAATAGATCAGAATATCGTCAATGAACACAATGACGAAGCTGTCCAAAAATGCTTTGAACACCCTATCCAACATGTCCATGAACGCTTCTTTGGTGCATTCGTCAATCCAAGCGACATGACCCCAAACTCGTAGTGCCCATATCTAGACACGAACGCTGTCTTAGGAATGTCGGCGTCCCTAATCCATAGCGGTGATACCCGGATCTCAAATCTATCTTGGAGAACACGGAAGCTCCACGAAGGCGATCGAACAAATCATCGATCACGGGGCAACAGCGGATACTTATTCTTCACTGTCACCTTATTAAGCTCACGATAGTCAATGCATAGGCGCATCAAACCGTCCTTTTTCTTCACAAACAACACCGGCGCTCCCCACGGCGACACACTCGGACGGATGAATCCTCGATCTAACATCTCCTGCGGTGAACCTTGATTCCTTTAGCTCATTTGGCGCCATACGATCACGGAGCCTTCGAGATAGGGAGGTCCCGGCTCGAGCTCAATTGTGAAGTCAACCTCTCTCTTCTTGGGGCAACCGGTAATTCCTCGGGAACACGTCGGCAAACTCCCGCAGACAACCGGCACTTGATCAGCGATCGGTGAGGATGGCTCTCTCCGGACAATTTGGCTAGGTAGCCCCAAGCTCCATGAGCTAGCAAACGACGGGCTTTCACAGTTGACACCATCGGCGGGCAAACTCCACCCTGAACTCCACGAAACTTGAAGCTGGGCCGACCGTGGCTTTGAACACTACTTCCTTCCGGTGGCGATCAATCAATGCGTGGTTAGCGGCTAACCACTCCATACCAAGGATCACATCGAAACCACTCATGGGTAGAACTATGAGCGTAGCTACCAAAGAACTCCCGGATATCTCGATCCGGCCATCCTTAATCTTATCCTTAGTTAACATATTAACTCCCGAAGGAGTAGCAACAGATAATTCAAAACCTAAAGGTTCTAATCTCAACCTAGCATGCTCAGCAAACAATACAGATACAAACGAGTGTGTAGAGCCAGAGTCAAACAAGACAAATGCACAATGATCCAAAACAAGAAGCGTACTTGCCCGCTGCGGCATCCGTGACGCTCGGCCTCGACGGTTCGTAGCGAACACACGACCTGCTGCTGCTGCCGAGACGGTGAATCGCCATAATTGGTGATCGCAGAAACGGATCGTATGACCCTCTCTTCCACATCTCGAAACACCGCTGGGGCCGGTCGACAAGCTCCAAAGTGGACTCTTCCACAAGTGGCACATGCGGGAACACGCCTCGGGACCGCGCTCGCCTGGTGGTGGGCTGGCCGGCATCCTATGCCGATCTCGGTTCGAAGGCGCGCTTGGCGGCACGGCGCCCCTCTAAACTCAAACCTCCTCTTCTGCCCCACTACTGGCTAGGACGGGGCCGCGGGCGGGGCGGCGCCAGCCCGCTCGACAGGATATTTCCCATTGTAAATAGTGGCCAGCTGAACCGCTTTAGCATAAGTGATAGGGGCCAGGGCTCTGACATCATGAGACACACCCTGCCTCAGACCAGAAATGAACTTTCGAATTTTCAATTCAGGGGTCGCTATTAGCTGCGGAGCAAAATAGCCATACTCCGAAAACTTCCTTTCGTATTCCTCAATAGAATCAGAACCCTGCTGCAGATTCTGGAAAAGCGCTACCATCTTCTCTTGAGCCTCATCGCTAATATATTTGACCCTGAACTCCGACTTAAAGAACTCCCAGGTGGCAGGTGGAGACCCAGCTGGTCTCTCACTCAAGGTGGACTCCCACCACCATCTAGCTACGCCCCCTAACGCATGGGCTGCACACCTCGGCCTCTGCACATCGGGGCACACCATAATCAGGAAGGTGTACTCCAAATGGGCAATCCATCTGGCTGCGAATAAAGCGTCACCTGTGGCGTCAAACTTATCAGGGTTCCACTTTACGAAGTCCTTCAACCATTTACCAAGTTCATCGGCACCTTCTGCCACTTCTGCCTCAAAGGCTGCTGGATCCTGCGGAGTGGGGGTCTTCTTTGCGCCCTCTTTGAAACAAGCGAGTCAATTTGCTCGTCCGAGCTCGGGACTCTTCCCGTGTCTTTGCCAATAAAGCACAGGTCTACGCCTCTGGCCACTCAACAGTCAACCACCATAGACCTCATGGAATTAGCAAATTGCTGCTCCGGGAAGCGATCTCCGCGGCGCCTGATCGCCTCAATGCCTACTCGGCCTCAACCGGGGAGCTACGAGGCGGAATGCTATCCGTCTCAGCTTAGGACGATGTCCATGCGGTGTCAGATCCGATCCTGACACCTCGGCCTCCTCTCGGGCGTCCTCTTCCGGCGCGGGTAACTGGCATGCTGGCGATCTACACCCAAACCAAAAACGAGTCAGAACATGCTCGTCTCCGCTCCACAATACTACACAAGGCATACACTAGATGGCGGTATTGTAAATTCTTAACCCTTTTTAAACAACAAATAGTAAACTTAGGCGTACTGATGATGGCGCCAGTGCTAGTGATCATGGGAAAACGACCTACAACAACAGGTCATACTACAGAATTTATGACTCTGAGCTCTGATACCAACTGTAAGAGACCGACCAGAATGAGGCACTAAATGGGCCCTTACCCCAATGCATGCATTCAAAGTAAAGGATATTTAAAACAGACATGATTCGGATTCCAATTAAAACAAAACATTCAAAATAATCCCTTTAAAAACTAGACATTTTCCCTGAAACTGTCCCCTGTTTCCAAGCACTGTTCCAAGATAAATACATTTCCAAAGTTTACTCGATCGAGAGATTTACTAAAAGCCATTCAAAACACATTCGGATACAACATCTTTGGAATCCACAAATATTTACAAACATCCTAGGGCTCGTGCGTACATGCATTCGGGGAAAATAAAACACACGAGAGTCATAATACAAAAATCGAGTTGGAAGGCTGGGCCCCATGATCACGGCTCCTCCTTCGGGCATCTGTCGCGCACCACGGTTACTGTGGAAAACCACGAGAATAAGGGTGAGTAACGAATTACTCGGTAAGAATCCCCAACCGGTACAATACGATATACATGGTCATCTCGATGAGCGTATGCAAGCTATGAATATAACACGGAATAGAGCACATAGCTTAGCCCACACTTGGGCCTCGGATGCCAACTTCGGTGGCTTAGTCAGGAATAAAATCATCACGCGATCCAATACATAAGTCGCCTATACGAGAAACAAGTCCCGGCCTCGGCTGTCATCTCTTGTCGCGAAAGGTACACGGCTTAAGATCGAGGAGCTCTCCGGTCGTGTTGTAATGAGCGTAAACATGCACCGCGTGCTCTGCGAGACCATGGGGTGTGCGGTCCAGAAAAATTTGCCCATGTCCGATCACCACGCCTAACTAAATCTTTGGATCGGTGTCACCGGCATAGGGGTGTGAGACACGGACACTTAAACTATGTCGGCTGAACCACCGCACTTTGAGGCTAAAGGCGGGTCGTCGTGGTAGGCTTACACCGAAGCCGCCCTTACCTTAACAGTGGCAATCGGGGGCTACTGGCCGAACTGGCGAGGCGCGTGCCGACTATCGAGGACAAGGCAATGCCAAGTCATCATCCCGACGGTTGGGGCATTTAACGACCGCCACCCTCACCCAAGATTGCGGGGCCTACCGCTCGGGTTAGCAAATCCCTCACGGGGTCGGGACGGAATGACTTGCTCGGCGTCCCCGCCATGGATGCAAGGTACTTTATGCATCGGACCGGATGATGCTATCTACGCAACTCTAACCCGCCCTTAGCAAGCAAACAAACAATTCCATAAAATCCAATACGTGCTCAATAAGAATACAACGAGCCTAGCATGATACTACGAAGCAAGGCAGATACGAGCATGCGAGAAAGGAACAACCTAGCATGGATTAACATGAGAATTAACCAAGAAATCATGCTAAGCGGGAATTGATTGAAGCACCTAGCTACACATGTCAATAATCACAAACAAGCAATCAATCAACAATCACATATAATATCGCGAGGTCCACACAACCCCGGTGAAGAAATCCTTACCTTGGTGGGGGACGGTTTGGCACGAAATCCTAAGTCGCGAACAATCTCGATCTAGCTCACGGGAACCTATCAATCATCACAAAAATCACACAATAGGCCTAAATGCAATAAAATAAATGAGGCTCGGCTGGGGAGCAACTCACGAGGCACGCACGACGAACGATTTAACGCAGAGCGATTGCACGAACAGGGCAGCAACGGGGCTCGAAGAAGGCGCTATTGGGCGCAGAAATGGGCGCGTGGCGCGTTAGGTGCGCTGCTGGCTGGGCGCGGACGCTTGTGGACGCGGCGCGGCTGCTGCGCATGGAGATCTGGGGCGAAGCGAAGCTTTTACTGGCGCTCATATTTGCACGACTTCGGCGAAAGGGGCTCTTCGCGGCGCGTTGCGGAGGAGTTAGGCGGCGCGCGCTGTGACGGACGGACGGCAAGTGGCGAGCTCGACGAACAGGGCTCTGTTTTTCGCGCGCGAAGCGGGCGAACAAAAGACACAAATCCAAGCGATCCACGGGGATTCGACGCTCGATTCCTTGAAGAAGAACTCCCTACACTAGCATTGCACAAAACCCATACTTCAAATCGCCTCAACTCGGCCTATGAACGGAAAGCGAAACTAGGAGAAGAAATCGAATTCTTTTTGAAAGAAAAGAGAAAAAGAAGCTTACCAGCTGCTCGGGGATGGAAGACGACCTCAAATTGGAGGCAAGGCTTGGTCGAACGGAGCTGGAGAAGGAAGAGGATCGAGAGAAATTGGCTGTCGGTCGGGGGTGATCGCGAGGAAGAAGAAGAAGAAAAGTGGGGCGAAGCTCGGGCGAGCTGCCTTTTAAATCAAAACAGGGGACAGACAAGCATAAGGACAAGATCGTGCGATTAAGTTAACAAACGCGCGCGCGGTGGCTCTACTGTTTGTGCCTTTCGCCTAGCATGCGACACGGCCCTGGTTCGATTCCTGCTTGACGCGCTATTTAATTCCCTATTTATTTTTGCTCCTTCCCAAGCCCAAACGCCTTCACCAAAAATCCCAATTCTTTTCAAATTGACTCATAATTATTCCGACAAATTTAATTTCAAAACCGGCCCTGTCGGCCCGACCCAAAATTACCAAAATGCCCCTGGGCCTCCCGGGAAGACCGAGATGAAATTTTCCGGGCCGTTACATTTTTCCTGCCCGCCACCAAAGTCTATTTTTTTCATCCCTACTCGGTCAGAACTTTTTTAAAAAAAATGGTTAGATATAGTTAGTCAATAATGATTAAAAAGAAGATTGTGCCAGCCATCAAAAGTTACAATTTGGTCAAAAAAATAAAATAAATAGGGCATAATGGAGCCCGCCCGCCATTAAAAGACATTACTTTATAAAAAAAAATTACGGATATTGTGGCCTGCCATTAAAAGACTATCATTTTACTAAAATTGTGTCTGCCATCAAAAGTTTCAACACTTAATATTTAAATAACCTCATAAACCAATTCCAACACACCCACAAATTCATGTGTGAAAATATACTAACTTCCTAAACTGTCCACACCCACTTACTCATGTTATATGATTTCTATCTTCTAAATACACCAACCACTAAACTCATGTGAAAATTTGAACTTCTAAACACATGCAACAAAAAATTCGGCAGCATAACGACGCAACAATGCAATTCCCAAACAAAACTTGCAAGTCTCAATATATGTGTGGATGAGTTGTATATCATCTTTCGTATGAAGATTTGGACGTAAAATTCACATAATACTGATCCATTTTGTTGAGGGCACTATTGAAAAAAATAGTTACACACTTAGTACGATAAGTCAAACATCACAAAAAGAAAAAGAAATCATAATTTAACTTTACCTTTACCCATTTCCACAATAATTGTTTGGTGTTCAACGCGTGTGTTGCATGCCAAGCTCGGTATGCACTATATTAAGAAAGTTAAAACTTTAGGATGTGATAAAATATAAATTCAATGTCCAAAAGTTTATTTATACACTTACCCTGTTACAATTTGGTATAAATTCTCATCGATCGGATTTTGACCTAATGAATTGAAGACGTACACTGTATGATCCTCAAGACTTATCACGATCAAAATCTAATGGTTCCTATACAATTAATTAATATTGATTATGATATAAACATTCGTATAAGTATTAAAAATGTAAAATTTGGAACACATATCCTGTATTAAAGGGAAAGAACAGTCGTTGACCTATGTCTTCCAACATGTTAAACCTTCCAACTAGATGTCGAAGTTGATCTTGTTGACTTGTATTCTTCCATACCGAGGCATATTCGCTACCATCTACTAGTAGATAATTCTTAAGTGTTTCTTGATCGCAATTAGCGCATATGTAACTGCAATAGAATGAGAAAATGTTATTAAATAAGACAACCACGTAATTAAAGTAGTATAAGGATATACAACCGTTTACTTACCCGATGTAGCATAGTATAGGAGTATATCCTATTTCTTCCATATTGCAATATTGAAGGATCTTTTCACCGTCAATATAACAATTGGGATGAAAACCAATGATGTTAAGCAGTATAGTTATTATGCCACCTAAACTCTAGTGATCTCGAACATAATTACATACTAGTTTGATCATCATTGGAATGATCGTGTTCGATTGATGAGATTGTGAATTCAAAACAGCCTTTTTACTACTAGTAACTGGTATAGACTTTTTCTTGGTCGTTTGCTTAGGGTTAGAGGCCTATGACAATAAATAAGCATTTATTATAAGTACAACAAATGTGGTACATGCATGTTAAATTAATATAAATATATAATGTACAATTATATACTTCCTTTGATGTAGTATTTGTCGTTAAAATTAGTGATCTTGGTCATGGCACAAAAGTGTTGCGAGCGTGTCTAAGGAACTGCAGCTCGTCGTTTATAGGGATGGGTAGGTCTAAGTCTTCATTGCCTACTAGTATCATGTCGACCGTGACCCGCGCATTGAATTTTCTGAGGCATACCATGTAACCTACTGGAAGAGTCACTCGATTCATACACTGTGCCAATGGCAACAACATCACCTCCGTGTTCAACGGCTAGTTGACATGCCATACACTTTGAAAAAAAGAAGAAAATAGAGCATAATTAACATACAAAATGATTCAAATGTATGATTAAGACTAAATAATATGAAACTTACTACTTCTAAGTCAACGGGTTCTTCAGCGGGTTCACCAACGGCGCTGACCTCTTGAAGGATTACTTGTTCTTCCCTTATGGCATGATCTCTATTACTCCTTTCACACGAAGAGTTGAATCTTTGAGAGCAATCAGCTCAATTTGGTTGTTCATCCATCTTATACTTTGGATGATCCATCTTAAAGAAAACTGATGGCGATACAAATCGACCTGCTCCCCTAACACGCCCACGATGTTCCGGCGTTCCTAATGCTTCACCCAAAATATCTTGACCTGGATGATTTTGTCGTTCCAATTCATTCTGTTGCAAAATAGTTTTAGATTGACATCCTAAGAGTTGGACTCAAACCATACAAGAAATAGAACACGAACATACAATTTTATCAACCGTTTCAACAGTGTCACGGTCGACGTTGGCTTGATTTTTTACTGTTCAAGCTGCTTTCCATAATTCAGCACGGGCTGAAGGATCGGTTTTAATATCTATATTCTACAATCAAAGTTTTAGTGCACATGACATAGTAAAGTAGAAAATACATAATGATCAGAACATATATTTTAAGGGTTTAGAGAGTTTCTTACAAGTTCATGACTGAGCTGCACATATCCTTTTCGAGCCATGTGATGAGGATACTTTTGTAGAGCTTGCAACTCTTTTTTCTCCTTACTTTGTTTCTGTATATCATATAATTATATGAATATTGTAAAGGTTGTAGACATTAAACTAATAAAATAAATAGTTAATTACCTAGAATTTTTCAGACAATCTACTGTCCACAAAACAATTCCAGTCATCTTGTGTAATCCAAGGGTATTTAGCGGGTGGTGTTCTCAAAATCTCTAGTTGATCCAAAAATGGTTGGATGTACTTTTTGTTAAGATTGTATCTAAATGTTCTTAACGTTGTTGACATCGACATCATTACATTATGTTTCGACATAGGATCCAACTTAAACGTCATCTGTTAACAAAATAATAAGTTCGGTTAAAAATTAAGTATGAAATACATGATGAAATTTAGATAATATGTAACTACCTCTATACAATCTCAAATCGTCTATTTCAGTTGGTCAGGGACAACATACCAATCTTCGTAAGTAATAGGTATTTCGTTTCTAACACATAAACCAATATAACTACGTAACTTCGTTGAAGCCTCGCCGACATCCTGTCCCATAGAGTTATATTGAACAGTTCAACGCTCTCCTGGCATCCTGTCTTGGGCAAGCTCACGCAACACTGTCGGTCATCTAGTACGTCGGTTTCGAGAAGACTGTCTGCCCATGAGAACATAGTCAGCATAATTGCTAACAGACCCAGACATTATGTGAACCTACATATATAAGAAACAATGTATGTTAATCACAAATAGATCAAAATATTTTTCAAGGAATGAGTTAAATAACCACAAAAACACTAATACACTATTATTAGTTGTATATAAAAACAATAACAATACCCTATTTATTAATCCATATACCATCACAATCACTTCTAATATAGGTGTATGATTCATCATCGACAATATTAGGTAGGGATTCTATGACTCCGTACCCACAATCTTGGTCAATATCAACATCATCATTACCGTGTTCTACAACTATCCTTTGTGAAGGCATTAGCACCACTGACCAATGAGGATTAATTGGATCTTTTATGTAGAACACATGTTTGGCTTGAGTAGCTAAATTGAAGAAGTTAGATTTATGTTCAATGTGATTAAGGTCTACGGTCGTAAATCCCAAGTCGTCTACTTTAATCCCACCATTGTTTTCAACCCAATCACATTTGAATAAGACGACTTTAAAACTATTATAATCGAGCTCCCAAATTTCTTGTACTATACCATAAAAATTCATGTCTGACATGATTGGATTTTTGTCCTTCGAACTAGATATTTGCATTGTTTCGGTTGTTATTATAGCTCCACTGTTTTACACACTTCTAAGATCGTCACATTTTTTTGTATGATATTGCATACCATTAACCATGTAACTTTCGAAAGTGGTAACTTCTGAACGAGGTCCATATGATATCCACCTTAACGTAGATGATATATAATGTCTTGGAACCCCTAAAGCCAAGCCAACTGCTAAATTTGCGATTATGTTCATCTCGAAGCCATTTTTTATTTTTAGACTTAGTAGGATTCACTTTACACAATATTTACATGCGTTGATCTACATATGGAAGCACTTCATCTACGTTATGAAGTATATACATATGTGCTTGATCAATCATATCTTTAGTTGGTGATTTATAACTGGCAGTAGATAATGGTCGATCGATATTTGAATCTATCATTTTGCTCGATGATCGCAACCCTACTGATTGAACTCCATGTAAAAATTCAGAACAAAACTCTATTGACTCTTCCAATATGTAATTTTCTCCAATGCATCCCTCTGAAAATTTCTATTATGAACATAACCTTTCAAAACTTTCATATACCTTTCAAAATGATACATCCACCTTAAATAAACTGGTCCAAAAAATTCAATCTCTCTTACAAGATGCACCACAAGGTGAACCATAATTGTGAAAAATGATGGTGGAAAATACTTCTCTAGTAGGCATAAAGTGATTACTACATCATCTTGCAATCCTTTCAATTTAGATGAATCAATCTACTTACTGCATATGGATTTAAAGAAGAAACAGAGACGAATGATGGCATATCTAACTTGTTTAGGCAAAACACCACGAATCACTACGGGTAACAATTGTTGCATCAAAACGTGATGGTCATGCAATTTGAGTCCATAAAGTTTCAAATCAGTAAGGGACACTAATTTGCTTATGTTCAATGAATAACCTTCAAGTCTTAATTTACACACACTCATCTTCTCTGTTCTCGATAGTGTGTAACATGCTGGAGGCAAAAACGTCTTTTTTCCTCCCGTTTTAATGGGGACTAACCAAGTCTTAATTTAGCCAAGTTTTCAAGAGTTTTTAGTCCATCCTTTATTTTTCCAGGAATATCAAGAAGAGTTCTGATAATATTCGAACACACGTTTTTCTCACTGTGCATGACATCTAAACAAGTCGCACGTGAACATGTTTCCAATACTCTAATTAAAAAAAGATCAATTTCTTCTTCCAATAAGATTCGGTAGGCTGTTGTCCCTTTCCAAACGAAAAATTTAAGAACATTTAATTGTGCAAGAATCTCTTCACCACTTAACGGTTTATGGGGTATTCCATATTCTTGTTCTCCATTAAATGCTATTCTTTGTCTTCTAAATGTATGCTCAATTGGTAAATATTTTTTATGTCCAAGATACACATTCTTTTTTCCGCTAGGTAGATAAATTGATGATGTATTATCTCCACAAATCGGACATGCTTTATAACCTTTTGTGGTACACCCACACAGGTTGTTATATGCTGGAAAATCATTAATGGTCCACATCAAAATAGCTTTCAGGGTGAAGCATTCTTGCCGATGTGCATCAAAACATTCAATGCCCGTGTTCCATAACATTTTCAAATTGTAGATTAACGGAGCTAAATAGATATCTATATCATTTCTAGGTTATTTGGATCCTGAGATTAATGAATTTAACATAAAAAACTTATGCTTCATGCACAACCATGGAGGTATATTGTAAGTCACCAACATAACTGGCCAACAACTATATCTAATACTTTGGTCACCGTGTGGATTGACTCCATCTGTTGATAGGGCTAGGCGAAGGTTCCTTGTCTCTAAACTAAAATCAGGCCACTTTTCGTCTATTTCTTTCCATGAGTGTGTGTCGGCTGGATGTTATATGTACCCATCGACCTGACGATTCGTAGCATGCCACGTCAATAATCTCGAAGTTTCTTTACTTCGAAACATTCGTTCAAATCTTGGAATATGAGAGAAATACCACATAACTTTTGCTATAATTTTTTTTACATCTTTCATATTCTTCTGAACCTTCCATCTTGATGTTTTACATGTAGGACACAATTCTGCATCAACAAGTTCTTTTTTATACAAACAACAGTCATTGATGCAAGCATGAATCTTTTTCATAATTCATTCCTAAGGTACTTAAAATCCTTTTTGCATAATAGGCGGATATTGGAATTTCATTAGGACTAGGCAATAAAACGCTCAATAATTCTAAGAGCTCTATGAAACTTTTATCGCTCCATCCATACTTTGCTTTCAAATTATAAAGCTTAATCAATGTTGATATATTGGTAAAATCTTTACAATTTGGATGCAATGGTTTCTTGGTATCCTCTAATGTTTCCTCAAATACAGGGGATTTGTCGTTAAAATAATTTTGTGCAGCCTCAAACATCCCTATTGGGTCATCCGAGTCATCCACATTCTCATCTATAACTTGATCTATTGGAACACTTTCACTATTTCTTTTTCTTGAAACTAATTCTCCATGCCAAATCCATGTGTTATAACTTTGATCGATATCATTACAAAATAAATGGTCTCTTATTACATTCACATTTTGGTATTTGGCATTCACACATTCCAAACATGGACAACAAACGACATTCAATCCTTTCGAATGTCGTATGACATTGTTTATAAATATCTCAACACTCAATCTGTATTCCGGTGACATTCGATCCTTAAACATCCACGACTTATCCATAGCCATTTTAGTAATTCTAATCAACTAGAGAAACTTAACCTACAATTTTTTTTAAAAAAAGTAAAGTTGAGTCACACATCTCACTCCTAACTAAAATTAAATTAATCAACAAAGAATAAGCTAAAATCAACTCAACACATGCATGGAAAATTTTTTCATAATGCATTAATTATACAAAACTAAACTAATACAAAGAAGGCACAATGAAAATTTAAGTTTCTTAAACTAACTTTGGAAACAAAAGTTTCTTGAATTATATAAAAAATGTCCATATATGAAACAAACAAACACTTAAAGCCATCTTGAGACATATATGAGATTTGAAGCACATTTCACAAATTTGAGACATATGAAATTTGAAGCACAAATGAACAAATTTGAAACATATATGGAAAGATTACAAAAATGCATTCATGAAAAATTACCTAAAAAAAAGAACTCTTTTTCTTTAGAAATGAAAAATGGACTAGAAATTAACTAGTTTTTGGGAAGAAATACACAAATTTGAGAAAGGGAAACCAAGTGGCGGTGGAGGCAGCGTTGATGGTCGAAAAATGGCCGGGAATGACCGGAGAAGTGGCGGCGGCGGCGGCGTGGGGGTAGGGGTTGGTTGAAGAGAAGAGAGAAAAGGGGCAAAATGGCTCGAGTAGAGAGAGAAAAGGAAAGAAAGGAAAAGAAAAAGGTGGCGGGTGGGCCTTGCCCGCCACCAAAGAATTTCTGTGGCAGGCCTGGCCCGCCACCAAAAAAGGCCCAAGCCCGCTACCAAAAAAAAAATGTGGCGGGCCCAATTCTGCCCACCACCAATATCCCTACCCGTCATCTTTCATCCGTGTTTTTAAAAACCTTCTTTTTAACCCGTCATCTTTCATCCGTGTTTTTAAAAACCTTCTTTTTAGCCCGCCATCTTTTCGTGAAATTGTAGTAGTGAATAAAATATCCATCAAATTTTTGAATTTATTGCTTTTTTTTTTATTAGGTAGAATAGATCTCAATCCACTCATACAAGTCTTAAACTTATAGTTATTTTTTGTATATACAATCAAGACTCTCAACATTATTTAAATTAATTTAACCCTTCAAAAAAAAGATCCACTCTTACTATTATGTCAAAGTGTAACCGAATACAAGAGTATAAAATTTGAATCTCATTTTTTTAACAAACAAAATAAGTTCAATATTTTTAAGTTTATTGAAAATAAGTTCATACTTTTAAATCTATTGTGAACTACGAATAAAAATTCAATGTGTATAAATTATTTAAATTTTATTTTTGTTTTAATAATAAATTGATGTATTTAGTGTTAATATTAAAAAAAACACATTATTTTATTACAATAATTTATAATCATAAATTTTTAAATACGATATTTATAGTCTATCTCTAAACAGTTGAACTTTTATATATTAAAAGATAATACGATATTTATAAAAATTTAATGTTATATATTAAGAGATAATATATATCAATTTATTTTAATTTTTATAATTCAAATTTATTTAAATAAACATTTGATATAATAATAGTATAATTATTATAATTATGTATTCATATATTAAAATAATATTATTACTATAATAAAAATATATCATATATATATATAAAGATGAAAAAATGTTAAAATGTTAAAATTAAAAATTTAAAAAAAGAAAAGAAAGAAGAAGAAGGACGGAGAGAGAAGATGAGATGAGGTGAAGAACTAATAACTCTCAAGAATTGAGAGTTAAAGTAGCTTAAAAGAATATATTTTTATAAGAATTTGCTAATATTTAATTAATTTAATATTGAATTTCTCCCCATCATGCTTAAATGTCGCTTAAACGAAACATCCATTAGTTTTCTTATTAGGATGCATTTTCTAGGTTCGCTGCAGCGAAATATGCTTGAATGTGTGCAAAGTTATATGTTTTATAAAGAATTGATACTTTCTAGTTTGTCTGCAACATTCCTGATGGAGCGAAGCGAAATTCCCACATGAAGGTGTTTGCTAAAGCGAATATCAGCCCAGCCAAGCACGCCTTGAAGAGATTCAATACAGCAGTGGAGCTTAAAGAAATTACCAATTGCTTCGCCAAAGCGAAGCCACCAAAGAAAGAAGATGATGTAAACATAGCGAAGCCAAGATGCTCTGACAACCGACAATGTGGATCGTGGAGCAGAAATGTCAGATAAAGCAATCCTTCGTCTGAAAAGCACTCACAGAGAAGTCCAACATTGTTAGGATCGTGAAGCAGGTTTTGTCGCTTGGAGCTGGAGTATAAATAGAGTTGTTCACCTTCAGAGCAAATTATCACCCATTTTGGGGTCGATCACCCTTTCTTAGAAGAGTTTTCCGTCGAGCATTTCTGATCACCATTTCCTTAGTTCTTAGCTTAGCTTAGTCGTAGTTTAGTTGTTTTGCTTTCATCTACTTCTGTCTTAGTGTAGTTTTAACGAACCTTGTCACCATTTCGCTTTTATTTATCGACATGAGCAACTAAATCTATCATTGGAAGAAAATAGATAAATAGGAGTATTTCGCCTAAGCGAAATCTTAGCGAGATGATAAACTATTATGCATGTTGTGTTAATTTGAAATGCACTCCGTTTGATCCACTGTGTGTATGTTTTTATTTCGCTTCAAGAGAATAGAAATAGAGCGTTCTTGCATGTATAACATTAGGTTCGCAAAGTTCACTTAGAGATGAGTTTACTTGCATCTAAATTGAACACTTAGAGATAAGGTTCGCCTAATGTTGTGTTGCTTCGCCTTAGCAGTGTTTGAGTTCGAGAGAACCAAACCAATAGCTCGAGAGAGCCAAACTCTGAGACTTGAGAGAGTAAAAGAGAAAGTTCTCATGTTGCTTCTCGCTGTAAATAGTTTCGCCTAAGCAGAACTCTCCTAAAATGTCTTATTCCCTTCCGATGTATTTCGTCAGTTCGATTTATCTTCAATTTACTTAGTTTAGATTAGTTTCGCCACAACAATTTCCCCCGTTACCCCGACTCTCGATTTCGCTTAAGCATGGCACTAATAACTATTCCCTATGGAGATGACTTTTACTTACTTTAAAACTTGTTGCACAAAGACTGTGTATACTTGCACAACATTTGGGGATCACACACACACATTTCGCTTAATCAGAAGTAGAGACTTCGCTTTGGCGAAGTCTTGAACAAGCCACGTTATTATTCTTCCAATTATCATTTTCATTAAAATTGGTGTGTTGCGATTCTGCCCAACAAGAACACCTTGGGCCAAACAAGATGTTAGGTTTCCAACACCTCACCTCATCTTAAAACAAACATCCCCTTAAAAACAGCAATGTAACTCATTAAAACAAGGGGTATAATAAGTATGGTTGAAAATTTTTATTAATTAAATTTAAAATAAAAGATAGATTTACAAATACTTTTAAAATGACTAGATTTATAATTATTTTCCTAACTATCCTCCACAATTTCCCATAGTTTTTTGTGAACTTTCTTTAATGGGTCAATAGATTTGTACTAGTAGTTGGTATGAACTTATTTCCTTAATTAATGCATGTAGAGTATAAGTTTCCTTTCATTTAAATGGATCCCTTCATTTCTTAAATTACTTGCTAGAGATGGGCAACATTTTAAAAAAACGCTAAAGTTAATAATTGTATATTAATGAATTAACGGATATTATTGAATAAACTTTTGAATGATGATTAACTAATTTTTAAATGAAGTATAAATATACCAGATTATCAAATCCTAAAGATATGCTAATAGTAGTAACTCAAAATATTTGGAGGAGATATTGTTTGAACTCTAAAATTAAGAACTTTTTTTCTGGAGTATCTCAGAATTCTACCACTTAAGATATTTAATAACTATATTTTTTTGAAAAGGAAGAAATTAAATAACTATATTTTTTTGAAAAGGAAGAAATTTAATAACTAATAGAATTTTAATAACTATATGTATATTTATATTTATATAATTATAAAATGTTTCTACATTTTTGCACTAAATTTAAATTATCAAATAATAATTTTAATTTAATATTGAATTTTATAACCATTTTTCATCGTTAGTTAAATTTATTAAAATTCACAATATATTCAAAAATAGTTAATATTTTATTTTGAGCTTAAAAAATAATAGGTGTTATTACTTTTAAAAAAACTTAATAAAATTTATCACCTTAAAATTAAATTTTATCTCTAATTTTTAAAAATCGATCGTCTTTAGTTTATTCTCAATTTATCTATTAATTTACCAATTATTCTTGAATTATAAAATATATAAGAGTTATATCATTATTATAATTATAAATATAAATAAGTTAAATATATTTATTAGTATACATCTATGAATTTACCTTTAATCTCAAATGATAATTTTATCATTCTTAAAAAAAATCCACATCTCCAAGTCAACAATCAAGCAACAAAAGAAAAGTTAGATGAAAGTTAAGGTAAATAAACCAACAAAAATAAGATAACTAATTTTTTTTATTATAAAGCAAAAAGAAACTAAAAAAGGTAACCTCAACCAAAGAGAAAGTTATATATATATATATATATATATAGTAATAATAGGAAATTATTGTTATCAAATTTTTTAAACTGAAGAATTCATGCACTCTAACCTCAGATGATAATCTTATCATTTTTCAAACTTTTTTTCTAGATCTCCAAGTTTTTTTCTGAAAGACAACAATTATGCAAAAAAAAATCCCTACAAAAATTATTGCAAAAAAAAAAAATTAGATGAAAGGTAAGGTAAATAATCCACAAAATAAGATAACTTATTATAAAACAAAAAAAAACAAAGAAAGTAAATCCAAGCAAACAAAAGTGTTCTTGTAAACAAAATGTAAGAACTATTTATAGGATTGAAAATTTTAATTTATTACTTTAATTAGAATATAAAATGTCAAATAAAATCTATGAGATTTGGTAAAAATATCTTATTTTCTACGGATGAAAATCTAAATGATATTGTAAATATCTTCATTTGGTTGTTGAAATCTCTTATCTTCTAACTTAGTCATAAAGTCTATGAGATTTGATAAAAATATCTTATCTTCTACGAATGAAAATCTAAACGATATTGTAAATATCTTCTACGTGATTTGCATTTAATTTTTTTTATATTCCAATATATGTATGACTTAAGGGGTAAAATCGTCCAAAAATGATTTTTCTCTCAAGCCACACTTTAAGGTAGTATGATATGATAAGTCACACTTTAAGGTAGTATGATATGATAAATTTTATTATTCCTCTAATTTACATAATACGGATAGACAAAATCATTCAAAATATAGTATATAGAAGATGGATTATGAGTATAAGGAAAGAAGTCAAGTCTTTTGACATTGTGTTATATATTGAAGGGTTTTTTTAGGAATAGGTCAAATTGAAAAAGTATTTACAATACTAGAAAAAAAAAATAACAATCATATTCATACCGTATAAAAATTATATAGTATAATTAATACATAACATTGTTTAATATACAATTTATGACTAAATAACAAATAATATTATATTAATGATTCATAATACTGTATTAATAATATAAAAGACTATTAATATCATAAATTATATTATACAATAAATATTAATTGTATCGTATATTTGATTATGGGTGTAAAAAAATCAAATTTTCCTAAATCTGCAATAATTTTGTAAAAATAGACTATCCATCACAACTTCCGTATATTGAAACACATTTAAATATTATATCTAACTAATTAAAGTTGTTTTATTAAAATCAACTTTAACCAAGTGTGTTGAAACTTACAACTCTTATTACCGTAATTTTATCAAAATGAGATAAGATTTTTCTAAGTTTATGGTAAGTGAGTAATTGACTAGTAGAATTTATATTTTATTGTATTAAAAGAACAATATCATATACCTACATATATATAGAGAGAGAAAGAAAGACTGTGTGTGTGAGAGAGAGAGAGAGAGAGAAATTGTCTAAATAATATATATACTTTTTAAAATCAATTTCAACTTCAACTTTGTTATATAGCAATGAAATTTTTGTTGAAACAAAAAGAAAACTAGCAATTTAGCTCATTTTTCCTTGACATTATCATTGATATAATTATGCTATTTCTAGATTTGACTTCACCTTTTATGAATGAAGAGACATGCAAGATCAAGCACTACTTAACTTCAGCCCAAAAAAATGGACAATACACTTAAAAAGGGAAACAAAGAGGTATTGCTTGATTAATATGGGCAAAATTGAAAATACCTTAGACTAGGGGTGTTCAAACAACTAGAGAACCTGAATAACCCAAACTAACCCAATCCAATTTGACGAGTTAGGTTGGGTTAAATATATTTTTGGTTCGGGTTTGGTTCAAAATCATGAAATTTGCATGGGTTGAATTGGGTCAAAGATTGACCTAAAATGAACTCAACCCAACCCGATCAATCCAAAATTATTAATTAAGTTTAAAAGATATATTTTTTACATGTAACATAATTATATATGTTTATATTTATTTTATTTATTTTTTTTTTTAGACTTTTTTTATTTTCCAATATTTTTTTATGTTATGTTAAAATATATAGTAGAATCATGTCATTTATTTTTGTTGGTTTTATTATCCATTTGTCGAATTATGTCATCTAATTTTGTTAGGTTAATTATCTATTTATTTTATGTTCTATAGTTGAGACCTTCTATATAAACCATCATTGTAGGATTAATGGTGGATGACCTTTGATTTGAATGTTTTGCATATTTAATATTTATGTAAATTTCATTACCTTAATATGATAATAATTGGAGATTATATTTTGTTTATGTATAGTGTAGGGCTAATTTGATAAAATTAAAAAAAAAAAATTATATTCGCAATAGATTGATGAACCCGATAACCCAATCCAACCTAACCCAAAAATATAGGGTTAAGTTGGGTTGGATTATCTATTTAATTGGGTTGAGTTGGAAAAGTGACCAATCCAAAAAGTTGAGTTGGGTTGAAAACCTTCTTCAACCCAACCCAACTCATGTTCACCCCTACCTCACACAGAAAATAATTGGCCAAAAAACTGTTAAAATATTGACATTTGCATCACCTAGCTAGTTTCCATCAATGATATAATTAATGTTGAAATTAACTTTAGCCTAAAAATATTAAATGATATATATATATATAT
This sequence comes from Sicyos edulis, assembly GCA_036507275.1. Taxonomy (NCBI): domain Eukaryota; kingdom Viridiplantae; phylum Streptophyta; class Magnoliopsida; order Cucurbitales; family Cucurbitaceae; genus Sicyos; species Sicyos edulis. The sequence goes on from CM071847.1 coordinate 40,061,340, forward strand.
ATATATAATTAACCTTAATTAGTTTTTTTTGTAAGTAATTGTCTGATCAACTCATGCACACTTTTACTATTTTTACGTTATATCACGTAAATTTGTAGGAAATTAGTTCTGAGATAAGTTGATCATCATAAACTAAACTCATCATCTCTTACATCTTTAAAAATCTCTTTAATCATTAGGTAAATCTATAATAGTTCAAATTAGCTAATTAACTTTTACAGTTAAAACACCAAAGATATGTTTATATAAATAAGTTTAATTTTTCTAGTGGAGTACCCAACTTTGAGGCATATTATAGATGTAATTAAATACATTGACACGTAGTAAAGTTGATTCAAAGTGTCATCTTAAATGGCTTTCCTCACTTATGCAATGCAAGTTTGTTTAGAAAGAAGATTAGTTACCAAAATACATGTTTTTTTTTTACCTATGAAATGGTAATTTTGTTCAGATCAACATATAAGTGCATATTTTATTTATGATAAAGAAGAAAAAGTTAAAACCTCGAACTACATTTTGTAAAGATTTTGCACATGATCCAAGATGGTAAACATTATAAATTTTAAGACTAACAAATCAACTTTATTCTAGTGTTAAATATTTCCCCCCGCCTACGACTAAATAACAAGCAATACATAGGTAAGAGTAAGTAAGTATTTTGGAAATACTTACCAATTCGCAACACCCTTAAAACCACATATTTTTACTTTTTTTCACTTCTCTCCACTTTAGCATTTCTTTTTTCATCAATCGAAGCCAATTTTTTTTTTAAGTAAAATATGTGGCTCTAAGGTGGATAAGTATTTCCAAAATACTTACCCACTCTTACTTAAGTATTGCTCCTAAATAACCATTTAGATTAATAATCGACCCACACGTACCTAGCCTAGGAATGGATGTGGTTACCCTTGTTTCAAAAAATCAGCCCACACTATATATTCAGACTCGCAGAACCTATTCCAAAACTCAAACTTGGAAAAGAATAAAGAAATTATGTCTCATTTGATAACTATTTAGACTTAATGAGCTTCATTATCCTATTAGATAACTCATATCAAAATCTATTGATAATGAGTGGGATAATCCATCTATCTTATGAATGCTAGAAGGTATTCTCACGTGGGATCCTAACCTGGGCAGATGGAATTTGCATATGTTTTATGGCATTTAGGTTACATATGGTTTGAATGAATGGTGTTAAAACCAAATGGAAAAAAAATGTTTTCAACTTGCAAATAGTATTTTAGTTCAGACTCCCATCTGATAGCATACTATTACTATTTAAGTTCCTAGTGACCTTAAGGAGAGGATGAGCTCAAAAGCCTAGTTATATCCTTCAAGTGCGAAATCGACGTGTCTACATAAATCATCTTATTGTTTCAAAAGAAAAACAGAATAACATTGACAACTTCTCTCAACCATCTTGATTATTATCACAAATTACAGGTAAAAAGCTCCTAACATATATCAATAATGACAAGTCCAAAACTGATTAAAAAAAACAGGTTGAACAATTTAAGAGTACCTTTATTCAGAGAAGCATCCATGTTAAGCTCACTCAAAGGAACTGAGAGCATGATTGCATAAAGAAAAAGCCAGCCAGTTGCTGCAAAGATTACTACTCAAGGTGGGACCTTTTCTTGGTGGTGTATGGGTAGTATTCCTTGCCATTGTCAACTCTTGTGGTCTGACCACCAACATCAATTAATGCAGAAGTAACTGCCAAAGCAGCCCCAGCGGAAATGGCTGTTGAAATGCTTTTGCCTGAAAGAAAAACAATTATCCACTTTAACAGCGAGTTAACTAATTAGAGACATGTGAAAAGAGAACAGATAAGAACAGCATCCAAAGAAATGGATCAGAAAGATCAGAATGGCATTTCACTTTATGATTATGTGCTGATAGCATGATCTGGGATAAATATAACCAACAAGAACTGATGATAAACTACAGCCATATCAAGCAATTGCTCCTTGGGGTGTAAGTGTCGAGTAATTCGAATTTTTGGATGATACTTCCATTGATTGAACCACGTTCATCCAGCAATATTAAAGAACTATCTATAAAGAAAATTTTTTAGTGTTGATAGAGGGGTGAGGTAGATCTGGATACTATGGGACTACTGTTTTTCAAAAAAAAAAAAAAAGATACTGTGGGACTACTAGAATTATTTCCTAGATTATGTATATATTTTTAATAATTAGCATTTTACCTCTAGTTAAGTTCGAGAAGAAAGATTTTGCCTTCCAAATTTATGGCTCTGCCCTGCCTAAGGAGGTGGTGCTAACATGTCTTCAAGGCTCCAGTTGGTAAAAGCACTGATGAAAAGAAGAGAGAATCCTTTGGGAGGTGCATACTTGGATGGAGGTTGTCTAGTAGATCTTAGAATTTTCTGGTATCATTAACCTGGTAAAGGCCAAGCCAAAAGGATTTCTCTCTCCAACTCCCTCTCCAAGAAAATTGGTGTTGAATGTGGTGGATACTTAGAAACATCAAACAAAAACCCAACCACAATTGGATATGGAAGTACCATCAAGGTGAAACATTATGTGTTCCCAACTGAAATGCAATGCACTAGACATTTTGATTCTTCATTTACTGGGCTCACCTTTTGTCCTTTGAACCACCCATCATTTCTCCCAAAAAAAAGTCATCTCAACCATCCATTATTTCTAAATTCTTCTTGCTTCTGATGCACCCACTCCCCCAAACCCCTCCCACGCTGAAATTTTGTTTCTCCATGCTCTCCCAAATCCATCTCTGCCGGAAAACAAAAAACCCATCACCATCAATAACAAAAATATCTTGCTCATCACGTGAGCAAAATTTTCTACCAACACTGAGCTTCCTCTCTCAGATTCGGAAGACATTTTATCCTCACCATGCTCACAAACAGTGGCTGGATCTCCTTATATGGATGTCTCTTGCCATTTCACCCACCTCAGCTCTTTTTCATTTACCCACAAACCATCTTGACATTATGGACAATCCTACACCGTTGCTGATTGAGAATCTTCATACAGAAAACTGGCCCCTTGGTGATGGAACAACCTTCTTGGGAAGAGAATTTTTCTTTTACAAACATTAATGCTGAATTTGAGAATGATTTGGAGTTGGACTCTGAGGATTGCTGCCATAGTGAAGTTCCAACAGCTTTTCTACCTAAACTTTTTCCATGGTTTTTTTATAGGAAACAAGGAACTTCATTGATGAATGAAAGATACAGCCTATCAGAAACCATGAGAGGGGAGGTGGCCAGTCATAGGGCCCTAACATAGAAACAGAACACCAAAAGATACATCCAACTAATATCCAGCCAAAGATAACCAACACCAACAAAATAAGGCATTATATCCAACTTTTTCCATGGTTAGCCGAGCATGGGATCAGGATGTATATTATGCCACTCCAAACAAACAAAAGAATGTAATGTTGTTAAGAAGAAAACAACATGGGTTAGAAAACTACAAAATTTACACTCCTCTGATAACTACAACAAGACACCAAGAAACCAAGCTCTTTTGGCTGAAGGACCAACTGGAATCAGATGATTTTCATATCTTGGAAGGTTAGAGATCCTGGATCATGGAAGAAGAGAACCCTGATGAAGGATTTCCTCCAACTACACCATTCATCTCTTGTCGACAGACAAGGGACCAGATCAAAAGATATTGACTGTAGGCTTCTTACAATTTTCTTAATCATAACCTGCCTCCATAGAGCTCCAAAATGTTTCTAACAATCTTCTTGTCTACTTTGTCTTGCTTTGTTTCTGGAAGAAGCACCATATCTGAAATCTTTTTTTAATAAATCCTAAACTATATCTCTCGTACTAATAAGTCATCAAACCCAACATATTTCCAACTTATAATATTAATAAGGATTTTTTAAACGTGTTAAATCACCCATCAACCCAAAAGTTTAAGCTCGATGGGTTGGGGTTAATTACATCAACCAACCCTCCCCTCACTTGTGGGCTCAGAAATTTGAGAAATGTCTTACAAATAGAATTCAATTATAATTGGCGATGAAATGACTTGGCAATGGCTCGAACTCAGAACTTCCTGCTCTGATACTATGTTGAAACGTGTTAAATCATCAATCAACCCAAAAACTTAAATTTGGTGAGTTGGTGTAATATTAATTATATTAACCAGCAAGGATTGACACAGAAGAAGATGGGCACTCCAATTCCTCATGTTTATGGTGAAACTAGGTTTTTAAGCTCCCAATAACAAATTTTACTTCCTTTTTCCAAGAACATTTTTTCTTTTTCTAACTAAAGGCACTGGAGAAAGACAAACCATATTTCTTACGCTGCCCCCCATAAAAAGACTTGAAGCTCCTCTTGAAAATTCTCCGTTCGAATTGGAAGAAACCCAACAATTAATGAACTTTCCTCTTCTTTGTTACACTAAACCATTTCATTCCAGTTAAGAGGCACAGTATTTAAGCATTTCTTCACTAATCCATGCCACTAACAATAACAAGGAAGTAATCTAACAAAGAGAAATGAAGGCCCCTTCTTTTTCTTTTACTTCTTTAACTGCTTTCCAAGTAAGAGAACCTTGGACTTCTTAGGCCTTTTGCTCATTATGATTTTCGTTTGGTTTTGTTGAATACAGCTGAGTTAGTTCTTGGACTATTTTTTTGTTGGGTTTGGGCTTGTTTTTGTATGATCTTGTTTTCTTTCATTTTTCTCAATAAAAGCTTGGTTTCTTACCAAAATAAAGAAAGCCGTCTTCTTTCATTCCTCCAGACCCAAGAACAGCACTTTCAATCAACCCATCCAATGTCTCAGAACTCTATTTTAAGGGAGGATATGTTTATTGACAGGTTACTCAAGTAGTAAGACCTCCTAGTGGGGTGGAAGGAAGAAAACACCATAGCTCCTGACCTCAGCACTTTCCTTTTGTTAGCTTTCCTCCCCTTTACTTGTGTTGTCACCCACCCAATCACTTACATTAGGAGGAAGAAATCCAATAAGAAAGGAGGAAAAGATGGCAGGTAGAGATTTCATATAGACAAATTAAATTTCCTTAGGGTAAGAACTTTTTGGTCTGTTTCTAAGTTTCTGCAACATTCCCATGGTAGTTGAATGTCACTATAGATCTAATGGGGTGCAGCAAGTGGATAATGTGTTTGCACAGTAAGTGCATAATGTGTTTCCTTGTGTGCATAATGTGTTTCTTTTGTGGGTGCGTAATAGTTGCAAGCCTCTTTAAATCTTAGAGTATTCTGTATCGGTTTCACCAATGTTTTAACAGGCGCGCCTGGGCTCAAGTCCCACCTTTTGCTCCCGCTTCTCCCAAGCGAGACACGTGTAATAAGGCGCGCACCTTATGGCGCCTTACGTGAAACCCCAGGCGCCAAAAGGCGCACGCCTCATGGGTTTTTTAATTTTCCTTTGCGTTTTTTGTATTTCAGATCCCCGTACTAGGTCATTCGAAGCGCGTGAAGGTTGATAGTTGAAAATTATGTATGTTTTATATATTATTCTTGGTTATAACTTCATTTATGTCCATGTAAAGTGTTTTTATTGTGTATACGCATATATATAAATTTTTTGTGTTTTTTTATATAGTGCACCTTAAGTAAAAAAGCCATCGCCTTTTGGTGCGCCTTGCGCCTTAGGTTCCAGAAGGTCATTGCTCCTTAGTGCGTCTTGCGCTTTTTAAAACAGTTATCCAATAGTCCTATTTCCAATTTTTTAGTCCATAACTAAATCAGTATTGAACTGCTGGATAGCAGTACTCTTTTTTATTTTTAATTTCCCAGAAAATCACAGTAGAGCAGCGCTTTTGCTAAAGCATACACTACACCTAAGGAAATCTGCAGTAAACTGGATTTAATACCCATTTCCAATCCTCCTTCAGTTCATAGTCCCACTTTTAATACGGAGGTTTAGAGTGAAAACCAAAGAGGTTAGAAGAAACGCAACAACAACTGAATTAAATTAATAATTAAATACCAAAACATGCATCAAAGTCGTATTTTTCTACCATCCACAGGTGCAAGTATGCCACATAAATTGCAGTTAGAAAGAAACACTCCACATTCACAAAATCAAATCAAATCCCATTCTCCAAGATAGAAAAAGAAACAAATCTTGCAAGGACTTTCTTTGTATTATGTTAACGAAAGAATAGAAACTGCATGCATCCCGATCTAGAAAGAGTAGAAAGTTTCACCTCTATATCCGAGAACAGATGCTCCGGCTGCAAAACCACCAACAGCTCCATTAATGAAGTCTCTCTTCATTCTAAAATTCTGCACAAGCTGCTCGACGCCAATGTATACCCCTCCGATGGCAGCAAATGTCATCCCGTAGTTTCCCATCATTCTCAAGGTCCTCAAAAGGCCGGGCAGAGCAACATTTCTCTCAACACGGGGCACATCGTACCAAGTCGCAGTAACTGTCCCAAAAATAGTCCCAGAAACAAATCCTGTAGTTGCACCTTTAAACGTTTTCATTAATGGCGTGTCATCATCCTCCAAGTACCTACGCTCTGAAGCATCCATGGGTGGGGGGGTGTTTTTACAAGTTCCTGACGATGAACAAAGCTGCAGAAAGAAAAGAATCAAGATTCAATCCTCAATAACCACGTCCAAAGAATAACTACAATTTTCTGAATATCTCATAACGAAATCATTTACACTAACCGAAATCTAATTAGAATATAAAATTCCCCCCTAAGCTTTACCCGAGAAAAAGTTCGAAATAATAACGAAAATCAGTATGGTGTGTTTGTGGCAAAGGAATGAAATCAGGAGAATGGAAAGGAGGATGATTCTGGGTGTTTGGGCCACTAAGAATCATTCTCCTCATAATCACATTTCTCCAAAATCAAATTTTTATTCTTCTACTAAGCCCTAACTATTCTTTATTCTTCTTATAATAATCTATTACTCTCCCCCATAACTATTTTCCAGTCTCATCATACTCATTATTTTATTTTCTCAATAATCATTATTTTCACCTCAAACACAAATACACATTCTCTTTACCCAAACACAAATAATTATTCTCCCCATAATCATTCCCCTTCCTACTTTCCACCTAATTCTCATTCCCCTATGAGAAGAAAAACAAACATGGAGAATTTCTATCACCCTGTGAAATAAAAGCAGCAACATCCAAACATGCTAAAAGAAACAAACAATTCGAACGCCATTCCATAAAGAAACAAAAGCATCAAAACGAAATTCAGCGAGAAAATGAGAGGCAGATCAAACCGCAGAGGCAAAACCTAAACGAATAACAACTACATGGAATGCGATAATCGTAGCTCCTAAACCATTTCATATCAGAGAAATCGATTAACAGTAGAAATGAAAGGATTGGATTGGATTGGATGAAGAAAAACGTACCTCTTATGATGAAGCTCTGTGGAAAGAATGGAAGGAGAAGGATACTGAAGTTCTTCGACTGCTTGAACTCGTGTTACTCAATCTGGTGCCGTTTGCGACCCGACCCGACCCGAATTCCAGATGGTTGCGTAATTACAATACTACCCTCCTTCATATATTATTTTTTTATAAAATATTTATATTTATTATATTTTATTTTCTGAACTTTCAAAGGTTAAATCCAAATAATACGTAATCAAAGACTAAAATTAACATGGTAATAAAATAAGAGAAATATATAGGCCATATTATGAAATAATGTCTAATTATATGACCTAATATAGACCACGTTCTTTTTATTATTATTATTATTTTATTTTTTGAATTTAAAATCAAATAGAATGTAAATTATATTGAGCCACATAAGTGGACATTATATCATAGATCATGTTTAGACATGACTTATGTTATGGGTGAAATTCGTGGTTAATACCTAATGAAACTCACCAACTCAATTACAAGAGGTTAGACCCAAAACGGGCTCGGCCCAAGAAATGATATTTTCCTAAATTAGAAATATTCACCTAAAAGGAATATTTCTATAATTATAATTTATTTTTACCAAAAGTGGCCACCTACCCGCCTCCTATATATTCGTAAGCCAATTAGTCATGAGGTAACCTAATTCTAAACCCTAGAAACAATTCCTCTACACTTTTGAACCTCGACTGACTTAGGCATCGAAGGCTACGTGGCTCACACCACACCGGTGTTCATTGATTATTGTTTGTTTTGCAGGTATTCGTCCCAACGAAATACAAATTTACCGTTGATCTCGGAGACCAAATTTTGGCATCAACAGTTGGCGCCGTCTGTGGGGACGAGAACGTGCATTAATCAGACTATTGCTAATATCACCCTATCACCGTCCAAGATGAGTCAGAGTCCCAATACGCGAGGTCAGGAGGTCGGGTCTGATGAAGAGAGGCACCCTAGAAGGATACCTGTCAGAAACGATATCGAAACTCTGCACGGTCAGGGGGTTGGCGAAGTCACCCAGACTTCTACCGAAGGGAGCCCGTCAGACCCAAAGGTAGCCGCGCTGGAAAAGAGGGTGCATGATATGTCAGAGGCGATTAGCCGGCTGACCGAGCTGTTTCAAACCCCGCCACCTATCGCTTCAGCAGTCACGAAGCACCCGAAGCGTGTTCCACCAACGGCACAACCACTCATTAGAGTGGAGTCAATGGCAGAATTAGAAAGCACGCGAAAGGTGCAACGCCCGAGAAAGGACCGTACCAAGACGGGCGGAGCGCGCGATGGATCTATTAGAACAGATACGGCCAAAGAGCCCGAAAGAGCACCTCTACGTAGAGATCCAGCAAAGGGGAAAGCGCCTCTGATCGATAGGCCGGCTAGGACAACAAGCGCGAGAGTGAGGCTGTTTGAAAGACTAATCCTCGGAGGAAGCCACGGCGTAGAGGACCCATAGAGCGACCCGGGATCGCCTGCGAGGTGGGAGAATCTCGGTCATATACTAGGTCGATCCTAGACCGCGATGAGGTACTCTCGTAGCTCATTGAGCAAGTCGAGGTCGGGAGGAAAACCGGACCAATAAAAGTGAAGAGTAGCCAAGCCGATCCGGGAACCGACCTAAGAGAGTTGATTAACCTTCGTCGAAAGGCATTAAGAGATGAGGCGAGAGAGCCGATACGGATGGTCGAATTAAAGAACATCCAAAACCGGTTGGGAGATATGAAGAAAGCGCAAGATCATGACGGACTCGACACTGGGCTGACCTAGTGGACGAGGTAGACCCACCCTTTACCGATGAAATAATGGCCGAGGAGGTACCAACCAAGTTCAAAGCGCCCACAATAAAAGCGTCACGACGGTTCAAGAGATCCGGTGGAACACCTCGACACGTTTCGGTCATGGATGGAACTCCATGGAGTCGGGGACGCCATCAAGTGCGAGTCATTCTCTTTCACCTTACTCGAGCCGCTCGTAGGTGGTTCAGATAACCGGTGAAGCGAAAGTCTATCGCATCCTTTCGAGAAGCGGCAAGGGCTTTCATTACCCGATTTTTAGGGGCGCGACCAAAAGAAGCGACTACGCATCTACTCACGGTGAAACAAGGAAGCTACGAAACCCTCGAGAGAGTACGTTGCACGATTTAACAACGAAGCGCTACAGATCGAAGGGTACACCGACGGAGTAGCACTGACCGCCATCGTTGCCGGGTTAAAAGATGAGAAGTTCCTATGGTCCTTAGGAAAGAAGGCTCCCCGCCACCACGTCGAAGTATTGACGCGAGCCAGAAATACATGAGCGCATGAGAGTTATTGAAATCTCGCAAGGCTCACGAGGAAAAGCGCACCCATAGTGAACGGGAAAGGCGCGTCGATCTACGCGAATCAGAGAGAACGGAGTCTCGAAAAAGGCAGGGGAGCGGCAGTCAGGACAAGTCTATCCACCAAGGACTGCCGTCTAGTAAGTTTGAAAAGTACACTCCCACTGTAGTCCCACTAGAGCAAATCTTGATGGAAATTAAAGACAAGGAAACTCTCAAGTGGCCAAACAAAATGAAAATGGGGTCACATAGGAGAAACAAAGAAAAGTACTGCCTATTCCATCGAGACCATGGGCACAACACGTCTGACTGCTACGATTTGAAAGAAACCATAGAATCCCTGATCCAGAAGGGGCATCTGAAAGAATATGTGGGCGAAAGAGAGGAGTCACTTGGGCGCCCCGCCAAGAGGCAAGACACCAGGAGCTCACCACCACCCCAAGAAATTCGGACCATCATGGGTGGACCCGCAGGAGGCAGCTCCAACAAAAAACGAAAGGCAAGCGTGAGGCAAGCACGCGAAGCACCCGAAGGTGTAGAAGTGAGAATAATGGCTGCCGCGGACGATGACATCCACTTCTCAAACGAAGACACCAAGCTGGTGCACCTGCCCCATAACGCCGCCCTGGTAGTCTCGTTGGTTATATCCAACATTAAGGTACGAAGGATATTGATCGACGGGGGCAGTTCCGCGGACATACTCTCCTTACGAGCATTCGACGCAATGAAGATGGGGCGCGACAAGTTGTCTTGTTGTTCGACACCTTTAGTGGGATTTGGAGGCAGCACGGTGTATCTAGAAGGAAGTATCGAACTTCCCATAACCTTCGGCGAAGGTGACAACATTGCCCTAACTTTTGTGAACTTCTTGGTTGTGGATGACAGGTCATAGTACAATGCGATACTCGGACGTCCTTCATTGCACCGACTAAGAGCCATTCCATCCACCTACCATCAGATGATGAAGTTCCCAACTCTCACCGGAGTAGGAAAGGTCAAGGGAGAACAACATGTGTCGCGAGAATGCTACCACACTACTTTGAAAAGCGTACCATGTGTAGCGGAAGTAAAGATGATCGCTAATTCCCCAAAACCCATCTCGACAGCAGGACAGGCCACACTCACACAACCAAGTGCGGCACTTGAGAAGGTCAAGGAAGCGGAAACCGAATTGGAAATCAGCGATCCTATCAAAGAATCCGAATTGAGCAGAGGAGAACCCGCTGAACGGTTGGAGACAATAACTCTGCTAAGCGACGGTCAAGAAGTAAAAATTGGAACAAATTTAGACTCGACTCAAAGAGACAAGCTCATATCTTTCCTTAAGAGGAATGTTGACGTGTTCGCATGGTCAGCTGAGGACATGCTCGGGGTAGACCCCAAAGTCATGACCCACCGATTGAACATCGACAGAGACTACAAACCGATAAGACAGAAGCGGCGGGCCTTCAATCATGCTAGGAACGAGGTCATCGCCGAGCAGGTCAGCGAGCTCTTGCGTACCCGGTTCATTAGAGAAGTGCACTATCCAGAGTGGCTATCCAACATAGTGCTAGTAAAGAAACCCAACGGCAAGTGGAGAACTTGCATCGACTTCACGGATTTGAATAAAGCATGTCCTAAGGATAGCTTTCCGTTACCTCGCATAGACCAACTGGTAGACGCGACATCAGGGCATGAAACTCTGTCATTCATGGATGCCTATTCAGGGTACAATCAGATAATGATGCATCCAGCAGACCAAGAGAAGACCTCATTCATAACTAGTAGAGGGTTGTACTGCTACAACGTGATGCCTTTCGGCCTAAAGAATGTTGGAGCCACGTATCAAAGGCTGGTTAATAAGATGTTTGCTCACCTTATCGGTAAGAATATGGAAGTATACGTGGATGACATGCTGGTAAAAAGCAAGGGGGGAGAAGACCACGTGAGTGATCTATCTCAAGCGTTTGACACCCTCAGACAGTACCGGATGAAGCTCAATCCAAGCAAGTTTGCATTTGGTGTTACGTCGGGAAAATTCCTAGGCTTCCTAGTGCATCAGCGAGGAATAGAAGCCAACCCGGATAAGATCCGTGCGGTAATGGAATTAGCACCACCTCAAACTCTAAAGCAACTTCAAAGCTTAAATGGAAAAGTAGCTGCCTTAAATCGCTTTATCAGTAGGGCGACAGACAAATGCTTACCATTCTTCAAAGTACTTAGAGCAAAGGGAATGTTTGAATGGACAGAAGAATGTGGAAAAGCTCTTGAGCAGTTGAAGTTATACTTGAGCACGGCGCCCCTCCTATCCAAGCCGGTCCCAGGCGAGGAGTTGTTCTTATACCTGGCTGCATCCGAACGTGCAGTTAGCTCAGTATTGATAAGAGATGACCACGGGCGTCAGTTGCCTATCTACTACACCAGCAAAGCAATTGGAAAACCCTAAATTCGACTAACCTATTCACCTCCTTCAATCTCGACTGACTTAGGCATCGGAGGCGGCGTGGCTCACACCACACCGGTGTCTAGCTTTTGTCTGTTTTGCAGGTATTCGTCCCGACGAAATACAAATTCACCATTGATCCCGGAGACCAAATTTTGGCATCAACAACTTAAATACATCTCATAAAATAATATCGGTTAAAAACTTATATCACTAACAACATAATTAATACATGATATGAGTTGAAATATGTTCATTTTCATGAGGTATCTTTACATATTTCAAATTTAAAAACTTTTAAATTTTAATTACTTATTAACTTTTTTTTTAGAATAATTACTTATCCGTTAAAATCGAAATGCTATAAATTTATTAATATTTTTAAAAATTGAGAGATCATATAGACATGAGCCTAACATTTTGTAAAGATATCAACTTTAAAATGTTTCATTTATAAAAATATTTTAGTAGTTATCTTCTTTATCCTTCAGATATTGCTAAAATATCTCTCGAAAACACAAATTCAAATGAGCAAGTTATAATTGTCCATCATTTGAAAAAAAAAAGTTTGGGTTCAATAACTAAAATTTAGTCTATATTTAAAGAAAAGAAAATTAGAATACATTTTCTCTTATTTTAAAAACTAGAATTTAGTATTTATAATATGATAAAATTTAAGAATTAATTTTTGTTGTTTATGATCATTGGAAATTTGATATTCATCTATAAATAATGTAATTGTTTTGTTTAATTAGTCATTTGATTTGCATAATCATAATTGACACATCAATAACAAATTTTCACCAACTCAATTTGCTAAGACTATTCACATAAGAACTATTTTTAAATTTTATCAAATCATAAAAATTAAATTATAGTTTTTAAATTATATAGGTTAAATTATAGTTTTTTTTTAAATAGCTAAATTTAATTTATGAAATCATAGACTAAAGTCTAGCTTTCATTCATCAATAGGACCAAACTTTTAATTAACCAAACTCAAAATTGATTGCTTGAAATCCTCCCAAAAAGGCACACAGTCTTCATTAGAAGAAAAAAAATGATAAAAATATTTATAAAAAAAGAAAAAAGAAAACCATGATCAGTTTTAAGAAGAAAGAAAATAACTTATACATTACACGTTCTTCATGATAAAAATTAAATTTCATCCAATTACATAAACTTAAAAGTTTTGCAAATGAACTGTTTATTCTCTAATAATTTTTTTTAAAGCATTTTTATTATCTAATATTTGATCCTTCAAAAAAAGAATTGTGTTTACTGTTTTTTTTTTTTGGAAAATCGTTTAAAATGTATTATAATATATGTTCAATAAGTTATAAAGTTATAAAACATAGCGCGGTACAAAAATTTCCAAATAATTACACATGAGCTTAATTTTTTGAAGAATTTGTAAGTTTTAGCAAAGTTATCGCATGGTTAAGTTATTAATGCATTAATCAAACTTAGTTTCGTATCTCACCAATATCATTGTGTTCTCATAGCTAAGAAGTCATTGATTCAAATCTCTAACATCATTCCGATTAAAAATATAAAAAAATAATAACAATAAAAGAAGTTGATTTTTTATCAACAAAAGGCAAAAAAATGGATGAGTCTAGAAAATCTTCTTTTAGCTAAAATTAAAATCAAACTGTCATGAGTTGGCATGATGGTTAAGAAGACTCTGAAGAACCATGAGTTTATTGGTTCAACCAATGACGCCTAGAATTATCTAATAGTTTGAGTATATTTGATATTATGTTCTATGGGAACAATCAAAGTGCGTGTGTAAGCTGAGCCGAACACTCACCAATATGACATGTATATGATAGTTTATATAATTAAATTTATCACAACCCATAAACTTAAACTTTTGGGTTCTTTCGTAATTAAACATGATTCAACGTGGTACTAAAGTATGAAGTCGTGTTCAAATCTTTTATTTCTTCCCCAAATAAAATTGAATTTTACTTGTAGGGTATTTTCTCAAATTTCAAAGATTACAAATGAAGGGGATTACCATGAGTTGATACGTGATTTAACATGATTCAACCGTATATGTATTCTCAAGATATATTTCATTCTGTTCACAGTTCTCATACATGTATCTTCTACATTTGGACAAAAATACGTCCGTTACACCACCAAAACATTGCTCAGTTCATATTATATGCAGCCTTCTCAAAGGAACACAAAAATTGATTTACTCTTTCCAAAACATGACTCCTAAAATGAAGTAAAAACTGTATGCACAGGAAAAGGAAGAATTCCTACTAAACAGTCTGTACACATGAGAAGATAATGCAGTCAATGAAAAATAAGACTGACCTAGTAAGCTGAGGTTGAAGAATAGCTGTATGTTGGTGAACTTATGAAGCCAGTGTTGGTTGAACGAAAAGACTTCTCAAAAGGATCCGTTTCAGTTCCTTCGGTTGCAGCACGATTCGCCATCTCCATCTTTCTCTCAAGATTTGTTAGGTGTTCTACTATATCAGACATTGGTGGTCGGAACTCCCTCACAGGCTGGTCATCATCCAAAGTTCAAATGCACAAGAGAATATGTTAAAATAGGATATTCAAGATAATATGTTTTTATAGTTTAAACAATATCTAAATGGTGTTTAAATTTAGATATTGACTTTTAATTTCCACTGAATTCTTGACTTTTAATTTTGTGTCTATCACTGAAATAGGCTGAGCTCAGCGGTAATTGACATGTATTTTCGTCCTAGAAGTCACAAGTTTGTATCCTCCCTACTATCCTCTTGTCAGATGCTTGAAGCTACTTGAAATTAACCTCCCTACTATCCTTATAATACAGCCAGTTTGCCATGTAAATGTTAATCTATAAACTTAAAAGTAGATTTAGAAATAAACCTAGGCATATTAGATTTCTATTAGATTGTTTGTGCTACTTTTTTTTTATTCAACAAATTTCGGGGAGGTAGATTCAAACTTGTAATCTCATGGTTACTGAGTCGTACGTGATGCTAATGGAGCTAAGCTCTTTTTACCTGTATACAAAGGGAGATAATATCGACAAAGCTAGAGAGGGCCTTGGAGGAAAATGTTCCTTTAATGCCTGGATCTACCATCTTTTCTAAACTCTTGTTGTCATGAAGTCGAGATGAAGCCCATTTCACCAGCAATTGCTCTTTCCTCGGTTTCGAACTGATAAAAAAGAACAAAATTATTCACATTCAAAACTGCAGTTAAGAGTTTGAATATGAAGAGAAAACCAGGAGGTTGGGATGAATTGTACCTGTCAAATGGTTTTCTTCCTGTGATAAGCTCCAAAAGCAACACTCCAAAAGAATACACATCACTTCTGGTGTTATCAAATCCTGGATGACCATGTTCAGGTGCAAGGTAGCCTCTGTCACCATTGTCAATCTCAGAAGCCTGTTTTCATCAATATTTAGACATACAACTTCGTGAAAGCGGATATTTAATGAAAGCGGATATTTACGGCATCCCTTTCTAGATTATTTACCATCAAAAGTAAAAGTGAAATAAAATAATAACAAAAATAGCAAATGATCAAACAGTATTTTACCTTCGTTTCAACTCTATTGGTTACAGGTGGCCTCAAAACAGACAGCCCACAATCACAGATACGAGGTATCAGTTCTTCATCAAGTAAGATGTTGGCAGCCTTCAGATTGCAGTGAGCAAATGGTGGGAAGAAACTTGTATGAAAATAACTGAAAACCAAAAGGAAAGTAGTTATAACCCCTCAAGAACAAAACTATTATCGAAAACTTTATCTCAAGGTCTTAGAAAGTGGTTTTTGAAGGTATGAACCATAAACTTTTTCACATCAGAAAGACTAAGTGTGAATTTAGCATTTAGAGCAATTTCATTATTTTCAAAATGTTTATAGAAAAAGTATTTCACATACTATCATCTGCAATTACTACAGATCCAAGCCTGGAGTATAAAAATATTGCAAATTAGAAGGAAAAACCAAAATGAACTAACATCAGACCATATGGACATGATAATCAAATATATTACTTACTCTAAAGCCCTAGCAACTCCAAGTGCAATCTGGAGACGGACAGTCCATGACAGAGGCATGAAAGCTTCACAGTGCAAAGCGTCGTCGAGAGTCAGATTTCGAATATATTCATATCCGAGTAAATGTTGTCCATTCTCTACACAATATCCAAGCAGCGTAACAATGTTCGGGTGCCTCAAACGGGAAGCAGTCCACACCACGTCCATAAATTGATCTTCTGTAAAAGAGAGTCCTCCCATGTTGATGTATTTCACAGCTAAAATCTGGTTCGAAATTAAAAGTCAGAAAAAGTTCATGGTTGTCAGGTGAAACTATGCTCATATATATAGTGTGAATATTTTACTTGGCCATCAGGAAATTCAGCTCTATAAACAGCACCAAGAGATCCCTCTCCAAGAAGATTCTCTGGACTAAAGTTGTTTGTATTAAATTGAAGCTCTGCCAGAGTGTACATTTTTGTTCTCACTGGAAGCTTGCATCTCTTCAATAAATCTCTTCTTCCAGAAGCTTTCTCAGTTCTCGTGTGGTTTAATACAGGTAAAGGCCTTGGACCACTCCTGAGTATAGAATTCAGGGGCAAGCTTTTTGAGCGTTCTTCTGGTGCAGTAGACGAACCATCTATCGTAGAAAAAAATTTGCTTAACATACTGAAAGAAAATGCTAATCCAAAAGGCATCCTTGACATTTATACGACAACCGAGGAGATGAAATTCAAAATTTGTAAGGCACATATCAAACATATGAAGCAAAACTCATTAAGAGAAACTAGACTCCATGTTATGATGAAAGCCTTTTTCACATGCTAAAAAGATGGATTCCCAGAAAATTGATATTACTTTCAAATTTTAGAGGACTTCAAGAAAAGTAATGCTTTTTCCATGATGGAAAGGTTACACTCTTCAAATACCAACACTGCCATATCGATTGAAACATGTTGAGAGGTAGGGATAAAAAGCACGTAGAGGTAGATTTATGGCACAAAGTTGAGACGTCAGAAGACAGAAAAGTAATATAGCTGTGCCGTGATAATGTGAAATAACAAGAGTTACCTACGGGACTAAACTATGTCAAAATTCTACCAGTATGGCATTTTAAGTGGTGGACTTTTCTAATCACTCCATTAGTTATACTTAAACAGCATCAAGACAAAAACTAAGACATCTAGTAATGAAAAAGCAAAAAGCTGGAAGAACTTCAGGAGGAAAAGGATTGACCTTCAGCTTTGTTCAGAGGAAGGGAACGGGGTAAGGTATCTTCAATCTTCAAATTTGTTTTGTTTTCATACACTTTCTTCATGGCGAATGAGACAAAGAGAGCTGCAAAGGTTACAACTAGCGCTAACCCGCCAACCAAAAGAACTATTCCACCAGGACCAAGCATTTTCTTCTCATGCCCGATTACACCATGAGAGGGATAATTTTGGATGGCATTTGACTTGGTTGTTGGATGACCGCTGATGTTTTTCACCACAGGTTCTTTTTCCAGGGGGAAATCCCAGGGTGTAGAATTGACTTCTGCATGAAACCGATTTCCCCCAATCCTAAACAGAGTCGAAGTCAAAATATGTTGGGAACTTTCATTTCCAGTAGACTTCATGTTTAGTTAAGGCAAAATAAATCTAAGATTAAAAAAAAAGGCAAAATAAATCTACAACCAACTGATGAAATATGAAAATATTACCACAAATTCGGAATATTTCTAAAATTTTCTGGAATAATCCCACTAAAAGAGTTGTCTTGGATGTTCCTGAAGGAAGAGATACATGACTGATTATGGAAGTAGCCAGATGAAATAAGTTAGAGATTCTACAGAGGACGCGGCAGTAGACGAGAAAAAGGAGCCGTGGATACATACAGGTCAATTAATGGGAGGAGAGACAAGTATGCAACCGATCCAGTAAATTTGTTGTTCTGCAAGAACCTAGTCTAGATAGCATTAATGTGATAAATAGTTGTTCATCAAATTATTCTTAGAATGAAGAAGAAATAATCAGATACAGGAATCTCACAGTCTAGTGATGTTTGCCAGGGAACCGAATGAACTTGGCAAATCTCCAGTGAAGTTATTATATGACAAATCCCTGTGAATGAAGAATAAGCATTCGTTGGATCACTCAAACCAAAAGGCTTGTACGTAAAAATTCAAATTCCCCAAAGTCTCATGAGTTAATATCTGAATACAACACTCCATTTCTTGAAAAACTATGAAACTTTGTTGTGGTAAATTAGAATGGCATGTAGTAAGATGCAAGAGACCAAATGACTCTATTCGTTTTAGTTCAATAAAAAGCAGAAATAGCATTAGTAGCAAAGAAGGAAGCGTACATCTCTCTCAAACTCTGTAAACCAGTGAACACATTTCCAATCACACCAGATAGAGCATTATGGCTCAGATTTCTGCAAGCCAAAAAATATGGATGAGGGACGAGGGACCTTTCAACAGTAACACTACGGAAGTCAAAAAATCTACTTACAAATGTCGGAGACTTCCCATGTAAGGTAAAGTAAATGGAATATTTTCACTTAAATTGTTGAATGCCATATTTCTGCAAGAGATAAGATTTAACTGAATCTATTAAACTGAGTAACTGGGTATATGCCTTTTTCAAATAGAAGAAGAGCTCTTTACAAGTACACAACGAACTATGAACGAAACAAAAGAGAATACAACTTACATATGAGTCACATTAGGAGGCAAGTTATGGGAAATCCCACCCGTAAGTCTATTAGAGCTAACATCCCTAAAGAGAGAATTCAATAGACGTTAATAGACAGTAACTAGCAACAATAAAAAGAAAATAGTACTGTTTATTGAAAAATTAACTTACAGTTGTTTCAAATTGTTGAGGTCGTTGAGCCTCTCTCCAAGATTCCCAGTGAGGTTAAGTCCGCAGAGTTTACTGCAGAAGTAGACAATAGTCAGAGCAGCACTTAGATCAAAGAAGAAAACATGATATCAAGAATATGCTTATGGTGTCTAGTTCAAGGAAACATCATGTCATTACAGGTATATTACAGATGACCCGGAGCAAGAAACTCCAGTCCATGATTCCACACAAGGATCTCCACTTTCATTTCTCCATCCTATAAGCTCTGGTGGGTAGTTCAAAGCACTGTACATATCCTGAAGAGCTGCAACTGTACAGCACACAGTATCAATCCATCAATAACGAAAACAAAGTATCCAAACAGCCTTAAAACGATTCACTCAAAAAGAAAACAAACTCTATTTTCCGAAATGAATCACAGAATCAAAACAAGATGATCCATGTTAACATCTAAACTTAATTTTCATCAGGCCTACACTATCAATCCATCAATAATGAAAAAAAAGTAGCCAACCAGCCTTAAAACGATTCACTCAACAAGACAACAAACTCTATTTTCCGAAATGATTCACCGAATGAAAACAACATGATCCATGCTAACATATAAACTAAATTTTCGTTAGGCCTACACTATCAATCCATCAATAAAGAAAACAAAAATAGCTAAATAGCCTTAAAACAATTCTCTCAAGTCAAAACGACAACAACCTCTACTTTCCGGAATGATTCACCGAAACAAAACAAGATGATCCATGTTAACATACAAACTAAACTTCCGTTAGGTCTACAATATCCATATAATCCTCCTCAAATTCGGCTTCAATTCTACGATCAGAAGATTTCAAGAAAGTACAACAAGAAAGTTCTATTCCGATCCTTTTCCTAATTCGAAGCTCCAAGAAACAAAAAAAATAGGTATGAGGAGTTACCATCCGGCGGATCAGTGAACGCTCGAGCCAGCGAAGTGAGAAACGTACAATATACAAGAACACTAAAATACGCAAACAAACGCCGTCGGAGCATCTCTTCAAGAAACCACGTCCGGTTTGATGAATCTCTGTTTCAACGAACAGAAGCATAAAAAAAACGTCAAGAACATAAATCGCACCAAATTTCTTCGTAAGAATCGCAACATAGAGGAAAAGAATCGGACATTAGTGAAAGATTGTGCGAAGAAAGAGTTGTTTTGTTGCTACATTTTCTCTGCAACTAGAAGTTGAGACGCAAATGGCGGCACTGTGAGAGTTGTTGAAAGGAAGTTAGGGTTTGGAAATCGTACCTTCGAGAGAGAGAGAGAAGACGATGGCGATCAGTACTGGTTTTTCACAGAGAGAAAATGGAATTTGTACGGACAAAAAATCGTACTGTTTCTCGGCGATGAAGACGACGGGTTTTTTTTTTTGTAATTGTGGGAATTTGATGAGCTGGCGTCCACGTCGGCTCAAGCGGTTTAGGCCGTTGCAAATATATGCTGTGCAAAGTCATGAATTTTCTTCCTGTTGTAAATCTTTTTCCTTCTCAATTTTAATTTCATCCTAATTGAATTTTAAACTTTTCTATTCTTTTTTTTACAATAATTGAATTCTAAACTTAAATAAATGTTTTCCCTATGAATTTAATTCCATCTTTCTCTTTACTGTATTTGATTTTATGTTTAGTAAAAATCTAAAATTTTAATTTTGTGTCATATATATATATTTAAAAGATTGAGTCGAAGTTGTATGAAACATAAGTCAACGAGAGCAATGATCTAATCTTAAATAGTGTAGTTCATCAATAAAAAATTTATGTGTTGAATTCCTCGGTCCTACTTAATCTTAAACTTCAAAATAATAATAATAATCTATGAAACAAAATTTTAAAAATCAACTACCTCTACAAATTTATGAATATATTACAAACTTTTTGTAATCTAATCAATTTTTTATATATATAAAAAGACATGTCTAGCTTACATTTTTTTTTTTTGAAGTTCTCCAATAATTTGTATGAAAAAAAATCAAACCCACGACCATTTAGTCATTGACCATACATTAATATTGAAAATTGCTCATTTTTTACCTGCTTCATCTATATCACTATTTTTTAGTTCATGTTTCTATTAGTATTTTTTTTAATATTTGAAAAAAATATTAGCATGGCGGTTTATTGGATGAAAAACCTTTTTATTGGGAGGACAAGTGAAGGAGTATAAAGTCAACTTAAAAAAGGAGAATTTTTTTTTATTTTTTTAATCTATATATTTGAGATCTTCATTTAATTGGATTCTTATATTTCAAAATTAAATATTTTTATCTCTCACATCTCATTCTTAAATCATTCTTAATATTTATCCAAGAGGGTCGCTAAAGAGTAGGTCTTCCTTCTTAAAGAGTAATTTAGGTCCTTCTTTATCAGTTGATTCTTTTTAGCAGTTTTCTCTTATCTTATGCGTTCTTACTTCTGCATTTATTAGCCCATAGTTAGGAAACGCGTGATGGTCCACTTCCCCAAGGTTTTCCAGCTTGTTTAGGAGATGTTTAACCTTTAATAGGTACCGAGCCATTATGTTGCATCAACATGAGGCAACGAAGCGAATAAACATAAAAATAGAAATCAGACACGAGATTGTTTTTTTCTCGCTATTAATCTTCGACCACCCTGCAGTTAACAACAAGAAAAAGGCAAAGGCTGCAAGAGAATAGAATATGAAAGACTCTAAGCCCTGTCAATCGTATATAAAAAAGACATAACATCCAGCAAATCTACATTAGCATAAAAAAAGATCGACTTTTTAATTTATTTTTATATTTATTTCTTTTTAAAAATCAAATCTATGTTAAAAAAAATTACTTAATCAATATATTAAAGGGGACTTTTCATGGATATTAAAAAATAAATAAATAATTCACTCAACAACACATTTCTTAAATTTATTCATATGTAGCAAAAAAATACCCTAGGTTTGTAAAATTACCAAAAAACCCCTACTTAAAACTCTCCCCACAAGACATCTTCTCACACAAACACATAGACACCTTCTTCGTCAAATTTTTTTTTTTTTAAAAAAAAAAAACCCTCCCAACACGATTTCTTCCCAGCCGCGTCGTTGCAACTTCTCATCGCCGTCACCTTAAAGATCGACGTCTTTTCTTCACGATTTCTTCCCAGCCCCGTTGTTGCAACGTCTCATCGCCGTCACCTTGAAGATCGACGTCTTTTCTTCACGATTTCTTTCCAGTCGTCGCAACTTCTCATCGACGTGACCCTGAAGATCGACGTCTTTTCTTCCTCGCTCACTTATCTAATTTTCTTACTTCCTGCGATTTAGTTTCGACACGTTTTCTATTCGACCCCCTTCGTTTTCTCTATATGTTGCCAATGGCGGTGGGTACTTCATCGATTGGAACTTCTCATCGCAGTCACTATCGCTCACCTACTTCTCCGATTTCTTCTCCTACAACTCCACGATGCATCTACACTCCGTCAATCCACTCCGACCGATAGACTTCTATAATTAGAACTAATCGGTGGAACTGATAGAAGTCTATCGGTCGGAGTGGATTGAAACAGTGCAGATTCGCTTTGGCTCAACTGATAGCCACTGATAGACTTCTACCATTCCACTGATAGAATGCTATCAATGCAAATTTACTTTGGTTCAATTAATAGAAGACTGATAGAAGTCTATCAGTTCCATTGTTAGAAACTGATAGACTTCTATCAGTTCCACTGATAGAATGCTATCAGTGGAGATTTCTTTGGTTTAGGTGATAGAAGTCTATCAGTTCCACCAATAGAAGTATCAGTGGAACTGATAGAAATCTATCGGTCAGAGTGGATTGACGCAGCGCAGATTCACTTGGAGTTGCAGGGGAAGAAATCGGAGAAGAAATTGCAAAGAAAAATTCACAAAGTCAATCGCATCAACTTCTATTAGTTTTGATAGATTTTTTTAAAAAAAATTCCTCGTTATTCTTTGTTGCTTTTTTTTTTCAAAACAAAGTATTACATTACATTAGGTTATAAAGGGGGGAAGGGGCAAAATCGCTAGAACTTGAAATTCACACAGAAAAACCTACGAACCCACAAAGAAGCCGATTGAAAATCTTAAACCCAAAAAAGAAATCGATGAAGACGAACCAGGAAAAATGGCAAAGAAATCATAATGTTGGAGGTTTCAACGGAAAGAAAGGGAAATGGCAAGAACAAAGGCAAGCTTGAAGAGGAAAAAAGGGTAAATTTAGAATTTGAAAAGTTATATTAAAAAGCTGTTATGTATGCATTATTTTAAGATTTGTGTTATAATTGTAATTGGGTGGGCAAAATATGCTATTGGGGCAAATTCCCTATATTAAATTTTAAAATTAATTTAATTATTATTTTAATAAAAAAATATTTTTTTATTCCAAAGATTAAAATGTGTCATTATTTGATTATGAAAAAAAAAGTCATTATTAAAATATGTTCAATTTCGAAAGAGATTAATTTAGGTGCGCTCTTCCCTTGTTAAGATGTTAGTGATGTGATGCCTTTCATATCACACATCTAATTTTTTTTAACGAAAAAAATAAAACTAAAAAGTTTAATTCTCAAAATCATAGTAGAGGTGGAGGCAAATACTGCACCTAAATTGAACTCAATTTGAAATACGTGGGTAAAACTGAACTGAAATTAAACGATTAAATATGAATTTGGGTGAAGAAAGTGATTTTTAATTGTAATTTGTTATATAATATCGCCGTCTTTGTTCTGCACATTAGCCCCAATTTTGAGTAATTTGTTTATTGCAGTGTATGTGTTCGAGCTTCCAAAGCTCCCAAGCTATGGCGGATTCATCTTTCGAGCAAACCAACGACCCATACGACGACGAAGAAGAAGACTACATGGGCGACCTCTCTAAGTTGCTTCCTCCAGAAGACGCATCCTCTTCCAAGCCCACGTCCAGAAAGGTAACCATTCCCGCATTTTCTGAATTCTAGGGTTTGATATTCTATTCGTTTTCAATTTGGATTTGACCTAAGAGCAAACTCGATTGCAGCTTAACAACAAAACCCCTGCTGTTCAATCATCCAAAAAGAAGCCCAAATCCTTCAATTGGCAGGAACAGCGCAGGCAGGATAGAGAACGGAAGCAATTCGAAGAGGATGAGCGGACATTGGCCAGAATCGAGGCTCCGATTCCGCAATCGAATATTGGGTTTAAATTGTTGAAGCAAATGGGGTACACCCCTGGTGCTGCTTTGGGCAAGGAGGGATCGGGTCTGGCCGAACCGGTGGGACTCGAGATTCGGCGGTCGCGAGCGGGGATTGGCAGGGACGATCCGGTTAAAGAGAAGAAGAAGCTGGAGGAGATTAGAGTTGAGAGAAAGAGGAGCCATCAGGAGGCTATGATGGAGGAATTCGGGTCTCGACAGAAGTTGCAGTGGCGAAGTCGAAGAGTTGTGGTCAATTACCACAAGGCGAAGGCGGCACTCGATCAGTTGGAGAATAAGGAAGTTGTGGAGCCAGAGAAGAAAGAAAGTGAGGAGGAAGGAGATGAGGAAGAAGAAGAGGAAGTGATTATAACAGAAGAGGTATAATTCTATTCTACAAATTCTACCATCCTCTACCACCACTCTCCATTAATTTATTTCAAGTCAAGTTTCTCTCTTTTCCATGTGATTCTTAGATTTAAAAGTTAGAATAATTGAAACCATGATGAGTTGGCCTACAGTCAAAGAGTGCCTTAGAGAACTAAGAGGTCATGGGTTCATCTTTGATGGCTGCCAATTTCTTTGACATCCAAATGTTCTTGGGTCAGACGTCTTGTTTTGTTAGAATAGTGTAGGTGTGCAAAAGCTAACTCAGATACTCACGAATATTAAAAAAAGTGAGAATAATTGACCACTAACCAATGGTCCCCGAGGGATAGCCTTAAATACCCGAGGTATGCCCTCTTGGGGTCTCAGATTTGAAACCTTCCTGTGAGCTTAATTGTAAATTTTCTTGTTCTCCTAAGCTAGGGCCTTAGGATGGGCACAAGTGCCCCCAAGTATGTAGTGAGCCGAAACTCCGATTCTCGGTCATAAAAAAAATGATCATTGACTTCATAGTTTGAAACAAATTTTCATCCTAATATTGGAGTTAAATCATATAACCTTATCTAAATAGGATGAAGAAAAATTGAGTAGTCAGTGGAGGCTGCAGTTTTAACCAGAATTGAGTTCAATAATTTCTAGACCGTTTGTTCGAAGTGTGCAGTGGATGGGCATGGTCGGGTAGTAAAACCAAACAAGAAATATATTCCTATAGCATCAAAATCTTCATCTTCCACTTTTATCAATTTCAGTCTAGTTTTTGTTACAGTTGTGAGGGGTTTAGTAGAGTTAGCCGATTGAATTTCTCAACATCTATCTACATGATGCTTCACAATAACCTTTCAAGTTTTTGAATTGAGCATTGTTGACTCAATCAACACCTATAAAGAATTTTCCTTAGCCTACTATCTTGTTTGGTAGTGCACAAAATATCTCTCCTATGTCAGGATCATGGTGAGTGCAATCTTTCTTTCTTATTTTCTGTATAGCTTCTCTTCGAGTTTCATTCGAGATGGCTTCTTTTTGTTTGTTCTATCATTTTATGAAGCTTCTATCATATCAACCAATTTTCTGCATCTTGCAAACCAAGTAGCACCTTGTATATTAACTATTGTACTAGACAACTGTACATTTTCAAACTCAAGCTCTATAACTTTTGGAACCTGTAGTGGATATTTGCAAAGAAAGATCAAATAAGACAAATACTTAAGAAGAAATGAATTTTTTTTTTTGTATTGAAAAAGTTTTTGCAGCCCATCACTCTCTCAATTCTCTTCCTTTTCCCTTCTACATGCTTGATTTTGATTCAACTACCTCAAGAACTACATTAAAAAGAGCATAGTTTGAGTGAAATCATGTACGATCTAGTAACCATGAGATTATAGATTTGGAACTCCTTTCTCCAAATGTTCGTTGAATAAAAAAAACTACTCCAGGAAGGAACTACCACCTGATTTGTTTATTTTTACTTTGAAAAGAAACAATTTCATTGAATAAGTGTAATGTACAAAAAGGAAAACCCTGGGCAAGGAGGTACAAAATGATCTTTCAATTAGCATAAAAAGAACTAGGAAATTACAACCTTTCCGATACTTCGAGCTCCCAGAAGCTATCATTTCCAGTAACCTTAGCTCATAGATCAAATTCTGAAATCAAGGTAGTTTTATGAGTATTCAATGTCTTTTATGAGGTGACTCCTTTAGTAAACCTAATAGTGTGCATGTTCGGTTGTTCCACATTTTTTGTTACTTTGCGGTATTGCTGGCGAACATGCTTGCTATATTGGCCATTGACATAAGATACTTTCATGATGGATGCAGGATTTGGAGGAGATTTTGATGAAACTGAGAGATGAACATCGATATTGCCTTTTCTGTGGATACCAGGTGAGTGTATCTTTGAGACAGTAGTTTAAGATTGAGGCATTTTACTTACAAGGAACTCATGAATCCTGCTTATCTTAACATCATTCTGCTGTTTATGCCAGTACGACTCGTCGGAGTTGCTCCTATCTAACTGCCCTGGAATTAATGAAGATGATCATTGAACTGCACCTTTTGCTCCAAATGCTTTGATGGAGATGGGCTTTGTTGCAGTCTCCCCTTCGGATCAAGGGTTCTATCATGTGCTTTGCTTTTCGATGTTTTCGTCACAAACGGTGTAATCACTCAGAAAGGAAGCCACCGGTCCTGGAAGCATCAATCCTTGACAATTGATAGCCAGGTATACTTACAGAACAAGTTTTGAGATTGAGGCATAGAAGTAGTTCAGAATACCTGGTCTAATATACACGGTATACTTGGGAAAAGTTCCCTCCTATTGTTTACTTTTTGAAAACTGGTACTGGATAGGATTCAAGTTTACTAGCAGCCGCTCGGGCAGATTTGGTGGGTAAAATGATTTGAAGCGTATGTTTTTTTACTCGGAGTTAGGGCTCGAACCTTTAACTTTTTGGTCAAGTATATTACGCCGTTGAGCTTGACTTTGAAGTGGTAGGTTGAAATTTCTCCGAGTGGTGTCCTCAAGGGATAACACTGTGGTTGAAGACTTGAGCTTTGAAAGTATGCTCCCTTTAAGGTTTTGAGTTCGAGACTCACCTGTGACATTACTCTTTTGATATCTCCGGTGCCTGGCCTAAGGACGGATGTGGTTACCTTATTTCAAAAAAAAAAAATCTGCAAGTGGTATCTTTATTGTTCAAATTTAGAGACATTGATCTTGTTACAACTGACTCAATGAGTCGATGATAATACACGAGATTTTGTCATATTTTCTTGGAGCAACAAGACAATTTGAATGTTTTTAGCCCCTTTTTTAGCCTATATTTGGCTATTTTTAATACTAATTAGTTAGTTAAATTTGTATTGACTATAAAAGAGGAAAACATTACAACAATGCTAATTAGTTAAATTTGTAATTCAATTGTACACTTAATAAAATGGGTCCACACGATTGATTATCTGGCTTGATATTAATTCATTTCCACAATCCCTAGAATCTAAAAAAATTCAAGACAAATTTTTAGAAACTACTTTTTTAAATTTTCAAAATTTAGTTTGGATTTTAAAAAACACGATTAAAATGCAAATATAAAAAAAAGTAAAATCATAAATTTAGGAGTTAATTTCAAATAACAGACAAAAAAAACAACAGTCAATCGGGGCTGAAAATTTTGTAATTTATCTATTAAATAATATTGAGATTTATCACAAGAAGAATAATTTATTTATCTTATAAATGTTAGAAATATTACGCTATATCCTGAACATCCACTCAATTGCAGCTCTCTCCGTCTTTCCATTTTTGCTCTTGCTCTCACTTTTTTTTTTTTGGAAAGATCTCACTCACATTTCTTTTCTCGCTCAACTTTCACTTTAATTTTCTTTACATTCATAAAATTGGAATTGAAATATGAATATATATATATATATATATATATAAAAGTTTATATAAGTTTATTTTGAGAAACTAGGAAAAATTTCGTTTATGCGCAGTTTTTTTAGCATCAAGACCAAAAAGCCTCAATTGCATATAAACATTCTACAACATTATATTAGAAAAACTTTTATAAACATAAATGCTTAGGAGATTCTACATTTTGGATATGTGCCACATTAACTGCCACATAATTTATTTGTGTGGCACCTAATTTGCCACAAATATAAAATGTAAAGACATTTATGTGTAGAAATTTTTTTCTTATATTCAAAAGCAAAATTCTCCATGGCAATAACTTTGGAAAAAAGATTATAATGAGCCGAACACTTCCTTTAGTTCTTGAACTAAAATTTTGTTTGACAATATGTACAATCTAGTAGCCATATAAGTTATATATTTGAATCTACCTTTTCAAAATTTGTTGGATAAAAAAAGAATGTGTACTAAAATTATAGTATTTATGTAAAAATACCTTCAGATTTTGACAAGTTTCCGAAATACTTTTCAACTTTAAAAATAAGTAAAAAAAACATCTTTATGGTTAAATTTGAAAGGAAATGTTAGTTTTGTTTCAAAATAACTCTTAACTTTATGTACTCAAAAAAAAAAAAAAAAAAAAACTCTTAACTTTAAAAATATCATTCGCCTAAAAAATACTTTCATCGTAAAGTTATTATTTTGTTTCAATCATACTTTTTCTTTTTCTTTTTTGAGAAACTACTCTAAAATCTTAATATTTAATTGTGTTTTCTCAATAAATAAATAAATAAATATATATAAATAATTGAGTTGGTAAAAAAAGAATTTTTTTGTATATTATTAACTTATGAATTATTTATACATTAATATTAGTTGTTCAATTAATTGAAATCTAGAAAAAAGATCTTGAAGACCCCAATCATTGAGACTTGGGAGGGTTAGAAAGCTCCATACAACTCATGAAATGATATTTTTAAATTCATGAATATTTATGTAACTAACCATTTCTATTCAGATTTAAGGATATTTGTTATCCAAATTCCATAGTTTAGGAGTATTTCTCATATATATAATTTAGCCCAAAAAAAGAAAGAATATACGAGCATGATATATTTTTGGAAAAAAAATACATTTTTCAAACATTTCTATTTTTAAAATGCTCAAATTTAGTACCTGAAATAATAAAAACATTAGTTACCTCACATAATTTTGATTAAGTTGATGACTAGACTAATTTTAAATATGAATTTATTGATGATGGTTGTTTTTGTTTTTGTTTTAATATAAATTTAATTTTTAAAAAGAAAAAAAATAGAGAGAAGTTTGAAGCTAGTTTGGTAGAAAATATTTGTTGGTACCAGCCACATGTCATTTTTTCATTGGTCCATAATTTTTTTTAAAAAAAATAATTTTATTCAATTATTTTAAAAAATAATTGTTTTAAAAAAGAAAATTATTGGTCCAGAAAAAAATGTCACGTAGCTGAATACTAACAAATATTTACTACCCAACTAGCACCCAAACTTCTCTCTTATTGATTTGGGTACACATCTCATTTTTTTTAATAAAAAAAATAAAACTAAAAGTATGTGGCTCTCACGGTATAAAATCATGGTAAGAATGCAGCCCAAGGCTACACCCAAATTGAACTCCAAGGCAAAAGTGTTTTTGAAAACAAATAGAACATTACTTTTTTTTACAGAAGGATAAGAATGATATCTTTGATTTTAAAAAGAACAAAAACCAATAATTTAACAACAATAAAAAAATAATAATAAATTAATTAATTAAAAGTATGAATTAAAACGTTCCTTTTGTTACTTGTGATTGGACAAAAGATATCCTGCTTGAAAACCAGCAAGAGTTCATTTTATATCCCCTGCACCTGCATTCTGCATATTTACTTTGGATATTTATGCATTCAAAGGCAAGCAGGTAGTAGCAAATCCAAAATCAGACAAAACACAAGCACAAGATAGTTAGTTCCATAATAAAATCACAAAAGGGAAAGTTCGGGTCTCAAGCCTAGCAGATGTTTGTCTTAAAACACAAAACCATAGTTTTTCAACAAACCCATCTGAGGTGGGAATCGCATAGACGATGACTTCGATGTCATGAGCCAATTATTCGAAGCATACTAAAAGAGCTTTGACTTCACTGCAACGCTTCAGAGTGACCAGTGCAGATGATGCTGGGAGGTGGAGTCGAAGGCGCCCGAATGCCCGAGTTCCGTGTATGGCCTCCTAGCTTGATGAGGGAACTGGACATCACCAGAGAAAGAACTGGTAAGTGCCTGTGAAACTTGATGATTCAGACCCAGATCAGATGTCAGGTCCAAGGAGCTGCTGCTAATGGGACCTGAAATCCCCTTGAAGTCCCATGACATGGTTGGGAAGTGGCTGGTAGCAGCCTGAGCTGATGTTGCTTGAGCACTCGACAAGGCATTAGCCTCGAGAGCTTCCGATGTTCGGTTTCTGGAGCCCCATGTTTGGTTTGACAGAAGAGAGAGAGCACAAGAAGAGTCAGTGACTCCATTGATACATTCTCCAGAAGGATTCCCAGGACCAGAAAAACTGGTCCCACCTGCAGAAACTGGCAGGAAAAGTTCAGATGGACTGTTCTCAGAGTTGCTATGCCAAGGAAGAGGATTGTATTTCCCCATGGCAGTGATGCTTTGGTTTCCCGGTACACGTTCAGATGCTTTCGCACCCGACGACAACCATACATCTTTTCCAGTTGGTTTCTGGTATGCACTGAAATCCATTAGAAAGCTTCCAGCTCTGCTCCCGTTTTCTATCATTGCAAGATGCAAACAAATGATTAACCTTTGCACAAAGCTAAGTTCATAAAATGTGTTAGGAAGGTGAAAGTTCAAGGGATGGTGATGACAATATCTAACCAAAGATAGACGAAGAGAAGCGACCATAACGAGTGGATAATAGTGACCCTGGAGGAGGCTTCCTGCGGCGCTCATTATGACCAGCTAAACGCCTGCGACAACTACGTTTTCCTTGATCAAATTCAGGAAGCTGATGAAATCTGGAAAAAACAAAGCATCAATCAGTTTCCGTGAACTACATGAGAATTTTACATGCACTAGGGAAGAAAACACATTTGGATATACTAAAATAAGGGCTTACATACAACTACGTCTTTTTGTTACACAATGGAGTTGTTATTGATACATGTTTCAAGAACATAGAATCAAATAGTACAGAAAAAATAAAATAACTGTATCTACAGTTCACCAGTTCAGAAAATCACCCTCTAACTCCAAAAGGAAGAAAAAAAACTTAAAGAATTGTACTCATAACTATTATGAAATCGGCAATCAACAATCGAACAAAGAATAAGAAAACGCAGAAGAGAAGAAAAACACACATAATTTACGTGGTTCACTAACGTTGTGTTAGCTAGTCCACGGGCAGAGAGGGGGCACGATTTTATTAAGAGGAGCGAAAAGACGGAAGGAACATCATGGGGCAGCAAGGGTTTAATTTGAGTTTATATAGGCACTCTCATTAAACCCTATTACAAATAATAGGCCCAAAATACATAAAAACCCAAATGAGTTATTACAAAAACTTTAATTTTCTAATTCCTCATCCAAAACCTCATCCAAACACCTCCCTAGTGAGTGTCTCAAGAAGAAGCATCTCATAGCTATTTGGGAAGATTATCTCTAATTCAGTAGACAAACCTCATGCCACCTGAAAATTCTTCCATTTCCTGTCACTAGGTAGTAATCTTCTAAAAGTGACAGATCTAAAACTCCTTAGATTTAAAATTCCCATTAACAGAAAAGATAAGACAGGAAATATGGATTTACCAATCGATATGTCCAAAAAGATTCACCATCCTCTAGTTAGCTATCAAGCCCCAAACTTCTTCCAAGAACTTTAAGATATTGAACAAGTTACCTTTCTTGGAAATGTCGCATGAGGAAACCCCCGCGAAAGAAAAACTTATCTACAAAACTTTAAACAAGACCAGAACCCAAATTCCAATCCATGTTTCCTATTTGATAGTAGCCTATAAGGAAATCGGCTACTTGAACAAAAAAGGGGGGAGTGTGTCTCTTAGAGAGGTCTCTCAAAGCATTGAATTTGCCTCTAGGCCTTCTGTTCGTATAATAGAAAAGTTAACACTTGAAATCGATTTCCTTCGAATTGAACCAAAATATTCGGCTAAGAGAAGTGACAAATGCATTAGGGACTTCTAGCCTTACTATGGAAGCATTGAAAAGTTGATAAGAGACTTGTTAGAAAAGAGATTGGTTCCAGTGGAGGATCTTACCTAGTTAGCTGGACTGGACTAGAGCTGGATTCGAAACCATGACCTCTTGGTCATGGGCATACGCTTGTGCCACTGAGTTATTGGCTAGTCACTAAACTAATTGAAAGTGGTGGTCTGAGTTAGGGAAACATAGCTAATAGAAAGAAAGCTTTATTACTCAAAAGGTTCAGAGAACCAAGGAAGATAATTCAAGTAGAGGTCCATATACATGCTAGAGAGCAAATCTCAAAGGACTACTACTACTATCCCCATAAGAAGATCACTGAGGAGGTCACAACTGTTACATTTTTTATAATCCTAATACTTCTACCCTGTTCCTTTTTAACATTCTATTTTATACCAAGTTTCTAAGCAACTTAAAACATTAAGAATCATCTAATTGGAAACAACTATACACATAAACAGTTTTCATAAATTACTCAACCAAAGCCATTGCTATCACTTTGAAGCATCATACAAATTACAAATGACCTACTAACACAAGATTAGAAATACACTGAATATTTTTCTTGAAGACAATAACTTCAGGATACCCAAGGTTATCTACGAACTAAAATCCGAATCCATTACATTATTCCACATGAAATAGACACTTTGTCTCTGTCAAAAATTTAAGTTTAATAGATACAGACAGACTAAAGGTCCAGAGGGACAGCACTCCCATCAGCAGAAGAATATTAACAAAATCCTTCTTTTACTATGATGTATCTAGCTAGGCTCCAACTCCAAAGGGCTTTTGTTACTTTCCTCTGTTTTTATTTTGACCAAAAGGAGGTAATATAAGTAACCTCTTTGGACTTTTAAGGGATTGAGTGGAATATCAAGTTCTCTTGCTTTTATTGCATTAATCTTTATACCATATGGTAAACTTTGGATTATGAGAATATCATAAAGCTAAAAGGTGAGGTGAAAAACAAGCAGTTGCACACAAAAGAGTGAACAGAATGATGAGATGTAGGCCACTGTATTTGACTGATATCCTCACTCCAGCATTGATACCAAGCTAAAAGTGGAGAATTGACAACAGCCCATTAGAACAGAGCTAATAAAAAAGACATCAACAATCCATTACTAATTAAAAATACAATAGCCTTGGAAGCTATTTGGTTCAAAAACAAGAATCTGGATGTTGTTAGAAAATCAATGTGGTTAGCCCCATCCAAACTCCTAGAAATCTAGTTACAATAAGATAAAACCACACACACATATAATATATATATATATATATATATATATATATATATACACACACACACACAAAACTGCAAACACATAAAGCACATAAAGCACTCTACATTCAACTCCATATTTTTAAGCATGTACAGAGATTGAACCAAAATGATACAAAAGAAGATGAATCAAAGTTAATAAACAATAAAGAGACTCAAAACAGGCAATAGACAAAGAGAAAGTAACAAACAAACAAACAAACAAACAAACAAACAAAACAGTAAAGAGAATCCTTCTCTCATATTAGCTAAAGAGAAAAATCAACAACCCTAAACCCCCAAATGAAAGTACAAAAAACTTATAATCAATCAAACCCAACATCCAAAAGAGCTTGTTCCAGCACATGCTAAATGAAAACTCAAAACCCACCAAGATAAAATCAGTCTATGAAGATGATTACAAAGCCTAACCTGCTACACTGCTGGCAAAACCTTTGCTCAAGACCAGCAACAATGACCTTAGGGAATTTAGAGTGCATAGTACAGACTTTGTGTCTGGAATAGTAAGCCTTAGCATCACTAAGATCTAACTTACAGCCTTCAACCTGACACCTGGGGGGCTGAGCCACTCCTTGAACAGCCCTAGGTTTCTTGGTGGGTGTTGTTGAGAAAGAACCCACACCTGGTTTGGGAAGTTCCCCAATACCCACATCTTCAAAGTAAATTTTGTGTCCAAATTTGAGGCCATTGAGTGATGATGATTCAACTGATGAAGACCCACCAGACTCAGTCAAAGAAGAGCAATCCATTCCCATCAGAAAAGGAAGAAAAATATATATATAAAAAGAAAAAACCCCCCTCTAAATCTCATCCCCCATTATGAGTTTTTATCTTCTTGATTGTGAAAGAGAAAGAGAAAGAGAAAGAGGAAGAAACAGGGAGGTAAAGGTGAAAATGGTGGTGATGGAGAGTCTGACATTTAATGGGCCATTGGGTATTGTACGCTTAGCAACTTCTCTGTGCACAAAAATAATGGAAGAAGGAGAAAGAAAGGAGAAAAGGTTAAAGCTGAGAAAGAGATTTTACACTCATCATCATGGTGGGTTTTGGGTGCTCTGTGTGAACTGACCCTCCTGAATTCTTTGCTAAAGCTTTTCTCTTTCTTTTTCTTCCTTTCTCTTCTTGTGTTTGTATTTTGGAACCAAACTTCATTGGGGAACATACTTCTCTTTCAATCTTCTTGGTGGAGTGTGTCTCACACTCAATTTCTTTTAAACTTTTTTTTTTATTGAAGAGGGTTTGAATTGAACCAAATAAAAATGATTATGATGAAGATGAGAATACCGATCGAAAATTATTATTTATGTTCTAGATTAAGAAAATTCGATTATATATATTTTTTGTATGAAGAATGATTATCGATATTTATATATGTGACTATTTGAATCAACTAGTAAGTATCGAGATATTTAAATGCAAAAGATGATTATAAAATAATAAAATTGTAGGTTGAGAATGAAAATTGATGAAAGAGAAATGAGACTCTGAAGAAACTAATACTAACTATAAAATGAATGAATATTAATTATGGAAGAATGATAGTCGGTGACTCGAATGTTGATAAGATAAAATTATTCTCATCACACTCATTCTTATTCTCTTTGTTCTATGCGATCAATAGAGTATCCGATTTTTCTTTAGAAAATTAATTAGAGTATAGATTTTGAAGTTTAGTTTATTTTATTTTATTTTTTGGTATAGATTGTTCAGTTTGGGGTCGGTCAAACCACATGTCTGCCATGGTTGACCCGAAACATGGTCAATCGTGGCCGAGTCAACCCCAAAGTATGGGTCGGCTCATGGACTAGCCAAATAATCGAATTGGCTAGTCCATCCTTGACTTTTTTTTTCATTGGGTAGATAATTTCTTTTTTTTATTATATATCGGGGAGGGAAGACAAATACCGAATCTAAATATTTTCTTTTTATTATCACAACAGAGAGTAGAATACATAAATGCCAAAGAACAATTAAATTTGTTCACTAATTAAATGAGAGAGTATAATAGAAAACAGTTACGCCCGAGAACAATTCCAAATGTTCAATTAGAGAGACTAGATATTTGAATTTTTAATTATAATTTTGATATTTGAATTTTTAATTATAATTTTTTGAGTTACAATAAAAATGGTAAGAAAATTCAAACTCATGACTTTTTAACTCTTGAATATACGCAGATGTCGATGAGCTATTGTTCTAGTTGACAAATTTTTAAGGTTTGTAAAACATAATTAATATACTCTTAAGTGACTAAATTTAAAGTGTTATGATAAACTCTTAACATAACAAAATAATATGGAGTTGCTTGCAAAACTTACTAAAATATCGAATTTATTACCACATTTAACAAAGTTTAAAAAACTGATTCATCGCCAACATGAGCAATTGTTCAGTGACACTAGTATATGCCCAATGACCAGAGTTCTTGGATTCGAATCTCCCACCTCCAATCGTTGTAATCTCAAAAAAAAAAAAAAAAACTGATTCATCCAGTTAAGGAAGCACCAAAATGAGTAACTATAGTATGTAGCCTAAAAGATACTATTCATAGCAATTTCACTGTGTTTTTTCTCAATTTTTTTTTAAATAAGTAACGAGTTGGTTTTGTTTTGTTATTATTATTATTGAGAGGAGCTATTACCGATAAACATTTATAACTCTTCCTCAAAACCTACATCCACACCAATTTTTGCAAATATTCAAAATAACTATTTTATAATTTCTCAAAATAACTACTAATTATTTATTCATTTGAAAAAATAACTTTCCATTTTAAAATCACTAATTTATAACCTTCATTTCTACCCCTTATTTACATGAAATCACTTTTAAACGAATTGATTACAACTCATTTACATCCAAATGAGTTTTTACTTGCAATTTCTCTATAAAAATTCACATACAAACAAATTATTATTATAATTTCAATTTATAATTCATGTAATCACTTATCTAAACATCAATTTTCTTTTAGTACAAGTTGAAGGAAGGAAATCACACACCTAGAAAGAGATACTATTTATTTGTGGACAAAATACTTAGTTCATCATAAAATAAAGGGATAACTAGGAAAATGACTAGAATTTAAAAACTGATTAGGAACATGGCTAACGATATTTAGACTTTAAATTTATGTTCTTTTTATTTCAAATTTTAATTAAATTTTATTATTGGAAATAATGGACAATTTACTCCTCTTATATTTCATCTCAATTTTTTAAATCCATTTTAAAATAGATTTTTTTGTACCTACCTATAAAAATTCAAAAGCAAATTAAATAATGATAAAATGTATTAGTCAAATATAATTAAATCTCATAACTAAATAATCAACAACTAAGTACACAAAATCGTGTTTCTCAAAAAAAAAAAAAAAAAATACACAAAATCGTGAAATAAGGGATTTTGAAATTTTAAATTTTCTACTTAATTCGGAAATTTTATTTTTAAAATTTGTTTTTTTGTAACTATCCTTAAAATCTATAAGGATTAATAAAAATAAAAATAAAAATAAAAATAAATAAATAAACAATGATAATGTATCGTTGTCCTATATAATTAAGTATTTTGATTCATCGTTTTGAAAATCAAGTAGAAAAAGTTGAAGAATTTTTTTTAAATCCACTTAGGGTTCTTCACTACCTATTGTGCATCATCTTCCAAAACTCGTGCATAACTTATGAGTTAATGATTTGTGTTTGTTACCTTAAAAATAAATTAAAATATAGAACGGAGTAGTCACCTGTAGTTGATTTTATGTCATTAATTCAAGCTTGAGTTTGTGAGGAGGGCTTTAAGTACCAATTTTTGGAGGTGTGAAGGGGAAGAAATCTTTAATTTTCTTGAACAAAACATATACTCATCCCCTTGTTTACACGCTAGGGATTGACTATAAGCACCGTCATTTCTATTGAAATCTAGTGTCAGATAAACACCACTAATTACGTCTACAAATCCATTGTACATCACGATAGAAAGGTGAAGAGATATTTAATTTTCTTAAAAAAAACATACATCTATCCCTCCTTTATAAACAAGAGATTGACTATGAGCATCATCACTTCCGTTGAAACTTGGTGTCAGATAAACACCACCAATTACGTTCGCGACCTGTTGTACATTCACTATACATCTCGAACCCATTGTGAGAAGCTTTAATACCATCTTTTGAAGATGGGAAGGTGAAGAGATCTATAATTTGTTTGAACAAAATATAACTCATCCCCCATTTACACAATAAAGATTGACTATGAGCATCATCACTATCTTTGAAACTTGACGCCCGATAAATACCACCGATTACGTTCACGAATATGTTGTACATCCATTGTACATCACGATCCTCTTTAGGTTGTAACCTTACATTTCTTTGTTTAAAAAAAAAAACTTACATTTTTCAGTCTCGTCTTTATCCATAGTGAAATGTTAGCAACTTAAGAACGTCCATCCTAGTCTATGGTTGTTCCGTTTGCAATATCAATTTGCATTATCTTGTAATTCGAATATGTATCTATGTCATCCTAAATGTCACTGGATGCAGCTATGATAGAAGCGACTTCCATTGCAGATTGCCACACACTATTTTTGTGAGCAAATAGTAGAAAGAACGACCACACTAATTTAGTGTTTCATATGATAGTGATGGGCATTTTCGTTGAAAAATAGAACATTAAAGAGATATTTTCTGAAGCCAAAAATTGAAAATGGTGTGAACCTGCTGTTTGACGATTTTATTTTTAAAAACAAATTAATTTGGTACAGGAATGAGAACAAATGAAAAGATATCGAAAATATAATGAATATTTTGAATCTTATATAAAATATCATTTCCGATTTAAAAAAATAATAATAAATAAAGCTGGTTAAAATGAGATGATTGTCTTTAAATTTATGATGAATAAGATGATTTAGTTAAATATTTTTTTTATTTAATAAAAAAATTTAAAACTAATGTGAAATATTATGGGAAAGATTATATCCCTCTTTACCTACATTTTTATTTTAGCCATATATTTAACTACTTCATAAAGTAGGTAAGCTGTTAATTATTTTCTTAAAATTAGTCATTTTCTACCTTTTCTCTAATAATAAAAAAATGAAATTGAAATCAAAAAACAAATATTCAACCCAAGCTATCAGAAAGAAAGAAAAAGAAATAATAATAAACCCACTTGAGTAGTTCAATCCAATATCACAATTATCAAGACTAGATATTTTCACAACATGTCATTATTTATTGTTTTTTTCATTGAATGAAAATTTTGACAGAAGATTAACAGATGAATCCTTGTGTACTACCTTACTTTTTGCCAAAAACAAATATTACTATTGAACAAGCAACCTTAAAAATAATCATAATAATTATAAATTGAGGTAAGCAAACAAGTCTTCAGAAACGAAACTTTATTTATTATTATGTTCTTGCCTTTTGAGAAGTGAAATGTTGGATAAAGACGTGATGGCAATTATTAATAAAACCCCATTTTTTAAAAATAAAAAATGATGGAAGATTATGGGAAGGATAAGAGGGAAAATGATTAAAAGAGAAAATATGGTAAAGACTATTGGTGTCTTTTCATTCTTGCTGTTGTAAATGGTACCATATGATTTTTAGGTAAAAATTTGATTACTAGTCCTACAAAATGACACCAGAATTCCACTTCGTTTGACTTTTAAATTTTCCATTTTTGTTTAATATTGGTATAAACCTTTGGTGTGCGTTTGGAGCACCGGTTTGAATATAATAGACTGAAAGTTATGATAAATGACGAGTTATGATAAATGACGAGTTATGATAAACGATAAGTTATTATAAATGGTATTTAAATGACAAGTTATTATAATAATAATTATGATAAACGGTGTTTGAATCACTGATTATATAACAAAAAGTAATATATATAAAATTTAAACAAACAGACACGTAGATTTAGATAAACGGACACTCAGGTTTAGGTAACCACCGTTTATAATAAATTGTGGGGCAAACATCGATTGAGTTATTATAACCAACCTGGTCGTTTGCATAAACAAGGGTCCAAACACACCCTTAGAAAAATATTAATTTCCTTTTTAACTTATATATATATATATATAATTAAATACTTAATTTCAATTAACAAGAGTGCTCTATAATATTATTATGGCTTTTTTTAATAGACTAGAATTTTAACACGGCGTTGCATGTGATAATTTTTTAAATAATAAATTATATATATATATAATAAAATATGTCAATTGGGTGCAATAAATATTAAATATATATATATATATAAATTTATAATTATAAATTGTATGCTCTTTACTTTTTTTCTTAATTTATCTATTAATAGACCAATTACTTTTGAATTATAAAATTTATAAGAGTTATATTATTATTATAATTATAAATATAAATAAGCTAAGTATATTTATTAGTATACATTTATGAACTTACCTTTTAAGTTCAAATGATAATTTTATCATTCTTTAAAAAAAAAAAAAACTTCACATCTCCAAGTCAACAATTAAACAACAAAATATCCCTACAAAAATTATTGCAACAAAAGAAAAGTGAGATGGAAGTTAAGGTAAATAATCAACAAAAATAAGATAATTAAATTTTGTATTATAAAACAAAAAAACAAAAAAAAAAATCAAGAAAGA
The DNA here is from genome assembly GCA_036507275.1 of Sicyos edulis. NCBI lineage: Eukaryota > Viridiplantae > Streptophyta > Magnoliopsida > Cucurbitales > Cucurbitaceae > Sicyos > Sicyos edulis. The sequence goes on from CM071847.1 coordinate 40,101,463, forward strand.
TAACCTCAAGCAAAGAGAAAGTTTCAAATGCGTTTGTAAACAATTTTTGAAACTAAAAATTCATTCATGCACTTTAAACTCAGATGATAATCTTAGCATTCTTCACACTTTTTTTTGAGATCTCCAAGTCGAAGGCAACAATTTTACAAAAAAAGATTCCTACAAAAATTATTTCAAAAAATTAGATGAAAGTTAAGGTAAATAATCCAATAAAAATAAGATTACTAATTATAAAAAATAAAAAAAAGTAAATCGAAGCAGAGAGAAAGTGTTATCGTAAACAAAAGGTTAGAACTATTTATAAGATTGAAAAAATCAATTTATTATTTTAATTAGAATATAAAATGTCAAATAAAATCTATGAAATTGGAAAAAAATATTTTATTTTCTACTCAATAAAGATTATAAAAATTTAAATGATATTGTAAATATTTTAATTCTCTTATTCATAAAATCTATGAGATTTGATAAAAATATCTTATATTCTACAAATGAAAATCTAAATGATAATATAAATATCTTATACATTATTTGCATTTAATTTTTTTTATATTCTAATAGATGGTATATTAGTAATTTAGAATATGACTTAGGGATAAAATCGTCCAAAAATGATTTTTTCCCTTAAGCCACACTTTAAGGTAGTCTCATTTTTCTCATTTTCATTTAAATGTTACTTTTTTCACTTTTAACAAAAGGTTTTGATGCTCATACTTTCCATTGTCGTTAAACTAAAAAAAATGAATGATTTTAGTTTTTGCTTTATTTATTTATGAAAATGAATGCTATTATATAATAATTTCAACTAATTATAATTTAAAATAATGTTATCAGCAGCATCTTATACAAGAACTTGCTCTTTCTAAGTATGTTTTAAATGAATCAAGTGTCTAATAACTGAATGGGTCAGTGGTGCAATAGTTTCATTATTTGGTTGTGAACTAGTTTAACACCAGCGTCACAGGTTCAAGGCTGAGAAACGGTATTTGTCCCCCCCTCCAAAATGTACTAAAAAAAAAAGAAATGTCTAATTAATTTCAATAATTTTATGTTTGTCACAAATCTCTTAAGTTTAAAAATGTCTAATAATTTTTTGTATTTAAAATAGCCAAATATTAAAAGAAAAAAATGCCAGAATATTTTTCAATGTTAAAATTAATTAATTTTTTTTATTAATCCCGAAAGTGCCCCCATCAAAATTCCTTTTTAATTTTATATTCTAATTTCGGTTTTTTTCTTAAACAATAATTGTACGTAGAAATTAGGGGTGTACAAAAGAACCGACAAACCCAATTAACTCAAATTAACCGTTCCCAAAGGGCAGCCTAGTTGTTGAGGCTATGGATTTCAAGACATGCTTTCTTGAGAGATCTCTGGTTCAATGTCACTAGAAAACGCTTAAATTAAAATATCCTTCAAAATATCTAGGTGCCACAGTCTAGGCACGGACCAGTGGTGCCCCGGATATAGATGAGCGAAGCTCCGATTTTTGGGTTTTCAAAAAAAAAAAAACTCAGATTAACCCAACTCAAAGCATAAAGGTTGAGTTAAGTTATAATTCTATTTGGGTCGGGTTGAGTTATATTTTTATAACTTTTGTTGGATTGGGTTGGTCCTAGATTGAAATTTTTTTTGTTCGTTCTACCCAACTCAACTCAACTCGAACTAAGGAATAATTGTATATATTTACATACATGTATATGTGAGGGAAGAGAAATTAATTAATAAGATAGTATCTTAGTATATGATAAATAACATGCACTATTAAAATAGGTAATCTAGATTCAAGTATATCATTCATCTTTTATTCTATTGAATTCTATATGTTTAATGGGTATGAATAGAATTGTTTATAGTGAGAGGGAAAATTAACACAACAAGAAAATATATGATTAAATTGGCCTAATGCATAAGGTTGGAAGAGTTGCAGAATTGCCCTTTTAGTCAAATAAAACTTTTAAAAATAAAAACTGTGAAAGATAGAAGAAAGAGAAAATAATTTAAGAGTACTCAGAAAAAATTTATTTGATTAAAAGACCATATTTAAAATTTTCTTGATAATTTAGAGACCAAATTTGGATATAAAAAAGTCGGATGACCAAAATTGGACAAACAACAAAGTTCATGAACAAAAATTAGATATTTGAAAATTCAAGGACCATAATTAAACAAGCCCTAAAGTCGGGGAACCAAAATGGTAGTTTAACATAAATAGAAACATAATCGTGCTTTTATGATTATATTATAATTTAGTGCATGTGTAAAATTTAAGGCTATTATTATTATGAATATATATTGGGGAGGGGACAAATACCAATTCTCGAACTCGAACCTGACGCTGGTGTATTAAACTGGTTTACAACCAAACAATGAAATTATTGCGCACTCACCAATTGGGTAGGCTAATATTATTGCTAATATTGTTTTCAAATATTAGATAATTCTCCAATTTCATAGAAGTGCAATGTGGTGCTTGGTCACACATGGTTGACTGTTGACTTTATTTTAAAATTTATCTTAATTCATTGTCTGGTTCTTAGCACCAACAAGCATATATTAGGAAGGTACATAAACTGAATCAAATGAAAAATTGTATAAATTGTCAAACTAAATCTTTGTCAATCCATTTCAACTCTACGGTCACGAGTTCGAGTCCGGAAATCGGTATTTGACTCTCATATTATTTGAGAGTAGTTGTGCCCTCTATGTAGGGTTTGTTGGTCCTTCTTTCCCCACTATGTACTAAAAAAAAAAATCTTTGTCAATTATTTTCCACCTTTTAAATTTTAAAAGGTTGGGAAAATCTTTGTCAATTATAGATAAAAGATGGTACACATTCATTAAAGCCTATTGAGTACTACTTGTTTCCATTTTAGGATGCTTTCTGTGATTTCAGTCTTTATTTCAAACTTTAGCTTTCAACTTTGCACAAATTTTGTATTTACTTATGATAGAAATATCACAATATAAATATCTCAATTTGAAAATAGTATAGATTTATAAAATATTTACGAAAGGTATATCTAGATAAATCCTTATTTCAATTAATTACATAATTAACATATATCTACGTACATAGAAAAGAATTTGAAAATGTGTCAACAAAGACATTATTTAAATGGCGTAATATATCGTTCCTAAAAAAAAAGAAGGTGTAATATATCATTAGTAATCAAGAGATTATGAGTTTGAATATTCTTAAAATATATAGAATAAAGAGAAATTACTCCACATAACAATTTTTTGTTATCATTTGTAATTATAATATATATTTTAAATAAATTACATGTATAACATATTTAGGTGAGATATTTTTTTTTTCTTCTAATTCTGCCTCTAAATGATGACTAACGGCGAATTAATTAGAAACTATAACTAATTATTTGAAAACTATCGTTTGAAGGCTATCAACTAACAAATTAGAGGCTTTTAACTTGTTTTGATTTCTAAATTTTGCCTATAAAAGGCACAGACTTAGCCGATGACCTCTCAAGAGAGTTCTTACTCGCAACATTAGCTCAGACAACTTCAAAAGTTGGCAACATTAATGGTTCATCCTCTTCTTTCACACTTAACAAAGCTGATCCATTTTTGGATATATACTCCGCATCTAGGAGTATGAGTTCAAAACTACCTACAAAACATACCCTATTCAAATTATAAAAAAAAAGGTTTATTTTCCTTTTAGCATGTAAATTTAGTTTGCTTATGTTTTCCCCATGTAAATTTTAGTCAATAAAATGAACACTTTTGTAAATTAATAAATTTTATTTTTTCAATTTCGTGCAAATTTCGAAATCAAAACAAGATAAAATAGCCCGCCACCTAGCAAAGATTTGTTTTGAAACTAGATTCTTTACGTCATTTTCTAAAACAAATTTGGATGCTCTTGATTTCCTTTTGATAATAAAAGTTTTATTGATTAAATCCACTTGGAATATTTGAACACAAAGGACAATTGCGAGAATTTCCTTTTTTACTATAGTAATTTATTTTAGAATCATTCTAGATACCCGAATGATATCTAACAATGAATTCTTTATTTTCTTGACATTGTTTGAGAATTCCTCTATATCCAATATCGGAGCACCAGTTTCTACAATTAATTTTGTTGTTGGATTAATAAGACTTAAACATGGAATAGTTTTGACAAAAGCTTTGATTTTTTGGACTACCTTGGTATGTTCCGAGGACCAAGGTTGAGATTCTTTTTTAGTTTTCATAAAGTGGTTTGCAAATTGTTCGGATGTTTTGAAGAAAATCTTGAACATAATTTAAACATTCTAAAAACCTTTGTAATTGAGTTTTATCCATAATTTTATCAAGAAAATTTGAAGTAAATACAATTGATCTTTGGATGGGTTTTATTAAGCCCAAATATATTTCAAATCCTAAGAAACCAATTTGAGTTTGAAAGAACTTTATTTCGGAGCCGTAAAACTAAACCGTTTCTTTTCACAATCTTGTAAAATGTTTGAAAATGTTTGAAGTGTTGATTTATATTTTCTGAAAATATCAACACATCATCAATATAAACAATTGAAAATTCTTGATAGAGATTAAATATACCATTTATAATTTTTTTGAAATTCAGATGAAGCGTTTATTAAACTGAAAGGCATAATGTTCCATTCATATTATCCAAGTGGGACATTGAAAGCAGTTTAGTATCGATCTATCTTGACAATTTGTATATGCCAAAATTTAAAAACTGTTTTTGATGTTGCAATCCTTTTCATTAAATCAGTTCTATTTGGAATTAGATATCTAATCCATTCCAATACATTATTTAAAGGTTTGTAGTTGATTACCAGACTCATCGTTCCTTTTTTGCCCGATTGTTGACGTAGAATGCCGCATTTGACCATGAGCTTTTTTAGGGCCTGATAAGTTTTTTCTACAAAAGATCATCAATCTCTTTCTTGCAGAAAGTTAGTATATCAATATTCATTTTAATTGGCCTAGCTTTCGTCGGAATGTCTTTTTAACTAAATTTTTTTTAATGTAGAAGTGTAGCAACATGTTGCTTTCTTTCCAAAAAGCATTTGGAATATTTGAACAAATTTATATTTCAAATTGTTTTTGTAAAGTCAAAATTCGTGTTTGAATGTGGGGTTTTTGAATTTGTTCTTCTATCCTTTTATAGCACTAGAATTTTAACACAGCGTTGCACGTGATAATTTTTTAAATAATAAATTTTATATATATATATATATATGTGTGTGTGTGTGTGTTTAATAAAATATGTCAATTGAGTGCAATAAATAAGAATTATATATATAACTACATTTTTTCACTAAATTTAAATTATCAAATAATAATTTCAATATAATATTGAATTTTATAACCATTTTTTCTCATTAGTTAAATTTATTAAAATTCACATTTATGTTAAAAAACAGTTAATATTTTATTTTGAGCTTAAAAAATAATAGGTGTTAGTATTTAAAAAAAACTTAATAAAATTTATCGCATTAAAATTAAATTTTATCTCTCATTTTTAAAAATCGATACTCTTTAGTTTTTTCTCCATTTATCTATTAATATACCAATTACACTCTTGAATTATAAAATTTGTAAGAGTTATATATTATTATAATTATAAATATCAATAAGCTAAATATATTTATTAGTATACATCTATGAACTTACCTTTAACCTCAAATGATAATTTTATCATTTTTCAAATTTTCTTTTTCCACATCTCCAAATCCAACAAAAGATCCATACAAAAATTATTGCAACAAAAGAAAAGTTAGCTGAAAGATAAGATAAATAATCCTACAAAAATAAGATAACTAAATTTTCTATTATAAAACAAAAAAAAAACAAAAACAAAAAGAAACCAACAAAGGTAACCCTAACAAAAGAGAAATTTTCAAATGTGTTTGTAAACAAAATGTAGAGAATTATATATATATAGTAATGGTAGGAAATTATTGTTACAAAACTTTTGAAACCGAAGAATTCATGCACTTTAACCTCAGATGATAATTTTATCATTCTTCAAATTTTCTTTTTCTACATCTCCAAAGTCCAACAAAAGATCCCTACAAAAATTATTGCAACAAAAGAAAAATTAGATGAAAGAAAAGTTACATGAAATTAGTTAAGGTAAATAATCCAAAAAAATAAGATAACTTATTATAAAACAAGAAACAAAGAAAAGTAAATCCAAGCAAATAGAAACGGTTCTTGTAAACAAAATGTAGAGAACTATTTATAGGATTGAAAAATTCAATTTATTATTTTAATTAGAATATAAAATATCAAATAAAATCTATGAAATTTGGGTTATGAAGATGATAAAAATTTAAATGATATTGAAAATATTTTCATTTGATTGTTGAAATTTCTTATCTTCTAACTCAGTCATAGAATCTATGAGATTTGATAAAAATATCTTATTAGATGAAAATCTAAATGATATTATAAATATCTTCTGAGTTATTTGCATTTAATTATATATATATATATATATATATATATATATTCCAATAAATGACATGTTTGTAATTTAGAATATGACTTAAGGGGTAAAATTGTCCAAAAATGATTTCCCTCTTAAACCACACTTTAAGGTAGTATGATATTTCTTCTTCAAGAAAATTAATTTGATTTTCTTTTTTCGGAGAGATTTAAATATTTTTTGTAGGTTATTAACCTCATATCGTGTTACTGGGTGGGTCAATTTAAAATCGATTTTTCATCCTAAAACTTTTGATTTTTGTACCTTTTCAGCTTAAAAGGGTATAATTGAGTTAAAAAAAGGTGCATAAAATTAATTCTACATTTAGGTCCTTAACCAACATGAAGGAGTTTATGAAACAAATTCCATTTTTGCATATATGTACTTTTGAAAGTTTGTAATTTATGTTTAATCTATTATTATTAGCACCTCTAAGAGTTTCAAAAGTTTTCTTGAAAATCTTTGAAGATATAAATTCTTCCTGAATTTAGTTTTGATCTGCTCCTGAATCAAGTAGAGCAATAAAATTGACTTTAAAATCATTGTTTTTAATGGTAACTAGGAAATACATGTTGAACACAACTCTTACGTGGGAAACACGTACACTTTTTTATTAAGACCACTTTAGAAGAGATTACAAGACAAGTGTTTAGGACACACACTACAAAATCACACTAGGACTCTTACAAGACACTTTGTAGGACACTACAACACTTGCCTTTTCTTGGATACAAAATATGGTGAGGTGGAAGAGTATTTATAGTATGGGCTAGATAATGTGGACCACACATTTGTCTAGAGTAATCCTAAAAATATCTAGATATTTTACACTTTCTAGGACATTCTTTAAATGTCTACATAAAACTAACATTCTAAGCACTTCTACAATTTATTAAGAAACTTCTAGAATATTGGGCTTCTACTCTAATTAATATTCTTCATGATGATTGGACTTTTATAATTTTTGGGCTAAACTTCAATGAGCTAGTGATGACTTTTAACATTCTCCCTTAGCACTAGCTCCTATTCTTCGTACCATGTTAAGCTGACAACGAAAGCCCTCACATTTGCCATTATTCAACCCTTTTGTGAATAAGTTCGCCACTTGGTTATCTGTCTTGATTTGCCGCATCTCGATTTCTTCTTTCAGAACTTTCTTTCTAATAAAATGATAGTGCACCTCTACATGCTTTGTTCTAGCGTGAAACACTGGATTCTCTGCTAAGCAAATTGCTGATTGGTTGTCGCAATGAAGTGGTATTGCATAGTCAACTTTCTGGTGTAGATCCTCCATTAAGAGTGTCAACCATGTACTTTCTTGAGCTGCTGCAGCCGCTGCTCTGTACTCTGCTTATGTAGTTGACAATGATATTGTTGGTTGTCTTTTGCTACACCAAGAAATTGTTCTCGAATCAAGCTTGAACACATATCCAGTGGTTGATCTTCGAGTGTCATGGTCTCCTGCGTAGTCAGCATCACAATATCCAACTAGTTTGCAATCTTCACCTTTTTTGTATAAAAGACCATAGTCGATCGTACCTTTGACATATCTTAGGATCCGTCGTGCCGCATCCAAATGAGGCTTCTTTGGATTTTGCATGTACCGACTCATGACTCCAACTGCATAAGAGATGTCAGGTCGAGTTAAAGTTAGGTAGTTAAGACTACCTACAAGTTGTCGATACATTGTTCCATTGTCCAAGTCTTTGCCTTCATGAGCAAAAATCTTAGCATTTGGCTCTATCGGCGTTGAGACTGGCTTACACTTCATCATGCCGAACTTTTGCAGTATATCTCTCATATATTTTTGTTGACAGACAAATAAACCTTCCTTTGTTCGATCAACTTCTAGGCCCAATAAGTGTTTAAGTTCTCCAAGCTTTTTCATATGGAAGCGCACTGATAAATTTTCTCTTGTTTGGAAAATTTCTCTTTCGTCGTCTCCGGTGATGATTAGGTCGTCCACATAGACCAACACAACTGCCAATTTTTCTTCTCTTCCTTTGATGAACAAGCTTGAATCTGCACGTGCAACTGAATAACCACTTCGAGTAAGAAATTCTGCAATCTTACCATACCAAGCTCTAGGTGCTTGTTTTAATCCATAGAGAGCTTTTCTCAACTTGCACACATAATTGGGATTGGCTTCATTCTCAAATCCCATTGGTTGGTTCATATAGATCTCTCGATCCAATTCTCCGTGCAAGAGAGCATTTTTCACATCTATTTGCCACAACTTCCATTCTTTACTTGCTGCAAGTGCTAGGAGGACTCGTACGGTAGCAATTTTTGCTACTGGACTAAATGTTTCATCATAGTCTAGTCCATATTGTTGAGAAAACCCTCGAGCTACAAGGCGAGCCTTGTATCTTTCGATTGATCCATCCGGGCGTTGCTTTATTTTGGGAAATGGGTTTGACATCTCTTGGTCTTGGTACCAGCTCCCATGTTTGATTTTGCTCCAAAGCTGTAATTTCTTCCTCCATCGCCTTTTGCCAAACTGAGTTTTCTGATGCTTCTTCATACGTCTCCGACTCTTTAACACCATCTTCGATAATAGCTGCATTGGCATATTTAGGATTTGGCTTTCAGATTCTTTCTGATTGTCTAAATTGTGGAAGTGGCATTTCTTTTTCACCAGGTTCGCTTGATTGAGTTGCGGCTTGATCACCAACATCAGTGTCGTTTGGATCTTCAGGCACATCATCACTTGACCATATGTGTGCGGTTTGCTCTCCCGTCTTTCGTTGAAGAATTTCTTCAATGTTGTTTGAGTCGGGTAAGACTTTCTTCTCCGAAGACCACCAAGAAGATGTTTCATCAAATACTACATCTCTCGATGTATAACATCTTCAATTTGTTGGATCACAACATTTCCATCCTTTTCTTTGATTGTCGTATCCAACAAATATACATCTGACTGCTTTCTTATCAAACTTGCTACGTAGATGACTAGGCACAAATACGTAGCAAACACAATCAAATACTCGAAAGTAGCTAACAGTAGGTTTCATATCCCATAATGTCTCAAATGGTGAGATGAAGCCTAACCTGGGGTGGGGAAGTTTGTTGATCACATGGGCTGCAGTTCGCATGCCTTCGACCCAAAATCTCCCTGGGACATTCTTTGCATGTAGCATGCTTCGACATATCTCTGCAAGATGTCGATTCTTTCTCTTTGCTACACCATTTTGTTGTGGTGTGTTGGCACATGTAAACTGATGACGTATTCCGCTCTTCTGCAGAAATCGATCGAACTCATCAGACGTGTATTCTCCTCCATTATCTGAGCATAGGCAACGAATCTTCATTCCTACTTCTCCTTCGACCGTTGTCTTGAATTCTTGAAATTTTGAGAATGTGTCAGACTTTTCTTTCATAAAGAAAATCCACACATATCTTGAGTAGTCGTCAATGAACGTCACCATGTACCGCATTCCACTGATTGATGGTTGCTTGACTGGACCGAACACATCAGAGTGAATTAACTCTAATGGTCTCTTTGCTCTGAACTTTGACTCATTGTATGGTAATTGATGAGCTTTACCATATTGACATCCAACGCAAACAGTATCGGTCTTGACTTCAAGTTGAGAAAGGCCTTTGAGTAAAGATTTTTCCATAATCACCTTCAACTTGTGGTAGCCAACATGTCCCAACCTTGCATGCCATAAATCTGATGTCTCATTCTTTCGAGTCTTATCGACATAAGCAGTCTCTGTAGAGAGCACATAAACATACTCCACTCTCTGTCCTTTCTTTGTTGGATTTCCCAATATCTTTATGTCTTCATAGACCTTCACATCTTTTGGCCCAAACAAGACGTAGTTGCCTGATGTTGTTAGTTGTGACACTGACAACAAATTCTTCTTTATACCCGGCACATGATAGACATTGTGTAGTAATACCTTGTTAGATTTATTACCAGGCACAATCGTCGTGTTGCCTATCTGAGCAATCGGCAACTGTGTGTTGTTGGCTGTACGCACCACACGACTTCCTTTATACTCTTTCTTGTCTCTGAGTTTGCTCTGATCACCAGTCATATGGTTCGAGCATCCTGAATCAATGATCCAGTCATTCTCATAATCGATGTGCTCTCCCACCATCGTCATGAGTGCTTGCTCGTCTTCTTCAAAAGCACATAGTGCTTCAACATCCCATTCATCCTCTGTCTCCTTTTTGGAAGTTGTAGTATTGCTTTCAATGGACTTTTTCTTCGACCAACAGTCCTTGGACATGTGGCCCTTTTTGCCACAGTTGTAGCAATTTCCTTCGAACCTTTTTCCTTGAGAGCTCTTATTTTCGTTCTTTTGAGCTCTCCAAGGTTGTGTGGTTCCTCGATGACTTTTTTCCTTTATCAGCATTTCCACCTTTGGATGGTTGCTTAAATTTGCTCCGACTTTTGCTTGTGTAGAGTGCTTCTTTTTCACTTTTTAACGCGATGTCTCTCATTTGTATAACCATGGCTTCTTGACTGGCTAGCAAATTTTCGAACTCTACAAGTGATGGTTGGGTAGGCCATCCTTGTACAACAATGATGAAGCTTCTATACTCCGGTCGCAATCTGTGGATGATGATCCTCTTCATCCGTGCTTCTCCGATAGCAGATTTTGGATCTAGTTCATTAATCTCTTGACAGATCGAATTGACCTTGTGGAAGTACTGAGCGATCGTCATGTAGCGTTGTGAGATTGATAATAGCTCACTCTCTAGAAGTTGTAGCCTCGTATCATTCTTCTTTGAGAAGAGCATCGCAAACGTGTCTCATGCTTCTTTAGGTGTTTTGTTGTCTCGAATGTGCTCCAACATCTCTTCTTCGATGGTGGTCTTCAAGGAAAACATTGCTTTGCCTGCTTTGATTTTCCATTTCCGCAAAGCGCTATTAGCATCCTCTTCTGGCGGCGTAGTTTGGCTACCGTCAACGACCTCCCATAGGTCTTGTCCTTGTAAGTAGGACATCATGCATATTGCCCATTTGTTGTAGTTGTTGTTGTTGAGTTTCTTGATTCCTCTGACGACTTGGAGATCACCCATCGTGTTGGCAGTACCTCAGCAATACCAAACAAGCTAGTTTTCCACACTAAACTTGTAGAGTCACAGACTACTCACGACACGAAGAAACTCACACACTAACAATCTCAAGAAATCGTTTATGATGTGGAAGATCAGTCAGATCGGCAACCACAGAGCATACTAAGAATTTCAAGAGATCCGACAGCCTATCACAGCTTGGCTCTAATACCAGATTGTTGAACACAACTCCTACGTGGGAAACACCGACACTTTTTTTATTAAGACCACTTTAGAAGAGATTACAAGACAAGTGTTTAGGGCACACACTACAAAATCACACTAAGACTCTTACAAGACACTTTGTAGGAGACTACAACACTTGCCTTTTCTTGGATACAAAATATGGTGAGGTGGAGGAGTATTTATAGTACGGGCTAGACAATGTGGACCACACATTTGTCTAGAGTAATCCTAAAAATATCTAGATATTTTACACTTTCTAGGACATTCTTTAAATGTCTACATAAAACTAACATTCTAAACACTTCTACAATTTATTAAGAAACTTCTAGAATATTGAGCTTCTACTCTAATTAATATTCTTCATGATGATTGAGCTTTTATTATTTTTGGGCTAAACTTCAATGGGCTAGTGATGACTTTTAACAATACCATTTTTGGAATTTAAATTATGAAATTCTTCGGATAAATGTATTTTGGCCATCATGAAGATTTTCTACAAGTTCTCCTTATTATTAGCGATATTTTTAAAATTGGAAACTTCTTGCCATAATTGGGATAAATGACTATTCATTTTTGCTTTAAGGGTTTGGACTTGTTTTTTTTAGGTCATTTACTTCCTTTTCGAGTTTATTTGATGTAACCATTTTTTATTTTTCAAATTTTCTCTAGAAATCTGTAAGTTGGTAAGGTTTATATGGATCGTTTTTATTTGGCCTATTGGAAGGTCCCACTTCTTCCGAGGATAGAAGTGAGGCTTGAATACTATTCAAAATTTGCATCTGGTCACTTGGGTAAGAAACTTTGTCTACAATGTTAAACATAGTTCATTGTTTTTCTTTCAGGACATTTACGCATCCATCGCAAGTTCTTTGGTTATCAATGCATTCAACACATATTCTTTTCCGAAAAATGCTTGCCTCCTTAGTTTCTGAAAAATACTTGTCTCCTTATTACTAAGGAGGCAAGCCTTAAGGTTGATGTGACATCAATTGGTACCACAAGTATTTTAATTTCATTAAAAATATATTGTTGGAAAAAAAATTTGTGGCTCTAAATGGTGCCACATCACCCTTAAGTAGGCTTGCATCCTTAGTCATTCTTTGAGTGAAATACTTTGGAAGTCTTCTATAAATTTTATTTTCCAAAGGGATAGGGCACTATCTGTTCGTATCATTACTTTACTAACGAACATGTCCCTGTACCACCAAAAATCCCCTAAGGTAGGGCATTTCAATTTCATAAGTATTTTTGTGGATCGTTCTTGATACATAGTCGGTTCTTCTATACAAAATTTGACTATTGTATATAGAAGAGTGTTGACTGCATCATTAATTCTTTCCTCCACCGGGATAGTTTGAGGTATGTGTCCTTGTCCTTCGATTCTAATGTTAACATAAGTCATTTTTTTTACTACTATAACATGATTGAGAATCCATTTCTCTAGTGGGTTCATCAAGATATTTGTCCCACCAATCTTTGAGTAGTCTAGTAAACCTAATGACCAAGAGTTGCAGAATGGCATGATCATCTTTTCCTCTGAGTTTATAGGCATTTGTTGCCATTAGCATTTCGATGAAAAGATTCATGACTATATAGTTAGATAAACCATCAACGTTCCACGTCATAATGAGCTTGAGTCATGTGGTTTTTTTCTCTTCAAGGGTGAATTGAATGTGGTAACCATTATTGGTTGGTTTCCAAACCATCTCTTTTCTTTTCTTCTATTATTATTTGAAGTTATTTGTCTCTTCTCAAATTTTATACGTAGGAAATTTCATTGATTTTTTGGAAACCAACAAACGGAAGGGGTGTTTGTTTGCCATATTTAAGGGTGATTTAGATGAAAGATTTACTAATTCCTCCTTAAAAGCATTCAAATGAGTTTTGGTAACTTCTCAAAATAACTCATCATTTTTAATCATTCATTTATAATCATTCAAAATAATTATTTTTTTAACTATTCAAAATAACTACTTATTTTAAATGTACATCAAACAAGTTTTTTACTCTAACGTCTACAAAAATATCACATCTAAACCAATTTTTGAGTATAACTTTCAATTTTTAATTACTTTCTTTAAAATAATTTGAAAACTAACTCAGCATGGAAAACTCATCCAAACATTTCCTAAGACAAATTAAGTTAATTTTGAAAAATGAGTTGCAATTATTGGAGGCAGACGAGAAAGGTTAATGGGGGGCCTTATCTGCAATTCCATGTGCCGTTACCAACAACAAAGACCCTGAACTGACAAAACACAAAAGCTATTGTCTTGTCTCATAAGATTTCACAATCTTCAATACTACATCCAATCTCCTTTTTTCTTTTCTTTTATTATAATTACTGACTAAGTTCTTCATTCAATATTCTGCTCAACCAAAAAAAAGAACTATATAAGAATATATTTAAAATAAAAATAAAACAACAACTTGATGATCCACACCTTACTAAATACTAGAATTCTAGCACAGCGATAATTTCTTAAATAATAAATTATATATATATATATATATAATTATAAATTGTTTCTTATATTTTTAGGTTAAATTTAAATCATCAAATAATAATTTTAATATAATATTGAATTTTATAACCATTTTTTCACGTTAGTTAAATTTATTAAAATTCACATTCATGTTAAAAAAACAGTTAATTATTTATTTTGAGCATATAGGTGTTATTATTTTTAAAAAAAATTAATAAAATTTATTGAATTAAAATTAAATTTTATCTCTAATTTTTAAAAATCGATGCCTTTTAATTTTTTTTCTCAATTTATTTATTAATAGACCAATTACTCTTGAATTATAAAATTTATAAGAGTTATATTATTATTATAATTATAAATATAAATAAGCTAAATATATTTATCAAGATATATCTATGAACTTACCTTTAACCTTAAATGATAATTTTATCGTTCTTCAAAAAAAAAAAAATCCGACATCTCCAAGTCAATAATTAAGCAACAAAAGATCCCTACAAAAATTATTGCAACAAAAAGAAAAGTTAGATGAAGGTTAATGTAAATAATCCAAGAAAAATAAGATAACTAAATTTTTTATTATAAAAAAAAACCAAGAAAGTAACTCAAGCAAAAAAGAAAGTTTCAAATGTGTTTATAAACAAAATATAGAGAACTATATATATATATGATAGGAAATCATTGTTACCAAACTTTTGAAATTGAAGAATTCATGCACTAACCTCAAATGATAATCTTATAATTCTTCAAACTTTTTTTCAACATCTCCAAGTATCTTTTTGAAAGGCAACAATTATGCAAAAAAAAAAAATCCCTACAAAAATTATTGCACAAAACAAAAATTAGATGAAAATTAAGGTAAATAATCCAACACAACTTATTATAAAAAAACAAAAATAAATAAAATAAAGAAAAATAAATCCAAGCAAACAGAAAGTATTCTTGTAAACAAAATATAGACAACTATTTATAGGATTGAAAAATTCAATTTATTATTTTAATTAAAATATAAAATGTCAAATAAAATTTATAAGATTTGGTAAAAATATCTTATTTTTTACCTGAAAATTTAAATGATATTGTAAATATCTTCATTTGATTGGTGAAATCTCTTATCTTTTAACTTAGTCATAAAATTTATGAAATTTGATAAAAATATCTTATCTTGTACGGATGAAAATCTAAATGATATTGTAAATATCTTCTACGTTGTTTGATTTTTTTTGTTTTTTATATTCCAATAAATGACATTTTTGTAATTTAGGGTATGAGTTAAGGGATAAAATCGTCTAAAAATAATTTCCCCGTTAAACCACACGTAGTATGATATATGAATTGAGTTGAGTATTCAAAAAGTCTCGAACTCAAATAATGATATTTTTCATAATTATTATTTTTATTTCAAACACAAATAATTTATTAACAAAAGTAATTCATCAATAACAATTAACAATTTGCCCCTTCAAATCTCAATTTTATGTACTTTCTACTATAATGCTTAGTTTGTTCAACAGTTGTCACGTGGGAAGTAGAATTGGGTTGGAATCTTATGCTTTTTGTCTGAGATCTTTGCTTTTATGTAGGACTGTAGTCGAGTTTTTAATCAAGTCGTTGGTATTTAAAAGACAAATAAAAATAGATTCTTCAACCGTTTTTCATCCTCTTTTTCTCAAAGAAAGGAAAATTGTAAATTTAAGTAATACCAATAAATATGTTTATAAACATATGGATAAAAATAACCTATTTCATTTAGCCTCATCATGCCTACTATCATTAGTTATTTTGGTTTTCTACTCGCAGTTTTAACTATAATCTCAGCTCTATTTATGAGTCTGAACAAAATACAACTTATTTGATTGAAATTAATTGATAAAAAGGAAACATTTGTATGGTATTTGGTATATTCTATATATGACATTGTAAAGTTTTTCACCTTGTCAATTGAATTTCCAATTTTTGGTCATTGAGATTCATGGACAATACAGATTAATATTTTAAGGATATATATATATATATTCCTTTTATATGTATGAACTTTCTAGTTCTTAGTTAGTTCAAGAAAAGTAAAACATGTATGCTTAAAATCAATAATTTCACTAAATAGGGAAGAGGGCCAAAGATTGTCCCCTGTACACGCATACCATTTAATGTTTTTAAGAAACCGTTAATCACAAGAATAGTTACATGTGCAAAATGTTTGAGATATAGTATAGTAGCTAAGAAAATATATATTGATGTTTTTGAAAAAAAGGATACTTGTATAAAAGAGAAGGAAAAATATACCTCAAGAGGAGGGATTGCAATAGATTTTTCCAAGTGGCAATAATAGTATATACTTCATAATTAATGACTAAACAGACTGGATTTTAAGCACCATGATGCTCTAGAAATAATGATCCCGTCCCATAGTTGTAGAACAATCTTGATCTTGTAACCATCAATGAAGATTCTAACGTTCCGCTCATTCCATAGCCACCATAAACAAGCTCCAACCATATTCTGCCTCAAAATCATCTTCACACAGTTGGTATTGGATTCCATAATGGGATGAAGAAAGGTCGCCAATTGTTGGAGATTATCCTCATGAAAAAAATTATAGGGATTTGACTACGAATAGTACCAGCATAAGTGCAGAGCATGAGCAAATGAGCAGCGGATTCAGAGCTAGTCGGATTTCTTCTTTGAAGCCAGTATTAAGCCCATTGTAGTAAGTGGTCCACAAAAAGACTTTTATCTTTTTAAGTATGTTTGTACTCCAAAATAGATTGCTCGTATGGATGGTAGCCACCAATAATCTCATCGTTGAGCATGTTCTGCATAGAACTGACAGTGAAAGATCTACATGTGTTCGCCGTCCAAGTCCAATCATCATTATCTTCGGAAAAGTTTGGGTTGAGACTCGGCCAATTTCTACTAATGTCATTTCATCTTTGCCTTTCCCTATCCATGAGAGCCCTATTTGGCTCGAAGATCCATTTGGCTTCACTAGCATGCTAGGAATCGACAACCCAAACCTGTTTGTATTTGGCGAGAGCGAAAAATCTAGGTGCCGCATTGTAGAGAGGACCAAACTCATTCCAATTTTCATATTGATGTTTAAAAGCTTAACTGAATCGATCCGAACCGTTAAACCGATGAGCAAGCACGTGGGAAAAATATATTGCAAACATAAAGCTCAAACAACCAACCTGATGGAAAGCATACAAGAGGTTAACCAACTATACCATAAACGCATTTATTTTCTTAATAATATATTAAAAAAATTTGCTCATAGCCGTCTAAATGTAAAATAAAAGCGCGCCATACACGATTTCGACCTTGTTGGAGAGAGATCTAAATTTATCCTCATGCCAGCCGAGCTACCATATGCTTTCAATTTCTATTCTTTTTATAGCATAAATATATTCGGTCGGCTTGGTTTATATCTGACATAACATCATTCAAAATCCAATCACCCAGAAAATTCGATTTCAGCTTGAAACGATGTCCGTTTTGATCAGCTTTGGTGGTTTGAATGGTTTTTTTGTTTTGCCTTACACCCCTAATTGATTTCAATACTTTAGAACATTTGGGTATTCGTTTCATTTATCAATAAAATAACTTTGTTTCTCTTAAAAACAAATAAAGTTGGACAACAAATTTAATTAATGTAATTTGAAGAAAATTAAAATGTTGAGAGCGAGTTTTAAATGGACACATGTTCGCATTGATAAACACAAAAGTGAAAAAAAGAAAAACAAGAAGCCAAGGGTCCAGCCTAGGTCCTTATCCTAATGCATGCAATTAAAATAGAAACTGTAGTACAATTGGCAATAGTATAAAATAAATTCCTTGATAGTAAAATGTTTGCAGCAGCATAACAAAATTCATAAAACGTTGGTCATGGCACTCAACAAATAACATGAAATCCATGTAAAACAATAAAGAGAATTTACCATCAGCAGCACATTCTACCTCTTGTATTATATTTGTAGCATAATTTTTAAAATAATTCATCTATAGCATATTTATTTCTATCACTCACCTAGTGATAGAACTCAATTTAGATTTCTATCACTGATAGAAAAATTTCTATCACTCACCTAGTGATAGTCTATCACTCACCTAGTGATAGAACTCAATTTAGATTTCTATCACTGATAGAAAACTTAAGGAGTGATAGAATGAGTCTATCATTGATTGAATTCTATCACTAATAGAACTCAACAAGTGATAGAAGTCAATTTGAATTTTCTGCTACAAATGAAATTATTTTAGATTTTGTGCTATAGATGAAAATATTTTACCTTTTTTTGTTATACATGCAAAATCCCCAACAATAAATGTATCATGCCCTAAATAAAGCCCACAGAAAGAAAAATGGCGAGTAATTAAATTCAGTGAGGATCCCTAGCTCGAGATCTTTATAAGCATGATCTAGAACAATCAATGTCAATCATCAAAATATAATGAAGGGGTCCAATAATCCAAGCTCATGTGAGCTATCTAAAGCTAATGCTAAAGACAAAAATACTCTCTAAAGTTCTTTAACTCACTTGAGAAATCTGAGCTACCTCTATTAAGGGGAATATCCTCGGCGAGCAGAGTTACCTAATGGCCCTCAGGAACCACACTGTCGCAGTAAAGTGGCTGTACAAGTATCGTTCACCGTGGGATATTGCCCAAACACTCCCAAAACCACAATAAGGCACCTAACCACCCGACTTCCTAAAATACTCAAATGAGGTGTTACAATGCATGCATATTAAAATCCTAAAAAAAAATTTAATAATCACATGTGTTCTTCCGACAAAACGTCATAAAACATGAAAAACAGTATTGATAGTTCGAAAACATAAAAAGTACATAGTTCGAGATCCCGATAGTTCAAAACAAATATGGTTCAATAGAGTTTAAAACGTAAAATATAAGGTTTGACACAACAATAATGCGGAAAAGGAATGTCGACACCGTGTCCATGAACTTGTCAGCTCCGAGCCTAGCCACCTCGGAATGGATTAGTACCTGAAAATGTAAGGGATGAGTATATCGAAATATACCCAGTAAGGAGCCCCACCATGGGGTTAAGCATGTAAACATAAACAAGTTAGAAGATACGACAAATGAAGCTACATGCCTCACTCAAGTGTGGCCGGCCCTCAGACCGGTCACGAGCAAACAATGTCAAACAACGACGTGCAAGCCGTGAGCAAGTTACAGCTCAATGCCAAGCAATCATCTGACCAAGGTCAGAGCAAAGACCCCGAGAGAAGAGAACACACAAGTTCCCCAAACCTCGGGTCGGACACGTCCCATACCGTGTCCTAAGGGGTAATCACAATTATCTCGGGGGTAGCCTGACCTTTGCCAAGGACCAGCCAAATTGCACCAGCGGAGACATACACGAATTCCTCGGGTAGCCCGACCTATCAGGGACCCATAACACTGTGTCAGCGGAGACATACTCTAGTGTCTTGGGGTAGCCTGACCCACGCCAAGGACCCACCAATAAAGTCACTCGACCTTGTCGGGGAAGACCACGAGCGAGGGGAACACACAAAATTCTTAACCCTCGAGTCGGGAAAACAAGGGCATACATAATGCCAAGTAAATCACCTGACCCTGTCAGGGAGAGCAATGAGTGAGGGACTAACCACACAGAATCTCAACTCCTCGGGCGAGGGAATAAGCACACAAAATCCCAAATGCCACGAGTGGGGGACTAACCACTTAGAGTCCATAATTCCACGAGTGAGGGACTATCACACAGAATCCCTAAACCTCGGGCAAACAGGCGCACCGACAGGCATTCCTCCACACCATCATCTGTCCCAGTGACCTCTTCTGGTAGGTGTCTGGGCCAGGCAAGTCATGACTGCCCTTCTTTCCACATACCAGGCAGTTGTCGTAGGTGTTCGGGTCAGACGGGTCATGTCTGGCTCCCCTTCCCACAAACACAATGGGTAAACTAGTGGAACCATGCACACAACATATGAGGTTCCACGAGTACACACATAGAGATAATAACTAACACTAGAGTCATACGAGATCTAGCCTAGTCTAGGCGAGTGCATCCGACCCACTTGAGGGTTGGTGCAACCCACAACGTGTGCTCACAACCAAGGAACCCGTTGTTTTGCACATAAGGTGACACATGGATGAGATCCGACCTCCTGGTTGAATGTAAAAGTCAACTTGTAGGCTTGTGCATCACAACCACGTGTCTCGAAGCAGAGAGGATCCATATCCTTGCTAGGTTCCTAAGGGCACTAGTGAGGCACAACAACAACAAGATATCGATCATGCAATCTCGAGCCCTAAAATGTATGAGCTAGCTGCTCCTCTAGGTGGTCAACACGGTAACTAGGCCTATCTATTCTAACGCCAAAACAAGATACAGACAACCTTTTATATAACGAACAAAGAAATCGAGCATAATGATGGCAGCACGTATACAGTCAAACATGGATGGAGTCAACAACATAGAACATGCATAAACTCAAGAATATTCAGTCGATCAACAGGTTAAAGAGATAAGTAGTTCATCACATATACGAGCAGAGATACAAATCGAGAAAATGATGATACGATCACAAGATACACATAAATAGAGATTTAACAATTTACGAGCTACACACAATTTTGTCCTACCATGAGTATTAATAAATTCAAACAGTGAATCACAACACCAAAACAAACATGATACAAGTCATCTAACATTCAATTCCCGTAAATCCTATCATGACACTATTCACATGCTTTAATCCACAAACCCAAATCATGATGGAACTTCTTATCTTCCCGATGATTCGACCAAAACACCACGGGGGTTCACAAGCTAAACGACGAGCTGAGCGATGAAACTCGAGAGCACCTAAACAAAAAACAACGTCGAGCGTTCATTAGGGACAAGCTAAACATGCCACAAAAGGGGGTTAACATCACGAGAACGAGGGGAAGCTACTGCCCAGAAATGTTGTGCTGGAGCACGACGGCGGCGCGTCGTCACGAAACGGAGCGGGTCATACCTCATTGGAAAGGTCTCAAGCTCAAGATCACGGAACAGGTCTCGAATTTTCAAACGCACTTCTCTAGCTCCCAAAACTGCTAAGAAATAGTAGATTTCAAATGGGGTTTTGAGTAGCTTCACCGAAAAACTTCATTAAAGGCCGTTGAAGCTTGAAAACCAGCTATAAAAGGGAAAAATGACTTTCCCAAGACAAACTACGCTTGACGGAGCTCCCAATTTGCTGCCGGAGAAGGAGCGACCGTGCGAAAACTTGAGACAAGCTGCTCACGAGGACACCCACAAAGAAAACAACAGCATCTTAGGGAAGGCGTGGTGGTGTTGTTGGCCAAGACACGTGTCTCACGGTGAAAGGGGATGAAGGGGACGCTTGCGAAGACGCTAAACGGTAACAGGGGAGGGGTCTCGACCACTCGCAGTGGGACACGTGGCGACGCAAGAGGCTGGGATGTATGGGGATGAACGGTTGTGATTGACACGGAATGAAGGGTTGAGATGGAGGCAAGATGGATTGTGCATATTGAAGGAAAAAGAGGTTGTTTGGGCTTGTGTGGAGCTGACGCGCGTACAAGAGAGAGAGGGGCTGGAGGTGAGCTTCTGGCCGAAGTAAATGAAAGAGAGAGAGGAAGAAAAAGAAATAAAAAGTTCTATTTATAACCAAAAGCCCTTTTCCATTTTTAGGTGAGTTTTAAAACCCTTAAGAAAACCCTCAACTTTTTTTCTAATTAAATCCATAAGCCTAAAATAACATATAAAACAATAAAACATTAGTTTTAGTTTTAATTAAATTAACACAACTTAACTATATATATTTAGATAACTTAAGCATTTAATCTCCTCATTTAAGTGCAACCTACCAAGTATAAAACTAAATAATTAGAGATGTTTTAAGATTATGAATTTTAAAATAGTTTTAAATACTAAAATTTTAATTAACTTAATTCAAATTTGAAAAAATATCAGGGGTGTTACAGATACTATGAGGAGATCTCTAGTAGGGAGAGATACTCCGGTCCGCCGACCAGTCTCTAACCCTGATTGTGAGTGGGATATTGCCCCTTGCATGACAACCTGATCAACACCTCTACCCGATACTTGTACTAGGCCACGTCTTTTCTGGGCATCGGCACATGTAATGACCCGACTTCCTAAAATACTCTAATGGGGTGTTATAGGTGCATGCATATTAAAATCCTCAAAACCAATTTAATAATCACATGCGTTTTTTCAATATGAAAACAGTGCTAATAGTTCGAAAACAACAAACAGAGTCCGGGATCCCGATAGTTCAAAAAAAAAAAAATATAGTTTAGCATAGTTTAAAACATAAAACATAAGGTTTGACATAAGTAACAATTTGGAAAAGAAAATGTCGGCACCGTGTCTATGATCGATCTAGCTCCCAGCCTAGCCACCTCTGAATGGATTAGTACTTGAAAATGTAAGGGGTGAGTATATTGAAATATACCCAGTAAGGAGCCCCACCATGGGGTTAAGCATGTAAACAGAATCCAGATAGAAAAATACGGCAACTGAAGCTAAATGCCTCGCTCATGGGTGGCCGACCCTCACACCGATCACGAGCATACAATGTCAAACAACGACATGCAAGTCATGAGTAAGATACGGCTAAATGCCGAGCAATCATCTAACCATGGTCAGAGCAAAGACTCCAAGTGAGGAGAACACACAAGTTCCCTAAATCTAGGGTCAGACACGTCCCATACCGTGTCCTAAGGAGCAATCATAATTATCTCGGGGTAGTCTGACCTCTGCTAAAGACCCGCCCGACTGCTTCAGCGGAGACATACACGAATGCCTCAGGTAGCCTGACCTATCAAGAACCCACAATGTTGTGCTCGCGGAGACATACTCTAGCGTCTCGGGGTAGCCTGGCCCACGCCAGAGACCCACCACGCTCTCGTTGTGCAACTCTCATAACGTATCCCCAGGGCATACAACTATGCCAAAATAATCACCCGACCATGTCGGAGGACCACGAGTGAGAGGAACATACAACATCCCTAAACCTCAGTTGAGTCAACGACACATGAGTCGTGTCAGCAACGACATACACAATGCCAAACAAAAATCACTTGACCTTGTTAGGGAGAGCCACGAGTGAGGAAAATTGCGGAGTTCGTAAACTTCGGGCTCGAGGCGCCAACTGCTAATACCTAGCATGCGGGAGGGTCGACTTGCCTACAAACAACATCCCCACTAATGCATGCAGGCTCACCGATAAACATTCCTCCGTTCTTTCAGTAGTCTCAGGGTCAAGCACGGCATGACCGGTCCCCCCTCCAACGTACTAGGAATGTAACCTAGTGGAACCATGCACACAACATATAAGTTCCATGAGTACACATAAATAGATAATAACTAGCACTAGAGTCACACGAGATCTAGCCTAGCCTAGGCGAGTGCACCCAGCGCAACCGAGGGTTGGTTCGACCCGCAACGTGTGCTCAACAACCATGGAACTCGTTGTTCTGCACACAAGGTGACACGTGGATGATATTCGACCTTTTGGTCAAATGCAAAAGTCAACCTGTAGGCTAGTACAGTCCAACCACGTGTCTCGAAGCAATGGGGATCCATATCCCTGCTTAGTTCCTAAGGGGCACTAGCAAGTCACAAGAGCAACAAGATATCGATCATGCAATCTCGAGCCCTAAAGTGTATGAGCTAGCGCTCCTTTAGGTGGTCAACACGGTAATCGGTCCTAGCTATTCTAACGCCAAACATAACACAATAAGTACCAACCCTTAGACAATAAAACAGAGGAACTGAGCATATTAGGGGGGTAAACGGTTCGGTTCGGCTCTGTTTAAGAGCTAAGTCGAAAACGAACCGTTAATTTTTCTTTAAGAATCTGCAAACCAAACCGAACTACCCATTATATAAACTCGAACCAGTCCGAACCGATTAACCAACGGTTTAGGCGGTTCGGTTTGTCGGTTCAGAGATGGAAACAAACACACATATTTAATCAAAATATAATGCCAAACTGAAGCTCAAAATCGTGCACTACAGAAGACCAAGTTATTATTTCATGAAAACTATGTGAGACACACGCTAGTTACGCTACAATGCACTTTTGTTTGTAAATTGTCTTTTATAAAATATTTACTCGGTCGGTTCAATTAAACTGACGCTAATTCCTAAAAAACTGAACCCCTAGAGCAGATAATCATGAAAACACGTATAAAGTCAAACATGGATGGAACCGACAACATAGAACATGCATCAACCTAAGGCAATTCAGTCGATCAAGCGGTTAAAAGATAAACGGTTCATCATATATACGAGCAAAGATACCAATCGGGAAATGATGATATGATCACAAGATACACAACAACAGGGATTTAATAACTTACATGCTATACACGATTTCATGCTACCACGAATAGTAATACGTTCGAACAGTGAATCACAACACCGAAACATACATGCGACAAGTCATCCAACATTCAATTCCCATAAATCCCATCATGCCACTATTTACATGCTTTAATCCACAAACCCATATAATAATGAAACTCTTTACCTTCCCGATGACTCGACCGAAACACCACGGGAACCCACGAGCTAAACGGCGGCTCGAAACATTGAGCCCGAGAGCACCTATACACAAAACAACGTCGAACGCTTGTTAGGGACAAACTAAACAAGCCACAAAGGTGGTTAACATCACAGGAACGAGGGGAAGTTACAGTCCAAAAATGCCTCGCCGGAGAACTGCGGCAGTGGCGGCGGCACATTGCCACCAAACCCCACAAACCATACTTCAAACTCTTCGTCTCGATCTTAGGATCATGGAGCATGTAAGGGACCGACCCGAATGGGGCACTAAATGGGCCCTTACCCCATTGCATGCATTCAAAGTAAATGATATTAAACCGACATGATTTCGGATTCCAATTAAAACAAAAACATTCAAAATAACCCCTTTAAAAACTAGACAGTTTCCCTGGAACCTGTCCCTGTTTCCAAGCACCTGTTCAAAGATAAATACATTTCCAAAGTTTACTCGATCGAGATTTACTAAAAACCATTCAAAAACTGTTCGAGATACAAAATCTTTGGAATCCACAAATATTTACAAAACATCCTAGGGCTCGTGCCCGCTACATGCATTCAGGGGAAAACAAAACACAAAGAGTCATAATACAAAAATCAGAGTTGGAAGACTGGGCCCCATGATCACGGCTCCTCCTTCAGGCATCCTGTCGTGCACCACGATTACCTGTGGAAAACCACAGAATAAGGGTGAGTAACGAATTACTCAGTAAGAATCCCCAACCGGGGTACAATACGATATACATGGTCATCTCGATGAGCGTATGCAAGCTATGAATATAAACACGAATAGAGCACATAGCTTAGCTCATACTTGGGCCTCGGATGCCAACTAGGGTCTTAGTCCAGGAAATAATATCACACACGCGCCTATACGAGAAACAAGTCCGGCCTCAACTCGTCTCATCGCGACGAAAGGTACACCGCTCACAATCCCGAGGAGCTCTCCGGTCGGCGCCAGTAATGAGCGTAAGCATGCATTTGCGCGTGCTCGTGCATATACTATGGGGGGTGCCGGGTCAGAGGCAAGTCGCCCATGTCCGATCCACCACGCTTAACTAAATCTTTGGATCGGTGTCACTGACATAGGGGTGTGAGACCTGGACACGTAAACTATGTCAGCCTGAACCACCGCACTGGGGCCAAGGAGGCGGTCGTGGTAGGCTTACACCAGAAGTCGTCCCCGCCTTAACAGTGGCAATCGGGGCTACGCCCAACACGCCGAGGACGTGCCGATGCCGGGACGAGGCAATGCCAAGTCATCATCCCGACCGTTGGGGCATTAACAACGGCCACCCTCACCCAAGATTGCAGGGCCTACCGCTTGGGTTAGCTAATCCCTCACGGGGTCCAGGGATGGAATGACTTGCTCGACGTCCCTGCCATGGATGCAAGGTACTTTATGCATCAGGCTCGGATGATGCTATCTACCTGCAATTCTAACCTGCCCTAGCAAACAGCAAACAATTCCATAAAATCCAATACGTGCTCAATAAGAATACAACGAGCCTATCATGATACTACGAAGCAAGGAACAGATACGAGCATGCTAGAAAGGAACAACCTAGCATGGATTAACATGAGAATTAAATCAGGAAAATCATGCTAATCGGGAATTCAGAATAGAATACCTAGCTACACATGTCAATAAACATAAACAAGCCATCCATCCAGCAATCACATATAATATCGCAGGTCCACACAACTCGGTGAAGAAATCCTTACCTTGGTGGGGACGATTACACGAAAACCTAGGCTGCGAACGAACCCGAACTAGCTATCGAGAACCTATCCATCACAACACAATTACACACAAAATTCTAAATTAAATTAAATATAATAAAATAAAATAAAATAAATTAAATTAAATAGGCTCGACTCGGTTCTCACTCGGCTCAGCGCGGCTCGGCTCGGCTTGGCTTGGCTCGGCTTGGCGGCTTGGCTCGGCAGCAGGACACGCGACACGGCGCTGGGGCGCGGCTAGGCGACACGGCTCGGCGACAGGCGCACGGACACGACCGAGGTCGTCACACAGCGAGTGATGCAGAGTAGCGAGGGGCGCGGTGTGTGGGGCGAGGCTCGTGGCCGGGTCGCGACAGAGCATGAAAAAAGGGGCGATGGAGAAATCCCAAAATAGAGCGTTCCACGGGGATTCGACGAGCGATTCTTTGATGGTGAACTCCCCTACACTAGCTGCACACAAACCATCCAGAATTTCACTTCACCACGGCCGGGAAAAGAAGCCCGGAAGCAGGGGGCTCGGATCGAAGAAGAGAAGAAGAGAGGAAGAAAAACTTACCTTCAGCCCGGAAAAGGATCGACCTCTGAGCTGGGGAAGACAACCACGATCGAATCGGAGTTGGAGAAGGAAGAAATCGCCGGAAATCGCCGGTCGGTCGAAGGAGAAACGAAGAAGAATTCGCGAGGAAGAAGAGGCTTCGGGCGAGCTCTGCTTTTATACCAACCGCCTTCGAAAACAAGGATATAACGATGCTGGCGCGTTTAGAAGCACAAAGACGCCCAGTGGCTCGGCTGGCAGCGCCCCCTGCCTAGCATGCGACACGTTCCTGGCTCGAATCTCACTCGACGCGCTATTTAATTCCCTATTTATTTTTACCTTTTCCCAAGCCCAAATGTCTTCACCAAAATTCCCGATCCCATTCAAATCGACTCATAATTATTCCGGAAATTTAAAATTTCAAAACCGGCCCTGTCGGCCAGACCCAAAATTACCAAAATGCCCCTGAGCCTCCCGGGAAGACCGGGATGAAATTTCCGGGCCGTTACAGAGCAGGTCTCGAATTTGCAAATGAACTTCTCTAGCTCCCGAAAACTACGAAGAAAGAGTAGATTTAAAAGGGTTTTTCAAGCTAACTCACCGGAAAAAGCCATTCACGCCTAAAGCAATGCTTGAAAATAGATTTTGAAGGGGAAAAATGACTTACCCAAAATGAACCAACACCCAACCGAGCTTTCTAATTTGTGCCGGAGAAGAAAAACGGCACCGAAGTGCTTGCTCGGCACACGCACACGCGAGGCAGAAGGGCTTGACTGAGACCCTACTGGACGGAGGAACTCACCAACAAGAACGGCAACAGATGGTCGTCAAAGCTGTGGGTTGCGAAACATGGACGATCCACGAGAAGGGCAACTAGTTGGTGCACGCGGTAGCGGAGGAGAACGACGCGAAGGAGAGGCTGCACTTGGTTCCCGCGTCTACACATGGTGCTAAAGGAAAGGCTGAAATCGAATCCTCCTTCTCGTTGCAGCTGCGATGCGCGTGAGGAAGGGGAAGGGTTAAATGGACGACTGGGATTGAAGGGTTGTGGCTGAGGTGGTTGTTTTGTGGTTGTTGTTATGCTTGGGATAAGACTAAAAGATAGAAAAATGAATTATTTACATTAAACCTACTTTTCCTTTTTGAAATAATAAAACCCTAACTATTTAAAGTCATTTTCATGTTTACCCAAAATAAAAATAGTATTATAATTTTAAATCTTTTGCATATCCATAAATTGGAAGACATTTATTTATTTACACCCAAATATATATTTAAACCTTGGGTAAAAATGAGATTAACACATTTTTCGAATAAAATTTCCAATAAACTCCAGTATATATATATATCTCTAAACTACCTATAGAGTGTTACAACACATGCTATAAACATCCCCTTTTTGGAAACTAAGACAATTCCCATTGGGTTTGCAACTAATCCCTTTTGGGTTATCAACATCAACTAGCTCATAATCAACTTATATGTTTTTCAATAATAAACAGGGTTCTACATGTATATCTTAGTTCAATAACTCAATCACATCAACAATATACATATCATGCATCAGAACCAAAGTGCTACATCATATCAAGACAATCAAAATCGACTGCCCTAAGTATGCTCATCACTAACCATGAGAACTCAAACTAGAGGTAAAAGTGATTCACCTTAGTTTATATCTAAAGAATCACACAAAAAATCCTTTTTTAGTGCTTCTACAAGCCTTACCACGTTCCCAGGCCTATAACACACAAACAAGTTAGAATTAGTACCTTAGACTATAAAAAATGGACTAAGAGCATAAAAAGTACAAAAAAATGAAGTTTTAGGAAAACTGGTGGTGGCAGTCAACGATGACACGTCAATGTGGTGGTGGCGGCATGTGAAACTTCTGCGAGGGCGGGTCCTAGATGGTTCGGATTATCTTCAAACACGCTCGAAAAGCTCCAAAAGTGAATCAATGGCTTGAAGAGGTTCACGTATAGGCTCAAAAGGTACACACTAGGTTCGGGTGGACGCGCTTGGTTTGGTTCGGCTCCTTAGGCTCGGCGTTGGCTTAGTGAAGATTTGGAAGTTGTGTTAGGCTCGGGAAGCCGTTCGAAAAAAAGGCCTAAAAACGTCTTCTCTCCATATGTGTGTTCAGTGCAACCTAAAAAGGGAAAAGTCAGACAGGTTCCTTAGATGGACGTTATTAATCTATTGAAGATGTCTTTTAAAGAAATGTGATTACGTCAAGATTTCCAACTAACCTTTGAGTTATTTCACCAATTTTGAGGCATTTTTTGGCATTCCGATGCATGATTTCCACAACAATAAGGAGGGAGACTTCGATTAAGAATTCGAAGTAAATAAATAGAGCATTTTTGTACATATTTCTAGAGAGTGTAGTTGAGAAGATAAGAATAAAAAAAGGCAACATTTGTGTTTTCGAGACCTAGGGCAAACAAATGGGAGAAAAAAGAGTATTTAAAGGCTAATTTTCAGCAACGACTAATTACAAAATGCCATGGGCTTATAATTTTCTTAGTTGGCACGATTAAAACGAAAGAAGACCTTGCCCTCTCAGGACAAGACCCCAAGGGTCCCTCCAAGTTAATTAAATTAATTAAAACCCCTTTTGAGTCTCGAGAATCCAAAATTACCTATTTACAAGGGCGAGAAAAGTCCGAACTGTTACACACTACTTCGAACTTAACAAAAAACACTATTAGAAATTCAACCTTTAATTGGACAAAACTCAATTTTAAAGGCTTTCATTTTAACAGGTGCCGGACATCGTAGAAAAGTCCTATAAATAAGTATGCAACTTAGCCATCTAGATCAACATCAAAACTCTTATATATAAAAGTATATGCCTAGACTCATCTTTTTTCTCAACTACAAAAACTTTTATATGCAAGTATAAATGAGACTTAATCCTCCAAATTAGGGGTATACAAAAGAATCAATAACTCAATAACCTGAATAATCCAACCCAAAATATAAGGGTTAGGTTGGGGTTAGGGAGAAGTGAACATATCAACCCGAACCGAACTGAAGTTAAGCAACTATTAAAAAAAGGTTAAATTATATAAAACGCCTGTAAAAAATGCCCATAAACTTTGAAAAGTTTCAGAGCTACCCCTGAACTTTAACAAAAATTTCAAAAATTCCTTTATCGTTAATGTTAGATGGAAACCATTACAATTTGGTTTAACAAATACCCCTAAACTTGGTACAAATGTTTCAAAAATATCTTAGCCTTAAAAAAATATGAAAAAAGTTGATGAAAATATTAAAGCTTTGTTTCAATATTGCTATAGATATTATAAATTTTACTTTTATATTTCTAACTTACTATTTTTTTAATGTAAATATTAATTATTTATACTTGAATTGTGTTAAGGATCCCACATTAAAAGTGTGATGATACCTTATAGCATGTTTAAGAATAATGAGTTACTCCCTCGTTATTAATGAAATCTCATATTATTCTAATTTTTTTTTGTATTGAAGCTCATTAAAGTAAAAAAGATACATGTTGATTCCACTCAACGGTCCGGGTTCGAACCTTAGAATCAGTATTTGTAATCCCTCTTCCCTCAACTTGTACTAAAAAAAAAAAAAAAAAGATACATGTTTTTTTAGGGGTTAGGAGAGACTCAAACCTAAGACCTTTAGGTTATTAGATGTATATTGGCATAGAAGATACATGTTGATATTTCCTAACATTTATTAAATAAATTATTTACTCGACTCATTATCGATGATTTAGTTTTCAAAGGTATGAGTAACATAATTGTGTTAGCAAAATCAAACTAAAAAAATGATAAGCTATGATAAATTCTCTATAGCTTTGAATAATTGAACCAAATCTCTACCTAAAATATTCATTTATGTTAAAAAAAAAATCACCTAAACAATAATAATAATTTATTATTATTATTATTTGTGAAGAGTTATGATGGATGATTGTGAATTTTGGAACTTTCTCGTCACATTATTATTCAAAGGTTAATAATATAATTATTTTCATGGAAAAAAGCATATGAATAATAAAAAAAAAACAATCGTTTTTAAGTAAAAATAATTTTTAAAGTTTTTTAAGAGTCAATGACACTTTTAAAGTATAATATTTTTTATCCAAAAGTTATCGATAAGGTCAAATTTTGATGAAAACCCTATATTCATCGTGAATGGATTTAAGCAACTCAATTATTTAAATAAATTCAAGCTAAAAATCAATGAAAACAATTATAAATTACCTTTAAACTTTGAATACTTGAACAAATATCTATCTCAAAATATTCATTTATGTTTCAAAATTCATCCTAATAACCATTTAGACGATGCTTGATAACTATTGTACTTTTTTTATTTTTTACTTTTTGAAATTTAAACATATTGATAAATATTTCATCTAATAAGTTTTTTTACTTTTATATCTATGTTTTTAAAAATCAAATCAAAATGCAAACTACTTTTTTTAAAAAAGAACTTGTTATAATATTTATGGGTTAAGATTCACCTACTCTCCCAAGGAAATATGAAATAATTGGTAGAGAATTAGAGTTAAAATTGAAAAAAAAAATTATCAATTTTTTTTTTTGAGGTTACAACAATTGTTTTTGGGAGGGGGGATGCGAAGCATAGTTCTTGGTCATTGTGTAAGAACCCGACCCGAAATACGGTCCTAAACCTAGATTCTCACCCAGCATACAAGTAAAACATATTTAAAAACGTTTCAGTGATCAAATTAAAACTTTTGAAACATCTAAGAGCAGGGAACAATTAAAAGACTTATAACAATTTTCATTAAGCAAAAGCAATAAAAGGAAAACATGTCCTGGCCAGTATTTTACAAAAACATTAAAAGTAGTTTTAAACATCCACTGACATAGTTCCCCTATGGACTCCGGGTCCAACTACATGCTGAATAATAAATGCAGAAAGAAAAAATAGAGTGTCGGCAACTCCCATGATCAGTTAGCTCCCTCCACTAGCCATCCTGGTGCTGTCCCAAGTTACCTGGTGGAAAAACCACAGAAATAAGGGTGAGTACAAACATACTCAGTAAGAATTCCTAACCGGGGTACAATACGATACATCAATCACCTGGCATCCTAGTATACATGCAATAGTTACCAACACAGAACTTTGCTCAACGAGCTAACAAGACAAGTCCGAAATCCTCCGAAGTTTCCTACTTCCGGCCTAATGATCAGCTGCCATATCTTATTCCAAGCTGATGGGACAAAGTGCGTTATGTCCAAGTTGATCAAGCAAGATAAAGTCTGGGAACTTCGGAAGTTTCCTACTTCCAGCCTAATGATTGGTTCTCCTAACCAATCCCAAATGACATCCTCGAGGGTCTTTCTCCCTCGGCCAATTGATCAACTCAAAAGTTGATCCCAAATAGATGTCAGACACCTTCGAGGGTCATTCTCCCTCGGCCAAATGACCAACTCAGAAGCTGATCGCAATTAGGTTTCCTCGAGGGCCACTTACCCTCGGCCAAGCTGTTCCTAAGACAACGGGAGAGTACCCAAGGTCAGGCTCTAAAACAAGAACGAAAACGGTGTCACTGATCTACAGTAGTGTGAAGCCCTCGACACTCAACTGTAGCAGCCTGTACCACCGACCTGAAGCTAAGAACTGTCTTCGGGCAGGCTTGCACCCATGACGGGTTCTGCTCTAGCAGGCTACAAACTAGGCTTATACCGATGCATGAGCTAATCTGCACCGGCTGCCGGGGGCAGAAGCAAAGTACGTTATGCTACTCACTGATCCCGACCTGTGGGGACAAAGTACGTTATGTCCACTTTCAGCCTTTGGATGAAGACAATTCTAACTAACTATCTAATATCACAGAGTAGACAATAACTAGTAGTTCAAACATGCTCAACAAGTATACAAGTACAACCTAGCATGATACTACAAATTTAAACAGGAATCTCGAAACATGCTGGAAGGACGAACCTAGCATGGCACTAACATGTAGAAACATGGGCAAACATGCTAGTAGAGTTAAACAATGAAACAGTCCTATCCACTAACATGCTCATAACAGATAACATATAAACAGAATGCAATCAAGACATATAGCATGGTCCACACAACCCTGGTAAGAGATCCTTACCTAAAACAAGCAGAAAACAACAACAGTAAAATGCTCCTTGAGCTGCAGTGTCTCACAACCTAAAAGATTACAACATACAAATTAAACCTAACTAGCCAACACTTAACTAAGCACTAAAACTAGAAGTAAGGGAATCAAAAGACTACCCCTACAAGCACCTAGTGCTCTCGGCCAAGCACTTGAAGAAACCCAAGGGGATCGGCTACCTCTTGCAACAATGAGTCTCGGCTAGGGCAACACAACAAACATCAACAATTGTTAGGTCTCGGCTAGGGAGCAAGCAAACACACACACAACACACTTAGAGCTCTCGGTCAAAGGAAAAACAACTCCCATTTGCTACCAAGTAGCTCTCGGCCATCCAACACCACAAACCAACAAACACTCCAAGCTTACCAACTCATCTATGTATATTCGGCAAGGTCTTCCAATGAAGCTTAGGGTCTCGGCCAAGATAGATGCACAAACAATGAGGATTCGTCTAGGGCTTGTCTTGCACAAGGAGGAAGGACAAGGTTAGATCTACACAATCCACAACTCAAATGAAAACAAAAACACCATTTGCTTACCAAAGAGTCTCGACCAAAGAAGGTTGGAAGAATGAAGAGTCTCGGATCTCAACAACAAGAGAAGAGCAAGCAAGATCTTCTCTACCCAAAGCAAGCCTCTCGGATCTACAAGGAGAGGAGAAGAAACAACACAAGCTCTTTTAGTTAGAGCTTAGTTTCGGCCATGGCAAGGAGGAGGAGGAAAAAAGGATTTACAAACACTTACCTTGGAGCAACAATGAAGGAGGTGATCTATGGAGCAACCTTGGAAGCTTGACAAAGGAAACAATGGAGAGCCTGATTGAATGGAGGTGCTCGGCCAAAGGAGAAGAGAGGAGAAGGTGAAGGGTCGGCCAAGAGGAAGGAGAAGGGAGAATAAGATGAAGCCCTAATGTATTTTTCCCTGTTTTTAAAAAGAGATAAATCCAAGGAAAATCCCACCTTCAAATCTCACCATGTGCACTTTTAAAATCCATTTTAATTTCTTTACATTTGGCTCAAACTCAACTCCCAAACCACCGTGGTTCGAATCCTAGCAACAAAACTTATTATTCTTATTTTTTCTCTTTTAACCGGAAAGCCTCAAAATTTCTCAAATTGCAACCTTTGACCTGGAACTTGAAACCGAAGAATAACCGGAGTCCACAAATGACAGAAACAACCTTGAAACCCTGATTTACTGCAAAACTGTCTCGAAAGGCAAAATAACCAAAATACCCATAGAGGCTCAAACAACCCTAACAACCCAAACAACTAACTGCAGAGTCAACCGAACATACCTGGAGAACCGAAAGGAAAAACAGGGCTGTTACACATTGGGTGTACACTAATGTCACTCAGCTATTATCTTTGTTCGCAATTGTTTTTTTTAAAAAACATTAACGAATGGAACCTTAGTTGTTTAGATTTTTTTAATGATGATTATGATTATAGATTTTGAATTTTAAAATTTGTTTAGTCAGATTGTTATTCAAAATTTAATAATATATTTATTTTCTTTTTTCTTTTTAGAAAAAACACATGAAAAAGAAAAAAAAAAGTCCATTTTTAGTAAAAATAATTTTTTATTTTTTAAAAGATCAAGAATACTATTAAAATAAGTGTGCAATATTTTTAATAATTAAAGATGATATTTTATTTTTATTTTTTTTAATTCAAGGGTAATTTTGAAACTTTTTAAAAGTTTAAAGTATTTTTGAAATAAAATTTTAACATTTTTCAATAACGATATTTTAAAAATTTTTAAATTTATTTTTGGGGTTTTGACATGTATATTAAAAAGAAACAAAATAATTCCCTTCATAGCACAAATCTAAAAGTTATTCATAGGTGACAA
Organism: Sicyos edulis; assembly: GCA_036507275.1. Classification (NCBI taxonomy): domain Eukaryota; kingdom Viridiplantae; phylum Streptophyta; class Magnoliopsida; order Cucurbitales; family Cucurbitaceae; genus Sicyos; species Sicyos edulis. The sequence goes on from CM071847.1 coordinate 40,136,545, forward strand.
AAAAGTTATATAGAGCTTGTGAAATGACAAAAATACCCATGAATAGAGAATTCTACCAGTTCCACTGAGATAGAAGTCTATCAGTGCATATTCACTTTGGTTCAACTGATAAGTCTATCAGTGCCACTGATAGAAGACCGATAGAAGTCTATGAGTTCCACTGATAAAAGTCTATCGGTCGGAGTGAATCTACACACCTAGAGTTGCAGGAGAAGAAATCGCAAATCTCCCTTCCATTTCCGCCATTTTCACATTTACTTTTTCTCATCATATTCTCTTCAAAACCCATTTCTTCAAATCCCTAAATTATTCACAATCAATAAACCCATTTCTCCCTCAACACTAGACCTTTATTTCTCCAAACTCTCCTTTTTCCCCAATTGTCTTCCCTCTCTCCGGAAAAACTCGTCGGCGCCGCCCTCAACTTCACCTTCACCGAATTCCAAATATCAAGAAGAAATGATAGAAGAGCACACAAGAAAGAAGACTTGAAGAGTATGATGTCAAATCCAAATTGGAACGAAACGAAGGAAGCTCGAATTGGGTCGGAACCTTCAATTTGAAACAAAGTTAGAGAGAGAGAACAATTTTCTTCGCCAAAGAATTGGAACGAAAAAAAAACTTGTAGAATGAAATTACACATATATGGAATTGCATCGGAGAAAGAAGAAAAGGAAGACGGAAGAAAAGGAAGAGGAATTTGAGAAAGAAGGTTAGAAAATTTCAGAATGAAAAATTGTAAAGTTGATGAGAGAGGAAAATGAGGAAGAAAGAGGCAGATTTGGTAATTGAAAAGATGTGTTGGAAACTTGCTATACATGGATTTAGGATTTGTGCTATAAATGTAATAAAAGGAGTAAAAGTTGCTACTCATGGTAAATTCCCTTTTTTAAAATTAAAGTTCTAGGCCATTTTTTAAACTTTTCAAATTTTGATATCGTTTTTACACAAACCTAAGATTTATAGATTTTGAGAGTATACTCTATCCAAGAAAAAAAAGAGTAATAGTATATATAAATAAAATTTTTATTCTTGAATTAAACTACATTTTAAAATAAGAGTAAGTGCTGATTTTTTTTTTGGAAGGGCTAAAAAAAAAGAAACACAAAAAAACGATAAAAAAAAAATATTTTTTGTATGAGTCATATGGATTGAGATCTATTCTACATGATAAAAAGAACAATAAATTCCAAAATTTGAGGGGTATTGTATTGGTTCCATGTAATAATTATTATCAAAATATGACCAAATTCTATTTTAACTACAAAAAAACAATAAATAATTTTTTTTAAAGGGTATTCATGGTTCCCTACAAATATGAATGACTAATAAGATAAATATATTAATTTATTATTATCTATTAATTAATATATTTTATTAACAATTCTTTAATTTTCCATACCTATGAATATGAATATATAAAATATATAAGAAAATAATTTCTTTTTTAATAAAATAAAAATTGTTATCGAGATTTTATATTGACTAGTTTTTAAAGAATTGAATTGTTTAGACGATGCTTGATAACTAAACCTAACTATGTTTTTAAAAATCAAATCAAAATGCCATTTACCATGAGTCGAGTAAAAATCTATACATGGATTTAGGATTTGTGCTATAAATGTAATAAAAGGAGTAAAAGTTGCTACTCATGGTAAATTCTCTTTTTTAAAATTAAAGTTCTAGGCCATTTTTTAAACTTTTCAAATTTTGATATCGTTTTTACACAAACCTAAGATTTATAGATTTTGAGAGTATACTCTATCCAAGAAAAAAAAGAGTAAGTGTTTAATTTTAAATATATATACTATTTATTGCACTTAATTGACATATTTTATTAAATATATATATAATTTTATTATTTAAAAAATTATCACATGGAGCGCCGTGTTAAAATTCTAGTCTTTTTAAAAAGTTATTAATGATCTACAAATATTTTAGAATAGTCAAACTTTATTTTTGTGGTATGAAGCCTTTTTTTTCTCATAATTATTTTTTTAATTAAAAAATATTTAAGTGTGAAATATTAGAAACTTTTAATCTCATGGTTATTATGTCGTACATAATATTATTCAAGCTCTGTTTTTTTTAATATAAACATTAATATAATCGAGGGTGTTTAATATTAATTCATATTACTTACATTTTATTTATGATAGTGGTTATATTTGCAAAAAAAAAAATTGACGATAATTTTACTGTTTAAAAAATATATAAGAATAGATAAAAAAAAAATCACATATCTTAACATCTCATCTCCTCCCTCTCCACTCCAAATAATGTTTTTTTGTCATCTCATCTCCATCCCAAATAAGGTTTTTGTGCTATCAACATCTCATTCTATCTCCTATCTCATTTCATGTCACCTCCAACCAATTACAAGAGATATATTAAGGGTTTAATGGATGAAATTACAAGTTGTTATAATTGTTAATGTCATATATGCAATTTTACCAAAAACAAATCAGTTCTGAAGCCTAGCCCCACGGCTCACTCAATTCACCTCAACTCTGAATTTTTCAATTTCATGTTTGATTTCTTTTGGGTTTCATTTTATTCCCTTTCTTTACGTGTTTTCCAATTACACGCGAGTTTTCCATCCTTTTCTCTCATTTTTTTTTGTTGGTTAACATGAATATATGATTTTTAATCTGTATTTTACAACACTCAATGACTAAGATGTGTGGCAAACACTTGCACATAAGGTTGTTAACTCATAAAACTTTTATTTTTTATGTATCATATATAGTATCGTATCGTATTGTTAATGGTAAGTTTTAATTTAAAAATAATATTTAAATATAAATATAATAGTCTAAAAAATAAAAATAAATAACATAATGACTGTCCAAGCCAGCGTTCGTGCATCTCCACTAATATCGCTAGACATACACCCAACAACATTTAATTCTAATTTAGGTAAATAAATAATTTGATTATTAGGCGGAGAGTTAAATTTTTTCATCCTACATTCAATAATCTATTTGTATAAAAGATAAATAATTAATTTTCTAAATTAATTAAATTATATCTCAAATTAATGAGCAATTATCTACTTTTTAAGTTTTTTTTAAGAGATCTACTTTTCAAGTTCCACCATTTTTTCTAATTTTTCGAGACATTCCTTTATATTTCATTCTAAAAATAATTTAGAAAATATTTGAATTGGGTAATAAAATAAAAAGTAAAAAAAATAACATAGAAAATCTTATATCTCACTTTTTTTGTGTGCGTATAAATGAGCATTTAATTTAACTTAAAATTTGAACATTTGATTATAATTGTTTTAGAAGATGAAGTTAATTTTTTTGATTAAGTACACATGCTTTTAAATATATATATATATATTTTAACAAATTACAACATTAATATCGTGTTACGTACAATACATGTGTTTAGTGTTTAAGATATTTGGTTGTTGCATAATTTCTTCCTACATAATATATAGAAAAATAGAAAAATATGTTAAACATGAATATCATATATTATCAAGTCATATATATTTTACAGATATATATATATATTTTTTAGAAACATATTTTACAGATATATATATATCTAACTATACATATAGCTAAAAAATACTTATCATTTTATTTTTAAATGAAACTAAAAAATTACATATTTATATATATATATTTAATGAAAAGGTCTTAATTAAGTTCGAAATATAAATATAAATATATATACTTCTTATCTTATTATTTTCTTGAAATAATTGACATATAATGATCGGATAAATTATATATAACCGAAAATATGATTATTAAATTTATTTCTCTAAAAAACTTTTAGTAAAAGAATAGCTCTATGTAAAAAAGTTTGTTTTTTCAATAAAAAATTTACATGTCTCTATTTTTTATCCACATTATAATAATTGACAATATAGTTTAATAGTTTGTTTTTTTTCTATCACATATTTTGTTTTCTTTTAATGTTACTAGAATTTTAACGGGCGTTGCACATGATAATTTTTTAAATAATAAATTAAAAATTAAAAAATTTGTTTAATAAAATATGTTAGTAGAATTTTAACGAGCGTTGCACGTGATAATTTTTTAAATAATAAATTAAAAATTAAAAAAATTGTTTAATAAAATATGTCAATTGAGTGCAATAAATTGTAAGTATATATATATATATTTATAATTATAAAATTTTCCTACAATTTTTCACTAAATTTAAATCATCAAATAATAATTTCAATATAATATTGAATTTTATAACAATTTTTTCATGTTAGATAAATTTATTAAAATTCTCATTTATGTTAAAAAAATAGTTAATATTTTATTTTGAGCTTAAAAAAATAGGTGTTATTATTTAAAAAAAGAAAACTTAATACAATTTATCGCATTAAAATTAAATTTTATCTATGATTTTAAAAAATCAACCTCTTTGGTTTTTCTCAATTTATCTATTCATACACCAATTACTCTTAAATTATAAAATTTATAAGAGTTATATCATAATTATAATTATAAATATAAATAAGCTAAATATATTTATTAGTATACATCTATTAATTTACCTTTAACCTCAAATGATAATTTTATCACTCTTCAAAAAAAAAAAAAAAATCCACATCTCCAAGTCAACAATTAAGTAACAAAAGATCTCTACAAAAATTATTGCAATAAAAGAAAAGTTAAATGAAAGTTAAGGTAAATAATCTAACAAAAATAAGATAACTAAATTTCTTATTATATAAAAAAAAGGTAACCCAAGCAAAGAGAAAGTTTCAAATGTGTTGGTAAACAATATATATAAATAGATAGAGTAATGATAGGAGATCATTGTTACCAAACTTTGAAACTGAAGAATTCATGCACTTTAACCTCACGTGATGAAAATTATTACAAAGAAAAATTAGATGAAAGTTAAAGTAAATAATCCAACAAAAATAAGATTATTTATTATAAAAAAAAAACAAAAAGAAACAAAGGTAAATCCAAGCAAACATAAAGTGTTGTTGTAAACAAAATGTAGAAAAAAATTCAATTTATTATTTTAAAATAAATATAAAATGTTGAATAAAATTTATGAGATTTGGTAAAAAGATCTTATTTTCTACATTATAAAATTGAAAATTTAAATGATATTATAAATATTTTCATTTAATTGTCCATAATATACTTGAAATCTCTTATCTCCTAACTTAGACATAAAATCTATGAGATTTGATAAAATTATCTTATCTTCTACGTTATAAAAATGATGAAAATCTAAATGATATTATAAATATCTTCTACGTTTTTTGCATTTATTTATTTTTTATATTCCAATAGATGACATGTTTGACTTGAGGGTAAAATCGTCCAAAAATGATTTCTCCTTTAAGTCACACTTTAAAGTAGTATGATATGATATGATATGATATGATATTTTAAAGATATAAATCACTTCTATTTTAATTATCATTAAGTAAAAATACTATTTTGGTCCCTCAAAGCTTAAAAATAATCCTTAAAGTTAAAAAAAAGTTAACCATGGTTAAGATTTGGAAGAGTTGGCAGCAAAATAATAATTAAAAAAACCAATAGACCATGAACCTAGTTGGTGAGGATCTCCTGTGACACTGGTGTTGAATTAGCTTACAATCAAACAATGAAACCATTGCGCCACTCACCCCCATTCGGTAATCTTTTATCATTATTAGCTGGTGAGAAAACCGAGTTGCTTTTTTTATGATTCAAGGTTATGAAATCATTAAACAGAATGTATATCAAAATTTATTTTTAATGTATCGTATATAGTAAATTTTAGATTTAAAAATAATTATTAATGTATATATATATAAATAACCAACTGACATACCTTCAAAATATATAGATATAAAAATGTTGTTTTTGAAACCACATATTTGTTTAATTCTACACTCTATTTAAAATTTTGAAAGAATATAAATAGCAATATACTCTTATTTACATTTGTAATTAAATTTTGGTACCTAATGAAATGAAATGGAATATGAATAGAGATTTTGAATTTATTGTTATTTTATTAGAAGGTAAACAAAAGACCCTAACTCCTCTGCACTGCCTCCCCTTTCTCAGTCTCTTCATCTCTTTCTCTGCTGCTCCTGTTTTATTTATTTTTATTCAAACAACGAATGAAGTTCTTTGAAACCTATTTTCTCTGCTATTCATCTTCGACGACTCTTAGATACTAAAAAAGGTATCATTTTTTTTTGAATCGTTTCTTTTTCACTCTGAAAACGTCCGATTCGGGCGATTTGCGATTCAAAATTACAATGTGAATCGATTTCTTCGAACGAATCGTACGCTTTGAATCGCAAAACGCACGTTTTTGATAACCTTGCTTGCACCTATTGAGTTTCTGAATTTGGAAATCCTGTTGAGACATGGGTTAAAGTGTAGAGCTAGATGGATAATTTTGGCTGTTTAATATCTATAATTTTAGGAATTAAGCTGGTTGCAGTGTGGATTGAGCTGTTTTAGTTTTGATTATGTGTTGCCTTTTTGTTCCTCTGTAAGTTGTAGTTATTGCTTTTATTTATTTATCTGGCCGAGTCTTGAATTGAGAGGTTACCTATATGAATCGTAAAAGTTGAGAAATGATGTGATTGGAGATGCTATTGTGACTTGTGAGCAATGTTTTAAAAGGCTAAAGGCGGCCTCGAGGCGTAAGTCTTGAGGCACTATGTGGCATAAGCCTCAATTTTAATTAAAAATATTATAAAAATTCTAAATTTATGTAAACATGTATGGTAAAACATAATATTACGTAAAAATACATAAAACATTACACCAACACTAATAGGATTGAGTTTTTTTGGAATAAATAATTTCATTGATGAATGAAATATAAGTGAATTCTCCAAGCACCTATAGTGAATACAAGATACAACCAAGAACTCCAAGAAGAGATACTAGATGAAAATAAGCCAACAGATAATCAAAATTGACAATTCTTAAACAATTGTGTCTTTCTAACAAAAGAATCCCTAAGGGTGTGTTTGGGGCACCAGTTTAGTTATGATAGACAGAAGGTTATGATAGACGATGGGTTATAATAAACAGTGAGTTATTATAAATGGTGTTTGAGAGACAAGTTATTATATCTAGGATTATGATAAACGGTGTTTGAGAGGCTGGTTATGTAATAAAAAGTAATATATATAAGGGTTAGATAAACATGCATGAACGTTTAGATAAACATGTTTAGATGAAGCTTTAGATAAACGGGCATTCAGGTTTAGGTAACCACCGTTTATAATAAACGGTGGGGCAAACATCAGTTGGGTTATTATAACCAACTCGACCGTTTACATAAACGGAGGCCCAAACACACCCTAAGAGAAAATCTATATTGTTATGGTTCAAATTCTTATATTATAAGAATGGAAAATATTAATACTTTTCTTCTAGTTATTCTATGAGGCGTAGGAATTTTAAGCCTTAGTGCGTTATCATCGAGGCGTAAGCCTCTTATGATCCAAGAGAGGCGTAAGACTCTAGGCTAAAAGTTAGAGTCTCGCCTTGAGGCGAGCTTCAAGGCGTAAGCCTCAATAGCCTTTTGAAACATGGCTTGTGACTCTGTGAGAGCAATACTTAGGTAAGGGCCTATGGGTGGAAATACTTACCCACCTTAGAGCCACGCAATTTTACGTTTTTTGGCTTTGATTGATGGAGAGAGAAATGCTAAAGTGTAGAGAGAAATGAAAAAAAGGTAAAAATATGTGGTTTTAAGGATAATACTTACCCACCCTTACCTAGTTCTCTTTTTTCTGATTTCCTATGCTGAATCTTTAGTTATCCGTCGTTGATCATTTGGCTTTCCTTTTGGTTTTACAGAGCTTCTGTGAATTCTCTTGTGGATTGTCATTGGGCCTAGCAGTTTTGTAGTCATGGTTGGTTGGCAGAGATGTATTCGGTCCATGCTTGGCCATGTGCAGAAGACAGTTGAATCGGGTTACAATGTAGCCGCCAACACTAATTGTTATCGCTTGCAATCCACTCTTTCATATGGTCAGTTGTACTTTCTTTTGGATGATTGTATGAATCATATAAGACCTTTTTCTTGCCCATTCAAGTTTTAGCTTTTTTTTTGGGAACAAGAAACAATTTTCGATAAGAATATGATAAAAATATGTTAAAGCGATGCATCTCGACTCAATCTCCACAACGGAGGGAAAAAGAAATGTAAAAAACAACCAGAAAATAAAGAAAGCAACGGTTACATACATATAAAGGAAAAACATTCTAACAAAGATAAAATATCATGAAGAGAATAATCTACAAAAGAATTGGATTTAGGCTACCTGAATAGAAAATAAGGTAGTATGTAGATCCTGTTAAAGCTGTCACAATTATTAATAGGAAGATTACAACTTTGAGACATCAAAGAAATTCCCTTCCTTCATAGTCAAATCTGATGACAGGCTTTGGCAATGTTACGCTACCACTACCTAAACCTACCAAATAAAAGGTTTGCTAGGTGATCATAACTTTTTTTTTTAAAAAACTTCCCTGAGTAATGAAGCTCGCGTCGCTTACTCCTTTTATTTAATGTAATACGCTGCTCTTCCTGTCCCCAAGGAGTGACACAATGGTTGAACACTTGGGCTTTGAAGGTATACTCCCTTCAAGGTCTCAGGTTCGAGACTCATCTGTGACATTACTCCTTCGATGTCTCTCGGTACTTGGCCTAGGGACGGACGTGGTTACAATTGTTTAAAAAAAAACGCTGCTCTTCCTAAATCTCATTGCATTTTATTTAAATTGATAGAATAACAAAAATCTATTTTACTTTTTTTTTGTTTCCAAAGTAACTTGGGGAAGGGGTGCCTTCTCACAAAGGGATAACAGGGTCCTGGCACGAGCTCACGATTCTTGAATAATCACTATGTGGCATAGGGTTACATCCTTTATGAAACTTAAAGTATACTTCCGTCACACAATTCATAGGGTTCAGTTCAACAAGTAGTCAATATTTCACGATCAAGGGTGTAGTATTATTTGTAGTAGTGGTCCTTCTATATTGTATTAACAATCGAAACATGGTCGAAAGGTCTAGGGTATAAGCTCATAGTTCGATGAGAAGAAAAAAGAAGGCTTTAAGAAACCCTCTTGGCCCAACACCACTCTAAGATCCTTTTTCAATGCTACGAGAGTGAATTCCATACCAAATGAATACAACTTCTATGGGGTTTTTAGAGTTGTTTGTGTGCTAATTTCCGAAGATTATGTTATACACCTTCTCAGATTATTCCCCATAATACAAGACTTCTAGCCGGAATCTTATTAAAAATGGGAGCCTATGCATTAGTTCAGATCGTTATGGAATGATTACCCCACACCCATTCTATCTTTTCACCCTAGTTGATCATAGTAGGGGGGTCAGGGGTGATTGGATTTTGATGTTGAGTAGAGGAGAGGAAGGGGAAGGAGTTGGTATTTCCCAACTCCATGTTTTGTTTTAGGACATTAACCTCTCCTCAACTCCTCTAAAACCCCTCTGCCAACATCACATCAAATCTTTTATTTTATTCTATTAAATGTTATATCAAACCTTTTTCTAATTATCAACCATATAAAATAATATAAAATATCTTTTATCTAATCTTATCAAATGTCACATCAAACTTTCTCTAATTTTCAACCACATAATATAAAATAAAATATATTAATTTTATTAGTTAATACAAATATGCAATGATTACATAAAAAGAAAAAACTACTGTCACATCTTCTCTCCAAAACACCAATCTCCAAACAAATACTTCATATCTCTAAATCACACCACTTCCTCTCTCTTTCGCTTCCTCTCCTCTACTCTTTTCAACTCCAAAATTCAATCACCTCCTAGACGTCATTCAAATAATCTATGCAACTTCAACATCTTCAGGTCAACACAATTTTAAAAAAGAGATAGATATCATCATACAAATATTTATGGAATATGATTAACTTTCAAGATGCTTTGGTGGTGGAATGGTAGATACACGAGACTCAAAATCTTGTGCTAAAAACCATGACTTAAATTCTCAAAACTTTTTTTGCTCCATCCTCATAGGGGCAGAGAAGCCATTGCTTTTTTTTTTATTCCCCTCCCATATACAATTTAGTCTTCTCTCTCCCACATGGTCGCGCACTTACTCGGGAGTGGGTGCAAAGCAGACGATTTCAAAGTGGACTCCCAATCATTAGATAAAGAAGATCGCCAAGATTTAGTGATCTGTTGTCGAACATATTCTTTCCAACACAACAAGCATTCTCAAGATTATTTGACACCTAAATATTGTAGGGTTTGACAGTATGTCCAATGAAAATAATTGAGATGCACATAAGCTGGTCTGGATACTCACCGATATTTAAAAAACCACGAAAGACTTAGATCCTTAAATTCCTCTCCAACCATAATTCTGTTAAAAGAGACAGAGAACAAATGGGGAGAATGAGGATAATTTCTAATGTTTGGGCCCCATTTAAAAGAGACAAAAAACTTTTTATTCTCGTCCTGACTACTTTTTATTCTTCTCACAACAACTTTTTATACATCACATCACTATTTTTCAATCTCATCATACTCATTATTTTATTTTCTCCATAATCATTCCCTTCACCCCAAACACAAATAATCATTTTCTTCATCCCAAACACTAATAATCATTCTTCCCATAATCATTCTCTTTCCTAATTCTCCCCCTAATTCTCATTCTCCCGTAATCTTTTTCATTCCCCTTCACCTGAACATACCCTTAATGGCATCACACCAGATAAGAAATGACTTGTGAGACCAAGAAGGACCCGAGAGAAGATGAAGCACATAATCTTCAACTTTGCATAAAAAATCCATCTCTTCTCATCTTGAAACATGAGAATATTTTGAACCAACAATTCAAATCATATGAACAACCAAAGAAGATCTGATTTAGAGAATTCCTATTTATAATTCTCAAAAAAGGAAAAGAAAAAAGAAAAAAAGAAAAGAAAGAATCACCATTTATAAAACATAGAGGGAACATTGAGGGAAAAGTGAAGAAAGGCAACTTTCTTTGCAAAATATCTGTAGTATTAAAGCTATCATTAGAGAGAATTCCCAATAGAGAGATAAAGTCAACAACCTCATTATCCTTTAAAAAGCTGTCTGAAAACAATATTCCACGAGGAAATATCTAAGTCTCAAACTTCTGATACCACCGCATTTGGAGATGCAGGAATAGAGAAACGTTGCGGGAATGTGTCTTTTAAAGGAGCCTTACCAGCCCATTTATTTATTCTTTCAAGACAAAATCTGATCACCCAAGCCAAACTTAAAAGTTAACTAGGGTGTTGTTTTGTACTTCCGTTCTGTCCTTCAAATTACAATTTTTGTAAGTTCAACTTAGAGATTTAATTGAAACTCACCAATTTTTGTCAGTTCAATTTGTGCCTCAACGAGGCCACGTGCCGAAGAATTTTTTTTTAAATAATGTCTTTTTCTTTTCTTCACTCCCTCATAGAACTTGTTTCCCTAAGCAATAGTCTCTTTTTTTATCTTTCAACGAAAGATGTTCTCATTAAAGAAAATTGTCTCCACTGTCAACACACTCTATCCCACAGTGCACTGTTTTTGAAAAAATGATAACTTGAATGTAAGGCCCCATTTGATAACCATTGTTCTATCCTCTGACAACGATAGTTACACATGGAGCAAGGAGCCCAATGGCCTTTTTTCGACTAAATCTCTTGCTAGAGATCTATGTCTCCCTTCGAATTCTATTAAGGAATCGATTTTTACCAGCATATGGAAGGGTTTTTTCCAAAGAAGATTAAATTTTTCTTATGGGAGGTGGAACACAAAGCTATCAACACGAATGACATGATGTAAAGAAGACTCTCTCAACATGTTCTTGGTCCTAATTGGTGCATTCTTTGTAAACAAGAATTGGAATCCCAGGATCATATTTTTTCCACTTGCCAGTTTGCTCGCACATTTTGGAATTATATTTTAGATGCTTTCAAATGGAGCTCTCCTCTCCCCATGGATTCTAAATCGATTCTTATTGTTACTCTCGAGGGTCATCCTTTCAAGAACAGAACCAAAATCATTTGGGAATGCTTCATTAGAGCTTTCTTCTGGACTATTTCGAGTGAGAGAAATGCTAGGATTTTTCATGACAAGGAATCTCCTTTTTGGGTGGTTTTGGATAGAATTATTTATTTGGTGGTTTTTTGGTTAAATCGCTCTTCTGTGTTTAATTTTTATGACTTTTCTACCCTCTTTATTAATTGGAGAGGCCTTTTGTAATTGCCATTTTGGCTTAATTTCATGCATCAATGAAATTGTTTCTTATATAAAAAAAAAAGATAACCATTTGGTTTTTGAAATTTAAGCCTTCAACAACTCCCTTACTATATATTTTTTCTTACTTGGATATCTACCTCTCACTTATATTTGTAGAAACCAAACCAAAATTTAAAAACGAAAAAGAGAAGCTTTCAAAAGTTTATTTTTGTTTTTGAAAGTTGGTTAACATTCACATACTTTCTTAAGGAAAGATGGATACATTTGTAGGAAAGGTGGAACATTATAGAAAATTTAAGTAAGAATACGCTTAAATTTCAAAAACCAAAAACAAAAAACTAAATGGTTATCAAACGGGGTCTAAGTAATCTATTTCATGATTACATTTTGTTAAAAGAAAAAGTAAGTCCTACATGAAATTGGAATTCCCAGATTTCATGCAGAAGAAGCGAATGCTATCTATGGCTGGCATGCAATAATAGAAGTTTCAAAGATTAAGCTGATGATTTAGACGAGATTTGCAAACCAAAAATTTAGCATATGGCTGTGTTGTTTTGCCAACGTGAGAAAGATTTGACAACTCTTGTCTTTTTCACCACTTTATTGAATAGGTTGCAATCCTGACAATTATCTGTTCATTACAAACTGTCTTGTATCTGATTAAAATCAATAGTACCAGAACTGATTCTGAAAAATAAAGTTTCTGAGTTGCATTAATTTCTTATGCAGGAGAGTCGTTTTATTTACAGAGACTTTTGAAACCATCCTCAACCGGCATTACTCAACCATATTATCAGTGTCTCCAACAGATGGTACACAGCCAAAGATACCATCCACCGAATCTCTCTGGAATTAATTTTTGTTTAAGAATTTATTTCTGGAAAACAAAACTTCAAAGAGTATTTGTGTCTTTATTTGATTATTTGATAAAATTCTTGAATTTCTTCTATTTCCTGAGAAATATCTTCATTGTATTTTTTCCTTCCTTCCTTTTATAGGGAATTTCCAGTTCAAGGATGTTATTAGCAGATAACTCTGAACCAGTTTCATCTCCTCTTACTTCTGCATTGGCTTTAAGCAGCGGAACAAATGGAGATAAAGACCAGAAAGTAGTCGTTAAAGCTTCCAAAGTTCAAGCTGTTTTAAAGGGAATCAAGCAGGTGAAATCTTTAGACTCGTTCTTGTTACTTACCAAAAGCTTAAGTAAGAAGAGATGAAAGTCATAATTGAGTGAAACTTGCAAATTTGTTGAAGTTGAGATTTTGTAATTCTAGAACCTGATAAAATTTTAAGTTTTTATGATTTCCATTCATACACTATCTACTTGCTTATTAGATTTGAAGGCAAGATACACCTTTGGTCCTGGAAATTTAGAAAATAGTTCGAAATAATAGACTAATAGTACACTAACAGAAAGATGTGCTGATGGTTACTCGCTAGCTGACTTGGCTGATTATTTTAGTTTTACATTACTTTTTATGACTTTCCAATAAAAAAATTATTGCTTTATTTATTTTTATATAAATTTTATTTAATGTTTATTTTTTATAACCGTGACTTCGAGGCCAGCTTGCATGCACCTCGACTAATGTCATAGGACATGCGGTTGACCCTATAACATCTAAATGTCAAGGAAACTTATAAGAAATTGTTTCCTAGGTAGGTGGCCACCTTGGATTGAACTGTTCACTTGTGATCCTCTTGACCACCAGGTTACTTCATGATGGATTGAATCCATCACTCTACAACATATTGATTTTTATGACGTTACGTGTTAGTTGGTCATTATTTTTCTTCTTTCTTTTCTCCTCCAGCAAATTTCGCTAGCACTAGTTTTGATATTCACCATCCACTCTTTTATGTCCGCTTCTATCCTCTCTTTCTTCCATTCTTCTTCTAATTTGCCTATGACGAATACCATCATTTCCTTCCTTGTAGTATCTGCCACCACCATTTGTCGTGTAGCTAAAATTTGGAACTCCGCTTTGGGTTTGGCCTATAGGTTATATAACTGGTGGTTGGCCCAAACCCAAGCCGCCACATGTAACCTCTGCCACCATTTAACATAATCTCTGGCCGTTTGAGATTAACTATTTATTCTTTCTTGTTATAATAACTTGCACCTCAAATACCATTTTATCATACCCCCCTCTATAATAACTTGCCCTGCAAATAAAGTTTATAAAAATCCAACCGGTGCCCCCAAACACGGACGTTTTGAATCTAATATGGTACAAAAATTTGCTTCTCTCTTCGTTTCAAAATAGATCTAGATTATTGGGAGTTGTAGAGCTCCCTTTGTCTTAGAACTACTGTTGTAGAAGGGAGGGAGCTTTCCCCTTTGTTTCAAAGTTGAGCTACATCTACACGTCAATCCTTCCATTAGTCAACTACTAGACAAATGAGTTTAAAAATTATTTCGAACCTACGGGACCATAGAGACACCAAAATCAAACCTCAAGGACTTTCAGTTACAAGTTGTCTCTTTAGAACCTTTGTGGACCAAACGGACACCAAACTTAAACCTTAAGGACCAAAGATGTACTTTTCTCTTAATTTTTTATACTGGTCAAGTGCAGAAACTCATTCTGTTAATGAAAATTGGTTTCACAAGGAAAGAAAGAAAGTGTAACAACTTATTTTGGAGTACCTTTTATTTACAAATAATTAATGTGACTTTTACATTTGAATTATTCTACCAGAGTCCCAAAAAAGTCAACTTGGTTGCTGCTTTAGTTCGAGGCATGCGTGTTGAAGATGCACTGTTGCAGTTACAATTGACTGTAAAGCGAGCTGCCAAAACTGTTTATCAGGTGAAACACCATCTTACAGTGCTTGATGTGCACCTTGTTTACTAATCACTGTGATCGAATATTTTTCGATTATATTATGTAGGAGAGATTGCGGAGAAATAAGCACACAAATATTTAGAGTTTGGTCAACCAGTTTTTGAAGATTGAGCTTCATAGTTTAATAAGTCATTGTACTGGCCCCAAGATGTGGTGCAGCGGTTGAAGACTTGGGGCTTTGAGAGTATGCACCCCTCAAAGTCCTGGGTTCGAGACTTACCTGTGACATTACTCCTTCGATGTCTCCGGTGCCTGCCCTAGGGACGGACATGATTACCCTTGTTTCAAAAAAAAAGTAAGCCATTTGTGCTGGACTTGGTCCAAGTCGAGACTCGATGAGTTTCGTTTGTTTTTCCGTTTAGACATCTAGCAAAATAGGCCATTTGAGCTTTAGTGCAAGATTTACCAACGGGACGATTTAGTATTTTTTTTGTGTTGTGACATTTTGAAGGTCATTCACTCGGCCAGAGCAAATGCAACTCACAATCATGGAATGGATGCAGATCGGCTCCTTGTTGGTAAATGAAGCAATCAAAGATCAACCATCGTTTATATTTATGGTTTTGTTTATTTAATTTATTGTTTTCTGGTTATTTTCTACAGCTGAGGCATTTTTAGGCAAAGGATTATTTAAGAAAAGAATATCATATCACGCTAAAGGAAAATGTGGGATCAAAGTTAGACCAGAATGCCGGCTAACAGTTGTTCTTAGGGAGACAACCCCGGAAGAAGAGGCAGAGATAGCAAGACTGAAAGTTCACAATTTCCGCAAGCTTACCAAGCGTGAAAGCCGACTTGTACCTCATAAGCTTATTGAAACGACATCAATCTGGAACCGGAAGGGCAAAGCTAGAGCGAACGTAGAAGGTCAAGTTGCTTCATAATCGGATAATAACTGCATTCAGTTGAGTTTCTTCCATCTCTTTCTGCTCGGCATTTTGCTTATTTTCATGTCATTCTCTTCTAGACAAGTTAGACAGGAAAAGTGATTTTAGTGTGATAGAATGTGAGGATAGCTTTTGCACAAGGAAGCCTTTGTTGCAATGAAATCGATGTGGTCCTATGTAATTCCTAGAAGCCTAAGCAAAATGTGATGGATTATTTCACCTTTGATTTTCTTTTCAACTAAGTTTTATTGTTGGTGACTACGCTCAATAATTTTTGTGGCAATTTATTTGTGTTGTCTTTTTGTTTTTCTTTTCTGGACTCAGCTACCTTATTACTTAGAACTAATTGTTTCTGAGATATTGAGAGATCATAGAGCAAAAATAGAGAGAATGAAGACTACATTGTATTAGGGTTTTGAGGCGATAAAATATTGTTAAATATTGTTCAAAATACCAAACTTAAGGACTAACTAATCTTTTCTTTTTCGGGTAAAATACTATATGAGTCTTGAACTTTGATGATCGATACTGTTTTGATCATTGAACTTTGAAGAAAGCTTAAAAAATAATCCTTATGTTAAGGAAATGTTAACTTTTGGATTCTAAATATTATTGTTCTCTCTCCTAAATTGCCCTCTCTTCCCCATTTCTCATTTCTTCTCTCTCCCCTCTCCCCACTCTTCTCTTTGACTGGTATTAACAACATATCAACCATTTTTGTTTTCAAAAACCATCCCTAAGGTGTTCGTTAAAATGCCTTTTTCTAGTTGCTATTTAAAGTTGGGATTTTGGGGTTATCTTGAAGTAATTGAAAATTGGCAATGCTGGTCAGAAAACTCAATGGTTGATGAAAATTTTGAAAAATTCCATTTATGTTTTTGGGGTTTTCTTATTTCTGTGCTAAGTGAAATCTGTGTTTATTTACTTCTTATATTTGGTGGTTTCAATATGATGAGTTAAGATGTTTCCAAGCGGTGACGCAGTGGTTGAAGACTTTGAGTTTTGAGGATATGTTCTCCTCAAGGTCTTGGGTTCGAGACTCACCTGTGATGTTACTCCTTCAATGTCTTCGGTACCTGGCCTAAAGACGAACGAGGTTATCTTTGTTTTAAAAAAAATGATGAGTTAAGAGGATATGGCTAAATTATCTGCAGACTAGAACTTCCTCCATTGAATAAAATAATTGTCAACCCATTTGAAAATTAAAAACAATCTTAGAGAAGTGTTGAGATGAAATTAAAAAGCCGTTTTCATGAGAACTTAAAGGTCGAATCGATCTTGAAAAAGGAATTTCTATCGATAGGGGTTGCAAATGAGTCTCAAGCCTCATAATTTTAAAACTCCACATTGATAAACAAACATGAAAATTCCAGCTGAGGAAATTGAAATTCCCACCCAAATAAGATGGCTTCTATAGAGAAGAAAAATGGTGGTTATGTTGTTAATGACAGTGAAAAGAGAAGTGTTCGGGAAAGAGAAGAAATGAGAAATGGGGGAGAGAAGATGGTTTAGGAGAGAGAACAAAAATATTTTTTATTGGAAAGTTAACACTTTTTTAAACTACTTGCAAGTTTACGGACTAAAACAGAACTATCATCGAAGTTTAGGAACCAATATAGTAAACTTTTTTTTTTATTAACAATAAAATTGAAATGAGAGAGATAAAGAACTTGTAATCTTGTGGTTATCTAGTTATACAAGATGGTATATATAGAGTTATTCTCGTTTGTCTCTATGAACTTTTATACATTTTATAGTTAATATGAAAATCGATGAGTAGAAATGAATCATCAGTTCATGTGTGAGTTTCGAATCAAAATTAAGTTTGAAATTGTACACTTTTATAACTTCAAATGAGTGGAAATTCACATACATCATTCTTTTTTTTTTAAAAAAAAGACATCTAGTACTATGCCCTTATTGACTAATCTCAAAACTATCCCATTTAATTTTGAGAAAAAGCAAAACATTATCCCAATATTCTCTACTTTGATTTTTACCAACTACAATGATTATCATAGTTTTTTTTGCAACAATATTTGAGACCTCAAATCATAACCACCTAGCTATATATGATATATTATACCATTGGAGTACTACTTTTTTGGCACAATGATTATTAGATTAACCCATAATATTTGATACATTTTAAAGTGTGTAATCAGTTTTTGTTAAAATTTGACATGGAACAGCGAACTAACTAATATTCATCTTAAGTTTCTACCTAAGTACCTAAAATCAAATCTTTACAGTTATCTAGGAGATCATCTAACTTAAAATCTTAAAAATTAATAAATAAAGAGAAATATTAAAAAAAAATATTTATAACTCAATAATAATTATCAAGAGTGGCGAGATTTGAATTCATACTCTTGGTTTATGGATACATACTTATGCCACTAATTTCGTTGATAATAAGAGGTTATTTTGACCTAATTAAGATTGCATCAACATGGGTGAAATATATTTTGTTACTACAAATACTTATCAATTTACCTTTTTTTTTAGCTTTTTAAATGAATCTCAAAATCTCTTTCATTTCGAAAATGAAGTGAATTCATTCATGTGTCATTTTGCATGTAAACATGTCAAGAGTTGCTTCTTGTTTTTGCTTTTTTTTTTTCTTGTACCAATAACTATTCGACGTTCTTGTTAACCCTTTTCTTTAATACAACAATATTTAGAGGTAGAAATTTTGAACCTGTAACCTCTTAATTATTAGGTCTTTTTTGGCATGCTCTTGTCAACCTTTATTGTCCGTTATTAAACCACGCAAAAGAAAAAAAAAGAAGCTAGGGATCTTATTTGATCATTCGTCTAAACGAAAAACAACATTGAATGTAAAAATATATGTCCAATCTTATCCTTTAAAAAAAGACCAAAAACATACTTCAAAAACAGAAAATCTCATATCTTAGAGCAACAAACAAACAAAAAAAGAAACAAAGATAACATTCTGAAAATCATAAAGAAACAAATTCATAAAGATAACATTTGAAGCTAGAAGTTTTGATTGAGGACTTTATTCAAACACGTTCAAATTGCAAAAGCATTCCCATTTGTGTTCATGAAATGAACATGGAAAACAAAAGGTTTAGCCTTTCATTGCCTTGAATATGTATGATATGGCCTTTGGCTCAACGCAAGCTGGAAATTAATGACACAATCATTTGAGAGCAGTTATGGTTTCTTATTGAACAAGGATTCACATTCACAAATGTGAAAAAAGAAAAAAAAAGTGAGTTTAATTTGATTTGGTAAGGAAAACAAATGAAGCCATGTGAGTGGTTCATCACTTGATTTCATCATATATTTCTTCAAAAAGTAATCATATTGATTTTGAGATAAACAACTTTTATTCAATTATGTGTGTGTTTGTACTTTGTATTTTGTGATTCTATGTAAGTCTTTTTGGTTCATACGTTAACTAAATGGTGGAAGTTTATAAGAATTGGTAGATGTTTTTGCCACTTGGATATGACGTTTGACAAATGATCAAATGCAATGGATTAGCTGTACTAAAACTAGCATGCCCTGTAAAGGGGATTTGAAACGTTGTTTTAAGTAGGTGAGTATATGGTTAACTTGGGTTCCTCCCAATTTTTGAATCTGTCACAGTGAGTCTCGAATCCAAGACCTTGATGAGAATATACCTTTAAAATCCAAGTTTTCAACCACTACTTCATTTCTTGGAGATTTGGATTCGTCAATATGTCAACGTCCTATGTATTAAAATAATTCAATCTATATATTTTTGGGTTGGATTTTCGGATTCCATTTTTTTAATCTTTAAAATTCAATTCATAGCTAGTAAATATGTAAAAAAAGAAATAAATGAAAAATACATCATACCATACTTAAATTTAGGTTATCTATTTTATTAGTGTACGTTTTTTATGATTATAATAAAAATTTATCTTATTAAATAATGAGAATTTTGCATATATAATGAAAAATGGCAAAATATTTCCACATCTTGCACAAAATCAAAACTAATTTATTTATAGTACAAAATTCAAATTGAGTTCTATCACGCATCCTCCATAGAATTCAATCAATTATAGAGTTAGTTGAGATCTATCACACTCATTCTATCACTAGTCACGGATAGAAAATCATGTGCTATAGATGAATTATTTTAAAAATTGTACTATAAATATAATACAAGAGATAGAATGTGTTGATAGGGTAAATTCTCTTAAAAATAATCTTACATACATATATAATATTATTATTAATTCTAATTGAATTGAGTTGAATGAGTCAAATATTTGTCCCCTTAAGAACTGATTAAACCCAAAAAAAAATGGTATGATCATAACCTATCTCGAAAATTGTAACCTAACTCAGCACTTACCTTACGGTTCGAGTTGGTTAGTTCAAATTATCAATTTATTAATTTTTTGTACACCTCTAGTTTTAAGAAATTATGCGAACATATCACTTTATTTGTTAATAATAAGCCGATTCGAGTTATCAATTTCAAATGTTGATGGTTCGATCTAAACTTTTGCAATTGTTAAAAAAAAAAAAAAAACTAACTGCAAGCCTTGTTTTTTTGACAACTACTCACAACTTATTAATTAATTTGGAAATGAGTTTTTTTGGTTTGCACAAATACCTACCGATAATCATATTTTTCTAACATATACATCAATATATTAAAAAAAAAAAAAAACTGAGAGATTGTGATTACATTGAATTGAAGTAAATCTATCATGTAACCCTTTTTTTTTCTTTCTTAAATGGTTCTAGAACATGTACGAAATGTTGACAAATGGGAAAGATATAGATTTTATCATAATTTAAAAATATTTTCATTTATTGTAATGAGAAACACTTATCTTTGGAACCCAGCAGTTTTTTTTATATAGAAAAGTAGAATTTGTGGGAAAAAGGATTTGGTAATTGACAGAAACCAAATTGGGTTTAGTTTTGCTTCTTGAAGATGAATCATATATATTGTATTAAGATATGATTCTAGTATATCCATTAATTTGTATATAACATGTTAGGCTTCATAGAAAACAACAAATTGAGATAAAATGAATTGGCCATGTGGCCAAGTCAAATTGGCTAAATATTTAAACCACAAGTTTTTTGAGGCAAGAAATCAACATATTCCAAGCTTTTATAATTTAATATTCATTAACCAACTATGACTGTTTGGAGATTTAAATAACTAAATCATTAACAGATGGACATTAATTTTTGGTTTATTTATGTTTCTTTTTGTTGTATTTTGTTTTTGTTGTTGGCAATTAGGTCACTCTTTTTTCCGTTTTTTGACATTTGTTGTTGACTTAGAGTCTTAATTGTTCACTAAAACGCCGCCGTTTAGTTCGTGCTTATTTGGCAAGCATGTGTAGATGAAGTACTTGTTGAGATTAGAAAATCATTCATTCATAATTTATAATTTATTTTAAATATATGTTTATAATTTATATTTTGCAATGATTAGGTTTTAAGTTTTATTTTTTTATTTTTTATTTTTTTAACATAGTTTTTTTTAAGTATCTACTCATACTTTTATTTTATTTTATTTTTATATTTGTGTTTAACAAAAATCAATTTTGGAAATTATGTTATATTTTAGAAACAATTTTTAAATCAAAGTGAAATTTCAAATACAAATTATCAGAAAATTAGTTTTTTTAGTACAAATAATTATTAGAAAATTAGTAGTTATTATTATCATCGTCATTTGTTTTTGTTTTTCAAAAACTTGGAACAATTTTTTCTTTCTGTTGAGCTAAATTTATTCAAGTTTCTTGAACTATTTTTTTTAAAACAATAAAAAGTTTCTTGAACTTAAAACTTAAAAAAAAAACATCAATTTTGAAAAGTATCAAACCCAACATACAAACTCAAGAAGAATTTTTCCAAATCAAATTTTTTAGTTAAATAATTTAAATTTATTCTATTAAATAGAAAGAAACGAAAAACTTAAAACCAAGAGTGTTTTTATGTTAGAAATATCATAGATAAACTAGTCCAATAAATAAATAATTATACATATTTATTATTTATAAATCATATTTTTCATGAAAAATGGAAGTGGCTTGACCCACCAACGATTTAGAAACAGGTAGTTATGCAGCTGGATATTTAATTATATATATTTTTTATATTCATAATTGCTCGAACTAATTTACATATACCTTCATTATTTTTACAAGACATTGATCGATGACTACCATAATTTTAGTTTCTTAGCATCTTTTTGACTACTAGACTTTTGTACGAATTAATTTAATTAAAATAAAAATGAAACCGAATTTATTTTTAAATAGACTGTTCTAGGCTATTATTTAAATTTTGTCTATAAAAATAGTCTCCTATACGTATGCATTTAACTAAATAGCACCTTGACAAGTTTTTAAGAAGATTCAGTCAACTACATTTAAAATCGAATCTTTTTTTTTTTTTTTTTTGATAAAACCGAATAGAAATATCCTTAAAGTAGCATTTAAAATCGAATCTTTTTTTTTTTGATAAAACCGAATAGAAATATCCTTAAAGTAGCCACGGTTTCTAGGCGATAATATATATATATATTGGGAGTGTTTGACTATAGGAGAGATGGGATGAGATGCTGATAGCAGAAAACTTTGTTTGAGGTGAGATGAGACGACAGAAAAATCTTGTCTAGGGTGCACGAAGATGAGATGTTAAGATATTTAAAAAAAAAAATCTGTTCTTATATTTTTTTAACAATAAAATTGTTCTTTTTCTTTTCTTTTTTTTTTAAAAAATAACTATTCTCAAATATTTAACTATTAATATACTAAGTAGGTAAATATAACTACTATCATAAATAAAATGTAAGTAATATAAATTTAATATTAAGCACCCTCAATTATATTAATGTTTTTATTAAAAAAAATGTAGTTTCAATGATATTATATACGACATAATAACCATGAGGTTAAAAGTTTCTAATTTTTCATACTTAAATATTGTTTAATTAAAAAATAATTATGAGAAAAAAAAACTTCACACCACCAAAATAAAGTTTGACTAATCTAAAATATTTGTACATCTTTAATAACTTTTTTTAAAAGATTTGTTAGACTTAAATAATAAAAAAAATTAAAAAATACCAAGATTCTATTTATTAAAAAATAAAAATAAAACCATTTGGTTAAACTAGTCATTATAAAATCTTGATAGCGATTTTTATTTTATCTAAAAAAAATTATTTTCTTATACCTTTTATACATTCATATTCATATTCATATTCATAGTTACCGAAGGTCAAAGAATTGTTAATAAAATACACTAATTAATAGATGATAATAAATTAAATATATTTATCTTATTAGTCATTGATACTTCTAGGAAAACATAGACACCCCTAAAATTTTTTATTTATTGTTTTTTGTAGTTAAAAGAGAACTCGGTCACATTTTGATAATAATTATTACAAAGAAGCAATAAAATATCCCTTAAATTTTGAATTTTTTTTTTTTTTATTAGGTAGAATAGATCTCAATCTCTATGACTCATACAAGTCTTGAAATTTATAGTTGTTTTTTGTATATACAATCAAGACTCTCAAAATTATTTAAATTAATTTATCCTTTCAAAAAAGAATATATCCACTCTTACTATTATTTCAAATTGCAACGCTGAATACAAGAGTATAAAATTTGAATCTCAATTTTTTAACAAAAAAAATAAGTTTAATATTTTTAAGTTTATTAAAAATAAGTTCATACTTTTTTAAATCTATTGTAAACTACGAATAAAAATTCAATGGGTATAAATTATTTAAATTTAATTTTTATTTTAATAATAAATTGATATATTTATTGTTAATATTAAAAATAAACACATAACTTTTAATTATTAATTTTTAAATATGATATTTATAGTCTATCTCTAAACAATTGAAATTCTATAATTTTTTTTGTTATTAAAGATAATTAAAAAATGAATAAAAGTATGAAAATTTAACGTCATATATTAAGAGATAATATATATTTATTTATTTTAATTTTTAGAATTCAATTATATTTAAATAAACATTTGATTAATAATAGTATAATTATTATAATTATATATTGATATATTAAAATAATAATATTATTATAAAAAAATATATCAAACATAAAATAATAAAATAAGTAAATATATATATAAATAAAAGATAAAAAAAATTTAAATTTAAAAAAAAAAAGAGGAGGGAGAAGATAAGATGAGATGAGGTGGAGAACACCTTGGACCAAACAAGGTGTTGGGCTTCAACACCTCACCTCATCTCACCTCCTCTTAAAACAAACACCCCCAATTTATTTGGTTTATATTTTAAAATAATATTCGATTGCAGTTAATTTCTTTCTCATTTTTAAGAAATGTTCTCCAACTTTTTTGCAGAACATTATGCCTTCTTTTAAACTACTTTCAATATAAGACAGTATCAACAAAAGTATTATTTTATCATTTTTATTGAATTATATTATTCATTTAAACTTTTAGAATGTTTTTTTTGAAGGGAAACTGTTAGAATGTAATTAAATGTATAGTCTCGCAATGTACCGGTTTTGAATAATTTATTTTCAAATTATTTTAAAAGTACATTTTTAATTTAAAATTTAGGAGGAAAAAATAGCAAGATTCGCCAAACAGATTTCTATTTTACTTACTTAAACAATTAAATGCTAAAAAATTAAAAACCAACCACATTCTACTGTTTGAAAAGTTTTAAACCAACAAAAAAGAAAATTGAGAAAAAAAAGAAACTGTTATGTTCTTGTTCTTTGTTTATGACTTCTTAAGAAAGAAAGAAATAACATCAAATAACCATTTTTCATATTTTTTTCTTTAATTTGAAAAAACACGAATAAATTTGACAATTATTTTTTTTCCCGTGTGCTCAATCCCTTAAATTTTAAAATTAATAATAACTAAAATTTCAGAGTAAAATATGCAAATAAATATTTAAATTATGTAATCTTTATTGCACATTTTATAAGTAACCCAAAAATTGATAAACTATAGATTTATTAGTCATGGTTTTTAAAATTGAAAAATGAACCAAATACTAGATTCACCATGTCTCTAAAAAACGCAAGAAAAAAAAAAAAATCAAAAGAAAAGCCGAGGCCCAACATTATCAAGCAAAACCATAGTTCCATTCAATAAAACCATTACTTTTCAATTAATATATTAGAGATCCAAATTCTTATTCAATTACTAAACCAAAAGAAATTTCAAAAGTATATACTAATAACAAAAAAAAATTGTATTTGTTTCTTAATTCAATAGTTATTTCGTTGTATTCTTAATTGCAAGCAAAAGCAAATATTTGAGTCCCATTTTCAATTATTATTAATCTAAGAAGAACATTAAAACGTAAAATAGTAAACAAAAGTACTCAATCAATCTAGTTTCGAAATTTCCTTTTTCGATCTCTTATTATATTATTTCAAATTCATAAAACTAACCCCGATCGAGCATTTCATTTACAACCAAAGAAAAAAAAAAGTTCTAACAAATTCAACATCACCACCATACCAAATCCTCTACATTTCATTTTTTTTCCTTCTCCAAAACCCCACAATTAAAAAGCAAGAAAAATAAACTAAATAAAAATGATTTGTTACAAACTTCTAGCCATAATTTCTTGAAACCTCCTATAAGACTCTTGTTTTTCCAGCCTGAATTTCTCATGACACCTCGCTATAAAAATCTCAGCCAATTCATCTATCTCATTCCCACACCATTTCTCTTCTTTACCCTCCCTCTCCTCGAGCCACTGCAAGTATCCCGAGAGCTGATCGCCACCTCCATCACTGCTACTGCCACCGAGATCATCCCACGTGATCGGTACGGGCGTCACGTGGGACGACGAAGAGCACCAGTTGTAGTGGAGTCTAAAGGAGCCAAAGAGGAGCTTGTTCTTGTTCTTCTTCAAGGCTAGGATGGATTGGTGGTTGGCATGTTTCAATATGTGAAACGCTGTCGTTTTGGCTCTTGAAATGGCTTTGGCTAAAGATAGGATGAGAGTTTGCAAAAGGGTTTTGAATTTCACAAGGCTTAAGGTTGAGGATGAATTTGAACCAAATATTTGGAGAGAAGATGGTGAAAGAGAAACCATTTTCATTTTTTTGATAAGTGTTTTCTTTTGTCATGAGTTGTTTATAAAGAGGTTTAGTTGACGATTTTGCCCTTGGGGTTTTTGTGTATTTAAAGTTTGTGGCATGTGATCACTTTAGTGGAGAAAGGTGGAAAAGGTAATGAGGGCAACTTTCTATTGTTATACCACCAGTTATTATAATCTTTAATATAATACGAACATTATTATAACTTTTTTTTTTATGTAAATACTATTACAACCTCTAACTCTTTATTATTATATATATATATATATATATATATATATATATATAATTTAAATTGTTACCCAAATGCACCATAAAATTGATTTTGATAGGATTGAAAAAATGTTGTCTAAATGGTTATTAAGCAAATTTGGTTAGTTGAGTAAGAGGGCATATGATAATTTGAGTGGGCTAGATTTACCAACAAATTAAGCTTTGTTAGTTGTCATCTTCAACCGTTGTTTTGCTTTTTTAGATCATTATACATCTTTGAAATACTGTCTCTTCAAGTTTACCATTTTTTAATGAGATCTCAAAATTTTTAGATTAAATATTAATTTAAATTTACAATTGGTATAATTTGAGATTTCGTTTCAAAATTAGTTTATAATGAATAAAATAAATTAATTATCTTATTTATGAAAATCTCTCACCTTTTATATTCATTTAAAAGAAAAAAAAATGAGATGATGGTGGGGTTGGTAAAATTATCTTTGATTTATTTTTAAATAAATTCTTAGATAATTTGATAGATATAAAATTGTAAGATCCATCTTGTTTAACTTTATTGTACAAGGGTCACGAGTATGAATTTAGGCGGTATCATTAATTACGCATCTAAATAATTACTATTTCTTTTAGGAGTTTTATTTGGTCTTCCTCCATTCATCTCTCTTCATTAAACACTAATTCTTTATTTATCTAATATAGAATTTATTTAGAACAATTAATATAAGAATATATAGGAAAACGGGAGAGAAGTGAATATTAATTGGAGACATGAGTGAAAAACGGGAAAAGAATCTAAGAATTAAGATAATGTATTTATTTATTATTATTATTATTTTATATCTAAGATTATGTAATTATTATTATTTTATTATTTTTTTATACATCTAAGATAATGTAATTTAGGGGTTGGGGTTGAGAATTTTAACAGTGGGACACCCGTGGTTCAATAGAGAGGATAATCTAATCTCCCTAAATATAAAGATCTTAAAAAAGAGTTTAAAGTTGCAAACTTCGTTGGTGATGACAATAAGTGAGATAAGAGTAAGATTGACTCAATCTTCTCCCAATAAGGCATTTATATATCGAACGCCTTTAGGATTGAGAGAAAGGGATGATAAAATTATCTTGAACTACAAAACTTTAATAAAATGTTTAATGTGAAAAATGTTTACCATACCTTTTTGGGGCTAATAAGGCCTCTGTGTTTAGACAATTCATCGACTTCGAAGTCATGAAAATGATTCTGGAAGGTAGAAGTGGCTCCGAAGATTAAGATTGAGGCTCGAAACGTTCTAAAAAAAAATATGATCCCTACATGAGCCAACATGTATGAAATCTAAGGGGGTGGATATAATTATGTGTTGTTCTTTATGTGGAAAGTCCAAAGGAACAAATTTGCATGCCATCAAATACGGTAAAATTTACAGTTCATGTGTTGGTTATCCATATTTTCTTATATGACAAATTTTTTCTCTTTTATAAGGTCATCTGACTCGGACGAATCATTCTAGCAAGAGATTTGTGCAAAGATCCTAGAAAAGACCATATTAAAACTTAATTGTGATTTGGAAATGGTAGAACTTCTCAAATTCCATGTTTCATAATAAATTGAAGTCTAAAAAAGAGATTTTAATTTCTTTAATATCTAATTCAGTTAACATATACAAATATTCTTTGGTTTTAGGTAGGTAGTTGTTTTGAAATCCCAAAGATAAGGGTCGAGAAAGGTTGATTTCGCCACCTTCTAGAGTGTAGAAGCTTAATGTGGATGGTTTGTAGAGCGATGCCCTTAGTGAAAGGGATACATCATGGCTAGTTCGGGATGCAAAGGCAAGCATGTATTGTGGGGAGCTAAAGGATGCATCAAAGCTTTGGTCTGCAAAAATGATGGAGAGAGAGTTTGGCTATTCGAAATGGTCTCATGCATATACGGGATAGTGATATCGTCCATATC
Organism: Sicyos edulis; assembly: GCA_036507275.1. Classification (NCBI taxonomy): domain Eukaryota; kingdom Viridiplantae; phylum Streptophyta; class Magnoliopsida; order Cucurbitales; family Cucurbitaceae; genus Sicyos; species Sicyos edulis. The sequence goes on from CM071847.1 coordinate 40,164,824, forward strand.
CTTTCTATTTTGGTGGAATCTAATTCAAAAGTAGCCATTAGTCTTATTTATGGTATTTTCCAAAATATTTTTGAACTCGGCACGATATAGTTGATATGTGAGAAGTGATCTCTACGTTTAGGGATATTTCCTTTAATTTTTGTGGTAGGATTTGCTTTGGCAAAGCTCTACCCTCCGCATAAGATCTTGTATGCACTTTTGTTTCTTACTATCCTACTATTTAGGAGATTAATTATTTTTTTAAGTTGGGGAATCTTTCCCTAAGGGCTGCCTATGTGGTGATTTGAAGAATTTACTCCTAATTTGATTGTTGGTTGAATGAATATATTGGCTATTGTTTAAAAAAAGAAAGAAAGATAATGTAGTTAAGAAAACCCCTACTTTTAAAATTATTTCCAAACATATAAAAATATAGTTAGCAAAAATTTTAAAGTACAAAACTTTGTTTTTTCATTTTTCTTTTTTGAGTTATACAATAGTTGAGGAGGAGGGATTTGAACTCTTATTCTATTAGTTATTCACTGGACACTCATACCGTTAAGTATCATATTAGCTTAAAGTATACGAATATGATTGACGTAATCTTAAAAGTTTAAAAAGAAAAATATATAATTCAACTTAAAAATTAAGATTTTAAAGTTTTATTCTATTCTCTACCTTCAAATTTTAGAATCAAATACTTTTTATATTAAAAAAGATAGAATATAACATTTTATACTTTTGAAGATATGCAACTCTACAAACTATACATTCAATTCAACACAATTCTAGTTCATTCTTTTCAATATGACGTTGCAAAATTTGAAAGGTGAAAATGTTAAATTACGATAAATCATTCCTCAATTTAAAATTTTTAAAATTAAATTAAACTTAATTATATTAATTAACACTTTCCAAATAACTTTATAGAAGTTTAAACCTCGAACCTCTTAATAATATCTATTAATAAAAAATTTAATTCAAATTATTGTTCATTCAACAACATAATTTTAAAGTTCGAGAATTTATATCTACGATAAATTAGTCGAAGATATATGCAAATTAATGGTAAACTAAGTTTATTTATTTATTCATGTTTGTTGATGGATTATATATGATGGTGTGACAAATTATTTTCTTAGCTTTTTGGAAATGGAGTTAAATGATTTATCTTTTATAATATTCCCAACGCTTATCCCTAAGCTCTTACTTTTTCTCGATGCTTTGACACGGCAATGCTTAATTTAAAGAGTGGCAGTTTGGTGAATAATAAGAAGGACGAGGATTTGTTAGTAATTTAGCATTATGGTTACGGAGTTGCAAAATTTTAAATTGGCGACCAAGGGCTTGTTTGCAAGTGTTCTTATAATTTTTTGTCTTCTAGATATGGAACATGTTTCATTTCTTTCTTTTTTAAATAATAAACAAAAATATATTGTTTTTTTTTCTTTTGTTAATTCAATATTTGAGTTAAGAGAATTACCAATTTGTACGAGATCTTACTAGAGCTGGCAAATCTTAAAAATCTTAAACAATAATTTTTAAACATTAGCAATTATAAGTGTTCACATTTGATTTGCTTAAAGAAAAAAGTGTTCACATTTGATAATTATTATATTATTAATTTTAACTTGTTTTCACTCCAATTCACTTGTAAAGTATTTTGTCTCCTCTTAAAGTATTTAAATCTTAATTAAAATGTTAAAACTAAAAATATGTTTTTCAAAGGTACTATTTTTGTTTTTAAATTTTGATTTAACTTTTAATAACATAAGTAAAATGTACACATCAAACTAAAAAATTACAAGTAGAAATAGATATGATAGATTTAGTTTTTTTAAAAAGATAAAAGATAAAATATTAATTATAAACGAACCTAAATTATTAACCCTTACAATAATGTTTTACATTTTTTTTATGGACCGAGCTATGATCTTTAAATGTATTTTAATCTATCATTTTAAATATTTTAGCTTCATTTTTTATGATTAGAGCTATGTTTCAATTTGATTCATATACTTTTGTTAAATCTAATAAAATGATATATATATATATATATATATATATATATATAAAAAAGCAAATGTGTTTTTTTTTTTGAGAAAAAGCAAATGTGTTACCATAGTAATAATATAAACGGTTTGTAAAGTTTGACTAAATTATGTATTCCAAATAAAAAAAAGTTTGACTAAATTATAGTGGTCAGACTATTTTTCTTAAGAAGAAATTATAGGCTAAGATTGAAATAAAAAAGCTAAAATTATAAAGACTTAATTGAAACTTCTGAAGTCATAATTGAAACTTCTATAAAGCCATGAAGTTCAAATTTGAAATTTAACCTACATTTTAGAAAAATTGACGAGTCTTAACTTGGATTGATGGACTTAAGAGTTATCCATGTGCAATTCTCCCTTGATTGTTCATTTTTCCTAGTAATTAAATTCGACTTTTGAACAAATGATTTTTTCAGATTAACAATAACAATTTAGAATGGAAAGATTTGAATTTATAATTTTTTAATTGAGGACACATATCAATTATTATCGAACTAAACTTATTGATTACCTAAACAAATACTTAACTCCAATGAAATATATAACAACACTCTTTCTATATCTAAATTTTAGAATTTTTGAAAATTCTCAATTTTTTTGCATATGGTAGAACTTTTAGTTATTGACAACCATAGTAGAATTGTAACGACATTTTAAAATATTATATTCTTCTTTTCAAATATTGTTGAATAAAAAAAACTTTTAATTATTAATATTCTTTTTGAAAATGCATGGATAGGAGGAATCAAAACCTCTAATCTCAAACTTGTTAGTACAAAATACCCGCTGAACTAACTTTTAATTATTGTTTCTCAAAAAAAAAAACTTTAAAAAAAAACTTTTAATTATTGAATAAAGAGCTTTGAATTAATTTTCTCTATTTTTCTTTGAGCTTTGATGATATGACTTTAAACTTCATCATTCAGTTGGTAAGCTGTAAAAAAAGATCTGATTCAAACTTTGAATAGATTCACTAGAATTTATTCCATTTGTATGGTTTCTTTTCAAACTGCCTTTTGTATGGTTTAATTTGACAATTATTTTAACTTTTTATGTATATGTAGCAAGGAAAAATGGAGATGCTTAATAAGAAAGAAAAATGGAGAAAGAAAGGAAAAAAAAAAAAAAAAACTCAGAAGCCTTTCATAAACTGTAATGTTTCATTATTATTTAAAAAAAAAAAAAAGCTCCAAAATAAAAACAACATAAACAATTAGCTAGGCAACTATGATAATTGAAGGTATATGGTCTTGGTCAAATTGTTAATCAAAATGTGCATACATTGCAATCTAATCCATTAATTAGGTGGAATACTAAAAAATATAATTATTGTCTAAAACTTTTTACCAACCCCATGAGGTGTTGTAAAAAGATAGTTTTTTAAAATTATCCTTGGCATTCAAGTAAAATATAGGGAGTTTCTTGCAAACTTGGACAACTTAAAATTTGACTATTGTGACAAAATATTAAGAAAAAACAAAGACCAATAACTATTTCCACTTTAACAATTAATACATATAAAAGAGAAAATTATAAAATGTAGTGAAATGGGAAACAGTATCTGCTTTGTCTGGTAAAAAAAAATATAATTTAAACCATGTAAAATTCAAATCTTTGTTCATGTAATCTTCAAAACCTATATGAAGATCGTGGCTTTATAAATCAAAGATGGAGTATAAAATTGTATAAAATTTCTATGACTAAATTTATTTTTTTGAAAGACATTTCTATGACTAAATTATACAGTATACTTTGGGTAAATTTCAATTATATTCTTATAAGTTGTAAAAAGATTCAATTTTGCCTTTTTTTTTAATATATATATTGAATAATATTGAAACAAGACTATTGTTGCAATTCATTTTCGTTAACTTTGAAATAGATTTTTTTTTTCAAAAAAACGTGTACCCTTCAATTATCAAATTTTAAAAAATTAATATTTTTTCCATAAAAATGATGAAAAATAGCGCGATCACTAATGTATGAAAATTAGAAGATATTTATGATATTATTTAATTGGTTAAAATATCATTTTGGTCCCTCAATTTTGGGGTTTGTTTCATTTTGGTCCCTATACTTTCAAATGTCCATTTTTAGTCCCTTGACTTTGTAGTTTCTTCAATTTTGGTCTCTTGACTTTGTTGTTTGTCCAATTTTGGTCTCTCGACTTTCAAATGTCCAAATTTAGTCCTTAGACTATAAAAAAAAGTTAAAAAATGGTCCTTTTGTCAATTAAATTTTTTTTCTCACTCCTAAATTATTTTCTCTCTCTTCCATCTTTCATCATTTCTCATTCTAAAAGTTTTATCTCTCTTAAATCCACCTCTCTAATCCTCTTCTCTTTTTTTTTTCTCTTATTCTCTCCTCAATCCATCTCATCAAATTATTTAACATGAGATAATTTTTCTAAATAATAATCACTTTTTGTTTTCTAAAATTCATAGTCTACCATGGAACAAAAAAGAAAAAGAAAGAAAATAAAGAAGAAAAAAAGAAAAGAAAAGAGGGGAAGAGAGGTGGATTGAAGAGAGGTAAAATTTCTAGAGAGATAAATTATGAAAGATGAAAGAGAGAGAAAATAATTTAGGAGTGATAAAAAATTCATTTGACCAAAGGACAATTTTTGAACTTTTTTTATAGTCTAAGGACCAAATTTGAAAATATTTGAAAGTTGAGGGACCAAAATTGGACAAATAACAAAGTTGAGGGACCAAAATTGAACATTTGAAAGTTGAGGGACCAAAATTGGACAAACAACAAAGTTGAGGGACTAAAATTGGACATTTAAAAGTCGAGAGACAAAAATGGAACAAACCCAAAGTCGAGGGACCAAAATGGTAGTTTAACCTATTTAATTTTACTACTATATGAAAATAATAATTATACAAATTATTTATCTAACACATCTACATGAATGACATTTGCGCATATTTTCAAATTTCATACCATCCACAATATAGGATCAAAAGCCTATAGACATAATTAGAACACATTCATGATTCAACTTACAAAGAAAAACAAAATTACTAAACAAAATAAATACAATATCTCTAAAATATTTCCACTTTCAACAAGACCAAGACCAAGATAAATTAGAGATGACCTTAAGAAAATAGGTCAATGAAAAATTGCCTCTGCTCTCTGTATATTTTCTATTTTCAATGAATAAAATGAATTACACTGTACTCCCTTTTTATAAGAAAGGGAAGGAATTAAAATAAACAAAAGGTTTGTTACACAGTAGAGAATTCTAGAAGAATAGCTGTACTAAAGGACAAATGTATAAAGGGAATGAAATCCTAACGAACTTCAATTGATCAAAGTTGGGCCAAATCCTTATGGGCCGTATGATCGTTAACACTCCCCTGCAAGCGAGACGGGGATGTAACTAAGCCGAGCTTGGAGCAGAGAAAGGCAAATTGAGCATGACTTAAGGATTTGGTTAAACAATCAGGAGGTTGTTCTTGCGTAGGAATATACATGACAAGAAGTCGACCACGGAGAACTTGATCACGGATATAGTGTACATCAATTTCGATATGCTTTGTCCGAGCATGATAGACGGGATTAGAGGCAAGAGCACTAGCACCAAGATTGTCACACCAAAGAATAGGTGTAGAGACCATAGGAGAACCGAGCTCATCAAGTAGTTGACTAATCCAAGTCACTTCAGCAGAAACATGTGCAAGAGCTCGATATTCGGATTCTATGCTCGAACGTGCAACCACAACTTGTTTCTTTGAAGACCAAGAAACAAGGGTATTGCCTAAGAAAACACAATAGGCAGCTATAGATTTTCTGTCATTAGGATTCAACTCCCAGTCAGCATCTGAGTAGACAGTAATGGTAAGGTGTGAACCAGGCCTGATATGCAAGCCTAAGGTAGGCGTTCCCTTCAAGTACGGAAGAATGCGTTTCACAGCAGACTAGTGAATATCAGTGGGAGCCTTGAGGAATTGGCTAAGTCTATTCACTATATAAGTAATATCCGGTCGTGTATCTGTCAAATACTACAATGCTCCAATAGCACTGCGATATCGAAGAGGGTCTAAGAGAGGAACACCAGTAGAAAGAGAAAGTTGAGAACCTTGAGCCGAAGGAGTGGGCACAAATTTGCAATGGGACATACCGAGTCGTTCCAAAAGATCATAGATATAGCATTCTTGACTCATTATAATCCCAGAAGCTGAGCGAGTAATATGAATGCCCAAGAAGTAACTGAACGGACCAAGGTCTTTTAAAGAAAATGAACCATTTAACCGGGAAACAAGTTGAGCCATGGCAGTAGTGTCATTGCCTGTGAGGATCACATCATTAACATAAAGTAAAAGGAGAATATAAGTAGGTCCCTAACGAAAAATAAATAGAGAGGTATCAAATATCGAGTTCCTGAATCCCCAAGACAAAAGAAGCTTCTTTAATTCATCTTTCCATGCACGAGGAACCTGCTTGAGGCCATATATGGCCTTGGAGAGCTTACAAACATGGTTAGGATAACGAGGATCCACAAAACTCGGTGACTGAGACATGTACACATCCTCTTTCAAAGTGCCATTCAAGAAGGCATTGTTAAAATCAAGTTGTTGTAGGTGCCAATTGTTGGACACAACAAGATGCAACACAATTCGAATGGTGGAAGACTTAACCACAGGACTGAAAGTCTCAAAATAATCAACCCCAAAGTTCTGCGAGAATCCCTATGCCACCAAACGAGATTTATGTTTCAGGAGGGAACCATCAGGATTGCGCTTTATTCGAAAAATCCACTTACATCCCAAAACATTTTGAGTGGAATCTGATGGGACTAGAGTCCATGAATGATTCTGATGAAGAGCAGACAATTCTTGAAGCATAGATTGCTTCCACGGTGGGGAACGAATGGCAACATCAACACGTGTTAGTTCAGTATTAGACCAATCAATGTGTGTAGTGGCAGACCAAACTCTTGGTTTGACAATACCCAATTTTCCCCTTGTAACCATAGGATGAGCATTTTGTAATGGAAGGACAGGTTGGGGAGAAGAAACATGGGGCAAAGGAGCAGAAGTAGAAGGTGATGATGAAGGACTTGGCTGATGCACAAGAATGAGAGAAGTAGATAGAGGCTCGCCTGGTAAAGGTGATAAAGTGGGAGTTGGGGAAGCAGCAGAATCAAAGGTAGGAGTGGTTGGTATTTATGGATCGGGGTGAAGGAGAGGTAGTTGATCAAACCAGGAAGTCAGGTTGGGTGGACTCGGGTGGTGGGGAAGGAGATTGAAGGAAACCAGGAGTGGTACGAAAAAGGGAAGTTTAGCTCATTAGACTCTACGTTTCTGGATATAAATATTTTTCCATTCGAAGCATAATAGATATGCCTTTTATGAAGAGGGCTGGGTCCCAAGTAAACACACTTAGCAGCATGAAAATCAAATTTATGGTGCTGATGGAGTCGGCTGCATGGAAAACAGGCACAACCAAACACTTTGACAAGGCTTAAATCAACAGGTTTTGACGTTAACACCAGTGTCGGAGATTTGTGCTGAAGAACCACAGTAGGCATACTATTGATCAATAAAGTAGCCATGATAAATGCATGCCACCAGAACTCAAACGGTAAAGAGCCTTGAGCAAGTAGAGTGAGTCCAGTCTCAACTACATGGCGATGTTTTCTCTCAGCACGGCCATTTTGCGGAGAAGAGTAAGGACAAGAGACACGAACATTGATCCCCGAAGTCTTGTACAAAGAGTGAATGGGTTGAAATTCCCCTCCCCCATCCGACTGAATACATCGAACTCGCATATTGAACTACACAGTTACCATATTACAAAATTGTTTGAAGGCAACTATAGTATCACTTTTTAATCTCAAAGGAAACATCCAAGTAAATCTGCTATAGTCATCTACAAAGTTGACATAATATCGATAGCCGTCTAAAGATAGCACTAGAGCTGGTCCTTAAACATCCATATGAACAAGCATAAATGGTGCAGTAGAATAAGACAGACATCGAACTTTCCCAAACTGACAATCATCACAAAACGGTAATTTCTCATTAATAAAAGAGAGATTATAATCTCTTAACATTGCATCTAAAACACGTAAAAACGGATGGCCTAATCTCTTGTGCCAAGTAGATTTGGACACAGCCAAACATACAGAGGGTTTGGACAGCTGAGAAACAGATAAAACAGGCCATTTTTGGAAATCAAAACTATTAGATATAGGTAGAGCAGGTGCTGCACAGCCATCCGTAGCAACATGGATCTTCGGTAACTGATAAAGACCATTACGAAGAGTGTCTTTCAGAAGTGTTGAGCCCGTAGCCTAAATTTTTTTTTTATAAGATTACAAATTTATCTCCTAAATTTCATATTTCCATAAACTAGGAGAGAGTCTGAAGAAGTGGAGAAATAAATCCGAGAGAAAGTTGGGATAAAAAAAATAAAATTATTTTGTTCCTATTTTAACTGCAGGCTGTAAATTAACTATAAATACTATTTTTAAACTTAATTAATAGTGGAGAAATTCAAATTGGGTTATTAAAAAATCTATGAACTAAAAATAGAACCAACTTAAAATATAAAAAATTTATTGTAGATAGCAAACTATAGCACTTCTAATCAAAACATTCTTTATTAATAGTAATAATAATAATAATATGTGACATACACAAACTTCATACTACAAGGAACAATCACTAAGGATTACAATGCCTAATTAGAACTAACATATGGGACTGAGACCAAAATGAACTTAAAGATTATTTTGAGAGGTCATAATTGAGAGATTATTTTGAATGTTTAGAAATGAATGATTACAGTAACTTGTTTGGATGTGAATAAAGTAATGGTCGTCCATGCAAGTATCAAACCCGAGACCTTCGCGTAATTAGAAAGACGCTCTAACCAACTGAGTTAATAGGCCAATTAATGATTGTTGGCAATTTATTCGCCAAATTTCCCATCCACCAGAGATATTATTGACCACTCCTCCACAAAACTTCCTATCCAAACGAGCTATTGCACTAATCACAATTTACAATCACTTTAAATAACTCCTTAATCTAATCACTACTAAAAATCCCATCCAGTCCCCCAAGATGGTGTTGCAGCTTGTTTAGATATGATTATTTGTAGAGGGGTTGCTCAATAGCTCTTTGGATAATGGTTTGGATGTGATTAGAAAGAAATGATTATTTTGAGAGGTCATAAATGAGTGATTAGAAATGAATGATTATTTTGAATAGGTAAAAATGAAGGATTAAAAATTAGTGATTGCAATAGCACGACTGAATGTGATTGTTTGAAGAGGAAATGCAAAACTCATTTGTAAACATTGGAGATAAAGTAATGATGGCCAATGCAGGTCTTGAACCTGCAAACTTCGCGTTATTAGAATGACGCTCTAACCAACTAAGCTAATAGGCCAATTACTAATTCTTGGAATTTCCTTTGGCAACATTCCCATCCATACGAGTTACTATTGATCACTTCTCCACTAAAACTTCATATCCAAACGAGCTATTGCAAATATCTCATTTTATAATCACTTGAAATAACTCATAATTATGATCATTCTTAAAAATCTCCATCTAAATAACCAACCCCCTAAGATGGTGTTGCAGCTAATAACTCATTTGGATATGATTATTTGTAGAAGGGTTGTAGTCAATAGCTCTTTGGATAAGTGTGGCTCGTTTGGATGTGATTAGAAACAAATGATTATTTGAGAGGTCATTAATAAGTGAGTAGAAATGAATGACTATTTTGAATAGGTAAAAATGAAGGATTGAAAATTAGAAATTGCAATAGCTCGACTGGATGTGATTGTTTGAAGATGAGTTGCAAAAACTCATTTGTAATATAACTGATGAATGTTGGCACATACAAGTCTCAAACCTGCAAATTTCACGTTATTAGCACAACGCTCTAACCAACTGAGCTATTACGCCAATTACTAATTCTTGGAAATTTCTTTGGCAACAATCCCATCCATATGAGTTATTATTGACCACTTCCCCACAAAAAGTTCATATCCAAACGAGCTATTGCATATCTCATTTCATAATCACTTTAAATAACTCATCATTCTAATCACTCCTAAAAATCTCCATCTAACAACCACCCTCTAAGATGGTGTTGTAGTTAATAGCTTGTTTGGATATGATTATTTGTAGAGGGGTTGCAGTCAATAACTCTTTGGATAACTGTTTTTGTAGAAGTGCGGCTCGCTTGGATGTGATTAGAAAGAAATGATTATTTTGAGAGGTCATAAATAAGTGATTAGAAATAAATGATTATCTTGAATAGGTAGAAATGAGTGATTGAAAATTAGTAATTGCAATAGCTCGAATGAATGTGATTGATTGAAGGGGAGTTGCAAAAACTCATTTGTAAAAGCACCTTAAATTATGTTAATCAAACATCCCATAAAAAATATTAAAGATGTGAAAAATTGTGGATAGAGTAGTAGTGGACCATACAGGTTTCAAACATGCAACATTCATTAACACGACACTCAAACCAAAAAAGCTAATGGGGTTGTAGTTAATAACTCGTCTGAATATGGTTATTTGTAGAAGGGCATTATTTAAAATTAGTGATTATAATAGCTCGTGTGGATGTCGTTGTTTAAAGAGGAATTGCAAAACTCATTTGTAATAGCTATTGCACATATCCAAACAACTCATCATAATCAATCCTAAAAACTTCATATCCAAACGAGCTATTGCACATATCTCATTCCATAATATTTTTAAATAACTTATCATTCTAATCACGCCTAAAAATCTCCATCTAAACAACCACCCTCTAAGATGGTGTTGTAGTTAATAGCTTATTTGGATAAGATTATTTGTAGAGGAGCTGCAGTCAATAACTCTTTGGATAACTGTTTTTGTATAAGTGTGGCTCATTTGGATGTGATTAGAAAGAAATGATTATTTTGAGAGGTCATAAATAGTGATTAGAAATAAATGATTATTTTGAATAGGAAGAAATGAGTGATTGAAAATTAGTAATTGCAATAGCTCGAATGGATGTGATTGATTGAAGAGGAGTTGCAAAAACTCATTTGTAAAAGCGCCTTAATTATGTTAATCAAACATCCCCTAAAAAATATTAAAGTTGTGAAAAATTGTGGATAGCGTAGTAGTGGACCATACAGGTCTTAAACATGCAACCTTCGTATTATTAACACGACACTCAAACCAAAAAAGCTATGGTTATTTGTAGAAGGGCATTATTGAAAATTAGTGATTACAATAGCTCGTGTGGATGTCGGAATAGGAATTGCAAAACTCATTTGTATAATAGCTACTTAATTATGCTAATCAATCATCCTTAAGAAATATTAAAGATGTGCAACATTGGCGATAAAATAATGGTGGCCCATGCAGGTCTTGACCCTACAACCTTTTGGTTATTAGCACAACGCTCTAACCAACTAAGCTAATAGCCCAATTGTTGATTCTTGGAAATTTCTTTGGCAACATTCCCATCTATACGAGTTACTATTGACCACTTCTCCACAAAAACTTCATATCCAAACGAGCTATTGTCATTTTATAATCACTTGAAATAACTCATAATTCTGATCATTCCTAACAATCTCCATCTAAATAATCAACTCCCTAAGATGGTGTTGTAGTTAATAGCTCGGTTGGATATGATTATTTGTAATAGCTCGGTTGGATATGATTATTTGTAATAGCTCGACTGGATGTGATTGTTTGAAGAGGAGTTCGCAAAAACTCAAGTGTTGCAGTTAATAGCTCGTTTGGATATGATTATTTGTAACAACTCGACTGGATGTGATTGTTTGAAGAGGAGTTGCAACAACTCATTTGTAATAGCACCTTAATTATGTTAATCAAACATCCCCTAAAAAAATATTAAATGTAAGGGACCGACCCGAATGGGGCACTAAATGGGCCCTTACCCCAATGCATGCATTCAAAGTAAAGGACATTTAAACAGACATGATTTCGGATTCCAATTAAAACAAAACATTCAAAATAACCCCTTTAAAAACTAGACATTTTCCTGAAACTCGTCCCTGTTTCCAAGCACTGCTCCAGGATAAAAACATTTCCAAAGTTTACTCGATCGAGATTTACTAAAAGCCATTCAAAAACCATTCGAGATACAACATGCTGGAATCCACAAATATTTACAAACATCCTAGGGCTTCGTGCCCGGCTACATGCATTCAGGGGAAAACAAAAAAACACACGAGAGTCATAATACAAAAATCAGAGTTGGAAGACTGGGCCCCATGATCACAGCTCCTCCTTCAGGCATCCGGTCGCGCACCACGATTACCTGTGGAAAACCACAGAATAAGGGTGAGTAACGAATTACTCAGTAAGAATCCCCAACCGGGGTACAATACGATATACATGGTCATCTCGATGAGCGTATGCAAGCTATGAATATAACACAGAATAGAGCACATAGCTTAGCCCACACTTGGGCCTCGGATGCCAACTCGGTGGCTTAGTCCGGAATAAAATCATCACACAGTCCAATACATAAGTCGCCCTATACGAGAAACAAGTCCCGGCCTCAGCCTGTCTACTGTCGACGAAAGGTACACTGGCTCACAATCCCGAGGAGCTCTCGATCGGTATTTGTAATGAGCGTAAGCATGCACCGCGTGCTCACTGCAGACTATGGGGTTGCTGTGGTGCAAGGCAAGCCGCCCATATCCGGTCACCACGCCTAACTAAATCTTTGGATCGGTGTCAGCGACATAGGGGTGTGAGACACGGACACGTAAACTATGTCGGCTGAACCACCGCACGGGGCCAAGAAACGGTCGTGGTAGGCTTACACACCAGGAAGCCGTCCTTGCCTTAACAGTGGCAATCGGGGCTCCGCCAAACATGCCGAGGACATGCTACGGCCGCCGGGGCGAGGCAATGCCAAGTCATCATCCCGACCGTTGGGGCATTTAACGATCGCCACCCTCACCCAAGATTGCAGGGCCTACCGCTCGGGTTAGCAAATCCCTCACGGGGTCCAGGGACGGAATGACTTGCTCGACGTCCCTGCCATGGATGCAAGGTTCTTTATGCATCAGGCCCGGATGATGCTATCTACCTGCAATTCTAACCTGCCCTAGCAAACAGCAAACAATTCCATAAAATCCAATACGTGCTCAATAAGAATACAACGAGCCTAGCATGCTACTACGAAGCAAGGAACAGATACGAGCATGCCAGAAAGGAACAACCTAGCATGGATTAACATGAGAATTAACCAAGAAATCATGCTAACCGGGAATTCAGATTGAAGCACCTAGCTACACATGTCAATAATCACAAACAAGCAATCAATCAACAATCACATATAATATCGCAGGGTCCACACAACCCCGGTAAGAAATCCTTACCTTGGTCGGGGACGGTTTGGCACGAAATCCTAAGTCGCGAACAATCTCGATCTAGCTACCGGGAACCTATCAATCAACACAAAAATCACACAATAGGCCTAAATACAATAAAATAAATGAGGCTCAGCTCGGGAGCAACTCACGAGGCACGACGAACGCACGAACGGGCCGATTGCACGAACGGGGCAGCAACGGGGCTCGAAGGGCGCGCTGGGGCGCAGAAATGGGCGCGTGGGCGCGTTGGGTGCGCACGCTGGGGCGCGGACGCGCGCGGACGGGCGCTGCTGCGCGCGGAGATGCAGGGGCGAACAGAAGCTCGGCTGGGGCGCTCGCGCTGGCACGACTCGGCGAGCAGGGGCTCGGGCGACGCGTTGCGGAGCTGGGCGAGGCGCGCGCGCGCGGACGGACGGCACGCTGGCGAGCTCGACGAACAGGGGCTCTGTTTTCGCGCGCGAACAGGGGCGAACAAAAGACACAAATCCAAGCGATCCACGGGGATTCGACGCTCGATTCCTTGAAGAAGAACTCCCTACACTAGCTGCACAAAACCCATACTTCAAATCGCCTCAACTCGGCCGATGAACGGAAACGAAACTAGGAGAAGAAATGGATCGGAGGAGAGGAAAAAGGAAAAAGAGAAGAGAAGAGAAAGGAAAGCTTACCGGAGGGAGACGAGCGGCGAGGGAGCTCCGGCGAGTCGAGGTCGGCGTGGGGGAAGGAAAATTCGCGAGAAAAGCCCAGTCGGTCGGGGGTGATCGCGAGGAAGAAGAAGAAGAAAGGTGGGCGAAGCTCGGGCGAGCCGCCTTTTTAAAGCAAAAAACAGGGACGGACAAGCATAAGGACAAGATCGTGCGATTAAGTTAACAAACGAGCGCGGTGGCTCGGCTGGCTGTGCCCTCCGCCTAGCATGCGACACGGCCCTGGTTCGATTCCTGCTCGACGCGCTATTTAATTCCCTATTTATTTTTGCTCCTTCCCAAGCCCAAACGCCTTCACCAAAAATCCCGATCCCATTCAAATTGACTCGTAATTATTCTGGCAAATTTTAAATTTCAAAACCGGCCCGACCCAAAATTACAAAAATGCCCTCTGGCCTCCCAGAAGGCGGGATGAATTTTAGGGCCGTTACAATACTCCCCCTTACAAGACTTTCGTCCTCGAAAGTCACTTAAGATTGAAACGGCTCGGGATAATGCAATCTCATCTCATCCTCCCGCTCCCAAGTGGCTTCCTCTCGAACTCGACTCCTCCACTGAACCTTTACGAGCCGGATTTCACGACACGCAGATGTCTTTGTCTCAAAAGCAAGAATTCCCACCGGCTTTTCCTCGAAGCTCAAATCTTCATTCATTTGCAAAGGCTCAAAATCCATAATGTGCGACGGGTGGTCCGCATCGCATCGCCTCAACATCGATACATGAAATACTGCGTACCGCGCTTCGCGACAATGACGGAGGCAAGGCTAATCGATAAGCAACCCGACCGATCCTCTCCAGGATTTCAAACGGACCAACAAAGCGGGGCTCGGCTTCCCACGCTTGCCAAACCTCAAAACTCCTCGCATTGGTGCGACCTTTCAGAATACATGTCGACCAACTTCAAACTCCAAATCCCGACGTCGAACATCGGCATAACTCTTCCATCGCTGCGATCACAACATACGGGCTCGAATCTTCGCGACAAAGCATCATTGGTCAATTGCAGCAACTCGGGACCCAAAACCTGCCTATCACCAACCTCTTCCCAATACACGGGAGATCGGCAACGCTTGCCATACAAAGCCTCGAATGGAGCCATCTGAATCGTCGACTGATAACCGTTGTTATATGCAAACTCCATCGATCTGATATCTGGTCCCAACCGCCGGAAATCCAACACACAAGCCCTCGGCATATCTTCGAGAACTGGTTCACCCTCTCGATCGACCATCGGTGCGAGGGTGAAAAGTCATGGCTTGGCGCACTTCGGTGCCTAAACCCTTCCGGAGCGCTCTCCGAAACGAGAAGTGAACCTCGAATCACGGTCGATACGATCCTCACAGCACACCGTGATAGCGAATGATCTGCTCTAAAAACAGCTGCGCCCACTGTTCCACGGTATAAGTGTCTCTATCGGGAATGAAGTGTGCGCTCTTAGTCAAACGGTCAACTATCACCCAGATCTGAGTGAACTTCCTCGGAGTCCTCGGCAAACCCGAAATGAAGTCCATGGAGATTTCTTCCCATTTCCACCGAGGCACACTCGTGGCCGCCGCAATAATCCGGTGGGCTGGCTCGCTGGGTGCCTTCACTTGCTGACAAGTGAGACATCGACTGACAAACTCCGCAACACCTCTTGCAACACCTCTTTTCATACCCATCCACCAGAATGTCTGCTTAAGATCCTGATACATCTTGGTACCCCCGGGGTGCCAAGCAAACGGAGAACTGTGGGCCTCTGAGAGCAACTCTGCTCGCAAACCGGCAACATCCGGAACACACATCCGGCCTCGTGCACGTCAGCCCACTGTCTGGTGAATATACAAAATCAAAGTCGCCGTCAACACCGACTCGTCAACCAACCTCTTAAGTGCGCGGGTCACTCGGTGACTATCAATAATCCATTGCCTAATCGATGGTTTGGATCATCAACCGAGCTACTCTGGCGGTAACCTCACCCAAAGAATATCGCAATCTCGGCCCGCTCGAACTCTCTCTCGCAATCTGGGTGGGAACTCAATGATACAAAGCAGAGTGCGACGTCTTTCTACTTAATGCATCGGCTACAACGTTGGCTTTACCGGATGGTACAGAATCTCGCAATCATAATCTTTCACTAGCTCTAACCATCTCTCTGCGCCTCATGTTCAACTCTTTTCGGGTAAGCAGATACTTGAGGCTCGGTGATCGGTAAACATCCGAATCCGCTCACCGTATAGATAATGCCTCCAAATCTTGATTGCAAACACCATCGCCGCTAACTCCATATCATGAGTCGGATAGTTCGCTCATATGGCTTGGTGACGGAAGCATAAGCAATGACCTTCCCGTCTTTGCATCAACACACAACCCAACCCGAACTTGGAAGCATCGCTGTAAACCACGAAACCACCTGTTCCCTCCGGGACTGCCAACACTAGGGCTGAAGTCAAACTGCGCTTGAGCCTGGCAAAGCTCTCATCACACCTACCGTCCCAAACAAACTCGACACCCTTCCTCGTCAGACGAGTGAGGGGCGAGGCTATGGCGGAAAATTCCTTAACAAACCGACGGTAGTAACCTGCCAAACCTAGGAAGCTGCGTATCTCGGTAACAGAAGTTGGCCTGGCCCACGAACTCATGGCCTCAATCTTTGCAGGATCCACAGCTATACCATCTCTCGAGACTATATGACCTAAAAAGGCCACTTGTTCCAACCAGAACTCACATTTGGAAAATTTTGCATAAAGCTGGTTTTCCCTCAAGGCTGTCAACACTTTCCTCAAATGCTCTGCATGATCCTTTCTGGTCCTTGAATAGATCAGAATATCGTCAATGAACACAATGACGAAGCTGTCCAAAAATGCTTTGAACACCCTATCCATCATGTCCATGAACGCTGCTGGTGCATTCGTCAATCCAAACGACATGACCCCAAACTCGTAGTGCCCATATCTAGACACGAACATTTGTCTTAGGAATGTCGGCGTCCCTAATCCGCAACTGGTGATACCCAGATCTCAAATCTATCTTGGAGAACACGGAAGCTCCCTGAAGCTGATCGAACAAATCATCGATACGGGGCAACGGATACTTATTCTTCACTGTCACCTTATTAAGCTCACGATAGTCAATGCATAGGCGCATCGAACCGTCCTTTTTCTTCACAAACAACACCGGCGCTCCCCACGGTGACACACTCGGACGGATGAATCCTCGATCTAACATCTCTGCTGTGGCTGAACCTTCGCCTTTAGCTCGGCTGGCGCCATACGATACGGAGCCTTCGAGATAGGGAGGGTCCCTGGCTCGAGCTCAATTGTGAAGTCAACCTCTCTCTTCGGGGGCAACCCCGGTAATTCCTCAGGGAACACGTCAGCAAACTCCCGCACAACCGGCACTTGATCAACAGTCAGTGAGGGACGGCTCTCTCCGGACAATTTGGCTAGGTAGCCCCAAGCTCCATGAGCTAGCAAACGACGGGCTTTCACAGCTGACACCATCGGCGGGCAAACTCCACCCTGGGCTCCACGAAACTTGAAGCTGGGCCGACCCGGCGGCCTGAACACTACTTCCTTCCGGTGGCAGTCAATCAATGCGTGGTTAGCGGCTAACCATTCCATACCAAGAATCACGTCGAAACCACTCATGGGTAGAACTATGAGCGTAGCTACCAGCAACTCTCCGGATATCTCGATCCGGCCATCCTTAATCTTATCTTTAGCTAACATATTAACTCCCGAAGGAGTAGCAACAGATAATTCAAAACCTAGAGGCTCTAATCTCAACTTAGCATGCTCAGCAAACAAAACAGATACAAACGAGTGCGTAGAACCAGAGTCAAACAAGACAAATGCACAATGATCCAAAACAAGAAGCGTACCTGCCACTGCGGCATCTGCACGCTCGGCCTCCTGACGGTTCGTAGCGAACACCCGGCCCTGCTGCTTTGCTGCACTGTTTGAATCGCCATAGCCGGGGTGATCACAAGAACGGATCATATGCCCCTCCTTTCCACATCGGAAACACCGCCTGAGCCCGGTCTGACAAGCTCCGAAGTGGGCTCTTCCACAAGTGACACATGTAGGAGTCTGCCTAGGACCGCCCTGCTGGCGAGGCTGGAACTGGGCCGGAATCCTACGCTGATCCCGGTTCTGGAACGGCCCTTGGCGACGCTGGCCGCCTCCTCTGAACTCAAACCTCCTCTTCTGTCCCACTACAGCTTGGACAGGACGCTGCACCGGAGCGGCGCCAGCCCGCTCAACAGGATACTTTCCGTTATAAATAGTGGCCAGCTGAACCGCTTTAGCATAAGTGATAGGGGCCAGGGCTCTGACATCCTGAGACACACCCTGCCTCAGACCAGAAATGAACTTCCGAATTTTCAACTCAGGGGTCGCTATTAGCTGCGGAGCAAAATAACCATACTCCGAAAACTTCCTCTCGTATTCTTCTATCGAATCAGAACCCTGCTGCAGATTCTGGAAAAGTGCCACCATCTTCTCTTGAGCCTCATCGCTAATATATTTGACCCTGAACTCAGACTTAAAGAACTCCCAGGTGGCAGGTGGAGACCCAGCTGGTCTCTCACTCAAGGTGGACTCCCACCACCATCTAGCTACGCCCCCTAACGCATGGGCTGCACACCTCGGCCTCTGCACATCGGGGCACACCATAATCAGGAAGGTGTACTCCAAATGGGCAATCCATCTGGCTGCTGATAAAGCGTCACCTGTGGCGTCAAACTTATCAGGGTTCCACTTTACGAAGTCCTTCAACCATTTACCAAGTTCATCGGCACCTTCGCGCCACTTCGCCTCAAAGGCTGGCTCCTGCGGAGTGGGGTCTTCTTTGCGCCTCTTTGAAACAAACGAGTCAGCTGCTCGATCTGAGCTCGGGACTCTTCCCGCTGTGCTGCCAATAAAGCCTGGGTCTCTGCCCTCTGGCCACTCAACAGGTCAACCACCATAGACCTCATGGAATTAGCAAATTCTGCTCCAGGAGCAGTCTCACGGCGCACAGTCGCCTCAATGCCTACTCTGGCCTCAACCGGGGGAGCTACAGGCGGAATGCTATCCGTCTCAGCTTGGGACGATGTCCCTACGGTGTCAGATCCGATCCTGACACCTCGGCCTCCTCTCGGGCGTCCTCTTCCGGCGCGGGTAACTGGCATGCTGGCGATCTACACCCAAACCAATAACGAGTCAGAACATGCTCGTCTCCGCTCCACAATACTACACAAGGCATACACTAGATGACAGGTATTGTAAATTCTTAACCCTTTTTAAACAACAAATAGTAAACTTAGGCGTACACTGATGGTAGCCTGAGTGCTAGTGATCATGGGAAAACGACCTACAACAACAGTCATACTCTGAATTTATGACTCTAAGCTCGATACCAATCAGTAGGGACCGACCGAATGGGGCACTAAATGGGCCCTTACCCCAATGCATGCATTCAAAGTAAAGGACATTTAAGCAGACATGATTTTGGATTCCAATTAAAACAAAACATTCAAAATAACCCCTTTAAAAACTAGACATTTTCCTGAAACTGTCTGTTTCCAAGCACTGTTCAGGATAAAAACATTTCCAAAGTTTACTCGATCGAGAGATTTACTAAAAGCCATTCAAAACCTGTTCAGATACAACATCTTTGGAATCCACAAATATTTACAAACATCCTAGGGCTTCGTGTGCGGCTACATGCATTCGGGGAAAACAAAAAAAAACACACGAGAGTCATAATACAAAAATCGAGTTGGAAGATCGGGCCCCATGATCACGGCTCCTCCTTCGGCATCCGTCGCGCGCACCACGATTACCGTGGAAAACCACAGAATAAGGGTGAGTAACGAATTACTCAAGAAGAATCCCCAACCGGGTACAATACGATATACATGGTCATCTCGATGAGCGTATGCAAGCTATGAATATAACACGAATAGAGCACATAGCTTAGCCCACACTTGGGCCTCGGATGCCAACTCGGTGGCTTAGTCCGGAATAAAATCATCACACGACCCAATACATAAGTCGCCCCTATACGAGAAACAAGTCCGGCCTCGGCCGTCTCATCGTCGACGAAAGGTACACTCGGCTCACAATCCCGAGGAGCTCTCCGATCGGGCTACAGTAATGAGCGTAAGCATGCACCGCGTGCTCACTGCAGAACTATGGGGTTGCGTGGTGCGAAGGCAAGCCGCCCATATCCGATCCACCACGCCTAACTAAATCTTTGGATCGGTGTCACCGACATAGGGTGTGAGACACGACACGTAAACTATGTCAGCCTGAACCACCGCACCTGGGGCCAAGAAACGGTCGTGGTAGGCTTACACCAGGAAGCCGTCCTTGCCTTAACAGGTGGCAATCAGGGGCTACTGCCAAACATGCTGAGGACATGCCGGCTGCCGGGGACGAGGCAATGCCAAGTCATCATCCCGACCGTTGGGGCATTTAACAGTCTGCCACCCTCACCCAAGATTGCAGGGCCTACCGCTCGGGTTAGCAAATCCCTCACGGGGTCCAGGGACGGAATGACTTGCTCGGCGTCCCCCGCCATGGATGCAAGGTTCTTTATGCATCAGGCCCGGATGATGCTATCTACCTGCAATTCTAACCTGCCCTAGCAAACAGCAAACAATTCCATAAAATCCAATACGTGCTCAATAAGAATACAACGAGCCTAGCATGCTACTACGAAGCAAGGAACAGATACGAGCATGCCAGAAAGAAACAACCTAGCATGGATTAACATGAGAATTAACCAAGAAATCATGCTAACCGGGAATTCAGATTGAAGCACCTAGCTACACATGTCAATAATCACAAACAAGCAATGAATCAACAATCACATATAATATCGCAGGGTCCACACAACCCCGGTAAGAAATCCTTACCTTGGTCGGGGACGGTTTGGCACGAAATCCTAAGTCGCGAACAATCTCGATCTAGCTACCGGGAACTTATCAATCAACACAAAAATCACACAATAGGCCTAAATACAATAAAATAAATGAGGCTCAGCTCGGGAGCAACTCACGAGGCACGACGAACGCACGAACGGGCCGATTGCACGAACGGGGCAGCAACGGGGCTCGAAGGGCGCGCTGGGGCGCAGAATGGGCGCGTGGCATGGCGCGTTGCGCACGCTGGCGCGCGCGGCGCGAGCGCTGCGCTGCGCGGAGATGCAGGGGCGAAAGCGAAGCTCGGCTGGCGCTCGCGCTGGCACGACTTCGGCGAGCGGGGGCTCGGGCGAGCGTTGCGGAGCTGGGGCGAGCGCGCGCGCGACGGACGGCACACGTGGCGAGCTCGACGAACGGGGCTCTGTTACGCGCGAAGCAGGGCGAACAAAAGACACAAATCCAAGCGATCCACGGGGATTCGACGCTCGATTCCTTGAAGAAGAACTCCCCTACACTAGCTGCACAAAACCCATACTTCAAATCGCCTCAACTCGGCCGAAGAACGGAAACGAAACTAGGGAGAAGAAATGGATTCGGAGGAGAAGGAAAAAAGAGAAGAGAAGAGAAAGGAAAGCTTACCGGAGGGAGACGAGCGGCGAGGGAGCTCCGGCGAGTCGAGGTCGGCGTGGGGGAAGGAAAATTCGCGAGAAAAGCCCAGTCGGTCGGGGGTGATCGCGAGGAAGAAGAAGAAGAAAGGTGGGCGAAGCTCGGGCGAGCTGCCTTTTAAAGCAAAACAGGGGACAGACAAGCATAAGGACAAGATCGCGCGATTAAGTTAACAAACGAGCGCAGTGGCTCGGCTGGCTGTGCCCTCCGCCTAGCATGCGACACGGCCCTGGTTCGATTCCTGCTCGACGTGCTATTTAATTCCCTATTTATTTTTTGCTCCTTCCCAAGCCCAAACGCCTTCACCAAAAATCCCGATCCCATTCAAATTGACTCGTAATTATTCTGGCAAAGCCTCCCGGGAAAGCCGGGATGAATTTTCCGGGCCGTTACATTAAAGTTGTGAAAAAGTGTGGATAGAGTAGAAGTGGACTAGATATGTATAGCATTATTGAAAGGGTTAAATAGGCAAATATCTAATTTTTTTAAATAAAGAGAACAGATGTCTACCGTTTTGAAAACTTAAAATATATGTCTAAAATATAAAATTTAGTAGAAAATAAATTAATAATTAAAATACAAAAGACTTTTTTTTATTTTTTTTATCCTTTTTACTATTTTGAATTTAATTAATATCTTAAATATTTGGATATGAATCTTTCAAACTAAATCCGAAAAAGATATTTGGAAAAAAAAGATAAACTTTTCCACCTAACACGTAGATTGTTTGAAAAAATTTGTTAACAAAATATCATTAAAATAATATTTAGATTTTGTATTTCTAATTAAAATTTTTTTAAAAAATATACCAGGAATGCTGATACGCACCCTCTTCATCTTCGCCGTCTAATTGAAGCAGAGCCCCCAAAAACCAAAAGTCTTCAATCTCTCACCTACTCATTTGAGCTCTTGAATCTTTGTATTTCCACCAACTAAACCTTAACAAAACTAGAATCAGTATTTAGATTTGATCAACAATAATTTTAACAACAAAAATAAGTAAATGCATTAAATTCTCTATATGTTCTAGACCTAAATCGTTGTTGACAAAGATGAAATTCCATTATTCATTTTATCATACACTCATATATACAATAAAGTAGCGTTCGGGCATTATGTATTCTAGTATATACTATGAATAAAACACAAAGCCTTGCTTGTCATCATTAGTATATATTAATATATCCCTAGACTCCATCACGATACAATCCCATAAAAATTGTACATACCTATTTGAGATTTGTCAATGAAGCTTGATTTGTAGAATATGTATTTAGATATGATTAGCAATAATTTTAACAACAAAAAACAGCAAATGCATCAAATTCTCTATATTGTTGAGATATCGACAAAGATGAAATTCCATTATTAATTTTATCATACACCCGTATATAAAATAAAGTAGTGTTCGGGCATTGTGTATTCTAGTGGATAAAACATAAAACCTTGCTTGTCATCATTAGTATATACTTGTATATACTATTGCTAGTTCCAACAACCCCTGCAACGAAACTTGTTACTAAACAAGTAATTATTGGTATATCTCTAAACCCCATCTCGATACAACCCATAAATTTGTACATACTTGTAATGCCAGATTAGTGTATCCGATCGAAAGCTCTTCAGCTGAAGTATGATAGGCCAAAGTTGATTGTCGATGAATAGCCAGAGATTTTTGCAGACAGAATAGAGGTGTATATACTAAGGAAAAAATTTGCGAGTGTGATATACTATTAAAAAAAAATCACAAGTAGAATGAAGTATAGTTAAAGTAAGGCTTCTAACCAAACACAAAAAAGTTACTCCAAATAAAATTTGCTGGACTTGAAATCATTCTAAACTAAACCATAAGACTCCAATTTGAAATTGAATTTCCAAATCAGTTAAACTTTCATATGCAATTACTCTTGAAATTGCATGGCTACATTTGCAAATCAACAAGATCAATTTCAATCGATATCAATTACCGCCTGCACCAATCTCAAACTTCTCAAACTTGATCGACCGTTTGAAATTCAAATGCCGCTTGGTTTTTTTTTAAAAAAAATCAAACTTCACGATGCGACTACCTGTGGAGATGGAGAACGCGAAAGAAATCGGTGGATTGGAAAATTGGATTTGAAGAAAATATATAACAAACTTTAGATATTTAGCAGTTAAATTAGATATCATTTGATAAAGATATTTTTAAATTTAAATCCAACGATTTAATGTTTATAAATCATATATAAGGTATTTCTAGTATTTTTAATCTAAAATAGCATAAGGGTATTTAGGGGATACAATTTCTCTCTCTCCTCCAGAATTTTTGAAATAGACATTCAATTAAAGTATTTGTATCCGTAGACATCATATAGATTATTTTTGAAAAAGTAGACATTCTCTACTATTTCTCTTATTGAAAATTACTGATTATAACAGCTCATTTGTAATAGCGGCTTAATTATGCTAATCAATCATCCTTTGAAAAATATTAAGAGGTGCAACATTGGGAATAAAGTAATGTTGGCCTATGTAGATCTAGAACCTGTGACCTTCGCGTTATTAGCATGACGCTCTAACCAACTGAGCTAATAGGCAAATTGTTAATTCTTGGAAATTCCTTTGGCAACAATCCCATCCATACGAGTTATTATTGACCACTTCTCCACAAA
This sequence comes from Sicyos edulis, assembly GCA_036507275.1. Classification (NCBI taxonomy): domain Eukaryota; kingdom Viridiplantae; phylum Streptophyta; class Magnoliopsida; order Cucurbitales; family Cucurbitaceae; genus Sicyos; species Sicyos edulis. The sequence continues at coordinate 40,189,138 of CM071847.1, forward strand.
ACTTCATATCCAAACGAGCTATTGCACATATCTCATTTCATAATCACTTTAAATAACTCATCATTCTAATCACTCCTAAAAATCTCCATCTAAACAACCAACCCTCTAAGATGGTGTTGCAGTTAATAGCTCGTTTGGATATTATTATTTGTAGAGGGGTTGCAGTCAATAACTCTTTGGATAATAGCTTTTGTAGAAGTGTGACTCGTTTGGATGTGATTAGAAAAAAATGATTATTTTGAGAGGTCATAAATGAGTGATTAGAAATAAATGATTATTTTGAATAGGTAGAAATGAGTGATTGAAAATTAGTAATTGCAATAGCTCGAATGGATGTGATTAATTGAAGAGGAGTTGCAAAAACTCATTTGTAAAAGCACCTTAATTATGTTAATCAAACATCCCCTAAAAAATAATAAAGATGTGAAAAATTGTGGAAAGAGTAGTAGTGGACCATACATGTCTCAAACATGCAACCCTCGCTATTAACACCCAAAAAAGCTAATGGGGTTAGCTCGTGTGGATGTGATTGTTTGAAGAGGAAATGCAAAACTCATTTGTAATAGCTTCTTCATTATGCTAATCAATCATCCCTTGAGAAATATTAAAGAGGTTCAACATTGAGGATAAAGTAATGCTGGCCCATGCAAGTCTCGAACCTGCGACCTTCGTGTTATTAGCACGACGCTCTAACGACATGAGCTATTAGGCCAATTATGAATTCATTGAATTTTTTTTGGCAACAATCCCATCCATACGAGTTATTAGACCACTTCTCCACAAAAACTTCATATCCAAACGACCTATTGCACATATCTCATTTCATAATCACTTTAAATAACTCATCTTTCTAATCACTCCTAAAATTCTCCATCTAAACAACCATCCTCTAAGATGGTGTTGCAGTTAATAACTCTTTGGATACTGTTTTTGTTGAAGTGTGGCTCGTTTGGATGTGATTAGAAAGAAATGATTATTTTAAGAGGTTATAAATGAGTGATTAGAAATAAATGATTATTTATTGAATAGGTAGAAATGAGTGTTTGAAAATTAGTAATTGCAATAGCTCGACTGGATGGTGATTGATTGAAGAGGAGTTGAAAAAACTCATTTGTAAAAGCACCTTAATTATGTTAATCAAACATCCCCTAAAAAATATTAAAGATGTGAAAAATTGTGGATAGAGTAGTAGTGGACAATACAAGTCTCAAACATGCAACCTTCGCGTTATTAACACGACACTCAAACAAAAAAAGCTAATGGGGTTGTAGTTAATAGCTCGTTTGAATATGGTTATTTTTAGAAAGGCATTATTGAAAATTAGTGATTACAATAGCTCGTGTGGATGTCGTTGTTTGAAGAGGAATTGCAAAACTCATTTGTAATAGCTATTGCACATATCCAAACAGCTCATCATAATCACTCCTAAAAACTTCATATCCAAACGAGCTATTGCACATATCTCATTTCATAATCACTTTAAATAACTCATCATTCTAATCACTCCTAAAAATCTCCATCTAAACAACCACCCTCTAAGATGGTGTTGTAGTTAATAGCTTGTTTCGATATGATTATTTGTAGAGGGGTTGCAGTCAATAACTCTTTGGATAACAGTTTTTGTAGAAGTGTGGCACGTTTGGATGTGATTAGAAATAAATGATTATTTTGAGAAGTCATAAATGAGTGATTAGAAATAAATGATTATTTTGAATAGGTAGAAATAAGTGATTGAAAATTAGTAGATGCAATAGCTCGAATGGATGTGATTGATTGAAGGAGAGTTACAAAAACGCATTTGTAAAAACACCTTGATTATGTTAATCAAACATCCCCTAAAAAATATTAAAGATGTGAAAAATTGTGGATAGAGTAGTAGTGGAGCACACAGGTCTCATAAATATTACTGGGGTTCAACATTGGGGATAAAGTAATGGTGGCCTATGCAGGTCTCGAACTTGAGGCTTTCGTGTTATTAGCACGACACTCTAACCAACTAAGCTAATAGGCCAATTGCCAATTATTGGAATTTCCTTTGGCAACATTCTCATCTATACGAGTTACTATTGATCACTTCTCCACAAAAACTTCATATCCAAACGAGCTATTGCACATATCTCATTTTATAATCACTTGAAATAACTCATAATTATGATCATTCCTAACATTCTCCATCTAAATAACCAACCCCCTAAGATAGTGTTGCAGTTAATATCTCGTTTGATATGATTATTTATAGAGGGGTTGTAGTCAATAGATCTTTGGATAAAGGTTTTTGTAGAAGTGTGGCTCGTTTGCATGTGATTAGCAAGAAATTATTATTTTTAGAGGTTATTAATAAGTGATTAGAAATGAATGATTATTTTGAATAGGTAAAAATGAAGGATTGACAATTAAAGATTGCAATAGCTCAACTGGATGTGATTGTTTGAAGATGAGTTGCAAACACTCATTTGTAATAGTTGCTTAATTATGCTAATCAATCATCCCTTGAGAAATATTAAAGAGGTGTAACATTGGGAATAAAGTAATGTTGGCACACAGGTCTCGAATATGCGACCTTCGCGTTATTAGCACAATGCTCTAACGACCTCAGCTATTAGGCCAATTATGAATTCATGGAAATTTCTTTGCAACAATCCCATCCATACGAGTTATTATTGACCACTTCTCCACAAAACTTCATATCTAAACAAGCTATTGCCCATATCTCATTTCATAATCACTTTGAATAACTCATCTTTCGAATCACTCCTAAAATTCTCCATCTAAACAACCACCCTCTAAGATGGTGTTGCAGTTAATAACTTGTTTGGATATGATTATTTGTAGAGGGGTTGCAGTTAATAACTCTTTGGATAACTGTTTTTGTAGAAGTGTGGCTCGTTTGGATGTGATTAAAAAGAAATGATTATTTTGAGAGGTTATAAATGAGTGATTAGAAATAAATTATTATTTTTTGAATAGGTAGAAATGTGTGTTTGAAAATTAGTAATTGCAATAGCTCGAATGGATGTGATTAATTGAAGAGGAGTTGAAAAAACTCATTTGTAAAAGCACCTTAATTATGTTAATCAAACATCCCCTAAAAAATATTAAAGATGTGAAAAATTGTGGATAGAGTAGTAGTGGACCATACAAGTCTCCAACATGCAACCTTCACGTTATTAGCACGACACTCAAACCAAAAATGTTAATGGGGTTGTAGTTAATAGCTCGTTTGAATATGGTTATCTGTAGAAAGGCATTATATAAAATTAGTGATTACAATAGCTCGTGTGGATGTCGTTGTTTTAAGAGGAATTGCAAAACTCATTTGTAATAGCTATTGCACATATCCAAACAACCCATCATAATCACTCCTAAAAACTTCATATCCAAACGAGCTATTGCACATATCTCATTTCACAATCACTTTAAATAACTCATCATTTTAATCACTCCTAAAAATCTCCATCTAAACAACCACCCTCTAAGATGATGTTGTAGTTAATAGCTTGTTTGGATATGATTATTTGTAGTGGGGTTGCAGTCAATAACTCTTTGGATAATTGTTTTTGTAGAAGTGTGGCTCGTTTGGATGTGATTAGAAATAAATGATTATTTTGAGAGGTCATAAATAAGTGATTAGAAATAAGTGATTATTTTGAACAGGTAGAAATGAGTGATTGAAATTTAGTAATTGCAATAGCTTGAATGGATGTCGTTGTTTGAAGAGGAATTGCAAAACTCATTTGTAATAGCTATCGCACATATCCAAACAACTCATCATAATCACTCCTAAAAACTTCATATCCGAATGAGCTATTGCACATATCTCATTTCATAATCACTTAAATAACTCATCATTCTAATCACTCCTAAAAATCTCCATCTAAACAACCACCCTCTAAGACGATGTTGTAGTTAATAGCTTGTTTGGATATGATTATTTGTAGAGGGGGTTGCAGTCAATAATTCTTTAGATAACTGTTTTTGTAGAAGTGTGGTTCGTTTGGATGTGATTAGAAATAAATGATTATTTTGAGAGGTCATAAATAAGTGATTAGAAATAAATGATTATTTTGAATAGGTAGAAATGAGTGATTGAAAATTATTAATTGCAATAGCTCGAATGGATGTGATTGATTGTAGAGGAGTTGCAAAAACTCATTTGTAAAAGCACCTTAATTATGTTAATCAAACATCCCATAAAAAATATTAAAGATGTGAGAAATTGTGGATAGAGTAGTAGTGGACCATACAGTTCTCAAACATGCAACCTTCGCATTATTAACAGGACAATCAAACCAAAAAAGCTAATTGGGTTGTAGTTAATAGCTCGTTTGAATATGATTATTTGTAGAAAGGTATTATTGAAAATTAGTGGTTACTATAGCTCGTGTGAATTTCGTTGTTCGAAGAGGAATTACAAAACTCATTTGTAATAGCTACTTAATTACTCTAATCGATCATCCTTGAGAAATATTAAAGAAGTGTAATAGCTACATTGGCGATAAAATAATGGTGGCCCATGCAGGTCACAAACCTGCGACCTACGCGTTATTAGCACGACGCTCTAACCAATTGAGCTAATAAGCCAATTGTTTATTCTTGGAAATTTCTTCAACAACATTCCCATCCATACAAGTTACTATTGATCACTTCTCCACAAAAACTTCATATCCAAACGAGCTATTGCACATACGTAAAGACTCGACTCAGAAGAGGTCCTAACCTAGGCCTTTACTTCAATGGATGCTTTTAAAACATAAATACGTTATGCATGATTGCCAACTAGATTCTGTATAAATTTAAAACTCTTAAACATACATTAAATTAGCAAGCACAAAAACAACCTGAAACCTGTCCCTATTTCCAAGCACCTGTTCCAAGCTATAAATAGTTCTAATCGTACTCTGATCAGAGATTTATTTCAAACATTTAGTTCCAAATGATTTTAAATGAAAAGACAGAATGCAGATACAATCCAAAACATCCTAAGGGCTTCGTGCCCTAACTACATGCAATCAAGATTATAAAAAGGAAAATCCATAACATAAGACTCAGAGTTAAAACAGCTGGATTCCATGATCAGCAGCTCCTCCTTCAGCCAACCGGTCTCGCGCCCTGGTTACCTGTGGAAACCACAAAAGTAAGGGTGAGTAACGAATTATTCAGTAAGAATCCCCAACCGGGGTACAATACGATACAACTGGTCATCTAGTAGAATGTATGCAAGCCATAAATACAAATACTAAAGAGAGCACTTTACTTTAATCCATACATAAACATAAACGGATGCCATCTTACGGTCTTACTCCGGGAGTTATCTTAAAACTTGGAACTCTACGAGAAACTAGTCTCGACCTCAGGTTTTCTGCTATACTGACTATACGAAAGGTGCTCTGAACTCAAGATCCCGAGGAGCTCTCCAGTCGGCGCTGTAATGAGTGTGAACGCACATCGCATCTTCGCTGCAAAACCGGGAGGTCTTTGGGTCTCGCAAGCCGCCCGGTCAGTCGATATGCATGCCTAAAAGAATCTCTGGAATGGTGTCACTGAACATAGTGGTGTGAGACCAGGACACTATGACAATGTCAGCCTGTACCACTACACCTGAGGCTAAGGAGCCTCTCGTGGTAGGCTTACACCAGAGATCGGTCCTTGCCCTATCAGGTGGTAATCAAGGGCTACTGCCGACACGCGGAGGTCGTGTCGACTGCCGGGGATAAGGCAATGCCTCGTCATTCCTCCGACCGTTGGGGCATTTAACAGTTTGCCACCCTTACCCAAGACTACAACTGGGCTGCCGTTAGGGTTAGCTAAACCCTAACGACGGATTAAGGAATGAGTACAGCCTCGGGCGTCCCTCCCATGGATGCAAGTTACGTTATGCATCCTCGCCCAGATGATGCTACCTATCATGACACTATTCTATAAACAGCTAACAACTACATACTAACACGTGCTCAGCAGAATCAACGAACCTAGCATGGTACTACGAAACAAGAACAGAATACGAACATGCCAGAACAGAACAACCTAGCATGGAACTAACATGAGAATAATCACGAAAAGTTATGCCAGTCGGAATTTAGAATAAAGCACCTAATAACTAAACTTGCTGGTAATCATAAACATGCATACAAACAACAATCACAGAAATATCGCAGGGCCCACACAACTCCGGTAAGAATTCTTTACCTGAAACAGAAGGCAAACAATCACACAAGTAGACACCCGAGCTACAAACGAACATGGCTAGCTAACAGAAACCTAACAATCAAATAGTAATTAAATTACTAACTATAGGCCCTAAAATGAGATATGAAACAGAAGCTCGGGCTCGGGAGCAACTCACGCGGCCTGGCCAAGCACCAAGGGTGTCTCGGCTGCAAGGCACACGACAAGGGAACTGGCACTCGAGGCAAAGTAGGCGGGCACGGGGAACGACTCGCAGACGGCTACTGAGCGCGTTGGCGTGCGCGGGCGAGCGGCTCTGCAAGGGCATGCAACACGGTGCTGCTATACGACTGGGCAGAGCGCTCGCGTCTCGGTGCTGGGCAGGCGTGTCGCGGTGCGGCCTGGCTTGAGCTGGTTGCGGGCGTGATCGGCAGGCCTCGGCAAGGCGAAGCGAGGCGACTGTTGGTCGTCGGGCGGCGTCGCGAGCGTGCAGACGTGTGCGAACGGCACAGCGGCGGCTCGTTGGGCGCGAAGGCGATGCAGCTGCTGGGCGTCGGGCGGCGAGCAAACGGGTGACGATGGCTATGCGGATCGACAACGGGGCATGTGTGCGGCTGCAAAGGGCTGTCTCGGTTTGCCAAAACACACACCCAAACAATCAAAACTTAGAGCTTGGCCAGCCAGAAATCGACAACAACAACCCAGAAGGAAGAATCGAACAAGAAGAATCACTTACCCGGAATGGTCGATCGACGAATGCTCTCGGGAGATGGTGGAATTGCAAACTGCACAGGAGCTTAGGGAGAACGACGAATTGGTCTTGGGATTTGGGAGAGAAAAGAATAAAACCTATTTTATCAAATAAATTCCACTTAAGTCCCGAAACCACAGTCAAACAATTATCCTGTGAAAAGAGAATCAGAAATCATTTGCTGGTCAACTGGCAAAGCCCTACTGCTATCAAACCAGGCCACCCTGGTTCAAGCCTCAACTGCTGCACCTTTATTCCGACAAAACCTCACTTTTTATTTTTGCAACTCCCAACACTCAAACTCAACCGGAATGCTACCAAATTCCAACCCTTAGGACCTACCTAGAAGACCGGGATGACAATCTGGGCCGTTATAGTATTCCCTCATTTTATGACTTTCGTCCCAGAAAGTCCTTAAGACTGGAACAACTCAGGATAGTGCCATCTCATCTTTTCCTCCCATTCCTAGGTAGCCTCCTCAATACCTGGGCCATTTGAATATGATTATTTATAGAGGGGTTGTTGTCAATAGATCTTTGGATAAAGGTTTTTGTAGAAGTGTGGCTCGTTTGGATGTGGTTAGAAAGAAATGATTATTTTGAGAAGTCATTAATAAGTGATTAAAAATGAATGATTATTTTGAACAGGTAAAAATGAAGGATTGAAAATTAGAGATTGCAATAGCTCGACTGGATGTGTTTGTTTGAAGATGAGTTGCAAACACTCATTTGTAATAGTTGTTTAATTATGCTAACCAATCATCCCTTGGGAAATATTAAAGAGTTGCAACATTGGGGATAAAGTAATGTTGGCACACAGGTCTCGAACCTGCGACCTCTGTGTTATTAGCACAATGGTCTAACTCTAACAACCTGAGCTATTAGGCCAATTATCAATTCATTGAAATTTCTTTGGCAACAATCCCATCCATACGAGTTATTATTGACCACTTCTCCACAAAAACTTCATATTCAAACGAGCTATTGCACATATCTAATTTCATAATCACTTTAAATAACTCATCTTTCTAATCACTCCTAAAATTATCCATCTAAACAACCACCTTCTAAGATGGTGTTGTAGTTAATAGCTTGTTTGGATATGATTATTTGTAGAGGGGTTGCAGTCAATAACTCTTCGGATAACTGTTTTTATAGAAGTGTGGCTCGTTTGGATGTGATTAGAAAGAAATGTTTATTTTGAGAGGTCATTAATAAGTGATTAGAAATGAATGATTATTTTGAGCGGTAGAAATGAGGATTGAAAAGTAGAGATTGCAATAGCTCGATTGGATGTAATTGTCTCGAAGATAAGTTGCAAACACTCATTTGTAATAGATGCTTAATTATGCTAATCAAACATCCCCTAAAAATTATTTAAGAGGTGAAAAATTGTGGATAGATTAGTAGTGAACCATACTGGTCTCAAACATGCAACCTTCGCGTTATTAACACGACACTCAAACCAAAAACGCTAATGGGGGTTGTAGTGAATAGCTCGTTTGAATAGGGTTATTTGTAGAAGGGTATTATTGAAAATTAGTGATTACAATAGTTCGTGTGCATGTGATTTTTGGAAGAGGAAATGCAAAACTCATTTGTAATAGCTTCTTAATTATGCTAATCAATCATACCTTGAGAAATATTAATGTGGTTCAACTGTGGGAAGAAAGTAAAGGTGGCCTATGCAGGTCTCGAACCTGCGACCTTCGCGTTATTAGCACGACGCTCTAACCAACTGAGCTAATAGGCCAATTGCTAATTCTTGGAATTTCTTTTGTTAACATTCCCATCCATACGAGTTACTATTGATCACTTCTCCACAAAAACTTCATATCTGAACGAGCTATTGCACATTTCTCATTTTATAATAACTTGGAATAACTGATAATTATGTTCGTTCCTAAAATTTTCCATCTAAATAACCAACCCCCTAAGATGGTGTTGAAGTTAATATCTCGTTTGGTTATGATTATTTATACAGGGGTTGTAGTCAATAGATTTTTGGATAAAGGTTTTTGTAGAAGTGTGGCACGTTTGGATGTGATTAGAAAGAAATGATTATTTTGAGAGGTCATTAATAAGTGATTAGAAATGAATGATTATTTTGAAGAGGTAAAAATGAAGGATTGAAAAGTAGAGATTGCAATAGCTCACATGAAACCTTCACTTTATTAACACGACACTCCAACCAAAAACGCTAATGGGGGTTGTAGTTAATAGCTCGTTTGAATATGGTTATTTGTAGAAGGGTATTATTGAAAATTAGTGATTACAATAGCTCGTGTGGATGTGATTTTTTGAAGAGGAAATGCAAAACTCATTTGTAATAGCTTTTTAATTATGCTAATCAATCATCCCTTGAGAAATATTAATGGTGTTCAACTGTGGGAAGAAAGTAATGGTGGCCCATGCAGGTTTCGAACCTGCGACCTTCGCGTTATTAGCACGACGCTCTAACCAACTGAGCTAATAGGCCAATTGCTAATTCTTGGAATTTCGTTTGTCAACATTCCCATCCATGTTACTATTGATAACTTCTCCACAAAAACTTCATATCGAAACGAGCTATTGCACATATCTCATTGTATAATCACTTGGAATAACTGATAATTATGTTCGTTCCTAAAATTCTCCATCTAAATAACCAACCCCCTAAGATGGTGTTGTAGTTAATATCGCGTTTGGATATGATTATTTATATAGGGGTTGTAGTCAATAGATCTTCGGAAAAAGGTTTTTGTAGAAATGTGGCACGTTTGGATGTGATTAGAAAGAAATGATTATTTTGAGAGTTCATTGATAAGTGATGAAAATGAATGATTATTTTGAGCAGTAAAAATGAAGGATTGAAAATTAGAGATTGCAATAGCTCGATTTGGATGTGTTTGTTTGAAGATGAGTTGCAAACACTCATTTGTAATAGATGCTTAATTATGCTAATCAATCATCCCCGGGAAATATTAACGAGGTGCAACATTGGGGATAAAGTAATGTTGGCACACAGTCTCGAACCTCGCGACCTGCGTGTTATTAGCACAATGGTCTAACTCTAACAACCTGAGCTATTAGGCCAATTATGAATTTATTGAAATTTGTTTGGCAACAATCCCATCCATACGAGTTATTATTGACCACTTCTCCACAAAAACTTCATATCCAAACGAGCTATTGCACATATCTAATTTCATAATCACTTTAAATAACTCATCTTTCTAATCTCTCCTAAAATTCTCCATCTAAACAACAACCCTCTAAGATGGTGTTGTAGTTAATAGCTTGTTTGGATATGATTATTTGTAGAGGGGTTGCGATCAATAACCCTTCGGATAACTGTTTTTATAGAAGTGTGGCTCGTTTGGATGTGATTAGAAACAAATGTTTACTTTGAGAGGTCATAAATAAGTGATTAGAAATAAATGATTATTTTGAATAGGTAGAAATGAGTGATTGAAAGTTAGTAATTGCGATAGCTCAAATGGATGTGATTTATTGAAGGGAGTTGGAAAAACTCATTTGTAAAAGCACCTTAATTATGTTAATTAAACATCCCCTAAAAAATATTAAAGATGTGAAAAATTGTGGATAGATTAGTAGTGGACCATACTGGTCTCAAACATGCAACCTTCAGCGTTATTAACACGACACTCAAACCAAAACGATAATGGGGTTGTAGTTAATAGCTCGTTTGAATATGGTTATTTGTAGAAGGGTATTATTTAAAATTAGTGATTACAATAGCTCGTGTGCATGTGATTTTTGCTAATCAATCATCCCTTGAGAAATATTACTTGTGTGGTTCAACTGTGGGAAAAAAGTAAAGGTGGCCTATGCGGTCTCGAAACTGCGACTTAGCGTTATTAGCACGACGCTCTAACCAACTGAGCTAATAGGCCAATTGCTAATTCTTGGAATTTCTTTTGTTACCATTCCCATTCATACGAGTTACTATTGATCACTTCTCCACAAAAACTTCATATCCGAACGAGCTATTGCACATTTCTCATTTTATAATCACTTGGAATAACTGATAATTATGTTCGTTCCTAAAATTCTCCATCTAAATAACCAACCCCCTAAGATGGTGTTGTAGTTAATATCTCGTTTGGATATGATTATTTATATAGTGGTTGTAGTCAATAGATTTTTGGATAAAGGTTTTTGTAGAAGTGTGGCACGTTTGGATGTGATTAGAAAGAAATGATTATTTTGAGAGGTCATTAATAAGTGATTAGAAATGAATGATTATTTTGAAGAGGTAAAAATGAAGGATTGAAAAGTAGAGATTGCAATAGCTCGACTGGATGTAATTGTCTGAAGATAAGTTGCAAACACTCATTTGTAATAGATGCTTAATTATGCTAATCAAACATCCCCTAAAAATTATTTAAGAGGTGAAAAATAGTGGATAGAGTAGTAGTGGACTAGACGGGTCTCAAACATGAAACCTTCACTTTATTAACACGACACTCCAACCAAAAACGCTAATGGGGGTTGTAGTTAATAGCTCGTGTGGATGTGATTTTTTGAAGAGGAAATGCAAAACTCATTTGTAATAGCTTCTTAATTATGCTAATCAATCATCCCTTGAGAAATATTAATGTGGTTCAACTGTGGGAAGAAAGTAATGGTGGCCCATGCAGGTTTCGAACCTGCGACCTTCGCGTTATTAGCACGACGCTCTAACCAACTGAGCTAATAGGCCAATTGCTAATTCTTGGAATTTCGTTTGTCAACATTCCCATCCATGTTACTATTGATAACTTCTCCACAAAAACTTCATATCGAAACGAGCTATTGCACATATCTCATTTTATAATCACTTGGAATAACTGATAATTATGTTCGTTGCTAAAATTCTCCATCTAAATAACCAACCCCCTAAGATGGTGTTGTAGTTAATATCGCGTTTGGATATGATTATTTATATAGGGGTTGTAGTCAATAGATCTTCGGAAAAAGGTTTTTGTAGAAATGTGGCACGTTTGGATGTGATTAGAAAGAAATGATTATTTTGAGAGGTCATTGATAAGTGATGAAAATGAATGATTATTTTGAACAGGTAAAAATGAAGGATTGAAAATTAGAGATTGCAATAGCTCGACTGGATGTGTTTGTTTGAAGATGAGTTGCAAACACTCATTTTGTAATAGATGCTTAATTATGCTAATCAATCATCCCTGGGGAAATATTAACGAGGTGCAACATTGGGGATAAAGTAATGTTGGCACACAGGTCTCGAACCTGCGACCTCTGTGTTATTAGCACAATGGTCTAACTCTAACAACCTGAGCTATTAGGCCAATTATGAATTTATTGAAATTTGTTTGGCAACAATCCCATCCATACGAGTTATTATTGACCACTTCTCCACAAAAACTTCATATCCAAACGAGCTATTGCACATATCTAATTTCATAATCACTTTAAATAACTCATCTTTCTAATCTCTCCTAAAATTCTCCATCTAAACAACAACCCTCTAAGATGGTGTTGTAGTTAATAGCTTGTTTGGATATGATTATTTGTAGAGGGGTTGCGATCAATAACCCTTGGATAAGCTGTTTTTATAGAAGTGTGGCTCGTTTGGATGTGATTAGAAACAAATGTTTACTTTGAGAGGTCATAAATAAGTGATTAGAAATAAATGATTATTTTGAATAGGTAGAAATGAGTGATTGAAAGTTAGTAATTGCGATAGCTCAAATGGATGTGATTTATTGAAGGGGAGTTGGAAAAACTCATTTGTAAAAGCACCTTAATTATGTTAATTAAACATCCCCTAAAAAATATTAAAGATGTGAAAAATTGTGGATAGATTAGTAGTGGACCATACAGGTCTCAAACATGCAACCTTCGCGTTATTAACACGACACTCAAACCAAAAACGATAATGGGGGTTGTAGTTAATAGCTCGTTTGAATATGGTTATTTGTAGAAGGGTATTATTTAAAATTAGTGATTACAATAGCTCGTGTGCATGTGATTTTTTGCTAATCAATCATCCCTTGAGAAATATTACTGTGGTTCAACTGTGGGAAAAAAGTAAAGGTGGCCTATGCAGGTCTCGAACCTGCGACCTTCGCGTTATTAGCACGACGCTCTAACCAACTGAGCTAATAGGCCAATTGCTAATTCTTGGAATTTCTTTTGTTACCATTCCCATTCATACGAGTTACTATTGATCACTTCTCCACAAAAACTTCATATCCGAACGAGCTATTGCACATTTCTCATTTTATAATCACTTGGAATAACTGATAATTATGTTCGTTCCTAAAATTCTCCATCTAAATAACCAACCCCCTAAGATGGTGTTGTAGTTAATATCTCGTTTGGATATGATTATTTATATAGTGGTTGTAGTCAATAGATTTTTGGATAAAGGTTTTTGTAGAAGTGTGGCACGTTTGGATGTGATTAGAAAGAAATGATTATTTTGAGAGGTCATTAATAAGTGATTAGAAATGAATGATTATTTTGAAGAGGTAAAAATGAAGGATTGAAAAGTAGAGATTGCAATAGCTCGACTGGATGTAATTGTCTGAAGATAAGTTGCAAACACTCATTTGTAATAGATGCTTAATTATGCTAATCAAACATCCCCTAAAAATTATTTAAGAGGTGAAAAATAGTGGATAGAGTAGTAGTGGACTAGACGGGTCTCAAACATGAAACCTTCACTTTATTAACACGACACTCCAACCAAAAACGCTAATGGGGGTTGTAGTTAATAGCTCGTGTGGATGTGATTTTTTGAAGAGGAAATGCAAAACTCATTTGTAATAGCTTCTTAATTATGCTAATCAATCATCCCTTGAGAAATATTAATGTGGTTCCAACTGTGGGAAGAAAGTAATGGTGGCCCATGCAGTTTCGAACTCGCGACCTGCAAGCGTTATTAGCACGACGCCTAACCAACCGAGCTAATAGGCCAATTGCTAATTCTTGGAATTTCGTTTGTCAACATTCCCATCCATGTTACTATTGATAACTTCTCCACAAAAACTTCATATCGAAACGAGCTATTGCACATATCTCATTTTATAATCACTTGGAATAACTGATAATTATGTTCGTTGCTAAAATTCTCCATCTAAATAACCAACCCCCTAAGATGGTGTTGTAGTTAATATCGCGTTTGGATATGATTATTTATATAGGGGTTGTAGTCAATAGATCTTCGGAAAAAGGTTTTTGTAGAAATGTGGCACGTTTGGATGTGATTAGAAAGAAATGATTATTTTGAGAGGTCATTGATAAGTGATGAAAATGAATGATTATTTTGAAATGGTAAAAATGAAGGATTGAAAATTAGAGATTGCAATAGCTCGACTGGATGTGTTTGTTTGAAGATGAGTTGCAAACACTCATTTTGTAATAGATGCTTAATTATGCTAATCAATCATCCCTGGGGAAATATTAACGAGGTGCAACATTGGGGATAAAGTAATGTTGGCACACAGGTCTCGAACCTGCGACCTCTGTGTTATTAGCACAATGGTCTAACTCTAACAACCTGAGCTATTAGGCCAATTATGAATTTATTGAAATTTGTTTGGCAACAATCCCATCCATACGAGTTATTATTGACCACTTCTCCACAAAAACTTCATATCCAAACGAGCTATTGCACATATCTAATTTCATAATCACTTTAAATAACTCATCTTTCTAATCTCTCCTAAAATTCTCCATCTAAACAACAACCCTCTAAGATGGTGTTGTAGTTAATAGCTTGTTTGGATATGATTATTTGTAGAGGGGTTGCAGTCAATAACCCTTCGGATAACTGTTTTTATAGAAGTGTGGCTCGTTTGGATGTGATTAGAAACAAATGTTTACTTTGAGAGGTCATAAATAAGTGATTAGAAATAAATGATTATTTTGAATAGGTAGAAATGAGTGATTGAAAGTTAGTAATTGCGATAGCTCAAATGGATGTGATTTATTGAAGGGGAGTTGGAAAAACTCATTTGTAAAAGCACCTTAATTATGTTAATTAAACATCCCCTAAAAAATATTAAAGATGTGAAAAATTGTGGATAGATTAGTAGTGGACCATACAGGTCTCAAACATGCAACCTTCGCGTTATTAACACGACACTCAAACCAAAAACGATAATGGGGGTTGTAGTTAATAGCTCGTTTGAATATGGTTATTTGTAGAAGGGTATTATTTAAAATTAGTGATTACAATAGCTCGTGTGCATGTGATTTTTTGCTAATCAATCATCCCTTGAGAAATATTACGTGGTTCAACCTGTGGGAAAAAGTAAAGGTGGCCTATGCAGTGTCTCGAAACTCGTGACCTTCGCGTTATTAGCACGACGCCTAACCAACCGAGCTAATAGGCCAATTGCTAATTCTTGGAATTTCTTTTGTTACCATTCCCATTCATACGAGTTACTATTGATCACTTCTCCACAAAAACTTCATATCCGAACGAGCTATTGCACATTTCTCATTTTATAATCACTTGGAATAACTGATAATTATGTTCGTTCCTAAAATTCTCCATCTAAATAATCAACCCCCTAAGATGGTGTTGCAGTTAATATCTCGTTTGGATATGATTATTTATATAGTGGTTGTAGTCAATAGATTTTTGGATAAAGGTTTTTGTAGAAGTGTGGCACGTTTGGATGTGATTAGAAAGAAATGATTATTTTGAGAGGTCATTAATAAGTGATTAGAAATGAATGATTATTTTGAAGAGGTAAAAATGAAGGATTCAAAAGTAGAGATTGCAATAGCTCGACTGGATGTAATTGTCTAAAGATAAGTTGCAAACACTCATTTGTAATAGACGCTTAATTATGCAAATCAAACATCCCCTAAAAATTATTTAAGAGGTGAAAAATAGTGGATAGAGTAGTAGTGGACTAGACGGGTCTCAAACATGAAACCTTCACTTTATTAACACGACACTCCAACCAAAAACGCTAATGGGGGTTGTAGTTAATAGCTCGTGTGGATGTGATTTTTTGAAGAGGAAATGCAAAACTCATTTGTAATAGCTTCTTAATTATGCTAATCAATCATCCCTTGAGAAATATTAATGTGGTTCAACTGTGGGAAGAAAGTAATGGTGGCCCATGCAGGTTTCGAACCTGCGACCTTCGCGTTATTAGCACGACGCTCTAACCAACTGAGCTAATAGGCCAATTGCTAATTCTTGGAATTTCGTTTGTCAACATTCCCATCCACGTTACTATTGATAACTTCTCCACAAAAACTTCATATCGAAACGAGCTATTGCACATATCTCATTTTATAATCACTTGGAATAACTGATAATTATGTTCGTTGCTAAAATTCTCCATCTAAATAACCAACCCCCTAAGATGGTGTTGTAGTTAATATCGCGTTTGGATATGATTATTTATATAGGGGTTGTAGTCAATAGATCTTCGGAAAAAGGTTTTTGTAGAAATGTGGCACGTTTGGATGTGATTAGAAAGAAATGATTATTTTGAGAGGTCATTGATAAGTGATGAAAATGAATGATTATTTTGAACAGGTAAAAATGAAGGATTGAAAATTAGAGATTGCAATAGCTCGACTGGATGTGTTTGTTTGAAGATGAGTTGCAAACACTCATTTTGTAATAGATGCTTAATTATGCTAATCAATCATCCCTCGGGAAATATTAACGAGGTGCAACATTGGGGATAAAGTAATGTTGGCACACAGGTCTCGAAACTCGCGACCTGCTGTGTTATTAGCACAATGGTCTAACTCTAACAACCTGAGCTATTAGGCCAATTATGAATTTATTGAAATTTGTTTGGCAACAATCCCATCCATACGAGTTATTATTGACCACTTCTCCACAAAAACTTCATATCCAAACGAGCTATTGCACATATCTAATTTCATAATCACTTTAAATAACTCATCTTTCTAATCTCTCCTAAAATTCTCCATCTAAACAACAACCCTCTAAGATGGTGTTGTAGTTAATAGCTTGTTTGGATATGATTATTTGTAGAGGGGTTGCGATCAATAACCCTTCTGGATAAACTGTTTTTATAGAAGTGTGGCTCGTTTGGATGTGATTAGAAACAAATGTTTACTTTGAGAGGTCATAAATAAGTGATTAGAAATAAATGATTATTTTGAATAGGTAGAAATGAGTGATTGAAAGTTAGTAATTGCGATAGCTCAAATGGATGTGATTTATTGAAGGGGAGTTGGAAAAACTCATTTGTAAAAGCACCTTAATTATGTTAATTAAACATCCCCTAAAAAATATTAAAGATGTGAAAAATTGTGGATAGATTGTAGTGGACCATACAGGTCTCAAACATGCAACCTTCGCGTTATTAACACGACACTCAAACCAAAAACGATAATGTGGGTTGTAGTTAATAGCTCGTTTGAATATGGTTATTTGTAGAAGGGTATTATTTAAAATTAGTGATTACAATAGCTCGTGTGCATGTGATTTTTGCTAATCAATCATCCCTTGAGAAATATTACTGTGGTTCAACTGTGTGAAAAAAGTAAAGGTGGCCTATGTAGGTCTCGAAACTGCGACCTTCGCGTTATTAGCACGACGCTCTAACCAACTGAGCTAATAGGCCAATTGCTAATTCTTGGAATGTCTTTTGTTACCATTCCCATCCATACGAGTTACTATTGATCACTTCTCCACAAAAACTTCATATCCGAACGAGCTATTGCACATTTCTCATTTTATAATCACTTGGAATAACTGATAATTATGTTCGTTCCTAAAATTCTCCATCTAAATAACCAACCCCCTAAGATGGTGTTGTAGTTAATATCTCGTTTGGATATGATTATTTATATAGTGGTTGTAGTCAATAGATTTTTGGATAAAGGTTTATGTAGAAGTGTGGCACGTTTGGATGTGATTAGAAAGAAATGATTATTTTGAGAGGTCATTAATAAGTGATTAGAAATGAATGATTATTTTGAAGAGGTAAAAATGAAGGATTGAAAAGTAGAGATTGCAATAGCTCGACTGGATGTAATTGTCTAAAGATAAGTTGCAAACACTCATTTGTTTTAGATGCTTAATTATGCTAATCAAACATCCCCTAAAAATTATTTAAGAGGTGAAAAATAGTGGATAGAGTAGTAGTGGACTATACGGGTCTCAAACATGAAACCTTCACTTTATTAACACGACACTCCAACCAAAAGCGCTAATGGGGGTTGTAGTTAATAGCTCGTTTAAATATGGCTATTTGTAGAAGGGTATTATTGAAAATTAGTGATTACAATAGCTCGTGTGGATGTGATTTTTTGAAGAGGAAATGCAAAACTCATTTGTAATAGCTTCTTAATTATGCTAATCAATCATCCCTTGAGAAATATTAATGTGGTTCAACTATGGGAAGAAAGTAATGGTGGCCCATGCAGGTTTCGAACCTGCGACCTTCGCGTTATTAGCACGACGCTCTAACCAACTGAGCTAATAGGCCAATTACTAATTCTTGGAATTTCGTTTGTCAACATTCCCATCCACGTTACTATTGATAACTTCTCCACAAAAACTTCATATCGAAACGAGCTATTGCAGATATCTCATTTTATAATCACTTGGAATAACTGATAATTATGTTCGTTCCTAAAATTCTCCATCTAAATAACCAACCCCCTAATATGGTGTTGTAGTTAATATCTCGTTTGGATATGATTATTTATATAGGGGATGTAGTCAATAGATCTTCGAAAAAAGGTTTTTGTAGAAATATGGCACGTTTGGATGTGATTAGAAAGAAATTATTATTTTGAGAGTTCATTGATAAGTGATGAAAATGAATGATTATTTTGAACAGGTAAAAATGAAGGATTGAAAAGTAGAGATTGCAATAGCTCGACTGGATGTGTTTGTTTGAAGATGAGTTGCAAACACTCATTTGTAATAGTTGCTTAATTATGCTAATCAATCATCCCTTGGGAAATATTAACGAGGTGCAACATTGGGGATAAAGTAATGTTGGCACACAGGTCTCGAACCTGCGACCTCTGTGTTATTAGCACAATGGTCTAACTCTAACAACCTGAGCTATTAGGCCAATTATGAATTTATTGAAATTTGTTTGGCAACAATCCCATCCATACGAGTTATTATTGACCACTTCTCCACAAAAACTTCATATTCAAACGAGCTATTGCACATATCTAATTTCATAATCACTTTAAATAACTCATCTTTCTAATCACTCCTAAAATTATCCATCTAAACAACCACCTTCTAAGATGGTGTTGTAGTTAATAGCTTGTTTGGATATGATTATTTGTAGAGGGGTTGCAGTCAATAACTCTTCGGATAACTGTTTTTATAGAAGTGTGGCTCGTTTGGATGTGATTAGAAAGAAATGTTTATTTTGAGAGGTCATTAATAAGTGATTAGAAATGAATGATTATTTTGAGCAGGTAGAAATGAGGGATTGAAAAGTAGAGATTGCAATAGCTCGACTGGATGTAATTGTCTGAAGATAAGTTGCAAACACTCATTTGTAATAGATGCTTAATTATGCTAATCAAACATCCCCTAAAAATTATTTAAGAGGTGAAAAATTGTGGATAGATTAGTAGTGAACCATACAGGTCTCAAACATGCAACCTTCGCGTTATTAACACGACACTCAAACCAAAAACGCTAATGGGGGTTGTAGTGAATAGCTCGTTTGAATAGGGTTATTTGTAGAAGGGTATTATTGAAAATTAGTGATTACAATAGTTCGTGTGCATGTGATTTTTGGAAGAGGAAATGCAAAACTCATTTGTAATAGCTTCTTAATTATGCTAATCAATCATACCTTGAGAAATATTAATGTGGTTCAACTGTGGGAAGAAAGTAAAGGTGGCCTATGCAGGTCTCGAACCTGCGACCTTCGCGTTATTAGCACGACGCTCTAACCAACTGAGCTAATAGGCCAATTGCTAATTCTTGGAATTTCTTTTGTTAACATTCCCATCCATACGAGTTACTATTGATCACTTCTCCACAAAAACTTCATATCTGAACGAGCTATTGCACATTTCTCATTTTATAATAACTTGGAATAACTGATAATTATGTTCGTTCCTAAAATTTTCCATCTAAATAACCAACCCCCTAAGATGGTGTTGAAGTTAATATCTCGTTTGGTTATGATTATTTATACAGGGGTTGTAGTCAATAGATTTTTGGATAAAGGTTTTTGTAGAAGTGTGGCACGTTTGGATGTGATTAGAAAGAAATGATTATTTTGAGAGGTCATTAATAAGTGATTAGAAATGAATGATTATTTTGAAGAGGTAAAAATGAAGGATTGAAAAGTAGAGATTGCAATAGCTCGACTGGATGTAATTGTCTGAAGATAAGTTGCAAACACTCATTTGTAATAGATGCTTAATTATGCTAATCAAACATCCCCTAAAAATTATTTAAGAGGTGAAAAATAGTGGATAGAGTAGTAGTGGACTATACGGGTCTCAAACATGAAACCTTCACTTTATTAACACGACACTCCAACCAAAAACGCTAATGGGGGTTGTAGTTAATAGCTCGTTTGAATATGGTTATTTGTAGAAGGGTATTATTGAAAATTAGTGATTACAATAGCTCGTGTGGATGTGATTTTTTGAAGAGGAAATGCAAAACTCATTTGTAATAGCTTTTTAATTATGCTAATCAATCATCCCTTGAGAAATATTAATGGTGTTCAACTGTGGGAAGAAAGTAATGGTGGCCCATGCAGGTTTCGAACCTGCGACCTTCGCGTTATTAGCACGACGCTCTAACCAACTGAGCTAATAGGCCAATTGCTAATTCTTGGAATTTCGTTTGTCAACATTCCCATCCATGTTACTATTGATAACTTCTCCACAAAAACTTCATATCGAAACGAGCTATTGCACATATCTCATTGTATAATCACTTGGAATAACTGATAATTATGTTCGTTCCTAAAATTCTCCATCTAAATAACCAACCCCCTAAGATGGTGTTGTAGTTAATATCGCGTTTGGATATGATTATTTATATAGGGGTTGTAGTCAATAGATCTTCGGAAAAAGGTTTTTGTAGAAATGTGGCACGTTTGGATGTGATTAGAAAGAAATGATTATTTTGAGAGTTCATTGATAAGTGATGAAAATGAATGATTATTTTGAACAGGTAAAAATGAAGGATTGAAAATTAGAGATTGCAATAGCTCGACTGGATGTGTTTGTTTGAAGATGAGTTGCAAACACTCATTTGTAATAGATGCTTAATTATGCTAATCAATCATCCCTGGGGAAATATTAACGAGGTGCAACATTGGGGATAAAGTAATGTTGGCACACAGGTCTCGAACCTGCGACCTCTGTGTTATTAGCACAATGGTCTAACTCTAACAACCTGAGCTATTAGGCCAATTATGAATTTATTGAAATTTGTTTGGCAACAATCCCATCCATACGAGTTATTATTGACCACTTCTCCACAAAAACTTCATATCCAAACGAGCTATTGCACATATCTAATTTCATAATCACTTTAAATAACTCATCTTTCTAATCTCTCCTAAAATTCTCCATCTAAACAACAACCCTCTAAGATGGTGTTGTAGTTAATAGCTTGTTTGGATATGATTATTTGTAGAGGGGTTGCAGTCAATAACCCTTCGGATAACTGTTTTTATAGAAGTGTGGCTCGTTTGGATGTGATTAGAAACAAATGTTTACTTTGAGAGGTCATAAATAAGTGATTAGAAATAAATGATTATTTTGAATAGGTAGAAATGAGTGATTGAAAGTTAGTAATTGCGATAGCTCAAATGGATGTGATTTATTGAAGGGAGTTGGAAAAACTCATTTGTAAAAGCACCTTAATTATGTTAATTAAACATCCCCTAAAAAATATTAAAGATGTGAAAAATTGTGGATAGATTAGTAGTGGACCATACACAGGTCTCAAACATGCAACCTTCGCGTTATTAACACGACACTCAAACCAAAAACGATAATGTGGGTTGTAGTTAATAGCTCGTTTGAATATGGTTATTTGTAGAAGGGTATTATTTAAAATTAGTGATTACAATAGCTCGTGTGCATGTGATTTTTTGCTAATCAATCATCCCTTGAGAAATATTACTGTGGTTCAACTGTGTGAAAAAAGTAAAGGTGGCCTATGCAGTCTCGAAACTGCGACCTTCGCGTTATTAGCACGACGCTCTAACCAACTGAGCTAATAGGCCAATTGCTAATTCTTGGAATTTCTTTTGTTACCATTCCCATTCATACGAGTTACTATTGATCACTTCTCCACAAAAACTTCATATCCGAACGAGCTATTGCACATTTCTCATTTTATAATCACTTGGAATAACTGATAATTATGTTCGTTCCTAAAATTCTCCATCTAAATAACCAACCCCCTAAGATGGTGTTGCGCTTAATATCTCGTTTGGATATGATTATTTATATAGTGGTTGTAGTCAATAGATTTTTGGATAAAGGTTTTTGTAGAAGTGTGGCACGTTTGGATGTGATTAGAAAGAAATGATTATTTTGAGAGGTCATTAATAAGTGATTAGAAATGAATGATTATTTTGAAGAGGTAAAAATGAAGGATTGAAAAGTAGAGATTGCAATAGCTCGACTGGATGTAATTGTCTGAAGATAAGTTGCAAACACTCATTTGTAATAGATGCTTAATTATGCTAATCAAACATCCCCTAAAAATTATTTAAGAGGTGAAAAATAGTGGATAGAGTAGTAGTGGACTAGACGGGTCTCAAACATGAAACCTTCACTTTATTAACACGACACTCCAACCAAAAACGCTAATGGGGGTTGTAGTTAATAGCTCGTGTGGATGTGATTTTTTGAAGAGGAAATGCAAAACTCATTTGTAATAGCTTCTTAATTATGCTAATCAATCATCCCTTGAGAA
Organism: Sicyos edulis; assembly: GCA_036507275.1. NCBI lineage: Eukaryota > Viridiplantae > Streptophyta > Magnoliopsida > Cucurbitales > Cucurbitaceae > Sicyos > Sicyos edulis. Next base: position 40,211,957 of record CM071847.1, read on the forward strand.
ATATTAATGTGGTTCAACTGTGGGAAGAAAGTAATGGTGGCCCATGCGCAGAGTTTCGAACTGCGACCTTAGCGTTATTAGCACGACGCCTAACCAACCGAGCTAATAGGCCAATTGCTAATTCTTGGAATTTCGTTTGTCAACATTCCCATCCATGTTACTATTGATAACTTCTCCACAAAAACTTCATATCGAAACGAGCTATTGCACATATCTCATTTTATAATCACTTGGAATAACTGATAATTATGTTCGTTCCTAAAATTCTCCATCTAAATAACCAACCCCCTAAGATGGTGTTGTAGTTAATATCGCGTTTGGATATGATTATTTATATAGGGGTTGTAGTCAATAGATCTTCGGAAAAAGGTTTTTGTAGAAATGTGGCACGCGTTTGGATGTGATTAGAAAGAAATGATTATTTTGAGAGGTCATTGATAAGTGATGAAAATGAATGATTATTTTGAACAGGTAAAAATGAAGGATTGAAAATTAGAGATTGCAATAGCTCGACTGGATGTGTTTGTTTGAAGATGAGTTGCAAACACTCATTTTGTAATAGATGCTTAATTATGCTAATCAATCATCCCTGGGGAAATATTAACGAGGTGCAACATTGGGGATAAAGTAATGTTGGCACACAGTCTCGAACACTGCGACCTCTGTGTTATTAGCACAATGGTCTAACTCTAACAACCTGAGCTATTAGGCCAATTATGAATTTATTGAAATTTGTTTGGCAACAATCCCATCCATACGAGTTATTATTGACCACTTCTCCACAAAAACTTCATATCCAAACGAGCTATTGCACATATCTAATTTCATAATCACTTTAAATAACTCATCTTTCTAATCTCTCCTAAAATTCTCCATCTAAACAACAACCCTCTAAGATGGTGTTGTAGTTAATAGCTTGTTTGGATATGATTATTTGTAGAGGGGTTGCAGTCAATAACCCTTCGGATAACTGTTTTTATAGAAGTGTGGCTCGTTTGGATGTGATTAGAAAGAAATGTTTACTTAGAGAGGTCATAAATAAGTGATTAGAAATAAATGATTATTTTGAATAGGTAGAAATGAGTGATTGAAAATTAGTAATTGCAATAGCTCAAATGGATGTGTATTATTGAAGGGGAATTGCAAAAACTCATTTGTAAAAGCACCGTAATTATGTTAATCAAACATCCCCTAAAAAATATTAAAGATGTGAAAAATTGTGGATAGATCATGAGTGGACCATACAGGTCTCAAACATGCAACCTTCGCGTTATTAACACGACACTCAAACCAAAAACGCTAATGGGATTTGTAGTTAATAGCTCGTTTGAATATGGTTATTTGTAGAAGGGTATTATTGAAAATTAGTGATTACAATAGCTCGTGTGCATGTGATTTTTTGCTAATCAATCATCCCTTGAGAAATATTACTGTGGTTCAACTGTGGGAAAAAAGTAAAGATGGCCTATGCAGGTCTCGAACCTGCGACCTTCGCGTTATTAGCACGACGCTCTAACCAACTGAGTTAATAGGCCAATTGCTAATTCTTGAAATTTCTTTTGTTAACATTCCCATCCATACGAGTTACTATTGATCACTTCTCCACAAAAACTTCATATCCGAACGAGCTATTGCACATTTCTCATTTTATAATCACTTGGAATAAATGATAATTATGTTCGTTCCTAAAATTTTCCATCTAAATAACCAACCCCCTAATATGGTGTTGCAGTTAATATCTCGTTTGGATATGATTATTTATACAGGGGTTGTAGTCAATAGATTTTTGGATAAAGGTTTTTGTAGAAGTGTGGCACATTTGGATGTGATTAGAAAGAAATGATTATTTTGAGAGGTCATTAATAAGTGATTAGAAATGAATGATTATTTTGAACATGTAAAAATGAAGGATTGAAAAGTAGAGATTGCAATAGCTCGACTGGATGTAATTGTCTGAAGATAAGTTGCAAACACTCATTTGTAATAGATGCTTAATTATGCTAATCAAACATCCCCTAAAAATTATTTAAGAGGTGAAAAATAGTGGATAGAGTAGTAGTGGACTATACAGGTCTCAAACATGAAACCTTCACTTTATTAACACGACACTCCAACCAAAAACGCTAATGGGGGTTGTAGTTAATAGCTCGTTTGAATATGGTTATTTGTAGAAGGGTATTATTGAAAATTAGTGATTACAATAGCTCGTGTGGATGTGATTTTTTGAAGAGGAAATGCAAAACTCATTTGAATTAGCTTCTTAATTATGCTAATCAATCATCCCTTGAGAAATATTACTGTGGTTCAACTGTGGGAAAAAAGTAAAGGTGGCCTGTGCAGGTCTCGAACCTACGAACTTCGCGTTATTAGCACGACGCTCTAACCAACTGAGCTAATAGGCCAGTTGCTAATTCTTTGAATTTTTTTTGTGAACATTCCCATCCATACGAGTTACTATTGATCACTTCTCTACAAAAACTTCATATCCGAACGAGCTATTACACATTTCTCATTTTATAATCACTTGGAATAACTGATAATTATGTTCGTTCCTAAAATTCTCCATCTAAATAACCAACCCCCTAAGATGGTGTTGCAGTTAATATCTCGTTTGGATATGATTATTTATACAGGGGTTGTAGTCAATAGATTTTTGGATAAAGGTTTTTGTAGAAGTGTGGCACGTTTGGATGTGATTAGAAAGAAATGATTATTTTGAGAGGTCATTAATAAGTGATTAGAAATGAATGATTATTTTGAACAGGTAAAAATGAAGGATTGAAAAGTAGAGATTGCAATAGCTCGACTGGATGTCATTGTCTGAAGATAAGTTGCAAACACTCATTTGTAATAGATGCTTAATAATGCTAATCAAACATCCCCTAAAAATTATTTAAGAGGTGAAAAATAGTGGATAGAGTAGTAGTGGACCATACAGGTCTCAAACATGAAACCTTCACTTTATTAACATGACACTCAAACAAAAAAAAGCTAATGGGGGTTGTAGTTAATAGCTCGTTTGAATATGGTTATTTATGGAAGGCTGTTATTGAAAATTAGTGATTACAATAGCTCGTGTGGATGTAATTTATTTGAAGAGGAAATGAAAAACTCATTTGTAATAGCTTCTTAATTATGCTAATCAATCATCCCTTGAGAAATATTAAAGAGGTTCAACTTTGGGGAAAAAGTAATGGTGGCCCATGCAAGTCTCGAACCTGCGACCTCTGCGTTATTAGCACGACGCTCTAACCAACTGAGCTAATAGGCCAATTGCTAATTCTTGGAATTTCGTTTGTCAACATTCCCATCCATACGAGTTACTATTGATCACTTCTCCACAAAAACTTCATATCCAAACGAGCTATTGCACATATCTCATTTTATAATCACTTGGAATAACTGATGATTATGTTCGTTCCTAAAATTACCCATCTAAATAACCAACCCCCCTAAGATGGTGTTGCAATTAATATCTCGTTTGGATATGAATATTTATACAGGGGTTGTAGTCAATAGATCTTAGGATAAAGGTTTTTGTAGAAGTGTGGCACGTTTGGATGTGATTTGAAAGAAATGATTATTTTGAGAGGTCATTAATAAGTGATTAGAAATGAATGATTATTTTGAACAGGTAAAAATGAAGGATTGAAAAGTAGAGATTGCAATAGCTCGACTGGATGTAATTGTTTGAAGATAAGTTGCAAACACTCGTTTGTAATAGATGTTTAATTATGCTAATCAAACATCCCCTAAAAATTATTTAAGAGATGAAAAATAGTGGATAGAGTTGTAGTGGACCATACAGGTCTCAAACATGAAACCTTCGCGTTATTAACACGACACTCAAACAAAAAAAAGCTAATGGGGGTTGTAGTTAATAGCTCGTTTGAATATGGTTATTTGTGGAAGGCGGTTATTGAAAATTAGTGATTACAATAGCTCGTGTGGATGTATTTTTTTTGAAGAGGAAATGTTAAACTAATTTGTAATAGCTTCGTAATTATTCTTATCAATCATCCCTTGGGAAATATTAAAAAGAAGTGTGGCACGTTTGGATGTGATTAAAAAGAAATGATTATTTTGAGAGGTCATTATGTAAAGACCCGACCCGAATGGGGTTTTAAAGTAGGCCTTTACTTCAATGCATGCAAATGGAAATACATAAAATGACCCAACCAGGGGTCGGATTGAAAAACTATTCAAACATTAGAGTGGAAAACATTAAAACAAACTTAACATTCATTTACAAAACAGTGACTGATCAGTACTTTTCTTAAAACATAAAATAGTACAAAACATAAGTTTTCCCTTCAGACCAAAATCCATGTACATGATGTATTCAAAACAAAACAAAGTAAGACACGACAGAGTGTCAACAACATCCATGATCTCCCAGCCACCTCCGCTAGCCGCCTCGGTGCTGTTCCAAGTTACCTGTGGAAAAACCACAAAAATTAGGGTGAGTAACGAATTACTCAGTAAGAATCCCCGACAGGGGTACGATACGATGCAATCAATCATCTAGCAACCTAGTACACATGCAAACAGTTATCAACACGGATCTTAGATCAACGAGCTTATAAGGAAAATCTGGAGTCTTCGGAAGTCTCCTACTTCCGGCCTAATGATTGGTTCTCATAACCAATCCCGGGACATCACCGAGGTCTCTTTCACTCGGGGCATTGATCAGCTAAAAAACCGATCCCAAGGATGTCCTCAAGGGCCTCTTGCCCTTGCTGCAAATCTGAACTTACGGGAGAGTACCCGAAGCCTGGCTCTAAACTGGAAGGAATGGTGTACTCACGACATTAGCCCGGGGGAGCTCTCCGAACCGGCAACTAACGCTTGTGCGCACACACCGCATGCTGCTGCAACCGGCGTAAATGCGGGGGCCTAAGGGCAAACTACGCGGGCCAAGTACGCATGCCTATGACTCGGAAGCGGTGTCACTGATCACAGTAGCGCGAGGCCCTCGACGCTCATCTGTGCAGCCTGAACCACCGACCTGAAGCTAAGAACCGGGCAAGGTAGGCTTACACCGTTGGCAGGGTTCCGCTCTAGCAGGCTACAAACTAGGCTTATGCCGATGTGGGTAGCTAAATCCACATCGGATCGGGGAAGCAATGTACGTTATGCTGCGCGCACTTTACTCCCGACCAGGGGGACAAGTCACTAACATGCTCATAAAAGTAACAGGCATACAAGTCACAATCACGAAAGCATCGCAGGGTCCACACAACCCCGATAAGGAATCCTTACCTGGAAATAAGCAGAGAATAATAACTATCACGACCAACAAACAACCTTTGAGCCTCAATCAAAACCCGAACAACCTAAGCATTTCAATAAAACACCCAATTTAATTACAAATCAGCAGCCAATCAACTCAGGACCCAAAGAAGGAAAAGGCTCGGGAATTACCAATCGAGAAAACACTCGGCTCGGCCAAACGAACTCAGCTGGGCAAGGTATCGGCAAGAAAGGAGCTACCGGGGGGCGCTCGCTCTGGCAGGGGGGCAGCGCGCAGCGCAGGGCCGGGCGCTGGGGCGTGGAGGCGCGGCGCGGCGAGCTCTGAGGTGCAGAGGCGCGAGCGCGCAGGCTCGGCCAGCGAGCGGCGAGCGACGCTACAGGACGCGAGCGCGCGGGCTCGGCCAGGCGAAGGCAACGAGACGCACCTGGGCTACAGGGGACGCGCGCGGGGACACGGCAAGCTGCAGGGCTGGTCGGCCTGGCGCGGGGCGAGGTGGCGCTGGCGTGGGTCGGCACGGTGCGAGCTGGGGCTGGGCGAGCTGGGGCAGCCTTGGTCGACGTTGGCACGGGGGTGGCTCGGTGTGGCTAGGCGAGCTGGGCGAGCAAGGGGGCTCGGGGCTGGCTAGGGGTCGGGTAAGGGAGAGAGAGAGAGAGAGAGAAATGAAAATTAAAAACACATGGGGAAATTTGGGGATTTTTCTTATTTATTTAATAATTCATACTTATCCCAAAAATGCCTTAAAATCCATTTAAATAAATCCCTAAAAATCCCATTTTGGCTTCCTCTTCGAGACCCGACTGAAGCGATCTTTCTCAATAATAAAACTCACTTAATAAATCACAAAGGCAAAGGTTCAAATCCCAAATCTTGACTGGGGAGCAAAAAGACCGAAATACCCCTAAGGGTTAAAATGCTCTAACGGCCCAACCGATTGCCCTAATACTGAACCGAGAGTACCTGGAAAACCGAAATTGAAATCTGGGCCGTTACACATTAATAAGTGATTAGAAATGAATGATTATTTTGAACAGGTAAAAATGAAGGATAAAAAAGTAGAGATTGCAATAGCTCGACTGGATGTGATTGTTTGAAGATGAGTTGCAAACACTCATTTGTAATAGTTGCTTAATTATGCTAATGAATCATCCCTTGAGAAATATTAAAAAGGTGCAAGATTGGGAATAAAGTAATGTTGGCACACAGGTCTCGAACCTGCGACCTTTGTGTTATTAGCACAATGGTCTAACGACCTGAGCTATTAGGCCAATTATGAATTCATGGAAATTTCTTTGGCAACAATCCCATCCATACGAGTTATTATTGACCACTTCTCCACAAAAACTTCATATCCAAAAGAGCTATTACACATATCTAATTTCATAATCACTTTAAATAACTCATCTTTCTAATCACTCATAAAATTCTCCATCTAAACAACCACCCTCTAAGATGGTGTTGTAGTTAATAGCTTGTTTGGATATGATTATTTGTAGAGGGGTTGCAGTCAATAACTCTTCGGATAACTGTTTTTATAGAAGTGTGGCACGTTTGGATGTGATTAGATAGAAATGATTATTTTGAGAGGTCATTAATAAGTGATTAGAAATGAATGATTATTTTGAACAGGTAAAAATGAAGGATTGAAAATTTGGGCTTGCAATAACTCGAATGGATGCAATTGTTTGAAGATGAGTTACAAACACTCATTTGTAATAGATGCTAAATTATGCTAATCAAACATCCCCTAAAAATTATTTAAGATATGAAAAATAGTGGATAGAGTAGTAGTGGACCATACAGGTCTCAAACATGAAACCTTCGCGTTATTAACACGACACTCAAACAAAAAAAGCTAATGGGGGTTGTAGTTAATAGCTCGTTTGAATATGGTTATTTGTGGAAGGGTATTATTGAAAATTAGTGATTATAATAGCTCGTGTGGATGTAATTTTTTGAAGAGGAAATGAAAAACTCATTTGTAATAGCTTCTTAATTATGCTAATCAATCATCCCTTGAGAAATATTAAAGAGGTTCAACTTTGGGGATAAAGTAATGGTGGCCCATGCAGTTCTAGAACCTGCGACCTTCGTGTTATTAGCACGACGCTCTAACCAACTGAGCTAATAGGCCAATTGCTAATTCTTTGATTTTCTTTTGTGACCATTCCCATCCATACGAGTTACTATTGATCACTTCTCCACAAAAACTTCATATCCAAACGAGCTATTGCACATATCTCATTTTATAATCACTTGAAATAACTCATAATTGTGATTATTCCTAAAATTCTCGATCCAAATAACCAACCCCCTAAGATGGTGTTGCAGTTAATATCTCGTTTGGATATGATTATTTATAGAGGAGTTGTAGTCAATAGATCTTTGGATAAATGTTTTTGTAGAAGCGTGGCTCGTTTAGATGTGATTAGAAAGAAATGATTATTTTGGAGGTCATTAATTAGTGATTAGAAATGAACGATGATTTTGAATAGGTAAAACGAAAAGATTGAAAATTAGAAATTGCAATAGCTCGACTCGATGTGATTGTTTGAAGATGAGTTGCAAACACTCATTTGTAATAGTTGCTTAATTATATTAATCAATCATCCCTTGAGAAATATTAAAGAGGTGCAACATTGGGAATAAAGTAATGTTGGCGCACAGGTCTCGAAACTGCGAGCTTCGCGTTATTAGCACATTGCTCTAACGACCTGAGCTATTAGGCCAATTATGAATTCATGGAAATTTCTTTGGCAACAATCTCATCCATACGAGTTATTATTGACCACTTCTCCACAAAAACTTCATATCCAAACGAGCTATTGCACATATCTCATTTCATAATCACTTTAAATAACTCATCTTTTTAATCCCTCCTAAAATTCTCCATTTAAACAACCACCCTCTATGATGGTGTTGCAGTTAATAGCTTGTTTGGATATGATTATTTGTAGAGGGGTTGCAGTCAATAACTCTTTGGATAACTGTTTTTGTATAAGTGTGGCTCGTTTGGATGTGATTAGAAAGAAATGATTATTTTGAGAGGTTATAAATGAGTGATTAGAAATAAATGATTATTTTTTTAATAGGTAGAAATGGGTGTTTGAAAATTAGTAATTGCAATAGCTCGAATGTATGTGATTGATTGAAGAGGAGTTGAAAAAACTCATTTGTAAAAGCACCTTAGTTATGCTAATCAAACATCCCCTAAAAAATATTAAAGATGTGAAAAATTGTGGATAGAGTAATAGTGAACCATACAGGTCTCAAACATGCAACCTTAGCGTTATTAACACGACACTCAAACAAAAAAAGCTAATGGGGTTGTAGTTATTAGCTCGTTTGATTATGGTTATTTGTAGAAAGACATTATTGAAAATTAGTGATTGCAATAGCTCGTGTGGATGTCGTTGTTTGAAGAGGAATCGCAAAAGTCATTTGTAATAGCTATCGCACAGATCCAAACAAAGCATTATAATCACTCCTAAAAACTTCATATCCAGACAAGCTATTGCACATATATTTTTTCATAATCACTGTAAATAACTCATCATTCTAATCACTCCTAAAAATCTCCATCTAAACAACCACCCTCTAAGATGGTGTTGTAGTTAATAGCTTGTTTGGATATGATTATTTGTAGAGGGGTTGCAGTCAATAACTCTTTGAATAACTGTTTTTGTAGAAGTGTGGCTCGTTTGGATGTGATTAGAAAGAAATGATTATTTTGAGAGATCATAAATAAGTGATTAGAAATAAATGATTATTTTGAATAGGTAGAAATGAGTGATTGAAAATTAGTAATTGCTATAGCTCGAATGGATTTGATTGATTGAAGAGGAGTTGCAAAAACTCATTTGTAAAAGCACCTTAATTATGTTAATCAAACATCCCCTAAAAAATATTAAAGATGTGAAAATTTGTGGATAGAGTAGTAGTGGACCAACAGTTCTCAAACATGCAACCTTTGCATTATTAACATGACAATCAAACCAAAAAAGCTAATGGGGTTGTAGTTAATAGCTCGTTTGAATATGGTTATTTATAGAAGGGCATTATTGAAAATTAGTGATTACAATAGCTCGTGTGGATGTCGTTGTTTGAAAAGGAATTACAAAACTCATTTGTAATAACTACTTAATTATGCTAATTGATCATCCTTGAGAAATATTAAAAAGGTGCAACATTGGCGATAAAATAATGGTGGCCCATGCAGGTCTCGAACCTGCGACCTTCACATTATTAGCACGACGCTCTAATCAACTAAACTAATAGGCCAACTGTTGATTCTTGGAAAATTTTTTTGGCAACATTCCCATCTATACGAGTTTCTATTGACCACTTCTCCACAAAAACTTCATATCCAAACGAGCTATGCACATATCTCATTTTCTAATCACTTGAAATAACTCATGATTCTGATCACTCCTAAAAATCTCCATCTAAACAACCAACCCCGTATTATGGTGTTGCAGTTAGTAGATTTGATTATTTGTAGAGGGGTTGCAGTCAATAGCTCTTCTTATAATAGTTTTTCTAGAAATGTGGCTTGTTTGGATGTGATTGAAAGAAATGATTATTTTGAGAGTTCATAAATGAGTGATTGCAATATCTCATCCGGATGTTATTGTTTAAAGAGGAGTTGTAGAAACTCATTTGTAATAGCACCTTAATTATGTTAATGAAACATGCCTTCACAAATATTAAAGAGGTGCAACATTGGGGATAGATAAAGTAATAGTGGCGGCCCATGCAGCTCTCAAACCTGCGACCTTCACGTTATTAGCACGACGTTCTAACCAATTGAGCTAATAGGCCAATTGTTGATTCTTGGAAATTCCTTTGACAACATTCCCATACATATGAGTTATTATTAACCACTTCCCCACAAAAACTTCATATCAAAATGAGCTATTGCACATATCTCATTTTATAATCACTTGAAATAACTCATAATTCTAATAACTCTTAAAAATCTCCATCTAAACATCTCCTAAGATGGTGTTGAATTCGATAGCTCGTTTGGATTTGATTATTTGTAGAGGGGTTGCAGTCAATAGCTCTTTGGATAATAGTTTTTGTAGAAGTGTGGCTCGTTTGGATGTGATTTGAAGAGGTCGTAAATGAGTGATTAGAAATGAATGATTATTTTGAATAGGTAGAAATAAATGACTGAAAATTAGTGATTGTAATAGCTCGAGTATATGTGATTGTTTAAAGAGGAGTTGCAAAAACTCATTTACAATAGCACCTTAATTATGTTTATCAAACATCTCCTAAGAAATATTAAAGAGGTGCAAAATTGGGGATAGAGTAGTAGTGGCCCATGCAGGTCTCGAATGTGCGACATTCGCATTATTAACACAATGCTCTAACCAATAGAGCTAATAGGCCAATTGATCAGAGTTGGCAATTCTCACGCCAAAATTCCCATCCATACGAGTTATTAATGACCACTTCTCCACCAAAAATTTATATCCAAACGAGCTATTACACAAATCTCAATTTGCAATCACTTTAAATAACTCTTCATTCTAATCACTCCTAAAAATCCTCATCTAACCAACCAACCCCTCAAGATGGCGTTGTAGTTAATAGCTTGTTTGAATATGGTTATTTGTAGAAGGGTTGCACTTAATAACTTTTTGGATAATGGTTTTTGTAGAAGTGTAGCGCATTGGATGTGATTAGAAATAAATGATTTTTTTGAAATATCATAAATGAGTGATTTGAATTATTGATTACAATAGCTTGTGTGGATGTGATTGTTTGAAGAGGAGTTGCAAAACTCATTTGTAATAGCTCTTTAATTCTGCAAATCATACATCCCCTAAGATATATTAAAGAGGTGCAAAATTGGGGATAGAATCGAATAGAAATAGCTCCATAATTATGCTAATCAAACATCCCCTAAGATATATTAAAGACGTGCAAAATTGAAGAGGTGCAAAATTGGGGATAGAGAAGAGGTGGCCCATGCAGGTCTTGAACCTGCGACCTTTGTATTATTAGCACAACGTTTTAAACAACTGAACTAATTGGCCAATTAATGATTGTTGGCAATTCCTTCGGTAACATTCTCATCCATACGAGTTATTATTGACTACTTCTCCACAAAAACTTTATGTCCAAACGAGTTATTGTACAAATCTCAATTTAAAATCACTTTAAATAACTCCTCATTCAAATCACTCATAAAAATTTCCATCCAAACAACCAACCCCCTAAATGGTGTTGCAGTTAATAACTCATTTGGATATGGCTATTTGTAGAGAGGTTGCAGTCAATATCTCTTTGAATAATGGTTTTTGTAGAAGTGAGCTCGTTTGGCTGAGATTAGAAATAAATGATTATTTTGAGAGGTCATAAATGAGTGATTTGAAATGAATGATTATTTTGAAAGTTTAGAAATGAATGATTGAAAATTAGTAATTACAATAGCTCGTCTTGATGTGATTGTTTGAAGAAGAGTCGCAAAAACTCATTTGTAATAGCTCCTCAATTATGTTAATCAAACATCCCCTAAGAATATTAAAGAGGTGAAATTGTTTGGATACAGAAGTGGTGGCCCATTCTGGTCTCGAACTTACGAGATACGCGTTAATAGTACAACACTCTAACCATCTAGGCTAATAGGCGAATTGATGATTTTAGCAATTCCTTTACCACAATCCCCATTCATAGAAATAAATGATTTTTTTTAGAGGTCATTAATGAGTGATTAGAAATGAATGATTTTTTAGAATGGTTAGAAATGAATGACCAAAAATTAGTGATTACAACAGTTGTGTGATTCTTTGAAGAGGAGTTGCAAAACTCATTTGTAATAGTTCCTTAATTATGTTAATCAAATGTCCCATAAGAAATGTTAAAGAAGTTCAAAATTGGGGATAAAGTAATTGTGGCCCATGCAAGTCTTGAACCTGCAACCTTTGCGTTATTAGCATAACACTCTAATGAACTAAACTAATAGACCATTCGTTGATTAGTTGCAATTCCTTCACCAACATTCCCATCCTTACGAGTTATTATTGACCACTTATCCACAAAAATACTTCCTATCCAAACGAGCTATTGCAGAAATCTCAATTTACAATCACTTCAAAAAACTCCTAATTCTAGTCACCCCTAAAAATCTTCATCCAAACAACCAACCCCCTGTAAGAACCCGACTTCTGAAACCATCTTAAACCCAGTTCTTAATTAGTATGCATGGATTAAATACATTTATAATTGGTACGGTTTAAAACAAAACTACTTTATTTCAAACCTTAAACAGTTCATTCAACGACGTAAAACAATAAATGAGCCTCTTGCCTGAGGTTACTAAAATCAATTCAAATTATGAAATAATGATGAATCGGTCCCTAACTGACATGCTGAAACAATAAAGAATAAATTAAATAGGGAAAAAATTAAACAACGGACTCTCATGATTGTTCAACTCCTCGTTAGCCGTCTCGATGCTGTCTCACATTACCTGGTGGAAAACCACATAAATAAGGGTGAGTACGAAAGTACTAAGTAAGAATCCCCAAATAGGGTACAATACACAAGTTATCACATCATCTAGCATCCTAGCAATACATGCGAACCGATCAACTTTCAATCCAAACTTGAATTCTCAACATAACTCCCAATATCGAGAGTTTGATGACTCCCGACCTAACAATCAGCTCACTATACTGATCTGAACACTAAAGAGACGATCCAAATGTTCAACTCTAGATAGATACAAGGAATGGTGTACTGACTACACTAGCCCGAGGGAGACTTCCTCTCGGTATCTAGTGCGTGTGCGCACACTACATGCTATTGAAACCAAGTAAAGTAGCGGTGGCTCGTGCAAGTCTACGCAGACTACACTAGTCCAGGTCCACATGCCTAACAAGATTGTGAATTAGTGTCCACTAATCCACAGTCAGTGGGAGGCCTTCGGCACCCTACTATGGTAGCCTATTCACACATAACACTTCAAACTAAGAAAACTCCCATGGCAGGCTTACACCATGTCCAGAATTCCACTATAACAGGCCTCAAAACAAGCATTAGTCCTACGTTTTGTATGCATAAAATCATTTTAGAAGACAATGCATAAAATTTAGTGGAACATCAAAGATGATCGAATCCAGCAATATAGGGAGTAGTGAAGAAGGAAATCATAAAATGGCTAGATGCAGAGGTGATCTATCTTATATTAGATAGCTAATGGGTGAGTCCTATTCAATGTGTGCCGAAGAAAGGAGGCACCACTGTCATTCAAAATGAAATGAATGAGCTAGTTCCAACAAGATTAGTGACGGGATGACGAGTGTGCATGGATTACAAGAAGTTGAACAAAGCAACAGAGAAAGACCACTTTCCACTACCTTACATAGATAAAATGATGGACCGAATCGCATGGAATGATTATTATTGCTTTCTGGATGAATATTCAAGGTACAACAAAATTACCATTGACCCCAAGGATCATAAGAAAACTACTTTCACCTGTTCTTATCAAATATTGGCATTCAGAAGAATGTCTTTCCTGCTCTGCAATGCCCAACAACATTTCAAAGATGCATGATGTTAATTTTTTCTGATATGCTTAAAGATATCATGGAATTTTTTATGGATGACTTCACAGTGTTTGGGTACATTTTTTTCCAGTTGCTTAGCAAACTTGAAGAGAGTGCTAAAACGATGTGAAGATAACATCTAGTGCTTAACTAGGAAAAATGTCATTTCATGGTCAGAGAAGGAATTGTCCTATGGCATAAAATTTCAAAGGCTAGAATGGAGGTTGATAGAGTAAAGATTGAAGTTATAGAAAAGTTAGAACAACAAAAAAATGTGAAAGGAGTGCGTAGTTTTTTAGGCCAAGCTGGTTTCTACAAACGTTTCATTAAGGATTTTTCAAAAATTGCGAAACAGATGTGCGAGCTTTTAAAAGTTGAAATACCCTTCAATTCTGAACAACACAGCTTGCACACATTATAGCAGCTAAAAAGGACCCAGACTACTTGTAAGAACCCGACCCAAATAGTGGTCCTAAACTCGATTCTTACTTAGCATGCTTAAAATTTAAAACATTTAAATTAATATTGAAACTGCTTAACAAGAAAACATAAATAACCAAACTTGCATAAAACATTCATTCAATCATTTCCATAAATAGTTAATGGCCAATATTTAAAAGTTTAACATTTAAAACAACTCCTCAAAGCAAAATAGTTTTTCCAGCATGCTAACAAAGAAAGTACGACTCAACAAGACAATAGAGAGACAGAGTAAACGCCAGCAGCTCCCATGATCAATCAGCTCCCTCCGCTAGCTGTCCCGGTGTTGTCCTAAGTTACCTGGTGGAAAACCATAGAAAATAAGGGTGAGTAAGAAGGCTCTCAGTAAGAATCCCCAACTAGGGTACAATACGATACATCAATCATCTAGCATCCTACTATACATGCAAACAGTTACCAACACAGATCTTTGCTCAACGAGCTAACGAGACAAGTCCGGAATCCTCGGAAGTCTCCTACTTTCGGCTGAGAGACTACTCTCCTAACCAGTTCCAGAGACATCCACGAGGATGACCAACTCAAAAGCTGATACAAAAATAGATGTCCCCGAGGGCCTCTTGCCCTCGGCTAAACTGTTCCTATGACAAGCGGGAGAGTACCCGAAGTCTGACTCTATACTAGAACGGAAGTGGTGTACTCACGACATTAGCTCGGGGGAGCTTTCTGAATCGGCAACTAACGTGTGTGCACGCACACCGTATGCTGCTATAAACTGCGTAAATGTGTGGGCCTAATGATAAACTACACCGATCCAGGTATGAATGCCTAAAGACTAGGAAGCGGTGTCATTGATCTATAATGGTGTGAGGCCCTCCGCACGCAACAGTAGCAGCATGTACCACCGACGCCTGAAGCTAAGAACCGGCAAAGGTAGGTTTACACCGTTTGCAGGGCTCTGCTCTATTGTAGGCTACCAACTAGGCTTATGCCGATGCGGGAGCTAATCCACACTAGCTGCCTATAACGACCCGACCCGAAAGGGGTTCTAACTAGGCCGTTACTTCAATGCATGCATTCAAATCAACAGAAAATTTGCAATATGGTGTTCGGATTCTAAGTAAAAACTAAAACATAAAACATCCATTTAAAATCAACATCAATTCCTGGAACCTGTCCCTGTTTCCAAGCACCTGTTCCAAGTAAAATACATTTACAAAACTTACTCTGATCAGAGATTCATTTAAAACATACAAACTTTACAACAATGCTAGAATCCGGAAATACATTCAGAAAACACCCTAGGGCTCCGTGGCCAACTACATGTATTCAGAGAACATTTACATCATAAACATAAATAAGACTCAGAGTTGAACAACGAGTTTCCATGATCACAGCTCCTCCTCCAGCCATCTTGTCTCGCACCATGGCTACCTGTGGGAAAACCACAAAAATAAGGGTGAGTAACGAATTACTCAGTAAGAATCCCCAACCAAGGTACAATACGATATAATCAGTCATCTAGTACCAAAGTATGCAAGCAAACAGCTACCAACACAGATCATGGCTCAACGAGCTCATAAAACAAGATCTCGAGTCATCGGAAGTCTCTTTCTTCCGGCCTAGGGATTGGATACACTGACCAATCCTGGACATCACCGAGGTATCTGTCACTCGGGGGGAATACACTGATCCCTAGAATGTCCTTAAGGGCCTCCTTGCCCTTGCACTAAACTAGACTTACGGGAGAGTACCCGAAGTCTGGCTCTAACGGAAGGAATGGTGTACTCACGACATTAGCCCGGGGGAACTCTCCGAACCGGCAACTAACGCGTGTGCGCGCACATCGCATGCTGCTGCAACCGGCGTAAATGCGGGGGCCTAAGGGCAAACTACGCAGGACAGGTACGCATGCCTATGACTAGGAAGCGGTGTCACTGATCACAGTAGCGCGAGGCCCTCGGCGCTCATCTGTGCAGCATGATCCACCGACCTGAAGCTAAGAACCGGCCAGGGCAGGCTTACACCGATGGCAGGGTTCCGCTCTAGTAGGCTACAAACTAGGCTTATGCCGAAGTGGGTAGCTAACTCCACAACCGGCGGGTCGGGGGGGAAGCAAGATACGTTATGTTGCGCACAATTTACTCCCGACCTGAGCTAAATCCACCTTGGCGACCGGGGGGGGAAGCAAGATACGTTATGCTGAGCACACTTTACTCTCGATCAGTGGGGACAAAGTACGTTATGTCCGCTCAGCCTCTAGATGATGACAAACCCTACAACTCTATCTAAGAGTACAGAGTAAAATCAATGATTCCTAGCTAGCAAACAATGACCGACATCAAACACGCTAACCTAGCATGATACTACGAGCTTAAACAAGAATCATAAGCATGCTGGCAGAACAAACCTAGCATGGCACTAACATGTAAAATCAGGCAAACATGCTCGCAAGAAATCAATCAAACTGCTCTATCTCTAACATGCTCATAACAGTCAGCAAACATACAAGGCATATCATGAAAATATCGTAGGGCCCACACAACTCCGGTAAGAAATCCTTACCTGGTCGGAAGGCAACAACACACAATAAAATTAACTGCGATCGAACCCGAGCAACCTATAGCGAGCCAAACAAACACATCAATAATCACACAATAGGCCTAAATAATAATAAAATAAATAGGGCTCGGCTAAAGGAGCAACTCACGAGGCGTGGCCGACACGCTGAACGAGCCGGCCATTTGCAGGCTAAGCGATGCACAGCAAGCGCGAAGAAGGCGCAGAGAGCAGGCTCGGCGCTGGCTCTGACGAAGGGCGCTGGCTGCGCGCGAACGGGCGCGCGGGCGACGCTCGGGCGCGTGGCGCGGCTCGGCACAGCGACGGCGGGAGCGAAACGACGCGACGGCTACAGGATGGCTATCTGGCCGACACGGGCACGGGCGACACGGGCGACGCGAGGGCTGGGCGGCCTGGCACTGTGCAGGGTGACTCGAGCGCGGACGGACACGACACTGTGCGGCTGGGCTGGGCGATGCCACCTGGCTGGGCGACACTGTGCGACGAGGGCGAGGGGCTCGGGCTGGCGACAGAGGGCGCGCAGGGGCTGGGCTCGGGCTAGGCGTGGCTCGGGCGACCAAGGGCTGGGTGAGGCTCGGACGAGCAGGGCTCGGGCTGGCTGGGCTGGGCGACGCTCGGGCTCGGTCTCGGGCTGCTCGGGGAGAGAGAGAGAGAGAGAGAGAAAAAAAAGGAATTTGGGAAAAAAATAAAAGAAAAATGGGAAATAAAAGGAAAATGGGAAAAAAGGGAAAATATGGGATTTTTATCCTATTTTCCATCCTTATCCATTTTTATCCAATTTTAAAACCTTAAAATCCCATTTCCCGGCTTCCTCCTTCGAGACCCGACCGAAGCAATCTTTTCCAATAAATAAAACTCACTTAAATCCAACTCTCAAACCAACAATAAGGGCCCGGGCTCGAATCCCAAAGGAAGCACACAACCAACCATCACTTTGCCAAAGCCCAAACCACAACCGAGCATCCAACCGACTAGCCCAAACACCTCGGGACTCGCAACCCCACAACAAACAAGCCTCGACAAAGGCGGGAGCTACCTCGAAGCCCTGAAAACCATAAATCCTGCCCGGAGAGCCAAAAGACCAAAATACCCCCAAGGGTCAAAACCGCTCTAATGACCCAACCAAACAACTGAATCTTGACCCGAAGGCACCTCGAAAACTGGAATAGGAAACTGGGCTGTTACACTGCCGGGGGCAGAAGTAAAGTACGTTATGCTTCTCACTGATCCCGACTAGTGGGGACAAGATACGTTATGTCCACTCTCAGCCTCTAGATGAAGACAACCTATCTAAGCTATCTAGGATTACAGAGTAAGCGATTCCTAACAGTTCAAACATGCTCAACAAGTATATAAACATAACCTAGCATGATACTACAAACTTAAAGTAGGAATCATAGAATATGCTAGAAGAACAAACCTAACATGACATTAACATCTAGAAAACAAAGGTAAACATGCTAGCAGAGATAATCAACAAAGCAGTCTTATCCACTAACATGCTTATAACAATTAACACATACAAAGAATACAATCAGAACATATCGCAGGGTCCACACAACCCTGGTAAGAGATCCTTACCTGAAAAGCAAGCAGATAAACAACAACAACAAAGTGCTCCTTGAGCTACAGTGTCTCACAACCTAACAATATCATAACACATACAAATTAAACCTAGCTAGCTAGCAACCGAACTAGAAACTAGAAGCAAGGGATTCGAGAAACTACCCCACTAGCAACACTAGTGCTCTCGACCAAGCACTATGGAGGAAGCCCAAGAAGCTCTCGGCCACCACTTGCAAGTTGGTCTCGACTAGGGAATCACAACAACAACACAAAAAACTTAGCCCTCGGCCAAGGGAAAAACAACACAACCACTATACCATGTAGCTCTCGGCCAACCCAAACACAACAACTTCAAGCTCACCTTTGATGGTCTCGACAAGGACTCCAAGAAGCAAGGAGATCTCGACAAAGGAGGAGGTGCAAGCAAGATGGATTCGGCTAGGCTAGACAGGTGGAACAAGAAGAGAACTCAGTTAGAACACACAACCAAACACAAAGGGATTCGACTAGGGCTAAGCAAGAACACAACTTGTTGATCTCGACAAGAAGGAAAGCTTGAGGAAGAGTGTTCAACAACCACAAGGTGAATGGAAGATGATGAGCTTGGCTAGATGATGGAGAAGAGGGAAGAGCTCTTCTCGGCTAGAGCTAGGGTCTCGGCCAAGGAAGAGATGAAGGAGATGGAAAAGATGAGCTTAGACAATAACCAACCTTGGAGCAATCTTCAAGAGCTTGAAGTAAAACGACAAGGATAAACTATGGAGGAAAGGGATTCAGCCAAGGAGAAGAGAGCACAAGGGTGAGGTGGTCGGCCAAGGGAGAGGGGAAGGAGAAAGTGATGAAATTCTATTTCCTTTTTCTTAGTTTAAAAAGATAAAATGCCGAAACGATCCCACCTTCAAATCCTAGCTTGGACACTTTTTAAAAACCTTTATTTTCCCTTCATTTAGATTAACTCCACCCTCCAAACCACCATGGTTCGAATCCCAGCACCAACACAAATAAAACTCAATTTTCTCTTTTAAACCGACTAACCTCCAAACCTCACAGAAAGCAACTCTTGCCCTGGAACCTGAAACCGAAAAATAATTGAAGTCAACGAATGACAGAAACAACCCTGAAACCCTGGTTAATTACAACACCGACCCGGAGGGAAAAATGACCAAAATGCCTCTAAGGGTTAAAACTGCCCTAACGACCCAACCGAACAACCGAAAGAAATGCCAAACATACCTGGAGAACCGAAACATAAAACTGGGCAAATCAACAGTAAGAGACCGACCCGAATGGGGCACTAAATGAGCCCTTACCCCAATGCATGCATTCAAAGTAAAGAACATTAAACAGACATGATTTCGGATTCCAATTAAAACAAAAACATTCAAAATAACTCCTTTAAAAACTAGACAATTTCCCTGAAACCTGTCCTTGTTTCCAAGCACCTGTTCCAAGATAAATACATTTCCAAAGTTTACTCTGATCAGAGATTTACTAAAAACCATTCAAAACCTGTTCGGATACAAAATCTTTGGAATCCACAAAACATTTACAAAACATCCTAGGGCTCCGTGCTCTGCGCTACATGCATCAGGGGGAAACAAAACATAAAGAGTCATAACACAAAATCGAGTTTGATGGTCGAGCCCCATGATCACAGCTCCTCCTTGACCATCTGTCTCGCAACTTGGTTACCTGTGGAAAAACCACAAGAAGGGTAAGTAACGAATTACTCAAGAAGAATCCCCAACCGGGTACAATACGATATACATGGTCATCTCGATGAGCGTATGCAAGCTATGAATATAAACACAGAATAGAGCACATAGCTTAGCCCACACTTGGGCCTCGGATGCCAATTTAAGGTCTTAGTCCGGAATAATATCACCACACAGTCCAATACATAAGTCGCCCTATACGAGAAACAAGTCCGGCCTCACTGTCTACTCGACGAAAGGTACACATCGGCTCAAGATCCAGAGGAGCTCTCCGGCCGGCGCTGTAATGAGCGTAAGCATGCACCGCGTGCTACTGCGCACCATGGGGTGCCGGGTCCAGAGGCAAGCCGCCCATGTCCGATCACCACGCCTAACTAAATCTTTGGATCGGTGTCACCGACATAGGGGTGTGAGACACGGACACGTAAACTATGTCACTGAACCACCGCACCTGGGGCCAAGGAACGGTCGTGGTAGGCTTACACCAGGAAGCCGTCCTTGCCTTAACAGGTGGCAATCAGGGGCTACGACCGAACACGCTGAGGACGTGCCGACTGCCGGGGACGAGGCGATGCCAAGTCATCATCCCGACGGTTGGGGCATTTAACGATCGCCACCTCACCCAAGATTGCGGGGCCTACCGCTTGGGTTAGCTAATCCTCACGGGGTCGGGGGCGGAATGACTTGCTCGACGTCCCCGCCATGGATGCAAGGTACTTTATGCATCGGGCCGGATGATGCTATCTACCGCAACTCTAACTCCGCCATAGCAACAAACAAACAATTCCATAAAATCCAATATGTGCTCAATAAGAATACAACGAGCCTAGCATGATACTACGAAGCAAGGAAGCAGATCTGAGCATGCTAGAAGGGAACAACCTAGCATGGATTAACATGAGAATTAATCGGGAACAACATGCTAATCGGGAATTGAATTGAGTACCTAGCTATACATGTCAATAAACACAAAAAGCAATCAATCGGCAATCCCATAATATATCGCAGGTCCACACAACTCCGGTAAGAAATCCTTACCTTGGTGGGGACGAATTGACACGAAAACCTAAGCGCGAACGAACCCGAACTAGCTATCGAGAACCTATCAATCACAACAAAAATCACACAATAGGCCTAAATATAATAAAATAAACGAGGCTCGGCTCGGGAGCAACTCACGAGGCACACATTTAACGCGCACGAACTAGCCGATTGCACGAACGGCAAAGAAGTGGCCGGGCCGGGCGTCTTTGGGCGCGAGAATGGGCGTGTTGGGAGCTGGCCGCGCGCTGGCCGGGCGCGCTTGACGGGCGCGGCGCGCGGGCGCGAGCCGCCCGCGACGAACAGGCGTTGGGCGCGACGCGGCGCGCGCGCTTGTAGCGCAGAGGCGCGCGGCGCGCGCGGCAGCGCAGACACCGAGATGCGCGCGCGGCGTGACACGACGGCCGGGCGGCGCGCGCGCGGTGTGCGGCGAGGCTCGGCGGTAGGGCTGCTTCTGCGCACGCGAGCACGGCGAACAGGGGCTCTGTTTTTGCGCGCGAACAGGGGCGATGGAGAAAATCCGAATTCGAGCGTTTGGCGAAGATTCGACGGCCGATAGTTGTTGGACGCACTCTCCTACGCAAGCTGCACAAAAACCACCCAACAATTCACCTCGACTCGGCCGGAAAAATGGAAGTCGGAAATAGGGGTGAAGAACTCGAATTTTGAAGGAGAAGAAGAAGAAGAAGAAGTAACTCACCAGCTGCTCGAGATTTGGCTTCGGATTTGAGGAAGGAACTCGGTCGAATTGGAGCTGGAGGGGGAGAAAACGCGAAGGAGAATCGTTGTCGGTCGGAGAAAAATTCGCGAAGAAGAAAGGAGAAATGGGGAAGCTTCGGGCGATTTTGGCTTTTAAATCCGAAGGCACGAAACAAGGGATATGTATTAGATCGCGCGTTTAGATTAACAAACGCGCCTGATGAGCTCGGTGTGGCGCTACCGCCTAGCACGCGACACGTCCTTGGACTCATAATTTTTCCGGCAATTTACAATTTCAAAACCGGCCCTGTCGTCCCGACCCAAAATTACCAAAATGCCCCTGGGCCTCCCGGGAAGACCGGGATGAAAATTCCAGGCCGTTACAATATTCCCCCCTTATAAGACTTTCGTCCTCGAAAGTCACTTAAGATTGGAACAGCTCGGGATACTGCAATCTCATCTCATCCTCCCGCTCCCAAGTGGCTTCCTCTGAACTCTAACTCCTCCACTGAACCTTTACCAACCGGATTTCACGATTACGCAGTGTCTTTGCCTCAAAAGCAAGAATCCCCACTGGCTTTTCCTCGAAGCTCAAATCTTCATTCAGCTGCAACGGCTCAAAATCACCAATGTGCGACGGGTCCGGCACGTACTGTCTCAACATCGAAACATGAAAAACACTGTGCACTGCTGACAATGACGGAGGCAAGGCTAATCGATAAGCAACCTTGCCGATCCTCTCCAGAATCACAACAGACCAACAAAACGGGGACTCAGCTTTCCACGCTTGCCAAACCTCAAAACACCTCGCATCGGTGCGACCTTTAGGAATACATGTCGACCAACCTCAAACTCTAAATCCCGACGACATCGGCGTAACTCTTCTCGTCTACTCGAAATGTCAACATACGAGCTCTAATCTTTCGCGCACGACACCATTAGTCAAGTGCAGCAACTCGGGACCCAAACCTGCCTGTCACCAACCTCTTCCCAGAACACAGGAGATCGGCAACGCTTACCATACAAAGCCTCGAATGGAGCCATCTCGAATCGCCGATCGATAATCGTTGTTATATGCAAACTCCATCGATCATGTGCATCTGGTCCCAACTTCCTGGGAAATCCAACACACAAGCCCTCGAATCACGGTCAGACACAATCCTCACAGGCACACCGTGATAGCGAACAATTTGTTCCAAAAACAACTGCGCCCACTGTTCCACAGTATAAGTGTCTCTACCGGGAATGAAGTGTGTTCTCTTAGCCAATCGATCGACTATCACCCAAATCTGAGAGAACTTCCTCGGAGTCCTCGGCAAACCAGAAATAAAGTCCATGGAGATCTCTTCCCATTTCCACTAAGGTACACTCAGCGGCTGCAACAAACTGGCTGGTCTCTGCCTGGGTGCCTTCACTTGCTGACAAGTGAGACATCGACTGACAAACTCCGCAACATCTCTTTTCATACCCATCCACCAGAATGTCCGCTTAAGATCTCGATACATCTTGGTACCCCGGGTGCCAAGCAAACGGAGAACTGTGGGCCTCGAGAGCAACTCATTTCGCAATCTCGCAACATCCGAAACACACAACCGCCTCTGTCACGTCACCCACATGCTCGTGAATACACAAAGTCAAAATCTCCATCAAGCACTAACTCGTCACTCAATCTCTTACGTGCGGGGTCACTCGGTGACCGACTAACAATAATCCATTTGTCTAATTGATGGTCGGATCATCAACTCGGCTACTCGGGCAAGAACCTCACCCAACAACATCGCAATCTCAGCCCCGCTCGAACTCTCTCCGTAACTGGTGGGAACTCAACAACGCCGCGAGCGCGACGTCTTCCTACTCAAAGCATCGGCTACAACATTTGCTTTGCCCGGATGGTACCAAATCTCATGATCATAATCTTTTACCAACTCTAACCATCTCCTCCGCCTCATATTCAACTCTTTCTCGAGTAAGCAGATACTTGAGGCTCGGTGATCGGTAAACATCTAAATCCGCTCACCATACAGGTATTGCCTCCAAATCTTGGTCACGAACACCACTGCACGCCATTTCCATATCATGAGTCGGATAATTCTCGCTCATATGGCTTGGTGATTGGGAAGCATAAGCAATGACCTTCTCGTCCTTGCATCAACACACAACCCAACACGAACTTGGAAGCATAATTGTAAACCACGAAACCACTGTCCCCTCCGGGATCGCCAACATCTGTGCTTTGAAGTCAAATCGCGCTTGAGCCTGGCAAAGCTCTCATCACACTTACAGTCCCAAACAAACTCGACACCCTTCCTCGTCAGACGAGTGAGGGGCGAGGCTATGGCGGAAAAATCCTTAACAAGCCGACGGCAGCAAACTGTCAAACCCAGAAAGAAACGGCTCCTACGAGCAGACACCCAAAGGACAGATAGCTCCACATACACTCACTGTCTTGCTCCACTAAAGCAACAAGATCTAAATCTCACGGGGTAGAAACAGGGGTTCACCACGGATTGAACCTCAAAATACCAACGGGGCAACTCTCAACTTTCCTAGAAACAGGAAGACAACCAACAGGGCACGAACCATTCGCCCCACGAGCCAAAACTGACTTCTAGCAATTCCAAACCACGCCTTGGTCAACACCAAGCATCAACTTGCCACTACACCGGAACCAATCCGGACTCTACTCCAAACAAATACTAACTTGCTAGGCTACCAAGATTGCCAGCAATTTCCCCGAGGCTACGAACTACATGGCTCCAGCTTGCCAACTGCAACTCACTACTTGGCCTGACTGAGCTCTAGAGAGGTTCTCCACAACCTAGGGTTCTTCGACAACCCTCGACACCCACTGCCAACTAACGGACTAACAGCCAACTGCCTGAACAAACAACAACTCCTTTTTCCAAAGAACACAACCATCTTTGGCCAACTCCAACTCCTTGGAAACCAAGAGGACCCGAAACGCTACTGAATGCGTCATCCTCCTACTCAAGGAAGGATCCGAACAACTTTCTCAGTCATGACGATCAACAAGAAGATCCGCCAACCATGCTTAGGTCCACTTAACAAATCTTACCTAAGCAACAACCTGATACCATGAGCATGGTATCCTTACCACCTCACCAAAGCCTTACAACATTTACCTGGAGTCCAAAATTTTTTTTTTTTTTCCAAGAACTGAGCACCAGATCCCCACAGCAAACCCTACATGGATCTGAAACTCTCGCCACAGAACGAACCACACAAAACACACTTGTGTGCACAACTCCCAACCTTCATTTAGAGATCCAAGATTAACAAATGTTTTTCTCCCAAAAGCAACACTAGCTCCTGGCAGAGATACAATCAATCAACGGAACACCCAAAGTTCCATCTCCACACGATGCTCGAAGCTGTGGCAACCTTGCTCTACCAAAGCATAACCATGTCAAACCAAACTTACTTTATACCAGGCCTCTACCAAGGGTGCTTACCCATAAGGCATCCAACTCCTCTCACAAGGCATTCTACTCACCTCATAGGCATCCAACTCATGGTCCCTCAGCTGGACCCAAACTTGCTTCTACGATGCTCAACTCTCCTGAGATTTAGGCACTCGAAGGTAGTTGACCGCACTACCAACCACAAAGATCTCTTGGCCTTAACACTAGCGTGAGATGCACGCGCACTAACACTTACCAACCGTCAACCTGCTTGACTTACTCAACCTCCAAAGAACATCGGGAAAAGGCTCCTTTTGAACATCCCTTCGCTTGAAATCTTTCGATTTCCACTGAACTAGCCCTTCTTTTCACGACCTACACAGGTGCAACTACCACAAAGGGATCCAGGGCTAAAGGAGTGTGCTAAACTCCGAACGGCATAGAACCATCTGCTATGCCCATGCCAAACTCAGGCCTGAACCAGATTTAGTGCCAAAACGGCACACCAACCAATGCACCTCAAGTGCCACTACTACCAAATCCACATCTTACTACCAACGGGGCCAACAAAGTCACAACCTCAAGTGACACGAACTCTGGCTCGGCATACAAGGGCTCAACATCAACAACCATGCCTAAGGCATCTCATCAAGCTGAAGGCTCACAGCCTACTCTTGCATCTCCACATGATGCTCAACAAACGCTGGCCGGCTCTCTCAACATGCAGCAGCTAGCCCTACTCTAGAGCTTACCAAAAGAAGAGTGTTCAATTCTACCAAACAACTGAGGAAACCACCAACGGATCCAGTCCGTAGGGAACACTACTTGCTGCACCCTTAACTACAGGGTTCCGGCTTACTTGGCTGCAAACAACCACACTTCACAGAAGCACAAAGATGTCTCATCAACCTCCTCGAAGGCTACCAACTTTGCAACCACTCTCTGGGCAACCAAATAATCTATCAAGGCTAAAGATCAACACTTGAGCTACCCAGGCTAGTCCACACGGGGACCTGCTCCACAAACATCCACATCAGCACAACCACAGCTAACTCCTCTCTTGGAGTGGCATTCCAAAGCAAAGCACCTCCACCCTCTCACTAGGGGAAAACCATCAACTGGGCCACAGTTGGCCTATGGGAGTCCAATCTCTACCTCCCTCTGGAACGATGTCCCAAGGCATCCGAATCTACCTGGATACCACAACAAGCCACAACATACATTACACACTGCGGGAAGTTGGCATGATGGCGCTCTAAACCCAAACCAATAACGAGTCAGAACCTGCTCGTCTCTGCTCCACAACACTACACAAGGCATACACTAGATGACAGGTATTGTAAATTCTTAACCCTTTTTTCTCAACAAAAAATTGTAAACATAGGCGTACCTGATGACTGTCGGAGTGCTAGTGATCATGGGAAAACGACCTACAACAAAAGGTCAAACTACAGAATTTATGACTCTGAGCTCTGATACCAACTGTAAGGGACCGACCCGAATGGGGCACTAAATGGGCCCTTACCCCAATGCATGCATTCAAAGTAAAGAAACTTAAAACAGACATGATTTCGGATTCCAATTAAAACAAAAACATTCAAAATAACTCCTTTAAAAACTAGACAATTTCCACGAACTCGTCCTTATTTCCAAGCACTGTTCCAAGATAAATACATTTCCAAAGTTTACTCGATCGAGATTTACTAAAAACCATTCAAAACTCGTCGGATACAAAAATGGAATCCACAAAACAATTACAAAACATCCAAGGGCTCCGTGCCCGGCTACATGCATTCAGGGGAAACAAAACATAAAGAGTCATAACACAAAATCAGAGTTTGATGACTGAGCCCCATGATCACAGCTCCTCCTTCAGCCATCCTGTCTCGCAACTTGGTTATTTGTGGAAAAACCACAATAAGGGTGAGTAACGAATTACTCAGTAAGAATCCCCAACCGGGGTACAATACGATATACATGGTCATCTCGATGAGCGTATGCAAGCTATGAATATAAAAACACGAATAGAGCACATAGCTTAGCCCACACTTGGGCCTCGGATGCCAATTTAAGGTCTTAGTCCGGAATAATATCACCACACGCCCAAGACATAAGTCGCCTATACGAGAAACAAGTCCCGGCCTCACTGCTTCATCGCCGACGAAAGGTACACTCGCTCAAGATCCCGAGGAGCTCTCCGGTGGGCGCAGAATGAGCGTAAGCATGCACCGCGTGCTATCGCTGAGACCATGGGGGTGCCAGTCTAGAGGCAAGCCGCCCATGTCCATCCACCACGCCTAACTAAATCTTTGGATCGGTGTCACGACACATAGGGTGTGAGACCGACACGTAAACTATGTCAGCCTGAACCACCGCACCTGGGGCCAAGGAACGGTCGTGGTAGGCTTACACCAGGAAGCCGTCCTTGCCTTAACAGGTGGCAATCAGGGGCTACGCCGAACACGCCGAGGACGTGCCGATCGCCGGGACGAGGCGGCGATACCAAGTCATCATCCCGACGGTTGGGGCATTTAACAGTCTGCCACCCTCACCCAAGATTGCAGGGCCTACCGCTTGGGTTAGCTAATCCCTCACGGGGTCCAGGGACGGAATGACTTGCTCGACGTCCCTGCCATGGATGCAAGGTACTTTATGCATCAGGCCCGGATGATGCTATCTACCTGCAACTCTAACTCGCCCTAGCAAACAAAGAAACAATTCCATAAAATCCAATACGTGCTCAATAAGAATACAACGAGCCTAGCATGATACTACGAAGCAAGGAGCAGATCACGAGCATGCTAGAAGGGAACAACCTAGCATGGATTAACATGAGAATTAATCAGGAACAACATGCTAATCGGGAATTCAGAATTGAGTACCTAGCTATACATGTCAATAAACACAAAAAAGCAATCAATCAGCAATCGCATAATATATCGCAGGGTCCACACAACTCCGGTAAGAAATCCTTACCTTGGTCGGGGACGAATTGACACGAAAACCTAAGCGGCGAACGAACCCGAACTAGCTATCGAGAACCTATCAATCACAACAAAAATCACACAATAGGCCTAAATATAATAAAATAAACGAGGCTCAGCTCGGGAGCAACTCACGAGGCGCGATTTAACGCACGAAAGAGCCGACAGACGAACGGCAAAGAACGGTCGGGCTGGCGCTACTGGGCGCAGGAATGGGCGTCTTTGGGGCTGGCGGCTGCGCATATGCTGCGCTGTGCGTGCGCTGCGGCGCTGGAGCGCGAGAGCGCCGCATGGACGAATATAGGCGTTGGGCGCGGACGCGGGCGCGCGAACAGGGGCGATGGAGAAAATCCGAATTCGAGCTTTTGGCGAAGATTCGACGGCCGATAGTTGTTGGACGCACTCTCCTACGCAAGCTGCACAAAAACCACCCAACGATTCACCTCGACTCGGCCGGAAAAATGGAAGTCAGAAATAGGGGTGAAGAACTCGAATTTTGAAGGAGAAGAAGAAGAAGAAGAAGTAACTCACCAGCTGCTCGAGATTTGGCTTCGGATTTGAGGAAGGAACTCGGTCGAATTGGAGCTGGAGGGGGAGAAAACGCGAAGGAGAATCGTTGTCGGTCGGAGGAAAATTCGCTAAGAAGAAAGGAGAAATGGGGAAGCTTCGGGCGATTTTGGCTTTTAAATCCGAAGGCACGAAACAAGGGATATGTATTAGATCGCGCGTTTAGATTAACAAACGCGCCCAGTGGCTCGGCTGGCAGCGCCCCCTGTCTAGCACGCGACACGTCCTTGGCTTGAATCTCACTCGACGCGCTATTTAATTCCCTATTTATTTCCACATTCTTCCAAGCCCAAATGTCTTCACCAAAATTCCCGATCCTATTCAAATTGACTCATAATTTTTTCTGCAATTTACAATTTCAAAACCGGCCCTGTCGGCCCGACCCCAAATTACCAAAATGCCCCTGGGCCTCCCGGAAAGACCGGGATGAAAATTCCTGGCCGTTACATCAACTACAGAATTACAGAAAGAGGAGAAATACTGATCCATCCTATCTACTATGCCAGCTGAACTCTGAATGACGCGTAAATCAACTACACAACTACAGAAAAAGAACTTATAGCAGTAATCTATGCGTTAGAGAAATTTTGTTCCTATTTAGTAGGATAAAAAGTGATCGTTTTTACTGACCATTCGACAATAAAGTATCTCATGAGTAAAGAAAATGCTAAGCCAAGATTGTTCAGATGGATTTTGCTGCTGCAAGAATTTGACTTCGAAATAAAGGAAAAAAAGGGTGGGAGAACGTCGTAACAAATCATCTATCTAGACTAAAGAACAAATGAGCAGATACAACCATGCTCGATATATTTGAAAAATTCCTCGATGAACAACTGTTTGTTATCAAGCTTGTCGAGAAAAGAAATGCCCCTTGGTTTGCAGACATTGCCAATTATCTAGCAAGGCATGCCATCTCCACAGACTTAAACATGAAACAAGTTAAGCGGTTTTTTCATGAATCTCGCTTTTATTTCTGGGATTAACCATTTTATATAGACAATGTGCAAGACGGAATGATACATCGATGCGTAGAAGAAAACGAGATGAATGCACTATTGGAATCATGCCATGCATCACCATACATAGGACATTTTGGAGAAATTCGTACTACATCAAAAAAAAATTCAATCCAGCTATTTCTGGCCAAGCATATTTTAAGGATGTGCATCATTACGTGAAGACATGTAATAAATGCCAAAGGAAAGGAAACATAGGAAAAATGGATGAAATGCCAATGGCTTCTATTTTAGAGGTTGAATTATTCGATGTCTAGGGAATCGATTTCATGCGACCATTTCCCCCTTCGCACGAAATTTTTTATATCCTGGTAGCAGTTGATTACGTGTCAAAATGGGTAGAAGCAGTTGTCACACCTTTCAATGATGCTAAGACGGTTATAAAGTTTCTTCATAAGAATATTTTTACAAGGTTTGGTACCCCGCATGCTCTAATTAGTGATGAAGGAATGCATTTTGTAAATAACGCAATGTCTTATGTGCTACAAAAGTACAATATCAAACACTGCATTGCAACTCCTTATCACCCACAGACTAATGGCCAAGCTGAAACATCTAACCGTGAGATCAAGAATATCTTGGAAAAGGTTGTTGGACCTAACAGAAAAGAATGGTGAGTGAGGGAATATCTTGATTCATACTGAGAGAATAAGAAAAGGAGTTGTAACTAAGGCTAGGATTTGAGTGGAAATGGTTAATTGATAGTAGCAAGTAGTGTAAAGGGAAAATGAATAACTCAAAGAGAGAGTAAGAAGCTATTGAGAATTTTTTTTATAAAAGCTTTAAATTGATATTTGACCTTCAATAGCAATACCCAGTCAACAACTCTTATGGATCAGGTCAAAGATGGCAAAGTGGACCTCAACATTTAGGCAAATGTCTAGTTTTTTAAAAATAAAATATCAAATATCTAGTCTTTATGTTCATTTAAATTTATGTCTAAATCTATTATTCTGGAATTTTATAATTAAATGAATGACATTTGTACCCTTTTTATTTATTTATATTTTAAATGTTTAATATTTTCATTATAGATTTCAACTAACTAACTCCCTATAATTAGACTAATAACAAAATTGAATTATAAAAAGAAATTTAAATTATAACCTTATAAATCGAAATATATGGGATGGAAAAATAAGTTAGATTTTGAAAAAAAGAAAAAAAAAAAGGAGATTTAAAAATAGCTCCCTAAATCCCTCCCAACCATTTACATATAAATACATATTGTGGCGGGATGGGGTATAGCGACCTACATAATTGTGGCAGAATGAGGGTATAGCGACCTACATACGAATAAATAGGTCGTCGTCGTCCAACTAATGTGCTGTGTTGTAAAGGTTGTAAAATGTGCACGAGTGAAAACATGAGGTAGACGCGTGTACAACCAATGACTTAAAAGTACAAATTCTTACATATTACGAGACCTAGGGGCTAGTGTGTCATTACGAACATATGAGTATTCTAGACTGTCTCTCATGACTTCAAGCGTTAATTCCTTGCATTTCATGGTTTTGTAGTAACTTATAGTTACCCATGAGTATTCTTAACCTACTTTATTATGTACGCTACTTCAAGCGCAACTAAATCGATAAGCTGACTAATTTGTCGTCGTTGTCTTATAATTGATGTAGATATCCCTTTCAACTCATACTCCATTAAAGATGATTGTGATCTGTAAGGGACCGACCCGAATGGGGCACTAAATGGGCCCTTACCCCAATGCATGCATTCAAAGTAAAGGACATTAAACAGACATGATTTCGGATTCCAATTAAAACAAAACATTCAAAATAACCCCTTTAAAAACTAGACAATTTCCTGGAACTCGCCCCCCTGTTTCCAAGCACCTGTTCCAAGATAAATACATTTCCAAAGTTTACTCTGATCAGAGATTTACTAAAAACCATTCAAAACCTGTTCAGATACAAAATGCTGGAATCCACAAAACATTTACAAAACATCCTAGGGCTCCGTGCCCGGCTACATGCATTCAGGGGAAACAAAACATAAAGAGTCATAATACAAAAATCAGAGTTGGAAGACTGGGCCCCATGATCACAGCTCCTCCTTCAGCCATCCTGTCTCGCAACTTGGTTACCTGTGGAAAAACCACAGTAAGGGTGAGTAACGAATTACTCAGTAAGAATCCCCAACCGGGGTACAATACGATATACATGGTCATCTCGATGAGCGTATGCAAGCTATGAATATAAACACAGAATAGAGCACATAGCTTAGCCCACACTTGGGCCTCGGATGCCAATTTAAGGTCTTAGTCCAGAATAATATCACCACACAGTCCAATACATAAGTCGCCCTATACGAGAAACAAGTCCCGGCCTCAGCCTGTCTACTGTCGACGAAAGGTACACTGGCTCAAGATCCCGAGGAGCTCTCCGGTCGGCGCTGTAATGAGCGTAAGCATGCACCGCGTGCTACTGCAGACCATGGGGGGTGCCGGGTCTAGAGGCAAGCTGCCCATGTCCAGTCACCACGCCTAACTAATTCTTTGGATCGGTGTCACTGACATAAGGGTGTGAGACACGACACGTAAACTATGTCACTGAACCACCGCACACGAGGCTAAGGAAACGGGTCGTGGTAGGCTTACACCGTGAAGCCGCCCTTACCTTAACAGTGGTAATCGGGGCTACGGCCGAACACGCCGAGGACGTGCCGATCGCCGGACGCAGGCAATGCCAAGTCATCATCCCGACGGTTGGGGCATTTAACGATCCGCCACCCTCACCCAAGATTGCGGGGCCTCATCGCTTGGGTTAGCTAATCCTCACACGGGGTCTAGGGACGGAATGACTTGCTCGACGTCCCCGCCATGGATGCAAGGTACTTTATGCATCGTGCCCGGATGATGCTATCTACCGCAATTCTAACTCGCCTCTAGCAATCAGCAAACAAATCCATAAAATCCAATACGTGCTCAATAAGAATATAACGAGCCTAGCATGATACTACGAAGCAAGGAACAGATACAAGCATGCTAGAAAGGAACAACCTAGCATGGATTAACATGAGAATTAAATCAGGAAAATCATGCTAATCGGAAATTCGGAATAGAATACCTAGCTACACATGTCAATAAACACAAACAAGCAGTCAATCAGCAATCGCATAATATATCGCAGGGTCCACACAACTCCGGTAAGAAATCCTTACCTTGGTCGGGGACGAATTGACACGAAAACCTAAGTGGCGAGCGAACCCGAACTAGGTATCGAGAACCTATCAATCACAACAAAAATCACACAATAGGCCTAAATATAATAAAAGAAACGAGGCTCGGCACGGGAGCAACTCACGAGGCGCGATTTAACGCACGAACGGCGAGCCGATTGATTGACACGAACGGGCAACAACGGGCTGGCCGGGCGAGCCGGGCGCAGAATGGGCGCGCTGGGCGCGAGGTCGGGCGCGCATTGGCGCCGATCGCATGATGACGGGCGCGCGCGACGGGCGTGGCGAAGCGCGCGGGCGATGCGTCACTGGCGACACGGAGAGGCTCGGCATACTGGCGCCTACTGGCACGACTTCGGCGAGCGAGGGCTCGAGCGACGCTGCGCGGCCGGGCGAGGCGCTGGCGATGCGCGACGACGAAGTCGGTAGCTTCCGCACAGAGGTCGGGCGCGAGCTCGGCGTCTGGGCGCGATCTCGAAGGAAGGATGAATCGGGCGATTTGGGCGATTTCTAGCGCGATGGAGAAGAACTCAAATTGGCGATGGAGAAGATGATCTCGGACGAATTGGTTGGACGAATCCCCTTGGTCACCGCACCGAACATCAAACACACCAAATCAATCTTCTCGCCATCAATCAATGGAAAAACCAGAAAACAGAGGAGAAGGAATCGGAGGAGAAGAAGAAGATGACTCACCCATTGTTCGAAAAAAAGAAGAACGACTTGAAATGGAGAGGAACTCTGGTCGAATTGAGAGGGCAGAGGAGGAAATCGCGAAGAAAACTCGGTCGGTCGGAGAAGGAAAATCGCGAGGAAGAAGAAGGAGAAGCTCGGGCGAGCTGGCCTTTTAAACCAAAACTCAGCACAAACGGGCTTATATATCAGATCGCGCGTTTTGATTAACAAACGCGCCCGGTGGCTCGGCTGGCAGCGCCCTTCGCCTAGCAAGCGACACGTCCTTGGCTCGAATCTCACTCGACGCGCTATTTAATTCCCTATTTATTTTAACCTTTCCCCAAGCCCAAATGTCTTCACCAAAATTCCCGATCCCAAATTTCTGGGCCGTTACATGATCGACGTGACCTCCATGGTTGTGCAATCAAAACCATTTAGAAGATCGTATAATTGTGATCTTCAACATTTGATGTAGATTGTGGAGGGGTCGACGTTGAACAGGAGAACATGAAATTTCGAACTTCGATTGGATTGGGGAATCGATTATTTGCCTCTGTTCACTATAGGGATTTTTTTACAAATTAATTGAATTGCAAAGAGATACGTTGATTAGTTAAATAAAACTTTGATTTTTAAAATGGAATTCTAAAATGTAGCACATAAGTTAGTTAGATTAAAAATCTTATTTTTACCTCCACTTTCTACATTTTAAATGTTGGCGGTAGGAAAAAATGGTTAATTAAATAATAAAAAAAAATCTTAAAAGGAATCCTAAAATGTAGGTGGTAGGTTAGTTATATTAAGACTTTTTTTTTTAAAAAAAAAAAACTCCTAAAATATAGGCTCATGTAGAAGATTTTCTAAATAAAAATATTGATTATATAAAATAAAGGTCTCCTAAAATTGAGGTTTTTCTATAGGATTTTTTTTAATAAAAATATTGATTATTTTTAAATTGTGGAATATGGATGGACATTGTGGGGAGTAAAAATTTCTCTCTCTTTAAGGTAGACATAGATTTGAATGCGAAAAATTGGTAAAAATGTTTTATTTTTCGAATACTAGACAATTCTTACTATTTTCCAACATTTTAATGGCTTGTCTAACGGGCCTTATTATCCAAATGGGCCCTATGAATGAGCAATTCGACAATAGAAATTCTGGTACTTTCTTGACTAATTATGGGCTTGACTTTCAATCCTACTTTACTCCACTTCAGCAAGAAAATCAACATGGTAATAGTCCCTTTTGTCAACTAAGAGACAATTATATAACGTTTGTTCCTTAAATGTAAATTGATTATACCATGCACGAGGTGCTTGTTTTAGTTCATACAAACTTTTCTGAAGGAAACAAACATGATTAGGGTAATTCTTGTCAACCATTTTCTTTCTTTACTAATTATGGGCCTGACTTTCAATCTAATTTTACTCCACTTCAGCAAGAAAATCAACATGGTAATAGTCCCTTTTGTCAAATATGTGGTAATTCTTAACTATTACCATGTTGAATCGTATTTCTTTATCACCGCCGCCAACTCCGTCCACCCCTTTATAGGTCAGTTTTTATATAAAAAAAAAAATTAAATGTACTTTAAATTTTTTTATTGCATACTTGAATATTGTTAGATCTAAGTATAAGGTTTTTTAAATTGAAATAAGTAACCTAAATGTTTAGATTAGTTTTTTTAGATTTAAATGTATGTGTAGTTAGCTTTTTGTTAGACCTAAGTATATTATTCGGTTTTTAAGCTAAGAGTGTTGTTAAATATATTTTAATTAAAGTTAGATTTAAGTTTTTAATTTAAGAGGTTTGAAAATATTGACTTGAATTGTTAAGATTAATTTAATTTAGTTTATATTAGTTATGTCATATTGATTTGTTAAGATTAATTTTCATTAAGTTTAGTTATAAATTACATATTACTATTTCGTTTCGATTCGATTAGTTTTCTTTTTGATGTATGGTTTGTTTATATTAATTTTATTAAATATAATTTCAATTTAGTTTGCTTTAGTTGATGTATGTTTGGTTTCAATTTGGTTATAAATTACATATTACTATTGATCAAATATGTCTTATTCTTATAAAGAATTTCATATGGGTTGTGATGCCCTTTTAGTTGATGTCTTTGTCTTACTGTTCTTTTATTGGTTTATGTGACTTTTTTTTTTATTCTTAATCTTGAAGTGTCGGTTACTTTGATGTCCTTTAGATTAGTTTGGTTAGATTTAAGTATATGCTTAATTTTTTAAAGATAAATAAAAACGTGTTATCGAAAATTTTGAATCTGCAAAGTGGAAAAATCAGGAATAAATATGAATAAGAACTGGATACATAACCAAGATAGGTTGTCTAATGAGTATGCTAGAGGGGTTAAAGAGTTTTTAGAAATAGCAAAATCATATGTAAACAATGAGGTGAAGTCAAGATGTCCATTTAAACACTACATGAACTATATAATGTAAATCATGAAGATACATTAAAAAGAAACTTACGAGACCAGTCAAATCTAGAAAATAATTACAAATACAGTCACTTAAAAATAAACTTAGCAAATAAAGTTAATAGTATTAGCATACTTTTTTATAATACTAGCAATGAGTATTTATAATATTTATTACTAGTATTAATGAATATTTATAATACAGTATTAAAGCATATTGTTCGATATAATTTTCCTATATAAAAACTTTTAAGAAATGATTAGTTTAGTAGAAGGCCTAAGCTCCACAAAATTCCAAGTATATTCGGGATAGGCATCCCTATCTTTCAATCAAGCTATCAACTTGGAACCAGACATATTTAGGTAGTTTTTGGGTTGAGGAGTTATATTGAGTAGTTAAAAATTGAGAATTGTGTCAAAAACTCGTTTGGATGTAGTTTTTGTGTAGAAGAGTTAGAGTCAAAATCTTATTTGGATGTAGAGTTAAAAATGAGTAGTTATTTTTAGTAGTTAAAAAATAAATTATTAAAAATGAATGGTTAAAAATGAGTTATTTTGATTGATTTGGAAGGAATGATTAAAAATAAGTGGTTAGAAATGATTGAATAGTTGTAAATGAATAATTAAAAATGAATGGTTAAAAATGAGAGTTATTTTTAAAATTAAAAATGAGAAGTTAATAAAAACTCGTTTGGATGTAGGTTTTCGAGGAGGAGTTGATAACTCCTAATGCTATCTACTACCTAAATATGTCAAACAAACAGCCCCTATGAGTTGAATGTTTCTGGTTCTACCACTCTCTTTCATTGTACTTTTGTTTATAACCCACAAGCCAAGAAAGGACACAATGGTTCTTGATTAGCAAGATGGATGCAGAGGTATGCAATTACCCATAATTTAAAACAAGTCTTAAAGACTTGGTTACTCTTTTTTCATCTAAACTTTTGGTTCATATTTCATTTGCCAATCAAAGTTTTCTTACGACCCCTTTTCAAAACAACCCTTTTTCCTCCGACTCTTTTTACAAACAACTTTATCAAAACATAATTTCGGCCAACCATCCATTCAAACTGTTATGAAAATGGTAATCGACAACCGATCGAAGGTAAAGAAAACGTGAGAAAAGAAAAACAAATACACAAAAATTTACGTAGTTCACTAACGTAGTGTTAGCTAGTCTACGGACAAAGAATGGGAACAATTTAATTAAGGAGAGGCTAATTATAGAGTTACAGAATGAATATCATAATAAGGCTAGGGTTTAATTAGAGTTTATATAAGCACTCTCATTAAACTCTCATAATACAGTGACCTCCAACTATTAATCGCAAGACATTGGTGCGTTCAAGGCATATCTCAACACAAACATCCTTATCTATAATTTTTCTACAACCCTTTCTTTCAAACATGATTTTCATACAACCACTCAATCAACACATCATATCCAAACTACTGCATTTTTCCTGTGTCATTTTAAGATGCCTGAAATTGCATCCATAATCACAACAAAATAAGAAATTTTAAGCAGGCTTTTGAGAGTCTGAGACCCTGTTACTCTAAGCTTTAATTTACACTATTTAAACCCACTACTACTAGTATTATTTAGTCACAAAATTAGAAAATTAAGCTGAGGATATACTAATTAAAGTAACTGTGATTTCAAACCATGTACTAACTAACAAAAGTGACATCAAGAACAACAGTAAAATGTAAAATAACTCATTGTTGAAGAGTTATGACCTAGTTATTATGCATCTCTTGGTTCTTGGTTGTTAAGACCGAAGGGCATGTGTTTGGAGGTTTCCTGATATCCTATCCGTAGTTGGTGCTTAGAGAACATAGAAGAGGACATTAACATCAAGACATCTGAAACAAAAATAAATGTAGGTGAGCAAAAGAAGAAGAAAAAATTGCGGGCGAACTTACTTACGACGGTAAACGATGAGTGGCGAAGAACTTGGAAAATGATGGAGCTTGGAGAAAGACATCACTATGAAGATAGAGATATAGAGAACTTAGGTCTTAGGGTAGAAAGATGGGATGACAGAAAAATATGTCGGGCACTATAGATGTATAAAGATGACTGGTAAATGGCCGTTATGTTTCCAAGACAGTGCAGCATAGAGAGCAAAGATTTGTTGTTAGAAACAGATCCCAGAAGGAACAACAGGTTGGTGATTCTCACAGAAAGGGGACAGCAAAATACATTTTTCATTGTTTCTTCAACTACAACCACCGACT
The DNA here is from genome assembly GCA_036507275.1 of Sicyos edulis. Classification (NCBI taxonomy): domain Eukaryota; kingdom Viridiplantae; phylum Streptophyta; class Magnoliopsida; order Cucurbitales; family Cucurbitaceae; genus Sicyos; species Sicyos edulis. Next base: position 40,250,357 of record CM071847.1, read on the forward strand.
GGAATGCAACCATTGTGTTGTCTAGAAAATTCCTCAAGCTAGAAAATGCTTGGTTAGCGTCCTCTAAATTTGATCAGAATATTTCTATTTGGTGGGCCGCTGCCATTGTTGATGGTTTTCCTGGCTATTCTTTTATGAAACATTTGAAGGAGTTTCAATGAAGTGCAAATCTTGGAGTCATCTACAAAAAGTATTGGAACACCCTCAAGTCATCTATCATGAAAGTGTTCCACGACTTCTTTCGCAAGAATGTTGTGAATAAAATTGTGAATGAAACTTATATTGCCTTGATCCCCAAAACTGTTAAAGCTTCGAAAGTTAATGTATATCGCCCTTTCAGTTTAACTCCAAGTATCTATAAGATCCTTGCAAAGGTACTTGCTGAGAGACTCAAGATAGTTTTGGAGATGTTCTAAAACTAATGGTATTCTTATTAAAATTGACATTGAGAAAGCTTTTGACAAAATTCGTTGGGATTTCATCTTCAAAATTCTTAAGCTGAAAGGTTTTGGCGAAAAATGGACATCTTGGATGAAAGCTTATCTATCAACCGTAAACTTCTCTGTTCTTGTCAATGGAAGACCTCGTGGTAAAATAAATGCAACAAGAGGGATTAGACAAGGTGATCCTCTATCTTCTTTTTTGTTTGTGATTGCTATAGACTATTGTTGATAAAATTACTCGATCTTCACATATACCACTTAATATCGATGCAGCGGAAATAAACTAGATTCTAATTATGGCAATAGCTAAAATAAATAAATAAATGGAGTAAAGAAAGAAAAGTAATAATAACACAAAGATCTTACGTGGTTCGGACGAAGCCTACATCCACGGGCGAAGACGGCAAAAATATATTCCACTAGAGTTCCAAACGGGATTACAAAAGAGCACACTCAAGCACTCACCAAAATCCCAATACACCCAAAGATTTAAACTCACAAAAATTAATTTCTAAATGCAATTAGAAATTAATATAAAAGGAATTTAGAAATAAGAATTATAAAATTCTTATATAAATTTTTGCTGTGTTAATTGTGATTTTGCAAAGGAAATATACAAGTGTATATATATGATTTTGGGCGGTGGGAATTCAATGAATTCCCGATGTGGGATTTTGAAAATAGCGGCACAACAAATCTCCACCTTGACGCTAATTGATCCAAACACCAGATGAAAAACTTCAGTCGTCTTCGCCAACTTTAAATTGTTTAGAAATTGCAAACACCAACCAAATTCAAGCAATGCTTGAATTTGTTTAGTGGAAGAGATTTAGTCATCATATCAACTGGATTGTCGTTGGTATTAATCTTGCTCACAACAATATCACCACGAGCAATGACCTCACGTACAAAATGGTATCGAATATCAATGTGCTTTGTCTTCTCATGAAACATCTGATCTTTTGTAAGGAAGATAGTACTCTGACTGTCACAAAAGACTGTAGAAATCTGTAAGTCTTTACTAAGTTCACCAAACAGTCCCCTCAACCATATAGCTTCTTTACAAGCCTTAGTAATAGCCATATACTCAGCCTCTGTCGTGGACAAAGCAACTGTATTCTGCAAAGTAGCTTTCCAACTAATAGCAGAACCACCAACTGTAAATACATATCCAGTAAGAGATCTTCTTTTATCAAGATCTCCTGCATAATCAGAATCCACATAACCAATGACCCCATCTCTGGTTCTCCCAAAGTGCAAACCAACATCAATTGTACCTCGTAGATATCTTAGTATCCACTGAACTGCTTTCCAATGTTCTTTACTCGGATTGCACAAATACCTCACCGACAAAGACTTATCGCATAGGATAAATCAGACGAGTACAAACCATTGCATACATTAAAGAACCAACTGCACTGGAATAAGGAACTCGAGACATATAATCAACCACATCATCTGACTGTGGAGGTAAAACAGACGAGAGTTTAAAATGCGAGGCTAACGGAGTACTAACTGGCTTGGCATGATGCATATTGAATCTGGACAGAACTTTCTGTATATACCCCTTTTGACTTAAATAAAGTTTTCTCGCTTTCTGTCTCGACAATTTCCATACCTGAATTTTCTTTCTTCGCACTCCAAGTCTTTCATATCAAACTCTTCACTGAGCTCTATTTTGACTTGATTAATTTCTTTTATATTGTTAGCAGCAATCAACATATCATCAACATATAAGAGAAGATACACAAATGACCCATCATGATTTTTCTTGAAGTAAACACAGCTATCATAACTACTTCTCTTGAAATCATGTGTAGTCATAAAAGAATCAAATTTCTTGTACCATTGTCTTGGTGACTGTTTCAGGCCATACAGAGACTTCTTCAATAAACAAACATAGTCTTCCTTTCCTGAAACAACAAAACCCTCTGGCTGATGCATATAAATATCTTCATCAAGTTCTCCATGTAAAAATGCAGTTTTTACATCTAACTGCTCAAGTTCAAGATCATGAATAGCTACAACGCCAAGCAAAACACGAATAGAGCTATGTTTAACAACAGGAGAAAATACATCAGTATAATCAACACCAGGGATTTGACTAAAGCCTTTAGCAACCAATCTTGCTTTATATCTGGCTTTCTCAACTCCGAGAACACCTTCCTTTTGTTTAAAAACCCATTTGCAACGAACGGCTTTCTTATTCTGAGGAAGCTTCACAAGATCCCATGTATCATTCTTATGTAGAGATTCAATTTCTTCTTGCATTGCAATCATCCACTTATCAGAGTTGTTGCAATTTACAGCCTCTGTAAATGTAGACGGTTCCTCACTTGAATCAACGTCTTCAGCAACATTTAAAGCATAAACAACTAAATCAGCTTCCGCATATCTCTGTGGAGGTTTAATTTCTCTTCTTGGCCTATCTTTAGCAATAGAAGATTGCGTAGGTGCTTTCAAAGGTGAAGTAGTATCACCATCATGAGGAATCTCAGAAGAAGCGCCTGATGAAAAAGTACCAGAAGTAGAAGCACCATCTTGATTAGGACTACAAGATGATTTTAACCCAAACTCCACCTGCACATGTGAACTCTGCTGAATTTTATCTGAAGACTGCATTTTAGAAGACTGTCCACCAAACATGAAAGATTCATCAAATATCACATCTCTACTAATAACTACCTTTTTAGTCTCGGGACACCATAACTTATATCCCTTAACTCCAGGCTTGTAACCAATAAAAATACATTTCAAAGATCTTGGTTCAAGTTTACCATCATTCACGTGAGCATAAGCGGGACAACCGAATATCTTTAAATCTGAATAATTGGCTGGACTACCAGACCACACTTCTTGTGGTGTCTTTTTCTGGAGAGAAATATGAGGAGAACGATTGATAATATGACATGCTAAAGCAACAAACTTCAAATTTAAAATGATTTAGGTAAGCTTGCATTTGATAACATGCAACGTACCTTACTAATCAAAGTCTGATTCATCCGCTCTGCTACTCCATTCTGCTGCGGAGTATGACGAACTGTCGCTCTGCTACTCCATTCTGCTGCGGAGTATGACGAACTGTTAAATGTCTAACAATTCCTTGTGTCTTGCAAAATGAATTGAACTCACCAGAACAAAATTCCAAACCATTATCTGTACGAAGATATTTTATCTGATGCCCTGTCTGTTTCTCAATCATGGTCTTCCAATCCTTAAACGTAGAAAACACACCACTCTTCTGCTTCAGGAAAAACACCCAAACTTTCCTAGAAAAGTCATCAATAATGCTTAGCATATAAAATGTACCACTTTTAGAAGGTACTTTTGCTGGACCCCAAAGATCAGAGTGTATATAATCAAGTGTTCCTTTTGTATTGTGAATACCCTTCGAGAATTTGACACGTTTTTGCTTTCCAAGAACACAATGCTCACAAAATTCAATATCAGTAATTTTATGTCCATCAAGAAGTCCTCTTTTACTTAACTCGACCAATCCATTTTCACTCATATGCCCTAGACGCATATGCCAAAGTCGAGTAATATCAATATCAGATAACGAAGGTGTAGAAACTGCTACATCACCCATAACAGTAGAACCTTGTAATGCATAAAGATTGGCGAAGTTTTCGTCATTCTTTCATGATCACAAACCGCCTTTACTAACCTTGATAGCTCCACCTTCACCAGTGAACTTGTACCCTCGTGTAGTAAGAGTACTTAAAGAGATTAAGTTTCTTTTCAAATCAGGAATGTGTCTCACATCAGAAAGTGTTCTGATAACACCATCAAACATCTTGATTCTGATTGTTCCAATACCTTCTATCTTACAGGAACTATTATTTCCCATCAATACGGTGCCTTTTGACGTTGATTCATATGTTGAAAACCAGTCCCTATTGGGACACATATGAAATGAGCATCCCGAATCAAGAATCCAATCATCGGATTTTAATTTGTCATCAGAAGCAACTAGGAGATCACCATCATTATCAACATCTTCAACAATATCAGCCTGACCGGAGCTTTCAGGTTTTTGAAATGTAGAGGTTCTCTGATTTTTATTTTGTAATTTGTAGCATTCAGAAATGACATGGCCTTTCTTCTTGCAATAATTGCAGGTTTTATTTTTATTTCTCGATTTTGATCGATTCCTCTGATTACCATCATTTTTCTTCTCACGTATTCTCCCTCGAACTACTAACCCCTCTGCAGAACTCTCAGCTCCACCAATAATATGTTTAATTTTTTCTTTATTAAACAGACTATCATAAACTTCATTCAAAGTGAGAGTATCATGACTATATAAAATCGTATCTCTAAAATTTGCATACGAGGGAGGCAGAGAACACAACAAAATTAAGGCCAAATCTTCATCATCGTAACTAATCTCCATAGATTCTAAATCAGAGGCAATTTCTTTAAAACCAACTAAATGGTTATCTAAGGATGATCCTTCATCCATATGATAAGAAAATAAACGCTGCTTCAAATGCAATTTTGTGGTTAAAGTTTTGGTCATGCAAATTTGTTCTAACCTTAACCATAAACCAGCAGCACTTTTCTCTTTCAAAACATCTTGCAAAATTTCATTAGACAGATGCAGATGTATTAGACTAAGAGCCTTACGATCTTTGCTTTTCTTTTCTTCTTGAGACAAAGAAGCCGACATTTTAGAAATTCCCAATAAAGCTTCTTCTAAATCCATTTGGACAAGAACTGCCCGCATTTTAGCTTGCCATAATGAAAATCTAGTATTTCGATCCAAAAGCGGTATATGATGTTTCACAGTTGTCATATCAAAATTATCACAACCAAACGAAACAATAATAACAAATCAAATCAAGCTCAAACAAACCAACCAAGCTCTGATACCACTTGTTGATAAAATTACTCGATCTTCACATATACCACTTAATATCGATGCAGCAGAAATAAACTAGATTCTAATTATGGCAATAGCTAAAATAAATAAATAAATGGAGTAAAGAAAGAAAAGTAATAATAACACAAAGATCTTACGTGGTTCGGACAAAGCCTACATCCACGGGCGAAGGCGGCAAAAATATATTTCACTAGAGTTCCAAACGAGATTACAAAAGAGCACACTCAAGCACTCACCAAAATCCCAATACACCCAAAGATTTAAACTCACAAAAATTAATTTCTAAATGCAATTAGAAATTAATATAAAAGGAATTTAGAAATAAGAATTATAAAATTCTTATATAAATTTTTGCTGTGTTAATTGTGATTTTGCAAAGGAAATATACAAGTGTATATATATGATTTTGGGCGGTGGGAATTCAATGAATTCCCGATGTGGGATTTTGAAAATAGCGGCACAACAACTATTTATCTATTCTCATTGTTGATGCCTAAAAAAAGGAAATTATTCAGGGATGCAAATTTGTTAACAGAGGTACTCATTTGTCTCATTTAATATTTGCTGATGATGTCCTCCTATTTTCTATTGCTGAAAACAAGATGGTGAACAATCTCTTCTTCATTATTAAATGTTTTGAAATTGCATCGGGTCTCAAAGTTAAATAAAAAAGTCTTCTATTTTGGGTATTAACCTAAATGAGCAGCAACGTGCCTCTTACATTGATATTTGGGGGCGGTAATCCGTGGTTGAGTAATTTTTGGTAGCCTACTATGGAGAAAATTCAAAAAAGATTGGATCACTGGCAATATTCCTATCTCTCAAAGGGTGGTCGTCTCACTTTGGTACAAGATGTTCTAGATCATCTCCCCACTTATATGTTATCTGGTTTTAGAGCTCCAGTTATGGTTATTAAGAAAATGGAGCAAATCATGCAAACCTTTTTATGGAAGGGAGTTGACCTTGCTGGTGGTTCTAATTTAGTTCAATGGGACCTTGTTACACTTTCAAAAAACAAAGAAGGTTTAGGTATCACTAAACCTAACATCACAAATCAGGCGCTTCTTGGAAAATGGATATGGAGGTTCCATAATGAGAAAACTAGCCTTTGGAAAGCTATAATTCAAGCTAAATATTCTGGTGCATGCGAAGACAGAAATCCAAAATACTGTAATCACAAAAGCCTTCGATCTCCTTGTATGTCGATCATTAAAGGCGCTGACCACATGGATAGTTTGATCAGGTATCATGTTAACAATGGTAATCAAGTGAAATTTTGGTTTGATAAATGAGCCGGTGATTTTAGAATTGGCATGTTATTTCCCCGTTTTCTGGCTCTTAGTTCTAATCGCAATGTTGTGGTTAAAGATGCTTGGCTGCCTGATTTTGATAAATGGACATGTTTCCCTTTTCGACCTTTACTTCAGTGAGAAAGTGAACGGTGGTCTGAGATTTCAGAGCATTGGCCTCGTCCCCATATGCAAGAAGATGTCAAGGAGGACGACGAAGTGATATGGACGCTTGACTTAAGAGGTTCTTTTTGTAATAACCTCCCATTTAGAGGGTTTATTTAAAATAGAATAAGGGTAAGTTGTGGTTATTTGGAGAAATAAAGGGCAAAATGGTCTTCTTCTAGGGGTATTTAAATGCATTTTTCGGATCCCTAGGAGCATTGTCACTGTTCACGCCGTCATCTCTCGAAGAGCGACCTCGTCTGCGTCCATTTTGAGCTCGCCGGAGTTGTGGTTCCGGTGAGATTGCGTTCGTCGCGTCGTTGTGAGGTTGCGAGTCTGGGCGTTCGCATTCGTCGTGGGGCAGCCGGGTTGCAGCGAAGCTCAAGCTCGCGGGTCTGGGCGTTCGCGTTCGTCGGGGGCTGTTGTCGACCGTGTGGGTGTGTGCAGCAGAGTGGATCTCGCGCAGGTCGCCGGTCGCGTGGTGTGCAGCTGGGTCGTGCGCGTCGGGGGTTGTTGTCGACCGTGTGGGTGTGTGCAGCCGAGTGGATCGCGCGCAGGTCGTCGGTCGCGTGGTGTGCAGCTGGGTCGTGCGCGTTGGGGGCTGTGGTCGACCGTGTGGGTGTGTGCAGCCGAGTGGATCGCGCGCAGGTAGCAGGTCGCCGGTCAGCCGTCGCCGGTCGTCGCAGGTGGTGTGGGTAAAGCTCTCTCTCTCCCTTTTTCTTTCTCTTATTTTTGAGTTAGGTTGGAAATGAGTGGATAAATGAAGAAGAAGGTGAGTGTTTGGTAAAGGAGTTTGTTATGTAAAATGGGTTTAAGCCCATTCTAATAAGGATTAGGGGCTGTTTGTTTCCAGGTTCAAACTTGTTTTAATGAGGGATTAGGCTTGTTTGGTTAAGGGGTTGAGGTTAATTAATTGGTGTTTAAGGGCTGTTTGGCTGCTGGTCCTTGAATATGCAAGCTAGGATTAATTAGTGTTTGGTTATGAGTTCATGGAGTGTTGGCATTCGGGGTTGTTTGGATGTAGGTGCAATAGTGTTTGTTTGGGTAGATTGCAAGTATTGACAAGTTTGACCTTTATGTTGACCAGAGTTGATCGGAGTTATTCCTCGTTCTTCGAGCTGAGTCGAGAGGGCGCCGGGACACGTTTTTTGAGGTTCTTCACTGTTTACTAAATTTGACCTTCTGGATCCATTTTTAATGGTTTAAGGTGCTAGTCTTGACCGGTTTGCTTGTTTCAGGGCTCAGAGTTGCGTTTTGACTTGTGGAGGCTTCTAGGTTATTCTAAAGTGTTGTTTGGGAGGTTCAGCCGAGGTAAGGGACCCGTTACCCCCTTCTCGAGGACTGTGGCTATTACGTGTGTTGGATTGACTGTATTCACTTACGTGTTTGATGTGGCATAATCTGTGTGGTTTGTGTTTGTATTGATTATATTGAGAGCATGCAACATATGATTGATATTATGTTAAGGCAAGCATGTAGATTATGTTGATTATATGGACATGCATGAACTACTGTATGTTGATTGATAGAGTCGGTCTTGCATGACAGTCCTTATGTCCCTTTGGGGGCTTGCATGATGTTTGATGCACGGCTTGGTGCTTCGTTTGGACGCAAACGAGACACGGAGACCGGATAGAGGGTACTAGTAAGCGGATGTGCATGGTTTATGGCCGACACGTCCTCGATGGGGGATTTGTGGTCCCTCGCCGTCGGGTTCCCGTGGATGGTTGGCCCACCAGGCTCACGGCCCTGTCGGCATTTTACTAGTAGCCTAGGGTGCTCTCCAGGTATGTGGTTGGGTTTGTGGCCCTTTGGTGAGCGTGTCGGATCCACCCTCACCGTGAGTATGAGACCTGTGGGATTTGTGGTCCCTTAGCTACCAGGCTTCTCTACTCGCAGGATCCCTCGGCCTGGAGCAGGTATCCTAGATTGCCTTAGAGATTTGTGGTCTCTATTGGCCTTTAGGTCTTTGGTTTGTGGCCTCAGACCGTTCTGCGTGGCGTGGATCTTGGACATGGTTCCTAACCCTTTTCGCCCAGGAGCTCGGGTTTTGTGGACCCCTTGATTATGTTGCTATCTCGCATGTTCGTAATGCTTTTGACCTGATGCATGTCTTTACCCCGAGTTGGGGAATCCTAACTGAGTTTGCAAAAACTCACCCTTTCCACTGTGGAATCCCACAGGTACTGCGAGATCGTACTGAGATGGAGGATCGGACGAGCTGGAGATGACCATGGGACCTGCTGCATTATGTTTTGAGTTTTCTTAGTTATTTATTCCGCACGGATTTTAGGGGCATGCTACGATTTACTTTTACCAAAACTTGTGTTATGTTTTTCGAATTTATGGGTACCCGCTATTACTGTCTTTTATGATTCCTGGATTTTCGCTGGACCTTTTATTATGATTAGACTTGATTTCAGATTTGGACTTAAACTTTGCATGCCCTACTATATGTCGTTTTTCATGCATCTAGTGTTAAGGCCTTGGGTTGGACCTCGGATGGGTCGGGTCGTTACACTTTTTCGGTTAAGTCTTTAAAAATCAGCCTTGATAATGCATCTAACCCAAATTATTTCTACCCAAGAGCATGTTTTTGGACACTTTCTATTTCTAAGAAAGTGAAAGTCTTTCTGTGGACTATGTTTTATAAAGGGTTAAATACTGATGAAACTATGCAGAAAAGACAACATTAAAATAATTTGTCTCCCTCTCGTTGCATTTTATGTACTACTAACTCTGAATCATTGATCCATCTTTTTGTTCATTGCCCCTATGCCGCTGAAATTTGGAATTTTTTGCCTAATGTATATCTGTATGATTGCAACAATTTCCAAGGTATCGAATACCTCTTGTATGGTTATTTTTGTTTGCAACCTGGTTCTCAGAAGGTGGAATTTATCACAAATATTAGAGCGGCTGTTCTCTGGTGATTATGGCAAGAAAGGAATGCAAGAATCTTTGACAACAACCATATTTACAAAGCTCCTAGGCAAATATGGGAAAATATTAGTTTGTTGGCTGCTTCTTGGTGTTCTAGATCTAAACATTTTGTCAATTATTCTATTGATGACATTGCTAGAAATTAACATACTTTCTTGTTATTATTTTTCTCAGGTAGAATCTTTTATATATATATATATATCAGTTTCTTATTAAAAAAAAAAAGATAGCTTAAGTTGTTTTATCTTTTCATAATTTGGAAGTTTTTTTTTCTCTTGTAATACATGTTTAAGTAATTAGAATTTTGGGAAAAGTACTCTTTCAGTCTCTATCTTTAGGTAAGAGTTTCATTTTAGTCCTATGTTTCAAAATCACACTTTTATCTTTCATATTTCAAGAATGTTCAATTTTAATTTTTGGCGTGACGAAACCATTAGAGATAATAAAATGTTGACTAGGATAATGATTAAATTAATTTTAAAATAAAATAAATCAATGATTTGGCTAATTTTATTTTTTAAAATAATAATTAAAATAGAAACTTAAAAAACACTTAATAAATTTTTTATTTTTAGTTATAAAAAAAACATTTTCACATTTTTAAATGGAATAAATTTATATAAATTTAATGACTTTTCATTTTTCTAAAATTTGATTAGACATTTATTCTTCTTTTAAAAATTAATTTTAAAAATTAATTGAATGAGATGGCAATCAAACACACTGGGATGGCAAATCACATTCCCATTTCGTTTCTAAAGGGTGACGCAGTGGTTGAAAATTTTGGCTTTCAAGGTATACTCTCCTCTGTTATGATTGTTTGCATCGAATAGAATAGAGTCGCAGCTAAAAGAGATTGAGAATAACAACAATAATGAAGAAGAATAAGAGAAAGTACGACACAGTGACTTTATGTGGAAAACCCTAAACGAATTATGGTAAAAACCACGAGCAAGAACTTCATTATAAAAATAGGAGTTACAAACTTTCTCTCTTACAAAGTAGCAACAAACTCTCTTATAAGGAGAAACTTTCTCTGTTTTAATCTTACACCCTCACTCACTTACATGTGGGATGTTTTGGGAGATTTTGGGATGGTTTGCCAACTATGGCATCACCTATTTATACTACTCATAAACTTGGGTTCCAAGTATGATCCAATGGTTCATATTTTTACTTGGTGATCAAGTAAAACAAGTGGCCATGATTTTGCCACAACTTCACTTTGATAAGTATGAGTAGATATTTCTTGACAACATATCTAGATCTTTCTTCAACACAAAGTGTGTTGTGGAATTCTCTTCATCATTCTTAGACCAATGATGTTCTAGAATTCTCTTCACCAATCTTAGTCAAATGGTGTTCTAGAATTCTCTCCACAATTCTTAGACAAATGGTGTTCTAGAATTCTCTCCACCAATCTATAACATATGTGTATGATCTAGAACCTTCCTTGGACATCTAGAATAAAGTTGAATGATCTAGAATCTTTCAATATTATTCAACACCCTCAAGGTATTGGGTTCGAGACTCACCTCTGACATTACTCCTTCCATGTCTCCGGTCTCTAGCCTAAGGACAGGCATGGTTACCCTTATTTCAAAAAAACCACATTCGTCGGTGGCGCTGCCTCTTCATCTTGTTCGCCCGTCGAACTCACTCTGATGGCTTCCTTGACTACTTATATTTCCATTTTTCTTCTTCGATCAAAACTCATCTCTCTCGATTCCCTTTCTAACTCTAATCCTTTCTCCATTTTTACATTCTCATCAAAACTGCTAAGGGATCACTTCTCCATAGTCAATTCCAAGCTTACTTTTCACCTCAACTTGTCCTCGAGCAGGAATGGTGTTCAATTAATTTTTAGAAAAGAATAAAATGTGACATTAATTTTTAGAAGATGAAAAGTCATCATTTTATTTAATTTAAAATGTGAAAAAAAAATTATAACTAAAAATATAAAAAGGTTGGTAAATGTTTTTCGATTTTTCATTTTAATTAGGAAATAATTTCATTTGGAAAATTATGCACAGAGTCGTGGAGAGTTATATGTGGCCCTATAGAATATCGCGACCCTATTAAGATATTGCAACATGTCTTCATTTATTATTATTTATTTTTTTACCTCTTTTTTAAGTATTGTCGAGATCTTCCTCCATTTTCTTTTGTATCTTAATTTCTTTTAATTGCCTTTTTCACCATTTATTCGGTATTACTTTTGTTTTTTATCCCTTAATAAAATTGTCAAATATCTTTTTCCCTTTTCTTTTTTATTTTCATTTTTTTTAATTGGTTGAATTTTTTCATTCTATTTATGTCACTTAAAGGTTTTTTTTTTTTTTGTTATCAAATTTTATTTTGAATAATATTTTTATTATGTTCAAGAATTATAAAACATCAAAAATTAAATTGATCCAAGGATTCAAAATCACAATATCAATTTTTGTCTTAACTTCTAGAAATTCCTAAACTTCAAAACTTATTAGTAAGTTTTAGCCAACATTCTAAATATTTTACTTTAGATGTTATTTATAAATTTTATATTTCATATATATATATATATATATATATATATATATATATATATATATATATATATATATATTATCTTAAATAAAATGTGTAGAATGTTGGCTAATTTTTTTTTTCTTTTTTTTTTTAGATTAGTGTTGGCTAAAGCTTACCAATAAGCTTTGAAGTCTAGAAATTTTTAAATGTTAAAGTGAAAATAGATATCGCAATATCAATTTAGTTTTGATGTTTTATAATTCTACATGTTCATAATTCTACATGTTCGATAGGAAATATTATTTAAAATAAAATTTAGTTTAACAAAAAAAAATCATTTGAATGAAAAAAAAAAAAGTTAACCAATTAAAAAAAGGGGAAAAAATAGTTCTCAATTTCCTGAAAAAGAGATTAAAAAAATGCATAATGAATGATGAAAAAAAAACAATTTTAGTTAGTGGGGCAATAATATCATTGTTTGGTGGTAAACCAATTCAACACCGACATCACAAGATGTCGAGAATCGGTATTTGTATCCATCCCCCGATATGTATTAAAAAAATCAATAATAAAAATAATTTCAGAAAAAAGAAAAAGATAAAACACGTGGCATTCTTTTATAGAGTCACATATGGGTCTCTACGGTTCTGCAAATTTCTTTGATGTAAGTAATGCACTTTTAATTATTCCGCTAACTCACTGTTCCCTTCAAGCACTAAAATGATTGAAATGTGAGGGAGTAAAAATGTTTGATTTTGAAATATTGAGATGAAAATGAAATTCTAACCAAAAGGTATGGACTAAAAATATACTTTTCACTAGAATTTTTCTATCTCATCTAATAATTTGAATGAAATTAATTAGGTTAAAATGTTATTTTGATCCCTAAACTATGAAGAACCTATACATCAGGGAGATTTTTTTTCTTTTTTTTTCTTTTTTTTGGCAAGTGGGAGAATTAAAAAATAACTCACGTATTGCTGTACTTTGTACCATTAAATATTAAAGCATTAACACAACCAGTTTTAAAACATAACACAAAATTAAACAAGATTCTACGAAATCAGACAAAAAAGTGAATCAAATATATAATAAACCGTGGCCATCTCAATACCATTCTACAAAAGAAATGCAAATACAACAGGATCAAAGTACTATTTAAGTACAATAGCTTGACTTAAATTGTTTTTGTCATTTTGTATCCTCAAAAAAAATACAATAGCTTGACCCTATAACATTTTGATGTCAAAAAAATTCATATGATATTAATTTATGGTAACCATCATGAATTGAACTCATCACTTTAATAACATCAAGACTCTTATTGACGAATTGAGTTACTCCATGATGATTGTATTTAATTAATTTACCTAGCTAGGAAGTACAATATTTATATTGGGTGAAAGTTGAAGTACCCATAGGTCTAAACTCCACATTCATAATTCTTATTATTTATCTTACCCTCCTTTCAAAGATAACAAACCCTTAATCAAGTTTTTTTTTTTTTTTGACAGCATGTAAGGTTGGAAGAGTCGAATCTCTAACTTCGAAATTGTTAGTACAAGATATCCGATGAATTATACTCATTTTAATCTAAATGAAGAAAGTGGCAGCAAATCAATCCACGTTTATTGGAAGTTCTTTCAAGGTTTAGATTTAAATAAATAAAATTACTCGTCCTTGTCAATAAAAGTTGATCCGAGCTCACAAACATCAAGAAGCTCAATTGTGAGTAATTGCTTCTAATTCCAATATTGGATAATGAAACAAAACAATTGATCAAGTCAAAGTCCCCATGTTATACAGTATCGCAAAATCTCCTCAAAGAAATGATGATTCATATTCTATCAAAGGCTTCATTCAACTGAGTCTGTTTCAATTCAAGTATGTTAGCAATTAGAATGCTAAAATTCTTCTCTTCTACCGAATCGATCAGTGGTACAATGGATTCATTATTTGGTTGTAAACCAGTTTAATACCAACGTCACACGTTCGATCTCGAGAATCGTTTTTTGTCCCCCCTCCCGTACTCAAAAAAAAAAATCTTCTCTTCTTCACTATAAACACATTCTTTTCTAGCGTCTTTTTATTGTCTTTTTATCGATGATGACTTAGGAAAAACTTAACTTATACTCCCTATCCTTACAGTCAATCCATCTATGTACCTTCTTGATGATTTTCACTTGCCATTGTCATTTGACATTGTCATTTGATTGAAATCAGTCGCCATGGCCATTTCCATTGGAACATGATGGAAGTCAATCCCATTTGATGATATCTGGATTATTATAAAAAAAATTTACATACAAATCATTCTTATCATAAGAAATTTGATAGAGTTATTATAAATGCAATCCCACCACAGAGAAATTGGTAAGCTTTCGCCCTCTATTATCGCACTTAGTGATCCTCTTGACTACATTTCTATTACCATTCATATTACCATGGGTAAACACTGTCAATTACAATCCCAACTTAGGGATTTCAAAGTGGTTAGGCACGTGTGTTTTCATCACAACTCTCAATATTTAGGGAATTTGCGTTGTATAGCAACTTTTTTACCACAGTTTACAATTATAACACATTTTCAAAAATAATTTGTTTATAGCAGATTTTGCCTATTTTTTAAAAAATCTCTATTTATCTTTTTTTATCGAAGAGTTTGATAGAATCTATCATTCTTAGGGATGAAAGTCTATCAATTTTATCATTAATTGATTATATCTGTCCTTATTGATAGAATCTAATGGAAGTCTATCAATTTAATAATTTATTCTATCAGCGATAGAATCTATTAAAATGGAAGTCAATCAATTTACATTTTTTTGTTATATGTACAAATATTTTCATTATTATATTATTCATGGAATATTTTAGCCAATATACATGCAAAATCCCCCGATATTTAAGGATTTTTTTTAGCATAAAAAGATAATGAGAAATCCAAGTACCTCCTATTCTAGATATTGATTCTTCATTTGAGATTTTTTCGCGGGGGTGGAGATAA
Source organism: Sicyos edulis (assembly GCA_036507275.1). NCBI lineage: Eukaryota > Viridiplantae > Streptophyta > Magnoliopsida > Cucurbitales > Cucurbitaceae > Sicyos > Sicyos edulis. The sequence goes on from CM071847.1 coordinate 40,265,597, forward strand.
AGATTTCCGCCAGAATTGGCGGGGATCGGATTTCGTGTAGGAAATTTTTTGTACTTTTATTTATTTTTTTCTTTTTTTTAATCTAAATTTTTATATATATATTATTTACTTTTTCAAGAAAAATTATATTGATTTTCAAATTACCTAGCTAATTATTAAAGAAAAATAACCATTTAAATAAATATTTATACTATAAAAAAATTCTATTTAAAGATCACATTAGAAAGAAAGTTGAAAAAAAAAAGTAATTTTAAAAAATAAATAATAAATAATAAACGGGATCGGACCATCCCCAACCCCGTTTAGCACTCGAGGATTTTTTTTTTTTTTTCATTCATGCTCACTCCCTCATTCCCTTGCCTTAAATTGTTTATGGTGCCAGTACAACTCTATTTTTATTGGTCAGTGTTCATATTGTTTATTTCACTTAAATATACAGTGTTTCAGATTTCTATTCTGTGATGATGGAGTTAAGAGTTGCATTAAATTCTTGGAGAGTTGAACTATATATGGACTTGTAGTTCTGTAATTTAATTTGCAAACAAATCATTGAAGATACTCTATCTGTTCACTGCAGTGTCTCTGTCTCTCTCACTGACTAAAAACCAAACACAAATGTTGTCAAAAGCATAATAATACACAAATAAATCTGCAACTAATAATTCACCCAAATTTAATGACATTAATTTAAATGGTAAATATTTTTAGCCATTTTTCTAATTAAATTTTTTTCACTATAGTGTTTTCCCAACAAATCCTATACATGTACGTAGGGGTGTTCGTCGGTCGGTCGGGGTCGTTTTTTGGAGAAAACCGACATTGATAAACGACATATCGGTTTTCTAATAATAAAAACCGAAAAAAAATTTGAATCGAGAATTCCGACCGACGGTCGGTCGGTCGGGTCGGTTAAGGTTTTTTTTTAAAAATCTAAATATTTTTCATTTGGAAACCATGGATTTACTCTTATAACTTATTTTTTTTAGAAAATTCTCCGACCGACCGACCGTCGGTTAATTATTTAATTTAACCGACTCCGACCGACCTTATCAAAAAACCGACCGACCGACCTTGATTCGGTCGGTTTTAGTCGGTCGATTCGGTTTTCGGATAAAATGTGAACACCCCTACATGTACGTTTAATTTAGAAGCCATAGCTTCAGCTTTACACAAATCAAATCATGTATTTCTTGGTACTTTTTAATGATGATGATTTTTTTTCAAATAAATACAACATAGAAAGATTGTTTTTTCATATCTTCATTTTAAAGGAGAAGTGGGAATTTTTTATGAATAACAAAAAAATATGAAAGATAGTCTATGGATATTTAAATTTTAGAAAAATATCAAATATAACAAAAATTAATTCTAACCAATATTTCATTCACTTGTGACATCCCACTCTTCAATCAAATTAAATTGATGACTTTAACCAAGTAAAAAGAATTAAAAATAATCAAATTAAATTCATTAAAGTCAATCAATTAAATTGATTGAAGACAACAAAAATCGAAATAACAAGTATGAAATATTTTTAAAAAGTTTCCAAAATTTAAATATGAATACCAAAATGCTTAATTATAACAAATTTTCATAGGCACTTCAATATTAATTGTAACTTTATGATAGGGAGCAGCCTCCTACGAATAAGAAATATTATTTATATTTATTGTTTTTTTAATTAATTTTTCATTCTAAATATATAAGTGGTTGAAAATAGTTACTCATGAGTATCAAATTTTGATATGAAATAATATTATTTTCTGTATAAATATGATCACTTCACAACAAATATTATTAGAGATCAAAATTTGATACAGAGTAATCCATTTCAACCATTTAGTATATAGATAGAATTAAAAAATAAATATAAACAAAAGAAATAAGTACTTTTTTATTCGTATGAGGTTTCCTCATGTCCCAAACATTTAAAATATTACCAATGCAATAATTTCCTAAGGTCACATGTAATGGCCATAAAAGTGATTGCCAATTTCCACTTGCTATAGGTAAAATTAGGCCTAAGACACTGGGGGCTACTTGAAGAGAGGTTGGGGCTGCAAAGAAAGGACTGAAAACCAAACAAAGAGGTCAAAGATCATCTTAGAGACTAGAGACCCCAATCTAGCCCACGGATATGGGCAGGTCACCCAGGCACGCGAACAACACAGGCTACACAAATGTGCGGGCCACACAAGCCGCACATGTGCATAGGCCACACAGGTCATGTAGGTGCCTTATGTGCCAAACCTCGCTTGTGTCGGGTCGGCGGCAGACCCGACTCGAGGTTGGGTCCAGCATCAACAACTCGGGTTGTCTATTGTATTGCTTGATTGTAGCTCGTGATTAGGATCTTTTTGTGTTCTGTTTCAGTGTAGATACCTTTTTGTCATTATGTTTTTCGAGAGAGAGAGAGAGAGAGTTACCCAATTGGGGTACCTCGGTCTAGTGGGACCAGTTCAGAAGAGAGTTTGTGGAGGCACGCTTCATTTCAGCTCCCGCACTGGAGACGGAGTCATCCCTTCGTCACTCAGAGGCAGAAGTTTCGCACTACCACCACCTACACGCAGAAGATCGTAGGTCAGCCCTTTTCTACATCAGATCCGAGAATTGCAGGGAGTCAGTCGGGAATTTACACTAAGTTCCACGTAGCTCGCACTTCTACTGTTCATATCATGCCTCGTGTGACTATGCAGACCGCTGGTGAGTTCGGGGCCTTCGGGAGTTCAAGCAGTGCAGTCGAACAGGAGTTCGAGTCGTACCTAGAGGTTTCCTATTCAAGTGATTACTTTGGTCGGGAGAATCTCGGTCGTGCAAGCAGCCAATTCCGCCAAAGGAATCCCGTCTAGTGAAAGAAGCAATCCAGCAAAGGAGTTTATGGGCAGCAAAAAGGCAAAAGTCTCATCAAGGTCATCATCAGAGTCCTCTTGAGGATCCTTTGAAGTGTCGTAGGTGTTAGAGAGTTCACTAGGAACCATGTCCGCCCAAGGTGAAGGAGTGTTATCGATGTGGCAGAGAGGGTCACTTTGCTGCGCGCTGCCAGTTGTCGTTTTCCACCGGGGGGTCATTACGCACACCATCAACCGCACCAGTCACTCCAGCTAAGCCTACTTCTCAGGCCGACAAGTCTATTGTCATGGTTATAGGTTCCTTTCCCTCTTCTTACAGGCAATTCATGTTTGGTTTGACCGCGCATTTTTTTTCCTTGTTATGTGTGCTCTTTGACCTCGATCCATGTTATTGAATGTATTTGTGGTTTGACCTTATGTTGTGTGCATTCATATGTTTTCCATTGATCAATTATCCATGTTGTTTGATGTGTCTCTTGTTTGAATTGTCTCTTATTCGTATACTCGGTAAATGAACGTAATGTTTTATCTATTTCGTTGGGATCGTATTGCTCCATTTGTTGCATGATGATTGTATTACGCTTTTTGTTTCGTCATAATCGTATTACCTTGTTTGTTCATCATGATGGTATGTCCCAATCTTTTATTCATGATTATATTGCTTTACTTGTGTCTTCACGATGGTATTACTCTTTCAGTTCGTCATGGTCGTACTGTTCTTATTACTTCATCAGGATTGTTACTGCTCTGTCTAATTCATCGTGATCGTATTACTGTATTCGTTCTTGCCATGATTATATCATTCTATCTCTTTATCATGTTTGTATTGTTGTATTCATTCTTATCCTGATGGTATTTGCTTTATATGCTCATCAATATTGTATTGTTTTATTTTTTTTATCATGATTGTGTTGCTCTGTTCGTTTGTCATGACCCCATTGCGCTTCATGTTCATTATAATCATATTACTCTGTCAGTTCATTTTCATTGCATTGCACTATTGGTTCCATTATAGTTGTATTGTTGCTTAGTTTCTTGGGAGTTGGAGTTGGTCAAATAAGTGTATCAGACTAGCTACAAGTGTTTCACTCAGTTAGCTTTACCCTTGTTCGAGTTTCATGTCATGTGTGGCATGGTATGGTTAGCTCATAACCACGCAGTCACTGACTGTCTTTTGAAGATGGTCAATCTCAGTTCTTTTTCTTTGCCGAGCTTCGAGTTTAGAGAGTGTAGTTCAGAAAACCACCATCGTTTGTTTTGTGCAAGCCAAGTTATTTTGTTATGTGACGCAAGATGTGGAGTCTTGCCTCGCTCGGCTGCGTTGTGATGTTTGACCGAAGTTAAGTTTGAAAGTGGTGCCCGCGAAGTGGGGTTTGTTGTTGCTTATTCTGAGGGAAAGTTGCATGGTAGTAAGTTTGTTTTGGGGAATGCACGGAAAGTTTCAGGAGCTTGAGTAAGTGGATCTCTGTTTTTGTGTGTTCGACCAAGCGAGGTCAGACTCTTGTTCTTGTTCAGTGTTGCAGCTAAGCATGAACTGTTTTTGCTTTTAAAGTTCTCTGTGAATGTCAAGGCATCGAGACTTGAGTTCCTAAAAGTTACATGTCACTAGAACTCTATTTACACCACATTTTAAAAGTAGTTGTTTTGGAACCTAACCAAGATATTTAATAAGACGTGATGTTTTGAAACATGAGTTATGAGCATATTGTTTTAACAATTAGAATTGAATGTTTTAAAACACAGTGATATTATTAACCTTCACAATCTAGTTTACAAATAAGTTTTAAAGCAGTGCAAGGTTCTATTTGGTTGAAATGTTTTAAACAACTGAAATTGTCAGTGTTTTGAACAACTGAAATTGTCAGTGTTTTGGTCGAAATATTTTTACCTGGATGTTTTCAACTATAAGAACAAAATTTTAACCTATAATTAACGATTAATAATCAGGTGGATTGAAATAACTAAATGAGCTTAAAAACCATTTCAAAAATTTTGTGTTCGTTGAAAAGGTTTTGAGCAACTAAGGTTGTTTAGTGAAAGTTTCCATGGTGGCACAGAGGGTGCAATGGACCACTTAGAGATCAAAGAAGAGACGATGTGAAATCTCATTTTTAGGGTGTTGTATCTTAAAGTGGCTTTCGGGATGAAAGTCTCTTTAAGAAGGGAATATTGTAATACCCTAGATCTTTTAAACATGTTCATGAGTTTTATTTAAATTTTATAATATTGTAGCACCCCTAATTTATTATTAAGTTCTAAGGGAGGTTAATTAAACCTAAAGGTTTTAAAAGAAATGTATATATGTTATTTAAGAGTTTGAGTTAATTTAAATGAATCCCAAGTATCCTTGTTTCAATTTAAAGAATTGAAAATTCGGTTTTATTATGCATTTTAAAAAGGACATGCTCTAAATTGAAAATGATGAATTTATATATATATAATGTTTGGTTTTGCCTTCCCTTTCCCCAATCCCATAGCAGCCCACAAAAAAAACCAAAACCCATTCCCTACATTCTCTCTCTCTTTCTCTCTCTCTCTCTCTAGCCACAACCACCTAGCTCCTCTCCCGTGAGTGTCTCGTTCGCCGCCAGAAACCCTCGCCAGCGAAGAGTTTCGTCCAGCCTCATCGTCGCAGCCAGTGGTCTTCAGTTTCGGCGTCATCGTCAGCTAGTGTGTGGGTTCCTTGTTGGCGATTCACAAGGCTCGTAGGAGCTTCATTCGGCGAGTTCTTGTGCGTTAAGCAAATCCAATCCCTTCCTCGATAAGTCCCTCTTGTTTTCCCTTCTCGATTCTCGAGTTTGGCGTACTATTTCTAGCCATCAACTCCATAGATTTTTGCGAGTTTCAAGCTTAAAACCCGTTTTTTTTCTCAATTCTCGATTCTGAGACCATGACCGTGTTCAGGGGGTCGAGAGCTTTAAAATAAGGTAAGGTTTGCTGGTTTTAATGGAGTTTTCCCGGCGAGAGGGTTTTGAAATCTATTTCTTATTTCGTAGTTTCGTGGAGCTAGAAAGGTCTGTTTGGAATTCCGAGACCAGTTTGGTGCTTAAGGCGACGAGAAGAAGAAAAAGAGTTATGAATCGTCCCTTTATGTGGTGGCGCGCCGCCAGCAGCAGTCGCCACCAAGTTTTTCCAACGGCGTACCGCGCACAACGACGACACACCGTTAGCTTAGTTTTTCATCCTTGTTCATGTGGTGAGCTCTGTTTTAGCCTGTTGTGCTTCGTTTGTCCATCTCGTTGATTTTTATCCTTGATTCTATGTTTAGGTGCTCTCGAGAACTCGTCGTTTAGCTTGTGGGTTCTCTCGGTGTTTCGGTCGAGTCGTCGGGAAGATAAGAGCCCAGTTATGTGGCTTAAAAGAATGTGAATAGAGACTTGCTAGGTTTTACGAGAAATGAATGTTAGATGACTTGTCACATGTTTGTATTGGTGTTGTGACTCACTGATTGAACTAATTATTACTCATTATTGCATGGAATCATAGTGTAGATCATAAACTATAAAGACTTTGTTTGTTGTGTTCATGTGATTGTATCGTATTGCACACTTTTCTTATATACGTGATGGATTGTTTAGTTGTTTGATTATTCGAATGAATGAGTTGCCTAAGGTAATGTATGTATTGATTGTGACTGAAATGCCCTAACGTGTTAGGTAGCTCATGAATGAGATTATGCATGTTTTGTTGTTGTTTGTTTTGTCAATGTTTGATTGTATACGTGTTGCAACGGCTATATTCTTGCTTTCTCTATTTTACTGCCTAGGGATTTCCTTATAATAATATGTTATCCTGATACTTAGTTTGATTTGGTTATGTTCAGCATTAGATCAGCTAGGTTCGGTTATCGCGTTAACCACCTAGTGGAGCATCTAGAACACCTCTGTTAGAACTCGTTGCGTGATTAATATCGTGTTGTTGATGTGACTCGCTAGTGCCCTTAGGAACTGAACGAAGATATGGATCTTCCTTACTTTGAGACACATGGTTGGGCTACACTAACCTACAGGTTGACTCTTACATCCGACCAAGGGGTCGTATCAAAGCCACTTGTCACATTGTGTGCGAAACAACGAGTTCCTTGTTTGTTGAGTGCACGTTGCAGGTTGCACCAACCCTCATGTGAGGTGGTTGTACTCGCCTAGGCGAGGCTAGATCTCGTGTGACTCTAGTGCTAGTTATATCTCTTTTGTTATACTTGTGACACCTCATATGCTTTGGGTACAATTTTATCCGAGGTGGCTGGGTTGGGAGTAGCATCATTTATGGACACGGAGTCGTCATTTTCCATTCTGCATTATTTTTATTTTGTGTTAAACTCTGCTGAACTATATTTCGTTTTGAATCATAGGGATCCTGAATAATGTTTTTATATGTTTTTCGAACTATCGACTCTGTTTCATGATTTTACAAGTTTTACATTGGAAATTGCATGTGATTATTAAATTGATTTTGTGGATTTTAAATGCATGCACCTGTAACACCTCATTGTAGTATTTTAGAAAGTCAGGTCGTTACAATGGAAATTTCGAGGCGTTACAAAAATACATGAGCATAGGTGAGTTGTTAAAGTCCTGACTGGTGCTAGAAGAAAAGCGCACGCACCTAGAACGTGAGAGACACGTCGAACGACATGAGCAAGAACGAGTAGAGTTTCGAAAAAGGAAATTGAATGATAGATCAAAATATCGAGACAAATTAAGTCGTCAAGGACTGCCACCCAGTAAGTTTGAAAAATACATACCCATTGTGGTTCCCTTAGAGCAAATATTGATGGATCATACCCATTGTGGTTCCCTTAGAACAATGCTAGAAACGAAGTCATTGTTGAACAGGTAATTAGTGAGTTGTTGTGCACCTGGATTATTAGAGAAATGAATCATCCCGAGTTATAATATAACATAGTGTTAATAAAAAAAAATCCAAATGGTAAATGGAGAACCTACATCGATTTTTATTAATTTGAATAAGGCATGCTCGAAAGATAGTTTCCCATTGCCTCGCATAGACTAGCTATTGAATGCCAAGGCGAGCCATGAAACCTTCTCATTTATGGATGTCTATTCAGGTTACAACAAAATACCAATGAACCTAGCCAACCAGGAGAAAACCTCGTTTACTAGCAGAGGGTTATACTACTACAATGTCATGCCTTTTCACCTGAAAAATGCAGGAGCAACATGCCAAAGAATGGTCAACAAAATGTTATCTCACCTAATCGAAAAGAGTATGGATGTGTACATGGACGACATGCTTGTAAAGAGCAACTGCGTAAAAGACCATAAATGCAACATGTCACAGGCATTTGACCCCCTAAGACGATATCAAATGAATCTTAATCCGACAAGTACGCGTTCATAGTTAGATAAGGAAAATTCTTAGGCTTCTTGGTACACCAATGAGGGATAGAGGCTAACTCAGATAAAATCCGTTAAGTAATGGAATTGACACCGCCCAAAGCATTAAAACAGATCTAGAATTTAAATGGTAAAGTAGTAGCCCTAAATCGGTTCATAAGCAGGGCAACCGAAAAATGTTTACCGTTCTTCAAAGTGTTCAGCACGAAAGGAAAATTTGAATGGACTGAGGAGTGTGGAAAGTCTTTTGAGCAATTGAAGACATACCTCAGTGAAGCACCCCTCTTATCGAAGCCAATGCCAGGTGATGAGGTTTTCCTATACGTGGGAGGATCTGAGAGAGCGGTAAGCTCAGTATTGATTAGCGATGACAACAAACACCAATCACTTATCTACTACACTAGCAAAGCGATGGTGTCGAGACTTGTAATCCTAAGATCGAAAAGCTAGCGCTAGCATTGGTTACGCCTCCAAGAAGGCTGCAACCTAACTTCCAAGTGAATCTCCCTCTGAAGACATGTGTTTGCAGAAGCCGGAAGCATCTGGTCGGCTGCTAAAGTGGGCAATAGAACTAAGTGAGCATGACATACACTATTAGGCTTGACCCTCCGTCAAAGGGCAGGTAGTAGCGGACTTTATAATTGAATTAACGCTGGGAACTACCGAAGAGGTGTGCAATGTGGGACCAAAATTTTGGAACTTAAACGTAGACAGCTCATTGAACAAGAAAATATGCGGAGCAAGCCTGTTGCTAGAATCGCCAGAGGGAAACCGCTTTGAGTATGCACTTCGATTCACATTCTAGACCTCCAACATTGAAGCTGAATATGAGGCAACAATCGCAGGGCTCCAGGTTGCCATAGTCGTAGGGGCAAGCCACCTACATGTGAAAAGTGACTCCCAACTTATTGTTAATCAAATCTTAACAACCTACTAGGCCAAAGAAGCGAGAATGGTCTCATACCTACAAAAATTTAAAGAGCTAATCAAGTCATTCGTGAAAGTGAATTTTAAATAAGTCTCAAGGTAAAACACCAATCTAGACTCCTTAGCAAAGCTAGCTGCATGGTACGAAACTGAAGTAAGACGTTCTGTCATAGTAAAGATTTTAACCAGACCAAGTGTAGATGTTGAGAAGGTACACGATGTTGTCATCCCCCCGAGTGCAAGCCAACCGACATGGATGACTCCCATCGTTGAATATTTGACAAAGGGAACGGTGCTCGAGGACAGAAAAGAGGCTCGCAAATTAAGCTACTGGCCATTTAGATAAATACATGATTGAGAGAGGAATCTTGTACAAACAAGGGTACTCTTTATTCCTGCTTAGATGCCTTAAGCCTGAAAAAGAAGAATATGTCATGAGAAAGGGATATGAGGGCATATGTGGGAACCACTCTGGCCTGGCCCTTAACTTAAAAAATAAATCAACAACGTTACTTCTAGCTAACATTAGTGGAGGATGCACGACAATTTACGCAAGCATGCGGCAAGTGCCAACGTTTTGCAACAACCATGCACTAGCCACCTGAACATCTTTCCAGCATGGTTGGACCATGGCCCTTCGTCAGATAGGGAGTCGACTTGATCGGACCATTGTCACAAGCCAAAGGCCAAATCAAGTTATGTTCACCTAGTGGGCAAAGGATGAGGCATTAGGCACTATTATAGAGAAAAATATCACCAACTTTATTTGGAGATGCATCATCTACAAATTTTTGGTACCTCATACTCTGATAACTGACAATGGCAAGCAGTTCAACAATGCAACATTTCGACTTTTTTGTCAACAGTTAAATATAAGTCACCACTACTTGTCACCAGCATACCCCCACATAAATGGGCAGGTAGAAACGGTCAATAAGATCATTAAAAAGAATATAAAGACCAAGCTAGAAGCTCTAAAATGAGCATGGGTGGACAAGCTTCTAGGAGTCCTATGGTTGTATAGAACAACACCCAGATCATCGACAGATGAAACACCATTTTCTATAGCTTATGGGGATGAAGTAGTAATCTTAGCTGAAATTGACATCTCTTCACCTCGGATAGAGTTCTTCGATCTAAGCTAGAATGACCAAGAGTTACAGCTGAATTTAGACTTGTTAGAGGAACGAAGAGAAGCAACCCACGTCCGGATGGCTAAGTACAAAAATCAGGGTTGCCAAGTACTACAACTCAAAAGTGAAAATTGAACGTTTCAAAGAAGACGACTACGTGCTAAGAAAGGTCATGTTAAACACAAAGAACCCTAGTGATGGATTGATGAGCCCAAATTGGGAAGGATCGTATCTGGTTTCAAAAATCATGAACCAAGGCACCTATTACCTTCAAACTTTAGACGGAACAGCACTGTTACACCTTTGGCATAGAGATGTCCATTTTCCCCGTAGGGACCCGCCCCTTACGGGTCGGGATGGGGGAAAAAATTCCTTGTGGGCTAATCGGGGTCAGGGATGGGGAATGTATTCCCTGTCCCCGATTCTTCGATCCCCGCCCGTTTAATTTTTAAAAAAATATATTTTTCTATAATTCACCCATTTCATTTTCAAATAAAAATATATTTGTTGGTGTAATTATCTATACTGAGTATTTTTCTTTAATAATTAACATTATATTTGAAATTTATAAATATTTTATAAGAAAATCTAATTATTTAAAGTATTGTCCAACAAATACATAAAAAATGTAAAAAAAATTAATAATAAATAAGTTCAAAAAATCCTCGGGGGGACTCGATCCCTATCGGTGCCCCATTGGGGAATCCCAGCCTCGATCCCCGAGAAAAAAAATAGGTATTTTTTCAGGGGACAGGGATTAAACTAAGTGGCAGGGACGGGGACAGGGAAGCCATTCTATGGTCCCGCCCCGTGGACATCTTTACTATGGAATGTTGAACATCTAAAGAAGTATTATCAGTGATAGAGCAGGCGCGTTCAACAATAAAAGTCGTTATTTCAAGTCCTTAAGTTAAATTTACAAGTTTTTGTATTCCTTTTCCTTGTTTTTCTTCTTTATAAGATTGTTTCAAAGTTGGATCGATAAGATAATTTTAATACAATTCAATATCAATTCTACTTCTATTATGTCTATTTTAGCAAAATGGTCTTGAATGGGGTCAACCAAAAGGATACGGCCGAAATGGCTATCGAAGTCCAACTAAAGGGATTACGCCAAAATGGCTATCCAAGTCCAACTGAAAGGATAATGCCAAAATGACTCCAAATCCAACTAAGGGGATAAGGCCAAAATGGACATCCAAATCCAACAAAAGAAACAAGGCAAAAACAAACAACCCAAGTCACAATGATTTTGCTTTGAAAGACGAAGTAAATGAGAAAAAACACAGGCAACCTCGGTCACTAAAATTGTACTTTGATCACCAAGTTTTTTTTTTTTGAAAGATGAAGTAAATCAAGAAAAAAACAGGCAACCTAGGCCCACCAAAGTTGTACTTTGGTCACCAAGTTTTTGTTTTGAATGATGATTTAAATCAGGAAAGGCACAGGCAACCTTGGTGACTAAAGTTATGCTTTGAGAAATGAAGTAATCCAAAAAATAGGCAACCCAAGTCACCAACATGTTGCTTTGAAAAAGAGAATAAGACAAAGGAGCAAAGCAAAAATAAAACAACACAAATGAAGCATCTAACATTCTGGTATCTTCATTAATAAACAAAAGTAGTACAGGTGATAAGTTAAAGAAAAAATACTGAAAAGATAAAGTTACACAGCAGAAAACAACAAAAACATAAACATAAGGATCCAGAAGATGGCCACTATTATGACCCCGACACCACCGACTCGCCAACAGCGACTACTCGCCATCTGAAGAACAACTGTCCTGACAACTTTGCTTTCCCGTGGCAAGCAAAGAAGAGACAAAACCACCAGTACCAAGCCGACCTTGAACCGGAGTCAAGTTGTCAGCACCCTCTAAAGGTTGATTGCTCTCAAGAACACCCTGGAAGAAACAATAATCATAATAAGTAACATGTATGAGAGAACATTCACCACTCAAAAAAGTACAACAGTAAAAGATGAAGATGGAACTTGAGACACTACTTCTTGACCAGCAATTAGGCAGTCAAAGAAAGGCAAGAAGTTGTTCGCAGGTAATGTTGGGTACATCTCCCGGTACTTCTTAATGGTCCACACGACACCCCACCGCATCGCTTTATTCATCATTGCCTTAAAATCCGGAGACGTACGAGAAGCCTCAATAAAAAAGGTGGCATCATTCAGTTTCCCTTGTGCCACCGCCAAGTCGTGGTTCAGGCGGGCAATGGTGTTCAACTCGTCCTCAAGTCTCTTTTGACAAGACTGAATAGACGTCTGAGCCTTCCCCAAGCTGATCATGCAAACCCTCAACTCCTCCTTCAAAGCTTGGTAAGCCTCAGTCAACTGATTCAGCTCTTGCCTCAGTTGAGCAGAGTTGGCCCTCAAGCTAGAAGTAACACGCATATAGGACAGATCAGCCGCGAGTTGGTGTGCCCCATAGGAAAGGTAGATATAAGACTACAATAAGAACAAATTCAATATTTGAAAACCCCTAAGATTGAGAAGGAATTGTGAAATAAAATTTCCTTACTTCATAAGCATGTCGAAAACCCTCGTTGATATTACGGGCCGCGCTTTCGTGAAAGTCAATCGAGGTACCCTCGTCCAGTCCCCTCCACACACCAAAGGCATGGGTCAGAAACTCATCAGAGGTAAGGGCACCATGGTAAGGCCCATCGGGAACATCCCAGCTAACTCCATCAGCTAAAGAAGCTATAGGCGGCGATGGCAGATTCAGGCGGGCCCTCTGAAGAGGATGATCAGAGGTCACTTGGCTTCGAGGGGGAACCCGGGCCTCTTGAGTAACAGTTCTATCCTCAGCTTCCTCGAGAAACAATACGTCACCATCAACGTTCATTTTGAAGTTGATGTCTTCCAACCCTGAGATGTCAAAGTCAGAAATATCTGAAATTGGGGTTGAGTAGAGAACTCATGTCTGCATCATAAAAGGAAGAATGATAGTATTAAGACAATCCCCAAAAGCCGAACCGAGATAGAAGAAACTACTAACCTAGGAGAAGGTTATGTTGAACCAAAGATTCCAAAGTGACATATAATGCACTGTTTATGACCTTAGGATCCAAATCAAGGCACTGAACAAGAAAGTTGACTATCGCCGAACGAGGATTGAAATGCACGTCCACTACAAAAAAGAAAGCAGTTGTTAGGCACGAATATATAAAAAAGAGAAGCAGAATAAGATACTGAAATCCCTAGCCTAAGAAATAAGGTTACCATTTTTCACATATTTAGTGGGAACATCATAGTTAGTGTTGGGGCAAGGAGCTAACCAAGCACCCCCATGTAGAACCAATTATCACTCAAGGCTTTTTGCCCCAAAAGACCCTTTAGCACGAGTTGGTATCGGGGAGTAAGATAGCGGGATCGAGTAACATTGGGGTGCTCATAAAAAGTATATAGGGATAGGAAGTCCCTTTATCCCAAGATTGTTCTGGTCCATAAACTCAAACTTTCGGTCAACACGTGGGGGAAAATTTGAGCGAAAGCCAACAATATGGTGGCCAACAACTCTTGGATAATTGAGATGACAAGCAGACGAAAGCCCCTCTCCAACATGACAAAGTAAATAGTCACCCAATCGATCGAGGTATTTTTAGTGGACTCCCTCTCTGTGGGAAGACGGGTAAGAACATAAGGGCGAAAATCGTACTTCCTCCTTATCTCCACCGGGTCAAATTCGATCAATTGAGAGATGTCACAGGAACTGACCCCAGACAAACCCTATGGCGGTTAGCTCAAGATCTAGTGGCCCTTGTTGACCTAGTTCCGAACCCGAATCCATGAAGTTAGCAACTAAGTTAATTCAAACAACGAAAAAATGCAAGAAGGTAAAAGGAATATGTTCTAAGCTTGACGAAATGTTCAAAGATCACCAAACTTAGTGAAAAAGAAAGAAAGTTGAGAAATCTATTTTTGCTTTTCAAAGAAAAAACAAAGAAAAGTGGAAAGTTTGGAAAACTTTGAGAGAATTTGATGAAAGCACCTTGAGAGAAAGAAAAGTGAAATGAAGATGGATGTGAATCGGAAGAAATGAATGATATTTATAGAAGTTGAAAAAGCTTTAAAGCCATATGAACCATAAGACACCTTGGGTGATTGTAGCCCACATAGGTCACTTAGGCTCCCCGAGCCACCTAAACTTCCAAGGCATCCGACAATGTAGTTAGGATTCAAGTCCCTCGAAAAGGGTTAAACGTCCCCAACTTAGAGAATACTAGTGACACTCTTAGTCTCAACATGATACCGAGATGTTGAAGCCTAAGAGTGGAAGCAACTATTATAGATAAAATTCGGCTTACGAGACTAGGCTACTCGAAGAGAGGTCGGGCCTGCAAAGAAACGCCCAAAAACCAAATGAAGAGGCCCAAGATCATCCGAGAGGCCAGAGTCTCAACACAAGCCCACAGGGGCGCGCGGGCCACACAGGCCGCACAAGCACCCCATGTGCCTGACCCCGCCATCGAGTCTGGCGAGTCTTAAGCAAACCTGACCCTAGGTCGGGACTAGCATCAACATGTCAGGTCGTGTCAACCTGACCTGATCCGACCCCAATTTTCTTTTTTTAAAATCATATTTCTTCCAATTTGACTCTTTTTCACGCGCCAATTTTTACCATTTTCGATAATTCTCTGTAATTAGGGTTAGACCCTAAGAGGCTCAAGCCCATACAGAGTTATTTTTCAAAAACGACCACGTTTGTACTGCCTATAAATAGGTCAGTCAATATATTGGTAAGCTATTCTGAAACCCTAAATTAGACCGAATCTATATCTTATGACCTAAATTGACTTAGGCATCGAGGCAGCATGGCTCACACCACACCAATGTTCAGAAACAATCTTTTAATTTTGATAACTTTTTAAACATATTTGATAGCAAGATATTTCATTTTTATTTGTCTTTAATCAATTTCACTTGATTGTCTTCGATAGTTGAAACAATCAAATTAAACTGATTAAGAACAATAAAATAAAATTATTTAAAGAAGATGAAAGTTGAAATATTTTTCTAAGAAACATTTTTAAAAAGTTGATTTCTCATTCTAATCTTGGGTTAATAAATAAGTGGTCAAAATTAAAAACATGGATGCGAGAATTTACTACTACGACAAATTACGGGAACTTTTTCAATATTATTAGTTATATTTAATCAATTACGCAAACAAAAAAAATTCATCATCAATTATAATTACAGAATTAAATACCTAGTAAAATAATAAAATTAAAAGAGTACAATAGAAGCGAAAATTAACAATGAAATGAGAAAGAGATTTAATAAGAAAATAGTAATATAATTTAATGAACTTATTTGTAAGATAGCACACTATTCTCCAACAAGCAGTGATTAGAACCACAGACATAATTGTGAAAATATTGGGAAACTCAGGTGAAACTTGGCAATTGACTTTATCCCCTACATGTGACTTGGATATGGTTGCACAATTGAAAAATGTTTATGACAGGAAACACCTCTCATGAAGATGAAATATTCATTTCTTTTTATTTATTGTTATGGTTTTATTTATTTATTCTCATAGTGGTTGAAACTGATTACTCAATGAGTATTAGATATTAGAAAATTGTGAGGAATCATTTTCAACTACTCACTATATATTCAGAATGAAAAAAATAAAAAATAAAAAAAACCATAAATATAAACAATAACTCTTATTCATAAGAGGCTTCTTACCATCATAATCACACTAAAATATTATGATATTCATGCATGATGATGATTACCTATGCTTACATTACTACAGTAACAACATATAAAAAAAAGGTTATCTTCATACATGATGCATGAAAAGATAATGGACTAGCACATGTAAGGACTTCAACATATAACCTTAAATCATAGAACATTGCTCAGATTGAAATTTTGCAGCCACAATTCTCACTAATAAAATCCAATACACTATCAAATTGAAAAATTAACAATAGCTTTTTTTTAACAATAAAAAATACCTATATTACCAGAAATAGATAAAAGGAGGACTTAGATGATAAGTTCAAAAATATTGAAGATAAAGCTTAATAAAAAAAAATTTAAAAAGAAAAAAAAAAAAAACCATGCATTTCTACCTGACCCTACAACATTTAGACGTTAAGGAAATTCGAATTAATTCAAACTATGCATCTAACTTATACACATTCCGTTAGCATTCACATTTTCTAGTTTGTCTAGACGTATGGTGTCTCTCCAAGAGCCTCTCTCTTACCAATATCAATAACACTTTTTTTTTAATACAGATTGAGAATAAAAATAGCTTTTTGAAGAACAAAGTGTTTGATGCATGGGAGAACAAAACAATAGGTGTAGAGATTTCCAAATATCAATACTTTCTTCCACTCATTTACTGATTATAAGTTCAATTTCTTCTTTTCTTTTTCCTGACTAAAGAGAAAATCAACCATGAATGAACAAGAATTTTTCTTCTTTTACTTTATGTTATATTTATTAGTTCTTTTATTCAACAATGGACCAATTGATTATTCAAATTACTTGAATCGGTATCTCCATTCCATAGTTATTTTAACCTCCTCTAGTTACATTAGTTTCTTGAAATCCAAATGCAAATTATAATCTCCCATTATCTTTTTTTTTAGTATAAATAAGATTCATAATTCTATCTACACTCTAATATTTACTCTTATTCATTCCATCTACCATGGCTAAAACTCTTGTCCTGATAGTTGAAAACAACCATTAGTTTGTGTGAGAAAGGGAGAGTTTTTCGGATTAATGGGGAGAACAGAGAAAATTTAGGAGGAAATGAGAAAACGAAAGTGGGAGATAAGAGACTAATTTATTATTAGTTTTTTTAATTTGAATTTCAAAGAAAATGGAGGGATTTTCTTGAAACTCAATTGCAATAATTTTAATTTCAAATAATTCAGTGTCAATGACTCACATATCACAGCTCAGTGTTACATTTATTTTAATTGTCAAATTTATTCTAGGAACAATTATAAACCTCTTTTTAATAAATATGATAGAATCTACCACAATATTATATTAAACTACGATAAATCTCTCGAGAGAATCTCTTAAAGAGCCAGAGTACATAGACGACAATTGAATGAATCCTCCTAGTGGCCTATCATATCCTATTTATAATAAACCTAGGATTTAACCTAATTTAGTAATTAACTCTATTAAGGCCCAAAAGCCCAATACAACTTAAATAACTAAAACAGAATTATATTTAAGAATAATAATAAAATAGATCTGTCACTTCTTGGTCCGCCTTGAGTAAACTTTCAATGCTCTCGGGATCGTATCAATACTCACCCCCCCCCCAAAAGAACCACCTTGTCCTCAAGGTGAAAGTCCGGGAATTGTAGCTCGAGATCGGCAGCGGACTCCCAGGTATCATCGTCAGGAGTGGACCCTTCCCACTGTACCAAAATCTGGCGCGACCCTCCATCCTGTGGGGACTCCCGTGTGCCCAAAACAGCCTTGGAACAAACCAGCACGCCTAAATCATCTCCCACCAAAGCCGGTGTAGGGAAAACTAGACCTGGGGAACCAATCGCCTTGCGCAACACGGACACATGAAAAACTGGATGAATCCTCACAGTCTGTGGTAACTCCAACCGGAACGCAACTGGCCCCACCCGTGCTAACACTCGGTACGGCCCAATAAATCTTGGTGCTAACTTGGGGTGTTTAAATTTCGCCAAGGAGGACTGGCGGTAGGGTTGGAGCTTAACATACACCAAATCGTCCACATCAAACTGAACATCTCGACGTTTTGCATTAGCACGATCCGTCATCAACTGCTGAGATCGCAACAAATTTGTCTTAAGCTTTTCCAACATTCTATCGCGTTCCATCATCAATGAATCCACGGTCGCAACTGGGCTAGCCCCATAATCGTAACCCAAAATTGTCGGCCGGGAACGCCCATAAACAATCTCAAAAGGTGTCATACCCATGGACGAATGATACGACGTATTATAACTGAACTCAGCTCATGCAAGCCACCGGTACCATGCCTTCAGTTGTGTCAACACAAAGCATCTTAAGTACGATTCCAAACAGCGGTTCACGACCTCGGTTTAACCATCAGTCTGTGGATGATAAGTGGTACTGTGACGTAACTGCGTCCCAGAAGCCTTGAAGATTTCATCCCAAAGCAGGCTAGTGAATATCTAGTCGCGGTCCGACACGATACTCTTAGTTACCCCGTGCAATCGGACCACCTCTCTGATAAAGACCTGGGACACTGTGAGAGAAGTGAATGGGTGTCGAAGGGGTATAAAATGAGCATACTTAGAAAGTCGATCGACCACCACAAAAATAGTGTCATAACCTTCAGAACGGGGAAGTCCTTCCACGAAATCCATCGAGATGTCTTCCAAAATTCTTTCAGGAATCGGTAACAGTTGTAATAGGCCAGCTGGAGACAACGACAAATGTTTTTCTTGCACACAAATCGAACACTCGGCCACAAACGCACGTACGCGGGCCTTCATTCCTGGCCAATACACTTCTTTAGCCAGACGTTGATACGTCTTGAGGACCCCAAAATGCCCCCCGATGGTGCCCCCGTGGAACTCAGTCAATAAGAGTGGAATCGTAGGGCATGTCGGAGGTAGCACTAGTCGGCCCTGGTACAATAGCACGTCACCCCTGACGGAATAACCCGGCGGGCTCACCTCACCTGCAACCAACGCGGTATAAATAGCAAACAACTTTTCGTCTTCCCGCACTTGCTGAGTAAACACTGTTGTGTTAACCCTAGCCACACAACTCAACATGCTCAATTCACCTGTCGACGGCATTCGAGAAAGAGCATCTGCCGCTCTGTTTTCTAGGCCCTTCTTATATTCAATATGGAAATCATAACTCATAAGCTTCGCAATCCACCGCTGATACTCTCCATCAACTACACGTTGTTCTCGCAGAAACTTAAGGCTCTTCTGGTCCGTACGAACGACAAATGGTGTCCCAGTAAATATGCTCGCCAACGTTGTACTACAAACACGATGGCCATCAACTCGCGCTCATAAACAGACTTCATGCGGTGGGTTATAGGTAAGGCCTTACTAAAATAAGCCAATGGTTGCCCCTGTTGTATCAAGACTACTCCCACACCAATACATGAAGCATCAGTTTCCACAACAAACAACTGATCAAAATCTGGCAATCGTAATACGGGCACACTACTCATCGCATGTTTAAGTCTCTGAAAGCAATCCTCCATTATCGAGCCCCATTCAAACTTCCCTTTTTTTAGCAGCTGAGTTAGTGGAAAAGTCATCGACCCATAATTTGCCACAAAACGACGGTAGTAACCTACCAACCCAAGAAAACCCCGTAGATCTTTAATATTCTTAGGGATTGGCCAACGTACCATGGCCGCAATTTTCTCTGGATCGGCAGCCACTCCTTCAGCAGATATAAAGTGCCCCAAATACTCAATCTGGCGAAGCCGAAACTGACATTTCTTGGCATTGGCTACAAGGTCATGGGTCTGTAAGGCTTCGAAAATTCGAACTAGGTGCTCCTTATGATCTTGGATGGACAGACTGTAGATCAAAATATCATCAAAAAATACTAGCACAAACTGGCGTAGAAACGGTCGCAAAATCTCATTCATAACTGACTGAAACGTTGCATGAGCATTACGTAATCCGAAAGGCATGACTACAAATTCATAGTGGCCCTCATGAGTTCTAAAAGCTGTTTTATGTACATCAGCTGGTTTAACACGGATCTGATGGTAACCCGCCTTAAGATCAATTTTCGAAAACATTATCGCCTCATGCAGCTCATCCAACAACTCGTCAACCAGTGGTATCGGATATTTATTGGGCACGGTTGCTTGATTCAAAGCACGGTAGTCGACACAAAAATGCAACTCAACCTTTCCTGACCCCAGTTTGAATTGCATTTTTAGTGCGCGGTAGTCAAATTCAATTTTTCCCAACGTCGCTAGCCACACAACGCCCAAAATCACATCTGCGCTTCCTAGTGGTAAGGGCAAGAAATCGTTCACTATTCTCAATTCTGCCAACTGAAGTTCCACATTCTTACAGATGCCAGCAGTTCTCACAGAATCCCCAGTTCCCAACATAATGCCATAATCATCGGACGGCTCCATCGGTAATTTCAATTTAGCAACAATGTCATCGGATATGAAGTTATGCGTAGCCCCACTATCGATCAATACGACTACTTCTTGTCCCTGTATCGAGCCTGTCACATCTAGTGTTTTTGGTGAACTCAGCCCTGCCATTGAATGCAAGGATATCGCTGCTATATTCGGTGTATCCCCAGTGTCCTCAACAAGTATCTCTAGAGCCTGCAGCTCTTTCTTTTTACATCGGTGACCCGGGACGAACTTCTCATCACATCTAAAGCACAGTCCCTTGTTTTTTCGTATTCGGATCTCATTATCTGTTAGTCGTTTATAAGGAACTGCAGGAGTGAGGGTATATGATGGTGTCGATCGGTTGGGAGTGATAGCGAGAGTTCTTAGGTTTGATCCTCCTGCCACTCTAGCACTAACTGCCCCCGATCCCATACTCGGCTTAACTACTGTCGACGTGCCCACTTCTTTTGCGTGATTTCGAAAATTCAAGTCATCCTCAATTACCTGTGCCATGAACTTCTTGTCCTGAATTCCCACGGGCCTCAGTTTCCTCATCTCACTCGGTATTTCTGCCTTCAGACCACTCTTCCATTTCCCTTCCAAGGCACTCGCACTAATGTCGCGCATACCCTTTGCATATTTTTCAAACATCCTGCGACACTCTCTTACGGTCCCTACTTGTTGCAGACTCATCAAATTAGCATATTTATTGTCATTGATCGTCAATTGGAAATGATGCAACAATAATTCTCGGAACTCCTCCCACGAAGCAATCGGAGCTCGGTCCTCTTCATACTGCAACCATTCTAGTGCCTCTCCTTCCATACACAAGGCTACGGCGTCAACCCTTTCGTGCCCCGTCGGATGGTTAACCCAGAAGTACCTTTCGAAGCGACATAGCCACCCCTCAGGGTCCTCATCCGCTAGCCTTTTAAACATAGGCATCTCCAACTTCCGTAGCCTCCTATCTATCATGGGTCCATCTCGACTGCCTGTTTCCAGTCCCTCGCGCTCACAACGATCCTGTCTATCTCTCCAATCATTCCACTCTCCGTCTTGGTTACAACCATCCCAACCCCGATCGTTCTAACCGTCATGCGTTTTCGGCCTTTCATAGCCGGTGCGCATCCTCTCTTCCTCTAAAAACCCGTTTTCCCTTCTATTGACCCGAAAATAACCCGGTCGATCTAAATCCGAGCCCAAACCATTACCTCTGTCGGTCAACACCTGAAAACTCTCCCTCCAGTCCAACCTGGTCGACCCAAACCGACTCGGTCCAGCCGACCCACCCCAGCCCAGTCTTGTCGTGCCCCAACCCCGACCTTCACCGTCTGATCCCGCACCCCACCCGAGCTCGCGCTCTCCCACGCCCCCACCAGGCCCGCTCTAGCTGCCTCGCGCACCGACGCCACCCTGGAGCTCCCCGAACGCCCCCTAGCCATCATGTCGTGCCATTTTGCCCAGCCCAACACTCCCCACGCCCACATGTCCTGCGCCTCCCATGCCGCTCACGCTCCCCGCACAGGCCCCGCCGCCCGCGTTGCTAGCGTCTCCCACGCCTCCCGCGCTGGTCGTCAGCCCGACGCCCACAGACCCGACACCCACGCCCCCTCGCCCGGCCCTCTGTAACCCCCATCGCGCCCACCTCCTCTTCGGACGCCCCTTCTCCCGAGCCCGACCCGTTTCCCCCTTCTTTGCCAGACGCCACACCGGCTCCCTCGCCCGCAACCTCGATCTCCAACCCTTTTTCCTTGTCTCCTTTCTTCGATTCCATTAACAGCTGTAGGCTCCGATTGATCATCTCGAATTTTGTATCTTGCTGTTTGAATTTCAAATCCATCTTTTTCGCTAAACGTTCCTCGATCGATTCCATCCTTGCTTCTACATCCTTTAGCCTTCTTTCCAATTTCGCCGACCCTTCTTCACATTCTTGCATCCTTGTTTCCATCTTAGTAATCACCATTCCCGGATAGGTAAATGGCTCTGATACCAAAATGATAGAATCTACCACAATATTATATTAAACTACGATAAATCTCTCTAGAGAATCTCTCAAAGAGCCAAAGTACATAGACGACAATTGAATGAATCCTCCTAGTGGCCTATCATATCCTATTTATAGTAAACCTAGGATTTAACTTAATTTAGTAATTAACTCTATTGAGGCCCAAAAGCCCAATACAACTTAAATAACTAAAACAGAATTATATTTAAGAATAATAATAAAATAGACCTGTCACTTCTTGGTCCACCTTGAGTAAACTTTCAATACTCTCGGGATCGTATCAAAATATTAGTGTACTAAATTAAGCATCTAAAAAATTCAACAATGACCAACATGATAATTAACCTAGATTAAAATATGAATCAATGGATGAAGTGTTGGTTTAAGAGTGGAAGGTAATAACATTAACAAATAATCTAATCAACAGTTTGTTTTGGCAGGTTAATTTGTGGTAAAATAAAGAAGAAAAAAGCATACTCAGAAAAATATTAAAGCATACAAATAATCTAACCACACATTAAAACATAAAACATTGGAAAATAAAATAAATATGTGGTAAAAACTTGTGCCACATAAGCAACAAGCATACTCACCCTACACATTCATGTGTAGGTAAGTATTATTCAGAAAAATATACCAATAAAAAGAAGAAAAAAAAAGTATGAAGAAAAAACCAAGGGCGCCATATTATTATTATTATTTCTTCTTTTTAGTGTAATAGTGTCCCTATCTATATTTAGGAGAGGAAGGAGGAGTTGGCAATTCTATATTTAGGAGAAAAAACCAATGGGTTTATATTCATGTATTGCCTAGGTCTGGTATGGCATACGGCGCGGGAGTGGTGTTTTGGTTGTTTGTGTTGGCAGGCTCGATGCTTGGGCATCGAACTATTGATGCATGCACCTCCCCATTGATATGCCCTGGATTATTTCAAGTGGTCGCATTATATTGGTTATTGCACTAGTTACCTTGCGCAATGGAAGTGTCGTGTCTCGTTAGTCCCTTTCTGTCGACACCCTTTTTCGGGTGCACGACGAACTTGAAAGCCCACGTCGCGTTCCGTTTCGACCTTTGTGAAGGCATGTTGCGGGCCGCGTTGCTGGTTGCTTGTTCTTTCGGATGTAGTGCATTTGGTGGCATGTCGTGATCGGGGAGTCCTCTATAACGTGTGTGCCTCTTTATTGCTCTAAAAAAGCACGAACAAATGACGTTCGCTCTTGCTTTGCCCCTCTCGTTGCCCCTCTCGCTTGCCCATCGTGGGAGAGGGGGAGATGGTGATGGGTGGTGGCTAGTTGGTTGCGATATCTAGTAGGAATGCTACCTGGTTGATCCTGCCTTATTCGGTTTCTCTCAACCTATTCTCAAAAAAATAGTGTCCCTATCTATATTTTTGTAGACACTATTCTTTGGTTAAAAATTATAGGTATGTTGGCAACATCTCTTCGATTTCTCTCAACCTATTCTCAAAAAAATAAACTTCTGCTCGACCTTTCCTCTAACATCTCATCAAATTTTTTATTTATTTTTTTAAATATCACATCAGATTTTTTTCTAATTTTTAACCCTATAATATAATATTAAATATTTTTTATTTAATCTTATCAAATATCACGTCAAATTTTATCTCATTTTCAACTACATAATATAAAATAAAGTATATTAAATTTATTAATTAATATAAATATGCAATAATTATATTTAAAAAGTAATATAAAATAAATACTTTTTACAACATCTCCTCCCCAAAATATTAATCTACAAACAACTAATTTATATCACTAAATCACTCAACTTCCTCTTCCACTTTTTCTCTCTTCTTTTTCCAACTCCAAAATCAAATAACCCTTGGGATATGTTTGTGGATATGAGAAGTGAATGACCACTCCTAAAAAACTCCTAGTTCGTTTTTTTTAATAAACAATCACTCTTTAGCCATTCATCAAACATTCTATCTGGTATCTATTTTATTAAAAAAATCATTTGATCAAATCTCACATTAAATTTCATCAAACTTATCTTTCAATTTCGGCTAATATCATTATTCAAATATTTCTTTCTAAAAATAATTTTAACTCTATCGAAAAAGTCAATAGCATGTTGACTTGGTTGATTGGTTATAATCCAATTCAATTCAAGGATTTGATCTTCAAATAAAATATTTTATAAAAAATAATCAATTTATAATAATGTTAATTCATAAAAAGTAGGGAATTTGCGCTGTATAGCAACTTTTTTACCACAATTTACAATTATAGCACATTTTTAAAAATAATTCTTTTATAGCAAATTCTGCCATTTTTAAAAAAAAAATTATTTACCTTTTTTATAGAAGACTTTGATATAATCTATCATTCTCTAGTGATGGAAGTCTATCAATTTTATCAGTGATTGATTCTATCGCCTCTTATTGATAGACTCTTGATAGAATCTGATGGAAGTTTATCAATTTACTTTATTTATTAGTAATTGATTCTATCACCCTTTATCGATAGAATCTATCAATATGAAGTCTATCAATTTACAATTTTTGCTATATGTGCAAATATTTTCATTATTGTGCTATTCATGTAATATTTTATCCATTTTGTAATATACATGCAAAAGCCCCTAAAAAGTAACCTCTTATTTTAATAAAAAAAAAAAGTTTAATTTAAACATATTTCTAAAATTATGAAAAATTAGTAAGAACAAATTTGCAAATGAAATATGGTAATAAATTAACAACATATCCTAAATTTTAGCTTTATTGTCATTAAAAAGATTAAAATTTGACATTTAAAAGTAAAAAAATCAAAATTAAACAAAATTAAAACCACCTCAATTATGTTCGGACCAGCTTATGTGCACCTCAACTAATGTCACGGAATATACTGATTGATCCTACGACTTTTAGATGTCAAGGAAACTCGTATAAATTAATTTTTAGATAGGTGGCAACCCCAATCCCCTCTTTGACCAATTGAGCCGCTACATGATGGTTTATTTTTCTAAGTAGTTAAATTTTAATTAAAAAAATCAATAGAGTTAGGCAAAGAAAGAAAAAAAAATGTTTTGAAGTTTTGCTTTTTTTTTTCTTCCATTTCTATGCTAGGAAACAAATTTTTAACTGGCATATAATATATTTTACTTACTTTTACTGGACTACTTCCTATTTCTTTAATAGAGAAGTTTAGGTGCTACCTGGGTAGTAAATATATGTTGCTACCTAGACACATGCCATCTTTTCATTGGATCAATAATTTTCTTTTTAAAACAATTGGTTTTTAAAGTAATTGAATAAAATTATTTTAAAAAAAAATTATTGATCTAATAAAAAAATGCCACGTGGCTAGGTAGCAACAAATATTTGCTACCCAGCTAGCACCCAAACTTCTCTCTTTCTTTATTTTCTAGAGGAATATATTTTTAGAAGTTTCGTGTAAATCTACTACTTCCTTAATAATTCACATTTTTAATGGTCTACTTCATCGTAAATTTAGTCCAAATTTTGAAATTTTATTATTGTTTGCTTAACTGATGTTACTAATATGGTTAGTAACAAAATATAAAACTAAAAATTGATTGATAATTTAATATTATAGTTTTTAATTATCTTAGGAGTTTATATGTGTCAATGAACTACAATGTCGTGAATTCAAATTCTTCGATTTTAATTATTGTTAAACTAAAAAAGATAAAAATATTTTTTAAGATCACTTAACAATAATTGATGTGGATAATTAAAATTCATAAACTTGCAATTATAGACACATAATTTTTTTTTAGTACCATAATTGCTATTATTTATTACAACCACATTTTCAAAAAATAAAAAGAAAAAAAAATCATATCAATATCTTTTTACCTCAATCCCCAAACATGTAGTTGATTACCCTATGAGGTGTTTGGATGAGGTTTTGATGAACATTTACTTTGAGGAGTTATTTTTTAGTATTTAAAATTTGAGACTTGTAACAAAAAACTAGTTTGGATGTGGTTTTTTTAATAGAAGAGTTAAAGTTAAAAATCTGTTTGGATGTAGATTTACGATGAGAATAATTAGAAATGAATTATTAAAAATGGGTGGTTAGAAATGATTGGGCAATTTAAAATGAATGATTAGAAATTAAATGAATGGTTAGAAATGAGGAGTTATTTTTAAAAGTAAAAATGAGGAGTTATTTTGAGAACTTATAAAAACTCGTTTGTAGGTTTTCAATGAGAATTTAGTAAATCATCAATCTAAATTCTCTTTAAATATGGCAAACAAACACTCTCATAGGGTGTATTTGTTGTTATATTTATGGAGTATTTATTAACTATTTTTTGAAAAATTATATTTAAATGAGTTTTTGTAACTACTCAAAATAACTCCTCATTTTTAAGTACTCATTTCTACTCATTCATATACAACTACTTAAAATAACTCTTCAATATTAATCACTCATTCGTAGTCATTCATTTATAACTTTTTCAAAATAACTCATTTTTAATCAGTATTTTTTTAACTACTCAAAATAACTACTCATTTTAAATTCACATCCAAACAATATTGTCTCTAGCTCCTCTACAAAAAAAACCCCACATCTAAATAAGTTTGAGATTATAACTCTCAATATTTAACTATTCAAAATAACTTCTTAAATTAACTTCTTATCCAAAATCTCATCTTTTTAGTACACACCACCACTATAGTTAACAAGATATGGAAGGAAAAGATGGATGAGTTTGAGAGGCTAGATGACACAAAAGTTTGGTGCTTTAATTTTCTCATGCCTTTAAGGAGGAGATTTGCTAATACTCTCATTTAGCAATCTTTATTTACTACCTCATCCGAGGGATACGCAAGGATAAAATTAGCTAACAAAATAAAGTTGCATCCTCATGCCCAAACGAGTTAGGTCAAAAAAGAAATCAGATAATTCAGCTTCATAAATTAAATATAAATAATAAAAATAATTTAAATCTAAACTTATTAATCAAAACATTTAAATTTAAGTTGAGTTGTCAATGGTTTAATTGTATGCCAACGGTAACTCATCATAATTATCGACCATCATACTAACCGTAATTATCATATGTGGTCAAAGGAGAGTTTTGAGGTGTTTTTTTCAAAGAGATGCCAATATTTTTATTAGAATAAAGAAGGGAAAATCCAAGGAAAAGACAGAAAAGGAAATAGAAATACAAAAAAAAGAAAAAAAAAACTAGAGAAGTAAGCAACGGTCAGAATAGCAGATTACACCTCAAAATGAATTTCAATAAAAGTTTTTCAATCGTTGACGAAACAATGAATTCAATCCATGGTAGTCATTTATCTAGAAATTAAATTCTTACCAATTTAAGTATATTTAGTGATATTACGATACGCGTAAACTGATTTGGACAATCATAAATATAATAAATAAAAAAACCCATGAAATTTTGCACTCATAGTTCTCACTAATAAAATTCAATAAATTAACAATAGCTCTTTTTAACAAAAAAAAAAAAAAAAAAAGAACATAGTCTTGTCAAAAAAAATGAAGAACATAGTAAAAGAAAGCTTAGATGATAAGTTGAAAAATATTGAGCATAAAGCTTAACAAAAATAAAAAATTAAAAAAAAAAACTATACATCTAACTTGTACACATTTAATTAGTATTCACATCTTTCTAATTTGTGTAGTTTGTCTGGATGTGTGACGTCTATGATAGAAACCATTTTTTTTCTCTAATTTGTCCCATGCAAGACTCTCCCTAACCAATTACTTTTTGTTGAGCCATTAAGAGCAATTATTCGACGACACTAGTGTGCACCCAATGACCAAGAAGTCATGAATTCGAATTTCCCATTCCTAATCGTTGTAATCTCAAAAAAAAAATATTATTTTTTATACAAATTGAAAATATATGAACAGAACCATAAATGTGGAGAGCTTTACTAACCTCAGTACTTTCTTCCATTACATATTTACTACAGCTTATGAATTCTGAGTTTAATGAAGAATTTTTCATATTTTACTTTATGTTATATTTTTTAGTTTTTCTTTTTTCTTTTTAGATAAGAACAATTGATTCTTGATTTAAAAAAGAAAAAAAGAAAATTTTTTGAATTGGCATTTTCATAGTTCTTTTTCTTTATTTTTTTTATACAATAATATTGGAAAAAAAAAAGAATTTGAAATTATAACTCATGATTATTAAGTTGTACAAGATGTCGTCAGAATTCTGCTTGTTGACACATTTTCATAGTTTGTAAATAAAGATTATTAACGTATCTCCACTTTTAGCCTCCCAAATGCAAATTATGGTCTCCAATTATTTTAGTTTATTTTATTTCCAACATTTCTTTACTTCTATCCTAACCCTTACTCCTACTTATTTAAAAGGGCTAAAATTCTTTTAGGCATATTAAGTTAAAAACTATATTGTTTTCTTCAAAATTAAAATTTGTAAAGAAAAAAAAATTGATATGTTACAACCCCACTTCTCTTGTCACCATTTTCTCATCTGTTTTCCTCCACTTCAAATTTTGATTTTTTTTTTTTTAAATAGAGATTGAGAATAAGAATATTCTTTTAAAAATAACACAACAACTATGAAAAGCAGCTCTAGAGAACCATGTTCCACTTTGATGTTGGCATTTCATATTGGAAGTTCTTTTGTTTTGTTTTTCATTCTAAATATGAAAGTTACAAGATTTCTCAAATTGTATTTCCATGGCTGGAAAAAGATACACTTCAAGCCTCCCCTGTTTCTCAATTCCATGAAACTCATGCAAATTGTGTATAAATATGATGATCACTTCACATTGCATCCAATCAGCAGTTTGATTTCATTTTGTTTGGGCATCTTAACTTTAATTATTTTCAAAGGGTTCAATCATAGTTTCTTCAAGATTCATGGTTTGTGGCCAAGCAACTATCTGATACTAAGATTGTTTGTTCTTGGAACGACCAATCTATCTTTGATGCCTTACATAAATGACTGCATTAATTTTGCTCCTTTGTTGACTCGAATCTTTTTATGACTCAGTGCATCATAATAACTTCTTTTTTTTTTCTTTAGCGGGATACAATAAGAGAACATAACACTTTTGGCTTCATGTGATATATGGAAACACTAAGAACAAAGAACCTTCAAGCAGTAGTCGACGGTATGACCCACATACGAGGCCATGGCACAATTGTGCCCTTCGCTTGTCCAAGGAACAACAAATCCTCGTTCAAAGGTTGAGGAAGATCTAAATCTGAATTACCTTCGAGTATCAAATCAACCATGACACGCACGTGGTATTTACCGAGAAGCATCCCATGTATCTTGGTTAATAAGCCTCTCGATTCGTACATTGTGCCAATGGCAACAATGTTGTCTACTGATTCGATGGCAAGTTGACATTTCATACCCTAAGAAAGTAATTAATAAGTATTTGGTTAGTTTTAATGTATAAGATATGGTGTAATTAGTTAATATGAGAAATACCTCTCCTAAATCTTCGTAAATAGGATCGCAAATGGACTCTTCGACGTCCTCTCCGACACAAAGTTCTACGGTGACCTCTTCAACATCCTCTTCGACATCCTCTTCGACGTCCTCTCCAACACAAAGTTCAACGGTGACCTCTTCGGCGCAAGACACTTCTACACCAGCCTCAACGGCCTCTTCAGCGCCATCTCCATGCATCATTGATAAATTACTACCCACGCTGTTAGATTTATAGCGTGAAGAGCTTCCAATACACATTTTCAATTGTGTTGGTTCTTTTCCCATATTAGATGTTGGATGTGCGAACTTGAAGAACTTTGATGGGGGAATAAATCCACCAACTCCCCTAACACGCCCTCTGTGTTCTGGCGTGCCTAATGCTTCAGTCAAAACATCTTGACCTTGTTTTTCTTTAGCCAATGCATCCTGTAACCAAATAGTATTGGATTAACTCACAGATATACGGAAATATTAGAAGGTAAAACAACAAAAATAAATGAACAAACACTTACCATTCGATTGACCGTATCAATTGTTGCTGGGTCAACGATCTGTTTGTTTTTATCCATACGGGCTCCTTTCCATAACGTAGAACGATAGGCTGGATCAGTACTATCATCTAGTTTCTATATAATCAAAATTCATTGCACACTAATTACTAAGTATACCAATGATATAAGAAGAAACTGGTATTTTAATTAAACTTGATGTTACTTACTAGATCAGCAGCCAACCGAGCATATCCCTTTCGAGCAAGACGATGGGGATATTTAAGAAGAGCACGTCTCTCTTTTGCCTCCTTGCTTTTTTTCTGTGCAACATATATGCTGAAATTAGTTATTTTATGAACAATAAATTAATAGAGACTGTAAGTAATTACCATAAATTCTTCAGACAAACGGTCTTTAACAAAATAGTTCCACTGATCTTGTGCGATGTAATTGTGCTTAGGTGGCGGCGATTCAATCCTATGAGGCTTACGATCTTTATATCTCATAATGTATTGTGTAAGATTGTATCTGAATGATCTAAATTTATGTGACGCCGACAACATGATCCTATGTTTTGATTTAGGATCCAACACAAACGTCATCTGTAAACAATAAAAGTAAGATTATTAATTGCTAGGCATATCAATGACCAATATTGTGTTTGGATATTCTATAGTATTGAAAAAATACCCTTAGGGAATCCCAAATCTTCTCTTTCAGGTCATCAGGGACATCTTTACTCCAATCTGTACATGTTAGAGGTATTGATTTTCTAACAAGCGTCCCAAGGTAACTTTGTAATTTGGGTGCAGCCCAACCCACTTCCTGACCATCTGCGTTATATTGAATAACGATTCTTTCTCCACGCAATCTTATTTCCGCCAACTCAGGCATCACCGTTTTGCCTCTAGTATTCCTTCGAACTTCATCATCACTACTATCGATGCCAGACATAATGTGAATCTACATGAGAAAGATTTGATGTTAAAGTGGTGCCCATTTTGGACAAATCCTAAATCAATAGTGGTCACTTTAGGTGTGAATCGATAAAGTGGAAAGTGGGTTCATGTGTGTGAGAATCAATAAACAAGTCGAACAAACAAAACAATCCAAAACAATTTCTATATGAGACAAAAAATAGTGGTCACTTTAATGTGTGTGTGCATCAATAAGGTAGACTCTCTCAGACAAACAAAAAATCCAAAACACTACGTCAGTATGAGACAAAAAAGAATAAAGAATAAGATGCATAGTCAAAAGAAAAACACATAATAATAAAATATATGAGTTGAATGAAAATGAAATATTTTGAGTTGAAATATACAAAGTAGGTGAAATAAACATGTAACTTATTGAAAATTGAGGCATATAATAACTACAAACAAACAAAAAATCACCTAGTAGTATATGTAAACAGAATAGGTGAATAGATTTAATTATATACATGTGAAGTGAGGATATTGATGAAGCAAGAAAATGAAATTGAAACTAATAATGACCACAAACAAAAGACTAATAGATGCCTGATCAAGACTCAGATCAAACAAGAGTGTGGCTGTAACGACCCAGGTTTTTCATCCCGGTCTTCCAGGTATGCCCTAGGGGTAATTTGGTAATTTGGTCGGGCCGTCAGGGCCGTTTGTGTCTTTTCCAGTTACCAAAATTATTGGATGGATTTATGTAGGTTTTTGGAAGGATTTGTGGTTTGGTTTGAGCAAGGTTTGATGCAAAAGTAAAAATAAAGGAAATTGTCTTTGCTTGGTGGGGTTTGAACCCGGGTCTCCTGGAAAGCTTGTGGGGATGTGTGCCAATTGAGCCATTAGGTGCTCTTGTTGCTCTTTCTGCATCACATCTTAGTTAACCTTGGATCTTTGGTGTTTGGTGCATTTGGTTAAATGAAATAGAAATTAGGTTTGTTCCATCTTCTTCTCCAAAGTGTGTGGCCGCCCAAGCTTTTCTCTCCATTGCCTTGCCGAATTCTTCATCCTTGCAGCTCCTTTGGATCGTTCATCATCATTCCGGGTAGGTATCGATCTTCCTCTTCTTCTTCTCATCCGTTTGGTGTGCTGTTTGGCCAAGTGAATAGAAGAGTGTTGTGTGTGTTTGTGTTGATTGCAGCCAGCCGAGAGAAGCCCGGCCGGCAACCAACCATCGTCGACGTCCGGTACCGGCTTCGCCGACGCCGGATCGCGCCAGCAGCGGCGCCCAGATCGCCCTGCCATCGCACGAGATCACCCTTGCCGTCCACGGCCCTTTGTCGCGCCCAGATCTCGCGAGACAAAGCCGCCCGGCCCTGCCGCCGCCGCCATCGCCGGCCCAGACGTCCACGCCGCGATCGAGCAAAGAAAGCAGCGAGCGCGACGCCGTGGCGCCATCATCGCGTGTCGCTTGCCGAAGCCGCCGCTTCCCTGACGCCAGACGTTGCCGCGCGCGCGTCCCTGCCGAGCGGCGCTCGTCCGTGTCCGCGACGCCACGCTGCCGCCAGCGCCCGTCTTGCCCGTCTGCGCGCCGCTTCGCCGCCGAGTCCCGTCTGTCCGTGCGCGCTGGCCGCGCCCAGCGCGCCTGCCCTGCCGTGCGGCCGCCGCAAACTCCAAGTTCATGTCGCGCGTCGCGCGCGGAGTGCCCTTGAGCCGAGCTTGTCATTCTATTGTTTTTTAGACGTTTTAGATCTTTGATTATTATTGGTTTGCTAGGTTCCGCTTTCGCTAGCTCGGGATTGTTCGCGACTTAGGATTTGTGTGTAGAAGCCTCTCAGAGGCCAAGGTAAGGATTTCTTACGGGAGTTGTGTGGGCCCTGTGGTATATTTGTGATTGTTGTTTTGTATGCTCGTGTATGATTATTAGCATGTTTAGCCCTAGGTGCTGCATTCAATTCTGGTGGCATGAACTCTTGTATTGTTTCTCATGTTAGCCCATGCTAGGTTGTTCCATTCGCATGTTCGATATCTGTTCTTGCTTCGTAGTATCATGCTAGGTTCCTTGTATCTGTTGAGCACGTATTGGGTGCATTGAATGAATTGTTATTATTGCTATGGTTTAGAGTTCGGAGTAGATAGTATCATCCGGGCGGATGCATAACGTAACTTGCATCCCCGCGCGGGCGCACGAGATGGTACTCGTCCTCGATCCCGTTAGGGTTTAGCTAACCCTAACGGTGGCCCCGCAATCTTGGGTGAGGGTGGCGATCGTTAAATGCCCCAAGCGGTCGGGATGATGACTTGGCATTGCCTCGTCCCGGCGATCGGCACGTCCTCGGCGTGTTCGGCCGTAGCCCTTGATTGCCACTGTTAGGGCAAGGGGCGGCTTCACGGTGTAAGCCTACCACGCCGGTTCCTTAGCCTCAAAGTGCGGTGGTACAGGTGACATAGTTCACGTGTCCAGTCTCACACCCTATGTCGGTGACACCGATCGAGAGATTTAGTTAGGCATGGTGGATCGAACACAGGCGACTTGCCACTAGACCCGGCACCCCGAGTTTGCGGTAGCATGCGTGTGCGCTTACGCTCATTACAAAGACCGACCGAGAGCTCCTCGGGATCTTGAGCAGTGCACCTTTCGTATCGACGATGAGATGAAGCCGAGGCCGGGACTTGTTTCCGTATAGGGCGTATAGTGTCTTTGTGGTATTTTCGGACTAAGACCACGAGTTGGCATCCGAGGTCCAAGTGTGGACTTAGCTATGTGCTCGCTCTGTGTTTGTACTCATAGCTTGCATACATTCTTCTAGATGATCATGTATATCGTATTGTACCCGGTTGGGGATTCTTACTTGAGTAATTCGTTACTCACCCTTATTTTGTGGTTTTCCACAGTAACCAAAAGCGCGAGACGGGATGGTGAAGGAGGAGCTGTGATCATGGAATCCTGCTCATCATCTCGACCATTTTATTATATCATGACTCGACTTTTGTTATTTCCGAATGCATGTAGACGGGCACGAAGCCCTAGGATGTTTTCTTATGTTTTATGGATTCCAGCATATTTGTACTTGTGGAATGTTTAAATGGTTTAAATAAATCTCGATCAGAGTAAGCTTTTAGAAATGTATTTATCACAGAAGCAGTGCGCTTGCATGAGGACGAGTTTTAGAGTAAATTGTTTTGATTGTTGAATGTTTTGTTTTTACTTGGGATCCGAAACATTAGTTTTCATAATGTCTTTTATTTTGAATACATGCAGGGTAAAGGCCCATTTAGAGCCCCTTTCGGGTCGGGTCTTCTGATTGGTATCAAAGCTCGTGAGTCATAGATTCTGTAGATCGACCTTTTTGTTGTAGGTCGTCCTTCCATGATCACCAAAGACTCAAGCGATCATCATCAGTACGCCTAGGTTTATTGTTTTAGAAAGAAAAAGGGTTAAGAATTTACAATACCTTTCATCTAGTGTATGCCTTGTTTGGTGTTGTGGAGTGGTGTGAGCGTGTTTTGATTCGTTGTTGGTTTGGATGTAGATCGCGGCATGCGATCCACTGCACGGAGAGGAGGTTCGAGAGCGTGTCGAGGTATCAAGATCGGATCGACATCTGCAGAACATCGTCCCAAGCCGAGATCGATGGCATCCCACCAGCGACTCCTCTGTTACGCCTAGAGCGGGCGTTGAGGCGATCGAAGCCGTGAGATCGCGCTCTGGAGCGAGAATTTGCTTTGAGTCTATGAGGGCTTTTATGGTCGGCATGTTGAGTGACCGAGGCGAGACCTGTGCCTTGTTAGCGTA
The DNA here is from genome assembly GCA_036507275.1 of Sicyos edulis. NCBI lineage: Eukaryota > Viridiplantae > Streptophyta > Magnoliopsida > Cucurbitales > Cucurbitaceae > Sicyos > Sicyos edulis. The sequence goes on from CM071847.1 coordinate 40,300,638, forward strand.
GCGGCGGGAAGAGTCCCGAGCCCAGTTGAGCGGTGACTCGATTGGTTTGAGAGCACGTAGCACCTCCAACTCCACAGGAGCAAGTAGCCCGGAGGCGAGATATGGCGAGAGGGTGCCGAGGAGTTGGGTAGGTGGTGAAGGATTTTGTGAAGTGGAAGCTTCGAGAAGTTTGATGCCACCGGTGATGCGTTAGCGGCGGCCAGTGGATTGCCCATTTGGAGTACACCTTCACGATCATGGTGTGCCCCGATGTATTGAGGCCGAGGTGTGCGGCTCATGTGCTAGGAGGCACAATGAGATGGTGGTGGGAGTCCACCTTGAGCGAGAGACCGGTGGGTCTCCACCCGCTACTTGGGAGTTCTTCAAAGTGAGTTCAAGGTAAAGTTCATCGGTGATGAGGCTCAAGAGAAGATGGTGGAGCTCTTCCGGAACCTAAAAGGGGGTTACGATTCCATTGAGGAATATGAGAGGAAGTTCTCGGAGTATGGATATTTTGCTCATGATTGATAGCCACCCCAGAGTCAAGATTCGGAAGTTCATATCCGGATTGAGGCGAGGTGTTTCTCGAGATTTGAGGCTCGAGGCCCCGACACTTATGCTAGGGTGCCCGATTAGCCACGATCTATAATGGGAAGTATCCTGCCGAAGCGGGTTGTTGCCGCTCTGTTTGGGTCTGTCCCCAGCTGTTGCAGGGCGTAAGAGGAAGTTTGATTTTTCGGGAGGCGGCGCGCGCTAAGGGCGATTCAGATCGAGAGATCGCGGAGAGCTCGGTCCGTTTCCGGCCGACAAGCAGGGAGGACCCGAGCGAGTTCCCGCTTGTGCTACTTGTGGGAAAGTTCACGCTGGAGCTTGTCGACTAGACCTAGATTGTGCTTCCTTTGTTGTGGTAGAGAGGGGCACATGGCCCGTTTTTGTGATCGGCCCGGCTATGGCGGCTCGGCCAGCAGCAGCAGGTCGAGTGTTTGCTACGACCGTCGTCAGAGGCCGAGCGTCACGGATGCGGCTGTGTGGTGCACGCTTCTTGTTTTAGATCACTGCGCATTTGTCTTGTTTGATTCAGTTCTCACGCATTCTTTTGTATCTGTGTTGTTTCTTTGAGCATGCTAAGTTAAGATTAGAGCCTCTAGGTTTTGAGTTGATTGCAACTCCTTCGGGAGTTAATATGTTGGCTAGAGATAAGATTAGGGATGGCGGATCGAGATATCCAGGAGAGTTGCTTGTAGGCTACGCTCATAGTTACGCCTATGAGCGGTTTTGATGTGATTCTTGGTATGGAGTGGTTAGTCGCTAACCACGCGTTGATTGACCGCCACCGGAAAGAAGTAGTGTTCAGCGGCGCCAGTCGCCCACTTTTAAGTTTCGTGGAGTCGAGGTGGAGTTTGCCCGCCGATGGTGTCACGTGTGAAAGCTCGTCGTTTGCTAGCTCATGGAGCTTGGGGCTATCTAGCCAAGTTGTGCGGGAGAGCGCCTCATTGTCTGTTGATGAGTGCACGGTCGTGCGGGGAGTTTGCGAACGTGTTTCTGAGGAGTTCTGGGGTTGCCCAGAAAGAGAGGTTGACTTCACAATTGAGCTCGAGCCAGGACCCTCCTATCTCGAAGGCTCGTATCGTATGGCGCCCGGTGAGCTAAAGGCGAAGATTGATTTGCGGGAGATGCTTGATCGAGGGTTCATCCGTCCAAGTGTGTCCCCGTGGGGAGCACGATTCTGTTTGTGAAGAAGAAGGATGGTTCGATGCGCTTATGCATTGATTACCGCGAGCTTAATAAGGTGTGATGAAGAATAAGTATAAGTATCCGCCCCGTATTGACGATTTGTTCGATCGGCCGGGGAGCTTAGTGTTCTCCAAGATAGATCCGAGATCCGGTTACCATCGATTTGCGGATCGGGGATGCCGACATTCCTAAGGCGACTTTCGTGTCTAGATATGGTCACTATGAGTTTGTGGTCATGTCGTTTGGATTGACCAATGCCCCAAAGTGCGTTCATGGACATGATGGATAGGGTGTTCAAATCATTTTTGGACGACCGTCATCGTGTTCATTGACGATATTCGATTTATTCGAGGTCTAAAGAAGACCATGCGAGCATTTGAGGCGAGTATTGGCGGCTTTGAGGAAAACCACTTTATGCGAAGTTTTCCAAATGTGATTCTGGTTGGAGCGGTGGCCTTCCTAGGCCACGTGGTTTCGAGAGATGGTATAGCCGTGGACCCCGCGAAGATTGAGGCCGTGAGTTCGTGGCCAAGCCGACTTCGATTCAGAGATTCGCAGCTTTACTGGTTTGGCGAGTTACTACCGTCGCCGGTTCGTCGAGACTTTTCTGCTATAGCCTCGCCCCTCACTCGTCGCGAGGAAGGGTGTCGAGTTTGTTTGGGACAGCAGTGTGATGAGAGCTTTGCGAGGCTCAAGCGCGATTTGACCGGCACGGTGTTGGCGCAATCCGGAGGGACAGTGGTTTCGTGGTCTCTGATGATGCTTCCAAGTTTGGATTAGGTTGTGTGTTGATGCAAAGACGAGAAGGTCATTGCCTATGCTTCCCGTCACCAAGCCGTATGAGCGAACTACCCGACTCATGATATGGAGTTGGCGCAGATGGTGTTTGTAATCAAGATTTGGAGGCATTACCGTATGGTGAGCGGATTCAGATGTTTACCGATCACGAGCCTCAAGTATCTGTTTACTCAAAAGGAGTTGAATATGAGACAGAGGAGATGGTTGGAGTTGGTAAAGGATTATGATCTGCGAGATTTTGTACCATCCGGTAAAGCCAATGTAGTGGTTGATGCTCGAGTAGAAAGACGCGTCGCACTCATGGCGTTGTTGAGTTCAGCCAGTTTGCGGAGAGAGTTCGAGCGGGCCGAGGTTGCGATATTGTTGGGTGAGGTTACCGCTGTGGTAGCTCGATTGACTGCTCACCGTCGATTAAGGCAAATGGATTATAGACGATCGGTTAGGTGACCCCGCACTTAAGAGATTGGTTGTGAGAGTTAGTGCCGACGGAGACTTTGACTTTGTATATTCACGATAATGTGGGTTGACTTATAGAGGGCGGTTGTGTTTCGGACATTGCGAGGATTGCGAGCGAGTTGCTCTCGAGAGGCCCTGATTCCCCATTTGCTTGGCACCCGGGGTACCAAGATGTATCGAGACCTTAAGCGGACCTTACGGTGGATGGGAATGAAGAGAGATGTGGCGAGTTTGTCGGTAGGTGTCTCACTTGTCGACAAGTGAAGGCACCCAGCAGAGGCCGGTGGTTTGTTGCGCGACCGAGTGTGCCCAGTGGAAATGGGAAGAGATCTCCATGGACTTTATCTACGGTTTGCCAAGGACTCGAGGAAGTTCTCTCGCATTTGGGTGATAGTCGACCGTTTGACCAAAGAGCGCACACTTCATTCCCGGTAGAGACACTTATACCGTGGAGCGAAAGGCGCAGATTGTTTTTGGAATAGATCATCCGATATCATGGTGTGCCGGTGAGGATTGTGTCCGATCGTGACTCGCGGTTCACTTCTCGTTTCGAGAGCGCTCCAGAAAGGTTTGGGCACGAGTGCGATTTCAAGCCTGACTTTTCACCCTCGGGCGAATGGTCGGTGCGAGGGTGAATCGATTCTCGAGGATATGTTGAGGGCTTGTGTGTTGGATTTCGAGCGATTGGGACGAGATTCAGACTTGATGGAGTTTGCCTATAACAACGATTATCGATCGGCGATTGGATGGCTCCATTCGAGGCTTTGTATGGTAAGCGTTATCGGCCCCCGTGTTCGGGAAGAGGTTGGTGATAGACGAGTTTTGGGTCCCGAGATTCTATGATTGACCAATGGTGCGAAGGCGAGAAGATTAGAGCTCGTATGTTGACGGCTCGAGCAGAGAGCAGCGAGAAGAGTTACGCCGATGTTCGGCGTCGGGATTTGGAGTTTGAGGTTGGTCGGCATGTGTTCCTTAAGGTTGCTCCGTGCGAGGTGTTTTGAGGTTTGGTAAGCGTGGGAAGTTGAGTCCCCGTTTTGTTGGTCCATTTGAGATCCTAGAGAGGATTGGCGAGTTGCTTACCGGTTAGCCCTACCTCCGTCACTACTCGGCGGTGCATAGTGTTTTTCATGTATCGATGTTGAGGCGGTATGTGCTAGGACCGTCGCCGCACATTGTGGACTTTGAGCCTTTGCGGTGAATGAGGATTTGAGCTTCGAGGAGAAGCCGGTGAGGATCCTTGCCTTTGAGACCAAGGCGTTGCGTAGTCGCGAGATTCGTTTGGTGAAGGTTCGATGGAAGAGTCGGGGTTACGAGGAAGCCACTTGGGAGCGGGAAGGCGAGATGAGATTGCATTATCGAAGTTTTTTTGATCTTAAGGACTTTCGAGGACGAAAGTCATAAAAAGGAGGGAATATTGTAACGACCTGGAGTTTTTCATCCCGGTCTTCCGGTATGCCCTAGGGGTAATTTGGTAATTTGGTGGGCCGTCAGGCCGTTTGTATCTTTTTCGATTACCAAAATTATTGGATGGATTTATGTAGGTTTTGGAAGGATTTGTGGTTTGGTTTGAGCAAGGTTTGATGCAAAAGTAAAAATAAAGGAAATTGTCTTTGTTGCACTGGGGTTTGAACCGGGTCTCTGAAAGCTTGTGGGGATGTGTGCCAATTGAGCCATTAGGTGCTCTTGTTGCTCTTTCGCATCACATCTTAGTTAACCTTGGATCTTTGGTGTTTGGTGCATTTGGTTAAATGAAATAGAAATTAGGTTTGTTCCATCTTCTTCTCCAAAGTGTGTGGCCGCCCAAGCTTTTCTCTCCATTGCCTTGCCGAATTCTTCATCCTTGCGGCTCCTTTGGATCGTTCATCATCATTAGGGTAGGTATCGATCTTCCTCTTCTTCTTCTCATCCGTTTGGTGTGATGTTTGGCCAAGTGAATAGAAGAGTGTTGTGTGTGTTTGTGTTGATTGCACCCCGTAGAGAAGCCCCCCAACCAAGAACCATCGCCGCGTCGCCCACCGGCTTCGCCGACGCCGGATCGCGCAGCCAGAAGGCCCGATCGCCCCTGCCGTCGCACGAGATCACCCTTGCCGTCCACAGCCCTTGTCGCGCCCAGATCTCGCCGCGGCCGCCGGCCCGGCCCACTGCTCGGCCATCGCGGCCCGGCATCCACGCCAGATCGCGGCAGCAAAGAAGAGCGCTCGACGCCCGCGGCGCCATCGCCGTCGCGTCGCTTGCCGAAGCCGCTCGCCCGACGCCCGAGACGTTACGCCGCGCGCGCGCTCGTCCCTGAAAGCGGCTTCAGCGTATCCGCGATCGCGCACGCGCCCGGCGCCCGCGCTGCCGTGCCGCCGCCTGCGCTGAAGTCCCGTCTGTCGTCGGCGCACGCGCCGCGCCCAGCGCCATCTGCGCGCGCAGCCCGGCGCCGCCACCTGCCGTGCCGGCTGCCAAAGCAACTCCAAGTTCGTGTCGCCGTGCGCGCGAGTGCCCTTGGCCGAGGCTTCATTCTATTGTTTTTTTAGACGTTTTAGATGCTTGATTATTATTGGTTTGCTAGGTTTCCGCTCGCTAGTTCGGGATTGTTCATGACTTAGGATTTGTGTGTAGAAGCCTCCCACCAAGGTAAGGATTTCTTACCAGGAGTTGTGTGGGCCTGCGGTATATTTGTGATTGTTGTTTTGTATGCTGTGTATGATTATTAGCATGTTTAGCCCTAGGTGCTCTGTTCAATTCTCGATCGCATGAACTCTTGTATTGTTTCTCATGTTAGCCCATGCTAGGTTGTTCCATTGGCATGTTCGATATCTCTATTCTTGCTTCGTAGTATCATGCTAGGTTCCTTGTATCTGTTGAGCACGTATTGGACCGCATTGAATGAATTGTTATTATTGCTATGGTTTAGAGTTCGGGTAGGTAGCATCATCCGCCGGATGCATAACGTAACTTGCATCCAGCGCGGGGACGTGCGAGATGGTACTCGTCCCTCGATCCCGTTAGGGTTTAGCTAACCCTAACGGTACCGCCCCGCAATCTTGGGTGAGGGTGGCGATCGTTAAATGCCCCAACGGTCGGGATGATGACTTGGCATTGCCTCGTCCCGGCGATCAAGCACGTCCTCGGCGTGTTCGGCCGTAGCCCTTGATTGCCACTGTTAGGGCAAGGACCGCTTCTGGTGTAAGCCTACCACGGCCGGTTCCTTAGCCTCGTGCGGCGGTACAGTGACATAGTTCACGTGTCAGTCTCACACCCTATGTCGGTGACACCGATCCGGAGATTTAGTTAGGCATGGTGGATCGAACAGGCGGCTTGCCACTAGACCCGGCACCCCGAGTTTGCGGTAGCATGCGGTGGCGCGCTTACGCTCATTACTGGCCACGGCCGGAGAGCTCCTCGGGATCTTGAGCAGTGCACCTTTCGATCGGCGAGAGACAGCCGAGGCCGGACTTGTTTCCGTATAGGGCGTATAGTGTCCGTGTGGTATTTAGGACTAAGACCCCGAGTTGGCATCCGAGGTCCAAGTGTGGACTTAGCTATGTGCTCCGCTCGTGTTTGTACTCATAGCTTGCATACATTCTTCTAGATGATCATGTATATCGTATTGTACCGGTTGGGGATTCTTCTTGAGTAATTCGTTACTCACCCTTATTTTGTGGTTTTCCACAGGTAACCAAGCGCGAGAGGCAGGATGGGTCAAGGAGGAGCTGTGATCATGGAATCTCTGCTGTCATCTCTGACCATTTTATTATATCATGACTCGACTTTTGTTATTTCCCCTGAATGCATGTAGACGGGCACGAAGCCCTAGGATGTTTTCTTATGTTTTATGGATTCCAGCATATTTGTACTTGTGGAATGTTTAAATGGTTTAAATAAATCTACGATCGAGTAAGCTTTTAGAAATGTATTTATCACTGAAAGCAGTGCTTGGCAATGAGGGACAGTTTTAGAGTAAATTGTTTTGATTGTTGAATGTTTCTGTTTTTACTTGGGATCCGAAACATTATTTTTCATAATGTCTTTTATTTTGAATACATGCATTGGGGTAAAGGCCCATTTAGAGCCCCTTTCGGGTCGGGTCTTTACAGTGGCCCCTTCCAAGAATCCAAAATTGTAGTAAAACCCAATTAGACAAATCAAACAAGGGTTAAAACATAATAAAGATACCTTGAGTGCAAATAGTTTTAGATGTGCCCACAATACAGGCAATTGGATTAGGATGCTGCAAAAGAAAAAAAAATCCCCCAAAGTTTCCTAAGGCATTAGTAATCTGCAAGTAAATGTGAAGGAAATTAAATTAATCTAAAATAAAATCAAGTGAAAACGGGGTGGAAATTAACTGGAGACCTCTGTTCATGCGTTTTCATCAACAATTTTTCATCTGGGGTTTGCATATAATAAAAACTGATTGAGAAAAAAAAACAAAAAATACCCAAATCTAAGCATTAAACATCAGGAATTGGAAGAACTGGACTGTTAGTTCAAACTCCTCCTAGCCAAACACCTTTTACATCTCAAACCAAACACCCACCCTCTGCTACATTTGGGTGTCACTAAAATTACACAAGGGAGAGAACTCACCTGGAATGGGTCTCCGTCGACGGACGGCGGCGGTGGAACTCTTCACGACGGCGACAGAAACACTCTTCTCAACTTCCGAAGGCCACGCTGCGACTGAGACCCCGATCTGCCCGAAACCTACGCTGAAACTGCAACCCACGGCGGCGCCGCCTGCAACTCCGGCGACGCTGCACTGGTCCTAAGCTCAAGCTCGTGAAGAACAACCACAGCGGCGCGCGAACCACACGAAATGCTTCCAACACAGGGCGGCAACTCCCAATTTTTAGACTTAGGGCTGCTCAAATATCTTGGGCTGAATTGACAAAAATGCCCTCTAAACTCCTTTTAAAACACAAAACTAGCACCAAGGAACTCAATTACCAATTTACCCTTAATCTAAATCTCTTTTACTCTTGTAAATAACACCAAACATAGGGGGTTGTTGCATGTATTTACTTCTTTAATAACTTTTTAACTCTGGGTTTACAAGGAGGAAAAGACAAAAGTAAAGAGAGATTAGGTAACAGTAATAAAGATCGAATGGGTCAGTGCGCAATGATTTCATTATTTGATTGTAAGTCAGTTCAATACCAACGTCGCAGGTTCGATATCGAGAATCGGTATTTGTCTCTCTCGTGCAATATGTACTAAAAAAAGGTAAGAGTAATTAAAGGAGAGATAAGACAATTAATCACCAACTAATTATTTTTAAATTTACAAGTAATACTGAATGATGTGTTTGGATGAAGTTTTGATGAGGAGTTATATTAAGTAATTAAAAATTGAAATTTCTAGTAAAAAACACGTTTGGTTGTAGTTTTTTTTTTAGAGAAGTTAGAGTCAAAATCTCGTTTGGATGTAGATATAAAATAAACAATTATTTTGAATAGTTAAAAAGAAGAATGGTTATAAATGAATGGTTAAAAATGAGTTATTTTGAAGGATTAAAACTGAGTTATTTTGAAGGATTAAAAATGAATGATTAGAAATGATGAAGTAATTATAAATGAATGATTAGAAATGAAGAGTTATTTCCAAAAGTAAAAATAAGGAGAAGTTAGTAAAAAACTTATTTAAATGTAAGTTTTCAAAGGAGAGTTGGTATGTTTGTTCTTTGCAATCTAAATAAGGAGAAGTTATCAATCTAAATCTTCCTTAAATATTTTCTAAACAAACAGTCCTTAAGCTATGTTTGTTCTTTACACATGAGGAGTGGTTAACCACTCTTCAACAACCCCTCGTTTATTTTTTTGTACTAAACAACCACTCTTTAATTCTTTTAACCACTCTTCAAACCCTCTATCAAATCTTTATTTTATTTTTTTTTAAATAATTTTATTAAATCTCACTTTAAATTTCATCAAATTTATCTTTTAATCTTGACTAACATCAATATTTAAATATTTCTTTCTAAAAATAATTTTAACTCTATCGAAAAAGTCAATAGCGTGTTAGCTTGATAGATTTGTTGTAATCCAATTTAATTATACTTTCGAAAATTCGATCTTAAAATGAATTATTTCATTAAAAAATTATCAATGAATAATAATTGTAATTCATAAAAAACCTCTCTTTTTTTAATAAAACATTTGATGTAACCATATTTCTAAAATTTTGAAAAAATAATAAGAAAAAATTTACAAATGAAATATAGTAATAAATTAACAACACATACTAAATTTTAGCTTTATTATCGTTATAATAATTAAAATTTGACATTTAAAAGTAAAAGAATCAAAATAAAATTAGAAGTACGTAAACTAAAGGGAAATTGTGTTGTATAGTCCAATTTCACAAAATAACTGCAGATCTAAGTAAATTTGAAAATATTTGCATCATAGTAAAAAATGCAGTATGGTTAATATTCATTGTACAATATATTTTTGGGTATTAATAATACAATATTATATGTTATTAGTACAGTATTGTGTATTAATATAGTATTATGTATTAACAATATCGTATAATGAATATTAATTATATCGTATGACTATGATTGCTATATTTTTTTTGAAACAAGAAGACTATCATATCCTAATACTTTCTATTTCTTTATTTTCTAGAATAATTTATTTTTACAAGTTTCACGTAAATATATTTTTTATTATTTCTTTAATAATTCACATTTTAACAATCTATTCAATTGTAAATTTAGCCTAAATTTATTATTATTTGCTTCATTCATGTTACTCATATGTTTTGTAACAAAATATAAAATTGATTTTTTTTTAAACAAATATGTTCAACTATAAATATGTCTTTTAAGTTCAGTTAACAACAATTGAAGTGGTACTAAAAAAAACAACAACAATTGAGGTGGATAATTAAAATTCATAAACTTTTAATTATAGACATATAATTGTTGTTATTTACTCCAACTACATTTTAAAAATATATATATATATATATATATATATATATATATATATATATATATATATATCAACTACTATTAACTCTAATATCTAAACAAGTAGTTCATTATTCTGTCACTACTAACACAATCCCTAAACGAGTAGTTAACCATTAATATACTACTATTAACTACTTTTTTCCCCTCTATTCTAATCCCCTCCACTCTTTTTTACTAAAAAAACACACCCTAATAGTTTAGCAGAGAAGATGGTTACGGTTATTGAGGTCATTTGATGCACGATTGTTGAGATCAGATGTTACAAAGGTTTTGAGAATAAAAAATGTTAATCAATGGGGAAATAGCTAAGGTTTAAGGAGGTGATGTAAAAGTTGAAATCGGTAAAAGTTGGAAATAAATGTAGCAATTTTTGGAGATTGAGCGATTTTGTCAAGATGAAAATTGAGTTTTTGGAAAAATAGGACAAGAAAGACATGCGTAAAGTTTCCCTCTTTTTAAATATTTTCTTAATTTCTCATAGGTTTTTTAATGATAAATATATGTGAGAGCATCATTCCAACTCTGAACTCAAAATCTCATGCACACAAGTTTTTATGACTTTAAAATATTGTCATAAATGGTAAAAAAAAAAAAAAAAGGATATCTCCATTTTTATTTTTCTAATGTATATTCCAAAATACCTTATCTTCAAATAGTTAATTCAAAAACTTAAATACCTAAATCTTATTATCACGTTGCTTATATCAAACAACAATTAATCTCAACCATCGTTTTTTTTGTTGTTGTTGTATAGCTTTGAACTATACAACAGGTTACACGAGCATCTCTTCCAAACAACTATTTCTTTCCAAATTTGCTGGCAAGCTGATCCCCATTTTTGTGCACTCCCACTATAGATATTTTAGATTATTTATGCAGAATTTTTGCCTCTATTGTTATTGTAGATACGAGTGCACCCAAGTGCAAACATGTTTAACATGAATAATTTATTGTATACATTAGTACATGGTGAAGAACAAAAGACACAAATTTGTTATAATTATTAAAAAAGAAATAGCAAGCATCGTGAGAGGGAAAAAAATCTCTCAAAGGAAGAGATTTTATATGGAGTCTCAATATATTTAAAATCAAACATGCTCGTAAATTAACAATCATTTGAGTATGTGATACACCAGGGAGGATATTAGCAAACAGAAATGACTAGGAGTTAACTGAGAAGGACTTGAGGAGACGTTGTGACCACGACTAAACATACGCTAGAGATGTATTTAATTGCCTAAAAAAAAAAGAGATATATTTAATGATGGGCAACGGAAAAAAATGAGTTTTTGATGAATGGGTTAGGTAAGTCACACACAAGACATGAAAGGAAAGTGAAATACGAGAATGATGGACAAGGGAATGCATACGTGATACACTTTTTTGTTTAATTTATGGATATTTTAGATGTTTAAAATATAATAATATTTTAATATTCTTTTTTTCTTTCTTTATTTATTTCAAAATTCATTTTATTTATTATTTAAACGAACTTTTGAAATTGTGTAAATTTTAATCAATAAAGTTACTAGTTCTCGTTTTCTGTTTCTTGTTCCTATTTTTATTTAGAACAAAAAAACAAAAATGTGTCTCATGTCTATTTCTGTTTCTTATTTCTCAAAAAACAAGAAACCAAAAAAAAAATTGTGTAATAACCATTTCTAGTTTCTATTTTTTTTTCTTTTTTTTCTTTTTTCTTTTTTTTGTCTTTTGAAAAAACATTACATTCGCACAAATATCATGAAAAATAGGAAATGTTTTGTTGATATATCTATAGTAAAATTATGAAATAAAACAAAATAAAATTATAACATAATATTTAACTCGATTGAAATCTAATAATTTTGTGACAAACACTTTACTCTCATTGAATTAATTTTTTCTATATATTTTATGCTTTTTTTGTAACATTATTTTTTACTCATAAAAATTTGTCTATAAAGTTAGTATAAATTAAATTAGTAATATAGAATTATAGATATTACTATTTATAGAAATAAAGTTTAAAAATAAGTATATATTAAAATTAAAATAATAAATTATTATATAAAAAAGAAGTATAAAAGATATTATATATTGAAAATAATAAAAGTTTATTAAAAAAAATCAAAGTAAAAGTAAATAATTTCTAAGGATCGAACCATGGTCGAAGAAGTAAGCTAAAAAACATTACATTAACACTTGCCACCATGCCACAATCAAAGATAGATAACCTAAAGGACTTATATTTTATAAGAATAAAAACAAAACTATTTAGAAACATTTCTTTTATTTTTGGGAATAAGAAACGGTAATAGATACCAAATAAGTCTGTTTCTAAAAAAGAGAAAAGCGAAACGAGAGCTAAGTAAACAAATGCGAATTGAAAGGAGGCAAATAGAACGAGTTTTCTTCATTTGAACACAGTCCAAATAGTTAAAATTGGTTATCTGATTTCAAAACAACCAACACATTTTCTCATAAACAAAGTGAAACAAGCTAAGAGAGTTAAATAAACTGAACATTGCTCTCGATCTATACCATAGCGGCTGTAAACAAGAATCACAATTTGACAGTTCTGCAACATTTGTTCTTTTAATTAACCATCTTGAGGATTGGGATTTTGTGTGCCAAATTTCTTCAGATGTTAAAAACTATGAAATTCTTTTTTCTTTTTTGCGCATTAAATCGGATCCAAAATCGAACAAACCAATTAAAAATCAAACCAATAATTTTATATTTTATTGGATATTGGATTGAATATGTTTTTTGAAAAACCGAACATATGGATTTGGTTGTAGTTTTGGTACAAAATCGACAAAAACAGAACCGAGATCATAAAAATAAAAGATATGATTTAAAAAAAAAAAAAGAATCGAAATAGATGGATGGTAGTTGAGAAGGATCTTCCTCCATATTTTTAGCCCTCAGTCTGACATTTTTTTTTGTTTTGTTTTTTTTTTTTTTAGAAATACCAACAAAAAAATCAACGATTAGATTGGCGAAATCTTCATTCAAAGGGTAAACTAGGAAGGAAAAACCTCTCTTACACACTCACCTCTAAATAGCCACTAAATTATAGCAATATTTTCCTGACAAGTATTTTCCCGACAAGTGATATGTCATCATTTGGTGTCACAAAATTTTTCTTTTCTTTTAAAATATATGGTTGAAACAAAAAAAATTATGATAGCAAATGATGACCCGTCACTCTTAAGAAGGACTTGTCTCTTAGTGTAGGTAAGTATTTTCACTAATTATCTAAAGTGTAGACATTGGATGAATTTGTTTTAGAAAATTAGATAGTTCTCATGAATTAATTAAATTGTTCATATTCCTATTCATAGTTTTTTTAGTTGAATTTTTTCAAACTAAACATATAGTTTTTTTTTAATGAGAAGAAACAAGACTTTTATTAAGAACAAATCAGAGGATTACATCAACGGATATCTTTATCCAACAAGCCCATAAGCCAATTACCCAACCATTTACAATTAAAATTTCCTTTAGCCGCCCAACAAGAGATTTCATGCCGATCTAGGAACAAAAGAGATTTTCCAAAAGCCAAAATTCTTCAGCAAATTAAAACATTCAGCCAAAAAAATTCTAGAAGTTGAGTTCAGCAGCTGCTTTTTTACAAATTGCTTCAACCAAAGATTTTGAATCAGACTCAAAAGCCTCTGCTGAAAACACATCCATTGATTGAATGCGAAAAGAGCTTGAAGCTCCACGGCACATACCACGAATAACAGCTCCACAACCCACCTTGTATCCACACGAAGGAATAGATGCATCTACATTGAGCTTAGAGAATTTGTCCTGGGAGCATAGAGAAAGTCTTAACATCAACATTGATGTCAAGCAGCTTCCATATAGATTTCGCCCTTCTACACACAAAGAAGGTATGACTAAGAGATTCTTCTTTTCTGCCACAAATCACACACCATGCCTGGATATTGATATGTCTCTGATAGAGTACTAAGGGTAAGATGGGTATATTATATGTAAGGGTAGAATAGTAATTAGCATGTAAGGATTTTATTATAAATAGGAGTCCTAGGGTATTTGGAAAGGGGGGAATGTTTTGTCATTGGTTGTCTTGTATAAGACATTGGGAGAGAGTAGCCCTCTCGAAAGGCTATGGTATGGTATTGTAACGCTTTCCTATCTATTATCTCAATATATTGTGTTTCTTGGTTTATTTTCCGGTGTTAGTTCTATTGTGCATTGTTAAGATTATTAGGGTCTTAACAAATTGGTATCAGAGCAAGTTCATCCTGGAGCAATGAATCAAGAGGAGTACGATGAAGCCTTGGTGAAGATTCAAGCAGACGTGAAAGAAGTTAAGCAAAGGTGGGAAGAAATGTTTGAAGCTTTAAAACAAGTACAGGAATGTGTGAAGGAAATGGAAAAACAACATGAGGTTTGTCGACAGAAGGAGCTGAACAAGGATCTGCATAGAGAAAAATGTGGAACCAAACCCAAAATCAGCAGCAAATCTACCCAAGTATCAAGTAGCAAATCTGCCCAAGTATCAAAGTTGTTTGTGTCCAGGAAACCAGCAAATACTTATGAAAAGTTAAAAAGGTGTCAGGCAAAGAATAGATTTTTGAAAAGGAGAAAAAGAGGCCACCAACAACTCCAACAACGTCTACCATGGAAGTTTCATACAAGATGGAGAAGATTCGACAAGCAGGAATGTCGAGAGAACTGGAAGAACACGCAACTCCAAAAATTGCAAAGAAGGAAGATACTGAGTGGGAGAAAGAGGTTCAAAAGAGAAGAAGAAAAGAAAGAAAGAAGCTTAGGAGAACAAAAAGGTAGGGTGGCGAGAAAAAGAAGAAAAAGAAGGTCTTTGGAAAAATGGAAGGCTTGCAATTTGAAAGAGAAAAAGAAATAAAAATGGTATTTGGTAAAGAAAGGAGGGGAAAACGGGAGCCCATGTGTGAGCATTAATGGGAGAAGTGATTTTTTGATGGAAATTGAAAATGTGACATTTTTGTTGATGGGAAAGAAATGTGGCTGCATTAATGAAGTGGTGATGAGACAAGAGGTTTATCTTGTGAAAGAAGGATGTGGTTTTGGGAGCCATTTTACAAAAAAGGGGTGTTATTATTATTATTCTTTGTTATTTTGTTGGGGTAAGTTGTAAAAAAAAAAAAAAAAAAAAATCTGCATTTTAATTTGTTGTGCAATGGATAATTTTTTTTTGTAATGTGTTGTATAACCCACACCTTGAGGACAAGGTGTATTTCACGATGGGGGATATGATAGAGTACTAAGGGTAAGATGGGTATATTATATGTAAGGGTAGAATAGTAATTAGCATGTAAGGATTTTATTATAAATAGGAGTCCTAGGGTATTTGGAAAGGGGGGAATGTTTTGTCATTGGTTGTCTTGTATAAGACATTGGGAGAGAGTAGCCCTCTCGAAAGGCTATGGTATGGTATTGTAACGCTTTCCTATCTATTATCTCAATATATTGTGTTTCTTGGTTTATTTTCCGGTGTTAGTTCTATTGTGCATTGTTAAGATTATTAGGGTCTTAACAAATTGGTATCAGAGCAAGTTCATCCTGGAGCAATGAATCAAGAGGAGTACGATGAAGCCTTGGTGAAGATTCAAGCAGACGTGAAAGAAGTTAAGCAAAGGTGGGAAGAAATGTTTGAAGCTTTAAAACAAGTACAGGAATGTGTGAAGGAAATGGAAAAACAACATGAGGTTTGTCGATTGAAGGAGTTTGAACAAGGATCTCGCATAGAGAAAAATGTGGAACCAAACCCAAAATCAACAAACAAATCTACCCAAGTATCAAGTAGCAAATCGCCCAAGTATCAAAGTTGTTTGTGTCCAGAAACCAAGCAAATACTTATGAAAAGTTAAAAGGTGTCGAGGCAAAGAATAGATTTTTGAAAAGGAGAAAAAGAGGCCACCAACAACTCCAACAACGTCTACCATGGAAGTTTCATACAAGATGGAGAAGATTCGACAAGCAGGAATGTCGAGAGAACTGGAAGAACACGCAACTCCAAAAATTGCAAAGAAGGAAGATACCGTGGGAGAAAGAGGTTCAAAAGAGAAGAAGAAAAGAAAGAAAGAAGCTTAGGAGAACAAAAAGGTAGGGTGGCAGAAAAGAAGAAAAAGAAGGTGCTGGAAAAATGGAAGGCTTGCAATTTGAAAGAGAAAAAGAAATAAAAATGGTATTTGGTAAAGAAAGGAGGGGAAAACGGAGCCCATGTGTGAGCATTAATGGGAGAAGTGATTTTTTGATGGAAATTGAAAATGTGACATTTTTGTTGATGGGAAAGAAATGTGGCTGCATTAATGAAGTGGTGATGAGACAAGAGGTTTATCTTGTGAAAGAAGGATGTGGTTTTGGGAGCCATTTTACAAAAAAGGGGTGTTATTATTATTATTCTTTGTTATTTTGTTGGGGTAAGTTGTAAAAAAAAAAAAAAAAAAAAATCTGCATTTTAATTTGTTGTGCAATGGATAATTTTTTTTTGTAATGTGTTGTATAACCCACACCTTGAGGACAAGGTGTATTTCACGATGGGGGATATGATAGAGTACTAAGGGTAAGATGGGTATATTATATGTAAGGGTAGAATAGTAATTAGCATGTAAGGATTTTATTATAAATAGGAGTCCTAGGGTATTTGGAAAGGGGGGAATGTTTTGTCATTGGTTGTCTTGTATAAGACATTGGGAGAGAGTAGCCCTCTCGAAAGGCTATGGTATGGTATTGTAACGCTTTCCTATCTATTATCTCAATATATTGTGTTTCTTGGTTTATTTTTAGGTGTTAGTTCTATTGTGCATTGTTAAGATTATTAGGGTCTTAACAAATTGGTATCGAGCAAGTTCATCTGGAGCAATGAATCAAGAGAGTCGATGAAGCCTTGGTGAAGATTCAAGCAGACGTGAAAGAAGTTAAGCAAAGGTGGGAAGAAATGTTTGAAGCTTTAAAACAAGTACAGGAATGTGTGAAGGAAATGGAAAAACAACATGAGGTTTGTCGATGAAGGAATTTGAACAAGGATCTGCATAGAGAAAAATGTGGAACCAAACCCAAAATCAGCAGCAAATCTACCCAAGTATCAAGTAGCAAATCTGCCCAAGTATCAAAGTTGTTTGTGTCCAGGAAACCAGCAAATACTTATGAAAAGTTAAAAAGGTGTCAGGCAAAGAATAGATTTTTGAAAAGGAGAAAAAGAGGCCACCAACAACTCCAACAACGTCTACCATGGAAGTTTCATACAAGATGGAGAAGATTCGACAAGCAGGAATGTCGAGAGAACTGGAAGAACACGCAACTCCAAAAATTGCAAAGAAGGAAGATACCGTGGGAGAAAGAGGTTCAAAAGAGAAGAAGAAAAGAAAGAAAGAAGCTTAGGAGAACAAAAAGGTAGGGTGGCAGAAAAGAAGAAAAAGAAGGTGCTGGAAAAATGGAAGGCTTGCAATTTGAAAGAGAAAAAGAAATAAAAATGGTATTTGGTAAAGAAAGGAGGGGAAAACGGGAGCCCATGTGTGAGCATTAATGGGAGAAGTGATTTTTTGATGGAAATTGAAAATGTGACATTTTTGTTGATGGGAAAGAAATGTGGCTGCATTAATGAAGTGGTGATGAGACAAGAGGTTTATCTTGTGAAAGAAGGATGTGGTTTTGGGAGCCATTTTACAAAAAAGGGGTGTTATTATTATTATTCTTTGTTATTTTGTTGGGGTAAGTTGTAAAAAAAAAAAAAAAAAAAAATCTGCATTTTAATTTGTTGTGCAATGGATAATTTTTTTTTGTAATGTGTTGTATAACCCACACCTTGAGGACAAGGTGTATTTCACGATGGGGGATATGATAGAGTACTAAGGGTAAGATGGGTATATTATATGTAAGGGTAGAATAGTAATTAGCATGTAAGGATTTTATTATAAATAGGAGTCCTAGGGTATTTGGAAAGGGGGGAATGTTTTGTCATTGGTTGTCTTGTATAAGACATTGGGAGAGAGTAGCCCTCTCGAAAGGCTATGGTATGGTATTGTAACGCTTTCCTATCTATTATCTCAATATATTGTGTTTCTTGGTTTATTTTCCGGTGTTAGTTCTATTGTGCATTGTTAAGATTATTAGGGTCTTAACAAATTGGTATCAGAGCAAGTTCATCCTGGAGCAATGAATCAAGAGGAGTACGATGAAGCCTTGGTGAAGATTCAAGCAGACGTGAAAGAAGTTAAGCAAAGGTGGGAAGAAATGTTTGAAGCTTTAAAACAAGTACAGGAATGTGTGAAGGAAATGGAAAAACAACATGAGGTTTGTCGACAGAAGGAGCTGAACAAGGATCTGCATAGAGAAAAATGTGGAACCAAACCCAAAATCAGAAACAAATCTACCCAAGTATCAAGTAGCAAATCGCCCAAGTATCAAAGTTGTTTGTGTCCAGAAACCAGCAAATACTTATGAAAAGTTAAAAGGTGTCGGGCAAAGAATAGATTTTTGAAAAGGAGAAAAGAGGCCACCAACAACTCCAACAACGTCTACCATGGAAGTTTCATACAAGATGGAGAAGATTCGACAAGCAGGAATGTCGAGAGAACTGGAAGAACACGCAACTCCAAAAATTGCAAAGAAGGAAGATACCGTGGGAGAAAGAGGTTCAAAAGAGAAGAAGAAAAGAAAGAAAGAAGCTTAGGAGAACAAAAAGGTAGGGTGGCAGAAAAGAAGAAAAAGAAGGTGCTGGAAAAATGGAAGGCTTGCAATTTGAAAGAGAAAAAGAAATAAAAATGGTATTTGGTAAAGAAAGGAGGGGAAAACGGGAGCCCATGTGTGAGCATTAATGGGAGAAGTGATTTTTTGATGGAAATTGAAAATGTGACATTTTTGTTGATGGGAAAGAAATGTGGCTGCATTAATGAAGTGGTGATGAGACAAGAGGTTTATCTTGTGAAAGAAGGATGTGGTTTTGGGAGCCATTTTACAAAAAAGGGGTGTTATTATTATTATTCTTTGTTATTTTGTTGGGGTAAGTTGTAAAAAAAAAAAAAAAAAAAAATCTGCATTTTAATTTGTTGTGCAATGGATAATTTTTTTTTGTAATGTGTTGTATAACCCACACCTTGAGGACAAGGTGTATTTCACGATGGGGGATATGATAGAGTACTAAGGGTAAGATGGGTATATTATATGTAAGGGTAGAATAGTAATTAGCATGTAAGGATTTTATTATAAATAGGAGTCCTAGGGTATTTGGAAAGGGGGGAATGTTTTGTCATTGGTTGTCTTGTATAAGACATTGGGAGAGAGTAGCCCTCTCGAAAGGCTATGGTATGGTATTGTAACGCTTTCCTATCTATTATCTCAATATATTGTGTTTCTTGGTTTATTTTCCGGTGTTAGTTCTATTGTGCATTGTTAAGATTATTAGGGTCTTAACAGTCTTTTATGAAGAATGAGGTTTGTTGGAATGAAACCATGTAAAAACCTCTACAAAAAAAAAAATATCTTAGAAGGCACATTTAAATTCCATAGCTTCTCCCAACTAGAACACTTCATTGAGCTACTAGAACTACAACCATTAAAATTAATATCCATATACACCTTGCGAGCACTCTTGACAGAAAAAAGACCATCTTTGGAGAAATGCCACAACCAATTATCTTTTAAGTTCGTTTTGCAGATAGGAATAGAAGTAATCCATCTAACATCTTCCACTAAAACTGAGGCAAGTTTAACTATATCCCAACACCCATCTTCAGTAATATAGCTTTTCACCATATCTCTTTCTGTTCCAAGACAAGGGGTAGAAATAGTCTTGAAAGACCAAGGCCTCAGAATCAAAGGAGAGTTAAAAATAGGCGTATCTTCACCATTACCAATACGCTTCCTCAAACCCTTTTTCAAAAGATCTCTTCCCCATAATAAACTTCTCCACACATAGGAAGATCCGGCTTTAATTTTAACATCCAAAATAGATTCATTTGGATAATATTTTCCACAGAGAACATGATTAGCAAGAGATAGAGGGTTGGTTAAAAACCGCCACACTTGTTTTGCAAGAAGGGATTGATTAAAACCTTCAATATTTCAAAAACCCATACCACCACGATCTTTAGCTAAACAAAGTTTATCCCATTTAGTCCAATGAATTTTGGCCTTGGTCTTAGTTGAACCCCACCAAAACTGAGCAACAATACTCGAAATATCATAACAAAGGGATTTGGGTAATCTAACACAAGACATAGCATATGTTGGGATAGACTGAGCAACTGCCTTAACGTCCACCAATAGAAAAGAAACTTTCTTTCTAGCCTTCAACTACCTTTTGCACTTTCTCTTTCATGTAATAGAAATCACTTTTTTTACTCCGAGAACAATGTGATGGAAGTCTGATAGAATCTACCACACTTTTCTATTAATCTAAGATAAATCTCCCGAGAGGATCTCTCTAAGAGCCAGAGTACAAAATACGACTATTCAATGGATGCTTAACAAAGACCTATCATCCCCTATTTATAACCCTAAACCCTAATTAATTAAAAGACTAATAATAGGCCCAAGCCCAATACAATTAAAATAACAATTAACTAATAGATAATAAATACTAATACTAATATTCCCAACACTTCAAGGTCCGGATCGTATCAATACTTTCCCCCCCAAGAGCCACCTTGTCCTCAAGGTGTTCCATCTCTGATGTCACCTTCTGTGATTCCATCTTTCGGCAAAAATTCAGTCACCTCAACATTCTCGGTAATAAATGCGCATCCCGAACGACCCACACATCAAATTCTCAAGCTCTTTCTTCCGACAACGATGTCACAGGACAAATTGTTCATCGCGGCGGAAACATAACCCTTTGTCCTTCCTAGCTCGAATTTCGGTTTGGTGAGTTTTTATAAGGCATCGGGTGAACGGTTGTAGTCCTATGGGACAAAATCTCTGTGTTTCCGTTCGAGACAATCGTTCCTGCTTTAGCCTTAACTGTTGCGGAAGTACTTCCCTCGTGTTGGGCAGCCTGGAAAGCAAAATCATCCTCAATCACTTGGGCCATAAACATTTTCTCTTCAATGCCCACTGGTCGTAGCTTACGCATCGCGCTCCGTATCTCTCTTTCATCCACTTTCCCACTTCCTCCAATGCGCTCAAATCGCGATATCGCGCATTCCCTTAGCAAAGCGCTCAAAGCTCGCGATATTCCTTCACCGTTCCTATCTGCTTTAAACTCATGAAGTTGGCGTACTTATTGGCCTGGGCCACCGGTTGGAAACGCTCCAACAACCCATCTTTGAATTCGTTCCACGAACGAAAAGGAGCACGGTCCTCTCTCATCTGCAGCCACTCCAATGCCTCCCTTCTAAACATAACCCCGCCGCCTCAACCCCTCATATTTGACCAACTTGTTTACCAGGAAATAACGCTCGACCCGACTTAACCATCCCACCGGATCCTCGTCAAGAAGACCCTTGAAAACCGGCATCTCAATTTCACGAATCTCATGTCACATCCCAGTCCTTCCCTTCCTCCTACTCTGAATTCCCTGTTCAAATCTTTCTTCTCCTCCCCACCCGAAATCTTGTCCCCTATTTCGGACATTGTCATTCCACCCCTATCGTTCCAATCGTCATGCGTCAACGACCTATCATAGCCCATGTGCAACCTCCTCTCCTCCGTAACCTGTTTTTTCTCTCCCACGACCCTTGGATCTCCCCTTTGGCGAACTCCGGTCCGTAAATCGTCAACCCAATTTTGGCCCCGATCATTCCAACCGTCATGCGCGCTATTGGTCTGTCAATCCCAAAGCGCACTCTCTCTCTCTCCCGACAACCCATTTCCTCCCGGTCATGTCGAGGTTCTCCTCGTCGACCAAAGTCGCCCCGTGCGGTATTCTGTCGAAATTCCTCGAAACTCCGTCCCTGGTCCAACCCGACCGCCCAACCCGGCCCCGGTCCGACCACCCACCCCTCGATCCCGCCGCCGCACCCGAGCCACACCTCGCCCCGGCCTTACGCGCGCGCATCACGCCCGCCGCGAGCCCGCCTTTGCCCACGCCCGGCGACACCCCTCCGCGCCCGGCTCAGACGGCCAACACCCTCGCGCTCACCCGCGCACTCTCGCTCGAACTCGCGCCGCACCCGGGCCAGCGCCACCGCGCGCTCGCGCCGCGCCCCGGCCGCGCGCCCTCGCGCCCAGGCTCCAAGACACCCAACACACGGCCGCGCTCGCCACGCCCACTCGCTCGAACTTCGCGCGCCGCACCGCCCTCGCGCGCCTCAGCCCGCGCGCCCTCGCGCCAGCTCTCGCCACGGCCCAACACCCGGTCGCGCGCGCCACGCCCACGCCCGAAGTCGCCATCACCTCACCCCACCCACATGGCCGCGCTCGAACCCTTGTCGCGCCCCCGAGCCGCGCGCATCATCCCCTGCTTTTTCCCGTCCCCTCCTGCGCGACGCGAGAACTCGGCCCGCGCCTCGCGCCCCCTGCTCTGGTCGGGGCACGGTCCCCTCGCCGCCGTCCTCCTCTGCCGCTGCTGCAGCCCTAACCGACTCCGGCCCGACGACGTTTCCTTCCCCTTGGTTTTCTTGGTTTGATTCGATAATCGGCAGCCCCGAAATGCGTTCTAACAACATCTGAATATTCCGATTTATTTGTTCGATTTGTGAGTTAAATTTCGCATCTTGTTGTTCGAACTTCGAGTCAATTTTTTGCCCTAATCGTTCTTCCAATGAGTCTAGCCTTGCTTCCGTTTCCCGTTGTTTCTTGGACAATTCAACCGAGCTTTCTTCCCAACCTTGCATCCTTGTTTCCATCTTAGTCGATACCATTCCCGGATCGGTAAACGGCTCTGATACCAAAATGATAGAATCTACCACACTTTTCTATTAATCTAAGATAAATCTCCCGAGAGGATCTCTCTAAGAGCCAGAGTACAAAATACGACTATTCAATGGATGCTTAACAAAGACCTATCATCCCCTATTTATAACCCTAAACCCTAATTAATTAAAAGACTAATAATAGGCCCAAGCCCAATACAATTAAAATAACAATTAACTAATAGATAATAAATACTAATACTAATATTCCCAACACTCCAAGGTCCGGATCGTATCAAAGTCCTAAGTATTTGCCAAAATTCTGAACAACCTGAACTTGAAAAATATTAGCAATCTCTTCACACACCAAAGGCCTGGTACTTGGACTAAATAATAAAGCAGATTTAGAGAAATTGAGACGTTGACCCGACCCTTCTTCATAAATTCGGAGAATATCTTTCAACACATTAGCTTCCTTAGTAGAAGCATTAAAAAACAGAAGGCTATCATCTACAAAAAAAAATTATGAGAAATAGGAGGACTTGCTCTAGCAATCTTGCAACCAGTCAATTTGTTACAACATATAGCATCACTTAGCAAACCAGATAGACTCTCCATACAGAAGAGAAATAAAAAAGGAGACAATGGATCCCCTTGTCTAAGCCCCCTACGAGGACGAATATAGCCACGAGGTTCACCATTTATCAGCAAAGAGAAAGTCACAGTGGTAATACAATCCATAACTAAATCAACCCATTCTGAGGCAAAACCAATCTTTAACAAGATTTCTTTTAGAAAATTCCATTCAATGCGGTCATATGCTTTACTCATATCCAACTTCATAGCTAGTTGGTTCATTGATCCCTTCTTATTATAATGCACATGATGAATGCATTCATAACCCACAAGAATACTATCAGAAATAAGACGACCCGACACAAAGGAACTTTGAGCTTCAGAAATAATATCTCCAAGCACAATCTTAAGCCTATTTGCAATTGCCTTAGCAACGATTTTATAAGTGACATTACAAAGACTTATTGGTCTAAAATCACTAGCCTCAATAGGTTTTGAAACTTTAGGAATAGGTTTTGAAACTTTAGGAATAAGGGCAATATTTGTATGATTCAAGGATCTCGATGATTTTTTGCGATGTAAAATCTCCAAACTCTCCTTAACAACTACCTTCTTCACAATCAACCAAAATTGTTAAAAAAAACAGCAGGAAAACCGTCTAGACCTGGAGCTTTAGTAGGAAACATTTGAAAAAGGGCCACTTGAACATCCTCTTCAGTATGGACAACAAAGAGCCTCATTCATTTCACTAGAAACCTTATAAGTTATAGGTTGAATAGAAAGTTTAATTTGTTCAACTGAAGGCTTAGAAGAATCAAACATATGGGAGAAATAATCACAAAAGATCATACTAAGATCCTTCTTAGAAGTCCACCAATTACCATTAGCATCATTGATGCCTTTAATGAAGTTCTTCTCTCTTCTTATGGATGTTTTTTTGTGAAACCATTTCATGTTCATATCCCCCCATTTAAACCAATTCTCCCAAGATCTTTGTTTCCAATATTTGTCCTCAGCCAATAAAGCCACATCAAGATCTTTTTCCATATTGTGAATAGCTGAAAAATCAGCTTCTTTCTTGGAAAATTCGCACTGTATGGCATCACGAAGTTTAGATATTTCCCTCCACCTCTCCTTCTTCTTTTCTCTACCCCAATTCAAAAGATCCTGCTGAAAAAAAGCAATAGAAGATCTTAAATGATCCATAGATTCTCCCATTGAACCTTTTTCCCAGCTTTGTTTAACTATCTCTCCACAGTCAAGCTCAGCAAACCAATACTCTTCAAACTGAAACCGGGATTTACCAATTCCAGTGTTATCAATTTCATTAAATTCAAAATTGATACAAATAGGACGATGGTTAGATCTAGACCAAGCTAGGTGAGATGCCTTGTAGTTAGGGAAGATATGACAAAATTCCTCATTGGCCAGAAAACGATCAAGCCGTTTCCAAATTAGATCATTTTTAGTGCATCGATTGGACCATGTAAAGATATTATCAGAATAGCCGAGGTCTCGAAGATTTAAAATATTAACAGCATCACGAAATGCTTCCATAGTACGGCTGATTTCATTGGAACCTCCACTTTTTTCCTCTTTCCACATTGCCACATTAAAGTCACCACCAAGTAACCAAGGAGAGTCATCATTATTATGAAGTCGCTTCATCAATTCAAAAGTTAAGAACTTATTTTTCTCTTCAAGGCAACCATAGAAACCAGAGAATCTCCATCTTTTATTGTTATAAGCCATGCAACAATCAATATGATTTCGAGAATAAGATCTAATTTGCACATTTACATCATTTGACCAAAACAAACCCAGTCCACCACTTAGACCAATACAATCAACTGCTAAACAATTATCAAACTGCAATTTCTATTTCAAAAAAGATAGCTTATCCGCCCGGCACTTCGTTTCAGAAACAAATAACACCAATGGACAATGGAGACGAACTACCTCCAAAAGATCTGAGAACGCCCTCGGGCTGCCCACTCCCCGGACGTTCCAACAAATGATTTTCATTGCGAACGGTGGGGTTGAATATCAGCCTCCACCAAGTTAACCCACGCCTCTTCTAATGCAACACGAACTTTCTTACCGACAACTTCAATCACTTCTTCTTGATCTCCTTTGCGTTTCATTCCCACAGAAACATTCGATTCCATTTCAACATCCTCTTCTTTTCGAATCGCATTCAATCTTTTAAATTTCTTCTTTGGATTTTTAACAAGCATAGCATTCTCATTTTCAACTCCCCCAGGTGGTATAACCATATCAATTACAGGCACACAAGAATTTTTTTTCATTTCTAGTCATCTCAAACTTCATTAGTTTCTGGTGGTTCTCCAAACTACCATTTTCAGCCCTTACATCTCCTTGAGAATATTGTTTATCAATCTCAGATGAAGACCCACATATAAAGTCATTCATACTTTCTTTTAAGTCATCTCTCCCATTTTTATCACTCAAATTCTTGAAAAGAATCAAGAAAATATTATTACCTGCATATTCGATTTTGGTATCCTGGTGAACACGCCGAATTGTCTTCATTAATCCTCGAAAAGCTTCAATATTAACCATCCGACTAGCAAGAATCTTGGCTGCTACACTAAGATGAAAATTTTCGTTCGAAAGAACACAACACTCATCATTGAGATCAATTTCCACCGATTCCTTCTCTGTTAATTCCAACTTTCGCCATCTTTCTGTAATTTCTTCCATGATCAAAGCACCAGAAAGCTTAATGGAATTTTCCAATCCGCTACACACACCAGCAATTCACGAACAACGGCGATCAAGATTAAAAGGGAAACAGAAAATCGCAATTGAAAAGCTCGAAAGAACAGATTGAAAAGAAAGGAAAAGAAAAGAACCAAACCCCCAGAAACGAGGGAGAACTCTCACCACCGAGAGAAAAAATGAAAGAAATATTATAAGTTTTAAACTAAATATATAGTTAATGGTTGAAAATGATTCATTTCTAATATTAATAGTATTAATAGGATGAAAACTTCATGAACATTTTTGTAAAGTAATCATAATAATAATACTACTAAGATGAAAAAGATAAAAATAAAATCATAAATATAAGCATAAGAAATTAATATTTCTTATTTTTGGGAGGCTTCTTCTCGCCATAAATATTTTTCAATACTATTAGTGGTGCAACAATATCCCAAGGCCACATGTAGTGATGATAAAGATGATAAAGTCCAATAACTATTCTACAATAGTAATATTAACAAGTTGTGATTAAAATCAGAAAATTCACATAGAATTTGACAATTGACTTTATCGTCACTACATGTGAACCAAACATATTGTTGCACACTAGATAGTATTGAAAAATGTTTGTAATTGAAAGAAACCTCCTATGAATAAAAATTATTCATTTTTTTGTTTGCATTTATTTTTTTTTTTTTTTTTCATTTTGGATAATATAGGTGGTTGAAACTAATTACTCACCAGGTATCATTTTCAACCACTCACTATATGTTTAGAATGAAATAAAAAAAAAATTAAAAAAATAATTAATTAGAAAAATCATAAATGTGATACTAAACCCCATAAATGCCAAGTCATTAATTTTGGTCAATCCTTTTGTACATATATGCAACCCAATTCAGAAACTAAATCCATAAATGGCAAGTTGAAACAAACACGAAGGTTATTATATTCATGTATGATTACATATGCTTAGAATATTCGAATATTCTTTTTCATTTGTCTAGTTTTTCTCTCTACTAGAAACCCTTTTTTTCTCTAATTTTTTTTTAAATACAGATTGAGAACTGAAATAGCTTTTTTAAAAACAAAGTGTAGATAATGGTAGAACAACACAAAAGATGTGGAGAGCTTTATTGCGAATTCTGAGTTCAATGAAGAATTTTTCATCTTTTACTTATGAGTTATATTTTTTAGTTCTTTCATTTTAGATAAAAACTGATTCTTCAAATTGTTTGAAATGGAATTTTCATAGTTATTAAAAGTTTTAACATTTTTGTTCTTTTATCTAATCCTTATCTTTTTTTTTCTTTTATATTTGTAACTGTCCGAACTAGCTTGCGCCCACCTCGACTATTGTCACCGGACATACCGCCCGATCTAGTCCTCTTTGACCAATTGAGCCATCCGATGATGGTTTATCTAATCTTTACTCTTACTCAACTAAAATTATTTTCTTTACATATAGAGTTTCGAAAAAAAAAAAAAAAAAAAAAAAAAAAAAAAAAAAAAAAACTATTCTGTTTTCTTTAAAATTAAAATGTGAAAAAAAAAAAATCAATTATCATATCAGTACCGCATTTAAAGAAAAAAATAGAGATTGAGAATAAGAATAAATTTTAAAGAATAACAAAACAATGGTAAAAAGTAGCTCTAAAGATGATATGGGCATATTAAATGAAACGAAGAAGTTGAATAAACATTCCCTTTTTATAAATATTGGAAGTTCTTTTATTTTGTTTTCATTCTAAATATGAAAGCATGAACTGAGTCACAAGCTTTCTATAAGTGTAATTCCATGGCTAGAAAAAGAATATTGTGAAACCATATTCCACTTCAGGCTTCCCTGGTTTCTCAATTCCATGAAACTCCTATGCAAATTGTGTATAAATATGATCATCATTTCACATGCATTCAATCCAACTATTTGTTTCTATTTTGTTTGGCCATATTAACATTGATTATTTTCAAATGGTTCAACACTTCTAGTAGCCACCTACTACATGTAATGGCGGTTTTACCTAATATATAATTACACCTCGACTAATATTTGATCCATTGTTGACTCAAAAGTATTTCATTCTATTTTTTAAAATAATTCATTAATATGTTCCCTTTTTAACTCATGAATCTAAGTAATTTTTTTTTCTTTAACTTAAATACAATAAGTTAACAAAATCAAAAAACTACAATCGACCCCATGACCATCTTGAACACTACGAGATTTGGCCCGACTCCTATCGCACTCTACTATGACATATGCCAAAACATATTGGTGCTAACCAAAACTGTCTCGGCTCAACAATACAGGATTATTTTGTGTTTCGCATCTCCTAATTGATTGTCCTCAAATTTCGACTTTGGTGTGTGATTATATAGTTCTAAAGGAACACACTTGAGTCGAAATTTGTGGACAGTCAACTAGGGTGATGTTGTCTTTAGTGGAAAACAAAATAATCTCGTACATTTGATCCCGACTAGCCCAAACAGAGACGATGTTGGTTGGCAGCAGAATTCTGACATTTTTTCCTATAAAATTTCAATGGCATATGTAATGTATGTCTTTTTACAGCACAGTGTAGTGGCAATGTTTTAAGATGGTCACAACGTTGAACTATAGTTTATTGCACATGCCTAGAATTATTTGAAAGTTTTCAAGTTATTAAAGTTGGAACAAGTAAGAGTAACATGGCTATTCCACTCATGCTTAAAAAAAACTTTGTTTTAGGCTAAAAAAATGTGAAGTTGATGCCTTATGTATCAAGCTAAAGATAAATAATAAACAATAAGATGCATAGTCATCAGAGAGGTACATGTTAATAAAATACTAAAATACTTAATGCAGACAATAAGATGAGAGTTAAATGAAAATAAAATATTTTGAATCAAAAGATATGTAAGCAAAATAAACATGCAACATTAGTAACAACGTTTTAAAAAGACTAAAGGCAGTAAATGAAAATAGAATATTTTGAATCAAAAGATGTGAAAGCAAAATAAACATGTAACATAGTAACAACATTTTAAAAAGGCTAAAGGCGGCCTCGAGACTTTTTCTCTTAACAAGGTATAAGTCTTGAAGCGGTATGAGGCGTAAGCCTCAATTTTAATTAAAAAAAATTATAAAAATTCTAAATTTGTGTAAACATATATGGGTAAAACATAACACCAACACTAATAGGAATGAGTTTTTTTGAAATAAACAATTTCATTGATGAATGAAATATAAGTGAATTCACCAAGTACCTATAGTGAATTCAACAAAGAACTCCAAAAAGAGATGGTAGAGGAAAATAAATCAACAAATCATCAAAATTGACAATTCTTAACCAATTGTGTCTTTCTAACAAAAGAATTCATAAGAGAAAATCTATATTGTTATGGTTCAAACTCTTATAATATAAGAATGGAAAATATTAATACCAATCTTCTAGTTATTCTACGAGGCATAGAAATTTTAAGCTTCCAATGCGTTATCATCAAGACGTAAGCCCTCTCTTGTGTGAGGCGTAAGACTCTTATGATCCAAGAGAAGTGTAAGACTTGAGGCTAAAAGTTAGGGTCTCGCCTTGAAAGGCGTAAGCCTCAATAGCCTTTTGAAACATGGCATAGTAATACATGTAAACAGGAGAGGCACACCAAAATAGATCCAACATTGATCATATTCCAAAACAAACAATGTTAGGGTTGGATTTGAAGGTTTAATTATATGGCATGTGAAGTGCCCAAATAAAATGAAAATCATTCAATGAAACACAGAAGAAAAATGAGAGGAATGGGGCATGTAGAGTAAAATCCAAAAAAAATGATACCTTGACACCAAGTAGTTTGAGAGGCACATTACAATCATTGGATGAGGATGCTGCAAAAAAAAAAACCAAAAAAAAATCCCAAAACCACCCAAGATTTAGTGATCTGCAAATAAATCTGAAGGAAATAAAATTAAGTTAGAAAGGGGTGGAAATTAACAGGAAGAGCTCTGTTTTTTTTTTAGATTGAGCCAATGGTTCAAATGAAAGGAGTGTTTGGCAAATTGAAAAAGAACGAAAGGAAAGTTTTTTTTTTTTTTTTTTTTTTTTTTTGGTAATGAGGAACGAAACGAAAGTGAAGTACGAGAATGATAGACAAGGGAAGGGATTTATACTTTTTTTTTCATGGATATTTTAATATTTTTCTAAATATAAAATTGATATTTGACTTTTTTTTTCTTTATTTATGAAAGATTATTTTTAAATTCTTTTTATTTGTTATCTAAAATAGCTTTTGAAATTTTGTAAATTTTACTCTTTAAATTTATTTTTATTTTTTCTTCTTAAAAATCATTTTTTTTAAAAAATAATAATGATTAAGCTTGATTATTTAAATATAAATCATCAAAATAGTTAAGCTTAATTTTATTTGTAATTAGTGCTTTCCAATTAATTAGAAAACTAAATATACATTTGGTTAAAATACCATTTTGGTCCATTGACTTTCATTTTTATTCTATTTTAGTTCCTCACCTTTAAAATGTCTCTATGGTAAAAAAAAAATTAAAAATAGTCCTTGACTAAAAAAATAAATAAATCTCAAAAGAAATCTGAGATTTAGTTTAGTTTTAATTTGATTTTTGTATTTCAAAATCGAATACTTTTAGCTTTGATATTTTAATAATGTTCGCTTTTTATATTTAAGATAATAAATTGTTGATTACATAACATAATATTGACTAAAATAATAATTAAACTAATTTTAAATTTCAATATAGTGATGAAGCCTTTTTTTAATTTTCCAAGAATTTAAATTTTAAAAGAAAATAAATAAAAAAACAAAATAAAAAAATACACAAATTAAAAGTGAACTTTATTGAAATTAAAAGATATCGAATAGGTCAGTGGCGCAATGATTTCAGTGTTTGGTTGTAAACCAGTTTAACACCAGTATGACAGATTCAAGTCGGGAATCGATATTTGTCCCCCTTCCCCAATATGTACTAAAAAAAATTGTAAAAATAAAAATATTTAATTTTAAAGCTTAAAAACCAAATTCAAACTACAATTCAAACGGAACTAGCTATAATTGTAATTTTCTAAAGATTCTTTCTTGTATGCTTTTTTGGTTATCAATTTATTTAATAAAATGAAAAATTATTCGATCACAAGAACTTAACAATGGTTATATAAAAAAAAAAAAAAAAAAATTGGGTTGGGTTCTCTCTCTAACGACTATTTCTATGTCCCAGTTGGGTTGGGTGTCCATGAAAATATTTGTAGATGACCGAATTTATTTTCCATCGTAAATAGTAAATTATAACGCCTTATAAAAAAAACAAAATTTAAGTTGGTTATAAACCAGTTAAGTACTTGTCCCTCTTTCCTTAATATATACTAAAAAAATTAAAATTATTTCATTCAAAATTAAATTTTTTTTTTGATCGATTTTACTTTATTAAAATTATTAATTTTGTGGACTTCATTAAAGTCATAACTTAATTTAATTAATCATTTTTTTATAATTAATTTTTTTCTAAAATTTTAATATCTTTTAAAAAAAATTCATTTCCTTAAACTATATATATATATATATATATATGCCCTTGTAAAAATAACGTCATGGAAGTCAAAAACTCAAAAAATTAAAAGACAGTTATTAGAAGAAAAATGAATTTTGTTCTTATTTAATAGGATATTCATTTTTGGTGACCATGCAGTAATAAAATATTTTATGAGTAAAGCAAACGATAAGTTAAGATTGATGAGATGGACTTTGCTGCAAGAGTTCGACATTGAGATTAAGGAGAAAAAAAAGAGTTGCGAAAACATTGTAGTAGATCATCTACCTAGATTCGAAAACAAATGAGTGGATACAACTATGCTCGATATATTCGAGAAATTCCCCGATAAACAACTGTTTGTGATCAAGCTTATCGGAAAGAGGAATGCCCCTTGGTTCCAGACAATGTCAACTATCTAGCAAGCCATGCCATCCCAGGAGACTTAAATAAGCAACAAGTTAAGTGGTTCTTTCATAAATCTAGCTTTTATTTCTAGGATGAACTGTTTTTAGATAGGTAATGTCCGGACGGAATGATACGCAGATGCATAAAAGAAAATGAGATAAACGCATTCTTACACGCTGGTTTCATTATTTGGTGGTAATCTAGTTCTCAACACCATGTTCACGGATTCAATCTTAGAACTTGTTAATTGGCTTGCCACCAAAATCAATAATGTTCCCATGAAATTCACCATTTTTTGCAATTATATTGATAAAAAAGAGAAAAAAAATTAAAATTTTTTTTAAAAAGAAAGTATAAACATGGGTGGGATGAGAGAAACATGATGGGAAAATCATTGCTCATTCCCATTCCCGCCATTTAGCTTGTGAGAAACTCTTTCTCGCCACTTACTCCCACATTCTCTGCTGGCTCGTTTGGGGCAGATCTGTATGAGACCCCTGCCGCACAAAAAAATTGGACATCTCTCTATAAACCATTTATTAGAAAGAAATGTATATTCTAGAAGTAATAAATTTGAGCAATATGATCTCCAATAATTTTATTTGTCACTCTCTTCTCAAATTCATCTCATAAACCTAACTTTTGTCGGATTGTGTGACAAAAAGCTGCAAATTTTTTCGATTGCTTACCTTAAAAAAATTTCTCCTCCTAAAATCCTAAAATCAGCTGTGAATAGATTTAGAAGCACACAACATTTTTGTGGCAAAGCTTGCAATCGAGCTGGACATCTCTTTGCAAAACTCGATCCACTTAACAATTTGTATTATTGTGTAGTTACACTGTTTTTCTTAATTGTTAAGACAATGACTTAATCTCTCTATGCAGGTTGCTTATGTGATGATTGAGGAGCATTTTTACTCTCATTTGATAGTTGTTGTTTGAATCTCTAAGTGGTTTGGTTTAAAAAAAAAAACACATCATTTTATTTTTTAATTTTTAAAATTGTAGTTGGCCTTTGAAAATGTATAAAAAGTAAATAACAAAACAAATATTTTTGCAAATGGATCAAATATGATTTATAGTTAAAAGAAGCATAATCTAGTAATATCGAGATCGAATAACTCTGAAATTATATTTTCCAATCTACTCTAAATAAACAAAATAGTATTTATAACTTTACTTTTTTAAAACAAAAAATTCTTAAATCTACTCGAGGCAAAATGATCATATTCTCGGTATTAGTCTCAGCTTTAATTTTTCATTTCTGTAAAATTGGATCTCCATCCAGTGAAGAAAATACCCAAATCCCACCAAGAGAAAAATCTCAGTAACATAAAATAATTAATCAATTATACCAAAGAAGAAACAATGAGGAGATCTAAAACCAATGATCCAAAAAACAATCTGGTTACCTTTCTCAAAAAAAAAAAAAAAAAAAAATCCCCAACTTCTTGATTTATGTACAAACAAAGAGCAAAACAGTCTTATAAACACTAAACAAAAAAACAGGAACTAATTAAGACATATATGAAACCACTGATCTGATCCGATCCGATCCAAACTGACATCGTTTTAACTCCTGACTACTCTCAATCTCCAATTATACTCTTCATTCTGTCACCGCGAACATAACTCAATATATTAGACACCAGATTCTTCTCTTCGAGTCAAAACTCAAAAAAAAAAAAGAAAAAAAGAAAAAAAAAGAGAACTACCTCTTATTCTGAATTGGATTTGCTCCAGTAGGGGGCATTTTGTTGAAGCTTTGTTCCACAGCTTTCTTGGGCTGATCAATGGAATTGTTGTTCTTGTTCTTCATTTTAAAAGATCTAGAAACCAACAGAAGCTTTCTTGGAAAGCTTGCTCTTTGATCCATGGCTGCCAACAGGGTGTTGGTTTGGATCAAAATTACAAGAAAAATGCAGCACAGATATTTGCTGTTTAAAGCTGCTTTCTTCTTCTTCATGTCTCTCTCTCTCTGTAAATTGTGAAGATTTATGTTTTTCAGTGAAAATGGATCAGAATGTGACTACTTTATATTATGTAGTGCCTGGCTTGTCCTTTATCAATTATTATGATGCAGAATAGGAATATTATTTGGTTTATTAGATCAAGTTTATTTGATGAAGCTTTCATTGTTGGGATTCTATTCTCTCTGCGCATACCCACCATTTTTAATTCAGTTTAAAATTTAAGAGAAAAAGTATGTTTTCAATCCTTAGTGTGAGATATAATTTTTATTTTGATTACTACATTTCAAAATCAAACCATTTATTTAGAATGAATAAATTTAAATAAGTGTGTTTTAAAATTTACTTATTTTTTAAAAATATTTGATTCGCATAACAATTTTTTTGTTTTTTTTTAGTACAACATATCAATTTTATTACCATATATTCAAACTTTTTTTTTCTTTTTTTTTTTGAAATCCAAACTTAAATTTAATCTAGCTGTCACTTTACACTCGGTCTGATAATATATATATACTTTTTCTATTGTTGGTAAAATATTTGCTAAGCACAAAATCTTACGAAAACTAGATTGAAACAAAATAGAAGAAACGGATGCACAAAGGTTCGGCCAAAGGGAGACGAACTCCTTGAGGGTTGGCCAAGTGACAAGCTGACCCCAAAGACGAGTTGAGTCGATTCCCAAGAGATCGGCTAAGCGCCGAGCTGACCCCTTGAGGGTCGGTCAAGCAACAAATCGACCTCTGCCGCACCCTTCCCCCAGGGTTGGCCCACGACTTTTACATGAATTTGAGTTGTGGATATACATCCAATTCTAGGAACACTTCTTTGTTAGCACAGAGGACGTTGATGGTAGAGTGGTCAACAAAATTTTTATATTTACAATATTTATTGGCCCATTCTCTTTTATTCATATTTTCATAATTCCAAAATGAGCATTGTTCTGGTATCATTTTACGCAATTTAGTAACTAAAAGATTATGAATTTAAATTGTATCTTTCATTGTTGTTGAATTTAAAAAAAAAAAATCCAAAAATTTATATTATTTAAAAAAATGTTTATGAAATTTCAAAAATATTTTAAGTACACTGACATATATAGTTTAGAGATGTCATGATACACAAGAAATTCAATATTGATGCTTTTTTTTTTTAAGATTAGAACCTCTACATATTTATTGAAGATAAACCATTAAAGTTTGTTTAGGTAAAGTAGTATAGAGAATTGGAGATTTTTTATGGTAGCAAAAGAATATTATTTTATATAGATGTCAAAATTATAGCAAAAATGTTTATAGTTTATGACTACAATCAAATAAAATCGATAAATTAAATATTTCATATTTTAAATATTTTTTTTAAAAATATTATAATTAAAATAGAAATTTTAGAATTTATTGCCGACAATAATATTTTTAGATTTTTTTTTTTACCGTTGAATATCTTTTTAAAAAAACAAAATAAATTGTTACGTTGAACAAAAATAAGATCGTAATAATGAAGAAAATAGAGAAGATCTTTGTCTATGATTCATAAATGAAAAAACAATACAAATTAATCGAAATATTTAGAAAAATGATTAGAAGCATGTGATTGCTGAATTGACTAAGGCCGTGTTCTCTGACTCCTTACCTTTGAACTTTGCAAATTGGGTACTAAATTACAAAAAATAAATAAATAAGCATATAAAATATAAACACATATAATATTCTCATGTGACTCGCCACGTGAAACTCAAATCAGACCACGTGCCATTACATGTTCTTTCCCATTGCTTTGTTATTTCCAAAGACATGTGAATATCATATTGCTTTTATTCTTGTTCTAGGGCTTTTATTTAGCCAACACATGACCCAAAGAAATAAATTTGTTTTCTTATAATTTAAGGGGTTTGTACTCTTGCTTGAAGACCCAATTGACTAGAGTTAGCTGCCTAATTGGTTATAGCTATTAAGTTTTATGTGTGTGATTGAAGTTTTTTTCTCTTCTTTTTTTTAGTTCAAAGAATTTGGAGATGATCAAAAGTTTCGAGTTTATAATCTTTTAGTCAAAGACATCACATATATGTCTTAATCTGTTAAATTATATATCGAATTGTGTTGTGCAGATTAAAATCTATTGTTTAAATGCTTTATAGGATGTTTTTTTATACATTTTGAATATTTGACCGTTAATAACTTTTATAATTTAGTAGTTATGAGGTTATGAATCTTGAAAATTTTGAAACTGATTGATATTTGGCTTCCAAGTAATTCTATATATTGAAGATTTAAAATCATACTTATCTAATGGGTCAAAAAGTTAGGTCTAATCACTCATTCAAAATCACATTATATTGAAAAAAAATATTAAGATATTTGGGTGTGCAACTATACAATTGTTGATATTAAGGAATTAATTATTTTTTTGGCATGGTGAAAAGTTTACATTGTAATAAGTTTTGTAACAAATTAGTTGATGTGCTAGGTAAATGATCAAATTTAGAATATTTTTGTTGGAAGACTCCCATCTTTTCTATGCAAGATATGCCTTCATTTTGGAGGAGAATTTTCTCTTGGTGTTGACTCCACTTTGGAGATTATTGATGGTATTGGTTTAGTTGGTGGTTAATGAAGTGTTTCTTTTCAAAAAATAAATTAAATAATAAATACTAGCATGTCTTATGTTAGTTCAACCATGTGAGGAGTAAGAAAATTTTTTAATTTCTAACCTTTGGACTATTGATGCATGTCTTAAGTGATACTCAAGTTGGTTATTTGCCTTAGTTAATTTATTTGTAAAAGAAAAAAAACCAATGAGATAATTGAACAGAATGAGAGGGAAAAAAAAGATGTGGTTTGAAACAAATAATTTCTCTAAAAATTAAAGGTCACTTAAAAAAAAATTTAAAAATCATACATTCAATTTACCATAGTCAATTTACCTAAAAATTAATTTTATATGAATTTTCCATCATATCCAATATTATACTAATGTCTCGTAAATATAGTTAAAACAAATTGGACCTAAGAATGTTCCCACTATATACCTGTGAAAGTATCATTGTTTATGCAATTATTTTTTAGGGTTTATATATGTTTTGTATAAAGTAATAGAAAATTATATCAAAAAAAAAAAGTTAGCTGCAAAATGTGTGTATTCATGTATGCCAAATCACCAACTATCTTTGACTACAAATAAAAAAGATTGGAAATCTAATACAAAATATTTATGGCTTGTTTGATAACCATTTTATTTTTTATTTTTTGTTTATGAAATTTAAGCCTATTTCTATTCAAATTTCCTACATGTGCTCTCCATCTTTTCTACGATGTATCCATCTTTCCTTAAGAAAGTAAGAGAATTCTAACTAAATTTAAAAAACATAAACAAATTTTTGGAAGCTATTTTTTTTGTTTACAAATTTTGGTTTTGTTTATTAAAATATAGGTAAGATGTAGATATCCAAATAAGGAAAAAGGTAAGTTAGTTGTTGTAGGCTTAAATTCCATAAACAAAAAACGAAAAACAAAATGGTTATCAAACGGGGTCTTAATTAATTAATTTCAGGACTATAAGTTTTCGGTGGAAACCCATTTTTTCACTTGAATGCTTCTTATTGTTATATAGTAAATTAATATTTTCACTAATTATTTCTCAGAGGTTAGAAAATGTCATATTAAGTTGTATTAAGGGGTCACCAAGGGTCAGTGTCGCAGTTGGTTATCTTGTCTGATGTTAATCTATTTCAACTTCATCGTCACGAGTTCGAGCCCAAAAATCGGTATTTAGCTCTTCGGAAAGGGTTTTTTAACATCCTTTCATTAAAATTCAATATAAATCCTACAAGAATTAAATAAAAGAAGCCTAGGTCGAGCATGATCTCAATCCACAAGTCGAATTGAAACCAAATAAAAAACAAAAAAACTACCAATCTTGAAACTACTAAAAGTGAAGAGGACAATTTGAATAAGTGTCTTCTTACACAAGGAGGTAATTACCAAAGTACCAAGATAATAATCCAACAATCTAATTTCAACACACCATAATTAATGGACACCAAAATATATCAACATTCACTTCACCATTATTAATGGACAAGCAACATTTCAATTTTTCTTTTTTTAATAAGAAAAAATTAATTATATAAAAACAACCAAATAATACGGCTTAACTTGTTTTTTTCTTTGTTATTAAAAATGTGTTCTTAATTGTATATTAGTTCAAAATTTCTTTTTACCAATGATAAATATGCAACATTATATTCAAAATCCCTAAAAGTTTGAATTATGATAATTCATTATCAATTCAAATTTATAATGACTATATTACTATTTTTTTAAAAAAATAAAATAATAAGTACTATATTACTTAATCAAATCTCAAATAATTAATTTAGTTTATCAGTACTCCATTCAATATTTTTTGGAAAATTGTAGTAAGTAGACCATATTCGACAAGTATTTGCAAATATAGGCTCTCAAGTTTTTTTTTTTCCAAACTTAATTTTATTTTTAAAATTCGAAATTAATGATTTTTTAGTAATACCATTTTGCCCTTCTACACATTTAATGCCTCATTTTCAAATTTAACCTCCATTTTTCAAACTTCTCATATTTATATTATATACCATTTTTAAATGTCAAATTAATGTTATGAGACTTTAGTAGTACATTCCTAAAATACTTTTTGCAAAACGATTTTCCTCTCTCTTCATATTCAACCTCTCATTTTTGTATTGTCAAGAATTTTCGTTTGGATTTTTTATCGAAAACTTTCCTTATTTCAAGAATATACAGTTCTGTCAAGACTGTATTGTTAGTACTGATTTAAAAAAAAATATGGATGATTTCTTGCAGATTTCTGAAGTGCACCAGCGTCGCCTTGATTTATGGTGGCGCTCTTATGAAACCCTAATTTGCACGAACGTTGAAGATGGAAATAATACGGTTTAACTATAATATTGTATTACTCATAAGTGCACCAGTACCGTATTGTTTTATAGAACAACACTGTATGTTTGTAATGTTAAATCCTTATGAAATCCATTTACCCAAAATGACATTTTCTGAACTGTCCTATTTTTTTAATAAATATTGTATCACACTTACATTGGTTTAATGATAGCTCTCAAATAGATCATATTTTAGTTGTAGTTCT
The DNA here is from genome assembly GCA_036507275.1 of Sicyos edulis. NCBI lineage: Eukaryota > Viridiplantae > Streptophyta > Magnoliopsida > Cucurbitales > Cucurbitaceae > Sicyos > Sicyos edulis. The sequence goes on from CM071847.1 coordinate 40,339,710, forward strand.
AGTTGTTAATAATACCTCATTTTGATACTCGAACGTGAAATACAATACATAAATCTACATAAGAACTGCTTAAAAAATAATAATCTGGTTCGATAAATACCGGCAATCCGATAGTTTATTTTGATACGCTTTATTTCCTCAAATTCCTACATGTAAACGTAATACTCACATATCTATACAGTATATACAGTATGATACATTAATGTCTCATGTTTCAATACCTTAAAATCAAATCCAAAGGGAATAATGATTGTACATGACTTTACCATCGCTTGTTCACTATTGCACTTACATACAACTACCACTGTATGACTATAAAGTAAAGTGTCCTCTTGCCCTATTTTTCCTACAATATTTGCAGACATGTATGACTAGACATTAAAGTTTTTTTTCCCTATTTTTCCTACAATATTTCCTAGGGGTGTTCGTCGGTCGGTCGGTGTCGTTTTTGGAGAAAACCGACATCGATAAACGACATATCGGTTTTCTAATAATAAAAACCGAAAAAAAAATTTGAATCGAGAATTCCGACCGAAGGTCGGTCGGTCGGTTAAGGCTTTTTTTAAAAAAAAATCTAAATATTTTTCATTTGGAAACCATGGATTTACTCTTATAACTTAAAGTTTTTAGAAAATTCTCCGACCGACCGACCGTCGGTTAATTATTTAATTTAACTGACTCCGACCGACCTTATCAAAAACCGACCGACCGACCTTGATTCAGTCGGTTTTGGTCGGTCGGTTCGGTTTTCGGATAAAATGTGAACACCCCTAATATTTCCAGACATCCCAATTATTCATACTTCTCTTCTAGTCTTAACTTCTGTCAACCTTGTTCCTTTTTTTGTCATTCCATCGTGCTTTGGGTTTCACCTTCCGATGATATTTTTTTGTCACGGTCTAAAGCACTAGATGAACTTGATGTCTTAAATGTGAAAAAAAAATAATCTAGTTAGTAAATACGGTATAACATAAACAAAACATTCATACATTACACATAATCATATTATTTACACCCTGATGAAAGAATACACTGATTCAACTAAACCAACAGAAGACTAAGAATTTTTAAACAATCACTAAACAACTACAATCCAAATAGAATGAATAGTGAAAACCTATCAAAATTATAACATTATCGTACATGCAAGTTAATACCGTACATGCAAGTTAATACAGTACAATACCCCTCCTAAATATTGTGCAATTCTGTTTTCGGGCCCTCAAACCAGAAATCGACAGCAGTAATAATCCCAGGAACTATAATAAAGTTCTGTTTAAAACTCTAACCACAAATCGAGGAATGAAACGAATTAAACTCATACATTGTTGATTATTACAAAATCTCAAAACTAGAACACTCATATCCCTAGAATCCCTTCACTCCCCACTATCGAACACCAGATTTAATGTATTTAAAAAAAACCTTAAAAACTGAACATAACTGTATAAACCTACCGTATGATGACCTTCAGTTCTTCTTTCGCCTTGTTTTTTATTCCTATCGTCAATCGCAAGATCATTGAAACGTCGTCGAGATTGCCCAACTAGAAAGTTTTTTCTGGAGAAATCAAGAAGAAAATAAATGAAAGGACACTTTCTTTTTTAGCTTTTTATTGTATTTAATATTCGTAATAAATGCATGCTAATTTAGAAATTTGTGGATATGGATTATGGAGAGTTTTTCCAAAATGGTTAATAATTCAAAAATTAAAAAATTAATCAAGGCGGGTATTATTGTAAATGCCAATTTAGGTAATTAATAATGTAATTAACGAAATTCCGTTTTTGCTAATATTTTTTTTGGAACATATATTTGAAAATACTTTTCAAATATGATCTATTTATGAAAAAAATCTCATATTTTTTAATCTAAATTATCTAACGGACAATGAAGCAATAGGTGACTTTTATTTAAGAATGTTTTTTTTTTGTTAATTTGTTTGAAAGAATTTTACTTCTGTTATGATAATTTTGCGTTTTATATTTTACGTTAATATTTGTTTTTATTTTATTTTCATATTAAAGAAAACAATCTAAATCTAAATGTTATACAAAAAATATAATTATAACTTAACTCCCCATTGTAATAACTTATACCTCAAATATCATTTATCATAACTTTGCTATAATAATATGCACTTCAAACATTGTTTATCATAATTCATGTTATCATAACATGCACCTCAAATATTATTTATTATAATCAACCGTTTATGATAACTCACCGTTTATAATAACTCATTGTAGATAAGCGGAGCTCCAAACGTAACCTTGAGGATTTTATAATTTTTTTCATTTTTTTTATCTATTATGTCTAATAAAATATTCACACAGTTCTCAACATACTTGGCTGATTTTTTCTTTCTTTTTCTAAAAAAACACAATGTACTTAGTTATAAAATTGAAATTTTAAAGGTTCAATTAAAGTTAGAACTTTTTTTTTGTTGAATTAACATAATAATAATAACTAATTTTTCTATCTAATAGAACAAATTTGAACGAACCACTATTATCTAAAAATTTGAGAGATTATTTGCTGATATTTCCAAGTGTCCAATCATATAATTCGCTAAACCAATATTTTGAAGAACCATTCTTTTGAGCCAACTTATATTTTGATGAACCAATATTTCAAAAGGGACCATTATTTTAATAAAACCGTTTTTTTCAAGAGACTATTGTTTCAAAATAATTGATATTTCTGAGTAATTACCACTATTTTGAGGAAAGCTTACTGGGAAATCAAAAAACTGAAACCCCATTATTATGAAAAAATGGTTTATTCTAAACTACATAATTAAAAATGTAGTTAAATTTAAAAAATATTTATATATACGGTCATTAACACATTTTAATATTATAATATTAATATTTATTAATCCAATATTATTTATTATTAAAATAGTATTATATATGTACTGGAAAAAAAATTACAATATTATATATTATTAATATCTATAACTATAGATATTAATTTTTTTTTATAAATAACTGAATTTATAATTATTTTTTGAATTTGATCGATGTCACTTTCATACATAAGTGCTTCAACCATTTTTTTCGGGCCCAATATTTCAGAGGGAAAATTATGAGTGACTAGAGACCATGAAAATTTCAAGAGATCCTGATGTAGAGATAGCGAATATATTTTAAGAGCATTATTTTGAGATTGGTCAATATTGAATATATTTTAAGAGCATTATTTTGAGATTGGTCAATATTGAAAGACTAATTATCTTATTGTAAAAGACTAATTATCTTAGTAATAATATGAGAGCCAAATACTAATTTTTGGATTCAAATTCGTAATCGTAAAGTCAAAATAAATTAACACCAAACAAAATAGCACTGACCCTCGATAAATGTCTAAATCATTTTGAACTAATGGATATTTGAAGAGACCGAGATTTATCTAGACAACCATAATATTTTCCGTTTTTTTTTTTTTTTGAGAATCGAAGAATCCATATTTCAAAAGACACTATTTGGTGATAACTAATATTTCAAGAATACTAAAATTTTAAGATTATATTTCAAGGCAAATGAGGTTGGACAAACAAGTTTTCCTACATTATTAAGTCGGGAGAAATCTTTGGTATATAAAAGAGACAAAATCTCCTGATCCAAAAATTTCAACCAATCATAAATTATCATGTCATTATTATAAATCTAATTACGAAATAGATTTTGACAAGGTTTCTCAAAATTAATTTGTGCTAAAAATTTGTTTATCTTGAATTTGGGTCAAAATTAAATCAAACCCAAGTTCCTTTAGTTGGCCAAGCCATGGAATCCAAGTCTAGAGGCCCATCAAGACCTCAGGGAGTATTTGACTGCAGGTGAGATGAGATGAGATGTTGATAACAGAAAAACTTGTTTGGGGTGAGATGAGATAACAGAAAAATCTTGTTTGGGTGAGGAAGATGTGATGAGATGACACAAAAATCTTATTTTGGGTGGAGGGAGAGGAGATGAGATGTTAAAATATGTTTTTTTTAAATATGTTTATATATATTTTAACAATAAAATTGTTCTTTTTCTTTTTTAAAAAAATAATTATTCTCAAATATTTAGCTATTAATATAATAAGTATGTAAATATCATGCTTTCCTAATTATAATGATTACTCCGGAAGCATATCAAGTAATACAATATAAGCCATTAGATTTAACAAAATCATTTACATCAAATGGATACTCTAACCCATGCTCATATGAGTTATCTAAGGTTAATGCCAAATACCAAAATGCCCTCTAGAGTCCTTTGACTCACTTGTGCAATCCGAGATACCTATATCAGGGAGAATTTCCTCGGCGAGTAGGTAACCTAATGGCCCTCATGACTCACACTCTCGTAGTGTAATGCTTGTAGTTAACGTACTTTGCAATGCTAATCCTTGTTCCCCATTATTTCTTTTTTCTTTATTATGCTTTATTAAAGTAGTGGCATCTAGTGGGAATCCCGAGGATTATGGGTAAATGATTTTATAATGTAGTTTGTAAAACATGTATGCGTCGATTAACTTCCCATATATGCTAACCACCAAAGAACTCGGAAGAAGGAACTGGTGGAAGATCACAACATATTACATTAGATCAATGTGAGGTCTCTCGCATTGTTTGTGGAGTTAGGGATGACCTTTCTAATGCATGCGTTGTTCAAGGGAGAGTACGAAGAATCGTAGAGGGAGCTGATTTTTCCATAAATCATTGGTTGCAGGGGTAATCATTATAATTAGGAAAGCATGATATTTGACTTACCATTATCGCATGTTTAGCATCATTCGCATTCGCAATTTTCACCTGCGTCTATTTATTTTTTAGCACCATAGAATCATAACAAAAACCAATCCAACACTCATTGTCTACATTTCAGCATGATTCTTATGTTAAAAATAGTGACGGGGATGGGGACGATAAAGTCAACCCCATCTTCGCCGGTCATGTGGACATCTCTACTACCCAACCCAACCCAACACAAAACATAAGGGTTGGTTTATAATTCTATTTAGAGATGTCTGTTTTTCCCGCGGGGCAGAGGAGAATCCCCAATTAGGCAGAGAACAGGGCTGGGGATGGAGAGAAAAAATTCACCGCGGAGAATCCCCAATGATCCCCACCCCATTTACAATTTTTTTTATTAAAAATTATTTTTATCTCATTTAATTACTTTACATTTTAGATAAAATAAATAATTTTTTGTGAAATTATATATTCAAATGAACATTTTTTTTCTTGATAGTTAACCATATAATTGAAATTTATAGATATTTTATAAGAAAAATTAATTATTTAAGATTATCATTTAAAAAATATCAAAAAAAAAATTTGAAAGGGAAAAATTTCCCGCGCAGAATCCCTGCCCCGATCCGTGCGGGGAAATGGTGAATTTCGCAAGGACGGGAAACTCCCCGCCCCGTGGACATCTCTAATTCTATTTGAGTTGATTTGGTTTTAGGATTGACCAATTTTTTGCTCATTTAACTCAATCTGAACTAAGGAATAATATATACATATATATGTTATGTGTGCGCGCGAGAAGATAATTTCATTAATAAGATAGGTTTTTAGTATATTAATAAATTTAGTATATTATGCCCCATTTGATAACCATTTTGTTTTAAATTTTTAGTTTTTGGAATTTAAGCCTACAACAACCTTATTATATGTTTTTTTCTTACTTAGACATCCACATCATACCTATTATTTTAGAAATCAAGTAAAAATTTGGGGGGGAAAAAGTAGCTTCCAAAAACTTGTCTGGTGTTAATCCATTTCAAGCTCGAGCCCGAAAATCAGTATTTGGCTCTCATATTATTTGAGAGTAGTTATCCCCTCCATGTAGGGTTTATTAGTCACCTTCCCCCATTTTGTACTAAAAAAAAAACTTGTTTTTGTTTTTGAAATTTGATTAGCAAAGAAGAATACATTGTAAGAAAGATGGAGTAGTAAATTTGAGTAAAAATAAGCTAAAATTAAAAAAAACCAAATGGTTATCAAGCAGGTCTATAAATAAAATGCATACTAAAATAGGTAATCTGTATTGTATAGTATCATCTATCTTTTATTCCTTTGTTTATGTATTTACGAGATATGAATAGAATTGTTTTATCATACTACCTTAAAAGTGTGGCTTAAGGGAAAATCATTTTTTGACGATTTTACCCCTTAAGTCATACTCTAAATTACAAATATGTCATCTATTGAAAAATTTTCACATTTGAAAAAAATAGTGTATATATATATACCTTTTAAACTTTTAAGGTAGTATGATAATTTAGAGTATTTTACCACATTTGAAATTTTCTCTTTGCTTGGAGTTACATTTCTTGGTTTATTTTTTTGTTTTATAATAAAAAATTTAGCTATCTTATTTTTGTTGGATTATTTACCTTAACTTTCATCTAACTTTTCTTTTGTTGCAATAATTTTTGTAGGGATCTTTTATTGCTTAATTGTTGACTTGGAGATGTGGAAAAAAAATTGAAGGATGACAAAATTATCATTTGAGGTTAAAGGTAAGTTCATGAATGTATACTAATAAATATACTAGAATTTTAACACGGCATCACACGTGATAATTTTTTAAATAAGAAATTATATATATGTCTAATAAAATATGTCAATTGAGTGTAATAAATAGTATATATATATAATTTTAAATTATTTCCTACATTTTTTCACTAAATTTAAATCATCAAATAATAATTTCAATCTAATATTGAATTTTATAACCATTTTTTTATGTTAGTTAAATTTATTAAAATTCATATGTTAAAAATAGTTAATATTTTATTTTTAGCTTAAAAAATAATAGTTGTTATTATTTAAAAAAAAACTTAATAAAAATTATCACATTAAAATTAAATTTTATCTTAGATTATTAAAAATTAATGCTCTTTAATTTTTTCTCAATTTATCTATTAATAGACCAATTACTCTTGAATTATAAAATTTATAAGAGTTATATCATTATTATAATTATGAATATAAATAAGCTAAATATATTTATTAGTATACATCTATGAACTTACATTTAACCTTAAATGATAATTTTATCATTTTTCAAAAAAAAAAAATTTCACATCTCCAAGTCAACAATTAAGCAACGAAAAATTCCTACAAAAATATTATTGCAACAAAAAAGTTACATGAAAGTTAAGGTAAATAATCCAACAAAAATAAATAGCTAAATTTTTTATTAAAAAAAAAGAAATCAAGAAAGGTAACCTCAAGCAAAGAGAAAGTTTCAAATGTGTTTGTAAACAAAATATAGAGAACTATATATATAATAGGAAATCATTGTTACCAAACTTTTGAAACGGAAGAATTCATGCACTTTAACCTCAGATGATAATCTTATCATTTTTCAAACTTTGTTTTCCAAATCTTCAAGTCTTTTATTGAAAGGGAACTGTTCACACGAGATTTTCGGATAAATTTTGATTCGTGGAATTGAACTTGAATTTGAGATTATTTTGTGCGAAAGTGGTTCGATTTCTATACTTGATCCTCTTATTCTTTCTCTCTGAATGTATGTTCTTGATTTGAAGAACAGAATGAGCGTTCTTCGTATTTGGTTGCTTTTCTTGTAGAATCGCTTGACTTTTGAAGTGATTTCAGAATTCAAAGGCTATTTCATCCTTGGAAATTTAGATTCTTCGATTTAGTGGAATTCTCTTTGGAGTTTCAAATTTCTGGCCCCACAAATGAAGGAGCGCTCTTCTATTTATAGAGCTTTTATGTAACGACCCGACCCGGAAGGGTTCTAACTAGGTCGTTACCTCAATGCATGCATTACAAATCTACATAAAATTTGCAAGATGATGTTCGGATTCTAAGTAAAAACCAAAACATAAAATATCCATTTAATTTCCTAAAACCTGTCCCTGTTTCCAAGCACCTGTTCCAACCTACTCTGATTAGAGATTTATTTAAAACATACAATCTTTACAACAATGCTAGAATCCGGAAATACATTCAGAAAACACCCTAGGGCTCCGTGCCCAACTACATGCATTCAGAGAACATTTAAAACATAAACATAAAACATAAGACTCAGAGTTGAACAACGGGTTTTCCATGATCACAGCTCCTCCTCCAGCCATCCTGTCTCGCACCATGGATACCTGTGGAAAAACCACAGAAATAAGGGTGAGTAACGAATTACTCAGTAAGAATCCCCAACCGGGGTACAATACGATATAATCAGTCATCTAGTACCAAAGCATGCAAGCAAATAGCTACCAACACAGATCATGGCTCAACGAGCTCATAAAACAAGATCTGGAGCCATCGGAAGTCTCTTTCTTCCGGACTAACTGGGATTGGATACACTGACCAATCTTGGACATCACCGAGGTATCTGTCACTCGGGGGGAATACACTGAACCCTAGAATGTCCTCAAGGGCCTCTTTGCCCTTGCACTAATCTGGACTTACGAGAGAGTACCCGAAGTCAGGCTCTAACGGAAGGAATGGTGTACTCACGACATTAGCCCGGGGGAGCTCTCCGAACCAAGAACTAACGCGCGCAGGCGCGCACACCGCATGCATGCCTCTACAACCGGCGTAAATGCGGGGGTCTAAGGGCAAACTACGCGTCCAGTGCACATGCCTATGTCTCGAAGCGGTGTCACCGATCACATGAGCGCGAGGCCTCGGGCGCCATCTCATGCAAAGCATGATCCACCGACCTGAAGCTAAGAACCGGCCAGGGCAGGCTTACACCGATGGCAGGGTTCCGCTCTAGCAGGCTACAAACTAGGCTATGCCGAAGTGGGTAGCTAATTCCACAACCGGCTGGTCGGGGTAGCAAGATACGTTATGCTTCGCACACTTTACTCCCGACCTGAGCTACTGGGACAAAGTACGTTATGTCCGCTCAGCCTCTGGATGATGACAAACCCTACAACTCTATCTAAGAGTACAGAGAAAAAGCAATGATTCCTGGCTAGCAAGCAAAGACCGACATCAATCACATTACCTAGCATGATACTACGAGCTTAAGCAGGAATCACAAGCATGCTGGCAGAACAAACCTAGCATGGCACTAACATGTAATATCAAGCAAACATGCTAGCAGAAATCAATCAAAGCTGCTCTATTATTATCATGCTCATAACAGTCAGCAAACAAGCAAGGCATAATCATGAATATATCGCAGGGCCCACACAACTCCGGTAAAAATCCTTTACCGGTGGAAGGCAACAACACACAATAAAAATAACTGCGATCGAACCCGAGCAACCTATATCGAGCCAAACAAACACATCAATAATCATAAAATAGCCCTAAATAATAATAAAATAAACAGGGCTCGGCTCGGGAGCAACTCACGAGGCGCGGCTGACACGCGAATGAGCCATTTTTGCAGACGGGCTAGGCAAACCAAAGTGGGCCGGGCTGGGCCGGGCCGGGCCGCAGGGCGCTGCTGGGCGCCGCTCGCTGGCTGACGCGAGCTGCGCTCGGAGGGGAGCTGGGGCGACGCTGGGCGCGCGGGCGCTTGCTCGGCTGGGCGACGGCAAGCGGCGCGGCTCGGCACAGGGGACGGCGCTCGGGCGCGAGCGACACGACGCGGGGGCGATCGACACGGTCGATGCGACGCAGCACTGTGCGCGGCTCGGCACAGTGGCAGCTGGGCGACACGGACCAGGGTAGGGCGAGCTCGGGCTGGCGACGCGACGACATGGGCGAGGGCGCGCGACGCTCGGGCTGGGCGACCTGGGCGAAGCTCGGGCTGGCGAGGGCGAGGGCGCGTGGGGCCGGCACACAACGAGGGCGAGCTGGGCCGGGCTAACCTGGTTGGCTTGGGCGAGCAGTGGGGTCGCTCTTTGGGGCTAGGCGAGCCAAGGGGCTGGGCTAGGGGGGCTAGGTCGGGGAGAGAGAGAGAGAGAGAGAGAGAGAGAGAGAGAGAGAGAGAGAGAGAGAGAGAGAAAATGGATTTTGGGAAAAAGAAAAGAAAAAAAAGAAATAAAAAGGAAAAAGGGATTTTATCCATTAAAATCCAACCTTATCCACTCAAAACCTCAAAATCCCATTTCTCGGCTTCCTCCCTCGAGACCCGACCGAAGCAATCCTTTCCAATAAATCAAACTCACTTAAATCCAACTCCCAAAGTAACACTAAGGGCCCGGGCTCGAATCCCAAAGGAAACACACAACCAACCAACACTTTGCCAAAGCCCAAACCACAACCGAGCACCCAAACGAAAAGCCCAAACACCACGGGACTCGCAGCCACCAACAAACAAGCCTCGACAAAGGCAGGAGCTACCTCGGAGACCTGAAAACCACAAATCCTGCCCGGAGAGACAAAAGACCAAAATACCCCCAAGGGGCCAAACGGCTCTAAAACCCAACCAAACAACCGAATCTTGACCCGAAGGCACCTCGAAAACTGGAATAGGAAACTGGGCTGTTACATTTTATGGAGCATGGGCTTGTGCCACAAGTCTGGTCTTTTGGATTTGAACTTTTTGGTTCGGTTCACTAAATAAACTTCGGCATGGTTTAATTTTGACCCAAGTTCAAGAAAACCCAACTTTTGGTTCAAATCAATTTTGACAAATATTTGCTCAAAATTTAATTTAATTTAATTTTGTCATTAAATTTGGGATAATGATGTGGCAATCTATGATTGGCCGAAACTTCTCAGTCAACAAATGCCCATTTTTCGAGGTTTATGCATGAACACGTGTGCCCGAGTTGAAGGTATTTTGACATCTTCGCTACTTGAGTCTAACCGTGTCTCGATAAGAGAGCTTTTGTTTGCTTGAGGGAGTGATATCAAATCCTTTATGTTGAAGGAGGACGTAGCTTTAGGCTCAATGACAGCTTTTGAATAACTAGCCAAGTCATCACTTGTGCAAATTGCATGACATGTAGCAATGTCTCCAGCCTCATCTTCCCCATCACGCAAAATTTTTTGTGGAATGAAATTAGCCAACGTTATAGCATGACGCGCTCGTAGAAAATCATGCACTCCTCTATGATGGGCTTAGATTTCCTTACAAATCTTTTGCCTCATATTTTAGGCAATCTCTTCCGCTTTGGCTCTTGAAACAAGCGTGATTCTTTATGAACATAAGTCTTCTTTTGTTTCCTACGGTGGGTTACAATGGTCCAACCTACATTCTCATCTATGGTTGGCTCTAAAATACATCTTTCTTGGATAGAAGCTTGTTGAAGATTATTCCTTTGAAGGTTGTGGTCCGAGGATCTCTTTTGACATTGAACCAAAGCTGGCTCAAATGAGCCAAATTGAATCAAACATTGAGACCAACGCGGTGTTACACCCTTAGGTGGTTGTACTTTAGACTGAGGAACCACAGCGGCATGATGTGCTTGAGCTATTTCCTCTAAGTCCAGCTCAATCTTCTTTTCTCTGGCCAACCTCAGAATCAACTCTTTCAGGACGAAGCATTTCTCTATGGGATGGCTGACGAAGCGATGATATTTGCAGTAGTTAGGATCGTTTATCTTGCCAAACTCCTCGGGACGCTTGCATTCGGACAACTAGATGAGTTTTGTTTCTAGCAGTTGCTCTAACATATCACCAACATCAGAGTCCAGAAATGGATAGACTTTTTCTTGTCTCTCCTTTAATGTTAGACGACATTTTTTATCTGCAACATGTCTCTTCTCGAGTTTTGCTCCCTTATCTTTAGAGAAAAGCTTTAATGGGGCCGCATTGACCGTCATTGATTCTTTTGCCACACTTTTTACAGCTTTTTCTGTGGCCTTGAAGTCCTTTTCTTTGTGCATTTCCGAGACTAGAGAATCTTTATTTCCCTTCGCAGCGATGCTCAACTCCATATCGTGAGCTCTGGTGGCCAGCTCCTCAAAAGTGCGAGGTTTGATCCCTTTCAGGATATATAAGAGTCCCCAATGCATAACCTAGATACATATATCGATTGCAGACATCTCAGTAAGGCAGTCTCTACAGTCCACACTTAGAGCTCGCCAACGGTTAATATACTCGACCACAGGCTCGCCCTTCCGTTGCTTCACATTTGTTAATTCTATCATGCTGACAATCCGTTTCGTGTTATTGAATCGGTTAAGGAACTCTCTCTCCAATGGAAGTATGACTTCTACTTCATAGACTAAATAATATGGTGTGACTCTAGTAGGTGTGCGATGCGTAGTCCTATAAGCCCACAATGCTTCGCCAATTCTTTCCTGCCAATCCCTCTTTGCCTTGGAGACTATCTTCGTCAATAGATTGCACAAAGTCTTATTAAATGCCTCGACCAACCCATTAGCTGCTGCATTGTATATAGATGACTTGTGTTGTTTGAAATGGAATTTTTCACACAACTTATCTATCAAGCTATTGGAGAATTGTCTTCCATTATCTGTTACAATACGATGAGGAATGTCGTAACAATAGATTATATGTGTTATGTTGAAATTTGCAACAGTTTCTTTCTTCGCCTCTCGCAAAGGGATTGCTTCGGCCCATCTTAAAAAGTAGTCGGTCGCAGCAAAAATGTAAGAGTGACCTGCTGATGATTTAGGAGTTATCGGGCCTACGAGATCAAGTCTTCAAGCTTCAAATGGCCATGAAGCAATGGTTGGATGAAGAGGCTCTAGCAGTTGGTGTATAAAATTTGCATGGATTTGACAAGCTTCACATTTCTTTGCGTAGTCCATCGAATCTTAGACCATAGTAGGCAATTAATAACCCATCCTTTTTAGCTGAAAATAAAGTTTCGGACTAGACTGATGAGCACCACAAATTTCGAAGTGCGCCTCCTCTAGTGCCGTATCTAACTCATGTTTTCCCAAGCATCAAAGAAGAAGTCCATCATAGGACCGACGATAAAGAGTCTCTTTTTAATAGATAAATCGAGCAGATATTCTTCATACGTCTGCCCTGTGTCAAGGCTCTGTAGGGAGCTTCCCATGTTTAAGGTAGTCAATGATGGGTTGATGCCAGTCTTCCTCTTCAATCACATAAATAGATATTTCATTAGTCGCATGATATTCATAATCGGTTTGTGGTATGACCCATTTTTTACAGAGTGTAATGCTCATATTTTCCTCATCATAGATTGTCAGCATAGTAGCCAAGTTAGCCAATGCATCGACCCTATTATTTCCCGACCTTGGAACATGCACTATGATGAAACTATCAAACTTCTCCAACAACTATCTAGCATACATAAAATACGGCTTCAAATCTTCATGCATTGTAAAATATTGGAGTAGGACTTGCTTATCACGAATTTTGAATCGCTGAATATCTCTATATACTTTACGCCGATATCGATGGTCATTTGAAGACCGATTATCAAAGCCTGATACTCTGCTACATTATTTGAGCATAGTTCTCTGAGTGTGAAGCTGTAAGGCAACATATGTTTTTTGGGTGAAATAAAGACAATGTTTGCATCTGCCCCACTTCTTCGTGTTGTACCATTAAAATACATGGTCTATGGGTTTGTGACCTCGACAATGAATACTTCTTCATCAGGAAAGTCTTCACACAGCTTCCAGTTGAGGGAACAGGATGGTCTGCTAGGAAGTCTGCCAATGCTTGTCCTCTCATCGCTTTTTGCAGGACGTAAATAATGTAGTATTGCTAAAGAAGAACTGCCCATTTAGCCAGACATCCCAAAATTATCGGTCCAGACAAAATGTATTTGATTGGGTAAGTCTTTGCAACTAGACGTACGGTGAACGCCTGCATGTAATGCCTTAGCTTATCGATAAAGAAGAAAAGAGCCAAACACATCTTTTCAATGGGAGAGTAATTTAGTTATGCTCCTTTAAAAGTTCGTCTTAGGTAGTATAGTGCTCGTTCTTATCCACATTCTTCTTCTTGCGCAAATAATGCCCCCAATGATCGTTCTTGCGCGGTTATGTACAAAAGCAATGGTTTTCCACCTAAAGGGGCGCCCAAGACTTGAGGGTTAAACATATATTTCTTTATACTTTCGAAGGCATTTTGACATGCCTCATCTCACTCAAAAACTTCTCCTTTCTTCATCAATTTTTGAAAAGGATGGCATCTACCAACTAGGTTTGAAATGAACCTTCTGATGTAAGCTAGGCGTCCTTGAAGACTTCTAAGCTCGTGCAAATTCTTTGGCGGCTGCATCTTTTGTATTGCATCGATCTTGGACTAGTCTATCTCAATTCCCTGATGTCTTACGATGAACCCTATAAATTTTCCCGAAGTTACTCCAAATGCAGATTTAAGAGGGTTCATCTTCAGTTGATACTTTCTTAGTCGATCGAAGACTGCCTTAAGCTCTTCTAAGTGATCTTGTCACTTTACAGATTTAACCACGAGATCGTCAACATAGCATTCGACATATTTATGCAGCATGTCATAAAAAATCTTCTGCATTGCTCGTTGATAGGTTGCACCGACATTCTTCAGTCCAAACAGCATGACCTTGTAACAGTATATTCCCTTTGGAGTTCGGAATGCAGTCATTTCTTCATCTTCAAAAGCCATCCTTATCTGATTGTAGCCTGATGATCCGTCCATGAAAGATAGAGCTTCATGTCCTGTAGTTGCATCAACCATGATTTCAGTAATAGGCAATGGAAAATCATCCTTCGGACATGCATTGTTCAGATCACGAAAATCAACACAGACACGAAGTTGCCCATTCTTCTTCCTTACTGGAATAATGTTGGCGATCCATGTTGGGTCTTTTACTTCACGAATGAGCCCAACTTCAATCAACTTATTCACTTTGGCCTCTATTAGTGGGATAAGTTCTGGTCTAAATCGCCACTGAGTTTGTTTGATCGGTCGAGATCCAGGTTTAACAACTAGATGATGGACTACAACTTTTGGATCAAGTCTCAGCATTTCCTTATATGACCAGGCAAAGATGTTCTTGTATGTAGTAAGTAGACTTAGATACTCGGTCTCTTCCTTGGTCGTAAGCAACGTGCTTATGAAAGTTGGACGTTGATCCTCTTCTGTGCGAAAGTTTATTTCTTTAAGCTCGTCAACTGTGGATTGAATGTCATCATCCAACAGGAGTGGCGCTTCATCAACATCTTGTTCACCTACCTCAACCTTTGTCTCTACGAGGGTGATGCGGTGACATAAAGTACTGTTTTCTTCTTGTTTTATTTTCTCTTTTCCCAGGTTAGTAAAAACAACATCACAGCACTTTACTCTCAACGAACCTTCAGTCTCAATGGTAACAAACATCTTTCTTTTTATGTGAGATGAAACAACGCTGCAGATATCTTTGTTGCTTCTTATCTTGCTCGGTGAATTGTCTTTGACAGTTCTCCCTAAGCTTTCATGAGAGATTCAATCAAACACAGACTTGAGATGTCCCTGGTCTTTTGTCGTGGTTAAGCTTAATCTTTGAAAAACTGATTGTCGGGACATATTTGTAGTTGAATTTGTATCTTCCTTTCCCTTTGCTAGTCTGTTTAACCTTGGAAAGATGGATGGTCGCACTCCACCCCAAAATAGAGTTTCTTTTTCCTCTATGGGCCTACTTAATCTGTTGAAGATTGAGAGTTTCATCTTATTGGTGATAACAGATGTTTCTTTATCTTTTCATGTTACCGTACCCAACCTTTGAAGCGCTGAAACACTAGAAGTTGATGATCCAATGCGTTTAAGGGCGGGTGCTTTGCGATCGACATTCTTACCTTTCTTTGATTCTTCAACCTCTTGAATTGTTATGTGGTTGGCATCTTCCATCTTTGCCTTTTCTCTTCTTGTTATGCGAACTAGTTCAAGTGACTTATATCCAAGTTCTTTTCTTGACGTTGGTAGAGCATAACCTTTCTTCAACAACTTTTTTTGGGTCGAAGAAAGTTTGGCTTGGTCATCGAATATACTTAGGCATTTGAACTCGTATATGTCGTGAAATCATATCCTGCATTAGCCAGAATATTGTATGCATTGGGGTCATATCCATCACTTGTCCATTTCTCAGGCAAAAACACCTTCTCATGTCCTTCGTTCCTCTGACTCCATTGTTTTTTCATCTTTTTCAAAGGAGTGGTGAAATTCTCCTTTAATACTTCGACATCTTCTACTTTCAAACTTTTAGAACATTCGATGAAAGGTGTTTCACCCTTTTTCCGTCGGGATACAGGGACATAGCGTAAGATGAATGAAGTTGGGAGTTTCTCATCTTTTGGAACCATAGGAGCTACGAGACTCGTTGAAGCCTCTATCTTTACAGGGCATGACTTTTCTTCTCTCACTACCCCTTTCTTTTTATGTCGGCCTCTGGCTTTAGCTTAGCTTCTTCATTCCTTTTTATCGCAAGACCTCTTGTGGTACTGTTTTCTCCACACTCTCGTTCTTTGTATAGAATTTTACATCTGCAAAATAAAACTCGGCCTCTAAGAATGGATTTGTGTCAGCTTCTACTTTTTTAACCTCGTCTTGGTAAAACTTAAAACATTGATGCAACGAGGAAGTGACAACTCGGTTTTCATGAATCCAAGGTCGTCACAATAGTAGTCGATATGTTGTTTTGCAATCTATTACATGGAACAATGCATCTGCACTCAGCTCGCCAATGATGACTTCAAGCCGTATCATGTCAATCGCCCGTTGTTCGCCTTGATTGAAACCATGGATTAATAACGTGCTATCAGAGAGCTCTTCCATGGAGATGCTTGCTTTTCTTGTAGAATCGCTTCACTTTTGAAGTGATTTTGGACTTCAAAAGTTGTTTGATCCTTGGAAATTTGGAAAGTCTTCGATTTGGTGGAATTCTCTCTTGAGTTTCAAATTTCTGGCCCCTTCAAATGAAGGAGGGCTCTTCTATTTATAGAGCTCTTATGAACCATGGTCTTGGGCCTCGATGGGCTTGGGGCTTGGCCTTGGGCCTAGTCCTTTGAATTTTGACTTTTTGGTTCGATTCACTAAACGAACTTCGATCTAGTTTAATTTTGACCAAAATTCAAGAAAACCCGACTTTTGGTTCAAATCAACTTTGAGAAATATTTTCTCAAATTTTAATTTCATTTTCGTCATTAAATTTCGGATAATGACGTGGCGATCTATGATTGACCCAAATTTCTCAGTCAACAGTAACAACTATGCAAAAAAAATCCTTAAAAAATGAATGCAACAAAAGAAAAATTAGATGAAAGTTAGGGTAAATAATCTAACAAAAATAAGATAACTTATTATAAAACAAAAAACAAAAAAATAATAATAATAAAGAAAAGTAAAACCAAGCAAAGAGAAAGTGTTCTTGTAAACAAAATGTAGATAATTATTTATAGGATTGAAAAATTGTATTTATTATTTTAATTCAAATATAAAATTTCAAATTAAAGCTATGAGATTTGGTAAAAATCTCTTATTTTCTACGTTATAAAGATAATTAAAATTTAACTCATATTATCTTTATTTGATTTGTTCAAATCTCTTAACTTCTAACTTAGCCATAAAATTTATGAGATTTGATAAAAATATCTTATCTTCTACGAATGAAAATCTAAATGATATTATATATATCTTCTACGTTATTTACATCTTTTTTTTATATATATATTCCAATAGATGGCATGTTTGTAATTTAGAGTATGACTTAAGTGGTAAAATCGGCAAAAAATGATTTTCCCCTTAAGCCACACTTTAAGGTAGTATGATATGATATGATAGCCAAGTCATCACTTATGCAACTTGCATGACATGTAGCAATGCCCCTCGCCTCATCTTCCCCATCACGCAGAATTTTTTGTAGAATGAAATCAGCCAATGTTATAGCATGACGCACTCGTAGAAAAGCATTGCACTTCTCTATGATGGGCTTAGATTTCCTTACAAATCTTTTGCCTCATTTTTTAGGTAATTTCTTCCTCTTTAGCTCTTGAAACAAGCGTAATTCTTTCTTCCTTTTTGGTAGTTAAAGAGTACACCTTTAGAGAATGCATGCGCGCTTAAGTCCAACATGGAAATAATCTTTCAAGGCATCTCAAAAAATTCTACAACTGATCTAACCTCTATTAGAAAATTTGTAAAGGAATATCTCGATAACATTCGTGCATATAATGACTTGAAGCAGACAACCAATCTCCAACCTGACTTTGCTAGTGAGAACCAAGATTTATTAAAAAAAGAAGACATGGAGAGCGCGTTCTCAGACGTGCGAGCCTCAATTGAGAAGAAAGATAGCCTTCGCAAGTAGTCTAAAGATGTATCCCGACAAATAAAGAAGTTGAAGGTTGATCATCAGAGAATTTCTGAACTTCTTAGTGTAGAAGAAGAATTTGCAAGCCAGAGACAACATAAGGCTTCTAAACTCGAAGAATAAGTGCGTAGCAACTACATGTCACTCGTAATGATAATAGACAGACCCTAGCAATGTTGGAAGAAGCAACTGTGAGTGCACGACAAGTGTTACACGATTAGAACTGGACATTTTAGTTTTCTTTAATCGCATCATAACAAATTACTACTTTTTTTTTATTGTTTTTCGCATTGTAGGAACTCGGCCCTATTGTGAGTGTCTTGATCAAACAATGAGTTATCTTTGACAATGATTTCATCAAAAGTCCCCTCCAGTAGTCTTGTGATTTTATTTGCGATCACAACAGGTGTTACATGAGTTTCATTGCTCTCGACGGACTTGGAACGACTGTGTGTGACAAGTCCAGTGAAGATTCTTGGAGCATGCACCTTCGATGTAGGGTTTGTTCTTGTGATTGAGTCTTCTAGAGCAGCAGTCTTTGATGTGGCTTTTCCACACATGGTTGCTTGTTTTATGCGAGAGATTGAGATGAGAGGTAGAGAGATCCTACTGGGCGCGCCAATTTGTTCACGCGAGACTTTCGGAGAAATTTTGATTCGTGGAATTAAACTTAAATTTGAGATGATTGTGTGCGAAAGTTGTTCAATATCTATACTTGATCCTCTGATTCTTTCTCTCTGAATATATGTTCTTGATTTGAAGAATAGAATGAGCTTTCTTCGCATTTAGTTTCTTTTCATGTAGAATCGCTTGACTTTTGAAGTGATTTTGGACTTCAAAAGCTGTTTGACCCTTGGAAATTTGGAGAGTCTTCGATTTGGTAGAATTCTCTCTTGAGTTTCAAATTTCTGGCCCCTTCAAATGAAGGAGGGCTCTTCTATCTATAGAGCTCTTATGAACCATGGCCTTGGGCCTCGATGGGATTGGGGCTTGGCCTTGGGCCTAGTCCTTTGAATTTTGACTTTTTGGTTCGATTCACTAAACGAAGTTCGGTCTAGTTTAATTTTGACCCAAATTCAAGAAAACCCGACTTTTGGTTCAAATCAATTTTGAGAAATATTTTCTCAAATTTTAATTTCATTTTCGTCATTAAATTTGGGATAATGACGTGGTGATCTATGATTGGCCGAAATTTCTCAGTCAACAGCAACAACTATGCAAAAAAGATCCCTAAAAAATGATTGCAACAAATGAAAAATTAGATGAAAGTTAAGGTAAATAATCTAAAAAAAATAAGAAGAAAAATTAAATGAAAGTTAAGATAAATAATCTAACAAAAATAAGATAACTTATTATAAAACAAAAAACAAAAAAATAATAATAATAAACAAAAGTAAAACCAAGCAAAGAGAAAGTGTTCTTGTAAACAAAATGTAGATAACTATTTATAGGATTGGAAAATACTATTTATTGTTTTAAATAAAATACAAAATGTCAAATAAAATCTATGAGATTTGGTAAAATATCTTATTTTCTACGTTATGAAGATGATTAAAATTTAAATGATATTGTACATATCTTCATTTGATTTGTTGAAATCTCTTATCTTCTAAATTAGCCATAAAATTTATGAGATTTGATAAAAATATTTTATCTTATATGAATGAAAATCTAAATGATATTATAAATATCTTCTACGTTATTTGCATCTAATTTTTTTATATATATATTCCAATAGATAGCATGTTTGTAATTTAGAGTATGACTTAAGGGGTAAAATCGACCAAAAATGATTTTTCCCTTAAGGTAGTATGATATGATATGATAGCCAAGTCATCACTTATGCAAATTGCATGACATGTAGCAATGTCCCTCGGCTCATCTTCCCCATCACGCAAAAAATTTTCTGGAATGAAATCAGCGAACGTTATAGCATGACGCGCTGGTAGAAAAGCATCGCTCTCCTCTATAATGGGCTTAGATTTCCTTACAAATCTTTTGCCTCATTTTTTAGGCAATCTCTTCCCTTTTGGCTCTTGAAACAAGCATAATTCTTTCTTCCTCTTTAGCAGTTGAAAAGTACACCTTTAGAGAATGCATGCGCTCTTGAGTCCGACATGGAAATAATCTTTTAAGGCATCTCGACAAATTCTACAACTGATTTAACCCCTACTAGAAAATCTGTAAAGGAATATCTCGATAACATTCATGTATATAATGACTTGAAGCAGACAACCAATCTCCAACCTGACTCTGCTAATGAGGACCAAGATTTATTAAAACTTAGAGAAGACATGGAGAGCGCGTTCTCAGACGTGCGAGCCTCAATTAAGAAGAAAGATAGCCTTCGCAAGTAGTCTAAAGATGTATCCCGACAAATAAAGAAGTTGAAGGTTGATCATCAGAGAATTTCTGAACTTCTTAGTGTAGAAGAAGAATTTGCAAGCCAGAGACAACATAAGGCTTCTGAACTCGAAGAAGAAGTGCGTAAAGCTGAGCAACTACATGTCACTCGTAATGATAATAGATAGACCCTAGCAATGTTGGAAGAAGCAACTGTCAGTGCACGACAAGTGTTACAAGATTCGAACTGGACATTTTAGTTTTCTTTAATTTCATCATAACAAATTACTACTTTTTTTTTATTGTTTTTCGCATTGTAGGAACTTTCTACTTTATTTATTCATTTAGCTTACTCATTGTATCGACCCTATTGTGAGTGCCTTGATCAAACAACGGGTTATCTTTGACGATGATTTCATCAGAAGTCCCCCCCAGTAGTCTTGTGATTTTATTTGCGATCACAACAAGTGTTACATGAGGTTCATTGCTCTTGACGGACTTGGAACGACTGCGCGTGACAGGTCCAGTGTAGATTCTTGGAGCATTCACCTTCGATGTAGGGTTTGTTCATGTGATTGAGCCTTCTGGAGTAGCAGTCTTTGATGTGGCTTTTCCACACATGGTTGCTTGTTTTATGCGAGAGATTGAGATTAGAGGTAGAGAGGTCCCACTGGGCGCGTCAATTTGTTCAAGTGAGATTTTCGGAGAAATTTTGATTCGTGGAATTGAACTTGAATTTGAGATGATTTTGTGCGAAAGTGGTTCAATATATATACTTGATCCTCTGATTCTTTCTCTCTGAATGTATGTTCTTTATTTGAAGAACAGAATGAGCGTTCTTCGTATTTAGTTGCTTTTCTTGTAGAATCAGTTGACTTATGAAGTGATTTTGGACTTCAAAAGTTGTTTGATCCTTGGAAATTTGGAGAGTCTTCGATTTGGTGGAATTCTCTCTAGAGTTTCAAATTTTTGGCCCCTTCAAATGAAGGAGAGCTCTTCTATTCATAGAGCTCATATGAACCATTGGCTTGGGCCTTGGGCCTAGTCCTTTGAATTTGGACTTTTTGGTTCGATTCACTAAACGAACTTCGGTCTAGTTTAATTTTGACCCAAATTCAAGAAAACCCAACTTTTGGTTCAAATCAATTTTGACAAATATTTTCTCAAAATTTAATTTCATTTTCGTCATTAAATTTGGGATAATGACGTGGCGATCTATGATTGGGCGAAATTTCTCTATCAACAGCAACAAAAAAGATCCGTAAAAAATGATTGCAACAAATGAAAAATTAGATGAAAGTTAAGGTAAATAATCTAACAAAAATAAGAAGAAAAATTAGATGAAAGTTAAGATAAATAATCTAACAAAAATAAGATAACTTATTATAAAACAAAAAACAAAAAAATAATAATAATAAAGAAAAGTAAAACCAATCAAAGAGAAAGTGTTCTTGTAAAAAAAATGTAGATAACTATTTATTGGATTGGAATATTCAATTTATTATTTTAAATAAAATATAAAATGTCAAATAAAATCTATGAGATTTGGTAAAAATATCTTATTTTCTACGTTATGAATATGATTAAAATTTGAATGATATTGTACATATCTTCATTTGATTTGTTGAAATCTCTTATCTTCTAAATTAGCCATAAAATTTATGAGATTTGATAAAAATATCTTATCTTCTACGAATGAAAATCTAAATGATATTGTAAATATCTTCTATGCTATTTGCATCTAATTTTTATTTTTTTATATTTCAATAGATAACATGTTTGTAATTTAGAGTATGACTCAAGGGGTAAAATCGACCAAAAATGATTTTCCCTTTAAACCACACTTTAAGGTAGTATGATATGATATGATATGATTTAGGTTATTTATATTTTTAATTATAACAATGATATAATTCTTATAAGATTTATAATTCAAGAGAAATTGGTCTCTGAATAGATAAATTGAGAAAATACTAAAGAGTATCGATTTTTAAAAATTAGAGATAAAATTTAATTTTAATGCGATAAAGTTTATTAAGTGTTTTTTTTTAAATAATAACACTTATTATCTTTTAAGCTTAAAATAAAATATTAACTTATTTTTAACATAAATGTGAATTTTAATAAATTTAACTAAGTTGAAAAAATTGTTATAAAATTAAATATTGGATTGAAATTATTATTTAATTATTTAATGATTGGAAACCATTTATATATATATATATATAATTTATTATTTTAAAAAATTATCACGTGCCTGTATTAAAATTCTAATAAAAAAAAGTCAATTAATACTATCTGAAACCCAACCTAACTAAAAAATATAGAATTGGATTGAATCAACTTACTCTAATGAATAGGTTGTATGATTTAAATGATTGATTAACCCAAAATTTTAAGTCGATACCAAAATCCTCGTAACTCAACCCAACACCAACCATGTAGACCCCTTCTAAAAACTATATGGCCCATTATTTTGAATTTCTTTCATATACATATTGGTTTATGGGTTTGTATGTTTGAAGTTGTGGAGCGTTTCGCGTTATTTTTGCAGGTTCGGGTTTCATCTTCATTAGGGACGAACGCCAGACCTTCTCTAGTTTCTTCTACACATAAAATCATCAAACACCACTGTGAGGATTCAGTTCTTCCTCAAAGATCTTTCTATCTCTTTTTTCTTTTATCTTCTTGATTCATTTCCCGTTTTACCCATTTCCCCCTTTTCGATTCTTCACTCTTGCAGTTCTCTATCAATCGATTCGCCTCATTGCCATTAAGATCTTGCCTTCCTTCTCTTACGTTTAATCTGGTTTTCAGCTTCTACAATTCTTGCCCTCTTTCTTTTTCCATCTTTTCCCGGTTCTTTTCGTTCGCCATGAACTATCAAGCGTCCGACACTAGCGGTAAGTTGGAATTTTTTGGATTTTGTTCTCTGGGAATGTGTTGTTCTTTCCAATGTAATTTGGGTTTTTCTTTCTTTTTTTTTTTTTTTTTTTGTTCTTTGAGCTTGGTGGGTTCTTTATTTGGGCAATTGGGTGTTCTTTGGTTTTTTGTTTCTTTGACTAGAAGTGCTTGAAAATAGGTTTTCAGTTTTTTTCAGGGACATTGCGAATTGGGGTTACTTGGGGCATCCATGGAATGAAGGTTTAATTGCGTTAATTCATTTGTTTTTATGAGTTCTTGGTTTTATCTCTTTCGTTATTAAGATTTCGTTTTTGCATTCTAATTCATAATGGGAGAAGGAGGGAGAAAGGAGATTTTAGAGTATTGTGCTTGATTATGGTGTGTAGCCCTCGTTTCTTGATTAGCAAGCCAAGGTGTTGTCTCTTCGGTTAGTTTTTTGCGAGGGCGTAACGGGGCAGGATAGAACACGAAAAGGGAATGTTGGACCTTCAAGCAGATAAGCTATTTCATTTGGGACTCTGTAGATTGAGGCTTTTTTGGTTATAGGCAGTTTATAGGAACCAAGAGGCTGTTATCAGTATATGATCATGTTAATGGGAAAAAAGATGAGTTATTGTAGGTGTGTGTCACATCCTTTAAAATCATGTATCCTGTATATGAAATAACTGCAGGTACTGATGATGATATTCCACCATCGAATCGTAACAGAGTTTCTAGAGGAGGACACATTTCTGGGAGGGGGAGGTCTTCTATGAATTCTTTTCCATACGCTAGAGTACATGATATGGAGGCCCAGATTCACCATCTCGAACAAGAAGCTTATTTCTCGGTACTGCGTGCGTTTAAAGCCCAAGGAGATGCCATTACTTGGGTGTGTACATCTTTTATAAGTTTTGCAAGAATGTTAGACATAGTATTTGTTTTCATATGTTTTTGCTGAGGTTTATATTGAATTCTCTGTTTGGCAGGACAAAGAAAGCTTGATAACTGAGCTTAGGAAAGAATTAAGAGTTTCAGATGACGAACACAGAGAATTGCTTGCGAAGGCTAATTCTGATAATTTAATCCGTGAGATTAGGTTAGAATGTTTCTAAAGCAATAGAAGTTCTAGGATTTGAATTCATTTGGGAGACATATGCTTCTTCAACTCTATTGTGCATTTGTTTATGTTTTGAGATGGTACAAGGGATTGGAGACAGACAGGTGGGCACGTAAATGTGAGGCGCAGTTCATCCCAGCCAGTTCATGATGTTGTTCCCAGTCCAATTGTCTCAGCATCCCGTAAGAAGCAGAAAACAATTCAACTGGTATCAATTCATTACCTGGCTCTCATATGTTGATTTTGAACCCTAAACCATGTTTCTTGTTGCAGAAAGAGCTTACTTGCAGAACATATAAGACGTGGTTATCTCGAATTTTCTGCTTATTGTGGCTCTTCATTTTTTTCTTATTAGAATGCATTGCCTGGTTCTTCATCTATGAATCCGATGCAGTACTCTTCTTCAGTTCCTGCTGGAAGCAGACAGTTCTATAATCGTAATTCTTCTGGTGCCCTTCGGGCAAATGAATCTGCTGAAGCTCCACAACATGACCCTTATATTGGAAGGAAAGTCTGGACTAGGTGGCCCGATGATAACAGCTTCTATGAGGCTGTCATACAACGATATGATCCTGTTAAGGCATGTCTGAGTCTCAAAAAATTGCCTCAAGTGTTTGTCTTGAACTTCTTTTTATTTGTGGTATATTTGGATAGTTTTATGCATATTTTTGCTTCACCTCGTTTACGCGTTTTTTGGATTTTTCATACTTCCAGTCCTCTTAATTTCTTGTGGCTGATTGGCTCTTTGAAAATATATTTTCTCATGTGCCGACTGCTGGTTATCCTCTGTACTTCATATTTTCAGGGCCAGCATGCTTTGGTGTATGATATAAGTACAGCACGAGAGACGTGGGAATGGGTCGATATTAAAGAGGTGTGTTTGAGTATTGCTTTTACTGGTGCTGAAACAATCTCTGCTTCCTTTAGATTTTATATGTTTGGAACTATGGTTGTTTGGGTCTATCAGGTGACAGTTCCATAATATATTGAAAACTTTTAGGAAATGCTCAAGAATTCAACGAAATTCAGTACATTCTTTTGGAGATAAATCTTGTTTTCTGTAATTTTCTGAAGTGTTTTCTGGTGCATGAATACATGTTACTGAAACCTCTATGTATATCCTATCCTATTGGTGACTTTGGCAAGTCTCTGATTTTAAGTCTTAGGCTTTGCACCTTCCTTCTCTTAACCACCTCTTCATGCTTGCAAATGCATACATGTTAAATCAAAGTGTAATTTTGCCATTGGTGAACCCTAGTTCGGGGCTCCTCTGCTAATTTGTAGTAGTAATAATTCCATCATCAAAGTTCCCTTGATTGACCCAAGAGACCAAAGAGGTAGACCTAGTTATCATTGTTCTCACCTACCTTCTATCATTGGGTTGGCCTAGTGGTCAAAGAGAGACTTGAGAATGCAAGAGGTTATGAGTTCAGTCTATCGTGGCCATTTACATATGAAATATTTTTGTACGGGTTTCCTTGACATTCAAATATTGTAAGGTCAGGCGGTATGCCTCGTGAAAATAACCAGTGCGCATTGCGCGTAAGCTGGTCTGAACATGTGGATAAAAAATGGCATCCAAAGTTCTTTGGATAACTTGTGGAAACGGAAAATTTAGAATTCTCTCCTTCCCACAATAATTTGCTCGAGTTCTTGAAATTTTTTACATAATTTTAGAAGTTGCCGTGAAGGATGTTATGCTTTTTGCATAAAGATTGCTTGATGACATGTTTTACACTTTGGAGTGGTTGGGTTGTGAAGTCCAATCTTATGCAGTGACTGATTTCCTGCTAACTGTAGATCCCACCTGAAGATATTCGATGGGATAGTGAGGATCTGGGAATGACCAATCGAGGAGGCCACGGAGCGCAAAGTCGTGTCTATAGAACATCCCAGAGCCTGGGTGGTTTTGCTTCTGGTTCGGGTAGAGGTAGAGGACACCCACAGATCCAACCCAGAAAGGAACTTTCTCTTGATCTAAATAGTGTTGGAAAGAAAGTGGTGGAAGATATAGAATTACATAATACAGAGGCATTGATCAAAGAGGTAAGCATATACATATTTGAAACCAATTGGATAAGAATTCAAACTCTAATATCCACTTGGTGATTTTGAACACCTAACAGGTAGAGAAAGTTCTCGATGCAAGTCATCCCGACCCGGTGGAGCTCGAGAAGGCAAAGAAAGTACTTAAAGTATGGTCCATAATCCATGTCCTGCTACTCCAATTTCATTTTTCTTTCTGTTCCATTACAATTTACAAAGTACAATTTTTCGTACCGGACGTGCAGGATCAAGAGCAGGCCCTTCTGGATGCACTTTCTAGACTATCTTATGCATCTGATGGTGAAAGTGGTAATAAATATATGTGTAGTTGATAATAATCGCTTAAACGTGTGTGTATTTCCCTTCCTTTTCTACAGAATAATATCAGGATTTTCTTCTCTCTTTTCATAAATTGGTATCTAATTTTTAAACATTCTTTATAGCAGAAAAATGAAGATAAATGAAACTTGGATGTTTTCTTTAAAGTTACACCCTTCTTAATTGGAGAATTAGACTCTACAACCTTATGGTCATGGATCTACACTTATGTCACTCGAGTTATTGAGCAAATTTGTTTTATATTTTGTGTTCTATTGTGTTCATTGTTCTACCAAATTTATTTCATTGGCAAAATGGTTGTTTTATATCTAATTGTCTTCTTTTTAATGCACATAACAGAAGGGGCAGAGCCAAATGTGAATATTGAAAAGGACAATACTTGAGCTACCAAGTACAAGTGCTTGTGCCATTCTAAGAGCATCATAGTGGCAAATCTGAATATAGAAATGTTTTAGCATTATTGAGTTGTACCAGAAATTAGTCAATGTTGGTGGATCAAATTCTTTTGTTCTTTTTAATGGGTTTTCTCTTCCATTGAAGGGGGAGGGGTTGCTTTTTCTTATAAATGTCTATGGCATCAGATGGATAGTAAGCAACATTGTGAAAATGTAGCACTCTTGTAGTGGCTTGTAGTTTTGCTTCATTTCCAGTACATAATTCCGAATTCTTCACTGTTTTCTTTTGCTGCTCTTCAATACTTCGTTCTGCTTAAGTTGTATCATCAATCTGAACGCACAGAAGTAAAATGAATTTGAAAATTAACTTGGGTATATTTGGGACAAGGAGAATGAAAATACTTACGAATATGGGAAAGATGAGAATTTGAGAGAGGGTATGTAAAAGAATGATTATTTGTGTTTGTGGGGAAAAAAATGAGCCCATCAAACTGATGGCCTAAACACTCAGATTGTGATTTATCCTCATGTACGTACATCAACGACCAAGTTTTCCATTTGAATGAAAATGAAGTAAGCACATCTATTTTCTAAAAACTTTCATATATGTGTGTGGTTGTCAATCAGCTTCCGTGCACTTCAACTATTTTTAAACAAGTTTTAAAATGGGGTTACCTTAACCAAAATGAGCATAGTTACAAATTACTTATGACAGTTTTTTTTTTTTTTTTTAATTAGGAAATCAAGAGTTTCACTCCACTATACCCGAGGTAACCGCATGGTCCACATCCATTCTTAGGTTAAGTACCCAGAGACATCAAAGGAATAGAGACATGGGAGGTGTCGATAAATAGTCTCGAACCTGAATCCTTGAAGGGAGCAAATCTTCAAAACTCAAGTTTTTTACCACCGAGTCACCCCTTGAAGATGGCATAGTAATCATGAGATTACAGGCTTGAATCCTCCTCTACCAAATGTTATTGAATAAAATTAATAAAAATTATTAAAAATAAAATGGGGTTACCTTTGAAATGTTATGCAAGGCAAATCAATAGAAGAGCAGCGTAGCTTCAACTCTAGGAAACGTTTCTACTGACCTGGATTTGCAGTCAAGTGAAAAAAATTAATGGGTAACAAATAACCCGCTAACATATGCAGAATTCAGATGGCATCCCTAATTCAAGGTTTCTAATGTCTATCAACTGCTAATTGGTCATACTCATTCCTACCCTCCCTCCCCTACACTGAAACTGATAAATGAGGATGAAAGGGGCGACAATGACTCACCCCTCCACAGAAATGTATATGCATATGCAACATATCAATAAGTTTAATCATGCATGGTAGTGTAATGGTATGTATTGTCATGCATGTTACTGAAAACATCTTTTCTGGCTAAGACGTTGCTGAAAACATCAGGTTTTGGTGAAGACAATTTTTTTACCTGTTAGATGATCATCACTCCCAAAAAATACGTTCTTGTGTTTTCAAAACTATTTCTATGAACTATGATGGTGGGGTGCTTTGTCTATTTAGAACTATTTACACATTCTCATGCTTCTAGTCCGAAGAATAATCCCAATTCTTCTCAACGTCTTGTCAGAACAGATTAACAGTGCAACAGAACAGCCTTAAGAGCTAGTAGAGCAAATACGTGTAAATTGGTTTTCGTTATGAGAAATAGGGAACTGTCAGATAAAACAGCACCACACTAGCTCCTTAATTACACTTCAAAATTTAAACCTTAATCCGGCTGTCTTCAGCAGTCTTTCTAGCTTCGGATGTTTGTAGCAAGAAGATGAAACGGGAAGAATTGGAATGAGGACGACCAAGAATCACTCTCCCTTTAATAACGCACGTTTTTTCAAAATTACTTTTTATTATCCTTCTAACTGCTTTCTATCCTTCTTATAATAACTTTTTGTTCTTCCCATAACTATTTTTCACTCTCGTCATACTCGTTATTTTATTTTCTCCATAATCAACCATTCCTTACATCCAAAACCCAAATAGTCATTCTCACCGTAATCATTCTCTTCACTTTAAAACACAGGTAATCATTCTCCTATCCATTCTTTCCCTAATTCTCATTCCCCTGTAATCATTTACATTCCTCTTCTCACAAACACTCTCTTAGACTCTGGCACGGAACAAGAAACGCACAAGAAAACAGAACACTAATCCAAACACCACAAAATCCTAGTTTACAATTGAAATATAAACCTAGATTCGAAAAGTAGTTGTTCCTACCATTAAATGAGATTGTCATCTGAATTCTTGCTACACTTCCCACGAACTCCCTTAATGGATGAAGAACCCAAGTATGAATAGAACTACACAAAGAAACCTAGAAAAGATGAAAGAGATTATCAACAAATAACGAGCACCAACCTAGAAACAGATAACACCACAAAGAATTCGAATCCTTAGAAAATTATGCCTCTATTTTCATCAAAGATGGGATGAGATTCGCCAAAAATAACATAGTTCCAATGATAATATGTACGATCTAGTAATCAAGAGCTTACGGGTTCGAAGCCCCCTCCAAATGTTGTTGAATTAAAAAAAAGGATGAAGCAACTATAATAAAACATTGTGCATAAATATATCAATACAAAATCTTTCTATATATATATATATAAATTCAACCTTCTTGAGACCCCTCTATTACCATTTTCGTAGTTTAGTTCCCCATTACTGTGAAGGATATCACAGTCCAATCTGGCAAAACTCCCATAAGAATTACGATTGTCTAAGGCAGAAATGGAATATTTGGAGAATCTCGCAGTTCCAAGTACACATACAATAGACTTTCAGGGGAATACTTTAAGGGGGTGTGGGTGTAAGGTGTTTGTTTGAAATTTATGAGTATTTAGAAATGAGTATTTACTAATTACTTCTCAAAAAACCACATCCAAATGAGCTATTGTAACTACCGAAAACAATTCTTCACTTTTAACTACTCATTTCTAATCATTCTTTTCTAACTACTCAAAATAACTCATTTTTAATCACTAATTTGAACCGTTCATTTTTAACTATTCAAAATAACTCTTCATTTCAAATCCACGTCCAAAACAAGCTATTGTCTTGTCTTAACTCCTCTACAAAAAAAAACTACATTCAAACGAGTTTTTTTGGCGCAACTCTTCAATTTCTAACTATTCAAAATATCTCTTCAAACTAACTACTCATCCAAACACCTCCTAAGAATCGAAAGTTACTACACGAGCCGCAGCTGCCAATCTACTAATTAAGAAAAACGATAATGGAATAAAAGAAGAGTGGTACGTAAACATACACATCTACAGCCAATAATCTATTGTGAAACCACGCCCTCTAACCCAAAGATGCATTAATTATAAAGCTTCAACAGATTGAATGTGATCTCAACCAATTCTCGAAATAAAAATCACCCAAATCCAAAGGCTAGAGTACCACAAAAACAGATTACCACAACGAAAAAGGCATAGAAAAGCAATCAAACTACAAAAAAGGAGGTTCCATCTCGAGCTACCCATCAAGTAAAAAGATCACTCACCAGCTGAAGATGGAAAATCGAAATTCAGATCAACCAAACACTAACATAAAAAAGAATTAACGGTGAAACAAACCTGCAATCGAACCTCCAAACAAGGATGCGAGTGGCGCATGCGTCTAATCGCGATCGGATATCAGAGCAAACAATGAGAGGCTAATCGGATGATCTTGCCTTCGACAAGGATCGCTGCGATTGGCGCCAATCGATGGAGCGGCACCATGAAAATGCCCGAAGATCCAAGCCCAGAACCCATTGCTGTAGATTGAAATAGTGCGTTTCTCGATTTCAATTCCCTTCCTCCTAATTGAACAGAAAACCAGGATGAACAGTTGATGTTTGTCAGAGAGAGATGGGATTTGGCATTGAAGTGCGGCTGACGCTAACATTGGGGGAGATAACGCCCCATGTTTTATTTCCAACACATCCTTCACGAGGTGTCTTACGTAGTATTTGAGTTTGACATATTTAGTAGTTAAAAATTGAAATTCCTATCAAAAACTCGTTTGGATATAGTTTTAAGATTTATTAATTCCTCCCTAAATATGCCAAACAAACCGCCCATTTAGGATTTAGTTCGAATATTTTTTTTTTTTTTAAGAAAATTTAGTTCGAATTTTTATTTACTGTTCCTTTGCTTCAATAATTACATTCAAATGAGTTTTTATAGTTACTCGAATAGCGAGGCTTAGAGAAGGGTGGGTAAATATTTTAGAAATACTTATCCACTTTTTTTTAGTACAATACTTACTCTTAGAACCACACATTTTTACTTTTTTTGTATTTCTCTCTTCACTTTAGCATTTTTTCTTCATCAATCAAAACTAATTTTTTTAAGTAAAAATATGTGGCTCCAAGGGGTAAGTATTTCCAAAATACTTACTCGCCCTTACATAAGTCTCCTCAAAATAATTATTTATTTTTGTTATTAAAATAACCTTTAATTTATAATCATTCGTTTATAATTACTCAATATAATTTTTCATTTCAAAACCACTTATTTCTAATCATTTATTTTTAATTAACCAAAAAAGCTTATTTTTAATCATTCTTTTTTTAGCTACTCATTTTAAATTTACATCCAAACAAAGTTTTTACTCTAACTCTCTCTAAAAAAAAGCATCAAGACGATTTTTTTTGTATTTTTTTGTACAACTCTCGACTTATAACTACTTAAAATAACTTCTTATAAAAAAAAACCTCACCCAAACAGTTCTTAAGAGTTGGTCAACATGTCATTTTTTAGATCAACTATTGTTGCATTAAATACTACCCGACTCTACACCAGTATATTGATATCAATAAAAGTTTATTCTTAGACAGATGATCAGTATAAATTGCATTCATATACTTATTGTCAACATCGTTTTAATCATTAAGTCGTTATATGTGTCTTGAACTCGTGACTGTATAATTGAAATGGATTGATATCAATCAAAATAATTAATCGCGTCACTTACTCATTTGGTTACTAGAGAAATTCTCTTGATCAATTGTATTAACTTTAAATCTTTTATGATTTATACTATCTCCTAAAGTTTACAAATTGGCATTTTAGTCCTTTAAATTTGAAAATCTGTAATAAATAAGTCTTGTGACTAAGCTAAGTAATGAACAAAATAATTGGTAACACGAAGGATCAACTTTTTCTTTGATAATTTGGTTGATTATATATGTGTGTGTATAAATTTAATTAATAAAATAGTTTTTAAATATATTGGTAAGAACACACAATAATAAAATAGACTTCAGATATAGTTTATGTACCTGAGTTCAAATATATTTATCTACCTAGATTCAAGTTTTTTTTTTTTTTTTTTGAAACAAGATTCAAGTATAGTGTAAGGTACCCAAAGTAGGGGTATATTAGTAATAAGGGGATTAGTAATGGTAGAAAGGTAATATGGCAGAGAGTTAGTTAGTGAAGGTTATAAATAGGGGGAGAGGGTTGAGAGAGAGGGCATCGATGTATTTTGGAAAGGTTTGGGCTTGGGTTAGCATACTCAAGAGGGAGGGATTTCTAGGATTGAGCCTAGGGTTTCTCTGTAATTTTCATCTGTTCTATCAATATCATTTTGATTTTGTTCTTGTAAGGTTAGAATCCTTACAAATTGGTATCAGAGCATCAAAATTCTGGGAAAGAAAATGGCAGGATCTCAAGTGGAAGACAGAATGAAGAAGCTCGAGCAAGATGGTGACAACTTACAAACATCACTTGACAAAATCCAGGATCGGTTGAATCACTTGATCAATTTGATGAATCAAATAGTCGTGGAGTATGACGCAGAAGAAGAAAATGAGGTTAGTAACATTGCTCTTGAACTTCCGTTGGAAACTAGATGTGTAGAAATCAAAAGATCTATGAATTGTGAGCAGAGGAATGAAGAAGTTATAAATAGTGGTACTACCACAATCGAAACAACTGCTAGTTGTGTATTGAATAATGAAGAAAATGAAGATGTTGTTCTAAAGAAGATTAGAGTAGATATTAGATCTGTTTTGTGTTTCAAGAATGATGAAATAGAACACCAAAATGTTGGTAGAAACTATAAACATCATGAAGTAACTTCCACAGGAATGAAAGAGGTTGAAAACTCACAGAGATCATTCTTAATTGAGCCAAAATTGGAGGATGAGCAATTGAGCAATCAGGAGCAAGAAAATACTCAAAGAGATCGGAGAAATTTATCGATTAAAAGTGGAGAAATCGGCAAAACACTCAAACAATTAAAAGCGATGGAAATCAAACGAAATAGATGGAAGAGGATGAATCGAAAAAAAAAGAGGAGACGACTACACAAATGTGGAGTGGTGAAGCTCGACAACGCTGGAAATTTTTTCCAGACGAGTTGGAAAAAGAAGAACTCAACGTAAAGAGTATCGATGGCGGAAATGGAGACAGAAATGGCCATCGCCAAAGAAGAAAAGAAAAGGCGAAATGAAAACTTACCTACAGCGAAGCTCGCTGCAATTGCGAACTAATTTTGTACAGTCATCAATCGTTAACAAAAAAGTACCAGCAATAGTGTTAATGGAAGGAAGTTCATCGGAAAGCTAGGCAAGATAAGGTCAAAATCTTGTGTGATTGAGAAGAAAATTGTGTTAGCAGATGAACAAGTTGGGAAAGAAAGAAAATGTTGGTCTGTACGATCGACGAAGAAAACGCGGGAAAGTTCATGGAAGAATCACTGTCGAGCATCAATAAGGCCAAAAATTCGAACTCACCAATAACGATGGTTTGCACAGCTGGAGAAGAGTAATCCAAAAAAATCAAAGACAAAATTGACATACATTGTCGAGGAAGATGAAGCAAGGAGTTGCTCGGGGGAAAAATGTCGTGCGCTGGCTGTTTATCGAAAAGTTTCAAGCAATAAGGAGGATGAATTTGAAAATCAGAATATTTTGCAGCAAAATCTTTTGAAAATATGGGTAACTTCTCAAATCAGGGGAATTCGATTTGGAGTTAGAGGGTGAATTTGGCATCTGCGATCGGGATATTTGATCATGAGAAGGCAGCTAGGGTTTTATTTTTTAATTGCTCATCCTTACGGGTGATATTTTGGCTGCTTCATGCATTTTGGGATGCGTAAAAAAATCTGGATTAAATGGGTTTCTATTAGGGGTGATTTCGGTTCGGTTTTTGTCGGTTTTGTACCAAACCGACAACCGAACCAATATCTTCGGTTTTCAAAAAATGGATCCGATCCAATGTCCAATAAAGTATAGAACCATTGGTTCGGTTTTTCAATGTCAAAAAATGGATCCGATCCGATCCAATGTCCAATTTTTTTTAATATATCAAAAATAATATTTCTCATATAAAAACAACATTCTCGTAAACAACTATTTTTTTAAAGGTTAGAAGTATTTTTAACTTATTTAAAATTATTTAAGGATATTTTTTACTTGAAATAGGGGTGAATTAAAGAAATATTAATGGAAAGAAGATTACTCTATATGAATTATTGACTATATATATATATATATATATATATATATATATATATATATATATATATATCGGTTTGGATCGGTTTTTTAAAATGAAAACCGGAACCGATTCAATATTTTCGGTTTTTTCAAATTACAAACCGATATGTCCAATTTTGAGGTAAAAAACCGATCCGATCCATTAGTTCGGTTCGGTTCGGTTTTTTGTTGCACCCCTAGTTTCTATTGGATTTTTTCTGGGTCTGCAAATAAAGAGTGGTTTGCTAGTTATATTGAAGTATTTAGGCTGTTTTTTTTTCACTTAAATTTGGGCCTCGTATTTGATTTGTTTGTCTGAACCTAATGAAGTTGCTACATGCTGAAGTTTGGGTTTTGTGGGCTAAACGTGGCCCAAAGAGAACTATTACAACCCAAGAACCTAACCTAATAAAAATATATATTGGGTTGAGTTGCTCTAATATACAGGGTCAATGTTTAATGTGAAAATGTTTACCATACCTTTTCGGGGCTAATAAGGCCGCTCTTTTAGACAATTCCTCGACTTCCAAATTACGAAAACGATTTAGGAAGGTAGAGGTGGCCCCAAAGATTAAGATTGAGGCTCGAAACATTCTAAAAAAAATTTGATCCCTACACAAGCCACATGTATGAAATATAAGGGGGTGAATATAATTATGTGTTGTTCTTTACGTGGAAAGTCCAAATAAACAAATTTACATGCCATCAAATACCGTAAATTTACTGTTCATGTGCTGGTTATCCATGTTTTATTGTATGGCAGATTTTTTCTCTTTTATTAGGTCATCTCATTCGGACGAATGTTCTAACAAGGTATTTGTGCAGAGATACAAAAAAAGACCTTATTAGAGCTTAATCGTGAGCAAATATACAAGAAAATACCTTATTAAAGCTTAATCAGCATAACAGGATTCTTCAAATGTTAGAAATCTCAGATATCCGGAATCATAGATGTCTGACATCCTTAGATCACTATGTTTGTTTTGTAGGAATATTTGGCTGGAATCGAAGTTAAGATAATGTAAATTTGCCTCAAATTCCAAAAACGCCCTTACAATATTTATATAATTTTTTACATTAATTTAGTATCATTTTAATTTTTTTTTTTTTTGTTTTTAAGTATCATTTTAGTTTACATAACATACTTATCTAGATAAACTTAATTATTGTGCATTTACATAAATTTAGTTTTTTTTAATAAAAAATAGTTTATTGTGTTCTTATGTATGTTTTTTTTCAAGCAACCTTATGTATGTTATTTTGTTCAACCAATTCATCCATATTTATTTAAAATTTTTAACTTCAATTTAAATATGAATGTCATTTAAAAAAAAATATGTTTAACTCTAGTTTGATGACAAATTTAATGATTTTATATGTTTGTTAAGTTTTGATTATTTATATATATATATATATATATATATATATATATATATAATGTGTAAGCCAACTTAACGAAGTATAAATCGACATATATTATCTACAAAATGATGTAATATACAAAATTAGTGAGGGGCAAAAATGTCATTAATGAATGCCCTCTACATGGGAATCTAGAAACCCATGTTTTAAAAGGGCATCTAAAATAAATCAAATGCCTTCCGTATAGACATCCTAAGATACGCGGGTATCTTGAAATGCCTGGGTATCTCACATTCCTGCGAAATGAACGAGGTAATCCCGATACCCATTTCATGAGAATCTCGGATTACCTCAAAGTGAACGACCTCTAATTATGATTTGGAGATCGTAAAACTTCTCAAATTCCATGTTTCATAGTAAAATGAAATCTAAAAAAGAGACTTTAATTCTCTCAATCAAGGCATGGTTGATTTGATGCCACCATTTTGTAGGAGTAATTGGGAGTATAAATGGTGTGTTTCCAAGGTATACAACTCTCTCATTAGTTAATATAATAAAACTTATTCGGGCATTCAATAACTTTTAGGTTGATTAGTAATTTAACATTGTTAAACGAAGTACAACTTCTTTATTAGAATATGATTAATTACCACACTCATCAATTTGAGGGGACATGATTAATCACACAACATCTAAATCTAAGAAAAACACATGAACTAAATTATTCAATAAGTTGTTACCCTAAGTAATTAATTAATATCTGGTTTGATATTAATTCATTTTTACTCTAGTTGCAAGTTTGATCTATAAAATCGGTATTTGTAGTTCCCTTTCATTATGAAATGACTTAATAGTTAACAAATTTTTTTTTTGAGTATATTTCAGGAGAGGAGAAATAATACCGATTCTCGAAATCGAAACTGTGACGCTGATATTGAACTGTTTTACAACCAAATAATAAAACAATTGCACCACTTAACCTTTCGAGATTAATAGGAACAACTTACCTATAAATTAGCTACAGATTAATTTTCTTGACATTAAAATGATATAAAATTAGTTATTATGTTTCCTGAGTTGAGTCGGGGCAACATAAAGACACAAAAAATGTTGTTCGAGTACCATAATATAATTAGAAAAATAATTAACTTATTTTGTATAGGGAAAAATATCCAAAATTTGAACTATTCCAATATTATTATTATTAATAATAATTATTTAACGCATTGGGAAAAAGAGAGGAAAAAAAGAACGGCATAGGTCGGCTTTTTATGGGTGGGGGTTAAAAGATTTTAATGGTCTCTGTACAAAGGATCGAAAGAAAACCAAAAAAAACAAAAAAATTCAGAATTCAGAAAATCTGTCTCTCACCTGCCGCTCTCACTTTCCCGCCGTCGGATTTTACTTCGGCACATCACTGACCGTAGATCGAGGGTTTTATCCAGAACCGCCGTCGCCGTCGCCGGCGGAGACGATCAAGGCGGCGCCGCCGAGCAAGGAGCAATTTGTGACCTTCCTCCGAGCTCACTCATTCGGATCTGGGACTCTCGTTCTTCAGATCTTCGTTACGCCGATTCTTGACTACAAAACCCTACATTTTCCGTCGAAAGCGACCGCTTCAGGTTCCTCCGTCTTTCACCAACTCCGGAACTTGCGTTTTCTTGTTTTACGTGTCTCATTTTCGTTTGTAATTTCAGATGTTTACGGCGTTTTTGGCGAAGAAGCGGGTTCTAGCATCATGTTAGACTGTTTGTTTTGGTTTTTGTGTGATTGGAGCTTTGTTTGGTTGCGAAGAACTGGTTGCATTAGAGCTACAGAAGTGAATGTACGTAATCCTGGTTATTTGCTCTCTTTTATTTGTGGTTCTTGTTCGAATGTGTAGTTCCAAAGATTCTTTAATTTGAGCTTAGAATTGCAGCGTCTTTTGTTATTTTTCTCTTTTTTATGTTTTGCGAACAAAATGAAGTGGGTTTAGGAACAAATGAATTTTTTAGTTACCACTATGGCGCTGTAGAGAGGTGCTGAGAAAATCTTAGATTTTGAACTATTGTGGTTGCTTCCCTTTATGGAATATCCTAAGTTTTTCGCCATCTAGACTCGAAGTGATATCAGACATGTGAACTATGAACTGATAATATTGAGCTCAGGTTCTGTATTCAGTATTCTATTTCTATATTATCCCATATGATTTTGCAATATTTGTGCTGCTTTCGTCTGTCGATTCACAACTAATGCACTGTTAAGGATTGGATTTAGTTGTTTAGAATAAAGAAGCAAAAGTGTTAATTTTTCAAGGAATAGTTATGAAAGTGTTGTTTAAATGCTTCGAGATTTTAGCTTGGAGGAATGCTTTCCTCTAAGCCGTCGAGGGACTAATTCCTTGAATGTTCTAGCATGAATTCTAATAATCATTCTTAAATTTTACTCATTTAGTTTCATTGGCATCATTGTATCTAAAATAGAAGATTTCAGCCAAATTGACATTCACATGGTTATCTAATGGTTGGCAGGGTTCCTAAACTGTGTAGCCAGCATATTATCAATACAGAAAAGCCATGGCATCTAAAGGTCTTAGGTTTAAACTTGATCACGAGACAAGAGTCAAGCGTCAAAAGGTATTATACTTCTTTAGGGGAAATTGAGATTACTTATGGTAGCTGCTTGGTTTTCAGTTTTCTCCCTCAATCCATCCATCCATTCAACCACCTCTTTCACACGCATACACGAACATTCAACCAAGATTCAAACAATTCTCCCTCCTTTTTTTTGTTGACTCCTGATGTTTTGATTCTTTGGTATTTCAGACACTTGAAGTTCCAAGAGAACTTCATCGACCTAAAACACATTGGGATCATGTTTTAGAAGAGATGGTTTGGCTTTCAAAGGTAAATGACTGAGATTAATTTAAAATTTTGC
The DNA here is from genome assembly GCA_036507275.1 of Sicyos edulis. Taxonomy (NCBI): domain Eukaryota; kingdom Viridiplantae; phylum Streptophyta; class Magnoliopsida; order Cucurbitales; family Cucurbitaceae; genus Sicyos; species Sicyos edulis. The sequence goes on from CM071847.1 coordinate 40,378,770, forward strand.
TCCCATCACTTTTACTAATTTTCTTTTATAAGGATGTTTGTTGATTAAAAGTTGAAATTTTTGTATAAATTTTCCGTTCATTCATACAAGTAAGTTGATTATTTGCAGGACTTTGAGTCTGAGCGAAAATGGAAATTAGCTCAAGCTAAAAGGGTTGCACTAAGAGCTAGCAAAGGCATGGTAGATCAAGCTACAAGGGAAGAAAGGAAGTTGAAGGTTCTGAATAACCTCTGATTGATTGGAAATATTTTTGCTGGTTTAAAATAAAACCTATGTCCTGAGGATGAACAGAATATCTTTTGAACATTTCTCATTGTAGACTAATGCATTAATGCAATTGTTTCTTATCTAAAAAAAGAGGATAAACATAAAATTGAGGAGTTGTCTGAGGCATTTTTTTTTATAATAAAACTGTTTCGTTAACTGATGTTTTGAAACTGTTTTCTAATACTTATAAATTAATTATTGTTTGTAAGATTGTTATTCTTATGTTTGACGACCAGTATTCATCAAAAGTTAACCAAGACAGTGCTATAGAAAATACATGAGAACAACAAAAGTGCTGTTTCTCTCTCTAAAAGAAAAAAAATCATCATACTAAAAAAATTCTTCATTAAAAAATCCGTTTTTTTTTTTCTTTCAAGAACTGAAAATGACACCTGAACATTACTTTCAAACAGTCACTAGAGTTGATCTTATTCATGGGATCATTAACTCTTAACGTACAATTTTCTATTTTACTCAGGAAGAGGAGCAGCGGTTGAGAAAACTTGCTCTCAATATTTCGAAGGATGTAAAGAAGTTCTGGTTGAAAATAGAAAAGCTGGCAAGTTTATTGATATAATACTATTTTCTCATCGCCCATGGTTTCTTTTGGATGATTAGTTTTTTTTCTTTTTAAAATTGGAAATGATCAAGTTTTAATTTCAGGTGCTTTACAAGCATCAGATGGAGCTTGACGAGAAAAAGAAAAAGGCACTTGACAAACACCTCGAGTTTCTTTTAGGGCAAACAGAAAGGTGCTCAGTTTGCTTGGTCTTTGATGTTGGGGGAGGGGATGATTTTTATGTATAAAATTCTTTTTAATCCTATCCTCATGCCTTGCCACCTAATAAGGTGAAGTGTCATATTGCAAATTTAGGTATTCGACAATGCTGGCAGAAAATCTCGTTGAACCTTATAAACCATCGCAGATGAATTCTACAAATGAGCCACACAATGCTCACTTCCAAGAAATGGATGAAAGAAAAGCCGTTGAACCTGCAGAGTTAAATGTTGGTATGCTGAAAATTGTAATATTCTATATTTTACTACCATATACAAATAGTAAGTTTTAGTTGAAAATTTTGAGAATATTTTTCACAGGACATGAGTCGGATTCTGCAGACTTTGATGAAGAATTTGATGTAAGATCAGATGATGAATCAGTAAGTCTATTTTTTCTCTCTCCACAATATTTATAATAACTTTGTTGTATTAACCATCATGATTTGACTTAGTGCTCAACAAGAGCAATTGCTCAGCTGCATTAGTGTATGCCCAATGACCAAGATGTCATGAGTTCAAATCCTCCATTCCCAATTGTTGTTATAGACCTAAAAAACGTGAGAATTATTAAATGCTTAGAGGGAATGTGTTCAATTCGTGGTGACCACCTATGTAGGAATTAATTTTCTAGAGTTTCCGTGGCAACCAAATGTAGTAGAGCCAGATAGTTGTCCAATAAGATTAGTCGAAAAATTGTTATGCTATTTTCAATTGTTAGATGATTTTAGTGGGTTCTCCATCTTTTCTTCTTCTTTATCTTGGTTTTTTAGGAAGGATAGAAATATTGATCTTACTTCTTTTGGACATTGAGTGATTGAAACCAATTAGTTGAAAAATATGTATCTTTGACCCAACATAGGCCTGAATGTTTTTGGGTAAGTCAAGAAGTAAAGAACTTTAGGGGTGTATATTCAAATTCTGTGGTGACTCAGTGACACTTTCAAGGATTAGATTCCAGTCAGTTCTGACAATCAAATATTGAAGGCCCAACAACTCTTTTGTGGGATTAGTGGAGGTGTAGTTGGTCTGTAGACTCATAGTAGAAAAGTAAAGAATGATATGCTTGCTCTTCATAACCCAAAATCCATTTATGGATATAAATAAATCCAAACATTTTTTGGGGAGAAATCATCAGGTGGGAAATGCCCTTAGTGTTTGAAATTTTGGACCCAACACCAACACAACTAGATTAATTGCTAAGTTTATCATATTTATTTATTTAATACACACCTTTGGGTGTTCTTGAGTGCCTAAATTTCAATATGATTAGATATTATTTCTTGATATTCATTGTACATTATGGTATGCTTTCTTGGTGATTCGTTGGCGGTTTCAAATGAAAGAAACACGACACGAGCAAGCATACAAAAATAGAGCCCACAAAAGAAGGAAGGTGCCTACAAAAATGGTTCCCAATCGACCTAGGAGTGGGCGTGGTTACCTAGGTGTAGTGGAGCAAAGCTCTGATTTCCCAGTTTCAACAAGTAAAAAAGGTTTCTAATCCAACAAGATCTAACTTAAAGAATAATTACAAAGTATATTAGTCACCAAAGCCCAAATAGAAATATAGAATCTAATAAGAGACCAGAAATCCTTTATAGATCTTTCTCGTCCTGGTCCTTGAAAGATTCTATTGTTTCTCTCCCCCATGTACCCCACAAGTAGTACATACGCCAACCTGCCACAAAAAATTTCATTCTCATGATTCATTCTCATGAAAGAGGGGATGGCCATGGCCTAAACATTCATACATTTACACTCCTAAGGAAAAATTAAATTCTAAAAACAAACGTTTCCAATAACTTGGCTATATCATAGTGCCAAAGAACATGATCTAGGTCTGATGGGGCAACTTCTATGTCACTCAACCATCATGGAGTGACCTAGTGGTCAAAGAGGGTCTTGAGGTGTTAAAGGTCATGAGTTCAATCCATGGTGACCAACTACCTAGGGATTAATTTTCTATGAGTTTCCTTGACATCCAAATGTTGTAAGTTCAGGCGGTATGTCCCATGACATTAGTCAAGGTGCGTGCAAGCTTTCTTGGACAATCATGGATATAAAAAAAAAATAGTGTTCACTTTTTTGTGTAAAACCTGTCAGATAAAGAATTTTACTTTCTTTGTAATTTTCAATTTCCCAATCGAGGCAAACTTAGAATTTTCCTCCCCGCCCAATGCAGGAAGGTGGCTAACAATACACTCAATCTCAATTTTTGATTTTGCTTTACTGTGCCTTTTTTGCTTATTCAATCTCAATTTCCTTGTAAGTAATATGTTTTCCCACAAATGTTTAGGAAGATAATGAGCGGACCATAGATGAAGATGAGGCTCTGATTACTGAAGAAGAAAGGCAAGAAGAATTGGATGCTTTGCAAAATGAAGTGGATCTTCCTCTTGAAGAGCTTCTTAAAAGATATGCAGGAGAGAAAGGTGCACGATGAACCATTATTTTTTCTTCTTTGTCCATCATGCATTTGACAGGAAGTTTGTTTCTGATTACTGATTAGTGGGTAAATAAGTTGGGCCTAATTGGTTTTCAAATTTGTGGACAAGTAGGTTTGACAATACTACATTTTTTTAAGGGAAAAGCACACATAATGATTACTGACTTTGTCATCCATTCTTTCTGAGAATCGTTTGATAATTATGTCAAGCATTTGATTTGGACGAACACGATTTGTTTTTGTACCAATGATTTGACTTGTTGCTGTTTAACCTAGAATTAGATGGTTTACTTAATTGTTATGTACAAATATGAAGCTTTAAGATTTTCTATTTCTTTAGCATTTAAATTTTAAATGCACAATCTTTTGGTTGTTTGATTGGAATCTGAATACTCTACTTAATAGGAAACTTTTGAAGATTATTTTATTTCTTTAATTTCGTATATGTAGGTGAATTGTTTAGTTCGTGTGCAACTCCTTTGACTGATTTTGGAGGTTCCCTCTGCTTCCCATTTCTTGTTATCTCCTACCCCCATTTAATGCCACAGTTACTTTTATTGAGAACAATTATGGGTATAAAGACAAATGCTCTTATGGTTATGGTGTCTTAAAGCTTTTGGAATCAAGGCCATATAGGCTTTATAAATGGATATCCTTGGTTGTCTTTTTGTTGAGGCTTCCATATCCTTCTACGTTTATGTTGTCATTATTTCTTAGTACACCATCACTATTAATATACCCTCCAAATAGTTGAAGTATATGTAAGTTAGTATGGTGGCAAACATAATAATACTGGGTAACTTAAGTAGGCTAGCTCGTGCAAATTCTTAGCTAAAAAAGTCCAATTGACACAGATGATTCAGAAGTTAGCTCTGAAACGGGTACTGGAGAAGCTGAAGAGATAGAAGTAGAAGAAGATCATGGTAAGGACAAGAAGCCACTAATCTCATCCATGTTATTTTGTGAAATATGTTAGGCTGAATTATTGAGATTTATGCTCCAGAAAAAGGGAATGAGTGCTCTACATCGCATAAGGTTGATGAAATTGACTTGCTTAGTTTCGCCGGTCGTCGTTGTGTAAGTTGTATGTGTATCTATTTTGTGTTCAAAGCTCGGACCAATTTAAATCCTTCATACTGATGCCTATTCTATTGCTTTAGAATCAAAGCAATGGGGAATCATCTAGTGTAGAAAACCACCTGACCTGTGAAACGAAAAATCTGTCCATGCAACCTGTTATGCAGTTTCCCAAGGACGATTATGATTTCAGTGAAGAACATGTAAGATAATTGTTTTCCTTTCTTTTCCTTTTTATGTTTTTTTTTATATTTTTTATAATAAGTTGAATTCTTTCTTTTCATGTACATGATGCATTGGTTACTTTAATGATGGGTTCAATTTGATTTTCTTTGAAGCCCTTTTTTGTATTGTTGGCTCCTTGGTTGGACCGTCTCTTTATATGTGCTTTTATATTCATTCATGTTTCTCAATGAAAGCTCTGTTTAACAACATTTAATATTGACGATGTTGTCTGTAAGGAGGATAATACCTTACAAGTTGGTATTATTACTGAGAAAAGAAGTTACAATCTCTAATTGTTCTCCCTCTCCGGACTTCCCTCTCTCACTATGAGAAGTTACACCAAATTGATAGTAAAGGAAATATTCTTCTAACTAACTATATATATACGTAATTGTAAAAGGACTCACATGCCCCTGCAGAGTATTACTCATATATACCCTTAACTAATATATACCTTAATTTTTTGAAGTGATTGCAATATAGTAATTTTTTTATTTTTGTTTTTACTCATTTTCAAATTTCTTTATCATTTGGGTATTTGGATACCTAACAGACTACTTTAACTATCAATTTTATCTCTTTCCATATCTCTTTCCATGTCTATATCCATTCCTGAATGGAATGGGTTTGTATTGGTTGTTATGGGCATGGTTGTTAAAACGTACGATTCAAAACGAAATGAACTAAAATAGATTTGAAACGTCCTTTTGAATTGTAAATTACACGAATCGCACGTTCCAAGGTTCTAAATTGTGCGATTCGTTCCTGAACTGTAACCATTTTGATTCACGAGTTGTAAAAAAAAAGAAGCTAAATGTACCTATTTTTCTTGGCTTGCAAAGTTGCAAAGAAAAATCTGACCATTCGAGTATAGAGAAGAAGAAGGGGCGAAGGGAAAAAGAAGATGGAGGGTAGATAAATTAGAAGAAAAAAAATAAAAGTGATGAAAGGAAAGTTGGAGAAGAAAAAACGTTTGGGTAAAGAAGAAAGAGAGTAAAAAGAAACGAAAAGGCAGAAATTGAATTTGAAAAAATGGTGAAAGGGCCTCGTCTGACACGCATTCATTGGGAAGTTGAAAGGCTTTAAATTATTTTTAACCCTTATATTTATTTTTTAAAATTTTAAAGGGTCTTGTTTGATTGGGGAAATATAAATGTAAAAGAAAAGCCGAGGCCTTTTAAGTTTGGATTCGTTGGATGTTTAGTTTTAAGGAAAAAGAATGAATTTAAATAACTAGGAAGGGCCAAGTTAAGAAAAAAAAAAGAATTTAAATAAATAATGTAGGGCCAACTTAAATATTTTTTTTAGTAATAAAAAGAAAAAATTTGTATACATACAAATCATATTTATTTAAATGTTAATAAAAAAATTAAAACTTTCGATACACGATGCACTAAATTTTGATTTTGATACGTGTTATGTTTTACGAGTTAACCATCTTGGTTATGGGGTCATAGAAACTTGGTTTCATTTATTTATTTTTGCTCTGTTTTCTCTATGTAGGAAGATGATGACTATGATTTTGCTGGTGGAGAAGAAAAGGTATGTTATATGGATTCAAACTACTTGATTATCGGTGTTAAGTTTTTTTTTACCATGCAATCTATCTTAGTTGTGTTGCTTCGTTTAAGAAAGACACCTCTCTTTTATAACTTCTTTAATATCTTATTCCGTTATTTATTTCATACATAGTTGGTCAAAATGGTCATGAGAAACTTAGAGAGAATAAGTTCAATCCATAGTTGTCAGCTACTTAGGAATTAATATCCTACAAATTTCCTTGGAAGGTGTGCGCCCCTCAAGGTCTTAGGTTCGAGATTCACCCGTGACATTAATCTGTAGACACCTCTCGTGCCTCTATTCCTTCAATGTCTCTCGGTGTTCGGACTAGGGACGGGCGTGGTTACTCTCATGGTTGTTAAAAATGTTTGTTTTACGTTTCAAAACGCCCAATTTAGAACGAATCAAGATGGAAATGATTCAAAACGTGTTTATGAATCGTAAATCATCTGAATCGTACGTTTGTACGTTTGAAGAGTAAATATGAACGATTCATGAACGAATCGACTGTCCAAAAAGTAAATAAATGAAATAGAAAGCTATTTTTATATGCTTTTGGGTCGCAAAGGAAGAACCACAGAGAAGAAGAAAGTTAGATGAAGAACATTGAAATAAAAATTGAAGAGCGATGCTGAACTTGTTTGAGTGAAAGGATTTTAGGGTTTTGTCTTCTTTTATATAAAAACAATGAATAAATTATTTTCCATTTTTCAAAATCGTAAATATGGTTTTTTTTTTGTCTATTCACCTCCCTTTTCTTTATGGAGAATTTTACCTAATTTATGTATTCCTTCTAGTATTACCTAATTAATGTTTTCCATCTACTATTTTTTTCTAAACAATGTAATTATCTTTACATTTAATATCTACATATATTTATTTTATGGCAAGTTGAATTTTTGTTTAAAGATTATGGAAAGTTGCATTCTCACATTCATATTTTTATATTTGTATATAGAAAGTTACATTTACGATTAATATTAATATAGATATTTTTCGTTGTATTTTTTAAAACAACATTTATATTTAAAATTTTACATATTATTTATAATATTGAAACTTACTATACACAATTTATTAAAATTAGATTTTGATACACGTTTCGTTTCACGATTTTACAACCTTGGTTACTCTTAAAAAAAAAATCCTACAGGTTTCCTTGCAGTTGCAACTAAATGTATTAGGATTAGATAGCAGTCCCGTGAGAAGATTAGTCGTGTAAGCTGACTTGAACACTCAATGATAAAAAAGTTTCTTATAATAAAGTGAAAAAAGATACCTTGTATGACTAATAAACATTACTTTGTTGAATCATGTAACTTACCCTTTACGTTCTCTAAAGGATTAATTTGGTATCTAGTAAGAGATTTGTGTGTTGTGTCTGATTTTATTTACCCTTCAATCAAGTTATCTCATTTATATTGATTTTATTAATGCTGGAAGTGGTTGAGACCATTTAGTTTGTTGGAGAGAAATTTTGGTCTTGTTTTCGAAGGGGGATTGAGTTTGGTAATTTAGAAAATAAGAACCTTGTCGCTTCAGAGTAATTGTTTTGGAAATTCTTGCTAGAGAGATTTGATTTGCACCATAAGGTTTACGCTTGTTGGTGGGCATTGTCGTAATTAGGGTGAAAGAGATTGAACCAACCAATGAATTGTATTGGAATAAACAACCCATAATTGTGCCAAAATGAGCATAGTTCAATTAGCACACTTAATATGTAACAACCACAAGATCTGTGTTTGAATCCCCAATCCCCTATTGTACTCAAATATAAAAACCCATACTTGAGTATGCCCAGTTAAGCAGATGGGTTCAGTTCTAATTGAACTAAACCATCCATGTTTAATGGTTTTCAATGAATCGTATTGAACTAAACCAATCCACACTTAGTAGGTTTTGTTCAGTTAAGCATATTGGATACCATCTTTAACCTATTTAATGGGTAAAAACATTTCCATTGATAAAATGAAAGTGTTATGGGGGGATTCTGAGCCTTATTTACAATGAGGTAATACTGAAAAAAATACAAGTCAAATCTCTCACGGAGTTGAAGCCCCAACTTATGATCCGAAGAAGGGAGGGCTTGTAAACTTGAGGGATTATCTCATGAAGTAGCTACCCATCCTAGAGATTAACTCGTATGCTGAGAATCTTCAACTGATCTGACTCGAAGGAAGTGAGGAATATCAAGATTATTCCCAATCGATGGCAATGGTGAAATGCGTGGAGAAGACACGTGGTCCATCGCTAATGAGATCGACGATAGATGGAGTGCAGGGTAGTCGCACAAGCTTCAAAAGGAACATTGCCATGTTCACTTCTTTAGTCAAAAAAAGGGTAAGGGGAACATTGCCATGGTCTTGCTCTTGTTGTCTATTTGTTGTTATGGCTCATTTGTCATTGGCACTGATATGTGTTATCATTTTATTGCCCTCTATAAATATGCACTATTTATTCTTATAAGAAACCAAGCTTTCATTGGGAACCATGATAGAAAAAACAAGGCAGTAAAAACAAGCTACAAAAGGGGCTCCTGTCCAACCAAACCAAGTCAAGCTTATGATAATAGTAAAACGGTCTATGCCCACAAAGAGGCGTTAAACCTCGCCAATTTTGAAGCCTTTTTCCCACAATCTCTCAACCTCCTGTTAGGCTTCCAGTTAATGAAAAGCCTCTAATATTTATTACTTATTCAAGAAGGAAGAAGACTCCTCGTATTTTGGAGTAGAATTAATAGCTCTCATTGGTTACCTAAATATTATTTACGACACAGGTTAGAGAAGTTCAATGGTCATTGTTGGAGTTTATGTATGGGAATTAGTAGTTAAGGACGTCCAATAGTCATTACAAGAGTTATTAGTATGAGCATTAATTGGGAAGTCCAATAGTCATGTCGGACTCCAATACTCAAAACATTGAAAAGTCTAGTAAAGTTATGAGACTTGGAAGTTGGCTATAGTAAGAGTCTATTAGCCATTATGATTCTTGGAGAAGAAGTAATATATTATTATTATAAATTTCATGAGTAGGAATATGTTAAGGTATGCAATGTATAAGCTTGTAAGAACATTTAAGTTCTTTCGAGAGATTTTTCATTTCAAATTGGCTCGTTCTCGATCAAACTATCCTATTTCCTTTTTATTACTTTCTTTATAAGAGAAACCTTACAAATTGGCATTAGAGCCATACGATCTTGGCCATGGATACAAGTGATTTTTAGTCTATGCATGAAAGACTCCATCGTATTGCAGCATTGATCGAGTCTTGGATAGATGAATCAAGGCAACTTAGGGAAACAAAAGAACAAAGGAAAATCGAGCGAGAGGCAATGAAGAAGAAGAAGATCGAGGTCGTTGAAGTTGAAAAGGCAAAGGTAAAAATCGTACATGAATTGAAAGAAAGTGAAGAACATCAAATGTTCAATATTGGTTCGAGTACGATGAAGAAAAAGCCAACATCCCTTGAATGCGCAACCAAAAAGAAAAGGTCGATTCCGGCGATGGATCGACAACATCTTATATCAGAGAAGAAGGCACAAGAGATGTCGGCAGCTAAAAAGAAAACAAGGTGGTTGGAAACGAAAGACACCTTGAGGACAAGGTGTCTTTGATCCTGGGGTTATGTTAGGACTCCAATACCCAAGACATTGAAAACTCCAGTAAAGTTATGAGACTTGGAAGTTGTTGTATGGGAAATATAAGTAGGAAAAAAAATTATCTAGTAAGAGTCTGTTAGTAATATATTATTATTATAAATAGCATGAGTATGAATATATTAAGGTATGCAAAGTATAAGCTTGTAAGAACATTGTAAGTTCTTTTGGGAGATTCGCCATCTTGAATTGGCTTGTTATTGATCAAACTATCCTATTTCCTTTTTATTATTTTCTTTGTAAGGGAAACCTTACACCTCCCTAAAAATGTATTATTTCTCTCAATCCTAACTCTCCACAAAGTTTCGAAAAAGCTAGCGTGCCACACCCATAACACTGCCTTTATCACAAAAAGGTGACCCAAGAGGACCTTCTCAATCATGGCAAAACAATCCTTATTTCAAATCAAACACATGTTAAACAAAGCCAATCAATTGGTTTTGAGGCTGAACAAAGTGTACACCCTCGTAAAAGGCGATTCCTAACTCTCCACAAAGTTTCGAAAAAGCTAGCGTGCCACACCCACAACAATTCACGTTTATCACAAGAAGGTGATTCAAGAGGACCTCCTGAATCATGGAAAAACAATCCTGATTTCAAATCAAAACCAAACACATATTAATTGAAGTTGTACAATTGGTTCTGAGGGGTTGAACAAAGCGTACATCCTCATTAGAGGCGATGCAAATCTTCAGATTGCCTTCTTCAAAGCCATTTGGGGACACCACAACAAAATAGTGTCTTCGGATATGATCATTAGTGTTGTCTCTCTTTGGCTAAACTTGCTAGGCGTACTTAACTTTTCTACAAATTTTAACCTTCTAGATAAAGGATTAGGAAAATGAGGGAAAAGATGAGGTAAAGCCTGACAACACCCGAAATAACTTACTAACTACAAGAGACACCCCTTGGGCCTTAAAGGATTCAACGTCCATAACCGTGAGTCACTACCCCCACTAGACACTTGTAGATCAAAATCCCCTTCCCTCATTGATCTCTCATTGTTGTTGTTTGTTTGTTGTAGGTGTTAGAGTTATTTATTATGTCTATACATTTGTTTATTGTTTATTTCTAGTGTTAGGCCCGATGTTGTCATATAATGGTTAATTGGGTTGGGAAATATTGTTTGTAAGATTTGGCTGTCGGAAAAATATGATCTCCCCTTTGTGGCATGATTACTCTTCATCAATAATATAAATCCTTCGACTCTTGACTCGAACCAGGGTTCATAGCCATTTTTTCTTGTCATTTTGTAACAGAAGATTGGCCTTCTTCTTCCTCCTCCTTATCTCATTTGTAATTTGTTTTAAGGGCCTTCTCCCCCTCGTAACTTTTTCATATTATCAATGAAATGGTTTTTGTTTCATAAATAAAAAATAGCTAACAAGAGTAGTAGTTCAACAACATCAATGTAAACCCGACGACATCAATGTAAACCCAATGACCAAGAGGTTAGTCAATTTGCCGAATAGGAAAGTACTCCTTAAAGTTGGAACTTTTGGGAATTAAAAACTGAATCATTATAATCCCTTTTAGAATTACATTTGTGATCTTTCATACACATATTCTGTCTTTTGAAACGTTCTTCCTATAATAGATCTGGGATCAAGAATATATAGTCCGTGGCCTTTTATGACATTGCAGTCTATCTTTTGAGTTTTTGTGAACATGGAAGGGTACAGAGATCTTTTTGAAAATAATGACATGTTTAGATACTGTTGATTCCCACCAAGTGATTGCATGTGGTATCATTCTTTATTGATGCAAATTTCTATTTTTTCATACCAATTTTTTGCTTCATTCGATTTGTATGTAGGACGATGAAACAACTTTATCAGAGGAGGAGAAACTGGAAAAAGTTGATTCAAACAATGCCAAGGATGAGGTAATGAGCAACTTGTGTATTTTCTAGTAACTTCAAGAGTTTTTCGTCTAACGAGATTCTATACATAGACAGTTATGGTTGCAATTTTTTTTCCCCATTGTCGTCTCTTAGCATTTTAGTTATATGCATATATATATCGCAGATTTCAATGCTGCAAAATGAGAGTGACTTACCTATAGAAGAACTGCTTGCAAGGTATGGAAAGGTAGGTTTTGAAACTTAAGTTATTTCTATATTATTATTATTATTGGGAGGGTTCTCAATTCGACATTTGTCCGATGTTATCTCAATCTTTTTACAGGATCGACACAATGATTACGATTCAGATTATGAAGCTGAAAATGCTTCTACATTTTCAGACGACCGTATGGATTCTCCATCTCATGAAGAAATTAAGCCACTGCCCCTTGATGTCTGTGTGCATGATAATATTGACCCCAATAAATCTCATTCATCTGCAAGTTCTCCTCCAGAAACGAAAGGATCCTTAGAAAATTCTGAAGAAAGGGAAAGCGAGGACAGAATTTTTGATGCTGCAGCTGCAGCAAGATCTGCACAACCTACTGGGAACACATTCTCCACAACTAAAGTGCGTACAAAGTTCCCTTTCCTTCTTAAGCACTCCCTACGTGAATATCAACATATTGGCTTGGATTGGCTTGTGACTATGTATGAGAAAAGACTAAATGGGATTCTTGCTGATGAAATGGGGCTGGGGAAGACAATCATGACCATTGCTTTGCTTGCTCATCTTGCTTGTGAAAAGGGAATATGGGGTCCCCATCTTATTGTGGTCCCAACAAGTGTCATGCTTAATTGGGAAACTGAGTTTCTTAAATGGTGTCCTGCCTTTAAAATTTTAACTTACTTCGGAAGTGCCAAAGAACGCAAGTTTAAGAGGCAAGGCTGGATGAAACCCAACTCATTTCATGTATGTATAACAACTTACAGGTTGGTTATCCAGGATTCTAAAGTTTTTAAACGCAAGAAGTGGAAGTATCTTATACTAGATGAAGCTCATCTAATTAAAAATTGGAAGTCACAGAGATGGCAAACTCTCTTGAACTTCAATTCCAAACGACGAATTTTATTAACCGGTACCCCCCTTCAAAATGATCTGATGGAGCTCTGGTCCTTGATGCACTTTTTGATGCCCCACATTTTTCAGTCTCATCAAGAATTCAAGGATTGGTTTTGCAATCCAATATCTGGAATGGTGGAGGGGCAAGAAAAAGTGAATAAGGAAGTTCTTGATCGTTTACACAATGTTCTCCGCCCCTTTATACTTCGTCGATTGAAAAGAGATGTAGAGAAGCAGCTCCCAAAGAAATATGAGCATGTTATTAACTGTAGATTGTCAAGAAGGCAACGTAATTTATATGAGGAGTATATTGCTAGTTCAGAAACACAAGCTACTCTTGCCAGTGGCAATTTCTTTAGTATGATTAATGTTATTATGCAGCTTAGAAAAGTTTGTAATCATCCTGATTTGTTTGAGGGTCGTCCAATCATCAGTTCTTTTGATATGGCAGGTATAGCTATGCAGTTGAGTTCATCTGTATGTTCTGCATTAACACCTGGCCTATTTTCTAGAGTTGACCTTAAGGGTTTAGGATTTTTATTCACGCATCTAGACTTTAGCATGACCTCATGGGAAAGAGATGAAGTGAGAGCTATTGCTACCTCATCGAGTCTAATTAAGGGTTCTACAAATGTGAATAAATCTGAGGAAATTGGATCTGGACTTGGTCATCGGAAGAGATTGCATGGATCGAGTATTTTTGCAGACATTCAAAATGCAATTATGGAGGAAAGAGTAAGGCAGGCAATGGAACGAGCAGAAGCAATGGCATGGTGGAATTCCTTGAGATGTGACAAAAAGCCCATTTATTCAGCGTCTCTTAGGGAATTAGTGACAATTAGGCATCCAGTTTATGATATATACCACAAGAAGGCAAATCCTTCATCCTATTGTTATTCCTCAAAAATTGCTGACGTTGTCCTTTCACCAGTGGAACGTTTTCAAATGATGATGGAGTTGGTTGAAAGTTTCACCTTTGCAATACCAGCAGCACGGGCACCACAACCTCTGTGCTGGTACAGTGGAAGCAGTTCTGACGTGTTTCGGCATCCATCTTATGAACAAAGCTGCTCCCAACTCTTGTTTCCCCTTCTAACTCCAATCAGATCTGCAATTATTCGGAGGCAAGTGTATTTTCCAGACAGGAGGCTAATACAATTTGACTGTGGAAAGTTGCAGGAACTTGCTATTCTACTCAGGAAACTAAAATCTGGAGGTCACCGGGCACTAATATTCACTCAAATGACAAAGATGCTTGATATCTTGGAGGCTTTCATCAATCTGTATGGCTACACTTACATGCGTCTGGATGGATCCACTCAGCCTGAGGAGAGACAGACATTAATGCAACGATTTAACACCAACCCAAAGATTTTCATTTTCATTCTATCGACTCGAAGTGGGGGTGTAGGTGTCAATCTTGTTGGTGCGGATACTGTTATTTTTTACGATAGTGATTGGAACCCTTCTATGGATCAACAAGCTCAAGATCGCTGTCACCGTATAGGACAAACGCGTGAAGTTCATATATATCGTCTGATCAGTGAGAGCACAATTGAAGAGAATATTTTAAAGAAGGCAAATCAGAAGCGTGTTCTTGATAATCTTGTTATTCAAAGTGGTAATTACAACACTGAGTTCTTCCAGAAGCTTGATCCTATGGAGTTGTTCTCCGGTCACAGGTCTCTTGCTGTTAAAAATATGCAAAAGGAAAAAAATCATACCACTGATGTGAATGAAGTGCCTGTATCTAGTGCGGATGTGGAGGCTGCTTTAAAGTTTGTAGAAGACGAAGCTGATTATATGGCTTTGAAGAAACTTGAAGAAGAAGAAGCTGTGGATAATCAGGAATTTACAGAAGAGGTTATTGGAAGGATGGAAGATGATGAGAATGAAGATGAAATGAAGCTTGATGAAAATGGAGATCAAGCTGGCGGCATTGTTATGTCAAACAAAGATAATGAGGCAATGCTACCTGGAGCTAATGATCCTAATGAAGAGAGAGCTGTAATTGTAGCTAACAAAGAAGACGATGTTGACATGCTGGCAGACGTCAAGCAAATGGCTGCTGTAGCTGCTGCAACTGGACAAACCATCTCGTCCATTGACGACCAGCTACGGCCAATAGATCGGTATGCAATACGATTTCTGGAACTGTGGGACCCTTTACATGACAAAGCAGCTGTGGAGTCTGATGTCCAGTTTGAGGAGACAGAATGGGAACTGGACTGTCTTGAGAAGTATAAAGAGGAGATGGAAGCTGAGATTGATGAAGATGAAGAACCTCTTGTATATGAAAGTATGTGCTTTATTTTCGTATTGTCATGATAATAACAGTTATTTATCTTCATTTTCACGCTTAAATAATTCTTTTTGATCACCATTTTTTGAATTTTATGAACTTGTACTTAATGCGAATGGTCAGTCATGGAAGAAAGTTAGCTTCCAATTTGAACTGAGAAATATTTTGAGAATATACTTGTCATTGCAAATTTCTTCCCTTCACTGTTATATAGATGTTTTTTCCAATTTGGCTAAGAATAATTGATCTGGACTTTACATATATACTAATTAGAAAACATAAGATAATGATTCATTCTTCTATTGTAAAAACAGTAGACAGTAGTATATTCTAGTACAACTTGTTAATGCACGTTTACAAAATTTGATCTTTATATCCCATGCATTACTTACTTATGCTTACTTTTAAATTTTTGAAAAAGGATTAATTCTGCATCTCTGGATTTCTGTGTTAAACAGGCTGGGATGCTGATTTTGCAACTGAAGCATATAGACAACAAGTTGAGACCTTGGCACAACATCAGGTTTGAAGCGGATATTCTACCCTTTGAAATGATCGAATAACTTTCCTGCTCTTTTTAACATATCAATGAATCGATTGATTTTTTCATCTGTGGATTCGAAGCAGCTATGGGTTTTGTATGACATTGGAGGATTTGGAAATGTATTGTTTCATCTTATCTTATGTACTCATTATTTTTATTATACTTATTACACAGTTGATGGAGGATTTGGAATATGAAGCTAAGCGGAAAGAAGAAGAAGAGGCTGAAAATTATGATCTTACAAGGTGAAACAATGTTTTGAATTCTCATGGGAAACTATAAAATATGATTTTAGTTTTTTATTTTAAAAAAAAAAGTTTTTTATTTGAAAATAATTAGGTTATTAAGATATAATCTTGTATGTTATTTTTGGAACACTTGCCTCTCGTGGTATGAATTGGGGCATTGGGATAATTAAGAGGCAATGAGTATGATTCCAATCTATGGTGGCCACCTATCTTAGAATGAATTTTTTTATGGATGTAGGGAGGAAACGTCCGTACAAGACTTTGTTTGCACAAATATGTTGAAGTATCATTAAATCTAAAAGCTTAAGTAGATGAGTTATGCTAAATTTAATCTCAGTAGTACTTCAACATATACATTCATTGTTTTCCATGCTGATATTTAAATTATGAAATAAATCTTATTGTGAGATCAATAGTAAAAAGGATCAGAGTTTGAGAATCAATGGCATTGGTACTGTGGATTTTGTATGACATTGGGTTGTGTTTTTTCTGATCAAAATTGGGGGTTTTCATCAGATTAACTCCTATTTTTCTTTGCAGGAATGTAACACCTAGTGAACTAAAACCGAAGTCTAAAAAGAAACCAAAGAAAGCCAAGTTCAAATCTCTGAAGAAGGGCTCTCTTTCTTCTGATCTGAAATCAGTGAAAAAAGAAGTATCAGTGGAATTCATGTCTACTGATGATGAAGATTTATGCAGTGAAGATGTTCTTGAATGCTTATCAGCTCAGTCAAGCTTACAGAAAAAACGTAGAAGGGCTGAGATTAGTCTGGACAGTGAATCAGGAAAGTCCCTGAAGAAGAAATCTAAAAAGTTCAAGAAAAATACTGTGGTTACGTTCCCAGATCTACATCCTAATGAGTCAGGCGCGCAACATGATGAAGCTATAGAAATAAAGCAACGGGAGAATGGTGTTGATCTCGAACATAAATTAGTTGGCCGTAGTAGAATGGGAGGGAAAATATCTATTACTTGCATGCCAGTAAAGCGAGTTCTTATGATAAAACCAGAGAAACTAAAGAAGGGTAATATTTGGTCCAGGGATTGTGTTCCTTCCCCTGACTCTTGGTTGCCACAAGAGGATGCAGTATTGTGTGCGATGGTACATGAATACGGTACACATTGGAACATGATTAGTTCAACCTTATACAGTATGACTGCTGGTGGGTTTTACAGAGGGCGATATCGTCATCCTGTTCATTGTTGTGAGAGGTATAGGGAACTCATACAGAGAAATGTTATATCTGCACCAGACAATCCAAATAGTGAGAAGGTCACAAATGCCAGCTCTGGAAAAGCTGTTCTCAAAATCACAGAGGTTAGCTACTGTTTTATGGATGTGCATTTTATTATTTGTTCTTTTCTCTGGTTCATGAAACTTGGGCATGTTGCAGATTTTGGGCAGTTCTTAGGAATGGTGTTTTGGGTTACAACTTACAATTGTGTCATATATTATAAGAATAATTGTGTTTGCTCTGATCTTTTGAAATACGTGTTAAAAGAATTTCCAGTCACCAATCTCTTTTGTTTCAGGAAAATATTCGAGTACTGTTAGACGTAGCTTCCGAGCAGCCCGATAAAGAGTACCTACTTCAGAAGCATTTCACTTCCCTGCTCTCATCAGTGTGGAAGGCTAGAGTACATGGCAACCGATGCTTAGATAATTCACTTTCTTGGAAAGGTTTCTATTCTGGTGGAAGGTATTTTACAACTGGTAACCACATTACTCAGTATTTCGGGAGGGAATCGACAGGGAAGTTGAAATTCGGCAATACAGGACAGAACTGTAAATTGCTAGCTGCTGCACTTAATGATGCCAGTTGCGTGAGGCCGGATGATAAAAAACATCATCCCTATTATGTAGAACGTGCTTCAGTCACTACAGAGCAGTTGGACCTAACACTTGAGTTCCAGGGAGAGAATGAACTTGAAGTGTCATTTCCATCAACAATTAACTTAACTGTTTCTGATTCACTTTACTTACCCTTGATCTACCTGGATACTTCTGAACCTAGTGCTCGAAGGCTAACAGATATTCCGGAGATTCGTGTCAGGTATAATCCTTTTACTCTCTTTGATTTTTCAGCAACTTAGATTGCGGAGTTATGGCGTTTATGATCTAGTTAGTTAGGACTCTTTATCCTGGATTATTCGCATATTTTCCATTTTCTAAATCTAAAAATTAGACAAATATGGCTAGTGTATTTTTTAGGTAGTATCAATAGACTTTTCCTCAATGAGGCAAGGCGCAAGTCCGGCATAAGCCTCAATTTTAACTAAAAACATCATACAAATTTTAAATTTTGTAAATAAGTAGGGCAAAACATAATACTCATTTAAAAGTACAAAAAAACCACACAAACAATTGCCACTTAAACAAGATTTATAAATTGATATCTTTAGCATTCATCAGTACTATTATCACTGTCTTTATTTTGGAATAAGAAGCAATTTCATAGATGATAGATGAATGAAACGAATGAGAAGTCTTTGTGCCTATAATGAATACAAGAACTCCAAGAGATAAAAAAGAAATCTAGCGAACAAAAAATCAGAATGTCGAAAGCAATCTTTAAAATCTCATAGTAAAAACAAAATGTCCAAAGCAATCTTTGAAATCCCTGACAAGGACCTTGTGTATTTATTTCTCAGGGATGCTGCTAGAGCTTGTAATGAAGATTTTCACGGATGGGCTTCATCTGTATTCCCTATAACCGATCTCAAGTCTCGCTCTGTGCCAAGATCACAGTCATCCGGGAAGCATAAGCTGGGAGCCACTGACTCTTCGAAATCTGGTAAATCCAAGGTTAGAAAGTCGGGACCGGACCACAGTGAGAGTTCCCACCTGATTGCTGACCGAGCAGTGTTTCAGGTGCCATCACTTTTCCAGGAGGATGTCCATAACTTATATTCCCTCAGTTCACCAACTCTTACAGAAGATTCATTCCCATTTGAGTATCCATTCCCACAAGAAGAACCAGGGAGTCTAGAGATGGTCCCTGATAAGTACATCCCGGGATTGATTTCAGATCTCGACATAAGCCCCGAGTTTACAGATATTGGTTAGGCTTCTCCATGTATCCACCCCAGACATTCATTTGAACCAATGCCACCTCGATTACCCGAGAACCCAAGTTGCCAAGGCTACTCCCCAGTTAGCCAATATATTTTGATCAAGTTCCATCCTTAAGTTCTTTATTGCCAGCATGAAACCGATCCTACTTTTTCCTGGGAAACAATCTGGCTGTTTGCAACCGTCTGGCGCATGGTTTTCTTGTTGAGAATCTAAGCAGGGGGTGCGGAAGGAAGAAAACTCGAAAGGGATTTGGGGTTCGGTGTTCTTATTGGGAAAACTGTGGTAGTTATGTTAAGGATTTTGGTCTCTCTAATTCATGTATTCCCACATAGGAGTAGGGCTGGAAAATGTTGATAATTGGAATTGCTAGAAGAAAATGATATTTGCCAAGTTCTTACCTATTCTGTCATTCGCCTTTTTTACTTTTATATTGCTTAAAATTATTCCTAATTTTTTTTAAAGTTTGAGAGTTTAGACCATTTCATAATCATTTGATTTTTATTTTTGAAATTTAAATCTATTGGCTACCACTACCACACGTAACTTTTATTATTTCGATGAAAATTAAATTTGACTATACTAAACTACCTTAATAAAAAAAAGCTAGCTTTTAAATTCTTTTTTTGTTTATGAAATTTGATCAAAATTTACATACTTCTTTAAGGGTAGATTAAATTATTGTTAAAAATTTCAAGGGAGATAAAATTATATGTAAAAGTTTGAGTAGATATAAATTTAAATTTTAAAAATAAAAAATCAAATGCTTATGAAATGATATTTTAATTTTTACTATTAAAAATGGACGAGTGCAATTGCAACTACTACCATCAACAATGATTATTATTATTTACTTTTTTTGCGATTTATCAAAAAATGAATGTTACAAATAGGGACAAAGATTTCTTCCCCTAGGATTTGCCTAATTTAATATTATATATCTTATATATACTTACATGTTTGGTTGTTGCTTAGCTATATTTTGAGAGACACAATGCGGGAGGGAGATTAGTCCAATGGACTCTTAAGTTTAATGATATATTAAATCATTAGACTAATCTTCCTCCCGTGTTGAACTCAAATATTTATTAAAAATAATATTATAATAAGAAATTGATTTTAAATACATCAATTAATTTATAAACTAGAAATATAGAATAATTAGTTTCTCTTAACTGTTTTAATGTTTTTATAAGTGAAGGATATTTTTTTCAAATTGCTTTAAAAGTTCATCAGTATTGTTAAGGGTGTTTGAGATTTTGTGTTGAGGAGATGAGAGGAAGGAGAAAGAGTTGAGATTTCCCAAAGTTTGTTTTTAGAATATCAATATCTCCTCTAACATCATATCAAATCGTTTATTTAATCTTTTTAAATGTTATATCAAATAATTTTATGATTTTCAACTATATAATATAAAATATATTTTATATAATCTTATCAAATATTACATTAAAATTTTTCTAATTTCTACTACATAATATAAAATAAAGTATATTAAATTTATTAATTAATATAAATATGCAATAATTACATTTAAAAAATAATATAAATAAATATTTTTTTTACAGTATCCCTTTTTAAAACACCCATCTCCAAACAACTATTCCCTATCTTTAAATTACTTGGGCTGTTTGTTTGACATATTTAGATAGAATTTAGCTTAGTGACATATATTGAGGAGTCATGTTGAGTAGTTAAAAATTTAGAGTTGTTAGCCAAAAACTCGTTTGGATGTAGTTTTTGTGTAGATGAGTTAGAGTCAAAACGTTGTTTGGATGTAGATTTAAAATGAGTAGTTGTTTTTAGTTGTTAAAAAAGAAATTATTTAAAATAAATAGTTAAAAATGAGTTACTTTGATTGATTTGAAATGAATAATTAAAGATGAATGGTTAAAAGTGATGGACTAGTTATAAATAAATGATTAAAAATGAACGGTAAAAAATAAGAGTTATTTTTAAAAGTAAAAATGAGAAAGAATTAATAAAAACTCGTTTAGACATAGATTTTTGAAGAGGAATTATTAAATCTTAAAACTAAATCCAACTTACAAAGAAGTCCCTTAACTTCTTCTTTCTCTTCTACTCTCTCTTTTTCTCTTTTCAACTCCAAAATCCAATCAACCTAACCTCTAAAAGGCAATTTAAATCTTTTCAAAAAAAAAAAGAGGCAATTTAAACAATTTCCATTCAAATTCAATGGAGGCATGCATATTTTTGAAACTCCTGTCAAGTTTATTTTCCTGCTATATTCTATAATTAAAAAGAAATCAAAATCCTTCCTTTCAAAAATTAAAATTAAATAGAATTTCCAATATTACTGAGCGCTCACTTCATATTCCAAAACCCTTCCCTTACTCTGTCTAGGGTTTGAGTTCATATAATTTTTTTTCCTTTTTTTTTGGTTTATCTTTATCGATTTTGTAGCATTTTGGTCTGTAAACTTATCGTTTTAGGAACGTTCTTTGGTTTTTAATTTCGTTAGTTTGATTGCAATGTATACGCGAAGAAGAGGGAGGGCGGAAATCTGCTTTAATGCCGATGGCGGCTTGAAGAAATCCAAGCAAGGTTTGTTCTTCCTTTGATTTTTCTGTATAAAGCTACTTCTTGAAGTTCCTTTTGTTTTTCTTGCTCAATTGTATTGCGTTGCCCTGTTTTATGTCGTTGTTTATATGAAGATTTATGTTTTGTGGAGGTTCACTGTTCATGGCAGATTGATGAAAAAATTGATGGCAATGTTGTTTTTTAGCTTTTTTCTGTTCTGGGTTTTCTTTTTTGGGTTAAATCCTGGCATTTGCTTGGAGGGTTCTGAATTTGAAGTTGGAATTGAAAGCTTGTTGGTTTGGATTTGATGAACCTTTGCTTGTAAACTCCTTTTTTGGGAAAGGTTTGAGAATTACAGGATAGGAACTTGGAGTAGTTCCTAAGGGGTGGTGCAGTGGTTGAATACTTGGGCTTTGAGGGAGTCCTTCAAGGTTTCAAGTTCGAGACTCACTTGTGACAACACTTCTTCTATGTCTCTAGTGTCTGGCCTAGGGTCTGGTGAGGTTACCCTTGTTTCAAAAAAAGAATAGAAACTTGGAGAGGAAAAACTTTTCAGCCAAATGTGATTTTGTTTTTTGCTGATTTTTGTTAGTTTGCATCAGGGTGTAACAACTATATATATATATATATATATATATATATATATATATATATATATATATATATATATATATATATATTGTGGATTATTTTGTAGTCATAACAGCTGTTACATCCTCATTCAAGTTTCTTAAACTATTGTTTGCCATTGGTTTATGATTTTTATATGAGTTCAACTTGGACTAGGAGAGGTGATTTGAACCCATGACCGTTTGTGTAGACACTGCTCTTGTTGACCATTCATCTATGAATTTGCAATGCCAATTTGTACATATCCTTGTTACTTTTCTTTTCACAAAAAGTGAAGTTTCACAATCACTAGGTTATTTATATGAATATAGTTAGTTAAAGAAACTAATGAGTATTGGGCATAATAGTAACATTTAGTGTGGAATACTCGATAAAAGCTGTTATTTTTTTTGTTATTTTTGTTTTTCGGTTAATAATCGTTAACTGTTAGACAATTCAGAGTAATCATATTATATAGGAATAGTAAAAAACAATTCTTTTTTGTAACAGAAATGGAGCTTTTATCAATGGGTGTAGGAAGCAAATCGAAGCCATGCACCAAATTTTACAGGTTCAAATCTTCACTTATTTAAATAAGTACTTTGAAAACTAATCTTATCCTTATCTGAATCTTAATAAATTATATTAAGAATCCAGTTTTCGTTCTTTTACAAGCGCTAGTTCTATTCTATAATCTTACTCGTGATTTAACCATTAACTAGAGACTAGAGTATAGCTTGTATGGAGACAACAGTAATTCTTATGAAAAGAATAATTCATCTTATACTGGAATAGTACAATTTTCATATTTCTCGTGAATTGAGTTAGTATATATATTTTTTATACCGGTGCTTGGTCTAGGGACGGACGTGATTATCCTTGTTTCAAAAAAGTATATTTGTTTTCACAAATATTTGGTTTGCAGAATTTTCTTTATATAAGTGTTATGGCTAGTGCTTTGAGAGTTTCCTTAATTACTAAAGGACCATAGGTGCTTCATCAAGCTCTATAGTGTGACAGTAATGGCATAAGCCTTTAAAATTCTTCAAGTAGTAGCAGGACAGAACTTTGTACTGTCTCTCCCCATCGTGTTAACTTAATTCTACAAAATGTGTGTGAGACGTAAAATGAACATTCTTTTCACTTATTAAATTTATTCTGATTGAAGTGGCTGGCCTAGGGATGATCGTGGTTATCCTTGTTTCAAAAAAAATTTATTCTGATTGAAGAAATTAATACTTGGAACTTTTAAAATCGGCTGCTTGACTGAACTCAGCTACGGCTTATTTTAGACTCTCTGTTTGCATATCTTCTACTGCTGCTCATAATGTCGAAAATTAGTAGCGTTGGTGAATCAAGCTGCTGCAATTTTAGTTTCTCCTTGGTCCTTATAACTTGTTTCCTTTCTGTTTTTGTTATCATCCATTAATGAATGGAGAATAGTTAATCATTACTTCTTTACGTTGCATATGATTTATTTATCATCTGTGGTTTCTCTTTTTAAGTCTACTTGATTTTGTGTGGATGAACTTAAAAGAGCTTTCTTTACCTTGTTTTGACTGGTGTGTACTCATTTTAATTTCAAGTTAAACTTGGAAATGTATTTAGTGGTCAAACTTGCCCTAATCAACTTGAAAAGCATGAAATTAATTCTGACACCTTACACATGTTGAGAACATCAGTGTTTTCAATGTAAATTTCCTTCATTCTGATAGTTTCTTCCTATTATGGTTTCAGCACTACTGGTTGCCCATTTGGTGAAGGATGCCATTTCCTGCATTATGTTCCTGGCGGTTATGATGCTGTTGCACAAATGATGAACCTAGCACCTAGAAATATGGCAGCCGCCCCTCTGCCAATGTCCAATGGCTCAGCCGCTTCGGGTGCTAAAACTCGTATGTGCAACAAGTATAACTCTGCCGAAGGCTGCAAATTTGGTGACAAGTGCCATTTTGCTCATGGAGAATGGGAACTCGGAAAGCCTTCAACTCCATCTCACAACGATCCTCGGGCCATTGGACATATTGCGAACCGTTTACCTAGTAGGATGGATGCAGCTTCACCAGGCCATGCAGCCAGCTTTGGTGCCTCGGCCACAGCAAAGATTAGTGTTGATGCTTCTCTGGCTGGACCCATCATAGGGAAGGGTGGCATAAACTCCAAGCAGATTTGTCGTCAAACAGGAGCCAAACTTTCGATCAGGGACCACGAATCAGATCCCAACCTCAGGAACATCGAACTGGAGGGGACGTTCGATCAGATCAAGGAAGCAAGCACAATGGTGAGGGAGCTTATCGTTATGGTTTCGCTGGCAGGCCCTCCGAAAGCAGCTACGGGAGCAACAAAGGGCTTGGCGGCTTCTCCAGGTAACAATTACAAGACGAAACTTTGTGATAATTTTGCTGAAGGGTCCTGCACATTTGGAGAAAGATGCCATTTTGCGCATGGCGATGCCGAATTGCGTAAATCTGGTGCATGACCAAATCCATTTTTACAGTATTTTTTTCACTCTCAACTCTAAAGCTTAGAATTTTGGTGAAAGCCTTGGGTTCAATATCTTTTGTTAGATGGAATTATGTATCTTGCGTTATCAACATGACAATGTAGCCTACTGGAAATTGACAGTTTGTATGGTTTAGAGTTGTAATCGCAGTTTTGTGTGGACCCAATTCTTTCACTCTTGTACCTGATTTTCTTTTAGAGAAATATTTACTAGATTGTATTTCTTTTAGAGAAATATCAACATGACAATGTCCGAGCATGATATATAAAATAATGTTCACAAACCACAATCTATTTTATTTTATCTTTTGAGTTTAAAATCAAATAGATTGTAGTCTATATTAAGTCACATAGATGGACATTATTTTATATATCATGCATGAAACACGGTGTAAATATTTCTCTTTCTTTTATGCTTCTACTTTAAAAAAAAAGAAAAGAAAAGTTCGACAAGGTTTGAATTTGAATATGTAATCAATTGGTTACTTGAAGTTTTTAGTTTGATATTTGAATAGTTAACTTTTACAAATTTAGTTCATCCATGATTATGAATGAGAATGACTAAGTTTTTATCAAACCAATGAACTTGATTCTAGTTTTTAAATCATAGGAATTAAATTTTAATGTCTCCTAATCATATCATTTAAATCCTATAAAAATTAAAATATTATTTAATCTTTGTACTTTTAAATTTTGTTTCAATTTGCTTAAAAAAACTTATAATTAATTCTTAGGATAAATATGAAAATAATATTAATTGTAATTGATTCAACAATATTAATAATTTTAATACAAACAAAATTCATAATATGAATACATATCTAAAATGTATAGAAAGAATGTGTATTTTTAAACAAAATTAACAAAAGCTTGCCATTTTAGGCTATTTTAAATACATAAAACTAAAAGTTGAGAACAAATTGATTAAAAAAACTCAAAAACAAAAATGAAATAAGGTTAAAATACCATTTTAGTCCCTCAATTATTTGTTCCATTTTGGTCTATCAATTATCAAAAGTCCAATTTTAATTTTAAAGTTGCCATGATTTAAAATTTAATGAATTGTCAAAAAAAAAAAAAAAAAAAAACAAAACAAAATGGTTAAGTTATCTACTTCTTCATTGTTATTTATTTATTTATTCTTTTTTTTCCTTTTAATATTAACTAAGAAATGAGAAAGGACCACATTTGTATGGCCATCTTGCAATTTACCAGAATTCAGTTGTTAGTTATAATCCCACCCAATTTCATCTCTAAAAATCGGCCGATTTATGGGAAATTGATGGAGTTCATGAAGATGGCATTGAAAATATGGTCATTTGCCATTTCTTATTTAAAGAGAAGAAAAAAAAAAAATAATGAAGAGGAAGATGACTTAACTAAGAAAAAAAAACAATAAAAAAGAAGTTGACTTTTATTTTAGTATAAATTGGAGGACGTTATATAAAATACAACTGCTCTCAAATAATTCCTGACTGTGAAAATAAAATAAATAACTTTTTTTCTGCCTCCACCAACATTTTGAACTAAGAACGAATTTTTTATAGTTGAAAGACCAAAAATCTATTTTAACCCATAATTAAAAAAACATTTACACTAAAAACAAATTAACGTAAGATTCCGCAGCCATGAGATTCTTCCGATCCCCCAAGCAGGATCTGCACCGTCAAAACGTCACAATCGAACACTTCAAAATCGAACGGTGCAGATTGCAGATCATTCAGTTCGGAGAGAAAATTAGGAAACGCAAGATAAGCAACAAATAAGAGAACGACACGTAAGCAGGGATTAGCCATGGGCGGGCCCACAGCCACGTGTGCCGCATTGTGCTTAAATACCCGTCGTTCTCCATGAAAAATACCCCCATTAAAACTCGAGCTCCGTTGCCGGCGATCTGAAGGCGGCGCAGCCGTGAGCGGCGGAGACAGTGGCCACGCTTTTTCTTCTCTTTCAGGTATCGTTTTCTTCACCATTCTGTTCTTTCGTTTGTTTGTTTCGATTCTTTGTTTTCACTTCGCTCAATGTGTAGATCTGTGTTGAGAATCTGTAAATTAAACTGTTGCGTGATTTTTGATTTTTTTTTTTTGAGATTTTAGTGTCTGTAGTGACTGGAAAATCGGATTTTATGTGCATTTATGAGTCCTGAGATATTCAGTCTGGTAATTTTTAGCTTATTATTTTATCCTTTTCTGAACAAATCGGAAACTCCTTTTGTTTTTTGTTTTTTTTTTCCTCTTTATACAGATTTATTAATCGGTTTATAGAACTGTGATGGCTCATTTTCAATTTCATATATATATATATATAAAAGCATGGACACACCATATTGGGCTAAGAATCTGTATTAGATACGTCTAGGACATATGGCAAGATATGCCTAAGATTATCAGATACGGCAATTGAAGTATCTAATTTTTTATTTTATTTTTTTAATATTGGACACTAGAAGAGACGTAGAAGAAACGTCCAAAATATGTCCAAAATATGTGATAATGGTTTTGCATTTTTTAAAAACTGTATTTATGAGTCCAACCTATTATATTCCCCAAATTAAACTCATTTTAATGAGCCCAACCCATTATTCTCCTTTTGTAAAATCCATGTTATTGCTACTAGAATGAAATTCAATTTCATATGTTTTATTTAGTAAAATTATAAAAAGAAAAAAGCTAACCTAAATTCAATTTCATACATTTTATTTTAGTAAAATTGCGGTATCTCTGTATCATGTTGTATCTGTATCCCCTATTTGTGTCCCTGTCCGTGCTTCATAGTGTATATATATATATATATATATATATATATTTCAAAAGAACAAATCGTGGACGTCTTGTTCTACATGGTCATATCAATGCCTTCATTTAGTTTTGGTCTAATATTTTGTTGGTTGTCATTTTTTGTTTTTATTTAAGGTTCTTATGACTTTTCATTTTGCATTTATGAAAGTAATAAAAGCAATTCCATTTGACAAAGGTGTTATTTGTTTTCGAGTCAATTAGGATGGGCGCCGTCTCTGTTTCAGCATGCATCTGTATCATTCGCCATCTTTTTTGTGTGTTCTAAGAAAGAAAATGACTAATCTTCAGTCCTACAGTGTGTTGAATAGTTTTGAAAATTATTTTTCAACTGTGGTTAGGTGAACTTTAATTGTAGATAAGGGAATTTTATAAGAAAAATAAGAGTGCTTAGGAATCACACTTTTGCTTTTAATTCTTTAAAACAATGATCTGAACTTTGTGTTAGATATTAGAGTCCATTGGGCCTTATTGTTAGGGTTAGTATTAGTAGCCTATATATAGAATATGTTAGAGTTTGTATCAAGTGTGGCTTATAGCCTCCACTTCTTCTTCAATAAACAATTTCTCCAAATTCTCTCTATTCATCCATGGCTTCCATGTCTTCTTGCTGCATTTCTAAACTATTTCACTTTGAAGGTAGGCTCTCTTCAAGGTCTCAAGTTCGAGACTCACTTGTGACATTACTCGTTCGATGTCTTCTGCCTAGGGACGGGCGTAGCTAGGGATGGGCGTGGTTACCCTTGTTTCAAAAAAAAAAAAATGACGGCTACAAATAGGCAATTAGGAAAAACCCAAAATTGTGAGATTGTCAAAATCACTTTTGCTTAAACCCACGCTCTTGTGTGTTGGTGAAAATACATATCCTCGTGCAGGATAGAAAAGCAGATTGTTGCTGCTCTTATTCGATGGAAACGATACAATGCAGTAGTTGTCGTGTCGGTATAAGCTTGTTGTCGCGAGCAACATTAAAGCGGGATGGATAAGATTTTTTATTTTGTATTCTATCTTTTCTTTCTCTGCCTTGACTAGGCAGCGAAGTGTCTTGGCAAGTTGGCTTCTTTGTACTGCCACCCCTCACCTTTGGCCCTTTTCTTATGTTTCCCCCTCTAATTTCCTGATAGCCGTTTGTTGAATTATTAGGTTCGCAATTAAATTTTATTTATTTACAAACCTTGTAAGTAGAATATGGGGGCCTGATGAAGACCTTTATTTGATCAAGGCATGTTGCAGCCTATTATCCTTGCATCTGAAACTTCAATTTGTGTAGCCTACGTTATTAAATTTTAATATCCATAAAGTTTTAACATCTAGAGTCTACTAGATTTGTTTGAATCGAAATTGTTTATCATTTTCATTTTATGAAAATGATTGCTGGGCTTTTCTTTTGTGCTAAACAGTCTAGCCCGGCTGTTAATTGTTTAATGTAATAATTTTTTGGTCTCCTCAGTTTTTGTTCTTGATTGTTTCAGGACAATTTCCTTCAAAAATGGGTGCTGGAGGTCAAATGTCTTCCTCTCCTGCTTCTCTCAGGAAGTCAGATTCTGACCACTTGAAGCGAGTTCCATCCACAAAACCACCATTCACCCTCGGTGAACTCAAGAAAGCCATTCCCCCACATTGCTTTAAACGCTCGGTTCTCCGTTCGTTCTCTTATGTCGTTTATGACCTTATCTTAGCCTCTATCTTCTATTATGTTGCAACCACTTACTTCCAAAACCTTCCTAGCCACTTCTTTTATCCAGCCTGGGCTTTATACTGGGCTGCTCAAGGCTGCGTCCTTACTGGAGTATGGGTCCTTGCCCATGAGTGCGGTCACCATGCCTTTAGTGATTACCAGTGGCTCGATGACACCGTTGGCCTCATCCTCCACTCTTTCCTCATGGTCCCATACTTCTCTTGGAAGTACAGCCACCGCAGACACCATTCCAACACTGGTTCTCTTGAGAGAGATGAAGTCTTTGTCCCTAAACAGAAATCTGCCATGAAATGGTACTCAAAATACCTCAACAACCCACTTGGCCGAGTCCTCACCCTCACCATCACACTCGTCCTAGGCTGGCCTCTCTACTTAACATTCAATGTCTCCGGGCGACCCTATGACCGTTTCGCCTGCCACTATGACCCATATGGCCCCATCTACTCCGACCGCGAGCGGTTGCAGATATTCATCTCTGATGCTGGGCTACTGGCTGTTATATATGGACTCTACTGCCTCGTTCTAGCCAAAGGAATCGCCTGGGTGGTATGTGTTTATGGAGTGCCATTGCTGATTGTGAATGGGTTCCTTGTCCTAATCACATACCTTCAACACACTCACCCAGCATTGCCTCATTACGATTCCTCGGAATGGGACTGGCTAAGAGGTGCTTTGGCCACAGTCGATAGAGACTACGGAATCTTGAACAAGGTGTTCCACAACATCACAGACACTCATGTGGCCCATCATTTGGTATCCACAATGCCGCATTACCATGCAATGGAGGCAACCAATGCAATTAAGCCAATTTTGGGTCAGTACTATCGCCTTGATCGTACTCCATTCGTCAAGGCAATGTGGCGAGAGGCTAAAGAGTGCATTTACGTGGAGCCCGATGAAGGTGAGAAGAAGGAAGGCGTTTTCTGGTATAGGAACAAGTTATGATCTGTTTATGGAAGAAGCTATGAGATAAATGCTTTATTTTCTTCTTCATTATGGACCTTAGTTTTTGTTATAATGAAGTTTTGCTCTGCTACCAAAATGCCATCCCTTGCGTTAGGCCAGTCAAGTTTTCTCGGTTAGTTTGCTTTGTAATTCTAGATTATGAGAAACTCTTAGGTATGCCGATGCTCGATGACGATGGGCATTTAATATTAATGCATGTAGTTAACTGTTTTGTAAGACTATGCATTTAAGTTAAGGGAAGATTAGCCTCTATGATGTTTTAATGATCAATGTGGGATAAGTTCTCATTGATCTCAAAAGTGGGTATAGCTTAATGACTTTTTTTTGCCTTTTATTTTAAAAAAGACTTTTTTTTTCTGATAATAACCCACCTGTAGAGAATTGGGAACACCCATCTCAAGATCTCATTAGTGGGTGTTGAACTTTAGATCTATAGAAATATATTTTAAAGATTTCAAGGCTTTACCAATAAAGTTGGTCCTTAAAAACCTGAAAAAGAAAGTATATTTTATGGAGTTTGAAATATTTGTGGTTGGTTTGTGTATCAATGCTGTAGGTGGAATGTGAGGTCGAAAAAGGAATATAAAGATTACATCTTTCGTTTGTGATAGGAATTTGGTGGGAAAGATTGGCATTATCATATATTTTGTGGGCTTACGGCTGATAAAATAAGCACCACAAATGCTCGAGAAAAGGACTTGAAAAATATTTTCGACCAATAACTTTTTTGTTTTCGACCAATCACTTTTTTGTTTTCTTGGCATTGATTGATTTCCAATCACTTTCACAGTTGAAATCAATGTCAAGAAAAAAAAAATCAATTTCTTATTTAAATAATAAGAATAATAAGAATGAGAGGGATGAAGTGAATTGAAACAATAGAGATTATTCATTGTAGTCTATATGGGATTAGTCGGTATCATTTTTACGTATAAAATGCATATAGTATAAATAACCTTACATATACAACTTTGGATTTTTTTTCCTTGAAAAACAAGAACACTTCATAAACTACACCGAACCTATAAGACAACCGAACCTCTCATTTGAGGCAAAACAATTATTGGGGACAACCCCCCAAAAATATCGCTGGCCCCAAACCACAACTTGGACGGTGGTCAACCAATGACGAAACTGATAATAGAGATATTAAAGGTCTAACCAACATCGTCAAAACCATAAAGGTTGACTTTTAATGCACTTTGGGGGATAGACCTGCTCTTGCCCCGGAAATACCGAGCTAAAAACTGAATAATAAACCTTTTATCCACCAGATTCTTCTTGAAGCAGACCAAGAGAAGACCCTTCAACCTAAACCTAATAAGCCTCCAAACAGCAGACCGACTAATAAAAAAACTTAAACAAGCATAAAAATCATACATCAGAAATGATGAACACCAGCCAAATATAACAACACCCTATTACAAACAGAAACCATCAGTAATACGCTCAGAAGAAAAAACAACCAAATAAAAATGGAAAACCCTAACTTAAGCTTACCATTCTTGGCAAGGATCAAGTCTTCAACCTCGCCTCTTCAATTTGTGAATGGTCAATCTCATTTTAAGTGCAAGTTTTTTTAAAAAAATTTGGAGAAAATAAAATATGAAGTTGTTATGAATTAAAGGTACATGAATTAAATTTGGTCGACTTCATCGATTCACATTAATTATAAGCTTAAGAAGCAGGCGCGGATCCATGATTTAAATTTTGCGGGGGGCCAACATTTTTTTCATTCCATTGGGCTCCCAGTCCTCGACTATACACCTCCTAACCCATAATATTTTATTGTCAATGAAACCCTTGTAAAATTAATTGTTAGGTTTCGGTGGAAACCATGAAATAAATTTATAATGTTTTGATTTCACAAGAACCACGAAGCATGATGATTGATTGGCAAAAAATATGTTATATATATATATATTAAAAAGTTATAAATGTCAAAAAATTTGATTTTACATCCTTGAATTAATGCATCTCTAAAATTTTGATCTATTATTTAATATGTTCTTAAACTTTCGGACACGTTTGGTGGGGGGATTAACTTAATTCGGATTAAGTTAATCCCCGTAATAAGCGTTTGGTGGAGGAGTTAAGCAAAGCTGGATTTCAATCGCATTAAACTCAGATTTTGAATAGTGATTACTGTTCAAATCCGAGTGATTTTTCATCTCCTTGACACGTCTTTATTTTCTCTTCCTCTCTCTTCTTCTAGGTGCGTTTTTCATTTTTGTCTTTGATTCCTCATCCAATTCAAGCTTGCAATGGTTATTTTGTTTTCAGATTCATCATCTACGTTATTCTTTGCATTTTTTGACATCCAATTTTCCTAGGTTTATTGAGTTTTGATTAGATTCTCGTCTCCTTCGTTCTAATCTTCCATTTGCATGTTTTTTCACAGATTGGTCTCCTTTGTCGGTGAATCCTTCAAATCTAGCCGCTCTTAGGGCTCCATTGAGTTTGCATGTGTAGATATCATCCTTCGTTTGGGCATACACTGTGTACAAATCAGAAAGCATCAATGGCTTGGAAGGATCTTAAAATTTCGACTTCGTTTGGGCCTGTGTACAAATCAGCCAACCTTCCCGGTCGATGATGAGCCATGTTTCAATTTTTAACTTTTAATTGAATGGTTTGTTTGCCATTTTTATCTCATTTTGATTTGTTCTCTCTGTTTTTTACAACTTGATTTTTTCACTGTTGAAATCAAAATTTTGTTCTTCCTTTTTTCATTGAGCTCAATCTATTCAAGAAGATTTCACTATTCTTGTTAATTGTTTCAATTTGTTCTCTTTTGAAACATTGCTACATTTATTATTCTCCGTTTCTCCATCGACCTTCATCTATTCCACAATTTATTTCATCTCCATGGTTTCTATTTCATCTATTTGATTCCCTATTGATATTTTGCAATTAATAATGTTTTGTCTTTTTGTATTGCTCATTGTATCCGACTTGTTACATTCAACTTATTAAGTTGATTAAAATGAAAAAAAAAAATTGAACTCTCTTTAAAAAATTGACTATATCGAATGGGTTAAGAGTGCAATGATTTAATTGTTTTGTTGTAAACCAGTTCAACATCAATGTCATAGATTCAATTTCGAGAATCGGTATTTGTCCACCCTCTTCCAATTTATAAAAAAAAAGGTTGACTACATTTTCGATTTAAGAATAACCTTAAAAAGCAATATAAATAATTAATGAATTTGAGCATTTCAATCCTTCTTTATTTTTCTTAGAGTTCCAAGCTTGCTATGCATGTGATCCTTTTTTTTTAATGAATCCATGTGTCTTCATTTAACAACTTAATATCTTAGTTTCTTATAATTGTTTTAAAAAACAATAATTTAGATAGATTAAGAATTGTTTTGAAAGATATGATTTGGTGACAATACTTTTTTTTAAGGGGATTTTGCATGTATATCAAAAAATAGCAAAATATTTCCATCTATAGCACAAAATCCAAAATAATTTCATTTGTAGCAGAAAATTCAAATTGATTTCTATCACTTGTCGAGTTCTATTAGTGATAGAATTCAATCAATGATAGACTCATTCTATCACTGCTTAAGTTTTCTATCAGTGATAGAAATCTAAATTGAGTTCTATCACTAGGTGAGTGATAGACTATCATTAGGTGAGTGATAGAAATAAATATGCTATAGATGAATTGTTTTAAAAATTATGCTACAAATATAATACAAGAGGTAGAATATGCTGCTGATGGTAAATTCTCTTTTTTTAAAGTCAATATCAATTTTATGTTAAAAATCTAGTTTCATAATAATCTTAACATTATTTATTTATTATTATAAGATTTGGTTTCAATAGTTAATTTTATTTTCGGTTAAAATACAATCTAAATTCCAATTATAAATTTTAA
This sequence comes from Sicyos edulis, assembly GCA_036507275.1. NCBI lineage: Eukaryota > Viridiplantae > Streptophyta > Magnoliopsida > Cucurbitales > Cucurbitaceae > Sicyos > Sicyos edulis. The sequence goes on from CM071847.1 coordinate 40,412,911, forward strand.
AAAATTAAAATAAATTATACCACTTTTTTCATTAAGTAATTAAATTAAAGTGATTTTTATATAATTTATATGTCTTTCTAAATTTGTTGAATGTATATAATTTTTTTTTGAAAATGAATGTATATAAAATATGTTATATTGTTTTTAAATTTAATATAGATATTAAGTTAAAATTGGAATAAATAATAAAATGTATATTGATCAAATATATTTTTTAAAGAGGGTAATTTGGGTGCAGCCATGGGTGCATCCTACCCATAATGTCAACATATGTGACACCTTTGGTGCCACACATCTCAGCTCACTTTTTTTTTTAAATAAAAAAATATTAAAATGTGTGTATGACATATGAGTGACGTGGAGCCATGACTACATCCAAATTGTCCTCTTTTTTAAATACTAGAAAACTTATACGTGCCTTACACGTTTAATATATTTTAACATATTTTTAAATTTTAACAATTTTATAAATATATAAAATAAATAAAATATAAAAATAATATCGACTATTATTTTTAAACATATATATTACATTTTTTTTAAAAAATACATATACATACATATATATATATATAATTGTTTTTTAAGATTAATTAAATATTGATTTTAATTGCATAAAAATATTTATTTGTTTATAGGTTAAAACTACCATCGATTTGTTTTTTTCAATAAATAAATTCTTATATATCAAGAAAAGTAAATGTTTTTTTCAATAAATAAATTCTTATATATCAAGAAAAGTAAAGAATATATATATATATATATATATATATATATATATTTATTTATTTATGATGAATACTTTTAGAAGTTTTCATTTGGTAAGTTTAATACTTACAACTAGGGGTGCAACAAAAAACCGAAAAACCGAAAAACCGAACCGAACCGAACCGAACCAATGGATCGGATCGGTTTTTTACCTCAAAATTGGACATATCGGTTTGTAATTTGAAAAAACCGAAAATATTGGATCGGTTCCGGTTTTCATTTTAAAAAACCGATCCAAACCGATATATATATATAGTCAATAATTCATATAGAGTAATCTTCTTTCCATTAATATTTCTTTAATTCACCCCTATTTCAAGTAAAAAATATCCTTAAATAATTTTAAATAAGTTAAAAATACTTCTAACATTTTAAAAAATAGTTGTTTACGAGAATGTTGTTTTTATATGAGAAATATTATTTTTGATATATTAAAAAAAATTGGACATTGGATCGGATCGGATCCATTTTTGGACATTGAAAAACCGAACCAATGGTTCTATACTTTATTGGACATTGGATCGGATCCATTTTTTGAAAACCGAAGAAATTGGTTCGGTTGTCGGTTTGGTACAAAACCGACAAAAACCGAACCGAAATCACCCCTACTTACAACAGTATACAAATAACATTGGTTTAAAACATAACTCATTTTCTTTCGAACAAAATAAACAAACTCTTACGATTTTATCTCAACTTAAATTAATTTGAATATATAAAGAAACTCACGATTTTATCTCAACTTAAATTATTTTGAATACATTCAAGATCTTGTATTAAAAATTAGTACAATTTTAAAATGAAATAATATACAATAATTATGTAACATTATTGATTTGCTCGATGATTTTGTACAAATTTAGGCTCTTGTATTAAAGTTTACACAATTACTTGATCATGGTGAAACAAAGATTAATTGTTATAAACACATCAAACTTAAGATTAAAAATATGAATAGAGTATAATTTGATATAGAATCTATGTTCTCTTAGTGTATCTTATATCTTATAACATTCAAAAGCATCTTTTGATATTGATCAAGATATTTAAGGAAAATTAAGAAGAGAAATAAAAAAAGGAAAAGAATCTAATCAATTTCCAATTACTTTGAAATTATACAAACACACAAAAAGATATTTAGGTAAAAGGTGATGGAGTATTCGTTTGACTTCGAATTCAAAAACATCTTGTAAGAACTAAGAAATCATCTCTTGCATCATTCATTCCATCTTCTAACTTCTGGGAAGAAAGCAAGTGCCTTCTTTGAAGATCCAAAGAGCATTTGTAATGTCAAAATCTTAAGATACTTTGAAGATTGAAGAGCTCCATAACAATTAATTGAATAAACCAATCTAATTGAAAGATATGGATCTTTTTTTTTTTTTTTTTTTGAGGAAGAAAGAAAGATGTAGATCTTAGAATTGATGAATAAATGATGAAAAACTTATTTTTATAGGTAAAAGTTGAGAGTTACAAAACCTTTCAAATTTCAAAACCTATAAAATGGATTCTTCCCCATTATCTAGTTAATTGAAAAAAATAATTTGTGAAAAAACTCTTTATATTCCAACATTTGAAGAGGTTTATGCATTAATTATTAATTATGTATACTTGTTGTATTCATTTTAATTATTTAATATTCAAACTTAATTTTAAAAAAATGTAATAAAGTTTCTCACGTTTTCATTTAAATCTTCAAGTTAAAACACGTTACTATTATTATTATTAATTAACTCACTTTCACACGTTCATATTATTAAAGTTATGTAGATAGGTTAGATTTTTTTTTTCTTAAGTATTAAAAATAAATTTAGATGGAATGATATATTTGTAATATAAAATATGGTTTAAGAATAAAATTGTTTAAAAATGATTTTTTTTCTTAAGCCATACTTTAAAATAATATGATTAAGATTAAGATAAGATTAAAATATGAAAAAGGAAATTGAATTGCATTTCATGTGGTTATAAAATAAATTAATGGAAGAATTTGAGGAATTTTTTTAGAGATAATATTTATATTTTTTATAGATAAATTGATGTGGTTGAATTGCATTTGATGTTTTTTATAGATAAATTCATAGATAATTGTTTTTGTACGTGGGTTTTTGCTTTTTTGTTTGTTTTTTTTTTTTTTTAATTTTAAGAAGACAATGGCATATTTGTAGATATTTTATATGGCTTAGGGCAACATCGTCAAAAAATGATTTTCTCCTTAAGCCACACTTTAAGGTATTAAGATATATTTTTTTAATAAATATCATATTATTACTATTTTAAATGAATGTCATTTATCTATTGTCAAGGGAAAATAAATTAAATAATAGACATTTTTAAAAAATGCATGAAAAATGTTATATAAAAACTCAGCTTAACTTAATCCTCCCTGCACTAAACACAATAAATTTAATTTAATCCAGACTTATCTTAATCTGTTCACCAAACACAGATTAACTTAATTCTCAACTTAACTTATTACTCAGCTTAATTTAATACAGACTAACTTAATCCTAATCTCTGCACCAAACACGACCTCAATCTATTATCTAATATTATAATTTTGTATATAATTAAATATTAAAATTAATTTGATAAGCATAACAAACTTTTTTTAAAATTTATAAACTTTTTTGTAAATATAAGTTTGTGAAGACAATATAGTTTAACCAACAAGAATAGAGCTGTTGAAGTTTGAGTTTTTTCTTTAATTAATTTTCAGTTTTTATTTAAGGTTTAAGTTTCTTTATATTTAATATTGATTAAGTTTTTGTTTTAAGTTTCTTTTGATTTTATAACTCTATTGGAGTTATGTCTTTTAAGTTTTATTATGTTTTGTTTTTAAATGTTGTAAGTTATAAGTATTAATTAGTTTCAACTTTTATACCTATATAAGGATGAACAATCCTTGAGAAAGTTTGTAACACCAATAACAAACTTTTTTGGTACTACAATTGTGAAACCACATTTGAGTACACATATTTTGTGATACAATTTTTTAACAACATTTGTGTATCACCAATTTCCTCATTTCTAATAGAAACATATTCACATTTGTTTCACTCTCACATTTTCTCTCTTTATTCAACAAACATTGAGACTTTGATTTGACTTTTGCTTCCGCAATATTCACTTCATATTCCATTTTTTTCCCAACAGTGGTATCAGAGCCTTAGATTTAAAGTCCTGTGATTTTATTTGAGAGTGAAATTTTTATTTTTTGTATTTGAATATGTCTTCAAATTTTGGTGTCACCTCTCCTCCACATTTTAGTGGTGAAAATTACCAATTTTGGGTTGTTAAAATGCAATCCTATCTCAAAGCCCTCGGCCTTTGGGAATGCGTTTCTACTGATGCTGATCCTCAACCATTAGGAGAAAATCCGACGTTGAATCATATCAGATTACATGAAGAGGAGAAATTGAAGAAGCCCAAAGCTCTATCTGTGATTCATGCCGCTTTATCAGATCTTATATTTGCTAGGATTATTGATTGTAAAACGGCAAAAGAAGCTTGGGATAAATTGCAAGAGGAATTTGAAGGTAGTGCAAGGGTGAAGGCTATCAAATTATTGACTCTCAAAAGAGAGTTTGAAATGCTAAAAATGAAGGATTCAGATTCTGTAAGGGGCTACACAACAAAAGTGATGACAATTGTAAACCAGATAAGACTTGCTAGTGAAACTTTTACTGATCAAAGAGTTGTGGAAAAAATAATGGTCAGTGTTCCTAGCAAATTTGAGTCAAAGATCTCAGCAATAGAAGAGTCTTCAGATTTGACTACTCTTACCATTTCTGAATTAATTAGCAAATTGCAAGCCCAGGAGCAAAGGGATACAATACGTAATGAGGAGCATGTTGAGGGAGCATTTCATGCCATGTTTAAAAGTAATAAACTTGTTGCAGAAGATGGTAGACAAATAACCAAAGGTCAAGAAAGTAAGGAGAAAGGAGGAGCATCAGAAAAAACAAAATTTCCTCCATGTCGCTTTTGTAAAAGGACCAACCATGATGAAAAAAATTGTTGGTTCAAGAACAAACGATTCTACCACTGTGATTATTGCAACAAGGATGGGCATACAGAAAAGTTTTGTTATGCCAAACAAAACCAAACAAAAAACCTCCAACAACAAGCAAATTGTGCAGAAGACAATGAAGAAACAAACTTTTTATTTATGGCTTCTCATGCAGAGACAACAAGTCAACCTCTTGGCTTATTGACAGTGGATGCACTACCCATATGGCTAAAGATATCAATCTTTTTAGCCAAATTGACCGATCTATACAGTCCAAGGTGATTCTTGGACATGGTGAGACAATACAGTGAGAAGGCAAAGGTACTGTCATAATGAATACCAAACAAGGTGAACATAAAATATCTAATATTTTATATGTTCCAAGATTATCTCAAAACTTGCTTAGTATTGCTCAATTGTTGCATAATAATTTTTCTGTGGCATTTAAAGATCAAGTTTGTGTCATTCATGACCCTCAAGGAGTAGAGATCGCAAGGGTCAAAATGGTTGATAATGCCTTCATTTTAAATGGTGACTCGATAAGTCATCATGCACTAAACACCGAAGTAGAAGAAAACAAAAGGTGGCATCATCATCTTGGTCACTACAATAACAAGGTTTTGAAATCCTTGAATTCTTCTAATAAGGTTGATGATTTTTCCAATTTTATCTCATTTGGTCAAATTTATGAAAGTTGCCTAGAATGGAAGATGCATAGATTACCTTTTTTAAAAGGTGGTAATTTTAGAGCCAACGACAAGCTTAAATTGGTTCACAATGAAGTTTGTGGTTCCATTTGCAACACATTTATTGGGAATAAATATTTTATTCCATTTATTGATTATTTTACCAAGATGACTTGGGAGTATTTTTTGATTGAGAGAACTCAAGTTTATGGTATTTTCAAGAAACTTGTGAATCTAGTTGGCATTAAGAATGCTTTCAAGATCAAAGCCTTGGGAATGACAAGTGATTTGAATTTGATTGGATGTCTTTGATATCAATTGGAATGATTTAATTGATGGTTTTAAATTAAGCGTTCGACGTATGTTTCTTCTTTTGGAATTTCAAGAAGTCAAGAACTTGTGGTTAGATTTATCGTTGAAATTGGATACGTTGTTTTTGCACAAGCTGCAAATCAAGCGATATGGATTTATAAATTGTTTGATAATTTTGAATGTGTACTAGAAGGACACACAAAAAGATTCTGTGATAAGAAATTTGTTGGTGCCTTTCATCAAATTCAACTTGGTAGACCAAATCACATCCAAGTCAAAATTTTGTTTGTTGAAAGTCGAGAAAGAAAGAGAAAGAAGGCAAAATCAAACTTAATTTTTTGTTATTATGAAGAACAACTTGCTGACATTCTCACAAAAGATTTGTCATCGACCAAATTTATGTTTCAACCTCAGAAGTCCAACGTCACAAAGAAAAACCTCAAGGAGGAGTGTTGAAGTTTGAGTTTTTTCTTTAATTAATTTTCAGTTTTTATTTAAGGTTTAAGTTTCTTTATATTTAATATTGATTAAGTTTTTGTTTTAAGTTTCTTTTGATTTTATAACTCTATTGGAGTTATGTCTTTTAAGTTTTATTATGTTTTGTTTTTAAATGTTGTAAGTTATAAGTATTAATTAGTTTCAACTTTTATACCTATATAAGGATGAACAATCCTTGAGAAAGTTTGTAACACCAATAACAAACTTTTTTTGGTACTACAATTGTGAAACCACATTTGAGTACACATATTTTGTGATACAATTTTTTAACAACATTTGTGTATCACCAATTTCCTCATTTCTAATAGAAACATATTCACATTTATTTCACTCTCACATTTTCTCTCTTTGTTCAACAAACATTGAGACTTTGATTTGACTTTTGCTTCCGCAATATTCACTTCATATTCCATTTTTTCCCAACAAGAGCTTTAGCGACATCTTGTACAACTTAGTAACTATGATGTTATAAGTTCAAATCTCCATTTCCCTAATATTCTTGTATAAAAAAAAGATAATATAATTTATCATTTATAATAATTGAAAGTGAGACATATGTAAGTAACATAAAAATATATAGAAAAAAATTCTTAAAATTTTTTATGCAAAAACAACATAGATATGAAATATTTTAAATATAGTTTTCTATAAATTTCTAAATATTTTTTTTTACAAAATGCATTAAAAAAAGTTTTCCATATAAAAAAAGGCCAAAGTATCAAACATGCTCATAAACTATCACATTTTTTTCAAACTTACTCCTGAACTTTCAAAAGTTTCAAAAGTACCCATGAACTTTACAAAACGTTTCAAAAATACCCTTACAGTTAATTTTGGATGGAAACCGTTAAAGTTTTGTTTCAAAAATACCCTTGGTCTTTAAAAAACATAAATTTTAAATAATTTAGGCCCCGTTTGATAAACATTTCGTTTTTGGTTTTTTGTTTTTGTTTTTACTTTTTAAAAAATAGGTCTGTTTGATAACCAATTTTGGTTTTTGTTTTTAAAATATTAAGAAAATTCTAAATACTAAAAAAAGTGGCTTTTAAAAACAAGTTTTTTTTTTTTTTTGTTTTTAAAAAAGTATGAAAAGAATAAGAATAAATAGTAAAAAACTAAAAAAATTCCAACAAAATGTGATAATTGAAAACAAAAAACAGTTATTAAACATATTTGTTGGTTTTTCATTTTTAAAAACATAAAACTAAAATGATTTATCAAACATACACGATTTTTATTTTTTAAAACAAAAAACCAATAACAAAAAACGAAATGGTTATCAAACGGGGCCTTAGCTTTCCAAATATTTGAATTTTAATATGTCAAACTTTGACCAATTGAGATTGTAGGTTATATGGGGTTCCACCCATGCCCACATAATACTCGTTTGGATTTTATGAACTTTGATACCATATTAGATTATATGAGGCTCCACCTCAAAATCAAGTTGGTCATGATGAGGTTTCCACTCTTTCCGATAAGAGATCTTTAACAAAGTCAAACCTATAGTTTCAAGTTGGGTTGGGTTCCCAAGTTGCGTTAATCTCATATTTCCTATATATAAAAAAAAACTCAATGCATACCTCATAAATATATAAAAAATAAAGAAAATGTGTGTGTGAATTAATTAATAAGATGAGTTAAAAACATATTAGTAAGGAACATATGCTAATTAATAAGATATTGTAACCTAGACTTTGTATAGTATCATACATACATATATATATATATACATATATATACACATATATATATACATATATATATACATATATATATATATATATATTGTTTACATATTTATGGGGTATGAATTGAGTTCTTTTTTTTTATATGAATGAGATTAATACAACTCGAGAACCCACCTCAACTCAAAAATATTAAGGTTGGGTTGGGTTGTTCTATGCATAGGGTTGGAAGGGTCGAAGGCTTGACCAACCTGAAAAGTGTGGTTTATCCAAAAAAATCTTCTAACCCAACTAGACCATGTACACCTTTAACCTATTTAATTGTTTAGGTTTTTTTAAAAAAAATCTTTGTATTTTTAACTTATTGATATTTTTATATCAATATTAATGATTAATTAATTAATTAAATTGTTAGAAAATTAATTTCTTAACATATTTCTTTAATCATTATTGTTAATCATTTTATCTTTGTTTTTAGATGCTTAAAATTATTAAAAAGTGTTAGTTTAAACCAACTAATATTTTATTCTTCGTTGCAACATACTTTAAAATTTTAAATTTATTCTTATATATATTTGCAATTGATAATAACAAACTAAGAAGTTTAAATAAATTATAAGATTTTAAATGAATTATAAATTTTAGTTGTAATAATAAATAAATGTGATAGTTTAAGGGTATGTTTGAAACTTTAGCCTAAAAAAAAGTACAAAAAAATTAAAATATATTAGGGAAAACCAACAAAATTACAAATGATATAGAAAAAAAAGAATAAAATAAATAAATAAAAAGTAAAATAAATACATGATGAAAATATATTTAAAAAATGAAAAAGGAATACAAATAATATATAAGGGGAAAATATACTGGAAAAACAAAAGAAGAAAGGGAAGAAAAGTACAAATAGTATATATGAAAAAGAAAAAAACAATTCAAAAAAGTTAAAAAAACCAAGGAAGAAAGAGAATGAAAGAAAAGTACATAATTATAATATATAAAAATAAATAAAAGAAAAAAAAGACAAAAGGAATAAATATGCAAAAAAAAAAAAAGAAGAAATAATTAAGTGTAACCATTTTAGCTTGAACCTGCACCACCTCAAAGGTAGGGGGGCCAAAACCACTATGTAACTATGTAAAATTGTGAAATTTGTGTAAATTATAATATAAATAGAGTACAATTTTAAATTTTTGGGGTAGTCACCCTTCAGGGTCTGCCAGTGTTAAGAAGATTGCAAATTCGACGAGAAAATACTTTAAAATTCCTTTAACTTTTGAAAGGAGAAAAATAAATAAAACAAAATTACTTTAACTTTTGAAAAGAAAAATCGATTGGCTTGATAGAAAATTTAACCCAAAATCAAACCAAAATCACCCATAATAGTCGATATCATGTGGTCCATCGTGAAGGGAACATATAACTTTTTATTGATAATGATATGAAATAGTTTTTTTAGATTATTCGTAAATTTGCTGCAAAGAGACATCAAAGGAATGGAGAGGCTACAAGTTAATGTCACAAGTATCGAACCTGTGTTCTTGAGGAAGTGCATCTTCAAAGTCCAATCCTCTAACCACTATGCCACCCCTTGAGACATAAGTTTGTTGTTAATATAGACATTTTATCAAGTACGTTTGAAATAATCTTAAACTAAGACCTATAGTTAGTTTATTGTCCATTTTTGTAAAAAAAAAAAAAGCTTTCATTATTCTTTCTTCTAAAAAAAATTGAAAAATATATTCACATTGTTTCGTGTTTTTTTTTTAATGAAAATGATTGTAAATATTTAACCAGTTAAAGAATGGAACAATGAAGATGAAAGTAAGTTTGAAAGGGAACACTAACTGCACAAAGCCTTGGAAAATGGCAATAAATCATGAGCAGTAGGCAGAAGAAATGAGAGAAGAGAGATGAGGCTTTGATTGAACGACATGTCGTCTTTTGAAGATCATGATGCATCCTAATGGGTAGAATGAGTGAAGTATTGTAACCAATCTATATTCCTCATCTTTCCAACCAAAGATCTTCAAAACTGCCATGAAGTTAGTCATCAAAGACTTACCTTACTGACATTGTGTGAAAATGTTTGAAAGAAGAAAAAAAGTTGCTATGAATGTATAACTATTGTAGAGCAAGTGAACAAAACAAACTGGTATTAGAACACTGCATTTGAACAAAACAACAAACTGGTTACCTTGTGGACATATATTGCTGAACCACTACAATTCTAGTTGTATCCATTCTTCTTTCCCTTCTCAAGCATTCCTTTCTTTCAAACCTTTACCTTTTGCATGTTTGATAGAGATATTTGATCTGCTTACGTGCACTCGACTATTCTAATGGGACATATCGCTCGCCTCTACGATATTTTGATATCTAGAAAATTCTACTAGGTGGCCATCATAGATCGAACCATAACTTCTTGAATCCTGAAAATCTCCTCGACCACCAAGTCAAACCAGAATGGTTATATTCTGAAATCTCAAAACAGAGAAGAAAGGTTGTAAGAGATTTTGAAGCCACGTGGAGTAAAAAGCTTGTTACACTCATTTCATCATTTAACAAATATAATACCTACATGATTAATTTCCTCCTATGGCAAATGAAGAGAGAAGTTGAACAATGTTGGAGCAATAAAACAATAGTCCTCTTCCATCTTAGGTTTGAGAGTGTGGGGTAGGAGGCTGCAATAATGATTGAAGAAACACAAGTTGGAAAAATAAACTGAAATGGCAATTTAATGATCTATAAGTGATTGCATAATCAATCTGAAGCAGAGAAAAATGAGTTTGCATACCTGGCCATGAATGTGAATAAGTTGAGTTTTCTTCTGTTCAATCTCAAAGATATGAAAAGTCAACGATAGGAACATGAGAAAGTTTAGGCCAATCTTTTCCTTTTCCTTCCTTGTACCTTTCTATCAATTTGGGGCAATTCCATACTTTCAATGTTTGCAAAGAGCGAAGATGGTGAATCCCTTCCGGCAATGAAGTGAGCTTTGGACAATCGTAAATCAATAAGAATGAGAGCGAAGTGAGGTCGCCTATCCACTCTGGCAAAGTCATTAAATTTCGACATTTTTCTATGGCAATGGATTCGATAGTTGTCGCATGTTTCATTCCATTAGGCAAATACTCTAATTTTGGAATTTCTTCAAGACTTAAAAAGCGGAGACTTCGAAACTCTTTCCATACTACTTCATCATCGTCATCTTCATTAATAGGATATTGCACAAGACGAGAAGTCATTTGTAAGCTCATGCAATCCTTTACTGTAAGGTTCTCAAGATTTCTAAATTGATAGAATAACCCTTTTGGAAGAAACTCAAGATCTTTGATTGTACTAATGGTAAAAGAAGTTAATTTAGACCCAGTAGAAGAAGACTCTTCAACACAATGACTGGTATTAGTTCCAATTACCATATTAAGTAGTTGTATACTAACTGAGCTTATTTTGAGTGATTTCAATTTAGGTGCATGCCAAGGAATTGAAGCCAGCTGAGGACAACCTTTGATCTCTAATTGAGAAAGGCAAGACATTGTTGCTGAAAATGAGACACTACTAGGAGAAATTTCACCTTTCCACCATCCTTTTAAATTCTCCAAGTCTACCATGCTTAATTTCTCAAGGGATGGAAAGAATATTGATGAAGAAGGATAATTGTTGTTGTCAATGTATTCAATGCACGGTAATGATTTAAGAACCAGATGCTTGAGAAAAGGAAATTGAAAAAATTGTGAAAGAGCTTGCAATTTGCAGCAATCTGAAAGCTTTATGCTGACCAAGTGAACAAGAGTATTAGAGGATAGACAACCACCTTGGCCTACCATGCTTAATTTCTCAAGGGATAGAAGAGGCATTGATGAAGAAGGATAATCATTCTTGTCAATATACTCAATGCATGGTAATGATTTAAGACTCAGATGCTTGAGGCAAGGAAATTGACTAAATTGTGAGAGGGCTTGCAATTTGAAGCAACATGAAATCTTTAAGCTGACCAAGTGAACAAAAGTATTATAGGATAGCCAATCACATAACTGGACTCCTTGATATCCACATATTTGTAGCTTTCGGATATTTAGATGTGGTTCTAAGCATTCTAAAACTCTTTCACAGTCATTGTCCAAGCTAGTCTCCATAGGCTCATCTTTGGAATAGTTCCAAACCAACTTCAACTCTTGAACACCCACCTTTTGTTGCAAGTTAAAAGAATTCTTTTCCAGATCATCAATCGTACAGACATCCAAGCCTTTAATAGTTAATGAACCCCTCAACTTTCCCAGTCTATTCAACTCACTTAACTCACAACCAATATCTTTCTTTAATACAAAAAGATTCATTGTTTGAAGACTAGTAAGCTCACCTAGTCCTTTTGGCACATAAGTCAAACATGTACAACCACGCAAATCAAGATGCTTAAGGTTGATACACTTTTTAATATCTTTTGGCAATTCTTCCAAAATCCAACAATCTTTAAGGATAAGCGTTTCCAAATTATACAATGATGTGATAGAATTTGGAAGGAATTGTATACTCAAATTCTTAGCAAGGCTTAGATACCTAAGCTTCATCCAGTTTTTTGCATCTCTAGGCAGCTCTTGCAAAAAGATACACCCATCAAGGATAAGTGTTTCCAAATTATACAACTCAGTTATAGAATTCGGAAGGGAAAATATTTCACTAAAACATATATTCAGATATCTTAAATGTTTCAACTTGCCAATAGATTTAGGCAACTTTTGAAAAGTCGTAACAGAGCTCAAACTCAAAGTCAACGTCCGTAATCGCAAAAACTTGGGGATTATGTTGAGGACTTTTGTCCAATTCCTGCTGGGAGCTTCAATAATTAATGTCCTTAGATTTTCTGCCTCGTATAATAATTCTAGGGACTCTATTTTTATACCAATGCTATGGTAAATTGACATATGTCGGATTTTTTCAATGTCAACCACTCTATCGTTCACATCCATACTAAGACATTCATTTTTTACTATTGAACTAGCCAGAGCATGCATAAAATCGTGCATCTTACACTCTATTATGTCCCCAATTTCATTTCTTGTGACGTCTTGAAAGAACGACCTTGATAATAATTCCATGAAATAATCTTCACCGATATCATTTGGCTCAAATGTGCCATTAGATTGAACAAAACCTTGTGCCATCCATTGTTTTATCACGTCATCCTTTTTTATATTATGATCTTTGGGAAACAAAGCACAATATAAAAAACATTGCTTCAAACTAGAGTGGAGATGGTTATAACTGAGTTCCAGTATTGATAGCATGAATTTTGTCTCCTCTCTTTGCTCTATAACTCGAGAAAGTTCATTATCTTTGAAAGACAGCCAAAGATGAAGTTCTGACTTTTTAGCATTTAAAAGTCGACCTATGGTTCTTATTGCAAGAGGAACTCCTTTTAACTTTGCCACAATCTCTTTGCCAATTTCGACTAGATTTAAATTCTCAACTTTGCTTTCTAGTTCCTCCCCGTCAAATGCCATTTTTTTAAACAATAGCCAAGAGTTTTTTTCATCCAAATTTCCTAAAGTATACGTCGAAGTTGTGTCAAAAGCCTTCGCAACTCGTTCATGACGAGTTGTGATGAGAATCCTACTGCCTTTCTCACCACCCATTAAAAATCTTCTGAGATCAACCCATTTGTCATGATCTTCATCCCACACATCATCCATGATGAGCAAATATTTGTTTCCATCAATTTGCTCTCTAAGTTTCCTTTGCAATGAATCTAATTGAAGATTCTCATCTGGCTTCTTTCCGGTTGCAGACTCGATAATCTTTTCAACTATAACTTTGACATCAAACTCTTCAGAAATACACACCCATAACTTCAACTTAAAGTGTTTCGTTATCTCTTCGTTATTGTACACAGATTGAGCGAGTGCAGTCTTTCCTAATCCTCCCATTCCAACTACGCTAATCACTTCAATATTTTGATCTCTAGAATGAGTATCCAAAAGAAGCAGATCTATCATCGCTTTCTTGTCGCCATCCCTACCAATCACTTCATCATCATATATAAACGAGGAAGTTTCTCGTCTCTTCCTAATTTCATTCTCTCGTAAATTCACAATACGCTCAGAGAAATGAAACTGTTTCCTATCAGCATCAATAGAACTCAATTTGTCCCTAATTTCTTTGATTTTGTGACTCATTTGAAATCGAAACGCAAGCTGATGAGGTATAGATAAAACCTTGCGTACCTCTTTGGTCCTCCGTTTGGCCATAGCTTGTTGCCTCAAGGTTTCGTAGGAGAACTCGTCGATCAAGTCGTCGACCTCGTGGAACGCATCGCGAAGCTTTGAAACCCAATTCTTCACTCCATGGCTCTTGGATTGCTGCTCCTCTGCATCAAGAAGCACAGCTTCCATGGCTGAAATGGTGCGTTTGAGCTTCTCGATCTCCGCATCGACGCCCCAAAGGCGTTGAACTTCTCTGAGTGCAACAGTGCCCAGTTTTGTTACGAGACTTGTCGCAACACCGAGGAGAATTGATTCCGCCATTGACGTTGATTGCGGCCAAGGTTGTAAGAAAATATAATGGTTTTCTTCAAACTGCAACCTCCCTCTTCTTCTTATAATGGAATAATAATAATAATAATAATATAATAAATAATCCACTCAAGTTGCTGCAATTATTTCTTATATATATTTGATTAAAAAAGTGTATTTTTCTTTTCATTCAAGTTTATGTATATCTTCATGTCATTTCGGTACAGTTGCCTTATTTTCATATAAGCTTCAATCCTATAATATTGGTTATCAAAAAAACTTATAACGAATTATCTTTTTATCTAAATATATTATATTATTATACATTAAGTTCATAATATTTTTTTTTTTAGTACACCGGGAAGGCTTCATTTTCCCCAAATCTGATTTTTTTTTTAGTCCACTAGTTAAAAATGTTCATGAGGCAGGTGGGAGAATGCCTTTTTCATCTTTATAAATTTTTTTTAGGCCAATTAAGGTAGAATTTTTCGTGAGAAAATTTTCTTCATTCAATTTTTAATTTTTTTTTATTATAATCTTATAATTAATTTTTCTTAGAAAGTATACATACGTTTCAATCTTATGGTTAACTATAAATGAAAAATATCCATTTAAATGTATAATTTTACAATTTTTTTTTTGTCAAAATATTAAAGTAACAAGATGAGAGATAAATAATTAAAAATATATATATATATATATAAAAACATTGTAAATGGGTCAGGTATTGGACGGAGATAAGAATACATTCCCTTCCCTATCTTTAGCCTTGTTTAATCCAAGGGAAAATTTTTCTTTCTAACCTCGATGGAGAAATGAACATCTCTAAATATATCTTATATTCAGTCCTAATTTATTAAGTACGAAAAAATTGAATAGCAATTTTTTTCTTTTAAAACAATTCACAAAAATTGGAGCAGCACATGAATTTAATGGTTTCAATCATTGCGACATATAGTATTAAATCAATACACATATAATGTTTAGTCAATGTCACAAATAGCTTTAATCAGTGTTACAGACTATCTTCAATTAGTGTCACAGATAACCTTTAATCATTGCAGTCGATAGTTTGCAATCAAGAAACTCTGAAAGATTGAAATTTGAATATACAAAAAATACTTAAAACTTAAAATTTTGATAGGTATGAAATATTTCTAAGAAATGCTATAATTAAAATAGAAAAAAAAATTTGTCACCTAAAATAAATTTTGTAAAGAAAATTAATTTTATATTTATCTTTTAAATTTTATTGAAAATACATCTATTAAAGTAATATTTGAAAGTAGAATCACAAATGAAATGTTAAATTTTTTTTTTTAAAAAAAAACTAAAATGAAACTAATTAGTGCACTAAAACAGTACCACAAAAAAATAAAATAATAAGATTGAGACACTTCACCAAACTTGGCAAGGCTGCGGAATCTTTTTTTGTTTTTTACTTGAATTTAGGTGAGGCTGCATTTTGAGGTTTAGTCTATAAACATTCCAAATCATTTATTCAAATAAATATTTATTAACTATATTGTCAAAGTTGTGTTAAAAATAAATTATATTGTCTAAGCCATCGATTTAGTCTCTAGGACAGGAATGGATAAATGAGAAGGAGATGGTATAACAAAAAAAAAAAGCAAAATATTTTATCTATTACACAAAATTAAAATTAATTTATTCATAGCAAAAAAATTCAAATTGAATTTTATTACTAATTGAATTCTATTATTGATAGAATTCAATCAATGATATATTCATTTTGTCGGTGTTTATGTTTCTTATCAATGATTTTTATTATTAGTTGAGTGATAGAAAAACAATATACTATAAATAAATTATTTAAAAAATTCTGTTGCAAATATAATGTAAGAGGTAGAATATTGTGCGGATGGTAAATTCTATGATCCATATTTATTTATCATAGAATATGTTTCTCTTCTAAGTTCTCAATTCAACTCTAGCTAGAATTAATATTCATATCCAAACAATTTTTTTTATGATTCATCTTTCAAACGAATTTTTTTTATTATTATTATTGTAATCCCTTAAATTTTTATACAATCGTTCATTTAAACACTCTTATTCAAACACATTATTTTATAACATATCTTTCAAACATTATTTTTATGCAACCACTCATTTAAATACTACATCCAAACACTTATTTTTTTTAAAAAAATACATCCAAACCACTATTTCACAAACTATGTTCAAACCACCCCATTCTTTCTTAAAAAAAAGTAATATTTTTAAAAAATCATATTTTATTTTATTTTTAAATGTCGGTATGGTCAAATACTTGGTTCCAACTAAATGTTAAACGATGGGCTGAACCATTACCAAGTTGTCTAGTAGTTGATCAAGTGGAGGATTCCACTTGCGTTCAGGTGTATAATTTTCTTCAGTAACTAAATCAGGAATCAAATTTGTTAAGAACAGTGATTACATAAAAACAGTTAGTTTTTATGAGATTTTTTTTTTTGTTTCATTTTAGGAAATCAAGCATTATAAAATTTATTGAATGGGTCGGTGACGCAATGATTTCATTGTTTGGTTGTAAACCAGTTCAACACCAATGTCACAGGTTCGAGCCCGAAAATCAGTATTTGTCCCTCATCCTCCAATATGTACTAAAAAAATTATAAAATTTTAATTTTTAATTAAATCGTTATAAATTTGAGACTTTTGCATGTATATTACAAAATAGCTAAAATATTACATGAATAGCACAATAATGAAAATATTTGTACATATAACAAAAAATATAAATCGATTGACTTCCATATTGATAGATTCTACCGATAGAGGGCGGTAGGATCAATTACTAATAAATAAAGTAAATTAATAGACTTCTATTAGATTCTATCGATAAGGGTTTATAGAATCAATTAATGATGAAATTGATAGACTTCCATCGCTAAAGAATGAGAGATTTTTAAAAAAATAGGCAAAATATATTATAGACGAATTATTTTAAAAAAATTACTATAATTGTAAAGGTAAAAAAGTTGCTATACAGTACAAATTCCATATAAATTTCATTAGAACTTATAGTGCGTTGCAAACTATTTCTTAATATATATATATTGTTGCAAACTAAATTTAGAATGAAATTACTATTATTTTAAAATTCACGTTTCTAACTATTTTTTATTTGTGTAAAGTTAACTTGTATAGGTATGTTTTTTTTTAGACAAAGTAACCACGGTCGTCCCTAAATCACTTGTATAAATATGTTCATCACTACAAAGTCTTAAGTTTAATCTTAATTTTGTAAAATAAAAGTTTCTTCTGAGTTGGCTTTTGCTTTGATACTATCACAATCTGAGTTGGCTTTTGCTTTGATACTATCACAATTTGAGCAGTTAGAAGAATAATGGGCAGCCATAGATGGAGAAATAAATGTTGAGAGAAGTTTATTTAAGAAGAAAATGGTGGAGGCTATATGCCATCACACACATAAACCATAACCACACATATATAGTGAACTATATTATAACCTAAGGTCTATTGGGCTTAATCAATGAGAAATGATATTAAATGTCTAAAATTAAGAAGTATCTTAAGGTAATGTCTACACATTTTTCGTGTTTAAATTGATGTCTAAACTAAAATTCATAAGAGTGAGATAAATGAAAATACACTATGTTCTCATGGGAAAACGACTTTTACGTGTTTTTAAAATGACTTTAAAAAAAATAGTAAATTGGTTCAATCAATTATCCCAAGGATTTAGGTATAATCAACCACTATGGCTAACATCCACTTCATATATGGTCAGTTTAATTTTCATCTCTGCTTCTCAATTTTACATGATCCGAAGCTCGATGTCAATGGAAAAAACTCATATTATCATTGCATTTGATGGGCATTGGGACATGGGGAATGTGTACTCAAATTACAAGTGCACAATATCTCAACTTTTTTCATCATTAGTGCTAGACTCGAAATCAATGAGAGTTTAAAATTTCCAGTCTATGCTTTTACAAAATCGTGTTTGTCAGAAGCAATGTCATTGATATAATCGAAGATAGGATGTTCGATAAATGCTCAATGGCGTTGGCAAAGGGTTGTATATCGGCGGTTGCATCATAGTTGAAATCACAACGACGCATACAAATATGTACAACGTCGACACATTGTTAGGGCCTAGTGTGACGAAAGTAGGTCTAATGTTTCCGAACAAAGATGACTTAAATGAAGCACTTTGTAAGTTAGCATTGAGCATAAGCTTCCAGTTTAAAACCATAAAGTCTAATAAGGCACAATTTACTACAATATGCATCCACGAGACTTGTAATTAGGACGTTCATTCGTCTGTCTATAGGGGTAGCAATCTTTGGGTGGTCAGGAGTTTCTTAGACTCCCACACATGCTCTGATGTTCATGATGACCATAAGCAGGCCACTCCCATAATAGTGCGTGGATACGCGAAATCTGCATTTCGGGCTAACAACAAGGTAAATGCACATCGATTGATGTGGTTGAGTATGTGTATGGATAGTCGTATATAAATCCAGGTGAAGTCTCTGATCCCAATTTGCTGCAGATATTATTCTGCGTAGTCATACGGACAGTTACACACAGCCAAAGGATGCAATTACCTCAAGTGAGTTTTTCTCTTTTTAAATACATCAAGCGGCCAATAGATTTTTTGTGGGTTCATATGTAGTGTTATGTATGTTTATATACAGTAAAAAAATAATGTTGGTTAAAAAATCAAATTTAAACCTGTATATTATCCTTATTTTCAATTTTTTTTGTTTAAACCAATTTTTGGATTTTTGTTTAGATTTGGTGAAATTCTGATGAGAAATATTTCATATTTAAATATCAATAGATTTTTGTTTAGATTTGGTGAAATTTTGTTGATGATTTTTTTTTTAGATTTGGTGAAATTATGTTTGAATGGTTGTTACAAAAAGTCAATATTTGGAATAATACGTGATTTAAATTTCGGGGGTATAACTACCATTTTACATTTAGTTATTTAAATTTTATTTTTTAAATTAAAGAGTAGATATTGATTTAAAGTCTAAAAAATGTGGACATTTCATTGAAATAGTTTCTAATTTTAGATATTTACCTAGTTTTCTCATACTAATAAGCATAATCAATCAAACACTAATCCAAATCTAAATCTATCACTCTAACGATACCACATGGATAGCTCTTTTTTGTAAAAAAAATTTCACTACAAGTACTTCTATACATGATAATAATAATAGTATATAAAATTGTGTTTCAAAAAAAAAAATTATAAAATTGATTGTGATTTATTTAAATTCATGTCTAAAAATGGGTTTTTAGAAATAATTAAATAAATCGTAATAGACTATTATATCCCTCATAATAATTATATTTTAGATTCAACTATAACTACCTACCAAAATCTAAAATAAGAATTAAATTTTATATTAAAAATCGAATAAAAAAATTACTCTTTTGATTAAGAAATTTTGGCCAATCAAAAATTACCACATCATTTACAAATATATCTAAGTATTGGTTCAATTACAAATCCATAACTTTCTCCAAAATTAATTGGATTAAAAATTAGTTCGTATGAAATTTAGGTCAAAGTTAAATTAGGTCTAAACTCATATATTGGGCCCAAAGATTCATGAAGATTAAGCCCAACGATAAGGCTCACAATCCTCATGAGGCTCTAGCACAATGGTTAGGCCTAAAAACCCATAAGGCACAAGTCCAAGAGTTAGGCCTAAAGGCCCATGAAAGCCCAAACTCACAAACCCATGAGAACTCGAGCTCTTCCTCATTTGTAAAGGGGACTAAACCTGGACCCTAGCTTGCGAACTACAAACTAAAGACTCAAAAACTTCAAAACATCAAGTTAAAGAGAATTTAGAGCATCCAACAGTCCATCCAAAAGCCTCCAATCCAACGGTCCATCCAAAAGCCTTCAAGATCAGTTAGCGAGTCAGAGAATTTAGAGATCAAGCTTCAGAATTCAGAATACTCAACCACAAAGACTCTAAAAAATCGATCATCTCCTCACCAGATCAACAAGTAAAAGATTGATCATCCAAAAAAATCGACACAAGTCAAATACTGATTAAAGATCAACGAGTCACAGACCGATCATCATAGAAGATCAACAAGACAACAACCCATTAAAGATCAACAAGTCAGAGACTGATCATCATACAAAATCAACAAGTAAAAGACTGATCCAACATCAACAAAGTCAACCTTGAGAACAAGTTGTGAAGTCTTCAAGACAAATCCAACATTTAGAACAAACTGCAAAGCCCTCGAAATAAGTCAACCTTAAGAACAAGCTACAAAGCCGTTAAGATAAATTCCACCTTAAAAACAAGCTATAAAGTCCTCAGGATATTTGTATATGAGAGAGAAAGAATCAGAGGACAAATATTAGAGATTGTAACACGTGCACAAAAATCAAATCAATAAAGATTCAAACTCATTTACACGTGCCTCATTTCTGTGCCTCATTTTTGTTCATCTTTAAAAATCTCATGTGAACAATTACAACTAACAAAATCTAATATTTGACTCGAGAATGAATAGATTATATCATTATTTTAGATTTACTCATAGCAATCTACTGTATCTAAAAAATATATATATATAATTTAAACTTTCATTAAAGAAAAAAACCAAAATCTATTAAAGACCACTTATAGAATCTTTGAGAAAAGTACATTACTCTGTGATATGAACAATTAGAGAAATTCATTTAAAAAAAAAAAAAAAAAAAACAATCACAGAAATACAAAAGCAACGATGTGATCCCGTAAAAAAAACACCAATAAGAACAAAGACATTGAGAAGAACAAAGACATTGAGAAAAAGAACAAATCTTTAACATTTACAATTTACTAAATAATATTCGAACAACATTGTGAATTGTACATAAATTATAAGAACTCACATATATGAAAAAAGAAATAGAAAAGAAAACGTAAAATTGTTGAAAATTTAAGAAAAAAGACCAAGGATGATTCTTGACCGATAAGCAGAAAGATAGAACCATGAAAAAAGGACAGTATAGTAAAAGAATGAGTTGGAGATTGATAAACAATGAAGAGGTTGAAGACAACTTAAATTTAAACATATCCCTCTATAAAAAATATTTTTGAACATTTTTTAACATTGAGTATGTGTACTAGCATATTAATTTGAACATTATTTTAACCCGTTAAGTTGAGTTAAACATTGGGAACATTGGCTTAAGGTTTAACACTAATAATATTAACCATCTAATTTAAAATTAAATATATATTTTTGTATGAAAAGTTAACGTAAGTGAAAATATTATTAAAAAAAAAGTCATTTATAAAAGTTAAGATGACGAAAAATAAAAAAATAAAAAATTGAAGAAAATAATTTAAGTGATAGATGTGGAGTCAATGAGGTGGCATTCCAAATGGACAACCAAAATGCATATATGATCAATCTCCATAAGCTCAGTTTCTCCTTCTTAAATGGATGTGTTGAAACAAATTGCTGATCTGTACTCTAAATCAAACTAGATCTAATCCAAATCCAAGATCAAACAAAATTAATAGAGATGAAAACAAACCAAAAATAAAGAAGGAGGAGAAAGAAACTAACACATCGATGTAAAGTGGTTCAGACTAGCCTACTTCACTGTTCAGAATGTGAGACGATACTCACTCATAATTGTTATTGAAATGGTTTCAAGAACTCTCAAATTTGGTGGCTAAGATTTCTTTAAAAGGTTGAAGGAGACCCAAGGAGCTTTATAAATAGCTCTACACACACACCCTACATGGTTAATTAACTTAACCCCAAAACTAACCCAAGTTCATTAAACTCACCATATGAGTTAATATAAGATGATGTGTAATTCACTAAATAACAGGATGACCAGTTAAGAGCATGGTAGTCTTGTTCTCACAAACTGCCAATAAAAAACATCAAATAACTAGCTCTAGTGATCCATGGTGGTCACCAACCTAAAAATTAATTTCCTACGTACGTGTTTTCTTGACATCCAAATGTTATAGGGTCAGACGGTATATCCCGTAACATAAGTCGAGGTGTGTGCAAGCTGGCCCGGACAATTACGGATATAAAAACAAAAAAAAAAAGCTGCAATAGAGGAACTGAAAAGGTGAATTTGTGTTTCTTTGTCTCTGTAACAAATGGGGCAACATACAATGGACCAGACCCTGAGTTCTTTCTTTGAAGTCTTTCATGAGTATTAAACGCCTTCCATGTGGACCCTTCCAAATATCTGTACAAAGATATCAAGAGAATGGCTAACAAAAGTGGAAGATAACATCTAATTCAGTAATAATTTATTTTATACGAAAACTGTCATGGCTTAGTGACCATAACCAAGAGACCATGTCAAGCGTAGGCGTCAAAGCAGCTCATTGCTCGATTTCATCATCTTTAAGGTTGCATCTGATATTAAGCTTCCAAGGGTTTTACTTGCCACGCCATAGATTTGTGACAGACTCCCATTTACTCATGGATAGATTTGAGGGCATCTTGAAATGTTACAATAACTCACACTCCTGTAAAATAAATAGGAGAATTAATTCATATGAGAATCTGAGATTACCTCAAAATAAACGACCCTTAAAAGTAAAATAGGAAGACAATGCAACAAGCTTCCTAATCAATTTGATCAATGTTTAAATCTACTCAAAGTTGTAGATTACACAAATGAGTAATTACCAAATTAAACAAGATGATCTGTTGATCACAAATTCACTTGTATTGGGGATACTCATCTTATGACAATTGTCCCACGTTAAAAAGGTGATCACTTTGTGGCAATTGTCCCACATTGAAAAGGTGAGGATTCTCCAACATGTTTATAAATGTTCCACTCTTGAAGCTCTTAAAAGGAGGAAATTGAATTTGGAGCAATATCATAATAATCCTCTTGCATCAGAGGTTTGAGAAAGTGGTGTATAGGATGCTGAAACAATGATTGTAGAAACACAAGTTAGAGAAATAAATTGAAATAACAGTTGAATCATCTGCAAATTGCATAATTAGTATGAAGCAAAGGAAAATGAGACACTGCTTGGAGAAATTTCACCATTCCACCATCCTTTTAAATTCTTCAAGTTTACCATGATTCATTTCTCAAGGGATGGAAAGAACATTGATGAAGAAGGATAATTGTTCTTGTCAATGTACTCAATGCAGGGTAATGATTTAAGACTTAGATGCTTGAGGCAAGGAAATTGACTAAATTGTGAAAGGGCCTGCAATTTGAAGCAACATGAAAGCTGTAAGCTGACCAAGTGATGAAAAGTATTAGAGAATAGCCGATCACATAACCGGACTCCTTGACATCAAACTCGCTAATCTTTTCAACAATAATTTTGACATCAAACTCTTCAGAAAATACACACCCACAACTTCAACTTAAACTGTTTCGTTAACTCTTCATTATTGTCCACAGATTGAGCCAGTGCAGTCTTTCCTAATCCTCCCATTCCAACTACGCTAATCACTTTGCGTACCTCTTTGGTCCTCCTTTTGGCCATAGCTTGTTGCCTCAAGGTTTCGTAGGAGAACTCGTCGATCAAGTCATCGACATCGTAGAACGCATCGCGAAGCTTTGAAACCCAATTCTTCACTTCATGGCTCTTGGATTAATTGCTGCTCCTCTGCATCAAGAAGCACGGCTTTCATGGCTGAAATCTTTTGTTTGAGCTTCTCGATCTCCGCATCGTCGCCCCAAAGGAGAATTGATTCCGCCATGATTATTGATTGCAAGAGATTTGGAAGTAATGGTTTTCGTTCAAACTTCACCTCCCTCTTCTTATACTGAGATTAATAATAAATAATCACTCAAGTTGCTGCAATTATTGTTTTCTATACTCATTCATCAAATATATTTGCTTAAAAGATGTATACTAAGTTTATGTACATACTTCCACCATTTCCATGCAATAGTTTGATTTTATAATATATTTTTTTTGTAAAAAAAGCCTTAAAAAAATTATCTTTCTATTAGATACATGATATTGTAGGTTAAAGGAAAATTATACTTGTTTCTCTAACAAAATAATTAATATAGTCTTCGATTAATATCACAGATAGTTTTCAACCAAGAAACGGTGAAAGACATAATTAAAATACGAAGAAAAAATGCCCATTTTTTATAAGGAATTTACTGCTCATAGCAACTTTTGGATATTGAATTTTAATTATAGCATTTTTTTTGCCCCCTCGAATCATGATGTGTGCCTTAACGTTTTCCCAAATTCATGATCACCTGGATTCGACATTTCTTCCGTTTTTTCGTTTGTGTTTCTTAATTCATCAACAAATTCTCTCATGCTCAATCTTCAGTCTATCTTTCCTTTAATTCATGAAGAAAGGGGAGACTTCGCATATCATTGACGATTGGGAATTTTGGAATTCAGAGGGAAAAAATGATTGAAGAATCGCAAAGTGGAAATCAATTTTGCTGGGTAATTTTCTTGATGGAAGGCTACGATAGTAACGATGCTCTGGAATGATCATTGAACTAAATATTGAATAATCATTCCAAAACCATTTACGGAAGCTTGGGTAATGATCTTAGCTAGTCTTTCAATTTTGTCAATTCGTCACCAATGGAACCACCGTTGTCATGTTCCTTTTCT
This sequence comes from Sicyos edulis, assembly GCA_036507275.1. Lineage (NCBI taxonomy): Eukaryota > Viridiplantae > Streptophyta > Magnoliopsida > Cucurbitales > Cucurbitaceae > Sicyos > Sicyos edulis. The sequence continues at coordinate 40,438,006 of CM071847.1, forward strand.
CATATTTCATGCAAGTTAAATTGATAATCACAATTAATAAACTCAAAACAAAAAAAATTACTAAACTGATTTTCTAATCAACTTATGCATAAACATTCTATTACTTAGGTAGAAATTTTCTATAACCTATGCATAAACCTTCTATCACTTAACCACAAACCATCTATCACATATGCATAAACGTTCTATCACTTAAGCAAATTTTTTTTATCATCTATGCATAAGTCTTCTATCACCTAGGTAGAAACCTTCTATCATCTATGCATAAATATTCTATCGGCAATGCATAAACCTTCTATCACTTAGGAAGAACCATTCTATGACCTATGCATAAACCTATTCAAATCTATTTTACTTTTTTAAATAGGAAATAAGTCTATCATTGATTGAGTTCTATCATAGATTTCTATCACTGAACTGATTGAGTTCTATCACTGACAGAATTCAATCACTGATAGACTCAATCTACATTATAGTTGAGTTCTATCACTGATAGACTCCTTTTATCACTTATAGAATTCAATCACTACTTGAGTTCAATCACTAATAGAATTCAATCAAATTGAAGTCCTATCTTGCCAATGATAGAATTCTGCAGCAGAAAGATAGTCCACTTTGTAGAGAAAATCATGAACAATGAAAACTATAAAGTTTGAATTGAATGATGGAAGTTATTAAACAAAAACAAAGCTCAAATGAATGAATTTCAACCGGAAAGAAAATCATCCAAAAGTTGAAAAATAGGCGACCAAGATATTTTGCTACTATCGATTTGTTTCTCCTTCACTACTTTAGCAACAAACAATACCCAAATGTCCAAATATAATTAGCAATATCATAACAGAGATAGAACAAAAGCTTTTATTTGATTCCATTTCAAGTAATTATTCAATTACAATCAAAACATAAGTAATTGTTCAAGCATGAGTAAATGGTCTAAATGTTCAAACTACATACAAAACTAACATATTGACATTTTCAATCATTCATTCATTTGAGTAATCTTTAAATTGAAAGATGGAGGTTCCATATGCAACCTTGGTGATTGCCTTGGTGGTGAGGACTTGGGTGATAAATCTTGAGACTTCTTTGTTGGAGAACTCTTATCTAGATAGTCTATAGCTTGAAGTGCCATTTTCTTGCCCTTTCCTTTCTAATTTGCCTTTTGATTGTTGGTCATCCTCTCTGCAGATGCATTCTCCAATGTTTTTTTAGTAGACCCTATTTGCCTCTTTGTCCTTTCAATAGCAACTTTTGATCTATATTTTTTCACAGCTTGCAAGTATTAGAGGAACACACAAAAGTTCAATTCATTTTAGTTGATAATTCAATCAGTGAATAGTGATAGAATTCAACCAGTTGAAGATTTCAATAAAGAAAAAGTTAAATCAATCTTACCTCATTTTCCCTTTTTTGTCATTCCATTTTTTGTCATTCCATTTTTTTATTCTGTTTTTCCTTTCTTCCCTTTCTTCTTCATCCTCTTCTTGTTGCTCTTCTTCTTTTTCTTCTTTATCGTAATCTTCTTTCGCTTCTTCTTCTTTGTTATCATTTTCTTCTCGATACTCTTCCATTTATTTTTCCTTCAACAAATAGAAGTCAATTTTAATCAATTGGGTATTAAATTAAATGTTAACTTCAATCAATAGAAGTCAATAAAATTAACATGAACATGTTTATAATTTAGGCAGTAGAAGAAGAGGTAAAATAAATTACTGATTGAATTTTATCATTGATTGATTTCTATCAGTGATAGAACTCAATTAGTGATAGAAATCAATCAGTGATAGAACTCAATCAGTCTAGTGATAGAACTCAATTAGTCCACTTATAGAAATCTTCCACTGATTGAATTCTATTAGTGATAAAACTCAATAAGTGATAGACCCATTCTCTATAATACCTTTGAAGCTTGATCTCTTTGTTCCTCTTCAGCACTATGAACTTCATCTTTGAAGCCTTTGAACTCAATCAGTGATAGACTCATTCTCTATAAATACCTTTGAAACCCTTCCCAACCTTTTTTTGGTATTATGAAATTCATCTTTTCTTGTTGAAACAATCATTTAGTATTCTATGAATTTAAAGAATTATTAAATTGGTTGAAGTTATTTATTAATTACTTTTGTACGTTTCATCTTCTTAGAAGAAGAAGTTTTTCCCTTTACTAATTTTCTTTTCTCCATTTGTTTGACACTAAACTAATCAAACTCTTGGCTATTGATTTTGAAAAAAAAAATAAGGACGTTATGGAGTTAGAAACAAAACATAAATCAATAGAATATTTCTGACTGGATGAGATAATGTTTTTGACTAGGTGATAGATTGTTTCTGCATAAGTGATAAATGTTTAGTATGACTCAATGAAAACGGACACACATATATGGAGTTAAAAACAAAGATTTCAAATATCAATTTCAAATCGAAGTCATACATCTATTTCAAACAGTAAGCACATCAATACTAAGGGGAACACAATTGAGATATCTTGAGCACAGTCAAGACATACATCTATTTCTACCTAGGTGATAGATTGTTTATATCTAAGTGATAGAATGTTTCTAACAAAGTGATAGAATATTTCTTCCTAGGTGATAGAAATATCTATGTATGGTAAGACTGAAATGGGTTGTTTGCGATTGTTAGCCGTGAAAGGCTTTTTAGTCATTTCATTGGGCCAATTTTGATTTTCTGCTACAAAAGAATTTCTTTTGAAATTCTGCTATATGTAAATATTTTGCCATATTTTGCTATACATGCAAAACCCTTTTTTTTTATATGAATAAAATATTTCTAAAAAGTGTTGTAATAAAAATAGACAACTTAAAAGTTTTCATCGAAATAAATTTTATAAAAGAAAATTAATTTTATATTTATCTTTTAAATTTTATTGAAAATACATCGATTAAAAATAAATATTTGAAAGTAAAATAATAAAAAATGTAATGTTGAAAAAAGAAGCTAAAATGGAACTAATTAGTGCACTAAAATAGTATAATGAAATCTTTTTTTACGGTACCAAGTATAAATTTACTATGATTTGTGAGATATAAAAATTGCATTAAAAATGTATTAAAATTGATAATTTGATGTAGCATATTATAGTTCGAGTGATAAGTTTATATTTAGTATTTATTAATAAATACCAAGTATTACTCTTACTTGAATTTAGGTTTTCTTGACTGTTGGAGTTTAGTCTAGAAACATTAGAGTGGATAAGGGAGAAAATGAAGAGAAGAAATGTGAAGTAAAATTTAATATTGGTTAATGATTGAATTCTCTAACTCTACATTTGATCCCTCATTCTAACTCCATATTCAAACTCGTACCAAAAACTTTTTACAATGACTTTTCAAAACAACATTTTTTTACTATAATCTCCAAAGTTTTTGTACCATTCATTCAAACACTCGTATTCAAATACAACTTTCTTACAACTTCACTTTCAAACAACTTAATTTAAACATAGTTTTGATGCAACCACTTATTTAAATACCACATTCAAGCATTCCATTGTTTTTCATTATAAAAATATAATAACAAAATAAATAATAATAGCAAGTAATATTTATTTAAAAAAGTCAAATCATTATTTATTTTTAAATGTCGGTACGGTCAAATACTTGATACCAACTAAATGTTACACAATGGGCTGGACCATTATCTAAATTGTCAAGTTGATTAAGTGGAGGATTCCCTTTGCGTTGAGGTTTATCATTTTCTTCCCAAACTAAATTTGGAATCAAATTTGTTAAGAACAATATTAAGTGATTGCATAAAATGTTTATGTGATATTTTTTTTTTTCATTTTAGGAAGTCAATGGTTATAAATTTAAAATTTTTGAATGAATTCTTTATAAGTTTTTTTTTAGATCAATCCTTATAAGTTTTATTAGAACTTATAATTTGTTGCAAACTAAAGTTTATGATTAAGTTATTATTATTTCAAAATTCACATTTCTAACTTTTTTTTTAATTCGTGTAAAATAAATTGTTTATGTAAGTGTTGACTGAGAAATTTTGGCCAATTACAAGCTACCACGTCATTATCTCAAATTTAATGGCGAATTTAAATTAAATTTTGGGCAATATTTCTCAAAATTATTTTGGGCCAAAATTTGGTTATTCTAAATTTGGTTCAAAATTAAACCAGACCAAGTGCATTTAGTGAACCAAGCCATGAAATTTAAACCCAAAAGACCAAACCCAAAAGCCCATCAAGGCCCAAGCCCAATGTGCATTTGAGCACTATAAATAGAAGAGCTTCCATTCATTTTGGGAGGTTCCAAAAAATCGGAGAACTCTAGAGAGACTTCGCCGAAGTTGAGGTTTCTCAAAAGTTCTATAGATCAAACATGTGACCAAAGATTTGAAATTCTAGAGAGGATTCTCTAAAGTTGAATCCTCTCCAAATTTTCATGGATCAAATATCATTACGAAGTCAAAAAGTGTTTCGAAGGTCCATGAATTTAGAACTTGGGAGGGAATTCACAAAAGTTGAAGTTTCTCCACTGTTATGAAGATCAAATGTCATCTTAAAGTCCAACTTCATTTTGAACGTCAGACCGATCAACATAAAAGATCAACAAGTCAACGACCGATCAACACAGAAGATCAACAAGTCAAAGACCGATCATTATAGAAGATCAACAAGTCAACGACCGATCAAAGATCAACAAGTCAAAGACCAATTATCATAGAAGATCAACAAGTCAATGACTGATCATCAAAGAAGATCAACAAGTCAAAGATCGATCATTGTAGAAGATCAACAAGTTAACGACCGATCGAAGATCGACAAGTCAAAGATCGATCATCATAGAAGATCAACAAGTCAATGACTGATCATCAAAGAAGATCAATAAGTCAATGACTGATCAAAGATCAACAAGTCAAAGACTGATCCAACATCAACACCTTGAGAACAAGCTTTGAAGCCCTCAAGACAAATTTCACCTCGAGAACAATCTTTATGGCACTTGAAATACTTGTATATGAGAGAGAAAGAATTAGAGGAATAAATTAGAGATTGTACTCCGCATCGCACATATTCAAATCAATATGCAAAGTAAATTCTTAATTTACACGTGTCTTGATTCTATCATATCCTTCGAAATTTAGTGTTTACAAATTGAGAAAGAATCAGAGGAATAAATTAGAGATTGTACTTCACATCGCACATATTCAAATCAATATACAAAGTAAATTCTTAATTTACACGTGTCTCGATTCTATCATATCCTTCGAAATTTCGTGTTTACGAATTGGCACGCCTAGTGGGACCATCTCTACCTCTCATCTCATTCTCTCTCACATAAATCAAACATTATGGTTGGAAAAGAAGCATCAAAATGTGCTTTGCTTTAGAAATTTAAACGGTATTGCGAAACCAACATCAAAGTCTGTTGTGTCAAAACTTCAATGACGTTGCAAAAAAATCCACTCAAAGTCTACCACTACGTCAGAAACGTCAATAATGTTTTGAAAGCATGCATCAAAGTCTGTTGCGTCAAAAAATTCAATGAGGCTGCAAAAAAAAAACACTTGCATAAAAAAGTTGTTGCTTCAGAAATCTCAATCGCAACAAAAAGTATGGCATCAAATGTAGTTGATTTTGCAACTTATATTAGACATGTCACACGTAGTCGTTCCAAGTACCTCGCAATAAAGAAACCTCGAACAGAACCGGTTGTGACTGCAAGCAGAATCACGAAGAGACTCGATTTTTTTTTTCTGATGAATTCAACATCAAAGACAACTTCTTGTTTGACCAAGTCACTCTTAGCGTTGAGCAACCGAAAGAAACGTCGAATGATGAGCTGGTGTTTGTAATGATGACTGGTGTACGATTTAATGATAAATGACAGAGTTTGAAAGAAGACTCGAGTAGATGTAGAAACAAATTAAGGTACATGACTTAGAAATTGCTTACCTCAAAAGTTAGATATGGAATTGAGAAATTGTTGAATCAAGCAAGACTTCTGCTGAAAAAAAATAATGTCAAAGGAAAGAACATTCTCGTAGAGAAACAACCACAAAATTTAGCCTTAGTAGCTTATCTATCGGTTCAACAGTTGTAGGACATGATCATGAACACTATTAGAGCTCAATATAGAATTACTAAGCGTCCTATTGCATAGTCCTAATGAAATTCTGATATCCAACTATTATGTGAAAAAGATTTTAGGTATTTTAGGAATGAATTATGTTGAAAATCCATGCATGTATCATTGACTGTTGTTTGTATTAAAAAGAACTAGTTGATGCAGATTTGTGTCCTACTTATGGGGCGTTAATAGCTCTCAAATAGAGCGTATTTTAGGATTTCTTAGTTTGCATTATTTTAGAATTAAAAGGGAAAAATAAGCTCGAATAGAAGAAATATGATAAAATAACTTAGGAAATCATCATGCATTCATAAAGTAGCATCGGAAGCACAAATGCTCGTTTTTAGTGTAAATCTTGAGTAAATTGTGCCTAATCAATGCTATTGGGAGGACAATTTAGGGATACCATGGGAAGGACAACAACCCGAACGGTGACCATGCAGCGTAAAAAGGCGTGGAACCAAAAAGGAAAACAAGTTGGAAAAAGACAAGTCAACAAGGAAACAATCGGAGAATCAATCAACTAATCAAGGCGGCGTCAATCAAATAAATCCCGACGGAAATCAAGGAATTATGAGTTTATGAAGATTGCACAGCTCAACTCAACTTGTGGGCCAAGTAATTCAATTCTATAAATACCGAGGCAGGAAGCTGAGAGAGGTGAGTTGGTCGGTTGGTCATAAAACCTATCGTGGAGAGAAGCAAATGGTGATGTCGCAGGAGCTGATGAAAATGGGACTGCACATCTTAAGCCGTGTCAATTCTATTTTATTTTTTTTATTAGGAGTAGCTCGTAGAATTAAACGTTTCTTAGATGCAATAAAATCGTCTGGTTTTACTTCTACTTGATGTTCATTTCTATGGCTGCGTTATAGGAGTTTATGTTTACTAATCATGAGTCGAAGTATGCTAGGAGCGTAGGTCATTGAGTTTTACACTACTGCACGTTAGATATATATATATACACACACACACACACATATATATATATATATACATGCGTCGATTAGCTACCTATGCATGTACCTTGTGGTGAGTCGAAAGAAGAGCCACATGTTGACCTAATATGCTACATTAGGTTGTGTGAACATCTGTTCACTATTTAGAGTGTTATGAATAACCTTACTAATTCTTGCATTGCCCTACGCTAAGAATGGAGTTCGCAGCGGAAGCTGGTTCTTCCATAAATCATTAAGTACGGAAGTACTTATTTGTTAGGGAAACAAGATACTCTGTGGCTAGTTCGCGCGTTTAGTATTTTCTAGGATTGATTAGTTAGCATTACCCAATGCATTCATTTTCATATTTATTTTTAAGCATTGTATTTACTTACTCAATTACAAAACAAAATCACAACAACTCATACGACTCATGCTTATTTATTTTTCTACACGACTCTAACTTAAACAATATTAGCTCTAGAGATTAATCTCTCTGAGATCGATAAAATTATATATTTATTACTTGCTGCAATTCCCGACCCCGTTTACTTGCGCGTAAGTGATTCCGAGTTACACTTAGCATAAGTTGGCTTAGAATTAATTACTGTACAATATATCAGCACTTGAATTACAACCCATCAAGTTTTTGGCGTTGTTGCTAGGGATTGACTATTTAGAGTTAATATCTTTAGGAAAGAGTAGTTTTTATCATCTAAAAGGTTGATTTTTTTTTTAATTTCAGGAAATCGAGATTCAGATCAATACAACCAACAGGGAAACAGAGTCTCATAACAAAACATTACCACATGCACGAAAACCAGTTGGCATTCGATCATTTTTCAAATCAACAATGGACGTATGATAACATTCTGCAGCAAACATATAAACTTCAGCACCAAGGCTATGCAAAAGAGATCAACATGATACCATTTTGTTCAGAAAAACACTATCATTCACAATTTTGGGGAGATCATAGCAGGTTCTATCAACATCATTTCGATCTAAAAGGAGATCGCAACAACTTGGGATATGCATGGGACACTATGAGTCATGAACCTAAGAGCTTCGTGTATACTCATAGGCAGTCTCTAGAGGATGCAACCATAGAAGAAGAAGAGTAGCTAAGACGAATACATTGGTTGAGGGACAATGGTATTATATCAGAACCTCAATGGCCTCATACTGAGAATCCACAATCTTTGACGAAATCAACAGTAGAGCGCTCAGCAAGCAGTACACCAGCAAAAGGAAGATATCTAGAGGCCGATGTACTTAATGAAGGAGCAACAATAAATCTCTTATGTGAGGGAGAACTCTCATGGGAGGATTTTCGGCTGGCCACAATAGCAAGAGCAAGAGAGGCCGAGGAATTACAGCTTGTAGCAATAATAGACAGAGAACAAGCCGTTATAAGGAATAGGAGGAAGCATGGGCAAGGTTCGCCACCACTGCCAATCCAGAGGCTGACGAAACACAATGTGTTATGGAAGAGCACGAAGAAATTTCCAACGTTGATAATTAGCAAAACTCAAATGATGAAAGCAAAAATAAAGATGAAAATATTCAACAAAAAGGCACGAAGGGTAATGAATATGCGGAACCAATTGAGGAAATTCTACATCAAACAAGAGGGGGAGATGCAGAACCAATCATTCAGCAGGAAAAAGATTATAGCGTTAAAGATCACAGCCTACCAGCAATGGTACCTGAACATGGATGAACTATGCAGGAGAGAATTAGCACAAAGGTTCCACCCAGATCTACTCACCAGCATTCTTGGAATGCAAAAATCCAGTATTTCTGACTTTGTGCAAAACATTTATTGCTTTCAATAAGGTAGGTTTTCTATTTATGAAATTTTCTTATTTTATTCCTTAAGTCATTTTTATCTCGTAATTTTAGGAAGTTTTTCTATAATTGCAATTTCCTTTTATTTTGCTTTTAGGAAGGAATTTGATCGAATATTTGAATATATGTTTTCCTTTTGTGATTATTCCTTTCCTTGCATGAGGATTTCGAAAATAATTTTCAAATTCTGTATAAACCTTGTGTATGGAAGAATCGATCACTGCATTCTTGCACCTACCTTAAGAAATCCAAGGTTGTGCAATGTTATCTTCATTATGACTTCAACTCGTAAGGTGTCTTGGTAAAGCAATAAAGGGGTAAAAACGTTGTTGAGCGCCAAAGGGGTTCAAAGTTCGGCACCTCCAAGGTACGAAACCAGAAAATTACCATCTGATGAGCCAAGATCGAACATCGGAGAGAGTTCGAGTCAACGGAAGACAAGAAGTGGAAGGTTATTCGGAAGAGCAGAGGAAGGGAGGAAAACATTTGCCTCTTATATTATGTTGAATAGTGATGAAGAAACTTCAGAAGAAGTAAAACACTTGGGATTGACGGACAAGGTTGAAGCGAATCACCCTCGACATGAAAAATGACAAAGAGAAGAGGAAAAGATGGAGCCGGAGGAAAACAAGGACAAATTAATAGAAGAGGATCTAGAAGAATTCGAACCATGTGAGGACGAAGAGAATGGCTCTCCCAACAAAGCTGAAATATCTAATGACAAGGAGCCGCAACACCCAAGTTTCAGCAGCATTCGAATTCATTCTATGAGGACAAGGGTGTTGTCGGCAGTTCAACAATTGTAGCCGAACCTGAAGATCAGAGTCAGAAGAGGTGCAACCTTCGCATTTGTCGATGCCGAGAAAAAGTTCATCGCATTAAGGAATAATTTGTTGAAACCGAAAACATAATTTTGGAGGGAGGGAGTATTATTAAATTTTAGCAATTTAATCCAAAAAAAAAAATCAACTCTCGCTTACATGATAACGATTTAATTCCCGTTGAAAATTCTTCTGCCTCCGATCAAATTCACTACGCACTAGTCACTTCTGGTGTCCTAGTTAGTATGTGTCCCTGCCCAAAATCCCGCGTACGAATATTGGTACGTTTTTAAAATTGTGGTTTTAAACATTTCTCTCCAAGTGAAGAATCCTATTTTCTGGGATTTTCTTTTAATTATATGTGAATTTGTTAACTAAATGTGAAAGAAGATTTGTTTTCATATTTTTAATTCCTAAAAGGGGTAGGAAGTGGGATATGTTTTTATTTTATTTTATTTTTTTTAATGGAGTTAATGATGGGTAGAATTGGAAGAATTTTGTTACCTCTCTCCCCAAAAACAGAGACATAAATTTAAAGGTGAAAAAAACTAGACATTTAGGGTTTGTTTGATAACGTTTCCATTTCCTGTTTCTCGTTCCTGTTTCTTATTTATTGAGAAACAATCTTGTTTGATAATTTTTCCTGTTTCTTATTCCCAAAAATATAAGAAACGTTTCTCAAATTATATGGAAAAATGAGAAACTATTAAAACCTGTTTCCACTGTTCCGTTCTTTTCTTTTTCTTTTTTTCTCAAACCCAGTAATTTGTTTTGTTATATAATGTTGCGATTCACAAGAATTATTATATGTGTTTGTGGTGCGGTGGTGAGGTCTCCAACCTTATTTTAGATTTTGGTTCATGCTCCATGGTTCAAGTTTTATTTATTATTTGAGTTTATAATATACGAAACCCATAAAAAATTTGCCATTATGAAAAATTTGTTCACTAAAATATACAATTGACACTACTTTAATATCTTACAAATACATCATTTTTTAAGCCTATCATTTGTGACAAATGATTTACATGAGAGATAGCATATTAAATTTGTTGTTAATTTTATATTAAGATTCATTTTTTTTAATTATAAAAAAATTTATTTATACTAGAAAATGTAAATTTTTTATGGCCATGTTATATTTTTTTTAGAAGCTTAAATATATATATATAACAAAAATTAAGAAACAAGAAATGACAACAATTTCGTGGAGAGATCTATTTGCCTCATTATGGGATAGCATTTTACTTAATATGCCTTGTTGGTGTTACAAATCTCTCTTATTTAAAGACTATAACATAGCTTCTATCGCTCTTAATTGGAAAGCTTTTTTGTAATATCTTTTTAGCATGTTCCTTGCATGCATTTGGAATGGAATGAATGTGTCTTTTTCCAAAAAAGAAACAAGAAATAGTTATCAAATAACTTTGTTTCTATTTCTTATATATTTTAAGAAACAAGAAATAGAAACAATTATCAAACATATTCTCGTTTCTTATTCTCAAAAAATAAGAAACAAGAAACTGGAAAAAGAACGTTATCAAACAAGTCTTTACTTTATTATTTTCTAAAATATAGATATTTAATATAATTTTCCATTAATTTAATCATTCTTTTAACTAGTTATATTGAGATTATAAACTTCGGGAACGTTGATTTAGGGTGTTTTTGGGCCAATAAGAATAATGAGAATGAGAATGATTTTCAGTATTTGGACCACCGCAATAATCATTCCTCCTCATAATCACGTTTTTCAAAAATTATCGTTTTCATTTTCTCCTAACTACTTTTTATTCTCAACCAACACTTTTTATACATCACGTTACTATTTTTCACTCTCATCATTCTCATTATTATTATTTTTTTCATAATCGTTCTCTTCACCCTAAACACAAATAATCACTCCCCATAATCATTTTCTTCATTCTAAACACCAATAATTATTCTCCCATAATCATTTCATTTTTTATTCTCTCTCTAATTCTCATTCCTCGTGATCATTACTATTTCCCTTTCCCCAGCCTTAAGGTATAACATTAACATAGCAAGAACTAAAATTATTACTTATAAAAAACTTAAAAGACCAAAATAAATATTTAGAAAACATAAAAAATAAACTTTCAAAGTGAAAAAAATTATTTAAAAGTTAAAAATCAAAATAAAATAAATAGAAAATAAAATACATCATTAAAAAAAATAAAAAACATCTTATTTGGTCTTTAAGCTATCTTTACTCTGGTCGAAATCCATAATTCTACTTATATGAAGTTAGGAGTTCGAAACTTATCACTTCAAATATTGTTGAATTAAAATAAATATATATATATATGTTATTTGTACTCTTTTTATGGAAGGGTATTCTAGATATATCTATTCTTCCGGCACATCAAGATTCTGCCGAGACCACCTCTAACCAAAGAACCTCGTTTAGACGGAGAATAGGTGAGGGACGATTCCTACCTTGTTTACATTTTACTTTCAATTTTTTTTTATTTCTTTACAAATTTATTGTTTTAATAAGATCTTTTAACGAAAATATTTAATTCGAATGATTTTTTTTTTTTTAATAATTAACCACCTAGTTGAAAATTAGAGATGTTTTTGAAAATTTAACTTAAGTGAAAATATTATCAAAAAAATATTTAGAAAAATTAAGATTTAGAAAAAAGAGGGAAAATAGATTTTCACGGTAAACTCTGATTCTTGCTGATTCTAGGTGGTGAATTCTCTTTGCAATCTCTACTAAAAAAAATTGTGCTTATTATAGGGGAAAAGAGATTACAAATACCGATTTCAGGGATCGAACCGTAACTGTAAAATGAACATAAATTAACATGAAATCAGATAACAAATAGCGATCATCTTTGTGATGTTCACACTGTTACTCTCCAATTTTTCTCACTTGCCACCTAGTTTATTGACTAGAATGCCAAAAAATACTTAACTAACATAACATATTAACATAATTTGAATTGTTTCAATGTGGTTTTCTCATGCTTTACGGAATGGGTTAGTGGCGCAATGGTTTCAGTGTTTGGTTGTAAACCAATTCAACACCAGCGTCACAGGTTAGAGCCCGAGAATCGGTATTTGTTCCCCCTCCCCCAATATGTACGAGCCCGAGAATCGGTATTTGTTCCCCATCCCCCAATATGTACTAAAAAAACAACTGCGCCACTGACTCTCGGTAATAGGATGTGTAGTTAATTCTTAATAAATTCAAGAAAAAATAGTGCAAAAAGGAATGGACAGTTCAAGCAAATCGGACTATGCAATCAGAACCATAAAAATTGAACTAGATTGTAATTCTATTTGAGTGGAATTGGGTTATGATTTTCTAATTTTTGTTAGATTTAATTGGTTTTAGGGTTATTTAACTTTTTGCTCAATCAATCCAAACCAACTCGAACTAAAGAATAATTATACACATATGTGTGTGAAAAGAGTAATTAATTAATATGATAGGTTCTTAGTATATTGATAAATAACATACACTAATAAAATATGTTATATAAATTCAAGTGGGTTGCTTTAATGCATATATGGTTGGACTTGAAAAATTGACCAACTCGAAACTTTGAATTAGTCCTAAAAACCCCTACAAGAAAGTATAGAAGTCAATAAGAGCTAAATTCTGATTCTCGACATTGAATCTATGACCATGATGTTAAATTGAATTTCCATCAAACAATGAAACCATCATGTTACCTACCCTTTCGGTAGTAGGATACTGTAGTTAATTTTTAATGAATTCAAGATGTTGAGTGAATTATGGTCATGATAGGGATATTAATTAAGTTAATGATTCGATTGCTTAAATTATTTCATCTTAGGTTCTCAATAACCAATAGAAACACTAAATTGCAGCCATTTTCATTAATTATTTTATTTTATTTTGTTGGTCTAATGGGTAGTTTCATTAAAAGCTATTGACTTGAAATGTCAAAGTCTTCTTTATATATCAACTTGTGTTAACCCTAAATCACATGTTTAGCCACATTAGAATAATAATCAAACTTTGGTCAAACAAACTAGCCTATCTGGATTTAATTTAGGAATTAACCCATATTAATTTGAGCTTCAATTATTGTCCTTAAAGAAAAATCTCATCGGTAATGTTCATCTTAGAAATATTTGCAATTTAAAGGGGGAAATCAATATATATACACACTTTTTTTTATATATGAATCAGCATTTACTTAATTTTATTTTTTTGATATGATAATATTGGAGTGAGAGAAATTAAAACCTATAATTCATGATTACTGGATTGTAAGTTGAGCTTTGTTTTTATTAGCATATTCATAAATTTTAATCATTCATTTAAACTTTGAACTTTTTACCGAACTAAAAAAAACTTTAAAATTTTATGAGGATATCCACTTACCTTCTGAGTTAATTTTTGTTTTTTTAGATACGATAAAAAAAACAATTAAAAATTGAGGGAATTAAATCACATACCTTATTTACTAATACATTAAGATGTGGCTGAACAGTTACTATTTTCAGTGCCTTAAAAAATGTTAGTTTACACGTCTGCAAATGTGTTATGCAATCAATTAAGCCTCTAAATTGTTATAAGTGAAAAATCCTCCATTTAAAATATCATTTTGTGGGTAATCTTCTTCAAAGATCTAAATACTCAATTTAAAATATGGTCAAATGTTTGGAACAAATATCTTTAAAATAATTAATGATAATAACAATTGAAACAAATAATTTAATTGATTCACTATAGCTCAAAAGATCATTGATATGATATTATAAATTTTAGGCACGTGTAAATTAGCGTTTTTCGCTGACAAAACAAATAGCTGAGCAATATTAATTTATATCTAATGACCATTAACTTATGATTTCGAGTCCCTTACCTCTAATTATTGTAATCTAAAAAAAATAGCATTTATCAAACAAAAACTTGTTGAATGTGTAAATTATACACTTGTGAAAGTTAGAAATTCAAATTGATATAATTAATAGTTTATAATTTTTATTTTTTTTATCAATTTTTTTAGACTTTCTATTGATATACACCAAATTACTAATTTTAACAATGATCTATAATATTCAATGAGTTGGTGGTTCCTTGTTAGGTTATCTTATTTGATTTGTCGTTGCAAATTCCAATTTAAGTATCAAAGACTCTTTATTCCTACATTCATATGTATGAATGTATTATCTATTAAACTTATAGAGTTAGGTAAAATTTCATATGATTTAGTAAATATAATATAAATTACATCATTGATCCATCTGATGATGAATAAGCAAATAAAGGCATTGCTTTATAAATGGGAAATAAATAAAATGTTTGGTGGAAATGAGAGAATGTCTACAATACCTCAATTTAATAAGATAAAATTTAAAGGGTTTTGTAGGTTCATTAATCATGGTTTAACAGGAGAAATTTCTAAGTTTCCAAAAATTGAAGATACAGATCAAGAAATTGAATTTCAATTATTTATGGGAATATATAAATTGATAGAACCATTCATAAAAGAAAGATATGATGTATATGAATTACTCACATATTGTTCTAAATTATACGTATTCGCAGGATTAATTTGGAAATCCGATAGAGATATGCAAGAACAAACAATTTTTATTGGAAACATTCCTCTAATGAATTCCCTCGAAACTTCTATAGTAAATAGACTATGCAAAATTGTGATCAGTCAAATATTGCAAAGCCACGGTATCTATTCTGATGAGTGGTAGTCCATTTCAATTACACGATTACAAGTTCAATCTTAAAAATCTTGATCCAGTATCCTATTTGAGAGCGTTAGTACTCTCTAGATAGGATTTGTTGTCTCCTTCTACCAGTTTAAAAAAAAAAACAATGATCTGATAATTAATTGACTATAGTAGACATTAATAATGGAAGAAAGCACAATAGCCACTAATTATTCCCATGAGTTTTACTTTTTTATTTATCGTATACTCACAAAGGTTTTTATTTCTACAATGTCAAGATGTTATCATGTTATACTTTTCCAGCTATTCTTTGTTTTTATTGGGAAAAATGAATTTCTCCAAACCATTGTCCAAAACGTGAATTGAACAAAGTTTATTTTTCGATCAACATATAATATAATCGTTGTCGACTTTTCTCAACTATGCATAATTAATCCCAACTTGCACCAATTGCTAAAGAGATGGGCATATAATTTGAAGAAAAATATTGAAAAAATAACATAGTGGAGGATCATACATCATGTGGGAAAGACAAGAAAAAGGGTGTTTTTGGAGACCATGGGAATTATTTTCAATAAATAGAATGACTTTGTGTTCTAAATCATGGGGGTAGTTATTTGTTTGAATTCACACTTACTAGTAAGTCTTGGGCTTTAAAAGATGTATTCATATGTTTGGTTTTCTAGAATATAATGGAACTACAGTTTTCTTCTTTTTTTGGGTTAAAATAACATTCCTTATATGTAGTTTGAATTTTGATATTTTGGTCTGCAAACTTTCAAATTTTTAATTTTAATTCACGTATTTAAAGAATATTAAATTTAGTATTTTGAAATAATTTTAATTCACGTATTTAAATAATATTAAATTTAATATTTTGAAATCTATTATTCTTGACGAATTAAATATGTAAAAACAATAAAAAAAAATCATTATTTGTAATTTGATAATTTTGTTGGTTTAACGATCATTGGGGTAAAGTGATTCATACTTTGATTATGCATCGATATATTAATTTATTGGACCACATTAATAGTTTTTCTATGTATTTAAACAATGAGAAAAACTTGCCTCCTTAGCTAAGGAGACAAACCCTCCTTAAAAGGAATTTTTTTTTATTTTAAAAATAATATTGTTTAAAGAAAAAATTTGTGGCACCAAATGATGTCACATACCCCTTTTAAGGAAGGCTTGCCTCCTTAGCTAAGAAGGCAAGTTTTTTTCTTAATTTATTGATGATTACAAATAACATATACCATTTTTGTGTTTTTATCTAACCTTAAAGACTACCTTCTAGTTTTTTATGTCTAAAAAAAATACATCCTAATTTTGTAAATTATAAATACTAAATTTTAACCTTGTGCGAATTACTTTTTCTAAAATTATAGACTAAATTTTTGCTTGCTTTACCAAATCCATAATTTAAATTTACCCAATAAATATAATAAAAACTCCAAAACTATGTAAACTTGTATTTGAAAAAAAAAAGTAATCTACTAAAAAAGGGAAATAATCAACTTTAATGTTTGTTTTAAGAGGAGGTGAGATGAGATGAGGTGTTGAAGCCCAACACCTTGTTTGGCCCAAAGTGTTCTTCACCTCATCTCATCTTCTCTCTCCTCTTTTTTTTTCAAAAACATTTAAAAAAATTTCATCTTTTTATTTATATATATATTTACTTATTTACTTATTTTATGTTTGATATTTTTTTTATAATAATAATATTATTTTAATATATCAATATATAATTATACTATTATTATATCAAATGTTTATTTAAATATATTTGAATTTTAAAAATTAAAATAAATAGATATATATTATCTCTTAATATATGACGTTAAATTTTCATATTTTTAATCATCTTTAATAACAAAAAAAATATAGAATTTCAATTGTTTAGAGATATACTATAAATATCATATTTAAAAATTAATAATTAAAAGTTATGGGTTTATTTTTAATATTAATAATAAATATATCAATTTTTTATTAAAATAAAAATTAAATTTAAATAATTTATACACATTCAATTTTTATTAGTAGTTTACAATAGATTTTAAAGTATGAACTTATTTTCAATAAACTTAAAAATATTAAACTTATTTTGTTTGTTAAAAAAATGATATTCAAATTTTATACTCTTGTATTCAGCGTTGCACTTTGAAATAATAGTAAGAGTTAATTTTTTTTTTTTTTGAAAGGATAAATTAACTATAAATTTCAAGACTTGTATGAGTCATAGGGATTGAGATCTATTCTACCTAATAAAAAAATAATAAATTCCAAAATTTGAGGGATATTTTATTACTTTCATGTAATAATTATTATCAAAATGTGACCGAGTTCTCTTTTAACTACAAAAAAACAATAAATAAAAAAATTTAGGGGTGTCTATGATTCCCTAGAAGTATCAATGACTAATAAGATAAATATATTTAATTTATTATTACAGATTAATTAATGTATTTTATTAACAATTCTTTGACCTTCGGTAACTATGAATATGAATGTATAAAAGGTATAAGAAAATAATTTTTTTTAAATAAAATAAAAATTGCTATCAAGATTTTATAATGACTAGTTTAACCAAATTGTTTTATTTTTAATTTTTAATAATTAGAATCTTGGTATTTTTTAATTTTTTTGTATTATTTAAGTCTAACAAATCTTTTAAAAAAAAGTTATTAACGATGTACAAATATTTTAGATCAGTCAAACTTTATTTTGGTGGTGTGAAAAAAAAATTCTCATAATTTTTTTTTTAATTAAACAATATTTAAGTATTAAAGATTAGAAACTTTTAACCTCATAGTTATTATGTCGTACATAATATTATTGAAACTATGTTTTTTTTAATAAAAACATTAATATGATTAAAGTTGCTTAATATTAAATTTATATTACTTACATTTTATTTATGATAGTAGTTATATTTACATACTTATTATATTAATAGCTAAATATTTGAGAATAATTATTTTTTAAAAAAAGAAAAAGAACAATTTTATTGTTAAAAAAAAATATAAGAACATACTTAAAAAAAAAACATATCTTAACATCTCATCTCATCTCCCTCCACCCCAAACAAGATTTTTTTGTCATCTCATCTCCTTACATCTCAAACAAGGTTTTTTTGTCATCTCATCTCCACTCCAAGCAAAGTTTTTTGTTATCAATATCTCATCTCATCTCAGCTGCAACCAAACACCTCCTTATAAGACCATCTCTAAATCTAACCAAAAATTAAAAAAAAAATTAAAAAAATCATATCATAATCCTTATCAATTTTATTATTACTTTTTTCTTAGACCGAAAAAGAAAAAAGATTGATTATTCTTTGTCATCGTGGCGTTGTCTCATTGGATAATAAAACAAAAGGGAAAAGTGGGGGAGCAAAAAGAGCCAGCATGGCAAATGAAGAAGTTGCGCGTGGAGTACAAGCGCGTAGACCGAGAGTGGTAGGGTTTAGAGTAGGTAGGGTGCCACGTCAGCTTCGGGCTTTTAGGTTTGGCTTCCGCCCAGGGGACACTCACGTTTCGGTCGCGGCCGTTACGATTCGCACGGGACTCGTGTCAGATCCCCACGTCATCTCCCTGTCAGATCCGATCCTCACCGTCACTTTCACGTGCGGATCCGACGGTTCTTATATCCTCACACGAACAACACCTCCTCTCTCTCTCTCTCTTTCAACTTCTCCTCCGGCTAGTATAATAACAATTATAAATTTGATAGTTTGGAAAATGTTAAAAAGCTAAAATTTAATTCTTTTGGTTTTTGTTCAATTAACCATTTTCGTTTCTCGATTTTCATCATTTATATATGAATAATTATTGTATATTGTCAAGGTAAGTGGCCCATGTGGTAAAATCTTGATCACTCTTTTTCTTTTCTTTTTTTGTCTTTTAAAAAATTATTTTTTAAAATTAAAAATAAAATAAATGATCTAGATTTTGCCACCTCGACAGCAACATACAATAATTTGTCTTTTAAAATTTAGGAGTTTTCAAGTCGAACAAGAGATAATATTTCTTTTAGATCTAAAATGGTATGAATTCGAATAATTTTATTGATTGATTGCAAAATTGGAAAGGTTCTATGGCTTAAACTTTAAATAAGTGTAAGGCATGGGAGAGGGAAGAAAAATGAGAAAGGTGTAGAGGAAGAGGAGTTGTAGAAGGATTAAAAAAATAGAGACATATTGACTAATCAGTTGATGCCATGTGGTGGATAGTAAGGTTAGACATTACGTAAATATCCTTTTTATGTCAGTTGTTAAAATTTTAAGAAAGAAATAAAAAAAAATATCTCAAAAAAACCTAAAAATATGAGGGTTCAACTCGTAACTTTATGATTATTTATAATTATGCTTTTTAGTACAATAATTTTATGATTATTATTAGATTATATAAAGTGCTACAAAGTTCTCTCATTGATTGTATTTATTCAATTTCAGTCAATAATCTTCTAAATATTTTATTTATTTATTTTTAAATTCAGCCATAATTAGAAACAAGAAATTTAAACCATAATCTCATATAATTACTTAATCATATATATGATATTGTGCCTTCTTTTTTGCTTCTCAATATTTTATTTAAGTTTATAAGTTTCACTTTTAGTCGATAATCTTCTAAATATTTTATTTATTTATTTTTAAATTCAACCATAGAGATTGAGAAATTTAAACCATAACCTTATATAATTACTTAATTATATATGATATCATTCACTTCTTGTTTGCTTCTAAATATCTAGTTTCCATCATTTTATTTTTATTGAAATAAAATACTTTATTAATATAGAAACCAAAACTTACACCAACTTTTTTAGGCTAACAAGAACTACATGTCAGACCATCCAAGCAATAGACAAAAGGTTGTTAAGCAATGAACTTAAAAAAGGATATGAGACACATTACGATTAGATCTTAACAATATAATGACTATTGACGAACAAGAATGCTTCAAAGTAAAGACAAGAATTTCAAAACCGTGGAAGAACTAAAATTTCATAAAAAAATAACACTTAGATATTGCATCTTTAGGAAATCATTTACCAACCGGCTCATGATTTCTGACCAAAACAAACAAAAACTACGAAATATGACATTGCTAAAACTAAACCCAACAACAGAAACTCTCGGAACAAAAATAGAAATAAAATGAACAACAAATATAGACTTAGAAGTATCACAACTTTCTTAAATGTTTTATTGTTCAAAAGGTATGCATCTCTTGAACAATAAATTTAAATTTAAAAAAAAAAAGTTATGGATATTGACGTTTTCCTAAATATCACGGAAAGCTAAAAGAGACCAAGGTACATAATCAATTGTTTCCTCCATACTAGCAGTTTCAAAAATTGAAACCTTTTGATTTCTTTTTCAAACCCCTCTTTGATTATATTTGAACTCAAAAGGTTTTGTAATTTTTAGGGACCGTCCACTTTGAGTTATTCTGATATTTCCATAGAATGAGAAACTCGATTACCTTGTTTTTTTCGTTCTAATATTAGAATATCCGGTATCTCAACATTGCCAGACATCTTAGGATTCCCATTTGAAAGACATTCGACAACATTTGGATGACCCTGTGATGGATGAGTTTCCAAGATTTCCATAGAGAGGGAATCATCTTTTGACGATTTTACCCCTCATTTTTTTAATATTTGTATTCATCGATTTTCTTTATTTATGTATTATTAAATATACATATAAATAAATTTTATAAAAATTATTATTGTATATTTAAAATTATTTTTAACTAAATTTGAACGGTTTTTTATTTTATTTTTTCAATGATGGTTTACATCTATTCAAATTTAACTAATGTTTCAAAAATACAAATTCTAACAACTTACACCACAAATTATCAATGCCACAAAATTATTCAATAGCATTAGAAAAAAGAATTTTTACATGTAACGTCATACTAAAGATAAGTTTCTTTTGGCAATTTCAAGCATAGTTCATGTGAATTTTGCCCTAAAGAATTTTAAACTAAATTTATGTAAAAATTATACCGTTAAACTCTCTAAAATTGATAAAATAAACAAAAAAAAAACAAAGATCAATTAAACAATTTTAGTCATTTTTATTAACTATTTATATAGGTGATAATCTAAGATAGCAATAAGAGGTATTGAAAGCCATAGTTGAAGAGAAGAAGATTTGAGGGAGAATTGTTTATCGATGGAAAAAGGTAATGAAACTATTAGTCAAACACGCCTATACAATCTTAATATTATTTATATATCTAAATGACTCAAGATTAATGTCCAATAAACTCTAACATTAAAAGGCCCTATTTGATTTGTCGTTTGGAATTCAGGAGTTTCCGAATTTGAAACCGTTGTTTGGTAAATATAAAAATTGTGGAATTTGATTATGGAGGTTTGTCATCCCAAAATTTAAAAACCTAAACAAACCAAACAACATTCTTTATTTTGGAGTATCAATACAACAAACTAAATACTATAATCAAAATTTCGAAAAATTTGATTACGCTACTAGATTCTGAAGAATCCAAATTTTAGGGGATCTGAATCCTAAACCGCAAACCAAACAAGACCTCTGTTACATGGAGTTAGGAGTTTGGAGAGGAAGGAAGATCAGAAGAGGAAGAATTCTCAAACATCTGGATTATTTTTAGTAAACATAACTCTTTTCAACTCTTCATTCCCACATTTTCAAATCTCATCAAACATTTTATCTAAATATATCAAATTTATCTAATTTTCAATTTTTTTAAAATTTTTACTTTTCTAACTTTAGCTTTTTTTTCTTCAAATTTAACTTTTAGCCTTGTCTCTTAATTGAATTGTAATTTAACTTACCGATTTAGAATTAGATATTAGAAATTTAATTATAATATCAAAATTAAAGAAATAGAAATATGATTACAATAATATATATATATATATATAAAATAAATATCACATCCATCAGCATTAATCCATCCTCTTCTCTTATAAAAGCAATCTTCAAACAAATATATCTTTTTAAATCACTTTACTTTTCCTTCCTCTTTCACTCCTCTCCTCTTCTCTCCTCCCCAAACTTCCAAAAACCAATCACCCATGATTAAAATATAAATTATATTGTCGACTAAAGATTATTATTATTATCGACTAAAGTTTCATTCTTATATATTGTGAAACTAAAAAAAGTATAATCAAGCGAAAAACAAAAGTATAGAAAAAATATAAAACATAAGGTGCTGTTTGTTTACGGATGTTATGGCGAGGTTTTTAAAAAGCGATTGTTCAGCTCTTTTTTTTTTTTTTTTTGAGCTTTTCATGGAACCAATGTAGTTTTCTCCACTTTGCAACATGGCGCAAAGTCAATGCGCCATGTGGCAAGCCATTTATTTTATTTGTAATTGTAATTATTTTTTTATTTTAAGTTGTTTTAAATTTCTCTCTTTTTTTCAAATTTCATTTATTTTCAAATTGGTTTATTATTATTATTTTTTAATTTCATTTTTTCAATTTTGTTTTTCATTTTTTTTAAAAAATATTTTTATAATATAATTTATTTATTTTTTATTAATCACCTAATATCATATTTAAAAAATATATTTTTTCTAATTTTAAACTATCAATATTTTCATATTCATTTTCTTTTTATTTTAGAATTTTTGTCTACCTAATATCTTTAATTTTTAATAAATTAATTAAAAAAAATTCTATACACATAATATTGTATTTTAAAAATATATTTCATCGTTTCAAACTATCGTGGTTTCTTAATTCAATTAATTAAAAAGTATTTTTATTGTATAATATCGTATTATAAAATATATTTTATGTTTTTTTATCTACTTAATATTATTAATTTTCAACTAATTAAAAATATATTTAAAATTAGTGATAATTTCATCGTTCATTTTTTTTTCTTTTAAATTTTTTTATTTATCTATTTTCATCTACTTAATATCGTTAGTTCTGTGATTAATTAAAAATTATTTTTATTTGTATAATAAAACAAATTAATCTTCGTTACGTTTCCTAACTATCATGATTTTTTGAAATATGAAAAAAAAAATTTATCACAAAAAAATATTAATACAAAAAGTATTCTCACAAAAAAAAAAGAATTTAATAATAAGAAATCAAAACTACAAATGAAGAGGTGATATTCAACCACAAAAAATAATTTAAGAATTGAAAAAACAAACAAATAAAAGGACATTATTTGTATATTAAAAAAATCATAAATGTCACATCATTAAAAAAATAATAATAAATCTTTTTTACAATTCCTTTACAAAAATTACATTCAAACAAACCATTAATATAATCACTCTACTAAAAACCACAATCAAACGAATTATTAATATAACCATTCTATCTAATCACTCTATAAATATGCATCCAAACACCTTCTTAGTGAATCTTTATAATAATTAAAAAAATGAGAGGGAAATGAAAGAGGAAAGAAAAGGGATTTGAAGAATATATTAATGCCAAATGTGGAGTTATGGTTCCTAGTTTTGTTTATGGAGGCCAACTCACATTTTCCATTTTTGTTCTTAATAATCATACATATAAACTTGTCTCTGCCAACTTTTTCTCTACACGGATTCTTTCATAATAATAATAATATTATTATTATTACGATTATTATAATTTGCTAAAATATACTTTACTGCGTGGATTGTTGTTGTTCTCCCTCCGACCCAACAAATAAGAATTAATAACATATTGAGGAGTGGAATATCACTAACCTTAGTACTTTGGTACTATGGTGATCATTAAATTGTCATTATCTTTTTCATATAAAAATTAAATTGTAGTTACCAACATTTAATTGCGAGCTTAATTAATTTGACATGGAGAAGAAACACTCATTCAAATCAACTACTTAAAACATCAAATTCAATTGATATAGTTCCTAATCATGAATTAACTACTTAAAACACAAGTACTAAAAAAGATGGTTTTATTAATAAATAGATGGCAAGTTTTAGTTATTCAATAGGTTAGAGACTTTTAAAAGTACATACTATTGTGAGGTTTTTATTAAACTATAAAAAATAAAATTATAATTTAAATCATAGAGATCAATTTTAACTTTACCTCGACTATATAAACAAAGTTATGTCTCTACATGATAGTCTAGTTGGTTGAAACTATGTTTCTTGGAAGTCTCTAGTTTGAAACCGTTGAAAAGTACATAAACTAATAAACTCTTAAATTTCGATTTTCTAATTCTAGGAAAAAATCTAATTCAATTAGCCTTTGTTCGTCTAGCGTACCATTCCTCTTAATGTTCATTTTTTTAATTAAAATAATATTTGTCAATGGTCTTTTAATTTATAATTGTGTTTTTAATCTTACAAACTTCTAATAGGAGATAGATGATAACTCTTTTCATTCTAGTGTTTACCACATGATAATCATAGGAGATAATATTGGATTTCATTTTTACTAAATCAATGGGTTTTTTTTCTTTTCAATTTAAAGTTTGTGGGACCGTTTGTTTGTCATATTTAAGGAGGATTTAATTGTAGGATTTACTAACTTTTTCTCGAAAACTCATATCTAAACGAGTTTTTACTAATTCCTTCTCCTTCTTATTTTTAACCATTCATTTATACTATTCAATCATTTATAACCACTCATTTTTAATCATTCATTTTAAATCAATAAAAAAAATATTTTTTATTATTACTTTTTTAACTATTCAAAATAACTACTAATTTTAAATCTACATGTAAACCAGGGTTTGCCTCTTTAACTCCTCTATACAAAAATCACATTCAAACGATTTTTTGATTATAACTCTCAATTTTTAACTACTCAATATAACTCCTTAAACTAGATTCTTACTAAATATGGTAAATAAACACCCTCCGTAAGTACAATGGTATAAATTAACGATCTAGTTGTCAATTAAAATTGAGTTTAATTTAACATAATGTATGACTTGATAATTAAAAGATTATAAATTTAAATTACCTAAATATTGAGGAAAATAAATATAAAAAAAAAAAATCAAACAATCTAGCTCAAAAGTATTTTATACAAATAACTTTTTTTTCGGTTGGGTGGTGATATTTCAATAATTTGAATAAGACTTGATTTATTAGAAAATTGATTATCTATAGTACGGAGCAAACTGTTGAGATTTTTTAGTGATATAAAACCTAAAAAAAATATAATACATCTTTGTTTTTTTAATTCTAGTCCATATTTTTATTTGGATGTGACTTATGATCCTATCCTTTGATAGTTAGATGTTTATAAGAATAAAGACAATAAGTCATTAATATATATGTTTTAATTAATCTTTTAAAATAATATATGTATACGTTTTAATTATTTGCGTGCCCCTTACCCAAAAAGGTTGCCCCTTTGCTTTAAATAAAATACGACTATCTTTAATGTTTAATATCACAATTATTCCATTTGAGATTGTAATATATATAGTAATATTAATTTCAAATATTAGTATAAAAAAACGAATTTTTTAGAAACTCTGAAAAGTAATGATATTATAATGAAGTTGATGTATTAGGAAGAAAAGCACGTAAAATACCAAATGAATTGGTGGCCCGATTGATTATTTGATTTGGTGCAATTCATTTTCACACCATGGTCATTGGTTAATGGTTACGAAAAAAATGATGATTTTACATAGTTTAAGTCATGAAAATTATTCTCTCATCATTTCATATTTTTTTATAATTATTTTTTGTTCTCCCCATAATTTATTTCATTCTTTTATAATTACTTTTAATTTTCTTCGTGTTTATTACTTTATTTTTCTCGTAGTTATTCATTTCATCTCAACAGTACACAAGTAATGATTCTCTTATAATCATTGTCTTTACTTTAAATTCATATAATTATCCCATATTTTTCTCTTAGTTCGTAGTGAACTTCCATATATAAAAATTTATCTCAAAGCAATAACGTATTGGATCTAGCCACCATCGGAAACACAAATGACAAAATTGATTCCTTTCTGATGATAAACTCTAATTGCATCGTATGATGAATGAGAGCTTTAAGATTTAAAAAAAAAAAATCTAAAACCAATGCCTATTAGCGTTAGATTCTTCTACTTTTGTTAAGATGTTAAGAAAATACAAAATGAATTGATAGGTTTTATAGGCCATTTCCGAGGGCAAAAGAGTCTCAGCGAGGTGTTGGGAGACTTGCTTGTACTATCTTCATAACGGTAAATGAAAAATGGACTTTTGCATGTATATTTTAAAATTGATAAAATATTATATGAATAGCACAATAATGAAAATATTTGCACATATAGCAAAAATTGTAAATTGATAGACTTCATATTGATAGATTCTATCGATAAAGAGTGATAGAATCAATTACTAATAAATAAAGTAAATTTATAGACTTCCATCAGATTTTATCAAGAGTCTATCAATGAAAACCGATAGAATCAATTACTGTAAAATTGATAGACTACCATCGCTAGAGAATGATAGATTCTGTCAAAGTCTTCTATAAAAAAGGCAAATAATTTTTTTTTTAAATGGCAGAATTTACTATAAAAGAATTATTTTTAAAAATGTGCTACAATTGTAAACTGTGGTAAAAAGGTTGTTATACAGCGCAAATTCTCAATGAAAAAAAGGGAAGCAATGGACATTTTATGAGAGATTTTTGTTTTATTAATCTACCCTTTGTTTAATTACCGTTGAAGCATATATTTGGGAGCAGGATGTAGGGGAATGATTTTCAAGCGGACCCCCATTTTTTAGATAGAGAATATTGTCATATAGTTTTTTGATCTGCTATATATAAATACAGTTGCCTAATTAATATCATTTTTAGTGTTTTTTTTTTGCTTAATCAAATAAATTTGGGATGAGGAGAATAATATAGGGAGATTAGTTACTAAAGACTTGTAATTACAAAAACAATTCGATATGCACTCCAAAAACAATGCAAAATAAGTAAATGGTTCAATAAAAGGAGTTAATAGAATGTCATTTCTCTTTCTATTCGAATAATCATTCATGTCATATCAAATATGTGTCTTTGAGACAGCGATGGGAAGTTATTTTAAATCGGTAAGCTATTATTGTAAATTACATTTTGAAGTGTAAGCTATTATAAAATGGAATATGATAATCTAATTTTAGAATACATAAATAACAATAAACAATTATTATAATTAAGTTGATTAGTTATGTGTTTTAAAAAAAAAAAAAAGTTGAGTAGTTATGAATTTATTCACCTATTATTGTAACCCGTGGTTGAATATTATGAAATTGAGTTATTGTAATCCTAGTACATCATCAATGCAGTGGCTCAAACATTTTAGGTGATTTTATTCTTTTGATGATAGCGAGTAAAAACTTCACTCTTCTATACCCAAGACACTAAATTATGACACATGGATAGTGGATACTTTTAAAGATATTCTAAATTAATCTAGAAACAAAAATCTTTTAGGGTGTGTTTGAGTGTTTGGGCCTCGTTTATGTAAACAGCTAGGTTGGTTATAATAACTCAACCGATGTTTGTCATTGTAAATGGCAGTTACCTAAACCTGCATACTCATTTATCTAAATCTACGTGTCCACTTATCTACACCTTACATATATTACTTTTTGTTACATAATCAGTCCCTCAAAATACCGTTTATCATAATCTCTATTATAATAACTTGTCTCTCAAATACCGTTTATTATAACCCGCCATTTATCATAAGCAAACCAGTGCTCCGAAACACCCTTAAGGAATTATTTTTTGGAGTCTGTAGTATGAACTTGGGTCCAAAAGTAAACATGGAGAAAAAAGTAATAATAAGAAAGAAAAAGGGGCATAATTGTGAGACAAGGATTGCTCACACCTCATTTTGGTTTTGGCCTTTTCTTCATAAAATCAACCAAATATATTCTCCATCATTTATTTCTCTCATCTATAGATATATATATATATATACACTACCAAGCCCCTCTCTTTGATTTCTCCTCAACAAAAACAAACCCCCAAATTCTCTCTCTCTACAAAAACAAATATACCTTCTCCTCCATATCTTTCTTTAAAAACATGGAAGCCATTATGAAGAAACGGGCTCTGTTGCCGGATTCGGGTCGAACGGCGGCCATGGCGGTGCACTCAGCTTCACGCGCCATTTCGAAGCCCAAACCCAAGATTCGCATCATTCACATCTTCGCGCCGGAGATCATCAAAACCGACGCCGCCAACTTCCGCGACCTCGTTCAGAGGCTCACCGGCAAGCCGCCGGATGAGAAGCGAATTCTTTCGGAAAAAATTCCGGCGGCGTTTGATCGGAAGCAGGAGAGTGGCGGCGGCGCCTGCCGGAGAGTGAAGGAAGAGGAGGAGGAGGAGTTAAACGATGTCGTTGCGATGTGGAACGACGTCGTTGGGATCGAAGGGTTTTTTGAAGATTTGGGCCAATTTCCGTTGCTTCCTTCTGCTCCTCAAACAAATCATGCTTGCTTTTGGTGAAACTCAATTTGTTTAATTTTTTTTTTTGCTAATTGTTATGCCCAATTTTCTGTGGTTAATTATTATTACGTAATTAATTACCATTTTGCCATTTTCTCTCTTAATGGTTTCTTGTGGGAAAATATTCACTTTTTTTTTTAACTCTAGTCTTAGATTTCAAAAATATCTTTGAGTTTACTTAAATTCCTTTGATTTTCTGTTCTCCAAAATTCCCTTTACTGGCTTACTTTAGATGGTAGTCTTGTTTTCAAGCTCGTACGAAAAGCAAAAAAATAATATTAATAATAAATAACAAACATATAAAACAAAAATTATTAGTAAAATTGTTTTATTTTTTGGAGAAATAATACCTAAATAGTCAAATTATTTTATTTTTCTTCGATGTTCTTTTCGTTCAAAGACACAATTAAAGATGAGAGAATTCTAAGTCATGAAAATATTTTCGCGAGTGGAATGGCTTTTTTCTTTTGTTTTGTTGTTTTGCAATGTGTTAATCTTTTTCTTTTTTTTTAGTACAAAGTTGGTACGGGAGATTAGAAATACCGATTTTAGAAATCGAAAACGTGACCATAGAATAAAAATGAATTAACACCAAACTAGATAACCAATTGTACTACCGACCCATTCGATCACAATATGTTTATCTCATTTAAAACTTTAAAATTTGAAAATAAAATTGAGTCCATTTTATGAGATTGTTTTCTAACTGTGTTTAGTGATATTCCTTTTTTATTAAAGAATTCAAAATTATTTCTATAAAGAATATTGTGAATGTACAAATAAGTTACATTATAAACTGAAATAAAATTGAAATGGTTGTGCATATGGGTCTTTGTTTTTTAAACTTGAGTAAGATTTTCAAGATTTTTTTTAAAAAAAATTACAATATTTAAATATACCATATGAATAGATTTTTTTATAAAAATAAAATTAATGGGAAGGAAATGTTATATAAAAGAAGGTTCCTAATTTAGCCTTAAAAAAGGTAAACTAAATTACTGATCATTTGGAGGTAACCCAAAAAACATAAAAGGGCGGAAATTATGAATTTTGATTTTTCTACAGAATTGTCTCCGTTTGGTGTGGAAATTAAATTATATTTTTCTTTTCTTTATTCCAAATGGATGTGGCAGTTGCAAATGTCATTTTCGATGTGTCTCATTATCAAAGAAAACATTAATCGAATAGTTAATTAAATTGGCTGGCAAAACCAAGGTTGAACGTGTTCATTCACACAATTATTGTATAATCTTATAAATTTGAATGTAAAAGAAATTCATATAAAATTATAAACTATACCTATCATCTCTTAATAATTTAAGATGTAATGATTACTAGGTTCTTGTTTACATAAAAGAGCTTAAATACTATTTTGTTTCATATACTCTAAATTTGATTTCATTTTAGTTTTTGTATTTCATAAAATTTTAAAGAAATATGTTCAAAAACTAACTCTATTTTATTGTTTGCATTAAGATTATTGAATAATTTTAATTTATATATATATAAATTTAAATTAAATATTAAAAGTTAAGAAATTTAGCCTAATTGAAAAATAACGGTATTGAAGAACATAATGGTAAATGTTAGATGTCGATCACACTAAATACAACATAATACTTATCATATAGAGAAGCAATTTTAATGTTAAGACTAAGACCTAATGAGCTACTCTAAAATAGTCTTGTTATGATTGTTTGCATCGAGTAGAGCACGGTCGCAGCTAAAAAAAATCAAGAATAACGAAGAGGAAGAAGAGAAATAACGATGCAGTGATTTTACGTGGAAAACCCGGCCTAAACAAATTAGGGTAAAAAGCACGAGCAAGGATCATTATAAAATAAGAGTTACAAACTTTCTATCTTATAAAGTAGCAACAAACCTCTCTTGTAAGGAGAAAGTCTCTCTATTTTTATCTCACACCCTCACTCACTTAGATATGAGATGTCTTGGGAGATTTTGGGATGGTTTGCCAACAAATGACATCACCTATTTATAGTCTTTTGGGCTTCAAGTAAAATCCCATGGACATAAATTGGTCACATCTTGTCTTGGTGATCAAGCCAATCTTATGGTTTCAATTTTGCCACAACTTTACTTTGGACAAAGTGTATGATCTAGATCTTTCTTCAACAATCTTAGACAAAATATGTTCTAGAATTCTCTTTATCATTCTTAGACCAATGATGTTCTAGAATTCTCTTCACCAATTTTAGTCAAATGGTGCTCTAGAATCCTCTCCACAATTCTTAGACAAATGGTATTCTAGAATTCTCTCCACCAATCGAGAACATATGAGTATGATCTAGAACCTTCCTTGGTCATCTAGAATAAAATTGAATTATCTAGAATCTTTCAATATTATTCAATAAGTCAAACATTATGGTGGAGGTTATATGTCATCATACTAAATACAACCCTTTTTTTTTTTTTGAAAAATAAAGTACCTCAAATCAACCAACCAATCCGAAACAATCATCCTCCAACATGAAGCCAACATTAAGGGGAGATTCCCCCTCCAAAAATCAATTCCTCCATCCACATAAAATGAAGAGACATAATAAGCGTTTTTTGTTTGGCTAAAATGTCAGCCACCCTATTACAAGACCGATTACAATAAGAGATATTCTCAGACCCTAAAGACGAGACCAACCAATTAATATCAACAATGATGTTGTTGACTTCAGTCAAATCCGGAGAGCCACCTGAAATAGAATTAATAACCTCTTTAGCATCAGACTACACCAGAATCGAGAGAAGCCAAGCGATCTTCACCTCACAATTTTGCTTGAGACCTTCCCTAATAGCCAACCCCTCCAAAAAGTTGACAGACAAATTCTTCAGCCCCGATCTCCAACCAATAATCTTTGGGCGGTCTTTCCAATCTCGTAGAATCCATCCAATTCCCCCTTCCCCATTCGACGGAGATAAAGAAACATATGTATTCAACTTCCAACATCCTTGGGGAGGCGCTATCCACTTCTCGATCACCAAAGACCTTCTCATGGGGGGTGGACTCTGAAACACCTGCAAGCAAAAACGAATGCAAGTTAATTGCCTTGTCAATCATACCACAAAGATTATGGAACTCTAGTGAAGTTTTTCCATTAATGCCTAGATTTCTAAAATTCCATAAACACCAAATAATAATTATGGTTTTATAATGATCCTCCATTGCAATTTTATGGGAAAGACCCTCCCAAAAATCCACTCCTTTGTCCACCTTCCTGAAAAAATAACCAAAGTCAGTGAACCAAGGAAATATATACTTCCACGCCCCGTATCGAAAATTTACAGTCTTTAAGGATATAGATATTGATTTTCCTACTCTTTCAGCACAAAGGGGCAACTCACATTAATATCAGTCCCTCTACTATAAATATTACTCCTTGAAGGGATCACATTAGACAAAATAGCTCATGCCTCCAATCTAAACTAAAGCTCTTAAACAATTAACATAGCCTAACAAGTAAGAAGGTCTCAAAAAATTAAAAATGTGATGAGTTCAATCTTTAGTAATTAATCATATATTAGTTTTCTTGACATCTAAATGGTGCACGGTTAGACGATATGTCTTTAATAATAGTCAATATGTACGCATAAACATGTCGTCACAAATATCAAAAGGAAAAAATAGTCTAAATAAAACAAAATATAAAGTTCAATGGCGAAAAACAATACTCCACAATCACGAGAAAATTGGTATTTTACTCTCAGAGCAGTATGGTTTGTTGGTCCCCTCTCCAAATTTGTATAAAAAAACAATATATTTAACACAATATATAATTAGTTTGAAATTCGAAGTCGCCTCCCACTAATGGATATTTTGCAATCCAACAATTTAAAATTTTAAAATCAGTTTATTAAATACATTCAAATATGCCCTTTTCTATCCTTTGTTTTTTTAATAAATGAATGATAAAATGTCAAATAGAATCTTCCTAAGAAAATGCCAAGAGAAGAAAGGGAGAAAAAAAATATATGATATAATGAGAGAGAGAGAAAATGATATAGCGAGAAGTGGCCAATTTTTCAATTACCAAATCTTAGAAACTTTTAATTAATATTTTTCTTATGGAGGATCAGTGATGCAGTTGGTTATCTTATCTGGTGTTAATTCATTTCAATTCCACGACAATTGTTCCCTCAATAGAGAGTTTGTTCGTCTCCCTTCCCCCACTTTGTACTAAAAAAAAGGCTATATTTTTCCTTATATATAACAAAAAAAAACCATTTACATCTTAAACTTTGAGCAATTATTCTACTTAGTTTCTATATAATTTTTTTGGGGTTAGTATAATGAAATGATAAATGGATTTGAACTCATAATCTTTTGGTCATTAAATATATATTATTGATGTATTGTTTAATTTAAATAATTAACACCATCGAAGAAACAATTATATGAAATATTGGTTAAATAAATTTGGGTTAGGTTAAGGTGTTGATAAACATATATGATTTAAATAGAGTAAACGCCCTAATAATTTATTTTTTAAAATAGTAATAGCCAACCATTTGTCCATGTGTAAGATGGAGGAATAGGTCATATTTTTAACCCAAGAGCTTCGACAATGGTATAAACGGATATTCCAATGTCTCATACAACCTTATATCTCGTGATTTAGAAATATTAGCAAATATTAACTTTAAGTAAAGAAGAGCTTTCACTAAAAAAAATGGTAAAACTAGAAATATATGATTTTAAAAATTAAAAATTAAATTCAAATAGTTACCATAGCCTGGAAGCTTAACTATAATTTGGTTTACAGGTCAAAATGAATCTTTAAAATTTAAGAGATCATAGGAATTTAATCTAGTGGGGCAGTGGGCACTCATTCGGGAAATTAATTAATTTTCCACCCATTTCTTTATTAATATTAAGGTACTTCCAAAGTTTAAAGACAAAAATTTAAAAATAAAATAAAATTGAATAAGAATAGCTTCTTGCTTTCCAAATTTTTTGAAAGGCTAAATTAGAGATTGTTGGGTAAATAAAGTATCCCACATTGCTAAGTTTAGAGGAAGATCTTGGGTATATAAGAAGTAATGAGACATTTTGGAAGGTGCTAAAAACAAAGTCACGAAGGGTGGTTACTCGTTGTCCCTGATAAGTGGTATCAGAATCATGCTCTTAACTTGTAGAGGGTTTGGACCTTATGAAAAATATATTCCCATCGTTAAAATTTAATGAAAAACGCAAAAGTTTTGTCTCTTTCAAAAACTTAAAAAAATATTTGTAATAGTTATTTTTCTTCCCTTTGTAGTTTTTCTCCTATAAAAATTAATAAGAAAGAACAAATTGTTAACATTGAAATAAATTGCTGAAGGATACGTTGTTTTTCTTGACCGGGTAATTTCAAGTTTGAATTCATTCTAATAATTATATTTTTAAGCAAAAAAAAACTCATTCAGCCAACCAAGAACCAGAATCCTAACAATTTTCTAACCAAGCATAAGTAATACAAAGAGGGAAATTTCCCCTAAAGAAACACAAACCCCTTCAACGATAGAGGGAGGGTTCGAAACTAAAGAATAAAACCAAGAGTCTGTACAATGAAGGAGAGAGTTCGAATCCAAAGAATAAAATCAATAGTCTGTACAATGTGTAATCAAGAGTATTTGGACTAAACAGTCTCATTTATTTATTGATAGACAATGCCTTTATATAGAATTTACAATGGACCTAACAAGTCTCATGCTAATAACATAATAAACTATACAGTTAATACATTTATACTCTAATACTTCCCCTCAATCTGGAGCGAATATATCTATCATGCCCAACTTGTTACAGAGGTAATTTATCTGAACTCCATTTAATGTTTTGGTGAAGATGTCACCCAACTGTTCTCTTGTCTTCACATAACCTATCGAAATCAATCATTGTTTTATCTTTTCTCGAATAAAATGACAATCCACTTCAATATGCTTAGTTCTCTCGTGAAATACTGGATTAGAGGCAATATGGATTGCTGCTTAATTATCACACCATAGCTTAACAGGTGTTGCTACTTTCATTCCAATTTCGTTAAGAAGTTGGGTCAGCCATACTATCTCACATGTCACCAATGACATAGCTCTATATTCTGATTCAACACTCGAACGAGACGCCACGTTCTGTTTCTTACTTTTCCAAGACACCAGATTACCTCCCATAAATACACAGTAACCCGAGGTAGATCGTCTGTCTTCTTTAGAGCCTGGCCAATCAGCATCTGAGAAGCACTCAATATTGGAATGTCCATGGTTCTCATACAAAACTCCTTTCCTAGGAGCAAACTTAAGATAACCCAGAATTTGTTCAACAACTGTCCAATGATCGACTGTGGGTGATGACATGAATTGACTCACGATACTCATAGAATAGGCAATATTCGGTCTCGTAACTGTCAAGTAATTTAGTTTCCCAACCATCTTCTTGTATCTTTCAGATTAGGGAACGCTTCACCCTCCTTAACTAGTTGTTGATTTGGTACCATCGGAGTACTACATGGTTTCATACCTAATTTCCCAGTTTCAGTCAACAAATCAAGAACATACTTCCTTTGTGACAAGAAGATTCCCTTTTTGCTTCTCATTACTTCAATGCCCAAGAAATATTTTAGAATCCCGAGATCTTTGGTACTAAATTGACTATGAAGGAATGCCTTTAATGAGGACATCCCTGAATCATCACTTCCAGTAATTATGATGCCATCGACATATACCACTAGCAACACAACCCCTCGTTCAGACCGACGAAAAACACAGAATGGTCGGATGAGCACTTTTTCATCTTAAACTTCTCAAGAAATTGACTAAACTTCACAAACCATGCACGGGGGCTTTGTTTTAAGCCATATAACGATTTCCAGAGGCAACAAACCTTGGCATTCTCCCTCTGAGCAACAAAACCAGGTGGTTGCTCCATGTAGACTTCTTCTAGAAGATCATCGTGCAAAAAGGCATTCTTAACATCAAGCTGATAGAATGGTCAGTCATTCATTGTCGTTAGAGAAACAAACAAGCGAATTGACGACATATTCGCAACAGGAGAGAACGTCTCACTATAATCAACCCCATAAGTCTGAGCATACCCCTTCGCGACGAAGCAGGCTTTGAGACGACCAACCGATCCG
The DNA here is from genome assembly GCA_036507275.1 of Sicyos edulis. Lineage (NCBI taxonomy): Eukaryota > Viridiplantae > Streptophyta > Magnoliopsida > Cucurbitales > Cucurbitaceae > Sicyos > Sicyos edulis. The sequence goes on from CM071847.1 coordinate 40,473,999, forward strand.
TCAGCATTCATCTTGACCGCAAACACCCACATACATCCAATTGTCTGTTTCCCTGCAGGATGAGCTACTAGTTCCCAAGTACCATTCGCATCCAACGAAGCCACCTCCTCCACCATGGCCTGGTGTCATCCTGAGTGAGACAAGACTTCACTAGTATTCTGAAGAACCGTCACAGAATTAAGTGAAGTAAGAAACGAAAAAGAAGAGGAGGACAACTGATGATATGACACACATGAAGAGATAGGATACGTACAAGAACGTTTACCTTTGCGAAGGGCAATGGGAAAGTCTAGATCATTACTGGCCTGCGAATCAGATGACGAAGAATCCACAGGTACGGGGCATTTCTCCGAGGGTCGTGGACGCCAGGTTTATACCTGAGTAAGAGAAGGTCCTGACAGAACATGTGGCAGTTGAGGAGGCGGGTCAGAAGAAAACATGACTTCATATATGAACAGATCATCCTCCATAGGTGGAAAACTTTCCCCATAACTAAACGGAGTATCCTAAAAAAAGGTAACATCAAAGGGATCAAATCCAAAAAAAAAAAACCCAAGAGTTCATACAATGAAGGGAGGGTTCGAATCCAAAAAATAAAACCAAGAGTTACCTAACTGATTAGCAGCTATATTGTTAAATTTATAACAATGGAGAATAGTAAATTCCTAAAAAAATATTAACACCTTAATATCAACAATCAGAAAAATATTTAGAGCCATTAACAATAACATTAATCGCCACTCAAGAATCAAATTCAGTCACGATGAGAGAAAAAACGTCCTGCACCTTTAACCTCAATTCCCATAAACCTTCAAAAATTAAAACTTTCATCCAACCCAATAAAGAGACCAATTTAACGTACGCATGATTTATCCTAATTGGAAAATAAACAAAGAAAATATTGAATAGAAAAGTTTTTAATTTTCATTTATACGCAATTTTTTAATTGTAAAAAATTGGTTAAAATATCATTTTGATCCTTTAACTTTAACTTTTATTTCATATTGATATATAAATTTTAAAATTCAATTTTAATTTACCAACTTTGAAGTTTGTTTCATTTTAATCTCTATAATTTCAAGAATTTAATTTTAGTTCTCATATTTTGAAAAAAAGCTTAAAATGGGTAATAGTCAAATTAGAGTCAATATTAATGGAAATTGATTTAATAATATTAATAATTTTGATACAATAAAAAAAATGTCCAAAAAAAAATTGATAGAAGAAGTTGATATTTTTTTTATAGAAAAAAAATTTAAGGACCAATATTAATTTAATTAATTTTTTTGTGAAGTTGAAGGATCAAAACAAAACAAATATTAGGGATTGTTTGTTTGACATATTTAGGTAGGAATTAGTTTTAGGATGTATTAACTCCTCATCAAAATCTACATCCAAACGAGTTTTATTAACTCTTTATTTTTACTTTGAAAAATAACTCTCATTTTTAACTATTCATTTTTAATCATTAATTTCAAATCAATCAAAATAACTCATTTTTAACCATTTTCTTTTTAACTACTAAAAATAATTACTCATTTTTAAATCTATATTCAAACAAGATTTTGACTTTAACTCCTCTACGCAAAAACTACATCAAAATGAATTTTTTGACCAACTCTCAATTTTTAACTACCCAATATAATTTTTTAAACCAAATACTACCTAAATATGTCAAACAAACATGCGTGTTAGGAACTCAAATTAGATTTCAAAATGTTGAGAACTAGATTTTCAAAAAAAGAAATTGTATTTTACTCTGAATAATTTTGAGGAATAATAAAGAAAAGAAATCTAAAAATTGCGCCAATTTTGAAGCAGTGAAGCAGGAAGTTCCAAGTTCTACCCTACAATTGAAGTTCGAAAGACTAATTCATCATCTTCCTCGCCATGGAAATGGACTCTAAGAAGCATCTCAGTCGCAAGCAGTGTTCCTACGAGTTATCGGTAACTCTCAGCCTCTTCTATTTCTTACTTCGCCTTTCATTTCCTCAAAATCTTTTTGGAAATGCTACGAATTTGCGCTTCATATTTCTTCGTTGCCATTTGCTTGGTTACTTTCATCGGTGATAGGGCTGGATTTGGGAACGATCTCGCTGATTTTTTGTTTTTTTTTGGGGTTTATTGGTACTGTTTGATGTAGGATGAGCAGTTTAGGGTTCATAAGGAGACGTACAGTGGGCAGCAATACAGTCACATTTACTTTGCTCGACTCCACTTGCTGAGAATCATTCTCCATTCACTTGTCTCTAAGTGGAAACCTCATTTACCTGGTATTTGTTTACTACCCTTTCATTTTATTTAGCTGGTTGATTCGGTTCTATGATAAGTTTGGGTGGAAGTTGATTTTGTTCTGCGATTCTTGGATACTTCGAATTTCTTGGCTTTATAGTCCTTTAATCTGTTGGGTTTTCTGCTTTTGGTGAGTTTTGGTACGTTGGATCATTAAAAAATTGTAAACTGGACCGTAACTCAACTACTTAGTTATATTATATCTCCTTTGCCATCCCCAAGGGGTGGTGCGGTGGTTAAAGACTTGGGTTTTGAAGATGTGCTTCCCTCAAGGTTCCATGTTTGAGACCCACTCATGACATTAGTTTGTAGATTCCTTCGATGTCTCTAGGTGCCTGGCCTAGCAATGAGTGTGTTTACCCTGGTTATAATGGAGTATAACTTCAATTTCCAGTATCATGTAGTCGCCTAGTGGTCTAGAGGGACTTGGGGAACTAAGAGGTTATGAGTTCATGGCCACCAACATAGTAATTAAATTACCTTACGTCACGAATATCCAAAAAAGAAAAATAAAAAGCTTCTTTGCCAAGAGGTAAGATTTTGAATTTCCACCTAATATGGTTGAATTAAAAAGAATGAGACCATAACCATCATCAGTTGGACTCGTGGTCGAATAGGACCTTGAGGATCCTAGGAATTATTAGTTCAATTTATGGTGACCACCTACTTAGGAAATAGTTTCCTTACAAATTTTCTTGACATCAAAATGTTGTAGAGTCAAGGAGTATGTCCCACACGAATAGTCGATGTGCACGTAGATTTTCCCAGACACTTACAAATATAAAATAAAAAGATCACATTCAAAAGTAAGTGTTTTTATTATATTGGTTGGATACAAATTAGGAGGAATTTGGACCAACCATACTTTGAATATCTTTTCAGTTCTTAGATATTTGTCTTGCGTATAAGTTGTAACTGCTTAAGCATTGTTCTTTTAATCATAATTCGAGGTAGAATTAAGAAGCAATTTATTTGGAAATGGGTTTAATGGTTTATGTGAATTTCTTTCTTGAAAACAATGTCTTGCAGTTAGGACTGTATTGGGGTTGGAGGAAGGCAAGGAATGTGTCATTGTTGGAACTCTCTACAAGCACATGAAACTTAAGCCCACCATTCTGGATGAGTATTCAAAGGAGGTAATACTTCAAACAAATATGTCAACTACCATTTGTACAACTTTTTTTCTCACTTTTATTTTGGTGTTATGGGATTGGATTGAGACATTTAAATGGAATGTGCAGAAATCTGCCACCCCACTTGTTGAGCCGCATAACTTTATGCACCCAGATGATCATCTTGTTTTGGAAGATGAAAGTGGGAGAGTCAAGCTTTCTGGGGCTGTTCTTATACCTTCTGTATACGTTACAGGTCCGTATCACCGAATGAAATTGAATGGAATCATGGTGTCCATTTCTCAACTATTGAAGTGTGAGGAATTGTATGAAATCTTAATCTATTTTGTTTAGAATGTTGATACATATTGCATCTACTCATCCTTGAATTTCTGTTCTAATTTTGTACGAGTTAATTCATGTTGCATTTGTTGCTTCTGCTAATGTATAGCTTGTCTTCTCGTATGGTGTGTTCAAATTATAACTCAAGTAGCTATAATTAATTGTTTAAAAATATTTTGCTGCATGAAGTATTAAATATCTCAATTTTAGTTCTATATGAGTTGTTCCAAGATGCATTAATTGTAGCGGCAATTTACCACCTGTCTTCATTTTTTAATAAAAAACGAAAACATGTTCATTGATATAATTGAAAGTGTTACCGAGGTTTAGGGCCAAGTTTTGAGCCTAGTATACAATGATAATTACCACCTGTCTTTATATGTTGTGCATGCAGATTTAATCTTTGAGCTAAAATAGCTATTTGTTTAAAATCATGCTCTGCTGTGCTGTGTAAAGAAGTTACTTAACTTAATGTCTAATACGCGTAACCAGGGATAATAATTGCATTGCATGGAAAGGAAACTAGTGTTGGTGACTTTTTGGTTTTGGACATCCTAGATGCTGACTTGCCACCCCAGATAGAGCGGCCACTCATATCAAGTAGGATTTGATAACCTCCCTCGTTTTTTCTTATGAATGTCTCCATCTTTTAAAATTCGTCCATGAGTGATGTATTCATATTCAATTATAATGTAGTGAGAGGGTTAATCGTTTACTTTTTTTATTCGTCAACAGTTTCTGCCATATTAGTTTATTGGTTCTTAATAGTTGAGGATTCATTCTTCTTTTATCGATAGTTTATGGATCAGAGCAATGCTTTGCTTTAACGATATATTTGTTAACGAAGTGTCTGTCAATTGCAATGTACTTTGTGCGGTTGGTTGCCAATGAGAAGCATCCAGGGGCCTTATCTCTGAACTCACTTTTGAATTGTTCCTTGTTTCTTATATTGAAAAAGGAATTTCAAATGCATGCAGGCGAAGATAAGTACGTGGTTTTTGTGTCGGGTCTAAGTATTGGGAGCAGTATCTGTAATCCTCTACAGTTTCAGCTCCTTATTGATCATATAACAGGACATTTAGGGGATATAAAGGTTGGTTCTGTTTTTACATTTTCCCTCCCTAAATGTTTATAAGTTGCTAAATTGTTTAGAACCATTAACTGAACAGGAACAAGGGATTGCAGCTCAAATAGTTCATGTTGTCATTTGTGGGAATTCTGTTGAAATTCCTCATGCAGTTTTAAATGGGCAGGTAGAGCCGTAGAGGTTTCACAAACTGTGCATCTTTTGTCTTTGTGTTCTTTGTTACAACTATGTATCCTGTTTCAATATGTTTAGATACTTTGCTTAGATCTTGTATCTTTTTTGCTATTACTTGTGAGTGAAAAAATTAAAGGTTTGTTTTCTTGAACTCTTACTAGAGGCCTTGAAAGGAACAACTCCTTTTATGTTTTATCCCGATTAGCTTACTATGGTTTCTATTTACCAGTACTGGTTAATTATAATTAGTTATATAGGAGAAGTTGGCTACAGATGCTGTTAAGTGAGTTTTGGGATGACTAATCAAATGCCATCACTTGTGTGCATCCGATGTTTTCTTGGGAGCGTTGTCAAAGACAGTGTATGGTAAAACAAAGTCGCATAAATCATAATATTTTATACCTTTGAGAAGAAAATCACAAAAATTAATGTCAAGTTTGATGGATAAAGATCAAGGAAATTTAGAACTTTCCCAGTATTCAATTATTTTCTCTACATACTATGGTAATGTCAGTGATGTATGATTTTTTGTTGATGCATGATGTCTTTCCTGCAGCATTTGTCTGCAAAGGATCAAACAAAGCTGACAGAATCGCTTAAAGAGCTAGATATCCTTTTGAACCAGGTTCTTATCCAGTTGTTCTCGGTTCAACTTTTTTTTTTTCATTTGTTTTTTAATTATCAAATTTACTTTCCTTTTTTCTCCAATCATAATACCTGATTGTAAGTCTGTTTTCTTTTTCATCAGCTTGCTGCAGGTTTACCTGTAGATATCATGCCAGGTTCCAGTGACCCAGCTAATTTTGCTTGGCCTCAGCAGGTATTTTCTTTGCAGAAGCAAAACTCCTGTTTTTCATCTCTGGTTTGATTTGTCAATAATGTGGTTTTCTTTGCAGCCTTTGCACAGATGCCTTTTTCCTGGATCATCAGCCTATAACACTTTCAGATCTTGCACCAACCCTCATTGTTTTGAGCTTGATAATTTCAGGTTAGTCAATAATCAGCCTAACAGGACAATTGACTCAACCACAGTTCAATTCGTGGTTCTCTGGTTTCAGGTTTCTTGGAACATCAGGTCAGAACATAGATGATCTTGAGAAGTATTCAGAGGCTAAAGATAAGCTTGAATTTATGGAGAGGACATTGAGATGGAGGCATCTGGCACCAAATGCTCCAAACACTCTTGGTACAACTCATTTTTACTTGTTTTTAGTATTCTTAAAAGCTCAAGCTGCACTAAGGTGCAATAGCCTACCGGAGACGGAGCTTAGGCGCAAGGTGCAAAAAGGAGTGCAGACTTTTTGTGAAGAGCACTACATATAAGAGCATTATTAAAGAAGAGATAGTATAGTTGGAGTGAGAATATTAAAAAAATATTCTAAAAGTTAGTAAATGTTATTTTTTAAAGATTACTAAAGAAAAAGAAAACCCTAAAGGCAAGAATTTTGCATTTATAGTTAGTAAAACTTATTATTATTTATAATTAATCACAGAAACACACTTTTTTCCCTGAATATCGCCTCTTCAAGATGAGGCGCTAGCCCTGCACCTTGAGCCTACGTGCCTGCCTTTTAAAACATTGCTGATTTCAGGTGGTGATAAGCCATTTAAAACAATCTCTTTTTGCAATGATATAAAACTTCCCCAATGTAGTATTTCTATCATGAGTCTTCCAGGTTGCTATCCTTTCACCGGCCGAGATCCTTTCCTGATTGAGAGCTGTCCTCATGTTTATTTTATTGGCAACCAAGACAAGTTCGATACTCGCTTAATAAAGGGTAAATTTGCACGTTAACTCTGTACATTAATTAGTATGATTGCTGGTTCTTCTCGTAAGGAATAAATGGACGAGGTAAGTATTGCCATGCATAATAATACTTTTTGAAAATGCAGGATGTGAAGGGCAGATGGTAAGACTTGTTTCGGTTCCGAGATTTTGCGAGAATGGAGTTGCCGTAATGGTATTATTTTATTACTTCATCTTCAATTCACGTTGACCCAATATTTACACCTTTTTACCGCTTCCTAGTCATTACCATTTTTTCATATATGTGAGTGTTTAGGTTAGCTTAAGCACATTTTGACTATTGTCATGAGATAATTGCTTCACCCTTCTAATATTTTTTGATAAAGAAACTATTTTATTGATGTGTGAAATAAAAGGGAGTTCATCCTACTAAGTTTGATAGTCAAGAAAACTCATTAGAAATTAATTCATTAGTAGGTGGTCGTTATAAATTGAACCGATTACCTCTTTAGTTCTCCAACATCCTCTTGACCACTCAACTAATTCATAATAGTCTTTACTATTGAACTGCAACATGAAATGACCTAGTGGTCAAGAGGGCCTTTAGTAAGAGGTCATGAATTCAATCTACAGTGGCCATTTATCTATGAATTAATTTCTTACGGGTTTCCTTAACATCTAAATGTTGTAGGGTGTTGAATTATGTTAAATCACCAATCAACCCAAAAGTTTATGTTGATCAGTTGGAGTAAATTTAAGTATATCAACCATTATAGGGTCAGACGGTATGTCCCGTGATAATAGTATGAGGTGTGCATAAGGTCGTCCAAATAGTAAATAAAAGAGTAAAAATTCAAGGTAATATAAATTTTTATAGCTTAGGACCTAAGTGGAAACTATAGTCAAAACTTAGGTCGGCCATTTTTCCCTTCTTTTTTCTCAAAATAATTTTTTTCTTGCACATACATCAGTTGTCTGAAACAGCGATGAGATTGATGAGCATTAATCTCATTAATGATATAGCTGTGGCAATAAATTGCTGTGCTTAACAAACTGGCCCCCATCTGTTTGTTGACCTCTCTTTCTTAAAAGATCTGGCCCCTTATCAACCACATTGCCCTACTCCCTTTTGCAGCTCAACTTGAGAAATCTTGAATGCCACACTATGAGTTTTGGAACTGAATTCAGCTGATCATTGTGACGAAAAAAAAGCGTTAAAGCAGTCGAGAATCGGGCTTCGCCTTCTGTTTATACTGCTTTTGCAAATCACCTGCTTCTAAGAAACTGAGGAAGAAATGCAGGACCATGTATATTTTGTGAACAGTAGAACCATCTTGTGGGGAGCTTGGAGAGATCAAGGGAAAGATCTGATGCCTGAGTGAGGTCATGCTCCAAACATATCAGCTGTTTTTGGTAGGGCCTCCCTCACAGTGTAGGAATTTGAATTCTAGGATAGGTGAGATTGTCTGAATTTGGCTGGCATTGTCGGGTTCAGATTTGTATGTGCACGTATGCTTTTGCAAACAAGAGCATAGCTTAATTGATATGAATTATGAATTACTGATTAAATGGTTACGATTTTGAATATGCCATTGGAAATGTTGTTGAATTAGAAAAGCATATGCTTTTTACTCAGTTGTAACATTGGTAATGCCTTGAATGCGCTTAATAGTATGTTTTCTAGGTTTTGCTTGCAGTTGGTGTTAGTTTAGGGCACATAATATATATTTGGTTTTATTTGAAAATCTATAACTATTAAATCTTAGTATAGTTTTACAACTGTGGGCTGGTACATATATTTATCGAACGGGACTTTGGAATTTATTCAAATTCCCTCGAAGCCATATACTTTGAAATATTAAAAATTTACTACTTTCTCAAAATCAAAATCTAAGTGCTAACAAGAGTAGTGGCTTAGCGACATTAATATACACTTGATTAGAGGTCATAGGTTCAAATCTCTCCACTTCCAATAATTATAACTAAAAAAAAATCAAAATCTAAGTTAAATTATTTGGTATGAACAAGCTTGTAAGTTACATTTTAAACTAATTTGAACATAATTCAAACTAGTTAAGATATATGTCTTCACTAAGTGATTAATATTTGAATATCTTGTCTTTCTCTCCATGTTTGAACTAACAAAAAATAAACATGAAAAGAACAGGTTAAAAAACGCAAATCAATTCATGGAAGTTCAAAAATTCAAAATAGTGAAAACTAACTAAAATGTAGGAAAAGTGCTTTTAACTCCAAATCAAATAACCAAATGTTGTCACCTGGCATTCAGAAAATGCTTGATTTTGAAATTTAAGCATCAAATTGAAACTTCACCCCAAACTTAGGAACTAAAACTGTATTTTTCTAAAAAATAAATAAAAATACAACTCGGTGAATACAGTGGATTATTATAAATGGTGTTTGAAGGGCAAATTATTATAATAGGGATTATGATAAATGGTGTTTGAGGAGCTGATTATGTAACAAAATTAATATATGTAAGGTTTAGATAAACGGACACGTAGGTTTAGATAAACGACACACAGATTTAGATAACCACCGTTTATAATAAACAATAGACAAACATCGGATTAAATTATTATAATCAATCATTTGCATAAACGGGCCCAAACACACCCTACAAGTTTCCAAAATGGAGATACGGCTTCAGCTAGAACCGTTAGTTACGTGGCCATGGGTCAAAGGAATCAAATCAGTGTCAGCAATAACGTGGGAGTTTCAGAAACGAAAAACGACACGTCGGACACCATTATTACACTTACTAAAATTCAAGAAATTGGATTGTCGTCTTCTTTGGAGCCTCCAAGAAAAGCAACATTAAATTAAAAAAAAACAAACACTCCCACTCTGTTTATCCATCCATTATTCCCCCCAACGGCTATAATTTCAAAAAAAAAATCCAACGGCTTAATTTCCCTCTTTATTATTATCATAATTTTGCAATCTCAATTTGTCAGTTTACATTGTAATTTTGATAATGGAATTTTCAAATGGCAATGTTCAGCACATCGCTGAAAAATCCTCCGGCGCGGAAGGAGGCTGTTGATGTCGGTGAAGCGGCAGCGGCGGCGGAGGGTGAATGATCAGTGTGATGAGAGCCCGGCGGAGCGGAAGTGGCTGATTCCGGCGCCGGGGAGGAATAAGAAAGTTAGGATTGAAATTAGAGATTATCATAGAAACAAATCAAATTTACTTGCTTCCATTCAAAAGGTACATTTTCATCATTATTAGATCACAACTTTCTTTTGCTTAATCTACCAATTTAGCTTCTTAACCTTTGTATGTCACATTTATGAACCCAGCTACGTTTTTAAGTTTTCAAATTCTTTTTTCCACAAAATCCAAGTTTTTTATTTTGTATTTAATAGATCGAGAATGTACTATCAATATCACATCTTACTTCTTGTATTATTTTTGTAACACAATTATTAAAATAATTCATCTATAATATATAATTTTTTTATCAATGATAGAATTCAACCAATGATAAAATGATTGTGATAAAATTCAACTAGGGATAGAATTTTATAGTTGACTGAATTTTATGAGCGATATATCTCAATTTGAGTTTTCTGACACAAATGAATTAGTTTTGATTTTGTGTTATAAATGAAAATAGTTTGCCCTTTTTTTATTACCCATCCAAAATCCTCTACTAAATTTGTAAATTTTGACATGGGAACATTTTTATATTTTATATATTTATTGAATATAGATGTCTCAAATATTCTTTTTTTCAAATAATCTAAGTTTTCAATTTCTTAATAAATTTGTAAATTTTGACATGGACACATTTTTATATTTTGTAAATTTATTGAATATAGATGCCTCATATTTTGGATTCAAAACTAAAAATTCAATTATTGAAAGATGATACTTCATTGTCGTTGTTTTTGTGCAATATTTACTCAAAATTAATATAAATTTAAAACAAGAAAAAACAACAATAATTTCGTGTCATTAATGTATTTTCATAATTAATAATTAACTTTGAATCTACTTTTCCCATTATCGCTGTACTCAAATAAATATAAAATTAAAAAAGTGATTGGTACAAGAAATGCATAGCTAAAAACACTGAAAACATGAGAATGTGTAAAAGAAATTATATTGAGGAAATTGATGTTAAATAAATGGCTAGGATTTTGCCACAATTTGGCTTTGGATAAGGATGTCTAGATATTTCTTGGCAAGTTGAAGTTCTGGATATTTTTTTGACCATTTAGGATAAATGATAAAATCTAGAGTTTTCTTTTGGGCTATAACTTTTAGATTTTTATTTGGGCGTAAATTCTCTTTTGTTGGGCCATAATATTTAACAATCTTCCACTTGGAGATTTGATTGATCCATCAATAAATCTCCACACCTAAATTCTCAAACTTGTCACCATTGACTGCCTTGGTCAAATAATCTACTAGGTTTTCTTTTGTATGAATTTTCTGCATATCCACTGTTCCTTCTTCCACTTTCTCACGAACGAAGTGGTACTGCACTCGAATGTGTTTTGACTTGGAATGGAAAGCTGGATTCCTTGCAAGGTACAAGGCACTCTGACTGTCATAAAATAGAGAAATATTCTTCTGTTGTCGAGGTAGCCACAACTGACTGTAGTTTTGAAACCTAGCTTACAGCTCCGCTAGCAAGAGTGAACACATATCCGGTGGTGGATTTGCTTTTATCAAAATCACCTGCATAAACTGAGTCAACATATCCTCTGACAATAAAGTCTGATCCTCCATAACATAATGCAACATCTATCGATCCTTTAATGTATCTAAGGATCCTTTTTACAGCATTCTAATGCTCTTGACCAGGATTCGCCATGTACCGACTAACTACTCCCACTACATGTGCAATGTCTGGTCTGGTACAAATCATGGCGAACATTAAACTTCCCACTGCTGATGCATACAGTACTCGAGACATCTCTATCCTCTCCACTTCACTGCTAGGGCACATACTAGAGGATAATTTTAAATTAACAGAATGAGGGGTAGAAATTGGCTTACAGTCTTCCATGTTGAAGCGTCGTAAGACTTTCCTTAAATAGTTTCTCTAAGATAGCCAAATATTTCTATTATTTCTGTCTCGGTGAATTTGCATCCCCAGAATCTTGTTTGCTGGTCCCAAATCCTTCATTTCAAACTCCCTAGCCAACTGAGCCTTCAAGTCTTTAATACGATCTTTGTTGGGGCCTGCTACCAACATGTCGTCAACATACAACAGCAAGATAATGAAATCTTTTTCACCAAACCTCTTGAAATATGCACAATGGTCTGCATTAAGTCTGTTGTATTTAAGGCTCATGATGAAGGAATCAAACCTCTTGTACCAACATCTCGGCCCCTGTTTGAGACCATACAGAGATTTGTTCAACCTGCAAACCAAGTTATCCTTTCATTGTTCTTCAAAAACCTTCTAGTTGGAGCATATAAATTCTTCTTCAAGATCACCATGGAGAAATGCAGTTTTTACATCTAACTGCTCTAGATGTAAATCAAATGTAGCACACATTGCCAGGACTATTCTAACAGTAGTAAGTCGAACTATTGGAGAAAAGATCTCGTTGAAGTCAATACCTTCTTTCTGAGCGTATCATTTTACCACCAATCTTGCACGATACCGCTCCACTTGATTATCGTTGTTTCGCTTGATCTTATATACCCATTTTTTTTCAATGGGCTTTCTTCCTCGTGGTAGCGTTACAAGTTCCCAAGTCCTGCTCTTATGAAGAGCTTCCATTTCTTCATGCATAGCTGTCATCCACTGAGCAGCATTTGAACTAGTCATTGTCTCTTGGAATGTTAATGGTTCTCCATCCTCGATTAGAAGACAATATGCAATGTTACTCTCCATAATATAATCAGACTGCCAACTGGGTGGTTTTGTCATTCCGCTAGAACGGTGCGTCTCTTGTGACTCAACTGGATCTTGAATCTCGTGCGTTGGTTCAGCTTCAGAGTGGTCATCTTCTCATATTTTTTCTCCACATGTACAGTTGTAGTCTCTAAGCTTTCAGTCACTGTGCTATCATTTGCTATCTGTTTCTTATCTTCCATGAAGATCACATCCCTGATGATGATAACCTTGTAGGTAGTGGGATCCCATAGGCGATACCCCTCACCATCAGCATACCCTAAGAATAAACATTTTCTGGATTTTAGATCCAACTTTGTAGTTTCTTGGGTATTGTACATCACGTACACCAGACTTCCAAATATATGGAAGGCTTACCCGTCCATCTCTACATTAGCGTCTTCAACTCAATTGCAGTGATGGAGCACGATTCACTACATAACAGGTGGTATTGACTGCTTCTACCCAAAATGATTTGTCCAAGCCTGCAGCTCCTAACATTGCTTTTGTTCTCTCTAACAAGGTTCTGTTCATCCGCTCTGCCACTCCATTTTGCAAACTCATTGCTTGTATATTCTCCTCCATTATCTGTCTGCAAGCACTTGATCTTCTTTTCTAACTGTAGTTCAACTTGCGCTTTGAATACTTTGAAGACCGAACACACATCTGCCTTATTTTTTATGGGATACACCCAACACCTCATGGAGTAGTCGTCGATAAAGGACACAAAGTACCTTGCTCCTCCCAAGGATGTAACTGGTGATTGCCATACATCAGAATGAACCAATTCTAGAATATTCTTGCTTCTAGAATTTGATGTGTTGAACTTTAATCTATGTTGCTTACTTGTAACGCAATGCTCACACAAAGGTAGAGACACCTTAGAGAGCCCAGAGAGTAGATTTTGCTCTGCAAGAACTTTAATCCTTGCTCCGACATGTGTCCAAGTCTCTGATGCCACATCATTGAAAGTTGTTCACTTGAACTACTTGAGGCAACCGACGCCTCTCCCTCTTGCAAAGTCACCCCCATCAGCATGTACAAGTTGTTGTCAACCTTTTCTCCCTTCATAAGTACCAGCCCTCCTCGAATCACTTTCATGACTCATTTCTCCACCACTTCTTTGAAATCAAGGTCATCAAGCTGACCTAATGAAAGTAAGTTTTTTTTCAAGCCTTCTACATGTCGCACATGTTGAATTGTGCGAACAGTATTATCATGGAACTTCAACTTGATAGTTCAAATACCGACAATCTTCAAGGCATGATCATTGCAGCTAAACACGGACCCTCCTGAGATAGGTTCATAATGATGAAACCATTCTCGTCGAGAGGTCATGTGGTAAGTCGTTCTTGTGTCGATGAACCATGCATCACCCAAACTCTTTCCGCCTTTGATAATTGTCGCTACTTCACAAGATAAAGCATCACCTTCATTTAAAGTGTTTGCTACATTTTCTTGAGGATTGGGGAATCCTTTTTGTTTAGGTTCCAACAATCCTTCTTCATATGTCCCTTCTTGCCACAATGGTAGCACTTCATGCTCTTCTTACTTCTTGATTTTGATCTTCCTTGATTTTGGCTCCCACTAAAGCCACGTTCCATTGATCTCCCTCTTGTCACCACCAGAGCCTCTGTTTGTTGTGAGCTTGCCAACTTGTCTTCTTTGTTCTTGCGCCGATTTTCTTCTTCAAGGACAGCAGCTCCAATATCATCAAAGTTTAGACAGTCGGCCAAAATATTATTTGTCAGGTTGATGAAAATTTGATCATATGAATCAGGAAGACTTTGAAGTAGAATTTCGGCACGTTCATTTGAATCTATTTTATAACCCAACGATGTGAGTTGAGAAAATAGAGTATTCAACGTGCTCATATGCTCCGTCATTGAGGTAGATTCTGCCATTCGAAGAGTATATAGTTTCCTCGTAAGGAAAATCTTGGTGTGAAGTGATTTGGCCTCGTACAGCTTGGTGAGATGTTCCCAAATCTCTAGTGCAATTTTCTTCTCCTCTATGCTTGACAAAACTGCATCTGCTAGTGCTAGATGTAAATTTGCAATAGCATTCCCGTCCATCTCATTCCACTTATTATCATCCGTGATGTCCGCCGGCCTCTTGTTGATGGCTGCAAGACAATTATCTTTTCTCAAGATAGCCTTCATCTTCATCTTCCAAAATGAGAAATTGGTCTCGTTGAACTTCTCAATCTCGAACCTTGCCGCCATTGCTTCTACCACGAACAGTAAACAATCCACAATCCACGTACCTGTCAACAAAGGTGAAAGTATCTAACTTATTTTCTGATGTGGAGGATCCACTTTTAGTGGCAACCACAGAGCATACGATAAATAGATATTTACACCAAGAAACTAGGCTCTGATACCACTTGTTATAATTGTTTACACGAATAGAGTAGGATCGCAGTTAAAAGAGATTGAGAATAACAACAATAATGAAGAGAAAGAAGAGAAAGAACGACACAATGATTTTACGTGGAAATCCCTAAACAAATTAGGGAAAAAACCACGGGCAAGGATAGAAGAACTTTATTACAAAAATAAATAGTGTTTTCTCCTTGTAAGAAAGCTTGTTATTTCTTTGTAGAGAGAAGGTTGTAGCTCCTATTTTTGTAATAAAGTTCTTATATTCTTGCCCGTGGTTTTTACCCTAATTTGTTTAAGGGCTTTCCACGTCAAATCATTGTGTCATTCTTTCTCTTCATTATTGTTGTTATTCTCAATCTCTTTTAACTGCGACCCTGCTCTATTCGTGTAAACAATTATAACAAGTGGTATCAGAGCCCTTTCTTGGTGTAAATATCTATTTATCGCATGCTCTGTGGTTGCAACTAAAAGTGGATCCTTCACATCAGAAAATAAGTTAGATACTTTCACCTTTGTTGACAGGTACGTGGATTGTGGATTGTTTACTGTTCGTGGTAGAAGTAATGGCGGCAAGGTTCGAGACTGAGAAGTTCAACGGGGCCAATTTCTCGTTGTGGAAGATGAAGATGAAGGCTATCTTGAGAAAAGATAATTGTCTTGCAGTCATCAGCAAGAGGCCGGCAGACATCACAGATGATAATAAGCGGAATGAGATGGACGGGAATGCTATTGCAAATTTACATCTAGCACTAGTAGATGCAGTTTTGTCAAGCATAGAGGAGAAGAAAACTGCACTGGAGATTTGGGAACATCTCACCAAGCTGTACGAGGCCAAATCACTTCACACTAAGATTTTCCTTAAGAGGAAATTGTATACTCTTCGAATGGCAGAATCTACCTCAATGACGGAGCACATGAGCACATTGAATACTCTATTTCGAACCTTGCCGCCATTGCTTCTACCACGAACAGTAAACAATCCACAATCCACTTACCTGTCAACAAAGGTGAAAGTATCTAACTTATTTTCTGATGTGGAGGATCCACTTTTAGTGGCAACCACAGAGATTGTTAAATATTATGGCCCAACAAAAGAGAATTTAGGCCCAAAGAAAAATCTAGAAGTTATAGCCCAAAAGAAAACTCTAGATTTTATCATTTATCCTAGATGGTCAAAGAAATATCTAGAACTTCAACTTGCCAATAAATATCTAGACATCCTTATCCAAAGCCAAGCCAAGTTGTGGCAAAATCCTAGCCATTTATTTGACTTGATTACCAAGGCAAAATGTGGACCATTGGATCATACTTGGAGTCCAAATTTATGGAGGCTATAAATAGGTTATGTCATTTGTTGGCAAACCATCCCAAAATCATCTCAAGACTTCCCACATCTAAAGTGAGATTGTGAGAAAAAAAATAAAATAAATAGAGAGTGCCTTGTAAGAAAGCTTGTTGTTTCTTTGTACAGAGAAGGTTGTACCTCCTATTTTTGTAATAAAGTTCTTCTATCCTTGCCCGTGGTTTTTACCCTAATTTGTTTAGGGGTTTTCCACGTAAAATCATTGTGTCGTTCTTTCTCTTCATTATTGTTGTTATTCTCAATCTCTTGTAACTGCGACCCTGCTCTATTCGTGTAAACAATTATAACAATTGATTGTGGTGGCTACATTATGTACCACAAGCTTAAACATCAATTTCCAAACAAGATTTTATTACCCTCTCATTTTTAAAATATCAATCACCAAATAAATGCTTCATACTTTTAAATCACTTTACTTATTTTCCTCTTTTCTCATTTGATTGATGCAATCCAAGTGTGGGGGTGATGAAATTCTCTCTTCTTCCTGTTCATAACCTTTTTCACCTCAAATATGCTTACACATTTTTACCATGATTTTTATCTCTTACACAAATATTTTCATTTTTTTTTTCAAACTCCAAAAATGGAAACAGAAAACAAAAAATTGTAAACTATTTCCTATATATATATCATAACAAATTAAGTTAAATTTAATAAACTAAAAACAAAAACAAAAAATGGAATTAGGGAACATGGCCTTTAACCTTTTTTTTTTTTTTTCAATATTAGGGTTTAGTCCTTTTATGATTTTTTTTAAATGGATGATACACAGCTAGTTGGTTTAATCAATGAGATTTTTTTTTCATATTGTTAATAAAATGTCATAGAGAAGTTTTCAAAATCTAGTAAGATTATAAATATATTCAGATTTTAGATGTCATCATCCTACATTTAATATAAAAGCAAAGGATGGTTGTAATAAACAAAGTTTGTTTCTTATTTGTGTAAACAAAGTTGGTTTTACTTAAAAAAAAAGTTTAATCAAATTGAACTAGAATATTTAACTAGTTGTAAATTGATAACTCAATTAATTACAGTTCTATTTTCTAAAATAACATTTCATTTGGCAAATCTAAATTGGAATTGGCTCAATTTTCCGAATTTGAAGCCTTTACACAATTAACTTCTGATTTCGATAAATTTACTCATAATCAATTGGTAAGAGGTCAATGATCACGTGACAGTTTAACTATTTTTGCGGGACTTATACTATTTATAATAGTTGAGTATCAAAAAGGTGGTAGAAATTTTGTTTTTAAGTAAATGACTATCATATATTGAACTCATCACTTGACATCTTTCTAGAATCTCATCGACAATTTAATTGTTTTATGATAGATTAAAAAAACTACATATGTATATTTTCACATTTTGTTAATTTTAATGATTCAATTTTGTTTGATGAATTGGTAGGATGAAAAATTAAAGGTGGTAATTAGGGTTAGATTTAATAAAATTGAAAAAAAAGTGCTAAAGAAAAGGAAAAAATTATTCTAATTTTTTCTTTTAAAATGAAAGGAAATTTGGTGGTGGGGTTTTTTTTAAAAGAATTTTAAAAATAATTATTAAAAAACTATAAAGATTTTTTTTTTCTTGCAAAGAAAAACTATATAGATTTTAATAATAAACAGTAATGTACGATGGTGATGATTTCCCCCAACTGGTGGCATTGTCCCTTTCATTAATATTTTTCTTGGATACCCTTTGTCACTCATCTTTAATGCCCACCCATTTAATGTTTTTCTTTTTAATATTAAAATCATAAATCAAATAATCAGTTTTGTATTATATACGTAAATGCAAGTGCCAAGCATATTTATTCAATTGTCTTGTATGATTGTATTTTTCACATTTTCATAATAGGTTAAATTAATTGCAACATCAGTTTCATCATAAAAAGGTAAAAAAAAAAAAAAAAATGAGGAGATTAATCAAATTTAAAAAATCATTATAGATATGATCATCTTTTTAAAATAAATATAATAATTGATATTAATGAATATCATCACTTATTTTCTTATGATATTAGTATCAATAATTATTTATAATATATAATATTTATATTAATAAATATTTATAGGTATTAAAATGTATTAATGATTATGAATACATAAAATTTTGCATACATTTTTTAAGGAAAGTAAATTTAGTATAATGTCCCAAAATATTTAATTCCTTCAAACTAAAACAATAATTCCAAAAAAAAAAACTTAATATATAACAAGAAAGATCTTTTGAGATTACAACCATTGGAGTAGAGGACGACTCGAACCCAAAACCTTTTAATCATTGGGGCATACACTAGTGTTGTTGAGCAACTGCTTATGTTGGCTATAACAAGAAGATCTTATGGTAGGTTTTTCTTTGGTTTTTTTAAAAAAATTTTAAGTTTATTTATTATTTTAAGTTTATGTCTTATAATTTATGGAACTTCTAATTTGGTGTTTAATAATAAAAAAACCATTTAGCATTTTTTAAAATCTCTTAAATTCATTAATTTAATGGATTTAGGCGCAAAAATCTATTTTATATTATATATATATATTTTTTTTTTTTTTTTAATTTGACAACATTTGGGTCTAAATATGCTATCAACTAATTATTTAAGTACTACTTATTTGAATAGATTTATAGTTTTCTTTTAGTCTAAATTAATACGTGCATGTCTCGAGATTAGAGTTTAAAATTTAGAGCTACAACGAACGTATTAATTAATACGTGTATATTTTTTTTTCTTATTTCATTGTAGCTCTAGATTTAAATCCTAATCTTTAAAATTAATCTAAGAAAATGATTTTTTTTTTCTTTAAGTTCTAGATTTGTTATTTTCTTTAAGTCTAAATTAATACTTACATGTCTTGATTAATTTTAAAGATTAGGATTTAAATCTAGAGCTACAATGAAATAAGAAAATGATTTTTTTTTTCTTTAAGTTCAAAAGGGAAGAATGATTTAATGATCGTGGTAATAGACTCTCGTTAAACTATTGTTTTGGTTGGCAAATGATTTCGATCTTTTTTATAACAAATGCCAAACATTATACATGAAAAATCATCTCTTTTTTAACACCAATCTCAATTTAAAATTATACTATTTTTATGAACACCAACTTAATTATCAAATTATAATATTTTCTGTGTATATTATTATTATTAACTTTTATTATTATTATTATTTGGGTTATGATAAAGACATGGCGAAGAACAGTGGATGGGGCTTCGAAGGTTTTATTAGAGAAACATTACAACACCCACAGACGTTTGATAAGTGACATTGAAATTATTAGAGGAGGCTGAAATCTCTATTTTACCCTCATTATAATATTGTCATTTTTAATTATTTACTTACATTTGTTTGATTATTTCCGATGTAGGAAGTTTATGTGAGCAAATATAATTTTCTACCAATCTATAATACGTAAGCTTAATTACATACAATGATGCTAAGTTTATATTAGTATTGTATTTAATTGCTCATCCCATGGGACAGAAATGTTTGTTCAGATTCCATCAATTGATGGGGTCAACAATAGTAAAACATGTTTTTTTTTTTTAAATAGTAAAATAAGTTTCAATTCAGTTCATGCTTGAAACTTTGAACTGAATTGAAATATAGTGGGTAAATTATAAGTTTAATTCCAAAGAATTGAAAAGGTTAGAATTTGGTTTTTATAATTTTAAAATTTAAAATTTAGTTTTTTTTATTTGATAAAATCTAAAAACAGTTTTGTTCTAATGGTTGCAAATTAAAAAAAATAAAAATAAAATTTAAAGTTAGTTATTTATGTGTCAATGATGAAAATTGATAATTAAAGAATTAATTGAACAAAACAAAATCAATCATAACATAAAATAGTGAGTTTCTACGTATTTAATTGGCTAGCGATTATAAACAACAAGAATTATACATATTTTAGGTTTTATCCATCATAGGGCTAAATTTTAATTTCTAAAATCAGAGAGATTAAATTTTAATATTTTTTAATTTATATGAATTAAATTCTAATTTTTGAAATCACCAAAACTAAACTCTTACTTTCTAACAATCAAATTTCTAAGAGCTATAGAATTGAATTTATTTAAAAGGAAAAAAGCTATCGAACTGAAAGTGTTGAATTTATTACCGAGGGTTCGTGGCGCAGTTGGCTATCATATTATTTGAGAGTAATTGTGCCCTTTATGTAGGGTTCGTTGGTCCCTCTTCCCCCACTATGTACTCAAAAACAAAAATGTTAAGAATTTATTTAAGTTTGATATATATGAAAGAGCACTAGTAATGATAATAACTGATTGTAATAATTAGTTTCATTAAAAACTTGGAAAATTAGACTTAGTCTAGTTTTAAAAGCTTAGTCCCTATTGATGAAAGACATTAATAATAATAATATTAATAGCAATTATTATCACAATTATGGCAAATTATAGGTAAAAATATTGTTTTTGGTCCTAAATTAGGAGAGTTGTTGTATTTAGTTCTTAAGTTTTAAAATGTTCTATTTGAAGTAACTTTGAATATGACAAAGTCATTTTAACTAAAAAAAAAAAAAAAGCATTCCTAAATATATGATTGACTACTAAAATTATTGAGCTTCTGATCAATGAACACATTCACTATCAACATTATATATATTCTTGCAATTTGGAGACTATGATAACATGTTCTTTAAAACCCATGTGTTAGGGTGCTTCAATTGTTAAATGGGCTCACATGAACAACATAAGTGATGTCACTAACAACACAATATGTGTAAGGTGGTGTTTTATTTTGGATTATGTTTGAGAGATAAGAGATGATAGATAAGTGGGCAGATGAAGGGGTGAGTGTTAAAATCACATGCTTGTGACCCAAAACCCAAAAAGGGCAAAAGGAAGTTAAAAGAAATCTCATATCAATTCACATCCATCTTGTGCCTTAATTTCCTTTCTCACCTCTACCCCCTTTTTCTTTCTACTTAAATTCAAGAAAACTACATCTACCATACAAAATAAAATAAAATTATCTCACCTCCCACGTGTCCCGTTCTCATTCGTCATTGCCTATTACCTCCCCCCCTCTTAAAAAAATACCCAACACTTCCAATTTCAAACTAAACTTTTGTTTTTTCAAAAGTAAACTTATTTTCTTATTATTTATCTACCATGGATTTTAATATTCTTAAGACAACATTTGTTTGTTTTAGAGCTTAAGACCACATTTGTATTAATATTCTTAATAAATATTATGGACGTCTTTTTTTTTTTTAGTTTTTTTCCAAATATAACTTGGATTTCCATATCCAATAAAGAATTTTGGTTTTTGAAAAATATATGTATTAAGTAGATTAAAGAAAAAAGGAAATTTATAGTTGAAAATTGTATTTTTTATATGCTTAATTTTATAAACAAAAAATAAACGATTATCTTAAAGTCCTAGGTTTTAAAACTATTTTTTTCCTTCAATTTTGTTTGATTTAAAAAACTATATGTAAAAATAAATATTGAAATAAAGAAAT
The DNA here is from genome assembly GCA_036507275.1 of Sicyos edulis. Taxonomy (NCBI): domain Eukaryota; kingdom Viridiplantae; phylum Streptophyta; class Magnoliopsida; order Cucurbitales; family Cucurbitaceae; genus Sicyos; species Sicyos edulis. Next base: position 40,495,869 of record CM071847.1, read on the forward strand.
TTATAAGTAGAAGTAGCTAGTGTTTATAAATGTCAACAAAAATGTAACGTTTATGATTAAGAAGCCTAAAATTGAACTTTTCCAGTTTTAATTGTCCCGAAAAAATAATGGCATTTATAAATTTAATATTTAAACTAAAAAACTAAATGATTAACTGACTAAATTCGTTCATTAAACTATGTCCAACACAACCCAAGCAGTTCAATATTAAACAACAAACTTTCAATCTCCTAGTTTTTTATTTTACCAAATCAGAGATAAATTTGTTAATTTAATAACACTATTGTTGCTGATGAACTTTCATATGATGTGCCAGAATTATTAATAATTCGATGACATTAATAATAATTAGATGTGTTCATTCAAACTCATAACTTCATAGTTATTGAGAGTACATTAATGTCGTTAATCTATTATTCTTATTGGCCACTAATATATATTTATGATCTAAGATGTCATAGATTTCCAACCTATATTTAAATTTAAAAAAATGAATAAATAAAAAAAAATCATACGATGTCATAACCCTTATTTTAAATGCTCAACTAGAACTATAGTATTTGTAAATTTAGACGAACAAATTCCTCATAAAGATAACTTTTTTTAAAAAAATGTCCCAATAAATAAAAAATGACATGGATATTAAGAAAATGTGATGATTTAATTGATGTGTTCATATGATATTGTGAAGATCCATATATTATATAACGTGATTTATTTTGTTTATACCTTATACAAGCATTTTTTTTAATGATTTTGTAAAACATATTCTTAAGAATTAAAGTATTTGAGGTTATTCAAATCTGTTAATGAAGATTCGAACAGTAGCGTGTATGCTTTTAGTAGGTAGAACAGGAGAATAAGAAAAAAGTTCATTGGATAGGAGATGTTTAAATTGGGGTTTAGAATCTAAATCTTTTTAACTAAGTCTTGTTGGCTAAGCATAGTTAGAAGATTTTAAGGAATTCAGATAGTCTTTTGAGTTAAGTGCTCATAGAGAAATAATAAATTTTTTATTTATTATTTTTTTTAGTACAAAACTTATCAGTTATCTAAAACTATATACATGGCTAAAATTTTTCTAATGCTTATATAAGAGCAACAAAAACCATTTTTAAATAAATTGATTAACACCAATGTCATAGGTTCGAGTCTGAGAATCGGTATTTGTCCCCTTCGCCTAATGTGTACTCAAAAACAATAATGATAAAATTGATTAACAAAAACTTTATTTTCAAAAATGAAAAAACGCCAACTTTATTCAAATATATAAGGATTTTTATGGAGCAATAAGAAAACAAAAAAATTTCTACAAATATAAAAGAAAGGACAGAAATTGAAAAGAAATTATTGGTGAAATTTGAAAAATAGGCTCAAATTGAATGACTTCCATGAATGCCATTAATTGAAATCAATGATAGATCAGCCATAGAAAATATGACTTCACATATTTTAACTATGATTTAGTTTTTAATGTTGGGTTAAAATGTGGATTAGGTCATTTGGATTTTGGGTAAGCTATTTAAGCTAACATTTAGAACTTTTTCAAATTGAGAGAGATTTATGAGCCAAAATTTATATTCCTCTTAAGTTATTGGCATTTGAATATAAAGATTATCATCTCAAGCTTGATAATGTTGTCATCTCTTCTCCATATCCTTCTTATTGTTTTAGATTTTCATCAATTAGTATTTTGAATTAGAGCATTTGATTTGAATCTAGAGTTTGAGAATTATATTCCAACAAGTCAATTGGTGTATAATTGATTGAATTAATCTTATCTTCAAAATAACACTAGGGTGCGTTTGGGGCACCGGTTTGGTTATTATAGACGAAAGGTTATGATAAACGGTGGGTTATGATAAACGGTAGGTTATTATAAATGGTGTTTGAGGGGCAAGTTATTATAACAGGGATTATGATAAACGGTGTTTGGGGGGCTAGTTATGTAACAAAAAGTAATATATGTAAGGTGTAGATAAACGGGCACGTAGGTTTAGGTAACCACCGTTTATAATAAACGGTGGGGCAAACACCGGTTGGGTTATTATAACCAACTCGACCGTTTACATAAACAGGGACCCAAACACACCCTAAGTGTCAGATTGAAACTAATCTGTAAACATCGATTGAAGCTAATTGATATGCGATCGATTGAATTTATTTCATATATGATATATTTGTAATTAGTATCAATGATTGAAATCAATCAATAACACTAATTAGAATCAATTAATGCATGATTGATTGAACTAGTCTATTTTTTCTATAATTATAATTAATGTCACCAATTAAAATCAATTAGTTACCCTGATTAAAATCTACCAAAAATATTGATTGAACTCAATTACTAAAGTCTATTAATTGAGTTCAACCAATGCCACCCTTAAAATTCTAATAATCAAATTGCATTTAAATTTTTAAATGAAATAAAAAAAATAAAAGGGTTAAAAAAAGAAACCTTTTTTTTTGTCACTACTCGCTCACAATCGCTTCCGTCAACTTTCCCTTCTCTCTTTTCTGCAAAGAAAACCTCTCTGGAAACGAGACAAATCTTTTGATCTAAAAAAAATTATAAATTTTTTTTTAAAAAAAATAAATAAATAAAAACAAAAACAAAACACTGTTCAATTGCAACTTATCTCTTGGTTTTTTTTTTTTTTCCCTCAATTAACGCATTTTCAATTTCATTTCCATTACTCCTGTTCTCCATTTCTACTCAATTTCTCCAACAATTCCCTTCCATTTCAACTTCCAACCCCACTTTTCTCATCTGGGTCTCCACCATTTCTCACTTTTCTCTTCAATTCTTCAGTTGGGTTCTCTCAAATCCCATTTCCCCAAACACCCAATTGGATTCCAGTCTTGGGTATTGGAAATTGGGGCTTTGTTTGGAAATGAGGGATGTGTTGGTGGCTGGCAAGGATGGCATCGGCTTGTTGGAAACCATTGAGACGATATGCGCGTATGAACAAGGATGACGATCTTCCTGAAGAGGATTGTTCTTTACAGGATGCTCTGTTGTGGAGCAGAGACCTTGAAAAACACTCTTATGGGGAGTTTTCTTTTGCTGTGGTTCAGGCTAATGAGGTGATTGAGGATCATAGTCAGGTCGAGACTGGCTGTGACGCCACTTTTGTTGGCGTCTATGATGGCCATGGTGGCCCTGATGCTTCTCGCTTTGTCTCTCATCACCTTTTCAACCATCTGATCAGTGAGTCTCCCATTTTTGCAACTCTTTTGAGTTTTCAATGTGTTGTTGTTTTTTTGTTGATTCTCTTATTTTTCTTCTTGCTTTTGAATGAGTTTTGAATCTATGGTTTGTGTTATGTGGTTGTTTTTTTATTGGATTCTTTTGTTTGGGTTTCCTGTTCCATTGGAGATTTTGACTTTTTCAATCTGTTGAGGATCTCATATTTAGGTGAGGAGATCTGCTAGCATTTAGTAGATAGGTGGTCTAATTCTGACATGACTAATTGATTTTGAGATGGAATGGAATCAGACCCATTACATCCAAACAGATATTTAGTCCAATAAAATGAAAATGGGATCTGATTTATCTTTATAAGTTAGCTGGACTACTTTTCTCATCGTTGTTTAGTTTGAGATTGGAACTCCACGCTATGTAAGAAGATTGTTTGGTCAACTCATTGTTAGAACTTAGAACTCAAAACTCTATTTCCATATCTCTACTACGATATTTTTTACTTTAGTTATCATTTGTGGATTCTATTAAAAAAAAAATTGTGCATAAGGTATTTTTCATTTCAGATTTATATGAGAGTGAGACTATGCTTACCATCTTGAAGGGTTTCCTGATCTATAAAACAAGTAGTTGTTTGATAAATCTGTGACTATTTTTGTTGGGACTGTGCACAAAGGACTTGGGAGGAAATGGAGGGAGGTGTAAGAGATGGTAAACACTTAAGAGTGTGTAAAAGGGGTTTTAGAGAGATGGAAAAATGAATAGTTGAGTTTCGTGCAAGCTCGCTTGGATCTCTTAGATATTTGATAAAAAGGTGAGAGAATGCAACATAGGGATATTCTAATGAGCCAAATAAGAGCATAACTCAAGTGACATGATGTATGACCTAATAACCTAGCTAATATGGGTTCAAATTCCCATCCTCAAAAGGGCCAAATGTTGTTGAATTAAAACAAAAATAAAGGATAGCCTAATTAGGCAATATTTTTGTTTGATGAGAGCTTTTGCAGACTGAGAGATATCATTATTTTGAATGGTATTGTAAAAGACAAAAACATGTTGCAACAAATTTTCCAAATTTAAAATGTGTTGGAACTTTGAAAACCTCAGACTAGATGTACAAATTCAAGAGATTTTTTTTTTATAATAAAAAATGATAAACAAGACAAAGAATACTAAAATAATTGTAAGAAATGACAGTTAATTATTCCTTTGCTTAGAGTTTTCTGCTATCTTCATTTTAGCATCTTATTTCCAGAACTTTATAGGATTTCTAAGCAACATAGGTGGATTCGTTCTGTTTTAAATGCTTGTATAATTTCTTTTCTCGATACTGATGATCCAACAGCTACAATGTTATACTAATAATAGTGGCATGTCGTTCAAGTAGGGCTTGCTCAGGAAAATGGAACCATAACCGAAGATATCATCCCAAGTGCATTTTCTGCAACCGAGGAAGGGTTTCTTACTCTTGTTCGCCGGTCATGGGGAATAAAACCAACAATGGCAGCAATGGGTTCTTGTTGCCTGATGGGAGTTATCTGGAGAGGTACACTGTACCTTGGTAATGTTGGTGATTCCCGGGCCGTTATTGGTTCTTTAGGTAAATCTAATAAGATAGTTGCAGAACAGTTGACAAGGGATCACAATGCAAGTATTGAAGAGGTTAGACAAGAACTCAAGTCCTTGCATCCCGATGACTCGCATATCGTTGTTATGAAGCATGGAGTGTGGCGTATAAAAGGCATAATTCAGGTATGTCATTACTAAAGTTGCATATAATATAGCTGCTCCAAAAGCTTCCATGTGTTCATGTATTGAACTTGTAAAATAATTTGAGGAGTATCTTATGTATTTTAAATTTTCAGAAAATTGGGGACATGCATCAATTATATTGAAACATGCTTCACAAACTAAAAATAAGAGAAAATGTCGACATTGTTCTTGTAGGAATTCAGTTATGAAGGCGTAAAGAGAAAAAAACAAGAGGGGTAGTAATCTTTTCCCCTTTTTGTGTTTTTGTTATCTTTGTTTGGTTGCTTTCTCCTTCAGTTACTTTTAAACTAATTAGCACCTTAGACGTCTTGTAGTTTTCGAACCGAAATGGAAATTGTTATTAAGTTTTCATAGTTGCACACATTTTGGTGTGTTCCTTCATGTGTTTGTGTCCTTAATTTTGTTTTCAATCATTGTGCGCAAGTGTTTTGAAATTCGAGTCAATTCCATGCCCCCGTTGCGTTTACATTCATTCATTTGCTTCTTTTGCACATATCAGGTTTCCAGATCGATAGGCGACGTGTATTTGAAAAGGCCAGAGTTCTCTCTTGATCCATCCTTCCCACGATTCCACCTTGCAGAGCCTCTTCGACGGCCTGTTCTTTCTGCCGAACCATCGTTAAGCACAAGAGTTCCACAACCTAAAGACAAATTTCTCATATTTGCATCTGATGGCCTTTGGGAGCATCTATCAAATCAACAAGCTGTTGAGATTGTGTATAATAGTCCACGTGAAGTATGTTACATTCTCTAGTACTCAAGTTTCTTCTGTATATGTTCATATTATAGATCTGATTACATTTCCTTTTCAAAAAAAATCAGGGAATCGCCAAAAGACTTGTCAAAACAGCATTAACCGAGGCTGCAAGGAAGAGGGAGATGCGATACGATGATCTTAAGAAGCTCGAAAAAGGAACTCGACGGTTCTTTCACGACGATATCACAGTTGTCGTTATCTTTCTGGATCATGAGTTGCAAGGGAAGAAGGCACATGTACCAGAATTATCTATTCGTGGGTTCACCGACACGGTTGGAACATCGAATTTCAACCTTGTTGGAAGGTCTGTTGGCTGAGGTTTCAAGGATTTTAACTTGAAAGGATGATTCTGATGATTATAGAACACTCATTTAGCAGCAGCTGCTGTTAGTTGCATTTGGATTTGGGACTTCTTGAAATATTTGGTTGATTTTTATCAGCTTCTTCTGCTTTCTTTTTGTTCAAATTCCTTTAATGCAGAAGGTTTTTTTTTTCTCACTATTTTGCTTTCTGGTTTTCTCATTCTATAACAAATGCTGAGTATTCATTTTTATTTGAACCTGGAGCTTTGATGCTTCAGAAGTTGGGGTTTCAGCTTTGTAGAAAATGATTGAAAATATGTGTTCAATTTGCCAAATTTCTGAATGTTTGCAATTAATTATATAGCACCACTCCCACCAAACCTTCACACAGACACACATAATATGGGTTTTCCATTAAATTCTATTATGTACAAAAATCCTACGACTTACCTTTCATCATTAAAAGCTTAAATTAAACTTTTAAAATAGCAAGTGCGAACAAGAATATAATTCAACAGTCAGGATGTATAATTTAAGAATCAAAAGTTTAGGATTTTTATTTTATTTTCAACATTTGGAGGGGAGGAAATTCAGAATGTAACATATACATCAACCCAAACCCCTGTCACCAAATGGTATTAAATTTTTTTTTTTTTTAAAAGCTAAGCTATCTTGTGTATTGGCAATTAATAAATGTGTGATCAAAATGCATAATGTGTAGACTATTTTCGAGTTAGGAAGTAATAAGTGGGTGTTTCTGGCTATACAATACAACGACTCTCTAGGTAATTTTATTTTTATTAAAACTTACTTAAAAAAAACATTTGTTTATAAAATGTAAAGTGGACTTACAAAATACGTCGGACACGATTATTTTTTTTTTAAAAAAAATATTCCAACACAACCTAAATCCAAATTAGTGGTAATACAGCTTTGTATAAGAAAATAGTAACGGCAAAAAAAGCGAACCTTGAATACTATTGGTTGGCCTCCATGTTCAATGTTCCAGCAGCAAAACAAAAAGAATGAAAAGAAAAAACACAATGAAATAACCATCAGAACAAATAATAGTGATCCAAAAAAAGAACAAAAAATTAGAAAAGGAAAGTAATAAGCAACCACTTGATAGAAAAAGCTCTTCCATCTGTTGTATAGTATGAGTTTCCTTTCCACATTTGCTTCCAGAAATTAGAAGCATTTCCTGTGGACAATGGATGGCCCCGATTCATCATATTCTGCCTTTGCGATCCACATCTGCCATTGGATTAGAGAAGAGATTGTGTTTAGTCCTGAATTTCGATCTACGATCGTCTAGAGTTAATATGCAGTTCTAAATGCACACCTAGATTCATCGATACATTAGTTTGTGATAGACACTAGTAAAAAAGTGAATACGAGAAGTACACATTTGATCACTTGTTAGGCATAGTAAATAAGGATAGTTTGACTGTAATTGACATGCAGTACCATCCTTAAAGTCGGAGTTCCAAATCCCTCCTGCCCTCATTTGTTGTACTAAAAAAGCATAATTAGTAATATAGGACAAATATGATAACTTTTTACTGCAAAATACATCAAACTTTTCTTTTCTTTTTTTAAACAAGGGTAACCATACCCGTCCCTAGGCCAAGCACTGAAGACATCGAAGGAATAATGTTACAGGTGAGTCTCGAACCTGGGACCTTAAGGAGAGTATACCCTTAAAACCCAAGTCTTCAACCACTGCGCCACCCCTTGGATACAAACTTTTCTTATTCTCAACCATATAAATGTTAGTTTTTTTTATATAGGTAAGTATCTAGACTAGCTTACTCACTTCGCAACTATTCCAATAGGACAAACAATCTGACCTTCTAACATTTGGTTGTCAAACAAATCCATGAGAAATTAATTCTTAAGTAGGTGGCTACTATAGGCCAAACCCATAATTTTTTCTTTCTTGAAAGTTCTCATGACCATGAGTTCAAATGTATATAGTTATCGTTCCTTAAAAAAGAAATGCATATTTGAACAATGACATGCTAAAGCAACTATAATGTGAAGACTCCTCAAAGCAGATAGGAACACAATTAAACATATACAAATTATGTTTACCTGTTGGAAAGTGCTGAGGGAAGCTAAAATGGAGCCTCCAATCCAGACACTGTACTTCCTCTCAGGTGGTGCTACCACCTTGATCTTCATGCTACTAGGAGCCAATGCAGTGATCTCCTTGCTCATCCTATCAGCAATGCCAGGGAACATGGTAGAACCACCACTGAGGACAATATTGCCATACAGATCCTTTCTGATATCGACATCGCACTTCATGATAGAGTTATATGTGGTTTCATGAATACCAGCTGCTTCCATTCCTATCATAGATGGCTGGAAGAGGACTTCAGGGCATCGGAATCTTTCAGCACCAATGGTGATCACCTGTCCATCTGGTAGTTCATAGCTCTTCTCCACAGAGGAGCTGGTTTTCGATGTCTCGAGCTCTTGCTCGTAGTCCAGGGTTATATAAGCTAGTTTCTCCTTCATATCTCTTACAATTTCTCGCTCCGCGGAGGTGGTGAAAGAGTAGCCTCGTTCAGTCAAGATTTTCATCAGAGCATCTGTGAGATCACGGCCAGCCAGGTCGAGACGGAGGATGGCATGTGGAAGAGCGTACCCTTCGTAGATTGGAACTGTGTGGCTGACACCATCACCAGAATCCATAACGATCCCTACATGTTCAAAACAACCCACAATAAAAATACATCAGCATCGAAGGCAAGGAAATAGAATTAAAAATATATGAAACAACATAATTGCTAACCTACAGAAGATAATAAATATATTTATATACTTTGATAGAGAGGAACCTTTTACATCAATTGAAGTTCTACTTGGACGATGGAAACATAGAAGTTTAAATCAACCGAGATTAAACAAATGTAACTCAAACGTAATGCAAATTGTATCCAAGTGTTAGGCCCCCAATAATTAAGGCTTATAGAAGGAAGAAGAAGAAACCTATGGAGTAATAATACATGGATGTTTGTGTGTATGAGAAACATTAATATAGTTATTCACAGCATTAATGGAATTAGGGAAATCTAATAGTCATTTAGTCATTATTGAACTTGAGGAAGGAGTCGCACAATACTAGTATAAATAGCATGGCTAGGGGGATGTGGGGATATGCTAAGTGTAAGGATAAAAAGAGCACAATAGTTCTTGGAGATTAGCCATCTCGAATTAGCATAATATCAATCAAAGTATACTATTCTGATTTAAGGTCTTAGACATAGACATAATGAAAATTGAATCTAACATACTTCATCTGATAAACTTGTGTCTAGGAGAGAAAGTGTTGAATTATGTTAAACCAACAATCAATCCAAAAGCCTAAGTTGATGGATTGGGGTAAATTTAATTATATCAAACAACACTTCCCTCACTTGTGGGCTTTGAAATTTGAAAAATGTCCTACAAGTGGAATTTAATTTTAATTGGGAAGGAAACGACTTGGCAGGGATTAGAACTCATGACCTCTTACTCTGATAGGATGTTGAATTATGTTAAACCACCAATCAATCCAAAAGTCTAAGCTGATGGATTGAAGTACATTTAATTATATCAACCAACAGAAAGGAACTGGGCTAAAGGAGTTATTCATTATGAGAGTTGATTATGAACATGTTAGGAAGGTAAATTGAATCAGAAAACTACAAGAGCTCATTTCTGTATAAACATCTTTAGTTTCATCCATCTCCTAAATAAAAAAGAGAGGACATAAAACAAATGGAATAAAGGTAACAGATCTGCTTACCAGTTGTGCGACCACTGGCATAAAGGGAAAGGACGGCCTGGATAGCAACATACATAGCGGGAGTGTTGAAAGTTTCAAACATTATTTGGGTCATTTTCTCTCTGTTCGCCTTGGGATTCAAGGGTGCTTCTGTGAGCAAAACTGGATGCTCTTCTGGAGCAACTCGAAGCTCGTTGTAGAAAGTGTGATGCCAAATTTTCTCCATATCATCCCAATTGCTAACAATACCATGCTCAATGGGATATTTTAAAGTCAAAATACCCCTCTTGGATTGAGCCTCATCTCCAACATAGGCATCCTTTTGGCCCATACCAACCATAACACCAGTGTGCCTCGGGCGACCAACGATGCTAGGGAATACAGCCCTTGGAGCATCGTCTCCAGCAAATCCAGCCTACAGATAGTATCAGCAAAAACCATAAATTGTTAAACAAATAAGAAAAGGCTATTAATTCATTGCTAATGGAAAAAACGCATTACAGAACAGAAAGTCCCAAACATGGTGAAACTGCAACAGAAGGTTCATGGATTTGTATCAATACCTTGACCATTCCTGTTCCATTATCACAAACGAGAGGCTGAATATCCTCGGAATCTGCCATTGTCAGTAGTCTGCAGCACAAAATCACAAATTATTGCTATAGTTCAGACAAAAATTACTGATCATCTCCCAGATCAAGCTTCTTAATGAAAATACAGATCCATTTAGAAACATGATTTTGCACATTAAAAGTCTTTTACACTTAGAAACAATATATTATATAGCATTGCTGGTGCTCTGATAAATAAGACGGACTCAATAAAACGCATAGACAAATACACAATTTAGGTGCACATTTCCAACACCCGATCCAATTCTAACCATCCATAAAAAATACACATCCCTCCTCATTTTCCTATGGTTATTTACCACCCTTTTCCGATTTATAAGTCGCCCGGTGGGAAGGTGGATCTCATTTATTCCGGTAACATTTACATTAAGAGAAAATAAACTATTACAAATCACTAATTTTTTTGCTTTATCATCATTCATGAGCTGATTTAACCACATAAGTCATAACACAGCAGCATTTTCCAAATAACAAAAAAAAATTCAAATCTAAACACAATGCCATAATGAAAAGGACTGGATCAACACAACTCAACATACAGAAAAAATTTCTTCAAAAGAAAAAAATAATAATAATAACAAATCACCGCAAAAAATTTCCTCGATCATCATTTCTGAGTAAACCAGCAGTTTTTCAAATAAAAAAAACAAAAATCAATCAAAACACGATACGAAAATGAAAAGAACACGATCAACACAATTTAACAAACAATGAACGAATGACCGTAAAAATTTGCTCGATCACCACATCTGAGCTAATATTAACCAAATGATCCATCAGAATTTCTTAAATAACGAAGAAATCAATCTAAACACAATACGGAAATAGAAACAGACATGATCGTCACAAATCAAAATACAACAAACGAAACACCGCAAAATTCATTCTCGATCATCATTGCAGAGCTGATACTAATCACAGAATCCATCGGCATTTCCAAACAACAAAAAGGAAATCCAATCCAAACAAAATGCAGAAACAAAGAAACAGGCACGATCATCAACATACAACAAAACGAATACAGGATCAAACAGTTGCGTCTCCGGGATTCAGATAAAATCAAATCAAATTCAAAAAAAAAAATGTAAGAAGGAATTGATCGATGATACCTTTGAGATCAAGAAATCGTTTAGCTCTGAAACTGCAGAAATGTTGTGGCGATGGAAATGGAAAGAAAGAAAGGAAGAAACTACCCGCCCCCCTCCCTCGCTTTCTTGTTTTTAAAAAGGATTGCAAAAAAAGCAATGGCGAATCCTGGCCGTTTATTTTGAATCTCTGATCTACGGCCTCTTTGCACGCGTCACATTCTTGTTGGATCCAGCTGTCTAGCTTTTTTGTATGGACCGTTATGCCCTTCACATCCCACGATTCTCTCGTTTCGTTGACCAGGGCCTACTTCCCAATTTGTCATTTTAATTATTACATTCATAATATTCTTCCAATATCACTTTAAATTTTCGTTTTCCTTTCATTTTTGGGGATTAGGATTACTAGATTTAAATGGTCTCAATACTAAATATTACACGACAACTATCAATGTTTGTGCAAAAAAAATTAGTAACAACCACAAAATATTATATATTTGAATTCTCACTTTTCCAATGAAAAAAAAATCTATATGATATAGAAAGGAAAAGTGATAGCATATGCTTCTTGATAACTTAAGACTTGTGAACATATATCTGACTCATGATTTGGTGTCCATTGCAGTAGTGTTTAATTTAAAGATTTGAAGGTATTACTTGTATGTGAAAAGTTCCAGATTTTCACAGTTTAAAGTATTTCTTCACACAAAAGAAGTTTAATATGAATAATGCATATGGTTAAAGTTTGTAATGGATTATGAAGATGATATTCTTCATCATCTTGGCAAAGCGAATGTCATTAACGATGCATTGAGTAAAAAAGTTTCTCATTCATGTGGTCGTTTTCTCAAATTTTGTTGCAATGTGAGCTAGACTTAGATAGATTGTATTGATTCGAGAGGCTACAACTTAGTTAGCAAGGTTTTCGGTGCATTCGTCATTGAGGAAGAAGATTGTAGAGGGTTAGTAAGGTGACACTAAGTTGATGGTTTTGTTTTAAAAAATGTAGTCGGGAGAGGACATTCAGATGTCAGTTGCTTATGATGGTGGGTTGTAGTTTAGAAAAAGGCTTGGTGTGCCTGCAGATGTTGTGATTAAGAGAGAGTTGTTGTCAGTTGATTATACGGTACCAAGATATATCAAGAATCGAAAAATCTTTATTGGTGAAGTAAGATGAAAACAAAGATCATTGAGCTCATCAATATGTGTATGACTTGACAGTAGGTGAAGGCACTAAGGCAGAAGCCAATAGGGTTGTTTCAACCTTGAGTGTTCTAGACTGGAAGTCGGACGACATTTCTATGGATCATATTTCAGGACTCCCTAGGATGCCGAAAAGGTTCAAAGTTATATGGGTAATAATGGGCCAGCTCACCAAGTGTATTTATTTCATTATAGAGAAGTTGGATTATTTTGTAGAGAAATAGGCGCAGTTGCACATGGAGGAGATCGTGAGGTATCACTCACTGGGTTCTTTGAGTATATTTTTAGATTGGGGCGCTTATTTCAATTTGCGCTTTTGGAAGGCCTTGGAACCTGTAAGAGCCTGTGTTATTGTAATTTTGTTGTATTATTGGGTTGTTTTCTAGTTATGTTGTCTTTTAGAATTTTAATGTGGTATTATTATTATGCCTTGAGTTTTGGAAATGTTTCTTGTTTTTTCTAGTTTTGGGGTGGAGTTATTAGGGTTTTGTGGGTTTTTCTACAATTAGAATGTCTTTTATTTATATTTATTTTTCTTTTTGGAGGCAAATGCCCTTTCACACCATCCCAGCCGTCAAAATACCCTTCCTTCCCTTTGAGATTTGCGCACCAACACCCACAACTAGCCCCTCCTTGCAATCGCGACACCTGCTCCTATTCGCCACCGCCACGTGGCCTTCATCCAGTCGTCGTCTGCATCTCCCTAGAGCCGCGTGTCGAGCAGCCCCAGTCCAGCTCCGTCGCACGTTTTTTTGCCTCTGCTCGGTCTCTCTCGATCGAGCTCACGCTCCGACAAGCCACTCCGCCATCGAGCATCTTGTCTCTGTCATCATCTCTAGCACCGATCGAACGCCACTACTGCAGTCAGCCAACACGAGTCACGCCGCCGTAAAGCTCCCTTGTTCGCGAATGCAAGTGAGCTCCAAGCTCGTTCTCTCGCCCGATCTCTCGGTTTAAGCTCCTCTCCACTTATAAGTGCCCTTATTCCGTTGTTCCCCTTCAAAACCTGGTTTTCTGGCGAGTTCCTCCAATATTTCCGGCAAAAAAAACTTCAAGTTCTTTCTCAACTTCTTTTGCAAATTGCTGAGGCTAGGGAACTCTGATCGAAAATCCGAGACCAGATCCGTGACCTAGAGACCAAGACCTTTGAAATAAAGTATGACCCGCCCGATCTCGCTGCTACGCACCGCCGTCGTGCTCTAGCGAGGGTAACCGGACAATTTTTCTCCCTTTTTCCGTGATTCTAGTCCCCTTTGTGGTTTTTCTAACGTGTCCCTAACGAACTCTCGGGGTGGATTTTATGCTTAGGTAACTCGGTTTTCAATCTTAGCTAGCGAGGCTTAGTTCGAAGTTCGTTCGAGCCTCGGAGAGGTAAGGGGATTCATTATGAGTTAGGTGTGGCCATTTCATAGCAAGTAGTGGCATGACTAGGGTTCTCCGAGCTTCGACACGATAATAATGCATGTTCTTTCGTGTTTGGATCTATAATCTGGCTGCTTGTTTGTGTGAAGTATGATAGAAAAGGCTCTTACCTATTTTATTTCCTAATGCGTGTTTATGATCTTAATCTCATTCTTAATTTCGTATTTTTACTGTGGAACATGTGCTTGTGTGGCTTGCTTTACTTCCAACTCATGCAGTAAATTGTATCTCTAATGTTAGTTAAGGATTCGTATGCATTTCTTTAATTTCATTCCTGTTCGATTTCACTAGTGTGGATCATATATGTCCTGTCTACATTACTTTCTTATCGTTGTGTACGTGGGAAGGAGAGCGGGGCATGACCTGCCTGACCCTGACACCTACGACAACGGCCTGATATGTGGGAAGGAGGGCAGTCATGACCTGCCTAACCCCGAAACCTACTGGAAGAGGCCACTAGGACATATGACGGTGTGGAGGAATGCTTGTGGGTGCGCTTGTTGCCCGAGGTTCAGGGATGCTGTGTGTTCCCCTCCTTCGTGGTAGGGGTCATTGACAGTGGTCAGGCTACCCCGAGGCATTCGTGTATGTCTCTTGGGACACGGTATGGGACGTGTCCCGACCCGAGGCCCAGAGTACCTGTGCGTACTCTTACTCACGGTCCCCTTCTGACCGAGGTCAAAAGTTTTTGGTTTTTCTTTGGCTCGAGCCCCTGTTTGTTTGGTATCGTGCCCTTAGCTCGATTATTCGAGTCTTGTTAGTGCTTGCATGATCTCCCCCATAGTGAACTTCTTGCTGGGTATATATATTTATATATGTACTCACCTCTTGTATCTTTCAGGTATGGAAGTGCATCGAGGTGGCTGACTGCGGAGCTGCTTGATCATGGGCACGACGTCTGTCTTCTCTTCCGCATTACTTTTCGTATTTTAGTTATCGTAGACTTGTTTTGACTCTATCTATTTTATGACTATTGGGATCCAAAAACCTTGACTTTGAATGTTTTTCTTTTGTTTCCAAACTATCTATTTTATTTCCACTAAATGAGAATGCATGTCGTGCCGATTTTATCTTGATGTTTTCCAAATTCATGCATGAGTAACGCCCCACTAGAGTCGTTAGGGAGTCGAATCGTTACAGAACCACTTGTAAGTTTAGTACAAATTTTCATCCACTGACAGATTTGCTAGACTAAGAGAGTTAATCCAATCTTGGAGGATATGTTGAGAGCTTGTGTGTTGGAGTTTTAGGTAGTTGGGATAAGTGGTTGTATCTGATGGACTTTGTTTATAATAGCTGCTATAAGTCCATTATCTATATGGCATCGTTTCAACTAGTGTATGAAAAGAGTTGTAGGCCACATGTCCATTAGGGCAAGGTTAGATAAGGAAAATTGTTAGGCTTCGAGTTATCGCACTTAACTAATGGGGTATTCTAGAAGATTCGTGCTAGAATGTTCACTGCTTAGAGTCGTCATAAAAATTATATGGATGTTTGTTGCAGAGACCTAAAATTTAAAGTAGGAAGTCATAACTTTCCTAAAAAGTGGCACCAATGTGGAGAATACTGAGATTTGGGAACAAAGGAAAGATGAGTCCGAGGTTTGTGAGGCCATTTGAGATTCTTCAAATGGTTGATGAGTAGCATACCATTTTATCTTGCCTTCGTCATTGTCAGCAATTCATAGTGTAGTTCTAGTATCGCTACTTTATCATTATGTCAGATTTTTCATATGTCGTTGATCACTGAACCCTTGGAAATAAATGATAATTTTACTTATGAAGAGAAGTTTGTACAAACTTTTGATCGAGACTATAAGATTCTGAGAAACTGAGGGATTGCCTATGTAAAGTGTTGTGGAAAAGTCAAGAGGTAGAGGAAGTTGAAGTGCAAGTAGGATATGCACTCTCATGTTTTTTAGTTGTTTGAGCGTTAGTCAACTTTCAAGGACAAAAGTTTTATGAGGGGGAAATATTGTAACCCCACAAGAAATTAGTTTGCATTAAAAGGTAATTTATTAATTTTAGGTCTCGGTGACAATTTGGTAATATTGTGGAAGTTTTTTCTTATCTAAATAATAATTTGTAAGTCCCTAGGTCTGATTTTTGAAGTTGGAATTAATGCAACCTCTCTTTTAGGCGACAAATTAACCTCATGAAGAGTGTCCATTGACTTTCTAATTTTCTGACCACAACGCTGCATCTATTTTTTAATTTTTTCGTGAGCACCTTGCATTTGCACCGAGATTGAAGTTATTTGTTTATAGGTTACAATTTCGTCGCATTTCTTTCAAGCTCGTCGTCATTTTGTCTATCACAGCAAGCAGTCCTGCCACTTCGTGCGTTCCTTCAGATGTTCGCCATGAACTTCTAGAAAGTCGTCATGGGTTCTTAATGCAGTCTTGTTTTTTAGCTTTATCGTCCATCTGTTGAGAATCGTGGCGCCTTCGTGGACTTGTTGTTTTTTTAGGAGCATTGTCACATCTTGAGCTGTCACTCGAAACTTTCTAGTTATAGCCGAGTTGGGTGAGCCATTCCCTGAACCAAGGATTAATTTTTTAGCCAATGTGCCTTTTTGCTTGAGTCAAGCTTTTATCTGTGTTATCAATCAAACTCGAAATACTCGCACATGTAGGGCTGCACGTCATTTCGAGTGCCTTGCCTTAGAGTTTGATCACGCATTGTCGTCAAGTAGGTCAGGTGTCGTCGCTCGCTAGAGTTTCATTTTGGTAGTTTTGGCTACTTTGGTAAGTTGATGTCCTTGACTTGTTCTTGATAGTTTAAGGTGTTAGTTTTAATTGTGTAACATGTTTGGGACACGATTTTGTAAATTGAATGTCAGAAGGTTCGGTTGGATTTTGAGAGTGCAATTAGTGGTTTTAAGCAAAGGTAAAGAACCCTTATCCCCTACTCGAGGCATGTGATTTAATGTGTATCACTTTAATTGTGTTGACTTATATGTATGTCGTGGCATGGTCTCTATTGTCTATTTGCTTAAATTAATTACACTAAGAGCATATATTCCCTATTCAGCGTATATATGAGATGAGTCTTGATCTTCTCCCT
The DNA here is from genome assembly GCA_036507275.1 of Sicyos edulis. Taxonomy (NCBI): domain Eukaryota; kingdom Viridiplantae; phylum Streptophyta; class Magnoliopsida; order Cucurbitales; family Cucurbitaceae; genus Sicyos; species Sicyos edulis. The sequence goes on from CM071847.1 coordinate 40,513,091, forward strand.
TTTCCTTTGTGCTAGTTTCGATGGAGATTCCGTGACATACATATCTTTCCTCTCAGATCTGTAGCTTATTCATGAGATAACTACTCAAATGTATGATCCCTCTCTTTTAGGTCTTAGAATTGGATGTTCAACTTTATAAAGACCCAATTTTATATTTTTAGTATTATTTCATTGTAAAAGAGGCTCAAAATCTAAACCACAACCTTGTAACACTTTCATATATCAATAAAATATTTTTGTTTCTAATTAAAAAAAAAAAACAAATTGTGTTTCTTTTGATTTTTTCTTTATTTTATTATTTTCAAAAAAAGAATTATCGTTTAAGTATTTGGATTAAGTATATTATTAAAGAAAAATGTTTCAAAGGAATGAAGACAAAAGAGATGTCTACAAATTGTCAACACGAGCAGTTGCTCAGTAGCACTAGTATATGCCCAATGACTAGAAGTCTTGGGTTCGAGTCTTCCCGCTTCTAATTGTTGTAATTATTTCATAAATTTGACTATTTTTATAAGTTTACCACCTAAAATGAAAATTACAATAATTTAACCTTGAATAATAAAAATAATAAAAAGAAAAATCTTAGGAGGTCAAGTCTAGCAGTGGGGGCACTCCAAACTATGAGCTCGAGCCTACTGCTCCGACCGATGACCGCCTTCATTTAGCGACTGTAGCAGCCTGGTTTCCGTTTCCGTTTCCGTTTCCAACCGATGAATTTGCAGATGATGAACATGAACAATAGCATCATCAAAACCGCGCTCTTCAATCCCAACTCCGAACGTTTAGGGTTCAGAGCTGCTTTCTTCCACTCCACGCCTGTTCTCCATCGCAAAAGGCGCAATCACTGGGACTCTGTCAGTTTCTCTTTTCTTGCATTTCTTCCATTCTTAAATCTCCTTTTGCCTCTGCTGCTTGCTTTATATGTATAGCAGATTATGCATGTATTCAGCTTGAATCTTCTGGTTTTGAATTTGGTGAATCTAGGTCGAAATGGTTGTAGTTTTAGTGGGTTGGAATTCTGTGGCCGCAACAATTTGTTTGATAGAAGTTAGAACCATTCTAAATCTTCGAGTACCATAAACTCTTAAAAACTCAGATTTCTTTGACCAGCTGCCAATTCTAGCTGATGAAACACCTTGTGAACTAGTTTTGAATGAAAAGACTTGGTAATTGTTGTGCTTTCTCAGATTTAAGGAGAGAAAACCATTATGGAGTGGTCCAAGAGATGACGTGTTCAATCCATGATGATCACCTATCAAATAAATAATTTTCTACAGCTTTTCTTGACATTCAAATCTTGTAAGTCAAGGCGGTGTGTCTTTAAGAGTAGTCGAGGTGCGCATAAGCTAACCCGTACACTTATGACAAAAAAAAGAGATTCAAGGAGAGAAGGGTCATTGATAAAGAGACTGCTGGTTTAGTTTCTGGCTGTGTAGATCTAGTAATTCCTAACCGAGTAATAAAATCCCAATGGTAAGGTTATTTGATTTGAGTTTGTTTAGTGGACCTTCATTGAAATGAAAAATGGCCCATATAGAAAGAAAGGTAGCATGAGATGTCATTGGATTTTTGTGCTCCTTGCGAGGAGGAATCCTAAGAACACTTTTTCCCCTTCCTTCTGTCAAATCTGTCCCTGTAGCCAGCATTGTAAGTGGAATCGACTTGAATTGTTCAAGGTATCTTGGATCTTTAATTTGAAATGGCCTTGAAATTTGGACCAATTGCTGAAAGAAAGTGCACTAACAAGTCACCGGAAAAGGAAAAGTCATGGTTGAAGGTGGGGAAAGATTTATCATTCTTATTATTTTAAATTTTTGGGTAGAAAGGAGGATTTGGAGAGATTATCGGGTGGAAAAAGAGGATTTTGCACAAGACTTTTGAATTAGCAAAATAAAGTGCTTCTATAGTCTAGATAAACCGTTTTCCAAGTAAACTCTTTTTGTTGTTAACACAAGTTGAAGTAGGCTTTTATACAATTATAGGGCCACAAGTACTTGTAGTGTATTTGAATGAAGTTTTTGTAAAAGGCTTGGGCTTTGAAGTTGTGCTCCCCTCAAAGGTTCCAGGTTCAAAACTCACTTGTGATATTAATTTGTAGACACTTCTTGTGACTCCATTCCTTCGATGTCTCTCGGTGCTAGGCCTTGGGAGGGACGTGGTTACCCTGGTTATAGTGGAGCAAAGCTTCGATTTACCGCTTTAAAAAAATGAAGATTTTGTACCAAAAAGGAAAAAAAAAAGATTGTATAATGTATTTCCCTGATTATAGATAGCAGCTCTGTCTTTCTCTCTCTTTTTTTACCTCTCATTTTGAAGGTGTGCTCCCCTCAAGGTCTCAGGTCCGAGACTCACTTGTGATATTAATTTGTAGATGTCTCCCATGTCTCTATTCCTTAGATGTCTCCCGGCGCAAGACCTTAGGATGGATGTGGCTACCCCGGTTATAGTGGAGCAAAGCTCCGATTTTCCTCTTTAAAAAAAAAAAGAAGTTTTTGTACCAAACAGTGTTTTCAAGGCTATTGCCTTTCCTCATCTATGGCCATCGCCTTGCGCGTAGGCGGGTATTGCGCCTCTACAAAAGCCATGGCGAGCTCCTTCAATCAGGCCCTCGCCTTTCCTCGCCATATTGCACCCTGCATCGCCTTTGCCTCAGGCCAAGGCGTGCGCCTTGTCAAAGTTTTATTTATTTATCAATATGCTAACTTAATATCTACTAAATAACCTAGAACTAGCTCAAGAAGAAATCTAACAACCATGCAAAGTCTTTATTAAGGATACTGAATTTGTTTAATTGTTATTTCAAATATATATATTTAGAATCCTTGCTTTTTTATACTTTTGGTTAACTTTAATTTTTTATACAAATAATAATTTGATATGTATGGTGTATCTTATAACATAATTTATGTGATTTATGTATGAATTTGAAATTTTATGAGAAAAGAAATATCTTTTGTTAATCAATTTATGCTCAGTATATTGTTTAGTTATGCATTTATTTGTTGCGTCTCTCTTTGCTCGGGCCTCGCTTTTTTATCGCCTCTTGCTTTGAGGTGATCAAGGAGAGTATCGCCTTGCATTGTGCCTTGCATTTTGAAAACACTGGTACCAAAAAGGAAAAAAATATATTGTATAATGTACATCCCCAATTAAAGATAGCAACTCCGTCTTTTCTCTCTCTTTTCCCCCTCTCATTTTGATACATAAGAGAAACTATGATGGAGTAAGGTTGCATGATTGGCATTAATGTCCAACTTATTCTCAATTTTGTATTTTCTTCTACCTGATTGCCTTCAGGATATAATCACTATTGGTTCTTGACTATTGTTAGAATTTAAAATTTAAAATGTTAGCTGTACTGTTACAGTAATAATAAGGTATTAACTTCACAGTCAGTAACAGAACTTATAAGTGCTTTCTTTGTAATTTGTAATTAGTTTTCTTTTTTTAATTGCTCGCACACACTTGGTTATGATGCAATTTCAATCTTCAATGGCCAAGGCACTTCTCTGCCTCTGTTAACTTCTAGAGCAGGAGGTCAACATTTTATGCTTTTCAACTTATTGTAGTTACTACTACCTGGCCACTAACGTAGTTACTCAACATTAACACTCCTTGATGAGCGATATGAGCCTATTGATTTTATATTTTATACTTATATTTATACATGTTTTTTTTGCAGAGGATCAACGGCAACCATTATACGAAGAGTTTTAGAAGGATTAACTCAAAACAAACTTTGCTGCGCAATGTCAGTGCCTATGCAGAATCCCTCTTTCAGGTTGTATTAGTTGCCCCTGCTAACTTCTCTAACAAGCCTTTTTCACTATCATGCTTCATCATTGAAATCTGTTTTCAATATTACTTTTCTCATAGGATATATGATCCCATTGAAAATGACGTGGAAGCAAAAAGGGGCCTGCCTCCTTTGCGTAGACAGTTACTAAAATTCTATGAATTCATGTTCTTTCTTTTTATTGTGAGGAAGCTCTTTTCTTTTTTAATATATTCTCAAAGATACAGAAATTAGAGTTTTCATCACCTATTTTAAGTGATTTCAGAAACCTTGTTTATATTGAAGACTGAAGAGTCTTGATAGTGTCAAGATCATTCTTACTGTAACATAGGTCCCCTATTATTCAATTGATCATTCTATATTCCAGTTCAGTTGTATTCCATATAAGGATAGGCTGCCTACGACTTATATAACCCTCTAAGGTTTGTTTCCTATAAAAAATTATACGTATATATAACCCTCTAAGGGACTAACCACCTAACTAACTAAGGATATATGAGTCATATCATTATCTGATCCTCAAAATAAGACCAAAATTGAATACACAAAAGAAAGAAGAAATTTTTTTGGTGACTGGACTTGGCGTCAACAGTGGCGGTAGAGACCAGTGGTAGACATGGCCAGTTATGTCAACTGGGTTGAACCACCCTTGAAACTCTTTGACTTGATTTTTAATGGCCAAAATAGGCTCTTTTAGATTTGGAATATTAAAAAGCCCGAAAAGGCGTGCCTTAGAAAAATATTTTTGACTTATTGTTGGTGTCTCGTTTGGAAAGGCGAGGCGTGGATAGAAAAGCTTGTGAAAGACACACGTCTTTTATGAAGCCCTTAGGCTTGCAAATCGCGGGCCTTTTTATTTATTTAAAATATAAGTAGAACGGTAATATTTTACTCATTTTTCTCTCTTTTTTTTTAAATTTTAATTCAATCAACAATTACTTCAAAGTTTATTAAAAATAAAAAATTAAAACCTAATCGCTAACCCTAATCGTCAATCCACTTCTCTGTTCTCTCTAATTATTGCCAATGAAGGAGTGAATGAAGATGAATATGTATTTAGCAAGCTTGATCTTTAGGATTTAGATTTTTATTTGAGATAAATATTCTAATGTTTCATTTTTTTTATGGAGTGACTGTGAAAAAATCTATATCGAAAGAGATTATTGTATATGTTTTGTGTATATATACATGTGTGTATATATATATATATATTTCTATGCATGGTGTGCCTTGGAAAAAAAACTTGTGCCTTTTGTGTGTCTTCCATAGTGTCATTGCGCCTATGTGCGCCTTGCCCCTTTAATTATTCATTTATTATTCAAGTTGTATTCCATAAAGCTTATATAGCCCTCTAAGGAACTGACCGCCATGGATCGGTACAACTTATATAGCCCTCTAAGGGACTAACCACCTAAGGACCTGGTAAATGGGTCATATCATTCTCTTCTCATATGCGGTTTCAATTTTTTTTATCTTTAGTTGCTGCTTCACGCTCGGTCATTTTTTGTGCTTGTGGCTCAGTGGTTATAGAACATTTGTGACTTAAGTTAGTGAACATCTGACTCGGTAATCTTGGAGATCCTGGTCATAATCTTGTGATTTGAACATTTTTGTTTTGACCAGAATAATGTTTAACATTTTTTAAATTTCATAAGGATTTTTGCATCAACCTTATTGAGTTGCTTTTGGAGTTTCAGAGTTGGCAGGATGAGGGTGAGATCAGTGGTCCATCCTCAAGCAGAGGCACTTCTTGGTTTAAAAGGCAGTACTCATTTAGGGGCTCTCAAAGAGACAAGACCAACCCGAATCGACGATGTTGGAGCAAAAGTAAGTAACCTTTTTATTACATATCCTCAACAATATTATGCATATTTGCTTTTTTGCTGATCTATTCCATTATGGTGTTTGATTGAGATCTCAGGCTGGTTTGGGAAATTATTTGTAAAATATTTAATGCCATTGCTTCCACTCATTGTTTTTATTATTAAGAGTTAGGAAATTAGGATCAAATGACTTTTGTATAGGTTAATGTCAGCATATTGAAAATGAAAACCACTATTCCCAAATGATCAAATCTCAGAAAAATGAACAAAGAAATCATGATTCACAAATCCGATCTGAAAAATTAAATTTACTTTCATTTGTTCTACAAAAATAAAACCACCCTTGAGAACATATCAAAGGATTAGGAAAGAAGGAAAATTAAATTTTAGAGAACAATTATCAAAACATGTTTTCACTGAATTCTTGTTGTAAACCTTCTTCACCAGATTTTGAGTTTACTGAAGATGATCCTGATATTGAGACTGTCTTCCGATCTGCATTTGGTGGAAACCGGTCTTACCATTGGTCTTTCATTAATGAAGAGAATCCTCAATGGAGGAGCTCAACAAGTTACTCAAGTAACTATGGGAGATCTTGGAACTGGCGATATAGGCATGATGAAGATTATGACGACTCCTCGATTGAATGTGAAGATCCCGAGGCTAATTTGGTGCCGCATAGGCTTGTTCTTGGACTAAAAGCATCTGGTCCACTCAAACTTGAAGATGTTAAAAACGCGTAAGCTTTCATTTGGATCATTTTGACTTTTGCTTCACATAGGATGTAGCATATTCTATCTTGTCTTGCGATTGAAAGTCAGAGCTGCTTGAAGGCTTTTTCTTGAATCCTTTCTTCATATATTTACCCTTTTCATTTTATGAAACTTCTTCTTTGATTTCAGGTACCGAGCATGTGCATTGAAGTGGCACCCAGATCGTCACCAAGCTTCCTCCAAGGTAGGCCCTCCTTCCCTCAGTTATTAGGTCTATACATCAGCTATTCACTTTTTGATCCCATGAAGAGTTAAAATAACATTGGTTTGAATAATTATCTTGACTTTTGACTTGCGAATCTGTCGTAATATCGATCGTGTAACTACAAACTAGTTAAGCTAAGCTTGAACTATTATGAGTTGGCCTAGGGGAAGGTGGTCTTGGAGAACTAAGAACAATAGATGGTGAAGATACTTTTTACGAATTTTCTTGACGTCCAAATATAGTAATGTTAGAAGGTTGTCCGGTAAAAATAGTTGAGTTAAGGTGAGAGATTCAATTCATGGTGATCGCCTACCTAAGAATTAATTCGTACGAGTTTTCTTGACATCCAAATGTTGTAGGGTCAGGCAGTATGTCCTGTGATATTAGGCGAGGTGCACCCAAGCTGGCCCGAACAGTCACTGGATATCAAAAAAAAAAAAAGAGAGTTACTTACAAATAGTTGAGAACTAAGAAGTTGTGAGCTTAATCGATGGTGACTATCTACTTTTTTATTTTATAATATTACTTACATGGTGGTGTCGTGGTGTAAAATTTATCCAGCCGATCACTTTTGTAATTGATCTTTATCATGAACCTATTGTAATTTCATAATCATTAATGAAATTGTTTCTTATTCAAAAGAAGAAGAAAAAATAGTTGGGTTTGATATATCCAGGACTGGTGTCCTTGAGCCATCCTATAGCCGAGACTTGAGAGACAACAACAATAAACTTTACAATGAAGTTCATTTGTGGATTTTTGAACTTTGAAACTTGCAAATGAGCATATCTGAGAGATCTCAAGCCTCTACCAACGAGGCCACTCTTGAGGACAACACACACACTAATATTTTTTATAAAAAAATGTAAGCTAAGCTTGGATTTGTAAGTATACATAGACCTGATCAATAAACTTAAATGTAGGTGATGGCGGAAGAGAAGTTCAAGCTGTGCAGCGTGGCGTATCAAACGTTGTGCGACAAGCTAGCAGTAAATTAAGGATGGAGGTCTTAATTAAACACCATATTTATTCAACATTTCAACATATTGCATTTTTATACGACACAAGTACGGACCTTATTCTTCTGAGCTTCATCTCAATTAATTTTTTATTATGATATTGAAATGATCATATCTGTAGCTTTGGTTTTTCTCCTCATTATTGTCGGGGAAGTCGGGTTTTGACTTTGAACCGTAGCAAGTATGATCGTGTCCATTTTGTTCGAGAGTTTAGTAGTAAGGATTGTAAAATTACAGTTGTCTGTAACTGTATTGAGCTGTTATTCTATAAAATGAGAATATGATGAAATATGTACATGTAAACATTAGAAATAATCAGAATGCGTCTCTATTTTACGATTTACACTTTAAGCACGCGTACAAAAAAGAAACATTAATTCTAGTTTGAAATCAACGGGCTTCACTTTTTATAACAATTCTTGATTTTTAAATTTTAAAAAAATGAAATTATTTAAAGTAAACAAAATATAATTTGCAGCTGAATTATATAAATTTTTACATAACTATGATATAAAAAAATTGAGATTATTATCATAAAATTCATGCTTAGTTGAAATATATGTTTATTTTGGTCATTCCATCTATTTTTGCAATAATTTATTAAACACTATAATCAGATTTTTCATGTTTAAATATGAAATTTACTGAACATTAATTTACGTCATATTGATAAAAGCACATGTTAGCCGTCTCTCATCAGTGGCCGATTCAACATCTCGATTTTAATAATGTTCCTCAATGGAATGCTTAAAGAATATGTCTTTATGAGCCAGTCTTCAGGGTTTGAAGATAAGCACTTTCTCGATCATGTCTGCAAACTCAATAATGCATTGTATGGCCGCAAATAGGCACCACGTGCATGAAATGATGAACTGAAACGGGTGCTTCAATAGTGGGGATTCTCCCATGTCTAATCTAACACTTCTATGTTCGTTCATAGACAAGATATTAGTGTTATCTTCCTATTACTGTATGTTGGCGATGTTATCTTAATTGGGAATAATCAATCGGCTCTTACAACCTTGATCAAATGGTTGGATATTCGTTTTCCCTTAATGGACTTGGGTCCTTTGAGAATTCAAGTTACTTCGTTGCAGGGTGGTCTTCTTCTTTCTCAAGAAAAGTATGTCTTAAATATGCTAAATAGAACTCATATAGTTCCGTGTTCCACACCTGCTATCCAAGGTGCCGAATTATCTCTTCTCGTTGGCACACCTTTATTTAATCCGCTACCCTGTCAAAGTATTATCGGTGCGTTACAATACCCCACACACACTCATTCAAATATTAGTTATATTATGAATAGCTTGAGTCAATTTCTCAAAGCTTCAACTGATCTTCATTGGATAGTCGTTTGCATATTGTGATATCTTAAAGGCTCTCTATCCATAGGTATACACATAAAACCCAATTCTGGTCTTCATCTTCAAGCCTATTCTACTGCCAACCCTTGTATCATAAATATGTGGGTGCTTATTGCTAGTTTCTTGGTAACTCATCTATTTCTTGTTGTCCAAGAAACAATATGTGATTGTACGTTCAAGTATTGAATTCGAATACTGTGCCCTTGCTCACACAACCGCTAAGGTTACCTAGATCAGACAACTACTTTTGAAATGGGCAATCTATCGGTTATCTTCGACAACAACCTATTTGGTGTGATTATTTTGGTGCTTGTGCACTTGCCTCTAATCTCATCTACCACATCGAACAAAACATATTGAGATTGATGTTTCCTATATGCGTGATCAGGTTTTTCAGGGTCATCTTAATATTCAATATATTTCAATCAAAGAGCAAACAACCAACAACCTAATTAAGACTGATAGTCACTCTGCAATTATAATACCCATGTTGGACTTGTGGTCTCTCTCTCTCACTTGAGGGGGAATGATAAAGCACATCTTAGCTTGACTAATTAATCCTCCTTGTATAACTAATCTTATTTTTGGCTTTTTGTACAGCTAAAGTTCTAGAACTTTCTACCTTCTACCTAACAGTATTTGCAAAATTTGTTATTGCACTCCCTCTCCTGTAAATAGTATGAATAATGCCATTATAATTCAATGAGAAATATTGAATACAAAGAGCAATTGCTAAAATCTTTTCTTGAGATTATTGACTCATATGACTACTATTTTCTTAAAAATAAAGTTAGACCATAATTTTTGTTCTAACTAAATATATATTTCTCTTCTATTCCCACCAAATAGATTTACTATCTCTTCCTTTTTTTTTTCTACCAAACATTGATTTAATATTATTTTTTTTGTTTTGTATTAAACTTTGTCTCACTGCCTTCTTTTTTTCACCGAACATTAATTTACTATCATTTATCTCTCTAAAGAGTTATAATACCTCAAGGAACATAATGATCAAAGTTCATGAATTCAAATCTTGATGCTTCTCAATATTGTTGAAATAAAAAAAATATAATAATAATAAAGTGTTTGACCTTGTAGCCTTTTTGAAAGTCAATGTCAATAAAAATTTACTGGAAACCCCACATTTTAATAGAAAATTATATCAAATCAGCTTTGATAAAATTAAATGAACCAAAAAGAAAATGAGTTAGAAGATATCTAAATCTAAATAATTTGCATTAATCATATCAGGGATTTGACTTTCAAGTTGAGATCTGCATTAATTGATCATATGATGTACATGATTTATAAATAACCTTCTCATTATAATACGCAATCCAATTTTGATTTCGTTTAATGATTTTCAAATTGAAATGATTGTTGGATTTTTTCAAGTCAACCTATAAAAGTCAACACTGCCGATTATGAAGGTCACACCAGATTTGACCAATGTCACAAGGAACCCTTTTTCCTCAAATTATATTTTAGTTTTATTTTAATTTTAGTATTTTTTTTTAACATAAATTTTAGTATTCTTGTACACTACATGCCAAAGTTAATTTACGCACGTTATTTCGGATTCTTCCTTGGAATTTTAATTTTTTTAGTCTATTGATTTTTCAAAACTAATACTTATAATCTTAAAAATTTTACTATTTAAATTTAAAATTTTAAAAAAGAAAATTTTATTTATTTATGGGATAAACAATATTTAAGTTGTTGATTAGAATAATGATTGGTCAAGTATAACTCAACTATTTCTCAAAAAAAAAAATATAACTCAACTAACATAAAAACAATTGGATAAAAAACTAAAAAAATAAATGTCTGTTTTAATATATATATATATATATATATATATATATACACAAATTTAAAACGGTGAATCAAAACATTAAAATAAGAATAATTAAAATCAAATACAAACTTGAGCTTAAACATTTGTCAATTTAGAAACCTTGAATAATCAAATATAAAAATAAAATAAAACTTCAGTTCAAATCTAAGGACAATTTTTTTTTTTTCCTTTTTTTTTTTGGAAATAGAAAAATTGTTACACAATTTACAACTAACATGATTGGTTATACTTGAAGATTTTTAATTGTAGCCCCTATTTGTTGAATTGACGAAAAATCCAACTTCTATCACATGTCATTGAAACAAAATATCATACCATGAAGTTCATTTGTCATTTCTACCAATTAAATTAGTTTTTTTTTTTTTTTGAAAAAACCAATTAAATTAGTTTTCTCACACTATATTTTAATTACTGAAGCAATCAAATAATTCACACGTTATATGTTAGTTACCAAAAGTATTCATACATAAGAAATATTATTCAATTTTAATTATATGACGATGATAATGATTTTTTTTTTCAGAATATAAAGAAAATTGAAACTATAAAATAAAAAGATTATGGAGATTAAGATAATGGTTTAACTTATTTTGTTTGATTGCTTCATCTTCAAGCTTTTTTTTTTTCAAAGATGAAAATGATGAGCTTTGTGATCATACTTGTTTGCAGGCCATCAATGGAAGAGCCTTAAGATTGTCTTTTGAAATTGATGCTTAGGGTTTATTATGTCCATTGGCAGCCATGGCTGCAAACCTTTGTTGCTTGCCTTGCAAGATATCCTTGTTTACCAATCAATTCTTAATAATGATTTAGTCTCATAATTTAAAAAATTAGAACTATTGATTCTTTTTATTTGAGAAAAATTAAAGCTTGGTCACTAGCATTTTGCTATGCAAATATTATTTATAGATTTCTTATATGATTAACATTATCAAAACCGCCAACATGAATAGTTGTTAAGCGACATTAATGTATGTCCAATGACCAAAAGTCTTGGGTTCGAGTCTCTCACCTCCAATTGTTGTAATCTAAAAAAAAAACATTATGACAACTGAAAATTAAAGGTCATCTCTTAATTAATATGTTGAATGATGAATCTAATTACTTTTTTTTTTTTTGAGAAAATCTAATTACTTAATTATGTTTAACATAATCGGTGAGATTTAAAAGAAACAAACATTTTCTTCTCTCTTTGATCTTGCTTTCTTTTTTTAAATAACTAAAGGAACTTTTTTATAAATGGGGAAATTGAAACTTCTCTATTATCAAGAGGCACCCGCAACCCCATTTCAAGACCTAAATCCAAGAGACCATAATTAATTTTAGAATTAAGCTCATTCGTGAGACTAAAACATAAGATCTTTAAACTCAAGCTTTGAAAGCTCCCAGCCTAATCTTCAACTGAACGAGATTCGCTCTTGGAGACACTAAAGAAAAATTAAGTAACAATACATCATATAAATAATTTTTCCCAAAACTTATGAAGAGGATAGGAATTTAAATTAGGAAGAACGTGAAAGAGTGATTTTGGGGAAATGATTTCTTGTATTTAAGGTGAAATTGGTGTGTTTGAAGTAAAAATAATCATAGATAAAATAGAATAGTAAGAACGATGGAACTTTGAAAGTAATTATGAGAAGAATAAAAAGTTGTTGTGGTGGAAAAACGAGATTGTGATGTTCCAAACACAAAGAATCGTCCTCTTCCCATTCTCTCTCGATGATTGATTTGCCCCCAAACACTTCTTTCAACTTTTATAGTAGTCATCTTCATACAAGAGCCAAGAACTCCTTTAACTTTGGTATATCTCCCAAAAAAAGAAAACCATGCATGCAAGAGCCAAGAACTGTTGAAGAACTCTAGAAGAGTTTCATATATCAAAGTTGGAGAAAAACAAAAACAACAGATCCAAAAAAAAATGAAAAATAAAGGATTTCCCCCCAAAGAACAAAAACATTTCTCCAACCCCAATCAAAGAAAAATATGTACAAAAATCCCATAGACTATCTTTTTTCTACTTTTGCTCTTATAAAAAACTAAACTTTTAGTATTCATGTGAGACCATATATTGCTCATGAAGCAGCTTGGTGCAAGGGAGGAAATGGCAAGATCCTCGGCTTGTTTGCGAGGCAAAGAGAGGGCGGGGTCGGGGCGGGGACAGTGGTGGTGGTGGTGGTGACGGAGGCAGCGGGAGCTGAGGTAACGACGCGCTCGCATGACGGGCACATGGTGAGAGTGGTGGCTGGAAGGTGCATATAAAAGGGCTGAGAAGTTTTTAAGGCTCTTAATTCTTGAAGCTCCTTCTGTAATCTTCTATTCTCTTCTGTCAATGTCTCACAACATCTCCTTAAATACTCACAATCTACTTCTGTCTGCTTCAACTTTGTCCTAAGTAACATACAACATCAAACTTTTGGTGTTATTAATGATATTTTTCAAAAAGAAAAAAAAAAACAAAACAAAAAAAAAAACAAAGATTTAGTTTATTACCTTGCTCTTCTGTTTTGAAACCAAACTTCCACCTGCCTAGGTCTGAGGTTTAGCTGCTTGGCTAATGCTAGCTTTTGCTTCTGCAATTTGGATATCAAATTGTTAAAAAAAAAAGTAAAAATATTACGTTGAGTTTTTATTTGGTAGGATTTCAAAGCATTATATATATATTTTGAGATTACAACAATTGGGAAGCAGAGAAAACTCGAACCTAAAATTTTTAGTGTATATTGATATCGCTTGAGCTACTGTTTTTGTTGTTTATTTTTCATTGGGTTCTTATATTTAAAAAATTTATACATTTTCGGTCGAATAGTAATCAGATTATAAGCATTAAATGAAGTACCATAATTAACTTCATCATAACATTTTTTTTTAAAAAAAAAAAAACAAATTTATCAAGTATGCAAGGGGCATACAAAGGTAAGAGTACAACTGCACCATAACATAATTGATTAAGAATTGAAGCCTTAATCATCTAGTTTGTTTTTTAAAAAACTTTCTTATAAATTCTACTTCTATGATAGAATATTTTATTTTTTGTTATCTAAAAATTAAGATTGGTTTATGTTTTATAAATTTGACTAAAAAGTCAAGTACATTCTTGGAAAAAAGAAATCAATATAGAAAATTGCAAAAACACAAAATTTTCAAAAACTAAACCAAAAAATAAGACTCATTTAGATTTTGTTTTTTATTTTTAAAATTTAAATTTCATTTTAATCACCTTACTTACACTGTGTTTTATCTCTTCTAAAAAAAAGTACGCGAATGCAAACCAAGTTTTAAAAATCAAAATAAATGTTTAGAACTTATTTTATTTTTTTCAAATTTTAGTTTGATTTTTAAAAATTTAAATTAAATATAGATATTTAAATAAGAAAAAATATATGATAAAATAGTTGTGATAAACTTAAATTTTAAAAGTAAAAAAACTAAAAACAAAATGATTATTAAATGGCATAAATAATCATTAACTCCGCCCGAAGGTATGTTTGAAAAGAGGGTTTTAAAAATTCAGGGTCAGTGGCACAGTTGGTTATCTTGTCTGGTGTTAATCCATTTCAACTCCACGGTCACGAGTTTGAGTCCATTTTGAAACGAAGTTTTGGGTAATTATTAAGGCTTTGATGAAAATAAAATCTTATTTGGACGGAAGAGTTTTTGAAATAAGTCGTGATACAAACTTTTATTTAGATAAAAAAGTTAAAATTGAAAAAAAATTATTTGAATAGAGTGGTTATAAATGGTTATAGGGAAAGAGTGACATTCTACAAATAGATTTAAGGGAGATTTATGAATGATTTTGTGGAGGATTTATGAATTTGTTTTATGAACTTTTTTTTTTTTGGACAAACCGGGTTCTTGAGATCAATCGCTCAACAAACTTTTTACAAATCCTCTAACCAAACACATCCAAAATGTTCAAATCTTCACCTACACAATTTATTGAACTTTAACTTTTTCCTTTCTAAAAGTAGATCAGTAATTTTATTTTTTTGAATTTTTTTTTAGTCTTACCTTTAATATCTTGTTTCAATTTGATCACTCACTATATTTGAAAATTTAACCTTTTTATTCCGATATTTCATTAATAACCACCATTAGTCATTATGTTCTCTCTTTTTTTTTTCTTTTTTTTTTTTATATTTTATTAAAAAAAATTTAATATTTTTTTTTTATCTATGACTAAAATTGAAATATAAGGACTAACTAATTAACTATCAATTAGTCTGAAAAATCAAATATTAAGGTCGAGTTTGATAACCATTTGATTTTTTATCTTTTGTTTATGAAATTTAAGTCTATTTCTACTCAAATTTCCTACATGCTCAATCTTTCCTACAATATATCTATCTTTTCTTAAGAAAGTAGGTGAATACTACCAAATTTGAAAAACAAAAACAAGCTTTTTGGAAGCTACTTTATTTTATTTTTAAATTTTGATTTTGTTTCTTAAAATATAGCAAAGATGTAAATATCCAAATAAGAAAAAAAGTTATGGTATAGTAGTCGTTGTAGACTTAAATTTCAAAAACAAAAAACGAAAAACAAAATGGTTTTCAAACGGAACCTAAAAATCTACTTTTCCCTTTTATTTTTTTCTCACACTTGCCAACAAAAAAAAAAATAATAATAACAATGTAAAAAATTACCATAAATGAAGGGATTAAACTTACAGGATTGAGAGTGCTATGTTCTTTGAAACTTTCTTCAAGAAAAGCCGATTGATCTTTAGAAAGCCTAAGCTTTTTGCGAGCACTCCCAATATTTTCCTCATCGTCACTCATATTTCTGCACGAAACTCTTTCAGTCTCCATTGGTTCCATGTCTGATATTAACGATCTCTTGCTCATAATTCTTGATCCTCCTAAATCTATCTGCAAACACGACACCGTACTCTTCGGAGACGACCCCGCTGTCCCGACCGCCCCCGTCCTCTCTTCGGTCTCCTCCGCCGGTATCATTGTCCCCTCTGAACAACCCAGTTCTGGCATCACTGCTTAACAAATGTAAACACCAATGTTTTTTAATCTCATTTTGGCCCTAAATGTAAAACCCCTCCCCAATTTCCTTACTTCTAGATTGTTAATCTCTAAAGATTTAAACTTTGACAAAACCCATCAAGCAATTGATAATATTAAGACACAAAAATAAGTTTATTGTTCATTAATGGGGAGAAGAATGAAAATTAGGGAGAGAAAATCGAAGAAAAATACGATCATAAATCTGTGTTCTAAGTGAAGATTATTTAGGGTAAAAAATAGTGAGGAAATAAATAAAAATTAATTAAACGTGGTAGAATAAAATTGTTAATGAATAAATGAGATTATTTGTAGAATCATTGTTGGACATATTTAGATAGAATTTAAGTTCAATCAAATTTATTGAAAACTTTAGTTAAAAATTAAGAATTATAGTTAAAAATTTATTTGGACTTAGTTTTTATATAAAAAGTAAGTTAAGAGTCAAAGCAGTTGAGTTATTTTTAGCAATTAAAAATAATTGAATAATTATAAATAAATGATTAAAAATAAAAATAAGAAAAAGTAGCTAGTTTTAAAGTAAATTTTTTAATAATAGTTAATAAATACTTAAACTAATTCCTACTTAAATATGTCAAACAAACCCACAACTGTTGAATCTAGTTAAATCATGTAGCTAAATCATAAATCAATTAAAAATTCAATTTTAATTATAATAATCAACACTCTCTCATCTCTATCTCTCATGTGTTAGTTTAGAAAATTGAAAACGTTCATCCAAATATATTGGGATTGAGAGACTGAAATGTCAAATCATAATTAATCCAAAATAGTTCAGATTGAAATAAATTAAATTACACCAAAAACAAAATCAATAAAGAGGATAGAAAATACTTACAGCGATCAGAAAGCCATGAAAATCGAAGGTGAGAAGAACGAGGGACAGGAGCCAAAGGGAGAAGATCCAGCTGAACCGGTGGGTTCAACCCGGATCCCGAACCGGGAGGAACGGTTTTTTCATCATCATCATCGTCGTCGTCATCATCGTCTTCATCGTCATGGACCGAACCAGAATCATGGCCCAACCCAACACAAAACCCCAAAGCCATGAGAGAAGAAGAAGAAGAAGAAATTGGGTTATGATTATTAGAAGGTTTAGAGAAAAACCCAAAAGGCTTATTGGAATTGGGAGCATCACCAAGGCTCAAAGCCAACTCCATTGCCAACAAAACAAAGCTTTTGGAGTTTGAAAGAGAGAACAAAGAAAAGGGTTGCAACTTTGTGGAAAGGAAATTGCAAGGGATGTGGGTTTTTAAATGCAACAAAACACATCAAACAAACACACCACCTTTTTCTTTTTCTTTTTCTTTTTTATTTTTAAATTTTTTTTTTAAAATTTGGAAGAGTGAGATTGACCGCAAAACCAGATTGACGAGTGCACGTGAAAATAATAAATTATACAGCGGTTCATACACGAGACTTGAAACAAAAAAAACAAAAAAAACAAGTAAAAAAAAAATGATTGGAGTATTTTAAAGTTGGGACACTGAACATAGCTGACAACGTTGAATGTCTATGTTCTGTTGATAGGTACAAATGGGTTAATACTATTAGCAAATGCTTTTTTTTTTCTTTCTAAATATCACTATCTCTATGATCATCTCTAATCACCATTTATATATATATATATATAAGTAAAAGTTCAAACTTCTTTTGGTAAGCATTTGTTTGGATTAGGTTTGAGACTTTTGTTTTTCTAGGATTGGATCTGTATTTCTAATAGTAATATGTATTTTTATCTTTTTTTTCTTGTATAAACTTAGTACTATTGAAGATGTTGATTTTTTTCTAAATTGAGGGAGAAAAATTACAAACTCTACATAGAATGTGTATTATTGTTCTAAAGTAAGAAGATAGTCAAATATTAATTTTTCAAGATTGAATTTGTCATGATAAAGTAAAAATGAATTACCACCAATTAAGAAGATCGTCTCATTCCGTTGTACTTTGTTTAAGTTATAAATTTAATTTTTATGATTTAAAAAAATTAAAAATTAATTCATATAATTTTTTTAAATAAAATAAATTTTGGTTAATTAATATGTCATGTATTCAAGTATGACCTTTATAACGTTCTATTTTTATTGACAAGTTATTTGAGTGTTGTCACGATAAATTTAGTATAACGATAATTGATATTTATTATCGATCGATGAATTATTGGTTTGAATCTCTTTAGCTCTCGTATATTAATGTGCAGGTATAATCTCTTATAAGTTCATTTGTGAGCCATTGGCTGGCACTCATGAAAACGAAGTAACAATATAATAGACTAATTTTGTTTTTTTCAAAGATAAACTTATAACTAAAATGTAAAGGGGGAAAACGAAAGCAAAAGATTTTGCTTTTATTTTTCTAAATTATTCTCTCCTCTTGTGGTCCAAACAAAATAATAATTTCCCAAAAGCAATTATTTTTAGTTAGGGTCGCTTGTTTCCCAAGATAGTAAATATATATTATATGATATTGTATGATGAAATCAATGTGATTGATAAAATATTCAAAATATTAATAACATTATTATTTCATCATTTATTTTAGGTGGTCTCTAAATTTAATGAAATACAAAATATAGGGTTTGTTTGGCTAGGGCGGGAAGGGAATGGAAAGGAAGGAAATGAGACTAAATTAGTGTTTGGTGAGATGAGAAGGGAAGTGAAATGATAGTAAATTGATGTTTGTTGGGATGGGAAGGGAAGAGAAGTGATATTAAATTGGTGTTTGTTGGGATGAGAAGAATTATATTTTTGTATTAAAAAATAATAGATATTTAATTTTTTTTTGAAATTGATATTTATTTTTTTTAATCAAAATCGATTTTTTTTCTTACTGATAAAATATCATTATAAAATTTATTTAATTGTATTTATTATTTTAAAATTTTAAAATTTAATACATTTTAATCATGAAATAAAGAAAATTGAATAATTAAATTTGATAAGGGAAACAAAAACAATCAAATTGAAAAAAAAGTCAAAATATATGAATTAATATATTTTTTACTTAAAAAATACGTAAGTTAAAAAACTTAAATGAAGTCTAAAGATGAATTATAATAAATAAAAACAAAAATTAATTAGATTAATTATTTTGAGTAATTATATATTCGATTCATAAATATATAGAAATATATATATATATATATATATAGATTAAAAAATGGATTCTCAAAAAAAAAAAAAAAGATTAATAAAATGGAATGTATAAAATATTATGAATATTGTTTAAAAAATATGATATATTTTTTTTTAAACGCATGATAAATATTAAATTTTAAAGAAAAAATTGTACTTAAGTTGCATACAATAAATAAACATAATCAAATAAATTAAAATGATCAATTGACCAATATTCATCTTAATTCTTGATTTAAGAGGGGACTCAATTTCAAATCCTAAATTTAATAATTTCCTTTTAAATAAATGTCATAGCAAAAATGTAATTATTAAAATAAAACCTTATAAAATTAAAGAAAAACGTTTATTTGAAATAACTATTAAAATTTTAAAAAAAACTAAAAAAAAAAAACTAAAAGCAAACATATAAGGAATAGAATTGAAAATGGAATTTTCTAAATTAATGTAAATGGAATTTTGTGAATTCAAATGTAAATGGAATGCAAAGGAAAAAAGACGACCAGGATTAGGAAAATAGTAAAAAAGAAAAAAGAAAAAAAGAAGCAGGCGTTGGTGCACGTGCTGGGATATTTAAGCACATGGCACCCACACGCCGGATTAGGCCTATAACTTTATCATGGTGGGCCAAACGCCGGGAAGGAACTCTTTCCTTCCCTTCCTGGCTGACCAAACTTGCCCATAGAGTTGAATACAAGTTCTTTTAAATTATAATCAAGAAGCTTCAACAATAGCAAGACACTTACCGAAAAGAATAGTAGTATGTTGATTTTTTATTTTGTGATAATATTGTTCACTACCATACTTAATAAATAAAAATTGATATTTGACTCTAATTTATTTTAAATTAATAATATCTTATATATAAGGTTGGTCTCTCTCATTCCATTTAAATTAAAAAGGTTGAAACTAAAAAAAAATTAAAACTAGTTTTATTCATCTACTTAAAAATATAAATGTCTTCTAACTTTTTTTTCCTTTTTTGAATGTACCTATTAGAATTAGATCTTGAGACCAACAACATCATACTAAATTTAAATTTGACATGTTGGTCATCAAGGTACAATTCCGTTATTCCCATAATTATAAAAATATAAATGTAATGTACAAGTCAATTATATACCATACCCACCATTTATGCTCTCACAAAATATATATATATATATATATATATATATATTTTGAAATTATGTTCTCACAAAAATTAACGGTCTTTAAAACTATACATTGTAAAGTATCTATACAATCTGGCATTATTATATATATATATATATATATATACATATATTACTCATTTCAAAAAAAACAAATACACATATATTACTTTATATTTAAGTAATTAATAAAACAGCATGAGAATGTATTTATTAGATGACAGGCACAACGACGGAAACAGAACCACCTTTGACTTGGAATTTCTTCAATGATTAAGTAATTGATATATAAATTCTATAAAAAAAAAGTAATTGATATATAATTTTAAAATTCTAAATTAATTGATGTAATTAATTCTTAAGTGTGATTGTTAAGACGCTGTTAATATTACCCACCAGGCCGCAGGCCCGCAGCCACCAAAAACAAAAACAAAAAAATCATTTCATAAATATTTACTTTATTTATTTTCTTACATCCAACGGCTAGGATTTGAACTTCCAGCTCGCTGTTTTTTCTGGATTATCTTTTTATTATCCAAACTCATTATGACGTCTAGAAAATTCTCATTAATTGCTCCCCTACCAAACACACCACCAATTCTAAATTTATTTGATTATTCTTTTTTGCTTATCTAATTGAGTGAGTTTTTTTTGTTTGTTTGATTAGTATCGTAGTAATCTATTTTAATATCATAATTATGAGTTCGATCATGAAAATTGATATTTAACTCTATTTTACTCTACTAAGATTTATTATACCCATCTTTCAAATTTTAAAACTGTTTTTTAAGTCTTTCTCATTATAATAGACTTAGCAACAAGGTAGCTGATTTGCTAGCTAAGCATAGATCCATTGAATATTTTTGTTGGAAAGCTCCCTTTCTCTCTGTTGAGGAGGAAGCTCATTTTTGGAAGGGGAATTACACAACGTTGGATCCGCTTTGGATGCTGATTATACTGGTTTGATTTGTACTTTATGAAGTTGGTTGATTTTTCTTCTTCAAAATATATATATATATATATATATATATATATATATATATATATATATATATATAACTGGAAGTGGAAGTGGAAGTGGAAGAATTCAAATTAATGATTTCATACTGATTAGGTATATATTAATTTCGTTGAATTACTATTTAGATTCACTTTTAAATATATATATATATATATATATATATATATATATATATATATGAATAAGTTTATTATTGAGAGGTATTTATGGAATGAGATCTAAAAATTATTTGCTCGATTAATTATTGCATGACATTCAATGTATTTGTATGATTGAGAAGTATTTGTTTAAAGGATAGATTTGTATATTTTCATCTACCAAACACAAAGTATTTATTTGTCACCACTTGTGGTTTGAACTTTAAATGAGTTTTGATAATTTTTGAATTATTATTTGAGAATTTATTAGATGGCTCTCAATAATTTTCAGTTATTGCGGCAATAAGAAAAAAATACAATTGAAATGTGAATGTTTTGGTTCTTTTAATTTTTTTAAAAAAACCTTTCCCGATCTCTATCATTTTTTTTAGAATCTTCTCGATCTCTATCCTAATTAACCAAGTTAACTTTATATATAAAAAAATAATAATAAAACCAAGATTAAAAAAAATATTCACACTTTTATATAATTTAGCCCTTAAATGTTTGTTCTGTTATTATATATTTATACGCAAATTTCAAAGCTTTCACTGTATTCTTTATATATTAATTTGTCTTTAATCAATTCACTATGTTCAAAATAATTTAATACAATATCCATATATTTTTTAATGTGTTAGGTTGAGATATATTGTGTGAGGTTTCCAAGCTATGAATAATTTTAATTTTCACTCCACATCATTAGTTTCTGAATTTATTTCAAAGACAAGCATCAAACAATAAAAAAATATATGTACCCAACATTTCCATTGTATTTTTCAATAAAACAATTTTCACCTAATTTTATTTTTTTAAAAAATTGTTAATACGGTGGCTTCAAAAGCAGACTTTCCAAGACATAATCTTCCACATGTTGGGGTTGGAGTGGGCATATAAAATAAAGTTTGCGAAAATTTGTCAAAATAAAAAATATTTTGATTTTATTTATTTTTGGGAGGAAATTTCACCATTTTATTTTAAAAAAAAGTAAGTAGAGAGAGAAAGATTAGCACGAGATTTGACCAAATAATAAGATATTTGACTTGACGCAGACAGGGCGACCATGTCTTTACAGTGTCCAAGGAAAGTGGTCTTTTTTATATATATAAATATTTTTGTTATAAGGGTATTATCGTCATTTAAAAAAATAATTGTGGCTTTTTGTGTCTTTTGAGTATAGTGTAGCCTTCCCCATCCCACTACTCTTCCCCAAATAGGGTATCCAATGGCCACTCTCTTCCCTTTTATATATACTTATTTCTCAAATTATTGTTTTCCCTCCAACCCAATTATTATTTATTTTACCTTTTTAAATTTAATAATCCTAATCATCATGAATGGATTAGTGTCGCAATAACTTTATCGTTGGTTATAAATCAATTCTACACTAAGATCACACATTCGAATCTGAGAATCAGTATTTATCCTTTAATAAATACTCAAAAAAATAAAAATCGTAATCATCACCATAAAAATTCTCAAAACCATCCAAATAATAACCACAATCAATATTCATATCTACCACTAACTTCAAAATTCTGTGCCGATAAACTATAATTAGATCTTATCATTTAGAAAAATTCATTGATGTTTAACACATTAATAATATTTTTAAATGATGTTAAGTCTTTTTTTTTTATCTCTCTCAAAAGATTTAAAAACAAGAAAATGTCATAGGGTAATTAAAGAATATATAATATTTCATCTTAAAATTAATCAAATATATATATATATATATATTATTTAATAATTTGGAGTTTTGCTTCTTTAAACTTAAGAGTAGATTTGACATGTCCCTAAGTTGCAACATTAGAATAAATTGAAAGACATTTATAAATTAATGTGACAACTGACAAGCCGATTTCAGACTCGAGACTACAAAAACAACATATTCTCAAAATCTCAAAATTAATGGATAATGAAAAAAATAATTCACATATTTTATAAATACAAATAATATCCTCACATTTTTAATGTAAGATTTTCAACATGTATTCTCAATATATCGTCTCTTTTAAGTTCATCAATTTTAAATTATATTTTTATTGAACCAAATGTCCATTTGAATTTAATAAACTTTAATATCATATTAGATACTACATCTTAAAACTAATTCAATAATGAAAAAGGCAACTTACTCTTTGCATTACAACCTACCCTCTTAAATGTGGGATCCTTAGTACTAAGTGTATTTTATAATTGTTTAAAAAAATGTATTTTATAGTTCTTTTATGTGTATCATTAATAATTTCTCTCACAAAGTGTGAACTATACCAAAGGCTATAACAAATTAAGTAGGAAATAAGCATACAAGGATGCAAACATAAAATCCCACCATAGCTAAAAATAATGACTATCAAAACAACATATCCCATAGTTTATACATTGATCGTGTTTGTATATACGGTTTGTGACGGTTCATTTATAAATCGATGCAACCTTACGTTTGGATGGAATAACTCTAAAAATTTCTATAATACCTCCATATGTAAACCCTTCATAAATGTTCTATATATATCATTTTTACTTCGATTATTTATAATTCT
This sequence comes from Sicyos edulis, assembly GCA_036507275.1. NCBI lineage: Eukaryota > Viridiplantae > Streptophyta > Magnoliopsida > Cucurbitales > Cucurbitaceae > Sicyos > Sicyos edulis. Next base: position 40,536,957 of record CM071847.1, read on the forward strand.
TCAATTTTTCTATCCAAACGCGACTTTACCCCACAAGTAACCATAGCTACTAAAAACCACTTACAATCACTCTGCCTCATTACAAAACCATCTATCCAAACATACACTGATAAGACAGAGCCCTAAAAAAATATATTTTAGAAAAATTAAGTACTAACTTTTTTTAGTTCAACGATGACGATAGAATGTATAAAAGTTTTGAACTAATAACAATTCTTAATTAAAAGCTAGTTTATGTTAACTATGTTATGCTTTTATATAGGAGTTTGAGTCATTTTTTAAGGATGGATTAGGTAATAACACAATCTATGTTTGAGTCATTAATTATAATAATTAGTGGATTAATCTATAACTTTTCATTTCCAACTATTATAATGATCTTCCAACCTGATGTTATGATAACATGCACACTAAACAACAGTTATCGAAGTCTCCGTCATACTAACATGCATTCCAAATGCAGGTTATTATAACATCTCATGTTATAGTAATTTATGTCATTTTTGGGATTTCAATTGAGTTATTATAAACAATGAATTTATTTCAATTATGTATTAGGGTGTTTGAGATTTGGTGTTGAGGAGAGGAAAGGAAGGGGAAATCTTAACTCTATGGGCATGTTTGGCCCCCTTACTTATCAATGGGAAGGGAAGAGAAATTTTATGTCAGTGTTTGGCTACCTGGGTTATTTCTTCCCAGCTGGGATGGGAAGGGAAGGGATAACCTAGGGGTGTTCGTCGGTCGGTCGGGTCGGTCGGTTAAGGTTTTTTTTAAAAAAATCTAAATATTTTTCATTTGGAAACCATGGATTTACTCTTATAACTTAATTTTTTTACAAAATTCTCCGACCGACCGATGGTTAATTATTTAATTTAACTGACTCCGACCGACCTTATCAAAAAACCAACCGACCGACCTTGATTCGGTCGGTTTTGGTCGGTCGGTTCAGTTTTCGGATAAAATGTGAACACCCCTAGGATAACCCACCATCTTTTTTGTTTTTGGTCAATTTTTGTTTTTTAGTCCATTTTCTTACTTTTTAAATTTTTATACACAGAGTTTATTACCTCCATTTTTTTGTATCTAAACAAATTTATTTTGTATATATATATATATTTTGAATTTTGCCTTCAACTTTTTAGTAATGCTTATCAATTTAAATTTATGATAATTTGATTGTTTTTATCTGATTATCAAATTTAATTATTGGATAATAGTAACGATCTAAATATATAAAAATTAAATTTTCATTAAGTAATAGTTAAAATAAAATGAGTCATCTTTTAAATTGAAACAGATCGTTTATTTTAATTTTTGTAATTTTTTTATAATTATATTTTGGTATATTATTATTCAAATTAAATAGTCAAAATTAAGTTTGGAACCTTAGTTTTCCTTGAATCAAGAATTAAAGTTGTTAACTTTTAACCATTAATTAATTTAATTTAATTGATTATATTTATTTCTTCTGTGTATATTTATTTATTTTAAAGTGTAATATTTATCATTTCTTTTTTAAATATATATGGTTCTTTAAATAATATTTGTTAGTGTTTATACATTCGATTTTTATCATGCATTTGAAATTTGTTGTATAAAAATATATATTAATAAATATTTATCGTATTATTTATCAATTGTTTCTAACTCGTGCATGTTTTTTAATAAATATATGAAAATACATATCCATATGAATTAAAGATATAAACACTTGAAATAATTAAACTAATATATTTTTCTTTTGGTGTAACTCATTTTGATTTGAATTTTTAAACTTAATTTTAAATTTTATTTAAATAATAAATAAAATAAATTTCAAAAATGATATTTTATGAATATTACATTAAAAACAAAAAATATCTATTATTTTAAAAAAAAATTACATCACTTCCTTTTCCTTCCCACCAAACATAAATTTATTATTATATCACTTTTTTCCCTTTCCACCAAACACTAATTTACTCAAACTTTCCTTTTTTTCCCTTCCCTTCCCTTCACTTCCTTTCCCTTCCCGCCCTAGCCAAACATGCCCTATGTTTGTTTTTAAGATACCAATTTCTTCTCAACTCCTCATCAACCTCTCCTCTAATATCACATCAAATATTTTATTTAATCAATGTCACATCAAATATTTTTTTAATTCTCAACCATATAATATAATATAATATATTTTTTTATCTAATCTTATCAACTATCAGATCAAACTTTCTCTAATTTTCAACCACATAATATAAAATAAAATTTATTAATTAATATAAATATTTAATGATTACATTCCAAAAAAATAATATAAAATATGTACTTTTTACAACATCTCATCCCCATAACACCAATCTCCAAACAACTACTTCATATCTCTAAATCACTCAACTTTTTCTTCCTCTTTTACTCTCTCTCCTCTCCTCTTTTAAACTACAAAATCCAATCACCTCTATTAAAACAAAAATTTATAATAAATAGTGCTTGAGGTGTATATTATTATAACATGAGTTTATAATAAAATGGTGTTTGATGTGCATGTTCTTATAACATGAGAGAATTAAAAATGACTAATCTAAAACAAAAGTAGGATTATGTGTAAAATGACGACGAAAATTATGTGTAAAAACGATTTAGATTTTTACCAACTCATCGATTATTATGATTATTATAACTAGTGAACCAAACGTTGGTTGAATTATAATAATTCAATCATCTATTCACATAATCAATCCACCATATATATTAATTCAACTGTTGTCTCAAACACACACCCTTATTACTAACGTAGTTGAGAAAAATTAAAATTATCATTTCACATAATGTTTGCCATGTTTATGATAGTTAGACTTATTAACTATTCGTTTGGAGATTGATATTAACAATGATAAAAGAATATATAACTATGAAATTATTGTGAGTAGTGATTAAATAATGGCCAGTAATGAAAGATTCGATAGATAGAGGGTTTAATGGGTGGTTAATTTACTCTTCTTTTACAAAGAAAAACACAAACGCATACTTAAAATGAGCATTAACGAGGGACATACTATGTAAATAGTGAAATAAAGGGGGGGGGGATAAATATTGAAAAGAGGGAGGGCATAAAAATAAATGAGAAGCGCGTGGGGGAGTGCATCCAGGGGATGTGACGAGGTCAGATATGTCATGCTTTTGGGATCATTGCAATAATTGAACTCATGCAGGCTTTAATGATAAGCCTTTTAAATTATTCAAAAAAAAAAAATCAAATGTGTTTTGAATAATTGAGTGGGACCCAGTACCACAAAAACTGTAGGATATAGTGTACCAATGGAACAAGGTCACCCTGCCCTACAATCTTTCAGTGTGTGTTATTAAGCATAACGCAAAGTACTTTATATTTTTGGGTTTTCCACATTCCCTAATCAACGTTTTGACAATGATTCAATCATAGGGTTATGGCTTTCTCGCACTGATTTGGTCGCCCCAACGACTCCCCTATGGGCCCTTTCCTTTCATTTTTAGTTAAATAAATAAATTTAATTTTTTTTAATAAAATTTATTCGTATGTTATAATTTGATTTCTATAATTTAATATAAATTTAAAATTTATTGGTTAAAATAACATTTTGGTCCCTCGACTTTCAAATGTTCAATTTTGGTCCATAAACTTTCATATTTGTTTAATTTTAGTCCCTAGAGTTTTAAATGTTCAAGATTCGACTTTAAACAAAAGTTTGAAATCAGTCTCTTGCTGTTAAATGAAGTTAATGGACGTTAAACAGATTTAAACAAATTTAAATCTCCATTTTCTAATCATGGCTGCCAAATCTGGGTTAGTGGTATGTGTTTAGTGGGTTGGGATAAACCTTAACTTCCATGGTGATATTTTTGGCTCAACCAATTTTTTTTGTACTTAAAAGAAAAAATAAACAGAGACTTAAAAGACCCACCGAAGAAGAAGATGGAAAAATATTATTTTATATAATCATTTGGCCACTTCATCTATCATTTTAATGTCCATTAACTTCATTTAACAGTCAGGGATTGATTTCAAACTTTTGTGTAAAGTTTAGGGTTGAATATTGAACATTTAAAACTCTAGGGACTAAAATTAAACAAACATGAAACTCTATGGATCAAAATTGAATATTTGAAAGTCGATGGACCCAAATGGAACAAATCTAATAGTCGAGGGACCAAAATGATATTTTAACCAAATTTATTTTATATAATTTTCAAAAATAAAACTTAATAGGCATTACTTTACAAATTAGAAATTTAGTATCGATAATTTTATAAAAAAATAATTATGTATTTTCGCAATGGTTGGTAAATTAAATATGTAGAAGATAGTTGTTTATGAGTGTGTTTAGCGGAAGGGAAATGATAATGATGATTAGGGAAATGAAAATTAGAGGAAGAATAGGAAAAATAATGATTATTTATGTTTGAGGTGAATGAAATAATTACGAAAAATAAAATAATGAGTATCATGAGAGTGAAAAATAGTGATATGATATTCAAAGAGTTGTTATAGGGAGATTAAAAAACACTTAGGAGGAGAATGAAAAAAATATTTTTTGGAAAACGTGATTATGGGTGAAATGATTTTCAGTCTTCCAAACAATGAGAATCATCCTCGTTTCCTTTTTTTTTTTTTTTTTTTTTTCCTACATTGAGGTCTAAATACACCCTATATGTCATTAACGTTGGTGTCACTTAAAATTATTGATAAGAAAGAAAAATCATATGTATCAAATGAATCGGTGGCGCGATTGGTTATCTGGTTTGGTGTTAATCCATTTTCACTACTGTGATAGTTCGATCCTTGGAATTGGTATTTTGTAATCCCCTCCCCCAATTTGTACTAAAAAAAAAAGAAAAATAATATGTCAACACATGAATATTTACTCCTATGTATTCAATTTGGTGAGGATTACAAACGATATTGACTATATTTTAATTAAAATTTACATTTAAACTAGTTTTTATCCATTTCTCATTTTTAATCATTTATTTTTTTAACTACTCAAAATAACTACTTATTTTAAATCTACATTCAAACAATATTTTAATTTTAATTTCTCTTTACAAAAACTACATTCAAACCAGTTTTGTTTTACTGTAACTTTCAATTTTTAATTATTCAAAATAACTCTTAAATATAATTCGTTAAGTTAAATCCTCTTTAAATATAGTAAAAAAACACCCGAATTTTACAAACACATATAAACCTCCCTTAAAAGAATTAAAATGTCACGTTGTAATTACTTCAAGCGATCCATTTATTGATAGTCTTCAATCAATTCAAATAATAATTTCAATTATTTTGTTGATAGCTTTCAATTAGTTCGGTGATAACTCCCATCAATTCCATAACTTCAATTGGGGCAAAATTAGAAAACATAAAGAATCACACTAAAATTCGTTATGCATGTATTAATTTTTAAAAAATTGATGAAATAATTATAAATGACAAAAAATAAACTACGCGGAACAATTTTTTTTAGATTTGATTAATTGAAATTAATGATTCTTGAAATACTTTTATCATCTAACATTTTTTTTTTTTGAATAAGCCATCTTACTTTTTTTTGCTTCAATGATGATTGAGCATTACGGTTAAAATTGCGTTATCGTGTACATTTAAAAGTTCGATTTGATGAAAATGAAATTTTATAGTCAAATTTGATAAGCTCGACCAAATACCTTACATAAAGACACAAAAATAATATGAGAGTCAAATACCAATTTTCGAGTTCGAACTCGTGGCCGTGGAGTTCAAATGAATTAACATCCGACAAGACAATCAACTGCGTCACTGACCCTCAGTAATTAATCATCAAAATTAAGGTTATATTGTATTTGTTTCAGGTTGATATATTTTTGTGATCAAACTAGTGCGATAGAAACTATTACGAAAATAACAATTTAAATTGATAAATATGAATATGCACAAAAATTAGAGCAAAAATCAATGATAATCGTCATTACCAGTTTAACATTAGTTTTAACCTAATGTTTATGAATAAAAAATGCACGATTAATAAGTTTTATTAGCAATATTACTATTCTTCTTGATCTTATTATTGATTAAAATACTATATTTGTGATTTCTTTTATAAAAATACATATCTTTTTTTTTTCTTTTCATTTTTTACTTTTAAAAAACTTCTTTTTTAGATGTAGGTACCTATGCAAAACCATGTTGGCATGTTCCCCTTTCCCCTTTCTTACACCTATTATGTTATCGTTCAACAAAAAAAAGAAAAGAAAATGAAGGATCAAACCTCTAATTTTTATTATAATAGATATAATATATTAATCTATTGAGTTTTTTTTTTGACAAATAATCTATTGAGTACATATATTGGGGGAAAGGACAAGTACCGATTCGCGAGATTGAACCTATGACGCTGGTGCTGAACTAATTTACAACCAAACAATGAAATCATTGCGCCATTCACCAATTCGATTATAATATTTATATTTTATTCTTTAAGTTTTAACTCATATTCAATTATTTTTCTTAACAATTTTTAATAGGGTTTTCACTTATAATTTTATTTAATTTTCTCTCATTCTCTTTGCTAATTCATTATGGGTTCTTAAGAAATATATATTTATATATACCAACAATATTTGGGTGGGAGAAACAAACCTTTGACTTTAAGATCATTAATAGAAAATGTTAGTTGAAATATATTCTCATTTCACCCAAATTTTTTTTTATATAGTAAACAATAAATTTATCACATTCTCTCCGTTAAAAAATAGTAGAAAAACTTGGTCACGCTAATCAAATCTAAGAAATAATTACAAATAAAATTACTTTTTAAAAAAGATTACAAAAATAACATTGATATTAATGAATATTTATAATACGATATTAAAATGTATTAATAATTATGAACACAAATAATTTAAAATTTATGTACGAAGAATCCATCCATTACAATTTCTACTTATAAATCACAACTTGACATATTTAACCAAAAAATGACTCAAATGAATGGAAATATACACTTAATTATCATTTGTAATAGGCAAGCATTTAGGATAGGAATGAGTGGCCATATATAAAACAAAAATCATATGTATGTACTTATATTTAATTTAATGTTTGGTCAAATTCAACATCGAAATGATTTCAAGTCATGTTTGGTTGGCCTTTTTGTTTTCGTTTATTTTCAAAATATAAAGCAGAGCAGCCTTTAAGAATAGTTGTACACTAAAATATATTTATATACGTGTACTAGCAAGCATGTGTGAAAAAGAATTTTAAAGGGGGAAAACAAAGAACAAAAAACTATTTGTCATTTTTCTTTGCATCACATCAATGGTGGCTATAATTTTTTCTTTTCAATCCAATCTCTTGAATTCCATAACGAATAATTCAAACCCATGTGTAAGGATAAGTAGAAAAAAAAAAGAAGATAAATTATAAATTGATTATTAATATATATATCGTACTCAAAGGATTTTTTATATATAGATTTTGAGTACAATAATTAGAATTTAATTTTAATAGTTTGAAAAAAATTAAATTTTAATTTTTATAATTTTAAAATTAAAATTTAGTTTCTATAAGCTAAAAATCCTAACAACTAGTTTATGTTGTTGACCAAAGATTTACAACCTCATGTTAGTACCCCATTAAAAGTTCTAAGATTTTTAAATTGTGTTGGGTAGATATTGAATTTTAATATAGATGATTTTGCATATATGATAAAAATGGAAAAATATTTCAATATATAACATAAAATTAAAATTAATTTATTTATAACATAAAATTCAAATTAAATTATATCATTTATTAAATTTTATTAATGATAAAATATAATCAATGATAGATTCATTCTATCTATACTTGAATTTTATTAAAAGTATTAATATTAAAATTAGATATTTAAGAATATATAGACGAAAATCTCAATAAAAAACAAAAAACAAACGGGAAAGTCCACAAAAATAATAAATATTGTGTCATGTGGTTGTTTGAAACAATTGATATAGAGATGGAAGTCACGTGAGCGAGCAATGATGGGATTTGAAAGAGTCAGAGAAAAATTGACATAAAAGAAAAAAGAAAAAAAAAAGAAAAAAGAAAATATAATACGACGACGTAGAAACGGTTCACTAATCATTATTCACCCCAATGTTGGTCCCCACTTTTCCTTCACTTATTTACCCTCATTTAATTCCTTCTAAATCTTTGTTAGGTTTTTAACATTTATTACCATATCTATTTCTTTTACCCCATATATATAATCTTGTTTTAGTTGATTATAATTTTAATTCTTTAAAATAAGTGTTAACGTTTTTATAATTATTTTTTCTTAAAAATTACTTGATTACTTTATAATTTTTAGTAATATGTTTATCTTTTTATTCTCATTTTTATTAAAGTTATCACTATGCCAACCTATTCACACCAACGGTTAAGGATCGTTTCAAGGTAAGCTTACACCAAAGTCAGCTATTCTACATTTGACTACTAGGGGTGCAAACGATGAGAAATCAATCTTCGATGGTCTCTAACCACCTCGATTAATATGGACATACCGCCTGACCCTACAACATTATTTGAATGCCAAGGATGAAATTAATTCTTAGGCAGGTGACCATTGTGGATTGAACTCATCAACCTTATGTTCTCCAAGACCATTTCTGACCCGTTGAACCATGTATGAATAAATTTTAAGGCTATTTTTAGGGAATAGGTCAAATTGGAAAAATATTTACAATACTATCGAAAAATAAAAATAACAATCATAATTAACCTACACAAATTATAATAATATAGGTATGATGAATATTAATTAGAGTACTGTCACAGGGAAGACTCAAACTTGAGATATTGAGAGGAGTATATTCTCAAAGCCTAGGTCTTCAATTATTGCGCTACCCCTTGAGAACATAGATGCAAAAAATTCAAATATACCTAAATCTACAATTATTTTGTAAAATTGGACTATCCACTACAATTTCCCTAGATTTTAACCCCTCCCCTAAAAAGGCTATTTTATTTTAATTCCTTTTCTTGATATTATCAAATATATATCATTTAATATTAATCAGATTAAATTAAATATAGCTTAACTATGAATTTTGAATCTTGATTTCTTTACAGATTAGGGTGATATTAGAGGGTTACTTTTTCTTTGAACTGGATTCTAACAAAGTTACTGGTGGACTATAATGTTTGAGACTTCTATAATAGTTATCCAAATAGTAATAAATAATTCATCACAATTAATTTTTTAAAATCATATAAACCCAATAATCAACTCATATAGCCTACTAATTTATGATTTTCTAGAAAAAAAAATTATGATTTTCACTCCAGTCTTGTTCACATATATAATTACCTACCTACACCTTAAACAAAGTCAATAGTAATTCATATCGTTATCTATACTTCAATACAAATAATGATGACTATCAACGATCATAATTCATGAACAACAGATAGTCAATTCACCGTCTCAAATATCTTCTCGAAATTTAATAAACTCCAAAATTTAGATATAAAAACATTATTTTAATAAAAAATTAATTTGAAAATAGGTTAGGGTTAATCAAAGGTGCTTATCGAATAAACCTAATTAAAAAAAAACTTAATTTATGAACTTATCAAACAGTTATAGGGATTAAGTTACAATTTGTAGGAATTTGGTGACGAAATATGATAAACACGTTATATGTTAAAATAATTAGCTAAAAGTAAAAGTATCATTTTGGTCGAGCCATGATATTCCTGAAATACACCATATAGATATATTTTCAAAATTTATAAAAAAAAGTGGTTAATATAATTTTTTTAGACGAAATTCATGATATTACTAAGAATAGGAACGAAATCTAAATGACAAAAAAATCAATGTCCGTTTTGACTTTTAATTATTTTACCAATCATCATCAAACTAAAAATAATGTTATATACAAAACTAAAAATAATAGTTTTTTTCATAATAAAAATAGTTATAATTGAATGCTTCAAAATAATAAGACCACATACAATTAAAAAAAAAAACCACATAGGAAAACTAACATGATTTCTTTTACGGTAGTTAGTGGCGCAATTGGTTATCTTATTTGATACTGATCTACCTTAATTTCACGGTTATGAGTTTGAGTTCGGAAATCGATATTTCGCTCTCAAATTATTTAAGAGCAGAGTTTGTTGGTCTCTCTTTCTCTAATTTGTACTAAAAAAACATGATTTTTTTTTAAAAAAAGAAAAAAGTTATACTACAAGATTATATATATCATGAAATAAATAATAATATGAAAACATTATTGAACACAACACGATAGAATAGAGAGAGAAATGTTTTTTACATTATTGAAAAAAAATCATAATGACGACCAACATTTTAATGGAGCATTATATAATATAAACAAAGTTGTGAAATAAATTGGGTGGTAAAAATGGCATCCTACTTATTGTTATCAATTATGGGCATAAAGAATTAAACAGGATTCATCATGGTTGCTATAATGCTGAAAATTACTCAACAATATATATTTGTTGTTTCTTATTTATAATTTTTTTCTCTTTTATAAATTCCTTGTCATATGTTACCCACTTTGGTTCGCATTTTTTTTAATGGTTTTTTACATTTCTCTTCTTTATTCAATTGATACAATACATTTTTAATATATGATGTCAACACGACACAATCTTGTTGCACACAATATTCTTATAAAAAGAATATATGCAAATAAAAACATAATTTTAGTGATAGGTTGTATAATTTAGCGAGAAATGATAGTGAAAATGTAACACATTATTATTTTTATTAATGGAGGAAAAGTATATATAAAGTAGCTCTAGGGAAGTTGGTAAGTTTTTGGTTTCAAATATATTCATTATTAATATGATGAATGATGATAACTATATCTTACCAATAATTTAGAGAGAAATGATAATTGTTGGAATGTGTTCCATATCAACATTCTGTTTTAACTCTGTAATTCGTCTCTCTTTAATAAAATTGTTTTCTCCTCTCTGCCCGTGGACTAGCTAATATAACGTTAGTGAGCCAAGTAAATCTGTGTGTGTTCTTCGTTCTTTTTCTCTCACGTTATCGTCATTCGTTTCTTTCACATCTTCGTATCGATTGTTGATTGTCGTTTTCATAACATTCTACGATCATAGGTTCGATTTTAGTAAGTAACCAAGTGCACTTCAAATTGTGTAACAATTTTATTTCTCATGCTACATGTCATTGGTTTCCTCACTCCACTCTCATACGCCTCATCTTTACTTCTATCCATCCTCACAGAGAATATTTGGCTTGTTGTTATGAATTTTAAATAGTTTGAGGCAAAAGATGATAACTATCTTAGAGGGTAAATCATTGTCTTTATTTCTAAGGCATATAATGGTTAAAAGTAATTATTGTCTATACTTATAGAGCAGATAAATGATTAGTGTGTTGTGCCGCTAATTGATAAATTTCCACATCGGGAATTTCTTTTATAGCAGCCGTCCACTTGCTATATATACATGCACATATATGTTTACTCTTTCAAACAATCACAACAATAATTGCATAAGAATGTTATAATTCTTATTTCTCAATTTCTTTTATATTAATTTTTAATTACATTTAGAAATTAATTTTGATGAGTTTAAATCTTTGGGTGTATTGGGATTTTGGTGAGTGCTTTGAGTGTACTCTTCTGTAATCCCGTCTTTGGAACTCTAGTAGAATATTCTTGCCGTCTTCGCCCGTGGATGTAGGCTTTGTCCGAACCACGTAAGTTCTTTGTGTTATTGCTTTTTTTTTCTTTACTCTCCATTTATTTATTTGAGTTATTGTCATAATTAGAATCTAGTTTATTTTCACTGCATCGATATTAAGTGGTATATTTGAAGATCGAGTAATTTTATCAACAAGTGGTATTGGTGCTTGGTTGGTTTGTTTGAGCTTGATTTGTTATTATTGTTTCGTTTGGTTGTGACAATTTTGATATGACAACTGTGAAACATCATATACTGCTTTTGGATCGCAATACTAGATTTTTATTATGACAAGCTAAAATGCGAGCAGTTCTAGTCCAAATGGATCTAGAAGAAGCTTTATTGGGGATTTCTAAAATGTCAGCTTCTTGGACTCAAGAAGAAAAGAAAATCAAAGATCGTAAGACTCTTAGTTTAATACATCTGCATTTGTGTAATAAAATTTTGCAAGATGTTTTGAAAGAGAAAAATGCTGCTGGTTTATGGTTAAGGTTAGAACAGATTTGCATGACAAAAACTTTTCTTCTTGGACTCAAGAAGAAAAGAAAATCAAAGATCGTAAGACTCTTAGTTTAATACATCTGCATTTGTGTAATAAAATTTTGCAAGATGTTTTGAAAGAGAAAAATGCTGCTGGTTTATGGTTAAGGTTAGAACAGATTTGCATGACAAAAACTTTAACTACAAAATTGCATTTGAAACAACGTTTATTTTCTTATCATATGGATGAAGGGTCATCCTTAAATAACCATTTAGTTGGTTTTAAAGAAATTGCCTCTGATTTAGAATCTATGGAGATTAGTTATGATGATAAAGATTTGGCCTTGATTTTGTTGTGTTCTCTACCTCCCTCGCATGCAAATTTTAGAGATACAATTTTATATAGTCGTGATACTCTCACTTTCAATGAAGTTTATGATAGTTTGTTTAATAAAGAAAAAATTAAACATATCACTGGTAGAGTTGAGAGTTCTGCAGAGGGGTTAGTAGTTCGGGGGACAACACACGAGAAGAAAAATGATGGCGTTCAGAGAAATCGGTCAAAATCTAAAAATAAAACTTGCAATTATTGCAAGAAGAAATGTCATGTTATTTCTGAATGTTACAAATTACAGAATAAGAATCAGAGAATCTTTACATTTCATAATGGTATGCAACCTGAAAGCTTCGGTTAGGCTGGTGTTGTTGAAGATATCGATAGTAATGATGATCTCCTAGTTGCTTCTGATGACAAGTTAAAATTTGATGATATTGAATTCTTGATTCAGGATGATCATTTCATATGTGTCCTAATAGGGACTGGTTTTCAACATATGATTCAACTTCTAAAGATACAATATTGATGGGAAATAATGCATTATGTAAGATAGTTGGTATTGGAACAATCAGAATCAAGATGTTTGATGAAGTTGTCAAAACACTTTCTAATGTGAGACACATTCCAGTTTTGAAGAGAAATTTAATCTCTTTGAGTACTCTTACAACAAAAGGGTACAAATTCACTGGTGAAGGTGGAGCTTTGAAAGTTTATAAAGGTAGCTTGACAATTATGAAAGGACAGAAAAGTTATGGCAATCTTTATGCATTACAGGGTTCTACAGTTTTACGTGATGTAGCAGTTTCTACACCTTTGTTATCTGATACAATGACTAAATCTCTTCCACTAAAACAAATCCTAGTATTTCTTGAGTTTGGTTGGTGTTTGCAATTTCTGAACTGTTTTAAGTTGGCCAAGAAAGTTGAAGTTTCTCATTTGGTGTTTGGATTAATTAGCGTCAAGGTGGAGATTTGTGTTGTGCTGCTAATTGATAAATTCCCACATCGGGAATTTCTTTTATAGCAGCCGCCCACTTGCTATATATATATATACGCACATATGTTTACTCTTTCAACAATACCACCAAGAATTGTATAAGAATGTTATAATTCTTATTTCTAAATTCCTTTTGTATTAATTTTTAATTGCATTTAGAAATTAATTTTGGTGAGTTCCAATCTTTGGGTGTATTCGGATTTTGGTGAATGCTTTGTGTGTCCTCTTTTGTAATCCCGTCTTTGGAACTCTAGTGGAATATTCTTGCCGTCTTCGTCTGTGGATGTAGGCTTCATCCGAATCACGTAAGATCTTTGTGTTATTGTTTTTCTCTCTTTACTCCCCATTTATTTATTTGAGCTATTGTCATAATTAGAATCTAGTTTATATTTCTGCTGCATCGATATTCATCGATATTAAGTGGCATATGTGAAGATCGAGTAATTTTATCAACAATTAGAATATAATCATCATCTATTTTTAAAATGTAGATAATGGTTTATGAATAAATGTTAAATAAAAATGAATTATTAAGAAATACATAATGGTTAGAAGTCGATTGAAAGATGAATAGTGATTACTATTCATTTCACAAATAATATTTATTTGTGACTCAAATAATGAGATGTTATTCATTACGTTTCTCCAATTCCACTTGATGTTGCTGGTCCCTAAACACATTTGAATTTGTGTAATTATATATGAACCTTGAAATGCTTGTGTTGGTATATAATTTGCATTTGAATATAATTTGCATTTCAATGGCGAAAATGTTCTAGATTTTAATAGAAAGCTCGAGTTTGTGTATTCCTTGTGCAATTTTGTAGTGTTAGGTTAGTAAAAATGTGGGTTTCTTAAGTTTGAGTTTAATCACAGACAACAATGGATACTAGATTAGCAAATTATAAGCACACCCCAATTTATTAAAGGAAAATTGAGTCCAATTTCACAAAATAGTTGCACATCTAGGCAGATTTGAATTTTTTTTGCATCCATAGTCAAATATACGGTATAACTAATATTAATCATACGATAGAATTTAGAGAGCTTGAATTTTTTTTTTCTAATGCGACGATGTGGTGTTGTAAATCTAATCTCTTTAAGAACTATAATGTCTCCTCCATAGTCTTAAATTGGAGAGCTATTTGTAATTCATGTTCATAATTTATGCTCTCCCATACACCTAATAAGTATCCTTTTTCGAAAAAAATATTAATCATACGATAGAATTTGGGTATTAATACATTATTTTGTATTATAATAAATTATTATGTATTAATATAATATTATATATTATTAGTACAATATTGTACATTAATACAATATTATGTATTAATTCGGGGTTTTTGCATGTATATTACAAAATGGATAAAATATTACATGAATAGCATAATAATTAAAATATTTGCACATATAGCAAAAATTGTAAATTGATAGACTTCATATTGATAGATTCTATCGATAAATGGTGATAGAATCAATTACTAATAAATAAAGTAAATTGATAGATTTCTATCATATTCTATCAAGAGTCTATCAATAAGAACCGATAGAATCAATTACTGATAAAATTGATAGACTTTCATCACTAGAGAATGATAGATTCTATCAAAGTCTTCTATAAAAAAAGTAAATAATTTTTTTTTTAAAAATGGCAGAATTTGCTATAAAAAAATTATTTTTAAAAATGTGCTATAATTATAAATTGTGGTAAAAAAGTTGCTATACAGCGCAAATTCCCTATTAATTATACCGTACACAGATTATGATTTATGATCGTTAAATATATATATATTTTGCTTAATATTGCAAGTATTTTTCCAATTTGATCTACTTCTAAAAATATCCCAAACATCACGGGTAAACTGAGTTCCCAATAAAATGCTCGAGAAACAAAATATAATCTATGTGTTAAAAAAGAAAATTTGAAGTATATTAATAGAACAAATCCAAACTTCATAAACTATCATGTTTGTATTAAAGCTTTGAAATAACACAAATGTTCCGACAGTGATATACCATAGCTGATGATTTTTTGGTTACGAGAATAAAATGATGTCCATTGAACTATTGTTCTTATTAGTGACAATAGTGCATTAATAAACTTGCATAAAAAATGAAAAATGGTCAAACGATATAAAAATGAGATATTTAGAGCAAGAAGAATAAAAATGATTGTGAATGGAATATTTTTGAACCCATTTTTGGACCACCGAAAAACTATTTCTCTCGTAACCAATTCATTTTCCCATAATTTTATTTTATTTTAAAATAATTTTTCATTCTTCTTATAACCATTTTTCAATCGATCTCCTTATTAATTTATTCCCCACAATTATTTTCTACACCTCAAATATAAAGTGAAGATTCTCAAATAATCATTTCATACGATTTTTTTACCATTAACTCGTCTCTAGATTATGACACCAGGATAAGTAAGGTCTCGAACCTCATGAAATCTCGAAGGGAGCAATACCTTTAAAGGCCAAGTCTTCGACTACCTCCTACTCGACTCCTCCGGAACAATATACAGTTCTGATTTCATATACCTAATAATTAGTTGATCAGTGATACTTATATCGATCATTATTAAAGGAAATAGAAATGAGATAAAATTGAATAGGGGTCGCATGGAGCAATTATCAAAAGAGGGGTCTAAAACAAAATTAATTAAGCTAATTACATAACAAAAACAGTGCTCTAAACCTAGGCCAAAAAGCAAAGACCACTTTATGGAAAAAGTGAATGGTTGTCTTTGATTATCAAATTTTATTTATTTAGAAAAAATAATTTAAGAGAACAAGAGAGGAAAAGGAGAAATGTAGGAATGGTAAAAGACAAGAAAACATGCAACATAGGAATTGGAAGGATCTTTGTCCCCTTTTGGCTTATCACTATCATTTCTCTTCACTTCTCCATGTTTTCTTATAATGTTTATATTTATCATCTTAATAATAATAACAATCATACAATATTATTATTATTATTTTTGAATTATATTTCCTCATCATAATTAAAATTCATACTCTCTCATGTTTCCACCCTATGGGACACTACCCCTTATTTTATTCTACCATACATCCTTTTCCTCACTTCTTTTTGCAAACAAATCTTTTGTTTTTACACTTGTAATGTTCCTACATGATCAACTGCTCTCAAATGCTACTAATTGCTACATGTGCTATTGATTCTGCACCTTGTATATAGAAAAACACCCTATTTTCAATTAGAAGTTTCATTGTATTTTCTATAGGACATAAACTTTAACCTTTTGTCATTGATTATTGAAGATTGGCCAGAATATGATAGTCTCACATCATCATTTTAATAATATTATTTAAAATATATATCATACTACCTTAAAGTGTGGCTTAGGGAGAGAATCATTTTTGGACGATTTTACCCTTTAGTCACACTTTAAATTTACGATACATGCCATTCTAATTTATAAAACCATCATACATGTAATTCACGAAATAAGGTTTTAATCCTTCTAAAATACATTTATTGTTCATTTAATTTGAAATATAAAACCACTATCCCACACATAACCCACATATAATTCACGAAATAAGGTTTTAATACATTTATGGTTTATTATAAATATCTCATTAAATAACAATAAATTTTTAAACCATCCAACATCCCACGTTTATGATTTCACTTTTCTAAAACAAATTTATTAAATACTCAAAACAAATACTAGAGGTTTTACCGTTACAAAAAATGTTAAGGGTTAAAATGATTTTTAAATCACTTTATTATATTATATAATTGAAAATATTATACATTATAATTAACATTAATTATTTAACCACTTTTCCATTGTCACATTGAAAGAATTAATAAATTAAAAGCTTTTTTGTAATTAATAATTGATTAATTAAGTTTTAGAATACGGAAAGTTTTGTAACTTTCAATATTTTACTATATAACAAATTTTCTCAACGTCTCTTTTACAATATTTGTATTTTACCTTTTGTTTTTCACTCCATTGATAGTTTTCAAAATCTCTCTTCAATCCTCATATATCCACCAAGATGTTATCAGCTAAAGATGGTGGTTTTTTTTTTATTGAATTTACAAAAGGGGTATGAATTGAATCAATGTATCGAATTCAGTTTCAAGCTTTACTCACCATTTTTTCCAACATTGTAATCTAGGTATTTTCTTTATTGTTTGCTACTCTTCATTTTATTGTTTGCCACTCTTCATTGTTTTAAAGACTCTCTTCAATTTTCAAAACATCTCAAGATGTTGATATTCTATTGAATTTACAAGTTACGAATATTTGTGGAATCAATACATTGAATCAGGTTTAATGCTTTGTTCACTATTTTTTTCCAATATTTGAATCTAATAATTATTATTTTCAAAGGTTCTTTTCAATTTTCAAAGTATTCCAAGATATGAGTGTTTTATTAAATTTATAAAGAATACATATATATCAAATATATATATATATATATATAAAATCAAATTTCGAGAAATCTTGAAATTAAAAGTTAAAAAGTTGATCCATACAATCAAACTAAGAGTCTGAATGTAAATTATCAATCGTCGATAAAAAATAAAAATTTTAAAATTAAAAGATTGTAATACAAAATATTTTATCATTTTAATTCACAAATTATATATAAATAATTATTTTAATTATAATGATTTAACTTGACTTATAATATGATATAAAATTATGTTTTTATGAGTTCAACAAATATTTAGATTCCTTAATATACAACAATAATTAAATCAATCAATAATAGCAATAATTCAATGACATCCTACCAATAAAAAAGGTTATAAATTTGATGATATGATCTCTCAACTCATTATTGAATTTAAAAAAAATTATCTATATAAATAATAATAATACTAATAATAAATAATCTAACATAATAATTACATAAGTGTATTTATGAGTTCATAAAGATCAAATCTCTCCATTTAAATTTTAATTGAATTTAGAAAAAATATCATTGTAAACATAAATTAATAAGATTATTTATATACTTTTAATTAATTTATCATCATTTTCTAATTTTTTTAATCTATAATATATAATTTAAAAATCTTTAACACTTATTAATATTATTTTTAAAAATATAAAAAAATTAAAACTGTTTTTCACATTATTTTTGCAACCTATCTTTAAAAGTTATTATTTTTTTAGGTTGATGAGTTTATATTTAAGTATTTTTAATGATTGAATTTTAAATATTTTGTAACCTTTATTTTCTACACAATGAATAGAATTTTCTTAACACTTTTGAACAAAATCTAAAAAAAAAAAACACTTTTGAACAAACATTTAGATTTCGTCTTTTGTTCAAATTTACTTTTCTTTCCACATAAAAAGAAAAAAACTATCGAGGGTTAGAAACATTTGGTTATGATTTGTTGTCCCCTTTATTCCCCCAATTTGTATTAAAGAAAAAAACTTACTCTTTATTTGTTTTGTAATTTATTTATAAGATTTAATTTCTTTTTATTTATTAATTTTTAATAATATACTAATCAACTTTTAAAATCGTTTAGATTTTTTATTCATTATGAAAAATGAAATGAATTTTCGAAACTTAGTATTATAAATAAAAATTTATCAAATTATATTACACGTGCAACGCACATATAAATTTTCTATTATATATATATAGTGTTTGAGACTGCTTACATAGATGTTAATTATTGATAAACTCTCTGACTCTTATAATATTTGGTTGTCGAAGAAACTTGTAAGAAATTAATTCATAAATATGTAGATGGTTATTGTAAATTAAATTCATAATATTTTAATTTTTTAAAACCCTTTTAATCACTAAATCGATTATCGATAACTTCACATCAATCTGAAACCAAATCTAAGGCATGTGAATTTGACACAAAATTGGGCAAACTAATTTGTGTATTGAAACAGCGATTCCTATATATTGTTTATTCTTTATTCAAAAGTCCATATTTCAAGCTAGGTGTCTTTGATAAGAACATTTGAAAGTTTCTCTCAACAACATTTTCAAACAACAAAATGGGAAAATTTCAAAACCCTAAAAAAAGGTGTAAGGAAAAGAGTAGTGGTTGGTTGACCCAAGAAGAAGAAAGAGATAATGGTGTGTAAGGTGCTTGGCTTGACCACCAAATATAATGTGAAAAACAATATATTTGAATTCATACTTCACCAATTATGGGAGTGCATGCCTTGGGCCCCACCCTTTCATTATTGCTTTTAAAAAAAATCTCATCCATCCCAAATAATAATATCAATAATTATGCTCGATTTTAAATATTTGTTTAGTTAGGTCTACAAGGAGACATTATAGTTGGTCGAAAACTCGAATTTTGAGAATATACTCATTTTGAGGTCTTGGATTTGAGAAATACTTATGACATTTAATTATAGACATCATTCAATCATGTCTTCATTTATTCAATGTATTTTAGTAGTATGTAATTGAGTTTAAGTTATTTTATCTATTTGATTTTGTAGTTAATAATATCTTTAACAAACCTTTTGAAATGGATAAAAACACTTGTATGGTATATATAGAATCATTCTTTAACATATTATTCATGTCAATAGTAGTAATAACTCAACAGTAACCCACGATCCAAGGGATCATGAGCTCAATCTCGCGTTGGCTAAGCTAAAAAATAAACATACTTTAATTATTCAAAATTAGTTTAATATTTGATTTTAGACTTTAGTACACGATTTTCTTAACAAAATGTTTGAATAATAAAATATTATTTTAA
This sequence comes from Sicyos edulis, assembly GCA_036507275.1. Classification (NCBI taxonomy): domain Eukaryota; kingdom Viridiplantae; phylum Streptophyta; class Magnoliopsida; order Cucurbitales; family Cucurbitaceae; genus Sicyos; species Sicyos edulis. Next base: position 40,557,233 of record CM071847.1, read on the forward strand.
AGTTTTTTTTTTAAAAAAATTTATTTTACTTTTGGTGACTTCTTTCAAAATCACTCCTCACACATGCTAGATTGATTGTATTTTATGACTAGCTAAATTTCGGTATTAATATATCATTTGATTCTGATGGTGTTAAGTTTGATTTTATGTAATTTATTTGTTGGTTTTCGTTGGAAAATTCTTCAATTTAGATTGAAAAGCATTTGATATTATCATTTTTACTGACAATTTGGGCTCAATTTGTTGAATTAACAGTTAAATAACTTATTTTAGCTTGTTTCAAAAAAAAGAAAAAGAAGAAGCTTATTTTAGCTGATGTAGTTTGAAAACTCAAGTATCTAACTTTAAGAACAAATGAATAATATCTTGACCACTAATATTTAGAAGAAGATAAAATGAGCTTATAACACTCAGTTTAGAGGCACATACAAAATTTTCTCTTATATTAAGAATAAGAATGACTATTAAGTTTCAATTCTCTTTTAATTTCTTAATTTGATCACCCATATAAAAGTCCATTTTGATTCTTGTCATTGATTATTTTTATGCATTTGCAAGTTTTCATGGTTCCATGTAGATTTAGATTTTAACCCCCTTTGTTTTTAAATAAAAACTTTATGAATGATTTATATTTGATATTGAAATAATTGGGTTTGAAATTTCCTACTAAATGCAATGCAAAATTTAAGGCAAAGATGAAAATTAATTTTTATGAAAGGTGAAGTACAAAAGAAGAATATTTGAAAGTATAATAACAAAGACATAATAAATTTAAACTATTATTATTACAATTTGAAACTTAATAATGAAAATAAATTATTATTATTATTCCAACATGAGTAATGTGAAGATGACTTAATGCATACTCTCCATGTAATGTCTTTTATTCATCATATGAATAATTGATTCCTTTGTCCAATATATCTTTCAATCTTACCTTTATGTTTATTTTGTATCATTGATTTCCTCACAAATAATACTAACATAATAAACAGTCATCATCATGATTTTATTGACTATGATCATTGTCATCCCTCCCATGTTCATTTGTCTTATAGCTTCAAATAATTTAGATCTTATGTTTTTTTTTTCATTGTAATTTATTCATAATAATTTACATCTATGGTCTAATCTACTAGTTGGGGCCATGCCCAAGAAAATAAAAGCTCAGTTGAGAATTAGAAGAAATAATAATAATAAAAGTTCACTTGAAAATAGATGTTTTTAAGGGATTGTTGGATGCACTCTGGAATTAAATAATAAATATGGGTGAATTCAATGTTTTCTATTTTCTTTTTTCTTTTCAAATTGTATTCAAGACTGTTAGATAAATTATTAGATATATTATAAATTTGGTACTTATGAAAAGTTGGAATTTAGTCTTAAAATTTTAAATTGATTCCTTATTATTTGATCAAACCGTAAAAAGTTGGCATGTCGTTTATATACAATCGCTAATTAAGTATATAACTTTTAAAATTCTAAAAATAAAATTCGAACATTATTTCTAATTTATAATTTATCCTAAATTATTTGATGCATAAACCAAACACGTCAAAACCAAACACGTCAAATTTTTGTCCAATATTTTGACATAATTTCCATTTTAAGTGTAGTTTTGAAACATGTACGAAAGGTTAAAAGATGATGTTACCATTTTGGAAAGAATACGAATATTATTTTGTAAAATACACAAAACTCAAGATTAAAAAAAAAAGCTAGTTTTATTTGGTCGGAAGGGTGACACGATGATCGAAACCTTGAGTTTTGAAAGTGTACTCTCTTCTAGGTCTAAGGTTTCAAATTTACCTGTGACATTAATTTGTAGACATTTCTATGTCTTCCACTGTCTGACTCATTACTCCAGGTACAGTAGAGCGAAGCTTCAATTTTTTGATTTCTAAAAAAAAATTATTATTTTATTTTATTAAGAAATGATAACACCCAGAGACAGAAATGGAATTGTAGAATATCAACCAAATAAGGATTCAGCTTCAGAAACACAGTAATAACTTTATATCTGAACAAAATCTTCTCAGCCAAAATGGAATTTTAAGGGACACAGGTGCAAGTCTTTAACTAAAAAGACAAGGAATAACTTTACATCAACTGATGCAAATTATTAGAAAACATTGTAGAAAAGTATTCTCTGTTCTCAGAGTAAATTTCATTTTCCACTTACCTCAACATTCAAGAGATATAATACAGTAGCAGCATCTAGAAGAGAAACATACATCATTTTATGCAATGAACTAGCCCCACTTGAATTTTCATTATGAATCATCATGTTTACAGTGGTAACTGGTAATCATGACTTGTAGCTTTGAAACAATGGAGATGCTTAAATCTCACTCAATGTGTTGACAAATGGGAATGGGATAGAAAATTACATAAGGTATTGATTATAATGAGGGTATATTATAGTGGAGACAGAAATGGCAAGATTCTACATGTGGGATTAGTTAAGATGTACTTAAAAACTAATTTAACATTTTCAAGAAAAAATGCAGGGAGCCCATATCCATGAGAATCTAAGTAAATGATCATGTTGAGGTCTCCTGAAGTCAACAAGCACCATAGCAGAATAGAACTAAGAAGATGTTTGAGACAAGATCATCTGGAATAATTCCCCTTGCCGATATTTGAGCCACCGATAATCATTATTCATCTCTCTCATAATCTCATTCCCTCCGTAACCACTTTTTATTCTTCTTATAACTACATTTCTGATGCATTTTGTGCCCAATTGATATGATATTGCTATCAAAATGATTAAAAAAAAACTATAAGATAAACTAAGATTTAATGAATTGGAACCTCCCAATCATCTCTAGAGAACACTTCTCTTGAGTCTTCACAATATATTTGGATCTCTTTTCCCTCAGACCACCTCTCTATTTATAACTAAAAGCCCTAATAAACTTCCAAACTAATTGCACATATGCCCCTCTAATTATTCCTATTTTAGCTAAGGCCCAAAACGTATCCATTTCATTCCTCCTATAACCAATATTTTATTTTCCATCAACATTTCACCCCAATCACAGGTAAAGATTTCTCATAATTAATTTCTTTCATTCCAAATACAGACAATTATTCCCTCTATTCTCATATTCATTTCACGAGAATATTCATTTCACCAAATGCCCCCTAAATGTGTTTCTTGATGTGTAAAGAGTGAAGAAAACTGTTCTAATCACGAGAAATTCAGTCACCGGATTCTTTGTTGTAATAAAATAATCAACAAACTAGTTTTGAACTTCATGCTTTTACTGCACTCTGTGATTTTCATACAGCAGAGTATGTGGGTGGAAGGATCTCAATGGGGATGTGAGAGGTATCCATAACCTTAAGATTTCTAACTAATTCTCTAGCATGATAATATCTAAGAGAGATGAAAGAAAAAACTGATGTTGTAGATATGAAAGCACGTAGGAATCGATATAAAGTTCGTTACTGCTTTGCGATTCTTGTCTTTTAATGCTCCCACCAAGATCTCGGTTCGAGACTCATTTATGATATTAATTTGTAGACACCTCCCGTGTCTCTATTCTTTCAATGTCTATCGGTGTCTGACCTAGGGACGGACGTGGTTGTCCCAGGTATAGTGGAGCGAAACACCAATATCCCGATTTCCAAAAAAGTGGTGGACTATCTAACTAGCTCTTTCAGGCGATGCTAACAGAAATAGCAGATGAGAAGGAATCAAATAAGATAAATGGAGAATAAAGCAAGGCAAAAAAGTGAAAGATTTGCCGACTGATATGTTTGCTTTATCCTAATTGCAATGATCAGTCTAAATAGCCAAAGTCAAAATAGAGCAAATTAAACAAAGAAGAATTCCAAATTCTTCAAACTTGAATTGATTTGAGGTGAATAGTCAAATCCCATGTTCGTTTAGTGGGTAATAATACAAGAGAAGTAGAAAAAGTTTCAAACTGGGGAAGAATTTATGATTGCACTCACCTTTAACCTAAAACCACCAGAGTTTGCTAAGCAAGTACATAGAAGCATATATCGAGAGCACTAATTGGAACAAGTATAGTTTTGGCCATTTTTATACTTCCTCAATAATGTCAGTTTTTTTTGACACCAGGAAATTGGAGTTTTGCTCCACTATACTCGAGGTAACTATGCCCGTCCCTAAGCCAGACATTGGGAGACATCGAAGAAATAGGGACACGCAGGAGGTGTTTACAAATTAATGTCATAGATGAGTCTCAAACTTGAGACCTGAAAGGAGCACACCTTTAAAGCCCAAGTCTTTGACCACCCCGCCACCTATTGGGGGCTGAATATGGTCAGTTATACACAATTTTTTTGTGGCAAAGTAACTTAACAGATCAGACGTTGTCGAGGGGCGAAAACACCAGTGTCAAGAAGATGATAGATATGGATTGGTAAATAAATGTTGAACTTGGGTTTTGATACATAAAAGGTTACAGAGGGAGGAGATATGGAGCAGTACTCTAATTAATGTACTAATTATTTGCTTCTCAATATGTTCAAGAAGTATGCCTACATTTCAATTCACGTACAATAAGCAGTAAAATAAGAAAGTGGTTCATTATCGAAGCTAAAGTCAATGCTTTTTCTTGGGGAAAACTGAAAACTAAATAAATGCAAGTAGCACTTACATAGGTGAAAATATTATAGGACCCGGATAGAGGTCCTTTCAAGCCAATCTTCTCCGTCTGGGTGCCCGAGAGTTTCCACTGTCTACATCAGAAACCTGTAAGGAATCATTTCTTCTTCTGGAGGATGATGTTGAAATGGAGACCATGGAATCGATTTCTACAGCAGTGTCGATTTGACTCTCTGAATTGATCACAGCAGCAATGCTAGAGAAAGAATCTCTATCCTCGACAGATGGAGGAGGCGGAGGCTGCTCTTGAATTCTAGAAATGAGCGGGTCGGTATACAAAAACCCTTCTGGAAGCCTATCAGCAGCATTAAATGCAGAGGTAAGATTAGAAACTCGTGTCCGTTGTAGTAATGATCGAAGCACTGGGAGAGATTGAAGACGGGTTTCCCCTGCCTCAGTGCCAGACACATCAGGGAGTTCTAAATCTCCTACATCATCAGGAGGGGGCAATGAAATTTGTTCTCTACGAATTCCTCTCGATGATAAGAGCCTATTCAACAAGGTTGGAGATCTACTAAATGTTTCGTGTGAACTGTCTTGCTCCGGAGGTTGGTCTAGGTCACGATTGAAATCAAATCGGTTTCCCAATCGACGAATCATCTCCTCCACTGGGAAACTAAATGCAGTCCTCTGGATGGTTTGTCTCAAAGTCTCAACCTTCCGAGCATGGGGCCTTAGAGGAATCTTAAGTGCAGCATCCTCCTCTGTCACAGGGGTGTTGCTACCACGCCCGTAAATTGGAGTCACATTCTTCATAGTAACCTCTCCTTTACATACAGGGCATTCCTTGGCATCCGAATGTAGATGTAACCATCGATAAAGGCACGGCCAGCAGTATAGATGACCGCAACAAGTTACAACAGGGTCCCTAGCCAAGTCAAGACATATATTACAATCAAAGAAACTCCCATCAGAGTCACTGCCCTTTTCAACATCACTCTTATTCTCTTCCTTTTCATCTTCCAAGGCTTCATTGTTGATCTCACATGTTTTCCCAGACTCATTTTTCCTTTCCTCAGCAGTAATACTACCTTCACCAGCCTGTAATGGCTGTAATGAATTACCATTGCCTGAATTGACCATAATTTCACTGAATTCCAATGAAATATTTTGAGTTTCAGATGGAAATTGGGCTTGTCGCCTTCTCCATCGATGCCTGGTCCTAACCCTGATAGCTTCTCCAAATCGATGAACAGGATCCTCTGTCAAATCAGCTAAACTCACATCTTCATTTAGAACCGAATTTGAAACCGGCTCCGGAACAGGACCCAGATTCAAGTCAAGGTTCATTGCATCAAAGATTTCGTCACCCATCACAAATTTACCAGAAAACAGATAAACCCCCGATTCAACCTGAAACTTGGCAACCTCAGGTTAGAAGAAACCCCAATAGCACTATGAAATTCAAATCACTTCAAAGCACAAGATCAACTCAATCCCAGATGAACAAAATCCCAAGAAAATCAATCCATCCTTTTCCAACAGAAAACCCTCACAACATATGCTTAGATTCGTCAAAGAACCTTGAAATCACAGAAGAATCCGTACAGAAAACCCCCAATTCAAACCTAGACGATACACAATACTCAAAAAACAATAAAACCCTCGATCAATTTCGTTACGCAGACAGAGAAAAATCACAAAATTCCATCGAGGCTAACCTAAACCCCATCAATCCCAGTTCACCAAACGATAATTAAAAACAAAAACAATCGAATTCGAAAATTCCCAATTCTAGACCCGCAAGGAAAATTAGGGTTTATCGCAACAGGCAGCCAGAAACAAAATTCTCACGCAGATTCAAAACAAGAACAATAAAAACCGAACACCTGCCTCAGACAACTGCTCTCGAATCCATATGATTCAATAAACCCGAAACCAGCTGCATTCAAGGCGATTCGGGATCAAGGGTCCGCCATGGATCAGCGATCTGGTCCACGAAGAAGCAACAACGAGGTTAAAATCGTACAGAAATACAGAAATTAGTATAGAATGAAACAGAATCATACGATGGGTAGGATCGAGCGGCTGGTGAATCTGAAAAATGGGTATTGGAATTATTGGATCGAGCGGCTGAGATCTGAAGAAGAAGAAGAAGCCATGTGTGGCGCTGTGGGATTGGCGGCACAAACTTTAGCTTCTTGTTTCAGTGAACAGTGAATCAGTGATGATGGCGTTGAGAGATTATTTTGAATAGAGAGATTCAGCTTTTGATTTCAGCGTTCTGTTTCTGAATTTGAAGAACGCTACTGTTCTATTCTATTTACATAATCTTCAAGAATGGATTTTTGTTCTATGTCAAAAAAAAAGAAGAATGGATTTTCGGTAAATTAACATGTTTACCAATTTTTTAGGGAGGGTTGAATTCATCTTGAACTGAATTTCTACTAAACAATGAAACCATCTTACCATTTCGTAACATGTTTATGAACTTATGCCGAAAAGATTCACTTTTGAAATTTATTAGCTATGATAAAATACCAAATTTACTAATAATTTTAGAAAAAATGTTTTTTTTAGTACAAATTAAGAGATAAGAACCACAATTACTATAGGGTTAGAGATGTCCACAAGGCGGGGTGGGGCTGGGCCGGGGAATGCCCTCCCCATCCCCATCCCCATCCCCGCTACCAAAATCATTCTCAGTCCTCGCGAAATTCACCATTTTTTTCGTGGGAATTGGGTTCCCCACGGTGAAAAATTCACCGTTTTATTTTATTTTTTTCTTTTTCTAATCTTAAATTTTTATAAGAATTTTAAAAAAAATATTTTTAAATAGTTAATTTTTCATTAAAAATATATATTAATTTCAATTAGATAATTAATTATCGTTAAAAATATGCATTTGAATAAATATTTCAACAAACGAAATACTATAACTAAAGATTAAATTAGTAAAAAGATGAGAAAATTTATTTAAAAAAAAAATGTAAACGGGGCCGGGATCGGGGAAACGGGGATGGGGAATACATTCCTCATCCCCGTCCCCGTTTAGGTTGTGGGGATTTTTTCATCCCCGCTCACTCCCCCATTCACCACCTAAACGGGGATTCACCGCCCCGTTCGGGGCGGGTCCCCGCGGGCCCCGGGCCCACGGAGAAAATGGACATCTTTATAAACGTTACTATGAGAGCTAAATATTGATTTTTAAATTAAACCCAAGACCATAGTGTTGAACTAGATTACCACAAAAAAAAAAAAAAAACTAACATACCACCAATCTTTTTGAACAAAAAAACTAGCATACTTCAAAACCAAAAAGGGAGAAAAAGTGAAGAAATTTTCGTATTATAATATTTTCACCATAAATTTCAAAAGCCAGAACATCACATCTTTTGAATGGATTCTTCTCACAAAATAATTATAAATGGAAGCAAATACTAAAGTATTTGTATTCATAGTTATTGTTGCGTTCTAATATTATACTATAAAAAATGTTTTGCATATAATTAAAAAAAAAGCAAAAAATTTACAAGAATAGCACAAATTTGAAAGTATTTCATACATGACAAAAAGAAAGCATGCATGTTTAAAAGACCTAAAAGCCCATACATGATTTTCTAGTCAACTAGTTGAAGTGTTCAATCAATTTTTGTTTTGGGTTTCAATCAATTTTTGGTTTGGTCTTTGATAACTCTCAAGGATTGAGAGTTCAAGTAGGTAAAAAGAATATATTTTTATAAGAATTTGCTAATATTTAATGAATTCAATATTGAACTTCGCCTCATCCTATCCCAAATTGTGCTTAAGCGAAACATCCTTTAGTTTTCTGATTATGATGAATTTTAGAGGTTTGTTGTAGTGAAATATGCCTTTAGTTTTCTGATTAGGATGAATTTTAGAGGTTCACTGCAGCGAAATATGCTTGAATGTGTGCAAATTCATAAGTGTTAAAAAAATTGATACTTTCTAGTTTTTCTGCAGCATTCATGATGGAGAGAAGCAAAATCCACGCAAGAAGAAGTTCGCGCCAGCGAGCGGCAACCCACAAAGCGCACCTTGAAGATATCCAACATAGCATGAAGAATTGGCAAATACTTCGCCGAAAGAAGTGTTTAGCGAAAGAAGATACTTGAGAATTTAGCGAAGCCAAAGACGCTCTGACAACCGACAATACGGATCGTGGAGCAGAAATGTCAGAATAAAGTAGTCTTTCGACTGAAAAGCGATCGTAGAGCAGCTTTAAACATTGTCAGGATTGTGGAGCAGGCCTTGTCGCTAAGAGCTGGAGTATAAATAGATGCCTTATCCTTTAGAGCAAAGGGTCGCCCATTCTGGGGTCGTCCATAGTCGTAGTTTTCATTTCCGATTAAATTTTCGATCAAATTTCCTTTGTTTTAGTTGTAGTTTAGTTTTTTTTTTCCATTTCCAGTTGTTTCATAGTTTAACCTTAGCATAGTTGTAGTTAGCTGGAGTTGCAAAGACTTTGTTGGAGCCAAATCAGATTTGTTGTTTTCACAATTCTGACCAGGCTTCTTCTTAACTTTGTTCTCCTTTTATTGCTTATGTTTTCGCTTTAGCATTATTTCTGTCAACGTTGTAATTTTGGTGTTCTAATGAAGATGAATTTTTGCCTTTACATTGCTTCTGATTTATTTATTGTTATGAGGAGCTGAGTTTGTCGTTGGAAGGAAGTAGGCAAGTAGGAGCAGTTCGCCTAAGTGAAGCTTTAGCAAGTTGTTAAACTATTATGCATGCTGTGTTAATTTGAAATACATTCCGTGTGATCCACTGTGCATATGTCTTTATTTCGCTTCGAGAGAATAGAAATAGAGTGGTCTCGCATGTATAATGTTAGGTCTGCCAAGCTTGCTTATAGATAAGATTGCTTGCATACAAATTGAGCACTTAGAGATAAGGTTCGCCTAATGCTGTTTTGCTTTGTTTTAGTGAGGTTTGAGTTCGAGAGAACTAAACCAGGAGCTCGAGAGAGCTAGAGAGAAGCCGTTAGTAGTTCGCTTCTTAGCTTAATGTCATTTCGCAGTAGCGACACTCTTCAAAAGTCTTACTTTCCTTCCAATGCAGTTACATCGTATTTGAATTGCATTACGTTTACTTCGCTTAGTTTAGCCTCATTACAACTATTTTCCACCCCGTTACTTGACTCTCTTAATTTCTCTTAAGCATGATATTAATAACTAATCCTTGTGATGACCTTTACTTATATTAAAACTTGCTACAACAAAGACTATGTATACTTGCACAACCTTTGAGGGATCACACACACAAGCATTTCGCTTGAACAGAAGTAGAGATTTCGCTGTAGCGAAATCTTGAACAAGCCACGTCATCATTCTTCTATGATTATCATTTTCTTTGATTTGTGTGTTAGTTCTGGAACACAACAGTCTTCTATAACACACATGATTTAATTCACACACGTTCTAAGGATAATATGCTATACATGATTTCGTTGTCATTGTTTCTAAATTTCTGAATCATTTTCTGCAGTCAATAATTTAAAAAAAAAACTCACTTTTCATTTCTTCTTCAAATCTTCCATCTTCTATAACATCGAACTATTCAACTCTTTTGCAAATTTTTCATCTCTCGTTCTTCGTTTTCCCCCGCTCTTTCCTTCATTTCCTCTTTATCTCTTTTCGACTTTTAACAACATCACTATTTTCACCAGCGATTCCCAACAATTTCTAGCCTTAAAGAGTTTCAATCAATGCATTCATACTCAATGTCACACTTACGATACCTATTTTATTAATGATTGGGCATATTATTTTTTTACTTCGGTCATTCAATATTTCCTTTTTTTATGAGATAAATTCCCACATTTAAATTATGTGTCAGATGTCCTTTATATCAAGCGAATGAATGTTCATACTAGGTTTATGCTGAATTCATTTTGAGTCTATTTTAATCGATTTTATTTTATCAATAAGTATTTGGAGCATGAATATATGAATGTTGAAGTTTTGTAAACTTAAAATATCGATTTCAAGCTTTAATCAGTATGTTTCATGTTTCAAATTCAATCATTAAATTTATAGTAATGATATCTATTTGTTACCTCTAATTTCATACTTCTATCACTATGTCTTATAAAATTTTAGGTATCTTCTTTCATGTTTCAAGCTTCAATCACTATGTCTACTAATGATTAATTGTTAGACTTCAATCAATTTGAAAATTTTGTTTTGTTTGCCTTGATGTTTGGAAATTCGTTTGAATGGATTTTAATGTAGAGAAAGTAGAGATAATAACTTGTTTGGATGTAAATTTAAGATAAATACTTATTTTTTAGTAGTTAAAAAAAAAGAATAAAAAATGATTGGTTAAAAATAAGTGATTTTGAGTAGTTAGAAATGAATGATTAGAAATTGATAGTTAGAAATGAAGAGTTGAAAATGAATGATTAGAAATGAGTAGTTAAAAATGAAGAATTAATTTTAATAGTAAAAATGAGGAATTATTTTGAGTGATCACAAAAATTAGTTTGGATGTTTTTTTGAAGAGTAGTTATTACATACTCAATTTAAATCCTCTATAGATTCAAGAAACAAACACCCCAATATTGTAAATACCCATTTGAGTTTATTGATTCATAATGTTTATTTATGAAAATTTTATATTAGTAACAACATTGCAAGTGTAGAGAAAACTAAATAAACTTGGTATGAAAACACTTCATTGTTAAAAATTTGACAAATCAAAAGTCGTTACATCATGGTTAAAATTGATGACAATGTGGATATAAATATTTTTATTTATGAACAATTACAAATTAATATTATCTAATAAAATTACAGTTTAGGGGCAGATTAGTGGTGCCCCAGTATAAGGGCTTCAATTTCTCGATTAAAAAAAGAATTCATAAATTAAATTATGACAAACCAAAATATGGCATTGGCACGTCATATTTATGATTGATCAAATTGACAAACGTTTGAGCTCGATCAAATGATAATTTAAGCCTATAATTCAATTTTAAAGGGTATTAGTAGCAAATGACTACTATTTTAAAAATAAATAAAAGAATGTCTATAGTTTGGAAGACTTTAAATGGATGGCTATTTGAAATATAAGGGATGTGAGACAGAATTTTGTTTCCCCAAATAACCTTTATTTAATTTATTTTAAATCTTTTTCATATTTATTAAAATAATAATAATTTACTAATTCCTTGATTCAAAGAGTTAATCTCTCTTTTTCGTAAAAAAAAGAAAGAAAGATAACATCTCTCATTCAACTGTTTTTCACCAAAGCTATATAATCTATATGTTTATTATTTTCAAACATAAATTTTATAAATTCAAATTTTGATATTAGTAGATTTGGTATAAAAATAGTAAACAATAGAATCATTTTTAAAGTATATACATATATATCAAATTTTAATGGTGATATTAGCTAGATTGATCTCATATATATATATATATATATATATATATATATATATATATATATTAGCTAGATTTTGAAAAATAAATTAATAAAGAAAGAATTGTTGAGCTGAGATTCTCCCCCACCATAAATCAATGGAGAAAGGTTGCATTATGCAAGTCACCCTTTAAGAGATTTTTGCCAAGTACGAAAGGTACTTTTCCTCTATTTCTCCCAAAATTTATCACTTTTCCTATTCCAGTTTTCTGATCCAACATTGCCTACCACTTCTGCATCACCTGCTTTGCGCACCCAAGATCCAGCTGAAAGAGTGTGTTTATGGGCATGTGTTGTTGAAGTAAAAGACTTTTAAGAGTGAGAAAAACAAAAAACGGAGGGGAATGAGAAAGAAAATTAAGAAGAAATTGCTAAAAGAGAGGTGGAAGATGATACTTTTTTTTTGTTACACCGTTCTAGTATACAATTTGTTTGTGGGGGCCAATAAAAGTCTACCCAATTACATGACCACCCCCATTGTACGACCATAAGTTTAAAAATAGTTTAAAAATAGTTTGTATCTCCGTTTATAAAGGTTGTTATGACCCCGACGTAAAATAGAGATGTACAATGAGTTTTCAAGTGACATGTATACAACTGCATCGTGGCCGAAATTTTATCGATATAGATAGAGATGTACAACATAATGTGAATTTCGTTCGTAAAGAGATAGAAAATGTGAAGTCAAAGAATACTTTAGCAATTATATCCCTTTGCAAAGGTAGTTCTGGAAAGCGCAAAATAAAAACATTGGTGGAGGACGGAGATGTAGACTTGTTGTAAAATAGGTTTTGGGCAGTATGTACACGGTTGTATTTTAATAGAGATTGCATTCACGTTGAGACTCAGACGTACAACCAGAAAAGCTGGAGAAAGACTTTTGATATCCCACCCAGAGATGTCAAGAGTTGTACACTCTTACACCACAAGATTAATGATGTCGTCGCAGTTAAGTTTTTTAAATCATTATCCTATCATTCTTTTTTTCAAGATAATATTATTACTTCACTCTTTTTTTTTCAAGATAAATATCCAACATTCCATCAATTGAGGGTATGTATGGATATGGAGATAGATGTATGGCATTTAGAGGTGACTAGAGTAACTTTTTCAAGTTTCAAATTAAAAACAATAGTTGATATTTCAAAATTACTTTTACACCAACAAATGTGAGAGATACGATATTTTGTCAATCATTATCTTTTGTCATGATAGGTAAAGAGATGTATGATATTTACTTCAACTTTTTTAAATTTTCAAAATTTCATAACACTACTTTATATATTTTTAAAATTATTTTTAAGCATAAGAAATTAGAAAAATAAATAAATAAACGTTCTCTAATTTTTTTGGTTGTTGAGAATTTAGATTTTTTTGTGGTTGAAGATTTAGATTTTGTTTGAATGTTAAATTTAAAATATTAAATTTTATATATAGATCTTGGTTTAGGAGAATCTAAAATCAAATTAATATATTCACAAAATATATAATTAATATTAAGGGTAAAAGGATAAATTGTAATTTAATAATTATTTAATAATTTTTAAAAATTCAAAAGTAGATATTAATTTAAACATTTAATTAGTTTATTTAATATAGCTATTTTCCTAGTTCACCCAATTTTAAATTTAATCGTCAATAAGCTCAAGTCTGTGAAAATATTTGGTCCAAAATCCATTTGTTCAACATAAATGATGGAGTCAAAGTCCAATAGGCCCAGCTCAAGCTCATTCGAAGTCTATACGGAAACTCTATAAATAGAAGAACAAAACTAGTCAAAATCTAAAAAATATTTACAACAACAATTACTTAAAAAATAGAAAATATAGTATTGATAATTTTTTTTTGAAGGTAAATGTAATATTGATTTTAATGAATATTGTAACCTATTTTCTTATAATATTTGTATTAATGAATATATATAATACATCATTAAAACATATTAATGATTATGGATGAAAATATTTTAGAATTTGTCTATATTTGTAATCACTTTGCAAGAATGCCTACAATTTTTCTAAATATTAAACTCCTTCATTTGATAAAATATTAGAGATTTGGAAGACATAGATTTGAAGTAAAGACTGAAAGCATAAACGACAGCTTTGAAGATCAAAGCTTGAAAAAAAACATTGAAAGTTTAAAAGACAGTCTTGAAGAGTTTGAAGAAAAGACTAAAATCCTAGAAAATGGTCTAGAAAATTGAAACTTGAAAAAGACTAAAATTTCTAAAGATGAATGCTTCTGAATACTCTTGAAGATTGAAACTTCCATAAATCCCTAAAGAATGAAAGTTGAAAGTTACATCTTTCTTCAAAACTAAATTGACACATATGAAAGCTGTAATTTTCATAAAGGCTAAAATTAATCCCTCTTAGAGACATTATTATGTATCAAAGTTAGAGTATCTTGAAAACTGAATAACAAAGTTAAATCGTCATGAACACATAATTGACTTGAACTCTTTTCACAAGTTGAAACCTCTTCAATAAGCTACAAGCTTTAGAGCTTCAATAAGTTTCAAAATGAAGAACTTCAATAAACTATAAATTGAAGAACTTCAATAAATAACAAATCGAAGATCTTCAATAAATTATAAATTAAAGAAATTTAATAAGTTACAATAAGTTACAAGTTGTAGTCTTTTAAAAAAACTACAAGCTCAAGAACTTCAACAAAGTTAAGCCTTACGACAAATTAACTCAAAAAATAAACTATAAATTCCTCTCGCAGCTTTCAAAACAATTCTTCATTTAGAATAAGTTGTGAAACTTTCAAAGACAAAGCTAGCCTCAAAATCAAGTTGCAAATCATTTAGAATATTTGTATATGAGAGAGAAAGAATCAAAAGAATAAATTAAAGATTGTATACCAATAAAACCAAAAAATAAATTAAAGATTGTACACCACTCCCATAAACTATGGTGTTTGTAACAATTAATCCCTTAAATTTTAAATTTGAGCAGTTACCACTGTTCAACGAGATTTCTGGAGAAATGTAATTCGTTTGATGAACTTGAGAATTTATATTTGATTTGTATGGAATATAGTGGATTACAATTCTATTCTATGTTCCTTTGATTCTTCTCTCACAAATACAAAGATTTTCAGAGCTTCAGATTTCAGGAAATTCTAGCTGCTTCAAACTTGGAATCGTTTCAACACTTCAATCTTCAAGATTTATAGGAGCTTCAAGTCTTCGAGAAACGTTGTATGGTTTCAATTTTTAGGAATTCTTGCGTAGATTCAATTTGCAGGAGTTATGGAAAACTCCAATCTTCAAAAATGCAGTAAAATGTTGAGTCTCTTCTTCAGGAAGCTTCAATGCCTTTCTCAATTCAAGACCCCCCTCAAATGACGAAAGAAGTCTGTATTTATAGAGTTTTCTATAGGCCTCAAATGGGCTTGGGCCAAGGAATGGGCTTGGGGCCCAAATATCTTCATGGGCTGGGTTTGGATCAATAGGTGATTTTGGATCCAAACGTCTTCATGGACCGAGGCATTTTGAGGCCAATTTGGTTCCATAAAGAAAATGGGCTTCGGGCCCAAATTGTCATTTGACCGAGCTCGGTCATCCATAGTTTTGATTATGCTATCAATGCAATCAAACACTGACACGTGGCACATTTTGGTTTGCTATAGTTCAATTTAGGGACAATATATCATTTTATAATTGGTCCCTAAATAAAAAAAATATTTGCCTTGTCATTAATTCTAAATAATGACGTGGCAAGTTCTGATTCGTCAAAATTTCTATTCCAACAAATGCCCCCTTTTTGAGATTTTTGCACGAATATGTGTGGATGAATCTCGAAAAAATTAGTGTGAAGTTGACATAACACCAATTGTTTTGAATGTCAACTTTTGGATGTGTTCATTCAAACAAGGTACAAATTTGCCTTATAACCTTGAAATCTTATAAACAGGAGTATTATGTCAATGAATCAAAACTTTTGAAATTTGGTCCAAAAATTTGATTTTACTTATTCGACACAAAAATATTGATTTGAAATTAAAATAGAACCAAGGCTATTTAATTTTAAATTTGAACTTGAGTTCCAATGTTTGACCACCACATTTGGGTCATCATTGGGCTTTTGGTCAACATTTGACTTGAATTTGAGATAACCATTCTTTCTTTGGGCCAACTGACTTGAATCACATTCTTTCATTGGGCTTTTGATCACATTGATAGGACAAAAAGTTCTAAGCCTCAAATTTGTAATTTATTCAAACTTGATTTGAAATTTAACAAGTACTTGGTTTTGCCTTCCCCGTGGGGTTTGAGTTATCAAAGTTGGACTAATTTCACTCTCTTTGACATGGTGGGGCTCTTGAGTTTGATATCAAAACTAGAAGTAATTTGAAATTTCAAATGCATCTTGGAAATTGTTTCACATCCATTTTGCTTGAAAGATCAAATTTAAGATTTTATATTACCAAGAACTTTGGAGTTGATTGAGTTAGCTTGAATCTTTAAATTTACCAATATCAACATAAGTTCAAATTTGAATAAAGATGCCAAATTTCAATTAGTTTGAACTTGAGATTGATCTCACTTAAGATCACTTAATATAATTTGACATCAAACTTCAATGAAACTTGAAGCTCGCATGAAATTTGGAATTTAGAACTTGGTACACCAACAACATTTTGGATTAGACATTGCCTTGAATCTTGAATAGTTAGGTCAAATTTTGATTTTGAGATGAATAATCATTGACTCAATTCAAAATTAAATCAATCGCTTCTCTTTGAAAGGGTATTGATGTATCATGTATGCATGAAATCAATTTCTCAATTTGATCTTAGACTTTAAATTTTCCTTTAACCCGAAACATTCATCTCTCAACATGTATATATGGACATGACATATGACTTTTGATCTTCTACCGTGAACAAATTTAGCCTTTCATTTCGGTGGAGGAATGATCCACGGTTTGCATTACATATTTTATCAAAATTCTAACTTTGAGTGAAGTTCAATAAATATAGATAAATAATCTGAAATATAAATTAGGAATCAAATAACCACTTCTACATTTATGGAGGATTTTTGTCAAAAATGGAAAATAACCACTTCCAAATCTTAACAAAATATTAATTCTCTTTGCTAGTTCATATTTGATATGATTTCTTAGGATATTCTAGTTTCAAATTTTCACTATAAATATCCATAAAAGTCAGAAACTTAGCAAAGCATTAAAACTGTTGAATCGAAGTATATATTCGTAGCACCAAATATTCGACGGTGTTTTTAGTCCGCCGGAGTTTTGCGTTATCACCGTCAAGCTCGTCGCTGCAATCGCACATTCGAAACTTCACGCTCATACCATAGTGGATATGAAGGGGAAGGGAAGGCGGTGGCTCATAGACGATAATGGAATATAGGGTTCTTTTTTTATCAAAAGCAAAAAAAATTTAATAAAGACATTTTGACCCTCCATCTTTTTTTATATATATATATATATATTTTCTTGTAGGTGTGTTGCCCGGTAGAAGATAACTTTTTTTTAAAAAAATGTGTGGCCAATTAAGGTGAATAATGAAGGCCCATCCCATATAAAACTTGGTATGGGGCGAGCAGCAAAGACTCATCCAATATAATTGAGAGGAGCAACCAGATCCATAGAAGATAATATGATTGCTGTTTACTCAATACAAATGCACTTTTCAAAGCAAAATAGGAAGACACAAGAAATATAATTATGTCTCACGGGACGGACCAAGTCACCAGAAATATTTTCAAAGCCAACACAAGAAACGTGATTGTGCTCAATGAGAGGATTAAGTCATCAAAATTATTTTTCTTAAATATAGTGGAGGGAGCGGCGAAGACCCAATCGAATATGTAATAGAAGGAGCCTAATATGTAATGGAGGAGCTGCAAATGCCCATTCGAATATGTAATGGAGGAGCAGCAAAGACCCATTCGAATATGTAATGGAGGAGCACCCATTCGAATATGTAATGGAGGAGCAGTGAAGACCCATTCGAATATGTAATGGAGGAGCAGCGAAGACCCATTCGAATATGTAGTGGAGGAGCAGCGAAGACCCATTCGAATATGTAGTGGAGGAGTAGCGAAGACCCATTCGAATATGTAGTGGAGGAGCAGCGAAGACCCATTCGAATATGTAATGGATGGAGCCTAATATGTAATGGAGGAGCTGCAAATGCCCATTCGAATATGTAATGGAGGAGCAGCAAAGACCCATTCGAATATGTAATGGAGGAGCACCCATTAAAATATGTAATGGAGGAGCAGTGAAGACCCATTCGAATATGTAATGGAGGAGCAGTGAAGACCCATTCGAATATGTAATGGAGGAGCAGCGAAGACCCATTCGAATATGTAGTGGAGGAGCAGCGAAGACCCATTCGAATATGTAGTGGAGGAGCAGCGAAGACCCATTCGAATATGTAGTGGAGGAGCAGCGAAGACCCATTCGAATATGCAATGGATGGAGCCGCGAAGACCCATTCGAATATGTAATGGATTGAGCCGCGAAAACCCATTCGAATATGTAATGGATTGAGCCGCGAAGGCCCATTCGAATATGTAATGGATGGAGCCGCGAAGGCCCATTCGAATATGTAATGGAGGAGCTGTAAAAGCCCATTCGAATATGTAATGGAGGAGCAGTGAAGACCCATTTGAATATGTAATGGAAGACCCATTTATGTAATGGATGGAACCACGAAGACCCATTCGAATATGTAATGGCGGGAGCCGCGAAGACCCATTCGAATATGTAATGGAGGGATGAAAACAACATGTTTTCGGAGATGTGGTGACGAACTCGTTGACATATTTTCGAAGATGCAGCGAATAAGCCATTAAAAAAGTTTACGATGAAGTGATGACCTTATCTTATGGAGAGTGCACGACAAATTTTGAAGGAAAACACGCCAATCACAATTTTTTTTTTGAAAGTGCGCAACAATCTGAATATTTTGGGGGGAGCACGACAACCTCAATATTTTAGAAGAGAACATGATGACCTAAAATTTTAGAGAGAGTAAAGAGATCTTAACATTTTAAAGAGAAGGGCGACAACCTCAATATTTTAGAAGAGAGTATAATGACATGTAAATTCTGGAGAGATGGGGTAATCTCAATATTTTGAAGAACTGTATGACAATCAAATTTTTTTGGTAGAATGTATGAAATCCTCTATTTTAGAAGATTGATGATTTCAGTTTTGGAGAGAAAGCGACGATCTCAATATTTTGAAAAAAAGTGTGATGATCTCACTATTCTGAAAAAATGTGCAACAACTACAATATTTTTTTGAAAAGAACGCGTGACAATCTCCACTTTGAAGGAAAGTGATGAAGTCATCGAATATAACTTATATAATTTGGGGCTAAAAGATGAAGTCATCAAATGTAATCTGGCCATGAAGCGACAAATCTATCAATCTTGTTTTGTGAACATGAAACAATGAAGCATCAAACTTATCTTGAAAGTTGACCATCAAAGTCATTGAATATAATTTAAACTTGAAGCAACAAATTACTTGAACTTATTTTTAAACGATAAAGCGGTGAATGCATCAAACATATCTTGGAAGATGTAGTAATACAGTCACTAAACTTGTCCTGCAAATTGATGGATCAATAACCTCACTATTTTAGGTCATAAAATAATGACCTCAATATTATTGCAGAGAGCGCGACGAACTCAGTATTTTGGAGAGTGCGATGACCTCTGTGTTTTTTAGAGTCTGCAACGATCTCGATATTTTGGAGAAGCGTTGATGGCCTCAAACTTGGAGAGAATGAAAAACATAGCCCTTAAACTTGCAAGAGTAAGTTTAAACTTTCGATTTATAGACGAACTGAAATGCGAACATTGAACTTGAATTGGAGAATCTCAAGCATAACTCGAGTAAAACCTTCTTGTATACATTCACCTTGAATGTCTTGTTTCATAAGATTTTCAAGTTAAAAAAAAAAAACTAAGAAGAAGAGACTGGACTTAAAATTTTGTATTAAGTTGCCTACGTACCCTTTAAAGGGATCAAGTCATAACGTAGTTCAAAGTAGTTTGCTTGTTTTTTTTTTGGCCATTCACATTTTAAGCTCGTGCTGGCCAGGAGCACCATGTAGTTTATACTCTTACGATAAAGAGTGTTACAAACCTATGCATAATATTTCTTCAGAAATTTTCCATTAATTGGACCAACATTCAATCCGTCTTTATCAACAATCTTATATGCTTCATTTGAGTAGATTTCTTTCACCATGAATGGTCTCTCCCATTTTGAAGTAAACTTGTTCCCTGTGTGACGTGTTGCGATGATCGGTCGTCGAACAGCTAGAACCAAGTCACCAACTTGAAATGATCTAGGCTTGAGATTTTTGTTGAAAGCCTCGGTCATTCGTGCTTGATAGCATTTAAGTGTTTGTTGAGCATCTAACCTTTGTTCATCAAGTGCTTTTAATTCCTGGAGACGTAATTTTGCATTATCCTCAGTAGTTAGTCCTTCTTGCACTGCCATTCGTAGAGAAGAGATTTCTCTTTCAAGCGGGAGTATAGCCTCTACCCCATATACAAGGGAATAAGGTGTAACCCCTGTTGGTGTGCGATGTGTAGTTCGATACGCCCATAATTCTTCACCAACTTTTTCATGCCAATCTCTTTTTGTCATGGAAACTGCCTTTTTCAATATATTGCATAATGTTTTATTGAACGCCTCTGCTAGCCCATTTGCTGGTGCATAATATATGGATGACTTATAGTGCTTGAACTTAAATGTTTCACATAGCTTGTCCATCAAACTATTGGAAAATTGTCTTCCATTATCAGTCTTAATACGGTGAGGGATTCCATATCGATAAATAATATGTGTTCGAATAAAATCCACGATATTCTCTTTTTTAGCTTTCTTTAGCGGGATAGCCTCTACCCACTTGGAAAAGTAATTTGTTCCAGCAAGAATGTATGAATGTCCTGCGGATGACTTAGGTGTTATAGGACCGACAAGATCGAGTCCCCAAGCTTCAAAGGGCCATGAAGCAATAGTTGGATGAAGTGGTTCAGGTGGTTGGTGAATACAATTGGCATGTAATTGACAAGTTTCACACTTCTTCGCAAAATCCATGGAATCTCGAATCATTGTGGGCCAATAATAACCCATTCTTCTTAACTGGTACTGTAGCTTTGAACCTCCTTGATGAGCGCCACATATTCCTGAATGAGCTTCCTCCAATGCTTTCAAAGATTCTTCTCTTCCTAAACATCGGAGCAGAAGACCCTCATATGAACGACAATAAAGAATATTATTATAATAGACAAACCTTGCGGCCCTTCTTCGTATTTTAGCCTTATGTCGCAACTCTGTAGGAAGTTTTCCATGCTGCAAGTAATATATGATAGATTGTCGCCAATCTTCTTCTTCGATGACATAAACAGATATCATGTCAACTTCTTCAGCTTGAACTTGACTGGGTGGAACAATCCATTTTTGGCAAAGAGTGATATTTATGGGTTCATCACCTGAAATTGTCAAGGCAGTTGCCATGTTTGCCAATGCGTATGTCTTTGTATTTTCTTACCTGGGGACATGTTCTAAAGTTATCCCCTTAAACTCTTCTAGTAGTTGTCTTGCATACACAAAGTAAGCTCTCAAGTCTTCATGTTTCACCTCATATTGGAGTAATAGTTGGTTTATTATAAGTTTCGAATCTTCATAAACCTCGATGTGTGTTATTCCAAACTCTAATGCCATTTGAAGGCCAATGATGAGTGCTTGATACTCAGCTGCATTATTCGAACATAATTCCCTAAGAGTGAAACTATATGGTAGTATGTGCCTTTCAGGTGAGATGAAAATGATCCCAACGCTGGCTCCAGTTTTTCGCGCTGCTTCATCAAAGTACATGGTCCAATATTCCATATTCTCTACATAGAATACCTCTTTATCTGGCAATTTTTCACATAATTTCCAATCTGACGGAACTGGATGATCAGCTAAGAAGTCAACAAGTGCTTGTCCTTTGATCGCCTTTTGAGGTATATAAATAAGATCGTACTGTTTAAGTATAACTGCCCATTTTGCAAGGCGTCCTGAAATGACTGGCCTAGATAGGATGTATTTGATTGGATCAGCTCTTGCCACCAAATGTATGGTGAATGCTTGCATATAATGTCTTAGCTTATCAATAGCAAAGAATAAAGCAAGACACATTTTCTCGATGGGAGAATAATTTAGCTCTGCCCCCACTAAGGTTCTACTTAAATAGTAGAGAGCTTGCTCCTTGTTATTTCTCTGACTTGTGCTAAAAGTGCTCCAATAGATCGTTCCTCCACAGCAATGTATAGAATATCTGGCTTTCCTGTTATAGGGGCACCTATGAGGGTTGAGCAAGTATTTCTTTATGCTTTCTAATGCATTCTGGCAAGCTTGATCCCATTCAAAAGTTTCATTCTTCCTCATCAATCTTTGGAACGGCTGGCATCGACCTACCAGGTTGGATATGAACCTTCTAATATAGGCTAAATGACCTTGAAGACTTCTCAACTCATGCAAGTTTCTTGGGCTTAACATCTTTTGAATGACATCGATTTTAGATTGATCAATCTCGATCCCTCGATGCTTCACTACAAAACCAAGGAATTTTCCTGAGGTCACTCCGAACGCACATTTGAGTGGATTCATTCTTAATTGATATTTTCTCAAACGATCAAACACTAATTTCAGTTCTCCTAGATGGTCATGTCGAATTTTGGACTTGACCACTAGGTCGTCAACATAACATTCGACATGCTTATGCAACATATCATCAAATATCCTTTGCATTGCACGTTGGTAAGTGGCCCCATCATTTTTTAAACTGAAAGACATAACTTTATAACAATATATACCTTTTGGAGTTTGAAATGCGGTATTCTCTTCATCTTCAA
Source organism: Sicyos edulis (assembly GCA_036507275.1). Classification (NCBI taxonomy): domain Eukaryota; kingdom Viridiplantae; phylum Streptophyta; class Magnoliopsida; order Cucurbitales; family Cucurbitaceae; genus Sicyos; species Sicyos edulis. The sequence goes on from CM071847.1 coordinate 40,580,182, forward strand.
GAGCCATTCGAACTTGGTTATATCCCGACGATCCATCCATAAATGATAGGATCTCGTGACCCATGGTGGCATCTACCATGATTTCTGTGATGGGAAGTGGAAAATCATCTTTTGGGCACGCATTGTTCAAATCACGAAAATCGACGCAAATGCGAAGTTGGCCATTTTTCTTTATGATTGGGACAATGTTTTGTAAGGGACCGACCCGAATGGGGCACTAAATGTGCCCTTACCCCAATGCATGCATTCAAAGTAAAGGACATTTAAACAGACGTGATTTCAGATTCCAATTAAAACAAAACATTCAAAATAACCCCTTTAAAAACTAGACAATTTCCCTGGAACCTGTCCCTATTTCCAAGCACCTGTTCCAGGATAAATACATTCTCAAAGTATACTCCGATCAGAGATTTCTTAAAATCATTCAAAACATGTCTAGATACAATAATGCTGGAATCCACAAAATATTCAGAAAACATCCTAGGGCTCCGTGTCTTGCTACATGCATTCTGGGAGAAAATAAAACATAAAGAGTCATAACACAAAATCGAGTTTGATGATTGAGCCCCATGATCACAGCTCCTCCTTCAGCCATCCTGTCTCGCAACTTGGTTACCTGTGGAAAAACCATAGTAAGGGTGAGTAACGAATTACTCAGTAAGAATCCCCAACCGGGGTACAATACGATATACATGGTCATCTCGATGAGCGTATGCAAGCTATGAATATAAACACAGAATAGAGCACATAGCTTAGCCCACACTTGGGCCTCGGATGCGGCTTAGGGTCTTAGTCCGGAATAATATCACCACACATCCAATATATAAGTCGCCTATACGAGAAACAAGTCCGGCCTCGCCACTGTCTCATGTCGACGAAAGGTACACCGGCTCACAATCCCGAGGAGCTCTCCTCGGGCACAGAACGAGCGTAAGCATGCACCGCGTGCTATCGCGAACTATGGGGTTGCGGGGTGCGGAGGCAGTCGCCCATATCCGATCACCACGCCTAACTAAATCTTTGGATCGGTGTCACGCGACATAGGGTGTGAGAGACTGGACACGTAAACTATGTCACTGAACCACCGCACTGGGGCCAAGGAACGGTCGTGGTAGGCTTACACCGAAGCCGTCCTTGCCTTAACAGTGGCAATCGGGGCTCACCGCCAAACATGCCGAGGACATGCCGCCGGGGGCGAGGCAATGCCAAGTCATCATCCCGACCGTTGGGGCATTAACAAGCGCCACCCTCACCCAAGATTGCGGGGCCTACCGCTTGGGTTAGCTAATCCTCACGGGGTCCAGGGCGGAATGACTTGCTCGACGTCCCCGCCATGGATGCAAGGTTCTTTATGCATCGGGCCGGATGATGCTATCTACCGCAATTCTAACTTCGCCTAGCAAACAACAAACAATTCCATAAAATCCAATACGTGCTCAATAAGAATACAACGAGCCTAGCATGATACTACGAAGCAAGGACCAGATACGAGCATGCTAGAAAGGATCAACCTAGCATGGATTAACATGAGAATTAATCAGGAACAACATGCTAATCGAGAATTCAGAATTGAGTACCTAGCTATACATGTCAATAAACACAAACAAGCAATCAATCAGCAATCACATATAATATCGCAGGGTCCACACAACTCCGGTAAGAAATCCTTACCTTGGTCGGGGACGATTTGACACGAAAACCTAGGTGGCGAACGAACCCGAACTAGCTATCGAGAACCTATCAATCACAACAAAAATCACACAATAGGCCTAAATATAATAAAATAAACGAGGCTCAGCTCGGGAGCAACTCACGAGGCACGCATTTAACGCACGAATGAGCCTATTGCACGAACGAACGGCAAAGAATTGGTGGCTAGGCGCTACTGGGAGCGAGAAATGGGTGTCTTTGGGTACGCATGTTGGGCTGACGCCGCGCATGACAGATCTTTGGGCAAAGTAGGGCGCGAGGCGCGCGCGGCTGGCGCCGACGATGCGACGCGGAGCTGGGCGAGGACGCGCGCGCGCACCGGTCGGCCGAGGCGTGGCTCGGTGGTCGGGCTTCGATGCAAGACGCGAGCAAGCAATGGGCACGACGCGGCGCGCGTGGGCTGTCGAGGCGATCTGGCGAGCTCGGCGAACAGGAGAACAGGGCATTGAGAAGAACGAGCTCGGTCGAGCGATTGGTGAGGATTCGACGGCCAATTCACGATGGTCGGAATCCCTACACCGGGCGCGCACGAAAACCACGCAATTCCCTCACTCTCTCGGCCAGCAGAACTCGAAATCGGAAATAGGGGAGGGCAGGAAGGAGAAGAAGAAGAAGAAGGAAACGCTTACCTGCTGCTCGGGAAGAGATCGACTACGAATTGGGAGAAGAAGCACGGTCGAAATGGAGCTGGAGAAGGAAGAAATCGCAAGGGAAATCGCTGTCGGTCGGAGGAAGAATCGCGAAGGAGAAATGGGGAAGAAGAAGAGAAGCTCGGCCTTTAAACCAAAACTGGCGTCGAATAGGCTCATATAGAAGATCGCGCGTTTAGAAGCACAAGAGCGTTTAGTGGCTCGATTGGCAGCGCCCCTTGCCTAGCACGCGACACGTCCCTGGCTTGAATCTCACTCGACGCGCTATTTAATTCCCTATTTATTTTTACCTTTTCCCAAGCCCAAATGTCTTCACCAAAAATCCCGATCCTTTCCAAATTGACTCATAATTATTCCGGCAATTTTCAATTTCAAAACCGGCCCTGTCGGCCCGACCCAAAATTACCAAAATGCCTCTGGGCCTCCCGGGAAGAACGGGGTGAATTTTCCGGGCCGTTACAATACTCCCCCCTTACAAGACTTTCGTCCTCGAAAGTCACTTAAGATTGGAACAGCTCGGGATACTGCAATCTCATCTCATCCTCCCGCTCCCAAGTGGCTTCCTCTGAACTCGACTCTCCCTTTGAACCTTTACCAGCCGGATTTCACGATTACGCAGTGTCTTTGTCTCAAAAGCAAGAATCCCCACTGGCTTTTCCTCGAAGCTCAAATCCTCATTCAGCTGCAAAGGCTCAAAGTCAACAATGTGCGATGGATCCGGCACGAACTGTCTCAACATCGAAATATGAAAAACACGTACGGCATCGGCCGACAATGACGGAGGCAAGGCTAATCGATAAACAACCTTGCCGATCCTCTTCAGAATCTCAAACGGACCAACAAAATGGGGACTCAGCTTCCCACGCTTGCCAAACCTCAAAACACCTCGTATCGGTGCGACCTTCAGGAATACATGTTGGCCAACCTCAAACTCCAAATCCCGACGCCGAACATCGGCATAACTCTTCTGTCTGCTCTGAGTTGTCAACATACGAGCTCTAATCTTCTGCACGGCACCATTGGTCAATTGCAGCAACTCGGGACCCAAACCCTGCCTATCACCAACCTCTTCGCAGAACACAGGAGATCGGCAACGCTTACCATACAAAGCCTCGAATGGAGCCATCTGAATCGTCGACTGATAACTGTTGTTATATGCAAACTCCATCAGATACAGGTACTGATCCCAACTGCTCGGGAAATCCAACACCAAACCCTCGAATCTCGGTGAGACACAATCCTCACAGGCACACCGTGATAACGAACGATCTGTTCCAAATACAATTGCGCCCACTGTTCCACGGTATAAGTGTCTCTACTGGGAATGAAGTGTGCGCTCTTATCCAATCGGTCGGCTATCACCCAAATCTGAGAGAACTTCCTCGGAGTCCTCGGCAATCCATAAATAAAGTCCATGGAGATCTCTTCCCATTTCCACCGAGGCACACTCGGTGGTGCAACAAAATCGGCCTGGTCTCGCCTGGTGCCTTCACTTGGCGACAAGTGAGACATCGATCGACAAACTCCGCAACATCTCTTTTCATACCCATCCACGGAATGTCTGTTTAAGATCTCCGATACATCTTGGTACCTCGGGTGCCAAGAAAAGCAGAGAATGTGGGCCTCTCGAGCAACTCGTTTCGCAATCCCGCAACATCCGAAACACACAACCGGCCTCTGCACGTCAGCCCACTGTCTGGTGAATACACAAAGTCAAAATCTCCATCAGCACTAACTCTGTCAAACAATCTCTTAAGTGCGGGATCACTCAGCTGACTATCAATAATCCGTTGTCAACTGAGCTACTCGGCAGAACCTCACCCAACAACACTGCAATCTCAGCCCGCTCGACCTCTCTCCGTAATCTGGGCTGGGAACTTAACAACGCCGCGGAGTGCGACGTCTTCCTACTCAAGCATCAGCTACAACATTTGCTTTACCCGGATGGTACAAACTCTCGCAGTCATAATCTTTCACCAACTCTAACCATCTCCTCTGCCTCATATTCAGCTCCTTCTGAGCAAACCAGATACTTGAGGCTCGGTGATCGGTAAACATCTCGAATCCGCTCACCATACGGTGTAATGCCTCCAAATCTTGGTCACGAACACCATCTGCGCGCCATTTCCATATCATGAGTCGGATAGTTCTGCTCATATAGCTTCAGCTGACGGGAAGCATAAGCAATGACCTTCCCGTGCTGCATCAACACACAACCCAACCCGAACTTGGAAGCATCATTGTAAACCACGAAACCACCTGTCCCCTCCGGATCGCCAACATCAGTGCTGAAGTCAAACTACGCTTGAGCCTGGCAAGATCTCATCACACTTACTGTCCCAAATAAACTCGACACCCTTCCTCGTCAGACGAGTGAGGGGTGAGGCTATGGCGGAAAAATCCTTAACAAACCGACGGCGGCAAACTTCCAAACCCAGAAAGAAACGGCTCCTACGAGTAGACAACCGAAAGACGGAGAACTCCACATACACTCACTGTCTTGCTCCACTAAATCAACAATCAAAATCTCACGGGGTAGCAACAGGGGTCCACCACGAACTGAACCTCCAAATACCAACGGGCAACTCTCAACTTTCCTGGAAACAGGAAGACAACCAACAGGGCACGAACCATTCGCCCCACGAGAAAAACTGACTTCAAGCAATTTCAATCCACACCTTGGTCAACACCAAGCATCAATTTGTCACCATACCGGAACCAATCCGGACTCTACTCCAAACAAATTTAACTTGTTAGGCTACCAAGACTGCCAGCAATTCCCCCGAGGCTACAAACTACACGGCTTCAACTTGCCAACTGAAACTCACTATCAGGGCCTGATTGAGCTCTAGAGAGGCTCTCCACCACCTAGGGTTCTTCGACAACCCTCGACACCCACTGCCAACTAACTGCCTACAGCCAACTGCCTGCACAACAACAACTCCTTTTTCCAGCAACACAACCATGTTGGCCAACTCCCACTCCTTGGGAACCAAGAGAACCCGAAACGCTATCGAATGCGTCATCCTCCTACTCAGACCTCAACCACAACATAACTCCTACCCAAGGAGGGATCCGAACAACTCTCTCAGTCATGACGATCAACAAGAAGATCCGCCAACCAAGCTTAGGTCCACTTAACAATCTCACCTAAGCAACAACCTGATACCACGAGCATGGTATCCTTACCACCTCACTAAAGCCTTACCACATCCTCCTGAAGTCCAACTTTTTCAAGAACTGAGCGCCAGATCCCTAAAGCAAATCCTACATGGATCTGAAACTCTCGCCACAGAACGACCCACACAAAACACACTTGTGTGCACAACTCCCAACCTTCATTTAGCGATCCAGGACTAACAAATGCTTTTCCCAAAAGCCACACTAGCTCCTGGCAGAGATACAACCAATCAACGGAACACCCAAAGTTCCATCTCCACACGATGCTCGAAGCTGTGGCAACCTTGCTCTACCAAAGCATAACCATGCCAAACCAAACTTACTTTATACCAAGCCTCTACCAAGGGTGCTTACCCATAAGGCATCCAACTCCTCTCACAAGGCATTCTACTTACCTCATAGGCATCCAACTCATGGTCCCTCAACTGGACCCAACTTGCTTCTACGATGCTCAACTCTCCTGAGGTTTAGGCACTCGAAGGTAGTTGACCGCACTACCAACCACAAAGATCTCTTGGCCTTAACACTAGCGTGAGATGCACGCGCACTAACACTTACCAACCGCCAACCGCCAACGCTTGACTTACTCAACCTCGGTAACACTGGAAAAGGCTCCGGCTCCTCTCGAACATCCTTTCGCTTGAAGTCTTTCGATTACCACTGAACTAGCCCTTTTTGCACGACCTACAAAGGTGCAACTACCATAAATGGATTCAAGGCTAAAAGAGTACGCTAAACTCCGAACGACATAAAACCATCTGCTATGCCCATGCCAAACTCAGGCCTGAACCAGATTTAGTGCCAAAGCGGCACACCAACCAATGCACCTCAAGTGCCACTACTACCAAATCCACATCTTACTACAACGGGGCCAACAAGGTCACAACCTCAAGTGACACGAACTCTGGCTCGGCATACAAGGGCTCAACTCCAACAACCATGCCTAAGGCATCTCATCAAGCTGAAGGCTCACAGCCTACTCTTGCATCTCCACATGATGCTCAACAAACTCTGGCCGGCTCTCTCAACATGCAGCAGCTAGCCCTACTCTAGGGCTTACCAAAAGAAGAGTGTTCATTTTTTTTTTTTTTTTTTTTTTTTTTCAAACAACTGAGGAGACCACCAATGGATCCAGTCCGTAGAGAACACTGCTTGGTGCACCCTTACCTACAGGGTTCCGGCTTACTGGCTGCAAACAACCACACTTCACAGAAGCACAAAGATGCCTCATCAACCTCCTTGAAGGCTACCAACTTTGCAACCACTCTCTGGGCAACCAATTAATCTATCAAGGCTCAAGATCAACACTTGAGCTACCCAGGCTAGTCCACACGGGGACCTGCTCCACAAACATCCATATCAACACAACCACAACTAACTCCTCTCTTGGAGTGGCATTCCAAGGCAAAGCACCTCCACCCTCTCACTAGGGGAAAACCATCAACTGGCCCACAGTTGGCCTATGGGAGTCCAATCTCTACCTCCCTCTGGAACGATGTCCCAGGGAATCCGAATCTATCTGGATACCACAACAAACCACAATATACATCACACACTGCGGGAAGTTGGCATGATGGCGCTCTAAACCCAAACCAATAACGAGTCAGAACCTGCTCGTCTCCGTTTCACAACACTACACAAGGCATACACTAGATGACAGGTATTGTAAATTCTTAACCCTTTTTCTACAACAAATAGTAAACTTAGGCGCACGATGATGACCGTCAGTGCTAGTGATCATGGGAAAATGACCTACAACAACAGGTCATACTACAAAATTTATGACTCTGAGCTCTGATACCAACTGTAAGGGACCGACCCGAATGGGGCACTAAATGGGCCCTTACCCCAATGCATGCATTCAAAGTAAAGGACATTTAAACAGACGTGATTTCGGATTCCAATTAAAACAAAACATTCAAAATAACCCCTTTAAAAACTAGACAATTTCCCTGGAACTCGTCCCCCTGTTTCCAAGCACTGTTCGGGATAAATACATTCTCAAAGTATACTCCGATCAGAGATTTCTTAAAATCATTCAAAACATGTCTAGATACAATAATGCTTTGGAATCCACAAAATATTGAGAAAACATCCTAGGGCTCGTGCGTCTACATACATGCATTCAGGAGAAAATAAAACATAAAGAGTCATAACACAAAATCAGAGTTTGATGATTGAGCCCCATGATCACAGCTCCTCCTTCAGCCATCCTGTCTCGCAACTTGGTTACCTGTGGAAAAACCATAGTAAGGGTGAGTAACGAATTACTCAATAAGAATCCCCAACCGGGGTACAATACGATATACATGGTCATCTCGATGAGCGTATGCAAGCTATGAATATAAACACAGAATAGAGCACATAGCTTAGCCCACACTTGGGCCTCGGATGCCACTTAGGGTCTTAGTCCGGAATAATATCACCCACACGATCCAATATATAAGTCGCCTATACGAGAAACAAGTCCGGCCACGGCGGCTGCATCTCATCGGCGAAAGGTACAGCGGCTCACAATCCCGAGGAGCTCTCCCGGGCGGCACAGAACGAGCGTAAGCATGCACCGCGTGCTACTGCAGACTATGGGGTTGCGGAGTCTGGAGGCAGTCGCCCATATCCATCCACCACGCCTAACTAAATCTTTGGATCGGTGTCAGCGACATAGGGGTGTGAGACACGGACACGTAAACTATGTCACCTGAACCACCGCACTGGGGCCAAGGAACGGTCGTGGTAGGCTTACACCAGAAGCCGTCCTTGCCTTAACAGTGGCAATCGGGGCTCTCGCCAAACATGCTGAGGACATGCCGGCTGCCAGGGACGAGGCAATGCCAAGTCATCATCCCGACCGTTGGGGCATTAACAACTGCCACCCTCACCCAAGATTGCGGGGCCTACCGCTTGGGTTAGCTAATCCTCACGGGGTCCAAGGGCGGAATGACTTGCTCGACGTCCCCCGCCATGGATGCAAGGTTCTTTATGCATCGTGCCCGGATGATGCTATCTACCTGCAATTCTAACCTGCCCTAGCAAACAACAAACAATTCCATAAAATCCAATACGTGCTCAATAAGAATACAACGAGCCTAGCATGATACTACGAAGCAAGGACCAGATACGAGCATGCTAGAAAGGATCAACCTAGCATGGATTAACATGAGAATTAATCAGGAACAACATGCTAATCGGGAATTCAGAATTGAGTACCTAGCTATACATGTCAATAAACACAAACAAGCAATCAATCAAGAATCACATATAATATCGCAGGTCCACACAACTCCCAGAAGAAATCCTTACCTTGGTCGGGGACGATTTGACACGAAAACCTAGGTGGCGAACGAACCCGAACTAGCTATCGAGAACCTATCAATCACAACAAAAATCACACAATAGGCCTAAATATAATAAAATAAACGAGGCTCAGCTCGGGAGCAACTCACGAGGCACGACGAACGCACGAACGAGCCGATTGCACGAACGGGGCAGCAACGGGGCTGGCTGGGCGCGCTGGGGCGCAGAAATGGGCGTGCTGGGTGCGCATGCTGAGGCGCGGACGCGCGCGGACAGATGCTGGGCAAAGCAGGGGCGCGAGGCGCGGCTCGGCTGGGCGCTGGCGATGCGACGCGGAGCTGGGCGAGGACGCGCGCGCGAGCACCGGTCGCTGAGAGGCGTGGCTCGGTGGCTGGGCTTCGACTGCGCACGCGAGCGATGGGCACGACGCGGCCGCGCGTGCGGCCTGGCGAGGGCGATCTGGCGAGCTCGACGAACAGGGGCGAACAGGGCATTGGAGAAGAACGAGCTCGAATTCGAGCGATTGGTGAGGATTCGACGGCCGATTCGCTGATGGCTGGAATCCCCTACACTGGCTGCACGAAAACCACGCAATTCCCTCACTCTCTCGGCCAGCAGAACTCGAAATCGGAAACAGGGGAGGGCAGGAAGGAGAAGAAGAAGAAGAAGGAAACGCTTACCTGCTGCTCGGGAAGAGATCGACTACGAATTGGGAGAAGAAGCACGGTCGAAATGGAGCTGGAGAAGGAAGAAATCGCAAGGGAAATCGCTGTCGGTCGGAGGAAGAATCGCGAAGGAGAAATGGGGAAGAAGAAGAGAAGCTCGGCCTTTAAACCAAAACTGGCGTCGAATAGGCTCATATAGAAGATCGCGCGTTTAGAAGCACAAGAGCGTTTAGTGGCTCGATTGGCAGCGCTCCTTGCCTAGCACGCGACACGTCCCTGGCTCAAATCTCACTCGACGCGCTATTTAATTCCCTATTTATTTTTACCTTTTCCCAAGCCCAAATGTCTTCACCAAAAATCCCGATCCTTTCCAAATTGACTCATAATTATTCCGGCAATTTTCAATTTCAAAACCGGCCCTGTCGGCCCGACCCAAAATTACCAAAATGCCCCTGGGCCTCCCGGGAAGACCGGGGTGAATTTTCCGGGCCGTTACATGTTTGCTATCCATGTCGGATATTTAACTTCACGAATGAATCCTGCCTCTATTAGTTTATTGACTTCAATTTCGATCTGAGGGATGAGTTATGGACGAAAACGTCGTTGAGTTTGCTTGACAGGCTGATACCCTTCTTTAATTGCAAGGCGATGAACAACTACTTTTGGATCCAATCCTGGCATTTCTTTATACGACCACACAAATACATCTTTATATTGAGATACTTCAAAGTTGTCTTGGGCATTATGTTTATTGCAGAACCATTGTCAATAAGAATTTTGTTAACCTTTTGTTCTTTGATGTATCCAGAAACAAATAATGGTCTGTTATGAGGTATGAACCCGAGTAACAAGTCTTCATTAACAAAATTTATCGACATGCAACACGAGCCAATTAAATTTTCTTGGGATATAGCTTCAATTGAAGTTTCAGGATCTTTTAACACATCAGCAAGAGTATTTTTAGTCTCTTGAGGGAGCGCAAATAAATCATTCACGGTAAAAAATGTAAGTCTTCCAAATTTGTTACTACCTCTGTTGAGCTTGAAGAAGCAATATTGTCTTCAACTGCATTGGTAACATAAAATGGGACAACTTCACAAACATTTCTAGGAAAATTCTTTGGAAAAAATTCCTTTAAGGTTATTGGTTGGCGCAATCGAATAACTTCTTCATTCTCTTCTACCACAGGTCTAAGCCTTCTTATACTTTTTTTCCCTTTCTTCTTCGGAAACTTACTTTTCCTTGTATATTCTTGAAGTGAACGAGACCTTATATGAGGAGACCTTTGTTTTCTCTTCTTTCTTCGAGTGACAAGAGTCCAACCTTCATCCACATCATCATTTTTCTCATTCTTTTGTAGAGAATTTTGAGAGTTTTCCTTAAGAGGGAGTTGTTCTTTCATCCACACAATAACAGGTTCAAATGAACCAAACTGAATTAAGCATCCTTTTAGATCATAAGAAGATCCCACAGGTGATTGTACATTTGAATGACTTATTACAACAGCATGGTTCGTTTGAACTATCTCATCGAGCTCTAGTTCAATCTTCTTTTCTTGAGCGAGCTTAAGGATTTTCTCTTTCAATACGAAACACTTCTCTATTGGATGACCGAGGACCCTATGATACTTACAGTACTTAGGGTCATTAACTTTTCCCATTTCCTCAGGTCTCTTACATTCAGTAAGTACAATCAACTGATTTTCCAACAACTGCTCAAACATATCAGCAATATCAGAATCTGGGAAAGGGTAAACCTTCTCTTGCCTCTCTTTAAGAGTTAAGCGACGCTTCTCATTTTCATCTTGGCGCTTCTCTATTTTCTTTCCCTTTTCTTTCCGGGTGAACTTAAGAGGGTTCGTATTGACAACCATGGATTCCCTAGTAGCAAGTTTGGACATCTTTTCAGAGCTCTTCACTTCTTTCTTTTCTTTCTTTACCTCTGGGAATGGAAGGTTTTTATTTCCTCCAGCAGCAATGCTCAACTCCATATCGTGGGCGCGTGTTGCTAGTTCCTCAAATGTACTAGGTTTTATGCCTTGTAAGATGTAAAGAAGTTCCCAATACATACCTTGGGTGCACATATCCACAACAGACAGTTCAGTCAAACGATCTTTGCAATCGAGACTCAAAGCTCTCAAACGATTAATATAGTCAATGGCAAGCTCGCCTCTCCGTTGTCTCGTGTTTGTAAGCTCAGTCATACTTACAGTTCTTCTTGTGCTATAAAAGCCATTTAGAAATTCTCTTTCAAATTGGTCCCAACTGTCAATAGTTTCAGGCTCTATGTCAGTGTACCAATCAAAGACGTTCCCTTTAAGGGTCTGGACAAATTGCTTCACAAGGAGATCACCACGTGTCCCAGAATTTTCACAGGTCTCGACGAAATGAGCAACATGTTGCTTCGGGTTTCCTTTTCCATCAAATTGCTGAAATTTTGGAGGTTGATACCCGATTGACATTCTCAAATTGTCAATTCTTTTGGTATACGGTTTGGAATATGTGAGATAACTTTGAGGAGGCCCGCCAAATTGAGCTCTAATGATGTTTGTGATCATATCATTAAGTTGTTGGACGGATAACAAAGCGATAAAAGCTGAGTGTTGGGGTTGAACTTCTTGCATAAGAGTCTTCCCTTTTCCATTAGTCGTTACATCATGCGTTTGACTAGATTCGACAGCATTTCAAGTCTCAAGGTAATGCTTCAGAGAAGTGATTTCAAACTCTTTATCCTCAACTGTTTTCAGCAACATCTCTACTTTCCTTTCAAGCTCCGCTATTCTCTCATCGCCTGACGTATCTGCGTCAGCCATCATCACAGACATAATATCAGGAGTAGCTACATCCTTTGATTGTTCAAGTGATGAGATTAATTGATCAAATAGAGGATTTTCTTGCATAGAAGTTTCACCTCCCTCATTTCCTTCCAAATGAGCCCATATTTTGGCTGCAAGGAAAAAAGCTGACTCTTTTTCCATTTGCTGGATTTCTTTGGAGCGATTACAGGTGATAGGTCCCAAGTAGGTGTTGCTTGGAATTGTTGAAATGATTTTTTCGTGTGCCATGATTCCTTGAATTGATTTGAATGAGAAAAGAGATGAAAGGTAGAGTTGGTCCCACTGGGCGTGCCAATTTGTTCGACGAGATTTCTGGAGGAAATCACACAAAAAAGTCAAGACAAGTTTGATGCTTTTCAGTTACAAAAAGCAACAAACCTGCAAGAAAGAGTAAAATATTTTGGGGAGAAATTTAAACGAAATTATTTTTTTCCTAAAGTAGAAAAAGAAATTTGATTAGCATAAATGGAAAGTGGAAAAAAAAGATTAAAAATAAAGAGAGATCAAATATTGCCATTATTCGCCATTTTTGGAGCTTGGTGGGAGAGAAATAAAGAAAGAACAGGCAAGGAAAAAAAAAACACAGAGTAAAAATGAAGACGAACAGTCTCGAAAACGATTCCAATAAAAAATTTCTATTTTTCCTAAAAATCAAGAAATTCTTTTATAAAATTAAAGAAGCGAAATTCCACCACGATTAAATCAGGAAAAAATTGAAGATTTTTTATGGAGGATCATTTAATTTTTTGTTTTTAGTTTATGAAATTTAAACTTATTTCTAGTCAAATTTTCTACTTATCTTTCTTACAATGTATCCATATTTACTTAAAAAGTAAGTGAATACTAATCGAACTTAAAAAATAAAATAAAATTTTTGGAAGTTACTTTAGCTATGACAATTCTCACCAGCGAAAAGAAATTCAGAACAATCCGATTTCCAATCTTCCCATCCTCTATTCCCACCTGGGCTTCATTTTTTAGTCCAAACCAAGTGTGAAGATAAATTTTCATTTTTGTTTATGTAGGTTTAAAGTGACAATGTAATATATTTTTATAGTTTTAGAAAATAACTATTTATTAATTCAATAGAAAGAAAAATTTACCCTTCTAAAAAATGTAAAAAAATCAATATATTTAATCAAAGGAGTCAATTGCAAACATTTATCAAATTTTAATGGTGGTAACTGTTTATACATAATAAGTATTTTTAACACACTCCGATTAAAAGGTAATCCAAACAAGCTCTACTTTTTTTTTTTTTTTTGAGATTACAATAATTGGGGGTGGAGAGACTCAAACCTAAGACTTCAAGGTTATTAGGTATAAGATCGGATGCCGCTTGAGCTATTGTAATCTTATTAAATAACTTAAAATCTTGAAAGTTAATCCAAACATAATTAATCGAAAGAAAACACTGTATACATCATATACCTGGTTTATTTGCTTGCTCGTATATTAATTAACAACTTTTCAAAAAAAAAAGTATATTAATTAACAAAGAAAAGAAAAAAAAAATTAAAAAAAAGGTAAGAATGATGTAAGCAACTAACATGCAATCCCATATTGATACTAATAGCATCATTTTTTCCACAAAAGGGATGATTTATTTGCTTGTATTTTAAATTCAGGTAAAGTCCAACAAATACCAATACTCTAAAATCATTTATTAATCTTGTTGTGTATGATCATATTATATATATCACTTGACCATCCATACAATGAATGAACATCCATTTAATAAATGAAAGACTTGTTACAACAAAAGATCTATGGAATTCTAAGGAGAATATGCCAAAGTCAATTTGGTCAAATGATGAAATTCAACAAAATATACCTTAAAAGTTTAATATTGTTTAATGCTTATTATTTTAAACGAAAAAATAATAGCATTTTTAGAATTTGCCATGATTATATAATTTGGTTGAATACATTTTGATACATGGACTCTGTTCTATTTTATTTAAATATTTAAACTTTCGAATGTTCGATGATAAATCTATCATTATGACGAATTTTAATCAGTTTTGAGTAAATAAATTAAAATTTAATATTAAAAATTGAGGAACGAACAAGGGAATAAAATTTAAAATATATGAAATAACAATTTAACTATAGATTATATCTTTGGAAAAAGTTCTTTTTTTTTAGTGTTTTAGGTGAAATTTCTATTTTGTCGATATATTTTAAAATCAAACATTTTTATTTCAGTACTTAATAAAATTTAATTTATTCATTGAAATAGCAATATCCTTAATTAGTTACCGTATGTTGAATATGATGATAACTATATTAAATTTATATTTTAATATATTAATGAAATAGTTAGTTTATATGGAGGATGATGTCACACTTAGTTATCTTATTTGTTATTAATTCATTTTCAGTACATGGTGAAGATTAGACTGTTTGATCTTCAAATATGAGAACTAAATAAAAATGATACACAAAATTACTTATTTTGTGGTTGTATGAGATGCCAATAACTTTTTTTTTTCAATTATAGAATTTTGATTATCAAAGAGTTATATCAACTGGAGGATTAATCAACTTGCATGAATACATGTTTAAAACTATTTCCAATCACTCACATTAAATGTCATTGAATTTTAAACCATTATTCTTTTGATCTTCAAGTCAAAAAGTTAGAAAGTTCAGATTTTTATCGAAACCTAGTTGATATATCGAAGATTTTTTTTTTGTACACTTGGAAAATTGAAAATGAAAATGGCAAATGGTTAAACTTAGAAAAATTGATCAGGTACTTCATATTTAAAATATGATGAGAAATTTGATTTTTGTAGCATAGTTATACGATAGATATGAGATATGTTTTAGGCAAGAAAACTGGAAGGTTACAAAATTTGTATGTTAGTATCAATGACAAAGACATGTGACCATGGTAGATCAGGTCACAACAAGATGTGATATATAAATGAAAAAGGTATGAAAATTCTTCTTTCTCCAAGGACTCAAGGCAATTGAAGACAAGTTATGTTAGAGATGTATATTTTGGGAAGCAGAAAAAAGTGAGATTCTAAAAAATAGGAGCAAAGGCATAAGAGCATCAAAACTGAACAATATCATATCAATGTAAAGATTTGAGTAAAATTATCATCTTTATCATAATTGAACTTAGTAACATTATAACAAATATGTTAAAATTACAGTTCATTACAGTTCCTCCGTTTTAAGGAAATTTCCTTTCATCTCTATGGTAAGGCTAGCAATAGTTTTGTTAATTTTATACTAATCTCCACCCAAGTCACGACTAATAATTTCGATTTTTTTGACGTATGCAATTTGAATTTTTTTTAATGTTACCTTTGTAGTGATTGAAGAGCATGATGTTTAGTCGTGGCTTTTCTCTAATTAAATACATACATATTTTCTTTAAATGAAAAAAAATAGAATGTATGCAACTAAAAATGATACTTTAATTAAGGTAGAATAAAATGGTGAACAATTGGGGAGGATCATTTATTCAAGAAAGCATCTGGAATGGAATGGAGTTGTTTTGGATCTGTGGCTGTGGATATCTGAAGCAAAAGCTAACAAAATAGTGGGACCTACCAATCTTAAAATAAAAATAAATACAAACAATAAAACTAACCCACTTCCATTCCATTTGTATTTCATCACCCTCCTCATCTCAAAATTTAGTCCCAATAATTTAATAAAATTTCTAAAATAGTTTTATTATTATTATTATTATTATTTTCTCTTCTTCTTTATGGTTGGTAATGATTTAGCCAATTAAATGCATGGTGTGTTAGCTTTATATGTGTGTTGAAAATGTTAATGTGCTAAATTATTGAGTGAATAAAAAATGATTACTAGCAATTTAGTGTAGTTTATTTTGAAATTAACAGTTCACATTTCTCTTAAAAAACAAAAAAAAGACAATTCAATTTTTATCCGGTGAACTATTTAGTGCACATTTTTCTAAAAATAAAATAAAATAAAAGTTAGACTATTTACCAAATATAATCTTATTTAATAATAATTCACAAAGAAAACCTACTTAATTCAAAAAGAACAACTAATTAATTCACTGGAATGATTTTTAGATTTTACAAAATAATAAATACTAAATTTGAGGTTAAAATATGATTGGCTCCATGTCCTTTAAATTTTGTTAACTCAAATTTAAAATTTTTGGTCCCTATACTTAAAATTAATATGAATGAAAATTGAGTTAATAATGTCAATAATATTAATGCATGTAAAAGCTAAAATACTAATTTAACTTAAATTATAGTTGTCAACCAACCGTATCTTGAAATCTTTAGCTTCAATTCTTAGAGGGTGTTTGTTTGACGTTGTTAGCTAGAAGTTAGAATTAAGATTTATTAACTCTTCCTTGAAAACCTACATCCCAACGAGTTTTTACCAACTTCTCTTTAATTTTACTTTTGAAAATAACTCTTATTTCTAATCATTCATTTATAACTACTCAATCATTTCTAACCACTCAATTTTAATCATTCCTTTCAAATCAATCAAAATAACTTATTTTTAACCACTCATTTTTAATAATTTCTTTTTTAACTACTAAAAATAACTACTTATTTTTAAATCAACATCCAAACAAGGTTTTGACTATAACTACTCTACACAAAACTACATCCAAACGAATTTTTGGCACAACTCTAAATTTTTAACTACTCAATAACTCCTTAACCTAAAAACTACCTAAATATGTCAAACAAACACCCCTTAAGCTTTCCTTTGGGGACAACTTAATTTATAGTTTTAAAATCATATAAACTAAAATTCAATTATTTTTATTGAATCGATATTCTTTGAGAGGTTTTGCTCAAAAAAAAAAGAAAAAGAAAAAAGAGAGAGAGGTGAGATTTATATAGAGGGTTTTGCATGTACAATCAAAAAATGAAAAAATATTTCCACATGTAACACAAAATCAAACTAATTCATTTGTAGGATGAAAATTCGAATCGTACATTATCATTACAATTAGTAATGGAATTCTATCACTGATAAAAAATCAAATGCTATAAATGAATTATTGTAGAAATTGAGCTCCAAATATAATAAAAGAGGTAGAATGTATTGCTAGGCATAAATTCATATTTATATATCTAACATATAATTGGAAGCATATTATTATTATTATTATTATTATTATTATTATTATTTAGTTCAAATTAGAGAGTAAAACATAAACCTAACTAGATGATACTAATAAGAGTGCAATATTGATTTTTTATAATCGAATTAATAAGTAGCTCAACGACATTAGTGAACACCTATTTTTCCAATCAAAGCCATATTTTTGTTGGTAATTTGTATGACATAATAGTTATTAAATCATACATTACATTATATAAGACTTTTATTTTTGTTTTATGAGTTAAAATGAAAGGGAGATCACAAACCGTAGATAACGATAAAATGAAGCGATGAATGTAATTTGTATGAGTTAGGTTAATGGTGATTAATTATGTTTTAAGTAAAAAGAAAAAGGGAAAAATTGGGGTCACATATGGTAATAATTTGATCACTTTTCTCTCTCCCGTCCACCCTGTCATTGCTCACTCTATCCGTACTGGTCCCCACCTGGCCTTCCACCGGCTACCGGCTCTACCGGTTCTCTGTAGTGGTGCAACTCTCATTAAAAAGCCATACACACACAATTTCTTCCAAACACACAAAACACAAACTCTCAATTTCTTCTTCATTTCTGTGTGTTTGTTTAAAGGTTCTATGAGGATCAGAAAACGCCAGATTCCATTACCCTTTTCCTCCCTTTCCCCTCTCTCAGATCCCGCCGCCCTCCTCCTCCTCCGCCGCCCGGTGCAACTCCGACGCCCCACCTCCGCCCTTCCCCCGCCGCCGGTTAGTATTCCAATCCAAACACACCCTTTTTGTCTTTTATTTTGTTTGCTAATCGGGATCTTGATTTGGGATTTTGTTCTAATTAAACTGCACCCCCCTCTCTTGTTATTTGGTCCCTCAAATTGTGTGTATTTGCATCCTTTACTCATATGGGGTTTTTGTTTGTGTACACTGCAGGAGCAACATCATCATCATCATGATACCACCAGGTAAAAACTCTCTCTAAGCCTCTGAGATCAATTTACAAAACCCCCTATTTCTCTTTTTAACACAAATTACACCCATCATTTAAAATAAAATAAAAAAATAAATGTATATGTTTATTTTCATTAATTAATTAATTAATTTATTTTTTATTTTTGTGAGTGGAAACACTGTGTGTGTGTTTGGATGTTTTTATTTATATATATATATATATATATATATATATATTTTTCATTTCTCTGCATGTTCTTTGCTGGTCCACTGCACCCCTCTTCTTCTTCTCCATTATCTCTCTCTCTCTCTCTCTTTAATCCACTTTTTTTTTTTTAATTAGTCTTTTCTCAACTTATTACTTTTCTTTTCTTATATTTCTCTGCATATTATTTGCACTAATATTATTTATTCACTCTTCATCTCTATATGTGTGTTGTGGGTTTGATTTTAGGGACATAAAGCTATTTGGTGCACAAACAAGCAATGGGGTTCTTCCACAATCCACCTCTAATTCACCTCAAGGTCTCATCATCGATCCCCCCCCCCCTTTTTTTATTCATCAAACTCATATTTACATTATCATTCTCACTTACATTTCCCTTAACGAATGTTAAATCATTTATCCAACAACTGCATAACTGAATCAGTCTGAACGGGTAGTTATTATCGAAAGATTATGAGTTCGAATGTCTAGTTACTGAAAAAATTGCACCACTCTCAAACTCAACCTTAGAGCTAGCTTTTGAATTCACATGTGGATTTACAATTATTGTTTGGCAGTCAAAACTTGAGTACATAATAATATATCAAAACTACAACATTATTCCCTATTCTCAAACTAGGTGTAATGTTATCTTCTTCTAAATTGATATTGATGATGGGCATACACACCGTCACTTATGAACTTATGTTGTTGGGTTTAGTATATGATTTATAACACGAATTAAAAAGAAGCAAGTTGTATTTGAATTCTCCTTGTCAAAAATTATTTGATCATATACTCAAAGTATATATTATATGTCCAACCAATATAATCTTTGTCATGCTTCTGTCTTCATCAAATATATTATTTTTGCTTTGATTCTTTGATGATCGAATATGCAATGCTACTTTGTATCATGGGTATCGTATAATGGTTAAAAATAGTCTTAAGAAACCAAAAATTTATGGGTTCAATCCACTTTGGTCACCTGCTTACTAATTCATTTTTTATGAATTTTCTTGACATCCAAATATCATAGAGTTAGTTAGACAATATATTGCGTGAAAATAGTCGAGATGCACATAAGCTAGTCCAAACATTCACAAATATCAATAAAAACAAAGACAAGTTAATATGTGTATTTTTTTAAACCATTATGAAGTGACGTAGGGGTCAAGAGGGTCTTGGAAACGAAGAGGCGATGTGTTCGTGGTAGGCACCTACCTGCATGCCCGGACAATCATGGATATCTGAAAATAAATAAATAGATGCATTTTTTTCAATCTATTCTCATGTTGGGATTTGTTTGTTTGTTGTAGTAATGGGGGAGTGGTGCGAGAGGGAGAAGGCATTTCCATTAAAGAAGAGGAGAGGGAGCTTTAAGAGGCCAAGTGACCATGGAGAAGATGAAGATCAAATGATCACCACAACAGTGAAGACAATGATGATCAACAACAAATGCCCATTGCCACAAAAGCAAGAACAACAAGAACATCAATCCAATCCGCCCGGTCTCAACCTCCCCGGTAAGAAGAAATCCAGAGGCGGCGTGTTGATGGAGGGATCTCGGTGCAGCCGCGTCAATGGAAGAGGATGGCGTTGCTGCCAACAGACTCTCGTCGGTTACTCTCTCTGTGAACATCACTTGGGAAAAGGTCGCCTCCGCAGCATGAACAGCGTCCGCAGCCGCTCCTTGGCTGCTACCGCACCGAAGAGTGTTGTCATTGTTGAGAAAGAAGATGAGAAGAAGCCATCGCCATCCCCACTGTCACCATTGATGGTAACTAGTAAGAAGAGAATGAAGCTCGGTGTGGTGAAAGCGAGGTCGATGAGCAGCTTACTCGGCCAACCCGATTGCACGATCGCAGCCGTGCCGCCTCCGCCTCTACCTCCAACACCGGAGGATGACAACATGGACTGAGTAAGGAAGCAATAATTTGTTACATAAGTGTGTGATCTCTGATCTCTCTTGGGTAATTTTCGGTTACTGTCTAAAGTTTTTAATTTTCATGGTTAATATGTTTGAAATTTTCAATTAGATTACTATGTAAAGAAATTGTCGAAAAGAAGTTGATACGTCGTTAAATTACTGTTTTATAATATATCTAGACATTTAGACATGTACTGTATTTCTACGTGTGAAATTCAGTCTGTCCATTAGTAAAATTTGAACTATTCGTGAATTGTTCTCGTATTTTTAATTAATGAATGTCCAATATATTTAAAACATATTTATAATCTTCCAAAAAAACACATATTTATAAAACAGTAATTTGATGACATTATGTTTTGTCAAAAATTGGGATAATTAAGTCCATGTCAAAATAGTTATGGATTCGAATTCTTCTTTTGTTGTTGAACTAAAAAAAAACAAATGTTTTATGAAATACCCAATAGATATGTAAGCAAAAGAAAAAACAAATATCATTTTTCTTTCATGTGTAATTGATTGTAGGAAGGAAAATAATTAAAGTTTCTGTTGTTCTTTTTGAATTTTTGTATGATTGGACATGATGATAGTAAAGAATGTATTATTTAGATCCCGTTTGATAACCATTTAATTTTTTAAAAGGAATTTTGCATGTATAACAAATAAGTGCAAAATATTTTCATCTATAGCACCAAATCAAAATTAATTCATTTGTAGTAGAAAATTCAAATTGAGTTCTATTACTGGTTGAGTTTTATTAGTGATAGAATTCAATCAATGATAGACTTATTCTATCGCTACATGAATTTTTTTATCAGTGATAAAAATTCAAATTGAGCTCTATCGCTACTTGAGTGATAGAAATAAATATGATATAAATGAATTATTTAAAAATTATGCTGTAATACAACAGGTAGAATATGCTGCTGATGGTAATTTTTCTTTTTAAAATTCCTACAACAATCATCTAGCGATATATATTTTTTATTTGAATATTTAGAAACCAAATCAAAATTTGGAAACAAAAAATGTAGCTGCCAAAACTTATTTTTTACTTTGAAAGTTTGTCAACGTATTTTGTTAAGGAAAGATGAATACACAAAGATAGAAAATATTATAGAAAATTTTGAATAAGAATAGGCATAAACTTCAAAAATAAAAAACAAAAAACTAAATGATTTATCGAACTAGACCTTAAAATTTTAATGAGTTTTTTTAGTTCAACAAAATAATTAAGGATGATGAGAGAATTCAAACTCATATCTCTAAGTCATTACACTTGGGTCGATTGAATTATTACTTGTGCTAATTAGTATGTGTTAAATACTTGATCGTACACATAAATGAGGTTGATATGAGATATGATGTGCATTATTTATAAATGGAGTGAAATGTTAATTACCTTTCAATAGGTAAACATCAAGATCGTTAATGGCAAGTTTTGTTTGTTTTTGCAAATGTACATAAATACTAAGCAAAATGGAGACTTAAAACGATTAAAGATCAAGAGTTCAAAAACACACTAAAAGAAAAAGGAACAAACCAAACAAAGTAACAAACAACAACCTGATGTTGAAAAGATCGAGACAATCACTCCCAAGGCAAGCAAACGAGCCACCAAACTAGGTAGCACAATCATTCAACTGAATAAGAAAAAAAAAAAAAAACAGTTTGAGAAGAGCGTGCAACCGATCAACTCTTGAAGCCAACAAGAGCAATGACTCAACGGTATTAATGTATACATATGAACCAAGAGATCATGAGTTCGATCGATCTTCCACTTTGTTGTTTGAACATCTTGACAGTATTGAACCTTAAATTTCATAATATAAATGGACAACAAAAAATAAGTGATCTCAATGGAGGCAATCACCCGTAAATAATTTAGCATACACTTATCAGAAAAAGTTAAGCGTATTTGTTTTGAAGCAATCTTAAGTCGGGCAACTTGTTAAATAATTTCTTAAGAAATATATAAGTGAGGACAAGACATGATGATATAACTTCCGTATTTATCATCTAGTTTTCACTTTTATAAGCAGCGAAAGAAAAATAGAGTAAGAATTGTCGAGATCGTTAAGTACCAAATCTAGATTATAAATCCTAGTTTAAATTCTGAGCATGAGGTATCTTAAATAGTATCACATCAGCCAAAGCTCACGATGATGTGATTCATGGGAAAAACATAAGGCCAAAGCTAGTGGGCATGTCATACCCAAGTTATTATAATTCTTTTTTTTAAGTACATCAATGAGTACTCTGATCATATTTGACTGAAAGAGACCCAAAAGCACATGTAAGTATGGTTAAGAAAGCCTTAAAAGAATTGATAGTTAACGATAAGATGCACCTTCTTTTTCAATGACATAATCACATGAACTCTAAAGTCAAACGTGTTTAGTTTATAGAAATCTTATGCATTTACTGGTCTCTTGAAATTTTCTTAAGAAATATGTGAATGAAAACAAAACATACTCAAATTACATGAGGATATAGAGTAATATCGGGGCCGTTTGATGTCGAATCTAAATTTCAAATCCTAATCTAAACCTCTGGCCTAGGATTTTTACATTGCAAGGCCTAACAACATGATAGATATCTATCCGACAATAAAAAATCAACACATGAACTAATTAAAGAACACATGCCTTAAGTCCACGCCACCCATTAAAAACCAACTTTCATAATTAAAAGCAAATAAGTAGCATGATCAGGTTGTATAGAAGAATGTTTGGGGTCGTTTAAACAAAGATATGTATGTTCATGTTAAGTTTCTATTAAATAATTTAACAAAAAGAAATGGTAACAATAACTAATTTGTAATTAAAATTTTAGGACTAAATTAGAATATAGAATAAACGAAAAAGTAAAAAATCGAATCATCAAAATACGAATTTAAATCATCATCCAACGTGATTGATAGGAAAATGTTCACACAATAATAATTTTAAAACAAATTAAATTCAATTGTGTTTCAAAAAAAAAAAAAAAAACCAATGAAAAATGATTAGAGATATTTGAGACAAGCTTTTATATTTTTAATAAAATTTATGAAAAATTTCAGATATCTCTTCTCGCAATATTAGGACTTTGAATTTATCAATCTTTAAAACACTAACTTACAAGTGTATAGACTTGATTGATTAGTTGTAATTTAATTTAACTTTTGTAAGTAATAGTATCTTTCTACGTACAATTTGTGTTATTACTCTCCAATTTAAACAAAAAGAACAGCAAAAATATCTTGATTATGTTGGGTTAAGATTATTAATATGGATTCTCATTGAAACGACTCAAATTTTCATTACAAATCTTCAGGTATGGTCCTAGCCGTTATCTGAGTTCAATGGGACGTCAATTAGAGTTTTAACCTTTAGAGTAATTTGGTAAATTCACCCGTAGAACCTTTTTCATGATTTAATGAGCTTTAGAGTTATATTTGTGATTTCAAGACAATGAGGGTCGATTTTGTAAATATTGGTTGAGATCCATGTGACCAAAAAGGGTTTGTTGATCGATCAAATTCATTGTCGTTCTTTTCATCGATTCTTTTAGAGGAAAAGCTAGAGATCATCTCCCTTTTCCCATCGACCTTCTTCTTCCCTTCCATCGTTCTTCTCTTCTGAGATCTTAGCCGCTCAGCCACCGATTTCCATTCTTCTCGCAGCACCAGCAGCCGCGCACCACACTGCCTAGTCGCTGCTACATGTCCACGACCAGCTTCAGTTTCCACTGCATCCTCGCACTGATTCCTTCTCGGAGATGCATGCTTGAGTCAGTTGTTCGTCGCCGCCCACAACCGCATGTATGCACCACGACACCACAACGCCCTGCGCCAGATCGCACGCGCCCTGTCTCCGTGTCAGCCCGCACGCCCGTCCCCGCACAGCCAGTGCCCATGTGCCCTTGCCCTTGTCGAGTAACATCAGTGTGGTTATGTGCTAGTCAGCGTGTTTCGCTACTTCGGTTTGTGTGCTATTCGTTCAGGACCCTAGAGAAATCCTATTTTCCCTGAGTTCATTGCTAGATAGATGACTTGATATTTATTGATTGATTAGTGATTATTGTTTTGATTGAGAGATTGTTCGTGGTTAGTTATCTGCAGCTCAAAGAGCATTATTCTGTTATGTATTGTTTTAGGTAAGTATTTCTTACTTGGGTTGTGTGAAACCTACGCGATTATCATTGATTGTATCTTATTACTTTGTATGTTATACTGACTACGAGCATGTTTCGGTAGTCACTCTAAACATTTGTATGTCTGTTTGAATGTAAGCATGTCTAGGTAGTTATATCTGTGGACCATGCTAACCTATATGTTAAGGTGCTAGTATGTATCTCAGTCATGGAGCACGCGTTTGTGTGATCTTCCTAGGACTGAGCATGTAGCACTCTTAACTTATGTGTTGGTTAGGTTATCATCATCTAGAGGCTTTGAGAGGACGTGATGTAATATGCAGCCCTCTCAGGCCCATGACGTGATGTAACATGCTGCCCCCGGTATAGCCTAGTTTCTGATATGCTAGAGTGGGATTCGAGCCTTGGTGCAAGCCTGCATGGAAAGATCCTCAACTTCAGGTCAGAAACTAGGCTCCCACCAATTATGGATCAATGGACACCATTTCGTATTTATTAGGCATGTGGACTTGAATCGAGATAATACTGTTCAAGCCTAAACCTACTCCGTTTACAGTAATATGCGGTGTGCATGCACACACACTAGATGCCAGAGGATGGCTCCCTCTGGCTAGTGTAGTCAGTACACCATTCCCAGTTTGTTTAAAGTTGAACACTCGGGGCATCCCCTAAGTGTTCATATCAGTACGGTGAGCTGATTGTTAAGGCGAGTGGTCGAGATCCCTCGTACAGTAGTCATATTGATAACTCAAGAAATTGAATTGTTGGTGTTACATGTAATGCTAGGATTCATGGTAGTCCGCTGTCATTTTATTTATTTATTTTTCATTCTTTGATTTAGCATGCTAATTAGGGAGGATTCCTCCTATCTGTTCATTACTTACATTTAAGTTTTTAATAATTTCTGGATAGAGGCTCGAACTCTTGTTTCGAAAGATTGGAGCTGTCTACTTTGAATAAAATGATTTGAATTTCGGTTGTCTGTTATAAGTATATTTAAACTATGTATGTTGAGTAAGAATCGGGTCTAGAACTATTTTAAAAGTTGGGTTCTTACACTCAGCTCATTGGTTTAGTGAATGAGGATCTCAAGAACTGCATCATATAAACTATTTTAAGACGCTTATTCTAATTGTGGAACATTTGTATTTTTTAGGAAGTTTTAAATAAAATGAGTTTTCTCCTTTCCTCGTGAATGTAGTTAGTATAGTACCATTAATGAACCCACGTAAATTTTGGACTTTTTTAGCCCACATTTTTTTAATGCTTGATTATTGTTTGGGATTTTTTAGAACACTAACCATACCAAATACTTACGGTTTTTAAGTCATTAGGTTGATATTGCCTTTTTTTTAGTACATAGTGGGGGGAGGGGGACCAACAAACTCTACATAGAGGGCACAACTGCTCTCAAATAATATGAGAGCCAAATATCGATTTTCTGGCTCGAACTCGTGACCGTGGAATTGAAATGGATTAACACCAGACAAGATAACCAACTGCGCCACTAACCCTCGGTTGATATTGCCTTTTGCACATGGTTATGAATTTTAATTGCGAATGACCTAAGTGGGTCAGTTTGAACTTTAAATTGTGACATTGATGTAATTAGGTAGTATTGAAGTTATTATTAATGCTAATGTGGGGTGGTTTTGGAATAGGTTACATAGGAATAAATTTTGAAAACTTAATCCAAAAACATGTTACACACAAAGAGGTGTATTTAAGGCCTTTTTAGTTATTATTCATATGTTTGTTTTATATCTGTGACCGTTCGAATTATACTGTCTGATCCTATAATATTTAGTTATCAAAGAAATTCGTAGGAAATTAAGTTTTAGGTAGGTGGCTGCCATGAATTGAATCCATCACCACAAATTTTTCAAGATACTTTTTGACCACTATTATGTAGCATCATATAATTTTCAAGATTGACAAGGATGTGACAAAAGGATCATAGATATATAAAAGAAACACATTATTAATTGAGCAAAATTTGGGTACTTGCCAACAAGTACCCAAAGTGCTTACTCCATCATATGAGGTTATAAAAATTGTACAAGTTACTTTTTTTTTTCTCCTTTTAAATTTTTTCTTTCCAAATTTTGTAAGGGAACATGGAGTTGTTTTTATACCCCACAATGAAGTAAGCATCTTGAAGTAAGCATCTTTAGATACTTGTTGGTAAGTACCCAAGTTTCGGTCTTATTAATTTATAATGAGTAACCGTCGGTAGAATACTAAATGGTATCTGAAACTAACTCAACATTAAAATGTGATGAATTGTATAGTCACCAAAACCACATAATTTTTAAAAAATTTGAATTAAAATATGTAGACCTTTTTCCTATTCAATAATTCACATTTCATATAGGTTAGAACAATGTTAGGTAGATGATTTTTAAAAAAAACACAATGTTAGGTAGATAATTTCTTGGAAAGTTTTCTTTGGAAGTATTATGGGTAAGAATAAATTAATCATAATCGTTAGATGTGGTTAAAATCTCTAGATTTAGGGGTTATAAATCTTCTATTTTAATTAGGATTTTAGATTTAGTTTTTCTATATATAAATACATCTTTATAGACGAAATAAAATAGTGGAGTTTTTACCTTTACAAATCAATATGGTATCAAAGCATATTTATACCATGTCTTGTCATTACACATCACTTCCTCATGGTGTATCATCTTCTATTTTAGTTAGGATTTTAGATTTAATTTCTCTATATAAATATATTTTTATAGATGAAATAAATTTGTCAAGGTTTTCCTCTTCCAAATCAATAATAATAAATTAATACATATTATATTAGTTTGTGTATGGGAGATTGATCATTATCCATATTGTTGTATCAAAATTCCTTTGCTAATTGCTGCACTATAATCAGAACCTGCGAGCTTCTCAACATAAAACACCAAAACATGGAAAATTAATGAGCAAAATCAAAACTTGAAGAAGAAAGGATGTGAACGAGCCAAACCAACAATTTAAGTTGGTCGAAAACTAGCGATACATTTTTTTTATACAATAATATTGTGGAAGAAGAGATTCAAACCTGCAATCTTATGGTAATTACTAAGTCGTACAAGATACCTATAGGATTATGCTCTTGTTGGCAGCCCTACATTTCCTATATCAAAATTTAGAGTGTAATTTCTAAATTTGTGAAAACATTAAAGTTGGGTACATAAATCCCTAACTAAACTGAAATAGTAATAAATGTCTATTTCCCATATAATTATTAAGTTCATGCCTACTCATTTTTTTTAGTTTAAATTGGTGCCTAAACTAACTACCATGGTAGTGAGATAAATAATAATTCACTCTCCATACTGCCCTTAGTCTTTATTTTCGGACCATATAAAGAAAACAAATAAAAAAAACAAAAATAGTTTGTGTTGAATCTATTATTCCATAAATCAAGGAAAACAACCACCAATTGGTTTTTAAAATGATTAAAAAAAAAACAAATATTCATTTCAACAATTTTTTTTCTTTTTTAAATTCAATTGCTTCAATTCCAATTTCCTATTTAGTTGGAAATCAATTTTTGTTACCACGTGAGTTATTCTAGATTGTATTTTGCAGATTGGTCATCGTTGAAAGTCCAACCTTTTAGAAAGGATCCATCACGGTTAAGCACTATCTCATATACATTCTTTCTATCAAACCCAACATTGTCCATGAGAGCATTGAAGCACTACTTGAATTTTTTTGAAGTTTTTTCGGGGTAAAGGGACTCAATCCTCAATTGAAGCCACGTCTATGACGATTTCATTCAACGAGGTTTGGGACGACGAGAATATTGTGTATTAAAATTTCAGCACTAGCTGAAATCACAACAATACATACAACGTCTAGGATTGAAGGTTAAATTTTAAAGTTATTTTCTTTTGTTTGTTCAATCATTCGTCTCCCACGTATGTAATTTTGTGGATATTGAGTACACTTACACACCCCAACGGAGAAATTTTATGCGTGTTAAGTATTTTACACACCCTAACAGAGCGATTTTGTACACTTACACCCAATGGAGCCAATCATCACAACACTAAGGTGAGTTGATTTGATTTTTTTTAACAGATTTTTCAAATTTAAATCTTTCTAACAACTTTTTTTATTATTGGTTTGTCCTTACAAGTGTTACTCCACTTCAATTGTTTTATTACTGGTTTTATCCACCATCATGTATGATTATGTATCGTACGCATTCAATATAATTTTTTTGAAAGTATTCATTTAAATTTTGAATGTCAAAATATATATCTCTCATTTTTTTCCACTTTCAAATCTTACTGTTTTTTGCATGGTTTTTACAATAAAAAAAGAATATTTTTCACTTTCAAATGTCACGATCTTGTATATAGTTTGTTACAAAGAATGTATTTAATTAGTTTTCATAAAAAAACAAAAACAAAAAGTATTCAAATATCATTATTTGTAGCATGGTTGTTGCAACAAACAAGATTTGAAATAATAAGTAAAAAAAAAAATTGGTAAGGGTATGATTGTCCATTTGCATTAAATTATTTATGATTTATTATTTAAAGTTTTTTAAAAATCATTTTAACTCCAAAATTTTGTAGATATACCCTTAATATGTTTGCACAGTTTAGACATTTCCCTAGTTTTCCCATAACTAAATGAGAAAGATATATTTTCTCTCACATGGTTAAAATATTTAACACAGTAATATATGATTTAAATTAACAAATTATACTTTTGAAGAACATATGTAAATGATATGAGAACTAACTCTCATTCATAATTATTGGTTTATGTTTATTTTAGTATTTTCATCTTTTTAATTATTTATTTCTTTTAAGATTATAATAAATATTATTTTATATCTTTTTCTTTTAGGGGTTTTTGCATGTATATTAAAATAAAATAAAATAAAACAATTCCATGTATAACACAATTTCCAAACTTATTCATTTGTGGCACAAAAGTGATTGGAGTTTATCAGTTTGCCGATTGAAGTCTATCAGTTGAATTGATAGAAGTTTAAAGTCTATCAGTTGAACTGATGAAGCCTATTAGTTGACTGATAGAAGTCTATCAATTGAACTGATAAAAGTTTAAAGTCTATCAGTTGAACTGATAAAAATCTAAAATCTATCAGTTGAACTGATAGAAATCTAAAATCTATCAGTTGAATTGATAGAAGTCTAAATAGGAATTTTGGGCAAAATGTACTATGAATGATTATTTTAAAAAATGGGCTACAATTGTAATAAAGAGCAAAAAATATGCTATGGAGGATAAAATCCCAAAGTATTATTATAAGAGAATTTTGCATGTATATTAAAAAAAACAAAATAATTATTCATGTATAGCACAATTTCCAAACTTTTTCATTTGTGGCACAAAAATGATTGAAGTCTATCAATTTGCATTGTTCAATCACTCAAAATCGATTATTGAAGTCTATTAGTTGAAGCGATAGAAGTCTATCAATTGAACTGATAGAAGTCTAAAGTCTATCAGTTGAACTGATAGAAGTCTGATGATGTTAGAATAACAATTTTGGGCAAAATGTGCTATGGATGAAATTATTTTAAAAAAATGTGCTATAATTATAATGAATATCCAAAAATATGCTATGGAGGATAAATTCCCTTTTATTATTATGTCATCTTTTCCTTTTATGATTATGTTATATCTTTTCCTTTTATAACTAGGTCATCTCTCATAGTATATTTAAACCAATAGTTGGATGATAGCTCTCAAATAGAGCATAATTTAGGCTATTTTATTATACATTTTTCTGAGGTTAAGGAAATATTAAAGTTATATTAAGTAATTTGCGAATAAAAACTGTAGAAGTTGCACGCATAAAATATCTAGCATAAGAAGCACGACTTTGCAGTTAAACTAAAAATATTGAGTTAAAACCATGCTAATGGTTACATAATGTGGGGAAGGTAGAGCTCTTATGCTAGAAGAACAAACTAAATGCGAACGACGGAAAAACAAAAGCAACATGATGCATTCACAAGGACAAGGAAAGAATGGAGAAATCAATCAAGTAGTTAAGTCAGCTTGATCAAGAAATCCCAGCGATAATCAAGAACATTTATGAAGAAATTCAAGAACGCCCTAACTTGCTAGCCAAGCATATCAACACTATTAATAGAAGGAAGGAAGCTGCAATCGAGGGAGCTGGTCGGTTGGCCAAAAGCCAATCTAAGACAAAACACAATTGGTGGTGTTCATAGGAGTCGATGACAAGAAGCCTGGACACCATTACAACTGCACCATTTCCAATTTTTATCTCTTTTGTAATTAGGAGTAGATCATAGAATAAATCATAGCTTTGTAGACAAATTTTAGCAATGAGATATCTAAATTTCCATTATTATTCGTTGTTCGTTTCTATGTTTTATTAAGTAGAAGCTTTGGTGAGAATCCGTATGTAGAGTGTATGCTAAGATTGTAGGCTGTTAGATTTTATACTGCTGAATTTTTATTCTATTTGTGCATAGATTAGCTACCCACACATTCTAGCCTTTAGTGAACTCGAGAGAAGGCACTGTTGGGTGATCCAGCGTGCTATGATAGGTTCAATGCGGGGTCTCTCACATTGTTAAAAGAGTTAGGAATAACCTTACTATTGCTTTTATTGCCCTAAGCTAAGTACGAATAACCACATCGAAAGCTGAGTTTGCCATAAATCAATAAGTGCGAGTACTAAATTAGGGAAGCAAGAAATTTAATTGACGCTAATGCATGATTAACATCGTCCACATCTTTAATTTTTACCTATGCTCAATTGCATTTCATATTTCATACTTCATATTTCATATTTTAAGGAAAAATTCAATATTCACCAACATTAATCTTCATTCATTTTTCATAACTTTCAAGTTAATAATAGTAATTCTAGACATCAATCCCTATGAAGAATGATAAAATAAATACTTATCACTTGTTGCGATTTGACTATGTATACTTGTGTAACCCTGCGATTTAATACTTACTTGTTAGCAATAACATTTTTAGTGAAATCAACATCATAGTCGACTTAAATCGCATACCAGTCAAGTTTTTGACGCCGTTACCAGAGATTGATTAATTAGAATTAGGATTATTGATTTGAGAGTAGTTATTATTGGTTAAAGGTTGAACATTTGTATTTTAGGGAAACCGAGATTCAAAATGCATTAACCAACACGGAAAGAAGTCCCAATGTATTACCACAAGCAGCAATAACAAAAGATGGTGTACAATCACTTTGCGAATTAGTATTGGAGCAACAATATCACCCCTTTGCAAACAACATAAAACATAAATGGGAATCGAGACATAATGAACCTGGGTATTCGATGTACAATTGTGAGCAGTCTTTGGAGGACGCAACTATAGAAGATGAGATGCGGCTAAAACGCTAGCAATGGATGAGTACGAATGACAACATTCTAACACCTCAAGAGCCCAAATATGAGTGTGAACAATCTCTAGAGGAAACGCTCTGGGAAAACGTAACCAACATAAAAGATACAAAACCAGAAAGTACATTTTTAAGGGCTGAAGTACTTAAGAAGCATCAACAATTGAATTCTACTATGAGACAAAACTGGCATGGGAAGATTTCAAGCTAGCCATGATATTGCTTGGGCACGGTTTGCCGCTCTAGCCATATCAGAAGCTGATAATATGGAAATCGTTGTGGAAGAAAAGGAAAGAAGTTCAATAATGTCATTGTGCAAAACCCTAGTGATAAAAGCCGAAACGAGGGCGAAAGTCCTCATTCATTTAACCTTGTGAGTAATGAGCCTGCAACATCAAACACTAAGATTCTATATTAACCCAGTATGGAAGAGGAAGAATCGACATATTTATAGGAAACCAAAGATAACTCGTAAAACAATGGACCACTAGCAATGATGCATTGTTTTAAAACTATCCTACCCATAAACACATCAATGATTGATCAATCTAGGAATCGAAACATAAAAAACTTAATTGAGCTTCATCGTGACGCTCCACACCCTATCAACCCTGACATTGATAGAAAGAACACGCATTAAGGCGCATGATGGAGTACAGAAAAATAAAGTTATCAAATATGTTGTCGCTTAAAAAGTATATAAATGGAAGAAAACAAGGAAAAATCCCACCGGAAGGAAGTTAGCACAAAGATTTTGCCCAGATCTGACTCAGCAGCATTCTTGGAATGCAAAAATCTGGTATTTATGACCTTGTGCAATCTTTATAACATTATTCGCTTTATCTTTCGTAATTTTAGGATATAATGTCTCCTTACCTACGTTTTTCTTTTTTCTTTTTAGTTTGTTTCCATTATTATTTACTTTTAGAAAGGAATGGGTGGAAATTAGAGCGAGATCCCTATAAAAATCAGAAGTTTCTTTCCATGGTTATTTCCTTTTCTTGCACAAATGTATGATTAGTATCTTCCGCATCCATAATTTTTACCTATGCTCAATTGTATTTCATATTTCATATTTTAAAGAAAAATTCAATATTCACCAACATTAATCTTCATTCATTTTGCATAACTCTCAAATTCGTAATAGTAATTCTAGTCATCAATCCTTATGGAGACTGATAAAATAAATACTTATCACTTGTTGCGATTCGACTATGTATACTTGCGTAACCTTGCAATTTAATACTTACTTGTTAGCAATAATATTTTAAGTGAAATCAACATTAGAATATTATTCATAGCCGACTTAAATCGCATACCGGTTATTGGGTTCACTATTAAATGAAGAATTTGAACAATTTGAATTCCATCTTTCAACATGGTATCAGACCTTCAAATTTTTCCTTTCAATCAATGGTAGACCTTTTCTTTTCCCCTCTTCATTTTCTTTTTCTTCAAAACCTTCTTCCTTTTTTCCCTAAATTTATTTCTCTTCATCACCTTGCTTTTTTCCTAAAAAAAAAAATTCAAAAAAAAAAAAAAAAACTCCTCCTACTTTCCTCCTGTTCTTTTCTTCTAAAAAAAAAATTTCTTTAAAAACTTCTTTCTCATATTCCAAATTGACCCATCTTCCTGGTTAGCATAAGTTTTTCCAATGGTAAAAAATTAGAAACTATC